>CAKJTW010000028.1:13962500-18962500 GCA_917880005.1 Nanger dama | reverse complement strand
CAATCCCTCTCAGCATCAGAGTCTTTTCCAATGAGTCAACTCTTCTTCGCATGAGGTGGCCAAAGTACTGGAGTTTCAGCTTCAGCATCATTCCTTCCAAAGAAAGCCCAGGGTTGATCTTCAGAATGGACTGGTTGGATCTCCTTGCCGTCCAAGGGACTCTCAAGAGTCTTCTCCAACACCACAGTTCAAAAGCATCAATTCTTTGGTGCTCACCCTTCTTCACAGTCCAACTCTCACATCCATACATGACCACAGGAAGTGATTTATAATTTTTAAAATTAATTTTTACTGAAGTATAGTTGCTGTAAAGCAACTATGTTATATTAGTCTTCATTATTTTTAAAGCTTATACTTCACTTAGAGTTCTTGTAAAATATTGGCTATATTCTCTGTGTTGTACAATATACATTTGTAGCTTTTTCTATACCTAATAGTTTGTACTTCTTACTCTCCTACCTTTGTATTACCCCTCCTCACTTCCCTCTCCCCAATGGTAACACTTGTTTGTTCTCTATGTCCATGAGTCAGCTTTTTTTTTTTTTAATATTCACTGGTTTGTTGTAATATTTTACAATCTACATATAGATGGTATCATACTCTATTTTTCTTTCTTTATCTGATTTATTTCACAAAGCATAATATTCTCTAGGCCCATCTATGTTTCTGCAAATGGCAGAATTTCATTCTTTTTATGGTTGAGTACTCTTCCATTGTGTGTGTGTTTGTTTATACACATACACACACAGACCGTGTCTTCTCTATCCAGTTGTCTGTTGATGAGCACTTGGATTGCCTCCACGTATTGGCTGTTGTAAATAGTGCTGCAGTGAACATTGGGGTACATTTGTTTGAATTAGTGTTTTTGTTCTTTTTCTGGACACATATTCAGGGGTGAAATTACTGGATCATATGGTAGCTCTATTTTTAGTGTTTTGAGGACCCTCCATGCTGTTATCGAAGAGACTGTCTTTTCTCCATTAGATAGTTTTGCCTCCTTTGTTGAAGACTAATTGATCATAAGTACATGAGTTTATTTCTAGGTTCTCTGTTCTGTTCTGCTCATCTGTGTGCCCAGAGAGTATCTTACTCCAAGCCTGCGCTCATTTTAGAGATGGATATTGGTGCCAGCTCTGGGTACTGGAATCCTTTCTGACATTTTCAGTGATAGGAGAGAAATGTCAGTCCTTCTGGAAGTGTGCCTTTGCTGGGGCGGGTTGGGAGGGGGATGAAGGGAAAGAATGATTGCTTTGAAAACCCTCCCATGAGGTCTTGTGGTTCTCAGACTCGATGCTTTTCAAACCCTTATGTCCTTTCAAGAGGTTCCCCTCAACACCCACAAGAAGGGCTTGTTTCCTGTGAGTCACTCTGATAGATTATCTGTGACAGGGGCTTTTGAGTTTCGTTTTGTGCCTCCCCTTAGCATATTTTCCCCCTACCATCTGCCCACCTCACCCACTGACATGCCATACATGACAAGTGCCCATGCTATCCAAAAGTAATTTTCATTCTTTCTTTGAACTAAATGAGACCATCTTCTGGGCTGGATTAGACACCAATAATTTATGAAAACACCCATTTCTCCATTCCCACCCTAGCATTTGAGGTCACCACTCTTCTTAATTTTTGCCCATCTGATAAGGGAGAAAGCTGGTTTATTTTTATCTTAATATGATTTTCCCAATTACGAATGAGATGGAATATCTTTTTATTCCTTTGTTGGCCATTTGGATTTGCTCTCTTATATGTTTGCTTATTTTTCAACTGGGTTTTTAAAAATTAAGAGGCGTAAGATATTAACATAATCTGCTCCATTTGTAGGTAGGTAGATCTGCAGCCTGATCTTTCTCCTAGTTTATCCGGTCTTTATTCTTTTGGAGTGTCTTTTGTCAAGTTTTTGTATTTTGTGTCTTGTGTCAGCAGACCTTCTCTACCCAGGATTATTGATCTAATTTCTGGTTTTCTTTGATCACTTGTACAGTATTGTCTTTATGTTTCATTCTTTAAGTGACCTGGAATAAATGTTTGTGAGTGACATGAGGTACAGAATATAATTTATTTTTTTTTAATGGGTATCCAGTTGGCCCATGTTAATTTATTGAGTAGCCAAGATTCTCTACTCCTTCAACTGCAGTCCTCGTCATTTGATGGGTCCGTATGATAGACATGTGGTTGCCCTTGCCTGTAGCATTCATTCATCATCCAGCCACCATTTCTGACTTTCCATCCTAATTTTAAAAATCTTGACTGGATTTTTAATTTTTAAAATCTTTATTACTTTTTTCTGGCCTTTTACTTTTTCTTGGGTCAATTTTGATAAAATACCAACATTTTCCCAGAGTAACATATGGACATCTGTCAAGAATTTCAAATTTCTTAATGTAAAATCATATGTAATATTCTCTTAAATATTTAAAAGCCTCCTCTGCATCTGTGGAGCTTCTCCAGTGGCTCAGATGGTAAAGAATCTGCCTGCAATGTAGGAGACCTGGGTTCAGTCCCTGAGCTGGGAAGATACCCTGGAGAAGGAAATGGCAACCCACTCCAGCATTCTTACCTGGAGAATTCCATGGATGGATGAGCCTGGTGGGCTGCAGTCCATGGGGTCACAAAGAGTCTCATGTGTGACAATCTTCTTTCTCAATTTTAATATTTATTAATATCCTATATATCTTTCTTAGTTACATTTGCAGATTTTTCTATTCAATTGTTGCTTTCAAATAAGCTATTTTCATTCTTATAAATGTGAACACTGAGAATTTGTGATCACATAAAGTAATAGAGATGAATTTTTGCTATAGTAATGCTGCTTGATTCTGTGAACCTCTTCTGAGTAATATGCCAAAAATCACATCATAATATCTCTTTAAAACATTAAAAAATTTTTTTTCATTAGCTGTCAATCAAGGAGTATACCTATAATTTTTTTAAATAATTTTATTCATTTATTTTTTTATCTTCACTGTTGCAAGGGCTTTTGGGGCTACTCTAGCTGGCCTGTGTGGGCTTCTCGTTGCAGTGGCTTCTCTTGTTGCAAAGCAGAGGCTGTAGAGCTCTTGGCTTCAGTAGTTGAGGCATGGGGAGTTGCAGCTCCTGGGCTCTAGAGCACAGGCTCCATAGTTGTGGGGCACAGGCTTTGCTGTGCCATGGCAGGTGGGATCTTCTTGGATCAGGGATCGAACCCCTGCCTCCTGCATTGATAGGCGGATCCTTTACCACTGAGCTACCAGGGAAGCCTTCCTGTAATATTTTTTATAAGCAGAGAATTGGAAAACACGTGAATTGCAAAAGGATCTATTACCTGGATATTGGAGTCATTAACTCTCCTTTCTGGAAAATATGCTTTGAAAAGTTTATTAAGATTTGTCAAGTGACTACTAATTATATCTCTCACTCTGAGGTACCCTACCCTCTCTATAAATTAGCATACACAAAATAGATGAGAAGAATGTTGTTCATTTTAAAACTCTTTTACAAATACTCCAATCTTTCTTTATTCACCCTTCCATAAGTTTTTAAAAACAACTTTATGGAGGTATAATTGACATACACTAAACCACAAAGTATCTAATTTTTTAAGTTGACATATATACACACCTGTGAAATGATCCTCAAGTTAATGAAGTCAAGTTAATGGAGAATATCCATCATCTCCAAAAGTTTGCTCAGGTCCATTTGTTATTCCTCCTTTCCCCCTTCCCCATCCCTCTCACCAGGCACACTTTGATCTGCTTTTTGAAATCATAGATTTGTTTGCCTTTTCCAGGGTTTTATATAAATGGAATCATCAACTTATACTCTTCGTTATCTGGCTTCTTTCACTCAGCATGATTATTTTGAAATCATCTGTGTTTAATATTGGAGAAGGAAATGGCAACCCACTCCAGTACTCTTGCCTGGAAAATTCCATGGACTGAGGAGACTGATAGGCTACAGTCCACGGGGTCGCAAAAAGTCGGACACGACTGAGCAACTTCATTTTCACTTTTGTGTTTAATATATGTCAATTGGTCATTCTTTTTACAGCTGCATAGTGGTCCATCATATGGCTCTACCTTCAGTTGGTTAATCCAAATTGTTGCTGGGTATTTGGGTCATTTCCAAGTTTTAGCTAGTACAGGTAAAGCTATTATGAACATGTGGAGGTCTCTGTATGGACATCTGTCTTCATTTCTCTTGGATAAATACTTAGGGAGAGAATGAATGATGTGACATATGTATGTTTAACTTTTAAGAAACTGCCAAACTATTTTCCAGATGGCTTCATCCCCACCAGCAGCATATGGGAGTTCCAGTGCCTCCACGCCCTTCCAACCCTGGAACTGTCAATCTTTTTAACTTTAGTCATTCTAATAGGTGTGTAATGGGTACGTTTCCTACCACCTTGGGGCTCAGCTGGTAAAGAATCTGCCTGCAATGCGGGAGACCTGGGTTGGATCCCTGGGTTGGGAAGATCCCCTGGAGAAGGGAAAGGCTACCCACTCCAGTATTCTGACCTGGAGAATTCCATGGACACGACTGAACAACTTTCACTTCACTTCACTTCCTACTACCACCCTCCCAGGTCACATTTTTAATTTTTAAGAGTTTAAATTCATTTCTTAGGGGAAGCCTAACAGCATGATAAGCCTCATCTCTTCGAAGACATTAAGCATGGTGTGGTGTGCATGCTCGGTTGTCTGACTCTGTGACCCCCATGGACTATAGCCCGTCAGGCTCTTCTGATCGTGGAATTTTTTTTTTTTTCCAGGCAAGAATACTAGAACGGGTTGCCACTTTTACTCCAGGGGGATCTTCCCAACACGAGGATCGAACCCACATCTCCTGCATTGGCAGGCAGATTCTTGATCCCTGCACCACCTGGGAATCCCCTTGAAGACATTAGTTATTCGTATGTGAAGGTTTATTCTGTTAGCTCCGTTTTATTGGATGTTAGTTCTTCTCTTTGTTGAGTTTGGGGTTTGTTTTTCATGTTGCTGGTTTTCCTTAGTGGTTGCTGAGTTTGGTTGTGCACTCATCTTTGTCTTGAGATTTGAGGTTATCCTGTTTGTGAGACCTGTGACTCTTTCACATATCCCAGACGGCTGACTACTGGGCAGGGACGAGTTATGTTGGTGACAGTGTATGCTGGTGGCTGTCCTTCTGGACAAGGGTGGATATCAGCCCTGGGCTGCTGCCCTGAGTGCCCCTCTCACTGCTACTACCTGACCTGGGCTCCTCCAGGGGGCACAAGGAGAGCCAAATTCTCCAGCCACCTCTGCTGGAATGCTCCAACCTATGTCCTGATGGGTGTTCAGGCTTCCTCCTGCCTCCTGGAGCTGAAATCTTCCTCAAAGCTGGTTCCTCCTCTCTCAGAGGCTTTCAGCTGCACGACTTGTGGGCTGTCATCTCCCTGCCCATCCAGTTCCATCAACCTCTGTCTTTCAGGGATTCCTCACCATTTCTGACTCCTTCTTACTCGAGCACTGGCATAGAATCTAAGAAATAAATACTTTAAATGATATTTTGAGGACTGTGGGTTGGGAGGGGGAATGAGAACATATGCTCAATCCTAATTTATGTATAAAAATAACACACTATGTAGCTATTGCCATGTAACAATTAGGATTCTGGCAGCAAACTGGAGATCTGACTGTGAAGAGAGTTTAATGAAAGGACCATTTGCAGAGGTGTGGGCAGGGTTAAGGGAACCAGTGGTGAGGTGCTCAGGAGCTAGTTACAGGGGGAAGCTGTAACTGTCCCTAGACCTAAGGGGGCAAAGGGACAGCACTGTGTTACCTGCCTCCGCCACAGGGGACTCGGGAGCATCCAGCAGAAACTGAGTTGAGGGGATAACCACAGCCAGAGCAGCGTCATTGAACATGGGACTGATGGAAGAGGGGCAAATACTTTGCCTTGCTCGCCTCTCCTGTCCTCTCAGCTCCCATCAGTATCTTCCTTTGATTGCAGGGGGCACCAGTGACATGGTCCACAGGGCGGGTCAGCCTCTGGGGAAAGGGAGTGGAGAGAGACAAACAGGAGAACCAGTGCAGCCTCTTCCAAGTATGTCATCGCCTCCAGTAGTTCTACGACAGCCCAAGGAGGTAGGCGTGTTCCTTAGTTCACAAAAGAGGAAGCTCAGGCACCTTGATCCAGTGATACCTCCAGATTTTCCTTCTGCTCGTCCCTTTGCTTTACCTCCTTTCTCTAGCCCACTGCTCCTGACGGCTCAAGTTCAGTTTGATTCAGGTCTCCTCACCCCTGCCATCTAAGTGCCCTTAAGATACGTAGAGAAAGGATTCTAACTTCTCAAGGTGTTGTGCCCACATTACTTCCAGCGTTTCATTACAAAAATTTCAAAAGTACAGGCAGGTTGGAAGTATTATATGGAGAACAGTCTGTACCTCTGTGCCCATTTCTCAAAAGCACTTTCACACTATCGTCCATCAACTTGTCTAAACCTCCTCTAACTTGTCAATTCCTTAAAGCTGCAATCCCCAGCCTTTTGGGCACCAGGGACTGGTTTCAGAGAAGACAGTTTTTTCATGGATGAGGTATGGGGGAATGGTTTCAGGATGACTCAAGCACATTACACTTACCGTGTGCTTTATTTCTATTATTATTACATCAGCTGTACCTCAGTTCATCAAGCATTAGATCCCGGAGGTTGAGGACTCTGTATCTCAGGTTCTGTGATGGCCTGGTACACGGAATGTGGTCAGTAAGTATTTGATGAGTTGATAATTCTCAAGGCACTTGGTGTTTCTCAGGAAAAGGGAAGGAAAGTTTCATTTATTGAATGCCTGTGGGTGGTTTTCATACATCATGTTGGGGCACTGAATTCGTTATTTCACCAAAGCCTCCCAAATCAGACGAGGCTGGGATTATGATCTCTGTTTTATGAGACCAAGAGAGGTTCTGTAATTTACTCAAGGCTCACGTCATATCCCTAAGGGATCTGGGATTCAGGACACCAAGATTTCCTCAAACCCATGCTGGTGACTCTGTGCCCTCACAGTCGCCTAGCGGCTGCTTGCGCCTGGGGACCATGTTTGTGCTTTTCTGAACGCCCCAGGACCTGGCAACTAGCAGGCACACTCAATGTTTTTGGAAAGAATGAGTGAATGAACCTTTGCTGAGTATTTTCATACTACTGGAATATGTCACTCGCTGCTGGAAATTCATTCACCATGGGAATATGACACCTGAAGGGAGCTCGGGCACCTCTTCACTTAGCAAAGGAGGGGGTCTGCGGCTGGAGGGGCAATGGCAGCCCAAGTCGTGCAGGGACAGGTGTGCTGACTCCCTGCAGTGCGCTTTCTTTCCCCTTCCTCTCCAGGTCTATCTGAGCATCTGGACGGGTACCACTCACTAACCCAGGGCCTGGAGACCCACAGAAGCCACCTTCCCTAAGGCTGTGTAGGTGCCTTCCCAGGCCCTAGCTCATAGTGCCTGCCTTTCTTCTTCTTCACTGAAGATCCCCACGGGCTTCAGATGCTTGAGGTTGTGTGTGAAATTGTGTTTGTATACTTAGCTCAGGAGAGGATCCAGTGTTTGCGTCAGGCTTTCAAAACAAATACAAAAGCTGTGACTCCCCAGAAGTGGGTGGGGGCTCCTTTAGGTGTTTCTCCTGTGGTTCCCCAACTTCTTGATTGCAGAGACAAATAGAATTTTTCAAAGAATATTAGGTTGTAAATTTTTGCAAAGTTGCCCCACTAAAAAGGAATGAACCCCTCTTATAACACTATCATATCATAAATGGGTATTTTTAACCTCTCCAAACAAGGACAGGTTCTCTGGGGGAGAAAAATCATGGGCCTTCCAATTAGATGCAATAGCTGTAACACCCTACATGGTCCTTATTTTGCTCATGTTACTCTTGACTGCAGAAGTCAGTGTGGGCCAGTCTTTGGAAATCGTGCCCTCCACTGAGAAGCAGCTGCTTAGAGCTTGTTTTCTGGTGGCTGTGTAGAATTCTCCTTAAAGGCACCCCCTCCAGGTGGCTGGACGTGGGTTCTGTTGGGTCCCTGGGTGGCATTTCCACTAGCTTGACTGCCAATTGGCATGAACTCTGGACACATGGGGAGGTTATATCATTGTTTATTGGCTTAAGTTTTCTCACAAGAGTTTTGGGTGAAATTCTGGAGAATGCATGCTCTAAGTGACAAAAGCAATCTTCTGTCCCCAATTCCCTGGGAAAGGAAGTACTGGGTGGGGGCGGGGGCTGTGGCCGTGTGAGACGACCCCGCTCCCTTAGGGTTACCTGGGTCCCTCTGTCCATTTTGCTGATGCAGGAGCCAGGCCTTTGTCCCTCCTGCCTCAGATTGCCCTATCAGGGCGTTGGGTGGAGTTCTCTCTGGCAAGGTGCACTCTCTCCTTGGCCGGATGGGCAGGCTTGTGGCTTCATGAAGAGGTTTTCCAGGGAAGGCATTTTGACAAGGGACTTGGCCGCGAGCAGGAGCGTCTCGGGGCAGAGGTGAGAGCAGAGCAGCACAGGCTGCTGCAGTCGGTGGTGTCTGTGGTTCCTGTGGTACCACTCACGGTAGCATCTGTGTGAGTGTTTCTTGAGTGACAGGTGTTATTGAGCATCTCATGTGTTCCTGACACATCGCTGCAGCCGCGTTTCTGCGTCTCTAAAAGGAGCTGACAGTGCTCTCCTGCTCCACACCCCCGACTTGCCACACAAGCAGGATTCCCTAGCTGCCTGTGGGATCTGGGGCAGGACAGACATCCACCTGTAAGCCGGGCCCCTTCCCGATGCTGCTGCTGCACCCGACGTGTTTGTAAGGTGCTTCTACATCCGGTCCTCTCCCTCACAGGAGCCCATGTGTGATCTTAGATCCTGCCTGAGCTGTCAGTGTGTCTGGACAACGTGAGAAACAGCAGACCTCGAGGGGAACCTGCTTGCTCAAGGTCATGTAGCAAGCAAGGACATAGCCTGCCACACACATCTGGTCTGGGAGGGCTGTGAAAATGCTCTTCACTCCAGATGGTACCAATAAAGGCCCTTCTGCCCAGTTTGTTGATGCAACGAAACAGTAAACAAATGCTTTTGGAAGCAATTGGGGGACATAATCAGGGAAGAATGGACCAGAACATCTAAATCATTGAACTTTTTCAAGGAAAGCCCTAGTGTTATTTTCAAATACACTACAGATGAGAACCAAGAATAAACTACCGTCTGGACCCAGCTAGGGCCCTGCAGCACCTGCTTAAACAGCAGATAAGAATCATGCAGGATTACTCGTGGTTTGTAAGCTGATTTGCATGGTTTGCTTAATAAGCACGCTTACATGGTTTTAAATGGTTTCCCAAAGACTTGAAAGCAGTTTGCGTTCTTAACGAAGAATCCCCCGCCAGGTCATTCGCCCTGCAAATTGATTCAGCAAACTGTATTTTTGTTTTGTTTTTGAAATCATAAACAGATGCTTATGTTTAGACTGCTGGCTCCAGCTTAAACACAGGCTTTCTGTTTCTTCTCTGCCCAGCTTGCTTTTAAGGAGCAGGGAGGGGGGTTCTAGCTGGGTCGGAGTCCTGTCTCTGGGCCCCTCCTGCAAGCTGCCTTCAGCAACTGGCTGCTCCCTTAGCAGCTGGCCTCCTGGGAGAGGAGAGGGTCATGGGACCTGAAGGGAGCGGCTGATGAGGAGTGAGGCCTTCTGGGTCAGTGTATGTGGCCTGGAGCAAGTCCCACTCCTGCCCTGCCTGAGGGGTCTTTGCCTGGCAGCTGAGGGGGTTAGGAGTGATGGAGAAGCACAGTGCCTGACACAGGGATGCCCAGGAAATTCGTGCCCCCTGCTTTCCTTCCAGGCTCCCTGGAATCCCCAGCCACACTTCCCCACCCTCTTCTGGTCCAGAGGGTGGGCATGGGAGATTGGGGGTCTGGTTCACTGAGTGCCCCAGGGAGGGGAACCAAGTGCACCCCTTGTTCTAGCCCCTGGAGAAGTGATGTACAAACCTGCAGGTGTCATTTCCAAGTGCCAAGGAAGACAATGGGGGACACGAGGGTGAGCCAGGAGCCTCCAGTGTAAGTAATGTGGACCAGAGTGGAGGAGCGAGGAGCCAGAGGGGAGGGGTCCTGGTGAGAGCCCTATGCCCTGGCCAGGACAGGAGTAGTGACTGAGGGCACCTGGGCATTGCTACAGGCCTGCAGGAGCGAGGGGTGGATGCCCGGGGTGGACAGATGGGGAGGTGGGGAAATGGGAGCAGAAGCAGGACATACCCAGTGCCATCAGCAGCAGAACCCTTGGTTCGAATCTCTCCATTCCCAGCATAAGCAACTGGGAGACTTTGGACAAGTTCTCAAATCTTGGTTAGCCTCAGTTTCCTCACTTACAAAGTAGGGCTCTTAGAAAAAATAAATGAAATCATGCATGTTTACACAGCACATGTCTCACAGTAGGCACTTTAAGAAGTGGTCAATAAAGGTAAAGCCAAACTAGAAATCTTGAAGTCTCATCCTCACCTTGCTATTTGTCATGAGCTTGTGCATGAGAGTGGGGTTGGCTCTGGTTGGAAGTCCCTTCCTCCCAAATATTGGCTCCCCACACTGGGAGTCTCAAATTGTTTCAAGGTAAAAACGAGGAAGAGTAGAGGTGGAGCTGGCCTTTTGGGGGCTTGGGGCCATGGGGGCCAGTGGGAAGGGAGGAGCAGAAGCTTTCTCTCAGCCCACCCTCGACTCTTCTTTTGCAGGAGCAAGGCTCTAGTGCTCACTCTCCCACTCTCCCCGGTCTGTCTCCCCCTCACCCCACAAGCTCACAGTTACATGAAGCAGGGGGTAATGTATGCCAACATTCATTCATTCGTTCAGCAGTGTCTATTGAGTACTTGCTAAGTGCCAGGTCCTATTAGGGACATGGATTGAGCCACCAGGGATTGCACTGATAATCAAGACAGTACCATGCAAAAGAGTCTCAAGGCCTAGTGACAGGCCCACCCATTCGGCTTTCTTCACAGCCCCTCCCACCCCCCACCCTGGGGTGCGGAGCATTGCTCTAACAGGGAGTTCTGGGAGGGGTGCCGGAGCAGTGAATGGGGCTAGGTCCTTGGTGCTTGGAAGGTTTGGAGTCTCGTGACCCTACCATGAGCATGAGGTTGGTCTCCCTAATGGTGGAGAGCTGAGAGGGATCTTGTTTTAGGTCCTGGCCTGACAGGTGGGAAGATAGACACAGGAAGGTCAAGGCAGAGGCCAGCTGGCAGGCTGCTGGAAATAGAGCAGTGGTTTCTCAAGAGGTTAAACACAGAAATACCATCTGACCCGGCAGTTCCACTCCTTGTTGTTGATCTAAAAGAAGTGCAAGCGGGGACTCAAACAGAAACTTGTACCCCAGTGTTCATCATAGCATTATTCACAATAGCCAAAAGGAAGAAACAACCCAAATGTCCATCCATGGAAGAATGGGTAAACAGAGTGAAATATCCATAACAGTGGACTATTACTCAGCCATAAAAGAATAAAGGCCTGACACAGCTGACAATATGAATGGACCTTGAAAACATTATTGGAATGAAAGAAGCCAGAAATGATAGACAAATACTCTATGATTCCGATCATATGAGGTACCTGCTGCTGCTGCTGCTAAGTTTCTTCAGTTGTGTCCAACTCTGTGCGACCCCATAGACAGCAGCCCACTAGGCTCCTCTGTCCCTAGGATTCTCCAGGCAAGAACACTGGAGTGGGTTGCCATTTCCTTCTCCAGTGCATGAAAGTGAGAAGTGAAAGTGAAGTCGCTCAGTCGTGCCCGACTCTTAGCGACCCCATGGACTGCCGCCCACCAGGCTCCTCCGTCCATGGGATTTTCCAGGCAACAGTACTGGAGTGGGGTGCCAGTGCCTTCTCCATGAGGTACCTAGAGTAGGCAAACTCAGACAGAAAGTAGAATAGAGGTTACTAGAGGCTGAGGGAGGGGGGAGTTATTGTTAATGGGAACAGCGTTTTTGTTGGAGATAATGAACAAGTTTCAGGTATAAATGGGCTTCCCTGGTAACTCAGAGGGTAGAGCGTCTGCCTCCAAAGCGGGAGACCCGGGTTCAATCCCTGGGTCGGGAAGATCCCCTGGAGAAGGAAATGGCAACCCACTCCAGTATTCTTGCCTGGAGAATCCCATGGATGGAGGAGCCTGGTGGGCTGCAGTCCACGGGGTCACAAAGAGTCAGACACGACTGAGCGACTTCACTTTCACTTTTGTTTCTTTCAGGTATACATAGACTCATTGGGAAGGACCCTGATGCTGGGAAAGATCGAAGGCAAAAGGAGAAGGGGGCAGCAGAGGATGAGGTGGTGAGATAACATCACTGACTCAATGGACATGAATTTGAGCAAGCTCTGGGAGATAGTGAAGAACAGGGAAACCTGGCATGCTGCAGTCCATGGGGTTTGCAAAGAGTTGGACTTGACTTAGCAACTGAACAATAAAAAATAGAGGTGATGCTTGCACGACATTGTGAATGTAATTAATGCTACTGAACTGTATGCTTTCAAATGGCTAAAATGATAAATATTATGCTCTGTACGTGCGTGCTTAGTTGCTCAGTCATGTCCAACTCTTTGGGACCCCATGGGCTATAGCCCACCAGACTTCTTTGTCCATGGAATTCTACAGGCAAGAATACTGCAGTGGGTTGCCACTTCCTTCTCCAGGAGATCTTCCCAATTCAGGGATAGAATCTGGGTCTCCTATATTGCAGGTGCTTCTTTACTGTCTGAGCTAACAGGGAAGCCCTACTATGCTCTGTATATTGTCTTATCATATTAAGTTAAAAAGTGAGTGGCTGGTGGCATCAGGGAATTGCTCTTCCTGAGAGCATCCCCCTAAAGTGAGTCTTCTTCACATGAGGGCTTTGTGTGGTGATGGTTGGGAAGACTGTGAGGACAAGAATTAGGGGAGATGGTGCAGAATACATGCCGGACATCTCAGGAGTCATACAGTGGGACAGCCACAGATGCGTGCTCCTCAGCTTTCTGGGAGACCTCATTTCTAAAACAGGGATGAATACATCCATTTCGTAGGGCTGCTGGGAAGAGTAAATGTGCTAATGCACGTACAGCCATCAAAATTCTACCATAAGCACTCAAGCACTTATTCGTATTTTACTTGTAGTAAGAGAAAAATAAGGGCAGTGTAGTGGCAAGGAGAGACGGTAGGGGGTCTCTCAATTACTGCAACTTGGAAAAATGCCTCACAAAATGAAGTCTCATGAAGCCCCACATTCCCGTGGGAGAAGGATCTGCAGAGGTGGGAGTGACATCCTTAGTGACGGCCTCCACGGAGGTGGGACCCTGGGGGAAGGTCCCCGTCCACCAGGTGATGATTCCTGTGAATAGAGAGGAGAAGGAGACAAATATGTTTTCCTGCAGGGCCAGCCTTCTTTCATGGTGGTGGAGCTCATGGGGAGTTTGGGTCTCCCAGGGGAAAAGTCAGTGCCCTGCCAGTAAGCTGACGTCATGGGCCTTTTAAGAAGAAACAGGGATCCGGCTGTTGCGGAGATTAACTGTGAGCTCCAGATGTGCAGTCAAACCCGGCAGTAAACAGATTACCATTATAGTCTGCAAAATAATAGCAGCTGTTCTGGTTTGGCTGGCCAGGGTTGCAAATCTGGCTTCGTGAAGAGAAGTGCCTGTGGAGCAGTACTTCTGAGAATGGAGGGGGTGGTGATTGTGGGGTTTGCCCACCCAGCAGATTTGTGGTAACAGGGCTGTTGGGTTCTTCAGCCACACCCACTGAGTGTCAGGGGCCTTGAGGACTTAGGGTCAAGTCCCTCCTAGCTGGAAAACCATGCAGAAATCATTGTTCTAGTTCCTTGTTCTACAGCTGGGACCTGGGGGCCTGAAAGGAGTTTTATGTGATTATGAGATGCAAAAGAGAACTGGTTGGGGTTGGGGCTCAGTGTTGGATCAAAGTCAAGGTTCATATGGTTGAGTTTCTATGGCCAGTTTGGGGTGGACCTGTGGCTGGAGTCATTTCACTGCTGCCTGGATTGGCCATCAGTTCTTGGCTGCTCTTGAGGATCCTGTCTGTGATGGAGGTTGGTCTCTTTCTGTGCAACACTAACCCTCATCACCCCGTGAGACTCTCACCTGTGACCCTGGTCTCATCTGTACCACACCCACCCGCCACTCTATCACCCTCTCCCTAACAGTGAGAAGCCGGGCAGATGCCCAGTCTGCCCCTGTCTGTGTGTGTGGCTGCCTGGGCTGTGGAAGTCTTGGCTGGAAAAGACCTCTTTGGGCAGGGGTGGATGGGGGAAGGAGAACTCCATGAGCAGGTTAAGGTGGTGGCCTGGCCCTTCTGGGGTCACAGCTTGCCTAGACCAAGTGCGTACCAGCTATGCCCCAACTGGGACTTTCTCAATTGGTGACTGAGCCCATTGAGAAATAAAAGGTCTGGGTAGATAATAATCGAGAGCCATCCCTCACCTTCCATGAAAGCTTCTTTATTTTCACTGTCGGTATCAGAGAGGAGAATGACTGACTGACCCACTCCCCTGTCCACCTTGACCTGGACAGTGGGTGGCCCTGCTGTGGCTCCTTCACACAAAGAGGGGTGAGGGACAGCCATTGCCTGGACTGGAGTCGGCTTGGTCCTTCTGCCCAGCCAAGTGAGAGATGGCACTGTATATCTAGACACACGTCCCTGATCCACGACCATAGCTAGATGTTATAATGATGGTTATAACGTGATGGTTCCTGGTTAGAACTTTCCATATGTAGAACAACTTCTTCTGGAGGTAATGAGTTCTATCTCTGGGAGAATTCAAGTGAGGCTAGAAGATTCTTTGGTAGAATTCATTCATTCATCTGATCATCCAATGTTTTTAAGCATCAAACTGATGTCAGGTGCTGGACTAATTGATTCAACTGTGAATAAGATAGAAATGGTCCCTGGCCTCACAGTGCTGTGATGGGGAGATAGTGAGGTCTGTGGGAGCAGGGTATGGGGCCCCATGACCCAGACCTGCAAGCCAGGCTTCCTGCAAGAAGGCTTCCTGGAGGAAGCCACCTTTGAAAGCTGAAGCCCGAGGCTGAGGAGGACTTAATCCGGATGTGGGATAAAAATTCCAGAAAGAGGAGGCAGCACATGTGAAGGGGTAGAGACAGTGTAGCCACAGAAGAATCAACTTGCTCAGCGAGGAAGGGCTTGGTGGGGGATGGGGTTGGAGGCAGAGTTGATCAGGGCAGAATGTGGGTCACACTAGGGGCTTTGAACTTTATCCCAAGAGCCACAGGGAAGCAATGAGGAGTTTTAAGTGAGGCAGTGGTGTGGTTTGCTTAGCTGGGTTTCCCCAGAGATAAACCTTGAGATAGGGATTTGCCAATGAGTTGTTTGTGTAGGAAGCGATTCCAGAAAATACCCGTAGGGGAGTGGAGAATTGAGCCAGGGAAGGGAGACAGCCAAGAGAGCATGTGTGGTCAAGCAGGTCATCATTGTGGATACTGGAGCTTAACCCTGTTGGGAAACTCTGGGAGTCACTGAATTTGAGTATGTCTCTGGGAGTTATCCCCACCTCCGCTCCAGCCCTGAGATGGAGGGAGCTGGGGTATTTATATACCACCTCCCATCAGGCATTGGCTGAGGGCTGTTCTGGGCTGAGTGGGGCATGGCATGATTGATTCCCCAGCACTTCTGGCCTCCCCCTGGAGCCCTCAGGCACAGAGGCAGGGCCAGCCTGCCGTAGGGCCCAGGGGATCCGGCAGGGTGTGAGCACCACTGTGGCTGTGGGGTGGAGGGACAGTGAGGGGTGGACAGGAGCCCGCAGATCAGTGAGAAGGCCACAGGAAGACTTGTCCAAGCAAGAGATGTGGATGGCCTGGGCTGGAGAGGCTGTGATTGTGAGCAGAAGGGGGCGCATGTCAGGAGGCTGAGTTGGCTGATTGTGGTGACTGATGTGGGGGAATGATCACTGTAGAGAGGATTCACAGCCTCTCAAAGCTGCAAGGGGCCCCTGTGCCTCCCCTCAGGCTCTCTCCACCCCCACATAGCTGCTCTCCAGCAGATCCTCCCCTGCTCACACATGTCAGAGACACTGACACGGTCGCCGCACCAGCTGGGGCCACACCTCAGAGACCACGAAGTGTGTCTGCAGGGAGATGAGGGTGCTGTGGTAACTGCTTAGAAAACAAAACCTCGGCTGTTGTCAACCCAAGCCCCACGTCGTGGAAGAGTCGTGGAAGGGCCCAGGTGACGGGGTCAGTGCTCCATGAATCTCTTCCACGCTCACATCATCTCCCCATCAGACACAGGTCACGAGAAGGCAGATACTCCACATGGTTTGTTCACTCGCCCCAGGACCCGGTTGACAGAAAGTGCTCGGTAACCATGGGTGAATGCTGGAATCTGTGAATAGTCCCTGCTCCATGCCCTGGGGAGCGGAGTGCTGGGAGCAATTGAGTGTGGCTCTAAGACAAGCACCTACCAGGGTGGAGTGGGAGGAGGGTTGGGAAAGGGGGTGGTGTGTTGAAGCAGCAAGGGAGAAGATGGAATGGTGTCATCACCAGGGTTTTTAGTTGCCAGAAATAGAAGCCAAGTCTGGATGAAATAAGTAGGGAAATAATTCAGCCCTAACTGATGATGGGTGGGAGGTGATGTATGGAAGCCCAGCTCCCTCCCTCCCAGCTGGGATAACTCTTTGTTGGCCCTGGTTGCCCACATGGTAACTTGCTGGATCATGCCTCTTTATGGCCACCCTCCCTAACCTGGCCTACTACCCCTCTCCCCTACTAGGCTCCCTAGGGTCACCGTCCACATAATTGCCTGGTCTCAGCATCAGCTTCTGTAGGAATCCCATACCAGAGCCACTTGCATCCAACTGGTAAATGAGTCACATGTCTTCTCCTAGTTGCAGGGGAGGTTGGAGAAGGAAGACTAGGGCATTTTCAGCTTCCGGGGCAAAGTGGTCCTTCTTCCTACCAGACTCACTGGTATGTTATCAGTGCCCCTATAGGAAGCTGTCCTAGTCTGTTCTGCCTGCTATAACAAAATGCCACAAGCAGGTGGCTTATAAACAACAGGAATTTATTTTTTCACAGTTCTGGAAGTTCAAGAGCAAGGTGCTAGCAGATTCAGTGGGCTTGCTTTCTGGTTCATAGAAGGTATTTTCTCACTGTGTCCTCCCATAGGGGAAGGGGCCAGGGATCTTTCTGGGGCCTCTTTTATAAGGGCACTAGAAGGAAATGGCAACCCACTCCAGTGTTCTTGCCTGGGGAAATCCCATGGACGAAGGAGCCAGGTGGCCTACAGTCCATGGGGTCGCAAAGAGTCGGACACGACTGAGCGACTTTACTTTCACTTTCACTAACCTACATTAAGAGGGCTCCACCTTAATGACTAATTGCCTCCAAAGGCCCCACCTTCTAATACCATCCCCCTGAGGATTGCTATTTCAGTACATGATTCATGGGGAGACGTAAGCATTTAGACCATAGCCTGGGCATATTCAAATTATAACTTGAGGAGGGTTTATAAAGGGGGCTTCTCAGGTATCCCTAGTGGTAAAAGAACCCTCCTGCCAATGCAGGAGCATGTGAGACAAGGGCTTGATCCCTGGGTCGGGAAGATCCTCCGGAGGAGGGCATGGCAACCCACTTTAGTATCCTTGCCTGGAGGATCCCGTGGACAGAGGAGCCTGGTGGGCTACAGTCCATGGGGTCCCACAGTCGGGCACGACTGAGCGACTCAGCATGTGCATGTATATTTATAAAGGGCCTCTTGACAAAGGTGGGGGCTGTCGAGAGGCGGAAGGGACAGTGTGATAGCTCAGGATTGGTAGTGGTGGAACAGTCACCGTCCCTAGGTCTGAAGGGATGAGGGGAGGGAGCAATGTCTGGAACCCAAAAGAGACGTGCAGGGACACCCCAGAGAGGAGTGGCGACACAGGGACAGTGAGCCCAAGGCCACCTCATTTGCCTCTAAGACCTCCCTCCCTCCCTCCCATCTCCTGCCCACTGACAGGCTCAGATCGGCCGCCTCCGGGCCAGAGCAGGATGGAGCAGGGTGAGGATGAGATGTGGAGGGCGGATGGAAGACATCAGGCACAGCAAGGAATTTCCTGACCAAGCGAGGGGCCCCAAGTGTGACAAAGTGTCAGTGGAATGTCAGTGAAAGTGTTGCACTGGAGCTGAGGGCTCCTTGGCTGCCCCTCAACAGCATCAGCCATTCCCTTTCCTTGGTAACACCACCCCTTTCCCCCGTGGGCCCTCCTGTCCGAGTCCCACTGGTCTCTTCAGAGCTGTTCTCCGAGTGCATTGCCCACGGCTCACAGATCCCTGGCTCAGCCACTGACCTCTGCAGCCCTGGCCCAGTCGCTGCTTCTGAGCCTCTGTTGCCTTAAATGCAAAACCAGGAGGGGTAATCAGATGACCTCCCAGGATCGCTTCTATAGCACTGACCTTCTGGGAAGGCTCATGACCCCCTTCCAAACAGCCCTGGGAAGGAAGTAAAACACAGATCGTCCTTTCGGGGAAACCAAGGCTCAGGGGGACTTTCTGGAGGTCACTGACCACGTGGGGCCTAGACCAAGACTGTCAATCTCTGGTCAGAGCTGTTTCTGGAGCCAGGCCTGCCCTGGCCCCACTCTCCTCAAGGGTATGGCCCATAGCCATGTTTATTTTCAACAACTACAGCAGCCAGAGGGAAGCTGCATCATTTCTCTTGTGTGTGTGTGTGTGTGTGTGTGTGTGTGGGGGTTGTGAAGAGAAAGTGTAAGAACAGCAGTTTCAACCAGGCTCTAGAGTTTGCCAGTCTCCCTGCCCCACCTGGGGGTTCACGGTGAGGGTAATGCCACTGCTGGGCTTTTGAGCCAGTGGGTCCACAGACCTCAAAGGGCTTAATTTGTAGGGAGTTTCAAAGAGATCCAGGAGGCCTGTGCCAGCATCTCTGAGCCCCACCGACAGCGGCCCTGCACAGCCAAATCCTACCAGGTCTAGGAGGCCACCCACCCCATGGGCCTGTGTTCTGAGGCCTGTGTTCTGAGGCCTCTGTTCCAGGCACATGAAACTAAGACCAGGTCATGTAACATCATAGCCTGAGGCTCTGAAGGTTGCTTCACGCCAAGGCCAGGAGCCCTTGAAACCTCTGCCTTCTCCCCTAGAATTGAAGGACTCAGAGAGCTGTTAAGTCAGCCAGGTTCTGAAATTAGAATTTTCAAATGATTGCTCTGGAACAGTCATGACCTGCATACATGTCCTCTGGCTTGTACTGCGCTTGCCTATGTTGGTTTATTTTTACAAAGTGAAGTGAATTGCCAACACTTAGGAGTCAAGCTGGGATTTCTGGTTACTTTAAGGAATTAGGAAAAGCTCCGGGCTCACGTTCCTGCCTGGGAACCTTTGGTTGTTGCAGAGATGCCCCTCCCCTGCCCTGACCCTGGATAAGACAGGCCCTTCAGCTCATCCCAGACTTCACCATTCCCTCTGATCTCCCAGCTCAGAGCTGAACATCCACTCGTCTTTATTCCTGTTTACGCTGCTGTTTCTCGAATCAGAGAGTTATGAGGAGACAGATATTTTGGGTCCTCCCCATTTCCAACAACATTGGGAAAACAGTTAATTTACATTACATGCCTGCCCCTGGGGTCAACCACCTGTTCTGTTGGGTTGGGTTGCTGAGGTCGGAGTTCATCTCCCGAGGCAATGGCTGGTCTCTGTCATCTCCTCTGCGGTCACCATCACATCACATTTATTGGTCAGACTGTGTACACAATGAGACAGGTCAAGACAGTCCTGGGTTTTGGCTGAGAGGCAAAGCTTGGTGGGCCAAGAAAACAGAGTAAACGGAGCAGCTGGGGCCAAAGAAGTTAGGTCTAATATGATGAAGAATTCACCACGCTAGAAGAGGGGCTGCAAGGGAATGGTGTAAATGACACCAGGCAGCCTGGCAGAAGCTGGGTGCCTGGCTTTCTGCCCTGTTTTGACCTGTAGGGCAATGTAGCACTGGCTGTAGGGCCTAACCCAGCTCTACCTCCATTCCTGGGCTCGAGAATATTGAAGAGCTAAGGCAGTTTGGACAGGGCTGAGGGCTGGCCTGTAAATTCAGCCACCTCATTAAAAAAAAAAAAAAAGTCTCAGTTTTTCATCTGTCTAATGGAGACATGGAGATATAGACCCTCTGTGCTCCTGCATGGGACCTTTCCAGTTTGGCACACGGGTCCTCTCAGGACCCACTTCTCTCACCACACTGGCCCACTCCGGTTTCCTGGAGGGTCCCCCAGAAGCCCTTGGGGGCATACTGCAGGCACCTCTCCCCCGTCAGGTGAGGCAAGCATTTGACCTGGTAGGAGAATTTCAGGAGACCGTGGTTCATGGGGCACAACACCTCATGTGAGCCAGACTTTGGGGTGCGGTCACATGTGCCGAGAAGGTCATCGTCCCAGCCATAGTCTGCATCCCAGACCTGCACCCTCAGGGGCCCCCGGTGGCCAGGAGCACATCTCCGAAGTCCAGCCGCGTCATCCACCTGGGGTTGTTATCGTTCCACACTGTGGCAGTCCTCTGCTCCTCGCCGCCGAAGAAGACCTTCAGATAGGCGTCCGTGGCTGTGATCCAGTCTCCCCACAGACCCGAAGCCTTGAAGTTCATGACCTCCAGGTGGGCCAGGCCCCTCTGCCGGGGACAGCAGTCCTGGGTGGTGGCTGCTGAGCCAGGACACATGCATTGGCATGGGTTCTTCGGGTTCTTGTGTTGCCCCGGGGGCACGGGCGGTTGCAGTCCCTCCAGCGTGCCCTGTCAGTCACGTACTTGCTCACGGCCTGCCTGAGGGCCTCCCGCCGTGGGTCCTGGCTGTCCACAAGCATGTGCAGTGGCTCCAGCGTGTAGTCCACCAGGCCGGGGCTGTCCTGCAGTGAGGCCACCCAGGCTGAGAACTGCTCGGGCCCAGCCTGGTTCCCGAAGAGCAGGTCAGGCATGGATGAGTGGTGGCCACCCACGACATTGGAATGGCGCTCCCGGTAGGTCTGGTGGAAGGAGGTCCCCATCTTGTGGTTCTTCTTCTTCTCCTCACAATTCTTGAACGATGGTGAGGCACTGGCTTGTCTGCATATGCTGACCTCAGCCTCGACAGTCAGGCAGTCCTCGACCTCGCTGGTCGTGAACCCGTCCAGGGCCAGCTCGCAGGTGCGCAGGGCAGTGAGGGCCGAGATGTGGCCGCCCAGCTCCATGGACCGGATGAAGTGGGTTCCGTAGCTGGAAATAAGCCTGTGGTAGTCGGGCTCGGTGGAGGTGTTGAAGTGGGGGGCAGCGTCTTGAGGGCCCTCTTGAACTCGGGGTGTACTGGGGGAGTGTGCACCAGGTGGAAACTGAGAGGTGAGAAAAACAGCAGGTGAGCCCAGTGGTGGGCCCCTTTCAGTAACCCCCTTGAGATTGCCCAAGGTCGGATTAAGTGTCAGAGCTAGGACTTGAACCCAGGTGGCTTGGCTCCAAAGCCCAAGCTCTGAATCACCAGTCCAGCAGGGAGACCACTCTGCCCATTGCCCCTTGGGAACCTGGATAGTTTGTATAGCTATTTCTGTTTTTCTTACTCAAAAAAGTTTGTTTTTTTTTTCTCTGTATTTTCTAATTTTAAAAGCAGTGATACCCTACTGTTGGTAACCTTCTGGCTTTGGAATCTAGTCCTGTGGACTTTGTCTGTCTCTTGGACTGGGTCCTGTGTGCCCAGGCTCCTGACAGCTCTGGCCATGCAGTCAGGAGGTGCCCTGTCTCATTGTGTGGGAAACATGGCCTTCCATGAGAAAAATCAGGGTCGGCGACTCTAGGTCCCATGGAGACATGCATTTCTCAGGGTGACGAGGTCCCTGAGGACTTGGGGCATGTCGACTTTTGTTCAACCTGTAGTCATAATTCCCAGCACAGAGCCTGAGAAGGCAGAAATGAAGAGTGCTTGAGTGGATGAAACAGGCCCAGGGAAGAGGGACTGAGCTGGGTCTCCTGCCCAGTGGCAGCTGGCAATGTCCAAGAAAGAGGGGATGGGCATCTCCTCCTGGTGGAAGCAGCCTCTGGTCCCCACCTTACCCTTCCAGGACTCCCAGATCACCCTGAGTTTCCCATGCCTTTTCTCAAGTCCCCTCCATCCCCAGTGCTCACCTATAAAAGCGACACTCCACAAAGTCCAGGCTGAAGCGGTAGTTGTCCTGGTGAATCTTCTGGGCGGCGAAGTTGGCATCCTGGGAGTGGGAGCCCGCCACTGACACGCGCACATTGGCACTTGGCTTGGGAGACACGTCCAGCCCCACCTGCCAGTTGTTGTGGATCTTGTTGGCTGCCTCTCTAGCCACATCCTCTACGGAGCGGCCCTCTAACTTGACCACCCTGCGCTTGCAGCCCGTTCCGTGGGCACGCCAGTCGGTGATTGCCAGGGGCAGGCGCTGGAGGACATCCTTCTGCAGGGCATTGCGGCAGAGGGTGCAAGTGCCGTCGGGCCGCAGGAAACGCTGTGTGTCTACTGGGAATGAGCCTGAGCGCTGGAGGCTGGTCACGTCCATGCCCTCCCCTGCCAGCCAGGAGCCCGGCACAAACTTGAGGGCACGCTGGCACTCAGACCGTGCGGCTGTGTAGCAGGGGGCAGGGGCAGGTATGGGCAGAAGCAGGAGGATGCCGAGGAGGAGCATTCGGGCAGCCATGGAGCTGTGGAGACAGGGGGCATTTGGTCTCCCAGAAGCTGTGGGCAGGGGCGTGGAGGGTGGCCAACCCTTCCTCCAACTGTAGGTTATCAGGACATATGCGGTGGAGAGGGATGGAGATACATATCTCAAGTCACTGGGTGTCAGAACTGGTATGCCCTTTACAAATCTGGTCCACCGCCTGCATTGTACAGCTGGACCCAAAGAGGGGAAGGGACTTGCCCAAGGTCACACAGCCAGGCGGAGACCTTACTAGGATTTTGAATAGGAATCCAGATGGATGGTTTTGTCCCCAGGACCGCAGCTACTGTTGGTGGAGAGGGGTTCTGCGTGCAGAGGAGGGGGCAGAGAGTAGTTGGAGCAGATCTGAGGAGGAATTTGGGAACTCTAGGGTAGCCTGGATTCTGGAGAGGGATCATTTTGGATTCAAGAACAGGCCATGCTTTCTTTACCCACCCCACCTCTCTCACTCCAGCCCCTCCCCCATTAAGCTCTTAGCAGTATTGGGGGAGAAATGAGGTTGCGCATCACCATCTTCCTCCCCATTGCGCCTTGGGGGCCTCTCTCTGAGCTCATGGAAGAACATCAGCCTGAATTCTAGGATAAAAGCTGCCTGAGCACCCGTGTCCCTAGACCCAGTGTGGGGAGGAGCCATTCGGTTTGCTCACCTCCTGATGCTCGTCTCCTCTTTCGCCTTCCCTGCCTGGCTCTGCGGAATTCTGCTCATGTCTGTGAGCTGCCTATCACTAAACGCTTAGCTAAAAGGTCCTTCCTCAATTGGAGGTGGCTCAGGAGCCTCACTGGGGCTGCTTATGAACTGGAATCTCCAGTCTATCCCTGTCCAAACTGAGCTCCTCAGAGACCGCTCCCCTCTCGCACCTACCAGGGACAGCAGCTTGTTGGAGGCCCAGGGGATCATGGAGGGCAGGAACCTGCCCTGCATTCTAGCTTGGAGCCTCCCATGCCTTCCCCAAAGGAGTGCCATAATTCCAGGCAACACAGCAGGCCCCAGGGAGGTAAACAGGAGAAGAGGAGTCTTTGGCATGCCCTCAGATCATCTCTCAGGGAGCCAGCATGGTTCATAACTTTAAAGAACTGAGTCTTGGGACCTTCCCAGTGGTTTGGCAGATAAAGCTCTGTGCTTCCATTGCAGGGGTACAAGTTCGATCCCTAGTCGGGGAGCTAGAATCCCACATGTTGCGTGATGTGGCCAAAAAAATTATTACTCATTTCCACCCCGACCCTCATCATATTATCTCCCAGGGAGCCTGTTTCTGGGCTCTTTAGTTTTAATTTGAAGGGGACTTAAAGACGATGTACTCTAACCTCTTCATTTTGTATAACAGAAAACTGAAGCCCTGGGAGGGCATGAGGCTGCCCAGTGAGTCAGTAGCAGAGCACAGTCTAGACGCTGGCTTCTTGTCTTATGGGGCACAGCACTTCCTGCTCCATCAGGCTCTTCCCCAGACAGGCTCTGTGCCCCTCTGTCCCCACCCTAGGGGCTCCCAGCCTCCCAGGCCCCCTGCTTCCTCCCTACCTGGAGTCCGTGCTGAGATGCTCCTATGCAGACACCTTCTCTCCCCAC
Organism: Nanger dama; assembly: GCA_917880005.1. Lineage (NCBI taxonomy): Eukaryota > Metazoa > Chordata > Mammalia > Artiodactyla > Bovidae > Nanger > Nanger dama. The sequence continues at coordinate 18,938,331 of CAKJTW010000028.1, read as the reverse complement.
AGACAGCTCCTGAAATGGCACAGCCCCCTAGGCAGGCTCACCACACAGCTCATCACCCAGGCCACAGCTCACATCACGTCTGCTTCCTGCCCTGCCCCCACCAGCTCTAGTCACGCGTCCCTTGTGCTCTCCCCGCCGGCCACCGCCCACCGGCACCCACTCTGTCCTCCCCTCCCCATCCGGCTTGCTGACAGCCCTCAGGAAACAAGTGGTGAGGGCCAGAGGCTCATCTGCCAAGCAGCGCTGCCTGGGCACAGGAACCTGGGCAAACAGGTGAGGTTTCACGGGTGGAGCAAGAACACAGGGGTCTGAGAGCTTTGAGATTCAGCTCTGGAGTTGGTGACAGGCCAGCAGGGACAGTTTCCCTGCTTCTCCCCGCAGCATCGCAGGCGTGCGCGGTAAGAGGCAGTGTAGAGTAGGAGCTTGGGAACCAGGCCGCCTGCGCTTGGGCCAGCTCAGCTGCCCAGTAGCTGGGCCTGGACAGCGTCTTTAGCCTCTCTGTGCCTCAGTTTCCTCATCTCAAAATGGGGCTACTCTTAGTGTAGACCCCATGGGTTATGAAGATTTGAAGGGTTACTATGTGTGAAGTGCTCAGACCAGCGCCTGGCCTTCCGTGAGTATTAAAGCATGTGACCATTGCTTCCCCCAGGGCAGTGGGGAGAAAATAAATTCTTGTTCAGACCTCTTTGCCCACTTCCTGCCCACACCTGCTGCCCAGCCCCAGGGCCAGGTTCTGGACCCCAAACACATGTTCCAGGACAGTGCCTCCTGCTCAGTCTGCGAGGAGAACCAGTGGCCTCGCCAGTCTCCAGCCTCCGCGCTAGCCCTGGTCTGGAATAGTACCCATAGCGTGGATGGGTGGACAGCTGTGTGACCCTGCTGGGGAGAGAGATGTGGGTGGGACCAGAGGCCCGGGGTCTTCTCCAACATCTGTCTTTACCTGAGGTTTCCATGGGTTGAGTGACTCACAGAGCAACTTCTGGGAGGGGGGTGCAACATCATAGTGGTCTGAGGTGGAGATAGCTCAGCAAGTGGGGCACCGTTCTTGTGAGTTCACCCCCAACCACATCAGTAACAGGAAAAAATAGCCACAGGCCCCAGACCACGTGTGACACCACGGGATGGCTCATTCCTCTGAGTTTAGGCCCCCGGCTGTGTCCCCTGCTCTTACGGGAACTGGGGCTTAAGCCATCTTCTCGAAACTCAGCCCTATCTCCTCCCCACAATGTCCCCCTTTCTCTCTTAGAATTTGCAGCCTCCTGACCCCCTTCTAGCTCCTGTCCGCAGCCAAGGTCAGATATCCAGGCTGTGGAGTTTAGTTCTGCCTGTGTTCAGAAGACCAGCTTCAAGAGCGTAGAACCCTGTAGAAAATCTTTAGGAAGACAACGGGGAGATAGGGGGACTGGTTCCAATCCCCACTTCAGTGTAGGCTTGCTGTGTCTCTTGGCAGTAGTTTACACACTTTTCTAGGTTAGTTTCCTCATCTATAAAATCAAAGGGAGGACTTTGAAAATTTCTAGGGCTCCTTAGGCTCCTAATGATGAAACGTACATTTAGCAGTTTTCATCTGGTGTATAAAGTAGCTAACGTCCAACACATGCTGGTTAGGGGCAGCCCATGAACGACCAGTGATGACATTGACGTTCGCAACTTCTGATGACAGCTGTCCTCTCCAACTGAAACTTGTCACTTGAAATGTGTTTTAATCACAGTTTTTCCTGAGAGACGTAAGTTGCAGTTTTCAGAAACCATCTGTATGGTTTATTGTTAACAACTTTGTTGAAATATAATTCACATACCATACAACGCACACATTTAAGGATATAATTCAGTGGGTTTTAGTGTGTTCACAGAGTTGTGCAGCCATCACCACCATCAATTTTAGAACATTTTCATCACTCCCTCAGAAAAACCATGTACCCATTAGCAGTCACTGCTCATTTCCCTGGATACCAATCTATTTTCTGGCTCTGTGGATTTTCCTTTTAACTGAATCATACAAGGTATGACTTTTTGTATCTGTAGTATTATTCCACATAATATTTCCAAGGTTCATCCAAGTTGTAGTATGTATCAAAAGTGCCTGCCTTCTATGGCTGAATAATATTCTGTTGTATGGACATACCACATTTGTTTATCCATTTATCATTTGATGGATGTTTACTTTCTGGCTATTGTGAATAATGCTGCTATGAACATTTGCATACACATTTTTTTGTGTGAGCATATGTTTCCATATGTCTTGGATCTACATGTAGGAGTGGAATTGATGGGTCTATAGTAACTCTTTAGGAATGATTTTCCTATGTGCTCCATTTTACATTCCCACTAGCAGTGTACAAGCTTCCAATTTCTCCACATCCTTGTCATTATCTGACTTTCTGACTGTAGCCATTCTTGTGTGTATGAAATGTTGTCTCATTGTGGTTTCAGTTTGGATTTCTCCAATGGCTAATGATGTTGAACATCTTTTCATTTGTTTATTGATCACTTGTGTGTCTTTTTTGGAGAAATGTCTATTTGAGTCCTTTGCCCATTTTTGAATTGGGTTGTCTTTTTATGATTGATTTATAATAGTTCTTTATATACTTCAGAGTTTAGACCCTTTTCAGGAATGTGATTTGCAAATATATTCTCCTATTCTATGAGTTGTTTTTTCACTCATTTGATGGTATCTTTCAAAGCATGAATGGTTTTAATTTTGATGAAGTCCGACTTAACCTGTTTTTTCTTTTGTTGTTTATACTTTTAATGTTATATCTAAAAATCTGTGCTTAACCAAGTTCATGAAGATTTAATCATGTTTTCTTCTAAGAGTCTTATAGTTAACTCTAACATTTAGGCCCATGATCTACTTGGCGTATTGTCCAACTTCATTCTTTTGCATGTGGATATGGGTTTCTATGGGCTTCCCTCGTGGCTCAGTGGGTAAAGAATCTGCCTGCAATGCAGGAGACCCATGTTTGATTCCTGGGCTGGGAAGATCCCCTTGAGAAGGAAATGGCAACCCACTCCAGTATTCTTGCCTAGAGACTCCCGTGCACTGAAGAGCCTGGCGGGCTACAGTCCATGGGGTTGCAAGAGTCGGACACGACTTAGTGACTATCATCTCATCTCTCACATGGAGTTATATATTTATTTATATATATTTATATCTATCTATATAGATATATAAAGGTTACAAAATGTTTACTCTTGACAGAAAAACTTCATGGATACTCTAGTAGAATGCATGAGAAAGATATTGATCCTGATGGTATCTACCTGCATAAACTATACCTACAGTAGACATGAGCCATCATCAAAGACAGAGATCCTTTAACAAATCCAGTGTTTAGACTGTGTTACTGTGCTTATTTTAGAGATCCAAAATGTAGTCCCAGACATTTTTCCCTTCATCCTGTCGTCATTCTTTGTTCCCTTTTCTTTACAGATTTGTGAAACTTTGGGATTCTTCCTCAAATGAGTTATCTGTGGTTATGCTCGAGTCGCCACTTTTAGTTTCATTAAATAAATTGGAATTTTTTCACTTTCTCCATGCCGTGGCAGAGTCTGTGGAAGGCTCAGTCTTTGTAGCTGGGTAGATTTGTAGATTTGTAACTGTAGGGTCCATGTCTTCAATAGCTCTATCTGAGTTTCTGGCCTTTTTTTTAAAATCTGATATTGGTTTTGGCAAGTTACATTTTTTAGGAAACCTTGTCTGTAAAATTTCACACTTGTAGACATGAAGTTGTTTACAATTGTCTCTTTCTCTTAAAACGTTTTTTGAATCAGTAGCAATATCCCTTTAAAAGATTATAATTTTTATTATGGTTTTTCTCTTTTTCTAGATTAGTTTTGTTAAAGAGTTTCATTACTTTTCTTAAAGAATCTGCTCTTGGCTTTATTCATCTTCTTTATTGTATCATTATTTTCCATTTTGTTCATTTTATTCTTATCTTTTAATTTACTTCCTTCTTCCTGTATTCTTTGGACTTTTGTTGTTCTTTTTCTAACTTCTTGAGTTGAATGCTTAGTTCAGTAATTTTCAGTCTTTTTTTTTTTAACTGATGTATAATTGGCATGTAAACATTAGTTTCAGGTGTACAACACAACAATTTGATGTGTATATATTGTGAAATCATTACTGCATTAAGTCTAGTTAACATCCATCACCTTGCTTAGTTACAAAATCTTTTTCACTTGTGATGAGAACTTTAAAGATCTATTTTTTTTAAACTTTCAAATAACACAGTATAGTACAATTAACTATAGCCACCATACTGTAGATTATATCCCCATGACTTACTTATTTTATAACTGGAAGTTTGTACCTTTTGACCTCCTTCACTCATCTCACTGACCCTCCAACCTACCAGTTTATTCTCTGAATATATGAATTAGGCTTTTTTTTTTTTTTTAAAGAATCCATATATAAATACAATCATATGGTATTTGTCTTTCTCTGCTTATTTCACTTAACATAATGTCCTTAAGATCCATCCATGCTCTTGCAAATGGCAAAATTTCCTTCTTCTTTATGGCTAAATAATAATTATATGTGTATATAAAATTATAAGATGCTGGGAGGGATTGGAGGCAGGAAGAGAAGATGACAACAGAGGATGAGATGGCTGGATGGCATCACCGACTCGATGGCCATGAGTCTGAGTAAGCTCCGGGGAGTTGGTGATGGACAGGGAGGCCTGGCATGCTGCGATTCATGGGGTCGCAAAGAGTTGGACACGACTGAGCGACTGAACTGAACTGATAAAATTATATATATGCGTATGATTTTCTTGATCCACTCATCCATTAGTGGACACTCACGTTGTTTCCGTATCCTGGCTATTGTAAAGAATGCTGCAGTTAGCATGGGCATGCAGATGACTTCTCAAGTTGGTATTTTTGTTTTCTTTGAACAAATACCCAGAAGTGGAATTACTGGATTAGACTTTCTTTTTTTTTAATGTAAGCACTTAAGCTTCTATGAATCTTTCTAACTGCATCTCTAAAGTTTTGAAATATTTTCATTATTGCCTAGTTTTTTCACATTTTCTAAATTTCCTTATGATTTTTCTTTGACCTACGGGTTTGTTTTTTTTTTAAGTGTGCTTTTTGCATTTTCAGGAAAATGGAGTTTTAAATGCTTTCTTTTGGTTAATGGTTTCTAACATAGTTGCATTGTAGTTGGAAACATGTTGTCTCTATGACAACCATTCTTTGATGGTTGTTGAAATCTTCTCTGTGGTCTACTAAATGTGCAGTTTTTGAAACATTCCTGTGTACTTGAGAAGAATATCTATTTGCTAATTTTTGGATGTAGGGTTCTATATTCAAATCTTTGGTTTTGTGGATACACTAATTACTGAGAGAGTCATGTTAAAATCTCCCATTGTGAAGACAGTGTTGAAGATTTGTGACTTTCTCTCTGCACCTAGAGTTCCGTCAATCTTAGCTTTATGTTTTGAGGCTGTTTTATGAAACAAGTGTAGTGGCGTTTCATCTCAGTGAATTTAATTCTTTGTTTAATTGCCCTTTTAATCCCAAATAATCTTTTTGCCGCAGTATCCATTTTGCCTCATATTAATAAAACTATCCTAACTTTAAAAAAAACTATATTTTTAAACTGTGCTAGATGACATGTAACATACAATTTACCCTCGTAATCATTTTTAACTGTATCAACTTTCTTTTGATTAGTATTCACTATGGAGACTGGGTTTCCCTGGTAGCTCAGTGATAAAGAATCCACCTGCAATGCAGGAGATATAGAAGACGTGGGTCCGCTCCCTGGGTTGGGAAGATCTGGAGGAGGGAATGTCAACCCACTCCAGTATTCTCGCCTGGTGAATCCTGTGGACAGAGAAACCTGGCGGGCTACAGTTCATGGGGTCACAAAGAGTGGGACACAACTGAAATGACCACACACTCACACACTGAGATCTTTATTTTAACTTTCAAACTCCTCGAGTTCTTATGTTTTTAAGTGGGTCTCTGCTAAACATAATTAGATTTTGTTTTGTCATCCAATTTGAGTAACTACATAACTGCATTAAGTCCATTTACATTTATTGTGATTATTGTTCTGTTAAGAGTTGATTTCTACCATCATGGGTTATATTTTTTTTTCCTTGTACTGCTTTTTCTGTGCTCCCCTTTCCCCACTCCTTTCCTGCCAATCAATTCTTTTAGATTGACTAAATTTTAAAAGAAAAGTACATTCTTTTTTTTCTCTAATGGTTTAGCTCTTAAAATCTTTCTGATTTTTTGTGGTTACCCATGAAAATGTTAATAACATCCATTCTTTGTAAGTATCTTTCTAGGGATACTTAGTATACTATTACCTAAAATCACCCTTTCTCATTCTGAGGGTTATTATTATTTTTTTCCAGTATTTTAGTTCTAGCTTACTTTTTCTCTACTAAATTAATCACTATTAATACACTTAAAATTCATTTATATTTCCTTATACATTTACCAATTTATTTGCTCATTATTCTCTGGGCTTCCTTTGAGGATAATTCTGCTTTTTCTTAAAGTGTGCCCATTAGAAGGGTTTTCAATGGGTGTCTCTGGTGGTACACATTCTCACTTTCTGTTTCCCCAAACGTCTTTGTTTCACCCTTGTTTTTGCATCGTGATTTCAGCTAACTGATGCTTTGAAGATATTGCTGGTTGGCATCTCTCAGCTCTTTGAAGTTTTTTTTTTTTTTTTCTCACTGTTTCTGGCTTCCATTGTTGCTGTAGTTTAATTATCAATTCCTTTTATAGAGAATTTTCTTGTTTTTGTGCAGAGAAGGGACTGTTTTTAAGAACTTTGCATTTTTTATTTTCTAAAATTGTACAGCAAAGTATGTACCAGATATGAATTGCTTTTAATTTATCTTGTTTGGGATCTATTCTTCCTGCACCTGAGGATTCACATCTTTCATCATTCTAAAAATCACCTTGGCTGCTATCCCGTGTATCCCATCTCCCTCACTGTCTCTATTTTTGACTTTTGGAATGCCAATTAGCAACAGAACAGGACTTAATTCTCTCTTCCTGATCTATTATTTTGTTTCTTATTGTCTACTCTTTGTCTCTCTGTACTGTGTTCTCATTACTTTTCTCCAGTTCTTTGTTTCAGTTCACTGATTCTTACTTTAGCTTTGTCTAACTTGGTATTTAATTCATCCATCGAGGTTTTGTTTTGAGGTATGGCTAAATTTATTTATTGTTATTGGGTTTTTCTCTTTTCATTTTTCAGAAGGCAATTTGGACAAGTCTCACATTTTCTTAAAAGACCACAGGTGTACTGAACTGATAAAACGTATGGGGTTTAGAGTTGGTTTAGAGCTCAGATCCCAGCTCTGTGATTCATCTTTAGCAAGTGAATTAATTTCTTCAAACTTTTTAGTTTCCTCATTTTTTTAGATAAAATTGATATATTAATGATATTTCATCATTAAATACCAACATCTTAGGGTGTAATTTATAGTTTTGAGTAAAAGGACTACTGGGTTATGAGATATATTTAAGGATTAGAAGCCTGTTGCAGTCACATCAACAAAACTGCTAGAGACTGTGGCAGGTGAGGAAGAATTCTAGTTTCAGAGAGATGTGGAGATCTGAAAAAAAAAGAAAAGGAAAAAACCTACAAGAGCAAAAGTTAGATATGAATATACATTTTTTCATCAGTAAACGTTTTACTTTTTCCTATTATTATGATTTGCTTAATGTTTTCCTATTATTATGATTTGCTTAATATATTTCAAAAATTAAAAAAAATATTGCAGTAAAGTCAATTTTAGTTTCCTCATCTTAAAAATGGGGTACCGTAGCACATAGCTCACAGAGTTATTTTAGGGACCAAATAACACATGAAAAACACATAATATCATACCAGGTATAACATGCAAAATATCAGCTACCATCTAAAATCCCTGAAAAGTCCCCACTGCCTGTGGGGAAATCTAGAACTGAGATTTTAGCCTAGATGGGAATACCAGACCACCTGACCTGCCTCTTGAGAAATCTGTATGCAGGTCAGGAAGCAATAGTTAGAACTGGACATGGAACAACAGACTGGTTCCAAATAGGAAAAGGAGTACGTCAAGGCTGTATACTGTTACCTTGCTTATTTAACTTATATGCAGAGTACATCATGAGAAATGCTGGGCTGGAAGAAACACAAGCTGTAATCAAGATTGCCGGGAGAAATATCAGTAACCTCAGATATGCAGATGACATCACCCTTATGGCAGAAAGTGAAGAGCTAAAGGGCCTCTTGATGAAGGTGAAAGAGGAGAGTGAAAAAGTTGGCTTAAAGCTCAACATTCAGAAAACGAAGATCATGGCATCCGGTCCCATCACTTCATGGGAAATAGATGGGGAAACAGTGTCAGACTTTATTTTTGGGGCTCCAAAATCACTACAGATGGTGATTGCAGCCATGAAATTAAAAGATGCTTACTCCTTGGAAGAAAAGTTATGACCAACCTAGATAGCATATTCAAAAGCAGAGACATTACTTTGCCAGCAAAGGTCCGTCTAGTCAAGGCTATAGTTTTTCCTGTGGTCATGTATGGATGTGAGAGTTGGACTGTGAAGAAGGCTGAGCGCCGAAGAATTAATGCTTTTGAACTGTGGTGTTGGAGAAGACTCTTGAAAGTCCCTTGGACTGCAAGGAGATCCAACTAGTCCATTCTGAGGAGATCAGCCCTGGGTTTTCTTTGGAAGGAATGATGCTAAAGCTGAAACTCCAGTACTTTGGCCATCTCATGTGAAGAGTTGACTCATTGGAAAAGACTCTGATGCTGGGAGGGGTTGGGGGCAGGAGGAGAAGGGGACGACAGAGGATGAGATGGCTGGATGGCATCACTGACTCGATGGATGTGAATCTGAGTGAACTCTGGGAGTTGGTGATGGACAGGGAGGCCTGGCGTGCTGTGATTCATGGGGTCACAAAGAGTTGGACACGACTGAGTGACTGAACTGAACTGAACTGAATACATTCATCATGATACAAAAATCAAAACTATAGAAAGATATACAATGACTAAACTTCCTGATCCTTTCCCCCACCTGCCTAACCCTCTAATTTATATTCACAGGTGCCACTTTTTTCTTTTTTTTTTTCTTTTTGAGTTTTTTTGATATCTTCTCAGATTTTTTTCCCACACTAATATAAGCAAATACTCGTAAAATTTTTTATTTTCTCTCCTTCTCACACAAAAGAAAACATGTTATACATCTTGCTTTGCAGTTTGATTTTGTTGTTAAATAATATTCTTTGAAGATATTTACATATCAGCATATAGAGAGTTTCCTCGTCCTTTTATTTTTAAACACTTGCACAGTATTTTACTATGTAGATGAACCCTAATTTGGCCAGCCTTCTGTTGATGGACATTTGAGTTGCTTATAGTCTTTTGCTCTTACAAACAATGCTGCGGTGAATAATCTTGCACGTATCTCATTTTGCATATTTGTGGGTATATCTGTGTATAAATTTCCAGAGGTTGAATTGTTAGGTCAGAACCTTATATATATTCAATTTATGTTTACATGCACACATGTGTATACATATGCATATATACATATTAAGGATATACATATAGATTATATATATACATACACACAGGGCTGCAGTCCATGGGGTCTCAAAGACTGAATGACTGGATAGCAACAACATATCCACATACACATGTATATATATTTATATATACCCTCCATAGGTTTGACATCAATTTTTGTTCTTACTGCAATGCATGTGTAAACCTGTTTTCCTTAGTCTTCTCTGTAGAATATGTGGTCAAACTTCCCGATTTTTGTTCAGTTCATTTTTACTTTCTTTTTTCTTTTTTGGCCATGTCACATGGCGTGTGGGATCTTAGTTTCATGACCAGGGATTGAACCTGTTTCCCCTGCAGTAGAAGTATGGAGTCTTAACAACTGGACTGCCAGGTCCCTCATTTTTCACTTTCAGTGATTTATTTTTACTTATAAACACTCTGTTTCATTCTGTTCCAGCTTTTGTGATAATGTTTTCCATTCCTTTAAAAAAAATTTAAAAGCATTCACACATACTCATTTAAAATTTTATGTCAAGTCATGCCAACACCTGTCAGCCTTGGTGCGCCAGCCTCTTTATGTCGTTATGTCAGCTGAATCTCCCCTCTTAGTGGCTTGTATCTTTGAGCATTTTGTTTGTAAATCGAGATTGTGTGATGCTTGACTGTCTTCACCTGGGTTGAAAAATTCCTCCAATTAGGTCTGCATTTGGTTTTGTGAGGCACTTCCAAGTTTGACCAATCCAACTATTTGTGTTTATTTTTTGGCTTGGCATATTCTGATCCATACATGTGGCATAAATGTGAACCTCAAATGAAGGGAGAGTAGATCTGTGGTTATGATGTTTTAGGAGAGATTGTGTTTTTCCACTCAGATCTGAGAGTGAAACAAACAAGTGTCTTTCTTGGCTCCCTTTCCCAGTAAATAAATTTCTTTTTCTAGTCTACCCTTTGATTTACATTATTAGCCCTTTGAGCATTTATTTATGTCTTATGTGAGATGATTTCAGCTTCTCTACCTCCACACCTCTCCCCAAGACATGGTTGCCTTTTACAGCTCTGGCCATTGTAGCTTAAGCTCTGGTTTTCCTGGATAGACACATACCCTCAGGGCATCCACTGCTGGTCGGCCTGCTGCTGCTCTTGCTGCTGATGCTAAATCTGACTCTGTGCGACCCCATAGATGGCAGCCCACCAGGCTCCACCGTCCCTGGGATTCTCCAGGCAAGAACACTGGAGTTTTCTCTCTAATTATTACTTCTTTGGTTTTTGGCATCTTGGAATTTCTCTTACTTATTTTCCATTTCATCTGTGTTTTCTGATACATGTTACTGTATTTACTCTGGCCTTTCTGGTGTTTTGCAGCAAGGGATATTTTAAGGATAATTATTCTATAATATTTGATCTTACAAATAACCATTTAATAAATATTCAAATGTTCATATTATTCAAATAAAATGGCACCTACCATGTGCTAGGCTATTCTATTTTTTTCTATTTTATTCCAAAAGATTAAAAAGATTATGCTTATTGGTATAGCAACCACCAGCTAATTCACACACTATTAAATTAATGGGAAATTCTTTCCTATTTTAACAAAGAGATCTAAGCATGGTGGATGCTGACATTTTCATGTGAAGTCAACGCAACTTGGATAGCACTAAGAGGGCATTTGTAACACTCTTGTTTGAGGTTCATCCCACTACACTAATCTCCACTGATAAATCTGTATTAATAATCTAGAATGCTAACATGTAAATCACACAAACGAGTAGTAAAAAGTAATAAACTTGGATTTGCATTTGCAAATCTTTTTGCAAATTTGCAATTCTTTTTAATTTATATTTTTATGTTTTGGCTCTACCATATGGCATGTGGGGTCTTAGTTCCCTAACCAGAGATTGAACCCTACATCCCTTGCATTGGAAGTGCAGTCTTAAATACTGGATTGCTAGGGAAGTCCCTTAAAAAAAAAATCACTGGAGATAATGAAGGTTGCTCTAAGGATATGTTTCTGTGGCAGTCTCCCAGAATGTTGAACCTACAAAGACGTCAGGCTCTTCCGCTCTCCTGTCCCTTCAGTATTTCTCTTTTCAGGTTCTGCACCTCTTTCATCCCCTCTTGTTTCTCTGCACCACTCTGCATTTTCATTAGGCACCTCTTTGGCTCACTCAGCTGCTTCGGAGGTTCCATCACAGCTGTTTAAACATGGCAGCCCTGGGAAGCCTGGTGGGTCAGCCAGCAAACATGGCAGCCCAGCCTGCCCAGTTGGCTCCCAGGGCTCACCCTTTTGATCGTATAGCATGGATTTTACATTTACAAAGACTGTCACATACATTATTGAATCAGTATCTAACAGTGCTGTGACATAAGCAGAATCTTATTCTTCCTAATTATTTTATTAAATGAAAATCTGAAACCCAATGAGTAGTACTTGCCCACCATTACACAACCAACAATTGGCAGAGCAGGGACCAAACCCAGGTTTTCTGGCTTAAGACCGAGTCTTTCTCAGGAGCCCAACTCACATGCAGCTGCCTGGTAAGTCCACATCCAGATGAAATTTCAATGTCTGGAAAAATTGAATTTCTAACTCATCAGTGAGCTCCCAATTTTCTGAGATTTCTATTAAAGAACAGAAGGTCTGAGATTTCTTTGTGAGAATGGTGGCCTCAGATTATAGAGTTTGGAAAACCAGTGTGGGTTTTGTGAATGTCTTGAGGGCTATGCTTGGCCGTATCAGGAGTTTTGCAGTGGGTTACTAGGGGCCAAGGGCTTGTGAAAAGATACACGTCTCACTGAGCTTAAACCTGAATGGAAAAAAAAAAAAAATTTCTGAGTAAGTCTGACTAATGGCTCTATGGAAGAAATTGAGCAGTGTCTGAGACTTTTCCATGTGCCTTTCAGCTAGAAAAATTTCATCTTAAAACTCTGTCCTGTGCACAGTCATCTATTGTAGCTCAACGATGAAGTCTTTACTGAACACCTACTATAAATTAGGTGCTGGCAGTAATAGAACCATAAGATAAGACTCTGTCTTCAATGGAGACTATGGTCCAGAGAAGTTTTAGCACCCTGGTTGACTTTGTAGTCTTGTGAACTGCCTGGTCAAAACCACTGCTCGATCCCAATTGATAATCAGCTTTGGATAAGTAATCTCTTTCAGCCTCAGTGTCCTCATATGTAAAATAAGGCCAATGATTGTTCCCACTCAGCTGTGCCTGTAACTCAGAGTATTGCTATGGAGATTAAAAGGTAACTTATTTTAAGGGCTTGGCACAGAGTAAAAGATCTAAACCAAAGGTAGGTTGTTGGCATAAAATCTTAAAGAGGGTTTTGGATGTATGGCTTAGAAAGGAGGAGCTAGAGTAGTCCAGAGCAGTGGCTTTAGATTCAGTTATCCCACTGATGTCACCAGACTAAGATGCTCTTGAAGGATTGGCAGGTGGCAGACATGGTGCAGAGGTTTTCAGGGAGTGGAATAGCAAGGGCAATGGCAGAAAAGAGACTCACATCAAGGAAATAGCTTGTGTTTATGAGTAGGCCTAGTATGTAGGGGAAAGATAGGTAGGTATTAGTGATTATAAATATTATAAATATCACACATTTAATACTCACTATCCGCCAGGCACCTTGAGAAGTGCTTTAAAATTATGATGTAAATTAATCTTCCTAATACATCATGAAATATCCCCATGAAATGCTGAAACTTGCCAGCCAAATACCTCTTTTAGGACAAAGCCTTACACTGAAGAGAAGTGGTTAGGAGTGGACTCTGAACCAAATGGGACAGTGAAGAGTCAAGTGCTTTGGCCATCTGATGCGAAGAGCCAACCCTGGAAAAGACCCTGATGCTGGGAAGGGTTGGGGGCAGAAGGAGAAGCGGGTGACAGAGGATGAGATGGCTGCATGGCATCACCGACTCGATGGACGTGAGTCTGAGTGAACTCCGGGAGTTGGTGATGGACAGGGAGGCCTGGCGTGCTGCGATTCATGGGGTCGCAAAGAGTCGGACACGACTAAGGACTGAACAACAGGAAGCAATTCTTAAATTCCTGTCATGTTTTAAAGACATTTTACAGTACAACAGAAGGGGGAGCCCTAGAGTCATGAATCTTGGCCAAGAAATCTGCCCATTGTTCCCATTCAGGAGTACAGGGAAATCTACCCCACTTAAACATAGGCAACAGCAAAGAGCTGAAGGGAAAAACTCAGCGTTCTTATAAGAAAAGGAACTGATGAGCATAATAACAGGCCAGCAGACAATTTCTCTAGAAAAGCATGCCTATAAAACAAATGAAAATTTTAATTTAATATTTCAAAATGTTAAAACAATTTTTTAAATGACTAAAGGTATGAAATGAAAGCATAACACAGGATAATAAAAATTCATAAATGAGATGATGGGACAAAAAAGACTTAAAAAGAGTTCGTATAGAATTCAGTAAGGAAAAAGTGTTTTTCTCCTTTAAAAAGGAAAACCATCTCAGAAATGAAAGCATGTGAATACAGGAGGGAGCAAATAACACAAATAATATCATAAGAGAAATAGAAGATAAAAAGGAGGAAAATTAAAAAGAAAAATAAACTGGGGAATGGGGGAAAAAAAAGGATATGAGAGCAAATGATTGATATGAAAGAGAAGATCCAACCTGTGTATAAAAGAGAACCGGAGGAAGACTCAAGCAAAGAAATAGAAAAAGGAACAGAGTAAATGCAGTCTCAGTGAAAGGCTTTAATTTACTTCTCTCTGTAACTAATCAAACAAATAGACAACAATAAAATCAGTAAAGATATAAAGATTTGAAAAGCACAATTGGTAAACTTGATCCAATTAATATACATAGAATACTGCACTCATGTACTGAAGAAATACATTTTCTTTAAGTGTACACCAAACATTGCTCTAAATCACCTATCTGTTGGGCCATAAAATAAGTCTCAGAAATGGAATCAATTTCAATGGATTGAAATTTTACAGATATTATTGTGTGTTTTTTACTTTTTTTTAAATTTAATTTTTACTTTATTTTACTTTACAATACTGTATTGGTTTTGCCATACATTGACATGAATCTGCCACAGGTGTATCTAATGGTTTTAGCTAGGAATCAATAATAAGAACAACAACAAAAAAAAAATCCCAGGATGTTTGGAAATCAGCAAATAGACCCTAAGACAAAGAATAAATTAGACAATACTTTAAACTGAATGATAATAAAAATATGCTAAAATATGTAAGATGTGATGTAAGTCATGCTTAGAGGGAAATTTGCAGTCATAAATGCATGTACCAGATAAGGAGGAAGATTTATTATCAATAATTAAGGTATCTATTTCAAGATGTATAAAACGGTAGAAGATTAAATCCAGTGTAGAAAGGAAATAAGAGAGGAAATTAATGAGCTGGAAAGCAAATATACTATAAAGAAAAATCAATAACTATAATTGGTTCTTTTTAATGACAAAAATCATTAACCTTTAGCAAGATATATAGAAAAAGAGTGAAAGAGAAGGCACAAATTGACAAGATCAGGAATGAAAAACATGATATCATTACAGGGCCTATGAACATAAAAAAGATCATAAGATGATATTAGGAACAATTTCATGCCCGTAAATTTGACAATTTCAGTTCAGTTCAGTTCAGTCGCTCAGTCGTGTCCGACTCTTTGCGAGCCCATGAATCGCAGCATGCCAAGTCTCCCTGTCCATCACCAACTCCCAGAGTTCACTCAGACTCACATCCATCGAGTCAGTGATGCCATCCAGCCATCTCATCCTCTGTTGTCCCCTTCTCCTCCTGCCCCCAATCCCTCCCAGCATCAAAGTCTTTTCCAATGAGTCAACTCTTCGCATGAGGTGGCCAAAGTACTGGAGTTTCAGCTTTAGCATCATTCCCTCCAAAGAAATCCCCAGGCTGATCTCCTTCAGAATGGACTAGTTGGATCTCCTTGCAGTCCAAGGGACTCTCAAGAGTCTTCTCCAACACCACAGTTCAAAAGCATCAATTCTTCAGTGCTCAGCCTTCTTCACAGTCCAACTCTCACATCCATACATGACCACAGGAAAAACCATAGCCTTGACTAGACGGACCTTTGCTGGCAAAGAAATGTCTCTGCTTTTGAATATACTATCTAGGTTGGTCATAACTTTTCTTCCAAGGAGTAAGCGTCTTTTAATTTCATGGCTGCAGTCACCATCTGCAGTGATTTTGGAGCCCCCAAAATAAAGTCTGACACTCTTTCCACTGTTTCCCCATCTATTTCCCATGAAGTGATGGGACCAGATGCCATGATCTTTGTTTTCTGAATGTTGAGCTTTAAGCCAACTTTTTACTCTCCTCTTCCACTTTCATCAAGAGGCTTTTGAGTTCCTCTTCACTTTCTGCCATAAGAGTGGTGTCATCTGCATATCTGAGGTTACTGATATTTCTCCTGGCAATCATGATTTCACCTTGTGCCTCTTCCAGCCCAGCCTTTCTCATCATGTACTCTGCATATAAGTTAAATAAGCGGATGATAATATACAGCCTTGACATACTCCTTTTCCTATTTGCAACCAGTCTGTTGTTCCATGTCCAGTTCTAACTGTTGCTTCCTGACCTGCATACAGATTTCTCAAGAGGCAGGTCAGGTGGTCTGGTATTCCCATCTCTTTCAGAATTTTCCACAGTTTATTGTGATCCACACAGTCAAAGGCTTTGGCATAGTCAGTTTAGATAATTAATATTTTTCTTAAAGCTGTAGCTTACTAAAGCTAACATGGAGAGAAATAAAAAACTGGAATAAGCTCATACCTAGAAAATAAATGTTTTTCTTTTTTATAATTAAGATGTGTGTTCCACAAAAGTCACGCTTTTAGAGTATAAAATTTAGTGGCATTAAGTACATGCACAGTGTGGCACAACCATTACTGTGGTCAGTTCCAGAACACTTTCATTACCCTTGGAAAGAAACGCATATCCATTAGTAGTCACTCTCCAATTTCTCCTCCTCTCCCAGTGCCAGTCCCTGGCAACAACTAATCTACTTTCTCTCTCTGTGGATTTGCCTATTCTAAAAACTCCTTATAAATGTAATCACATGATGTCTATATGTGGTCTTGTGTGTCTGGATGCTTTCACTTAGCATGAGCCTTCAAATTTTATCCATGTTGTAACATTTACCAGTGTCCTATATTTTTCATGTCTGAATAATATTCCATTGTATAGTTAGTTCAGTTCAGTTCAGTCACTCAGTCGTGTCCGACTCTGTGACCTCATGAATCGCAGCACGCCAGGCCTCCCTGTCCATCACCAACTCCCAGAGTTCACTCAGACCCACGTCCATTGAGTCCCTGATGCCATCCAGCCATCTCATCCTCTGTCATCCCCTTCTCCTCCTGCCCCCAATCCCTCCCAGCAGCAGAGTCTTTTCCAATGAGTCAACTCTTCCCATGAGGTGGCCAAAGTACTGGAGTTTCAGCTTCAGCATCATTCCTTCCAAAGAAATCCCAGGGTTGATCTCCTTCAGAATGGACTAGTTGGATCTCCTTGCAGTCCAAGGGACTCTCAAGAGTCTTCTCCAACACCACAGTTCAAAAGCATCAATTCTTCAGCGCTCAGCCTTCTTCACAGTCCAACTCTCACATCTATACATGACCACAGGAAAAACCATAGCCTTGACTAGACGGACCTTAGTCAGCAAAGTAATGTCTCTGCTTTTGAATATGCTATCTAGGTTGGTCATAACTTTTCTTCCAAGGAGTAAGCGTCTTTTAATTTCATGGCTGCAGTCATCATCTGCAGTGATTTTGGAGCCCCCAAAAATAAAGTCTGACACTGTTTCCATTGTTTCCCCATCTATTTCCCATGAAGTGATGGGACCGGATGCCATGATCTTTGTTTTCTGAATGTTGAGCTTTAACCCAACTTTTTCACTCTCCTCTTTCACCTTCATCAAGAGGCCCTTTAGCTCCTCTTCAGTTTCTGCCATAAGGGTGGTGTCATCTGCATATCTGAGGTTATTGATATTTCTCCCGGAAAATTATAGGTACCACATTTTGATTATCTAATTATCACGTGACAGATTGTTTCCACTTTTTCACTATTATGAACAATGGGGCTATGAGCATTCATGTACAAATTTTTGTGTGGACGTACTTTTTCATTTCTTTGGGACATATACCTAGGAGTGGAACTGCTGGGTCATATTGTAACTCTTGGTTTAACTTTTTGAGAAATTACCAAACTATTTTTCCAAAGCAGCTGCACCATTTTACATCCCCACCAACAGTGTATGAGGGTTCCAGTTTCTCTACAACCTACTCAACACTTGTTGTTATCTGTTGTTTTGATAATAACCATCCTAGTGCACGTGAAGTGTTGAGTTATTTGTCTTACCATTTAGTTGTAAATTTCTTTGCTATATTCTGGTTACTAGACTCTCTTCAGATGTATGATTTGCAAAACTTCACTCCCACTCTGTGGGTTGTCCTTTTACTTTCTTGATAGTATTCTTTGAAGCATAAATGTTTTTAACTTTGATAAAGTTCAATTTATTTTTTTCTTTTGTTGCTTATGTTTTTGGTGTCAAGTTTAAGAAACAGTTGCGCAATACAAGGCAGGATTGCCTAATCCATGAGGACTTACCGTTGTATTTTATTCTACGAGTTTTGTGATATCAGATTTTGCCTTTAGGTCTTTGATCCACTTTTTCTCAGGTGATAAATTAATTTTGCTAAATATCCTAAGAAAATCTTTACTATTAGAAAAACATGATTACTATCAATGACAAACATTACCATGAAAAAGACAGTATGGATATGAAAAATCTAATCCTAAAGTATACAGTCTGAATGATGTAATGGTGGAATAAAGAGAATTCCTGCTTACTATTATTTTTCCCTTTCAATTTTATTGAGATACTGTATAAGTTCAAGGTGTATGTACAGCATAATGACTTGACTTGCCTGTGTTGTGAAATGATTACCACATTTCAAACAAATGATTAAGTTAACATCCTTTGATCCATTTTGAGTTAACTTTATAAGTGATGTGAGGTAAAGTTCAACTTCATTTCCCCCATATGTATAGCTAGTTGAGGGTTCCTTGTTGGCTCAATGGTAAAGAATCCACCTGCAAGGCAGGAGCTGAAGGAGATGTGGATTCGATCCCTGGGTGGGGAAGATCCCCTGGAGGACAAATGGCAACCTAATTCCAGTATTCTAACCTGGAGAATTCCCATGGACAGTGGAGCCTGGTAGGCAACAGTCCATAGGGTTGCAGAGTTGGACATGACTTAACACACACACACACACATAGCTAGTTGTTCCAGACCATTTGTTGAAAAGACTAATTTTCCCCCATTGATTGATCTGGGCACACTTGTTGAAAATCAGTTGACTATAACAGCATGTATTTAGAGATTTTCCTGGTGGTCTATTGGTTAAGACTCTGCACTTTCACTGCCAAGGGTATAGGTTTGATCCCTGGTTGGGGAACTAAGATCCCGCAAGTCGCACAGCATGGCCAAAAAAAAAATGCATGCCTTTATTTTGGGGTCCTCAATTTTATTTCACTGATATATGTCTATCCTTGTGCTACACCTAAGAACCTTATGAAGGGCATTCTCAAAGAGCAAGACCTCCAGTTACTAGGAGTGTTTTAATTCCATCATCAAGCTTCTCTTCTGACTGCGTGCACTGGCTTTGGAGTCAGCTTACCCTCTCCTGTGGCTTCTGTCCCTAGAGGCTGATAAGCCTCGCATTTCTCTGCAGCCCAGGAAGCTGGGATGGGTTCCCTTGATTGAGTTCCAGAAACCTCAAACCTTTGTCCCAACCAACTCTTCCCTTTCGCTTCTGAACTTCTCTTCCCCATCTCAGGGGATGACTCCCACCTGCTTCCAATCCCCAAGGCAAGAACCAGTGGGATCATCTTCATTTGCTCCTCCTTTCGCCCCTCCAATCCATCAACAACAATGTATAGTCACTCATCTTCTTCAGGTTTGCGTCCCCTTTGCTGGACCTAAAGACAATAAGATCACTCCTCCACATCCTGCCTGTGGCTTATTGCACAGCCCCTCATGTGCTCAGATCCACTCCTGGTGAATAGATTGCTGCCTATCCAACCACCATCCATGCCCCCTACCGCCTAAGGGATAAACATCCAACCTGGGAGGGGCGCCAAATAGGAGCTAGGCATCTGGAGGCAAATCAGATGGAATCATGGAGGCAGAGCAGCTGGCAGTGAGGGAGGGTGCATACTGTGGATACTGGAGGATTAAAGATCGAGTTAAAAAATATTGTTTGGAGCATCTATTGGGGCAGACGCTGTGTTAAGCCCTTAATGTGCATTATCTCATTTATTCTGTACATAAGGTCACATTGGAAGCAGCAGAGCTGGGTCTGAAGCCAGACTGGGTGGCCCAGTCCCGAACTGCACGCGACCAGCAGATGGCTTCTGTGCAGAGTTGTGGGCAGCCAGTCCTGCACCACAGCAGTTGGGGTGAAATACCAGGGAGGAGAGTGACCCTTGCCTGAACAGTCGCTCATCCTCTTACCCCACATTTTCTTGTCCTGTTTTTCGTTTTGCAGATGAGGAAAATAAGACTCAGAGGTCCTTCAGCCAGCAGAAAGCAGAGCTGGACTGACACAGAACATCTGACCTCAGAGCTTCCTGGGAGGGGATCCGATGATGTGATGACGGTAGCCCTGACTGAGGAACGGGGAGGCCCAGCTTCCAGGCTGGTGCACTCATGTATTCATAACCTGGAGGTGATGGGAAAGTGTCACCTCTTCATCTGTTCTCAAGCCAGCCCTGTTCTCAAGCCAGCCAGGGCTATTGTGAGGCCCAAGGAGCTAGAGAGGGTCTGGTGCTCCAGGGAACGGAAACACAGTGTGTGTGAAAACAGGGCGGTAAGCAAACGTCAAGAGGTCCTTACTACTGTCCAGTAATGTTGAGGGAAGGAGGCGTCTGCGTGCCTGGAGAAAAGATGAGACCATTAGGGAGCAGGGCAGTCTTGAGGTTAAGGTGAGAAACGACTGTCTTAACAAGTCAGAATCATCCTGTTGTGAAGTTAGCATCCTTCAGAGCTAGTGAGTTCCCACCCCTGGGGAGAGGCAAGCAGCTGATGGAGAGTGTGCCCTGGGGGAGATAAGACATGAGTCATCTCTGTTCCAAGACCAGTTCATACTGAGATTCTAGCTTTCTGAGAGGCTGTGCTTCTCAACGCAAAGAGAGTTCTAGGGGTACACTCTGCTACATTTGAAAGCTTATTGTCAAGGAGTGAGGAAAATTTTATTTTAGATTTACCAGCAGATTCTTTTAACTGAGGAATAGTTGATTTACAATGTTTCAGGTACACAGCAAAGTGATTTAGTTATTCATACTTCAGTTCAGTTCAGTCGCTCAGTCGTGTCTGACTCTTTGCGACCCCATGAATTGCAGCACGCCAGGCCTCCCTGTCCATCACCAACTCCCGGAGTTCACTCAGACTCACGTTCATTGAGTCAGTGATGCCATCCAGCCATCACATCCTCGGTCGTCCCCTTCTCCTCCTGCCCCCAACCCCTCCCAGCATCAGAGTCTTTTCCAATGAGTCAACTCCACATCAGGTGGCCAAAGTACTGGAGTTTCAGCTTTAGCATCATTCCCTCCAAAGAAATCCCAGGGCTGATCTCCTTCAGAATGGACTGGTTGGATCTCCTTGCAGTCCAAGGGACTCTCAAGAGTCTTCTCCAACACCACAGTTCAAAAGCATCAATTCTTTGGCGCTCTGCCTTCTTCACAGTCCAACTCTCACATCCATACATGACCACAGGAAAAACACACTTACATGTGTATATATTTCAGATTCCTTTACATTATGAGACATTGAACTTAGTTTCCTGTACAATGGAGGAGGTCCTTGTTGTTTATCTATTTTATAAATAGTAGTGTGTACATGTTAATCCCAGACTCCTAATTTATCTCCCCACTGCCCCCCTCCCCTTTGGTAACCATAGTTTGTTTTCTGTGTCTGTGAGTTCTTTTCTGTTTTGTAAATAAGTTCACTTGTATCATTTTTTTAAGATTCCACATATAAGTGGTATCATATTTTTCTTTCTCTTAGTTGGATCATCCATAGGTCCGTCCATGTTGCTGTAAATGGCATTATTAGATTCTTTTTATGGGTGAGTAATATTCCATTGTATATATTAATATTTACCACATTTCTTTACCCACTCCTCTGTTGATGGACATTTAGGTTGCTTCCATATCTTGGCTATTATAAAATAGTGCTGCAGTGAACTCTGGGGTGCTTGTATCTTTTGAATTAGAGTTTCTATATTTTCCAGATATATGCCCAGGAGTGGCTTTGCAGGATCCTATGCTAACTCTAGTTTTAGTTTTTAAGGGAACCTCCATACTGTTTTCCATAGTGACTGCGCCAATTTACATTCCCACCAACAGCGTAGGAGGGTTCCCTTTTCTCCACACCCTCTCCAGTACTTATTATTTCTAGACTTTTTGACGATGGCCATTCTGACTGGCAGACCTTTTGCTGTTTTTTGTTCTTCATTTGGTTTGGGAAAGAACTAAAAGATTGAATTTATCTTTGGCTTAAAGATGGAGCTTTGGTTAAAAAGAGAATCCACTTTAAAATGAGCCTTTGGAAAAGAGGAAGAGAATGGATCAGATTCTGAGGGGCCTTGGAATCAGGCCTATAGGTCTGAGGTGTGCAGTGAGGGACGGAGTTGTCTTCCCTTTGCCTGAGACCCACAGGAGGCTTCAGAGCCTGGCCCCTGGGGGTGGGGTGGGAAGTGTGATTGTCTCCAGTCCCAGCCAGGGTGGGCAACACTTGGCATGGCAGCAAGCAAGAGGACCTCTGAGGGACAGGAAGTCAGGAGCCTCTACTGACGTGGCCAGCAGAATCCACAGGCTTCAGACCCAGGGTCAGTTTGAACGTGGTCTTTGCTGCAGCATAAGGCCCTGTGGAGAATTATAAAATGGTTTTGTTGAGCATCAGCAGCCCAGTGACCGATACATCTCTTTCTTCTCCTTGAAAAGAATTTCCATCAAAAATACACTCATGACAGGCATGTTTGTTGTTCCTTGGAATCTCAGAGCAGCTTCTACTGATTTCAGAGGTATCTGAAACTTTCCCATGAATTGACCACCTGGGGCAGGTGATTAGCACTGAGTGGGGTGAGGAGGAGGCTAGGACAGCCCTGTTTGGTTCCCATTCCAGGATGAGGAGGATGGAAACAAGGCCCCTACGTGGTCTGGAGGAGATCTGGGACTAGAGCAAAGTCAAGTTCATTGTAGCCCCTTCACTCCCTGTGCAGCAAGGGGCTCTTGGTAGGACGGGTAGGGCCCGAGAGCCACCCAGAGCCCACATTACAGGGTCCACGTACTTAACAGCAGGCTGTCCTCATTCTCAAAGCCCAGCAGCATGGATCTCAGTGCCTGGTAGAGCATTGGAGGGCCCAGCTAAGGGTTGTATAATGATACATGAATTCTTTGCACAGCCAGGCCACCTTCACAGAGCACCTGGTAAAATAAAAAGCAAGGGAGGTCATACCCCCATCCCACCCCCTCCCAGTAGCTCTTGATCTGCCCCATTAGCCACTTCATAGCCCTCTCTTTCCTGGACAGAGGACCTCAGTGGAGCTTCCTGGGAACCAGGCATCCCTGGTTGCTCTTGGGGAAGGCAGCAGGCCAAGCCTTTGAGTTGCGTGGGATGAGCCCTCCCCATAAACCCCATGACGGTTCCTGGGAGCTCCCCTAGACTTCCTGAGGGCTGGAGTGCAGGCAGCCACTACTCTCAGGGGTGGGGCACCAGGAACCTCATGTACCAACTCCAGAGACCCTTCACTGAGGGAACAGGAGTCTTTGACCTCTGACTTCCTGGCAGTAAGTTTGTGGTCACAAGAGCCAAAGCAGTCATTGTCCCGGGCAGAGTCCTGCACCCTCGGTTCCCTCCACCCTGTGGCCAGGAACACGTCCTCAAAGTCTAGCCGTGTTGTCCACCTGGGGTTGTTATCGTTTCACACTGTGATGGTTCTCTGCTCCTGGCCGCTGAAGAAGACCTTCTGATGGGCATCCGTGGCACTGAACCAGTCTCCCTGCAGACCTGTCATCAGGAAGTTCATGACCTCCAACCAGTCCAGCCCCTCTGCTGGGGACAGCAGTCCTGGCTGGTGGCCACCAAGCCATGGCACACACTCTGGCAGAGGTCACTAGGGTTCTTCCACTGTCCCTCCAGGAGCCAGAAAAAACTTTGTGCAAGAGGCTCTGGGTGTGGATGAGCTCATAGCTTTGGTTTTGTTTGTTTCCCTCTGACTATAAAAGCAATACTTGCTCATGTTAAAAGTTTAGAAAGTATAGAAAAATTATTCAAACAACATAGTAAATGCTCTCTCAGCAGAATTCTCCATCCCTATCTCCAGCCACATCACTGACTCCCCTCTTAGTAAGCTAGCACTGCGGGGTCAATCCTATCCCAGGAAGGCTCCTTTGCAACCTCCCAAGTGGCCTCTGCTCATCCCCCTCTGTCTCTGTGCTTCTCATTGCAGACGGCTACTTCTTCCTTCCCAGCATTACATTCTCCTCGCCCGTTCCCCCACCCAGCAGGCCTCACCCCTGCAAGAAGCAGCACTCCAGCGAGTATGTGCAGATGCTGTATTGGTCCTGGAACATCAGACAAACCCCGGGTCACTTTCTTGGGAGAGTGGGAGAGCTGGTTTTGGCCCTGGCCGGGTAATGCTGGGAGCTGGAGCCCTAGGTGGGCCAGTGGGTAAGGGCCTAACACAGGTATTGCAGGGTAGCCTGCTGCAGGGCATCAGACCAGAAAGTACAAGTGCCACTGGGCCACAAGAAGTGCTACGTGTCCTCCAGGAAGGAGCCCAAGTGTCAGAGGCTGGTCACATGCATGTGCTCCCCCACCAGCCACAAGCTGGGCCCAAGTGTCACAGCAGGAGGTGGGTGCCTGAAAGAGCTGTGGAGTCAGGGGCACTGGCTCACGGGGAGCTGAGCCCGAGAAGGAAACATAAGAGCAGGTCTCTGCAGCTTCTCACCTCCCTCCCTCTTCAGCCTCTCCACGCACCACTGACTCAGTCACACCTGGCCTCTTTCTAGCACCTCCACCTCCAGCACGGGTAGGTCTCCTTGGCAACAACAGCAGAGTGTCGGGTGCGAACCAGGAGCTGAGCGTGGCTCTGCTGAGTGTTCTCAGGGGCCCTCTGGAAGGAAATAGGCCCCATTCTGAAGCCAGTGGGTCTTGGTCACTGTTGCTGAACTGAACTCGAGTCTCCTCATCCGACAAGCAGTGAAGTCAGTCGGCTGACATTAGGTTGCGGTGAAGGAAAATACAGCCTGAGTTGCAGGGTGCCAAGCAAGGAGAAGGGGCAGCTCACACACAAAGCAGCCAACTGCCTGATGGCTTTCAGGCCAGGTTTCCACAGGCACACTAGGGGTGAGGGTTGCGGGGTATGTTGATCAGCTCGCGGACGTTCTTCTGATTGATTGGTAGAGAGGTGATGGTGTTATTTCGGGAATCTCAATCATCAATTTTCTAGTTCCAGCCAGTCTTGGGTCTGCGTTCTGGTGGTCATCATGCAGTTAACGTCCTCTCCCTGGTGAGGGGGTGGGGTGAGTCTTAGTTTTTGCAAAACAGCTTTAGGATATGTGTTAGGATGTTATCTATAGCCCTTGAGGAGGAACGAAGTGTCCTTGATTTTGTTTTATGGCTAAGCTATTATTATTTTGCTTTGTTTGACTGCTTTCCTTTGTGCTCCTCTAATTATTAACTCATTACATTTGTTCTCTGGAACTTGGGGAATGCCTTTCTATAAGCAAGATGCAGGGGACAGGGGAGGTTTGTCCTGGGAAGGCACCGCTGGTCCTGCTCAATTTCATGAACAACCATCCCAGTTTGCCCAAAAGGGTCTTTGATTCTGTGACTGGAAGTCCTGGGCAAACCAGGAGGAGTTGCTCACCCTTGTCACCCATTCAGCCAACACTTGATCTGTGAGAAATAGGGCAAAGGCCCTCTAGATCCACGTGGCTCTGGCCCCGCTGTGGTCACTACATCTTTGAGACCTTGGATCCTGTGCTGAATGGGTTCCAGTTCTGGCTCTGTGACTGTGGGCCAGAGCCTTTGTTTTTGTGTCTGTAAACAGGAGCACTGATAAACACTTTCCCAGCAGATCACGCTCGATCTTTGTGGATGTGGAGGGACCTCATGGGGACCTCTGATGAGTGGCTGCTGGCATTCTGGTTATCTTCACCTCTGTTCTCATTTCAGTGGGGAGAGCTTAGAAAACTCAGCCCAGCCTGCGGTCACCATGTCCGTACCTTGATGCAGCTCTGTTCACTTGCTCTGTTTCCAGGCCTTTCTTATGGAAGCGCATTTGTGGGCCATTTAATCATCGCCTCTCTCATCAGTACAGCTTAGTACAATTTAAAGGGGCTTTCACATCCATGCTCAATTTTATTTGGTAATTTCTCAATTTTTCATTTACAGAGCACAGACTATACCAAAGCCCCCAGACCCACATATCTGAGTATTTTGTCATCCTCATTTAGAGCAAGAATACTAAATGCAGTCAGAATAACTGCAGACATTTATCAAGTCCTTAAGATGTGCCAGGCACTCTGCTAAGTACTTTGCGTACAGTGACGGTCCAACAAACCAGCTCTGTGATTTTCCTACTTTACAGATGAGAAAGCTGAGACATACTAGGGTGGTTGTTCAAGAAATAGTCCCCAAGTCATAGAGCTGGTAAGTGGCAAGCCAGCATTGCTCATTTTCCTTAAGGCCTTCTGGATCCTGCGTCTGACAGGGACAAACCAGTAATAGTGCATAGAATCACCCTGCCACAGCATCTGCTCCCTGAGTTGGGAGTACCAGGCTGCTGAGGTTGGAGAGAAGATGGAAGGAGGTGGAGGTGGTTGATAAGGGGCCTCCAGTTAGTGCAGGTGCCCTGGGCAGGATGTGGGGAACCCAGGCTGGGATATTAGACTCATGTTCTCCTGGGGTATGACTGGTCAGTTCACCTCCACGTTCTGCCTTCAGTTTTCTCACCACAGAAATTATTGGCATACTAGTAGTCATCATTTGCAGCACTGCTACTGTGTGACAGCTTAGCATTTCCTGTGGGTTATCGGATTAATCTTTATATGATCCCTCATGAGTAAGTACCTTTTACTTTTCATTTTACAGATAGGGGAAGTGAGACATTTCAGAGGTGAAGTGACCTGTGCTAGGTCACTTGGGTGGTTGGTTAGTGGTGTACTGGGCTTAACCCTGGGCCTGTTTGGTTCCAGAGCCCAAAGCTTTAACTTCTAGGCTAAATGCATGGAGGCCTCAGGTTCCTACCAGCTGGATGAGATCTGGGTTCCTTTGGGGCTTTCTCTCTTGCTAGGGTAAGGAAAGTAATGTGAATCAAGTAGGAAACAAGTCCCAGTGTAGGAGTCTTCTGTTGGCAGTCATATCTAAGTCAGGGGCTGCACTCCAGGGGGCTCCGTTATCAGCTTGATATGGTCCAAGAAGTGCCCACTCATCCCTAGGCTCCTTCCCTCTCCTAGACTGCAGTCACCTGGCTCTACCACTGGCTGTCACCTGGAGTGTCTTGGATTCTGCTCCCCGATGCTCTCGTCCAAGGTAGAGCTCAGCCAAGGGAAGAAAAGGATGTGGCTCATGGCTTGCCCTTGGGCTTATGAGGCAGGTAGGCTCTCTCGCTTAGCTTATAGTCTTATATAGCCCCCACAGTATCTTTAGGGAGATGTCTGTGGATCTCTGTATGTGTGTGTGTGTGTGTGTGTGTGTGTGAAGTTGCTTCAGTCGTGTCTGACTCTTTGTGACACTATGGACTATAGCCCGCCAGGCCCCTCTGTCCATGGGATTTTCCAGGCAAGGATACTGGAGTGGGTTCCATGTCCTCTTCCAGGGGATCTTCCCGACCCAGGGTCAAACCCATGTCTCTCAAGTTTCCTGCATTGACAGGTGGGTTCTTTACCACTTGCACCATCTGGGAAGCCCTGAGTGTCTGTATAATACTATCTTTGAGGATTTTTGTATAACAAGACGAAGATATTATATCTTCCCAGGGCAGAGGGTGTATTTGTCCACTGTGCTGCTCTGCCCCCAGAGCAATGATGAGGCAGACTTTTTAGTAGCCCCTTATTATAAGATTGGAATTTCCTAAGCTCAGGGTTCCTCATTTGTGACCAATCCTCTGTGGGCACAGTATCCACCTAGGCCTGCCTCCAGCCTGGTGGGGCTTGGGGATGAGGTTCATGAAGCTCATGCTGCTAAGAATGCCATGAGCAACCAGGTTCTTGGTCTTCAATCCAGGAGTTTAGGGGCTTCCCAGGTGGTGCTGGTGGTAAAGGACCCACCTGCCAATGCAGGAGACAAGAGATGTGGGTGTGATCCCTTGGTCTGGAAGATCCCCTGGAGGAGGGCATGGAACCCAGTCCAGTATTCTTACCTGGAGAATCCATGGACAGAGGAGCCTGGCGGGCTATGGTCCATGGGGTCACAAAGAGCTGGACACGACTGAAGTGACTTAGCATGCCAAGAAACTGGGGACTAGCCTCCAAGAAGGGTGACATCTCAGACCCTTCATAGCTCTTCACAGGTTTGATGATGAGGATGAGTAAAGATGGACACATGTCTTTCTCAAAGAGGAAATGCTAAGCGCCTGATGGAGGCAGAGATGGGGATGTACCCCATGGATGTGGGAGCAGAGGCTCTCCCAGTGTTGGCAGCTGGTTGGGGTGTGAAGGTCCTTCACTGTCCTCCCTGTTAACGAGGCCATAGGGCTCGAGGGAGGGAGGGAAGTGTGCTCTCTGCCTGTCACTTTGGCTGGTGTACACACTCCTGC
Source organism: Nanger dama (assembly GCA_917880005.1). NCBI lineage: Eukaryota > Metazoa > Chordata > Mammalia > Artiodactyla > Bovidae > Nanger > Nanger dama. The sequence continues at coordinate 18,909,943 of CAKJTW010000028.1, read as the reverse complement.
AGCCAGGAGGAAACGAGGCCAGAAGTCCTGGAGGCTGGCAGACAGTGCTGGCTGGATCCTATCTGAGCTCAGGCTGCTGCAGCGCTGCTGCAAACCCAGAGCGTGGGATGGACTGCAACTGTGGGCATTTCTTCCGGTGATGGCTCAATCCACCTGCTTCCTGGGCCATTTGCCCTATGACTGCAGTGCACCTTCCAAAAGCCGCTCCCCTGGGACAGAGGGGAGGGCTCTCCCCTCTGTCAGGCAGTTAGGTGTGGCTGCCTCCAGAGAGGGCTCATTTCTCACTTGCTCTCTGGACCATGGGGTACAAGGATGTGTGGACATATTCTGACCACTCGGTGGAGGTCAGTCACTTCCGAGTGGGAGAAGCCTCCTCTGGACCAGCTGGAGCGGACTCAGGGGAGCGCATAGCTCAGGAGCCCTGCTTTTGCAGTTTGGCCTGTACAATCTAGGGTCCACTTTTAGCCTATTCTGGATCTGGGTTTTCCCTCCATACCTCATTTCTTCCTGTGCTTTGCTCTCTCCGTGACCTTGTCTCTGTGTCTCTACCCCTCCACCCTAGGCACAGCTCCACTGACCCTAAGTAACCATGTGGTAACTGAGTCAGGGGCCCTGGGAGGGATTTCTGACCCGGTTCCCACCCCTACTAGCCTCCCACTTTCCCAGGCTGACTTGGCTAATTGATCTGGAGGCCTTGCCAAAAACATATCCTGGAGGCTTGCAGAGTGTAAATGTGCACGGCTGGCTGCGGGGCTCACTGGCCTCAGCTGCTAGGAGATATAAAAAGAACAGAAGTGCCGGTGGCGTTGGGGTGACTAATGGTGGCCGATGGGGCTGTGGCCGTCAGCTGTGAGATGATGTGTATTCCGCCTCACTCAGTTCCCAAGGCCTGAGTGTCCCTGGAGGCTGATAGCCTTTCTCAGCTTCTAGATGGGGTTGCTTAAGCCACTGAGAGCTTAATCAACACACAGAACTCAACCAGGCGTAGAACTTAATCAGTGACCTGCAGAGCCACGGCCACTGAGAGCTGGCCATTGGTCCAGCCCTGCGCTAGGCATCGTGGGAAGCCACGCACAAGGAGGAACGACATGACCCTAACGATTTGGTGAGAAATGGTGTGCCTGCAGACCCCCAGGCGCTTGGAGAGGGTGGATTTTGGAGTCTGAAGAGCTGACTCCAGGTCCCAACACTGTTGCTTACTTCGGCTGGTTATTAACTTCTCTGGACCTCAACTTAAGTCTCATCTGGAAGTGAGACAATCCCTGCCCAATGGGGATTACATGAATCAGGATAGTAAAATAAATTTTAACCTGACATTGGTCCTATGGGAAGGAGATGTTATCCCCAGCTGGGTCACACTTAGAATATGCAGCCACCACCCCACCCCCAACATCTCCCTGCCTGAAGACGGAGCTGACCTAGCCCTTGCCTTTAACAGCAGCCGGTGGTACCCACAATTTGGGCCACCAACGTATCATTATCATTATTATTTAGTAACGGAAGATAGGAGAGGCTGTCTCACTGGGGACTTTTACTTAAGCTCAGGTCCATAAACCATGGTCCTTTTGGGCACCCTGTAGAAGCTGGTGCATCTTCCTCTGCAGTTATCCACCCTGCAACGGGAGCTTGGCCTGCAGCTCCCTGCAATGGTGCCAGTGTAGATCTTTTCTATCCTAATCTAATACGAATCCACATGCCCTTCACGGCAATGAGTTCATACTCTTAGAGAAATCACTGAGCCCCGTGGAGAGTGCAGCTCACCCAGTGTGGAGGGCCGAGGGGAGGGGCCCTTGATGCTGGTCCATGAAACACACATCCATTGAGCATCTACTGGGTGCCAAGCCCTGCTGAGACAAAACCTGAGCCAAGAATGGCGCCATCCTTAAGAAGCTGATAAGAAATGATTCAATAAGAAATATGCGTCTTTTTCCAGACCACGACAGGAATCTCCTAACACCCCAGCAGACTTCAGAAAGCACTAATGACTAATTGATGCTTTCATTCATTGATTCGTCAGACATTTACAAAGCATTTACCGTGTTTCAGACTATGTGCTAGGTAGTAAGTAAACATGGGATGAGACCTTTAGTTCATAGTTATTAAACTGATTAGTGCTTTCAGCATAGGGACTTTCCAAGATAAAGATGTGGAGCAGAAGAGGGAGTGATTGGATGTTTTGCTAACTGGGAGAGTGGGAGTAGTTTTGTGTCTGGGAGCATTTCATGGAGGAGGTGACTGCTGATACAGGATTTGAAGGAAGAGTCTTGGCCTGCGGGATGGAAGCATGGGCCAAAGGTCCCGCCCCGGCTGAGGAAATGGCCCATGCAAAGGCCTAGGGGCTGAATCATGGACAGTCGGGGCTCAGGGGCACCACAAAGATGACCTCATCCCCCACTCGTGGTGCAGAAAGTTCAGGGACTGCTCAGAGCCACCCAGCCCATCAGCAGCTGTGTTCTGAATCTGGGCTCCTAACTTTCTTGCCAAGTATTTCCTCTTGCCAAGCAAACACTAGGCTTTGTACAAAAACATCGTCTTCCTGACTGGAATCATGAGTGGGTATACACTCTGCTGCTGCTGCTGCTAAGTTGCTTCAGTCGTGTCCGACTCTGTGCGGCGACCCCATAGACAGCAGCCTACCAGGCTTCCCGTCCCTGGGATTCTCCAGGCAGGATCACTGGAGTGGGTTGCCATTTCCCTCTCCAATGCATGAAAGTGAAAAATGAAAGGTAAGTCGCTCAGTCATGTCCAACTCTTAGCGACCCCATGGACTACAGCCTACCAGGCTCCTCCATCCACGGGATTTTCCAGGTGAGAGTCCTGGAGTGGGGTGCCAGTGCCTTCTCCAGGTATACACTCAGGTCATCTGAATTTAGTTCAAAGAACTGGAGGGGCAGACGTTTACCAGGGTCTGGGCAGTGCTTTCCACAGTACCTTGTACAGAGGTGTTGTTCAGTCACCCAGTCATGTCCGACTTTTTCGACCCCATAAACTGCAGCACACCAGGCTTCCCTGTCCACCATCTCCTGGAGTTTTTTCAAACTCTAGTTCATTGAGTTGATGATGCTATCCAACCTTCTCATCCTTTGTTGCCCCTTTCTCCTCTTGCCCTCAATTTTTGGTGCAGAGTTGATGCTCAGTAAATGTTTGCGGGCTTCTCCATGGCTAGATGGTGGGTGACAGCCTCTCCCTCTTTTGGAGGGCACACGATGACAGTTTTCAACTCATGATGGCTTGAAGCTAGGGCTTGGGAAAGCTCTGTGCACTCGAAGGCAAGAATTTCACAGGCTAAGCATGAGAACCTGAGTTGCTCTCAGTTTGAAAGGGGGCAGGTCATCCTGGAAATGAAAGAACATAGATTCACCTCCAGCTGCTCTGCCCTTTGAATGTGCAGGGAGTAAGGCCTTCTCAGTTACTCAGGGCTTTCAGTTTTAGGGCCTAAGAAGGAAGCAGAAGTGCCAATAATATGCTTTCGCTGTCCTTGTTCTTAAAGAGCTTTCAGACGTGACTGGTGTGGTGTGTGTCTATTCTTATGGGAGACAGACATTTGTAGTCTCATTGTCCAGGTTTAGTAAACTGAAACTCAAAAGTACTACAGCCCAGGGTAACCTATTGGAGCAAAGTTGGCCTTGGGTAAAGAGAGGGAAATCACCACTGCCTAAATTGTGTTTCAGAGACTCAATTTTACCATCAGACTGCTATTCCACTGTTTTAAAGTGAAAGTGAAGTCGCTCAATTGTGTCTGACTCTTTGTGACCCCATAGACTGTAGCCTACCAGGCTCTTCTGTCCATGGGATTTTCCAGGCAATAGTACTGGAGTGGGTTGCCATTTCCTTCTCCAGGGGATCTTCCCAACCCAGGGCTCGAACCTGGGTCTCCTGCATTATAGACAGACACTTTACCATCTGAGCCACCAGGGAAGTCCTATTCCACTGTTTTGATAACATATAGAAACTGAGTCGTATTCTTTCTGAAATGTATCGAATATACGAACCAAAGTGTATATCTTTATGTTATAGTTTATATTGATATATAATTATATAACACATAGTTATTAAATTATACATTAAATATAAGCTATGCATTTAATATCATAGCTTATGCTATAGTATCATAAATTTATATTTATATACAATATATAATATTTATTGTTGTTGTTCAGTCACTCAGTTGTGTCCAATTCTTTGCGATCCCATGGACTGCAGCACACTAGGCTTCCCTGTCTTCCTTCATCATCTCCCATTTTATAGTATATATTATGTAAATTATATATTAAAATATAAACTATAACATAAAGATCTACACCTTAATATATGTATATCTGCTATATTTCAGAAAGCGGATACTGTAATAAGCACCCTCTTCCACTATATCTTAACATTTTCATCCCTTAGGGCTCTAAACCCTCAAGTACTCAGTGCCACAGTGTGAACGAGGAATTTGAGAGCAGTTTTTAAGTCTCACCAACTTTCTAAATCCTAACACTGCCCCCTGTCCACTCATAGAAGCTTTCTAGTGGCTACTGAGAGCCCTCCGGATGGGCCAGATCCCTGAACACGACCTTTCAGGCCCCTCGAGGTCAGATCATTCACCTCTCTCCACCAGCCACAGGCACTTCCTCCTGGAAGCGTCTTCTAAAGGCTCACTTGTGGGTTTGGAGTCCCCGCTGTGGGCCCTCAAGCATTTGTGTCCACACCCCTCTAAGTAGGTCACCACCGTCCCCCTCCCCGGCCCCTCCCCCGACCTGGACTGCCCAGGTCACCCTGGGGTCACCCCTTGTCTGTCTGACCCTCACTCAACAGTGAGCACAAAACACCCAGACTGGTTTGCCACGGTCACTTCTGGACCCCTGGTGCCCAGCACAGAGCTGGGATGTGGGCATGCTAGGGGAGGTTAGATGTTGGCCACGAGTTGGAAGCTGGAGCAGCGAGAATCCATGTCCTGGGAGTGAGGGAGGTTGCCCTGAGCCACAGAAGGAGATGGGACCAGCTGTGGCACTTTGCTCAGCTGGCCCATTTTGGAAGGTTGGAATCATCCTGAGTTCCCCCTTAGTAACCATGCACTCCCCTCCCTCCTTCTCATAGAAACCTAATTTGTCTATCTTCCTCAGAGCAGCTGTGTCTTCCAAGGAGGGCCTTGGCCCTTGTTGGGGACTGGCTGAAGAACAGGCTTAGGCAAATTCTGGACCCTGAGGGCCAAGGGGGCCTCTGGAAGCCATTACCTTGTTCTTCAAAAGGGACACAAGAAAATGCAGAATTCTGCAGGACAAATGTGCTGGTTTCTTCAATTGAAAAAATGGAGAGGAAAAAGGAGAAGGAAATTGTTTAGATAAGGGATCTGCAAAACTTCTCTGGAAAGACCAAGTAATAAATATTTTAGTCTTTGTGGGTCACGCCGGCTCTGGAGAAACCAGTCCCCTCCACTTTTGTAGCTTGAAATGACCCCAAGAACATGTAAACAAGAGGAGGTGGCTGGGAGTGTTTACAAAACAGGCGGTGGCGGGGATTTGGCCACAGGTGTAGTTTGCCTGCCCCGGTTGAGATGAAAAGACTCTTCTGTGACGCATCAGCCAAATGCCTTGTGTGGACTTTGTCTGGACCCTGATTTGAACAAACCAAGTCTTAAAAGTAAAGCTAAACAAAACAAGAATTCTGTGACAGTTGGGGAAGTTTGCACAATGATTGGATATAGGATGATTTTAAGGAATTGTGGTTGATTTTGCTTGGTGTAACAGAGACATGATGGTTTTCATTGTTGACGTTGTTTTGTTTTTGTTTTTAAAGAAGAGAGTTGTTCAGTCAGTAAGTCATGTCCCACTCTCTGTGACCCCATGAACTGCAGTACGCCAGGCTTCCCTGTGCTTTACTGTCTCCTGGGGCTTGCTCAGACTTATGTCCATTGAGTCAGTGATGCCATCCAACCATCTCATCCTCTGTCACCCCTTTCTCTTCTTGCCCTCAACCTTCCCCAGCACCAGGGTCTTTTCCAACCAGTGGGCGGCTCTTTATATAAGGTGGCCAAAGAATTGGAGATTTAGCAGCAGTCCTTCCAATGAATATTGAGGACTGATTTCCTTTAGGATTGACTGATTTGATCTCGTTGCTGTCCAAGGGACTCCCAAGAGTCTTCTCCAGAACCACGATTTGAAATCATCGGTTCTTCAGCACTCAGCCTTCTTTATGGTCCAACTCTCACATCCATACATGACTACTGGGAAAATCATAGCTTTAACTACACGGACCTTTGTTGGCAAAGTGATGTCTCTGCTTTTTAATATGCTGTCTAGGTTTGTCATAGCTTTTCTTCCAAGATGGGGAAAAAGTGGCAACAGTGTCAGACTTTATTTTCTTGGGCTCCAAAATCACTGCAGATGGTGACTGCAGCCATGAAATTAAAAGACGCTTGCTCCTTGGAAGAAAAGAAGAAAGAGTCTTTCTTTATCATATTAACTACTGATACTAAATGGGAGATTATGCCTGAGATCCAACCACCTTCTAGGGTATAGAGGGGAGGGAGTAAAGAAAACAAGACCATCTATGTGCTGATAATGATTGGAGCTGGGTTATATGTAATAGGGTGGGGATCTTCACATTATTTTATCTTCTTCAGCCTATGTATGAAAATTTGCGTAGTAAAATTTTTTAAAAGTTGGGACAAGAAAGGACTCCCTCTTCCATTGCCTCTGGTGATCGTCGCATCTGGTGAACATATGTTACTGGCGCTAATGCAGCTCTCTTGTGACTAAGAGGGGATAAGCCGGAGGATGAGATTAATGCCAGGCTTGGCAAAGTCAAAAGAGGAAGGAACTGGGCGCTGGATGGTTCTGTTGGGTTGCCAGATTAACCAGCCCAGAATGTGCCTGCTTCAGTATTCCATATTATGTGGGGTAATAAATTAAACTATATTTAATTTTGTTGTTGTTACATGTAACTCCACTGATCTAGAAAGGGGAACAGAATGGAGGCCTGGCTCCTCTCTGCTGCAGGGTGCCACCATGGCATCTAAGGGGATACCAGGGTTGTAAGGAAGGTTTGTGAGAAGTGGGTCCTTGCTGAAACTCTGAGTCCTTCTGAGTCCTTCTAGCAGATCCAAGTGGCTCCAGGAAATGGAAGCAGTCCCTGCTTGTGACCTACCTCTCTTGAAGCCCAAAGGGCCAATGTCCAGGCTGCGCTGGGCTTTGGCTAGAAGGATAGTAAGTAAGTAAGTAAACTCGCTCAGTCATGTCCGACTCTTTGTGACCCCATGGACTGTAGCCTACCAGGCTCCTCCCTCCATGGGATTCTCCAGGCAAGAGTACTGGAGTGGGTTGCCATTGCCTTCTCCAGGGGATCTTCCCAACCCAGGGATCAAACCCAGGTCTCCTGCATTCCAGGCAGACACTTTAACCTCTGAGCCACCAGGGAAGCTTGGCTAGAAGGATGGGATGCTAATATTGCAATCATAGACTGCCAGTTTTTGGAGAGAAAATGGCAGAAGCAGAGTTACCGAAGGACAGCTGGCCTTTCTGGCATCCTTCCCTACAAGGACAGAGAAAACTCTTCTCCGTGAACCCTCAACACACAGTAACCACAACCACACAACGTCCACACACAGGGCACAAACAGCGTTGTTTCTAACTGATCTCATGGTTCAGCTGGTCTCAAGGGTATCAGCTGCTCTGTAATGTATGACAAATCACTGTGGTTAACTTAACCCATCCGGGTCTCCTAGATATGGTCATTAGACATTTGCCAAAAAAATGTGCAGAGGGAATGCTGGGGGATAAAAGGAGAAGGTGATGTGGGGAAGGGCCACAAGCCATGGTGTCTGGTTCCTCTGGATGCCCCGGAGCTCTGCCCAGGACTCAGAGGTCACATAAACTCAAGCCCAGGCTTTGGAGATGGGATGGGAGGTAAGGGGGGCAGCCTTCTATAAGGAACAGGTCCCAAATCCTCAGTGAGTCTGTTTTCAGTCCAAATTTGGCCCTGATTTTCAAGGCTTTGCTTACAACAGTGACTATAAGCTTCCTTGGTAGCTCAGCTGGTAAAGAATCTGCCTGCAATGCAGGAGATACCGGTTTGATCCCTGGGTTGGGAAGATCCCCTGGAGAAGGGATAGTTTACTCACTCCAGTATTCTTGCCTGGAGACTCCCCATGGACAGAGGAACCTGGAGGGCTACAGTCTATGGGACTGTAAAGAGTCAGACATGACTGACCAGCTAAACACACACACACACATACACATACATACACACATATATCTTGTTGTTCAGTCACTCAGTGTGTCCACCTCTTTGTGAGTCCATGGACTGTAGCAACCCTTTGAGATACCATGGCCTGCAGCACGCCAGGCTTCCCTGTCCCCTCACCACCTCCCTAAGTTTGTCCAAGTTCGTGTCCGTTGAATCAGTGATGCCATCCAACCATCTCATCCTCTGTCTCCCTCTTCTTCTGCCTTCAGTCTTTACCATCATCAGGGTCTTTTCCAATGAGATGGCTGTTTACATTGGGTGGCCAAAGTATTGGAGCTTCAGCTTCAGCATCAGTCCTTCCAATGAATATTCAGGACTGATTTCCTTTTGGATTGACTGGTTGCATCTCCTTGCTGTCTAGGGGACTCTCAAGAGTCTTCTCATGTGTGTGTCTATATATATATATATATATATATATATATATATATCCATATTTTTATATATGCATGTATTGGGCAGTGCTGAGTCTTAGTTGCAGACACAAGATCTTTTAGCTGTAGCATTTGAAGTCTTATTTGTGGCATGTGGGATTTAGTTCCCTGACCTGGAGTTGATCCAGGGTTCCCTGCATTGGCATCTTAGCTACTGAAGCATCAGGGAATGCCCTCAAGAGTGATTCTTAACTAGGATCATCAGAATCCCCTGAAGGACTTGTTAAAACACAGATTATCTGGGCCCACCGACCTTCTGAGCTTCTGATTGAACAGGTCCAGGGCCTGAGAATCTGCACTGATGATGGACTCTGAAGTGATGCCTTTTCTGTTGTTCTGGGAACCCTGATTTGAGAACCACTGGCCTAGAACTTCTTGGCAGGACAGTGGATCATCTCAGGTATCAGGAAGAAGACAGTCAGACTTTTGTTTGTCATCACTTTGGGCTGAGGTGGGAACCGATGATAAATGGCCAGAGAAGGCTCATCCAGGGTGGGAGGAGCCTAGAGTGGAGATGCTCTAAAACCATCTGACCAGGAGCCAGGAATCTTGGGGTGTTATTTTGCTTCTGAGTCATTTTGCTGTGTGACTTAATAAGATCATGTTTGCTCCCTGGGCCTCAGTTTAGTGCTTTATAAAATGAGAAGATGGCTCTTTTCTGTATGTGTTATAGTTTTCAAGGGGTTGAGGATATAGACTCCAGGGCAGTTGTGAGAATGGAGGCAAGTATGCAAAGTGCCTGGTCAGTAAGTGGCAGCTGTGATGACTACTTTGTTATGTTTAATATGTTTTCAAGGCTTGGGAGAGACGCAAAGGCAACTCTTTTCTCCCATCTCTTCCTGGAGCCTAGTGACCTTCATGTTGATGGTAGAATCAGAACTTGCGAGTATATGTCTCAGGTTTCCCCTGAAATGATCATTCTGGGAAATACTAAACTCTCCAAATTTTCTTTCTTTTTTAAAACAGCTTTATTGAGATATAATTCACACACCATAAAATTCATTCTTCCAAAGTGTACAATTCAGTGTTTTTATTATATGCACAGAATTGTGCAACCATCATTTCTACCTGAATTTAGATGGAAGTCCCAAATAGCCATTAGCAGTCACTCCCTATTCTTTTCCTCCCCAACCCCTGGCACCAGATAACCTACTTAGTCTCTCTATACAGATTTATCTGTTCTAGCCAGTTTATATATATATCTCCCCCAATTTTCTATGAACTGTTTCTTCTCCAGCTCCCCTTCATTTGATTATTTAATATTTATTGAGGGTCCATTAGGTGCCAAACACAGGACAGGCACTGAGGATGCAAGATGGAAAAAAATCCAGGCAAGCTCCCTGCTCCCTGTGGAACTCATGATCTAGGGGGAGCAGATGTTATCTGTGAATCACACTGAATAGGTAAAACTTAACAGTGAGAAGTGCTGTGAAGGTCACATCACAACGGGATGTGACCTAGTTGGGAGGGCAGAACAGGCTTCAGACAGTGACGACAGGGATCGTCTGGGCAGAGGCAGGACAGAGCATCCAGGACAGAGAAGACAGCCTGTGCCAAGGCCCTGAGGCAAGATGAGCATGGTGCATACCTGGAGCTAGGCTGAAGGGCTGTGAATGTATATGTCTCGAATTTCCTTCTGGAATGATTATTCTGAGAAATACTAAACTCTCCAAATTTTCTTTCTTTTTAAAAACAGATTTATTGAGATATAATTCACATGCCATAAAATTAATTCTTCCAAAGTGTACAGTTCAGCGTTTTTATTATATTCACGGAACTGTGCAACCTTCATTTCTATCTGAATTTAGGGGGACATAGAGGCAGGAGGGTCAGCAGGACCACCCTGTACAGAGCCTCAGAGGCTGTGTTAGGGTGTCTAGTCTTCATCCCCAGAGTAAGAGAACCTCTGGAGGTTTATAGCAGAGGCAGTTACATGACCTATGGCGTGTTTTAAATATGTCCTCGGATGCAGCTGGAGTAGAGGTTTCAGGGGGCAGAGCTGGGGGAGAAGGATCTGTTAGGGCACACTTACAGCAGTAGCCACTGTAGGGTTGCTAGTGACCTACTGGGGTTGGGGGGCACGTTTGAGACGGAAGTGGCTGTATTTGGGGGTCCTTTGGAGTAGTTTCTACAGGGCTTGGAGTTGAGTTGGTGACTAGGGTGGCCTGGCAGTCGGACTTCCTAACTGGGTGGATGGTGGCGACTCTCACTGAGCTAAGGCAGGATTCCCTCTCTCCTCGCCTGAGTGGGTCACTGGTCACACCAGGAGTTATAAGAAAGGGATGCTCTGTGTGTGTTTCAGGGTAACATCTAAAGCGCAGCAGCTGGCACTCAACAGCCGACAGCCACCTGCTGTGCCCCTGACCTGGGACAATGCTGCACTGCCGCTGTGTCTTGCTCATGTTCCCCTACCTGCCCCCCCGCCCCTGCCCAGGGGCTTCCTGGCTTCTTGCTGTGGAGACCTGTCTCAGGCTGAGACTCTTACTGTTTTAGGGGGCATCTGTGACTCCCCCTGTGAGGGAGGTATTTTTGTCTCAACTGCAGACCACTTCCTCTTCCCTTTGGAAGGTGGAGCAGGGGAGGGAAAGAACAGGTGCCTGGAGGAGAGAGGCTGTGCTCCTGCTAGTGAGTGAGCAGGTGCCTGGGTTCTGAAGCCAGGGGCCCATTCTTGCTCTCACTGTGTGAGTAGAGGAAGGTCCTCTCTCTCTAGAGGGCACCTGTGAAATGGAGGGTGGGGCACTGGCTTGGAGACTGTCTCTGGGCATCTCCAGCTCAAGTCTCTGGGGTTTTGTCTGTGCTCGAACAGGCTGCCTTCCTCCCCAGGGGGTGCTCACAGGTGATGCTGCTCCTTCATCCACAGGCTGCTTCGCCATCCCCGTGTCCCCTAGTCATCAGGCTTTCTCACACACCTGTCACATCTTCCAGGGGGTCGCTGACTGCAGTGCAAGCTGTTTGCATATCCTCTTTCCCTACCAGGGCCTTGGATGGGAGGAGTGTTTGAGCAAGTGTTGGAGGGCCCTGAGCACGAGAAATATCCAAGCCATTTCCCCACCCATGTAGGATCTCAGGTGAGAGACTGGGGACCCAGAACTTGCCTTCCTTGGGGGTGCCAGCAGATGCCTGTAGATTGCTTTGCTCTGGCTCTGATCTTCTCCAGAAACAGGGCCGGCCACCTAGCCATTTCCCTCACCTTCTGGCCCAGACTGCACTCTGCTCTCATGTCCCCTCTTCCCAACAAAGGCTTCCTCACTAGAAAGGAGCTTGGACATACATTGTTTGCCAACACAAGCAACCATTGTAGCCCCGGGGAAGGGGTTGGGGTAGAGAGCCAGGGTGAGGTTTTGCTCTCTGCTTGCCAAGACTGGCTCCAGGGAAGGCCCCAGCCCACAGTTCATGAGTCAGGCTGCTGGGGTCCCAGCTGTAGTCTCTCCCTCTTGATTTAACCAAGTCTAAGGCAGGAAGTAGGGGTGGAGTCCAAGGAGGAGACTTGGGCCCCTGAGGTTTCTAGACAAGCTTCTCTGGGATGGCCCCAAAGAGGGAGAAAATTATCAATCACATACTATGAATTTTCCCTTCTGTCACCACAGGGCCTCCACTCTGCAGCTGGGAAAACTGAGCCCCCGAGAAGGGAGGCAGGCCATTTTATCCTGAGCTTCCCTGCTGAGTTCGTGGAGGGCCGAAATGGAGACAATTCACTGCCTCTCCTGCTGCTGCTGCTGCTAAGTCACTTCAGTCATGTCCGACTCTGTGCGACTCCATAGACGGCAGCCCACCGGCTCCCTCATCACTGCGATTCTCCAGGCAAGAACACTGGAGTGCGTTGCTATTTCCTTCTCCAGTGCATGAAAGGAAAAGTGAAAGTGAAGTCGCTCAGTCATGTCTGACTCTTAGCGACCCCATGGGCTGCAGCCCACCAGGCTCCTCCGTCCATGGGATTTTCTAGGCAAGTTCTCATTAACATATGGGTCCCCCTCACACTCTTGCTTCATCAGCCCTCACACACAAAAATCACACTCTGGCCCTTGACTTCACAGATCTTAAAGAACCAGAAAGAAGAGAAAGAGAACTTTATTCTTCCCAGACTTAATATAGATCAGTTTGGTAATGCCATTTCAAATAACTGGATGCTCTTATATTGCATGGACTAGAACACACATTGCATTTCCACAGGACTTCAGAGTTTACGTCTGTGGCTCCCAGTATCTTCACTCTTCGACCTCACTTTTGACAGATGAGGTAGTGCAATACAGAGAAAAATGACTTGCCCTGGGTCACTTTGTATTGGGCAGAGTCTAGCCCAGAACAGTCTTCTGACCCCTACCCTTGTCTCTCTCTCCCACTCAGCACTAGATTCTGGGTTCTGATGCCAGCTCAGCTGCAAATGAGCTGTGTGACATGTCATTTCAGCTCTCTGAACCTGCTTCATAAATGTACTGGCCCTCCAAAATCCTGATGTCATTTCATTCATTCCATGAGTGCTGCCTCTGAGGAGGCCCTGAGTCAGGTCCTAGAGCTGTGAGGATGAGTTTTCTAGCGCTCTGCCCACAAGCAGGAACATATTCATAGCCCAGGGAGGGTACAGACTAGGAAACCTCAAGTGGGGAGAAAACAGCAGGAACCCAAGTCCTCTTTCAGGGGACCCAGAAATTCCTAAGAGAAGTCAGCTCAGAGAATTTCCATCCACACATTGGCCTCCCTTTAAGAAAGCCCTATGACAAAATGTCTGAGCTCAGAAGCAGAAACATTAGGGGTCTTTATACACTTTACAGGAAGATTTTTTTATTTGGCAATTCTTAAAAACAAAACAAAAAGACAAAACTGCTTTCTTCAATTCTCATCTCTGGATTTACAGTGCATTTACAAATTGTTAGGAGCACATTTATAGAATAAAGCAGAAAGAGCAGGAGTTGGGCTTTTGCCTGACTACTGAACGGGTCTCAGCAACACTGCAAAACCAGCACGCATTCTCACCTCTTAGACTCATTTTTTTCCTCACGGAAGGCTGTTTGGCGGGTACATGGGTGGTAAGTTTGGAAGCAGAGAATGGTTATTTACTGCAACCTAACTATGTGCTGTAATTAACACCCATTTCACAGATGGGGAAGCTGAGGTGCAGAACTAGGATTGCAATCAGGGCTGTTTGACTGTGAAGGCAGGGCTCTGCCCACCTTGCTCAGCCCTGCTCTGGACTGGGACACAGATCAGTCACTGCACTAGGGGCAGGTGACTAGACTCCACAATGGATAGATTCAAAGGGTGGAAGAATACTGGGGGCATCCAGGCCATTAGGAGAGAAGGGAGACCCTCTCGGGGCGGGGGTGGGGGGTGGGGGTGGCGTGTTCACTGTCTCCCATCCAAAGGCAGTGGGACACCCCATCGGCCCAGTGGCTCTGGAAACAAGTAAAGTAAGGGGCACCGTCAAGTAAAGGGGGGCGGAGGAGCCTCGGAAAGTAAGGGCCGTCACTCCGGGGGAGCTGAAGAGGCTGAGGGGACAGTCTCCCAGGGCGCCCGGAGCCCCAGCTCTGGCTCCGCGTGGCACTTCCGATCCGCGCCCTGTGCCCCGCCCACGGGCGCTCTGCGCCCCCTGCTCCGACCCGCGCCCGGCCCCCGCCCCGCCAGTGTGCCCACCCCGGCCCGCCCCGTAGTCCCCTCGCCTGGCTCCCGGAGCGTCCCGGAGCGTCGAGGCGCTGGCGGACCGACCCGCCGGCAGTTGGCACTGGGGACGCTGGCGCGTCGGTCGCTTCGCTCTCCCGCCGGCAGCCTCGGGCGCCTGGAGCCAGCGGTCCAGGCGGCGGCGCCGCGCAGGGGGCCGGGATCGGGCGGCAGGAGGCTGCGAGGCGGGAGTCGGCGGCGGAGGAGGAGGCGGAGGCCGGCCGGAGCCCCGATCGCGCCCCAGCCTCGCTTGCAGCCCAGAGCTTGGGGCTCGGCGCCCGCCCGGCCCACAGCCACATGGCTCCTCTCTGCGCACGGCTGTCCTGCCTGTTGCTCTTGCACTGTGCGCTCTGCGCCGCCGCGGGCAGCGGGACTGAAGGTGCGTGCGGGTTGGGTGCGCGGGGGCGCACTGGTTCGGTACGCTCGAGGGTCGGGATGCCCCGAGGTGCCCGGAGATGCCCGGCAGCGTTGAAGTGGGTGGGAGGCTGTGCGCACACTCTGGCTGTGCTCTCTTTTCTTCTCCCCAGTGCCGCCTAAAGCTGTCGGGGGTTTCTCCCCTTCTCTGGTGCGAAACTCCGAAGAGATCCCAGGAGAGGATTGGGGGATAGACGCCTTTTCTGAGAGGCTGTGTGTCTGTCTCTTCGTCTCAGTGTTTCTCACTCTCCTCTCTCTCCTCTTTCTCTGCCTTCTCTGTCTCCAGCTTGTATGCATCTGTGTACAGATAAGTGCGTGTAGGTGTGTGTCAAGTGAACATCAGGCACTCACACTCCTGCACACACATATATCTCTCTCCCCAGTATTGTCACCCTGTGCCTTGCAGACACACTCTCACAGACACCAGACACACTCCACCGTCACCTGTGCGGTATGGGATGCCCTTCTGGTGTCGCTGAGCATGGGGAGGGGCCTCTGGTCTTTCCCCCGCAGAGTGCCCGCTTGTCTGAGCTCTGTTCACGTCCGAAACAGGATCCCTCTGGCTGAAGTCTTGAGGGTCTTCTGCTGGGCTGGATAGAACCAGAGGAGAGTTCGTGGTCCCCACCCCTCATAACTGCCTTGGGCACAAGGGATTTTCAGGACACATCATTTTCTAGGTTTTTATCAGTGCCGTAAAGGGGCTGGGAGGCAAGAGATAGAGCCGTGTGGAAATGAAAATTCCTCTCAAGCTCCTATCCATGAATCACTCGGCCTGGAAGCCAGGGAGCTGTCATTCCTGCCCTGCCTGGCTGGGCTTAGCGAGAGCTGTGTAAGGACGGGCCGCTGGCATGTAGCCTGGAGCATGGGCCATGACCTCACACTTAATTCAGTCCGAGTGGGCAGGTCACTCGTGCGTCTCCTTTTATTTTTGAAGATCTATATTTACCCAGCTTGGGGCTGGGCCATGTAGAAATTTCTGGCAGCCACTGTGCTGCTTAAAAAGTTTCCTTTCTAAACTTGGAAAAACGTAGAACCTGTATTCCTTCCCTTCCCTCTCCAGCTCCTCTTTTCTCCCTGGCGAGTGCCCAGGATGCCCTGAGTTTCTAGGTGTGTTTGTTTTGCCAGCTGTGTTCCAGGAGCTCAGCGAGGAGGGCCCTACCCTAGGCTGGGATGGTGACTTCAGTTCCCTGGGGAGTTTGGGTGCATCCGGCCACCCCTCTCTTTGCCCAGGGGCTTTTGGGCAATTTCCTTTGTGGTGCCCAAAGTTGGAAGGTTTGTTGCTAGAGTGACAGGATTCTGTTTGGCATCATTTATTTTCCTCTGCTAAGTGTAACAAAGACCTGGGAATTATTGCGAGCAATTTGTGTCTAGCAGTTTATGAACTTGAACACTGATCATCTGAGTGCAGAGATCCAAGAGCTCAGGAAGCACTGGGTGAGATATGGATGAATTTGGACTAAGGAGGTCCCTCCTAAGTGACAGTCAAGGTTGCAGATCCTTTCCTGTCCCCGTGAGGTTTCCAGCTTTGCAACCCTATGGACTGTGCCTGCCAGGCTCCTCTGTCCATGGGATTTTTCAGGCAAGAATACTGGAGTAGGTAGCCATTCCCTTTTCCAGGGGATCTTCCTGACCCAGGGACTGAACCTGCATCTCCTGTGTCTTCTGCATTGCAGGCTGATTCTTTACCTGCTGAGCCATCCGGTAACTCTTTCTTTATTTCCAACAGAGCTGCGCTTCTCAAGAAAACTCAGTGACTATGGTGTGACAGTGCCCTGCAGCACAGATTCTCAGGGACGCTTCCTCTCCCACGTGGTGTCCGGACCAGCGGCAGCCTCCGCAGGGGAGTATGAAGGGGGACAGGCCGCCCTCACCACTGTCACACTCTGGTCACTTACGGGTGGCTCGAAGCCCGCTGCGCCCTGAAGGCGTGACCCTGCAGGCTGGCAGGGTGGGGCGCTCCTCCCTGTACTTCAACGTCACTGTGTTCGGGGAGGAACTGCACTTACACCTGCGGCCCAACCGGCGGCTGGTTGTGCCTGGAGCCTCGGTGGAGTGGCAGGAGGATTTTCAGGAGCTGTTCCGGCAGCCCTTGCAGAGAGAGTGTGTCTACACCGGGGGTGTCACGGGCATGCCAGGGGCAGCTGTCGCCATCAGCAACTGCGATGGATTGGTAAGGGACAAGCCTCTCGTCAAGCTCCACTCCTCCAACTTCTCCTTCACTTCCTACCGTCTCCCCCACCCCTCCGCCCATGAGCCAGACCAATGTGGTTTTCTCCTTGGCTCCCATGTGTTTGGGATTCCTGTGGGCACGGCCTGAAGTCTGGGCCAAGTCGGGGGCTGTGCTGCTTTCCAGAGAGAACCCCACATGCCCCACTGGCCACCAGGTTCACACTCTGTCGGCTTTAAAGTGGCCAAGATAGGATGGTACCTTATCCTGTTGATCCGCCACCATCTACTGACCCACCGGGAACAGCTCACCTGTCAGGGATCTGAGTACAGGTGCATGCAGGTGTGAGGCAGGTGGGCTTTGCTGGGGTTGGAGTCCTGGCTGCGCCACTCATGAGCCACAGTGCTTTGGGTATGTTACTTGCCCTCTGGTGGTCCTTTCCCTTACATGTGGAGCAGTGTTCAATCTGCACGTATTTACTGTGTGTGCTCCTGTGTCCAGCCTGGCAGATATGGCACTGCCTAAGACAGACGTGGCCCCTGCCCTCCTGGACCTGATGTGCTGGTGATGACAATATGACCGGCCTCACCAGGCAGCATGGCCAGTGGTTGGCACCTGCTTGGTCAAGGCTGTCGATACCAGCTGCTGTTACTATCTTTAGTACTGTGTCCTTTCTCATGCCCCACTGTCTCTGGCCCTGAAGCCAGCCTGCTCTTCCGTGGCTCTCTGCTCTGAGTTCCCTCTCTTAGGACTCCGTCCTCCCAGGCACAGGAAACCTCCTGCTAGTTGGTTCCATGTTGCAAACCAGAAAGCCACAGGTGGCTTCTGTCCTCCTCACACTCCACTCCTGCTGGATCCCATTTCCCTCGCTGCTCCGTCTGCTATGTCAGGCCCTCGTAAGCCTCCATAGCAGCCCCAGGGCCCGCATGGGGGCTGTTTTCATGGTCTCTGCTTTACCAAGCACGGGCTGATGTGTCCAGGAAAGGACCTACGCGCCCCTCTGCCTTTCGGCTTTACGAGAGGGATGAATCAGATGGTGCAGTTGTAAGGGGCATTCTTTCATCACTGGCATTCTTTCCTCACTTACCATTTTCCTGTTCTTAAGAAGTGTCTTCCTGCTCAATGTCATGCCTCCTTTGTCTAGATCAGTGTTTCTCAATCTTTTTTTTTTTTTTCAATATCATCCCCTGGAGGAGCCTTTTAGATACGTTTCCTCTAATTGCTCCCCGATGAAACCCTAATACCATAACTATAATGAATATGTCTTTAAACTCTCTGTATGTCTATGTTTTATGTATGAGATGAGTGAATTTTTCTGCTTCCCAAAGAATCAGTTTTTGCCCATTGGAGACACCAGGGCCCCCACTGAAAGGCATGGTCTGGGCAGTGGTTGTTTCTTAGAGTGGAGTGTATACCAGAATCACCTGGAATGTGAGGGTTCTGTGGAACAGAGTTGGAGGAACCCAGACGGGAAGGCCAGCTGGAGGAGGCTGAGACCTTGTCTTGCCGCCAGGGTGAGCCTTGGCTGCCAGCCCACCCTGGCTCAGCAGTCCAGGGATTCTCCTCAGCAGGAGCCCTCAGTCGGCCTTGGCTAGCGCTGTGCTGTGGCCACCGGTTTTGGTTGAAAATCCAGAGTGACATGGGAAGTCACCCAGAGATGCAGTGTCTTTATGGACAGAAAGCACCAGGGCATGTCGGTGGATTGGGCTGAATGACAAGGTTGCCTGAAGTCATCAGTCACATGGGCTGTAGGCTGTTCGGTGACAGAGATGGTTTCCTTGACCACCTCCATTAATGTCGTTGGGGATCTGAACAAATGCGTGAGTGGTGATTGTTGCCAGTAATAGATAGCTACCCACCCTCTTTACACTCTGGAAACTTTGTCATTGAACCAGCTCAGCAGGTGTTGACAAGTGGGCACTGGATGCTTAGCTGACATTGATGACTTGTGGTGGCCTCTGAGTAAATGTTCTCATTGGCTGTGTGACCTGGGCAGGCCACTCCCCTTCTCTGGGCTTATTCCTCTCATTTGTCCAAAGAGGGGCTGCCCTCGCTGCTTGCTGGCAGATGGAAATCTATTCTGTGTGACATTTGCAGAAGTTGGATCCGGTGTTGGAGGCTATCCACAGATAGGCTTATGGAAACCTGTGGCTTGCCTGGTCCCCTCGTCTTTGGTGGGAGGAAGAAGTGGATGTCATGGGCTGGGCCCCTGCTTGTACCCTAAGCTGTCCCCAGAGACCAGTTCCTAAGTCCAGCTCTCGGAAATCTCCCCAACCAGACCCCCTGACAGGGATCATGGTCCAGCACAGAGGCCCCCTGCCCAGGCAGGAATTTCCTCACTTCCAGTCCTCTCCAGAAAACTGCCCCGTGTCCCGTGAGATCAGATGCTCTTCACTCACCCAGCTGAGCCACCTTGGAGTTCAGAGTCCACAGTGCAGCCCTTCTGAGGATCAGATTTAACTCTGCATCTTTATGTGCCCTCTGGATTTTAACCCCATCTTCCTCCATATCTTAAATACTAAACACAGTCATTCATTCCGGAAAAACATGTAATGAGAGCTGGCCACAGGCAGGGTCCACAGGGAGACTGAAGAAAGTGACACAAATAAGAACAGCGACAGTCACGAGCCACAGCCGTAGCCTAGGCGCAGCACACACACTGTCACGTGTATTCGTTAAGCTCATCTGTTACGTAGATGGGGAAACAGTCATGGGGAGGAGATACGGAGATAACACAGATAGCTTCTGTTGGCACAGGATTTCATAGTTTGTAAAACTTTCAGTTGTACGAGTTGTGTATGCATATAGCGTTGTTGCCCTGCCTTGCAGAGTTAGAGCTCTGCCCTTAGGGAACTTGGGGTACCCGACAAATAGCACCAACATTAACTTTTTGGTTTTCCGTAACATAGTGGGGATGGAGACTTGGCAGGTACGAGTGATTATTATTGTTGTCTTAAAGATGATATTTGAACTGGGCCTTGAAGGATGAATAGAAGTCTGTTAGGGCCAGTGGGTGAGGAGGGCATTCTGAGCAGAGGAAAGAGCGTGCCAGCATGCTGGTGGGGCCAGGGAGGGGATCCTAGAAGACACACTGGGCAGGTGGGCCCTGCTCTGACCTTGAAGGAAGCAAAGGAAGGGAGAGGGGACCTAGGGCAGCAATGTGGCCGTCTGTCATCTGAGAAGAGTCTGGGCCACGTGTTGGGAGACATGACTGTGATCCCAGGCTAGCGACCACCCTCTGGGCCTCTTTGCCTCCCAGGTGTATCCTGGAGCCTGGACTGGATAAGCTCAGAGCCCTTCCACCCCTGGCATTGGTACTTTGTGACACAGGGCAGGCCTTGCTGGAGAAGCTTGAAGCAAGGCTGCTGAAAGTCTATAGTTGACTGCCCCTTCCTGGCGGGGCCTGGGACCTGTTCTTACCAGGTCTGGGCAGGGCAGCAGGTGCAGAGATGAAGGACATTAGTCCTGAGCTTAGCCCTCATGGCTGGGCAGACCTTTCAGTTGTAAATGGTCTGAACAAACCCTCCTTTGTGTGGACAGACTTGCAGCCGTTCAGACTTGAGCTGTTCTGATAAGAAGCGCTGTGTCTAAATGGGTGACTTGATCCTCATTTCCAGCTGGAATCTGCAGTGGGAGGCAGTGACATGACCTCTTCCACTTCTCCTGTCTTCCCAGAGTCACTCACCACGGGCACTGGGACAGACATCGGTGGCTTTGTGCGCTGCAGTTAAATTCATACCTGAAACTGAGGAGCAGCCCTTTAGCTTACTTCTACTGGCTCTGCTGGAAGACCTAGTGTGTCAGAGTCAGGAGGGGCTCAGAGGAGGAGCCCAGGAATGAGGAAGCTAGGATCCCTGCCCCGGATGAATCTGGAGGGTAATGGGACTCAGACATAAAAGCAGACAGACTGCAGTCTTTTGTGAGGCGGCAGGGGGAAGACCCATTTGTTTTGATTAGGTCATCAAGGAAGACTCCTAGAGGAGGTGGCACTGGCTCAAGACTGTTCAGACATAAACACGAAAGAAAGTGTCAAGCCCTTGGTCAGCAAGAGAGAACTGCTGATCCGGGGCATTCTTGAGGATGTGTAGGGGAGGGAATACAGGATGTGGTGAGGCCCAGTCGTACCTGTAGAGGGCTTCCTCTGGGGTTGGGGGCAGCTGTCAGACACTGGGGTCCCAGATTGGGAGCGGGCCCCGGCAGTGGCAGCAACCTGCGGGACCACTCTGCAAGGCTTCCCTTGCGGAGCCTGAGCAATCAAAGTGGCAGCCCCCTCAATACTCCTGTGACCCTAAACCTCAGGGTCTCTGGGCAGGGAGGGCCTGAGTCATCTCAGGACCGCTGGCTGGGGGGCAGATGCAGAATAGACCCTCTGCTAGCAACTGTGGCTCTGAAGTCCTGGGAAGCACATGAAAGCCTGGGATGGGGGCCATTTTGTGAGTCCTGGAGGGATTGTGGGTTGCAGGAGTGGGGTCAGCAGAGTGGGGCCCTCTGTGAACCATCTGGAACCCAGGCTGCCAGCCCCCGAAGGCAACTTACCCCACTGCTGTCTCTGCCTCCTGGGGTTGAGCCTCGCCACCTCTGCCCTGGGGTGAGGGGGCCAGACTGCCTCACGTCCTCCTTTTGCCCTCAGTGGCCCATGAGTCACGGGCCTGGCGCGGAAGCAGCCGCACGTGGGAGGTTTGTCACCATCTGGCTCTGTTTTCCACCCTCTGTAGAACGTGCATTTTTAACGGGTTACAGAGGAGACAGACCCCTGGCAGGCAGTGTGGGGAGAGGGCAGGGGAGGCTGATGCCGGCTCTGCTTCCTGCCCCTGCCTAATGTGCAAGTCCCAGCAGCATTCTGAGCCTCAGTCCTTTGTCTTTGAAATGGAATCACAGTGCCTGGTGGAGGGAGTGTGTATTGGGGAATGACAGTTTAAATGGTCCAGGGTTTCTGAATGAGGTGAGAGATGTCCTAAACTTGTGGTGGTGGTTGCACAGCTTTATGCAGATACTAAAAACGATCACATTCTGTACTTTAAACGGATGAATTGTATGGTACATGAATCATGGTTCAATAAAGCTGTTACCAATAGTACTTGGCCTATAGAAAGCCCTGTAACAGGCATTTTTAGTCATTAGGAGGAAAAATGATTTTTAGTCATTAGGGTGGCAGAAATTATGGGGTCGCTCTACTTCAGTGCAGATTAGCTGTGTGACCTTAAATAAATTTCTAAATCTCTCTGTGCTTGGTATTCCTCATCTTTAAGGAGGCAAGGAGAACAGTCATCTATAGGGTTGTTCAGAGGATTAAATAAGATAAGTAAAAAAGCGAAGTGTCTGATATATGGTACAGCCTTAAAATATGGGGATTGTTAATAGTAACATTTGTTGTTTTTATAGTAATTACTACAATAATTACAGTTATCATTAATGGTGAGAAATAACTGTAAATATTGTTAAAGTCCCTTGTATTGCAACGGTATGTAGATTATCAGTGTTTTCTGATGTGAGCCCTAGGCTACCTCTGGTTCCCAGGTTGACCAAGCCCTGCCTCCCCTCTGCTACAGCAACTTTCTCTGCAGAATGAGTCAAATGGTGCTTGTTCAGTGCGTGGGAGTATATAACAACTGGTCTGTAATAGCCCCTGGACAGATACTTGCCAGGGCAGGTGGATACTGGGAGGTGCCAAGTGGAGCATTCTGTTAATGATCTCTGGGCCCCTTCCCCCAGCCATATCCTTGACCAGGCTCTGGTGATGCAGGGTTGAAACTCACCCCTTTCTCCTTATGCTCAGAACCCACAATTTCAAGAGAAGACAAATATGTGCAGCAGACAGCATAAAACAAGTTCTGCATAAGGTACTTGGTAGGTGTCCTGCAGGTGAGTACCAAAGAATGGTGCTCAGGGAAGGCTTCCTTACCAACTGAGCTGAGACCTGGGTTCGACCCCTGGGTCGGGAAGATCCCCTGGAGAAGGAAATGGCAAACCACCCCAGTATTCTTGCCTGGAGAATCCCATGGACAGAGGAATCTTGTGAGATGCAGTCCATAGGGTCACAAAGAGTCCAGCACACCTGAGTGACTAACTCAACTCAGGGAAGGCTTCACAGCGGAGAGTACTTTTGGGCTGAGTGTAAAGGCATAAAAGCATCAATAAGAGCTTTTAAAGCTAAGAGGTAGGAACTGTAGGCATTCATAGGGAGGGAAACCCTGTGTCTTCATAGGATTCAGGAAATGGTAATTCTTCACAGCTCTCCATGGAAGAAGGGAATGATGAAAAGGTAGTTTAGAGAAGCTGTGCCTCACTGTGGAGCTTAGCCTTGCCCCGTGGCCATAGGGAGCCATGGGAGGTTTGTAAGCAGAAGTCATATTTGTGTTTGGGGACGATGCTAATCTTTCCAGCTGCATCCCAGTACAATGCCATTTCATCGATGTCTTTGTGCCAATATCCATCCTTGCCCTGGGTTTGCTCCTTGCTGGTTAGGGAGTAAGTGAGCTTTCCTGACAGCTCCTTGGGAAGCCCCTGGCCCTGCTTTTCTGTCTGTGCCTGTCCTGGGATGTGGAGTATGAGGCTTGGAGTTTCAGAGATGCCCTCATCGAACCATCCAGCATGCCCGTCCCCATACATCTTGACCTGCGGGCTGCCTATCTCTACACATCTGTGCCAACAGCCATGGGAGGGGCAGAGGATATCTGGCCACACACTGATGAAGAGATTGTCTTCTTGCTCCATGTGCCCCTCCAGCCTTGGTGGTGGCACCTGCTCTGCAGACCTCCAGCCCATCCTAGCCGGGCTGGTGTGTTGTCACCTCTCTTTGCAGATCCTGCCTCTGCTCATTCTGCTCACACCTCCCACAGGGCCTTCCCCTTCCCTCTGCTGAGGCATCTGCCATCTTGGCCACCCACTTCCCAGCAGTCAGGAGCTGTCTGATTTCTCTGCATGCTGAGCACGGGGCTGGGCTCATGATACAAGGGAGGTCATGACTTCAGGAGCAGGGCGTAACACTAGAAAGAGAAGAGGGCCAAGCGCTAGGGGAGAGGTGGGGCTGCGGCAAACTCCTGTTTGAAGGGAGTGGCAGTCTGGTATCACATTTGAGTATTTTAAGGGGAAATCAGAAATAGAGATCTTTAAGCAAAGTATTCTATATTTTAAGACAGGGTGTGGGCCCAGTATAGCAATATGGCAGGGTTTTATTTTTTTATTTTTGGCCAGTGAGCTGTACATGCAGGGGATGATGATAGCATGACCCCTGCAACCAGACTGCCTTGGTTGAAATCCCAGCCTTACCTTTCTCCTGCTGTGTGGCCTTGGGCGATTGCTGAGCCTCTCTGTGCCTCCGTTTCCTCATCTGTAAAGTGAGGATGATATTAGTCACTCTAAAAGAGTTGTCATGCGTGCAAAGGGCTCTTTTAGCCTAGTTCCTGATAGGTTTCAGCCCTTGCTATTGAATGATGTAGATTTATTGGTTGAGTCTGCCAGTCTGAGGGATTGGGTGTGGGAAAGAAGAGGAGAGGAAGAGCACCCGTGTTTTCTGTGTGACACCCCCAGAGGGGTCTCTGGGCCTTCAGCTGGGAGGGCAGAGCCCATTGCTCCCAGCCATACCCAGGCCTGTTCATTTTTCTCAGGCTGCAGCTTGCTCCTTGCCCCAGTTTGCATTCTTCCCCTGGAACATTCTCATTAGTCTCCTGAAGGCCGGGGTCTGAGCCTAGTGACCTGTGTGTCTGTACGACCCCAGCACCTGCCGCAGGGCAGACCTTCAGTGGATGCTGCGTGAGCCGACGGATGGGTAGAGGGAACACGGACGTCTTGCTTTCAGAAGCAGCGTGAAGCTCATGTTGGCATCTTCTCACCCCCCGCCAGAGAGGGAGGGAACAGCGTGCCTGGGCTCAGGGACAGGAGTAATTGTGTAGCCATCTTTGCAGTCGTGCTCCCATACAGACCCCAGGCAAGTGGGTTGGTCTCTCTGAGCCTCAGTTTCTGTATCTGTAAAGCGGCTATCCCTAACTCGTAGTTTTGTTGATTAGAAATCAGGTGCTTAGAAGTGGTGCCACAGTGCCCAGCACAGTAAGTGGTAGCATTTGCTACTATTATTGTGGGTCTCTTGGGATAAATACAGGAACTGTGGCAGTGGGTTTGTTTCTAGACCCCTGGATGCTCATTTTGGTGCTCTTGCTTCCCAGAAGGCCAATGGGGTCTCTGTCTGAGTGGCCCAGGGCCTGGGTCTTGGGTGGTTTCCACTCCTCAAGGCATCTGATCTTGTAGTCTCACCTTTCTAGTCTCCCCACGGCTGTGCCTTGCTGTCTGCCCTGGGTTAATACTCTATGTACGATATGGAGTAGAAGCCAGACACCAGCTCACTGCCACTCCTTCCAAGCAGAGCCGGCCTCCCATTCTTAGGGAGGGTTGGTCTGGGGGTGGTTTTATTTTTCTTCCCTGGCATCTTCAGGTTGGCTGGAGGGAGGGTGGCTTCTGGGCTGCTCTGTGGGCTGGGAAGTGTGGTGGGGGCTGCGCTTGCTTTCCATCTGCCTTCCAGCCTCAGTGTGGTCCAGGCCCAGGGGTGGGCTTTTGGTGAGGACTCGGGGAATTTCCGCATTCCCTGGACCCTGCAGTGGAAAGTTCCCAAACCATCTGCCAGGCCTGGCCTTCTGTCTTCAGCATGCAGGCCTTCCCCTGCCTTTAAAGCCTTAGAAACAACAAGAACAACAGAAAGAGGAAGAACAATGGTAATATTTGTGGACTGCCTCATCTCGGGCAGCTCCAAGGAGCTCCCTATCAGCACAAATAACCCTCATGTTATGAACACCTCCAGCTCAGCTTCATTGCCAGAGTTCACCCTAACTTTGGCCTGAGTGTGGGCAGCTGTAACTGGAAGAGACTTTGGGGGCCTCTCAGTCCCCTCCTCACTTTACAGACAAGGAAACTGAGGCTCAGGGAAGGGAGACTCCTCCAGGGTCACACAGTGGGTTACCATCAGGACCAGTGGGGTTCAGGCCCTTGAGTCCCAATCCAGTGCTCCCCACCCACCCTGCCATGATCCCGCATAGCCTCTCCTGAGTTAGTAAATAGGGATTGCTCCTCAAGGTCAAACCCAGTAAGGCCAGGACTCAGTGGCCATGACAACGACTTCAGAACACAGATGCTTAAAGGACTGGTCCATCAATTGCCCCATGGTGGGGGGGCAGTCGTCCTAGGAGTCCTTGTGCCTGGGTTCTGAGTGGGGGTGTTTGTAAGGCTCCTACTGTAAATGTGAGTGGCTCAACTTCTTCAAGTCGTTGTCCTGAAGACTGGAAAGCCCTTTAAGGGGGGGAAAAAAGCCAACCTCCCTGTGAGCAGGATTTGAAGAATGATGAAACCTAGTGCTTATTGGCTCCAAGTGGCCTTTGCCACTGCTGTGTCCGTTTTCATAATTTTGGAGGGCAGGGGGCTGCTGTTCTGTACACACTGCTTGTTGTGGAACATGAAACCCCTTTGGTCTCCTTTTCTTCTGCTTTCCATAACATGGTGGAGAGGTCAGTAGAACAGGCCCTTGTACAGAAACGTCTGAAGGTAGGAGTGTTTGCTAGGCCACGGTCAATCTGAATGCAAACCTTATTCCCAACGGGTTACTTAAAGCCCTTTGTCAGTTTTGGCTTTTAAGCCAGCCAAATATTTGTACCTTTGATTTGTCCAGAAGACACTTGTACCCCCAGGCTGCCCCGCCCCGCAGCAGAAGTTCATTTCCGTCCCTTGAGGTTGGCAGGAACCCACACTGAATTAGCTCCTCCAGCCCAGAGAAACCTCGTTGAGCCCTTGATGTTTCGTCACCTCATAATTCACAGTCCCGAGGCTGTCCCTAAGCCACAGCCACATTTTGTGGGAGAGGTTTCTTTCATTAAGGGCCCAAGAGCGTTCGTTTTGGAAACTTGGATTCGAGGATGTCTGCTGAAGGTGATTTTGTTCCGAAGTTGGTCCTATGTGGTGGACCATTATTTGTCCCCCTGTGGAGAAGCTCACATCTAGAAGAGGGATAGACAGACTTATCTGGGAGGGATAGAGCATCTGCTAGGAACCACTGGAGGGGGCAGTGATGGGTACATTTGAGCTGGGCCGGAAGGGATCCACAGAGCTGTCCGCAGGGCACAGGTATGAGACCAGCGTGGACAAGCGTGGCTCCCAGTACAAAACAGGCCCTGTTTGGCTTCAGCAGGGGGTTTTTGTTGCTTATAATCCCCAAAGGGAAACAGACAGGGCTTGACAAGAATAACAAGTGGTGGGGTGGTCCAAGGGTGATGGCAGTGCCCTCCCTAATGGCCCTCTCCGCTTCCATCCATGCCCCTGGCCATCTCTTTACCATCAGCAGCCAGAGCAGTCTTGTTGGAGCCAAGTCTTCCCCATGATATTCCTCCTGGAGAAGCCAAGCAGGCCCTGGGCAGCCTCCCTCCTTCTCGGCTGCCTGTGACACCCCTGCCATCCCTCCACGGCCCCCTCCACTCTCCTCCCCCCAGAGGCTGCGTGTACTCACCCCCTCATCTCACCCGTTGCTTGTCCTCCAGGGTCCCTTCTTAGTGACATCTTCCCTGACTCCCTTATTTAAAATTTCAACCTCCAGTTCTCTCCTCTGCTTCCTGTTTCTCCACTGTTGTACCATGTTCTTATGGATCGCCTGTCTCACCTCTGGTGAAGGTCGGCCCCAGGTGAGGAGGGATTTTTGGCTGTGTCCCCTGCACACCTGGAATGGGGTCTGCTCAGCAATCATCTGAAGAATGAATGAGTAGTATTACAGACAGAGGTTTAGGAGAAGTAAACTGCAGAGATGTAAGTGAACATGTAGAGTGAGTGGGGAACCTGGTGAGTGGCCTGAGTGACTGGGACGTGGGTATTTGAACTGCTAGTAATGGGGTTAACACAAGCAAGCTCTGGGGAAGTGTGAGAGTTCTAAAAATTTGGAAAACATGCTAATGGTGCCAGGCCCTGGGCAGGGTTAAAGATAACAATGGGCCTCATTTGATAGTGCTTTCTAGCTAATGTGGTTTTGTCCACTTGTCCCCCATAGAGGAAGGCTGCTGCTGCTGCTAAGTCGCTTCAGTCGTGTCCGACTCTGTGTGACCCAATAGACGGCAGCCCACCAGGCTCCCCCGTCCCTGGGATTCTCCAGGCAAGAACACTGGAGTGGGTTGCCATTTCCTTCTCCAATGCATGAAAGTGAAAAGTGAAAAGTGAAATTGACATTGCTCAGTCGTGTCCAACTCTTTGTGACCCTATGGACTGCAGCCTACCAGGCCCCTCCGTCCATGGGATTTTCCAGGCAAGAGTACTGGAGTACTGGAGTGCCATTGCCTTCTCCGGTGGAGGAAGGCAGTGATGCCTGAATGTTGTCAGGAGCCTGTCAGGAGTTCAGGCATCTAGGTCCACTCATCTTTCCATTATCTTGTGCTCTCATGCCTTCTGTAGGGCCCTCTGGAGTAGGCTGATGTCAGGGTGGATCAGAGGGGAGCCCTGGCCGGGACAAGTGACCTGCTGGGGCCCAGCCCTCAGCTGCAGCCGCACCTTTTCCTGGCGCCACCCCGCCATCCTCTGGCTTGCCTCTGAGCTGTAGCGTTCAGGCCTTGATGTGGGGAACCGTTGCCCAGCTCAGGGCCTGGCAGCCACTCTGCCTCCTGGCATTTGAGGGCTGGTTCCTGTCTCCTCGTCTTGAAGTCCCCACTGCTGCCAGGACTTTGGGCCAACCAGGGGGCCAGGCAGAGCTCCCAGCCCAAGCTTGGTGGGCCATCCGTGGTGATGATAGAAGGGTAGGCCTCAGAGCCACGTGGCTCCTGGGCATGGGGAATGGAAACTGGTGGCAGATGCCAGCCTGGCAAGGTCTGCCCTGGCCTCTGGCTGGGCTCCAGGGTGGGGGTTTGCCGCACAAGGGGACCCTCTGAGCACCTGCAGGTGAGGCCCTGCCCTGCCGCTGGGCCAGAACCCCTGCTGCTGGGAGGAGGGGCATCATAAAAAGCGAGCGCCCTCCCTTCAAGCGCATTTGCCAAGCTGGAAGAAGTTGCAAGAAGATCTAAGCAACTCTGTTCTCCACGGGGCCAGAGGACAGAATCACTCACTGCTTTGAGCAGCAGCAGCATCACAGAAAAGATATTGTTACTAATTGTCCTCAATCTTTGCACCATGGGCTCCTAGCTGGGGGTTGTGACATCATTGACTGGCCACTGGCCACACCATCACAGATTCCCTCTCTGCTTCCCAGACACACTCAGCTCAGGGCAATTTTAGCAACTCACTCTTCACTCACAGTGGAGTGGCACCTTGAGGGGAGAGGGTGGTGAGGTTCTGAGACAGCGCCTAAGGCAAAAATCACATTTGGTCCAGGTGATCCTTGACCATGCTCAGCCCAGGAGATGCTCACTGTGTAACAGGCATGCAGTCACCCGGCCTGTCTGGACTTCCCTTCCCCTCATCCCATTTGGTCAGGGTGTGTACTCATCGTCCTTTGTCCCCTCTCTGTCTTTCTTGCCCATTTCCTGTATAATGGCAAAGTAATTCTGGTCAAACACTCCCTGTTGCTACTGGTCTCTTTGTGAAACGTGGATGATCACTTAAATATCCATTTCGTACCATTACACCATTTGGAAGCTTCCAGAATTGAGGCCAGGGGTTCCGAGCCCTGGCTGCACATTAGAATCACCTGTGCAGGTTTGAGACCCTACTGATGCTTGCTCCCCGACCCCACCACAGATGTAATTCATTTGTCTGGGCTGTGGCCTGGGCATCAGGTGTTCTGCAGATTCCACAGGTGATACCAATGGGCATCAAGGGGTCAGACCCACTGCGATAGCATTCTGGAAGAGTCTGCTTTGTGTTTGATGGAAAAGCTGGGGAATCAGGAGAGCCAGGCTGAAGAAGAAAGGGAAGGGGGAAGGCTGCCTTGCCTACTGTTAGGTTGGGCCTCTGGAGGGACGTTTCCCCCTTATGTCATTCCCTTTAGTTTCAGGAGTGGAAACTGAGGCCTGGAAAGCATCACCCAGCAGCTTGAGTTGGAGCAAACTCTGGGAGATAGTTAAGGACAGGGAAGCCTGGTGTGCTGCAGTCCGTGGGCTCTCAGAGAGTCAGACCTGACTTAGCGACTGAACAGCAACCACCCAGCTGGGAAGGGTGCTGGCTGGGTCCCAGCCACGGGCGTTTCACTTCCAGGTGTAGCTGCTACATCCTTTACAAGGAGGTTGGGTGATAGAAGACAGGGATGACGCTGGGTTTATTTCCTTTTAAACTTTGTTTTAAAATCATTGTTATGTAATTTTTAGTTGCTCACTGTAGCAGGCAAGCATTCTGTGTGGAATCAGCTTTCCTGTATAGATAGGGGAATCAGAAAAGTTAGAAGACACCTAAACGTTTATAGAGAAGGAAATTGCCTACAACTTCACACTTAGGTGGTGCATTTCCGCTAACCTTTGTCAGCCTGTGTTCCTTTTAAAAATTTTTGTTGGAGTATAGTTGCTTTACAAAGTTGTGTTAGTTTCTGCTGTACAGCAGAGTGAATCTGATATACTATACATATATCCACTCTTTTTCAGATTTCCTTCCCATTTAGATCACCACAGAGCCCTGAGCCCCCTGTGCTATATAGTAGGCCCTCATTATTTAATCCATTTTATATGTTCCCAATCTCCCAGTCCATCCCACCCTCTACTCCCCACCCTGGTAACCGTAAGTTTGTTCTCTCCATCTGTGACTCTATTTATTTGCCCATATTCTCTCTCACATTTACAATTCCTGTGAACCAGCCTCTTCTTAGTAAGGACTCTTTCCTTAAGGATGCTTAACCATTGCTGTTTTTCTCAGGGATTTCTTCCTGTGTACAGACAGGGGATCTGAGCAGGTCAAAGCCAGGTTGCAGTGGAGCCAGGACTTAGGGGTGAACCCTCCGTAGTTCCAGAATGTTGCTTCCTTCATGAGCCCCTGGTTTTCCCAGGCCTGCTTTGAATCGTAGTCGTGCTAATCACGGCAGCAAACTCTAACACTTAGACAGCCATGCTCCTGGCTCAGACTGTTCTGGATTTTCCATGTGTGTTTCTCCAAGCAACTCATAAGATCAGTACCCGTATAGTCTTGGAGCACAGGGAAGTTTAGTAACTTGTCTCAGACTTAGTGGTTTGAGCCATGGCGGGCCCCAAGGATCCTGGCTCTGGGGTCTCTGCGTTGACCCAGCACACCCACCCCATTGCTTCTCCTTGAGAAGGATCTTTGCTGCCAATGGCCTGGGCCCACCACAGCTTCCCTAGCCTTTCACCCAGCAGCTCCCATGGTATGGGGCCTGTAGAGGTCGTGACCCTGGGAGTGGGCTGAGCCCCCAAGCGTTCATCCCAGATAACTGCCTCCAGCTGGTGGAGGCTCTGTGTTTCCTGTGTCTCTTCCCGAGCCCCCTGCAGTTCTGGGAGCTCTGATGCTGCCCGTGTGGGGTGTGTGTTGCTCTTTGGGGCCAAGCCTGGCGGTTCCCAGCTCCATCCTCCGAGGGTGCCTTCCTCCAGCCTGTCCCCAGGGCTGTAGCTCGGCGTGAATCAGCTTTCAGACTCTCCTTGGCTTGGGCGCAGGCCTTGGCAGCCCAGCGTCCAGCAGAGCTCCCGTGGCTTGGGGCTTCACATCAGGTTTGAATTATGTGGAATCTCAGCGTCCGCAGGCTTTCATCCTGCCTGCGCTGAGTCACGCTTCCCGTGGTAGCAGGCAGCCCGCATGCTTCTGCGTGTAAGCCGGCTGAGGGCGTGCGTGTTGTGTCTCTGTGTGTATCGTCGCTTTCTGTGCTCTGGGTGCTGCGTGTCCCTTATTTCCGTGTCTATATGTCATTTCTCTGCCTGTCTCATATCTGTGTATACCGGCCTTATTAACGGCTTTATTGAGATACAATCTACATACCATGCAAATCACTCGTTTAATGTGTACAGTTCAGTGGATTTTTATTAAGTGCAGAGCCATGTAATTATCGTGTATGTGTGCTCAGTCTTGTCTGACTCTGCGGCCCCATGGACTGTAGCCCACCAGGCTCCTCTCTCCATGGGATTTTCCAGGCAAGAGTACTGGGGTGGGTTGCCATTTCCTCCTCCAGGGGATCTTTCTGACCCAGGGATCGAACCTGCATCTCCTAATCTCCTGCATTGGCAAACAGATTCTTTACCACTGCACCATCTGGGAAGCCCATGTGATTATTACCATGTTCAATTTTAGAACATTTTCACTATCTCCAAAAGAAGCTCTGTGTCTTTTATCAGCACCCACCACCCCAAATTCATTACCTCAGCCTCTAGCAGCCACAAATCTATTTTCTGTCTCTATCGATTTCCCTGTTTTAGACTTTTACATGAATGGAATTGTATAATATGTGACTTTTTGTGACTGATTTCTTTCACTTTGGAGAAGGAAATGGCAACCCACTCCAGTACTCTTGCCTAGAAAATCCCACGGATGGAGGAGCCTGGTGCAGGCTACTGTCCATGGGGTCGCAAAGAGTCAGACACGACTGAGCAGCTTCACTTTCACTTAGCATAATGTTTTCAAGATTCATCCATGTTGTCGAATTTTTCAGCATTTCTTTCTTTTTTATGGCTGAATAACATTCCATTGTATAGATACACCACATTTTGCTTATCCATTCATCTGCTGATGGGCATTTGGGTTGTTTTACATCTTGGCTGCAGTGGACATTTGTGTAAAGGTTTTTGTAGACTTATGTTTTCATTTCTCTTGAGTTTATACTGAGTAGAAGTGCTGGTTCATGTGGAAACTGTTTAATATTTTGTGAACTGCCGGACTGTTTTCCAAAGCGGCTGCATCATTTTACATTCTCACCAACAATGTATGGGGGTTACAGTTTCTCCACATCCTGTCAATATTTGTTAGCATCTGACTTTTTGATTCTAGCCATCCTAGTGGGTCTGTAGTATCTCATTGTGGTTATGATGTGCATTTCCATAATGAGTAATGATGCTGAGCATCTTTCCATGTGCTTAATGGCCATTTGTATATCTTCCTTAGAGAAATGCTCAGATTCTTTCCCCATTTTTATTTCTTTTTTTGTGCTTTATTTTTGTTTTTTAAATTTCCTTATTTATTAATTTATTTATTTGACTGTGCCGGGTCTTAGTTGCAGCAAGCAGGAATTCAGTTGCGGCTTGTGGGATTGAACCTGGGCCCCCTGCTTTGGGAGCATGGCGTCTTAGCCACTGGGCCACCAGGAAAGTCTCTCTATCCCCATTTTTAAATTGGGCTGTCTTTTTATTATTGAGCAGTAAGTGTTCTTTATATATGTTAGATACGTCACTCATAAGGAGAGCTGAGGTTGGTTTCTTATGTTTTTATACCCCACCATCAAGCCCAGCATGCAGTAGATGCTTCATGAAAACATGAGGACCTATTGGAGGAAAGCATGGCCTCAGGGTATAGGGGTTTGTGGGTAGGGCTGCCCCCCGCCCAACACTTGTCATGAATCAGAGACGATGGTCCAGGATCTCTCAGAGGGGCTGGTCCCTGCAGGCTATGTTGGACGCATCTTTCTTTCATCCAACTGACTTAACAAAACCATGAGGGAGGTTGGAAGACTTGCAAACACCTAATCCCTGGGTCCACCTGTCCCCTTGATTTTTGACTTGAGCAACTAGGGAAAAGAGTGTCATTTGCTGAGATGGGGAAGGCAAGGGGAGGAATAGGTCTGCTTTAAAGGCTGAGGTGCCCAATGGAAGCCCAGGGTCTCTATCAAGGAGGCTGTTGGACATTCCTCTGTGGAATTCTGGGAGGGGTCAGGGCTGAGGATGTAATTTGGGAGGTATCTGCAAATACATGGTATGTAAAGCTCTGGGATCAGGGGAAGTCCCCAGGGAGCATGTGTGTGTGGCTGGAGGAGCTGAGAGAGACCAGGACAAAGAAACGATGTCTGGCTCTGAACACCTGAGGTCTCAGGTGACTCATGAGGGCAGTTTCCAGGAAGTAGTGGTTCTAGAAGCCCCTGTGGGGTGGATGGAGGAGAGGTACACAGGCACAGAAATGGAGGCAGTGAGAAGTGTGGACAGCTTCTCACTGTGGAGGGAAAAAGAGACCCTGGCCATAGCTGGGCAGGGCTGGGAGGGAATTTCACAGAGGTCAAGTGCATTCATGTGCCAGCGAAATGATCCAGGAGAGAGGGAGGGCCTGGTGATGCTGTAAAGAGGGATGCTGATTGCAGGAGTTAAGTCTTGAGGAGGTGAGATCGGGATGGTCCTAAGCTCAGGGTTTAGTGGGAGGAGAGGGAGGGCACAGCTATGGGAGTTCATGCTGTGATGGGAGAGTGTGCTTGATGGTGTCTGTTTTCTCCTTGAAAACAGGAGGCGGGGGTGGGGGGTGGGGTGGGGTGGGGGTGGGGGGCTGGGGTGGGGGTGGGGGGGTGGGGATGGTGCTAGACGTCCAAGCCCAAGGGAAAGTGAGAACACCAGTGTAACTGGGTGGTGCTGCGGATTCCCCAGTCAGCGTCAGGTTCACCTGAGAGCTCTGGCCATGGATTTCAAGGAAACCTGTGGGCATCATGAGCATTTCCGCTGTCAGTATGCAGACATGGAGTGGGTGGAGACTTGGGTTGAACCAGGACAGGGACTTCTCTGGGAGAGCAGGATGGAGGGAAGGGCGAGAGAGAGTTATGAGTGTTTGCAGAACTATTACATATCATGATGGAGAAGTCCAAGATGATGAGAAGGGGGTAAGGACTTGGAGGGGAGATTGACAGTGGTGGAATGGTGGGGTCGTGTGTTGGAAGTCTTAGTGAAATTTAATGGTAGCTGGAGCCAGCATGTTGGAGTTCCTGAGGGAGAGAAGGAGATACCCACAGTCAAAGTTCCTGAGGTTGTAGCAGGTAATGTGGTCTTGGGGGAGCCTGGCGGGCAGTGGCTGGGGATAGAAGCAGGGGGCTATACTGGGGGAGAATCTGGTGGAAGCTGCTTCTGATTCTCATGCCACTCCTAGTTGTGTGCATCGCCCCAGCCTCCACTTGCTGGGTTATCTTTTGTCTCCTCCAGTGGCATAGTTTCAGGTTAAATTTGCCGGAAGCCTAGAACCTAAGACAGCAGAGCTGGCAGTAAAAGCCTTGTGATGGAATTTCCAGAACAAGTTCAAGCCTGAGAACACATTCTCCTTGGGAGGTGGCAGGATGCTTGGGTTGGGGGTGGCCTGCATTGCTTGATTCCCTTCTGGGAGGCCCCACAGAGACTGGCTTTGGAAGGAGAAGAGACTGGCCCACTACTCCATCTTGAAATGGGCCCTCCTTCTGGGCATTTGACACACGTTAGCCAATCTGAGGGTGCAGCAAGGGACCTCAGGATTCCCTTTTCCCAGAGGACCTGCAGCTGTCCTCTCAGAGCCAAGTCACTGGCTCTCCCTGGACCCAAGCTGACCCTTGCTCACTGTCTCTGCACCTGACTTAGCACAGATGGACCCTTTCCCTTGTCCAAGGCATCCCTTGGGGATCTCTTTCTGTGGCCTCCCTGGAGATCTGTCTGTTGGCTCATTGTACCCTCCCCTCCCAGTTTACATGCTAATAGGTGCAGTTTTAGAATAAACATGTTATTCTAACATGTACATACTAATTTCAAAATAATGTGACGTCAATTATCTGCTAAAATATTTGGGACCTCACCCTGATGATAGATAGCTGCTGGTAACCAAGTGAACTCATTTATGGCCCACAGTAGTCACCTACCCAGTCATCAGCTGTCTCCTTCAGGTGACCTGGAATTATGCTTTGGACTTGGGTTCTTTCCTGAGGGGAAACCGGACTGGAAAACCACAGTTAGCATGACCTGAAGGCCTCTGGATGAAGACTGCAGCAGCAGGTATCACCTTTGCAACCAAAAACAATGTCACAGCCATTAGAAAATTAGAAAATTCAAACCGGCCCCTCCATCAGCCATGCACCTTCCAGGAAAGGGCCCTCAGAAGCAGCTGTGTTAAAGGGTCCAGACCAGGGCAGAGGGGGCCAGGCCTGCCCACTGGTGGGTTTCTATTTGGAGAAATTGCCCGAGGGCCTGTACAGTGTGTGGCTCAATTGGATAGAATCAGCTATTTGTTGTTGTTGTTTTTATTGCATAAAGAGCCTTTCCAGTATATATTTCCTGCTTACTGTTTCCAGAAGAATAAGTTATGGGTGAAAACAAATATGGCTGACACTTATTTTCCATTCTACCAGGATGAATTTTCTCCCCGATTCTTGATTTCTTATACAGAAATTTGATTTGATTTTAGTGTCTTAAAATTAGCTACCACTTTTCAGAAATATAAACATCTCATAAATTGAGAGACAGGAGTAATTTGGAGAGGAGGAGGAGAGCCAGAAAGTTCCCGTTGCCAGTCTGTCTGCCCTGAGTGGTGCCTGGTTTCCTGGCCAGGGGCAGTGCTGAGGGGGAGCGTGGGCCAAACTTCTGGTGCAGACAGGGAAACCGAGGGCCTTTGGAAGGGACCAGCCCAGGCTGC
The DNA here is from genome assembly GCA_917880005.1 of Nanger dama. Taxonomy (NCBI): domain Eukaryota; kingdom Metazoa; phylum Chordata; class Mammalia; order Artiodactyla; family Bovidae; genus Nanger; species Nanger dama. The sequence continues at coordinate 18,873,619 of CAKJTW010000028.1, read as the reverse complement.
CTCCTGATCTGGTGGCTGGGCCTGCCTTCCCATCCCTTCTCCAGGAGGAGGGTCTTAGACACTATGAGAGAGCCCAGACCTGGATGGGACTGCCTGTCAAGACCTGGGCGTGATGCCCAAAATACATGAAGATGATCACTAGGGGAGGTCCTGCCTTCAGTGCCAGGGAGGGCTGGTGAGATCCTCAGTTACAAAGAGGTTTGAAGCTTATTTTCCAGGTTGCATGTCAGGGCCTTGGGTCTTCTCCCTAAGCAGTTCACTGGGGTGGGAGAATAAAGGTTCTTCTAGCTATTCCCTGGGGAGAGGCCCGAGGACGTGTTGGGGGGCTAGGGCTAGTCCCAGGAATCCCAGGGCTTCCTTGTCTGCTGGAGCAGAGCTGCTGTGTGAGGTGGGAGCCCTTTCAGGGAGCCGCCACCTGGGCAGTGGGTGGGGTTGGCTCCCTTTAGCGCTGAATGCGGAAGCTTTTGCTCATCCTCCTGGCAGTGGTAGAAGGTGGACTGGTTTTCGAGTGTTTTGCCCAGAGGTGGGAAGTGAACAACCTGCTTGCTCTGCAGGATCAGAACCAGAGGCCCAGGGACCTGCAGATGGGCCTTTGAGAGGAATGTCTCCTTGCTCCAAAAGGGCCCCTGGGTCAGGAGCAGCCCCAGGATGGCCCGAGGTAATGGAGCCTAGCGATGAAGAGCCACACGGAGCTGAGCTCTGCTCTAGCGCTGTCCCTGACTTGACGAGTGACTCTGGGCAAGTTATTTAACCATTCCGTACCTCTGTCTCCTCATCCATGAGATGGGTCTAATATCAGTGCCTACCTCATAGGGTTGTCATAAAGATGAATTAAGATGTGTAAATGTGAGTGGCAGACACTCTTAGTGTTGTTATTGAGTCGATAAGTCGTGTCTGGCTCTTTGCGACCCCATGGACTGTAGCACACCAGGCTCCTCTGTCCTTCACTGTCTCCCGGAGTTTGCTCAGATTCGTGTCCGTTGAGTCAGTGATGCTATCTAACTTATTACTAGTGATGGTAATAAGACTTCATAAAGGGCAGAATGCAAGGAAGTGTGTTCAGCTCAGTAAGACAGTAAGAGTGTCCCTGCAGAGACCAGGTTACATCTTGAGAGGGGGAGCTCTCTGTCACTAGAGGCATCCAAGCAAATATCAGAGGTCTCCTGACTAGGGTATTGAAGCCTGAGACTGGGGCAGACATGTGATCTTGGAAGGGGGACGTGAGCTGGAAGGGAGTGCCTTGTAGCCCAGCCCATTCTGTGCTCATCTTTCTGTGCCCTGCAACCCTCAAGGGAGGTGCTGAGGTCTGGTGGCCATGGTGACCCAGTGGGTGGTGGGGCACAGGGAATGCCAGATTCTGAAGAATCCTCTGGGGCAGTGGGTTAACCAAGTTCCAGGATAGGGGAGGCTACGGTGAAGTGACCCAGTGTGTGTGTGGAGGGGGTCGCTGAATGGAGTCTTCTGCCCCTTGGTCTAGAGAACTCTTCTCTGCTAGAGGAGAGGTGTGATGGGCAGAGAGAGAGCAGCTTCATCCCCTCTGTGAGCCTGGGCTTGTGTGGGTTTGGCCTGGATGAAGCACAGGTCATCTGACTTCTGTTGTAAGGGTCTCTTGCTTTGCTTGGTCCAGGGGGCTTCATGGGGTGGGATCACTGACCTCGGGATTAGACAGGCATACAGAAGGTGGGCTGGGGTGGATGGGCAGGGGCCTTGGTGGAGAGTGTCTCTTGGCAGCTGAGCTGCAGTGGCTTTGGGTGGAAAGCCCTGGGCCCTGCCGCCCTGTGTGACCTGGAAGACTGGCTTCCTTCAGGGGCTGTGCATATCCTCAGTGGCAGAGGCTCTTGGACTTGGCCATCACTTAGGCAGGGCTTCCTGGGGGCTTCAGATGGTAACGAGTCCACCTGCAGTGCAGGAGACCCAGGATTGATCCCTGGATCAGGAAGATCCCTTGGAGAAGGAATGGCTACCCAGTCCAGTATTCTTGCCTGGAGAATTCCATGGACAGAGGAGCTGGGAAGGCTGCTGTCCATGGGGTCACACAGAGTCAGACACGACTAACTGACTAACACACTTTCTATGCAGATTTGGCATAGTCTCTGCCCATGAGCCTGAATGCCTCCCCAACCCCGCATGGGCCCTCCTGCTCCTACATCTGCATCCAGGTTCCTTACCCGCTGTGTCCTTTCCAGCTCCTGTGGGTTTCTTTTGCCACCCTGTCAGTTTCTCCCTTCTTTCACTACAATAATTACCCTCCCTCTGGCCATGGGGATCGAGCAAGGACTACCAATCCCTGGGTGACCATGTGAGTCAGGCCAGACTGACCGCAGGTCTCCTGGGCTGTAGATTGGACTATGCAAGGAAAGCCTTCTTGTCTCTGGTGTCAGAGCAGAGATGTACCTGTGAGAACATACCTTGTCTGGGAGAGTGAAACTGATGCAGAGGGGCCATGAGAAGGGTGCGGAGAGAGCCAAGGCATTGGGCTCCTCATTTCCAGCGCCTGCACTTGCCATCGTTTATCAGCGACCTATATGCTCCCTTTTGGTCCAAGAGGGTGCAAGCTGAATTTCTGCCCCTTGCAACCATGAGCCTGATGGATCCCTGCCCATCAGGTACACCTGCCAGAACAGGTATTTGGCCATCTTCTTCTCTGTGTTCTCCTCCATTCAGATGATGAACAACTCACAGCCGAAGTCTGGGCCTCATTATCTGTTTTTTACTGCCCTGGGCACGTGGCAGGTGCAGAAATTAAAAAGAGAAAACACTTTAAAAGAAAGGACGCCTGCTCAATATAGAGTTTGATGTTGACATTTTAATAAGCGGACTGGAGCTTTTGCAGACAGTTGAGCATCCCCTGATAAAATGGTTACCCTGAGGACCTCCAGACTTACTCTGGTAATGCTGCTAATTTCCCTAGAACACTTTTTGGCCTCCTGATTGGTACAGAAGGCAGCTATCTTGGTTTTGATCCAAGATGGTGTTGGCAGTTTGATGAAGAGATATAGCTGGGAAGGACAGGAGGAAGATAGGCTGCTCCGGGAGGTTCGATGTCGTGTGTGCAGGGAGCCTTGAAGGGAGTTCCCTAAGAAGCAAGCTCAAAATGGGCTGAGGTGGGAAAACTGGTGGAATTTACTTGCATAAAGTAATGACTGCTTTAAAAAGAAGCAGCTCCTATTCAAACAGGAAGGCCCAATCGATTTATAAAAATGGTTTCCTTCATTCCCTGTTTTGTGTTCACAGCTGCATTCCCAGTGTCTGGCACAGGGCTGGGATGTAGTAGGCACTCCATAGGTGTTTGTGGAATGAGTGAAGAAATTCAACAAGTAGGTATTTATTAAGCATTGCCTCCTATTTTCCAGGCACCGTGGCGGGTGTCCTTCACTGCTTTATAGAGCTGACGTGGGCGTGGGGGGCGAGAGGCTATATAGCTACACATGTATTCACACACATTTCATTATATGTTTCATTTACCCCTGTGAATATTGCCTTCATTTGGGACCTAATAACATGTTGGCTGGGCTTGGCCAAGGTTATATTTTTATGTTTTTTTATTTCCAAAGCCAGCACTTGATATTTTTAGGAACTCTTTTGATGCAGGTGAAAAATCAGATTAAAACATCGAGCACACACTCCTGGGGCACAGTCCTCGCTCGTTTATTGTCAGCAAACACAAGCTGCACACACATATGCTTTAAATCTGAAATAACAGCACTCTTTGCTGGAATTGGGGTCCAGTGCTCACCTTAGGGGGTCTTCCCAGGTGGCACCGATGATAAAGAACCCACCTGCCAATACAGGAGACATAAGAGATGTAGGTTCAGTTCCTGGATCGGGAAGATCCTCTGGAGCAGGGCATGGCAACCCACTCCAGTATTCTTGCCTGGAGAATCTCGTGGGCAGAGGAGCCTGGCAGGCTACAGTCCATGGGTTTGCAAAGAGTTGGACATGACTGAAGCGACTTAGCATGCATGCGCCTTTGTTTAGAGGAAATGTTACGTGGAACCCCATGAGTGCACAGCACAGTGAAAGTGGATCTGTTATGGACATGATGGGAAGGAGGGAGGGAAGGAGAGAGTGGGACGAATGGAGAGAGTAGCGTGGAAACATCTACACTACCATATGTAAAATAGACAGCCAGGGAAAATTTGCTGTATGACTCAGGGGACTCAAGCCAGGGCTCTGGGACAACCTAGAGGGGTGAGATGGGGAGGGAGGTGGGCGGGAGGTTCAAGACAGAGGGGGCATATGTATACGTATGGCTGATTCATGTTGATGTATGGCAGAAACCAGCTCAATATTATAAGGCAATTATCCTTCAATTAGAAATAAAGAAAAAGAAAAGTGGCTCTGCTTTGCTTGTGATGGGCATGCGGGCCCTTGCTTGGCCACCTAACACCCTCTTCCCACTTCCCTGCTGGCATCTGAGGGCCCCCAAGCCCCTAGAGGAAGAGCCTCCTCTCGTGTGGTCACACTCATTTGCACACGCATGCACACCTGTTTTGCTGTGTGCTCACATCTCTGCTCTCTCCCCCTTCCCCTCTGCTCGCCCCATCCCTGGTTCAGGCCGGCCTCATCCGTACGGACAGCACTGACTACTTCATCGAGCCCTTCGAGCGCGGGCAGCAGGAGATGGAGGCCAGTGGGAGGGAAGCACATGGTGTACCGGCGGGAAGTCGTCAGGCAGCCACGGACAGAGCCGCTCGGGGACCTTCACAATGAAGGTAGGCTGTGGTCGGGGTGCCAGGGATGTTTTCAGGTAATGTCTGGCCTGTGCTTTTCAACTCCTGGCCTCAGTCTTCTCATTGGTGTAATGGCTCTGGGCCATACAGATCGACTGCACCAGCAGGGAAACTGCCCTCTGTTTTAGGGGCTATGATAGCAGGGTGCAGTGGGGGCCAGAGAAGCTACCTGAGTCCCCTGAACAGAGGTCCTTGAGTCTCAGAGCAGCTCAGCGTTGCTTTGCAAGGCGATTCCTCTGCCAGGACAGAAGGTGGAATGACTGCAGTTAGCTTCTCTCACTGGAAATCATCTCCACCCCTGGGAACCACAGGAAGGAGGTTCTTAGGGCACTCGTAGGGAGACTGCCTGGGGTCAGGCCACCAGAGTAAGCTCTGTGCCCAAAGGACCGTTTAAAAATCCTACTTCCAGGGACTTCCCTGTGGTCCAGCAGTTGAGAATCTGCCTGCCAATGCAGGGGTGACGGATTCAATTGTTGGTCCGGGAAGATGCCACATGCCAGCGGGCAACTAAGCCCATGTGCCCCAACTACTAAAGTCTGCACGCCCTAGAGGCTGCGCTGTCCAACAAGAGAAGCCACTGCAATGAGAAGCCCATGCGCCACAACTAGAGAGTAGCCCCCACTTGCTGCAACTAGAGGAAAGACCGTGAGCAGCAACAAAGACCCAGTGCAGCCAAAAATAAATGAATAAATAATTAAATGTGAAAAAAAAAAGATATTCTACCTCCTATATTGTTTGCTATGTGACCTTAAGCAAGTTACTTAACATCTCTGAACCTGTTTTTCTAATCTGTAAAGTGGGATGGTCATGGCTAACTCTGAGGTTTTATGTGTTATAATGTTATAAATGTTGTAATGTGCATAGAACTCTCAGCATGGAGCTTGGCGCGTGGTAGCTGTCTGATGAATGGTTGCTCTTGTTAAGGCTTTGTTACTAAGGCAACTGCTGCCATGCTGGGGTGAGAGTCTCTGAGAGGGGCCTCTGTGTAGCCAGTGAGCGGCGCTGGAGCTTGCCCGCCAGCGGCGCGCAGGACCTGTGGTTGAGCCAGTGGAGTGGTGAATGTGTTGTGTGCTGGTCCTAGGCCTGTGCCAACTTCATAGTCCAGCTGAGCTTTGTCTCAAAGGACATGCATGGATTCCACCCTCATTCCTGGGTGGAATCTGGCCATGAGGGACGCACCCTCCTGCCTAGGCCCTGGCGGAGTTGGGCCCAGCGTGAAGGAATGCCTGGAAACCAGTAGTCCCCACGTACAATGCGTCCTTTGAAGCCTCAGCTGCTCTCCCCGTGTTGCTCTTGAGTGATGCCGCACCGATGTTATGACGGCGGAGGGCTCTGCAGTTATGTTATGATGGGGGAGGGGTTGGGCAGAGCCTCGGGTGGCTGGGCAGGGTTTCAGGAGCTCAGTGGTGACCCAAACTGTTACCTCCACCACTGCTGGAGGGAATGACGAGTCTCCTTTGGGCTCTGTTTTGTCTAAGGCTAGCTCTGAATCAAAAGACCACAAATCTTCCCTTTGACAGAGACCTTGGGGAAGTCCTACTCCAGGTCTGTGAGCCTGGAACCAGCCCCACAGTCGGCCACTGTGATCAACGACTGGGGGCTGAGACCACTGAGCTCCTGGTGGGGTTCACACCTTGAATGCTGCCCTGTCTGCCCTTCATCGGGTTGCCTGGCTATACCTCCTGCGGGCAGTGTTGTGCCCTGGGCCCATCTGGGTTCTTCCTTAGAAAGACAAGGGTGTAGGGGATTTTCTTGGAAACCTGTGACTGACTCTGTTATTTCAAGGCGAGCAGTGGGTCTGAGCCTCGTATGTGAAGCTCTTTTGGGTGTGCCTGTCTCCACTTAACATTCTTGGTTAAGATGAAAGGTTTGACCTCGAAGGCTGTGCCCTGTACGTTCCCATGCTCCTAATGTTGTCCTGTCCCCTCTCAACCCACAGTCCTGCTCTGTAGCCCTCTTCTCACCATCTAGGTCACTGGAACCTGGATGCTTGTCTGCCCGTAGCCAGAATTCTGGCTCCTTGGCTGGGGTTTGTGGCTACCAAACACCAGGGCAGTTCATCCCCTCAAGGGCAGCCAGCCAGCCTGGGGCTTAAGGCTGCTGTTGCTGCCTTTTTTTAATTGAGAGAAAATCTATTTAAATGTATACAATTCAGTTTTTTTTTAAACCATATTCACAGTTTTGTGGGATCACCATTATTGTGCTCATCATCACAATTACATTCCACATTAATGGGATCACCATCACCATTATCTAATTCTAGAACATTTCCATCACTCCCATAAAAATACCGCATACACATGAATCGGCTGTCACTCCCATTTTCCCCTTCTCAGCTCCCTGGCAACTACTGATCGACCTTCTCTCTCTAGAGCTTTGTCTCTTTCGGACATCCCCTATCGATGGAATCATACAGTCTATGGCCTTTTGTGACTGGCTTTCTGTCACTTAGTGTGCAAAATCCATCTCTGCTGGTGCGTGTTGTCGTACTTCACTCCTTTTCATGGCAGAGTAATATTCCACCCCGTGGAAAAACTACATTTTGTCTATCTGTTCATCTGTTGGTGGACATTTGGGTTGTTTCCATTTGGTGGCTGTTATGATAATGCTGCTGTGAACATTCATGCACAAGTTTTCATGTAAACATATGTTTTCCATTGTTTTCAGTATATACGTAAGATGCTATAAAGATGTAGGTCCTATGGTAATACTGTGTTTAACTTTTGGGGGAACTGCCAAACTGTTTTCCAAAGCAGCTGCACCATTTTACATTTTCTTGGGGCTTCTTGGGTGGGCTCACTCAAAGTTTCTGGTGACCTGCTGCCCCCACCCTTCCCTATACGCTTTGAGAATTCCCTGTATGTGGCCTGAAGGATGAGAGACACACAGAAGAGGGTGTGAATGGATCCTCTCCAAGGTCTGTGGCTGATGTCAGCAGGCCCTCCGCAATGCCTCTCACTGTTTTTTGAGAGAGAAATCTGGGTGGGCCCTGTTAGGGGTGTGATAATGGGGAGTGGCAGGCCTGGGTTTACATTCTGGATGTTTACCATGAACTTGCTGTGTGACCTGAGATGAGTCAGATGACCTATCTGAGCCTCCCTTTGATAGACATGGCGAGGAGAGCTGTGAGGAGTCGAGTTTCCCTTTTCCCTTGCTGTGCTGAAACTTCCAGGCACTGCTCCAGTGTTGGGAGTGACTATTATTATTCAACTCACTCCATGGAGAGAGCCTTTGACCTTCCTCCTCCCCTGCTGGGGGTCTCTTCCCCCTCTCCCCCAGGAGTTTGTCTCTGGGCCGCTGTGCTCACTGTTGGGCTCAGATAACAGAGCCACCGGGAGCTCTGTGCAGTGTCACCTGCAAAGAGAGATGCGTGGCCTCAGGGGCAGTGAGGGCGGACCCCGGCCCAAGCCCTGCTCGCCAGCCTGTGCATTGCTCAGAGGGCCAGCTGCCCATCTCTGGTCCCTCCTCTAGGCACAGTGGCCATGCATTCCCCAACTCTTAAATCTAGGGCATGGTAGACTCCTTTGCATGGCAGTGCCTCTAACCAAAGGGAAAACAGAAACAGCACGGAGCACTGGGATTTCCTTGCTCCGCACTCAGCCTTCAATCCCTGGAGTACCCATGTGCATGGAGGCTTGGAGGCAGAGCTTGGGTGCCCATCGAGTCTTCCCTGAGGGTTACCACACTGTGGACGGTAGCTCCACCTCAGTCACAGTGGGTCCTGTGGTCCCCATGCTCCGGCAGCTCTCCCGCTCCCCCCCGGCCGGCTCAGGTGTGCCCTCCTCTGGAAGCCTCTCCCGGCTCCCCCGTCCCGGTTCAGGTCTCGGCGTGGAAGCCTGCCCTAGTCAGTGCTACTGTCTGGTACCTGATGGTACTCTCTTGTTACTGCCCAGTGTCTCATCTGTCACCTGCATTAGGCAGGGGAGCTCAGGGACAGGGTCCTGCCTTCATCACCCACCACCGTCCACCCTGCCAGTAGTGTGGGGCTCCTTCTGCAGCCACACCTCTGGATATGTGCTGAGACTGTAGTGGTGGCATCTTTACAGCCTCAGCCCCATCTTGCAGGCAGAGGGGTTTTGAAATAACTGTGGATAAATGAATATTCTTAGAAATCGGTGCACAAGAATCAGAGCTTCAGGGTGGGATGGCAGGAGAGTCATTAGGACATTTGAAGCTTTCTTGAGAGACCCTTGCCTCCTGTCCTGCTTCCTATGGTGTCCTCATGTACTCCTCACTCCATTGCCCCAAGTGTTGCTCCAGTCCTTATTTAGGCTATGGTGTAAATGACTAATAACTGCTTGAGATGTTACCTTTCTAAAGAGCCATATGTTTCAAAGCATGACCTTTTGATTCAGACCGACCTGGACATGCTACTTTGAACCTTAGCTTGTTTACTTGTAGTATAGAGTCAATGATCTGACAGAGTTGTCTTTAAGGATTGGATTGGATTCGATTAGGAGTCAGCCAACTAAGGTGCATGAGCTAAGTGAGGCCTACCACTTGTTTTTGTAAATAAAGTTTTATTGAAACCCAGAGACACTCATTTGTTTATATATTGTCTGTAGCTGCTTTTATATTTCAGTAGTCACATTGAAGAGCTGAGATGAACCACAAACCCTAAAATATTTACTGTCTGATCCTTTACAGAAAAGGTCCTAGATTACGTCATACAAGTTAATAAATGCTGGTTAAATAAATAACCTTAGCTAAAAGGTCAAAGCTGTGATGGGGAAATTTGGAGTTGCTGGCAATGACTGAGAGGGGTTTGAGGGGCATGGGGCATCCTCCAGGGGTCCCTAAAATGCCCTCCACAGGCCATGGTAAGACCACAAAACGTTTTTTCCTGTATGATGATGTTTCTACCCACTGCCATCTTTGATTTTTGCAGCAAGCATGTCTGGCAGGATATCAAGGATTATTCTTTCCCATGTCACAGACCAGGAGGGGAGCCCAGAGAGGTGGAGGGGCTTGGGCTGGGACGTGACAGGGAGATAGAACTGAGTGGGAACTGGAGCCTGGGCCAGTTTTCACCTCTCCGCTCCTCACTGCCTCAGAGATTTGCCACATCCTCACATCAGGGAGAGGGCTCATGCCCACCCATTACATGGCCTGGCACAAACCATGCTGTCAGAGGCAGGGGAAGGGGTGTACGTGATGGGGGCAGGGGTCGATCAGTGGGCAGCATCATGGTGACAGTTCCTTATGTGGATTTGAACCTCTGTCTCTTCCCGTTCCGGTTCCAGCTTTTGGCCTGGGCGACCTTCCCAACCTGCTGGGCCTGGTGGGGGACCGGCTAGGAGAAGCAGAGCGGAAGCGGCGACACGCCACGGCAGGCAGCTACAGCATCGAGGTGCTGTTGGCGGTGGACGACTCGGTGGTGCGCTTCCACGGCAAGGAGCATGTGCAGAACTACGTCCTCACCCTCATGAATATCGTGAGTGTGCCCAAGGCCTGGGGCTGGGTGCTGGCGCTGGGGTGGAGGTCCCTGGCACTTGTCTGATGGTTTGGTGGTGCTGGTTTTCCGGGTGGGCTCAGGAAGTCACTGCCTGCTCCCGCATCCAGCTGAACGGTTTCCATGTTGAGATGGGCCTGAGCTGGCCTGGTGTCCGTCCTGGGCCTTGGCCTGGTATCAGCAGCATGTCTGTGCTGAGGTATCTACAGGCAAACTGGAGTTTGTGTTCAGTGGTTTCTGGGCTTGGACATGTTCAGAGCCTGGGTCAGATGAGGCCAGGGGTCCCACTTGTCTTAGAGTTGAAGGGGTTTCCCTGAGATTCATCATCTGGGGAAAATGCCCAGTCCTAGGCTGGAGAGACTGGCCACTGGGCTGTCATGTTAGCAGAGATCCCAGCCCCCCAGTGTGTGGCCCTGGGTGTTCACTGAGATCGGACAGGCAGGGAAAATGAGGGTTCTGGGTACATTTTGAGACAGGTGAAGCAGAGAGGCCGTGCACTGTTCAGTGAGTGCTTACTGCTCAGCTGTTGCCAGAGGTGCTCATGCAGAGATGCAGGGCTCTTGCCATTTTTTTTTTCTTTCAAAAGAAAAGTCAGAAATGCAGATAGCTGGGTTTTTTTTTTTTTTTTTTTTACTTTTTATATGGAAAATTTAAATTGTGATATCTAAGTGAAACTCCTAAATTTTAAAATGCTAAAATAAAAACACTGTGAATGCTGAATAAAACCTATCTACATGTCACATTTGGCCTCTTGGCTACAGATGGGCAGCTCTGACCTAAAGGCACAGAGATGAGGGAGACCAGAAAGGAAGGAGATGGAAAACATCAGAGGTGGGCTCTGCACTGGTTGTCTTCTGACAAGAGGCCTTTGTCGGAAGTGCCCGTGGCTGTGGCTCTGGGAGGAGGGGGACCAGTCTAGGTGCAAGTGGGGCCAACGGTGGACGTTGATGATAATGTGACCTCCATGAGGGGGTGGTAGCACATTTCGGGGAATGGAACAGTTGATGAGCAAAAGTGCCAACCCAGGGTCATGCCAGCCCCCTGGCAACATTTATAGCAAAATAAAATAGCACGATGCTGCCTGTGCTGTCTGGTGTCCGTAATCCAGCCACATGGAAGGTGAGGTCGCTGCTGGGAGGGCACGCGGCCAGCCCCTTGTTAGCTGTGTGACCTCAGGCAAGGGACCTGTATTCTTCCAACTCTGTAACTTGTAAATGATGGAAAACAAACTCGAACTAAATTAAGGAAAACAGGGCTAAAAATATGGGCCAGGTTGTGGGAGACAAGATGGAACTGTTTTAAGTGTAATTGGTACTAGAGGCTGACATGGACTCTTCAAGTCCTCTTCACATTCTAATTCTCTTGACCAGCTTCTCAAAAAGACGGATTCTGGCTATGAGCATTATGAAGCTGACTTTTTTTCCCTCCAATTTTTAAAAATTGTGGTTAATTTGCAATGTTGTGTTAATTTCTATTGTATGGTAAAGTGATTCCATTATACATATGTATATACACACACATTATTTTTAAAATATTCTTTTCCATTATGGTTTATCAGAGGATATCGAACATAGTTCTCTGTGCTGTACTGTAGGCCTCATTATTTGTCCATTCTGTATATGAACGCTTGCATCTGCTAACCCCAGCCTCCTCCTCCATCTCGCCCTCAACTCTCTACCCTTTGGCAACCCCTCGTCTGCTCTCTGTCTGTGAGTCTCTTTCTGTTTCAGAGATAGCTTCATTTGTGTCATATTTTATATTCTACATATGAATCAGTATCATATTTTACATTCCATATATAAGTGATATCATGACATTTGTCTTTCTCTTTCGGACAGTATGGTAATCTCTAGTTGCATGTTGCTGCAAAGCCATTCCGGAGAAGGCAATGGCACCCCACTCCAGGACTCTTGCCTGGAAAACCCCATGGACGGAGGAGCCTGGTAGGCTGCAGTCCATGGAGTCGCTGAGAGTTGGACATGACTCAGTGACTTCACTTTCACTTTTCAATTTCATGCATTGGAGAAGGAAATGGCAACCCACTCCAGAGTTCTTGCCTGGAGAATCCCAGGGATGGGGAAGCCTGGTGGGCTGCCGTCTATGGGGTCACACAAAGCCGGACAAGATTGAAGGGACTTAGCAGCAGCAGCAGCAAAGGCAGTCTTTCTTTTTGTGGCTGAGTAATATTCTATTGTCTATATTTACCACATCATCTTTATCCCTTCATCCGCTGATGAATATTGAGGTTGTCTCCACGTCTTGGCTCTTGTGAACAGTGCTGCTATGAACGTAGAGGCATATGTATCTTTTAAAATTATATAGATAGTATTGTCTGGATATATGCCCAGGAGTGAGATTGCTGGATCATATGGTAATTCTGTTTTTAGTTTACCAAGGAACCTCCCTACTGTTCTCCACAGCGGCTGCACCAATTTACATGCCCACCAGCAGTATAGGAGGGTTTCCTTTTTCCACACCCTTCCCAGCATTTGTCATTTGCTGACTTTTTAATGATGGCCATTCTGACTGGTGTGAGGTGATACCTCACTGTACTTTGGCTTGCTTTTCTCTAAATAATTAACAATGTTGACGATCTTTTCAGTGAAGCTGATTCTTACTGCGATAGCTTCCTGACCAGAGACAAAAGAAGTTTCCCCTTGAGTTCCCAGACAAAAGTTCCTGGAGCAGGACTCTAAAATTTGAGTCATACAACCACCCTTTGGACCAATCACTAGATGTTGGAGAAGGACAGAGTTTCCCAAAGGACAAGAGGGACTGGACATGGGCATGGGCCCTGGAGAAATTGTTCTGAGCTCACCAGGCACCCCAATCTGTGTCTGTTATAATAATATTTAATCCCTGAAAGCCTCCATTTTTCATAATATTGTCCGCTCTTGGGTTGAATGTGTATGAAGTTTTTAGCACACACCTGGCACTTAGGGAGTACTCAAGCAGCGTGTTCTGCATTTTTATAGCTGTATTGTCTTTGTGTGTTTGTGTGGTGCTTTGTTTGAGTCTCTGAAGGTGGAGTCCTTGAGGATGAGAACTTTGACTTAGACTTTTTTTGAACCCCCAAGAACACACAGCATGGGTATTTAGTGCAACACCTGATTGGTGGTCAGTAAATGTAGAAGTGAATGGTGTCAATGGGAGAAGCAGGGAGCCAGCATGGGAAAAGGGGGAAACAGTATACGTCTGTCTGCAATGCTACTGTTAAGAAAAGGGCAAGGGTAGAGATCCGCTCCAATTACAGGAGCCCCAGGGTTGGGAGGAGTGCCAGGAAGCCTGCCCCTTGCCACTTCTTTGTTTGAATACTAATTCTGTTATTCCTGGGGACTGGGATTCGATCCCTGGATTCCCTGGAGAAGGGAATGGCTACCCCCTCCAGTATTTTCACCTGGAGAATCCCATGGACCGAGGAGCCTGGTGGCTACAGTTCATAGGGCCGCAAAAGATGGACATGACTGAGTGAATAACGCACATGCACACAGCCTGTGGTTTGCAACTCAGAGAGCAAAGGCTACCACTTGCTGCCATTTGAGAAAGAGAGGGAGGGTAACTATGTGCATGAACACACCCACCTCACTGGAGCACTTGACCACCCATCCAGACTATAAATTGCTAGTCTGACCTAAGACCACACAGCTGAATGCTAATCCCATTAGTCAGAGAGCCAAGTTGGCCCCTGGAGCCAGCAGGTGGAGAACAGGAGTGGCGGGGAGGGAGAGGGGAGGGGGCCAGGGGAGCCCTTAGGAAGCCCTGAGTGTTAGGAGCCTTGGTCCTGGATCGTGAAGACCCCAGGAGTATGAATGGGCTCTATTCACAGCCCCAGAATTTGCTAAAAGATAATTTTCAGAAAAAAAAAGCAAAATAATGACTTTCATACAAAAGTAAAAACAAGTGTCATGTGAAAGATTTTCAGTTCAGTTTAGTCATCACTCAGTCACGTCTGACTTTTTGCCACCCCATGGACTGCAGCACACCAGGCTTCCCTGTCCAACACCAGCTCCCGGAGCTTGCTCAAACCCATAGCCATTGAGTCAGTGATGCCATCCATCCATCTCATCCTCTGTCATCCCCTTCTCCTCCCACCTTCAATCATTACCAGCATCAGGATCTTTTCAAATGAGTCAGTTCTTTGCTAAAGTGTTAGTGGCCAAAGTATTGGAGTTTCAGCTTCAGCATCGGTCCTTCCAATGAATATTCAGGACTGATCTCCTTTAGGATAGACTGGTCGGATCTCCTTGCAGTCCAAGGGACTCTCGAGAGTCTTCTCCAACACTACAGTTCAAAAGCATCAATTCTTCGGCGCTCAGCTTTCTTTACAGTCCAACTCTCACATCCATACATGACTACTGGAAAAACCATAGCTTTGACTAGATGGACTTTTGTAGGCAAAGTAATGTCTCTGCTTTTTAATATGCTGTCTAGTCTTGTCATAGCTTTTCTTCCAAGGAGCAAACATCTTTTAATTTTAGGGCTGCACTCACCATTTGCAGTGATTTTGGAGCCCACCAAAATAAAGTCTGTCACTGTTTCCATCTATTTGCCATGAAGTGATGGGATCAGATGCCATGATCTTCATTTTCTGAATGTTGAGTTTTAAGCTAACTTTTCCCACTCTCCTTCACTTTCATCAAGAGGCTCTTTAGTTCTTCTTCACTTTCTGCCATAAAGGTGATGTCATCTGCATATCTGAGGTTATTGATATTTCTCCCGGCAATCTTGATTCCAGCTTGTGCTTCATCTAGCCTGGTATTTCACAGGGTGTACTCTGCATAGAAGTTAAATAAGCAAGGTGACAATATACAGCCTGAGGTACTCCCTTCCCAATTTGGAAGGAGATCCAACCAGTCAATCCTAAAGGAAATCAGTTCTGAATATTCATTCACTGGAAGGACCGATGCTGAAGCTGAAACTCCAATACTTTGGCCACCAACACTTTGGCAAAGAACTGACTCATTTGAAAAGACACAAATGCTGGGAAAGATTGAAGGCGGGAGGAGAAGGGGGCAACAGAGGATGATATGGTTGGATGGCATCACTGACTCAATGGACATGAGTTTGAGCAAGCTCTGGGAGTTGGTGTTGGACAGGGAAGCCTGGTGTGCTGCAGTCCATGGGGTTGCAAAGAGGCAGACATGACTGAGCGACTGAACCGAACTGATGCTTAACTTAATAAAGGAAAGAGAGGGGAGAAGAGGCTCCATGGGAAGGGCAGATGGATTTCTTTAGGAAAGAAAAGGGGACTTTAGGAGAACAAGTAGGAAATAAGAAAGTTTGTGATGATACATGTTTATTCAGGTGTAAGTGGTCTTTCTGTCTTTTTTTAATGGCCATGAAATTCCCCTGGGGAGAGGATTTATAGTAGCTCATTTTCTCGGGAGTTGCTGCTTTGTCAGGGACTTTGTCAGGGAGGGAATTAATTTCTTTATATATATATATAATTTATTTTTTTAATTGAAGGATAATTTCTTTACAGAATTTTGCTGTTTTCTGTCAAACCTCCTCATGAATTAGCCATAGGTATACATATATCCCCTCCCTTTTGAAACTCCTTCCCGGGAATTTCTGTAATGCTTTATTTCTGCATCTGTTGAATCTCAAGTGTCTTCAGCTTAAAATAATATTTATACCAACTCTGAGTTCTGAGTGGGTCCCCACCCAGACCAGGAGTGGGACCCTGGGAGTGACCCCAGGAAGTGAGTGATTGGATGTGTGTGTCCTGGAAGGACCATGGCCAGTTCATGAGATCCCTGCTTGGGGTGGAAACTCACACGTTGTAGGTTTTGCACCACTGTGTGCCCTTGGGAAGGCCCCCACCAGACACACGGGCACTGAAGACCCTGCAGGGGGCCCTTCTGTGGAGCCTGTTTCCATGTTCTTAGTTCTGTGTCTTCTCAGAGGTTCTGGAGTGCTGTTGGAGGCTGGTTCCTTGCTCACTGCTGCCTTGCCCTTGTGGGTGTGGGAACAGAGGGGTGCAGCTTCCCACAAGGGCTCCTTCCTCTCAGGAGAAAGGCTTAGGGCACTGAGATGGACCTCGCCCTAGGAGCTGCTGCCTTGCAGACATCCAGCTGCCATAGGGGAAAGTGAGGTTTGGGGTTCTGGCATTCCTGGGGAACAGCAGCCAGCCAGCCAGAATCCCACCTGTGACCATGAGTGGAGGGGCCCAGACAACCTCTCCCTCCCAGGGGACCAGCAGCTCATCCTATCCATTGTGTGGAAACCTGTATTTGGCTGGGATGCTTGACGCCCTGCTTCCTTTCAGGATTTCATGAAGCCAGGAAAAAGGGTGTCCCTTTGCTCTTCCCTCACGGCACCTGCCTGCCTGTGACCATTTCTGATCCTGGTTTATGGGGCCAGGGGTGGCCTGGCGGGATCAGAGAGAAGAGATATGGTTCCCAGGGTGGATGGGAGGGGGCAGAGCCCTTTGTGGAACTCAGAATGATCTGATCAGGTCCCAGTCACTGCGGCTCTCAGGGGCTTCTTGCCTCTCACTTTTCTTTTGGGGATGTACCATAAATATTCATAGAGCTTCAGATGTTGGGCAACGACTCCTCAGCCCTCTCTCACATACTGCTGTGCCCTGGATGGACTTGGCTTTCTCTGTGCCTCGGTTTACCCATCTGTGTAGAGGATGTTTCCTTAAGGCTTCTTAAATCTCATGGCAAGGGATCATGTTTTAAAGAATTTTATTAGAATATAGTTGATATACAATGTTGTGTTAATTTCAGGTGTACAGCATAGTGATTCGGTTACTTGTTGTTCAGTCACTGAGTTGTGTCCGACCCTTTTGTGACCCCATGGATTGTAGTCTCCCAGGCTCCTCGGTCCATGGGATTTCTCAGGCAAGAGTACTGGAGTGGGTTGCCATTTCCTTCTTTGGGGGTTCTTCCTGGATCCAAGGATCAAACCCTTGTCTCCTGCGTTGGCAGGTGGATTCTTTACCACTGAGCCACTTGGGAAGCTCCCAATATATTCACTCTTTTTCAGGTTCTTTTCCTATAGATTATTACAGAATATTGAGTAGAGTTCCATGTTGTATACAGTAGGTCCTTGTTGGTTATCTCTTTTATTATATAATAAAGTATGTTTGTTTAATTCCAAGTTCCTAATTTATCCCACCCTCACTCCCGATGTTTCCCCTTTGGTAACCATAAACTTGTTTTCAAAATCTGTGAGTCTTATTTTGTAAATAAGTTCATGTATATCATTTTTAATTAGATTTGACATATGAGTGATGTCAGGTGACATTTTCTCTATATTTTATTTTTCTGTCTGACCTAGTATGATAATCCCTAGGTCCATTCATGTTGCTGCAAATAGCATTATTTCAGTCTTTTTTTGTGACTGAGTAATATTCCATTGTATATATTTACCACATCTTTATCCATTTCTCTGTTGATGGACATCTAGGTTGCTTCCATGTCTTGGCTATTGTAGATCATGCTGCAATGAACATTGAGGTGCATGTATCTTTTTGAATTATGGTTTTCTCTGGATATACACCCAAGAGTGGGATGGCTGGGTCATATGATAATTCTGTTTTTAGTTTTTAGGGAACCTCCATACTATTCTCCATAGTGGTTATATAAAATTACATTCCTACCCTCAGTTCAGTTCAGTCGCTCAGTTGTGTCCGACTCTTTGCGACCCCATGAATCGCAGCACACCAGGCCTCCCTGTTCATCACCATCTCTCAGAGTTCACTCAGACTCACATCCATTGAGTCCTTGATGCCATCCAGCCATCTCATCCTCGGTCGTCCCCTTCTCCTCCTGCCCCCAATCCCTCCCAGCATCAGAGTCTTTTCTAATGAGTCAACTCTTCACATGAGGTGGCCAAAGTACTGGAGCTTCAGCTTCAGCATCATTCCTTCCAAAGAAATCCCAGGGTTGATCTCCTTCAGAATGGACTGGTTGGATCTCCTTGCAGTCCAAGGGACTCTCAAGAGTCTTCTCCAACACCACAGTTCAAAAGCATCAATTCTTCGGCGCTCAGCCTTCTTCACAGTCCAACTCTCACATCCATACATGACCACAGGAAAAACCATAGCCTTGACTAGACGGACCTTAGTCGGCAAAGTAATGTCTCTGCTTTTGAATATGCTATCTAGGTTGGTCATAACTTTTCTTCCAAGGAGTAAGCGTCTTTTAATTTCATGGCTGCAGTCATCATCTGCAGTGATTTTGGAGCCCCCAAAATAGAGTCTGACACTGTTTCCACTGTTTCCCGCATCTATTTCCCATGAAGTGATGGGACCGGATGCCATGATCTTTGTTTTCTGAATGTTGAGCTTTAAGCCAACTTTTTCACTCTCCTCTTTCACTTTCATCAAGAGGCTTTTTAGCTCCTCTTCAGTTTCTGCCATAAGGGTGGTGTCATCTGCATATCTGAGGTTACTGATATTTCTCCCGGCAATCTTGATTCCAGCTTGTGTTTCTTCCAGTCCAGCGTTTCTCATGATGTACTCTGCATAGAAGTTAAATAAGCAGGGTGATGATATACAGCCTTGACATACTCCTTTTTCCTATTTGGAACCAGTCTGTTGTTCCATGTCCAGTTCTAACTGTTGTTTCTTGACCTGCATACAGATTTCTCAAGAGGCAGGTCAGGTGGTCTGGTATTCCCATCTCCTGAAGAATTTTCCACAGTTTATTGTGATCCACACAGTCAAAGGCTTTGGCATAGTCAATAAAGCAGAAATAGATGTTTTTCTGGAACTCTCTTGCTTTTTCCATGATCCAGCGGATGTTGCCAATTTGATCTCTGGTTCCTCTGCCTTTTCTGAAACCAGCTTGAACATCAGGGAGTTCACGGTTCACGTATTGCTGAAGCCTGGCTTGGAGAATTTTGAGCGTTACTTTACTAGCATGTGAGATGAGTACAATTGTGCGGTAGTTTGAGCATTCTTTGGCATTGCCTTTCTTTGGGATTGGAATGAAAACTGACCTTTTCCAGTCCTGTGGCCCCTGCTGAGTTTTCCAAATTTGCTAGCATATTGAGTGCAGCACTTTCACAGCATCATCTTTCAGGATTTGAAACAGCTCCACTGGAATTCCATCTCCTCCACTAGCTTTGTTCATAGTGAGGCTTTCGACTTCACATTCCAAGAAGTCTGGCTCTAGATTAGTGATCACATCATCATGATTATCTGGGTCATGAAGATCTTTTTGTACAGTTCTTCCATGTATTCTTGCCACTTCTTCTTAATATCTTCTTCTTCTGTGTTTATAGGCTTTTGATGATGGCCATTCTGACCTGTGTGAGGTGATAACACCTTGTAGTTTTGGTTTGTATTTCTCTGATAATTAGTGATGGTGTGACATCTTTTCATATGGTTTTTTGGTGATCTTTATGTCTTCTTTGGAGAAATATCTATTTGTATATTTTGGCCTCACCACGGGGCTTGTGGGATCTTAGTTCTCCAACCAGGGAGGGAACCCATATCCCTTAAGTGGAAGCATGTAGTCCTAACTACTGAACTGCCAGGCAATTCCTTTCTTGTTATTTAGTCACTTGGTCATGTCTGACTCTCTGCGACCCCATGGACTGTAGCACGCCAGGTTCCCTATCCTACTCTCCCAGAGTTTGCTCAGACTCATGTCTATTGAGTCGGTGATGCCATTCAACCATCTTGTCCTCTGTTGTCCCTTTCTCCTCCTGTCATCAGTCTTTCCCAGCATCAGGATCTTTTCCAATCAGCTCTTCTCATCAGGTGGCCAAAGTATTGGAGCTTCAGCTTCAGCATCAGTCCTTCCAAAGAATATTCAGAGTTGATTTCCTTTAGGATTGACTGGTTCGATGTCCTTGCAGTCCAAGGGAGTCTCAAGAGTCTTCTCCAGCACCACCATTCAGAAACATCTATTCTTTGGTGCTCAGCCTTCTTTATGGTCCAACTCTCACATCCGTACATGACTCCTGGAAAAACCATAGCTTTGACTATGTGGATCTTTGTCAACAAAGTGATGTCTCTGCTTTTCCTTAGAGATGTCTATTTAGATCTTCTGCCCATTAGAGCTGGCCACATAGAGCTTTACATGTTGTTTGTGTATTTTGGAGATTAATCTCATCAGTTGGTGTGTTTGCAAATATTTTCTCCCATTCTGGATGTTGTCTTTTCACTTTGTTTATGTTTTCCTTTGTTGTGCAAAAGCTTTTAAATTTAATTAGGTCCCATTTGTTTATGTTTACTTTCACTTCTGTAGAAGGTGGATCAAAAAGATATTGATGTGATTTATGTCAAAGAGTATTTTCCCCTTAAGAGGTTTATAGCGTCTGGCCTTGCATTTAGGTCTTTGATCCATTTTGAATTTATATGTATGGTGTTAGAGAATGTTCTAATTTTATTCTTTTACATGTAGGTGTCTGGTTTTCCTAGCACTGCTTATTGGGTAGACTATCTTTTCTCCATTGTGTATTCTTGCCTCCTTAATTGACCACAAATGCGTGGGTTTTCTAGCCTGTTCCATTGATCTATATTTCTCTTTTTGTGCCAGTACCATACTGTTTTGATTACTGTAGCTTTGTAGTATAGTCTGAAGTCAAGGAGCCTGATTTCTTCCAGCTCTGTTTCTCTTTCTCAGGATTTGTTTGACCAAGGGAACCACTTGAAATGTAAGGGGCAGTTTTCAGCATTTAGTGAGTGTCTGGTGTGTACATAGTATTACATATGGACTCCTGTTCTAGGGGACCTTTGAGGGCAGTGCAGAAGGAGATGGTGTCCCTGTGGACTTATGGAAACAGGAAGGCTTTCTGGAGGCATTTGGTGCTGAGCCAGCCTTGGCAGGGAGAGGTCTGGTAGATGAAGAGTGTGCAGGCCAGGAACGGTGGCAGCAGTGTGAAGGGGAGGAGCAAATGCCTGCAGAGAACTCTTGGGAGGGTAGCTCTGGCAGGATGGTCCATCAGGCAGTAGCATGGACTCTCAGATGGAGAGAATGCATGAAGAATAGTGCCTGATGGCGGCACACAGGTGGATATATGACAGGGACAGATGGATGCCAGAGGCCAGCTGAGGCTGTGATGGGGCAGCAGAAGGAACCAGGACTCCAGGCTATTGTGAGTATCTCAAATATCACTGTGTCATTCCGGCTCCTACCACATGTCAGACGCAGGGCTGAGGACTTGACGGGCAGGCTCCTCGCATCCTCACTGCTTCCCTGTGCAAGTGACGTTCTGCAAGTCTCAGAAGCCAAGTGACAAATGGCAACACTGCGATTCAGACTCTTCACTGTCTGATTCCAAAGTTAGCTCTTTTGTCCCACTGCTGCTGAGGCAAGACTTGAGGCAGGATAGTTGCTGGGCTCCTAGCTCTGGAGGTGGGAAGCATGCTGCCCCTTTGCAGAAGGAGCTGCTTCCTGAGATGGGTCTCCCTGGCAGAGTCAGGATCATGAGCTTTACCATGAGACATTCTTGATCTTGACTCCTGGCTGTGGCCAGACTGGCTGGTGCAGTCATTGCCTGGGGTGATGCGCCAAATCCTCTCTGGGATGAAGAATCATGTGGATATGAGTTTCAGAGATACTCCTCAGGCCCGGAGCCAGAGCAGAGGGAGGTGAGAAGGCAGAGAGGCCCTTTCATCAGTCCTCCCCAAGCCAGTCTGTGGGTGGACCCCTCTTGGCATCCCCCTGTCTGAGTGATAGGCCCCCTGCCCACCTTGATCCTTACCTGCCCCACTCGGCTCTTACTACAAAGATGCAGAGCACCAAGGCCTCTCGGATGCTCTGCTTGGAGAAGCTTGGCACCCCTTCTAGATCCTGGAGGTTTGGCTCTCAGACCTAGATCTAGGTGCCTCACCCAGGAGCATGCCTTTCTGTTGTCCCTAACTGTGTTAGATACTCATCATACCAGCTGGTTCAGAACAGCACAAAGACCTCTCTCCTGCTGACAGAGTGTTGCTCTGCCAGACCTCTTCCCTTCAGGGGTATGTGAGCAGCTCAACCTCCCTGCTCACTGGGAGGATGCAAATCCCCCTCCTCCCTCGCTTTATGTCCTTCCTCTTTTGTCTCTCCCCGTGGAGCTTCCCAGTGCTTGGATAGCACTCAGAGACCACTTCCTCCGCAAAGCAAAAATTCATTCACTTTAAGATAGTGATTCTTGACTGGAGGCAATTTTGCATGCCAGGGGACACTTGGTGGGGTTTGGAGAAATGTTTTGGGTGTCACAGCTGGAGCAGAGAGGGTGTTCCTGGCATCTGAAGGGAGGGTCTCGGGGATGTTGCCAAATACCCTCCAGTGCACAGGATGCCCCACAAGAGAGAACTGTCAGCATCAGAGTGACCTTAGTGACCATGTGTGACACCCCCCCCGCCCCGCCCCCGCCGCCAGCCTTACAGTATAAATCTGGAGTTCCCTGGTAGTCCAGTGGTCAGGACTTAAGCTTTCACTGCCGAGGACCTGGGTCGATCTCTGGTCAGGGAGCTAAGATCCCATAAGCCACATGGTGCAAGCAAAAAAAAAAGTGGGGAGGGTATTATGATCTCTAGTTGCTCCACACAAGAAGTCCACTGGGTAGAAAACAGTGCCCGCCAGAGGCCCAGTGCTCTAACTTCCGGCAGGCATTCCTGGCAGGAGAAACATGGTAGTGAAGAGGACTGCGTGAAGTCCTGTGTGAAGAGAGCCTGACAGCTCACCAGGGGCTCTCGTGTCCAGCTTCTCCTTTGCAGGTATGGGACACTCTGGAGGCCAGACTCCTGAAATCCCGATTCTGGGCTGATCTCCTAGGCTGCTTCTCGGCCCCCAAAGTGGGAGGTTGCCGTTTTAAACGAAGTAGCAGATGCTGTTGCTTGAGCCCATGCTGTGCACCAGGCGCTGTTCCAAACACTTGACTCCTGCCTCACCTTCCGTCATCAGGCGTCCACACACCCAGAGTGTGGCTCTTTCCAGGACTCCTCATGGCCCCTCTTCACTCACAGGCAGGCCAACTAAGGCCAAAATGGCCCCTGCATTTTGGAGAAAAGTCATGGGAGAGAAATGCTGAGTATTGTGGACTCATAACAGGGACTGTGTTGGGCTGGGAGGCCAGGCTCTAGGCACTCTGGAATCAGTCTGCACAAACAGCTTAGGCGTGAAGTGCCCTGAATGGCTGGGTGCAGGAGGCGCTGGGAACCCCAGGGACAGCCGCACCTGAAGAGGTGTGCTGGTTAGAAGGTAGCTTAAAGCGCAGGCTTGTTGTAGTCCATACCAGCCCGTGATCATGAACTTGTGGGATGGGGATAGAGCTGCTGAGAAAGGGACAGGAGATTAAGCATCCACCTCCCACCTCTGAGATCTCACTGGTGACCTCGAAGGCAGGGCCTACCAACATGGCATATGAGTCAGCATGACTCCCCTGTGAGGTCTCAGTGCTAGCCCAGGGCACAGCAGGGCCCAGCTCTGGCTCTGCCTGAGTGAGTCAGCGTCTGAGGCTGGGGGGAGAACAGGGACCTCAGGCTGTGGGCAGCAGTGTATCGTTGGCATACACATACACATGTATGCATGCAGGCACGTGTACAGTACAAGTGTTTATACACGTGCGTATACATGTGCCCATGTCTATGTGTGTGACACGGACGCATGCACATGTGCACACACAGATGAATATAGACATCTGTGTAAACACATGCCTATTACCATATTTGATGAAATCTAAGACCTCATCAATTGTCAGGTCCTCTGTTTTGTTTATTTTATTTTATTTTTTTATTTTTTTTTATTCTACATTACAGTACTGTATTTGTTTTGCCATACATTGACATGAATCAGCCACAGCTGTACACGA
Organism: Nanger dama; assembly: GCA_917880005.1. Classification (NCBI taxonomy): domain Eukaryota; kingdom Metazoa; phylum Chordata; class Mammalia; order Artiodactyla; family Bovidae; genus Nanger; species Nanger dama. The sequence goes on along the minus strand of CAKJTW010000028.1, from coordinate 18,849,676 downwards.
TCTCCCAATGCCAAAGCCCCCTCCCACCTCCCAGGTTCTCTGTTATTTTATGAACTTGAGGAAGAGGGAAAATACTACTAATTAAATTCTGATATAATTCTTTCTTGGGTTTTCTGGGTGGCTCAGATGGTAAAGAATCTGCCTGCAATGCAGAAGACTTGGGTTCGATCCTTGGGTTGGGAAGATCCCCTGGAGAAGGGCATGGAAACCTACTCCAATATTATTGTCTGGAGATTTCCATGGACAGAAGAGCCTGGTGGGCTACAGTCCATGGGGTCACAAAGTTGGACACGACTGAGCAGCTAACACACAGACACAGTGCTTTCTTATCACTTAGCATTTGTATTTGTACTTATTGGAAGAGCTCTTTAGCCTTATTTAGGCTTAGATTTTGATCATATATTACTCACTTTTCAATAATTTGAGTATTTACCTGGCTGTACTGTGTCCTCACTGTGACACTGAGATCGTCTGTCTTCATATGGCACGTGGGATCTTGTGGCCTACGGTATGGGAGCTCTTAGTTGCAGCATGTGGGATCTACCTCCCTGACCAGAGGTTGAACCCAATCCTCTGTATTGGGATCATGGAGTCTTAGCCCCTGGAACCACCAGGGAAGTCCCGTTGATCATACATTACTATTGTACATACATAGATGTGACAATATGGGGAAGTAAAGTATTCCCATAACTTCCTCACATTTAGAGTATTACTTGTCCAAGTCACTGTCACTGTAGGGTCATCAAAATCTGTGCTTTTCAGTCCCCTGTGCCATCAGGAGAATGAATGATGAGGGGAAAGCACGCCACTCTTCCTCTGGAATGTCATCCAAGGCACCAGCACCCGTTCTTCAAGCTTCCACATGGTGTTTTTTTCTTAATTTAAATTATTTATTTTAATTGGAAGCTAATTACTTTACAATATTGTAGTGGCTTTTGCCATACATCGACACAAATCAGCCATGGGTGTACATGTGTCCCCCTATCCTGAAGCCCCCTTCCACCTCCCTTCCCATCCCATCCCATCCCATCCCTCAGGGTCGACTCAGTGCACCAGCCCTGAGTGCCCTGTCTCATGCATCGAACCTGGACTGGCAATCTGTTTCACATATGGTAATATACATGTTTCAATGCTATTCACTCAAATCATCCTACCCTCACCTTCTCCCACAGAGTCCAAAAGTCTGTTCTTTATCTCTGTATCTCTTTTGCTGTCTCGCATTTAAGGTCATTGTTACCATCTTTCTAAATTCCACATATATGCATTAATATACTGTATTGGTGTTTTTCTTTCTGACTTCACTCTGTATAAAAGGTTCCAGTATCATCTACCTAATTAGAACTGATTCAAATGCATTCTTTTTAATAGCTGAGCATTATTCCATTGTGTATATGTACCTCAGCTTTCTTATCCATTCATCTGCTGATGGACATCTAGGTTGCTTCCATGTCCTGGCTATTATAAACAGTGCTGCAATGAACACTGGGGTACATGTGTCTCTTTCAATTCTGGTTTCCTCAGTGTGTATCCCCAGCAGTGGGATTGCTGGGTCATATGGCAGTTCTATTTCCAGTTTTTTAAGGAATCTCCACACTGTTCCCCATAGTGGCTGTACTAGTTTGCATTCCCACCAGCAGTGTAAGAGGGTTCCCTTTTCTCCACATCCTCTCCAGCATTTATTGCTTGTAGACTTTTGGATCGCAGCCATTCTGACTGGTGTGAAATGGTACCTCATTGTGGTTTTGATTTGAATTTTTCTGATAATGAGTGATGTTGAGCATCTTTTCATGTGTTTGTTAGCCATCTGTATGTCTTCTTTGGAGAAATCTGTTTAGTTCTTTGGCCCATTTTTTGATTGGGTCGTTTATTTTTCTGGTATGATCTGCTTGTATATTTTTGAGATTAATTCTTTGTCAGTTGCTTTGTTTGCTATTATTTTCTCCCATTCAGAAGGCTGTCTTTTCACCTTGCCTATAGTTTCCTTCACTGTGCAAAAGCTTTTAAGTTTAATTAGGTACTATTTGTTTATTTTTGCTTTTATTTCCATTACTCTGTGATATGGGTCTTAGAGGATCCTGCAGAGATTTATATCAGAGAGTGTTTTGCCTATTTTTCCTCTAGGAGTTTTATAGTTTCTGGTCTTACATTTAGATCTTTAATCCATTTTGAGTTTATTTTTGTGTATGGTGTTAGAAAGTGTTCTAGTTTCATTCTTTTACAAGTGGTTGACCAGTGTTCCTAGCACCACTTGTTAAAGAGATTATCTTTTCCCCATTGTATATTCTTGCCTCCTTTGTCAAAGATAAGGTGTCTATAGGTACGTGAATTTATCTGGCTTCACAGGTGAATTCTACCAAAACTTAGAGAAGAGCTAACATCTCTCCTACTCAAACTTCCAGAAAATTGCAGAGGAAGGTAAACTGCCAAACTCATTCTATGAGGCCACCATCACCATAATACCAAAAACAAAGATGCTACAAAAAGAGAAAACTATAGGGCAGTATCACTGATGAACACAGATGCAAAAATCCTCAACAAGCTTCTAGCAAACAGACTCTAACAACATACTACAAAGATCATACATCATGACTAAGTGGGCTTTATCCCAGGGATGCAGGATTCTTCAATATTCACAAATCAATCAATGTGATTTGTTAATGTGATACACCACATTAACAAATTGAAAGATAAAAACTATATGATTATCTCAGTAGGTGCAGAGAAAGCCTTTGACAAAATTCAACATTCATTTATGATTAAAAACCTTCCAGAATGCGGGCATAGAAGGAACATACCTCAACATAATAAAAGCCATATATTTTAAATCCACAGCAAACATTATCCTCAGTGGTGAAAAATTGAAAGCATCTCCCCAAAAGTCAGGAACCAGACAAGGGTGCCCACTCTCACCACTACTATTCAGCATAGTTTTGGAAGTTTTAGCCACAGCAATTAGAGAAGAAAAAGAAATAAAAGGAATCCAGATTGGAAAAGCAGTAAAACTCTCACTGTTTGCAAATGACATGACCCTCTACATAGAAAACCCTAAAGACACCACCAGAAAATTATTAGAGCTGATCAGTGAATATAGTAAAATTGCAAGATATAAAATTAACACACAGAAATCCCTTGTATTCCTATACACTAACAATGAGGAAAACAGAGAAATTAAGGAAACAATTCCATTCACCATTGCAACAAAAAGAATAAAATACTTAGGAATAAATCTACCTAAAGAAACAAAAGACCTATATATAGAAAACTATAAAACACTGGTGAAAGAAATCAGAGATGACACAAATAGATGGAGAAATATACCATACTCATGGATTGGAAGATTCAATATAGTGAAAATGAGTATACTACCCAAAGCAATATATAGATTCAATGCAATCCCTATCAAGCTACCAACGGTATTTTTCATAGAACTACAATAATCTCACAATTTGTATGGATAAACAAAAAACCTCAAATAGCCAAAGCTATCTTGAGAAAGAAGAATGGAACTGGCCTGACTTCAGGTTGTACTACAAAACCACAGTCATCAAGACAGTATGATACTGGCACCAAGACAGAAATATAGATCAATGGAACAAAATAGAAAGCCCAGAGATGAATCCACATGGTGTTTTCTTGATCCTACCGGAAGGTGGCAAAGCAAGTTTTCAGATAACTGTGGTTCACATACCTTCCTCAGATAGTCCCTGAACAGTTCATTATCTGAAATGTTGATGGATTGCAGTATCCTATGACGCCACCAGGAATAACAAGAGACTCTTGCTAGAACAGGCAGTAGCAATACACTAGAACTGCCATTTGACCTTCTACAGCCATAAACAGGGTGGACAAGCATCCTAGCCTCATGCAAGTTACCACATGCCTTTTTGCTAGAAAGATTAGAGCTTGAGGGACAGTAGGGCTGGCGCCAGGGCCCAGGATTGAGAAAGGGCCAGAAGTGTTACTGTCGCTATTCCTCTGCCTTTAAGCAATGCTGCTTGCATCTCTTCAGGTTCAGAGGCACTGAGGGGCCTGGGTAGGCACACGAGCGGGGGCTGGCCTTGAATTTCAACTGTGGTTGCTACAGTTGTGTGTTGTCTATGGTTGCTGCCCATAGACAAGTGCCTTCATCACTTTGGGCTTGCTTTTCTGGCCATGAGAACATGGATAACATACCTTGTTCCTTGGAGGAATGGCTGACTCTAGAATTAGGGCAGAGAATACCCAAGATGAGCATCTTGTAATACCAGAAAGTAAGGAAGTACCCCTCAAGACCCCCAAGCCAAAAATGATGAGTATGTGTTAAAAGGACAGGAGCCAAGTGAAAGAGCTCCTGATGGCTAAAGCTGGGACAATTCCAGCAATAGAATAAGCAATGAGGTGTTGAATTATAACCCAGAGTATAAAATAAATATCCACAAGTCCATACTGATAAATGAATGATTGAATACATAAATAAATGGAGAAGAAGAAACAAATCTCTGCAGAGGAATTTCAAATAACTGAGATAGATCCTCTGCCCTCAAGGAGGTGGATTTTAACTCCCTGCTCCTCAAGTGTGGATGGTGCATAGTGACTTCCTTCTGAAGAGCAGAGTATGAAAGCTGGACTGAGTGGCGGGGGAGGTAGTGACTCTGCAAAGCTGGCAAGCAGCTTCTCTGCAGATGGTCCAGGTCCACATCCGCAGTGATGTCATGTTTGTAGTACACATTCTTTTTTTTTTTCTGCCATGCCACGTGGCATGTGCTATCTTAGTTCCCCCACCAAGACCGAGCCTGTGCCCCCTGCAGTGGAAGCACAGAGTTTTAACCCTGGACCACCAGACAAGTCCCACTGCATGTACTTGTGACATAATGTGACGAGGGCGCTCACCTCTGTGGTCTTCTTCCCTGAATCCATATCCTCAGTCTAACCATGAAGAGAACATCAGACATACTCAAACTGAAGGAGCGGCTGTAAAATAGTTAACCAATATTCCTAGAAATCATTCAGGCCATCAAAAGCCAGAAAAGTCTGAGGGACATCAGAAAGGAGAAACAGCCTGGAGCAGCCAAAGGAGATGTTAATTGTCGTTGTTCAGTGGCCAGATCGTGTCCAGCTCTGCCACCCCATGGACTGCAGTATGCTAGGTTTCCCTGTCCATCACCATCTCCCAGAGTTTGCTCAAACTCATGTCTATTGAGTTGGTGATGCCATCCAGCCATCTTGTCCCCTGTCATCCCCTTCTCCTCCTGCCTTCAATCTTTCCCAGCATCAGGGTCTTTTCCAATGAGTTGACTCTTCCCATCTGGTGGCCAAAGCATTGGAGCTTGAGCTTCAGCATCAGTGCTTCCAATGAATATTCAGGGTTGGTTTCCTTTAGGATTGACTCGTTTGATCTCCTTGCTGTCTGAGAAGGAGATAAAATGATGAAATGCAATGTGCTGACCTGGATGGGATCCTGGAGCCCAAAAAAGAGACAACACCCCTAAATTAGGATCATTGGAAAAAATATAGATGTTAGTAAGTAATTTCCTGGTAGCTCAAGCGGTAAAGAATCTGCCTGCAATGTAGGAGACCTGGGTTCGATCCCTGGGTTAGAAAGATCCACTGGAGAAGGGAATGGCAACCCACTCCAGTATTCTTGCTTGGAAAACCCCATGGACAGAGGAGCCTGGTGGGGTACAGTCCATGGAGTCACAAAGAGTTGGACACGACTGAATGACTGTCGCACACACACACACAGAGTGAGTCAGTATTGGTTCATGCATGGTGACAAATGTGTCATCGTCATGGCGGATATTAATCACAGGGAACTCTGCACTCTCCATGCTGCTTTTTTGAAAATCTGAAGCTATTCTACAATTTGAAGTATATTGATTTAAAAGGAAAGAAGGGTTATGACTTCTTTCCAGGCAGGTTGCTGGATTTGGAGAGATGATGCTGGGAAGTGTGGGCTGTGTCAGCCCTTGGTGGCAGTGTGTGCCCTCTCCTGTTTGAGCACAGGGCGGGCCTGAGACCCTAGGGACTGGCTCTTTCCATGTTGCCCCTCCCTGGGGAGCCCTGCTGGACCTAGCGGCCAAGCAGTAGGTGGGCGTTGTGCTCTGTAGCCCCTCAGAAGCAATGGTCCCTAGGAGTGAGGTTGGCCCCCTTGGAGTTGGCCAGGAACCATCTCTGCTGGAAGCAAGAAAGAGAAGACCATCTTAGCTTGGTCCAGAAGGGAAGGCTGCCAGCTGCCAGCTTGATCCAGAAGGGAAGGCCCACTCAGATGGGCTCCCCCGGGCTTAGCTCTTCCCCTCCAACCATGGGCTGAAACATGGGCATTTCTGCCACAGGCACCCTGAGTCTGACCCTGCCTTCGGGCAAAGCTCCCACCCAGTAGACCCTCCTTCCCTTCTTCCTACTCCCTGGGCTTGACCACAAAGCCCTTGGGAGGCCTGGCCATGCAGGGGTACAGGAGAGCAGAGAAAGGGTTTTTACAACAATCCCTGACTGTTCACTGGATTGTGTGACTCTTCACTGCACATAGAAACCCCCTCCCTTCATCTTCACCACCACCCCGCCCCCAGCCAGCCTGCCACTGAGACTGGTTCTGGATAGCTGCTGTGTATAGTGGCTAAGAGCCACAAAGATTTGATCCTAGCCCTCCCACTTTCTAGCTGGGTGACCTTGGGCAAGTTACTTACTTAACCTCTCCCAGCCTTGGATTTCTCACATGTGAAACAAGAATAATTCCTACCCCCGGAAGAGTGCCCTCAGCGTGGTGCCTGATACACTGTATGTGTTGAGCGACCAGAGTTGCCCTCCAACCCTAGTGCTCTCTAGCCAGCGTCTCCCTTCTGTGGCTTTGTCTCCCCTTGATCAGAAAGAGTCTTGACCTTTCCTTGTTTTTCTGGTACACAACCAATAGCCATCCCAGACCAATATGTTATGTGGAACTCTAACCTGGGGGAGTCTTGGCAGATGACCTTGAATTTGGCCAAGGTGCGGGGAGCAGGAGACCAGATACAGTGTTCTTTTCTGCTCCATGGGTGTGTCTTGGAGCAATCATGCTTGTGTGTACAACCACGGGAAGCAATTCCTGATCTCCCCTGAGCTGGCTCGTTGGCCTCACCTCTGGCATTTGCGAAGCAGTCGTAAGGGGCAGAGGCTGACAGAGCCAGGCTTTGAGTGCACAGCCAGGCCAGAGCCTGCTGGGGAGCAGCCCTGCATGTGTGCCAGAAGGCTGGGGTCCGGGGCCACTCAGGCAGCCTCACCCCTCTTTCTGGGGCTCCAGCACCAGCTCAGGGCTGTGGGTGGAACCCATGTGCCTGGCAGCCTCTGCAGTTCTGCTGAGCATGGCAGTCATGTCCAGCCGCCTCCTTGTCCTGTGCAGAGTGTCAGCGTAGCTCTAGCTGAATCAAAGCCATTGAGGTCCCACTCAAGGGCCAAGAGGGGTGTGTATAGATGAGCCAGAGCCCTAAAGACAGTCGGACTGGGGGACCTGAAGTGGCAAGGCCAACCCTACTTTTGGAGGGGGAATAAGAGAAAATTCAGTTGCTTTCTTTTCATTATCCTTATTTAATCTAAGAAAAGATCAGACTGTCTCTCATTGCTGAACCATGCCCCTATCACAACCTCAAAACTCTTCATCCAGTCTTGTACTTAGGCTGTCTTTGGAGACGGGGTTCATTTTCCATCTTCCTTTCTTATGGATCCTTTAGTAGGGTCTATGTGCCTGTCTGTTTTCTTTTATTTGTCTTCATTTCATCATGGTTCTTAGCAGATGGTTTGCTAGGTCCAGGATCCTAGGTTGATGGTTTCTTGGTGCTTTGATGGTGTTACTTCAGAGTCTCCCTTGTTACTGTTGAAAACCTGCTCCCAACACAGTGGTCCTTCCTTGGTGAGTGACTTGTCTTTTTTCTCTCTTGCTGCCTGTAAAACATTCCCTTTGACTGATGTGAGCTTGGAAGGAAATTCCTGAGAGACTGTGGTCACTGTGTCCCTGGGAGTGGAGCCCATGCACTCAAGAGGGAGACCTGAGGCCAGTGGGGGAGCTGCACAGGCAGACTGAATGGGTCTCATGGCACGGGGAGCTTTCTAAGAGCCAAGAGTGCCTTGACGGGCTAGGGAAGAAACTCCCCGTCATGTGGAGGTGGCCTCAGTTACCTTGATTGCCAATAACTTTGGGTCTCTCATGGTGGCTGCATGTAGTTCCTGACTTCTCCACCCCTGCATCAAGCCTCTGCCCATCTCCTATGAAGAGCTGATGACCTTCTCAGTCAAGGATCATTCTGGCTCCTACGGTAAGACCTGTCTGACCTCTCCTCCCCACACTCACTGTCTTCCTCTCTCCTGACCCCTGGGGTGGGGCCTGAGGGGTCTGCATCAAGGGCTTGGTATACCTGTATGTCCCTTTAGTGCCCAGATTATTCCAGAGCACCGAGGGGTCTCTCCAGATGGCATGTCCCTTCCTGCTTGCTCTGTATTCGCATTTAGGACAGTAACCTGGGACTGGGAGTTTGTGTCAGGAAGTGCCATTCAACCTCCCACCTGTATCAAACACTTGGCTCTCATTCTCCCTCCTGCACAGAGAACAGCAGCCCCCTCTCTCCTGGGGTGCCAGCCTGGAGATGCAGTGTTAGAGCAGGGCTCACTACAGCCTTTGATCGGCAAGCTTGGCCTGCTGAGTGAGGGACACAAATGAGTCACGTGGCAGGATTCTGGCAGCACTCTGCCTGGTCCCCTTTGGAGAGAGAGGAGGGTAGGAAGGCAGTGGCCTGGGTACTCTAGTTTTTTTTTTGTCCTTTGGCCATGATGCCATGAAGCATGCGGGATCTTAGTTGCTCTTTCCCTGTCCTGGGGTCACTGGTGGATTTTACATGTGTATACGAGGTGCACAGATGTGGCTGTGTGGAGCATGCATTGCTTATCACCCCATCCTTGGCTGCACTCTTACAGCGCACATTAGTAGGGTCTGAGACACCAGCCATGCCCTTGTGTGGTGGGAAGGCCCTGTAGCGGTGCTGGAGGGGCTGAGATGTTGGGGTTCTTTGTATAATCCTACTGCTGCTTGAATATCATTTCAGTGAGTCATCAGAGTCCTCAGGTTGGAATCCTATGAGGTAGAATACATGCTCGTGGTCTCCTAGGATGAGTCACGGGCAGGCAGTGGAGAAGGATGTTGTCTGTTTATGCATTTGAGCACTTGGCTCCCATGATGTCTCTGCTCCTGCCAGAGAGGGGAGGAGGGTGGAGGAGGTCCCCCCGCCCATCGCACTGTCCACTGTTATGTGTGCTGGCAGTTGGGGGGCCTGCTGTCCTGCAGCAGGCACTGGTCTCTGGTCCCAACTGGGTCCAGACATGGGTGCCAGGCAGCGGGAAAGCCTGATGCTGGCCCCTCTGGAGCCCACACACTTATGGTTGGGAGAGTGGGCTGGGGCTCCACGGTGCCTGGGCTTCTGCTGCTGCAGCTCTGTGCTCACAGGCTCTGTCCTTGCTGGCCCAGGAGGGGCACGTCAGCGCAGGAACAGATCTCTGGTCCCCGCCCCGACCTTCCCATCCCCATGGGACTCTCATGTGTAGGGCTGACCATGCTGTTACCCCTCCATCTGCTGGACAGCAATCCCTTTGTGGATTTTAGGCTGGTTCCTTTGCTCATGAGCTGAAGGGCATGGTGGGGTAAAGTGGTGAGAACAGGGTCATGCACAAATCTCCATCCTCACTGCCAGGAAGCTGTGCTGGCAAGAGTCAGAGGCTGGGTTCCACTTCTGCTCCATCACTGACCATACCCATAGGCCTCTCTGCCTGCGGTGCTCACTCATCATCCCCAGATAGTGAGTTGTCATGAGCCTCCACATGCCAGCCCCATGACAGCCATTATGGTCCCCATTCTACAGAAACAGAGATTCTTTCTTTGCCAACAAAGGTCCATCTAGTCAAGGCTATGGTTTGGTTTTTCCTGTGGTCATGTATGGATGTGAGAGTTGGACTGTGAAGAAAGCTGAATGCCAAAGAATTGATGCTTTTGAACTGTGGTATTGGAGAAGACTCTTGAGAGTCCCTTGGACTGCAAGGAGATCCAACCAGTCCATCCTAAAGGAGATTGGTCCTGGGTGTTCATTGGAAGGACTGATGTTAAAGCTGAAACTCCAATACTTTGGCCACCTCATGTGAAGAGTTGACTCACTGGAAAAGACCCTGATGCTGGGAGGGATTGGAGGCAAGAGGAGAAGGGAATGACAGAGGATGAGACGGCTGGATGGCATCACCGACTCGATGGACATGAGTTTGAGTGAACTCTGGGAGTTGGTGATAGACACGGAGGCCTGGAGTGCTGCAGTTCATGGGGTTGCAAAGAGTCGGACATGACTGAATGACTGAACTGAACTGAAGGAGTCACCTGACATGCCCCAGGCCACCCAGCTGCTAAGGGGGCAGTGCTGGGGATTAAAGCCAGGACTCTGACTCCTGGTAGCTGCACTGCTGGGTACTGACGCTGACTCAGTGAACACATCATTTCTCCTGGATAAGCCACTTCTTCTAGGGAGCAGTTGCATAAGTGATGGCTCATCACATGTAGGCATTAGATGTGATGCTTTTATTTTCATCTTATTTGTTTATATGGCCATTTAATTTATTTAAACTTTTTGCTGTCATCTGTTGGATATCCATGGTGATAAATGAGACAATATTCTCTTATCCCATGCACACTCATATTCCCTCACTTATCTTCCTAACAATTACAGATTTTATTGACAGTTTACAAAACAATGACAAAATTTGTTATATAAATACTTGTGTTTACATTGAGTACCTAAATATTACTTACAACTGATTCAAGAGATTTATTCTAATTATATACACTTAGCAATGTATCTTTTTAAAAAAATTAATAATTGACTCTTTTTGGCTTGCTTACTCTGCTATGTTCTACTCACTAATTTAATACCAAACTTCCTGCCAGAAATTTAAATCTTCTGGTTTTTTTTCTAGGCTGCCTGAGAAGGCAAGTGTTAACAGCTAGTCTATAACTTTCATTTCCCCCCTCAGGGCCACCTGAGGCAAGCCTGACCTTTGTCAGAAAGACCTTGAGAGGTGATACTTTTAAATTCACAGAATGATGTTTTGTGAAATAAGAAAATTACAAGAAGTATATTCAGTATTATTCTAATTTTGTAAAGTGACACACATGCATACACATGTGTAGCAGGAAGCTGTGTTAATGGTATTTATTATATATCTGGTTGATACTAATAGGAGACTTAACTATTTTTTCTTATTTTTTATAAGTTGGGAGCTTCTTTTTTAGTTGAAGTATAGTTGATTTACAGTGTTGTATTTCTGCTGTACGGCAAAGTGGTTCAGTTATATATACACACACACAAATATATATATATTCTTTTTAAAATATTCTCTTCTATTATGATTTATCATAGGATATTAAATATATTTCTCTGTGTTATACAGTAGGATCTTGTCTATCATTCCATATGTAATAGCTTATATCTACTAACACCAACCTCCCACTCCATTCCTCCTCCAACCCCCTCCCCTTGGCAATCACAAATCTGTTCTCTAAGTCTCTGAGTCTATTTCTGTTTCATAGATAAGTTCATTTGTGTTATATTTTAGACTCCACATGTAAGTGATATCATATGGTATTTGTCTTTGTCTGACTTAATTTAAAATGATAATGTCCAGATCCATCCATGTTGCTGCACATGGCATTATTTCATTTTTAATGGCTGAGTAGTATTCCATTGTGTGTGTGTGTGTATCACATCTTCTTTGTCCATTCATCTGTTGGTGGACATTTAGATAGTTTCCATGTCTTGGCTATTGTGATTAGTGTTGCTATGGACATAGTGCCATGCATGTATCTTTTGGGATTATAGTTTTGAACAGATATATGCCCAGGGGTGAAATGATTGCTGTATCATGTGGTCATTCTATTTTTAGTTTTCTGAAAAACCTCCATGTTGTTTTCATAGTAGCTGTACCAACTTACATTCCAACCAACAGTGTAGGAGGGTTCCCTTTTCACCATATCCTTTCCACCATTTGTTATTTGTAAATTTTTTATTGATGGGTATTCTGACTGTTGTGAGGTGGTACCTCATTGTAGTTTTGATTTACATTTCTCTAATAATTAGCAGCATTGATCATGGAAAAAGCAAGAGAGTTCCAGAAAAACATCTATTTCTGCTTTATTGACTATGCCAAAGCCTTTGACTGTGTGGATCACAATAAACTGTGGAAAATTCTGAGAGAGATGGGAATACCAGGCCACCTGACCTGCCTCTGGAGAAATCTGCATGCAAGTCAGGAAGCAGCAGTTAGAAATGGACATGGAACAACAGACTGGTTCCAAATAGGGAAAGGAGTACGTCAAGGCTGTATACTGTCACCCTGCTTATTTAACTTCTATGCAGAGTACATCATGAGAAACGCTGGACTGGAAGAAACACAAGCTGGAATCAAGATTGCCTGGAGAAATATCAATAACCTCAGATATGCAGATGACACCACCCTTATGGCAGAAAGTGAAGAGGAGCTAAATAGCCTCTTGATGAAAGTGAAAGAGGGAGAGCGAAAAAGTTGGCTTAAAGCTCAACATTCAGAAAACAAAGATCATGGCATCCGGTCCCATCACTTCGTGGGAAATAGATGGGGAAACAGTGGAAACAGTGTCAGAATTTATTTTGGGGGCTCCAGAATCACTGCAGATGGTGACTGCAGCCATGAAATTAAAAGATGCTTACTCCTTGGAAGAAAAGTTATGACCAACCTAGACAGCATATTCAAAAGCAGAGACATTACTTTGCTGACTAAGGTCTGTCTAGTCAAGGCTATGGTTTTTCCTGTGGTCATGTATGGATGTGAGAGTTGGACTGTGAAGAAGGCTGAGCGCCGAAGAATTGATGCTTTTGAACTGTGGTGTTGGAGAAGACCCTTGAGAGTCTCTTGGACTGCAAGGAGATCCAACCAGTCCATTCTGAAGGAGATCAACCCTGGGATTTCTTTGGAAGGAATGATGCTGAAGCTGAAACTCCAGTACTTTGGCCACCTCATGTGAAGAGTTGACTCACTGGCAAAGACTCTGTTACTGGGAGGGATTGGGGGCAGGAGGAGAAGGGGATGACAGAGGATGAGATGGCTGGATGGCATCACGCACTCGATGGATGTGAATCTGAGTGAACTCCAAGAGATGGTGATGAACAGGGAGGCCTGGCATGCTGCAGTTCATGGGGGTGCAAAGAGTCGGACACGACTGAGCGACTGAACTGAACTGTCTTTTTGTGCCAATGGCATACTGTTTTGATTACTGTAGATATATATTATTATCTGATGTCTGGGAGGATTTTGTCTCCTGTTTTGCTGTTTATCTTTAGGATTACTTTGGCAATTCCGGGTCTTTTATGGTTCCATGTAAGTTTAATTTGGATTATTTGTTCTAGTTCTGTGAAAAATATCATAGGTAGTTTAATAAGGATTGCATGGAATCTGTAGTTTGCATTGGGTAGTGTGGCCATTTTAATAAGATTAATTATTTCAGTCCAAGAGCATTTTGTATCTTTCCATTTCTTTGAATCATCTTCAGTTTCCTTTGTTAATGATTTAGAGTTCTCAGCATATAATTATTTCACCTCCTTGGTCAGATTTATTCCTAAGTTTTTTATTTTGGGGGATGTGACTTTGAAAGTTATTGGGGTTTTTTACATTCCCTTTCTGATATTTAATTATTAATGTAAAGAAATGAAGCCAGTTTCTGTATGGTAATCTTGTATTCTTGCTACCTTACTGAAATCAGTTATCAGTTTTAGTAGCTTTTGTGTGGAGTCTTTAGAGTCTATAGAATCATGTCATCTGCATATAATGACAGTTTTACCTCTTGTCTTCCAATTTGGATATCTTTTATTTATTTTTCTTTTCTTATAACTGTGGCTAGGACTTCCAAGACTATGTTGAGTGGAAGAGGTGAGAGTGGGCATCCTTATCTTGTTCCAAATTTTAGTAGCAAGACTATCATCTTTTCACTGTGGGTTCATCATAAATAGTTTTTTCTATGTAGAGAGAAATTCCCTTTGCACCCACTTTAGTAAGGATGTTTATCATGAGTGGTTTGTCTAGTATTTTTCTGTATTTATTGAGATGATCATGTGGTTTTTGTCTATTGTTTAAGTGGTGTAACACATTGATTAATATGTATATATGGAACCATCCTTGTGAACTTGGGATGATGAATCCCGCTTACTTGTAGTATATGATTTTTAATATGTTGCTGGATTCAGCCTATTAATATTTTGTTGAGAATTTTTGCATCTATATTCATCAATGATACCAGCCCATAATTTAATTTTTTGGTGGTGTCTTTTGTGGTTTTGATATCATAGCGGTGGTTGCTTCATAGAATGTCTTTGGGAGTTTTCCCTCCTTCTCAACTTTTGGGAAGAGTTTGAGAAGGATCAGTATAGATTCTTCTTTGAATGTTTGGTATAATTTGCCTTGAAGCCATCTGGTCCCGGACTTTTGTTTGTAGAGAGTTTTAAAATTCTATTTCACCTCTAGTGATTGGTCTTAAAATTATATATTTCTTCTTGATTCAATTTTGGTGGGCTGTATGTTTCTGGATACTTGTCCATTTCTTCTGGGTTATTGAATTTGTTGACATATAATTGTTAATAGTATTCTCATATGTTTTGTGTGTGTTTCTGCAGTATTGGGTGTTAGTTTCCTTTTTCATTTCTTTTTTGTTTATTTGAGTTCTCTCTTTTCTTCTTGATGAGCCTGGTCAGAGGTTTGTCAATCTTGTTTATCCTTTCAAAGAACTGCCTCTTCGTTTTATTGTTTTCCTTTCTCTCTGTTTTATTTCGTCTCTGACCTTTATTACTCCTCCTTTCTTCTGACTTTAGGTTTTGTTTGTTCTTCTTTTTCTAATTCTTATAAGTGGTAGATTAGCTTGTTTATTTGAGATTTTTCTCACTTTTTGGAGGAAAGCTTATATCACTACGAACTTCCATCTAGAACTGCTGTTGCTGCATCCCACAGATTTTGTATGGTTGTGTTTTCATTGTTTTTTGTCTCAAGATATTTTAAAATTTCCTCCTTGACTTCATCGTTCACCCATTGTTTTTTTAGTAGCATATTGTTTAGTCTCCACGTAATTGTTTTTCCTCACTTTTTTTTTTCTGCGATTGATTTCTACTTTCATGCCATTGTGGTCAGAAGGGATGCCTGAGATAACGTCTATATCCTTAAATTTGTTGAGGCTTGTTTTGTGTCCTTTTATGTGGTCAGTCCTGGAGACTGTTCCCTATGCACTTGAAAAGAATCTGTATTTATGCTTTTTTGGATGTAATATCCTGAAAATATCCATTAAGTATGTTTTATTGTATCATTTAGGATATGTGCTGTCTTATTAATTTTTTTGTCTAGACGATCTGTCCATTGATGTGAATGGGGTGTTAAAGTCGCCTATCACTTTCGTATTCTTGTCTTTTTTTCCATTTATGCCTGTTAGTATTTGTTTTACTCATTTGGCCATTTAGGTCTGTTACTATTTGTTTTACACATTTAGGAGCTCGGATATTAAGTGCATATATGTTGACAAGTATAAGATCCTCTCCTTGTATTGATCCTTTTATCACTATATAGTGTTCTTCTTTATAGTCTGTGCTTTAGAGTCTATTTTGTCTGATATGAGTATTGTGACCCCCACTTTCTTTTAATTGCTGTTTGCAAAAAATACCTTTCTCTATCCCCTCACTTTCAATCTGTGTGTGTCCTTTGCCCTGAGTGAGGTCTCTTGTGCACAGCATATTGTAGCACTTGTTTTTTTAATCCAGTCTGTCAGTCTGTATTTTTTGACTGGAGCATTTAGTCCATTGATATTTGAATTAATAGATATGTATTTTTTGCCATTTAAATCTTGTTTTCCTGTTGATTTTATATTTCTTGTCTACCCCTTTGTTTGTTTTTCCTTTTGTGGGTTGTTGATTTTCTTTTGTATTATACTTATGTTCTTTTCCTTTTAGTTTTTGTGAATCTATTGCATGTTTTTGATTTGTGGTTACCTTTTTTCAAGTATATTAACTCCATCCTATGTCTACTTGCCTTAGACTGATAGTCTCATAGGCTTAAACACATTCTAAGAAATGAAAAAAAAATCAACATTTCTAACTCTCCTCCCCCATATTTTATGATTTTGATGACCTTTTTACATCTTCATGTTCATCCTTTTGCTGTTAATTGTGGTTTTCATTGCTTCCAGAGAAATTTTTTTCTTTTTAAAATCTGTGTACTGTCTTATTTAGGTGATTTGCTTTCCAATTGTGATTTTCTCTTTCCTGTGTATTCTTTTTAAAAAATATTTATTTACTTATTAATTTGGCTGCACTGGGACTTAGTTGCAGCATATGGGATGTAGTTCCCTGACCAGAGATTGAACCCAGTTTCCCTGCTTTGGGAGCATGGAGTCTTAGCCACTGGAGCACCAGGGAAGTCCCGTCTTTCCTGTATATTCTTACTTCTTTTCTATTTAGAGAAGACTTATTAATATTTCCTTTGGAATAAGTTTAGTGTTGCTGTATTCTTTTAGTTTTTGCTTATCTGAGAAATTTTCTCTCTCTTCTTCTATTCTAAATGATAATATTGTTGGGTAGAGTGTTATAGATTGCAGATGTTTTTCCCTTTCAGGACTTTGCAAATATCTTGCCTCTCCCTTCTGGTCTGCAATATTTCTGTAGAAAAAATCAAGTAATAGCTTTACGGGGATTCCCTTGTAATTAATTCTGTGCTTTTCTCTTGCTGCCTTTAGAATCCTCTCTTTAACTTTTTCCAGTTTTATTATATCTTTTTATAGGTATGTTTGGGTTTACTTTGTTTGGGAGCCTCTGTGCTTCCTATACCTGGATATCTGTTTCTGTCTTTTGGTTTGCAGGTTTTTAGCCATAATTTCTTCAAGTACATTTTAAATCCCCTTTTCTCTTTCTTCCCCTTCTAGAATCCCAATTATGTATCAGTTGGCATGTTTTATTTTATCTCATAGTTGTTTTATATTGCTTTCTTTTTTTTTTTTCATTTTGCTTTTTGTCTACTGTCCTTATTGGGTGATCTCCAGCATTCTGTCTTCTAGCTATTTATTTGTTATTCTGCATTATTTATTCTGCTACTCATTGCCTTTAGTTCACTTTCATCTCAGCAAATGAGCTTTATTTTTCTTAGTTCCTCTCTATAGTTTCTAGTTCCTATTTACAGTACTCTGAATTTCTGTCAGTAGCCTTTCTTAATTCAGTCAGTATCTCCTTTTTGAAGTCAATGTTTATTAGACTCAAGAGGTCTGTTTTATTGTTTGTTCTTTCAGGGGAATTATCTTGGTCTAGCTGGGGATGGTTCTTCTGAGTCTTCATTTTGCTTATATTTCTCTTATTCTGCAAGTTTAGGAGAAACAATTATCTACTGTGGCCTTAGAGGGCCATTTATATGTGGGAACATCCCTGTGTAGCTTGTGGGTTTAATATTTTTGGTGCAAGGGTTGTTTGGAGTAGGGATGCCTGTCGCCGCTTTCCTCAGTGTGCTGGCCATTATCTCCTTGATGGGGATGTGCAGATGTAGCAGTTGGTGCCTGGTAATGGGGTTCTCTGTGGCAGTGGCAGCTCGCATGTGCCCCTGGAGCACGCCATGAGAGCAAAGGGAGTCTGTGACCACTTCTGGAGCCTGGGAGGTGAAAGCAGTGGTTTGAGACAGCTCCTGAAGCCTGGGGCAAGGTGTTGGGGAGGATGGTAGAGGCATGTGACTGTGCCTGAAGTCTAGGGGTGGAGGGGGAGCAATAATGGCAGCTCACACACACGCCTGGAGCTCCTGTAGGTAATGTCCTGCCACCTGAGAGCTCATGTAGGGAAAAAGGCTATAATGGTGAGTGTTGCCCTTCTTCCTGTGCACTGCCCATACAGTGGCACCTGGTCTCTAAGGCAGCCCAGGCCTCCTCTGCATAAACCCTCAGATGGGGTCACAGCAAACACTAGCACCTTTGCTCATAGTCCACCCCAGTCCCCTCCCCAGGTCCGATCTCCAAAGCCCAAGCTTGTGCACCCAGCCCCTGTCCACACTGGTGGCCATGTGTCTCAGGCTGGGAGCGCAGAGTCATGGTACTGACTGTATGTACAGGTTTCTTTCCATTGTAGCTGCTTCAAACCAGTTGCTGCATTCTCCTCTGAGGCTCCAAAGCTTCCCCTCTGTCCTAGCTGACTTCCCTGCTGGTGAGGGGACTTCCCAGGTGCAGGAAACTTCCCTCTTTAATAGCTTCCTCCAAGGGGCACAGGTCTAGTTCTACTTCCTTCCTCAATTTTTTTTTTTTCATTTTTGTCCTGCTCAGTTCCATGAGATTGACTTACTCTTCAGAGGCTGAGAGTCTTCTGCCAACATTTGGCAGATATTCTGTGAGAATCGTTCCACACGTAGATGTATTTTGATGTACATGGGAGGAGGTGAGCTTTGTGTTACTATTCCATCTCTGATCATCTCTGACTTTTTGCTTTTCTTTCTTTTGGGGGGGTAGTTGCTTTTCAAAGTTTTTAGAGTGAAATATTTTATATTCAGGAATAAAAGTTATTTAAAACAAAAAGCTGGAGTGGTCTAGTGGGACCATTCAGGAGATGGACAACTTTAGGAATGGGTGAGCTGCCTGTCCTTGGAGATGGACAGCAGAGGTGGTGTCCATTTGTCATGGACATGATTCCAGGACTTCCTGAACAGGCAAGTGGACGGGGGCTGTGTTCTTTGATGAACTGTGCCAGGACTGCCCCACAGGTCCCTGAGCCTGTGGGATAAGGGAGTAATCCAGTGTACTGCTCCTCGCCTCACACTTGACAATGCCTGAGAATCAATGATTCCCCAAGAATCACTGGGGAGCTTGTTCCAACTCTGACTGATTCAGGAGGTGGGCCCAAGACTGCATTTTTAATGAGCTCCAAGTGATGCTAAAGCTTCTGGTCCAAGGCCCTGGAGCACTTTCCCCTGGGTTTGCTCTAGAGGAGTAGCCAGGTATTAGAGAGCAAACAGATGATGGCAGGGGTCACGGGAAAGGTAAACAGGGCTGTGAGGATGAGTGACCTGAGCTAAGTGGCGTTTCTGAAAGGGCTTTTCAGAGATATAAAAAGATGAGAGTCTGAGTTGCTGGGTTTGAGAACAGGTCACTTCCCACTTTGGCTTTATGGAGAGAGCTCAGTGTTGGAATGCAGCCAGCCGGGATTTGAATCCCAGCTCTGTAGCTCGTTAGCTGTGTGTCCTTGGGCAGCTTCTCTTGTCTCCCTCTGCTTCAGTTTCTTCATCTGAGGATGGAAATGCCTGCTGGATAAGGCCATGATCAGGATGAACTAGGATAACATGTCAGGTACCTGGTATTCAGTGGCCTTTAATGAACACTGCCTTTTCCCAACACCATACACTCGTCCCTTCTTGCAGGTGGATGAGATTTACCACGACGAGTCCCTGGGGGTCCACATAAACATCGCCCTTGTCCGCTTGATCATGGTTGGCTACCGACAGGTAAACCTCTTTGTCAGCAGGCAGGATTGGGAGGGAGATGGGGTGTGAGGCAAGAGCATCAGACAGGCTAGGGTGTTGGGTAGGGGGAGCAGCGTCTAGGAAGCATTTTATTTCCAGAATCAGAGCCCAGAGACCATGAGGGCTCAGTGGCAGAGGCATCTGGGGTTGATATCTGGGACTTACAATTTCCTTCCAGTCAGATAAATGGACAGTCCTTGGTCCCTATTCCTGGAGGTCCCACTCCTTGAATCGGTGGGGAAAGTGGGACTTGGAGAGGCGACAGTGACCAAGATAAGGCTTGTGAAGGTTCGGCCCCAGGCTCTGTTGCTTCCTCTCCCCCATATGGGAGTGAAAACAGAGTTTTCCTCTAGAGGCTACTGTGAAAATTAAGTGACAATGAATGTAGGGAGGAAGGGCTCAGAACAGCACCTGACTGTCAAGGGATCAGAGATCATCAGTTCTCAGCAGATAGGGGTCCTGACACGAGGCTTGGCACAGGCACGTCCCCTGAAGCAGGGTGGGACTGTGTGCCTGCGGCAGCCGAAATCAGTGACCCTGGGGAAGGCACCACTCTCGGTGTCCCCTGCTGATGGGAGCCTGTTGCAGTCTGTGGGATCTGACACCCACCCTGCTCTCTGGCCCCACAGTCGCTGAGCCTGATCGAGCGTGGGAACCCCTCTCGCAGCCTGGAGCAGGTGTGTCGCTGGGCCCACTCTCAACAGCGCCAGGACCCAGGCCACGCAGAGCACCATGATCACGTCGTCTTCCTCACTCGGCAGGACTTCGGACCCTCAGGTATGCAAGGTACTGTATTTGGCGTGGCCAGGTGTGTACAGCTGCAGGGCAGGGGCCGAGGCTGTCTCTGGGGCCACCCTAGGAGGACTGGAGGAATTTTTTTCAACAAAAGATCCTTGGGACTTTGGAGCAGGCCCTGGCTGGACAGGTGGGCAAGCTTTGCAGTGGCTTCTTAGGGACCAGGGAGAGTGAAGGGGTCCTGCTCTGGTCCCTGCTGCTTTGGTTGAAACTGCAGTTAGCTGGGCATCAGGCTCTGGCCCTGTGCTCCCCGTCCTGGGACCTGGCTGCTCAAGGGTCTCAGTGACCTTCAAGGTGCTCCTGCCCACAGTGTCCTTCCGTCTTCAGAAGCTGGCCGTGGGGAACCTGTGACAGGGCCAGTTTGGACTTCTGGAAGGAAGGCCCTGCTCTCTCTGTTGATCCAGGATTCTGCAGCTCAGTGAGCTGAGCTTACTCATCCCCAGAACTCTCCCCACTGTGGAGTGGAGGAAATAGGAGTATATTTGCCGTCCTTTGTTCCCAGGCTGCTAAAAGGCCTGAGGGATGCATGCAGTATCTGTGATGGAGGCTGGCTGAGTGCCCTCTGCAAACTCAGGAAGCTTGGATCACCACCCCGACCCCTAGCTTTTTGTAAGGGGAAACTGAGGCCCAGAGTGGCAACAAGGTTTGCCCAGGCCCCACTGCAGAGAGGAGACAGAGCTGAAACTCAGACTGGATCTCCAGGCACCAAGTTGAAGGCTTCTTAGTGTTTTCTGGTCTGGTGCTAGAAGAGGATCAGCCTGTACCCCAAAGAGCTGCTTGTCTGAATCCCTGAAATCCCCAAGGCGAGTTGTACACACACAGATTGACACACATGTGTACAGACAAATGTGCATTCCTGCCCAGACACATGTGCACACCGACACCCAGACATGTGTGTACTCGCATGTGCTGTTGAGCACATCCAGACCTCCAGGACAGGCAGGACCCCAGAAACCTCTATACCCCCAGGACCATCTCAGGAAAGGGTTTTGGCAGTTCTGAAGACAGAGAATAGCTGTCTGGTCCTGGCTGGCCGAAAGCCCGGGGTAGGGAGCGTTCTCTGCCACTGCCCCTCTTCAGAGGTCTTCCCCAGCCCAGGCTGCCCTCCCAGCCGATTACGGGCTGGGGAGGCAGGCACGAAGCCCCCTGGATCATAGGCCTCTCACATAGAGCCGCTCAGCCAGTGCTGGCCTCACCGTGGCTACCGTGCGCTGGCCCCCTTGCACTGCCCGTGTCTCCTGAGGCCTACACAGGCGTGTCTTCCCTCTGCCCATGTCCTCCCCTCCACGTGTCCACCCCCACCTCCCCAGAGTCTCTCACCTCTCCCTCAGCCCCAGCTCTAGGCCCCTCATAAGTCATTCCCTGGTCCCCTCAACCCCTTCTATTAGACTCATTCCCTGGATGACTCCCAGTCATCCCCACACATCCCTCTGAGCTCCTGGAACTCCAGCCCTCCAGGTCCACCCCTAAGTAACCTCCTGACCCTGGTCTGCCTTCGAAACTGTCTGCCCCTCATGGATGTGGATGTGCTGTAGGAAGAGGGTGCGGGCTGGCACCTGATTCCTCTGTTCTCCCCATAGCGTCTAACACCCTGCCAGCTGTCACACTGCACAGATGTGTGGAGCTTGTCAACTGACCGGCTGGCTGGCTGGAAGGCTGCAGCTTGGAAGTTGGGTGTGTGCAGGCTTGGGCACACTGCCTTGTTTAGAGGAGGGGCTAACAGGCGCAGGGAGCCGCAGACCAGGAGGGAAGGATGCGGGGGCAGCTTGGCCCAGGTGCCATACTGCAGCTGCATACATACAGGGTGGGGCATTGCAAGAATCCTTCTTCCTCCCGGGACCCTCTGGCAGTGACCCAATCCAGACGTGCCTGCAGTGGCTGGCTCAGCACAGACCTTGTTGCGTCCCGCCTCACCTGCGTGTGACCTCTCTCTGCCCTCTCTCCCTGTCCCCGGCAGGGTACGCGCCTGTCACCGGCATGTGCCACCCCCTGAGAAGCTGTGCCCTCAACCACGAAGACGGCTTCTCCTCGGCCTTTGTGGTGGCCCATGAGACCGGCCACGTGTAAGTGGCCCCGAGAGGGTGGGCTGTGCCTTGAGCTCCAAGGAGGTCTGTGAGTATGGGAGGTTTTGTCCTAGTTCTGAGTCCCATCCCAGGCTCCTGGGAGATGCCAGAGGAGCTGCCCTGAGCGGGAGGGGAGCCCTGGGGCCCAGAGAGCAGTTCTTGGGCCCAGCCCCCAAATCCCAGGGCTGCAGGAGATCAGACGTGGCCCTGCCTTGGGCAGCTCAGTGGCAGTGTCCCCTCAGAGGCAGCACTGTGCCCTCTGGGTGGCCTCTGTCCCTCCGTCCAGTCACCCCTCGAGGCCCTCCCTGCTGCCCGCATGTGGAGTGCTGGCCAGAATCCATCGTAAACAGGTGCATGTAGATTCAGGACTCGGGCCAGGCTGGTGGCTGGCTTACGTGATCCTCGGACCTGGATTTGGCTTAGAGTGTCTTCATTCATTCAGTCAACCAGTATTTCTTGAACACCTGTTGTATGCCAGGCCCTGTTCTAGAAATAGGGCTTCCATGGAGAATGGGACACAGAAGCGTGCAAGACGCTATGTGCTGGGAGAAAACAAATAATCCACCATCCAGTGTCCAGCAGTGCAGTGACGCACAGCTGTCACAGTCGCGCCTCCTGGCTTTGTCTGGCCACAGGGCAGAGCTAAGGGATGCATCCCCAGCTTGCCTGTCCCCAGCCAAGGCATAGAGTAAGGGCCATTTTTTGCAGCTGGAAGGACATGGGAAGGAGTGGGTCAGCTGCAAGGACAAGCCTGCCACCCACGGTCAGCCGTGCCCCCTCTCCGCATCTGCCTGCCCCCGCAGTTTCACCCCAGCCCTGCCCTTCGCTGAGCGGGTGGCACCTCCTCTCTGGGGCCTTCGTTTCCTCAGCTGCAACACAGAGGCTGACACTGGGGAAATCTCTGAGGGCCCTTCCTGCCCTGGCAGCCAATACTTCCACATAGTCTAGAGCCAGGAGTTTGTCTTCCTGTATGCACGGGGCACTCTTCACTCAGAGCCACTGCCTACGGAGAGACAAGGTCAAGCTTAGAGGCCCACGTGTCTGTCTAGTGGGCAAGGCCAGATGCAGACCTCTAGGAACGTCTAAGAATTTTTAGAACCTTTGGGCTTCAGTGTTACATACTAACTAGCTCTAAAGGGCTTCGCAGATGGTGCCAGTGGTAAAGAACACACCTGCCAGTGCAGGAGATGTAAGCGAGGCGGGTTTGATCCCTGGGTTGGGAAGATCCCCTGAAGGAAGGCACAGCAACCCACTCCAGTATTCTTGCCTGGAGCATCCTTTGGGCAGAGGAGCCTGGTGGGCTTCAGTCCATGGGGTTGTATAGCATCAGACATGACTGATGCAACTTAGCATGCACACTAACTATAGAGAGCAAACTTTTACATTTAAACTATCTTTATGGCAGATGGGTACCACACACATAGCTCTGTAAGGCCAGGTCTAGAAGAAGCTAAAGAGGTTGGTACACAGGGAGGGTGCTGTAAACCAAGTCACACTGAACAGAATGAAACTGGTCCTTGCACATGAGGCCCCAGGTTTGGAGGGAAGACAGAGCATGGTGTGCAAGGTGTTAACCGTGGTGCAAGTGGCCCTGCTGTGGGCAGACAACCCCTGGGCAGGGTGGCCAGGAAGGGTGTCCTAGGGCCAGAGTGGGGCTTGAGCTGGTTTCAGACACCGTGAGGACGTTAGGGAGGGTTTGAGGAGGGGCCTGGAGGGCAGAATGAGCTCAGCCCGATTGATGGGCAATGTGGGACCTCAGCTTCCATCCAGTGGGGTGGCTCTCCCCACTGCACAGTGGGGAAACTGAGGCCAAAAGGCACAGTCTGAAGCCTGGTGAGGGCAGAGTCTCCAGCCTACCTGCTTGTCTCCCCAGGGGTGGGCTCCCGGGTGTGACTCAGGACTGCCCTCTCTGCTCCCCCCACCTCCAGGCTCGGCATGGAGCACGACGGCCAGGCGAACGGCTGTGCGGATGAGACCAGCCTGGGCAGTGTCATGGCGCCCCTGGTGCAGGCCGCCTTCCACCGCTTCCACTGGTCTCGCTGCAGCAAGCTGGAGCTCAGCCGCTACCTCCCGTAGGTCACCTCCACCCTCTGCCTCTCCCTTCATCTCCCCTCAGAGCACCATCCCGCCCCTGACACACACTCCAGTCCGGCTTTGCTGGTTAGTTCCTGGGCCTCCAGGGACATGGAGGCCCAGGATGAGTGTTGGATTTGGGAGCTTAAGGCCACAAATGGGCGCAGAGTGGATTTGGGTTGGGTAGGTGCCGGCAGAGATACTGTCACTAACCTCTGCAGCGATCGGCCGGGGCCCAGCCCTACACGGTGGGCTGATTTGTCTTCATCTCTCAGTGCAGTGAGCCCTCAAGCTGTCTGGGAGTCACCCCCTTATTCTGGGCCAAGGCGTGAACTCTAATGTGGGTAAATGGGCCCTCTAAGAAAGCTGCGAGCTGTGTGCCTAAGGCTGGTCCTGGTGCCCTTGCCTTGGAGCCCAGACATGGTAGTGAGTGGAACAGGGGCCTCTGTGGGGTGGTCTGTTTTTCCTCGAGAGCACAGCCCCCAGCACAGGGCAGCAGGCACATCCCTGCAGGCCCTCCTAGCTTGGTTCCCACGCCCTCCTCTGTGAAGGGAGAGATGGGGCCTTCCTGCCCCTGCCTTGCTCACTCCCTGCCTCTGCTCACAGCTCCTACGACTGTCTCCTTGATGATCCCTTTGCGCCTGCCTGGCCCCAGCCCCCCGGAGCTGCCTGGCATTGACTACTCAATGGATGAGCAGTGTCGCTTCGACTTTGGCACCGGGTACCACACCTGCTCGGGCGGTGAGTTCCCATGGCCTCTGCCAGCTGGGATGCCAGACCAGCCTCCTGGGTCCCAGGCTGGTCATTCACAGAGCCAAGGTAGGGGGATACAGGATGACCAGGGTCTAGGTCCTGCCACCTTCTGCTATGTCCCCTCTGCACCCGGTCCCGTGGAGGGGGTGGGGAGACAGTGTGTGTGGGGGCTAGAAAATGCCTGGAAGGATGGGGACAGAGTGGGGCACCGATGGGATCCTGGCGGGCCAGGCTGGTCACTGGAGTCATTTATCTGCCAGGTGGCTCGTGTGTCAGATCAGTTACTAGCTCTGGGCCGGTAGAGAAATAGTTGCCACCCTCTGCTCTCCGGATGTTTGGCAGGATGTTTGGGGCAGACGTCCCACCCTGGTGAAGTTCTCCTCTGTCCCACGTAATCTCTTTCCAGGGGATCAGTTGCATGCTCCCTCCATCCTCTGCCCTGTGCCTGAGATGATAGATATGAGGGAGCAGAGCCCTGTCCTCCCCTGCAGGACAAGACAGGGAGAGCCTGGAGCCTGGCAATCAGCTGAGCCCCCGAGGGGAGAATCAAACAGCCACTGAGCAGGGCCCAGGCAGAGGCTCAGAGAAGGGGACATCAGGGCAAGGAGGATGTCCCAAGGGGTCAGGCCTTGGTGCCCTGAGTACGTCATACCTCCCGCATGCAGGAATGCAGCCCCCTCCTCAGCTCTGCAGGACCTGAAGACCCTGTGTGTGGCAGTCTTGTGCATGGCCCAGGCCACACTGGGATACCTGGTCTCCGCTTTGAGGGTGGAAAAGCAGCTAGGAAATGGGATTTCAATGCCCAGAGGCTGTGTGTAGGACATGAGTTTGGCTGGCAGGGGATGATAGAGAAAAGGAGATTGAGGCTTTCCTAGACAATGTGAAATATAAGGTTATAAGCCTTATATGAAGAAATGGTAACCCCCTCCAGTATTCCTGCCTGGGAAATCCCGTGGACAAAGGAGTCTGGCAGGCTATAGTCCATGGGATCACAAGAGTTGGACATGACTTAGTGACTAAACCACCACCCCAACCTTATATGAGAGGGAGATGGGAGTCCTGACCTTGTCTGGGTGCTGCAGGGTCTGGGCTAGACTGGCAGGTCCCTCCAAGCCCTCCACAGGCACAGAGCTCAGGGGGATCAGCAGACTCAGCCTCCCACAGCCTCAAACCCTGGTCCCTGCTCGGTGACAGACTGGCCTCTGCAAGGCGAGGAGGGGAGGCCTTGGAGGGGAGAGCAGAGGCATGTGGGCTGTGGCTGGTGCCTTCTCAGTGGGGTTGCTGGAGGCCACTGGCACTTGGGGTGGAGTTGAGCTGGTGGACATGTGGGGCTCTGATTGGATGGGCCCTTCCTGCCTCCCTGGCAGTGTTTGGCCCCAGCGCCCACCCACACCCTGCCCCCCTCTCTGTCACTGTTGGTTCCCCTGGACCGCTTGCCAGAGCTGGAGGGCCCGTCCAGCCCGGTGACCCTGTCCCCCTTGCCGCACAGTTCAGGACCTTCGAGGCCTGCAAGCAGCTGTGGTGCAGCCACCCCGACAACCCGTACTTCTGCAAGACCAAGAAGGGGCCCCCGCTGGACGGGACTGAGTGCGCGCCAGGCAAGGTAGCTGTGGGCTGGGGCTGCAGGCAGAGTGCCTTCCTGGGTGCCGGCCACCAGGGGGACCTGCCCCTCTGCCCAGTGTGGATGTGAATGCATGGTGGCCAGGGCGGCGTGGGAGTGTGGGACAAGAGTGAGCCTTGCGTGCAGGCAGATGGGTGTGGAGTCCTCACATGAACTCACACACACCCCCTCTCCTCCCTGGGACCACAGTCTTTGGCTTCTACAGAGAGCAAGTTTGGCCTTGTCTCATAGTGCATCAGCAGGCATGCTTACTTCCAGTTTACAGGTGAGGAGAGTGAGGCTGAAGCTGATTAGGGAACTTGTGGAGGTCAAATAGAGGGTGATTAGCAGTGGGAGCAGTTGTTCAAGGGTCCCCGGGTCTGAGAGTCTTGAGCTGAGGTCTGAAACCCCACCTCTGCTCTTTTGCTGGCCCTGCTTCTCCCTGTAGCTCTGTGTGGTGACCTTGGGCTATCCTCTGACCAAGCACGTCCCTCTCCTCGGCTTCTTGTGAAGTTAGGAGTCCTGTCAAAGCAAATGAGGGCACTGGGAAGAAGCAGGGTGCTGCCCCCACCAGCCTGTCCTCTGCCCTTCACCCTCGGCCCTCAGCAGACTCGCATCTGTAAATGGTCTGTCCCTTCACAGATGGGTGGAGCTTCTTTAAAAATCTCTATCCCTACAGAGTCTGACTCAGTCTGGGGGTGAAGCTGAGACATCCGGAGTTTTAAAAGTTCCCGTAGTGACTCTGAGGCTGAGAAACACTGAGTTCTCTCTTGCAAATGGCCTGGACGGCTTTACTGTATTTCTTACCTATGGCCCGACAGGAAGAGGGACAGGAGTTAACCTGTGCTGAGCTCTCCTTTGCACCTGGCCTTGTGCTGAGGCCTTTGTGAGTGTGATTGCCTTCAGTTCTGAGAACAGTCCTACTTACCAGGCAAGTACACTGAGGTTCAGCAAGGTGAAGCTCTGCCAAAGCCACACACAGATAGTAATGGCCAAGCCGGGATTCAAACCCGGGCTTCTTGAACTTGAGGCATACACCCTCCACTGTGTGGCTGGACCTCCTGGGTAGCTGGCTTCCCTCCTATGAACATACCTGCTTGGGGTCCCAAGATGGTGATTTCGAGGTCCAGAGCCAAGAGCAACTCTAGATTATGTGGGAAGATTATGTCTTCTCTCCTTTATCAGCTCTTTGTGCCTCTGGGGGTGGTAAACCAAATAATTGCAGCTCCTGTCATTGTTGTATCACCTGCTGTTATTGGAGGGCGTGTGTGAGTGCTCACGACAGCCCTAGGGGCGAGTGCGGTTATCCCCATTGTCCAGCTGAGGAGTGGGCTCTGAGAGGGACATTCTTTGCTGAGGGTCATTCAACTCACAGTAGGCACTGGATTCCGTGTGACCTGAGGCTGGTGCTCTTAGCATCCCTTTCTCTGGGCTCACTCACAGTACCCATTTGGGAACTGTCTATGGCAATGGCTCCAGGGTGACCTCACACCCTCTGTTCCATCCCAGTGGTGCTTCAAAGGTCACTGCATCTGGAAGTCGCCGGAGCAGACTTATGGCCAGGATGGAGGCTGGAGCTCCTGGACCAAGTTCGGGTCGTGTTCACGGTCCTGTGGGGGCGGGGTTCGATCCCGTGGCCGGAGCTGTGACAATCCCCCGTGAGTGCACTTGGCTGAGGTGGGCAGGGCAGGGGCCTAACGGGCTTGGAGGGGAGGTGCCGGGGGCAGGGCCCAAGAAAAGGTCCCCTGCAGGTGGCTACATATTCCAGTGATGAGGACCCAAAATTGTTGCAGGCACCAAATCACTTCCACCTTGCCCAGACATCTCCCATTGGGTCTGACATCTGAGAACGGGTCTGAGCCGGTGATTCTTAATATCTCATGTGCAGAGAGTCTGGGTGGGCCCAAGGCTTGGTCAGTTTAACAAGCCCTTCTGTGACCCTGATCCTCCAGCTAAACTTTGAAAAAACACTGTTCACTAGCCATATTTTAGGAGAATAAATTCCCCAAGTCTTTCCTACTACATGAAGCAAAACTTCCTTCAATTTTTCTTATCTCTTTCTAATGTCAAATCCTCTCCTTACCTCCCCCACTCCATTTTCAGCATCCTGGGGGAGCAATCTATTTCTCCCTTTTATCCTCTCCATGGGGTTCCCCTCCAGTGGTTTCGGTACCTCTGAGCACCAGCTCTCTATGGCCTCCATCTCCCAAGCTGATGCAGCCTGCTTAGAACAGCTTCATGGGAGCTGAGGGCTGCCCAGTCTGGCCCTGTGGGTCTGCTGGTCCCAGGAACCAGGGATACAGAACCTCTGTGGGGCAGGGCCAGCCTAGCCCTCACAGCAACGAGTGATGTGATGGGGACCTCAGAACAGCAGGGTCCTAAGATCACAGAGGCTCAGTGGTGGTCATTTTCTCTCCAGCATCTTCAGGAGTAGTCCTTCCTACTCTGCTGTGTATACCTCCAGGGATGGGACTCTCAGTGCCTCCTGGAGCAGCCTGTTCCCATGTCAGATGGCTGTACTGACCCTTTACAAGTAGGAGCCAAAGAGAACAGCCTTGTAACTTCAGCCTGTTGGGGGTATGAAAGCTAGGTTAGAGAAAGGGCCAGCAGTGCCCACTCTGGATAAACCACCTCTCGGTCATGGCACATAGTTATTCCCTTGATCGAAAATCCTGTTTATTAAACTGCTCTGAAATAACTTTTTATTTTATGAGGCTTAAATGAAATATGTGTACTCTCCCCAGCACAGTTTAAGCACTAATGAAGGATGGCCTCTGTTATAATTATTCTGGGGTACGGATTGCTTTCTCTGCACCAGGTGGGGTGCTCCAGCACTCCTGTGCATAAACCCACATAACCCTCCCAGCACCTCTGTGCAGAGTTCCAGTAACTCCGTTCACTTGAATACTTTGTACCCGTAATCTTACTGAATCCTTTTAATTTAATGGGGACAAGAGTACAGATTGCTTAAGGATACCTTTTTAAAATTTATTCTTCACAGACACACCAGGAGGTAGATAAAATAAGAGGTGTTATGGTCCCTCCTTGAAAGGGGAAATTAAGGCATAGCAGGACTTGGGTGTAGATTCAGCTAGATCTTTTGACTCCAAACTCAAGTCTCCTTCACCACTCCTTAGATTATGGTGATATTAAATGGAAGTGGGTGCAAATGAGAGCAGTTGAGGCGTGTGTTGGGGGCCTACTGTGTGTCAGGCCTGTGTAACGAGTGAAAGAATATGCGCAGATGAGTAAGACTGATTTCTCTTCCAGGCCAGCTGGAGCGGTTAGTCTTTCCCTCTTGTCTTCCTCCTCTCCACCCCGTCTCTTGCCCTGTTTCTTTCTTTCATTCTCTTTTCTTCTGATCACACAAATAGGTGGCATATGCCTGAAGGGACCAAAAGACTCTGAGCTCAGCAGCCCTCACAGTGGGGTTCCCCCTAATTTCCAAGTTAGTGGGGCCCCTTTTTTATGCTCCTCTAAAGGGCTGAGCCACCCGCTATGGCAAAGCCTGCCACCAGTCCAGCCTTTCCAGCCAGCACAGTCTCTTTATGCCTGTCCCAGCCCAGCTTACGGAGGCCGCATGTGCTCAGGGCCCATGTTCCAGTATCAGATCTGCAACAGCGAGGAGTGTCCGGGGCCCTACGAGGACTTCCGGGCCCAGCAGTGCGCCAAGCGCAACTCCTACTATGTCCACCAGAACGCCAAGCACAGCTGGATCCCCTATGAGCCGGACGATGGTGAGTGGGACCCTGTTCCCTCCACTTCCCGCCCCGTGGCCTTGGGCAGCTGCTGGGTCCTTATCTTCCCAGACAGGGCCTTCCATGCCTGGCCCACCAGTGAAGGTGGATGGACAGCGGCAGCACCCAAAGGGGCACTGCAGTTGGCAGATTTGCCCCATGCCTTTGTGCGGACCTTTGCACTGTATATATTGGGGGCCCACCATCGTCATGAAAATCATCCTGGATTTGAATTCTTATGCTGTTTCCTGGCTGATGCGAGGGTAATGTCTTAAGCAGGGGTCACTTGGCCCAGAAGTACCATTGAGGCTGGAGGCAGTGCTGGTGGCGGAGCGGGTGCTTTCAAACGTGTCCTGCCGTGTGCGGAAGGCCCTGTACAGGTGCAGGCATTCCTCGCCTGGCATCACCAGTGTCCAGAGAAGCTCAGTGCTATTACTGACCATGTTTTTAGGTTTTTACTAATTGTACTACTGTTTCAGGCGTTAATGAAAATGATTGGAAAGTCAGGTCAATGGGACCTGTGGGATCCTCCCACTGAGCCCCTCCAAACTGCCCTGGACACAGGCCATGGGACTCATGCAGAGGGTCAGAATTTTGGGGCTAAGGCAGTGCCTATCTATTTTGGAGCTTTTAAGTGATATCTCTTGTAGTGGCAGAGGATGAGATGGTTAGATAGCATCACTGACTCAATAGGCATGAATTTGAGCAAACTGAGAAGGAGTGAAGAACAGGGAAGCCTGGTGTGCTGTAGTCCATGGACTCTCAAAGAATCGGACGTGACTTAGTGATTGAACAACAGTAACTCGTGGCGGCAGAGAGAAGCCAGTGAAGGGCTGGGACTCACGCCAGCTTAGTGCCTTCAGGCTGGAAGGACCTTCAGCTGTCCTCTGAATCTCCCTTGCTTGGCCAGTCTCTCCATGGTCCTTCCACCACCTGATGCTCACACCCTACCACCCAGCCCTCAGCCTCAGGCAGTACTGATCAGAATGGCCTTTGCTCTCTTGAGCCCAGGGCCTCCTCCTCCCTAGCCCTGGTTTCAAAGTATCCATTGCAAGACCCTCCCTTCTTCAGCTCTCATTTAGAATGAGAGTCTTCAAGTTGGAAGGGACCTCAGAGGGTCTATGTGTTGCCTGCCAGTGCAGAGACTCCTCCATGCTTGCAGGTAGTGTCTCCTCCCTGCATAGACTCCCCTAGTCTGGGGAGCTTACCACCTCCATGCCATTGTTGGCTGGCTTTCGGGCTGCCTGGAAACCCACTTGCTTGAGCTGTACTGGTCAAGGTCTTGCCTTTGGGAGGGCGAAAGCTCCCTATCCCTCGGCCCCTGGCCCAGGTCCCACTGGAAGTATGGCTGCGCCTGTGTGTGAGATCCAAAATGATACTGGATGCTGGGACTCTAGACTCAAGTCCTGAGTGCTGAGACGTGATGTCACTGGGCAACAGGGACCTTAGGGTTGAGGAGCCAGGAGCCAGATGGTTCCTGACAAATTTTGCCTTGGAAGCTTTGCAGATCCATCCAGAACCCACACAGGCTGCTGTAACACGGGGTGGAAAAGGGCTGCAGGGTCAATGGGACAGTTGGACTTTGGGTTTTCCCAGGACTTTTACACAAATTCCAGGAAGTTAGCTAAACCCCAATCTCCCTTTTTCTAAGAAACACAGCAAATGTTTATATGTTCCCCGGAACCTACTTTTATAGGACATTAATAGCCTAGACAGAACATTTGATTGTTAAAACTAGAAAGGGCCTCGGAAAGGACCTCCTTCCTTCCGTCATTGCTGCTCCACTTTGTAAGCCCAAACCCAGACCACTGTTCACAGACATGTTGAGATTCACTATCATATGCGTGACTGGTGATGTGTATGTAGAGATCAGAGCAGAGTCTGGCCCAAACCAGACAGCCTGGGTTAGAATCCTGGCTCTGCCGCTTCCTGGGTGGCTGAATGGCCGTGAGCAAACTCCTTAACCTCTTTGGTCCTTGGTTTCCTCCTCTGTAATGCTGGAACATACTTCCTGCGGAGTTTTGAGAGGTTTAAATTAGCTAATTCACAAAAAGCATTTAAAGTTGTACGGCAAGAATGTATAAAGGTTTTCGAAGTCTGGCCCATGGTAAGCTTTCATTAAGTGTTGGCTAATTGTTGTTATTGTTTTATCACTTGCTGTTTCTTAATAGCTTGATGTGGCATTTTACTGATGGGGTAGTAAATAAGGAACTGAGATTCAGAGAGGTCAGATAAGTTACTCAAAGTCACATGGCTCCTAAGTGCCATAGCAGGGATTTTATGCCCAGCTCCACACCTAGTTCTCCCTGCATTGTCCAGAGCTGGCCCCTGGGACTTCCTGTTCCTGCCACATGCTAGTGTCAGTCTAGGCCAGCCCACTTTCTGGGAGCCCCGCCGGCTCAGTGTGTTCCGTTTCCCCACAGATGCCCAGAAGTGTGAACTGATCTGCCAGTCAGAGGACACAGGGGACGTGGTCTTCATGAACCAGGTGGTCCATGATGGGACTCGCTGCAGCTACCGGGACCTGTACAGTGTCTGTGCCCGCGGCGAGTGTGTGGTAGGTGGCCCCCTCTGGACCACCACCCTCTGCCTGCCCCAGGCGACTGGAGGGCTGCAGCGCCTCCCCCTCCTTCTGTTCCCTGGGAAGACAGGCATCACCTCACCTTCCCTGCCCATGACACGTCTTGTCCTCAGCATAACTCTGGGACGCTGCTGGAAAGGGGTTACTGCCCAGCTGCATTCAAGGAGAGAGGTGTGGCTAGGTTTCAGAGCTTGACTGAGTCACATAGCATGTTTGTGGCAGAGTCCCATCCAGGAATGCCTCTCAGTCTACGGTCCTTACATGTCTGGGGACTGGAGAAGGGCTGAGGGGCTGCCGACCCGCATGTGGTAGTATGGATGTGGAAGCCTCCTTTTGCTGACCCCATCTCTGATTTCAGCCCGTCGGCTGTGACAAGGAAGTGGGGTCCATGAAGGCAGATGACAAGTGTGGGGTCTGCGGCGGCGACAACTCCCACTGCAGGACTGTGAAGGGGACGCTGGGCAAGGCCTCCAAGCAGGCAGGTGAGCAGATGGGGGGTGGCAGATGGCCAGGAGCAGTGGGGTTCTGGTCCAGCCAGGGCCCTAGAGAATGAGCCATCCCTAGTTGAGCCCTCCCCTGCTTGAGCCAGGCCACAGTTCAGGCAGGAGAGGGGCGCCCTGGAGCCTCTGCCCTGACTGTGGTCCCTCACCATCCAGGTGTGCTGTGCCTGTGCTTGGGCTCAGGAGCTCAGCATTTCCTGCTCAGCACTGTGGGTCATAGGAACTCAGCTTGGCCTGGGCCTGTTGGTGGGAGTGAGGGTGAGATAGGTCTAAAGATGAGGCCCAGGCTGGACTAGCAATTTTCCTTTTCATCCTCGTCTTTTACCTTGTTTTTTCGTTTGTTGTTTTTTTAACTGAAGTGCTTTCTGCTTTGAACTCTTGGTCCTTTAAGTTCCTTGACTTCTCTCCATGCCTCTATTGAAAAGGGCCAGATATTAGTCCTTCACACTTTAGTTTGAATTAGATTCATTTCCCCTTTGGAAGTATTTCAGCTTTGCCTTGTCTCTCCTTGTTGGGAGAAAGTTGATGGTTCTGAGAAAGGTTAGTTTTCAGGTGTTGGATTGGGAGGATCATGGGGACCCCCTAATGCTGGGTCTTCATAGTTTGTTTCATCTAAATCCCTACAGTGGCTTTTAGTATGAGAAGAAAGGGGAGGGGGAACCTCAGGAGAAAAGAGGAGGGTTAAGACAGTGGGAAGTAGAGCAAGGGACACACACACTGAATCCATAGTTTTTATAGAGCATTTAAGCTACGTAAACTGTGATCCTCTCAGCACTTTGTAAAGAAGGACCCATTCCTATTTACAGATAAGGAAACTGAGCTTCCTGGATACCTATGAGGAGCGGGGGTGATGGGAGATGCTGGGCATGGTGCTCCCAGCTCAGGATGCTCATGGTTTTTCTGGAACTTCTTCTGTGGCAGGGGCTCTTAAGCTGGTGCAGATCCCAGCAGGTGCCAGGCACATCCAGATTGAGGAGCTGGAGAAAGTCCCCACCACATTGGTGAGTACAGGGTGCCAGGTGATGGGCAGCCAGCCCCTGGGGCCTGCCCTTGGGTGTGGGGGAGCTGGGAGAATGGAAGAGAAGGTTCTAATGTAGGGAGACATTTCTTGAATTTGAATAATGTGAGAGAATGCTTTTTGTTGATTGATTGATTTTTCATTTGTCTTGAATTGGAAAAAGGCTCCATGCTTCAGATTTCAGAAGGTGTGAAAGGGGATCCAGGGGAGACTCCTTCCACCCTCTACCCAGGAGCACTTTCCTTCCCCAGGGGCAACCGTTCATTTCTTGTGCACATAGGTACCTTTTAAAGGTAACCCGTTTTCATAGAATGTATTAGTTAATGTTTGCTGTATAAGACATCATCCCCGAACTTCCCAGCTTCATGCAGCAAGTGTTTATTAGCATCAGTTCTGTGGATCCCCAGTTTGGGCTGGACTCAGCTGCGTGCTTCTTCTGACTCATCCTCCTGGAAACTCACTCACCCAAGTGCAGTCAGCTGGTGGGTCTATAGGGACCTGGTTGGTGCTGGCTGTCAGCTGGGGTTACAGGGGTGGCAGGGTTGTGTCCCCAGCTGGCTAGCCTGGGGTTATGCACGTGGGATCTGTTGCATGGTCCTCAGGAGGGGCAAGAGCAGGCAAACCTCGGTGTGCAAGCCCATTTCAGGTCTCTGCTTGCGTCCTGCTTTCTCATGGCCGCGTGGTCTAAACAAGCTCCATGGCCAAACCCAGACTCAAGTGGTAGAAACAGAATATCTCCTAACGGGAGATGTGGTACATCACAGTGCAAAGAGGTGAACCCACAGGAATAGGAGGAATTTGTGGCTGTTTCTGCAGTCTACCAGAGGGACCCTTCAATTAGTCTTATTATAATGATGCTTAAACACATAATCTCTAAGCTAGATGCCTACCCTTTATGCGTACAGCAGTTATACAGCTATAAAACCGAGACATTGAAAATGACAGCCCCCCAAATCAATCAGTAGAATTAAAATTAAGCCCATGAATGTAAGAAGGGGAGATTTTTGTGTGTTTCTGTGCTTCATTCTGTTTTTGCTGAAACTAAAATTGGCATCAAAAAATGAGCATGTGCAGAATAGGCAAATCCATAGAGACAGGAAGTAGGCTAATGGTTGTCAGGGGCTGGAGAGAGGGAGGAATGGTGAGTGACTACAAATGGGTCTCAGATTTCTTTTAGGGGTGATGAAATGTTCTGGAATTAGATAGTGGTGATGATGACACAGTCACAGAATCGCACCCTTTAAAAGGCAGAGTTGCATTCGATGTGAATTTCATCTCCACTGAAAGCACATCAGTATGGATTGGAGCAGGCTTCTGGCGAGCAGGTGGGCAGAAGGCTGCTGCCCACACGCTGGGCAGTGCTGGGCTCCCCACGCTTGTCTATGTTCAGACTCCTTACAGGGGGTGCGTGGTTGGGATGTCCCTGGGCCATGGCATGTCCCAGAGCCCCCTCTTACTACAGCCACCAAGTCGCACTGCTTGTTACCCACTCATCATGAACACAAACACAAAACGTAACATCTCTGGGAAAGTTCGTATATTACAAAAATGCCAACATTCGTATTTTTAGGCTATGATTAAAATAATAGAAAACATTTAAAAAGTCTCCTGGAGAACTTGCACTCCCTGTGCGTCTACATTGCCCACTGTAGACATTCCTCACCTGCTATGGAGGGCACCTGAGTGGAGCTGAAGTAGACAGAAGGGGAAACTGAGGCCCGAAGTGGGTTGAAGGTGATTTGTGCACCCTCATTCACCTGCAGGATGAGCCAGTCTGGACGCCGGTCTCCGATCTCCCAGCCGTGTGCCCCTGCCAGCCACACCTCTGGCTGTGAGAAGGGAGGGCTTTGGCTGGGCCGTCTCCCTGCACACCTGACCATCTGTCTCTGGGGAATTGTGTCAGCACAGGGGCTGGGGAGAGACAGGGGCACGGAGAGAAGGTCATTTACCCTTGAAAGAAGGTGGTTATAAGTACTTCTCTTACTGCAGCCCTACGGATGATTCCATACTGTCGGCAGCCCCTTGGGCTGCCTGCCCAGCTCCTCCCATCCGTCCCTACCATGTGCGGATGTCTAGCCCTCCCAGGGAGCTGGCTCGGTGGGCTGGTAGGTGGCAGATGGGCTTCTGTGGAGCTTGGGGTAGAGGCTCCTGGCATCCAGGGCAGGTTCACTGTGTGTTTGTGGGGTGAGTCCCTGAGGGTTAGAGCTCTCAGGAGTTTGGGTGGGGAGGAAGCAGAACTGAGACCTGTCGTTGGCACAGATTGTGTGACTATTATGTGTGTGGATCCACAGCAACCCTGGTAAAAATGTGCAGAATATATACGTATGAGTGTGTGTGCATGAGCCCGTGTGTGCACATGTGTGCTGACAGGGTGTGTGCTCTCTGGAGAAGCCTGGGACAGGTGGCTGCCTTGGCAGTGAAGGCCAAGGCCCTGTCCAAACACGTTTGGCACTCCTGGAATTTAGGGGCATGGTCTCCGAAAGGAAGTGAAGGGAGAGAAGCTGTGCTGGTAACACGCACTGTGTGCGGGGCCTGAAGCTGGCACTCTTCATTTGTTGGAGCCTCATGACAACCTTCTTGTTACCCCGTTTTGCAGCTGAGGAAACTGAGGCCCTGAGAGGTTAAGAGAATTGCTGGAAATATGGAGCAGGTCAGTCGTAGGGCCTGGGATCAGAGCTGGTAGGACCTGGATGGTGAAGAGTCCAGCCCACCACCCCCTGGCAGGTGAGGTGTACAGCCAGGGGCTGGGGGACAGCAGTAGCCATGAGCTATGGGGACAGACAAGGGCCCTGCCTAAGGCAATGCTTGGCGCTAGCCCAGAGGGTCTGGCCATTCTGGAGCTGGGTGAGATGAGGTTGTGGGGGCAGGGGCATCTCTCCTCCCGCTCACCAGAGGCTGGCCCTCCAGAGAGCTGGACCAGCAGCCTCTGCATGTCCAGGACACACTCCTGCCCATCTTGGAGCCTCTGATTCCCCATCAGGATTAATAACAGCACCAACCTCAGAATGCACGTGAGGACTGCACTTTGGCAGTGAGCAGAGTGACCAGCCTGTGGTTGGTGCCCTGTGTCCCTGGCTCTTATGTTATAATTGCACCAGGCGGGGGACACCCCAGGGCTCCAGAGCCTTTGTCCTCCCCTGGCTGGGGGCTCGGGTCCCAGGGTGCAGCCCTTCTCCGACCCCTGGTGCTTCCAGGGTGAATAAGGCTGTGAACCGGGGCCTTTGCTGGGGTGTCTGCAGCCTACACACCTCCTGCCTGCCGGCCAGTTCCAGTTATAGGTTGTGAGTTACTCACTGCCTGGGACTGTAAGGGATAGACATTTACAGATATTTTTTTATCCACCCACTCTATGCTCAGCCCTGTTCTGGGCCAGGGACACCAAGGTAGAGGAGATATCCTGACAGGCTGTGGGAGAGACAGGATGTCTGTAATGGCAACTATAACTCAGACGCCGCTTTGATGACAGTAGTGCCTACCATTTATTATGTGCCAACTGCATGCCATGCACTCTGCCTCATTGTTTACATATATGAACTTTAATTGTCCCAAGAGCCCCTTGGCAGGGTAGGTAAGCATGGGATACTGTGATTATCCTCAAAGGGCATTCGCAATTTATAGATGGTGAAACTGAGGCAGCACAAGGACACTAAACAACTTTCCTACATCAGTCTGACTCCAGAGCCTATACTCTTAGCCTTTATGCTCTGCTACAGAGGTTGTTTGGAGAAGGAAATGGCAACCCACTCCAGTATTCTTGCCTAGAGAATCCCGTGGTCAGAGGAGCCTGGTGGGCTGCTGTCCATAGGGTCACACAGAGTCGGACACGACTGAAGTGACTTAGCATGCATGCATGCCTTGGAGAAGGAAATGGCAACCCACTCCATTGTTCTTGCCTGGAGAATCCCAGGGACAGGGGAGCCTGGTGGGCTGCCGTCTATGGGGTTGCACAGAGTCAGACACGACTGAAGCGATGCAGTAGCAGCAGCAGCACAGAGGTTGCTACTGTGCTGAACCTT
Organism: Nanger dama; assembly: GCA_917880005.1. Lineage (NCBI taxonomy): Eukaryota > Metazoa > Chordata > Mammalia > Artiodactyla > Bovidae > Nanger > Nanger dama. Next base: position 18,811,019 of record CAKJTW010000028.1, on the reverse strand, counting down.
AAATGTGGGTGGAGATCTGTCAGCAGGAAGAAGGGGAGACCAGGTGAGAGGAATGGTGTGCACCAGGGTCCAGAGGCTAGGGTGCTGCCAGGGGGCAGTGGATGACCCATCTGACTAGGGAAAGGCTCAGGTGGGGATGGTGTGACAGGTAGGTGGAGAGCCCCGAGGGGCCCATGGGGACGGCCTTGAAGCCCCGAGGTGTGGCTTTGTGCTCCTGTGGAGGGAATAGAAATCTGTGTGACCCTCTCCCCATGGCCAGCGGTGAAGAACCAGGTCACAGGCAGCTTCATCCTCAACCCCAAGGGCAAGGAAGCCATGAGCCGGACCTTCACTGCAATGGGCCTAGAGTGGGAGTACGCGGTGGAGGATGCCAAGGAGAGCCTCAAGACCAGCGGGCCCCTGCCCGAAGCCGTCACTGTCTTGGTGAGCCCTTGCCCTGAGCCGTGGCCCCTGCCCACTCCCCTTGCTGCCCCAGCCCAGTCCCCTAACCCACCGTCTCTGCTGCTGAGCCAACACTCCTGTTCCTGTTCAGGTGTCTTTGGGAGCCTGGGCAAGGCCAAAGTGCCCTCTGTACTTCCAGGCTGGTGGGATGGCAACTGAGAAGGGAAAAAGAAACTGTTGTCTCACTGTCTGATCAGAGACACCACTTCAGGGAGCCTGTCCTCCATAATACAGGCTCAGAGATAGGGCCCAGGAGGAGCTGGAGGACCTGGGTTGGTTCCCCCTGTTATTCTGCCATCTTCTGGTGTCCACTTGCATTGTGACTTTGCCAGCAAGTGTGTCCAGTGGCCTGTGACTCATGGGTGCTCTCTGACACTGCCAGCTACTGCCCCAGCTGGGACCCACCTCTGCCCACACCTCTTCTTCCTAGACCATAAGCCAGAGCTTGTGCATCAGGGATCGTTAACTTAGGAGAGCAGGTCAGGAGAGCCTCTGTCATCACTGACTGGAGACCCTGGACATGCTTTGTTTCTGGTGAGACTCTTGCTAGTCGAGGAGGTCCTAGAGAACAGGGTCTGAAGCCAATCGGTGTCAGTATATCAGCTCAATCCAACATGTGCTTCCTGTTCACCCTATATTTACTGCCCACTCATACACCTATGGCCAGTTGATTTCCAACAAGAATACCGAGAACATTCAATGGGGAAAGAAGAATCTCTGCAACTGATGATGCTGGCACAACGAGATATCCACAGGCAGAAGCATGAAGTTGAACACTTGCCTCACACCATATACCAAAATCAGCTCAAGATAGATCAAAGCCCCAAGAACAAGAGCTAAAGCTATAGAACTCTTGGAGAAAACAGAGGGATAAATCATGACCTTGGATTCCTAGATACGATACCAAAAGCATGAGCAATGAAAGAAAAAAAAGAGAGAGAGATAAACTGGTCTGCATGGAAATTGAAAGCTTTCGCACATGGAAAGACATTTTCAGGAAAGTGAGGAGATAACCTGAACAGAATGGGGGAAAATATTTGTAATCATACGTCTAACAAGAGTCTCTGTTATAGACCATCTTCTGGAGACAGGCAGTGTGAGTGCTCTTGTGAGCAGGACAGACCAGCAGTCATGGTTCCTGCCCTTGTTGGAACTTAGGTGTGTGGGAGGGAGAATCACGATGGGCACACAGGCTGTTCAGGCCAGGCACACAGTAGGTGCTTGGCCTGAGTTTCCCTGTGGCTACGGGTCTGAAAGTCCTCCCCAGGCCATACTCGGTGCTGCCCCCTCCTGGCTTCCACTGGTTCTGCTTCTGACCCCACAACTCCCTGGTGACTCCTCCCCTCTGGTCTCCCCTATGCTGGCCTTGCTTCCCCCCCCTCCAGTCCTGTGCCACCTCCTCTGTCTCCCCTCAGGTGCTCCCCCAGCTGAAAGCGGCCCCCGCAGCAGTCTGGCCTACAAGTACATCATCCACGAGGACCTGCTGCCCCTCATCGGGAGCAACAACGTGCTCCTGGAGGAGACAGACACCTACGAGTGGGCACTCAAGAGCTGGGCGCCCTGCACCAAGGCCTGCGGAGGAGGTACCAGCCTGCCTGACTGTGGGGCAGCCCAGGGCCTCTCGGGAGAGGAGCGGGAGGGGTCAGGGGCCTGAAATTGTCTCCACTTACCGTGTCCCCAGCTCATGCCTCAGTTTCTCCATAAAGGTCTCGGGTGTGACAGCCTGCCTGGGCAGGGCCTTGGGGCTGGGCTGGGGGTGCTAGAGGCAAACCTAGGGCAAGATCTCTGCCCTGTAAGGGCTCCGCCTCTGTGCGGAGAGGCTGTGGTGCAGAGCCTCGTCCCTACCTGCACTGTGGCAGGGACACCTGAGATGCACTGGTCAGGGGGCTTCCTTAGAAAGTGACTTGGGGAAGAGATGTTGCAAAGACCCAGAGGGAGGTGGGACTCAGAGCTCACAGTCCTGAGGCTCTGGGCCAGGATAGTGGGGGTCCTGGCAGAACCGAGCCCCCACAGCTGGCTGCCCTCCTTCCAGGGATCCAGTTCACCAAATACGGCTGCCGGCGCCGACGAGATCACCACATGGTCCAGCGACACCTGTGCGACCACAGGAAGAGGCCCAAGCCGATCCGCCGGCGCTGCAACCAGCACCCGTGCGCCCAGCCAGGGTGAGTGCTTCCGGGGAGGGACGAGGAGGCTGAACACAGGCGTCCCGCAGCCCTGACCTCAGGATGAGGGGTGCTCCTCCAGTGCTGGAGCGTGGGGGGCGCACAGACCCTGCAGCCGGGACTCTGAGCAGGGAGCACCCACACACCAGCCTCTGCCTCTGGCCAGCACTGCCCTTCTTGCCTGTCCATCCCCTCTGAGGTTTCTAGATTAGCTTTCACTCCCAGAAAGAGGAAGATGCCGCCTTTGTTCTGTCCCTCCCAGCATCCTTTTACAGGTGGGGAGGCTGAGGCCCGATCTGTGGACCCAGCTTTCTCTCCATGATCCAGGGGGTCCATGAAGGGGAAGAGGAGCTCAGTGCTTCCAGGGCCTACACTGGGGCACGTCCACCAGTTCCTCTGGCCAGTCATCTGGGGCCCAGGGACGTGGCCTGACCTGCCAGCTGCCAGCTCTGGTCTAGCCCCTGGTTGGGATTCCCTGGCTCTTTTGAGCACAAGGTCATGTTCTTGGGCGTATTTGGAGAAAAGAGAGGCTTTTTTTCCTCTTCTCTTGGGGCTTAGGGGAGAAAAGAGCCGTGATTGGTGTAGGATCGAGATCTGGCCTCTGAGCCTGTTGCCCAGCACTCTCTCAGCCCCTAGCAGGCCTCTCTAGGGGCCCTCAGGCAGGGTCAAGGGTAGTGGGCCGGCAGGAAATCACGGAGAACCAAGTCCACCCTGCTGCCTCCCTGGAGTCCTCTCAGGGTTAGGGGAGGGATTCCGATTCATCCTTGCTGACCCATAGCAGCTCTGCCCCTGTAGGGTGGAAGGGCCTGGAGCCAGGGTGGGAGCTGGTGGCCAGTGCTCGAGCCTGCCATGGCCTCCCTGTGTCCAGCCCCAGGCCATGGTCCTGACCCCTAGCCCTCCATGCTTTTCTTTGACGCATCACTTTTATTCCGGCCACTTTCCCCACAGACCCTAGTGGTCACAGAGTATGTGGGCTAATGCCTTTGTGACTCTCAGCAGGTCATCCGCCAGAAACGTGGCTTGTCTCTTCATGTGTTAAATGCCAAGTGAAGTTTGAGGGCTTTTTGTTTTGTTTTCTAAAGGGAGAGGTTGGCTGAAATCCCTGGTTTACTAAATGATGCCTCAGGAAACAGAGGGGTGGCATTTGGGGGCTGCCCTCCCTCTATCCTGCCACAGGGGTCTTGCATTTTCTCTTTCTAGACAAGAGCGGTTTTGCTTTGGTCTAACCCTTCCAGTGGGCATCTGCTTAAGATGCCACTGGGAAGTTGCTCTGTGGCTAAAGCTAAAAGATGCTTGGAGCCCACCAGCTTGGCTGATCAACCAGAGCTCTGCAGCCACTGGCAGTGATGGTAACGGTGCCTGCATTTATGGCACACCTGCATGTGCCAGGCACTCTGCCACGTGCTTTACGTATACATGTCCTTTGACTGTCCCGAGAGCCCCCTGGAGGCTGGGGTACTGCTGCTTCTGTGGTGGCACACAGACTCTCTAGTTGCAGTGTGGGCTCCAGAGCTCATGAGCTCTGTGGCTCACGGGCTTAGTTGCCCTGCAGCATGTGGGATCTTAGTCCCCCAACTAAAGACTGAACCCGTGTCCTCTGCATTGGAAGGCAAAGGCTTAACCACTGGGCCACCAGGAAAATCCAGAGTGTTGAAGGAATCCTGATGTAAAGGTGGGCTGACTGTGGCTTAGAGCGGTCAAGAACTTGCAGGGTGCAAGGACATGCAGGGTGGCAGGATTTAAATAGGCATTATACCCGTTTTTTTGGAGAAGGCAAAGGCAACCCACTCTAGTACTCTTGCCTGGAAAATCCCGTGGACGGAGGAGCCTGGTAGGCTGCAGTCCATTGGGTTGTGGAGAGTCGGACACGACTGAGCAACTTCACTTTCACTTTTCATTTTCATGCATTGGAGAAGGAAATGGCAACCCAATCTAGTGTTCTTGCCTGGAGAATCCCAGGGATGGGGGAGCCTTGTGGGCTGCCGTCTGTGGGGTCGCACAGAGTCGGACATGACTGAAGCGACTTAGCAGCAGCAGCATACCCGTTTTTTAGACGAGGAAACTGAGGAGGGAATAAGTGACCTCTCTAAGGCCACACACCAGGCGGCTGCAGAGTCAGGTGGATGGCTTGGCCCCCAAGCATTCTGAAGCCCAGACCTTCTCTCTGGCTCCTGCCTCCTGTGGTTCAGAGGGTGGGAGCATCTCTGGGAGAAAGTATGCCACCATCCTGCCTTCCCTCTACCTTTCTCCCTGTCTGTCTCCAGGTGGGTGACGGAGGAGTGGGGCACCTGCAGCCGGAGCTGTGGGAAGCTCGGGGTGCAGACTCGGGGGTGCAGTGCCTGCTGCCCCTCACCAACGGAACTCACAAGGCCATGCCAGCCAAGGCCTGCCCTGGGAGCGGCCTGAGGCCCGCCGGCCCTGCCTGCGCGTGCCCTGTCCACTCCAGTGGCGGACAGGAGCCTGGTCCCAGGTGAGCTGTTCTCAGAGGGTGCAACGGGCTGGGCTGATAGGCACTTACCCTGGAAAGTCCAGAATGAGGTGGGTCTGGGAGGGGGCGCTGCTGAGAGTTCTGGTTGTCCATGCAGGCAGAGTTTCTGGTTGAATTTCTCTCCCCACATCTGATTTGATTTTTCTCAAAACTAAGTCCAACAGCTCCCATGTTTGCTGGAACATGTGTTTGTTCTTGGCCTTTATATTATTCAGTATCTGCTTTGACCTTCACTGAGAGCTAGGAGGCCTGGGCTAATATCCCTGTGTTTTAGATACGCGAATTGAAGCACATTCTTTTTAGTATTTGTTTGTATTTGGCTGTGCTGGGTCTCAGCAGGATCCCCCATCTTCACTGTGGCGTGTGGGATCTAGTTCCCGGAGCAGGGATGGGAGCTGGGCCCCTGCATTGGGAGAACAGAATCTTAGCCACTGGACCACTAGGGACGTCCCTAAAGCACGTTCTTGCATTCAGGGAATATTTCCTGAGCACCAACTACATTCCAGGCACACTGTGCTAAGAGTGCCTAGAACCCATTTCCAACAGACCTGATTCTTGTCCTTGTGGTGCTTCCAGTCCAGTGGGGAGACATGAGACAAGTACCAGAAACAAAGCGTGTACAAGCTGCAGTTGGGTCTGAGAAGTAAACAGGATGACATATCAGGGAGGGCCTCTTTGAGGTGGTGACATCAGAGCTGTGACCTGAGGCATGAGCCACAGGAAGACCCCGAGGCAGGAACGACCTTGTTATATTCCAGAAACAGAAAGGGACCAGAGCTGAGTGGGAGGGGCAGGGGTTGTAGGGTGGCTTTGGAGTGGTGGGCAGGGGCAGATGCTGCAGGGCTTTATGAGGAGTTAGTTATTCTAAAAAAAAAAAAAATTTAATATACCCAGAGGCTATTTTCGGAGAAGCCAGTGGCACCCCACTCCAGTACTCTTGCCTGGAAAATCCCATGGATGGAGGAGCCTGGTGGGCTGCAGTCCATGCTAAGGGTCGGACACGACTGAGCATCTTCCCTTTCACTTTTCACTTTCATGCATTGGAGAAGGAAATGGCAACCCACTCCAGTGTTCTTGCCTGGAGAATCCCAGGGATGGGGGAGCCTGGTGGGCTGCCGTCTATGGAGTCGCACAGAGTCGGACACGACTGAAGCGACTTAGCAGTTACTCTAAGAGCAGTGGGAACCTTGAAAGGTTTGAACGTGTGTCACAAGCTCTGATTTCAGGGTTAAAGGTCACTCTGGCAGCTCAGTAGCGAGTTCATTGTTAGGAGGTCGGCGAAAGTAAAGGGTGACAATGAGAAGGCTGTGGAACGGTCCAGGGACCACAGGGTCTTGTGTTTTCTTGAAAATTCGTTGGGTTTGAGCTTTGAAGACATGACGTAGAGTGGAATAAGCCAGACACAAAATGACGAATACTGTATGATTACTTAATGTGAGGTACCCATAACAGTGAAATCCACAGAGACAGAAAGTAGAAGGGTGATTGCCAGGGGGCTGGGGGAGAGGGGCTCGGAAGTTAATGTTTGATGGGCGCAGCGTTTCAGCTTGGGAAGAAGAATGAGTTCTGGAGCTGGGTGGTGAGAGTTTCACAGTAGTGTAAATACACTCAATGCCACTGAATCATGCACTTCAAAATGGTCACAATGTAAATTGTAAGGTCTGTATCTTTGACTATAATTTTGAAACCTCAACTGATCACAGAGATAAGCACAATAATGCTTATTATAATAGAAAAATACCAGGAAATATTACATATATATATCTATCCTTCCATAGGAAATCATACCAAAAACCCCCATGGTCTGTTCACGTAATAAAATACTATACAGCAAGAAAAATAAATAAGCTTGAACTGTACTTATCAACATAGATAAACCTCAGAAAAATAGGTGAGAAAAAACACTGACGTATGAAGGACAAAAACGCTTCCACTGGGGGCTACCATTTATGTACAGTTTTAAAAGACACAGCACAATATTTGAAAAAATGCCAGAATGCTGATTTATTGACTTTGCTAGTGGGCTGTTTGAACAGGGCCTCATGACCAGCTTCCTCATACTTTTCCGTAGGCTTGAAGTTGCGCACAATACAGAGTATTGATTTTTATTGTTATTAATTTTGGGGGGTTGTGCTGGGTTTTCACTGCTGCGCAGGCTTTCTCTAGTTGTGAGCGGGGGCTCTTGTGGTGCACGGGCTTCCCATCGCGATGGCTTCTCTTGTTGCAGAGCACAGGCTCTCGGGCACGAGGGCTCAGTGGCTGCAGCTCTCAGGCTCTAGAGCCCAGTGTCAGTAGCTGTGGCCCACGGGCTTAGTTGCTCCGAGGCATGTGGGATCTTCCCGGACCAGGGATCAAACCCGTGTCCCTTGCACTGGCAGGTGGATTCTTATCCACGGCACCACCAGAGAAGTCCCAGAGTGTCTTAAATAACTAAAAATCCCCACACAACCCATGCAGATTTTATACTCTTCTCCGTAACATATAGCTTTATTTGTTTGAATGTAAAACAGGCAGATTGCTGGTCCATAAGGGACCCCTTACAGAAAACAGAGGTGACAGCTGGTGGAAGATCATTGCCCCTGTAAGACTGGCGGAAACATTCCAGAGCTATTGTGTTGTCACTCTTCATCCTGGGAAGATGAGCTGTCTTTGTCCCGTGGTTCTGTGTGGGGTGTGACCCCTGTGTCTCCCTGGGTCGTCACCTGCCCCTGTATGCGAAGTGGACCTTTGCAAGTCCTTCCCTTCCCACTAGGAGAGGCTGTGCTCAGTGCTCACAAAACCCAGTGACCTCAGGGGCATGGGTTTGATCCCTGGTTGGGGGAGTTCTGCATGCCGTGTGGAGTAGGCCAAAAGAAAGCCCCAAACAAACAAGCCCAGTGACCTGGTCACATGGGGCCCCCTCCCCTTGCTTTTCCTGAAGTGACCCTACCCATCTCTTAGAGCATGGGGTGGGGTGGGGGCCTGGAGATGGTGTATGTGGCAGTCCTCACCAATGGCCTTTTGCTCCTGGCACCCATGCCAGGACACTTTTGAGCATGTCTCTGCATGCTGAGTTTTGGAAAGCAAAGTCATTGAATGTCAGAGCTAGAGGGGGTCCGTGGGGACCCTGACATCTAGCTCTCTTGGCTTAGCTGGTGTTACAGTCTGGGTTCCTGCATCCCTTGACAAGGTATCATCAAGTGCAGAGACCTGCCCCAGGTCCCTTGGACTGGTGGATGGCGACAGAGAGTGTGCCAGGGTGATACACAAATTATTTCAGGACCCAGGCACAAACTAGACACAGTGGACATGAGCAGTAGTGCCGGAAGGGGGTCCCACAGGCCCCCTCCAAGAGGCGGGGAGGTTCGGAGATTCTGAGATCAGGACAGTGGCTCTTTCCCACCTAGTTGAGGAATATTTGGGCTTCCCTGGTGGCTCAGATGGTAAAGAGTCTACCTGCAATGTGGGAGACCCGGGTTCAATCCCTGGGTCAGGAAGATCCCCTGGAGGAGGGCATGGCAACCCACTCCAGTATTCTTGCCTGGAGAATTCCATGGACAGAGGAGCCTGGCGGGCTACCGTCTACAGGGTCACGGAGTCGGACACGACTGAGTGGCTAAGCAGCAGCAGCGGCGTATTTGAAGTTGCTGCACTGACCTGGAGAGGCTGTTGAGTGCAGTCCTTGTGCATCCTGGTCAAGGATCAAGTTAAGCAGAGGCTTGGCACCCTCCTCTGTACCCTTTCTGTCCTGCATGTTGGCTGGGCTCGGAGCTCACCGCCTCCTTCCTCTGTCTCTCTGCCCACCCCGGCCTGGCCCGCCCCCACCTTGCCCCCCCTCCACACCACCCCCGGCCTGCCCGCCCCCCACGACAGTGCTCTGTCACCTGCGGAGAGGGCATCCAGCAGCGGCAGGTGGTGTGCCGGACCAGTGCCAACAGTCTGGGGCAGTGTGAGGGGGCCAAGCCGGATACGATCCAGGCCTGCAGCCTGCCTGCCTGCGGAGATGAGCCAGGTAGGATGGGAGTTGGCCAGCTTCTCTGGCCTAGACCTGAGGCCCAGCCTGACTGGTCCCAGCCCACTGGTACCCCCCAGTACTAGAGCTTCTTCTGCGCCCCTTCCAGGAAATCTCCAGAACTCCACAATGAAGGCTGACGTCCGGGGAACTTGTGACCCCAGAGGGGCAGTGGGTGCCACAGTCTGGGCCTCTGGATCCCATCAACAAGATATCATCCAGTAAGTATATCTCTGGGCCCTGTCCCTTTCCCAGCCTCCCAGTGTCTGGCATCACGAGCATGGGCCATGCAGTGGAGCAGACCCAGCTTCCAGTCTGTTCGTGTGACCTCAGCCTCCTGAGGTGACTATCACCACCTCACAGCCTTGGGTTCCTCAGCTGTGAGCAGGGGGTGATGCTTGTAATGGTCCATGGTTCCTTGTCTGCTGTTCCAAAGTGATTGAAAGCTGCAAATGTCTCCCTGAATCTGGTGCAGACTCATTGGGCACCAAAATTGGAACTGAACTAACAAGAGATTAGTTATTCTTTTGTTACAGGAACATTGCCATATTTGGTTACAAGGTGACCTCTCAGGCCCACTGGGGATGTTATGTAATATGAATACGGTGAAGATTACTTTTCTAACTTCCAAAGTTCTGAATTGTGAATCATATCTGGTTCCAAGGTTTGGGGATGGCGGTGGTAGTTCTGAGATGTCTTTATAGGGCTTTTGAGAGAATTAAATGAGATAATGTATGCACTCCTGCCTAGCTGTCAGCTAACAGCAACAAAAATGGTAGCAGCCATTTCTCTCTGTTTCATGATCCTGAGCCCATCAGTTCACCCTCTCATCCATCTATCTGCCTGCCCATCCATCCATCTGCCTATCCATCTATTAATAAATATTGACCAAGAACCTAGCAGGCTTTATGTTCTGTGCTTCTTCCTAGGTTTCTTCTCTATTTCCTTTTCTCACTGTCCCAAGGACCAGGGTCTGTCAAGATGAGTAGCAGAAAGATCCCAGACCCTGACTTCTAGTGAGAGGACCAGTTGGCTGGCTGTGTGACCTCGTGCACATCTGTGACCCTCTCTGAGCGCAGCAACCTGATCTGTAAAACAAAGGGGTCTGATTAAATGTCTTCAGGTTACCTCCCGGCTCTAGTCTTGCTGCTGCTCTGCTCCTGTGCTGAGGCTCAAGTGGTGCAAGTGTCTGGTTTCCTCTCCTTTCACTCGGGAGCGAAGGGGACCTCTTACTCTGGTCCTAGGATTCTGGCGCCATCTAGAGGCCACTTGTTTTCCATTTTTTCTAATCTTTCTTGGTTCCCTTAGCCTGCACCCTACCTTTTCTCTCCTTGCATTTTCTCCTTCCCCCTCCCCCTCTTCTGCCTCGTCCCCTCCCTCTCCCCTTCCTTCTCCTTTTCTCTTTCCTTGGCAAAAATTAGTAGAAAGCTAAGCTCCTGGACTTCACATTGTCTGGAAAGACCTACCTGAAGTTATCACAGAAATGCAAAAACGTTTTTAATGACATTTAAGCCAACACAACCAACACAAACAAAACTAATATAGTGAGCACCCCTCTATGCCAGAAACTTTTTAAATGCTATTTTCAATAATAATATTATCATCATTTGGTAAATGTCAGCATTATCCCCGTTTTTACAGAAGAAACTGAGGGTTGAAGAGTTTAAGGCCTTGCAGCTTTTAAGTGGTAGAGCCTTGAATGGAACCTAGGTTTGCTAGATTCCACAGTTAGTGGTAAGGGGGCTTAGTGCTTCACATGCGTGCTGACTGCTGGCAGGACGTTTAGGCTGCTTGTCACACTGCGTTACCAGCTACCTGGTCCTGGCCGGAGCGGATCAGATTCCTCAGGGTTGACTGGGAGATGCTGAGGGTGGGAGATGAAAGACTGAGCAGGCGATGGGGTCTGGCGGCTGGGCACCTCCAGCATCAGTCCTGTGCTGTGTGTGCAGCGGAGCTCTGCGTGCGGGACAGGTCCACCTTCTGCCAGACGGAAGAGCTCGAGCGCTACTGCTCCATCCCCCGGCTTCTACCGGCTGTGCTGCGAGTCCTGCACCAAGAAGGCTTTGAGCCTAGACCCTGGCCTGGCCTCACCACCACCTTTCTCCACTCCTGGGAGCCCCTTCTCAGCACCCGTAGCCCCTCCAGATGCTGTGGAGCCCTCTGTGGGGCCAACCGGATCTGACCACCATCAGCGAGACCAACCCACACAGCTCCCAGGACCTCAGAGCATGAGAGCCCCTGTGACCCAAAGCTACTTTGCTCCCCAGAAACCAACCCCTACAGCATTCCGGGGCACTTCCCGAGTGCCCCCTGGGGCTGGACCGGGGCCCCTACCCCAGCCTCTGAAAACAAAGGACTGCTCAGGGAAGACCCGGAGCATCCAGGCACCAGCCTTCCCTCCACGGCCCGGGTGACATGAACCCCACCTCGCCCTTCCCGCCAGTCAAGTTTACAATCTCTGTGCTGCCCCGAGAACCCCGGCTCAGAGGACACACAGCAGGGTGGGGGCCTGCACGGACTGCCTTTTAAATTATTTGCCTTCTTGTCGTTCTAGTTTGGGGCTGTGACACTTTTCACCCTGTGAAATGGGTGTATGAGGAAGAAAAAGATCAGGGAAAGTCCTAACCAGAGATACCTCAGCAAGCAGCCCAGGTGACCGCACCGAACCTCTCAGGGGCTCCTGTCTGTCTCTCCTGCAGGGACTGAGGGCCTGCTGCCACCCCCTCGCTCACCCTCGGCCACCAGGCCCCACACTGGATCCGTTTGCCAGGACTTGTGAGGACCCCGGTGGAGGCCCTGTCTACTGGGCCCCTCTCCCCAGAGAGGCAAAGCAGGACAGGGAAGGTGGAGGGAACGCTCGCAGGTGGTCTGAGAGGAAGCGGGCTGGGGGAATTCAGCTACAGGCCTAGCGTGCAAGTTCATCTAGGATTCAGCTCTTTGTAGCAAGAGCTCCACACAGCTCTTCCGGCCAAGGCCAAGGGGCAGAGTCCAGCTTGAGTGTGCTGGCAGGAGGGCAGTGCCGGTGGCCACCTCTGCGCCTGCAGGAGGCACGTCCTGTGACTTCCGGTGCCTCCAGGTTCCAGGTGGGCCTCCTAGCCTCACCCCAGCCCCCACCCCCGAGAAGGGAACTCTGGACAGCCTGGAGTATGTGTCCTCACCATCCAGGGGATTCCCAACTGGTGCTAGACCCCTGGCTGGACCAGGAATGGCAACGGTGGTCATCGCTTTGGTGCATGAAGGGAGCGCGGCCTGGAAGGTGACTTGGTGGGGCACGTGGAGACGTGAGTTCTCAGGCTGAGCCCCATCCGCTGTTGCTCTCTATCAAAGACCACTCCTGCTAGAGTCAGGGGTCTTCTCTCACCTGGCTTAAGCTAGGCCAGAGGTGTATTTGTGGTGCTGGGTAGGGGTAGGAGGGTGACCAGACTCCAAGGCTGAGGACCAGAGTCCACCCATAGCCAGACTCTGGGGTTGACAAGGGCCAGGTGCTCCAGGGCAGGACATGAGCTTCGCCCCATGGATACATGGCCCACCGTGCTATAAGGCCTCAGCTGCCCACCCTACCCCAGCCCCACATTACCTCCAATGGCAGGTAACTTCCCTGGACCCTCTGGCTCTCTGGAAGCCACCCAGTTCCCAGGACCTCTCCCAGGGGTCCTCACTCTGAGGCATGCAGAGGGTCTCCCAGACCCCTCAGCAGGCCCAAAGTGCTGGCCAGTTCTTCTGTTCCCAGGGCAAAGGGGCCATTCTGAGCCAGGCTAGAGGAATAGGGACAGTGGGCCCCGGCCTGAAACCCCCTGGAGAATGGAGGCCCTAGAGGGGCTCCCCAGGTGCCCTCTCCACCTGCTGCCTACCCCCTCCCAGGGCAGCTGGGCACACACTGAACCATTCCTGTGCGACCCAGCCCACCTGTATCAAGTGCCTTTGAGATCGAGATCTTTAAATTTTTATGTATTTATTAACATTGTCCTTGGTGTTTGTTTTGGACCCGAGAAAGTTGTGGTGTGTTTTTCTTTTTCTCTCCGTTTTAGCAAAAAGGGACAGCAAAGCCAGAGCTCTACTGTCCTGGGCTGGTAAGATGACTGGGGTTGCGGGTGGACAGGGAGGGGTCAGAGCCACAGGAAAACTTGGCCCCCAGCCTCCTCACCTTGGTCGCACTTATTCTGGAGTTCCTCTGGACATCACCTTGGTGGAGAGGCAAGAGCAGGGCTGGGGGCCTGGGGGTCCAGGGTCCCACTTAGGCTGTTCCACCAAGTAGCTGTGTGGTCTTAGGCAAGTCACTGTTCAGAATTTGGTCCAAAGGGTGGAAGCACCTGGGAGGATTTTGGGGGTCTGCATATGGAGGACATGCTCACGAGCAGAGCTGTTCAAACACACAGAGGGTGGCTTCTTTGCAAGGTGGTGAGCACTCTTTCCCTGGAAAAGTCCACGCAGGATGTGGATGTCAGACAGGGAGGTGGAAGGAACACGATGGGTCTTATTGGGCGGGGAGGGCTGATGTGGAAGTTGCTGTATAATTTAAAACTATGGATCCACACCTTACTCCTTGCCCATGACAGACATCACTAATCCATTACCATACCCTTTCAATGAGTGTACCACAGGGGCCTCCCTGGCAGTTGTGGGGCCCAGGGCAGGGGCACAGAGGCCCCTCCAGGGACCTCACATGCCCACATGTGTCTAGCTGTCAAATCCAAGCTCCATTTATATCCCTGTGCAAGCAGCTTCCCCGTGGAAACTAGCCCTTCTAACACTCTGTCACTTGGACCTAGGGGTACATACGTGGTGACCCAGTCACATGTAGCGGGGAACCTAGGGAGATGCTACCGCAGGCCCTAGAACTGCACTCAGGACTGTTGGGGTGAGGAATACTGTAGGCCAGTGTGTTCCGAGTATAGCCTGCACGAGGGACTCATGGGCCTTGGGCGAGGGACCTGACCTTGGTGCAAGCCACCTTCCCATGGTGGGTAGTATGGGTGGAGTGGGGCCCTCTAAGATCTGCAACACCCCAGCTCTAACTGGCGCATTTCGTGGGGCAGGGATAGCACATGGAAACATGCCAATGCTGCCCTGCCTTGTGCCCATGGCAGATATTGCCAATCCATCACTGCACTCTTCCCCCACTGAGCCTAGACTCCCCCGGAGGCCTTCACATAGTGCTCCAGGTACTGCCCTCTGATCAGTTGCCACGGCCAGGACAAGAAACGGCGATGTTAGACTTGCTCAGTGAATTTGAACTTTTACACCATTGGGAACCCTGGTTTGGGCTCAGCATCTCAAAGCAGGATTGCAGTGGCCCAAGTTGAGGAAGAGGGACCAAGAAACCAGCCCCAAAGACCCTCTGGCTTCAAGGACCCCAAAGAGTCCTGTGTGTGGACCAGACAGCTCTAGGGAGCCTGTGGGCTCTAAGGTTCTGTGGGACCCTCAGCCCTTCTGCTCATCTGAAAAAATGTCAATGGAAGCATTTGCCTTGCTCACCTGTGAGAACAGTGTGACCAGAAAATGCAAGAGATGGTGAATGAGGGGTCTCCTGGGCGTGGCATTGGTCCCTGGGTTATTCATGGAATGGGGCTTGAGGGATCCAGTCAGCGTGGAGGGTGGATGAGCTGTCGCTGTGCCACAGGAGTAGACCAGAGTCAGGGCTTGGGCTCCTCGAAGTCCCCAGCCTCCCCCTGTGGAATCCTGCCCCTTTCCCCAGTCTCCCTGAAGCCCTTTCATCCCTGTGGGGACTGTTGCTCTTGGAAACCCAGGCCACAGCCTTGACCAAAAGTTACCCACACCCTGCTTAGGATGTAGAAAGCTACAGGAGGACATCAGTTCTACCCTTACAATAAGAAGAAGCCGATAAGCTGCAGTGTCATGCCTCTTTTAGCCTGTTACGGGGCTGAGTTTTCAAGGTAAGCAGGTGGGTTACATTTTAGAGGGTGACAAGTCCCTCGGGAGAGAGAGAGGCTCCACATGCTCATCTACCTCTGGCAGAGCATGGAAGGGAGTGGTCAACAGAGAAGCAGGTAAGAAAATGCAACTGAAATTTCAACACACTTTTAAAGGTTAGGGTGACAGTTTGGAATCTTTGGGAGCTCCGTGCACGAGGGGAGCCTGCACCTACTCATCCACTCTTGCCCACGGTCCTCAGCTGGATGCACACGGGGAAGATCTGGGGGCAGGACAGGTGAGCCTCTAGAGCACCTTCTGGGGCTCTGACCCCGTCTGAGAGTGCAGATTAAGAAAGCAATCCCGATTCACAGTGCATCAGGATGCAGGCTACCTGTACACGGAAAATTAGAAAGCCTCGCTCAGAGAAGTGTAAGAATAGCTACAGGGAGTCTCAGTATGGTCAAGTTCTCAAAAAGACCTATGAATGTAGTGCTCTTCCACTCAGAATTCCAGCAGGCTGGGTGTTCTTTGGAAATTGCAAACTGATCATAAAATTTTTATGGAAATAAAGAGGACCTAGGATATCCAAAACAATTCTGAAAAAGAACAAAGTGGGAGAATTTATACCACCTGATTTCTAGACTGACTGTGAAGCTACATTAACTAAGATGGTTTAATAGATACACAAAACAATGGAACAGAAAATCCAGAAACAGACCCCCACAACCATAAGTTCTTAACAAGATGCCAAAGTAATTGAGTCAGGATATAATAGTCTTTCCAATAAATGATGTTAGAAAAATGGAAGCTCTGCATAGAAAGGAAGAAACCTCAACTTTCCTTTCATATCGTATGTGAAAATTGACTCAGTCAAAATGGGTGATCAGCTTAAAGGTAAGGGCTAAAACCGAAAACTTGCAGAGGAAAAGCATTTGTAAAAATCTTTGTGATCTTGGGTTAGACCAAGATGGCACTAAATGCACAAACCATGAAAGAAAAGGTTGCAAATTGCACTTGATTGAAACTAAAACTTCTACTTTTCGAAAAACAGTGATAAGAAAATGAAAAGGCAAAAAAATAAACAAAAAAGCAAACAAAAAACTAAAAACAACAATGAGAGAAAACCAACAGCACAAGCTGGGAGAAGATATTTTCACATAATATATCTGACACTGGATTTGTATCCAAAATGTATAAAGAGTTCTTAAACAATGCCCCCCCACACACACACAAAAAATGGGCAAAAGATTTGGACACTTTATGGAAAATGTACAAGGACAAATAGGTACAGGAAAAGATATGCAACATCACTGATTGTTAGGAAAGGGGAATTTAAATGGCAAAGAGTTTCTATTTCATAACCATTAGAACAGCTAAGCACTTCCCTAGTGGCTCAGATGGTAAAGAATCTGCCTGCAATGTGGGAGACCTGGGTTCGATCCTTGGGTTGGGAAGATCCCTGGAGGAGGGCATGGCTACTCACTCCAGTATTCTTGCCTGGAGAATCCCCATGGACAAAGGAACCCGGCAGGCTATGGTCCATGGGGTCGCAAAGAGTCGGACACAATTGAGCAACTAAGCACATCACAGAACAGCTAAAATTAACAAGATTGGCCCCATCAAGTGTTGGGAGGACGTTGGGCATCTGGAACTCTCATTCTTTTAGGTAGGAATGCAAAGTGGTACATCCACTTAGGAGAACATTCAGATGCTTCTTATAAAGTTGAACATACATTTACCTATAACTCAGTGATGACTGCCTTATGTATTCACATGAGGGAAATGAAAACAATTTGTATACAAATGTCCCTTAGCAACTTTATTCAAAATAGACCTCGACTGGAAACAACTCAAATATTTACCAAATAGTGGATGGATAGATAAACTGTGACATATGCATACAAGGGAATAGTACTCAAGAACAAAAAGGCGTGAACCGCTCATATGGACGTGCACACATCAACGTGCACAGATCTGCAGGGCGTTCTGCTGAGAGAAGACAGGCCCCAGAGACTACACACCAGGTGAGTCCCTTCATAGGAGACTTTGGAAAAAATAAAACAGACCATTGGTTGCCAGCGCTGGGAGTGGGAGGGAGGACTGTGTGTGGGCATGGAAGGACTTTGTGAAGGACTAGACACGCAGAGGTGCCTGGATTGCGGACGTCCCGCTCATTTTAAAGTGAACTCTCCTATATGCAAATTATGTATCAGTAGAAAATATTAAATCACATAATGAAGGTAATGGGAGACATCTCACCCAAGATCTCTGCAAATACACTGTACTCTTTTCCTGGAGAAAACATCTGCTCCCCTCCCCATTTGATTCCCAGCATCACCATTTACCACCTGGGTGGAACTGGAAGAGTTATTTTACCTTTCTGAGCCTTAGCCTCTCATCTGTAAAATGGGCATACTTCTTTCTATCAGGATTGCTCATCACTCTTTGAGGTGCTGAGTGCTGGGTCTCTGCTTACCTAGGAGGTAGGCTGCTGGAGGAGAGGAACGATTCTTTTCTTATTTGTGTCCTTCTCTCTTCACTCCCTGCCCCCCAACAGGCCTCAGTAGAGGCCTCTGGGACTCCTGGCTGCATGATGCTGCAAGAAATTGTAAGGACAGCCAGAAGCACTCAGGCCAAGTCCTCGGCTCCTAGGCAAAGGACCTGTTCCTGCTGCTAGGACTCCCTGGGAGCAGGTGACCACCCAGGGCTGGCAGCGCCTCATCCCAGAGAAGTGACAGCAAGAGGGTACCCGCCCTAAGCTCAGAGGCCCAGGACAAGCTCAGGCTCCACACCAGCACTTGGCTTCACGTGCAGGCTGCTCAGTCACCACCCACCTTCCAGCCTCAGCTCCCTTATTTGTAAAAAGAGAATATGAAATGACTCACAGGTTGTTTTAGAGCAAAGGAGACAGTGTCTATGAAAGTGTTTAGCAAGTGAGGGATTATGGTTGCTCCTAAAAATCTGGTGATGAATAGTAACATAAAAGAGACTCGCAGGGAGCCAGGAGTTGGGCTGGGGCCTGGTTCAGTTCTGCCTCACAGAGGCCCTCCCTAAAGCCATTTGGTGGCTCTTGTCGCCCTTAGGGAGGAGACCAAAGTCCTTCCTCTGGCTGCCAAGGCCCTGGTGGTCTTCCTCAGGGAATGTTTCTCCACCTCTGCTTTAGAGACCTTGGTGCACTTACTCGTTGATCTCCGTGGTGACTGAATAAGGCCTGTTCTCCCCCTAGACCATAAGCCCATGACAGTGGGACTTGCTTTTAATAAATGCAGCATTTGCAGGATAAGTAAACGGGATGCACAGAGGTGGGGGGTTCTCTGCCTCCATGCAGGGCCCCACAGAGCTCCTGAGCTTCTCCCCAGGAGCCAGGCCCTGGAAACCAAGAGGCAGCTGGAAGCCAGGGGTGGGGGTGGGGAGCCCACTGGGTCTTGCAGCTGAAGGTTGTCTCCTTGGAGGAGACTGTCACTGGCTGGATCAGTGAGAGGAAGCTTAGGCCTTCCATGCATATAGGATTACCCGTAGGAGACAGTGTACAGATGTCTGACCCACCTGTACAAATGGGTAAACTGAAGCCCAGAGAGAGAAAATGGCTATTCTCAAACCACGCCAGTGGTGGCAGGGCCCAGGCCAAGAGTCAAGCTTTGCCGATGGTCAAGCAGTATGTTCCTGACAGATCTCAAGTCTCTTGGGCTGGTGGTTTCCCACTCTTTGTCCCATCAAAGGTCTGGTGCTGTCTGAGGCAGAGCGTAGGCCTGGGGAGGTGATAGAGGTGTGGCCTCAGGAGTCTCCTGTGGAAAAAGCAGAGACTAGATTACTAGGTTCTTCTTTTTTTTTTAAACAGAGACATCACTGTGATTACTTTGTTAAAAAAATTTTTTTTTAAATGTGGGCCATTTTTCAAGTCTTTATTGAATTTGTTACAATATTGTTCTGTTGTTTATGTTTTATTTTTTTGGCTGTGAGTCATGTGGGGTCTTAGCTTCCAGACCAGGGATGAAGCCCACACCTCTTGCATTGGAAGCATGAGTCTTAACCACTGAACCACCGGAAAAATCCCTGGGTTCTAGTTCCGACTCTGCCACTCATTGTGTGACCTTTGGCGAGTTATTTCAGCTTTCTGAGCATCAGTTTCTTCATCTATAAAACAGGGATAATAATAACATATTTCACAGGGTTGGTGCTGTTGCTGCTAAGTCGCTTCAGTCGTGTCCGACTCTGTGCGACCCCATAGACGGCAGCCCACCAGGCTCCCCCATCCCTGGGATTCTCCAGGCAAGAACACTGGAGTGGGTTGCCATTTCCTTCTCCAATGCATGAAAGGGAAAAGTGAAAGTGAAGTCGCTCAGTCGTGTCCGACTCTCAGCAACCCCATGGACTGCAGCCTACCAGGCTTGGGATTTTCCAGGCAAGAGAACTGGAGTTGGGTGCCATTGCCTTCTCTGTTCACAGGGTTGGAGTGAGGATTAAATGGCTTGTTTTTGCCTGCGTTGCATACGTAGTTGCGGTCCATGCAAAGCCCCTGGGACAGTGTTTGCACACGGTAAGTGCTGTGTGAGTGTTAGCTGCCATTTCCAGCCTCACTCCCCCTGCCCCAGCCTCCTGAGGGGAGAGTGGTGGTGAGGGTCCCATGCTGCAGATTCAGGGGATCTGGGGATGGCTGGGGGGCACAGGAACGTCTGTCTCCAGCAGGCTATCCTGCTGCGGGCTGCTGATATCCAGGAACTTTCTGTGTGGCCAGGGTGACTCTGAGCAGAGGTAGCTTGAGAAGGGGTAGGGGTGTGCATGGGCCAGGCCACTCTGTCGGGGCTGAGAAGGTGGAAGGAGGGCACAGGTGAAAGAGGCTTTCAGCCACACAGGGATGCTGGTTGGGGTCCCCTCCTGGGCAGAGAGAACTGGAGGGAGTGGTTCGTCTATTTCTGGGCAGTTAGGTGGAGGGAGATGCCTTTCAGGGAGAGCCCTTGGTAACATCCATTGGGAGGATGCTGATTCAATGCAAGGGTCCCCTAGCATGAAGACTTCTGAAGGCTGGGAATGATGGTTTGTAAGCGAGGGTATTATCTGGGGGCTTCTGGCAATGGGAGAAGAGAGATGAGGGGGGCGCCTAGTGGTAGAATGCCAGGGGCTAACAGCAGAGCTCTTCCCTAGGACCCACAAAACTGCAAAATCTCCAGAAATCCCCAGTGCTCATTATGACTGGATTCCTCCTGGTGATTTGTGCAGGAGCCAAATTCTGCTTCTGGGCTGATATGAGGGGGCAGAGCTGGGGTCAAAGGCAGCAAGCCCCCCAAGACTCTCTGTCTCCAGGAGCCCCAGAAATCTTTAGACAATGGGAACAGGGACAGTTCAAGGATTTCTCACCTAGAAGCCATGGGCAGGGGGAGAGGGTCCCAGAGTCCCAGGGACTAGATACTGAGCAGGAGACCTGAACCAGGAGCTGAGATGATATCCTTTGCTGATACTGTGCTTGGGTCTGACACTGGCAGAGGGCCAGTTTGTAAGGTGCTTTCTCTAGGTAACCTCTTTGTTTGCTTCTGCTTTACAGACATGGACACAGATGCACTGAGTCAAGAGACCTGCCCAAGGAAGGCATCCAGAGCTGGAATGTGAGCCCAGGTGGGGATTCTGCCCTGGAGCATCTGGACCCTACCCCCAGGAGGCCGGGTGAGTGAAGGGACGGGACCAAGTCTCCTGGGTCAGGCTGAGACAGGTGAGGGGCATTTGCTGGGTAAGCAGTGAGGAGAGAGGGTCCCTCAAGTTCCACAGGCTCCTGAACAGAGGACCCAACGTGGCAGCCTCTGCTGGGGTGGGGTGGGGGCGTGCTGGAACTGCATCAGGGAGAAGAGGGGTGCTGGAGGCAGCCTCGAACCCAAGTTTGGGAGGGCTGGGGCTTTGGGGGTGCCCTGGTCTCAGCTCACTGCCCTGGGGTAGATTATTCCTCCTGTGGCCCCTCGACCTTCCCACCCATGCTGGGCACTGCCAGGAGGGCATGAGGCTTCCATCTGGTTGCAGGTTAATAAATCTCACTCTTCCCTGAGGCCGGAATTGCAGGATTGCGCTTTATCTCAGTGTGGTGCTGCATGAAAGAAAAACTCTTTGGAATTCAAATGTATGAAAATCTCATGCTGTTCTAAGTGTAGCTAGGGGAGTTCACTAAGGGAATCTTGAGAGGCTTTGATAAAGCGATCACCACTGACCAAAGGAAGAGAACAACGTCCTGAAAGCAAATGACTGCAACCACTTTGCCTTCTAAGGGAGCAGCAGAATTTATATCAGAGAGTAAGTAGGTCTGTGCTTCTGGGGGCGCTGGGGAAAGAGAGGCTGGAGAAGGGGCCCTTTGTAACCATGGGGAGCACCCTTACTGGGGAGAAAAAACGGTTGTAGAGAAGGGGTGGGAGAATCACAGACCGAGATGGCAGTGGGGACAGGGAGGAATGGCTGGGTGGGGACTTTGGGGGATACAGTTTGCTTAATGGGTCTAATAGTTTATTTTTGGCATTGTCCCCTGAATCCTTGGGGAATGTCCACCTCCCACATTAAGGACTTTGCAGGAGTCAGGATTTGTGTTTATTTTGGTAGATATTGAGAAAAATGAAACGATGCACAGTTCTTAAGAAAAACAGTGAGCATAGCCCTGGAAAGCAGGAGTGGGGCAGGGCAGAGACTGAAGTGCCGAGCAGGCCGACGCCCACCCCCCCACACACTCCAGGAAGTCAAAGAAATTCTGAGGAGTGCCCCAAACTGCACAGAGATTCTAGGAGCGGGAACTCAAGGAGCGGGAACCACACTCTGACATCTGAGTTGCAGTAGAGAAGTCACCTCTGCTTTAGTAGCTTTGCTGACGAGGCAAGTATTTGTGTTCGGAGAGTTGGAGTTGGGCCTCCCTGCAAGCAGACCCCACTCCTGTCCCAAGGAGCCAGGGCAAGCATTTGTGTACTTGGAGGGAGCCTGAAAATTGTCTGGACCCTCAACTTTGCAGATGGGGTGATGGGCCCAGGGAGGAAGTATGTACATTCTCAGGACTCATCCAGTGGCAGAGCTGGGTGGCTCCTAACCCAGAGTGAGGAATAGGCTGGAGTGGCAGGGAGAGGAAAGATACACCAGGGTGGGAAGCGGCTGGGCCTCTCATGCCTGGCTGGTGGGGGCGGTAGGGGAGAGCTGCCCAGTCGCTGCCCGGGCTTCCTGCATGCTCTGCCTGGAGGTGCCTGACTGAGCTGGCCAGGTAAAGAGACAAGCTCCGGGTGTTGCCTGGACAGAGAATGGCAGAGAGAAGGCACCCACAGTCCCCAGCCCCAGCTCTGCCACCCTAACTGTTAGCAGAGGATGACATTCTTTCATGGGGAGGTGGGTCGCAGCCTGCAGAGCCCCCTCCTCCACCACCAGTCCTCTGACCCCCACCTCGGGAAAGCCCAATTGCTGAGCTCCTGGGTGAGTCCTCTAGGTCTGCCCAGAGCCCCTGCCCCACCAGCCTAATGTAGACCTTTGGTTCTGGTGGGCAGCACCCACCTGGAGGTATCTAGCTCCCACGGGTGAGTGAAGTCCTCCTGATCCAGCACTTCACGGGTCAGGCTCTGCCAAGGCCATGGTGGCTGAGGCGCCAGAGCAGCCGGCACCCCCCGCACTTTATGAGAGGCAAACACAAGAGCCCCACCCTCCGTGAGTCATGGGGAAGGGTGCAGAGGAGGTGGGGGCCCCTCAGAGGGATGGTGTGGGCATGGATGAGATGCTTAGACAATCTGACCAGGTCCTTGGGAGCTGTGAGGGTGGGATGACCCTTTCTCTACTCCTTCTGCCCAGGTGGAAGCTCACAGGGCATGAAAAGAGGACACCGGTCTCCCTGAAGTCAGGGAATCTTAAGATCATGAAATCTTAGGGTGTTTGAATCATAGAATCTCAGAAATACTTGGTACTGGGATTCTGGAAATAACTGGAGTGTAAGATTTTAAAATGTTTTAATGCACGGTGCTCTTTTATTTACCATTATGACTTGGAGAATGAAAAAGACATTACAAATACACTAGTAGTTTTCTTTAGTGTTTTGACTCTATTTTTACTTTTCCCAGTTTTCTCTGTTTTCCAAATATTTGCAGTGAGCGTGGGTTATTTTGAAAATGAAAAATAACAACATGTAAAGATAGCACTCTGCCTGTTATCACCAGAGGCAGTATACTCTTGTAAATTGAGTGGAGGCTAATGATGTCCTCTTGTTAGAGGCAGTCCTTTTTCCCCCTGATATGCAAAAATATTGAAGCATAAGATTTTTAAATCAGTTGCCAAAATATAAAAAGTCTGGCACTTGTAGAATCTTAGGAAAAAGAAACCAACCTTCCCAGAGAGGTGAAGCAGCCTAGAATTTTAGCTCAGGAGAGCCTAGAACTTTTGAGAACAGGAGCTCTCAGAGGACTTCAAAATCACCTGGCCCAGCTCCTCCATTTATATCTGAGGACTGTCGTGAGAGGGCAGAGTCTTGTGTGAGGTTACCTTCTTCTGTGGCTCCCATCTCTGCCAAGGGCGGCAGAGCATCTCCTGGGCGGCAGGCAGGCAGGGGGCCATGTGGTGTCGCTGACCACTCCTGACCCTTGCCCCAGTGCTGTCTCAGACTAGAGCTGCATCTGACGGAGGCTGGCTGGATCCAGAGTCTAGGGGCTGCCGGCTTAGTCTGCATACAGTGTATCTACCTGGTCAGGGGGAAGAGCAGAGAAGCCCTTGAGAACAGATGGTCACAAGAAGTACCTGGTGTAGGGGAGAAGCTAAGACAGTGTGTTTTGAATAAATGTATGTATGAATGAATCAGCGAGTGATTGTGTTGCTCTTAGTGAATAAGAGCCTGCAGTCGGTCATACCTGGGACCTGAGTCTTAGCTGTGCCTCTGAAGCCAACACACCTCCCAGGGACACTACCCGCTGTACACTCATGTCCTCAGCAGCACTGTCCACAACAGCCAGAGGGCAAAAGACCCAAATGTTCATCAACGGATGGATCGATAAACACAATGGAGTATTACATACAATGAAATACTATTCAACCTAAAAAGGAAGGAAATTCTGGGACTTGCTACAGCATGGATGAATCTTGAGGACACTATGGTGAGTGAAGGAAGCTAGTCACAAGATGACAAATACTGCCTGATTCTACTTATATGAGGTACCTAGAACAGTCAGATACACAGAGACCAAAAGTGGAAGGGAGGTTGCCAGGGGCTCAGGGAGGAGGGAATGGGGACTTATGGTTTAATGGGTATAGAGTTTCAGTTTTGCAAGATGAAAAGGGTTCTGTGGTGAGGGTCACCCAACAATATGCATGTCTTTACTATGGCTCAGAGGTTAAAGCGTCTGCCTCCAATGCGGGAGACCCGGGTTCAGTCCCTGGGTTGGAAAGATCCCCTGGAGAAGGAAATGGCAATCCACTCCAGTATTCTTGCCTGGAGAATCCCATGGACGGAGAAGCCTAGTAGGTTACAGTCCACGGGGTCGCAAAGAGTCAGACACGACTGAGCGACTTCACCTCACCTCACCTAATATCACTTCCCAGATGGTTCGGTGGTAAAGAAACCTGCCAATGCGGGAGATGCAGGAGTTGAAAGTTTGATTCCTGGAGAAGGAAGTGGGAGCTCACTTCAGTACTCTTGCCTGGAAAATCCCATGGACAGAGAAGCCTGGTGAGCTGCAGTCCACAGGGTTGCAGAGAGTCGGACACTGAGTCACTGAGCATGAGTGATATTACTGAACTGTATCTTATAAATGGTTAAAATGGTAAGTTTATATTAAAAGTACATAATAATCAGTTTTGTTAAGAAGTAATTTTATTCTCAAGTAATGGGGAAGAATGGGGGAGGATCAGACTCATCAAGTGTGACTGAATCCATGGCTCTGTCTCTTGGAACAATGATGACTAATGATGGTGTCATCTCAAAAGCCGACATTCCTTCCCACTCAACAAAAAATTCCCGAGAGCAGATGGTGCTTATTCCAGTTTGGGTCATATGCTTATCCAGTCCTTGAACCAGTCCCTGTGCCCAGGGATGCGATACTCCAGCTGGACGGAGCTAAGTTTCAGGGCCACCTGGAAGGAGGGCAGGGGACATCTGGGCACCCCAACAGGGGCTTCCACAGTGGATAGGGAGACTGGATCCCAAGGAGGACCTAATAGCAGAGAAGACTGGAAGGGAAAATCTGTGTTCTTGCTTCAGTCAGAGCAGCAGAGGGTAGGGAGAGGAGAAATTCCAGGGCGGCATGAGCCAAGGAAAATTCAGAAGTGACTCACAAGTGGCCACGGGGTACTGACACCCAGCAGAAGTCCCCTTGATGGCCAGACAGGGGCTCAGACAGACAGCACTGCTAAGCAGAGCACAGAAGCTCTGCAAAGCCAAGTCGCGCTTATACACCACAGCCCAGTAACCAGCCTGGCCTCCAACCTGCCCCTCCAACCTGGACCTTAGGTCAAGAGGGCGCTCTGTGCAAGTGACAATGCAGGCAGGCCTGATGCCCCTTGCATTTCCAGGAAGGCCAGTGACGACTGTGCTTTGTGTGATGTCTGGAGCCTTCCACTTCGCCCAGCTGGCTGCCCCTCGGGCAGTCAGCAGCGACTCCATCAAAACATGGGGAAACTAGGCAAGCCTGTTGGAGGATTTTAAAGAGGGCCAGAAAGTCAGCAAACCCTGCTGAGCTCCATATTCCAGAGATGGAGGAAGAGGGGCCAGGAGGAAGAGGGGGTGAAGTGACCGGAAGTGAGGGATGGGTCCACTTCTCTCTTTAGAGACGAGTGGGCCTTGGGGTGAGCCTGAGAGGTGGCAGCTGGCAGGAAGTAAGGGGCACTGATTGAGAAGCCCACAGCTCTGGGTTTGAATCCACAACTTATTGGCTGTGTGAATTTTGATGTTACTGTTGCTGAGCCTGGGATTTTTCTACCTGTGAAAGCTACCTATGGGTCGCTGTGAGCCCTGAGTGAGATCAGATCATCCCATCCCAGGCAACCAGAGGTTAGCCATCTGTGGTTTTGCAACAGAGCAGCATGTCATGTGTTTATTTCCACAGTGTTTCTATGCGTGCTTGGTTCATTTTGGTTCCCTTATCTTTCTCCTAACAGACTGCAGAGCTGCTGAGAAAGATCTCATCTGTTCACAGTCTACCCTCAAAATACACAGGTAAGCAGCCAGACCCAGAATGTCTTCTCTTTAAATACAGTGACACAAACATTCTGCAGGGAGTTGTAAAAGCAAACACAAGATGGAGAAAGCAAAATAGATTTGGAGGATGGGCTAAGAAACTTAATTTTTTCTTTAGAGGCTATACCTTGAGATTTTTTTAAATAGCGAGTGTCTCCATTATATAGTTGCACATTTAAAAATGACATATGTGTTTTCAATTCTACATATTTCAATTACATATATGTTTTAATTTGACTGCACCAGGTCTTTGCTGTGGCATGAGGGGCCTTTGATCTTTCTTGTGGCTTGTGAACTCTTAGTTGCAGCCTGCGGGATCTAGCTCCCTGACCAGGGATTGGACCCAGCACCCCCACACTGGGAGTCAGGAATTTTAGCTACTGGACCCACCTGGGAAATCCGCTAAGAAACTTAAAAGGGAGGTACCCTCTAGAGAATAAGAAAATTATGATACTCTGCAGGGACAGATGTACGATTCTACTAATACTAATACAGTGTATCTAGAGTAGTCAGACTCAGAGGCAGAAAGTAGAGCGCCAGGTCTTGGGAAAAGGGGGAAATGGGGAGTTGTTAACGGGTTTCAGAGTTTCAGCTTCGCAAGATGTAAAGAGCTCTGGCAATGGCTGATGGTGATAGTTGCAAATGGTGTGAATATAAATAAAAACACTGAACTGTACACTTTGAAGTGGTTTAAATGGTTCATTTTATGTTACGTATATTTTTACAAGAAAAAAAAATTGGTAAATTTTTGTGGGCTTTCTGGGGACAAACTGGTGGCAGGGTTGAGGACAGAGCAGGAGAAAGGCAACGAGATGGCATAGTTTTTGGTTTCGTCTGTATGTTTTGTTTTTGGCTGTGCCACTTGGCATATGGGATCTTAGTTCCCCCACCAGGGATCGAACCTGTGCCCTCTGCAGTGGAAACATGGAGTTCTAACCACTGGACTGCCAGGGGAGTCCCAGGGTATAGTTGTCACATATGATGCTGCCACCAGGGAAACATCCCTAGTGGCCAAGGACCTTTAAAAACAGGACAATTTTACACTGACCCTGAAGCTTTTTGCTGGATTCACAGCAAATCCCCACCCAGTCCCTCTTCTTGATTGAAGCCTGCTGAGCACAAGTTTTGTGTGAAAGGGGCTTCCTGAATTAACACAGGGAGATGGCAGCAGTGCTGGAGGTGTAGAATGGAGCCGCAACCTGTGGACGGAACCAAGTCAGGAGAAGTAGGAGCTCAGAGCCATCATAACCATGACATTGTAAATACTCAATGCCAATCCCCCAGCCCCAACCGAGAAATCTGCAGAAATCTCAAGGAAGACATTGGATTCCCAGAGAGTCAGGGCCATCTTCTCTATCTCTTAAAGGATAGAGATACCCCAGCTGCATCTGGATCATATTTATGTAATATCCCTTTCCTTTTCAATTTTGTCAACCACTATTGTGCTAACTCTATACTCATCCTGAATGTAAGCCCAACTTTTGGTGAGAGTTACTGTTCACAGAGGATGGGATGGCTGGATGGCATCACCGACTCAATGGACGTGAGTTTGAGTGAACTCCGGGGAGTTGGTGATGGACAGGGAAGCCTGGCGTGCTGCATTTCATGGGGTCACAAAGAGTCTGACACGACTGAGCAACTGAACTGAACTGAACTGTTCACAAGGCAGCAGAGTCCAGCAGATAGAAGCAGCAATTCTAGAAGCAGGCGTGTTGTGTTTGGATCCTGGGTTCTCACTTTATTATGTGGCCTTGAGCAAGCTGATTCACCTTTCTGACAGTCACTCAGTTTATTTATCTAGAGAAAATGAAAGTGATTCTCTATCTCCTAGGGTTTTGGGTGAGCATCAGATACAGTACCACATATAAAGTACGTACAATTCAGAGTGTTCATCAGTAGCTAGTACTTAGTCCTGTCCCAATGTCTGGTAGGAATTCAATCGTTGCTATGGGTGAGTCTTCTAAAGTGGCCTGTGAGTTCCCCACCTCTGCGCTAATCTACCCAGAGCCCTGTGAGCCCTGGCTCAGGAATGAGCACAGACCTGTCTACCCCCTTGACCTTTGGTTCTCTGGAAGTGAACAGAAGCAGGGAAGCCCCACACAGGGAGGCTTTCTCCAAGAGAGTCGGGATGGTTTGATTCAGCTCATCCCCCTTCCTGGAGCAAACTACATAAACACAGAGACCTCCTGCTGATGGGGGAGTGGAACTGTCCTCTTAAGGGGAAGACAGTAGTTTAATGGGCTCCACGTGATAGGAAAACCAGTACTGCTGTTGAGGACTTTGGGACGGAATCTTCAAACTCAGGGGCTTTTCTTGAGCGAGGCGCAAACTCCTCAGCCCTCTGCCTTTGCCGCTTTCTCTTCTGGGTTCTGGCTGGAGTGCACTCGAAGAACTTGAGCTTTTCCAATGTTCTCTGGGATGGGGCGGGGGGGCACACAGCAGGCAGGAGGGTGTGAGGGAGCTGCCCAGGAGATCTGGGGAGACCCCTGCTCCCCGACACAGGCCCCGGTGCCCAGGCCAGGCTAAGCTGCTCAGGCTCCGCGGTCACCTGGGAGGGACTGACTCCCTTCCCCCAGCCCCACTTCCACCCTCTACTACATCTGGGTATCACTACTATATCCAGGTCACATATGTCTGCACAGTACCTACTCTGTCAGACACCCTGGCACACCTGGCACACACCCCTTAGAATCTGTGGGGGAGAGCAGTGTATGCCAAGAATACCTGTCTGCTCTCCCTGCAACCTTCCTCCCTTTACCCTCCTGCCCTGGTCTAAGGCACTGCTTTCCTCTCTTGCTTCCCTCACCCTCTGGACCTCCACAGTTCATTCTCTGCACAGTCTCCCTAGGGGGTCCCCCCATGCCCTGATAACCCTCCAGTGAACCCCATGAAGCCTGAGTGAGACCACACACCTGACCTTCCATGCAAGGAAGGCCACAGCCTGTGGGCTGGCTCTGCCCACCTGTCTCACTTCTTCCCACTGTTCCCAACCCGCAAGGGTCTAGCCACCCTGGCTGGCCCACCTGCTCTTTCACCCACACACCTGGCAGTGGAAGCCTGTTGCAGGCTTTCCCTGTGACAGAAGGTTGGATCCTTTCTGCCTCTCAGCTTAATGGACCCTTCTCCATGCCCCCGCCCCCCCCACCTCCACTCAATCCTTCTGACTCTCCTATTGCCCTGTTATTTCCCTTATGGCACCATCTCCCTCAGGTGTCTTTGTGGTCTGCACGTCTCTCCCTAGGATGTAAGCTCCAAGGCGGCAGAACCCATCTCTGAGTTCTCCCCAGTGATCCCCAGAGGCTAGCACCTGGGTACTAACTAAGGATCTGTTGAGTGGATGGATGGATGGATAAAATGAGCAGCTTCTTAGGGCAGGGGTCCATCTCGAGAGGGGTCCTTGAATCCCCCAAGGGATCTAGACGTGGTGGGCTTCAGTGAGCCCCCAGTGCCCTGCTGTGGGGACTCTTACCTGGTTTTTCGCTTTTTGATAGAGGTGGTGTCTTCATCTTCTTCTGGGATTGGCTAAAAGCAACACAAGGAGAGCTAGGAAGGTCAGGCTGGAGCCATACAGCCAGCTGAGTGGCAGGGCGGGCGGGGGAGGTAGGAAAGGTGCCCCTGGGAAAGGCCAAAGAGCCAGCAGCTCTGTCCAGGGATGGCCCCACCCTGAGCAGGACCCCAACAAGTGCAGCACCGTTGCTCACTGTGGCCACGAGGAACCAAGGCCCTTCTCTAGGGGCTATAAGAGAGGCCACTGCACGGCCCTCCCTTGGCCTGCTGCTTTCCTGTAGATGGGAACCCTAGTGAGCCCTAGGGAGTTACTGACAAGCATGGATAATGCGCCTATCTTGCATAGGCTCTGCACTTCAGCAAGCCTCCTGATTCCCCTGACGGAATGTTTCTTTTCTATGACTTTAGGAGAGGGGGTTTTGAAAAGAGTGAAACTGAGGCTCACAGATGGGAGGTGGCTTGCCCAGGATCACCGTGAAGTTGCCTTACCACTGTGTCTCCACTGGTCTCAAGCTAAACAAGAAAACCAAGTTTGGGGCCAGAGCAAGCACCTATACCTTTAACACATTCAAGCCAGCACTGCATCCTGCCTCATTTTCAGCCCAGTTCCCAGCCACTCCCAAATTTCACATTACCTATTGCTTCAAGTTCCTGGCTTTCCCAGCCCTCCTCGCTCCTGACTTGCCTTACTCTTACATTTGCTTGTTCAAGATACACATCTCCATGTTCACCCCCACTCCACTATTTGACAATCTCTGGACATCTGCCTTTCCAGTCAGCTCCTAGGTGACTCTGAGTGCTCCTGGGCTGGCAAGTTGGATAAGCCTGAGTCTGCATGCATGCTAAGATGCGTCAGTCTTGTCTGACTCTGTGACCCCGTAGACTATGGCCTGACATGCTTCTCTGTCCATGGTATTCTCCAGGCAAGAATACTGGAGTGGGTTGCCATTTCCTTCTCCAGGGGATCTTCCCAACCCAGGGATCGAACCCTTGTCTCTTATGTCTCCTGCATTGGCCGGTGGGTTCTTTACCACTAGCACCACCTGAGAAGCCCAAGCCTGAATATGAGTCCCAGCTTTTCTGCTGCCCACCCGGGTGACTTTGGGCTGTCATTCAACTGTCCTGAGCCTCAGTCTTTTTCATCTGTAAGATGGGAAGCCATACTGCCTCCATGGGTGGCTGCATGGACTAGAAATGTGTTAAATACCCAGCCGTGTCAGGTACACACAGTGGACACTCAGGATCACTGGCCGCACGGCTGACGCTCAGGCCCTGCTGCATGCAGCTTGCCCTCATCTTCCCCTTCCCCAGCTTGTCATTAATCCTTCTTTCAGCCATCCGGAGGACTTAGTACCAGCACAACGTTGCTTCTGCCTGCCGTATGTTACCCTTCCTTCTCTGCTTGTGTCTTCCCAAGGCCCAGGAGCTCCTGGAGAGCTTGATGTGTGTG
Organism: Nanger dama; assembly: GCA_917880005.1. Classification (NCBI taxonomy): domain Eukaryota; kingdom Metazoa; phylum Chordata; class Mammalia; order Artiodactyla; family Bovidae; genus Nanger; species Nanger dama. Next base: position 18,779,945 of record CAKJTW010000028.1, on the reverse strand, counting down.
GCTTATTCAGCTCTGTTTTGCTACAAGTGACGCAGGTCACCGCCTCCCCCCGCTCCTCCCTCGATATCCTCCACAGCAGGCCTCTGGAGTCTGGTCTGGCAGAGAAAGCCTCTGAGCCATCAGGTGGCACCAGGGGTCCCAGGGAGAGTGGGGCCTCTTCATCCAGTGCAGGCACAGGCAGCCCAGGCTCTGGCCTCCTTTCCTGGGCCTCCTCGGGCCACACCTGGGCGGACAGGTGGCTGAATATGGGGGAGCAGTTCTGGGAACAGAGGGGCAGGTGAGGGGTATGACACCCACCTGTAGGGTAGCTGGTGCCTCTCTTGAAGTGAGTCTTGAGCTTCCAGGAGCTGGTTCAGGAGTTTTTCTTCTGGGATGGACACTAGGGGCTGGGGAAGGAGCTGAGCCACCGCGGTCTGCAGGAGCCCTAGTGCCATGTCTTTCTCTGTAAGCACAGCCGAGGTGGGGGGGAGGATGCTCAGGGGCAAGGCCTCGGCCCCCTGTCTTGCTGATGGATGGGACGGGCAGCTGCAGGGCCTCCAGCTCTTCTGCCCCACAGGAGTCCATGGGGAGGGCTGTGCATATCTCCGGCCCCTAAGCATGCCTCTGCCTTCCACACCTTTATACACCTGCTCGTGTGTACCTTATTCTTGGTTTACTTGCTATCACACCCCTGGCCCTCTGGGAAGCCTGCTGGGGACCCGCCTTCCTCCCCTTCCTCCTCTCCTTCCTCCTCCACTCTCTGGTCCAATCAGTTCTCTGATCATTCCTCACCCCTCTACTTAGATACACTCTCCACTCACCATCCCAGTGTGTATGTATACAAAGTCTATTCACATGTACACATGTGTGTGCTCCTATGAGTGTGTTTGCATGAATGTGCATATCCATTTATGTGTACACATACGTGTGCTCTTATGTACATATATTAGCATGAATTTGCATGTCCATTCATATGTACACATACGTGTGTGCTCTTACATGTGTGTATTTGCATCTCTGTGCATGTGTGTTTCCCACAGAGGTAGATTAAGGACTGTCTGTCTCCCTCCCAGGAGCCAAATCCTATGATCAGCATGCAGAGGGTTTGCTCTCAGAAGCAGTGTCATGGAAACCTTGCGGAGGAATGCGGAGGAGAGGGCAGTGATGTTGTCTAGCTGGAAAAGATTAGTTTGTGGCTCTGAAAAGGAGGAGCAGCCCCGTGTAAGGCCATGGGATGGGAGCCGAGTGACTTCTGAGTCCTGCAGAACCAGAGGACACGGCCCTCAGCAGCCTCCACTCAGATGAGGACCCGGGCCCAGGATGATGTCCTCACCCTTGGCAGGCGCGTAGAGTAGCCAGAACTGGATAGCATTCAAGGAATCTGTCTGCAGAATTTGCGAGAGCAGTTCCAGTATCTGTGGGCAGGAGGACAGGCCTGGGTCAGCGTGGCTGGACAGCACATTCTAGCCGGCAGTACAGCCCCCTGTCCCATAAAGTGTTCTCTCCCCACATCCTTCGCTAGACTGACCCCCACGACAGTCCCTGCCTACCCTCTGCATGGACTTTACACTTTGTAGAAAGCTTTCTTTGCCAGAAGCCCTGGAGGAAGGTTCTTCACCTCCTTCCTGGACAGATGAGGGATCTGAGAAGGCAACCTGGCAGAGATGCTGTGGCAGATCGAAGCCTCTGAGTCAGTTTCTTGGACCCCCCCATCCCTGAGCCCTGTGTGGTTGTACCCCCAAGGTCCCTCACTGGGAAGGCGAGGTCAGAGCTGGCCGTCAGCTCCTCAGAGACGCACCGAGTCCTGAATGCCTGGCTTCTTGATGTGGGAATTTCAGGGACCTCACGGGCCTCCCCCCCTGAAGCGCCCAAGCTCAGAGTCTGGAGATGTTAGCAAAGAGGTGGGCTGATCCCTGTGGACAGCTTGAGGGCTGGAGCCAGCTGGTTCTGTGCACTGCTTAGTCGACAGTCCCTTCCCGCCCAGGGCTGGGCTGTCTTCGCTCCCAGGGTCCTTCTCAGCCCACTCAACCTCCCACATCTTTGCTACTTCAGGACCCTTTCCCCACTGCATCCTCCAGTAAAGGGTCAGCGGCAGGAGATCCTGGCCTGTCTGAGGAGGGGGTACGGGGGGCTCCCTAGGCCAGGCTGCTGACGACGGCGACGACCATGTAGAGCCAGGGCCTGTGGTGGGTGGTGGAGCTCCTGGAGTCCTAGGAAAGTGGGGTCCCCTTCGTGTCTGGCGGCCAGTCTCCCCAGGTCTGCCACGTCCCTGGCAGAGTGGAAACTGGGCCAGGCCTCGCCCCAGGCCTCCACTTGCTAGGCTGCCCACCCTCTCCCCCAGGGAACCCGCTTGCTGAGGTGACCCCCACCCTCCATTGGCCTGGGGCCCTCCTCCATTCTCTGCATCCAACTTACCTGCCCTGTGCCCCCTCCCCACAGGACCTGAGAACCTACTTCCAGGCAAGGTCAGGCTGCCCTATGGTGGAGAAATCACTGTGTTTGAGCCCCTGCTAGGCTGCTCCTTCTCTGGGGACCTGGGCCATGGGCCATCACCTGGCAGGGCCTCAGCCTCCTCATCTGTGGAGTGGGGATCCCTGTCCTGTCTGCTCTGTCTGTTCCCTGAGCTGTCATAAGGCTCCAAGGGGACCACGTGCTTTAAAGCGCTGGTCATGGGGCAGGTGTCAAGATGCCACCACAGTCTGGCCTCTCCTGGAGAACAGGGACTTGCACTGCCTTGCCCACTGGCATGAGTCCTGCGTGCCTCCCAGGCCCTAATGGGAAACTTGAACACAGAGGAGGGGTCTTTATGCTTTGTTCCAGCAGAGACCAGACCCCTCCAGAGTGTGGGGACCTGGCTAGGACCAGCCTTGCAGACTGTGGGGGCAACCCACTGGGTGTGGTGAGGATGCACCAGACATGGCCTCCACCTCCAGACAGACCTCCACCTCTATGCTTCTCATTTCACTACTGCAGTCTCTTTCTTAACTTATTAAGTACCACCGTGGGGACAGACCTTGTGATAAAACATCTGTTCTTCCAGTTTGACTAAATGATAGAACTAAGGTCCCTAGAAGGGAAAGGACTTAAAGATGGAAAGGCTCACACAGACATCTAGAGGCAGCTGGGGACTGGAATCCAGGCTCCTGACTCCCAGAGCTGGGGTTTTTGAGTCTTAGGGTCTCAGGGACAAGACCTTCTCCCTGGGAGAAGCCATACTGGAAAGCACTTTGCAAGGGTCCTCGATGGATCCTCATGAGCCTGGGAGCAGGTTCCACCAAGTTCTCTGCCCTCAGATGAGGGCCTCCAGAGGGTCCACAGCCCCCAGCCTTCCCAGCACCTCACCAGCAGCTCCTGATCCTGTAGGACAAAGATCTGGTCTCCACCATCTCTGCTCGCAGGCTGGTTTCGGCCCTGGTGGGAGTGGCGGCGGACCATGACCTGGGTAGAAGCAGGGATGAGCCTGCCAGTCTCTGCTGAGTACTTTGCCCCCTGTTCCCGCTGAGGCTCCTCTTTCTGCTGGGGAAAAATGTGGCCAGAGATTCCAGGCAGAGAGAAAGAAGAGGAAGCAGAGGGGAAAAGGGGAAAAGAGGAGGCGGCCAGGGACCCAGGATGTCAGCCAGGCCAGCCTCAACCTGCCTTAGACCCCACTCACCGGTGGGGGGCAGCCCTTCCTTTATAGCCGTTGTTCTTCCTCCTGGAATTTTACTGAAGGTCGGCTGCCCCCACTCCCATGGTCCTCAGTCTTGCCTGGGTGGGTCCCTCCCCTCAGCCTATCAGAGATTTGAAAATAGTATCCTGTACCAAGACCCTCACTGCCTTCCTTAATTCTTAGCTCTGCTGCCCCCAAACTTGTCCCCCACAGCTTAGCATACTTTCTTTGCCCTGGAAAACCTTCCCTGAGCCAGGTGGGCACAAGGCCTGGGACCTCCTGCCCCTGGAACTCCAGTTAAGATTGGTAGTATCCTTCTTCCCATTTTATTTATTTTTAATATTTATTTATTTGACTGTGCTCGGTCTCAGTTCCGGCATGGGGGATCTTTTAGTTGTGGCTTGCGAACTTAACTGGGATCTTCCTGGACCAGGGATTGAACCCGTGTCCAGTGCAGCATTGGCAGGTGAATTTTTAACCACGGGAACACCTATTTTAAAGATAAGAAAACTGAGGCCCAGAGAGCTTAGCTGAGTTACCCTGAATGTTACAGCAAGTTAGCTGTGGAATGAGAATGAGAACTCTGCTGCACAAGACAAGGGTAGGACCAATCTTAGCCAACAGGGGCCAGGCCTGTCCTAGGACAAGTTCCAACTACCTTCAAGCTGCCTCCTACTTGTCTTTACTGGTTTATCAGCAAATAGTGCTCAGGCTACCCCCAATCTCTCTGAAATCCTTCAGTGATTCTCCACAAAACATGAAACTAAGTTCAGAAATGAGAATAAAGCTGATCTTGCCCACATCCAAAGTCGGCCCCCCTCCAACTCCTCTCTCACTGCTGCCCACTTATCTCCTGTACTTTTAAACCCTCCGTTTTCTAAGATGCTGTCCTGTATTTTCTAGCTTGTGAATAAACATCTGTGCCATGTGCCTCCACCAGGAACGCCTCCCCTGTCCTCTTCTAAACTATGAACCCTTCCTGGATTTCTCCACCAGGTACACTGTGTCCTCTGAACCCTCCCTGTGACCCTGTCCCTTGGGTTGTATTCAGGGACCCCTCCCCTCTGCCAACAGCGGTGCCTCCCGCCTTCCTGAGAAGGTTTGCTCTGTGCTGGTGTGGTTGGAATCACGTGGGAGCAGTTTAGTTACAAAGGAGTGGGTCCATTTCATTTCTTCTTGGACAGCTCCTTTGTTCTGCACCCACCTCCTTGCTCTTCAGCTCACTCTCCTTGGTGAAGATGGCCACCTGGGAGGCCAGGTCCTTCAGCTCCTTCTTCCAGGCCTCTGGGAGAAGAGGGCAAGATCTGGCCAACTGATCCCCGGGGTCTCCCTGTGCACCCTCCCTTTGTGCCGAGTGTGGAAGGGGGATAGGTGGAAGAGCCTCCTCTCCTCCCTGCCCTCCCACCCAGCATCTTAAAGGGAAGGGTATTTTCACAGGGCAAGTGGTGCCCTTGAAGGAAGGAGTTGGAATCATACTATTTGTGGGTAGGTGGGAGTGCTTACTGCTGACATTTGTGTCCCAGCCTGTGTCTTAATTGGGAAATGCTGGAGAACATTTGGCTACGTCTACCGAGATGTTTGTGATTTAGACTAGCTTTGCCTCTTTTAGGAAAATGAAGCCAGGGCAGAGATTCGGTTGATAGGCTGGGCCGGTTGCTACAACACTGAGTCACTCCTGGCCAGGTTGAAGAGCTCTGCAGGAAGCCTTTTGGGCCCCTCTGCCCCTTCTCCAGGATCCTCCCTCCTCTTTGGGGAAAGAGAGGGCTTGCCCAGTGGAGGCCTCTGAAATGCTGCCCCAGCACTCTCTAGGGCTAACTGTTCTGACTGGCCGGTGCCTGAGCACACAGGTTACAAAATTCAGTATTTCTAGTACTGTTCCTGGCTAGAGCTGGAAGTCACATGTCTATTGCCCAGATCTGTTTGTCCTCTGCTTTTTCTGACTCCTCAGATAGCTCAGAGCCAAGCAGGGGTGCATTTCTGATGACCTTGGACTCCCACCCACCTAAGAGCCCTGGCCTTTTCCTTCGCAGGCACCTGCCCAAGCCAGGTAGCCCTTGAGGCCCCAGTACCCACCAGAATAAAGCCGGGGGTCCCGATTGGACTGCGGGTCTCCAACAGGCACTGAGATGGTGGGCATCCTGATCAGATAGCGGGATAAGAGCGTGGCTTGAGGAGAGGTGGCCAGAGAGGCTCGTCCCTGACGACGCAGACAGGCTTCCCGGTGAGATCTGTTAAGGGTTGGAGGCAGTGGGGAAGGGGACCTTGAGTGGGCCCCAAGAACTCCAGGAAGATGGGAGGAGGCTGGTGGGCAGGGGAAGCACTCAGCCCCACTTCTTCCAGTAAACACAACCCCAGAGATGGCTAGGGCTGGGAGGGCCTCTCAGCCGCTCTGACCTTACCCCTGGGCACACTTAGCATGGCAGCAAAAGGGTGGGCTCAGGGTCACATAGTGAGACTGGCCGAGGGGAGAGGAGAACCCGGGCGACCTGGGACCTTCATCTGGGGGTCCCTTTGGTTTTCTGTGACAGGGTAATGAAGTGCAGGTGGTAGCGCACAGAATGTGTGGAGCACACAGAGGCAGGCAGCTTCAAGAAGAGGAGTGGGAGCAGGGCGCTAAGCCAGTTTTTGGTAAGAAAGGCCTGGGCTCAAACCACAGGGGGCGAGACCCTCTGGATAAAACTTCATGCCACCCGTCAGCCTTGCAGGTCTGAGTGCATGGCAGCCTGGGGGTGGTGAGAGACAGTTTACATGTGAGGACCCTCCAGGCTAAGGTCTGTGTGGGACTGTAGCATCACTGGCTTCCCAAGTGGCACTAGTAGCAAAGAATCCGCCTGCAGATGCAGGAGACGAAAGAGGCGCGGGTTTGATGCCTAGGTCAGGAGATCCCCTGGAGGAGAGCATGGCACTCCGGTATTCTTGCCTGGAGAATCCTTGGACAGAGGAGCCTAGTTGGCTACAGTCCATGGGGTCACAAAGTGACTGAAGTGACTTAGCATGTATGAAATGGCATTGTTAGATGGTTAAGCTTTGGGGAGCAGCGTCGTTAGGGCTTAACCGCAGTTTCTCACTCTCTCCTCCCAGAACACTTTTCTCTGGTGCCAGGACCCCTCTCTCTCCCGGGTCCTCCTAGCTCACCAGTCACTGCTCTGCTGCTTCTCCCTCATCTCCTCGACCCCGTAACCTTGGGGTCCCCAGATTCATGCCAGGTTCTCCTCCCTAGCCTCTACAAGGTCCTGTGATAATTCCCATCCAGCACGCCTCTTCAAACACCACTCCCATTTGAGCGGCTCTCACATTTGCATCTGTGCCTGAAAGTGAGCAACTGCGTACTTGGCACCTCCCCTTGGGCTTCCCCACCCACCCCCTTGGACTTCTAAGAGGCATCTCACATGCTGGATCTCCCAGCATCTCAGACCAAACCCCAACACTTCCCATCCTCCACTGGCCCCGTCTATAGGCTCCTCTGTCTTAGCGCAAACCCAATTTTCCATTTTCTCAGACCAAACACCTGGGAGTCAGCCTGACTCTTCTCTCCATCTCATACTCCATTTTTAATCCATCAGCCAAGTCTGTTGGCCTCGCCTTCTGTATCTCTCTAGGGAAGGGCCACTAACTCCTCCATTGCTATCTCTCTGGTCCAAGCCACTGTCCATTCAGAAGCCAGCAGAGCCCTTCTGTTACTTCTTTGCTCTCAACCCTCTGATGGTTGCCATCTGACTCAGTGAGATGGCTTAAGGATAACCACAGTGAGCTCCAAGGCCCACACAACATGGGCCCCGTTGCCTCTAACGTGTCTCATTCTCCTCCTCCTTATTCTGCTTCAGCCACACCCACATCCTCACTATTCTCCAACAGGAGGCTCTTGCCTGGGGGCCTTTGTCCTGGCTCTTCCGTCTGCCTGTGACACCTTCCCCCTGAGATCCACGCGGGTCATGCCCTGTCTTCCTGTAGTCTTTACTCGAGTATCATGATGTTGGTCAGGCCTTGGCTCTGTATATAGCCTTGGCACTTCCAATCTTCTGACACCTTATCTGTTTCCTATTCTTCCCCACTAAAGGTTGGCTCTGTGAGACCAGGGACCATCTGTCTTGCTTGGTCATAACGACAGGACTTGAAAATGTGCCTGACTCATGGTTCACACTCATTAGATCTTTGATGAACAAATAGCTGAGTGGATGAAATGGCCTGAGTCGGAGAAGAGAGCACAGCTCTGGAACACAATATTCATCCCCTTTTCTGATTTGTAAGGTGGGAGAATCGGCAGTGACATAAATCCTGTAGGGCTCTGCAGTCTGCCCTTGGAACCCACCCTGCTCCAGGTAGGTCTTGGCTTGGCCAAGAGTGGCTGGGTCCTCCCTTTCCAGGGGCCCCCAACCCCCACCGTCAGGCCCTGGCCCACCTCAGCCCTACCTTGGATGTGGGTCACCTGCTGGGGCTGGGGGTGGTGCCTGGAGAAGAAGGAGTGGTGGCTGAGACGACCAAAGCGGTAGGCACTGGGGGTTTGGAGCTTGGGTGTCCTCACTGCCTCTCGGATCAGCTTGAAATCCACGATCCCTGGGATCATTGGTTCTTTCTGTGGCCCGCTGTCGCCGTGGCTCCTTGGCCAGCAACCCGACTTCTTCTCTGCTTTCGGCTCAGCCTTTGGACTAAAGGAGAGGGCCAGGGAGAAGCAAGCGGAGCCTTAGGCAGCAGTGCCCACCGAGCTTATGGGAGTCCATTCCCGAGATACTCTGAAAACTGCTTCACAGATTCCACCCCACCCCCATGGCACTAGAGCCGGGCCTCTCCCAAGGTCCTTCTCAGCCATGCCACCCGGCCCTGGGGAACCTTCGGTCTTCCTACGATGCCTGAGTAGGGAGCCAGGATCCATCTGAGAGAACTCAGATGGAATCTCCCCAGGACCCCAGTTTTCTCTCAGAGACTGTTTCCAAAGCCAGAAGGAGAAGCCATAGACCTACCTCCTCGTCCAGACACCTGCGTTGGAGCAAAAGGCACATTATGTGCACCTCCAGGGCCAGCGGGCTGACCCTAGCATGGGCCTCTCCCCAGGCCAAACAGCTGGTGGCCCAGGAGAAGCCAGCTATAGGCTGTCACCCGCCCCCCGCCCCCTGGCCCCCCACCCCCGCCTTGCCCTCAGGAGCAGTTTTGGCCCAGACTCAGCATCCAGGAGCTGATGCCAAAGCCAGACTAGGCCAGCCAGCCCTCTTCCCGTGAGGCCCCCTGGGAGCTGCAGAACTGTTGGTCTGGCTATCTGGGCTGCGTCGCTGTGGGGAAGCTTCAGGCTCTTGCTTCGCTTCACTGGAGACAAGCGTCTCAGGTTCTCCGTCCTCCACCCGCACCCCTTCCCTCTCCTGAGGAGGCTGTGCCTCCCCTAGAGGAATAGGTGGAATCAGTCCAGCAAGGATCCAGGGGTGGGCTGCTCTCCTCCAGGGGCCTGGTGGGACCACCTGCCTGCTCGCTGTCTGCTTCCCCTTCTGGCGGCCCTGGCTGAAGAGAGGCCCTCTGGAGGTGTGTAGATGGACTCTGGATATGCTAAGCAAGGCATTTTGCCCCGGGGCCCTCTGAAGCTTTCGAAGACCAGGCCCCTGAGTTTCCTGTTCCATCCTCGATTAGCTTCTAGGGGATCTGGGACTTAAAGAAATAAAGTAAACCTTCCCTGAATGTCACTGTTAGCTGACCTCCCCTGCCCCCAACTAACAGTGGAAGTCACCCCCTGAAACCCCTGGAATGTTTATGCTCCTGACCCTAGCCACCACACCCTCTCCTGACCCAGGAGGGGCCCTGCCTGTGACCTGTGTTAACTCAGGCCTGAGAACCCACTGGGCACCTGACTGATAGCAGAGGGAAGGTGACCTCCTCTTGGACCCTCAGTCTGTTGAGTTCCTTTGTATTCTACCCTCCCCAACTCCCTCCACCTCCTCCGTCAGCAGGGAAGGCACTGGGGACCTTACCTCGGCAGTGAATGGTCTGCCAATTGGGCTCTCACTTCTGTAGCCATTGGGGGGCCTCTAGCAGAGTAAAAACTGGTGCTCCTAATGCGAGTGTTGAAGATGCATAACAGGAACAGACACTTTAGGGGGAAAATTGGCAGTATCTTATAAATTGAACATTTGCATGCCATATCCCAGTATAACCCAGCAATTGCATGTGTGTGCGTGCTAAGCCACTTCATTCGTGTTGGACTCTTTGCGACCCATAGACTGTAGGCTGCCAGACTCTGCTGTACATGGCATTCTCTAGGCAAGAATAATGGAGTGGGTTGCCATGCCCTCTTCCTGGGTATCTGCCCAACCCAGGGACCGAACTTGGATCTCTTATGTCTCTTGCATTGGGAGACAGGTTCTTTACCACCTGGTTATAGCGCCACCTGGGAGGCCCTAAAATAGAACATTTGCGTGCCATATCCCAGCATAACCCAACAATTACTGTCCCAGAAATATACCCCAGAGGAACTCTTGCAGATGTGTAAGAATATTCAAACCAGCATTGTTCAAATTAGCAAAAACCTGGTGACAGTTCACATGTCCAATGGCAGAAGAGTGAATAAATATGCTGTGGCCCATTCAGACAATTGAACATTATATTGCAGCGAACATGAATGAACCACAGCTACATGCAACAACATAGATGAATCTTACAAATGTAATGAATAGTCAGGAAAGCAAATTGCAGAAGACCATATAGCTTGAGATCCTTTTTAAAAATAAAATTCAAAAGCAAGCAGAATTATCATAAAGGTACTAAAAGCAATGAAACTCTGCAAAATTCATGTAGTGGCTATTTCTGAGGGCAGATAAAGAGTGGGTGGAAAAGAGGAGCACATAGGATGTCTTGGTGGTGGTATTCTAGCTCTTGGTTTGAGAGGTGCTTTTATTGGCATTTGTCATATTACTAAATAAGCTAGATGACATGAATGAAAGATAAATGTCAAAGCCAAGTTGACACTTCAAGGTGATTATGAATCTGTAAGTGTAGTGCTGGGGTTGCAGGTGCCAAGGATGGGTTGAGCAATCAGTACATTCTGAGAATTAACCCTCTGAGTCATAGAATCTGCAGGGGACCCCAGAGATTCTCCCAGGGCCAGGCTTCCATCAGGTTAGGGTGGAGGGGAGCAGACAGCACTGCCTGAGATTGGGGAAGGGGAGAAACTTTGAGATCAAGGAGCCAGGCATCCTTACTCAGTCTCCTAATCCTTCCCTAAAGACAAAACTAGCTGGTAGGGCATCCTTGATGAAGAGGCTAGGCTCTGGAGCGGTGGTTCCCAACGGGACTGGTTTCGTGGAACACAATTTTTCCACAGACCACGGAGTCAGGGGGAATGGTTTCAGGATGAGTCAAGCACATTACATTTACTGTGCACGTTATTTCTGTTTTATTATGTAGGCTCCACCTCACAGCATTAGGAATTAGATCCCAGAGATGAGGACCCTTGATCTAGAGCACTTTGATGCTGCAGGGCTGAGGACAGGGCATTTACAAGCCCATACCCACCTGCCTACAGGAAAAGGAATCGACACGATAGAGACTTTTAAAAATACTTTTGACTGTGACCATCGTAAGAAACTCATTTTTATATTGTAACCCAATTCACACACACACGTGTGCATTTACTTGTGTGTGTATGTGAAACTGAAGCAGTTCTTGTCCTTGTTGTATACGACACATACTGATAGTGTCATCCTACTTTTTGTCTTCATTTTGTCATTATCAAACTATTTCACTGATTTGATAAGCCACTGTGTGATATAAGTCATATCACACAGCTGCTGGGAAGAGGTCAACAGGGCTTCTAATGGGCCTGGCCTGCTTTTGCCAGAGTGGGCCAGGCTGGGTCCCACTGCATCTGTCCTTGACCTTCCTTCCCTCTGCCCCTGGGTTCCTAGTTGGCCAGGCATAAGGGCCCTGAAGGCTGATACCAATTCAGAAACAGAACTTCCCTTTCCCTCTCTGTGCCTTCCCCCGGCTGACCCCTGCACTCACCAAGGAAAGTGGCCGCTATAGTATGTGGGTGACTAGCCCTTGCTGCCCGAGCAGGAAAGAGCCAAAGGACATGACAGCAGGAAGCCTTGTCAGTTCTGAGGGTAGCCTGTTGCTTTGTGACTGCATCAGCCAGTGGTTGCTAGGTTACCCCTGCCCTACAACTCCAGAACCACTTCCCAGCACCCCTCTCCTCACCTCTAGCCAGCTCCTCGTACCCTTCCTGGAGGGGCAGAAGGGCTTACCAAGCACCCCCCTGCTTTCCTGCCCTCCAGGCTCCTCCTCTCTCTCCCATTCAGCACTTTCAATGGGGCTCAAGGGAGAAAATGAGAATCAGGGGCTGGTTTCAGCCAGCATGCAGCAGGTAGAGAGAGAAAAACTGGCAAGAAGGTTTGGTTGGGCTGGGTACCAGCTCTGTTGGCATGACCAGGCTGTCTGCCACTGTGGAGGAGTCTGTCCCCTTGTGCCCCTGTTTCTGGGGTTGCTTCTCAGAGAGCTGTCTCTTAGATGGAAAGGAGGTGGCCACCAACAGGATCCAAAGCCTTCCTGCGGCCCTACTCCAGGCAGGAGAGCTGGGTGGGAGGGCCCTGGACTGTCAGCGGCAGGGGTCTCACTGGGATTCTGACCCTCTCTAGATGTGCTGTCTTAGGGGTGTCATCTGTGCTGCCAGAGGTGTGGGACAGTGGCGAAAATACTTGGTTCCAATTCCAGGTCTCTTTCCTAGCTGTGCAGCCTCAGACAATTTACCTGATGTCTCTGAACCTCAGTTCTCATGTCTCTGAAATGGGGGATGGTCCTCGTGCTCATTCTCATGGGATTTTGAGATTGCCTAATGTAAAGCCTTTGACTGTGTGGATCCCAACAAACTAGGGAATTCTTAGAGATGGAAATACCGGACCACCTGACCTGCCTCATGAGAAATCTGTGTGAAGGTCAAGAAGCAACAGTTAGAACTGGACGTGAAACAACAGACTGGTCCCAAATCGGGAAAGGAGTATGTCAAGGTTGTATATTGTCACCCTGCTTATTTAATTTATATGCAGAGTACATCATGAGAAATGCTGGGCTGGATAAAGCACAAGCTGGAATCAAGATTGCTGGGAGAAATATCAATAACCTCAGATATGCAGATGACACCACCCTTATGGCAGAAAGCAAAGAATAACTAAAGAGCCTCTTGATGAATGTGAAAGAGGAGAGTGAAAAAGTTGGCTTAAAGCTCAACATTCAGAAAACGGAGATCATGGCATCTGGTCCCATCACTTCGTGGCAAATAGATGGGGAAACAACAGAAACAGGACAGACTTTATTTCTTTGGGCTCCAAAATCACTGCATATGGTGACTGCAGCCATGAAATTAAAAGACACTTGCTCCTTGGAAGGAAAGCTATGACCAACCTAGGCAGCATATTAAAAAGTAGAGACATTACTTTGCCAACAAAGGTCCATCTAGTCAAAGCTATGGTTTTCTCAGTACTCATGTATGGATGTGAGAGTTGGACTGTGAAGAAAGCTGAGCACCGAAGAATTGATGCTTTTGAACTGTGGTGTTGAAGACTCTTGCGAGTCCCTTGGACAGCAAAGAGATCCAACCAGTCCATCCTAAAGGAAATCAGTCCTGAATATTCATTGGAAGGACTGATGCTGAAGCTGAAACTCCAATACTTTGGTCACCTGATGTGCAGAACCAACCCATTTGAAAAGACCTGATGCTGAGAAAGATGGAAGGCGGGAGGAGAAGGGGATGACAGAGAATGAGACCGTTGAATGGTATCACCGACTCAATGGACGTGAGTTTGAGTAAGCTCTGGGAGCTGGTGATGGACAGGGAAGGCTGGCGTGCTGCAGTCCACAAGATCACAGATTTGGACACAACTGAGCGGCAGAACTGAACTGAATGTAATGAACATGGAAGTGTTTAGTCCCTGGCACCAGATTGGATCTCCTATGTTATTACCCTCTTGGAGCCTGAAAAATGGAGTGTCCTCACCTAATTCTCAGGTTGTTCTGAAGGACAAATGAGCTGATAGAAGCGAAGCACCTGTCAGATGCCTGGCGCACAAGAGATGCTCACAAGTGGTAATAATACTAATCACTAGTTATTGGTATCTCTTTTTTAAAATTGTAGTTACTCTGTCACTGGTATCTTGATGGAGGGGGATGGGATAGGTCCTGAGCCTGAGAACTACTGCGGGCAGTTTACTTTGTTTCTTTGAGACTCACCTGAAAAAGGGGCTCAGGATAATCCTTCGTCCACAGGACTGAGATGAGATCAGAGGCTGTTAGGGATGTAAACAGGCTCTGTAAACAGAAGAGTTTGCAGACGGCACTTGGTCCTGTCCAAGGAGTGAGGCTGCTGGCCCTCAAAATGGATGGGTGTGGGCCTATTAGAGGGTCTGTCTTCTCAGCCTCCCAGGCTTCTTATCAGTGGCCCAAGGCTTTTCCACTCTGTATCCTTTTCTGGGGAGAAGAGCAGGAAGGAGGATAGCCAGAGGCAAACACAAGTCCTTCAAAAGTTCTGCCTGTCCCCTCTGGGGGTGGTGACTCAAGCCACTGCAGTGACCCATTTTGGGGTGGCTTCTGAACGTGACCTTGCCTCTAGGGCTTTTAGGCTCTGGCTTCTCCTGGGCTTGCCCCTGCAGGAATGAGCTGACCCCTTTGAAACCATTCTGAAAGCCCCCTCTTGCATGCTTCTGGGAATCCTGGTGGCTACAATGATAAATGAGACTGTATTTGAAAGAAGAGAGGGCTTCTTCCCTCCTGCCAGCTCCTCCATGCTGCTTTCGGCTCACCCGGGGGATTTCCCACAATGTGGCCTGACTCAGTCAAGAATAAAACTTGCTCATCCTCCTGTTGTACTTCTTACCCCTACCACTGTGTTGTTTAAAACTGGACACCGGATCTCCGTGCAGATTGCAGCTTTGGGACTGAAGGGGAAACCTTATAGATGCGCTCAACACTGTTTTGTAAGATTTATGAGGGAATTCAAGGTAAATCCTTTTGACTGCTTTTTGTGTTCAGTCACTTGGTCGTCCCCCGACTCTTCGCGACCCCATGGATTTTAGCCCACCAGGCTCATCTGTCCATGGGATTTCCCAGGCAAGCATCCTGGAGTGGGTTGCCATTTCCTTCTCCAGGGGATCTCCCTGATCCAGGGGTTGAACCTGTGTCTCCTGCATTGGCAGGTGGATTCTTTACTACTGAACCACCTCTTTATTGAGCGTCAAAAAGAGGAGGGAGATTCTTGTCTGCATGGAAATGGTTTGAAGTGCAATCATCCTGCTGAGATGCCTCAGTTATAAGAGGAGCAATATAAAATTTTAATGGAATACCTCTTATGTGAGAGGCATTGAGCTAATCCTTGTACGCATACTATCTCATTTCACTCTACAGATGAGGAAGTTGATGGTCAGAGAAATCCTTTCTTATATATAAGAAAAGTATATTCTCCCCTCATGGCTTACAAATACAGTCTTTTGATGGAGAGAAGTTCCTAAATTTAATTTAGCCAGATTGGTTAATTTTGTCCTTAGTGAAGAATGGTGTTTTCATCCTGTTTAAGAGATCTTTACCTCTCCAAAGTTATGAAGGTATTTTTTTTCCATATTATTTTTGGAAAGTTTCCTATTATCCCTTTCACATTAAGATCTATGTGCAATCTGGAATTGGTTTTTGTGTATGGTGTAAGTTAGAGGTCAAGAGCCATATTGTTTCCCCTACAAATATCTCTTTGACCAGCACCATTTTTCCTCCTATTATTTGGCCACACTGCAGCATGTAGGATCTTAGTTCCCTGACCAGCAAAGAAGCATGGTGCCCTAACCACTGGACCTCCAGGGGAAGTCCCTGATCAGCACTGGTTTAAAAACACTATCCTTGACTTGCTTCTCTGTGGTATCATCTTTGTCAAAATTCAGTTGTCCAGATATGTGTGGCTTTATGTCTGGATTCTTCCTTTCGAATGCCCTGAGTCTACCATTCCACCAATACTGTGTGGTTAGTTGCTCAGTCGTGTCTGACTCTTTGCAGCCCCATGGACTGTGGCCTGCCAGACTTCTCTGTCCGAGGGGATTCTCCAGGCAAGAATACTGGAGTGGGTTGCGATGCCCTCCTCCAGGGGATCCCAGGTCTCCTGCATTGCAGGTGGATTCTTTACCATCTGAGCCACCAGGGACACTCTCTTAATAACTGTAGTTTTAAATATATCTTGATATCTAGTGCTGTGAAACTTCATCAATGAAAACTATTTTTCTCCTCCACTCTCAGTATTTCTGAAACTGGATGTATAGGAGTTTTTCCGCACCATATATTTCTCCATTTCAGCAGGCACCAACTGGGGGTCCTACAGGTTTAACTTAATTCTGACACTCTCTGCCTGGGGATAGCATCAGACCCCACAGGTTAAGAGCTCAGTGCTTCAAGGCTGCCCCCTCTTCAGACCTTGAAACTGAGTCCCACTAAAACCCGGTTCCCTTACCACATTGATGATTAATCTCTCTATCCAAAACTTAATTCCCTTTCTTGTCCCCTGTGACCTCAGTCCTGTGCTAACTGAACACTCACCAACCAGAGTCAGATGACTCAAATTGCTGTTGTTGATCACACTGATGTCCTAAGGTTGCTACTATAGATATCATCATTAAGGTCTAAGTCACCCTGTTTCTCCAGGGCAAAGTGAGCTAACAGGCGTTAAGCCATGGACAACCTGGCCAAAGAATCCTAAACTAGAGACTTCCTGAATCCCCAAACTATAGTCACAGAAGTGTCACTGATGACAGATTAATCCCAGCCTCTTTGTTCTTTCCTTCAAAACAGCCCTCACTCAGAGACCAAATGGAGAGGACTCGAGACTTGTCTCCCACTTCCTTGCTGGGTGTGTGGCCATAAAACCCGTACTTTGCTTCAAACACCCAGACAGAATTTGGCTTTCTGTGAGCTCAGACACATGAGTCCTTGCTCGTAACAACATCGGGCACAGGTCCAGGTTGTTATCTGTATTTCTGACTGGCCAGCATTAAACTGGGGTTCCCATGATCCCCTCCTTGGGTTTGAAAGGTTGCTAGAATGGCTGAAAAAGCTCAGGTGAATACTTAGCTATGTTTACCAGTGTATAGTAAAGGGTATCATAAAGGATACAGATGAATAGCCATATGAAGAGGTACATAGGACAAGGTTCTGTATGCAGGAGCATCTATCTGTGTGGAACTGGGGATGCCACTCCCAACATGTGGACATCTCAGCCCAGAAGCTCTTCAAAGCCCCAGAAGCTCTTCATCTTTCTGGGTTTTTTGGAGGTTTCAGCTGGGGCTTCCTAAGTGGCTCAGGTGGTAAAGAATCAGCCTGCAAAGAATTCCATTTTGATTTACCTGTGGTATTTTTCAGTGTATCTCTTTGTATAACTTTTCAGTGGTTGCTCTAGGTATTGCATTAATATAAAAAACTTACCACAGTCTACTGGTATCATTGTTTTACTAGTTCAAGTGAAGGTTTTAAGTATAGACATCTTACTTCCTTTTATGTACTTTACTCTCCTCTTTTATAATACCACTGTCTTAAATAATTTCCTCTATATACATTAAGAATCATATCAAGCAGTGTTATATGTAATTTTTGCTTCAACTGTCAAACACTTATTTAGAAAACTCATGAGAAAGGAAGCCTATTTACACATATTTTTTTTAATATACATTTATTTTTACACATATTTTTAACTTACTGTTTTCCTCCTTCCTTCCTGCTGTTTCTTCTCTTATTGTTTCCTTTCTGTTTCGAGAACTTTCTTTATTCTTTTCGGGCATGACTGCTGGAGACAAATCGTCTTAGTTGTCCTCATCTGGAGAATGTCTTGATTTCCCCCTTCATTCCTATAGGATGTTTTTGCTTAGATAGAGGATTCTGGGTTTTCATTTCTTTTTTATATCATCTGAAAAATACTGTACCACTACATTCTGATCTTCATGATTTGTGAGGAGAAATCTGTTGTCATTCTATTTATTTCTTTTCTAGCTGAGATGTTATTTGCCTCTGGCTGTCTTTTTTTTTTTTTTTTTTTGGTGTTTAGTTTTCAGAAGGTTAATAATAATGTGTCTGCACATGGATTTCTTTGGCTTTATTCTATTTGATTTGTTCAGCTTCCTGAATCTCTAGGTTTGCCTCTTGCCCAATTTTGAATGTTTCCAGCCATTATTTCTTTGAGTTCCTTTTCAGCTCTGCACTTTCTTTCTTTCTCTTGTTCTGGGACTTTGAGAGAACGAATATTAGAGCTTTTGTTATAGTCCCACAGGTCCCTATAGTGGAACTCCCGGAGTTCACTCAGACTCACGACCATCGAGTCCGTGATGCCATCCAGCCATCTCATCCTCTGTCGTCTCCTTCTCCTCCTGCCCCCAATCCTCCCAGCATCAGACTCTTTTCCAATGAGTCAGTTCTTCGCATGAGGTGGCCAAAAGTACTGGAATTTCAGCTTTAGCATCATTCCCTCCAAAGAAAACCCAGGACTGATCTCCTTTAGAATGGACTGGTTGGATCTCCTTGCAGTCCAAGGGACTCTCAAGAGTCTTCTCCAACACCACAGTTCAAACGAATCAATTCTTTGGCACTCAGTCTTCTTCACAGTCCAACTCTCACATCCATACATGACCACTGGAAAACTCATAGCCTCGACTAGACGGACCTTTGTTGGCAAAGTAATGTCTCTGCTTTTGAATATACTATCTAGGTTGGTCAAAACTTTTCTTCCAAGGAGTAAGCATCTTTTAATTTCATGGCTGCAATCACCATCTACAGTGATTTTGGAGCCCAAAAAATAAAGTCTGACACTGTTTCCCCTGGGTTCCTATAGCTCTGTTCACTTTCATTTTTGGGGGCGGTCTAGTTTTTGTTTTCCAGACTGGGTAATTTCTATTGCTCTATCTTCAAGTTCACTGATTCTTTCTTCTTTCACTTCTATTATGATTTTGAGCCCATCCACTGAGATTTTAGTTCAATTATTGTATTTTTGAGTTCTACAATTTTCTTTTGGTTCTTTATGTCTCCTATTTCTTTGCCAAGGCTTTCTATTTTTCCCCACTTATTTCAAGTGCATTCTTTATTGCTCATTGAAACATTTTAAAAATCCCATCTGCTATAAAATCTTCATATTTATACATCAAATAATTCTAAGTCTAATACCTTTGTAATTTTGCTGTTGGCATCTATTGCATTTTTCAAGCAATTTTTCCAAAGCATCTACCTTTTCAAGTTTCTAGCATTGGCTCTATCTTTGTGTTACCTCTAGGAACTTCTCAGTGCTTCCCTGGTGGGTCAGACAGTAAAGAATCTGCCTGCAATGCAGGAGGCCCAGGTTTGATCCCTGGATCAGGAAGGTCCCCTGTAGAAGGGAATGGCTACCACTCCAGTATTCTTGCCTTGAGAATTCCATGAACAGAGAAGCCTGGTGGGCTACAAGTCCAAGGGGTCGAAAAAGTCAGAAGTGACTTTTTTTAACTTTCACATGTCTTTGTATTGTCTCTAGGAACTACAGTGATACTTTTTTCATTTCGGATATTGCACTGAATTTGCTCATTCTCTCCCTCTCATTCCTTGATCAGTCATGCCAGGTGTTATTATGTTTAGAAGTCTCCCCAACCTCCACCAAAAATTTTAGGTTTTGGGGTTCTCTTATTTTCTTTCTTCCATTTTCTTTGAGTTTGTGTTTTTGTAATCTCTTAACAAGGATGCTTAAGTCATTTGCTTTCAATTTCCTTCTTTTCAAATATATTGTACATTTAAGGTCACAATAGCTGCATTCCCCAAAATTTTCAGCTTTATAGGCAATGACATTACCTTGCAAGGTGAAAGTGTTAGTTGTTCTGTCGTATCCGTATCCGACTCTTTGTGACCCAATGCCCTGGGGCCTGCCTGACTCCTCTGTCCATGGAATTTCCCAGGCAAGAATCCTGGAGTGGGTAGCCATTCCCTTCTCCAGGGGTTCTTCATGACCCAGGGATCGAATCTGGGTCTCCTACATTGCAGGCAGATTCCTTACCATCTGAGCCAAAAGTTTAGTTTTAATTTGCGCTTCTTTAATCAATGGAGTTGAGCGTCTTTTCATATGCTTAAGTGCTATTTGTTTACATTTCCTGTGATCTCAATTCACGTCCTTTGTCCAGTTTTCTGTTGTTTTTTTAGTCCTTACATGGATATATGTTAGATTGTTTATTTGTAATATGAGTAATTAAAAAACTTTTTCCCTAGTTCATTGATCTTCTGTTGATTCTGTCTATGCTGTGAGTTTAGATTCCTCTCCTCCTAAATTGGTATTCTGCTGAGGGTGTACTCATCTGCTTTTGGAACTCAGAAACCCCCTCCGCTTTGTTGGGCTTTCATTCATCCCCATGAAAAGTCCTCAGAACAGAGGCTCTGGAGATACTCAGACCTGCCATTCTCTAGCTGTGCGGTCTTAGATAAGTTTCGACACCTCTAGGCCTCAATTTCCTCATCTGTAAAATAAAGATAATAATTCTGCCAACCTTATAGGGCTGTTTGATGCATAAATGAGATAATGCATATAATCACCCAGCACAGTGCCTTGCCCATCATGAAGGCTTAATGCATGGTATTTTTTTCCTTACTATTTGTAAAATCAAGCAAACATTTCATGAATGGCTGCTTTATTATCCCTCAGTGCTATTTCCCATCAGTGTACAGGAGAAAATCCTGTGATGATGTCCCTTTATCTCACCTGTTGTATCTTTTCTGCTTCATACATGGGATTCTGGATTGTGGCCAGTATCACTGAGTGCTTTGATGAGACTTAACAGGGAAGCCCCCTATGGATTACCACTTATGGGTGACTTATCAGGTAAACACTTTCCAAATAGTCTGGGGTGTGGCCCAGGCAATCTCTGCTGACCCTTGTTCATGCATTTTCTGTAAGGGATTCTCTGACACTTAGCCTTGGTTTTGACTTGTTGTGGTTGTGAGGTTGTGTCCAGAGATGGCACTGGGCAATCCCCTCTGGACTTCTTGCTCTCAGCTAGAGACTTTGTAAGACTTCCCCGGAGGGATGTAGCGAGTGTCAGAAGCAGGCCTATAGCTATAAACAACTTGCTTTAAAGGACTGAAATGATTTGTATATTATAGGGACTTATAAGAATATTTGAATGAAATGAGTTTTTATTGGGTCTAAGATGATGCAGTCAGAGAAGGCAATGTCACGCCACTCCAGTACTCTTGCCTGGAAAATCCCATGGACGGAGGAGGTTGGTAGGCTGCAGTCCATGGGATCACAACTGAGCAACTTCACTTTCACTTTTCACTTTCATGCATTGGAGAAGGAAATGGCAACCCAATCCAGTGTTCTTGCCTGGAGAATCCCAGGGACCGGGGAGCCTGGTGGGCTGCCGTCTATGGGGTCGCACAAAGTCGGACACAACTGAAGTGACTTAGCAGCAGCAGCAGCAGCAAGATGATGCAATAATGAGGGATTGTTTCATTAGCTGTTTGGGCAGTCAGTGGACTGCTTTATACATTTGGAATGCTTGACTTGCATGAGAAGCGAATAGTCAGAGTGGGTATTTGAGATATGTCTGAGTGAGTGGTTTCCTTTGCAGTGACCCTTGCAACATCTGTCCCTAAGTGGCAGATGATGGTTTGTATCTCAAAATTGAATGTCGCAGTCCCCTCAAGCAGATCCACAAGGACTAGCTTCAGGCTGCTTTGCCCATCAGGAGGCGAGTCAGCAGTGGAACCCAGGGTTTCTGGAGACTTCGGTATCCCAGTCACTGCTCTGACACTGGGACACTCAGAGGGGATGTAAGGCAAGTAGGAATGGCCGTGTCATCCATCCTGCCCTTCCCATGAGTCCTTTTTCAACCTACTGAAGCGTGGGAATCTAGGTGTATGAATTTGCTAGGACTGCTGTAACAAAGGATGATAAACAGGGTAGCTTGAACAGCAGACATTTGCTGTCTTACTGTTCTGAAGACTAGAAACCTGAGATCCATGTGTTGGCAGGACTGGCTCCTTCCGAGGGCAGTAGCAACAGAGAATGTGCCCCAAGCTTCTGCCCTAGGCGGGCAGTCTTCTGGCAGTCCATAGTGTTCTTTAACTTGTAAAAGCCTTGTCCCCATCTCTACCTTTGTCTCTGTGTGCTGGTCTCTGTGTGTGATGACTGTGTGCACACTTCCCCTTTTATAAGTACACCAGTTATATTGGATGAAGGTCTCAGCCTCCCCTAGTTTGACCTCATCTTAACTAACTATGTGTGCGGTGACCCCTTTTCCAAAGAATGTTCCATTCTGCGGTGCTGACAGTGAGGACTTCAACATATGAATTATTGGGGGCACAATTCAGCATGCCACACGAAGGTAGATAGAAATAGCTGCAGCATGAATGTAGCTACTCAGTTGGTTGCTGCTGAAACCCACTCTGTTTTGTGGGAAATGATCAGATCAGAAAGAATCCTGTGGTTAAGGGGGAGGTACCCATCCTGGTCTGACAGGTTAAAGGTACAGCCCTCTAGACATGGGTTAGTTTGTCTTGAGCTATGAACATGACTTGTCCCCTGGGACTGTTGGCCTGAAGTCACACACGGCAGGATGCTGGTCAGGGCACAGCGTGGACTGTAGTTCTGGGAAGCTCTTTTTAGTCTGTTTATTTCACTTTCCAAGAGTCCTAAGCTTCTGCCCTTGTTCAAATTCTAGAAGCAACTGTCTTTACTCTTTGCTGAGATAAATGCAAAAGCCTGGTGCCTAGTCTGCCATTCGATTCTTCTTCCAGCCAAGTGATCACTTGATGATCACTCTGCAGCTACAAATTTCTCTTCTCTATCTCGGAAGAGAAAGATGGAATTAACAAAGAGGGGTGATTCAGCAAGTGACATCATGGTCACAAGACAGATTTTGCAAATGACAACAGGAACACAATGTGGTCCCACAATATTTTTGTGCTTTCTCTCAAGAAATTATGCTGTATTGCTGTTTCCTATTGCTAACTAAGGCAAAAGAGTCTTTGCAAGTTGCATTCACCTCATATGCTACTTAAAATGGCAGCATCCACCACCACCTGCTTGTCCGCTACACTTTCTGTTTCCCATACTTGGCTTTACTTCTTTTTCCCATAGCCCTTGGCACCTTCTAACTTGCCATATAGTTAGTTATTTTGTTTGTCTCCTTCCACATGAATGCAAGCTGCATGTTGGCACAGATCTTTATTTTGCCCAGTGATTCATCCCCCACTCAGGCTATTGCAACATAAGATTTAAATAGTTGAATGGATGAATGAATGAGCCTGAGGTCTGTTCCCCAAAGTAGTCACTCTCCCATTTACATGCTTGGGACCCTGAAGGTATGTGTATTTGTACCCCTGCCCTACACATATGCCCCTACTGACCTGTACAGCCTCTCCCTCCCCTCCCCTGACTCTGGCCACACTCGCTGGCCCTCCTACACTGGCCACTGGGCCTTGGCACACACAATTCCCTCAGCCAGAACATTCTTCTTGCATCACTCTGCCTGGTTAACTCCTGCTTATCCCACCCTCTCAGCTCATGCTGTCCTTGATCCCTCTGCCCGCGTCCATTCCCCCAAGCACGGAACATGGAGAACTGCCCTTAATTTAAAAAACAAACAAGCAAACAGCAACCTGGGGAAATTTCTTTGACCTTGTAAGACATAAAATGTTTTTCATCTGCTTGCAAAAATGGATGCCCTCTTCTTCCACTCTGACCCTGGGCCCTGGGTGTAGGTACTGCCCAGCAGTCCCAAGCCGGCTCCTCTGCGTGAGTCAGCCCTGGAAACCAGTTCTACAGGGCCAGGCAAGGAGTAACCATGGGTCACTAATTACCCGCCTAGTCCTCTGTTTGCACAGGACTTGCATTACTCTTCATCACATCCCATCTGTGTCAATACTGAGAGGGAGGAGTGGGGGAGGGCACTGGCATCCAGGCCACACCATGCATCCCCAGCACAGGACCAGGACAGACACCCTCTGCCTCCAAATAACGATGTGACCAAGGGTGCCTCCTGGGAACTGGAGCACAGAGAGGTGGAGTGGCATCTGGAAAGTGTAACCCAAGTGGGGCAGAGAGAATTCTAGACTGACAGAGTTGGAGAGCAGTGTCCCCTGTCTATAGAGTTTTGAGGTCAGGACACTGAGACCCAGAGATGGTAAATGGTGCATCCAAAGCCATACCGTGTGTGAGTCTCAAAGCCATCATGAGAACCCATAAGTTTCACTACATTTTGTGGGCATGGGCTTCTGGAGCTGGAAGGTCAGGAATTCTAGGTTTGGTTTCCACTAGCTATGGGACCAAGGTATAGACACTGATGAGAATGAATAGAATCTAGCAACTTTTAGCTGGTGCTGGTTTAGTTGCTAAGTTGTGTCTGACTCTCACAAACCCATGGACTGTAGCCCACCAGGCTCCTCTGCCCATGGGATTTTCCAGGCAAGAATGCTGGAGTGTGTTGCCTTTTCCTTCTCCAGGGGATCTTCCTGACCCAGGGATCACACCCAAGTCTCCTGCATTGCAGGTGGATTCTTTATCTACTGAGCCACCAGGGAAGGGTGTTCAACATACAAATATTTGGACCCTATCCCTCATTCACCAGGGAATATAGGCAAGTCCTAACATGGGGATTCGGAAAAGTTCCTTGGCAGTTCTGATGTGTAATGCTAGATGGCAAGGTTGGGCTGGATGATACTTGAGTCCCTTTAACTTGACAGCTATTCAGCTGTAGATATGAAGATGAGGCTTGTCTTAGCAATCATTCCTGTCATCAGTCCTTAGTGGGACAATTTGGCTCCCCTAGGGGGCATCCCAAAATTTTAAAAATTTCTGGTTGTCGCAATGAATGAGGCAGTTTCTCTGGCATTCGGTGACGGTGATGAATATTAGATGTCTTGTAATGTGGACATTGCAAAGGTAGCCCCTCACAATGAAGAGATGTCCTGAGCCCTACACATTTTGTTTTTTTAATATAACATACAGCCAGAACAATCATATAGGGGAAAAGCTGTGGTTCACAGTCACATGAGCCAAGAGCTCAATTTCACTTTCATACAAAAAATAAAAGTGGATTTCTTTAAAAACATGGTTTTATTATACACTCTTCCTGGTACACATCTACCATGCTGAATGTTGTTTGTAGGTTATCCTTCATTTTGCTTGGAACTTTATCAGCTCTTAATCTGTCATTTTGGAAAATCACATCACCCATGGCACTGGTGTTCACAGAGCAATAGAGTCACAGAGACAAGACCTCTGTCCTGCATTTGTAGGTTTCCTGTTCTCAAAAGCTGTATGTACTAATATAAAGAACCTCATTTAGCCCTTATTTCAAAACGGCAAATAGAAAAAGTGACAACAATATTCAATTAAACACCGCCTTCTCTTCAATGAATACTTATTCATTGTATGTTCACGCATCTGCTAACTTCATGGACAATTTTTTAAATGATGTTTTTCACTTTTAAAGTTAGGACACTATATTGCTATATAGGTGGGTACACACCCCTGTATATGACATATATTTTGTAACCCCCCATAAAAGGGGGCTCGTTGGTTTGGGACTTGCTGATCTAGAGACAACAGACAACAAAACCCGCAGGAATACTGTAGCTCTTGGGCAAGCCTGGAAAAGGCCTAGGGCAAACGGTCTAGGGTGCGCTTAATGGGGTCAGTGGCACGTTGGTTGGAAAGACTATAATCAACTGTCAGGATCAGGTCCTGATGGGGACCGAGCCAGACCAAGAGCAATGAGGTGAGAGGGCAAGGTTTGGTTTAGCCAGTCCCAGAGCCCAGATTAGCAGGTTATCTGAGCTCCATCATGCACGTGGGGGACATTAGACTAATAGGTCTTGAATGCCTTCTGTGGGTTTGGCCCTACATTGGGTACACATATCCAGCTGCTACCACACTCCCAGGATAGATGCTATCAACCTTTGTTTTTCAATTGAGGAAGCCCAGGCTCAGTTAAACCCACTTCCCTGAGGCCACACAGTAATCTCTGGGTAGAGGCTAGCCTGCCTTCAAAGCTGTTTCATCATCGCAGGCCCAGGTGGTTTCCTTTTGCCCAAGGAAGTTGGTATTTATTTGGTTTTCGATAAGCAGTCACTCTCTGGTTTTGATGCTTTGCGAGGAGTGATTGTGCAGCCTGGATAGCAACAGGGTGCTTCCTCAGGAAAGGTGGGCTTTCTTGGGAAATCGCTTGTCTCTCAAGATCAGACTGGGCCACTCTGACTTTTGGCTGAATTGGTGCCTGGGTCATGTAGCTTAGTGATGCACTGCTCTTTAGTCTTCATCCCATTTGGCAACCTCTGGACACATGCTTCCTGCCCAGGTGCTCACACGTCGGGTCGGCTCTCAGCACCCTTTCTCCCAGTGGCAGGTCCGGTCATGATCGTTTCACAGCCTGCTGCCATGGAGTGGTCTACAGCCCCTCCTTGGCCAGGGCGTTTTAGGCTCCATGAGCGGATGTCCTGTGGTGGGGGCTTTCCTGTGGCTGTTCCTTCCCAAGAGTTCAGAAGCTGCAACCTCCATGAGATTTGCCGGCAGTTCTGTCCTAACCAGAGCTCCCACGGAAAATCCCCGGTTGGGATGGCTGGGGCTGGGGGTGGGGTGTCAGGGACAGGAGTGGAGGCATGATAGCATGTTCCTGCTTTTCAGAGTGGAGCCTGTGTGCTCGTATGCGAAGGGAGGGGTGTCACCAACTTGGCCATGGCCAGCTGCCATTTTAAGCAGAAACAGATTTGCTGGTATGAATTATTTTAAAAGAATCCACGTGAGGGAAAAAAATCCCAGACTGTCTTCCTCCACACTCTCCTCCCTGCCATCCCCAACCCTCTGTCATCAGCAGTTATTTCAGTCCCTCCCTGGTCGCCCCCACCCCCAGCCACCCCCGCCTCTCCCCCCTCCCCTCCTCTTCTCCCTCCACCACTCCTGCCCTTTCTAATCCCTCCCAGTCTTCTGTCATCCTGAAAGGCTCCATGATGGCACCAAAGGCCAACTTGGGGAGCATTGGTTCTCCTCTTCACCCCTATCCTTTTTTTTTTGATCAGTCTCCTTAAACCATCCCAAACAAATGTACAGTCTTAACTGAAAAACACCAAGCTTTCTCTGCAAGCAAAGTGTTGAGGGACGTGCTTCACAAGTTTTACTGTGCATATTATCATGTCTGGGGATCTTGGTAAAATGTAGATTGCAATTCGGTAGGTCTGGAGCCCAGTCCCAGGAACCTGCATTTCTAATCAGCTCCCTTGGGATGCCAGGGCTGTTTGCTGGGAGACCTCATTGCCAGTATGGGAGCCCCAGCACCCCACCTCTGCCCCTCCACCAGCCAGATGAGCCCCTCATTTGTAGAACTTCTGAAGCCTCTAGCATGGGAATGTCTAGGGGTTGGGGGAGGGAAGAGAGGGCATGTGGTCTCTTCCCTAACCACCACTCGCACTTTTGCAAATCCTTCCTCTCCCTGAACTGTAATTCTCTCTTATTTACGTCCCCTTTGCTCTCTGTTCTCTTCCTTTCTCCGCAGGGCCCACCAATATAGCTAGGACACGTGAATCTGATAGTCAGTGGGGACTTTGTTCTGTTTTGGTACATTGTGATTTTTCTTTCTTAATTCTCACACATCTTTTATCTCTGATCATTTTCTACATGATGCTTCTCTTGTAATCCCTGATGATATGCTGCATCAGAGGAAATGTGGGAAACAGGAGCAGTGGGGCCTGAAACCTCACCCCCTGTCTGTCCCTCACAACAGGGCCCCCTGGCTCTGCCAGGAGGCATATTCCTTTCTCGGCCTTGGTTTCTTCATGCATGTATTATGGGGCTGAACTGCAGATAGTTGAAGGCCCCTCTAGCTCTCACATTCTTTGATTCAAATTCATTAACAAACATTTTTTAGGTCCTTCCTACAAAATCTGAAGTCATTCCTTCCCATCTGAACTCTACTCCATTCTTCTGTGTGTTTTGGGGATGATCATTTACCTTCTTTGGGGTTTAGTGTCCTTGGTTACAGGCTTCCCAGGTGGCACAATGGGTAAAGAATCTGCCTGCAGTGCAGGAGAGTAGACACGGGTTCGATCCCTGGGTCTGGAAGATCCCCTGGAGGAGGGCATGGCAACTGACTCTAGTATTCTTGCCTGGAGAATTCCATCGACAGAAAAACCTGGTGGGCTACAGTCCATAGGGTTGAAAATAATCTGATACAACCAAAGCAGCTGAGCACACACGCATGTCCTGATTTACAAGTTGAGAGATGATGAGAGTCAGCTTGTTTGGGCACGTTAGGACATAAATAGAGCTTTGGATGTAAAGGTGCCTAGCGTAGTTCTATCTCAGTCAGCTTAGGCTGCTATAGCAGAGTACCACAGACTGAATGACTTAAACAAGAGACATTGATTTATCACAGTTCTACAGGCTGGGAAGTCCAAGGTCAAGGTGCAGGCAAATTCAGTTTTTGGCGAGATCCTCTTCCTGGCTTGCAAATGCCTACCATTTCACTGTGTACCTGCAGGACTACTTTGTGCAGGGAGATAGGGAGACAGAGAAAGGGAGACAGAGAGGGGGTGTGCTCTGTCTGGTCTTGTTGTCTTCTTCTTGTAAAGACTTGAATCCTATTATGGGGCTCCACCCTCACTACCTCACCTAAAGCTAACTGTTTCCCAGAGGCCCTGCCATTAGTGCTCAACATATGAATTTTGGGGGAGATCTTTTAGTCCATAATAATAAAGATTAGACAATATGGTTGAACTGATTCACTTGGGAAGAATGAAGAGGCTGCCTGCTGTGTGTGCGACCAGTGAAGCTGTACCACACTGGTGTAGGGAGGAATCAGATATGGCCCTTGCTCTTCAGTCAGCTGGCACAGACATTCTAGATTAAAGGAAGAGAGGTGACAGCTAAGAAGCAGGCTAGGGAAAGCAGATCCTAGGATCTGAAGAAGAAATAAAGCAGAAGGGTAGGGGCCGAGGGCTAGGGAAGACGTAACCTGGAATCCCCAAAGTGAAAATGAAAGTCGTTCAGTTGTGTCCGACTCTGTGTGACCCCAGGGACTGTATCAGTTCAGTTCAGTCGCTCAGTTGTGTCGGACTCTTTGCGACCCCATGAACCGCTGCACGCCAGGCTTCCCTGTCCATCACCAACTGCCAGAGTCTACCCAAACCCATGTCCATTGAGTCGGTGATGCCATCCAACTGTTTCATCCTCTGTCATCCCCTTCTCCTCCTGTCCTCAGTATTTCCCAGCATCAGGGTCTTCTCAAATGAGTCAGCTCTTCTCATCAGGTGGCCAAAGTATTGGAGTTTCAGCTTCAACATCAGTCCTTCCAATGAACACCCAGGACTGATCTCCTTTAGGATGGACTTGGCTGGATCTCCTTGCAGTCCAAGGGACTCTCAAGAGTCTTCTCCAACACCACAGTTCAAAAGCATCAATTCTGCGCTCAGCTTTCTTTATAGTCCAACTCTCACATCCATACATGACTACTGGAAAAACCATAGCCTTGACTAGATGGACCTTTGTTGACAAAGTAATGTCTCTGCTTTTTAATATGCTGTCTGGGTTGGTCATAACTTAATTCTCCAGGCCAGAATACTGGAGTGGGTGTCCTTTCCCTTCTCCAGGGGATCTTCCCCACCCAGGGATTGAACTCAGGTCTCCTGCATTGCGGGCGGATTCTTTCCTAGCTGAGCCACAAGGGAAGCCCAGGAATACTGGAGTGGGTAGCTCATCCTTTCTCCAGGAGGTCTTCCTGACCCAGGAATTGAACTGGGGTCTCCTGCATTGCAGGCACATACTTTACCAACTGAGCCATCGGGAAGCCCTAAAGTTCCTCTTGTTTTTAAAGGTATGTTATTTATTTATTTTTGGCTGCTCTGGGTCTTCACTGTCGCACAGGCTTTCTCTAGTTGTGGCAGCAGAGTCTGCTCTCTGGTTGCTGAGCACAGGCTTCTCATTGCGATGGCTTCTCTTGTGGTGGAGCATGAGCTCTAGGTGTGTGTGAGCTTCAGTAGTTCTGGTGTGTAGGCTCAGTTGCTCCATGCCATGTGAGATCTCCCCGGACCAGGGACTGAACCCGTGTCCCTTGTATTGGCAGATGGATTCCCAGCCACTGGACCACCAGGCAGGTGGACCACCAGCCATCGGACCCCCAGTCCCCCAAATTACTCTTGATGAATAGGCATTGGCAGGAAGTCCCAGAACATTTTCTGATCCTTCAACACAGAAGAGAGTGAATGTCTACTGGGGAACAGCAGCAAAGGGGCTAAGGGTCTGGCATTATTAGTGTCTGATTCAGGAGCTCTGGATAGTAGAGATGTCCAGGACTTCTGATGGGTGGAGGTGAAGCTGGGGAAGCCCAGAGAGAACTTATTTGATTCTTTGAGAATTTTGACCATTCTAGCTGGGAAACTGGGAAGTGCAAAAGGGGCTGTGCAGAGAAGGGCAGGTGTGATAACAAGGAATTCCATCCTATAAATACTGCTGCTGCTGCTGCTAAGTCGCTTCAGTCGTGTCCTACTCTGTGCGACCCCACAGACGGCAGCCCACCAGGCTCCGCCGCCCTGGGATTCTCCAGGCAAGAACACTGGAGCGGGTTGCCATTTCCTTCTTCAATGCATGAAAGTGAAAAGTGAAAGTGAAGTCGCTCAGTCATGTCTGACTCTTCGCAACCCCATGGACTGCAGCCTACCTGGCTCCTCTGTTCATGGGGTTTTCCAGGCAAGAGTACTGGAGTGGGTTGCCATTGCCTTCTCTAAAAATACTAGAGGTTAGTGTCATGACAACATTTTGCAAGAGGATGGAATTTGGTACCCTCCTTAAGTGTCATTTTTTATTAAGATGTCAAGATTCCAGGTAGCTGTCATTTAAATAATTTGTTGAAAAAATACTGTATGCAGATCACTGATCAGTTACCAGTGACTACCCTGTCTTCTGCTTCTGCCGAATTAGTGTCGTGACAACACGGAGAAGTCATGAAACTGACTTCAGAGTCAGTGCTTTTAGAAATGACGGGTGACCTTTGCTATCCCGGTAAGTACTTTCAACAACATTGCTCATGAAAATAAAGTAGTACTGGTAGAATTTTTGCCCAACACCTATAGTCCCTGTTCTCCCTTTTTGTGGGCAGAGGGAAGGATGGGGATGACATTTCCAATAAGGAGCCTTTTCCTGTCGCTTTTCTTCACACATCGTTGACCTCAATAGAAGTCTCAGGAAAGAGACAAGGAGCAAATCTCTGAGTCACTCACTGAAATCCCAGAAGCCTCTCTAGAGACACATCTTGAATCGACGTTCTGGATCAGTTTGTACAGTGCTCTGCAGGCTGACTCTCTCAGGGGCTTCAAGTCACCAAAAGTGACCAGTAAGTTGGTTTTAAAAAGGAGGCTGACGAAGCTGGGGACCTTATGGGGAGGGCTGGTTCCACCTTCCCAGGAGGGCTTTGGTACCGCCCCCGCCAGGCCAGTAGGAGGCGCGCGCGCCCCTGGGGCTTGAGGGGACGCGGGCCCGGCGCCCGAGTCCCCGCGTGCGCGTGATCGGCGGCGGGGCCGCGCACGCCAGAGCTGGGGGACGGGCGGGGGGCAACGCGGGGGCCATTTCCGGGCGGGGCGGGGAGGGGGCGGGGCCGCCGGCGGCCGGATCTTTAATCTCGGCGGCGGCCGGTGAGTCGGTCTCGCTGGGAAGAGAGGCAAGGCTGGCTAGAGGGTGTCGGGAGGGAAGGAGCGCGGGAGCTGGCTCCCGGCGGAGAAGGCTTACTGGGCCGCCGCGGACCGCGAGGAAGAAGACGGGTCCGCGCCGGGGAGGAGGGCTTTGGTTTGGGTTTGGAGAGAGTCGGGACTGAATGGGAGGCGGGTCCTGGCCGGGGCGGAGGAGGAGTGTCGGGACGGCGGGGGTCCTGATGCGGAGGGGGGTGAGGACTGCTGGAAGGGCCGGGCCGGACCGGACGGAGGGACCAGCACCTCGGGGCGGGCTCGGGCTCGGGCTCGGGCTCGGGCTGAGGGTAGGGGTGCAAGCCACCCGAGGTCTTGAGTTGAATGCCAGGTTCGCACCAGGGCCGA
The DNA here is from genome assembly GCA_917880005.1 of Nanger dama. Taxonomy (NCBI): domain Eukaryota; kingdom Metazoa; phylum Chordata; class Mammalia; order Artiodactyla; family Bovidae; genus Nanger; species Nanger dama. The sequence continues at coordinate 18,748,300 of CAKJTW010000028.1, read as the reverse complement.
GACGGAGCGGGACATGAAACTCCACTCGCGGGCGCGGTAGGAGTGGTCTCGCGGTGGGCAGGGTTGCCGATCCTTCCCCGGCGAGGAAAGGGTTGTGTGGAGGGAGGGATGAAGTCTAGAACGAGGCCAGCTTGTTTCTGAAGAGCGGCCAGTGGAGGCTGGACCCTGGGGCTGGTCTGCCTGCAGCGGCCGCTGGTCCCCGGGTGAGTTTGAAGTGGGCGGGGCTCCGGGCCTCGAGGCCTCGGTCCGCTGCGGGCTGGGCGGTTCCCTCGTGTCTACCTGGAAGGGAATTGCTTTTTAGGGGCTGGTTCTGGTGGCGTTTGGTCAGCGGCGGGAGGGAAGCAGACTGCCAGCAGGGTTCTTAATTCGCTGGGTTGGGGTGCTGGGCTTTAGTGTGAAAGCGAAGAGTGAAAGCTGAGCTCTCCAGGGAGGGAACAGAACCATTTCTCTGCAGCTCTGGCGAATATAGGCGGGCCAGCGGGACAGTTTGTAGCGTTAGAAGTAAACAAACCTGGTTCCCTTTTGCAGAGGGGAGACACTGAAAGGACGTCCGGGAGAGGAAAATGCCTAGTACAGACCTAATGTCGTTGGTGAGTCCTTTTCCAAATATCTTTCTTGTTGTAAGGCACTTGTCCATATGTTTTATTTTTAGTCCAAAGGAGGAGTGTGTAGGTTTCATCTCTGATGCTTGCCTTTGATAGCTGAGAGTTCTGCCTCCTTTTATTTTGGATTTGATGATTAAATGGGTAGTGACTGAAATAAATGTATGAATATATATATTTAATGAATATGAAGAATATGAAGAATTTTTGCAAAATTCTTGCAGCTGATTTTAATCTCTCCCTTCGTATACTACCAGAACCATTTTAAAATGTCAATGAAATTTTGTCTGGATCTGCCATATATTAGTTTATAAGTGTTAGTTTCCCAGACTAGAGTTATTTCTTGGAAGGCAGATACCTTGTCTTATTTGTTTAGAGGTGATAAACACCTGTAATGGTGCTCTGTATATAATAAGTTGCTAATTGCTGAACTGAGCTAGTTGGAATTTACTTTATTCTGTTGTGGTGAGGAGTTGGCCTGTTTTGGTAGGGGCTGTTTTTTTCCCTCTTCTCTTGAGATCTTTCTGTGCTGTTTTTTTTTTTTTTTCCCTGGCCAGTGAGCAGGGAAAATAGAATTGCCAAATGAGTGTTTACCAAAATGACATTTTATTCTTCGGACATTTGTAGATTACATAGAAGTTCTTTATTGATTTTTATTTTTTTCCTAGAGGGTGTTAGTGAGAGGATTGTGAGGAACCCATGATTTTCAAATAGCAATGTGTTTAGTTTTTAATAAGTTACGTCTTTGAATTTGAAAACATTTCCTTTCCCTCTCTCAATGTCACTATCTCAGAGAGTTGATAGCTGTCCCTGGGAAGTTGGCAAAAACTAGTAGTGAGGTTTTTTTTTTTTTAACATCCATGGCTGATGTCCTGTAGTGTCAAAATCTCTAAGGTCTGCAGGAGAAGTTGAGAGATCAACCAAGTTGTGACTAGTTCTGGTTTGTGGTGAGGAGCAAGGATGACTTTGGAGACATAGACAAGTACTTGGTTTATCCAAGGTTCAGATGAAGGGTTCACCTAAAATAGTTTTTTTTTTTTTGGGCCTCAAATTTCATATATTGTCAATAGATAATAAATTGTGTTCTGTAATATTAAATTCTTACTACAAGAGCAGTTATGTTAGAAGAATTGGAAGCTATTAACAAAAGGAAGCAGCCCCCAATAATTCTGCTATTCAGAAATAGCCACTATTAGCACCTTGCAGAATGATCTGCAATAATTGGCAATTTCTTTCTCTTTTATAAATTAATATGTATATGTAAATTAAGATTCCTATATGTTAGTAGGATATAACTCCATACCCAGAGATGTGTGTATTACTTCCTGGGCCTGTGGGCTCCCTTTAGCAGTCTGAGCAGTGAGTGCTTTTATTTAGAATATTAACTTTGGGATCAGTTTTGTTGTGAAGTATTTCTCTAGCTATCGCTACTGCTTTTCACTTCCTCATTTGAAAATGTAGCTTTTTATAGGTGTTGCTTTGCTCATTGGTGTAAGGAGTTAAATCATATAAATAATAGCTGGCCCGTGAGAATTATGACTCTCTCAAGACACTGTATATGTTGCTTGAGGTGCTCTTGATGGAAAAATTGTCCTTCTTTCTTTGACTGTACTGTGCTAAATGGTAAAGAACCAGTGACCAGGGCTGGGTTTTCAATGAGGATGCTATAAAGATTTGGTCAAGATCTGAGTTCAAGATGTTTCTCTGTACTTGCCTTGTATCGTGTGATGCATTACACATGTTCTTGGTCCTCTAACTGGAAAGAAAGGACTTCGGTTAATAGAAGATAACCTCAGCATAGGGCAGCAGATGGTAGAATTTCAGAATTAGAAACAACCTTGCAAGTTATATGATGCAATTTCTTACTTTTATTGTACATGTATCCTTTTTAGACTATCTCTGCTAAATGAATATCCAGTCATCCATCTTTTCTCCTGGGGGAATCAGATAGGCATAAGCTAAGATACAATAAGAGATGGATTCAGAAGTAATAATGTAAGTCTGATAGCTAACATTTATTAAGCACATATTACACATTAGGTACAGAAATAGATACTCTATGTACTCATTTAATTTTCCTAAAATTCCTTGAAAAATATGCTGGCATTCTCCTTTTATAGATGAAAAACCAGACTTAGCATATCATAGCAATGAGGTGGTGGAGCTTTATTGTAACCACAGTTAGTCTGTCTTAAAAACCCTCTTTCTTGTCTACTTTGTGAAGCCACCTCTAAGTTGTCTTCACGGAAAGGCAAAGAAGTTTCTGAACTTTGTGGCTGTTAAGAGCAGGTTTATGTGGAGCAAGAGTGAAATAGTTCTGCCCTCTAAGGGGGCACTTTGGAAGAGTGAGGGAGGGTGCTTTTGGTTTCTGGATCTAGTCTTGTCTGAACATACATGTTTTATTATACAGATCTTCATGTTTGTTTTCTCTTACTTTGCAGTTGGGGAATTATATTGACATTTTAAAAGTTATGTCTATAGGTATAATGGTATATTCTTTGAGTTTCATGTCATAATAAAGGGCATTATGAAATTAGTTATAGAAAAGGGCACTGGGTCTGATAGGGTTGAATAGCACTGTGTGGAGGGCAGTATAACTTGAAGGTGAACTGGAGTCCATGTGTAACAAGCCTAGGGTTCTGGAGGAGGACTCCTGGGCTGTCAGCCCTTGGTGCTTTCCCCCGCCCTTGATTTTGTCTTCATTTGGGTAAGGTGGTATGCCTGCCTTTTTTCCATTTGCTCATTTATGCCATAGACTGTAATACTTTCCACTTATGTCTCAGAGAGAATAAAAGGAGTGAGTGGATTCATTCATCTGAGAATTGCGATGCTTTCAGAGGGAATTCAAGTCTTTTAGCAATCTTTTAGCAATCTTTCTCCACTTTAGCAACCATTCTTTTTATCCATATTCTCCTTCCTAGTGCTCAGGGGCTAGATCACTTTGAGAGTTGCAAAATGCTCCTAGATTTTAAGAAAAAGATACTTTGTGAAGCTAGGTCTAGGTTTTACACCTGTCTAAAGGGATGGTGCAATGTTACTGTATGCACTGTGGTCTTGCTGGGCGGGGTTTCAGTGATAGTTGTTTATCTAGGGTTGAGGTTCTCAACCAGGAGCAATTTTTGATCCCCTCCCTGCCATGGTCCCGGGACATTTGGCAATGTCTAGAGACATTTGTTGGAGAAGACTCTTGAGAGTCCCTTGGACTGCAAGGAGATCCAACCAGTCCATTCTGAAGGAGATCAGCCCTGGGATTTCTTTGGAAGGAATGATGCTAAAGCTGAAACTCCAGTACTTTGGCCACCTCATGAGAAGAGTTGACTCATTGGAAAAGACTCTGATGCTGGGAAGGATTGAGGGCAGGGAGGAGAAGGGGGACAACAGAGGATGAGATGGCTGGATGGCATCACTGACTCGATGGATGGGAGTCTGAGTGAACTCTGGGAGTTGGTGATGGACAGGGAGGCCTGGCGTGCTGCGATTCATGGGGTCGTAAAGAGTCGGACACGACTGAGCGACTGAACTGAACTGAGAGACATTTTTAGGAGAAGGAAATGGCAGCCCACTCCAGTGTTCTTGCCTGGAGAACCCCAGGGATGGGGGAGCTTGGCGGGCTGCCGTCTGTGTGGTCGCACAGAGTTGGACACGACTGAAGCGACGACTTCACAGCAGCAGCAGAGACATTTGTAAGGGTTTCCCTGGTGGCTCAGTGGTTAAGAATCCAGCTGCAATGCAGGAGTTGGCAGGTTCGATCCTTGGGTCAGGACTATCCTGGATATTCAGTATTCTTGCCTAGAGAATCCCATGGACAGAGGGGCCTGGAGGGCTACAGTCCATAGGATGGCAAAGAGTCGGACACGACTAAGGTGAGTGAGCATAAGCACAGTGATAGTTGGGTTATTTTGCCCATGGATCAAGTTCTACTACTTTGGAATATACATTAAGTGAAATATACATTGGGGAGCATAATTTTCTGAAGCATGGTAAAATTCCTAAGAAATGCTGTCTTTTACTACATTTCTGCAGCACTGTTTCCTTGATTTGGAAGCAGTAAGCGCATCTCAGTTTTGTTTTTCAGGTTCAAAAATCAAATCTTTCCAGATCTTAGAGCTTTATCTTTGACCCTTGAATCCTTTTCAGGGGTGCTTTCCTAATGACTCTCTAATGGAGTTTAAGCAATAAACAGAAAGATGGACACTAAAAGCTCATTTCTGTTATTTGCATCTGATGTCTTATTTGTAGGCTTAAGAGAGGGAGGACAGGCAGGACATTTGAAATTTTGTGGACAGTTTGAGTGGCTGTTGTACAATGAGCACTGGTTTTGATGTTGTTCTAATTTTGTAAAGAAAGCAAAATATAATAACAAATATGATAATTTCTCCAGTTTTTGGTGTGAAGGAAAGGGAAGTTATTAAATAGATAACCCCCAAATCCTAGTCTTTGGCTTGACTTTGCAGGGTGTGTGTCAGGAATTTTTAGTAACAGATACCTTCCTAATTAGGCTTTGCACAATCTAGTATTACATGCAGTTTGCTCACATTGGTGGCAGAAATGGGAATCAGCTTGGGATTGAGACTTTTCCATAGGGAACTGATTTGCAGTACATCGGTCCACATGTGGAAACACACAGAATGCAATTACTGAGAGAAGAACCATGTTAAGGGGTAAGGGGAGAGAAAGGAGCCGTTCACTGGGGAAGATGGAATAGAGCAGGCTGAAAATAATTTGTTGGGTCTGTCAGTTATCTCCTGGCGCACTCCAACAGTTTGAGTGCCCAGAGTTAGAGAACACCAGCGGGGTTGGTGTTGAGAGCGATTAGCTCTCTTAGGCCTGAAAGGGCAAGAGAGGGACTTGAAAGAGAGGGTAAGCTGTGGGAATGGAGCCACTTCCGAACAGTGGCCTAGCAGGAGGGGATCCAGGGAAACAAACCCCTCAGATGTTCTGCTGGAGGTTTTCATTGTCAAACCCAGCTGTCAGCCAGAAGGGCATGGGGACCTGGGTGACTGAATTGAGAGGACAGTCCCATGAGGCACGTAATGGAGTTGGGGAAGGTTGGGTAGAGGATCGGGATACCCAGTGTGCTGAAATCAAGGTCAGGTTAGTTTGGGGGTTTTTTTCCTTAATTTGTTTTTGGCTGTGCTGGGTCTTTGTTGCTCTGGCTGCGGCAGCCAGGGGCTGACTCTCTAGGCGTGGTGCTCTAGCTTCTCACTGCAGTGGCTTCTCTCGTCCTGGAGCAGGGACTCTAGGGCATGTGGTGTGCAGGCTTAGTTGCTCCCGGCATGTGGGATATCCCGGATCAGGGATCAAGCCCGTGTCTCCTGCACTGGCAAGTGGATTCTTTACCACTGAGCCACCAGAGAAACCCTCAGGTTAGTTTTGAAAGGTACGGTGAGAAGACAGTGTTTGAGCAGAGTCTTGAAGAACGCAGGTCAGGGAACATTATAGAAAAGAAATGTTCTCATTTATAACAGAGGCATAGATTCAGAAGCACAGTTGCCGCAACTTCAGAGCCAGTTTGTTTCCATAGTAGCCTTAGAGTCTTAATTGCCAGAGGGCCTTTAGAAGCCCTTCATTGCCACTTAACTTGCTGTGTGGGAAGCCCTCCTAGGATGTCTGGCCAGGAGTGGGTGCAGAAGACTTTCTCAGGGAGTCCTTTCCATTGTCAGACAGCTTTAATTGTTAGAGAGTTTTTATTTGTCCAAATCAAAGAATGTATCAGGATTAGGTTTGGTTGAGTAGAAGAGAAAAATCTAAAGTATCGGAGATTTTTAAGAGAGAAGTAATTTTTTTCTAAAGTAAGACAGATCCAGAGTAGACAGTTGATGCCTGATAACCATCATTCCTAATCCTTTGAGGAAGTTCCACTGCTCAGAGTGCATCCCTTTGGGGTCAGAACAGCTGCTTGGAGCTTGAGCTGTCAGGTTCGCATTTCATTTGGCAGGAAGAGGAAAGGGAAGGAGAAGAGCTTGCCTGTATTCTTAATTTATTATACTAACAACCCTGTATAAAGCATGTGAAAACATTAGTCACTCAGTCGTGTTTGACTCTTTGTGACCCTGTGGACTGTAGCTCTCTGGGCTCCTCTTTCCATGGGATTCTCCTGGCAAGAATACTGCAGTGGGTTGCCATCTCTTCCTCCAGGGGAATCTTCCTGATGTAGGAATCAAACCTGGATCCTCCTGCATTGCAGGCAGATTCTTGACCGTCTGAGCCACCAGGGAAGCCCCAGTAAAGCACTTATTCTCATTTTAAAGACTAATAATAAAGGAAACCGTCATGTATCTGGCCACCTGGGTTAGGAAATAGAATATCTACCCCGCCCCATGTTCCCCACCCTGGTGACATCTTCCCTTTCCTCTAGGGATACTACTCTACTCTCCTGATTTTGGAGAACAGTTATTCCCTTGCTGTTTAAGAAAAAAATTGTGTTACCGCCTATTTGTGCATCCCTAATTTTAGTTTTATTTTTCAGCTTGCTACAAATGTATTTATATGTATTTTTTAACCATTAAAAAAAATTGAAGTATAATTAATGTACAATGTTGTGTTTGTTTCTGGTATACAGCAAAGAGAGTTCAGTTACGTATATATACATTTTTATAGAGAGAGAGATTGGAGAAGGAAATGACAACCTACTCCAGTGTTCTTGCCTGGAGAATCCCAGGGACGGGGGAGCCTGGTGAGCGCCGTCTATGGGGTTGCATAGAGTCTGGCACGACTGAAGCGACTTAGCAGCAGCAGCATATATATATATAGAGAGAGATGCATATCCATTTATATTTCAGATTCTTGTCAATTATCGGCTATTACAAGATACTGAATATATTTCCTTGTGCCACACAGTAGGTCTTGGTTGTTTATTTTATATACAGTAGTGTGTATATGTTAATCCCAAGCTTCTAATTTATCCTTCCTGTCCCCGCTGTCCCCTTTGGTACCCATTAGTTTGTTTTCTGTGTCTGTGTGTCTTATTTCTGTTTTGTAGATAAGTTCATTTGAATCATTTTTTAGACTCCACTTATAAGTGATATCATAAGATATTCGTCTTTGTCTTCATTTAATACGATGATCTCTGGGTCCCTCCATGATGCTGCAGATGGCATTACTGCATTCTTTTTTATGGCTGAGTAGTGTTCTGTTATACGTATGTAACCACATTTTCTTTAGTCATTCATCTGTTCATGGATGTTTAGGTTGCTTCCATGTTTTGGCTGTTGTAAATAGTGCTGTGATGAACACTGAGGTGAATGTATCTTTTTGAATTAGAATTTTCTCCAGATGTGTCCAGGAGTGTGATTGCAGGATCACCTAACTATATTTTTAGTTTTTTAAGACACTTCTCTAGTATTCTTCATAGTGGATGCACCAATTTACATTCCCACCAACAGTGTACGAGGGCTCCCTTCTCTCTACACTCTCTCCAGCATTTATTATTTGTAGACTATTTAATGTTAACCGTTCTGTTATATACCTCGTTGTAATTTTAATTTGCATTTTTCTAATAATTAGACATAATGAGCATCTTTTTTGTGCCTATTGGCCATCTGTTTATGGTTGATTCATTTTTATTCTTGCATAGTATTTCATTATAGCATAATCAATATATGATTACCACAATTTATTTATCATACCACTGAAGATGGATATTTGGACTGTTTCCAATCTGGGACTTTTTGAAGATTACTGTTACAAACATTCTTGTATATGTGTATTTTCAAAAAATGTCTATTTAGAACTTCTGCCCATTTTTTGATTGAGTGGTTTGGGTTTTTTTTACATTGAAGGCTGTATGAGCTGCTTGTGTATTTTGGAAATGAATCCCTTGTTGAGTAGCATCATTGACAAATATTTTCTTCCAGTCCATAGGTTATCTATTTGTTTTGTTTATGGTTTCTTTTGCTGTGCAAAAGCTTTTAAGTTTTAATTAGGTCCCATTTGCTTGTTTTTGTATCTGTTTATCTAGGGACAGGTCCAAAAAAATAATGCTGCAATTTATGTCGAGTGTTCTGCCTGTGTTTTCCTCTGGGAGTTTTATAGTATCTGGTCTTACATTTAGGTTTTTAATCCATTTAGAATTTATTTTTGTATATGGTGTTAGGGAGTTTTCTAATTTCATTCTTTTACATGTTGCTGTCTTGTTTTCCAACCACCACTTATTGAAGAGACTGTCTTTTCTTCATTGTGTATTCTTGCCTCCTTTGTCGTAGATTAATTGGCCATAAGTGTGTGGGCTTATTTCTGGGCTTTCTGTTGTGTTCCATTGATCTATATGTCTCTCTTTGTGCCAGCACCATACTGTTTTGATTACTGAGGCTTTGTAGTATAGTCTGAAGTCAGGGAGTGTGATTCTCCCAGTTCATTCTTCTTTCTCAAGAATGTTTTGGCTATTCGGGGTCTTTTATGTTTCCATACAAGCTAAAATTTTTTTGTCCTAGTTCTGTGAAAAAATATCACTGGTAATTTGATAAGGGATTGCATTGAATGATTTGTATGTGTTTTTGATGGTTTTCCTATATTACTTAGTATTTGTGAGATTCATCCATGTTGTTGTGTGTAGTTCATATTTAGTTCATTCATTTTCATTGTTGTATAGCATTTCATTACAGAATAATCAATGCGTGATTATCACAGTTTATTTGCCATACCACTGAAGACAGATATTTGGACTGTTTCCAATCTGGGACTTTTTGAAGGTTACTATTACAAACATTCTTGTGTATGACAGATGATCACAAGTGTTAAAGAGTTTTTCTGGGATTTATTCCTAGTAGTGGAATTGGTGGATTCTAAAGAGTATATATCTTTAACTTCCCTAGATAATGCCACACTTTTTCAAAGAGGTTCGTACAGTCTATAACTCCTAGCAAGTTCTTGTTTCAAGTTCTAGAGTTGCTTCTCCAAGCAACCCTATATGCAAGTTCCTGTTTCTACAGAGCTTGACAAGCTTGATATTTACAAGGTTTTAGGTTTATTCACCATCCAGTAGGGTTGAGATCTAATTGCTTTCCTTGCGCATTTCCCTCATTACTAATGACCTTGTGTCCTTTAAATGTTTATTGATTATTTGGATTTCCTGTTTTGTGGATGCCTCTTTGAATCTTATACCTTATTATTTATCTGTTTCCTCTTGTAGTTCTGTTAGATTTTGTTGTACATAATTTGATGTTTTCTTACTAGGTACATAATAGATTTAAAATTGTTACATCTTACCTAGTAAGCTACGATTTTTATCTAACAATGCTTTTTGACTTAATATAACATAGCCACATGAGCTTTTGTTATGAAGTAGGCAAACTATAAATTTTGGTGAATGAATGACTTAGCTGTTGTAGAGGCAGGAGCTTCAGAGCACTCCACCAAGTCTGTTCTCCTGGCATAGTTATTTATGTGTCCTGTTATCCTATGAAGTGAACAAAGCACTTAAAAGGCAATAGAGTTTTCTTTTTGGGAGGCACAACTTGTATACAGTAAAGGGCCCCAGTCTTAATTATGTGGGCATATGGGTACATGTCCTCACTGCCCAGATCAAGATGTGGGAAGTGTCCAGCCTTGCAGCAAGCTCCTCGTTTCCCTCCCACTTGATGCTTGCCAAAGGTGGTTACTCTTCTCACAATAGGTGGTTCTGAAGATTTTTAAACTTTGTGTAAATGGAAACATACATTATCTTTCATTAATGCCTTTTTCCCTCCGATGTTGACTGTATCTGAATTTCATCCATGGTCCTATGTGTAGGAAGATTTTAAAAACTCATTGCTATGCAGTTTTACAGTGCATGAAATACCACAATTTTTTCATCCTATAATTGACAAACATTTGTCTCTATTTTTGGCTGTTATCAGTGACACTGCAGCATTTTTGAGCATATCCTTTAGTAACCATAAACACAGTTGTTGGGTACGGTTGTTGGAGTCACGAGGTATACTGCCAAACAGGTTTCTAAAGTGGTTGTACCAGTTGCTACTCCTGTTTTCTTAATATGTAACTTTTGGATTTAGCTTTGGGCAAAAAGTCTTCACTTTTTGTTACCTGCATACTAGACAGTGGAGAGAGCTTTGAGAACTTTCCTGAAGTAATGCAGGTACTTTAAAAATGTGATTATGCCCTTTCTTTTCTCTGCATTCTTATCTAGTCTGTAAATATTAATAAAAATTTGATGGGAAAAACAAGCAAACTTGGTCTTTTTGAATATTAAAAGTTTAGATTTGTAAAACACCATTTGTAGCAGTTAATTCTGGAGAAGGCGATGGCACCCGACTCTAGTACTCTTGCCTGGAAAATCCCATGGATGGAGGAGCCTGGTTGGTTGCAGTCCATGGGGTCTTGAAGAGTTGGACACGACTGAGCGACTTCACTTTCACTTTTCACTTTCATGCATTGGAGAAGGAAATGGCAACCCACTCCAGTGTTCTTGCCTGGAGAATCCCAGGGACCAGGGAGCCTGGTGGGGTCACACAGAGTCGGACACGACTGAAGTGATTTAGCAGCAGCAGCAGTAGTTAATTCCAAGGCTGAAATCATAATCCTTTGGAATTCTTTGGAACCTAAGTAGGAGTTGTGGAATATTTACACTTCATGCTCGGTAGTGAGAAGACCTATCTCTTTGGAGACTTTCACCGCAAGGCATTTGAATTCAGGCCTTTGAATTGCATTTTGGATGATGAGCCTAAAAGGAATGCATTGATCCTATCTTGAGTTCTCATCTTAATGGGCTGCTGAGTCTTTGAGAGAGCTGAGGCATATCGATACTTGTTTCAAATTTTAATGGGGCGGAATTGAGGACAAATGAGAATGCCTTTGTGGCCCTGCTCATGGCTGAGTTGTGTCACAGCCACACTGAAAGAAAGCCTAGGATTACATCACCTAGCCCTTTTTTTTGCTAAGGTTTCAGATGTTCCACAAATCATGACTGCAGCAGTCAGCAGCAGTCTATCTGGATGACTGAAATCAGGTTTATGATCTGTAAACATAATTATTAATAGGTAACTGGTTTAATCTGGTTTTCTTGGAACGGAAGGGGACACTTGCAACCTTCTGATTGAATTCAATTGATGAAGGCAATAAGATGACTTAACATCTGTCTTAAAAAACCGAGGAGTAGCTTACTATTTACCTGCACTTATTAACATCATCTGTAAGAAAATACATGGGAATCAAAAGAAAATACATGGGAATCAAGAAAATACATGGGAATCTAACTATGTAAAGCCTCTTAAAGCTCTGCCTCTGTGGCTTTGCTTGGAACCTTGGGTGGTCACTTTTCCTTGCTGCTTATGAAAAGGAAGGAAAATGTTTATCACCAGAGAATTCACTATCAGATACTTAGTTAAGTGTGTATTATCTGAAGCTGTTTGCTCATTACCTTACTGCATTTAAGATTCACAGCAACCCTTGAACTGTTATTTTTCTTGTGAATTTTTTTGTTGAATTATAACAATGGCATCTGTTTTCACAGATGAGGACAATCCAGTTGCATAGAGGTTCAGTAACTACCAAAAGTCACACAGCTTCTAAGTTAGAGCTAAAATTAGAGTAGAAGCCTTTGAACACTATCCAGACTTTCTAGGATACAACAGTGGCCTGTGAAACACTATTAACACAACTCTCAGAGTCCACAGGGTTGTGATGAGGTATAAGTTCAGGACAGTACTCAGAGGTGGGTGTCCTTTTCAGATATCCTGGATAGTGGCTGGAGTATGGGTTCATAAAAAACACAAAAGATGTTTTTAAAAAATTTCATCGTTTTAGCAGTTAGTAATTCTGTTGATGAACTCTCAAAATGATACCTTTAAACAGTAGTGATCCTTTTTGTCTAGTTTATACATAATTACTCTACAGATTTCTTCATTGTTTTTAGACACTTACGGATCCTTTCATTTGGAGCCCAAAGCTTTAATCTCTGTTTTTGGAATTGCAAAGCTTCTGCTGTCTTTGGTCATATGGAAACTTTTTTTTCAGAAAGAGTTGTGTTTTTTTTTTTTTAAGTCTGTGAATACAAACAATTCAGGTGGTTGGTCTTAGCTGAGAGAACATTGGGTGAACATAAATGGAATTGCTGAGTCATAATGGCTTCTTTTTCTTTTAAAGTATACAATCCAGTGGTTTTAGTGTATTCACAGAGTTTGTGAAACCATCACCACAATGTTAGAACATTTTCAGAAGAAACCCCTTACTCTTTAGTAGTAACTTCCTCCCAGTCTCCTAGTCTTGAACAAATACCAGACTACTTTTTGTTGTAAATTTTCTTGTTCAGAACATTTCTTATAAATAGAATTATATACTATGTGGTGTTTTATAATTGGCTTTTTTCACTTAGCATGATGTTTTCAAGATTCATCCATGTTGTAGCTTGGATCAGAATGTGATTCCTTTTTATTTATAGGTGTGAGGCTTTTCCTGATGTATTTTAAGTCATGGATATATTCAGTGTTTCTATTTTGTTCTCACCTGCAGGAAACATAGGAGTCTTGGGTTTGCTTTATACAATAGGATAGTTTGTCGTATTAGAGGAGTTATTAGCCTGAGGAATATGACCCCAGGGCCTTTAGGATGCCCTGAACCCTTTGTAATTTATCTGTGAGATTTTATATTCCGAAGCATTTTTTGGTGGGGGAGCATAGGGGATTGAGAACATTTAGCTTTTGTTAAAAGATAATTTCCCCCAGAAGGTAAAGTTGCGATACTCATACAGGTATGAAATGTATACACACTTTTATCTTACTTAACAGTGTTCAAAAGAGAAGTCCAACGAACCAATACATTTGTAGTTCAGGAGTATTAAAATGAATATAGAAATAGAGTCAAAACAGTTTCTTCCATAGTGGAGAAGGGAGGTCATTGAACCTTTGCTGGTCATATAGGTATAGATTAAGAGCAGTCTGCATTACTATCTTATCTACAGCTTGTACATGTCTGACTCTTTGTAACGCTATGGACTGTAGCCCACCAGTCTCCTCTGTCCTTGGGATTCTCCAGGCAAGGATACTGGAGTGGGTTGCCATGCCCTCCTCCAAGGGATCTTCCTGACCCAGGGATCAAACCTGCGTCTCTTTACCACTGAACCACCTGCAAAGCCCAAACCTGTAAAACAACTTACATATAATCAGAATCCAATAACTCAGAGGGGTGTCCTTGACAGTATATACTTTTTCATTGGAAGCACACATTTTCTCCTACACTTTCAACAGATTATCCAAAAATTGTCTGAAAGTCTTCCAAGTATTCATTTTAAATTTAGTCTTCAGTTTTAAAAAGTAGCTCCTTCATGACTAGATTTAAAAGCAGACATTCTAAAAGTGTTTGTATCAGTTGAGGATCAGTCAGAGACCCAGGGATAAGTCTTTAGTTTATTTTTTTTGAACAGTGTGACTTGTTAGAAAGTTCCAGAGAAGTAGCCCTTGTGGTTTACTTAGGTCACACTTTTGGGCATGTGTTGAGTATTTCTCATCTCTAATAGCTGCATGACTGGTATTGCAGGGAGGGGATTTCTGTGACTAGTTATAATTTGGAAAGTCTAGCTATCTTAACTCTTGACAAAGGTAGGTGGATAATCCCATTAGTGAAAGAAGTACGGGAAGGGAGAAATCTAGATGCCTGACTTTTTCCCCAGTTGCTCAGGGAAGTCAAGAATTCTCTTTTTTGTGTGAAGAATGTGGGATTGTTCCCACTCAGTTCAGTCGCTCAGTCGTGTCCGACTCTTTGCGACCCCATGAACTGCAGCATGCCAGGCCTCTCTGTCCATCACCAACTCCCGGAGTCTGCCCAAACCCGTGTCCATCGAGTCAGTGATGCCATCCAACCATCTCATCTTCTGTCGTCCCCTTCTCCTATTCCTACTAGACCTAGCTTATTATCCAAAGGGTCTTTTCTGGTCTTAAGAGGATGATGAAGTTCTTTTGTACTTTGACGGGTAACTTTGTGTACACGTGCACAGTAAGTCCTTTAGCTACTGACTGTAAGAGACTCTGGGAGTTCATTGCCGATTTGGCAACATTAGGTGCTCAAATTTGTGGAGTGCTTTCCCCCACATCTGCCCTACTTCCCTCAGCCTGAGGTCGTATTTACCAAGAAAACGCTGGTGGCTCAGTGGTAAAGAATCTGCTTGCCAATATGAAAAACATGGGAGCTGCGAGTTCGATCCCTGGGTCAGGAAGATCCTCTGGAGAAGGAAATGGCAACCTGCTCCGGTGCTCTTGCCTGGAGAATCCCATGGACAGAGGAGCGTGGAGGACTAAGTCTGTGGGGTTGAAAAGAGTTGGACACGACTGAGTGAGGAAGCACGCACTGTATCCCTCAGTCTGTGCCTTTGGCTTGTTGAACTTAGTTTTATGTATTTCAGTATTCTCTGCTAGGTTGAAGCTCCCCATAATGTCTTTTTGATGTATTTTAGAAGAGCGGTGCTCAGAGTTGACAGTTGACAGAATCAGCATCTGTCTTCACTGGATGCCTGCTCCTGACCTAAAGGAATAAAAAGTTTTCAACGGCCATTTGGTAGCTGCCAGCTTTTAGGAGCTTGAATTTTCGGTGAATGCACTCTTAACAACTGTGTTCCACTGTGCGGCTGTCTCCTCTCTGAGGCCAAGATTGTGTTCCAGTGATGGTTGAGGTGCTTTGCCCAAATTATCTATCGTTAAGTGTAGAGCAGTCTGTCTTGTCAGGCCTGTGAACTAATCCTGAGAATGTGTATCTGACTGTTGAGGCCTGACTGAAAGGAAAGTGTGGACAGTTAAGCGTTTTGAGATGAACTTCTCAGATACTGGATCATTTGACTCACATAGCGGAATTTTGGGGGAAGTATATGGTTTGCTTTTTACCCCCTAAGAAATGATGACTCATTCCCTTCAAGTGGTTGTGTATCACACAGTGGCCCCTGATTGGCTGAAATAGCTGTTTGGTTTATTGCTCTGTTTCTTTAATGACTCAAGAGAGTTTTCCCTCTGGGCTTGTGATCTGTTTTTGCTGATAAACCTTAATTCCTTTTGAGGCTCTAAAGACAATAGTGTTTTCTTACCTGTTTACTTTGTACTTTGAAGTTTTGCAGAATGTACTCTGAAGGAGAATCAGATTCAGTTAACTGTTTTCCTCCTATTTTTAGAGTAGAAGTAAAGTAAGAATAAGCTCTTAACTCTTTGGCTTTCTTCTCTATTTCAATTTCATGCCCTTATTGCAGTCTCAGTCATTAGAGTATGATTTGCTTTTAAGACCTTAAGGCAGTGGGTGGACTGGGTAAAACAGGTTTTTCTTTTCCTCAATAGCCCATTCCTGCTTTAAAGCTCTGACTTCGGGCTCTTGTGGAAAGACTATTGAGTGTTGAGTTGTGCACTTTTACTAGAGGATTTTGATTATTAGTATCTAATAATTAGTATCTCGCCAAAGAATAAATATTAGCCACGAGCAGCGAATTGATGTGGCTGGGTCCCAGCTTTAACACTTCCAGTTAAGCTTGGTGGATGTCTTTTACCTCCTTCTAGTAATATGTTCTATTTCTGCTTTATTGACTATGCAAAGCCTTTGACTGTGTGGATCACAATAAACTGTGGAAAATTCTGAAAGAGATGGGAATACCAGACCACCTAACCTGCCTCTTGAGAAATCTGTATGCGGGTCAGGAAGCAACAGTTAGAACTGGACATGGAACAGACTGGTTCCAAATAGGAAAAGGAGTACGTCAAGGCTGTATATTGTCACCCTGCTTATTTAACTTATATGCAGAGTACATCATGAGAAACGCTGGACTGGAAGAAGCACAAGCTGGAATCAAGATTGCCGGGAGAAATATCAATAACCTCAGATATGCAGATGATGCCACCCTATGGCAGAAAGTGAAGAGGAGCTAAAAAGCCTCTTGATGAAAGTGAAAGAGGAGAGTGAAAAAGTTGGCTTAAAGCTCAACATTTAGAAAATGAAGATCATGGCATCCGGTCCCATCACTTCATGGGAAATAGATGGGGAAACAGTGGAAACAGTGTCAGACTTTATTTTTTTGGCTCCAAAATCACTGCAGATGGTGACTGCAACCATGAAATTAAAAGACGCTTACTCCTTGGAAGAAAAGTTATGACCAACCTAGATAGTATATTCAAAAGCAGAGACATTTCTTTGCCGACTAAGGTCCATCTAGTCAAGGCTATGGTTTTTCCTGTGGTCATGTATAGATGTGAGAGTTGGACTGTGAAGAAGGCTGAGCGCCAAAGAATTGATGCTTTTGAACTGTGGTGTTGGAGAAGACTCTTGACTGCAAGGAGATCCAACCAGTCCATTCTGAAGGAGATCAACCCTGGGGATTCTTTGGAAGGAATGATGCTAAAGCTGAAACTCCAGTACTTTGGCCACCTCATGTGAAGAGTTGACTCACTGGAAAAGAGTCTGATGCTGGGAGGGATTGGGGGCAGGAGGAGAAGGGGACGACCGAGGATGAGACGGCTGGATGGCATCATGGACTTGATGGACGTGAGTCTGAGTGAACTCTGGGAGTTGGTGATGGACAGGGAGGCCTGGCGTGCTGCGATTCATGAGGTCGCAAAGAGTGGGACACGACTGAGCGACTGAACTGAACTGAACTGAACCCAAGTGAGGATGTCACTGTCATCTGGGAGACATTTTCCAAAATATATATTTCTGGGATCCACTCTGTACGTACATTCCTGCAGGGTGGATTATTCTGAGAATAATGGATGATTATTGGTGCCTTCTACTGGTTAGAAGTAATAATAACCATCCTTTCCCTGTAATGGAAAGGGTGGTTATTATTAAGGAAAGAAGCATCATCCCTTTTGGGTCTGGAAATACCTTCTTTGAGTGATAGTAATTTTTAGAATGCTTCTTCTGGTCTAAGTTGTTAATTAAGAAATTTAACGGGGAAAAAATAGCACTGCATAATTAGGAAGTTGATTAAGTGCAGTACTGTTTCTCAAAGAAGTTTTTGGGGGAGAGGGGGAAAGAAGATGCCATTATGCAAAGTTTGCTTACAGAGTCATGTTCTCTTGAAGGGATTCAAGGACTGAAAATGGTTAATATCACTGGGGAGATCTGTAGGTCTGTGCTGATAGGAAAGTAATTTGTGATGCAAGAATTCTGAGTTTCCTGGACTTGGATGGACTCTGTCACATCATAGTCCTGGCCTCGTGAAAATGTTAAGAAAATAAACCCGAAGTATAAAAAGCACTGAGATTGTGTTGAGTGGAACCTTAGTGTTAATTCCTGTACTGTTATACAACCACATTCTGAATTTAAGGAAGCCAGGAAGGAAATCATTCTAAGACCCTGGTTTTAAACCTGAAGGTCACGATCCATTTAGAGGGATGCAGAATCAATTCAGTGGGCCAAGCCTTTAAAAAGAAGGAAGAAATAGAAAAGAAATGTAAGTCTGTCACTAGTAATAAAGTGTAAAGTATTTTGGAAATTTTTGTATTGTTTTTATATCTTCTGTTGCTGTATATGCGAGTTTGTGTTGTAAAATACATTTCTGTGGAACTGCATTGGGAAAGTTTGAAACTTGGTCTAAAAGAGCAACAGGCCCTAAATTTACTAGATTTGGCAGTACTGCTACTGTTTTGGTCACGAAAGTGTCTTGCTCCCTTGAAATGACATGGGCGGTGAAAGAGCTCAGTATTAGAATGCTACCAAGCTCCCAAACACTCCAGCAGTTGCCTGTTGTTTAATAATGATCAGGATTATTGAATAAACCTTTAGATTGGAAATGGGATAAAGAAAAAGAAGTCTGGTTACTTTTATCATTATTTGATAGCTTCTTAAAGTGCTTAATGTTTGAATCTTCACACTAAAGTTGATCTTTTTTCCTTTATTATACTTTTAAAAGATTTATGGTATTCTTTACTGTCATTTTATATACATTCATTGGGCAAAGTGTTTTGGTTTTTTCTTCTACAAGCATACATTTTCATTTTTCTAACAAAGTGTGAAGGAGAGAATGCTCTTTTGGTCGAAGTTTCACCAATACCAAGAAGATCCTTGCTTAATAGATCACACCGACACCCACCCACAGACACATACACACAGACACTATTTAATGAATATTCTATGTCCCTTCTAGATAGAGAAATAGAGGCACAGATAAGTGAAATAATTTGCCTGGAGGTGTACAGTAAGCTGGTGGCCTTCGTAGATGGCCATTCATAGCTCTTGTATTTCCAGACAGTGTAGAGATTAAGTTGGAGTAAATAGAAGCCTCTGTAGTTGTGTGTTACCATATATCCAAGGTATATTCTACCCAGAGCGTAAATTATGGAAAGAAAATTCTTGGGATGGCACTGGATTGTGATGTGTTTGGTACTCCTCTGCCTGTGACACTGAGAATGAAGGCTTGAAAGAGTCCTGGGTACTGTCAGGAGGCTTGGGTTCCTGGTCTCTGCTTTAACTCAAGCCCATCCCGGGTGAGCTTAGGCACCGGGTCCCACTTCAGGGCCTCTATAAAAGGAAAACGTGGGTTTGGTCTCTAAAGTTCTCTTCAGCATTTAGACTGCATGCTTCCCCAGGGCTGTTTTATTGCGTCAGAATCCAGCCTAGGGTTGGTATTGTTTGCAAGGCCCCGAGGAACTGCCGCCTCCTTTTTGCTATCCAAGGAGATAGCAAACATTACCCCCACAGCCCTTGCTTGCAGCGAGCTGCCGGTGTTGGGAGGTGCTTCTTCATTGAAGACTGAGCCTAGGTTGTTTGTGGTGACCTAAAAGGACCTTGGAATGAGGCCAAGAGGTGTAATTTCTGTGACGAACCAGTTGCCTATTCAGAAAACTTGCTAGGACCTGTCCAAGTACAGTAGCATTCTATTGTTGGAATAAGAGAATATAGAAATACATCTCCTTAAGAGGTGTTTCTCTGTGCTTAAGGAGATGTAGTCAAAGACTTCAAATTCACGGATTCCCATCATCTTCTCAGAGCAATTACAAAGAAAATATACTGCTGAATATAATTTTGTAAACATTAGCAAGGAATGCCTTTGTATTTTATAGGCTTCTTATGATGGAATTATTAACAGTCAGCATTTGCTGATCCTTTGCTCTTTCCTTAATACTAGTTATGTTTCTTTTTTGTTCAGTCAGTGCTGTGATAACATCCAGTTATCTTCTGACATTAGTAACTTCTTATTTTATGGGTGAACTAGGAACTAGAATCACCATAGGGAAAACTGTTCTGAAAAGCTGGAATGATGGTTCTCCCATTGTCCCATTCATACACACTATTTAACCATTTGGTTTTATCACAGCTTTAACACTAGAAGATGCTCTGTAATAATCGAAATTATGACACATACCTTCGATGATGGTAGACTCCTCTGATCTTCCTCAGGTCTCAGCCAGCACTGCCACTGCTGTGCAGGATTGATTGTTGATAGCAACAGTGGGCTCTAGGGAATGGCCACCAAGAACTGTGGAGAGGGGGTTGCAAATAAGCTGTGTTTCTATGGATAGCCCCCTGGGGACCCAGGACTTGCCCAGTGCTAATTACTGTATACCGCAGCCTGATTGCTAAGGGCATGCGTGTTTTCCGCAAACGTCAGCTGAGCCACCCATCCTCCTCCTGAGCTTCCTTGCTACTGCTAGGACGGGGCGTGCAGATTGCCGGCAGGACTGTAAAGCAGCAGCATTGTGGTTTTTGCACAGTCTCCACTGTCTTCAGCTTCCCTCCCTTTTCTTGCCTACTGCAGTTAATGCTGTCACTGCTTACCCAGTCTCTCAAACGTGAATTTGAGAATCTGGAATTACCTGTATGCTTCCCACTCCATACTTCCTATGTCTAATAAGTTACTAAACCCTGTTTGTTCTACCTCTAAAACTGTTTTTCAAATTGTGCTGTTTTTTGGGCCCTGATATATAGCTCTTAAGGTCAAACCCAGTTTATTTCTGTTTTGGACTATTTCAACAATCCTCTTAACTAAAATTTTTTGTCTCTATAATCTCTGTCCTTTTTCTGTTCCTTTTCCATGAAGTTATCTTTTTAAAAAATTGCTCTCTTGATGAATAACCCGTGCATTCTGTTTTGTTTTTAATTGTTCTTCAGTTTTCTTTTTCTTAAACTCTACACCGTGTTCTGGAGAATTTTCATTGTGGTTCATTTAAATCTGTCTTTTTAATGCTGCTAAGTATGGGTATATAAAATATATACATTATAGTTTATTTAACGGTTTATCAATAGATGTTTAGGTTTGTTTATATTTTTTTTCTTTTGCTGTCACAGAGTGTATGTCCTTGAACATGCACATAGATACAAACAGGTAGATATCAAAAATTGGAATTACTGAGTCAAAATGAATGTACATTTAAAATGTTACCGCTGCTGCTGCTGCTAAGTCGCTTCAGTCGTGTCTGACTCTGTGCGACCCCAAGGACAGCAGCCCACCAGGCTCCCCTGTCCCGGGATTCTCCAGGCAAGAACACTGGAGTGGGTTGCCATTTCCTTCTCTAGTGCATGAAAGTGAAAGTGAAGCCGCTCAGTCGTGTCCGACTCTAGGCGACCCCATAAGCGACCCCATGGACTGCAGCCTATCAGGCTCCTCCGTCCATTGTATTTTCCAGGCAAGAGTACTGGAGTGGGGTGCCATTGCCTTCTCTGTAAAATGTTAATAGATACTGACAAATCACTTAAAAAAGTACCTGTCAATTTATGCTTCCAATCTCTGTGCCTTTTTTTTTAAAGCACATTTTAAATCTGGACCTAGTGTACTCCTCCTAGCCTCGGTTCGCTTGTAACTTGACGTGTTCTCTCATTTACTTGGCCTCTGTCAGCCACTGTCCAGGCCTTTGTTTCAGTACAGCCTGTCTGACAGGTACCATGCTAGGTGTTGAGGATGAATTCTGGAGAAGACAGAATACGGTCTCTGCCCTCATCTTGTGTGTGCTCTTACTGCACAGAGCTTTTTGCCATTCTCAGGCTCCTTGATGCATTTGCCACTATTATCCTCTCTTCTGGGTATGAGTTTTTGTCTTTTCTGCCAAGAGACTTTTATTTGGTCATTCTATAGATTTTATCCTCTGTCTTGTCTTCCTCATCTCCCCACAGGTAGAGGTAGGCCAGCCTTCCTTAGTGATCTCTCTTAGCATCCTTTTTATAGTGTTTATCCTGAATAGTTCTTATTACTCATTTATTTATGTGTGTGCCCATGTGTGTCTGCGTGTGTATGTATGGGCCTCTCTCATTAGATTATAAGCTCAGTAAGGGCAAGAACTTACACTGTTTACCTTGATGTTCCCCCAGCTTAATGCCTTAAACACTGGAGAAGCGTCATAAATGTCAAGGAAGGGAATGAATGGCAAACTAAAGATGAACGTATTTTGTTTGGGGCACTCGGGGCACTTGTGACTAAGGCTGGGATCCGGTCAGTCTTCAGGTACCCAACCGTGCAGGGAGATGAGGGTCATGAGTCGACTGCATGGCACATTGTCATAAGCTCTGTGTTGAGGCACGAGTGCATGCTTGACAAGAGATTTACTCTCTGCTGACTTTTCAGAGGAGAGGGTTTTTTTTCTTGCTTGTGCTAGCTGTTGTGAATGATTCACGTCATAAGATACAGTTCCTTGCCTTAAGAGTTTTTGTCAAATGGGGCCTTAGAGCAGAGATGGGTGGACTATGGCCTATGGGGCCAAACTTTGCCTGCTGCCTGTTTTGGTATAGCCTGTGAGCTAAGAATGATACTTTAATTTTGCAGTTGTTTTTATAAAAAAAGTATTTTGTGATTGTGAAATTATATGAAATTCAAGTTTTAGCATCTGGGATTAAATTTTGTTGGAACACGGCTCCCTTCAAGTCTTCACCCTCTGTTTTGTTGGCTGCGTTTGCTGTGGCCGCAGAGCTGAGTGTTGTGACAGACTCTTTGGCCTGTAGCACCTAAAATATTTACTCTGTGGCCTTTTACAGAAACAGTCTGCTCCCTTTTGGGTTGTGTTGTTGTTCAGTTGACCAGTCGTGTCTGACTCTTTGCGACCCCATGGACTGCAGCATGTCGGGCCTTCCTGTCCTTCACCATCTCCTGGAGTTTGCCCAGGTTCATGTTCATCGGTGATGCCCTCCAGCCATCTCATCCTCTGATGTCCTCTTCTCCTTCTGCCTCAATCTTTCCCAGCATTGGGGACTTTTCCAATGAATTGTCTGTTTGCCTTTTGAATTAAAGAATGGGAAAGATTCAAATAAAGAAGAGAAGAAGAGAAAGACATACTGAGAGGATTAGTTTGCGCTAAGATAATGGGATGGGTACTTCCCAGGTGGGCCGGTGGTTAAGAATCCTCTTTCTATGCAGGGAATGTGGGTTTGCTCCCTGGTCAGGGAACTAAGATACCGCATGCTGTGGGGCAGTTAAGGCAGCGTGCCACAGCTGGAGAAAGCCTGTGCCACTACAGCGACCTGGCGCAGCAGCAGAGAAGGTGGTAGGACAGTAAGTCCTGCGGTCTTCCAGAAGTTTCAGAGCTGAAGTGGTGACCCAGCTTAACTTTTGATGTTACAGACAGAGGATCAGAAACTTTGTCAAAGTCCACATGTCTGTTAAGGGGCAGTGTCCACTGCGAACTTCCTGGAGCAGAAGCTTTGCGGACTTTAGAGGGTGATAAGATTACTGCTGGGGTGTGGCACATTATGAATGGCCTTGCCCTTGAAAAACAAGCTAAGAACAGACTTCCTTTCTCTCTCTGAAAGTAATATTTTTTTCTTTTGTATTTCTAGAAGGCCTTTGAGCCCTACTTTGAGATTTTGGAAGTATATTCCACAAAGGCCAAGAACTACGTGAACGGGCACTGTACCAAGTACGAGCCCTGGCAGCTGATTGTGTGGAGTGTTGTGTGGACTCTGCTGATCGTCTGGGTGTATGAGTTTGTCTTCCAGCCAGAAAGTAAGTATATTGCCCCCCTCTGTAAAGGTACAGTGGAGTTAAAACCAGCTTTGGAACTCGGGGCTAATGGATTGGGCTAACTTCTTGCCTGGTAGGTTTGGTTCTGATTTTTAAAATCTATTTAGATAGAAAGGGCATTGCCTTCTGACTGGTAACGTTTTAATAGGACTCTTGTGCGACTCTGTTTATGTTGATTTTTCTGGATTTGCAATTTACATTAAAACCCCTGAGAGATTAGTCATCATAAAGATCCAGAGTGTGGCTCAGACCCTCTTCACATTTACTTTCTTGCCTAGAACATAATTGTGTCACCTGGAGTTCTCCAAGCATGGATTTATTGCTTTCATTGTAGGCTTTTTTTTTCCAGTAAAGATTATGTGAAGTTAGAACAGCACCCAATGCAGCGACCATTGGCATGTCTGCTGTGCGTCAGGCACTACCATGCGCTAGAGATGTCTCTACAGGACCAGTCATTCGGGCTCCCTGTGCTCTTGGAATTGAGCCTCTGCTGTCAGGAGACAGGACACTTTGAGATTCCTGAGTAGGGACCCTGGCAGCCAGACTGATGGGAAGAGAACGCCACTCCTCACGGAGTGTGGGAACTGAGAAGTCTTTTAGTGATCAGTTTGTCCATCTTCCATCCTTTCTAAGGCCCTGCTCGTGTTCCCTGCACCCCCCACCCCACCACCTCGTGGTGTGCTAGCTGCTTACGAATTCCTCCCCTGTGGGCCGGGTTGCATAAGTCAACAGTAGGAGAGGTGATGGGTGTTCTGTACATGCCCCTGCACCCCTTCCTCACCCATAATAGGGCATCTGAGTTAGTAACGTTGATGAGACGTCCTTATCATTTCTCATCTGTTTAAAATTTCCGTTAACTGTTTGCTTCCCTGATAACATCGATTTGAAGGGGCTCTTCAACTGATTTTTTTTCTGCTTTTTTCTTCTTCCCCTAGGAAAGTCAGCTTAGAGGCCAGATTCTGTTTTATCCCTTTACCATGATGATTAGCCAGCCGTCCGGTAACACTCTGCCACATTGCCAAGTTATAGCAGAGTTAGCATTGTACTTAATTAAAATAGAGGTGAAATGTCCTCAGTTTCTGCTCCTATTGCCTGCAAGACTTTCTCATAAATTCATGACAGATTAGACAGACTAACCCTTGTGCTTCATTTGGCCCATGGTTTGGAAACAGATGCAACCCTTGTCCTTCTGCTCAGACTTATTTGTTTCCTGGGAAGCATTTGATTCAGCGCCGCCCACCATTCTGTCTGCTTCCAGAGGGTTCTAAGGAGTAGCAGTTCTTGCTTTTTTTATTGTGATGAAATATACAGAACATAAAACATATCATTTTACCCATTTTTAAGTGGAAAGTTGTGACATTAAGAACATTCACATTGTTACGGAGCCATCACCACCACCTTTCTCATAATTTTAGGCTCTGTGCCCATGAAACTTGACCTTCCCACTGCTTTCTCTCCTCAGCTCCTGGCATTCACCATTCTGTGTGCTTTTCCTTTTAAAGTGGCGCATTTGTAAATCTGAGCTACAGGTTTACTTACTCGCAATCGTAAGCATGTCTTCCTGTTAGATAAGCTATCTATTTACTTGGTCTTGGTCAGAGACCTTGGTCAGACCAGAGTCAAGGTCAGGGACCTTGAGGTTTATATTTCTTCGATATGTTGGGTATTCGCTTTAGGTATTTACTTGTATTTTCCATTGTGCAGCCCACAGTGCCTGTGCCCATTTTGTTTAACCCATAGTAGAAGCTCAGCCACCTGAGGTCCTGGTACTTACTTACCTGCCTTTAGTGTTCAGAAACGAATGTGCGCGCTCTGAGTACACCATGAGAACACTAATACTAGCAGTGTTAATGGTATGTGCCGTCTAAATCTTTGTGAATTCCAAGCCATTGCATGGTTGTTAGTAACATTTTTCTTACTATAAAAGCAGTACATTTTTATTGTATAAAATCAGGCAATATGGTAAGCCATAAGAACAAAACTAAAATCTCGTTACCTAGAGATAGCCACTGTTATGTATCTGTATGTCTGTCTGTGGCTTCCCAGGTGGCTCAGTGGTAAAGAATCTGCCTGCCAATACAGAAGACACAGGAGATGTGGGTTCGACTCCTGGGTTGGGAAGATCTTCTGGAGTAGGAAATGGCAACCTGCTCCAGTATTTTTGCCTAGAAAATTCCATGGACAGAGTAGCCTGCAGGCTACAGTCCATGGGGTTGCAAATAGTTGGACACTACTGAGCAACTGATCATGCATGCACCCATCTCTTTCTGTATCTGAGTTATACAAAATTAATTTTGTAGGTTGAAAATTGCTGAATATTGGCAATTTCATATTGCTTAAATACACAATACACTTTTTATTTTATAACTTCCAGCTTGAACTTTGGACACAGATAGAAATGTCTTCCCTCTAGAGATCGAGTAATTTTGATAGAATTGCCAATTTTTTTTACCACCTTGCTCATGTAGAAGTATTCTGTGTATTAGTGAGCATAAAGTTCCTTTGGTGTATTGCCCTAGAGGAGTCTAAAGTCCGAACTAGTGATAAATTTTGCTGATCTTCAAATTCTGGGTACCCTTCTGAGGGAGAGAGGGTAATTGTGGAACACAGGATGGACACAGGTAGATTAGAACTGGACGTGGCAGGAGGGTAGGGCAGGGTTGGCAGTCTTGTAAGGCGTGATCTCTTTTTACTTCTCTGTAGTTATCAGCTCACATCCTTCCTCACTGATGTGGCTTTACCTGTGGGATTGTCTGTAGTTCATCAGTAGACACCAGACTTCTGTGGTTGTAGGAGGATTCTAGCCATGGCACCTTGGGCAGTGCCCTTAAGCCTGTTAGCCTGTTTCCTTGCAGTGAAATGGGCATACTCATACTGCTTTACCCAGTCAGAGAGTGCTGTGAGGCTTGAGTGGCATCACTGGTGTGAAACGGGCTTGTAAACTAAAAGAGGCATGCATTGTTGCTCTTACACTGGCATTTCCTATTTTATTACCTTAAAACGTTCTCATTACTTTTCTTTCTGGACCTCTGGGGATTTTTACTGTTTAAAAAAAGTTAACTCTTATTGCAGTATAGTTGCTTTTACACTGTTGTGTTACTTGCTGCTGTACAGCAAAGTGGATCGGCTCTCTGCATACGTCTGTTTTGATTTGCCTTCCATTTAGGTCACACACAGCACCATGCAGAGTTCCCTGAGCTGCACGGTCGGTTCTCAGTAGCCACCTGCTCTGTGCACAGCAGTGTGCCTTCTGTCGGTCCCACTCTCGCACTTCTTGACTTTTTCTTTGGAGATCATCTTTCTCGGTCTCGACCACATGGTCTTTTCATTCTTAATCACATGGTCTTTTCATTCTTAATCTCTCTGTCTCTGATCTGCATTCTGTTCTTTTTACTCTGTACCATCTTATCTCACAGATTTCACAAAACTATGTGTTCTCCTCCCCCAGTCGCATTAATGTGCTTTCAGACACCTGACTTCCGCTTGCTGCTTTTTAGACTTCCTTCTACCTCCTTAATTAATTGCTTCATCCATTAAAATAGGGAGTAGTTCTGAATCTTTACAGCTTTAACACTGTTAGAAATAATCAAATAACAAGCAGCTGAACTATCTAACACTAAATGCTGCTCATTTGATGGATTGTTGTGGTGACATTTAAAAATACACTTCAGAAGAATTTTTAATAATGTAGAAATGCTGTAAATGAGAAGAAAATACAATATTCTGTGTACCATAAGATTTCCTGACTGAAAGGAAATACTCTAAAATTTAAGCAAAAAGTAACTGGTTTCAGCCCTTTGTCTTAGCCTGTGTCTTGGACACCTTGTTTTGTCCCAGACATTTATAGAGTGTTAACCTCAGTGCTAGGCACTTAGGGAGGCAACCTAGGCAAAAACTACTAGTAATGCATTTAATAAATACCCCTAAATGGTGCAGACACCTTCTTTGGTTGTTGAAAGCTACTTTTGGGTGAGGAAATTGGAATACGCAGATCTCCCAGGAGAGCAGCAAAGTTCACTCAGTTCATGCCTTGTCTCCTTGCAGAAAGCATAGGTCTAGATTCCTTTGAAACTCATTTGGGATAACTGAAAATTCTATTGTGCATGTGAAGCAGTGTAGAGTCCTAGGGGTCTAGGACTAGAAAAACAGAGACTTCATTTAAATCCTTGCCCCATCACTGATATGATCCTCGGCCTTGAGCAAGTTATTAATGCTTTGATCCTCAGCTGCCCTTGGATAGTAGGTCGTGCCTTCTATGCCAGCCTCAATATCTTGCTGTTGGAGTCAGCTGAGATACACTGAACGTGAATTCATTAAAAGGCATGACTGTGTGTTTAGATGCCATGTATATATAATGTAATTTACAGGATCAGAATTTCAGATTTGTTCTATGTACTGCCCAACAGAATGAAGTCTGATTGGTGTCCGTGATATCTGAAAGCCTTTTTAGGTCCAGAAAATGTTGTTGGGATGTGTGTTGAATGAGAAACTAGAGCACAGATTCTGAGAAGATGCATGGGTTGGTCATTTGTTTTGAGGCAGGGGAGAGGAGTATTGGGCACCTGGAAACCTTGGAAAGGTAAGGAACTCTGGAACACTTGGCCTAGCAGTTCTGTCTCTGGGAACTTATCCTGCAGATATGCTCTCATGTATGCAGTACAGCATGTGTTACAAGGCTAAGCTATTTCAGCGTGGTTTGTAACAGTAGACATCAGAAACAATCTACATTTCCATCAGGAAAGGGCAGGTTAAATAAACTAAGGTATGTCCATCTAATGGAATACTCTACGGTTGTAAGAATGCATTAGGGAGCACTGGTCTTTAAAAGACTGCTGCTGAGCAGAACAGGTCTAGTGCGGTGCTGGAGTATGCTGTCCTTTGTGTAAAAGAGACAAGACAAGAACGTGTCTTCACTCTTGCTTGTATATGCATACAGAAACTCTAGAAGGGTGTCTAGAAACTAGTACTAGTAGTATTAACCTGGGGGTAGGGTGAGGGTCTGGGGGATAGATGAGAGAGTGTGTGTGTGTTTATTTTTTTGAACCATGTTATATTACTTGTTCAAAAATTAAAAGTTTTTTTTTTTAAGAAGCTACCTTTGTAATCTAAAGGCAAGTGTGATTACAGAGGACATGCTGAACATTGAATAGTTCATACATTGTGACTATCAGGTCATAATCCATGGGAATTTCAATAGAAGCATTTGTTTCTTTTAGGTTTATGGTCAAGGTTTAAGAAGAGATGTTTTAAGCTTATCCGGAAGATGCCTATCATTGGTCGTCAGGTAAGCAGAGTCATTTCACTTTTCCCTACTGCTTTCCTCCCCCATGATCATCACACTTCTTTCTATTTACTAAGGCTAGGAGTTCAAGGGGGATGGGTGCGTTTTGTCCCCCATCTCCAAGAAACGTTTGACCACATCTGGAGACATTTTTGGATATCAGAAGAGGAGGTGGGTGCTCTGGACATTGAGCGGACAGGGGCGAGGGATGTTGCTAAACATCCTCCAGTGCACAGGGCAGGCCACATAGCGGAGACTCATCAGACTCAGAACGCCAGAAGTGCCACGAGTGAGAAGCGTGACGACACTCTTTCTCCACCGTATTTGACCAGAGGAGAAAGGAGATGTCTGTTCAGGAAAAATTTGAAATTAGACAACCTGACAGAAGTGACAGGAAGCTTTGGAACAATATTTGGTGGTGGTGGTTTAGGTGCTAAGTCGTGTCCAACTCTTGCGACCCCATGGACTGTAGCCTGCCAGGCTCTTCTGTCCATGGGGATTCTCTAGGCAGGAATGCTCGAGTGGATTGCCAGTTCCTCCTCCAGGGGATCATCCTGACCCAGAAATTGAACCCGGGTCTCTTGCATTGCAGGCAGATTCTTTACCAACTGAGCTACGAGGGAAGCGGAGCAATATTTGGCTGAGCTGAATTTAGATACTTAGCAGGGATTGAGTGCTTACATGGTTCAGGGTTGGCAGGCTTTGTCTGTCACGGCTGGATATGAAGCATTTCAGGCGTGGCAGGCCACACCACCCCTGTCAGCTTTTCAGCTCTGTCGCTGTGGAGCGAAGGCAGTAGGAGAGCAGCGGGTGGAGGAGTGGGCCTGTGCTGCAGCAGGAGTCTCTCCACAGCCACAGTCCACGCTCGGCCTGCACTTTGCTGCTCCCAGGTTCAGAAGCTGAGCAGAGCTGCTCCTCGCTCTTTGTTCATATCTGTAGTCTAGTCTGTTCCCTTCACCGGCTCCTCTCTGGCCTCACCCACGCTCAGGATGAGGCAGTCGCCTCTGCCTTCCCACGGGCTCTGTATCACAGACGAAGACAAACAGGGCAGGCCCGACTACGGGCTCTAACGAAGGCGCCGGGCCTCGATGGCCTCACCTCCCCTGCCTCCCACCGTCCCCCTCAGCTTTCCTGCAAGCTTTCTTTCATTTTTGGCTTTCAGTTCCTTTCCCCCTTTCCTGGCCAAATCAGAAAAGATGGCAGTTACTTCCAGCTTTTGACTGATGTCCATTCAGACCACTGTGTGAACTCTCCCAGAACTTTGTATTTTTAGGTTCATTTCCTGTGGGGAAGTGGAAGTAATACTGGCTGGAGGAGAGAAATGAGGGCTTTTATTTGACCCTTAATCATATTAAGCCCTAAAATCAACCTGCTGTAGTCCTTGGAGAACAAAGAGTAGGGGAGAGGAAGGAAACGGAGGACAGGCTGGTTACAAGGGAGAAGAGTTTCCCCTTATCATTTCCTGTATTTCCACCCCCCTCCCCCCGCCCCCCTCCCCCTTATTTGTTACACTTTGCTCCTTCCATTTCTAATTTTGATACAAATGAATGCTAGGGTTCCAGAACCTATTAAATTTATATGATAACAGCATTGGAAGATACTATTCAATTGTGTTACTTAGTAAATACAACAGCATTGGAAGCTACTTAGAAAATGTATAATGACCTTTCAACTTTCAGATGCAGATTTTGAGGTGCAGAGACAAAAGTTACTTGTTATCAGCCAGTGTGTGTGTGTCCCTCATTCACTGAGCTTCTGCTCAGCATTAGGTGCCATTCTGGGTGCTGGGGACATAGTGCAGGACCACTTGGGAGGCCACGCCCTTCCCACATGGAATCTACATTTCAGTACTAAGGAAAGACAGAAAATGAATAAGGAAGCAAATACATACGAATTTCCCTTTGAGATAAATGCTGTGAAGAAATTAAAATGCAGTGGAGCTTCGGAGGCAAGAATGATGAGGTGACGTGAGGAAGGACTTGCTGTGCTTTCTGATATGCCTCTCGTAGTCCTTTTTGTGTTTTATTACAGTAGCATCGTATGTGCATGGAAGCCCAGCTTTCATAGTTCTGGTTACATTTATGCAGCACAATTCTTATGTAAATCCAAAAATATCTCCATTCCCATCACACGCTGCCCTGGCATTGTCCAGGAGCGTTCCCTGTTCTTCCTGCCAGTGCCTGCCCGATAGACTGTTGCAGACATGTTCCAAAGGAGGGGCTTTCCCTGTGGTCACATCTAAGAAGACCATCTTGGATTCTAATAACCCACTGCTAGAGATGAGACAACCTAAATGTTTGGAATGAGGCGTCAAACTCTAACAGACATAGGGCCGAAGCCATGTCACTGTAACACACACAAGTTGTAATGTGTAGCCACTCTTCCCTAAATCTGCAAACCAAGAGTCTCTCATTACAGCTAGCAACCTCTGCTGTCCTCTTCCTATCTGCTCTGTTCCCCTCTCCCCCTTACCCTAGCACTTTTCATTACCTTTATTTTCTGACTGTGATGCTTAAAGATAAGCTTCAGCACAGGACTTACCCACCCCCCCGCCCCCTAAGCTGTGTCCTAAGTTTGTTTTGTTCACTGTGTATCCCTGGCCCACTGTGTATCACTGTTGTATAGTTCAACAGATGTTTACTAAGTGAAGGAATGAAAGAACATGTCTGATGAGGATGGAAACGAAATAACCATAGCTGATACATTATGTGGCAGAAAGGACCTTAGTGCCTCCTAGCACTGGAGGGTGGGGCAGTGCGAGCTGTCAACCTGAGGAGACAGGCGGCAGCTTCCCTGGCTCTTCCCGGCATGTCTGTCTCACTCTGCTGTGTGGGATTCTTGTAAGGCCTCCAGTCTCTGGTGGGTTCTGGGCGTGCCTGGTGAAGGAGCCCATCACTTGCTCGAGCACTGGATCTGTTTTACTGCTGCTTGGCCTGTTTCCTGGCTGCTGTTCATGGTTCTACCTTGGTTTCTTCGGTGCATACATTGTAGCTGCTGCCAAGGCACGAGCAAGGTCTGCCTCTTGCCCACAGAGAAGTGCTGACTTCAGCAAATGCCAGCCAAGCAAAGCACTGGTGATAGCAACGTGGCAAAGGAAAGGGATGGGGTGAGGTGGGGAACCGAGGGTAGCTTTGACCTTTAGAGAGAAAGTTGACCTTTCAGGTGTCTAGGAGACTGTTGCCCAGGTGAGGTAACAGCTGAAGGGGTCAAAATGTCAGCATACCTTTTTAAGAAAAAGTATCATCCTTGCTCTCAAGCACTTGTGCAGTATCCAGCGTCAAGCGGTTGGTTTGGTGATGTAACTGGTTCTTTACTCAGTACTGTATTCTCCTGTCTCCCTGTTAACTTTATCTTCCTTACCTTTGGAGATCCAAGATAAGTTGAACAAGACCAAGGAAGATATTAGCAAGAACATGTCATTCCTGAAAGTGGACCAAGATTACGTGAAAGCCCTGCCCTCTCAAGGTCTGAGCCCGGCTGCAGTCCTAGAGAAGCTCAAAGAATACAGCTCGAAGGGTACGGTTCTCAGCAATTGCATGCTCCCTCCTTCCTTAACGTGGCTGGTCACTCGCTCACCATTGGATGTTCCCAGAGGTTAAGTAGAGTTCACCCCTGGTGCTTCTGTGTGCAGGAGGGCCCACTTCCTGTCTCAAAGGCTGAATTTCATCTTTTAAAAATTATATTTAGATTCATTCTTCACCTATAAACAAGCAGATCTCAGAGAAGATGGAACTTGGTTCCATTCTTTTCTAAGCCTGAATAAAATAGATTTGTTTTTTGGAAAGACAAAATATGTGATAAGACTGAAATAGAGATTCATTTTAGAAATTATGGAATCTGTATAGAGGCACAGAAGAATTAAGAAATCAGTATAATTTCATCCTCAAAAGACAAACACAGATGATATATATATCTCTCTCAGAATGTTAATGGTATTTCGTGTAATAAGCCCACACATGTACATGTATGCATGTAGGAAGGATAAATGCACTTAGCAGCCCAGTGTTAAGACTGTAGCCCATGGACTCAACCTTGACTCACACCCAGTTCAGCTGCTTAACAAGATGGCCTCAGGCGAGTTACTTCACTTCTCTATGCCTCTATATCTATCTCTACAATGAGGATAGTAACTGAAATACTTACCTGAAAGGATAATTGTAGAGATTAAATGAGGTCATACATATAAGCATATAACACCTGGTTTATAATAGGTACTCAATTTCGATAAATGTTAACTATTATTAATGCAGACATGTTTGTTACAAATTAGGATTATATTACAAATAAGTTAAACATAGGCTTTCTCATTTGGCATAATTTTAGATTTATGGAAAGTTTGCAAAGATAATCCAGAGATTTCCCACAAACCTCTCACTCAGCTTCTCCTGATGTTAACATCTAAAATAAGCTTGGTACATTTGTCAAAACTAAAAAAATTAACATTGGTACAGTGCTGTTACCTAAACCACAGATTCAATTCCTATTTCATCAGGCTTATCTATAATGTCCTTTCTCCTGTTCTAGGATCCAGGGTACCATACTGTATTTTAAAAGTTCTAATTGACATGTGTTGAATTTTTAATGATATTTTTGATCAGATGATACAAAACTAGATACAGTCCAGGAATTATACAGGATATAAAACAGGGATTAGCATTCTGAGACCTGTAGATTAAAGATCTCTATGTATGAGTGCTGGGTTGGCTGTCTCATATCTCTCTCCCTTCCATTTCTAAGTCGCTGTCCATTGCCGTTACTCTGCAGCTCCAGTAAAAGAACAGGAAATGAAAGCACACACCCTACTTTTGAAATGCAGGTGACCTCTGGTCTGAAGACGTGCCTGTCACAGACCAGTCCCTCTGAGGACAAAGTCAGCTTGGCCACAAGGCAGAGCTGGCCGGTCACATGAGGATGAGGGTTTGTCTGGATAGTCACTGCTCCGTCTCTGCTCTCACTGGAGCTGCAGGCCTTGGCTTTGTTAGAACCATGGCAGCAGTTCTCAGTTTGAGTGGTTCTGTAATTTTCACTACTCACTTTCAGTAGGGCACAGGCATGTTGTCTTAAAGACCCGAGACCCCCACATGAGTGGATTTGTTGGTATTGTGGAGTGTCTCTGGGGGAGCACCTCAGAGAAGAGTGGAAGGTCGGAGCTTACACCCTGGTCAGGAACCTCTCCTCTGCTCCTTCTCCCAGTGCTGGCTGTGTTGCTGATGCTGAGTGCTGCGGCAGATGCTGCTGGAACCGGGTGGCTAACTCTGTACAGGTTTCCAGGCTTGTCTGAGGACGATGCTGATGGCTCACATCTCACCATGGTTTGTCCAGGCAGAGATTCAGTTCCCTGACTCCAGCTCTGGTGATACTGTGCTGAGATTTTGCACTTTGCCTTACTCTTTTCTGCTAACTCTGCTCATAGCAGTTTCCACACTTCCTTTGGCTGGCTAGAAAGGGAGAGAAGGTGGAAGCCACTGCAGAAAAAGGTCAAGCGGAGCCATACAGAGAACAGAAAACGAATGTA
Organism: Nanger dama; assembly: GCA_917880005.1. Taxonomy (NCBI): domain Eukaryota; kingdom Metazoa; phylum Chordata; class Mammalia; order Artiodactyla; family Bovidae; genus Nanger; species Nanger dama. The sequence goes on along the minus strand of CAKJTW010000028.1, from coordinate 18,714,056 downwards.
GATAGAGGAAGTGGTTCTGCTGTTAGAGGCCAGCTGGGGATGGTGGCGTTGCTAGTGGGCTCTCTTTATTGTACCCAGATGCTGTTGCTGCCTTTTCACACTGTTGTTGATGGTAGTAGTTGACCTTTCATCTTTATTTTGCTGTGACACTCTTTACTGAAGCTCTTTTTCTTGATTTAACATAAGGACGCCTTGGAGTTTAAGCTCCAACTCTTGTACGCAGAGGAGTTTCTCCCTGTTGCTTCTTTAGAATCTGTCTCCCCAGAGGCTCCTGCTTACTGATCCAGTGGTCTGCCCTTTCTCTGCAGATGTCTTGTGGCAAGAGGGGAAAGCCTCCGGAGCAGTGTATAGTGGGGGAGAAGGAGCTCACCGACCTCCTCGTGAAGGTGAGCAAGTGCCCGGTCCTTGGAAGGAGTGTGCGGCTCTACTGGTTTAGATGATCACATCTTTTTCTCTTTATTCTTGTAATTCAAAAAAAATTACTTAAGGAAAGTTTATTGTTAAAACTAAAGAGGTTCAGTGTCTCTTACCCAACATAGACAAATATGCATAACATTGTCCAAGACATCTTCAGTCTGCAAAAAAGTAAGATGTAACTTATGTGTCCAGGCTTAATAGACACCTTGTGTAGAAAGCAGATTGCTAGAAAAGGTAGTCCATCATTTGCGATTATTAATGATAAGATATATTTTGTTGGATCAGAAGAGATAAAGGATGGAAACTTGGTCATGGTTTCCTGTACCCCTTCAGTCTCAAATCAGAGAATCTGAGAATGAGCAATGGTCTCAGTTATAATTCATATAATTCTCATATTTTTTTGTTGACTTTAGAATTGCTTTAGCTTCTTCCATTTCTAATCAGATTTATTTTTTAAATCTCACTTTGTCATACAAAATTGGCATTGGACTGTTGCTTTCTAAGGTCTTTGTGTTTGATTATTAGAACTATGAAACTGTACATACCTTGCTACAATACCACGTTTTGCTCAGCTGTATTTTGACATAATACCCTGACCTTACTTCTGTGCTTAACATTCTTTCAGTGACTTCCCGTTGTCTGCAGGACAAATCCTAAGCTGCTTATGCAACCAAAAATGCCAGTCCCTTCGTGAGCCAGATCCCCCTATTTTTTTCAACCATTCCTATTATTTTCCCACATGAACACTAACTCCTGCCTTTTCTCTTTACTGAGTACCTTGCTCCTTTGTTGTTTTCCTTTCCCTCGTTCTTGCTATCTGTTCTTAATGATGAACTCTTATTCACGGCTTAAGGTTCCACTCAACAGGCACCACCAGACCACTCAGAATGTTCGCGACTCCTTCTTTGAGGCCCCTTACCTTCATGTACATGCACAAATCTGGCATCACACTGAAAACAGTTGTGCCACACACTCTACTAAGTGCTTTGCGTGTGCTTGCTTTGTGTGTGTTATCTTATGGCTGGAACTCCACCAGCTGTCTACTGTGATTATCCTCTTTAACACATGGGGAAACAGCCTCAGTGAGGTTATTTACCTAAGATTACACAGCTAGAAGTGACAGATAAAGCTAAGATTTCAGACTGGGTCTGTTGGGTGTTTAGTCAGTGCTTTTAACCACATTTATACTTCTCTGTTACCACTTTGTCAAAATAAGTTTTAGGCCTGTCTCCTCCACTACAACATTTCGATCTTCTTTAGACTGGAGGATGCATCTTACCATTTTCCCAGTTCCTCTTGTGTCTAACATAGTTTGCCTGATGCTTTTTCCTGTGTGATGTAAGCGTCTGCACATGTGCTTGCATTTCTCCATAGGCTTATGGAGATTTTGCATGGAGCAATCCACTGCATCCAGATATCTTCCCGGACTCCGGAAGATAGAGGCAGAGATTGTGAGGATGGCTTGTTCCCTGTTCAATGGGGGACCAGATTCCTGTGGATGTGTAAGTATATTCAAATGACATTCTATAATATGACTTTTTTTTTTTTAGCATAAAGTAGAAGGTATTAAAAACATACTATTACACAAGTAATACATGATTATTGTAGGAAGATCCAGCTGAACAGAAGTTTTTAAAGATTACTTGCAATTTTGTAATTAGTGCCTTATCAGCATTTTAGTAAGTATCTTCTAGATTTTTTTCTCTTGAGTCTTTTATTTTGAAAATCTTTACACTTATACTGATGGGATAGCTCTCCTGTCTCTTCTCTTTTCTCTCCCTCCCTTTCTTTCTTCCACCCACATACCTAACCACTTCATTGTTGTTCAAACGCTCAGTCCTGTCTGTCTCTTTGCAACCCCATGGACTGCAGCACACCAGGCTTCCCTGTCCTTCACCAACTCCCAGAGCTTGCTCAAACTCATGTCCGTTGAGTCGGTGATGCCATCCAACCATCTCATCCCCTATTGTCCCCTTATCCTCTTGCCCTCAATTTTTCCCATCATAAGGGTCTTTTCCAATGAGTCAGCTCTTCGCATCAGGTGGCCAAAGTATTGGAGCTTTAGCATCAGTCCTTCCAATGAATATTCAGGGTTGATTTCCTTTAGGATTGATTGGTTGGTTCTCCTTGCTGAATAATTTTGTCAAAGCATCTCATCATTTTTTGATACACTTGTTTTGCTTGAGCTGGATATTGTTTTGCCATAAATCAAATCTTAGTTGGTTTAGGATTAAAGAAATAGTCATTGTATTTAAAGATATACATGAGGATTCCTTCTCTCAGCTGTTCTTTCTAGTAGATATTTGTTAGTTTTCCTAAACTGTGATTGATGAACTTCTATTGAGATTTGTTACCATAGACTGGTTGGTATCGCCTTCTCTAGAAAAAACTAAATTTCAGCTTATGCAAGATGGAGTTAGCCCAGGGTACTATAATGGTAACCTCTAGGTGCTGATCCTGTCATACTTCTCTAATCATCATAGTCTGCAAATTAAATTACTGAAGGGTCCATCCCAAGACAAGAACATTTTATAGTTACTTTTTCTCCCCTAATAAGCAGCATTGGGTTTTACTTTTAAGCTGGCACCATGAAAAATCAACATGTTCAAATATTCAGTAGCTAACAAAATGAGTGTCTGGTGTTCCAGACACTCATTAAAAAAAAAAATAATTCTAAAACTGTTAAAAACTGAATCAACCCTAATCTAGCAGTGGGTTCCCTTCTGGGATTTAGATGAATGGGGTGACAACAGATGCCGATATTCTTACAGTACCTGGGTATTCTGTGCCATTAGACTCTTTATGAACTTTTAAGAGAGTACAGGTTAAACAACCACAAAACCAATCTGTGGTTTATCTAGTAAAGTGGAAAATACCCCTATGTTATAACCCTGAAATTCCACTTCTTGGGATATATCCTAGGAAAGCTAGTACATGTGTATATCAGGGTAGATGCATATTCATAGCAACATTGTTTATGATAGTTAAATGCTGGAAATAATTCAGCTTATCTGTCGGTGGTGGGGCTGATGAATTGTAGCAGACTGTGGATGCTTCAGTCTGCTGCAGCTGTCACTCAGATTGATGCTCAGATTACTCCAGTTTTTGCCAGTGAGAGCTGCTTAATTTTGACTCCGGTGTCTTTTTGCGTGACTCAAAGTAGTTTTTGAAAGCTTCCTTTCTTTCCTCCCCTCTTTTTTTTTTTGGAGAAAATATTTTTATTTGGTGAAAATATCTTTTACATTTCCTGCTTCAGGTCCAGAATCAGCCCTAGTTTAAGGAGCCCTAGTTGATTTATAACCATGTAAAATATTTTCATGGTTCCTAAAAGTAAAATTTATAGACCAAAGACAAGTTAACCAGAATAAAACCCAGAGAGACGAATAGAAAGTTAAGAGACATGAAAGATAGAGTGAGAAAGGCTAACACACTCTAGTTCATATTTAAAAGCAGTCCCCCAAAATAGATAACCTGTAAAGGTGTAACTATTAGAACAACGGATATTCTCGATAGCAACAATGGCTGGGGCAGTTGCTCGTAAAAGGAAGATGGGCTGTGAGTTAAGAAATGTTGGAGCTGGGTGATACAGGCAGGGGTGTTATTAATTCCCTCTTAACTGTGTGTATTCTTCTCGTTCTTCCATTGGGTTTCTAATTTCATTTACTGTGTTTTTCATTCTTGAGAATTCTTTTTTCTTTTTTTTTTTAAATTTGTTTGGTTGTTCTTTCTAGTCCCTTTCCTTGGCTTATGTTTTGGTTATTTAAATATATTGCACATAATTATTTTACATTCTACATCTGATAATTCCATGAGCCTTACTTTTATGTTTCTGTTCTGGTTTTACTTACGTTGTTTGTATCCTTATAGTTTTGATCTTTTTTTTCTCTATGAGTTAGGGTTTTCCTAGAAACTTAACTTTTCTGGTTTTACTTACATTGTTTGTATCCTTGTATCTTTGATCTTTTTTATTCCCCTATGAGTTAGGGTTTTCTTGGAAACTTAACTTTGATGGTTGAAGTTAAGTTCTTTCAGAGATTTGTATTTACTTCTGCCAGTTACTGGGGAATGGCCGGGAAGTACTGCCACATCGGAGCCAGTAAAAGTCCGATTTTCAGCCCATAGTTTTGTACTTTGGAAGTAGTCTGAACTCAGACCACACACTCAAATAAAAGCTGTTTCGGTGTACATTCTTGAGAGATCCTTATTTTTCTTTGCCCTGAGTATCTGGGTTGAGAAAAGCAGTTTTTCTGGCTATCCTCCTCTGTGCCAGCAGGATTTATTTCTCTCACTGCTAAGGGTGTGGGTGGAGTCAGTGTCTTCAGCCATGCCCTCTTAGATGCCTTACCTTGAACAGGCCCCAAACTTGTTTCCTGTTTATTTGTCAAAGTGAAAATTTGAAGTCTGATCTAGGAGTTGGCAGTAACCTTCAGAGTTAAAACCAGCTTTGACACTTAGCTTATATGATTCTTGATCATATAATTCTTGGTTCAGTGTGTTCCTTTATGTTAGCTCAGTCGTGGATGGATGTAAAAATACTTGTTAATGTTTTAGCAGGCTTTTCTAGGTGTTTCATAGAGGAGGGTGGCCCAAGATGTATAATGTATATTGCTGAAAACAAGTGCCATGATTATTTTTTTCTACATGGGAGACCTTTGTATACTTGAAAGACTCTTTCTTCTGAATCCTCTCTTTACCATGGTTTTCCTAGGATACTCAGTTTTCTAAGAGAATGTGATCTCACAGATTTCTACCCATGCCCAGCCTTCCTCTCAGTGCTTTTTGGCTATGTATGACTAGCACATGGACACAGTTCTCCAAAGCACTGAGTTTTCGGTCTCTGCCTTCTCTGGATTCACTAAACTGACCTTAACCCTTTCCTATAATCAGTATAGTGGTTCTCAGCTTCTCAGCAGTGTTTAATATGTTCCTTGCTGTTCCTAATGCATATAGTAATTCTGCAGTCATACTTTTTGATACTTTGGTTTTTTTTAGGTCTGCAGTCTCATTATTTCAGTGTCCACTCTTTGAGCTCTTGTTTTCTTGAATTCCTATTCTTATTATATTGTCCTATAGTGAGACACAGGAGGAATTTCCTTCTGTTCCTTAGGTTGTTATCTTCTGAGTTGGCCTTTATTTTGCAGGCTACCTTCTTTTCTTTTTCTGTGTTTGCATAGTTACCATGCCATCTTCTTTCATCTTGGCTCGTGTTTTGGTGACTGTCTCTAGGAATTCTGTTTGTTCTGATGCGTGGCAGGTCTGCTCTTGTCTGAGAGGCAAGGCTTGGGTAAAGCTTTGTTCCACCTATATTAGAATATCTTGGCCTCTTCTGCAGTTTCATTCAGAGTCACCTACCAGAGTTCACTCTGCCTGGCTGGAAGAGAATAATACTCTTTGGGCTTTGATTATTTCTTTAGCTCATCCTATATCCCTGGAGTCTTCACTTTAAAGAGCAAGTCCTGGTGTTCCCTCTCCCTGGGCTGCTTGTTTCTCCCCAGCTGTCATGTCTTTCTTACCCACTCATCTGACAATAAGGAAACCTTCACTTGCTTCTCTGAAGACTTGGGGAATATTAATGACAATTCTCAGCATTTTGCTGTTTTAGCTGGACAATTTCCACATCTTGGAGGAGAGATTAGGAACTGTGTTTGACTCTTTGCCATGATTCAGAAACTTGTTTCGTTTTCTCATCACCAGTATTTGAAGCTTATTGTATTAGATTATCTCCTTGTTTGGTTGTTGCTATTGCAGGGTTTTACTGCTTTGTTCCTTCATTCTTACATGTACTGAGGTGGAGAGAATCTGTGAAGTAGTTTCAGTCTTCCACCTTAATACTAAAGTCCAACTCTTGTTTTCTTGCATTGTTTTCATGCCTCTCCAATTAGGACATTTTTTTAGCGCTGTGTCAGTGGTCAGGAGAAGAACAGATAGAATCTCAGATCCCCAGCCTCTTCAGATACTTAGACTTTTGTAAGAGAACCAGTTAGCTCGGGGATTATGTGAGTTTCTCTGGTTCTCTCTTAAGTCTCTGCTTTTCTGTGTGTCTGTCTCTGTCTCTCTCTTGATGATCTCCTTGTGGTGAGGAAAGTTCAGAGGTAGGAAACAAGAAGACAAAGCTAGCTGGGCAGTCTGGAACCTATTCCCAACTAAGGTCTTAAGCTCTTCTCATTCTTTATTCTTCACCCGACACTGTCTTTCCTTTTTGTAGCTTCATTTGCCTCAGTTAGAATGAGTGAGAGGTGACTTTATTTACTGAAAGAAATTTGGTTGCTGCAGTCAAGTCTTGGCTTGTACAAATGCCATCAGGTCCAAAGAGTATCTAAAAGAAAAATTTCCCAGTGGGTCCTGCTCTACCTTTGTTTTCTGACATAGCATATACAGGGTGAGAGTTTTTGAAAGTGTTGAAAGATGTTGACTGCCGTGTCAAGTAGTGACTGAGGCTTCTGTCTTCTTACTTTAGAATTAGATTTCCATTTTGGGGGTGGTACAGGGGACAGGGGCTAGAGGAAATAGAGTAGCAGCAAACTTTGAACACAGAATTTGGGGTCAGAAAGTAAAATCAAAAGCAGAATTTAGGTGTTCCTGCTTTTACAGTCCAGAGTACACCATTGTTTGCCTAACAGATAAGGATACTGATTGGATTTGTTACTGGAGTGAAAATAGGACATGTAAAGTGAGTGACTAGGGATTTGGAAATATTTCTGCTTAGGTCATTGCTGAACTTCAGTGAGAAAACAGTGCACTGAGAACTTGGTGCTTTCCTGACTTCCTTCACTGCTGTCTTGGTTCCCCATGTGATGCTCTGAGGTTTTCTGCCGGACCCCGGGACACGCTGCCGTCTGCAGCACTGACCTCAACTGTGAGCACAGAGACGAGGGTCCCATGCCCCAGCTCAGCGCCTTACTGGGTGGACGGTGGCCACGTGCTTCCTCAGTGGCAGAATGACTGACTTTTAATCTGCCACGTAACTCCTGACCATTTGGATTTTGTAGCCTATGGTATTTTTGTCTTATATGTGGATATTACTTTAGGAAATTTCAGCCATCATCTGCTCTCATTTCATCTCATCAGGTTACACTAAATATGAAAATATAGAAAGTTTTACTTTTTATCAAATGATGGATGACTTTGGGTGAATCAGTCTCTCAGGGCTGTTTTCTTACCTATAAAATGGAAAAGTTTTCTAAGGTTGTATGACTCTTTGGAGATGACAAATATAAGGAAATACTCACCTAGCTCAGTGCTATGGCTCTTGTGTGTGTGTGTGTTTTGAAATGATTTCATTCTTAGAAGTTAGCAAAGGATAGTCAGATGGGTATGACGTACTTGTATTGGTTGTGGTTTACTGAGAGTCAAATCAGGCACTAGGAAATGTTAACTGATGGTCTGATAGGTGTCAGCTTTACTAGCTGGGTCTCAGGAATGTTGTCAGAACAGACTGGTCACCACCTTCATAAGGTTGTAGTCCAGTGAGGAAAACAGGATGAAGGAAATGACCTTGAGTATTTTTCTATCAACTCAGGTAAAATTTGCCTGTGTCAGAGGGGCTAGATAGGCCTAGCTTCAGGAAGACATTTTTCTTCCTTTAAAAACATTAGGATTTTTGTTTTGATTTCAGATAAGTAAGTTAATAAACTTCTAAGCAGAGGCTCCTTGCTTTTCTGTCTTTCAAACTTGTCAAAATCACAAGTTTACTCTGGTATGTCTGAGTGTCTCTTCTTGGTCTTCTGATGTATCGCATAGTTGACTAGAACTATGACTTCCCAGTTTCACATTCTTATAGTGGGCATTAAAAATTTAAATCAGTCAGTAACCTGATGCTTCTGGAAGGGGATAAAGAGCCCTGTTCTGTCTGCAATTGGGTGAACAACAGAAATGCAAGTGTCCTGTGCACGGGTGGTCTGGGCAGATACACATTTATTTGTTCACACAGTGTGGAGCTCCTCATCAGTCAGCAGTTTATTCTTCTCCTGAGCCAAGATTGGGCTTCACCAGGAAAGTCAAATTTTCCTTCTGAAAGACACAGCACGTGCTCTGGAAGTGTGCATCCCAGAGCTGATCCGTCTCTGCATCAGACACCCTCAAGATCAAGGCAGAAAGTGCATGCTGATAGCTACCGCAACTCTCTTTTCTATTACAGGTGACCTCTGGGGGACAGAAAGTATTTTGATGGCCTGCAAAGCTTATCGGGAACTAGCCTTCGAGAATGGGATCAAAACTCCAGAAATGTAGGTACAGTTGTTCCTTAGTATCCATGGAGCATTGGTTCCAGGACCCCAATGGGTACCAACTCCTCCATGCTCAGGCCCCTTATGTAAAGTGGTGTAGTATTTGCACATGACCTTCACACATCCTCCCTACAGTCTTAAGTCATCTCTGGATTACTTAAAATACTTACCATGTAAATGCTATGTAAACAGTTGCCGGTGCGCAGCAAATTCAGCTTTTGTATTTTGGAACTTTTTCCCCTAATATTTTGTGTTATGTTTAGCCGACTTTCCCGGCCCCCCCCATTTAGGTTTTTCTGTGTGAAACAGCCTGACCATCTGTTTTCTGCTTCTTCTGGCAATTCCAGTCCTCTTCCGTCCTATCCTGTGCCCTTGACCATTACCCTTCACATTCAGCAAAATCCTGAGTGCATCTGCTAGTTAATATTCCCTTTCCTATACCCCCCCAATTTATACATAGTATATACTGCAAGCACAAGATTCTTTTTCTAAAAGTAACAGTATAGGACTATATCTTTGAGTTCTGTGATACTGACTGTAAGCTTATCTGGAACCTAAGGAAAACTCTCTAACTTATCTTAGTTCAATGAAAATTACTTAGACTGCTTCAGGGTGCTCCCTGAGACAATAAAAGAACGGAAAAATTATCAGACAGCAAAACAGCTATGAGACGTTAGGCAAGTCAAAGTCCAATGTCCAGCTCTATAAAACTGAGAGGACTGGATTAGAAAACTACCAATAAATCCTTTACCACAAAGGAAAAAAAAAAAAAAAGAAAATTTGAGCCTGCCAGCTGTGTTCTGGGAAGGAAAATTCTAAAACTCCAGAGATGACCATCATTATTTGGTTGCTTTAATTTCTTTTCTCGGCCCCTCCCTTGTACAGTATGCTCACAGCACAGCTTTTGGGTTACTGGTTTCCCACAGGTGTCAGTGACTCCGGGCTTTGTCACATGTGATCTCGTGCTATAATTCACGCCAAGCATGAGAGAGGAAGTCAGGCTGCCGTCTTTCTTCACACATACATCTTTGGTACTTGGTACTTAGTCAGTGATGGCAATATTTTTCCTTCAAAGGGAACAGATTAAGAGTGGAGTAGCTGAGGGAAGTCTGAAAGCAAATGACTTGGTTTCCTTTTTCAGTACTGCCTGAAATGCTGTTCCTAAGTGTGTAGGACAAGCGGGAATTTTAGTTTTCATAGGATCATGGTCTTCCAGAGATGGAGAAGACCATCGATGTGATGCTTGACAGCTGCTTTAGCATCCCTGCCAAGCAGTCTTATATTTTCTGCCTGAGCGCGTGTGGTGCCAGGAAGCTTACTCCTCACTGGGGTGCCCTTTGGTTGGCCAACCGGAAAGCACACCTTCACGGTGATCTGACCCAAATCCTCTGCCACCTTTTACGTATCTGCCCTGATGAAAGCGTGGGATTCCTCCGTGTGGCATTACTTCCGAGTTCTTCTGCTACCAAAGCGATTTCCTAAATAGTAGGGAGGTTTCTCTAGAAAATCATTTGACCTCTTTTTGTTTGTGTTTAAAATGAAAAGTAAAACAACATAAACACTTTAAAATTTTTGAGGAAAAATAGGCAGAAGTTTATTCCTGGTGATTGCAATTAGCTGCTAGCCATGGTATCTCTTGAACCTGGTTTGATTGAATTTCACTGTTTTCCTTTAGCATAGCCCCCAGAGTGCCCACGCTGCATTTGACAAAGCCGCCAGTTACTTTGGGATGAAGATTATACGAGTTCCCCTGAACAAAATGATGGAGGTGGATGTTCGAGTGAGTTCCTCTAAAGGGTTGTTGTCTGTCTGGGGCTGGGAGAAGCAGGAAGTGCACCTGATCACTAACTAGCTTTTTTCAGGGTCACACATGGATAGGCTCAAAGTGCCTTTCATTAGAGCATTAGGACTTGCAAAATCTGCCACTGGCAGTGGTGAGTCATTGCAGCATCAGTCTTTTCATATGTACATGAACTCTTAATAGGAAGCTGAGACTAACTTGGTACCTTAAAGACCTCAGTTCTGCTTCAGCACCATCACTTTCTCTTCTCTTTGTAAAATGAGCCTGGACTAACTTGTTGTTAGTCCAAGACACTTGTTTCAGTTGGCCTAAATTAGTACCATTGCCCTTATAATGGTAAGTATTTTTAGAAGTAAACTGTCCGATTTATTACCACTAGCATTATCCCCGCACCTTAATTGAGGTGTTAATTGACCAAAAAAATTGTGTATATTTAAGGTATGCAATTTGGTGTTTTGCAATATGGATACATTGTGAAATAATCATCACAATTAAGCTATTTAACATCCCCATCGCCTCACAGTTTTCTTTTTCTCTTTCCATGGTAAGCATACTTAAAACTACCCTCTAGGTCTCTAAGCAGATTTCAGGCATGCAGTGCAGCGCTGTTCAGTGTAGTCACACGACTCTGCATTAAATCTCTGGAACTTACTCATCTTAATGACTGGAACTTGGCACCCCTTGGCCAACGTCTCCCCATTTCCCTCATTCTCCAGCTCCTAGCAGTCACCATTCTGTCCTTTGCTTCTATGAGTTTGACTGTTTTCAATTCCCCCATATAACTGAAATCATGCAGTATTTGTCCTTTTGTGTCTGGCTTGTTTAACTTAGGGCTTCCCTGGTGGCTCAGAGGGTAAAGCGTCTGCCCGCAATCTGGGAGACCTCGGTTCGATCCCTGAGTCAGGAAGAGCCCGTGGAGAAGGAAATGGCAACCCACTCCAGTATTCTTGCCTGGAGAATCCCATGGACGGAGGAGCCTGGTAGGCTACAGTCCACGGGGTTGCAAAGAGTCAGACATGACTGAGTGACGTGACTTCACTTCACTTATTTAACTTAGCATTGTGATCTCCAAGTTCATCTACATGGTCTCAAATGGCAGGCTTTCTTTTTCAAGCCAGAATAATAAGACTTTAGTAATTTTTGTGCCTTGCATCTATGTAGAGGAACTTCCTAGTTTCAGAGCCGCATTTGAGCCTCATGATAACCTGGGGAGATCATAGAAGCAGTTAGTGTTATTGCATCTTATAGATGAGGAAACACACTTGACTGAAGTTAAGTAGTTTCCTCAAGCTTTCACTGCTTATGTGGGCCTCTCTTGCCTCTTGGCCTACTATTCTTCATCACCATCACAGTGGCTTTGCTGTTTTCTCCAGGGGTTTGTATTTGCCACCATGCTGGGCAGGCTGGAGAGCTGAAGGGGGTGTGCTGGTGGAGCTGAACCTGTAGGTTGGTAGCCTAGGCTGCTCTTGGCAGCATGAGAGCAGAGTAACTGTGATGTGGCTTCTCATTTTCCCTTCAATTTTATCCCCACAGGCAATGCGCAGAGCCATCTCTAGGAACACGGCCATGCTCGTCTGTTCTGCCCCACAGTTTCCTCATGGTGTGATAGACCCTATCCCTGAAGTGGCCAAGGTATGTGGGAGAAAGGACTACGAGGCAGGCAGATAGGGGTTTTAGAGTAGAGTCTAATGGTGCCTTATAGGAAAGAAGAAAGTGATTTTGAGTTTAGATTGTAGCCTAGTGGTGGTGAATACCTCTCATCCGCCCTGTGGTAAGCTGCACAGCTCTCTGGAAGCCTCTGAAGGTGACTAGCTCGGGCTGTGGAGGAGGGATAACACACATTTAAACTGTCCATTCTGCAGTAGTACTGACATTTTGATTCAGATCAGGAAATAATCTGCATTTAGGGGCATGCCTACCCCAGGGTGGTCTTCACCCACTGTGCTGCCCCAGAGCACCCCTCCCTCCTTACCCACCCTGCAGTTACAAGAGCAGGACACCACACATCTCCAAGCCCAAATCAGAATTCTGCTCATTTCTTGCATGATTTTGCAGTGAGTCGGAGGCCCTGCATATTTAAAACAGAAATCACATTTCAGGTGAATTATTTTAAAGGCTAACTATACTTGAAAGATGAGCTTTATTAAGAATGTCAAAAATAGCCAGGATTTTAAAACATAGTACATAGTGCTCTGTGGTTATATCTCAGCTTTCCACCCATGTCTCGCAAAGCTTTTGTTACAGGGCTATAACTGATATTCTTTATGGTCTTTGGAACTAGCTGGCTGTCAAATACAAAATACCTCTTCATGTGGACGCTTGTCTTGGGGCCTTCCTCATCGTCTTTATGGAGAAAGCAGGATACCCACTGGAACAGCCATTTGATTTCCGGGTGAAAGGTGTGACCAGCATTTCAGCTGATACTCATAAGGTGAGCAAGGAGAGAGACTAACATGTTAATCAAAGTTGACAATTGATTATTTTACTGTTATCAACAAAAGAAATCAGTCAAAGCCTCAGTTTCCCCCATAAGTGTAAAATTAGATCTGGCTCTTTGCTCTTGCCAGGGCAGCTGATGGTTGTCTCAAGGTAAAGTGATACAGAGCTGGAGCTGACGAGCAGTAGTGGAATGGAGCCTGTTATCTCTCTCTGTGTCATATGGCTGAGAGAGTTTCTGTCTCCAGTGACTGTACGCAGCCAGGACATCCTAGTGTGGTGGCTCTTACACAAAGGTTCCTGGACCCTTAAGAGTTTTGGGGTTGAGGAGGAGGTGAGGGTGATAGCAGAATTCCTCAGAGGATGTATGTTAATATTTCAGCCCCCATGCTTCTAGGGCTCCTGCACATGAGTGACTGGAATTTATCAACAGAAGAGGCCTCTGGGAAAAGGGGCGAGCTTACAAGCTCAGGAATGTTTGGCTTGTGATGTTTGAAATGTCCGTGCCTGCTGCCCCCGGAGGCAAAGTCTACCTCAGATAGCCCCGTGCCCTTTTTCTTACCCTCTGTCTTTGTGTGGCTCAGGGAGTGAAATGAGTTCCATCTTAGCTTCAGTGAGAGTTAATTAGGAGGGCACGTTAGTCAAGTACCATAGTTTATTTTAAATCTGGATTAAGTAGCTTCTAGATTTTGAGCACCATGGTATTCTGAAGAGGAAAGTATGTTAAGCAAAAATCATGATTTTAGTTGCTCCAAGTGACCTGAATTCCTTTCTTTCCTGGCTTCCAGTGGAAATTTACCTTCCAGGAAGTTTCCATGCTGACATACCACCCTGAGGTCCTGTTTTAAATAAGGAAAACTACATGCTGGATGAGAAGAGGCAAACCCATTAACTAGATAAGACATTTTTTTCCCTAGGCCTCAAATTCCTCAGTCCTAAAATAGAGAATTTGAAACCCCTTCCCTTTGGTTTCTTCTGTTTGTTAGTAAGTTCTCAGTTGGAAATCTTAATGTGAGATGAAACTGTCAGGAGACCCCTGACAGGTGAAGGGAAAATGCCTAGAGTTCTCGGGCGGGTCCACCACATGAACCACTCACTCACCTGTCTGCTTTTCCCTGCAGTATGGCTATGCCCCCAAGGGCTCTTCAGTGATCTTATACTCTGACAAGAAGTACAGGCGCTATCAGTTCTTCGTTGCCACAGACTGGCAGGGTGGTATCTACGCTTCGCCAACCATTGCGGGCTCACGGCCTGGTGGCATTAGTGCAGCCTGTTGGGCCTCCTTGATGTACTTCGGTGAGAGCGGCTACGTTGAAGCTACCAAACAGATCATCAAAACCGCTCGCTTCCTCAAGTCAGAGTACGTGTGCAAGACTGGCATTCTGCCTTGTCTCCTGCGTCGTGTGCACATAGGCTCAAGGTGTCTGCCAGGCAAAGCACCACAGCTCCAGCCCCTGTGGCCCCCTGAAGCTTAGGAGGGTGGTGCTGGCCGAGGAGAATAAGCTCCTCGCTGTGCTGTGACTTGGGGGTCACAGCCAGGCTTCATCTGTAGGCCATCTTGTCTCCAAGGATGTCTTACCAACAGGCAGCTCTTACCAAGTGCTTAATGGTTAAGAGAGTAGTTTTCAAACTTGAGGCTGAATCCTAATCACCTGGAGGGCTTGTTAAAAGGCAGATTACCAGGCCCCACTCCTAGTGTTCTGACGCAGTAGGTCTGGAACAGGAATGTGAGGATTTGCATTTCTGAAAATGCCCAGTAGACACTAATGCTGCAGGTCTAAGAATCACACTTGTAGAATCACTAGAATAAGAAAAGAATTGGAAGGGGTTGGGGAGGAGGGAGTGCTGAAATCTGGGTTGTTAAGGCAAAACCATGCTTTGTCTAATGTCTCTTCATGTGTTACCTGTTTGGTTGTGTATGTTACCGAGGTTGAATGAAAGCAGCCACTAGGCCTGGCTCATTTGACCAAGGCCTGTATATTGTCCTGATCCACCCATCTGCTGAGAACTGCTGTACCATCTCCTGCTTCAGGGACTACATGGATGAGTTTTTAAGGAGAGATGGAGGGATCGTTTTTCTAGGATTAAAAAAAAGTGCATTGTTTATTCCTCAGATACTCCTGGGGGCATACATAATTTAGGAGCTGGGCAGACAGATAAGGAGCCGAAAGTATTGGATCTAGTTGGGCTTGGGCCTTTAAGTGTTTGTAATATTTAGGAACTACTGATCTCAGTCAGTCGGACACGACTGAGCAACTGAACTGATCTCAATCTAGCCACCTGATTAGGAAACTCAAGTCCCCAAAGCTTAGATTGTTGTAAGCGTGATATGAGATGATGGCTGGAATAATGTGACTGCATTTCCTTTCTGTTCCCTTGAAGACTAGAAAATATCAAAGGCATCTTTGTTTTTGGGAATCCTCAGTTGTCAGTCATCGCTCTGGGCTCTCGTGATTTTGATATCTACCGACTATTTAACCTGATGAATGCCAAGGGCTGGAACTTGAATCAGCTGCAGTTCCCACCCAGGTGAGCTTGGGACGCTTCCTTTGGTCTGTGGCTGCTGAAGAACGTTGGCTGCAAGGTGGCCTCAAGGGTAGAGGGACAGCTGGCAGCACTTTCTTGGCAGCTCTAGTGTCTGTAGATCGTTTGTCTTGCCATTAGGAATTACTCAGTTTCAAGAATAAGACTGTCAGCGTTAAACTGCGGCAAATGGGGTGGCAGCCTCTCGAGATTGTTACCCCCACCCCTGCTCTGGGCTCTGTTCTGTCTCTTCCTCTGATTACCTGAGTGACAGTGAGCTTAGAACCTTCCAGAGGGCCTCTAATCACTTGGGCCTGATACTGTCCCCTTGCATATGCCTTTCTAGTCTGCCGTGACGCCTTTAAGCAAGCACTCTGCTGCAGGAGAAGGTCTCCTGGTGTCCTCCACGCAGCCCTGATTGCCTCACATGTTGGTGCTGCCGCCAGTCCCATCTGGACTCCCTGTTCTCCTCACAGTCTTTTTGTGCCCAGTCTCCCTGCAGAGGGAGTCAGAGTGTCTTTGCCCTGAAGTCCTCCAAGACCCCAGCCATGTGGCCCTATCACCATGAGGTTTACCACCTAAGACAAAAGTCCTAAAGCAGTGGACAGTTTGAGGGGAGGGGGTGGCACAGAACAGCCAGCTGTATTCGACTTACCACAGTGGGTCTTGATCACGCTCAGGGCATGACGCCCTCATGCCAGCCTACAGTCAACAGTCTGGGCATTTGAGAGCCCTGATGCCTAGGACTGGGAGCAACTTGACTATGCTTGTCATGAATAATAACATGAATAAGCAACCAATAAATTCCTGCATTTGGAGCTGCTTAATTTCAGAATGTTTTTCCCTCTTTTCCCCAGATTCATCTCACTTTGTTTTTCTTCTCCCGTAGCCTTCATTTCTGCATCACGTTGGTACACACCCGCAAGCGGGTAGCCATACAGTTCCTTAAGGATATCCGGGAATCTGTCACTCAAATCATGAAGAATCCGAAAGCAAAGACCACAGGAATGGTAGGGACATTTGGGTTTGTTTTTTTTTTTTCCTGTGGAAGCTTAAGTGCTGCTGGTGGGTTTGAAAGAATCAGATGACCTCCAGTCTGTTCCTGCCTCTGCCCCTTATCCACAAACCTCTTTATTAATCAGAACTCATGGTCTCTGCTTACCCATTCCCAGGGATTTTTGGTCTCAAATAAGGTATCTATAGATAAAACAATAGAGAGCGTTAACATGAAGGCAGGCAGTGGTAGTGTTCCTTTAAAAGAAAATTTTTACACAGGAAAGGCACTAAGCCAGTTTCCTCTGAAATTTTCTACACCAGGTCCCACAGGCTAGTTCTTTAGGCAGAAAGGCAGACTGGCAAATGCCTATGACACGCATCTTATGCCAGCTATCTTTCTGGTGGAACTGTGCCTGGGATGGGAGTGGGGAGAAGGGGGAGGAGGGCCGCATGACCACAGCTTTGTTTCCTTCAAACCCCTCATCACGAATGCCATTCTCTGACTTGATTCCTAGGGTGCGATCTACGGCATGGCCCAGGCTACCGTCGACAGGAACTTGGTGGCAGAGTTGTCCTCCGTCTTCTTGGACAGCCTTTTCAGTACAGACACTGTAACTCAGGGCAGCCAGATGAATGGCTCTCCGAAGCCCCGCTGAGCTGAGGCCCTCCGTAACCCCGAGGGGCGTCTGGCCTTCAGGAGGCTCTCGGAGTGTGGGAGAGGCCATGCGGTTTCAACATCTGGTTTTGCTCCATAGAGCGCGACACAGACCACGAGACAGCTCGATCCTCAGGATTCTCATCCTTTGGTGGTTTTTAATGTGAAGACCTCAAAGGATCCCATGACGTAATTATTTTGTCCTTGTTCTAAATGTTCCCCTGGGAATTGTTTTAACCATTTCCTTCTCTAACCTCTCTTGCTGCCAACTTCCCTAATCCCCGTGTGGCAGCTCAGACCTGTCCCGACTCCTTAGGGAAGCTGGGCTCCAGTTTACGATAGGAAAAGGTATACTTTGTTACCTCAGGCAGCTGGGCTAGTCAGACAGGAATTCTGTTAGGTATCTGGTGTTCCCCTCTGTGGGGGTGAGGTCTGCTCAAGCAGGAGGCTTTCCCAGCCCTAGTGTTCGTAGAGTCTCTTGTTTCACAGCTTATCCTTTCAAGGACACAGGTCGGCCAGCCATCACTCTGCTAGGCGGGGCCGGCAGGCTCAGGCGGATCTGCTCAGTCTACAAGGCAGGGTCTGGAGTGCTCGCTGCTCCTCTTCTGTGCTTGCAGTCCCCATGTGGTACTTGGGTGCCATCACCTTCCATTCCCAGTGGTTTGTTCCTCTTTGCATGGATTAGGATGAGAATGGTGTGGGTTCCAGAGAAGCTGGGGCCTTCTGGCCCTGGTGCTGGCTCTTGGAGCACACCTGAGCCCTCCCCTGGGCCCCTGAAGACGGGAACCAGGCCTTTTTCTGGACTTGCCTGAGCATCGGCGCAGGACAAGCACCCGGACTTCCGGGTGTGCCTCCAGCGTGAGCAGCGGTCCTCCCCGCCCTGCTGCTCATGCACATGCTTGTTTTTTGTTTGCCTGAAGGAACAGCTCAAAGCACCTTCACAAGTTGCCTTGACTTACCCAGGGAGGGCGTGAGAGAGCCCCAAGGCAAGGAAAATCTCTGTTAGTGTGTTCTTCCTGCCTCTTCCCCCTTCATTCAACTCCCAAAGGTACGACGGCAGTCAAGCCTCAGGTACTGGACGCTCCTCGGCCCTGGCTAGGATGAGAGAAACTTTCTAGAATAGGAAGACATCAAGTGTCACTTGAGGCCGAGGCCTAGGATTCCTTCATTAAGACCAGTTGCTCAGGGTGGCGCAGGAGCAGGACCCAACCCTGCGCCCACTTCCCACCCTTTGCCCCCGCACAGGGCCCTGATCTCGGGTGAGCCACTGTCCTACCCGCATGACAACACACGATGTGCCTTCTTTCTCAGCAGTGAGCAGTGATGGGCTACTCCAGACCCAGGCCCGGAGGGAACTGGATCAGTCTTTGAGGTTTTTACCTGGGTAGGGGTAAGTCAGGAGACACTTTCCTCTGTTCCACCACCCTTCTCAGGGACTCCTGAATACCCAGCCTCCTCAGGCTGGTGTCCTCTAGCCTTCTTCACTGGGAGTGCTGGCCCGGACTTCCCCCAGACTCCCTGGCACATTCGTCCAAGTGTTCTTTAGCGCTGTACTTCTTCCACAGTAACTGACTGGCTGGCTGCGTCATTGCAAGGCTGGTGTGTTGTGTGTCATTCTGTCCTGTGGGCTCCAGGAATGTGGGTATGTTTGTGTTAGAAGCAGAGATCCTTTGGATAGGGAAGTCACATTCCCCCCTGGTTGATGAACTGATGGGCACTGTGTGTGAACCATCTCTGGATCTCCAGTGCGTTCATGGTGTTAGAGGAATTCCAGGGACCCAGAACCACTCAGCAGGCACGACTGTGGTTGGTCAGCTGCTAAAAACAAAGAAGCACATACCTGCAGAGTGTCCTGTTGCTTCCCGAGTCTCCCCAGGACCTTCCTCTGTGGGCTGTGGTGTTTTCAAAGGGACCTGCTGTCGCCACTTTACAATATGAGTGTTAGACTTAAACACTTGCGGGCTTTCTGTTCTTTAGGTACCTGTGCGTAAGTAGCATCTAGTCTGCAGAGGTAGATGGAATGTCTTCATGATATCATGTTGCTTGCAGATGTCTCATTGGCCTCTGCAAAAACTGTCCTCTTGTTTCTGGGTCAGAATTTAAGTAGTTGCATGAATATACTGCCGTGTCACTTTTAATATGACCAGTTTTATACTTGGAAAAATGGTACTTGCCTCTTTTAAATCTTTTGTCTTTAACCTCCCCCCTTTCCATCTCTAGGCTCCCTTCCTAATTGTAGCAATAATGTCTTAAGAAGCAACTAAGTAATAAAATGTCCCAAATCTTAATCATTGTGGGTGGATGACCGCATTCATTTGTTTATTTAGGCATACAGGGAGATAACCTGCTGGGGTGGTAGTTGCTGCAAACTGGCTGCTGGTGAGGAAGTGCTCCTTTGTGGTGAGGTTGTTGTGCGTGCCCGCTGATACTAGAACCAGGTCACAGCCATGGGTGGCAGCTCTGCTCAGCTCCAAGCACTACCCTTGGCAGCTCCACCAGGAGTGGTGGTCACACCTGTTTGAAGGGAAGTCGGGAACTCGCATCTCGAGTTCCTCAGAGCCAGTGTCCTGCCTTATGTTTTCAGTTGTCATCATCCGTATCTGCACACATCTTAACGATGGACTGGACTGTCTCGGGTGGTCCCTAGCCAGCTGGGCAGTGTGGTTCCATCTTAGGAAAGGGCACTGACCTCACACCCTGCATTTGGTCTGGGAGCTGACAGAAGCTTTCAGAAGTCTGCAGAGCCAGCCCCTGGGCCTCTTGTTCCATTATGACCAGGAAGTGAGAGGCCTTTCTGAAGGGTTGTTTGGGTTAGTTCTGTCCATCTGGTGCCCTAGCTTTGCATTCTGGCTCTCAGCCCACTTGTACTTTGCCAGAATCAAGCCAAGGAATGCCACCTTTGCTGTATAGTTTTCCGCCAAATGACTTGGTTCCTTGAGGACCTACTTGCTATGGGGTAAACCCTAGAGAAAGAAGGCCCAGGATATGATTAGAGGGAGGCATGGCACACCCAAGAGGTGGTGTTTTCATGCTTCTACCTGCTCCTTACAGCTGTGAGCTCCTTTGCCTTCTCTGTGGGTCTTATTAGCAACAACCTGCTTTTAGCTAGATCCAGTAGTGACAGAAGTAATGACAGAGGCCTGACTTGGTAGCCACCAGCTACAGCCTGTAAAAAAATCAGGTATTTGAGAGCCTTGTGAGTTGTCTGTTACAATAGCCTTACTTTATCTTGTGCTTTTTCATAATCTCTCCTTAACATCCTCTTCTATAATTATTTGCATTAATTTTAGAATAAACATATTTATTTCTAAAAGTGTTGTTCATGTCTTCGCACCACATAAAAGTGCTTCATGTAACTGTAGGGCCCTCCAGGCTGGTGTTTCTCAGCCTTTGATGCAGGAGAGTAAGCAGAGACAGGAAGGTGACGTGACACAGACCATACCTCCATGACCAGTGACTTGTGCTCTGATCCACAGCCATCAGGTCAGAGCACATTTAGAAGAGTTCAGCTCAGAAGTGAAGCGGATGCAGGACCACTGTCTGCACTTCGCTGGTTTGATAGAGCACTCTGCTGAATAACCAAGAGGTCACTGAACAGATCAAAGAGGAAATAAAAAATAGAAACAAATGACAAGAAAACATGATGACTCAAAGCCTATGGGACACAGCAAAAGCAGTTCTAAGAGGGGAGCTTATAACATCTCAAGAAACAAGAAAAATCTCAAACAGTCTCACCTTTATACCTAAGGCAGCCAGACAACTGCAACAGCAGAGTTAGAAGGAATCAAAGATCACAGCAAATAAATGAAATAGGTACAAAGAAAGCAGTTGCAAAGATCAGTAAAACTAGAAGTTGGTTCTTTGAGAAGATAAAATTGATGAACCTTTAGCCATAATCAAGGAAAAAAAGGGATGGCAAATAAGCACATGAAAAGTTGCTCAACATCACTTAATAGAGAAAACTACAATGAGGTACCACCTCACACTAGTCAGAATGGCCATCATCCACAAATCTACAAGCCATAAATTGCTGGAGAGGACATGGAGAAAAGAGAACCCTCTGACATTGTTGGTGGGAATGGAAACTGGTAGAGCCGTTATGGAGATTCCTTAACTAGGAATAAATCTACCACATGACCCAGCACTTCCACTACTGGGCATATATCCTGAGAAAGCCACAATTCTAAGACACATGTACCCTAATGTTCACTGCAGCACTATTTACAATAGCCAGGACCTGGAAGCAATGTAGACGTCCATCTACAGATGAATGGATAAAGAAGATATGGTACATATATACAATGGAATATTAGCCACAAAAAGAACAAATTTGAGTCAGTTCTACTGAGGTGGATGAACCTAGCTCCTGTTTATAGAGAGTGAAGTAAGAAAGAGAAAAATATGGTTTTGTTGAACCTATTTGCAGGAAGGAATGGAGATGTACATAAAGAAAATGGACACGTGGACACAATGGGGAAGAAGAGGGTAGGTTGAATTTGAGAAAGTAGCATCAACATATATATATACTATCATGTGTAAAACAAATAACTGGTGAGCTTAACACAGAGAGCTCAGCCTGGTGCTCTGTGATGACCTAGATGGGTGAGATGAGGGGAGGGGAGGCTCAAGAGGAAGGCGATATGTGTGTAATTATGGCTGACTCGCACTGTTGTGGAGCAGGAAATGGCACCTCACTCCGATACTCTTGCCTGGAAAATCCCATGGACGGAGGAGCCTGGTAGGCTGTAGTCCATGGGGTTGAGAAGAGTCGGACACGACTGAGCAGCTTCACTTTCACTTTTTACTTTCATGCATTGGAGAAGGAAATGGCAACCCACTCCAGTGTTCTTGCCCGGAGAATCCCAGGGACAGAGGAGCCTCATGGGCTGCCGTCTATGGGCTCACAGAGTTGGACACGACTGAAGCAACTTAGCAGCAGCACGCTGTTGTATGGCAGAAACCAATACAACATTGTAAAGCAGTTATTACCCAGTTAAAATTTTCTTTAAAAAACTTAAAAGGGAGAGGACTCAAATCAATAAAATTAGAAATAAATTACAACTAACACCGCAAAAGTACAGAGGAGCATGAGAGACTACTGCTACTGTAAGCAACTATATGACAATAAAATGGACAACCTGGAAGAAATGGAAAAATTCTTGGAAAGGCACAACTTTCCAAGACTCAACCAGGAAGAAATAGAAAATATAAAGAAACCAGTCACAAGTAATGAAATTGAATCTCCAGTGAAAAATCCAGCAAACAAAAGTCCAGGACCAGACAGATGGCTTCACAGGTGAATTCTATCAAACATGCAGCAAAGCGGTAAAACCTATCCTCATCAAACTCTTCCAAAAAATTGCAGAGAGGGGAACACTCCCAAACACACTATGAGACCACCATCACAGATACCAAAACCAAATATATCACACACAAAAAAGGAAATTACAGACCATTTTCACTGGTGAACACAGATGCAAAACTCCTCAAAATAGCAAACAATCCAGTAATACATTAAAATGATTATACACCATAATCAAGTGGGATTTATCCCAGGGATGAAAGGACTCTTCGATATATATAAAATCAATGTGATACACTATACTAACAAATACAAGAGTAAAAACCACACAATCACCTCAATAGATACAAAAAGGGCTTTTGACAAAATTCAATACCCATTTACGATTAAAAAACTCCAGAAAAGGGCATAGAGAGAACCTATCTCAATATAATAAAGGCCATATATGACACACCCACAGCAAACATCATTCTCAATGGTGAATAACTGAAAACATTTCCTCTAAGGTCAGGAACAAGACAAAGATGTCCACTGTGACCACTATCATTCAACCTAATTTTAGAAGTCCTGCTGCTGCTGCTGCTGCTGCTAAATCGCATCAGTCGTGTCCGACTCTGTGCGACCCCAGAGACGGCAGCCCACCAGGCTCCCCCATCCCTGAGATTCTCCTGACAAGAACACTGGAGTGGGTTGCCATTTCCTTTTCCAATGCATGAAAGTGAAAGTGAAGTCGCTCAGTTGTGTCCAGCTCTTAGCGACCCCATGGACTGCAGCCTACCAGGCTCCTCCATCCATGGGATTTTCCAGGCAAGAGTACTGGAGTGGGGTGCCATTGTCCTAGCCATGGTAATCAAGGGAAAAAAAAAGCTAGAAAAGAAGTAAAGCTGTCACTGTTTGCAGATGACATGACTCTATTTATACACAAAACCTTAAAGATGCCACCAGAAAACTACTAGAGCTCATCAATGAACTTGGTGAAGCTGCAGGATATAGGATTAACGCACAGAAACCTCCTGCATTCCTATACACCGACAACAAACAAGATCAGAAGACAGTTACGGAAACACGCCCATCTGCCATCATGACAAAAAGAATGAAATACCTAGGAATAAACCTATCCAAGGAGGCAAAAAGCCTGTGCTCAGAAAACTAAAAATGGATGAAAGAAAGATGACACAAACAGATGGAGAGATACAACCATGTTCTTGGATGGGAAGACTCAATGTTGTGAAAATGCCTATACTACCCAAAGCAATCTACACACTCAGTACAACCCTATCAAATTGCCAACAGCATTTTTCACAGAATGGGAACAAAAAATTTACAGTTTGTATGGAAACACAAAATATCCCAAATAGCCAAAGCAGTCTTGAGAAAGAAAAACAGAGCTGGAGGAATCAGGCTCCCTACTTCAGACTACTACAAAGCTATAGGAATCAAGACAGTATGGTATTGGCACAAATACCATACAGATCAATATGAAATACAGATCAATGGTACAGGACAGATAAACCCATGCATCATAAATCCATGGCAAAGGAGCAAAGAACATACAACAGAAAAGATAATCTTTTCCATAAGTGGTACTGGGAAAACTGGACAGCTATATGAAAACAATGAAAATAGACACTACCTAACGCCATACACAAAAATAGACTCAAAATGGACTGAAGACCTAAATGTAAGACCAGACACTATAAAGCTCTTACAGGAAAATACAGGGAAAATACTCTGATATAAATCACCTTTTGGATCCACCTCCCAGAGTAATGAAAATAAAAACAAATGGGACCTAATTAAACTCCAAAGTTTTTGCACAGCAAGACAAAAAGACAGCCCTCAGAATGGAAGAACATATTTGCAAATGAAGCAGTAAAGGATTAATCTCCAAAATACACAAACAGCTCATGCAGCTGAATATCAGAAAAATAACCCAATTTAAAAAATGGGTAAAGACCTAAACAGACATTTCTCCAAAGAAAACATACAGATGGCCAAGAGGCACATGAAAAGATGCTCAACACATCACTAATTAGAGAAATACAAATCAAAATTATAATGAGGTACCATCTCATGGCAATCAGAATGGCTGTCATAAAAAAAAAAAAAAAAGTGGTAAATGCTGGTAAGGGTGTGGAGAAAAGGGAACCCTCCTGCACTGTTGGTGGGAATGTAAATTGATACAGCCACTAGGGAGAATTAATACATAGGTTCCTTAGAAAATTAAAAATAGAGGTACTGTATGACCCAGCAATCCTACTAGAGGGTACATACCCTGAGAAAACCATAATGTAAAAAGACACATGTACCCCAGTGTTCACTGCATCACTATCTACTTCAGCTAGGACATGGAAGCAACCTAAATGTCTATCCTAAATATTCATGAGTGGATAAAAAGATATGGTACATACACACAATGGAATATTATTCAGCCATAAAAAGGAAAGAAATCAGATCATTTGTAGAGATGTGAATGGACCTAGAGTCTGTCATACAGAATAAAGTCAGAGAAAAGCAAATATATATTAATGCATGTATGTGAAATCTGAAAAAATGGTACCAATGAACCTAGTTTCAGGGCAGGGACAGATGCAGATGGAGAGAAAGACGTGTAGACACGAGAGAAAAGGGAGGGGGGATGGGTGGTTGGGAGACTAAGTTTGACATAAATACACTACCATGTGTAAAACTTACATGCAGTGTACATCACGTGAAATGCCAGGCTGATGAAGCACAAGCTGGAGTCAAGACTGCTGGGAGAAATATGAATAACCTCAGATATGCAGATGACACCACCCTTATGGCAGAAAGCGAAGAAGAACTAAAGAGCCACTTGATGAAAGTAAAAGAGGAGAATGAAAAAGCTGGTTTAAAACAACATTCAAAAAACGAAGATCATGGCATGTGGTCCCATCATTTCATGGCAAACAGAAGGGGAAACAATAGAAACAGTGACAGACTATTTTATTGGGCTCCAGAATCACTGCAGATGGTGACTGCAGCCATGCAATTAAAAGACACTTGCTCCTTGGAAGAAAAGTTATGACAAACCTACACAGCATATTAAAAAATAGAGACAATACTTTGCTGACAAAGGTCTATCTAGTCAAAGCTATGGTTTTTCCAGTACTCGTGTATAGATGTGAGAGTTGGACTATAAAGAAAGCTGAGCACCGAAGAATTGATGCTTGAACTGTGGTGTTGGAGAAGACTCTTGAGAGTCCCTTGGAGTGCAAGGAGATCAAAGCAGTCAATCCTAAAGGAAATCAGTCCTGAATATACATTGGAAGGACTGATGCTGAAGCTCCAATACTTTGGCCACCTGATGTGGAGAACTGACGCATTAGAAAAGACCCTAATAGTGGGAAAGATTGAAGGCAGGAGGAGAAGGGGACAACAGAGAATGAGATGGTTAGGTGGCATCACCGACTTGACGGACATGAGTTTGAGCAAGCTCTGGGAGTTGGTGATGGCCAGGGAAAGCTGGCATGTGTAGTCCATGGGGTCACAAAGAGTTGGACACCACTGAGTGACTGAACTGAACTGATGGATAAAACAGAGTGGGAACCTGCGGGATTAGCCAGGGAGTTCAGCTTGGTGCTCTGTGATGACCCAGATGGGTTAGATGGGGTTGGGGAGGTGGGAGAGAGGCTCAAGAGGGAGGAGTGATGTGCAGACACAGAGCTGATTCACTTTGCTATACAGCAGAAACTAACACATTATAAATCATATTCCAATAAAAAACAGGCATCAGAAAGAAAGACCAAGAGGGCAAATAGAATGATACGGGGCTCACCTTCTCCCATAAATACATTAAAAATACACCAACATGTGGCATAATTCTCACAGACTACTGAAAGCTGGTAGAAAATCTCATACAAAGTTGCAGGAAAGATCACCATGTAACTGGGTAGGATGAAACTGGAAATAAAATAAGAACCAGGATGGAACTGTCAGGGAGTGTAATCTCCTTGGTTCTGTCTCGTCTCAACAAAAATTTGAAGCAATGGACGTTAAAAGCCTCGGTGTGTCACAGCTCTCGGACAGGTTATAGCTCCCTCAGTTTTATTTAGAAAATAAAGAAAATACATCCTAGAGGCGTGATGGCATGCCGATCCAAAAGATGAGAGAGAGAGAGTGCGCGCACAGGGAAGAGAGACCCCCAGCCCTTTGGCTCCTCTCTCTGTGTTTTTCCTCCCCTCTGGGCCTGCCCTGTGTAAATTGGGCTAGTCAGGAGTGCTCTTTGTCCCTCCTGAGGTCCTCACTCTGGTCCTCGGACCTTCCTTTGTTCTATTTTCACAGGCTTTTTCCTTGTATTTTAGCCACCACCATTCTGGACTCCTGTTTCCTATTCTAACTACCTAACAGAACCTTCACCCCTTGGAGGGAGCTGTGAAAGAGGAAAGGTTCCCTCACCCTGGGCAGCCCCCTTCATCAGCTGGGGCCATGAGCCAGGACACGGAGCTTCAGAACTCAGAGGAGTGTGCAGCAGTTGGCTTGCAGCAGGCAGGAGAGAGAGAGAGCACATTTGGTCCTGGCCACCTTGCTGCTTTCTGCAGCCCAAGATACATCTCTGCTGGAGTGTGTGGGGACTGGTGCTGAAAACCTGGGCTTCAGCAGACAGACCTGGGGGAGAGGACTGAGGCTGGCTGAACAGACAGCCCGAAGAGGCTGGAGTGTGGTCCAGGCCGCGATGGGATGTGTGCAGGACAGAGTATAGGTCGGTCACAGAAGCCCCACTGTTAACGTGCACACCAAGGGAGAGATGGGGCCCTGCCACAGCAGCCGCACTCTGTGAAGTGCTTACAGTGGGCATGGCACCACCTCTGCGAGTGTGCAGGTGCGGGTGGGTTGCCCATATGCGGGAGGCAGGGCTGAAACCTCAGCTATGTGACTTCAGCAGTTTATACTGCTTGCCGGTGGCTCTGTAGCCTCACTGCCCGTGGGACCCTGAGCAGGTAGCCAGTGCTCCTTCTGTTAATAGCTGCAGGCTTGGTGGGCCCCATGCGTGTGGCTGCAGGGCCAGGGCCTGAGCTAACCAGCTCCCATGGCGGGTTCAGGTGTGTGACCAGCGCAGTGCCCATAACTGACCTGAGAATCTGCGCTAGTGGCTTTGTGAGCACAGTGCCTCAGGCACACCTGGCAGGTTGCTTGCATTCCCACGGCTGACACGGGGCCAAGGGCAGTTCCGACAATCTTGTGCCGTGTGCACAGCAGGCGGCAGGGAATGCCACGGAGCTCGTTTCCCACTGGACAGCTCCTGCAGGGGGAGCACTCAGTGGCGCCTCTTTTGGCGGGAGAACTCCAGTCCCCCATACCTCACATCACAGCTCAGAAATGGATCTGGGGCTTTTACTCCAACAACTGGGGGAGTGGACCCACCCCAAACAGGGCTGTAACAACCACAGAGGCAAGAGAAGGGTCTGCTGCACGTGCAGTACAGCTCCGGTCACCGTAACACCAATCACACCACCTGCCAAGGGGATATCGTCCAGCACTTGAGAAATACGTGGCAGGCATCCATACTAAAAGCAGTCCTCGCAGCAGAAACAGAGACTGAGGCGACACAGGGACACTCCCACATAGAAGTAGCTCTTCAACACCACAGTAGATACATTTCTCTTCAAATCAGAGTCAGAGAAATTTAAGTGAAATGAAAAAGAAGAGGAACGACTCCCATTATTGACTAGGGGATTTTTGCAGAAACAGATACCTTTGGCCAGGTATGTGTTATGTAAGTGAACACTGAAACATCTTTAGTCAAGAATGATCAGGCACCAAAAGACATTAATACATCTCTGGTCAATAATGTGTTGAAATAACAAGAAAATCCCCTGAAAGAACAATAAAACAGAACTCTCTGGCCCACTAGACCCTGAGGTAATATTAATATAATTACCTCAAGAAGGAGGTAATCAAAAAGACTGAAGGAATTAAGAAAGACTATTGATCAAAATGCAAATCAGTGTAAAAGGACCTAGAAACCATAAAGAGAAGCCAATTATAAAACTCATTTTCCAAGATGAAAGTCAAGCTAAAGGCAAAAATAGCAAACTAAAGAATCCATAAGAATGAATAAGTGATCTGGAAGACAGAATAACACAAATCACCCAATCAGAATAACAGATAGAAAAATTTTTTAAAGAATATATGAGACCTTTGGGATAATATAAAGCATGTCAATCTATGCTACGCACAACAAGAATCCCAGTAAAAGGGAAAAGGCAAAGGGGGGATTTACAAAATGTATTTGAAGAAATTCTGGCTAAAAACTTCCCAATCCTAAAGAAACAGATATCCAGGTAGAGGAAACATGGATGGTCCAAAGTAAGATGAAGAGCCCTACACCAAGACGTATTATAATTTAAATGGCAAAAGTTAAACAGACCATTCTAAAGTCAGCAAGAGAAAGAATTAATTACAAGGCAACCACCATAAGGGTACAGCTGAGTTCAAAACAGGAACACTGCAGACCAGAGGTGAGTGGCAGGAAAAACCTGAGATCTAGCATATTCTAACCAGCCAGATTATCATTTAGAATGGAAGGAGAGAGAAAGAATGTCTCAGAGAAGAATAAACTAAAAGAATACAGTAAAACCAAAACTTAAGGAAATACTGAAAGATATTCCCTAAAGTAGAATCTATAGGAAAGAGAAAACAAAGTTGGAAAGGGAATCACTTACAAAAACCAGTGCAGAAATTTAAAAAATAATCAAAACAGTTTTTCTGTATGTCATGGTAACTATAATGAACACGAAAAGGATAAAAGAGAACATCAAAATCTTAAAATGTGGAGGAAGAAAGACAATGTAGCTTATTTTTCAGAATATGCTTGAGCCGATGTGACTACCAGTTAAAAGCATGTAGATATAATGATGGGTTAACATACTTAAAAACAAGGTAGCCACCAAACAAAAGCATAGAATACACACACACATACACACACACACACACACACACACAAAAGAACAAGAGCATAATACAAAAAAGAACCATCAAATCACAAGAAAAAAGAGACTTCCCTGGTGGTAAGTGGATAAGAATCCATCTGCCAGTGCAGGGAAAACGGGTTTGATCCCTGGTCAGGAAAGATTCCACATGCTCTGGAGCAGCTAAAGCTCATGTGTCACAACTATCGAGCCCACACTTCAGAGCCTGGGGACCTCCACTACTGAACACATGTGCTATAGAGCCTGCAGGCTGCAATTACTGAGCCCGCACGCTACAGCCACCGACGCCCACGTGCCTCGAGCCTGTGCTCTGTAACAAGAGAAGCCACCACAACGTGAAGCCCCTGCACCGCAGTGAGGAGCAGCCCCCACTCGCTGCAACCAGAGAAAGCTCACACGCAGCAACAAAGACCCACCAACCAAAAACAGATAATTTTAAGAAAAGGAACAAAGAAGAAATGAGAAATCAATGGGAAAATAAGGTTTAAAATGACAAGATGTCTTTCAGTAATTTCTTTAAATGTCAGTGGGCTAAAATGCTATCAAAAGACATAGCCTAGCAGACTGGATAGTAAAACAAGAGCCAACAGTATGCTGGCTACACTTTAGGGCAAAGGACACACGGGTTGAAATTGGGATGGAAAGCAATATTTCTTGCAAATGGAAATGACAATAATGTGGGAAGGGGGATCAACACTCATATCAAACAACACAGAATTAAAAACCAAGGCCATAAAGAAACACATAAAATATAATGATAAAGGGATCAATATAAGAAGTGGAAACTACATTCATTAACACATTGCACCTATTATAAGAGGACTTAACTACATAAAACAAGTACTAACAGACAGAAAGGGAGAAATTGATAAGAATATAATAATAGTAAGAAATTTGTACACCCCACTGACATTAATGGACAGTCTTCTAGACCAAAAATCAGTAAGGCAAAAGAGATCATAAACAACACAATAGAATAGTTAAACTGATATTTTTAGGATATTACCTGGAAAAAAACTAGAATACACATTCTATTCAACTGCACATAGAGCATTGTCTAAGATAAGCCACAGACTAGATCAGAAAAGAAGCCTAAATGAATTAAGGATAGAAATTATTTGAAGAATATTTTCTGACCACAGTGGCATGAAACCAGAACACTACAGAGACACAAAGGAGAAAAAAAGGCTTACATGGAGACTATACAACATGCTACTAAGAAACCAATGGGTGAATGATGACATCAAAGAGGAAATTTTTAAAAACTGTGAGACAGAAAACAAAGAAAAATCAACATGGGCTTCCCTGGTGGCTCAGTGGTAAAGAATCCAGCTGTGAATGCCGGAGACACAGATTTAATCTCTGGCTGGGAAGATCCCGCAGACCGCAGAGCAACTAATCCCGTGTACCACAGCCATTGAGCCTGTGCTCCAGAGCCCAGGAGTGGCAACTACTACGCCCACATCCAAGGTAAGAGAATTCCAAGTAAGATGGTAGGTGTTGCAAGAGGGCATCAGAGGGCAGATACACTGAAACCACAATCACAGAAAACTAGCCAATCTGATCACACGGAGCACAGCCTTATCTAACTCAATGAAACTAAGCCATGCCTTGTGGGGCCCACTCAAGACAGGCGGGGCATGGTGGAGGGGTCTGACAGAATATGGTCAACTAGAGAAGGGAATGGCAAACCACTTCAGTATTCTTGCCTTGAGAACCCCCATGAACAGTATGAAAAGGCAAAATGATAGGATACTGAAAGAGGAACTCCCCAGGTCGGTAGGTGCCCAATATGCTACTGGAGATCAGTGGAGAAATAACTCCAGAAAGGATGAAGGGATGGAGCCAAAGCAAAAGAATACCCAGTTGTGGATGTGACTGGTGATAGAAGCAAGGTCCAATGCTGTAAAGAGCAATATTGCATAGGAACCTGGAATGTCAGGTCCATGAATCAAGACAAATTGGAAGTGGCCAAATGGGAGATGGCAAGAGTGAACGTCGACATTCTAGGAATCAGTGAACTAAAATGGACTGGAATGGATGAATTTAACTCAGATGACCATTATATCTACTACTGTGGGCAGGAATCCCTCAGAAGAAATGGAGTAGCCATCATGGTCAACAAGAGAGTCTGATGCAGTCTTAAAAATGACAGAATGATTTCTGTTCATTTCCAAGGCAAACCATTCAATATCACGGTGATCCAAGCCTATGCCCCAACCAGTAATGCTGAAGAAGCTGAAACTGAACAGTACTATGAAGACCTACAAGACCTTTTAGAACTAACATCCCCAAAAGATGTCCTTTTATTATAGGGGACTGGAATGCAAAAGTAGGAAGTCAAGAAACACATGGAGTAACAGGCAAATTTGGCCTTGGAATATGGAATGAAGCAGGGCACAGGCTCATAGAGTTTTGCCAAGAAAACACACTGGTCATAGCAAACACCCTCTTCCAACAACACAAGAGAAGACTCTACACATGGACATCACCAGATGGTCAACACCGAAATCAGATTGATATGTTCTTTGCAGCCAAAGATGGAGAAGCTTTACACAGTCAGCAAAAACACAACCGGGAGCTGACTGTGGCTCAGATCATGAACTCTTAATTGCCAAATTCAGACTGAAATTGAAGAAAGTAGGGAAAACCACTAGACCATTCAGATATGACCTAAATCAAATCCCTTAGGATTATACAGTGGAAGTGAGAAATAGATTTAAGGGACTAGATTGGATAGAGTGCCTGATGAACTATGGATGGAGGTTCATGACATGGTACAGGAGACAGAGATCAAGACCATCCCTGTGGAAAAGAAATGCAAAAAGCAAAATGGCTACCTGAGGAGGCCTTACAAATAGCTGTGAAAAGAAGAGAAGCGAAAAGCAAAGGAGAAAAGGAAAGATATTCCCATTTGAATGCAGAGTTCCAAAGAATAGCAAGGAGAGATAGGAAAGCCTTCCTCATCAATCAATGCAAAGAAATAGAGGAAAACAAGAGAATGTGAAAGACTAGAGATCTCTTCAAGAAAATTAGAGATACCAAGGGAACATTTCATGCAAAGATGGGCTCGATAAAGGACAGAAATGGTATGGACCTAACAGAACCAGAAGATATTAAGAAGAGGTGGCAGGAATACACAGAAGAACTGTACAAAAAGATCTTCATGACCCAGATAATCATGATGGTGTGATCACTCACCTAGAACCAAACATCCTGGAATGCCAAGTCAAGTAGGCCTTAAGAAGCATCACTATGAACAAAGCTAGTGGAGGTGATGGAATTCCAGTGGAGCTATTTCAAATCCGGAAAGATGATGCTGTGAAAGTACTGCACTCAATATGCCAGCAAATGTGGAAAACTCAGCAGTGGCCACAGAACTGGAAAAGGTCCGTTTTCATTCCAATCCCAAAGAAAGGCAATGCCAAAGAATGCTCAAACTATCACACAATTGCACTCATCTCACATGCTAGTAAAGTAATGCTCAAAATTCTCCAAGCGAGGCTTCAGCAGTACGTGAATCGTGAACTTCCAGATGTTCAAGCTGGTTTTAGAAAAGGCAGAGGAACCAGAGATCAAATTGCCAACATCCGCTGGATCACTGAAAAAGCAAGAGAGTTCCAGAAAAACATCTATTTCTGCTTTATTGACTATGCCAAAGCCTTTGACTGTGTGGATCACAATAAACTGTGGACAATTCGGAAAGAGATGGGAATACCAGACCACCTGACCTGCCTCTTGAGAAACCTATATGCAGGTCAGGAAGCAACAGTTAGAACTGGACATGGAACAACAGACTGGTTCCAAACAGAAAAAGGAGTACGTCAAGGCTGTATACTGTCACCTTGCTTATTTAACTTCTATGCAGAGTACATCATGAGAAACGCTGGACTGGAAGAAGCACAAACTGGAATCAAGATTGCCAGGAGAAATATCAATAACCTCAGATATGCAGATGGCACCACCCTTATGGCAGAAAGTGAAGAGGAGCTAAAAAGCATCTTGATGAAAGTGAAAGAGGAGAGTGAAAAAGTTGGCTTAAGCTCAACATTCAGAAAACAAAGATCATGGCACCTGGTTCCATCACTTCATGGGAAATAGATGGGGAAACAGTGGAAACAGTGTCAGACTTTATTTCTGGGGGCTCCAAAATCACTGCAGATGGTGACTGCAGCCATGAAATTAAAAGATGCTTACTATTTGGAAGGAAAGTTATGACCAACCTAGACAGTATATTAAAAAGCAGAGATATTACTTTGCCGACTAAGGTTCTGTCTAGTCAAGGCTATGGTTTTTCCAGTGGTCATGTATGGATGTGAGAGTTGGACTATGAAGAAGGTTGAGTGCCAAAGAATTGATGGTTTTGAGCTGTGGGGTTGGAGAAGACTCTTGAGAGTCCCCTGGACTGCAGGGGAGATCCAACCAGTCCATTCTAAAGGAGACTAGTCCTGGGTGTTCATTGGAAGGACTGATTCTGGAGGCTGAAACTCCAATACTTTGGCCACCTCATGCAAAGAGCTGACTCACTGGAAAAGACCCTGATGCTGGGAGGGATTGGGGGTAGGAGGAGAAGGGGACGACAGAGAATGAGATAGCATCACCGACTCGATGCACATGAGTTTGGGTGAACTCTGAGAGTTGGTGATGGACAGGGAGGCCTGGAGTGCTGCGATTCATGGGGTCGTGGAGAGTCTGACACGACTGAGTGACTGAACTGAACTGAAGCCCACACAGAGCAACTGGTGAAGCCTGCACATCCTAAAGTCCATGCTCTGCAACAAGAGAAGCCACTGCAATAAGAAGTCTGTGCACTGCATTTACAGAGTTCTCCCCACTCGCTGCAGCTAGAGAAAAGCCCATGCAGCAGTGAAGATGCAGCAGAGCCAAAAAAAAAAAAAAAAAAGCCAACCATGCCAAGTCTCTGGGATGATGCAAAAGCAGTCCTAAGAGGGGAGTACAGTCTTCATAAAATACAAGTCTTCCTAAAATAAAATAAATACAAATGAAAAAAAAGCCAACCATGCCAAGTCTCTGGGATGATGCAAAAGTGGTCCTAAGAGGGAAGTACAGTCTTCGTAAAATATAAGTCTTCCTAAAATAAAATAAATACAAGTCTTCCTAAAAAATGAGAAAAATCTCAAACAACCTAACCTACTACCTAAGAAAATTAGAAAAAAAGCCAAGGTAATGAAAGAAATGATAAAGATCAGAGAGAAAATAAAACAAGATGAAACAACAATTAAAGATTTCAAAACAACCAAGAGCTGTTTTTCTCAAAGAGTAATAAACAAAATCAACAAACCTCTGGGCAGGACAGTAAAGAATAAACAGGAGACCTAAATTAAAAAATTAAGATATGAAAGAGGAGATATAACAACTGATATTGGAAAAATTAAAAACAAAAACCCACAATCCTGTGAACTGCACATATTCCAAATCCCCCAGCACTACCTAGAAGAAATGAGAAAGTTTGTAGAAAAGAACATTCCACCGTAATTCAATCAGAAAGAAATATATAATTAAAACAGACTGATCACAAGAAGTGACAAAGGATAATTAAAAAATATATACCACAAACAAAAAAAAAACAATCTAAGATGGCTTGACTGGGAAATTACAAGAAGCATACAAAGAACTTACATGGATCCTTCTAAAACTCTTAAACTGAAGGGGATGAACACATCCCCCCTTCATTTGGTAAAGGGAAAATTACCCCAATATAAAAAACAGACAAAAACACTAGCCAACAGAAATTAAAGGCAAATATCCCTGTGGAGTAATTCTCAAGAGAATATTAGCAAAAAGAAACCAACAGCACATAAGAAAGATGAAATACCAAGTTAAAGTTGGATTCACCCCAGGGTTTTAAAGATGGCTGAACAACAACAAACCAACAACCCAGAACAGCAACACAGGAAAGGGAAAAAAAAAACCACATAAATCACTTCATAGCTGCAGAAAAGCATTTAATAAAATTCAACATACGTTCACCATAAAAACTCTGCCCAAGGCAGGTATGGCGGGAACATATCTCAACATAATATAAGCCACTTATAACCAACATACAGCCAGCATAATTCTCAATGGTGACAAACTGATAGTGCTCCCACTAAAATCTGAAACCAGTCAAGGATGCCCACTCACATCCCTTCTGTTCAGCATGGGATTAGAAGTTCTACCAATAGCCTCCAATTAAAAAAAAAAAAAAAAACAAGTCTTACCAAAAACAATCAGAGAAGAAACAGAAATAAAAGGTCTCCAGATGGAAGCAAAGATGTATGATTTTCATGGTATGGAGAGGGCATGATACTATACATAGGATACCTAAGGATCCACACATCAGCTACTAGCACTGATACACAGTTCAGCAAGGCAGCAGGATACAAGACTGACAGAAATCTGTTGCATTTTTTTCACGTTAACAAAAAAAAGTAAAGCAAACACAAAATTCCATTTAAAATAATATCAAAAAATAATATGCATAAAAGTAAATCTGACCAAGGAGGTGAGAGAATTTCATGTAGAAAACAATAAAACGGTGATAAAGGCAAATGAAGATGACTCAAAGAAGTGGATCACTACTGCTGCTCCTGATCTTGGAATGAAGTATTAGGGTTATTTAAAGGGCTCTACTACCCAAAGCAAACTACAGGTTTCCAGCCATCCCCATCAGAGTATCCGTGACATTTTTCAACAGAACTAGAACAAAGAATCCTAATACATATATGGAAACATAAAAGACGCAGAACTACCAAAGCAATCCTGTGCAAAACAGAACAAAGCTGCCCAGACTTCAAATAACACCACCAAGTTATAATAGCATGGAACTGGCACTAAGAACAAAGCCATATGGATCAAGGGGCCAGTACAGAGACACCAGAGATAAACTCAGACACGTGCGGTCAATTAATCTCCAACACAGAAGGCAAGAATATACAAAAGAGAAAAGACAGTCCCTTCAGCAAGTGGCACTGGGGAAGCTGGACGTCCACATGTTGGAACTCTCATTCATACAACACACAAAAATAAACTCAAGGTTGCTTAATGACTTAAATACAAGGCATGCCACCAAAAGACTGCTAGAAGAGAATATTAGGCAAAACAATCTCTGACATAAATCCTAGTATGTTTTTCTTATGTCAGCCTTCCAAGTCAATAGAAACAAAATCAAAACTAAACAAAGAGGACCTCATCAAACTTATCATCTGTTACATGGCACAGGGCACCGTTAACAAGACCAAAACACAACCTACAGACTGGGGAAATATATATATACAAACAGGGTGACCAACAAGGTCTTCATTTCCAAACTATAACAATAGCTCAAACAATTCAATATCAAAAGTACAAACAATCCAACTTTAAAACTGGGCGTGGAATCGCCTGGTGGTCCAGTGGTTGAGAGTTCACCTTCCCATGCAGTGGACGCGGGTTTGACCCTTGTCCAAAAAGAGCCTCGTGCCACAGAGCAATTAAGCCAGCGCACCAGCACTGCAGCCCACACGTGTTCTATAGAGTCCAATGTGCGGGAAATGCTGAGCCCGTATGTTACAACTGAAGTTTGCACACCTAGAGCCTGTGCAAACAGGAACAAGAGCCGTGCAAACAGCCCGCAACAAGAGAAACAACTTCAATGAGAAGCCTCAACACCACAATGAAGAGCAGCTCCTCTTCACTGCAGCTAGTGAAAGCCCATGCACAGCAATGAAGGCCTGGTGCAGCTACATTAAAAAGCGAATCAATGAATGGATGAATAAATACATATAATAAAATTGGGCAGAAAAGTTCAGCAGACAGTTCTCAAGGAAGATACACCCGTGGGTAATAGACACCCTTCATTATTAGAAATGTCCAAGTCAAAATTCAAATGAGCTGTCACATCACACTGCTCAGAAAGCCATCTTCTAAAGGGCTACAATAATAAATGCGGGAGAGGATGTGGAGAAAAGGGAACACCCCTGCTCTCTGGTGGCCATGAATATTGGTGGAGTCACTCTGGAGAGCAGTACGGAGGGTCCTTAAAAAACTAAAAATAGAGCTACCACAAGAGCAGCAATCATACTCCTGGGCTTATCCCAGGAGAAAACTAATTCCAGGAGACACATTCACCCCAAGGGCCACAGCAGCACTCTTTACAATAGCCAAGACACGGAAGCCACCTAAATGTCCATCAGCAAATGAATACATAAACAAGATCTACTCTATACAGACATATGGATATCTCTATATAGAAACACTGAACTACTGCTCAGCCATCAAAAAAGGATGACATAATGGCACTTGTATCAACACGGAGGGACCGAGAGATGATACAATGGAAGGAAGTCATAGACAAATATACGGTATCACTTATATGAGGAATCTGAAATATAATGCCAATGAGAAACAGACTCACACACATAGAAACCAAACTCATGAATACCACGGCTAAAGGTGGCAGAGGGATAAATTAGGAGTTCGGAATAAGCATATTGAGACTACTATACATAATACCAAGGGGATTTCCCTGGGGGTCCAGTGGTTGAGAGTCAGCCTTCCAACGCAGGGGAGGTGGGTTCAGTCTCTGGTTGGGGAAGTACCATCCCACATGCTGCAGGGCAACTAAGCCATGTGCTCTAGAGCCCACACACAACTAGAGAAAGCCTCAACAAAGATCCCACGGGTCACAACAAACATGCAATCCAGCTAAATAAATATTTTTAAAAATACATAACAGAGAGACAAAGTCCTCTCATTCATATAGCAGAGGGGACTCTATTCAATGTCTTATAGGAACCATAATCTTAAACAATATGACAAAAAACAGGTATTGTTGCTGTTCAGTCGCTCAGTTCTGTCTGACTCTTTGTGACCCCATGGACTGCAGCACACCAGCCTTCCCTGTCCTTCACTATTTCCCAGGGTTTCATCAAACTCATGTCCATTGAGTCAGTGATGCCATCCAACTATCTCATCCTCTGTTGCTCCCTTCTCCTCCTGCCCTCATTCTTTCCCAGAATCAGGGTCCTTTCCAATGAGTCAGCTTTTCACATCAGGTAGCCATAGGTATTGGCGCTTCAGCATCAGTCCTTCCAATAAATATTCAGGGTTGATTTCCCTTAGGATTCTCCTTGCTGTCCAAGGGACTCTCAAAAGTCTTCTCCAGCACCATAGTACAAAACCATCAATTTTTCAGTGCTCAGTCTTGTTTATGGCACAACTCTCACATCCATATGTGACTACAGGAAAAACCATAGCTCTGACTATACGGACCTTTGTTGGCAACATGATGTCTCTGCTTTTTAATAAGCTGTCTAGGTCTGTCATAACTTTTCATCCAAGGGGCAAATGTCTTTTAATTTCATGGCTGCAGTCATCATCTGCAGTGATTTTGGCACTGGAATCAGAGCTGACCTTTTCCAGTTCTGTGGCCATTGCTGAGTTTTCCAAATTTGCTGGCATACTGAGTGTAGCACTTTAACAGCATCATCTTTTAGGATTTGAAACAGCTCATCTGGAATTCCATCCCCTCTACTAGCTTTATTCATAGTAATGCTTCCTAAGGCCCACTTGCCTTCACACTCCATGATGTCTGGCTCTAGGCAAGTGATCACACTATCGTGGTTATCCAGGTCATTAAGATCTTTTTTGTATAGTTCCTCTGTGTATTCTTGCCATCTCTTCTTTATGTTTACTGAGTCCCTTGTGTATAAACCAGGAATTACCAAAAC
Organism: Nanger dama; assembly: GCA_917880005.1. Classification (NCBI taxonomy): domain Eukaryota; kingdom Metazoa; phylum Chordata; class Mammalia; order Artiodactyla; family Bovidae; genus Nanger; species Nanger dama. The sequence goes on along the minus strand of CAKJTW010000028.1, from coordinate 18,675,041 downwards.
CCTGTCAATTAATGATACTAAAATAAAAAAAAGGGGCTCATACAGCATGGTCAAGTTGGATTCATCTCAAGTTCACAGGTATGCTTCAACAAATGAAAATTAATGAACCTGACCCAGCACATCAACAAAGGAAAAGACCAAAACAAAACACATGATCATCTCCATAGACACAGGGAAAGTATTTCATACAATTCAACATCCATTCATCATAAACATTCTTCCCAAAATGGGTATGGAGGGAACATATCTCAACATAATAATAGCTACATAGGACCAACCTATAGGAAACATAACAGTCCATAGTGACATGCTGATAGCCTTCCTGCTAAAATGTGGAAGAAAAAAAGGAGTCCACTTGCACCCCTTCTATTCAACATGGGACGGGAAGTCCTACCCACAATAGTCAGACAAGAAACAGAAATGAAAGGCATCCAGATTGGAAGCAATAGGTACAACTGTCATGGTATGCAGATAACATGATACTATACTGAAAACCCCTAAAGATGCCACACACCAACTACGGGTACTGGTAAACAAATTTAGGAAGAGAGCTGGATACAAGACTGCCATTGAGAAATCAGTTGCATTTCTTCACTCTAACAACAGAATATCAGAAAGGGAAAATAATGCAAAAAAAAAAAAACCAACACAAAGCAAACCCATTTAAAATCATATTGAAAAACAAAATATGTAAAATAAACCTGACCTAGGAGGTGAGAGTTGTATGACAACTAAAACACACTGACAAAGGCAAGTGAAGATGATTCAGAGAAGTGGACAGCTATCCCATTCTCTTGGAATGGACATATCAGTATTATTTAAATGCCCTCCTAACCAAATCAAACTGCAGATTTTATGCCATCCCTATCAAAGTATCCATGGCATTTTCCACACATCTAGAACAAACAATCCTAACACCTATATGGGATCACAAAAGACAAAAGACCTAGAATTACCAAAGCAATCTCCTGCAAAAAAAAAAAAAAAAGGTGCCCAGACTTCAGACAATTGTTCCAACCTACAGTAAACAAACAGCATGGAACTGGCACAAAAGCAGCTAGACTGATCAAGGCAACAGGACAGAGACAACAGAAGTAAACGCCCATGCCTAGGGTCAATTAATCGTTGACACAGGAGGCAAGACTAGTAGAGAGAAAAGACAGTCCCTTCAGCAAGTGGTATTGGGAAAGCTGGACATCCATATATCATCAATGAAGTTAGAACACTCCCTCATCAGTTCAGTTCAGTAGCTCGGTCATGTCCGACTCTTTGCGACCCCATGAATCGCAGCACGCCAGGCCTCCCTGTTTATTACCATCTCTCAGAGTTCACTCAGACTCACGTCCATCGAGTCAGTGATGCCATCCAGCCGTCTCATCCTCTGTCGTTCCCTTCTCCTCCTGCCCCCAATCCCTCCCAGCATCAGAGTCTTTTCCAATGAGTCAACTCTTTGCATGAGATGGCCAAAGTACTGGAGTTTCAGCTTTAGCATCATTCCTTCCAAAGAAATCCCAGGGTTGATCTCGTTCAGAATGGACTGGTTGGATCTCCTTGCAGTCCAAGGGACTCTCAAGAGTCTTCTCCAACACCACAGTTCAAAAGCATCAATTCTTTGGCACTCAGCCTTCTTTACAGTCCAACTCTCACATCCATACATGACCACTGGAAAAACCATAGCCTTGACTAGATGGACCTTAGTCGGCAAAGTAATGTCTCTGCTTTTGAATATACTATCTAGGTGGGTCATAACTTTTCTTCCAAGGAGTAAGCGTCTTCTAATTTCATGGCTGCAGTCACCATCTGCAGTGATTTTGGAGCCCAAGAAAATAAAGTCTGACACTCTTTCCACTGTTTCCCCATCTATTTCCCATGAAGTGATGGGACCAGATGCCATGATCTTCATTTTCTGAATGTTGAGCTTTAAGCCAACTTTTTCACTCTCCTCTTTCACTTTCATCAAGAGGCTTTTTAGCTCCTCTTCACTTTCTGCCATAAGGGTGGTGTCATCTGCATATCTGAGGTTATTGATATTTCTCCCAGCAATCTTGATTCCAGCTTGTGTTTCTTCCAGTCCAGCATTTCTCATGATGTACTCTGCATATAAGTTAAATAAGCAGGGTGACAGTATACAGCCTTGACGTACTCCTTTCCCTATTTGGAACCAGTCTGTTGTTCCATGTCCAGTTCTAACTGTTGCTTCCTGACCTGCATACAGGTTTCTCAAGAGGCAGGTTAGGTGGTCTGGTATTCCCATCTCTTGAAGAATTTTCCACAGTTTATTGTGATCCACACAGTCAAAGGCTTTGGCATAGTCAATAAAACAGAAGTAGATGTTTTTCTGGAACTCTCTTGCTTTTTCCATGATCCAGCGGATGTTGGCAATTTGATCTCTGGTTCCTCTGCCTTTTCTAAAACCAGCTTGAACATCAGGGAGTTCATGGTTCACGTAATGCTGAAGCCTTGCTTGGAGAATTTTGAGCATTACTTTACTAGCATGTGAGATGAGTGCAAATGTGCGGTAGTTTGACCATTCTTTGGCATTGCCTTTCTTTCGAATTGGAAAGAAAACTGACCTTTTCAGTCCTGTGGCCACTGCTGAGTTTTCCAAACTTGCTGGCACATTGAGTGCAGCACTTTCACAGCATCATCTTTCAGGATTTGAAACAGCTCCACTGGAATTCCATCACCTACACTAGCTTTGTTCGTAGTGATACTTTCTAAGGCCCACTTGACTTCAGATTCCAACATGTCTGGCTCTAGATTAGTGATCACATCATGGTCGGTCTTCCAAGGCAATAGAAAGAAAATCAAAGCTAATCAAACTTATCATCTTTTACATGGCACAGGGCACTGTAAACAAGATCCACACACACCCTACAGACTGGGAAAAACAGATATGCAAACAGGGTAACCAACAAGGTCTTCATTTCCAGACTATACCAACAGCTCAGACAATTCAATATCAAAAGTACAAACAATCCAACTTTAAAACTGGGCATGGAACTGCCTGGTAGTCCAGTGGCTGGAGTTCACCTTCCAATGCAATGGACACAGGTTTGACCCTTGTCCCGGAAGATCCCTCATGCCACAGAGCAACCAAGCAGGCACCCCACAACTACTTCAGTCCACTCACACTCTATAGAGCTACATGCTGCAAATACTGAGGCTGTATGCCACAACAACTGAAGCTCGCACACCTAGAGCCTGTGCTCTGCAACGAGAGAAACCACCACAATGAGAAGCTGGAACACTGCAATGAAGAGTAGCCTCTGCTCACCACGACTGGAGAAAGCCCGTGCACAGCAATGAAGACGGGGCAGCCCAAAAGAAAAAATGATCAATGAATGCATGAATAGTAAGTAAAAATGAATTTAAATAAATTTTAAAAATTACACAGACAACCTCAACAGACAGTTGTCCAAGGAAGATATACCTGTGGGTAATAAGACACGTGAAAAGATGCAACACTGCTAATTATTAGAGAAGTTCAATTTAAAACTCCAATGAGTTGTCACCTTGCACTGATCAGAAGATCATCATCAAAAGGGCTACATATTATGAATGCAAGAGAGAGTGTAGAGAAAAAGGAACCTGCTTACCGTTTGGTGGCTATGAAGAGGCACAGTCACCCTGGAGTATGGAGGCTCCTTCAAAACTAAACATAGACCTACCATATGACCAACAGTCACATTCTGGGCTTATTTCTGGAGAAAACTCTAATTCCAAAAGATACGAGCAGCCCAAGGGTCATAGGGACACTGTTTAAAATAGCCAAGCCATGGAAGCCACCTAAATGTCCATTAACAGAAGAATGACTAAACAAGATGTACTCTATACAGATATATGGATATCTCCATATAAACACACTATGTTACTCAGCCATCAAAAAAGAATGACATAATGGCATTTGCAGCAACGTGGAGGGATGGAGAGATGATCTTGTAAAGTTAGAGAAAGACAAATATTCTATGGTATCACTTATATGAAGAATCTGAAATATGATACCAATGAATTTATTTGCAAACAAGAAACAGACTCACACGGACAGAAACCAAACTCATGGATACCACAGAGGAAAGGGCTGGGAAGAGATAAATTGGGAGTTTGGAATTAGCAGATTCATACTACTATACATAATACAGAGGGGACTTTCCTGATGGTTCAGTGGTCGGGAGTCCACCTTCCAGCACAGGGGACACGGGTTCGATCCCTGGCTGGAGAACTAATATCGCCATGCTGCATGACAGCTAAGCTCACAAGCTCTAGAGCCCACAGGCTACAACGAGAGAAAGCCTCAACAAAAGATCCCACAGGCCACAACTAAGGCCTGATCCAGCTAAATAAATTAAAAAATTCTTATATATGAAACAGATGGGGAATTCCCTGGTGGTCCAGTGTATAAAACTCTTTGCTTCCAATGCAGAGAAGGCTGGGGTTTGATTTCTGTTCAGGGAACTAGGCCCCACATGCCACAACTAAGAGTTTGCATGCTCCCCACCCCCAAAAGACCACATGCTGCAACTAAGACCTGCACAGCCACATAAAGAAACACTTGGATACATATATAACCCAGAGGACAAGGCCTGCTATATAGCACTGAGGGTTCTGCTCAGTACCTCCTAGGAATTATAACTGTGAACAATATAACAAAAACAGTTACGTGTGTATACACAAATAATATAAACCAGAGAGAAAAGTCCTCCTATATAGCACTGAGGACTCTGCTTAGTACCTTCTAGGAATTATAACTCTAAGTAATATGACAAAAAACAGTTATCTGTGTGTACCTAAATATATATATGTACAACTATATTTCTGTGTGTATCAGTTCAGTTCAGTTGCTCAGTCGTGTCTGACTCTCTGTGACCCCATGGACTGCAGCATGCCAGGCCTCCCTGTCCATCACCAACTCCCGGAGTCCACCCAAACCCATGTCCATCGGGTCGGTGATGCCATCCAACCATCTCATCCTCTGTTGTCCCCTTCCCCTCCTGCCCTCAATCTTTTCCAGCATCAGGGTCTTTTTAGATAAGTCAGCTCTTTGCATCAGGTGGCCAAAGTATTGAAGTTTCAGCTTCAACATCAGTCCTTCCAATGAAAAGCCAGGACTGATTTCCTTTAGGATGGACTGGTTGGATCTCCTTGCCGTCCAAGGGACTCTCAAGAGTCTTCTCCCACACCACAGTTCAAAAGCATCATTCTTTGGCGCTCAGCTTTCTTTATAGTCCAACTCTCACATCCATACATGACCACTGGAAAAACCATAGCCTTGAGTAGATGGACCTTTGTTGACAAAGTAATGTGCGCACACACACACACACACACGTTTATACATATATGTATACACACATATGCACATACACGTGTACATATATACATACATGTATATACATATATGTTTATGTATGTGTTTATATGTATGTATACGTGTGTGTGTGTTTAGGGCTTCTCAGGTGATGCTAGTGGTGAAGAACCCACCTGCCAAGGCAGGAGACATAAGAGACATGGGTTCGATCTCTGACTCAGATCCAATAGGAGGGCATGGCAACCCACTCCAGTATTCCTGCATGGAGAATCCCATGGACAGAGGAGCCTGGTAAGCCACAGTCCATATAGTCACAAGGAGTCAGACATGACTGAAGCAACTTAGCACATACACACATTATATATTTAACTGAGCCCCTTGTCTATATACAGGGAACTATTAAAACATTGTAAATTACTGATACCTCAATCAAAAATTCTCTGATAGCTCAGCTGATAAAGAATCTGCCTGCAATGCAGGAGACCCTGGTTCGATTCCTGGGTTGGTAAGATCCTCTGGAGAAGGATAGGCTACCCACTCCAGTATTCTTGAGCTTCCCCGGTGGCTCAGCTGGTAAACAATCTTCCCGCAATGCGGGAGACCCAGATTCGATCCTTGGGTTGGAAGAGTCCCTGGAGAAGAGAAAGGCTACCCACTCCAGTATTCTGGCCTGGAGAATTCCATGGACTTTTTAGTCCATGGGGTCACAAAGAGTCGGACATGACTGAGCGACTTTCACAATTAAAAGAACAAGAGGGAATCATACCCCACACCACTGGCTTCCCAGGGGGCCCTAGTGGTAAAGAACTCAGCTGTCAATGCAAAAGACGTAAGAGAAGCAGGTTTGATTACTGGGTCAAGAAAGATCCCTGGAGTAGGGCATGGCAACTCACTGCAGTACACTTGCCTGGAGAATCCCACTGACAGAGGAGCACAGCGGGCTCCAGTCTGTGGGGTCATGAAGAGCTGGATATGACTGACGTGACTTAGCACACACATCAAGTTGGATGCATCTCAGATTCACAAGGATGCTTCAAACAAATGCGAATCAATGAACATGACTCAGCACATCAACAGAGGAAAAGACAAAAGCCACATGATCATCCCCACAGACACAGGAAAAGCATTTCATACAGTTCAACATCCATTCATCATAAACACTCTTCCCAAAGCAGGGATGGAAGGAACATACCTCAACACAATAAAAGCTACACAGGACCAACCCACAGTAAACATAATACTCAACGGTGACCAGCTGATAGCCTTCTGACTAAAATCCAGAAGAAAGGGAGCCCTCGTGCAACCCTTTTATTCAATATAGGACTGGAGGTCCTACCTACAACAGTCAGACAAGAAACAGAAATGAAAGGCATCCAGATTGGAAGCAAAAGGTACAACTGTCACGGCACCCAGGTAACCTGATACTATACAGACAATATCCTAAAGATGACACACATCAACTACAGGCACCAATAAACAAATTCATCAAGGCAACAGGATATAAGATTGACATACAGAAATGGGCTGCATTTCTTCACACTGACAACCAAATATCGGAAAGGGAGAGTAAAGCAAAACAATCTGTTTAAAATCATACTGAAAAATAAAATATGTGAAACTAAATCTGATCTCGGAGTGAGACTTATATGCTTACAACTGGTGGCTCAGACAGCAAAGTGTCTGCCTGCAATGCAGGAGACCCGGGTTCAATTCCTGGCTCGGGAAGATCCCCTGGAGAAGGAAATGGCAATCCACTCCAGCACTCTTGCCTGGAAAATCCCATGGATGGAGGAGCCTGATAGGCTACAGTCCATGGGGTCACAAAGAGTCGGGCATGACTGAGTGACTTCACTTTTGCTTTCATAATACACTGATGAAGGCAGCTGAAGAGGATTCAAAGATATGGACAACTACCCCATGCTCTTGGAATGAAATATCAGTATTATTTCAAAGCCCTACTATCCAAAGCAAACTACAGATTTCATGCCATCCCTATCAAAGTATCCATGACATTTTTCATAGAACTAGAACAACAACAAAAATCCTAATACATATATGGAACCATAAAAGACCCAGAATTACCAAAGCAATCCTGTGCAAAAAGAACAAAAGTGCCTCCCAACCATGCCAAACCCTCCCCTCTTCAGAACTACCTCGTCCTCCTGGCCCCCAGCTACCCACCAGGGCTCCCACCAACCCCCCGTGCTCTCTGCCTTGCAGGTTCCTCCTCCCTCTGGGCTTGTGTCCTCTGGAAACCCTTCATCCCTCCAGGGACTCCCATCTGCCCTCTGGACTGGGCTCTCTGCCCCTAGGTGTTTCCCTCTGACCTCTGGGCCCTCCCGTTGCCTCCAGAGCCCTCTCTTCCCTTCCAGGCCCTCTCACCCTTCTAGGCTGAGCCCTCCACCATCCGGGAGCACCCCTCCACTCTCCAGTTTTCTTCTCCCTCCAGGGTCTCCATCCTTCATGGGCCCCCTCACTCCCCAAGGGCCCTGTCTGACCTCTGGGCCTGGTTCTCTGCCATACGGGACACCCCTACCCTCCGGTTCCCTTCTCCTTCTGGGGTCACCCTCTGCCCTCCAGACCAAGCCCTTCATGGCCCCCTCTGTCCTCTAGAGACGCCTCCAGAGGACACCTCTGTCCACATAGGCCCTGCAGGTGAAGGAGGGCGGGAAAATGGAGCAGGCTGGTCATGAAGAGGTCCCTCTGGATGTGGAGGAGAAGGGAATCCATCTGCTGTTCCCCCACCCACAGCCCTACTAGAGCCTCCGGGGGCTTGGGCCTTATCCTCTGCACCCCGAAGCTGGAGGCACTGCAGAGGTCCTGTTGGCTGGCTGGAGCCTGGGCTACTCCCTCACCCAGGACCTTTTCTGAAGGCTTGAGCCCTGAATCAGAATCCAACCCCTGGCCTAAACCCACCACCTCCACCTAAACACCTTCACTGCCTAAGCCTCTCTATCCCTAAGCCCTGCCCTTCACAGCAAAGGTTTTTCCTACCTTTTTGTTCTGTGTTTCTACTATTTGCCAGTGGAGCTTGGTTTTCTCCTCCAGTGGTTGTTTCATATATATTCTTAACTTTTCTATTTCTGTTAGGTTTAAAACTTATTCTTTTTAATCTTCATTATTGTTCTGCTAGATTTTATTTTCTTTATACACACACACACACACCCCCACATTTCTTTTATTTTTCTTCTCTCTCTTTGCTATTAGAGTCTGGTTCTACCCTTCATGGGTTGTGCTAGGCTTCAACAGTACATGAACCGAGAATTTCCAAATGTACAAGCTGTATTTAGAAAAGGCAGAGGAACCAGAGATCAAATTTCCAACATCTGCTGGATCATCAAAAAATCAAGGGAACTCCACTCCAGAAAAACATCTACTTCTGCTTCATTGACTACACCAAAGCCTTTGCCTGTGTGGATCACAACAGACTGTGGAAAATTCTTAAAGAGATGGAATACCAGACCATCTTACCTGCCTCCTGAGAAACCTGTATGCAGGTCAAGAAGCAACAGTCATAACCAGACAAGGAACAATGGACTGGTTCAAAATTGGGAAAGGAATACATCAAGGCTGTATACTGCCACTCTGCTTATTTAACTTATATGCAGAGTACATCATGCAAAATGCCGGGTTGGATGAAGCTCAAGTTGGAATCAACACTACCAGGAAAAATATCAATAACTTCAGATGACACCACCCAATGGCAGAAACCGAAGAGGAACTAAAGAGCCTTGTGGTGAAGGTGTAAGAGGAGAGTGAAAAAGCTGGCTTAAACCTCAACATTCAAAACATGAAGATCACAGCATCTGGTCCCATCAATTCATGGCAAACAGATGGGGAAACAATGTAAACAGTGACAGACCTTTATTTTCTTGGGCTGCAAAATCACTGCAGTTGGTGACTGCAGCCATAAAATTAAAAACACTTGACTCTTGAAAGCCAGTGCCAAAGAATGCTCAAACTACTGCACAATTGCACTTGTCTCATACACTAGTAGAGTAATGCTCAAAATTCTCCAAGCCAGGCTTCAGCAATATGTGAACTGTGAACTACCAGATGTTCAAGCAAGATTTAGAAAAGGCAGAGGAACCAGAGATCAAATTGACAACATCCGCTGGATCATCGAAAAAGCAAGAGAGTTCCAGAAAAACATCTATTTCTGCTTTATTGACTATGCCAAAGCTTTTGACTATGTGGATCACAACAAACTGTGGAAAATTCCAAAAGAGATGGGAATACCAGACCACCTGACCTGTCTTCTGAGAAATCTGTATGCAGGTCATGAAGCAACAGTTAGAACTGGACATGGAACAACAGACTGCTTCCAAATAAGAAAAGGAGTACGTCAAGGTTGTATATTGTCACCCTGCTTATATAACTTATATGCAGAGTACATCATGAAAAATGCTGGACTGGATGAAGCATAAACTGGAATCAAGATTGCCGGGAGAAATATCAATAACCTCAGATACGCAGATGATACCACCCTTATGGCAGAAAGTGAAGGAGAACTAAAGACCCTCTTGATGAAAGTGAAAGAGGAGAGGGAAAAAGTTGGCTTAAAACTCAACATTCAGAAAACTAATATCATGGCATCTGGTCCCATCACTTCATGGCGAACAGATAGAGAAACAGTGGAAACAGTGTTAGACTTTATTTTCTTGGTCTCCAAAATCACTGCAGGTAGTGACTGCAGGCATGAAATTAAAAGATGCTTACTCCTTGGAAGAAAAGTTATGACCAACCTAGACAATATATTAAAAAGCAGAGACATTACTTTGTCAACAAAGGTTTGTCTAGTAGGTTTTTCCAGGAGTCATGTATGGATGTGAGAGTTGGACTATAAAGAAAGCTGGGCACTGAAGAATTGATGCTTTTGAACTGTGGTGTTGGAGAAGACTCTCGAGAGTCCCTTGAACAGCAAGGAGATCCAACCAGTCCATCCTAAAGGAAATCAGTCCTGAATATTCATTGGAAGGACTGATGTTGAAGCTGAAACTCCAGTACTATGGCAACCTGATGCAAAGAGCTGACTTATTTGAAAAGACCCTGATGCTGGGAAAGACTGAAGGTGGGGGGAGAAGGGGATGACAGAGGATGAGATGGTTGGATGGCATCACTGGCTCAATGGATATGAGTTTGAGTAAACTCTGGGAGTTGGTGATGGACAGGGAGTGCTGCAGTCCATGGGGTTACAAAGAGTTGGACACAACTGAGCGACTGAACTGACCCTTGAAAGAAAAACTATGACAAACCTAGACATCATATTAAAAAGCAGAGATGACACTTTGCTGATAAAGGTCCGGATAGTCAAAGCTATGTTTTTTTCAGCAGTTATGTATGGATGTGAGAGTTGGACCATAAAGAAGACTGAGCACTGAAGAATTGATGCTTTCAGATTGTGGTACTGGAGGAGATTCATGAGAGTCCCTTGGACTCAAAGGAGATCAGACCAGTCAATAAAAGGAAATCAGTCCTGAATATTCATTGGAAGGATTGATGCTGAAGCTGAAGCTCCAATATTTTGGCCACCTGATGTGAAGAGCTGACTCACTAGAAAAGACCCTGATGCTGGGAAAGACTGAGGGCACGATGGGAAGGGGGTGACAGAGGATGAGATAGTTGGATGGCATCACCAACTCAATATACATGAGTTTAAGCAAACTCCAGGAGATAGTAAAGGACAGAGAAGCCTCGTGTGCTGCAGTCTATGGAGCTGCAAAGAGTGAGAGACATGACTCACTCAGTCAGACATGACTGAACAACTGAACAACAATTCTTTGTTACTGTTTCGCTTTCCTTGTTTTGCTTTTTTCTCTTTTCCTGTGCCCCATGGCTTGTGGGATCCAGGTTCTCAGGCTAGAGACCAGGCTTGAGCCAGGTGGGAGCTCAGACTCTGAACTGCTTGAGTATAGAGAACTCCAGGCCTCAAGGAACAGTCATTGGAGTGAGGTATCCCAGAGGTTCACATCTGAGCACCAAGACCCGGCTCTACTCAACTGCCCCGCAAACTCCACTGCTGGAAACCTCAGGCCAAACAGCTAGTAAGATAGGAACACAGTCACGCCCATCAAACAAACAAACAGAAAAGAAATGACCAAAAAAAAAAATGTTAAAAATGAATAAAAATGTAAATAACTACAAGACCTAGTAAATGAAGACAAGATAGGGAGCCTATCTGAAAAATAATTTAGAGTAATGATAGTAAAAAAGTTTCAAAAAAAGTTTTCAAAATATTGAAAAGGGAATAGAGAAAATGCAAGAAACATTTAACAAAGACCTAGAAGATATAAAGAACAGACAAACAGTGACAAACAACAGTCACTAAAATTAAAAATTTTCTAGAAGGAATGAACAGCAGAATAACTGAGCCAGAAGAATGGATAAGTGAGTTGGAAGATAGAATGATAGAAATGAATGCTGAGTAGTGGAATCAAGGAAAAAAGAATTGAGGACAATCTCAGAGACCCCTGGGACAATATTAAACATAACTACATTTGAATTATAGGGGTCACAGAAAGAAGAACAGAAAAAGAAAGAATATGAGAAAATATTTGAGAAGATTATAGTCGACAACTTCCCTAACATGGAAAAGGAAATAGCCACCCAATCCAGAAAGCTCGGAGACTCCCATACAAGATAAACCCAAAGAGAAATATACCAAGACACATATTAATCAAACTAACAAAAATTTAAAACAGGGAAAAAATATTAAAAGCTGCAAGCAAAAAGCAAAAAATAACATACAAAGGAATCCCCATGAGGCTGCTGCTGCTGCTGCTGCTAAGTCGCTTCAGTCGTGTCCAACTCTGTGCGACCCCACAGATGGCAGCCCATCAGGCTCCCCTGTCCCTGGGATTCTCCAAGCAAGAACACTGGAGTGGGTTACCATTTCCTTGTCCAATGCATGAAAGTGAAAAGTGAAAGTGAAGACGCTCAGTCATGTCCGACTCTTAGTGACCCCATGGACTGCAGCCTACCAGGCTCCTCCGTCCATGGGATTTTCCCAGACAAGAGTACTGGAGTGGGTTGCCACTGCCTTCTCCACCCCATGAGGCTAACAGCTGATTTTTCAACAGAAACTCGGCAGGCCAGAAGGAAGTGGCAGGATATATTTAAAGTGATGAAAGAGAAAAACCTAAAACCAAGATTACTCCACCCAGCAAGTATTTCATTCAGATTTGACAGTGAAATCAAAGGCTTTATAGAAAAACAGAAGCTAAGAGAATTTAGCATCACCACACCAGCTTTACAACAAATGCTAAAGGAACTCCTCTAGCAAGAAATACAAAAGAAAAAGACCAATAAAAACAAACCCTAAACGATTAAGAAAATGGCAATAGGAACATATATTTCAGTAACAATCTTAAATGTAAATGGATTAAATGCCTCAACCAAAAGACAGAGATTGGCTGAATGGATAGAGAAACAAGACCAATGTACAACAGGCTCACTTCAGACCTAAAGACACATATAGACTGAAAGTCAGGATATGGAAAAAGATAATTCATGCAGCTGGGAATCAAAAGAAAGCAGCAGTAGCAATACTCATATCAGACAAAATAAAAACTATTATAAGAAATATTGAAGGACACTACATAATGATCAAGGGATCAATCCAAGAAGAAAATATAACAGTTATAAATACTGATGCACATTACATAGGAGCACGTCAATACATAAGACAACCATAAAAGGCGAAATTAACATAGTAATAGTAGGGGACTTTAACACTTCACTTACACCAATGGACAGAACATCTGGACAGAAAATTAATAAGGAAACATAAGCCTTAAATTACACATTAGACCAAACGGACCTAGCTGGTATCTTCAGAACATTCCATACCCAAACAGCAGAATATACTTTCAATTCAGGTGCACATGGAACATTCTCCAGGATAAAGCACATCCTGGGTCACAAATCAGGCCTCAGTGTACTTAGTTCAGTTCAGTCGCTCAGTCATGTCCGACTCTTTGTGATCCCATGAATTGCAGCACGCCAGGCCTCCCTGTTCATTACCATCTCTCGGAGTTCATTCAGACTCACGTCCATCGAGTCCGTGATGCCATCCAGCCATCTCATCCTCTGTTGTCCCCTTCTTCTCCTGCCTCCAATGCCTCCCAGCATCAGAGTCTTTTCCAATGAGTCAACTCTTCGCATGAGGTGGCCAAAGTACTGGAGTTTCAGCTCTAGCATCATTCTTTCCAAAGAAATCCCAGGGTTGATCTCCTTCAGAATGGACTGGTTGGATCTCCTTGCAGTCCAAGGGACTCTCAAGAGTCTTCTCCAACACCACAGTTCAAAAGCATCAATTCTTCGGCACTCAGCCTTCTTCTCAGTCCAACTCTCACATCCATACGTGACTGAAATTACATCAAGCATTTTTTCTGACCAGAATGCTGTGAGACTACAGGAAAAAAACTGTAAAAAAAACACAAACACATGGAGGCTAAATAACACACTTCTAAATAACCAATAGGTCACTGAAGACATTAAAAAGAAGTGAAAAAAACACCTAGAAACAAATGACAATGAAAACATGACCACTCAAAACCTATAGGATGAAGCAAAAGCAGTTCTTAGAGGGAAGTTTACAGTAATACAAGTCTACCTCAAGAAAGAGAAAACATCAAATAAACAACCTAACCTTATATCTAAAGCAATCAGAAAAAGAAGAATAAAAATCCCCAGAAGTTAGTAGAAGGAAAGAAATTGTAATGATCAGAGCAGAAATGAAGGAGACATCAGCAAATATCAATAAAACTAAAAGTCGGTTCTTTGAGAAGATAAACAAAATTGACAAACCAACCACAAGGAAGACTTGTCAAGAGAAAAAGAAGGGAGAAGACTCAAATCAAGAAAATTAGAAACAACAAAGAAGTCTCAACCGGCAACATAGACACACAGGACCGTTAAGAGACTGCTATGAGCGATATATGCCAATAAATCAGACAACCTGCAAGAAATGGACAAGTTCTTAGAAAAGGACAACTTTCCAAGACTGAAACAGGAAGAAACAGAAAGCATGAACAGACCAACCATAAGTACCAAAATTGAAACTGTAATCAAAAATCTTCTAACAAACAAAAGCCCAAGGCCAGATGGCCTCACAGGTGAATTCTACCAAAAGTTTAATGTTTGCTGTGGGTTTGTTGTATATGGCCTTATTATGAAGTAGTTTCCTTCTATGCCTACTTTCTGGAGAGTTTTTTTTTTTCATCATAAATGGGTGTTGAATTTTGAATTTCAGAAGAGCTAACACCTATCCAGAAAAACTCTTCCAGAAAACTGCAAAAGAAGGAAAACTCCCAAATTCCAAGAGGCTACCATCATACTGATACCAAAACCAGACAGAGATACCACACAAAAAAGAAAACTACAGGCCAATATCACTGTTGAACATAGATGTAAAAATCATCCACAAAATTCTAGCAAACAGAATTCAGCAATACATTAAAAGGATCACACACTATGATCAAGTGGGATTTATCCCAAGGATGCAAGGATTCTTCAGTATATGCAAATCAATGTGATATACCATATCAACAAGCTTCAAAGATAAAAACCATATGGTTATCTCAATAGACACAGAAAAAGTTTTTCACAAAATTCAACACCCATTTATGATAAAAATTCTCCAAAAGTAAGCATAGAAGGAAACTACCTCATAATAAGGCCACACACCACAAACCCACAGCAAACTATTCTCAGTGATGAAAAACTGAAAGCATTTCGTCAAAGACCAGGAACAAGACAGGGTGCCCACTCTCGCCACTATTATTTAACACAGTTTTGGAAGTCTAGCCACAGCAGTCAGAGAAGAAACAAAAGGAATCATATTGGGAAAGAAGTAAAACTCACTATTTTCAGATGACATGATACTATACATAGAAAATGAAAAAGATTCCACCAGAAAATTCCTAGAGCTAATCAATGAATATAGTAGTCTTAGGAAACACAGAAATCCTTTGCATTTCTGTACAGGAACAATGAAAAATCAGAAAGAGAAGTTAAGGAAACAATCCCAATTCACTACTGTAACAAAAAGAATAAAATACCTAGGGATAAACCTACCTAAAGAGACAAAAGACCTGCATGCAGAAAACTTTAAGACACTGATGAATGAAATCAAAGATGACACAAACAGATATACCATGTTCTTGGACTGGAATAATCAATACTGTGAAAATGACTATACTATCCAAAGTAATCTATGGATTGAATGCAATACTTATCAAAATACCAATGGTATTTTTCACAGAACTAGAATAAAATTGTCACAATTTATATGGAAACATAGAAGACCCCAAATAGCCAAAGCAATCATAGTAAGACTTGAGCTGGAGGAATCAACCTTCCTGATTTCAGACTATACTACAAAGCTACAGTCATTAAGACAGTATGGTACCGGCACAATAACAGAAATACAGACCAATGGAACAAGACAGAAAGCCCAGAGATAAACACATACACTTATGGGCACCTTATCTTTGACAAAGGAGGCAAGAATATACAATGGAGAAAAGAGAGCCTCTTACATAGGTGGTGCTAGGAAAACTGGACAGCTACATGTAAAAGAATGAACCTAGAGTACTTTCTAATAGAATACCCAAAAATAAACTCAAGATAGATTAAAGATTTAAATGTAAGGCCAGAAATTATAAAGGTCTTAGAGGAAAATATATGTCATAGCAACATCCTCTTTGGCCTACCTCCTAGAGTAATGGAAATAAAAACAAAAGTAAACAAATGGGCTGGAAGAAACACAAGCTGGAATCAAGATTTCTGGGAGAAATATCAATAACCTCAGATATGCAGATGACACCACCCTTATGGCAGAAAATGAAGAGGAACTAAAAAGTCTCTTGATGAAAGTAAAAGAGGAGAGTGAAAAATTTGGCTTAAAGCTCAAGATTCAGAAAACGAAGATCATGGCACCTGGTCCCATCACTTCATAGCAAATAGATGGGGAAACAGTGGAAACAGTGTAAGACTTTATTTTGGGGGCTCCAAAATCACTGCAGATGGTGACTGCAGCCATGAAATTAAAAGACGCTTACTCCTTGGAAGAAACATTATGACCAACCTAGATAGCATATTCAAAAGCAGAGACATTACTTTGCCAACTAAGGTCCATCTAGTCAAGGCTATGGTTTTTCCAGTGGTCATGTATGGATGTGAGAGTTGGACTGTGAAGAAGGGTGAGCACCGAAGAATTGATGGTTTTGAACTGTGGTGTTGGAGAAGACTCTTGAGAGTCCCTTGGACTGCAAGGAGATCCAACCAGTCCATTCTGAAGGAGATCAGCCCTGGGATTTCTTTGGAAGGAATGATGCTGAAGCTGAAACTCCAGTACTTTGGCCACCTCATGTGAAAAGTTGACTCACTGGAAAAGACGTTGATGCTGGGAGGGATTGGGGGCAGGAGAAGAAGGGGGACGACAGAGGATGAGATGGCTGGATGGCATCACTGACTCGATGGACATGAGTCTGAGTGAACTCTGGGAGTTGGTGATGGACAGGGAGGCCTGGCGTGCTGCGATTCATGGGGTTGTAAAGAGTTGGACACAACTGAGCGACTGAACTGAATTGAACTGAAACAAATGGGACTTAACTTAAAAGCTTTTGCACAACAAAGAAAACAATAAACAAGATTAAATGACAATCCTCAGAGTGGGAGAAAATAAGTGTAAATGAAACAAATGACAAAGGATTAATCTAAAAAATATATAAGCAGCTCATGCAGCTCAATACCAGAAAAACAAACAACCCAGTCAAAAAAATGGGCAGATGAACTGAACAGACACTTTTCCAAAGAAGAAATCCAGCTGGCCAAAAAACACATGCAAAGATGCTCAACATCATGCAATACTAGAGAAATGCAAATCAAAACTCCAGTGAGTTACCAGCTCAGACTGGTCAGAACGGCCATCACTGAACAATTCACACACAAAAAAATGCTGGAGAGGATGTGGAGAAAAGGGAAACCTATTGTACTGTTGGTAGGAATGTAAACTGATACAGCGCTATGGAAAACAGTATGGAGATTCCTTAAAAAACTAGGAAAAGAATGACCATATGTCACAACAGTCCCACTACTGAGCACATACCCTAAGAAAACAGTAACTGAAAGAGACACGTGTACTCCAATGTCTGCTGCAGCACTTTTAACAACAGTTGGGACATGGAAGCAACCTATGAATTCATCAACAGATAAATGGATACAGAAACTGTGGTATACATATACAATGGAATATTACTCAGCTATAAAAAGAATGCATTTGAGTCTGTCTTAATGAGGTAGATGAACCCAGAACCTATTATACAGAGTGATGTAAGTAAGAAAAAGAAAGACGAATATTGTATTAACATATGTACATGGAATCCAGAAAGACAGTACTGATGAACCTATTTGCAGACATAGAGAACAGACCTGTGGACACAGAGTGGGAGGGAGAGGGTGGGAAGATCGGAGACAGTTTCACGGAAACATATATATTACTGTAAGTAAAGCAGAGCAGGTGGGAATCTGCTGTGTGACACAGGGAACTCAACCCAGAACTCTGACAATCTAGAGGAATGGGATGGGAGAGAGAGGGAAGGGCATTCAGGAGGGCGGGCACACAGGTATACCTCTGGCTCATTCATGTTGATGTATGGTAGAAACCAACACAGCATGGTAAAGCAATTATCCTCCAATTAAAAAAAAAAAAAAAAGCTGCTGAGAATTCAGACAATACTACCAAACTACAGTAACCAAAACAGCATGGAAGTGACACAAAAAGTGGCAGATTGGTTAAGGAAACAGGACAGACACACCAAAAGTAAACTCACATATCTTCCAGTCGATTAATCTTTGACACAGGAGGGAAGAGTATACAAGAGAAAAGACAGTCCCTTCAACAAGTGGTATTGGGGAAGCTGGACATCCACATGTCAGTAAAGGAAGTTGGAACAGTACCTCATACCACACACAGAAATATACTCAAAATGACTTAATGATTGAAAGAGAAAGCATTACACCAGAAGTCTGCTACAAGAGAACATTAGGCAGAACATTCTATGACATAAATCCAAGGCAACAGAAACAAAACCACAACTAAACAAATAGGACCTCAAACTGAACATCTTTTACACAGCCAAGGGAATCATAAAACAAGATCAAAACACAACCTATAGACTGGGAGAAAATATCTGCAAATGGGTTGACCAATGAGGGCTTCATTTCCATATTATACCATCAGCTCAGCAACTCAGTATCAGCACTACTAACAACCCAATTTTAAAACTGGGCATGGAATTCCCTGGTGGTCCAGTGGTTGGGAGTCTGACTTCTAAAGCAGGGGACGTGAGTTCAATACCTATTGCAGTAAGATCCCACATGCCACTGAGCAACTGTGTACTCATGCCACAACCACTGCAGCCTGCCAATGCTCTATAGACCCAGTTCAGTTCAGCTGCTAGGCTGTGTCCAACTCTTTGTGACCCCATGGACTACAGCACACCAGGCCTCTGTATCCATCACCAACTCCCGGAGTTTACTCAAACCCATGTCCATTGAGTTGGTGATGCCAAGCATCCATCCATCTGTTGTCCACCTCTCCTCCTGCCTTCAATCTTTCCCAGCATCAGATTCTTTTCAAATGAGTCAGCTCTTCGCATTCAGGTGGCCAAAGTGTTGGAGCTTTAGCATCAGTCCTTCCAATGAATATTCAGGACTGATTTCCTTTAGGATGAACTGGTTGGATCTCCTTGCTGTTCGAGGGACTCTCAAGAGTCTTGTCCAACACCACAGTTCAAAAGCATCAATTCTTCAGTGCTCAGCTTTCTTTCTAGTCCAACTCTCACATCCATACTTGACTACTGGGAAAACCAACTAGATGAACCTTTGTTGGCAAAGTAATGTCTCTGCTTTTTAATATATTGTCTAGGTTGGTCATAACTTTTCTTCCAAGGAGTTAGCGTCTTTTAATTTCATGGCTGCAGTCACTATCTGCAGTGATTTTGGAGCCTAAGAAAATAGTCTGTCTCTGTTTCCACTGTTTCCCTTATCTATTTGCCATGAAGTAATGGGACCAGATGCCATGATATTAGTTTTCTGAAAGTTGAGTTCTAAGCCAGCTGAAAAAGCTGGAAAACCTCTCCTCTTTCACTTTCATCAAGAGGCTCTTTAGTGCTCCTTCACTTTCTGCCATAAGGGTGGTATCATCTGCATATCTGAGGTGTACTGATATTTCTCCCAGCAATCTTGATTCCAGCTTATGCTTCATCCAGTCTAGCATTTCTCATGATGTACTCTGCATATAAGTTAAATAGGCAGGGTGACAATATACAGCCTTGACATACTCCTTTTCTTATTTGGAAGCAGTCTGTTGTTCCATGTCCAGTTCTAACTATTGCTTCTGACCTTCATACAGGTTTCTCAGGAGGTAGGTCAGGTGGTCTGCTTTTCCCATCTCTTGAAGAATTTTCCAGTTTGTTGTGATCCACAAAGTCAAAAGCTTTGGCGTAGTCAACAAAGCAGAAGTTGATATTTTTCTGGAACTCTCTTGCTTTTTCAATGATCCAGCAGATGTTGGCAATTTGATCTCTGGTTCCTCTGCCTTTTCTAAAACCAGCTTGAACATCTGGAAGTTCACAGTTCACGTAGTGTTGAAGCCTGGCTTGGGGAATTTTGAGCATCACTTTGCTGGCTTGTGAAATGAGTGCAATTGTGTCGTAGTTTAAACATCCTTTGGCACTGCCTTTCTTTGGGATTGGAATGAAAACTGACCTTTTCCAGTCCTGTGGCCACTGCTGGGTTTTCCAGATTTTCTGGCATATTGACACTTTCACAGCATCATCTTTTAGGATTTGAGACAGCTCAACTGGAATCCCATTGCCTCCACTAGCTTTGTTCATAGTGATGCTTCCTAAGGCCCGCTTGACTTGGCATTCCAGGATGTCTGGCTTTAGATGAGTGATCACACTGTCGTGCTTATCTGGGTCATTAAGATCTTTTTGTATCATTCTTGTGTGTATTCTTGCCACCTTTTCTTAATATCTTCTGCTTCTGTTAGGTCCATACCATTTCTGTCCTTTACTGTGCCCATCTTTGCATGAAATGTTCCCTTGGTATCTCTCATTTTCTTGAAGAGAGATCTATAGTCTTTCCTGTTCTATTGTTTTCCTGTATTTCTTTGCACTGATCACTGAGGAAGGCTTTCTTAACCCTCCTTGCTAGTCTTTGGAACTCTGCATTCAAATGGGAGTCTCTAGACCCCATGAACTGCAAATACTGAGCCCATATGCAACAATAACTGAAGCTCGAATGCCTAGAGCCTGTACTCCACAACAAGAGAGACCACCGCAGTGAGAAGCCTGGACAATGCAATGGAGAGTCAGTCACCCTTGCCTGTTGTAACTATGGAGAGTCGGTCAGCCCTGCCCGTTGCAACGAGAGAGAGCCTGTAACAGCAATGAGGAACTGGCAAAGCCAAAGGGGGAGGAAAAAGAATGGGTGGATGAATAAATAAATAAATAAATAAAATAAAGTTGGGCAGAAGACCTCAACAGACAATTCTCCCAAGAAGATATACCTGTGGGCAATAAGCACATGAAAAGATGGACAATATCCCTAATTATTAGAGAAGCTCAAGTCAAAACTCTAATGAGTTGTCACCCCATGCTGCTGAGAAGGCCATTATCACAAGGGCTACAGATAATAAATGCAGGAGAAGATGTAAAGAAAAAGGAATGACCCTATCCTTTGGTGGCCACTTAAAACTGGTTATGGGAGGAGAACAGAGGTTCCTTCAAACACTAAAAATAGAGCTACCATGTGAGGAGCAGCCATACAGGCTTGTATACAGAGAAAACGCTTGATTCCAAAAGATTCATGAACCCCAAGAGTCACAGTAGCGCTGTTTATAATAGCCAAGACAAAGGCCACTTAAATGTCCATCAACAGATGAATGCAAACACAAGATGTACCCTATATAGATATATGTATGCTCAGTCACTTTAGTCCTGTCCAACTCTTTGCAAATTACGCACTGAAGCCTGCCAGGCTTCTCTGTCCATGGGATTCCCCAGGCAAGAATACTGGACTGGGTTGCTATGCCCTCCTTCAGGGGATCTTCCTGACCCAGGGATTGAACCTGTGTCTCCTGCATTTCAGACAGATTCTTTACCACTGAGCCACTGGGGAAGCCCCCATATAGACATACAGATCTCTCTCTATACACATACTGAAATACTACTCAGGCATCTGCCGGGGCCAGCGTGAGGAACTCCGCCCTTGGCAAAGGTCATGAGGAAGGAAGCTTGGCATACACAAAGGTGTGATCAAGCCTCAGGAAACCCCCTGTTCCCGAGCATCTAACCCCAAAACCAGAGTCTGTTTTATGCTTTCACCTACATCTCTGACTTTATGTGAAGCTCTCCCCCATAACCATTTCTCTCAGAGAAGGAGTAAACGTGCAGCTCCAAGGCAATAAAAATTCCTGGGCGTGACAAGAATGTTTCCGCTTATGAACTCTGAAGGTTATCTAGCTTGCCTGTATAGGTTCGTCCGGCCACATGTGATTGTTTACAACCCCCAACTGTGAGAGGCACGAGATGTTTTGGACTTACCAAAGGCAATTCTTTCAGGAAGTTATTAGGAATTATATTGGTGAAGGGTTTTTTCATTTGTGCCAATAATTACTGCTAATTCCCTGCCCTGGGTGTGACAAGGGTGTCTCAGGTCAAACCTCTCTGCTGACACATGATTGTTTACTACCTCTCAACCATAAACAGCATAGAGAGTTTTGGAGTATTTTGAGAGTCTTAATTAGCATAGGGCTTTTCATTGTTGAGTCAATGATTGCCGCCAGGCCTCGATACCTTTAGGCACCTGGGAGTATATTAATCAATGTATTTGGAATATAAAAAAGGAAATATAGTAGTTTTTGATGTTAGCAATATTAGACTTTTTGAGTTAATGAATTTTCTCTTTGTTATAGATCACTGTACTTTGTTATAAATCACTGTGTCCTTGCTATGTAAAAATGTAACTTTATCACTATCTTAAGACTAAATAGATCTTAAGGGGAACATTGGTGAAAGGATTTTCATTTGTTGGGCTGATGTTTGCTGCTAAATCTCCATATTCTCTGCCTTTATAATAAATATAACTAGCATATAGGAGAAATAAGCATTAACCTTTAAGATTTATCATGTTAACCTTGGATTAAATAAATTCCTTTCTTGATTGTAACTCACTACACCCTCATCCTATAGGAATGCAACTTTATTTGGAGGGTGGTGCCTGCTTTAAGAAAAAAACACCCTTGGAAAAAATAAGTTTTTGGTTATGAGAAAGAAAGGGTCGTAAATGTCAGCAAGCCTCATGGCCAGAAGATGATGTAAAACCCCTAAGACCTTTTTTATGTGAAGCACCTGATTTTGATAAAGGTCAGGACTGCTGACCCCCACGTGACTCTGTATTCATCCCTATGTGTAACAAAAGGTATATAAGCAAACCTAAAAATAAAAAAATGGGATCAGTTCCTGGAAAGACTGACTCCCCATGTCATTCTTTCTTGCTCCCGTTTTTCTGGCTGAATTCCCATCTGGAGCATGGATGCTATTCCATATAAGCCAAGTTATTCATCCTCTTTTTCTCCACTAATTTTCCTACTACACTATCCATTTCTAATCTCTCTATATATCTGTAATTAAATGTGTATTTTTTCCAAGGATGCTGACTCCGTCACCACCTTCGAATCACCCTGGATCCACCAGGGCTGGACCCCGGCAGGCATCAAAGAAGAATGACATAATGGCATTTGCAGCAATGTGGAGGGTCCGAGAGATGATCATGTGATGTGAAGTCAGAGAAGAAGACAAATATTGTAGGTATCACTTATACGAGGGATCTGAAATATGATACCAATGAACTTACTTGCAAACCAGAAGCAGACTCACATAGAAAAACTCATGACCACCACAAGGGAAAGAGGAGGGAGGGATCAATTGGGAATCAGGGATTAGCAGATTCAGATTACTATACATAAAACAGAGAGGACTTCCCTGGAAGTCCAGAGGAAGGGAGTCCACCTTCCAGTGAAGGGAAAGCGGGTTTGATCCCTGGGTGGGGAGCTAACATCTCATATGCTGCACAGCAACTAAGCCCACATGCTCTAGAACTCACAGGCCACAAGTAGGGAAAGTCTCAACAAAAGATCCCACGTGATGCAGCTAAGACTTGACAGCTAAATAAATATTTATAACATAGATAGAACAGAGAAACAAGGACCTCCTGTACAGCACAGGGAACTCCACTCACTGTCTTATAGAAATTATCATCCTAAGCAATATGTCAAAGAAAAAGTATACATATATATTTAACTGAGTCCCTTGTCAATACCCAGGAACTATCACAACACTGTAAATTAATGATACTTTAGTCAAAAAAAAAAAAAAAACAAAAAAAAAGAGGACTCATACACCATAGTCAAGTTGGATTCATCTCGGTTTACAAGGATGCTTCAATAAATGCAAGTTAATGAACGTGACCCAGAACATCAACAAAGGAAAAGACAAAAACCGCAGGATCATTTCCACAGACCCAGGAAAAGCATTTCATACGATTCAACATCCATTCATCATAAACACTCTTCCTAAAGTGGGGATGGAGGGAACCTATCTCAACATAATATAAGCTTCGTGGGACCAACTCACAGGAAACATAATACTCAACCGTAACAAGCTGACAGTCTTCCAACTAAAATCTAGAAGAAGAAAGGGAACCCACTTCACACCTTCTCTTCCAACATGGTTGTCCTAACCACAACAATCAGCCAAGAATCAGAAATGAAAGGTATCCAGGTTGGAAGCAAAGAGATATGACTGTCATGGTACGCAAGTGACACGATATGCCACACATCAACTACAATCAACATCACTGGTAAACACATTTAGCAAGATAGCGGAATACAAGATTGATGTATAGAAGTCAGCTGCATTTCTTCACACTAACAGCAGAATATCAGAAAGGGAAAGTAAAGCAAAGCAAGACCTCAAAAGACAGTTCTCCAAAGAAGATATACCCGTGAGCAATAAGCATGTGAAAAGATAGCTGATGTCCCTAATTATTAGAGAGGGTGCTCACTCAGGTGTGTATGACTCTTTGCGACCCTTTGGACTATAGCCCGCCACACTCCTCAGTCTACGGGATCACTCAGGTAAGAATGCGGGAGTGGGTTCCCATTTCCTCCTTCAAGGGATCTCCCAACCCAGGGAGTGAATCTGAGTCTCCTGCATTGTAGGTGGATTTTTTATTGCTGAGCCATTGGGGAAGCCCAGCACAAGTCAAAACTCAAATGAGTTGCCACCTTACACTGGTCAGAAGGCCACCATCAAAAGAGCTACAAATATTTAGATGCTGGAGAGGATGTGGAGAAAAAGAACTCCCTACCCTCTGGTGGCCATGAAAACTGGCCCTCCTATTCTGGAGAAAAGTATGGAAATTCTTCAAAAACTAAAAAGAGAGCTACCATGTGAGCAGCAGTCACACTCCTGGGCTTACATTCGGAGAAAACTCTAATTCCAAAAATACACGCACCTCAGTGGTCATAGCAGCAGTGCTTTCAGTGGCCAAAACATGGAAGCCATCTAAGTGTCCATTAACAGATGCTTAAACAAGATGTACTCTATACAGATATATGGATATCTCTATAAATGCATACTGAAATACTACTCAGACATCAAAAAAAGAATGACATAATGGCATTTGCAGCAACACGGAGGGACCAAGAGATGATCATAAGAAGTGAAGTCAGACAGAGAAAGACAAATAATATGGTATCCCTTAAATGAGGCATCTGAACTATGATTCCAGTGAACTTACTTGCAAAACAGAAACAGACTCATAAACACATAGAAAACTCATGGATACCACAGAGAAAGCATGGGGTGGGGGGGGGTGGTGGTGGTGTGGGAGTTTGGAATTAGCAGATTCAGACTGCTATACGTAAAACAGAGGGGACTTACCTGGAGGTCCAGTGGTTGGCAGTCCAACTTCCAATGCTGGGGAACGTGGGTTCTATCTCCAGTTGGGAAACTAACACCCTACATGCTGCAGGGCAACTAAGCCCACATTGTCTAGAGTCCAGAGGCTGAAATTAGAGAAAGGCTCAACAAAAGATCCCACAGGCCTCAGTTAAGACTCGACACAGCTAAACAAACAAACATTTTAAAAATATATATAAAGCATAGAAACAAGGTCCTTCTGTATACCACAGGGGACTATATTGAACATCTTACAGGAACTATAACCATAAACAATATGAGAAAAGTGTGTATATATATATATATATATATATATGTATAACCAAGTCACTTGTCTATACAGCAGAAACTATCACAACGCTGTAACTCAATGATACTTCAATCAAAAAGTAAGTGGGAATCATCACCACACCATGCCCTTCTCAGTGGCACTAGTAGTAAAGGACCCCCTGCCAATTCAGGATACATAAGAGATGTGGGTTCAATCCCTGAGTCGGGAAGATCCCCTGGAGGTAGGCATGGCAATCTACTCCAGTATTCTTGCCTAGAGAATCCCATGAAGAGAGGAGCCTGGCAGGTTACAGTTCATGGGGTCACAAAGAGCAGGACTCCACGGAGGGGACTGAGCACACACACACACTCTACAATCAAGTTGGATTCATCAGGTTCACAAGGATGCTTCAACAGATGCAAATTAATGAAAGTGATCCAGCACATCAACAAAGGAAAAGACAAAAACCATGACAGAATCATCTTCACAGACCCACACAATTCAACATCCATTCATCATCAGCGCTCTTCCTAAAGTGGGTATGGAGGGAATATATCTCAACATAAAAAAAGCTACACAGGACCAACCCACAGCAAACAGAATACTCAATGGTGACAAGCTGATAGCCTTCCAACTAAAATCTGGAAGAAGAAAGGGAGCCCACTGGCATCCCTTCTATTCAACATGGAACTGGAAGTCCTACCCACGACAATCAGACAAGAAACAATAATGAAAGGTATCCAGATTGGTAGGAAAGAGGAAGGACATGTATGGTATTCAGGTGGCGTGATACTATACAGACAACACCCTAATGACACCCCGCATCAGCGACTAGCACTGGTGGACAAATTCATCATGGCAGCAGGATACAACACTGACACAAGGAAATCCCTTCCACTTCCTCCTGCTAACAATGAAATTTCAGAAAGAAAAGTAAACAAAGCAATCCCATTTAAGCAAACAAAGCAATCCCATTTAAAACTGTTTCAAAAAACACAATACGTATCATTAAACATGACCAAGGAGGTCAGAGACTTATTTGCTGACAACTTAAAAACATTGATAAATGCAACTTCAAATGCAACTCTGAAGATGACCCTGAGAAGTAGACACTCATCCCACGCTCTTGGAGTAGAAAAAATCATGGCTTTTAATTGGCCCTAACAGCCAAGGCAAACTGCAGATTTCCTGTGATATCCATCAAACTAACTGTGATATTTTTCACAAAACTAAAAGAAATAATCCTAAAATGCATATGGGACTATAAAAGACCTAGAATAACCAAAGCAATCCTGTGCAAAAAGAAAAAGGCTGCCCAGAATTCAGACAATACTACCAAATTGCAGTAATCCAAACTTCATGGAACTAGCACAAAACAGTCACATGGATCCAAGGCACAGGTCAGCTGTTGCTGTCCAGTGGTCTGCCATGTCTGGCTCTTTGTAACCCCGTGGACTGCAGCATGCCAGGCTTCCCTGTCCTTCATGATCTCCCCAGAGTTTATTCAAACTCATGTCCATTGAGTCAATGAGGCATCCAACCATCTCATCTTCTGTCGCTCCCTTCTCCTCCTGCCCTCAATCTTCCCAGCACAGGTCAGAGGGCCCAGTAATAAACCCACACACCTACCATCAATCAGTCTTTGAGACAGGAAGTAGGAACATGCATTAAAGAAAAGACAGCCTTTCAAATAGTGGTACTTGAAGACCTGAACAGCCACATGTCAATGAGTTGAGAGACTCACGCCACACACAAAAATAAACATATATATATGGAATTTAGAAAGATGGTAATGATAACCCTCTATGAGAGACAGCAAAAGAGACACAGATGTATAGGACGGACTTTTAGACTATGTGGGAGAGGGAGAGGGTGGGATGATTTGGGAGAATGGCATTGAAACATGTATACTATCAGGTAAGAAACAAATCGCCAGTCTATGTTCGATACAGGATACAGGATGCTTGAGGCTGGAGCCACGGGGATGATCCAGAGAGATAATATGGGGTGGGAGGTGGGAGGTGGGTTCAGGATTGGGAACTCATGTACAGCCATGGCTGATTCATGTCAATGTATGGCAAAACCAATACAGTGTTGTAAAGCAAAATAAAGTAAAAATTTAAAAAAATCCAAAAACAGAAATAAACTCAAAATGGCTTAAATACAACACAATACACCACAAGCTCCTTGAAAAGAACAATATATTTTAGGACATAAATCAAAGTAACGTTTTTCTGTCATCATTCTTCGAAGGCAACTGAAACAAAAGCAAAACTAAACAAATAGGACCTCATCAAACTTACCATATTTTACACAGTAATGAGAACCATAAATAAGAGCAAAACACCCCAACAGACTGGAGGAAAATAGACAAGAGCTTCATTTCCAAAATGCACCAACAGCTCATACAACTCCATACCAAAACCACAAACAACTCAGCTTTAAAATTGGGCAGAAGATCTTAGACAGTTCACCAAGAAGACTATCCCTAAGCAAAGACACATGAAAAGATGGTCAACATCCATAATTATTAAAGCGCAAGTCAGAACTCCAAAGAGTTGTCATTCACGCTGTTCAGATGGCCATCATCAAAAGGGCTACAAATAATTAATGCTAGAGAGGAAGTGAAGAAAAAGGAACCATGCTACTCTGAAAGTTGGCACAGCTACTATGAAGAAGCATATGGAGGTTCCTTAAAAATTAAAAACAGTTACCACATGATCCAGGAATCCCTTTCCTGGCTTATATATTGTAGAAAACTCTAATTCAAAAAGGTATATGCACTCCAAGGGTCATAGCGGTACTATCCACAGTAGCCAAGACGTGGAAGTCACCTAAACGTTCATCAACAGATGAATGCATAAAAAGAAGTTGTGCTCTACAGAGATATATGGATACGTCTATATATACACATGGATAGACCACTCAGCCATCAACCGAAAAATGACATAATACCATGTGCAGCAACATGGACAGACTGAAGTGGCTCAAAGGTAAAGAATCTGCCTGCAGTGGAGGAGATGCAGGAGACATGAGTTCGATCCCTGGGTGAGGAAGATGCTCTGGGGGAGGAAAAGGCAGCCCACTCCAGCATTCTTGCCAGGAAAATCTTTTGGACAGAGGAGCCCCTGGGGTCACAAAGAGTTGGACACGACTGGGCAACTGAACACATACTACTCAGCCATCAAGAAAGAACGACATAATGCCATTTGCAGTAACATGGATAGATGGAGAGTTGATCATATAAAGTGAAGTCAGACGGAAAAGACAATTATTCTGTGAGATCACTTATATCACTTATATGTGGAATCTGAAATATGATATAAATAAACTTATTTGAAAACCTCAAACAGACTCATACACAGAAAATAAACTCATGGTCAGTACAGGGGAAAGGGTGGGGAAGGGATAAATTGGGAGTTTGGGATTAGCAGATGCAGACTAATATATATAAAACAGACAAACAAGGTCCCACTGTATAGCACAGGGAACTCTATTCAATGTCTAACAAGGAACTAAAAAAGAAACATAACAAGGAATAGATAGATATACATATGTTTAACTGAGCTGCTTTTCTATACACAAACTATTACAATATGCTTCCCTGGTAGCTCAGCGGGTAAATAATCCACCTGCAATGCAGGAAACCCCCGTTTGATTCCCAGGTCGGGAAGTTCCCCTGAAGAAGGGATAGGCTAACCAACTCCAGATTCTTGGGGTTATCTGATGGCTCAGACCCTAAAGAATTCACCTGCAATGCAGGAGACCTGGGTGCAATTCCTGAGCTGAGAAGATCCCCTGGAGGAGGGCATGACAACCCACTCCAATATTCTTGCCTGGAGAATCCTCATAGACAGAGGAGCCTGGCGGGCTACAGTCCATGGGGTTGCAGAGAGTTGGACACAACTGAGTGACTAAGCACATACACACACACACAAAGATCACACACCACATTCAAGTTGGATTCATTTCAGGCTCAGAAGGATGGGTCAACATAACACAAATAATGATGAGCCTGCACATCAACAAAGGAAAAGACAAAACCACATTATCATCTCCACAGATGCAGGAAAAGCATTTCATTCAGCTCAACATCCATTCATCATAAACACTCCTCCCAAAACAGCTATGGAGGGAACATATCTCAATATAACAGTTATGCAGGACCAACCCACAGTAAACAATACTCAGCCATGACAAGCTGATAGCCTTCCAACTAAAATCTAGAAGAAAAGGGAGCCCGCTTGCATGCCTTCTCTTCAATACGGGACTGGAAGTCCTACCTACAACTGTCAGCTAAGAAACAGAAATGAAAGGCATCCAGATTGGAATCAAAGAGGTACAACTGCCACAGTGTGCAGGTAATGTGATACCATATAGATAACATCCTAAAATTGCCACACGTCAGTTACAGGTACCAGTAAACAAGTCCAGCCAGATAGCAGAATACAAGACTGATGTGCAGAGATCAACTGCATTTCTTCACACCAACAACAGAATATCAGAATGAAAGAGTAAAGCTAAGAAAACAAACAATCCTGTTCAAAATCATTGAAAAACAAAGTAAGATACCTAAAACTAAACCTGACCAAGGAGATGAGAGACTTATATGCTGACAACTATGATATATTGATTAAAGGCAGCTGAAGATGATTCAAAGAAGTAGAAAGCCACCCTATGCTCTTGGAATGAAGTATGAGGATTATTTGAAGAGTCTTACCATCCAAAGCAAACTACAGATTTCATGCCATGCCTATCAAAGTACCCCGGACCATTTTCACAGAACTAGAATAACCCAAGGAAACATAAAAACCCAGAAGTACCAAACCAATCTTGTGCAAAAAGAACAGAGCTGCCCACACTTCAGACAATACTTCCAAGCTACAGTAACAAAACAGCATGGAACTTGCACAAAAGCAGATAGACTGACCAAAGGAAAGGAAGAGAGACACCAGAAATAAACTCACACACCTATGGTCAATTAATCTTCAGTAAAGGAAGCAAGAATATACAAGAGAGAAAAGACAGTCCCTTCAGCAAGTGGGATTGAGGAAGCTGGACATACACATATCAATGAAGTTGGAACACTCCCTCATACAACAGACACAAACTCAAAAAGGCTTACTGACTTAGAGAACATGACATCAAAAGACTACTAGAAGAGAACATCAGGCAAAACATTCTCTGACATAATTCCTATTTATGTTTTTCTTAGGTCAGCCTTCCAAGGCAACAGAAACAAAATCAATTTAATTAAACAAAGAGGACCTCATCAAACTTATCATCTTTTACACCTCAGAGGCAACCATCAACATCAAAATGCAACCAACAGACTGGAAGAAAACATCTACAAACGGGATGACCAACTAGGGCTCCTTTTCCAAAATATATCACCAGCTCAAAAAACAATATAAAAACTACAAACAATCCAAGTTTAAAACTGGGCATGGAATTCTCGAGTGGTCTAGTGGCTGGGAGTCTGCCATCCAATGTGGGGAATGTGGATGTGATCCCTGGTCACTGCAACTACAGAAAGCCTGTGCACAGCAATGAAGACATGGGGCAGTCATAAATAGAAAATGAATGGATGGATGGATAACTAAGTACATAAATAAATAAATAAATAAATAAAATTAGACAGAAGGCCTCAACAGATAGTTCTCCAAAGAAGATATACCTGTGGGCAATATGCACAGGGAAAGGTGGGCAACAGGCACAGGAAAAGGTGGTCAGCATCCCTAAATATCTGAGAGTGTGCTCTGTCACTCAGTCAGGTCTGACTCTTTGGACTGTAGCACGCCAGGCTCCTCTGTCCTTTTAAGGACTTTTAAGGGAAGACTACTGAAGTGGCTTGCCGTTTCCTCCTCCACAGGATGTTCCTGACCCAGGGATGGAACCCAGGTCTCCGGCATTGCAGGTGGATTCTTGACTGCAGAGTCATTGGGGAAGCCCAATGATTAGAGAAATGCAAGTCAAAACTCCAGTGCGTTGTCACCTCACACTGGTCAGAAGGCTATCATCTAAAGGGGCACACATAATACATAAATGTGGAGAGGATGTGGAGGAATAGGAACCCCCTTGCCCTTTGGTGGTCATGAAAACTGGCACATCCACCCCGGAGAAGAGTATGGAGGTTCCTTAAAAACTGAAAATAGAGTTATCACATGAGCAGCAGTCACACTCCTGGGGTTAAACCAGGAGAAAACTAAATCCAAAAGATACATGCATCCCAGGGGTCACAGCAGTACTGTCTACAATAGCCAAGACATGGAAGCCACCTAAGTGTCCATCAACAATGAAAGCATAAACAAGAGGTATTCTATACAGATATCTTGTATATGCCACTGAGATACTGCTCAGACATCAAAGGCAATGACATAATGGCATTTGCAGCAATGTGAAGGAATCGAGAGATGGTCATACGAAGTGAAGTCAAACAGAAAAAGACAAATGTGATGGTATCACTCATCTGAGGAATCTGAAATATGATACCAATGAATTTACTTATAGACCAGAAACAGACTCACACACAGTAAACAACCTCATGGATACCACAGGGGAAAGCGTGGAGGGAGGGATAAATAGGGAGTCTGGAATTAGCAGGTTCAGACTGCTAGACTTAGACAGACAGGACTTCCCTGGGAGTCCAGGGGGTGGGACTCCACCTTCCAGTGCTGGGGACATGGGTTTGGTCCCTGGCTGGGGAACCAACATCTCACACGCTGCAGGGCAACTAAGCCCACATGCTCTAGAGCCCACGCACCACAACTAGAGAAAGTCTCAACAGAAGATCCCATAGGCTGCAAGTAAGACCCGACAGAGGCAAATAAATAGAGTGAAGTGAGCCAGAAAGAAAAACACCAACACAGTATACTAACGCCTATATATGAAATTTAGAAAGATGGTAATGATAACCCTGTATGCGAGACAGCAAGAGAGACACAGGTGTATAGAACAGTCTTTGGGACTCTGGGAGAGGGCAGGGGTGGGATGTTTTGGGAGGATGGCATTGAAACATGTATAATATCATATAAGAAACGAATCGCCAGTTTAGGTTTGATGCAGGATACAGGATGCTTGAGGCTGGTGCACTGGGATGACCCAGAGGGATGGTATGGGGAAGGAGGTGGGAGGGGGTTCAGGATTGGGAACACGTGTATACCCGTGGCAGATTCATGTTGAAGTATGGCAAAACCAATACAATAATGTAAAGTTAAAAAAAAAAATATATATATATATGTATTATACATAAAACAGTGAAATAGGGTCCTCCTGTATAGCCAGAAGATTATATCCAATGTCTTTAGGAGCTATAATCGTAAGCAATATGACAAAAAAATAGGTATACATGTATATTTACCTGAGTCACTATACACCAGAAACTAAAGTAAATTAATGCTTTAATCAAAAAAATAAGGGGGAATCATACATCGCACCAGGCACTTCCAAGGTGGTGCCAGTGGTATGAGAACCTGGCTGCCAATTCAGGATACTTAAGAAATGCATGTATGATCCCTGGGTCGGAAAGATCCCCTGAAGAGGGCATGGCAAGACACTCCAGTATTCTTGCCTGGAGAATCCCATGAAGAGAGGAGCTTGGAAATCTACAATCCACAGGATTCCAAAGAGTTGGACTTGAATGAAGTGATGTAATACACATGCATACACCACAATCAAGTTGGATTCATCTTAGGTTCACAAGGATGCTTCAACAAATGCAGATTAATGAATGTGACCCAGAACATCTTCAAAGGAAAAGACAAAAACCACGTGGTCATCTCCACAGATGCAGGAAAAGCAAATTCAACATCCATTCATCATAAACAATCTTCCCAAAGTGGGTATGAGGGCAACATGTTTGTGTATTAGCTGCTGAATCATGTCCAACTCTTTATGACTCTATGGACTGTAGCCTGCCAGCTCCTTTGTCCATTTGCCTTTCATTTGTGGAAAGAATTCTGGACAAGAATTCTGGAGTGGGCTGCCATTCCATTCTCCATGGGGGCAACATATCTCAACATAATAAAAGCTATGAAGGACCAACCCACAGCAAACATAATGCTCAACAGTGACAAGCTGATAGTCTTCCAACTAAAATCTGGAAGAAGAAAGGGAGCCCAAATGCATTCCTTCTATCCAGCATGGGGCTGGATATCCTACCTGCAACAATCAGATAAGAGACAGAAATGAAAGGCATTGAGACTAGAAGCAAAGAGGTATGCCTGTCATGGTATGCAGGTAATGTGACACTATACAGACAGCACCCTAAAGATGCCACGTGTCAACTACTAGCACTGGTAAACAAATTTGGCAAGGTAACAGGATATAAGATTGACATACAGAGACTGGCGGCATTTCTTCCCGGTAACAACAGAAAATCAGGAAGTGAAAGTAAAGCAATGAAAACAAAGCAATCCCAGTTAAAATCATACTGAAAAAATACAGTACGTAATGCTAACCCTGACCGAGGAGGTGAGACTTATATGCTGACAACTATAATACACTGATAAAGGTGAATGAAAATGATTCAAACAAGTGGAGAACTACCCCATGCTCTTGGAATGGATGTATTAATATCATCTAAAAGACTCTACTACTCAAAGCAAACTACAGATTTCATTCTATCCCTATCAAAGTATCCATGACATCTTTCACAGAACTAGCACAGTTCAGTTCAGTTCAATCGCTCAGTCGTGTCCGACTCTTTGCGACCCCATGAATCGCAGCACGCCAGGCCTCCCTGTCCATCACCAACTCCCGGAGTTCACTCAGACTCACGTCCAACGAGTCCGTGATGCCATCCAGCCATCTCATCCTCTGTCGTCCCCTTCTCCTCCTGCCCCCAATGCCTCCCAGCATCAGACTCTTTTCCAATGAGTCAGCTCTTCGCATGAGGTGGCCAAAGTACCAGAGTTTCAGCTTTAGCATCATTCCTTCCAAAGAAATCCCAGGGTTGATCTCGTTCAGAATGGACTGGTTGGATCTCCTTGCAGTCCAAGGGACTCTCAAGAGTCTTCTCCAACAGCACAGTTCAAAAGCATCAATTCTTCAGCGCTCTGCCTTCTTCACAGTCCAACTCTCACATCCATACATGACCACTGGAAAAACCATACCTTGATTAGACGGACCTTAGTCGGCAAAGTAATGTCTCTGCTTTTGAATATGCTAGCTAGGTTGGTCATAACTTTTCTACCAAGGAGTAAGCATCTTTTAATTTCATGGTTGCAGTCACCATCTGCAGTGATTTTGGAGCCCAAAAATAAAGTCTGACACTGTTTCCACTGTTTCTCCATCTAGAACTAGCACAAAGAACCCTAATATGCACACGGGAACCAGAGAAGACCCAGAATTACCAAAGCAATCCTGTGCACAAAGAACACAGCTTCTCAGACTCCAGACAACACTACCAAGCGACAGTAACCAAAACAGCATGAAAGAGACACAAAGAAGATTAATCAAGGGAACAGGACAGAGTCACTAGAGATGGACACACCTACAGTCAGCTAATCTCTGACACAGGAGGCAAGAGTGTACAAGAGAGAAGACAGTCCCTTCCACAAGGGGTATTAGGGAAGCTGGACAGCCACCTGTCAATCAATGAAGTTGGAACACTCCCTCATACCACACACTAAAATAAACTCAAAAGGATAATGATTCAAGTAGAAAACTCGACACCAAAACTGCCAGAAGAGAACATCAGGCAAAACATTCTGACACAAATCCTAGTGATATTTTCCCTAGGTTATTCTTCCAAAACAATAAAAACCAAACTAAACAAATGGGACTTCATCAACCATATTATCTTTTTACATAGCAAAAGGAACCATATACAAGATTAAAGTACAACATATGGACTAGTAGAAAACATGTGCAAATGGGGTGACTGACAAGGGCTTCATTTACAAAATATACCAACAGCTCAAGCAACTCCATACCAAAACCACAAACAACCCAGGTTTAAAAGTGGGCAGAAGACCTCTACAGTCAGTCTCCAAAGATAACATCCACGTGTGCAGCAGGCCAACACTGGTAATTGTTAGAGACGTGCAAGTCAAAACTCCAATGAGTTGTCATCACCTCACACTGGTCAGAAAGCCATCATCAAAAAGGTTATAAATATTAAATGCTGGAGAGGATGTGGAGAAAAGGAATCCAACCCCCTACCATGTCGGTGGCTGTGTTTTTTTGTTCAGTCACTATGGGAGGTTCTTAAAAAACTAAAAATAGAGCTACCATAATATCCAGCGATCCCACTCCTGGGAATGTATTTGGAGAAAATTAATTAGAAACATACCTGCACCCCCAATGGTCACAGCAGCACTGTGTACAACACTCATATCTTACATGGAAGCCACCTAAATGTTCCATCAACAGATGAAAGCATAAAGAAGATGTATACTCTATTCATATACATGTGAATCTCTACACTTACACATGAAATACTACTCAGTCATCAAAAAGAAATGACATAATGCCATTTGCAGCAATGTGGATGGACCGAGAGATGGACCTTTGAAGTCAGACACAGAAAGATAAATATTCTATGGTATCACCTAATGTGAAATCTATAATTTGATATCAGTTCAGTTCAGTCACTCAGTCATATCCGACTCTTTGCAACCCCATGGACTGCAGCACGCCAGGCCTCTCTGTCCATCAGCAACTCCTGGAGTTTACCCAAACTCATGTCCATTGAATCAGTGATGCCACCCAACCATCTCATCCTCTGTTGTCCCCCTCTTCTCCCACCTTCAGTCTTTCCCAGCATCAGGGTGTTTTCAAATGAGTCAGCTCTTTGCATCAGGTGGCCAAAGTATTGGAGCTTCAGCTTCAACATCAGTCCCTCCAATGAATATTCAGTACTGATTTCCTTTAGGATGGACTGGTTAGATATACTTGAACATATTTTCAAGCCAGAAACAGACTCATATACATAAAAAAAAAAAAAAAAAAAAAACTCATAGTTACCATAGCATAAAGGGTAGGGGACGGACGAATTAGCAATTTGCGCTTAAGAGATACAAATGGCTTCCCTGGTGGCGCAGAGGTTAAAGCGTCTGCCTACAATGCGGGAGACTTGGGTTCGATCCCTGGGTCAGGGAAGATCCCCTGGAGAAGGAAATGGCAACCCACTGCAGTATTCTTGCCTGGAGAATCCCATGGATGGAGGAGCTTGGTGGGCTACAGCCCAAGGGGGTCGCAAAGAGTCGGACACGACTGAGCGACTTCACTTTCACTTTCACATATATAAACCAGATAAAAAACAAAGCCCATCTGTACCGCATAGAGAATTCTATTCACTGTTTTAGGAACTATAATTTAACAATGTGACAATGAACAGAATATCTTTAACTGAACCTCTCATCTGTATACCGGAAACTATCACAACATTGAAAATTAATGGCAATTCAATTTTTTAAAAAGTAGGGACTTCTCTGGGGGTCCAGTGGTTAAGAATCAACCTCCCAAAGGAGAGGACACAAGTTCAATCCCTAGTCTGGGAAGATTCCACATGCAGCAGGACATCTAATCCCACATAATGGAACTATTGAACCCCCATGCCCTAGAGTCTGTACTCTGCAACAAGAGTGTCCCCACAATAAGAAGCCTGCCCAGTGCAACGAGAGAAAGCTTGCACTTGGCACCAAAGACCCAGGGAAGTAAAAAAATGAATAAATTTTTTTTTTAAAAAGGGCATACACCACGATCAAGGGATTCATCCCAGTTTCACAAGAATGATTCAACATATACAAATCAATCAATGTGACCAAGCCCATCAACAATGGGAAAGACAAAAACCTAACGATCAGCTCCACAGACATAGGAAAAGCATCTCATAAGATTCAGCATCCATTCATCATGAGCACTCTTCCCATACTGGCTACGGGGGATCACATCTCAGCATAATAAAAGCTAGAACCAGCCCAGGAGAAGTCAATGGCAACCCACTCTTGCCTGGAAAATCCCATGGACAGAGGAGCCTGGTAGGCTGCAGTCCATGGGGTTGCTAAGAGTCAGACACGACTGAGCAACTTCACTTTCACTTTACACTTTCATGCACTGGAGAAGTAAATGGCAATCCACTCCAGTGTTCTTGCCTGGAGAATCCCAGGGACGGCAGAGCCTGGTGGGCTGCCTTCTATGGAGTCGCATGGAGTCGGACACGACTGAAGCGACTTAACAGCAGAAACAGCCCACTGCCAACATAACGCTCAATAATGTAAAGCTGATAGCCTTCCCACTAAAATCTGGAATAAGTCAACAATCAGACAAGACAGTAATGAAAGGCATTCAGATTGGAAGCAAAGAGGTATGACAGTCATGGTGTGGAGGTAACATGGTACTATACAGATAACACCCTAAAGACACCAAGCCATCAACTACTAGCGCTGGTGAACAAATGCAGCAAGGTAGCAGGATACAAGATTGACATATAGAAATGTCACACTTCATGCTAACAATTGAATTTCAGGAAAAAAGCAAACAAAACAGTCCCACCTAAAATGGTTTCAAAAAACAAAATACACAGGAATAAAGATGACCAAGGAGGTGAGAGACTTTGCTGACAACTTTGAAACATTGATAAAGGCAATTAAAAATGATTCAAAGAAGTGGACATTCATCCCACACTCTTGGAATGGAAAAATTATATTGGCTATTTAACTGGCTCTGCTACTCAATGCAAGCTACAGATTCCACATGTGATACATATCAAACTAACCATGATATTTTTCACAAAACTAGAATAATCCTAACATGTATATGGAACCATAAAAGACCTACAAAACCCAAAGAAATCTGTGCCAAAAGAAAAAAGCTGCCCAGAATTCAGACACTGCTATCAAGCTGCAGTAACCAAAACATTATGGAACTAGCGCAAAGACATTCATATGGATCAGAGACACAGGTCAGTAGCTGTTCAGTGGCTAAGTCATGTCTGACTCTTTATGACCCCATGGACTGCAGCATGCCAGGCTTCCCTGTCCTTCACTGTCTCCTGGAGTTTGTTCAAACTCATGTCCGTTGAGCTGGTGATGCCATCCAACCGTCTCATCCCCCGTAGCCCTTTCTCCTCCTGCCCTCAATCTTCCCAGCACAGGTCCGGGATCCCAGAAATTAAAACACACCCACCTATGGTCAATTAATCTTTGAGAGAGGAAGCAAGAGCATAAAGAAAAAAATAGTCCTTCAGCGAGTAATACTAGAAAAGCGGGACAGTCACATGTCAAAGAATTTCAAAGACTCTCTCACACCACACACAAAAATAAACTCAAAATGGCTTAAATACAACACAATACACCACAAGACTCCTTGAAGAGAACATTGGGCAAAACATTCTTTTACAAAAATTGTAGTAATGTTTTTCTGTGGTCATTCTTCCAAGGCATCTGAAACAAAAGCAAAACTAAACATATAGGACCTCATCAAACATCGTATCTTACACAATGGGAACCATAAACAAGATCAAAGCACAATCAACAGACCAGAAGAAAATATCTGCAGAGTGACTGACAAAGGGTTTCATTTCTAAAATACACCAGCAGCTCATACAGCTCCACACCAAAATCACAAACAACCCAATTTTAAAATTGGACACAACCCAATTTTTTTGGTTCTCCAAGAAGATATGTGGGTGCATACATGCTAAGTCACTTCAGTCGTGTCTGACTCTTTGTGACCTCATGGACTATAGCCTGCCAGGCTCCTCTGTCCATGGGATTCTTCAGGCAAGAATACTGAAGTGGGTTGCCATGCCCTCCTCCAGGGGATCTTCCCAATCCAGGGACTGAACCCACATCTCTTATGTCTCCTGCATTGGCAGGGGAATTCTTTACCATTGAGCCACCAGGAAGGTCTCCAAGAAGACATGTCTGCAGGCAAAGGCATGTGAAAAAATGGCCAACACTCCTAATTATTAAAGTCCAAGTCAGAACTCCAATGAATTATCACTTCACACTCATCAGAAGGCCATCGTCAAAAGAGCTACAGATAATAAATGCTGGAGAGGATGCAGAGAAGAAAGAACCCCAATACCCTTTGGTGGCCTTGAAACTGTGCAGCTACTATGGAGAAGTGTATGGAGGTTCCTTACAAATTAAAAACACAGTTACCACATGATCGAGCAATCCCATTCCTGGTTTATATTTGGAGAAAACTCTAATTCAAAGAGATATACGTCCTTCAAGGGTCATAACAGCACCGTTCACAATAGGTGAAAGCCACCTAAATGACAATGAACAGATGAATGCAAGAAGTTGTGCTCTATAGACACATATGAATATCTCTACCTACACACATGAATATACTACTCAGTCTTCAACAAAGAATGATGTAATGCCACTTGCGGCAATGTGGACTGAGAGATGAGCATACAAAGTGAAGTCAGAGAAAGACCAGTATTCTATGAGATGACATATATGTGAAATCTGAACTATGATACAAATGAACTTATTTGCAAATTAGAAACAGACTCATATACAGAA
The DNA here is from genome assembly GCA_917880005.1 of Nanger dama. NCBI lineage: Eukaryota > Metazoa > Chordata > Mammalia > Artiodactyla > Bovidae > Nanger > Nanger dama. The sequence continues at coordinate 18,634,946 of CAKJTW010000028.1, read as the reverse complement.
AACAAACTCATGGTCACCACAGGGGAAAGGGTGGGGGAGGGAAAAATGAGGGGTTGGGGATTAGCAGATGCAGGCTACTATATATAGAACTGAAAAAACAAGGTCCTACCATGTAGCACAGGGAACTCCAGTCAATGTCTTATAAGGAGCTACAATGGAAACATTATGACAAGGAATAGCGAGGTATACATATATTTAAGTGAGTCACTTATCTCTACACCACAAATTATCACAACATTTTAAAATAGTGATACTTCAATCATAAAAAAGGATCATACACCATGATCAATTTGGATTCATTTCAGGCTCAGAAGGATGGTTCAACGTACATCAATCAATGTGATCCAGCACATCAACAGAGGAAGAGACAAAAATCACACGATCATCTCCACAGACACAGGAAAAGCATTTCATACAGTTCAACACCATTCATCATAAACGTTTCTCAAAGCAGGGATGGGAAGAGGCAATGTAGGACCAACCCACAGCCAACGTAACGCTCACCAGTGACAAGATGATTGCCTTCCCACTGAAATCTGGAGCAAATCAAGACGCCCACTAGCACCATTTCTATCCAACATGATACTGGAAATCCTAGCCACACAATCAGAAAACAAAAAACCCAGAAGTAAAAGGTGTCCAGATTGGAAGGAAAGAGGTGATACTGTCATGCCATGCAGATGATGTGACAGCATAGAACACCCTAAGGATGCCACACATCAACTACCAGCACTGGAAAATGCAGCAATGTAGCAGAATACAAAATCGGTATATGGAAATCACCTGCATGTCTCCACACTAACAGAATGGGAAAGTAAAGCAAAGCGTCTCATTTAAAATCATATCAAAAAGCAAAATAAAACACATAGGATAAACCTGATCAAGGTGGCTGAGACACTTATCTGCTTACAACTATAACACGGAGAAAGGCAACTGAAGAGGACTGAAAATTTGACAGCCACCCTGCTCTCTTGGGTGTGGGGGCGGGGCTTCCCTGGTGGCTCAGTGGTGGAGAATCTACCTGCAGTGCAGAGGCCACGGGTTCAATCCCTGTGTCAGGAAGGTCCCCTGGAGGAGGGCATGGCAACCCACTCCAGTATTCTTGTCTGGAGAATACAATGGACATAGCCTGGCCCTATAGTACATAGGGTCACAAAGAGTCAAACACAACTGAAGCAAATTAGCATGCGTGCATGCCCTGCCCAAAGCAAATGACAGATTTCATACGACTGAAATCAAACTATCTATGACGTTGTTCACAGGACTAAAATAAATAGTCCTAAAATGTATATGGAACCAGAAAAGCCCAGAATGCCCAAAGCAATCCTGTGTACAAAATGAAAGCTCCCAGACTTCGGACCATATTACGAAGCTACCATAAGCAAAGCAGCATGGTACTGGCTCAAAAACAGCCATAGGGGTCGAGGGAACATGACCAAGAGCCTAGAAATAAACTCACACACCTATGGTTAATTAATCTTTGACAAAGGAGGCAAGAAAATATACCAGGGAGAAAAGACAGTCCCTTCAGCAACTGGTATTGTGGAAGCTGGACAGCTACATGTGAATCAATGAAGCTGGAATACTCCCTCATACAACACACAAAATAAGCTCAAAACGCCTTCAGTTCAGTTCAGTTCAGTCGCGTCTGACTCTTTGCGACCCCATGAATTGCAGCACGCCAGGCCTCCCTGTTCATCACCATCTCTTGGAGTTCACTCAGACTCACATCCATCGAGTCCATGATGCCATCCAGCCATCTCATCCTCGGTCTTCAGTATCCTATCATTTTGCCTTTTCATGCTGTTCATGGGGTTCTCAAGGCAAGAATACTGAAGTGGCTTGCCATTCCCTTCTCCAGTGGACCACATTGTGTCAGACCTCTCCACCATGACCCGCCTGTCTTGGGTTCCCCCGCAGGCATGGCTTGATTTCACTGAGTTAGACAAGGCTGTGGTCCTAGTGTGATTAGATTGACTAGTTTTCTTTGAGTATGGTTTCAGTGTGTCTGCCCTCTGATGCCCTCTTGCAACACCTACCATCTTACTTGGGTTTCTCTTACTTTGAGCGTGGGGTATCTTTTCACGGCTGCTCCAGCAAAGCACAGCTGCTGTTTCTTACCTTGAACGAGGGGTATCTCCTTACTGCCGCCTTCCTAACCTTCAATGTGGGATAGCTCCTCTAGGCCCTCCTACTCCTGCGCAGCCACCGCTCCTGGGGTTGATCCTCCCGGCCGCCAGCCCTGGCCTCGGGCTCGCGGTGTCTCCTCAGCATCACCACCCCTGGTCTCGAGCACGAGGTGGCTTCTTCTGGTCCGCCCCTGACCTCGGACATGGACACGGGGTGTCTCCCCAGCTCCCTGACCTCGGACACGGGGTGTCTTCCCCCCCGCTGCCCCTGACCTCAGACACAGACGCGGGGGTCTCCCCAGCCGCCCCCTGACCTTGGACGCCTTACCGACTTAAAACATAAGAAATGACACCACCAGACTCCTAGAAGAGAAAAGACAATTCATTCTCTGACATAAATCCTAGTAAGGTTTTCTTAGGTCAGTCTCCCCAAGGCTACGGGAACAAGAAGCAAAACTAAACAAACAGGACTTCCATCGAGCTTACCATCTTTTGCACAACAAAGGGAAGCATACACAAAGCCAAGAGACAAGCGATGGACTGGGAGAAAGCATCTGCAAAGAGTGCACAACAAGGGCTTCATTTCCAAAATCCACCAGCAGCTCATACAGCCAACACCAAACCATTAACCACCCAATTTTAAAATCTGGCAGAAGACCTCAAGAGACAGTTCTCCAAAGACAACATACACAGGGGCAATAGGCAGATGGAAAGACAGACAAGGTCGCTAATTATCAGGGAGATGCAAGTGAAAACTTCAGTGAGTTGTCATCTCACACTGGTCTGAGTCTTGGCCATCATCAAAAGGGCTACCAATAATAAATGCTGGAGAGGAAGTGGAGAAAAAGCAACCTCCCTACTCTGTTGCCGGCCATGTGAACTGGTGCAGCCTCATGGTGGTTCTTTAAAAAACTTAAAATAGAGCTATCATATGATCCAGGAATCCTACGACTGGGAATATACCCTCCAAGAAAACTCTAATTAAAAAATATACATGCTACACACATGCTATATTTAAAACGGGTAATCAAAAAGGACGTCCTGCATAGCACAGGGAACTATACAGTGTGTATGTTCTCAGTGTCACATGGTAGCCTGGCTGGGTGGGGAGTTTGGGGGAGAATGGATACAGGTGCATGTATGGCTGAGTCCCTTCACTGCTCACCTGAAACTGCCACCACACTGTATGTCAATCAGCGATCCCCCAATACAAAATAAAAATGTAAAAAACATCTCCAGTAACCACTATAAGTGTAAAAATAAAAATGCACTTAGAGAAATATAAGCTCTTTGCTTTTTCTCTAATTGCTTTTCATTTAAAAGAATGACAGATACACATTGGGGAAAAAAATTCATGCACTCCAATATGCAAGCAGTAGTATTTACAGTTGCCAACTCATGGAAGGAACCCTAGTGTCCATCAACATAGGGAAGATACACTTTATATCAGCGGTTCCTAACCTTTCTGACAGCAGGGATTGGTTTTTTGGAAGACAGTTTTTCCACAGATGGAGGAGGGAAGGTTCAGGTGCTAATGCCAGCAATGGTGAGCAGCAGACGGAGCTTCACTCACTGGCCCAACCACTCACCTTCTGCTGCGTGGCCCAGGTCCCAGTAGGCCATGAACCAGTACCAGTCCTCAGCTGGGCAGTTGAGGATCCCTGTATATATATTTGTACACACACATTTTATGTGTGCATGAACACACACAGACATAAACACACACATATACAATCGAATATTACTCAGGCATTAAAAAAAAGAAATAATACTATTTGCAAAAATATGGATGGGCCTAGAGATTATCACACTATGTGCAGTCAAAGATAGACATATGATATATGTGGAATATAAGAAATTAATTAGAGAACAGAAACACAGCAATAGAAAACAAATTCATGGCTACTAAAGGGGAAGGTGGGGGGAGGGATAAATTAGGAGTACAGAATTAATAGCTATACCTTACCACATATAAAATAAACAAACAAGATTAGTGTACAGAAGGGGAATTATATCCAATAGTTTGTAATAACCTTTAATAGAAAAGTATAAAAAACATGTCTGTATATTGTGTATGTATATATATATATGTGTACTCACACACATATATAACTGAATCAATTTGATTTACACCTGAAATTAACATAATATGGTAAAAGAACTATGCTTCAAGAAAAAAAAACCTCCACATTGGATGCTGTAGGCCAGGAAAAGACCCAGTCATAAGTCACATCATGCATAAAACTGTCTGGCTAACCTTTATCTTTGTTCAAGATGCTCCCTCAGTTACCTCTGCCTCAAGAATTAAGTCAAAGGAAGCTACTTGGTTCAACTGTGTGAATCACTGTATATTCATTAACTCATTTCTTATCTTTGCATCTGGCATTAACTTCATTCATGCTGCCTAGTAATATTTAATTATTTTTCTACTTAATTCCCAGAGACAATAGGAGCTTAGAGTGTTCTGGTCCCCCTTTCCCTTAGCAGTTTGAACACTGTCTTGTACAAAGTAGGTGCTTTAAATGTTTATTGATTCCAATTTGGCTTGGCTTGTGGAAAAGAAGATTCTAGAGCCTGAGGCCAAGTGAAACAACAGTTTTATTTTAGGCATAAGAGTTCATGGGTTTCTGTCACATGAGCTAAAGATGGCCCTAGGGTCCTAGCTTCTAAGATAAGACTGTTTATCTTAGACACAGCTTTTATCACAGCTTTTTGGGAAGTGAATTAGAAAGTGAGCAAGACACAGCTCGGAAATAAAGTCATTATTTTTGCTGGAGAGTTGTAATGAAAGAGAAGAGCTTATTCAAATCAGTGTACACATCACAGAGCCTCAAGGAAGATGAAAGTGATGTGGGGTAAAACTGGTCTGTTTCTGGTCTTAGCAGTGATGTTGGCCTCTCCTTCCAACAGCAAGGACTTGTCCCTAAATGGAGGCAGCAAGGTCGATCTGGCAGTTTTGACTACAGTAGCATCTCGGGGCTCCCCCCGCTCCCTCTCTGGATCCCCAGCTCAGCACCCCCTCCCTTCCCCGGAAGAGCTGACAGAAGGGCAGGGTCTATGTCATGGACACTGCTACTTGCTCGATGAAGCTGGCCAGGTTTATGTCCCGTTCTGAAAGGCCCGCACACTCGTGAGTGCTCAGCGTGATGTGGACCTGAAACAAAACCAGAGATTCCAGACAAGCTAGTTCCACCAACTGAACCCCACGAACAGGAGGGAGTCACCAGCTCTTGGGCTCAACACTATGAAGAGTAACTAGGCACATAGGCTCTCCCGGGGCTGCCTTCTTGACCAGTCTTTAACAGGGCAAAACTGTCTGCTATTACATCTCCATAAATAGTGGTGACTGCAGCACCGGATAAAACAGAAAGATCCAAATATCAAGAGCAACCTAAAAGCTAAAGACAAGACTCCAGACCAACTTCATCTCCTAAACACTGGCCATTTATAGATGGTCTCTTCCAACCTTAATGTTTTCAGAAAGAGTCCAGCACAGCGCTTGGCGCATGGCAGGCATTTAATGACTGTTTCTGTTCATTTAGCAGACAGGCTGACCTTCCTGGTGTGCCTGGGTATTCTTAGTTCAAAATTATTGCTTTTTCATTCTTCTATATCTCAAGAAAAATTTCAGCTCTTGAGAGCTATTAACAATGAATACACTTGGTTCCCACAGGTTTTCCTTCCTTGGGATTTGCCTCCTTAATGTCTACTTTAACCACACATTATCTCACTAGTGTTCTAGTTCGCATTTTTAAAAATCTGTAGTGAGACTGAGTATTTTGCAGGGGCCGTTTATGTCGACTCTAGGAAAGGTACAGGAGCTGATACTATGTCAGTGAGGAGGGCCCACGGGAATTCCAAGGGAGAGGACCTCAGAGTGAGCTGGAGTTCAAGGCATGCATCACTCACCTTGTTATACACATTAAACCATTCGGGATGATGGTCCAATTTCTCAGCCTGCAGAGCCACTCTTGTCATGAAGCCAAAAGCCTGTTTAATGAAGTGAGACCCAGGTTAGTATTCTGAGAGAAAGGACGGCTGGGCTCCCTCTATGGCCAATGTGAGGCCCAGAAGGAAGAGGATGGCCCCGATCCCTACAAGGTAACCTTTCTAGCTTTAAGCATGCCTCCTGGTGTCCTGCCACCAGCTCCGAGGCTGGAGTTTGAGGTGGTCCTTCTGCAGCAGAAAGTCTTATCACTAGGAGCACTAAGAAGGCGGAAATTCCAAAGAGGTTTTGCATCTTGGCCAACCTTTAGGTTATCTACTAAAATGTCTTCAAATAGTCAGTCATCTGTTTCTGACTTGAACTGTCTCCTCTTAGGACTATTTCTAAAAGTTCCAGGTATGGAGAATCCAAGGCTTCCCTGGTGGCTAAAGAATCTGCTTACAATGCAGGAGACCCAGGTTCAATTCCTGGGTCAGGAAAATCCCCTGGAGAAGTGCATGGCAACCCACTCAGTATTCTTGCCTGGAGAATCCCATGGACAGAGGAGACTGGCGGGCTACAGTCCATGGGGTCGCAGAGTCAGACACGACTGAGCGACTAACACAGAGAAAATGGAGACAGCCCAGGGCCTATCTTCAGCTAAACTGGATGAAGACAAGTAAACTGGATTCGCACAGCATCTTGAGAGTCTTGGCTTAAAGTACTCTAAGGGGAGGGAACACGTTCTGCAGTGTGACTCTGTCAACCCCGGTCTCAGGAACTGTGTCCCACCCCAGTCATACCCGATTAAAGTCTTTGAAGTGGAACTGCTTGAAGATGGCATCCCGGCCTTCCAGCTCGTTCCACCCCACGGCCCCGCAGGTTTGGCAGCAGCTGGTCCCTTTCCTCGGCACTCAGCCTGTGTGCTTTGCCAGCCTGGGAGAGGGAAAACACAGAAGCTCAAGGGCACTCCCACCCCCCCACCCCCCCCCCCCCGCCTTTAAACAGGACAAAAGAGAGGGCCCTGGGCTGTTGGGGAAATTTAGCCAGCCTCCACTGGTGGCTGTGGTGACAGCCACAGTGGCACAAGGGCACAAGGGCAGCTTGTCTAACGCAACAGACTGGGAGGAGGGGCTCTGGTTCGGGCACTGATAGGTTCTTAGAGAACAGAGAGTCCTGAGGTGTAACGCCAATCACTGGGGCAGAGAAACGTTCCTCCCTGCGCCTGTCCTCAGAGCTTTCAGAGGGCACCTCTCCATTTAAAAATCAGGTCTCTTTCATTCATGAGAGAATAAAAGCAAATCCTACTGTTACCGTGTACTGAAGAGGAAACTGAGGCCTAGAGGGGAATGACCCCCCACTGACTCCCCCAGTCAGTGAAAGCACAAGCATCATACTCAAGATGGGTCCATATCCCTGGGGATTGGCAAAGGAACTAGCACTTAAAACATATTCCAGGAGATTCTTAGCTATTGGCACTACCTCCCAGTGGGTACCCCACCTCGTTCCTACACAGTCTCTGGTTCCCAGCTGCCAGGCCTATGTTTCTTTTATTTCCACCTTCTTTTCTATTATGTCAGCTTGAGCCAGAGCTCAGGCCCGAAGCAGGAGCAACTTGGCCAAGGGCAAACAGCCAGGGCAGTGCCTCAGCCTGTTTTCCTATTGTGCAAAATATCCCTGGGGCAGCCCAAACTGGCACCATTCAGGATATGAGGGGAACCTTCTCTTGGAATACAGAAGAAAGGTCCGTGTTCCAGCCTCTTAAAAAGATCCAGGTGGAGGAGCTTAAGGGATCCTAGAATTTAGGCCTGTGAAGTAGAATTACCCAAAGATGGACATTGTTGGGAACTAAATTAAAAGTGAATTAGTTAGGTCTGGGAAAAGAATATGAGGGAGGTTAATTTAGTTTTGATTAGGCAGCCTGCAAACTGGAAGCCAGGTGGCCTGGGGGCACTCATTTCTCCTGCTTGAAGGGTAAAAAGGTACAAGAACTGCCACTTTAGGAATCAGCAAGGGGAGCCAGGAGACACTTTAGTCCATTATTATTAAGGGGATATTATCTGCATTTTTAAAAGGAGACTTCTTGAGGCAAGCAGGTCTAGGACAGACCTTCAGGTGTGGGTTAGAACTGAACAAAACACTGCAGGGTTCTGGTAACGCAATAGTTTTCTCCCTCCTAAAAGCGTGGGCTCTCTCTGGACAGATCTGGATGGGTCCATCTCCTCTCCTAGGCTCTGGAGGATCAGCAAGGACAGAGGAGATCTGCATCACCATTCAACCCAGTCTCTCTTCCAGAGCCTGGCCCTGTCTCAGTGGCTGATAAGCCTGGTCTATGTATCCAGGCAACCAGATGGCAGCTAAGGCATCAGAGGCTACCACCTAGTACGCTGACTCTGAAAGGAGTGCATGGGTACTAGCGGGCTCCGAGGAGGCTCCTCTTTCTCTTTAGAGTCTTCTGGAATCCCCAACATTTCACAGCCTGGGGCTGAACTGACAAACCCCTCTGAGATCTGGGCGCAGAGAGGGAGTAGGGGCAGTGTTTGCTTAGTAAATCCCAGGCCAGGCCTGGGCCTCTGGGTGTGCAGAGGGGTTACTGATTACCCACGGCCTGCAGCTGCGGAGCCTCGGTGTACCTCACAATCAGCTCACCCACCACCTCCCCCTATATTCAAGCCAAGGTCTCCAAAGTGCCCTCCCAGGTGTCACCACAGTCCCAACTGCTCCTGATGCTTTGGAGCCTAACGTTTTTGCTGTTTAGTAAAGGTCTGGGTCTAGAAACTTCCCTTTTGCTGCCCTGCAGGTTCACCTTCATCTCTATTGCTGAGCATAGGGCCTGACGCTGCTCTCAGAAAGCTCAGCCTGGAGGGCGTGTGATCCTGAGCAATCACGTCTCCACTGCTGGGCACAGGCCTCAAACTCGGCGCCAGAGGCTGGCCCTGAGGTCCGGGCTCCGCAGAGGGGGCTCAGCTAGACCTCGTGCCCCGAAGTGCAAGCGAAAAGGGCAGTAAACAGGCAAGCAGAGGCACACGGGGAAATTCAGCCGCCCCTCCTTTGCACACCCACACAGGCATCGGTCTCCTGGCCGCTGCACCCCGCCCCCTGCCAGCCCCTAATATAGGACAGGGCCCCGCCACCAAAGGGGACTAGGTCTCCGGGCTCACTATGCTGCCATTCCCCATCCCCGTCTCACCGCCCCCTCCCTGCCCGAGGCACCGAGGCCCTGAGCGGACTCTGGCCTGGGCTCCGTCCTGGCTGTCACTGAACCTGCCACCGCCCGCCTCTCGGCCTCAGTGTCCCCGGCGGCACCACTGCGGGTAGGGTGGAGGCGGGACCGAGACCCCGACTCTCCCCGCCCGGCGCGCGGCTGCTTCGCTAAGGCCTGGGAGGGAGGCTCCCCGCACGCCTAGGGCGGTCCTCTGGCCCTGGGCGGGGATACTGCGCGGGGCCCGGCCCTCCTCCGTTCCTCCCGCGCGTCCCCTCCCAACCCGCTGCCAGAGGGCGGCAGCGCGGGAGCCCCCTTACCATGCCGGACGCGGGGCGGGAGCAGCAGCAGGTGGCCGCGGAGTCCACTAGCGCGACGCCGGGCGCTCTCGGAAGCCGTCGGGCGGGGCCGCGCTCGGGCCGCCCCGAGGCGGGAGCGCGGCCTGGAAGGAGCCGCCCACCGGTAATCATTAACGACAGCTGAGGTTCCCTTCCAGCACTTTCCTCGGAGGCAAAGTTACAGGGAGTTGGGGGAGTTAAGGACCCGGGCTCCAAACGCGGACTTCAGTATTTGCATCGCGCGGTGCCGCTTTCTATGTGACTCTGGGCGCGAGATTACTTTTTTTTTTCCTACAAACACCTCATTGAGAAATTGACCCAGTCGCTCAGTCGTGTCCGACTCTTTGCGACCCCATAAATCGCAGCACTCCAGGCCTCCCTGTTCATCACCAACTCCCGGAGTTCACTCAGACTCACGTCCATCGAGTCCGTGATGCCATCCAGCCATCTCATCCTCGGTCGTCCCCTTCTCCTCCTGCCCCCAATCCCTCCCAGCATCAGAGTCTTTTCCAGTGAGTCAACTCTTCAAATGAGGTGGCCAAAGTACTGGAGTTTCAGCTTTAGCATCATTCCTTCCAAAGAAATCCCAGGGCTGATCTCCTTCAGAATGGACTGGTTGGATCTCCTTGCAGTCCAAGGGACTCTCAAGAGTTTTCTCCAACGCCACAGTTCAAAAGCATCAATTCTTCGGCGCTCAGCCTTCTTCACAGTCCAACTCTCACATCCATACATGACCACTGGAAAAACCATAGCCTTGACTAGACGGACCTTAGTCGGCAAAGTAATGTCTCTGCTTTTGAATATGCTATCTAGGTTGGTCATAACTTTTCTTCCAAGGAGTAAGCGTCTTTTAATTTCATGGCTGCAGTCACAATAAGCTGCGCATATTTCAAGAGTACACTTCTATGCGTTTTGGTGTAGTATGCATCTGTGCAACCATGCATCACCACGATGAAGATTATGAACATAGCCATAACCCCTAGATTGCCTCCTCCTAACTCAAATAACCCCTAACCTGTTTCCCTATTGAGAAGATTGCATTTTCTATGTGAATGATATGTGAATGGACATAACATTCCATTCTTTATATCTGCCTTCTTTCACTCAGCATAATTACTTTGAGGTTCATCTATGCTTTTGCATATATCAATAGTTTCTTTTTATGGCCGAGTAGAAGTTATGGCACCCCACTCCAGTACTCTTGCCTGGAAAATCCCATGGATGGAGGAACCTGGAAGGCTGCAGTCCATGGGGTCGCTGAGGGTCGGACACGACTGAGCGACTTCACTTTCACTTTTCACTTTCATGCACTGGAGAAGGAAATGGCAACCCACTCCAGTGTTCTTGCCTGGAGAATCCCAGGGACGGTGGAGCCTGGTGGGCTGCCGTCTATGGGGTCACACAGAATCGGACATGACTGAAGTGACTTAGCAGCAGCAGAAGTTATTTAATAGTGTTATATTGTGTTGGAAGTATTACAGTTTGTTGGACATTTGGGAAATGCTACAATTTGTCTGACATTTGGGTTGTTTCCAGTTTTTGACTATTAGAGTTAAAGCTGCTATAAACTTTTGGGTGCATATATGCTTTCGTTTTTCTTTCATATGCAGGGGTATATGCTTATAACTTGTTAGGAAAACTACCAAACTGCTTTTCAAAGTGGTCAGATTATTTTACATCCCCATCAGTAGTGTATGAGACTTCGAGTTCCCCCGCACCTTCACAGGTGCACAAAAATTTGCAGTGTCAATCTTTTTAATTTTAGCCATTCTAATTGGTATGCAGTGATATCTCACTGTGGTTTTGAGTTTCCTTAATGACTAATGATGTTAAATACCTTTTTGATAGGGACAGAGTAAAGGGATAGAGTAAGTGATTAAATAGTTAATCCCACAAGGTGATTGTAAGTAGAAAAAAGTATAGGAGGCCCTTGTAAGTTAATGATTACTCAGGAGAGCAGGTTTGCTTAACCACAAAACCAAGTAGGCTTCAGTTCAGTTCAGTCACTCAGTCGTGTACGACTCTTTGCGACCCCATGAATCACAGCATGCCAGGCCTCCCTGTCCATCACCAACTCCCAGAGTTCACTCAGACTCACGTCCATCGAGTCCGTGATGCCATCCAGCCATCTCATCCTCGGTTGTCCCCTTCTCCTCCTGCCCCCAATCCCTCCCAGCATCAAAGTCTTTTCCAATGAGTCAACTCTTCGCATGAGGTGGCCATAGTACCAGAGCTTCAGCTTTAGCATCATTCCTTCCAAAGAAATCCCAGGGCTGATCTCCTTCAGAGTGGACTGGTTGGATCTCCTTGCAGTCCAAGGGACTCTCAAGAGTTTTCTCCAACACCACAGTTCAAAAGCATCAATTCTTCAGTGCTCAGCCTTCTTCACAGTCCAACTCTCACATCCATACATGACCACTGGAAAAACCATAGCCTTGACTAGACGGACCTTAGTCGGCAAAGTAATGTCTCTGCTTTTGAATATGCTATCTAGGTTGGTCATAACTTTTCTTCCAAAGAGTAAGCGTCTTTTAATTTCATAGCTGCAGTCACCATCTGCAGTGATTTAGCAGCAAAACTATGCAACAGAAGCATAAGACATGCCCCCAAACAATGAAACAATGGTGGCTTGAGACCCACATCCTGCCCAGGGAACTCAGTAAGTTAATGATCCCTAGGACATGCTCTCTGCACAGATTAAAAAAAAGAAAAAACACACAATAATTTGTGGACCTAACTTAACCATGCAGGGACAAGAAAACTCCCTACCCAACCTCAGGGAGGAACTGATGATGGAAGCATGACATGTACTCAAGAAAGACAAAGAAGTTCTCCTTTCCATTTTTCCTTTGATTATAAAACTGTAGCGCACTAACTTCTGGGGAAAGGCATCCTCTTGCCCACTTGCTTGTAAGCCTCATATTATTTATTCTAATAAATCACTTCTTATCTATCACTTTGCCTCTCACTGAGTTCTGTCTGTGCCGAAACATGAAGAACTGTGTTACTGGAGATCTTTGGAGCCCCCGGAAACAAGACCAAATGGTTTCATTTTCACGTGTTTATTTGCCAATGACTCATCTTTGGTGAATTGCCTGTTCAAATTGCCTGTCCATTAACAACAACAACAAAAGCAAAAAAATTGACTTTGTTTTTGTATTGGGTTTTGAGAATTCTTCATTCTGCATACAAGCCCTTTATCAGATATTTTTGATTTGCAGATATTTTGTTTGCATTTATCAAATGTTTCTTTTCTGGGTTGGTATTTTGATGTTATAACTAAGAAACCTTTGTCTAATCCAAGGTCACAAAGACTTTTCTCTTATTTTTCTTCCATATTTTATAGTCTTGGGTTTCATTTTTTTAGAATTTGTAGTGTTTTTTTTCTTTAAGCTGGTTATCAGCACTTTATATCTCAACATTGTTAGTTTTAGATACTGCAAATATCTCTTCCCATTCAGCCATTTGTACACTAACTTCTTCCGTGATGTTCTTTGTTGGCAGAAATCCTATGTTTTGGTGTAATAAGATTTATATTTTTTTCTCTACTTATACCTTTATGCTTTTGAAGATTTACTTGACAAATCAGTGTCACAAAAATACTGTCCCTTTTCCTTCTGTTAATTTTATAGTTAGATAAATTTAAGACCAAAGTATGAAAGATCCCTTTTGTATGCAGTGTTAAGCAAGATGTTATTTTTAGTCGCTAAGCTGTGGCCAACTCTTTGTGACTCCATCGACTGTAGCCCACCAAATCCCCTGTCCATGGGATTTCCCAGGCAAGAATACCGGAATGGGTTGCCATTTCCTTCTCCAAGGGATCTTCCTGACTCAGGGATGGAAACTACATCTCCTGCTTGGCAGGTGGATTCTTTACCGCTGAGCCAGCTAGTCTACAAAGATGGCCCTCCAGTGAAACTTGACTCCCAGATTCCTGCCTTATGACTTTTGATCATCAACCACCAGTCACAGGAGTGAGACTTGTTGGCTGCCTTGTCCTTCCAATGAGTTCAGCCCCAGCAGACACCTGACTGCAATCACATGGGAGACCCCAAGCAAGAACACAGCCCAACAAAAACCAGGCAACTCAGAGAAAAGTAGGACATTTTTAAGCCACCAAAATTTGAGGTCATTTGTTAGGCAGCAATAGATAACAGGACAATTAGATTCCTGAATAAAAATTGGTCCCTGAAAGTGGAATGTTAAGACCAACCTCAAACAGGTAGCATCAGCTTGTGAACACTGGTGGGTAGAAAGAAGATGGAAGAGAGGTTTCAAAGACAGGAGAATTTAGACTTCCTAGGGTGTAGTCAGCCGGAAGGAGTGTTGCTCCCACACTAAGGATGAGAAAAGCCTGGAGATGATACAAAGTCATCACTTTTCTTCAGCATGCCAGGGAGTTGAGGTCACAGGGCAACCACGGGAGGCAGGATGCACAGAGGGGTTCAACCATGCCAGGCATGAAGAGGGAGGAGGAAGACACACAGTCTCCATAAAAGTGGGTAAGAAGAAATATAAAATGTTAACATGTTGGAAGCCAGTTGTGTGCTGGCATGCAGTCTTGAACAGCTGGGGCCCTGAGACACAGGGAGAGTTTGCATACATGAACAGCTTTTGTTTATGGACCTCTGCTGAGTGCTCAGGAAAGAGTGGGGGAAGGGCAAGAGATGGGAGCAAATATCCCCCGCCCCTGCCCTACCTCGTCCCCAGACTGAGCAGCGGATTGGCTGCTGCTGTGGGAAAAGTGCCAAAGTGCAATCTTCTCCAGATCCTTGTCTTAAAGGAGCAAAAGCCGTTAAATCACTAGGAGAAGGCCAACAAATCCTGTCACTCCTGGGACCCAGATAGAGATGCATTGTGGCTTCATTTCCTGCAGGAGGAAAAAAAAATCCCTCTGCCCTTGGGGAGGGGCAAGAAACTGTCTGGGCCACAGGATCCTATGCCAGCACCACTAGAGGTCAGCTACCTCTGGGGAGAAGCAGGAAACTCACAAGTGCAGCCACAGACAGGAGGCAGTCTGGCTGCCACAGGAGTAGGGGTGGGGCAGGAATGGGCGGGAACACTGAGAAAGCTCCAGCATCCAGGGCAACAGAGAGCCCAGCCCCTACCATGAACCTGGGTCTAGTAATGTACCACCAGGAGAAGGGCAAGAATGTGGGGGCATGTGGAGAGACGCCTTCTTCCTGTGAGATCATTAGGGACATGCCAGTTGGTACCACAATGAGATCCCACTGAGCACTTCTTAGAAGGACTAGGAAAAAAAAATTGTTGTTCAGTCCCTCAGTTGTGTCTGACTCTTTGTGACCCCATGGACTGCAGCACACCAGGCTTCCCTGTCCTTCACCATCTCCTGGAGCTTGCTCAGACTCATGTCCACCAAGTCAGTGATGCCATCCAACCATCTCATCCTCTGTTGTCCGCTTCTCCTCCTGCCTTCAGTCTTTCCCAGCATCAGGGTCAGCTCTTCCCATCAGGTAGCCAGAGTATTGGAGCTTCAGCTTCAGCATCAGTTCTTCCAATGAATATTCAGGACTGATTTCCTTTAGGATTGACTGGTTTGATCGCTTGCTGTCCAAGAAACTCAAGAGTCTTTTCCAGTACTACTGTTCTATGTCGTCAGTTCTTCACTGCTCGGCCTTTTAATTGTCCAGCTCTCACATCCATTCATGACTACTGGAAGAAACTTAGCTTTGACTTTTGCAGGCAAAGTAATGTCTTTAGACCTTTGTAGGCAAGGTAATGTCTCTGTTTTTTAATACGCTGCCTAGGTAGGTCATTGCTTTTCTTCCAAGGAGCAAGCGTCTTTTAATTTCATGGTTGCGGTCACTGTCCACAGTGATTTTGGAGCCCAAGAAAATAAAGTTTGTCACTGTTTCCATTGTTTCCTCATCTATTTGCCATGAAGTGATGGGGACTGGATGCCATGATCTTCATTTTTGAATGTTGAATTTTAAGCCAGCTTTCTCCCTTTCTTCCTTCACCTTCATCAAGAAAAAGATGCCACCTGATAATCCCATGTGCTGACAAAAATGTGAGGTTACTGAAACTCACATGTTGCTGGTGAACAAACAAAATGGTTCAGCCCTTTGGAAAACAATTTCACAGTTTCTTACGAAGTTAAACATAAACTTATAAGTCAGCAATCCCAGTCCAAGAAAAATGAAAGCAGGTACACACACACACACACACACACACACACACCCACACCAACCCCTATATGCAAATATGTAGAGCAGCTCTGTTTGGAAACAGTCCAAATGCCCATCAACAGATGAATGAATAAACAAATGTGGTCCATTCATACATTAGAACACTACTCAGCAATATAAAGCTTTGAACAAACTGCCAACCCATGCAACAACGTGCACGACTCTCAAAAGCATGCTAAGTGAGAGAAGCCACACTGAAAATTAAAAAAAAAGAAAGAAAAAGAAATCATCTGCTTACAAATATGATGCACCTGATGACTGAAAGAAATTTACAGAGATTAGATGCTGTTTGTGTACACACTGGGCCTTGTCTCTCCTCCATTACCCACAGCTCTCTGCCAGGGGCTGTGGAATGCGTTCCTATCACCACTTGCCGCCCTTTGTCTTTACATCACCTCACAGTGCTGGGTGCGTTGGCAGAGCAGGAGATGGAGGTATTTCCTGAAGGAATTTCTATTAGCAATAACTAAGCTAGACCTGGGTATAACTGAGAATCATTCATTCATGTATCTCTCTAAACCCAAATGAATTGTATCCCCATCTCAACTTGTCCTTAAAATGATCCCCAAACACGCCCGATGTTTAACATAATCGAACATGAGGGATGTGACGTAAGGAATTTAGAGTGACGAAAGACAAGGGGCTTAATCTATTGCACTTAAAATATCTTTCTTTTGCATGAAACTCAGAAACCATAAAAGTAAGGCTGGAGGTCACCTGCGTAGTTTTTCTTTCCATCCTGCCTTTCTGCCTCACTCTCTACCTGAGGACATTCTCTGCCTGTAGGAGGCACTCTGTCCACAAAGTGAGAGACATTAACACCCCCACCCCCAGCAACAAATGAGGGTGGGGCTCAGTGTGCAAACATCCAGATGCTTGCCCTGTTCTGGTGTAAGCAGCCTCTCAGGGTCCCCAGCACTATCAGTCCCTATGCCCTTGGTGACACCCTGTTCACTGCCGCGCATGCTCTTGACTTTCCTCCCTCTCCACTAACCTGCCTGCTGGCTCCTTTTTTTTTTTTTGGTCTTAATTCAAAATTATCCTTTATTCAAGATTATCCTTGCAATAAGTCAACAAGAAATGATAACCCCTCATTTGGGCTTCCCTGGTGGCTCAGTGGTAAAGAATCTGCCCGCCAGTGCAGGAGACATGGGTTTGATCCCTGGGTCAGGAAGATCCCTGGAAAAGAAATGGCAACCCACTCTAGTAATCTTGCCTGGGAAATCCCATGGACAGAGGAGCCTGGCAGGCTACAGTCCATGGGGTCACAAAAGAGTCACACAGGGCTGAGTGACTACACAGCAACAACCCCGCATTTATCACATATGTAATTGTTTTCTCTGAATCTTGCTTGCTTTTAGCTCAGTGACAGAACAATGCATAACTTTGAGTCAGATCCTCCTGACTTTTCCTTTAGAGTTTCTGAGTTTCATGCCTTGCTTCAAAAGGACTGTTTCCAGTCCTAACAAATGTTTGCCTTTCCTGCCTTTTTAGTACTTTGACAGTTGGTAAAAAACTGTTTAGATGGCTATTCTCTCTGGAATTTACTTTGGGGCATCATGTGAAACAATAACAATAACAACTTATTACTTTCTTTCTCAAGAGGATAAACAATCATCGGGTACTACTTTAAAAATACATTAACTGGTCCATCTTTTCCCCACTGATCCGACTGCTACTTTTGCATTATGCTAAATTCCTATAATCCCTGTGGCTTGGTTCTTGGATTGTTTGTTCTGCTCCTTTGATCCCTCACTCTACCCAGTTTTAATTACTCCAGTTTTATAGTGTGTTTTGATATCTCATAGGTCAAATCTCATCTAATTTTTATTCTTCTTCAAAATGTTTCTGGCTTTTCTTGCTTGTTTACTCTTTCAGATGAGCTTTAAAGTCAGCTTGTCAAGTTCTATAAAAGCCCCTTTAGGATTCTGATTGGGAATGCATTGAATTTATAGATTTAATTTGGGAAGAATGGACATCTTTGTATTACTGAGTCTTCCTATCCTGGAGCGTGATATATCACTCCATTTATTTAGGGCTTCTTTATGTCCTTCAGTAAAGTTTTATCGTGTTTCTCATATAGGACCTGGACATTTCTCATTAAGTTTATTCTTTGGCATTTTATAGTCTGGGTTAGCCATTGTGCATGGGATACTTTTCTCATCACATTTCTAAATGGCTATTGCTGGGTATATAGGAGAGGTGTGAATGCTGATGCTATCTTGTCTCCAGCCATGCTGATGAACTCTCTATTTAG
Source organism: Nanger dama (assembly GCA_917880005.1). NCBI lineage: Eukaryota > Metazoa > Chordata > Mammalia > Artiodactyla > Bovidae > Nanger > Nanger dama. Next base: position 18,616,886 of record CAKJTW010000028.1, on the reverse strand, counting down.
ACTAATATTTTTTCTGTGGATTAGAAGAATTTTGAACGCAGCATGCCTGTCCCACTGGGGATGGGCCTTCCTCAAGAGCAAAAGGCTCCGGGTACCCGGATGGCAGTAGCTGAACGCACTGACCCTGGAGGGCTGCAGTGGGGACTGCTGTGTGAGCAGGGCTTTCTAGCAGATGGCCCTTAGAGCCCTTTCAATTCTGAGCTTTCACAAGCCCATAATTCTGGTTGCTATGTCCCTTTTCATACACTGTCTCCCCAGTTGCATGATAATCAAGGGCAAGTTCCCCTCTCGCCTTTCCCTCTTCCCTGTACATGTTTGATTTCCACACACCAAGCATTGTGCCACAGGCCAGAAAGGTGGGAAGGAGATATCAAGGTGATGGTTGCAGGTATTTATGTGTCACACTCTCGGGAATCAGGCAGTGTCAATTAAAATATTCTCAAACGAACTTAGAATATGGCAGAAACTCTCCACCCCAAATTACTGGAGGGGCATATTCCCTGGGGGCTCCTCCCCTGCACTGACCCCTTAGGGGTTCTCCAGCGGGCGTGGTGGCAGCAGCAGCTCTGTCCCCCAGGGGATCGCTGGGTTTTTGCCTTTCATCCCAGGCTCAGCTGAGCACCTGGTTCAGACAGGCACTTAGTAAATGTTATTGAATAAAATGAGGCATGAGAGATAGGTTGGGAGCAACCAGGGCTCCCGGGCACTTTTGGAAGTGGCCCCTGGTTTTCAGGATGAGGTGGCCCCTGGGGTGTGCTGAATGTCTCCAGACACAGGCTACTACTCACTTAAGTCCACCTCACTCAGACAGTTCCAGCCGTCTGAGTGGGAGTTCTTGGTGACGGGCGAGGGCTTTGTCAGACACGTCCAGTTCTCTAAAGGCCACGTATGACCAATGGCTACCATACTGGATAGTAAGGACTAGACATTAGAAAGTCCTAATTTCTTGTGTAAGGGGTCAAAACCTGTCATCTAGAAAAGAGGTCAATCTTCCTTCTTAAGGAGAGAAAGGAGTTTTTGACAATAAGGGTAGAAACCAAACACACAAGTTCAGTTCTTAATAAGTCTCTGCCATACTGAGACCCAGGGTCTTCTTGCAAGGACCCTCTGGTCTAGAGATGGAGGTGGTCATACGGCTAACGAAGATGACAAGTGCTATCATAGAGGGATGTGGCCAGGCTGCCATAGAGTGACTCGGAGTAACTCCACATGTGGGTGATGGTGAATTGTGTACAAAGAAGTGATGTTCACTGCATGCCTTGAAGATTCACTAGGAGTTGGCCAGGCTTAGAAACGGGGTGTGTGTGTGTGTGTGTGAGTGTGGGGGGTCAGGATGAGGGGTATGGGCCCTCCAGGCAGAGAGGGTGGCCTGAGAAATTGTCAGGTGGCCTGAGGCCAGGTGTGGCCTTTTCCTTAGATGAGTCTTCAGCAAGGCTGTCCTTGGGATCCCAGCCAGAGCTGGGCCTGGAGGGGCTGGGAGAGGCTAATGGTGGCAGGCCCTGCAGGCTTCTGTGGTGGGCTTCCCTCCCAGAGCCTAGTTCAGAGCTCTGCTCAGTGATGAGGGGGAGAGGGAAGCAGGAGGCTGAAGGTTGTGGGGAGGGGAATCCAGTTTTGTTTCCAGCCATCTCTGCAATGCTCCTTTCCAACAACAGGGGGCAGGATGACCTTAGGAAACAATATCCATTCTTTGGGATTTAAGCAGCCAGGTGAAATCCTAAGGTAAGTGAGACTTTTCAGTACTCACTGGACACTTACTGAGCCTCAGGCTTTGTGCTGGCTCTGAAGACACTAAGACAAACCCCCACCATTTGCAGCCTGTGTCCCAGGCCAGGTGGACTGTGGGGATTGCAAGGTAGTTGTGGTCAGTTCTGCCAGGGTAGAGGCTGGAGAAGTAGGACCAGCTTCCTAGGGGAAGCAGTTCTTGAGCTGAACCAAGACAAGAAGTCGCCCTCTTGGTTGCCAGGATTGGTAAGACACGCCATCCCAAGGGGACAGACACATGAGGCATGGCAGGAATAGCCGTGTCTGACTGCTGACTGTTGCCCCAGGTCCTGGAGCGGGGGTGCTAGAAACTGTGAGGTATGGTGGGGCTGCGTGCACAGCTCAGGAGGTCCCAAAGCAGTGCTGAGAAGCTCCATCCTGGGGCAACGGGGAGGAGCCATCAGAATTTCTTTAAAACATTTCAAAGTTTTCATTACGAAAATTTTCAAATATATACCACAGTGCATCATATAATGAACCCCGCCTGTGCTTGCCGACAATGATCACATTCTTCCACGTTTTCATTCTTTCTCCCTCCACATTAAAAAAAAAAAAAAGCTTTTTATTATAGAAAATTTCAAACACAGACAAAAGCAGGGAGCTAGGAAAGTGACCCTCTACCCAGATCAACAATGAACAATCTGCTGAGCTTGTGTCTGCTCTAGCCTTACGCATTCCTCCCCACCCTCAGATTACTTGGAAGCAAACCACATGTCATTTCATATATACCTATTTTGGGATGTATGTTTAAAAGTTAAGGATGCTTTAAGAACACACAATTGCACTCTCATGCTCACATCTGAACAAAGTTAATAGTCATTCTTTGATTTCATCCAATATCCAGCCCAGGAATGGCCAGGATCAGAGGAGCAGATGAGCATTTCAGGAACGTTGTCCTGGCAGCACATGGAGAAGGAAGTAGAGGGGACTGGGGTCGGCATTGGGGCATCGTCCAGGAGACATTCGTGAAGGTCTGGAAGCAAAGCTAGGGTGACCTGACCTTGACTAAGGTGGAGCCACGGAGATCGGAACCAGACACTGCACATCTTGTCACATTAATCCTCATGAACGCCCTGTGAAGGAGGGTTTGTTTATAGGTGAGGAGACCATGGCTTGAGAGACTGAACTGCTCAGAGAGACGTAGCTATGAAGTTGAAGAAGTTTGGATTCAAACTCAGGCTGGCTTGTCCCTGAAGCCTTGGCTCCTGACCGCGGCCAGTATGGCCTCTGGAGTCTCAGGGCCACAGACCCCGGGGAAGGCTGGGGGGCAAGGGTGTGACAGAGTGGCATCCACAGACCCTGATGCCTCCTGGATGTGAGGGGTGAGGCGGGGAGCTGCTTTGTTGCCTGAGAGAACCTGTGAGTGTGCAGTGGCATGTGGAGATCGTGGTGTGGGCCAAGGTCCCCTTTACTAACCTGTGCAAACGACACACCAGGGATTCCAATCAACTCCGCCTTCCCTTCCTTTTCTTTCCTCTCCTGGTGCCCTGCTCAGGCCTTGTCCACTCAAGGCCCAGCCCTCCCTGCCATGGGGAAGGCTGATGCCCACCAGTTTCCAAGTGGATTGGCTGCCCCGTTCTCCATATGAGTGGGGGGAGGGCACCACACTTGGCACCTCTCAGAACCCAACTTAGACGGGGCTGACTTAGTCAACCCTGGTTCTGCCACAGTCACTTTTGGTTGACCTTGTCACATCTCTTTAGGAACAGATCACTTTTCCTCCACACTTTCCACCCCAACTCTGCCCCACAGAATCCCCTGTCTGTTGTCACGGTGGGTGACAGAGGGCTGGACAGTTCTCTTAGGCATCTGTTCCTCAAGGGAGCTTCCTGCCTCCTGGACAGCAGCCATCAGGAGGGGTTGCCAGGGGCAAAGGGCACACGGATCTCTTGCCTGCCTCAGATTACAGGCTGGGGAGCCAGGCGTGGGCTGGCACTCTGGGGCCAGTGGCTTGAAGGAAGATGGATGTAGCCTAAGTGATGTCTCTTTGTGGCCCAGTGGCGCGGGGAGGCCGGGTCGTCGATGGTTATCGATGCCTGAATCAGATGCCTGAACACCCGAACCAGTCCGAATCGTCAAATGTGCTTTCCAGGAGCCTTTGTCATGACTGCCCCAGGGCAGACACATTAGGATGTTCCCTTATTTGTTCAGTAGATAGAGAGATAGATGACCAGATGTGAGGGACTTGCCTAAGGCCACTGTGTGCCAGGGCCCAGGTTTTCTGCCTTATTACCTGTGTTCTTCACTTTGCAGTGGGTCACCCAGACACGGGAGGGGCTGGGCAGGCTTGCCCTCCACTAAAGATCCTGGTGGGGCTCTGCTGGGCTGGAGACTGCTGGCAGACCTGGGGCTCTTAGAAACCTCTGGAACTTCAGAACCTGGGAGACGTTAGGGCTCACTTAGCCCAGCCCCATCCTCATCTAGCAATTGCAGAATAGGGCACAGGGAAGGGAGCCACCTACCTTGTCACCAGCAGACTGAGGATCTCCCCTGGTCTGGGCCGCCCCGTTCATCCTCACTGTCTTCCTCCAAAGCTCCTATAGGCCAAAGGAGGGAGAGGGCCACTCTGGCTGCTTCAGACTAAGATCCTCCCCCTCTCCTGTAGGAAGGACTAGCAGATAGTGTCTTCTTCTCTCCTTTAGGTCCTGGGCCCACTTCAGTGCTCCCCCCTGCATCCTCCCGGCTTTGGGGTGGATGTGGGCAACTGCTGCCATGATTAGAGCTGGGAGAGTCCAGAGACCTGAATTCAGATCCTTTCTCTGACTATGGCTGTGTGAACTTGTGTAAGTCACTTCACTTCTCTGAGCCTCCAAGTCTTCACCTGCTCAATGGTAATAATTCTACCAGCCCTGTCTTGATCAGAGGGGATCAAATCCTAAAGAAAACACTAGACAAATGTTAAGGGGTGGGCCTATTCTGAGCTGGTAAGAGAGAGGCCACGAGAATCAGTGAGTGTCCAGAGCATGGTTCCTTCCTGGGCCTCAGAAGACTGTGAATACGGACTTCATCTCTGTTGCTGATTTGCTGTGTGGCCCCGGGCAAGTGGCCTAACCTCTCTGTGCCTCAGAAAAACATGCCGATCACTGTATCTTCTTGCTGTGGTACTGACCTCCTGGCAACAAGGGGAAGCTAAATGCAGAAGAGCTTTAAGATCCTTGGAAGAAAGGCTGTCCATAAAAGTAACAGATTAACAACATCCAATAATCACGCTGTCTGCTAACAGAAGTAATGCTGCCCTAAAGTCAGGCAGGGAAACCAGCCCTGTCAGCACAGAGGCAGCTCCTAGCTGGTCTTCTTCTCAGGCTCCAAGGGCTAATAACCCTCTGCATTTGTTTATGTGGGGCCTTGCCTCTGCAAACAACCACTAATTAGCTCCTCCATGGGTGTGCCCAGGAGGCAGGCAGGAAGGGCATGGGACGAGAGCTAAAGCTGTGGGAAGGGGGGGTCTAGCCCGGCCACCTAGCCAGTTAGGGCAGGGCTGGGCTGGGAACAGAAGGCTCTCCCAGTTCTCAGCGCCTACTTCTGTCCCTGGCGAGGTGAGCAGCTAGGCAGAGACTTTGAGCTCTTTGGGCCTCAGTTTCCCCACCAGAGCTGCCAGGGCAGGAAGGGGTGAGGCATCATGGGGCGTGTGGCCAGGTTGCCTGCTGGCTCACCCACCGTCCTTTCCTCTCCACCCCCGCCACCCTTCCCACCCCTGATGCCTGGGGCTGGCACGGGGAGGCCACTCAGGTCCCGAACCTGGGGTTCCACCTAGTGTCCTCTCTGTGGCCAAGTCCCCCTGATGGAAGCTGGGAGCCAGAAGGCCTGTCGCATGACTCTCTGAGCCTCAGTTTCCTCATCTGCATAGCGGGGTTGTAATTCTCACTCTCTGAGCCTCAGTTTCCTCATCTGCATAGTGGGGTTGTAATTCTCACCCTGCCAGCCACGGATGCCCAGACCCTGGGCTCGTGCGCTGGGTGGGGATGCACCAGGCAGCCCTCCTCTGCAGGGCACACAGCCCCTCCAACCCAGACCAAACATGTGAAGGTGAGGCCGGAGCCTCTGCCTTGGGGGAGAAGCGGCTGCCTCTGTCTTCCTCTCATCCTGGCTGAGGCCTGAGGGAGCTTTCCTCTGGGTGCTCGGCTCCTTTCCCTCCTCTCTCTTTAGACGACTGCTCTCATTCTGTCTGCCTCTCACCGCACAGCCTATTTTTAACTTTCAGCACTGGGGGAGGGGAGCAAGGGCTCAGGCGCTGGCTTTTCCCCCTCTCTTTTCCTTTGCCTCCGTTCTTCTCCGGCCCTCCTCCCAGGGTCCCCGCCTTTTCTGCCCTCCCCACAGCCTCCTGTCCTATCCTCTCATCCTCTCACTGCCTCCCGACTCTCTGTCCTTCTCCTCTCCCACCCCTACAGATGCTGCTGGCTCCGAGGGCCTCCCCTTCCCCTGTGGCTTCTCCTGGAGGGGGAGCAGTTCTTGGATAGTGCCCATTCTTGCCGCAGTCACGCTGGACCGCTGCTGGCTAATCTAGGGGCCCTTTTGGGGCAGCAGCTGACACAGTGACCGCTCCCCTCCTTCTGGCAACCTGGTCCTCTCTCGGTGTCTAAGACTTTGAATGCTTCCGGCTCCTCCCCATCTTCTAGACAAGCCTTGTGGGCGCCGCTCTGCCCCTCTCTTACCTGTCTCAGCCCCTGCTGTTTGAGTGGGGCCGATCCAGCTCTGGGCTTCAGAGACCCTTGTGTGACCAGGCCTGGCCAGGGGGAGCCCATCCTGGGGTTTTTGTTGGATCGGGAAAAGGAGTCTTTCCTCTTGCAGGACGGTGGGATGTCAAATGGAACTGCCAGGGCTCCTCGGCCCCCACAGCGAGAGGCTGCCTGAGAAAGAGGCCAACAAGGAGGAAACAGAAAGTGTGATGGAGGAAGAGAGTCCCGAGCCCTCAACCTGGAGAGCACCTGGACCCAGCTGTTTCTGATGTTTTGGTCACATGAGCAATATATATATATATATATATATATTTTTTTTTTTTTCCTGAAGCCATTGGCATTTATAACTGAGGGAGGTTCAAAATGGAGGGGATATATGTACACCTCCAGCTGATTCATGTTGAAGTTTGACAGAAAACAACAAAATTCTGTAAAGCAATTATCCTTCAATAAAAAATAAATATTTTTTTAAAGAAAAATTGAAAAATAAAGAGAGTCCTGACTGGCTTGCCATCCTGGCTTCTTGTCCCAGTCCACTCCTGTCCCACTTCCTCATGCTACCCTAGGCTTCCTCCTTCCCTATGGCTGAGAATTCCCAAACACCCAGGCCACACTACATTTCTGGGCTTCAGCCTGTATCTTTAGCTGCCCTGAAGCTTTTGACACGAAGACTTGCAGAGGCACTCGAAACACGGCACGTCCCAAACTGGACTCATCCTGTGTCCATCTTCCAGGACTTTCTGACTTGGGGATTAATGCTCCCTTCATTCCTTCCACCCACCCTTCCATCTACCCATGCATCCATTCATCCTTCCTTCCTCCTTTCCTCTCTCCCTCCCTTCCTTCTTTCCTTCTATCCATCGCTCTTCCACCCACCCACCCATCCACCCATCCATCCAACTACTCGTCCATCTCCTCTTCCTCATAGCTACTGTAGTGATGATGATAGCAGCCTATGTTGATGGAGGTCTTGGGTCTTCCCAGGTGGCTCAGTGTTAAAGAATCCACCTGCGGAACTGCAGGAGATTTGGGTTTGATCTTGGGTCAGGAAGATCTCCTGTAGAAGGAAGTGGCAACTCACTCCAGTATTCTTGCCTGGAGAATCCCAAAGACAGAGGAACCTGGAGGGCTACAGTCCATAGGGTCACAAAAGTTGGGCACAACTGAGTGACTGAGAGCATATAGGGGGCTTTCTTGGTGCCAGGTACTGGGCTAATCAATGCTGCTGCTGCTAAGTTACTTCAGTTGCGTCCGACTCTGTGTGACCCCATAGACGGCAGCCCACCAGGCTCCCCCATCCCTGGGATTCTCCAGGCAAGAACACTGGAGTGGGTTGCCATTTCCTTCTCCAGTGCATGTAAGTGAAAAGTGAGAGGGAAGTCGCTCAGTCGTGTCTGACTCTTCGCGACCCCATGGACCGCAGCCTACCAGGCTCCTCTGTCCATGGAATTTTCCAGGTAAGAGTAGTGGAGTGGGGTGCCATTGCCTTCTCCACAGCTACTCATTTAATCCTCAAAACGAGCTTGTGACATGGTAGTATTATTACACTGTCTAGAGATGAGGAAACTGAGGCAGGGGGGTTGATGATTTACAGTGAGGAAGTGGAGAACCAGGACTCCTCATTGCTCAGGACAGTCCTGGGGTTGTCCTGCACACCCTATTTTTCCTGTTTAGGTGGTCACCACATCCTGAACACATTTGGAAGTGGCCACTGGTTTTCAGGATGAGGAGTCCTCCAGGGTGTGCTGAATGCCTCCAATCACGGGCGCTCAGTCCCTGAAGTCCACACCATTTTAGCCATCTGAGTTATTGGTGATGGGTGGCGCCTCTGACACACCCATTCAGCTATCTGAGGGCCTTTGTTCAGCTAAACGCCGCTGCCCACCTACCACTTGGTGGTCTGAAGTCCCCCACCCCTCTCCCTTCTTGACGATTCAGGGCAGAGAGGCTGGAGCAGGGGGAGCTGGCTGCCACCCCTCACTCCAGATAGTTGCCCCCTAGGTGGGGAACTGTCTGAGGATGTATCACAGGAAGCTATGCCTGGGGCTGACTTGAGGGGATGAGAGACCTGGAGCTCACCTTGTGGTCCACAGTGATAAGTCTCTGGGTGGACGTGGTGTTCCTGAGAGCCAGGGTCCTGCTCTGAGCCAGGCTGTTCCACCCTGGCTGGCGACACTGCCTTTGGGCCAAGCACTGCTGTCCCATCCTGGAGAGGGAACAAGGGAGCTGACCGTGTGTTGGGGCTGCCCGGGGTGGTGGTGGTGGTGGTGGTGGAGGTGGTGCTGAGGCAAAGGAGGACACCCCTTCCTATGTGTGAGATGGATTTGTCAACACCTGGAAGGACTCTGCCCCAAGAGGTCAGCATGGTGGCCACAGAAGAGCACCACTCAGATGTCCCTTGAAGGGATCCCATTGGCTCACCACTCCTGATAGCTGCATCTTCAAGACCTGCAGCAGGGTTTCCCCCAGCCTTCCTCTCCCAGGCTGCCCTTGGCCAATGGCCAAGCACATCGAGGGTACTAGACCGAGACCTCATTTGCCCAGCACAGGTCCCCTCCCTTGGGCAGTCTTTGCTTAAGGCCTCCCTCATCCTAGCCAGAACATTCCCTGGGTTGCACTGAGTCTGGGGCTCAGTTTTCTTGTAAATAAGATGGGAAAATTAAAACCCATCTTGGATATTTGAGGATAACCCAGGAAAATGTGTGGTAAGTGCCTGGGACAATTCGTGGCTCAGCAGGGCTCTCCCCTGACCATATGAGCTGCCTCTCCCCTCCCCTGCCTGCCTTAGGGTCTGGCTCAGGGCTGAGCACACAGGAGATGCTTAAAATCCAGGTGATGAAATGTGAGGAACTAGCGGGGGGACGGCCCAGGCGGGCTCTGCCACGCGGAGACAGCGATAGTTACGTCAGCTTACAACTGTGCTCAGAAACACCGATTCAGCACTCGCTTCCGCGTGTAAAGCTCTGTGGGGCTGGGAGGCTGGTGTGCAGTGAGGGAGAGAGGAGCAGGGAGGCAGTGGGGGAATGAGGGAAAGAAGGCACATAGGCACAGAGGGAGAGAAGCTGAGGGAGAGGAGATGAGGGATACAGAAAGAGACCCGGAGGGAGAGACTGGCTGAGAACAAAACAAAGACAGGTGGAGAGAAAGTCAGAGAGTTTAGAGAGGCAGAGAGCCAGGAGAGAGTGTGTGCAAGCCCAGGGAACGGAGAGGGAGATAGAGAGAGAGAGACAGAGGTGCCAGCCAGGCTCCCTGTGCCCTGACCAAGTGACCGGCTAGAGGGCAAGTGAGAGACTCCGTTTTGAGTGAAGACCTCTTGAGGCTGTTGTCTTCTGGATCAAGGGCCACATCCATTCTTGATCTCAACAAGAGCCAGCAAAGGGGGCCCACGGCCCGGAGCTAGCAGTCGAGGAGTGGGCTGTGATCTGGTGGATGGGGGCTCCGGGGGCCCTGGAGCTACGTGACAAGCAGATCACCAGCCCCAAGAGGGGCCGCCCCTGCCACGGCCTGTTATTCTGGCCACTCAGGGAACACCTGCCTCTGAGTGCCGGGGTCGCTGTGGGTGTCTGAGGTGGCAGAGGTGGGACATTGTGAACGCACCCAGGCCGCAGATCCCGGCGAATGGAGGAGGAGGACGGTGAGTGACCAAATGTCCGAGTCTCTCTGGGGTGGAAAAGTCCCCTCTTATGATCCCACCGCCTCAGTTTGGATGCTTCTACGGTCAGCCAGCTCCCCCCCCCCTAATTAAGAAAGCCTGCTCTGATGCTGAGAAGGTCTTTGCTAGGCTGACACTTCCCCTCTGGTCTTAGCTGCTTGTGCTGGGGTAAGCTGTAGCTAGCACATGAGGTCACAGGGTTACCTGTGGGGAGAGAATCCTAGAACTTTCCTCTGCGTCCCAAAGGGAAGCAGGAGTGTGTCTCTTTGGATCTCTTATTTGATCTCAGGGCCCTATTGCCCCAGAGAAAGATGACCTACTGATTCCTTTATACTGGGATGCTTGGAAGTTACTTTGTAACATCCTCTAAAGACACAGTTTTTAACTTAAAGGGACACTTCACTGATGGTGGAATAACAGGCAGTGGAGAGTGGGTGTGGAGAGATTTAGATGGACGAGGCCTCTCTCTGGCTCCCATTTCCCACTGGAGTCTTCCTTTCTATATTAATTGGAGGTTCTTGGCAGGTGGGGGCCCTTTCTTCTGTTTCTTTACTGTTCCCCCCACCAGGGCCAGTGAGCCTCTCTACTCTCACCCAGGGGGCTTCCTGTGAACGGCAGGAATGGAACAGTAAGCACAGTTTTGTACCCATGAGCCACATCACCAAGAAAGACCCCAACCAAGGTATGAGTCCTGCCTATGGGTGACTTGCTGTGTGATCTTTGGCACATCATTGCCCTATCTGGGCCTCCCTGGTTAAGGCAGGGTTTGGACCAATGGTCTTTGAAGGCCCCTCTAGCTGCTGTGATTCAAGGTTCTGGGTCTTTGACCCTTCTCAAATTGCCAGTTAGCCTCTAGGCTAGGCTCTGAGTGCAGCAGGACAAGCTAGATGGACTCCAGAGGACCCAGTAGCTCTAGGCCAGCCAGGCAACGAGACTTCTCCATTTGAAAACAGTGGGCGAGATCTCAGAACTGGAGGCCTGTGGACTCTCTTATCTGACTCCCTCAGTGACAGATAGAGAAACCAAGGCCTGGGTACATGGGTGGCTTGGTCAAGTTCCTCTGCATGTTAGATTTGGGTTCAGTTCAGTTCAGTCACTCAGTTGTGTCCGACTCTTTGCAACCTCATGAATCGCAGCACGCTAGGCCTCCCTGTCATCACCAACTCTCGGAGTTCACTAAAACTCACGTCCATCAAGTCCGTGGTGCCATCCAGCCATCTCATCCTCTGTCGTCCCCTTCTCCTCCTGCCCTCAATCCCTCCCAGCATCAAAGTCTTTTCCAATGAATCAACACTTCACATGAGGTGGCCAAAGTACTGGAGTTTCAACTCTAGCATCATTCCTTCCAAAGAAATCCCAGGGCTGATCTCCTTCAGAATGGACTGGTTGGATCTCCTTGCAGTCCAAGGGACTTTCAAGAGTCTTCTCCAACACCACAGTTCAAAAGCATCAATTCTTTGGCGCTCAGCTTTCACAAATAGTTCCTTCTGCCTCTCTGTGCAGTTGGTTGGGCCTTAGGGGTAAATCCTGGTGGGCACGCTGGTGGAGGTGAAAGCCGAGACAGGCTCCAAAGGAAAGTGTGGGTGGAGTGTAGTCTTCCAGGCAGAGGCTCCAAGGGGAGGGAGAAGGGTTAGGTTGTGTACCGTGCCCTTGGCCTGTGCACCTCCTGCATTCTGGGATTCTAGAAGCCTGGGCAGTGGCTGGTGTCTGAGCTGGCTGTTCTGCGCTTGGTCTCCGGTGTGCAGTGATGGAAGACCCCACTCCTGGGGCTATGCTGTCTGTGGACCAGCAGCTGGACTGGGCTGGACTCAACTGTAAATCACCCATGGAACTGGGCTGGTGGGGATGGTTTATGCATCTTAGGCACCTACCCTGCAACTCAGAACAGGCAGTAACATGTCATTTTAACGAGACTGCAAATTTCCTTGTCACCCAGGAGGTTGACAGGCATGGCCATCAACACCTTGCTTGTCCCAGGCCCCTCCAGGGAGTATGTGAGGAAGGCAATGGGACTTGGGGTCCAACTAACCAGACCTGGGAGAGAGGTGGGACTGGCTTGACTTTGGGCGCCCCTGCTCCCCAGGCATCTCTCCTCTTTGACAGCTGCTCCCATTGCCCTTGAATATGCCAAGCGGATTTTCCTCCCCAGATCTCCACTCACACTGCTCCTGACACCAGGAACACCTCTCTTTTCCTTTAGATTGTCCAGATTCTGCTTTCAAGGCCTAGGTGAAGACCTCTGCCTTCTGGAAGCCTCCTGTGGCCAGCCTAGCCATAACCCTTAGACCCCTGGGGAGGTGGTCCCCATTTACTTTCTAACTCCAGTAACCAGGCTGGGGTGTTGTCTGAAGTAAGAGAACAGCAAGACCCGGGAGGCTGCATCCAGGCTCAGCGGGAAAGAGAAATGTGATAAGCGATGTCTGCCAGTGTCAGGGGAAGGAAGGCAGCAGCCCCTCGCGTTCAATTGCCCTGTTGAGGCATCTGGGCCATGTGGCCATTTATCTTAAGATCTGTGCACATGTTGATGATAAACTTCTCTCATTTCTTTATCCTCTATCTGCCTGGGAGTGATACAAGCTCCTGGTGGCAGGCATACTGCCCACACATTCTCTGTGTCCCTCAAACTGCTAGGCACTCATGAAGACCCCCAAAACCCTAGTCTGATGGACAGGCAGTGTGTAAAATGCTGGCACTTTACCTGGAGTTGGGAAGTAATTCATAGGGTATCAGAGCCATTTAGAGAGGAGAGATCTGGGGGGTGCAAAGTGGGAAAGTGTTTTCTCAAGATCCGAGAGGGAATGAGTTCTGGGAAGGTCTCTGCTGGGCACAAGAGGTTGCTGGATTGCTGAGGGGTGTTTCTCAGACCAGTTGGGGCAGGGCTCAGCATCCTGCCAGGCACTGGGGTCCCAGGCTGCCTCCCTGGCCCTCGTAGATGCTCCTCTTTTTCTCATCTGAGGCTCGGAGAGCGTTCATTAGTGCAACATCCTCCCACGTATGGGAGCCACACCTGTCATTATCCCCATTTTACTGATGGGAAAACGGAAGGAGCACCGGGTTTATGGCTGGACCCCAGGGCCCAGCCCCCTCCAGCAGGTCCGTGGCAGCTGGAGTTGCTCTGGTTCCAAACATAGGCTGTCTCAGCTCAGGCCAGTCTCCAGGCTGGTCGATGAGGCAGGTCTCCTCTTACGGATGCTGATGTAGACCGTGTGAGTTAGGAAGTCAATGACAGGCCATTAGTTCTGAGCCCCTTGTGATCCAGATGGAGAAAATGAGGCCCAGAAAAGGCTGGGGCCTGACCCCAGGCTACACAGCCTCCCCTAGTGAACAGGCTCCCTGACAACTTGGTCTCCCAAGGAATGCAGAATAGAGAGTGAGCCAGGTTGTACATCTGGGCCTTTGCTGGGGTCCCCCGCTGCCCAGGCCCCAGAACATTAAAGAGAGGAAGCCGCAGGACCCCTGCCCTGGCAGCCGGCTCTGGGTGTCATGACACTCGGCCATGCCTGGCTTTCCTACCACTTTAGATACTTTGACATCTTCCCCATCCTGTTAGGGTAAGGAGAGCGATTCCTAGGCCTGGCGAGCAGCGTGCAGGCCAGGTTACAGGCTTGGGGCTCAGGAGGGATGCCTGGGGCACCCGGTCTCTGAGCCTTGCTGCCTCATCCCCAGATGAGGCAGGATCAAGCATCTCCGCAGTCCATCTTCAAGTTCTCACTGTGGTACAAATGGCGGATGGTAGAACCTTTCCCGAAGTCATGCTGGCAGGAAGGGGAAAGGAGAGGTTGAAGGCGGGAACAGGATGCTGGGGGTTCTGAGCTGTGGGTCATGGTGTGGTCCAGAGAGCAGGTCTATAGGCCAGACACTCCCTCCCAGGCTGGCCTTCCTCCTCTCCCTCCTTCCCTCTTTCTCACCTCCTCCCTTCTCCTACTGCAGCTGTTAATTCAGTCCTCCCCTCCACGTGGAGCACCATAAAGAGCTGGCCTTCAGCCAGATTCGCATTGGTGGTTTATTGATTTAATTAAGCAGTGTCCCCCGTCCATGATGTGAGCTGGGCAGGGGCTGGACTGGGCACCTGTAGGGCGGCTGATGGGCATTAAAGACAGGGAGGCTGCTGACATCAGGGCAGTCTGATTCAGGGACCTGTGCTTCCTGTGACCTTTGTCCTTCTGTCCCTTTTGGACTCTATCAGAAGTGACATTGCAAGTGGCAGTGACAGCGTAGTCAAGCCCGAAGCTTCTGCCAGGGAGAGGGGGCCTCAGTGGACAGCGGGCAAGGGAGCCCTGGCCCGCCTTCAGCAGCCCCTCCTCCTGCAGATGCCTCGCCCAGTGCCCTGGAAAGGCTGTCCTTTCGTCCTCTAAACAGAGCTGCAGTTTTGGAGGCCTGTGGCATGCTCCCTGTGCCCACTCTTGCCTGGCATCTCCAGATGCCATCATGGGGCAGGCATTTGCTGCGTCTGCAGAAAAGCCAGGAGTGACTGGAAATGACCTCCACGCTCCCCGCCCCTCCCTGGCCAGGGAGCACAGGCCTGGGGAGCTGTGCGGCCTGCCTCCCAGCTGCCCTCTTTGGGCCTCCATCTTTCTAGATGTAAGTAAAAGCTGAAGGCAGCAGCATCCGAGGGCCCTGCTGATTCCTCGGCCATCCCTCTTCTTGTGCCTGGGAGGCTGTTCTTATGCCATGGAGTGCTAGGCCCTGGGCTGGGGGATTCTCACATTTCTAGGGTCAGCCAATCCTCACTCCAGCTTTGGAAACTAGGCAACCTCATCCCCACCTTAGAGACGAGCAACTCAGAGAGGTTGAGTGACCTGCCTCAGGCCACACAGCTTGGTTTGAGCCCAGCCAGCCTTAAGAGGGGGGACAGTAATGTTGATGTATTTCCCTCCCCACCCTAGTGCCACGTCGGCCCTTCTAGTCAGTCACAAGACTCTCCCCTCCTCCCCAGAGCTAGAAGAAAAGATTGGCCCCAGGGGAGCAGGAAGGACTCCGGGGGACAGAAATGCTACAGGCAGCCTTTGGTCCCGCTTTAGGGAGAAAGATGGAGGCCCTGGGTTGGTGGTGCCAAGTTGGCCACATTGCCCACGGGGAGCCAGGAACCTGGGTGAGGGGGCTGGGGCTCGGCAGAGTGGCTTCTTTGCAGGACTGGGGCTGGATGCATGGACAGGCTTTGGTGGCTCAGAGTCTGATGGACCTGGCAGGGTCCTTGGGGCCCATTGCCCAGATGAGAACACTGAGGCCCAAGGTCACACAGTCTGGGTGGGGGTCTCCCAGGGAGAGTCCAGCCTGGCCCTCAGCTGACCCTCCCCCCATTTATAGCTCCAGCCACCTGGAGCAAGGTGGGCACCGAGCAGGTGGGGGCACCCGCCCCACAAGCCTGTGTCAGCAGTGTCTGTCTCATGAGTTCACAGCTGCTGGCAAACATCTGCTCCGTCTCACACCATGGCACCATCTGCCACCCCGCCTGCTCAGCCTCTCTATATAGCTTTCTCAACTTCTCTGTGTCTCTGCGTCTTCCTCTCTCTTCCCTTGCTCCTTCTATGAGTGTCTTAGAATTGGTCATCTCTGCCTTGCCCACTGGGCAAGGCCAAATGGTCCAGTGCCCAGGACCCGGGGATGTGTAGAGTCAAGTGTGACAGGCCAGGCTTGGGGGCAGCAGGGCTGGGAGCTCTGCCATTCCCTGACTGATGGCCCTGAGCTTCCATCTCCTCATCTCTAAAATGGGGAGAACAGTTCTCACCTTGGAGGGCCGTTGCAGGGCTGAGGGCTGAGGACAGTGCCTGGCACTTTCCAAGCCTCCTTCTGCTCCACACCTAGGTTTAGAGTTACTGCCACAGTCATCCAACCTGCCCATTCCCCAACCTGGATGTGCCCAGGAATCCTGGGCAGCCCTGAGAAGGTACAGGTTTCCACGCCCTGTCCTCCCAGATCTTTTCTGCCCAGCTGGATCCATCATGCCGTATCCCTGCCAAGTTGTCCCTGGAAAGCTGTTATCCATCTCTGGTGAATTAACAGGGAAGGCTAACAGATTGGGGTCCTGGAGCCACCACTCAGCTCACCCAGACTTAGCGCACATCTGCAAAATAGGAAGAATAAGGTTTTCTTCATAGCTTTGATGCAAGAGCTCCTGCAAAGCCCTCAGCACAGAGCCTTCTGTGGACATCACTGGGCTCAGCAAACGGGGCTGGCTTTTCTTGTTGAACCCTGCCAAGGGTGGGAGCTCACCTGCTCGGGCTGCTCAGAGTGTTGGGATGGAGAGCAGGGCTGCCTGTTATACATGATGCCTTGCTGTGTTGAAATGTGCCCCAAGGAGTCCATGCCTCTGCCTACAAAGCCTCCCCACCTGCCCATACCACTGACTTCTTCCTCTGACTTCTTGCAGCATGACTGGGTAAGCCCACACCTGGCACCTGTTTCCTGCTGGTTTACTCATTCTCTCTCACCCAGGGTGTTGCAAAAACCTCCCAAATGGTTGCCCCAGTTCTCCTCTGCACTCTCCACTCCATTCTCCATCTACACCTAGAAGGATTAAAAGAGAGCATTTTACTGGAGTATACATCTTAGTATAAAGTTAGTATAAAGTGCTCAAATCTCAAGTGTGTTATTGTTCAGCTGCTCAATCGTGTCTGACTCTTTGCAACCCCATGGACTGCAGTACACCAGGCCTCCCTGTCCCTCACCATCTCCTGGAGTTTGCTCAGGTTCATGTCCATTACCTGTGACACCATCCAGCTATGTATACGTATCTGCATATGTATACACCATGTAAATGTCTCATTGACTGAGATACAGAACAGTTCCAACAGCCCAGCACGTTCACTCGTGCCCCTTTCCAATCAATAATCTCCCCAGAGGTAACCAGTATTCAGACTTTAATCCCCAAAGTTAATTTCATCTACCCTTGAGTTTTATTTAAATAGGCCCACAGCACATACTCATTCTGTCTTCCTTTCTTTCAGCATCATCTGTGAGAACCACGCATCCAGTTGTCTGTATTGGGAGTTTCTTCTTTTTCACTGCTGCGTAGTATTTTGCTGCAGGAAGGTGCCATCAGTTAATTCTCCTCTCTTCAGTAGTTGGATGTGAGAGTTGTTTTCAGTCTTTAGCTGTGACGACCATTTTTGTGTACATTCTTGGTGGTCACTGGCTTTCATTTCTCTTGGTAAAATACCTGTGAGTGGAAGTTAGATCATCGCACAGGCATGTGTTTAGTCTCAGTAAATATTGCCAAACAATTTCCCAAGTGGTTGAACCAATTAACACTCCCACCAGGAACATATGAGCCTTTTGGTAACTCCACATTCTTGTCAACCTTGGGAGTTATCATTCCTTTTTAATTTTAGACATTTTGGTGGGAGAATAATGGTATCTCATGGTGATTTTAATTTGCGTTTCCCTAACGACTGATGAAGTTAAAAACTTTTCATACGCTTGTTGTGCAGCCAGAGATCCTCTTTTGTACACTGTGTGAGTCTTTTGCGAGTGTTTTCTAAATTGGTTTATCTGTTTTTCTTGATCAAGATATTTGTTTCTTGTTTCTTTTAAACTAGATAGTGGTGTGATTAATCTGTTGGATATATGAGCAGGAAATGTGCTTTTCCATCTTTGTCACTCCCTTTCCCATCCTCTCAGAACCCCTCAGTTTGTCACCACTGAGCCTTTGAATACGGGGTGCTCTCTGCCAGATGGAATCTCCCTGTCTTCTCTGCCTTACTGGGGCTTGCTCTTTCAAGAGCTAAAGCAAACTCCACCAGCTCGGGGAAGCTGGCTCTTCCTGCTCCATAGTTAACCCCTGTGTTCTGTATGCACCAGAGCACATAGCCCATTGGACGCAATGACAGCAAGCCAAGGGCACCTGGCTTCTCTGTGCACCTCTGGGGCAGGATGGCGTCGTCTCTGTCACAGTTGCCCATACTTCACACGAGGTTGGCTCTCAACCAACTCTTGTGGTAGATTTTCACTGATAGGATGGAGGCAGAGCCCAGTTTGCCTGCAAAGGTCCCAGTTTACACTTACAGATACAGTATGGTTTTGAATGGCCCCTCCTGGAGGCCCCGAGGGGATAGGAACAGGAGGGGGTGACAAGGGGGAAGAGAATATTTATTTCAGGGACAGACTGGGGTCTAGTGCTGACCTGGTGCCAATATGCTGTGTGCTATCAGGTAAATCTCTTCTATGCCTCAGCTTCCTCTTCTGTGAAATGGGGAGAATAAATAAAGCTTTCATCGCCTATGTCTCACAGGGTGGTTATAGGGTAGATGAGATGTCAGATGGGAAATTCTAGGCCAGATCTCCCCATTGACTCTACTTCCCACCTGCCTCATGCTTGCCAGGGGCCAGGAGGCATTTTTCTAGGTTCTGCTCAGGTTTCAGAGGCCTGATGTCACCTAGTGAATCCCTAAACAGAGGATGTCCTCTGTGTCTTGGCCCTGGGTGCCCCTGCAAAGAGATCCTTAGGGTCCTGAGGGTTCCCAGAGAAGATGGGGGGTGCTGAGTGGGAAGGTGTGGTGCTGGTGCTGCTCGTCTGGCTTGTGGAGACAACTGTTGGCATCATGGCATCTTTTCTCAACTCCACAGTCAGTGTTTAGGGGTTGGTGGCCTGAAATTAGCCACGGCGGGAGTATTGATGGAAACAGGGAAATGCTTCAAGGCAGAGTGGTTCCCTGGATACCAAGTTTCCCATTTACCAGCGTACCACTGCCTGGCCCCATCCCCCTCAGCCACACAGCTCCACTTTACGATTTGAAGAAAGGTTTAAAAAATTAAAAAAAAATCATTCTATTGGACCATTCAATTTTTTAAATCTACCCTGTAAGTGCCAAGGCAGTCTGTGTGTTGTGGACTAACCTGGGCTAACTTGTATGTCCTCAACTGACCCTTGACTCTGGGCTGTCCTGGGCTGACCGGTGTTCCAAGCCAACCCAAGTACTCTGGGCTAACCATCCGTTTCTGGGCTAACCCAGGCTAGTGTGCATGTTCTGGGTTAATGGGTGGGTCTGGACTAAGCTGGGAGTGAGTTCTAGGCTAGCCTGGGCTGACCCATGTATTCTGGAGAGAAGCTCTAGGTTCTGGGCTACCGTGGGGAATTGTTCCAGACTAATCTTCAAGACCTGGGGAGTCCCTGCTCCTCTGCTGGAGACAAGGGCAAAGTTTGGAGCTCCTGTCCTAATGCCCTCTTATTTTTTCAAGGGTTAGAAAGAGGCCCTCAGTTTTCCTTCTTATAAATGAGAACAACCAGAGGTTAGCAATGAACTTGGAGCTCTGCTGTGAGCAAGCACCTCAGAGGGGCTCAAGAAGCCCAGAACCAGGCTTTCCTCCTGGACTTGTTGGGGAAAAGGAGACACAACCAGCTCCTGCGTAGGGCAGGCAAGACTGGGCTGGCCGGGAGAGGGACAATGGGGCCTCTGTGGGTTCTGGGGAGGAAGCCAGACAAGAGAAGGGCTCCCTGCCCTTGCTGACTCTTCCTGAAGAAGAAAGGCGGGGACCTCATTTAAGACGACTCCAGGGACTTCCCTGGTGGTGCAGTGGCTAGGAATCCGCCTGTCCGTGCAGGGGGCAGATCCCTGGTCTGGGAGGATCCCACATGCCGTGAGGCAGCTGAGCCCGTGTGTTGTAACCACTGAAACCCCGTGTGCCCAGAGCCTGTGCTCCGCACAAGGGAAGCCACCACAGGGAGAAGCCTGTGCGCTGCAATGAGGAGTAACCCCCTCTCGCCACAACTAGAGAAAGCCCATGCAAAGCAACAGATAGCTAGGGCCACCAATAAATAAATAAACAGACTTGACTCCATTCCCAGCCTCACCGGGAACCCCTCCTTCAAGGGGCATTCATGTGCAGCTCTGTGTCAGCCAACGCATCCCTGGCCGCCCGTGGTCGGGGATGGAGGATCATCAGCCCAGACTCTGTGGCGCCTCTCAGAACCCCTGTCCACGTGACCTCCCTCTAGCCCTCGGTCCATCTTCTGCTGCTTCCCCAGAGCACTGAGGTGAGAGCTACTAGATCGCTCACCACTCCCAGCCCCTGGTGACCTCCCTCCTGCCCCAGACTGAAGGACTGCTTTCTGGAGGGTCTGCTGGGCCTGCTGAGTTTCCTCCAGCATGTGTGCCCTGTGGATGCGACTGTATCCTGTATCATGCCCGACAGATACAGTGACAACAGCATCAGTGCCCCCAGTACCGCTGAGAAGGCCAGTGCTGCCCCCAGAGTGCTGCCCACACCCCGAGCTGGGGCGCCCCTCAGCCATCTTCCCCACTGGGCACGTCTGTCTCCTGCCTCCCTCCAATCAAGCCCACTCATGCCGACCCTCCTTTAATACAGTTCCCGAGTCCCTCTGGAGGGCGGGTGCTGTGCACAGCAGACAGATGTCTCCCCGTTCTCCTGCAACCTACTGCAGCTTCGCTTCTGCCTCTCCCTCTATGTGCCAGACTCTCGCCCCATCCCCTCCTCCAGGAAGCTGTCCCTGATTCCTCACAATGCCTTTCTTCCTTTTCAGTTCCTTGAAAACTGCTCGCTCGACTCACTGGGTGCCCTTTTGGCAACCCCAGGTCACTTCCCGGGATGGGGTGGGCCTCGAAACACTCCAGTCCATGTGAGAGCCAGGCCCATTCCTGGCTGAGGTCCTGCAATCCATCCTTTGCCTCTGATAGGCCAGCACTGCCATCAAGGTCACAGCAAGGCCCTTTTCTCATGCTGTCTGGGCTGGCCGGGGCTGGCCAGGGGTCTCTACACGTACCACTTGTGCAGGGCAGGCTGGCACCTGGGGGTCTGCGGACAGGCAGGTTCTCTGAGCATTGTGTTTATGGTGGGAATTTTGCTCCGAAATCACCAGCCTCGCCTAGTGTTTCTGTTCTCATTTACCCATCATTGCCCCTGTTTGGCCAGAGTTAGGAATGGGTGGGCAATCCTCTATGAAGGGGTTCAAGGTCCTGAAGGATGGGCCTGCCCATCTTTACCTCCAGTTCCTCCAGAAGACAGGCTCCTGGTGGCCCTCTGTATAAAGCGCTGACCACCTCCAAAGGCCTGAAGGCCAGCAAGTTCTTTTTTTGCCTGACTCTCCACTCTTGGCAGCAGGTACCTCCACCTCTGGCCTGCTCCTCCTTCCTCCCTGTGCTCCCCTCTCCCCAAGTCTTCTTTCTTTTCACCTCTCTCCTCTATTACTCAAGGTGGTGGTGCAGAGGTTAAAAGTGTCTGCCTGCAATGTGGGAGACCTCGGTTCGATCCCTGGGTCGAGAAGATACCCTGGAGAAAGAAATGGCAACCCACTCCAGTATTCTTGCCTGGAGAATCCCATGGATGGAGGAGTTTGGTGGGAAGAGTCAGACACAACTGAGCGAATTCACTTTCACCTCTCCTTTCCTCTCTTCCTCCAGAAAGCACAGTCTTATGTTTGAAGGGAAGGGGGCACAATGACTTCTGAGCTCTAGGGTCTTGGTGGGCAAGAGGGAGAGGAGGGGCTGGGAGCAGAGGAGAGCTTGGAAAGGCAGAGAAAAAGTCCAGTAAATGAGATTTGGGCTGCCCTGAGGGTCAGCACAGAGAAGGGCTGCTTTATTTCATGGGGAACGATTGAAGGTTGACGAGCAGGAGATGGACATGAAGGGCAGGCCTTGGGGGCCACTTAGTGGCTATGAATAGGAGAGAAGGGGCCTGGAGGTGAGGACTAGGCTATATCCGAGCTGGGATCTGAATATGGATTAAGGCATTGGGGTAACCTTGGGCTTCCGTTTCCTTTTCTGTCGGGTAATAATCCTAAACTAGTGTATTGCTAAGTCACTCCAGTCGTGTCCGACTCTGTGCGACCCCATAGACAGCAACCCACCAGGCTCCCTGTCCCTGGGATCCTCCAGGCAAGAACACTGGAGTGGGTTGCCATTTCCTTCTCCAATGCATGAAAGCGAAAAGTCAAAGTGAAGTTGCTCATTCGTGTCTGACTTAGCGACCCCATGGACTGCAGTCTACCAGGCTCCTCCATCCATGGGATTTTCCAGGCGAGAGTACTGGAGTGGGGTGCCAGTGCCTTCTCCGAAACTAGTGTAAGGAGACCATAATGGCACCCCGCTCCAGTACTCTTGCCTGGAAAATCCCATGGATGGAGGAGCCTGGTGGGCTGCAGTCCATGGGATCGGGAAGAGTCGGACACGACTGAGTGACGTCACTTTCACTTTTCACTTTCATGCATTGGAGAAGGAAATGGCAACCCAATCCAGTGTTCGTGCCTGGAGGATCCCAGGGACAGGGGAGCCTAGTGGGCTGCCGTCTCTGGGGTCGCACAGAGTCGGACACGAATGAAGCGACTTAGCAGCAGCAGCAGCAGTGATCTGCCTCTTCGTCTCTCGGCACCATGGCATGCAATTCTGACACTGGCCACTGGGTGGCAGCCAGCCCCCAGGAGCCCCACTGGCAGCCCCAAGCCTGGGCCAGGAGGACTTTTCCCCTGAGAGCATCAGTCTCGGAGCTGCCTCGTCCAATGTGCACTTTTAGGTGGAATCTTCTCTTCTTACCCACCCACCAGCTCCAGTCCAGACACAGGCCTCGGGGGCCTTGGGGCACAGAGGAAAGGCCATGAATGAGAAACTCCAGGTCCATGTGCCTGATATGGGGGCCTCTCTCTGGGGGAGGTCTGTGTCAGGGGACAATTTGTGTAGGGTTGCCAGATGTAGCAAATAAATACAATATTTGGGATATAATTATACTGAATATTATTCATCATTAATCTGAAATTCAAATTTATCTGGCAACTCTAACTCTGAAGCACTGGCCATCACGAGGGACGAGGCCAGTCACTCACATATCTGCACTGCACAGGGCGTGGGCTCAGGTTGCTGAGGCCGAGGGCTGTCAGAAAGGGAGTTGGCACAGGGTGGGTAGACCCAGCTTCAGTTCAGTCACTTCCCCTGGATGCCTACTCATCCATCCATTCATTCTTTCATGGGAGAAAGTGGAAACAGTGGCAGATTTTATTTTCTTGGGCTCTAAAATTACAGTGGATGGTGACTGCAGTCACAAAATTAAAAGATGCTTGCTCCTTGGATGAAAAGCTATGACAAACCTAGACAGCATATTAAAAAGCAAAGACATCACTTTGCCAACAAAGATCTGTCTACTCAACACTATGGTTTTTCCCAATAGTCATGTATGGTATGAAAGTTGGACCATAAAGAAAGCCAAAGAATTGATAATATTTAACTGTGGTGCTGGAGAAGACTCTTAAGAGTCTCTTGGACTGCAAGGAGATCAAACCAGTCAATCCTAAAGGAAACCAACCCTAAATGTTCACTGGAGTGACTGATACTGAAGCTGAAGTTCTAATACTGTGGCCACCTGATGTGAAGAACTGACTCATTGGAAAAGACCCTGATGATGGGGAAGGTTGAGGGCAGGAGGAGAAGGAGATGACAGAGGATGAGATGGCTGAACGACCTCATCGACTCAGTGGACATGAGTTTGAGCAAACTCTGGGAGATAGTAAAGGACAGGGAAGTCTGGTGTTCTGCAGTCCATGGCATCAAAAGAATCAGACATGACTGAGTGACTGAACAACAATCCACCCTCCCATCCATCCATCCATCCATCCACCCACCCGCCTGTCCGAGTCACTCCTTGAGGACTGGCTAGACTCTGAGAGCATAGAGACCACGGGCCACTGTCCTCACATTCTCATGGGCTCTATTTCTGTCTTTCCAGTTCCAGCCCATTCAGCCTCTCTCTGGAGCTTGGCAGAGCCTGGTGGTGGAACCACATGGAATCCATGACTCCTGCCTGCTCTGAGAGTTGTGCTCAGCATTCTGGCTGCACACACACGCTCCACTTTTCTCGTCACTGGACTGGGATGTTCAGAGGGCCGGAGGGGCCTGAGTGTTGACAATGGCTCCTTCACCAGGTGGTCATGCACATGGGTGGTGCTAGGAAGAGCAGGTGAGGGAAAGGGGAAGCAAGGGTGGAGGGAGGGCCACTCTGCGGGCAGGCCCCGAGGGTGGGCCTTCATGTGGAGACAGCACCTGCCTTCCCTTGACACCCTGGGGCACAGGTGGCTCAGGACTCAGAAGGCCAGCTCAGGGATGCCTCCTGGAGGCCTGTTGACCTCATCTCCTGCTCCCACAATCCCACTCCCATGATGACAGATGTGAAAACGGAGTCCCAGAGAGGGGTAGTGAGTGACTCAAGGCCACACAGTGTCCTGCTCCTCATCTGAGTGTATCGCCCTGTGTCCTCCAGGCTCTGGTCTGCTCTCGCTCTCAGGCGCTGTGAGGCACCTTCTGTCCCCCAGGGGTCCCCAGCAGGCCCTAGGCTGGGCCATCTGCAGTGACACAGCCTGGGGCCTGAAGACCTGCCCTCAGCCACCCTCTTCACAGGGAAGAAGACTCATGAGGCAAGTGAGTTACTTTAAAGGAACCTGCAGTCTTTTTATCACCTTGATGGCTACAGTGGATTTTGTTTCAGGGAATATCTGTAAGACTTTAATTAAATCAGGAACTCAAGCCCCGTCAGCTTCCTTGCTGCTTATCAGCTTCTTAAGGCTGTGATTCATTACCCAGGATTATTTTTTTCATCCCTGAAATAATCTTTAAAGGCCTTCTATCAAGAAGATTAAAGCTATAAGTCATACATGCACACGTGGTTGCCTTCTTTTTTTCTGCACATGGCGGTGTGGAGCCACCCAGAGGACTGGACCACACACTGCCCTGGCCTTCTCGGTCCCTCAGGGACCCTCTGCTGCCTTGGCTGGGGGAGGAGCAAGGGGGTGTGGCCCTCTGGCTGGACAGAGGTTTGGCTGGAGTTGTGGGTGCTGGGGTAGCCGGGGTGGGTGGGAAGTGGGAGAGAAAGAAATTTAGCATTGGGTTTCCCCTGATGTCCTGGGTGAGAAAGGCCAGGCCTGTCACTCATCACCCTCTACCCTCACCAACAAAATGCAAAGGAAAGGGAGAGACAGAGAGAGGGACTTAGCTCCTCTCTTGACCTGCAGCTCACCTTTTCCTCTTACTCTTCCTTCCGTGCTTGATGACTCTTCTCCTTCCTTCATTTAACAAACATCCACTGGTCCTGCTCTGGGTCACTGTCTGTTCTGGGTGCTCAGCCGGGTAAGACGGATGAGATGCCTTTTAGGGATACAGACAAGTAGTGAGTGATGACACCACATTTATTTCTCTCTCCCTCTCTTTGACTCCTTGCCTCCCGGTCCTCTTTACCCCATCTTTCTCTGTCTCTGTCTTTGAAACTGGAGAAGCAAGGCTTTCTTTTCCAGTGAGAGGCAGGACTTCTTACTGGAGGTAGTGACTTTGGACTTATCTTGAACTGCTCACAATGACTCTCCCCTGGGCCAGCTTCCTCAGGGACAGGATGGTCTCAGTCCAGGCCCCCAGGCCCTTGAGGATGAATGAAGTCCCTGGTTCAGCTTCTAACAGGAACAAGGCAATTGGGGGCATGGAGAGAGGAGGGTGACCTTCCTGGAGGAGGTGGTAATGAGGACTCGGGTAGGCTGCAAACAACTTGGGTCTGGAGCATAACCTGCTCTGGCCCTCACGCTCTAACCCCTAGGCACCTAGTGCCTGTCTCATCTCTTTTGAGGGTGAACTATGAGGTGCTGAGACTCAGCTTTTGACAGACTCTTCCCACTCTAGCCCTTGGCCATTGCCAAGTTCAGAGAGCTGTTAGTCATACCATAAGTGTCATAGCTTTGGAGATATTGCTTTGTGCAGTGTTGGTTGGAGTCACAGGTGCTGGCAGGGATAGCAGGCTCCCCCAGCCTGTGGTGGCTGTGTGCATGGGGCAGATGCATGGCGGGGGGGAGCCCAGAAAGTCTCATGTAGAGCTTCCAGGGGGTCTACACTGGGACTCAGAATTGCCCTCCACTTGCTGGGGCTGGGAGCAGTCACAGGTACCACTGGCATGAGTTGGTCTTCAAAAGTGTGGATGTGAAGAAGAAATTCCATGTGTGGCTGTGATAGACCGAGCTGGGGCAAGGGAACACGGGACCTGGGAACCTGGGGTGAGATGCGGCCCAGCCCCCAGCACATGACTTTATTTCCATTCTCTTCCACTTCCAAGCTTTTGCATGGGCTGTTCCCACACATCTCCACCCCTACATCACCTGGGACCATCCACCCATCTCATGCCACAACGCCCAGATGAAGCCAGGTCCCTGTTCAACTCTCTTCACACTGTGCAAGGCCCAAGTCCTGAGCAGCCCTGGAGTTGATTTGTGCAGTGACTTGGTGGGACAGGCTCCCTTTGGATGCTGTCAGCCCCACAGGGCAGGACTGTAGCTGTTGGCTCATGGCTGGGCCCCTCTGCCTGGCAAAAGTCTGCCAAAGGAGAAGACGAGTTGAGGGGAGGGATTTGGAGATGTTGCTGCTTCAGGTCCCTGGTGTGGCAACATGTTCCAGAACAGAAGCATTCTTGGTCCACTTCTTCCCAGAACACCAAGGGTCTTTGTGATGCTGAGAACCAGCCAGGTTGGCCCCAAGAAGGGATCAGATCTGTCAGCCTGGCTCTCTTTTCCTGGGGCCACAGGTGTGGCAGGAGCTCGGGCATGTGGGAAAGCCCCCTTCTTTTCCCAGCCTCCACAGCCTTTCCTGGGTTGGGGGTGGGAACTGTAGATGAAGACAATGAGCTGGCACAATCTGGAGGCAGACACTACTGTCACCTCCTTCACATTGCAGGCTGGCCAGGCCGGTAGACATTTATATTTATATTGATTTGTGTCACACAGGATGACTTCATTTTCTGAAACAAAACCTCAGGAATGTATGCAGAAATGTATGCAGTCAAATCTAGGCCATCTTGATGTTCTGTAACATCTGCTCCCAATTGTGTGTGTGTGTGTGTGTGTGTGTGTGTGTGTGTGTGTGCACGAGGCCCTAGCATTTTATTAGACACTGATTGAGTTTCAGGGGCTGTGGGCTGACCTGTGGTTCATCTGAAAGTTGAGGGTGAAGGCTGACCACAGAGAGGCAATCAGCTCGTGATTGCTGGAAGGGCAAATGTCTCTCTTTATAATGATAGCTCCTGCTTATTGGGCACTCAGCAAGCCCTCTGTGGGAAGTGTAATATGTGCAGCGTTTCTGGACCCTGCAACAGCCTTGTGGTGTAGTTGTTACTGTCCCATTTTACAGATGAGGAACAGAGAGGCTAGGGTGCTTCACTCATTCATTCACCCATTCACTCATGCATGCACATGTTCATAAGAGTCTTTACTGTGTGCTGGGTTCTTGATGGGAAGTGAGGGAGCTGGCTGAAACTCAGCCCAGCTAGGATTGGACCTGATCTCACTGCGGGCCTTTCCTGGCACCACGCCTTCTCAGAAGGAAGTGCCTCTAAGGAGCTTGATAGAAGCCTGAGGATTGGCTAGGTTCACAAACCAAGGATGACAGTGCAGGGAGATGGGGTCCTGATGGGGGCTGGGCTGGTCACCGCTGGAAGGCAGGGCCACTTTGGGCTGCCCAGGGATGCTTGGAATCCATCCCTGGTCTGGTCCAAGTTTGGAGCCACACTTGTGCGCTTCACTCTTACAAAATCTTGGCTAAAAATGGAAAACCTCAACAGTCCTTTATCTTTCTGCCTCTCCTGAGCCCTAATTCTCCCACATCCTCTCGGCGGCAGCCCAGCCCGCCTTGGTGCTTGCCTTGGATACAGCACGGTTGGAGGTTCTCAAGACCTGTTTGTCTTGTTATATCAACACAGCAGAAGCAGCGGCAGCAAGGCTGATAAAATAATAAAGCTCCTTATTTGCATCAGGCTCGGTTTTATATCCCTGGTCTCATTTTGTTCAGTGGCCAAAGGAGGGAGACGCTTTTATCACCACCCCCATTTTCAGCCGAGGACACTGGGTGCGGACTTCCTCTGCCCTGTGGGTGCTTCTGTGCCAAAGTTTGGCCAAAGCTCCCTTCACTTGGTACTGGATGGGGGCAGGAAAGCCAAAGGCAGCAGAGGCTTGCACCTGAAAAAGACAACTCTGCAGTCACAATCTTGGCGTTGAGGCCTCAAGTACTCCGGGCCTCAGTTTCCTCATCTGTACAATGGGGCTAATGAGAGCATCTCCCACCCACTACCACCTTTTACGTGACTCTTTTGGGATTAAGTGAGATGCTGTGTGTAGAACCCTGTTGGTACAATGCTGGCACAGAGTAGGTTAGGATGAAAGGTGATGAGGAGGGAGAAGAGTGGAAAGGGGGCAAGACAGTCACCCCCTTGCTGCAGAATCTAAACTGAGAAGTATGGGAAAATGTCCCTAGCAGCTCATGGACAGGCAGGCTTTCCCAGCCAGAGGGAGGAGGCTGATGTTACCATGTGCTTGGCCAGGAGCTAGGGATGGAGGGTCAGACCACCTCCCTGAGCCTCTCTTTCTACCTTTATGAAATGGGAGTGAGCCACCTGTCTGCTTTCCCAGGGCCATCCGGCAACTCAAACCATATCACAGATGTGAAAGATCTCAGGAAAATTTCTGGCACTGCTTAAATCACAGAACAATAGGCATTTCCAGTACTATCAATAATTTCCTCTGTTTTACCTCTCGAATGACAGAGAAAAGACTCCTGCCTGGGAAGCTTCTAGCCCAGGATGATTCATTCCCTCCCTGCGAGTCCCTGCAGCCTCCTGCGGCAGCATTCCACCTGCACCCAGCGCCCCAGCCCTCTCTGCTCCAAGGGCCTGATCTTGGTGGTCTGTTTGAGACCCTGGGATCAGGCGCAATGGCTCCTGGAAGCCGTGATGCCACCAGCTTGCTGGGTGACTGCTCTAATCTCAGGGCTTTTGTCAAACGGCTTGGGTTGTTGGGAGGGTCCAGTGAGGTGGTGTATGGACATGAGTGTGGCACACGGTGGGTGCTTAAGACATATTAGGCCCTCCTTTCTTGACTTCTCAGTCCTAAGTCTTCCCCTTCTTGAATATAAACTTTATCTACAAGATGAGGGGGTTGGAACTTGAAAGGATGGCAAAGCATGAGGCTATTCTTGGGACCACCCCACACTCTCCAAGGGGCAGGCAGACACCACCAATTAACTGGAATCAGCCTCAGAATCCCTCTTAACCGAGGATCCAGGGAACTTCAACCAATCAGTTCACACAAAGTCTGAGCTTCTAAGGACTGGAACCGTCCTGGTATGGGAAGGCTCAAGGATTCTACATCGGGGGAGGGTGGATTTAAAACTTCCTGTGTGAGAACAGGAGGAAGAAGAGGAGGAGGGGAGAAGAAGGAAGATGATAATCCCTCTATATGCATAAGACCTGCTGCTTCCAGAGGGTGCCCTGAGACACAGGAGGGCCTGGCTGGCAAAGAGGTACAGGCTGGAGGCTGGAACCCCAGACCTGGGGTTCAGTACCTGTCCTTTCCCAACTGTTGTCTCCAAACAGGCTCCAATACATGTCATCGCCACCACCTTTTACTAAGGGCTTACTCTGTGCCAGGTCTTGAGCCGGGCACGTGGATCTGTGACTTCACTAATCGTCAAAGCCCCACTCATCCCCGTTTTATAGACAGAGAGGCAGAGGCTAAAACATGGGGACCTGGTTGCTAAGCTTGCACCTCCAGACAGGAGCTGAGCTGTAAACTCCCAACTGTTCCTGCTGGATTTACTCAGGCCATTAGCCAGGTCCCTGACATCAGATGAATTCTATCATTTGTAAATGCAGCTGAGTGGCTTTTACAGAGGAATGTCGGGAAGTGATAAAAAAAAATCTTCGATAGATTTACGGGGCAGCCGAATGCCAGCGTTTTAGCCCCTCCTGCTTCGTCCAGGAGCCACACACGTCCAGAGAGGAGACCCAAGAAGGCTTTTGTGGCCAACGGCCAGGCCTTCCATCGACTTGTACAAGACAGGTTTATGGCGGCCCAGAGGAGACCAGCAATGCAGAGCAAGAGGCGGAAGGCTGCCTCTGTCTAGGGCTCAGGCGGGAATGTGACAGGCTGGTAGGTGAAGCCTGGCAGGGTGCTAGAAAGTTCTTTGGAGAGCAGGCTGACAGAGGCATTTCTGAGGCTATTTCTCCCCCTCCCCTTCCCCTGCCTCAACCCCATCCTCTAAAGCACTGAGAGCATACATACCTGCCCCTTCTTTTAGGTCACCACCCTTCAGACACTTGAGGCTGTGCTCATGCCCCCTGCCAGGGGGCATCTGGGGTGTGTCTTCTCTGGTCAGTGCCTTCCAGGCCCCTCTGTTTTATCCAGCACATCAGAGATGCCCCGTAACTAACAAGCTGCCCAGTGTGGTGGTGAGCTCCCCAGAGCTGGAGGCATTCAAGCAGAGGCTGTGAGAATGAGTTGGGGTGAGGCAATTAAGCTGGATGGCCTCTAAGACTCTTTCTCATTCTCTTTGATTCTAGTCTGGCCTTGGCATTCATGGAAGCCACTGGAAGTGTCTGCCAGGAAGCGAGAGTGAGCTGACCAACTTGATTTGCTCAAGACTAAGGAGCTTCCAGGGATGTGAAACTCAGTGCTAAAACTAGGAAAATCTCTTTCTCTTCCTCTTTCTCTGGCATGTGGGCAGAGGAAGGAGGGGCCTGCCCTCCACGGGTTGCCCTGGTGTAACCTGCCCCAGCTGTCTGTCAGGCTGTCCCCAGCCCAGTCCCTGGCCTCCGTCTGTCATCAAACCTGCTTCCTCCTGCCCCAGCTTCCCTGCTCCCTGCATGGCGGAGGTGGAGAGGGTAGAGACTGGAGTGGGCTGAGAGGGGAGCCCCCTGCTCAAGGCTGCTCCTCACAGCTGGAGGGTGGACCTAGAGTGTGGAGGACCCGGGGCCCCTTCAGGGAAACAGGGCTGTTCCTGTGTCAGTCCTCAGCAGGGCTGGGCTGGGGCCTGAGGCTCACTGTGACTGGTACTCAGCAGAGGTGGGCCGGGGGCAGGGTGGGAGCAGATGGTCCCAGGAAGGGGCAGTGGCAACCGGGAAACTCAGGCCCTGGGCTGACCTCACCCACTGCCCTCTCTGGGCCTCAGTGTCCTCACGGGGGTGGAAGAGAGTCCCGTATTCCTGCCATTCACTCTGTGGCCCAGATGGCGGGATCCGTAGCTCTGACACTTCAGGGGGTGCAGGGGGTGATTCTTAGCATGAACACGGGCCTAATTCTTGCTCGGATTATCAGGGGTGGACCCCAGTCTTGCTCTTCCTCACACACATGCTGAGCAATGTGCAAATTCCCTCATGGCTCCCACAACCGCATCCGTATGCACCCACCCATCTCCACATAGCCACACCCCACTCATCCACACAGACACACCTTCAGACACCCCCATACACCTTCATGCTCCCCATGCCCACACACCCTCAAGCACACATACATCCACCCCCCCCACCACCCCTAGCACTGTCTTCCCAGGGAAGGTGACAGAGCAGCAGAGACATGGCGTGTCAGGATGAAGAACTGTGGGAGAGCCTTGCTCTGCAGCACAGATGGGACCCAGAGACTGGAAAACAGCGGGGTGGGGAGGCAGGTCACCCACAGCCTGCAAAGAGGGAGTCCTGAGTAGACTCCTCCAGCCTAGGCCCCAGGTGCTGGGTCCTGCAGGGGTGCCAGGGGACCCTGCTCCCCTCTCACAGCCTGGCTCCTGGAAGTGGCTGGACAAACCCAGCCTCACATCCCTGACCCTGAGCTTTAGCCTTCTTTCAAATGCAGGAGGAAACGTGGTGGGGAGAGTGGAGGTGACTGGCCCAAGGTTGTGCAGAAACCAGGAAGGAAATCAGATCTCTCCCGAGAGGCTCTGAGATGCACTAGAAATGTGACACACAGAGGCTGCGGAGGAGCCTGTGGGAGGAGGGGGCTTTCATCTGCCTGGGCCCCCGGAACCCTTGACTCCCAGAGGCCAGAGGCTCCTCCAAGGGGCCATGGATGCAGGGGTCCTTTGGGAGGAAGGCCGGGTGGAACCAGGGGCCAGCAGCTCTGGCTGCTTCTCCCTCGGGGGTCTCTCTGCCTCCCCCCCGTCCCCATCTCCTGATCTGCTTACCTGTCCATCTGTTTTGCTCTAAACTCTTGCTCTAGTTCTGGCCACAGCCTCAGTCCACATCCCAGAGAGCCTTGTTTGTGGTTGCCTCCCCTGCGGGCCAGCACCAGCGCCAGGCCACATGATCCGTCCCAGGCTGCCACTTTCGCCCCTGTCCAAATAGTGCCATCTGGTGGGTGTGGGCGGGGCCATCCCAGCTCCAAGGAGACATGGGGTAACTCTTCCTGGAAGAGGGAGTTGGGGCCCAGTCTTGAAGGAGAAGCACAGTTTCAGAGAGTGGTGGAAGCTCTAGATCAGGGGACGCTAGAAATGTCAGCTGGGGAATGGCCTGCCTGGAGGGCCATTGCAGCCACGAAATTAGTCAGGGCGAGTCCAGAGTGAGAAGGGTGGGCTGAGGGTACAGAGCGTGGAGGGTCTGCACTGAAGGGATGGAGAGGGGAGCCAAAGCAGATGAGGGGGACCAGGGTTGCTTGGGAGTTGGGGGAGGACTGGAACAGGGCTGTGCCTCCCCAGACCAAAGAGGGGGGGCAGCCACATCAGCTGCTGCAAAGGTGCCTAGGGTGACCGTCAGGAGGCTGGTGGTGACCTTAGTCAGAGCAGCTCCATGCTTTGTGGGCATGGCCGGGCTGCAGGTGTGAGGAGTGAGGGGAAAGTGAGGTGTGCAGACAGCAGCCAAAGATGACTTTGTGGGTTCATGGGGGAGAGAGGGCCCTGAGCCCAGCCTGCTATGTACCCCTGAGATGGATAGTGGGGAGTGCTTCTCAGCCCCTGGCTCTCCTGCAGGAGGCAGGAGAGGGCACAGGAGCCAATAGAAAGTGAAAGTGAAGAAAGTGAAAGTGAAGTCACTCAGTCGTGTCCAACTCTTTGAGACCCCGTGGACTGTAGCCCACCAGGCTCCTGCGTCCATTGGATTCTTCAAGCAAGAATACTGAAGTGGGTTGCCATTTCCTTCTCCAGGGATTTCCCGACCCAGGGATCGAACCCAGGTCTCCTGCATTGCAGGCAGATGCTTTAACCTCTGAGTAGCTTCCAAAGCTCTAGGACGAGCTCATGCTGCATTAACAGGTGACATCTGTCCTGCTATGCCCAGACCACAGCCCCAGGGTCTTCAGCCTTGGACGGGCAGGAACAAACTTCTGTATGTCTCCAGGAAAGGGAGTGATGGTGCCCGGGCCACAAACACTGAGCTGGGCGCCGGGTGCTGGAGAAGTTCTGGAGTTGGAGAGCATGATCATTGCTCTCAAATGTCTGAAAGTCTATCTGTTCAAGCAAGAGGGATTCTACTTGCCCAGGGTAACTCCTGAAGGCAGAGCTAGCTTCAGAGCTGGGGGAGGGTCAAGAGGCAATTTCCAGCTCAAATGAGCAAGTCTCTAGGTCAGTAGTTTCACTGTGTGTCTGCTGGAGGCACAGGGACAGGTGTGAGAGTCCTGTTGCTGGCAGTAATGGGGCAAAGGATGCCACTTTGTCATACCTTGGATGTCTGACACATTCAAGGTACCCAAAGAACAAGGGATCCAAGGGACGCCCAAGAACTGCATGATATGATCTCTGCTCTTGGGGGCTGATGGGATCATCTGGGAACCTTGACTCGGACAAAACACAGAGCGAGCTAGGGGGAATATGAAGGACTGTCAGGCCCGTTCCATATTTCTGGAAGAACCAGGACCCAAACAGAGCTGCCCTGCACTGGCACAGGCTGGCTGGTGGGCAGTAAGGAAGAATGCAGTTGAAATGGGGTAATGTTGGGCAGGGGGAGCGGGAAAGGGGTTCCAGTTTCCGGCACGAGGAGGGGATCGGATGCGAACAGATGACCTCTAGAGTTCCTTGGCAGCAAAAAACACCCACAGAACTCTAAGCGGCACACAAGGTTACTGAGGACGGAGCAGAGATCCCAATATAGCTGGTGGGAGGAAGGCGGCAGCGGGCGAGGGGAAAGTAGGTCCCCGAACAAATGAGGTGGGGCACGAAATTAACGAGGCTGGAAAGGGCTGAGCTCAGGGACTCATTTTTAAGAACTGTCTTTTAGCTAGAAAAATGAGGGAAAGGAATTTGGGCAATGAAGATGTAATGGAGATGGTGAACGCATCTGTCAACCTCTAGCCAACTGGCCAGAGAGAGGGGCCTCCTGGAGAGCAAGGACGAGGTGCAGGTCGGGGGGACTGGGGTGATTCCTACACGCCATGTGAGGTAGAGAGGAGCTGGAGATGGGAGGTGGGGGACAGCAACGGGGGCAACCACCTCCTGCCCACCCCGGCAAGGCTCCATACTGTCCTGCCCCTGCCTGCCCTCAGGTGCCGTGCACTGACGACTTCTCCTATCCCAACCTCTGCTCATGCTATCTCTTCACTTGGCATGCTGTTTTACCCCTGGCCAAGAGGGGCTTGTCCTAAATGGCCTCCAAGGGTCCTTCTGCTCGGCCTCTTGCATGGTGGGTTAGGGGCTGCCTGGGTCACTGGTTGCCGTCACCCTTGCCTCTTTGGGAAGGGTAGATGCTGGTGCCTTGGTGACTTGGGACCCTGCCTCCCCTACCCTGTCCCAGGGTAGTTGGTCTGTGGCTCCCTGGAGATAGAGGCTCTACTGGATTCTCTCTGGTCTGCGCTGCTCCTAGACTGGCACCCAGGGCAGAGGTTGTGCTGAATGCATAGCTGGATAGATGGTGGTGGAGGTAGAGAGGGGAGAGTGGCTGGCTGGCTGGCTGGCTGGATAGATGGATGGATCAATTCAGTCTGACCACCTGTTTGCATCTGGCAAAGAGCATAGTTAGCTGCGTTAGAAGGATTCTATCCTTCACTGGGTGGGAGGGTGGAGGGAGAGAAGGATGGAGGAGGAGAAAGCAGGGAGAGAGTAAGGAAGGAGGAGTTGGATAATCTAGTTCAAACCAGAACTACTGGGTCCCTGAAGAAGAGGAAGGTGCCCTTCCTGCCTCTTCCCAGGGCAGGGCCCCATTGCTCCTGCCATTGGCCTCTGCCAGAAGGTGGCCGAACTCTAGGATCAGGGCCCAGGAGAGGGAGTTAATTAAGAACTGACAGGCCTGGAGGCCCAGAGAGAGGAGGAGCATCATCCAAGGTCACACAGCACAGGAGAAGGGCAGAAGGAAAACAGTCCCTGAGCTTTCCTAAGACAGCACCACAGCTATTCTGGGACAGCCCCACTTCCCTGAAATCCCATCCCTTTTCCCTTTAGGCAATCCCTCTTAGTCGCTCCTTTCTCCAGGTACAGGAGGGCTGAAGTGGAGGTGGTTGGGGGATGCTGAGCTAAATCATCTCCATGCCAGAGTCCCCCAGGCTCGGTCAGCAGAGCAGGAGGAGAATGGAGGACGGCTCTCCGTTCACACCGCACTGGCCCTCAGGAAGCCCAGCGGCTCTGGAAGCCCCTGCTGCATCCTCCTCCCTATCTAGACGTGGAGACAGAGGGGGTGGGACTCGAAAGGGCCCTTAGAGGCTGTCCTTCGTTGGGCCGGGGTGATGCCCAGAAGCCCAGGCTGCCCCCAGCGCTGTGCTGTGGGCCTTGGGAGGGTCCTTCTCCTCCCTCCCCAGCCCCACTGGCCCAGCCGCCTCCCGTGGCCCTGCGTAGGTGACAAGGCCCTGAAAGGGGTTCAACCAGCGGGACTCCTCAGGAGCTGTCCCAGGGCTCTGGGAGGCAGTGGGTAGAGGCGCGAAGAGAGTAAGCCTGGAGACATGGGGAGCCTGGAATCCAGCAGCCACTTCACACCTGGCTTGTTAATCGCCAGATTGATTTCAGATCCCAATCTCCAGGAAGGCCCCCAAATCAATCCCTCCTCTCCTCCCTTCTCTGGGCTCAGGAGTTATCTT
This sequence comes from Nanger dama, assembly GCA_917880005.1. Classification (NCBI taxonomy): domain Eukaryota; kingdom Metazoa; phylum Chordata; class Mammalia; order Artiodactyla; family Bovidae; genus Nanger; species Nanger dama. The sequence continues at coordinate 18,581,077 of CAKJTW010000028.1, read as the reverse complement.
TAAAGCCACAGCTGTCCCAGCTACTTTGGTTAAGCCTCTGTAGAAGAGCAGGCTTTGAGCTCCAAAGCAGGCCCAAGGTTCTGTGTAGGAAAAGTCTTATCCTGAAGGGAAGCATGGTAGCTCAAAGCATGTGATTGGAGGGGTGTTAAGAAGACCCTTTACTCAAATCCCCATCTTACTGAGATGCCCTGATGTCTATACTTCTACCATTAGGAAGTCATACTTTTGGACGAATTAGACCAACAGTTCAGGAGTCCAAAACGTGGAGGCCCAGGAGAAGGAGCAGAGAAGCCTGAACTCAGGCCGGACCCTAGTGATGGTTGCAGGTGAAGGGGCCACCAGGAGCCAGGTAGAGTCAGTCTATGCAGGCACATTATTTTTTTTCCCAAGGAGGGATGTCCCAACTTAGTAGGCACGTTTCAAAGGCTGGGCAGCCACTGTGTCCCAGCCCCGAGCCCAGCACAGTGACAGTATCTGATGTCGGCACAGCCTTGTGAGAAGGGCACTCTTGGCCCCGCCTCCTACACAGGGACACCGATGCGCCTGAGGTTAGGTGACTCATCCAAGGTCACATGGCTCTCACAAACAGCCAGGACTCCAGCATGGATCTATTGCATTCCAGGGACTACTGCATGTCTGAGGAGGCTTCTAGGAAGTCAAGAGAGCTGGATTGAGGGGGACGTGCTGAAAAGGGGCCCTGAACCCAAGCATTCCACGATGCCAAGAAACCAAGACAGTGAGGCTCTTCCGTCCATCGATGTTACAAGTCAGGCATGCCGAGCCTTGGGCACCTGGCCTCAACCTCTGTGACATCCTGCCGGGGCTCAGAGTCCCATGGGTGGGAGGGGCTTTGGGCAGTTTTTCTGCAACACCTGCCCAGCTTCTGCTCACAGCTATTCTTTCATGGCCTTAGAGATGCAGGCTCTGGGCAGAGCCACTGTGGGTCAGCACTTGTACTTGGGGACAAGACATCATTGCTCATCCCGTCTGCGTGGACCTGATCACTAGTATAGCGCTCTGTGTTTCCACAGCCTCCAACAAGGGTTTCATCCTGGTAGCATCACAGATGGACAGAGATGTCCTTTCCCAGCCCCTGTGCCCATTAAATGGCTGGAGGGGCTCCTTGAGGTGAGCCTGCATGCTCCTGTCAAGGGGTGTTCTCACTCTGCCAGCCTGGGGGGGTGTGTTGCGGGTGGGTGGGTAGCTGGGTGGGTGCATAAGTTAAGCAGCAGCTGTGAAAAGTTTGGTGCAGTCCCAAGCGCCTTTGCCCGGCCTGTGAGCCCCTTGAGAGAAGGGCCATGTCTGTTTTGACCCCTCTCCCCGACAGTGTGCCTGGCGTGTGGTGGGTACTCAGTAAATGTTTTGGAGTGAATGAATGGCTGAATGAATGAATTAGAACTCTGGCTCCCCCAGCTCCGGAAAGTGAGGACAGTGTGCCCTTCTCTTTCAGAGGGAAATCTCTGGGTGACCATCTCAGTCCTTGCTCGGTTATGGCTGTGCTGTGTGGCCCTAGGGGAATTGCTTGATGTCCCTGTGCTCAGATCCTTGGGAATGGTATTAACTGGGGAGAGTGGCTAATGACATACAAGTGTTGGGGGATAGACTGGGCAAGACGGCACTGCCTTTTATAGAAGGTGCCTGTAGCATGAACCACAGGAACGGGGGGGGCTCTCCTTCTCCTCCAGGGCGAGGCTGACACAGGTTAGAGCACAGCACTCACTGAGGGGCGGGGAAGGAGGAAATCCCAGGCCTGGCACAGGGCCAGCACATGGGCTGGACGGGGGGCTCGGTTAGGGCATGGAGCCAGGGGCTAACTCCAGCAATGGCTGCTGGTTCACACTGGATCCTGGGTGAAGAACTCGATCAGGGCCTGGGCAGTGCTGGGCTGAGTTCTCAGACACAGTCAGAGCAGAGGTCAGGGCCTGGGGGCTGAGTGAGTTTAAGACTTCAGCCCAAGGCTGGATCAGCTGCTCCCTCAGGCTGCGGCAGGAGTCAGCCTGGGGTCACAGCGGATTTTCTTTGATGAGAGCCACTGGGAGCAGCTCTGGTGCCCTGGCCTCACTCACGCTAAGCAGCAGTCAGTTGAGTGGTTGGGTACTGGAGGCTTGCTGAGGGCAATCGCCTTGGAGGTGTCCTCCTTGTTCTCGAGGTGGCCTGAGGGAAACTTAAGGCTGCCCAGGGATCCAGGGCCGGGTATTCTCGTCACTGGAAGTGCCCCACTAGCACTGATTGTCCAGCAGCTGAAGGGATGGCATCATGATTTCCACATGTGCCCAGCTCATTATAGTTTATAAAACTCCTTCCTTTCCAGCATAGTTCACACTCCTGAGAAATGGACATGACAAGAGATGATGCCCATTTTACAGATGAGGAAAATAAAGGCCCAGAGAAACTAAGAAGTTTGCCCAAGGCCATTCAGGAGGTAGAGGCAAAGAGGCAAGGCAGGAAAAGTCTCTGACTTCCTACCTGCATGACTGCTGTCGGGTTCTGGGTTCCCTACACAGGATACCATGGCAAGACACTCACATCCATGGCTCCGCTGCCCACTGATTCCCTGCAGAGATTAACAAGTTGCGACTGCCCTGCAGCCCTTGCCAAGGCTGTCCAAGTCACCTCAGTCATCAGCAAGTCATATCCCTGACATCACGACCGCATAAAATTAATTTATTTAGTTAAGGAAGGTGTTAATTAAGAGTTCACATTTATTGTGTCTTTACAGACAGCTCTCGGGGGCTTCTGAGTTGTCAGTGCTGGAGACAGCAAAAGCTAATGGTATCACAGGTTATTAATAGGATGATTCAAGACAGGGAGGGGGCAGATAGTGACTGGATCCCCAAAGCCTAACACAGAGCTTAGGGCACCAAGGCAGGTCTGCAAGCATTTGCAGGATGAATAAGGGGCATCCTGTCCCTAGCTGGTCTCCAGGTCTGGTCTTCTTGCTGAGAGACCCTGAGGTCTGGGGAGGGGATCGTGGGTGAGAGACCCCCACTCCTCTTAGACCCCTCAAACTTGGAGTCCCAGAGTTCCACACTTGGAGAGTGTGGATAGATCTTTGCTGATGAAGGTGGGCTGTATTGCAGATGTGGGCAGCCAGGTGTAGGGAAGGCCTGCCAGGGTTAGGGTACTTAAGTGGTTGGGAGCCTTCAGTAAACTCTGTGCAAGGACCTCCCTCTCCTTTCCATTGGAGCAGGTAGGAAAAGAAGGATTTTACACTGCTTTAGGTAAATAACGATGGCTGTAAAGGAGCCATCTCTCCATTGGTGCAATGGAGAGAAAACAGCCCAGGAACTCAGAGTCTGTTCATGACAGGCTCTGTGACCTTGAGGGGATGCCTACTCTCTGGGCCTTAGTTTGCTCACCTGTGAAACAGAATGATTGGGCGAAAATTGGTGAAAAGTCCCTTCTAAGGCCTGATGCTCTCCACATCTCTTTTTCCCCATCTAATCACTTCTGGAGGGTACCACCCACATTCTAGGAGATGTGCCTGGCCCTTTTGTGGTTATCATCTTGAACGCTTACAGAGCACTGGGAGGGAGATGCTGTACTAATATTTAACTCCCATCACAGTTGGGAAAATTGAGTTTAAGTTGGGAAAACAGAGGCTAAGTAACTTGAAAATAGAGGCTAAGTAACTCAGGCTCCGAGGTGAGCTTCAGACTAGGTCAGTGCTCTTTCTAGAATATCAGACCATCTTTGCTGATCACCTGGAGTGGGATGGATACAGAGGAGACCCCAGTTTGGACACTGGCTGCTTGGCCAGGGCTGGTTGGGGTTAAGGGAAAGGAAAACAGAGCACCCTGTGTGGCTCATTGGACACAGCTTTCGGGCTATGGAGCCGCAGGGACAGGTTCTGAGGCCATCAGAGAACCAGACACAGCTTGCACCGTGAGGTCCAGCAGCCGCCCACCTAAGCCCCTTCTCTGCCCTTCCCCCGCTCATCTCTCAGGCAGACTGTCATCCATTCAACATTTATTTGAGGGCTGGCCTGACAACTAGAGATGAATCCAGACTTGCTGCTGCCCTCAAGGGGGCAACAATTTAGGGGAGGTGGCCCCCTAGACAGGCAGGCTCAGGTCTGTTGGAGACGCCCTGGAAGGATGGGTCACCCTCCTGAGGGACACAGTCAGGGATGACTTCCTTAGAGGAACTTACCCTTCAATAGAGTCTTGAATAGATTCACCAGGTGGAGGAGCAGGGCTGTGAGATGGGCCTGCCATGTGGACGGAGCTGTGTGGGTCGAATTCTGGAACTACTTTTGTGGCTGAAGCCTAGTGGGTAGAGGAGCATCCAATGGTGAGGTGACTGGCCTTGGAGCACATGGGGCACGGCATGCTAGCTTATGGACCCCTGACCTCATCTGAAGGGCACTAGGGAGCCGCTGTGGGATTAGAGTAGAAAAATGTCATCTGTACCCTGTTTGGGCCACCCTGCTACTTTCCTATTCCGGGTCCTGAGGGCACTGCTGAGAGTAGGGATGTGGGGGTTAGTTTGGGATCCTCCAGAGGCCGAGGCTGAAACATGTATTTAACTGCAGGAACACTGGTAGGGAAAAGAAAGACCAAAGGACCATTTCTGAGCCAGTTACCATGGTGGGTGGGTGGAGCCCAACTCTGCTGAGGGGCTCTGAGAGCTGGGACAGACATGCTCCAGTGTTGGACCACCCAGGGAGCAAGGCGGCCAGGGTGTTTATCCACCAACTCCCATTAGCCACTGGTTGAGGGCTGCTCCCAGGAGACATCAGTTCCCTAGTATATCCGGTCTTCTCTATGTAGTCAGCAAAGGGGACCCCAGCTGTTAGAGAAACCCTCAGGAAAAGAAATAAAGATGCTGGCAGTTGGCAGTTAGGCCAGTGTGCTCTAAAATGGTGAGGATGAAAGGCTATGGTTAAACAGATCCTGGGGTTAGCCACTGACGGGAGAATCACCTCCACATTCACTTTCACCAAGACATCAGCCTGGGGATTGATCTGAAGACAAGAGGGAGGAGAAAATGTGGTCCTCAGCTTCAGCTTTGGAGAAGCTGATCTGAGTTCAAGTGCTGATTACCACTTATAAGTTGTGTCCTTAGGCAAATTTCTTAACACTCTTAAACGTCAGTCTTCTCTGAAAAAGGGAGATAATAGTACCTGCACTATGGAATTATTGTGATCAATAAGCAAAATAAGGAGTGGGATATATTTAGCCCAGTGCCTTGAATATATTGTGTGTGCAATCAAATGTTTATCAAGATTATTATTATTATTATTATTGTTATCCCAGTGATATATAAAGAAGAGAGGGGCAAGATAAAGGCTTGCAGAAAAACACAGCCATATTAGCAGCCCAGAGTAATTTTTCGTTGCCTACATCCTTCTTGGGTGTTAAACGGTAGATTCTCATAGTGCTTCTGGACTTTGTGAGCTAAAACGGAGCCATTAGCAAGTGACTTTATAAATATCTATTAATGTAGAATCAGCTGTGACAATCACTTCTTTGTCTTCTCAAGAACTCAAAGATCAGCTGCAGACATTATCTTGTCATCATTTTATCATCTTCAGACTGTCCCTGAAGCTGACTTCCAAGATGTGGAGCAGAGGAAGGAACACTGGGCAAGGAGTCTGGATCCTAAGTCAAACTCTAGAATGAATTTCAGATTCCTCATCCAGAATGTGGTACTAAAACCACACCATCTCGTGTCTCCAACTAAAGCTGTCTAAGAATTAAATAATATTATGAGGGGGAAAAAGTTAAACTATGAAACTGCTTTGAAAACTAAAAATCAGCAGCCAAAGTCTTCCAGTGGCAGAGAGCTGGGACTAGAGCCATGTGACTTAACTTCTGATCCAAGGCTTTCTCAAAGGATCTTCATAATCACAGCCACTGGAGAAGCTGTAGGTGTCGTGAACGCCACACCACGGACGGCTCAGCTGGGCCTCTGGGGTAGGCAGCCTGGGAAGAAGAAGAGTACCTGGGAAACCCTGGCCCTTGGAAGAGAGGCTTGAGGTTCTTGCTTGGGGATAGTGGTGGGGGATGCTCTTGGCCAGATTTCAGAGGGTGGGAAGAAGGGCCTGTTAAACCAAGAGGCAGTGTGGTCATCTGAGAAGAGTTATAATCAACTGGGGACAGGTTTCCTCATTTCCTTATGAATGCAGGGACATCTCAGGATGTGGCTAAAGGGCCTCCTGTCCACACCCAGTCAGTGAAGAGCCAGAGAAGCTGGTGCTGGCCAGGTAGGCAACACTGGTCTGTTGGAGGCTGTGTGGCCTCCCCTTCTCTCTGACCATAGACTGGCCAGCGAGTGGCTGGGAGCTAGCCTTTGATCACAGCCAGAGTGAACCCAGGTCGGGTCCCAGGTCGGTCTGGGCATTCTAAAAAAATTCACAAGGGGCTAGAGAGGATGTAGGACTGGAATGGAGGCCTACAAATATGGGTTTCTGCTTACACAAGTAGTTCTAGACCCATTTCCAGAGAACCAATCAGGGAACCATTTTTACTCTTGCTCCAAGAAGGTGGTCATGGCCCTACTGGGGCAGAGACAGGAGAAAGCCCACACCTGAGCTTGGGGGTGTCTGTGTGGGATGTATTCTCTAGAAGAGGCCAACAGTTTACCACAATGCCACGGGGTAGAGAATACCAGGCTAAGGCATCATCAGGGCTGGTTTCCATTCTGGGGGCATTTCTCTGCGACTTCTTAATCAGATCCAAGATACAAAAGGAGGATTCATAGTGCTACTTGGAACCCCTTAGCCACCTGAGAACATCCTGTATCATGGAATCCCAGGTCTCAGACATGATCGGTCCAGGACCAGGAAATATATTATTAAGAAGTTTTTGCTCAGATGTAGGTTTTCAGTTTTAATCTATATTCGGCGACCCAGTCAAACTGAAATGTTGTTTTATTATTTTTCAACACAAAAACCTCTGTGTGGTTGTTAAAAACCTTCAGATCTGTGGCTTTTCCTGTTTTTCTCCTAAGGCTTACATCCAGTGAACTGAGGTCATGAAAGAGGCCAGTTTGGAAAGATGAGGGCCATAGCAGCCAGAGGTTCAGGGGAGGGGGACCTGGGAGAAGAGATTCAGGAATGTAGTGGGGGAGACAAAGAGAAGGTATCAATGAGCCAAAGAGTAACAGTGAAAGGTGAAACCATCCAGTGGATTAGAAGAGGCAAAGGTGATAATTGAGAAGAGAAGGAAAAAGGAGAGAAGAGAAGAAAAAGGAGAAAGGGAGGAAAAAGTGCGGTACCATGTGGGGACAAAGCATGAAGGAAAAGAGGCAGAGAGGGGATGAAGAAGGTGAGGCAGGGGAGGGGAGTGGAAGGAAAGCAGAAGTAGGGCAGTGGCGGGGCAAAGAGGCCCCAGCTCTGGAGTCCTTTTCTCCGCCAAGCATCTGCACAGCAGATAAATACAGTACAGCAGGACTTTTTTCTCTTCTTAATTGACATCTTTGAATTGGTCCTCACTTGACAAATCAGGCCATTTATTATTAGCGATGACAGGGATAAATATCACAGGCATTCACTTTACATCTGGACCCCTGATAATAGAAGTCAGTATACCAGCCCCTCTCCTCACAGCTTCCTCGCCCCTTTTAGGGCTTCTTGGCAGGGAAACTGAGTGGCTAAGAGCACTCTGAGGCTTGTGGGGGTCCTGAGAGCACCTGCAAAACACCCAATAGGAAGCATGTGGGTGGGAACTGTCCACAGTCAGAGTGGTGCTGAAAACCCACTGCGCCCTGTGGCTCCAGGGGGAAGGTGGGTAGCTGGGAGTTGTACACAACCTGCATACAGCTTTCAGTATATAGGTTGTGACCGTATACTGCTTTCAGTATACAGGTTGTATACAACTCCAGTTGTGTACTAGCCCTAGATGGGGCAGAGATCTCAGGGCTGGAGGGGCAGGAGTGTTCCTTCTTTGCCTGGAACACAATTACTTCTGGTACAGACGTGACTTAAACTTACCACGTCTGGCCCTGGTTCTAAACACCCTGGATGACTTGAAGCACTTCCTTCCCCTCTCTGGGTCTCAGGCTTCCTACTGTAGCATGAAGAGCTGGATTAGGTGTCCCTTCAGGGCCCTTCGAGTTCCAGCTCTTTCTGCTACCAAAGCCTTTAATAGATTCCCTATGCACATAAGATCAAGTTGCAAATTTCTTAACCAGGCCCTGAAGGTCCTCTCTGATCCCCTTCTACTTCTTTACGTTATCCTCATACCAGCCAGAAGAGCCTTCTTTCCAGTCCCAGGCACAATCTCCCACAATCTCCTTTTTCATCCCTTCCCCACTGCTCAACTCTCTCCTCTGCCTCTATCCATTCCTAATCTCTGGGAGAGTTGGACCGTCTGGGCCTTTCATCAGGCAATAATAGCCTTACACTTAATGTGATTCCAACATTTTGTGTCAGAGTCTTGAGAGCAGACCTACGTGTTATATGGCTATGCAGGGCCAGGCAGGGTTGTGCTCTGAGTCAGCAATCAGTGGCTTACTGGAGTTTCTCATGACTGTGAATGGGGCATGGGTGAGTATGTGTGGTATTTTGGCAGACCAAACACTTTTAAAACCATAATTGCTCTCTCAAGATTAAAGGTGAAGGAAGAGTTAGCTGAGGCTTGTGGCCCCTCCTCTGAGACAGAATCCCTCTGGGGCTCCCACTCCTTGCTGGCTTTAATGTGTAAGTTTGCATTCATTCAGACATGGGACCCTGCCAGTGGGGTGGCTGAGACATGCCAGCTCATACACACAAGACTTCATCTCTGTTTGCTCAGAGTCTTTGGGGGTTGACCCAGCATCCTCATTGGTATCAGTTAGGGGTAACACCCTCACAGTTACCATGGCTGCATGAGGTTCAGTTTTAGGGACCTTTCAGAGAGCTTCCCATCCACCCACCCAACTACAACCCATACTGCCCCATGGAGAGAGGCTGTTCCTTTAGAGCTCAACCTTGGAGGATACAGTGTGATTTTGTTCATAGAGATGGAGGTTTCCTTGTACACTGTTGCAATACAGGTGAGTTGCCTCCTCCCCTTGGTCCTCTGAAAACCAAGGGGTTTCCATCTGTTGAGGTGAGCAAATAGGTGGGAAGGGATGACTATTTTCTCCATTAAACCCATGAAGAACTCCAGATAGCCTGGAAGTATGCATTCCCTCTCCATTTCAGTAGGGATGGCAGAATCATCTCCTGGCCCTTTGGAAGAAATCATTCTCCTTCCTGCATCTATTATCAGCCCAGACACCAAGGCATTGGTGTGGGAAACTCTGCCCACTGCTCACTGTTTGGTAGAGCCCCTGAGGCCAGGTCTGGTCACTGGAAGTGCCATTTGGAGATCACTTGTTAAGAAGTGGCTTAAAGGGGAGAACCAGAAGGCAATGGGACCCCACTCCAGTACTCTTGCCTGGAAAACCCCATGGACGGAGGAGCCTGGTAGGCTGCAGTCCATGGGGTCGCTAGGAGTCAGACACGACTGAGCGACCTCACTTTCACTTTTCACTTTCATGCATTGGAGAAGGAAATGGCAACCCACTCCAGTGTGCCTGCCTGGAGAGTCCCAGGGATGGAGGAGCCTTGTGGGCTGCTGTCTATGGGGCTGCACAGGGTCGGACACGACTGAAGTGACTTAGCAGAGGGGGCTCATTAACTGACTCAATTTTGTCTCACAAACCTGAGCCATGTGCTTCATAGCCTTGGTTCCTGCAGAAGGGCTAGAATACTTCCTTTCCCCCAGATATACTGACCTCTTTTCAGGACCCCAGAATTCCCCTATAGGGCTTCTCAGATGGTGCCAATGGAAAAGAAGTCACCTGCCAATGAAGGAGATGCTGGAGCTGAGGGTTTGATCCCTGGGTCAGGAAGATCCCCTGGAGTAGGAAATGAGAAGTCTCTCCAGTATTCTTCCCTGGAAAATTCCATGGACAGAGGAGCCTGGTTTGTGACAGTCCATGGTGTTGCAAAGAGTCAGACACGACTGAGCGTGCGTGGGCATGTGCACGTGCGCTCACACACACACGTGCACACACACACAGTTCTCCCATGGAACTTCATAATATTGGATATGAAGAGGCTTGGAGATTATCTAGATCCTAGGTCAACTCCCTCATTTAAAGATGGGAAAACCGAGGCCTGGGAAAGGGAAACCAGTTGCCGAAGTCACAGAGCAGAGGAAGGAGCACCTTCACTACTTAGTCCAAAGCTCTTCCTTCTCATGTGGGAGGTGCATGTCTTGTGATAGACTTGTGCAGGCGGGAAGTCCCTCAGTGACTCCTCTAATGGTGGGACTGCAGGCAAGACAACAGGGGGTAAGGGGGTTGTCAGGAACATATTCTGAGGTGCTGGGGCCTCCTGCCTTGTGGAAAACACCTATGACCTCTGGCGGGACAGCTATAGAGGGAGCAGGGACAGCAGGATGGCCCTGCAGAAACTGCTTTTAGAGTTCCGGGCCCTCCCAGCCTGATGCGGGTGGAAGGGCTTCATTGTCTTTGCACCAGGGGATGGATGGCTCTGGAGGAGCTAATGAAGCTGTCTTCCCAGTGACACACTGAGACAGTGACGGATGGCACATGGGGAGAAGGCAGGTGTTGGCACATGGCCCATTGGGCAGGGTACAGAGCAGCATCCCTCAAAGTCAGTGGAGGTCACAGTGACTGCTGGGTCCCAAGGGAGGAGATGTGTGGGTTCTGGGGTGCAGTGACAGGGACCCTGATTCCCAGGAATGCCAGTGCCTCCCATAGCCTCCTTTGTGTGACCGGCAGATGAATGTCAAAGTTAGAAGGGACAGAGCAACAATATAGTCCAGCCTGCTCATTGTCCAAGTGGAGATGCTCAAGCCCAGGAATTAAATTCACACAGCAAGCTGGAGGCAGAGATTCTTAAAAATGTCTCAGGTGGTCCAGAGGGGGAAAAGAGAAGATGATGCTTCCCTGTATCACTGTCTTCACCTGTTGAGGGTGGGTGGGAGGGTATGGTCCCAACTTGGAGGGTATGCTCCCAGCTTCTTGCCCAGCACTGGCTGCCTTGATGATTTGTCTGCCCTTTCTCTTCCTCCTGGCCCTAGAGTCCACGTCATCAGTCTACCTCCACTCCCCCACCCAAACTCTGAGTCTTAGAACAGATCCCACTCAGGCAGGTTGTCTTCCAAGCCCCTCCTGCCTGCCTGTCTAACAATCGATGGGACGCACTAGCCCAGGTGCCTTTATAGTAACATCTCTACTTGGCATTTGAAACCAACCCCTGAACAAGCCCCCACCTGAGTGGTATGACCTCTCTACTAATATTCAGGAAGAACTTCCTCGAAGAACTTTTTCTTCCATGGGAGGCATTCCTGAAATTATTGGAAGCATGACTACTCAAGATGCCAGAAACCCGATTTCCTGGGTGTGTGGGGATCGAGATCAGCCCAGGAGGGAGAGAGGGACTGAAGGAGAAAAGCACAAGTGAGTCCTTGGCCTCTCCAAGCCTAGAGCAGCTTCATCACAGTCTTAGCTACTGAGATCTCCTTCTTCCCACTGGTCCAGGGGACCAGAGTGGCCCGAGGTGGGCCTGTGGACTTTGGCAGAGGAGGTGGGAGAGAGAGCAAGCCCGGGTGTGATGGCTTCCATCCCCTCTGGTAGGGGCTCCCACACATTCAAAGTGCTATGATGGTCATCAGCTCAGCTGACAGGTGCCACTGGAGCCCGCAGGAGGTGATCTGGGAATCATTAGCTCCACTTCCTGACCGAGGACACCAAGGTCCACTGAGGGAAATAACTAGCCCAGGTGGACAGGTGGGTGGGTGGCATTCATTTCCTTATTTATACTGACATACTTATTGAGCACGTACTATGGCCAGGCACTGTGCTAGGTGCTGGGAATATGAAGGTGAGCAAGGCAGACATGGTCCCTGCTTTCAAGGACCTTTCAGGGACCACAGGCTCCTGCATCGCTAGATCTCTGGCCTCTGGGGAGACATATATTGACAGGAGCACTGTCCTGAGAGTGTGCCTTCAAAGCTCAGTGTCTAGATTCGTGTTTTAGAGCTCATCTGCCTGCCCTGGGGCTTTCTTTCAAGCTTGTCTCCTGCATCCTAGAGGGTACTACCCTGCCTTGCACTCTCTCTGAAGTGTCCACTGCCTACCCCCCGCCAATGCATCTTCCTTTATCCATCACTGACCACTGGCTGGAAATGAAAGAACAAAGAGGAAAACGTTGATGCCTACAGCCTCTTGGATGAAGGATGAAAAGTAAAGGTGCCTCCCATCCCCCCAAACTCCTGCTGCCTCAGGCAGATGAATGGAGACGTCCAGTCAATCTAGGATCAAGATTTCCCTAGGGTCTGGGGCACGAAGGGCCCCTTGTTTTGATGCCACTGTGGCCTCTTCCCTCCCACCCCGACCCCCGGCCTCCTCTCTGCCAGCCCACTAAGGCCGGATTTGTCTTGCAAAGTAGCATCGTTATAAACGCATCAGCCTCCTCTGGACGTCTGCACCCGTTCCTGCCAGCCCATCCAGGCTCGATTACATCTGAGGCTGTCTGGGGTAATTAAGTAACATTAGGACACATCCCCTGCTGTAATGCACTGTTCAAAGCCCTGGGCCCCTGTGTCCTGGGAGTCACAACTGCACCAAGGCCGTGTCTGCCTAATGCACCGCGCTGTGATTGAGGCTAATTACTCCAAAGACAGGCCTCATTAGTGGCGGGTTTGTGCTGGAAGGCGGGGACCAGGCTCCCTCTCTCACCTCCCCCAGCACACCAGGTCACAGCCTGTCTCCTCTCTCCCCTGCAGGTCCAGCTCTCTTTGCTCTGCTGTTTGGGTGAGATTTGAATAGAGTAAGGACATTTCCGAAACAGGGCAGACAGGGTCGTAGATTGAGCTCCAGGGTTTTCAAGAACTTTCTGACTGCCTTATTCAACTGGTGGGAACTGAGGCCCAGAGAGGGTTACTGACTTGCCCGAGGTCACATAGCACAGGTGTAATGTGCTGCATTTCTTAATCTGCCAGCCTTAGAGGTGAGGATGGACAGAATGGAAGGGCACGCAGACAAGCCCTATCTGCATCCAGAGGAGTGAGAGGAAGGGCTCGAGATGGCCCAGGAGAAGAGCAGGATGGCTGCACTTCCACAAAGCTGCTGTGTTTTTTGGACATCCCTAGTGGCTCAGACGGTAAAGAATTTGCCTGCAATGCAGGAGACCTGGGTTCAATCCCTGGGTCAGGAAGATCCCCTGGAGAAGAAAATGGCAACCCACTCCAGCATTCTTGCCTGGAGAATCCCACCGACAGAGGAACCTGGTGGGCTACAGTCCACAGGGCCGCACAGTCAGACATAGCTGAAGTGACTTAGCACGCGTGCACACTGTATTTTTGGCATATCTAGGCTTTACAGCCCCCTTTGCCTGGGATCCTCTTCTGATGCCTTCCACCTGCTCCCTTGGTTGACTTCTTCAGGTGTCACTTCCTCCAGAAAGCCCTGGCTAACCTCTGCGCTTGAGTTCTGCATGTCTTACACATGTTCCCAGGATGCTCTGTACTTGCCTGTCTCAGCCCACATCATTCGGAACTGTCAATGTCCAATCACTTGTCCATACTTCACGTGACTGTAAACCCATGAAGGGTGAGAACTGAGACTTCCTTGTATGTGTTGGCTTCTCCAGTGCCCAGCACAGAGCCTAGCTCATAGATGGCTTCTGATAAGAACGAGTAGAAGGAAAAAATCAATGATCAATGGTCTTTACCTTTGTGGGTCTTGGACCCTTGGAGAGTAGGATAAAAGCTTCTGTCTAGAAAGAAAATGCATTTATCCATGTATAGATAGTATTTTTCAAATTTTAGGGCATTCTGAATATCACAGTGTGCCCTCTACCACTTCCAGAGGGGTGCTTGAGATCCCAGTTAATTACCTCTGAACCAAAGTGTGGTTCCCTCTGCAGTTCTGATTTTTCAGTGTGGACCCTTTTGGGGACCATGTCCCACCCTCCACTGCCTCCTCAGACCCCCTGACAACATCCTAGCTGGTGAACTTTTCCCCAGCATGCGCTGACAGTCTTGTCTGGATGTCTTTGCCTCTATTGCACCTCCTGCCAGGGACACCTCTTTCTCTGTGTCCCTCCAGATCTTACTGTTGTACAGAGCTCAGTGTACTCTTCATCCTTTCTAGGAAAGGACGATGATCGGAGACGGCAGAATTCTGAAGATATTCCCCCAAAGTTCCTGCTTCTGGCTATTCAATTAAATACAGATCCACTTCCTGGTGTGAAGGGACTTTGCAGCTGGACTTAAAGTTATTAATGAGCTTACCTTAAAATAGAGAGGCTAACCTGGATTATCTGGATGGACGCTGCATAATCACAGGAGCCCTTGAAAGCAGAAGAGTCAGTGGGGAGAGATGAATCGGAAGGGGAGGCCAGGGAGATACAAACCTTGAGAAGAATTTGAGTCTCCATTGCGGGCTGCAAGATGGAGGAAGGAGACTGAACCAAAACGGGCAGGAAACCCGTAGAAGGTGGAAATAGCTGACAAAGGAACAGGAAACTCAGTCCTATGACTCCACAGAACTGAACTCTGCCCACAACCTGAATGAGCTTCAAAGCGGGTTTTTATCCTCAGATCCTTGAGAAAACCTTAATTTTGTGAATCACAAAGAACCAGCTGGGCCATGCTGTGCCTAGGCTTCTGACCTAATAAATGGCTGTGAATTTTAAGTCACTAAATGTGTGATAATTTGTTATAGCAGCAATAGAAAACAAATACATCTACAGTGAGGGTAAATAAGACCACAGCGCCTTAGACCCTCTTCCCACTCAGCAGTGGATATGTGTCTTCTTTCCTTGAATCTTGACTGGTCTGTGACTGTAAACAGCAGCAGAAGTGACGCTGTGCCAGATCCAGGCTAAGCCTTTAAAAGCACTGGCAACACCTACCTTGGTTTCTTGGAGCCATGAGCTGCCATGTAAGCAACTTGAATATGCCAAGACTGCCGTGTTGGGAGCAAGCCCATGCTAGTGATGCGGAGAAGTTACGTGGTACATAGGAGGGAAGTGGGTTCTAGAGAGATCCCTTCCTGGGGTAACTTCTCATAACCATGGCATGATGTTGGGGGCACATCTCCGAACTTGAGACTGGCTTTGACTTAGAGGAAGTGAATAGTTCCCTTCATTTTGTGGCTTGATGAGAACGAAAAGTCCTCGAATTTTCAAAATGTCTCCCCCACTCCCTATACTACCAAGGAGACAGAGATCCCTAGAGAGCTCATATTTTGGCATTAGAGCATCATGTTCAGAAGGCTTCTCTGGAAAGGCAACATTGTCATGAGTAGGACCAGATGCAAAAGGAGCTAACGAATGGATTAGGTAGATTTCCCCAAGGTTCTAAATACTTGGCCCCTAGGACAGGTATGTGGAGAAGGCAATGGCACCCCACTCCAGGACTCTTGCCTGGAAAATCCCATGGATGGAGGAGCCTGGTAGGCTGCAGTACATGGGGTTGCAAAGAGTCAGACACAACTAAGCGACTTCTTTCACTTTTCACTTTCATGCATTGGAGAAGGAAATGGCAACCCACTCCAGTGTTCTTGCCTGGAGAATCCCAGGGATGGCAGAGCCTGGTGGGCTGCTATCTCTGGGGTCTCACAGGATCGGACACGACTGAAGTGACTTAGCAGCAGCAGCAACAGGACAGGTATGTGCTGGAACACAGAGAAGAGAGAATGCCTCAGCCCGTAACGGTTTTCACACATTTATCTTACTGTTGCCCTCACCCAGCCCCAAAGTCCCTGAAATACCTAGTACCCCCCACCCTTGGGTAAACTCTCTTCTACTGGTCCCTTAGGCCTTCCCTGGTGGCTCAGTGGTGAAGATTCTGCCTTCAATGCAGGAGCCACAGGAGACACAGTTTCAATCCCTGGGTTGGGAAGATCCCTTGGAGGAGGGCATGGCAACCCACTCCAGTGTTTTTGCCTGGAGAATCCATGGACAGAGGAGCCTGGCAGGCTACTGTCCATGGGGTCACAAAGAGTCAGACACGACTGAAGTGATTTAGCCCACACGCATCGGTCCCTTAGCTGTCAGGTGTGATTGCTTTAAGGGGGACCTTAGGAAGCAGGGGGAACATGACTGGACAGAGAGAGGAGCCAAGCCTTGTGCAGTTTAAAAGGGGGCTTCTCTGGGAGGATTACTGAGAGGTTTCCTAAGGCTGTTGGAGCAATACACATTTAAGCATGTCTTACTTTCTCTGGGGTTGAGCCTAGTTCTATTGTGATAAGCACCAAGGAAGAACAGGGAACCAGGCATGTGTGGTGCCCAGGGTTGCTATGGGTCCATGAACATCAACTGAGCCCCCAAGACTTCCCCCTCAGGGTCAGCTCTCCTTTCCAATTCAGTCTAAACTCCACCCAACCGAACAAGCTTCCCGCCCTCCAGTGGCATTCACTGCATCAATAGCTTAAATATGCGGGCTTCCCTTGTAGCTCAGTGGGTAAAGAATCTGCCCGCAGTGCAGGAGACCCAGGTTAGAATATTCCATGGAGAAGGAAATGGCAACCCACTCCAACATTCTTGCCTGGAAAATCCCACGGACAGAGGAGCCTGGTGGGCTTCAGTCCATGGGGTTGCAAAGTTGGGCACGACTGAGCGACTAACCCGTACCCATACCCGTACACTTCCCTGGTAGCTCAGCTGTTAAAGAATCTGCCTGCAGCGCAGGAGACATTGGTTCGATTCCTCAGTTGGGAAGACCCCATGGAGAAGGGACAAGGCTGCCCACTCCAGTATTCATGGGCTTCCTTGGTGGATCAGATGATAAAGAATCTGCCTACAGTCCATGGGGTCACAAAGAGTCAGACACTACTGAGCGACAAACATATCTTTTACACTCAAACCCACCCACCTCTGCCCGAACCAACCCAATGCCAAACCTGAGGGACTTAACTCAGTGTACTGATGAGGAGACAGGGGGTCATTTGTCCAACATTCCGCAGTGGGCAGAGTTAAGGCCAGGACACAGCACTGCTGGCTCCGAAGCCTGGGCAGACTGCCTGGCCCTTCCCCCTGCCCTGGAAATGGAGAGCCGCTTCACGTGTCTGTCGATGTTGTGGATTATAATTATTATTTGTCTTGGGTGAGAGTGGCTATGGGCAGTCAGCGTCTCCAGGGAAACCACGCTGAACATTTTCCTTCTCCTCCCCATCCCTCTTCACATCTGCTCCACAGCTCCCTTGCTTCCCGGGCATCGTGGGCCCTGAACCAGACTGGGTGACTCTGAGGAGCCCTTTCACTCTCTGGGCGTCAGTTCCTTCCCCTGTGAATGGGATAGTGCTGAAGACTAAGCGGAGCGCCAAGTGGGAGATGGCTGGCACTCAGTAGGTTCTCAATAAATGCTGGTTTATTAAAAGAGCGCAAGAAGGCTCCTTTCCACCTGCAGGGTTGAGGCTAGGGTAGGGGAAGCAGTTCCTCCATCACAAAGCTCTTTTCACTGCTTCTCACAAAGCCCACAAATCACCTGGGAAAGCATCTTTGATTCTGCTATTTCCCAGCCAGTTCACTTACTGTTCACTTCTGACTCACAGCATCTTCCCGGCCTTACAGCGCTGAAGGTCATCCTGTCCAGCCTCCGGGCTCTAGTGAGACCAACACCTGAGTCACCAAGGACAGGGAGGCACCGTCCTCAGCAGGTAAATCACCAGGGATTCCCTACGTTCCTTTGCTGGGAGGCCTTTGTCAATCCTTCCTCATTTTGGGACTCAGTTTCCCCTCTGAAAAATGATGTGGTTGCTCCTTTTAACTCTCAGGTCCCACATGCCCCTGTGGTTCTTCTGGAGCACCACCAGACTAATGAATTGTTCTGTATGCAGGTTGAATTCTCTGGCCTTTCCCTTCAGTGGGAGGTGGACTGAGCGGGACTCCTCCCCTGTCAGGCAAGTGCTCCCTCGCCTCCACCCCAGCTGGCCTCCCTTGTGCTCGTTTGGCCTCTTGGAGCCTCACTTCTTTATCTCCTAAATGGGAATAATGATGTGCACACTGCCCATAACAGTAGATCAAGCCACAGAAGGGGAGTAAATCCTGTTGGTGACTGGTAAGCATGAGAGAGGACTTCCCTGCTGGCTCAGACAGTAAAGAATCTGCCTGCAATGCAGGAGACCTGGGTTCGATCCCTGAATTGGGAAGATCCCCTAAAGAGGGTATGACAACCCACTCCAGGATTCTTGCCTGGAGAATTCCAATGGACAGAGGAGCCTGGTGGGCTACAGTCCATGGAGTCGCAAAGAACTGGATACGACTGAGTGACTAAGCACAGCACAAGTGTGAGAAAGAAACAGTGGATATTAACCAGTACTGTTGGGAGAGGGGGTCGGTGGTGGGTAAGATTACGGGTGCTGAGGGAAGCCAACCCAGGATGCCCAGCCACTATGTCTGCGTTCCAAGGTGGCTCTCCTCTCCCAGCTGTGTACTTTGGCCAAACCATTATTCATATAACAAACATGTATTGAGCACCTGCTGTGTGCTGGGCCCTGCCCCAGACATTGAAGGCACAGTAGTGAGCATGACAGATCCAGGGATGCCTCCCCGAAGTATGCAACCCCTGAGGTCCCCACCCCCCGAGAGCCAACCGTCCAAGACACATGGGCTGAGGCAGGTGTGGGAGGCCCAGAGCTCCTCAACTCTGCCTCCCCTCCCCTCAAGGCTTTCAAACTGGGCTCCGCAGAGCTTGGGGAGGGGCTTACCGGGGCTGAGGGGCTTGGGCCCCAGCCCGTGTGTCTTGGGTGCTGGGTTCTGCTTACTGTTACACTGAAGAAGCTCTGCAGCTATGAGAGGTTTGAGAAGTACAGCTTGAGTTCTACCCTCCTGGTATGCAGCCTGGAGACCTGAAACCCTGAGGACTTGCCCACAGCCACCCTCTGTCCTGGTTGAGTGCTCTTCCTACACCATACCCAGGCCTGCCTTTCTGACCTGCAACCTCCAACCCCAGCCTGTGAGTCTAGCTCCAGGTCAGCCAGAGCACCCCAGACCCTAACGGACACCTCTCCCTGCCAGCTCCACCCTGTCAATTGATTAATAATGACATATTTTAGATGGTAGTACAAATTAATTTCTGAATCACACCATTAGTGTGTAATTAATTTCTTTGCTCTGGGAAATGAAGATATCCCTGACGAGCATGTTATCTCAATCTATAAAAGTGGAGAAACGCTGAACAGGCAACTCCATTAAGGCAAACACTGATCTTCCCCCACCCTATTTCTCCCTCTCTTGTGTGAGGACTCTTCCTCCCTTATCATCCCCCCACTTGTGGGGGAGCAGCGTCCGTTTTCCTAAGGAGGGGGTGGGGCCCCTTGGAGAGGGCTGCCTCTTGATAACTTCAGCGGTAATCAGAAGATCGTGTGTGCTTACTGCAGCCAAATAATGTCTTTATCGGATCCTGTTAAGGACACGGTTGCTGTGGAAACACAAGCTCTCGACCCTCCAGGTTTGGGCGCCAGACCTGGAACATGCATTTTTCTGTGAGCTTCTGGGGGCCTGGGAGTGCTGGGAGGAGAGAGGTGGCTGAGCCTGGATGTTGTGCTGTGGTCTTCCAAACTGGCCCCTCCCAATTTAGATGGTGGCTGCCTTCTTTAGAAAGTCCTCCAAGATTACCTCTTTCCCATGAGTCATCCGCTGTTCCCCCTGCCGCCACTGCACTTCACACTAGCATGTTTCCCAGGTAGCCCGGCTCTGGGGCTCCCGCATCAGCCTCCTTCACGCACCTCCAGCCCTGTCTGGGTTTGTCCTCCCCACTCTAACATTCCAAGCTGTGTGACTCTAGGCAAATTACTTAGCCCTCTCTGCCCTATTTCCCCATCTTTAAAGGGAGGCTCGCTGTCCCATTTCTTAAGCTGATTATGAGAATTTAATGAGATAATGAATGTAAAGTGCTCACATAGTGGCCTGGGGTGAGTGGTGATCAATGAGAGATATTACTATGCAAGTAGGGGCTGAGGGTCTGCCAGAGGCAGGAACAAAATTGGAATCAGATCTGATTTGGGTCCATGTCCCACTTCTGGCTGACCTCCTGTGTCTCTGGGCAAGGGGCAATCTCTCTGACCCTTGATTGGTCTTTTAAATGGGGACAATGCTGACTGTACAGGCGGGTGACTGTGCCTCTTGTTTTGTTGGGACAGTCCTGGTTTGCACCTGTCGCCTCGGCACACTATTAACAGTGGGCTGGTGGGGCCCTAGAAGTTGCCTCATTAGCTCAGATTCCAGGCCCCCAGGGGCAACCTCGTGCAGGCCTCTGCTCTGAGGTCAGAGACAAAGGGCCTAAAGGCGAGACAAAGGCTGTTTGCCCCCTGCCTGGCTCCAAACACCAGCTCTGGTGGGGCCCCGTGGCCCCTCTGACCCAGCTCAGCTCCAATTAGTGCACTGGGAGAGAGGCCTGGTGGTGGCCTCCCAGCCCCAGCTTCCTGGGGCTCCCTGCACACCACAGTCCATTCAGGTCCCAGCATCAGCCCTGACCTGGAGGGCCCAGTGGTGTCCAAGTCCCTGCCCTTCCCTCCAGCTCATTAGTGCCTTTTGGACTAAGGGCATTCAGATGCATGCAGCCCTGTGGCAGTCATCCTCTGGCTGCCTGCAAATATGCTTTTTCTTAGCGCTGCATGTGAGATGCTTCATGTCCAGAGGACCAGGTACCACCATTCAGAGCCTCAGGCTCCTGAAGGGTAAAATGGGTAAATAATCACTGGCTTGCTGGTTGTTGGATCAGACTTAACAATGCATGAAAAGGGGCTGTGAGGGCTCAAGAGCCCCATGCTCCTGTGAGATGTGGTCCCACTGAGTGATCCCCAAAGCAATTGCCTTGTGAAGCCAGCCCTGAGATGATGCTAGTTTCCTTTTAAACGCTGGGATTCTATAACGAAGGTCAAGTCTCCATACTAACAACTAAACTCCACCCACTCCTGCGTGTGGGCAGAGAGGTCATTCTCCGAGGTTCAGGAAGCTGAGGGAGCGGTCTTAGCGCTGCTCCTGGACTCCTGGGAGACCCTGGGCTGGTGCCTCAGTCTCCCCTCTGCCTCTCTCAAGGTTCCTGTGAGTAGCTGGGCAAAGGCCAGGGTTGCCTGTGGGCACAGCCGAGACCAGCAAGGAACATTAGCAGGTACCCTTTCCTGATGCTGGGACCTGACCCTCTGCACCTCAGGCTCCTCTTTGGCCGAATGGCACTGAATAGCCACCCTGCAGGCTGTGAGGATTAGTAGCAATGATTAGAAGGCTGGGAAGCGCCTGGCTCTCAGGAGGACTTGGAAAGTGTGGCTATGGCTGTTGTTGCTTTTCACAATGATAAGGTTAAAACACCACCCAAGTGAGGGATGCCATTTTTATTTTACAATCAGCTGTGTGCACCCACTGATTGCTTGGTGCCCTGGTTTAGCAGCATAGAAGTCCTGGGGGTCTAAACCTGGCTTTGCCCCTTAAGCACCCTCATCACATCCCACCTCCCTGGCCTCGGCTTGGCGGGAAGGGGCTGGTATTCAGGGGGTGAGGCCGTGGAGGCAAGGCAGGAGGGGAGCTCGTAGCTGGCCCTTCATGTTTCCTTCTGCAGCCTGAGAATAGTTTTCTCAGGTGACGGCCCTCAGATCCAGGACTAGGCAGGTAAGCTGAGCGAGTTCACTACCTTGTTGGTGAGTATTTTCTTTGTTGCTTGCAGCTGGAACCAAGTTTCAGTTTCTGGGGGCAGGGGCTCTCTAGGAATTCTCGAGAGCCTGGGAATTTCCCTAGCAGAGGCGTTCAGCTCTCAGCACTGAGCCCAGATAGTTCTCAGGCTCTCACAGCTCCCCTCCCTGGGGAGTCTAGGGTGAGAGGGGAAGGGGGCAGAACAGGCCTGTGACCTGTGGTCCACCCGAGGTGTGAGTGCAGGGGCCGGAACTAACCAGGCTGGTCACCAGGGGATTAAGGATGGGTGGGGGCTCCTCAGGGGGTACTACTAGGGGAGCAGGGCTGATTGAGAGGGGTCACAATCAGAGACTCTCAGGGATGGCCCCTCCTGGTTTCCAAACCTCTTTCCAGGAGAGCAAAGTCCTGGAGCTGGGAGGCAGAGACTAAGCTTGAGGGTAAGTGGCCCTAGAGCAACCGGGCCCCAGACCCTGGCAGTGCAGCCTTGGCAAGGAGGCAACTGGGTGAGCCGGCCTGATGCAGGGGGTGAGCCCAGGCTCTGGAGGGTGGTGGGGGCAGTGGTAAGAATCCCCGCTCTTCTTAGAAAGTAGGCCTGCACTTCTTAGTGGTGGAGCCTCAGGCAAGCACTCACCGCTCAACACTGCAGTTTCTGTGTCTGTAACCTGGGGCTAATAGTAACTATGTCGTGGCACTGTGGCGAGTCTTAGACGGAATCACATGTGTACGATGCCTTGCATGGTGCCCAGCACAGAACCAGCCTTGCCTATGTCTTTACCATGCCTGTCCAGTGATGCCATGTTGGCAGCTTGCAATCAGCCATGGTAGGAGTTATTTACACCATGGAAGTTGGCAGGCTCTACAAATCAGGGCATTTCCATCCCCTCCCTCTGACCACAGGATGTTAAAACATCAGCGTACCCCTGAACCAGAGAGTGGGAGGAGCTGTGCTGTATTTCCGCCACCAGGTCATTTGCCAGGCAAACATCTGTCCATCTGGGCCTGGATGGAAATATACCCGGTGCCTGCATGGAACAAACAATTTCAAGTTTGACTGGTTTGTGTTGGGAGCCCTCTGAGGGTCTCAGGTCCATGGAATGATGGAGGTTTTCAGGACTTTCCAGGTTGGAGACTCCCCATTCCTAGTCCCAAGGCATTCTCACACAGCCTTGGGCTAGCTGGAGGAAGCTGGGGTCGGCACTATGTCTCTCTAACATTTGGAAAAACAAAAGCCTCAGAGGTCAGGTAATTTGCTTGACATCATTCAATCAATTTTTAAAAGCCACCACACAGTTGAAGAAAGTGTCCGTTTCCACCGCCCCAAAATTTCCCTTTCTTCCTCTTCCCTGACGTTTCCCTCCCCACAAAGTGTGCCACCACTCCGGCTTCTATCAGCTTAGTCTGATATAGAATTTTATGTAACTGGAATCATGCGGTGTGTTCTCTCGTCTATGTATCTCCTCTTTCTCAGCATTATGTCTGTGAGACTCACGTGTGCCTGATGTCTAGGGCAGTATTTAATTCATCTTCCCGACTACATACTATTCCACAAAGTACCCACTCTCTGTTCATGGATATATGACTTGTTTCCAGTTTTAGGCTATTGCATACGATTACTTGGAACATACAAGGACATAGATTTTGGAGACTGTATGCATGCATTTCTGCTAGCTGTGTGCCTAGGCGTGACACTGCTGGGCATGGGGATTACTGGATGAAGTTTTGATGCAACAGATGGTTGTTGAGTCCCTTTGGTGTGTGAGTTCCTGAATGAGACTCCTTGGGCCAGATGAAACTCCTCTTTCAGAAGGTTCCCAGTCTTGTGGAGGGGGAGTATGTAGAGGGACTGGAGAGTAGACACTTTCAGCAAAAGCCAGCAGAGAGGAAAAACAAGAACTCTGGGGGTTCCCAACGCAAGAGCCACAGTCTATGTGGGGATCTGTGTTGGGAAGTGGGCAAGTCAGGAGGAAGGGGAGTTGGAGGGTTTGGGAAAGATTTACCCCACAGAGATGGGGGGCTGGCTTCCAGGCAGGGGCCTTCAAGGGAAAGGTGTGGAGGCAGGTAAACAGAGCGAACTTGGAGAAAATTGATTGTTCTCCTCTGGCTGGGGAGCTGGGTCTGGGTGGAGCAGAGTGGTTGCCAGTTAGGGTCTGATCACTGATCACGAAGGCTTAAGAGCTTGGGCTTTGGGAAACCACTGAAAGCCTCCCACAGGGCAGCCTGTGGGGGAGGGACTATGCAGGAGGATATTATGTCTGTGTGGGGAATGTGGAATTCAGGGATGAGTACTAATAAAGTGTGAATGGGAATGGAGGAAGTGGGGAGAGGAGAAATAAGAGTGATTGGAGGGAGGCCTGAACAGTGAGCTGATTCTTTTGGATGAACTAGGGTGGGGGTAGGGTGAGGGTGGGGGGTGGCAGGGGGTGGGAGGTGGGCAGCTTGCATTTAGAATCAGGAACCTGGCCCAAGTCCCAGCTCCTCCTCCCCTTTTGGGGTGACCCTGGGTGAGTCCCTCCCTCCCTGTCCTCAGGTCTCCATCTATTACAGAGGGTGGCACTGGCTGATCCCTGAGGCCTGGGCTCCTGGAGCCCCCTACCCCAGGCCTCCCTCAGAGGGCGGGCTGTGGGATGATTAAAGAAGGATGATGGATGGGAGAAGCCTGGAGGAGCCCAGAGCACCAGACAAGTGTGAGGGGAAATTAGTAGTCACCGTTTTATTTAGCACGTGATCCGGCAGACTGGCGATTTATTACAGGCATTATAATTAATGACAGTAAGAATGACTTTGACAATACCATCTACCGCTTTGTACCAGGCTTTTGTTTTCATTGGAAATGTGCTCTCTCCGTGATCCTCACCCCTCCTGCGGGTCCTGATGTACAAATGGGTAAACCGAGGCAGAGAGCTACTATGTGACTGATTAGCCAAGGCCAGGGTGTCAGTCAGGGAGGGAACTCAGCTCTGTCCATTCTCTGCCCAGGGTTTTCACTCCCAAACCAGCTATCTGCTCTCTCTCTCTGTCTCTCGTGATTCCAGTCCCGTAGTCCTTTCCTGTGAGTCCCTGTCAGCGGCTGGGCTTAACCTAAGTGTGCCCTGGACGGCACAGTTGGCAGGCGTGGGTTAAAGCCATCTTCTCCCCCTTCTGGCAGAGTGGCCTTGGGCAAGTTGTGTCCCCCCATCCACAGGCCTCAGTTTACCCATCTGCCACACCAGGACACCTAATCCTGGCGGAGTCATAGTGAGGGTTAAGAACTTTGGTGGAAGTACCAGCTCGGAGGGCTGGACATTTTCTAGGCTCCTGATCTCTACCCATGCATCTCTCCCTCAGGTCAGAACTCAGCATGTAGTGGTGGAGATTGTTTTTTCACTTGAACTGGGATGAAAAGTCGGCCATGGCCTCCAGTGACAATTTTCTGAAAGCTCCCTTTGCAAACAAGAGAAGCAAGCAAATGTGTGTGTGTGTGTGTGTGTGTGTGTGTGTGTGTGTGTGTGTGTGTGTACTGTCTGGCCGAGGTCAGTAGAAATCTTATTCTATGTGAAAGGTCCCCAAGTGACAACAGTATGACAGTTGGCCCATGTTGGGGGCCCTGGCCTGCCCCTGACTCCCTGTCACAAGCTGTGATGAGGAAGCAAAGGCTGACTCTCTCCTCCACACACCCTCAGTCCCCAGCCTGCATGTTGGAGGCACCGGGGTCTCCTTGGGTCTCCAGGAAGGAGTAGGAGGCAAAGCCCCACAGTGGTACCTACTCCAGACTCAACCCCCTGGCTGCCCAGCTGAGCCAGGGAGAACCACAGACATGCTCCCGGCCTCTGCTCCCCGATCTCCTGTCCTCCCATCCTTTTTCTACCCTGAGCTTGGCTGGTTAGGGTGCCTGTCCCTGCTCATGACAACCTCCCCCGTAGACCCTGGCAGCCTCTCAAAACACCCACTTCCTGTCTCCCTTTGTGCTCTGTGCACTAGCCACTGGCTTGGGAGGGCCTCAGTGGTTCTGTGATCCTTTCTGCCGTGGGGCCTTTCATATGTTGTTTCCTCTGCCTGGAATGGGGGCTTCCCTGATAGCTCAGTTTGTAAAGAATCCACCTGCAATGCTGGAGACCCTGGTTTGACTCCTGGGTTGGGAAGACCCCCTGGAGAAGGGATAGGCTACCCACTCCAATATTCTCAGGCTTCCCTTGTGGCTCAGTTGGTAAAAGAATCCGCCTGCAATGCTGGAGACCGCAGTTTGATCCCTGAGTTGGGAAGATTCTCCGGAGAAGGGAAAGGCTCCCCAATCCAGTATTCTGGCCTAGAGAATTCTATGGACAGTCCATTGGGTTGCAAAGAGTCGGACATGACTGAGCGACTTTCACTTTCTGCCTGGAATGCCTTTCCCTTCTTGCCCAATTTCATCTGCTCACCTCTGATTCTTTGTTTTTGTTTAGTCACTAAGTTGTATCTGACTCTTTGCAACCCCATGAACTTTGCAACCCCACCAGGCTCCTTTGCCCACAGGATTTCCCAAGCAAGAACACTTGAGCGGGTTGCCATTTCCTTCTCCAGAGGCTCTTCCTGACTTGGGGATCAGACTTGCGTCTCCGGCATTGGCAGGTGGGTTCTTTACTACCAAGCCACAAGGGAAGCCCTTGATTTTTTATATCTCATCACAAACGTCACTTCTTCTGGCAAACTTTCTCCCCAACCACATCAAAGGTTGAAACATTTCATGTTCTTAGTGCTCTTATACTTCTTTAGAGCCCTTGTCCAAATTTGTACATATCTGTTTATTCATTTAGTGATCATTTCTCTAGTTCCTGTCTTCCCCTAGAGTGTCAGCTCCAGGTGACCTTACTGTCTGCTCACTGTTGAATGTCTGGCATCCAGCACAGTGCCCAGCACCAAGCAGGGATCCATCTGGTCAACTGGTGTGTGATTCAATGAATGAATCTCTTCAGCTTCCAAATCAGAGCATAATGAGGGGTTATTGGTGCCAAAATCTCACTTATTAGAACCAGAAAGTCACAGTGTTTGGTGCCACCTGGTTCCACTCCCTCCCTGGGGGGAAGGATCCCTGCTCACAGGTGTCAATCTCTTCTTTACTTAGTTCCAAAGACAGGAGTTTCACTCCCTTGAAGGGGAACAGAGTAAGGTGGTAGAGGTCCTGCATTGTTACTGCATCAGTCCATGAGGTCCAGAAATCCCTAACGTCTCTCCTGTCCTTTAGGTTGGACAACTGGGACCTGCTGTCTCAGAAGACTGTGCAGCTCGCACCCTGGCTGGACCTGAGATGGACACAAGATTCCATGAGTCCATCTCCAAGCTCAACAGAACAGAGGATGCCGGGACCCCACCTGGACTCACTTTTCCCTCCATGCCCTCTTCTTAATCCCTATGCATCTTTCAGGGCTGGTTGAGGCCTTGCTTCTTCCAGGAAGCCCACAGGGCCTGCTCTCTCCTGTGACCTGAGTGTGGAGCTCTACACCAAGGTCATATGTATAGAGCCTCATACCAAGGCCACAGGACAAAAGCCTCCAGAACTGATCGAGCCCCATAACAACTGTTGCCATGAGCCCCCACCCTCTGACTTAAACTGGCCATTTTCTGACTCTCATATTAATATGGTAAAATATCCACCCTATAACATCCTAACCAATCTCCTAATGCCACCCTTCCAGTAGGAATTTTCTTTGTCGTAAGGCTATAAAAATTGACTACTAGTACACAAAGGGATCAGCTCTCCTTTGAGCCAGAACTCTGTTCTAACAGCGTCTCTTGCTCTAATAAACTCTATTCTCCTCTCATTCTGCCTCATGTCTGGAAATTCTTTTCCATCCCAGGCATGGACCACAACACTGAGCAAGTTGGGGTTCTCCCTATGCCTTATGAGAATGAAAGAATCAGAAGAAAGTGTAACCCCTTGTTTCATATATGGATTTTTGGGTGACCAGACAGGAGAGGTAAACTGCCAAAGTCACAAAACTATTGATTTGGGACAATAAGGCAAATTTAAAAATTTTGTGGTTATTAAAGTTTCATTCTGTTAGTTCTTTTCTGTCTTTGAGGATGAGGGAAAATGAACAACCTCAGGAAATGTGGTCATAGACATCAAAAACCTTTTTAAAAAGAATGTATCCTTTCAGGCCTAAGGATGCAATTTGAAATGGGTGCGAAGATTTATGTACAAGGATGCTCATCACAGCCTTGTTTATGAGGGCGAAAAACTGAAAATAGCTTAAAGGTCCGACAGAGAGATTGGTTAAATAAATTATGGTGCATTCATGTGATGGAATACCATACAGCCATTAAAAATGATGGCCCAGTAAAAGAATATTTAACGACATGGGGAAATGTTCACAAGATACTGTTAAGGACAAAAAAAAAGCAGGTTGCAAAACAGCAAGCTCCATATGCCTCTGACTTTGCTAAAACAATTATTAAAAAGAAAGCCCAGGGCCCCTGAGGTTATTTATGATATTGTTTCGCTGCCTCCAAGACACCAGCCTCATTAATTCCTGTTTCAGTGTGGGCTCAGCAGAAAGCATGAGCATTTAATGTCTGGAGGTCTGATGCTGAATCTAGTGTATGTTATTTCTTCACCGGGTGACCTTGGAGCTGTAGGCCTCATTTTTCCTCATCTATAAAATGGGGATAAGAGTCCTCCATTGGAATGATGTGGAATTTCAAAGATTGTGTGTGTGTGTGTGTGTGTGTGTGTGTGTGTGTGTGTGTGAAAGGCCTTGGTAAACCGTACGGAGCTGGATTGATATTGAGAATAATGGTACATTATTCCCTAATTACCCTGGAGAAGGAAATGGCAACCCGCTCCAGTATTCATGCATGGAAAATCCCATGGACAGAGGAGCCTGGCAGGCTACAGTTCATGGGGTCACAAAGAGTTGGACATGACTAAGTACACACTGAGTACACACATTCCCTAATTAAACACACATTTCCTAATTAAACTGAGGACTCCACGAAGGGCACACGAGGTAGCATTCTTCCCTGTCACTCGGCAGCCACCACAGAGCCTTACACATGACGTGCACAGGAATGTGGGTGGAACCACCCCCTGAAACCCCAAGCTCACCCCTCCACACCCTCTGGACATCCCTGTGAGCCGCAGGACTGGGACTGGCATCACCTGTGGGGAGCGAGAGTGCAGCTGTGGGTGCACTGAGTTCTGGGGGTCATTTGGGGGTGCTGCCAGCACCCCCATCTCCCCAGCCCTTGCAGGATGAGGGGGTAGCCACTGTCTGGCACAGAGTGCATAACAGGAGTGGCTCAGAAGCTAGGGTCCAGCCAGGAGACCACGGCTCTCAGTACCCCCAAGCACTTCAGCGCCTTGACCTGTCTCCTCGGGCTGTGAGCGCTGTGGGTGTTGCTGGGCTGCAGGAACCCCTGCCTGCCACCTGTGGGGATCTTGGGTCAGGCCCAGATTGGCCTGCCCCATCCTGACCCCTGCAGTGCACGGTGGGCTGACCATATCTCTCCTCTGAGTTTTGTTCCAGAGAGGGGATGTGACCTGCCCTGAATCATGCAGATGCCGACTGAACAGCAGACCCCAGGCCTGGCTCTTCTCCCTGGCCCCCAGCCCCTCAGCAGAGGAGGGACTTTCAGGCAATTCTGTCAGAAACCAGGGGCTCTTTGGGGCACTCAGAAGACAGAGATGGGGTATTCATATTTTCTTTCTGTATTCATTCTCTTTCTACACAGAGTTGACATGTGTCTACTTTGTGCAGGCTCCAGACGAGAGATTGGAATTGAGTTTTTTTTTTGGTAGAGGGAGGGACAGTTACAATCTCGAAGGCTTATGGGAAGAAAGTGATTAAGGGGGCTGGTGTGGTGAGAAGATGCTGTAGGAAGTGTGGCTGGGCCCATCCAGGGCCCCCTTGTCCGAAGACCCATCTCCTTCCCTAGCTGCTGTTTGGTGCCCAGTGCTTACAACTCCAGAGACTTCCCAGAGCCAATCAGAGCTGCTGACAACCGAGCCGGGAAGGCAGTAGCCCCTCTTCCTTCCGGGGCCTCTTTTCAGGGCTTTCCTGATGGGAGGACAGGAGCATGGCCTTTGCCTCAGGCAGGAAACTTTGCTGAGAGATGATTTACTCTCCAGAGCCTCTAAGTCAGGCCAGATCAGACTTTCCCTGCAACGCCTCTCCCCCTGCTTATCCTGCTCCACTCCCTCATGTGGGTCTTCCTGAAGCAGCATCGTCTCTAATCTTGTGCCCCTGAATCCCTGCCTCAGGCTCTGCTTGGTGGGAAGCTGACATGAGACAGATGGGAAATAGGACACAGTGTATCTAAATATATCCAAAAATAACCTTGTAAACACTACTGGTGGAGGCTCTGCACTTCACAGAACAATCTCCAGGCATGTTGTTTTTGAAAAGAGAAAATAACTTGAGTGTACCAGAAAGCCTGGAATGGAAGCAGAACCTAGAAATTCACTGGTTGAACACTCCTGGCTGGATAGAACACCTTCACAGCAGATGCCCACGTTAGGAGGGCTAGTTCTGACGGTGTGTGTAGTGCATGTACAGAGAAACCAGCCAAATGCTGGCATGGAAGTTTCACATGGCCCCTACTGGACTATGAAACAGAGATTGCTGGCCAAGCCCATGTCCAGCTTCTGGTGGCCCCTTGCCCAGCCAGCATCCTAAAGGGTCCTCCCAGCCTGTGCTCATAGACCCTCTGGCAGGAATCCCTCTGGTGGATCAGGGATTACGAAAAGGAATCTTTTGGCCTGGTCACTTTCCATCGCTTTCAAATCTCAGCCTCCTCCAGGAAGTCCACAGGGAGTGTTCCCTTCTCTAAGCATCTCTAGCCCTGTGTCAGCAGGCTTCAGCTGGCTCAGTTATGAGAGGCTGGTAACAGCCTGGAGGAGAGGACAATTTTTGAATTCACCTGAGTACACAGGATGGGCACACAGTAGACAGAAGATACGGGAGAAGTGAACACCTTCAGGGTGGGCAGGCTAGGATAGCTCTCCAAACTCCCATTCACCCTCCAGGCCACAGTGTAGACGCCACCACGTAAAGGTCACCACGCTGTGACCTCCACATTTGCAGCCTCTGTGGCTGGAGGCTGGAACTCTGTCAGTCTGGTTCTCTGCTCTGTCCAAGTGCTCGATACACAGCTTGGCACAAAGAAGTTGCTCCTTAAATGCCTGTGGAAAGGAAGAGTCTCTCTGGAGAAGCGGCCAAGCTGAGTTCGAGGGTGGATGCTCCATGCAGACAGGTCCTGCGCCTTCCTCGCAAATGTGCAGGGCTAACAGCATGCAGCGAGAAGGGGCCGCCAAAGTGAGCCTACCCCTAGCATAGTCAGGATCCCAGGGACTAGTGGCAGAGGCTCACTAGGCTGCCCCAAGGACTGAGGTCTGTTTGAGGCTATCTGTGGCCATGGCAGAGTCCAGGATTCCACCTGAATAAGCCCAATAGCACTAGCTGTCGCTGACCATGCGCCTGGCACCAGGCTGAGCGCTTTATCTGCACTCTTACATTTGTTGTGGAGAAGGGATGGCCTCCCACTCCAGTGTTCTTGCCTGGAGAATCCCATGGGCAGAGGAGCCTGGAGGGCTACAGTCCATGGGGTCGCAAAGAGTTGGACACGACTGTAGGACGAACACTACTGCAAGAGAATAAGAGGAAGCGTGGTTAGTGCTCACGGCTGCCCCCCTTCTCAGTGGCCCCTTTTTCAAGTCTTGGAAGAGGGATGATTCCAGGCACTCACTGTCAGGCACTGAGTGGGTAAATCTTCTTCCTGCCTTAGGTAGGGGCAGTCAGGAGGGGAGCTGAGATCCAGGCCATCAGTGAGACACCCTCCCAACTTCAGATCCTCAGTGGGTGAAGCTGGGTTGGAGGAGTGGGAAGGGATGATGTTCTCCAGGGCAGTCGTGGGGAGCCCCCATGAACTGGGGTCCCTGCAGGATACAGACAGCGCATGCTGAGAAACTTTTGAGAGGAGTTTAGTGCAAACAATTTGGGCCAGGGGAAGTCCACAGGGGTTGAATCGGCAGCCCGAGGGGCAGAGGGAGGAGGTCACACACCTGTAGAGAGAAGCTGTGGATGCAGCAGCCCCGGGAGTTATGACCTCAGTAGGGGGCCACCTGGGGGCACACACTCTCACCTCTCTCTCCCACTTTTTCTGACCCTCCCGGGGTGAGTGGGAAGCCATCGCTGTGTACCAACTTGTGTCTTGTATGCCTTGGAAATCTGTCCCCAGGCTTGGCCTCTGGTCTCCTTTTGGTGCTCTATGTCCTCAAATAACCTTCTAGAAAATCTTGTCTGGCTTAAGTTTTCTAGAGTTGGTTCTGCTGCTCACAAGCTCAAAGACACAATGCCATATGATTCCCTTTCAACAGATGAGTAAGCTGAGGCTCCAAAGAGTTTTGGCTTGTGGTCACACCACACAGGCAGAAGTGGCTGATGAACCAAGCTGTGAATGCTGGTCCAGCTGTGCTTAAAGCTCTGAGCCCTGCAGCACAGTGAAGCTGGCCTCTCCCCGATCCAGATGGCAGCAGTGGTCCCAGGCAGCAGAGGGCCTGCGTTGTCTCATCACTCCCTCGGTAGGAGCGTGAGGGGGTGACCTGGTTGCACCACACTGCTTCTCTCTGTGGCTGGCTGACCGCTTTTCTTCCCGTCACTAACTAGCTGTCCAGCCCATGGTGACCCAGTGGCTAGGGAGCAGAGGCCTGTAGTAAGAAATACGACTCCCTGCTCATGGGGCTGGGGTGGGGAGACTTGGGCAGTTCAGATGGAGTGAACCGAGAGCTCACAATGGCGCTGGGTGGGACTAGCTGGAAATTAGTTGTGAGGTGGACGCAGAAGCATCTAGGAGTGGGGATGAGGCTGTGACGTGGCCCCAGCCCATTGTGCGGCTGGAAGCCCGAGACTCAGAGGGCAGGCATGGACCTTGGGGACCTGCCTTTGTCACCCCCAGGCTTGGTCAGGGTCCCGAGGCCCACAGACTGCCCTCCTTAGGGTGGAATCCCCCATCCTTGCCTAGTCTCCCCATCTCCCCATCTGGCCCTGACACCCACATCCATCACTGGGGAGAAATCCCTGGCTTTCGTGCATAAGCATAGATGCTTTGTGGGAAATTACCTAAGTTATAATCCAATTACACAATAATTACATTGGGATGGCTCTGTAACTATAGCATTAATTAACTTTGATGGCTCCCATAAATTATGTGGGAGATTGATAGTGGAGAGAAGGTGAGTGCAGCCCAGTGGGTGGGAAGTGGGCTGGGAACCAGCGAGGGGATTGAGGGGTAATAAGGAGGAGGCAAGAGATACAGAGGGGAGGTCAGGCCACAGACTGGGTGGGAGTTAAGGGGGATAGGGGACAGTTTCCTGAGAGCCAACCTTCATCCTGCACAGGAAGTTCTGGGCTCTGAGAGTGGGAGGGGGTGCAGGGAACTAGCTCCCCCTCTGGACTGCAGAGGTCAGCTCTCTCCTATGCCTCTGCTCTTGAGAACAGTCTCTGTCTTCCCTCAGTGGACCACTTAGGGCTGAGCCTGGCATCCTTTTGACTCACCTCCCACCCCAAATCGCTTGTCCAAAGTGTTGCACTAGTGAGCAACATGGACTTCCCGGAGATGCTACAGAGGGGACACGGTAGTCGCTCCCTTGGGCCCAGAGACAGGCAACGCCAATGTGGGTTGGAACGTGGAGCACCCGGGTCTCTCCCTCCCAGCTGGTAGGCTGTGAACTTGAACAACTACATTAGAAAACTGTTCTGCAGTTCCTACTGGAGCTGAACATGGGCACGCAGGAATCCAGGAATTCCACTCCTGGGTGTATAACCCACAGAAATGTGTACGTGTGTTCATGTGAAGATTCTTCAGAGCAGCACTGTGCTTGGCGGTCAAAAACAGAAACTACCCAAATGTCCTTCCGTGTAGAATGGGAAAGTGAACTGGACTGCCACTCCCGTGGACTGCCCACTCCATGGGATATTCTACAGCAGTGCGATGAAAAAGCCACAGCTATGCACACCCAGGCTGAATCTCTCAGACAGAATGTGGGGTGAAAGAAAGTGAAAGTGAGAGTCGCTCAGTCATGTCTGACTCTTTGTGACCCCATGAACTGTATAGTCCATGGAATTCTCCAGGCTGGAATACTGGAGTGGGTAGCCTTTCCCTTCTCCAAGGGATCTTCCCAACCCAGGGACTGAACCCAGGTCTCCTGCATTGCAGGCGGATTTTTACCAGCTGAGCCACAAGGGAAGCCTGGGGTGAAAGAAGCCAGACATAAGAGCACATTGTAAAACCAACCTGGTTCTAGACATCAGGACTGTGGTTCCTCAGTGAGCGGGAGCTAACTGGAAGGGGCTGGGTGGGGGGTGGGAGTGCCTTCTGGGTCCTTGACATTGTTCTGTATCTTGATCCGGAATTAGCTCTATAGTGTCTGAACCATGTAAAGATCCATCGACCTATAACCATGTGATTTGTGAGTTTTCTCTTCACATGTTACAGTTCAATAGAAATTTGAAAGAAAAGTCACATTAGCTAAATTGTCTTTCCTCAGAGCCCCTCCTCTATCTCGGCACCCCGGGTTCCATACTTTGTTTTCCCTCCTCTTTCCACCACACAGAGTCAGCCCCTAAACTTCTTCCCCACAAGCCTGCCTCGTCCCTGGCATTTCCCCCAGTACCTGGCATTTCCTGCTCTAATTGTGGATGACTCTTAGCTTCACCCAAGCATCCCTACCCAACTCAGCTCCACCAACAGGTGCAAGACACCAAGGGGGGTACTCATGGATGGGGGGCTCACGGACAGGACACAAGTTGCTCAGAAGGCAGGTCTGTGACACCTTCTGCCATTAACCTGTTCCTCGGGGTCTCATTCCTCACCCTAAGGGGCAGACCAACATATTTTTTTCATACTAAATACAGTGCAGTCTTCAAGAGGAATTCCCGGGGTGACTTCCAAGACAGTAAAAGTGTCTCCTCATTCCTCTTGTTTTACAGAAGGGCAGACACAGACCCCGAGAAGCTGAGTCCTCTGTGCCGATAGAAATGGGGCCGGAGCCAGGGTCACCTCACCCTCCACCCAGGTCTCTTTCTCTCCAGGACAGGGATCCTGGGTGGGGCAATAGTGGGGTGTGGGCTGCAGCTGTGGCTGCCCAGGCTTTGCTTACAGGGAGGAAATGCCCCAGTGCCCTCAGCCGGGCCCATTTGTTCGAGGGACTGTATCTGCAGACATATACACTGCAAATCTCAGATAGTGTGGACATATGGGCAGAGAGGAATGCTGAGGAAAGGACAGCGAGCCAGACGTGGGGCACCCTGGATGCCTGGCCCAGTAATTCAGACTTCTAAGCCCTGGAAAGTTCCCAAACTGCCAGCAGACATCATGTTTACATCAAACCCCAGCCTCTCCTTCCTCCTCCTGATCCTACAGCAAATGGGGGATCTCTTGGGGCCTCACTAGTCCAGGACTGGAAAGAGATCAGGAGAGGAAATGAAATTAGGCAGTACACATACTAGCCTTGGGATTAACATGGAACCTTCTTCTTAGCTTCTCATTACTGATTGCTAAATTCTGTGAGCCTTCAGCAGTGGTATGCTGCTAAATGTTTAACTGACTCTCTGGGGAAAAAAAAAAAAAAAAGAGAAAAGAATAAGAAGAAAAAGCTCTGCTTTGCAGTATTTGCCGATTTCCATGGTGTAAATTTTTCACCATGGTCCATTTTTCACTATCAACCTAAGGTCAACTGGCTCCCAAAATTTCTGAAAATTTAACAATTAGGGGAGCTGGCTCCTGCAGGAAGTCCTGGCGAGGAGAACGGGGCCTTTAACACTTCACACACTAGTAGGTCTGGGACTTTGTCTACAGGGTCATCAGAAAACATGCGGTGCCGGCAGGATGACAGCCTCTTAGGTCCCGGGGCAGTTGGCGGCCCCTTTGCTTCCAGGGCATTTTTGCTAGTTTTGCCTGAAGTATGAAGGAGTTGCCAGTAGGACTGAACTCAGAGCGTGGAATATGCTTGTTAAGAAAAAGTGCCGGCAGAATTAGAAAGCCAAAGGAACCTTAGTGCTCATCCTATCATAAGCATGTCTTTTCAGGTATTAAGACAGTGATTTTTGTTTGTTTGTTTTAAAAAGGTCTTTCATCCCTTATATGACAGAATATATCACAGTCGACAAAGCACTTTCACATAAATAATCTTGTTGGATCCCCAGCAAAGCACTGTAGCCTGACTAGTCCCACTTCCCAGGTAACACAGGAAGACCATATTCTTTACCATCCAAACCAGGAGAGTGTTGAGACAGGCAGGGGTACTCATTATGCCAAGACGGGAGGAGAGAAGTGGATCCTTCCTCTCATCCTGCGGGTGAGTTGGGCTGACTTTCTCAAGGTCACCCAGCAGGAAGGATGGGGTGCCACTCTTGGGCCTCACAGAGGCTTCACAAGCTTGGGTGTCTCCTCAGATCTAAGACTCCTCAGCAGACACTCACAAGGGGTGTGGGCACTCTGATCTTTGGAGCATCTCCTGAGAGCCAGTCCTGAGGGCCTGTGGCACAAAAAGCCTGTGATGAGGCTGGCAGCATCGGGGTATGGCAGGCTTAGGAAGGAGACTCCTTTAGAACTCTACCAGCTCGTTGCACTTTCTCCGCACTGAGCAGTTTCACCCACAAAGTCTGGCCCCCAAATGCAAGCCCCGACTTTGGGAAGCTTGTTGGGAGGCAGATGTTGGGGTGGGAGGGAGCAGGAAGAGGTTGCTTGTGCCTTTCCTCTTCTCTCTATTCCAGCCCCATGGATGCCCTGTCACTACACCCAGCCGGCCACCTGGTTTGCAACGGGGGAAGCTACCCCAGAAAACAGTCTCTACCAAGTCGTATTTGCCTCCTGCTTTGTGTGGGGTTGGGAGGGTAGGGTGTCCTTATCAAGGACAGGAAGGAATAGACCATCTCTGTCAGGTCACTCTGCCCACCCCAGTCGGAACCCAGCCCTCATCTTGCAGGAATTCATCAGCCAGGAGCCTCCCTTGGAGGAAGAGTAAAGCCCTGAGATCTCAAAGCCATGGTTGCGCCTTGTTACTGGGCTGGAGTGTGCCCTTGCCTCTGTGTTCTGCTAGAGGGCAAACCCCTATGCAGGCAGCCTGTCTATCTCACTTAATGCTCCTTCTTCCAAGAGCCCTGTGCAGAGGAGGCTTTCAGCAAGTGTGCAGGAGTCAGATTGAGAGATGAACCTAGACTCGGTGTGACACAGACCTGTTATCTGCCACTTTTCATATCAGTTAATCTATTCAACGCTTACTATATGCCAGACATGGCCCTCAGACATGAAAGAAAGAAAGTGAAGTCACTCAGTCGTGTCTGCTTCTTTGTGACCCATGAACTGTAGTTGGCCAGGCTCCTCTGTCCATGGGATTTTCCAGGCAAGAATGCTGGAGTGGGTTGCCGTTTCCTTCTCCAGGGGATCTTCCTGACCCAGGGATCGAACCACAGTCTCCTGCATTACAGGCAGACTCTTTACCGTCTGAGCTACCAGGGAATCCCAATGGCCCTCAGATATGCCATGTATTAATTCAATTAATCCTCACTATGACCCTAGGTTTGGCTTTCCTGGTGGCTCAGCTGGTAAAGAACCCACTTGCCAACGTAGGAGATGCAAGATGAAGGTTCAAGCCCTGAGTCCGGAAGATCCCCTGGAGAAGGAAACGGCAACCCACTCCAGTATTTTTGCCTGAAGAATTCCATGGACAGAGGAAGCCTGGAGAGCTACAGTCCATGGGGTCTCAAAGAGTCAGACTTGATTGAGCATGTACACACGAGGTTTGTCAGAGTACGGTGACCCTAAGTACTTAGGGCAGTGGGTGCTATTTTTCTGCTATTTGTCAGATGGGGAAGCTGAGGTTCAAACTTGGGAGAAAAATCTAGTATAAGGGTGTGGGATGTAGAGCCAGATGACCTGCATTTACAGTTTGGCTTTACTCTCTTGGGCAATTAACCTCCCCGTGCCTCAGTTTCCCTGTAAGTCAAATGGGACTACTAATAATTCCTTTCCCATTCCCAGAGGAAGTCCTGCCTCTCCCAGGGTTTCTGGGAGGATCAAAGGGGATAATGAGTGTGGATGCTTTCTGTAAATCACAGGATGCTGTACAAATGTCAGGCATTAATATGTGTTGACTCGAACACCCTCTTTCACAGTCCCTCTGCACTTCAGAACCATGGTTCTTCCAAAAACCAATCCCCTGGGATCAAAACTGGCATTTCCTAATCCCCTGCAAGCACAGAGGCAATTTGATGTCCACAAAAGACTTCTTAGGAGAATTCGATGACCTGATTAAAATGGAAGTTGTGGAGGCAGGCGTCTATCTTGTAAAAAACATTCCCAAGGCCCTGTCTTCAGCAAGGCTGTCCAAGAGGGATTTTTTTATCCCCTTCTTTCTTTTTGGAAAAGTATTTTAAAATTACTAAATAATGGAGAGATTAGGAAATTCAGATTAGCATAAACATGAAAATTAAAACATTCTATAGTCCCACTACCCAGAGAGAATTATTCTGAGTTCCAAGTGAAGTTTCTGGTCTATTATGATACTAGATAGAGCCAGGCATGCAGAAATTCTGAGGTCATGATCCCCTCACCCATGCTCCATGCAGAGTTCCCAAAAGTCATGTCTGAGAAACAACAGCTGGATGGGACTCCAACTGCTACTCCATTCATAAATTTATTACTAGATCTGAGACTCTGGTAAGGGTTAGAATGAAAAACTCAGGCCTAGAAAACTTAGAGGGGCTTTCTGCTCCTTCCTTCCAGATTTCTGAGATAGCTGCCACTACAGGTCAGGACCAGCCCACCTTCTGCACCAGGGCAGGCGTGGAGGAAGCAGAACAAAGGAGGATTCACACACTGGTGGCTTTTCAATGCAATGAACTTGCCCTCTACTGAGGATGGCACTTTAAATACTCGGCTTGGACCATTCCTAGCAGAAACTCTTCTTCCCTTATGGGATGTAAGAGAGGGAAGACAGTGGGAGGAAGGGCCAAAGCATGCGAAAGGGTGGGAGTTCTCTTCCCAGCAATTGCCATGGTTATTATTATGGATAGCTGTTCAAAGTCTATTTTAATTATTTTCCTGACAAAATAAATACATTTCTACATGATTTTGTCTTTTAAATCTTAATTGATTTTATTTTTAATGGTTAATACATGTACATGATAAATAATTCAAGCAATACAAAAGAAGACTGAATGAAAAATAAATTTCCTATCCCCCCAGCTCTCATTCTCCTTCAAAGGGGCCCCCATTGTTGCCAAATTCTTGAGTCTTGTTAAAGATGGCCTAAAGATGGGAACACGTCTATACATCATTCTTCATGGGTCATCGTATTCTAGAGTAGGGAGGTACCATGATTCATTTGACTAATCCTTTATTGTCGCACAACCAGGCATTTATTAATAACTCTTTGACAGCATTTACGTAAACATCCTTAAGGCATCTCTTTTGATAAATACTTAGAAATAGGATCACTGGGTTACAAATTGTGCACATTTTAAAGATTTTCAGATCTTCCTACTCAATTGTCTTCCAGAAGGATGTGCCAGGTTTCACTTATACCCACAACGTCCCATCACGGTGCCCTTTTCCTGTCATGCAATCATCATGGGTTTAGAGACTCTTTGCCAGTTTGCTGGGTGATAAATTGCACCTTATTATTCTTTTAATTTGCATTTCTTGGATTATTAGTGAAGCTGATGATTTCTTTAAATTTCCTGTTAGTCTATTGGCCATCAATCTTTGAATTGTTGATTTGCCTTCCCCCGTTGATTTGAAGAGCTGTTTGTAAGTAAGACTATTAACTCTTTGTTTCTCATATTTGCAGCAAATGTTTTTCCCAGTTTGTCATCCACCTTATGACTTTGTTATAATGTTCTTGGGAGAATATAATGGGATTTCTGGGTATATAACATTGGATATAAAGAGATACTTTTTCCTTTTGCTGAGGATTAAACAAGGAAAATGAAATTGAAGGGAGACAAAGAAGATTTAATGCTGACTTAGGACAGACTTGTCAATTACAAGACTTTCCAAACTTTAAAGGGAGTGACCCTGGACCATTCGTGTTCTGTCTCTGGATTCATTAAGTGAGGGATGGTGAGAGGCAGGGGGAACTAGGGCCAGGGCTCCCAGGCACCCTCACCTGCAGTTTCCCCTGCCAGCAATGGCCTGTCTTTAGACTGTTTGTGTAGAACAGTTAGCCCCTGGCTCCTAACATGCGCTTAGTAAACAATAGCTGTTTAGTTGTTCATTCACGGAACAAATATTTCTTGAGTGACAGGTATGTGCCAAGCATTGTTCTAGGTCCTTAGGACCTGGGAATACAAGGCAGAAACAAGTCTCTGTCCTCTGGTGGAGCTGACAGTGTAGAGAAGGGAGAGAAGTGTGCCTGCTGCTGGTTTTTGAGGGGCCCTGGGTGAGGACGGCTCGACTCTGGAAAGGAATTTAGAAGTTGCTTAGATCAATCTCATGAGTCAGATGGGAAAACTGAGGCCCAGTGACAAAGTGACTTTCCAAGGTCACAGAGCCAGTCAGTAGTACAGAAAGAACTGGCGCTGAGGTCAATTTAGGCCAAGAGTAGCTCCCAGGCATCATTCTCCTATAGGCAGGTAAGAGCATTGCTATGAATTAAACCACCTGACACCCTCTGACCTTGGCAGGGAGTGATAGATGGTCAGCTGGCAGTGGCTGGAAATGAGGGAATGTCCCTGTTCTGGAGGGGTTGTGAGGCAGGAATGAAGGAGAAGGATAGAGGTAGGCCCTGGCTTCCGTGGAGAAATGCCCGCCCACCATCCTGCTTCTGGAAGCTGAGAGAGGGAAGGGGAGGACTAAGCCTGCTGTGACCAGCTTCCCCAAGCTGGTTGATCTGGGAGCCAGTACAGCTCAGCTGCACCACTCACCACCAGGCTGCAAGTGGCTGCAGTCCTGACCCTTCTCTCCCCGCTTCACTCTTCAGATGGATCTCTGGCCTTTAGTATCATAGGAAGCCACTCTGGCGGGAGGTCCTTGGCCTGTCACTCTTTGGGGCACTCAGGCACCCAGCCTGCCGGGCCTCTATCAGGGGGCACGGAGCTAGATCCCTGTCCAGGTCAATGGGAGCTGGGTGGTGTTAGGGCAAAGGTCTCTGACTATGAACCCTCAGCTAACTTGATAAAGCGATGGTCCCTAGCAGGGACTCGATGAATATACAGATTCATTAATTGATAAATGATCATGATGTTAAATGAGGAGTCTCAGCTCATGAGGATAGGAACATGAAATGGTTTAATCTTTTTCTGCAATAACTGACTGTGCTCTCTTACACCCCAGCCCAGAGTATGGAGCTCCATTAACCGCGCCCTCCTGACTTGATTATTAAATAGTTTCCCTCCTGTTATTTAAAAGCCAGTTCTGTTCATTTGAAACCTGTAGCTCCCATTTAATTCAGTATTAGTCTTGTCGGCCTCATCTTTGGCATCTGGGAGGGAAAACACACACCCCTTCTTTTTAGACCCCGCCTCCTCTGACATGGGTGTTGGCTTAGTGGTGGAGGGTCTGCTGTCCAGCCACGTCGTGAAGGGCCCTTTAGGAGCTGGTTCCCTGTTGCAGGTTCTGGCCTCAGAATGTGGGCCCTTTCTGAGCTCTCTTCTCAGCTGTGGGCCTTGAGTACCATTCTCTGGCCAGCAGGATAGCCCCATCGGCTGTCTCCACCCTGTTATCATGGTAATAGCCATCATTCACTGAGTTCTCGGCACTTTTCATACCTAAGCTCTCCTTTTGGTGATAACCCTGTGAGATAATCGTGTTCACCTCCCATCACAGCTAAGAGGACAGAGACTCAGGGAGGTGCAGAAACTTGATCAGGGCCACTTAGAACCCAGATTTGTACCCTGGTCTGTTGCCTCCAGGTCTATGCTCCAAGAAGCCTGAGTAGCTGAGTGTGTGGTCAGTTCTGGATGTCTGGGAGAGCTGGCTTTTTATCATGAACTCCGAGAGCCACACTGTGCCCCTAGTGCCTTCATTTCCAGAAGG
Organism: Nanger dama; assembly: GCA_917880005.1. NCBI lineage: Eukaryota > Metazoa > Chordata > Mammalia > Artiodactyla > Bovidae > Nanger > Nanger dama. The sequence continues at coordinate 18,539,511 of CAKJTW010000028.1, read as the reverse complement.
GTCAGGAGGGAAGGATGTGGGGCTAAGATTCGTTCTACCCTAATACCCCAGAAAATATCGAATTCTCTGGGTTTGAGCCAGAGATGTCATGGGCACATTTAGGCTAGAATGAGAAAGAATTTCTCATCCAGTGTTCATCAGAGTTGAGGAAAGGGGTGCTATGGGATTTCTGGGCCATGCCCAAGATGCCCTAGGATGCTCACTGCTCCCCTCCTCACCAGGAACTCCTAGTGTGGCTCAGGCTGCACAGAGGGCAAGAGTCAGGGGGATGCTGGTGTGGGGAGAGCAAGGTGCAGTCCAGGCATCCTCGCCAGGCCCCCGGCAGCCCTGGGATCCCTCCTCACAGTGAACTGTGGGCTCGCTCCATTAGAGCAGGTTAATTATGCCAAGAGAACAAGCCTGCTTTGGCAGATGGAAAAGCCTTTCTGGGCGTCTCCTGGAGTCATGGCTGATGTGTGCAGGCCTCACTAGCGGCTCCTGACCAGGTTCCATTCATTATTGTGAGACAAGTACAAGAGAACCATTTTTCAAAGGCAGACAGGGGTCCCTCCCCATGGGCTTCACTGTTATTCCCTATGCCTACCCCTGGGTGAGTACAGACCCTCTGGTCAGCCTCTGGTTATCCTCCCCTAATCTTGAGTAACTCTTGGGGCTTCTTTGCATGGAGGTGGCATGGTCACAGTGGGTGGATGGCCCAAGGAAGACCTGGGGTTTGACTGAGGTTGATGTCAGCCCCTCAGCCTTTGTTTAAATTGAAAATGTCTAGTTTGAGTTCTGCCTCCATACCTTGAAACAGGCATCTATGTACACACCTCGATTCACTCAGTCACATTTCTCCCTCCAGTCCCTGCTGGGCTGATCTGTTTTACAGAGGTTTGGCCAGCTTCCCTCAGGTGAAACCTGCAAAATGATCCCCTTACTCCAGGTATGAGCAATGCCACTCACCATGCATAGGACACCTGCAGAAACCCATGTGGTCCTCCTGTGCGTGCAACTGACTGTGTGTGTGTTTAAGGGGAAGTTAACACATGTAGGGAAACCTATGACCAGTGGGAGTTGTGAGCTGATGGATAAATATTCCTTGTGTTTATTGCACTCTGGGACAACTGTGAACCATTTCATAAGGCTTCTCAGAGGAGCCCCAGTTATGTGTAGCAGTTGCCAATTTGACCACATACAATTTATCAGCTCCTTCCTTTCCTGATTTTCTTATTTTGTTCCTTCCACCTGCTCCCTGGGACCACCTTCCCCCAAACCACCTCCAAGAAAGACTCTCCCTGGGTTCTGTTTCAAGGAGAACCCAAAATGCTAGACTGGCCTTAGAAAGCTAAACAAAGCTAAACACTTGTCAGTTAGTCAGCCACAGGAGCTCATGGCTAGTCAGTGGGGTGGTGAATCCTCTGGCTTGCAGGAGCATCACATGTACTAAGATGCCCAAGAAATTACACGACAAGGTGGCCCACACTTCCATTGCACTAAAAGTGTGTTTCCCTCAACTCAGACTTTTGTTTGCAAATGGTGATTTCTAAGACCAGTTGATCGATAGGAAGAAATCTGGCTCAATGCCATAAGCCAGTGCTAGCCCTGCACTACAGCCCACTCGACGGGCCTGAGGGACAGTGTTGTGTGGGCTGATCTGTGTGGGGCGCAGGTGCCCATCTACTTGTGGGAGGGAGACAGGCTGTGATGCACATAAACGTGGATTCTTGGGCAGCGGCAAATAGCTTAGCTGGTTGATCAAGACAGTGGAAGGTGCAAGATTGGATGACTGGTACCAGAAAGTCTAGGGAAGAGGCTCTGGATGGACCTATGTAATGAGTGTGACCCTGTCCCTCTTGACAGTCCTCTCCCAGGCCACATCCTTGAGGAGTGGGTGACAGGAAGGGTGAGGGAAACTGATGTTCCTTCAGGAGACCCTCTATTGTGCAAATGGGAAAACTGCTGCCCCCAAATGGGCAGGTAATGTGGCAACAGAGCTCAGAGGAGGAAAAATCTTGGGCCTGGGAGTCAGGAGATCCAGGTCTGTATCCCAGTCTCTTCATGAGCTGTCTGGGCTTCAGCTTCTCCTGTCTCTGAAGTGGTTATCACCATCTCTGATCTGCCTGACATGAAGGGTGTCTGGGGGTCTGATGTGGTTTTGCTTGTATGTCTTGACAAGCCTTCAAGTGCTCTGCTGACTGAATTCTGACAGAGGGCCTGAAATCAAGGACTCTGGATGCTCAGAAAATTCTCCTCTATCCTGGAGAGTCCAGGGGATGAGGAATAGGGTAAGGAAGGAGGAGATAGGAGTTGACGGGAGATGAGCCCCGGACACTTGGCCTTCACAGGAGGTGGCACAGTTCCCTGACCTGTTTCCCGAGCCACAGGAGCCTCGGGAAGGTGGTCCCCTAGCCCAGGGTAGAGACAGGGGCTGGGGAGCCTGGAGCCTCAGCCCCGTGCCACAGTGAGACTGATGCACAGGCCTGTCCTCAGCCCCCAGACTCCAGCTCACTAAGTAAACACCTGGAGTCAGCTCATTACTCACCTCCCCTAATTAGCTCATCACTCTCCCAGCTCTCCATCCGTCTTCACCTTGCTGTCATGGGCTCTAGCACGCAGTTATTTTTGTACTTCTCAGTAAGCACACCAGCTGGCTGGTCAGTGGGGACCAGGGCAGCCTGGGCAGAGCTAGAGTTAGGGATGGGCTGTGATCGCCTCCACCTGGAAGGTGGTCTTTCCATAGCCTGCCTGCAGGCCCTTCTGACCACTCTTCTGTCCCACTCTCCAGGGCAGGAGCTCCCCGCCACCCTTGGGAGCTGAAAGGCTGTGGGTGGGGGCATCGTAAAAAGCAGTTCAGTTAGTTCAGTCAGTATTTATTAGGCACAGGCCCTGGGGTACCTCCAAAATGCCCTTGGGGGATGCCCTGTTTTCTGGAGCACAGATGTTCAAGGGAAGATTTAGTTCATGTGAGCTGTGTCCCAGCATCCGTGGAGGATGGGGCAGAGGCACTTCATCTAGTCTAGGGTCTCAAGAAAGCTCCCCAAGGACAGGCACATGGGTGGAGTCTACAAGGGCAACGGAGCTCTACCAGGCCAAGATTCCAGCTGGGGGAATCCTGAGACCTGAGTTCCAGGGCCCAGGGACCTTGGGTGAGCTACTTCTCCCCTCTGGTTTCCCTCCTGTGACACTGAGAAGCATGAGACGGGCTTCCTCCAGGTAGATGAGGGCATCTCACCTACACTCAGGTGGAGCGGGCCTGTGAGGGCCACTTCATCTTCACCCCAACTCACACACGCAGGAAAGCAGGTCAGAGAGGCTCAGCCTCATCCTCATCCTCAGGCTGCACAGCTCAGGCAGTGCTGGAGCTGGGATGTGGCCCTGCTCTGCCTGATTGTAGAGTTCCTGCTGTCCGCATCCCCTGCTCTTACTCTTCCAGCCCGGCACCAGCCGCAGGCTGCGAGGGCCGGAGAACAGCAGCCACCCCCGCCTTAGGAGGCACTCAGCACCCTGCCTGCTAAGGGGAGGGCCAGCCCTCTGCTCCTTCCTGGCCATTGTTCTCCAGAAAATTAAGTCATTCCACTGGGCCCTCATAAGCCTTTTTGGAGCTGGCTGTTCCCAAGGTTTGAGCCAGACTGCAGCTGGAAGTCTGTTATTATTCATTGAATCTCTCCAGGGCGGCTGGGAACATGACTTTTAATTGTCTCATCTCTGTCCATCCAAGAAAGAGACTGAGAGGCAAGAATAATCAGTATCTCATTATAGATCAGGGCCTAGAAAAGGAAACTCCTTAGCCAGGACCCTCTACCCACAGAAGAGGGGCCCCAGCCAGGGGAGAAGCAGGCTTATTTCTTCAGTTCCTACGATTCACATGCCAAACTCCACCTGCCTGAATAGGAGGACTGCCCACGGCCATTTGAAGTCCAAATGGCCATAAGCCAGGGATTGACACATTTGGCAATGGTCGCAGTGAGGTGGGGTGGGGCTGCCGAAAGAGAGGTCAAAAGACACTAGTGTGTGGGCCCCAAATCTCTCCCTCTGCCTTTCATTGCCCCATATAGTATAGAGACCTGGAATTAGAATTCAGAGATTATCTTGTCATCTGTCTCATGTCCATGTCCAAACTTATGTCCATCGAGTCGGTGATGTCACCCAACCATCTCATCCTCTGTTGTCCCCTTCTCCTCCTGCCTTCAGTCTTTCCCAGCATCAGGGTCTTTTCCAATGGGTCAGTTTGAGCAAACTCTGGGAGTTGGTGGAGAACAGGGAAGCCTGGCGAGCTGCCATCCACGGGGTCACAAAGAGTCAGACACAACTGAGCGACTGAACTAAACTGAACTGGCATCTGTCTATCCAGCTATCCATCCATCCACCTATTCGGCAATCCATCCAGCTGTTCAGTCCATCCATCTATCCATCCAATGATCTAGAGAGGCACTGGCATTCATCATGCATATCATGCTTTTCAAAGCAACTTCCTTTCTCTCATTTCATTAAGTCTCCACAACTGTTTAGTCCCATTTACCAAATGCGGAAGCTGAGGCCAAAGAGAGGCAGCAGCTTGCTCAAGGGCAGACAGAACAGAGTAGTTTCCAGGATGGCAGCTCGGTCCAAAGTCTCCACGAAGAGTTGTGTACAAAGGCCTATACCAAGGGGCAAGTGAGGGCCGAAATCCAGTCCACACTCTGAGCACTAAGTGGGAAGGAGCTGAGTCTACTTGGAGGAAGGGGAATCTTTTTCTTTGCCCAAAGGCACCATCATCTTGCCAAGCTCAGACCTCGGCTGAAGAACCTTTTGAATTTTCATAAATGAGTTGCATGGATTATTGTCAGCCCCAAGCTCACTGGTCTGTGTCTGGAGGAGCACTCCTGGAGTGGAGGGGACAGAAGACTGCCCCATGAGGAGGGCTTTCTCTCCACCAGAGCTCAGGGAGGGGCCTGTGCACCATGGCTTAGCCAGCTCAGAGAGGGCACAGCTCAGAGAGGGCACAGCCCCTCCCTGCCTCTAGGCCAGCCTCCAACCTCGTGCCAAATGGCTTGCTTGCATGGGGGTTTCTAGTTGGCCACTCTTCGAGGTCATGTTTTCTTTGGGGACTGCCAGCTGTTTGAATTACTCTGGTTGATAGTTTTGTGTTTTGGTGCTTGTTTGTTTTGATTTTATTTTTGATCAGTATTTTTGGGAAGTGAAATTTATATATAACCATACACTCAGAAAAAGGTGGCGTTCTATGAGTTTTGACAAATGTATATGCTCATGTAACCATACTACAGTCCAGATAGAGAATATTTCTATTTCCCCAGAGAGTCCTCTGTTGCCCTTTGCAGTCTTCTCACCCTAACCTGGCCCCAAAAGAAACCTCTGATCTACTTTCTGTCACTAGTGACTAGACTTCCCATTTTTAGGATTCCATGTAAGTAACATCATGCATGTATATTCTTTTGTATCTGAATCCTTTCACTTGGCATAACGTCTCTGAGGTTAATCAGTGTTGTTTCATATATTTGTAGCTTTGCAGTATTCCAATGCATAGATATACTTCACTGTATTGATCCCTTCACCTGTCAATAGGCATTTGCACTGTTTGTAGGTTTTGGCCATTTTAAGGAAAGTTATGATAAACATTTGTGTACAAGTCTCTGTGTAGACAGGTGCTTTCTTTTTCTTGGCTAACGCTTAGGGGTGGAATTGCTGGGTCAAGGACAATTTATATGTTTTTACTTAGGAGAAATTGTCACACCTTTTCTGCAGTGATTGTACATCTTATATTTTCACTAGCAGTGTGTGATTTCCAGGTGACCCACATCCTTACCAACACAAAAGTTTTTGTCAGCCTTTTCCACTGGGTTGTTGTAGCGTATGCGCGCATGCTAAGTTGCTTCAGTTGTGTTCAACTTTTTGCGATCCCATGGACTGTAGCCTGCCAGGCTCCTCTGTCCATGGGATTCTCCAGGCAAGAATACTGGAGTGGGTGGCCATGCCCTCCTCCAGGGGATCTTCCCAACCCAGGGATCGAACCCACTTCTCTTATGTCTCTTGCATTGGCAGGCGGGTTGTTTACCACTAGCGCCCGTCTGGGAAGCCCATGTTGTAGTGTTAGTGATGTCTCACTGTGTTTCTCACTTAGGCCCACTCTTTGCTTCACCTCCCTCTTGATTGTGAGATCCTCCGGGACATGGACTAACTCCTCAGTATCACTGAAGAGCCCAGCAGGCAGCTGAGCCCGAAGCAGGACGCAGCCCTTCCCTGCCCTGCCTGGTCCGCAGGGTAGTTTTGAGTTAAGGATTCAGTGAGCCGAACGGAGCGTGATCACTCCTGGAACAGCAGCTCCAGCGCTAGTGGGAACTCACGATGCACTGGTGCGTGTGAACCCTTCACAGTCCTCCTCAGTCCCACCCCCTCCTTACCCCATTGTGCAAATGTGGAAACAGCCGAGGCTCAGACGGGCAGAGGGACACCAGGTCTGCGTGCTCCCAAAGCCTGCACTCACGGCTGTGGCTTGAACCACTGTGTGCAGAGTCACCTGGGACTGGCCAGGGTGTTGCCACCCTCGTGGTCAGCAGACAACTGCTAGGACGTGGATACAGCCGTGTTCCTGCCCCCTCGTCCTGCCAGCTCATCCGGCAGTTCTGGTCCCAGGGGCTCGACGCCACATCGTCTGTCGCTCCATTATCCTAAGAGGCCCCCCGGATCCCATTACTTCACTGCTGTTATTATTTATTCATCGGCGGAGCCCTCAGCCTGTGGCTGGGCACTTACCTTGATGTCCCTGACAGCGGGTCAGGAGCCCCACTCAGGGTGTATTAATCACCGGCTGCGCCGGCAGGGAGCCTGCATCCCCCGAGACAGGAGATCATATTGCAGACTCAGAGGGCCTGTCAGCACGTTCATTTTCCCACAGAGGAGCCCACTGCCTGGCATTTTGGAGCTGAAGGAGCCTCAGAGAGCATCTGCGGAGGCAGGGAAACTGAGGCTCAGACAGGGGAGGGCATTCCCCAAGACCCCACATCTCACTGAAACGCTATCTGGGATTCTCTCCAAAGACAAATGCACAGTCATTATAACACCGTTTTCAGGTAAAGGACTTGACAGTTTCAATCTATTCTCCTATTTGATGATAATGACAATCCCTTGAGATCAATAAGGGCTTTTAATCAGATAGATAGATAGATAGATAGATAGACAGATAGATAGATATAGATGATAGATGTGGAAATAACATAGATACAGAAACTGAAACGCACAGAAATTAAGCAACCTGCTGAAAGCTACTGAAAGCTAGGCCTGAGACCAAGCTATCCAGACTCTGGCTTCAGCCAGGAGATGTATACCTCTGTCCCTCTCTTTCCTTCTCATCCCCTGTGAACAAAGGGGTCTCTCTCTCTGATTGTCTAGGATAGATCTGCTTGGGAGCTGAGTCTTGCATCTCTCTGGGCGGCTAGAAAGGGTTTTCTGCCCTGCCTTGCCCTGCCCCTGCTGGGCTCTTGGCCTGTGAGCTCCAGGCTCTTGGGAGGAGGTGGCTCATGGGCTGCTGGCTGGAAACATTTTAGACATTCTGGTGTGACTAGTATGACTTGGTCTTTCACCAGAAAGCAGATGCAGACAGCATCTGATACTAAAGACAGAGCTGCCTTGGAGCATGCGGCATTGCCAGGGCAACCATTCAGAAGCCACGCCAACGTCAGTGAGCTCTGGCTCCCCTCGGACTTTCAAGGAAGTTTCTTCTGGCCCCTGATCACAGACAGGGCTTTTGCCCTATCTAAGCCCCTCTATCCCTGAGTGAGAGTCTAGTGAAATAACAGATGGAGATCAAGTCAGCCCATGCCCCTGCTCTAAAGCCTTCCGTGGCTCCCTATTGTCCTCTAAAAAGGGGTAGCAGAATCCTGGTAGGCTGAGGCCAGCTTCTGCCACTCCCTCTTACATATAGGGAAGGAAATCTGTTTTTTTTTTTTAAGTTACACTTTTTACTTTGGCTGCGCTGGGTCTTCATTGCTTTGTGTGGGCTTTCTCTAGGTGCCACGAGTGGCGGCTCCTCTTATATTGCAGTGCACGGGCTTCTCACTGCGGTGGCTTCTCGTGGCGGAGCGTAGGCTCTGGGTGCATAGGCTCTGGGTGCACAGGAGCTGTGGCACACAGGCCCAATAATTCTGCAGCACGTGGAGTCTTCCTGGTCTAGGGATGAAACCCATGTCCCCTGCACTGGCAGGCGGGTTCCTATCTGCTGTGCCACTAGGGAAGTCTGCTGCTGCTGCTGAGTCGCTTCAGTCGTGTCCGACTCTGTGCGACCCCATAGACGGCAGCCCACCAGGCTTCCTCTGTCCCTGGGAGTCTCCAGGCAAGAACACTGGAGTGGGTTGCCATTTCCTTCTCCAATCTAGGGAAGTCTAGAAATCTGGTATTGAAGAGCTGCTGGGCCTGGAACATTCTTTGAAGAGTCTTTTGTAAAAATATGCTTTTTGTGGGAGATGAAACTGAGGCTTATCGAGGAAAGGTAACTGACTTAAGGCCACTCTTCTAGGAAGTGTTCGGTACAGAAACCATACTCGTGCACTCGGGCCCAGATCACAAGCTCTTCACCCAACTGAAGGACGGTGTGTGGGAGAAGGGACAGCTATGTTCAGGGCGGCTCAAGGGCAAAGCTAAGGGCACAGGAGGGAATTGACAAGGAGGCTGGTTTCAGCTTGAGCTAAATAAGACCTCCCATACTGTCTGTGTGTCCAGGATAAAATGGGCTGCTTGTGAGGGAGTTGGGGAGGAATTCCCCATCACAGGAGGTATGCAAGTAAGTATTTGCCAGCCATCTGCTGGAAGTGTTGGGCACAGCCTCTGCCTTGACGTCTGTAGACAGCTTGTCCAGAGAGTTTACTGGGTGACCTTCACTGGGAAGCAGCCCAGCTGACTTCAGTCTATTTCCTAGAATCACCCCACCCACCACTGGGCCCAGAGTTCCCACCATCTGCTCGTTCGTTTGTGCATTCCTTACTCAGCAGATAGCCAGCACACGTGGGAGCTCCCTTATCAGACCTGGGGGAAGGGGGCCTAAGCCAGGACTTCCAGAACATTCAGAGGCACAGGGCAGACCATGAAGGCAGCGCCCACTGTAGGGTCAGACACACAAGCATCGTTCTTGCCCTTTGCTTGCCATGTGAGCTGAGGTGAATCACTTTACCTCTCTGAGCATTAAGTTTGTTCTCAGAAAAATAAGACCAATCATGTACACCTTCTGGTTACTGGGAGGATGAAATGAGACTAGACAGCTTCCTGGCTCCAGGAGGGACGGGAAAGGTGTGCCTCTCATTTCAGGCCATAGTCCCCTCACCCAAGGCGCTTCATTCTCTTTGTGTCCCCAGCTCCTGCTCAGCTGAGGGCCTGGGCCAGGGTGGGGCTCAGTGGCTGTGCTTAGGGGACTGGGCAGGCAGTGGCTGGTGAGTTTAGATAATTTTTATTGGAACGAGTTATGGTCTACTGATCTAGGTCAGCCCAGCCAGGGGGCAGCGTGAGCTATCTTTCAGTCCAGTGGCAAAGAGGAAGTGGCCTGGACCTTCATGGGACTGAGGTTCTGGCTTGAAACTTTGCATCCTGGCTCCTGGTTGCCCAAAGAGGGAAGGTCCAGACAGGACCCTGAGATCATGGTCTCAGAGACAAGAGCCTTTGGGACTCCTGACTCCTGGTGGCCCCAAGCCCAGGGCTCTGGCCCAGGCTTGCTGTGTGGCCGTGATGAGTCCCTTCTCCTCTCTGGGCCTTCAGTGTCTGATTGCCATCATGGTGAAGGCTGAGGAAGGTGAGGGGTGAGGGAGATGTGCGCAAGGTAGACCCCCAGGAATTTAGCCCAACCCCCAGACCCAGTCCCCCTCATCACCCCTGCCCCACCTGTGTGATACTGAGAAAGTCAATCTCCCTGAGCATTAGTTCCACCAACAACATGGAGACAGGATCTGCTTTGTATTCTTCTCTGAGGTGCTGTGGGGCTCAAATAAACTAAAGAGACATGAGGTCAGCTTTACCTGGAGCCCCTCAGCTGAGCTCAGTCTGGGAGACAGTGGTGATCTGGACAGCGTTCCTGATCTCAAGGGACTCTTTCTGGGGTGGAAGGTGGAGCCATACTCTCAATGGGGGCCATGGGGACATGGGGTGGGTGTTAGTGAGGGAAGATTTATCTAAATGAGAGCATCAGGGAAAGCTTCCTGTAAGAGGCGTGAGCAGGACAGATGGGCAAGGTCATGGTCAGGCATGTGCAGAGCTGGCAGGGATGCAAATAGGAACAGCAGGATCCACAGACTGTTGGCACTGAGGCTACACAGTTATGACCCCTGGACCAGCAAGCAACCCAACAAGCAGCCCTGTCCCTACTCCGCTGGAGCAGTGTGACAAGACATAGGAGAGAAAGACATTAATCAAATACTCATCAAACACTGCGGTTTTATCTAGGGGGTCTGGGGACAGTTTTTAAGGGAATAACAATGATTTCTGAGGGTTTCCTACATGCCAGACACTGTGCCAAGCTCTTTGTATGTATTGCCTTGTTTAATCATGCCTATGGCAATCACTGTCCATATCTCTGTCTATGGAAGAGGAAACAGAAGACCAGAGAGGTGAAGTAACTTGCCTGAGCTTGCACAGCTGACAGGCAGCAGAGCAGGATTTGCACCTAGGCCATCTGACTCCAGAACCCCCACTTATTGTAATCACTGAGCTATTCTGCCTTTTGTGTGCTTAAGATGGCTGATCTCTCTCTCGTGTTTCTGGTTTCCCCTTCCCTCCTCATCTTTGACCACCAAAATGATGCAGCAGAACAAAGTCAGTTCCTGAAAAACTTGGGGCAGAAGCAGCAAATTATAGGTGTAGCTGGAGACCTTTGCTAGACGACGCCCCACCCTCTCTCTGGATTCCACCAAGTCTCCACGCCTGGTAAGGAGGAGAGGAGAGTGAAAGGGCAAGACAGGAACCGGTGGGTCCCTGAGACAGGTCCTGCTTCTGCTTTCCTGTCTCTCCTACCCCCACCCCGTGTGGGAACTCACAGGGCAGAGAGGATCTGTACCTGCCCTCCCCACCCCCAGCCTCCTGGCGGGACCCGTGAGTCTTCCTCTGCCTGGCATTGCATGGGAGCAGAATAAATGCCTGTCTGGAGTCTCCAGGGCAGTGTGGGGAGTGGCAGGGGCCTTGCAAGGGTCATGGGGTCTGGCTGCTGTGATGTAATAACCATGGTTGGGGTGGCAGAGGCTGAGATGGCACTGGAATGAGAATGTGACAGGTGGACAGATGACACTCCTTCTCTGACCTTGGAGCATTGGAGGACCCACCCTCCATCCCCCCATCCCAAGGCCCTTGCTGGATTTTGACAGAACAGAAGGGCAAACAAATCATCCTGAACTTCCATGTTACATTTCAGACTCCTGGTAGGATGGGGACTTATGTGGAATTGCAACCACTCCAGTACTCTTGCCTGGAGAATCCCATGGAGGGAGGAGCCTGGTAGGCTACAGTCCATGGGGGTCACAAAGAGTCGGATACGACTGAGCGACAAACTACTAACTACAGAAAAATACAGTCATCTTTTTGTGCCCTTGATTTTATTGACTCAGAATCACTGTGAAAAGAGACATATGGGCCACCATGAATCTGACTTCAATGGGAAAGTCAGGGAAGGCTTCCTGGAGGAAACGATTCTTGGGCTGAGTTCTAAAGGAGGAGCAGGAAAAAAGGGTGAAGAGAAGATCAGTCCTGGTGGGGAGAGCAGCATGTGCAAAACCCTGTGGCAGGAGGGAACTTGTTGGGAGGGAGGGAATAATGAGGTGCAAACTTTCTATTTACCCTGCTTCAAGCCAGAACTCAGCCAGTGTAGCTCCTGGCAATTAATGTTGGGATCCAGGGGAGTGGGGTTCTCAAAACCCTCCTGTCCATGGTCTTTCATGTACTCAGACTTTGTTTCCCCCACTCTGGCACTCCTCATACCTGCACCAGACTCAGAATATAAAGCAGCAGCTGAGAGCCCCAGGTGGCATCCTTATTGTCCTCCCAGGGAAACTGAGGCCAGAGTTGGCAAGTCAGTTGGCAAAATCAACCAAGCCCATCACCTTAGAACAACTCCTCGGCAGAGCTGAAGCTCTGGTCTAGAGGGACAAGCTTTCTATCACCAGAGGAGAGGACAGTATCCACCTGCTCCCCAGCCCTTTCCCAGGTCTGAGAGGCTTCTGGTGGTCAGAGTCAGGAGGATATGGTAGCAGTTTCCCTGCAGGGAGGTGGGCCAGTCAGAGCTCACAGCCACCCCTAAGCTGGGCTGGTCACAACCCCATGACCACATGATGACCACTTCTGCAGCCAAGAGGACTGAAAGGGATGGGCAGCCCAGCTGAGTCTGACGCTGACTTCTCCCGCAGCATCCCAGCCGGGCCTGGACCCCATGGATCCCAGCAGACTCCGGCCCTCTGGGGTTGTGGGCAGTAGTGAAATGCTCAAGGTCAGTGGGAGGCTAGAAGCTCAGGAGCGCAGACAACCAGAATGGCCCCACTTGTGTGAGCAGAACCAGCCCTGCCTCCTCTACCTGCGTCTCTGCCCTCCTAGGACCCTGGGGAGCAGGTAGTCTGGCCCAGGGGAGAGGAGAGAGGGCGGGAGCCTGAGTATTAGACCCCTGGGCTTGCCAGGTAATTATGCATTAGGAGCTAATACTAATAAAGGTTCCAGAAAGGAGGAAAAGATCTTGCCACCAGATTATTGCACATGAGGGAAATATCAGGCCCCCAAACCGTCCCCATCCCTCGCCCTTTGTCTCTAAGCAATCTGCTGCTTTTATTAATTCTGACTGGATTTTCCCAGGCTGAAGGCAGCAGGGACAGGGGAAGACGGTACAGAGAGAGGTAAAGCAGGGCAATTTGGAGCAGACGTGGGAAGATGGAAGCACACACAGGACAAATGCCTTCCACCACTGCTTCCTCGATGCCGCTACCTGCACAGCCCAAGAACATCCCTGGGGATGCAGCCCACAGCTCTGCCCAGCCCTGGCTCCTCCCTGGTGCCTCCAGAAATGGTGCTCCACCAGCTCTCCCTCCTCTCTCCCCTCCCAGCCCCCTCTCTTTCTCATCCCTTCCTCCTCCAAGAATCACAATCTGAATTTCCCTCCCACCTGGATCCCACCCCAGTGGCTTCCATTCCTTGAGTTACGTAAAGTGATGCTGAGGTTCAACTTCTAGAGATTTTTGCAAAAAAAAAAAATGAACTGAGTATTGGAAGAAGTCTAAATCTCCATCAAGAGAGGTGTGTTTGCGAAATTATGGTACAGCCATACACTGGAATGCTCTATATGTAATGAAATGGAATAAGCTACATGGTATATTGTTGAGAAAAAAATATCAAGGCGCACAGCTGCACACATAGCATGCTACCTTCTGTATATGACACACACATGTCCCTGTACACGCATAGAATAGGGCCTAATTCAACTGAAGTTTGTTGTGGAGACATAGGGAGACAATGTTTGGAGGAAATGCTTGGTGGGGTGTCTGTTATGTGGGAAATGCTCCACTCATGTTTGCTGTTGCTAACGTTGGACAACTGACCCCAATAATTCCTTCCCTTTCTGCCTGGATGCCTCTCTGGAAAGGGCATTTGCATGGACAACACTTGAGAAGGTCATGGCTTGTAAGTGAGAGGAGGCCAGTAGAGGTTTTGAGGGGCTGTAGATAGGCTGAGGCTGGTAAAGCCCTTCCAGGCTCTGGCTGCAACCCTGGATGGGGCCCAGAGGTTCCAGGGCCTCAAGGAGGCAGACACGGGAACCAACACAGGGCCTGGTGCCTAGGAGGTGTTTGCAGCAAAAGGAGGGAATACTGTACATGCTGCTTCTTATAAACTATTTTTACAGCAATGCAAATAGAGGCTTGTCAGGCTGTGTGACTCATCTCCGACTCACCTTGAACCTAGTCGGGCCTGTGGTTCTAGACTAAAAGAGGCCTTCATCTAGCTCTGTCTCCTGGGGTCCTTGTTTTATATATATATATATGAGCCATATATATATATATATATATGAGCCAAAGATGACCTCTGTGGATTGGCCCCTAGGTTATCTATCTCTTCACTGCAGGCTGAGACCTGTTAACTCAAAAGCCTTCCAGCCCTGATCTCAAATTGTTACACATCCAATAGTTTAAAAAATAGCCCCAATGATCAGAGATTTAACTATTGAGGCTCTGTCTAACTAGCTTTGTCCTCACAAATCCTCACCCCACAGCTATTGATCGTTGGTGGAACAGAGCTCTCTGACCCAGAGACTCTCTGGTATGCTACAGAAAGACACATCTCGACACATAGGCCCCCTTTTGTCTCCCTTTCCCCCTGGGGTTCCCTTGTTCTCTCCCGCTCTGAGTGATGGTCCCCTTGCCACAAAGTTTCGATGGTCTCAGGCTGTGAAGGGCTTCCCTTCTCCAGCAGCCCTGTACAAGTTTACCTTCGATAAACTTGTGTTACTGCCCTTCGGGGTTATGCACTTGCGATACTTAATTTTATGTCAACCTGACTGACTAAGAGATGCTCAGATAGCTGGTGAAACGGTGTTTCTGGGGCATCCCTCAGAGGAGATTAGCATTTGAATCAGGAGACTGTGTAAAGAAGATCACGCTCTCTAATATGAGCAGACATCATCCAAACTGTTGAGGGCACACACAGAACAACAACAACAACAAAGGTGGAGAAATTATGAATTTTGTCTCTTTTTCCTTGAGCTGGGATGTCCATTTTTCCTGCCCTTGGATATCAAGAGTTCCTGGTTCCCAGGCCTTCAGACTCTGGGACTTACACTAGCATTCCCCCTTCTCAGACCTCAGGATCACACCACCAGCTCTCCTGGTTTCCTAATTTTCAGGCAGCAGATTGTGGGACTTCTCGGTCTCCATAGCCATATGAACCACTTCCTCTCTTTTTGTGACTATATCTATATACCCTATAGGTTCAGTTTCTCTGGAGAACACTGACCTGACTTTCTCTCTTGCGTGCATTCTCAGTTGCTCAGTCATGTCTGACTCTTGGTGACCCCATGGACTGTAGCCCGCCAGACTCTTCTTTCCATGGGATTCCCCAGGCAAGAATACTGGAGTGTGTTGCCATTTCCTCCTTCAGGGGATCTTCCCGACCCAGCTAAGCTGCTAAGTCGCTTCAGTCGTGTCCGACTCTGTGTGACCCCATTGACGGAAGCCCACCAGGCTCCTCTGTCCCTGGGATTCTCCAGGCAAGAACACTGGATTGGGTTGCCATTTCCTTCTCCAATGCATGAAAGTGAAAAGTGAAAGTGAAGTCGCTCAGTCGTGTCCAACTCTTAGCGACCCCATGGACTATAGCCTACGAGGCTCCTCCGTCCATGGATTTCCCAGGCAAGAGTACTGGAGTGGGGTACCATTGCCTTCTCCGTCCCGACCCAGGGATCAACCCAAATCTCCTTCAGCTTCTGCATTGTAGGGGGATTCTTTAACACTGAGCCATCAGGAAAGCCTGATTTTTCCTCTTTTCAGCCCCCCAAGTCTCTCAAATTCCTGGCAGTCCTTCTGCCTGAGGCCAGGCTGGAGTCAGGAAAATCCAGACTTGCCTTGTCCCGAGCTACCTGGGCTGCCAAGACAGAAGAGAAGGGAAGAGAAGAGGCAGGGGGTGAAAGACATCCCAGATGCCTAACCTCAGGGAAACACGGTGGCCCCGTGTAGGAAGCAGCCGCTCCCGAAGAGATTCTGCTGTTCTGCTCCCTGGGGAAGAAGGAGGTTGGCGTAGAGGAGGAGAAGGCTGTGGGGAGGAGAGGGTAAGCAGGGCATCTGGCATTACTGAACAAGCTAGGCAGCTGCATATCCTACTGGATATCCAGCATTCCCACTGGCTACCAACCCCACAGAGAAAATCTGGCGCAAATGCACTGGAAGAAATGGCTAAGTATGAGTGCAGGAGCAAGCCACAAGCCATCCAACAGCAGCTCCAAATAACAGCAACAGGAAATGGTCTGAGTGTCCATTTTCGTATGAAAATGGATGAGTGGATTCTCATTCAGAGGGTTTCTCGTCGGGGCTGAGGGTCTGCATTTCCTACAAGCTCCCAGGGAGGCTAACGCTGCAGGTAGGGAAGCTAAGCCAAGTAACCGTGATGGCCTAGCCTAGGCACGTGTGAGCCTGCCACAGTACCAGACTCACTCTGGGGATGGGGGGAGGTGCTTCTCCAAAGCATCGATGTAAATTGGCATAGCCATTATAGAAAACGGCATGGAGTTACCTCCAAACAGTAAAGATAGAGCTACCATATGATCCAGCAATCCTGCTTCTTATGATGTATCCAGAGAAAATACTATCAGGGTCTCCAAGAGATAACTGCACCCCCATTTTCATTGCAGCATTGTCCACAATAGCCCATGACAGATAAATGGATAAAGAAAGTGCAATTTATGAGTGAGTGAGTGAAGTCGCTCAGTCGTGTCCAACTCTTTGCAACCCCATGAACTGTAGCCTACCAGGCTCCTCCATCCATGGGATTTTCCAGGCAAGAATACTGGAGTGGGTTGCCATTTCCTTCTCCAGGAGATCTTCCTGACCCAGGGATTGAACCCAGGTCCCCTGCATTGTAGGCAGATGCTTTACTGTCTGAGCCACCAGGGAAGTCTTACAATCTGTAGTATACCTATATGGTGGAATATTATTCAGCTTTTTTAAGAAAGGAAATCTTGCCATTTGAGACAACAGGGATGAACTCGAAGAACATTATACTAAGTAAAATAAGCCAAACACAGAAAGACAGAATAATGTATGATCTTGCTTACGTGTAGAATCTAAAAAAGTTCAACTCATAAAAACAGAGTAGAAGGATGGTTACCAAAGGCTAGGAAGAGAGAGGAACAGGGAGACTTTTGTCAAGGGGCACAAAGTTCAGTCATGTAGGATGGACAAGTTCTGAAGTTCTGATGTATTGCATGGTGACTATGGTTAATATTACTGCATTGTATGCCTGAAATTTGCTTAGAGAGTGAATCTTACATGTGCTCACCGCACACACAGTGGTAACTACGATAAGTGGTAGAGATGCTAATTGGATTGATTATCATAATTATTTCACAATGCGTGTGCGCATCGTGCACACCCTGGGCTGTGTGCTTAGTTGCTCAGTCGTGTCAGACTCTTGGCGACCCCCCGGGATTGTAGCCTGCCAGGCTCCTCTGTCCATGGGATTCTCCAGGCAAGAAGACTGGAGAGGGTTGCCATTTACTTCTCCAGGGGATCTTCCCCACCCAGGAATCAAACCCAGGTCTCCCGCATTAGCTTCTACACAAAACCTACAGTTGGGAACCTACGAGGAATGTATTTCAACTGTAAGTCTGAACAATGTACACCATCAAGGCTTTGCTATTGGTAAGTTCTGTGGAGGAGAAAAGTAGGGGTGATCCACATCTCTAATGGGTAGCTTAAAATATGCACCTTAAATAGTTACAATTCTTATTTGTCAACTGTATCTCACTATACTTATATTCCCTCAATAAAGCTGAGGGGAAAAAAAGCAGGGATGCTAGGCCAATTAGCTGAGCATCTCTGGGGGAGCAGCCGAGGCATGGACATTTGTCAAAGGTCCCCAATCGCTGTGTTTTGCAGCAGGTGGAGGGCCACTATTCCAACCCTGTGACACACAGATGTTCATTTTTTTTCATTCCTTTGTATGGAATAAAATAGCGTAAAAAATAGCCTACAAAATAAAATTTAAAAAGAATGTGAAGTGAAAAAAGCTGAACTGGGAGATAAGGGGGCCAGAGAGGAGAAAGAGCAAGGAACCCAAAAGGATTCCTAAAAATGCCCTACCCCAATAGCCAGGAAGCCCGTCAGCCCGTCAGTTAGCACAGTGGGCCAGGACTGTGCTGATGATCAACCAGCCAGCTTGCTTTCAGAGCTGGGGTCTCCCGGGCGGCAGTGCGGTTGTCAAGCTGTGGGTCAGTCCATCAAGCCAGCGAGTCGGGCTGGCTGTCACTGAGTGAGTCTGCCTGCTTCAGAGTCAGCCAGCGAGTCGAGCTTTAGTCGTTGTCATTCCGGCAGGCGGTCAGCTAGTCATGACTCGGTCAGCCTGACTGTCCATCCATCCGTTGTCTGCTGCCTGTTGCTGTGCAGGTTAGTGTGAAAGGCCCGTAAAGGTGTGGCGTGGCCAGGCGTCAGCATGTCGATTGTTAAATCAGTTTAGTTGGTCAATCGTAATATCAATGAGTGAGAGTTAGTCAGTGATAAGCTGATCAGCCCGGCAAACGGTCCGTCAGATAGGCATTCTCTGTCAGCCAGTTAGCTGGGGAGACAGTGTTTAGTCAGGGAATCCCTGGGTCTGTCAGGCAGACTAGCCAGGTGGTCAGTTTGTCAGTGCAGAGAGTCGGTCAGGCAACCCACGAGTCCATCAGTCGGATGTCGCATCTGTCAGTCAATCAGCTGCTCAGCCACCCGGTCAGTGGGCCCCTGAGACAGGCTTCCATCAATCCGTCGGTGTGTGTGTCCCCTGTTCACTGCCAGCGAACCCTCGAGTCTGCCAGCCGGACACCCCCCGTGTGTGTCCATCACCGCCTGCTGGTGGGCGGCTGGGGCGACTGTGGACAGGCAGCAGGCCAGCAAGGCCGCTGCGGGCCGGCTGCTCCCCTCTGCCTCGAGCCGCCGCACTGAAAGCCGTGCAGGCTTGGGAAGAACCCCGGAGGCTCTGCCCGAAGGCGAGGTTCTGTTACTATTATTATCTGAGAAACCTCCCAAGGCTCCGGAAAGTGGAAAAGGCCGTCAATTGCCTACCCTCTCCTTCCCCTCCCCTCCTCTCTCTCCATTAATGAGGTTCCTGCCACAGAGAAGGGGCGCTTCCCGGAGCCGGAATTGGAGGAGGGGGCAGGCGGCTGGTGAGCTGTTCCAGTCAGCCCTGGGCCTGCTGCTCCGTCATTCCTGTTATGATCACCCGATGGGGGAATGGAAGGTGTGAGAGGGGGTGTCCTAACCAGTGGCCCTCTTCCCTTGACCTGGCCCTGCCCTTCCCCTGGGGATTCCACATCCTCCCACCCAGACCCAGAAGTCGGAGCTGCCCCGCTGGATGAGCAGGGAGGAGCAGGGGCAAAGGGTTACAGTAGGCCTGAGGGACCACAGATTTCATGTCAGCTTTTGCTGTTATCTGCTGTGACCCAAAAAGAAAAGAAAAATATCATCTCTGAATCTCTGTTTCACTTTCATGGAAGTTTCATGTGCATTGTCTCATGTAAACCTCAAAACCATCCCGCACGGCAGTATTATCCCTTAACAGATGCGGGCGTGAGGCTGGAAGAAATAAGCATTGACCTGAGGTCGATTCTGACCAGGTGTGTCTGGTGCCAGAATTCACATTCTTCCTTTGCCAGACCACCTCCTGGGGGCTGGCTGGGGCTTTCTGTTCCAGGCTCCCTCTCCCGACTTTTCCATGGAGCTGGAGGGGAGATTTCTCAGTTTCTTGTGATTTTTTCGCTCTCTGTTAGAAGCTCTGTCCTGGACTTGCATTTGGGATCCCCCGTGCCTGGGGCCAGACTGGGAGAGACGGTAGAGGTTGGAGAGCAACATTCCGCAGCTCTGAGTCAGCAGCGATTGGCCCACTCTTTTATAAACTTTTGGATTTGTGAAGATAGAAGGAAGCTTGGAGCTTTCCTGGCCTGCATCCAGTCTAATTGGAGGCAGAATCCCTCCTGCAACCACACAGTCAGCATCTGATCAGTGCTTACATACTCTGGGTGATGGGGAGCTCACTACCACTCTAAGGGGTCTTTTCTATTGTGGGACAGCCTCAATCCTTGGCAACCCCCACCCCCACTCCATGTTTTAAGTCCAAATCTTTAGGTCTCAGTTTTGCAGTCTGGTGTCACCCAGACCAAGCTCATGCTTCTCAAGAGAGTTGACCCTGCTACCCAGATTTGAAGAAAGACAAGATTCCCTCCTTGTTCAGGGCTTCAGTTCTTTGCAAGGGAAAGGCAGAATGCTGGAAAATTGTGGAGAGGGCAGTGTTCTTGGGCCAGTGTGGCAGACTGATGGTGTCAGTGGCCTGAGATTGTCATACTGTGCTGTGTCCACGGCTTTGAGTAGTGCTCTCCAAAATGATCTTCTCTGGCCAGTGGGGTAGTAGCAAACTGGATACAAGCCAAGGTTGGTTAAAATGTTCATTTGGCCCTGCCTCCTTTCTCTTGGACTCCTGCCACCCAAGTGAGAACAAATCCAGGCCAGCCTTCAGGAGGGAGGTGAGAGGCACATGGAGCCCAGGTGACAGGGCTGAGGTCGTCCTACAGAAGTGGTCCAAGAGCATCCTCCTACTCACCACAGTCTGAGCCCAGCCACATCTGTCAAGCCTAGTTTAGATCTGCCAAACTCAGAGACTCCTGAGACCCAGGGACTCATGAGAAATAACAGTTCTTATTTTTAAGCTACTAAACACTGGGCTACTTTGTTACAAAGAAATAGCTACCTACAAAGTCAGTCAGCCAACACTGCTCAAGTTGCAACCTTGCTTCACCCACCCTTTCCTAGCAGGGTCCTCAAATAGTCTATAATCTCTGTCAGTCTCAGTGTTCTCATCTGTTAAATGGGTTACTAAGCCTTCTCTTCCTCCTTCAAAGGAGACAGTCAAAAAGATGACAGATGTGGAAATACACTGCTAACCGTAAAGAGTACAGGGAAGGGATGTGGGCTCAGGAGGGCCCCACGGGCTGGCCTGGATGGGCTGCTGTCCCTGAGGCTGCATGTCAGGGCTTGGCTAAGCAGAGAGCACTGTCCATATTAACCCAGCTCGCCTTTATGACCAGAAGCAAGCCCGGTAGGCTGAATGATAGGGCCAACTGGAGACTTGTTTACAAACACAGCCCTTTCGCCTTCACTTCCTCAGTAAAGCCCCATTGGCGGCAAATAAATGAGAATCAATAGGCCAGTTATTAAACCGTAAATATCCCTCGCCTTGGGTCTTGGGCCAAGAGCTCTGAGGCTCTCAGCTGAAGGCAACAGAGCTGGGAGCCCCTTGCTCTGAGCCTTTCAGGTAACAGAAGGCCAAGTGCCCCTTGCATGGGGCCTGCCTCAGCCCCCAGCCCCACCAGCCACTGCCAAACAGAGGACAGACTGTTGCTAGTGTTGTGGGCAAGAAGAAGGCCTGGAAAGAAGGTCTGTGCAAAGCCGCCTTAAAGGACCCTCTTCCCACCACACAACACCTATAGTTTAGAAGGGAGGAGCCTTCTATGTGAGCCTTCTATGCGAGCAAGGCCCAAACCCCTCTCCTACCTACACTGAGACTCAGAAGAGGACAGGGAACTCTTCCATCCCCGCATCTACACAATCTGTGGATGGAGGGACAACTCAGGCTCCCAAAGAGACAGTGACTTCTTCAGGAAACACATGCCCCAAAAGTGACAGAACCCAGACTCGAGATCAGATGCGAGGCGTCTGGTCTATGCCTTCATCTGGGATAGGAGAGGAATGGCTGTGTGCATTAAACTCTGTAGATGGTGACTTTGGGAAGGGACGCAGGTTATGAGGCAGCTGAAGGGGGCCAGGGAGACAGGAGAGGGTAACCCCAGCACTTTTTCAGGAGCCTGAGTGTTTCCTGCTTGATCATTTGTGCTATAGGCCAGGTTACCCAGAAAGTGGCTCACAGGAGTTGGGGGTAGATGAAAGGGAGTAAAGACGGTGTGAGATGGAAGCAGGGGCTGGTGAAACGGAGAGCTTTGTAGTTTGGTGCAAGAGAGAAGAGGACACATGTACACATACACACAGCAGGTAGGGGCACGGGAGGCTTCCTGCAGTCCTTGACCGTGGGCGCCAGGGAGCCTGTGTGGAGGAGGCTGCATCTGAGCCGGGCCGTGGAGGGCAAGCAGGACTCATGCTCACTTACTCCCCTTTGTAAATGGGAAAGAAGCAAAGAGCCATCCAGGAGGAAGGGCCAGAACAAACAAAGGCATCGGTGGTGGTGGTGATGATGAGAGTTATGACGGTGGCAGTGATGAGGAAGATGATACTGATGATGGTGGTGACAGCAGTTGGCACTTGTAAAAGACTTTCTGTGTGCCATGACCTGCACTAGTCATTGTACATCCCCCACGTTATTAAATCTGCACAGCAACCCAACACTCTCCCTACTGAAGTCCCTGGCTGTTCAGCGCTTCCTGTCCATTGCCTTCTATTCAGCGATGTGCTTTTCCTGTTTCCTGAGGATGGTGGCTGGGTCTCCCATGTGTGAGACAGAGGGGAAGAGCATTGAGGACCTGCCACACAAGCCCAGGAGCCAAACATCGGAGCTCATGCTTGGAATCTGCTTTTCACTAGCTGGGCAGCCCCTCTGGTTCTGTTCTGTTGGTGATATGGGGGAAAGGTTATAATAATAAACAAGTATTTTTCTTTTAGGATACTGAGAGGCCTTAATGAGATGCTCCAAGACAAGCCCTCCGAAGAACAACTGGCAGACAGCACGTGCTCAGGGTGAGCTGTTATTTTTATCTGCATCCTGCCTGTGACCTTGTTGCACGTTACTGCTTGCCAAAGATGGGTTGCACTGAATGGGAGTGGCCACTAGCTTGTTTTTCCTGACCCAGATCTGAACCCTCTTTCTGTATTTGGAAGACTTCCCACTCTTGGTGGAAGGCAGCGTCTATCCACTATTATAGAAGCTAAAAACCCCAGCTTGTCACTTTCCTATCCTCCCTTGCAGCTCAGGCACAGACCCATTAGCTGAGGTCTGCCTTTGAGGTGGGCCACGAGGCACATTAGCAAGACTCCAGGAACGCCATTCTGGGGGTGGGCAGGGGCCACAGGGCAGTTACATGAGTGTCTAGGGTGGCGCGGGCAGTAGGCAAAGACGCACAGTTCTCTGGCCTGGGGGCAGAGCGCTGGGTGACCTCTTGCACTCTGTGGCAATGCGCTCCCCAGACGGGTTTGGTGGCGTGGTGGCTTGGCCTACAGTCTGTGTTTTCTAGTCCTTCCCAGAGATTCTGTGATGCCAGTGTCCATTCAGTAGAACCTATTTCTGCTCAGTCATTGTGTATCTCTTCTGCCTGTAGGTAGGATCCTGACAGTACCTACAGGAAGGTGGAGTTTCTGTTGGGCCTGCTGCTGGGCTGAGACATTGGGGAGGTCCTGGGCCAGGCCCAAGGTGCCAACTTGCTGCTCAGGGAAGCGGAGCTGCCACTCACGCCACTGTGTGCAGCCTCCCATCAGCGGACACCCCAGGCCTTGGCCTCCAGCACTCCTGGAAGAAGACCTGATGGGCTGCTGCAAAGCACCTGCCGCAGACTCCAAGGGAGTCAGGTGCAAGTCCCAACAGAGAAGAGGGTGCTTATGATTCAAAATGCCCCATAATCAGGAAGGGGGCTGGCCATTCTCACTTGCAGACAGAAAGGCCTCAGCAAAGGTCAACTCACTCTGAAATGGGATTCCCAGCCAAACTCCAGGCAGAGCCACATGGTCAACGATGGTAATTAGAGCATTTTACATTTCACTGAACTCTGGATTCTCACCTCTTTATCTCATTTTTGCTCATTCTGCAGAGGGGGAATACACTGGCTCAGAGCTTACACTGGCTTTCCTAAGGTCCCCCAACAATGAGTGGTAGAGACTTCCAGTGCAGGTATTATAACAGCAAAGATGAAAGGGACCTTTGGGGAAACTGAGACCCAGGAGGGAGTGGTCAAGAGAATCCATCATGGGGAAGCAGATTTGAACTTGTACTAGAAACAAACAAAACTTTCTTATGACCTTAGGATAGAGTGCCCTGCCATGGAAGAGAGTGAGCTCCCTGTTAGTGGAGGTATACAAGAAGAGGTAGGTACCCCTAGGAGAGTATGTGTGGAGAAGCAAGGACCCCCACACTGACTGGGGGGGCTGCCATCTCCTGGGACATGTGGTTCACTATAAATGAGGGGGTTCTGAAATGATGCAGGTTCTTTCGTGATCTTTCTCTGCTTTGAGTCAGTTCAGCCCAAGAGGGCTGACACGTGCACAGAGGGTGGCTCTGATGTCACAGGCCACATGGGAGGTCCTGAGCTGTCTCCAAAGGCAGAGCAGAGACCCCAAGGTCGTAAGGAGTCTGTCTCCCTACACACATACACTCACGTGCACAGATGGAGAAACTGAGGCCCTGAGAGGGGAAGTGAAGGATCCCAAGCAAGACAGAAGTGGAGACAGGGCGAGAAGCCGAGCCTTTGGCATTCAGTCTAGAGTATGGGTTCACATTGTAGGGTCCCTGATCAGCACCCTCAGCATCCCCTTGTTGAAAAGACAAGTTCTTAGGCCTCATTGACTCCAAAACTCTGGGGGTGAGCCATAGTCTGGGTTTCGTCAAGCGTTGCAGGGGATTTAGCATTTAATTTATTTATTTTTAATTGGAGGATAATTGCTTTACAGTGTTGTGATGGTTTCTGCCACACATCAACATGAATCAGCCACGGGTCTTCATACGTCCCCTCACTCTTGAACATCCCCTCTAGGTTGTGGGACGGGGGTGAGCTCACAGAGCACTGGGGTGAGCTCTCCGCATCATACAGCAAATTCCCGCTGGCTGTCTGTTTTACACATGGTAATATTTATGTTTCAGGGCTCTCTCCATTCATCCCGCCCTCTCCTTCCCCCACTGCGTCCACAGTCTGTTCTCTGTGTTCTTGCAGGGGATCATTCCAATGCAAGTTTAAAATCACCGACATTAGTGCTTTCTGTATTACAACATTAACTAATTTGAGGCCTATGGGTGGGACATCCTTTCGGTGATATCTGGCCTTATTTCACTTTCTAAATAAAAGGAAATGTGACCCTGGCTTGTAGGCTACACACATTTTACCCCAATGGGGTTACTGCCCCAGCCTCGGAGAAGCAGAACAGCCTGACAAGGTCACACCATGACATGGCAGCCAGTCTGAGATTAGAACTCACAACTGCCTGATTTTTAGCCTGGGATGGAATGGATCTCTTGGTCCTGATCCCTCTTGTCCTACCCCACATGACATCATAAGGCGCTCACCCCACCTACACAGAGGAATCCGGGCCTCAGCACTTCCTGGGCTGGCCAGCAACAGGCTTTTCTTAAGAGCCCTGGCTGCTCCGGGCAGTGAGGGCTGGATTGGTTTATTTATTGCTGTCATTAATTAGTTTTGTTGGGGATGAAAGACAGGTCCCTGGAGAAGACCAGTGCATTAGAGCCCATTATTCCATCATTGCTCTGGACTCCTCGGCAAAATGCTCGCCCCTCTCTGCTGTCAGCCCAGTACAATTAATTAGCCCATCGCCCAAGAGGCGGTCTTCCTGCTCCCCTAGGCAGGGAGGGCTGTTCTGGCATCTAGTGTCCTCCAGGGCTTCTCTGCCCCAGTTCCAATGGAGGGGGGTGGCTAGTGACAGCTCTGGGGGTGAGGGTGCAGTTTCTGAGTGCCAGAGGGAGGTGGGGATCCTCTTATCCCAATAATTCTGCCGTGAGTGCATGCTGTGATGTGTCAGACACTGGTGTAACTGCTTTAAGCACATATTTAATTCTTACAAATGTCATGCGACGTACAATTTAATTTGCCAGGTGAAGAAACCGAGGCTCTGCTAAGAGGGGGTGACTTGCTCAAGGACCACAGCACAGACATGCAGAGCAGGATTTCAGCCTTGAGTCTGGCTCCCAAGCCAGGTTCACTCTTTGCTCACTGGGGCTTCTCAGTGTGGCTCATGAAGCTGGGGGCCCAGGCCCTCCAGAGGGAAAGGAGGCTAGGTGCAGGGGAAGCGTGGAGTGAAGCAGAAATGATGGGCTCCATGACATGCTTGCAGACAACTCCGCTGGGCTCAGAATCAGAAGACATGAGTTCACTTCTGACCTGAGTGACCTTGGGCAGGTCCTCAGCTTCCCCTTCAATAGAAAGGCTGCATCCAGTGACATGGGTTCTTCTCTAGAGAGCCGATATAGCCTAGAGGTTCAGACAAGGTGACTTTTCGGTTTTACCTTCTGAGCCTCAGTTTCCTTATTCCTTAGGAATTGTTGCAACTTGTCTTGAGGTTTGATCAAGTTAAACCAGTAATTACAGAATCACTCTGTGCTAAGTATGTTGTTGTTCAGTCGCTAAGTTGTGTCTGACTCTTTTGCAACCCCATGGACTATAGCCCGCCAGGCTCCTCTGTCCATGGGATTTCCCAGGCAAGAGTACAAGAATGCCATTTCCTTCTCCAGGAGATCATACCGACCCAGGGAAAGAACGCGTGTCTCCTGCTTTGGCAGGCAGATTCTTTACCACTGAGCCTCCTGGGAAGCCCCTGTGCTGTGTATTCACTGAAGCTAATCACCCTGTGAGGGGGAGGCATGGTTCAGTTTCTAGAGGTAAGTATCCTCCTGTTTGCTCAGGGCATGAATGCTAGGCCTGGTTGTGCCTACATTTTAACTGGAGCAGTTGCCTTCTCCCCCTTAAGGCCTCAGTCTTCCCATCTGGAACATGGGCAGGCTTGTGGGTCAAGCAGGGAACTGCCCCTCCCTTTGTCCTCTCCACTTTGGCAGGAGCTGCCTCTCCTGAAGGCTTCACTGGCTCTCAGTGTGGCCGACTCAGGTTTCACCCAATGGTGGCGGCCAGGCTGCCTGCCTGAGGGTACTAAGTTAATTAAACCCTCAAGAAGCCATTTGTTAAGAGGGGAGCGATGGTATATTCAATATCAGCCAAAGGTTGGTGCAAAGTAATGAGTCTTTCTTTAGCTGTGAATAATGTATTCCCTCCCATCATAGCCCCCCAGCCCCCAACTCTGACGGATGGTCCCAGGGAAGCCTATGGCTCATCTTAATGGCCTGGATGCTGAGAAGCCTAGCAGGCTAGTCTCTCTCCAGGATTTGTCACTTTCTCCTTGGGTTTCTCTCTGTTTCAGTCCTACTCATGTTCCTCTAACTCTTCTCCAGAAGGGCTCTGGGGCCATGACGATCTCTGTCTCTCCCTGCACCTGCTCTACATTTCAGCCTCCACGGAGAAACTGAGGGCCACCATGTGGGCTTTGAAGTGCACACCTTATATGTCGGAGCCACAGTCTTGCCGTGTAGCAGGTTCAGAAAGAGTTAGGAAGAGGGAAGAAGAGAGGGAAGCGAGATGATGCACTGGCTGCCCCAACCCTTGAGGGAAGGAGACTGGCCAGGAGACAGGAGGCGGTGTGAGGTCAGCTTGGGCCGGTCTGCTCTGGTTCCTGCTAAACGTGCCCACTCCCCATCACATCCATGTACATGCCCTGCAGAGGGCAGCCTGCCTTAGACACCAAGACAGATGTCCAAGGACGGGGGTGGGAGTGGGGGTTGGGAGGGTAGTTTCCCAGCCAGGCACTGGGCTGAGGTGGTGTGAATACTCCCTCAGCTTCTCTTTCTCTTCAACTCCTGTAAAAAATGGAGCTGGTTCTGCTCCCCAAATGGGCTCTGGGGACAAAGGAGATCTTAATGGAGTCCCTGGGGAAGGTGGAGCTGCACCCATCTCTTCATCTTTGTCTTGTACACCTGCACCCCTGGGGGTACCTCCTCCGGGCAGCTGTCCAGGATGGCTCTTCTCCTGGCCTGCTCCTCATCCTGGGCTGCCATCTGTCTGTCAATCTCTCTGTGCACACCTCCCTGCTCAGTGCAAAATTCTGGCATTCACAGCAGAGATGGCCACAGCTGAGAAGTGGGAGCCCTGGGATCTCCCCCTCTCCAGGTGGGGCCTGGCTTTGTCCCACTTTGTGCTGATACAAAAGGAAGCTGAGCCAGGGAGGGGAGGGGTCTGGGGCCTAGCAGGTGTCTGCCGCTGTCCTGGCAGCCAGAGCAGGGAGTGGTGGGAGGGGCTCAGGCAGCCATCATTCACCAGCTGAGCTGGGGACAAGGCACCTTGACTGGGCCCCCAAGATAATCGCCACACACCTGGGATGGCACCCCAGTTCCCCCCACCCCCTTGCAGTCACCCCTTTGTCTGTCTGGGGAGTCTCCCACTTCAAAGCCCAGATTGCGGCAGATAGATTGGGCTGATGCCAGGTGCTGAAACCCAAGAGCCTGGTGGAGGAACAGCAGTGGAGAGGGGCTTTGGGGATGGGGGTTCCCAGAGTCAGGAGGATGGGGGCAGCCTGGGTGATGGGTTCCCTACTTCTCCAAGTAACCTGGAGCAGAGAGGACCATGGTGGGGAGAGAAGGGAGACTGGCTAGGGTGTGTGCATATGAGTGTGTGGGACAGTGAGTGTGTGTGTGGGGGCATAGCTTACACATGGATAATCGCGTATGCAAGGGTGGGATGGGGCAGGTGGCTGTGGGATGCCCCTCAGTCCTGCCTGGTGGTCACTCCTGCCCTGCACAGAGTCTCTTCCAGGAGAGGCTCCTTGGATGAGGAGCATGCTTGGCCCTTGAGGGAAGCAGGACAGATAGTCGTGGACTTGACCATCCTCAGGCAAAGAGGGGCGAGAACTAATGGATAAATACCTGGGCACCCTTGCTCCTTGAGGAGGGGAGCAGTTACAGTGTGTGCTATTCGGTCTTCCAGAAGAATCTGGGTGGGACTGAGCTCTCAGCACAAACCCATCATGAACATGTCCCTCATACCCTTTCCTCCCTCCCTGCCTCACCCCTCACTTCCTCGCCAATTTTCCTGGGATCACTTTCCAAATAAACAACCTGTCCTTAAACTCTTAACTCAGGGTTCCTTGTTTGAGTACCACAGTGGCCATGGGGACATGTTGGGTCCAAGTGGCGTGCCTTGTGCAGGGTGAGAAGCAGGGAAGGGCCAAGAAACAATCTGCATACCTTTCCTGAGCACAGAGGGATCCCAGCCAAGCTCCACGTCATCTCCTGGGCACGTACTCAGGGGTTATATTCAGCTGTCCCTGCGTTGATCTGGGAACGGGCCTGGGACTTGGTGCATATGCACATAGTAGTGTAGACACCTGAGAATGTGGGTAGATGGGGGCGTATCTGTATATTATAAACACGTGATGTTGCACGGGACCCTGTACTCAGGCATGCGTGTCTATATATTGATACTGCTAGAATCAGGGGCTTCTGGCTTTGGGAGTCTGACCAATTGGCCCTGCCCTGCTGGCTACCCACAGACCCCAGTGGTGGCCAGCAGCACAGTAGGGCATGCCTCAAGGTGGAGACTGGGTAGCCTTCTGGGTGGACATGAATGTTGGGTGTCACAGAGTGCCTGAACTGTCCTGTGGCTCCTTGCTCTGCCTTCAGTGTGTGCAGGGTAAGTCAGGTATAAAGTTGTGTTGACTGGGGATGCCCCAGCCCAGGAGCTGCAGAGCCAGGTTGCTAGGAGAAGCGCAATTTCCATCCCTGTGGCTGCCTTTCATGCCCACCCCCTCCTCTCACATGTGCATCACTCAGCCACAGCGGACACCCTGATTTCTCTCTAAATATGAAACAATGACCTTGGCTGTGTGTCATGCAGTGGGGTGCAGGGAAGAGGAATTTCTACCCATGTCAGGGGCTAAGTGGCCAGCTTCTTCCAAAGTGTGTGGAACTCATCTCCTAGGGTTGGCCTCAGGGGCTTCCCCCAGCATCCCTGGGGTTGACTCCTTTATCCTGGGAAGCATCAGATTTAGAATACAAATTTCCTCACTTGTAAGAACCTGCAGAGGTCAGCCAGGCCCAGCCCTTGGGTCTCATCGGTCTCCGAGAGGGAAAGCCACTTCCCCAGGGTCATACAGGGAAGCAGATGAGGGCAGGATTAGAACAAGAGCTCCTGGATGCTGTTTTGCCTCTCACCACCCTGCTCTGCATGTAGAGTCCCATACTTCTCTGGCACACTTGGCCCATTGCTCAGATTCTGCTACACTCATCAGAAGCTACACAGGCAATCTGCCTGCTACAAGTGGGCCCCCCAGGCTCAGCAAAGATCCGGTCCTCAGTCCCAGCCAGTACTGCCAAGCCATATGTGGAACCAGCTATCGATGATGGGGATTAAATGAGGCACCCAGAGGACCAGAAACCTCCAGGTCAACCCACATCCTTTTCTTGTATAGCAGCTCTACACTCCCACTTGCTCCCAGCATGTCTTGGGTCCCCTCTACCCAGGGCAGAGGGGAGAGGCTAGAACCCAAGGTGGACTGGGGCTCTCCTGGGCCAGCTGGGGGCCAGGCACACATCAAATGGAATTCCTTTGCAATCTTTACAACAAATCTGCGAGGTGGAGACATAGCCGTCATTTTACAGAGAAGGAAACTGAGGCCCAGAGAAGCTCTTGCAGATGGCTAATAAAGAGAAGGAAGCAGTGTGGCCAGGCAGGGCGGACACAGAAATCAATCCCCTAACTAGTTTATGTCTTCCCACCACCTGTCAAGTTTCTCATGGGCTCAGGCTAACTTTGGTGGCACCTGAGTCTTAAGATTATCTGTCTGGCAAGTGACAAACTGCCATGTAGGTCTGGGACTCCAGCCTGTCACACAGCACTGTCAATCAGACCACACTCAATCTGGCATTTCAGGACAGCTGACGACCCTGAGTCCCAGGCCCAAGGAATAATCACTGGCTCCCAGCCCTGCCAGACCCTGGACCAAGTGAAGAATCACAGGGAGGAAGGTCCCCCAGGTCAGCACACGGATGCTAGAGGAATGTGTCACCCTTGGCCGTACACATGCCTCTTCCAGGACCCCATAAATTTCACCTGTTCCGCATGTGGGAAGGATGGGGTGTCCAGGAGATGAAGGGCCTGTCCCACTGTCCACCTACATGGCTTGGCCAGGCCAGGCAATTTTGCTGATGTCACCTCCCCGGAGATATTAAATATTGATAATGCAATAAATTTTCCCTGCACCTTCTATGACTCATGTCTTGATGTGTGCCAAAAGAAGACAAGGAGGCTGAGGTGCCTCCATTTAGGCTGATGGGCATCCATCCTCCTGGCACTCTGGGAGTCATAGCCTCCTTGTGCTAAAAGGGGCTTACAGAGGTCATCTGGTCCATTCCTCTGTTGTTGGGCCCTAACCTGAGATGAGCATTCTCTGAGGAAGGAGAAGTCTGCTGGTTAGCATATTATAATGATTAACCACCCTTTTTTAAGGAAGTTCTTCAAGTCTAACTGAGATCCACAGTGAGCAAGAGTCTGACAGATGATTCCCATATCTCGACCAGGTAACTGCTCATTTCTAAGGAGCAGAGCACCCGGAGGGGCTCCGTGTTCTCACCCTGACCAATTTCTGACTGCTTACTTGCTGTGCAACCTTGGGCAATTACAATGTCTCTGAACTGCCATGACCTCATCTGTAAAATGGAACGGGAAGCTTTGCTCAGACTGCTTCCCAGGACTGTGGGGACTGGGGCTTCCACGGCTCGGATGCACAGCTTGGTAAGTGGAGGGGGTACTCCTGAACCAGTTGTCCCCTGCAGACAACAGACTGATCAAAGAAGACAATAGATGTGGAAGGGCTCAACAAATGGAAATTGCTTTGTAAATGCAAAGTGTTGTGTAAATGTTAGGGATAATTATATGCTTCAAAAATTAGGAGCAGCAAACATCCTTAGGAAGGAAAAGGTTCCTAAATTGTTCCTTTATCCCCAGTCCGGGGTGGGGGCTCTGCATGAGATTTTGGGAGGGGTGGAGAGCCCTTCAAAGTGCGAATCATGCTCTTCCTTTCCCAGCCCTTCTCTTTCCCTGGGCTCTAAGCCAGGTTTGGCTCCTGATTAAAAAGGCCAGAGAGTGAACAGCTTATCAGTTACATGGAATCAATAGGCGTTTTCTTTATATTTTTCAATTAAAAGAGCCAACAGAGAAAAGAGAAAAACTCAAGTGCCCCAGCTGTCAATAGCTATCAGGGCAAAGGAAATTGCAGAGCTGGAGGGAGACTGGGACATTTGTCAATGCCAAGCTGTGCCCGCCTGGCCTGCTCTCTGCATCACCTAGACACACCCAGGAGAGGGACCAGGAGGCCATGCATCTTCCCTAAGCATCCGTAAGACTTTTTGGCTGTGGGAACACCGTCTCCTGGGCCTTAATCTTTCAGGAAATAAGCAGGATTGAACTGGTGTTGCAGTGAGAAACTAACTATAGTTGGTGATGGGTCCATGGGATGGCCATCCTCTGTTATGACCAAACAGTTCAGAGACCTACACGTGGGGTGAACTCTGGGGGTTGTTTCAGGGAAAATCCCGACCCACTGTTCTCATGCACACGTGTGTGCTAAGTTGCTTCTGTGTCCAACTCTTTATGACTCCATGAGTAGCCCATCAGGCTCCTCTGTCCATGAGATTCTCCAGGCAAGAATACTGGAATAGGTTGCCATGCCCTCCTCCAGGGGATCTTCCCAGCCTAGGGATTGATCCCATGTCTCTTATGTCTCCTGCATTGGCAGGAGGGAAGCTCCCCTGTTCTCACAGCCAGTGAGAAAGCACAAAGAGAAAATGGGCTCAGGAGGCAGCAAGCAGGATGTAGGTCAGTCACAAGGAGGCAACTGGAAATGGTACGGGCCAGGAGTCTGATTTGGTACTCACGGGGGATTTCTTCCCTCTGAGATGTCCTGGCTGAGGTGCCTCCACTTAGACCAGTAGGCATCTATTCTCCTGACACTATAGGAATCATAGTCTTCTCGTGCTAAAAGAGGCTTGCAGAGGTCATCTGGTCCATTCCCCTGCTATCAAACCCTAGCTTGAGATGAGCGGCCCCTTTAGCTGTGGGATCTGTGAGCGGCAGGAGAGCAGTCCCTTCCAGAACATGAATGTTGTTGGTGCCCCTCCCTGACCCCTCATCAGGTCCGTGCAGCCATCCCTCAGGTGCTGCAAGCATCAGCTGCTAATAGCATCCTCCTGACCCCATGTTTCCTCCTGGGGCAGCGCTCAGCCAAGACTGACACAAGGTACAAAAGAGTCATCCTTGTCTAAAGGTGGTGCCAGAGCCCTGGTGGGGGAAGTCTGAGGCTAGACTCCAACTGCACCCACACCGTTGCCTCGATTTTCTTCCTGCCCAAATCTGCTTCCCTAAGTCTGTGACGGGGCTCACTAGAGAACATTCTCTATTCTAGCAGATACACAAGAACCCCCAGCTCAGGCTCTGCTGGCTTCTGGGAGAACCTGACCCATTCAGTTCATTCATTCATTTACTGAACATCTCCTACATGCCGGGCACTGGGCTGGGACCTGGAGATAAATACGTGACCATGAATGATAAGCTTCCAGTGGGAGAAAGAAGAAACAGGTAGATAAATAAGTAACTGAGTTAGATGTGAGTGATCTGAGGAAAGGAAAGGAGTGATGTTCTAGAGGTCTTGGGGGTGGGGGTACTATGGAGCCGGGGAAGAGCCTAAGGAGGTGACCTGTGAGTGTGGACTTGAAGGACCTGGAGCTAGCTGTGTGCATACTGTGGGGAAAGGGGGTCCATGGAGAGGGCAGCTGAGTGCACAGGCCCTAAGGCTGGAATAAGCTTGGGGCGAGGGCTTAAGGCCCTAAAAGACCAGAATGCCTGGAGTTTAGTGAGAGACTGGGGATGAGGGCAGGGAAGCAGGGAGGCTGAGGGTGACCCGATCAGTCACAGCCAAGGTTTTATTCTCAAGACAATGGAGACCTTTGAAAGGTCTTAGGCAATGACGAAATAGAATCCACTTGTACTTTTACAAGATTGCTCTGGTGGTCCTATACAGATGGGCAAGTGTGGGGGTGGCTATGGAAGCTGAAACAGATGATTCTGTTGCCCCTCACCACTCCTGCTGCCCACTGGTGATTTCAGCTGCAGCTGATGAACTGAGGACGAAACCTCAAAATGCTTGCAGCTCCGCTCTGCTTTTTGCCTGTGAAGGGCTCACTCGACCTGCCCAAGACAGCCTGAGAGGAGGGAGCAGGGAATTCAGGACTCAGGAGGCAACTGTCCATCAATGGGCCAAAAGTCAATAATCAAATATTTCAGGCTGCTGTCCTTAGGAGAGACTTTTCCGAGGGTAGGGTTGGCCACAGGGGTTTGCAGCAGCAGTAGCAAGACACTCTGGATTGCCTTTTCCTCTTTCCTGTCTCAGCTCCTAAATGTATGGCCTTCTTATACTCAGATCCTTCTCTTGCATTCTGTTCTTGAGGGAACCTCACGTAAGACAAGGGAGAGAGGATGGTGACTTGGAGCAGGTGATGGCAGAGGCGATAGAGATCTGGAGACGGATCTAGGACATATTTTGTAAGCTGGGTGACAGAACAAACTTGATGGATTATCTGTAGAGGGTGAAAGAAAGGGAAGAGTCAAGGATGACTCTCAGAATTTCAGCTTGAGGATTGATGGTTTACTGAAATTGGGGAGAATGAGAGGACAGGTATGTGGCAGGAATTAAGAGGTCAGCTCCGCTGGATTAAATTTGCAATGCCTGTGACGCGTCTAAGTGTAGATCCCACAGACACTTGAAGCTATGAATCTGGAGCTTGGGGCTGAGGTAAGGGCTACAGACATCAATTTGAGAGCCAGCTTAGAAACGGTATTTTAAGACATGGGCCTGAGTGCACGCCTGGGTGAGTGAGTAGCTGGAGAAGGAAAACAGGTTGAGCAGAAGAAAAGGAGTTGCCTTCATCTGTCCTTCTGAGCCTGGGCTCAGAATCCCTTGGGATTCTTGGCACAGTTCTTAGAAGTTGGACCCAGGAGGCCTGCCATGTACAGTCACAGATTAGACACTGCACAACTCCTGGGAATGCCACCTACATAAGCTGCAATGTGAAAGGGATTGCCTAAGAGTTCAGCTACAATCTTCCCAGCCATCCATGCCTCTTTGTAAGACCAGAGTATGGGCAAAGCCCTACATAAGCCACAGGGAGGAGCTTCTGAGAGCTCAGTGGAGGAGGAGATTACAGCAATCGGGAGGCAATCAGAGACAGCTCCCTGAAGGAAGTGGTATTTGCCCTCAGGCTCAAACAACAGAGAATTTTCACCTTTTGAATTGGGAGATATTTCAACAGAGGACACTGCAATGGGCGAAGTCCCAAAGGCAAGTAATTAACCCGCAGAGCACTTTGGGGAATTTGGTTGTCTGAGATTGCCAAAGAAAGTAATAATAGTTGTGGAAAGGCGATTTCTGGCCAGAGGGTTGAGGCCCTTGAACGACACACCAAAGAGATGCAGTCAGCTGACTCAGCCATGGTCACCCCTTGAGGGAGATTCCAAGCCACGACTCTGACCCTGGGCCAAATCATGTGCCCCAGTGTGCCATCAGAACACAGCGGCCTCTTACCACCCCACTTCTCATCATCCCCTTTGGCAGGTCTGCAGATCCAGGAGTGGGTGCGAGCTGTCTTCTCCAGCCTCCCGGCCCCCAGTATCCAGAGACTCTGCCTTCCTTTCCCTGGACAGTTCTTGAAGAGGCTCCAGCTGTCTCTGCCAAGAGTCCAGGTTATCAAGGGAAGCAACTGCAGCACTGTCACTGGTGGCAGGGACCTGGGAGTCACAGAATTAGCTGGAGACTGCTTTCCAGGTCAGGGGTCTCCCAGGCCTGGGGTTGGTCTGTCCTCCCTACCCCTGGGCATAGCCTCTGGGAACTGTTGGGGACACTCAGGCATCACAGAAAGTGCTGGAGGCAGGGGCTATCTGGGGGAGGGAATAAAGGTTCCAGAGAAGGGACAAGACACATAGGCTCAAGGTGGACCTTTACCCAGGGGCGGTTGTGTAGTAGAAAGGGAAAATCAGATTGCTTCCAGCTTCACTCTCTGTAAGACCATGGAGGGGAGGACAAAGCAAAGGATATTTTGCTCCTCTGTCCCTTCCTGCAGCATTTACTGAATGCCTACTGTGTCCTGAGCAAATGCTGGGGCCCTGGAGATGCAACAGCAATGAGGACAGGAAAAACATCTGTCTCTGGGGTGCACACAGGCTAGGATGACAGATGCAAACAGAAAATTATAATAGAGCAGGACAGTGCCAAGACAGGGGTTGGAGGACCCAGACCAGGGCACCTAACAGATTCTGGGTAACAGAGAAGGTCTCCTGGAGAAAGTGACATGTAAAGAGATAAGAAAGTATGTGTGCCTTTTTCAGTTTTGGTTTTCTCCAGGACATATGCCTAGTAGTGGGATTTCTGGGTCATATGGTGGTTTTATTTCCAGTGTTTAAGGAATTTCCATACTGTTCTCCATAGTGCCTATATCAGTTTGCATTCCCACCACAGTGCAAGAGGGTTCATTGCAGCGCTATTTACAATAGCTGGCCATGGAAGCAACCTAGATGTCCACTGACAGATGAATGGATAAAGAAGCTGTGGTACACATATATAATGGGATATTACTCAGCCATAAAGAGGAACACATTTGAGTCAGTTCTAATGAGGTGGGTGAACCCAGACCCTATTATACAGAGTGAAGTAAGTCAGAAAGATAAAAGAAAATATCATATACTAATGCATATATATGAAACCTAGAAAGATGGTACTGAGGAATTTATTTGCAGAGCAGCAGTGGAGAAACACATTGAGAAAAGACTTATGGACACGGCTGGATAGGGAGGAAGGAGAGGGTGGGAGGTATGGAGAGAGGAACACGGAAACATGCATTACTATATGCAAAATAAATAGACAATGCGAATTTGCTGTATGACTCAGGGAACACAAACTGGGGCTTGGTAACAACCTAGAGGGGTGGGATGGGACAGGGGGTCAACCTATGGCTGATTCATGTTGAATTTGGTAGAAACCAATGCAATACTGTAAAGCAATTATCCCTGAATTAAAAATAAATAAATTTTAAAAGAGACAAGAAGGAGTGGGCGGAGCCTCAAGCCCTGAGCAAGAGATTGTTCGGTCTCTGCAAACTACAACATTTTGGGGGACCTAGGTTTCAGTGAAGAGAAAGGACTGAGGCTGTCATTGGCTCTCATCTTTGGAGAGAAAGCCTTTTCCACTGAGAAAGCACATCTTGGAGAACATAACCAAAAAGCCAATTAAAGCTGTTCTATGTCAGGTTCTGTGGACACCTAGTCCTGCCCTTGAGGGGCCAGCATTCCCCTGGGGAGACAGGCATGAGCCAGCTTAGCTCAACTGTCTCTGAGAGTCAACTGACCAAAGTCCTCCCAGGGAAAATGGCACTCAGGCCAGATCTGCACAGATGTGCAGGAGAGATGGGTGTGTAGGGAAGGGCTAGCTTTGGGAAGGCTTTGTCACTGGAAACACATTGGCCAACAGGACCCTGGGAGGCATGCCTTCATCTACTCTACATGTGGAGTAGGTCCCATGTGCCCAGGCCCTCCCTAAGCGCTGAGGCACGGATGTTTTGACATGCTCTCTGCCCTCAAGGGGCTCTCTCCTTCCAGTGGAGGCCATGGGACCCACCGGGGCTGGCACATCACAGGTGCTCAGAGGACACTGGCTGCAGACAAGAGCAGAGAAATACGCTGCTGTTAGCTTTACAGTAACCCACTGTAGCGTTATGGTGGGTCCAGGAAGAACAGAACCCAGAAGGCTAGTGGGAAGGGGTGAAGTCAGGAGCTTCCCTGGGGAAGGCAAGTCTCAGCTGGCCTAGAAGGATTCAAGCAATGATGAGATCTGGGCAGGGGACTGGGAAGTTGCTTCTGCTTCTTCGCTGTGTTTAGGAGAGCATCACTAATGTTTCAGAACTGGGCATCCAAGAGCCATGTGAGGTGTGAGAGTATGGCAATGTATGATTTATTTCAG
Organism: Nanger dama; assembly: GCA_917880005.1. NCBI lineage: Eukaryota > Metazoa > Chordata > Mammalia > Artiodactyla > Bovidae > Nanger > Nanger dama. The sequence continues at coordinate 18,502,024 of CAKJTW010000028.1, read as the reverse complement.
TGTGTAAGGGTATAAAGGCTTCCCTGATAGTTCAGCAGTAGAAAATCTGCCTGTCAAGCAGGAGACATGGGTTTGACCCCTGGGTTGGGAAGATCCCCTTGAAAAGGAAATGGCAACCCACTCGAGTATTCTTGCCTTGAGAATCCCATGGACAGAGGAGACTGGTGGGCTACTGTCCATGGGGTCACATTCAGACACAACTTAGCGACTAAAACAACAACAACATAAGGGAATAAGGATGTGTACACAAGTATGAAACTGTGACTGTGTGAGCAAGAGTAAGTGCAAGTGTGCAAGATAGTGAGTGCATATGCATGTGAGTGTGAGAGACTGTAAATGAATGTGAATGAATGAGACTGTGTGTGGGTATGAGCTAGTGTGAGTATGCATGAGCAGGTAAGACTGCATGGGTATGTGTATATATCAGTGTATGTATTTGAGTGTGTGAGGTTGTGTGTAACTGTGTAAGTGTGTGTCACACAGACACCAGGGCTGCGGCTGTGCTCGTTTCTGCAATCACTATGATTTGTTGGATTTCATCCAAGCAGTCAATACTCCATCAGACATAAAGAAAATGAATTTCATGCCCTGCGGACATTGTGTCCAACCCAGATGGACAAGCACATGGCGTGGAGACGTGAGACTTTTGCTCATCTGGAAGGTGGCTCCCCTGGAAGGGGCCCGGCTGGGCCCTAGAAGACAGCTGTGTGATTGAGGCATGGTCCCTGGCCATCTCTGGGCCTCACCCAGGGGAGAGAATGGCACAGAGAAACATGACTGACAGGAGCACAGTTCCGTAGGAGCTCTGCTCCTCTCAGCTTTCTACTCTTCCCTGAAAGGTACACACACTCCCACGTCTCTTGGGGAGGCCTGAGCGCCCATCTCTAGGACCTGCTCTAGCCATCAACTGGGGGCCAGGAGCATGTACAGAAGAAAGAGCCTGAGCATCAGGGCCAGCCATTCCTGGATCAGATCCCAAGGTGGCCTCTTATGGTGACAGTAATTCAAGCCACCATTTAACCCAAGCTGCACCTGTGTTCTTCATCTCTATTGATTAATGTCCATCTCGCAGCAGCCCAGTGAGGGAGATGTGAGTGATTCCATTTTATAGGTGAGGAAACTGAGTCTCAGAAAGCCCTGATGACATGTTCTGAGCTGGCAAGGGGCCCTGTCCACCCTGCTGAACCATGTTCCTGGGCTTCACATCTATAGAATGAGACTGGTGATGCCAGCTCTGTGGGCTTGTTTTGGGATGAAACAAGGCACCATGACTGGGAAGGGGCCAGTACTGTGCCCAGCTCATGATGGTGAACATGCTGTGATTGGACCCAGCTCCTCCATACAGAAGACAGGACCTGGGAGAGAGGAGGGAGGCCTGGGTCTCCAGGAGCTGTTGTTTCTAGCCCCCAGCATTTGAGTGGAGGCAGGGAGTGTGCTGGGGTCCCCACTTCATTCTCAAAGGACCAAGACACTGAGCCCTCTGATGGGGAAGCAGGCCCCATGGCCGGTCTCAGCCAGCAGTGCTGGCCCAGGGTGGGAGGATGCAGCCCCGTGTCCACAGAACCTGCTTCCTCACCAAACTCTTAAGACCTGCACAGAGCAGAAATCCTCACCTCCAGCCTGCTGATTAGTTGGATGCCCCAAATTAAACCCAGGAAGGGAGGTGGCAGTGGGAGAGTTTAATTGATTGGGTCTGGTATAGCCTGATAAGCAGCTATCCAGGTTACTGGAAGGTGAGCATGTACCATGCCTTTGTGGGCTTGATTGTGGAGTCACCCACCCCTGGGCTCTGCTCCTAATCTCCACAGAGGCCTGAGGCTGCTCTCTCCCCTACCACGAGGCCCCTTGTGGTCAGACGTCCTCCCTCCAACCTGGAGAGTAGTCACCCCCGAGGAGCCCTGCACTGATAACCACCTACCCCAACACAGTCTCCTGGCCCAGCACAAAGAGCCTGTCCCGACCTTGAGTGGATGCCTGGCTCAAGGGTACTCCCCCATCAGAGTCTGGCGATCAGGTCCAAAGTCCCTTCCCAAAGGGCCCTTCCCTACTAGAACAGTGCCGTGGATAAAGGGGAGTGTTTAGGGCATGTGGGGGACTCCCTGCAGGCATGTCCTTTGAAAAACTCAAGGCAAAAATACATGGGAATGGAGCAAAGGTAGGCTTTTCAACAAATGGAGCTGCAACACCAGGACATCCACATGCAAAAAATGAGTCTAGGCACAGACCTTACACCGTTCACAAAAATTAACACATCATGAATCATAGATCTAAATGTGAAATGCAAAACTGTGAAACTCTTAGAAGATAACAGGAGAAAATCTGGATGACCTTGGGCATGGCGATGACTTTTACATACTATGAAAGAAATAATTGATAAGCTGGATTTCATTAAAATTAAAAGCTTCAGCTCTATGAAAGACACTGTCAAGAGAATGAGAAGAAAAACCACAGAGTGAGAGAAAATAATTACAAAAGATACATCTGATTTTCCCAAAACATACAAATAACTCTTAAAACTCCACAATCAGAAAACAAACCACCTGATTTTAAAAGGGGTGCCAAAGACCAGAACAGACCATCACCAGAGAAGATATATCGATGGCAAATAACCACATGAAAAGATGCTCCACATCATATGTCATGCTCCTGCTGCTGCTAAGTCGCTTCAGTGGTGTCCGACTCTGTGCGACCCCATAGATGCCAGCCCACCAGGCTCCCCCGTCCCTGGGGTTCTCCAGGCAAGAACACTGAGAGTGGGTTGCCATTTCCTTCTCCAATGCATGAAAGTGAAAAGTGAAAGTGAAGTCACTCAGTCATGTCCTACTCTTAGTGACCCCGTGGACTGCAGCCCACCAGGCCCCTCCATCCATGGGATTTTCCAGGCGAGAGTCCTGGAGTGGGGTGCCATTGCTTTCTCCATATGTCATAAGGGAACTGCAAATTAAAACAAAAGGCAGATATCACTATAAACTTATTACAGTGACCAAAACCCAGAACACTGATGACAGCAAATGCTGGTGAATATGTAGAGCAACAGCAACTCTCATTCGTTGCTGGTGGGAATGCAAAATGGTACAGTCATTTTGGAAGACTGTTTGGCAGTTTCTCACAAAAATGAATAATTTTACCATATACCACCCAGCAATCGCACTCCTCGGTATTTGCCCAAAGGGGTTGAATACATAGGTCCACATGAAAATCTTCACACAGATGTTTACAGCAGCTTTATTCATAATTACCAAAACTTGGAAGCAACCAAGATGTCTTTAGTAAGTATGTGGATAAATAAACCACGGTACATTCAATTTGGAATACCAAAAGAAATCTATCAAGCCATAAAAGACATGGAGTAAAACTTAAATGCATATTTCTAAGTGAAAGAAGCCAGTCTGAAAAGGCTATAGACTGAATGATTCCAACTACGTGACATTCTAGAAAAAGCAAAACTATGGAGATAGTAAAATGATCAGTGGCTGCCAGGGATTCAGGGAGGGTGGAGCGGGGGAGATGAATAGCACACATTTTTAGGGCAATGAAAAGATTCTGTCTGACCCTGTAACAGTGGATACATGTCATTATACATTTGTCAAAACTAGCATTCACAGCACCAAGAGTGAATCCTAATGTAAATTATGAACTTTGGGTGATGTGTCAATATATGTTCATCATTTCTAACAAATGTGCCACTCTGGTGAAGGATTTTGATAAGGGGGAGGCTGGGGAGTGGGCAGGGGTATGTGAAAAGTCACTACTCAGTTTTTCTGTGAACTGAAAAATTGCTCTAAAAATAAAGTCATTTAAAAAAATATGAAAAATACTTAAATTTGACACCTGTTTTGATCTTAAATTCATGCAGCATGACCCTGATCATATTCCCACTGACTGGCCATTTGGATTCTCCTCTTCCTGTTAAGTTGCTTATTACTATTATTACTAAAGGTCACTGGGGGCTTCCCTGGTGGCTCAGCCAGTAAAGAATTCACCTGCAATGCAGGAGACCAGGGTTTGGTCCCTGTGTCAGTAAGAACCCCTGGAAAAGGAAACGGTAACCCACTCCAGGATTCTTGCCTGGGAAGTCACTTGGACAGAAGAGCCTGGAGAGCTACAGCCCATGGGGTCACAAGAGTTGGACATGACTCAGCAACCAAACCAAACCAGGCACTGTGCTAAGCACTAAACTGTGATGATCTCATCTGGCTCCATGACAACTCCCTGAGGTAGAGACTGGTAACCCATTTTTATGGACAAAACAACTGAGGCCCAGAAAAGTGAACCCTCTTGCCCATCACACAGGTGATGGAGATGGAGCCAGGTTTTGAACCCAGGTCCGTCTGGATCCTGAGCATGAACCCTTCATGTCATACACACAGTACAGTGATGATTCAAAACTATTCCTATTGCATTATATCATCACTCTCATTTGTTTTCATTATTCCTGCTTGATGTGTGGAAAGCTAAGTCAGAGAGGTGAGGCACTTTGCCCACCTTAGCTCCCTTGCAATCACATTGTTTTTTCTGGGGCTCTCTCCCCTGTCTCTGGAGTCTCAGAGGCTCCAAAGGAGTGAAGGAAAATGTCAAGAATATTAAATTCATAATTGAGTAAAACCTGAGAAGAATCATTAAATCATGGTTTAATATTTCCCAGATGGTTCATTGACATTTTGGAGACATGTCAAACTCTTTGGTTTGTACATCCTGACTGTGTGGATGAAAAGTGAGTGTCTATAAGAGATGCTGGCTGGAGATTGGGCTATGGACTATCCATACCAGTGGTATGGATTTGAACCCAGAGTAACATCCCTCATCCTCACAGGGTCATTTCAAGGTTATTCTACATGTGAGGCTTGAGTGAGACATGGAGGTCCAGGCATTTTATATACATGTTACATGTCACATATACAATTGCAATGTATAAAGACCCCTGAGTTATACTGAATGTCAATTCATTTCCAGCTGTCAAGGTCCAGATGCTTTATTCATGTAAAAGTTGACTTCAAACATGTGTGCTTTCCTAGAAATGAGTTCTTAGTTACCTCTAATAATTGCCGATAAAAGGGACTGAGATTTTGAAGAAATGGCTGATTCTAGGGCTGGAGCAAGAAAATTAAGATCATCCTGGATCATTTTGTAGTGCCAGGAATTAAGATAGTGTTAAAAACAACAAGAAGACCCTCCAAAACCAAAAAGTCACAATAGGCTTATCTCTCTTTAATAAGTCCATAGAACAAAACAAAAACCCAAAGGGCCATGTCAAGAGAAGAGAAGAGTCAAATTGCAAGAGTTTCCAGTGGCTAAATCTGGAACAGTTTGAGAAACATGGAAAATAACAACAAAAATATTGAATTCCAACTAATAAGTAGAAGAAATGAGGGAAGTGGAAAATCACCATTAGAACATCAAGGTAGGAATTGCTGCAGGCTGGATCCAGTCACAGCTGTTAAAATTAGTGGGAACTTTAAGGAGAAATAGGACATGTGCATGGCCTCAAAGTAGTTACCCTCACTCTAATTTATTAATTACTATGGTGGTTTTAACATATGTCCACAAATTCATTGATATTCAGGGGGTGGGTGTTGATTCCTCTCTTCTTGAGTGAGGGCTGCACTTAGAGACTTGCTTCGAAGAATAGAATATGGAGAGGGAAAAATAACACAGCAGTGGAGAAAACTGGCAGCTGCCACCCGAACCGGTCAAGCTTAGCATTACCAATGAGAAGTCCTGTGAATGGCACATGTCATGCATCCTGATGTAATGTGATGAAGTCTCAGCATTTACCCAGAGAAAACCTGGTGACATTTGAAGTTAAGCAAGACGTTGACATTGTTAGCATAAGACAGAGGTGGGTGGAATGTTGTGGGAACTACTCTGTGCTACCTAAAATTATTTAAAAATAATTTTTTTTTAAAAAACCAGGTACCTTGTTCCAGATTCAGGATAACCCAAACAGAGAAAATGAAAACATTGGCCTTAAATTAGGCTGTTTTAAAAAGCAGCAAATTCAACCTGTTGTAGATGTGAATACATACATACATGTGAATAGGTATAACTATATAGTCATAAAACGAGATCACGCTGTATACATTGTTTTATAGCCTGCTTCATAGTAATCCATCTGAGTGATCCAAAAGATTTATCACAAATGTCTGCCAGGAATTACAGTTGAGAGAGGCATCCCGGACCTTCTTGACTTCCTCGTGCCCTGCTGAAGTTCTAAGATCTTCTTGCCATACTCCTAGCATTGCTCCAGCCCTGCTGGATCTCAGAACCCTAGAACACCAGACAAAAGCCCGGAGAAGCTCTCCCAAGATCTTTCAGAAAGAACTCCAAACCAGAAGCCAAGAGACCGGGGTTTCTTGTCCTTGTGCTGGGGCCGTAGGCAAGTTATGCACCTTCTCTGAGCCTGTTTCTTTATCAGTTAAATGTGGAGAATTTGCCTGGCTTTGTTCCTCTCCCAGGATCTCAGGAGCATCCAAAAGATTTCGCCCACGGAAAGTGCTGGGTGAGTGCTGTACCAGCTCTGCATCTGAGCATCAGGGTCCAAATATCTAGTCTGTCCCTTCCTGCCTGAGCCACCTTGGGCAAGTGGCTTAGCCTCCCTGGGCCTCAGTTTCCTCCCTTAAAAATGGGACTGTTGTTAGTACCAACCTCATGCAGTCGCAGAGCCGCAATTGGCGGCAGATGCAGAGGTTGCTACTTGGGTGTAAACCAGATACACTCAGAGGGAGCCTGGGGGCTTCCCAGTGCACCTGTGCGGTGCCCCAGATGCCCGCGGTGGCACCCAGCCCTCTCCTTGGAAGCGGCCCCAGTTGGCGTAGCCTGCAATCTCCTAATTCCAATGGCTGGCTCCCAGATGTCCAGGGTCTCCTAGCCCAAGGACCAGCTCCTGAGGGCGTCGCAAAGCCGCCTGCCTGGGGCAGAACCTTGGCTGGCCAGAGAACTAGGCCTGCAGGGGCCGTGCTGCTGAGGGTTGGGGTGGGGGGCAAAGCCAGGGGAGGAGGGGGAGTGACAGGCCAGCCTCAAACTTCCTCCAGCCTCCCTGGAGATGTCACAGGCTTAGCAGGGGCTGCTTGACACATGTCGGATAAAATAAGAAAAAATAAATAACAATGTTTATAAGAAGATTAGCGAGAAGGCGGCAAAATTTCTCTAGGGAGCCTCCTTGGCCGCATCTCAGAGCGACAGCTCCCGTTGCCTTATCAGAGACGTAATGAGTTGCCAGGATTTGGGGTCATTAAAAATCCTTGCTGGCTGGGCCCCCCTCCCTTGCCTGTCGCCTTTGAAGGTTGGAGTCAGGGGTCTGGTGGCAGCATGGGCCCCCTGCCCCCACTGCACTGTCTGCCTGTCGCTGTCGCTGTTCAGTGGCGGCTGGAGGTGAGATGGTGAGGCCCAGCTTGGCGGAAGTAATGGAACACGACGGCCCAATTTGTGCCCGTGGCCCCTCGGGCAGAGGACCCGTCTCCCTGGTGCGGATTAGGCTCTGTTTTATCTTGGCTGCCTTTAGAGACAGAAGGGCGGGGGGCTGGGGCGTGCTCTGTGTAGATGCATGTATGCATGTGCAATCACAGCTCCAGACTGCATTGTGAGGGAGGGAGCCCCATGGGCCACCTTATCCAACGCCTTGCTCTGCACGTGGGAAACTGAGATCCCGGCAGGGGCAGAGGTCAGTTAGCAGTGTACTAGTGGCAGAGGATGCTTTGAACCCAGATTTTCAGACTCCCAGCCCAATGTTGGGTGTGTTTAGTGTGTTACTGTGCCTTTGTAGAGGAAGCAGAGTAGAGAAATGACAATAGGAACATACAGACAATTCAATTCAGTGAGAACAAATGTGTATTGATCTCCCACAATGTGTAAGTCACTGGGAGAGACACTGTGAGCTCAGAAACCAAGGAGACCCAGGACATGGCCCCCAGGCCAGCAGGAGGGATGGCTGCAGAAGCCAGTGTCCACAGGCCGGCATCCGTCACACTCATCCCAGACACCCTGACTCACTCTGCGGAGATCCCTATCAGTGCCACAGAGAAAGTGCTCCTGCCTTTAATCAGCTCCCTCTTTGTCAGGAAGCTTATCTCCAAGGAGCTCAAAGCACTTGTAGCGCATTGATTTTCTCAACCACTCACAGACTCACTTCCCTTAAGAGATGGGGAGCTTTTAAGACGGAGGATTATCCTTGGGTTTCGATTTAGGAAACTGAGGCTGGGAGCAGCCCGTGCATTGTGCCACTGGCCCATGTGGTCTCTTTGTGCTCCGGGCAGATACAACTCCATGTTGGAGAGTGTGGTTTGGTGAGCAGAGTTAGGCTGGATCCCAGCCCCATAATCACCCCATCAACTGGGCACCCCTTGTGCGGTAAACAACCTGTCCAGCTTTGTGCGGCAGCCCTGCTTTAAGTCTCGTTGCCCAGGATGGTTCCGAGGTCTCTCTCAGCTGGATCTCTGGCAAAATGGAAAACCCAGGAAGGTCCTCCCTATTTTGGGGAATGCATTTAACCTCTTCAAGTGTCGGTTTTCTCATCTGTAAACAAGATGTGACAAGAGCCTGTGAAGTAGTTAGATTGATTTAATGAAACACTAGATGTTACTGTGTTTTGTGAACTCTTGAGTGCTAAGTAAATCTTAATTTTGGCTTTTCATAAGGTTGCTTCATGGAACTGGTCGCCTACATTCTCCTTCACAGTCCTGTACCTACTGCACCCCAGGTTTCTCCCCAGAGATCACAGCCCAGCCAAGGCCTCACCAGTCAGCACCCCAGGGTCAACTAATACATAGAACCAGGGCTGGCAGAGTTCCTGAAGTCCCCATGTCATCCCCTACCTCGAGCACACTGGGGGAAGGAAGAGAACATTTCCATTTTACAGGCAGGAAGGCTGAGTCTTGTCAGGTCAGCTGTCTCCACCTCAAACGTGATGCCCTTCCCCTACCAGCTCTTGCTGCTATACCTCCCCAGCTGTTTCAGCTGGAAGGATTCTTAAATCGCAGGGGAGCTCCAGTCCAATCCTTCTCTCCAGGGTGGAGATAATGAAGAGCAGAGCAGAGGAGGGCACATGCCAGTCCTGCCACAGGGCCCTGGCCCCGAGCACTGCTCTCTCTGCAGCTTCAGAATCTCCTCACAGGCAGTGGCCAGGGAGATGCAATTTTCCTCAGCAGGTATCAGCCTGCTTGAGTCTTCTGTTCCAAGTCCAGAGCCTCTGAGATCCTCTGCTTACCTTAGCTCAGCCCTGAGCCACTGAGGCCCCAGACTGCTCCCTGAGATGCAAACTTGGGCAATAAATGAGAGGAGGGCAGAAAGAATGCCTTGGGCTTAGAACAAGAAATGTGGCTAGTCCCACCCCAGCTCCAGACTAGGGTCTTTCAGCACAGCTTGCTCTATCACAGGCCCAGCTGGGAGGACCAGTATGACGCAGGCCCCTGGTGAGGCCTTGGCTTTCACAAGACTGTGAATTCCAGGTCTGACAGCTGGAGTTTCCTCTCCACAGCTCGTGACCCCTGTATCTCTGGTGGCCTGAGACAGCTGGCTGGGTCCTCAGCCCTGGTGCTGAGCCCCACAGTGGGTCTTTATCAGCCAGGAGGGGTTTTACTGCACACTCCCCAGCAATAACAGAAATAGAGTTTGTACATAATTTACTTTTGAAAAATAAGTGAGTCAGTTCAAGGCTCTCCAGTAATTCTGCCTCTCTCAATTACCTACATTCTAATACTAAAGTGCTTACATCCCAATACTAAAGTGAGATTGTATGGTGGTAACAAATCTGCCTGTAAAGCTGGAGTCCCAGGTTCAATTCCTGGGTGGGGAAGATCCCCTGGAGAAGGGAAGTACCTATTCCAGTACTCTTGTCTGGAGAATTCCACAGACAGAGGAGCCTGATGGGTTACAGTCCATGGTGTCACAAAGAGTCAGACACAACTGAGCAACTAAAACACACACACAATACTAAAGCAGGAGATTCTGATAATAATGATACAAAGTCACAGCTAATACTTAGAAGGGCACTTGCTATATGCCAGGCACAATGCTGTTGCTCTACCCACAGGACCTTTGCTATTTCTCTAATAACACTGAGAGGTAGGGGCTACTGTTACCCTCATTTTTCAGATGGGAAAACTGAGGCTCAGAGGCATTGCCCTGCCCTGTGCTTGGGCAATTGATACAGGCTTGAAAGCATGCCTGTCTGACCTCAGGCCCCATCAGTTGCTGAACAGAGTCAGGCCTCTCCTAGGAACCATCCCTGACCTGGTCCTCATGGGCAAGTGCTGTATACTTGGAGGGAGTCCAGTGGGTCTGGATAGATGGGAGAGTGAGAACCAGAAGCCTAACTCCCACTAAAGTGCTCTGGGCAGCGTCAGAGGCCCAGGAGCCCCTCCGTGGTGGAGCCCCACTCCCTGCAGCCTGCCCCTCTGAGAACCCTCTGGTACTGTCTCCTTCCCACTTCTCCCCTCATGACATGATGAGTCATGTCCTGCACCGTGGGGTTTCCGTATCTGCTCCCCGTGAGAGGCCAGCTGACAAGTTCTATTCTCTCATTAGCTTTACAAAACAGGCTGGCCTCATCCTAGCTGCTTCAGTCCAGTGGGGGCAGAGGTAGGCCTGGTGAAGGTCTGGTCTTCACCACCTTTTCCCTCCCACCCCAACCAGGGTCTTGAAGCCCTCTCTTCCTGCAGGGCCCACGGAGACTGCGTATTCTGATCTGTGTGGGGAAACTGAGGCTGCTCTCCTCACAGGAGTGGCCCCTCCTCTTGGCCCTGGAGAGCCCCAGAAAGGCCTCCAACCCCCATGTCTCTGCAGCCTGGGAAGGGGAGAGAGGAAATAGAGCTGGGAGGTATTTGCCTCTGCTCAACAAAGCAACTCATTTCTTTAGGCAAATGAGCTGGAGAGGGAAGGACATGGCTGGAGACCAGCAGTGATTAATTAAAAAGGAAATGAGTGGTCTGCACAGATCACGGTGGGTGGTGAGGGGCGAGGGGCCTAGCAGGTGGAGGGTGGGCTCAGGGCAGACTCAGAAGGACAAGGAGCCTAGACTTGAGCAAGAACTAGCTGTACCCGTGATGGCCCCCAGGTGGAGGGGGAGAGGGCAGGCTGCCTGGTGTCCTGGAGCTTAAATCTTGGCTAGGGAGGGGAGACTGAGCCAGTGTGCAGAGGAGGGAAGTTGAAAAAAAGGGGGAGAGGCACATAGGGAGCCAGGGAGTTTGGATGCCTGGCTCCCTCCGAAGCATGAGTCCCTCTTCCAGGATGTCCCCTTGCTCCCCACCGAGGCCTTAGGCCACCTGCCCCTCCTCTGAGACATTCTCTTCCTTTCACATCTGGCTTTGCTCCATCCGACACCTTCAAGTTAGTCTAACCCATGTCCCAGTCCCTTGGGGCTAGATCTGCTGACAAATTATATTAAGGGAATAGTGTACATATGGCACGTTGGGAAGAGCTAAGAGCCTGGGATAAATGCCCTGTTAGAACCGCTGGGTTCTGAAGAAGAAAAAAAAATGACATGCCTGCCTGCAGGCCCTGTGAGAGGTTTGCCCAGAGACTTGGGGGATGTTCTCAGCTCTGACCTCACTTGGGTCCATGTCACGAAATGCTAGAGCATGGGAATCATCGAGTTTTGGATGTAGACCAAGGGCCAGAGAAGGACTGTGACATGTCCCCAGCCACACACATCCGTGGTAGAGATGGGAATAGATAAGGTCTCCTGACTCCTGCAGGGCTCTTTAGACAGTCTATTACACTGTCTGCTTTGGGGAGCCGTAACAGCGGATGCAATTCTCTGCCCTTTCCTTTTAGGGGTCACTCACCTCCCCTGCGAGTTCTCCTTGGGGCCAGGCTTACAGCATCTGTCCAGTGAGTGTCCACCTGGGATGCCCCTTACAGGATGCTTCTTTGAGTCCAACTCAGATCTCCAGTCTGCTTCCCTCCCCAGGTACAAGGGGTCTCTCCTCCAGTATTCGTGGCACTCTGGTTCTTCCAGGGTTAAATCTGGCAGCTCCTCCCTCCCCTCCCCACTAATGACATGTTTCTCTCCACGTGATGGGACGATGGCTAAGAATAGAGTTTGCTACTCTTGGGCTCTGCTCGGAAAATCTGCCACAACATTAGAGTTTTATGTGTCTGTGGGGCTACAGTACTCTAGGCTTGAAACCTGGGGGCCTCTTCCTGGGCACCACTAGGCTGGGTGGCTGAGGGCTAGTACTCTGCTGGCCCCTATCTGTGGCCCAGACAGGTGCAAGAAGATGAGGCAATGGGAACTCACTTCCCCAGAAAAGCCCGTGACTCACACTCTGTTGGCCTGTCTGATACCCCATGCATGAGATCTTCATCATTTAACAGCTGGGCAGCTGAGACAGACAAGGAAAGTGGCCTGCCTAAGGTCCCATGGCTGCTAAATTTGAGGATTTGACCCCATGACCTGTTCCTGTCGTGGATGCAACATCCCCAGGATGACACAGGTCTCTTGACCCTCCTTCGCCTACCCACTTGCTGACTTCTTACTGACGTTTCCATCTTAGGCCCAGCCTTTGCCTCCCATGATGAAGGGTACATTTGACCGACACCAAGAGCAAAGAAACGTCATAGCAGATGATGATAATGGTGATGGTGGTGGTGATGTGTGTTAAATTGCAGTTAGAAGCACAGATTCTAGTGAGTGGCTGCCTGGGTTTGAATTCTGGCTCCACTACTTACAGCTGTCGGACCTTGGGCAACTTATTTTAACCATTCAGCATACTCATCTGTCAACCCATTCCAGTTTTCTTGCCTGGAGAATCCCCAAGGACAGAGGCGCCTGACTGGCTACAGTCCACGGGGTCACAGAGAGTCGGACATGACTGAGTTACTAAGCACAGAACAACACATACTCATCTGTAAAATGGGAACATCACAGTTTATAAGCATTAAATTATTATCATCTTTAAAATGCTTAGAACATGGCAAAGGCCTCATAAATCTTTATTACTGCTTGCCTTGCAGGATGTAAAATCCCTGTGTGGTTGTGATGTGCAGAGAGAGGGCCTTGCCATGAGCGAGAGAAGCCACGTTCCCTGAGCTTCCTATATACTAGGGCAGCTCTAGCCTATATATGTGTGTGTGCGTGTGTGTGTATGTGTCTAAGCACAACTAGACAGGTGAACTCCAGGAATGAGAAGAGACTTATCTCACATCCTACCCCCTTCACTCTGCCACACCCGGTTCAGAAACCCCCTCCACAGCATCTCTCACCTATGTTCTCGTAGGCTTTGCTTCCCATGACAAGAAATGCCTTCCTCCAAAGGCAGCCTGTCACCTTGCGAGAAGTGCTGACTATTGAAAGCAACATCCCTATGCTTTCTCCTCCTCCCTTCACCCAGGAGACCCTAAGACAATACAAACTTTCTGTAAAGAACAGAGCAGCCCCCTTCCTCTCCAGGGAACCTGTCCCAGATCACCCCAGCCCCCTGAGCTGTCGCCTCCTCTGTGCGTCTCCTCCATTCACAACATCTGCTTATCATCAGGCCTCTCATCATATGGGTCTTGTCTCCCCAGCTAGACACACTGTGGTTCTGAACAAGCTGACAGAAAGTGCTTAGAAGACTGCCCGCCCATGATCAGTAAATGTCAGTCGTCATAACAAGAAATATTATCATTCTTCTTATCATCATCATCACACTGTCCCTCACCATCACTGTCTATGACGTAAATGGATCAACTCCATGCAGATCTTACATCCTACACCTTCATCCTGCCAGGCAAGCAGAAATAGACTGAAGGGTTATGGGGCCCCTCAACATGTGCTAGGTACTTTCCTAAGCATTTTCAGTGTGATAACCCCGTTCACCCTGGCAACCTATAATGCTTCCGTTTTACAGATGAGTAAACGGAGGCACTGTGCCATAAAACTGTTCACCCAGGGTTACACAGCTCTAAGTAGCAGAGCCAGAATTTAAGCCTCAACCTGCTGTCACCAGGGTCAGTTCTCCCTACTGCCTGTCTCTCTACCACCACAAGACTTAGTGAGACAGGTTTGACCTCTGGGGGCCCACATGTAAGTAAGACAGAGAGGTGCGTCCTTGGGACTTGTGCTCCAATACTGAGACTCCCCGGGCTGCACCAGGAGTTCAGCTGCCCTTGGCTCATCCCCCTGCTCCCATCCCTGGTAGAAGTCCTTGAAGTTTAAAGTGAGTCTCTTGAACAAGGTGATTATGTCATGCATTCTGTCGTGCTGGGGCAGCATGGCAGGAAGGGCAGTGCTGATGAGTGGGCACCTAGATGAGGGTGATGCAGACTTTCCCGGGAAAGCAGAAGCAGCCCAGCTCTGGAGACCTGTCCTCCCAACACGGAGTGACAGCATCCCCAGCGTCCACAGCCAGGGCTCTGTGGGCTACCCGTCTGCCAGGAACACGCACACACACACACACACACACACACACACACACGCACACGATATTAAAGTCATATTTTTGGTTGCTGGGAAGACGCAGTTGTCACTTCCTCTGCCCTAGGCAACCCGCTGGCCCAGCTCCCCTTTTTACTTCCCCGCCCCACCGTGAGTGCCATCCGTTTGTATTTATATAGATAAATCGGCCCGGCTAATTAAAGTTCTCTTGCTGGAGAGTGAGGGAATTAATAAAAGAACTTGGAAGGGAGCCGACCAAAAGCTGGGTGCTGTGAGCCAAAGCCAGAACCTGCAGCAGCAAAGGAGGCCAGAGGGTCCAGCCAATCCCTCTCCTGGTCCAGCAGGCAGGGCCATGTGACCCACTCCCACCCTCCTCCAGGGGATGCTCTGAGGCCCCAGGAATGAAGGTGCTGGCAGAAGCTGCTTCACTTTGTGTTTTGGGCTGTGATGCCATACAAGCACCTTCTCTTACCCTCGGGGATGTGGTTGCAAAACTGAGTCTTGAGGAAGTGGGGAAATAGGGGCAAAGAAGAGTGACCTGCTACCTTGGCTCAAATCCTGGCTCTGCTTCTTATAGCTGTGCAACCTTGCATGAGTGATTTTCCAGCTCTGTGCCTCAGTTTACTCATCTGTAAAATGGGAGCATCATAGGTTTTTCAAATTAATAGGGTTATCACATGTAAATTGCTTAGAGTAGTGCTTGGCACTGGGTGATGGCGCCATAACTCTGCTCTATTATTGTTTGTCTGGCACAATGAAGGCACTGAATGTATGTTCCCTGTGGTTGTTGTGCCCAGAGAGGGTTGCTTTCCATGAGCAAAATAGCTTCCTTCCCTGACCTTCCCAGATTGCTGGGGAGTACCAGCTTATTGGCTGCTGAGCTGGGCCTCCCAATACATTCCAGACTGGAGATTCAGGAGCCACGCCCTCCCCAAGGATCCCCCTTAGCTGAGCCCCCAGGATGGACTCTTTGCTCGTGTTAAGAAGCAGCTGCCTCAATCCCTGCCTGAGGCCAGAGGCCTTGCCTGAGAGATTTCTGACTCAGCTCTGCAGCTGGGATTTCAGAAAGGCTGCAGCTCCCCAGGACATAGCAGGCCTGGGGCTGCTGGATTGTGCCCCTCTCCTATCTCCCAGCCTCTTTTCCACCATTCTGGCCCCAGAGACCTCTAATATCACCACTGCCCTTGGACCAAGCTGGGAAAATAGGCCACTGATTCCTCATGGAGGCGAAGGTAGCCTGGAATTGTATCTCTCACAACCCCTCCCTGTCCACATTCCCAAGCCTACGTCTGCAGAAGGCCGAGAGCCTGTGGGGCTGGAGACCTGCAGGTTCCTGCTTTGTTACCGACGGGCTGAGTGACCTGAGCCATGTCCAGTCCTGTCCACACAGTCTGGACTCATGCTCATAGGCAGCTTCCTAGCTCAGTCCTCCAGGATTCCAAACATGGCCCCTAAAGAGCAAAGAGGGAAAAACATCATAACAGGCTGGAATCTCTTTGTCCAGAAAAGCCAGCTAGTTCTGGGAAGACTCAGCTGTGTGAGGTTTTGGCCTTGAGCTCAGATTCCTCCTAAAGCCCCCAGAACCTCCTCGTGCCCCCTAGGGAAGAATGATGGAGGTCGAGTTCCTGATGGCCAGAGCAGGCGGCTTGTCCCTTTCACCAGAACCCAGCCCCCAGGGGCCCAAGCTACTCTCCAGAAGCCAGAGAGAGTTACCAAGTTACCATGGCATCATCCTTCTGTCCAGCAGTCTCAGCTCAAAGTCCCCTTCTCTGACCACCTGGTCAGGAACAGCCATTCCTTGTCCATCTTTCATGCCATTTGCTTTCTTATCTTGTCTTCATGGTATTCATCTTGTCTAGATGGTTAGAAGTTTGGTTAGAAGTTTGTGGTCTGTTTCTTCCAACTAGGTAGAAAGCTCCTTGTGTTTTTATGGCACATCTCCAGTACCTGGCCTCCACTGAACATTTTTAGATGAGTAAGTGACTGAGTGAGCAGATATCTGGGTGAATCCCTGAGGGGATGGTCACCAATGCAGATGGTCACTCGCAAGGGAGGAGGAGGTCAGGCCAACCAGGCTGAGGCTGGGGCACCCAGAGGAAACAGCTGGGCCTGTTGGAGCCAGAGGCCCTGAGGCTGGCGCCTCCTGTTTGTCGGCCCATGCAGGCAATGGTCTGGTCCCCTGAGCCCTAAATGAAAAGGGAAGCAGAGGGAGGGCAGCTGAGGAGGAAGGATGAGACAGATGTAACCGAGGGACAATGAGAAAGGCGGGCTGCAGGAAGAAACAGAGAAGGGGGAAAGCTCGAACGGTACACAGGACCATCACTCAGTGGCAGGACAGTCCCCATCCAGGTGTCTCTCTCCAGGGCTGGCTCATCCTTCCTGTTCTCTCTCAGCACAGTGACGCCAGGAAAGCCCCTCCCGGCCAGCCCAGGGCCCTCCGCCCTGGAAACCTCAGGCGCAGTGGAACTCACCAGGTCCTCCCTTCATTGTGCAAGGCCAGAAGGTGAGGCCCAGAGAGGGCCAGGGACTTACCCAGGGTCACAGAGCAGCTAGACCCTAGGCCTCCCAGTTCCCTGAGTAAGGCTCTTTCCATGCCCAAGCCTGTGGTAGGGGTGTGCACACCAACATCCCGCCCCCCCCCACCCCACAGCACCCCCACCTCTGCTCACAGTGGCCCCAGCAGAGCCCCACTTGGGCCTCAGATACCTATTTCTGGGCAGCACTTGCCATCCAGGGCCTGGTGTCTGAGCGTCAAAGCCTAAAAATAAAAAGACAGATTGTCCACTTCGGCTGTAATTACCGCCTAAAAGACCCAGTGGGGAGAAAGAGAGAGGGAGGAGGAATAAAGGGAAAAGAATCTCAGAGCTGAGTATCCATCACAGGCAGAAGGCAAGAGGAGGGAGGGTCTGGGGGTACATCAGTGGGCCTCTCGGGCCTCTTGCCCCCCAGCCCTTCCTCTCAGCTCACCACGTAAGCCATTGTCCCTAGCCCCTTTGGACAAGATGGAGACAGGGCAGGCCATGGGGGTGGGTCCTTGGGGGTCAGCCGCCCTCAGCTCTGCAACCATCACCAAACAGCAGCCTTCCTGGGAGACTCAGTTTTCTCACAACGGTACCTTTCATTCACTCAACAAGTACGGATTGAGTACCTACTGTGTGCTAGAGACACGACTGAAACAAGACAGGCAAATCCATCCTCACGGGAAGCACATTTGTCACGTGGGAAGTAGAGTTACTTCCTCGGGATGAGAACCTCCTTTAGACGGGGGCCAGGGCAGGCCTGAGGACCTGGGCAGAGCATTCCTGGCAGGAGAAAGCCCTGAGCAGGAATGAGCAGGCCATGCTCAGAGGACACAAGAAGGCCTCTGTGTCTGGAGCCCATAAGCAAGGGGGCGAGGGGACCAGTTAGCAGAGGCAGGCAGTGCCCAGATCCAAGGGAGCCTGGCAGGTCCTGGTGAGGGGTTCGGATTTTGTTCTAAATGCTGTGAGAAACCAGGGGAGGATGGTTAAGGATGGAGTGATATAGCCTGACTTGAGTCTTACAAAGATCATTCTGGCCAGATAGAAGTGGAGGGCCGGTAAGTAGGCTATTCCAACAATCGAGAGGGGAGATGATAATGGCCTGGCCTGGGATGAAGGCAATGACAATGGAGATAGGAAGATGGTTTAGGGATAAATTCAAGAGTTGAGCTACAGATTGGATGCAGTGGGGAAGAACTGCTAATAAAATTTGGGGTAGTTATGGGTACACTGAGAGTTCTGTTTTAACCATGCTGAATTGAGATGCCTGCATGGTTCTGTATCCACGTGAATATACCAGGCAGGTATTATGGGACAAGTGTGGAGCTAAGTGGAATGGCTGGGCTGCAGGCAGAAATGTAGAAGCCATCAGCAAGGGGTTGGTCTCTAAAATCACTGACCTGGGAGACGGGATCTGGAAAGAGAGTGTGATAGAAAAGAGGGTCTCAGACTGAGGCCAGGGGTTCCTTGACTGACAGTCAGAGGTTGGGCAGTTGTGGAGCCCTTGAAAGGGATGGAGAAGGCAGTGAGGTAGGAGGGGCCAAGGGAAGAGATTCTCCAAAAGGAGAGACTGTCCCAACTGGGCCAGATGCTGCCAAATGTAGAGGAGGATGAGGACAGCAACAGGGAGGCTGGTTGGGTCACTCAGAGTCATTGAGGATCTTGACAAGAGCCAATGTTCCGGGGCAGCAGAGAAGGGAGAGTGGAAGGGGGCAGTGGAGACGGAGGCTGGAGACCACTGTGTGACACACTCCGCCATTCCAATAGCTGGAGGGAGCGGGCAGCGGGCCAGGCAGGAGAGTAGAGCCAATGATCCCATCATGAGGGGTGCCTGAGGCCTCAATTTCCAGGGAAGACAGGGGGCTGCGAGGACCAGGGGAATCAGGGAAGTCAGGGAGCCAGCTGTGAAGCACTGTGGCCATGA
The DNA here is from genome assembly GCA_917880005.1 of Nanger dama. Lineage (NCBI taxonomy): Eukaryota > Metazoa > Chordata > Mammalia > Artiodactyla > Bovidae > Nanger > Nanger dama. Next base: position 18,483,228 of record CAKJTW010000028.1, on the reverse strand, counting down.
GGGGTGGAGAGCGGCATCCTTTTCAGGCTGCACTGACTGTGGAGCGGCCGACCCAGGGCTGGAGGGGCTGCCAGGGGGACTGAGAGTGAGCTCACTGGGACTCTGGATCCAAAAGCCACAGGGCTAGTGGTGGGAGCATGGCTGCTCCTCTAGGGGCAGGGGTTTGGGAAAGTGGGGGCAGTCAGGAAAGGCAGTCTAGGTGGGGGACAGCACGTGGTCCAGAACCCCATGGGAGGGGGACTGGCCTGGAGAGGAGGGAGCCCCAGCCCCACTTCTTACCCTGCAACTGATGGAAAGCGCACTGGGCTTATTTGTCCTGAGGACCATCCCTAGACTCTCCTGGCTTTTCTCTGTATCTCAAGGGATCTGATCCCGGTGAGCTATGTCTTCAGGACCTTGGTTCAACAGACTTCAGTCCAGAGGGGCAGATGGGTGGTGCTGGTGGGAAGCTGACGGTAGGAGGAACGAAAACCCTGGGTATTGCTCTTCCCTCTCTGTGACTCCAACTCCTGTGGGACATCCCTGTGAGCCTCCAGCCTCTTTCTGTGCCCCTGCAGCCTAGGATGGCTGCGGCCTCATGGCATCGCTAATTGCTGCATTGCTGCACATCCCGTTTGGACTCTCAGCTCCTCTATCACCTATGAAATGGATTCCCTGCACTTAATCTCCTGTTGTAAACACTTGAGGGCCCTTCTCTTGTCCTCATTAGAGCCTGACTGCTATAGCAAGTGGCTTGGCTTCTTTGAGCTTGTTTCTTTACCAGTAAAAAGCAGAGCTACCATGACGAGGAAATGAGATAATGACTGAAAACATGTAGCACTGGGCCTGACATATGCAGAGCAGTGCAAGTGGGTGCTGGAGGAAGCTCAATGTCCATTCATTCCACACTCACTTCTTCAGCTCCTGCTCTGGGTTATGGGCTGGGGGCACTCCAAAAGTCATGCCTTGCCCCTGGGTGATGGGCCTCAGCACTTAGAGGAGCAGGAAGATGCTTCAGTCTGCAGGCTGGAAAGGGTGGCTGGGGGCTGGGGTGAGGGGTGGGGCCTTTCTGGTGCCCTGACCCAGTGTGATAATGCTAATGACAAGGATCAATACACATGGCCACCCTTCCCCCAGGGCGCCCCTGGAATAGTACCTGCAAAGAGCTTTATCTGCCTATCTTCTTCCAAATCTCAGAGCAACCCTAGCAGTAAGGGCTATTGCATCCCGCCTTTCCCTTAGAGGGGATGGGGGATGAGGTGCCCAGGAATAGGAGACAGCCAGACCTTGGGACTAGGAGGCAGATGGAGGGGGGGGAGGGTTGCCTCAAGCACAGTAGACTCCTTTACTCAAATGGCATCAAAGCAATGGGAACAGGGGCCTGCCCTGGACAACTGCAAGGTGTGATCACAACCTGCCCAGAGGGAGGGGGGGGCTGTGGGGGATGAGGTGGAACTGCCCCACAGCAGGCAAGGCGAACCGGCTCTGGCAGAGGAAGGGGGTGGCACCCCCACAATGACTGGGGAGCTTCAGTACCTGCCCCTCGGTATCAGGGATCCGACAGCAGGAAGGAAGGTTGGAGTCATGAGGGGCCAACCCAGCAGGCTGCCCCAAGCCCCTCATCCCACTGTTGGCTCCTAAACAGGCCTGTGGCTGCCAGAGTCATAACAGACGAGCCACCAAAGCCCCGCCCAGGGCCTGACCCTGAGCTGACAAATTCTGGAAACTCCACAAGCTTAGAAGGCAGTCAAATATCAATTAAAAACAAAAAAACCCAACTCCCTCCTTGAGCCCCAGAGCATTTGAGGTATTATCTTTGTGGTTTTCTGTTCTTGATTTTCATTAGAAATAAACCGTGTCCAATGAGAGCATTCAGTGCAGTGTGGCGCCTCGTTAGACCTCAATTTCCTCATCTATAAAACGGGCCTATTAATTCTCCTGGCCTGCCTTCTCACCAGGACCACTGAAAAGGTCAGATGAGAAGTGATGCAGGAAGGCAGACTGAGTGTAAAGCGTGGGGCGAGGTGCACTCAACTCCGTTCTTGAAGATGCAGCTTGTTCATCTGTGTGCCCTTCCAACCCCAGCTCGCAGCACCACAGTGACTATCAGCTGAATGCAGGTTGCTCAGCCCTCCTCAGCCTTGGTTTCCCCTTCTGGGCACTGGAGAGAGTGCCCGTCTCTATTTCCCCAGGTGCAGGCAGCATTCAATGATGGGTACAGAGGAAGAAGACAAGAGGAGGTTATAAGGAGTTGGAGGGTCCCCTCTGTGTTCAGAGCATGAGTGGCTCTCCTGGAGTTGGGCAAGGTGGCAGTGTTGAGGCTGGGCTCCCAGAGAGGGATGCTCTGGCTGTAACCCCAGCCCAAATGCCACAAGAAGGCACACCCTCCACACCCTCCCCACCTCCCCAGCCAAGCAGCAGTCTTCCAGTGAGTGCAGCCGAGGACAAGGCAGAGCCCTCTCTCTGAACCAGCGCCCCATCCCCCAAACCCCCACTGCTCCACCTGCTGATGGATGGGCGGGGCACAGGGTGTCAGCGGGGGATGTTCATAAAGCCAGAAATGTCTATCAGTCCAGGCTGAGGCCCCACCTTGAGCAGACTTGTTCCTCTGTACTGACCCCTCCTAGGCCCACTCCCCAGCAGTGTCAACCCCATCCGTGTCACATGATAGACCTGCCCTGAACAGCCATGAGGCTGCGAGAGCCCCAAGTGCCCTCAGAGTTTACTGAGCCCCACCCCTGGCCTATCTGGAGGACCCCGGGCCCAGGAAGTTTGTTATAGGGCTGGTCTGGGTTTTCCACTGGGGTTTTTTCCCCATCTTTTTCCTGCTGCTACTGAAATCAGCCCTTGGTCATCTTCTGGCAGCCACAGCTGCTGTTGTTTAGACCAGTAGTGCTGATGTCACTCACCAAATAAATAGGTAATGATGAAAGCGAAGGGGACCATCGCATGATTTCCAGCATACCTTTAGCCAAGTACCCTCTATGTTCTTTGCATAGGATGTCTTGTTTATCCCTCACGATGCTCTGTGAGCAGATCCCATAATTAATCCCATTCTATAGATGAGCAAATTGAGGCTCTGGGAGGTTACATAATTTGGTGGAGGCTACAGAGTAAGTGATGCAATCGGGATTCCAGCTCATGTCTTCTGGACTTCATTACCCCCACCTCACGTGGCTGGGGCATTGGGGAGCCTGGGTTAGGGGCTGCAGCTGCTGCTGGGTGCTCATCTTTTCCCTCAATAATCACTTAAAAGTTCCTGCTCTGTGCCAGGCCCAACACCAGGTCTTGAAGATACACTGATGAATAAAACCCAGCCCCAAGTCTCAAGGGGCATAGGAGTCCCAGGAGTGAGGTCAGGCAGGCAGAGTTTTAGATATAGAACCATGCAGTTAACCTGTAACGTGTCATTTCATCTGTCTCTCCCCTCCCTATCTGTGAAATGGGCCTCAGAGCCTTCAGCTAATGAGCTAATGGCTGGGACCTGCAACGGCTCTGGGAAGCGTGTTAAGTGCTTTAAGTCCCTGGCCCCATTAAAGCCATTATCTGCTGGCTGGGTGTCACTAGGCAAGTGGACTCAAAAGTGGACCACAGACAGGCACCTCACCTCTGGGGGGTGTGGAGAAGGCCACCCTCCCCTTCTAAAGTGGCTCTCACCTTGGGGCCTGCCTCCCTGATGTGTCTCAGGTAAACCACCCCCCTGCCCCAGGCCCCTGTGAGCCGTTGAGGGAGGGTGTCATGCTCAGGCCACCATCCTGGCGTTTCACTAATGCCCTTTAATGGGCCCATTTAGCAGCCCTGTCTGGCTGTTATCGCAGCAGCTAATTGCTACTCCTCCTCCGGCCCTACTCGGGCCTCTGCAATCAGCCAGCATTAACGGCCACAGCGACTCACCAACCAGCCCAGCTCCCAGGCTCAGCCAATGACAAGCTTCTCCAAGCCTCCCCTCTTCCCCTGGCCCCAAATTCTTGTTATTATTTCCAGGGGCTCCTGAAGCACCCTACACTGAGCAATTTCAAGAAGCAGGAAGGGAAGCAGAAGAGGGGGCAGAGGCAATAGGTACAAGGCATCTTGGCCTGCAGGGGTGCAGGGAGGCACCTCAGTGGCCCTGCACAGGCGTGAAGGGCAGGCCCTGTCCAACTGCAAGGCCTCGCCAGCATGGACTCTGGGATAAAGGCTTGAATGCAAACGGTTTGTTTAGGATACGACCCCAGGAAGCACCATCTGAAAGGATAAAGGGAGATAGGAAGGAGTGGGAGAGTACCATGAAAAAGTGGGTGAAGGAGCTGCCCCACAGGGTCCCTCTGAGGGGTGGTGCAGAATGGTCCTGGAGTTTCCTCACAGGAGAGGGAGGGAGCCTGCGTGTTTATCCCAGGGCCACTCTTGAGGTGTCTGCTCTGGGCTCGGGTGAGGCAGAACCCTGCGGACAGCCACTGTGGGACCTGACTGCCAGGGCCTCTGGGGTGGGCATGGGCAGTTCTTCAGCACGCTCGCCAGGCAGCTGTCCACAAGCTGACTTGGCCCACCTTCCAGGGTGGTCTCTGGGCTTATTCACAACAGTGAATTAGGGGTGCCGGCTTATTTACAACAGTGAATTATGGCTGCAACAAAATAATCCTAGTGCTCAAATCCAGGGAGATATTGGTACCACCAAGCACTGGGTTTGTCTCATCCTTGGTCTTCCTTTTGGCTGACCTCTCTGCCTGACATGTCTTCCCCTGGGGAATCCATGGCAGCCCTGGACTCAGTTTCACTCTGCATCCTCACAGGGCCAATAAGAACACTCAGTGGACCCTCTGGAGTCAGAGGAGCTGAGGCTCCATCTGGCAGGGGAGGAGGAAGCACACGAACTGTGCCCCACCCAGGTTAGGACAATCCCAAGAGCCAACCTGTATGAATGAATGCATGTTGGATGAGAGTGTGAAAGAGGCAGCCAGTCTAGTAGTTAAGAACACAACCTCTAGAACCAGACAGACAGGGTGTCCCACTGGACAGATCCTGGCCCCCTCACTTACCAGCTTGGACAGGTTGACTTCTCAGGGTCTCCATTGCCTCATATAAGACAGACCAGATAAGGTTCTTTAGGGGTGCTTGTGAGGACTAAGTGAGGTGACCCAGGTCCTCTGGTATCGTGTCCAGCACACAATAGGGCCTGGTTAATGGCAAATATGACGAGCATCCTTTTCCTGGCCCAGGCCACCTGCGTGGTCAGCCAGGGAAATGCTGTGGCTGGCCCTTGGCCTCCCATCTCATCTCAGCCTGGTGGACTCCTTGCATCCCAGCAGCTGGGTGGGTCAGGCATGTGGCCCTGCCATGAGGACAGCAGAGCTGTCCTGGGTGCCTCACACGGAGGGGCAGTGGGGGTCCTGGGGAGGGCAGGCAGAGCGAGGAGAGGCTCTCCCTGCCACCACGGGCAGGTTGCTTATGTGCACAAGAGCACGTGATGCAACGCAGGGAAGGAAGGCAGGGCATCTTGCTGTGTTGTGCTGATGTGTCTGATAGTGACAGTCCTGGGGCTGGTGCTGATGCATCCTGACAGCCCCTTCACTGCTGGGAGCCTGGGAGCAAGGGTGTTGAGCATGTGAGGGCTCCCAGAACACCCTATCCCGCAACTCCCACTTCAGGGAGGAAGTTGGCTTTAGTTTTGGCTGGGAGGGGACCCTCTGAGATTAACCAGGATCTGCTGTTCCCTCACACTCTCCACCTCTGTTTACCTGGGACGGCTGCTGTGCCAGGCTGGCCTGCAGGCTCAGGACTGGCATCAGAGCAAGACTGAGAAGCAGTGTGATTGTTTATGCCACCCCCAACCCCCAACTTGATGCAGGCCCAGAGGAAGAAGAGATTAGCCTGGGTTAGCCTGTAAGTTCATGGCTAGCCCAGGCTTTCAGACCCCCAGACCAGGGAGATGGGTAGACATCCAGGGGCAGCCTGGGTGTCCCAGGCCAGCTCTACCCCCAAGAATCTCCTGAACCCGTCTGCTTTCCACTACTCCATGTGCTGGTAACATCATACCAGGATTGCCCAACTTGAAGAATCCATGGGGCAGGGGCAGGCTCCACCCAGCCCAGGTCCTGTGGCCCCAAAGCTCCCTAATATTTCCCCGCTCCAGCCAGACCTTCCTAACACCTCCTCACTGACGGCCAAGGCAGAGGTCTGGCCCTAGAGCCACACCTTCAGGGCTCAACGCACAGAATCTGACAAGGGCCCCAGGGAAGCTACCATCCAGGTGCCTGGGCATGTGGCCACAAGAGCCCACCCTGCCCCCAGTCCTGGCCTGAGCAGAACTGGCCTCCCTTCACATGCCCTGGCCCCTCCTCTAGCACTTCCCACTTCCTCACATCCCTCTGAAGCAGATCTTGTCTCTTTATGCATCAATTATTAATTTGCTCCAGCTACATTAAGCCTGGGTCAGTCTCTTGGTTCCTTTGTCATTTTCCCTGGGGTGGAGGTGGGTGGGGGAGCAGTGGATGGGATTGAAGAAGCTAGATCAGACAGTCTGAGAGGAGTCAGGACTCCTTCTGCCCATCAGACATCACAAGTGCATGAAGCCTGACCTAGGGGCCCTTTAAAATCATCAGATCTAACATGTGGGGAAATTGAGCTCCCGGGATGGGAAGGACCTGCCAAGGGCACAGGTTGGTCAGCTGATCCCAGAATACTTACTCATCACTCTGCTATGTGGCTCTGACCCTCTTTTTTCTGTTTGGCATCTTCTGTCTTGCTCCTCTAACAGACCAATATATGCCCTATGAGTCACGCGAGGTCAAGTGGAATTTCTAAAGTCACAAGCAAATGACGAACAAAGCAAGCACTGCACTCTGATGCCCAAGACACAGTCCATCCAGCAGACCAGTGTTTCCCAGTCCTGTTCATAGAAACATGTTTTGGTAGGTCCTTCTCCCAAAACACCCCTGTGAATAAGTAAAGAAATACTTCATATACTCTTCTCACAGAGCTACAACATGCATCAGGGTGTATAAAGGTTCGGAGAAATTCTACAATGGAGAAACCTGTGCAGCTCTGACTGACCTAGGGTGCCCCAAATTATTTGATGCCAGAATGGTCTAGACTCACTGTGTGCTGCAGAGCCCAGACCTCACTGGGTTTTGGGAAACCTGTGAAGGGGCAAATCAAGATCCTCACCTCCCACTCTACACAAATACACACACACACACACACACACACACACACACACTCTTCTGGTAAGTGGGAAGGTAAAGGAGATATCTGGATAATGATTCCCAAGGGGACAGAAACTAGAATGGAAGCATAGGTTTCCTGGTGATAGCCTCCCTGGATGTGGAGCTTGAGTTACTCACTCAGCTCAATAGGTAAGGTGATGGGGTAGAAAGTTCTAGGATTCCTAGACCTCACAAAACTGGTTGCAAATCCATTTGCTTTACCAACCATTATGATCTCAAGAAATACAGATTTCCCCTGCTGTCGGAAAGTAGAGTGTTCCTATAAAACATTCCATAAGGTGAACCGGCGAGAAGCAAAGAAGCAATTACCTTAGGACACCTCTTGCTAATGGATGCACAAAATAAATGGAGATAAAGCCCAGATGCTCATGGACAAAGTTCCGAGCTCTGGGGCTTGATGCTGAGATGCAGAGTGTGGTTCCCAGAAAGGAGCCTGCCGGGGCCACTCTCACTCTTGGTGCACTACCTCCATAACAGCATAAGTAAAAGTGAACATTATTTTAGTTTTCCACTTTTTTTTTTCCTAAAAAAGCAAAAATCCTCTTTGGACTTCTTTCAGTTAAAGAAAACTTACTACTGTAGGGTCTTCTGTAAAAGTGAAGTGGTGTAAAGCAAACTTTTGAAGAGAAGGGGGTATCTACAGTTAGCATGAACTGGATTTTTCTATATGCCCCTCCCATTGTCTTGCATTATCCTGTTGTTTTGTTTTTCCAGTTGTGGAAAACTGAGATACAGCAAGACCTAGTCACTTGCCCAGCGTCACATGTATCACTGGAACTTCAATAGCCTGGTTCCAAAGTCCACATTGTTAACCATTACGGTGTGCTCGCCGCCTCTAGGAGCAAATAATACATCTCTCTGGGCCTCAACATGGGACAACAGACTGGTTCCAAATAGGAAAAGGAGTACGTCAAGGCTGTATATTGTCACCTTGCTTATTTAACTTATATGCAGAGTATATCATGAGAAACGCTGGTCTGGATGAAGCACAAGCTGGAATCAAGACTGCCGAGAGAAATACCAATAACCTCAGATATGCAGAAGACACCACCCTTATGGCAGAAAGCAAAGAAGAACTAAAGACCCTCTTGATGAAAGTGAAAGAGAAGAGTGAAAAATCTGGCTTAAACCTCAACATTCTGAAAACTTAGATTATGGCATCTGGTCCCATCAGAGCTCAGTCATGTCTGACTCTTTGTGACCCCATGAACTGCAGCATGTCAGGCCTCCCTGTCCATCACCAATTCCTGGAGTCCATCCAGACCCATGTGCATTGAGTCAGTGATGCCATCCAACCATTTTATCCTCTGTCATCCCCTTCTCCTCCTGCCCTCAATATTTCCTAGAATCAGGGTCTTTTCTAATGAGTCAGCTCTTCGCATCAAGTGGCCAAAGTATTGGAGTTTCAGCTTCAACATCAGTCCTTCCAATGAACACCCAGAACTGATCTCCTTTAGGATGGACTGGTTGGATCTCCTTGCAGTCCAAGGGACCCTCAAGAGTCTTCTCCAACACCACAGTTCAAAAGCATCAATTCTTCAGTGCTCAGCTTTCTTCACAATCCAACTCTCACATCCATACATGACCACTGGAAAAACCATAGCCTTGACAGGACAGACCTTTGTTGGCAAAGTAATGTCTCTGCTTTTTAATATACTGTCTAGGTTGGTCATAACTTTTCTTCCAAGGAGTAAGCATCTTTTAATTTCATGGCTGCAATCATTGCAATCTGCAGTGATTTTGGAGCCCCCAAAAGAAAGTCTGACACTGTTTCCACTGTTTCTCTATTTCCCATAAAGTGATGGGACCAGATGCCATGATCTTCGTTTTCTGAATGTTGAGCTTTAAGCCAACATTTTCACTCTCCTCTTTCACTTTCATCAAGAGGCTCTTTAGTTCTTCTTCACTTTCTGCCATAAGGGTGGTGTCATCTGCATATCTGAGGTTATTGAGATTTCTCCCGGCAATCTTGATTCCAGCTTGTGCTTCCTCCAGCTCAGTGTTTCTCACAATGTACTCTGCATATAAGTTAAATAAGAGGGTGACAATATACAGCCTTGATGTAGTCCTTTTCCTATTTGGAACCAGTCTGTTGTTCCATGTCCAGTTCTAACTGTTGCTTCCTGACCTGCATACAGATTTCTCAAGAGGCAGGTCAGGTGGTCTGGTATTCCTCTCTTTCAGAATTTTCCACAGTTTATTGTGATCCACACAGTCAAAGGTTTTGGCATAGTCAATAAAGCAGAAATAGATATTTTTTGGAACTCTCTTGCTTTTTCCATGATCCAGAAGATGTTGGCAATTTGATCTCTGGTTCCTCTGCCTTTTCTAAAACCAGCTTGAACATCTGGAAGTTCATGGTTCACGTATTGCTGAAGCCTGGCTTGGAGAATTTTGAGCATTGCTTTACTAGCGTGTGAGATGAATGCAGTTGTGCGGTAGTTTGAGTATTCTTTGGCATTGCCTTTCTTTGAGATTGGAATGAAAACTGAACTTTCCCAGTCCTGTGGCCACTGCTGAGTTTTCCAAATTTGCTGGCATATTGAGTGCAGCACTTTCACAGCATCATCTTTCAGGAATTGAAAGATGGAATTCCATCACCTCCATTAGCTTTGTTCGTAGTGATGCTTTCTAAGGCCCACTTGACTTCATGTTCCAGGATGTCTGGCCCTAGGTGAGTGATCACACCATTGTGATTGGTCATGAAGCTCTTTTTGTACAGTTCTCCTGTGTATTCTTACTAGGTCTTCTTAATATCTTCTGCTTCTGTTAGGTCCATACCATTTCTGTCTTTATTGAGCCCATTTTTGTATGAAATATTCCCTTGGTATCTCTAATTTTCTTGAAGAGATCTCTAGTCTTTCCCATTCTATTGTTTTCCTCTATTCATGGCAAATAGATGCAGAAACAGTGGAAACAGTGGCAGACTTTATTTTTGGAGACTCCAAAATCACCGCAGGTGGTAACTGCAGCCCTGAAATTAAAGGACGCTTACTCCCTGGAAGAAAAGTCATGACCAACCTAGACAGCATAATAAAAAGCAGAGACATTACTATGCCAGCAAAGGTCCATCTAGTTAAGGTTATGGTTTTTCCAGTAGTCATATATGGATGTGAGAGTTGGACTATAAAGAAAGCTGGACACTGAAGAATTGATGCTTTTGAACTGTGGTGTTGGGGAAGACTCTCGAGAGTCCCTGGGACTGCAAGGAGATCCAACCAGTCCATCCTAAAGGAAATCTATCCTGAATATTCACTGGAAGGACTGATGCTGAAGTTCCAATACTTTGGCCATCTGATGAGAAGAACTGACTCATTTGAAAAGACCCTGATGCTGGGAAAGATTGAAGGCAGGAGGAGAAGAGGGCAACAGAGGATGAGATGGATGGATGGCATCACTGACTCAATGGACATGAGTTTGAGTAAACTCTGGGAGTTGGTGATGGACAGGGAAGCCTGGCGTGCTTCAGTCCACGGGGTCGCAAAGAGTCGGACACAACTGAGCGACTGAACTAAACTGAACTGGGCCTCAGCTTCCACAGCTGTCCAATGGGGAATGCAAATGCTTCATTCTCAGTCCTGTTAGGAAGTGAGTACTCCCAGACAGTGCCTGGTACTAGTAGGGAACCAACAAATGGTAAATTTCTCTTATCCTTCTTTTGCATCTTGGCCTTAAAACTGTGATGAATTCTTTGCCTCTGTTTTCTCCAACAAAATGGACTGAGCTTCCTAGGGTTCTACTGTCAGGGCCACTGAGGTATGTGAAGGGAAAGGCCAGAGAGAGGGTGTCAATCTATTCCCAGGTCTGCAGGCTGACCTCCCGCTGCAGCTGGGGGCAGCCTTAGGTGAGCCCCAGCTCAAAAACACGTTTTTAAGGTCCCTTTCTCCTCCCCATGTATGAAAACAAGTTTTGAAATGAGAGGGGTCAGGTGGAAATAAATATCATTAAAATCCACAGCACGTAATGGTTTATAAATTGTGACGCATAATTCAACTGGTGCCTGGCTTGCTGGCTCTCTCTCTGCCACCACTTCTCCAGTCCTGCAGCCTGCATGAGTCCCTGGTGAAGTAAAAATTGAGAATAAGGGATGCCGTGCTAACTAAATTTCACTTGTTGGCTTTAAGCTTTCATGCTGTGTGTTAAGTCTGCACAAATATCACAAAGCATCTATATGTGTGTGTGTGTGTGTGTGTATGCACATATATTCATACATATATTTGTATATATAAATTACCCTGCTATTATGCAATTCCCTCAGGACAGAAAAACGTTTTCTGGCAAGAGTCTTGTTTTTCCAGCCTTATTGAGGCTTTGGCAGGTAAAGTCTTCTTTCTCACTCCCCAACAGCCCTCTCCTCTAATGTAGGATCTTCCTATGGCTTAGTCCAAGAGTCCTTCTGGAGGGGAAGATCTCATGGGTCATCCAGCCCCACACTTTGCTTCCAGGCACCAAAATTTAATTGACTCTGAAACAGAAATGAAGATCTTACTGAGCCAGGCTGCCTGGGGAGTGGCCGCAGAGTAGCTTAGGAGACCCGCAAGCCTGTATCTTGGGGAAATCTGAGACCCAACCCTGTACTGCCGTGACTTGCGCCCTTGCAGGTGGGCCCTTGTGCAGATTCTGAGAGCAGGTCAGCAGCTCCTGAATCAGGTATTTTGGCTTTCCTTTTGCATTTAGTTATCAAACCAGTAGTTCTCAAGTTGTTTGACCCAGTGAACTGTGTGTATATATGTGGCTTTGGGGAAGTGAGTGGTAAGGACCCTATATTTTTTTCACTCGCCAGCTTTGTGACCTTAGGAAAGTGTTTTAACCTCTTTGAGCCTCCTTCTTGTATAACAGAGAGGGTGGTTGTGTGGGTTCAGTGAGGACGGGTGCCAAGCATAGTGCCCGACTCTCAGAGAGGGAGAGAGCCAGTGCCATGGGCTCCTAGCATCTAGAGGCAAGGACAGCTGCCTGGGGGAGGGAGGCATGAGTCCCAACCTGGCCCATCAATCCTGCCGACATGAGGAACAGCATTGCCTGGGCGGTGGGGAGGGAACAAGTCTGCGTTCATTCTGGGTAATGAAAAGTGTCATCAGTAAATGAAGAATCTCCTAATTACCCAGACGTCCCTGGGAGGATTTGTGAGGCCGCAGGCAGTAACTGAGGTCCTGGTATTGAGGAGCAGGGAGGAAGTGTGGCAGGCTGGGTTTAGGGATGGGGGCCCTGTGTGGAACAGGCTCTGACCCCTGGAGACAGAGGCCCAGCCCCTGTGAAAGAGCCATAAACCAGTGGTCCAGAGCTGCCCGCTTGGGGTGCTCCGTCTGAAAAATGGGGAAAGTCCTCTATAAATAAGACGGCCCTAAACATCACCTTTTTCTTTCTCATACCAGTTTCCCTGCCTGTGAGTGCCCATTATGATGACGATTACCTGCTCAGCTGGGAGGGTGGGGGCCCATGGTCCAAATATACTCAGCAGGCAGCCAAAGGCTCACACCCTTGGGACAGGCGAGTGGCAGCTGTCCCAGAGAGCCCACCGGAGTGACTCAACTCACACTCAATAGATTAACTCTGCAGTTTCCAGGGGACTTTGTTTTCCCCAGGAGGACTTTGGAATCATCAGGATCGTAACTGAAGTCCCCTCTGAACCTCTTGAGTCTCTGCAGAGAGAAGCTGGGGCCACCAATGTCCTGTTTTCTGACTGCGGTTGTTGATTAGTGTATCCCCAAAGGGCTTCCGTGGGGAATGGGGAAGAGAGGGATACTGGAATGCCATCTGTGTGAGGGTTCACTTGAAAATGCTTAGCTGTGTGGCCATTTTAAAACACTATTATCAAATGATATTTTCCGTTAAGATCACCGTTATCACTGTCCCTATTTGCCAGGTGAGAAGACTGAAGCGCAGAGAGGTCGCTGACTCACCCGAGGTCATACAGCAGTGCCCGTGTCTCTGACTCTCCTGAACCCTGTGGCCTACTCTTCTAGCTCTACCATCAGTGTCTTCTCTCTCCTCTTCTATGTATGTCAGAGTAAATGAGGCTCACTGATGTGCCCCTCTCCGATTTTATGGACAGGGAAACTGAAGCACAGAGCAGACTCTCTTAGGTGAAAGCTGGGCTGAGGTGGGACATAAGCCTCTGCAGTCACCCCTCCTCTGTGCACCTACATCCACTGGTCTTCCCTCCAGTTCCCCGCCCTGCTTCCCCAGCTTCATCTCTCTGCCCGGGTATGGTGGTCAAGAAGACCCAGAGCAGAGAAAGAGTGATGACAAACGACTGCCCAGAAGAGATAATCCACTATTAAAACACGCCTGCTATTCTAATTATAAAGGAGACCAAATTGGGTTTAAATTGGAATTAATTGGATGCTCCCTTATCCATGCCATCTATCTTGCACTCACCAGCCCTTCTGGATGGGTGGGATGGAAGAAAGCAGAATCTCATCTTCTCCGCCACTGAACACACATCTCTGAAGGCGACCTGCACCCAGCCCCCAGCCCCCAGCCCCTAATCCCTTTAAACGTTTCAAGGAGCACAGACAATGGGAGCTGGGGTGCCTGGGAGCCCCTCCTCTGCCTACCTCGCCAGAGGGGGATGGAAGGGGATTAGGTGACTCTGGGAATCGGTGGGAGGGGGGATCACACCCCAAAGGACCAAGACTGAAGGAGGCAGGCGGGTCAGGCCAGCTCTGAAATGCATGCTGGAGTGTTGTAGTGGGCTGGGAGATAACAGATCTGTACACAAAGCAAGGCCAGCTAGGGAGGAAGCTGGGGAGTGGGGCTTGGCTGAAGGGTCCTCAGACTGGATGGACTTGACGGGGGAGGAAATTAAGCCATCTAGCAAGCAAAATATGGTTCCAAGGCCGACTCCCTGAGTCTACAATAAATTGTTAGCTCCTTATAAGGGAAAGGTGAAATCTGCCCCTCCCAGAAAGCACTGATACCCTGTGATCCTTAGGCAGCCCTTTGTCCCTGTATTATTGCAGAAATCTCTTCTTCAGCTTGTCGGGGCATTCAAGGTTTTTACCTTACACCATCGGCTAGTCAAAGCACTCGCTACTCTCCTAGGGTCTCACACTGGTGACCCACAGGCCACACTTCATTTGGCTTGCTTATGTTTTGTTTTGTTTTTGTCTTGAAAGCCCTTGGCTGTTTTTGGTACTCTTCATTTTGTCCATCTCCACTTTTCCTAATTTAATCTTGAACCTGGCCTGCTTCATTCATTTACATTACCTACCTGGCTCCAACCGTCATACGAGTCTGCAGACCCTCACATGCTCATGTGCTGTAGCTGATCTGGCCTCTCCACAGCCCCTTGACCTCATCTCAGCCTCCTCGCACCTTTGCTATACTACACCTCCCCCACAACACACTCCCCCAAATCCCACTAGTCCTTTAGGCCTATTTCTAGGAGGCCATCATCTCTGGCCTTGGGCCCTCAGCGTCTCTGTTCTTCTCATGCCCTGACAACAATGTTCTTGAGGTACTCCTCCTGGGCTCCCTTGAGTCACTCCCTTCCTGAAGTTATCTTATTTCCTTGGGTTCATAAAACACGTCCTGGGAAGGACTTACTCAGTATCCCAACTCAAAAAGCAAGTTGCCAGAATGGGAACACAGAAAAAGCTGAGCGATTGCCTGGTATCCAGTTACTAGAGGTTGAAGGGGCTTTCTGTGTGCAGAACCATGGACAGGGCACTGAGAGCAAGATGGAAAGGGAGCCGCCCCAGGATGATCCCATGTTCTCTGGGCAGCAAACTTCTGCTGTGAGCGCTACCCTTGGGCCTGTTTATACCTTTCCTATCTTAGCACTCACCTGTTTCCAGTATTCCACACTGCTGGCCAGCCCACTTCCTGGTCAATGTGACCCTCAAGACACCCCCCGCCTCCCCGCACACGCACAGAGATGTACTCATGTATACAGAGACCACCAAACAGATATACAGACCACTGGACCACTTTCCCAGAGAAGGCAATGGCACCCCCACTCCAGTACTCTTGCCTGGAAAATCCCATGGATGGAGGAGCCTGGTGGGCTGTAGTCCATGGGGTCACGAAGAGTCAGACACGACTGAGTGATGTCACTTTCACTTTTCACTTTCATGCATTGGAGAAGGAAATGGCAACCCACTCCAGTGTTCTTGCCCGGAGAATCCCAGGGACGGGGGAGCCTGGCGGGCTGCCGTCTATGGGGTTGCACAGAGTCGGACACGACTGAAGCGACTTAGCAGTAGCAGTACCACTTTCCATCACCTAGAATTCTGCCGTCTCCACAAATACCCCACATCTAGAGTTCTGTTCCCATACATGTACCCAGAATGCACCCCTCTACCCACACCTAAAATTCTGATTGTGTGACTAGGACATCCCGTTCTCCCTTATGCACCAAGAATCTTGGTCCCCGCCTCACTATCCAGTGCTTTGGAAAGTCTCCCCTTTCCTTACTCACAGAGTGATGCACCCCACATCTGTAACATCTCCCTCTCCCTTCATTATACCCACATATGGCCCCTGCTGCTGCTACTGCTAAGTCGCTTCAGTCATGTCCGACTCTGTGCGACCCCATGGACGGCAGCTCACAAGGCTCCCCCCGTCTCTGGGATTCTCCAGGCAAGAACACTGGAGTGGGTTGCCATTATGGCCCCTACACCCAGCCAAATCTCCCATCTCAAATCCCAAAACCATACCATGGGAGGAACACTACCCTCCCACACAGACATGCAATATGAGCCTGGAGAATTCTGAGCCCACACTGCCTGCCTTCCACCCTTAGCCGTGGCTTGTCCTTCCTCTTGCCCTGGGACAAAAATGCTTTAAGGCTTACAGTTTTATAGTCTGAGTGAATGAAACACACATGTGTAGGGAGTTACCATGATTCACTTCCAATGTAGGGGAGGCTGCATTTTCTTTTCCTTTGGTTTGATGTAAATATTTCCTTAGCTTTCTGAGCTTGGTTGATGGAACATTTTAGGCAGGCTGAGACTTGGCCAGATGCTCGGAGATCTTAGCTCCTGTCTGCCAGGAGGACAGGTGGGGGTACCAGAGTATTGACCTGGGAAAGAGTGTTTTTAGCTTCTAGGTCTTATAAACCATATGGGTATCTTGCCCTCTCTAGCCACAGACTCCTATATTAAAGCATCCCTCTTGAACAAAGTAATCTGTGAGACAGTAAAGAGACTAGAACCCTCTCCCTCACAGAGAGAAACCAAAGTGGGTTCGGGGCTGATGCAAGCACAGGCTTCAGGTTTCTGAAAGTCAGGAGATGAAAGGTGAGTGACAGCTGCCATGTGACTTTGAGACATGAATTATGTGAATTAATGTGAAAGGGAGAGAGGGCAGAAGTTTCCAACATGGTTGGTGGTAGAAATGGGAGAAGCTGACATCTGAGGGAGCTTTGGTTGATAGGGCAGACAAAAGCTGCCACCAATCAACTATGTATCTAGAAATTCTCATTGAGCACTTATCACTTGTTGAGCTTGATGTGAAGAGCCTGGGACAGCAAGATGTGGCTGCTGAAATCCTGTCCCTGAGAGAGGAGGACTGAGAAGCTGGGTGGTATGGGGTTGTGGGCTTGTGGGAACTCAAAGATGCACAGGGGTCGGTAAAGACTCCAGGCAGAAGGCCATTTGAACTGGGCTTGGAAGACTGTGGGGCCTTGTCAGCCAGTTGAAGGAAGGTGGTGAAGGTGGGAGGTACTGTGTACCTGAAAGCACTAAGGAACATGGTGATTTTTGAGAGACCATGCTAACTTGTTTGGATTTGACCCTTGAATACAATGAGGAACCCTCCAACTGATGGTATGAAGGGTTGATTAGCAGGTGTAATGTGGAGGCAGGAGACCCAAGAGAAACTGTGATTCAGAAATGAGGGTCTGATCAAAGGCCACAGTGGTAGAAAGAAGGGCATGAACACACTTCTGAACTAGCCTCGGTGCCTCCCAGACTGTGAAGGTGAGAGTAATGGACGGGCTAAAGATGACTCAGATGCCTTTAGCTCAGGTAACCAGTGGACGGGATATACTTAGGGTTTTGTTCAATAAAATGAATGAAATTGGCCAGGCTTAATACTGGCCAAGTGTACACTACCTCCCACATCCAAGTCTCAGCATCTTTCCCAAACACACATTGGTAAAGAGGGTACAGTTGGGGCAGAGTCTCAACCCTCCTCTAACTTCCTAGAAGGAAAAAGAATCTATGGTTACCAAAGAGGAAGGGTGGGAAAGAGATAAATTAGGAGTTGGGGATTAACATATGCACACTACTATTTATAAAACAGATAACCAACAAGGACCTACTGTATAACACAGGGAACTATACTCAATATTTTGTGATTACTTATAAGGAAAAAGAATCTGAAAAAAATAGATACACTTACATGTATAACTGAATCACTTTACAGTACACCTAAAACTAACATATAACATTGTAAATCAACTCTGTGTGTGTGTGTGTGTGCACGTGTGCATGTGCATGTGCGTGTGTGCTCAGTCACTCAGTCATGTCTGACTGTGCAACCTCATGGACTGTAGCCCACCAGGGTCCTCTGTCCATGGGATTTTCCAGGCAATAATACTGGAGAGGGTTGTCATTTCCTACTCCAGCAGATCTTCCCAACCCAGGAACTGAAAAGAAGAAAAAAGAAGAAGAAGAAGAAGAAGAAGAAGAAGATTTTAATCTTTGGAAACAAGACAGAATTGCCAAAAGTATATACATTGGGAAGTAAGAAGCAAGATTCTTTTTCCGCTGCAACATTAAAAAACCTTTTCATTAAAATTATCACATAATAAAAAGTATGAATCTTGGGAGTTTGGATAAGAATGAAAGAATAGGACTTCCCTGGTGGTCCAGTGGTTAAGCATCTGCCTGCCAATGCAGGAGAAACAGATTCGATCCCTGGTCTGGGAAGATTCCGTGTGTCTCGGGGGAGCAAAGCCCATGTGCCACAACTGCTGAGTTCGCTTGCCACAACTACTGAAGCCTGCCTGCCCTAGAGACCATGCTCTGCAGCAAGAGAAGCCACCCAAATGAGAAGCCCACATACCACAACTAAAAGTAGTCCCTGCTCAGCACAGCTAGAGAAAGTCCTCAAGCAGCAATGAAGCCCCACTGTAGCCAATAAATAAATAATCATTAAAAAAAAAAAAAAAAAAGAATGAAAGCATAAGAAAAACCACCTCACCTCTGCGCCTAAGGAGGCTTCAGCACCATGGACAGCAACACATCCAGGCTGGTGCCTAAAAATATGGTCTTGAAGCACAGTGGGGCTTGAAGATATCTGTGAACCACCTACAGTGTGTGCACAGATGTAACAGATTGAGTCATTCGGAATTCTATACTGTAGGCGCTTTAATATTATTCTATCTATCCTCAGGAAAGGATAACCTTGAAAGCAGAAATCTTGCCCACCCCACCCCCATCACTGTATTTTTGTACCAGCCCCAAATAAAGAAAAACAAGCCCCATAGAGGGTCTAGGTCTTGAGTGTGACTGTGGGACTACCAGATCTTTTAATAAGAAAAAGAGAAGTGGGAAGGAGAAACATATGTTGGAACAAAGAAGAGTAGAACAGCCTGGCACCTGAGTGTTACTGAGCCTCTGTAGCTTGTGAAAAGAAGAGCATTTCAAGCTTCTTGGGAAGGGAGGATGTGTGGACCTGAGCTTATTCCCAGGAAGTAGGACTTTCAATGAGCTGGCCGTTTGGGTGGCTGTGAGGACTGATCACTGAACGGTAAAGTGAAGGTCACTATGAACTGTCAGGGAATGGGTGGAGCCTCTATCAGAGGAATGGATTATAATTCAATCCAACACTAAACGAGGAGGAATTGAGGGGAGACGTGACTCCCTACACCAAGAAAGCATCATGACCTGTCCAGGACTCTAAGCCTGGGGCATTTGTTCAGACTGAGGCCTAGGAGAAACCTGGAGAGTTACTGATACCGCTTGGTAGTGCTGGAGCTGAGTTTACTTTGTTCAGAAAGATTAAAGAAATGGGTACTATATATATTTTGAGCATTCTGGAATAACTATGCTCTAATTTATTCATTCATCCATTTACTCAACAAATATTGAGTTGAGTAAATGATGTTGTGGCATGCACTGGGTGTGGCCATGAGGATAACTAGGGAGTAAAATTTCACAGTCTCTATGCTCTTGGATATCATCTAATGAGGGACATTGACGTTAGTCAAATAGTAACAGTAATAGAAGGGAAGATGCAAGCATAACAAACACTTCCGAGAAGGAAAGTTACCCAAAAGTATGCTAGAAGATTGCATAATGGGAGAGGAGTGTGTTGGCTGGTCTGTAGGTAAGGGAGGTCTCTGAGGAAGTGATGCTTGAGCTGAGAGGCAAGGAATAAGCTGTCAGTCACAGAAAGAGTTTTGTCACTAGCACAAGAACACTGATGAGTTATTGAGACATTTTGAGGGGAGTGGGAGAAGGGCCCAGCATCATGATTGAATTTTCATTTTGGAAAATTCACTATTTTTACCTGTAAAGTGAAGTGAAAGTCGCTCAGTCATGTCCGACTCTTTGTGACCCCATGGACTGTATAGTCCATGGAATTCTCCAGACCAGAATACTGGAGTGGGTAGGGTTTCCCTTCTCCAGGGGATCTTCCCAACCCAGAGATCGAACCCAGGTCTCCTGCATTGCAGGTGGATTCTTTACCAACCGAACTATGGAGAAAGGAATGGCAACCCACTCCGGTATTCTTTCCTGAAGAATTTCATGGATAGAGGAGCCTGGCCGGGTTACAGTCCACAGGGTCACAAAGAGTCAGACAGAACTGAGCAGGTTTTTGCCTGAGTCCCACTCAAGTGCAGGACCTGAAGTAAGGACTCATGTGCAGGCAGTTTATTGAAACGTGATCCCAGGTATCAAAAACGAAGGACCAGAGAGAGTAAAAGAGGGAAGGAGAAAAAGCTAATACAAGGGTGTATTACTGAGTTATTCTCACGCATATAAAACCAGAACTGATCACACTGGGATCTTCTGAGGAAGACAAGGAATGCCTCTTGAAAATTTTCACATGATGGTTCATAGGGAGAACTATTTCTACATTGACTCCCATCTATCCATTGGCCCCAGGGGTGTTGACCTCCCTCTGCCATGCTTCCAGGCTGCACATACTCCCTGCCATGTAGATTTCTGCTGGTGTCCCACACTGCGGCATCAGAGAAGCCCTGTGTGGCACTGGAGAAGTGCAGAAGCAAAAATCACACATCATGTATTTGAGCTAGGATACTCAGTGGAAACCATGCTGGACATGTTCACTTCAATCATGCCTGGCATCAGAGAGAGGCTGAGAGGGCTGTTCAGTGGGTACTCAGAGCTTCTGGTACATTCCTTTAGCCACATAGTCTATTTCAAGTGAGGGAGGAGGGTGATTTGGACCATAGACACAGATGGTAGCAGTGCAAATAGAAGTGAGCTGGGGAGAAGTGAAGATGGAAGACTTGTGCTACAGTTTGGAGGTCGAGCCAACAGCACTGGCTCATGGGTTGGCTATGGAGGGGCATGAGGAGAAAGTGAAGCAGGGACGACTCATGTGTTTTTAGCCTGAGCAACTGAGCAGATGGTAGAAGCTCTGCTTGTAGAGTTTTCAAATAAAGCCAAATGGGAAGGAGTGGCCAGTGAACAAGGAGATGCATGGAAACCAAGAGAAGACACTGGCTAACTGTGGAGGAAGATGGTATGACAGGCTGAATTATGCCCCCTGTCTCAAGATATCCACACTTTAATTTCTAGAATCTGTGCATGTTACCTTATATGGTAAAGAATGGGAGGCTTTCCAGATGTGATTAAATCAAGGATCTTGAGATGGAGTGATCATCTTGGATTATCTGGGTAGGCTCCAGGGAGATCTGACACAGACAGAAGAGAAGGCAACATGAGCAGAGAGACTGAGCTTGGAATGACATGCCATAAGCCAGGGAAGGCCAGGAGCCACCAGAAGCTAGAAGAGGCAAGGGAGGACCTCTACCCTAGAGGCTTTAATGGGAGTATGGTCCTGCTAACATCTTGATTTTGGTCCAGTGAAATTGATTTCAGACTTCTGACCTCCAGAACTGTGGGGGATAAATTTCTGTCATTTTAAGCCTCCAAACTGGTAGTCACTTGTCACAGCAGCTACAGGAAACTCATACAGATTTGGATAGAAAAGTGATCACAGAATTTAGAAACATGGAAGTCACTGGGGATTGAAAGCAGGGAATGAAGGAAAGGGAGGAATCAAGATACCTGAGTTTGGGGCTTAAATAGGCAAATAGATGATGGTGACACTGACTGAGATGCCGAACAGGTTTTGGGGAGCAGCACCAAAAATTCTCTTATAGCCATATGAGGTTGGAGAAGGATGTAAACATCACTGCAGTTAAGAACACTACAGCCAGATGAACTACAATCCCAATTGCTCCTGCAGGACCTTGAAAAAACCGTGGGGACAATGCTTTCCAATTTACACATGGAATGAGAACTAGAAAAGATAGTTTAGCCCTTCCAGTGCATACTGAGTGAGCATGTACGTGCCCAGAGAATTCTCTGCTATGCCAGAGTGAGTGCCAGTTCATGCCAGGGGTGTCCCCAGGCACTCCAGAAATAGTAGCTAGTGCCAGGCGGGGTCACAATGAATGCAAAGCAAGTTAACTTGATGCTGCAGATGTAGAAATGCATGCCAGAAGAGAGATATATTGGCTGGGGGGGATTAACAACACGTTCCAAAGGGGTAATATTAATACACTGAGGAAGGGATGGAAATGAATTCAGAGAGTGACTGCATATGCCAGGGGAGTCACATGGCACATGGTGGAACTGAAGGAGCCAAGGAATAAACATGTGGCAGGCCGTATGCTTTCATGCTGCCTTCATACAGCAGGAATGAGGTCTCAGCTGCCAGTACCAGGTAGGGGCGAGCCAGTACTCATGTCCCAGGAGCCCAGGGCTACTGAAATCCCGCCTTACACCTGAGTCCTCCCGCTTCAGAGGGAGTTGGCATTGAAAAGACCTCTCTTGTCTCTGGGACCATTGCCGTGTACCAGAGAAGGACAGGTCCCAGTTCAGAGGGGGTCAACTGTCCCAAGAACCAACAATGGGGGAATCCCAGGAGATCCAGGGCTTTCTGATGCCCAAAGGTGTGAGGCATCCCAGAGCAGCCTCCCGCAAACCATTTTTTGTTTCCAACTCTTCCCCTTCACCTAGCACACCTGGGCTGGGGCTCCTTGATTGCTCTTATCCACCTTCAGGAACCAGTGAGGAGAGAAATGTGAAAAGGAGACCAGATGCCTGTAAAATCACCATCAGGCCATAAGGATTTGCTGAGCACTGACTGTGGGTTTGGGCCTGAGCTGAGAGCTCAGGAGGACAGTGAGTGCCAGGAATAGAAACCAGCTAATCATATAATAGGGAGACAGGGTGGGCATGGGTGTGGCAGTGTATGCCAGCAGCCAACAGCTTCCCAGATGATTTCACTCTCACTTTTTCCTTTTCTCTGTATATTATGTATGCTGGGCAGGAATTTTCCTTACCTTCATGTTATAGATGGGGACACTAACGCACAGGAAAGGAAAGTGATCTGCCCAAGGTGAACGGATCTTGATCTCTCTTCCTTGGCCCAGCACTCTTCTCTTTATAGCTTGCACCCCTGGAGAAAAATTAGACATGATCTCAACATTGTATTCTTGACATAATCTTGGTGTTTATGTTTTCTGACAAAACATGGTCGTGGTGGGGAGTTCCAACAAAATACGGTCCACTGGGGAAGGGAATGGCAAACCACTTCAGTATTCTTGCCTTGAGAACCCCATGAACAGTATAAAAAAGCAAAAAGATATGACACTGAAAGATGAACTCCCCAGGTTGGTAGGTGCCCAATATGTTACTGGAGAAGAGTGGAGAAATAGCTCCAAAAACAATGAAGAGGTGAGCCAAAATGGAAACAACACCCAGTTGTGGACATGTCTGTCTGATTCTGTAAAGAACAATATTGTATAGGAACCTGGAATGTTAGGTCCATGAATCAAGGTAAATTGGAAGTGGTCAAACAGGAGATGAATGAACATCAACATTTTAGGAATCAGTGAACTAAAATGGACCAGAATGGGTGAATATAATTCAGCTGACCATCATATCTACTACTGTGGGCAAGAATCTCTTAGAAGAAAGGGAGTAGTGATCATGGTCAACAAAAAAGAGTCCGAAATGCAGTACTTTGATGCAATCTTAGAAATGACAGAATGATCCCTGTTCATTTCCAAGGAAAACCATTCAATGTCACAGTAATCCAAGTCTTTGCCCCAACCACTATGCCAAAGAAACTGAAGTTGAATGATTCTATGAAGACCTACAAGACCTTCTATAACTAACAACAAAAAAAGATGTCCTTTTGATTACAAGGGACTGGAATGCAAAAGTAGGTAGTCAAGAGATACCTGGAGTAACAGACAAGTTGGGTCTTGGAGTAAAAAATGAAGCAGGGCAAAGGCTAACAGAATTTTACCAAGAGAATGCACTGGTCGTAGCAAACACCCTCTTCCAACAACACAAGAGATTACTCTACACATGCAGATTACCAGATGGTTAATGCTGAAATCAGATTGATTATATTCTTTGCAGTCAAAGATGAAGAAGCTCTATACAATCCGCAGAAACAAGACCAGGAGCTGACTGTGGCTCAGATTATGAACTCTTTATTGCCAAATTCAGGCTTAAACTGAAGAAAGTAGGGAAACTAGTAGGCCATTTAGGTATGACCTAAATCAAATCCCTTATGATTATACAGTGGAAGTGACAAATAGATTGAAGAGATTAGATCTGGTAGACAGACTACCTGAAGAACTATGGGAAGAGGTTCACAACATTGTACAGGAAGCAGTGATCAAAACCATCTCCAAGAAAAAGAAATGCAAAAAGGCAAAATGGCTGTCTGAGGAGGACTTACAAATAGCTAAGAAAAGAAGAGAAGCCAAAGTCAAAGGAGAAAAGGAAAGATATACCTATCTGAATGCAGAGTTCCAAAGAATAACAAGGAGAGATAAGAAAGCCTTCGTAAGTAAACAATGCAAAGAAATAGAGGAAAACAACAGAATGGGAAAGACTAGAGATCTCTTCAAGAAAACTAGAGATACTAAGGGAACATTTCATGCAAAGATGGGCACAAGAAAACACAGAAATGGTATAGACCTAACAGAATCAGAGGTATTAAGAGGTGGCAGGAATACACAGAAAAACTATACAAAAAACATCTTAATGACCCAGATAATAATGATTGTGTGATCACTTACCTAGAGTCAGACATCTTGGAGTGTGAAGTCAAGTGAGCCTTAAGAAGCATCACTACAAACAAAGCCAGTGGAGGTGATAGAATTCCAGTTGAGCTATTTCAAATCCTAAAAGATGATGCTGTTAAAGTGACGCACTCAATATGCCAGCAAATTTAGAAAACCAAGCAGTGGCCACAGGACTAGAAAAGGTCAGTTTTGATCCCAATCCCAAAGAAGGGAAGTGTCAAAAAATGTTCAAACTACTGCACAAATACACTCATCTCACATGCTAGCAAAGTAATGCTCAAAATTCTCCAACCCAGGCTTCAACAGTGCATGAACCAAGAACTTCCAGATGTTCAAGTTGGATGTAGAAAAAGCAGAGGAGCCAGAAATCAAATTGCCAACATCCACTGGATCCTAGAAAAAGCAAGAGAATTAAAAAAAAAAAAAACATTGACTATGCCAAAGCCTTTGACTGTGTGGATCACAACAAGCTGTGGAGAATTCTGAAAGAGATGAGAATACCAGACCACCTTACCTGCCTCCTGAGAAATCTGTATGCAGGTCAAGAAGCAACAGTTAGAACTGGACATGGAATAACAGATTGGTTCAAAATTGGGAAAGGAGTACATCAAGGTTGTATATTGTCACCATGCTTATTTAACTTATATGCAGAGTATATCATGTAACATGCCAGGATGGATGAAGCACAAGCTGGAATCAAGATTTCTGAGAGAAATATCAATAACCTCAGATATATAGATGATACCACCCTATGGCAGAAAGCAAAGAGGAACTAAAGAGCCTCTTGATGAAGCAGAAGGAGGAGAGTGAAAAAGTTGGCTTAAAACTCAGCATTCAAAAATGAAGATCATGGTGTCCAGTCCCATCACTTCATGGCAAATAGATGGGAAAACAATGGAAACAGTGAGAGACTTTATATTCTTGGGCTGAAGAATCACTGCAGATGGTGACTGTAGCCATGAAATTAAAAGATGCTTGCTTCTTGGAAGAAAAGCTATGACCAACCTAGACAGCACATTAAAAACCAGAGACATTACTTTGTCTACAAGGGTCCATCTAGTCAAAGCTATGGCTTTTCTAGTAGTCATGTATGGATGTGAGATTTAGACCATAAAGAAGGTTGAACACTGAAGAATTGCTGCTTTTGAACTGTGGTGTTGGAGAAGACTCTTGAGAGACACTTGGACTGCAAGGAGATCCAATTTTTGAACTGTGGTGTTGGAGAAGACTCTTGAGAGACACTTGGACTGCAAGGAGATCCAACCAATCCATCCTAAAGGAAATCAATCCTGAATATTCATTGGAAGGACTGATGCTGAAGCTGAAGCTCCATACTTTGGCCCCCTGATGTGCAGAGCCAACTCATTAGAAAAGACTCTGATGTTGGGAAAGATTGAAGGCTGGAGGAGAAGGGGACAACAGAGGAGGAGATGGCTGGATGGCATCACTGACTCAATGGACATGAGTTTGAGCAAGCTCCGGGAGATGGTGAAGGACAGGGAAGCCTGGCGTGCTGCAGTCCATGGGGTCATAGAGTCGGGCATGACTGAGCGACTGAACAACAACACTAAGCCATGGTGCACGGGGTCCCCACTGCACTGGGCCTTGTTGCTGCCCGGGGGCTTCTCTGGCTGCAGGAAGTGGGGCTCTTCTCTAGTTGCTGCGTGCAGGCTTCTCACGGCAGTGGCTTCCCTTGCTGCACAGCGTGGGCTCCACAGTGCACAGGCTCAGTAGTTGTGGCATGTGGGCTATTTCCTGCTGAGAAAAAGGAAATAACCCAGTGAGCCCGAAATTGTTGCAGCTTAGCGCCTTGAAAGAGTTTTCAGTGCTCAGTGCAAGAAGGGGGAGTCCAGGTGGAGACTAGTGGATTCCTTAGGTTAAGGAGGGCAAAGTTAAGCATCTGGTGAGATATAGGTAGCTCAGATTCTCAAGGAAAATGTTGCACAGAGACAGAACCCTGAAAATCTACAGAGGGGCCCTTCTAAACATTCAGCAGAGTACTGATAAGTGCATGTATATAAAGAAATTATCCATGGCTGAGGGAATAAAAACAATATAAAAAGATTAGGAAATAGTTCCCAAAGTTCACACAGAGCCAGAGGTTGGGCTTCTTCCCAGTGCCAGACTGGAAAAGCTAATAATTCATGGATTATCAGGTAGAATATTCAGGAAGCTCTTGCCTCAGTAATGGGGAATAATGAGCCCTGGACTGAGCAGCTGCTCCAGACCTGCCTAACAAGTCATAAAATCAAGAGGCAAAAGGATCAGTTCTTTCCAGGTAATTTAGCTGCATCATCCCAAAGGGAAAAAAAACAAGAATAGTTACATGAATATAAAAATAGCCAGGACTCAATAAGGTAAAACCCATAATGCCTGAAGTCCATCAGATTAGCAACCATACTAAGAAAAACATGATCCATATTGAGTAGCATAATCAATGAACTGGGCCAGACCCAGAACTGACAACAATGTTAAAATTTGCAGACAAGAACATTAAAGCAGTGATTATAACTATATTCCATACATTCAAAAAGTTAAGTAGATACACAAATGATAGTTTTGTTAAAAAAATGATCATCTAGAATTGAAAGCTCCAATGTCTGAGATGAAAAACCTTGGTGTCTGACATGGGATTAATGACAAATTAGACATGGCAGAAGAAAATACTAGTGAATCTGAATGCATAGTACTAGAAAGTATCCAAAATGAAACACACAGGAAAAAGAAAAAAGATATTTAAAAATACAAGAGCATCATTGAACTGTGGGGCTTCAAGGAGAGTAATACATAAGTAATTGAAATCACTGAAGAGAGGTGGAGATTAGAGAGAAGAGAAAAAATGTATGAAAAGATAATAGCCAAAACTTTCAAATTTGATGAAAACGATTAACCCATGAATCCAAGAAATGAAAAGAATTCCAAGCACATGAAGAGAATTGACCCCAAGTCATGTCATATTCAAATTGCTCAAAACCAGTGATAAAAAGAAAGTCTTGTCAGATGAAAAGACACTTTAGAAAAGAAAAAATGGTAAGAATAATATTGAAGGTTTCTTATCAGAATAATAGAAGCAAAAATACAACTTTTTAATTACTGGGGAAAGTTGTCAACCTACAATTCTATGCCCAGTGAAAATATCTTTTAAAAATGAAAATGAGACAAATATATTTATAGATATTCAAAAGTTCAAAGAATTCATTGCCAGCATGTTGCAATCTGAGAAATGTGAAGAACATTCTTCACACAGAAGGAGCACGACACCAGATGGAGACATGGATCTACACAAAGGAAAAAGAGCGCTGGAACGGGTAACTACATTAATATGAATATTATAACACTTTAACTATGTGAATATCTTTATTGTTTTTGAACGAAATGGTTATAATATATTGTGTAAAGCATATGACAATAACACAAGGGCCAGGAAGAGAGAAACAGAAATGTATTTTTGTAAGGTCTTTATAATACGTATGTAATGAATACTTTAGAAGGTAGACTATCTGAAGGTAGACTGTGATAAGTTGGGAATAACTATAAACCCTAAAGTAAACACTAAAATAGTAAAATAGAGAGTGATACCTAACAAATAAGCCAAGGATAAAGTTGAGTCATAAATAATACTAAATAAATCAAAAAGAAGTAAGGAAAAAGTAAAGAAAGAACAGACAGATGGTTTAGTGAACTAATAACAAAATGATAGATTTAAATATGACCATATCAACAATTTCATTAAATGTAAATAATCTAAACACCCCAATTAAAAGGCAGAGATCATCAGAATAAAAAGAAAAGCCCAATTATATGCTACCTACAAGAAATATACTTTAACTATAAAGACACAGTTAGGTTAAGTATAAATGGGGAGGGAGGTGGGAGGGGGATTCAGGATGGGGAACATGCGTATGCCCATGGCGGATTCATGTTGATGTGTGGCCGAACCAATAGAATATTATAAAGTAAAAAAAAACCAAAAGTTTAAAAAATATAACATGATAACATGAAACAAAAGAAAGCTGGAGTGGCTATTTTGATATCAAACAAATATCTAAAGCAAAAAATATTACTGGGATAAAGAACATCAATTAAAAAGATAAAGATGTCGATGAAGGAGGAGTAAATAGCAACGCTAAACATTCTGTGAAAAGAAGAGAAGTGAAAAGCAAAGGAGAAAAGGCAAGACATAAGCATCTGAAAGCAGAGTTCCAAAGAATAGCAAGGAGAGATAAGAAAGCCTTCTTCAGTGATCAATGCAAAGAAATAGAGGAAAGCAACAGAATGGGAAAGACCAGTGATCTCTTCAAGAAAATTAGAGATACCAAGGGAACATTTCATGCAAAGATGAGCTCGATAAAGGATAGAAATGGTCTGGACCTAACAGAATCAGAAGATATTAAGAAGAGGTGGCAAGAATACACTGAAGAACTGTACAAAAAAGAGCTTCATGACCCAGATAATCACGATGGTGTGATCACTCACCTAGAGCCACACATCCTGGAATGTGAAGTCAAGTGGGCCTTAGAAAGCATCACTATTAACAAAGCTAGTGGAGGTGATGGAATTCCAGTGGAGCTCTTTCAAATCCTGAAAGATGATGCTGTGAAAGTGCTGCACTCAATATGCCAGCAAATTTGGAAAACTCAGCAGTGGCCACAGGACTGAAAAATGTCAGCTTTCATTCCAATCCCAAAGAAAGGCAATGCCAAAGAATACTCAAACTACTGCACAGTTGCACTCGTCTCACACGCTAGTAAAGTAATGCTCAAAATTCTCCAAGCCAGGCTTCAGCAGTACGTGAACCATGAACTTCCAGATGTTCAAGCTGATTTTAGAAAAGGCAGAGGAACCAGAGATCAAATTGCCAACATCTGCTGGATCATGGAAAAAGCAAGAGAGTTCCAGAAAAATATCTATTTCTGCTTTATTGACTATGCCAAAGCCTTTGACTGTGTGAATCACAATACACTGTGGAAAATTCTGAAAGAGACGGGAATACCAGACCACCTGACCTGCCTCTTGAGAAATCTGTATGCAGGTCAGGAAGCAATAGTTTAGAACTGGACATGGAACAACAGACTGCTTCCAAACAGGAAAAGGAGTATGTCAAGGCTGTATATTGTCACCCTGCTTATTTAACTTATATGCAGAGTACATCATGAGAAATGCTGGGTTGGAAGAAGCACAAGCTGGAATCAAGATTGCCAGGAGAAATCTCAATAACCTCAGATATGCAGATGACACCACCCTTATGGCAGAAAGTAAAGAGGAACTAAAAAGCCTCTTGATGAAAGTGAAAGAGGAGAGTGAAAAAGTTGGCTTAAAGCTCAACATTCAGAAAATGAAGATCATGGCATCTGGTCCCATCACTTCATGGGAAATAGATGGGGAAACAGTGGAAACAGTGTCAGACTTTCTTTTGGGGGCTCCAAAATCACTGCAGATGGTGATTGCAGCCATGAAATTAAAAGATGCTTACTCCTTGGGAGGAAAGTTATGACCAACCTAGATAGCATATTGAAAAGCAGAGACATTACTTTGCCAACAGGGTTTTTCCTGTGGTCATGTATGGGTGTGAGAGTTGGACTGTGAAGAAAGCTGAGCACTGAAGAAATGATGCTTTTGAACTGTGGTGTTGGAGAAGACTTCTGAGAGTACCTTGGAGTGCAAGGAGATCCAACCAGTCCATTCTGAAGGAGATCAGCCCTGGGATTTCTTTGGAAGGAATGATGCTAAAGCTGAAACACCAGTACTTTGGCCACCTCATGCAAAGAGTTGACACACTGGAAAAGACTCTGATGCTGGGAGGGGTTGGGGGCAGGAGGAGAAGGGGATGACAGAGGATGAGATGGCTGGATGGCATCACCGACTCGATGGACGTGAGTTTTGAGTGAACTCTGGGAGATGGTGATGGACAGGGAAGCCTGGTGTGCTGCAATTCATGGGGACATGACTGAGTGACTGAACTGAACTGAGTGTAGCTTATACCAAAAATTTAAAATTGTTCTAAGTTTCAAAAATCAATCTCCAAATAAATAATTCACACATATATAAATCATGAAGTGGTTTATAAAATTATACCTCCAAATTTATAAGAAATTTGTAAACATAGAATTCTAATTAATCATGTTTCTGTATAATGGGCATAATGATCTGAAATGTAGTTTTTCCAAAGTATTATGTAGTTATCTTAAGTCTCCATGTTGTGGATGTAATGTACTGCAGGTGACTATAGTTAATAATGTTGCATTATATATTTGAAAGTTGCTAAGAAACTCAATCTTAGAAGTTCTTATCACACAAAAAAATTGAAATTCTGTGTGGTGATGGATGTTAACTAGACTTCTTATGGTAATCATTTCATAATACACACATTTATGAAAGCATTATGTTGTACTCCTAAAACTACAGAAAGTTACATATCAAATTTACTTCAATAATAAAAGTCTTTACAGAAAGAAAATCCATATGATCATCTTAATAGATATAGAAAAGGCCTTTGATAAAATTAAATAGTCATTCATAGTTTTAAGAAGAAAATTCTCAGTGAACTAGGAGTAGAAGGAAATTTCCTCAATCTGATAAGGAGTATTTGTGGAAAAACAACAGCTAACATCACATTTAGTGGTGAAAAGCTGAGTGTTTCCTCTTAATATTGGGAAAAAACTAAGGATTTCCATTCTCACCACTTCTACTGAGCATTGTAATGGAGGTCCCAACCAGTGTAAGCAGACAAGAAGAAAAGAATGTATACAGATTGGAAAGGAAAAATTAAAACTCTTTTCTTCACAGGTGACTTAATCATGTCTAAGAAGAAAATTTTAAGGGATTTTAAAAAAAAAGCTACTAGAATTGATAACTGTGACATGGTCACAGGATTTTAAAATGTATTGTTTTTCTATATATTGGGACTGAATAATTTGAAATTCAAATTTTAAAATACTATTTCAATAGCAAAATATATTAAATACTTTGGAATAGATTTAATAAAATATTTGCAATTCCTGTACAATAGAATCTTTCTCAAAGAAATCATAGAAGAACTAAATAAAGGAGAGACATACCATTTTCATGAATCAGATGGTTCAGTATCATTGACATCAATTTCCCCCAAATTGTTCCACTGGTTGCATGAAATCCTAGTCAAGTCATCTTGTTTATTTGTAGAAAACTCACAATTTGATTCTAAAATATACATGTGTATGTCAGGGACCTCAAAGTGCTAAAAGTTTTGGGAAAAAAAGAGTTGAGGGATAGCACTATTTTCAAGCCCCTCTGGCACAGCTTCTCTGGTGGCTCAGACGGTAAAGAATCTTCTTATGAGATGGAAGACTCAGGTTTGATCCCTGGGTCAGGAAAATCCCTGGAAAAGGAAATGGCAACCCATTCCGTTATTCTTGCCTGGGAAATCCCATGAACAGAGAAACCTGGCAGGCTCCAGTCCATGGGGTCACAGAGTCAGACACGACTAAGCAACTAGCACTTTCCACCTCCGGTAACTACAAATCAGGTCTTTTTATGAGTTTGTTTGCTTGGTTTCTAAAGTATAATTGACCTATGGCACTATGTAAGTTCCTGATACCCAATATAGTAATTCAATACTTCTATACATTTCAAATGATCACTATAATAAATCTAGTTTCCATCTGCCACAAAATATAGCAATTATTGACTATATTCCCCTCATTGTACATTCCATATCCATGATATTCATTTTGTAACTAAAAATTTATCATAATCTCCCTCACTTCTCTCCTGTTCCATCCCTCTGCCCTTGGCAACCACTTGTTTGTTCTCTGTATCTATGACTGTTTTTGTTTAGCTATGTTTTTCATTTGTTTTGTTTTTTAGATTCCACATGTAAGTGAATTCATACAGGGTTCGTCTTTCTCTGTCTGACTTATTTCACTCGGGATAATACCCTCTTGGTCCATCCATATGGCCACAAATGGCAAGCTGTAAAACATTTTAAGGCAATTATATTTTAAAGAGATCAAAAATTATTTTTAAATGTCTTTAATATTTATTCACATTTCTGCATTTCCACCACTCTTGATTCCTCCGTCCAAATTTCTACCTGGTATGCTTTTCTTCCCTGAACAATTTCCTTTGACATTTCTTATAGAGGATGTTTGCTGATGATGAATTCTCCTAGCTGTCATTGAACCAAAAGGCTTCATTTTATTTTCATTTTCAAAAACAATTTTAATGGGTATTAAATTCTAGGTTGATAAGCGCTCTTTTAGTATTTAAAGACATTATTTAGTACCTTGTGGACTGAATAACATCTCACAAGAAGTCTGTTACCATTTCTATGGTCCTCTATCTGTGTCTTTTTCTTATAGCTGCTTTTAAATTTTTAATTTTATAACTGATTTCAGCAATTTTATTTGTGTCTTGGCATGGTTTTTTTCTAATGTTTCTCTTGCTGTGGTTTCATCGAGCTTCTTGGCTCTGTGGATTTATAGTTTTAAGCAAATTTGGAAAGGTTTTGGTCATTACTCGTTCAAAAACACGTTTGTCTCCTTATGTGTGTGTGACATTGGATTGCTTATCACACACTTTCATGTATTTTTCTGTTCCTGTTTCTCTCTGTGTGTGCTTTGCTCTGGATCATTTTTATTCCTGTGTCTTCAGGTTTACTGTCTTTTCTTCTGCTATGTCTAATCCACGATGGATCCTACCCAATGTATTTCCAGATATTGAAAATACAGTGTAATTTCAGATACTAAATTTTTCATTTCTAAAAGTTCCATTTGAATGCTTTTTATATCTTCCATTTCTCTCTCCATCACGGTTATAATTTCTTCTCTTTTCTTGAACATATAGGGCATAGTTATAATAGTGGTTTTGACACCCCTGTCCACTAATTCAAGCATCACTCTCATTTCTGGCCTATTTCCAATGTTTGATTTTTCACCTAGAATGAATATTTTTCTGCTTCTTTGCATACCTCGCAGAATTATGGCCCCCAACAGCACTCTATGCTCTAATCTAGAAATCCACGGATGTATTACTTTATATAGAAAAAAAAGTACTTCACAGATATAATTTACTAATCCTTTGATCTTAAAATAAGAATATATTTGATTACCCAGGGCTAGCCCAACATAATCATGAATCCTTAAAGCAGAGGCAGAAGAGTAAGTCAGGGAAATTCAGAGCATGAGTAAAATTTGATGCATCACTGCTGATGTGTAGAAAGTATGGGTATCGTGACAAGGAATGTGGGAAGCCTCAAGGAGCTCAGGGTAGCCCCTAGCTGACAACCAATATGGAAATGGGACCTCAGGCCCACGGTTAAGCTGAGAAGACAATTCCAAGATCCAGAGAACTAGGCAAACTGGCATCTTGATCTCAGCCTTGGGAGACCATAACCAGAGTACCCTGCTAAACTGTGCCGTGCCTGGACTTCTGACCCATAGAAACTGTAACATGATAATGGGGTGTTGTTTGAAGCCACTAAGTTTATGGTTATTTGTTATGGCAGCAATAGAAAATTAATACACCTGGCTCAGTGGTAAAGAATCCACCTGCCAATGCAGGAAACACAGGTTTGATCCCTGGATCAGGAAGATCCCCTGGAAAAGGAAAGAGCTACCCATTCTAGCATTCTTGCCTGGGAAATCCTGTGGGCAGAGGAACCTGACAGGCTACAATCCATGGAATCACAGAAGTGTCAGACACATCTCAGCAACTGAAAAACAACAACGGTTTTTGGTTGGACGCCAGACACTGTGAACTGTATTTTGTTGGATGCTAGATATTTATGTGTTCCCATAGACATTCCTAGTTTTGTTCTGAAACACAAGATATATATGAAAATGGTTGGATTCTTTCAAGGTTTGCTATTTTATCTTTTTAAGGGTGATTTCAGAGCCCACTTTGCTCCAGAGATAACATAAGTCTATGATCCAGGACACACATCTCAGGACTCTAGCTGATGTCTCCCGTACTACAAGGTTTCCCTACTGTAACTGGGGTGAACAAGAGCAACCCCAGCCCTGTCTGCACTCTGGAAGTTGTTCCGTCCGTTGCTCCCTAGTGGTTTTCTGCCCAGTGGTTTTCACATGTGCTCAGATCAAAACCCCAAGAGAACCCCTCTACCATGCTCTGAGGTGCTTTCTTTCTTTGCAGCCCTCACCTCTCCAGCACTCTCCCCCTCAAATTCTAGACATCTTGGTCTCTTCGAACTTCAATCTCTGTTTTCTCAACCCAGAATGTAAGCTGAAGAAACTGTAGGACTCACCGCGTTTGTTTCCTTTCCCTAAGCAATTACTGTCCTGCCCTGCCAGTTGTTCAGCATCTATCATATCCTATATTTTGTCCAGATTTCTGGTTGTTTAAAATAGAAAGGTGAATTCAGTTCCGATTACTCCTTTATGGCTAGAAACAGAGTCTCTGGTGGAACATTTTAAATATTGAAGCATGGACCCCATCTTGGGATGTCCTGGGGGCAGACCTGGGCATCTTTAAAAGCTCTCTTAGTGGTTCTAATGTGAAGCCAGGGTTGAGAGCCACTGACCTGGAAGGACTGGAAAGTGAAACCAGCTGGCCTGACTACAAGAGTTCTTTCCACCCCGTAGCACTTCCAAGACTTTCTCCTCTGATATTAGAGTTTAGGCTGCCTTATGCTGGGTTCTGTGGAGGTGGGACTGACCCATGGGCTAGGGTGCCCTAGACAGGGTGGGGCTCAGTTTGCAACTTTCCAGTGACCCTACTGAAGGGCTGTGGGCTGAGGGGCCCCTCTCACCTTCTCCTCAGATCAGAGCCCCTCCTGGTATGCAACTTCCATCTCTGCTCCTGCTTGAAGCTGCTTATAAAAACACTACTGGCTTCTTGAACACCCCACTCACTCCTTAAAGATGGGGAGGCGTCAGTTGCTATGGAGATGGCACAACCGGTGCTATTTGGTAGGGGCAGGTGGGCAAGGAGAGTGGCTTCCCTGGCTCCTCCATTCCCCTCACATCTTGGCCCAGGGAGTCTGCACGTGATAGAAGAGGGGAGGTCTCAGGAGAAAGTCATAGAATTGGGAAGAATCCTTAGAGACTCTTTGACCAATACTTTCATTGTGTTGAAGGAAAAACTAAGCCCAGAGAAGCAAAGGGACTATCCCAAGATCATTCAGAGACCATGGAGGGGCCGGGAGGGGGCACATGGTTAGCCAAGTGCCTTAACTACCTGTCTGCCTCTCCTAGGAGCAGGGGCTTGCAGAAGGGGCCAGGCAGTGTTAAATGACCTGCCCAGGATCCCTCAGCAGGCTGAAGCAGGCCAGAGAGCTCCGCTGTACACACTACTGCTCTGGAAGGTTGAAGGGCTGCTCCATCCTGGCTCACCCTCCCTTTCAGGGACCTTGATTGAGCCATGTGGTTCCCTTGGAAACAGAGCCGCCTGTCTCCTGGGGTCAGCAGCACTTAATCTGCGGTTACTGCAGTCTTGATGTTAGTGGGGGAAGGGACCCCAAACTCTCTCCACATTCCCACACCACCCTCCACACTGCTGTTTCATGAAGGTACACTCACTTTCCATCCTCATTCTCACATGCAGCTTCCCCACATGTGGAATGCATGTGCGTACACACACACACACACACACACACACACACACACACACACACACTTTCTTCCAATCTCAGAGACCTTTTAATGACTGTTTTCTAACCCCCAACTGAAAAAGAACAATCATGTTCCTACCAGTTACCCTCTCCTTGTGCCCCAAGGTTGCCCAAGAAGTAGAATTGGAACACACTTTCCTTTCATATGCTATCTCCACACAGCAGTACAATCAGGTTAGAAGTAGGATGGGGAAACAGGCCAGATGTTTCATTTTCCTTGCCCCTCCACCTCCTGAAAGATTCCAATGTCTGCTGGGAAAGTCCAGGCTATGCTGGGGCATTACTTAGGGCACAATGAAGTTTTTAGAAGTCTAAATTATAATTCATCAGCATATACTATGCTCCTGGTAGACTCCTTTGAGAGCTGACTTCCTATCTAATCTCTACCGTGGCTCCTTAGCACCCTGATGCTCAATAGGAGTGTGCTGAATAAAGCTATCTTGGACTTCATAAAGGCAGAGATGAAAACTTTCTGAGCAAAGATGGATGTGGTCCCATACCCTGTGCCCTGATTCTGACCTGTGAAAACAATTGACTTCAAGGAAGAAAAGGAGAGGCATCTGAAGTGTCAACAAAAGTTTACCAGGGACCCAGGCAGAGGATGGAAGAAGAAACATGGACCACAGCAGAAAACAAAAAGTGTGAAACGAACCTGCAGTTCAGAGGATGGGGTCTGAATGAAGACAAACTGGGGGAAAAAGAATCTCATCCAAACAATAGAGGCAAACAACCCAAATGTGACAACAGGGCTTGGAACCACTGGAAAGTCTGGGTGGTACAGAGTTAAAGCAGGATGGAGAAAGAAGGATCCTTGAGTCTTGACTGGTGTCTTCTCCAGCAAGAAGAATGATCAGGAGCCTGACAGAGGGACTGCTGGTGAACACCTGCCTAGCTATGTGATCAAATCCCTAAAGGCAAGGACATGTATTTAAAATTTTGGTAGATATTATTAAACTATCCTTTGCAAACAGATTGCAGCAATGTACACTTCCACCAGCTACATATGTGAGTGCCCATTTCTCCATGTCCTTGCTGGCACTGGGTTTCATCAAATTTTAATTTTTGCTAATTTAATAATATACAGATTTAACCTTGTTTTGCATTAATCGTGAGAGATTAAGCACATTTTCATATGTTTACTGGCCTTTTGCATTTCTTGTTTCTATAAACTGCCTGTTTAAATCCTCTACTCATTTTCTCTTTTTCTTATTGATTTTTAAGACCTGTTTCTATGACAGAAAAATTAGTCTTTTCATATTTGTGGGAAACATTATTGTAATTTACTTGTACTTTGGAGGTCTTCCATAGATATGCTTTTAAATGTTTATATGGGCAAGGAAAAGGACTTTTTTCTTTATGGTTTCCAGGTAACTAACTGCTTTAGACAAATTTGCCTTCTAGTATGCTCCAGTTATCTTTGAAATTTCTGGAAAAACCAATGGATATGTTTGTAGAAGCTGAAACAGCAACCCTTGAAAAATCAGGGAAAACTAATGAGGGGTTAAAGGAGATCAATATATGTCCAAGTTTTCCAAGGAAGAGAGAGAGATTCCAGAAATGTAGACAAATTATTTTTATGCTAGATCCAAGTAAAATTGTAGAAATGATCATTAAGCACGTAGTTTGTGGTCAATTATCAAAGGGTATGTGGTCATCAGGAGCTGTATGGGTTCCCCAGGAGGTCATGACAAATGTGTTCAGTCCCCATTTTTTGTCAGGGTCCCAGAGAGATGAATCAGAAGCTTGCTGTAGACCTAAAATTCTGGGTAAGCATTTGATAAAGTCTCTCAAGACTTCCCTGTGGAGAGGATGTGAGCCAGATCCATAGCTGGTTCAACAGCTATGTCCAAAGAGACTAATTAATTAATCAATATCAAATTGGAGGGCTCTCTAGAGGCTACAGCGCTTTCTCTGGACTTGACCATGTCTTGTTTAATGCTTTTATCAGTGGCTTGGATAAAGGCACAGAAGGCCACTTATCAGATTTACAGAGGACTCAGTCTGGGAGAGAAAGCTAATACAATGAGACGTTGGAATCAAGATACAAAAAGATATTGCTAGCTTGAAAAAGGTTAAGAGGGGTAAAAGTAAAATGTTCTTTTTTTTTTTTTTTTGTGGGTGGGTGGGGGGTACTGTGAATAATTAGAGCTTGGAAGAGATATGGGTAAAAAGCAGTAATTCATGTGGGGAAAGACAAGCAAATTCCAGACGTGTCTTGTGGAAGAAAAGCCTTAGGGCCCCGCAGGGACTGGTTGCGCTGGGCTCTGTGCTGCCATCATGGTGGGGAAGGGTTCTAAGATCAGGACATTCACCTGGAGAAGATCCAAGAGGACAAGCTACCAATACTAACCATGGCAGGGCTGTCCTGAGAACAGAGAGCAGATGGATGCTTTTTGGTTCCAGTTGGCTGAATGAGATCCGGCTGGTACATTGACAAGGAGGAAAACTGAGGTTCAAAGAGAAGAATTATCTAAACAGCAGGCAGCCCAGAAAGCAGAGATCCATGCTGGGGCTGGGAGTCCCAGGTGCAAGGTAGGGACAGATCACTTTGCTATAGGTTTGGATTCTACCAAAGTTCAAGGTCACCTTCAAATGCAAATACAGCTTCAAGATAAGCCCCAGTACCCATCCCTGCCAGCTTGCTACCCTAAAACCTCTACTAGGTAGAAATCCTAGATCCTCATGGTGCTTCTTAGATATATCTCTCCTCCTTATCCCAGTCATTGTTGTTGTTATTGTTCAGTTGCTAAGTCTTGTCTGACTCTTTGTGACCACAGGCTGTAGCATGCCAGGCTTCACTGTCCTTCACTATCTCCTGGAGTTAGCTCAAATTCATGACCATTGAGTCAGTGATGATATCCAACCATCTCATGCTCTGTCACCCTCTTCTCCTCCTGCCCTCAATCTTTCCCAGCATCTGGGACTTTTCCAATGAGTTGGCTCTTTGCATCCGGTGGCCAAAGTATCAGAGCTTTAGCTTCAGCCCTTTCAATGAATATTCAGGGTTGATTTCCTTTAGGATTGACTGGTTTGATCTCCTCGCAGTCCAACAGACTCTTAAGAATCTTCTCCAGCACCACAGTTCAAAAGCATCAATTTTCCAGCGCTTAGTCTTCTTTATGGTCCAACTCTCACATCTATACGTGACTACTAGAAAAGCCATAGTTTTGATTATATGGACCTTTGTAGGCAGATTGATGTCTTTGCTTTCTAATATGCTGTCTAGGTTTATCATTGCTTTCCTTCCAAGTCTTGGGAGTCCCCAAAATTCTGGGGCCTGATACTAGCTCAGTCACAGAATAGAGGCTCCTAGCACCCAACACCTGGTCCCATTTTCAGGAAACTTCTGGATTCCTTAAAGGGGAACAGGACCCAGAACCTCCCTGGGCACAGACTGTATTGGTGAGACCTTGGGGTGAGACTGGCTGGGAGGGGAACTGACTTCTTAAAAAACTAAATCATCTCTCCTTTCAGGTACCCCCTTTCTGTGGCTAGGGGCTACTCACACCATATGAAATGCTCAGGGTCATAGAAAAAGTTGCATCACAACCTTCAGAGTTACCTGGCCACAGGAACCATAAACCACAGATCCCCTGAGTCACCCCCAGGCACAGCTATTGTTCAGTCCACCATGCCAGCCTTGGAGCTCCTGGAAACTGATTATCCTTACAGATATGTTTGAAGACGTGGTCAGCTGGGAAGGTCCCATTTCCCTAGCCTTGCATTTAACACACCTGACACACACCACTTCCAGTCACTTCCGGCCACACAGTCCCTTCCTGCCACACTCAGCAGCCCGGAGTGCCCTTTCAGTGGAGGGACAGCCCAGCGGCCCCATCTCCCACCATCATCTCCACACTCTGCTGGCATCTGCTTCCTGCTTCCTTCCTTCACTCCCATCCTCCCTCTCTGCCACTGTCCCTTCGGACCCAGGTCTGCTCCCAGCTCTGAAGTCACTTCCAGTGCTTCTGCCCCACCTGTGAGCTGGAGGAAGGGTGCTGAGGATCTTACAGGTTCTTTTCTGACACATTGATCTCAAGCTTTCAGAACCTCAGTTCTCTCTGTACAAAATGAAGATGACCTTTCAAATTTCTTTTGCATCTAGCATCTAATATCTTAGCATCTTATACACTTCTGCAATTCCAAAATCCAAACAACAAATGGACTGCATGTACAAAGAGCCTACCAGATGCCAGTCTCCGTGTGTTGTTCAAACCTCTGGAAACATGTAGTAGTGTTCGCCCAAGGGGAGACTGAGCCAGTGCTGAGAAGTTATGTAACTTGCCCAAGGTGAGCAAGCTGGCTCATGGCGAGCCAGAACTGAAGCCAGGTGGTGGTGCGGCTCAGGGTACACACCCAGCTCCCATATACCAGTATGGCTCATCCCGCCTGAAGATCTCAGAACTCTGGGCTTCCACGTTATCTGTGCTGATCAGGATTTGGGGTCTAGAGAATCAAAGAAAATTCTTCTGCCCTGATGGCTCCAAGCTCAGATGAGTGATGATGCCCCATACTGTCAGCCAAGGGAATCCCTGAGGATCTCCTCTAAAAGCCATTGTCCACCCTAATTTGTTTCA
This sequence comes from Nanger dama, assembly GCA_917880005.1. Taxonomy (NCBI): domain Eukaryota; kingdom Metazoa; phylum Chordata; class Mammalia; order Artiodactyla; family Bovidae; genus Nanger; species Nanger dama. The sequence continues at coordinate 18,442,605 of CAKJTW010000028.1, read as the reverse complement.
AGGACAGGATAATAGGAGATGGCCTTCCTATGTAGTAGGAAGGATTCAGGTTAGGCAAGAAGGTATGTTAAAAAAAATTCTTTTTCATTTTTGTTGAAGTTAAACAGTCAGTACTGATCGACTGTCCTGAGGACAGCCTTGTCCTTGATCATCACCCTTCAGTCCAGCTTCCCAGAGGCTGCCATGTGTCATGCTTCTAATTGCTCCTCCAGGTAGTTCTTTCATCTTTCCAAGTGAAATGCTTTCACAGTTATTTCCTACTGATGTCAGCCATTTTTTATTGACTTGGACCAAGAATTTCTGACAGGATGTGGACAAGTGCCCCAGGTTCAGGAAGGGAGGTGGGGAAGAATGCCTTTGCTAGAAGAGAGGGGTTGTGGGGCCAGACCTAGGAACAGGGGGTGACCCATTTGCATAATAGAGGGACAACCAGGCTGAGGGTCAGTCTATGGCCCCACCCTCCAAATCTGAGGCAAACACGGTTCCAGGACTTAATGAGCACATGTCTCTCCTCTCAGCCCAGATAGAAAGAAAGCCAAACACATTCCCACCCCTGGCCTACCTGGGATGCCTCCATTCTCCCACCCCAACCGGGAGCCCCCTTGCTGCTTTTTGGACCCATGTCTAGATGTCCCTCAAACCCTAGCTCAGAGCCACTTCCTCCCCAGAAGCCTTCTTGTCTTCCCTGGCCTTCCCTTTCCTTGAGTATCTGAGGCTGAGCCATTGGAACAGCATGGCTCATACGGCTCAGTTCTCCACCAGATCAGGGGTTCATAACCCTGGTCTGACACCAAGGCACCAGGAAACAGGAACCTGATACCTCACTGGCATCCCCTGCCCTGAGCTCAGCCCCCCGGCACTGGTGAGGGCTCAGGACTCGGAGCTGTGATGATTACTGCAGATTCCCTTGGCGGCCCCGCAGCAGGGAGGAAAGGGAGTCAACTAGATCTCAGGTGAGTCCCCAGCTCTGCTGCCTGAGGTTCTAGAGAGAATAAAATGTCCACATCTCCTTTTACAATTTACAAAGCATTTTTCCAACCACCCTGTACATTATGCATTGACAACATTCCAACTTGAGGGATGAATTAAATGAGGCTCAGAAGTCCCATAGCTGGAGGGAGCAGAATGGGCCTGGAAGACCAGGTCTTCAGTTTGCCACAGGGCCCTGCCGAGCCAGTCCCAGCCCCAACACAGGAGCAGGGTTTGAGCAGAGGCTGCTCAGGGAAGCCACCAAATCGTGCCAGGGAGGAGCCACCTGTCCTCAGACTGACGTGAGGCAAGGGGCCAGCTGCTCCCTCCCCATTCCCTCTGAGCATCAGGAGACCCTGCAGGGTCCCATAGTTCTCACAGCTATGCCCGAGTCCCTGAGATTCAGGCTGTGCTCAGCTCACCCGTAGGAAACACTCTCACGAAGTTTCCACCTCTCAGGGTCACATCTGTAGATATATGGCTGTCTGGGGTGCTGGGCTCTGTCTAGGTCTGTGTCCACATGCAGCTGTGGGCTCGCTAGTCTTCAGGCAGCCTGTCTGCTAGCAGGTGGGGCCCTGTCGCCCTCCCAGGTACTTGTTTGGCCTGAGGTATCTGAGCACTGTGGACTACAGATTGTGTGCGGGGCCAGGTCTAATGGTCAGTGAGGGGGAGGAGCCCACGCTGCAGCCCTGCCCACTGCACCTGGCTTCCAGTGGCCCAAGGAGCTCCTAAATATGGCTGTCGCCAGCTTGCTACAGCTGCACCCCCTTCCTCAGGAGACCCTCCAGGAGCAGCAGGTAGGTCTGGCCCAGGCTCCTAAAAAATGACTGCTTTTGCCCAGGGTCCTGGTGCAAGTGAGACCTGGTGTAGGTTCCAAGAGTGGAGTCTCAGTTTCCCCTCAGTCCTGTGGGGTTCCTGCAATTCAGCCACACTGGTCTTCAAAGCCCAGTGCTCTGGGGGCTCCTCTTCCTGGTGCCAGACACCCCAGGCTGGGGAGCCTGATGTGGGGTTCAGAACCTTCACTCCTGTGGGAGAACCTCTGCACTGTGCATTCAAGGTCTCCCTTCTCTGCATCTTGGCTGACAGACACCTGTTTTCAGTCAACCATCCAGATGCTTCCAATTAGCCACTGTGCACTGGGCATGCCAAACATCTGATGGCTCAAACTGCCCCATCCGCTTGGCTGAGGTTCCGCCACCCTCAGCCTGTCATCTATCATTTTCTGTGACAAGAGCCCAGGTGGGGGCTCCTTTTGGGTAGGTCCCGCAAGCAGCAGTTTTGGGAGGGGTCGGGCACCTGGCGCACCCTTGCCTCCCTTCGGTCCTCAGAGGAAGAACGCCCTGGTCATCTTGTGGCCCTTCCCCTGCCCTGCACCCCCTCCAGGTCCGGCAGGGCAAGGACCATCTAGTGCTATTTTCTGACCAGTTCTCTGGAGGCACAGCCAGCCCAGGCAGATGCTGGGAGCAGCCACGTCCAGAAGCGTGAAGGAAAATCAATGTCCCATTTGTCCGAGGACTCAGACTTTCCACGTCATAGACATGAGCGTTTCACCACCATCATACTGCCTTGTTCGGAAGGGAAACTGGAGGCCGGGGGAGGGAAAACCCATTTCCCTGTGACAGCCTGATGGTCCCCACCCCCATCCTGCACAGCCTCGAGCTGCCTCTTGGCCCTGGGGAGGGTGTTCCTCACCCGCCGCTGAGCCTGGAACATGAAGGGTAATTTCCTCCACCGTCTTTCCCTCCCCCACCCCCAGCAGCTCCAGACAAGCTTGGCAGCTGGAGTCCCAGGGAGCGGCTGAATCCATCACCGGGGTCAAAGTCAGGGCCTGGGGTATGTGTTAAAACAAGAAAACCAATCAGAGCTGAAAATGAAAGGCAGTGGAGGTGTGAAGCGAGGATGGAGACTGCCAGACGGGACGCTTGGGTGGCTTGCGGCCGTGGGTGGCCGGGTGGCCGCTGCCCACACACCTGCCCCCTAGTCAATGTGGGCCCTGCTCAGTGACCTGCCGATCCAAGAAGGAGGCAGCCAGTGGGAACCATGCGCTTGTCTCTGTCAACCTAAAGAGCAGACCCCTAGTCCAGGGCTGAAGTGATAAGGGGGTGAGGGAGAAATAATTTCTGTATTTATTAGTCTGTCAATCCTCAGGTACCTCTCAGAGTTGGTACCCATATATCCCCTGTTGTGACACCCAGGCTGGGATAATCCCTGTTCATCAACAGTGGTCTGTATTCTCAGAGACAGAGTCCATGTGGCCTCTCCAAAGCTCCCTCTCTGCCAAAGCTGGGGGTGGGTATTGAGGGGATAACTGGGTCCCGGGAACAGGTGGTGAATACCGACCAAGCATGGGTCCCGGACCTGGCCCACGTGCCATTCCATTCAGTGTCTCAACTGTGAGAGAGATGGTATTTTTGTGCCCACAGACTGGAACTCCCAGTGCTAAAGTGATTGTCCAAGGCCACAGACCATGGAGGAGCAGAGCTAGGAGTGGGGAGTTGGGGGTCAATGGGAAGAGACTCTCCCTGCCAGGCACCCAGTCTCATCTGCACCATAATCACAGTACAGGTATTCCTGAGGGGCTAAGAACCTCCACGTTCAGTGCCTGGAGCAGGCCAAGTACAGCGTCCGCTTAACAAATACTGACGGAGCACCTACTGTGTGCTGGACACACAGCCATAGTGGAATCGACAGTGTCCTATCCCCACGGACATTACCACCCAGCAGAGTCCTCCCCTTCGTGCCCCCTCGTTCCCTGTCCCCATGGTGGGACCCCACGTCAGGAGACCATGTCCAAGAAGTCCAGACCATCAGCCCCATGTCATCGGCCCCTGGCTGCCCATCAGGATAACCACTCCTCCAAGCTCCCATTTTACAGAAGGAGCAGGTGGGATCCACTGCACACAAAGTGGGCAACTGAGAGGGCAGCCTCCTGAGGCCTCCTGCCACCACTCCCGACGGGGTCCCCTCACCTGTGAGGCAGCAGTGGGCCTTCTGTTGTTGGTGCCTGGCTGAGGGGTTAGGCTGCACAGGGAGAGAACTAAAGATGGGGGTGGGGCACGTTAGGATGGGAGGCTGGTGCCCAGGGGCGGGCTGTCAGCCTGGGTGGCACGTGGAGCCCCAGAAACAGAGTAGGCAGAGAGGCATGAGGAAAGCACATCATGCCAGGAGGCCAGCAAGGACAGGGCCGGACTTGGGGGGAACTTGGATGCTGGGCTGGGCCGGCAGGATGCCTGTCTTCAGGCTGGGGGCCGGGAGTTGTGGTGGGCTCTGGGCCCTCAACCTCTCCCTGCTCAGATCTGCAGACAAGAGAGCAGAGCCAGGTGGCATGGTCAGGCTGACAAGGCGACTGCCTGTTCTCAGAGGAGGGGAGCAGTGGGCCCAGGCTGAGCCCCTGCTTCCCTTCTGCCTGGCCACCTCTGCCCCCACCTCTCCAGCAAAGCCCGGGAGAGGACTAGCAGCCGCTCTATTAACGCAAAAACGGGTGGCCTCCAGCTGCTGACACTGGGGTTAATTAAATCTATCTCCCCATCAATTCTCATTCAGCTACTATCGACGGCCATTAGATGGGTGATAGAGTGGCAAGGAAACAGTAATAGACTTGTCTTAACCCTCACGCTGTGTGCAGAGGGGGCACCGTGCTCAGGTCTCCCAGGAGAGCCATCCTCCTGCTGTGGTTCCCAGCTCCCTCCCAGGTAGAGTGTGGCTCCTCAGAGAGGCTGTCCCCTGCCACCCGGCAGCCACCAGATGCACTTCGCTTTTCATTCATTTTGCGAATTCCTCCTGGGTTTCTCCTCTGCACCCTCCCAACAGGTAGAGAAGACAATGACCAGACTTGGGCTGCCCCTTCTCTGCACTCAATCCAGCCTTTCCTCTGTTAAGTCAAGCCCAGCCAAGGCTGTCCGCTCTCAGAAGCTTCAGGCCAAGCCCAGCTCCCATAGTCCTAGTGGTCCAGGTTGCCCACCCCCACTGTGATCAGCAAAACACTGTTCCTGCAAAGATGTCCACATCGCAATACATGGAACTGTTACCTCACATGGCAAAAAGGCACTTGGCACATGAGATTAATTTTAGGATCTGAGGTGGAGAGACTATCCTATATGATCCTGGCGGGCCCAATGTAATCACAAGGGTGCTTACAAGGAAAAAAGATTAGCAAGTCGGAGAAGATGTGACAGTGGAGGCAGCATCAGAAACGTGATATAAGAAAGGCTGCACAGTCATTGCTGGCCTTGAATTTAGAATGAATGTGGGAAGACCAGACAAGGCAAGGAAACGCATTCTTCTCTGAACCCAGCCCCAACACCTTCACGTTAGCCCAGACAGAACAATTACTAGACTTCTGACATCCAGGGTCATAAGGAAATTAATTTTTATCTTAGACCACCAAGTTTGTGGCCATTTGTTACTGCAGAAGTAGGAAAGCAACAGCCCTTATCCCCATCCTAAGTTCTACCTACAGCTATGTTGCTGTTGCTCAGTCACTAAGTCATGTCTGACTCTGCAACTCCATGGACTGCAGCACTCCAGGCTTCTCTGTCCTTCACTGTCTCCCACAGTTTGCTCAGACTCATGTTCATTGAGTCGATAATGCCATCCAATCATCTCATCCTCTGTCGCACACTTCTCCTCCTGCCCTCAATCTTTCCTAGCATCTGGGTCTTTTTCAATGAGTCGCCTCTTTTCATCAGGTGGCCAAATATTGGAGCTTCAGCTTCAGCATTAGTCCTTCCAATGAATATTCAGGGTTGATTTCCTTTAGGATTGACTGGTTGGATCTCCTCGCAGTCCAAGGGGCTCTCAAGAGTCTTCTCTAGCACCACAGTTCAAAAACATCGATTCTTCATTGCTCAGCCTTTTTTATGGTCCAACTCTCACATCCATATCTGACTACTGGGAAAACCATAGCTCTGACTATATGGACCTTTGTTGGCAAAGTGATGTCTCTGCTTTTTAATACATTGTCTAGGTTTGATATAACTTTCCTTCCAAGAAGCAAGCATCTTTTAAGTCATCCCAATTCACATCTTCCTGACTTCACACATGATGTTCCTTCCACCCAAGGAACTGCTTCTGGCTAGTTAACAAAGTCTTCCTTTGAAATTCTACCCAGTACTTCCTCTGTGAAGCCTTCCCTGGTTTCCTCTCTGCCTGGACAGCCTCAGACATCCTCGTGCCCCCCGTTGTATTTGCACATTCCTCTCACGGAGTGCTGCTCAATTTTGCAGTCAGAGTGAAATTCTTTAGCAGAGAGTTTTATCCATCTTCATAAGCCCTGATCCTCTCACACATAACAGTTCAGTAAACATTTGTAGAATGACCACTGTAGGATGGCCTGGTCAGTTTTGTGCTGTATACAGAAGCAATGGAGCTAGGTGGCTGGATATGAGTTCATGTCAATTTTACATCAAGTGAAAAACTCAGATATGAAACCTTAAATATCCATGCTGAAGTATTTAAAGGAAGTGTACAAATATATATATAACTTCTCTTTAAACACATCAAAAATGAGATGGAAATGTGTAGATAAGTGATAAAACAAGTGCAGTGAAACGTTAATAGTGTATCAACGTTCCCTGTAAAATTCCATCAGCTAGGCTATGTTTGAATTTTTTTCATTGGGGGAAAACATACACCTGTGATGATTAATTCTCTGTCAACTTGGCCAGGCTAAGGGATGCCAAGATAGCTGTTAAAACATTGATTTTGGATGTATCCATGAGGATGTCTCTATAAGAGATTAACACTTAAATAGGTAAACTGAGCAAAGATCTCCCTCATCAATGACTGTGGGCATCATTCAACCCCTTGGGGGCCTAAATAGGACAAAAAGGGTGGGGAAGGATCTACATTGCTCTCCATTTGACCTGGGACATCCATCTTCTCTTTCTTAGGCCTTCAGCTCCGACCAGAACTAACACCATCAGCCCCCCTGCTTCTCAGGGACTGAAGCTTGAGCTGCAGCTACACCATCAGCTTTTCCGAGTCTCCAGATGGCAGGTCATGGGACTGTTCAACCTGCTCATGTGAGCCAATTCTTTATAATATATATACCCCTTTGGTTCTGTCTCTCCCAAGAACCCAAAATACCCTAGAACCAGAAAGTCTAAGACCATATCTTGGTTCAGCCACATCCCAACCATATAAACTTAAGCAATTGCTTAACACCTCTGGGCCTCAGTTTCCTCATAAAATGAGACAACAGCACCTTCTATGGTGTTAGTATGAGGACTCAATGAGTTAATGCATGTTTGAACTTTCAGGAGCACCCTAAGCGCCCAGTACATCTTAGTTATCATGCCATCTCTTGATAAGCCCCACATTTCCTTCCTTGCCACCCTAGAAGGGTCACCAAGAGGAATGGCAGACACCTGGAAGTCTCTTGCTGGTCCAGGAAGAGTTTCAGTTGGGACTGGGGACAGAGGAGAGAGAAAAATATCTGCCAGTCAGCCTATTTTCAGTCTGAATGAGGGGACTGAGTCTTTCCAAACCACACACCCAGCACATGCTAGACACTGCTGCTGCCACCTCCTTGGAGTTCTAGGCCAAGGGAACATCCCAGCAAGATATAAAGGCATCAGAGGGGATTCTGGAAGCAGCAGTACTCAGTAGAGGTAACCAGGACCCTGTTGAACAAAGCATCTGAATTTCTATTAGGGGCCATGGGTGCTGTTGGGAAAAACCATGTTGTCATGTGTATGGAATAGTTAACACTTGAAATATTGAGAACAGATGGGAGGGTGATGGGAATGGAAACCCAGAGACCGTCAAGGTCAACTAGGACATTCTTGCAGCAATCCAGGGTAGACAGAGTGGTGGATGGAAGATCTATGTGTGACTATCCACTTCCCAATCTACAAAAAGAACTCTTCTTCTTAGCCTTGACCCCCAAGTCTGGCGTTTCTGGTTCACACCAGCTATTACATTCAATCAGAGGCCTTTTGCCCCCATCTAGTACTGAAGTTTTCAAGAAAAAGAGTAATGTCAAATTCATCTATATCCCACAGACCTAAGTAGGTACTTAGAGAGTAAGAAAACCCCTGCTAAAGTGATGGGGATAAGTCTGGTGAGGTCTGACTTCTCATGAGAGGGGTGGAGAGAAGGAAAGGTACTGATTCTTATGGTTCAAGCTGCCACAGCCCCCAGGAGCCCTAGGTGGAAGGCATCAAGTCAAAGGACAGAACCAGATGATTCCTCTCCTCTGAGTTTGGAAAATAATTGAAGGATTGAGCCCCTTGCACTCAAGCTCTGAGCCATCCAGGTAAGGCATAGATGGGAATACAGCCTCTAGGTCAGAGGAGCAAGAGACACAGAGCAATCAGGGACAAGGGTGGGCTTAACTCCTGGTGGAGTTTCTCTAGGAGAAAAGTGAAGGGCTCTCAGAGCCCTGAGCCTGATGCTCAAGAAGAGTTCTGAGCATAGCCAGGGTGTGAGGTCAACAGGACAGGCAATACTGCAGGTAACTGGTTTTAGAAGGGCTAAAAGAGCCAAGGCCAGGCTTCCTAGGTGGTGCAAGTGGTAAAGAACCTGCCTGCCAATGCAGGAGACATAAGAGAGGCAGGTTAGACTCCTGGATTGGGAAGATCCTCTGAAGGAGGAAATGGCAACCCACTCCAGTATTCTTGCCTAGAGAATCCCATAGACAGAGGAGCCTCAAAGGCTGTAGTCCATGGGATCACAAAGAGTTGGACATGACTGAAGCAACTGATCCATGCATGAAAAAAGCTAAGGTCATTTATCTATAGGTTCATGAGCAGTTCTAACCATGCTCCTATAGACTCTGACCATGTGTGGGTATTAAGATTAGACAGCAAACAAAAAGGAGATGGCTTTTAAAAAGGTTTGCTGTATGTGATAGGACCCACAGACCTTAGGGGACAGTCTGGGCCTTCAGCCTATCTGGAGAATGGGGTGGTAGCTTAGTCATGGCCAAAGAACATGACCCAGAGCCTCTTCAGTGCTGTCACACCATGGCCATATTGATCAGAAACCCTGATTTAAGCAGAAATCATTAGAATATATAGCCCAGGTAATGATTCAGATACAGGGATCAGCCAAATACCGCCTCCTTCCCCACCCCCGAAATCACAGCCCAGAACTGCTCCAAGATCCCACTGTTGCACCTTCAAGCACAAGCTATAAAATTAGCTGAGACAAGTTGAAGATACTTTCATGTAAGACACTGACACATCCAGAGGACAAACATCTAGACAGAGGGGCAAGTTCACAGCAAGTCATCCTTAAATGTTCACTTTAGTCCACTCCCTTTCACTCTGGAGAAGGAAGTGGCAACCCACTCCAGTACTCTTGCCTTGAAAATCCCATGGACGGAGGAGCTTGGTGCAGGCTACTACCCATGGGGTCGCAAAGAGTCGGGCACGACATCAACATCTACTCTTCCTATACTTCAAGAAAGTGTGATACAATGGGGGTTAGATACCCATCCTCTGGTCCTCTAGCAAGGGGAGTATCACAAGTCAGCTATATTCTATTATAATCAAATATGAGGTAATACTCAGGTTTACCCTAACCCTGTCATATTGTGACCTATGGACTGGAGTGTCAACTGTCCCCATCATACCTTCAGTTCAGTTCAGTTCATTTCAGTTGCTCAGTCGTGTCCGACTCTTTGCGACCCCATGAATCGCAGCACGCCAGGCCTCCCTGTCCATCACCAACTCCCGGAGTTCACTCAGACTCACTTCCATCGAGTCAGTGATGCCATCCAGCCATCTCATCCTCTGTCTTCCCCTTCTCCTCCTGCCCCCAACCCCTCCCAGCATCAGAGTCTTTTAACTCTTCGCATGAGGTGGCCAAAGTACTGGCGTTTCAGCTTTAGCATCATTCCTTCCAAAGAACACCCAGGGCTGATATCCTTTAGAATGGACTGGCTGGATTTCCTTGCAGTCCAAGGAACTCTCAGGAGTCTTCTCCAACACCACAGTTCAAAAGCATCAATTCTTTGGCACTCAGCTTTCTTCACAGTCCAATTCTCACATCCATACATGACCACTGGAAAAGCCATAGCCTCGACTAGATGGATTTTGTTGGCAAAGTAATGTCTCTGCTTTTCAATATGCTGTCTAGGTTGGTCATAACTTTTCTTCCAAGGAGTAAGCGTCTTTTAATTTCATGGCTGCAGTCACCATCTGCAGTGATTTTGGAGCCCAAGAAAATAAAGTCAGCCACTGTTTCCACTGTTTCCCCATCTATTTCCCATGAAGTGATGGGACCAGATGCCATGATCTTCGTTTTCTGAATGTTGAGCTTTAAGCCAACTTTTTCACTCTCCTCTTTCACTTTCATCAAGAAGCTTTTTAGTTCCTCTTTACTTTCTGCCATAAGGGTGGTGTCATCTGCATATCTGAGGTTATTGATATTTCTCCCGGCTATCTTGATTCCAGCTTGTGTTTCTTCCAGCCCAGCGTTTCTCATGATGTACTCTGCATATAAGTTAAATAAGCAGGGTGACAATACACAGATTTGATGTACTCCTTTTCCTATTTGGAACCAGTCTGTTGTTCCATGTCCAGTTCTAACTGTTGCTTCCTAACCTGCATATAGGTTTCTCAAGAGGCAGGTCAGGTGGTCTGGTATTTCCCTCTCTTTCCGAATTTTCCAGTTTATTGTGACCCAAGCAGTCAAAGGCTTTGGCATAGTCAATAAAGCATAAATAGATATTTTTCTGGAACTCTCTTGCTTTTTCGATGGGGAAGACTAGAGATCTCTTCAAGAAAATTAGAGATACCAAGGGAACATTTCATGCAAAGATGGATTCAATAAAGGAAAGAAATGGTATGGACCTAGCAGAAGCAGAAGATATTAAGAAGAGGTGGCAAGAATACACAGAAGAACTGTACAAAAGAGATCTTCATGACCCAGATAATCACGATGGTATGATCACTCACCTAGAGCCACACATCCTGGACTGTGAAGTCAAGTGGGCCTTAGAAAGCATCACTATGAACAAAGCTAGTGGAGGTGATGGAATTCCAGTGGAGCTATTTCAAATCCTGAAAGATGATGCTGTGAAAGTGTTGCACTCAGTATGCCAGCAAATTTGGAAAACTCAGCAGTGGCCACAGGACTGGAAAAGGTCAGTTTTCATTCCAATCCCAAAGAAAGGCAATGCCAAAGAACGCTCAAACTATCACACAGTTGCACTCATCTCACATGCTAGTAAAGTAATGCTCAAAATTCTCCAAGCCAGGCTTCAGAAATACGTGAACCATGAACTCCCTGATGTTCAAGCTGGTTTTAGAAAAGGCAGAGAAACCAGAGATCAAATTGCCAACATCATACCTTACATAAGGTAAACTTATCACTGCAAAGAGGATAAACACGGATCATTGTAAGGACATTTTACTGAAACAAGTACAAGGCCATGATTATTTATGACCCATCTTCCAAAAGAGACTTCATTATTCCCTTTGCCTTAAACTTCAGCTTATTAAATGGTGGAATGACACACACCTTCATTACTGAGAATCATACCATTGATAAAATTGCTAGCAGAGGTTTTTGTGGCCTACTAACCCACCAGAGTATGAGATGTCTTGGCAGGGGATTGCCTGGATTGTGCCTGTATACCCTCTGCCTCTACTGCATAGAATCATCTTGTTTTCTTAGATAAGATCACCCCAGCCAATACTGTAAACCACCCCCTTTTCCTGTTCAGAGTAACAGAGAAATGACTATAGCCTTTCTCTACTTCTATTTCAATGATAATTGTATTATCTAGGTAAGTCCTCTTTTATCTACTAATGCCTCTAAACTAGCAGAGTCCAGAAATGTAGGAAGGGGAAATTTAATGAACAGGACCTTTGTTACAGTGATGGGTTCTCATTCTTTCCCACCATCCAGTATCTAGATCCAAGCAATCCATCTATGAGGGAATCACCGCGTTAGTCTCTGGTTTAGACCATATACCGCACCTTCTGATAATGTTCCAACCTCCCGGGTGCTGAATCCAGTGTAGCACAATGATGGGAGTTTCCATGGACTGTTCCACAGTCCTATATGGCTGGCTGCTTCTGGGAGGTGGGGTACATGCAAAGACAAGAGGAGTCCATGGGCTTCAGCCTATTGATTTATTCTAAGAAACTAGTTCCTACATCAGATGCAGTGGAGAGAGGATATTCAAGTTTGTGGATGGTTTTAACATACTTGGTGGGCAGGGAAAGGTATGTCTACTGGATGCTGGGAACCAAGGGGCGGAGCTGTGTCCTGTTCTGGGTACCACTCAAAGTCAGTCTTTTCAGGTCATCACCGCAGCCAGGACAATTATGTCACATGCTCTCTTCAAAAACCAAAGCTGCCTACCGAGTGTTAGGCTTCTTACTGAAAAGAGGCTGCAAGGAAGGCCCAGCAGCAGTGTGCTCACTGAAGCATGGCTTTGGGTGACAAACCACTCCCTTTGAGCAGCATGAAAGATGCTGACTGACAAGACCAAGCTGAGTGGCCGCTGGGCAGCTTAAAGCCCATTGTTCTCTGTGACTGTTCTGCTTCCACATACCACAGGCTGTGAGAATCTCACACCTTCATACCAGCTGAACTGTCACCACCTTCCAGCCCCTACTAGGCCAGAATGCAGTCCATTTCCTTTAAGGTCTAGTTCCTTGCCAGCCAGTTCAGCTTGCAGTTCTCTCAAGCAAGGTTCTTGGTTATAAGACAATGAAAACCTATTCTGGCCAATGTAAGCAGAGAAAGGAACTCATGAAGACTGGGGGTAGCTTGTAGAATCCTCAGGAGAGCTGAAGTTTTGCCACACAGCAGACCTTTCTGGTGAGAACACCTCAACACCACCAGTGGATGCTGGCTTCTCAAGCTGGCATTGCTCATGTGACAGATGTGGCCAGTTTCAGGGCCTCCTGAAGCTTGATCTTTTTGCAGTTGTCACAGTTAGCAGAGAGAAGGTTATTGTCCAGAGTCCTTGAAGCTTTGCCTCATTGGCTTCTATTCCAAATCCAGGGAGGGCACATCGATGGAGCCTGAGTCCTGTGTATGTTCTACCTGCAAGAGGGGGTATCCAAGTTTGCTTCCTTAGTGCCAAGTGGGTGCTATTTCCCACTAGGACCAAAATGTTAAAAATCCAAGCAGAGGCAGAGGGATCAGACAGTAAGTGGTCAAAGACAGCCAGCATGGCTAGTTTATCCACACAACCCTGGCCTCCCCAGGTTTGGCTCTCACCTGTTCACACAGAATGGAAGTTCCTTGCCATCTCTGCCACACCTAAGGGAGGGCCACAGGCCAGACTTCAGACAGATGATGCTCTACTGGTTTTCTTCCCTTAGGAATGCCTTTGTCCATGGAGCCACTGAGGAAGCATCCCTGAAGCCAGGTCACAGCCACCGTGAGAAGGCCAGCTTCCATGCCAAGGGGCTGAGCTGCAAGGTCACCACCACTAGGGTCCCAGGCAGTGCCAGACTCTGGGTAGAAAGCAGGGTGTGGGAGAAAAGAAAGGCTTTATAGCCTGGCCAGTGTAGTACCCAGGGATCTAGTCTGCACTGTTCAGCCTTCCTTCGCCCCTGCTCTTTGTGATCATAGCATTTCCTGTTCCACCTGCAACCCTTCAGCCATAGCCACATGCTAGTGCAGAGGTAGGGATATAGGATATGTTATGTTACTTCAGGGCCCATCTCACCCCACGTGCAGGCCATAGGCTCACAGGGGAACCTCCTGCAGCTGGAGGCCATGGTATGCTGGCCCATGCCTTCCAGGCATGCCTTCCTGCCGGGAGGCCCTGATCTATTCATTCTTGGCCTTTAGCCAAATGCAGTTGCTACATTTTCTGTCCTTCATATTGGCTTTGGCCCAAGTCTTCCCTCCCACGTTTCCCAAGAATTCTGGAACATACAGAGGTGAAGCAGAAGTCAGAGCAGTGGTCCTGGTTACTGAGTCTAAGTCTCCTACCATGGTGATATTTGTGCTGAGATGTTCTATCTTTTTAGCACAAGACTCTAGCCCCTAGAGATGCTAATGGGTGCCCTTGGGACCTTACATGTGGGAATGGAAGGCAGTGTATGGTGTAGGTTAGATACATGCAGAGACCCAAATTCCAGTGTACGTATGGCATTTTTCCCTGAATAGATATCCATGCACTGTAAAAGGACACAGGGAAAGCTTTGGGCCTCAAGTGAGAAGCCACTTCTGCTGAGTGTCAGTCTTGCTTCAGTACCAGGCTCACAGTCTGTGTGAAGCTGCTGCAGGTTCTCAGGTGGAGCAGGAGCCAAGTGGGCAGTCAGGAGTGAATCCTCACTAGGGCTGTTAGTCCTGTGGATGGAGGTGACTTGGCCTTCTCGGTGTATCTGTCTAGAGCCGTTGTGCGCACCAGCCTGGTCAGACGGGTACAGAGTTTGCTTGGACTCTGCTGGCTCAGTCACCTGCTTGTGCTAGATTCTACTGAGAGAACCAAGTCAGGAGGCACAGAGAAAGCTGATACTCCCAGGGAAAAAATAAAGAGATGCCTGGTTCTTGTACGGCAGTTTCACGCCTTCTGGGAAGATCTTTTGGCTGCTCCACAGTAGCGACTGGAATCTACTGATTGTTCAGAATCCTGACATGATGACCAGCTGCAGGGCCACCATGATCAAAATGATGCATTGTGCTTTGCCTGCATACAGACCAAGGGCCTGCATCCAAGCACAGCGGTCTCCAGCTTCGAGTCCAGCTCAGCTGCTGATACAAGTTCTGTTTCAAACACAGACACACTTTGACTTGAGACATCTTCTACAAAACTTCTACTACTTTTGGACTTCTGCGTAGTACTTCCAGCGCCTTCTTGTAACTGCCAGCGTTCCAGGCCAGATCAGGCCACCCAGTGGCCTTTATTGCTCGCCAAAGGAAGTCCACAGATTGGGGGTGTACACGCACAAGGTGGCAGTGCCTTTTCCACCACCTTGGCCACTGTGTTTAGGTCTGGCTATTGTTGTCGTAAACGGTTGGTTCTCCCAGTCCCAATCTCTTGCCTCCTGCCCACTCTCCCACATGCCCTTTCACCCCTCTGAAAGCCTCAGGTTGGAGAAAGACACGCCTGTGTCTAAGGGTTATTGTTCTTGTGGTCTCAGACTGGAGCTGAAGCCAGGAGTATGTGATGGCTTGGACAGGCTTCACTTAGAGTGCCCTCTGCCAGAAACAGAGTCTAGATCTGTGTTCTAGATCCCTACTACTAGGACTTCACTGTATCAGAGACTTTCTGAGCAATACTGATCTCTCTGTGGGGAGATAGAGAAGTTAGGAGGCCATAAACCCCAGGAGAAATGCCTCAAGACTTCTTTCTACCAAGGTCTAGCCTAGTGGGCTATTTCTACCTCCCAGATGATTACATTTCAGTGCTTGAAAGCATGACTAGGACACCATGTACTTCATCAGTTCTCACCTGGGGAATGTGAGATGCTTACATAGACCTGTCGCTGTCTTGTCCATGGGAGCCCTCTGGCTCAAGCCCTCCAAGGCGAGATTCACTCTAGCTACCATGCATTATGCTATGATTCTATCACCCTGTGTTCTGTTCCGTGCTTGACCAAACCTCAGATTTACAGGGAAAACCTAGAACTTCTAATATTGATACTGTCTCAGCCTCTTCCCCTACATTTTCCAGTTTTGCCATTTGTGAACAAATTCTCCCATCCCCAGAAATGCTGCCTGGATCCAGACAGATCCCAGAGATATCATCCCTTCCTTCTGCTTATCACCTACACTCAACTGATGCCTTCTACCTGAGTTGTTCCTCCTACTTCAGCCTTAGCACATCCTACGGCTAGAACTGCAAGAAGTCTGTGGAGGTCCTGTCTCTACACTCTCCAGGCCTACAATGGTCACTTCCTGGGTATGCTAGTGTAGAAGGCCAGAGGCAAACCAGCTTCTACATGGAGGTAGACCCACACTCAGTATTCCCAGACACTGTTCTATTATACTTTGAAGACCATCCCTTTGGAGATATGGAAAGGGTGAGGAGGATACAAGGCTCAAAGGGATACCAGTCTGTACCCCTTGCCCTGGCTATGCATGATGTTCTTTGGACACCCTTAGAGTCTGAGCCAAGATCAGCTACCACTCTAGCCCAGCACCCTCTGCATCTGGGCTTTGCCACCCTTGCCAGCCCAGGCCAACAGATCCAGCTGCTAAGGTCCCAGGTACTGCCTAACCCAGGGTCACAAGGAAGATATATGCCACTCCTGGAGAACCAGTGCCCACAGCAAGGCTACAACTTTCTCTTCTTGCAAATTAGGGAGCTTTGGTCTCACTCTTGGATAGAAAGGAAGTTGTCTAGATGTAAAGCTAGTACATTTGACTCAGCTATGAACACAGACCCTGGTTCAAGGAGACCTGAGGTCTAAACCATCACAGGACAGGTACTGGCAGCAAAACCAGAGGGGTAGACTGCCAGAAAGGGGGCCGAAGCAGCCTGGGGGGCAGCAGTCAGGCCAAAAGGTCAGAGGCAACAAGTAGGGTATAGTAAGGAGCCCAGGTACCAGGCTGCAAGGAGAATGTTATTCCAGCCTGAGGACCAAGAAAGGAGAGTGGGAGAGAAAGATGAAGGAGCCATGGAGAACGTATCTTATGGGCAGCAGGGAATTGGGATAGATCTTGGTATACAGAGAATGTTGAGGTACAGAAAGGCAGCCAAAGGCTTGATCCAGGGTCCCTATCCAAAGCAGGCAGGAGTCAGGAACCCACTCTGGATGGACTTTTAGCAACTCAAGGTCAAGTTCAAGAGGAAGTATGCATGGGAGAGAATGAAAGGGAACCAGCAAGGTTGAGTAGAAGATGAAAACCTAAGCCATGTTTCCCCTCTGAGAGAGACCCTGCCATACACAATGTGCATTTGTTGAGCAGATACAGCCCTGTGAGCCAGTGTGTACCTGAGTGTGTATTCCTGCTTCCAATTAGAAGCTAGGCTGGGGAGCGTCCAGCCCTGAAAGAGGCTATGCAAAGTGCAGGCAGTCCCCAACTTATGCACAAAGCTTCTCAGAGATGCTCTTCCCTGGGGAAAAATGCAATTCTGAGCCCTGAATCAGAATCAGAGCTTTCTGGTAAGCCTCCCATGCTGACTTTAGGCTTTAACTGGCACATATCTGTTATAGCCCAGGGATGTCACATATTACTGTGACCTGTCATTCATTACTCTGAGCTCCCTAAAGGCAGAGATTTGGCTCTCTTCCACTCCAGGCCATGACAAAGCTGATGTCCAATAGTTGTGTGTGAAGTCTCTATAGAAGATAGACCTCCCCAGGAAGTTTCTCAGGTTGAAGAGACAAGCAGGTCCCTAGGTGACATGTTATAGGGTGACAGGCTTGGAAGGTCTGCGGGACAGATGTTTAAGGAGGTTTCCTAAGTGACCTTGGCTGTTGATCCAAGCAGAGTAAAGTAGGACAGAACAAATCCTGGAATAACTATGGCAAGACAGTGGGGACCAGGCTATGAGCCAACTCTAGTCTCTGTCCAAGGGAAAACCAAGTGTTTGTCTCCTGTGATCTTCTGGTCAAGGTGTATTCTCTAAGTCTCATCTTCTCTAATGAGACTAAAGCAATAGTATTAAGGGATCGTGGTCTCCTCATGATTTCTACTAACACCAAGCATGCCAAGTTCATGGTATACTGCTTAGGTGATATTCCATGTACACAGCTGCATGACAAGTGCCAAGGTCTTCCTACATATAATTCTAAAGCAACCCCTGGGGCCCAGAATTCTTAGGAGACATGGCCTGGGAAGAGAGGCAAGAAAGAGAGGTGCTTACACAAGTGAACTTAGTGAAGGGCTGGCCCTGACAAATTCAAGCCTCGTTTCTTTCAGCCAGAACCTGACCCACATGTCTAGAGTGAAGGGTAAACTGAGATTTCATTAGGCAGATTTACAGACCTTAGATCTTGGCACCCCACTCCAGTACTCTTGCCTGGGAAAATCCCATGGACGGAGGAGCCTGGAAGGCTGCAGTCCATGGGGTCGCTGAGGTCGGACACGACTGAGCGACTTTACTTTCACTTTTCACTTTCCTGCATTGGCGAAGGAAATGGCAACCCACTCCAGTGTTCTTGCCTGGAGAATCCCAGGGACGGGGGGAGCCTGGTGGGCTGCCGTCTATGGGGTCGCTCAGAGTTGGACACGACTGAAGCGACTTAGCAGCAGCATAGACCTTAGATGCCTAACACACTAGATTATGGGCAACAGATGAAAAGTGGGACTCAGAGGCAGGAGAGGAAAAACAGTTTGAAGAGAAACCACCAGCCCAACTGGGATCCAAATGGACCTCATGAGATGAGTCCCAGTGCCTGGCATAGCTGTGAGACAACACACAGGCAGACAAAGTACCCAGATGCCAAGAGCCATGGCTGCTGTTGTCTTCATTTTCATGGTTGGTATGAACAGAGATCACAGATTAAGGGGAGGGTGAACAAGTTCGAGAGAACCAGGAAGAAGGCTCTGAAGACAATCTTCCACATACAGCACTGAGCGGGCCAGAAGCCAGGCTGCTCATAGCCTGGGTCCCCAGATGCCACTACCTGCTGCAGTTAAACTCTGAAGAGATGGGAAATGAGTGAGAAAAAGCACTGGGTCGAGTCCTGAACTGTAGTGAGGCCCTGCTTTCTGTCTAGATTCTAGAACAAGTTCTCTCCAAGGTGGCTCCTGAGCATCCTGGAGATGCCTGCCTCAGACCATGTGCAGCGTATTTCCCAGGCATCCACCTTGGTCTCTGTCCTCAGACATCCACCAAGGCAGGTCCCAGAAGGCTTCCATGGGTAAGATCAGCAGCCAGCTTCTAACTAGCCCCTCTATACCATTAACACAGTGACAGAAGCTTAAGGGAAAGTCTAATGCAAACACTTCTTTCTCAGGTTTATTTTAAATAAGCCATCCTTCTCTAGCTTCAGCTTACCTGCTGCTGGATACTTTCTATCCATAGTTATAGAATCTTGTTTAGAATCTCTTTCTAAACTAGACCTTCTATGATTGTTTTTTTTTTTTTTTAAGACATAGCTGAGCAGCCCATTCTCCATCTCACTTTGTGTGCCCCAATCTTATAACCCTCCCCTACCTTGACATTCTTCCTGAGGGCTCCAGTAGTCTACAGGTAATTATCCCCTAAGGATAACTCCATTGTCATCTCTATTGCTCAGTCTCCAGTTATAAACCCTGGGCAGAAGAGGTGACAGTTTACAGGATTCCTTCTTAGGCCTGCTTCTCAGCTTGTAGTCTGATTTCATGCTTGCCCATCTTCTATTTCCATCAGTACACCAGTAACTGCCTCCATCCCAGACTGTTCCTGATCTCCAGGAATCTCCCTGCTGGACATTCTCACTTGAGCAACTCAAACCAAGATTGCCCTATATTGAATTTGTTTCTGCTTCTAAGGAACTAGAAGGATGCCTCAGCTGATGTCATGCTGTGGACCTAAAGATAACCACTAGATGACCAAAAGCTGTTTTCTGCCTCTCTCCTTTAACTCTGTCCTACCTCTTAAGAATTTCTTGAACCCATCTATTTCACTCTGACTTCCCTACCCCAAGTTTTTCCCCCTCTCACCTGAGGAGCTACAACTTTCTAAGAGGTCATCAGAACTTTTCATTCACTGGAGTCCAGCCAGGCTCTCATCTAAAATCCTGCGTTATTTTTAAAGATAGTCTTATCTGGTCACTGGTGTTCTACCCCTGCTTAAATCCCTTTTATAGGATCCTAGTGTTCAAAGGGCATATGACAAGGTCTTCAACCCAGCCCAAGGGACCTGACATGGTCTGACTCTGGCTTAAGTTCCTGTAGTCAACCCCATTTTCCAAGTTGGGGTCATACCACCTTTATATCGGGCATATTTACTGAGGATGCCACTCACTGAGGAAATTGCTACAAGATACTCTATCCTCATTTCTTCAGAGAAACTCACAGGACTAGGCACTTGGGCATCCAGCCCTGTCTTCCAGGTTGTCGGGGTCTGAGGAGCATGAGGCAGGCTCCTTCCCCAGCGCAGCTCCTCTGCACCCCGTAGTGTTCTATCTGGACTTAGGGAACTTTTCCGCTTCTTAAGCGAGCGTCGACCTCAGAGCTGTGGGAGTCCAATGGGCAGCTGGCCTAGAGGTACCATGGTGTAGTCGACTATTTCAATGTGTTTATGAATCCTACTTGGTTGCTTTGGGACCATCCTCAAGGCCTGACAGAGATACTAGGGAATCCCTTGAACTCAGCTTATCATCCCGTCACCACTACACACCCCACCCTCAATAAGCCAATTGCAGATGTAGCTACTCAAGATCAATATGCCTAGGCTACTTGTACACTGTGTTTAGGCCTCAGAGAGATAAGCATGTCAGGCCTCCCAGTCAGGCCTCGTCTCATTTCCATAGACATGGCACCTGAGGTGTCAGGTGTATATGAAAGAGGTAGAAGTAGGTGGCGATACCTCTGGACTTATGAGTTCAGTCCTTATGCTGGGCCAGCCTTGAATTTCTTCTTCATAGCCCCCTCACGCTGCCTTTTTTTCTACACTATAAGGGCTGTAGCTCTTTCCTTCTCGGATCCCTGCATGCCATTGACTTCACACAGTAGCTTCTTTCCTGTTCACCTCCAACCCTGGGGCAGGCTGCTTATATTTTGGTCTAAAGGGTCTGTAATGGAAGCCATTTTCCAGGATCCAGGACTGCCCGCTGACTTCCAGAGGAAAGTTTCTAGATGGACCTGTCCGTATTCCTGCTGCCTTGACTCACTATACCCAGGACTATAGAAGAGTTGCCAGGTTAGTAAACAGACCTCTTGTTAAGATCTCCCAGATCTATGCCTGTGGCCAGGCATCTGCGGGGTAGCCTCAGACATTGCCTATGCCCATGATGCCCTCAAAACCCTCAGGGTTCACTCAGGTGCTGAAGACCCCCAGGATGACAATTGTCAAACCTGACTTTAATGGAATTAAGGGATAATAATCAACAGAGAAGGCAATGGCACCCCACTCCAGTACTCTTGCCTGGAAAATTCCATGGGCGGAGGAGCCTGGTAGGCTGCAGTCCATGGGGTCGCGAAGAGTCGGACACGACTGACTTCACTTTCACTTTTCACTTTCATGCATTGGAGAAGGAAATGGCAACCCACTCCAGTGTTCTTGCCTGGAGAATCCTAGGGATGGGGAGCCTGGTGGGCTGCTGTCTATGGGGTTGCACAGAGTCGGACATGACTGAAGTGACTTAGCAGTAGCAGTAGCAATCACACTGACAAATCTGTGCAGGGTTGGGCCCTGGGAACCCAGGCTGTCCCGCTCCCCAAGCCTGGGAGTTACTAGAACAGAGGAACCTGAAAGAATATAAAATAAAGACAAGTATTCAGACACCCTGCTCAGTACTCCCAGCTTGGGTCGCCAGTCAGGTAACAGTGATTCAAGGAGTGTCAGGAAATGCTACCTGGAAAAGGCCAGAAGGACCAGAACAATTGGCCCCCATACATACGGAGTATGGGCAAAGACCAGGTTTTCAGATGCTCCTTCACTGTATCCCATCCTGCTTCCCCCCTTTCTTCTCTATACCAGAGTAAAAAAACAGACTCATAAGAAGAATGAGAAGCTATCCCCACAGGCCACAGAGATATGCTGCAGGAGTAGGGCTCTGCACCCAGGAGAGGAAGAATGAGGCAAGAATCCAGCGTGTATCCTGGACCCTCCAGCCCAGGCTGCCATTATCTGCTGACCAGCGAGGCCCCCAGGTGAGAATCCCAGGAGCCTCACCACAGCTCCTGCCTCCTAGGGGCTGCTTTGCCCTGGCCTAGGATAGCCCGTGGTGCAGCAGGAGCCTAGCCCTTGGTACTGGTACCTGTTCTGCCTGCCTGATTATCAACCATCAGCCACTCTGAGTCTCAGGAATTCTCCTTAGGGAAACAACTCTGCAAGTCTACAGGTGGGCCAGAAGGGAATATAAAGAGACCCAGTGGCAAGGTAGGAGAGTTTTAGTCTTCACCCCTGATAAGATCAAGATACCAATACAAATGGGTAACAGATTGGTTTGAGCTTTTACAATTGGAAGAACCCACAAGACTACATAAGTGCCAGCGAATCAAACTAACACCTGGCTAAACCCCTATGCACTGAAGAAGGGTAGAAGCCACAGCACCAAAACATTCAGTGGATACCAAGTGCTGGTTTTCCACTATTTTGGCTTTATGAATTCTTGTGGCAAATGTTCAAATGCTTCCCTTTAAAGTTCTAGGCCAAAATCTAGTTCTGTACTTCCTAAGAAGATGTCATCTTCATCCACTAAGTGTAAGGAAAAAGTTCTTACTAGCTTGAGAATTCTGTAGAAAATCTGGTGTTCTAGCTTCAGCTTGTACCACAGTAGAGACAGTCTGTACTCTCCTCCAGGGGATTGCCTAAGAAGTAGTGGGTCCTTGAGACAAGACCACTTGGTATCTTACCAGAAGTAGAGGGAACAGCAAGGCACTTAAGCCTGAACACAGCCTGGGCCCTAGGCTGACTTCTCTGGAAATCTGGATTTGTCCCGGAAGCAGTAATGGCTGTCACAGCCAAATCAGAGATGGGCAGAAATTGAGTTGGTTGGGAGAGTATTCCCCAGTCCACAGGGATCATTTATCAGTCCAAGTAATGCTAAGTTATGGTCTCGTAGCTCAGTTCTAGATGGCTTAACACAAAGGCTTATTTTCGGCTCGAGTCTCATAAGGGTACAGTGGTTTGTGCAAGGCTCTCTTACTAGTACAGGCAGGAATGGTCCCTTCAGCTATGCCATCAGAATACATAGCTTTTAGGGTTATCTCTGCACAAGGACTTGAGGAAAGCACACCTATCCTTCATGGCTCTTGACCAGAAGTGACATCATTTCCACTCATATCATGTCAGCGAGGTACTCATGTGACCTGTGATGATGGCCAAAGGGAAAGAGGTATAGAGATGGTCTCTGATCATCAGCAAACAGCAAGCTGTCCAGTTCCTATCACAGGCACTGCATGTTATACTAACCGCAACAGCATCACTACCACACTGGCTGAAGAATTCTTGGAATGAGAACAACCCTTGCCCGCCCCCACTCCAGCTCCTGGCCAGGGGAGGGTAGATGCCAGCAGTGACCTCACATGTTGAATTTTACCTGTCGCCTCTAGTGCTGAGTGTATTTGCACAGAAGGACCTTTTAGGGTCAGCAACATTCAGGAGCAGCCTTGAGTATGGATGACTCAAAAAGTCAATCTGTTCCTTTGGGCACAAAGTCATCATCGGAGCAAGGCCTGCCAGAGGCTTGGGCACAGTCTAAGATGCTACCTCACCATCTAGGAACATGTGTCCTCAGCAGTCTCCATGACTGAAGTTCTCACTGAAACATCAGCACATGAAGGTGGAGTCCAGAGGACCTGCCTCAGATGCCCCATGGGTGCCGTCAGCATCAGCTCCACACAAGCCATAGCCAGTCTGAGCAGGATTCTATGAGCCCACCTGCAGGAGTTGGCCTGACCCTCAGCAGCATTCTTGAAACACAGCCTCACTCATCTGGAGGGCAGAGGCCTTTCTCTCATTCACTGCTACGTCTGCTGCCCAAGGTGGCTGCAGTGTCAACATCTCATGCACACTTGGAGGGTGTGCACCAGCACACTCAACTGTGAGTTCCATCTATTTCAAGGTGGCTGATTTCCCCAGGATAGCACCCCTGGGAACCTGCCAGAGAAAGCACAAAAGCTCTTTAAAGAGACGCTGCTGCTGCTGCTCTTGCTAAGTCACTTCAGTTGTGTCCAACTCTGTGCGGCCCCATAGATGGCAGCCCACCAGGCTCCCCCATCCCTGGGATTCTCCAGGCAAGAACACTGGAGTGGGTTGCCATTTCCTTCTCCAATGCAGGAAAGTGAAAAGTGAGAGTGAAGTCACACAGTCATGTCTGACTCTTCGAGACCCCATGGACTGCAGCCCACCAGGCTCCTCCGTCCATGGGATTCTCCAGGCAAGAGTACTGGAGTGGGGTGCCATCGCCTTCTCCCAAAGAGACGCTACTCAAAGTTAACTAGGTCCTCACAAGCCTGATATGGACTATGCCCGTGATTCCAGTGGTGCCTCTACCTCTGTTTCTGGGTGGTGCAGCCTGTGGTGAATAAGCCTAAATCTGAACTCACCCATTGGGAAGTTCAGTGCCTACCTGTCAAGTGACCAGGTGCCATGACCTAGTTGGCAGGCAAGAGCCTGCATCTAGCTTATGGGAAGCACTGATGAGGTTGCCTAGTTGAAGCAGCATTAATAAGGGGGAAATACCAATACAGAACGATCCCAAATCAGCCTGATGGCGCTAGAAATCCTAAAGTCAGAAAGGGGAGAGAAAGGGCAATAGTCCAAAAGAGCCCACTTCACAGGGCGGCAGAGTGTGAGTAGGAGGGCCCCAGAGAGAAGAACACCTTGAGTCACAGGCAGAGAGCAGAGCTTTCTTCAAGGGCTCCCAGCAAGGTGGACTCATCTCCTAGAAGACTCAGCAACTCAATGACTCAGAAAGGTGCTAGAAGATTCAGCAGCTCAATGACAGCATCTGTGACAGGAAAGAAACAACCCAGAAGCAAGTGACATCGTAGACCATCTAGAGACTGACCATCATGATCTCATCAGCTCCACATAGCTGCATATCCAAGTATATTTTGTGTTTTGTCGAAGGTAGGTAAAAGTCTTTCAAAGAGAAGAGACTGGATTGGGCTTTAAGGATCTCAATTAACATATCTGCATCATCCCTAGAATCCAATTCTAAAATAGACCTTCAGGTATTAGAGGGAAATCATGATATTTCACCTCTGCCAGGGTGTGTTGGACCAATGGACCCAGTATCCAAGCTTGAAAGAATTCTAGGAATAGTTTTCTTCATAGACCCAGGAAGTGTCTTGTATGTATTGTGTATGTCCCTATCAATGGGACAGTCCAGGTCCCATTCCTGGCCATGTTCCCTATGTGGCTGTCTCCTTTGGTACCATGGGACTCTTCGTTCAGCACAAATCCACTCAGCCTTTGTTAATTCCCCTGCAATGGCATTCTGAAGGGCTAGGAGCAAGAGTCCAGATTTTTCCTTGTTACCTATTGATATGGACAGCACTCCCATCAGAATTCCAGTGCTGCTACCTGTTTCCTTGGAGGTCCTACTCCTGCCGTAGCTTTTGGGTAACACCTGTGTAAATGCAGCCTGCCCCTGATGGATGGGAAGTATCAGCCTTCCAAGGTGGACCCAAGGAAGCTAGCCACCCTAGCTGAGTTCGTCCTTTAGCATCCTGAAGTCTAGACAACTGAACTGCCAGCATAGTCCAAGGAACCCTAATTTTTCCAATGAGACATTCTTAGTCCCCCAGGTTCTGGGTCTCATAGAGGGAGCTATATCAGGAAGAACCCTTATACCGCTTCCTAAGATCTCTTGCCACTTAGCCCTAGGACTGTGAGGCCAACCCATTGTCCAGAGACCAGGGATGCCTAGAAAAGAATATGCCATCACATCTAGACCTCTGGCCACTGGCCTTATAGTACCAGCAGTTTATAAACAATTTATGACCTAGTATGCCTCCCGTACCTATCAGTTCAACTTCAAGGAGAAGTGGCCCAGGGCATACCTATGCTCCGAATTTGACTCTCTTTATCTGGTTAGAGAACAAATGAAAGCTTTAAGATCTTATGATTAAGAGGATTCTCATATATAGCCTGGAAGTCAGTGCAAGGTGTTAGAGTTGTATTCACACCCACACCTGCCTGTCCAGACACTGGCCACATACTTAGATGTGAAGCAAAGAAACTAAGCACATTTACCAACAGTCTATCCTGACAGACTGTGCCAAGGTCTGTTCTATTCATATTGTGAAATGATCTGTGGACAGGTTGATTCTATAAAGAGCAAAACCCCACATTCAGAGTCACAGAAAACCACCCACAGGACTTGCAACCTGTGCTCACAAGGTCAAAGAAGAAATACAAGCTACATCTCATTCCCATGCTACAAGTCCCAGGGATGGGGTGCCTAGTTTCTATAAGAAAAAATAAAAAACCAACATTTTTTAGTTTAAAAGAAGAAACTGGACCACAGGATAGAATCATACTGAGCTCAACAGACCAGAGAAGCTGTCTAAACTACATCCCATCATTTCTCAAGCCCCAGGGACAAGGGTGCTAGGTTTCTACAAAAGACCCAGGTTTAGATCCTGCAGGAAAGCTGGACAACAGGAAAGGATCAGACCTACACTCAGCATCAGAGGCAAGCAATCTATTCTCCATCCTGATGCCACACATCCCAGGGATGGGGGTCCCAGGTTTCTACAGGTAAAGAGACCAGGTTTTAGATCCAGCAAAAGAGTTGGACCACAGCAAGAGATCAGACCGGTGCTTAGCAGACCAGAGGAGCAATGTAAACTACATCTCATCCTGATGCCCCAACTCCCAGGGGCAGGGATCTCAAGTTTCTACATGTTTAAACAAGAAAACCCAGGTTTCAGATCCAGCAGATAAGTTGGACCACAGGAAAGGATCATCTTGGGCTCAGCAGGCTAGAGATAATGCAAGCTAAGCCTCATTCTTACGCCTCAAGTCCCAGGTTCCAACATCCAGTTGTATTTTACTCTGAGTGTACACCCTAGGGAGCATACATGGAAGGTGAGAACATCAGGGCACATAAAGCAGTCATACCTGGGCATGTCCCTAGCCTGAGGCAAAGCCAGTGATGGCTGTCTTCTTTAGGGGGTGTCGGGATCTATGTGACACATCCCCAGGTTGGTCCAGTCTATCTGGGCACAGGATACCTACTCATCTCTCAATCAGAAAGCCAACCTGAAAGTTGACTTTCTCCTAGAGACAGAAGATGCCTAATAGCTGGATACATATGATACTTTCCTTATCCAGCCCCACAACATAAAGGAATTTCCAGGTTTCTGTCTTTCTGAAGATGATAAAAGCTTTTCATCTAAAAGTTAGGTGTCCCAGAGATATTGGGATCTCAGAAGCCTATGAGGGTCTCAAGGATACCGTGCCAGAGTTAACACCAGCAGAGCCAAATACTTTCCTATTTTTGAGGAGTGAGATGCCTTGGACTAATAGGGCTCCTGGAGATCTCTCCACTCAGCTAGTACATTCAAGGCCTCAATAGTGGAAGTGTCCTTCACTCAACACCATGCCCTAATGCTGAGAGTTGATGACCTGCTGAAGCTGCTACTCTAACTCCACAGTTCTACTTTAGAGCTACTCTTGTTCCCATAGGCTTCTGAGTCTGGAGTAAGGAGGGAATATGGCAAGAAGATATGTTCTTGGGCTCATTTGTCTGTTGAGGGGACTACAGCAACAGGAACCTGAGATCACACTGGGGAATGCCAATAGTCATCAGTGGTCATGAATCTGGTTGAGATTCTGATACATCTAGTTCTGTCAGAAGGCTTCAGTTACACCAAGAGAATGTGAAGAGTGAGCAACTGGGCATCAAATGGTTCTTGAACACATTAAGGACTTCACAAAGTCATAGATCCCAGTGTGGTAGATTCTATAGCCAGGACAAAGAAAGCAAGCTTGGGAAACATGCCAACATAACCAAGAAGGGCTACAGCTGTACTGACCTGTTGCTGCTGCTAAGTCACTTCAGTCGTGTCCGACTCTGTGTGACCCCACAGACGGCAGCCCACCAGGCTCCCCCATCCCTGGGATTCTCCAGGCAAGAACACTGGAGTGGGTTGCCATTTCCTTCTCCAATGCATGAAAGTGAAAAGTGAAATTGAAGCTGCTCAGTCATGTCCAAATCTTAGCGACCCCATGGACTGCAGCCTACCAGGCTCCTCCGTCCATGCAATTTTCCAGGCAAGAGTACTGGAGTGGGGTGCCAGTGCCTTCTCCATACTGACCTAGATAGAAATAAGGAGAGAGGGTCAGATGTTTTGGAGGCAATAGTACAGGACCTGGGATGGGGCAACCTAGAGGCCAGCCCAAGTGAAGGAAGTTGTAGCATCTCTGGGAGCACTTAACACAGAAAGCAGAGAACAGAAGCAGATGCTGCCATGGAGAAAAGTCTAGTGGGTGGGCCTCACAATCAGCAGGGGAAGGGCAGGGAGAAATGCTGCAGGCAATCAGGTTAAGACTGGCTCTCCCAGCACATTTCCAGCCTACAGTACAGTATATTCTCAAAGATGGCAACTGTGTGAGGTGATGTATGTAGTGGGTTGATTGTGATGATTACAGTGGAAGTCATGTTGTATACTTTATCAGTTGGCCAGTTCTACCTCAAGACAAAGCTTCTGGGGAAGAGACAGACGTCATCGTGTCATGGAAAAACAAATCCATAAGAAGCCCTCATGACAGAGGGAGAGGGAAGTAGTGACCCAAGAGTGTGAGAATTTTAGGCCATGTGATGCTTTCTAGAGTTTTTTGTATAACTGGTCGCCATGAGCCACATGCTCGGCCTGCACCTGCCATGATAATTCCATGTCTGTTCTTAACAGGGACAGTAATCTGAAAAAAAAAAAGAAGAAGAAGAAGCTCTGAAAACTTTAGGCTTATCTCTTGAAACAGCCTTTCCTTATGTAGGTGATGGGGGAAAGGAAGAGACTGCCCCAAGATACATGGTTGCTCAAAGCCAAGTAATGTATATTCAACATCTAGTTTACATGTAAAAAGCTTGGACGTTGCCACTATCCTGACAGGTTAAGCCGAGCAGACCATAAAATGGTTCTTGGACCCCAAAGAAGGGAGGATATTGGATTAAGCACTGTGTACCAGGGTTGGGGAGACAGGTGAATATAAGGAGCCACAGTTTACCCCAACAGAAACTCAAGAGCTGCTGTGAGGATCAGTGCTGGAGTAGGACAACGAAGTGTAACTATGTTGCTGGAGGCTTGGTGCAGACAACCCTGTGAGTTAAAGGCTCCAGGGGGACCCAGTCGCAGGGACCCATAGTATCATGACATTTCCCTCCAAGAACTCGACTAGGCTTCCACAGTAAATAGGGGCTTCCCTGGTAGCTCAGCTGGTAAATAATCTGTTTGCAATGTAGGAGACCTGGGTTCAATCCCTGGGTTGGGAAGATCCCCTGAAGGAGGGCATGGCCACCCACTCCAGTATTCTTGCCTGGGGAATCCCCATGGACAGAGGAGCCTGGCGGGCTACAGTCCGTGGGGTCGCAAAGAGTTGGACACAAATGAGCAGTTAAGCCCAGCACGGCTGTGGGACATCAGATTGTCAGCCAGCTAGCTGAGAGATACAGAACAGATCCTCGCAGCCCTTGTAAGGTGCAAACACCTCCATCTCAGATTTCTAGCTTCCAGAACTGAGACAGTATATTTCTGTTATCTGAGTCACCTTGTTTGTGGTACTTTGTTATGGCAGCCCTAGCAAAGAAACGTGCAGGAGAGAAATGACTGAAGAAGCAAGAGAGTCCCCGTCATAATCAGCCAGGGAAAAGCCCAGCACAGCAAGTAGTAGCTCTGTTTATACCTATTCCTCAGCCAGGGCCCTGGCCAGGCTCCTGGGTATGGAGTAGTGGAGAAGTCAGGGCTTAAACCTGACTTTTTTCTGATAGACCACAAATGCCAAGAGCCCATCCTATAAATATCATGGCATGTTTAAATGGGGTCTAGGTTCCAAGAAGAACTCCATATTCAGAAAATCAAGACGGCATCTTATCAGAACCCAAGAGAAGTTTCCTTGCGGAAGCATACAAGTCCTAGGCTCAGCCAAGTAAGGAGCAAAATAAGCAAGGACTCTGAGGCTATGCTTCAAGCAGCATCAGGGCAAAGAGCCAGAATGTGGTAGGAGCATCAAAAGCTATCCTTTGCAGCTCCTAGGTAGAATGGTACTTGGGCTTAGAGCTAGCCAAATGTGTCAGCTTTACCAACTATGTGAGGTAGGGAGGGGGCAGGGAGAGGGTCAGATAATACACTCAAGACTGCAGAGCTCCATGTCCTCAAGAGGGTACAGTTCAAAGACTGCCAAAGCTCCAGGACCATGGTTCCCCACCTTGTCCCCAGGAGATACATTCCAGGTGCCCCAGTGGATGCTTGAGGCTGAATTGGTAGTGAGCCCTGTGTGGACTGTTTTTACCTGTACATACCTATGATAAGATCAATTGGCAAACTTATGGATTTTAGTGTACTGTCAGAAAGTTTTTAGTTTTGTTTCTCAAAATGTATTATATGAATATATAATGTATTTCACGGCTTTTCCGTCTTAAGCACATATCACGTATTATGTTTGTAAGCTTTTGGAGTTAAAGACTCAACAGCAAGACGAGCATGAATGCTGCCTTCACAGTATCACAGATTACCACAGATCTTAGCAACCTCAGATAAGAATCTCTTTCCTTATATCAAGGACTTTCACCTTTTCACCTTTTATGGCAGACACTTTATGGGATTCTTCGGCATATCTGAATATCAGCATCGTTAGTCATGCTCTTTGAGGCCATTATTAGATTAAGGGTTACCTGAACATAAGCACTGAGGTAGCCCACAGTTCATCTGATAACCAGGAGGTTTCTGCATGACTGGCAGGATATGCTGGACAAGGATGATTCATGTTGTGAGTCATCTATTCTGTGACATGATCATGCTCCACAGAACACACATATTATGAACTGCTTTTTTCTGGAATTTCCTACCTAAGATTTTCAGACCATACTTGACCACAGATAACTGAGACCACAGGTAACTTAAACCACAGAAAGCAAACCACAGGAGGGGGAATCGGGACTCCTGTACATCCTCCTGTACATCCAAATTTGCCCTGAGCCAATTTTGAATATCAGAGATTCCACAAGTTTGCGCTAGCAGCTCAGAGTTAACTCAACATCCATGGCATGAAGTTAAGTCTAAGTCACTCTACTAACATGACTTCCCCAAAGTGTCCCTCCCAAGATGAAGGCATAGTTGCAGCAAAGTACATTTCTAAAAGTTCAAGCAGCAAGCTGAATGAGCTGTTCCCACTGAAGGACTAATACAGTTAAAGTGCCAAATGAAGCCTCAACTGCCACCTGACCCTCATGGGCAAGAATTGGAGTGAATACGCTGCCTTCTTCCCATCTTTTCCAAGGGCCAAGCAGAAGCCTAAGTGTTGGGTGGCTAGTAGCAATGTGGGGGTGTCTCCCTGCTGGGGTTATCAGACTTAGAGGGGAGAGAAGGTCCAAGTTTCAGATAGCAGGTAGTATTGTAGTCTGAGCATGTCTCAGACATCCTGCATTTGATCTGTCATCCCTACCTGGAAAACTGATCGCCTGTGCTTTCTTGCTAAACAGACCCAAGAAATCATGGGAAGAGAAATGTCCATGACCTACCTGCAAACATCCTCACATGGAAGTCAAGATGTTCACTGAACACATTCAGGATATACAGACTTGAGAGGCTTCCAGTTAACACAACCCACCACAGGAGGACAGATAGGGCACTTCCAAGAAAACAGTGAAGTTCCCTAAAGAACTCCAAGGTCTATGGGCTCATACCCAGAATGGCTGCCTTCTACCCTCCTGGCCACAGGCAGATGGCATTTTCTCTGGGCCCTCTACTTAAAGTTTCCTGGTGGTGACAACCACTTTGTGAGTTAGTATAGAGGCAACACTAAATAGACTGTATTTCAAACTACAGTTAGTATCCATTCCAGTTCAGGCTGGCTGCCCAGCCTGGATCTTAACTGTGCCTCTGAAGTAATGTAAATTTGGTAGCTCTTAACCAGGAAGATCTCCAGCTGAGCATTATTGAATTAAGGTGAATATGAGCTTCCTTTTTGACTGTTTTCCTATTCAGAAGACAATCACAGGAGCAGTTCCTTCTAAACTGCTGTGTGGTTTGAATTGCTGAAATGCTGGGTTAAGAAAAAAATTGAGGGGATAAATATGTCTATGTGTGAGAGTCACTATTAATACCAAACCAGCATTTTCTAGTTTCCCAAACTAGACAGTTGTGCAAAATTGACTCCAGGGCCAAGACAATAAAAACTATAGGTATTTAAAGAATTAAGATACTATTTTTTCTTAGAAAGTACTTACGGTTAGGGCATCATTTTGGTTACATCTCCAGCTTCTCTGGTGACTCAGACGGTGAAGAATCTGCCTGCAATGCAGGAGACCCAGGTTTCAATCCCTGGGTTGGGAAGATCTCCTGGAGAAGGGAATGGCGACCCACTCCAGTATTCTTGCCTGGAGAATTCCACGGAGGGAGCCGCCTGGCAGGCTATAGTTCGTGGGGTCACAAAGAGTTGGACACAACTGAACAACTAACACTTTCACTTTTTTCAATATGGTCACACCTCAACTGAGAAAGACTCAGCTGACTAGCAAGGTTCCTTAGTTTTATACTTAGTCCTGAGTAAGCAGGAGGGCACACCTGGTTCACTTGTCTCTTTCATTGTAGGTTCTCAGTCACTTCATGATGAAGAGCTTCCCTCCACAGAATGTAAGAAAATCACAGGATTTGGCCCTTGATAGAGGGAGAAGAGAAACTTTGGGTAAGTAACTTTCGTACTTCATTTTCTCTGGCTGTAAAAGTAACACATATGCGCTTGTTTAGGATCCCTGAAATGTGTTAGTTAAGTCTTCAAAACATCCAAGATGCCGCCTCGGTTTTCATGTGTGAAATAGTCGGTTTCTACCTTAAAGGAGTAGAGAATAAGGTGTTAGATATTTGAATTGCTTACTATCACTCTAGCATGAAAATTGCATTCAGATGCTAGTTAACACCCAGCCCATGAGCTCCATCAGTTATTAGTCCTATGATCTGAGTATTCCTCTAAAATACCTGGGCATGATACCATAAAAGGGGATGGGCAAAACTTTATCTTGGATATTTTACCTTGGTGATTTGCCAGGGGTATTTTTACCTATCCCTTAAGAGAGGATGTTAGGGAGCTTCTGAGAATACTGGCAGTAATTTCTGCTGTAAATGCCAGTTACACAGATGTTTACTTTGAAAGTTCATCCAGCTGTATACTTGATTTGTGGACCTTTCTGCATGTGTGTTTTCCATATGCACAAGGATGGTCATAACAGCCATATCCAAAGTAAAGTAAAACTGCAATTCAAGGCATACTCATAAAAAGCAAAGAGTAAGAGTCAGACTGTGTTAGCACTAAGAGGGAGTCACAGTCTAGAAGCCGGGATACTGAGTTTTGTAGTCATACAGGGGTTAGCATTGTGAGACTATAAATGTCTACTCAATTTTCATAAGCAGTTTAAGTTATAATGAATTTCTTCTATTTATTAGTGAACTAACTTTGGGCAGCCATGGGACTCTCTCTTACCCATGATACTCTTACCATGACTTTGAAATGGAAGATGGTATGAGTTGGACCATCATGCTCCAACTTGCTTTCCTGCTTTAGACTGAACAAGGCAGCTAACAATTGCTATGTCATTTCCCTACCTAACCTTTGCCCGCAAATGTACTGGACCCATCCAGATACTTCTGTACAGATTGTGTCTCCACCTGAAACTAGCTAGCGACTAAAATTCCCCATTTAAGATATCTGATTTGCTTTTAACCACTAGTGTTTAAGATTGGGATGGTCAGCTTAGAAAAGCTAAGAAAACAAAATAAGCAATATTCCATATTCAGTGGTATGATAGGTTGTGTTAGTAACACTTTGGCATTTTCACCGACCTCAGCTTCAGTGGCTGAGACACTTCACATATCACATCACTGCTCAGTGTAGGTATTCCTGGCTCATCTCTCATGTTCCTGTTCAGGGACTGGGGCTTCTTCCATATTGTGGCTTGACCCTCCCTGGAGTCTTCACCATTAAACCAGTAGATGTGGGGAAGGAAAAGATAGTGAGAAAACTACGGGCTAGACTTACAAGCAACTTGCATTTCTGGTCACGTTCTACTGGCTAAAACTTAGCTAGATGTAAGGGGGGCTAGAAGATAGTACCCAGAAGCCTTGGTACCCAGGCGGGAACTCCCATGCAGGAAGCACTAGCCATCTCTACCCAAGTGTGTACTTTGAAGGTGTTTAAGCAATCTGAGATCTTCCCAAAGCCAAATATCTTTAATATCCCACACTATATCCCATTTAACAGAACAGACTTTGATTAAGAATCATTGAACCAAAGCTTTTAACTTGTTTTACCAAAATGGAAAATATGTTTTTAAAAGAGATTGCTTTGCAATTCTCTGATAATGAGTGATGTTGAGCATCTTTTCATGTGTTTGTTAGTCATCTGTATGTCTTCTTGGGAGAAATGTCTGTTTAGTTCTTTGGCCCATTTTTTGATTGGGTCGTTTATTTTTCTGAGGAGGTGCAGGAGTTGCTTGTACATTTTGAGATTAATTCTTTGTCAGTTGCTTCGTTTGCTATTATTTTTTTCCCATTCTGAAGGCTGTCTTTTCACTTTGCTTACAGTTTCCCTCATTGTGCAAAAGCTTTTAAGTTTAATTAGGTCCCATTTGTTTATTTTTGCTTTTATTTCCATTACTCTGGGAGGTGGGTCATAGAGGATCCTGCTGTGATTTATGTCAGACAGTGTTTTGCCTATGTTTTCCTCTGGGGGTTTTATAGTTCCTGGTCTTACATTCAGATCTTTAATCCATTTTGAGTTTATTTTTGTGAATGGTGTTAGAAAGTGTTCTGGTTTCATTCTTTTACAAGTGGTTGACCAGTTTCCCCAGCACCACTTGTTAAAGAGATTGTCTTTAATCCATTGTATATTCTTGCCTCCTTTGTCAAAGATAAGGTGTCCATAGGTGCATAGATTTATCTCTGGGCTTTCTATTTTGTTCCATTGATCTATATTTCTGTCTTTGTGCCAGTACCATACTGTCTTGATAGTATAGCCTGAAGTCAGGCAGGTTGATTCCTCCAGTTCCATTCTTCTTTCTCAAGATTGCTTTGACTAGTCAAGGTTTTTCGTATTTCCATACAAATTGTGAAATTATTTGTTCTAGTTCTGTGAAAAATACCGCTGGTAGCTTGATAGGAATTGCATTGAATCTGTAGATTGCTTTGGGTAGTATACTCATTTTCATGATATTGATTCTTCCAATCCATGAACATGGTATATTTCTCCATCTATTTGTGTCCTCTGATTTCTTTCATTGGTGTTTTATAGTTTTCTTTATATAGGTCTTTTGTTTCTTTAGGTATATATATTTCTAAGTATTTTATTCTTTTTGTTGCAATGGTGAATGGAATTGTTTCCTTAATTTCTCTTTCTCTTTTCTCATTGTTGGTGTATAGGAATGCAAGGGATTTCTGTGTGTTAATTTTATATCCTGCAACTTTACTGTATTCATTGATTCAGTTCAGTTCACTAGCTCAGTCGTGTCTGACTCTTTGCGACCCCATGAATCACAGCATGCCAGGCCTCCCTGTCCATCACCAACTCCTGGAGCTCACCCAGACTCATGTCCATTGAGTCAGGGATGCCATCCAGCCATCTCATCCTCTGTTATCCCCTTCTCCTCCTACCCTCAATCCCTCCCAACATCAGGGTCTTTTCCAATGAGTCAACTCTTCGCCTGAGGTGGCCAAAGTATTGGAGTTTCAGCATCAGCATCAGTCCTTCCAATGAACACCCAGGACTGATCTCCTTTAGGATGAACTGGTTGGATCTCCTTGCAGTCCAACACTCTTGAGTCTTCTCCAACACCACAGTTCAAAAGCATCAATTCTTTGGCACTCAGGTTTCTTCACAGTCCAACTCTCACATCCATACATGACCAATGGAAAAACCATAGCCTTGACTAGATGGACCTTTTATGGCAAAGTAATAGCTCTGCTTTTGAATATGCTATCTAGGTTGGTCATAACTTTCCTTCCAAGGAGTAAGCATCTTTTAATTTCATGATTCACTGATTAGGTCTAGTAATTTTCTGGTGGAGTCTTTAGGGTTTTCTTTGTAGAGGATCATGTCATCTGCAAACAGTGAGAGTTTTACTTCTTTTTTTCCAATCTGGATTCCTTTTATTTCTTTTCTGCTCTGATTGCTGTGGCCAAAACTTTTAAAACTATGTTGAAGAGTAGTGGTGAGAGTGCCTTGCCTTGTTCCTGATTTTAGGGGAAATGCTTTCAGTTTTTCACCATTGAGGATAATGTTTGCTGTGGATTTGTCATATATAGCTTTTATTATGTTGAGGTATATTCCTTCTATTTCTGGTTTCTGGAGGGTTTACCACATTGAGGTACCATTTCACACCAGCCAGAATGGCTGCTATCCAAAAATCTACAAACAAATGCTGGAGAGGGTGTGGAGAAAAGGGAACCCTCTTACACTGTTGGTGGGAATGCAAACTAGTACAGCCACTATGGAGAACAGTGTGGAGATTCCTTAAAAACTGGGAATAGGACTGCCATATGACCCAGCAATACCACTGCTGTGCATACACAATGAGGAAACCAGAACTGAAAGAGACATGGGTACCCCAATGTTCATTGGAGCACTGTTTATAAGAATCAGTACATGAAAGCAGCCTAGATGTCCATCAGCAGATGAATGGATAAGAAAGCTGTGGTACATATACACAATGGAATATTACTCAGCCATTAAAAAGAATATGCTAATCAATGAATATAGTAAAGTTGCGGGATATAAAATCAACACACAAATCCCTTGCATTCCTATACACTAATAATGAGAAAGTAGAAAAAGAAATTAAAGAAACAATTCCATTCACCATTGCAACGAAAAGAATACTTGGGAATATATCTATCTAAAGAAACTAAAGACCTATCTATAGAAAACTACAAAACACTGATGAAAGAAATCAAAGAGAACACTAATAGATGGAGAAATATACCATGTTCATGGATTGGAAGAATCAATATCATGAAAATGAGTATACTACCCGAAGCAATCTACAGATTCAATGCAATTCCTATCAAGCTACCAGCGGTATTTTTCACAGAGCTAGAACAAATAATTTCACAATTTGTATGGAAATACCAAAAACCTTGAATAGCCAAAGCTATCTTGAGAAAGAAGAATGGAACTGGAGGAATCAACCTGCCTGACTTCAGGCTATACTATCAAGACAGTATGGTACTGGCACAAAGACAGAAATATAGATCAATGGAACAAAATAGAAAGCCCAGAGATAAATCTATGCACCTATGGACACCTTATCTTTGACAAAGGAGGCAAGAATATACAATGGATTAAAGACAATCTCTTTAACAAGTGGTGCTGGGGAAACTGGTCAACCACTTGTAAAAGAATGAAACCAGAACACTTTCTAACACCATTCACAAAATAAACTCAAAATGGATTAAAGATCTGAATGTAAGACCAGGAACTATAAAACCCCCAGAGGAAAACATAGGCAAAACACTGTCTGACATAAATCACAGCAGGATCCTCTATGACCCACCTCCCAGAGTAATGGAAATAAAAGCAAAAATAAACAAATGGGATCTAATTAAAATTAAAAGCTTCTGCACAACAAAGGAAACTATAAGCAAGATGAAAAGACAGCCTTTGGAATGGGAAAAATAATAGCAAATAAAGCAACTGACAAACAACTAATCTCAAAAATATACAAGCAACTTATGCAGCTCAATTCCAGAAAAATAAACAACCCAATTAAAAAAATGGGCCAAAGAACTAAATAGACATTTCTCCAAAGAAGACATACGGATGGCTAACAAACACGTGAAAAGATGCTCAACATCACTCATTATCAGAGAAATGCAAATCAAGACCACAGTGAGGTCCCATTTCATGCCAGTCAGAATGGCTGTGATCCAAAAGTCTACAAACAATAAATGCTGGAGAGGGTGTGGAGAAAAGGGAACCCTCTTACACTGTTGGTGGGCATGCAA
This sequence comes from Nanger dama, assembly GCA_917880005.1. Lineage (NCBI taxonomy): Eukaryota > Metazoa > Chordata > Mammalia > Artiodactyla > Bovidae > Nanger > Nanger dama. The sequence goes on along the minus strand of CAKJTW010000028.1, from coordinate 18,404,949 downwards.
ACTAGTACAGCCGCTATGGAGAACAGTGTGGAGATTCCTTTAAAAACTGGAAATAGAACTGCCTTATGACCCAGCAATCCCACTGCTGGGCATACACACTGAGGAAATCAGAATTGAAAGAGACATGGGTACCCCAATGTTCACTGGAGCACTGTTTATAATAGCCAGGACATGGAAGCAACCTAGATGTCCATCAGCAGATGAATGGATAAGAAAGCTGTGGTACATATACACAATGGAGTATTACTCAGCCATTAAAGAGAATACATTTGAATCAGTTCTAATGAGGTGGATGAAACTGGAGCCAATTATACAGAGTGAAGTAAGCCAGAAAGGAAAACACCAATACAGTATACTAATGCATATATATGGAATTTAGAAAGAAAGATGGTAATGATAACCCTCTATGCGAGACAGCAAAAGAAACACAGAAGTAAATAACAGACTTTTGGACTCTGTGGGAGAGGGAGAGGGTGGGATGATTTGGGAGAATGGCATTGAAACATGTATACTATCATGTAAGAAACAAATCGCTAGTCTAGGTTCAATACAGAATACAGGATGCTTGGGGCTGGTGCACAGGGATGACCCAGAGATATGGGGAGGGTGGTGGGAGGGGGTTCAGGGTTGGGAACTCATGTACACCAGTGGCGGATTCATGTCAATGTATGGCAAAACCAATACAGTATTGTAAAGGAAAAAAATAAAATAAAAATAAAAGAATACATTTGAATCAATTCTAATGAGGTGAATGAAACTGGAGCCTATTATACTAATATACTATACTAATATACTAACGTATATATATGAAATTTAGAAAGATGGTAACGATAACCCTATATGCGAGACAGCAAAAGAGACACAGGTGTATAGAACAGTCTTTTGGACTCTGGGAGAAGGCGAGGGTGGGATGGTCTGACAGAATAGCATTGAAACATGTATATTATCATATGTGAAACAGATCGCCAGTCCAGGTTTGATGCATGAGACAGGGTGCTCAGGGCTGGTGCACTGAGATGACCCAGAGGGATGGGATGGGGAGGGAGGTTGGAGGGGGGTTCAGGATGGGGAACACATGTAAACCCACGGCTGATTCACGTCAATGTATAGTTTTTGCCATACCACTACAATATCATAATTAGCCTCCAATTAAAATAAATAAATTTTTAAAATAAAATAAAAACAACCAAAAAATAAAAGAGATTGGTTGTTTGATCTGATCAGTAAAAGTATGAAGTAACTTTAAGGATCAGTACCAGCATGTCCCTGGTGCCTCAGGACTGGTTCTCTGCATTCTGTTAGCGTTGACAGTATTAAGAACTTTTAGAAAGCCAGTGTTAGGTTTGTTTTAACCTGACAGTACCCTTTTGACAGATTCAATCTGCTTATTTTATCAAAGGCCAACAGTTATGACCCCAGGCAGCTTTGAGCTACCTGTTCTGTGGACATCTATAGAATCTGTTCTTTAAACTCACTTTTGAACACCTGAAATGCCATGCATTCTAGTTGCTACAGAACAGTCATCTCCAGGAGTCTATGCTATATGCTCAATCTGACTCCCATGGATCTTTTGGTCTCTATCATTAGCTTAATAGTTTTTAATAAAATCAAGCCATTCATAGTTAATACAGAAACTGGTAGAGGTAAAGAATAGTGCCTTTACACTGTTTTTTTTTTTTTTTTTAATAGGGGATAGCCCTTTAGAGATGAATGGTATGGATTGGGACTTGGCAACATTTAGTAAGTGGAACTAGCTGACGGTCAGGGGTTGTTAACCTCAACAAGCAAAAGGGGAAGGTTGTTAGTACACTGCTACATAAGTAGTCTTACCAAGAAATAAACTTGAATCTCACTTTTAGAGCCAACTATAGACTGTAGGAAACACAATGAAGAGAGGAACTTCAGTAAATCAGAGATGCGATTATACTCCCAAATGTAGACAATTCTGCAGGACAAAAGATCCTGTTGAATTGCAAGGAAAGACGAATATATTGAGATGTTAAGACTCCAACCATCATACTATGCAAACCTTTTCTGGATCTTAGTTCCCATCAAGACTAGAATGAACTAGAACTGGTAAAATGTAAACTCGAAATATAATTGATAACTTAGTTTTATTTAGATGTGACTAGTTTTGTTAGGGTTCCCCTCCCCCCAACTTCCTGAGAAATACTTAGGTATTTATAGAAAGTTTAAGGGACATATTTTTATAAATAGGACTATTCAGTCTGTTTCTAGGACACTAGAACATGATAGACAATTAGACATCCTCCCAAGTCCTTTTGAGACCCTTTAGCTTCCCTAGTGATAAAGAATCGGCCCCAAATGTGGGAGACTCAGGTTCAATTCCTGGAGAAGGGAATGGCTACCCATTCCAGTATTCTTGCTGGGAGAATTCCACAGACAGAGGCACCTGTTTAGCTACAGTCCATGGGGTCGCAAAGAGTCGGACATGACTGAGCAACTAACACTTTCGCTCTTCAGTAGTAGGGTGGGGAGGCTTCCTGGAATAGGACCCAGAATATCACAGCCCACTGTTATCTCAAGCTTAACACAGCTTAGATCAAAGCTGCTGAGCTCAAATCAGGCTCTTTCAACTAAGCACCCCATTCCTCTGTCTACCTCCAGTAATAAGATCCTGCTTCTTTCCTCCCCTACCATAAAAGTAAAGAACCACTTAACAAAACATGCATGTACAAGGCACATGCCCAAGCCTCTAGGAAGTATGGAACAAAGAGGCTAGTACATCTTGATAGGACAGTATTAGAGGCTAGTGCATCTTGATTTTCTCCCCTCCCTAGCATTCACTTTTGCATTTGTGGTCAATAAATGGGAAGGCAGGTGTGAGGCAACACTGCACTTCTACTTCCCCTCAGAACGATTTGTTCTCTCATTCCTTTCAATAGGAAATTCATCACAAGTCTGTAGACTGACCTCCAGTTTACACTTTCCTAAGCAACAGTCTCTTAAACAGGCGAATCGTTCACCTGTGCCATGGGCCCTTCGCTTTCCTGTTTTAGGCAGCATCATCTTAATTTTGGATTGCCTTCCCATTGTTGTTTATCAAAATAAAATCTCACCTTTATAGGACACCAGAAAACACCCTATTTCTTCCTTCTATTGCCAAAGTGTTAGAATTGGCTATGTACCATGCCATCTTCATTTCTTTAGTCCAATCAAGTTTCCAACTACACTGCTAAGTGTAGCATCTATGGATGCTAACTTACTCCTGTTTGGTAGGTCCAAGAGATGTGTCCATTCCATTCACCTTACTAAGCCTTCCACATTGATTTCTTGAAGCTCTCCTTTGCTACCACAAATTGTTTTTGCTCTTCAGTATACATCATCTCCTGTTTCTCAGTAACCCCTGCCAGTATATTTCTCAGGACATTAAAGCTGGGGATCCTCTGGGCACCCTATTTTTACAGATGGGCTATTTCTGAAGATATTTGGTAATTATATTCTAGACAATTCCAAGTATTTCCTTCCTTACTTTGGGGAGCTCCAAGTTCAGTTTTCCAATTACCTAACTATTGTTTCTACTCAGATGTCTTGTAGGCAGTGCAAACCAAGCTTGCCCAAAACAAATAATTTTTCCTGTGACTCCTCTAGCTAGTATGGTTTTCTAGCTCATCAACTGAGCATTTATACTTAAATTTTGATTGCCTAGTATATCCTTAATTGTTCCTTCTCCTCTTAAATGTGGTCACCAAGACCTATCATTTCTACCACTTAAATCTTAAACTCATCCATTTTTCCTCTTGTATGTCATCATTTCTAGCTAACACTGCCTTCTTAGCTTGGATTTGCCCTGCTCAGCCCCCACAATGCTTCCTGCCAGAGTGACCTTTCAGGAAACTGATGGCACCTATTTCAATGGCTATGCTAACATGGTCTTGAACTCTGCGTAGGAGTCAAGGATTAACAGATGAGTCATTCTAGCTATCTTAAGCATACATAGGAACACAAGCTTGCAATATCTTAAAGAGACTTCAGGCTAGCTACTGAGAGTTACCAGAGCAGTATTCGAGAACTTGCCAACAAGGAAAGCTGATACTTTTGCCATGACCTAGAAGGTGAGGAATTAGAACTTCCTAATTTCCCTAACACCTATGGGAACAATAAGCAGTATCCCTAGATCCTGGCTTGCTGAGAGAAGACAGCCTCAGTTGCACCCAGCTAGCAGAATATGATTACATATAGAATCTTAGTTATAAGAATGTGAAAAACAAAATCTGGGAAATAAGTTTTCTATTTTCTGCAGTATAGGAAGCAAGTGGAGTACTTAGTAAGGAAAGTGGATGTACCATACTTACTATATAATCGGACCTTGTCTCAGTCTTCCTATTAGCCTTATTTTGTGCTTCACATCTAAGATTTTAGTTACAGTTCCATCCTAAAACCTAGGTTGGCTTTAAAGTCATGGATCAACCTGGAATATTAGAGGTGTAGGCATCTAAGGTTTCCCAAATATCCTTTAAGACTCATTCATGAGGCTAGGTCAAAGAACAGCAGGTCCTAGTGTATCTAGATGCTTGCCTACATCCTAGCAGTCCATTTTTGCCCTAAGACCCAGGATAATTGTGGTTTTCTTTCTTTAGGGTAGAGGAGCTATCCAAAAGATCTCCACCCTCATGGTCAGACAGTGGATGCTTTCTGGTCATGTAGCAGTGGTTTTAGCATTGAGGAACTGCCAAGCTGACTAAAAAGCAGTTGTACTATTTTATGTTCTCACCAGCAGTGATGCGATTTCCAGTTTGTCTACCTCAACATTTTTCATTATTCTTGTGAGTCCCTTGGACTGCAAGGAGATCCAACCAGTCCATCCTAAAGGAGATCAGCCCTGGGTGTTCATTGGAAGGACTGATGCTGATGCTGAAACTCCAATACTTTGGCCACCTGATGTGAAGAGCTGACTCATTGGAAGAGACCCTGATGCTGGGAAAGATTGAGGGCAGGAGGAGAAGGGGACAACAGAGGATGAGTTGGTTGGATGGCATCACCGACTCAATGGACATGGGTTTGGGTGGACTCCGGGAGTTGGTGATGGACAGGGATGCCTGGCATGCTGCAGTCCATGGGGTTACAAAGAGTTGGACATGACTGAGTGACTGAACTGAACCTAATCAATAACACTTGCACATTGCCTATGTCAACCCCTTTGGGTCCTTCAGTGCTGGGTATGCCCCTTTCTCTCTTCACCCCTGTCTTTACTCCCTATAAACCATGCCCCTGAACCCTACTCCTAAGAGTTTGGCTGATGCTTTTATTGGTAGCAGTGCGAAGAGTTGACTCATTGGAAAAGACTCTGATGCTGGGAGGGATTGGGGGCAGGAGGAGAAGGGGACGACAGAGGATGAGATGGCTGGATGGCATCACTGACTTGATGGACATGAGTTTGGGTGAACTCTGGGAGTTGGTGATGGACAGGGAGGCCTGGCATGCTGCAGTTCATGGGGTCACAAAGAGTCGGACATGACTGAGTGACTAAGCTGAACTGAACTGAAAGCTAATCAGGTATAGGGTCTTAGAATACAGGTTTACGAACAAAATTGTGTTTGGCAGCACTTTTCTACCTAAAGACATCCCAAAATTAGATACTTTGTTTCACTGTAGATCAGCACTGCTCTTTTGTGGTCAGTTTTGATGAAGAACACTAACTCTGAACCACAGATTTCTCAAAAAAAAAAAAACCAAAAAACCTCTATTTTCTTTATTAGTAACTTTGTATGGCCACTTGTATTCAATTTTTGCTTAACTATTAAGAAGTTTTGTACCTCTGTAATATCCTCAATTTTTCCTTTTAGCACCCAAATCCTAAAATATTTACTATTTGGGCCTTTGTAGAAAGGGCTGCTGACTCTATTCAAAGAGAAAAAAAAACAGAACAATTCTAAGCCTGTTCTGATATTAGCAATGTAATTCATTAAAAATAGTATCCAATTTTCACCTCTAGAAGATAGTGTAAGATCTCACCCAAACCCAGGCAGGCAGAATATTGCATTTGAAAATGTGACGATAAGGCAAATTCAAAGTCAGGCCATTTCGACTTAAGGAACAGAAGCCTGACAAGAGCCAGTTCAGGCTGGAAGGAGTTGCAAGCCCAAAGCTCCACGTGCTTAGCTAATCCGGCTGCCTTCATTTGCCATTAAGAGGTCTCTTGTGGTTTCCCTAAGCCTCTCATCACTAACCATTTCCAAAGTGAAGATTCAGTCATTAAGCAGGTTGTGAAGACACCACATGTGAATGAGCAGACGGGCACAGAGATACTGTCGCATCACAGTCCCTGCAGCCTTATTCACTAGCATGACTGTATTTTCAGCTTAAGTGTTAATTCCAAAAGTTAGCTGCTGCTAGTTACTTACAAGACTAGTTCACTTGAGAATTGGCAAGTCAGGTAGAAGGACCTAAGAGCTGCTTTAAAAAAACACAAACACTTGTTACATTTACTGTCAGTCAGTAAATACATCACAAAGAAACCAGTGGGTCAGACTTTCTCCATGAGACAATATTTGGTCTTAATACTATGGCACTGATTTAAAAAAAAAAAAGGTAGATTCAATTACATATCACCTTTTACTCCACTCTGCAAGTTACAGATGTTTATAACCTCCTATGTTCATGGAACTTCAGTGAGAAGGCATATGTATGACAGAAGTAGCCATCATTTTCAAGTCTTTAGACACAGCAAAATATCCCCAGAAGTTAGCTTTGAGAAGTCGGGCTTATGTATTCCTCACCACAGATGGGCTACATGTCTGGTTAGAGTCCTATTCACCATACTTATATTTCATATAGAAGCCCAAGGTTGCCATAGGCCCTGGAATACCCAGGAAGTTATTGGTGTTCAGAAATGAAAGAAAGTGCAGAGCCTGAAGATATTTCAGAGGGGTCATGGAATTATGGTCAAGACTACAGAGAACTCTGGGAAGTCTACAAGATCACTGATCTGAGGCCAGGAGATTGGAAGCCCAGCGTTTGACCATAACAAGTATTGATGATCAGGATAGAAGGGGTAGTACTACCAGGAGTGGTTCTGCAAGTTCAACTGCAAAAGCCAGAATTTCCTACTTTTATGTCTGTTTGCATTTCTAAACTAAATATCAGAGTAGAGAAAGGAATACAGTTCGACCTTGAGGGTAAGAAGTCATTAACACACAAATCACAAGTCATAACAGGATGAGACTAGAGAAGGAAGGAATACAAATATTTGGGCTTGTTTAGTCATAAAAATGAGACTGGTGACTGGAAAAGACATCATTCCTAGAAAGTGGCAAGTACTGTTGTACTGTTAGTCGCTCAGTCATGTCCGACTCTTTGCGACCCCATGGACTGTAGCCTACCAGGATCCTCCCTCCATGAGATTCTCCAGGCAAGAGTACTGCCGTGGGTTGCCATTTCCTTCTCCAGGGGATCTTCCCAACCCAGGAATCGAAACCAGGTCTCCCGCATTGCAGGCAGACACTTTAACCTCTGCGCTACCAGGGAAGCCCCAGAAAGTAACAAGAGATATCTGTAAGACATGAGGAGTTCCCACCAAATGAGGAGAGAATTCCAATGGGAGAGATTAAGGGCATCAACAGGCAAAATGATTGGTACAGTTTTGCTAAGAAGAAATACAATTGTATAGTGATCATCTTTCCCCCATCAAGTTAAGTCTATGCTCTAATGGAGATGAGGTAGGAACACTGCCAACTTGAAGGAGTGGTCTGCCAGCTGTGAAGGGTGGTTGCACTTAGTAACAAGGAACGTGCCTGTGTCCAGCAGTCCTGTGGGTAGGGAGACCCTTCAGACCTCCAGTGTGAGGCCCTGAGAGGCTTTCAGTTCTTCATAGCACAGACGGAAATGTAAGCAGCACTGAATGCCCACTATACCACTAGCACCTCCTCCTCTCATGCAGCAGCAATGTGGCAGAGCCTCAGAGCCTGACTGGATACGCTCCCTCTCTTCAGCGTAGTAATTGCCCCCCAGACTGAGTTTCTAGTTCTAGCCTCACCCCACTCCCATGGCTCCAGAATGGAGTGAGAATCCCAACAGGTCTCCAGAGCTGCTCCTGGGCTAGCCCATGAACTAAGCACAGGCCAGATAGCCCCACTCAGGGCCCCACATCCACTCTGGGTGACAGCTCTCCAGGCTTACAGCACACGTTGCAAATCCAGACCCAGCTTTCCAAAGCCACGTGCTGTCTCCGGTCATTTGGCATTTGATGTTCTCATGATAGCCACATTCCTGAAACTACTAGAGAGTCTAGGAAGCACTAGACATCAAGTTTTAACAGCTTAACTAATACAGATCAGGCCACTTGGTTCATAGTTCAGTTCAGTTGCTCAGTTGTGTCTGACTCTTTGCGACCCCATTGACTGCAGCACTCCAGGCTTACCTATCCTTCACCAAGGGACATAGTAAAAGACCCCAAATCAAATACACATGCACCATGGGTAAGAACTGGCCTTCTACATGTTCATGAACTCAACTTTAAGTTCAGTTCAAGTCACCAAGTCCCTGGAGTTACTGATTTGTTCCTTTACTTCGTGTCTCACCCAGAACTCAGGTAAACAGCATTGCCAGGGAACACCAGATCCTCTGAATAAACCAAGCTGAGGCCAACTCTCTCAAAAGAGAAACCATCCTCCCTACACTGACCTGAGAGGGTTTAATCCCAAACACAAGGTCATGGGTGAAAACATACCCCAAAGTCCTCTTATAAGCAAGGGGACCAAAAAAGGAAAAACAAGGGAACCAAGGAGCCAGGTACTCTGCAGTCAGGGTGGGGGAGGGGTTGGGAGAGTGGACAGCTTGCCTCCCATAGAGAGGAGCCTCCACCTTAGGAACAAGCCAAGTATTACTAGGGCTCCAGTATTCTTACTCTGCTGTGCACCCAAGGCAGAGGCTGCAGCCTATACTGGGGCTGGGGAACGAGGGAGCCCCACCTGTCAGCTGCCCTTCTGATGTGTTGCAGAGACAATCAAATATACAATCATGGCTCTGACCCAGACTTGAGAGGGAGACTTCAGCCCCAAGACCCAAAGACAGTCTGGAAAACTTAGAGTCCTTCTGCTTCTTAAGTTCCACACAATCCATGGGGAAAACCAAGGGATGCAAGGATGTTCCGGGATTATTTGGATCATGATTATTTGGGTGAAAACCAGCTGTAGCACATGAACTTAAGTCATTGCTGTTCACAAGAAGAAATACTGAGCAAACTAGAGTCAATGATTTCTTGGGTCCATTAGAAAACCAAGGCCCTAGGGCAAACCACCATGCCAAAGTTTACAGATAGAGTATACAGGATCACAACCAACAACCAGAAGCTCTAGGAACCAGGAACTGGGAGAAACTCTTTGACAGGGAACTAGAGGCCAAGTTGTTGGACTAGCTTGAGCGTGCAAGATTCTAGAGGCCGTAGTAGCAGAAGGCCCTGTACTTCATGGGTTTCTTACCTTAAAAATACCAGCCTCTCATGATCATCAGAAAAATCCTCTTTTCAGGCAGGCAGAAAGGAAAAGCCACCACTTTGAAATAGACCTCTGTTTTATGGAGGGTGCTCTGGGCATCTCTTCCAAGGGCAGCTATGTTAGCCTCACCTGACCCAAGGGAAGGATACTTAGCCAGATCCAGCTGCTCTAGCTTTCCTGTCTCATAGGAGCTGAGTCGAGAGGCCTAGATGCACTTCTGAAGATCCCAGCTCAAGGACTCAGGCTTGCTGCAAATCAGACTATATGATGCTTTCTCTCTTTTCTACCCCTCACCAATATGGATTACAACACATTGATCTGAGCCACAAGACCCAGATCCTATTTAAGGTGGTGTTCTTAGGGGATAGGCAATAGCAAAGGGGAAAAAAACAGCGCCTCTGGCCCCTTTAGCTACCCTCTACTCAGCCAAGTCCAATTATCAGTTTCTATCACCCAATAGGACTAGACTTCACCAAGCAGTCACAGAACACAAAAGGCACATAATGTCTGGAAAGAAAGCAAGTACCAGAATCAGACTTAGATTTTGGAATGGGAATCAGAAAGGAAATTTAAAGTGATTGATTAATATGTTAAAGATTCAAATGGAAAAAGGCAACATGCAAGAACAGAGGGGTAACATAAGACGGAAATTCTAGAAATGTTTAAGAGGAAGTGCTAGAAGGACTTCCCTAGTGGGCTGGAATCTGCCTTACAACCCAGAGGACTCAAGGTTTGATCCTTGGTCAGGAAACTAAGGTCCCACATACTGTAAGCCTGCTCGCTCCAGAGGCCCCACTGCAACCAAGACCCAATGCAGCCAAATAAATTATTTTTAAAAGGAAATGCTAGAGGTTAAAACACTAGCAGAACTTAAGAATGCATTTGATGGATTCATCAGTAGATCAGATACTGCTGAGGAGAGGAATGAGAACTTGAAGATAATGTCAACATAAGCTTCTCAAATGCAATGAGGAAAAAGAAAAATTGACTCAGATCCCTGACCAGAAGGTCTTCAGTTAGTCCTCTTCTGCATAGGCCCAGAAGCAAGTTTTCTAAGTAAGAAGGATCCTGGACCAACTCTGCATGAGGCTCTCCATTCCCAAGGCACCCAAGTCCTGTCTGTGGCTAATGAGCACAGCAGCAGAGCCTTCCCCAGTTCTCTATAGAGATCACTACCTCTCTGCCTGTATCTGGTAGCCAGCTGGGTTTACCCTTCCAGGCCTGGTTCTGCAGGTCAGTGCTGGCCTCTCTGCCAGCTGTCTTTCTTGGAATAGGAGGTATGCAGGCCCTAGACTCTGTACTCGACTCTTTCCCCATAGTTATAACATGTTCTTGAATTCCTAGTATTCCAGTGCCATTGCCCAGTATCCAGCATATCCTGATACCCTAAGAGTTTTGAAGGCAATGAGATGTTAGAACCATAGACCTGCTGCTCTCCCTTGCAAGAACTCTCACATGGAGGCATGTTCTAGGTGGCCAGCTACCCCAGCCTTGTTAGTCCCTTTCTGAAGCTTTAGTGCCTGCAATCTGAAGTACAGAGGGCTTTGCTGCCTTCCAAAAAGCCATTTCAGTTACCCTCACATAAACCTGGTACTCTTCTGCGTCGAGCCCTGATTGTCCAAGATGATCCCAGGTAGACCTTACACCTGGAGGAGGAAATGGCAACCTACACTAGTATTCTTGCCTGGAAAATTCCAGAGACAGAGGAGCCTGGCAGGCTACAGTCCATGGGGTCGCAAAGAGTCAGACATGACTGACCACATACACATGCATATATATAGCCCTTCAGTTCAGTCTCTCAGTCGTGTCTGACTCTTTGCAACCCCATGAATAGAGCACACTAGGCCTCCCTGTCCATCACCAACTCCCGGAGTTCACTCAGACTCACTTCCATCGAGTCGGTGATGCCATCCAGCCATCTCATCCTCTGTCGTCCCCTTCTCCTCCTGCCCCCAATCCCTCCCAGCATCAGTCTTTTCCAATGAGTCAACTCTTCACATGAGGTGGCCAAAGTATTGGAGTTTCAACTTTAGCATCATTCCTTCCAAAGAACACCCAGGGCTGATCTCCGTTAGAATGGACTGGTTGGATCTCCTCATAGTCCAAGGGATTCTCAAGAGTCTTCTCCAACACCACAGTTCAAAAGCATCAATTCTTCAGCACTTAGCTTTCTTCACAGTCCAACTCTCACATCCATACATGACCACTGAAAAAACCATAGCCTTGACTAAATGGACCTTTGTTGCCAAAGTAATGTCTCTGCTTTTGACTATGCTATCTAGGTTGGTCATAACTTTCCTTCCAAGGCATAAGCATCTTTTAATTTCATGGCTGCAGTCACCATCTGCAGTGATTTTGGAGCCCAAAAAGATAAAAGTCTGACACTGTTTCCCCATCTATTTCCCATGAAGTGATGGGACCAGATGCCATGATCTTAGTTTTCTGAATGTTGAGCTTTAAGCCAACTTTTTCACTCTCCTCTTTCACTTTCATCAAGAGGCTTTTTAATTCCTCTTCACTTTCTGCCATAAGGGTGTTGTATAATTAACCACAGCCTCTTGTTGAAGCAAAGGCAGGCTAGACAGTCAAGAGTCACCAAAAGTGGTCTCTTAGAAGTCTTAGTTGGCAGAGTGTAATGTGGATTCCCTGTGTGTGTGCATGCTAATTTGCTTCAGTCGTGTCCAACTGTTTGTGATCCTATGGACTGTATCCTGCCAGGCTCCTCTGTCCATGGAATTCTCCAGGCAAGAATACTGGAGTGGGTCACCATACCCTCCTCCAGGGGGATCTTCCCAATGCAGGGACGGAATTCATGTCTCTTATGTCTCCCATATTGGCAAGGGGGATCTTTACCACTAGTACCCCTTGGGAAGTCAACCTGGGTTCCCTACCCAAATCAATACCCATGCTCTGCAACAGGAATTTGCCCTTGTCAGTAGGGCAGCATCTTCAACTCACATATGCTCTGACTTTAAAAGCTAGGAATTCTGAAGATTCAGGAGAAACCAGGTGAGAATCAGAATAAAAGTTTCAGCATCATTGGATGTTAAAGCCCAGGGTTTTTACAAGTCAAATAAACAAACAAAAAACCCATAGATGATTTTTCTTGAAGAATCAAGAGGCAGAACTGATAAAAGCTAAGGGGCAAGGATCTTTTGAGTAGACATCAAGATGCTGTGATGTAAGGTTTGGGAACAAGACTAGGAGGTCCAGGTAGTGCCTAGTATATATGTAAGCATGTGGGCTAGTGTCTAACATAACCTGAGCCTAGAAGGGACTTGGGAGTGGGAACATCTCCTGTGACCCACCGATAGGGACCAGAGATGTTCATGTTGCTTGCAAAGTTTCTATTAGTCTACCCTGACTTGATCTAGGTGGTCTTTGATATTATCACTGATCATCTCCACTCTCTGCCAGCAACATCCAGGGAAGAGGCCCTGTGGTCTAATTAAACTGACCTTGACCTTCCTTCTCCATTTCAAGATGGAGTGGTAGGTACACAGTGGTTGTTCTACCTATTCCCTAGCAGTTATTAGGTGAACAAACAGGCACATAAGGAATCAATCCTTCCCTAGTCTGCAGAGGCACTGGCGCCTGCTTAGGCCCTACCCTCCTATACTGGGAGATATCTCCTGGGTAACACAATTTCCTCCAGTTCCCAAAGCAGCTCTCCCAGCTCACAGCCATACTTCTCTGTCTTCTCTAGCATTGTAGGCTTCACTGCGTCCAGCCCAGGAGGATGCTGACCATCTTCCTTCCTCAGGGTAATAGTTTCAGCAAGACCCAGGATCATTAACAAACATGACTCAAGTCACTTCCTTTCATCCATATGGCAGGGACTTGTGAGATCATGTCAAGCATAGAAGACTCAAGAGGAAGGGAGAAAGGGACAGAAGTTAAGGTGTCCAAGAATTTCCTAAATAAGACAAGCCCGAAGGTCTAAGTTCAAACTTTTAGGCTGAATAGATTAGGAATGTAGGCATGTCAGTTTAGGTTAACAAATCCCCCAAAAGCCTAGAAGAATACTGCTAATGCTCATAGTCGACTTTGCCAGAGCAAAAGAAGCCAGGACATGGTTGGAATGACACTTTGATAACGAAGAGAGCAGGAGTCGATCCAGAACTCTATACCTGCCAAAGACATCCTTCAGAATTTAAGATGAAGACAAAATGTCGCCAGCAGACTCACAGTAAATACTGAGTTTGGCCAGAAGGCAAGTGATTCCAGATGGAATCCCAGATATCTGGAAGGGGTGAAGTACCCAGGAAAAGTATAGGCAGTAAAGTCAAGATTCAGAGAAAAGCAGGAGGACCATGTAAGCAAAGCTGTAAGAACCTACGTGGAACACAGCAATCCTTGGGTGAGGTTAAGCTGCATATTCACGTAGTCAGTTACTTAGAGTTACTTTCCATCCACCTCAGGATTAGAAGACCCTATGGAAAGCCTCAAGTCTTAACACAGAGAACTGAAAGCCTTCCACAACAGTAAAGGTGGTTTAGTCCTTTGGCTCTTGCAAAGGGCTTTGCATCTTCCAAAGAAAAGTGGTACAGGCAAGTCCCTACACTTTCTCTGGGTCTCCCCATCACCTCATTATCTTTCATAAGACAGAAAGAGGTACCAAGAGAGGGTCTGAATGTCCTCACAACTTTTCAAACACTCCAGTGACCTAAGACATCAGAAAAAGTAAAGAACCAGGAAAAGACTGACATTAAGATCAAGAGCAGACAGCCTTACCCGTGAACCAGAGAAGGCAAGGAGTACCTTCCAAACCATTCAGTTAAAAGCATAGTACAAGAAAGCAAAGACCTATGAATTTCACAATGGACTTAGTATATTTTATTAAGTACTTGTTTCACTTCTGTGTGCTAGGACTGCCAGAACCAGAGCAGCCAAATTTGTAATCAACTGATGACACCCTTTGAGACTTTTGGAAAATGAGGGATTTGCATCTAGTTTCTGCTCTTACAGTGCTGATCTCAGTTGCTAGCTACCCTCTGTCAGGATCTGGCCCAGAAGAGTGAGCTAACTGAAAACACAGACAGCCACAGGATAGGAGAAGTTGTGACCTGGAAGGGGGTGATTCTTCCAGGATAGGAGGCAGCCTGGTGGCTGTGGAGGAATTCAGAACCAAGGTAGTTGGAATTATGTTCCTGCTTCTCACCTATTACTCTGGGAGTGAGCTTGCCTTACACCTGCAGCAACTCAACTTTCTAGGCCAGGGAAAAGTCAAGACCTGGCAGAATTCATGAGCTAAGGAAGAACAGGTGGGGAATTGCTTGACAAGGGACCATCTCCCCTCTGCCACCCTCTCCCCATGGCTGGGTATTTACAGTCTCACTGTTCTACCACCCCTTATGCCTGGTAAGCAACGGGAGGCTCTGCCCTAAAAACCTTTTGTGGTGTCACGAGTGATTAGCTGATTTCTCAACACCAGAGTGCTTCACCCTAGGGTTCATCTTTCCTCCCACCCAGAGCTCAGTGAGCCCTTTTCTGGTCTCCCTAAATAGATATTGCTGGAAGTAGTCAACACCCCCAGGGAAAATGAGCTCAAGCCAAGTGAGACATTAGGAATGCAACTATTCCAGGGTGGTTAACTGCATCAGATTCCAGAGGTAGAAATAACAGACCAAAGACTTTAAATGCTCAGTTAGTCATGAAGATAGTTAAAATGAAGGATATGTCCAAGAGTCCCATCACTTCATGGCAAATAGATGGGAAACAATGGAAACAGTGACAGACTTTATTTTCTTGGGCTCCAAAATCACTGCAGATGGTGGCTGCAGCCATGAAATTAAAAACACTTGCTTCTTGGAAGAAAAGCTATAACAAACCTAGATAGCATATTGAAAAGCAGAGACATTACTTTGCCAACAAAGGTCCATCTAGTCAAAACTGTGGTTTTTCCACTAGTCATGTATGGATGTGAGAGCTGGACTACAAAGAAAGCTGAGCACCGAAGAATTGATGCTTTTGAACTGTGGTGTTGGAGGAGACTCTTGAGAGTCCCTTGGACTGCAAGGAGATCCAACCAGTCCATCCTAAAGGAGATCAGTCCTGGGTGTTCATTGGAAGGACTGATGTTGAAGCTGAAACTCCAATACTTTGGCCATCTGATGTGAAGAGATGACTCATTTGAAAAGACCCTGATGCTGTGAAAGATTGAAGGCAGGAGGAGAAGGGGACGACAGAGGACGAGATAGTTGGATGGCATCACCAACTCCATGGACATGAGTTTGAACAAGCTCTAGGAGTTGGTGATGGAGAGGGAGGCCTGGTGTGCTGCAGTCCATGGGGTCGCAAAGAATCGGACACGACTGAGCAACTGAATTGAACTGATGTCTAAGAGACTGAGTTTGGCTAAAGAACAGGCAACCTTACTTGGAGCATGAATCAAAAAGCCTCCCAGAAGGAAAGATCAAAAGTAGTTAGAAAAGACACGGAAGCTGGACAAACCAGTAGTTATGACGAAGGAATCTTAGAGACAAGAATGTCTGAAGGACTGCTCAAGGTTTGGAGATATTGAGGACAGAGTAAAGAGGCTCATAGAGAAGGGAGAGGGTAAGGAAACCCAGCCCTACAGGAGTTGGCTCTGGGATTCTTAAACTTAATAGAGCCTTCTTAGACTCCAGTCATTGGAAGTTGGAGGGAGGCACATCACTCCAGACCAGAGTCAGACTCGCTTCCCAGTGAATGTGAGTAGAGGGGTGAGGCCGGGCTCCCTGAGGAGGTGGCCTTCCGGAAAAGAAAGCTAGGAGGGCAGCTCTCCAAGCACAGAGGGAAAGCTGGGGACCCTGCCTCCACAGGCAGGACAGCATCTAGATCTCTGAGCAAGGGCCCATCATAGCCGCAGGATGGACGGAAGAGCACCCTGGCTCCCTGTCAGATGGCAGGAGGCACTGGTACAGGCGTGGCCTGGCCTTTGAGGCCCCAGCTGCTGGCCTAAGGCCGGGAAGGGCCAGGGCAGCCCTGCTCAGGCTGCTCCAGCTAGGGAGGGGGCATCGCAGATCTTTTGATGCCGCTTACCCAGCTGCTTCCACTTAGTTTTGGTGGCAGCCTCGCTCCAGTCCCTCACAGTATTGTGTCCTTCCCACACGTGGTCCATTCACCCTCCTAGCACTTAATTCTTTCTCCAGGGACAGTGACTTCAGCCTCCGCAGCCTGACCGCAGCCCTCAGTCCTGTATCTACCACAGCCTGACTTCTCTTCAAAGAAGGGGGGTGTCAACACCCTGCATCGTTGTGAGGGAGAAAGGACCCTTTTCCCACCTGCAGCCTGTATTCCTGCTACAGCCCTCCTCATCCCCACTTGGTGAAGTGGGGCCATTTACCCGCCTTCAGAGATCAGCCAGTGTCCAGCCTCTCCTCACAGGAGCCTCCCCTGCTAGCCTGAAGGCCTCAAGGTGTGGGACCCATCCCATTCATCCTTGGCACCGGCTCCTGTCATGGAGCCAGGATCCCACTACATGGATGTGGGAACCTTGGAAGCCCAGTGGGATAGTGATGAAGGATATGCTCCTACCACATGACCACTGGTTGGAAGGGGACCAGGCCACCTAAGAATCTCCGCTTAGGACCTTCATCCCAGACCTTGTGGGTTTTCACATGTCCTTTCCCATCCAACCACGGCTGGTTCACATGTCATGCCCAGGAAGTCAACTTCATTTACAACTGCCCCCAAAGTCAGAGGGCCTGCTCTGTACTGGGGACAAGTGGGAAAGCAGACAGAGAACCCCACCCAGCCTTTGAGGGCTCTCCTGTCAAGGGGGCATGTATGAACAGCGTAGCTGGAGCAGTAGCTGAGTATTGGTATGACAATAGCAGGCATCCACACTAGGGATCCTGTGGCCAGGCCTCCTCTCTACCAGGCCCTCTGGTTCTAGTTCCTTTATCTAGGAGCCACAGCATAAGACTCTGGCTGAACATGTCTTGAGTATATACAACTGAGGTGACATCTCCTGGCTTCAGCTCAGATATATGGAAACCCTCAGGTCCAGGCTTCAGGGCCTCCCTGGACACAAGTTTGTTTTCCTCACCATGGCAGCTGAAGATAGAATAAGAGAATTCTGCTTACCTGGATTTTGGTTCAGCTGGTTGTGCAAGATGTGGGCCCCACACACGAGGCCTGGGCACAGGACCTGGGTCTCTTCAGAGCCCTTTGTGTCAAGCACACAGGCACCAAGCTTCCTGCCAGCTTCCTGAGCCACAGATGAAGCCAGACGGTGCCGGACTGGAATTCTCCCAGTAGACACCAAGGGTTCAGGTGAGACCGAGGCTGCTAAGGAACTTCATGACCACCTGGCCGTTGGCTCCTTTACAAGCCAGTCAGTGGTTTAGGGCCCCTAGTCTCCTTTTCAAATCCCAGCCTTGCCCAAAGAAGGCCCTTAGTTCTAAAGACCCAGCCCAAAGCTTGTGCTCCAGGTGCAAGAGTGTCCTCCTCTGGGATCCAGCCTGTAACATTGCCTGGAGGTCAGAAGCAATAGCTAATGGAGGCCCTCCCAGGAAGAGAGAATGCAAGACCTTGGTCACTTCACTGACCAAGCCCAGTACTCTACCTCTTTCCCCAGCCAACCACCCAGGGTCTGCCCAGCTTAGGAACTCAAGCCCAGGCCTTCTTAGCAGATCAGTCTGACCCAAGTACCTAGAGTCCAGGGATGCCAGGTATTGCCCCCGGCAGCCACTCCCTCCACCTATAGGGGGTCTGTTCCAGCCACACTCCAAAGCCACGATCAGATTCCCATCCAGCCCAGACCACAGGTGCTGACCCAAGCCCCAGCTTCCCTTCTCCTCCCAACTCCACCCTTAGTCAGGTTGAAACCCAGGCACAGCAGCGCACCAGGGCCTTCTCGTCCCAGCAGTTCTTTCCTCCCAGATGGTCTGCTCTGCTGAGCACCAGATCTATGCTAGCTCCTCCAATCAGGACTGTCTGGCCCCATCCAATTGAAGCAGGAGGTACTGAGGTGGGAGTGGGGGCGGTGTCCAGAGTGCTGATAGAGGCAGGATCTGGATGTATCCCCCAGACCAGCAGCCTCCCGTCCTGAGCACTGGCCACTAGATGACACCACGCTGAGGTCAGGCTGGCTTTCAGAGATCCCACATAGCCTCTTACCAAAGTCCAAGTCAGAGAGGCACAGCCAGTCACAGGTCAGGCGTCTTCTCCCGGTCCAGAGCAAGCACATCACCCAGAGAGCCAGCCTTCAGCCCCGCAGTCAAGAGCAAGTTTGATGGTCCAGCCTTCAGTCGGAACTTCATCTTCATCAGTCACCAGGGTGCATGTGTTCCCTTGATCATATCCCTCCTAGTCAGTTCTACCCAATCCCAGACCAGAGCAAGGGGCTAAAGAGATCTCTGTGAAGCCAGTAACCCTCTTGGGCTGTAGTCAGTGGGTAGAGTCCAGGCAATATCCTTACCCACTTTGGCCTGGGATTGAGTGGGAAAAGATGTGTCCCCCAAGGGTTCTGCTAGGCATTGAGGGGGCAGAGTAGCCAGCAACCGGCCTGTCTGGCAAACCAGCTAAGGTACTGCATGAAGGTTTTTATAGATCCCTGATACTATACTGCTTCTAGAACCAGGGTTCTCAAGCTTTTAAAATACATTAGAATCACCTGGAAGTCTTTTTAACATACAATTGCTGGGCCCTATCCCCAGAGTTTCTGATTCCATATGCCTGGAATAAGGCTGGAGAATCTGCATTTCAAAGATATTTCCAAGTGCTATTAATATTTCTAGTGTGAGGCCCACTCATTGAATTCTAGAGTTTTCAGAGATGAAAAGGGCCTGTGCCTTTCACTTGAATGAAGGTACAGGTGGATCTGGGTTTATCAGAATAGTTTTAATGGATTAGGGTTGATCCTGGGATTGGATAAGGAGAGTAACCTGCCTTAGTCTTGAAGGCTTTTAGGGACACCTATCATCAGCAAACCCTGGGGTACTGATGTGTCTTGGAAATGAACTTGTGTCTTTCCTACTTCTGGGCTTCCTAGAGTGGAATCACAGCAGATGGAAGAAGTTAGGCAGATGAAGAGGGTGGGGGAGTGAAAAGAGTACATCCTAGATATCAGAGCAGATGGGTCTCAGGCCCAGCTCTGCCCACAGCTCCCTCAAGGGACACTGGAGAGTTACTTGCTGGGGTCGGACCCCATCTGTCCTTAGTGCAGCCAACCTTTACTGAGGACCTATTATGAGGTGGGCACTTGCTGCATGCTGGAGGCGGTGGGTAAAGATGCAGCCTGTGGGGGAGTGACAGGAAAACAGGGGAAACACAGGTCTCAGTGGGCAGCCCCTCCTGTTGCCCCCAGACCTGAAGAGAAGGAGAGGCAACAGAGGGGAAGGCCAGCCCAGTCATTCGGAGGCAAGCTGTCCCCAGCTCTAGAAAACAAGCTCACTACCTTTCAGGGAGAAGAGGTGATAGACTGAAATTTAGACACAAAATCAAGTTTTAAAATGTATCCTCCCTGCCCTGGTGAGGCTCATTCTGAGGCAGATTGTGGGTGATGTGTTTTATCGTTTATACAAGCTTAGAGTTTACCAAGAGTCTGGGAGGTGAAGACACTGAGGCCCAGGCTCCGTCTGACCATTTAGGCTGACTCTCTGGGGGCAGGACCCAGACATCAGGAGGTTCTCTGCACAGAACCCTTGTTGGTTGGAGAATCGCAGGCCTAGATTAGGAGGAAAAAGAGATCTGCGGGGACAGGGCAGTTCCAGACAAGCAAAGGGCAGGGCAGACAGGGGTCCTACAAAGGCGAACCTCCCAGTGTGACTACTGGAGGGGAAGAAGGGAGACAAGGGTGAAAGGGGGTTTGGGGCCCAGTTCTGCAAAGGGCCTTTCTTGAAAACCTGAGGGGTTAAACTTTCACTTCATGGCCAGTGGGGAGCCACTGAAAATCTCTGAGGAGGGGCACCAGTGACGAAAGCTGAGTAACCAGCCTCAGCTGCCTCCTGCCTCCTCTCTCCCTCCTAGACATTAAGGAATGGGCTTGGGCCTCGGGAGCCCATTCTGCCAGAAGATGCAACTTTAGGAGGTCACTGATGGAGAGATACCCCAAACCAAGAGATCAGAGGATGACAACCCATCAGAATGGACTCCTGCCCCTTTACCACCATTTAAAACTTCCCGTGTGGCCTTGGGCAAGTGGTTTAGTGTCTGAGCTTAGTGGTCAAAGATAGCTCTCCTGCCTACCAGGAATACAGACAGTGGGCAAAAGTATGCTTTGAAAAAGTAAAAGCTGGGTCCAGAAGTAAGGTAGTATCCTTTGCTGAGTCCAGCTGGGGCAGGAGGTGCTGGGTGTGGGTGGGGCGCCAGGGAATTCAGATGACTGGGAGAACATTTGAACAAGATCACTTCCTGTTAAGGCCCAAACCTGGGAAAAAGAAAGTGGAGTGAATACATTTATTTTTCATGATCCCAAGCTCGAACGTGAGAAGACAGTAGCAGGGTTGATATGGGATAGAAAGCAGATGAAACATTGATAAGAACTTGATGAATAATGCAGGAGGGGCCAAGCTGCAGATATGGAGACAGGACCCTAAGGTGCCTCTCTCAAACTCAGCTTACCTGGAAAAATGCAATTATACATGTGACTTTAAGAGGAACTAAGGGGCTGGAGCTGGAGCAGAGAGTTACAGTGAGGAGTTTCCTCTTCAGAATTCACACCTGTTTTACTGTGTGACCTGGACATATGGTGTCACCTTTCTGGGCTTCATTAGAGCTACTTTACCTTCTCCCCAAATTAGGCTAGAACTCAGACATTTGCTTGGGTTATTAATACATTGCTCTGATCAAGTTGGCATCAATATAGGTCCATGTGTTGTAAAGTGGTAAGACAAGTCTAAAGTGAGTGATGAGAAATAAAAAAGCAATTTTTTCCATTGATTTTTTTTTTTAATTGAGCTATGGGGCTTTCCTGGTGGCTCAGTGGTAAAGAATCTGCCTGCAGTGCAGGAGACACAGGAAACTCAGATTTGATCCCTGGGTCAGGAAGATCACCCCAGAGGAGGAAATGGCAGTCCGCTCCAGTACTCTTGCCTGAAGAATCCCAAGGACAGAAGAGCCTGGTGGGCTACAGTCCATGGGGTTGCAAAGAGTCAGACATGACTAAGTAACTGAGCGCACACACACACACACAGAGTTGATGTACAGGATTGTATTTCAGGTGTACAACATCATAGTGATTCACAATTTTTAAAAGTTATACTCCATTTATAGCTATTATAAAATATTGGTTATATTGCCAGTGTTGTACAATCCATGCTTGTGGCTTATTTATTTTATACATAGCAGTTTTTATCTCTCAATCCCCGCCCCTTTTCTTGTCTCTCCTCACTGATAACCACTAGTTTGTTCTCTGTATTTATGAGTCTGTTTCTTTTTGTTACATTTGCTAGTTTGCTTTTTTTAGATTCCATATAAGTGATGTAATGCAATATTTGTCTTTCTCTGACTTATTTCACTTAGCATAATACCCTCCAAGTCCATCCATGTTGCTGCAAATGGCAAATTTTCCTTCTTTTTTATGGCTGAGTAGTATTCCTGTGTGTTTGTGTGTGTGTCTGTATAGCACATCTTCTTTATCCATTCATCTGTTGATGGACACCTGGGTTGCTTCCATATCTTGGCAATTATAAACAACGCTGCTATGAACACTGGGTGTGTATATCTTTTTGAATTTGTTTTTCCTTCCCTACGTCTCCACTTTGGATATGTAACTGGGAGTGGAATTGCTGGTACGGTAGTTCTGTTTTCAGTTTTTTGAAGTACCACCATACTATTTTCTGTCATGGCTGGACCAATTTACATTCCCGCAACAGTGTAGGAGGGTTCCCTTTTTCCACATCCTTGCCAACATTCATTATTTGTATTCTTTTCAATGATAGCCATTTTGATAGGTGCGAGGTGGTATCTCATTGCAGTGTTTAAAAAAGAGAAATTTAAATAACCAGAGTCCTTCGAAGTGATTGGACTCCCAGGCCCCTCTTGGCTTCAGGCCCTGAGAGTCAGCCAGCCGGGCCCCTCCCCAGAAAGGCAGGCAGCCCCAGGGCAGCCCAACTGCCCTTCCTGCCTGACCTGCCTAAGACTAGCTCCTGGCCTGGGTGAGTCCTTTGAGCCCTACCTCCAGGGGCTGGCTTACCCCTGACAAATGTCCCTGTGACTGTACAGCCAGAGAGCAAGCCAGCAGCCTTAACCAGAAGTCCCCTCCCCTGCAAGGCCTCCGTCTCCTCCAACCCTCCTCAACCCCACCATTTCCCCACTGTCAATTCTACTGCAGAAGATCTGTGAGCCACAGCCTCACCTCATTTTTCTTTTTCATCTCTTTCCCTTTTCTTCTTTAAAATTGTGTTTTTAAACCACTACCTCCCATCAAACAACCTAGTAGCAAGCAATGCAGGTCACCTTACTTTAACAATCACCATGTTCCTCTCTCCAACCAAGATACCAAGGAAATGAGTGGTGATTAAGAAGTTTCTCTCCTCTTCATATTTTCTTTTATACACAAATGCCTACTGAATACCTGATATGAGCCAGGCACTTCCACATATGCCATCGGCCTGAATTCTCACAAGTCCTGCCGAGGAAGAGCAAAGGGACCCCGGCCCTGGGAGTCACCAAGCTGGCAGAGCCAGGATCCCAGAGCTGTGCTTTTTGCTGCAGTCTCAGAGTTCTGCCACTTTAGGACTAAGTGCCACCGCTGGCCTCAACATTCCCCTCTGGACAATGGGTGTGGTACGCTCTGCCCTGCCCCCATCAGGATGGTCACGAGGAGCTCAGGAGGCTGGGGTCCTAAGAGCCTCCCCAGGCCTCTCTGAGGCTTCACCCTGGCTCTGCACGTGGCGGGCTGTTCTCCGTGGCTCTCATTCTCCTCTACTCACAGAGGCAAGTCCCGCTCCACAGAGTGAAACATGGACAGCCACACGCCAAAATCCTCAAACTTACTCGGGGGCAGAAGAATGTGGTAAGAGATTGAGATTTGGAACTGGACACATGTAGGTTTGAATTAGGGTTCTCACACTCATTGTCTTTCACTGTGTGACCTCAGGTGAATGGCTTACCTTCTCTGAACCTTCGTGGGCTTTTTGCTTATTTTTCCCTCTCTTGTAAATGGGGATCCTGCTTTTGCCTCATAGGATTGTTGCAAGGCTTTGATGTGATAGTGAAACAAGTTCAACAGGGAGAGGACCTACCTTTGCTGTTAGTGTTAGCAGCAGCAATTTACCAGACAATTCAGCTGTAGAGAGGTTGGCCTACTTAACAGAGACCAAGGAGCCCCCCATACCCAGGTGCTCTCACTTGAGTCTCTCTGTTTCCAAAGAGTGACTCACGGGAGGGCTGTGGCCTACAGACCCCAGTGAAGCCTCGGGGGTATGTGGTGCCAGCTCCTCCTCTTGTCAGGGGAAGAACCCAAGCTCCTGTCCCATCCTCAAACTGGTCCAGGTGCTTGCCTCCACGGCAATAATGACCAGCTGAGGCGTTCATCCCATCAGTCTTGGCTTGGAAAGTGCTCTCCTGCCTTTCTAAGGCAGTACTATCCCTGCCTCCTAAAGCACTATGAAGGGTGATGGGGAGAAGCAGGGAGAAGGTATTAGCAGCCTCATATTACAGGTGAGAAAACTGATTAGCAAGTGAGCTTGTGGGGTTAGAACTAAGTGAGCTGGCCACTGCCCACAGAGGTGGGCTGTGGGGCGCTCCCTGTCTGTTTGCATATTGGAACCTAGAGGCAGGTCCTGCCTGGGAGGGACAGGGGAGCAGCCCTGAGGCCCGGCCTGACCACAGAGTTCAGAAGCGGCAACTCTGAGAGGTGGACAGAACTGACCTCCCAACCTGACTCCCCTGCTCCTCTCCTTCTCGGCCAGCCCAGCTCTTCTCATGAACCACAGGGGGTCCTGTGGTGGGAGGAATGGTGAGCAGGCTCAGGGCCAGGACCGAGGCCTGCATACATTAGAAGAAACACAATTGTGCAGAGAGCTGTAGAACATTATTGCCCGTGCATTATTGATAGTTATCGTAGTCTGTGAGCCATAAATTATTGACAGGACCAAGAGTATGGAGAGGCAGGGGGCTGCAGCCTGGGCCAAGGGGAGGGGGCTGGGACCAGGTTGTACAGGATACCTGCCAGGGAGGCGTGCAGTTGGTTTGGGCAGGAGGACCTGAGTTGAGAAGGGTACACCTATGCCCATCCCTAGGCAAGAGAGTGATACTAATGTTCCTCTTTCTCTCACTCCTCCTCAATCTTTCCTTGAGATCCCCCTTCCCAGGGCCAGCATTTCTTCCCTCCTGCTCCTCTCCCCCCCACCTCCACCTCGTCCTCTTCTGCTTCCTCCTCCTATTCTCTGACCTGGAAGAGGACCTCTGGTGGACTGGTTGGCATCCAAAAGAGGCATCAAGAACAACTCAAGTGCGGAACATCCAAGTGCTGGGGACACTGCGTCCCAAGACAGGGCAGGCTAGGGGACAGACATCTGGGTGGGGTGGACCCAGCCATCCTGGTAGCCTTGAGAAAGCCATCAGGCATCTAGGTGGGGGTGGAGAGGATGTTATCACAACCATGGCTAACACTTGGTGGGCACTCTCTGTGTGCCAAGAGCTTCAGGCATGTTCACACTGTCCTCACAGCAATGCTATGGGAGAAGTACAGAGAGGTTAAAGCACTCATCCAACATCACACAGCTAGTGTTCATGGCAGAATCAGCATTCAGGCCCAGGCAGTGAGGCCCCAAGCCTGGACTCTCTCTTACCCATCACACTGGGTATAAGAGTGATTGTCAATCTGTCTGAAGGGGGAGATTAGGAGGGGTCTTATTTGCTTTTTGCACTTATCTCTCTTTTCCAAATTTTCTACAATGAATATGCATTGCTTTTGTAATCAGAAAAACACACACCACAAATGACTTTTTAATAGCATTTCCCCTCCTCCCCAGTCCCTCGATGCCTCTAACCTGTCCCCTCCTCGACCACTCAGCAGCCCAGCTCCCTCCTCCTAGCCCAAGGGAGCAGGAGGGAGCAGGCAGCAGACCCCACATGAACTCCCTCCAGCAGGTGTGTCCCCACCATCTATCTTGCCCATGTCCAGAGCTGTGGCCACAGGCACTGGGCTATGAGGCTCCCTCCAGCCTCTCTGCTCAGCTGGCAGCTTCTCCTTTGGCTCCTCAGGGACTGAGGGTCAGCACCAACCACCCCCCACAGCAGCTGCATCTGCCCACAGCAGCCAGGCTGGCAGCTGGGCCCAGGGCCAGGCCAGCACTGCGGAAGGGAACCTTGAAGCCATTCCCAGCCCTGCCCCTGCCTCCTGGAACACTGTCTCCACCTCTTGATACCAAGTTCCCCTGGATTAATTAGTGTTCTCAGACTGGACCTGCAGGGACACTGCTTTACGTTCATCCTCACGGCTTCAGGTAAGAGCTTCTCCCATGCCTCACTACTCCTGGCTCTTGCCTGCAAAGACTGGGCAGATCCAGGAGGGAGTCAGAACCCAGGATATGGGCAGAGAAAGGCTGGGGCTGCTGCCATCCTGCACACCCTGCCTGCCCACCTCACCACCTCCTACTCAGGCCGCCAGCACCCTTGGGACTTACAAAATCCACTCACAAGGCTGGTGGCAGGGACACCTAGTGCAGCTAAGAGATGGCCACTCCTGTCTTGCCAGGTCAGCTAGCCCACATGGTCTTGAAGTATTGCATTTTTAAAAAATCTATTTTATTGAAGTATAGTTGATTCACAGTGCTGTGTTAATTTCTATGTATAGCAAAATGATTCAGTTATACATATATATACATTCTTTTCATATTCTTTTCCATTATGGTTTATTACAGGATATTGAATACAGTTCCCTATGCTATACAGTAGGACTCTGTTGTTTACCCATTCTGTATGTAATACTTTGGATCTGCTAATCACAGTCTCCCAATCCTTCCCTCCCACCTCCCCTTCTCCTTGGCAACTGCAAGTCTGTTCTCCATGTCTGTGAGTGTTTCTGCTTCATACGTAAGTTCATGTGTGTTGTATTTTAGACTCCACATATAATTAATATCATATGGCATTTGTCTTTCTCTTTCTGACTGACCTCATTTAGTATGTTAATCTCTAGGTCTATCCATGTTGTTGCAAACGGCATTATTTCATTCTTTCTACGGCTGAGTAGTATTCTATTGTGTATAAGGAATGACATCTTCTTTGTCCCTTCCTCTATCAGTTGACATGTAGCTTGTTTCCATGTCTTGGCTATTATAAATACTTCTGCTGTGAACACAGGGGTGTGTGTATCTTTTCAAGATATAGTTTTCTCTGGATATATGCCCAGGAGTGGAATTGCTAAGTCATATGGCAACTCTATTTTTAGTTTTTCGAAGAACTTCCATACTGTTCTCCATAGTTGTTGTTGTTCAATCACTCTGTTGTGTCTGAAGCTTTGTGACCCCATGGACTGCAGCACGCCAAGCTTCCCTGTCCTTCTCTGTCTCCTGCAGTTTGCTCAAATTCATGTTCATTGAGTTAGTGATGTCACCCAACCATCTGCCACCCTGCCCCCTTAGTGTTGAGAGTTCCCTTTTCTCCACATCCTCTCCAGCATTTACTATTTATAGACTTCTTGATGATGGCCATTCTGACTGGTGTGAGGTGAGACCATGATGTAGTTTTTATTTGCATTTCTCTAATAATTAGCAATGTTGAGCATCTTTTCATGTGCTTTTGGTCATCTATATGTCTTATTGGAGAAGCATTGCTATGTTCCCACACATACACACATACACACTGCTGAAAACAACTCAAGTGTCCACTGATGGATGGATAACTGGCTGACCAAATCATGATGTATTCATTCTACAAAACACCATATAAGCATTGAAAAGAGTGATGGAGATCTTTGTCTGTTGACCTCCAATAACATCACCGTAATTATGTTAAGAGGAAAGCAAGTTGCACCCTAGTGTAAAGCATATACCCATTTTTCTTTCTACAATATATTTTAACCATGTTGATATAAACTGAAACCTCTATATAATCTTAGGACTTAACTGAGGCATTCACCAAGAGACTGTTAACAGAGGTCAGGAGGTTGTTTGTCTGCAGTGACTAAGGGCAGCCAGGAGGAAATGAACACATCCTGTATACTAGTGCAAAAGGAAAAGTGATAACCTACCATAATGGATGCCACTTTAAAAAAGAACTAAATGTGGTGGGCACATTCATGCCCCCAGGCTCTGACAACAGCTAGCAATCCTGTGGCTGGGGAACGTGTGCCCCAGTGTTTATGCCTCAGAGCAGGATTCACTCCAGGGAGTGTCAGGCATACCTTTGTCAACTGCTGGCCACTGGTCACCATAGGTGGCTCTGGATGGCTCTGGGCTTCTTTGCAGAACTGACCTTGGCTCTGGGAAGATCCATTCATTGATTCAGTAGACATGTCAGGCACTTTCTATGTGCCCAGCTCCCTCCCTGGATCCTTCTATCACTTTTCCACCGTGTGCCCTAAAGGATCCAGCTGATGACAGAGAGCACTGACCCACTCACAGGGGACTAAGTCTGTGTATTCTTTCAACTCATCAAGCCCCTGAGAAGTGCCAGACGTTATGCTGGGTGCCTCCATTTCCCTGTCTTGACATGGCTGTGTAACTACTGTCTGGGAAGAAGAATGGGACAGAGAGAAGAACAGCCAGGGATGGGGTAGACCTGTCCAATTTGGAAATGCATATGTAACAAAACTATTGTTTTTATAAACCAACTGCAGAAACTTAGGTTTGAAGAGACCTTGGCTGACAGGTGTCATATGAGACAGAGAGTGTAAGTGCTTCCTTGAACGGGTTGGAGACCTGCCTCATACCATGCTGGGAGCTCACAGCACGCCATCCAAGTTTATGAGCCAGAATGGGGCAAACGGTCTCCCAAGGGGAAGAAATTGAGGGGCAGAGAGAGCTGGTCCATTTTTGGATGGGTGACGGACAAAGGAAGAGTTGGGGTGATATGGGGGCCCATATGACCTAAGGTACAGGAGTTTGAGCAGACTCTGGGAGATAGTGAAGACAGGAAAGCCTGGCATGCTGCAGTTCATAATGAGTCAGACACGACGTAGCAACTGAACAACAACAGTGATCTCAGGGGACCTCAGATCCCCTTTGGATTGAAGGTGGCATCTATAGCAATAGGTTTGGGGCATGGCTGAGTGAAGCTGAGGTGTTAATAGGGGGCAGCTGCAGGTGTGTGCTGGATCTGGTGAGCTCACCATGCTGCCCCCTCAAAGGTCACTGTCTCCAAAGAATAAGAAGATCCCACTGGGCAGAGGCAAAAACTGAGGCTCAGAGAGGTAGGGGGCCCAGAGTTAGAATCAAGACAGGGGCTGTCCTGAGCTAACTACGCCCTCTCCGGGTGAGTCTCCATGCCTGCTATGCCCCCCATCCCCAACCCAAACTGCCCCTCTCCCTACTCCTGAGTTCAGCCTTCTGAATAAGGGGAGCAGGCCTCCGTGGGTCCTCCCCCTCCCACGGGCAAGAGGGCACATCCTGGCTGTGGGACCAGGGTACAGGGCAGATCTGGGTATCAGTTCTGCTGCCGGCTTTCCACGTTGTGACAGATGGCCTTCACGGGCTATGGGGACAGGAAAGGATAGACCACGGTGAGAGCCAGGGACTGTCAGGGCGAGGGGGCTCATCCCTGACACCCTCCGCTGGGAAGGTGTGCCCAGCGGTGTCTGGGGAAGGGGCAGTGTTTAGAGGTGTGGACAAGAGAAGAGGACACCTGTGTGAAGAGACAGAAAGGCAGGAACCAGGTGTGTTCAGGAAAGGATGGAGGTAAAGGGAGCGTGAGCATGAAGCTGGAGGATAATTCAAAAGGTAGCCTGTCTCTGTGCTGTCCAATGTCGCAGCCACTGGCAGCGAGTGCCTACTGAGCACCTGATGTGTGGCTGGAGTGACTAAGGAACTGAGATTTCAGTTTTCATTTTTAAATTGTAATTCATTTTAAAAGTTTTAATTTAATTCATTTAAATCTAAAATTAAAACTTTTAATTTTAAAACTGATACTTGATTCACTTACTGGAAAGCTTTAGTATGTTTAGAACAACATGGATACTTTTCTGCTGTGAATTTTATGAAATGTAAATACTGATCAAGTGTTTCTGATGAAAGTGTAGCATCCAAATTAGAGAAGCTTTAAGTATCGAGTACATACCAGATTTTGAAGACTTAGTACTAAAAAAAGAATGTAGTGGATCATCAAAAAAGCAAGAGAGTTCCAGAAAAACATCTATTTCTGCTTTATGGACTATGCCAAAGCCTTTGACTGTGTGGATCACAATAAACTGTGGAAAATTCGGAAAGAGATGGGAATACCAGACCACCTGACTGGCCTCTTGAGAAACCTATATGCAGGTCAGGAAGCAACAGTTAGAAATGGACATGGAACAAGAGACTGGTTCCAAATAGGAAAAGGAGTATGTCAAGGCTGTATATTGTCACCCTGCTTATTTAACTTCTATGCAGAGTACACCATGAGAAATGCTGGGCTGGAAGAAGCACAAGCTGGAATCAAGATTGCCAGGAGAAGTATCAACAACCTCAGATATGCAGATGACACCATCCTTATGGCAGAAAGTGAAGAGGAACTAAAAAGCCTCTTGATGAAAGTGAAAGAGGAGAGTGAAAAAGTTGGCTTAAAGCTCAACATTCAGAAAACCAAGATCATGGCATCTGGTCCCCTCACTTCATGGGAAATAAATGGGGAAACAGTGGAAACAGTGGCTGACTTTATTTTGGGGGCTCCAAAATCACTGCAGATGGTGATTGCAGCCATGAAATTAA
Source organism: Nanger dama (assembly GCA_917880005.1). Taxonomy (NCBI): domain Eukaryota; kingdom Metazoa; phylum Chordata; class Mammalia; order Artiodactyla; family Bovidae; genus Nanger; species Nanger dama. The sequence continues at coordinate 18,374,714 of CAKJTW010000028.1, read as the reverse complement.
AAGACGCTTACTCCTTGGGAGGAAAGTTATGACCAACCTAGATAGCATATTCCAAAGCAGAGACATTACTTTGCCAACAAAGGTCCATCTAGTCAAGGCTATGGTTTTTCCAGTGGTCGTGTATGGATGTGAGAGTTGGACCATGAAGAAAGCTGAGTGCTGAAGAATTGATGCTTTTGAACTGTGGTGTTGGAGAAGACTCTTGAGAGTTCCTTGGACTGCAAGGTGATCCAACCAGTCCATTCTAAAGGAAATCAATCCTGAGTGTTCTTTGGAAGGAATGATGCTAAAGCTGAAACTCCAGTACTTTGGCCACCTCATGCGAAGAGTTGACTCATTGGAAAAGACTTTGATGCTGGGAAGGATTGGGGGCAGGAGGAGAAGGGAATGACAGAGGATGAGATGGCTGGGTGGCATCACCAACTTGATGGACGTGAGTTTGAGCGAACTCCAGGAGTTGGTGATGGACAGAGAGGCCTGGTGTGCTGCAATTCATGGGGTCACAAAGAGTCAGACATGACTGAGTGACTGAACTGAACTGACTGATTATTAATAAATTTTATATTGATTACAGGATTATGTATTGAAATATTTGAGGCATATTCAGTTAAATATATCCAAATTAATTCAATTAAAAATTTTAATGTAGCCACTAGAAAATTTTAAATTACACATGTGACTTGAGTTATATTTCAACAAGACAGAGGTCTGGTTGAAGGTCTTGATCACTGGCCTAAATTTAGCTTTAGAATATGCAGTATCCATTAGGTGACTCAGATGTGAGTGGCCCTGGGAAGTCTTCCTTGCTGCCCAAGAATGAGTAGGGTCCCTTCTGTGGGCTTCCAAAGCACTCGCATCCATTTCAACATAAAGAAAGCACTATGACTCTAAGGCTTTATTAGTGTATTTTATTTAAGTCCAGAGTCTGTGACTGGGGTGAGTGAGTTGGGGTTCTGCTTCTAGGCTCTGCTGCCCCCCAGCCCACCTAAGCTGTCAGCAGACACAAGCCCAGTGTCCTAAATCCAGCCAGGCATGAAAAGCAGGCCTCTCCTACCCCGCCCGCCTCCCTGCCTGTAGCCTAACAGCAGCACAGACAGGCCCAGGACAGGCGCTGTCAGCCCAGGCCTCTGCAGGCTCCTGTGGCTGGCTGTTGGCAGGGGGCTCCCACAGGGAGCACACCGTGACACATCAGACCTGTCAGCTCTGATGCTGTAGAGGGATACACAGGCCAGTGAAATATGACCCTGGTTGCTGCCTTGCATTCTCTGGGCCTAGGCCACCAGCTCGCAAGGTGCTCCCAGGCTCCCAGGCCTGTCAGAAACTCCCTAGCCAGAGGGGACAGGAGGCTGGGGCCACATCCTCTCCAGGCAAAGGGAGGAACCAGATCAGCTGGCCTGGCCTGTTAGTTTGCTCTCTCTCCTTAGTTTCCCTGGAACTTTTTTATGCAGGTTTTCACCCAGTCCTTGAAATCAACTTTCACTTGGTCTTAGTCAAAGGGAGAGAATCAGAGGCCAAAATTCTGGCCAAGGCAGTTTCTAGTGGCTTCCATACTAGATCGGAATTGCTATGCTGCCTGCAGAGGGTCACTTTGCTTCTCTGTGCTTGTTTGCTCGAACGGGAAGACTGTCCTAGAATTCCATATGATACCCATACCTGACATCAATCAAACTTTTACAGAAGGAAAGAAAGCTAGGATGAGTTGTATATGTGCAGGCATGTAGAGATAGGCTATTCAGTCACAGAACCAATACCCAAGAAGAAGTGGGTGCCTTTACAGAAAGCTGGGTTTGCAAGTCAGTTCATTAAGTGAAGGCTGCAAACATTGTGCTTCCCATTTCTCTTTAAAGACTTGTCTCTCTCTGAACACTTAGGACGTCTGCCTCCCTGTACAGAAATAGGCCCATCTTATTCATTTCTTCACTCAACAAACATCAATATAATATTGGCATTATGAACAATGCTGAAAGCCTACTAAAATACATTACTATTATCATCATCTTCATCTTCTTTACGCCAAGGACTGAGCACACTCTTCCCCATAGACTATGTTCATCCTGGGGGAATTGTCACCTACTGAATATTCCCTCCTTGGACCAAACTGTCCCAGGGACGATGCAGATGATGGCTCTACAGCCTTTGTGCTGCTGCTAAGTCACGTCAGCCATGTCTGACTCTGTGCAACCCCATAGACGGCAGCCCACCAGGCTCCCCCATCCCTGGGATTCTCCAGGCAAGAACACTGGAGTGGGTTGCCATTTCCTTCTCCAATGCAGGAAAGTGAAAAGTGAAAGTGAAGTTGCTCAGTCATGTCCAACTCTTAGCGACCCCATGGACTGCAGCCTTCCAGGCTCCTCCGTCCATGGGATTTTTCCAGGCAAGAGTACTGGAGTGGGGTGCCATTGCCTTCTTAGGAAGGGGCTCTCCACTGCCTCTTCTATCTTTCCAAAGTCTCTACACACTCATGCCCATTACCCAGGATCACTGAGGTTTCCAAACCTTTTTCTTTTAGTAATTAAACTTTTTCTTTGAATAGACCCCAATGTGTAAATCAGCTACACTGAAGGAGAGGGTAGGGTTGTGGAATCCTCCTACTCAACATCCATTCTCCCCAACTCGATGCTGTGGCAGCCTCTTGAATACCTGTGCAGAGCCCCAGGACTCCCGAGAACACAGACTGAAAATCACCAAGGTGGAGAAAAGACTAGGAGTCAGAAGAATTGGGCTACCCAGCACAAGTCATTGTCTTGCTGTGTGGCTTCAGGCAAGTTACTACCCTCTTTGGGCTTCAGGTCCATTTTAGTCAGATGAGAAGGGTAAGATGAGTGAATCTGAAAAGATAGGCATAACCCTACATGGGGAAAAGAGGGAAGGTTACCGTGAGCATAAGTGAGACAGTGTCTCACCCATCCTGACACAGGCAGCCTGAGAGCAGCCACATCTCTTCAGATGGCAGTCCATGCTCTGGATTGAGTCACTGCATATGAGAAAGTTTTGAGGTCCTGCAAAGACACTGCTGCTGCTGCTAAGTCACTTCAGTCATGTCTGACTCTGTGCAAACCCCATAGGTGGCAGCCCACCAGGCTCCTCTGTCCACGGGACTCTCCAGGCAAGAAAAATGGAGTGGGTTGCCATTTCCTTCTCCAGCAAAGACACTAACTGTGACCCAAAATATGTCTCCTCAAATCTTTCACAATGTCTGAAATTCCACCATTAGCAAATTGCATCTCTTTGGATCCCTAGGGTTTTATGTCTCATTCAGATCTATGCTTCACTCTCTCATAGAAGCTATATATGAGAGATGATTTCCCCAGGGGCTCAGTAGTAAAGAATCTGTCTAACAATGCAGGAGACACAAGAGACGGGGGTTGATCCCTGGGTCAGAATGATCCCCTGGAGAAGGAAACAGCAACCCACTCCAGTATTCTTGCCTAAGAAATCCCATGGACAGAGGAGCCTGGCAGGCTACAGTCCACGTTGTGGCAAAGAGTTGGACATGACTTAGTGACTTAAAAACAACAATGTATATAAGAGACAGAAACAGCTCATCAGCTAAGACCTTGGAGAAGATGAACTGGCATCTGGCAGAGGTGGGCTTGGAAAGACAGTCAAGGAGGTCAGCCTAAAATCAAAGACCAGCTTCACCACCACCGTCATTTTCACCCCCAGACACTCCAGTAGAAAAACTTGAGATTTTAACCAACCTCAGGGTCAATCCAGGGCAGCCAAACTTCCCTACAAACTCACCTCCCACCCAGGCCCCATGCTATGCTGAATTAACTCCACCAGCAGCCACTCTGAGAACCACCCACGCACCATGCACTGTTCCCTGTGCCTGGGGTTCATCCTTGAGAGGACAGACCAGGTCCCAGCCCTCAGACGAAGGTACACAATAAACAAACCAGTCCCTAGCAGATTCTGCAAGTGGTATGATCTGGTTTATGCTTTAAAGAGTCACTGGCCACTGGATGCAGAAGGGATTTTTAGGAAGACAAGAATGGACACGTTTGCCCAGGAAGCTGGAAACGGGCCTAATAGCCATTTTGTCTGACTGGGGACATCTTGTCCCAAGGGGAAGTGGCAGCAGCCTGGTGTAGTGAAGACGATCTAGGCTGACCGGTCTCATCCTAAACCCCAACCTTGACATCATGCTCTGGGTGGCTTCGTTGGAGTTCCTCAGCCTCTCTGAGCCTCACCTCCCACATCCGGTAGTACAGTCTCCATTCTGCCTCGGAGGGGCCTATGAGTGTGGATGAGGTGATTTGTGCAAAAAGCCCAGAGCAGAGTTGCTATTGTTTAGTCGCTAAGTCATGTCCAACTCTTTTTGCCACCCCATAGACTGTAGCCTGCCAAGCTCCCCTGTCCATGGGATTCTCCAGACAAGAATACTGGAGTGGGTTGCCATTTCCTACTTCAGGGTATCTTCCCAAACCAGGGATAGAACCTGAGTATCTTGCATCTCCTGCATTGCAAATGGGTTCCTTTTTTTTTTTTTTTTGTAGTCTTTAAAAATTTTTTATTATTTTCTTGGCCATGCCACACAGCATGCAGGATCTTTGTTCCCTGACAAGAGATTGAACCCATGGCCCTTGAATTGGAAGCACAGAGTCTTAATTACTGGACCACCAGGGAATCCCAAATTTATAGTCTTTAAAATTCTCTCTAGTGGTCTTATCACAAAAATGAAACAGCTTGGCATATTTTGACTTAAATTGTTAAACCTGTTGTTCCGTGGGTAATAGAATAGGAGTTTCATTATTTTTAGACCATGGATTGAAACTCTTTGTGAAGAGCCAGATGGTAAATCTTTTGGCTTTGTGTATTATATGGTATCTACTCAACTCTACTCTTGTACCAAAAGCAGACAGAAGACAAAATGTGGCAGGTGAGTTCTTTCTAAAATTTTGTTTAAAACTGGAGGATAATTACGATATAGTCATGGCTTCTTCCATACATCAACATGAATCAGTCTCAAGCATACACATGTCCCCTGTGTCTTAAACCTCTGTCCCACCCCTCTAGGTTGTCACAGAGCACCGGCTTTGGGTTCTGCAGGCAGATTCTTTACCACTGGGCCACCCAGTGGTATACTGAGTGGTATACTCAGTATACTGAGAAGCCCTCAGTATAGTAAATGCTCAGTAAACAGCGTCATTATTATTGCCATAATCATCTGGGTGAGCTGACCCAGGTCACACAGGAAGCAAGCAGAGCAGCCAGGACTGGACTCCAAGCCTCCAGTGCCCTGCCCGCACCCACTAAGATCTTGTCAGCTAGCCATGGAGTTTCCAGAATAGACGCTGGAGACTGAACAAAAATTAATAGCATGTTATGCAACTGACTAACATCAGGATAGTGATTTTTAAAAAAAAGGAAAGAGCCTAAGAGGACGCACTGTCTTCACAAGCTGCTACTGCTTCCCAGCATGTTTTTCCCCTGAAGTAGGCTCAGTGGGGGACACAATAAATTACTGTTGAACAGGAAAGGCCACCCCTGCCTGGGGAAGCCCTCTGGCCCAACTAGAACCACAAGGAAGGCAGCTTGCTTGTCTAGCAAGAATCCCCAAAGATTGTAGGAGAGTCCTTCAGCCTGCCCAGGCTGGGAGAGCCCCAGGGAGAACAGAGGCCCAGCTGGGGGCCAACGCACTGGCCACTGCCTCCGGCCGTGCGAAGAGAAAGGCTTTGGAGAGACCGCTGAGCCTGATTCCTAATATTCCCCTCTTGAGTCCGCTTTCCCCCAGTGACTGTGAGCCTCACTGTCTTTATAAAACACAGGGCTGGCAGCATCTTTCTTGTGGGAGTAGGGCTGCAAGAATCCCAAGGGACCAAGTATTGCTGAGCCCAGGAGAGGATTTGCCCCTCTGAGGGTCCAGGTCCCCACTTGGGAGCATGAGGGCAGAGGTGATTCCTGGAAGGTGAGGGCAGGATGGGACTGGGACAGTGGGAGCAAAAAGGAGGGTTGGGGGAACCAGTAGTTTCTTCTCTGGGTGGAACAGGGGCAGTAGAGCCTCAGTTAGGAGGGACTTTGAGGAAGAAACTCAGATACTAAGGGAGTGCAGAGAGGGGTGTAGCAGACATGCTTGTTGTATATTAGGGTCATTATAGTAACTCTTTCTAAAGGGGCTTGTTTCATTTCCTAGGGCTGCAACAACAAAATGTCACAAACTGGGTGGCTTAAAACAGTAGACATTTATTGTCTCAGAGTCTGGAGGCTAGAAGTCTAAAATGAGGTGTCAGCAGGGCTGTGCTCCCTCTGATGCTGGGCAGAATCCTTCCTCGCCTTTTCTTAGCTTCTTGGTTGGCAGTCCTTGGAGCTTCTCTTGTAACCACACCAGTCTTATTGGATTAGGGCCCACCCGTATCAAGCAATATTATTTTAAGTGATGGCGTGGAGGAAAGACGGAATAGCATCATGAAGGGGCTAAAGCTCCCACCAGGCCCCTTTTGTTGTTGCCACTGGTAAGAGAGAGGTCTGAGGTCCAGGAGAGGTGAGTACTGTGACCTCAGACTGGAATAATAGTGCTGAAGAGGAAAGACTTGGTGTCAGGCACCGTACTAGTCAAGTCACATATCTCATCTCACTTCCTCCTCCCAGTTGCCGTGTGAGAACTCTTTCCCAGGTAGGAATCATGCCCATTTCCCTGTTAGGAAACTGAGATTGAGACAAGTAAGGGGTCGTGTTCAAATGCACACTGCTGTCAAGGACAGGAGCTTAGATACCAATCCAAGCAGTCTGACTCCATCACCTCTGGGTTCCACCACTAAGTTATGTTTGCTCTGGGAGAGAGAATCCCGTGGTGCTTCTGCCTTCCTCAAGCCCTTGAATTCCAAGGTCCTGCCAGAACTGGATCCAAAGGTAAACCAAAAGACCACTTGCAGCTGCAGCCAAACCCATTCCCAGCTCAGTAACGAGACTGAAAACCTGCTCATGGCACTTGAGGTTGCCAGTAGAGCTAATTACAGGTGACTTGATCTAATTAAATCTGAAGCCCAACACCAATCAACTCAACCCAGGAAGAATCTGATTGATCTGCTGCTTGCCACAGACAGAGGAAAGAGTTTATACTCTGTGTGAAAAACATAAGCAAAGAAAGCAAAATTACGTTTCAGTCCCACATTTATTTTTTCTAGATAGTAGTCATTAGAACAATTGTACACATGAGGAAATAAGAAAATCTGCAGTGGTGCGCTGGAGCTAGTTCTGCTCTTGAGAGCCTATTGTGCACATTTTTAAAATAACTCTGTGTTCAGTTATGATATGTTGGTAACTTGAACTCAGGTCTAATTTGAGTATTCACACAATGAAAACTGGCAAACCCCACAAATAACGACTGCTGCTATTGTGTCTTTTTTTCCACATCCCCACCCTCCTCTTCCTTCTCCTTCTTCAGAGAGCTGGTTGTTTAACATTTATACCACTGCAAATATGATCCATAATCAAAAAGAAAATAGTCACTACAAGCAGATCCACAGATGACCTTGTTATTGGAATAAGAGGAATAGGATGTTAACAGAATTGTTACAAATTCACTTTAGAGACTATGTATAGGGAAAGATGGGCATAGCAGGTGAATAGATGGAATATTTCAGGAAAGAAATAGTAACTCTAAAACAGAAATAATAGAAAAATTTATATTAAATAATTTACTTATAGACTTAAACAGTGCAAAAGAAGAGATAAGTGAAACTTGAAGTTAGGTGACAATTACCCAAATAAGAACAGAGAAATAAAACTGATATAAAAATAATGAATGGAGCCTCAATAACCTGTGAGAAAATATTAAGTTGTCTGATATGTATTTGGAGTCCCAGAAGGAAAAGATAGATAATGGGACAAAAGCATTTTGTTTGAAAAAACAATGATTAAATGATGAGAAATATTAACTCAGAGATCTAAGGTGCTCAATGAATCCTAAGTGAAATAAGCAAATAAACAAGGAGGAAAACAAACAACCAAACAAAAAGACTCACACAGCCTAGGTATATCACAGTCAAATTGATGAAAGTTAAAAATGAAAAGTATGATAGTTTTATAACATGTCTACAAATCTTTGATGCCCTTCCCTGCAGGAAAGTGAAAGTGAAGTTGCTCAGTCGTGTCTGACTCTTTGCAACTGTAGAGCTCCTCCATCGATGGGATTTTCCAGGCAAGAATACTGGAGCGGACTGCCAATCCCTTCTCCAGGAGAGCTTCCCAACCCAGGGATTGAACCCAGGTCTCCTGCATTGTAGGCAGACGCTTTACCCTCTGAGCCACCAGGGAAGTCCTTCCCTGCAGGAGGTTATGCCTAATTTCTCATCCCTTGAATGTTGACAATGACAAAATACATGAAATATGGTTTTCAAGACACCAGACATCAAAAAATGAAGGACAGGGGTTCCCTGGTGTTTCAGTGGCTAAGACTCCACACTCCTGATACAGGGGGTCCAGGTTCAATCTCTGGCCAGGGAGCTAGTTCCCACATGCCTAACTAGGAGTTCGCATGCCACAACTAAAGATTCCATGCACTGCAACTAAAAGATCCCACATGTTGCAATTAAAAACCAATACAATATTGTAAAGTTAAATAATAATAATAAATAATAAAAGAAAAAATAATTAAAAGAAGATGGACAGTGATTCTTGAGATATGGGAAATAAATGAAGTCTATCTGATTATTTCCTCAGCTTACTGTCTTGAAAATACTTTTAGGCTACAGTGCAAGGAGGGGTATTTCAGGTAAAGCCTGGAAGATATCCTAAGTTGAAGACACAAAGCTGTGAGTCCAGAGAGATTAAGTCATCTAGAATTCACAGGACAGAGCACTAGCACCAGAGAGAAGAAGATGGTACAGAAAAAGAACTCAAGAGATCTGCAGATATTGCCCTTTGAGTATTCAGCAGAGTACTGATCAGCAAATTCATCTGAGGAAAGTACCCGAGGCCAGGGTAGGAACTAACTAACATGATTTGAAGGAACGGTGCCTAAATGTCACACAGGGCTGAGATCAGGAACAAGACGAGGGTGCCCACTCTTACCACTCTCATTCAGCATAGTAGTAAGATCTAGCCAGAGCAATCAGGTGAAAAAAAAAATAGAAAGAAAAACTGACTGGCTTAGTGCCCCCCTTCTAATAAATAATATGGCAGAAGGGAGAGTGTGTCTGTGAAGACTAGGTCATGAGAGGTGATGCTCACTATTGGGTCACTCACTCTGGGGGAAGTCAGATGCCACGCTCTGAGGAGACTGCAGCAGACCCGTGGAGAGGTCCACATGGTGAGAAGCTGGGGCCTTCTGCCAAATAGCAGTATAGTCACTCCTGCTCATGACATGTGGGTGAAGCATCTTGGAAGTGTGTCCTCTGATCTGTCAAACCTTTAGATAAACTGTAGTTCCAGGCAACATCCTGACAGCAACCTCAAGAAAGATATGAAGCAAAAACATGAATGAAGTTGCTCCCAAACTCCTGGCCCACAGAAATTATGAAAAAAATAATGTTCAGTGTTGCAAAACACTAAGTTTGGGGGTAATTTGTTACATAGCAATAAATAATGAATGAAAGAAGAAAGTCTTAGAGCAGATAGAGAAAACTGACACATTATATTCAAAGGGACAATAGGAACAGCTGACTTCTAAAAAGAAACAATGAAAGCTGGAGGATAATGGAACAAGATTTTTACAGTGGTTGGGGGGGAAAGAATCTTATCAACCTACAAGTCACTATTCAGCAAAAGCAGTCTTCAAAAATTACAACAAAATAAGGCACTTTTCATAGTTATTTTATGCACATTAAGAGAAATAATAAGAGGATATTCTTCAGGCTAACAGGAATGATGGTAGAAAGAAAGACAATTGTATGAGAAATGCATCTGTGAAGGAAATAGAGTTGTGAGTAATAAATAAATGGTGTTAGGAAAACTAGGTAACTGCATGCAGAAGAATGAAATTGGACCCCCATTTTATACCACTCACAAAAATTAACTCAAAATGCATGAAGACTTGAACATAAGAACCCAAAACTGTGAAACTCCTAGAAGGAAACACAGGGGGAAGAGCTCTTCAACACAGACCAGGCAGTGATTTTTATGGTGTGAGACCAAAAGCACAAGCAACAACAAAAAAATAAGTGTGACTACATTAAGCACATCAAACTAAAAAGCTTCTGCACAGCAAAAGAAAAATCAACAGAATGAAAACACAACTTATGACATGTGTGAAAATGAAAATCATATATCTGAGAAGAGGTTAGTAGCTAAAATATAAAAAGAACTCATATAACTCAATAGCACACACACACACACACGCAATTTAAAAATGGGCAGAGAAACTGAATAGACAGTTTTTAAGAAGACTTGGTGGTGGGGGTGATGATGGGTTTAGCTGTTAAATTGTGTCTGACTCTTGCGACCCCATGGACTGTAGCCCACCAAGCTCCTCTGTCCATGGTATTTCCTTAGCAAGAATATTGGAGTGGGTTGTCATGTCTTTCTCTAGGGGACCTTCCGGACCCATGAATTGAACCTGGATCTCCTGCATGACAGGCAGTCTCCAGCACTGCAGGCGGATTCCTTATGATTGATCCACCAGGGGAGCCCCTAAAGAAGGCTATAGATGGTCAATCAGTACCTTAAAAGGTGTTCAACATTACTGATTATGAAAAAATGAAAATCAAAATCACAGTGATCTATCACCCCACACCTGTTAGAATGGCTATTGCCGAAAAGACAAGATAACAAGTCCTGACAATGATGTGGAGAAAAGGGAACCTTTGTATGTATAGATGATGGAATGTTATTCAGTCATGAGAAAAAGGAAATCCTGCCATCTGTGACAATGTACATGAATCTTAAGGGTATTATGCTAAGTGAAATGTCAGTCAGACAGATGTTTTATGACCTCACTTGTATGTAGAAACTAATTAAGCCAAACTCATAGAAAAAAAGTAGCGTGGTGGTTGCCAGGGGATGTGGAGTGGAGGGAATGGAGAGATGTTGGTCAAAGGGTGCAATCTTCCAGTTATGAGATAAATAAGTTCTGGGTATCTAATGTCTAACATGGTGATTATAGTTCCTAATACAGTATTATATACTTAAAAATTGCTCAATAGCTCTTCAATGTTCTCACTACAAAAAGAAATGGTAACTATGTGACATGATGGAGGTGGTAATCAATACATAAAGGTATCAATCAATATGTTATACACCTTAAATGTACACAGTGTTTTATATCAATGATATCTCAATAAAGCTTGGTGAAGAAAAATATTATACAGGTTCTTTCCAGTAAAATCAGGCAAGAAGAAACAAAAGGCAACCAAATCAGCAAGAAATAAATAAAACTGTTTATTTGCAAATAAGCTGATGGTCTGTGTAAAAAATCTGATGGAATCTACAAAAAGCTAGAAGATTTAATGAGCTTAGCAAGGTCGCAGGATATGGGATCAATATATTTAAAAATCAGTGATGCAGTACTTCTATATACTGACAAGAAACAATTGTAAATTGAAATTTAAAAAATACAAATTGCAATAGTGTAAAAATATAGAATATTCAGGGATAAATATGATGAAATGTGTAAATACCTGAACATCAAAAACTGTAAAACATTGCCAAGAGAAATTAAAGAAAAGCTAATATTGTTAAGATATGAATTCTCCCCAAATTGGCGTATAGATTCAATACAATTCTAATCAAAATCCCAGCAGGTTTTTATTTGAAATTCACAAGCTGATTCTAAAATTTATACAGAAATTCAAAGGAGTTAGAATAGTCAGAATTACTTTGAAAAAGAAGAAAAAAGTGGAGAACTAACACTACTTGATTTCAAGGCTTACTTTAAAGCTAGGGCAATCAAAACAGTGTAGTACTGATACGAAGACAGACAAATAGATAAATGGAACAGAATGAAGACTCCAGAACTAAGCCCACACATAGATGGATAACGGATTTTTTTTTACTAAAGTGCAAAGGCAAATCAACAGATACAAGTTAGTCTATTCAACAAATGGTGTTAGAAAAACTGGATGTCCATACGCAAAAAACGAAAGAGAAAAGAAAAAGATGGAGTTGGATCACTGCTGCTGCTGCTAAGTCACTTCAGTCGTGTCTGACTCTGTGCGACCCCATAGATGGCAGCCCACCAGGCTCCGCCGTCCCTGGGATTCTCCAGGCAAGAACATTGGAGTGGGTTGCCATTTCCTTCTCCAACGCATGATAGTGAAAAGTGAAAGTGAAGTCACTCAGTCGTATCCACCTCCAATGGGGGTGCCATTGCCTTCTCCTTTCACCCTGAACATGGCCCAAATAAAACTTGCGATTCACCTCCTTCCCTAAATTTGCTCTTCACTAGTCCTCTTCATGGCAGCCCACTCCAGTACTATTGCCTGGAAAATCCCATGGACAGAGGAGCCTGGTAGGCTACAGCACATGGGGTCCCAAAGAGTTGGACACGACTGAGTGACTCCAATTTCCACTCCTCTTCTTAGTAAAGACTGAGTGACTGAACTGAACTGAACTGATATTCATATCAGATAAATAGCCTTCAAAACAGAAACTATTATCAGCAATAGAGAGAGATATTACATCAAGATAAATGGTCAGTCATCAAGAAGACATGATACTACTAAATGTCTACTGCTGTTAAGTCACTTCAGTCATGTCTGACACTGTGTAACCCCAGAGACGGCAGCCCACCAGGCTGCCCCGTCCCTGGGATTCTCCAGGCAAGAACACTGGAGTGGGTTGCCATTCTAGGTTCTTAATAATAGAGCTTCAAGAGACATGAAGCAAATATTCACAAAATTAAAGGAAGAAGTAGAGAAAGTATGTAAGAATATTTTAACACTATTCTTTCACCACTTTATGGAATAATGAGATTAAAATTTTTGTAAGGATATAGATTCAAACAAAATTATCAATTTGTTACTTGTTTTCTACTAACACTACCTAATTGACATTTTTAGAATATTACAGTTAACAATTGCAGAATGCACATTATTTACAAATGCATATAGCATATTCATCATGATAGATCATCTGGAAAACAAATTCTAATAAGTTTTAAAGGACTGAAACCATGAAAAGTTTGCTCTGTGACCACATTTGAGTAAATTAAACATTAATGACAAAAGGTATCTGGAAAACACTGCATATTTGGAAGTTAAACAGCACACATAAATAATTCATGGGTCAAAGAATAATCCCATGGGAAATTAGACAATGTTTTGAACTAAATGAAATTGATTTGAGAACCTTTTCTTTCTACCAATGTAAATATTCAGTATGATGAATTTCCTTCTCAACACTAAGATGCATTTCAGAAATTTTGATATTGTGTATTTTCATTATCACAGTTCTAAGTATTTTTTAAATTTATTTTGAAACTTCCTGACTGAACCATATATTATGTAATTATTTAATTTGCAAGTGTTAGATTTTCCTGTTTGTTTGTTTTTTCTGTTATTGATTTCCAGTTCGATTCCACTGTGGTCAGATTTCAGACTCTTTATGATTTCAATTCTTTTAATTGAGATTAATTTTATAGTCTAGGATATGGTATATTTTTGTGAATTTTCCATGAACACTTCAAAGAATGTGTATTTTACTGTTTGAGATGGAACGTTACCATCTATCTATATAATATGCTAGTGTTTTACAGTATCTATCAGATCCTATTGGCTGATGCATTGCTCAGTTCCTCTGTAAACTTGTCCATCACACCGCTTCTGCTTAACATTGTACTATAGATTTTAGCCAGTACAATAAGACAAGAGAAATAAATACAATTCATAAATACTGGAAAGGAATGAATAAAATGTTTTTTATTCATAGATAATAAATATATTTGTGTGGGCTTCCAGGTGGTGGTAGGGGTAAAGACCCCACCTTCCAGTGCAGGAGACATAAGAGACATGGGTTCGATCCCTGGGTTCAGAAGATCCCCCAGAGAAGCGTATGGCAACCCACTACAGTATTCTTGCCTGGAGAAACCCATGAACAGAGGAGCCTGGTGGGCTACAGTTCATAGAGTTGCAAAGAGTTGGACATGACTGAAGTGACTTAGCATGCATGCAGTATGTGTGTGTACAGAATACAAAGGAACTGAGAATAAAACAATTAGCACAAATGAGTTAATTTAGTAAGTCACAAATCAACATACGAAGTCAATGGTTGTTATTGTTCAGATGCTCAGTCGGGTCCGACTCTGCAACCCCATGGACTGTAGCACGCCAGGCTTCCTGTGCTTCCCTATCACCCTGAGTTTGCTCAAACTCATGTCCATTGAATCAGTGATGCCATCCAACCATCTCATCCTCTGTCATACCCTTCTCCTCCTGCCTTCAGTCTTTCCCAGCATCAGGGTCTTTTCTAATGAGTTAGCTCTTCACATAGGTGGCCAAAATAATTGGAGCTTCATCTTCAGCATCAGTCCTTCCAATGACTATTCAGGGTTGATTTCCTTTAGTACTGACTAGTTTGATCTCCTTTCTGTCCAAGGGACTCTCGGGAGTCTTCTCTAACCACAGTTTGAAAGCATCAGTTCTTCAGGGATCACTTTCTTTATGGTCCAATTCTCACATCTGTACAAGGCTACTGGGAAAACCATAGCTTTGACTATATGGACTTTTGTTGGCAAAGTGATATCTGTGCTTTTTAATACATTGTCTATGTTTGTCATAGTTTTTCTTCCAAGGAGCAACTATCTTATGGCTGCAGTCCTCATCCTCAATGATTTTGGAGCCCAAGAAAACAAAGTCTGTCACTGTTTCCTTTTTCCCCCATCTATTTGACATGAAGTGATGGGACTGGATGCCATGATATTAGTTTTTTGAATGTTGGGTTTTAAGCCAGCTTTTTCCTCTCCTCTTTTCACCTTCATCAAGAAGCTCTTTAGTTCCCCTTCGCTTTCTGCTATTAGGGTGGTGTCACCCGCGTATCTGAGGTTACTGATATTTCTCCCAGAAATCTTGATTCCAGCCTGTGATTCATCCATTCTGGCATTTCACATGATGTACTCTGCATAGAAGTTAAATAAGCATGGTGACAGTATAAAGCCTTGATGTACTTCTTTCCTAGTTTTGAACCAGTCCATTGTTCCATGTCCAGTTCTAACTGTTGCTTCTTGTCCTGCATACAGGTTTCTCAAGAGACAGGTAAGGGGGTCTGGTATTTCCATCTCTTTAAGAATTTTCCACAGTTTGTTCAGATACACACAGTCAAGGCTTTAGCATAGTCAATGAAGCAGAAGTAGATGCTTTTCTGGAATCCCCTTGCTTTTTCTATGATCCTACAGATATTGGCAATTTGATCTCTGCTTCCTCTGCCTTTTCTAAATCTAGCCTGTACATCTGGAAATCCTCAGTTCATGCATTGCTGAAACTCAGCTTGAAGGATTTTGACCATTATCTTGCTAGCATATGAAATGAGTACAATTGTGCAGTAGTTTGAACATTCTTTGGCATTGCCTTTCTTTGGGATTGGAATGAAAACAGACCTTTTCCAGTCCGGTGGTCATTGCTGAATTTTCCAAACTTGCCAGCATATTGCATACAGCACTTTAATAGCATCATCTTTTAGGATGTGAAATAGTTCCACTGGAATTCCATCACCTCCATCCACTAGCTTTATTCATAGTAATGCTTCTTAAGGCCCACTTGACTTCATACTCCAGGATGCCTGGCTCTAGGTGAGTAGTCACACCATTGTGGTTATCCAGTCAATGGCATTTTTAACCAAACAATTAGAAAATGAGATAAAAATGAGATTTAAAATATTTGAATAACCAGTAATCCATAAAATATATAAAAAGATATTTAATAAAATGTATAAAGCCTCTACACTGAAAACTATAAAACAATGCTGAAAGAAATTAAGAAAATGGAGAGATATGCCTGTTTGTGGATTGGAAAACTCAGTATCAAGATGTCAGTTCTCCTTAAATTGATCTATATAGTTAGTGCCCTAAATTGATCTATATATTCAAAATCCCAATGGCTTTGGTACAGAAATTAGCAAGGTGACTCTAAATGAAATGCTAAAGATCTAGAAGACCAAAATCATATTGAAAAATGTGAACAGGGCTAGAGGACTTAAAGATTAACTATAAGCTTATAGTGCTAAAGATGGTGTGATATTGGGGTAAGGATAGACAAATGGATTAATGAAACAGAATAAAGGATCTAGAAATAGATTCACATTTATACAGTCCCTTGATTTTGAAAAAAGGGGCAAAGCAATTCAATGGGAAAAGGAAAGTCTTTTCAAAAGGATAGTGCTGGAACAACTGTATAATCATACAGGGGAAAAAAGTGAACCTCAACCACTGCCTCACATTATACATTTTTAAAAACTGGATATGGACAGACTTAAACAAAAAGGCTAATTACTATAAAACTTCTGAAAGGAAACAGAATTATGACACAAAAGGTAGTAACCATAAAAGAAAACAAAAAGTATAGAATTTATGAATTTAAAACATTGGCTCTTTGAAACACATTTCACAAAATGAGAAAGCAGCTATAGGCTGGGAAAAAATATTCAGAACACATATGCCTGACCAAAGATGTGTACTGAGAATGTTTAAAGAACTCCTACAAATCAGTAATAAAAAGACAAACATCTCAATAAAACTTGAGCAATCAGTTTGAGCAGATCCTTCATGAAAGAAAAGAAAATATACAAAGAATTAATTAGCACATAAAAAAGTGATTAGCATCACTAATCATCAGGAAAGTGCTAGTTAAAACTAAACTGGAATGCCACTTCAGACCAACTGGCTAACACTAGAAAGCCAGACAATATCAAATGCTGGTGAAGAACAGCTGGAACTCTCATCCATCGAAAGTAGGAATTTAAAATGTTATAATAATTTTGGAAAACCGCTTTGGCAGTTTTATATACAACTATACATATACTTACCTGATGATCCAGCAATTTCACTCCTATACATTTCCTGCTGAAAAATAAAAATATATGTCCACAAAATAATTTGCTCAAGCATATTTTTAGCAGTATTATTCATACTAGACTAAAATGGGAAACTATCCAAATGTACATCATAAGTGAATGGACAAACAAATTACAGAGTGTTCAAATAATTAATCCTCTTCAACAAGCACAGGGAAAGAACTTCCATTACCACAGCACCACAGCACTCTGGAATGAATCTCAGTCACTATGCTGTGAGAAAGAAAAGGGAAAATTCTCAGAAAGCTTAGCCATGTTGAGATAGAATATGTGTAGGCCTTCACACTGACAGCCTCAAGTCCTGCTAAAAGATGTCAGCAATGATGAAGAATCATCAGGAACCATGTTGATATATGGCAAAACCAATACAATACTGTAAAATAATTAGCCTCCAATTAAAATAAATAAATTAAAATTTAAAAAATCAGAAACAGCAAGTCTAGAAGCAAACAATGAAAAGCTAACAGGTCCAACTTCATAGTTCAGAATGAAATCGATTTTATGGCAAAAATGCAGAACAGAGGGGACCGGAAGAGTTGACGGCTGATATTGCAAGAAGAGCGGAGGCTCAGAGGATCTAAAAAGGAATGCTCCTCATAAGGAAAGATTTTCACTATCCCTTACCTTTTACACACCCTCTCCTTTCGTATGGGCTTTTCTTTCTTTGCTTCTCCTTCCAATTAAGATCTTTCTTGCCAATACATCCCAGGGCACAAAGTTCACAACTCAGGTACCTCTTCTTCCCGCTCCTGGGGAAGCTTGTATACTAAACCTCAAGAATCCTTTCCACTGAAGAGTTTCTTTGGTGTATGTCCTGAAAACAATAGTGAGTTATCTTCAGGCTTCAAAGGAAACTGCTCCTAAAAATTCAAAACCACAGCAAGAAACACAGGGATTTTTGTTGCTCTTCCAAGTTCATTTTGAATTCTCCCTCAGTCTTAGTTTAAGAAACTGCTATAACTTAAGTGGTCATACTTTTGCCCAAATGAAAGCTTTACAGAATCACAAGTATAGTGTGTTGTAAATAAAGTTGTTGTCATTCAGTCACTAAGTCATGTCCAGCTCTTTGTGACCCCATGGACCGCAGCATGCCAGGCTTCCCTGTCCTTCATTATCTCCCAGAGTTTGCTCAAACTCATGTCTGTTGAGTCAGTGATGCTATCTGACCATCTCATCCTCTGCCACTCCCTTCTCCTTTTGCCTTCAATCCTTCCCTGCATTAGGGTCTTTTCCAATTAGTCAGCTCTTCACATCAGGTGGCCAAAGTATTAATATTAAAGCTTTAGCAACAGTCCTTCCAATGAGTATTCAGGGTTGATTTCCTTTAGGATTGACTGATTTGATCTCCTTGCTGCCCAAAGGACTTCTCCAGAACCATAATTTGAAAGCATCACTTTTCCAGTGCTCAGCCTTCTTTATATTGCAACTCTCACCTGTGTACCAGACTACTGGGAAAACCATAGCTTTGACTATACCGACCTTTGTAATGTGATGTCTCTGCTTTTTAATACATTGTCTAGGTTTGTCATAGCTTTTCTTCCAAGAAGCAAGTATCTTTAAATTTCGTGGCTGCAGTCAGCATCCACAGTGACTTTGGAACCCAAGAAAATAAAATCTGTCACTGTTTCTGTTTTTTCTCCATCTATTTGCCATAAAGTGAGGGAACTGGATGTCATGATCTTAGGTTTTTGAATGTTGAGCTTTAAGCCAGCTTTTTCACTCCCCTCTTTCAATTTCATCAAGAGGCTCTTTAGTTCCTCTTCATTTTCTGCCATTAGTGTGGTATCATCTGCATATCTGAGGTTGTTGATATTTCTCCCAGCAATCTTGATTCCAGTTTGTGATTCATCCAGCCCGGCATTTTGCATGATGTACTCTGCATGGAAGTTAAATAAGCAGGATGACAATATACAGCTCTGTTGTACTCCTTTCCCAATGTTGAACCAGTCCATTATTCCATGTCCAATTCTAATTGTTGCTTCTTGACCAGCATACAGGTTTCTCAGGAGCCAGGTCAGGTGGTCTGGTATTCCCATCTCTAAGGATTTTCCACAATTCATTGTGATTCACACAGTCAAAGGCTTTAGCATAGTCAATGAAGCAGGAGTAGTTTTTCTTTTTTTTCTGGAATTCCCTTGCTTTCCCTATGATCCAATGAATGTTGGCAATTTGACCTCTGGTTCCTCTGCCTTTTCTAAATCCAGCTTGCATATCTGGGATTTCCCAGTTCATGTACTGCTGAAGCCTAACTTGAAGGATTTTCGTATGAAATGAGCATGATTGTACAGAAGTTGGAACATTCTTTGGCATTGCCTTTCTTTGGGATTGGAATATAAACTAACCTTTTCCAGTCCTGTGGCCACTGCTGAGTTTTCCAAACTTGCTGGCATATTGAGTGTAGCACTTTCACAGCATCATCTTTTAGGGTTTGAAATAGCTCCACTGGAATGCTATCACCTCCACTAGCTTTGTCTATAGTAATGCTTCTTAAGGCCCATTTGACTTCGCGTTCCAGGATGTCTGGCTCTAGGTGAGTGATCGCACCATCGTGGTTATCTTGGTCATTTAGACCTTTTTTGTACAGTTCTTCTGTGTATTCTTGCCACCTCTGGTTAATCTCTTCTGCTCCTCTTAGGTCCTTACCATTTCTGTCCTTTATCATGCCCATCCTTTCATGAAATATTCCCTCAATATCTCCAAGTTTCTTGAAGTGATTCTAGTCTTTCCCATTCTATTGTTTTCCTCTATTTCTTTGCATAGTTCGTTTAAGAAAGCCTTCTTATCTCTCCCTGCTATTCTCTGGACTTATTAATCTCAGTGAGTGAATTATTTACATTATATTGTAATCTCTAGATAGTTTAAATATTGTGTTTAACTTGGTTAATTCTCCTTATTATATGAGCAATTCTGAAATCAGACTATTTGGGGTTTCTTATTTTTTTAATTTTTAGTGAAATATAGTTGATTTATAAGGTGTTCATTTCTGCTGTACAGCAAAGTGATTCAGCTGTACACATATACAGCCTTTTACGTATTCTTTTCCATTATGGCTTACCACAGGCTATTGAATATAGCTTCCTGTGCTATACGGTAGGACCTGTTTGCTTATCCATACTGTCTATAATAGTTTGCAGCTGCTAATCCAGACTCCCAGTCCTCCCCTCTCCTCCCCCCTTCCCCTTGGCACCCACAAGTCTGTTCTGTATGTCTGTGAGTTTCTGTTTCACAGGTGTGTTCATTTGTGTCATATTGTGGATTCCACATATAAGTGATATTATATGGCACTATGTTTCTCTTTCTGACTTACATCACGTATACTGTAATTTCTAGGTCCATCCAGGTTACTGCAAATATGGCTGCATCACATTCCATTGTGTGTATATATATTCCATATCCTCTTTCTCCATTCATCTGTTGTTGGACCTTTATGTTGTTTCCCTTGTCTTGGCTATTGTAAATCGTGCTGCTATGAACAGAGGAGTGCATCTATCTTTTTAAATTATAGTTCTGTCTGGACAAATGTCCAGGATTAGGACTGTTGGATCATACGGTAGCTCTATTTTTGTTTTTTGAAGAACCTCCATACTGTTTTCCACAGAGGCTGCACCAGCTTACACGGCTACCAACAGTGTGGGAGGGTTCCCTTTCTCCACACCCTCGGCAGCATTTGTTATTTGTAGACTTTTTGATGATGGCCATTCTGGCCAGTGTGAGATAGTACCTCATTGCAGTTTTGATTTGCATTTCCCTGGGAATCAGCGATGTTAGGCATCTTTTCATGGAAATTAGACATCTTTGAAATGGCAAAAGGCATTTTTATATGCCTAGGGCTGTATTCCATAGTTTTAAAACAAATATGAAGTGCCTTGATGTTTTTCTTAGGCAAAGTACCTTGGTGCTTACCTGAATACATTTAAATTGGAATGTTTATAAAAAAACAGAGTATGAGAAAGTTTAAAAGGTCTATCTTGCTATTTTAGACTGTACCCTGTTAGACTGTACCCTCTTCCCTCTGTATGGATAATTTCCTACTGAATTCCAGAGAAGAATTGGAAGAGGCTGGTAGCATGGCCTGGTCATAATAATGTGGCTTTAAAGCTCAGAGTCAGTACTCACCAGCTGACCTTAGACATGCCCCTTTCCCTTTCAGAGACCCAGTTTCCATTTAATGGGCCCATGTTTAACACCTGCCTCCAAGAAAAATGGAAATGAACAATGAGAAATTACATTGTTAAGATTTAAAAACAAACAAAAAACTACATCCAGGAGATATGTTGAGCATGCAGGCTCTGGCAACAGGCTTCCTGGGTTTGAATCTGGCCTCCATCTCTAGCTAAGTAGGAAAACCTGTCACACTTTTCCCATTAAAATGGGGATAATCATTGCATCAACCTCACTGGTTATCATGGAGATTGAAGGAACCAATTCATGCAGCACGGTGTCTGGCACAGTGTCTGGCTTGCTGCAGTTTCATTAGCTGGCTTTATTATTTTTCAAGACGGCAACCCCTCCTGTAAGGACTGGTTGGTGCTGCGGTCACAGGTCTGCACTGGGAAGTCCACAGGCACCTCTGACTCACCACGTCAGCACCTGGAGCCAGCTACTCCCAATCACACCGTCCACATTCCTGATCCTGGGCCATGCTCACCATGCTCCCTCCACCTAGAATGCAGTCGTCTTTCATGTTTGCTTTCTCCTTCTCACCCCCGGGTCTAATACCCAACACCACCTGTTCAGAACACTAAGGAAACCCCCTCCACCCCTGCAGGCAGGCCCCAGGCATGATAGTCTCGGTCAGCAGCCTGTTCTGGCTCTGTCTTCATCTGCGTTTTCTATGCCCCATAACCCACAAGCAGGACATATTGCACAATGTACTGGACCCAGTGCAAAGTTATTTGGAACAGGGCTCCTCATTCAAAAACTGTTAAGAACTTCAAGATAGACAAATCCCAACTGAGGGATATTCTGCAAAATACCTGATGAATAACACTCAAAACTGTCAAGATCATCAAAAGCAAAGAAAACCTAAGAAACTCTTAGATGAGCCCTTAGAGTCCTGACTACAATGTGTAATGTGGGATCCTAGAACAGAAAGTGGACATTAGGTCAACACTAAGGAAATCTAAGTGAATCTTAGTTCATAATAATGTTTCAATATTGGTTCATTAATTATAGCAAATCCACCACACTAACATAAGTTATTAATATTAGGGAAAGAGGGATGAAGGACTATGGGAACTTTCTGTGCTATGTAATTTTTTCATAAATCTAAAACTTGTTTAAAAAAAGTAACAACAACAAAGAATTTTGAGAAGGCAATAGTGGAGAAAATTGTGCAAGGCAGAGCCAGGATTTGAATCCGAATCTGTCTGACCCTAAAGCTTTTGTGAATGACTGCTTACATTACTTGAACTCCAGGGAGAAGGCCCTCTCCTAGAGGTAAGAGAAAAGATGTATATGGAGTCGGGGAGGAAGTGGAGGGTTGTCACAGTATTTAGTAGAGAGGTTAGGAGCCCAGGCTTGATGACTCAGGCCACATAGTGTGTGTGTGTTAGTCGCTCAGTCGTGTCTGACTCTTTGCAACCCCATGGACTGTAGCCCACCAGGCTCCTCTGTCCATGGGATTTTCCAGGCAAGAATACTGGAGTGGGTTGCCATTTCTCCAGGGGATCTTCCTGACGCAGGGATTGAACCCAGATCTCCTGCATTGCAGGCAAATTCGTTACCATCTGAACTACAGGGAAGTCCTGTATAGTGTGTGACTGCATTTACATGAAATTCCCAGAACAGGAAAATCCGTAGAGACAGAAAGTCTGGTTGCCAGAAAGTCTGGTTGTCTGGTTGCCAGGGGCAGGGGAAAGGGAGGGGAGCATAGGGAGTGACTGCTTAATGGTATGTGGTTTCTTTTGGGGTGATGAAATGGTGGTGATCGCTGCACAACAATGTGAAGATACTAAAAGATACTACATTGTACACTTTAAATAGTTAAAATTGTAAATGTTATGTTACCTTGATTAAAAAATATAGTACAAGCTTGAGATCCAGTCTGCCTGGATTTGAATCTCCAGGGTCCCGTTTACTAGCTGTCTACTACCTCGGGCAAATTACCTCTCTGTGCCTCATTTCCCTCATCTGGTAAATGAGGTAGTAACAGTCCCTAGCTCATAAGGTTGTTGTCAGCAAGATCCAGGCATTTGGAGTCCATCCCGGCCTTGAAGGGTCAGGGGAGGGATTATGAACTCATCTCCAACACTTCCCACCTAAAATTTTGCAAACAGAGTGGTCTGAGAGCCGCCTCCCCAGACAACCTGGGTGGAAACCCACTCTTGGGCGGCCCCAAGGTGGAAGCCAGAGCGCATCTCCATTCCAGACCGATCGCTTTAGGAAGCAAGCCGGAGGAGGTATGAGCTGCAGCGCGCCGCCTAGTGGCGCTTTGGAGCACAGCGATACCGGCCGCCCGGGGAAGCCGCCAACCAAAGCCGCTAGCCACGCCTGCAGGGAACCCCGGACAGCTGCTCCTTATTATAAAATAGGTGGCGTGTATTCAGCCAGATTAGGGGCTTTCTGTATATTCTTTTTAATCCCACGAGCTAGTTATTGTTTCCATTTCACAACTGATGGAACTGATGCTTCGAAAGTCTCAGCAGCCAGCCCAGTTCTCCCAGCAGGTTAAGAAGAGCAGCCCCGCTTATGGTGTTCATCCATCGGCTCAGCTCCAGATTCCAGAACTGTCTCTGATGCTCTCTCCTGATTTGGGATAAATGAAGGTAACACAAGGAAGCACTACAGAGCCCACTAAGGGTCAAAGCTAGCTCTGAGACTGATTTCAAAGCAACTGCATTGCCCAATGTCTGCCCCACCTCCAACCTCAGGCCCTCCCCTAGGAAATGGAGGGGATGTGGGAGGGCTCCTTCCAGGGCTCATCTGGCAAAGCTGTAGGCCCTTTAACCAGTAACCCTTCCGCAGCCTCACTGATGCACCATTCAGCCAATATTTATGTATGCTTATATACGCGCAGGACAGTCTGAGGTGCTGGATATATCACGGTGAGCAAGAAAAGGGGGCTTGGCCTTCAAGCCTCTTTTATTTATTTATTTATTGGTCATGCATGTGGGATTTTATTTCCCCAACCAGGGGTCCAACCCAGGCCCCATGCATTGAAAGCATAGAGTCTTAACCACTGGCCCACCAGGGAAGTCCCTCACCCTCTTAACTCACAGCAAGACCTCTTCACTGTGAGTCTGATGGCACTGGGTTTGGGAACACCCTGGTGTTAATCCAGATATTCCAATGTGTCACCCCAGGGCCAGGACCTTGCCCGTTCTTCGCCCATTCTGGGGAAAGGTGTGAGCTCAGGGTAGTGTGACTCCCTCTCAAGTCCTTTTGCTGCCCTCCAGTTTAAGGCTGGCACTTGAAGATGCCCAGGCTGGGGGGCAGCCACACCCCCAGTGGTTATTTAACTGCAAGTGTCTGGGGAATGGTGCAGAGGAGTTATGGAGGAATCCCAATGTGGTAAGTCTCCTACCCCAATGCAGGAGTCCTGGAGGCAAAGAAGGGTCCAGAACCTCCAATGGGCATATTTCCAGGATCAGGGGAAATGGAATGAGGATCAGCAGAATAAGAGGAATGGACCACTCTCCTTTTTCTTGCCCAACCCCCCGTCCCCGAGACCCCTTCTCTCCAGTTAGAAATTAAAGTCATGAAATCTGACACCAGGACTAGAAGGGCCTGCCTGGTGCAATTACTATCTAAACAGCAAAGTCCTGTGCACTGGAACTTTTTTGAAAAATGTCCAATATCATATTGGTCTTCTGGTTAAGACAGAGAGCATGCCTATCCTGTGGTCCCTGCCTGCCAAGGCTCTACTGAGGTCCCTGCTGAGTTATCTAGCAAAATGCACTTGACCTTGTGCCTGTGCCAAGGGTTGACAGTCAGATGCTGGGCCTCAGTACATGTACCTATATGTGTTGCCCTGTGGAGGTTAAGTATCTAAATATCTATTTGTCTTTGCTGTCATCTGCCTAAGGATGTATTCGTTCTTTTGGGTTTGCATGCCTGTGTGTGTGTCTGTGACAAGGTGTATGTGTGTACTTTTAAAATCCTATGTTTTAAGTATGTGGGCCTCTGTGCAGGTGAGTGCCTTTGTGATGTTTCTGGGTCATTTTGCACTTGTATATTTTTATTGTATGTTTGCTTGTGTGCGTATCTTTGTAGGTGTGCCTGTAACTGTCTAGGGGTGGGGGTGGGTGTGTGTGCGTGTGCTTGTACTTCTGTGGTTAGGTGGGGCTGGCTGGGTGTGAGGAGCTATTGACTCCCTCACCTACTGCCCTTGCCTCAGGAAGTGAAATCGCTCAGTCGTGTCCGACTCTTTGCGACCCGTGGACTGTAGCCCACCAGGCTCCTCTGTCCATGGGATTCTCCAGGCAAGAATACTGGAGTGGTTTGCCATTTCCTCCTCCAGGGTATCTTCCCGACTCAGGGATCGAACCTGGGTCTTCCACGTTGCAGGCAGATGCTTTAACCTCTGAGCCACCAGGAAGCCCTAGCCAGGCCTGTCCTTGCCTGGGCCAAGCTAAAAATAACATACCTGTCTTTGCACATGGGGGCCTTTCTTAGTTGGCCTAAGTTCTTCTCAGGGAGCCCTACTCCGCCATATCCACCCTCCTGATCCTGGGTGCCTGGCCAGGAAGGGCTGGGGAGGTGAACTGGTCTACAGACCCCCTTCCCTACATGTTCCAGACCCAAGCTGTGGAGGCAGTTTGTATGGACGGGAGTCCTGGCAGTCCTGCCCTTCTCTGTTCTCTGGGAAAACAGCTGAGGCAGGCCCTTGTTTCTTCTCTACCTGCCCCCACCCAAAAAAATCCCTTTCCAACCTGTAGTTCTGGCCTCTGGGTTCTTTCGCCGCCAATCTAGGAATCGATCCTGGGAGTGCTGACCATATTCCAGTCTACTCCCTACTGGCCTGCCTGGACCTCCCTCTGCCTTCCTTTACCCCTTCTTGAAGCAGCCATTTCCTCTGTATTGGAGGAGTGATTCCAAATCCCAGCTCTGGAAAAACCCCAAGTAGTGAACAGACCAGGACTAGAGGAAGAGGCATTCCTGCTGGCTGCCAGTCCTTTCTCACCCACCAGCCCCAGAAGAGGTAGGAGGTTGGAGGATCCCCGGCTCAGCATTTCTTTCCAGTCCTATCTCTCTTGCTCTTTGACTCATCCACTCATTCACTCAAAGCTGTGTGATCTTAGGCAAATGCCTTCATGTCTCTGTGCCTCCATTTCTTCATAGATAAAATGAGATTACAAACGGTACTTACCTCCCAGGCTTGTGAGGATTAACTGAAGTGATGCATATAAAGAGCTTAACCTAGTGCCTGGCACATAGAAGGACCTTGCTGGCATTAGCTGATCCACCCCTTCTAATGTCACTGGGTTTCAATCTCAAGATACTGCCTAACCCTCAAACTCCACCTGGCCCCTCATATCCTTTGGCTCACTCTTGGGTGGTCAGGATTTTCCGCCAGGAATCAGATTGACTGAGAGGAGAGCCCTTGGAAAGAAAGACTGAGAGATTATTGACATTTGTACTGCAGTTTCTGTACTTTGACCTGGGAGGCACGCTGCATTGCGTGTAGGGTCTTAGTTCCCCAGACCAGGGATTGAACCCGTGTACCCTGCAGTGGAAGCACAAAATCCTAACCACTGAACTACCAGGAAATTCCCTCCATACATATTTTTAAAATTCAATTCTGTAGTGCCATGCCATGTCGTTTCAGTGTGTCTGATTCCTTGCGACCCCGTGGACTATAGCGCACCAGGCTCCTCTGTCCATGGGATTCTCCAGGCAAGAATACTGGAGTGGGTTGTCATGCCCTCCTCCAGGGAATCTTCCTGACCCAGGGATCAAACCCATGTCTCTTTGTTTCCTGCATTGGCAAGCGGGTTCTTTACCACTAGCGCTACCTGAGAAGCCCTACAGTTCTACACCCTCTTATTAAAATTGTTATTATCATTTTTCTCCATTTTGGAGATGATGAAGTATCAGAATGGTTAAAGTAACTTGTTCAAGGTCACACAGCAGGCAAGGGGCAGAGCCCAAATTTACACCAAGCCAGAAATGGCTCCCCCGTGCCTCACTGTCAGTTGGGATGGGGGTAACATCCTCGGCCCTGGGTGCGATAGGAGGGTCAGCCGGGTTTGGTCACACAGTTCTGCCCAGGGTCATGCCAACAAGCAGGGCTAACCAGGATGATCCAGATCCACAGTCAAATTCACAGAGCTGTAAGTTCCAACTTAACCCGGGACTTGAGGGTTTGAGATTTTTCTCATTTAAGGAGCGTTTTCTGGGAAAGAACCCCACCGCCACCCCCTTCCCATGTAGAAGACATAGATTTTACGTAGTACAGACCAGGGAACCAAAAACGACAGAGTCCTGAGTTTAATCAGAGGAGAAAGCTGACACAGCCAAGCCAAATGGAAGCGGAAAAAATACATTTCCTTAGTTTCTGGGAAGGAAAACTGGGCAGACTCCGCTTCCAGTTTCGATCCAGAGGCCGAGTTTTCCAATGCTCCGGGCCCAGCGTCTCTCGAGGACCTCCCTGAAGAACCCCCAGCTTCGCTGAGGCCGCGCCCAAGAGGCCGTCGGTCACCCCCTCGAAAGGGCCCCCGCCGGCTCCGCCCCTGCCCACCCAAGGCCCCGCCCCGCCCCGCCCCGGCTGTGCTGGGTCCTCCTCAGCTCAAAGACTCAACTAGGGGTGAGCGAGCGGCAGCGCTCGGCGTTGTGGCAGGAGGTTGGGGCCGGCGGAGACGCCGGAGCCGCGGGTAGCAACCGGGCGCAGGAAGGCGCTTACTGGGGTTCGGACCGCGCGGCGTCAGCCGCTGCGAGCGCCGCTGAGCGCTCTAACCTTCAGTCGTGCAACTTCGTAGCCAGGACGTGAGAACCAGGAAAGCGCTCGAGTGCCAGAGCCGGAGGAGTGCAGAGAGGGGCGCGCCGGAGCCTGACCGGAGAGCGGACGCCAGGCACCCGTCGCGCTCCGAGCGCCCGGCAGCCCTCTGCGAAGCGTGGCTGCCTCTGCCCCAACGGAGGGCACGAGCTGGCGCGACCGGGCGCCGGGGAGGACGGCGAGGAGGAGGCGGCGGCGGCGGAGACGGCGGCGGCGAGGCTGGGGCCAGGGAGAGAGCCCCGGGGGAGAGGCGCCCGAGCCGGGCCGAGGGAGCATGTGGGCCCGGAGCGGAGCGCGGGGCGCGCTGCTGCTGGCGCTGCTGCTCTGCTGGGACCTGAGGCTGAGCCAAGCAGGTAGGGAGCGATCGGGCATGGGGGAGTGGGACAAGCGAACCCTGGCGCCTCACTCTGCCCCGAAGTTGAGGTGGTCCATCGCTCTGTTAGTGCGCGCAGTTAGTGCTCTGTTAGTGGGTGCAAGGGCGCCCAAGTTCGAAGATAGATTTCTCTGCCCCACCAAAGTGGGCGATTGGTGCAGCCATCTCGCGGCGGTGGGGGTGGGGGTGCGCAGGCCCTCCAGCTCCTGCCTGAAAGGAGGGGTCGCTTCTTTTCCCTGGAAATAGTATCCGATTCGGGCTCTGCGCCTCCTGGAGGACCGGCCTCCAGGGGACCACTGGTTCCGCGCGTGCTTGGCAGCGGCTCTTAAAAAAACACACACACACACACACACACACAGTCGCTGCACAGGCCAGGTGTGCGCTCGCTCCCGGTTCGCTGGCAACTTCCTAGTCCAGGTCCCGGCTCGCCCAAGCTCCTAGCGCGGCACCGACTGGAATCTGCAGACTAGAAGGAGGGAGCGAGAAACCTAGGGAGCACGGGAAGCGCTGGTCCGCTCCGCCAGCCAAATGAGACCAGCTTGCAGGGGGTTGGTTACGGATGAGAATAGGGCTGAGTCTTGCACATACAGTTTTCCCCGAGATCTTGGGATTCGCGGGTCTAGAAGATTTTTTTTTCTGTGTGTTGGTGGTTGAGGGGAGGAGTACGTAGCGATCTGCCTAATTTCTTTTTAAATGAATCACTGACATTCTCCCCAGACGGGGAGTCGACTGGGTGCGCTCGCCAGACTCCTATTCTGGACCCACCAAGGTGCCTTAAGGGAGTCGGTGGGCTACTAAAAACTAAAGCCCCTATTCCGCCTCTTCCACCGTGGATGTGTACACGTCTCGCTAGTCTGTAGCTGGGTCCGGCGCGGCTGACTGGGCTGAGTCTTCCTGGGGAGCAGGGTGGACGCATGGGAGCCATCCACCTCTCTCGCCCTCTCCCCGGAACCGAAGCACCGGGCTTTCGAGGTAGGGTGGGGAAGGGCCGCATCCTGCAGAGTCCTCTGAGTTGCGGCTGAGAATGGGGCAGGAAAATTGGTGCAGAAAGTGGACAGATGACGCAGCCGCCCCCCCCTTCCGCTGAGGCGTTGACGTCCGCCGCCCTCCTGGCCCCCCCACCCCGCGACCTTCCCACCCCCGCCCCCAACTTGTAGTCGGAGATTCTTCACTCTGGAATTAATGATTCCCACGGCCCAGGCCCAAGTGAGGACTTGGTTTTAGCACATCCCGCCCCCCTCCTTTTTCCTCTAGCCCTATGTTATAAAGTTACGACACAATCATTTGATCCACGTTAATTATGATTTGGGCAGACTCTGGTATTTAAAGCAGTGTTTTGAAGTTGGAAGGTAATGATGGGGGAGGGGCAGGCTGCTGAATGACCAACTTTGTTTTAAAGAGTACAGTTGGATGTGGGAGGTGCTGGGCTGGGGTGTTCGTTTCTGATTTTGGGGTGTTTGAGGGGACGTGATTGAAGGGTTGGGTGAAGTCTCTGTAAATGGCACACGGGCAGGATTGGGTCTTGGGAAGCTGTCTTTGACCAGCAGGGCAAGGATATAAGGAATAAATACCGAGATTACTGAGGGTGAGGGGCTGGGTAGGCAGGAGAAAGACAAGACTGATTGGCCTGGAGTTCTCTAGAGCTGCAGAGTAGGCTCCCTTGGGAGGCTGGGGGTGGTCCGCCTTGCCTGCTTAACAAAGCATCCGGCCTCCACCTTCCCCAAAAGAAACCCCAGGCCCAGGGCTTTGATGGATTTGGGCACGATCGGTGCCCAGCCAGAAATGGCCTCTAATACTGGGCTTTGATTTCTCACTAGCAGAGTAGAACTGGCGTTGGAATTGTGCTCATTACTTAGCGCAGCAGGGGGTGCCTGCCCACCAGCCTGGAGAGGGGCCAGCCAGTGGGATCAGCCTGCTGCCTTCCCTTTGCCCTTAGAAGCCTGCCTTTAAGACAGAGAACATGCCCCTTCCTCCTACACAGCCCTTGTACTCTAATGTACAGAGCAACTTTCAGAATATTCATTAGGTCTTCCCAGCGGTCCTTGTGAGCTCCATTGCACAGATGGGGAAAAAAAGGCCAGGATGTTGCCTTTCCTCAAATCTTACCTTCACTTGACCACAGATTGCAGATTTGTATCCAAGGCTCCTGTTCAATAGCCAGGCTGATTCAGTCCACTTTGAATTCGTGCTTATGGTCCCATCCACGGTCTTTCTTGGGAGTCTCTGAGCTCTCCTGAATGGGCAGGCACTTCTTTGTCCTTCCCCCTACTCCTATTCCCAGTGGATCTGGAAATGAGTTCCCTTTACGGCACTGAGAATTTTTTTAAGCCATAAAATTTGATGGTGGAGAAATCAAACCCAGAACCATAAGCCCCAGACTCTTAGAAGGAGATGTCAGCAAGTGACTGGCCGGAGAGGACACTTTAAAAGCTGAGGTTAGCCCTGAGAATCTCCTCCCACCTATCCCTCAGCCTTTCCTAGAGCTATTAATGAGCCTTTCCTTGGCCTCTGGCTAGGATGATTGAGAAGGAACCAAGGTGTCATAATAATGCTTATTTTTAAGGTGCAGTTAAAATCGGAGTTTTCCTAGTGTTTTTGCTCTGTGTGTGTGTGTGTGTGTGTGTGTGTATGTTGGTGGCCTGTTCTTGTCTTCCTGTTCAGCTCAGTCGTGTCCGACTCTTTGCGACCCCATGAATTTCAGCACTCCAGGCCTCCCTGTCCATCACCAACTCCCGGAGTTCACTCAACTCAGGTCCATCGAGTCATCCAGCTATCGCATCCTCTGTTGTCCCCTTCTCCTCCTGCCCCCAGTCCCTCCCAGCATCAGAGTCTTTTCCAATGAGTCAACTCTTCGCATGAGGTAGCCAAAGTACTGGAGTTTCAGCTTTAGTATCATTCCTTCCAAAGAATACCCAGGACTGATCTCCTTTAGAATGGACTGGTTGGATCTCCTTGCAGTCCAAGGGACTCTCAAGAATCTTCTCCAACACCACAGTAAACTATACTAAATGCCAAGTTCACTTAAACAAATGGAAAATCAAGAGTGTCTTAATTTTTTTTTCTCATTAAAGTGAGAGTACCACTGCAGGGGAGGAATTCTGTATGTAATTTCTCTCCCCACCCCACAAGCTGGGAATTCCACAGGACAAATTAATTCCCCTCTCTTCCAATCCACTTATTTAACTGCTGAAGCTTTGGGACAGGCCCTGACCTGCCCAGGACTACACTTGGACTCCAGAAGAGATCTGAGATTTGCACTCAGGCCTCATAAACCTCATTCTTGTCAGGGCTCCTTTATTCCACTTGGGCTGCAGACTGTCCACGTGGGTCTGGGATTGAGATTCTGAAATCAAGGCCTGGCTAAGGCAGGCAGCTAAAGATGAAGTCGGTTTGGTAACTGAGTTGGACTGGGACTTACTTGCAGGGGCAAGACTTGCAGGGAGCATGGACCTGGGAGAGGTGGAACAGGGCTGGGCCAAAGGTCAAGCTGAGACCCTGAGACCAGGCAAGTGCCCAAAAGTAGCTTCATCCCTAGTCTTCCAACACTGATCCTCTCAGTAAAAGCCCCCACCTGCCCCAGTGAGATAAATCACAATCGAGGCTCCCTTGGCCTGCCGGACTACATATTAGCATTTTAAAGCTCTGTGCTGATTTGTATGGAGGCTTCCGTGATGGCTCAATGGTAAAGAATCTGTCTGCAGTTCAGGAGTGGAGGGTTAGATCCCTGGGTGGCAAAGATCACCTGGAGAAGGAAATGGCAACTCACTCCAGTATCTTTGCCTGGAAAATCCCATGGACAGAGGAGCCTGGCAGGCTACAGTCCATGGCGTCACAAGATGTTGGACACTCATTTGTATAGCTGGAAGCAAAATAGGTTTTTACATTTTTATTTTGAAGCTTTAGGGGCTCATCTCCTGTACCCATTTTGTTGCTGAATTTTTCCTGGACTGAGGTACTGTGACCTGTTCCTGGCTGCCAGAGCAGGCTGGCAGGTCTGCCTCCCACTTCCTTACCAGCAGTATCTTCAAGGAGGGTTTGGACTTTGGCGATGAGGCTGAAGGGGAGGGAGGATCTCTTACATTCCAAGTGCTTGGTTGGTATTTCTGAATGCCCCATCCTAGAGCCGCCTCCCAGGCCTGCTGGCCAAACTTATGGTCATTTGAACCTTATGGCTGGGATTAGGGTAGCAAGGAACTGTCTTGGAGCCCCCTGAGGCCTGGAGTAAAGGGTTAAGGAGCAGGGGGTCATAGGTTGGGATTTAGGGATTGCCTGTGGGGTTGGTTGTAGGGAGAAACTACTCTCAAGGCAGGGAGAGAAGGATTCAGACACTAAGACCAGGGCTGGTGCTTCTGGCCTCTTCTTCCTCCTCCTCCCCAGTTTCCTAAACAGCTTCCACAAATGGAATCGTTAAAGCTGTGTAGGCAAAATGAAACCAAACAAGTGTGTTCTGTGCTTTTCTGTTACTTTCCTTTTTTTAAAGGAAAACCTAAAATACCGTAATTAGAATAATATGAGGAAGGGCACTTTCAGGAGGGAACGTGCGTCCTCCTTTTGCTTTGCTCCTGAAGTTGGGGATGGGGCGCCACCTCCTGCCCCACCATGGGCCTGCGCTCAGCCGGGTGCCGCTGGAGCTTGGGGAGTTTACCCCCAACCTGACCGGGTGACCGAGGGCCAGTTGAGCCCTTCCTCTGTGTTTTTGAGAGAAGCCTGGCTTCCCGTTGGGAGTTGGGCGGGCGGCTGCATTGCGCTGGATTCGAACTCCGGCGGCCAGCACCAACCGCTCCAGTCACTGAGCCAATTAGGGCAGGCGAGTCCTCGCCGCGCCCCTGTCTCTCTGACCCTCCACTTCGGTGAGGCTAATGGCAGCGAAAACATTTGCTGAAGTGAAGGCATAAATCAGCCGCCTCCCCGCTCCCCCGACCCTACCCGCTTTGTTCCCTGTTCTTATCTTCCGAAGCCCTGGGTTGCTGGAAGCTCCCGAATTTGCCCTTGCGGACAAAGCGGCCCGGTTAGCATCTCCGAGGCTGGCGCCGGCGGGGGCTGATTCAGCTCGCGGGTACCTGGGGAACGCACGTATCTCAGCCCCGACACCAACCGCTCCCCCCTTCCCTTCCTCTCCTGCTTATGCCCTGGTCCTCCTCGGCCCCTCACCACCGCCTCTACCCCGTCCCCTGCCGAGGAGCCAGGGCAGCTCTCGGGCCACGTCTAAGGAGGGAGCTCGCGGAGCTTCTCTCTCACCTCCCAGAACAGGCTGACCCCAGCGTCTCGCAGCTTCCCCCGCCTGCTGCTGCGCGGCTCTTTTCGAGAAAGGCAGGCTGCGGTGTGAAAGTGTGCATGGAAGAGTGGGTCGGGGTGGGGGTGAGAATGTGTATGAAGGAGGTGGACGGAGGTGGGAGTGTGCAGTGGGAGGAGAGGGTAGGTGTGGTGTTGCGTTGGATGCTGGGTGTGTGTGTGGGATGAAGCGTGCAGGAGGGATAGGGGGGCGTGTCTTGCGTTGTGCCTTTTGCATTCGGGCTGGCGGTGCATGTGTTTGGGTTGGGGTGGGTAATGCAAGTGGGTGCAGCTGTGGTGTGTTTGTGTGTAAATAGGTGTGTGTAGCACGGGGGCGGTGAGTCACCACCATACTAGGGAAGCTCCGGTGTTCTTAGGAGGTGGGAACCCAGGTGAGTGAGACGATCCCTTTGGTCTTCATGCCAGGTTGTGGAGTTGGAAGGGCAAGAAGCTCCCTCACTTGAGGGCAGGTGGAATGGATTGACCACAGGCCCTATAGCTAGCTAGACCAGGAGCTTGGGTGACTCCCCCAGGAGGGCTGGAGTCCAAGTCCTGGGGTCTCCTGCAGTCTGCTTTCTGAAAACAGTGGCAGGTCCTGTGGTTTGAAGGTCTGCTCTCTGCTCTGGGTCAGGTTCCTACTTCAGCCCTCCAGCAGGAGTGGGGTCCTTGGGAATTTGCCAGGGAAGAAGCAAGCCGAGCTTGGATGAGTGGCATCGTCCATGGAGAGCAACATGGGCAGGCATGGCTGGGCCTGGGACTCTCCGTGGATGTAAAAGAGCATGCAGGCACATACAGACACATACATGAGCCCTGGACTCCGCTGTTCCTCGTTTCCTTGGTCACAAAGGGCTCCCCTGCCATCCTTAACTCTAGGAAAAGGTGTGCTGTTGCAGACTAGAGAGACCTTTAGGAAAATCATAGTCCCACCGATAAACTTATTGCTTAACAGATTATAAAACCCTCTCATAGGTAAGACCTCAGTTTGTCCTTGTAAGAACCCCACTGGAGAGGTGGGTGCCACTTAGGATGTGCACTTAAACCTGGCTCAGAACCAGAGCAGCCCTGGCCCCAGCCCTCAAGGTGGTTACTATGTGTGAGGGATGCTGATGTCCACTCCAAAGATTGGTAAGTGACAGTCCAACAGCCTCAGTGGCAAATGAGGCCAATGACACTGAAGCTGACCTTTGAATAATGTGGGGGTCGGGGCGCTGACTCCCCAGCAGTTGAAAATATCTTTGCTACATCAGCCTCAAAAATAAAGAAATTGATAAATGACTCACCCAAGAGCAGGAAGCTGAAATGGTTTGCATAGAATCAGGACTCAAAACAGTTCTTTTGATTATAATCTCAAATCAAACATAAACTCATCCCCAAGCTTAAACATCTATAAAATGAAAATACGGGTACTACGTTCATTGAAAAATATCTACTTTCATGTGGACCCACACAGTTCAAGGCCGTGTTGTTCAAGGGTCAACTGTCTATTCTAGGAAGAGAGCCTTGGGGCTTCCTGGAGAGGGTGGTGTGAGCCAGACCTTGACTCTCTTTTTCGGGTCTTTCTAAGAGCATTGCTGAAGAGGAGACAGATGGGGACTTGGGTGCCCACCTGAGACGTCTCCAAATCCTGAGAAGTTAGTTGGCCCTGCCAGCATCTGTAAGGGCTCCATCCTGTGTGGACACCAATCCTTGGTGAGCCAGCTTTCAGCCAGATTTCCATCCTGGCCCTCCCAGGTTCAGCTGAAGGGGTGGTGCCTTCTCAACTGCCTCTGAGTAGTTGCAGCTTGGGCCTGGCACTTGAGAGGAAAAGATTTCTTATTCTTTGATTTGCTCTCTGTGGTTCTTGAAGATGGAGTGAGCCTAGAAAACACTTTTTAAGCAATGATAGGAATTACGTTGGGGATGGAGGTGTGGGAAGGTATACTGTTTTGCCTTCTGCCAGGCCTCCACCAGAGGACACAGAGTGGAGTACAAGCGAAGGACAGAATCCTCAGCCCAGCTACTGCCATGAGCTAGTTGGAGAGGACAAGCTCAATTGTCAACACTTCTAGGAACCCCCAGCCCCTGCAACTCCTCTCCTCACAGAGGATCCTCAGGACCTCAGCTGCAGGTGCGTGGCGTGGCCAGCTGAGGCTCTGAGATTAAAATTGCCAGCATTGCCTCTCACTAACCCTATGACTTCAGGCAGCTCACCTAACTCTTCTTTGCCTCAGTTTCCTCACCTATAAAATGGGGGTAATGGTAGTTTTGTCCTCACAGGGTTGTTTGGGGGCTCACATGACCTGATATATGATAAAGCACTTAGCCCAGGGCCTGGCACACAATGAGCTCAGGGAGCATGAGGCACAGCCCTGCGATGCCAGAGATGACCACCTCCAGAAGGCCAGGAGGTTCAGGGCCTGGAGTCCCGGCAGTTCCTGCCCTGGGAATTGGGAGGTTCTGGCTTTTGCTCTCTCTCTGCTGTGTGACCTTAGGCAAGTGATTTCCCTCTTTGGGTCCCCTCTGTAATTTCAGGATGGGGGAAAGGCAGAAGGATGATCCATCCTTAAGGGCTCTAGGATTTTTGATCAGGTTCCATCTGAAGAGGCCCCAGCAAGAGACAGAGGTAACCATGGCCCAGAACCACTGTGTTTACAGAGGCCCCTCTCGAAAGTCAATATATTGACTAGAATGCCCTTGTGAGCATTATGCGGCCCTGGGTCTCTCTCTCTCTAAAGCTATAAATCACCCTCTGGGACCTCAGTCCCTTTTTCCTGTTTCATAAGCATCTCCTGCCTCATGGACAGAGAACCCCAGGTGCTAAGCAGGGCTGGGGAGACAGAGAAGGCCCCCACTGGCAAAAGCACCCGGAGCATATGAACAAAGAAGTACTTGCTCCCCCACCCTGCCACCCCCACCAAGGCCAGGGAGGCCCTGTGTCGGGGTGTGGTAGGAAGACACTGTCCAGACCTGGCCATCCCACTCACTGTTTCATTTCCAGGGGTGGAGTGTAGTTGAACTCAGAATTGGGGGATTAAGAATCCTGTCCCCACACCAGGTATTGGAACATAAATATACTCAGCCCTAAAACTTGATACACATGGAAGTTCATTTGATATGAGGAAGTACTGGATCAGAGGTGGGCAAAGCCCTGGCCTGACCCTTGGATTGGTTTGTGTTGCTTCTTGAATCATGAGTAATGTGCCAGGCTTGTGGTGCTGGAATGGGGTCTGGCATGATATTTAGAGGTTGGGCTGTGCGGTCAGACTACTTGGGTTCAAATCCTGGCTATTCCAGAATTTGGCTGTGTATCCTGGAGCAAGTTAACCTACCCTGTCTGAGCTTTAGTTTCTTCATTCGTAAAGGAGGAGTGGTAACAGTGCCAATCCCATCAGATCCTTGTGGGGATGAATGAAATAATGTATGCAAGTGCTTTGCACATTCTAAAGCACTCAATAACACTCACTGTCCTCCTCCTCATTGTTGTTGGTGCCAAGTATCGAGTGATACAACAGGAAGTCCTTCAGGTGTTGACAGAAGGCTCTTGTGGACCCAGGTGGTTGGTTAAGGAAGGCTTCTTGGAGGAGGGAAGGATGGTGCTTAACTGGCCTTGAAGGATAAGCAGAGCTCAGGTGAACAAAAAGGGCATTCTTGATACAGGGTGTGTATATTAAAGTGTGGGGTGGGACCGTCTGATATATCCTCCCATGAAATGGGTTTTGAATTCAGCCATCTGATCATCTGAAAAAACAAAACTTCAGGAGCCAGGGGTCCCTTCCTGGTGGAAAGAGCCAAGGCTTTGGAATTAGAAGGATTTGACTCTTACTGAGTGGCAGGCCTGTGTGGCTGAACCTCCGTGTACCCTAGTATCCCCATCTGTGGGGTGGGGATGACCCCCTGCCTTTCTGGGATGGTGATGTGACGTGGGATAGACATGTGGTCCTGGCACAGAGCAGGTTCCATTGATTTCCTGTGGCCTCCCTCCTGCTTGCCCCCCCACCCCACCCCCCAGTCTGGTCACCCCCTGGCTGGGCCTGGGCCCTGCTTCTCTCCCTGTACATCTCTGGGCAGGAGTTAGAGAGTTCTGGTGGCAGCTTCCTGGTTGACCAGAGAGCCAGGAAGAGGGGCAAGAAGGAGGCTGCCTTTTCTGTCCCTGAGGCCTACCTGGGCCTGGTGGATATCAAGAGATATACCTAAGATCTGGGAGGAACGTCTTCTGCTGAGATCACCCAGGAGCCTGCAACCCCCAGAGGCCTTGAGTAGCGTCTAGAGGCATTACTGGCATCAGGAGATGGAGCTGAAGGCAAGCAGCTCTGTAACGCGATCAGAGGTGCCCGCCTGCCCAGCCTGGGCCTGGGCACCCATGGAGGATGAAGAGCTTACAAGAAGTTGAGCAGGGATTCTAGGAATGCTGTTCCTGACTCCCTCCCCATCCTACCTTTGCTCATTCTGTGACACTCTGCAGGACAGAATGAGACTCAGAGACGGGACTCCAGGTGCGACATGGGATAGAGTGGGGAATGCCTTATGGAGCAGCTTCCCACACTTCGTTTTCCTTGTCATTCAAGCCAGGGCCCTGGGGGTGAGAAGGCAGGGTCAGTGAGTGCAGGCAGGATGAGGTTGAAACAACTAGATGATTGGAGAGCCGCTGTGACACTCCATGCCTAGCAAGACTGGGTATGATTTGGCTGATTTTGCTCAATCACATGTCCCTGGTACACAGCACCATCCCAGGCACAAAGAGAGAGCTTGATAAACACTTGTAGGGCAGATGAATGAGGAATTCATGCAGGCCTTCCTCAGGAGGTTGCTGTGACTCACTCCCTGCCACACTTTGGACTTGTTACTGTTTTAGAAGAGTCTCACTGCTTTGCTTATAGCCCCCACCCCACCCCCGCTTTGCCTGCTTCTCTCCCTTCATTTTCTCCTGCTTTCCATCTTTGATCACTTACTGTGCATGGGGTACCATGGAAATCAGAGCCAAGTCTTCAGTGGTCAGAACCCTGAGGTTGGAAAGAATTTATTCATGAAATCCAGGGGAGCCACAAAGAATTGATCAAGGACTGCAGTCAAGTGCCCTTTGTGCCTGTGTTCAGAGGAAGCAGACTGGCAGACATTTGCTAGGCTGGTAAACGTACTTACCTGCAAGGTGGCCTTCACAAGGCCCATCTGGCTGGTCCAGGCCCTTTAAAGAGGCTTGTTTCCAGTTTGCAGCCCGAAGCCCATTGGTCATTCCCCTCTACCTTGCTGTCTAGTGGCTCAAGACAATGTCCATTGCAGATACACTGGTCCTGAGAACTGAGAGTAGGCGAGGGCTGAGACAGTATATCTGAAAGTTCGTTGGCAGGGTCTGCCTGAAGACCTCAGCCCTCCAGAACAGCTGCCACCAGCATCTTGGCAGGAGCTGGGTTTGATGCAGAGGAGCAGTTTTGGCTGCAGAGTCTGGCCAAGGCAGGCTCCCCCCTTCATCCGATGTTAACATTCAGAGAGCATCCCTGGGAGATTAAGTACCCCCAGGCGCTTAGCCGAGGCAGCAGTAGTCCGAGCCCCCTGCCACCCTCACAGCTGGGCACCCGCTGGCTCTTGCTAGGAGTCCCCAACACTGATGTGGAACTCCTGCTTGGCAGCACGAGATAGCCAGAGCTGATCCACACATCTGATCTGGCTCCACTTTTTCCTGCTGGTGCAGCCCGCTCTGTGCAGACGCACACATACAAAAAGAACTCAAAGTTGAGGATCAGGAAACCTGGATTCTCATCCTAGCCATGCAGCTAATCTGCTGTGTGTCACTGAGCTAATCCCATTCCCTCTCTGGGCTTCAGTGTCTTCATCTGTCCAGTGGAAGATGGTCTGCCCTAGAATCAGTAAACTGAGTTCAAGTCCTGGCTCCGACAACTCACTCAATCCCCGAGCCTGCATCGCCTCACTGTGAATTGGGGCCTGATTGGTTGTTGTTGGGGGGATGAAATGAGATGGGGCATGGCCAGTAAAGGTCCGCTCCTGTTTGTTTCTACCTGAGAGGAAATCAGTCTGCAAACCACTGATTACACTCCTCCTTTATTTCCAATATTACCCTATTGACACATCAAGTATTAGACCTAAGGTTCAGGATGGCCCACAGGGTTGACCTGATGATCTTCCTGGGGGTTACATCAAGAGGGGAAGCCTGCATTGTCATATGCATTTGGAAAGAGCACTGGACTAGGAGTCTGGAAGCTACAGCCCTGAGACCAACTCTGTCTTTGTGTGACAACCAAATCACTCGCCTACTCTGAGCCTCAGTTTACCCATCAGCAAAAGGAATAAAAGAAGACGAATGCTAGGCAGGGCTCAGGGAGAAAATGCCTGGACAGGTGCTTTGGAAACGTCTCCAAACCCCAGGGGCTGCTGATCTGAGTAGGAAGGAGGCCCACACAGCAAGGTCTATCCCCAGGGGCTGTGCAGTACGTCCTGGGAGCTGCTCACTGTGGGGCGGGTAGGAGAGGGCCCGCATTTCCACTTCCCTGGCTGGAGCCTCCGGCTTCGGGTGGGCCCTGGCTTCTCCCTGTGGCCTGGCTGGCCCTGGCTATTGAGCAGGATGACAAGAGTTTGGGTCGCTTCCCATCCCGCTCTGCTCCACGCCCCAGAGCAGAGGAGGCTGGGGTACCACGTCAGGGAAGGTTAGTGTCAGCCTGGGTTTGATGTGTCCGAGCCAGCACACCATCTGCCGTGCCCACCAGAAGTTACGTAATCCCTCGGCCGACTGCCTGTTCTTAGAAAACAGGGCAGGCAGGGCCAGCAGAGGGTGGAGGTTAGTTTCCTTCCCCACACTTTGTTCCCTCACAGCCCACCACCTTCCTGGACCCACCATCTTCATTCTCCGAGTTGTTCCCACACTGTCCAGAGCCTGAGACATAAATGCTGGGACTGAGCCAGGCTGAGGTTGGAAGGGGACGAGGCAGTCCTTGAGGGCTGCCTGGAGGCAGCCTGCTGGAGCGGTCCTCACAGCCTCTCACATCTTTCCTCTGCTGAGCTCAGGCGGAATGGACTGAGGAGGGCAGCTCAGGAGTTCAGGAAAGAGGGGCAGACCCTCCCCCAGTCCCTTCAGAGGTGTTCCTCTCCTAACACCTTATCAAATATTAAGCATTTTAATTGTATCTAAATAACAGCTAAATAATGCTACCCATGTATTGCTATGGCCTTTGTAATCACTGAGACCCAAAATTCAATCCTGTCTCTTTTATTTGCTAGCCGTGTGATGTTGGTAAGGCAGCTTCACCAATGTTGGCCTCAGTTTCCTTATCTATGAAATGGGAATGATAAAGCAATTCGTTCACTTATCACTGAAAGATAAAGGGGTTCACATCAGTATCCTGAGGATCAAATCAGACAGTAATGCATGTAGAGGACAGAGAGAGCATTCAATAAGTGGTAGCTGTCATCATTGGTATCCAATTCCAGCCTTTTTGAAGAAAATGATATATAATGACTAAATCTTGTTTATTCTAGAAAAGCAAAGTTGGTTCAAGACTAACCCATTAATATTAATAGCATGTGCCAAATTAGTATCGTATACCATATTAATGAATCTAAGGAAACAAAATCATGTGATTATATCTATAAATGCTGAAAATGCCTTGGACAAAATTCAACACTTATCCATGATATAAACATTCAAGAAAATAGGAATGAAAGAATAGTTTTTAGTATAATATATACTGATATGTTGTTGTTGTTTAGTTGCTAAGTTGTATCCTGCTCTTTGCAGCCTCATGGACTGTGGCCTGCCAGGCTTCTGTCCATGGGATTTCCCCAGGCAAGAATACTGGAGTAGGTTGCTATTCCCTTCTCCAGGGATCTTCCCCACCCAGGGATCAAACCCATGTCTCCTGCGTTGCAGGTGGATTCTTTACCACTGAGCCACCAGGGAAGACCCATATATATATCCTGATCCTAAAGCCAGTATCTTGTTTAATGAGAAAACACTAAATCCACTTTGATTAAGATCAGTATAAAACATTCTGCTAAGTCGCTTCAGTGTGTCCAACTCTGTGCGACTCCATAGACACCAGGCTCCCCTGGCCCTGGGTTTCTCCAGGCAAGAACACTGGAGTGGGTTGCCATTTCCTTCTCCAATGCATGAAAGTGAACAGTGAAAGTGAAGTCCTCAGTCGTGTCCGACTCTTAGCGACCCCATGGACTGCAGCCTACCAGGCTCCTCCATCCATGGAATTTTCCAGGCAAGAGTACTGGAGTGGGGTGCCATTGCCTTCTCCTGTATAAAACATGGACACCCACCATTTTCCCACCATCCAACACTGCTAGAAGTATTAGCCAATGTAATTAAACAAGAGAGATCAATTAGAGGCCGAAGAATGGATAAAGAAGTAAAACTATCCCTACTGATATTAAAACATACTGTAATCCCTGTATAATTAAAATAATGTGAAACTTGTTGCCTGAATTGGCAGATAAACCAGTCGAAAATACAAGAAAGCCCAGAATTAGACCTGTATGCATATGAAAATATAGTGTATACAGAGGTGATGTCCCAGATCACCGGGGTAAAGATAGACTTTTAAATAAATGCCGCTTGGACAACTGAGTTGCCATTTAGAAAATGATAATCTTTGATTCATATTTTACACCAAACAGAAAAACAAACTTTAAATGGATTAGGAATCTAAATGTAAACAGAGGTATCATACAGGTAGTACTAGATGGAAATTCAGGTGAATCTCTTTAATGTTGGGGTGTATGGATGCGTGCATACTCAGTTGTGTCTGACTCTTTTTGACCCTATGGACTGTAGCCTGCCAAGCTTCTCTGCCCATGGGGATTCTCCAGGCAAGAATACTGGAATGGGTTGCCACGCCCTCCTCCAGGGATTTTCCCACCCAGGGATTGAAACTGCATCTCCTGTGTTGGCAGGCAGACTCTTTACTACTGAGCCACCCAGGAAGCCCAGTGTTGGGGTAGGGGAAGGCTTTCTATGACTCAAAATAGAGACAATAAAATTAAAACTTGCTAATTTTATTATATAAAAATTTTTTAATTTACAATAAAGCACCCTAAGGAAAGTCAAACACAAATGTTTAACAAATGAGGAAAAATGTTCATAATATATGCTACAGACAAAAGACTAATATCCCTAATACATAAAACACTCTTAAATACTGAGGACCAAAAACTTGATGATAAAGTAGGAAAAGGGGACTTCCCTGGTATTCCAGTGGCTGACTCCACACTCTCAACATTGGGGGCGCAGGTTTGATCCATGGTCACGGAACTAGATCCCACATTCTGCAACTAAAGATCCCACAACTAAGACCAGGCACAATAAAAATTAAAAGAAATTTTTTAAAGTGGGAAAAGACATGAATAGATAATTCACAAAATAAGATATTAACAGTGACACTCAAACACATGAAAAAGGATGTGACAACTCATTCATATTTAGAAGCAAATTAAAACAACTCTGAGATACCACTTCTTACAAGACTAGAAAAAATTAAAAATTGTGACCAAACATTCCACTGGGGAGGCAGTGGGGAACAGGCACTTTCAGACACTGCTGTTGGAAATGCAAATTGGTATAGTCCTTTGGAGAGCTAATACAGCGATACTTGACAAACTTCGTATATGCTTTATTTTTCGGCCGAACACTCCTACTTCTAGAAATCTACCCTTAAAGTACACTTTTATCAATATAAAAATACTTATGCTTGTGGTGAATGATTACAGCATTATTTGTAATTCCAAAATATTGGAAGTAACCTGAACACCATGGTAGAGGAGCTGAATAAACTATGATACAACCACATATTGGAGTACTATGCAGCTGTGAAAAATAATCCTAAAACTCTCTAAGAACTGATACGTGAGATTCCTAGGACGTACTGACAAGTAAAAGTAAAAAAAGCAAACCACAAAATAGTATCTAAAGGCTGCTACCTTTCATGTAAGAAAGAAGTAGGTATAAGACCAGGCTGGACCCAGACCTCGTTTCTCCATCTTTTTCATGGCTTCTTGAGAGCGTTCTGTTTGCTCATCAAATGCCCAGTTCCTGTCTGCTTAAAGATCTGGGCAGCGATCCCTGCATGGGGAGATATCGAGGAAGATAGAGAGGAGAGGGGCGGGACCCACAAGTCGCCCGAATTGTGACTCCTGGCTCCATGTGGTCCTGCAGCCCCCTGGGACTCACTTTCCTCTTCTACTGAATGGGGGATGATGAATCCTACACCACTGGCTACGCAGGCAGGAGGTGGGACCAACATAATTATTCATGTATGCAAAGGGCTTTGCATGATGTGGAATGTGTTATTTATTATCTACTTCCACAAGGCTCTGTACCTTGCTCCTTGGGGCTCAGGGGAGTATTAGATCCTCCTTTCCAGTCCCTTGTGACATACATGTGCAGGCACACACACTCCATTCTGTACTGTACACCCCCACTCAGAGCTGTGGACGATGTGGAGGTGGTTGCTTAATTTGTTGTTTCCTTTACCTGTGAGGGTCCCATCCACATACTTTCCACTGCCCATCCTGTGTGTTTCAGGCCCTCTGGGCCCCCGGCCTCCCTCCTGCTCTTGGGCCTGCTCTTTTGCCCATACTGGCTAGTTTGAATCCATTGTGCTATT
Source organism: Nanger dama (assembly GCA_917880005.1). Lineage (NCBI taxonomy): Eukaryota > Metazoa > Chordata > Mammalia > Artiodactyla > Bovidae > Nanger > Nanger dama. Next base: position 18,330,598 of record CAKJTW010000028.1, on the reverse strand, counting down.
TAGTTCTTAAAGATTGAAGGCAGGAGGAAAAGGGGATGACAGAGGATGAGATAGTTGGATGGCACCGACTTGATGGACATGAGTTTGCGCAAGCTCCAGGAGATGGTGATGGACAGGAAAGCCTGGTGTGCTGCAGTCAATGGGGTTGCAAAGAGTTGGACACGACTGAGTGACTGAACTGAACTGAACGTCTCTGGGAGAAAGACCCTAGCAAAGGAGCAAAATGGGGCTTGGAGAAGTGAAGTGATCCCTGCTAATCTCCCAGCTTTGATGTCAGAGGCTAGTCTAGATCTAACCTCAGCCTCTGACTCCAAATCTAGTGCTTCTTCCAGGATCCCTCTCTGCATCCACTTTCCAGGGCTGGGACCAGGTTTTATCCTCTGGGTACTTCCCTGGATGTCCCAGTGAGCGCTGGCTGCTTAATGATAATTCATGGAGTGATTGGTGAGTGGACGGAACTTGGAGCTGCTTCGTGAAATGCAGAATCTTCCAGCCATGTGCTTCTGGCCTCACTAAAAGGGCTTTTCTCACATGTTCCTCCCATGCACCCATATAGTCATATGTTCATATGGGAGCATGGGGGAGGAGCCTGCAGGGGGTTGTCTGTGCTCCTTAGGCCCCCTGCAGGTCCAGTGGTCTGGGGGAAGGGGCCAAGCCAGACGTCAGTCTCCACAGAGCAGGAGGGGCTTTGGGCAGGCAGTGGAGGGTGTAATTGCCGGAAGGTCATGGTCCGAGCCCTGAGAACTCTGCTTGCCAATCAATAAGTCGTTTATTATGCCCTTGACAGCATGTTCCTCTGCCCCACCCTGGGTTCTTGCAGCTTGCAGAGGGAAGGGCAAGGCCAGTAGAGAGTCTGGCCTCTCCACAGAGAGGGGCTGCTGGGAGCCAGAAGTAAACCATCTTCCCATCTCCTCATCACAGCCCACTGGACCAGAGCGGCTGCCCAAGCCCTCAGGCACCCTGATCACTGCTGAAGAAAGCTGGCTGAACGGGAAGTTCCCAGGTACCTGGGCATCTCCGTCTCACTGCCCTGGACTTTCTTTCCAAGGCTCCTTTCCAGGAATTGCAGGGCTTTCAGGGAGGGTGCAGTCCTAGGAACCACAGCCTGGTAGACCCTAGAAAGGGTCTGATGAGGACCCAGTGTCCCCTTAGCTTGAGCAGGAGCTGGTGGTGTGAATCAGGCACGTGCTGTTTTCGGCTCTCCGGCCCACCAAATGTCAATATGGTGTCCATTGCCCACAGGTGTGGAGTACTGCATGCAGAAAGCACCTTCACAAATGAAGCTGAGCTTCTCAACAACCTCAGGATGTCATCCGGCTGAGTGCTTGCCCCCCGGGCTTACAGCTGGGGATCTGAGGCAGAGAGAGGGGGTTGACATGCCCATGTCCTCTCTGGACTGGCTTGGTTGCTGCCTGATTTTCCACCTTTACCAGCCCTTCTCCACTCTTAATGTGGCTGAGAAAGATTAACAGGCATTCTAGATTCTTCTAGATTGTCCTTCCAGGGCAAAAACCTGTCTTACCTCCAGGTTTTAGCCCAGGAAATTCAGCAGATCAAGAGGAGCCATCAGGGCTTTAGCAGCGTGCTAGGCTTCCCTGGTCCTTCACTACCTCCCGGAGTTTGCTTATGTCCATTAGGTCGGTGATGCTATCTAACAGTTGCAGTCCATGGAGTTGCAAAGAGTTGGACATGACTTAGCAACTAAATAACAGCATCAGGGCTTTAGCTCTAGTTGGCCCAAGAGGGTAGTGGGTACAAGCTGTTCAGGAAACAGGAACTCTCCTCACTCTTCACTGCATGGCCTGGGAGGGAAGCTGCTGACACAGGCCCTGGCCTTTCAAAGGTGGGAATGAGGGCTGAGCAAGAACAAGCGGTGGCTGCTTTCAGTGGTGTGTCCACAGAGTGACTCAGTGACTCAGCTTGCCTCTCCAGGGCAGGGATGTTCCAGAAATAGCCAGCCACCTTCTCTCTGCCCACACTGCCCTCCCCCTCGACATCCCGCCTTTCATCCTGAGTGCCTGGGCTACCCACCCCCTGCCAGGGATATACCGTATCTTCCCTTGTATGTTCACCAGTGGTGAACAGCAGAGATCAGCCTTCCACATAAGGGAAATTCCAGATCCCACTAAATTCTAAATTCCAAATTCTACCACCTTAACAGGCACCACTCTTTCTGACCTTTGATGGGCTTCCTGGCGTGGGAGGAAGGACCTCCCCACCCTCAGAGAGACAATGGGGGTCCACTTTCCTGTCACCCAAGCCCACCCCACCTACCCGACCCTCTGCCCGCCACCCCACAGTGTGTCATGACCTTGTACTGTAGCTGGAACACACAGGTTGTTGATAACAGAGAAAAAGAGCAGCAGGGAACTGGGGGGAAGGGTGGACGCTGGGCCTGACAGTGACTCACGTTGGAGTCATGGTCCTGTTTAACCCTTTGTGAACTGAGATACCACACCAATTGCTGCTGCTAAGTCGCTTCAGTCGTGTCCGACTCTGTGCGACCCCATAGACGCCAGCCCACCAGGCTCCCCCCCTCTCTGGGATTCTCCAGGCAAGAACACTGGAGTGGGTTGCCATTTCCTTCTCCAATGCATCAAAGTGAAAAGTGAAGGTGAAGTCACTCAGTCATGTCGACTCTTAGCGATGCTATGGACTGCAGCCCACCAGGCTCCTCTGTCTATGGGATTTTCCAGGCAAGAGTACTGGAGTGGGGTGCCATTTGCCTTCTCCGACACCAACTGCTACCTCTTGCTAAAGCCAGAGTTTTCCCATCTGTTTCCTAAGGGGGCTGGACCAGGGAACTCAGAGGACCCTGTCAGCTTTCAGGTGTATGTTTTCTAAAATCTGTGCATTCCAGCCACCTGCTGAATTTCCTGAGAACCCAAGGAGGGCAGCTGTGGCACCTCTAGCCTCCCCTCAGCATTTCCTGTCTGAACAGGTCATGTAAGTAGGGGTTTTGATGAGAGTGTGGGTCTGCAGCTGACAGGAGGCGCAGCTCCCACGTCAGCAAACATGCCTTTGTACAGGATACTCTCACCGCTGACATCCATGTGGTATGCTCCTTCCTGTCATCTGGGTCCCAGCTGGGATGTCCCTTGCTCAGAGGGTCCTTCCGCACTGCCACTGCTCTGCCTTGCTTACTTTTTTCTTAGTGCTTATTACCATTGGGAATTGTTTTGGGTATGTACTTCTGTGCTTGCTGATTCATCGTCTGGCATCCCTCCAGCATGCCAGCTCCATGAGGGTAGGACTCTGCCACTGTCAGTACTGTGCCCTCCAGATCCGGGACAGTGCCTGGCACAGACAGTGCCCGGCACAGACTGGACCCTCGATGTCCAGGTGCCCAGTGAACGAATAACTGGGGTTGTACCTAAGAATCTCCTAGAGGTTTTTTTCAAAAGTTACATGTGTGACCTTTGCCCCTAACGACACTGGCTCAGGAAGTCTGGGCATATGAATTTAGACAGAGCACCCCAGGGGATTCAGATGCACACCTCTTGTTTGGTTCTTAGCCTTGGCTGATCAGTGGGATCACTGCTGCCTGGTTCTCACCCAGAGATTCTGAGTTAACTGGACTTAGAATCTGGCCTAGCCATTTTGTGCTTTAAAAGCAATTCCATTGGTTCTGTTGTACTGCTAATATAAATGCCTCAGAACCCTATTTTCTCCGAGGCCTTTTGGATCCAAAGGTCCGCGATTCTTGGAAAGCCCTGCAAGGTTAAGCCGTACTTTCTTCCAAACCTCCAGTGGGGGTCAGCTCCTTGTCCTACCCTCCTGCACAGATAAAGAAAGTGATAACCCTGCTTGACCCTCATGGATGAGTTGGGAGCATTGCCGGGGATCCCACAGTCCCTCTCCAGTGACTTCCTGGGAGCGACTGGTGGCTCTCTGCACTGTCCCACCTCCTTTTCCTGGCAAGATTTTGGCTGAGCTGTGTTGGAACCTGTCTCTTCCTCTCCCTGATAGCACACAGTTTTAAATAAGATCTTCATTTACCAGAAGTTCACACCACAGCTTATGTGTTATATGAGAAGCAGCAGTCTTGTGTTCGTGGGGGAAATGCTCTGGGACGCGATCAAGGGGGGCTGGAGGAGGAGAGCTGCTGCAGAGCGGGTGCAGGAGGGAGGAGGAACCCAGGGAATCCGGAGCTGGCGCCCGCCCCAGCCCTGGCAGTGCCATGCTCCTCTGGGCTCCGCGCAATGGGTGGGGGAGGTGCCAGCACTCTGCAAGCTGACCTCATGGCTGCTGGCGGGGTGGGGAGGGAATGTCATGTCCACACCCGCTCTGCCAACTGGTGCCCACAGGTCTGCTCTGGGTCATTTATGTGTCTTCCGTTGGTTGCTCTTGCTGTTGACGTGTCAGCCGCCTCCCCATCTTGCCTCAAAGACTGGGATAAGGAAGGGGTTTGGTGGCCACGGACAGACACCACCCCCTCCCCCATGGACATCCCGCCTCCCTTCTTCTCAGCCCAGACGATGCAGCATCTAAATCAATAAACAAATTCCAGTTGCACAGCACTTAAACATTTCCGGGGTTTTTTCCATGCAGCCTTCCCAGCTGCTCTGTGAGGTGGGTGTGATCACCTTGCTTACGCAGGGGAAGAAACTGAGGCGGGGGGGGGGGGTTTGAGTACCTCGAAAAGCAAAGCTGTGACCTTGTGCCAAAGATTCTTCCCTGCTCTGCCTGCACCTGGAGGGGGACTGGAGAGCAGGGCAGGGTGCTGGCGCATCTCAGTGGTCCGTGGTGTTTTTAATCCAGTGGCGTTTGCTTGTTCTGGTGGCGTGAAAGCGGACAGACCAAGGATCAGGTACCAGAGTGCCCTGTGCCCTTGAGCAAGGCTGCTTTTCCCTCTGGGCCTCAGTTTCCCAAAAGGGAACCAAAAGAATTGGAAAAGGCAGTCTCTTGGGAAGGTGCTGCCTTCAGCTTTTCCTTGCAGGTGTTCCTGTGCCCTGCAGGGGGAGATGTGGGGAGAGGGTCCTGCGGTGGCCCTGTCATGGGGTGCATGGTACAAGGCCAGTGTGCTGGCAATAAATATTAAGTTGACAGATGCTAAGCCGCATCCCCAGCCTCTGAATAAATAAAAAGTTGCCCAGAATAACAGCCCGGAAAATGCTGGGGCTCCAGCCAGCTCTCACCTTCGCCCCTCCCTTGTGCCTTTGTACCGCCCCTTCCCCCTCCCTTGTCCATCACTCGCTCCAGCCCCAAAGGCAGGCATTGTCCCAAACTGGCTTTAGCTCATGGCCTGCCCCCTACCCCACCCCACCCCCAGCTGCCACAGCAGCTAATGAGGACCAGGTCCTGAAGATGACAGCTGGGGGACAGGCCAGCCAGGCATGGGGCTGGGGTCAGGAGTACACAGGGGAGCAGGCCTTTAATCCCCAGTGCCAGCCAGAAGCCTTTCTTTGTGGATACTCCCTGGCATATCTGGCCCCCTCCCTGGGAGATGGAGTGGCCAGAACCTGATAGGAGGCTGGTCCACTCACTACTTCTAGCTGAGGCCACCAGGATATTAGGACCGGAGCGCACAAGGTGAACCCAGAGTGTTTCCAGATAGATGGCTCACACTTGGTTTGATGTTTCTCTGATATGTGTATGAGTGTTTCCTGTCTCCCACCTGTTGGGTCAAGTGTCAAGTTATGGCATATTAGAGCAAAAAGACGTCTCCCTCATTTTACAGAGAAATTGAGGTCTCAAGGTAGTGACAGGATGGTGAGGACACCTACCCAGGGTCACACCTACCCAGACAAATGACAGAGCCTGGATTTGAACCCACAGCTAGGGTCTCTGCCCTTAACCCCACTGATTGCCCTTCTCCGGAGGCCTTCGTTGGGGCCCCACAAAGATGACGCCTCATCCTTGGGATTTAGCCCAGCCCCAGAGGAGAAAGGCCAGGCCAGGCCGTCAGAGCTCCTCGGTGCTATATGCTTGGTTTATGGCCTACTCTGGGAAAACATTGCGTCATCAGAAAACCTGCTTTCCATTCTAGCAGAGGGACCGCTGCATGTGGGGGAGCCAGTGCTAAGAAGCAAAACCTCTTGCATGGGGTTTCTTTGGCTTCCAAGCTGTGTGAGAACCAGTGGGGAAGCCTCCTGGGTGGAGAGATGAGACAGAACATAAGCCCCTTTCGCATGGCCCTTGCGGGTTTCCACAGACATGTCTACGGAGGATGCCAGTGGTGCAGTGCAAGAGGCGGTGGGGCTTTTCATCCCCATTCTACAGGTGAGAGCACCGAGGCACGGCCAGTCAGGAACTCAGTGGGCGTCTGACGATCCAGCCAGTTCTGGGCTGCAGGGTCTAGGGACTCACCTCAATGCCCCTTCCCTGTTCTCTCGGGAGGTCCCAGAGCCAGTCTGAACAAGTAGGGCTTAAGAGCCAGGCTAGAGGGGGGAAGACTTGGTTCTAGACCTCGTCCCAGGCAAGGCCAGATTCCCATTGCTTCCGTCTCTGCTGGCCCAGACCAGACCTGCACGGCCCCCTTCCTCCCCAGTGCCCAGGGCGCCCGCCCCTCCCCCTCCCGCTGCAGCTGCGGGGGCCCCTCTGCTGCCGCTGTCCTGCCCTGCTGCTGCCGCTGCCTCTGACATTCCGCCCCAGAAGATAAGGATCCTGTCTGGCGCCTGAGTGCTTTTTTTCTCCTGCTTTCCGAATCTGTTCCCTGATTATCTGCAGACAGCCCCTCACTAGGGGGCCACCTGGGAGGGGGCTCAGAGCAGAGAGAAAGGCATGGGGGTAGAGGGAACCAGGAGGCCTGCAGCTACCCATCTGGGGTCGTGGCGGCCATTGACTAAGCCCTCACTGCAACCTGAGCACCCAGCTCAGTGGAGAGCTTAGGACTGCTTTTTCTGGGTGGAGTGACCCACTTGAGTGGAAAGAAGGGGTATGCGAGCTAGGGCCCGGGATGGGGACAGAGGGTGGGGTCACTGCCGCGGTCAGCGTTCCTCAGCATTGGGCCTGGACAATACCCAGAGGGGATGTGGTGGAGGCTGCAGCCAGCCAGACGGCCACATCCTGTGGGAGACGCTGGCCCTTCCCAGGCCAGACAGGGGCTAAGGACACTTAGGGACAGGAGAGGGAGGGTGCTGGAGGGCTCCCAGAGCCCAGCCTCCAGCTCCGGGGACTAGTGTCAGAGAACAGCCAAGGCTAGCATGGGCCCCTGGCCTCAACCTGAAGAGGAAAGGCATCCCACTTCCCTGGTGGCTCAGACGGTAAAGAATCTGCCTACAATGAAGGAGATCCAGGTTTGATCCCTGGGTCAGAAAGATCCCCTGGAAATGGCAACCCACTCTAGTATTCTTACATAGAAGATTCTGTGGATAGAGGAGCCTGTCTGGCTATAGAACATGGGTTCACCAAGAGTTGGACATGATTGAGCACCATTACAGAAGCCCACCCTTCTCAGGCCAGGGCTTCCCTGGAGAGCATCCCGTTATATCAAGCAGTGTCCAGCCAAGGAGACCATTCAGAAGGAGAAGGGATTGGGCTCATCTCACTGTCTAGCAAGTCAGATGCGATTCTATCTTCCAGGGGTCAGGAGTCTGCATTGTGGGCCCCACTTACTGGGATTTGGGAGCCTACGCTTTACTGCTAACATACTGTGTGACCTTGGGCAAGTTCCTTTCCCTTTCTGGGCCTTAACATTCTTACACTATAAACTGGGGAAGCAGCCTATGTGGAATGAGGACACTCAGCCTTCTCTCAGTGGGAACGGGAGAGGACAGCAGAGGCCTGGGTTCACAGACGTTGCCTCTCTAAGCCTTGTCAGACCTCCAAGGGTTCCTGTGAAGACTGAATGAGATGTAGGAGGTGATACCCTGGCTTGGAGTAGGTGCTCTCTAAATACAAGGATGGCTAGCTGTTAGCAGCACAGGCTGGGAAACCCAGGACTGGCACAGCTGCTGCAGGAGCCTGGGCTGTGGAGTGTCAGGAGGCTGAGGGGCCAGCCCTCTCTCTTCATGAGTATTTGCTTGTGCAGGCTTTGGAAAAGGCCCCACACCTTCCCTGCCCCCAGCCTCTACTCGCCATCCCCTCCCCACACCCCTAAAACCGTCTGGGGGAGGGGAAGCAATACAAGATCATTTTTTATGGCTTCCTGGCCCCAGAGCCAGAGGGCTGAGGATCTGGTGGTGTGGGCTGGATTCCTGAGCCTCCCCCTCGGAGCCTTCAGCTCATAAATATGAAGCCCAGGGCTGGGAGGAGCTGGCCGTTAAGCTGTCAGCGGATTGCCCACTTAGAAAGTCGTAAAGCATTTCTCGGAGCTCCTAGGAGCTGGCCCAGGTCTCTCCCACCTTGCCCTGATGGGCAGTGGTCTCCTCTTCTGAGTGTGCTGGGCACCCTCTGCCCAAATCCCCGTTTAAACTCGCCAGTCACTCCCACCACTAGCTGTGCCTTGGCTTTTCCTCTGTGCACAGGAAGTCTGGGGAGATGGATGGGGAGGCCCAGGCTCAGCGGTCCCTGGGGGCTCTTTGAAGGTCAGTGGAGATTTCAAGAGGTCGTACAGGGTTCTGCTCCTGTATTTCTCCTCCTGAGATCAGGGAAACCCCCTTTATTTCTAATTCCTTCTCTGTGCCTAGCCTAAGTGGACCCAGAACCTGCCCCAAGGAGCTCTCAAAATTGCAGTTAGGGAGAGAAGGTGGATGCCTAGGAAGAGAGAGCTCACATTTTCTGTAGCTCAGAGGAAGAGTATCTCCAAGGCTGGGGTGCAGGAAGGCTTCCTTGAGGAAGCAGGTATGTGGGGCAAATGGGGTGGAGCACAGCTCAGAGAGGAGGCAGAGGCCAAGTAGCCAGCATCTGAACTTGGGGGCTACGGGAGCTTTGTGAACACATCCCCTGAGGATCCCCTGTCAACTTGTGCTTGTGTGGAGGGGTTCTGGCAACAGACTAGGCTCAAATGCCACCTTCACTCCTTAGCCATGAGTCCTGGAACAGTTAGCTTATCTGAGACTCATCTTCCACCTTGAAATGGAATTAAGAGTGATCCATTCCACAATGACCATCGTCATAACATTTAAATGAGAGCTTATAGAAGAGGAATCTTGTCTCAGTGGTCAGGGGTGTTTGGAGTCTGGTAGACTGGATCCCAAACTCAGTTCTGCCTCTTACCAACCATGTAACCTTGGTGGGTATTTCACCTCTCGAGGCTCCAGTTCTCCCATTTGTGAAACGGGGGTAAGAGTGGTGAAGGTTTGATGTTAGCTGTTAACAGGCACAGTGTGTCCACAGCGGCTGGCGCAGAGTAGATGCGGGGTCAAGCATGTGTTGGGAGCCCCTGCCTCCAGCCTCACTCAGCCTATAGGTTCAGGAAGGGACAGCTTTATTGGGAGCAGGAATGATCTTTACCAGGGCTTCTTAAGTCCTTTTTTCTTTCTTAAGAAACACTTAATGCTTACCCTAAGGCAAGTTGAAAACTGTAAAATGCCAGCCAGTCCATTTCCCTGGTTGTGGCAAGGGGGCTGGGGGAGGAGGGATGGTAACCTGAGCTGGTTAGGCTGGGGAAGGTGGGGAGAGGCCCCTGTCGGGCAGGTAATTGAGGATGGAGGGGCCCTCCTGTCTTTTCCCACAGAGGGCTGGAGAGATCTGGCTTCCACTGCTTCCTCGCCTCATTAACTTCACCACAAATAGCCCAACTGCCCTGTAACTCCCTCAGGCAGAAATCAGGGGCTGTTCAGAAACTAAATAAATAGGAGAGTGATCATTAAAAATAAGACGGCACTTGTGACCCCCGCACCCCAGGTGGAAAATCTACTTCCTGCTGGAAACCCCAGTCTTGGGGCCATTTGGAGTCCTGGGAATGGACTGCTCAGGAAGCTGAGGGCTAGACTGTTGTGGAGAGTTCTGACTACTACGGAAAGGTGCGGACACCCTCCCTCGTCCCTGCGCGGGGAGCAGGGGGGGCAAAACTGTCGGTGGGTCACTTCCGAGCTGCTTTTATCTTCCCTGGGCTTCCAGTGACACCAGGCTTTGCATCTCCACTCTTTCGCTACCCCCCCCCCACCCACCCACCTTGACCTTGCCAGCTCCACCTCTCCCCTCCCCTGCATCGTCAGTCTCCAGCTGGGCCTCCTCCAGCTCAGACTTAGAAACTGAGACCCGGATAACTTGTTTCCCTGTCCTTGAGCTGCCCGGGATGGTTGCTGATAGGGGAGAGGGGGTTTCAGATTTGAGTGGCCTGTCTGCCAGGCACCCTAAACCCCACTCTCTGTTCCCAGGGTGGCTATAGTCCAGGAGGAGCTTCCTCTTACCTTGCAGACACCTAGCAGTCCGGGGTTCACAGGGCAGTGATGACTTTAGGGGGCGGAGAGTAGGTTTTGGACTTGCTTCCCTGGTGGCTCAGTCAGTAAAAGTCTGCCTGCAGTGCAGGAGACCTGGGTTTGATCCCTGGGTTGGGAAAATCCCTGGAGAAGAGAATGGCAGCCCACTCCAATATTCTTCCCTGGGAAATCCCATGGACAGAGGAACCTGGTGAGTCCATGGGGTTGCAAAGAAGCATACAAGACTGAGCTACTAAACCACCACCACCAGGGTGGGTTTTAGCTGCAGCTTGGGAAGGGAAACCATCTTCCATAATGTAGGGTCAACAGAGACGCTCCCCTAACTGAGCCTAGTCATGGGGAGGGGTGCTGAAGCAACAGCAGCTTCAAGGTGTGAATGAGGTCTTGTCAGTAGGGTGGTGGGACAAGGGACAGCAGACCGAGAGTCCCTGTCCTGCTGAGCTCCTCCCTCCATCCACTGTGAGTCATCAGGCTGCCCGATCACTTTACTTGCACCCCACTGTCCTTGTTGCTACCACATAGGAGCCTGAGGGTGACTGAGGATCCCCAAGAAGTGTCCAGCTCAGGGCTGGTAAATTACTTGTTAGTGCTCAGAAGCTCATGCAGTGCCTCTCCTAGTGCTAATACTAGTGTTTGGTGCTAAGCTGGACTCCACCCCATCCCACCCCGTTCTCTGTTCAGCAGCACAAGAGCAGGTCTCCTCAGGTGGGTGGTGGGCAGCAGGCTTCTGGGCAATGGGTGGTCGCGAGTGCCAGACGGTTCCTGGGTGAGCCCAAAGCCCAGATTTCTCAGGTCAGCTTCACAGGGTTCTGTCCTGTTTTTGCAGGCGCAGCCTGTACATAGAGCTGCCCTCCAGGGGTTGCCTGCTTTGAGCGGGGAGACCGACCTTGGACTCCTAAAGAAATGAACAGCTGTCCCATGTGAGCTGCTTGGAGGTGGGAGCAGCTGGGCTCCGGGACTTCAGACAGGGCGAGAAGGTGGCACATGAGATTCTGTCCCTTCTGAGCCTGCGTCCCTACCCCTTCATCTCTCCTCCCTGCCAGAGGCTCTGCCCCTGCCCCACCCCCCCACCCCCTGCAAAGAGCCCCAGAGCTTATGAACTGTACTTCTCACGTGCCAACCTCTGTCTCTCACCCCGAGTGACACTGTTGCTCTTCTGCCGGTGCCCTGCTACAGTTGAGGATGGCTTGAGCAGCTGTTGATATCAAGCCTATTTCTGCCTCCTCTGGCTTCCACTCTCTGGCCCTGGGCCAGCCACTCGCTACTAAGGAAGCAATAGTTCCTCTGCTGATGTAACCTCCTGAGTCCCTGAGTCTTACCTTCCCCCAGGACCCCTGTAACCCTAGAAAGGAATGAAGGCTCTCAGGGCGTGGGCAGTGCCCACAAGAACCAGTGTCTCAGCCGTGGAGGTGATGGTAATACCTGTGGCCTTCCTCTGCTAGGCTCCAACATGGGAGCAGGGCTGGCACAGTGGGGGCTGGAAGGTCCAGCCTCCGTCCGTTGTCCTGCATTTTGTGTCCTCAGACTCCAGCCTTCCGAGGGGCCCACACCGTCCGCTTCCTGTTAGGGTCACGGCCAAGCAGAGACCAGCAGCAGTGATTTCCTCCCTGCCTGGTGGACAGCTGTCTCCTCTCTGACCAAGACAATGACCCACCCTCTGTGCCCCTGCCTGCCCCGTACGTCCCCCAGCGCCCCTCTAGTGGCAGGAGAAAGCAGAAGGCATATTTGATATTTCTGGCTGCTCTTCCATCTTGAGGACACCTGTGGCTGAGGAAACGGAAGCAGAGTCCTTGGATAGCCCTTAGAAGTAAGAGGAGCAGCTCCTTGGAACCAGGCCCCAAGGGTCAGGGAAGCCTTTGGCGGAATTCCTGCCGGGAGCAGAGTTCAGGATGGCCTGCTTGGCTTCTTTTCACTTAGCAGCCTGGGAGTCTTGGATTCTATGACTTTTTTTTTTTTTTTTTTTTTTTTGCTTCAAGGCTTGATGTTTCTAAGAGTCCATCATCTTAATAGCTTCCATGTATGGCAGTAACATTTCTGTGCTCTCTGTGTACAATGACCCCACTGCTTCTGAAAGCCTCCTTAGGTGGGAACTCTGTCTCCATCTTCAGAGAAGCAGAGCATCTCATACTCTGGCAGCACACCTGCAGACCTCATCCCCATAATCACCACACTCCTGCCGTTGCCTCCACTCTGCCTGGCTGCCTTCTGCAGCTCTCAAAGCCTATGTCTTAGAGCTCTGGGGAGAGGTTTCTCAGGCCTCCCCAAGAAGCCTGAGGGGTCACAGATGCCCTAGGGACCCCCTAGAGAGACTTACCAACTGCATGGCAGCAGCGAGAAGTCCCCCACATATCCTCCACGTTGCCTTAGCTCGTTGCAAAGGCTTTGGAAGCCTTCCTCAAAGCCTTCCTTAGACATTCCACATCTGTACTACAGCTCAGCCCTCTGGAGTCAGAGAACCAGCTGTGTCATGGAACCTGGTGGCTGACCACGGCCAAGGTTCGTGCTGGCCCGGGTGACCTGATCTGTGCAGTAAATGAGCCAGAGGCCACAGAGAGCATGTGAGCCCCAGAGGCGCCCTTGAGGGTGGCCTTGCTGTCCTTCCCGACCCTGACTGCCTCCTGCTGAGCACCTTGCAGGGAGCCCCGTATTATCCGAGTAGGGGGAAGGCCAGGAGAGAGGGGAAGTATGCTTATTGGGTATATCTGGCTCTGTCCCTAGGGCATGGGCCAGACCTGAACAGTAACAGTAGTAACTGGCACCAAGCCAGAGGCCCATCGTCTTCTTAGCCTGGCACCTCCCCAGGAGATCTGTATCTTTAAATCACAGGCTGTCAGAGCTGGAAGGAGCTTCCCATTACCATTGCCCAAGTCTAGGCCCAGAGCCTTCGAGTGCTGACCAAGGACACAATGTCGTCATGGTGCTCCTGGGCCACTGGAGTGGGTTAAAGTCAGGTTAGTCTTAATAGCAAACTTCTAACAGTGGGCATAATCTGAGCCCAGGGCACTGCCCTGTGATCCTGCACCTCACCTCCAGTGAGATTACAGCCCAGAGAGGAGTGCCCGGGAGTCCCTGGCACTAGTGGAATGCTCACATGGGGTCTGGTGCTCCAGGAGGCTGCAGAGAAGCCCATTGTGCTTATCTGCTTTGCTGAGGTCTCAAGCACCTTCTTCCTGGACTAACCACAGCCAGCGCCATCCCTGTAGAATAGAGTGGGGAGGGCCCAGGGAAGGGGGCCAGTTTGGTCTTGTCCCTCCGTGTCTCCCATCCCATGTGGCCTCTCTGACCATGTGCCAGGCCCTGTGCTTGGTGCTCACACACAGGAGCTCATCTGATCCTGCTACAGGCGAGATGATCACCTTGGTCCCCATGAGGGCACAGAGGCTCAGGGTGCCCCACGTGACAAGGCCAGAGACAAGTGAAATTGATGCAGAGGTGCTGCAAGGCCCCCAAGTTACTGCTGCCTGAAGAGGAAGCCTGCTGAGGGAGAAGGAAGACCACCCTGGGCTTCTGAGGGGCGATAGTATCTTCATCTGGTTCCTGCATCATCCAGTCGGAAGACCCCCTCTTCTGCCTGGAATGCTAGGGGGTGAGTGCAGAGGGCCTGCTATCTGCCCAGCCTGCCCCCTGAGAGTGACAGACAAAGCGTGCAGGCACCAGCTTTGCTGCTGGGACATGGTGAGAATGCCTCTCAGGCCCTGGTATATCCATTGTCTCCCATGAGACCTCTGCCCCCAGAAGAGGGCTGGGGCTTTAGCCTATAGGTTGCAAGTGCCCACGGCCCCCTCCTGCCATGTCTGTTCCCTGCAGACCCTTGCAGACTCTTAGGGGCTCCTGGAACCACCCCCCGCCCCTTTACACACACACACACAGCACCTCAGGGAGGCCTAGGGGAGGGGAGAGCTGGCCGTGTGTGCTAACCGCTCTGTCCTGGGCTGGGCCCTACTGGCAGCAGAGCAGCAGATGGGACTGTGGAGCACCTTATGAGGATACAGCCCTTCCACTGAGGAGCCTGGGGAGACAGCCCTCGGCCGAGCAGGAAGGGCCTAGGCTTCAGGCTGGGCTTCCCTGTCTGTGCAGGGCACCCTCACATCCTCCTCTAGAGCAGCGCTGTCCAGCGGACCTTCCTGCAGGGTGGGGATGTTCTCTACTGTCCAGGACGGTAGCACAGCTGCAGGTGGCTGTTGAGCGCTGGAATTATGGTTGTGCAACTTAGGAACTGGATTTTCCATTTTAATTAATTCAAGATTAAATGGCCACATGAGGCAGCTGTGTTGGATAGCACAGCTCTGAAGGTTCTGGGAAGATCCATTTGTCCAGTAGGCACTCAGTCAGGGCTGGTCCCCTTCCCTGCTCCCCCCGAAGGGCTCCTCACAGACCACCCCACCTGAATGGCCAAGGCAAGAGGACCAGAGAGTCTGGGATGGACTGGAAGGCTCCCTGCTTATCTCACAGCTTTCTGCAACAGAGAGGGAAATAACCATGGCAATGCTGATCACGTGGGGCAACTTCTCCTGTGCCTTATAATAATAACATTTGTTGGGTGCAAATCAAGCACCAGATACTGTGTCAATTGCTGGACATGTCATGCTGCTTAGCCCTTGGAGCTAAGCATTGCTCTTCCCAATTTGTAGCCGAGGACACAGAGGCCCAGAGAGGTGAAGCAGCTTGCCCAAGGTCACACAGCTAGTGTGATCAGGATCTGCCCTTGGGTGTGTCTGTCTCCAGAGTCTGTGTTCTTTTCACAATTTCATGTTTGTTTACCCTCCGCTATTCTGCTGTGGCCAGCACTAGGCCAGGCATCTTTGGGGACAAGAAATTGCATGGACAAGGCCCCTGCCCTCCAAGTCTCCTTCACACATCTCTCCCTGTACAGAAACAGTAAAGGGGGACCCAGTGCCCCATCAGCAGGAGTGCCTGAGCCCAGCCTTCACAGAGTGTGCCAGGTCCGTCCCTGTAGCCTGGCTTCCTGCCCTGGGACCACTCAGGCATTATGGCTATACCCTAAACCTGGATACAGAAGTTTGAATCTTAATCTCTTAAAATGATACCCAGCACTGGGCAGTTTTCTGGCTCAAAGTAAATAGCTGGACGGATGTTCTCTAATGTTCTCTCTCCAGTGAGCCAGGTGGGAGAATCACATCTCTCATTTTCCAGGGGAAACTGAGACCTGGGGAGCCTCGAGGGTCACCCCTGTTCATACCCCTGCTCAAAGCAGAGCAGGGTGGCCTCCCACTCTCCTGACGCCATCTCCAGGCTCTGAGTGACTCCTGCGGCTGCTTTTCTAGGATAACCAGGGAGCAGGTGGAAGGAAAACACTCAGCTTACATACTCAGAGGGGCAAGTCATCAATATAACAACATCCCAGAGTGGGGAGGAGGGCAGCCGGATGCTGAGAGCAAGGATGTCCGCTTCCGAGCCTGTGTTCTCAGTCCCGCTGTGACTCAGGATCCTGCGGGTCACTGGGACTGCCCCGCATGCGCGTGCGTGTGACGCTCCACGTTGGCCAGCCGACTCGGGGCTTGCTGCCGTGGCAGCGTGTGCCTGTGGGTGACCGCGGCACACAGACTGTCTCCAGCTCCCTCTTGCCTTCCCCAGCCCTCCTCCCTGGGCTTCAGGAGACAGATGTCTCCCAGATGTTTCTCACTTCCTGCCTGGCTCCGTGCAGTGCCTGTGTGTTTATTTTGGACAGCCCACTAAATAATAACCATTTTAAGAAAAGCTTTTCATAACCCCGTTCCCACGAGGAGTCAGAGTTCAGGAAATAATCCCAACTCTATTCACTATTGTCCCCAGGCTCTCTTCTTTTTGACCTTTACTCCCCCTCCACCCCCCCACCCCCCAGACCACTTTTGAAAAGATTTCTTTTTATTCTACATGACGTATCTCCTCTCTGTGATGCTGGTTCTCTGGGAAGCTGGAGCTGGGTGAAGAGTGGGGGAAGCTGGAGCAGAGAGGGAACCTGTTAGAACTCTGCTACTCAAAGTGTGGTCCTTGGACCCGCGTCCCCTGGGAGTTTGTTGGAAAAGTAATGTCTCAGCCCTACCCCAGATCTGCTGCATCAGAGTCTACATTTCCACAAGGTCTCAGCTGATTCATACCTACTTCAAGTTCAAAAAGTGGTGATCTGGGCCCAGGCCTTGTTGATGAGGAATGGGGGCTGACTCTAGGGGTGGAGGGCCCTGACATAGGCCTTCCTTAGCACAACCCACTTAGGGTCTGGTGGTATAGACTAATAGCTCTGAGCCCCCCAGCAGTTGGAGCCTTGGTGGGCCAAGGGCAGAGGCAGCCCAGGGAGCCCCTGGTCGGAGGAGCCAGGCAGGCAGATTCTTCACCCAAATGTCATCCCCGCCCTGGCAGCCGGGAGGGCAGCAGGCTATACGCTGCTCTGGCCATGCAGCATGGAAGAGTGGTTTCCGGCCAGCCCCTGCCCTCTGTTTATTGGGCTCTGTTTGTCCCTGCTCTGTCCCCAAGTGACCTGTGGGATCAACCCCCATCTCAGGTGGGATGCCACACGATTTGTATTCTCCTGTCCCTGTGTGGCCTGGCTTGTGGTCCTGCCTTCTGTGAAAAGAGAGTAAGGTCAGCTCCGAACTTCCTAGGTGGCACAATGTTTAAGAACCCATCTGCCAATGCAAGAGACACAGGATACACAGGTTCCATCCCTGGGTTGGGAAGATTCCCCTGGAGAATAGGTTGCCATTCTTGCCTAGAAAATTCCATGGACAGAGGAGCCTGCAGGTTACAGTCCATAGGGTCACAAAGAGTTGGACATGACTGAGTGACTGAGAACGCACTCACGGTAGACTCCACTTGCCTCATGGGGACCTGAGGAATTTGTGTCTGTGACAGCCCCGGAAACTGTCAGACCTGACACCTGCCCTGTGCTTCCGTCTCCCCTCCTCTCCATCTCTCAGTAAGGGTTTGCAGAGGCATGGTATGACTGGCTCAGGATGGACATAGGAGATGTTCGGAGAGGCCTGAGACCCAGGCTTGGGCTTGACCTCAGCTGGTTACAAGTCTTACCTTTGGAAGGTTAAGGAAAAATCAGAACCTCAGTGCAGGAGACTTCCAGAGAGCAAAGGCTGCGCCCTCAAGCAAGGATAGAGCTGACTGAGTTCCTTCATGGATGAGGTGGAAAGGGGTTACTGCAGGCTGGGAGGGGGTGAGATTGTGAGGGGAGCGAGGGATGTGGCAAGCTCCCAGCAAGGTGGAGACCCCAGAGGGAGAGGATCCCAGAAGGCTTCTTCCAGAGGGATGGCTTTGTGGTTCTCCAAGCCCAGGAAGGTGAGGTCCTCATGGGGTGGGGGGTCAGGATGGTCGAGGAGTCCTCGCTGACGGAAGTGGAGTCCAGACAGGGAATGCCCTTGTGTGCATGCTGAGATCCTTCACTATAGAAGGTGAGGTGACCAGTCACATGTCAGAGTAGGCACACAGTAAATATTTCTTCGCTGATAATCAGGAGATAAATGAGTAAGTGAGTGACAGGAGGGGAAGGGAGGAATGGATAGACAAATGAGTGGGAGGGAGGGGGGAGGCAGGAAGGAAGGGAGGGAAGAGAAGGCTGGCCATCCTAACCTGCATTTGTCACGACCCTTTCACATCCTTTTGACCCCACACTTGCCCTCTGAGGGAGAACAAGCCACAGTATTTCTCCATAGACAGGATCAATAAGACTAAGACCCAGACCCAGGAAGGGGAAGCCGGCAGCCCCCTGACCAGCAGCAGCCTCCCGTGAAGAGTTTCCTTGTGCTCCCCGCTGCAAGGCAGGCTTGGCACTGACTTGTCCACATTCCCTTGCCTGTTCCCTGTACGACCAGGGACCCAGCCTGTAGGCCACACACAGCCCGTCTGTCTGGTCCTGTTCCTGCTGCTTGGAGTGTGCCGGTACCAGCCTTTCCCCAGATGCCAGTGCAAACCCAGTGAGAAAGTCCATGGCCCTGACTGCCCACCTGAGGCAGGGGGCTATCCAGGAAGCTCATCACTGAACATTTATTGAGCGCCAGCTGTTTGGTGGTGGTTCCTTGAGACAGGAAGGACCGTAAAGGTCTGTTCCTGAGGCAAAGGTGCATATGGTATCTGGGAACAGAGAGGTCACACAGAGGTGTGCACACACACAGCAGCTTGGGCTGTGGCGTGAAGGTCTCTGGCATGTAGGAAAGGCTTTGGGGGCAGATGCCATTGGAGCTGAGCCTGGGGAGGATCTGGAGAAGGTGCTGTCCCATCTGGCCAGCCTGGCCAGCAGTTCCCCACCGCCCTGGCTGGGTATCGTGCCGGAGAAAAGAGAAGAGATCGGTCAGCAGGCCTGTCTTGTTTCTGTCACGTCCACTGAGGGCTCTGCTCTTGGATGAGCTCCCATACATTGCAGACACTGTCAGCTGGGGACCTTCCCTCTGTGAGCTCCCTATCCCTGACCTTTGCATGTCTAACATGATATTCACTCCCCAGCCCAGTGTAAGGGTTTCAGAGACCCAAGTCCAGGCCTCTCTTTGCATCCCTAGCTCCCCTGCGCTGGCAATTGTGAGCAGTACCTCTATCCCCCAAACTGGAACCCGTGCAAGCTTGGGAGTTTTGTGCCACCAGGGTCTATGAGAAGCCAGGCAGCAAGTTCCATAGGCATTAGACAGAGGGCCTGAAGAAGGACATGCTTCCTTTGGTTTGCCCTGGGGTCTGATGCCAGAGGAAGTAAGGCTCCCCTTAGTGATTTGGAGTCCATTTGTTTCTGGGAGACCTCTCTTGAGACCTCCAAGAATAGGCTAAGAGATGGGGAATATCACACATGCCATTAGCTTGCTGTGATCACCTCCTCCTGCATGCCTTTGTCTTCCTCCTCTATGAGATGAGAGGTGGACTCAGCGGCCCCTAAACCCCTCTTCCAGGATTGGCTTGCTGCATGTGTGATGTCTCAGGGATAAAGATCCGGCTCCACCCTGAGGACTTCTCTGTGGGCCCTGGACAAGCTCACAGCTCCTCGTAACAGAGACTTTGAGAAGCAGAATACAGTTAGGTTTCCCCAACCACCGCCCTGGGTGGGCAGCCTTGCCCTCTGGCCTCAGCAGTGCTTACCCAAGCAGGAATGCCCTGGGAGGCTACAGCCAAAGTGGAGGAAAGAACAAAGGGAGGCAGACAATACAGATAGAGCCCAGGGAGAGGAGTCCTGGAGCAGGAGGGGCCCTCCACTCCCTGGGCTCCACCGGGAGCCAGCACATCCTCACCCCATCCCAGAGAAATGAACCAGTGGGGAGGCCCACCCTCCTCCTTCTTCCCCTGAGTTGGCAGTTTTTCCTCTGGGTGTTAAAATCAGGCTCTTCCTCCCTTTTTCCTCCCATTCCTGACTGCCTGTTAAATATTTGGGCCTAAAGGGCTTCAATTATCCTTTAATTTACATTAGTAATTTATGTATTAGGCAGAATGGACACGCGGTTAGTCTAACAACCCCCAGTAGACCGGCTAGTATCTGCTGTACTCGCTGTTCTTAAGAATCTCATCATTTTCCTTTGCAGCCCAGGGTCTTTGTTTTAAAAGTGGCTCCTATACATGCACGTTTATACAGGCCTGTGCACGTGTTCACAGGTGCACACAGGAGGAGGCCTGAACTCACAGCCAGTATGAATATACACCCTCTTGCACACACACACACACACACACACACTGAGGCAGAGGATACAGGTTTTATACACACACACACAAAGAAATAAAACACAGAACCCAATGCCCTGCCATCTCCACTCCACCTGTACATTCTTCCTTTCTCCTCCAGGCAGTGATGTACACATAGGCCTGGATATCCATCATTTGAGTTGGCCAGGTGGTCCCAAACATAGCTCCTTCTGGCAAAGAGGCTGGGGGTGGGGGGCGGCGGTGCCCAGATGGCGTTCAGGTGGGCCATTCTATGTGCTGGTTTTCCATCCCTCCTTGAGTGACCCCAGGGCAGGATGCACAGGTGAGAACACAATCGTGGCCATGTCCCCAGCCCGCTCACATGTCGTGGGCTGGCACGAGCTCCAAACTCCCCTGGGCATCTGAGGCATGCTGCCCACCTGGCCTTGGCAGCAGAGCCTTGCAGTCTGGGCTCTGGCAGCCTGAGCTCTTGCCCTGACACAGCCAAGCTGCCAAGGGGAGTGCTTTCAGGATTGCCAGCCCTCGAGGCCCAGCCTGGCTGCCCCAGTGCCAGTGTGCAAGGGCTGGGGGGCTCCTCAGGGAGTGATGACAACAGTGACAGAGAGCAACATCACGTGTGTGTGTGTGTGTGTGCACGCATGCATGTGTGTGTGTTTTCCCAGCTCGGTGGCAGATGAGGTGGGCCCTGAGCCCTGTGGGAGGGCACCTTGTACCTCTGCTGAGACCATGCTCTCCAAGCCAGGCTCTTAGGATCCAGAGCTGTCCTCGAGGTTGGCTTCTCAGCTCTCATCCCTAACTTCAGGAGAGCCCCCCGGTGTGGCTCCTGGCCCCTCCCTCACATCATCCCCCATGCCTCCCCCATGGTCCCCAAAGCGCAAGATGGCAAGGAGCCAGGTAGCCCAGTGGGCATTTCACACATACAATCGGTGAGATGACCCATTATACAGAGGGAGAAACCAAGGCTATAGGAGGTGAGGCCACAGGACAGAGTACTTAGGCCCCTCAAAGGTCCCTTTTAGGATTCTGGCACATATCCCAGTGTCAGTGGGGCCTTTTGGAGCCCAGATTTCTTTCTTCTCATACTGGTACTCAGGCTGTGGCCCTGCTGCTTGGGACGGGGTAGGGATGTAGTTCCTTCCCAAGTACCTGTCCAGGCCCAGGAGAGCATCCCAGGGGAGCCAGGTGGGAAAATGTGTGGGCCAGAAATGCCCATCTCCTTGCCCCCTCCAGGTCTATCAAGGCAAAAGCTCCTGGCACTTCTGAGCAGGGCAGGGCCTCTGGGAATCTGTGGGCCTGCTGGACCTGGGCTGCCTGGCTGCTGAAGGCCCTTTACCCTGTGGCGACCCCAGGCCCTGCTCCCCAGGATGTCTTTAGTCAGGGGGCAGTGCCAGGGGGCAGACTTCAGAGCCCATTTTACCTGGTCCCCAGGAATGAGCCTCACCCTCCAGCGGTTCTATTGGATCCAAACAGGATGCCCTTCCTTGGTTGGCATGCCCTCAGGTCTTCCTGGGAATCCCTGCCACGGCCCCGCTCCGGTCCCAGCCTCCCTCTCTCTCATCACGTTAGTTTTGCTTGGGTGTTTGGGTGCTTCCTCCAGTCCCAGTTTAATTCCTGCCTCTCCCAAGAAGTCTTTCTTGATAACCCCAGCTTCCCTGAACCTGTTTAGCCCATTTCTCAAAATCGAGGGCAGCTGTGGCCCCCAAAATGATGCATCTCAGATGGCTGTTTTGAAAACCTGAGGGTGACTATGTGGTGTGTTATACTGACGTGAATTCCAGGATCACATCCAAACTCATTTGTAAAGGTCATCTTCAGTTGGTAATGTCTGCTGTGGGCCTAGGATTGGAATGTGGTGGTACTAATGCCAGGTATTTGCCATCACTGATCAGAGCTAAATCCCAAAGTCTCATTATTACTCTAGTGGTTTCATGAAGGGTTATCCTATCTCCCTCCTGACTCGCAGCACCCCAATATAGAGGATAACTTTTCATGTGAGCAGAGCATACATCTCTGTTTCCCACAGATTCTAACACAGGTCCAGATACACGAAGAAATTGAAGAGAGCAATACCTAATAACATTCTAGAGGTGGAAGGAACTCCAGAGACGATCGAGTTCAGGGATATCAAATAGGTTTCCTCTTGCCTGTCACCTGTGAACAAGCAATAAGGATTTCCAGGAGCTGGGCTTGTTCCGAGGCTAAGATCAGGCTCCATCAGACAGTGTCACAGTTGATTAGTGATGTCTGCCGTGGGCTCAGCCATGACAGCAGTAGTACTACAGTATTGCTGTGCTAAGTCGCTCAGTCATGTCTGACTCTTAGCAACCCCATGGACTGTAGCCCACCAGGCTCCTCTGTCCATAGGATTCTCCAGGCAAGAGTACTGGAGTGGATAGCCATGCCCTCCTCCAGGGGATCTTCCTAACCCAGGGACTGAACCGAGGACTCCTGGATTGCAGGTGGATTCTTTACCTTCTGAGCCACCAGGGAACCCAAGAATATTGGAGTGGGCAGCCTCTCCCGTCTCCAGGGGGTCTTCCTGACCCAGGAATCAAACTGGGGTCTCCTGCATTACAGGCAGATTCTTTACCAGCTGAGCTACCAGGGAATCCCACAGTATTGCTGTCTCTGTTTTATTTCAGTCTTCCAAATATACTGATGAGGAAACTAGGACTCAGGAAGGGGTAATCTGTCAAAGGTCATCCCTTTGCTTGGTTGAATGATTAGAGAATCCTGGCTCCTGCTAAGGGAGTCAAGGTAAGGAAAGGAACTTTTCCAGCACATGTTCATAAATTTCCACTTGTACTTACATACTCACCTTCTCCCAGAAACACATACACTCATGTATGCACTACTCCCAAATGTATCCACGTATACATTAACATATACTTTATATACACATATACACATAACATACACATATACATTAACACATATAAACACACACACATTCTGCCTTATCACCTGGCAAACCTCATCCTCTCTCAGCTGGCGAGCAGGACACAGCAACAGCCCAAGGAAGCCAGGACAGACACATCGACATTGTGTGTCTGAGGCTGGTCCCTACAGCTGCAGTCTTCGTAAGACTTCCAGCAGTTTTTACACTTTTCCCTTTTTCCCTGTGATATCTTGGGTGGTTGGTATGATAAATGCTGTGAACAGCATTTAAAGATATTGAATTTTCTCCTGGCCACTGTCCTGGTCTTCAGACTCGCAGGCCGCAGAGCCCCTCCTTATGTGCAAGAGCGATTTTCCATTTGCCCGTCAATGGGAAACAAGAATCCATCGTGTGCTGGCGCATGGTGAGGGTGGCCTGCACTTCAGTAAGTTCGCTTTTAAATACTGTCTCTCCAGATCCTTTCGCTTGTGCCCACCAAGTGATGGAAGTTGCATGGTCCCCGTATCAGCTCCATCCCTCTCTGAACCTCCTGGGCAAAAAAGAAATGAATGAACCAAGGAATAACTCCTGTCCTAGGAGAACCTCACAGCTGCAGAGTGGTTCACAGGTGGGGAAGAGGTGGGGATTATTTATATTTCTTCAAGTTTTTAATTTCTTTTTTTTGAAAAATCCATAGGCTGGGAATGGATATTTCAAGCCAGTCATTTCATTTGCCCTCATATTGACCTTACTTTTCTGGGGCTTTGCATCTTCAGGTATATCAGGTATGCCAGTTTTTATAAGTAAATGAAGTGAGATATAGTGCTTTTTTATTCTCCCTCAACAACAACAACAACAAAGTGAGCTGAGATCTGGGTTAAAATAATTACCATGTATATTACAATATTCCCCTGTGTCTGTACGCTCTGTCCGATGTTGTCTCCAGCGGAGTCTGAATCTTGAGTTCCATCTCTCTGGGTCTAGTTCCTTCAGAGTTGCTTACTCACTATGCTGTGTGACTGTAGGCTGGTCTATTGCCCTCTCTGTTGTTGTTGAGTCGTGTCTGACTCTTTGAGATGCCGTGGACTGCAGCACACCAGGCCTCCCTGTTCCCCACCACCTCCCAGAATTTCATGGGAGAAAGTTTCAAGTTCAGAGTTTCAAGTCCATGTCCACTGAATCAGTGATGCCATCCAGCCATCTCATCCTCTGTCATCCCCTTCTCTTGCCCTCAATCTTTCCCAGGATCAGGGTCTTTTCCAGTGAGTCGGTTGTTCACATCAGGTGGCCAAAGTATTGGAGCTTCAGCTTCAACATCATTCCTTCAATTAGTATTTAGGGTTGATTTCCTTTAAGATGACTGGTTTGATCTCCTTGCTCTCCAAGGGACTCTCAAGAGTCTTCTCTGGTCCTCAGTTTTTCATCCATCAAATGGGATGACTTTGGGCTGTCAATGACAGAGCAACAGGCCTCAGCAGGCAGCTCCCTTCTGTGGCTGTGTATCCAGGCCAGGGCAGGGTTTGACCTGCTGCCTATAAGGGGCCCAGCATCAGTCCCAGAGCACTGATAACAGCAACCTCACATCCGCAGCCTCACCTGCTTGTGTTTACCTCTCCCATCAGAGTGCGTTCACCTCTCCCATCTCTTTCTAATCTCATAGTCACCCTGTGAAGGTGGGACTCATGTCACATTGTAGTAAAGAGGAAGCCAAGGCTCCAAGAGGTTGCTAATAATAAGAGCCACTAATAGTTTTCCAGCTTTTATTATGCGCCTGGCACTGTGCTAAGCTTGTATTAAACTGTATTAAACTTGTATTAAACATTTAGTCCTCAGAACAATGCAAGAGGTAGGCGTCATCTTTCCCATTTTGCAGTGGAGGAAATGGGTTCAGAGTGGTGAAGTGATTTGCCCAAGGCCTGACGGTTTCATGGGACTTGCCTCAATGGACAGCACCTGTGGTGCTTGAGGCATTAAAGTAACACCCAGAGACGCGGGAGGAAGTGGCGGGGAAGGCAGTGGGGGTCAAGGGAGCAGAGAAGGCTTTCCTGGAGAAGTTAAAGAATAGGAGGATAGCACAGCCTAAGCGCCAGGGCCCCAGGGTCTAAGCTCAGCCCACCCTGTCCCTCTTAATTCTTTGCCTCTTGGAGGCTCAGACCTTTAACTCCGCATCCTGTCCCGCCGCCCCCAATCTCTCAACTATGGGCTCTGAACCTGTGCCCTCTGTTCACAACACTTGCTCACTGTAGACTCCAGCCTTGTGCTAAATGCTATGTCACTTTAGTTGTGTCCGACTCTGTGTGACCCTGTGGACTGTAGCCTGCCAGGCTCCTCAGTCCATGGGATTCTCCAGGCAAGAATAACTGGAGTTGGATGCCATGCCCTCCTCCAGAAGACCGTCCCAACCCAGGGATCGAACCCGCATCTCTTACAGCTCCTCCAGCCTTAGGGAACCCCCCAAAGGCCCAGCCCTCCCCAGCATTGAATATCAGAAGGGCCACAATGCGGCCATACTAGGCACCCAATCAGCAAGGCACAAGCGCCAGAATAGACAGTTCCCTGAGTGTTGGCATTCTGCCTGCCCTTTCTCCAACACCATGCCCCCAGAGATCCTGATGCAAGGAGAAGCAATGGCTGAGCTTCCCAGGAATGAGGTTTTCCTTCCACCACCTCCTTTTCCATTTCCCCTGCAACAGGTGGGCAGGCTTGTGGGGAAGGCCAGGGTGGCATGTGTCAGGAGTGGCACTGTTTGGGTCTTTCCCTGGACAGCCTGGGGCTTGCCTCCCTCTTGCTGGGGCCCTGCCAATCTCCCTGGCACCTGGCTCAAAGCATTTCTAGGGTGTCGGAGCTGTTGGGTCCCCAAAGGCTGCCAAGGGGAGGAGGGGCAGGAGAGCTGGGCAGGGCCATGCACACTCCCCCCTCCCCAGGGACATCTCAGTCTGGGGATTCTCCAGGGGTGGCCCAGGTGGCCAGAGCGATGGCTCAGGGGTGTCTTTCAGGAGGTGTTCAGGGAGCACCTGCCCTAGGTTGAGGTCTCTGGCTGGGAGGGGCCGGTCCATGGGCCCTCCTCCCTGCACCACGTGGGTCCTTCCTGCCCACTGTACAGTGCCATCCGCAGTGCAGCAGGTGGGAGACTAGTGCCAAGAGAGGACAGGATTTGCTCAAGGTCACATTGAGTAAGCAGTGGTGTTGGGACCAGACTCCAGGGTTTCTGACTCTTCAGTTCAATGTTCTTTCCACTATAGCAGGTGGTTATGCAAATAAATGTAAATTATATGTAAATAGTGGTGGCTTTCTACACCTAGGAGTGGGAGTGGGGGTGCACTTCCTAGGGGGTGATGGGGATCTTCTCCCTTCATAGACTATCAGATCTGATAAGGCACGTGGATCATCCTACTCAGCCCCGAGGCCAGGATCCCAGCGGACTGTGGTGACAGGAGAGGAGTATAAGTCAGCTCTGGCTCCGGGACTGTGAGTACCTGGCATTCTCCGGCTGTGAGTCCAACGACGCCAGGAAACAGTCAGAGGAAGCCTCCAGGATGGGCCCCCAGAGTCTGCAAGACGCCGTGGGCTCAGCACAGGGAAGTTTTCTCACGCGTCCTGGGAAGGCAGCTCGTTCTCCCCAGGCCCCCTGGGTCCCCATCAGCCTGAATGGAGAGGCTGGGTTGCAGGAGAAGACTTATTTCCTGGCTTTGGAACCAGCCATTCTCCCTGTCCCCATCTTCTTCCTGGCCAGAGAACAATGGGGCATCCCTAAGAGGCCTTCCTGGGGTGACAGGTGCAGAGGGTAGGGAGAATGGCCACTGGCCTCCACAAGCTCCCAGCCCCTCAGCTTTTAGGCATTTGATGATCCTAGTTCTGCTTCCAGAATGCAGCCTGGAGGTCACTTGCTAGAATCCCTGGGGCCCTTTGAAAGAACACCAGGGGCTCTCTGGCCCTCTCTCCAGTACCTCTGGTTCTGAGAGGCATTTGTTTGTTTATAAGTCCAAATAGTGTTGCCTATTGCCCCAGATAATGGGAAACAAAGGTCTGAAAAATAATCTGGCATAATACCACCACCCAGACTCAACTGCTATTTGCACATTAGTGTGTTTCCTTTTAGGCTCAGGCCCAGGTTTGTCCAGGTTTGTTTCATGGTATAATACAAGTTAATGCTTCCCTTCACACTTGGCCTCCTTATTTAGCATCGTTCCATGGATCTTGTGCCGTTACACAGACTTCACGCATAGCACCGTGATGCCTGAGAATCACTCACACTGCCGATGTGCTTTGTTCACCCCCTCCCATCTTTGATTTAGTCACATCCCTCCCCCTCTGGTGAATATTTTAGCCTGGTAAATAACACCGCAGTGAACATCTCTGTGCATCCCAGAAGTGGAATTTGTCTGTGTTGGTCAGTAGATGTGGAACAAGCTTATCCTCAGTTCGACCTAAGTCCCGGCAGATGTACGTGGGCACAGGAGGTGGTAACAGGTGTTTCCCAGACAGCACAGACTCCCAGACTCCACCAGGTGCTCCTAGTTATGGAGGCAGGGAATGTGAATCGGAGACACAAGAAGTTCAGGGCTCCCACTTCCAGAGTCCCTAACTTAGAAACACAAGGCCCCCAGGGACCTGTCTTATGGAGCGGGCCACTCCTTGTTGGTAATTAACGCCATCCATCTGCAGTCAGATCTGCAGTGAGCGGAAACCCTTTAAAGCAATTTGCTGTTTTAATATCACCCCTGTGATCTCATTTAATTTTCTCAACCAAACTTTGTTCACCGGATGCCAGAGGCTCCTGTGCTCTCCCAGCCTGGGCTGGGTGCTCACCCTTTCCAAACAGTGGGTCTGATTCCAGCAGCTGTGCAGAACATTGTTTTGCCTCTGGCAGACTAGATTTCAAGCAAAGCGCTGTCCCTGTCCAGCTACAAGAGGGAAGAGTACAGTGTTAAAGATGTTGGCTCTAAAGGTGGGCGGCTGCTGCTGCTGCTGAATCACTTCAGTGATTCACACTCTGTGTGACCCCAGAGACGGCAGCCCACCAGGCTCCCCTATCCCTGGGATTCTCCAGGCAAGAACACTGGAGTGGGTTGCCAATTCCTTCTCCAATGCATGAAAGTGAAAAGTGAAAGGGATGTCACTCAGTCGTGTCTGACTATTTGCGACCCCATGGACTGCAGCCTACCAGGCTCCTCCATCCATGGGATTTTTCCAGGCAAGAGTACTGGAGTGGGGTGCCATCACCTTCTCCGCTAAAGGTGGGCAAGCGCTCCCAACTCTGAGCCCCATAGAGGGAAGGCAGGTGATTATTTACTGAGTCATACTCTGTGGCATTTTTGCGTTATGTGTGGATGGGTCTCAGGTAATGGGTCTCAGGTAATCCTCCCATGAAGTCTGTGGGGTTGGTATATTATCACCGCATTTTACAGACCAAGAAACTGAGGCTCAGGGTCACAATGACTTGCCAAGGTCCCTACCATGTCCCTTTCCTTGAGAAATCACCAGATGACACTCTACACAGGCACCTGTGGTTCCTGCTCACAGTGCCATGCCTCAGAGGGGACAGCGTGAATGGCTGTTTGATGGGCACACCCCATGCCACTGCCCCTCACACAGCCCCTCCGGGCCTGGCCCCAGCCCCTCTAGGAAGAGAGACTCAGCTGAGCCAGCAGAGCTTCCAGGCTGTCAGCATCCAGGCCGGAGAGAGGGAGCCATGGTAATTTATGGCCACCTCATCCCCCCAGCGCCCCACTCGGGCCGGTGTACTTACTGACTAATGGAAGCCCAGCCCAGAAGGAAATAATTCTGCCAGGAGCTGTCCAGTGACAGGGGCAAGCACCATTGCCATGGGGTGAGGGCTGGTCAGGGAACAGAGGGGACTCAGGCAGAGGCGAGAGATGAGGCACGTTGAAGACGATGAGAAAACAGATGGAGCCAGACAGGGACTCGGGGGTGCACAGGGTGGTACTGTCTGGCAGCCCAGTCCCTGGACCAGCTTCTCCACGGCCCCAAGGGGGCAGCCAAGAGGTGATCCAGGAGCCCAAGGTCCCAGATGCCCACCAGCACATCAGTCTGAACATTTGGTGGGTTTTGATATTCACAGAGCATCAGAACGTCTCACCTAACCTCTCAATGACAGAGGGACAAACAGGGGCCAGAGCGGGTCAGGGCAGCAGCCGATTCCTGAGCTGAGACAAGAACCCAGGCTCCCCGCCTCCTTGGGATGTCACAAGAACATTCCAGCCAGTGTGGAGCCTAGTGGGGTAGAAAGGAAGACCATGAAGAAGGCAGAGAGGTGAGGCAAAGCAGAGATTGTGGAGTTGGTAGGTGGCAGTCAGGGTCCAGGGAGAAGGAGGGACATGTGGATTGAGCGAGTTTACTAAGAAAGACAATTGGGACAGCCACATCAGTGGGAGGGGATGGGGGGCTAATGTCCTCCATCCTGGCAGGGGCAAGTCTAAGGAGGGACCCTGGAAAGCCACGCCCTGATGGACCCCTCTGTTAATTAGCAAGTGTCCCTGCGGTTTCTTGCCTAGCACTGAGAGGCAAGAGGCAGTGGTACCTCTAGATCTTGCCTTGTTTCTGCTGGCATCTACCAGCCAATGTGCTTGCCCTCCTGGTGGGCAGAGAAAAGCCCTGAGGTTGAACCTGAGCTTTGCCACCAGCTCAGCCTGTGAGCCAGGCCCACCATTCACCTCTCTCGAGCCTCTGTTTCCTTATCTGTTAAATGGGACCATTCTGCCCAAGGAAAGAGTGAATTGAGCAGTTTGGGCTAAGAGGAAGTCTAAGCGAAAAGAAGGTGCTGGCCTCATGTCAGGGGTCTAAGGACCCTCAATGCCCCCTTGGACCCCATCCCCTTCCAGGCTCACCCAGACCAGTCTCCTAGTGGCGAGTGACTCTGTGAAATGGGTCCCATCTGTGAAATGGGCAGAATCAAGCCAGCTACATGGGCTCCCGGCTCCCCTCCAGCCCCTGGCAGGAAAGCATCCCCGGCTGAGAGGTGAGCTCCCGCCTCCTCGCGCCAGGTGCTTCACAGAAGGGTGCGTGGGTTTGGAAGGTGTTGCCCCTGGCTAGGGGGCCCAGCAGCCATCTGGGACTTGACAACCAAGGCTGAGAAAACAACCCACGCCTGTTGCAGGCTGGGATGAGGCTTGGTCCCCTCCCTGGAACTAGGGTGGGCTGTGTGGCCAGGTGTCTGGGAGAGTCTGCAGGTCACCTGGCTACGGCAGCTTTCACCAAACACCTAGCAAGCCTCCTGTGCACCAGGCCTCTGCTAGAGCCTCTCATACGTGTGATCCATCGAAGGTTGGCAAGATCCTGATACCCAACTTACAGACCAAAAGCAGAGGCCCGGGGACTTGAAGTGACATGTCCAAGGACATCACTGCTTCACTGGGAGCTGTTGTTGTGCTAAGTATTCCACACATGGCCCCACTCATTCCTTCCAGTTATCCTCTAGGCTGGGTCTGACACAGGTGAAGAAATCAGGGCCCAGCGAGGTAAAGTCTCATGCCTAAAATCCCACAGCTGCTGATGCTGAGTCTCTCCTGAGTGTGTCTGGCTCTTCCCACCCAGAGCAAGGGCCTTGCTCTCCCCACGTCTCAGCTCCAGCCAGGGCTCCCCCACTTCTCCATCTAGGCTGGAGGAACCTGTGCACTACCTCATGCTGGTCTCTGGACACCAGCAGGGTGGGGGGCGCAGCCCTCGTGGTCTCAACCACTCTTGCTTCCAGAGTGTCCAGAGGCCACCCCATGTCCCTCCAGACCAGGCCCTTCCAGGATGCCTGCCCCCTCACTGAGCTGTGAGGAAGGGCTGGCTTCCCTCATGCCTTTCCCAAGAACTCCCCCCACCCCCCCACCCCGCCTCCTGCCAACCCAAGAGCAGCAGGACGAGCCGTGTACTTGACAGGTCTCCTTTCAGAGGAAGTACTTCCAGAAAGAGGAGGAACTTGTCCAGGGTTACACAGCAGGGGCATTCCAGGGAATCTTTCTGAAGCTCCCTCAGAGAAAGGGCAGGGGGAACCAAGGATGGGCTTTGCCCAGCAGGCTCCCACCCATGCCTGTCTGCCCCCAGAGTCCCCACCCCAGTCCTGGCCCAACATTGCCTTTTCTCTCGGAGTTGATGCCTAGCTGGGCAGAGGATCTGCCTGATGGCTGAAGACTTCTTCCCCTGAGAACCAAGCATCCAAAGCCTCTATCCATCCTCTCTGCCCAGAACCCCCCGGTCACCTCCCTGTCCAAGAGGCAGCTGGCAGAAAGAAAAACAGCCCGTGCCTCCAGGGCAAGTGGCTGCGTGGGGCCAGGTGAGCCAGATGTCACCAGATTCGCACAGGCGAGCTTGGCTAGAAATGGGCTAACCTCACCTTGTGGGCAGGGTGGAGGGAGGGTAAGTGTAGCTGTTTGTTAGAAAAATCACAGTGAGTAATCTTAGCCTTGGACAGCCTTTCATAGTTATAAAGCACTTCTCATATCTCTAAGAAGAATGCACTGTTCACCCTATCTGGAGATTAAGAAACCGAGGCCCAGAGAGGTGAATTTAGTATATGGACAAGACTTCAACGTAAACCAAATTGGACATGAGTTTTCTGAGCAGCCCAGCCACATCCTGTGCTGATTTCTTTCACATTCATGACTGTTTACCTGAACTATGGGCCTAGGTGATTCCCGTGGCTCTCCCCATTTTATAGAGAAAGAACTTAGGGCATGTAGAAAAACCTGTGGGCACAGGGCCTCAGCCACAGCCAAACTCAGCCAGGGCAGTGGGCCTGGGCCCTCTGTCCCACTCCTGACCTTTAGGGGCAGACAGCCCTGGGCAGCTCCAAGGCTGCCCGCCTTCGATGGGGAACACTGTCTGCTGGGGAGGGCGCCTGGAGCAGCATGGTTTGGGTTTAAGCCAGAGCTGCTAGGAGACAGATAGACCTTTGTCACTGTCTGTACTGGTGGAGAGGAGGTGAGGGCATGGAGGGCCAGGGGTGGGCTCTCCCGTGCCCAGTCCTTTTCGTGGCCCAGCATAGGGGCGGTCACTGCTCCCTCTTCCTGCCTGAGGATGGCTTCTCCAGTTATGCCAGTCTTCACTGCCCTTGTTTTCATGCCTGAGACCCGAACCTCAGCTCAAGAAGCCGCCCCTGACACATCCAGTGTTCCTTTCTCAGGACCCACCATGGGGGCAGCAACAGGGATGTTCAGGGCTCTCCCCCCCCATAGTCCTGGGGAGGAGGTGGCAATAGATGGAGGCTGGAGCAGAAGGCTGGGCCTGGGAGTTGAGAGGCCTCGGACGGCTCCGGGTGTGGCCTATAATCCCGCTGGCTGGCCGCCCTGTTCCCTAATTAAAGTGTCCTTTTGAAAATGCCCTGCGGTCCAGGCCTGGAACTGCTGGGTGAGGCAGAGGCACCTCCCAGAAAGCTCAGTGGCTTTCACACCTTCCCCTGGAGGGCCCCCGAGCTCAGGGCCTTTGGTCATCCTAGTGAGGCTTGGGATGGGGGTTGGAGGGTGGGGTCACGTGAAAGCGAGGACCTCCCGGTGGTGCCTGGCCTGTCACGGCCTCTGTCCTCCCAGAACCACCTCTTTCCAACACCCCTTGCTGAAGGCTGCAGGCCATCCTTGTTTAAGAGGCTGGAGAGCCTAGATCAAAGGCGCTATTGAAGAGGCTTGTCAGAGCGGGGCCGCCGAGGGCAGAAGACATGGGGAGGAGGGGGTGCGTAATGAAGAGACTGAGTCACCGCAGGCCAGTTGTGGTGAGTGGGCAGCGGATGGCTGGAGCCAGCTTTTTTTTTTGGGCTGGGAGGCGAGCCCAGCCAAGAGGCCCAGGAAGGGGCATGTGGGCAGCTGGGGGTCGTGTGGGGGAGGTTGCTGCTGCTGGGCCCCCTCCTCCAGTGAGCAAGCCTGCTTCCCCACAGCCCCTTATGAAACCCTCCTCTGGTCAGGGCTGCAGCTCAGCCAGCTGGGTCAGTACTGCAGGGCCTGAAGCCCCGAGTTAACATGGCTGGGCAGAGGGCACGGTGGGAGTGGTGTGTTGGCATCCACAAAGGCTGGGCCATTGAAGATTAAGAGCCACTCCATTACTGGGGCAAGTCACCCCAGCTCTCTGGGCTTCATTTTCCCCTTGGGTAAGTGAGAGTGAGTGGGAATTAATCAGATCAGGGACGATGGAATCGTCTTCATTGCTTGAGTGGCAATGGCTGTGTGGTTTGGGGCTGAGAAGGAATCTGAGGCCTCGTCCAGACCTGCCATGATTGATGATCAGTTAGTGATATCTGCCACAGCCTTGAGTTGGGCCTGGCTGCTGTGTGTTTGCCCCTGAATGAGATTTTCTCTAGAGGTCTCACTGGCTAATATCCTGAGATTCTGAGACTAATAAGGCCACCGACATCCTGGCTCTGCCTCTGGATCCTGAGATGCCAGTGAAAATCAGAATCCCGATTTCTCCATCTTAAAAGGGAGAAGAGGACTCAGCTGGACCTCTCATGCCTTGATCTGAAAAACACATCGTTCTCAGGATTCGCTGAGCCCTTCTTTGTCCTCTACCCTGTGCCCAGTGCAGTGAGGGGCACAAGATGGAATGTACCCATACTCCAGAACCTTCTCCCTTTGTGGGCCTGGCTCAAGCCTGGGGTCTGCCTCTTACTGGCTGTGTGATCTGGGGCAGTTAGTTGAGCACCAAACCTCAGTTAACACAGGGTTGATTTGGCTATGCCCATGAAATACGACTGTGCAGAGCCATTAGCCGGGCCTGGCAGAGAGCTCAGCGCCGAGATGGGGTTGCTGATGAAAGGACTGCAGAAGCAACCTCAGCTGGTTTCTTTGCCCATTCCTGACCTCGGCTTTGGATGGGCATTTCTGATGAGGGTGGGGTCAGGGAGGTTTGAGGACAGTTTCAAAGCAGCACAGGCCAGACTTTCGGCTCTCCTTGGCTCTCCACTCTTCTGAAACCGCAGCTCCAGCGCGAGCTGGCTTCTCTGTAAACTCCCAGTCCCTCCCTGTAACCAGCCCCATAAAAGGGAGCGGGGCAGGAGGGAGTCCGGCTGCAGACTTTGTAATTTGGCTTGGGGGCGGCCCCTGTTCGTTTTAACCAGGGTGTAATTA
Source organism: Nanger dama (assembly GCA_917880005.1). Taxonomy (NCBI): domain Eukaryota; kingdom Metazoa; phylum Chordata; class Mammalia; order Artiodactyla; family Bovidae; genus Nanger; species Nanger dama. The sequence continues at coordinate 18,296,774 of CAKJTW010000028.1, read as the reverse complement.
CAGCTGGCACCCAACACCCCTCATTACTGGAGCCTGGAAGGAGGACTCTAATTATAGCATGCTGGGTCCCCGCTGGGGCGGTGGGAGGCTGTGCAGAGCTGGGGGCTGCCCTTGTGGGTGGAGCCACCCTGGGCCCTGGGTGCCTTCCCTAAGTCTCCTCATTTCTCTTGCTTCCAGAGCCATCCATGGGAAGGGTGGGGCATAGGTTGAATCTGGGGTCCTCTTTCAGGAGAGAAGAGGAACCAAAGGAGACCACAAGTTTCATTCATTCCTGTAAGAAGCATTTACTGACCATCTGCTGTGTGCTGGGCCAGCACTGGGGGTCATCTGTGGGTGCACAGGTGCTGTCTAGCCAGGGATGGCTTCCAGGCAGAAAGTGCTGTCCTGCTGCTGAGAACAGCTGAATACACTACCTATCCTGAGCCTTGAATGCCCCTATTCACTCCCCCTGGGACCCCCAGCCTCCCTTAGTACAGCAGGAGCTCTGGGACCCTGGCCCAGGGCCCACAAAGGTGGTTATATGTGTCTGCCCCTGAGACCCCAGAGTGTGGTGGGGACCTGGCGTTAAATAAGGAAATATAACTTAAAAATGAGTATATAACTTAAAATGAGTATATAACTTTAAAAGGTGATGAGGGCAATAAGGAAAAGAAATACCAGATGAAGAGCCCCAGTGTGGTTGGGAGGGTGCAGACAGGGCTGGGCTCTTTGAGTAGGTGACCTTCAATGTAAGACCTGAGGATGGAGGGATTCAGCCACTGGGGGTGGAGGAGAGGGTAGGTGTGTCCACTGGAGGCCAGGAGCATGGAGGCCTGCAGTCTGGGACCTCATCCTCTGAGGTGCGCCCATGCTGGGGGCAGCCTGGACAGAGCAGGGATTTCCCTTGCACGTGGTGCCGAGAGCGCTGGACTCTGTCTGCAGACTTGCAGTCCAGGCCTCGATCTGCCAGAGTGCCGTGTGACCTTCGGCCCGTCACACCCTCTTTGCTCCCTTGGCTTCCCCGTCTGTCCACACGAGGCCCCTGAATCAGACCACAGGTCCTCTCTGCCTCCACCCCTGAGGAGGTGAGGAGACTGAGCAGCCAGTTGTGTTTCAGTGCTGTGTTTTGAGATGCCCTGATGATAAGCCAGGGGCCCTGCAGCCGGGGTGGGGGTGGGGGCCTGAGAGCTCCAGGCTGTCCCCACGAGTTATTAAGAGCCACCTGGAAGCAGACACAAAGGGCATTGTCCTGAGCTGGAGTCAGCCCCTAGCCCCCAGCCGAGAACAATTGGGGAGGAAAACCTAGGCCATTTGTCCAGCACAGAGTGCGGCAGTGACGGGGCGGCTGGGAAAATGCCGAGTATTTTTCAGCTAAAATTAGCCACCTACTGAACCTTTACATCAAGGGAACCTGAAGCCTCCATTGTTTTGAACTGGGGATCCCAGGGAGTGTGGGGGCAGGGAGTCTCCGGATAAGCAAGTAAGTGTCTCCTCTCCCAGGATCTGGACTAGCCAGGGCCCGGCCAGCCCTCACACCTCGAGGGTGTCCAGTAAAGAGGAGCAGGCAGGGGGTAGATGGACAGACATAGGGGCAGAAGTCTGGCCATCCAAGGTCACCAAGTGTGGGTGGCTGACAGCCTCTGCTCCTCTGCTGGTGACCTGATGGAACCCTGGGCTAAGCTCAGGGGTCTAGAAGAAAGCACAGGAAACATAAGATAATAAGTCTTCATCCTTTCCGGAAGGAAAGCAGCTAGAGTCGGCTTCTGTCTTTGCTTGTGGTAGATGGTTTTACCATTCAAGTCCCAAACCTGGCATAAAATCTTCCCTTTGCCACTTAGCGACTGTGTGAGTTGGGCCAGTTACTTATCCCCCGAGCGACTGTATGTAAACAGTGGAGGTGGATAGGGTTGTTGGAAATATAACATAGATGAAGTAGATAGTAACAATGGTAATTAAAAAGAAAAACTATAATACAGCTTATACTCAATAAACCCTTTGGATGTGCCAGGCACTGCTCTAAGCAACTTGCATGGATAGTGTATTTCCTAGAAGTATTATTACTCCCATTTTGCAGATAAAGAAACTGAGGCCCAGAGAGCCTAAGTAATTTGCAAGAACAGGAGCAGGTGATGGCTATCGTAATCTTGATTACCACACGCTGGAGCCTGACTCAAGCAAAAGCAGCCGCCGCCGCGCTGCCATGTAATTCCACTATTCTTGAAAGGTCTCCAGCTGAATCGTAGATGTGCTCAGGGGAAGGAGCTGACCTGCATTAAGCACCATTATCTGTGCTGAGTGTTTTATGTTTATGTCGGGAGGCACAGGAGCAACGAGAAGCGGACCAGCGGCAGCACCTAGGAACTTGTTAGACGGGATACATTCTCAAGACCTGCTAAGTACAAACCTCCCGGGTGGAGGCAGAGGTTTTTACCAAGACTCCAGCTAATCCTGGGACATGCTGCAGTTTCAGAACCACTGGCACAGAAGTTAACAAGTATGGTCTTAGGGTCAGGGAGATCCAGGTTGAAGTGCTGTTCTGTGACCTTGGGCAAGTTACTTAACCTCTCTTTCTCAGAGTCTCCTATCCGCAATCTGGGGATCAGATTTAGAGTACCTGCCTTGATGATTCTTGGAAGGATTCAGGTAGGTGAGGTACACATGCCAAGTGATTTGTGCAGTGCCTGGGAGTGGGTTAGTCTGAAAACAGTAGCTGTCTCTGGTCAAAGGGAAGGTGGGTCTCTGTGGCCAGGGAAGTGTGTGAGTTCCAGCTAGAGTGCAGCTCCCCTGTCCAGCGCAGTCAGGCAGAACTGAGGACCCGGTTAGGAAAGGTGATCCTCTCCCAGACTGAGGAGGTAGGCACAGCTGAGATGGACGTCTCCTCCCCGCCTGGCTGGTCCCTGTCTTTTTGCCTCAGTGTCAACCAAAAGGACTCGTGAACTGTGTGTGGCTCTTTCCTCCCTTACCCAGCCTCTGGGCACCCCAGGCTCCTGGCAAGAACCTCCCTCAACTATCCCCAGCCCCCTACCACCACCGAGCTATCCACAGACTTTAGTGTCATGTCACACTTTCATACCTTTGGCCCCAGCTGTCTCTGTGAGGTGGCACAGAGATGTTGTGCCCATTTTACAGATCAACAAGCTTGAGGCCCCAGGAAGCGAGCTGGTGGCCAGTCCTGGACTGTTCTAGTGTTTTTATTCAACAGAGCCATGCTTCCATCCTTTCTCTTTTCTCCTCTCAGACGTCTTCATCCCCCTTGAGACATCCCTGGAAAAAAGTGACAAGTTGAGTGCCTGTCCAGACTCAGAGACATGGGACCCCCTCCCTCCCTTGAAGCGACACAGTAACAAAGTTGGGTTGACCCAGATCCTGTTTACCTCTGGACCATGCTCTTTTTCATGCTGTTCTTCTAGCTCTTTCCTCACCCTCCCCTCTCTGGGGCGCAGCACCCCTCCCTAGAAGAAGGGCCCTTTCGTGGTGCACGCGGCTGTAACCTCACACCCCTTCCTCTGGCTCTGAAAGCCGAGGTGAGCAGGCCGAGCCCTGAGCCAAGGAGGCCCAGCAATTACATCAGCAGGTGCAAACAAGCAGGCAGGGGCCTGGCCCAGCATCCCAGGAGGCTGGGGGGTGGAGCTCTATCCGCCCCACTCAAGTCTGTTTCATTCCCTCCTTCCAGCTTGCATCAGCCTTTTGCAGCTCCATGTCATCACTGAGTGGGCTGGGCAGCACTGGGAGGGCGGTGGGGAGTAGGACACCTGGCCAGCACCTGGAAGGTAAAGGAAGGCCCTGGAGCTGTTGTTCAAGATGTCAGCCAGTGCCCCTACCAGCCCTGAGAAGGTATGCCTATTGTTTCTCACTACACAGAGAAATCATAAAATTAGCAAACATGCAAGGCAGCCCAGCTAGTAAAACAGTCACACTTCTGACCTTGATGTTCCCAACAGCCCTGAAGGGTAAAGCAAGTCAAAGTGGCCCCATTTCCCAGAAGGAGAGATTATGGTCCAGAGGGAAGTGGTTCACCCAGTATCACCTCATGAGCCCGTGGAAGGACCTATGTGCTTCAGCCCAAGAAATACGAAGGATTTTAGGAGCCTGGAGGATGAGAAATCCCTATAGTCATCAAGGCAGAAGTAGTCAAAGCCTACTTCTTGGAGGAGGTGGACTGACTCCTTTATAGGAGAGAGCTACAGACCAAGCTGTAGATTTACTTCTGCACTGCTGGTGGGTCAGCAGGCAGAGGGACCATCACATGACTGGGGGGGCTAGGCTGCAAGTGGACTGAGCACGAGCCTGAGTCAGGGTGTCTGGGTCCTTAACCTTGACCCTTTATTGTGAGCTTCCTGTTGGTGGAGGTGAAGCTTGGTCATTGCTCTCCACACCCTGCGATAGGCATGATGGAGGGAAGCACTCAGGAAATATTGATGAATGAATGGAAGAATGGAGGTGAGTCCCTACCCGTTGCCTTGCCCGCCTCAAAGTGCACCTGCACGGCCATCTAGGACTTCCTCTGGGCCAGCGCCACCCATCTTCCCACGTCTCCACCCCTGACAGCTCAGCTGCTCACCCGAGCTCAGGGCTGGGGTGTCGGAACCAGAGAGAGGCCAGGGCAATAGCTTTTGGCTGAGTGCCCGGTGCCCACATTCCAGTCCCTAGCTTGGCTTTCAACCCTCTGTGTAACCTGAGACCAGAAGCTCCCCACATCTGGTCCACAGGGGATTCCCAGGAGCCTAGTCTGTAAGGGGGTGCCCCCCCACCCCGGGGCCCGTGGAACTCACTGCCAGCCTTGTGGAAGAGGCAGAGCAGAGTGTGGTGGAAGGCTGGAGATGGCTAGCCACCTTCCTCCCTTGCCTCTGGGGCCCAAATAGGAGCCCAAGCGGATTCCAGGTTCAGAAAAGTACAAGAAGCCCCCACAGAGCCTCTCCCACCCCCCACCCCCATCCCCAGCTGCTGGGTCCTCTCAAACTTCTCTCTCTCTGTCCCCCTCACTGTGACTCCATCTCTACCTCTCTCTTCACCTTGCCTGGCTTGTCCAACACCCCATCTCACAGACTGACGAAGGCCAGAATCCAGGCAACCCTTTTTGTCTCTCCTGGTTGCAATTCTCTATGCCAGCGTGATGCCAAGGTACCAGTCATGCTACAGCCACTGACTGGCCTTTTGCACTGGGACAAGCCATAGCTCCCCTCTGGCCCCAGGCCCCCTCTGGAAGTGAAGGGCTTGGACTTCCAAGCCCTTGGAAGTTCTAAGGGCCCCACAGCCCAGGGGTCTGAGCCACCTTCTAGTCCCGCCTGGGTGCCCACAGCCAGCCCTGGGGCGGAGTCTGGCCAGGCATCATGGTGACGGTGCTGACGGCAGCGGGCGACAGTTCCACGGTTTTTCCACTTTGCAATGTTTTGGCAGCTAGAGCAAGACGCTGGGAAGGCAGGGGAACTTTGTGCCTTGGAGCACTCCAAGAACAGTCCTGACTCTGAGCTTTCCAGGGTGGCATGGGGACACTTTGCCTGGAAGGGCAACGTAGACATAACCCATCAGGCAGCCCCAGGGCCCAGAGGCTATACGCCTGGGCGTTTTGACTTTTCTGGGATATGGGTACAGGATACTGGTGTCTTTCTTCCCAGCGCCCAAGCATGCAGAGAGACCCTGATGTTGACTGTCCAGCGGCTGCCTGCACCAGCTCTGCATCCTGCGGCTCCTCCAGCGACCTGGAATGCCGCGCAGGGGCAGTCAGACCAGCTGGCAAGCAGCCCGTGTGATGTATGTGACTGGGAGAGGGAGAGAGGGATGCCTCTTGCACTTTGCTTGTTTAAAAGGTTTAAAGTCTTCAGTTAACAGCCTTGAAAGAAAGTGTAGGATACAGACTGAGTATGGTGAGACCCTGGGGGTCACAAAACATGTGCACATCTACGAAAACATGTTAAGACCAATGTCCAGTGTTAATGCTGCTCAGCTGGAGCTGGGAATGGGTGATTTTTATCTTCATCATCATTTTTCCTAAATTGTAGTCAGAAAAGGCCAAGAAAAGTACTTTCATCAAGGAAAAAAAAAGCATTTTAAAATAGAGTCCTACTCCCTCAGGAATCTAGAGCCCAGTTTCTTTGACTAGTACTGCTGCTCAGATGCTGTGTGATCTGAGACCAGCACATGCCCCTCTGGTTTCCGTCCTGGAGAACAGCGATTAGAAGGTCTCTGAGGTTCTAGCAGTTGGTGGCATCCTGCAGGATGGAGTTTCCAGAGGGACTGGCTCCCATGACCAAGGTTAGCCCAGCCTGTGTCCACCACCTCTGGCTGCTCCCTCCCACCCCCACCTGCCACAGGGAGTATCTCCAGAGGGGCTGGGCAGCGTAGCTGGAGAAAATCTTGTATCCTCAGCGAACCCAGCTAAACAAGCAAACAGGATTTCCAGGCTCTCAAGAAGCTTGCCTTTCAGAGAGTAGACCTGTCCAGACAGACATCAAACAATCAAATACACAGGGAAGGTAATTCCAGAGAGAGATGAATGCTGTCAAGAAAAACAAACAGGACAGTGTGGAAATAGCATCAGGGAGGGTAGAGAATGAATTTGCATGGGCTGATCAGGGAAGGCCTCACTGGGGAAGTGGCACTTGAGCTATCAGTGACAGGAGTCAGCCCCAGGAATATCGGGAGACAGGAGGGGAAGGGTGCTTTTCAGAAGCAGAGAGCAGTGAAGGTCCTGCCGTGACAGTAAACCAGGCCTGTTCCATGGCAGGAAGCACCCTCGGGTGGCCTGGAACCTTTGAAGTCGGGGGGTTTGGTAGGGGTTCAGACTTCATTCCAGGTGCAAATGGAAGCCATTGGAGGGTGTGAGCAGGGGAGTGATCTGTTTGCATTTTGTAAGATTGCCCCAGCTGTTGTGAGGAGAATGGATCTGAGGGAACAAGAGGGGGAAAAGGGGGAACACAGTGAGGCGGGGGTCTGAGCTGGAAGATGTGGGCTTGGAGACTGTAGGAGGTTGGTCATGCAGTTTGAAGCAAATCTTTTTCTTTAAAAAACAAACAAACAAACTTTATTTTGTGCTGGGATATAGCCAATTAACAATGTTGTGGTTTCAAATGAATAGTGAAGGGACTTCGCCATACATATACATGTATCCATTCTCCCCTAAACCCCCTTCCTATCCAGGCTGCCGCGTGACATTGAGCAGAACTCCGTGTGCTATACATAGGTCCTTGTTGGTTGCCCATTTAAAATATAGCAGTGTGTATATATCCATCCCAGAGGAGAAGGGGACTCCCTATGTGGGACCCAAGCTGTTGGGTGTTTGATGGAACCTGGTATTGCAACTCGAACTCACAGCATCTAACTCTGGATGGGGGAGAGATGACCAAATAAAATAGGAGGGTTCCTCACAGGCCAAAGTCACTGCCATTGCCTTGAAGAAGATGTCAGCAGCCCTGAGAAAGGAGCCACGGTCCCAGCCTGGCTGGGGCTCTCTGGGTGTCCAGGGAGATGGTTGAGGCTTGTGACCCTGGGCGAGGCATGGGTAGTTCTGCTGGTGTGAGCATGTGTGTCTGAGTGTGGCATCCTGGGGGCTGGCCCCAGGCTATCAGCAGGCCCTTCCCAGTCTAGGCTAAATGTCTGGATGGGGCACCCCATACAAGTCCAAAACTTGTCAGGCTCAGACAGGAAATGGGGCCAAGTGCTGGAGTTAAGAACTTGAGGCCCTCTTCCCTTCCAGCAAGCTCATGGACTCAGCTGCTGCCCAAGGATCCCTCAGGGGTATTGTCAGCTAGAGGATGCCTGTGATTTAATGGAAAGAACTTTTGTTTCTTGGTAGCTGAGAGCCTGAGCTTGCTTTTTCACTTCTCAGTGATGAGAAGTGATGAGCCTCAGTTTCCTCTATGAAATGGAATGCCTGCTTCACAGGATTATTATATTGATGATGTTTATTATCCCATTGTGTACTGGATAAGTGGTTATTATCTGGAGGGTGATGGATGAGAGTTTTGCGTTCCTTGTCTAAGAGAGGAAGTAGAAGCAGAATGCCCCCTGCTCGGGGCCCAGACCTCTAGGCACAGTGACTAGGACTTGGAAGTGAAAGTGAAGTCGCTCAGTCGTGCCCGACTCTTTGTGACTCCGTGGACAGTAGCCTGCACCAAGCTCCTCTGACCATGGGATTTTCAAGGCAAGAGTACTGGAGTGGGTTGCCATTTCCTTCTCCAGGGAATCTTCCCAACCCTGGGATCGAACCCAGGTCTCTCGCATTGTAGAGAGACAATTTACCATCTGAGCCACCAGGGAAGTCCAGGACTTGGAAGGGAAACTGAAAATTAGCCCCAGAGGGACCAAGGCTCAGGCCAGGGGAGCCCAGGAGCCGGAGGGAGGGTCTGGGGGAGGGGAGGGGTTCCGGGCCCATGGGTGTGGAGTACAGCTTCCCAGGCGCCACTGAGAGTCTAGGGCAGACCAGTGGCCCGGGGGCTAAAGTGCCCTCTCTTTGATTTGGAAGCTGTGTGGCCCTTGGCTTCATGCCAGGAGTCTGTGCCTGCCGTGGGGCTTGTCCCCAGCCTCCCATGAGATCCTTTACTTGCCCCAAGTCCTTCCAGGGGAAAGATTTCTCAGGATCGGCCAGACACCCCCTTTAGGATGCGGGCTCCTGCCCCAGCTGGCCATCTTGGTGAGGCTCCTTCCTGTAGCCAGCAGAGGAAATGATGTCATGGGCACGGGCAGGTCTGCAGAGGGTATGGGAAAAGGACTGTGCAAGCGGCCTCCTTTGTTAGGAAGAACTTGGCGCCCCCAAGCCCACCAGCCCCCATCCGTCATCAGTAACAGCCATTGTAACCACCTCTGAGGGGAGCCCGGCCTGAACCCCACAGCCGCCAGAGGCCAGGGCCAGATGGAAGAAGGGCTTTGTGTCCAGGGAGGGGGTCCTTGCATATGGGGTTTATGTGTTTTAAAACATAATAATAAGCGGGCTCCTCTCCCCCACAACTCTCCCCATACCCCACTGAGCACATCCACCTCGCAGTGAATGGAAGAGATTTTCCATGCAGTGGGAGGCCAAGGCTGGCGAGAATTAGCCGATGTCCAGGGGCTAGAGAAAGACCGTGATTGCTGATGATAAATGTGCCCAGCATGGAGTGTTTCTTTCTCCTCCTTCACCTCCCGCCTGCCCCCATTCTCCTTTCCCAGTCCTGCCCCCGTTGTGGGCACCATCCCGCACCAGCCAGCCCTGTTCAGCTACAGATGCCTGTTCCCTGTAGTTGAGCCTGAGGGACCCTGGCCAGACCTTGTCACCCATATGGAGACAGAAACCAGGGGACGGAGGCATCAAGGCCCCCTGTACTAAATCACTGCCGCCTCTGAGGTCTCAGTCCTATTGGGCAGGGATGGACCTGGCTAAGATGGACGTAGTGAGTTTCCATCCCAGGTATGGGACATACAGAGCCCAGACTTTTACCCACAGCCATGCCATGCTGCGCTGTCTCCCTCAGCCCAGAATCAGAAGTGGGGCTCTGGTCCACCCTGGCTGTTAATTTGTTCCGTGATGTGGCGCTGGTCACTTCCCCCTCTCTGAGCTGGCAGAACAGGTTTCAGGACTCCCCGTACAGGGCTCAGCTGGAGAATCCTTCCTGCCTGGCACTTCTCCATGTGGCTGGCATGCGCTCTTCCCAGTTGATACAGCACATTTGCATCTGTATGCTCAGCTGACCTTCACCACCACACCTCAGAACTGACAGGCAGCACTTGTTAGTCCCTTTCTCATCGATGGAGAAACGGAGGCCTTCCCAAGGTCTCAGTGGCGGAGTGAGTGTCTGAACGGGGCTGCTGGCTGTCAGGCCAACCCACTCCACTGTGTGCCCATCCAAGCTGGACCCCATGCTCAGGGTCACTGTAAGGGAAGTGCAACCCCTCTGGTCTCCCCTGGCAGTCTCCCCTCCAGGGATGTCTGAACACTAATTTTAGTCCCTCCCCACCTCCTCCCAGGTGTAACTCCGATAAATGTGGTTTCTTTGTTATTGTTCAGTCACTAAGTCACGTCCGACGCTTTGCGACCCCATGGACTCCAGCACGCCAGGCCTCCCTGTCCTTCACTGTCTCCTGGGTTTGCACAAACTCATGTCCATTGAGTTGGTGATGCCATCCAACCATCTCATCCATCCTCTGTCACCTTCTTCTCCTCCTGCCCTCGATCTTTTCCAGCATCAGGGTCTTTAATTTACCTTTGTCCTAAAGTACCTTCCTTCATCTTTAAGCCCCCCCAGACTCTGTTTATTCTAATGGCTTAGATTCTGGTACCTCTTAAATAAGCCCAGGGCCTTGACTTCCACCCCATAAGACCTCCCACTTGCCAGGTGTGTCTCCACACTGGGCACTGACCAAGCCCAGCCCTGGAAAGGAGCATGCAGCTTGGTATGTATCCTGCCGGTAGGCAGAGACCAAGCTTAGACTCCTTGTGTCCTGCAAGCTCCACTCCCCTCCCAGGGCATAGGTACCCTGTCCTGAACATCATGGGGACCCCAAGAACAGTGTGACGTGCTCCCTGCTTTCTAGAAGCAGCCATCCAGCTCTACCAAGGAACCTTCGAGGCTGCCCAAAGCAAGCAGGCACCACCAGACCCCCATCCTCGTCACCTCCTCTCCCTACATTTTAAGCGGATTGTGAGCAAAATGGAACTTGCCCACGAGGAAGCCAGATTGGTAATGAGGGCGTGCAGAACGGTGCCTCGTGAATATTTGCGAGAAAGACAAGAAGACTAGGGCAAGTACGTAGAGGCTGGGACACCATCATGGGGAAGAGGAAGTGCACTGTTTTTCGTGACCTCAGAGGCTGAAATTATAGTGATGGCTGGAACCTCTGACAGCAAATTTCAGGTGAACGTAAGGAAGACTTTTCTGTTAGATCTGTCTAAAGGAGAACCTGGCTGAGAAAGGCAGTGGTACGGTCTCTGTCCCTGGAGGTATGTGAGTCAGGGTTGGAAACAGAATTGATGGGGGTGGGTGGGTGTTGTGCAAGACAGCCCTTGGAGTAACCTCTATCCCTGTGAATCCGTGCATCCAAGTGAGATTAACTGACAGGAGATCCCATACAGGCAGGAACAGGTAAATGAGAAGTGAGTTTTTGAATGGTACCCACCACCAACAAATAGTTCTTCCTCCTCCCCTCCCCGGCCTCCCCACAACATTGTGCCTAGGGCCCCAGTAGGTGCTGGGTCTTTGAGCCAGAATAACAACAGCAAGAAAGTTGACCTCACTTTAAGCAAATTTGCTTCATGAGAAAAACTTTACCCAACAGGGCCATGTCCTCCAATAACAGATTCCCCAGCAGGCCATCTTCAAATATCAAAATGTGGGGACCAGAGTCCACTCAGGAAGCTAACTCAACCAACTTCCTGATTTTACAGACGGGGTTCCTGAGGCCTGAGAGGAAAGCCACATGGCAGTGCCAGTCCCCAGCTGGGGTGCCAACCCAGGGCTCCTGACTTCAGTGGTGTTTCTTTTCCTGTGTTTGACTGTCTTTGGTTGCATCTGTGTAAGGATGCTTCCTCTTTCATACCTTCGTTTTGGATTAGCTGGGCCACTTGTGGATGTAGCTGTAAAGGCAGGTTGCATTTTCGCAACTATAGGTTCAAATGCATTCTGCTACTGGAAAACTACACTTTATGTGAGTCATTTTCCCACTAGGAGGAAATCCAGATATGGCCTGGCAGTGGCAAAGCCTCCTCCTCAGGGACCTCCTCTGAAAGGTATTTTATTCTCCCCTGTGAAGATGGGGCAGTGGGGGAGAGCAGTGGTAAAGCCAGGGAGATGGTAACCAAGGGCTACAGCTCTGAGCCTGCAGAAGTGACTTCCTCCCACTGACCAGGTGACTCAGGCAAGTCCCGTGATGCCCCATGTCTTCATCTGTAACACGGGAAGATAATGCTCACCTAGGCGAACTATCTGCAACAACCCCCCAAACAGTGGACATAAATGCCAATTCCCAGTGTAGAAGTCAGATTCAGGTATCCAGCTGCCTGAATGTGCTTCCCAACTCTGCTATATAGTTTTACAGCCCTGTGCCGGTTACTTATAAACTCTTCTGGTCTCAGTTTCCTCATCTGTAGTATGGGGATAATAATAGTACCTATCTGACAGAGATGTTGTTACCAGAAGGATATGGTTCTCAAATTGTGTGCTTAGGCACCTTAGGATGGTATAGCAAATTCACAGGGGTACTGAGGGCTATTTTTAATCTTCAAAGAAACACAGAGATACTGGACAGCTGCCAGATACTGCAACAACTACTAGCTCAAGATAGCTTACAACTTTAGCATCACATCACACTTCTTTCCTTTACATGGCACCGTGCCTTTGCAAAACTGGGAATTTTGGCATTTGGGAGTACTCCAAGGCAAATTATGAGGTAGCAGTGTCTGCTATGATTCTAAGATCTGAGGTATTGTGCCATGTCCAACAGGCACACATACATCCTCATTTTAAGTCAGTGTGGCCATTTAGAAATGGAATACTAATATTATTTTTCTTTTGATTTATGAGTATTATTTTTTCTAATAGGCTTCCCAGGTGGCACTAGTGGTAAAGAATCCGCCTGCCAATGCTACTGAGTTATTAGGAGATCACACCCTCACACAGACACGTAAGCTGGTTGGATTTAACTACTTAATAAACAGAACCATTAGGAATTTCTTTTGGCTTTGGGGTAAAATTACTGGATAAAAATGACCAAAACACTCCAGACCAAAAAAGTTTTGGAAGTTCTGTCTAGGATTGTTGAGGGCTCAGTGAGTTAATTGAAAATACCTTCTAAAAGCCTCTGGTAGAGGAAGCGCCCAGGAGCTCCAAGACTTTATTCTTCTTTTTCCTCTTAAGCTGGAGAGGGCAGGCTCAGGTGGCCCTCCCGAGGACCCCCTGAGGAGCCTTCCTCAGCCACCAAGGGCCAATAAGCCCTTGGCCCAAGGCAGGGCCAGGAGGGGTGATGTGTCCACTGGTCAGGACTGGGGCCCAACTTAACCGCTACCGAGGCTGGCAGCACCCCCTACACACACACACCCCTTTCATTGTGTTCACTGAGCACCTGCTGTGTGCTGGCCAGCGCCTAGTCTGCGGATGGGGCCCTGGGGATAGGAACCTCAGGTCGCCCTTGGTTCTTCTTCTTTGTCTCCTGCAGGATGCCTGGGGGCTAGAGACCTTGACAAGTGGGCAGCGGCTGCGTGGAGAGCCACTGGCACTGCCCTGAATGACGGGGAGGCAGTGACAGGCAAACCCAGGCATCCTGCAGCCGAGATGAGAGCGGAGTCTTTGAGCCAGGGTTGCGAGGAGGGGTGGGGCAGGCAGGGCAGGGGCCCCGGGGCCACCAGACTCAGGCCTGCTGCCCTAATGGATCTCTCATGTTTACTTTGCTCAGTCGAGTCTGCACCTGCTTTACAAACGAGCTGCATTACGGTTATAAGACAAAGTCATAAATGCACCCCCCCAGTGCCACATAGAGCCAGGGCTCTGTCACCTGGAGGCTGGGGGGCTGCGTGGTTAGAAGGCAGGGCAAGTCTGTAACTGCACCCATGAGCTGCCGGTGTGGCCACCATCCCCAGAGGGAGGCCCATTCCCCCATTTCACAGATGATGCGCCTGAGGCCAGTAAGGACTGGTTGAGACCAAGGGGTGTCTGGGTCTGAAGCCTGAGCCCTGTCCTACACTCCTCAGTCCCAGGACTGATGCAGGATGCTGTGGCGGGAGGTGGGTATGGAGTCCTCTTGGCTCCACCCTGCTCTCCCTAAAACTGCCTGGCCTGGCGGGAGGGCCACAGTGAGCAGCTCTCACGCCACAGTGTCCAGCTCCCTGGGCACTGTGTCATCTCGCCATCAACTGCCCACACTCCTAGACCCTAGACTGCCAGTTTACCTACAGAGAAGGTCTCTCCCTGTCTGGCAGAGGGAAGCAGTGTGGGAGTCCTGGCCTGGCCTTAGGAATCCACAGCTTAGATGCTCACTAACCAAGTGACCGTGCATTAGTTTGGATGGACTTCAATTTCCCCAGCTTTGAAACAAGAAAAACAAGTCCTAGCCTTGCTAGCCCTTTGAGTGGGCATCCCCAGTTGCGTCTGACTCTGTGCAACGTTATGGACTGTAGCCCACAAGGCTCCTCTGTCCATGGGTTTCTCCAGGCGAGAATACTGGAGTGGGTTGCCATGCCTTCCTCCAGGGGATCTTCCTGATCCGGACATCAAACTCGTGTCTCCTGCATTGCAGGTGAATTCTTTACCTCTGAGCCACTGGAGAAGCCCAGTCTTTTTGTGAGAGAGTCCCATAATTGTAGAGACCTGGCCAGTGTCGGGGTCTGTTAGGATTATCAGGTGCAGGGACACTCACAGCATTATGAAGCTACTCCAGGGATAGGCAGCATCCCAAACACTGAAGTCTGATTTCCTGGGTTCAGACCTTGGCTCTGCCTCTCACTAGCTGTGTGACCTTGGGCAGGTTGCTTAACTGCTTGGAACCTCAGCTTCCCCCATCAATAAACTGGGGACCAATATATCATACTTTACAAAGTTGTTGCAAGAATTCGGTAAGTCAACTGTGTAACTGAAAACATAGCAGCTAATTCCAGGGAAGCATTCCTTGCTATTTTGATGCAGCAACTTGTACCTATGGTGCTAGTCCTCTTCTCCTAGGCACTCATGCTCATTTATCTCGCTTGATCCTCAAAAGAGCCCAGAGAGAGGAAGTGTGTTCATTTGTCTGTTCACTTCAGAGACAGAGGAATACGGGCTCTCCTTGGGTCACACAGAACATGCCAGAAGGAGCTGGATTCCTCCTCCTCCTTGCTGGCTTCCACTTCGCTCCCCCAGGCCATGCACACACCCCCAACCCAGGCCCTAGAGCTGAGAGCCAGTGACAACCTGTGCGTTTTCTCCAAGCCCACATCTTAGCAGGAGTTCATGGTCTCCCAGGAGATGACATGGCAAGCACATGTTGTTCATTCTGCTCTTGAACTAGGTGTCCCTTTGGCACCTCTACCCATAGAGGGACTCCCTAGAGTGTGTCCCACCCTTGGCCTCCTGGGACCCCAACTGCACTTGACAGTCTGGAGCGCTGGGCCAGGCACAGGCGTGCGGAAGGCTGGCAAGGGGCTAGGCAGACACGCACCCTTGCAGCTTAATTTGCTGTTTCCTTGGGAGCAGTTAACAGAGGAGGACAAGCCCCCACCGCTTGTCCCCAGCCAACTGATTGTTTGGCACTTGGCACTGGAAAGTCAATTTTCCTAAGTGGATTGTAAACTAGTCGCCTGGCCCGGCCTGGTTTTCCTCCCTCCCCACGCTGGTGGTGGCCAGGCCCCTCTCCCTTCCTGTTTGTCTCACCTCCTGAGGTGCTGTTCTTTCCAGGGACTCGGGCAGGGCCAGGGTTTCCATTTGGCCCCTTTGGGGGAGGAGATGGCTGCAGGCACAGCCTCACTGACTTCCCAGCCTCCCCGTGTCCTCATCCATAGGCCAAGGGTGTGGATTTGGCTGAAGCGGGTGGATCAGAGCCACAGACCAGAGGAGGGGAGGGGGGTGGGGGGAGGCTGCAAGGAACATGGTCTGCCCCTCCACGTTGCTGCCTGCCTTGGACTTCCCGGAAAGAAGAGGCACTCTGGGAACGAGCACTGGGGAGCCCAGCCTGGTGCTGCCACCTCACCTCACACCTCCCCTCACCCCTGCGGGACTTGGCTCATCTTCCCATGTCCATCAGCCTGCCTGGCTGGGGCTGCAAAGGGCAGCTGTGGCCTCGGGGCAGAGCTGGCTGGGTTTGCGCTCCAGCCTCAGGCCCATTTCCAGCTTTTCACATGCTGTGGCATCACCATGGGAAACTGGAGGAAGGCCCTGGAAGGCCAGTGCAGGGGATCCTGGAGAGGACCTGAGAGGGGTGTCCTTGCCTTGATGGATTGCCTCACCTCCCTGGGCTCCCCTGCCTCCTCCATCTGTAAAGAAATAGACTCACATGGCATCATAGAGCTGGCACTGGCTCCAAAATACAAAATCCTAAAAGCAGGGCACAGTAGGGAAACTGAGGCCCCAGAAATGCCAGACCTTGCCTGGGTCACAGTGGGCATCCTGGCAGGTCTCCTCCAGCTACCCACCCCTTTGCCTCCCCCAGCTCCTCTCTCTGTCGCAGCCCCCAGGGGATGGAAGGGACCTGGGACCTCCCACCGTGGCCTCACAGAGCCCTCCACTCTCCGCAGGCACTGACTCGGGCAGGGAAGAGCTCCCGACTCCTTCCCATCCGCGCCAGCAGAGGACGCTGCCTCACTTCCTGCAGGAGCCGCAGGACGCCTACATCGTGAAGAACAAGCCCCGTGGAGCTGGGCTGCCGTGCCTTCCCTGCCACACAGATCTACTTCAAGTGCAATGGCGAGTGGGTCAGCCAGAGTGACCACATCACCCAAGAGGGCCTGGACGAGGCCACCGGTAAGCCCGCGCCACCACCACCCCCACCAGTACCCCCACCCCCGGTCACTCCAAGCCCAGAGGGCTCTGGGCCTGGCTCCACACTGGCTCTGTGTGAGCCCTCACACAGCCATGGCCCCCCAGGGCCTCGGTTTCCCCTCGGGTTCACCCTGGATCAGTGTCTGACTTTGGGTGACCAGCTGAAACTGCACCACATCACTTGCTGAGTGCTTGCTCCCTTCTCCAGTTTCTTTCCAGCCTCTGCTTGCATCAGAGAGCAGGTCCAGTCCGGCACTAGGGTTCTTCCCCCTCTGCCCGGCACCTGCTCTGCGTCCTGTTGAGAGAGAGGAGCTGGTCCTGTCTCACAGCCCTGCCCCCAGCCCCAACCAAAATTCTCGGCCAGGTCCCCTGGGTTTGTGAGAAGTGATACTGTTTTCTGTTCATGATAATGATGCAACACTTCATTCATAGAAATTAATTGGTTTAGGGTTTTTTTAAAAAAAAGCAAACCAGCTTAGGTGCAGAGAGGCCTGGCAAGTGCAGTAGTGCAGGTGTTCTTGGGTAAGGGTAGCAGGAAGTGAAAGAGGAGGAGAAGAGAATACTAAGAAGGAGATCAAGCCCTGAGCCTTTGGAGTGGGAGCACTGACTCCAAGACCCTAGACTACCAGAGAACTAACCCTGCTGCTGCTGCTGCTGCTGCTGCTGCCAAGTCGCTTCAGTCATGTCTGACTCTGTGTGACCCCATAGATGGAAGCCCACCAGGCTCCCCCATCCACGGGATTCTCCAGGCAAGAACACTGGAGTGGGTTGCCATTTCCTTCTCCAATGCATGAAAGTGAAAAGTGAAAGGGAAGCTGCTCAGTCGTGTCCAATCTTCAGCGACCCCATGGACTGCAGCCTATCAGGCTCCTCCATCCATGGGATTTTCCAGGCAAAGAGTACTGGAGTGGGGTACCATTGCTTTCTCTGGAACTAACCCTAGGGAGTATCAAACAGTGAGAATTTACACAAAGGAAACCACGTGAATACAAGACCAGGCATCACCCAACCACCAGGAGCACCCTGTGCAGGATGCCAGGATGCTAAACCACAAACAAAACAAAAATACAAAGCCAACCATCAGCAGACAGGATCACCACCTCACTCAGCCTTGCCCATCAGAGGGAAAACAAACAAAAACTCAGCACAAATCTTACCCTAAGCTTACACAAACCGCTGGACCAACCTTAGGAGGGCAGAAACCAAAAGGAAGAAAGAATTCAACCTTGAAGCCCGGGAAAAGGAGACCTCAAACACAATAAGTTTAAAAAAAATAATGAAAAGGCAGAGAAATACTACACAAATGAAGGAGCAAACTAGAAACACAGAAGTCCAAATAAATGAAGAGGAAATAGGCAAAACTACAATCATCAAGACAGTAAGGTACTGGCATAAAAACAGAAATATAGACCAATGAAACAAGATAGAAAGCCCATAAATGAACCCATGCACCCATGGGTACTTTATTTTCGACACAGGAGGCAAGAATATACAATGGGGCAAAGACAGCCTCTTCAATAAATGGTGCTGGGAAAACGGGAGAGCAACATGTAAAAGAATGAAATTAGAACACTTCCTAACACCATACACAGAGATAAACTCAAAATGGATTAAAGACCTAAATGGAAGACCAGGAGCTATAAAACTCTTAGAGGAAAACATAGGCAGAACACTCAATGACATAAAGCAAGAGCCTCTGTGACCCACCTCCTAGAGTAACGGAAATAAAAACAAAAGTAAACAAGTGGGACCTGATTAAACCTAAAAGCTTTTGCACAGCAAAGGAAACTATAAGCAAGGTGAAAAGACAACCCTCCGAATGGGGAGAAAATAATAGCAAATGAAACAACTGACAAAGGATTAATTTCCAAAATATACAAGCAGCTCGTACAACTCAATGAGGAAAGAGACAAAACTACAGTCATCAAGACAGTATGGTCCTGGCACAAAAACAGAAATATAGACCAGTGGAACAAGATAGCCCAGAAATGAGCCCATGCACCTATGGGTACCTTATTTTCAACAAAGGAGGCAAGAATATGCAATGGGGCAATTGTATACTGCCCCATTCAAAACAACCCAATCAAAAAGTGGGGAAAAGACCTAAACAGACATTTCTCCAAAGAAGACATACAGATGGCTAACAAACACATGAAAAGATGCTCAACATCCCTCATTATTAGAGAAATGCAAATCAAAACTACAATGAGACATCACCTCACACTGGTCAGAATGCTGCTACTAAGTCGCTTCAGTCGTGTCCGACCCTGTGTGACCCCATAGACGGCAGCCCACAGGCTCCCCTGTCCCTGGGATTCTCCAGGCAAGAACACTGGAGTGGGTTGCCATTTCCTTCTCCAGTGCATGAAAGTGAAAAGTGAAAGGGGAAGTCGCTCAGTCGTGTCCGACCCTCAGCGACCCCATGGACTGCAGCCCACCAGGCTCCTCCGTCCATGGGATTTTCCAGGCAGGAGTACTGGAGTGGGGTGCCATTGCCTTCTCCCAACAATGAGATATCACCTCCTACTGGTCAGAGTGGCAATCATCAAAAAGTCTACAAACAATAAATGCTGGAGAGGGTGTGGAGAAAAGGGAACGCTCTTGCACTGTTGGTGGGAATGTAAATTGATACAGTCACTATGGAGGACAGTGTGGAGATTCCTTTAAAAAACTAGGAATAAAACCACCGTATGACCCAATAATCCCAATCCTAGATATGTACCTGAGGAAACCAAAATTGAAAAAAAACACATGTATCCCATTGTTCATTTGCAGCACTATTTACAATAGCTGGAACATGGAAGCAACCTAGGTGTCCATTGACAGATGAATGGATAAAGAAGTTGTGGTACATATACGCAATGGAATATTACTCAGTCATGCAAAGGAACACATCTGAGTCAGTTCTGATGAGGTGGATGAACCTAGAACCTATTATACAGAGTGAAGAGAGTCAGAAAGAGAAAGATAAATATCGTATTCTAATGCGTATAAATGGAATCTAGAAAAACGGTACTGAAGAATTTATTTACAGGGCAGCAGTGGAGAAACAGACATAGAGAATAAACTTATGGACATGGGGAGAGGGGAGGAGAGGGTGAGATGTATGGAAAGAGTAACATGGAAATTTACATTACCATATGTAAAATAGATGGCCACAGGAATTTGCTGTATGGCTCAGCAAACTCAAACAGGGGCTCTGTATCAACCTAGAGGGGTGGGATGGGATGGGAGATGGGAAGGAGCTTCAAAAAGGGGATATACGTATACCTATGGCTGCTTCATGTTGAGGTTCGACAGAAAAGAACAAAATTCTGTAAAGCAATTATCCTTCAATAAGCAAATTTAAAAAACCAGCTTAATAATACTACGTAAATAACCATAGAGGTGGTGCTAGGATGTCACCCGAGTCGTGCAGGAAAGGAGGGTGACACAAGCGTGGGAAACGAGGAGGGAGAGTGAGGTGTGTGTGGTTCCCCAGCAACCCCCCACTCTGGGCAGGAGGCAGAGCCCCAGGCTCCTCTCATCTCACGAGCCCAGCCCCTGTTTACAGTACAGGACCCTTGGGGGTGGAAAGCCTTTCCCAGACTGAGGCCAGCAAGGGGGCCATCCACTCCGGTCGCCCGTGGGTGGCCAGCTTTATGCAATGCCAGCCAACCCCAGCCTCCAGGTGTTCCTTCACCCCAGAGCCTGCCTTGTCTTTGATTTCATTTTTAACCTCTCCTCCCTGATCTTTTCTTTCTCCTCCTTATTCATCCCTTCCCTCCTTCCTTCTGTCTTTCTGCCTCTCCCTTCTCATCCCTGTCTCCTTTTGTGTCTGCCTTTCCTCCTTTTTCTTTTAATTAACTTTTATTGGAGTATAGCTGCTTTATAAGGTCGTGTTAGTTCCTACTGTATAGCAAAGTGAATAGCTATATGTATACATAGATCCCCTCTTTGTTGGATTTCCTTCCCATTTAGGTCACCACAGAACATTGAGTAGAGTCCCCTGAGCTATGCTGTAGATTCTCGTTAGTTCTATATTTTATACATTGTCTTTTTCTTTATGTCTCTCTCTTTTCATTCTAGTGTCTCTCCCCTGACACACTCTCTTTCATTCTTTCTCCTTCAACTTCTATTTTTCTATGAAAAGCTGACAGATTTCAGAACCATTCAGGTTTAAAATCATACCCCAGAATGTACTTTATGCCACTCACCACTATATCCTAAAAACTGGTTTAAATGGTCAGTTGTAGGTTATGTATATTTTACCAAAATTTTTAAAGAATCTCAAGAATTTAAAAGTTAGATTTGGAATCCCATTCTCACCCAAAATCTTAAAAGAAGAATTTTTAAAGGGAAAAATAACCTGTATCCCAGCTGCCTCCATGCTCTGGCTGTGTGACCCAGAGGGAAGTCGTTCAGCCTGTCTATGCCTCAGTTCCTCTCCTTATAAACTGGGATATTAACAGAAGGCCCTAGTGAGGATGGAGCCTACACAGCACTGAGCACGCTGCCGGGACTCGGCAGGTGCTTAATAAATGCCCACTTCCTCCATCTTCCTTCTGGGTTTTGTTTGCCTCTTTCCTCTGGAAACTTGTTACTTCTCTGTCCTCCTGACCCCCTCTGGCCCCGAAGGCCCCTCACAGCCCCTGTGACTACTGGCAACAGGGTGGCTCTTAGTCCTCTGCTACCAGGCACACAAGCCCTGCCCAGCCTAGAAATCAAGGCACCGTTGTCCCCGTTAGCTACAAAGAATGGACAGTGGTCCAGCAGGCCACACCCTCGGCAGCCCTGTAGCTGGTTCCTCCTGCTCCCGCCCCTGGCCCTCCCTGGCCCTCTCTGAAGCCCTGGAAACACAGAGGATGGCAGAGGGGGCCAACAGAGGCAGGGCGAGCCCACCCATTAGCTCGTGCCAGATCGAGGCAGGCAGCCCAACCCTGGGTGTCTGGTCAGGCACTGCCTGTCATACTGGGGGATACCTCGTCTGGGGCCCCAGTCCAGAAGATTGAAGGCCCCTGGTCTCCTGTCTCCCTGCTACTGACCACTGCCAAGGTGTCCAGCCCTACTGGGCGGTGGTTTGTCTGTCCAGTTCTTGGGTGCTCCTGAAAACTTCTGGATGGATGGCCCCCTTGAGAGAGGCCATTCCGCCAGGCTCCCAGCCTGGTAAGTAAAGGCGGGCCCCCACTCTCCTACCCCCAGACCATGCAGCATCTCTTGGGAGCAAGCACTCTAGGCAGCTGCTGCTGCCTGTGGGCCAGGCACACCACACCCCCACCTCCACCCCGCCCCCGCAAAACCTTCTGCAAGAAGCCTCTTCCTTCCTGGTGCTCCCTGCTAGCAAACTCCCAGCCCCCACCCCCAATTTAGATCCCCTGCCATCAGGAGGGGTTCCTTACTGCCTCAGCTCCCAGTGTAAGGGCCCCCTTCCTTAGGATGCAGGAGAGCTAAGGCAGTGATTTCATTGGGAGAGGTCCAGAGAGGTGTCATTTATTACCAGGCAGAGCTCTAACTGGGGCAAGATGCCTAGTAGCTGATCTTAGCTTTGCTGGCAACTTGCTGTGGGACTTTGGGCCTGCCACCTACCATCTCTGCGTTTCAGTTTCTCCCTAGAATTGAATGAGATCCATATGAGCTGCCAGAGTAGATGTGTGTCCAGCCTGGCCTGGGTGCTGTAATTGCCATGACTCATTTAGAATTTACCTTGAGTGTTTTACTCTGATGAGGGAACCAAGGTTCAGAGAAGCTAAGTATCCATAACTCAGCTAAGGTCACACAGATGGGGGTGAGGGTGGGGCTAGGCTTCAGACCTGTCAAGAACCTGTCCAGTCCTCCACCTAACCAGCATGCCATAGTACCACAAGGTGTACACTCAACATTCCTGCCCTCAAGGGGCTTATGAGAACCCACGGGCAACCGGAAGAGGATGAACTGAGATACCTGATGTCAAGGAGGAGAGACAGGGCAGTCAGGGAGGGGCTTCCTGGAGGAGGCAGTCTCAGTTCTTTCACAAGCTTTGGGAGGAGCTTCAGATGGACACCCTCATCCAGGAGGCTTCATCCCTTACTTGAACGTAGAGCATTTTGTCATTGAGGGAGCAATGGCAAAAGAGTAAATGATTCCTTTTGTGTGTGCTGGTGGATCCAGTTATCCAGGAAACCCCTCGGGCCCCAACAAGGAGCCATTGAGAGGTTGGAGGGTTCCCAGGAAAAGAGGAACCCTTTTCTTAGCTTCAGCACTGCAGTCTCCTGAGCAATAACCAGAGATCACACGCTTACCTCATATTGGTTGAGTTCTCTGACTGTCTCAGACCCTGGGCCACAGCAGTGAACAGGGCAAAGCCCTACTTCATTCTCCTGCAGGAGATACAGTGAATACATGAACATGGCAATAAATAATACAGTTTCAGACCAGGTGGGGAATGCTAACTGCACAGACCAGTGTCTAGCACACCGATGGGAGTGCTGAGTGGTTCTCTGAGAGCTGGTGGGGGTGGGCCAGCATTGAGGGGGGCTTCCCTCTGAAGCGAGACCTAGCCCAAAGCGGTTGCTCACTGGGAGTGGACACAGAAAGGACAGAGGAAGAGTCCCAGGCAAGGGACTGGATGTGCAAAGGCCCTGTGACTAGAGAGGCTGGGGGAACATGAGGGCCTCAAAGACGCCCACTGAGGCTGCAGTGGATAGATCTACAGGGCCTGGAGGGCACGTGGAGGGTCTGGGTCTTTACGTCCCTGGGATGGCAGGGACACAGCAGGGGAGCAGCATGCCTCCTGGACCTTTCAGAGAGCACGCACTGTCTGCAGGGTGGCAAGTGGATTGATGAGGGCAGAGGGCTTGGGTTAGCCATTACTGTTTCCAGGTGAGCTGTGGTGCTGGCTTGGGCCAGGCTCAAAGCAGAAGAGATGAGAAAAAGGGAAATGGGAGGCAGTGGGAGAGGAGCCCCCGGGACTGGAGGGTGGGGGTGAGATGTCATGGTCCCACAATGCTGTGTCTCCTGCCCTCAGTCCTGCCTCCCCACCCACCGCATCTCTCCTCCCCCAGGCCTGCAGGTGCGAGAGGTACAGATTGAGGTGTCACGGCAGCAGGTAGAGGAGCTGTTCGGGCTGGAGGACTACTGGTGCCAGTGTGTAGCCTGGAGCTCTGCGGGCACCACCAAGAGTCGCCGGGCCTACGTCCGCATCGCATGTATGCTGCCCGGACGCCCCAACCCCGTTCCCTTGGGCCCTCTCCCCTTTCCCCGTGGCTGGAGGGAGAGGTTCTACACACAGACATGAGGGCACAGGGGCCACCAGCTCAGAAGAAGGCTCCAAGACCCAGAGCCTGTGCCACCTTTGGTCAGAATTTCTAACAGCCCTTTTTGCCTACTTATTTATATAACAAAGCCACCAGCTTCCCTAGTCATCATGTGCATAGGATCCCAGAGTTAGGGCAGGAACTTTGTTCCCCTCAGTCTACCTGGTAAGGCCCCTATCTTGGAGAAGAGATTCCCCTGGTAAAGGCCAGTCCTGGTGAAATTTCCTTGGTGTGCACTGCCACCTTGTGGCTAGAAGCGGGCACTTCAGGATCCAGCTCTGCCTGACTGGCCTCCTCCTGCCCTGGCCTGACGGTGCCTTGGAAAACTTTCCCTTCTCCCAGACCTGCGCAAGAACTTTGATCAGGAGCCTCTGGGCAAGGAAGTGCCCCTGGACCATGAAGTTCTCCTGCAGTGCCGCCCACCGGAGGGGTGCCTGTGGCTGAGGTGAGTGAGGACATGGGAAATACTGGGCATGGCAGAGGCCCAGTGTGGTGTTTACCACCAGCCACGGTAACTCAGCCTCCCGGAGCCCTCCCCGTTTTACAGAGGAAAGAACTGCCATCTCTTTAGAACTCGGCACATCCCAGATCCCAGCTGGGCCCTCCACAGGCATAATCTAACCTCATGGATGGGGCAGAACTGGGGAAGGAACCCCCGGGACTCCTTGGGCTGACCCCAGGCTCGGTCTCCTGCAAGGGAAGCAGCTGCACCTCCGTCTCCCAGAAGCCAAGAACCCAGCTGTATCGACACCAGAGAGTCTCACAATGCGTGTGTCTGGAGTTCATCACACCTTCTGGTAGCACACGTGCATCCCTGGGTGATGCCCACCTGTCCCCTCGCTGCCCGGCTTGTATTCCAGACCTGCTTCCTCTCTCCCACTGCCCGCACTGCTGGTCCTGGAGTCAGAGCAGGGCATGGGGAACAGCTTTGCTGCCAGGGACCTTAGTGGCACAGGGCTGGGGAAGATGGACCCCTGGGCTTCCAGCTCCAAATCAGACATCAGAATCTTGGCTCTAAGCACTCCCCCAGCCCAGGCCACCATCTGGAAATGAACTCAGACTCCGACTCCCTTCATGACAGGTACCCGTGTGGGGCTCCCACATGTGCCCAGCACCTGGCACAGTGGGCCTCATAGCAGCCCACGTCATCCCATGGGAACACAGCAGTGGGACGGGGAGCGGTCACACAGGGTCACCCAGCTAGTGAGTGGCGGAGCCGGGATTTGCACACCCAGAGCTGCTAAAATGGGGACCCTGTTTCTAATCACCTGCCAGGCCTCTTACCCTGACTAAGGGAGTCGGTTTACAGAGTTAATGATGAAGACACACATTTATTTAGTACTTACTGTGAGCCAGGCATGTGCTCCATGCTTTCTATATATGGATTCATTTCATCCTCACAGTAGCCCTTTGGATAGTGCTACTGAATATCAGCTTATAGCTGCTGAAACTGGGGCTGAGCGGAAGTCCCTTCCCAAGGCCACCAGCTGGTGGGTGGTCGTCCTAACCACTGTGTTCCGCAGTGTCCAGCACAGCGCCTGGCCTGTAGAGGCCCTGCATCCTGGGTCAGCAGCAAGGTTGGACAGGGTAGAACTGCTGTCCTATTTAGTTCTGCCTTCCCCACCTACCCCCTGCAGAGAGGGCCTACTCTCCGGGGTGCAGGGATCAGGCACTGGGCCCTCACACCCCCACCCCCTCCCCTGCAGGTGGAATGGCTCAAGAACGAGGATGTCATCGACCCCACCCAGGACACCAACTTCCTGCTCACCATCGACCACAACCTCATCATCCGCCAGGCCCGCCTGTCGGACACGGCCAACTACACCTGCGTGGCCAAGAATATCGTGGCAAGCGCCGCAGCACCACGGCCACCGTCATCGTCTACGGTGTGGCCCAGAGCGGGCGGTGGGCAGGGGGCACGTGGCGGAGGCAGGCGGGACCCTGGGGCCAGACAGCCCACCTGACCCTGTTCTGGTGAACAGGTGGGGAGGAGGAGGCCCAAGAGAGGAGAGGTAGCTTCTCCAAGCTCACACAGCAAATTTATTGGTGAGGCCAGGCACTCCTGGGCCCCCAGCCCGGATCACTCGCCCCTTCTCAAGCCCTTTGCTTATCCCTGAAGAAGAGCCACTTCTCTGGGAGTCGGGGCTGAGGCAGGGCCCACTTGGGATCCCCATCCCCAAGCGCATTATTCTAGCAGAGTTCAGGACTGCTGCCTGGGGCCCTCAGTAATTCCTTGCTGTCCCCTTGGGTGGAGGGTGGAGCCATGGCTGAGATGAGTGTTGTAGATAGAACCCTGTACTGGGTTCCAGTTACAGACCCACCCCCCATTCCTCAAGGGGAGACCTTGGGTGCCAGCCCTCTCTGGACCTCTACTTGCCCTTGTACAGAAAGGCAGGGAGTCATTGGTTCCCCTCTGGTGCTGAATGCAACCCACGTCTGCCCGCCAGTGTCTGAGTCCCCAGCCTTGATGGCAGAAGGGGTCCAACTCCAGAGGGCCAGTCCTCAGCAGAGGAGCCTCCTCAGGGCTGTGGGATGGGACCTGGAGGCCCCACAGGGCGATGAGCCAGGCCAGCTGGGTGACACCTACTACCCTCGCAGTGAACGGTGGCTGGTCCAGCTGGGCAGAGTGGTCGCCCTGCTCTAACCGCTGTGGCCGCGGCTGGCAGAGCGCACGCGGACCTGCACCAACCCTGCCCCGCTCAATGGAGGTGCCTTCTGCGAGGGCCAGGCCTTCCAGAAGACTGCCTGCACCACCGTGTGCCCAGGTAAGGCCGCAAGCCAGGTGGCACCGCACTCGCACCCAGCCCTGCCTTCTGTGCTGTGGGGTCACAGAGTCAGGACCACTGACTTCTCCCCTTCTGGGCTTGTCCTTGGACCCACAGCTGGCTGACCCTGCTGGACCAGGTGCTGTGACCTCTGACCTCTTGTTCCGCCCTGTGCTGTGGGAGAGACAGAGGCAGAGGCTCTTGGGGTAGGCTCTCTGCCCTCCAGGCTGGGGGTTCTCCGTGTCAGCCCCCAGCCCAGGGTCCCAGAGGCACCCGGAGTCGGAGTGCCTGTGCTCCTGCCCTTGACTGCTCGGCACACCCGGCCGCTGACCCCCATCTCGCTGCAGTCCTCTTCCTTGGGTCTTATTCTGTATCCCCATCAGTTGGTCCGTGTTCTCTCTCTCTGGTGACGTGTTTGTGTGAATGTGTGGTGTTTTTCACGCTGGGTTTGGGCCTCCGTTGAACCCTTGTGCGAGTCTGTGTCAGGTGATCTTACGCTTATGTCTGGAGCTGACTTTGCCCGCCTGTGCTCCCTGACTCGCATCTGGCCCTTGGCGCAGTTGCTCTGGACGGCCTGTGTATGTCTTGGGTACCTCTTTCCCTGCTGCGCTCTGTGTGTGCGTGCACTGCTGTTGTGCACATGTGGCCTTGTGTGCAGGCGCCTGTGCGTGCCCACATCCCCATGGGCCACATGCTGTGTCCCCACAGTCGACGGCGGGTGGACCGAGTGGAGCAAGTGGTCAGCCTGTAGCACCGAGTGTGCGCACTGGCGCAGCCGCGAGTGCATGGCGCCCCCACCCCAGAACGGAGGCCGGGACTGCAGCGGGACCCTGCTCGACTCCAAGAACTGCACTGATGGGCTGTGCGTGCAAAGTGAGTCTTCAGAGGGCAGGGCCAGGGTGGTGGCTCTGGAGCCAGATAACCCCTCGCCCGGCCCCCACCGCCTGGCCTGCACTGAAGCAGTCCCTTGGGGCCCTGCCCGCCTGCCAGGCTGCCATCTCATCCACGCATCTCCCCATCACCCTCTCTACCACCCTCTCCCTGTCATCTGTGTCATTGTCTTTCTTTCCCTTTATTTCCCTCGACAGATAAGAAAACTCTAAGTGACCCCAAAAGCCACCGTAAGTCCCATTTCATGGCTGTCCTCTTTCCTCTGGGGGACCCTGGGTTTTCCTTGGCTGGCTTGTTCAAGGGGTGGAGTGCAGGGCAGGGCAAGGGTCAGGGGAGAGTTGAAGGTGCCCCCTACAAGCTCTGTGGGGCTCCCAGTGCCCAGCACTGCATGTGGCATGGTCTCCATCCCCGTCAGACGGGCAGACCCTCAGCTGAAAGGAGGGCCCCCAGGCACTATCTTGCCCTTCCCATTATAGGGAGGAAACTGAGTCTCAAAGAGAAGGGACTTAACCTGAGGATCCAGTTACGATTGGAACCTAAATATTTGGCCAGAGCTGCTCCTAGCCCCACCCCTCAGTTTTCCTCTGCAGGGTGGGGCTGGCAGGCTGAGCCCACACCTACCCCTCCCAGTGCCTCTCACCGTTCCCCCAGCAGCCGATGGACACCTCCTAGGTCCCTGGGACACCTGCTGCCCTGCGTCAGCTCCCACGGGCTATGCTGCAGCTCAGGCAGATTGGGCTGTGGTAATTAAGCCACAATTTCCAAATGACTCCAGAATTATAAAATCAGTAGTGAGGCCCTGAACGCAGCTCACAGTGGGGGCAGATGGGTGACTGATTAGATATTAATACATCACCAGGCAAGTGGCCACCCCTACGATAGTGATGACATGATGAGGCAGAGCCCCCAGAGGGATGGGAGCCCAGCCCTGGAGACCTTCTCTGGCAGCTCTCCCATGGAGCCCGAGAATGAGGAGAGATGGAGGTCCAGCAGGTGGTGGAATCAGCCAAACCTCAGGGCTGAGGGCCCTGCCCTACCTTGCTGAAGCTCAGGCCTCCCCCAGTTTAGGCAGGAAAGCCGGCCTCCCTCTCTGAGGGCCCTGGGGGTTGGGGGAGGGAGTAGACAGGGGCTTCCAGAGCTCCCAGAGGAAATGGGGTGGGGTGGGGGCAGCCGTCTTGGCTCTGCTGCGCTGTCCTGTGTAGTAGCGGCTAGACGTGTGTGGTTTGAAAATTCTATTTATCTTAGCTGAAAATAAATATGTCTAAAAACTCTTTTCCTCAGCCAAGCCAGCTGCATTTTAGTTGTTTAATAACCGCATGTGGCTGGCAGCTGTCATGGAAAACAGCGTAGACATGGGCTACGCCATCATCCTAGAAAGTTCTTTGGACAGAACACCTCTCTGCCTGGCCGTGTGGAGCTGATTCTCGCTGTGCAGCGGCCTGCCCTGCCCACTGTCCAGAGCGGGGTGTCCTCCAGCCTAGCAGCCTGTCTGGGGTGGGGGTGTAACCTGGGGTTGCCTCCCTGAGCCCCTTCCTTCCCTTCCAGCTCTCCCTTCCCTTCCCTCCTCTCCATCCATCACCATGCATCTCATTCTCCTCCTCCTGCTTCCCCTCCCCGTCCCGTCCTCAGCCCAGAATGGAAATGAGCTCAGAGTGGCTACTTGCAGAGATTTCTGGGAACCAGGACCTTGGGTCCTACGGAGATTGCTACAGGCTGCAAGTGAGGCCCTGGGTTTACTCCCACCTTGGACAGGATACTCTGTGGCCCCCTGATTTTGAGCCACAGCAGTGACTTCACTCTTGGGAGTGTCGACTCCCAAAGTGCCTGTGCCTCTCCTTACTACACTGGGAAGGAAGCAGAGCATGGGGACAGGGGCATTTAGACCTGTATACTTATAGAGACTGATGCTCAGAGAGGTTCAAGGCTTGCCTGAGGTCACCCGCCTGTCTGGCAGGGCTCAGATTTAAACCTAGGACAGCGCCAGTCTGTCCCAGGCCCTGCCTCTCCCAGGGGACCAAGGGACTCTCTGGCTCCCCCAAGGCCTGGGTCTCTGCCCCCTGCCCTCACTCAGCCCTGCTGTCCCCACAGTCCTGGAGACCTCGGGGGACATGGCGCTGTATGCGGGCCTCGTGGTGTCCATCTTCGTGGTGGTGGCTGTTCTCGTAGTGGTGGCGGTGGTGGTGTGCCGCCGCAACTGCCGGGACTTCGACACCCGACATCACTGACTCCTCCGCCGCCCTCACCGGCGGCTTCCACCCAGTCAACTTCAAGACTGCAAGGCCCAGTAAGGACCTGGGAGCACCTGGGGTGGTGGGTGCAGGCAGTGTCCCCAGGGGGCTTGGCAGCCTGGCCAGCCAGACCAGAGCAGAGGCGCCTGGCTCCCTCCTGAGGTTTTTTTTAATAAAGATCACTGGAAAAGTATGGATGAGAGCAATGCAGGAAAGAGAAGAGATAACTCAGGTGGCAAGTCCCTAAGGTTCCTGCCTCAGTTCACAGTGGAACCTTTCCGAGCTGGAATTTGGGTGGGATTTTTGTGAAAGAAGGGCCCCTAACAGTAGCAGAGGGTGGGATGGGGCCAGGGAGGCACCACAGGCTGAGTCTGACGGCGGCCCCACCCTGCAGACAACCCACAGCTCCTGCACCCATCTGTGCCTCCTGACCTCACTGCCAGCGCCAGCATCTACCGCGGGCCAAAGTACACCCTGCAGGACTCAGCCGACAAGATCCCCATGACCAACTCACCGCTGCTGGACCCCGCTGCCCAACCTCAAGATCAAGGTCTACAGCTCTGGCACCACCAGCTCTGGGCCAGGCCTGGCAGAGCGGGGCCGACCTGCTGGGAGTCCTGCCGCCTGGCACGTACCCTGGTGACTTTGCCCGGGACACCCACTTCCTGCACCTGCGCAGTGCCAGCCTCGGCTCCCAGCAGCTCCTGGGCCTGCCCCGTGACCCGGGGAGCAGTGTCAGCGGCACCTTTGGCTGCCTGGGCGGGAGGCTCAGCATCCCTGGCACAGGTGGGTCCCTGCTCTGCTTGCCCGTCAGCCTGGCCTCGGCATGTTTCCCTCTAGACAGTTCAACACTCACCCAGCCGAAAATAGGACTTCCTGGTCCCATTTCACAGACATGGGAAGTGAGGCCCAAGGGAATAAAGTGATGATAAATGAAGACCTGAGGTCCAAGCCTGCCTCTGCCTCGCTAGGGAGGGGAACTCTCTGAACCTCAATTTCACTATCGAGTAAGTGGGAAGAGAATACTGCCATGTAGTCAAGAAACCACGGGGTGCTGTTAAAAAGCAGGGCCGCCCAGCTCAGGTTGCACAGCCAGCGGTTGACAGTTTCCCCGTGTCATACCCTGAGCTAGGCTGGGGCTGGAACCACCCCTTAGGCCTCTAGGACTCTGGCCTATTTCTGTATTCCATTGCAGTGCCTCCCCTGTGCGGTCCCTCTGGACAGCCCCCTGCAGTCAGGGACCTGGCCTTTCCTGGTACCCAGCCGCTCTCCCCCAGGCCTTGCTGGTGACCACCAGGATCTCAGAAGATGTCTTTCTCTCCCTATTCCAAGCTGGAGGCCAACCCCCCATCCCCTGTGCTAAGCTCCTGGACTCCTTCTAGCTCCTCCCTACTGACCTGTCTCTCCCCCTAGGGGGTCAGCCTGCTGGTGCCCAATGGAGCCATCCCCCAGGGCAAGTTCTATGAGATGTACCTCCTCATCAACAAGGCAGAAAGCACCCTGTGAGTAGAGAGCCCAGCCCCAGCCTGGCTGCCCCCTGCTTAGCCTGTCTCCCTGCTGCTTGCCCACCTTGGGCTCAAGTATATCCCTTCTAAGCCCAGTGCCATGACCAGAGATGGTCCTCCAAGGAAGACATTGCTCGATATTTGTTCCCATTTAAGTCATGCAAAACCAGCTCAACAAATCATAAAACTGAAAGCCAGATGACCAGCTGGCTACAAAATGACAAAGAGTTAACATCCTAACTATATGAAGAGGTTTGGGAGACCAGTAAGAAAAACTGAACATCTCAGTACAAAAATGGGCAAAGGATATGAACGAGTGATTCACACACGCACTGTCATACATACAGATGCATGCACGCACACACACAGTGGCCAACAGGTTATGAGAAAATGTTCGACTTAATTTGAAATCAGAGAAATGAGCTATGAGGTGCTGGAAGTTTCCCTGCTCATGAATTTGCAAAGATATTTTCAAATGTCATAGTACCTTCATGCTGGCAAGAGTGTGGGAACACAGCCCTCCCATGGCGCGTTGGTGGGAGTGTGGATGGGTACCAGTTTTCCAGAGGGCTTTTTAGCAGTACCTATCCACAGCATCTGCAGAGTGTAGAACCTTTGAAAACAGGAGCAAAGATTTGGCTATGAGAATGTTGCAATGTAATAGCAAAAATCTAGAAATGATTTCAAGGCCTGTGCCATTTTTCCTTAACTCTAGGAGCCCCAGGGGTACAGAACTGCCTTCTCTCACCCCAGCAGCCAGGGCAGGGGGCAACCTAGCCCCCGCTTCCTCACTGCCTCCCTCTCACCCTCCACCCTGCCCCAGCCCACTTTCAGAAGGGACCCAGACAGTATTGAGCCCCGCAGTGACCTGCGGGCCCACAGGCCTCCTGCTGTGCCGCCCCGTCATCCTCACGGTGCCCCACTGCGCAGAAGTCAGTGCCGGCAACTGGATTTTCCAGCTCAAGACTCAGGCCCACCAGGGCCACTGGGAGGTGAGAAGGCAAGGCTGGGGGCCTTGGGATCTGAAAGCCCCTTTCATCCTGGCCCAATCTGGATGGACCCCTTCCAGGGCCTTGGCTGGAGGGGGCCCGGCCATTTCACCTCCCCCCCGCCGCTGTGACCCTACAGGAAGTGGTGACCCTGGATGAGGAGACCCTGAATACCCCCTGCTACTGCCAGCTGGAGGCCAGGTCCTGCCACATCCTGCTGGACCAGCTGGGTACCTACGTGTTCACGGGTGAGTCTTACTCCCGCTCGGCAGTCAAGCGACTCCAGCTGGCCATCTTTGCCCGGCCCTCTGCACCTCCCTGGAGTACAGCCTCAGAGTCTACTGCCTGGAGGACACACCTGTAGCGCTGAAGGTAAGGCCAGACCATGGACACCTGCACAGGCCTGCACACTGCAGGTGCCTCTCCCACAGCCAGCCCACTGCATGGTACCTTCCAGTACTCCCTCCCCGGGATCATGGCACCTGCCAGGCACCCTCTGCCACCATTACCCTCATCCAGTCGTTCCTTCATTCCTCAAACATTGAAATGGCATGATACAGACCCTCGTGATACAGAGATGGAGTCAGGCACAGTTCAGCCCTCACCAAGCTGCGGGCTAGAGGTGGAGCCAGACCTGAGGATCACTGATGCGGCGCTGCGGGAGCATCAGCCTGAGGATGCGGGCTGGTGGGACTTGGTTGTTAGGGGAGAGGGTCTGCCCAACAGCCTTCTCAGAGCTGACCTTAGCCCTAAGCTCGCAAGGACAGGTGGGAGCTCCAGGCAGAGAAGGGAGAAGGGCATTCTGAGAGACAGAGCAGTTTATGCAGAGGCAGGTGTGGTGTTCTGTGTGCCAAAGCGTGCTCGGGCATGAGAGGCGGAGCTCGAGAGATGGCAGGGCTCGGCCTCCCAACAGCCTTGAGGTCATGCCAAGGAATTTGGAAGCCATCCAGTGGGTGGGGGCAGAGACCTGGTGGACACCTATTCACAGGTGCTCTCTTGAAAGCTACATTGTGGAGATGGACAGACAAAAGACTGGGAGGCTGCAGCCAGACCTTCCGCTGGACCCCGGACAACAGGCAGGCAAGGGGGCTGAACTCTGTTTAGTTAGTAGGATGGACAGAAGCAGTGGCCAATGGAGAGAGTAAGGGGAGGTAAGGAAGGGTCAGGACTGACAGCCAAGCTCCAGTGGATAGTGCCCCTAAGTGAGGGGGGCCATGGCAGATGAGGAGGGGTTCAGGGCAGGTAGAGAGAGAAGGATTTTAGCACCTGCAACCTGCTAACAGCAGGTGTTAGTACCTCCCTGTCTCCCTAGCCTCTAAGACCCTGTCCATTCTCTGCTCACTCTCCCAGCGGTTCCTAGGACCTCAGTCTCATCCTGCCACAGTGGGAAAGCACAGACCTTTGGCCCTGTTTAAACCCCTTTTCCTTTTCCATCTTTCCATCTCCCGGCTCTATGACGCCTCCTCCGTTCCTGTGGCTCCAGGGAAGAGCTCTTGTGGCTTCTTCCACCCATGGTCTGTGGGCTCTTCTAGCTCCTTTGCTTCCCGGTCTCATGTGACTTGTCTCCAGACTCCAAGTTGCTGACTGATGCAACACAGGTGAAAAGGCCTCATGGGAGAGAAGTCTCCTCCTGAGACCAGGCTGACCTGAAATTCCAGGAGGCCCATAATGGGTTAGAGGCTCTGGGGAATTGTTCTTGCAGCCTGGATCTCTTAGTACTAGGGCACTGGCTAACATCCAGTTGTGGTCAGAGAATGGAATGGAGATCAAGAGGAAGTTGCCACATGTTGGTTTGATGCCATTCTTTGTTTATTCAATCTCTGTCCATCCATCCAGTCATCCAGCCATCACTCACCAATCCATTTATCTTTTCTTCCTTCTTCTGTTTACACACTCATCCATTTGTATTTTCATCTACACATCATTTTGTCTGTCTGTATCTATCCACCCATCTATTTGTCAGCCCGTCTATTGAGCCATCCATGTATCTATTTGGTCATCTATAAATCCATTCATCCATCCTCTTGTCCCACTATCTGCATCCACCCACACAGTAATTTTTATTTGCGCACTTACCAAATGTCCAGTCCTGTGCCTCAGATGGACCCTGCTCTCAATGTTACAGCCTGGTTCCCTCTGCCCACCTGTGTCCCCAAGTCTCACACCTGCAGCAAGAAAGAGCCTGATGGCCCCATGTAATGGGCTCTCCTTTCTCACTGCTCCCTGGCCCACAGGAGGTTCTGGAGCTGGAACGGACGCTGGGTGGCTACCTAGTGGAGGAGCCAAAACCCTTGCTGTTTAAGGACAGTTACCATAACCTGCGCCTCTCCCTCCACGACATCCCTCATGCCCACTGGAGGAGCAAGCTGCTGGCCAAGTACCAGGTGAGGGCTGGGCCAAAGGAGGGGGAAGGGTGGAGCTGGGTAGGGGGCTGCCCAGAGAAGACCAATCCCTCCTCCCACCTTCCCTCTCTGTCCTGCAGCCTTGCTCCCCACACCCCACCCTTGTGTCTCTCTCTTTCTCTCCCGGTACCCCGGTCATACACTCCCACGCACACTGTCTGTATACATCATCTGTAAAGAGGTCTTACCATCTCTAAGAGCATTCATGCCTGCCAGATTGTCCAGACTAATCTCTGATGGTCACACCCCTCTGCCCATGCCCATCTGTGTGAAGCTATTGAGTCCACAAGGCTTCCCAGTCCCACAGTCTCACACACACATAAGTACACACACACACACACACACACACACACACACTTTCTCTCTCTCTCTCCCTCTCTCTCTCTCTCTCTCATATATTCAGACTCATGCCTTCTTGCCCGTATGCCCCCTTTCTCAGTTGGAGGGCCCTTGCCCAGCTCTTCTTCCTCTGCCCACCTGGATGGGAAGGTCCTAGCCTTCTCTGAGGCTGGCCCCCTCCCCTGCCCACACCTCCGTTCCCTGAGGACAGGGCCAGCTGGCCGCACCTCCATAACCCTGCCTGTTTCCCCCAGGAGATACCCTTCTACCACATTTGGAGTGGCAGCCAGAAGGCCCTGCACTGCACCTTCACGCTGGAGAGGCACAGCCTGGCCTCCACGGAGCTCACCTGCAAGATCTGTGTGCGGCAGGTGGAGGGGAGAGGGCCAGATATTCCAGCTTCATACCACGCTGGCAGAGGTGAGGGCCAGAGCGCGGACACCCGCGGGGCTGGGCGCTGCAGGGCGCAGACCCGAGGCTCTCCCTCATCTGGGGGAAGGGCCACCTCCCACAGAACTGTGCCCTCACCCACCCATGTCTGAGCTGGGAAGTGCTCACTCTTGGCCAATGTGCATGCTAAGTCGCTTCAGTCGTGTCTGACTCTTTGTGACCCCATGGACTGTAGCCTGCCAGACTCCTCTGTCCATGGGGTTCTCCAGGCAAGAATACTGGAGTGAGTTGTCATGCCCTCCTCCAGGGGATCTTCTTGACCCAGGGATCAAGCCCGCGTCTCTTATGCCTCCTGCATTGGCAGTAGGTTCTTTACCACTGGCAGCACCTGGGAAACCCCTCACCTTCCATGTCTGAGCTGGGACGTGCTCACTCTTGGCCAACAACTATGACTTACTGAGTGCAAGCATGGGCCTCACTTGCACCAAATCTCACCACATCTTCACAACCACCAGGGAGACAGATATGAGGATCCCCACCTGGGAGATGAAAAAGATTTAATTGTGGGCAGGGATCGTGGCCCTTGTATCTCCACGATAACCCAGATTGCAATTCTCCTGCACTATAACCCAGACTGAGGTTTATAAAACCTGAGGTACCGCGGGGGACAGTGCCGAGCCCTCCCTGCAGCGCAGTGGAGAGAGTGCTGGAAGCAGTCTAGACCCAGCCCTGTCACTGACTCACCACATGACCATGGATAGTCACTTCCCCTTTCTAGACTTCATTTTTGCTTGTGTAAATGTGGGTCCACGTGGATGCGACTGTGGCTGAGGCCCTCGTGGCTTTGTAATCAGGAGACCGCATCAGCACTGGCCGGGGCCATGCATTAGCTTGTGCCCTGAGGCTGGGGAAGGGTGTGCCGCCCCGGTCCTGGAGAGCTCACCTTCCAGTGGACAAGGCCTTTGAGCAGCTGGAGCCCACCCAGAGCACAGAGAGATGCCGGAGTCTTCCCAAGCTCACAGTCCCTGGGCAGGGAGGCTGGAGGGACAAGATGCCCAGTGGCATTGCACACAGGGAGCCCTCTCCCCATCTCACCCTTGCTCTCTGTTTTTCCAGACGCCTGCTGGCTCCCTAGACGCCCTCTGCTCCGCCCCCCAGCAGTGTGGTCACCACCCAACTGGGACCCTATGCCTTCAAGATCCCCCTGTCCATCCGCCAGAAGATATGCAACAGCCTGGATGCCCCCAACTCACGTGGCAATGACTGGCGGCTGTTGGCACAGAAGCTCTCCATGGACCGGTGAGTGTGGGGACAGTCTGCCGGGCTGGGACCACAGCCACTCCCTCCCGGTGTCCCCATGGGGCAGGCAGCCTGATAGTGGTTCTTTGAAGAGCATCATGCTCAGAGTGCTAGCCCGTGAGAATCAGGTCAAGCCAGGATACCAGCCAGGGGTGATCAGCAGCAGCAGCCCTGTGCCCAGGACATCAGGTGTTCTGGAAATGCTTGCTGGGTGGCAGAATCCATCCTGGTGTCAGAACTCTTCTGGAGAGCTTAAAATGCTGGGCAAATATAATGGCAATAGTCATCCTCACTGGGGCTCACAGAGGAGCAGTGTATGGCCTAGGGCCATACAGCCTGCAAGCAGAGGGGCTTGGACTCAGACCCAGGACGGGGTGGGGGTCCAGAGCCCACAGTCCCGGTGCTCTGGGGAGGTCCTTCCAGGGGCCCCTCAACCCACGGTCCCTGGGAGGGGCTGAGCATCTGGGGGAGCCCAGGGTCCCTTCTCCTTCCCTCCATCAGGTACCTGAACTACTTTGCCACCAAAGCAAGCCCCACGGGTGTGATCTTGGACCTCTGGGAAGCTCTGCAGCAGGACGATGGGGACCTCAACAGCCTGGCGAGTGCCTTGGAGGAGATGGGCAAGAGCGAGATGCTGGTGGCCATGGCTACCGATGGGGAGTGCTGAGCCGGCCTGCACCTGCGGGCTGGGAGGGGCCAGCGGGAGGCGGGCACAGGCAGGCCCGGGGCAGCCTCCCGGGGGCAGCCTCCTGGGGGCAGCTGGGCTTCCTCCGCCCTCGAGCTCACAGTCAAAATCGCCTCTCCTCCTCCTCCCCCACCTTGCCCCACCCGCAGACCGCAACCAGCCTTAGGAGATCCATGGACTTCGTTGTTGGGAGGACTCAGCGGTCCTCTTCCACCCCATGCTGTCTCTCCTGACCTCAGACCTCTGTGCAGGAAGCGGGAGGGGCCAGGCCCTCTGGAGGCAGCTAGGGGAACAAGGAGGTGGCCCTCCCACCCTCAGCCCCGGGAACTCTCAGGGCATCTGTTTTAGTTGTGTTCCTTATTCTCTTTCTCGATTATTGATTCTCCCTCCTCCCTCTCCGTTCACACCATTTTCCTCTTTGAAGAGTCAAGTACAATTCAGAGAAACTGCTTTCTCAAGAGGAAAGAAAGAAAGCTTCCAACCACTAGTAAGGCTCAAAAAAAAAAAAAGAAAAAGAAAAACACCAAAATCACAAGGGAAAAGAAAACCCAGTTTCTTAGGAAACGCAAATGATTTATTATCCAGATATTTGGATAAGTTCTTTTTAAGAAAAAAAAGAAAATGAAAAAACAACACACAAAAATAGAAAACGCTTTTCTTGAGTGTGGGTGTGGGCGTGCTTGTGATTCTGGCCAGCAGCCTGTGTGTGTGTATGTGTGTAAGAGAGAGAGAGAATCAGGGAGAGAGACTGAATAGGAAACCCTTTGCTGCTAATGATTCCATCTTAGACTAAATTCTAACAAGCCCTCAGCTTCCGCATTTCTACAGGGTCAGATGAGGTCTGAGCCGTGGTCCCGTGTTTCTGAAATCTTAAACAGATGCTGAATCAGTAAAGCCAAGGAGGCCTGAGGTCTGGTGTGGGGTGGGGTCCTGCCTCCCTCTCACAGCCCCAGGCAGGTGCCCCCATGGCTCCTCTGGGTTCCCAGGAATCCAGATTAAAAGGGTCTGGGATGGGAAATGTGGTTGGACCAGCCCAGCTGGGGAGTACTGTGGTTTGGGACCTCCTGGAGAAGGGGCGTGGCCCAGAGAGGGTTCTCACGGAGAAAGGAGTCAGGGATGAGAATCCCCTGTGGACACCTCTCCTCCCCCACCCCAAGGCGGGGCCAGCTGGGACACCCCAGCCTCTAGACCAGGTGGGCTGGAGCAGGTAGACCTTCTCTTATGCCCAGGAATCCAGGATCTGCCCTTCCCTAGCAGATTCCCTTCCATTTCTCCTTCTATAAAACAGAAAGGGAGGATAGGACAGGCTATCCTCTTCAGAAGCCTGAACTCCTGGGGGCGGTATGGCTTTGAGGAACGTGTGAACAGCCAGCCCTATGGGCGGCGTGGGAGGCAGGGAGGCGGCTGGTCTGGCTGTGCTTTGCACACCTGCCCGGGAGTGGAGGAGGATGCGGGGGTGGGGGGGGTGTAGCGGGGGGAGTGCTATCTTCCCAGCTCTGATCTCCCCAGGCACCTCCCTGCAACCCTCTTCTCACTCTGCTTCTGCTGTCTGGGAGAGTCTGAAGGAAGCTTTGACCAGCAGGGTGGAGGCGGGTGTGGCACCCCTTCTCCAGCCTGCCTGTCCAGGAGGTTCCGAGGGGCCATCAAGGTCCCTTTCCAGCCGTCTGGTGATAGCTGGAACCAGACTCATGAGGTGACAAAGAGGCCACATCAAAGGCTTCTCCTCCTTGGCACCCAGGCCAAAGCAAGTGCCAGCTCTGGGCACTCACCCCAGGGCTTGCCCCAGCAGGTCCAGGAGCAGCTGCTGGGACCAGCCTGGGCGTATCCTGGCCTTTGAAAGTCTGATCTCCTGGGAGAAGAGCAGGTTAGAGGGCTGTAGTCCTAGCCAGG
The DNA here is from genome assembly GCA_917880005.1 of Nanger dama. NCBI lineage: Eukaryota > Metazoa > Chordata > Mammalia > Artiodactyla > Bovidae > Nanger > Nanger dama. The sequence continues at coordinate 18,257,729 of CAKJTW010000028.1, read as the reverse complement.
GTCCTCAGCCTGGCGTCCCAGCCATGTACTTGGGGGCATGTGGAGACAGTGAGATTTTCACCACTCCCAGCCCCCTGGGGAATGGGCTGCCGGGCAGCCATCAAGGGCCTGCTGGGTTTGAGAGAGGTTCCTTTTTATCAAGGCTGCTCAAGGGGCCAGACCTGCATCAGGCTTGAGCCCCTGAGGCTGAGACCACAGCCTTTTACTTTTACCCCAGTGCCTGTGTGGACGTTGCCTCAACAAAAGCAGCGAGCCTTCCCTGCCAAAGGTGCCATCCGCCTTGGGCTCAGTCTCCCTGCCCGCTCCTAGTCTGAGCCGTGTGGGCCTGTGTGGTCACATGAGGGCAGTCTGGAGTCCAGGACCAGCATTTAAGCTCCAGCTTTGCTATGAAGCCTCTGTGTGACTTTAAGCATCTGACTGCCTTCTCAAGGCCTCTTTTCCTCTTTAGACCTAGAAGGCTCCACAGCTTCTGTCTGAGGCCGTTTGGTCTCTGATACATCATTCTAGGCTTCTAAGGTGAATCCTGGTGGGTTGAAGTTGACTGTGGTCTGCCATGGCCCTCCTCCCTGCCCCTCCTCCCTCCCTTCCTCTCCTCCCTCCCTTCCTCTTCTCCCTCCCTGTCCCTCCTCCCTCCCTTCCCTCCTCTCCTCCCTGCCCCTCCTCCCTGCCCCCCCGCTTCCCTCCTCTTCCTTTCTCTCCTCCCCCTGCCCCTCCCTCCCTACCCCACCCTGAGAAACGTGTTTCCTTAGCTCCCAGGACGGAGCTCTTGTTGGATGTGGCCAGGCCAGCCACCCAGGTGCCATTTCTGACCTGATTTCCAGAAATTGTGTACCAGGGCCTGGAGCACAAAACCAATTGGCTAAAGCCTCCTGGGAAGGCTCAAACTGTCCAGCTTTATAAGAAAGCCTGGAAAGGATTTACTGGCTCCATCAATCTGCTTGGGCTACTGTGACTGTGTCTGCACACTGCCCGCCTAGGGGTGGCATGAAGGTTTCATGGCTTATTCAGGCCTGAGAGGCAGCCCCACGCAGCCCGAGTACCTTGAGAGGCACAGATTAAGATTCGCTGCAGGGCCTACATGCTGTGTTGACGTCTCTCTCATCTCTGGGGTGTGCTTGCACATCTGTGCGTGTATGCATGTGCTTTTATCTGTGGATGCATCAGCGTGCCTCTCTGGGAACGTGTCCCCGCCCGTGTGTGCGTGTGTGCCCTCCTCGAGTCCACTGGGCCACCTGGAGGTTGCCCTCTCTGAGTACACAGGGTCAGTCGGTGTCTCTTCTACGTGCCTCTCCCTCTGCCTTCTCTCATAGGGGTCTGGGCTCCAGAGGGGCCCTCCCTCTCCTGGATGCTCCAAGGCCCTCTGGTCTCCTTCCCCCAGCAACCAGGCAGCTGAGCCAGTTCCCTTAACAGGCCCTCTGGGGAGAGGTGACCAGGAGCCTGGGTGCAGGGAGCAGCTCTCCCCTGCGGGCCAAGGGGCTGTACCACCCGCCTGGGCAGTGGACATAGTTATATGCCCAAGGGCTGCCGGGCTGGCCCCAGTCCCACCTCTGTTTATTCTGTACTACAACCTGTAAATAACATTTAGCATTCCTATTGTAACAAAATTAATTTTTATGAAATAAATTATATTTCCTAGTCTAATAAAAAATTCAGGTTATAGTCTGCTGTCTTTTTGACTGCCTTTCTATCAGCAATTGGGAATGATCTTCCTGCTTTTCTCAAAATTCCATGAGTTTGGGGTCAAGGGGTCATTGCCGGAGCTCTCTGAGCTCCTGGAAATGATCAAGTGCAACTGCCTAACTTTATACAAGAGAAAAGTGGCCCAGAGAGGACTGAGAACATCCCTCTGGTCACGCAGCAAACTAGAGCCTGTGCTGACTCTGATCGCAGTCTCTGCTCCCCAGCCAGTGCTCTCAGTGTGTAAGCATTTGTGGGATGTGTTCAGGGGTCAGTCTTTTGAGCCTGTCATGGGCTAGGTGATGAGTGGGAGGAACGACAGAGGTGAAGCCCTCGGCGTCCTTGTCTGCCTGTAAGACATTCAGAAACATGTTTTCCAACTGGGGCCGAGGCTGAGGTCAGTTGAGAGCACTCACCTGAGACAAAATCATGCCAGCAGAAAGGGAATGATGGGCAGGCTGGGCTTGTGTGACTTTGCACCCACGGCTGCCGTGATGGTTGGGCAGGTTACATACTGAACAAGAAAGCCGTATCTAAGGGGGAAGGTGGTGCCTTTCCCACTCAGATTGAAGGTTTATGTATTTATTATACTGTGAGATATTTCCAGCAGAGGGCAGTAAAGGGCACTGTTCTAATAACATCAGTATGTTGGTATTAATTTTCCTATAGATAAAAACGTCTCAAGGGAATTTTTTTCTAATATGCACAAAGGTGCCATACAACCACAGCAGCCCTGATCCCCTCTGCCCTGTAGACTTCAAGTCTCCCTGTGTGAGTTGAGTCTGGTCCCAGCATTTTCCAGCATGCATTGCCTATTCTGCAGATGAATTCTGCAATCTCTGAATTCTGGGGTGAGAGCACCCTCTGGCTTTGTGGTAGAGAGTCATAGCACATTAAAGGCTCTGAGAAGGCCTGTGTGAAGATGCTGGTCTTATAATATAGGGCGTACCACATGTATTTGGCCATGGGATACTTTTTATGTTTATATTTTTTATTGTAGTATAGTTGATTTACAACGTTGTGTTAGTTTCAGGTATACAGCAAAGTGAGTAAGTTATATCCATTGTTTTCAGAATCTTTTCCATACGGGCCATTATAGAGTATTGAGTGGAGTTCCCTGTGCTATACAGTAGGTCTTTATTTATTATCTATTATGGGGCCCTTTTCTAAACCTTTCATGCCCTGAAGGGTCCTGACAGTTCTGACTTGCAGGGACCTGAGGCTCTGGGGTGTGTGCCAAGGATGGCCTGGCTGTCCCCCTGGGGGTTGGGAGCACCTGTGGGCTGGGTCCTCTGGGAGCTTATGGCCTAGTGGGGAAGGCGGGATAAACAAGGCACGTACGCATACACGCACATAGACCTAGACTCAGACTGTCATCCTTTCCTGGAGTCCAGGAGTACTTAGAGCCATCATATTTGTGTGTGTGTGTGTGTGTGTGTGTGTGTGTGTGTGGTACAATGGAAAGATGGTATAGCCTGAGGTGGGCAGCAGCCCAGGGAGGGGGTGGGAAGTAGCCCCCATAGGCAGGTAGGTTATCTGCAGTCCCCCAGGAGTCACCCATTTAAAACCCCTACATCTATCCCATCACTTCAGCAGGAAGGCCTCGATTGCCACCTGCTCCTTGATGGGGTGCAAAGAGTTCCAGCCTGGGAGGCAGGGGACCTGGATTCTGGCCCTGATGTTGTGGGGGTCACTTCTCCTTCCCAAGCCTCAGTTTCCCCACGCATGAAATGGCAGCCTTCGACCTGCTGCTCTGTAAGATTTCCCTGGCTGGTATGGTTCTGTAATTGGAGAAAGGGAGGTGGCAGCCCCACCCCTTGGACCCTCCTCTATCACTGTCCCAGGGTGGATGATGGGAAACCAGGAGCAGGCAGAAGATGGGCCAGTTCTGCCCTGGTAACCGGGTGGCCCCAGTGAGACGCTCTAGAGCAGAGCAGCAAGGTGACAAGGCTGCCGCCCATGCCAGCCTGGCACAGCCACGATCTTCAGGCCACCTGCTGTTGCCCTGGAAGGGCTGCTGGGTTCAGGTTTCACCAGCTGCCCCTTCCTTCACTAGGGAAGGAGAGAAAGCCCATTGCAACCCCAGCTGACAGCTTAAGATCAGACTCAGGAAGACTTCATCCATTTCTGTTTGGCAAATTTTTGAAACTTTGCCCATTTTAATTCAAAATGGTATCATGCCTATGTTTAAAAATTAAGGTACAAAAGAATAGGTGAAAAGTAGATACCCCACCTCCTCCTGTCTCACCCCTTCCCGGCCACTCTCCCCATTCCCAGTCCTCCCCCATAGAGGCAATGGTTACTTTTCTTATATATCCCCTCAGGAAGATCTATGCATATGCACACATATATTTGTACATGTAAATATTTAAATATAATGGGTTTGATCCAAGAGTCTCAGCCCCTCAAGGTATAAACATGAACTAGTTTTATTTTTCCAATAACTGCTCAGATATTCATTTTGTTGACACCATCTTTCCCGCTGGATAGCAAGCTCCCTTAACGATGTCTCCATGGAGGTCCCTAACTTTTCTCTCCCTTGCAGTTATTAAGACATATTCATTTTGGTTGCTAAGGCTCAACCCATCCATCTTGGAACTCCAACCATGTTTAACTAAGTCCCTGGGAGCGCCCTCTACAGGCCACTGGGGGCTGTGCTGCCAGCTCTCTGCACCTCCCCCTTGCTCACTACTGCCTCTGCCAACCACCCCCAGCTTCCAAATTCCGATATCTTCCTTCCTCTCAACCTCCACCCTTGTCACTTCATCTGAAAAGCTACCATCAAACCAGTTGCTGCCTCTTGCACCAGGTACACGAGTCTCACACCAAAACCCCAGTTCAGTTCAGTTCAGTCACTCAGTCATGTCCGACTCTTTGCGACCCCATGAATCGCAGCACGCCAGGCCTCCCTGTCCACCACCAACTCCAGGAGTTCACCCAGACTCACATCCATCGAGTCAGTGATGCCATCCAGCCATCTCATCCTCTGTCGTCCCCTTCTCCTCCTGCCCCCAATCCCTCCCAGCATCAGAGTCTTTTCCAATGAGTCAACTCTTCGCATCAGGTGGCCAAAATACTGGAGTTTCAGCTTTAGCATCATCCCCTCCAAAGAAATCCCAAGGTTGATCTCCTTCAGAATGGATCAGTTGGATCTCCTTGTAGTCCAAGGGATTCTTAAGAGTCTTTTCCGACACCACAGTTCAAAAGCATCAATTCTTTGGCCCTCAGCCTTCTTCATAGTCCAACTCTCACATCCATACACGACCACAGTAAAAACCATAACCTTCACCAGACGGACCTTAGTCGGCAAAGTAATGTCTCTGCTTTTGAATATGCTATCTAGACTTTTCTTCCAAGGAGTAAGCGTCTTTTAATTTCATGGCTGCAGTCACCATCTACAGTGATTTTGGAGCCCCCAAAATAAAGTCTGACACTGTTTCCACTGTTTCCCCGTCTATTTCCCATGAAGTGATGGGACCAGATGCCATGATCTTCATTTTCTGAATGTTGAGCTTTAAGCCAACTTTTTCACTCTTCACTTTCACTTTCATCAAGAGGCTTTTAGCTCCTCTTCACTTTCTGCCATAACGGGGTGTCATCTGCATATCTGAGGTTATTGGTATTTCTCCTGGCAATCTTGATTCCAGCTTGTGCTTCTTCCAGCCCAGCATTTCTCATGATGTACTCTGCATAAAAGTTAAATAACCAAAACCCTAGCCTTCTCCAAATGGACGTGGGGGCAGTTCTAGCGACCGTTCTCGACAGGTTGCCATTTCTAACCATAATCTCCGCCCTGGACCATCATTACAAGGACAGGAGGCGCTTGAGATTAGGAACTGCCAGGACCTGATATTTCAGAACACAAGCTGGTGGGGCAGGGAGTGGCCCCACGCAGCTGCACATCTCACTGGGCACAGGGGCCATCACTGCTGGGTACCAGTCCGGCCAGCACACACTACCCCCAGAGCCATGCCAAGGGGGAGACAGGGAAACAGATGGGCAAGGGGGCCACAGAAGCTCCTACTCAGCCTGGAGCTTCCACAAAGACTTTATGGAATGAAGATGCTTTAGAACGCTAGGGTTGGTGTCTCTGAATCAGTTTCTTAATTATGTATTTTGTGGAAGATGCTTTTAGGCAAAAGTCGGCAGCAACTTTTTTTTTTTTTAATGAAACTTCTTGCAAAGAGAAGGTGCTGGTGTCCTTTTAGCAGGTGATGGGAGATGTGAAGGCTGCTGTCTGCCAGAGGTGCTGGGGTGGCCTCAGGGCCCTGTCTGTGTATGTGTGTATGAGTGTGAGGGGTGTGGGTGGGCTGGTGTCCCCTTAAGGATCCTAACCTGGGACAGGGAGGTGGGGGAGAGTCCGTGGGAGGGGGGAACCAGCGAGTCTGCTATTCCTGCAGTGGTGAAGGGCCCGTCCAGCCCAGTTCTTCAGGGGATTTGAATCTGCCCATCCCAGTTCTTCAGCCCAAGAAGCTTCCTCAAGGAGAAGGTCTGGATATTTGGAAACTCAATCAATATTTATTGATCTGATCCACAAACTGACACAGCACAGGGAGTACACAGGGGTGAATCAGACCTGGACTCGGGGCTCAAACAGCTCAACAGAATGAAAAGCAAATTCTTATAGTGGGTACACCAGGACCAGGCAGAAGCCAGGCTGAGAGGGGCACCCAGGACATGCTCCTGAGCCGCTGGTCCTCTCTGCAGACTGCCAGAGGCCCTGCCTGGGCGCTGCTCTCCTCAGGCTGTGTCAGAGGGACAGTGGCGCCTGTCCCAGCCCCCCTCCTGCATCCCTGCACCGGACGGCAGCCTCAGCTGCTCCTCTCCCCAGGAAGGGCAGGGCTGAGCTGCCAGACCTCAGGTCCCAGCAATGCCCCCATGACCAGGAACTCAGGCACAGATACCCAGCACTCACACCAGGAAATACCGTGACTACCCAAGGGGGTTACACTGGGCAGAGGCAGTCCCTGCAGACTACAGGGGCTCGTTGGGATCCATTTCACAGACATTTAGGATGGCAGAGCTGGGGTTCTTGACCATTCACTAATCTACCCTCACCCGATGCCAGTTTCCCTTCACAATGGCCTACACGTGGGCTTGACCAATCTCTGCTTGAATACTTTCAGAGCTGGGGAACTCATCACTTACTAACAGTAGTAATGGCTGGCTTTTGAGTGCTGACTTACTTTCACTGTAAGGGGCTGATCTTATCTTCAGGAACCAACAAGAATAAGTCTAAAGTCTTCTAGTCCCTAAAAACTTCTCAAACATTTGAAAACAGCCCTCATGGTTCACCCTGGAGCCATTTCTCCCCAACCAAATGCTCCCAGGCCCTCAGGTGATGTGGTCCAGAGTTCGCATGTGCTTTGTGCTCCCTAGGTTCCCGCTCACCTGCCTCTGCTACTTTGACTCCCACAAGGAGGTGAAAATGGTGCCTGCATCCAGGGTGTGGGAGGCATAAAGGCCACCAACTGGGAGGTGCCAAGCATGAGGGGTGGCACTGAGGAGGCTCAGGAAATAGAAGTTAATTTTTTTCCCATAGCCCCATCTCAGCTGTGGCTTTAAAGGGACAAGTTCAGGGGTCTGCCTGTCCTAGGTCTGAACCCCGACTCCATCATCTGCTTTCCAAGTGACCTTGGGCCAATTGCTTAAACCAAATTCCTGACCCACAGAATCTGTAATATAATAGACAGTTGTTTTATAATGACACTGTGGGGTCATTCGTTTTGCAGCCATAGTAACTGGAACACAGGAGCTTCCCGGGTGCCAGTGTTCCTGACCTGGGTTCTTAGACTCGTTGGTGGTGGTGTTTAGTCGCTAAGCTGTGTCTACTCTTTAAGACCTTTGGACTCTTTGTGCTATGCTTAGTCTCTCAGTTGTGTCTGACTCTTTGCGGTCCCATAGGCTGCAGCCCACCAGGCTCCTCTGTCATGGGGATTCTCCAGGCAAGAATACTGGAGTGGGTTGCCATGCCCTCCTCCAGGGGATCTTCCCAACCTAGGGGTCAAACCGAGGTCTCCTGCATTGCAGGCAGATCCTTTACCAGCTGAGCCACAAGGGAAGCCCAAGAATAATGGAGTGGGTAGCCTATCTCTTCTCCAGGGGATCTTCCCAGTGCAGGAATCAAACTGGGGTCTCCTGCATTGCAGAAAGATTCTTTACCAGCTGAGTTACCAGGGAAGCCAGACTCTTTAAACAATAGCAATTGATGAGACCAGGTGAGGAATTCCAGTGAGGCTTTACTGGGACTCATGCGAGCATGAAAGAGCAAGAACAAGTAACAGGCACCCTTGCTCATTCTCCATGGAGGGGAAGCTGGTTCCTTCAGTGGGATGAGGGCAGGGGTTTATCAGTAGGTGGGGCCCAAGAGGTGGCTTAGTTGTTCCTCCCAGCCCCGTGGAGCTGCTGTGTGCAGGGATCATGCACAGTACCCTGCTTTTGCTCTGGGCACCTCAGAAGTGGCAGTTGGGTTTTGGCCTTTTGTATCTTCTTGCTCTTGACTTGCCCCAGTTGTGCATGCATGCAGTTACTTTTTAGCCCCTTGTAGTTTCTTGGTATTCTGTTGCTCAAGGAGACAAGAAGACGTTTGTCCAGGTGCAAGCACTGCAGCAAAGGGTCCCAGGTTCCAGCCTGTGTCACTCACTAATGTTCCATTTCTTGATCCGGGTGCTGATGGCATACATACATCCATTGTGTGGTCATTCATAAACGCTACACTTACAATTTGTAGGTTATACTTCCATCAGAAAACAAGGAAACAAAAGAAGCAGTGGAAAGAATGCATTAAGGAGTGTTAGACTAAAGGTGTAAGAAAAAGAAGGGTTGATGGATCCTGAAAGTCTCCTGAGCCTGGTGGGAGGGGAGGGTTTAGGATCTGGGGCCATAGAGGGCAGACCTAGGGCAGAGAGGAGAACTTTCCTGTTGTAACTGAAAAGAGAAAAACAGGAGCAGATAGGGGGCATATTTGGTGCTGAGAAATGAGGAAGTTCCTCCCTGATGGCTTCTGTGTTCTCTGCCAGGTAGGAGGCAGGAGGCAAGGCCGTCTTAGGATGGGACGTGTTCAGATGTTTGAGATGAGTGGAGAAGGAAGATGGCAGCCGTTTCTATGGAGAGTAGGAGCTAGGACTACCATGGGACTACCAGAATCCTGGATGCCCAGCCCAGATGGTAACTTGAATTCAGAGTGGAGCCACTGGCCTGCTGGGGACTTTCTGCAGGAAGGCTCATCCACTCGGGTGTAGGGAGTGCCGGAGTCGAGGGCTATGAGAATTGAGAGTATTATCAAGATGTTACTGAGATGATGAGCCATGTAATCTAAGCTGGCTCCAAGAAGAAGGAAGATGCCCATTGTATGGAGAGAAGACAGACGGGTCAGGGCTGGAGTCTCCAGCAGGTCCAGAACTGCTCAGTGGGAGCAGTTAGGCAAAGCAAAGGAGAGGTGGTTCAGGTCAGAGAGATGGTTAGGACTTGAGCTAGTGATGTGGGCGCAGAGAGTTATGGGTCAGCAGTTATGGATAATTCTTTATCTCCCAGGAGCCACATGCCCTGCTTGGGGGCCCAGGAAATCCTAGAAAGCAGGAAATGCGCTGAGGTAGCTCAGCTCGCGAGAACAGCAGTGACAGGAAAAGGCCACAAGATGGCAGCATCAGCCCAATGAGGCTTCCGCCTCCAGTGCTGGCCCACCTGTGCAGGCTCTTATTGCTTAATTGCCTACACGTTTGCAGGCTTTGGAGCAATGAGTTTATGCGAACCTCCCCCACCCCCACTCCAGACCATCTTGGTTGGAACCCCTGACTGAGCTCAGGAGGCAGAAAGGCGACGATTTGAATCTTGGCTCTGTGGTTTATCAGCTGTGTGTCTCTGAAAATGTCTCTCTCAGCACCCCAGGTTCCTCACATGTGAAGGTGAAAGTCGCTCAGTCGTGTCTGACTCTTTTCAACCCCATGGACTATAACTCCATGGAATTCTCCAGGCCAGAATACTGGAGTGGGTAGCCTTTCCCTTCTCCAAGGGATCTTCCCAACCCAGGGATCAAACCCAGGTCTCCTGCATTGCAGGGGATTCTTTTACCAGCTGAGCCACAAGGGAAGCCCAAGAATATTGAAGTTGGTCCTCATATGTAAAAGAAGCTAACTAGAGTACCAGCCTCAAAGGAGACGGTTGTTTGGCGTGGGGAAAGGCAGCCAGAGCGTCCTTTAGAGCTATCAATATTACTTCTGAACCCCTCAATGCCCTGCCCTAGGCCTCATAGAAGGCTATTAGGTTGGGCTGATATGAGTAGGGAAACCAGGCTTGATTTCATAGGGATACCTAGACAGCGTCTAAGCCTAAGCCCAGGTTCATATGGCTCCAATTTGTCCACCACACCAGGAGACGTCCCCAGCCAGTCCTTGTCATGCCATCGCAGCTCCCGGGGCCAGGAGCAAGTCCCTTTGTAAAACTGAGATAGCTTCTGTTCAATTGTCAGAACTTTCAGAGTATTTCCAAGCCAAGGTGTGGCAGGATGCTTTACTCTGAGAATTACAAATTATCAACCCAGTGAAGAGCGCTTGCGATGTTTTGAATTTTCATTTCTTCTTTCTTCTTTCTTCCTCTCTCTCTCCCTTCTCTTCCCTTGCTCTCCTCCTTCTCTTTTTATTCTCCCTCTCTTCTTCCGTTCTCTCCCCACTTCTCTTTCTTCTTCATGTGCATTTCAGAACAGTGGTGATGCCCAGTAGCTGTGCAGCACTGTGCGATTTACAAGTATTTCCCTGACATTCTCTGCTGCCTGCAAACAGGCATCAACTCCACCCAGCTGAAAAGCCTGAACTCATCTCCACCCCGGACACAGAGTACATGGCCCTCAGGCAGGAAAGTGTTGCTTCATTCCCGTGCATGCCTGCTAAGTCACTTCAGTCATGTCCGACTCTTTGCGACCCTATGGACTGTAGTCCACCAGGCTCCTCTGTCCACTAAATTCTTCAGGCAAAAATACTGGAATGAGTTGCCATGCCCTCCTCCAGGGGATCTTCCCAACCCAGGATCGAACCCGAGTCTCCTGTGTTGGCAGGCGGGTTCTTACCTCTAGCACCACCTATCAAAAGGGGCCTCCACAGCCAGTCCACAACATCCGGCCAAACCAGTCACCGTGGCCTGCCCATGTATTCCCATCCCCTTGGTCCTGAAATCGGTCTGCTCTCAAGTCGGCTGTAGATTGCAGGGCTTCTTACGTCCTCTGCCCCTTCTGGCCTGTCCCCTGGGGAGAGTGCAAGCTCCTCCCAAGCAAGACCCCAGCCCTTTCCACCCTTGGGTCTTCACACTGTTTTTACTCTCTCAGCACTTCTGACAACAGATGCGGTGGGTTTCTTTTACATGTATACTCCAACAAATTCTCCAACTCTCTGGACATCAGCTGGGGACCCAACAATTCAATTCTACACTATCTGGAGCCACAGACCCTACACATTGAAGGGTCCCACAAGGCTGCCCCCTACTTCAACTTCAGACTCCAGCCATAGGTATAGAGTACCCAGGGTGCCCAAACTTTTGTCCAACTTGGTGACAAAATCAGGGGTTCCCACACACTTCCTCCAGTTTCAATAATTTGCTAGGATGGCCTACAGAATTCAGGGAAAAAACTTACTATCACTGGTTTATTTTATATAAAGGGTACAAAATGAACAAGGTACCAGGTCCCAAGTTTCTGTCCCCATGGAGTTGGGGTGTGCCACCCTCCCTGAAGGTGGATGTGTTTGCCAACCCAGAAGCTCTCTGAACCCACTCATTTAGGGGTTTTATGGAGGTTCATTATGTAGGCATGGTTAATTAACTCACTGGTCATGGGTGGTTAGGGTTATCACCAGCTCCTCTCCCCTCCCTGGAGGCAGGGCCTGGAGCTGAAAGTTCCAACCTTCTAATCCCCTGGGTGGGTTCCACCAGCCCTCAACCAGAAGCAATCTGGGGCCCACCAAGCCCACCTCATTAGCATAAATTCAGGTGTGGCTTAAATGGGCTTGAATAACAAAAAAAAAATCACCATCACTCAGGAAATTCTATGGATTTTAGAAACATTCTATCAGGAACCAGGGACCAGATCAAATATATTTCTGATCCTAACACACCACAGGCCCCGCTGCAGGGCCTGGCACATGGTAGGTCTGCTTAATGAAGGACGCACAGTGTTCTGCCAGCCTCACCATGAAACAAGACTGCCACCTCCCCGTGGCCCTGAGAGCACCCAGCGCTGACCCACCACTGTGGGGTCAGGGGACTCTCAACAGTTTTAGAACCAGACAGAGCTAGGGTTACATCACACTTCCGTCGGGGCTTCCCACAAGCCCAGCTTTCTCAGGTCCGTGAGAGGGGCACAGGGGCAACTCCGGCTCCTCCGGGCATGTGACAATAATGAGCGTGGTTGTCAGGTCAAAGCAGAGAGACGGTAACTGCCTTGGGCGGTAATTCAGACAGGAAGTTCTGGCGGCCGGTGGGAGGGCCTGATAGGGTCGGAGTGGTCCTGAGGACTAGCTACTCCTCTGCCTCGTCTAGTGAGCTTCTGGAAGGTGCTGGCTCCCGGGAGGGTCCCCGCGGGTGCGGGGAACAGTAGGGGATCAGAGAGGTTCAGGTGAGACTCCGCAGCTGCCTGGGGCGGGGCGGGTGGAGAGCTCTTTGGCACTGCGGAGCAGGGCTCTGGGAGTTGACGGGGTGATCGGGCTCCACGGTGGGGAAGCAGCGGCGGCAGCACCGGGAGCCGACTCACTGCGCACTCGCGCGCTAGCCTGGGCGGTGCACCTGGGGGCCGGCGCCTCACTCCCTCCACCTGTGAAATGGGCGCGTGCCCACAGCCGGCCGCCCGCGTAACTGCGCGCGGAGCCGCGAAAGGACACCCGTTCGCAAACCCGGAAGCGCCGGCGGGGGTGGGGCAGGGGGCGGGGCCTGGAGGCGGAGCCCGGCCTCAGGGCCGGCCGAGCCCCGAGTCGCAGTGGCCGCGGCAGCCGGGGAGGCAGCGGCGGTGGCGGCGAGCGACGGCGACAGTAAGTGCGGGCCGGCGGTCGGGCGCGGGCCTGGCCCCCGCCCAGCTCTTCAGGCTCCTGGTGGCTCCCCGGGCTCTCGCTGGGGGCGGCCTCCCCCCTCCCCACCCTGCGGCCCTCCTGGGGGTGCTCCCCCTGGAGCCGCAGGACCGCGACCCGGCCTCCGGCTCGGTGCGATGCCTCTCGCTGTGACCCCCTTCCCCGGCGTCCATTCTCTTCCTCCCTTGCTCTCGCCTCTCACTTTCCTCTCACATTCCCTCCTCCTGGGTCTTCGTTCTCCTCCAGATTCTCTTCCCGCCCCCTCATGAACTTCCTGAGATCGGACCTCACCGTTTGGATGTGGGGGGCTTGGGTATGGACAAGTTAGCTTAAAGTATCCAGAAGGTGGCTGAGAGTCCAAATCGGGGCGCCTGAGTCTGGGGGTGTCCCCGACCCCAAGGCAAATTCTGCCGTGGCCTCTGCGTGGCGCCCTGTGTTTCCCACGGTGCTTTCCCATAGGGTAGCCTCTCCAGCCCCTTGCCCCCATTTCACAGGTGAGGAAATCGAGGCACAAAGGCGAGATTGACTTAAGAGTCAGAAACTTCCTGGGAACCAGCACCCAGACCTGGAAGATGGTCTGCGGTGGCCACAGGCCCCACAAGTTTCTGCTGCGTTGAGCAGGGTCTACCCCTTGCCCCAATTCAACCAGGACAGGAGCAGGGCTGAGCCCTGCCGATTCCTACAGGTGCCTGTGGGAACACACCCCAGGGCATCGCCAGCCCGGCCCTGGGGATGCCAGGACTCTTCCTTGCCTTTCTTCTTTTTTTAATCCAAAGCCAGAAGCTAGCTTTCATAAAGAGTAATAAGACTTTGCTCACTCCAGTGCCCCAGCCTGTGACCTGAGTGAGAGAAAATTCCCTGGCTCTTTCAGAAGCTTGGTCAAGGCCGAATGGTCCTGGACAAATAGGCCCCTGGAGCTGAGAATGGACTCCAGCCGAGTGTGGCCTGAGTGACTGGACGTTAGCCCCAGCACCTACCCCTGGAGTTGGAGCATCTGGAAAGGACCACTTGCCCATTGTTTTCCTACATGGGTCATAATTTTTACATTTTTAAACACTAATATAGAAACTGTGTGTGTGTGCACACACATGTGCGTGCATGGCCACACTGTCTGGTTAGTTTGTTAGTGCTGAGCTCCCTGTGAATCAAAGCTGGGAAAAGGCTCTGCTCAACCAGGGAGTTTAAAATAGACTTGCTGACACAGATGCTCTGGGCTTCCAGCCGCCTCCTGCCTGCCTGCTGCAGGGTCCATGCTGCCCCAGTAGGGGTACATATCCTGGCTGTTCAGAATCCATTCATTCAGCAGATATTGATAAGGGTGCCCTGCAGTGCTGCCTTCGCCTCTGTTCTCAGCTCACTGACCAGGAATTCTTCCAGAAGGTCTGTACTTGGAGCCAGTAGACAAAGATGCACATTGCCCACCACCTTCCTCCCAGGGAGGCCAAGGAATCCACATGGCTCTCAGACTGACGGGCTGAGTAACCTCACTTTTCCCATTTCATAGCTGCATGATTTGGGGCAAATTACTCTACCTCTCTGAGCCTCACTCTTCGCCTGTGAAATGGGTCTTAGAGTAGCACCTACTGTATTGGGCTATTGTCAGCCTCCAGTGCCAGGTACAGACCTGGACATGCCTCAGTGCTGGATTTAACTATTGGGAATTCTCACTGTTTGAATGTGGGACAAATCAATGTGGGACAAACTTTACATCCTCACTCTTTCCATCTGATAAAAAGGAAGCGATAATTCCTGCCTAATTCTGAGAAATATTGTGAGGGCTCTCCTGAAATAGCAGATAAGGCCCTATGCTATACCTCTGTGACAGAATGTTCGCATTTCTCCTGGTCTGGCTTAATGCTGAGTTAAGGCTCAGCCTCCTATGTGAGCCTAGATGCACTGATTTATTTATTGCAGAAGGGACTACAGAGTGTCCCATCCTCAGTTTTATGGAAATATTTCCCATTTATCAAGCTGCTGCCACAGCCTAGGTGCTATATAGAGCACAGAAGTAGGCATGCTACCTTGCAGCCAGACTCCACAGCCAGCCAGCCAGCTGACAAGCCCAGGATGGCAGGGAAGATGCTGACACTTATCAGCATTGCCAGCCAGTTGCAATTTACAATAACCATTGTAAAAAGGCTTCCCCAGGTCTGCAGATGGGGAAAGTGAGGCTCAGAACTTGGTGACTTGCCTGAGGCCATGTACACAATTGTTACTGGCAACCCAGAATCTTTAGTTTGTTTTAGCTGCTACTGCAGATGGGGAGTTGCTGTCTCATGGTGGGATGTAATGAACAGAGTTGGGGGCCCAGGCAGGAGCTGCAAACCCAGGCTTGGCCATTTGCCTGGTCTGTGACCTGTTCTTTGGACCTCAGTTTTCCCACAATGAAATGAGGGAGTGGACTATTAGATGTTTCAAACCAGCTTCTGGGGGCAGCTCTAGACACTATGAGGTTTACTTTTTTAAATGTTATTTGAATGCCTTTATTTTTATTTATAATTTTTATTTCTGAACAGATAATACACTCACAAAGTTCAAAATTCAAGAGGCACAAAAGAACATGCAGTGAAGTCCCCAGCCTCGCTCCTCAGAGGCAGCCACTGTTTGAAATTCCTTGTGTATCCTTCCAGAGGGTATACTTACATATGTGTGTATCTTCCCCTCCTCACCTACCCGATCTGTGCTTCTTATATACAGATGGTGCCATATTCTACACGCTTTCCCCCTGCTTAATTTTCTCCCACAAAGTTGGAAAGAGTTCAGAGAGCATTCTTGGCTCATCGAGGGGCCTAATTCTTTTTGTTGTGGCTGCTTAGAAACTGGAATGCCTTGAGACCAGGTTTGTTCTTCTGGACTGACTGCTACAGGCCCCACTATGCCACATTGCCTTACTCCCAGCCAGCCTGTCTGCTACCATGTGGCCTCTGTATAGTTTGGGGGCATCCTGAGGTCACTTACAATTCTGACATCTTGTCTTTGCTCCTAATACTTAAACCTGAAGCTCTCTAATCACACTTTGGTGACTCCACACATCCCCAGGTAGGGGCAGAATCAGCTCTGTAAGATGGGTGAATCTCCAGTACCTGGCCTCAGCTTCTGATCACCTACCCTGTCTCTCTGCTCCAACAGTGGCCATCATCTCAGAAGACGACTTTCGTCATACCTCCAATTCCACCTACAGAACTGCAAGCAGCTCCCTCCAAGCTGACCAAGAAGCACTGCTTGAGAAGCTGCTGGACCGCCCACCACCCAGCCTGCAGAGACCCGAGGACCGCTACAATGGGACCTACATCATCTTCTTCAGCTTGGGCATCGGCAGCCTGCTGCCATGGAACTTCTTTGTCACGGCCCAGGAGTACTGGATATTCAAACTCAGCAACTGCTCCAGCCCAGCCACTGGGGGAGGAGCCTAAGGACTCAGACATCCTGGTAAGGCGAGCTTCTCCCAGGGGGTTGGGGGTCCGTGGGGAACAAGCTTCCTGGAAGGGCCAAAGGCTGAGTTCACTTGGGTGCACCCTTCCAGGAAGGCTTGTCGCATGTTGCAAGTATGGATGCAAATTGGGAGGCTGTGTGGACTGTAGCACATAGACGGAATTCATTTCAGCCCTAAGACATGCTCTGTGTTATGTACGAGGCCTTTTGTTTCACAAGGCAGGATAATATGGAATTGGATAAGACACAGTCCCAGCCTTCACATTGCTTAGTATTTAACTTGGGGAGGAGATGCAAATGATGAATCTGTGTAGGGTGGTATAGTAATTAACCCCGAAATCCAGAGTCTGTGCCTCCATGGGTTTGAAAGGGTGACTCTAATAGCATCAAGTTCAGCTATGAGTTGCAGAAAATTCCGAAAGAGGGGTGGCTACCACAGGATGGTGGGCTGCCATCTATGGGGTTGCCCAGAGTCAGACATAACTGAAGTGACTTAGCAGCAGCACTACAAAGACAAGAGGGGATTTATGGCCAGGGAGCAAAGCGAGAGGTCAGTTCAGTTCAGCCGCTCAGTCGTGTCCGACTCTTTGCGACTCCATGAATCGCAGCACACCAGGCCTCCTTGTTCATTACCATCTCTCGGAGTTCATTCAGACTCATGTCAATCGAGTCCATGATGCCATCCAGCCGTCTCATCCTCGGCCGTCCCCTTCTCCTCCTGCCCCCAATCCCTCCCAGCATCAGAGTCTTTTCCAATGAGTCAACTCTTCTCATGAGGTGGCCAGAGTACTGGAGTTTCAGCTTTAGCATCATCCCCTCCAAAGAAATCCCAGGGTTGATCTCCTTCAGAATGGATTGGTTGGATCTCCTTGCAGTCCAAGGGACTCTCAAGAGTCTTCTCCAACACCACAGTTCAAAAGCATCAATTCTTCGGCGCTCAGCCTTCTTCACAGTCCAACTCTCGCATCCATACATGACCACAGGAAAAACCATAGCCTTGGCTAGGCGGACCTTAGTCGGCAAAGTAATGTCTCTGCTTTTGAATATACTGTCTAGGTTGGTCATAACTTTTCTTCCAAGGAGTAAGCGTCTTCTAATTTCATGGCTGCAGTCACCATCTGCAGTGATTTTGGAGCCCAAAAATAAAGTCAGCCACTGTTTCCCCATCTATTTCCCATGAAGTGATGGGACCGAATGCCGTGATCTTCCTTTTCTGAATGTTGAGCTTTAAGCCAACTTTTTAACTCTCCTCTTTCACTTTCATCAAGAGGCTTTTTAGCTCCTCTTCACTTTCTGCCATAAGGGTGGTGTCATCTGCATATCTGAGGTTATTGATATTTCTCCCAGCAATCTTGATTCCAGCTTGTGTTTCTTCCAGTCCAGCGTTTCTCATGATGTACTCTGCATAGAAGTTAAATAAGCAGGGTGACAATATACAGCTTGACGTACTCCTTTTCCTATTTGGAACCAGTCTGTTGTTCCATGTCCAGTTCTAACTGTTGCTTCCTGATCTGCATACAGATTTCTCAAGAGACAGGTTAGGTGGTCTGGTATTCCCATCTCTTTCAGAATTTTCCAAAGTTTATTGTGATCCACACAGTCAAAGGCTTTGGCATAGTCAATAAAGCAGAAGTAGATGTTTTTCTGGAACTTTC
The DNA here is from genome assembly GCA_917880005.1 of Nanger dama. NCBI lineage: Eukaryota > Metazoa > Chordata > Mammalia > Artiodactyla > Bovidae > Nanger > Nanger dama. Next base: position 18,239,920 of record CAKJTW010000028.1, on the reverse strand, counting down.
TTACTTTTTCCATGATCCAGCGGATGTTGGCAATTTGATCTCTGGTTCCTCTGCCTTTTCTAAAACGAGCTTGAACATCAGGGAGTTCACGGTTCATGTATTGCTGAAGACCTACAGGACCTTTTAGAACTAACACCCAAAAAGATGTCCTTTTCATTATAGGGGACTGGAATGCTAAAGTAGGAAGTCAAGAAACACCTGCAGTAACAGGCAAATTTGGCTTTGGAATGCGGAATGAAGCAGGGCAAAGACTAATAGAGTTTTGCCAAGAAAATGCACTGGTCATAGCAAATACCCTCTTCCAACAACACAAGAGAAGACTCTACACATGGACATCACCAGATAGTCAACACCGAAATCAGATTGATTATATTCTATGCAGCCAAAGATGGAGAAGCTCTATACAGTCAACAAAAACAAGACCAGGAGCTGACTGTGGCTCAGATCATGAACTCCTTATTACCAAATTCAGACTTAAATTGAAGAAAGTAGGGAAAACTGCTAGACCATTCAGGTATGACCTAAATCAAATCCCTTATGATTATACAGTGGAAGTGAGAAATAGATTTAAGGGACGTGATCTGATAGACAGAGTGCCTGATGAACTATGGAATGAGGTTCATGACATTGTACAGGAGACTGGGATCAAGACCATCCCCATGGAAAAGAAATGAAAAAAAGCAAAATTGCTGTCTGGGAGGCCTTACAAATAGCTGTGAAAGAAGAGAGGCGAAAAGCAAAGGAGAAAAGGAAAGATACAAGCATCTGAATGCAGAGTTCCAAAGAATAGCAAGAAGAGATAAGAAAGCCTTCCCCAGCGATCAATGCAAAGAAATAGAGGGAAAGAACAGAATGGGAAAGACTAGAGATCTCTTCAAGAAAATTAGAGATACCAAGGGAACATTTCATGCAAAGATGGGCTCAATAAAGGACAGAAATGGTATGGACCTAACAGAAGCAGAAGATATTAAGAAGAGGTGGCAAGAATACACAGAAGAACTGTACAAAAAAGATCTTCACGACCCAGATAATCATGATGATGTGATCACTAATCTAGAGCCAGACATCTTGGAATGTGAAGTCAAGTGGGCCTTAGAAAGCATCACTATGAACAAAGCTAGTGGAGGTGATGGAATTCCAGTGGAGCTGTTTCAAATCCTGAAAGATGATGCTGTGAAAGTGCTGTACTCAATATGCCAGCAAATTTGGAAAACTCAGCAGTGGCCACAGGACTGGAAAAGGTCAGTTTTCATTCCAATTCCAAAGAAAGGCAATGCCAAAGAATGCTCAAACTACCACACAATTGCACTCATCTCACATGCTAGTAAAGTAATGCTCAAAATTCTCCAAGCTAGGCTTCAGCGAGAGGTCAGTGAATGGAAAATTACTAAGAGGAGCCTTCAAGGATAGGTTGTTTTTTTTTTTCCTCATAAATGAATGTTTTATTATACTTTGGTTTAGTATAAAAATTGTCAGTAACCTTACTTGGGAAATAGCCAGAGCATTTGATAATTCTTTTTAAAATTTATTTTATGGAAGTATGGTTGAAAGAGCCTCAGTTTCCACAACTGATCCAGAGCAGTGTCTGTTCTGTCTTGAAAGCTCATGGATGGGGGAAGCAGGGAGTCTCTGAAGGCAAGCCAGACTGGGGTTGCCAGCTGCCACCTGTCACCTCTAGGGCTGCCCCAGGGAACAGGAACAGGATACCCCTAGCTGACCCAGCCATGCCCCTCAACTGGCCTGGGAGTTGGCTCACCAACCCTCTTCTGAAAGTATCTTTGAGATCCCTGACCTAACCCCGTGGAACTTTCGATGAGTCTGACATTAGCTGAGGCTTCCCTCATGTCTGACTGGAAGGGCTCTTCCAGTTACATGGTCACCCAGGGAGCTTTTTCAAAAATTCCAATCTGGGCTCCTCCCCTAACATTCTGATTGAATCAGGCAGAGATGAAGTGGACATGGGAATTTTAAGACTTCACATCTCCTCCAGCCCCAGCCCCTAGATTCTGACACCCTGCGAGTGCCTCTCTCTGTTACCTGAGGAATTCATAGATGCTTCTAGGGGCCAGAGCAGCCAGTATAAACTCATTTCGCTGCTGATGGGCTGTCACAGGGATGTAATGTAGTAATTTAGAGCATCCTGCTCTAGATGTGGTCTTGGAACCAGGCTTCACTGGGAGCGTGTTAGTGATGCAGTCTCAAGCCCCTGGACTGGCTGAGTCAGGAGTTGCTTACCTGGCACCCTGGTGACTGGCAGGCATGGTGGAGCTAGGGCAGGGCTTCTAGGAACAGACGGTGTGGGTTCAAACCCTACCTCTGTTCTTGGCTCCCTGGCGTCTCAGTGCTCATCTTGCAGTATGTAACGGGAGGATTATACCCCCACCAGCTTCTTAGGGTTGTTATGAGGATTAAGTAAATTAACATGCACACACAGCACTTAGAGTCTGGTGCCACTGCTGTGAGTGCCGTATAAACATTATTATTATTATCATTCGAGTAATGGGTCCCACACTCTGAGCTGCATGTGGCCCTGGTGTATTTCCAGACGGCTGGCTTAGCCAGGGTGCTTTATGATCCACTTTTATTTACCAGTGACTCAAGCGTCCTAGCTTTCTGCCAGCCCCGGTAAATCAGCCAGCCCACTTGGGCTTCATCCAGAAGAGCCCCGTCTGCCGGGGCCAGCACCCGGCCTCGGGCAGCCCCCAGGGCTGGTTCCGTGTGCACCTGTCCCGCCTCCCCCCTCTGCCTGCTGGCCCCGGGTGGGGAGGGCGTGCAGTCCCGTGTCTGGGAGCCTGCCCTTGCCCGGTGGCCGTGTGCCGTGAGCTGCTCTGGCTGCAAGGCAGCCCTTTCCCAGCTGCAGGCACTTAGCATTCCAGGCCCTGCTACTATGCTTTATTGCCTCTTTCCAAGCGCTGGCAGGTGCAGATGCAGCACCAGCGGCTGCCCGGAGCTCCTGGCTCTTGGCATCAGAGATGAGAGACCTGTCACCCTTCGATTCATGGGCCGGGTTTGGGAAGCAAGCATGCTGGGGTGTTTCTGCATTTTGTGGACCATTTTTCTTTGCCTAATTCCTCATTTCTGCCACCCTCCTCCCCAGTTCTTTTCCCCTCTCTTCCTGATTTCCCTGTGAGAGGTGATTGGTCTGTGCTGTCACCTGAGGGCTACTCTGGGGGAGGGAGCCGGAAGAGTCAGACGGGTTCGTCTCCAGCCGTCCCCTGCAACTCAATTAGCTGTGGGTCTGGTTGTTGTGTTTTCTCTGTACTTTCCTTTGTATATTTCCCAGGGATGGATACCTTTGGGTGGGGAGTTTGACTGTATAGAAATTTTGCACAGACTGCCACCCCACCCCCACCCCCTACCGCCCAAATTATGTACTTTCAAGGTCACCTCCCTTCTCAGGCTCGTTTCCTTCAGCCTGGAGCAGCCTTGGGATGGTTTAGAAAGCTTTCTGCTCACCTGCCCCCTTGTCTCCATTCTCCGGAATAAGAACTTTGAATAAACTCACCACAAGAATGTGGGTCCAGAGCCAAAAATTAGAGCATAAACAAGGAAGAATTGACAGGAAAATCTGATGCAGGGGAACCACGATGACTGCCGCGTTCTGAGCCCGACTGTAGGCCCGCCATGCTGGCAAGGGTGTTAAACACGGTGTCTCTTGTTAACTCTGTCTTGTTTTTTTTTTTTCCAGACAAAAAAGCTAAAGGCTCAAAGAGGTTCGATAGCCTGCCCCTAATCAGACAGCTAGAAGGGTTGTAAACAATTTTATGGAGAACTTAGGCGGATAGATGGCTGCAACATCTGTCATGTTCAGAGGGTGGTGCAAGGGGGTGTTGTGGAGACAGGGGCCAGCCCACACCCGGATTGGACCAAACCCTGTCTTTCTTCCTATGGAGAGCCTGACCCTGGTCTGGTCTCCTTTCTAGCCAGGAAGCTAGATTTTGGACCCAGCTTCCAAGGTGTCAGCTGATCCTTCCCCAATCCCCCCACTTCCTCTACCCCAGCCCCAGTCCTCCCTTTGCTCTGGGGTTTTTAACCATCCCTGATCCTGTGGGGCCTCCTTGCCCTCCCCTCGGCCTTTCCTGAAAGCCTGTAGGGCTGCTGCTTGGCCAGGGACTGTGTGTCGGCCACACACCCCCTTTCTGACCCAGAGGGGACAGTGGTGACGTTTTCTCCTGATCATTCTCTGTCATGACGCTTCCATGGCCCCTCCCCACACACCCAGGGCTCCTTTCTGAGGGGGCTGTGGACATGGCCAGGTCGCGGGTGGGACCCACAGTCTGAGTTGGTGTCAGCAGGACCAGAACCCAGGCCTGGCAATCTACAGCTGTCCCATCCATCCACTGACCAGAGGGGCCCCAGCGGCCCAGTCCTAAGGAGTGGGGCAGGAGGCGGGCACATCTCTGACTCTTGGGAGCCTCCCCTGCTGCCAGCTGTCTGAGCTGTGGGCTCCTCATCTGCGTCCCCAGCATCCAGTGCGCTTCCCCATCAGACCCTCACCCCGCAGCTCCTGGCCTTGACCACTTATTCTGGGGAGCCATGCTATCAGCACTTTGCATTAGCTCGTTTGACCCCACTGCACCCTGTGAGGTGGGAAGTGTTGGCATCCATGGTGACAGCACGCTTTTCATAGACCGTTCGCTCTTCAGGGGTAGTGAATACAGGCCTCTTACTGTATGTCCTTAGGTTCGCAGCAAAGAGTTGCACGTGATAAATATTTGTTGCATTACTTATTATATGACTGGGGAGGAAAGCCTCATGACCCCACTCCAAAAGAAGCCTCTGCAAGGGAGCAGAAGGTCTGGGGGTCACAGTGGTCACCACCAAAGGAGTTCTGATGTTTCAGGTGGTGGGCAGAGACATGAAGTGGGGTTCCTGCCTCGGGAAGGGACCCAGGTTGATCTGATTTAGCAGGTGGGGCTCTTGCGCATCTTCTCACTTATGGTAGCTTTGTCCTCACCCAACCCCTCAGCCCCACCCAAAGGGGCAGGATAGCATGACTGGGGAGCTATTCTTACAGCTAAGGGCAGGCATCCCAGTCCAAGGTGGAGGGTTCAAAGCAAACAGGATGAACTAGTTTAGAGAAGGACAGATTATCAGATGCCTTGGTTATGACTTGTTGGTTTTACAGAGTCCCCACCACGCAGCCTGTGCCCGCCACCAGTGGACCCACCATCTAACTAATATTTCGTCTGCAGGATGACCTGGTGAGTTAGGTGCTATGCCCAGTTTTCAGATGGAGAAGCTGAGGCTCACAGATTTGGAGCTAGTGACCCAAGGTCACGACCTAAGGTCACTGACTCCCAAGTGACAGGACTAGGCTGTGGACCAGTCTGGAGGTTAGCAAGAGCCTGTGCTGGTAAGCAACATGCTCTGGACTCTCCATCTCCCCTGGTGTCCTCGGTTCTGGCTACACACTAGAATCACCCAGTGAGCTGTGAAACCTACCTGCCTGCCCCACCCACCTGATTCTGGCAACACTGAAGGAGGGGCCTAGATGCAAGTATTGTAAAGCTCTCTGGGTGAGGCTAAATGTGCAGCCACAGGATCTAAGGGAAGGGTTACCAGGTGGGGGTAAGGAGCAGCCTCTACCAGAGCATCCCTCAGACAGGCTTAGGCTACCTCATGAGAGTGTAAGTGAGCCCTCTGAAAGGACTTCCTAAGTGCAGGTTGTCAAAGCTGGCAGTGGAGGGGGAGGATGAAAGTAGGCTCCCTGCTAAAAGTCCAAGGAATGGCTTTCCTTGGCCTGGACTTCTTAGAGAGAGTGGGGTCCTCACTGGGACCCTTCCAAACAGAAATGGTGGTGCTGAAAGCTCAGCTTCTATGCACCAGTGCTGAATCAAATCTTGGAGACAGAGTTTTGGGTGAAGTAGAGAAGAATAGCTTTATTGCTTTGCCAGGCAAAGAGAGACACAGCAGGCTCCTGCCCCAAAAAACTGTGTGTCCCTACATGGGAGGATTTGGTGAGAAGTTTTATAGCAGTAGTTCAGGAGTGGGGTTGCTGATAAGAGGAGTGTGTGTGTGCAGGGCCTGCATGCCTTTAATCTGGCCTCAGGTCGTCTTCTCTGCAGTGAAGAATGCTAATTCCATTTGTTGGGGGTTTTGATTCTGTAAAGATCTGAGATATTGTGTATCCCATGAGGTGGAACCAGAACCCAGCCCCAAGGCTGCACTATTTTTCTTGGCTGCCCTTCCCTTATCTCTGTGTACCTTCCCAGATTAGCAGCTGTTGGAATCTGCCCTTTGGAAGCTGGAGTCTGTTCCCCACAAGAAAAAAGGACAGAAAGGCTCCCATGCCCAGAAGCCCTACAGGGTCCTGCTCAGTTTCACTGAACGGGGGGTTCTGGTATTCCTTTGACCTAAACACCTTTGGCTCAATGAATTCCTCAGCATGCCTCTGCCGTTCCCCCAGGGCCTGACAGCCTGGGGAAGAGACTTCATCCCTTCCTCTGGTCACCTGCTTAGTGTGAGCTGGGGGTGCTCCGTAGCCACCCTCCTCTTACTCCTCACTTTCCAGCCTCCTGGAAGAGGAGCGGTAGGGCCGACTGGGTCCTGAGGTGGACGTCCTAGCACCTGGGGTGACACGGGCAAGAGCAGGGGGGCCATGAGGATGGAGGCCAGGGTGGTCCTCCATGAGGATGGAGGCCCACCGTTCAGTGGAGGCGGTCCTGGTCTCCCCTCTCCTGCGCGGCTGCCTCTGTGAGGACCCGCCAGTGGGCTGTGACCTGCTCCTGGAGTTTCAGAGCCACGGGTCATTTATTCCGTAAATGCTCAGTGCCTGGGAGGAAGCTGGGTCTGTCTGTCCTGTGGGGCTGCAGGCGAGTTGGGAGGAGCCCAGGAGGGACAGGACTTTATTCAGCTCCAGCTTTAGTAGTGCCCTCCCCTCACTAGGTGGCTTGGGGTCAGGCTCCGTGGCTTCTGGGTCTTTTGCACACAGACCCGCCTGCAGTATGTGCGGAGTGCTCAGGATATTACTGCTGGGAGGGAAGCCTGGTATGTACTGAGCATCTCCTATGAGGCATCTGCAGTGTGCGGACTGGGCCGAATCCTTATAATATTCACCACCTTTACCAGACTCTCGCCCTGTGCCAGCCACTGCACTGACAGCCCTGGTTTGTTTATTAATTCCATGAGATTTATTAAACAACGTACTGTGTGCCAGAGGTTTTCTTTTCTTTATCTCTCTTGGTCCTTATAGCCCTCAGGATATTATGATGCCCATTTTACAGAGAAGGAAACCAAGGCTCGAAAAATACAAGTAATTTGTTTCCAAGCACAAAGTCAGTGACAGCTGTTACTCAAGCCGGACCGTCCGAACCTGCGTTGTCCGTGCCCTTATTCGCTGTGCCCCAAATCTGCCTTTCTGGTCTCGGGTCGCCTCGGCCTGCAGTGGCTTGAAGCAGGGCTTGGGTTCCCAGGTAGGGATTGAGGCCGGGTCATGGCGGTGAGGACACCAGATCCTAGCCACTAGACCAGTGCTCGGTGGCAAGGGCCCGGGCCCTTCACCTTTGCAGAAAAGAATTTCCACAAAGTTGGAAAGAAGTGAAGGAAATGAAGAGTTTATTAGGGGAAGGAAGAGTGCACAGCACATGTGGGTAGACACACAGGCAGACTCAGGGAGAGAGGCCTAGAGTCGCACCCTGGTGGCAGTTTGAATTACTTTTATGGGGCATTTCTTCTGGGTTTCCTGTGGCCAATCATTTTGGTTTGCCTGGTTCACAGTCCATTTCTGGGGCTTCCTGGTGGCTCAGACGGTAAAGCGTCTGTCTACAATGCGGGAGACCTGAATTCAATCCCTCAGTCGGGAAGATTCCCTGGAGAAGGAAATGGCAACTCACTCCAGTACTCTCACCTAGAAAATCCCATGGATGGAGGAGCCTGGTGCAGGCTACTGTCCATGCAAAGAGTCGCAAAGAATGGGACACAACTGAGCGACTTCACTTTCACTTTCAGTCCATATTTGGTATATCTCAGGATCATTGCACGTGTGTGCCCGTATCTCTTAGCCAAGATGGGTTCTATCGAAAAGGTTGTGGGTGGCTTAGCATCAGTAGATGTCACTCCCCTTTAGACCTCCAAGGAGCCTTTCTGTGTCTGTGTGGTCAGGAAGGTACCCTGACTTCAAGAATAAGAAGTCTGTGGTCTGGGGAGGGCTCAGCCTCCTCCCTTAATTGTCCTGCCCTGTCTTGGAGTTTCAGTCCTCAGGGAATGAATCCCCTATCACTTTACCCCCGGGAGGGGGTCCCCTTCTACCTCCTGCCTCATTTCCAGATGTTCTCAGTCTGCTTTTGACCCCAGTGCCCATTTCACCTGGCAGAACCTACATGTCTGTAACGGAAGCAGCGTTTCATGAGGCAGCATCTACACTTTTAAAAACAGATCTCTGACTGTCGTTTTCAAAGAGGAGCAAGTGATCATGGGGCTGATTTTATAAATGGCTTATAAGCCACCCAGGCTGAAGATGGAGACTGCGCTTTGGGATTTAACCTTTGGTACGAGCCCATGATGGCCTTGGGGAGCAGTGTCATGGGGGAGGGGCAGAAGCTGGACCTGAGGCTATGGGGGAGAGGATGGGGGAGGAACTGGGGAGACAGCACTCTTGGGAAATACCTCTGGGTGTTCTACTCTGAAACTTCCTCCTTTTGGAGGTTTGGAGTGGGAGATACAGGGGGATGTGTGGTCAGGAGGGTATGGATTTCTCTGGGTTTGTTTTGTTTCTAATACAGGGGAAATGGCAGGCAGTGTGTATGCTTGTGTGAGTGGGCCAGTGGAGAGGGGACCATGGGTGCTGAGAAGACGATGAAGCAGAGCTGGGTGAGGTCCGCAAGCAGATAAGGCCTGGGCTCAGAGCGCAATGAAGGGGTCCTAGCCAAGCCCGCAGATGATTCGTCCTCAGGAACAGGAGAGAAGGCGGGCAAAGAGAAAATGAAATAGAATTTTGGTCCTGACCTATTAAGTGGATTTCATATCCATCAGTGGGTTGCAACCTGTTATTTGAAAAGCCCTTCACCTGTTTACCTGTGCCCTCACAGTCAGCCATAAGGAGGGAAGGAAAGTGAAGCAGTAAGTGACGTGCTGATGTCATAGGGCTGTGAAGGCAAGAGTAAGGACTATAATAACCCAGGGGTACCTGAGGCTGCGTTAGATTTCCTGGGGTGCTTCGGGCAGACACTCAGATTCTCAGGCTCCACCCCTGCTGGCTGCCTCTCCCAGGCGGGCCAGGTGCTGCTGACATAGCCAGCTGGCATGGGGGTGGGCATCCAGGTCTCCTCTGTGCCACACGCTGTTCCTTGAGAAACTTGTGCCTTTCTGGATGTAGATAGATCATGGCCCTCCTGCAGTCCACTCCTAGTGCAACTCACATCTGTATTAAGGCAGGATTTTGCCTGAGCCCTGTCATCTCAGAAGAGGAGTCAGTGGGCAATCTGGGGGTCAGGCAGAATGGGAGGGGGCTCCAGGCTTCCTGCGCAGGGCATGGGCGAGTGGTTGCCAGGCAGAGGGCAGATCCCTCCCCTAACACTACCCAACAGCCTGGGCAAACATGGATGGCTGCTCTAAACCATTTTTTAAAATTAGAACCAAAGTGAGTCATTTTTTTTTTATTCCCTTGTCCACCCTCTGATTCTAACTGCAGCCAGCCAGCATCCCATTCGCAATAAATATACCGTGATGGCTTTTTCCTCTGTTTTTAGCTCTTGCTGGGTCCTGCAGAGGGAGAGAAAAAGCCCCGCCTGAGACGCAGTCAGTCGTGCCTTCGATGGCCTCGACTTCTCTTTTGTTTTCTCCCCGTGTGCTCAGGGCCCCTCTCCACACCGGCACCCTGCACCCTGACCCTCCCAAGCTATTGATCACTACCCCCGGTTTTATTCCTTCCCTCTCTCGTCCTTAGAATCTAGAGGCGATTTCCTCGACAGATTCGAGGGCTTTGAGTCTCCTTAATGTGATTGATCATCCCGAGGATCCAGAGAGCAGAAGCAGACTGCAGTCTTTGTGAGCACCTTTGTTACAGGGCCATCACCTGGGAGGGGCGTGTGGTGGCGGCAAGGACTGGGGAGTGGTCCTTTGGGGAGTCCTGTCTGTGTCTACACTTGTGTGCACACATCTGAGGTGTGTAGCAGCCTATGGTTTCTGCCCACATGGACCTCAAAAGAGAAACAGCCTCCCTGTAGAGGAGGGGTCATGTTGGGTGAGGAATTGCAGCCTAGGCTGCTCAGGACTCCCTCCTGGCGGCTCTCCTGGGTTTCCTTCTACAGAGAGAGTCTGGAGCACTGGCACACCACCTCCACGTTACACTCGTGCCACAGGGCCTGGTCCCTGCCCTCAGCGGTCAGCCCTGGGGGCAGATCACGCCAGCCCTCTGGGAGCTGCAGAAACTGAGGGTAGGTGGGGAGTTTCCTTGGAAGACCTCTTCCTCCTCGCCCTGGCCACATGGTCAGGCAGCAGACGAGGAGGGACAGGCTGGCCAAGCAACATCAGGGGCCAAGCCCCGAATCAGCTCTCACCCTGTGGAGGCTGTGCGTGGACTTAGAGGCTTCCAGTTTCTCTGACCTTTTGTTCTGTCTGTTTCTGAGCCCTTTCCCTGCCGACTAAGGTTCTAGCCTGAGGGTGTGTGGTGGTGGTGGATTGATTAGTCACTAAGTCGTGTCTGATTCCGATCTTGCCACCCCATGGACCGTAGCCCACCAGGCTCCTCCATCCGTGGGATCTTCCAGGCAAGAATTTTGGAGCAAAGGTGTGTAGGCAGCACATAAAGGATGAAGATCCCAGGCCTGCTTGCCCCTGGTCAGGAACCAGGTGAAGGTGAAGGGGGCCAGGGAGCAGAGTGGAAGGTTGGCAGAAGTGATGTTGCCATTTACCCTGCTCACCCTGCCTGGTGAAAGGACCTGGGGTTCAGGAGGGCTGGGTTGTTTCTGACTCTTTGTCGAATTTGCTGGGTGACTTAGGGCTCTTGTTTCCTTAAGAAACTAGTTGAGGCTGGCAAACTTTTTTTGCAAAGGGCTAGATGATAAATGTTTTAGGCTTTTGGGCCATGGGATCTCTGTGGCAGCTACTTGGCTCTGCCCTTGTAGAGTGAAAGCCACTGTGGATAATTCATAAACAAACAAGCATGACTTTTTCAGTATTTCCCGAAAAAGGAAGCTGGACAGATTTGACACCAGGCCAGTCTCTTGCCAACCCCAGGACTGGCCGCTCCCTGTGGTTCTCGCCCTACAGGTGTTCTGAGATCTGTTATAGAGGTGCCTAACTGACGTGATTTCTCTTTTTAACACTTAACACTGCCTGACATATTGTCTGTTTATTTTCTTATGCATTTGCTGACTGTCTCCTTGACCAGAACATCAGTTCCGTGAAAACAGGAACTTGAACTAAATCCCCTCTGAATCACTACTGGGCTCAGAAAGATGAGCAGAGTGAGGAGCTGATGGATAAGTGTTTGTAGAGGACCTGTCTGTGCTGGACTCATGGGGAGAGGGCACGGGAGGAAGACCCTTGCAGGATTAGATGCCGTGATCCCACATTCAGGGGGCTAGAGTCTCGCCGTGGGGTCAGTTTTGCACAGAATACACTGAAGCAGACGTCCTTCCCTGCCCAGTCGAGTTGCTGCAGCCTGAAACTGAGGGGTTACCCTTTGTCTTCCTCTGTCCTTCTACCCCCACAGTCAGCCCACCTCTGAAACGTCTTAATCCCTCCAGTTCTTCCCTCCATGGCCTCCAGCCTCGCTGGCTCCCAGGGTGTCCCCTGCCATCAGTTCTCCAAGAAGGCTGCAGAAGTGGTTTCTTTAAGACAGAATAGAGAGACCAGGTAAGGGGACAAAGGACTGGGTCTGAGCTGTGTGACTTTGGACAAGTACCTGACCTCCCTGAGCCTCAGTGTCCTTTTCTGCAATGTCGAGGGATTAAGTACATGAAGAACACTTGAAATAGCTCTGCATGGTGGGGACTTGGTGAGTGGGTGAGTGGGTGCTGTTACCCAACTTCTCAAGGGTTTAGAACCTCACATCCAAACTCTGGCCTCAGCCAGCTTGGTCCCCCCTTCTCTCCCCTCACTCCCTGGATTCCAGAATCACCCTGGTCTCTCAGTTGTTAGAACGCACCAACCTCATTCATCCCCTCACCTTTCACGAGCTTATCCTTGGGTCTCTGTTCACATGTTACCATCTCACTACCCTCGCCAATATAAGTCCCCCGCATTAGGCCCTGTTTTATCCCCCTTACTTGGTTTTTCTTTTCATTGCATTTGTTACAATTTGCTGTCCTTTAAAAAGCTTGTTTACTCTTTTTTTTTCCTCCCTCACTAGAGTACCCCAGCCTCTAGCACATGCTGGGCAAATAGAGGGTGCTCGGCCATTACCTGTTGCATAAATGAGTGGGCTCTGAGAGACTGACTGCCTTTAACATTTCTTGAGTGAATGAATGAGTGGATACATGCATAGCCCCTGCCACCAGCTTCTGCCCCTCTATTCATTCCACCACCTCCTGCCAGGTGACCCTCTAGACCTAGCACTGGCCATATGGTTTTGCTGTTCAGAGGCCTTCCATAGCTCCCCTGCTGCTGCTGCTGCTGCTGCTAAGGCGCTTCAGTTGGGTTCGACTCTGTGTGACCCTATAGACAGCAGCCCACCAGGCTCCCCCATCCCTGGGATTCTCCAGGCAAGAACATTGGAGTGGGTTGCCATTTCCTTCTCCGATGCAGGAAAGTGAAAAGTGAAAGTGAAGTCCCTCAGTCGTGTCCGACTCTTCGCAACCTCATGGACTGCAGCCCACCAGGCTCCTCCACCCATGGGACTTTCCAGGCAAGAGTACTGGAGTGGGGTGCCATTGCCTTCTCCATCCATAGCTCCCTAGTACCATCTGAAATAAACACCCCTCTTCAGCCTGCTACATGAGACCACCCATTATCCTTCTTCACTCACATGTGCCATCATATAACCAAACTGGAGCTTAAAAAGGGTCAAAAGGGAGGAGACAGTGTGTGAAGAGGTCCAAGGAGGGGCCAGGAGGCCAGGCTGCATGAGGAAGAGTCCACAGATGCTGGACCCTGCAAGGCAGACAAACAGGACAAAAGGGCTTGGATGGGGGATGAGGAGGTATGGGCAGAAGAAGGAGCTGAGCAAAGACATGGGTGGAGCTGGGATCTGGTGGAGTGAACATGAGCCACAATCAGCTGTTAGGATATGGGAACCAGCAAATGAAGGAGCGGGGGTGAGAGTGAAAGGGAAACCAAACAAACTTTGACAGGAAGACACAGAAAAGGAGGAGGAACCCTAGGCCTTTGGAGGGGGCTTGCCTTGAGGGCCTTTGGAGGGGACTTGCCTTGAGGGCCTTTGGAGGAGGGCTTGCCTTGAGGGCCTTTGGAGGAGGGCTTGCCTTGAGGGCCTTTGGAGGGGGGGCTTGCCTTGAGGGCCTTTGGAGGGGGGCTTGCCTTGAGGGCCTTTGGAGGGGACTTGCCTTGAGGGCCTTTGGAGGAGGGCTTGCCTTGAGGGCCTTTGGAGGGGGCTTGCCTTGAGGGCCTTTGGAGGGGGCTTGCCTTGAGGGCCTTTGGAAGGGGGCTTGCCTTGAAGGTCTTTGGTTGGGGAGGGTGGAGCTTGGGTTCAGGTAGGATGGCCCGCTGGCAGTGGAAAGTGTTCTGGAGGCAGAAACTAATGCATGTGTGGGGCTATCTCGGCTGGGGAATGGGCAGGGCTGTAGCGCAGGAGGGAGGAAACAAACAAGGCCCCTCCAGTGGCAGAGAGAGCAGGACAGGAGGCCAGGGAGGTGGCCCATGAGTCCAGGTTGGGGGTTCCTGTTCCTATGGCTGCCTCACAACCCAGGCAGCGTGGAACAAGCAGGAGTTTCATCCTCAGGGTTCTAGAGGCTAGAAGTCAAAATTAAGGGGTCAGCAGGACCATGCTGCCCCTCTCCCTGCTCCCTCCCCCGACAAAGACTCTAGGAAGAATCTTGCCTCTTCCTGGTTTCAGTACTCCCAGTCAGCCTTGAACTTCCTTGGCCTCTGGCAGCACTGCTCTGGTCTCAGCCTCTGCGCTCCTGGGCGGCCTCCCTGTGTGTCTGTCCAGGTGCCGTCTCCTGGTAAGGACGCTGGTCCTTAGATTTAGGGCTCACTCTTACCCAGTATAACCTCATCTTAACTAATTATATTTCTATAAGACCCTGTTTCTAAATCAGGTCACCTCTGAGGTTCTGTGAAAGTGAAAATCGCTCAATCTTACTGGCCCCATGGACTGTACAGTCCATGGAATTCTCCAGGCCAGAATACTGGAGTGGGTAGCCTTTCCCTTCTCCAGGGGATCTTCACAACCCAGGGATCGAACCCAGGTCTCCTGCATTGTAGGCGAATTCTTTACCAGCTGAGCCACAAAGGAAATCTTGATGTTCTGGGTTGCTATGAATTTAGGTGGGGGACACTTTTCAGCCCATTAATAGGGGTAACATATGTGTCAGGAGCCCATGGGCTAAGAACAGGCCTTAGATGTGGGTGGACTGCAAAGGGGACCCTTCGAAGGAGTCTTTCTGTAGAGCCATCCAGGAGTGATAAGGAGTTCAGGTTGAGGGCAGAGGCCGCTTTTTAGGGAGCTTGGAGTGAAAGGAAGGAGGGGCCTGGTAGCTGGGGACAGTGAAGTCATCGAGGTGTTTGTTTTTTTTTTCCTTAGCCCAAAGGAGACCTGAGTGGGCATGTTAGGCAGAAGAGGAGGAAGCAGCAGTGCAGGGGAGAGAAAATGCAGACGAGGATGCTGAGGCTTCGGGCGAGTCTCCCAGAAGCCGGCTCTGGTGGAGGAGGGACACCTTCTTGCCCCAGAGAGCTTTACGCAGAGGGGAGGAAGGGTGGAGAGGCTCTTTCCAGAAAACCTCAGGAACTCTGCTTATTATCCGCTGGCAGGAAGGCCTTCTAAGCTGTAGGAGAGCAAGAGCGATAGTAACCCCGGGGACTCTGGGCCTGGAGACTGCCAGCCTTGAGGCCAGCTCCGGCCAAGCATCAGGGCTGATGTGAGAGCAGTGTGCAAGGGTTTCATGGGGACTTCCTTCCCGAGTGGCTGGGTCATCTTTCCGGACCTCACCTGTCTTGACTCCAGCTTTTTGTGCCCTTGGGCCCCTGGTACCCCATCACACCTAAGTGGATTTGCGCTTCTGTTTCTCTCACCTGTCTGACCTTAGAAACAGGCACTGCCCCTCCCACCCTGCCCAGCCAGCCCTCCCTGTTCATCCAGGCCTTGGGCCACAAACCCCTTAGCTTTCCGAGGCCAGTGCCCCAAACAAGGGCCTTAGAACCCGCAGACAGAACGCCACCTGAATCTCTGTGGGGATACCGGCCCTCTGCTCCATTCTTGGCCTGCCACCCAATGCCGGGGTGGGGGTGCCTTCCCAGCAACATCCGGGACACAGAACTCGGCTCCGCACTGTCCAAAGGCAGCAAGTTTGCAACGGCAAGCTATTCTTGGCTCTAGCCTGCTCACTGCTGCTAATTTCATGCCCCTGTGATCCAGGTAATGCTTTGCTGCCTCAAGCTGCCACCCCCAGGCTTGAATCGCTTTTCTCACCCCGCAGGAGCCCAGCTGCCTCTGCCACGCTGTTGAGGTGGGGGCCACGCAAAGCTGCCTCTCGGAAGCCACTGGGTGGCTAGCCCAAACTAGTCGGCTGCTGCTCGTGACTAATTTGCCGCACTTATTTCAAAGTGCCCTAATGGCTTTCGGGGAGAGGAGGCTTACCGGAGCCTGCGAGATAAACAGACTCATTTTGGGGCCTCCCTGCCCGAAAAACCTCTTTACCTGGACTCTGAGCTCAGACTTAAATTCTTCCACAAGAGATGCTTAGCACGGAGCCTCTCAGCATGGCAGAGGAGAGGAAATGTTCCCATCATAAAATGGGCCTCACATCTGGCCAGCTGGCTCGGGTGGAGTTTTAGATTGTGTTTTTAGAGCATCTCTCCCCATTCCTGGTGTTCACAAGCTGGGCCAGAATGTCACAGATAAAAACGGGTTTCCTCATCTCCATCACAAGTAGATCGATGCCCTGCACCCTGACCACAGGGCGGCTCCACACCACTCCTGGCACCTGGGGGTCGCTGACCCCTGGTGCACCCCCTGGTGGCTCTGTCCACAGCTTGGCTTTTGATCCCCACCCCCACCTGTCCTGGGGTGTTCTGCTGGGGTTTGCATGGTCAGGAGAGAAGCTGGAAGCCTGCCCGGTGCTTCCCAACTATAATGTCCTCTTTCACATGGTCTGTTCTTATCAGCAGACCGTGTCCCTCCATTTTGGTGGCTGACAGAAGTGAGGGCTTTTCTCTCAATCTTTTTTTTTTTTTTTCCTTTTGATGCTATTTAGATCCGCAGGCCTGAGGACATGCCCAAGGGAATGGATAGTGGGCCTTAAGGAAAAGAGATAGTTAGCAAGCAGAGGGGAAAAATCAAGCCCGTCATTTGCTGGCTGGAGCAGAGGAAAGATGTCACCGTGATGAAATCTTTGACCCGCGGGCTGGGCCCTGCTCACTGCAGGGAAGCCATGTGCACTGCCGGTCGCGGCCTCTGGCAGCCAGTGGCACACTGCAGTCCCAGCGATGGTCTTTGGGTTGGTGCAACTGTAAGGCAGGCAGCCCCGGCTACATCGCCACCCCCCACCCCCCGGCCTGCGTCCTGCCGCCTCACTCCCCAGGTGTGCCCCTCTGTGCCATTCATCTACCTGTTAGCCTCAAGCTTCTTATCTGTAAAATGGGAGCAATCCCAGCTCTGACTTGCTCTTATAGGCTGAATTAAGAACAAATGGACTGGGGTCTGTGCAGGTCACGTGAAAGCAGTTTTGTTCAATGTCAGTAACCTGGTGCTCTGCAGGGCCTCCGTGTCCATTGGGTCACCTGAAAGAGAAAGCAAAAGTTCTCAGTCGTGTCCGACTCTGTGACCCCATGGACTACACAGTCCATGGAATTCTCCAGGCCAGAATGCTGGAGTGGGGAGCCTTTCCCTTCTCCAGGGGATCTTCCCAACCCAGAGACTGAACCCAGGTTTCCTGCATTGCAGACAGATTCTTTACCAGCTGAGCCACCAGGGAAGCCCAAGAATACTGGAGTGGGCAGCCTTTCCCTTCTCCAGTGGATATTCCCGACCCAGCTATCGAACTGGGGGTCTCCTTCATTACAGGCGGATCCTTTGGCAACTGAGCCATGAGGGAAGCCCATTGGGTTACCTGGCAGGTGCCAAAGAGGACTTTTGATGTTGCCTTTGCCAGAGGCCACGCCCGAGGTAATTGCAGAGTGCAGGGAAGATACTGGAGGGCAGGGGGATTCAATTAGACCTTCATGGAGCAGAAGCCTTCTTCCTGTTCCTCAGAGCTGGGCTTAGCTCACGCTGGGTTGGAGAATTCATAATGATGGGGCTGCTCTCTCTCCTTAGCAGCCCCGAGGGGAGGGGGCGGGTGCCCTGGCTGCACTCCTGCCTCTCTGCCTCGTGGATTGAATGGACCACTCGTGCCTTCCTGCTTCAGCTCGGTAGATTCCTGTGGCTACCGAGGGAAGCCAGCCTCAGGGCAGTCTGTTCCGACAGATGAGCCGGGGTTAGAGCCCTAAGTGGTGAAGACGTGTCCATTCCTGTCTTCGCACGTGTTCCTCTGCCTCTTGGAACGCCACTTCTCTTTCTTCCAGCACCCATCCCCTTCCCATATCTGTCTGGCAAACTTCCCCCATCTTTCAGGCTGCAGTCCAGGATGGCCTCCTATGGGACGTGCCCCTGAACTCCCTCCTCCCCTCCCCACCCCTTGGATCCATTGCTCTACAGCTGTGGGATTGTACCCAACCACATGCTTCCTAAGGGCCGCAGCCACCCTATCTCTTCTATTTTATGTGCCAAACCCCTGCCTGGTGTTGGGTACACAGGGGCTTGCCACATCTTCAGTGAACCAGGGAGTGGGTAGAACATGAGGGGATGCTGATCCAGATGGAAGTGGTCACCCAGCCAGGCTCGGGGCTGTGGGGTTATCAGCCTCTGGGTCTCCCACCTGTAGTTACATCAGGCCCAAACTGACCCCCTGGTTTTCCATGAGCTGCCATGTTGCACACCTCTGAGGAGCTCTGTTCATATCACCGCCCACACGACTGTTGCCCCCTGGGGTTGTGCAGCACACAGCCTCCACTGTCATAGGAGGGGGTCCAGGGCCATTGCCCTGGAGGGGTGGTCTTCTCATTGCCCCACTCCTCTGTCACCAGAGTCCTTGGGGGCCTTTGGGCTCATCTCTGGAGGTGGAGGCTGCAGCCTTGTTGCCAGGCGCCTGGTGGGACAAATGACAACGGAGCCTATTGAGGGAGCTCCAAGGAATCGGTCCCAAGTGGAGGTGAACTATATGCCACGAATTACCTCCAAGCACTGCACTACTCAAAAATCACGCTGTCGAACGGAGGTTTCAGATTGCTTTGGAGGGGGCTGTGCTTCTGATTGCAGTGTGTTTGAGCCAGGGTTCAGCTGTCTTCATATTTCCCTGAGTGAAACAGGAGAAGGTAACCTCAACAGGCCTTGGAAACAAATGAGAGGAACCCAGGAAGGGAGCGCCAGCTGCGAGTCTGCAGTGTGTAGCGTCGAGACTTGGACATAGGGCCTTCGCTGTTGGATGTTTCTTAGAAAGGAGCCTGAGGCCGCGTCTTCTGGGCTATACTCTGTTGGGGAGTGCTGTCTTAGGGGAAGTAAGAGTGAGGAAAAGGGAAGTGAGGCAGGGATGGAGGGGAGCAGATACAGGCTATGGTTTCACTGCACTGGCCACAGCTTTGCAGCTAAAACACAGCTGCTGGCTCAGGCACATGGGGTGTCTCCTGAGGGAGCCACGTGGAGCCACCACATTTCAGAACAGACGTCAGGCCGGGAGGAGGAACGGCAAGCAGTGTGTCTCTGGTCTCCTTCCCGTCTCCCGCCTCTCATTGGTTGAAACCTACCTTGGGAGTGGGGGCTTCCTCCACCCTTCTGAGAGGGTCACCTGGCCCCTCCCACAGCCACCCAGGGAGCAAGAGCCTCTGCAGGCACAGCCTGGGCTGCGCACAGGTGCAGGGGTCGCTCCTTGGCAGCTGGCTCCCCTGCTGGTGGCAGCAGTGGCCGTGGCTTCATGACTATGTGGGACCAAACAGAGAAGCAGATGGCCTGAGGGGGGAGGCAAGACGAGCAGACCTGGGGTGGTGCAGAAGCCAAGTCCAGTTTCTTGAAATCAGTGCATGCTGCTTGCAAAAATGATCCTAATTTCAGCAAAGGATTTGGAGAGGAAAGGCTTGGGGGACTGATGTGGTCAGCCAGCAAACCTTTGTTCCCCTCGTGGATGGGCACGTCAGTCCTCATGTCTGGCAAGGAGTTGAATGAAATCATGGTCAGCTGTCTCTGCTTTCATCAGAAACTGAATTTAAATAGCTATAGGAAGGCTGCAGCATTCAGAAAAACCCCAGTTCCTGGGAACTTGGCTATCCCACACCCTCACTAATTAGGGATCCATTGCTATGGAACAAAACACTGCAAACTTAGTGGCTTACGACGGCACATGTTTGTAATCTCCCAGTATCTGTAGACCAGGGGCCTGGGCATAACCTATCCCTGTCCTCCCCTCAGGGTCTCACACGGCTGCAGTAAGGGGTTGGCCAGGGCTGCAGTCTTAATGGAGACTCACCTGGAGAAGGATCAGTTTTGGCTTACTTGGGTTGTTAGCAGAACTCAGTTCCTTGTAGTCGCTGGATTGAGAGCTTCAGTTTCTTGCTGAGTGTTGGTCCAAAACCACTGTCAGCGACTAGGGGTCACCTGCAGTCTTTGCCACTTGGGATTCCTCAGCCTGGCCACTGGCCTCCCCAAGCCATCACGGGAGGAATAAAGGAGCCCAGCAAGATGGTGCCACTGTCTCATGAGACATAATCCCGTCCACACACTCGTGCATACCCTTCACCTTTGCCATGCCCTCTTGGTTAGGAGCAAGTCCAGGCAGGTCCCAGCTACACCCAGAAGAGGGCAAGATTCAAGGGCATGAACACAGGAAGCCGAGATCATGGGGGACATCCTAAGAACCTGCCCACCACACCTCATTTTGTTAGAACTCCACTTAGAGGCAAAAGCAACAGTTAAGTAAAAACCACCACGTTTATATCAGGAATTAAGTGTGGGAAAAAAAGAAAGAAACAGAGCTCTTTGGGATGTATTGAGTCCACTTTATCACCAACCACAGCTTCCCGATCTGATTCAGGAGAAAGATGGCACATGGTCAAGTCCATTCTTCCCCTGCCTCATCACCTACCCCCACCGCTCCCTACCACATGCTGTTTGTAAGGCAGAGAAATGGGCTCAATCAGCAGAAAGGGAGTCCTAGCCTTACCCACTTGTCAGTATTTTAAAAGCTTTCTGGCACTAAAAGGAAATTTCTGCTTAAATATCAACAAGCCAGAACAATAACCTAGAAAATCCCCATTCCTAAATCGTTCAGGGAACCTGAGCCTGCTTGATAAAACACAGAGCTTCTGCATCCCCCATGATGGCCATTCATAGACTTGTCACAGAATGAATAGCCACTGATGGAAAGCTGTCGTCTGGAGCTAAGATTTGGGGCCATCCTGGCCCCCACCTGCAGCCGTCTTTTTCCTTAGGGCCTTTTTCCATTGCTTCTGCCTGCCCAGCGCCTGCCTGGCCTCACGTACGCCCAGCCACTGTGTCAAGACGTAATTGACTGAGTGCCTCGGACCAGTCCAGGCTCTACTGAACCCATCAGGGCAGGAACAATGAGGTAGCTCCTCAAAGGAGGAAGGCTATTTCTGAGGCTCATGGTTGATGGACCGCACTAGCTGTGATTATCATTTTAATTGCAAGGCCACCACCACCTTATATTCAGGGTGCAGATTTCAAAGACCACAAAGCACTCTGCAGGCTTGAAAAGAGACTATGGCAACGGTCTGTGCTTCAGACTAAAAGGGGCCCATTATGACATCTTTCTTTCTTGGCCACCACATTGCAACCAGAATCTCCCAGAAAGGAAAGAGCTCCCCCTCCGTTTCAAGATCTGACACAAATCCTACCTCCTCTGGGATCTTTTCCCCAAACACTTATTCATTCCTGTTCTTTCCAGGACTCAGGCCCCTCATCCCACTCCCCTACCTGGAACTCCCTTAGAACACATCACCCCTACCACAGATTTGGCAATGACAACAATAACCAAAAACCCCATAGAATTCTGACAGCTCTTCCTGTGGTATTTTGAGACATTAAAAACCTCACACTCTATCTTACACTCTCCTTGGGACACCCTGTTCTTAACAGGGAAGAAGCTGTCTTAAATTCTGTAGAGATCCCTATTACTGGGGCTCTTTGTGCACTGGCAACATTTTTGCACACATTGTTCTTTGCACTCGGCACGTTTGTATTCAAAATATTTCCCCAGTTAAGTTCAATGTTGTAAGCTTTCCAGAGTGCTCACAACATTTTTATATTTCCGGGTGAAAAAGAACATCATTTGTATAAAGCCCTTGTACTTGCACACAGCATGCTTCATTCATGTAAGCTGTTTTCACGGCTTAGAACTGTCAGCTTAAAAGTGCACAGCGTGAGAGCTGCAAGTTAAATTTTATTTGGGGGCAAAATGAGGACTATAGTTCAGGAGATAGCAGTTCAGATAGCTCTGAGAAACTGCTCCAAAGAGGTGGGGGGGTGGCGCGGGGGAGGTCAGTATATTTGTGATTTTGGTAAAAGGAGAGTACATGCAGTCAACATATTTTTTGCAGATTTCTGCTAGTCACGAGGAGCAGTCGTCACCATGAAGGATTTTAGCGCTTTTCTACGTATGAGGAGATACAAGAATTGGGCTCATAAAACCTGTTCTGCCAGTCCCCTGAGCACAGAGTTCCTCATTTTTCTCTCCACCCTGAGCACCTTTCAGAGGGTGTTGAAAATCAGCAGCTGCAGCAGCACGTGATTTACTTCTTATAGAGGTAGATGGCAAGTGCCAATGGCAAGTGCCAATTTGTAATTGACAGAACCCATCATCATTACTGATCTGGGGTTCACGATTTGACATAAAAGCACCAAAGCCAAGATATATCATCCCATTCCAGTGTTTTGGTGTTTTGTTCAGCGGGTATATTGAAGGATAAAGTATACTCAGGTAAAGCCACCCTAATGAATGGACAGTCCCCTGAGTTTTGAAAAATGCATACAGTTGCTACTTAGCTTCTTTAGTTGTAAGTTCCAGCACGTCATACTCAGAAATTCTTCATCCTATCTGGGGTCCCATGCACTCTTTGTCTACACTACTGTTGAGCTGCTTCCAGGAAAATGCCCCTTTGCTCATCCTGGCCAGTTTAGAAGCCCTTTGCCAAAATGATTGTGATCTTGGGGTACAGCTCTATTGAAGGAGCAAATCCACAGTCAGAACAGTTTCTCTGCAGGGATCAGGTCCCCCGTATGGCTAAGAGTACTCACTTGGTTGCAAGAATGTGAGACCGTGAATGAATCATAATTAACCCACTTGGATAGCTCCAAAATTTGACAATGAGCAAAGATGTCTGAGAGGGCAAAATTTTGATTATTTTTTTGTCAACATACTTTGAGTCCTGTCTCCACCGCCTCATCCATGAGGGGTGGGAATAGGTGGGATGGATGGGAGCATGGACTGCAGAACATTAGGGCAGGGACAATGTCCTTCCCTTCCTTATGTCCCCATCACTTAGCACAGCTCCAGCTGGTGTCTGTCAAGTGACCGAGTGAGTGGTCCTAGGTGAGAGATGGAAGAGACCATTGTGTCTCAGGGTGGACTTAGCCATCACTCGTAGGTGTCTGAAGATTATAGGGAGAAGCACCACCAAGAGAATCCCCGACCCTGCTCTCGGGTGGGGCCCCTCCCTGCACCCCCAAGTGACCTCAGTGACCCCCTCTCTTCTCTGCTTGCAGAACTACTTTGAGAGCTACCTGGCCGTCGCCTCCACTGTGCCTTCCGTGCTGTGCCTCGTGCTGAACTTTCTGCTTGTCAACAGGTAGGCCACATTCCTTCATCTCCCAGGCCCCTGACCTTCTCCTGCAGCTTATCCACTCTCCCTTGGTCCACAGCTGCCTGAACTGTGGCTCCTTCCACAAAGACTGAGAGTCAGATCGGTTACGTGGGGCCCTGCCCACAGAATGCCCAGTCCGGGGGCAGTGGGGTCAGCTGCCTGTCTGCAGCTGCCTGGGCTGCAGGGACGCCATGGATGGTGGGTGGGACCCAGGGGGCAAGGCTTGTGGAGGCTGGTCTTCCAAGCCTTTCTGAGAGCAGTAGGAAATTAGGAGCCTGGGGACTTCCCTGGCAGTCCAGTAGTTGGGACTCCACAGTTCCATGGCAGGGCACAGGTTCATCCCTGGTCTGGGGAACTGAGATCCTATATGCCTCATGGAGTGGCAAAAAAAAAAAAACCCGAGCCGGAAGTTAGCCTGTCAGCTCACCAGCCCGGCTCTTCTATATGGAATAGGGTCACCTGCGCTCAGTGCGGAGCTGGCAACAGCAGTTCATGAGGCGAGCACTCACAAGGGGATTAGGGGTGACTTCTGACATTGCATCCGTGAGGGTGGGATGCACTGTGGAAGAAAGAATGGTTCAGGAGACAACCCTTCAAATCCACTGTGTGACTGGTGCCATCCCTTTTCCATTTAGGTTTACAGGGATAACAGCCTGAGTTACTTTGCCCCCCATTTCTTCTAAGCTATCATTGTCTGATAATGGTGGCTATGTGATGATTCAGAAACCTGGGCATCTCTCGGGCACAGCCTACTGAAACCTTCGGTCCCTAGTGGCAAACTTGTTTTACCCAGCTCTGCTCAGTTTGTAATTGACTCCTTGGATCTCTGCTCGAACAGGATTCTAAAGCAGGTTTGGCCTCAGGGAGTGTGCTGGGATTGATTAGTGATGTCTGTTCTGAGTCTATGAGGAGGGAGGCAGCACAGGTGCCTCAGGTGTGCTAAGCCTGAACAGACCAGTCTTTCCAAACACCTTATGAGGTTATTCCACTGATCTATTGTTGCATAAAAATGATCCCAAGACAAGGCTAGCAGCACTGACAGTACCCGGTGGCTCTCGCGGTCCTGGGAGTCCACGGGCTTGGCTGGCAGCTCTGGCTGGCCGTCTCTCATGCGGGACAGCTCTTTCTCTGTCCCCCCCGTCCTTGGTCTCTTGTAGGTTGGCCTCAGGTAGTAGGACTTTTCATATTGTAACTGAAGAGCAGCTGCTCCTAGAGAGCAAGGCAGAAGCTGCTTGGTTTTAGTACCCTACCCTCTACAGTGCTGGGTAAGATGTCAGCTCAGGCTACCCCTTCCTGGCCCTGTGGGCCTGGGCACACATCTCCTGACTTCCACTTTGCACAGACATCATGAGAGGGGCCTGGAAAGGGAGAGGGCAGTGAGAGGCCAAGGGACACATAAAGTGGCATACTGTCCTTTCTGCCAAGGCAGTCACCAAGCTCACTCAGTTTCAAGGGGGACATAGACTCCGTCTTTCAACGGAAGGAATGTCAATGAATTTGCACGGCTCTTAAAACCAAAGTGCAGGCTGGACAAGCGAGAGGGAGGCTGGTCTCAGGCAGCCTAGGGGCTGAATGCCAGCTGCCCCGCCCCGCCTGCCTCCTTGCACCTGCCCAGCACACAGGGCTATGATCAGTGTCCCAGCAGGGGGAACACAGCCTCCAGGGACCCTCCCCAGGAGGAGGCGGGGAATGGGCTAGGAGTAGGGCTGAGTGGGGACCCTAAGGGGAGAGCTGGGTTCCTGACAGTGACTCAGAAGAAAAGGCATGAGAAAAGGAAGGGCATGTAAGAGAAAGACGATGAGGAAGAGGTGACCGAGCCATGGCGGTGGGTAGTCCCTTGGCCTCTCACTGCCCTCTCCCCTTTCCAGGCCCCTCTCATGATCGTCTGTGCAAAGTGGAAGTCAGGAGATGTGTGCCCAGGTCCACAGGGCCAGGAAGGGGTAGCCTGAGCTGACATCTTACCCAGCACTGCCCCCTCTGAGGTCGTGAGGCCCAGCAGGCAGCAGCCAGCCAGGACCTGGGGTCAGCAGTGGCAGGCCAGGTTCAGCCTCAGGGCCCAGGGTGAATCATCTCTAATCCTCACAGTTAGCAGTCTGAGCACAATCCTTGGCAGCATTCTCTCCTTTAATCCTGGCAGTGGCCTAGAGCAGCGCTTATTCCCCTGTTTTATTGATAGGAAAACAGGGCGACAGAGGTGACCTGCCCAAGGTCATGCAACCATTAAGAGGTTGAGGCAGGACTGGAACTGGGACCCTTCTCCCCCCACATCTGGACTTGGAACTTCTGGGCCTCCTGTCTCCTAGCTCTCTAGCTTTGCCTGCCCCCTCCCTGCACCCAGAGACACATCTCAGACCCTGTGAGAGCCCATTCCTGCCCTGGCTTCGAGATGCTGGAGGGAAAGAAGTGGTGAAGAAGGTCTGCATCTGTCTGCAGTGGGGACTGTGGGCCATCCAGGTAGCTGCCCTCCTGAGGATGGCTGGGAGCTGGCTCTGGAAGCTCAGCATTACAGGGCATCCTCCAGAAGGTTCTGGTCCACCCCAGGACCTGCCCTGACCCTTTCCCAGCTGCAGGAGGCAGTGAGAGCACTGTGGGGTGTGCTCCAGCCTCTGTCTGTTTCTGGACTGTGGAAAGATGGTTTGGAGCTAAGCTGTTTTTTATTTAATGTGTGAGATTGAAATGTCCTCTTTTCTTCCCTCCTAGAGAACCCTGGCTTTCTCTAACTGGCTCATCCATAATCGCTAAGTGTTTTATTATGTAAAATCTGTAGCATCATAAATACTTATGAGGAGGATTTACATTTTGGAGACTTATGAAGAAATCAGTCCCCTGGGGTCCTGAGCCCTCACGAGCAAGGGGAGGGGAGGTGGAGCTGGCAGCTTAGGTACAGCTGGTGATCCTCTCCAAGAAAATCACATCAGTGTGGCCAGCCACAGTCCTGGGACTGGAGCTCTCACCTCAGACAGCCCTTATCCCAGAACAGAGCCACCAACCCCAGATTGCGCTTGTCTAGACTCTCCCTCACACCCTCCGGTGTCCCCAGCCCCTGGGCCACCGTCCAGGTGGAAGGAGCAGAGAGTCAGGCAGCATGCCCCTGTTAGTGGATGTGGGGTGAGCTTGCACAGGGCACATTTCAGAAAGCTTTACTAGCATTGAAAACAGCCCTGGGCAAGATCCCTGAGGGCTTGGAGCCCCTGCAGGGATGCTCCTGCTGAGAATGGGTCCTGCAGCTGATAATTAGGAGGAGGAGACCTGTGCAGGTGAGGGGCAGGATGCAGACGGGAGAGTTGGGAGCTGCCTAGCTTTTGCTCTGCATTTAGTGCTTACCTCCTCACCTCCCACTCTGCACCGCCCCCTGCCCTGGGGGTGCCTGGCTAAGAAGTCCCCCAGCTCTCTCCAAAGCCACTGTCCTATTCAAGCAATTATCTACCTTGTTGTGAAGACACAGGCAAGTTTCTGAGATGCCCGCAGCATTCCTGGGGTGGGCTCTTTCTGTGTTGCTTCCACGAGGAGGTGGTGAGAGGCTGAGGCCATTCCCAAGGCTGGCTGAGGTCGCTGCTGCTGTTTCCAGCTGTCTCCCTGCTACACTGAGGGGGTCAAGAAGCAGGGACCGAAAGAGAGCTTGAGGCCCAGCGTGCACTGCTAGGCTCCTTGCAGGTCAATCTGTGGGTCCAGGAGGTGTTTTCAAGTGCTGGCCAGGCCCTGTGCCAGCCCCATGGGTGAGAACAAGGTCCTGTCCCTGTGGGGCTTCCCACTTCTGCTCTGCCTGCTTCTTGCCCCAAGGAACTGCTGAACTTTTGGGCTTTTGTCCTCAGTCTCTCTCTCTCCACTTGAATTTTTTCAGACTTAGAAGCATAAACTGGAAGAGACACGAATGTTATCTTGTCCCACCTCTTCTTTTTCAGGATGAGGAAACTGAGGCCCCGCGAGGTTGAATGTTTGCCTAGGGTCACACTGTGAACTGGTGGCTGAGTTTCAGGGCTCCCGCCTCTGGACTCAGGCTCTGTGCCCCTGTGGCTCTTATCTTTGAGTGTGCAGGGAAGCTCCCGCTGCTGGGATAAGGTGGGGGACATTGTGTGACAGGGGCCGCATCAGGAGTAAGGCCTGACTCCCAGTCTTCAGGGTATCTGGTGTGCAGTTAAAATGGATGTTCTGGGTCCCCTGGAGTCCAGGTGCTCACCCGATTGCCCACCAACTCCCGCCCAGGTCGAGTGCCCCGCAGACTCTAGGAAGATGTGTCTTAATGTGGAGTTTCTCAGAAACAGACCTTAGAACAAGGATTCAAGTGCAGGTAGTTCATTTGGGAGACTGTGGTAGGAGAAAGGGGGGACCAGGAAGGCATGGCAGCCAGTAAGGGATGCCTTGTCAAGCCGCTCCCATGGTGAGTGACCGGTGGGTGACCGAGCTTGCCCTGCCCCAGAATGCTGACAGCCAGTGTGGGGCACACACTTGAGGTGGGAGGGAGCGGGGGCAGGGGGTTTATCCACCCACTTTCCCATCATTGGCTGAAGGCAGCTCTTGGGAGGTGCTAAAAACCTAGACAGCATATTAAAAAGCAGAGACATTACTTAGCCTACAAAGGTCCATCTAGTCAAAGCTAAGGTTTTTCCACTAGTCATGTATGGATGTGAGAGTTGGACCAAAAAGAAAGCTGAGCGCCGAAGAATTGATGCTTTTGAACTGTGGTGTTGGAGAAGACTCTTGAGGGCCCCTTGGTCAGCAAGGAGATCCAACCAGTCCATCCCAAAGGAAATCAGTCCTGAATATTCGTTGGAAGGACTGATGCTGAAGCTGAAACTCTAGTACTTTGGCCACCTGATGCGAAGGAATGACTCACTGGAAAAGGCCCTGATGCTGGGAAAGATTGAAGGCAGGAGGAGAAGGGAACAATAGAGGGTGAGATGGTTGGATGGCATTACCGACTAGATGGACGTGAGTTTGAGCAAGCTCAGAGAGTGGGTGATGGACAAGGAAGCCTGGCGCGCTGCAGTCCATGGGGTCACAAAGAGTCAGACAGAACTGAACTGAACTGAACTGAATTACCTGTCACTTGCAGCCTGCCTCCTGGTGAGAGGAGAGGGGAGATGGGCAGGGCACCCACAGAACAGAGGTGGAGTTCCAACCATGTCACTCCCCCAGCCACACGTGCCTCTTTGTGGGTTTGGCACTCTTTTTTTTTTTTTTTTAGATTTATTTATTTATTTACGGCTGTGCTGGGTCTTCGTTGCTGCTCAGGCTTTTCTCTGGTGCAGTGAGTGGGGCCTCTTCTGTCATTGTGGCGCCCCGGCTTCTCACTGCGGTGACTTCTCTTGTTGCCGAGCAGGGCTCAATAGTTGTGGTGTGGGGGCTTAGTCACCCTGTGGCATGTGTATCTTCCCAAACCAGGGATTGCACCCGTGTCTCCTGTGTTGGCAGGCAGATCCTTCATCCGTGAGCCACCAGGGAAGCCCAGTTGGTACTCTTGGTGACAAACGGAAGAGACACAAAAAGGATCTTCTCATTCTTTCCCTGGAAAATTAATGTCAGGCCTGCCTCCATTGCTGGATCTAGGAGAGTACCATCGTCCTCACCCACCAACCGTGGGCTCTGTGTGTGTCTGCTTGGCTTCGTCTCAGATGTGGCCTCTCTCCATGCAGCTGGCCAGATAGTGAACAGCAGCCCCCAACACAGTCTTGGCAGAGAGTCAGCTGCTTTCCACCTCTGAATCCCAGAGTTCACTGACTGGCCCTGCCTTGGTCACATGCTGACACCTAACCCAATTCAGTGGCTGGAAGTATGGAGCACTGATCACCCCAGACTGGCCTGTGTGCACTCATTTGTAGATGGGTAGGTGCAGACGCCATGAGCGGACATATCCTCATGTCCTCTGCAGGACAGCTTGGCATGGAAGGAGTGCTTCTGGTGGGAGGGATGCCAGCAGACAAAGCCTGCATGTCCACTCTCTGCTCCACCCTGAGGATCAAGTCTGGGCACTTATCCATGGGACAAGGCCCTCCGCGGAGGGGTCCTGTATCTGTTCAGCAGCCTTTGCTCCCAGTGTCACGGCAGCCAGAGTTCAATTCCCTGAATGGGCCACACTCTGTCTCACAAGATATGTGCACTCCCATCCAGACATTCCTTACACTCAACCTTAGGGATCGCCTCCAGAAAGCCTGTGAGAAGCCCAGGGTGGGTCTTGTGCCCCTCAGAAGTGCCCAGGAAGCCCCATGGCCCCGCCACTGGAACACTTGTGCTGGAACAAAATGCCCACCTGGGTGAACCAGGTGTTCATTTGTGGAATGAACACACCAGAGCGGATGTGTCTCAGCAGAGAGCCAGGAGCTGGGTCTCAGCAGACCTGGGTCTCATCCCACCTCCTCGCACCACAACCTTGAACTCTCCCTTCGCTTCCGCGGGCTTCCTTCTGCCCCTGACCCAGCGGAGGTGGCACCTGGTCTCCAGTCAGCTGAGGATTGGAAGGAAGCTCAGATTATCCTTGGGGCCACAAAAGCACTTTGAAAAAAATCCTTTCTTGCTTTTTATGCTCATCATTTCACACCTACTTACATATGTACAGATCTTTCCTACCTTTCGTGTCTTTCTTATTTTTATCCAAAAGAAATTTGTGTATAACTAATCTGCCTTTTCGCTCAGCCCCCTCCCAACTGGTTAGCGGGAAAATTAACTAAACATCCAATCTGGTTTAAAGCTTAGTGTAATCTGATGATTTAAACAGCCTCTTCAGATGATGTCCTCTCCCTGGAATAAAAATGCAGTTTCTCAGAGATTCCAGCTTCCCCTGCTTCTCCCTTCAGGGTGGTGTCTGGGCAGGTTGGGGGCTGGGAGGAGTGTACAGCTTAGATGCAGAAATAGAGTTAGAGGGAGCTGGCTCTTGCTTGGCCTGAGCTGCTTCCCACAAGAGCTGAGACCATCACAGGAGCCTCCTCCTGTCCTCACCACCTGTTCTGGAGCACCATAGTTCCTTCGTGTCAAGGGAGGCAGGACAGTGGCATTCTGAAAGCGCTGATGGAATCAGACCTCCTGGGTTCACAGCTGAATGACCATGAGCAAGTTGCTTAGCCTCTCCGACCTCAGTTTCCTTATCTGTGTCTGTGGAATAGGTAAGAATACCTATTTTGTGGAACTGGTGTAAGAATTCAACACATTAGCATTTAGAAAACTCTTAGAAGAGTACCTGGCATGAATGAAGCGCTGTCTGCCATGATGATGATGATGGTGATGATTTTCTTCCCTTCTCCCTCCTCTCTCTGTCGCCTAAGTTTTGGCAGAAGGAAGCCAGTGAATGGTGCTTCTGTTTAAATACTAGACAAAGCCACTGGAGTAGGGGTCTTGCCTCGAGAGCTCTCATCTCCTGTCCTTGAGCATCACAGTAAGATGAAAAGAAACAGCATCCAAGAGCATGCGCCCGAGCTGACCCTGCCTCCTTTCTCTATGTACTCCTCTCTGGAGACCCTTACCATGCCTTCAGGTAGATTGATCTTTCTGTTTTACGGATGCAGAGGCTGAATCCAGTGTGATAGAGTCACTTATCCAAGGCCACACAGCCTGTGAGCCAGGAAGGCAGGATTCAGACCCAGGCCTCCTGAGTGCAGAGTGCATGGTCTCAGCCACTGAGCACACCTGCTTCCTTAAGAAAGGCCACGAACCCCAACTCGGCTTGGGAGGCCTGGGGGCGGGGTGTCTCTAACCGCCTCTGGTATCCTTGCCTCAGGGTTCCGATTCGTGTCCGCGTGCTGGCCTCGCTGACGATCATGCTGGCCATCTTCATGGTGATGACCGTGCTGGTGAAGGTGGACACCTCCTCCTGGACCCACAGCTTCTTTACCATCACCATCGTCTGCATGGTGATCCTCAGCGGCACCTCCACCATCTTCAGTAGCAGCGTCTTTGGCATGACTGGCTCCTTCCCCATGAGGAATTCCCAGGCTCTGATATCAGGTGAGAACTAGGGTCCAGACAGCTGACCAGGTTGGTCTACCTGGGGATCATTTGAAGGTGAGCATGTGGTAGCCCTTCTAGAAAAAGAAATGAGCATGAGGTGTGTTTCCATGATCTGTTATTACAGAACAAAACACCCCCAAGCTCAGTGACCTAGAACAATAAGAATCATTTCTTTGGCAGGGGGCAGCCATATGGCATCAGCCAGGATAGCTTGCCCGGGGCTGGAGGATCCACTCTCAAGGTGGCACACACCCCTGGCCAGCATGTTGATGCTGGCTGTTAGCTGGAAGCTCGGGTGGGGTTGGGGCTGGGGCCAGGGTTCCTCTCCACATGGACCTACCCACGGCCACTTGAGCTCCCCCAGGGCGTGGCATCTGGGTTGCGAGTGCAAGCATCCCAAGAGACCCAGGCAGAAGCACTATGTCCTTTTATGACAGCCATAAAGCCATGTAGGGGCACTTCCACCACAACCAGAAGCC
This sequence comes from Nanger dama, assembly GCA_917880005.1. Taxonomy (NCBI): domain Eukaryota; kingdom Metazoa; phylum Chordata; class Mammalia; order Artiodactyla; family Bovidae; genus Nanger; species Nanger dama. The sequence continues at coordinate 18,208,535 of CAKJTW010000028.1, read as the reverse complement.
TGCCCGCATTCAAGGGGAGAAAGCACAAGGCCACACACTCAGTGGATGAGTGTGAAAGTGATACTGTAGAAGGGCAGTTGTGAGGGGAGACATAGCTGCTGCTACTTTTGGAAAATATAGTCTGCCTGCCCAGTGGGTTTCCTGAACAGCGTTTCTTTCTTTCCCTTCCCTCCTCTCCCCCTTTCCCTTCTGTCCCCTTTCCTTCTTGTTTCTTTTCCTTTCCTTTATCCTTTCCCTTTTTTCTCTCCTTTCCTCCCTTCTATTTGTCTTTTCTTCCTCTCTAATTTTGTAGAAGACTTACTGTGCACCAAGAATTCGAGGATGAACAAGACTCAGCCTCCTGGGAGCTGATAGCCTAGTAATAAACTCCTCTGTTTCCCTGAACTTTGGTATTTTCTGGGGGTGCTGATGTGATTTGCGTTAACTCCTTTAACTGAATGTTGATGCTAACCTGAGCCTGTTGCCTAGAGCTTAGCAGTTCTGTTCTCTCACCCAAATGTCTTGACAAGATGAAAAGGAGCTGGGTCAGAATCAGTGCTTTTCCAGGGAGACCACCATCCCTTAAAGCAAGACTAGGGGCTCAGCTCCTCTGTTCAGTGTCCCTGCATGTCTGTCTTGTGTGAAGGAATGCTGTAAACATTTGAGAAGAATTTTGCAAAGAATCTTCTCTGTGCCCATTAATTGATAATGCCGAGCAGTATGTGATGACAAATACCTCGACAAGTGTATAACTCCATCCTACCCCCACACCAGGGCCAGACATCACTGATTGATCTGTATCTTTTCTCCTAAACTTCTAAATCCTTCTCAACATAGCACTGGAGACACTTACTGTCAACAGATCAGAGATCAAACGTGAGCTCAGATGTGTTTGCCATTTTTGATATAAGATTGGGCTTCTGGCTGTATCCTCAGAGATGCTCTCGGGCCTAAAGTGGACCCACTGCTAAGTTTCCTGAGTACAGTCAATACACCCCTTTGTAGTGCTTCAAGTAGGGCCTGCCCAGGCTGAGGGAAGTGACCACTGAACTTTGGATTTAATCCTTTACGTCACCCCGGTTTCTTGTCCCCTCATCTCCCTCCATCCTGCTAGAGGATGTATTTTTCAGTATAACAGTCTTGCTGGCTATCTCTCCAGGAACCAGTGACCAAACACACCAGTATGTTAGCAAGAGGCCTTTCAGGTTCATCTGACCACCTGCAGATCTTCCAGAAAAGGAGGCTATCCTGTACATTTTGAAGGAAGTCCATTTTTGAAAAAGTGGAGTAACCTGGTACTCACACTTGGGTGTTCATTACCCCGGGCCCTGAGCCTTGTCATCACTGTGTGCAGCCCCCAGTGCACACCCCTTCATCCGGGAGGATTTGGGGTGTCCAGATCTCCCAGAGGCTCCCAGCACCCCTGTCCAGCCCCCCGTTGTCTTCTGTCCAGAGGAGTCCATCTGTGAATTCTCTGTGTGTTGGCATCTGAGGAACAATTCATTTGTTTTGTACTGGTGTTTTTTTAAGCTCCTCATTTGCATGTATTTCCATAACTGATGAGATAAAAGTGGGGAGTCAAGAAGGATGAGCTCCCAGAGGCCTGGTTTGTTGTTGATGATAATATTGTGAATTCTCTACAAGTTGGGAAGAGAGAGAGGAAAATCAATAGGCAGGGATGTTAAAATCTCTTCCTCGGGGCAGCCGGGAATGTCTTACCAAGTTTAATTCCGGTTCTTACAAAACACCCAGGTGGGGATTACAGCTTCTCAGAAGTTGGCACCCTCTTGGCAAAAGGTTTACCCTGTTGTTGCTGCTTTGATGTAGGAAGGACAGAAATAGCCAAACACCTATTTGGGGATCAGAGAGGATTTATATGGCATTTCTCAGCACCAGACACTGTCCTGCTTTACATGTAATGATCTTTTTAATCTTTGTAACTTTCCTAAGAGGTGAGTTTTAACATTCCCATTTTATAGATGAGAAAATGGAGGCATAGAGAGGTTAAGTGATTTGCTGAAGGTCACACAGCTAGAAGTGGTAGAGCCAAGACTGGACTGAGATGTTCTTAGAGTTTGTGCTCTTAATCACTATGCTAACTTTCATTTCTTTGCCCTTCCCTCAAGTTCCACCTCTGGCCCCACCCAGGCTAGTAGAGATCATAGAGAAGGTTGGGGAGAAAAGCGTCATGAGGTCTTCCCTGCAGAGCCACAGAGGTGCTGGGCTACGGTGTGAGTGAGGCAGTGGGTGGTCATCATGGTGGATGAGGGCCTGACCATCACTCTCCCACCACTGCTCCATGCTGCAATGGGCAGAAAGGTGGTATCTGGTCAGACCTGCCAAGTAATGACAAAGCAGCTAGTGCCCACTTGGACCAGTTGGCTGTTTGCAGTCAGTGGCCTTCTTGCCTCCTTGAGAATCAGTGTTGTGATCCTCTAAGGCCAGCAAATCCATCCACGCAGCCAGGCAGTCCTGTATTCACAGGCCCTTACTGTGTTAACCCCATTGGACATGTCTATTTGTTCAGTGTTTTTTCCCATTCTCTGATTCCATCCCACTATAGTCTCAAGGGAGGGATAGGATAAGTATGAGCTGCATCTTCCTGGCAAATACACAGGCCGAGAGGAGTGATGATCTGCTCACACCTGACCATGTATAAGCTCTGACTTGTGGCCACCCACGGCTGTGACGGCTCAACAGAGAAACGAGATGCTTGCGCCACCTCCCAGAAGCGACTGTGTGACTGTGGCAAGGAAGGGGACTGGCATTTGCAGAAAGCCTGCTTTGTGCTGGGCCATTTCTAAACATCATCTCATTCAGCCCTTAAAGCAGCTCTGCAAGGCGAGTGTCATTGCTCTTACTTTACAGATGAGCAGGCTCTGGTCCCAAGAAGCCATGTGAGCCCCCAGCTCACAGCGAGTAAGTGGAGTCAAGTGTCAAATGTACACCTGTTTGACTCGTGGACCCGTGGGCCCCTGGGCTAGGATGTGACATAGCACAGAAAGGGGAGGTGCCACGTGGTCACCTGGGCTACCTGCCAAAGCCCTTGGCAGCACAGCACCTTCTAGGTGGTGGGGCAGTTGCACACATATGAGTGTGTGAAGCCTCACGTGTGACTGCATGGGGGTGTATGACTGTGAGTGTGTGTGATAGGGTGAGTGTGTGTGCGTCTGAGATAGCTTGTGATAGGGTATGTTTGTGAGTGTATGTGCGTATGTGACAGTGTATATGTGGGTGCGTGTGCATGTGTGTTCATACGTGCATGGTACACAACTACTGTAGGGCACAGGGTGAGCTCTGTGGGCTCCTGGCAGGTTTTCCAGCTCTTAAGGCCTTCCAGTGGGCCAGCCTCACTCAAGGCAGCAGGGAGCCTGTGCTCGGACAGGCCAGAGCTTTTCCCCCAGGGTGATTCGTGGGTGGGCCCAGGGCAGGAGTGGAGCTCTCTGACACGTCCCACCCCTGAATCTAAAGTTTCTGACCCCATCAGAAGGACAGTAAAGAGAGAAGGAGGGTCGAGGGTCAGAGCTGAAACCAGGAAGCAGGTGAGACCTTGGAGGCCATTTGCCTCCCCAGGCAGCAGCCTCTTCAGGCCCACTGGAGAGGAGCTGGGCTGGGGACACCTCCATGGAGTGAGACAGCTCATGGCTGCAGGGCCCTCCTTGTCTGCCAAGGCCTCAGGGTACTGTGAGAACTGAAGCATCTCTCTCACCAGGGAGAACGTTAAGCCAGAGCAGAGAGCGGGCAGGCCTGAGAGGCAGGGAGGATGTGCCCGCCCTGACCTTCCCCGTGATGTCCCATGCTCTCTGCAGGAGGAGCCATGGGGGGCACCCTCAGCGCCGCGGCCTCACTGGTGGACCTCGCGGTGGCCAGTGACGTGACGGACAGCACCCTGGCCTTCTTCCTGACGGCGGACATCTTCCTGGCGCTCTGCATCGGGCTCTACCTGCTGCTGCCGCGGCTGGACTATGCCAGGTGAGGCCCACACGTGCTCTCTGGCAGCGAGTCGGCTTCTTCCAGATTCGTTTCCTTGTAAGCCCTTACAGAGTATTTAATAGAGTTCCCTGTGCTATACAGTAGGTCTTTATTAGTTATCTGTTTTACATATGGTAGCGTGTTCTTGTCAGTCTCATGATTTCTCCCTCCCCTCACCTTACCCCTCAGTAACTGTTATTTTCTACATATGTAACTCTATTTCAGTTGTGTAGCTAAGTCCATTGGTAGCCTTTTCGTAGATTCCACATAATAAGTGATAGCATATGATGCTGGGTGGTGTCCTTCGACCTTTATCCTGTCTACCTGCACTCTTCTTTCCTCTAGGTAGGGCTCACGTTTGTTTCCTGGTTTCCTGCACATCTCCCCATTGAAGTGTGATCCCTCTGAGGGCAGAAATCATGTGGGTTTTGTTCATTGCTGTATCCCATGCCTCAGGCTGAGCCAGGCTCACAGTAGTTGCTCAGTAAATTGGCTGGGCCCTTGGATGTAAGAAGCTGGCTTTGCATCACAACCCCAAGCAGCTGGAGTCTGCATGTTTTCTGTTAGAGGGCAGGCAGTGAAAGTGGGACCTGAGGAAGGCTGATGACCAATAGTAGCTCCTTGGGCTGAGCCCTTCCGTTCCTCTCTGCACTCAGCCCAGCCTGCTGAGGCCTCTCTATTTAAAGCTCATATATCTACTCCTCCTTGGGGCAGGGCTGTGACTTACCGCAGTTATTCCCACTCTTCACACGAGAAAACCAGGCTCAAAGGGGTTAAATTACTTGCCTGAGTCCTGCAGCCTTTTGGCAGCAGAATCAGGATTTGAGCCCAACTCCAAAACAGTGATTTCAGTCCCTGTCTCTTGAGGCCCCTCTCTGCTCTGCAGGACCACTTTTCTTGCCTTAGTCTCTCTTGCTTTCTCTCTCTCCTTCCTCCTTTTTCTTTCTTGCTTTATACTTCTCTTTAAAAAAAAACAACCCATGGCTTTTTCTTGCTTTTTATTCTTTTCAGTGCATTTTCACATCCATTGTCATATTTGACATAGGAATGGCAGGAGCTATTTTCCCCATTTCACAGGTGATGAGATGGAGACAGAGAAGGCCAGGCGATTGGCCTGTGGTCCCATGGCACACAAGCCAGCAGAGCTGGGGAGCACACAGGTCTTGGCTCTGCCGGATCCACAGGAACCTATTTGGTGTCGGGGCGCTGAGCTAAGCAGTTCATTTTTTTCACTCAGGCTATATGACCACCTAGCACAGTTGCTATCGTATTTTCCCATGTTACCAATGAGGAACTGAGGCTTTAGAGAATTAACCAACATCCCCAGATTGCTCACCTGGTGAGCTGTAGGCAGGGATTGGAACCTGGAGCTCTTTCTGGGCTGCGTTCTTCCCACTGCTTCATGCTGCATCCCTGGCTAGTGACCGCAAGGCCCTTCCTCCCCACTCATTCCTCCTGTCCCTGTGAGACTCACCTGCCTTCATCAGAACCCCGGCTCTGCCAGGGGCAGGCTGCTCCCTCCAGTTAGAGGATTGTTACCACGTCAGCTGGCCCAGTGACCTCAGGATAAAAGGGGATGGAGTGATGACACCACGTACCGTAGGTGACTTCAAATCCATGAGTCTGCCCCCTCCCTTCTCTGACCCTTCAGGGTTGTCATAAAAATTACCCAGTTGTATTCCGTGATGATGTCCCTGTGATCCCTGAGGTGTGGCTGGCTTACAGTCCCCGGCACCCCATATATTAATACTGCCTGGCACCTTGTTGGTGCTGATTATTTGAGTCAATGAACAGAAGGCAGGCAGCTCCCCTACTCCTTCTGCTGTTTCCTGTGTCCTGCTTCAGGGAACCTCGCATGTGCTGTTTCCACTGGGGTGGCCAACCTTCTTTGTTTGCCTGGGACTGAAGGGGTCCCAAGGACCAGGGACTTTCAGTGCTGAAACCAGGACAGTCTCGGGCAAAACAGGACAGGTGGTCACCCTAGTTTTCAGTGTCACTTAAGCCATCCAAAATGCCTTCCAGCTGAGCACATGAGGCAGCATACCCAGACTCTGCCAGCCCGTGCAGCTTCTGTTTCTTTGCCGACTAACACTTCGGTCAAGACCTTTGGGTTTACAGAAACTCATCTGAGGATGGAGCTTCAGAGCAGTGCCCCAGGGCTGCTCAGACTAAATTTTACTTGAAGGGAGCCCTAGGTTGCCGCAGGTTGCTGCGCCCAGTGGGGCTGGGCCACACTGCCCCGTCACACCCAGGAGGAACTGAGCCTCACACAGTGCTGGAGTCTGCTGACCACCTCGGGGGCAGTTAGGTCTGGAAGAACTTACGGAGAAGAGCTTCAGCCAGAGGAACTTGGTGGGGAGCTTCCTCAGAGTCAGCTAAGGCAAGGAGTTGACACTGAGTAGAAGGGGAAGTAAGAAGAGCCCTTTCCCTAAATAGTGATTGGGAAACAAGACAGGGTTCAAGGCCAAAGTGCCCAGCTCAACATCACATGGAAAAGTGATTCTGGAGAGGAACCCGCCCACTGATTTGCTTGTTGACAATATGTAGCTTAGGATAGGAGGGCTGGCAAGGATCTCAGAAGCTTATAGCTATAGAACCCTCCATTTTATAGAGGAGGAAACTGAGGCCCCAAGAGGCCTCAGTCCCAGACTTGGCCTAAGGTCACACGGGGAGGCAGAAGTAGGGCTGAAACCAGAACCCAACTGTCACCAACCTTCTGTTCTCCTCAGCCTCACCCAAGTCTTCTGTCTGAGATATATTAATACATATTGGGGCTTCCCTGGTGACTCAGACGGTGGAGTATCCACCTGCAATTCAGGAGACCTGGGTTCGATCCCTGGGTTGGGAAGATCCCCTGGAGTTGGGCATGGCAACCCACTCCAGTATTCTTGCCTGGAAAATCCCCATGGACAGAAGAGCCTGGCCAGCTACAGTCCATGGGGTCACAAAGAGTTGGACCCAAATGAGCAACTAAGCACAGCACAGCACATGCTAATACAGTCAGCCTGTATCTCCTGGCTTTTAGGCACCCAAGGCCCAGAGAGGTTGAGTGACTCAGGCAATGCAGCAATGCAAAGAGAACTCAGCCTTTTCTACTCTGGTCAGAGTAGAAGAAATTGAAAAAAATGGTCATGTTCAGTGTTGAGAATAGGGGGAAAATATACTTTTATAGGCTTATCAGTTCTTTCAACAATTTTGTTTTGAAGGCTTATTCTCTGCCTAGAGATTTAGCTGGGAACAGCCATACATGTCCTTGCCCCAGGGAGCTGTCTTCACTTGAAGGAGACAGATGATAAACCAGTAAACCAACACAATGATTATAAATTGTGGTCAGTTTTTTCTAAAGAAACGGGTGCTCTTACGGAGATTGAAGGGTTAGGTTACGTTAGTTTGGATGGGTAGGTGGCACAAAGCAGAGATAAATTGGTTCTACCTATCCAGAGAGCAGGTTATCAATATCTATCAAAATTTTAAAGATTTTAAAGCAGTTTTAAAAATTGCTTGTGATCCAGAAATTCTTCTAGAAATCTGCTCTACTGAAATTCTATACAAAGATTTATGTATAGGGATATTCATTGTACTATTATTTATAGTAGAGAAAACTAGAACTAACCTAAATGTCCAGCATTAGGGGAACAGTTAAATTGTATATACATGCAGTGAAATACTCAGTGGCAACACAGCATAGAGGCAGAACTATGTGTCCCTGTGTGAAAGGATGGTCACAAGATACTGTCCTTTAGACAATAGTGCGCATGCATATATGTGTAATAGTTATGCATATATATTTGACTATTGCATAAAGTTTTACAATACATAAAACTTTAGTCCCACTTTGCTTAAGAAACGTCACTGTATTATTTGGGTTCGTTTCATCACGCATGTGTGACTTCTATAATTTAAGATTTTAAGCTATTTTATATTTGAACAATAAATACTGCCTCAGCTCCGCCTCCCCCCACCCTATAACCGAGCAAAACTGAGCGAGTGAGGCCTAGAGCCCAGCTCACCGTGCAGTGTCGGTACTGGCTCCCTTTGTCCCTCTCATGACCTGACCAGCACCACAGAACAGTGGACCGGAGCCCAGCCTTTCAGGCAGCACCAGGGCAGGAAGCCTGGGGACTCTGCAGGCCTCCTCCAGCCGCCCCGTGGCACGTGTGCCATCTGAGGGCATCCTGGGGCTTGGGCTCTACGTGCTGGACCACCTTGTCCCTGGAAATCCCAAGTGACCTTCTTTCTAGGCCCTCTGACCACCCGCTTCTCCCCTGCAGGTACTACATGAAACCTGTCTGGCCAACCGCGCTTCTGGTGAAGAGCAGCTGCCCCAGGACTCCCCAACCCCACTTCGGTGGCCCCGGGATCCAGCGATCCCCAGACACCACCCCTTGGCCCCATCCTGAAGAAGACCACTGGCCTGGGCTTCTGCGTTGTCTATCTCCTCTTTATCACCAGCCTCATCTTCCCCGCCATCTGCACCAACATTGAATCCCTCAGCAGGGGCTCAGGCTCGCCGTGGAGCACCAAGTTCTTCGTCCCCCTCACCACCTTCCTCCTGTACAACTTTGCCGACCTGTGTGGCAAGCAGATCACAGCCTGGATCCAGGTGCCCGGGCCCAGAAGCAAGGCGCTCCCGGGCTCGCGCTCCTCCGGACCGGCCTTGTCCCCCTCTTCGTGTTCTGCAACTACCAGCCCCGTCGCCACCTGCGCACGGTGCTCTTCCAGTCTGACGTGTACCCAGTGCTTTTCACCTCGCTGCTGGGGCTCAGCAACGGCTACCTCAGCTCTCTGGCTCTCATCTACGGGCCCAAGATCGTGCCGCGGGGAGCTGGCCGAGGCCACCGGGGTGGTGATGACCTTTACCTGGGCCTGGGCCTGCTGCTTGGCTCCGCCTGCTCTGCCCTGCTTGTGCACCTCATCTAGGAAGAACGATGACCGGACTTCAGTGCTGCATGGCACCCAGGAGCTTCCGCAAGATGGGCAAGAAGCGCCAGAAGGCGCCAGGTGGCGAGCAGGAAGGGCTGGAGTTGGTCTCTGCAGAGCCCAGCACGCACCCGGGCCTGGTTGCTCCCAGGGATCTGGGACCAGGGCCATTCCCAGGCCAGGCAGACATTCCAGACACTTCAACAGACATCCTGAGACATTTCAGGACCAAAGACACCTCAATAAGACACAGTTACCAGATACACAGTCAGAAAATTCTTTGCCAATGGGCACATTCCGCCTGTCATTTTTCCCTCTTGGGAACTGTGTTGCCAGTATTTGGCTCTGAGTTGTTAGAGGATGAGTGCCAAGACTGTCTCCAGTCACTTTGCCTTCTCCCAGCCTTGCTCCTTCCAGCTGATGGCAAGATGCGAGACTCCTTAGCCCTCCTCCCCAGGGGAAGTCCCCCTGGGATGGCCAGTCCTCAGGCCTAAGACCCAAGTCTGTGCAAACCCCACTTTCCACTAACCAGACTGCAACCCTGGGAAGACAGGCCTTCCAGGAACCCTTCATTCCCTGGACGCAGGCTCCAGAGGGCCTCCCTGTGTACACGGGACCAAGCATGTCAGACCTGGAAGTCAAACAGAGATCCTTCAACTGGTCTGTGGCCTGGGTCAAAACAGGGTTTATGTCCATGTTTACAAAATGTCAAGGCCATTGGTTCAAGGACGTAATAAATACCTGGGTATTTAATGAAAGCCTTATTGATGGCTGTTTTAGGGTCTTGGCAGGAAACAGCATACTCAAATTGAGTAATTTAAGAATATTTGAAGAGTGGATATAGGAACCCTAAGGGGTTATATGCATCATATCCCAGAAGTATTAAGGTGGTTTTATTCCAGGCCTGAAGAGAGGGACACGTCCAGCCTGCTGTAGCCCACAAGATTTATGTTCCCTCCCTGCCATCCCTCTACAATCGAGAATCAGGTGGAGAATGGAGAGTGGATGGAGAGGCAGATGTCCGGGAGGAGCCACCAGCCCCTTCACTTGCATAAGTTGGTTTACTATGAGCATCAGTAGAGCTCTGAAGCTTTGTCAACAGACTTAGATGTTCCTTTGTCCTGGCTTGTTCTGAGTAGTTGTGTGTTTTGAAGCTGTTGTTTCCAAAGGCAATGCTCGTGTTCTGAGGCCCCACATGCTCATGATCCCCTGACATGAGTAATAATTTGTATTTTTCAGGTTCCTTGAAGGCTCCCACAAGGCTGTTCCTTGGGGGAGCGGGCTGACGTGGGGATCGGAGAAAGGGACTGGATCAAGCAGGAGTTCTTTCTCAAGAATCATCCTGGAAACATAGCGCTTACCCCCAAGAAGTGGCAACCCTGAGAGAGATAAATCAAGGAGCCCCTGCTCTGAAGAAGGTCAGATCTGAGATGTCCTGCAGACAGCTGATTAAGCCAGGAAGCAGCCAGTAATCCACCCCATGGTAGCAGATATGTTCCCCACCGACTCAGGCTAGTGCACACTCCTTTTCTTTCACCAGAGATTGAAAAGGACACCCTTGAAAGGTTTCATGAAACTTGACACTTGAACAAAAAAATTTTTTTTTTAATTTTAAAAATAAATTATCCCATCTCCCCTCCCCTGGCAGGAAGCTGAAATCTCCCCCTTGGCTTTTTCCACTGTCTTCAGTGCTGTTGATCATTTGGGGCGTCTGTCTGGCAGGTGGCTCATCTCAACCTCAGGTGTCTTATAAATAGGCAGCATGTCTGTGTGAGGGTAAAACAGCAGTCTCTGAGCTCAGAGGTGGGGACCACCTGGAGCTAACGGAGGAGGAGTGGGGGTCTCATGCTCTGTTGAAGAGGGGTAGCTTTCCTCTGGTAGTGAGATGATTTGAGATTAGCATGAAGTGAGAGGGGGAGGAGGGTAGACAGCCGTGTCGGTGCAGCGCTGTGGGAACTGGGATGATGGACTCTATCTGAGTGCCAGCGCCAGCGCCCGCCACTACTAGAGGAAGGGCCAGCTGCTTGGCTGGTGGGAAGAGTGTTCAGGCTTTTGCCCACTCTTCCTTGTTGCTCACTTTAGTGGGCATTTTGCAAAGGATCGCTTCTTCTCAGGGAGGGAGGGAGGAAAATAAAAACACATCTCCAAGTAGAGGGGCAGACTGTGGGGTTAGACACCCTTGTCCCCAGGTTACTGTTAACAGCCGCTCGTGGGGCTTGGCTGCTCCGGGTCTCAAGTCTCATGTGACCCCAGCAGGCTTGTGGAACATGTTCTGGGTGTGAACAAAACTTGCTAAAGAGAAGGACTTTTCAGTGAAAGAGGTGGAGAGGGGTCCCCGAGACGTTGCCTCTGTCTAACAGTTCTCTCATTCACTCCCAAGTGACAGTTTTTAGTGTGTGTCCTTGTGTATTTACAGACATTGTCATTTTCCTCCTTTCAATCAAAAAGAAAGCCAGAGGCAGCCAAACGACCGACTGTTCAACTAGTGGGTGACCAGTTCCTGCACCCATGAGGACATGAGAAGGCTTGAATCAGGGGTGGATTTTATTAACAAAGACCCTCATTCTGCTGTCTTCAGCCCAGTACTGCCAAGGAGATTTGGGGCCTTCTAATTAGCTTGGACGTGACATGGGGCGGGATGGAGGGGTCACTGCAGGACGTCAGCTTCTGAGACTGTGGAATGCTTTAACAGAGAACAGCAACCAAAAGAGGAAAGGCCAAAAGTCAGTTGAAAGAATAAATTTATTCCACTGGAGGTTAAATTTAAATAAAAGATGTTCATCTTTTAAAAAAAAAAAACTGTATCACAGTTGATTTACAATGTTGTGTTAACTGCTGCTGTACAGCAAAGTGACTCAGGGGTACATATATTTATAATATTCTTTTCCATTATGGTTTGCCATAGACTATTTTTTAATCATTTATTTGTTTGTTTTTGGCCACGCTGGGTCTCTGTTGCTGCGCAGGGTCTTCTCTGTTTGCAGTGAGCAGGGGCCTACTCTCCAGCTGTAGTGCAAAGCTTCTCACTGCAGCGGCCTCTCCTGTTGTGGAACATGGGCTCTCGGGCATGGGGGCTTTAGGAGCTGGGGCACGTAGGCACAGCAGTCGTGGTTCCCGGGCCCTAGAGCACAGGCTCGATAGTTATGGCCCATGAGCGGGGTTTGAAGCTTGATACCCTCGACTATCATAGGGTATTGAATATAGTTCTCTGTACTGCACGGTAGGGCTTTGTTGCTGACCCATTCTTATGTACAAAAGCTTAGGTCTGCTAATCCCAACCTCCCACTCCGATCCTTCCCCAGCTGCTTCCCCCGTGGCAACCACAGACCTGTTCTCTGTGTCTGTGTTTCTGTTTCGTAGATGGGCTCATCTGTGTCACATTTTAGATTCCACATAGAAGTAATACATTTCTCTTTCTCTTTCTGACTTCCCTCGTTTGGTGTGATTATCTCTAGTTGCATTCTTGTGGCTAGAAATGGCATTATGTTGTTCTTTTTAAGGCTGAGTAGTTTTCCGCCATACACGTATGCCACGTTCTCTTTACGTGGACGTTTAGGTTGTTTCCGTATCTTGGCTATTGTGAACAGCGCTGCTGTGAGCATAGGGTGCATGTTTCTTTTCGGCTTATAGTTTTGCCTGGATGTATGCCCGGGAGTGGGATGCTGGATCGTATGGTAACTCTATTTTTAGTTTTCTGAGGAGCTTCTATACTGTTTTCCACAGTGGCTGCACCAGCTTACATTCCTCCCAGCAGTGTGGACTCATTCTCCTTTCTCCACACCCTCTCCAGCGTTTATTCTTCGTAGACTTTGTAACGATGGCCATCCTGACCGGTGTGAGGCACTGTAGTTTTCATTTTCGTTTCTCGATTAGTGATGTGGAGCACCTTTTCATGTGCCCACTAAGCCCATGCTCACCTTAATCCCATGTGCGCTCTGAGTGAAAGTATGTACTTTCTACCCTGTCAGCTGGGGTCAGCCCGGTTTCCAGTCCAGCTTTGACCTCAGCAGGATCCACTAGGAATTTCAGCCCACCAGCTGGTGGAGACAGGGACTAGCCATCTAGTCACAGACCTCTCCTTGAAAAAAAGGAGACCCGGGTATCGGTCAGCCTTTCTATCAGCTGCCCAGACTTCTGGCTCATTGTTCCCTGTGCCAAAGCTTTACCTACATTATTCCCCCATCTGTAGATGAAGACAGGCTCAGAGAGGTTAAGTAACTTACCTAAGATCACTCAGCAACTAAGTGCCCAAGACAAGAAACCCAGTTCTTCCTAAACTCAGAGATCCTCCCCCAGCCTGCCCTCCTGCCCCCGTGTTGAACATCCACTTTCTCCTTGTTTCTGTTGCCCCTGTTTCTCAGCCTTAGGTTACTGAAGTGCTGTTCCGAGTAGCCCTGTTGCCCAGAACCCTGGCCTAGTTGATCTGACTAGTACAGCTGACCAGAACCCCTGCTGGGCTGATCACCTGTGGGTCCAGACCCAAGGCCACATCAGGCTCACCACACCGACCACGCCGTGCTGGGCATGGGCTCTCGGGCCACTTCCAGGTCTGCTCTGTCCAGTCCATTTCAATCCCCAGCCCCTGCCCTCCTGGTCCCACGCCCCCACCTCCCCCACACCAGCCCCAGCTGCTGAGGTCACCCCAGCATGGCTGCTGCTGGACCCATCCTTGGACCCAGGGTGGCAGGACACAGGGCAGCTGGGGGTCGGGGAAGCTTGAATCCCCCAGGCACTGGCTGTGTGAGTCACGAAGCCGCCCTGGGTCACTTTCCTCGTCTGTGAAGGGGGTGACAAGTCCATGAGTTGAGACTACCTACTGTGCCAGTGGCCCTCCACGCACACCCAGTCGTGTCCACTCCCCAGCCCACACAAGCAGGGCGACTCAGAGGGCACAACTCACCCTCCACTCCCGCCCAGGATCTGGCCACACAGGAAGAACAAAGGCAGCATCAGCCTCAGGGGACGAACTCAACTTCAGGCTGCTGTGGACTTGACCTCAAAGGAGAGCAATGAAGACGGCTGTGCCCTCTGCCCCTTGAGATTCCAGCCAGCTGACCCTTCGCACTCCACTGAGAGCAGTTCCTGCCTTCAACTTCAAGTTAAAGGGTTCCCAGGGTCTGCAGCTCAGGATGGAGGGGGTGACTCGTAGGCTTCTGGGGCCCTGCAGATGCTGGAATCTTGGTTCTCATCTGCTAGCTGGGTTGCTTTGGCCCAGCTTGCAGATAATTTCTCCTATCTAAAGTGAGATGCCTCTTGGGGCTGTTGGAGGGTTAAATATGCCCCCGTGTTGTAAGTCAAAGTGCCTGGCATGTGGCAGCTCCTCGGTGCATGTTTTCTGTGCATATTTTAGTGGTTTCTGGACAGTCTGGTGATGCCCACTGCATTCCCTGTGGCGGGCACCCTGTACCCAGCGCTCATTCCCCCCTTGTCTGGCCCCCAGGCTCAGCACTTATCTGCACCAACGCCTCTAATGCTGATGCCCAGGCCCCTGCCTGGGTCATGCATGACCTGGGGTGGGCAGGGTGCACCAAACAGAAAGCCGGAAATCCAAGACCCCAGACCAAGCTCTGCCCCCGACTCGAACTTCTGGCCAAGACACTTCACTTTGTTTCTAAACCTCAGCTGGAAAAAATGGACATTCCAACACTTAACCTGCCTTCATCATGAACATGTGGCCAGGTTCCCAGATGCCCTTTAAAACCCGGTTTTGTCCAAAGTGTTTCCGAGGGTCTGTGCTCTGGAGCCAGGACTGTCTGAGTCTGAGCCCTCACCACTTCCTAGCTGTGTGACCGCTGGCAGGTTCATCTGACTCCATGCTCTCAACTGACCTTGGGGGCGATTGTAGTCCTAGCCTCCCATCTGGTGGTTGTGTACGCCAAATGGTAACTGGTAATGCATACAAAACATTTAGGGTTGACTCCAGTGTGTAATCAGTGCTAATTACCTCCTCCTAGAAGGTTGTGTCTGGAGAAGGCACTGGCACCCCACTCCAGTACTCTTGCCTGGAAAATCTCAGAGACGGGGGAGCCTGGTGGGCTGCAGCCCATGGAGTTGCTAAGAGTGGGACACGACTGAGCGACTTCACTTTCATGCTTGGGAGAAGGAAATGGCAACCCACTCCAGTGTTCTTGCTTGGAGAATCCCAGGGATGGGGGAGCCTGGTGGGCTGCTGTCCATGGGGTCGCACAGAGTCGGACACGACTGAAGTGACTTAGCAGCAGCAGCAGCAGCAGAAGGTTGTGTCTTCAGACCTTTCCTGTTTACCTGACGCTAAACCATCAGTACTAACCTATTGCCCTCATTTCTTTTCCTCACTGGATGCTGGGCGTGGCCCTGCATCCCAGTTCCTGGCCCCTCCCATGTGCCAAGGGCTGCCCCTAGTTGGTGCCAACAGAGTCTGCTTGGAGGAGCTTCCCAGGAGTGTGGCTTTATGGTGCTGCTCATCCAGTGATGTTTTTTTAAAAGGGAAAGAGAAGAAGAAAGGAAGGGAAGGGAGGAAGGAAGAGAAAAAGATGAGGGTGGGCTGGGAGTCTGGGGTCTGCTCTAGGATGCAGGTGGGTTTGTGAATGGGCTTGAGAGGTTATCACTTAAGTCTGTTAAGTGCAGAGTTCTAGAAAGATTCCAGCTGTGTCCACTGGGTCTGTCTGGAAAGTACAGATGCTTTCCTTTCCTGTTCTCCTCACCTACCTGCTTCACCTGTCTACCTTTTGGTGGAGGCAGCTGGAAAGGCATTTCTGGCCCATGGAACAACACTCTGCTTTGTTATCCCCAATTGGGTTTTGGTGCCTTTAACTTGGAAGAGCACTCATTGGATGAGGTGTTTCTCTGATGGGTGGTGGGTGTCAGGGACCACGATTCTAAGGAGCAGGCCCGGCTGCTGTAGCCTGGAGAGGGCATGGTCTGCATCACAGTAAAGGAGGGGCTGATAAATGAGCACCTGCGATGGCCAGGCTGTGCCCATACAAGAACCCTGCCAGGTAGGGCTCACATCCCATTTCACAGAGGGGGAAACTGGCACTCAAGAGGGGTTAAGTGGGCAAGAGGCTGAATTGGAATACAGACCAGGGCTGTAAGGCCCCAGAGCCTGTCTTATCTCCTGTCCCTCCAGCTCTTTTAGAGGATTGTGTGTTACTCACTCAGTCCTAACTCTTTGCGACCCCGTGGACTATAGTCCACCAAGCTCCCTCTGTCCATGGGATTCTCCAGGCAAGAATACTGGAGTGGGTTGCCATTCCCTTCTCCAGGGGATCTTTCCAACCCAGGGATTGAACCCATGTCTCCTATGTTGCAGGCAGATTCTTTACCATCTGAGCCACCAGGGAAGCCCTAGAGGATTGAGGGGGTGCCATCAATTTAAATGGTTTGCAGGTCTGAGGAGCCCCAGGCCACATGCTCAGTAAGTGGGATGAGGCTCCAGGAGGCTGGAGTTACCTGTCCAGTGTGAGCGACCGCGGTCACCCAGTCTGCCGTCAGTGCCTCTGGGGGTTTGGTGTGGAGGTCACGGATCTTCGGTGGCCAAGGCTCCAGTCTTTATGGGAACTTGAAGCACAAGCTCACCAAGTCAAAGGCAAGGTTTACAGAGATGTGGCAGAGGCAGGAGTGTCCCTGTGTGGACCTTACATGTCAGACGCCTTGCATGTATCTGCTCCAGGGCCCACCTTCCCAGGCAAGGAACAGAGTAAAGTGTACCATTCTGGGATGACCACACCGCCTGTCCCTGACGAAACACACGCCCAGAGTTGGGAGGGGCCCTGCGGTCACCGAGGCTGCCCTCTGCCTCTTGGCAGGGCAGTACTTGGGGTGCTCTAGATCCCAGGCCTGTGCCACCCTGAAGATTCTTCCAGACTGAGTCCCAGAGCCTCATGAGGTGCCTCAGTCCTGCTCTTCTCCTGGAAACAGCCATGTGTCCCCAGTGCACCTCCCACACAGCTCACTCTGGACAGAAGACATGGGGCCTCTTCCCCAGCAGTCTCACCTGACAGCCTCCATCTCTGCTGCTCTGGCCCCGGTCCTGCTCCCTGGAGTTCAAGGAGGGCATAATGTCTGACACCCTTGAACTTCTAAGTCCTTCTCACTTCCTTCTAAGACTCTTACACAGGTCTTGACTGGGGATCCCCGGATGGAATGAGAGGCTCATGGAACCCTGAGATCATAGTCAGAAGTTGGGATGCTTCCCATGGACCAAGGGGCCATAGCTTCTATCAGATTGTCAAAGGGGCCGTGTCATAAGCCTTCAGAGGCCCTGGGACCAGGCTACAGTGACCTGTCCTAACATCTTGTCCCTAGATGGGCACAGTGCTGAAGGGTGGGACTCTGGAGCCAGGCTGCCTCATTCTGAATCATGACTCTATCTCTCTTAACCTCTCTGCTTTCTTATCTGCAAAAGAGGTCGAGTTGACAGACTACCTCTTCTCATGTGGTTGTTGTGAAGATTAATCCACACAAAGCTCTTCATCTGTGTTAAAACTGTTAATTCTGCCCATCGCCCTGTGAAGTTGGCAAGTCAGGGGTGATCCTCACCTCTCTTCTGATGAGGAGGAAATGGTGGAGACTGTAACTCAGGGACAGAGCCTCTGCCTACAGACGCAGCAGGTCCCACTGGCCAGCCCTTGAGATCCCTGCAGAGAGGAAGTTAGGACAGTGCCCTCAGAGGTGGGAGGGTTCCCTTCAGAGAAGCTGGCGAATAAACCGGATCTGCCAACAGTTTCAGTCTCAGGACACAGGAGGCTGGAAGTGGCTTTAGGTCTGAGTCAGAAGCTCTATACTGGATGGGCTTGCCTGACATCCCGACCTGCAAACATCTTCACAATGGCCTTCTTGAGTTCCCCCGGTCTAGTCTGATTTCCAGAGAAATAGAAGCGCTACCATTTATCAAGCATTATGAGCCAAGCATGTTAACACATAGTCTTAATCCATTCAATCACACTATAAGTGAAGCGAAGTGAAGTGAAGTCGCCCAGTCGTGTCCGACTCTTTGCAACCCCGTGGACTGTAGCCTACCAGGCTTCTCTGTCCATGGGATTCTCCAGGCAAGAATACTGGAGTGGGTTACCATTTCCTTCTCCAGGGGATCTTCCCGACCCAGGGATCGAACTCAGGTCTCCCACATCGGAGGCAGACGCTTTAACCTCTGAGCCACCAGGGAAGTAAGTATTATTATCCCAATCTCACTGGGGCCAAAACTAAGATTTAGACATAGCTGCTAAGTGGCAGAGCTGTGATTCAAAGCCAGGTCTGTTTGACTCTAGGACTCCAGCTCCTAATGATTATGACAGCAGCAGTTCGCATCAGAGTCGCCGGGGCGCTGGACAAAGTGCAGACCTCTGTACCCACTCGCAGGGACTCTGATTTTTTCAGGCCTGGGGTGGGACATGAGCATGCACATTTTTTTAACAAGTTCCCAGGTGGTGCTGATGCTGCTGGTCAGGGAGTCCCACTTGGAGAACCAAGGTGCTGGACGACCAAAGATGGATGAGGGGCTGTTAGGAGCTCACATGTGCCCTGAACAGGTGAGAGGGAGAAAGCAAGGGCTCCATCTGCTCCAGTTCCAGTCAAGTGAAGGCTCAGGACTGAAAAGTCTTTCAAGAAGCGAGTACACTGTGGACACTCTACATCATTCCTTAAAACGATCACAGATCTGGGGCAGAGACTGCATTTAAGTGCCAAGCTCATCTGTAGTTCAGAAGGTAAAGAATCTACCTGCAATGCTTGAGACTGGGGTTCGATTCCTGTGTTGGGAAGATCCCCTGGAGAAGGGAATGGCAACCCATTGCTGTATTCTTGCCTGGAGAATTCCATGGTCAGAGGAACCTGGTGAGCTACCATCCATGGGGTCGCAAAGAGTTGGACATGACTGAGTGACTGAACACTTTCATCTTCTCCACCAACCCCCAAGGTTGGCACCCCATGGCTTTACTCATGGCTGCATCTTTCCCACCTGCTCCCTTCAGCATCAATATTCAGGAAGAAGGAGGGAGTGAGAACAGGTAGGGCCTGAGGGCCCAGCCCACCGCTTGCAGTTGGCAGGTTGGAAGGAGCTGTGGTCTCACTCCCTCTGGGGCAACCCTGGGGAGCGGTAGAATGGGGTGCTGGGCCACCTCCCTGCCAGGAATGGGGTCACACCTCCTACCTGTTCTCGGGTGCTTATTAGCTGCTGAGGTGGTGTTAACTGTTTCTCATTTTGCTGAGTCTTTGCTGAGACTCAAAAGGAAATGAGCCATTACCAAACAGCAGTCCTTTTGAAACAGAAACTGAATTGACTGCATTTTCTAATAACATCTTATGAGCTCCGAATGCAGAAATCTGGCCTTTCTTTATTAAAGTTGCCTTTCAGAAGTTGTTCCTGGCTCTCCTTCTGCTCACACAGTTCTGTGAAGGGGGATGTGGAGGATCATCTGCCAAATTGTGCCAGCCTGTTAGAGCCAGCCTGTTGTGAGGATATCAGGAAATTTCCCTCTCCTTGCTTTTTGCTGCTCCAGAACCTCAGGCTCCGCCCTGATGGGTAAGGACTAGCCAGCTCAATTCTTGAAATAGAGAGCCAGAGTGCTGACCTCACATTTAGGGGACTTTGAGCAAGTCACTAACCTCTCCAAACCTTAGTGTGCTTGCCTGCAAAATGGGGATATTATTCTTGCATATCTTAAAATCCTGATCAGGTCAGAGTGCCCTATAAACTGCAAAAGGTATACATAATTATTTGCTTTCATTATTATTCTAAAACTACTGTAGGTTCATTTGTACCCCATCCCATGGGGCAAGGTATCTGCAGACCCAAGGGGACCTGACAGCAGAGAGGTCTCACCTCTTCCCTCTCTGGACCATCCTCTGGGCACCCAGGATCTCTTGCCTAAATAGGCTCAAAGTGCAACCTGGGGAGGCTCTTTACTCAGTCCATCCCTCAAGGGCAGACTGCTTGAGGACCTTCTAGACTCAAGGGCTGGCTGTGTGCAAGTGGTGCTGAGTTGGGACATATGAGTTGGGGTATCCACAATTGTGCATAGAAGACCTCTCCAGGTATGGGACTGAGCCACGACATTCCAGAGTCAGAGAATCCCAGGTTCCAAAAAGGTGTATGTGTCAAGGCAGGCAGGAGAATACATTGCTACCTGATTTTAATTAACACGTTGAGATACAAGATGTATGAGCCTCCATTTGTAGTCTTGCCTGGGGGCCCACAGATGTTCCTTTTATTACTAGAAGTTTGAATTCCACTTTATTTGAGTCAGGTCAACCTCTTATTTTCCTCTTTGAGTCTGTCCTCCTATTTCCTTTTCTCTGTCTTCCTAAATATTCAAAGCTGTGCCTTACTTGGAAATGTAGCCAGGACTAGTGGAAATTCATTGAGATTCCAGGGGCCCTCTTTCTTCTCTTCTTTAAACCATCTCTCACCCCCTAGACACACACAGGGCAGACTGTGGGCAGGGTCTCCTAAGCAGTATCCAGACAGTGGGTGTCTGTACTACTTTGGGAGTATGAAGATAGAGCTCCATGCTGCTGCCACCATGGGGGTTAAATGATGGGGACTAAATGATGGTAAAAATAAGTCATGGGCTCCATCCTGGGGTGTGAGGGAGGCCCAAGAAGCCTAGAATTTTGTACAAAGAGCAACTATAGGAAGGATGGTGCTGCCTCGTCCTCCCATCTCTATTTTGCAAGGACGCAGGTCCTCAGTGGCAGAAGCAGGGGAGGATCTGGCTGGTGAGAGGAAGCAGACCTCAACTTCACACCCAGGTTCCCCTACCTCTTCCATGGCCTGGTGTTGCTGGTGTCGTGATCCACATTTTGCTCTGTATAAAATCCTTTCCCAGTGACTCCTTTCCTATTCAGACACCCTTTGACAATGCAGACTCTGATCCAGAGGTAGGGTTGCTTGCCTCTGAGTTAAGTTTCCCCTGCCCAGACAGTAAGACAGGAAGAGCTCCTCCTTCCCCTTACCTTCTGAGATCCTGGGAAGATGCAGACAGTGGTCAAACAGCTTTTTGTGCACATCAAGTTCTGTTCATCTCATCTGTGCCTGAGATATTTTTATGTAGAGGAGGAAGGACATGGGGAGAAAAAGACTTATAGTGCACCCACTAGGAGGTATCTCCTGCTCCCCACCTGCCCCACAGACCTTAAAAGAATCAGACCAAATTCTGGCTACTAAGACAACTCCAAGGACTGTCTGGCCACTGTTTTTCCAAGTGTTGAGAGTGAACTATTGGTATTGTGCTGGGTGAATTCACGTGCCATCCAGCAGAGCATTAAACAACACAGAATCTCAGCATGTGGAAGTTCTTCTCTTTTCAGTTCTTTCGATCCTAATTACCCCTTGGAGAAACTTTTGGTTTAATTCAGGAGTGTCTTCAACACCTTGCTAAAAACTTGCTCTTCTCCACTTTTAACAAAATGACATCAGACCTTGCCCACTAAATTGAGAACAATGGTTTGTTTTTTATAGCTTATCTTATGACAAGTGATACTGGTTTTCCAGTAATGATATACAGTTTGTTTTCATAGTAAATTTAAGTAAACCATCTGATTTAATGAGTATCAAATTTAAAAGATACAGACAGTATTTGGATATGGCTAATATCATTCAATCTTACTATTTTAGAGGCAGGGAAACTGAGACCCAGACAGGAGTCCCAGAACCCAGGAGGGGTAAGTATCTCTAACATTTAGGAAGGACAGATATTTCTCTTCCCTGAAAACCATAGTCTGTTTTCTGCTTGAATGTCACAGGCTAAGTGACGTCCCTCCTTCTAAGTTCAGGCTCTCATTAACTTGTTTCAGGGCTGGTGTTTTCATTACGTCCAGTTTAGCCAATAAAAGTGAGAACTTTTGAAGTTACTGATTATCCCACTTAAAACTCAGGGCACAAACTGGGCCATTTTCAGAGACAAAGGGCTTCATCACTGAAGCTAGCAGTGACTGGTAGGGAGGAGAGGAATGAGGAAAAATAGAAGTGGAGAGAAGTTTAAGGAGGAAGTAGAAGACACAGCAATTTCAACATTTTTAAGGACCTGAAACTCTGGAGGGGGCAGCTATTTCTCCCACACCGCCCCTGTTCTAAGTAGACAAAGCAATATGTCTCGGACAAAGTTCTGGCCAAAGTCACCCTTTAATGCTGATAGAACTATTCCTTGTTACCACAGCTGTGATGATTTGCCCACTAACCTTCCCTGAGCACTTGGTGGGTGTCTGGCACTTTGACATCTTCTCATTCATCCTCACAAGAAGACTCTAAGTTAAAATTCTGGCCTTTGGAGTTGCACTACATGGGGTTGGAAAACTGGCCTTTTGAGTGGTTCTGACTTTGACTTTGGTCAGGCAAATTAAATCCCTTCCTGAGCCTCAATTTCCTCATCTCTCTAAAATAAACATAATAATATATTTATTTCTCAGGATCAGAATGCTTCTATGTGAAAGTGAAAGTCATTCAGTCTTGTCCAACTCTTTGCGACCCCATGGATCATACAGTCCAAGGAATTCTCCGGGCCAGAATACTGGAGTGGGTAGCCAATATATTTATTTCTCAAGATCAGAATACTTCTATAATCATAAATTTATCAATCGTAGAAAGTAAGCGATCAACAATGACGTCACTCATTATGAATCAACATTGATATCAGCACCAGGAAGGCTAAATTTCTGATAGTCATTCTACCCAAGGTCACAGAGCTGAACCAGGATGGCTAAATTGGTGGGATAGGTCCAGGAATGCTTGGGCCTCTGGGCTTCGGGGACCAGGGCTGAGGTGGCGCGACACGGGCTCCTGGACAGAGGAACCCAGCCGACTGGCTGGTGCTCCAAGCCGCTTCCAGGCCCCAGCCCCGTTCTCCTTGGAATCGAACTGACCAGAGACTCACACTGCAGTGACCTCCCAGGCGGGATACGGCAGATCCTCAGCTCTGTGAGGCCGTCCAGCCTAATGACAGGTAGCGATGAGCAGCCGGCCCTGTTCAACTGATCTGGGAACTGATCCCACGCCTGCCTTCTGGACAGGAGGCTCCCAAATGCGACTTCCGGGAGCCGCGGGGCATGCCGGGAGCCAGACCATACAGCCAATCCCCGCGCTGGGGCGGGCAGTAGTTGCTCGGCAACGGGGCGGGCGCCCAAAGAGGCCGCTAAGGCAGGGGTGAACAGGTGTGCAAGCCGGAGAGGTAGGCGACCTGCCAATCCCGGAGGAGGTTGCTTTCCCAGTCCCCATTTCCTTTACTCCTACCTGGGCTTTAAGGAAAGAGACTGCTGAGAAAAATGACAAGAATAAACCATGAGAAGTAATATATTCATGTTTATTGAGCACGTACCGTGGGCCTCCTCTTGACAGGGATTATTTCATTTGATCTTCATTTGATTTTGCATGGTTGCTGGCCTCAGTTTGTAAACGAATAACTGGAGGTTTCCACAGAGTAGGCACCTTGACCCAAGTAACTCAGCTAGAGAGTAGCAAAGCTACCCAGGAATTTGAACCTGGGTGGTCTTGAACCCACGTGGTCTGTGTTCTTACTGAAACAAGTAGTGGACTCCCATTTCAATGCAGGAAAAGAAGTCTGAGTTCGTACCTGCAGGCACCAATCCAGGCTTTATGAGGTCTGAAGGGCAGACAGTTTGGGCGCCTTCTTTAGGAAAAAGCAAATTGCAACATAAAATTAGGTACAAAAAGAAAACTTGTTTAGAATGAAAACAAATTACAAAACACTTTTGCTAATTTTACAAAACTATCTGACCATGTGAACAGGGTGCTAGGGCCCTACCCAAAGGCATCCTTGGCCCTTAGCTCCCACTGAAGTCCTTGAGTCAGAAATCAAATTGCTTTGCAGGCTTCTCTTCCCACCTCTTGACCACCCTGCATCCCAGCCACAGGCCCTCTCCTGGCTGGGCCCTAGCAATGCCTTTAGTAGGGATTTCTGACTGTGACAGCAAGCTTGGCCTGCCAAGTGAGCAAGCTAAAGAGTCAGAGAGTTAACACACTTGGTTGGAAGCAGGCTTCAAACACTGAGAGACCCAGAGATGCTAACCTTTGGCAGTCAAGAAGGATCACACCAAGACACCTTTTATACCAGTGACTCTTAGGGTGTGGTCCTTCAGTACTTGGGAACCTGTTAGAAATGCACACTCTCAGATTTCACCCTAAACCTACTGAACTTGAAACTGGTTGGTGGGGTCCAGCAACTGGTATTTTAACAAGACCCCTGGAGAGACTGATGCACCCTTCAGTGTGAGAACCACTGTTATGCCACAGTGCTTCCCACAGTTCGCCGTGGCCTGCAGCTCCCGTGTCTACACTGGTAACATGCTCAATAACACACCTTTTTTTTTGGTCCCCCCTCCTTTACTTGTTTCACTTTCTCAGTCTTCAACTGGGGCTTCCTAGGATCATCTCCAATAAACTACCTGCACTTGAGCCCTTGTCGCAGGCTGCTTCTAGGGGAACACCAGCACAGGTGAGAACAGGAGGGGGTGTCACTGCACAGTGAGGAGGAGGGTGATGACTGGCACCCACTGAGTGGAGGCTGAATGTTCTGCTAAAGGCTTTGTTTTCATTGTTTCATTCCCAACCCCACCCATCCGGGAGGAAATTGGGGTTGGAGGGTTACTAAGTGGCTTTGAACTCAAAGATTTGAACCCAAGACTGCTTGAGTCCCAAGGGTAGATTCCTTACACGCAAGGGCAGAGGGCCAGCCTACGTTATGTCCGTTTGTCATTGCTGCTTTTCTCTGGGCAGGCAGAAATTCAGTGTTGTCCTTTTCCCTTTGGACACAGGTGGAGCACTCACTGAGGGATGCTGGAATGGTGAGCGCACTGGCCTCACAGAGGACGCAGCTGGAGAGGCACCCTCACTCCAGTGCTGAGTTCCCTTGGGTCCAACGCTGGCCTCTGTGCCCGCCCTCCAGGCCACTTCTGTGCCCAAGCATGTGCCCTTAATCCAGAACTTCAGCCTCTCGTGTCACAGACCCCATGGACTGCAGCCCACCAGGCTCCTCCGCCCATGGGATTTTCCAGGCAAGAGTACTTGATGCCTAAAAGGGAGAGCTCTCCCCAGGACACTGCCAGCCCTTCCTTCTGGGTGGGAAGAGACAGGCTCACTTCAGCAATCACTAGCTTAAGGATGTTCCATCGCCTCCCCCTGCCAAAAATTGCCTCCCGATCTCCAGTTGAAATCAGGCTTCTCAATAATAATTTCCCACCACATATTTGTTTTTCCTTTGTGGCAGTTATCAAGTTATTGAAATCTGGCCAGCTCTGCAGCTGAGAGAGCTACTTGGGGGTGGGGAGAGCAGGGGTGAGTGCTGACCCCTGAACTCTGTTTCCTCTGATGTTAGAGGCCCTAGTCTTGGTTCTGCATGTTTCCAGGAAACTCCAGCTCTCTCTGCCTTGGCACCTGCCCCCTAGGCTTGTATGCTCCTGAGGGATGCCCTTGCCGTCTCTGGGCTCACAGCACCTGGGGCTTGAGGGCCCAGCTGTCTTTCTTGTTAACAGTTTCTCCCTAGTCCCCTACCTATGATCCAGGAACGATGACTGTGTTAACAGTTTGTGGTGAGTGGAGGAAACAGACAAGAGCATGGGCCTCAGTCTTCGGCTCTGCTGTTGACTTTGAGCAGGACTTAAAAAAAGACCTCTGCAGAGCCTTGTTTTTCTCATCTGTAAAGTGAAGAGTGTACCTCCTCTTCCTCAAGGTTTTTCTAATGATGCTCATGGGAGATAGCAATGTACGCACACGACACAGTCATGAACCATGAGGGGTGCAGTCTGTACCTGGGGTCTCCTGCTCCCTCCGTCACAATGACGAGGGACCTGGGGCATGGTCTTGGGTCCTCCTGGCCCCCGGTCTGCCAGAAGGCTGCTGCTGCTGCTAAGTCACTTCAGTCGTGTCCGACTCTGTGCGACCCCATAGATGGCAGCCCACCAGGCTCCCCCGTCCATGGGATGCTCCAAGCAAGAACACTGGAGTGGGTTGCCATTTCCCTCTCCAATGCATGAAAGTGAAAAGTGAAAGTGAAGTCGCTCAATGGTGTCCGACTCTTCACGACACCATGGACTGCAGCCCACCAGGCTCCTCCGCCCATGGGATTTTCCAGGCAAGAGTACTTGATGCCTAAAAGGGAGAGCTCTCCCCAGGACACTGCCAGCCCTTCCTTCTGGGTGGGAAGAGACAGGCTCACTTGAGCAATCACTAGCTTAAGGATGTTCCATTGCCTCCCCCTGCCAAAAATTGCCTCCCGATCTCCAGTTGAAATCAGGCCTCTCTATAGTAATTTCCCACCACATATTTGTTTTTCCTTTGCGGCAGTTATCGAGAATTGTAATTACTTATTTGCCTTTTTTTTAGATGTTTTTCAAATGGAAATTTGAGAACAATTACAAAGGAGAACAGAGTAATACATTGCCCTCATGTACCCATCACTCAGCTTCAACAATTGCCAATTCAGGGTCAGTCTTTTTTCCCCTCTACCTACACTCACTACCCCCTCCTGTCCTAATCTGAGGCATCACATCATTTCATCTGTGAATATTTTGGTGTGTGCCTCTGAATGATTAGGGCTCTTTCATGAAATATAACCACAGTGCCATTATTACCCTTAAAAATGAGAAATAATTCCTTGCTCTGTGTTTACTGTTAAATGTTTGTCACCAGGCTGGGGGCTTCACGAGAGCCCTGTTCCTGGCTGTGTCCATAGTGCCTGAGAGCTAGCACACTCTGAGTATTTGTTTCACGGTTGGATGGATGGATGGATGAATGAGAGGGAGAAAGGCAAGAGATGCTGGGGACCCAGCCTGCTTTCTGTGGATGCTGCTCCATCCCTTCAGCACTGCGGTGTGATCGGTGTGATCCTGTGATTGCTGCTTTGGAGGTCAACAGTTACACACTCTCTCTGACGCAGTAAACCTCTCAGTTTCTTTCCCTCCCAACCCGCCTTCAGCGTAATCGGGCAGCAAGTCACTAATCTTCTCGTGGCTGCAACCCGCTCCCCCTACTGCAGCTAATTCCACCTTCTGACTTAATCATCATCCTTAGGCTTTCAATACAGGGCTTTGCATCTTCAGAGCCGCTCAGGCATTAGCTGATCACTGTAATCTGTCCGACTCCCATGGCGTCAGCCAGCTCAGGGCTTCTGTTACCCTCCTGGATCCTCAGTTTCCTCATCTGTAAAACTGAATGAGTGGGCCTAACTGGCTTTATTGGTTGGAGATTAAGTAAAATGAAGTACATCAAGTGCCTGTCCCCGACACATCAGAAGCCCTCAGGAATGGTGATTGTTTCCCATTGTAATTTCAGGGGATAACTCTTACTGAAGAGCCAAACAGGTCTGGATTTCAATCTGGCTTTTTCTGTTTAAAGGAAACATTTTCTGAGCCTCAGTTTTCTCATCCTTAAAATGGGGTGAGCGATGCCACCCTTTCAAAGTCTGCTAAATGGAATAAAAGCTGTGATATGTCAGTGAGGCACTGAGCAGAGTGCTGGACACCTAGTAAGTGCTAAGGAAGTCCTGAGGGTTTCTGCTCTTCCCAGAAGGAGGCAGAGACAGGGAAAGGAGAAGGAGGCAGGGGTGCCCTTGGCAAGGTGCCAATTATATCTTCGCTCCTCTGTTCCCTAAGGTGGGTAGTCGGAGGAGGATGCCTATTGCACTCATTATCATATCCCCAGCCCTTTGCCTTGCTGAGTTCTCAGTCATGAATAAGTGAATGAATTTGCTGAGGTGCAGATGAGATTAATACATCTGAATAGGACTGGATAGTTTACAGAAGACTCAAGATCTTTCTCGCACAACCAGAGAAGGTAAGCAGGCCAAAGGTTAGACCCAAATGTTACAGCTGAAGAAACTGAGGCTCAGGGAGATCAACAGTGGTCTGTAAGTGTTAACAGCTGTAGCTAATCTCATGCCAATTCGGCTCTGCCAGGAAGAGTGAGCAGAGCATTGGGCTCGTGAAGAATCCGGCCTGTGTCATGGGTGGAGTTACAAGTCTTTCTGAGATTTTCCAAAGCTGCAGAGACTCTGCCCGCTCGGCTCCTGCTGTGCCTGGTATGGGGCTGTATCCCAGTGCATCTGTTTTTTTAGATAAGTTTTTCCTCTCTCTTTTTTTTTCTTTTTAATTGAGCTGTAATTGACATCCAAGTGCACTTGTTTTTAATTACTGACAGTTTCAACTTCAGAGCTGCCATGAACAGCCACAAAGGTTACACACTGTGCAACTCCAGGGGACAGATGCCATTCACCAGGACAGCAGTGAAGAGCTAAGTTTCACTCTGAAGCTGGAGGTGTCTCGAGGAGGAGATGGGAAGCCTCCTCATGCACTGGCTGGAGTAAAGAACTCTGCAGGAACCAAGGCTCCTGGACAGTCTCTGGTCTCCCTGGCAGGGTCCACGTTTGGAGTGTGGACATTCAGGGGCTGATTGTCACCCTTCTTAGGGGTAAATGTAGGAAAGTCCTGGACATTTAACCTCAGCTTTGAAACTTGAGGTAGTTAAGGAAAGGGAGCAAGACTCAGAACCCAGTATATTGTAGACTTTATTACATTATAAGTAATCATTTAACCTTGATAATAAAGCTCTTTGAATAAGCATCATCCACCCATTTTACAGATGACTTAACAGGACACATGGAAGTTAATTAACTTGTCCAAAGGGCCACGCAGCAAGAAAGTGGCAGAGCTGGAATTCAAACTCTAGGCCCCCTATGTTACTTCTGGATGTAACCTGCATTTTACAGGGAAAGTAGCTGAGGCCCAGAGAGGGGCAGTGACTTATCCAGAGTCACACAGCCAGCTAGTCACTGAGTAAATACTGAACCTAAGATCTAGACTGTCAGTCCCAAAGTGAGCCTGTAAGAGTGCCTGGCCCATCAGTTAGTATTTTTAATAAAAATAAGTCTAGAGAGAGACCCAGGATGGCTGGGACAGGAGAGCTGGGGATGGGGCATGTGTGGAGCAGATGGTGAAGGGCAGACACCAAGCCTCCGCATTTTTGGCTCCAGTCTCTTTAAAAGGAAAGCCCCTGTTCCCTCCCTTTCCGGATGGCGGGTGGGATCCCATAGGGTGAGAGGTGCTGCGCCGCACCTAGCCTCTAGGTGGCGCCCGTACTGCAGATCTGGACTCCCTTGGGCAGCCCGGGCCTCGGGAATTGGTCTGCCCCCTGGGGGCTGCTCTGTCCCCAGAGTTTTCAGTACACCCTGGATAACAGCTCCCCTTTCCATCCTCCAGGCTTCTTCTGCCCTGGCTGCGAAGGGTTGTCAGGGCCCACACTGGGAGCCTCAGCTTGGTCCTCCCTTAGAAGCCCTCCGCAGCTCCATGAGAACCTTCAGAGGGTCTAGTAGGTCACCCAGATGCTGCCCATCTGCTCGACCTCGGGGAGTTTGCCCAGTCTCCTTGAGCCTCACTTTCCTCATCTGTCGAATGGAAGTGAGGTTTCTTTCGCCAGGATGTTGAGGAGGATCAGATGGAACATTTTATAAAATGCCTAGCCCCTTGCACACGCTAAGCAGAGGGAAACTATTAGGATTGCTCCATGGCTGGTGGCTGCCTGTTGTTACTTTTGCCTGGCTGCTAGTTTTTCTTCACCTTTATCACCTTGGTCCATCATACCACACCTTATCCATCACCATCAGCCTCTTACCCAGCTCTTGTGGACCTAGCACCTCTTTGGAGGTGATGCAGAATAGTGATTAAGCAGAACGCTCTGGAGTCTTGTTGTCTAGGTTCAAATCCTTCACTTTAGGACTCCCTGAGTGGCCTTGGTGAGGTTCCTTCGCTTCACTGCTGCAGATTCTTGGTGCTTACCCACTACACATCCCAGTCTCCTGTCAGTTAGGTTGGAACCATGGGACTGACTGGTTTTGGCCGGAGGCAGGAGTGATGTGTGTGCTGCCCTAGGAAAGGTGGCTGAGAGCCTAAGTGGACATCCTTTATCCCTGTCTTGCCCTGTCACTGTGGCCTGTGTGGGACCACAGGGTTATGGGTTTGTGTTGCAATATCCCACAGGGTTATCATGTAAGAGATGGAAGTGCTCTGAGTCCCCAGATCACCCTCGGAGGAGAGCCACACCCCTAGCTTTGCACTATGTGTGTGAGCGAGAAGTAAACTTTTATTGCCACAGAGACTTCGGAGTTCGTTTGTACTGACCATAACCCAGTTTAACTTCACGGATACAGCCTTCCTGTGCCTCAGTTTTTTCATCAGTGAAATGGGGATGATGAGAGTGCCATTCTCATAGAATCATTGTGAGGATTAAGGAAGACTGTGGGTGCAACCCTCTTAAGATGTAAAATTTTAGTTTTTATTACCTTTCAGGAAGGTACAGAAAAGCACAAAATGACTTTAGACTCTCAGAGCAGGAGGGACCCTGGGAGGACCTTGAATTCACTCCTCATGGTTACATAAGACAGAGCCCTGAGATACAGGCTCAGGGGGGAAATACCTTGTTCAAAGTCATTCAGGGGGAAAAGAGCAGACACAGGGCTGAATCATGGGCCTTCTGACGTCTGTCTAGAGCTCCTCTGGACACACCTTGGTCCCTGCTTTCTGGGAGCTTATGATTTGACTGGAAACAAGAGAGACAGACAACAAAACCATCCCTGAAGATTCCGTGTGGGAGTTGTCCAGAGAGTGAGGACCCTGAGGGTCAGAGGAGGACCTGGGGGCCTGCAGGGTGGGAAAGGAAGACTTCCAGGAGATGGTGGGGCTTGGAAAATAGGCTTCAGCAGAGAGCAAGGAGGGCAGTGGGCAGTGGCAGGAGAGAGGACCGGGGATGGGGAAGTCTGCAGAGCAGAGTGGCCCATAGGATAAAGGAGTCAAGGCACGGTCTGCTGAACCAGTTGCCTGGTGAGGGGTCATGTAGCCTCCCTCCCCACCTCCCCCTATTATAAAGAGCACTGCACTAAACATCTCTGTACCCATCTCTGTGTATCTGTGTATTTTGCCAGCTGAGATAGAGGCTTTGTGGGGAAGAGAGGTTGAGGTGAAGCCCAAAGATATATCAGGCCTAATTTCTTAGGTTTGGGGGCTTTAAATACCACTCTGAGGCTTCCTCTTAATTCTTCACATCAAGAGTCTTGAAAATGGGAACAAGCTCTTTTCTGGGGTAGTTTGACTGCAATAGGGCCCAGAGGTGGGACGTGGGGCCAGGGGTGCATGCCTCTCTTTACTGGACACTGGGTTTTCTGCTGTGTGACTGATGGGGCTGGAGTGGGGCTCAGAGTCTGGAGACAGCAGCTCTTGCTCATTGCTGCCCGTACCCCCATCAGTCCAGGCTGTAGATGGGCCCAGGGGTATTGCATTCCTTGGTTCCACAGTCTGCAGCCAGAATGGGCTCTGTGGGCGGCACACAGGGCCCCCTTTGGAAGGCCCAAGCCTGTTTCAAGCTCTGTCACCATCCTTCTATGGAATGCACTCTGGCAGATTAACAAGAGGCAGGCAGCCCCTCTGTGTACCCATGTGGAAAGAGCTCCAGGATATATTTTAAGAGCAAAAATCAAGTTATAGAACAATATGTGAAGTATGACTCTGTTTATAAACAACAAATAATTCTTAAAATTATACACACACACATGCAACTTTATTATTCAATTTTCCCCTCTATTGGCTGGTTCTATGCATCCATTTATGATTCTTTTAGGGTTAGCTGAGAGCCAGAGCAGGCATCATGTATTAATGTTTCCCACACATCACATTTTAACCCATTTCCCAGACAATGCAAGGGCTGTAGAACATTCTCATTCTATCTACCCCCTCCCTGACTCATGTGCTGTGGTGTCATGTATTTTAATTTTCTCTCTGTATTTTGAACATTGGTTGTATTGTTTTATACAACCAAGATTCATTTGTACTTCTCTGTATTTCCCCTTCTATCATCCCCTTTCCTTCCTAAATATCCAAGCTCCCATCTGGGACCACTTTCCTTCTGCCTGAAGCTTCCCCTTATATTTATTTTTGTATTTGAACCATTCAGATGGTTCAAAATTCAAAAGAAGAGAAGTGTTCTATGATCAATGTTTCTCTCTCTCCCACCCCTGCCCCCAGCCCCAAACTATATATTTCCATGTGTCCACAGAACATTACTTGGAAGGATAACACACCACATCGAGAGGGGTAGCTTGCCTGTGGTCTGAAGCACCTGCCTTGATAATATATTCCCATCTCCAGTGTGCAAGGAAAAGTCAGGGTCTGGGACAGGCAGCGGGGAGACCGGGTCTCTGCTGACTGACAGCCTCTCACTGTGCCCGCCGGTGCACACAGCCTTGCGGCCTTGTCTAGGTCCTCTTTAGATCCTGGCCCCAGCCCTGTGGGCCAGGAGGGGCAAGGTTCCCCATTCCCAGGACAGCTAACGACCACGGCTTCCAGGCACCATTTCATACTTACCAGCTTGTTCACTCCTCACAACAACTATACCAGTATTGTGACCATTTTACGGATGAGCAAACTGAGAACTTCACAAGGCAGAGGCAGGATTCAGACTAAATTCAAACAGCCCAGCTTCAGAGCCCAAGCAATTACTAACTCCATTTTACAGATGAGGAAACAGAGGCCCCAGAAGGTTGAGCCATGCGCTCTGCTTCACACAGTCAGGAGCAGCAGAGCAAGAACTTGCATCTGTGACTTTTGGGGTCAATATCCATCCCCCTCCCCCTAAGGCAAGTGGTTTTCTTACGCACATTACAATCACCCAGGGAGCTTTCAAAAATGCCAAAAATGCCGTGTGCAGTTGTCAGCAAGACCAATCAAATCCAAATCTCTGATCCTATTTTTACACTCTTAGCCCTCCTTCCAGGAGCCTCTAAAGTGAAGTCAGGGTTGAGAACCACTGTCCAGGCCCACACATGGGCAGAGCTTGAGATCTGACTGCTTGGATTTAATTCAGACTTTGCTCCTCATGACCTTGGGCAACCTGCCTTTTCATTTCTGTGCTGCCTCAGT
Source organism: Nanger dama (assembly GCA_917880005.1). Classification (NCBI taxonomy): domain Eukaryota; kingdom Metazoa; phylum Chordata; class Mammalia; order Artiodactyla; family Bovidae; genus Nanger; species Nanger dama. The sequence goes on along the minus strand of CAKJTW010000028.1, from coordinate 18,175,772 downwards.
TTCCTCATCTGTCAGACTGGTTCACTGGAGTGTCTTTTTCATGTGAGGATTGGATGAGATAATCCATGCAAAGCACTTGGAACAGTGTCTGGCACAAAATCTGTTTTAAATTAATGGTATTATTATTATTATTCTCTGTGTAGCTTTGTAGAAAGCTTGCCCTTCTCCCTTCAGGTTTTCCATCTGTGAAAGTGAAAGTGAAGTCGCTCAGTTGTGTCCGACTCTTTGCGACCCCATGGACTGTAGCCTACCAGGCTTCTCCGTCCATGGGATTTACTGGAGTGGGTTACCATTTCCTTCTCCAGGGGATCTTCCCAACTCAGGGATCAAACCCGGGTCTCCCGCATTGGAGGCAGGCACTTTAACCTCTGAACCACCAGGGAAGCCCTTCCATCTGAGAAGGTACCTTGAAATGTAGATTGCCTAGTCTTAAAGGCGTCTTCTAGCAACATTAGTTGGCTGGTCTCAAGCCTTTGCTGCCTCCCCCACTCTTTCAGAAGTCCAGCCCTGCCCATTTTGCATGGAGGCTGCAGCAAGCACATGCCAGGAGAACCAGGGACCTGCTTCTGTGGGTTGAGTCCAGCCTCTGATCATGGTGTTGACGCTGCTCACAGCCATGACACGCTGGGCTGTAGGAAGAGAAATTGCCCATGGTTGGGGGTGGTGGATGCAGCTCCAGCTGCCCCCAGAGAAATACAGAAGGGCTTGGGGGCCCCTCCAAGAGGCAAGGCGGGGGACCCTGGCAGAGCAGGGGACCCCATGCCCACTTCCTACTAGTGCCCAGGGCACATGGTGCTGGTCTTGCCACCAACTGCCATTCTGTACCAATGCATAATTCATGCCCCCATGTGCCAATCTGTGCCAGCTTTAATTAGCTCCTAACTTTTTGTCATTCATTTTGCTGTGAATACCTTATAAATAAATGATGGGAGAGGGAAGCAGGGAGCAGGCAGGAATGTGAGGGGAGGAGCCTGGCTCCTTAGGCCTCTTGGGGGAGGGATAAGCCTCCAGGAGAGGCTAGGGGAAGTCAAGCCCTCAAGGCACAACCCCCCCCACCCCCACACCCGCCCAGGGATGGGGCCTTAGCTATGCAGATGGGCGGCCCGAGCCCACCCCATTCGCCTTCCAGCCTTGCTCATTCACAAGCAGCATCCAGCCGCCACAGCTGTGCCAGGCTCCAAGGGCCCACAAACTAAACTCGGGAGCACACACGCTTGGTTTACGGTGGCAGGCGCTGCCCCGGGAGAGGGGAGCGCGCGGGGTGCAGACAGGAAGCAACAAAGGGGCTCTGCTGCAGCTCAGGGCTGGGCATCAGGGGGCAGGCAGGAAGTGGGAGAGGAGGCTGTTGTGGGAGGGCACCCAGAGGAGAGGCGTTTATGTCCGTTAAAAATAATAATCGGCCCTCACAGGGATGAGAGGCTTGTTTGTGAGTATTGTTTTGTTTTCACGGTTTATAAAGCACTTGAGCATGTGTTTTTCTCTTTCGTCCTGAATGGCAACCTTGGGAAGGCTGGGGGCTCATTTACAACTGAGGAGACTGAGGCTCAGAGAATTTAGCTAAGACTCATTACACCCCCTGCCTCACTTCCATTCTTGGGGAAGGAAGGAAGGGAGGAAAGCACCCTAGTCGGGGCTGGGGGACCCAGGGGGAAGCCAGTTCAGTCCCAGGTGGTTTAATAGGCAGGGCAGATTTAAAAGAGCAGACTTGGATTCCCTTGGCTTCTTTCCTCCCGTTCTTTCTCACCGAGTGCCAGAGGGCCACCAGAGTATTTGGCATTTTAAGGCTACAGAGACAGTGAAGCAGAGGTGCCCATTCCTCCAAGATTCCAGCCCAGGGCCACTGTGGGGCCATGCAGTCTCTTCCTCTCCATCCTTTAGCTCATCATACTCTTTAGTATCATCAGGCATCATACAGGGCATCTTTGCCTCCAAGCCCAGCCCCCTCTGCCTCCAGCATCATTTGCTGAGTGACCCCCATGCCCAGGTGTGGCAGACCAGGCCCTTCATGGTCCAGCCCATGCCCCTCTCCCGAGACTCCTCTCTCACCCCTCCCAGCACATCTTGGTCCAGCCGTACTCCTCCCCTACCTGAAGTCTCTAAACCATGTGACGCCCCGTGACTTGGCACACAGCCCCTCTACCGCAGATGTGCTGGTGACCTCATCTGGCCAAGCACACTTGTCTTACAAGGCTCTGCTTAAGTGGTCTCGCCTCTCGGAAGTCTTCCCCAGTTTTCTTGGTAGGGTGGACTGTCACCTATTTGGAGCCTCTCTGTCACTGCTGAACCTGGTCCTGGCTTTGAATAGCATTGTCTTATGCCTCCCAGCTACTTATTTCTGTAGCCGTCATTCCAACTGGACCGTAGCTTCTCTGAGGGCCAGAAGAGGTCATATGCCTCTCTGCGTTCTCAGCCCCCAGTCCAGAGCCTGGCACACTGTGGACCTTCCAGGAATGCTTGCTAGATGAATGAACAAAGACACTGTCTCTGCTTTTGAGACTCCTAAAGTCAAATGTGTCTCTGAGCTAAAGAGGAACTTGAACCCATTACAGAGATGTGGCCACTTCTGGAGAAATATGGACAAGATCATTCTGATATAGAAAGAGCCAATATATCAATTCTTTCTTTTCCATCTTTCCTTCCTCCCTTTCCCTCCCTCCCTTACTTCCCTCCCTCTTTCTTACTCTCTATTTCTTCCTTCCTTCCTTTTTTTCCCCTTTCTTTCCTTCTTTCTTAAATTTTGGAAAAGAAGGGATGGAAGTACCTTGGCAAATCTGACCCCATGTTGCACTGTAATCCCCCACAACTGATAGGAGAATCTTCATATGGTCCATACCTGGCAGGGTTCTCAGAGTTGCCAGCAACAGAAATAGACTCTGGCTAGCTGATGCAGAAAATGAGTTTGCTAGTTAGATAAGGGAGAGTTCTTACAGAATCAAACAGAGGCTGGAGGACAGGCCCAAGGGACTGAAGAAGGCAGGTCGCCAAGAACACAGCTGAGAATGAAGCCCAGGTCAGGCCTCAAGAGCTGTCAGTCAGGGTTTGGTACTTTCCATAACTTCTGAACTATTCTGAACTAGTTCTAAACTTTGTGATTCTCTTCAAGGCTCAAAGTTGAGAGGGAGCTTCTGATTGGCTGGCCTGGGCCACGTGCTGTGCCCTGTGGCCAGGAGATGGGTGATGGAGGGCCTTCCCTTTCAGTTGTTACAGTTAGAGCAGGGCCTGGTCCTTCCTCAGCAGGGAGCTCCCCCAGGAGGAGGGAGGTCTGCATGATGCTGGGCCCTGGGCTGGCAGCATCTCCATGGTTCTTTATGGTTGCCAAAGCGCTCTCTCACTGCCCCAGGAAGAAGGCTGGGCGGGCATCATGATTATAATTGCTGAAGTGGAAACCAGAGCTCAGAGAGGCTGAGAGACTTGTCCAAAGTCACATAAAGTGGTAAGAGGTGCCCCACAGGTTTGGGGGAGAGGCAAAGGTTTCCTACAGAGAGGCAGATGGGGAGAATTCTGAGCTCTTGGTGGACAACCCTGAAATGGTTTGACTCAGATGGAAACTCCAGTCAGGAAGAAAGGCTAGCATTCCAGGAAATAATCCCCTGGAGAAGAGAAGGCGCTGGCTCAGGGCACAGAGATTGAGTTCCCTCGGATCTCCTGCAGATGCTGCCATCTTGCATTTGGCTGTTTGGTGTGTAGATAGCAGGGCTGCTACTCACCTACAGGGTCAGAAGGCTCCTGTGGGGAGAGTCCACAGGCATGTCCCCAGACCTTGCTCACCCTCTTCCCTCCACCCAAGATGCCCCTGAGCTTTTTTCCCCTGTGGAATTCCTGTTCATCGTAGCAAAACTCAGCCCTGAAGTCTCTTGGTCCAGACAGCTTTTCTGGACTCAACTTTTCTGAGAATCCATCACCCCACTCTCCTTGGACTACCTCTCCGCTCTGTGACACTTACCTTGTCAGCCTGTACCTGATTTATATATCTGTCCCCTCTTGGACTGGGAGTGCCTCAAAGACAGCCTGTTATTCATAGCTGTGTCCCCAGTGTGCAGTGTGGGCTTGTTCCCAGCAGATCCTCTCCTGGCTCCTCTGCTATGCTTCAAATCATAGCAGGACTGGCCCCAAATCCCACGTGGGTCTGCAGCTTCTGGCTGGGGTCAGCCAAAGAGAGGTGCTGGGGGAGGCCAGAGCTGGGGAGAGAAGTCAGCGTGTCTCTTCTTCATCCTTGACCTCAAGCAGTGTCTCTGGTAGCAACTGTGTCTCTGGCTCCAACCTGCCAGCTCCACTGTGCTCCCATCCTGTGTTGTGTGACCCTGATCCTGGTGACTGCTTCCTCTCTTCGTCCCTCCAGCCTAGGGTGGGTAGCAGCTTTCTGCTGTTGCTGAACTGAGTCACCTCATCATCCCCTGTTTGAATTCTCAGCTCTTCCATCACTATGTGACCACAGTTGCTTTGAATCCCCTATTAAACACTCAGAGCAGTTCTGTGGGTGGGCTGCACTCAGACAGACACCCCAGGTACTAGCATAGTTCTTGGCACGAAGAGCGGGCACTTGACAAATGCTTGTGGAATAACAGTGGCTGCCCAAGAATTTCTATGAACAGAAGTATGATGCCTACATTGGAGGAGGTGAATTCAGCTGAATTCAGTGCTGTGCTGTTCACTTGTAAAATGACTGCAGAAAGCCTGGGGAGTCATAATTTGAGAAGAGGTGGCAAACCAGAAAGAAAGACGGATTTAAGATTGGAGAAACTTTGAAGAGCACCTCTTCTAGTAGTTTCATTTTATGAATGAGGAACAAGAGTCTTAAGAGTAGTCATGTCTAGGTCAAAACCGGTTAGGAGGGCTGTCTGAAATCCAGAAACCAGATCTCCCAACTCCCGGCTCCATCCCCATCTGGAACTGTGACTCCCTGAGACCTGTCAGACCACACCTCCAGCCCTGCCTTTTGTCCTTGGGGCCCCAGACTCGTGTGTCCAATGGCCTCCCTGACACTGCACTCAGTCCCTGCACTGGCCTCTCACACTCTACACCCCCTGGCAGGGAGTGGGCGGTGGGGGGGGCGGGGTCTTGCTTCTCTTCCCTCTTGATCCTCTTCCCTCGCTCCCCATCTCAGGGAATAGCACCCTGTCCATTCATTTCCACAAGCCAGTAACCTGGGGTCTCCATGACATTTCCCTCTCTCCCCCAGCATCACTCCATCTCCCAGGTCTGTAGATTTTTACCTCCTGAGTATCCCTTCCCTCCATTTCTACATCACCACCCCAGGCTAGGACTCTGATACCTGAGCAGCTGGGATAGCCTACAGAGATGTGAGCTCTGGGGTGGGGGTGAGGGGTTGTGTGCATACATTTATGTATGTTTTATTCACTGATGTATCCCAGTGTCAAGGTTCCCAGGGGTTAGCAACTTTTTTTGTAAAGGGCCAGATAATAAATATCTTAAGCTTTGCGGACTGAAGAATCTCTTTTGCAACTCCTTAACTCTGCAGTTTTACTGTGAAAGGAGCCATACACAATGGGCATGTCTATGTTCTGCTAAAACTCTCTGTACAAAAATGGGGGGGGGCAAGATGGATTTGCTCTGAAATGTGCGGTTTGTTCCTGGTTGAGAACTTCCTGGCACACAGTAGATGGTAACTAAATATTTCTAACTAAAGAAAGATGATCTTATCATCTATCACCTCCCAATCAATTCCCTGTTTTTCCTTTTTCATGACACTCCCACCCCTCACCCTCCACCCCAACCATCTGCTTCAAAGCCTCCACTCCTAGCACAGAGACCAAACCCTGATTAAGCCAACATGCTCTGTGCATCTGGGCCCTGCTCCCACTGTGGCTTTACACTCCCTGACCTCCTCACTCTTTGCAGTGCCCCAGCCCTTCTAGACTTCCTTCCCTTCCTTATGTATACCGGTTCCTTCCCACCAGGAGGCCTTTGCACATACTGTTTCTTCTGCCTAAAACCCACTCTCTCTCTCCCCATTGTGCATCCCTCAGATCTCAACTCAGTGTTATCTCCTCCAAGAAGTCTTCCCTGGTCCCCTAGGCCAGGTACCATTAAAATATTCCTCTTCCTAGCACTGATTCTGACTGTAATTTTACCTGATTATGTGTTTCATTGACTGTTTTTCCCATTAGAGAAGCTCTGCAAGGTACAAGGACCAAGCCTATTTCTTCCTCTGTCACATCCCCAGAACCTATTTCAGTTAGCTAGCATATAGTAGCAATAATGAGTAAATGGTAAAGAACAGGAGCTTTGGAAGGAGGCAGATTTTAGGTTCAGTACCTGACTCTACCACACGGGTAACTCATGCACCTCCCTGCTGCTGCTAAGTCACTTCAGTCGTGTCCGACTCTGTGAGACCCCATAGACAGCAGCCCACCAGGCTCCACCATCCCTGGGATTCTCCAGGCAAGAACACTGGAGTGGGTTGCCATTTCCTTCTCCATTGCATGAAAGTGAAAGTGAAGTCATTCAGCCTTGTCTGGCTCTTGGCGACCCCATGGACTGCGGCCTACCAGGCTCCTCCATCCATGGGATTTTCCAGGCAAGAGTATTGGAGTGGCTTGCCATTGCCTTCTCCACATGCACCTCCCTAAAGCCCGTTTTATTCTGGTAAAACCACGCTAATGACACACCTACCAGAAAAGCTGTGTGGCGATTAGAATGAAGTCAGGAAAAAGTCTCAGCCCAGTGCCTGACTCCAGGCAGCTATTGTCAATATGCTGATACAGGTCCAGACATCCAGTCATATGATAAATGGTTAAAAGAATTCAGAATGTTTAGCCCCGGAGGAAAAGATCAAGGTCAGGGAATGGCCATCTTCAACATGCCAGTATAGACTTCCTGTTTCTCACTGTCTGGAAAAGTCATGAAGTCTCCATCCTTATATGTGCAAAAAGAAACTGGGAGACCTTCATTCCAGTGTGCACCCGGCATGGGTGAGGGTGCTCAGGTACAGCGCAGGTCTCTTCTAATTCGGGGCCCCTCATTGTGAGCAGCTGGGGACATTGTCAGCTTTGACTGATGGAGAGGGCACAGACGGGAGAGTACGAGAAAGGTAGGCGGAGGCAGCTGGTTGAGCCAACACAGACAGCTAAGTGGTCCCAATGACTGGAGGGACAGCCCTGCTCGGGGCTCAGCGCGACTTTGGGAGCAGAGAGGGGGCGCTTAAAGCCAATAGATGGCGCAGGCTTACCTAGACCCGGGTGCCCGCTCGTTCTGGCTTCCTGGGAGCGTTTCCCCGTTCCGCCCGAAGCTAGCCTAGCCCCCCACCCCTCTGCGGGACAGTGGGCGGCCCGGCGGAGCACGGCTCCCGCATGCTCCTGGGGCCGCTTTCTCCGGCTTCCTCCTTGCCCCTTTGGGGGATTCGTCGAGTTGCCACAGCAGCTGGTGCCATGACATCGGCAGAGGGCAGTTTCGCCAGCACTGAAATATTCATGCCCTAAGCGCCTGGCCCCGGCTTCGCGCTGCTCCCGGGGGTCCGAGCGGGGTCAGGGGTGGGGGGCTCACGGATCCTGGCGCCCACCGTGGTGGGAGGGTGGGCGGCGGGGCGCGGCGGGGCGGGCAGGCGTTGGGCGAGGCGGAGGTGAGGGAGGGAGCGTCAGGAGGCGGGGTCTGGGTGGTGGGGGCCGAGCAGGGCGGAGGAAGCGAGGGAAAGTTGATCGCGGACTTGAGCCGCGGCGGCGGCTCCGGAAAGAGGGGCGCGGGCTGCGAGCGCGATGCTCGGTGAGAAGACGCGTCCGACGGCTGCCGGGCGCTGATCCCGGCGGGGCGGGGCTGTCCGGCCCCGGGCATGGGGCGCCGAGGTGCTGGGCTTCGGGACGATTGGGGCGCGCCTCGTCTGAGCCCGCGGCTCGCCTGAAGTTGCGGCCGGCAAGCGGCCAACAGCGAGCGGACAGCCGTAGGGGACCCAGGAGCGGCCAGCGCGCCGCGGATGAGCCTTCGCACCGGCGGCGAGACGCGGCGGTGGTCAGCACTCGAGCAGGCGGCCTTCCGGGGCCGATCCAGCGGAGAGCAGAGCCCAGGCGCGGCGCCGCTCGGCACATGCACACGGTACCAAGAGCCACGCACCGCCCCTTCCCTCCCCGCTTCCCTCGCCTTCTCCGAGCCGTTCACCCGCCACGCGGTGGGAAAGTTGGAGCTGTGGGGTCGCGACCGTAGCCGCCGAACCACTTGTTCTCGGCACGGCCATCGCCCTCGGCGGGCGCCCGGGGCCTCCTTCCACCCTCGGCTCCCAGCCAGCATCCTGCGTCCCACTCCCAGCCCGCGGCTGGACGCGCGGCAACTTTGATTCCTGGCAACTCGAATTCCCTCCGCGTTGGCCTTGGGAGGAAAGGCACTCCACTTCCCACCTCGCTTCCTGGACCCGGGAACGTTCGTGCGCTTTGCTTTCTGGGCCTCAGAGAGGGTCTGGGTCTGGGGTGGGGGAAAATTTCGAGGGCAAAGAGGGCGTTGGGGTCCGATCTCGTCTCCTTCTGCTCTCTGGATCCCCCTTTAGACAGTGGAGATGGAGTGGGGCACACCCTCACCGCGGGGTAGGCGTCGGCACTGGAGGGACCTAAAGTCTTGTAGCTCTCCCCTCCCTCATCACCTCTCTGTGCCCGTCAGAGACCCCAAAGGACTCCTGCATCCTCCGCGCTCTGGGCCGGCTATGGGAAGACGCACCCCTCGAGGATCAGGGAGCCTGTGCCGCTCGCGCCTTGCCTTCCTCGGCCACCGGCAGTGCTGGTTATCCCCGGGGGCTTGCGCTCAGGAACGCAGCCCCTGTCTCCCGGGCAGCTCAGCCCGGGACGCCTGCAGAACCCGTGCGTGCCAAGGTGGTGGCGGCACCAGCCGGAGGGCACTCAGTGCCTTGCTTTCCCGCGGAGCCAGCACCTAGAACCCCTACCTCCGTGCCTCCGGCCGAGATCCTGTGCCCTTGCCGCCGGCCACCGCCCTCTGCGACCCTAACCCGCAGCCCTTGTGCAGTCAGCAGCCCACTAGGGGCAAATTAGCCTTTCTTGGGTAGTAGTATGCCCCACCTTCCCCAGTAATTCAGAGAGCAGCGCTTGCCTCTTTTTCACGCCTTCCCTTCATACCAGAGAAAGCACTGACCCTTACCTTTCAGCCGCTTAGCAAGTACCCCCCGCCTCAATTTGGATTGGATTTTGAAATAAACTGGAGAGGCACAGGGGGAGTGTGTGTGTGTGTGTGTGTGTGTGTCTGTGTGTGTGTGTGTGTGTGTGTGTGTGTGTGTTGGGGGTGGGGGTGGATGTGTGTGGGTGTGTCTTGGGTGGAGTCAGACAGTTGCCCAGAGGAAAATTAAGCTACCCAGGGTGGGGTGGGCTGGAAAAGCCTGGCTGGGGCCAGGAAGAGAGGTGCTGATGAGTCAGCCCATTTATGGGGGAGACCAGGCTTGGAGTTAATGTTTGGTTCATGGTGCAGGGGTAAGTGTACTGCGGTCAGCACCTGTGAGGGTGGTCAGCACCTATGAGTCTGGGTGAACAGATGTCGCTCTGCGCTGGAGGGGCTTGGAGGAGGCCCCTTAACTGGGGGAACTGGGATGCTTGGTGCTGTCCGGGGATAGTGGGAATGCAGAGTGGCTGAATGGCAGAGAGGGAGAGTACCCTGTGGGCTGGAAAGGTGACATTACAGAAGTGACTGGTGTGAGCCAAGTGGCTCTGCTCTGGGTGGTGGAGAGCTTCGTGAGTGTGTGAGAGGCCCAGAGCTGACTGACATCCTGGCCTCCTCTGGGCTGAGCCCCAATATACACGTCTGCCTCCACCTTCCTGACCCCCTCAAAAAGCTGGGCCTCTCACATCTGCTTACCAAAGAGGTTAATTTGAGAGGGTTATGATGGTGGATGGTCCTGGTTGCCTCCCAGGTATTTCCTCTGCCCAACAAGCAACCTTACCTGCAAACTCACCATTTGAGGTTTGTTTCTTTGAGCTTAATATTTTGAAGGGTGCCTTCCTGAAGCCCTAATTTAAAATGCACATACTTCTGGAAGGTGACGGTCTAGTAGAGCCTTGCTACTCTGAGTGTGTGGCCTGTGGACCTGCGGCATCAGCATCACCTAGGAACTTGTTAGAAAGCAGATTCTTGCACCCCACCCCTGACCTCTTGAATCAGAATCTGTGTTTGACAAGAGCCTTGAGAGGTTTGCTTTATCAGTAAAGTTTGAGAAGCTCTGCTCCACAGTACCTTCTCTGGAATGAGCATTTCACAGCCCCTGGTGAAAGAGTGTCAAAAAGGTCCCTGGATAAGAATGTAGGTTTGAGAATGAGATTGAGACTGGAACTTCTTTTCCTGGACATTTATGGTAGGGTTGGATTAATTGTCCACTGCTGGCTCCTTAAGGGTACCCCCTGCTAGTGCCAGGGGGTAACTGTGTTTTGGGCATCTTTAGACAGATTCAAGTAGCAGTTCAGTTTTCTGTGTAATTAAAATACTGCCATGTGTGCTGCATATGGGCCAGTAGGAAGTGGGTGGAAGGGGCAGGGTTTTGGAAGCTGGATAAACTGCTCTGCCTCTAGGAGGCCTGGGGTTGGGTAGATGCTGTCCCTTAAGGAGAAAGAATTAAGGAACTGTCCTCCACTTCATCTGTCCCTCCCAAATGAATGGAGTGACCCATCAATCACACCTCTCCATGGTCTTCAGGATTATGCAGAGGGAGCTGCAGAAATGCTAATTTGGGGCAGTCAGCAGGAGAGAGGATACCAGCCAAGCTCCACTCTTAATTATCCCTGCCACCAGCCCAGGCTGGATACCCCATTTCTGCCACCCGGTGTCCTGGGAGGCCCCTAGGCCCAAGAAACAGGATGATGCCAAGGCATGGTTCAAGTCACCACTCATGGTCCTCTGGAGGAATAATGGTGACCCTGACGGCAGCAAGGCTGGCCTGAGACTGGGGATCTGAGGACTTCAGAGCCTTGGTGGGGCCAACGATATCACAGGTGAAAGATTATGGCATGACTCATGCACCCTAGACCTACTTAATTCCTCTGCGCTGACCTTTTTGCCAGGAGGCAGAGTGGCCGGGGGGGAGCTGTGGGAGAACGTGGGTTGGCATGGTCATGGAACTAACAGACAGTGACACTCATGTGAAAGATACCTTCATCCGTGAGTTCAAAAACAACTTGGTCAATAGAAGTCTTACTGCTTCCTAGAACCCTCAGGTTTTAAACAAAATTCATTGTTTTAAAACGTGACGGTGATTTTTTTTTGTTTTCAAATTAGTTTAACTGCCTTTGTTCATTTTTTAAAAAATTATTTTTGAGCCTTGATTTGAGTTTTTCTTGGCCCCAGGTAATCCTATTTGTCCATTTAATTGGTGTGCAAAATTATTTGTGAGTTGGACCCTGCCGGATGGGTTATTTCAGAATGGGGTTATTTTGCCTCCAGTGGAAGAGAAGTGGGGAGGGGAACAGGCTTTTCTGGGCTCCAGCCTCCTGCACCATTGTGGACAGTACCATGAGTCAGGTGGGTGGGAGGGGCGGTTAATTCCCCAGCTGTGTCTTCCTCACTCCTGGCCCTAACGTCGCACTTTGCCCTACTCTGCGGTGGTCTGGTCTCTCACTAGACCGTGAGCTCCTTCAGCATGAGCTGTATCTTATTCCTCCTTGTATCCGCAGGGACCGATGCTTAATCACTGTCCATTGACTCAGTGGCTATTACCTTGGCATCTAGTATGCCGATAACTGGTTTTAACTATTCACATTGATTCCATTCAGACTGGGCAGCTAGCACCCATCTTGCTGTATCCTGGGCTCTGGGCAAATGCCTTTGGAGTAGAGGCAGAAACTCATGTGCCTAGAGGGGCTGGGAAGCTGACCAGAGAGTAAAGCAGCATCAAATGTAAGACAACAGGGCGTGGTGGGGGCTGTGGAGAATAGAAAAGCACAGGTCCCAAGTAAAAGGCACAGCTGTAGGCAAAACCCACCTATATGACAGAAGTCAGAATCGTGGTTACTCCAGGGTGTGATGACTAGGGTTCAAGGGTTGCTTTTGGAGTGCTGGAAATTTCCGTATCTTGATCTGACGATCTACAAGAGTGGTGAGTGATCATTTGTGCAGAAGAGTCAATTCAGAAGAATTAGAGCATTTATGGAGATAAATAGAAGCATATTTATTTTGGTTCAATATGAAAATAGCTTTATTGAATTCCATAAGGCAGAAAATGCATACTCTTACCGACGCTATTGACTAGAAGGGTGTCAGTGAGAAACTTGGCATATTTAAGAAGTAGCCACATGGAGATAGCTTTCTAGTCTTTCATTGTGAAATGTAATCTGGTTCTGTCCCGGAGAGTGGTATGGGCTGCTGCTGCTGCTTCTTTCTGGCTGTGTATTTGGGCCTCAGCAATCATGCTCCTGGGGCTCTGTCTCTCTTCAGCAGTGACAGTCTGCGGGGCTCTGGGGCTATCAGATGTCTGTCCCCAGCCCCAGGGCCCTCAGGCAGTGACACCGAGAGTGACACAGCAGGCTCAGGCTTAGCGTTTGTAGTTTTGATCTTTCCTTTGCAGAGTCTAACAGCTCATGCAAGAGTTGGTTATTATTATGATCATAAACCTGTTCCCTTCCTGATTTTTGTGAGGCAGCTTGGAGGCAGATAGAGCTTCCATTCCTGAGCTAAGGCTAAGGCCTTGCCCAGGCCTTAGTTTTCTCAGTGGTTGAATGGGAATAATTTCCAATTACACTGCAGGCTTGCTGTCAGCATTAATAAGAAGGAAACTCTACAGAAAGCCTTTTGTGCAGGGCCTGGCACATGGTACACATGCAGAATGTGGTAGCTTTTTTATTATCCCTTTTCGATTCAGTCATGTGTTAGGCACATTGTATTCCAGCAAAGAGGTGAAACCTCCTCTTATTTTGAGAGTTGGACAATCTATAAGTTCTTAAATCGAGTTCTGCCTGAGGATGTATGCATGTGTGGTTGTGGTTTTTCATTTTGCATTAATTATTAGCAACATTAAAAAATGGCATTTTCGTAATAAAGAGCTAGATTTCTGGCATATCTGGCTAGAACAGGCAACACTGAGTCTGTGTTCCCAATTGACAGTAATTGGTTAGGGCTGAGTTGCAGCCACCCCTTTTGTTTATTTGTATTTTTCATTTAAGAAATGCTTTGAGGGTTATATACATACAATAAAATAAACAGATCTTAAATGAAAGTGATGGGTTTTTGCATATGTGTGCCCGTGTGTAACCCCAGCTGGATCTGATGCATCCTTGGTGGCTTGATGAGGCTCCCTCAGGCCATCTCCTGCTCTGTGTGTGTGTTACTCTTATTTTACGTGATAGCATATTATAATCAAGTAATGTAACTGCAGAGTTTCCTATAGCATTACTTTTAGAGACTGTTTAGTTTTTTGTTATATTCACTTAAGTAGCCACTATCATGATTTTGCTCTGGCCTTTGTCAGCACGTGGGTTTCACAGGTGCGCTGATAGCCTTCAGCTCTCCACAGTCTCCACCATTCCCTGTTGCCTCACATCTCACCCCATTTATTTACACTACATCCTGGCCCCTTTAGCCATGTGAGTTTGTGACATTTATGCCAAGGGCTAGAAGAGTCCTTAGAAACTAGCTGGATGTACCATGTACCACGTTACAGGTGCAGAAACTGAGGCCCACAGGCAAGGAGTGGGCTGCTTCTAGACCCTCTCCTGGCGTGAGGTGGGCCTGGGCAGTGGCTAATCAGAGGCAGAGCCCGGCTACTTCCACCCCAGCATGAGGCCAGGCAGACCGTCATCTCTTGGTCCCTGGCAGCCAGGGCCTGACCCTGCAATCACAGTCACCCAGAGCCTCCCGCAAGCTGATCAACCTAAGAGGGAGGGAGTCCTTGCTGAAGATGTATCTTCCCCACGACAGGCTGTTAGCAGAGCTGCCTTCCTCTTTAAAGGCCATGCTCCGTTTGGAGAGGACCTGCAAAGCCGTTTGTGACAAGGGCCCTGTGTACCACCTTGATTGTGTCTGTTTCTGAAAGGAAGGCTGTAATTTGGGAGCCAGTGAAATCAAGGGAGGGAAATAGAGGAGAGCAAAAGAGAGAGAGAAAGGGAGGGAGGGGAGAGAAAACAAAAGGAGTGGCTGGGACTCTGTCTGGGTCTTCATGTGTAGTGCTGGTCCTGTCCCCAAGAAATGCTGGCTTTTCCTGGCTTCAGGGTGGGCTGGGTCCCTCCAAGGGCTTCCCTTTAGCTTTGCCCCTCTTGTGCTCTTTGCTACAGAGATAAGAGACTTGTCATCCTGCCCCAGGCGTACCCAGGGCTTCACTCTCCAGTCCTCTGCCTCCCTTCTCTGGCTCTCACCTGCCCTTGCCCTGGGAGGAGACTAATTTTGACCTTTTCTCCTGGGGCCAGAAGAGCTGCTATCTTCAGGGACCGGTGGTGACAGAGCTGTAAGCCAGGCCTCTCTCTGTCCCTTCTACAGAGGCCTGAGGCTTTGTCTTAGGAGAGGCATGGGTAGATTGCCACAGGAAAATCAGCATGTGTTGGACAGTGGGACAGGAGGTCCTTCCTTTGTGTTTTAGGGTCCCACATCCACTGTTGGGGAGACCTTTCATTTAGCCATTCGGTCAACCAATACTGAGCATCACCTGTGTAGCAGGCTTATCTAGTGACTGGGGATTTATGCTGAGCATCTACAGCAGTGCTGTTCAATAGAAATACAATTCAAGCCACACATGCAAGTCACATACATGGTTTTAAATTTTCTGGTAGCTATTTTAAAAAATTGAAAGAAATAGATGACAGTATTTTTGATAATCTATTTTATTTAACCCAGTGTATCCAAAATATAACCATTTAGCAATAATCAGTATAACAAACTATTAATGAGATCTTTTACATTCTTCTTTTTTTTTTTAATTAAGACTTTGGAATTTTGTGTGTGTTTCACATTTATAGCACTTCTCGGCTGGACTCAGCACATTTCAAGTGCCCATTGGCCATGTGTGGCTGCTGGCTACTGTACTGAACTGGGGGAGATAGATAATAAATACACACTCAAGACAATTACAGATGGTCAGGAGAGCTACAGAGAAAACAGGATCATTGAGCTGCTAAAGGCAGAAGACAGAGGAGTTGGGGAAGGCTTCTTGGAGAATGGGAAGATGTGGTCTAAGTCCATGGACCTGAGCCCTGGCAGGGCTGGGGAGGCGGGGTGGAAGGAGGGGAGGGGCCCGTGTGTCCTCAGGGAGTCCCCTCAGTATCCCACAGCACCTTGGTTACCAAGCATGAGATTAAATATCCCCTCTCCGGCAACCCACTCCAGTGCTCTTGCCTGGGGAATGCCATGGACGGGGAGCCTGGTGGGCTGCAGTCCATGGGGTCGCTGGGGGTCAGACACGGCTGAGCGACTTCACTTTCACTTTTTGCTTTTGTGCATTGGAGAAGGAGGTGGTGGCCCACTCCGGTGTTCTTGCCTGGAGAATCCCGGGGATGGGGGAGCCTCGTGGGCTGCCGACTATGGGGTCGCATGGAGTCGAACACGAATGAAGTGACTTAGCTTAGCTCCTTAGAAGACCCAAGTAGAGGGGTCCTGGAACTGCTAGCAGTGTTTTAGAAAAGCACCTTATCTCTCTCTCTCTCTGTGTATATGTGTGTCTCATTTTCTATGCATACTTTCTAAGAGAAAGATAAGGATTAAGTTCATCTTTCTGCTGCTTTTTGCATTTGGGAGTTTTCCAAGCAAGAAGGACATTGGCTGGGAAAGCTGAGGAAGTTGAGGCAACTTGGAGCAGTTGGGGTTGTGTCCTCTGGAGGAGAGGATCTGGCCTGTCCAAAGTAGTGGGGCTTGGTTGCCAGGGGGCTTCTGGTGCTTAGCAGACCTGAAGGCCCATTTTTTTCCGGCTGGACTGAGATGAGAGGAGGACTGGGAGGGGATCTTGGGGCTTGCAAGAGGTGCCATGGACAGTGTGCTCTGGTGCTGGGTAAATGCAGACCCTCCTTGCTGTCTGGACTTTACCTGACTGACCTGGGCCAGGGTGAACATTCAGGTGCCCACAGCGTCCAGTCTGTCTGGGCAGCTGGTGTAAGAGAGTCAGGCTGGCTATGCGGACCCTGGGCAAATTGCACATGCTCGCCCCATGTAACGGAGAAGGCAACGGCACCCCACTCCAGTACTCTTGCCTGGAAAATCCCATGGATGGAGGAGCCTGGTGGGCTGCAGTCCATGGGGTCGCAAAGAGTCGGACACGACTGAGCAACTTCACTTTCACTTTTCACTTTCATGCACTGGAGAAGGAAATGGCAACCCACTCCAGTGTTCTTGCCTGGAGAATCCCAGGGACGGGGGAGCCTGGTGGGCTGCCGTCTGTGGGGTTGCACAGAGTTAGACATGACTGACGTGACTTAGCAGCAGCAGCCCCATGTAAAAGGGGGCACCACTGCCATGGTTTTTGCCCGTGGTTATAAAGCAGCATGCAGGATAAGTGTGGTTAGACACTTCGACTTCTCAAAATTCTCTGGAAATCTAGATTTAAATACTACAAAATTGTATTTCAAATGTTAGCAACCAATTCAATTATTTAAAAACACCATGAAGCCATTCATTCATTGGTCAAATGTTTATTGATCCCCTACAGTGTGTCAGACACTGTTTTAGGCCTCTGGGGTCTATCAGTGGCTCCTAGTTCATTTCAGTCGCTCAGTCATGTCCAGCTCTTTGGGACCCCATGGACTGCGGTATGCCAGGCCTCCCCTGTCCATCACCAACTCCTGGAGTTTCCTCAAACTGTGTCCATTGAGTCAGTGATGCTCCACCCTTGTGTATATATATTTTTGTTGGGAAATATATGCTGTTGGGAAAGGCCCTCGTGCCACAGATGGCCAGTTGATATATGATCTTTGTCATAAACATAGAGTTTCAGGGATGAAAATAACATCAGGAAGCGTTTATTAAACACTGTGTGACAGCCCCTGGGCTTGGCAGTTCATATAAAACCCCTTGCTTAGTCCTGGCAACAACTGAATGAGACAGGGACTTCTGCTGGTTGTAGTTTACAGATGAGAAGTCAGGCACAGAGAGGTGAAGCAATTTACCCAGAGTCACAGAGTTAGTAGGCAGTGGAGTGTCATTTGCCCAAGGCAGTCTGAGTCCTTAATCCTTACTATGTTCTTCTCACTGTACGGTTCTTAGAGAGGGCTAGAGCCAGATCCCTACTTAGACAGATGGAAACTGCATCCGGAAAAGACAAGTGAGCCCCGCTGGGTCTGCACAGAGGCAGTGACAGGTATGGACTTTCAATCCAGGCCCGTCAGGTGTGTGTATTGCCATGTGGACTTTACCTGTGATTGACTCTGCCCTGGGGTTGGACATGCAGGCATTTAAGAGCAGTGATTTAACATCCGGCAGGAGTGAATGAGGGGGACAGCTCACCAGCTTAGACTACAGGTCCTCTGCCTGGATCAGGTTGCCCCATGTGGGAAGGCCAGGCCTGTCAGTGCCCTCTGCTCTTGCCTAGACTGGAGACCCCAGCCTGACCTCAGCTGTAAAACCAGGGGGGTCGAATGCAATGACTTTTGTGGTTTAATCTCTGCCCCATACCTTCCAGCTGCTGTTGGCCAGGCTTGCTGGTGAACTGCCCTCAGTATTTCTGGCCAAACTTTAATCCTGGCCTGGACTCTGGGTCCTGACCTGAGTGACTAGAGGACCATGGATTCATCTTGTAGTTTCCTTGTGGTGCTGTACCTATGGTAACTATGAGGCAGAGGAATATGTGTGAACAGTGAAGAAAGATGCCCCTGGCAGGCTTGGGAAGACTGCATGACAGTTCTTACTTTGGCTCAAGTGCTTTCATCCTCTGAGCCACAGTGTTCTCAGCAGAAGGAAAAACCCTTCTGACCCTTGATTCGGGGAGGAAGGGGCTCTTATGAGATATAGAAGGTACTTGGCTCAATGAATTGTGATATACAGACAGCTCAGTAAGTAAATATTTTTGAGTTATCAATATGCATTAATGACTTGAACTACGCAGGATTTACAAGACATATGCAGATAGATATGTAAATATCACAAACACCTCTAAATTCCAACAGCAGTGTCTTTGAATGGCTCGATGGCTTATGTCCACTCCAGCAACTTGATACCCCTCTTTGGGGAAAGTGTGTAAGTCAACAATTCAAGTGACTACTGTTTGTGGGCACTGTGCAAGGCACAGAAAGTCTAAGAGCTTTCACAACTATTCAGAGTACCATATTTGGGCCAATCTGATCTGTGTTTGTGCATATGTGTGTGTGTGTGAGAGAGAGACAGAGTGCCCTATAGCCCCCTTTGGGAACTTCAGCATCTCATGTCTGCCCCAGCTAAAATTTTCCTTCTCTGATCTTCCTCACCGAAGCTCTCCCCTTCACCCAAAGTGTGTTGTGTCACAGCTGGGGGCCGAGTTAGCACAGGGATGGCTGCGTCCTGGGAAGGAGACAGGAAGGGCATGGGGTGTAAAAGTGGGGGTTGCAGCAGGCTAGACCTGCCAGGCTGGCTGACCTGCCAAGCGGAGCCTGAGGACTGTTGGAAACTGGAGCTCGGGCCGGAAGAAGGGAGCCCATGAATAATTCAGCGGGAGGGGAGGCTGTTAACTAGGTGGCCTCGTTGCACCTGTGTGGCTCACAGCTTCCTGGGGAGCCGCCACGGGAGGCCAGGGTGTCGGGCGAGGGCAGAGGGGAGAGGGAAAGGCCCAGTGGAGAAACGGGGGCCTTTTTTCCTTCCTGCTCTCCTTTCAGCTCTCCAGCTCAGAAGTTCTTTGTACTAGCAGCTCCTTCTCCTTCTGATTTTGACCCAGCTGGCCTTGGCCATGTGCGTGGGCGCGTGCATGCTGGGGAGCCAGCGTAGGTGCGCAGGCGTGCACGTGGACGCGTGCGTGCACTCATGCAGGTGTGCTGGTCACCAGCGTGTTCCTGAGCAGAGGCGGAATGTGAGGCTGGGCCTTCTCGGGTGCCCTGAGTCTCAGGCCTGCTTTCCAGGTCTGTTTGCTGAACTGGGCAGACCCGCTCTGGCCTCTGGGTCACCTTTGTCAAGGTGACCCCCTTTATGGGCCATTTCTGGCCACCATGGACAGTACAGGCTCCTGGGCCAGGATGGTATGGCATCCCAAGGTTTCAGCCTCTGACAAGGGAAGCACCGTTTGATGTAAGTTGGGGGTCGGCAGCCCTGACTTTCTCTTCTAATGCTGTGGGGTCCGTCATTTTTAAGTGTTTGTCACCGGAACCCATTTACAGCCACCCAGGCCTGGCACAGAGGAGCCTCCCTAGCTCCCATAGCTCCCGGTGAAACAAAGATCTCTGGGCAGATATGGGGGACGTTTTCAGACCAAGCAGAAGGAAAGAGCTTGAAGTGCAGCAGGAGAGTAGAAGGGCAGACCCGAGGAGAAGCTGGTTGAACAGTGTGTGGGGTGAGGGGCAGAGAAAGAGGTGAGATGCTGGAGTCCATTCCCAGAGGAGACTGACTTTACCTGGCTTTACCTTCCGAGGAGCTGTTTCCAGACCCCTGGCCTGGGGTGGGAAGCAGAGGGCCCCTGGCCAATACCTGGGACCAGAGCAGGAGCCCGGCCTGCACCTCCTCCTCGGTCCTGAGTGCTGTCAGCAAGGACCTTACCCCTGAGGAGGAGGTTGGGCCCTCCTCCCCAGGACTGGAAAGGGACTTTCCTCCAAAGTCACGTTCTGGCCTTAGCCTGCTTCCTCAGACTTAGGAGCCCGGGCCCAGTGACCTAAGCCTTCCAGCTGCCCTCTGAAAACCAGGCCTTTAAGAGGTGGTACCGCAAGGAAGGGACCAAAAAAAAAAGGTGGTGCACCTCCATACACACGCACCTCTCTGCACAGACTCGTAGACACATTTGCCTGCCTGGACAGTATGGGGAGCGCCTCCTCCTTTGTGTCTGGTCTGGGTGTATGTGGCCAGAGTTACAAGCACCAGGCTTCATCTTTGGGCCCATTGCTTAAACCAGGAAAGTATTTCTATCTTTGAGCCAGACCATCCAGGTTCAAATCCTAGTTCTTCCAATGATTGATTGTGTGACCTTCGGCAGTTGAATCATTCTGTTCTTTAGTTTTCTCATCTAGAAAATCAGGATAGTAATAGAACCTACCTAAAAGGGTTATTGGGAGAATTAAACAAATTATTGCCTGTAAAATGCTTAGAAAATATGCCTGCCATGTAGTAAATGCTCAAGAAATTCTGCTGTTAGTTACTTGTAGGTTACTGTTAAACTTTTATGCCCCTGTTACTCTTAGCTCCTGCGTTTTGGAAACTCACAGTCTTGCAGGCTACCTGGGGGTGCCAGGAGTAGCTATTATACCTATGAGAAAGGCTTTGTAGGTTCAAAGGAGGTGGGGGCGGCATCTGGGATGGGATGAGAGGGTAGTCTTGGAAGGCTTCATGGAGGAAGAGGTGCCCTTGCTGAGAAGCTGTGGCTTTTCTCTGTGCCCACTGGCACAGTACTGCCTCAGTAGCAGGGCAAGAAGAGAGGCAGACAGTTCAGTGGTTAGTAGCATTAATGTTGTGCCAAGTCAACTGGAATATTTTTAGTCATCTTTTTAATTGAAGTATAACACTTAAGAAAAAGGGTACAAATAATACACGTACAGCTTGAATGATCACAAAGTGGCCACTCCCCTGTAACTGCCATGCAAACCAAGAAAAAGAAATTAACAGACGCAGTTCTGTCATTAGCCAAAGGTAACTTCTATCCTGCCTTCTAATAGCACGCATTCATTTTTGTCTATATTGAACTTCATGGAAATTTAGTCACACAGTATTTTCTCTTGGCGATGTTTTCTTCTGCTCAACTTATTTCTGAGGTTCATCATGCTGTGTATAGTTACATTCATTTGTTCTCATTACTGTATAAGTTTCCATTGTGTGAGCACACCACAATTTACCCATTCTGTTGTTGATGGACAATGGGGTTACTTCTAGTTTTTGGCTATTATGGAAAAGTCTGTTAGGATTATTTGTTATGTGTCTTTTGGTGTACATATATATATGCTAAGTCACTTCAGTTGTGTCTGACTCTGTGCGACCCCATAGACAGCAGCCCATCAGGCTCCGCCGTCCACCTAGGATTCTCCAGGCAAGAACACTAGAACGGGTTGCCATTTCCTTCTCCAAGAAACTGCATATATATATATATATATATATATATATATATATATATATGCAATTCTTTTGGGTATATATGACTATACTTTTAGCAATACAAATGGTATAATATAATTACTAGCCTCATGCATCTGAGTGAGTGAGTGAAGTTGCTCAGTCGTGTCCAACTCTTTGCAACCCCGTAGACTGTAGCCCACCAAGCTCCTCTGTCCATGGGATTCTCCAGGCAAGAATACTGGAGTGGGTTGCCATTTCCTACTCCAGGGGATCTTCCCAACCCTGGGATTGAACCCAGGTCTCCCGCATTGCAGGCAGACGCTTTAACCTCTGAGCCACCAGGGAGGCCCTTTGTGTATCTAGTAGTATAAATTTGCTAGCTTTATTCTTCATTTTGGCTCTTTGCATTTCCGTATGAATTTAGAATCAACTTTTGAAATTCCATAAAGAATCTGCTGAGATTTGATTGAGACTTTATCAACAATATGTAGATCAGTTTGAGGGAACTTGACGTCTTTATAATACTGAATTTCTGATCCACGAATAACATTTTCCCAGGTCTTAATAAGTTTCTTTCAAGAATGTTTCTTAGTTGTCTGTGTAGAGGTCTTATGGCTTCTGTGGCGGCTCAGTGGTAAAGAACCTGCCTGCGGTGCAGGAGACGCAGTCTCAATCCCTGGGTCGGGAAGATCCCCTGGAGGAAGGCATGGCACCCCACTCCAGTATTCTTGCCAGGAAAATCCTATGGACAGAGAAGCCTGGTGGCAACAGTCCATGGGGTCACAAAGAGTCAGACATGACTGAAGCGACTGAGCACATACAAGTCTTATACTTCTTTTATTAGATTGATTTCTTTATGTTTTATGCTTTTGATACTATTATAAGTGATATTTAAAGGTTTTTTTCATTTCTAATTATTTGTTTCTGGCTTATAGAAGTACCATTGATTTTTAAAATATTGACCTGTATCCAACAATCTTTGTTAAATTTACTTATTATACCCACTAGTTTATCTATAGAATCTTTGATTTTTTAACCTGCACAATCATGTTTTCAATTAATAAAAACAATTTTATATCTTCCTTTCCAATATTTATGTATTTTCTCTTGCCTTATTGCAATGGCTTAGTCTTCTAAAATAGTATTGCATAGACATGGCAATAGTGGGCCTCCTTATTTTGATTCTGGTATTGTGAAAACTTTCAGTGTTAAGTACGATGTTTGTTCTAAGTTTTTGTAGATCTAGTTTATCATATTAGGAAAATTTTTCCATTATTTTTTTCAAAACTGTGGGAAAATACATATAACATTCACCATTTTAAGTATACATTTCATTGGCGTTAATAAAATTCACAATGTTGTACACACCATTACTATCCATTTCCAAACTTTTAATCATCTCAAACAAAAGCTCTATAAACTCCGTAACCATTGGACAATAACTCCCCATTTTCTCTCCTTCCAGGCCCTGGCAACCTCTGTTTTCTGTCTCTATAAGTGTGCTTGTTTCTAGGTATCTTATGTAAGTGGAGTCATATAATAATTGTAATTTGTGTCTGGCTTGTTTAGCATGCTTTCAGGGTTCATTCATGTTTAGCATGTCTCAGAATTCCTTTTTTAAGGTGGAATAATGGCTAAATTGTATGCAGATACTATATTTCATTTATCTATTCACTATCCATTGATGTCATTTGGATTGTTTCTACTTTCTAGCTATTGTGAATAGTGCTGCTAAGAACATCAGTGTACAAATATCTGTTTGAGTCCATGCTTTCAGTTTGTTTGAGTATATATTTAGGAGTGGAATTGTCGTGAATAATTCTACATTTAGTTTTTGAGGAATCATCACACTGTTTTCTACAGAAGTTGCTTGATTGTATGTGCCCACAACAATGCACAAGTTATAGTTTTCTCCATATTTCACAAATGCTGGTTATTTTTGTTATTATTAATATTTTTATAATAGCCATTCTAATGGATATGAAGTGGTATCCCACTGAGATTTTGATTTGCATTTCCCTAATTGCTAGTGATGAGTATCTCTTCACTTAACTGGCCATTTTAATATCTTCTATGGAGAAACATGTATTCAGGTACTTTGCAAAGCTATTTTTGAATTGAGCTGCTTATATTTTTGGTGTTGAGCTGTAAGAGTTCTTTATATGTTCTGGATATAACCCCTATCAGAATATAAATTTTTCTCCCATTCTGTAGGTATTCATTCTGCTGATAGTGTCCTTTGATATGCATAAGTTTTTAATTTTGATGAAATCCAGTTTATCTTTTTTGTTATTGTTGTTGCCTATGTTTGTGGTGTCATAGCCAAGAGATCATTGCCTATTCCAATGTCATAAAGATTTTCACCTAAGAAGCTTATAGTTTTAGTTCTTATATTTAGGCCTTTGATCTATTTTTTGTTAAGTTTTGTATATAGTATAAGAGTACAGCTTTTGCCTGTAGTTATTCAGTTTTCCCTGGATCATTTGTTGAAAAAGACTGCCCTTTCCCCATTGAATGATCCTGGCACCCTTGTCAAAAATGTTTTAACAGTATATGCGATGATTTATTTCTGTTCTCTCTGTTCTATTCCACTGGTCTATATTAATGTCCTTACATCAGTATTGCAGTGTTGTGATTAATGTAACTTTGTAGCAAGTTTTGAAATCAAGTATGAATTCTCCAATATTGTTCTTTTTCAAGATTGTTTTGGCTATTTGAAATTCCACACAAATCTTAGGATGGGTTTTTTTCTATTTCTGCAGAAAACATCATTAGCATTTTGATAGAGATTGCATTAAATCTGTAGATTGCTAAGGGTAATATTTTATCTTAATATTAAGGATAGTATTTTAACATTATTAAGTCTTCCCATCCATGAACATGGGATGTCTCCCACTTAATTGGCGTCTTCTTTGATTTCTATCAGCATGTTTTACAGTTTTCAGTGCACAGGTCATTTGCTTCCTTGGTTAAGTTTATTCTTAAGCATTTTATTCTTTTGATGCTGTTGTAAATGGAATTGTTCTCTTAATTTTGTCTTCAGGTTATTCATCGCTGGTGTGTAGAAAAGCAACTTATTTTCATGAATTGATTTTGTATCTTGCAACTGCTGAATTTATTTATTAGTTCCAACAGTTTTTAAATGGAATCTTTAGAGTTTTCTTAATATATGATCATGTCATCTGTGCATGGAGATAATTTTACTTCTTTCTTTCCAATGTGGAATTGGGAATTTATTGCCCAGTTACTCTGGCTAGAGCTTTCAATATTATGTTGAATGAAAGTGGTATAGTGGGTATCCTTGTTTTGTTCCTGATCTCAAGGATGTCTTTAGCTCTTTAGTGTGATGTCAGCTGTGGGTTTTTCGTATCTGGCCTCTTTTCTTCTGTTTTGCAGGGAGTTTTTAAAAAATTATAAGTGTGTATGGAATTTTATCAAATGTATTTTTGCATCTGTTTGAAATGATCATGTAACTTTTCTTCTTTCTCCTGTTAGTGTGCTGAATTACATGAATTGATTTTCAAAAGTTAACCAACTTTGCATTCCTGGAATAAATCCAACTTTGTCTTGATATTCTCTTCATAATCCCTTGGAAGCTATTGGACTAGATTTAATGATTTCTCTTGACCACATTTCGCATGTGAATTACCAGTATTCCTTAAAATATTTTTTTCATCTGTGTCCATAAAAGAGATTGACCTATGATTTGCCTTTCTTCTGATATCTCTATCAGATTATAGTATCAAGTTGCACTGGCTTTGTAATATAGATTGGGAACCGTTCCTTCTTTCTCTGTTTCTTTGTAGGAGTTTGGATAAGATTTGTATTATGTTTTTCGTCAAACGTTTAGGAAAATTAAGCAGAGAAGCCACATGAGCTTATGTTTCTTAAAGGAAAGGCTATTTTTAAAAGATATAATTTATCTATTTATGTTTGGCTGCGTTGGGTCCTCACTGCTGCTCAGGCTTTTTCTCTGGTCCTGGCGAGTGGGGGCTTTTCTCTAGCTGTGCCGCTCAGGCTTCTCCTCGTGGTGGCCTCTCGTGTTGTGGAGCGTGGGCTTACGCACACACCCGGCTTCAGTCGCCGTGGCTCCCGGGCTCTAGAGCACAGGCCCAGTGGCTGTGACCACAGGCTCAGTTTCTCTGCAGCATGAGGGATCTTCCCGGTGAGATCAGGGCTTGAAGCCGTGTCTCCTGCATCGGCAGGCGGCTTCTTTACCACTGAGCTACGAAGGAAGCCCTGGTGGGCTTCAATATGTCTAGAGACATAGAACTATTTACATTTCTGTGCGTTCATGTGTCAGTTTTGGTAAGTTGTACTTTTCGAGGACTTCACCTAACTTTGCATAAATTTTTATATGAATTGACAAAGATACTCATAGTATCTCCTGCGTTATTGTATTGTAGTCGCTATACTTTGCAGAATCTGCAGTGAGACTTTCTTATTCGTGATACTGGTAATATATGCCTTCTCTCATTTTTCATTGCCATGCTGATCGCTGGATTTGTTAGTCTTGTTAGTCTTTTCAAAGAATCAACTTTTTTGCTGTTACGCAGTCACTCAGTCAAGTCTGACTCTTTGCAACCCCATGGACTGCAGCACACCAGGCTTCCCTGTCCTTCACCGTCTCTCAGAACTTGCTCAAACTCATGTTCATTGAGTCACTGATGCCATCCAACCATCTCGTCCTCTGTTGTCCCCTTCTTCTGCCTTCAATCTTTTCCTGAATCAGGATATTTTCTAATCAGTTAGCTCTCATTAGAAATTATTATTACCTCAAGTATTAGAGCTTCAGCATCAGTCCTACCAATGAATATTCAGGACTGATTTCCTTTAGGATTGGCTGGTTGGATCTCCTCACAGTCCAAGGGACTCTCAAGACTCTTCTCTAACACCGCAGTTCAAAAACATCAGTTCTTTGGCACTCAGTCTTCTTTATGGTCCAATTCCCATATCCTTACATGACTACTGGAAAAACCATAGCTTTGACTATACAGACCTTTGTTGGCAAAGTAATGTCTCTGCTTTTTAACGTGCTGTTTAGGTTGGTCATAGCTTTTCTTCCAAGGAGCGTCTCTTAATTTCATGGCTGCAGTCACCATCTGCAGTGATTTTGGAGCCCAAGAAAATAAAGTCTCTCACTGTTTCCGCTGTTTCCCCATCTATTTGCCATGAAATGAGCGGACCAGATGCCATGATCTTCGTTTTTGAATGTTGAATTTTAAACCAGCTTTTCCACTCTCCTCTTTCACCTTCATCAGAAGGCTCTTTAGTTCCTCTTCCCTTTCTGCCATCAGGTGGTGTCATCTGCATATCTGAGGTTATTGATATTTCTCCTGGCAATCTTGATTCCAGCTTGTGCTTCATCCAGCCTGGCATTTCACAGAATATACTCTGCATTTACATTAAATAAGCAGGGTGACAATATACAGCCTTGACGTACTCCTTTCCCAGTTTGGAACCAGTCTGTTGTTTCTTGTACGGTTCTAACTGTTGCTTCCTGACCTGAATACAGGTTTCTCAGGAGGCAGATAAGGTGGTCTGGTATTCCCATCTCTTTAAGAATTTTCCAGTTTGTTGTAATCCACACAGTCAAAGGCTTTAGCATAGTCAATGAAGCATGTTTTTCTGGAATTCTCTAATTTTATGATCCAACGAGTGAATGTTGGCAATTTGATCTTTTAATTTACTGACTTTTAAATCAACTTTGTGTGTGTGTGTGTGTTATTTATTTGTTTTTTAAATATAGATTTATTTTAATTGGAGGTTAATTACTTTACAATATTGTATTGGTTTTGCATACATCAACATCAACTTTAAATTTACTGATTTTTGTTTTATATTTCATTTCCTTTCTTTAGTAAAGTAAAAAAATTTTAACTTTCTTTGAGTTTAATATACTTCTTAAAACATGTTTTAAGATAGATACATGGATCACTGGTTTTGGATTTTCTTCTTTTTGAAAATCTGAATTTAAGGCTATAAAATTTCCTCCAAGCAAAAAAGTTATATGTCACAAATTTTAATGTTATATTTTAATTATTTTAAGGCTCAAAATATTTTCTAATTTCTGTTGCAGTTTCTTCTTTGATTTATGATTTCTTAGAAAGACATTGCTTTATTTCCAAATGTTTGGGGATTTCCTAATTCTTTTATGCTTGTTTTTGAGCTTAATATGCTATGATTAGAGAACATACTTTGAATGATTTCAGTTCAGTTCAGTTCAGTCTCTCAGTCATGTCCAACTCTTTGCAACACAATGAATCGCAGCACGCCAGGCCTCCCTGTCCATCACCATCTCCTGAAGTTTAAATTTCAGTTCCTTGAAGTGTTTTGAAAGTTACTTTATGGCCCAGAATGTAGGATTTTGGTAAACTATCCATTGCTTCATAAGAAGAGTGTTTATTCTGTAGTTGTATGCAGTTTTCATTTTGTCAATGAGGTCAGATATGTAAGTCAGGTTGATTAGATGCTGGTATCCTTCTGATTTGTTTTCTGCTTTTTCTATTCATTTTTGAGAAATATGTGTTGACATCTTCTATTACAATTATAGATTTGTCTCTCTCTCTGGTTTTCTCTGAAAGTCCCCAATCCACAGGACAAGGCCATTGGAGAGTCACCTAGATGTAAAAAGTTTCATGTGGTTTTAAATTCTCTTCCTTTTCACCCAGTTTTATCATACAGATTTTCAAATGCAGAAAGTTTGAAAGACCTGTACAGTGAACACCCATGTATCCACCACTGGGGATTTTACAGTTTACACTTTTTTGCATTTCATTTATCAGGTATGCATCCATCTCTTTAGGGCTGTATGTATTCAAAGTTGGTTGTGTAACTGGCTTACTTCACCCCTAAACCCTCTATCATGTGTATCATTAAGTAGTCATCTTGCCTAATTCTAAAATCAAAAGTAGGGACCTGAAACAGTTCAGGTACAGAGGACAGCTCTTCAAGAGAAAATGAGCCAAGTAGAAGAGAAGACATGTCACCACAAGGGTTTCACCTGGGAGACCTAGGACTGTGATGGTGAGGCTGAGTGTGCCTCTCACCTTCCAGGCGACGAGGATGGGCTCTAGCTTGGCCTCTCTTGAGTTCTTTGCCTCTGGCAGCGTGGGGCTGGTGTTCAAGATAGGTCTGTTGTGCAAATGAGTGGTGTGCTTCAAAGGGCAGAAGTTGACTGTGTGATTCTGGAGGCTACAAGCCCAGAGAGTGAAAGTTCCTGGAAGGCAGCATGGGGTCCATTAAAAGAGAAAATTTGTCTTTCTTTTTTGAAGTACCAAATTAACTTTTGTTTCTACAACTTTATTTTCAGGTAGGTAATATAGGCAGGTTGTGCTGTTGTTGAGTCGCTAAGTTGGGTCTGACTCTTTTGTGACCCCATGGACTGTAGCCTGCCAGGCTCCTTTGTCCATGGGATGTTTCAGCATGCAGAAAACTCAAAAGGCCCCAAATGGAATGCAGTGAAATCTCTCTCCTCCAGCCACGCAGGTTTCGCTCCCAGAGGTGGTCAGTTTCTGGTTTCTTAGTGTCCTCTCAAGTAGTCTGTGTACATGATAATGATAGTCTCTGTACATGATGATGATAGTGAAAGTGTTAGTTGCTCAGTTGTGTCCAACTGTTTGCAACCCCATGGACTGTAGCCTGCCAGGCTCCTCTGTCCATGGAATTCTTCAGGCACTGGAGTGGGTTGCCATTCCCTACTCCAAGGAATATATCCAATGAAGGAATCAAACCCAGGTCTTCTGAATTGCAGGCAGATTCTTTACGATTTGAGTCACCAGGGATAGTAACTCTACTAATACCACTTATTGGGAGCTTATTGTATGTGAGCTTGTAGTCTGAGTGTTTTACATGTATTAGCTCATTTGATCTTTGTAGCAACCCTATGAAGTATGTACTATTATCATCTCCATTTCAGAGATGATAGGAAACTGAGCCCATAGGAGTTAAGCAGCTCAGGCAAGCTTACATACCTACATGGGATGTGAGTCCAGCTGGTCTGGCTGCTCTCTTGACCTGTATTCCTTTCAGTGTTCCTTGGAACCAGCTCTATCAAAAGTTCCCTCCAGTGACCTGGCAGCGGTGCATTTAACAGTGCACCAGCCTGGCTGATATGGTGGTGAGCTCCCTGTCCCTGGAAGGCATTCAACTAAGTGACCCCAAAGGCTTCTCTACAAATAGCCTTGTTAGTTTTCCCCATAGCTTTAGTTTCTGCTTCTCTCCTGCTTGTGGGATCAGTTTTCTCTCCTCTCTATAGGGGTCTCAGGTCTGTATCCTATTCTATCAAACCCCAGAGAGGAGCCCTTTGAGCATCTCATAAGGAAGGATGAGGTCTGGGCAGGGTGGCCCCTCCCTGTTTGCAGGAGGCAGTACGGAGGCACAGAGCAGGTAATGAGAGCTATTCAGCCACAAACAAGACTGTGTCTGCCAGGAATGGTCCTCCCTACTCCTTTTCTGACCCCTGTGTTTAATCTGGCTTCTCTCCCTCTTTCCATCCCCCACCCCAGGCCTGGCCGGAGGAGAACCTGTATGCCCAGAGGCGAGAGTGGGGGCATATGGGAAAGAGCTGAGTAAAATTCTTCACTAGGAACAAATCTCATTTTCAAGAAAGTCTTGACAAAATGAGGCATTAAATTACAATATTTCGGAGAGCGTCGTAATTCTATTGCAGACAGCCCTTCATCATGGAATCTGAAAGCTGGGAAAATACAAAACTCATTAGATTAAAATAAACCACCTACTGCTCTAGAGAAAAGCGTATTTATCAATATCAATTTACTTATGATTACTCTGGCCTGCAATTTGTTATTTTTAAGAATTATGATTTGTGTATTGCTCATACAGATGTGAAATATTTTTTCTTAAATTGAGTGTTTTAAAAAAGATGTCCTTAGTAAAGGTTAGAAAGTGGGGACTGGGGACTAGGAATCGGGGACAGTCAGGAGATAAATTAAGAGGTGAGGGATGGAGAGAAAGAGGGTGTGTGAAGAGCTAGATGGAAGCAAATGTGGACAGAGTGAACCAGAAACCACATAAAACCTTTGGGTCTTTAAAAGAAGTATTTTATTCACTAAGAGGAAGGACATCCTAATTAACCAAGCTGTCCAGAGATGGAATGTGTCCTGTGTAGGCAGTGAGGTTTCTGTCACTGGAGACATACAAGTTCAGGTTCAAAGTCTAGAAAGGAGGATGCTATAGAGGACTGCAGTTGGGTGAAGAGCCGCCTGTAGTTCTTCCCAATCCTGATGTTCAGTGATTCTGTGAATCTCACACACCAGGTCTGGGGGGTAGGACAGTGTGGGGCAGCCTTGCATCATGTGGAATAGAGTATTGGATTTGGAGACAAATCCTCCCACTTTGAATTCACCGGCTCTGGTGCTCCT
This sequence comes from Nanger dama, assembly GCA_917880005.1. Lineage (NCBI taxonomy): Eukaryota > Metazoa > Chordata > Mammalia > Artiodactyla > Bovidae > Nanger > Nanger dama. The sequence goes on along the minus strand of CAKJTW010000028.1, from coordinate 18,145,329 downwards.
GGTTCTGGCCAGCCCTTGCTGTGTGATACTATGGAAAGAACTCTGTTCCCACCGCCAGAGCCCCCTGGGTTCCAATATGGCTGTCATCACTTTCTGCTGTGAGACGTCAGTCCAGTGGTGGATTCCTCAGCCCCAGTCTCTTCATCAGTAGGATGGGTCAGTAAGGCCCCTTCCTAGGTAGTGGTAAGGATCTATGACATTTTATAGACAGTCTAGCACATGGCAGGCACACTCAGCATGTGTTAATACCGTTCCCGCCTCCCTCCTGGGCCAGTTGCCTTATCTGCAAAGTGGAACGTCTGCTGGGAATCTCTGGGTTTCTTCTGGTTCTAGTTTTCTGCCCCAGGTATTCAGTGTTCTTTGTGTGAGCAAGGAAAGTGGTCGGCGTGAGGGGGAGCCCCAGCACCTTGAACCTCCTTGATGGCCTCCTGCCCTGACATAGGTGGTTTTCCTGCTCAAAGATTCTGCTGTCAGTTCTCCATGTCTTTGTCCTGCCTTTGGGAAATTGGATCCCCATTTCATAGATGGGAAAGTGGAGGCCCAGAGAGGAGAGGATAGTATGCTTATCTGCCCCTCCCCACCACAGCCCCAGGCCCCCTGCTCTTAACTTCCTTTCCTGAGCAGCTCTGTGGGTTGTGGGGAGCAGAGGGGACTGCCTTCAGAATTTCCGGGAGTGTTTGGCATGGAACACACCACTGTAGTCTCTTGCTCTCTTTTTTCCATCTTTCTGCCAAATTGTAGTCTCTCTTTGGGACAAGCAGCTGTGCTCTGTCCTCTACTTTCTCTCCTTCGCTTCCTCCCTCTCTTCATTCTTGCATATTTTCAATACCTAATATTGACCTCTTCCTGTGCTATGACAACCGCATGTTAGGCTCCAGAGCAACCAAAGTAAGTAAGGCAGGGCCCTGAGTCTAGGGGATTCCAGAGACCAGTGGAGGAAACAGATGTGTTACACACACACAGAGTGTGTGGTGTGCTGTAACAGTGAGGGGCACAGCTTCATGCTGAAGCCTAGCTGGTGGAATCAGAGAAGACTTCCCAGAGGAGGTGATGGCTAAGCTACCTGTAAAAGAGAAAAAGGAACTTGCTGTGGATTTTGTGCCCCTAGAGAGCTGGGACTCAGCGATAACCAAATGGCTAACCATGCATTGCAGCTGGGGCTGGGTTTGAAATCACTGCCTGCCCCAGGCTCGGGACAAGTCCTTCACCCCTGGAGAAGGAAGGTGAAGTAGGAAGGCCCTCCTTGGCTGGGTCTTGGTGATGGGTACATCTGAGCAGAGGTTAGCAATGGATGACAGAGGGACAGCCAGCTAGCAGCTCTGGCAGGGTGATTCAGCCCCTCTGGCAGGGTCTGGGGAGTGGGATGGGAGAGGTGGGGAAAATTGTGGCAAGAGGTGACAGATTTGGAGCTCACCTAAACAAATTCGTAGTTGAGTCGGTTGAACCGAGGTTCAAATGCTTCAGGGGTTTTGAGGCTGCGCCTCTTATCATTCCTGAGATTCAGTCTCACCATCTGGAAGAGTGGATGCCACTGACACCTGCAAGGTGCTGGGAGGCCAGGTGACCTAAAAGGCAGCACTCAGCTGGGTAGCCAGGGCGGGTGGTGCTCTCTGTCCTCTGAGACCACCAGGTGCCCGATCCCTCAGGACCTGCGATCCTGGTGGGCTGGGATGGGGCTGTGATGAGCGTGACGGTGGCATGTCCTACATGTGTAACGGGCACGACTGCTACTGTCACCCGTGTTCTGTGAATTGGGCAGAAGGGATGGGGACTGAGGTTGGAGCAAGGCAAGAGGACATTTGAATCCAGTGTGTGCTCACCTTGGGTGAAGCACGCTCGAGGGCATGCATTTAATCTTCACCATGTCTGCCAATGTGGTGGGGCTATTCTCTTGGTTTATACAGAGGGAAACTGAGGCTGAGCAGGGATTTGAGTACAGGTGTCTCCTTCCAGTCTCCTGAAGGTCCCTGTTTGGAATGGTCACTTTCTCCCTACCCCGTAGTGAGACAGTTTTGCGTTTCCTGAGTTCCTCATTGAGCTCTTGGTCAAGGGGCCAAAACTCCTTCCCCACGAAGCCTGCACTGGGCTCCCCTTTCTCCCTTCAGGAATTGTGATATTAATAAGCATAAAGGCAACTGAACAGCATCTTGCTTCTTGCACAATTATATGCGGGTGGGGGAAGTAGCTGTCACAAACAATCTGGAAAAGATTAATCACTTAACTTACAAGGAAAACTATCAGCTTACTATTAGAGAGCCCAGGTCTTACCTCCCCTCCTTCTGTTCCTTAAGGTGGGGATCCCAGCCCTGTTTGGGGGCCCCATTTCCACCATGTGGACTTGACTGAGAGTCACTTTCCTGCTGGCTGGTGGCACTCGGCCCTGGGCCTTCCCTGCATCACAGCCTCAGGCTGCTCAAGCAGAAGGGGCTGCATCTACATCCGTTTCCTCCTGGAATGTTGGCTGTGCTCCTACTAAGCACAGGCTCGGGCTGGCTGAGGAGGGGCACTCAGCATGGTTAGCATAGAAACAAGAACTCGCACACCCTTGTCAAGTGCTTTAAAACTGTGAGTCACAGGATAGGAATCCCAGGTAGAGGATGGGGGCCCTTCTGCCTGGGGGTGTGGGGTCAAGGGAGACTCCTCAGGGAGGGGGCATCTCAGCCTCTTCCTGGCAGTGGAGCCCCGTGGGGCCAGGTTGGAGCGAGGACCTCTGGGCATGGAGGGGCCCGGCAAGGGCACGAGCTGTGGCATCCCAAGTGGCATTCTGCAGGCGAGAACACTGACGCCGGGAGAGACCCGAAGCCTTGCCCGGGGGGGTCGCCCTGTGATTTATGTCTGCCCTGTGATTGAAAACTCCTGTTTGCGCCTAAGGACGAGGAGGAGAGTCTCAGTGCTGAATCAGTGTCCGTGAGAGACGGGAAACTGTCATGGAGGGCGTCCTGGAGTGGATAGCGTGGAGGGCGGGCGAGGGAACCAGGGTGGCTAACATCACAGTGGGAGACGGAGAGAGATGGAAAGAGTGTGAATGGGCTCCCAGTCATTAAGTCACGGTCATCGAGATGAAGAGCCTGGCAGGGGCCTTTCCTAGGAGTAAGGCTGGCTGGGAGCCTTCCCTACCCATCTCCCAGGATGGCGCCCACCCTGGCCTGGACGGCCTGTGCTCCCGTGTGGGTGAGACCACAGCAGGAAGTGGGCACCTTCATGCTGTCTCTCTCGCCTTCACTCCCTGCAGCTCTCTGGGGTCCAGTGCCAAGGAGGAGGCCTGGACTTGGCCATCTGACCCCTTGGCCAGTTTTCAGCATATAGTTGATCCTCTCAGCACTCAGCCTCCTCCTTGGTGAAATGGCCTAACCTCTGCCTGTCTAGATTTGCAGTCACATTCACAGAAAGCCTTTGCAGAGTTAAAATCCACAGAGATGTCCTCCTGGCAGCTATCTAGAGCTGGGGGTCCTGCCTCAGGATGCAGCATGGAAATTGCTGGGTGATGGCTGCCCAGCATTCCAGACTCTTTGGGGTAGGTTTTGGGGTATAAGAGGCAAGAGTGGAAAGGGTTAAAGGGGAGAAAGAGGTGGAGACTTGTTACAGATGTGGACCCCTCCATCTGTCTGGTGAGAACGATCACCCCCCTGTATTGGGAATGGCAGTGAACTATGCAACAGAGATTGAACATGGTCCCACCCACAGTTCCCTTGACTGCCCCCTGGCCCCTGAGCCAATGGTCTTGACTTGTCTGGCGGCAGGGCAGTGGATAGCATCTGAGAGGCAGAGAAAAGCAGAGCTGGGAAAACCAAGTCCACTTCGCCCTTCACAGAGGCAGGCCCGGATTTTCCAAAGGCTATGCTCAGAACCTGGTGTCTCCATTTCCATCCCTGGCTCTCAGGCTGAAGGGCTGAAGACAAAGGCAGCCTCTGTGGCACTCAGTGTCTGTGTTTGCCACGTGGGTTGCCTGGCCCAGATTGGCTCACCATGGGGCATGGGCGTCAAGGGTGGCAAGACGGGGCTAGGTGAGGCCAAGCCACCACCTCGATTGGAGCTGGGAGGCAGGGCCCAGGGAGGCAAGCAGAAGGGTCTGCACGGTGGCCAAACTTGGCCAGTTAACTGGCTTAACTTTTGACACACTTCAGTTTCTATACTAGTTTGCTTTCTTTCTAAATTTAGTTTTTATATTTTAAAAAGTTTTATTGAGATGGTGTTGACATATGATACTATTTACCCACTTAGAGTCTATAGTTCAGTGGTTATTAGTACATTCACAGAAAAGTACAACCTTTGCTACAGTGTGTTTTGGAATATTTTCATCCTTTTCAAAAGAAACTCCATATCTTTGAGCTATCACCCCTGCATCTTTCCATCATTTCAACCCTAAGCAACCACTAATCTATGTGCTGTCTGTATAGATTTATCTTTTCTGGCCAGACATTTCATATAGGTAGACTCATATAACATATGGTCTTTTGTGACTGACTTCTTTGACCTAACATGATGATCTTAAGGTTCATCTATATTGTATCAGTGCTTTGTTAATTTTTATGCCTGAATAATATCCCATTGCATGGATATACCATGTTTTGTTTATCCATTTATCCATTAACGGACATTTGGGTTGTTTCACCTTTTGACTGTTAAGAATAATAATGCTTGAATGTTCAAGTTTCTACGTGGACATAGGTCTTAATTTCTCTTAGCTGTATACCTAGAAGTGGTATTGCTGGGTCTTATGATAACTCTGTAATAGTTTGAGGAATAGTCAGACTATTTTAAAGTGGCTGCACCGTTTTACATTCCTATCAGCAATGTAGGAGGGTTCAATTTCTCCACATCCTCTCCAACACTGCTGTTATCTGTCTTTTGATTACAGCTGTACTAGTGAGTGTGAAAGGGTAGCTCATCATGGTTTTGATTTGCATTTCCCTCATGACCAATGACTCTGAGCATCTGTTCGTGTGCTTATTGGCCATTTGTACATCTTCTTTGGAGAAATGTCTGTTCAGATCCTCTGGCCATTTTTAATTGAGTTATTCATCTTTTCACTATTAGGTTGTAAGAATTCTTTATATAGTCTAGATAAGTCCCTTGTTAGATGTATGATTTGCACATATTTTCTTCCTTTCTGGGTTGTCTTTTCACTCTCTTGATAGTGTCCTTTGAAGTATACATATTTTTAATTTTTATTAAGCCCAACTTATCTACTGTTCTTATGTTGCTTATGCTTTTGGTGTCATGGTTAAGAAACCGTTGCCCAATTTAAGGTCATGAAGGTTTACACCTGTTTTTCTTTGATGAGTTTTAGCTCTTTCATTTATGTTTTTGATCTATTTTGAGCTGATTTTTGTAGATGGAGTGAGCCAGGGCCCAACTTTATTCTTTTGCACCTTCCGATCTAGTTGCCCCAGTACCATTTGTTGAAAAGACAGTTAAATGGACTTGGCCCCTTTATTGAAAATCAGTTGACCTTAGACATATAGTTTTATTTCTGGAGCGTCAGTTCTATTCTGATCTATAAGTCTCTTTGAATGCCAGAACCATTCTGTCTTGATTACTAGCTTGTTTTTAAACGGAGTATTTGCTGCTTTGTTTAAATACTATTAAGTACCTCAATGCAGATAGCTAAGAAAATACAGAAAAACATTAAGGGCAGAAAAATCACCTGTTATCTCACTACACAAAAATAAAATAAAGCTACTGCTCTTATTGTGTTTACTGTGTTGCTGCTGTATGTTTTCTCTACAGATATACACGTCTATCATTTTTTTCCAACATGGCAACATGCTTTGCATAGTCTTGTAGACTGTGTTTTCTGTTTAACAGTTTGCCATGAACATTTTTACTTGTCAATAAACATTCTCTGAAAACATGGTTTTCCATGGCTGCCCTCATAGTTGCCTATATGAAACCACCTAACTTACTCATGTAAAACCTCCGTCATTGATCATTGACTTGCCTGTTTTTATGAGTATAAACAGTGTTGCCACAAACATCCTCAAAACAAACCTTTGTGCCATGATTCTGACAATTTCCTTAGTGGAATTCCTGCTTGTGGAACTGCAAAGTCAAACGGTGTGTGAGTGTTTTTAAGGTTAGAGTTTTACTATGCCAAATGGCCTCCCATAAAGCTGAACCATTCATAATAGAGGGGATTTTCATAAAAAACACAGTGTGGAATAGAGCCTGACTCAAAAGCTGTTTCAGAATTGTTTATATACTTTAGGTATTAATTCCTTATCAGATATGTGATTTGCAAATATCTTTTGCAGGTTTGCCATTCTGCTTTGTAGATAGCATCTTTTGATGCGCATAAGTTTTTCATTTTGATGAAGTCCAATCTATCTATCTTTTTATTGCTTGTGCTTTTGATGTTATAGTCAAATCCAATGGCAAGAGGATTTCCCTCTGTGTTCTCTTCTATGGTTATATACATTTCATAGTGCTGGTATCAGTCATTTACCGCCTCAGTAAAGCTGCATAACAAACCATTACAGCAATCATTTACTTTTACTCATGTATCTGTGGGCCAACTGGGGAGTGTCAGCAAACCCTAGGCCTGATGGGACTGAGCCTGATTCTGGGCCCTCTGTGGGTTCAGTCTGCTCACTTTTCCTAAGGGATGCTCTTCTCAAATTGAAAGGCAGGTACTCAACAGGCAAGCCCTCTGCACAAAAGCTGTGCTTCTGCTCATAGGGAGGTTAGCAAAAGCATCCATTTGTCAAAGCAAGTCACATGGTCAAGCCCAACATTGAGGGTGGGACAGCATCCTCTGCCTACTGTGAGACCCCAGCATGGGTGTAGATACTCAATCCTATGCAGGGTGAAGGGTTGGGACTGATAATTTGATCATCCACAATGATGACTGGGGACAGGAATGAACCTGGCAGATTCGAGACTGATAAGTAGCTAGTGTGCCTGAAATATGGTGATGAAGGGTATAGGGAAGAAAGTGCCGCTTACTGGATGCATGAAAGATATCGGTTAACTGAATTAATCAGAAAATTAAAAGAATGTATCAATGGAAGTGGATTTACTGAGATGGGAAAGATGAGGAGGGGTCCTTTGGAGAAGAAATCGGCTCACTGTTGGATAAGTTAAATGTTAGAGACACACCAAGGATCAGGACCCTCAGCTACCTTTTCTGGAAACAAACAAACAAAAAAAGAATGAGTCCCTGGTGCTGGTGATGGTATGGGGAAACTGGCCCTTTCTTAATTGTTGGAGGGAGTGCGATTCAGTGCACCCTTTTTGGAGAGCAGTTTGTCAACACCTATAAAAATATGAAAATCTCCTACTTCACATATGTATATAGACATGGAAATAAGGATATTCATTGTGGTTTCATCCATTAATGCAAAGTTTAAAACAAGCTAAATGTACATCACTGTTGTTCAGTCTCTTAAGTTGTATCCAGCTCTTTGTGATATTATGGATTGCAGCACTCCAGGCTCCTCTGTCCTCCACTCTCTCCTGGAGTTTGCTCAGATGCATGTCCATTGAGTCAGTGATGCTGCCTAATTATCTCTTCCTCTGCTGCCGCTTCTCCTTTTACCTTCGGTCTTTCCCAGCATGAAGGTCTTTTCCAGTGAGTCAGCTCTTTGCATCAGGTGGCCGAAGTATAGGAGCTTCAGCTTCAGCATCAGTCCTTTCAGTGAATATTCAGGATTGATTTCCTCTAGGATTGACTGATTTGATTTTCTTGCTTTCCAAGGGACTCTCAAGAGTTTTTTCAGCACCACAATTCAAAAGCATCAGTTCTTCAGCACTCAGGCTCCTTTATGGTCCACCTCTCACATCCATACATGATTCCTGGGAAAACCATAGCTTTGACTATATGGACCTTTGTTGGCCAAGTGATGTCTCTTCTTTTTAATATGCTGTCTAGGTTTGTTGTAGCTTTTCTTCCAAGGAGCAAGTGTCTTTTAATTTCATGGCTGTAGTCATCGTCTGCAGTAATTTTGGAGCCTAAGAAAATAAAATCTGCCACTGTTTTCACTTTTTCCCCTTCTGTTTGCCATAAAGTGATGAGACTGGTTCTTGGTGTGTTTTTTTTTTTCTTAGTTATTTGAATGTTTCTTAGTTATTTGAATGTTTCAAGCCAGCTTTTTTCACTCTCCTCTTTCAGCCTCAAGAAGCTCTTTAGTTCCTTTTCACTTTATGCCATTAGAGTGGTATCATCTGCATATCTGAGGTTGTGAATATTTCTCCCGACAATCTTGATTCCAGCTTGTGCTTGATTCAGCCTAGAATTTCATATGATGTACTCTGAATATGAGTTAAATAAGCAGGGTGATAGTATACAGCCTTGAACTCCTTTGAACCAGCCTTTGTACTCCTATATTTGAACCAGTCAGTTGTCCCATGTCTAGTCCTAACTGTCGCTTCTTGAACACATACAAGTTTCTTAGGAGACAGATAAGGTGGTCTGATACTCCTGTCTCTTTAAGAATTTTCCAGTTTGTTGTGATCCACACAGTTAAAGGCTTTAGCATAGTTAATGAAGCAGAAGTAGATGTTTTTCTGGAACTTCCTTGTTTTCTCCATGATCCAACAAATGTTGGCAATTTGATCTCTAGTTCCTCTGCCTTTTCTAAACCCAACTTGTATATCTGAAAATTCTTGATTCACGTAATGCTGAAGCTGAGCTGGAATAACCTTATGATTTTGAGCATAACCTTGCTGGTAGTTTGAATATTATTTGGCATTGCCCTTTCTTTGGGATTGGGATGAAAACTGACCTTTTCCAGTCCTGTGGCTATTGCCAAGTTTTTTAATTTGTTGACATATTGAGTGCAGCACCTTCACAGCATCTTCTTTTACAAAATAGCTCAGTTGGAATTCTATCACCTCTAGTATCTTTGTTCATAGTAATGCTTCCTATGGCCCACTTCAGACTCCAGGATGTCTGGCTCTAGGTGAGTGACCACACCATTGTGGTCATCTGGGTCATTAAGACATTTTTGTATAGTTCTGTGTGTTCTTGCCACCTCTTCTTAATCTCTTTTGCTTCTGTTAGATCCTTACCATTTACTTCTTTCCTTTATCATGACCATCCTTGCACGAAATGTTCCCTTGATATCTCCAATTTTCTTGAAGAGATCACTGTAGTCTTTCCCATTCTATTGTTTTCCTCTATTTCTTTGCATTGTTCATTTAAGAAGGCCTTCTTATCTCTCCTTGCTGTTCTTTGGAACTCTGCATTCATGTGGGTATATCTTTCCCCTTCTCTCTTGCCTTCTGCTTCTTTTCTTTCCTCGGCTATTGTAAAACCTCCTCAGACAACCTCTTTGCCTTCTTGCATTTCTTTTTCTTTGGGATGGTTTTGGTCACTGCCTCCTGTACAGTGTTATGAACCTCCATCCATAGTTCTTCAGGCTCTCTGTCTACAAGATCTAATCCCTTGAATCTGTTCATCACCTCCACTCTATAATCATAAGTGATTTGATTCAGGTCATACCTGAATGACCTAGTGGTTTCCCCTACTTTCTTCAATTTAAGTCTGAATTTTTCAATAAGGAGCTCGTGGTCTGAGTCACAGTCAGCTCTAGGTCTTGTTTTTACTGACTGTATAGAGTTTCTCCATCTTTGGCTCCAAAGAACATAATCTGATTTCGTTATTGACCATCTGGTGATGCTCACCAGAGTCATGTAGAGTTGTCTCTAAGGTTATTAGAAAAGTGTATTTGTTATGCCCAGCATGTCCATCAGCAGGGGTTAATTATGGTCCCTTCATATAGAACACTCTGCAGCTGCTAAAAATAGCAAGGCAGTTCTGTGTGTACTGTGATAGAACAACCTTCAGAATACATTGTCATGTGAAACAGCTAGGAGTAGGATAGCATGAATAGACCTTAGATTTTTTTTTAAGAGGAGAGACCTATGTGCTATGTCCTTACGTGTACCTACAGTACTTCAGGAACTGTTGGTTGCCTCTGGAAATGTGTGGGCTTGGGTGGAAGGGAGACTCTCTTCCTGCTCAACACCCTCCTGTGCACTTGTGTACTGTGTCCGTGTGTGACTTCCAAAAGGACAGAATAAAATATAGTTCCTGCTGGATGATTCTTTTGAAGTATAGGTTGAGGGTACTCAGGATACCAGGCCTCCCATGGAGGATGCTGGACCACCTGACATGCCATGGGGGTCTCAGGCTATGCCCCTCCCAGTCCTGCCTGACCCACCTGCTTCCCCTATCTTGGACCCTGGTTCACTCAGTGGGAACTTTGGGAGGACACAAGAACAGAATGACCACCAGGTGGGCTTTTCCCTCCTTCTGGGTAGGGTGCCTGTAAGTGTCCTCCCATCCCAGCAGCCTCCCCAGCCAGCGGCCTGGCCTGGATGGTGTGGACTCTGAAGCATGGCGGTCGGTGGCCGACTGTGGCTTTTCCATCAGTGGCCCTAATGGTGTGTCTGCAGGTGCCTCCTCGCATGCACGAACATCTCTGTGTGTAGTGGTGGTGAATAATCCCCAAATTGTCTTTGATTTCTGCAGTGTATTTCTGTATTTCTATTCAAAGTTGAGTGCATCTGATTTTATGGGAATTCATAACAGTTCAAACGACATCGTGGCCCCCTGCTGTGAAAATCTCTCCTTCCTGAGAAGCTGAAATACTGCTCAGATGTCCCCTCCTGCCCTTCCCTCCCCTCTGCTCGGCTCCTTCTTGTCCCCTTGCTTGCGGGACGGAAAGCTCTGCCTCTCCATGCACTGAGCGCACGCTCAGCCCTCCGTCTCCTGACTGGGCTGCTGTGGGGAGCAGTGGGAGAAGGGGACAGGAGGCTCCCACCCAGCAGCTGAGCTGAGAGTGGGCTGGTTTCTGGGAAGAGGGGAGAGGGCTTTGCTCCACACCAAGCAGAGGCAGGCTTTCCAGTCTGTCCAGGAAGCCAGGCTGCCTGGGCTTCATCTCAAGTTTGGTTCAGAGGCTTTTTTTTTTTTTAATTACAATACTGTATTTGTTTTGCCATACATTGACATGAATCAGCCACAGGTGTCCACGATCTCCCAATGCCAAAGCCCCCTCCCACCTCCCACCCCACATCCTCTCCCTGAATCATCCCTGCACCAGCCCCATGCGTCCTGCATCCTGTATTGAACATAGACTGGCGCTTCATTCTTACAAGATAGTATACATCTTGTGGTTTCAATGCCGTTCTCCCAAATCATCCCACCCTCTCCCTCTCCCTCAGAGGCCAAAAGTCCGTTCTATACCTCTGAGTCTCTTTTGTTGTCTCACATAGAGGGTCTTCATTACTATCCTTCTAAATTCCATATATATGTGTCAGTATACTGTATTGGTGTTTTTCTTTCTGGCTTACTTCACTCTGTATAATTGGCTCCAATTTCATCCATCTCATTAGAACTTGGTGAAACCCCTGCAGGTTGGGAGGAATCTGACACCCTCCCACCTGGGGAAGGGGGGATGGGGGGGAGGGACACTCCAAGGTTGGGCCAGGGGCCCCACTGGGTGAATGGGACATCCCCTGCAGCAATTCACAGAGTTTGCATGTGTGTGAGAGCGAATGAAATACATTAGGACACTCCTTTTACTTTTAAATTGTTAGTGTCCCCCTGCTCCGCCCCCAGCCCCCTACCCAAGAACAGCTCTCAGAACAGGCCCAAGCTTCAGACCTGGGCCTGGTCTCCAAAGCCTCGGCTTTAGCCCACTCTTCAGCTCTTGGGTCTCCATGGGTGGAGCAGGCGGAGTCCTCTTGATGATGGGCCTCCTTAAGCCTCCCTCTCTGCAGTGCAGCATGGGGCTGAAGGCCGAGAGGCAGGGCTTCTGAGCTGGGACCTTCTGCCCTGGAGGGAGGGAACTCCTGTCCCTAGAAGGGTCTGAGCAGCTGCTGAGGGGTGTGGTTAACCTGAAGACCACTGAGGACCCATCCAGCTCTAGGGTCTCCTCTGGCATTCAGAGGACTGCGGGCCTGGGGGTGGAGGGGGTTGGGGCAGGGCTCAGCGGAGCGTAGGAAGAAGCTTCCTAATCAGAGTGTTTTGGTAGGGTGGACACAAGTTAGGGCTCTGACTGTCAAAACAATGAGTATGTATTATGGAAAATGAAAATTGTATATGGAAGAATATAAAATCAGTCATAACCTTACCAGTCAGATAAAGCCACTGTTTCACATGACTGTCCTGTATATGCATCCCACAGAGACACACGTGCACACATGTTCAAAGCCATACACAGTCCTGTGTGCTTTCTGTGGACATCCCCCACTGAACCAGTCCCCGAGAGTGTCTGGGCCATGCCACTGTCATAAATAACACAGCCGTGGAGATTCCGTGGCTGAGTGTCTGTGCTCTGCCTTGATGGTTTCCTCAGCTAAAGTTCTGGACTTGCTGGGCCACAGGGGCAGACACATCTTTAGGCTCTTCACGCAGATTCCAAGTATTCCTTAGTTCTCAGCCGAGCTGCCTCAGCTCAAAGGTGTGGAGCACAGAGGTCTTGTCCCTGTGATGGCTTCAAGTGCTGGTGACGCCCGTGCTTACGTCTGCAGCCCCGCCTCGGGCCTGAGCTCTGGTTGAGCGTGTCCTCCTGCCTGTCTCGCATCGCTGCCTTGCGGCCACTGGCCATTCCAAACTCACTGCGTCCCAGCCTGAGCTTCAAACCTTGCTCCTTGGTTGGTCCCAGCAGCAGCTTTCCCCTGTCCTGGGCCAGAACCCTTGGCTCAGCTCTTTCTGGTGCAGCTCTATTCACTCCAGCAGGAAACGCCCTGCGTTCTGCTTTGAAAATGTCCCCATCTGCCAGATCTTACACTCCCTGCCTGAGTCCCTGCCAGAGCCCCTGTCCCCTCCAGCCTGTGTCACTGTGATAGCCTCCACACTGTTCTGCCTGGATGTGCCCTTACCCCTCATAGTGAGTCCTCAGCTCCACAGCCAGTGTGCTCCTTAACCCCTGAGTCATTCTTATCCCTCTTGGCTGTCTGAAGACCACGACTCCCAGTTTACTTACGTCCCTGGTTTACAAGGTGCCCATGGTGGGCCCATCGTCCTCTGCCCTCATCTCTTATGATTCTCCCACAATGCACTCCGCTAGCTACACTGGCCTCCTCGCTGTTCCTCAGGGATGCTAGCACATCTTGCCTCAGGGCCTTTGCACAGGTGGTTGTGTCTGCCCAGAAGGCATTTTCCCCAGGTAGCGTGGCTCGCTCTCCTGTTTCTTCAAGCATGTGTTCATACATTATCTTCAGTGGTACTCAGACCTCTTGCCCTGCTCCTTTCCTTGGCATGTATCATCCCCAGCACGCTGTAGAGCTTGCTGACTGATGCTGTTTGTGCTGGTCTCCCAGGGAGGATGCCAGCTCCCTCTTAGCCAGGTCTTCAGTTTGTATGGCAATGTTTAGCAACGTGCCCACGCCTGGCCCACAGCAGGTAATGTTGGGGTAGACATTGCCTTGTGGCCACACTTGGCTTGGAAGCTTTTCCCTGCAGCTCACAAGCTCTCTCAGGTGTACGTGAGGCTTTGATTTGATTTTGGGGGGGTCATTCCTCTGTGGGGCAGTTCCCTGGATGTTGTAACTGTGCCACCTGCCAGAGCCTCCCTTGCTGGCCCTCAGCCCAGGCCTCCATGAGTAGCAGGACTTTATGGGCTGAAGTCAGGACAATGTGAAGGCCAGGGTGGGCAGGGATGCTTCCTTGAAGCTGGGACAGTTTTTTGTCCCCTCTTTCCAGGGACAAAGGTGCTAACCTCTCAGAGATGAGAGTGTAGAGGAGGGGACTTGGTCCTCCCTGGTGGTGCGTGCATTCTCTTGTTGGTTCTGGTTCCAGAGCAGTGTCTGTCAGATAGCAACAGCATAGAAAGACAGAGGAAACAGGATCCTGCTCGCCAGCCCTAGCTGTGCCTCCTCTTCCTGGCACATGCACTTGGCCTTGCTGCTGGCACCTGTGAACTGTGGCTGTGGACCATGGCTTGACTTCCTGGCCTCTGAGTAGATGCAGGATCCTGCCCAGGGCGTTCCCACCAGGCCCTCACCCTGGACCTGCCCTGGGACACATGTCTGAACTCAGCAAGGGCTGGGGCTGAGGCTAGGAGACCTTGGGCTTGGCCACATACTAGCTCTGTGACCTCAAGCTTTACCTCTCTGAGCCCCGTGCAGAACACACTGTACACCACAGCGGCTGACACATAACAGGCACTCGGTAGACACTGACATTCTGCCTCCCAAACTCTGTGCAGCTCACATCTCAGCTCTTCGGGAAGGCTCGAGAGCCCTCTGTTCACATGGCCTCGGACAGCGACAGGCGCTATTGCTTATTTGGTACCTCGGCCACATTTGCACCCATTCTCATGGCTCCTTATCCTCCCATGGTGCCTGGTACTGGGCTTGGCATGAAAAAAGATGCTGGAAATTGGCAGCCTGAGGGCTTTGGATCTTCTTGGCAGTGGGTGTGTTTCAGAGATTTCTGGAAAGCTTCCTGCCAGAGTGGATTTTGGGGCAGACAGCTCTAACTCTGCTCTTCCCTCTGGGGCAGGTCTCTGGCACCTATCCCAGGCCAGACAAGAAGCCCAGCACAGAAGGGTGTGTGTCTGGGTGTCCTGGTCCAGCAGGGACACGTGAGGGTTGCTGGGAGCTCAGGGTGGCACAGCCTCCCAGGGTGGAGGAGGGCATGCAGCTCTGCTGGGGGGTAGGGCAGAGGGCCAGGAGGCTGGGGAACAGCTGTTGCATAGGGTGGTGTGAGGTCAGGCTCTCCCAGGGGACCCTGCCACTGGCTGCAGCCCCAGCACTGAGGGCATGCTAGCAGCCAAAGGCAGCGTCCATTGTGACACCTGACCTGGAGGTGGGGGCCCAGGTGCTTCTTCTCACAGCCACCAACCTCTGTTCTCTCTGGACCTTGCTTTCCTCCTCGTGGCCGAAGGAACCAAAGGAAGAGTAAGATCTGGGATCGCTGGGAAAACCCAGTGGCGGGACGGACCCACTGTGTCCTGGCTACTCTGCTTTACCCTTTGGAGCCTGTGCTCCCCGACCTAATGTTCGTGCCACCTTGCCCCGAGGTGAGGATGGAGAGTCAGGATGGAGCTCAGATTGTCCCGGGTTTTTGGATGCTCCCGAGGTGGTCTCTGCCAATCCTGCCGAGTGAGAACATTATCTGGTTGCCATTAACTGACAGAAGGGAGACGTTGAGGCAGTGTGAGTGCCTCTGAAGGGGAGACAGGTGTTTAAGGAGAGAGGATGGGGACAGGGTGCCTGCCCAGCAGCGTCAGAGCCTAAGCCAGCATGTGGAACGGGAGTTGCATTATACACGCCTGTGTGTTGTGCGCGCGCACTCACTTCTTTGTGTCACATTCATCCTGTGTCTGTTGTATTGTGTATTGTCCTCCTTGAGGGGGGGCCATGGCTTCCTCTTTTATAGATTAGGAAACAGGGAGGACGGGGTGGGGGGTGGGCAGCAGCATCTATGTGTGAGTGTGTGTGCATGTGTGTGTGTGTGCACGCTAAGTCGCTTTAGTCATATCTGACTCTTTGTGACCCTATGAACTGTAGCCCGCCAGGCTCCTCTGTCCATGGGGATTCTCTATGTAAGAATACTGGAGTGGGTTGCCACACCCTCCTGCAGGGGATCTTCCCAACCCAGGGATTGAACCTATGTCTCTTATTTCTCCTGCATTGTCAGGTGGGTTCTTTACCATTAGCGCCACCTGGGAATTCCAGCAAAGTGTGATGGAAATAGTGTGTGACTCAGGTCCAATCCTAGGTAACCTCTCTGAGCCTTAATTTCCTCATCTGTAAAATGGGGACTACAATATCTACATTTTAGAGATATTTGGGAGGACTGAATAAAGTCGTACCTGTGAAAATCCCAGTAAGTGTTCGTTCATTTTCTTCCTTCCTTCCTTCCACTGCGAACTTCCTGTGACACCCAGCAGAACCTGTGCACTCCCAGCTATTTGTGGATGATCTTCTTAGCAGATGTTGTTTAATTCTCATAACAGCTGGTTTCCAAAGGCAAAGAGCTGGAGATTTTTTTAAAAAGACACTCACTCACTGTGAGATGTCAGATTGTCACTTAATTGCTCTGTGCCTCGGTTTCTCCACTTGTAAATCAGAGATAATGCTAGCAGTGCTGGCTAGCTTCTTCTCAGGATATGATAGGCTAACACAAGATAACAGATGGAAAGTGGTTTGAACATTTAGAAAAAGGCATCGTGTTCAACCTTGTTGGCAGTTAGGGAAATGCAAATTGAAGCAACAAGGCCATACCATTTTTCACGCATCCGATTGGCAGCCATTTAAAAGAGGGATGACTTCCAGGTGGGCACAGAGGCCCTCGCCTTCACTGCTGGAGGGAGTGGGAATTGCCACAGCTTTTCAGAAGGTAATATGACAATGTCTAAGAGAAGTTTACATACGTGTTGTATTTAATTGGCCCGTTAATGCTATTGTTGGAGAACCAAGATTAAGCGCAAAGTCCCAACCCAGTTACGTGTGGAGAGATGTCCACTGAGACATTGCCTGTGTGGTGAGAACCTGGAAACACCCAGATGCCCAACAGTAGGGCTGTTTCTCTCCATGACAATACATCCATACCATGAGCTATTACCCAGCTCTGAAAATGGAGAAGGTGGATATGGCGGTGTCGACCTGGAGAGTTATGTGTGAATTATCATGACATGAGAAAAGTGAGTTTCTTTTGTGTAGAGGGTATCTCTGTCATCCTAGAGAGAAACAGCTGCCGCAGCACTGCCATGCGTCTGTCGTGCGAATAGATCTGCTTGGGTCGGGAGAAGGGCCTTGCAGGACGCATACCAGGCCCAAACTGCCTGCTGTGGCCATCAGATGGGTCATGTTTGGCTCATAAAATGGAATTATTTGCCAGCATGTAAAAATTGAATTCTTAGTGAAAGCCAAATTTCCAGCTTTTCGTTGAGAAAACTCGGAAGCTTGGGCACACTGGGCCCACATTCCCTCTTGGCTGAAACAGAGCACGTGGCCTCTGAATGGCCGTCTTCCCCACCACTGGGTCTCCTCATTTCTATGCCCTGCCTGGCCCCTGGGATAGGCTCTTGACCCTTGAAAATACAAAGGGGTGGCAATGTAGGGCTATGATAGGGCATTTGTCTTTTATGATGTGAAAACATCTTAGAATCTTTTCTTTCCCACATTTCTGTTTCATACCTGATAATTAGAACATCTTAAGTATAGTATTCCAGGGAAACACGGGGTACCATGGGCCACTGTATGTGAGTGTGGGGCAGGCTTCATCCTGCACTCAACGCGGGGCTGGGAGAGGGAGCTGGCTCCAAGTCCGGGACCAAGGGACTGTACTCTGGGCCCTTTCTGAAGCCCCCAGCCCAGATGTTGCAGAGATGTAGAAGTCTTTCCACAAAACCCTTTTCTCCAGCTCCCCTGGCCTCCCCAGGGCTTTCCTGATCATGTATTGATGAGAGAAGGGGCATGTCACCTTGGGTCCAGATGCTGACCTCACCACCCACTAGTTGGGGGTCTTTGAGCAAATTGTTAACGGCTCTCAGCCTCCAGACCCTTACAAACTGGGAAGGGTAATGTCTCCCAGGCGAGGGGCATAGTAAGTGCTGCCTGAAGGAGAGTGTGTGGACCCTTGACTAGGCCATAGGGATGCAGAGGTGAGTGGGCTTGACTTGAAACACAGAGGTGAGACAACACTAACAGGCTGTTCAGTGGGAGGCAGGGATTCCCAGCTGAGGAGTGCAGGCCTCTCTTGGTGTCACTGCTGGGCTCCAGGGAGGCCTGCAGGCGAAAGAAGGAAGCAGAACACCGTGGCCCTGCTGTCATGGGGCTGGGCTTGAAGGGTGGGGTGAAGCCCCACATCTGAAGGCTTAGAGATGGGAGACCGCCTTGCTGAGCCTCTGACTGATGGGTCCTAAATCTCTCTAGAGCTTAGCTAGACAGGAAAGTCCAGATCCAACTTCCCACAGACTTGCTGGGGGCCCTGGGCAAGTTACCTCCCTTCTCTGTGCCTCTTTGGACCCTGTGGCCTGGTGCTTCCTTTCATATCCAAGGTTATGAGGTGATATACAGATATAAAGACAGGAAAGGACGTGTTTGTTGGGCACTTTGGCTGGGGGGATGGTCGGAGCAGTGGCTCTGCCAAGCACACTGAGACACCTGCCTTCCGGCTCAGCACCTGGGTCCTAAGTCTGTCCCCCGTTACCAGGTTCCATTACTCTTGAGGGATGCTATCCTAAAGCAGCAGGCAGCAGCCCTTTCCTCCACCCATGGAGCCTACTGTATGTCACAAACCTGTCCCTGAGCCCCTGAGCTCTGCCCACAGGCCATGCAACCCGCCTCCATGAGGGCAAAGAGAAGACTGGTGCCCCTGCCCTCATCTCCGTCACTCTCAGGCCGCTGTGCTATACCCAGCATTGGGCGATGACCAAACCACAGGCTGCAGGCCCTCTCTTCTTCCCCATGTCCTCCCCCCCGCCCCCGCCCCCCATTTGCCTCAGTTCCCTCTCCTCCTGTCTCAGACCCAGTTCTCCTGGGAGCAGCAGGGGTGGGCAGCGCTGGAGGCACTGGAAGAGCTGGGCAGCTCCAATAGGCAGCTTCTCACCCTCTCCCTCTTTTGTCCTCAGGAGCCATGAGGTGCCACGTAGCCTCCAGCTGCCTCGTGGTCTGGCTTTCTGTGCTGATCTCTGGATGCTGGGGTAAGTCCAACCCTCTGCCTTCTCCCCACACAGCAGGCATGGGTGGCTGGGCTAGGCAATATGTGGTTGGGGTTTGTGCTCTGGGACTCCAGAGACCAGCCTTGCTGTGTGTGAGACTGGGCACGCACGTCCCTCTCTGGGCCTCAGTTGCATCTGTAGGATTCACAGGACTGAAAATACCAGCCATCCCCAGGGCTTGGGACCCAGGAGGGAAGGGAAGGAGCCTTGAGAAATACTTGTGCTCTAAGGGAGGCATCTGTGACGAACTGTCCTTCTTCTGGGATGCGGGGACAGGCCCTGGTTCTCTTCAGTTCCATGGTTGTCTTCTGAGCACCTACTATGGATCTCCTGTTTGTCCAACTCTGGGGGTATGGAAGAAATGACACTCTCGGGAGTCAAGTCTCATCGGGGAGAAAGACACAGGTGGAACTGCTATAAGCAGGGTGAATAAAGTGGTAATAAAGGCTGCACAGAGCTCCAGAGAAGCCCATCAGAAGAAAAGCTCCATTGAGCCTATGGGCACAGGAGAGCCCAACAGAAGGGAGATGTTTCATCTGGGCCCTGAAGACTGAGAAGCTGTTTAAGAGAGAGGAATGGAGGGCATCCTGGAGGAGGGAACAGCCTGAGCGAGGGTGTGGCCACCAGGAGTCTCTCCTCCCTGCAGGGAGGACCAGCCCTCCTTCCCCTGGCCCTGCAGCAGCCAGGTCGGTGCCAGCTCCAGTGCCCACGGAGGAGGCTGAGGAAGGCCTGGGCATTTGCCTTCTCCTGGACAGCGAGAGAAAAGCAGCTCTGGTCTGCAGGAAGGAAGGCCAGCAGGCACAGCTGGCTCGGTGTCCCCTGGGGCCAGGGCGCCCTCAGGGAAGTGCTATGGGAACGGCGTGCCAGGCGACACAGGCAAGCACATTCCTGAGGGGGGCCGGCTCCTTCTCCCACTCCAGGGAGCCAGGAACCTCTGGAGGAGGCCAGAGCATCATGCTTGGTGGGTAGCTGCTGGCGGCCTGCTGCCCGAGAGTCCCATGAAAGTTGCTGGTCCTGGCTTCCAGGCTGGGAGTGCTCTCTGCTGGAATGCCCCCTGCAATGGGGAGCTCACTCCCACCCAGGCAGCCCAGGATGACAGCACAGCCTCAGAGACTCTCAGGGTAGATCCAGAAGGGGTCTCAGACCCTCTCTCCACTCCTGGCCCACTTCACAAAGGAGAAAACTGGTGCCTGCAGAAGCAGCTGGCCCAGGGTCATACAGAGCAGGACCCGACTGTGTCTCCATCCAGATCTCTGTCCTCCACTGGGGCTTTGGTCAAAAAATCCAGGCCCCTGACCCTCTCTGCCCCATTCACAGAGGCCTCAGTAAGGGGCCCAAGAGACCAGGTCTGACCCTCTGGCTTTGCTGGACGATGTCCTCAGTCTCCTCAGGGACTCCGTGACCTTGACATTCGTGCCCTCCCCACCCCCATTAAAAAGAAATATACATGTAAAAGTAAAACAGGTGCTAAGAGCTCGGCTGCCTTCCTGGAAGAGGTGGCAGTCTCCCCTTGAGCTCTCTAAATTGGAGGCAGCAGCGTGGAGTTGGACTGCTGCGTTCCAGCCCCACTTCTCCAGGGGGTTCTCCTGGGCAAGTTTCTTAGCTTCTCCATGTTTCAGCTTCCTTCTCTCTAAAATGGGAAGCACAATAGGACTCTGCTTCTTACACTGTCAGAGTGACCAGATGAGTTAATATGTATATCGAGCACTCAGAATAGTTCCTAGCACATGTTAAGTGTTAAATAAGTGTTTAGTTCAGTTGCTCAGTTGTGTCCAACTCTGCGACCCCATGGACTGCAGCTCGCCAGGCTTCTCTGTCCATCACGACTCAAGCTCACGTCCATTAAGTCGGTGATGCCATCCAACCATTTCATCCTTAGCTCTTTTATTATTATCTGCATCTCTTTCTAAAAGGAGAAAAAATGGGGTGTGGAAAACAGAGGCGTTCAGGCCTTTCCCTCGGCCACCCAGCCATTCTCGAGCCTGCTTTGCATGCGTGTGTAATGTGTGTATTTATGTGTCTATGCCATTGCTGGCACAGTCCCTTTTCCTGGGCCCTGTGGGGGCAGCCAGTGTGGTTCCTCTGGCACGATGGGGCCATGTAGCCCCAGCTGATCTCTCCTCCCGTTCTTGGCAGTGAGTGATAGGTCAGGCCTAGCGACAGACGCCCCTCGATGTCATATCTCTTTGTCTGCCTGTTCTCTCTGCCAAAGATTTCTACGCTCCCTCCCAGCATCCCCCCACATCCGTGTGCTCCCTGGCATTCCTCACTGTGGGCCTGTGGGCTTATTGGGAAGGCAGGAGGTGAAAGCCTGCGGAGGCCTGCCCTATCCCTTGTCTAGCCTGGCCAGTGAGCCTCCTGGGGGTCCCACAGGCACCGAGTGTGAGGGGTGTGATGGCGGAACCCCCAGGCTTCGCCATGTCAGGCCCCTCACTGCTGTGCTCCCGCGGGCCACCCTACAGTCACCGTAACAGTGATGGGGTGCACGAGATTCCTCTGACAGGGAGTTGTAGGGTGGGAGGGCAGTGAGGGCTTGTTGTCCTTACCTTGAGGCCGGGCAGTGGAGGCCAGAGAGGCAGAGTGATTTGCCCAGGTCACGCAGCAGCCAGTGGCAGGAGGCCTCGCTCCTGGTTGCTGCCCCGTGCTCCTTGTCCTGTGCACCTTCTAGTCTTGAGCTGGGGGGTGGGGCATAGGCTTTGCCCCGCGCGGACCTCAGTGAGAACCTTGGTACCTTCAGAGGCCTGGGGAGGCGGACTTGGGCTGAAGTCGGGCCTTCCTGATTCCAATCCAAGCTCTGCCACTTGCGGTGCTTTTCGAGCTATAAGAATTCCCTGTCCCATCCCACAGCTCTCAGTGAGGTCGTGCTTCCTGGCCTGGTGGACACCGGGTCCTTCCCACACTGAGTGTCTTGACTACTCCACTCTTCTACCTTCCCAGCTTTGCTTCCTTCTCAAATCTTTCCCTTCCTCGCCTTTGTGGGGAAGACCTGTCGTCCAGGACCTGCAGCCCAAATTCGCCTTCTCCCTTCTCCCCTCAGGCCTGTGATAGTTTAAAGCTTGAATATTGTTTGTGTGTTTGAAACGTTTAAAGCTGGTGGACTCACATCTACTTTGTAGGGAAGGATCAGTGCGAGTGGGCTGGGGATGTCCGGAGAAGGCGTCCAGGGCTGAGTGAACAGTAGATGCCAGAGCAGGGAATGAGCTGTGTGGGGCAGAGGCAGAGGGGTGCATCGCGGTTGCAGGCAAGTGGACTCCCCTTCCTCGCAGAAGTCACCGTGGTCCCCTCCCCTTGCTGCACTCACTCACATCCCCACTTGGCCAGAGGCCTCGAGGCTCCTGAGGCGGGAGGACACAGCCTCCGTGCTTTAAAAGTGTCTTTAGGGGAACAAACGACCTGTGGGCCCTTCCCTTTCCCACTCCTCCCAGGACCCTCCCAGCCCCCACTGGCAACCCAAGGCCACTGGGCTTCCTGGGGTAGCAGCCTGTTCCCAGAACTCAGTCCTGCTCAGTGTGTGGCAGGCTACACATGTCCCCCAGGCTCTGCCCAGCTGCCCGTGCAGGACTCTCAGTGGCTGATTATTGGCAGGTTGTGTGAAACAAAATTTGAAAAAGAAAGATTCTGCTGCAGGTGATGTTCTTCCTGGCTGATTTCCCTCTCCCACCAGCCTGAGCCCACCCTAGATTCTCTGGGCACCCCTGAGCCTTCTCCCCTGGCTCAGCCACTTTCCATCAGGGAGCCCAAGGCCCCCAGCAGGGATCCATCCCCCTCTGGCTGCATGAGAAGTACTGTTATTAATTTTTGTTGCTG
This sequence comes from Nanger dama, assembly GCA_917880005.1. Classification (NCBI taxonomy): domain Eukaryota; kingdom Metazoa; phylum Chordata; class Mammalia; order Artiodactyla; family Bovidae; genus Nanger; species Nanger dama. Next base: position 18,122,902 of record CAKJTW010000028.1, on the reverse strand, counting down.
TTCGGTCACTGAGTTGTGTCTGACTCTTTGCGACCCCATGGACTACCATGCCAGGCTCTTGTGTCCTCTACTTTCTCCCAGAGCTTGCTCAAATTCATGTCCATTGAGTCAGTGATGATATCTAACCATGTTGGTGTTAATCATAGCTACCACTTATTGAGTGCTCACTGTGTTCGAGAGCATGGTGCTAAGAGCTTTATGTATGTAATCTCATTTAATCCCCAGCACAGCAAAGAAGTTAAGTCTTGTTACCGCTGTTTTACACCTGAGTAAACAGGTTCGGGAGGATCACATGACTAGAAAGAGGTGCAGGGAAGTTCCAAACAAAAGTGAAGCCCTTGACCACTGGCCTGTTTCTGAGGCTCTTGTGTATGTGAGGAGCCCCAGATCCCTCATATGAGACGGTGTAAGGGTGTGGATGAAATGCAGTGGTCAGGGAGGGCTTCCTGGAAGAAGAGACATCTAAGACAAAAACTTGAAGAATGACTAGGAATTTGGCAAGAGAAGGCAGAAGGGCCAGCGGTCCAGGCCAGGAGGGGAGAAAGAGGCTACGATGCTTGCAGAACCAGAAGTGACACAGCTTGGTGCCTGAGTGAAGGCAGGTGGGGATGGGAATGCCGCTAGTCCTGCCTGTGCCCCACTAGGAGGTCTCAGGCAATGACGGAAGTGCTGGCCTCTGTGCTCCTGGGCCTGGCCTAAACTCTGAGGGAGCCAGGTCCGCGGAAATGAGGGAGGAGAGGGCTGCAGCCCACCCACATTCAGGACCCCTGGAAGACCCAGCACAAGCCGCTATCGTGTGCGCTGTGCAGTGCTGGCCCTGCGTGAGATGGGCCCGCCCCCCATCCCCGGCTGGCAGGGTCAGAGCGGGGAGTGCCCTCACTTGCCTACTGCGGTGTTCGCCAATATCAACAACCAGTTCTCTAACTCTCCAGACACCGACTGTGTATCCAGCAATTCAGTTCAATCCAGATTCTAACTACCTGGCGTTAGGGTCACAGTCCACAGATTTAGGGGTTCAGCTGTACTTCAGATGCTAGTGGTGAGTCCCAGGCCACCTGCATTCTGACCAACAAGCTATAAATCAGGGCTTCCTACTAGCCCTTCTCAGGTTCAGTTAGCTAGAATGACTCACAGAACTCAGGAAAACAGTTCACTTATTACATTTACTGGTTGAGTATAAAGCATAAAGCGTACAACTCAGGGACAGCCAGATGGAGGAAATGCACGAAGTGAGGTCTGTGGGGGGTGGGGCGGCTGGGGGACCTGGGGTCAGGTGGAGCTTCCGTGTTTCTCTAGGTGCACCATCCTTCCAGCATATGGATGTGCTCACCAACCTGGAAGCTCATCAAATCTTGGAAATCTCCAACCTCCCTTTTTTCCCTCCCTAAGGTTGGGGATGGACTGAAAATTCCCATCAGATCACTTGGTCTTTAGTGATTGACCCCTTCCGGAGGTTTTCTGTAGAGGCTCCACTCTAAATCACCTCACTGGGAAAAGGGAACCCTCCCATCCCGTTGGTGGGAATGTAAATTGGTACAACCTCTATGGAGAACAGTATGGAGGTTCCTTAAAAAACTAAAAATAGTTACCATATGATCCAGCATTCCCATTCCTGGGCATATATCTGGAGAGAACTCTAATTCAAAAAGATACATGCATCCCAGTGTTTATAGCAGCATTATTTACAATAGCAAAGATATAGAAGCAACCTAAATGTCCATCAGAGGACTGGATAAAGAAGATGTGGTGCATATATACAGTGGAATACTACTCAGCCGTGAAATGAATGCAATAATGCCATTTGCAGTTACATGGATACAACCAGAGTTTATCATACTAAGTGAAGTAAGTCAGAGAGACAAAGACAAATTACCAGTGATACTACTTATACATGGAATCTAAAATATGACAGAGCTGAACTTATTTACAAAACAGAAACAGACCCACAGACATAAAAAGCAAGCTTATGGTTACCAGAGGGGAAAGGTAGGGGGAGGGATAAATTAGGAATTTGGAATTAGCAGACCCAAACCACTGTATATAAAAAGTAGACAAGAAGGTTCTACCATACATCACAGGGAACTATGTTCAGTGTCTTATAATAAACTATACGGTGGAAAAGAACATGACAAGAACTGAATCACTTTTCTTTCACCAGAAATTAACACAGCATTGTAAATTAACATACTTAAAAATTTTTTTAATTAAAAAAATCACCTCATTTGCATAAACTTTCAGTTCAGTTGCTCAGCTGTGTCCAACTCTGCGACCCCATGGACTGCAGCATACCAGGCTCCCCTGTCCATCACCAGTTCCCAGAGCTTGTATAAACTCATGTCCATCGAGTTGGCAATGCCATTCAGTCTTCTCATCCTCTGTCGTCCATTTTTCCTCCTGTCTTGAATCTTTCCCAGCATCAGAGTCTTTTCTAATGAGTCATTTCTTCATATCAGGTGGCCAAAGTATTGCATAAACTTAGATGTGGTCAAAGGAACTCCTTATGAATAACAAAAGACACTCCTGTTGCTCTGAAGAATTCCAAGGAGTCTTTGAGCTCTGTGCCAAGCCAAATTCTGGGCACCAGAGTTGCAGTGGTTAACGAAGTAGACAGCTCTTTTCTTTACCAAGCTCCCATTCTGTGTATAGCTGGGCTGCCCAGTAGAAATACAATGTGAGCCACAAATGTGATCTTAAATTTTCTAGGAATTGCATTAGAAAAGAAACAGGTGCGACTCATTTTAATAATGTATTTTACATAATCCAGTATAACTACAGTATTATCATTCCCACACATAATCAATATAAAAGACAAATGAGATATTTAATACTCACTTTTCCATACAGGGCTTCCCTGATAGCTCAGTTGGTAAAGAATCCCCCTTCAATGAAGGAAACCCCAGTTCAATTCCTGGGTTGGGGCGATCTGCTGGAGAAGGGATAGGCTACCCACTCCAGTATTCTTGGGCTTCCCTTCTGACTCAGCTGGTAAAGAATCTGCCTGCAATGTGGGAGACGTGGGTTTGATCCCTAGGTTGGGAGGACCCCCTGGAGGAGGGGAAAGGCTACCCACTCCAGTATCCTGGCCTGAGAATTCCATGGACTATATAGTCCATAGGGTTGCAAAGAGTCGGACACCACTGAGAGACTTTCACTTTCCATACAAGGTCTTCAAAAACCTGTGTGTATTTTACATTTCACCACATCCTAATGTGGGCCAGGGCTCAATAGCTACCCGTGGCTGGTGGCCTAGCTGACCAAATGACCTCACAGCCTTCTGTCTGCCTCGTAGTTACTCCTGGTTTGCCTTGGGGCAGAGCAGTGAGCTGCCAGGGGCCATGGCACTGGATACAGGTTCAGTGGCCACGGTAGCCCCTACTCTGTGCCCCTTGCAGAATGTATAGAATTGGCATGAGGGTACTTGACTGATGCTCTTCTTCTCTAACTTCCAGGCCAGGTGAACCGACTGCCCTTCTTCACCAACCACTTCTTTGACACATACCTGCTGATCAGTGAGGATACGCCCGTGGGTGAGTTGGCACAAGGGCTGGTGGGCATGCTGGGTGGTGTGGGGTGGCCTCTTTTCCCACAAGTGAAAGAGATCTTAGACATGGAGATGATCATCCCCCTGCGACTGGAACCTCTCCCATGGTGACCCTGATGGGTGTTCATGTGGTCTCTTCTTGATTGCCTCCATGGACGGGGCACTCACTACTTCTTGTGTTGGCCCATTCCAAAAAGGCAGGAGGTTTCAGTATCAAAGATTTTATCACATTGAGCCCAAGTTGCTTGACTTTCACTTCTGCGTAAATTCTGTCCTACAAAATGACTTGTTCCTCTTCCTTGTGAAAATTTGAAGATGGAAGCTCTTATAATTTGATTTGTAGCCTTTTGTACTTTTCTGTGATTACTGAGTTTTCTCTGCTCTGGGTATGCCTGTTTTTTTGTCATTAAAAAAAAAAAAAACTGTTTAGGAAGTGATCATGAGCATCTTGGTCCGTGCTCCTCACCACCTCCCACCTGCCCCAACTTCACGCATCTCATCACCCAGGTCTGTCCTCGTGAGCCCTTCCCAAGGGCCAGGCTCCTTTATCTGCAGCTGGAGGTAGGCACATGTAACCCATGGCCTTAGCTCAGCTCTAGGGATCCCAAAGCTTCTCAATAAATGGGGTTGAATTGATCAAACCCATCTTGAAGCTGTGCTGATGGGACAGCAGCTAGTTCTGTGTGTGTGTGTGTGTGTGTGTGTGTGTGTGTGTGTGTGTGTGTGCGCGCGCGCGTGCGTGCATATGTGTGTGTGAGTCACTCAGTCATGTTTGACTCTTTGTGACCCCATGGACTGTAGCCAACCAGGTTCCTCTGTCCATGGAATTCTTCAGGCAAGAATACTGGAGTGGGCAGCCACTCCCTTCTCTAGGAGATCTTCCCCATCCAGGGATTGAATCCGGGTCTCCTGGACCGCAGGCAGATTCTTAGCATCTGAGCCACCAAGGAAGCCTCTGAGCACAGGGGAAAACCACTCCACGCCACATTCACCAACACTCCCTCTTGCGCCATTTCATTCTTGTCTGTTTTAGAGAAAGTGCTTGTAATCTGGGGCTTCTTACCCTCAGATCCGCCTGCTTTGTGGGTATCAGAGTGGAGCTGTGTACCAGCAGCAGTATACATAGGGCCAGCATGGTGCGTCTTTCGGGAGCATCACTTGTACTTGAAAGTGAAGCAGGATGGCTTGGAGAGGGGGAGGGCTCTGAAGATATTTAACTAATAGGTCGTTTAAAGCACTCTCTCATATATGTAAAACCAAACCTAAATGCAAAATTCTTCAGAGAAAATCTCTGCTTGAAGAGGAGAGCCTTAGTGGGCCCCAGACTCACCCCTACTGTTTGCAGGGACACACAAGCAGCCCCCTGCAGAGGTCTTCCCTTCCAGTCTTCCTTTTTTTTGTGGATTGGTGCCGGACATAGCGGGTGTGTTTCTGACTATTGTGGGGCTTGTCCCCATGGCCTGGTGATGCTCTGTTTCTAGGGCTGTGGGAGCCACTGTGTAGAAAGTAGCCTCTCTTTTGATGGTTAGCAGGCCACACATCAGTGTCGTGAGGCTGGATTTGGGGTTTGGTGATCGGGGATGTGGTGTTTGAAGTGTTATCCCAGAATGAGGCAGATTGCTTCTCTGGAATGGTCTCCCAGAGGCTTAGAGCACCTTCTGAGGGGTGGAGAGGATGGCTGGCAGTCTTTTGGGGAACGTGCTGAGCTGTTCCCCCAACCGAGTTGGGTCGGGGGTGTTGTTTGTGGGCTTCTGGATTCTTCATGGCTCCGCCCCAGACCCAGACCTGGCATGGAGCCAGCAGCGCACAGGCCCAGTGCACATGGGTCCGTAAATGATGAATGTTAGCAGCGTTTATCACCATTAGGGGTTTTACTTTTTTCAGTTCATTCATCAGTTTATCAGATACAGACGGGGTGCCCCCTGTGCCAGGCCTGAGTGCTGTGAATTCAGAGAGGAATTTGACAGAGGGATAAAGAAACCAGAGTCATGGGTAGTAGCAGCTGCGCTGGTGGTCTGGCTAAGCCCAGTGGGGACTGAAGGGGGAGGGTCATCCCCGGGGGGCAGGGAGAAGCAGCAGAAGTTTGGGGGAGGTGATGGCACTCGAGCGAAGTCCCGAAAGTGTCCTTTCCATTTCTTCACATGCTGTTTCCTGTGGCTGGTTATTGTAAGTGTCTGTTTGAACCTTATCCTCCCGGAGAGTCCTTCAGGGTGGAAGAAATATATCTGGGACAGGTGAGGTCCCTGAGGCAGAGCTGTGGCCAGCCACTCACTAGTTGGGGCTGTTGACACAGAGGCGAAGGCCCCTCAGGTGAGTAGTGCTACCGCTTGTGGCCTGCACTGCCCCGCCTCAGCCCCGAGTGGGGGGTCCTCCGAGGCCTGTGCTGCAGGGAGGCGGGCGGGGTGCCCCCAGTGAACACACCAGCAGGCCCTGCTCCAGTTACCTTGAGCCCCAGCTCTTGATCGTCTTCTGGAGATGCTGACATCGGTTGGCCTCCAGGAATACCTCCTAGGACGCAGCCCATTGTGGCAGTCACAGCAGGGTGTCCATCTGATGCAGTGGGGATTGGTCCCCAGCTCTGCGAGGCTGCAGGAGTGAGAGAGGACTCAGTGAGCTGGAAGACAGCTCTGCTCATCTCTCTGGACAGGGGCCAGCGCTGAGCTGGCCTGCACTGTCCTGGCCTCCTTGCTTCTTTTTACATGAGGATGGCATAGCCCAGTTCAGGCACCCAGTTTCTATTCCTTGCAGTGTGGCATTGGGCACAGTGCCGTCCCTCTCTCAGCCTCTGTTTCCCTATCTCCCCAATGAGCAGGCACTGGGAAGGTGGGCCCCAGTGAGTTTTGGCCTGGGCAATCCTGCTGCTGCTGCTGCTAAGTCGCTTCAGTTGTGCCCGACTCTGTGCGACCCCCACAGACGGCAGCCCCCCAGGCTCCCCCGTCCCTGGTAGCCCAGGGTATTGTATTTCTAGGTCCTCTGAGAACAGCCCTGGAAACCTCCAATGAGTGCTGTCACCTACTTGCCCTGGGCCACTCAGAGTGGATGTGAAGTCACGTGAACACGCCAGGATGCGGGGCTCTGACCAGCAGAGGCCAGAGTGAGGGTAAGGGTTGAAACAGCTTGTAAAAGCACTGGCCCTTTGCCTGCTGTGTGGAGTGAGGTGGCCTCAAGACTTGACTCTGAGGCTTGGCTCTCACTACCCTTTGCTCTCTGAATCTTGGTGCTCTGAAGTGTAAATGGGATGGAATCGTTTCCCCGCTGGGTCACTGGCATGTGTACATACCCTGTTGTTAACTCGAAAGCCTCCATGCCTGCAATGCTTTGTTCTTACAGAAAAGAGGACTTACGTATGGCCCAAGGATGACTGGTTTACTGTCCCACCAGCCACCAGTTTGCAGGGGGGAACAGACAAGCATGTAGATGAGCTGAGTCCAGTGGGGTGGCTAGTGCCAGTGGCTAGAACCAGAGCCCAAATTAGTCAGCTCACCAGAGGAGGCAGTCAGAGCTGTGGGGAGACCAAACTTCCAGCTGGGAAGGTAATCTGGGACAGAATATCTGGCTTCTGCCTGGACTCCTGGTGATGGGGAACTCAGGACCTTATCAGGCTGCTCATTTCTGTTCTTGGAGATAGTTCTGGGGATGAAAAAGTCTTTGTAATATTACTATGAAACCTGTCCCTGGAACTCCTACCCACTGAGCCTAATTCTGACCACTGGAAATTTACAGAATAATAATGATAACTATGATATAAAAGGTATATGTAGAATATATATTATTATAATGACAGTGTTTATTGAGTGTTCGAGGCAGTGTCCTGAGCGTTTTGTTTTTAAATTCCTTTTAAGAATGGAAGGAAGGTAGAGTTTGGCTACAGGCTCTGTCAGGATGTAGTTTCTGTAATCTCCTGGGCTAGAGATTAGGTCTTTCATTCACGTCAGACCTTCTGAGCGTTTCTATCCTTTATGCTCTTGCCTCAGTTTCCGACCACAGGCCAGCGGCCCTCTGCTCGGGAGCAGAATGGGAGGGCACAACCCGGCCATCTGAAATCCTACGCACTGGCTGCTTGTTCCATCTCTGTCTCCTCCTATCTTAGCTTCCAATTCCCTCTGTGCGATGTTCTTTTGTAGACCATCTCCCAGCAGAAAAAGACAGAAGCCAAATGAAGTCATCAAGCAGCTCTGCCTTCCCCCGGCCTGTTAACGTCTAGGGTCCCCTTGTTCTTGCACGTCGTCCCCAGATGTGAACTTCAGTCACTGACAGCAGAGCCTGGCCTGGGAGGGGCAGAGCAAGGGCACAGCGAGCACTTAATGGTCAGGCTGCTTGGCACTGCCCACACCTTGGCCCTGGCTGTCAGCAGCAATGGCTCTGTGGCACCTTTAGAATGAGGGACAGGGTGCAAGGTTGCTTGCTGTCTCTGATTGCCTTCCCCAATCCATTCCAACTACTCTCCACCAGTTTTGCTCATGTTGCGATCACCAACCACCTCCCCGTGGCTAAAGCCGACCTAATCCTCAGGCCTTGTGGCCTTTCAGCAGCGATGTTTATCTCTTCCAGGGCATTACCTCTAGCTGTGCCTTCTATTTCCCACACCGCCCGCCCCCCCGCCCCCACACCCCACCAGCCATGGAGTGACTCATCCAGCCACATCAGTTTCCTTGTAGTTCCTTGAGCACGAAAGGTGAGTTCCCACATCTTGCCCTTTGCAGTTGCTGCTCCTTTTTGCCTGGAACGTGATGGACCTCCATTGGTCAGTCAAGTTGATTCAGACGCCGCTGCCTCTGTGTGGCCTTCCTGGATTTCTCTGGGCAGGGTTCGAGTGCCACTTCCTCTGCTTTCTCCTTCTCTGCTAGTCTAGTCACAGAGCTGCTGTTACTCAGCTCCTCCTCTGTCTCCCGTGTTGTCCCATGAATCCTTCCAGCTGCCCAGGCATCTCCGTGTCTCCCTGAGCCCACCCCTGTGCCTGGCTCATGCCCAGGGCTCCAGGTGCCTTGGGGCAGGAGTGAAGTCTGGAGTTTGTGAGTGGCGGGGGGTGGGGGCACCTTCCAGGGCAGGGACTAGGGCTGGCTCCATGCCTGCTTGCTATCCTCCTAGAGTCTCGGGCCAGGCAACCCTGTGCCCCCAAAGGTGTTAGGAACGAGGTGTGGGTGATGACAAGGATGGCTGCCAGTGAGAGAGCCCAGGAGAGTGTGCCCGCCAGGTGGCACAGGTGCTGTCTGTGCCTGCACAAGTGAATGGCAAAGCCCACACTGTGCCAGGGGCCGTGTGTTTATTACCCCAGCTGCCTGCGGGCCTGTATGTGACATATTTTCTAGGGACCCTCAGGGCACTGAGCTCTGGCTGGCCTCCAGGGAGGGACACAGAAGCAGCCCATGATACCTGGCTTGGGGGCACCAAGCTGATTTAGGATTCTGAGGGGGATGGAGGGCATCTAGTCCATCTACCTTGGATGGCACCCAGTCCTCATTCTTCAGGTCCTGGAGTGTTCCTCAGGGCTGGGTCCCAAGGTCACTCATCCTATCCCAGTTCTAAATAGCCCCAGCCTAAAGCCTCCCAAGTGCCCAGAGAAAGGAGTGAGAACCCTTTATCATAGCCCGTCACACACCGCTCCGTACCTGCTCCCCAGTCATGGGCACCTGCTCAGCACCCTGACCTCTCACCTCCATCTCACCACTACACCCTCGCCCATGCTGTTCCTTCAGCAGGGAGCACCTTTTCCCCTTCCCTGCCTGATGGATTCCTGCTGTGTTTTGAGATGTAGCTCACATGCCACCTGCCTGGGAGGGGCCGTACCTCCCCACCCCTCACCCTCTGTTGCTTTGAATTTGACTCTATGAAAGCTCTTAGCAAAGTCCTATCAGGGTTATTTGTGGTAACTCCCCATCAGCGGTTCGTTTTTGCTTATTTCCTTAATTAATATCGACATTGCAATTCATTATCATTTCGGTATTTATGTATAATGTAAGACTGTAGAACAATACTATTAGCTAGCGTTTATTGACTGCCAGCCTCCAGCCAGGGCCTCTGTTAAGCATTTGAAATGTGGGCTCCTGTCGACCTCATAGTGAGTCTCAGAGAGGTGTCATCATGTCCACTGTACAGCCGAGCAAGCTGAGCGTCTTGGCACTTGTCCTCTGTGCCAAGCACAGTGCTTTGTGTAAAGTGGGCCTTAACAGATGCTGGTCGGATGAGTAGAGGGATGAGGAAGGATGAAAGGATGAGTGGATGTTGAATGTCTTGCTGATTCCCCTCCTGTTGGCTCCAATCCCTGCATGTGTTGTCAAGGTTGGCACACACGGAGCCTACTTCCCCAGGCAGACCTCCCCCCCACCTCTCAGACCTCCAGAGCGTCCTGAGCCACAATTCAGGTGATAATGCCCACGCTAATCACCTACACGACTAAATTAGTCTTGTCAGGAGCCATTAAGACAGGAGCTCGGGATTCATTAGGATGGATTGGGCCCAGGCAGCGCCTGGCACTGCTGCCAGTCGGCGCTGATTAATTTCTCTGCAAACTCCATCAATGCCCAGCTGTTTTGTCTGGACCCAGAGAGAGCAATTTTCAGGTGGGCTGACCCGCGTCCGCGGTCTCAGTAGACGGAGGAGCTGTGTGCCTGCAAGCACGCAGACAGCTCCCTGCCGGGCAGCCCGCACCGAGCTCGGAGTGGGAGATGTGGGGCGGGCATGGCAGGACATCAAGCATGAGGTTGGAGCAGACACAAAGTGGGCGGGCGAGAGGGGATCTGGGAGGGGCTTTCCTGCACCTCTCTTTGTACCTGGTGTCCCGGGAGGGGCTTTATCCCTCCCTGTGCCCCTCTCCCTTTGTCTAAGTAAAGGGAAGAAATCATCTCTCAGGAGAGGATGGAGAGCCACAAGGTGAGAATGATTGTTTCCTTAACCAGAGTATTCCTTAGGACACAGAGAAGGGGAGGTCATTATCTCCCAAAGCAGTTCCTTGGCAGGGGATGGTGGTAAAGCTACAGGAACTGAAGGGTTAGAGTAACGTGGATATGGAGGAATCCAGTGGGCGGGGGGTGGTCCAAGGCATCAGTGAGGTGTGTGCTCTGAGCATGGTTTGTGCTTTCCTGCTGGCCACCTGCATAGAGGCAGTGTAGCTCAGTAGCTAAGAACAATGCAAAAAAAAAAAAAAATAGAATGGCTGAGACAGTAATGTGTTAAGGAGAAATCACAATCTGTGGTTGAAGTTAAGGTCGCAGGTAGACAGCACTAACAGCCTGTATTCCTCACCTTCAGTCCTCACCTGAGAATCCTCAGAGGGCCAGCAATGTACAACTAGGGCCTCCTGTGGGATAATGTGATAATCACTCCCAAAGCAATCATTCCCACTTTACAGATAGGGAAACTGAGGCCCAAGTAGGGAGCTTGCCCAAGGGCCTCAGAGAGTTACTATTGAATTCCTGCCCTAACTTCTTACACTAGCTGCAAAGGAATGGCACTGGGTACCTCTGGCCCAGGGAAGAAGGGGCCTGGGTTGGTGGGCTGTGAGCTTGGGAGTTGATTTTAGAGAAGAGGACTCCAGGTGCCTCAAAGCTGCCGCAGTCCGAGGTTGGAGTGCTTAGGGAGGGAGCCCAGCTGCTCTCTAAGGCTGTCAGTACTAGGTGAGGTTCTGGAGGAAAGGGGTGATCTGGTATCTGTCCAGGTGAGCAGGTGCTCAACAAGCCAGTCTGGGGCCCTGGCTCAGTGGTGCCTTCACAGGGCGGGGCATTCATGCTTCCTTCTGGGAGGTATGGATGACTCACAGGACTCCGGAAGGGCCTGGACGCCGCTGTGGCCCTGCTTCCTTTCTGCCATTTCCCAGGTCAGCATCGGCCCTCAAAAGGGTTATAGGACAGAATAGTGTCCTTTTGGGTGGTTCTGGACTGTCGCCACTCCTTAGAGGTCCCTGCCTGGGCACATCTGGAGCCCCTGGCACACTCGGCTGTGGACTCCCTCTTGACACACGAGTGGGGTGTGGTGAGTGTTTCGGATGCAGCCATAATATCACTAATGATATGATGATCATTAGTGATCATGTTGTGCAGGCAGGCATTAGTGGTCTGCACTGCACACCTGTGCCAGGCTGTGCTTGGTGGCAGTGTGGGTACACACAGACACACTAAAGATAACTGGGAAAATGGCAACTATCTTTAATTACACACTTGCTCTGTGTCTAGGTAAGCTCTCCATACACATTGCTTCATTGAATCCTGTAGCAGACCAAGAAAGTGGACCTTACAATCCCTACTTTGCAGATGAGAAGGCAGAGGGCTCAGAGAGGGTTAGTAATTTGCACGGGGTCACACAGCTTATATAGGGTGGAAATTGAGCTTGAACCCAGTGCTGCCTGACCCCAAAGCCTGTGCATGTAACCACAGCTTGGAGACTCTGTGTGTGGGTCGTTGCTTTTAAGGAGTCCCCGTCTGGAGCTGAGAAGAGGATGTTGCGGTAACTGTCCAGTCCACCCTAGGCAAGTGGGAACTGTGAGCTCCAGGGTGCTGCCAGTGCTTGAGGGGAGGAAGGACTTCATTCTGGGCTTGGAGAAGGGGAGGTTCCTAGTGGAGGCAGCATTGAGTGACTGGGTGTACAGGGAGAATCCCCAGGAGTGGCATTTCAGAAGGCCACAGACCAGGTCAGCCCACCATGGGGCAAGCAACTTGTGTTGTGTCTTGGGTGGCAGAAGTAGGTTGTTGTGGTTAAAAATAAAAATAATAGTAATAATCAACTAGTACCTGCATTTTAATAGTTAGATTACTTGAATGATCTCACCAAATCCTTACAGCAGTGATGGGAAGTCTGCTCTATCGTGATCCTCCTGTTACAGACTTGGATCAGTCAAGCTGCCCAAGCTCCCTCAGGATTTGAATCTCGAGTTGAGTCTTCAGCATCCACACTCTTACTACCCTCCTCTACTACCTCTCAGGAGTTTAGAGGGTCTTTCCTCAGTTTGCCACCCAGGAAAGGGTCTCAGTGATCAATGATTGCACCCAGGAGAGGAGCTGGGAGGAGGGGCAGTTGCTCCCCGAGAGGGGAAAGTGGCCAGCACAGCTCTGCCTTCGAGTGCAGGCCCAGGACTGGGGCAGGAGCCTGGGTTCCCAGCTGGGCTCTGCTCCCGTGCAGCTGTGTGAGCTTTGGCGAGTCGATTTCCCTGTTTGGGCCTCACTTTGCCGGCTACATGGACTATGCTAGTGCTTGCTGGACGTACCGTGCAGAGTTGGAAATACTGCTGAGAAGCAACTGGGGAAACAGATGAGAGTGTTAGATTAACCAGGTTGCTAGCTCCCGGGCCCACGGCCTTTCTCATGATCAGCAGTGAAGGAGGCGGGGGCCTCGAACAGCTGTGCTGGTGGCCAGGCAACAGGCACCCCCTTTAGCGGGTGGCAGATGAGCCTGGCTCAGCTGTGTCATTGGGTGAGATTGTGCTGAGCTTGCAGCCAGCCAGGAACACTTAGGCTCTCTGGGAACTAGCTTAAGGTATGATTTACAGGAGCTGAAAATCCTCCAGCTGGTTGGGGAGACAGTGGCACGCAGAGCCAACTCTGAACTTGTCATCGCTCCCCCTCGCCCTGACTATTCTTTACACGGCTCAGGGGACCTGTGAACCTGACTGTCCAACTACAGCTTAGCCTGGAATAGATCAAGTCTCCGTGTCAGCCCTGGACCTGTGTTTGGACACTCAGGAAAGTTGTCCTCTGATGCAAGGATCTCCCTGAAGGTCCCCTCACCTGGGTGCCATCTCCCTCCTCCTCTCCCCCATCTGAGCACAGGGCACCAAGAACGGGGAGGGGGTAGCACAAGGCCTGGGTTCTAATTTCAGCTGTACCACTTGTTATCTCTGTAACCATATGCAAGTCCCTTAGCCTCTCTGAGTCTCTTTTTCCTCGTCTGAAAATGGGGCTGATCAACTTGCCCAGCTGACTTCACAGGGATCTTTATGAAAGAGCTTTGAAAACTAAATTGCCAAAAACATAGCAGACTTTGTTTTTATTGAGATATTTGTCTTGAAGTGCCTCCTCTTCCAAGAAGAGCCCTCCACTGAATCTTGAACAAGTATGGACTGTATGAACTAGCTACTTAAAAAAAAAAAACAACGAACTTTCTATGCCTCAGTTTACCTGGTTGGAAAACAGGAGTGATGATCACATAGTATATACTCATAGGGTTAAATAAGTTAACTTCAGACCTTGAGAACTGTACTTGGCACTGGTATATGCTAACTATATTGTCATTGACACATGCTTTTCCCAACTAGGATAGAAGCAACTTGAGGACGAGAATTTCAACAATGAAAAATTTGGTGTGATTTATGTGTTTCTCTTCCAAGGGCATCTTCACTTTGTAGGTGGGAAAGGCCCGGAGGTCCCTGGTCCCACCTCCCAGCCTGGCCAGGAATGCACTTTGTATATAGCTGTCAGCCAGCAGGTAATGCAAGCACAGGGTGGACCCTTGGAGCAGTGGGCGATGCCCCATCTCACTGGAGAGTGAGCACACCCTCTTGCTCATGGACCTTCTGCCCCTTCCCCATGCTTTATCATTCCTGCTTTGCCCAGAGCTCCCTGCAGTCAGCCTGTTCCTCTTCACACGATGTTGTCTAGGGTCTCAAGACCAAGACCTGCCCCTGAATCTGCTCTGTTTTACTCTAGAGGTCCCAGCTCCTGTAGCCAGCCCCCAGACTCAGGACAGACTTTCCCACCTGCTCCATCTTGGTCACCCTTCTGTGTGCCAGGTGCCATGCCCAGTGGCTTTTCATGCCTTGCCCATTTAATCGTCACAGCTCCCTATGAAGGAGGTGGTTATTCAGTCCATTTTACAGATGAGGAAACTGAGGCTTAGAGAGATTGTCACTTGCCCAAGTTATAGAGTGTGCTGTATTCAAGCCCAGGTCTTTTTCCTTCCATAACCAACACTCTATCCTCTGCAGCTGAGCAGATCAGAGTAAGCAAAGAGGAAAACCTTCTAGCACTGGGGTAGAACAGGGTCCTCACCCACCATCTGTGGCCTCTCTTCAGTTTCTTCACCCTGCCCTCATACTACAGTGGAGGGAGGGGAGGACAGCATCAAACTCTGGTTCCCCCTCTGTCTCTTGCCCTTGGGTGAGGGAGAGGGTGTTCCTCGGACCTTTCTATCCCCCACACCCTGGTGTCCTGGTGCTGCCCTTGGACCCTCTGCTCCTGGGCTGCCTTGGCAGTAGAACTGTGTGCTACAGCAGCCCAGCACTTCCTAGGATTGATTTGGTCTTTAGAAAGGATAATTCAAGATGAATATGCTGGAGTCCGACCCAAGTGAGATGGAGGGGTTATTGAATGCTGAACCCGCTTCACCGCATCAGCTGCTTTATGAGCTCTTCAGAAAACCCAATGCAGGGGTAACTCAGCTCTGTTGGGCAGGGAGGCAGCTTGTGGGCAGGGCTGACGGGGCCCAGGCACCCCACTTGGCTCACCTGGGTGCCAGACGTGGCTTCCAGCCTTGTTGCGGTACAGGTCACTGTCCCTCCTCCCTTATCCATCCTGTGTTGCCCCAGAAGGTAGGGTGCAAGCAGTGGTGCCCACCTGCTGGTCCCCCTGTGGACCCTGGCTCCAGACTGCCTTGGACATTGCAAGTAGGGTATAGGTGAGTGGCCCAGAGCCTGTGGCTAAATCTCATTGATTTCTGGCAGCCTGTCCTTCGGGGCAGCCCAGTCCTATTGCTGCGGACACCGCCTCTGCAGGCTGACAGACGTCCCAGCAGATCAGAGCGGATCCGTAGCTGGGGACTCAGTGAACTGTTGGGGAGATGTCCTCAGGGGATCATCTTGCTTGGTGTTGACACACAGGGGCACAAGGTCCAGGGTGCAAAGCTCCCTGTGGGGCTCTGGCAGCTCATCTCACCCGGGTCACCCAGATGTTTGTCCAAATCAACTACCGTAGCTGCCCCTCGATGTTAGAGGGCTGGCTAGAGCGGAGCCAGGGAATAGACCACGTTGTGAGCTCTTTGAGAGTAGGAACCCAGTCTTAAAGCCTGTTCGATGGGGTCACTGGGATGTACTGGAGACTAGCCGTGAGCACCAATGGCCTCCTTCTTCAGTGTCCCTTGTGGAGCCTGGCACAGGGAGTGGCATTCGTCCCATGTAATGCCTTAAGTGTCTGTCCCAGCCCAAGAGCTCATTCCTCCCTGGGCTGCAAATGTCAGAAGGCCTTTTCTGAGGAAGAGGCAGGCATCCAGGATGGGGAGACATGCCCCACACATGAGGGGCAGCTTGGGGACTGGAGGGTGCAGGGGACGGGTGCTTCCCAGGGACACGGTCAGAGTGAGGACAGTCAGTGCCCTGGGTGGGGGTGGCACCAGTATCCTGTCTCTCTCAACACAGCCCCCTGACTTCCTCAGTCCTGCCTCTTCTCTGTTCCTGGCTGCATCATGGGATTTAAAGTCTGATGGCAGTGTCTTGGGATGAAAGCAATTTATAGACCCTGTGCCAGTTTCCCATACATGTGACCCTCTGGACAGCTGACAAGGGCCACTTCTGCCTGACAGAGGATGAGATGGTTGGATGGCATCACTGACTCGATGGACATGAGTTTGAGCAAGCACTGGGAGTTGATGATGGACAAGGAAGCCTGGTGTGCTGCAGTCCATGGAGTCGCAAAGAGCTGGACATGACTGAGTCACTGAACTGAACTGCTCCCACTTTAGAGATGAGGAAAAGTCAGTGAGCTGTCCAAAGTGAAAGGGTGCCTTAAATATTTGTATCAAGGTTTGAACTAGTTGGTCTGACCCCAGCCTGGACTTTTGGCTGCAGTGCCCGGCTGCATGCCCACAAATAAGCCGTGGCTCTTTAGACCTCAGCTTCCCCATCTTGTAAACTGAGGCTAACAGGCTCATCCTATTTGTGATCTTTCCTCTCCACCTCATAGTTCTGAACCCCCTGGGGACTTGTTACAACTCAGATTGCCGGCCACACCCTCTAAATTTTTGATTCAGTACGTCTGGCTTGGGGCCCAATCATTTGCCTTTCCAACAAGTTCTTAGATGCTGCTGCTGCTGCTGCTGCTGCTGCCGGTCTGGGGACCACACTTTGAGGCCTCTCCCCTTGCCCCACTGCTTCCCAGCCTCTGGAATTGGCTCTGGAGTCCAGCATGAGTCCTCCGTCATCCAGGCCTGCTCAGGCGGGCAGCCCTGGTGGCGGTTGCCTGGTGGGCCTCGTGTTGGGCTCTCTGGACCCATCTCTTGCCTGCCTGGCCATCTTGCAGGTCCCTTGGCTGGAACATCACCAGTGTTCTCTACACCTCAGTTGTGGCTCCTCATACGGTAACAGATGTGTGAAACAGGAGGGGATCTGCAAGGAGGGGATCTGCAAGGAGGGGATCTGCAAGGAGGGAGGCACAGTAGAGCCGAGATGAGATAGTGAGATGCCCTCAGCCCCCGCCTTTTGTGTTTACACAGAGTAGCCGCGCAGCAGTGGGCATAATTACTCCTGACGGCCTTCATTAAAAGCTCTGGAGCAATTTACAGTCAATTAAGGAGCAGGAAACTGCTTCCTTCTCAGGTGCTCCCACCTGCTTGCGAAGAGTCCTGCCCAAGAAAATGTGGAGCTGGTTTAGGGGCAGGGTGTTGTTTCAGGGTCTGTTAGGGAGGGTGGGGTGGCTTCTGGAGCGATGAACCTGCCAGCCTCGCCGTTAACAGCCTGGCCATACCATCACCAACTCCTGGCTATGCACTCCCAACGTGGTGTGAGAGTCTGTGAGCTGTGGAGGGAGCTCTGAGGCCAGATCTGCCCCTGCCCATGCTGAGGCCTCAGGCAGATCCTTGCAGCCCTGGGAGCCTTAGTTTTTCTCATCTATAAAATGGGGCTGATCCCATGCACTTCGCAGAGCTGTTTTGACTCTCCAATGAGATAATGAATGTGGTGCCAGGTGTGGGGTGGCAGGGATGGTCATTCCTGTCCCACCTGGGGACCTGCCCCTGCCTGTACAGATGCTTTCAAAAGCAAAAAAAAAAAAAAAAAAAGCTGATCAGACGCTGACATTCTGAGGTCTGAGGTGCCCCTGAGCCTGGTTCAGTGCCTGCCCTCACTCTCCAGACAGGAAACCAGAAGACATGTGTGGGGAGTCGGCCTATGGTGCCTGCCCCTCTGGGTGGGACCTTCAAACTTAGCAGGCCTCAGATCCAAGGCAGAATGCTTCCTCTTTTGCCTGAAGGTCAACATAGGGAAATTAAAATGTTCGCCAGCTGCATTTCTTTGGCTCAGTTGGTGAAGAGTGTGCCTGCAATGCGGGAGACCCAAGCTTGATCCCTGGGTGGGGAAGATTCCCCTGGAGAAGGAAATGGCAACTCACTGCAGTATTCTTGCCTAGAGAATTCCATGGACAGAGAAGCCTGGTGGGCTACGGTCCATGGGGTCACAAAGATGCAATTGAATGAATAACACTTTCAAAATAAAAATAGCTTCATTGAGTGCCATGGTTGAAGGTAGGGGAGGAGAATGAATTTTTACAACTTAAATTACCTACTTTACTGACTAGAACATGTCAGTGAGAAAAGTCCCATTGCCTTTTAGCTCCAAATATATAAATAAATCTGAGTTTATTTGAGAAGTAGCAGTTATGAAACTGCATTCTGAAATTAGACCAGGGGCCACATTGAGAAGATAGGCTGCCTGGGAGCCTGGGTGCTTGTCCCTGCTCCAGCCTGGCACCCTCATTTGGTGAGATGACATATGAGTTGTGACATAGGACTTGTGACAAATGCCCAGCACCGTGCCTGGCACACCATCAAGGCTCGTTAATCTCAGCCTGCGCTCACCCACTTGGCAGGAAGTGTTGTCTTTTCCTTCCCAGTTACTTTCTGTGCCATCGATGCCATTAAAAGAATAATGAGGGCTGAGGACAGGGTCACCCTCCCCCTCCTCTATCCCTCAGTTTCCCGTCTGAGCTTTAGAAGAGGTGAGTGAGCGGCAGGGGAGGCTGGACGGATGGTGGAGGAGATTAGCATTCTCTTACTGGCTGGCTCTCTGGCCAGAGTTTTCTCTTCCATAAATCAGGACGTTGATTCTCTCATGACAAAATATCAGTGGGTGTAAAGACCTCAGGGTGTCCGAGAGCCAGGCCCCTTGAGGTCAAAACATCTTTGTGTTGGAACTGATCTCTTTTGCGGATGTTCTTCTGCTGTTTCTCATTCTCTGCCCTTTTGCTTCACCCAGAGCAGTGTCCTGCCATCAACATGTCAATTCCCAGGCCTGCTGGAATTTCTTACATTGGCTGCTTCCTTATGACGAACATATAGTTGTTGTCCACCCACCACTCTATCTTTGGAGGCCTCATTAGAATAGTTTCAGCAACACGTGTGGTACTTATTCTGTGTCAGTAACTGCTGTAAGCTCCTTTAAAGTGAGGAAGGGTTACCATCTTTTCCATTTTAGAGATGGAGAAACTGAGGCAAATGGTTGCAGTGACTTGCCCCAGATCATATAGCTGGTGAGTGGGGGGTGGAGCCAGGATTTGAACTGGGGTGGTCCTGCTCCAACAACTGGCTTGTTAACCAGTGTGTTCTGCTACCTCCCCCAAAATAGTAATGGCAATAGTAATAAGTAAATGAATAATAAGTAATAATAAATAAATAAAATTTATTTATTGAGCACCTAGGAGGCACTTTGTACACATTGTTGCATCAAATCTTTATGACAACTTGTCAGGAGGGTCTTTACGTCTCTGTGTGACAGATGAGGAAACTGAAGCTCAGAGGGAAAAACAAGATGCCCTGCTCCCTGCGCTAGTAAACAGTGGAGTCCAGATTGAACTGCAGGGCAGACTCTTTGTGAATCCCTGGCTGCCTGGTTTTGGAAGATTGTCAGATAGTCATTTCCCCAGCCAGTCCTGCTGCACCTCCTGTTGCTCTGGCTCCAGGGAAGAGAATCTTCTAAAACCCACCAGTTACCTGTGATGAAGACTTGCCTCATCCAGAAGCAATTCCACCCAGCCTCACTGTCCAGAGCCTGGGTGAATGGCTCACCTTTACATTTCTGGTGATGCTGAATGAGGAACCGGGGCTGGGAATGGAGGGCGCAGAGGGGGTGGTCGTGCCAGATAGCAGGACCTCTCGTGGACCCTTTCCGTCTCACTGATTCCTGACCCTGGCCACGTGCCCCATGTGCCCCCTCACTGGTGGCAGCTAGATCTCCCTACTAGTTCAACTGAAAACAAATGGCTGAAAAGCAAGTCACTTAAAGTGCTGTTATAACCAGACCCTTCCCCCGTCCATCAGACCCTGTCCCATAGAGTTAACCAGAGCTGCCATTTATGGAGAGCCAACTAGGTGAGAAGACTTTATGTGCATCATCTCAGTCAGTCCTCACAGCCACCTAGGATGAGGGCACTATGCTCATATCTCCGTTCCTGTCAGCATGAGACACTTGAAGCCTGTGGAAAAGTAGAATGCTGCTTTGTCTGAAATGCAGTGGCTGCTGGCCACACGTGACTGTTTAAGTGTACATTAATTCCAATGAGATAAAAATGTAGAACTCAGCCTTTCTTCCCTGAAGTGTTCAGCAGCTACACCCGTGGAGTGGCTGTGTCTGGGGCAACACCGATCATGTTCCCGTTTTCCCTGCACATTTGGTTGGACGATGCTGGCACAGAGTCTCTCTGATCTTCAAATGAGCAACTGAGCCTCAGCATCCTGCCCCTGGCCACTCAGCTGGGGACAGGTGGCCCTCTGAGGGCATGCCTGGTCTCCTCACTCCCTTTCTCGATGCCTGGCCCTGAGGACAAAGAACTTTCTCTCCAGGTGATAGCTGGAAAGCTTCAGGGACAGAGGGGCAATGTGACCTACTCAAGGTCAAGAGGCTGGAGTCGATGGGCTGATAGAAACCAGGGGGCTCTGAGTCATCGAGTGTCACCCAGCTCCCCAACCCCAGCTGGGCCAGCTCAGAGCTGGGGTCCTAGGGACCAGAGGCAGCCCTGCTGGTTATGAATTTTTACAGCTGTTTACCTGACGTTGTTCCGTCCAGGAATGAAATAACTCTCCCCACGGCCACTATGAATTCTTTGCTTCCCGGGGAAGGAAAACAGCCCCTGTGATTGGAACATTGTCTGCAGTCCTGTCAGGTAGCCAGCGGTGAGTGACAGGTGAGAGAAAGCAAGCAGCTGAAAGCCATTACCCTCTTACTTCAGTGGACTTGGGAAAATAGTCATAAATTAGTGCTGTGCGCTGAACGAGGGGAGAGGAAAAAACACAGGGAGAAAAAAAAACCCTGCTCCCCGAGAAAGTCATAATTTTCCTCCTGAGTGTGGGAGGAATAGGATGTTCAGAAGGTAATGTCTCAGAAGAGCCTGCTCAGCACCCTGGCCTTTGGCCATGGACGAGACCAAGTGTGGTGTGCTTGTGCGTGTGTTTGTGCTCACACCCATGGGGTCACGGTCCACCTTGGTGGCTGCTGTTTATTTTGAAGTCAGAATCTGGGGAAGAGCAACAAGAGTAGCCCTTGTGGGCCTGCATGCTCTCTGGGGTTGTGATTACTTAAAGCACGTTGGCTCTTTTTCCTTCGTGGGGGATGGTGGGAGGAGGGTGAGGAGGGGCTGGCACAGGGCGGGATGGCTAAGCGAGCCCCTTTGGAGACCAAGGAGAAGATCCCCAGGATCAGGGTGGCTGGGATGGGATCATCCATCTAATTTCAGTGAGTTAAAGCTGACAAACCTGAGTGTGAACTTGAATTAGAACATTCTGTGGGTGGATAATGTACACTATTGGTTCTTAGTCTTTGGTGAGCCTCACAATCCTCTAGAAGGCTTGCTAAAACAAATTGCTGGGTCCTGATCCCTTAGTTTCTGATTCAGAGGTCTGGGGTAGGGCCAGGAATTTGCATTTCTCACCGCTTCCAGGTGACGTTGCTGCTGCTGTTCTGGGGAGCACACTCTGAGAAACGCTGATGCATGCCTTCAAAAGAGTCTTTTCATGAGACCCCACTACCCTGCCCCACAATGTCTCCTGAGCACCCACTGGTGCTGGAACAGCTCAGCAGGTCCAACAGCCCTGTCTTCCTGGGGATTCTGCTGGGGTAGGAGAGTCAGATGCTTCTCAGCTGACCATGGCCAGCCAGGCTGGACATGGTAGTAATGAGGGGGCAAACTGAGAGGATGGGGTGGGCACAGGAGAGAGTCTCACGCTCGGGAGGGGTCCTGGCATTGCAGTCAGACAGACCCCAAGTCTCCAGGACATCTCTGCGATTGCCCCTGATTCGCTAGAACCAGGGCCCTCCCTGGTCTTTCCTAAGGATTCAAGGAGCGACTATATATCAGGGGTTCAGTGTGCACCTGGGTCAGGTCTCAGACAGAGGAAACCGCAGGTGCAAAGGGGTGGGACAGACATGAGCCACTCCTCCTCCGCTCCTCGCCCCTCCCAGAACTCCTGCCCCCACAGCCTTCGCCTGCTTCCCGCTCTGCCTTCTAGACAGTGTCCTCCTCACGCTGGCTCTCAGGGCTTGTCTTTCTCCTAGGCTGCTTCTATGTGGACCTCAGGAAGGCTTAGCAGTTCCCTTGCTCCTCAAGAGCCCCAAAGCAGGGCTCACATCCTTTCCATCCTAAAACACAGCCCTTCTGGACCCTGAAGCTCCCGCCACCAACTTTCCTTTCTTTCCCATTCACGCTCTTTTAAAAAAGAACTTACCTACAGCATTATTGAGATATAATCAACATATGAAAAATGTTGTGTTGTTATATACATTCAAAGTGTGTAATTGATTCTGAGATATATGTGTACCCTGAAAACCGTTACCACAGTCAGGATACTAAGCTTACCCATCACCTTCCAAAAGTTTTCTTGTGCCTCTTTTAATCCTTCCTTCTACCCCTCCTATCCTCGATCCCCAGATAACCACTGGTCTACCTTCTGTTTCTGCGGATTAGTTTGCTTTTTCCAGAAATTTATGTAAATAGACTAATACTGTATGTACTCTTTTTGTCTATCTGCCTTCACTCAGCATCATTATTTTGAGACCCATTTATATTGTTGCTACGTAATAGCTTATCCATCTTTGTTGTCGAGTTGTATTCCAAACAAAGATAGAACACACTTTGTTTATTCATTCACCTGTTGATGAACATTGGGGTTGTTTCCAGTGTTTGACTATTCCAAAAATAAGACTGCCATAAAACTCAGGTATGTTATATGGACATATGCTTTTATTTTGGGGGTAAAATATCTAGGAGTGGGATGGCTGAGTCTTAAGTGTATATTTAACTTCTTAAGATACTGCCAAACTGTTTTTCAGAGTGGTTGTACCAGTTACATTCCTACTCAGCTGTTCCATTCACTATACTTGCCAGCACTTGACACAGGATGTCTTTTTTTTTTTAATTATGGAAATGTATATAATTGCCTGGAGGATCCCAGGGATGAGGGAGCCTGGTGGGCTACCATCTATGGAGTCGCACAGAGCCAGACATGACTGAAGCGACTTAGCAGCAGCAGCATATGTATATAATACATAAAATTTACCATTTCAGCTATTTTTAAGTGTACAGTTCAGTGGCATTAAGTATATTTCCAATGCTGTGGAAGCATCCCACTCTTTCCAGAACATTTTCATTGTCCCTCACAGAAACTCTGTACCCATTAAACAATAACTCCATTCTTTCCACCCACCTCCAGACTCTGGTAACTCCATGATGGGAGGTATTTTTAACTTTGGACATTCTAGTAGGTATGTGTGGTATCTCGTTGTGGCTTTAATTTGCATTTCCCTAACGGTGTTGAGCAGCTTCTCATGTGCTGATTTGCCAACCATATATCTACTCTGAAGTGGCTAGTCAAATCATGTGGCCATTGTTGAAAACAAGTTGTTTTCTTATTATTGAATTTTGAGAGTTCTTTATATATTTTGGATCAGAGTCTTTCATCAGATGGAAGATTTGCCGATACTCTCACTCAGTCTGTATCTCTCTGTACATTCTTTTAAGCAGTGTCTTTTGAAGAACAAAGTTTTAAATATATGCCGCCAGGCTTCTTGCTGGGCAGTCTACACTCACTCGCTCCCTCTTGACCTGGGTTGTTCTGCCGTTAGCTCCTGACCCTCCTGCATGGTTCCTTCCCACCTTGCACTGACATACCTCACCGTGGGGCCAATCGATGGGGCAGTTCTCCAGGCCTCACCGCTCTGACCTTGCAGCTCCTGGGACCTGCCTCATGTTCCCCCAGGCACCCTCCTGCCCCCCTCCTGCCCCTCTCCTGCCTTTGTGACCACTCCTTCTTGGTCTCTTTCTTCCACTGAGCAGTGCTTCCCAGGAAATGTCCTCTGACCCCTTATACATGCTCCCCGTGATGGGATCTCCCCCTCCACTTGTCCCATGACCACTTCAAGCCAGTGACACCTAGGTCGCTGTCTGCAGCCCAGCCACCTCCCCAACTCAGAATGCACGGTCCCGGCTATGCCCTGCAGCTGCTCTAAAAGTCCAGAGGCACCTCCATTGTCATGCGCCGAACACTCTGCTGTTTCCTGCTTCAGTGCCTGATTTGCACACTTCTGCTGCCTAAAATGTGCTTCTTTCTCTGAGTTTCCTTTCCTCTTTCTTTGTCTTCATTCATCTCATACGTCTCTCTTCTAGGAAGCCTTCCTGGCATTCCTGCCTTGGGGGTCTGTCCTCTGGCCTCTCCTGGCCAGTGATACAGCCTTGCACCTGTCACTTTATGTGGAAATGAACTGTTTATATGTTTATTGGGCTTTCCAGGTAACACTAGTGGTAAAGAACCTGCCTGCCCATGCAGGAGACGTAAGAGACACAGGTTTGATGTCTGGATTGGGAAGATCCCCTGGAGAAGGGCATGGCAACCCACTCCAGTACTCTTGCCTGGAGAATCCCTGTGGACAGAGGAGCCTGGTGGGCTGCAGTCTGTAGGGTCACACAGAGTCAGACACGACTGAAGTGAGCTAGCACTGTGTTTATTTCCCTCCCTAGGCAATGATAGCTTAGAGGGCCCATATAACTTCTAACCCATGTCATATGCGCCACATATGTGTTCATATGCCCCACACCTGCATGTGTGCCTGGGATGGATCCAGTGCTCAGAAAATGTGAGTGATTAAATTTCAGGACGGGACCCTGGGTCCAGTCCTTGTTCCTCAGATCCATTCTTGGCCTCTTCAGCTCTGCCCTCAATCACAGGGAGCTGACCCCATGGGCTAGCTTTCCTGGGTCTGCTGGCTTCTACCTGGATTTAGCCAATGAGGGGCCTGGCAGGAGACTGGACAGTGGGGGAAGGCTGTCCACTACTTGGGTGGTGGCTCCAGCTCCCACCAGGGGCCACAGCCCCTAGGTTTGGAAATGCCGCTTTCTCCCTTGTCCCTGCTCTGCAGAGCGGCAGTGGTGGCTTCTTGCTGCTGCTGATCCCTGGGTCACTGCACCATCCCCTTCGTGGTCTCACAGCTCTTCCTTTTGCTGTCTGTATGACTGATGCCCTGCACTGGGCCCCCTCTCTGCTCAGCACTGATAGTGCTTCTTCTTGGCTGGACCCTTTCAGCTGGGCAGGGGCCCTGCTGCTGATACCGAGGACCCACCTGGTCTCATTGATCCCGGGAAAGCCCAGTAAATGGCAGGCATGGAGGCCCGGGCCCAGCAGGCTCCGTCTAAAGTCTCTGGCCCTGAAAGTCCTGCCCGGTACTCCCCACCTAAGCTGGGCCTGTATCCTTTGTGCTTGGGTCACTGAGGGGGCAGCTGAGTGGCGGGTTGAGCAGGCAGGCAGCTCCAACGCCTCCTGTGCTCCTGGCCTGGCCCCTTATCGATGAAGCCTGCTGAGTGGTAAAAGCCAAAGTGGCCCCAGGTGGTGGGATAATAGCATCTTTAATTGTGCTCAAATGAGATTAACTTCTTATCTGACAGTTTGACATCTTTATTGTTATTAATGCCCGAATAATGTATTGTTATTTTTATAAACTCCGTGGTGGCAAACATTTTCCCTTTATTTGGATTAAAAATAGATGTATCTGTTACTTCCCTCATTACCCCAGCTGGGAGCAGGGTCTAGGGTGAAAGGAAGTCACATCTGCCTAGTCTCCTCCCGAGGGACAAGGCCCAGGACTGGTCACTTGGCAATAGCATAGCTAGGGCCTGGATGAGCCAAGCCCTCCAGGTTTCTAGTCACTCCCTGAGAAGAAGGGGTGCTTCTGGGTGACCCCTGCCAGAGGCAGTGTTCTGGGATAGAGTGTGGATTCTGTCCTGGGCAGTTTCAGGTGAAATAGCTTCAAATTGAAATTCAGATTCTCTGTAGTACCAAATAGATTGAGAAAGAAGATGTAAAGTGTAATTAAATGTAAACCATCTGGAAGAACTAAGAGCTCCCTTTGCTTGATCATTTGTTCATTTGTAAGTTAAGCGTTGATCACCCGCCAGATTCAGTGTTAAATGCTGGGCGAGCTATGCAGCCCTCAGGTTGTTTTTTCAGGGATGGGGTCAAGGGAAGGGGTAGCATAATACAGAGGCCATGAGCATGGCTCTGGAGTCAGACTGCCTGGGTCCAGCCCTGCTACCCATTTATCCCAGGGTAGGATACTCAGCTTCCCTGAGCCTCAGTTTTCCTATTCTGTAAAATGGAGCTAATGAAAGTATTTATTTCCAGGGATTTGGGGAGCATTAAATACATGTGAAGACATTTAATGTACAGCCTGGAGCACATAATAGCCAAACAGTATTGAAGGAAGTTATTATAGGTGCTAGCCATCACTGGGACTGGTCTGCTTGGGGATCCCACAGCATCTGTGGTATGGGGATAGGTTCTTGCAGAAGGACTGCTAGGAGGTCAGGTCCCTTCCCTGGGAGGGAAGATTCATGCCCTTGCCCCTAGGGCTGAGAGCTGCTGAGGGTCAGTGCATCGGAGAGCCCTGTACTTCCTCCCCAGTGACCTGTTGCTCACTCCCAAACACCCTGTCACCTCCACTTATCCACTCGTTAGCCCTGCTGACAAGGTCGATAATGCTTGCGCTTTAGAGAGCTGGCACCAATGTCTTTATCAAAGCCAATATTAATTTTCACTAATTAGGAACTGCCGCTAATGAGCGTCACAGCTAATTTAGCTCATCTATAACCCGGGAATGGCGCCGCTCACGTGCCAGGTTCAGGATGCTGGCACCCATTGCCTCCCCCACCCTCTCACTGCAGCACGGAGGCACCAGCTGCCAGCACAGCCTGCACTGCCTGGCTGACCCAGCCATCTTGTTCTGCTGATGAAGGCCCAGTGGTCCCCATCTCCAGGAGTCCTCCGGTGGGACTCGTAGGCAAATGCTTCAGAGATAGGTCAGGAGTGTGTGCCTGCTGGCCCGCAGTCTGGGAGACTTCCTATCAGGAAGGCTCTGGCTCCATTCTAATACCTTTGCCACCTCCTCCAGGAAGCCTTCAGAGACTGCCTCAGCCCACAGAACCCTTTCTTCTCTTAGAGAGCCTTGTCCTCACTGGAAAAAATGTTGGTAGTGAATTAAAAATTTGTCTATGACGGTGTTTGTCAGATTGCCTATTCCTGGGAGATAGTAGAGGCTGGTCATCAGGGAGTGGGCCACAGATTCTGACAAATAGCAGCCATGAGGCCTGTGCCTCAGCTTCCTCTTCAGTGCAGTGGGTACTAGTACATTCCTCCTAGGGTCATTGTAGAGGTGAGATGAATCATTGCATTAGCTGTGAATCATTGCTGTTGACATTCCCAGTGTAGGTCAAGGACCCATAAGCTTACATCTTGCCTCTTCTTTATGCATCCTTGCGCCCCACTCTGTGCCCAGTGCTAGATTTTCCTCAGAGCAGCCAGTGGGGCAAGAACCCTAACTGACAGGCTAAGCTCCCAGCGTGGTGTCAGTAATTGCCAAATGAATGAATGAATGGACTTGGATACTTATATCGCATGTCTGAGCCTTAGTTTTCCTACCTGTAAAATGGGTCCATCAGCCTGGTCAGTCTCTTAATGCCCTCTCAGCATATCTGTTTGACAGACAACCTCCAGTCCTTGGAGGTTCTGGGTAAATATTTGCTGAGTGGATAGGTGTTGACCTCTGGCTCTCACAAGGAAGACTGGAGCAGGGATTTATTTCCCCTCTAGGCCCCTTTCAGGGCAGCTCCCATTTCTCAAACGGGGCTCAAGATCAGATGCCGGTCTGAGCTGTGTACCCTTGGAGTGGGGCCACTTTACCTGAATCAGGTACAGCTCTTTCTTCCCCTCACCATCCCCAAGCCACCACTTCTGGGAAGCCAGAGAGGAGCTTTACCTGATTTAGCTCTTGGGCGCACGGTGCAATCCCAGGAGCTGCCCAGGAGTGTCCTCTGACTCTCCATCTTCCCCTGGCCTCCTTGGTACTTCACAGCCTTGTGTGAACACATTTGAGGATCATGGCAGGGAGAGGGAGGGGCGGGAATGGAGGGAAAATGGGGGCAATGAGCTCAGACTCTTGGAGAGATTCCATTCCTGTCTCTTTCCCTCGGATTCCTTCTGTGCAGCCTGCGCTCCTGCTTAGGATGGGGGAGGGCCCAGGAGGGTGGGTGAGGACATCTTTTTGCACTTATCACCTCAGAAAAGCGACCTTCAGGCCGAGCCAACTTCGGGGGAAGTGCCTTCAGCCGTGACAGATTTGACTATAAATCTTTAGTATTAATGCCTGGTTCCCAAGGTCTGTCATTCTGTATGCCCGTGTGACAAGTAAAAACACTGCATGCCCCATCTGTCACCTGAGGGGTCCCTGCCTCATGCTGGCTTAGCCTGGGGAGGGTGGTGGCTGGGGGTAGGGGTATGAAGGAGAGGGAGAAGGTGCGGATGATCGGTCCAGGACCTGGTGGTGGGGGGTGAGGCTCCAGCAGCCTGGAGCCCAGGACTTGAGGGTGGAGGCCAGAAGCTCCGGGTGAGAACGGGCCCTAATTCCCTGTCTGGGCTCCAGAAGCCTGGAGGTGGTGGGAGGAACAGCAGCCTGTGGGTCTGAGCCTGATTTAGCATCTGTGGTGGTTGAGATGATTTCTGAGGTCCTCCGCCCTCGGGTTGTGTTTACACAGCTCTGACTCCCTAAGGGCACACAGACCTTTGGTAGTGGGTAGCTGTGTGAGAGGCCAGGAACGGGGGATGATCTGTCTCCAATTTGCTCTTCTGGCTTCTCTGCAGAGATTCGGAGCTGAAACAGACATTTCATAGCCAAATGGAAAACCACTGACCTGGCTGAAGGGATAAAGGAGGGGACACGGAACACCGTGTTTTCACTTTTGTGAAAATATAACACACACACAGAAGAGTGAATA
Source organism: Nanger dama (assembly GCA_917880005.1). Taxonomy (NCBI): domain Eukaryota; kingdom Metazoa; phylum Chordata; class Mammalia; order Artiodactyla; family Bovidae; genus Nanger; species Nanger dama. Next base: position 18,094,144 of record CAKJTW010000028.1, on the reverse strand, counting down.
GAACCTGAACGTGCACATTAAAGAGGTTTCATAAAGCAGACACCTGTGTGATTTCACCATGAGCATTGCCAGGACCTTTAAAGCAACCCCTTTCTGTGCCTGCTTGGCCCATTCCCTCTTCATCAGGAGTGGGGCCACTCCTCCTTCAGGGCTGTTTCAAAGTGAGAACATTCTCCAGAGAGTCTGAGAAGAACTTTAACAGAGAGGGGCCCTGGGAGCATCAGAGATACTTTATGCTTGACTTTGAATGACAGCCTCTGTGCAGCATCCCTCATAGCCAGCCTTCCCGCTTCTCCATCTTCTCTTCCAAGGCCCACCTTCTACCTCTGTAAACATCCCTTTTTGCCTTCCTCCCTGCTCCTCTTTCAGCAGGCTAAAGAATGGCTCAGCGGCTAAAGAATCCACCTGCAGTGCAGGAGATGCAGGGTGATGGGGTTTGATCCCTAGGTTGGGAAGATCCCCTGGAGGAGAAAGTGGCAACCCACTGCAGTGTTCTTGCCTGAAAAATCCCATGGACAGAAGAGCCTGGCAGGGCTACAGTCCACAGGGTCCCAGACAGTTGGACGTGACTGAGCAGAAGCACAGCACATCATTGCTCCTCTTTGAATGCTGGCATTGCTCAGGCCCTACCTTCAGGCGGCTTCCCCACACCCTCTTCAGCTCTTTCCCTGGTCCTCACCCCCCACCCCCCATGGCTTCAGGTGCCGCAGGCAGGGTCCAGCATTGCAAACCACCTCCAGAGTGATACACATGTATGTCCACCTGTCTCCTGGACCTTACGTGATGTATTCCACAGGCACCTCCAACACAAACCTAAGCCGGAATTTGTCTCTTGTTATCTTCCCAAATTCAGTTAGTGGGACCAGTTGCCTAAGCCAGAAATCTACAAAGTCAACCTTCCTATCCCCAAGCTGATGTACTAAGTCACTAGGTCTTTCTATTTTTATTTCTGATATCTCTCTCACGTCCCTTTCCTTCTATGCTGAGCTCTTATCATCTCTACTTAGTGCAGGAAATCCCTAGCACTCATACCACATTTCTCTTGTCCCATGTCCATGCCAGACATCATTAGTCAATGGTTAGACTTTTCCCCTTTCAATGCAGTACCCAAGCAGCCACTTATGTCAATCTGTCAGATTTGGTGCATGAGATGAAACTGATTTGCTATCCGTGGCCTGGGTTTCATAATAACTTCCCAACTGGTCTCCTTGCTTTCAGTGTCTGCCCACACAAATCTTCTATACTACTGCCAAAGGATCTTTTAATTTGTTTATTTTTATTGAGGTATAGTTGATTTATAATTTTATCTGTTTTAAATATATAGCATAGCAATTCAGACTTTTTATTTAAAATTATTATAAGATATTGATCATATTTCCTGTGCTATACAACATATGCTTGCAGTTTATTTACTTTATACGTACTAGTTTGTAACTCAGTCTCCTACCCTTGTCTTGCCTCTTCCCTCTTCCCTCTCTCTCACTGGAAACCACTAGTTTGTTCTCAATATCTGTGAGTCTGTTTCTGTTTTGTTATATTCATTCATTCATTTTGTTTTTTAGAATCCACTTGTTAAGGATTAACATACAGTATTTTTCTTTCTCTGACATTTCAGTAAGCATAATATACCCTCTGGGTCCCTACAAATGGCAAAATTTGGTCCATACAAATGGTTGCAAATGGAAAACTTTCATTCTTATTTGTGACCAGCTGGTAGTCCAGTGTGTGTGTGTGACCTCTTCTTCCTTATCCATTCATCTGTTGAAGGACACTTAGGTTGTTTCTGTATCTTGGCTATTGTAAATTCAGCTATTAGCTATTATGAAGGTTGGGTTGCAGGTGTCTTTTTGAATTCCCATTTTCATCTTCTTTGGATAGATACCCAGGAGTAGAATTGCTAGATCCTATGGTAGTTCTGTTTTTAGTTTTTTGAGGAACAACCATACTGTTTTCTGTAGTGGCCACACCAATTTACATTCCTACCAACCATGTACAAGAGTGCTCTTTTCTCCACTTCCTCACCAACATTTGTTATTTGTGGCATTTTTGATAATAGCTGTTATAACAGGTGTAAGATTATCTCTCATTGTGGTTTGGATGTGCATTTCTATGACGATCAGTGAGTCTGAGCATCATTTCATGTTCCTGTTGATTGGCTGTCTGTCTTCTTAAAGTGCCTGTTAAGGTCTTCTGCCCATTTTATAATTGCTTTTTTCCTGATAATAAACAGTATGAGCTATTTATATATTTTGGATATTAACCCCTTATCAGTCATATATCATTTGCAAATATTTTCTTCCATTCAGCAGTTGTCTTTTCATTCATTTTGTCAGTAGTTTCCCTTGCTGTGCAAAAGCTTTTAACTTTAATTCAGTCTCATTTGTCTACATTTGGTTTAGTTTCTTTTGTCTTAGGAGACAGATCCAAAAAAAAAAAATTGCTGTGATTTATGTCAAAGTGTGTTCTGCCTATATTTTCTTTTAGGAGTTTTATTGTTTTGTGTCTTACATTTAGGTCCTTAGTCCGTTTTGAATTTATTTTTGTGTATGGTGTGAGAAAATGTTCTAATTTCATTCTTTTACATGTAGCTTTTAGGAACAATTATTGAAGAGACTGTCTTTTCCCCGTTGTACGCTCTTGCCTCCTTTGTTGTAGATTATTTGACCATAAGTGTGGAGTTTATTTCTGGGCTTTCTATTCTGTTCCATTTATCTGTGTGTCTGTTTTGGTGCCAGCTGTTTTGATTACTATAGCTTTGTAGTATAGTTGAAATCAGAGAGTGATACCTCCAGCTTTGTTCTTCTTTTCTCAAGTTTGCTTTGGTTACTCGAGGTCTTTTGTGTTTCCAGACAAATTTTAGATTTATTTGTTCTAGTTCTATGGAAAATGCCATTGGTATTTTGATAGGGTTTGCCCTGAATCTGTAGATTGTCTTTGGGTAGTATGGTTATTTTAATAATATTAACTCATCCAATCCTGAACACAGCATATCTTTCTATCTGTGTATGTTGTCTTTGGTTTCTTTCATTGGTGTCTTATGGTTTTCTGAGTACAGGTCTTTTAACTCCTTTGTTAGATTTATTCTGAGGTATTTTATTCTTTTTGATGCAATGGTAAATGAGATTATTTTCTTATTTCTCTTTCTGATAGTTCATTGTTAATGTATAGAAATGCAATAGATTTCTCTATATTAATTTTGTATCCTGAAACTACCAAATTCACTGATGGTCTCCAGTAGAGTTTTGGTAGCATCTTTAGAATTTTCTACATATTGTATCATGCCATCTGCAAACAGTGACAGTTTTCCTTCTTTCTTTCCAAGTTGGATTCTTTTTTATTTCTTTTTCTTGTCTGATTGTTGTGGCTCAGACTTCCAATGCTATATTGAATAAAAATGGTGAAAGTGGGCATCCTTATTTTGTTCCTGATCTCAAAGGGAATACTTTCAGCTTTCACTACTGAGTATGATGTTAGCTATGGGGTTATCATATATGGCCTTTATTATGTCGAGGTATGTTCCCTCTATGTTCACTTTATGGAGAGGTTTTTTTCTTTTTATCATAAATGGATGTTGAATTTTGTCAAAAGCTTTTTCTTTTTTGCATCTTTTGAGATGATCATATGGTTTTTATTCTTCAGTTTGTTGATGTGGTATATTACATTGATTGATTTGTGGATATCGAAAAATCCTTGTATCTGGGATAAATCTCACTTGATCATAGTGTATGATCCTTTTAATGTATTTTTGAATTTGGTTTGCTAATATTTTGTTGAGGATATTCACATCTGTATTCATCAGTGATATTGGCCTGTAATTTTCTTTTTTTATGGTGTCTGTGTGTGGTGGCATCAGGGTGATGCTGGTTTTGTATAATGAGTTTGGTAGCATTCCTTCCTCTGAACTTTGTGGAAATAGTTTGAAAAAGATGTTGTTCAGTCACTAAGTCATGTTTGACTCTTTGCATGCCCATGGACTGCAGCACACCAGGCTTCCCTGTCCTTCGCTATCTCACAGAGTTTTTTCAAATTCATGCCCATTGAGTCAGTGATGCCGTCCAACCATCCTATCCTCTGTTGCCCCCTTCTCTTCCTGTCCTCAATCTTTTCCAGCATCAGGGTCTTTTCCAACGAGTCTGCACTTTGCATCAGGTGGCCAAAATATTGGAGCTTCAGCTTCAGCACCAGTTCTTCCAATGAATACTCAGGATTGATTTCCTTTAGGATTGACTGGTTGGATCTCCTTGCTGTCCAAGGGACTCTCAAGAGTCTTCTCCAGCACCACAGTTCAAAAGCATCAGTTCTTCGGTGCTCAGCCTTTTTATGGTCCAACTCTCATATCCGTACAGGACTACTGGAAAAAATCATAGCTTTGACTATACTGAACTACTCTGTGAATGTTTGATAAAATTCACCAGTGAAGCCATCTGGTCCTGGACTTTTGTTTGTCAAGAGCTGTTTTTTGTTTTGTTGTAATTACCAATTTAATTTCATCACTGATAATTGATTTGTTCATATTTTCTATTTCTTCCTGATTCAGTATTGGGAGATTGTACTTTTCTAGAAATGTGTTCATTTCTTCTAGGTTGTCCATTTTATTGGTGTACAGTTGTTTCTAGTAATCTGTTATTGTTTGTATTTCTATGATGTTGATCATAACCTCTCCTTTTCATTTCTTAATTTGGGCCCTCTTTTTTGTTGATCAGTGTGGCTAAAGGTTTATCAATTTTATATACCTTTACAAAGAACTTTTAGTTTTACTGATCTTTTTTATTTCTTTTTTCTATTTCATTTATTTCTGCTCTGATTGTTATGATAGCTTTCCTTCTACTAAGTTTGGCTTCTGTTTATTCTCCGTTTTCTAATTCCTTTAGGCATAAGGTTTGGTTGTTTGAGATTTTCTTATTTCCTGAGATAGACTTCTATCACTATAAAAGTCCCTCTTTAAACTGCTTTTGTTGAATCTCATAGACTTTGCATCATTGTGTTTATGCTTTGATTTGTCTTCAGGTATTTTAAAATTTCTTCTTTGATTTCTTCAGTGATCCGTTAGTATCCATTAGTATCCGTCATATTGTTTAGCCTTCACACATTTGTGTTTTTTTGCAGTTTCCACCCCCCCATAAAAGACTCTTTTTAAAAGTACAAATGAAGCTAGGTTACTCTTCTACTGTAAAATTCTTCTGTAGCTATTGTTTATTGGATATACAGCTTCAGTGTTGCAAGATGAAAGGAATTCTGGAGATGGATGGTGATGATGAGTGCAGAACAATGTGGATGTACTTAATAGTGCCGAACTGTACACTCAGAAATGATTAAGATGGTAAATTTTATATAATGTTCATTTTTCTACAAAAAAATTGAAGGTAAAAATGAATTCTGACACAGGCTACTGTAGACATGAACCTTGAAGACATATACTAAGTGAATAAGCCAGTCACAGGTGGAGAAATATTGTTTGACTCCACTTATATAAGGTCCTTGATGCTGCTGCTGCTAAGTCGCTTCAGTCGTGTCCGACTCTGTACGACCCCCATAGACGGCAGCCCACCAGGCTCCCCCGTCCCTGGGATTCTCCAGGCAAGAACACTGGAGTGGGTTGCCATTTCCTTCTGCAATGCATGAAAGTGAAAAGTGAAAGTGAAGTCTCTCAGTCCTGTCTGACTCTTAGCGACCCCATGGACTGCAGCCCACCAGGCTCCTCCGTCCATGGGATTTTCCAGGCATGAGTACTGGAGTGGGGTGCTGTCGCCTTCTCCATATAAGGTCCTTAGGATGGTCCATTTCATAGAGACAAGGTAGAGGGATGATTACAGGGCCTGGGAGGAGGAGGACTGTGGACCTTACTGTTTAATGGTAGTGATGATCGCAGAACACTTTGACTGTACTTAATGCCACTGGACTGTACATTTAAACATGGTCAGAATGGTAAATTTTGTGTACATTTTACTGAAATTTAAAAATATAAGTTTTATGATTTTATAAATTATATTTTAAAATTATATAGGCACATACATGTGCCTGCATGTACATACAGGAGACCCAGGTTTGGTCCCTGGGTCGGGAAGATGTAGGCTACAGTCTGGACACGACTGAGTGGCTAACACTTTTGCTACTTTGATACGTGTATATATATGAACATAAATATATGAAATCCTTTCCTAGCCCTCCATGGCCAACAGGATGAAACAGAAGCTTCTCAGCCCTAGATACATGGCCCCTCCTGATCCGGGCCCTGCCCACCGCCCTCAGCTTCTTAATCTCTCCTCCTACCTGCTGCTTCACGGTCCCCTTCACTCCTGCCACACCTGGGGATTCGCAGTTCTTTAGGCACATCGTGTGACCTCATGCCTCTGGGCCTTTGCACCTGCATTTCTCTTTGCTAGGAACCCCCACCCTGCCCCCTACCTCTGGCTACTTCCTTTTATCCTTCAAGACTCTTATCTTCTCCAATTTCATGGTCTCCTTACCCCATCAGAGGCCTCTCCCTGACCTCTTGGAGTAGCCTGCCTGACAGAGCTTGTCTTAGGTTCCCTTTGCCACTTGACTGCACTCAACTCATCTGACATCTGCTGGACCTGATGCTGTACTGAGTGCGTGTAATCCTTAGGTAGTCCATTGGATGTTACTGAGGCAGAGGCTGGGATGCCATGCCTCTCTCTTCTCCATATCTCTCACTGGTCTCTGGCACTGCTGTCTGCTGGTTAGGGGCACCCCACATTCATCAGTACATCAATAACTCCAGTGACTGTGGAGAAATCCAAGAGCCTATGCCTCAGTTCAGTTCAGTTCAGCTGCTCAGTCGTGTCCAACTCTTTGCGACCCCATGAACCACAGCACGCCAGGCCTCCCTGTCCATCACCAACTCCTGGAGTTTACCCAAACTCATGTCCATTGAGTCGGTGATGTCATCCAACCATCTCATCCTCTGTTGTCCCCTTCTCCTCCCACCCTCAATCTTTCCCAACATCAGGGAATTTTCAAATGAGTCAGCTCTTTGCATCAAGTGGCCAAAATATGGGAATTTCAGCTTCAGCATCAGTCCTTCCAATGAACATCCAGGACTGATCTCCTTTAGGATGGACTGGTTGGATCTCCTTGTAGTCCAAGGGGCTCTCAAGAGTCTTCTCCAACACCACAGTTCAAAAGCATCAATTCTTCTGCACTCAGCTTTCCTTATAGTTCAACTCTCACATCCATACATGACCACTGGGAAAATCATAACTTTGACTAAACAGACCTTTGTTGGCAAAGTAATGTCTCTTGCTTTTTAATATGCTGTCTAGGTTGGTCATACCTTTCCTTCCAAAGAGTAAGCATCTTTTAATTTCATGGCTGCAATCACCATCTGCAGTGATTTTGGAGCCCAAAAATATAAAGTCAGCCACTGTTTCCGCTGTTTCCCCATCTAATTGCCATGAAGTGATGGGACCAGATGCCATGATCTTCGTTTTCTGAATGTTGAGCTTTAAGCCAACTTTTTCACTCTCCTCTTTCACGTTCATCAAGAGACTTGACCGAAAAAGAACTCTTTTCCCCTCCTTCTCCCTTTAAGAATGGAGAGGCTAGAAGGCAGTAGGCTGGCTTATCTGTCCCCTTATTTCTTATGTCTGTTCATAGGGTACGTGGAAACTTAATGGCTTTGGTTTAGGGAAGGGAAGGGAATGGCCATTTACTGAGAATCCCCTTTAAGGCAGGAACTTTTAGATATGTTTCTTTTCTTAATTCTCAGAAAGACTCTTAAGAAGCAGGAATAATTGTCCTCATTATATAGACGAAGCTCAGAGAAGTTAAGTGCATTGCCTGGGGTCATACACAGGCAAGTAACGGGGCAGGATTCAAACCCAGGCATAGCTGTGTCCCAAATCCTTATGCTTCTGTCTTTTTTAGGTTAAAACTGATCTCCAAACCACCCATGTGAAAGGAAGTGGAAGACAACCCCTGATGTTGGGGTCTCCTATCCTCATTTCTTTCATCCTCTCTCTCCTTTCCAAGGAGTGGTTCCTCTAGGTTCCTTGGGGAGTCTGCAGGGTGAAGCCTTCAGGAGGTTTTGTCTGAAGAGTTGAGGGTTGGGGATGAGCTGAATCCCCGAAGAGAGCAGGAGTAGTGGGAAGAGGATGAGGTCAAGGGTAGGTCTGTCCTCTGCCAGGGGACTTTGAAAGGGGGCAGAGGGGCTGGGGTGTGTTCTCTTGAGCCAAGAAACTCCCTGCTCCTGTCAGTACCAGAAGCTCCACCATTAGGGTGTCATTCCATTGGGTCTTTAAAATTCTGATTCATTAAAAATAAAGCACTTCTGAGAAGCATCTCATGTTAAATAGTGAACTGGTCATGATTCAGGTGACAGCCTGCAGCTGCCAGATGTTTGAGAATGGGGACTCAGATCAGGGTCAGGGCTGATGACCAGGGAGGGGGAAGAGGGCCCTGGACAGAGGTGCAGGAAGGGGAGGGCACCAAATCCTGTGAGGGCAGGTTCAGAAGAGTGCGTGTGCATGCATGCACATGTGCATGTGGCTATGTGTGCGTATCCACAAGGGCTGGAGAGTCTTTGGACACGCACATAGCTGAGAGCACGTACTTATTTCAGGGACTTAATATGTTTTCTTCTTGTTCACACAAAATGCAAGTTGGCTGACCAGGTACCTGGCCCCCACATGGTGATTCAGTGATGCAGCCTGCTTCCATCTCATGGCTCCGCCTCTGTCTCCCCATGAAGTTTCTCCAGTCCTTCATGGCAAGGAAGGAAGGGTGAGGACTCACCCTGCTCCTCCACGCTGTGGTGAGGTGACCCACGGCACTGCCTCTCTGTCCTGTTGGCAGACCTGATACATGGCCCACCCAGGTGCCAGGGGGCTGTGAAAGGAGGGGGGGTGCACGGGTGGGGAGAGCAACAGGAGCAAGGGTGCAAGGGCAGGAGAGAGCTTTCGCCTGCACCAGGCGGGCCTGCAGAAAGCCGCTGTTGTGTTTGATGAGGGAAAGATTGGAGTTGGGGTGCTGAGTGGAGATGAGGTTGCAGGAGCTGGAATAAGTGCAGGGAGAGCAGGTGGGAGGAAGTCATGGTTCCTTGTCACACGGGGAGAAGGACATGGATAGGGGCACATTTGGTCTTTACACTCAGCAGCTCTTGCCAGCAGGCTGGCTGGGGAGCGACATGTGCGGGAGTTTGTGCTATCAGGACTAAACTTCCGGTTCCGGCTTTTGGAACTAGAAAGTTAATGACTTCCGGGGACTGCCCCCTTAGAGGAAGATAGGGGCTCAGTTTCAGCCTTTGGTCATCCAAGTGGGCATGTCAAGATGGCTTTGTGAAAAACTGGGGGCTTACATCAAACAGCTATGGCAGGTGGGCAGCTGTCCGCCACACCCTTGGAAACCATGAAACAGAGAAGGAAGGGGTGTCGAGGAGAATCACAGCCCCAGGGAAGGGAGCAAGGATTGTGAGAGCATAGGAGTGGCACCTCTTCTCAGAGTCACTGGGGTCACTGGGCACCCAGATGCCCTGGGCCAGGCCCTGGCCTGCCACGTCCGCCAGCTTGGGTCCCAGTTAGCAAAGAGTTTGGTCAGTAGCAGCCTCTGTCTGAAAATGGACAATCAGGGCCCGGGAGGAAAGCTTTATGAAAATGAAAGCTGGGGAACCACTGAAGAGGGCCAGAAGGAGGGAAGGACTTCTTGGGTCAGTTCTTCCCCTGGAATGCCGTCCTGAGCTGAGCTCCAGAGAACAACACTGTCCTCTCTCTCTTCAAGCTGAGTCTTGGGAGGTGGCTGTGGCAGGAACATCTGGGGCAGCCCAGGGTCTGGCTCTCAGAGGGCTCCTCTTGCCCGTGTGGGGTGAACGAGCTCCCACCAGTTCACAGCAGGCTGATGATGCTCTCCCAAGGCAGGGGGAGTTGGATGCTGTGGGCTGGCCTGCATCTCGCTGTTCCAGGGCCGCTCAGTGGTGCCGGGAGAGCCTGGGCCACCCTTCCTTACAAGGGACAGGGGAGTTGTGGCTGACTTGAGTCACTGCCCACCTACCCACCCTCCCCAGAGAAGTGGGAGCTTGATGGAGGTTCTTTGCAGTGGTGGTGGTAGCGGTGGTAGTTTAGTCACTCAGTCGTGTCCGACTCTTGCGACCCCATGGTCTGAGGTCCACCAGGCTCCTATGTCTATGGGATTTCCCAGGCATGAACTCTGGAGCAGGTTGCCATTTCCTTCTCCAGGGGATCTTCGCAACCCAACGATCAAACCCGCATCTCCTGCATTGCAGTCAGATTCTTTACTGACTGAGCCACCAGGCCAGCCAAGTCCCGGTTGCCCCATTCTGTGCACTCCCTGCCCGCAAGGCCTCATTCCCAGCAGCTTTGGGGGGGGCCCCTCCCGGGGGGCCCTCTCACCTGAGAAGGCCCCTCCCTCTCTCCATTGTCCCTCCTCTCCTTTCCCTTTGCATTTCTGTACCTCCTCTAGTACTGAACCTCCAAAGTACAGTTCACAGGTGTTAAAGACCTCAGACCCAGAATCCCTTGTGGATCCCCCTCCTCCCCACCCACCTCAGTCCCTATCCCAGGAGAGAAGCATCTCTGTCCTCTCTCAGTCACAGAGCTGCTTTCTAGTTGATGCCAGAAGTTTCTGGCCCCTTGGAAAGCCTCTTTCCTCTAGGCCAAGGCAGACAACGGAGGCCAGGGGAGGTGGAAACACCCAGTGGGGAAGGAATAGGCCACCTCCCCAACCCCAGGAGAGCACTGGTGGGACAGGGGCTCCAGTGCTTGGAGCACACAAGCCAGGCCGTGCTGCTGGGCAGCTGAAGGGCCAGGTTGAGGACTCAACAGGAAAAGCCCTGTGGGACTGGAGACTCAGGGAAATAAAGCCTCGCAGCAATCTAGGGGAAGCCAAGGGATTAGGTGGTTTCAGGTGCCCGAGTTGAGCAGATTACAGCATTGGGGGCACTGGCATTTGGCCCTAAGTGTCCTGACGGTTAAATCAAAAGGGAGCCTTGCTGAAGTGTTTCCAGGCAACAAAGCACGTGCCCATTAATCTAGAGAGGCAGTTCTTCTCCCTGGAAGCAAATCTCAAGCAGGAATTGATCATGTGGGTCTTGGTACTAAAGGACATCGAGGGGTACAGTCCATAGTGTCTTCCAGGAAGGTTCTGCAGGAGATCTGAAATGCTGCTCACTTGTCCTGACATTGACCATGGAGGAAGGCAGGGGCCTAATGATAAATCACAACACAGCAGAGATTCAGACTCCATGTGGGGCTGGGCTGGGGCCATGCTTTCTGTGATGTTCCCTTGATAGGGTCTAGTCCTTAGGACTCGGCCACCCATCTGACATAACCATCCACTGCTCAGGCTGTGAAATCACACCCTCACATCTGCCATGGGTGACCTTCAAGATGCTTCCTAACCTTTCCAGAGTGGGACACACCAAGAAGAACAGACAGTATCCTGTCATGGGGCCAGAGCAGGTCCTGCAGACCTGCTGGTGGGTGGGATTGGGCTTTTGCGGGAGGGGCCAGGGCAGGGAGGTGGCGAGGGTCTGGGGCAGCCTCACTTTCTTAGGGTTTCAGTGTTTTAACAACTGGTGTGACTGTCTGGGAGCATCCCAGTGGGCACTCAGCCCTGCCCCTCCTCTCATTCCCTTCTGTGCTCCATCCCCAGCATCCTTCACAGACTTGGGTACCCATCATCCCCCTCCTTCATATGGCACCTCCATCCTGGCACCTGCTGTCACGTGTAGGTTTGCCTTACAGCCGTGAGAAGGAGAACTCCCCATCCTTCCCTGGGCCTCCTCTGTCCTCAAGGGCTCAGCCTTTTGTATGAATTAGCTGATTTAGTCCTCCTGGCGGGCTGTGTGGTGGTGTGGTTATCACTCCCATTCTACAGGCAAGGACAATGAGGCCTAGAGTGTTTACGTTGTAGTCCTGGTACTGGGTGAAGCAAAAATTACTGTTGGTGTATTTGCTAACTTACACATATCATCTGTGTCTCCACAGTCACACTACTGCACACATGTGTGCACACATACACATGTGCACATGCATGCACACACCCTCTGATGTACACACTTTTGCATCTTTGCTGTCTGAGCTCCCAGAGAGTCACTGGCTCCTGTTCTGCAACTACATGCTCCTATCAAACCCACGGTTCTGGGATCTTCTGTTTCCTCACACCTCCCACGACCACAGGGCGTGGCTGTGGTTCTCCTGGGGCCTGTGCCTGGAAGTGGGGGGAGAGGGCCTGCGGCACAGCGGTCCCATTACTCACAGGTGGGAGGCTGTGAGAACAGTCGGGCCACTCTTAAACGTCTCTCCACGTCGTCCTCATTAATAACTGCAATGCCAGCATCACTCGCTCTTAAATAGCCTCATTTATCAACAAGCAATTTGCCGTGGCGAGGTGGCAGGGAGGCAGATAAGCAGACGGGGCTGAGGTGCTTGCAAGACACCTGCCAAGTATCTTCCTCTCTCCTCCTCCATCTCCAGAACAGTGGAGGAAGAGGAGGCGATAGGTAGGAAACTCAGTGAAAGGAATATTCCAGCCTGGAGAGAGGCTCACAGACTCGCCTATTTTTCTAAACACAGAGGACTTGGCCGGTATGGGACAAGCATGGCTGCTGGCAAGACTGTTTCCTCTGATCCCCAGAGCTTGAGTGGCACTCACAGGCAGTCCTCTGTCCTAGAGACACATGCCTGTCTGTCTGACTGCACCTGGGCTGAGAGTCAGGGGGTCAGAGCCCTGCTCTGCCACTTCCAGGTGATGACTTTGGGGACACCATTTAACTGCCGAGCCTGTCATCTCTAAACCTTAACAGTGATGGTGAGCATCCCTGTCTTGTTTCTGGTCTTAAAAAGCTTAAAAAGTCCATTAAGTATAACGCCGGCTGTAGATTTTTGGTATCCAGATTCTACAGCGTTGAGGAAGTTGCCCTTTTATTCCTTGTTTGCTGGGGTTTAATTACAAATAGGTGTTGCTTTCAATCATATGCATTGATAGACTCTCCTTCTGTACAATGGACACCTTGTAGCCATCATGGGGATTGAATGAATAATTTACACAGAATTTCTTGTACACTCACCAGAGTTCTGTTACTTAGGAATTTATCTGGCTACAAGTTTCAGAAAATTGGCTGAGCGTGGTATAAACCAATGGGGGCTTGTGTCCTCCTTAGAAGGAGGCCTGAAGGTGGGTGGCTGCTGGAACCGGTTCACTCACTAGTGGATGAGCAACACCGCCAGAAACCCAGGCTCTTTCTTTCATCACCTCCCTGCAGTGACCTTTTGTCCTCAGCTGCCCCATCCTCAGAGATCACCTCTGCCTCTTTATTCCAGGAAGGAGCCAAAGCCTTTTCCTTTGGCATGTCTTTGAGAAAACCTTCCCACTTGCTCCCACGAAGACCTCCCCTTAGATCTCACTGGCCAGAATCTTCCAGGAAAGTGAGCCTGTTTGACTGCTTTAGCTTAGTCCTGATTCTGAGGCCAGGAACGGTTCTACCTCTCTGGAGTCATATGTACTGCACTGGCTGCCTGAAAAAAAATGAAGTTGTGTGGGCAGAGAATGCTGTGTGGACAGAGGAGGCTCTGTGTGTGGAGTGGGCACGGTATCTGGGCAGGTGCACTGCCACTTGTCACTTGGGTGGCGAGGACTGGTTTGGAACCCACTGCTCTTGGTGCTCTCCAGGTGACCCTGCGTCTTGCTTGCCCAGGATGCTCAGATTCTATGACAAAGCCAGGAGTAAGCTGGAGGCATGGTCTGGACATCTAATGCCAGGATACATGGACCCAAGCAGCAGACAAAAGTGAAAGTCGCTCAGTCATATCTGACTCTTTGCAACCCCATGGACTATACAGTCCATGGACTTCTCCAGGCCAGAATACTAGTATGGGTAACCTTTCCCTTCTCCAGGGGACCTTACCAATGCAGGGATCAAACCCAGGTTTCCCACATTGCAGGCGGATTCTTTACCAGCTGAGCCACACAAAAAGCCACGGACAAATCTGACTTATCTTCTTGGAGTGCTAATTTTACTTGACACTGGGATGGAGAGAGAAAAATTTCATATAAAAATAAACATTACATAAAAATTACATTATGGAGTAGAATGCAGAATTTATAGATTTTTAAGATAGGCCCAGTGGACTCTAAGCTCTTTGAAGACAGGAGTCATATCTGTCCTGTTCAGTGTTATGTAGGCTCTCAAGTGCAGCTTTATTGAGTGAATAAATGAGGGAACTAAGATGCAAATAAATGAAATATCAAACAGACTTTGAATTAATTTCATCTTTGGGATCTACTTCTTTAGGCTGCACATCTTCAAGATCCCCCAAGATACAAGCTCATGTCTCCTCTTGTCTCTAGGGTTATTTTGGTGTGAAGCATTGAATTATTTGTTGGAGACTCCAGCACTCTGGGAATACAGAGGAGAGGGAGGCAGAGAATGCAGGAATATCAGAGAAGGCTTCCTGGAGGAGGTGGGCCTAGAGCTGGAAAAGAGGAAGAGGAGTATGCCTCTGTAGCCACAGGACCAGCCTAGAGCCGAGGATAGGAGGGAGGGCTGAGATGGGATAAATGGGCTGGGCTTAACTGCGGTGATATGGCTTAAGGTGGCCACCCTGTCTACCAAGGTTTCCCCACGTATCATCTCACACCAGGCTTCCAGCAGAGTAGGCTTAGTATCGTAATCCTCTTTGTATAGGTAAGAAATGGAGTCCTAGGACATAGCTGCAGTTACCTAGTCAGTAAGGGGGAGACTCCACTTGAACGTGGCATGACGAACACCAGCCCTGCTGCTCTTGGACCATATCTCACTGCCTCAGGCCAGGTTCCCTAGAAAGAGACTCTGAGATGAAGATGTGTATGCTGAGGTTACTGGGGTATACAGGAGTGAAGGGAGCAGGACTGGGCAGAGGGAGAGTCTGGGCGGGGCTGCCGTTGCAACAGCCACCTCAGCTAATCCTCTGGGGAGTTCTGGGGCTGAGATGATCCAGCCCCAGATGAGGGGCTGGATGAGGCAGGGGGCCAGGCCTTTGTCCCCTCCATCAGTCACTCACTGGGTGCAGACTGTAACCTTGGGCCAGCCGTGTGCTTCATAGCCTCCCCCTCTTGGCAGATGCTGCTGCTCTCCCTCACGCCTCAAAGTATTTCTGTAACACACTGCTCCCTCTGCCTGGAACGGTCCTTTCCTTCATACCGACAAACTCCGGCTTATCCTCCAGGTTCACAGACCATTTCCTTTAGCTCTAAAATCTGTTTGAAATAGAACAAAGTACCGGACAGTAGATGCCCACTTCTTTACCAAAAAAAAAAAAAGAAACAAAAATATATATACAGATATATCTGTATATATGTATACACATATACTCGCTTATGTATACATAATATAAACATATCTCTGGAAAGATACATAAACTGCAAACAGCGGGTGCTTGCAAGGTAAGGTCCAGGTGGGTGGGGGCTTTTTGTGCCTTACGAAGTTACAGTGACGTAAATTAACGACTCTAAATTAGGGCCAATTATTTAATAA
This sequence comes from Nanger dama, assembly GCA_917880005.1. Lineage (NCBI taxonomy): Eukaryota > Metazoa > Chordata > Mammalia > Artiodactyla > Bovidae > Nanger > Nanger dama. The sequence goes on along the minus strand of CAKJTW010000028.1, from coordinate 18,078,657 downwards.
ATAGTAAGCTTAGTAAATAAATTTGGTGAGTTTAGTAAATAAGTAGTAAATTTAATAAAAATAAATCATTATTAAGAACACAAAGAAGGAAAAGGATGGTTAAATCATTTGCTGGGGTAGGGCCTAGCTGCCTGCTTTTCTCTGTGTGGCCTCTCACCACTGTAATTAAATAATTCCTGGTGTAACTATTTGTTTAGAGTCCATCTCCACCTGCAGACTGTAAGCTCGGTGAAGGCCGTCTTGTCCACCACGGTCACCCAGGGTGCTGCACACCTAATGAGCAATTGAGGACTGGCCATGTCCTCAGGCTGGCCGCTGTTTCTCCTTCACCTCTCTCCTTCCCTTCCCTATGCATAAAAACGGCCTGCTTTCTTTCCAGTGTTGCTTATTAATGCTCTTTATGATCACTTATGCAACCAGCCTAGAGGCCCTTTGCATAATATATCCACCCTGTGCACAGGGTGGCGAGGCGTTGCATGCATCATGCGCAGGCATCTGCATTCCCTGGGCCACGGTCCCCACCCTTGTCTGTACCTTCCTGAGAATCTCAACTACTGTCCACTGGGCAGCTACCCCATGCCCTGCAAGAGACTCAGAGTCAGGCTCTCGAGCGCCGTGCATGGACTTGTTCTTTCATGGGCTGAGTGCATGCTCCGATAGCAGCCAGCACACGCATCTTTGCAGGTGGGTCAGGGATGCCTCCTGAGTCCTCCCACCCCACCCCAGGAGGTGTTTGAACTGAAATATGGAGGAGAAGGCATATACCGGGAGAAAGGAAGTGAAGGCCCTCCAAACAGGAGCTTTGGCCTTGTACCTTCTCCTGCACATAGGGTGCTATGAGTTTGGGTACAGTGCTCAGACAAAAAGATGGGAAACTTTCCCCTGGGAGTGAAGGCTGCCCGCCAGTCCTGGGCTTCCCGGTGTTACTGCAGTAACACACACTTTTTCCCACGCTGCCCTGGCTCCTTTACCATCCCTCACTCTGTCACTTGCTTAGTCATCTGTCTCCACCAGCTGATAGTGTACACCCGTGATTTAACCATTTGCATTTTGTTCCCACACTGGCTTTATTTGGCCCACCCAGGGATTCTTTAAACCTCTGATTGGTTGCCAGCACCTAAACACTGGGAAATTTTATGTCAAAACGTGGATTTCCAGTTTCATTGATTGGATCTGGCGACGATCAGATAGCTGCCCCCTTGAGATGAGTGCCCTGCAATTCAGCATAATCCCCACCTGAACTTCTTTGTTCATCTCTGTCTCCAGCCTGACTCCTAGTGACGTTTGACTATGACTTTGTTGCTTCCTAAAGAGACTAATTAAATAACCTGAGTACGTCTTTGTTTCACTATTGTTCTTAAAAGGTGTTTTTGCTTCATAGGAAAATTCTAGGTTGGCATTTACTTCCCCTCCGCACGTTAAAGATATCAGCCTATTGACTTGGGCATCCATTGCTGTATTTGGGAAATTAATTCCAGTTTAAAATGTTGGTTTCTTGGTGGTAGCCTGGATTTCTTCTCTGGTTGCATTTAAGATGCTCTGTTTTTCTTTGGTGTTTCTGTGGTTTTGCTGTGACCTGTCTGGTATTAATTGCTATGTATTTATCCTGCTTGAGTTTCACTGGGTTTCCTGAAGCTATAGATTTGGAGTCTTTGGTCAATTCTAGAACATTAGCTCTTCGAATATTGCTTCTGTCCATTCTTTGCTTCTGGAATCTCAGTTAAATGTAGGTTAGACCTTTCAGTTTTATCCCTGTGCTTACCTTCTTGTTCCATTTCCATCTCTGATGCTCTGTGCTACATTCTAGATAATTTCATCAATTTTATCTTTCAGTTCACCAATTTTTTTTTCAGCAGGCTCTAATTTTCAGTAAAACCAATGCTTTTGAAACTTTAATGATCACAGTGCTTTCTAGGAGCTCTATTTGATCCCTTCCTTACATGTACTTGCTCTTTGTTTCTACTGGCAAGCCCCTCGTCTGTTTCTTGAAGCATAGTGAACATTTTATGTTTCATGCCTGATAATTCCAAGATTTAAAGTGGTTGAGATCTGATTACTATTTTTTCTTCAGGTTTTCAGTCATGATATTTAGTGTGTGTGTGTGGATTTTGACTGCAAAATCCTCATTTTGGTTGGCAGTGTGAAGGAGGGATTCTTTAAGACCTGAGACCTTTAGGTCAGTCATTCCAGAGAGGATTTGTATTTGTCTTATTAAACATCTAGGCTTGCTATTTGTCTGGGACCACTTTAAATGCAATTTTTTTGCTTAAGGAGTTTTGGACACACAGACAAGGTGGATTTGGACTGAGATGCATGTGGGAGCGTCTGTGGTCAGGAATCCTTATGGGCTGTGCTCGCCTTTCCAGTCAGCACCATGGTTTCAGATAGGCATTTTGTTCTTTTCAAACACTCCAAGTTTGTGTGGGAGTACAGATTTATTTCCAGTTCACTCTTACACTGAGGGTGTGGTTCCCGAGCTCCCTGCTTTGGTGTGGATGGTTTTCTTCTAGACTCCCTACCCCGAATGGGGCCTGGTGGACCCTATCATTTTTCTCCTCTTCTCTGAGCCCTGGGGGCTCTGACAATGAAAACTCAGGTTTACCTGGCTCAGTGAATGCCCGCGAGGTATGAGGCAGCTCTCTGGGTCTCTCCCTTCACTCAGTATTTCTGGTCCCGGCTGGGGCTCTGACGGAGCACCGCTGAGCACCACGTGGCCTGGCTGTGGCTCACTTTGAGCACCTTTAGCTTCTCCCTCAATGGTGCTTTCATCCAAAACCTCTTATTCACCAACTCCCTGCCTATGCACACCCCCAGGAAACACCAGTCACCCTGAGGTCCCCAGCTGACACATAGTTGAAGTACCACAAAGTACCTTCCTCCAGACTTGAACCGAGCCTCAGCACCGGTTTACCACAAAAGGGCTTTGAACTATAGCCATGGTGGTTAATTTGCCTGGGTGGCCCTTGGGGAGTCAGTTATTTATTTTTTGATAACCTAAACTAGGGTCATCCCACTCCAGTACTCTTGCCTGGAAAATCCCATGGATGGAAAAGCCTGGTAGGCTACAGTCCATGGGGCCGCGAAGAGTCGGACACGACTGAGCGACCTCACTTTCACTTTTGATTTTCATGCATTGGAGAAGGAAATGGCAACCCACTCCAGTGTTCTTGCCTGGAGAATCCCAGGGATGGCGGAGCCTGGTGGGCTGCCGTCTATGGGGTCACACAGAGTCGGACACGACTGAAGCAACTTAGCAGCAGCAGCAGCAGAGTCACAGTCTAAGCCCTTCATTTGAGATGCAACTAGAAGCTTGTTCTCTGAGGTTGTCCTATGTATTCTGTACAACTTGTGGGAGGAAACGATACAGCAAAGTTGAGGTAAAAGAGCGTGTAACTGTGACAGAAGGGAGCAGGATTTTAGTCCTGACTCCATCACTGTACAGGGGACCTTGACTAGCCCCCGCCCACCCCTCTGTTTCAGGTGCCAGTAAGTAGCCCGAAGGCATTTCATGGTGTCTAAGGCTCTGTCCAGCTCTGACATTCTGTGATTATCACTGGAGCCAAAGGACCCTCTTCTCCATGGGGGCACAGCAGGTCTGGGGGCCATGCTCAGGGGCTCTTTGCCCCACCGTACGTAGGTTCCCACAGTGTCTCATCAGCCTTGGTGAGGTGGTGATGGGAAAGCAGCCAGGGCCTCCGGCATCTGCCTGGCAGGTGGTGGGAGGCTGTCACTGGCATCCCGCCATGCTCTCTGACCTGCTCTGGTGGGGAAGCTGTGCTCTGTGCCCTGGCCACCCAACTTCAGGCCCCGTTGCATTGAAGGGCAGAGGGACTTAGAGGGCAGGAAATGCATGTCCTCTGCCTCCCTTTCTAGGTTTCTTGAAGCACCAGCAGGTTTCACAACCAATTTAAGAGGCAAGACTCTGCCAGAGAGAGAAAAAGGAAAGAGGCTAGAGTCTTGTCCCCAGGATTCCTGAAATGAATTACACCCCAGTGTTCAGAGAATGGGGCCACTGAGAGCCTGGGGGATAAGCGTGAATGCAGGGCTGTGTGGGTACCTTGTCTCTGGGCAGTGTCGTGGCTGAGTGGCAAGGGACCCCTCTGCAGCCCTCCGGCCACACTTCACTCACCTGTTCCCACCTCTCATCCACCAGTGTCCACCATTCCCACCATGTGGGGCTGAGAGCTCCAGCTCTGTCCACAGGGGACTAGAAGGAAGAATCTTGGATCCAATAGGAAGAGGATCTCCAAGGACTCCAGGAGTTTGCCCTCTGCCTAATTAAAAGACAAACATACCCAGCTAAAGAATATCTTCCCAGCTATGTAGTCACCAGGCAGGTGGGCACTGGGAAAGCTGTCTGGCTCTTACTCTCTTTTCTCTGCTCCTCAAAGAAAAGCAACAAGACATTCCTTGGGATGCCTATCAGAGACTGAGGATGGAGTCCTTGGCGTGGCTTTTAGCAGCACAATAGTCACACGCCTGCAGACCCTAGAGCCGCATCACCTCGTGTTTACGCAGCGATGCGTTGATTCACTCACTCACTCACTTGCTCAGTGGACAGTGACTGAGGGCCTGTCCTATGCCAGGCACTGGGCCAGGATGTGGGGATCCAGGAAGGAACAGGGCCACAGTCCCTGCCCCCTCAGGCTGCTCACCATCAGATGGAAGAGTCAGACCAGAAGAGCAGCCCCTCATTAGGATACAGGGTACAGACTGCTTTGGTTGGGTTCTGCTGTGGGGGCCTCAGAGCTTCTCTGGGATGTCTGGGATTTATGACGTGCTTCCTCTTCTGTTGTCTGGCCCAGGCTTTGCCCCCAGCCATCTAAGGCAGGAACAAGGCTCGTGAGGTGGCAAGAGTTGCTTAGATGACACAGATGGGGCCAGGAGTGGGACCTGGAGCCCCACACTGCACAAATCTGGGCTCAACTGCCTGGAACCACAGCTTCTTCCCCTATTAAGAGAGCACGTAGCCCTGGATAGGCCCGACTGCAGGTGTGGTGGCGTGGACCTGGAGTGCATCCTGGAAAGCACTAAGTGTTGGGTATCATATATATGTTTAGATTTATTGTTATTATCTCAGGTGTTGGGTGATCAGAATCTGGCCTGAGTGAAAAGCAGCTCACCTGCCACCCAGTTCAGGCGCCGTAGGTTCCCTAATCATGCAGCAGTGATTCCTAACCTGGCTGGCAGATGGGCAGTACCATCTGGGGGAGCTCAGACTCTGCCTCCTGTGTTCCCTTCTGTGACAGACACTCCAATAGGCTCTTTGGATGAGAACAGCTTACTTGTTTTTTTGTTTCTTTACTCATTTGCTTATCCATTCATCCACCCACCCCCTCCAAGAAAAGATATGCCTGAAGTAAAACCAGCCAGAAATCTCCCTGGCCCAATGCTTCTCCAGTTATTATTTCCTGAAACACTGATGTCCTTTGATACGCTCTTGGAAGAAAGAGTTTCTTGGCCAAATGCATTTGGGGGAAGCTGCATCTTTTCCACCACCTCGTGGAGCTCTTCACAATGCACATTAATGTAATAAAGGCTCTGAGAGGTCCTGCAGGAAAGAAACTGATTTGCCTTTTTTTTTTTTTTTTTAAACGCAGTGTTCCCTAGACCTTTGCGTCTGAGCAGTGCTTTTCCATGGAGTATCCATTAGCCTCCTAGGGAGTTAATGATTCGTGAAATACACTTTGGGAAGCATTCCTTTAAGCACAAAATCTTTTTAAATTATAATGACTTTCATGGAATATTCATAAGATCTATTTTATATGCATCTGCCTCCTTACATAGGGATGACTCAACATTCAGCACTTTCTTGGCACGGCATTGAGCACATCACCGTGAACAGCACTCTGGGACAATGCGTTGTCATTGACAGGAGCGAGTGAAGGGACTTAGAATGTTTTAAGTTTTTACTTTACAGAAAGTTTTGATCTTTCTCTTTTGTGAGGAGCAGAAGCTGTTGATAATTTCTTCCTCTATGCATACATTGTTCATGTACCTGCTTGAGATACCCATGAATTGAAAATACAAAGACCCAGTCTGATTATGATCGTATGTAAAGTAAGAGTAAACAGGCTCTGAGTGAGAACCGGACCATATCTTTCTTCTTCATAACGGGCTTAAAATTTGGTGCGTAGGTTTTATACCATGACTCTTAGCTGTTCAAAGACTTTTGGGACGAATTTCCTACTTTTCATCTATGTTCTGGGCAAGTGAATATGTGAGATGTGACTCTTGAATATGTGGAGTGTTACTAAAGCCCCAGCAGAGGGCAGGCCTTTGTGAATCATTTGGGGCCACTACTGAATAGGAACACTGTCATCAGGGTCAGAGGTGAGGTGAGGTGAAGTCGCTCAGTCGTGTCCGACTCTTTGCAACCCCGTGGATTGTAACCTACTAGGCTTCTCTGTCCATGGGATTCTCGAGGCGAGAATACTGGAGTGGGTTGCCATTTCCTTCTCCAGGGGATCTTCCCGACCCAGGGATCGAACCTGGGTCTCCTGCATTGGCAGACGCTTTAACCTCTGAGCCACCAGGGAAGCCCGTCATCAGGGTCAGCTTGTCCGGAGTTTGGAATTCTGACTCCACCTCTTTTAGCTATGTGGTCTTGGGCAAGTTGCTAAACCTCTCTGAGACCCAGTCTCCTCATTTGAGTTTGGGAATACCTTTCTCACAGTTTGTGGTAGATAGTAAGAGAGACTATGCCTGTGCAGTGCTTAACAGAGTGCCTCTCAGACAGCAGGTGCTCAGTGAATGAGGCCTAGTGGCAAGGCCGGGACTGGGTGAGACAAGTGAGATGTCCAGGGCTCGGAAACTGGGGAACCCTGGCTTGTGCAAGCACAGGGTCAGCACTGAGGGAGTGCCGCCTTAGGTTAGGCATCGCGGCGCCTCTCCGGTCTCGCACCCTTGCTAGTGGGAAGGTGTTGCTCACAGTTGTTCTCAGAGACTAAGGGCCTGGGAAGCCTCTGAGTGGATGAATTGACCCTTGCTCACCTAGAGAAGCAGCCCACCACCTGTAACTGCCTCTCCCCGCCCCGAGGCGGCAGGTGAACCTAAGAGGACTGGCCCCAGACGAGTAAAGGCATACCTGGGAAGGGGGCGGGACAGAGGAATGAGCTGAATGGGAAGGCTTGCTCACCGGTGCTCTCCCAGGTCAGGAACCCCCACAGAGCCCAGCCCCACCAACCCTTGAGTAGCGGCAGGGCCTCTGCCAGCTGGGCTGGACCCCACTTCCCTGCCAAAACTTTTAAAAACACAAACAGTGGCAAGAGCAGCATTTGCATAAATCTCATTAGAAAAAGTGCAAGTTTCATAAATCTTGTGATAAATTAGCACGATATCATTCTCAACGTGATGTATTAATTTTAGGGCAGAATGAATGGTGCTGTGATCATTGTGGGTAATTATGAGTCTCCTCAAAGAGGAAGTGATTTCTGGAGGGACTTTTCTGGCCTCCTTCACAGTGGGAGGCAGGAAGGGGGAGCAGGGGTAAGGGGAAAGGTGTCTTTCTCACCTGCTTTTCTGATTGCACCTTTCTTAGTTTCCTAGTCTCCTTTCCTGCTACTGAGAGGTGAAAAGAAGCAGCCCCTTGGGTTTGTGGGCACAGGAAGGGGGCACAGGAGAGTCTGAAACCAGGCCCTAAGGTCCAAATTCTCTTTGAAAAGAATTCTAAATGACTGGGGCCCAGGCCCTTGGAAGGTCCATTCTAAGTTGTGGTTCCAGACCAGCAGGCTTAGCATCACCTGAGACCTTGTTAAAAATGCAGATTCTGAGCCAGAAACTTTGCCAGGGGCCCGTGAATCTGTGGTTTAAACAAGCCCTCCTGGTGCCACTGCTAAAGACTCAAGTTTGAGAACTAACCCAGTGATTCTCTACTCGGCTGCACACTGGAATCACTAGGGGAATTATAGCAAAATACTGATATCTGGGCCCTGGGCTAAACCAATTAATTAAAAAAGAACCCTTTGGGAGTAGAGCCTGGGCATCCTTACTTTTAGAAGCTACCTAGGTGATGCTAATATGAAATCAGGTAGGGGTTCACTGCTTTAAAGGCATAAATTTACTTATTTTTTTAAAAATATTGGGACTTGAAAAATTTTGAACACAGGAAGGGGCAACAGAGCAAATAAGTTTTTCTTTTTCTGCCCCACCTGTGGAATTGGCTTGAGTGGAATGATGTAGCTAGGGGACCCACATGTTAGGCACTGTGGAGTCCCCTGGAGCGGGGTGGTCACTGGGAAATTAGCTTCCCTGTTCACCAAGTGAAAGCACCACCTTGGCCGTGATTCCCAGTATTACCAGCACATTAGAATCACCTGGGGATTTAGAACTTTCCAAAGCGTCACTGTACCCCAGCCCAGTTAATCACAGCCTTAGGGTATGGGACACAGGCATGGGGGTTATTTGAAAGCTCCAAGTCATTTCAGTATGCTGACAAACTCAGGGACCACTGACCTATGAGTTTTCCTGTGATGTAGGAAATTGGATTAGACCTGGCAATTGAAAGACTCTCAGGGATCATCTAGATCTTGGTTATCAACCTTGGCTACCCTTTGGAGTCATCTGGGTTTTTGTTTGTTTGGTTGTTTGGTTGGTTTTTGAGCATTCTGATACTTGAGTCCCTTCTGCAGAAACTCAGATGTACTTGATCTGGGGGAATGGCTGGGCCTCTGGAGTTGCAGAAATGCCACAGGTGATTCAGACATGTCGCCTGGCCTAAGACGCACAGGATTGAACTGTCCCGTCATCTGAAGGAGAGGGACGGGGCGCCCTGACGATGCAGCCTGTTAGCAGAGCCTCAGCTTGAGGTGGCTGCTCTTATCAGGGGGCCGTGCTGATGGGCAACAGTAGCCCAGATCCTCCCAAGCCAGGAAGAGTGTGTGTCGGCACGATGCATGAGAGGCGGGAGGGGAGCGCCAGGGTCCTCTGAGCAGGAAGGAATCAGCATGTGCCTGCAGGTGTTCAGATAATCTCTTCTGAGCCTTCAAGGGCTGGCAGTGCTCTGTTTATTTTAGTGATAATGTCAAGTTCAATTTGCTGTCATTTTCCCACATTTCCTTTTGTAAAGTTAATTGAACAGTTCAATGAATTGAAAAGTTTCAGGAGAAAGGAAAAAAATGCCCACCCCACTATTATCATTGTTATTAAATCTGGTAACTACAACTTGGCTTTCCTGGCCTCTGTGACAGGACTTCAACTCCCGTGAGCCAGGGAGCTGCAGCAAGGACTCAGGAAGGTCAAACAGAATATTCTGAAGCCCCTTTATTTATGGCTATTTCATGCTCAGGTTGCCGTTCTTGAGCGGAAAAGAATATCTAGTCTACCCTGGACCCAGGCTGTCCGCCCTGATGAGTCAGGCTCTTCTGAGAGTGTTTCAGCCGGCTTGGAAATTCTTGCCAGTGGGGCTGGTCATCCATGCCCTTCTGTCCTCCACAGTGCCTCGGACATAGTGCGTGGCAAACAGGATCACAGCATCCTCGCTGGATGGGCTCTTCATGCGGTGTAGTGGGAAGAAGACTGGGAGCCCAGGACTCACCTGAGTGTCAGCTCTGCCACCCGCAGGGGTTCGCTGGGTGACGGTGGACACTTCACTGAGCCGCCCAGCCCCACGTCTCCTTTGGCTTGTTGGCCTCATCAATAATGTGAACGTGTGGCATGTGTACAGCTACCCCTTTCCCTACCCATGTCACGTGTCTTTAATGGATCAGAGCATCCTCCTGAACTGAGGGATGGCTTTGAAATCCTTCGCCACACAACGCCCATGACCTGGGGACCAGCCGAGCGCCTTGGCCACTCGCCATGTTGGATTCGATTCTCCCCAAGGCCCTCTGTGCTCTGGCCATTAACGTCAGCACCATCATAGTGTCACTGGGGAATGGGAGGCTCAGAGAGGTGAGTGGCTCACGCTCAGTCACAGGAAAGCAGAGGCTGAATGCTGCCCACTGCCAGCCTTGCTAGCTCTGAGCCCCACTGCTTCTGCTGCCTTCCTCGAAACATCTGTGTCCTTTGATTCTAGGTCCCAAGTGCCCCCATTGCCAAGTGCTCATCGTGGGGGTCACAGCCTGTGCACCAGGGGGAAGGGAAAGAACACAGTTCCTCCTCCGTCCTGGCTCTGATTAGATCCCAAACCCGTGCTTTCATTCCCAGGTGTGCGTGTGAAAGGCTAGGAGATGTATGTGGCATAAGGGATGTGTGTGTAGGCCTGTCCACTGGACTGTCCGCTCCGGGAGGGCAGGGACTTCAGTCTGTTTTGATCACTGTTGCCAAGACCAGTGCCCAGCACAGAGTGGGTGCTCAGGCATTCTTTCTGAGTGAATGACTGAAAACTATAATTGCTTCATGGGGATTAGAAAGTCACCAAACAGCCCCAGCTTTGCCTTGTGTAAGCTGTGTGACTTCGGGTGAGTATCAGCCTCTCCGTGGCTCATAAGGTCCTAGGGGATGTAAGTACGTTGGTGTCTGTGACCCGCCAGGCAGCCCTTGGCTGTGATGACTCTATCGTAGTTGTGCCAGAAGCTGAGTAGCTCTGGGATTCTGAGACTCAGCGTCAGACCCCTCAAATATTTAATGTCTTACCTTTCCTCTTGTGCTTTATTACTTTAAAATAACAGCCACGTGTAGCTCTGGCTCTTCCCCACCTCCAAAGCCTCTGAGCTTACATCATCCTGGTCTGTTAAAAGTCTCCTTCTGTTCTGCTGAATTAGCTGGTCCCCTTGGCGGTCAGACACCTGTGTGCCCAGGTGCACTGGCCATCCCTTCACTGACTCTCAGGAGGGACTCACCATCTTCCTGGCCAGTGATAAGTGAGTCGTGGAAAGCCCAGGTGATGGAGGGGGTCCACATTTCCTACCTCAAGGTTGCTCAGCTTCAGGCCAGCCAAGTAACCCAGGGGTCCAGAGCAGCCTGAAACACGAAGGGAGCCTGGGGGTTAGTCTTTGTAGAGCAAGGAGAGGGAAGCCTCAGATTCCCCCAAAAGGCTTTGTGATTAAAGCTATGAGGGTGGTGGAGGGAAGGTGAATTTTGAGTCAGACAGACTTGGGTTCACATCCTTGCTATGCCACCTTGGGTAGGTTATTTTACCCCTAGGAGCCTCAGTATTCTTATCTGTGTAGTGGGGATGCTAACCCCTCTCTATGGGGTTTGTGAGAAATGGATGACAGAGAATGAATGAAAACCACTGAGCATAGTGCCTGGAAAATAGTAGATGCTAAATTAATGCTCATTTCCTTCCCCCAGGCAGTTCATATCATCTGTGCCAAGTAGACTGAGCTGTAGGAAAGAAAGGATGTGAAGAGGGCCTGTGGGCTTTGGTGTCAGCGTTACTTCCTTTTTCCAGACAAAGGTGTTCTGATGAGTGTAAGGACATTTGGCCAGTGCAGGGCTGACTTGAGAGCATGCCCACCTCACATCTCACGCTGGTGTAAGGTGGGGCCCAGGACCACAAGATAACCCCCAAACGATGCTGGCTCCTCTGAGGTCAAACTGAGTTCAGGACCCCTGGGAGTTAGAGGGAAGGTGCCTGATAGAAGCAGGAGAGTGGGGAGGGGAAAACCTAAGACAAATGAGATTATCCCCAGGAATCAAGGCACTTAACTGACCTGTCTGATCCCAGAGGGGAGACAAATGAGATTACAGGCTCCAAGGCCAGCCCAGTCTCAGGGAGGGGGATGCTCATTCCATGGGAGACAGAGAGGGCAGGAGCCCCTGGCTCTGCAGTTATCAAGGCCAGAGCAGCTGGGTCCCTCCAGACCAGGAGTGGGGGTGAGGGTCCCTCTTGAATGGGGTGGCCCTGTGTAGCAGGCTCATGGCCATGGGGGGTGGGCAGTGGTTATTCTCAGAAACACCTAGGTATAACCTAGGGCTTATGACCTGGGGTTGGAGGCCTGCTATCTGCTGCTCCTTACTCACCCATACACAGCCCCATCTCAAGCAGCCAGCTTCCAGCCAGGACCCCTGCTCCTCTCTCTGTAAAGTGAGAAGGAGCTTTTTGGTTCTCATTTCTGCTGTTACTAGTCCTTGTTTCTGAGCTTGCCTGTCTGATTTTCTCCCTCCTAACTGCCCTGCTAGGCACAGACTGCTGTTAATAGATACTTGGCCTCTGATTGGGAAGTAACTGTAGATCAGGGCTGATGTGAAGTCATTATAAGTCACAGGTTGCAAAAGGTTTGCTCCCACATGCCTTGGAGGATCGATTAGCAGTGGCTGTATGGAACCCAGTGTTGTGAAGGATCCTAAAGTTGAATGTAGACTCAAGAGAAAAGGGAGCTGTGATTGATTAGTAATGTCTGCTTGGGTAGGGGAAGGAGTGGGCCAGCTCCTCGGCCCCAAGAGCAGACTGATTGTCACGGAGGGGTGGGGAGAGTTGCCAAGTGTACCCCGGGACATCAGCCTCCAGCTTCAAGGGAGTGATGCCTGCTCTCTGTTGTGCAGAGTTACAGATGACAAATCAGGGAGCACAGAGGAGGGAGAGCTTCATGACAGAGGGGGCATTTGAGGCAGGTATCTAAGGATGACCGAGAGTTGAGAGGCCATGAGAGGAGGCAGGGCCTTCCAGGCTAAAGGAACAGCCCCAGCGTGTGTGTAGGGACAGACGAGGTCCTGGTGTGCTTGAGAGGTGGCTGGAGTGCATCGGTCTGAGCCCAGGGCTATGGTGGGAAAGTGACCGGCCAGGGAGTCGAGGACAGGTTAGGAGGAGCACTGGCCGTCCAGGAAGGAAGTTGGTTTAAATTCCGTGTGAACCGTGGCAGGTGTCTGAGACAGGCGTGGCACAGTCAGAGGCTTGCCTTCAGCAGATGCTACTATGAGGACGAAGCACGGTATACTCTCCTTACCCTTAATTCATTCTGCAGTGCCCTCTCCACATTTGGGGAACATAGCCTTCATCCTTCCCCCATCCAAAACATAAAAATAATATAAAAAGGCCTTGCAGCCTGCCACTTCCCTGCCTGAGTTTCTGGCCCACCCCTGGTCCAGCAGGTAAAGACTCACAGCTCCCCAGGAGTGCATGACATGCCAATCCCAGGCCTCACCCTTCAGTGCAAATAACAATAATAACAGTAACAGTCATCTCAGCAAGCAGCATGGGCCCAGCAGGGCTGCAAGGGAAGCTGTGATTGTCCACCCCTTGCCAGGAAGATGGGTATGGCCTGCTGCTAAGGGGCTGAGGCCACTGTGGGGATGTGTCTCCAGCCTGTGCCTCCCGAGGAGGGGTATTTGCAGTCTGCTGGGCAGATCCTCGCCCTGACTGGGGTTCCTGGCCTCCAGAACAGGGTTCACTGCCCAAGGATGGGGTACTTGGGCCCTGGGATAGGCGACACTGCCAGTGATGGGGTACATGGCACCCAAGGTGGGATACACTGCCCAGTATGTGATGCATGGCCCCAAGATAGGGTACTTGAACCCAAGGTGGGGTACATGGCCCCAGGATGGGGTACCTGGCTGCAAGGATAGTCTTTAGCCCCAAGAATAAGGAACATTGCCCCAGATGACCCCCAGGAGAAAGTACATGGCCTCAGGATAGGGTATAAGGCTGTCCCTGAGAGAATGGACCATCAGCCAATGATGCCCCAGAATGATTCCACCTGCATCCAAAGCCAAGTGCTTCTGGTTTGGGCATTAGTAGGTTTTGATTAGCCGTGCTTTTCCGGGTCCATTAGTGTACACAATTAAAGAGTTGGTTTGCTATATTCTATCCTCTTGTCGTAGCTCAGAGATCTCTGTGACTTTGGGGGCTGTCTTTCTCCAGCACCTCTTGGCATTTGGCAGCATCCATTTATTAACCCAATGACTATTTACTGAGTGCCTCCATGATGCCAGCCCCATGTTAGACTTAAGGATACAACAGGGAACATGACAGGGAACATGCCCCCGTAGAGCTAACATGAATGTGTGTGCGGGGGAGGAAGGCAGATGGGTTGGGGCAGGTAGTCAGCAAGTCAAGTGGATAAACCAGATCATTTGAGATGAGGTGGGGCTGTGAAGACAGTGACATGGGGTGTGAGGACGCAGAATAACATCTCTTTAGACAGACGCTAGCTATATGATGGGGCATGTGAGTTACCTTCTCCAAGAAGGGAACTCATGACCTGAGAGGTGAATAATGACTGGCATATAGTGACCTCAGGCTGGAACATTCCTGGCAGAGGACACAACCAGGGTGAATGTCCTGAGGCAGCTACAGAGTGTTCAGGAGCAGAGGCAAGACCACGGCAGAGGCGGGGGGTGAGTCCAGGGGCCACTTTGTGAGATGCAGTGGGAAGACTGTCTCGGGTCAGGTCACAGCAGCCTTAGATGTGATCTAGTTTAAGTTTGGGTTCTTTTAAAAAAATTTTTTAATTGCGATAAAAGACACGTAACATAAAATTTGCCATCTTAGCCATTTTAAAGTGTACAGAGTGTCAGGTATGTTCACAGTGCTGTGCAGTCAATCTCTAGAATTATTTTCATCTTATTGAACTAATACTGAACCCCGTAAACAACAGCTCCCATCCCTCACTGTCCCCAGCCCCTGGCAACCACCCTTCTAGATTCTGGCTCTGTGAGTGTGACTCCTTTAAGTATATCATGTCAGCAGAATAATACCACTGTTGGTCTTTTTGTGACTGGCTTATCAGCATAGACTTAGCGTAAGGTCCTTGGGTTTCATCCATGTTGTAGCATGTGTCAGCATTTCCTTCCTTTTAAGGCTTAATAATTTTCATTGGACGTAGGTGCCCCATTTTGTTCGTTCATTCTTCCATCAGTGGACACTTGGGTCGCTTCTACCTTTTGACCATTGTAATTAAATGCTGCTCTGAACATGGGTATACAGTGATTTAAGTTCTTCAGGGTTCCACGTTTCACCCATGAGGTAGGCTGAGCCCTCACCTGGGTTGGGTTGCTTCAGGGTGGAGGGGGCCAGCCTCTCTGGGTTACCCTTCCCGGTGAGGTAGGGGAGGCCAAGAACAGAGAATCCTCCAGAAGCACCGATTGAGCTGAGAGCCCTAAGACTGAGCCTTTAAATCATCCTGGGGCCAGAGGAGCTTTTCTCTGCATCCAAAATGTGAGCCATAAACCAGGCTGACTTACACGCAGTACTCACTGGTCTGGTTGTTTATGGCCAGCATCCTTTCTGATTGGTTGATGCCTGTACTGTGCCTGTTGTTAAATATTTGAATATCACCCTGCTATAAACCAATCTCAGAACTTCTAAACCTGGCTGTGTGTCAGAATCTCTTGCAGGGAGAATGGAAGCTGCTTTTTAAACATTCGCACTCTGGGTTCCCTCCACAGCCTATCAAGGATCAAGGCTTGGGAATCTGTTTTGTAACAAGCACACTGGGTGATCCTGATGGCATAGCCTTAGGGGGTCTTATGAAGTAGAAGCAGGTCTTGTGATGAGAGTTCAAGTGCAAATAGTTTATCAGGGAGGAGAGTCTGGGAAACACAGGTCAGGGAGTAAGAATATGAGACTGGGAAGAGAAGGAAGTCATAAAGATGCTTCATCAACCAGGTCACCTCAGTGGGCAAGTGGACATGAATCCCATGGGGGAACTTCAAGAGCTGGTTTGGAAAACAGCCTTTGAGTTACCCCCTGAGAGATGAGGGATCTAGGACATTTATCTACCAACTCTTTATCTGCCATCTTTTACCAGTCATTCATTGAGTGCTCTGCCAGAGGCATTACTTCTCTGGCATAAACAGCCTGTCCTGTGTGTGGTTGAAGCAGTGTCTGGTGGTCAGAACCCTTCAGGACTGGCAATTGGCGGTGAGGCTGGTATGTGTGGCAGTGGTATGTAAGGCATAGAGGGCAGGGTACCAACGGCATCGGCTATGCAGGACTGCCGGGTTCCCATCACTCCACATACAAGGAGTGGTAAGCCCCTGTGAAACAATGATTATCCTTACCACTGAGGAGAGTTGAGCAAGCTCCGGGAGTTGGTGATGGACAGAGAGGCTGGCGTTGCTGCAGTCTATGGGGTTGCAAAGAGCTAGATACGACTGAGCCACTGAACTGCCTGACTGCTGAAGAGAACTTCACGTCTCATCCATTTCTGGCAGAAATGTAAATGGTGTGATTACTATGGGCAACAGTTTGGTGTTTCCTCAAAGAGTTAATAGTTTCTATAGGACTCAGCAATTCCACTTGTAGAAATATACCCACCCCCACCCTTGCCCCAGAATTGAAACAGATGTTCAAACAAAAACTTGTCCACAGGTGTTCATAGCAGTATTATTCATAGTAGCCAAAAGGGGGAAACAACTCAGATGTCCATCAGCTGATGATATGGGTAAACAAAATTTAGCATGCCATACAGTGGGGTAGTCGTCACAATAAGGAATTAGGTACTAATATATTAGCACAGGGAACTCTGCTCAGTGTTATGCGGCAGCCTGGTTAGGAGGGGGAGTTTGGAGAGAATTGATACATGTATATGTATGCATGTCTGAGTCCTTTTGCGTCCACCTGAAACTCTCACAACGTTGTTAATCACTTGTGCGCCAATAAAAAATAAAAAGTTAAAAATACTAATACGTGTTACAGACGGATGAACCTTGAAAACATTATGCTGAGTGAAAAAAACCCCAGCACTTACTGTATGATTCTATTTATATGAAATATCCAGAACAGGAGAATTTGTAGGGACAGACAATGTGGATTAGCAGTTGCCAGAGGCTGGGGGAGGAGGGAATGGGGAGGAATGCTAATGGGGATGGGTTTCCTTTTGGGGTGATTAAAATGTTCTGGAAACAAATAATGGTGATGTTTACACCACATTGTGAATGTACTGCATGCCACAGAAATTAATTAAAATGATATACTTTATATTATATATATTTTACTACAATTTAAAACAAGAGCTCCAGGTATTGCATAGCCTGAGTTGCAGGGTCTACCGTTTCTCAGGTGAGAAACAGTGCCAGGATCCCACAGCCGGACTGGCTCTCCTGAGGGGCTGCTTCCGGGGGCACTGAGTGGGAGTTGGGCCCCATAGCTTGGCCTCTTTCCTGTCTGAATGGTGCAAACAGAGGTTGCTGGAAGCCTCCCTAATGGGGAAATGAGTCCTGTGTCCTGGAGAGCCAAAGCCAGGCCTGGCTTCTACAGAATGGCAGGCTAGCTGGGCGGGGGAGTATGTGCCTAGCAGGAAAATTGCGGGGTGTCTTGTCTTAAATATAACATTAAATTGGCACCTTTAATTAGTACACTTAGAAAAGGTCACTAGCAATTACCTGGGATACAAAGAAGGCGTGAGCAGGCAAGAGCCCGTGAGGAAGCCGAAAAGGACCATTTTGAGCAGCACATAATTGAGGGGAAAATGGATAAAAGTCCAGAAAATTACAGGGTGGGTGACAGCAGCTGATGGCCCCATCCCTGTCCTGCCCTGTGCCCCCCTTCTTGGGAGAGCCTGAGCATCAGGCCTGGGAGAGTCATTTGGGATACTGGGCCAAGTTGTGTGACCTTGGGTGGGGTCCAGTGTGGCCTATCTGGAATCCCATGGACCGGCTGGGAGCTTAGCCCCATATTCTGCACCTGGGCTGGGCCCTCAAGGAGGTTGACAAGCGAGATTTTCAGTCTAGGGGGCTACCATGGACTTGCTGATGTATTGTGTCCAAGCAGGGGCCCCACGGGCCTCAGTTTCCTTGTGTTGAATCTCCCCAGGGCCTTGGGAAGTAGCTGTATTCCTCAAACTTTGCTGCTAAAGGACCCCTGAGGATATCAGAAAGGAACCGGGTATCCCCGGAAGTCAGCAGGAGGCTGGAAATTCTTTTGTGGTTGTAGATTATATCTTTAAAAATGAATTAAATATTATAGTTGCATTATATTCCCACTTGTCTTAGTATAAAACAGTTGCTTGTCACTGAGTGACAGAGATGCTTTGGGGAGATGTGCTTGGTTTTTCTGTGATGTCACATATCTCCTCCTTCCCCTCCTAGGAAGGAGCACTGTACTGGGAGTCTGGAAACTTGGGCTTAAGCCCTGACTCTGTTGCTCACTGTTGTACTTTGGGCAAATTGCTAAATGCTTCCAGCTTTTCCACTTTTAAAATGGGAAGGGAACTCCCCAAAAGATCTCTGATTTTTTTGCTTCATGATTCCACTCCTTCTGCTTCTTACCTCCTCTCATCACCTTGGATGCTGCCATGTCCTACTCTGATGTGTGATCTTAGAGAGCCTATTGTGCCTTTCCGAGCCTCAACTTCCTAATCTGTATAATGGTTGGGAAAATGACTGCCAAACAGAGTTGTTGAGAGGATTTAGTGAAAGAACCCATGTGAATGGGCTCCTATTTCATGTCTAGCATTTCATAAGAGCCCAATGCTTGCCCGGTATCTTCTTTTTCTGAGTCACTTAGGGTCTGTTAGAGTCATGTCCATGGACGTCCTGAATCTTGAGTTTACATATCAAGTGTTGAGATTTGTAAGATTGTGGAAACAAATGTGGGCACTGGGCCAGAATGCCTGGGCTTTGAAGTCCTACTCTGCCATTTGCTAACTGTGTGGCCATGGTAAATTACTTAATCACTCTGTTACCTTATTTGTTAAGTGAGGAGAATAACAGGAAAGATTGAATTAGATATTACACAGAAATCCTTAGCCAAGTATCTGGAATGTGGTTAGTGTTCCAGAATACTGGTTCTCATTGTCATGTTAGAAATTCTTTCCAAAGTTGACTTAGAAAAGCTCATCAGCATTCTTTTCTAAATAAAATCCCAAGTTTTGAATTCTTCCTTCCTTAGCTAGATCATCGGAGCTATTCAGTAAATATGAGAGTCACTATATGGGGCAAAAAGAGTGTCCATCCCATTTTATAGGGTAAACTGAGGCTTTGAAAGAAGTGATTTGCTGAAGGCCATGGTTCTAACCTAACTACTTTGAGGATCAGATGGAAACTGCAGACCCTCCTTGTAGAGAATGACACACTGTACACTCAGAACATTTTGCACAGTTCTTGAGGGTTTAAGGACCTCTTGAAGCTACAGTCACCACCTAATCCAATGCCTGGGACCTCCTGGTTTTAGCACATCTCCTGGGACATGCCTCTTCAGTTGCTCAGTTGTGTCCAACTCTACAACCCCATGGACCGCAGCATGCCAGGCCTCCCTGTCCATCACCAACGCCCAGAGCTTGCTCAACCTCCATTGAGTCAGTGATGCCATCCAACCATCTCATCCTCTGTCATCCCCTTCTCCTCCTGCCTTCAGTCTTTCCCAGCATCAGGGTCTTTTTCAGCGAGTTCGTTCTTTGCATCAGGTGGCCAAAGTATTGGAGTTTCAGCTTCAGCATCAGTCCTTCCAATGAATGTTCAGGGTTGATTTCCTTTAGGATTGACTGGTTTGACCTCCTTGCAGTCCAAGGGACTCTCAAGAGTCTTCTCCAGCACCACAGTTCAAAAGCATTGATTCTTTGGCACTAGCTTTCTTTATAATCCAATTCTCACATCCATACATGACTACTGGAAAACCATAGCTTTGACTGGATGGATCTTTATTGGCAAATATCTCTGCTTCTTACTATGCTGTCTAGGTTTGTCATAGTTTTCTTCCAAGGAGCAAATGTCTTTTAATTTCATGGCTGAGGTTACCATTGTTTCCATTGTTTTGCCATGAAGTGATGGGACTGGTTGCCATGATCTGTTTTCTGAATGTTGAGTTTTAAGCCTACTTTTTCACTCTCCTTTTTCACTTTTATCAAAAGGTTCTTTAGTTCTTCTTCACTTTCTGCCATAAGGGTGGTGTCATCTGCATATCTGAAGTTATTGCTATTTCTCCCAGCAATCTTGATTCCAGCTTGTGCTTCATCCTAGAAATAATGAATGCCTCAGTTCTAGACAAACTTGGGTGGTTGGTCACCCTACCTGAAGGCTACCTGAGGGGACTGCTGTGAACCCCAGGGGAAGGTGACCTGCTCTAAGACTTCTTAGGCAGGGTTAGGCCAGGCATTCTGATGTCCAGCCGTGGCCTCTGGCCAGGGCTTTGTCTCCTGGTGAAGGCAGTGCCTCAGTCCTCTAACTGTGGACAGGAGCTAGACTTTGTCACCTGGCTTTAGACTGGAGTCCCCTGATGCTGCTGCCTATCTTCCTAACCTCTGTGTACTCCAGTGTTCACCACACAGCCAGCACCTAGTCACTGTTGAATGAGTGCCAGGTTTGTAAAATTTTCTGAATTAGAAAATATTGCTTCCATTTGTAAAAGACAGAAATCCAACTCCACTTAGGCAAAAAAAAAAAAAAAGAGAGGGAGGGGTGATTTATTTATTAGCTCACACGGCTGAGCAGTCCAGGAAATAGTGCTAATATCACGTATGCTGCTAAGTCACTTCAGTCGTGTCCGACTCTTTGCGGCCCCATAGATGGCAGCCCACCAGGCTCCATCGTCCCTGGGATTCTCTAGGCAAGAACACTGGAGTGGGTTGCCATTTCCTTCTCCAGTGCACGAAAGTGAAAAGTGAAAGGGAAGTCGCTCAGTCGTGCCTGACTCTTAGCAGCCCCATGGACTGCAGCCTACCAGGCTCCTCCGTCCATGGGATTTTCCAGGCAAGAGTATTGGAGTGGGGGTGCCAGTGCCTTCTCCAATATCACGTATAGTTGACTGCAAACCCTCAAACCATTAGGAATCTCTCTCCATGTACCATTTGGCTCTGTTTTCCTCCTTGTTGGCCTCATCCTCAGCCAGGCTCTTCCTGTGGTGCCAAAGATGGCTGCCAGCAGGATCAACCCCAGTGGAAGAAAAGCACCTCTCTCCTACTTGTTTCATTAGAAATCCCAGGTTTGGCTTTGATTGGCTAGTTTGGGTCACATGCTCATCCCTGAACCAATCACTGTGATCAGGGAGATGCTGTGCTCTGATTGGCTAGGGCTAAGTAGTGTGTCCATTTTGGAACCTAAGAAGGGAAGAGCTGTGGACTTGTGCTCATCTGAGCTTCATAGAGAACCCTTTCTTTAAGTTAAAAGAAAAGAGTATAGGTGGAAGTCACAGAACAAGGTGAATGATAGTTTCCTGTTAAACACTGTGACAAGTGACCAGGGCAGAGGCAGGGAGCCTGGGATGGAGCCAAAGATGCAAAGGGGTCCTGCAGCAGTCGGTGACCTGCTGGCGGTCTACTGGGCAACTGCTGCCCGCAGGAACCTCAGCTACCTGAGTAAGGTGCTCAAGAATGGACTAACCTCCTGTTTTTGTTCTCTGCTGTCCCCTGTGGGTACTTCAGGTTCCTCTGTGACCCAGTTGCTGGCCCGAGACATGGACAATGACCCCCTGGTGTTTGGCGTGTCTGGGGAGGAGGCCTCCCGCTTCTTTGCTGTGGAGCCTGACACAGGCGTGGTGTGGCTCCGGCAGCCACTGGACAGAGAGGTATGACCCGCCTCGACCTCCGCCCCAGTCCCTCCCTAGGGAGGCAGGGGCACATGCTAGAGGAAGATGGCATATCGTCTTCTCACCCTGAAGCAGAATCTTCCTGCCTGAATGGTGCCCCTCTTCCAGGGCCAGTGCTGATGTCTGCATTTGGCTTTAGAATGGGGTGGTTGGAAGTGTCTTCAAGTAGGGGGCAACACTGGGTAGGCAAGAGGGACAGTGACCTTGGGTACATCCCCTGTAGGATTGTGGCTCCATGGGAGCCATGCTTGTCATTTCCATGTGTGTGAAAGACAGTGGCTCAGTTGTATTCTACTTTTTGGAACCCATTAGACTGTAGCCCACCAGGTTCCACATCCATGGTACTTTCCAGGCAAGAATACTGGAGGGGTTGGCATAAACCAACACAATTCTGTAAAGCAACTAAAAATTAATTTAAAAAAAAAAAAAAGAATACTGGAGTGGGTAGCCACTCCCTTCTCCAGGGGCTCTTCTCAATCCAGGGATCAAACCCAGGTCTCCCACATTTTGCGCCACCCCCCTCCCCAACAAATGTTCCCCCAAAGGATATTTTCCAGAGACACAGGAACTGGTGACAGTAGCCTTTAGCAAATTAAAGTAAGGGTTTGAGCAAACCCACACCCACTTTCTCCTCACATTGAAGTGGCCACACTTTGCTTGAGATCACACAGCAGATTAGAGACAGAGCCCAGATTAGAACCCAAGATTCTTGACTTTTACTCTATTTCTCTTTTATGGGAAAGATCCATATTCCGAACCTACTTCTCCAATCCAAAAGACAATGCTTATTTCGTAGGAAGCCTTCAGCCATCCAGGGCCAGACCAGCTCTTAGGGCAATGCTGGAGGGTCTCCACCCCCATGTAGGGCTCTGGACTCCAGGCCTCAGCTCGCCTCTCTAATTCTGTTCTCCTCCCTCCCTACATTTTCTTTCAGACCAAGTCAGAGTTCACAGTGGAGTTCTCTGTCAGCGACCACCAGGGGGTGAGTGTCCCGCGAGGCCCCTGCTGCCCGGGAGGCAGGGTCCCTGGGCCTTTGGGTGGAAAGAGGGCAGAGGCTGAGGCCGTCATTAACTCCCCATGCTTGTCTTGCCAGGTGATTACAAGGAAGGTCAACATCCAGGTCGGGGATGTGAATGACAACGCGCCCACGTTTCATAATCAGCCCTACAGCGTCCGCATCCCTGAGGTAGGCGCCCCCGGCTCACACTCGAGGGACATTTGGGGTCTGCTGCTCTGGGGCCGCCTGATGCTGGGAGAAGGGCAGCTCCAGCTCCTTCTCTCCTGCCTGGGCATCTGCTCTGGGCACATTGGTGACCAAACCAGTACCTTTGAGGGGGCTTGTCTGCCGGTTGCAGAGAGCAGGTTGGTGGGAGCCTCATGCCTGAGAGAGGACCCTGGATAAATCCCCGAACTCTGGCCAGAGTCAGGGACAGGACAGAGATTGGGAGAGGCAGGTTGTACCTCATTTTTTCCATTCACAGCGTCTGGGCCTTGGATGGGTGGGTTGGCAGCCTTAAAACCCCTAGCCTCCCAGCTTTGGCCAGAACAGTCCCCCAAGCATGCAGGGCACATGCAGTGACTAGAAGGGGCTTTCTTTCTTGAACCCCACGCTCGCCCCTCTGGCTCGCCGGCCGTTGGCTCCTCTGGGTCGTCTGTGTACTCTGAGTGTATTTGCATGAGTGCATGAGTGTAAAACCAAGCCATTGCTGGTAATTGAGAAGTACAAATTATTGCATTACGAACGGTTCGATTATAAGCTGGCTGCTGGCCCCAGGGTTCTCATTGCTTGCTATCCCTCTCCCTGGTGGCTGATGGCAGGCTTCTGGGCTGGCAGTTAGTGATTCAAAGATCTTGAAGGTGGCGGATAAAGAGCTTCTAGCTGGGTGTCCCTCAGGCCTGTCCTAGGGGCTCTGGGTTGGGCAGCAGCAGTGAAGGAAGGAGATGATATCCACTAGGGAGAGGCAGGCTGCCCCTGTGGCATTGGAGTTTTCGCCCCTTTATGTCATTGGATAAGGAAACTGAAAGAGCTCTAGAAAATACCTATTTAGTTTATAGATGAGAAAAGTGAGGCTCAGCGTGGGAGAGTGACTTGCCTAAGGTCACACAGCTTTGACTTCCAGCTTCCTGACTCCCAGGGCAGCCTCAGATGCCTCAAGGATGAAGAAACCTGGTATCATGTCTCCATGTTCCTGTTGCTGGCCCTCCTTTCTCAGCTGTGAGGCAAGGGTCCTGTGCTTGTGCCAGAAAGAGGACCAATGTGCAGGTGGGGTACACCGGAGGTGCTCATGCCCTCCCTGATGGAATGGGACACAGGCAGAGAGACCCTGCAGTCCCAAGCACAGGGGCACAGTGCCCTGAGCTGTGGCCAGCATGCCCAGGATTGCAGCTTGGCTCTGGCCCCCTGCTCATTTGGAAGTCTCCCTAATTTAATTAAGGGTCTCTACGTGCCAGCCTGCACTCCGGGCCCAGGCTTAGAAACCAAGGGCATGGCTCAGAGTTAATGAGCCTTGGACCCATTGCTCAGCTGCCATCCTGGCAGGCATGTCTGCCCTCTGCCTTCCCTCATAGGAGCAGCAGACAGCAGCAATGGCAAGGGGATGAGGGGTCGCATCCCTGCTCTCAGCCCCTGGGCTGGGGCCAGCCTTTCCTATCTCCCTTGCCAGGAGAAAATGTGACCTCCAACACTACCCTGTTGGAATCCCCCGGGATTCTCCAAAGGCCTCTGCCTCCAAGGAGAGAGCCTCTTCAGACATTCATTTATTTAACAAATATTTATTGAGTGTCTGCTGTGAGCTTGGCGCCATGCCAGGCTCTCACTGCACAGAGACCTGGGAGGCCAGAGGAGTATATAATGACGAGAGCCAGAACCAGAGGCCAGAGACCCCAGGTTTAGCCCCTGCTCTGCCCCCCAGATTTCTGGGTACATTAGGGCACACCATTTAACCTCTCTGAGCCATAGTCCTCCTTCTTTAATAAAAGCAGAGGACAGGTGAGATTAAATGGCCTGCCTCCTGCCCATCTGATGAGGAGAGGGTGGGCCAAGAGGGGCTAGCTCGAAGGACACACAGTCCTTGGAGGCAGGCCCATGTGGTTTACTCATCTGCATGTAAACCTCCCTGGGTCACTCAGTGGCCTGATATTCGATGCCTTGCTCAGGGCAGCTCCATGTAGCCACTGGGGATGTGGTGTCAGCTGGATGGAGGCCTGGCCACTCCTGACCCAAGGTGGTTTGGCACTGACCAGCCCTGCCCTGGGGTGGGTCATCTGAGCTAGAGCTTAGCTGCTGGACTCAGGTGCCAGCTGGAATACCAGTTAAGATTCTGCTGGTCCTGGCCCAGGCTTCAGCCAGGGATCTCCTGCTTACATGGTGGTCACCCTGGAAACCCCAGGCCCTCGCCCTTGAGAAGCATGATTCAGTGGCAGAGGCCCTGTGGGTATGAACAGGGTGAGAACACAAACCGGAGGAATGGGGAGGGGGAACTACAGACCCCACAAGGCATCAGTCCTCAAGGTCACCAGAGCAATCAGAGAAATCTTGATAGGCTTCCTGGAAGAGGTGGGTTTCCAGGAGAAGCTCGCCAAGGTGAGCAGCAGAGTTCCTGTGTTATATGGTGGGAAGAGGTAGCCTGGAGGTCAAGACACCTGGGTTCTAGTGCTAACAACTAAGACTTTAGACCTGTTGCTGCCTCTCTGATGGCTTCAATTCCAACAGCTGTTAAGCTGAGGCAGTTGGCCAGGTCCCTGCCAGGACTGACGTTCCACGGTCTGAGCAGGAATCCAAAGTGAGTGGCTCCTTCTTACCCTCCAGTACTTCATTATTCCGTGAAGGGCTGGCAGAGACCTCCAGTGGCTCCCTCCATCCACTTAGCTCCTCTCTTGGCAGTCCCAGCCACCTGCGTGTCATCCCTAACCTTCCTGACCTCCACTCCCCCGAGCCCTAGGGGTCTTGATAATATTGGGGTCTGTTGTGCCTAGAACCCTGGAATACGCATGAGGAAAAAGTTACAGGGAGGTAAATTCTAGGTCTACATAAGGAAGAATTTGCTGACTGAAACTTCCAGTCTCCTCCCCAGCCCTGCTGAGCGATGTACTGAGCTCCCCATCCCTAAAGTTAGGCGAATAGAAGCAGAAGCCCGTGTTTCAGAAGTCATCTAGTGCTGAGTATTGGAGAGGTGATGAATCAGAGGCTCCCAAACATACCCCATCAGAATTTCCTGGGGAGCCTGTTAGGCTGCATGTTCCTGGGCCCCTGCAGTTCTGAATCAGTGGTTTGGGGAGAGCTGGCCCAGGAAGCTGCATTTTTAACACCATGGTGGCAGCACACCCTGGGGGATAACATCTGTGGCCGTCCCCACCAGAGGGTTTCCCAGAGGTCCCACAGCAGCTCCTCTTTGAGAACTCTCAGCCTGTCCACAGCTGCCTAGAGACATCAACCCATGGGGAATCACGTCCCAAGGCCTAGCACCTGAGCAGGTGGGAGGCGGGTCAGGACCAGGCACTGCCCCTTTCCTAGAGACGTTCACCCGCCCCCTGCCCTCCCAGACCTGCCCTGTCTCCCTCCAAAAGCCCCTGCCTAAGCCGGGCAGGTGTGTTTGGGTTTGTTGGTTCTCAGTTCCCCTTCTGCCCACCCTTCTCCACTCACTAAGCTGTTCTACATGTAATTATCCATTTTATCAGGGTGAAAGGCCCTGCAATTCACTTGTCGAAGCCCTAACGAGGCAGCGTGGATGCTTTCAAGTCTGTAAAGAAAAGGGAAATCCTGCTAGAATTGGCAACTTAATTCACCAAGCCAGCCTCGACAGACCTCATTAAGTCCCCGTGTATTCATTTCAGGCTAATGGCTGTCATGCTGACTGCTGTTTGATTTGCTGTAATAGACTTTTATGGCGTTCCAATTTGCTCAGACGTGTTTGCCTGTGTCTCTGCCCAGCTGCGCTGCTCCAGCACCTCCGTTAGGGTTGCGTGCCCACCTCGCTGACCTTCAGCACTGCCCCATGCTCCTCCTCCTCCTGCCCCCGCCCCTCAGCCCTTCAGCTGTGCCCCCAGGGAGGTGACTCTAGGGCCTAGGTGTTCGGGTCAGAGGACAGATGGTGCCAGAAGGCTCCTTGGGCTCAGCAGGGCCTCTGGAGTGTCAGGGTTGGCCATGTCATTGACATTCTGAGAAGTTCAGCCTTCTTAGCTGGGCCTTTAGCCCTCTGGCTCCACCTGCCTTTCTCAGCTTATCTTCTGGTATTCCTCCACACGAGTCCTCCTGTCAGCCAAGGGGCTAAGCCAGTGCCTCTGAGCATGTGTCTATGTGTCACTTTTCTTTGTGAAACACATGTTCCACTGTTCTAACTAGTTCTGGAGTGCTTTCTTTCTTCTTGCAGCCTAACTCTATTCTGCCTGTCCTTCAAAGCCCAAATCTGGTCCACTGTGCTTTGATTCCCTCAAATTGTTTGAAATGAACACAAACATTTGTTGAACAGCAATGGAGCGGGGCCCAGGGATTTTCAGTTGGCTTGGCAATTCAGGGTAGAAAAAACAGACTCTACTGTTTGCCAGCTGTGTAACTTGGGAAGGAACTTAATCTTTCTGGACCTCAGTTTTTTATCTATAAGATGGGTGATAATATTTCTGTTGTGGGGTTATTGTGAGAGCTATAATAATGCCAGTAGGAAAAGCCCTTAGTCCACTTTGTGGCTCATAATATATTTAGTATATATATACTAGTGATTGAGACCAGGGTCTTTGTGCTCAGAGAAGGTAATGTTACAGGGAGAAAAACAAGTAAGTAGATGTCTAACTACCTCTAAATGTATTAAATGCTATGGGAGCTTAGAATGTGCAAAGTGGGATGGAAGGAATAGACCTCTGGAGTGAACTGTAGAAGGAGTGAACTGGTCTATATATGGGGGCTATTCGTATGGGACCTTAGAGGATGAGTAGGAGTTTGTTATGTGGAGAAGCAGATTATGTTGTCTCTGAATATCATATACTTTCTGAGATCCTCTAGTGTTTTTTTTTTTTTTCCATATGATGGAATTTCCCAAAAAGGAGGTAAACTCTAACTCCTGCCCAGAGAGCCTGTTGAGGTGGGACAGCGACTGTATAGGTATGTGTGTCCCCTGCAAGTGCCCCCTGTTACCTTGTAGAAACATATTGGGCTGGAAGTGGGCCTTCTGGCTCCCTGCCCAGGTTTCTGTGACGAATAGGTCCTGTGTAGATCTTTGTCACCCCTGGCTTCAGGTAACAAAATGGGGATGAGGTTGGAGGTGGGGAGGAGTGGGGCTGAGATGAGTCAAAAGGGGCCCGAGAGACTGAGAGCTCTTCTCGGATCCTCAAAGATGGCTCAGAACATGATCGGAGCCAGAACCCAGGGCTCCTGGCCCCGGGTCCAACTAGGCCACACTATCTCTCCATATCACTTAATAAGGACAGATGAAAGTCACTCCTTGAATGTCCTCCCCAGGGATGGGAAAACAGGGAGGAGAGTATTCTTGATAATCATTTGTCAGTGAAACAAAACAAAGAATTCATTTCTATGATGATGATAATAAGTTGGTGTTTTGTTACTGAGCGCTTCCTGTGTGCCTAGTACTCTTCTTCTGGTATGGGCGCTGACTGAGCCCTCACTTCATGGGGTAGCCACTCTTGTCCCCATTCTACAGATGTGGATATGAAAGTAGACAGGTTATATAAGTTGTCCAAAGCTAGGCAAGGATGGGGCCAGGATTCAGGGACAGGTCTGATTATGTGACCTTCAGCAGGTAACTTCAATTCTACCTACAAAATGGAGATAAGTATCCATGCCTTGCAAAATTATTGTGAGACTGAAGTATAAGGGACTGTGTATGAGAATTGCTGAGCCCAGTGTAAATGCCCAGTAAATGGTCATAGTTATAGTCATTGCATGTCTGTCTCTCCTGCCAGACAGAGCAGGGACAGAGCTCAAGTACTGCGTCCTCAGTACCCAGCCCAAGATCTGGCCCTTGGATGTGAACTTCACAAATGGGCAGAGCCCTGCTGGCTGCTTCCTCTGCCTCTTGAGTGGTTGGAAGGACAGCTGGGTTTATGCCAAGAACTCACTGCTGGCGCTCACTGATGCCTGCTGTTGCCTGCCAATTCTTGAACCTCAGCCGTGCCATCCCATGTGCCCTGGGCATGTGGGGAGCCCAGAGTGGCCCAGAGCGTGCAGAGGTGGACTTGCCAAACTTATTAGCCCCACTGGGCACTATGGCAGTGCCCCCAGCTGCCCTCCTCAAGGTATGCCCATCAGATGATGAATGATTTATAAACTGCATCCTCAGGCTGCAGAGAGAAGTGGGGATGAGAGGGACTCCCACTGGCTTGTGCCTGCCATCCCCCTAAGGTATCAGCTCTGCTCACAAGAGTGTCATCTCCCATGCCAGTAGAGGCAGCCCCTGGACAGGCCATATTAACTTACACCCTGGGCCATGGTGCTTGGCGGCCCCCCTCTGCATCTATAACTACCCGCCTATTGATCTGGGAGAGGGAGACCAGTTGGTCATCTCAGGGGCCCTGGATCCTGCTGGTCAGAGTCAGGGCGGGCGGCGGCCCTGGGCCACGCCTCTGTGCCCTGCGGTGAGCGCCCTGAGGTGTCTGTGTCCTCTCTGGTCCCCTCCTGTCAGCACAGTGACTGGTACCTCAGACTCGTCCCTTCTTCCAGTGGGTGTCACAGTCTGCAGCAGCAAGGACAGCAGGCTTTGGGCTTGTGGCTGTGAAGTTATGCACACAGCAAAGCAACAGCGCTGACTGTTGCAACATTCTTGAGGTGTGTGTGGTAGTGATGTGTGAGTGTGCACTTAAGTGATGTCTTCTCTGTGTCCTGGTGTTTTCACTGTCTTTCATTTGTCCTATGACAGCTCTGTAAGTTAGGGGACAATTTTTCTTCCCATTTTCAGGATGAGAGACACTGAGGCCAGTACAAGGTTACTGCCTTCCCTAAGTTCCCAGGTGTCAGATATTGCAACTAGAGCCATAGTCTTGCTGTCATCTTTCAGCACCTTTGCATGGGTCTTTTCCACTCTGCCATTACCTGCTGTGGTTTGCCAAAAGTTGCCCTGATTTAGGCAGGATGCAGGGAGGTGAGCTGGGGACTCTGGGCTCTGAGCACAGGCTCCCCCCATCCAAGGCTGGGGCTGGCCCATGAGCCCTGTGCACAGGCTGTGGGGGTCCAGTGGAGAAGCTTCACTCAGAGCCCTCTGCCAGTGGTCTTCAGTGAGGACCATCCCAATGGTCAGGACCCAGCCCTGGTCATAGTTATGCACCTTCTGCATGACCTGCTGGGTTAGCCCTCCAAGGCAACCGCCAAGATTTCCAACCCCACATGTACATGCGGCATTATTTGTGAGAAGTAAGAGAATGGCACACATGGGTGAATGCCAGCCTGCTCCACCTGCCTGCAGGGATGATTCAACAACTTTCTGCCGTTTCTTCCTTGAGTCTTAGGTGCCCAGGAGGGAGTAAATGGAGTCCCACAGAATCCAGGCCCAGAGAGCTCAGCCCAGCCACATAGTTCAAAGCTCCTTGCTCCCTCATGCCCACTGTGGAGTGAAGCCCAGGGCCCCCCAATCCCCCGAGACCCCTGTGGCAGCTTCTTCCCTGCCTGGGGTGCATGGCCAGGGCTGTGGACACTCGCCACCATCCTCAGCATGAGGAAAGAGGATGGTGCAGGAGCAGGAAATGGAAGGAGCCCAGATGTAATTAAAATTATTATTTTGTTTGAATGGTAATAATGTTCTTAATTACGTCAATTTCCTTGCCAATTCTCACTGGGAGCTTTTGGGGGCCCATATAATTCTATTGCAATGACGGCAGGACCCTCTGCCATGTACACGAAGCAGGACAGTGTGTGGAACCCAGCTTGTGTGCGTTGGGGATTCTCTGGCACATGATGGGTTACCTTTTATTGTGCCCCCCGCCCTTTAAATAAAGAACCTCTAAATGGAAGGGGATGGTAGCTGCCTGCTGGAGACGTTCCCGCTGCATTGTTGGGCTGTCAGCCTCGTGCGCCAGAGTCCATCTGGCGTCTTCATCTCCCTTTCTCCTTAGTGTTCTCCTCCTCCCCCGGTGGGGCCTGTTGGAGGAAGGGCGCAGAACTCCTGCCTGCACCCCTTTCCCTCTAGGCACTGGGGCTTCCTTAGACCTTCAGTGGGAGGACAGGTTTAGGAAACAGAGGGTTGAAGAAGGTCCCTCATGCAGCCAAGGATAGCCGTGGCTTCACTGTATGATAAGAACCTGAGCCCGATCTGTGACATGGGGGTCCCTGCTCCCTACTGCAGCACTGTGAGGGAGCCAGGCACACAGGGGCTCTAACTCCACAGTGGGAGGCTGGGAGCAAGGGGCTTAGCCTCCTGGAGCCTCCATTTCTTCATCTATAAAATAGGGGTACATTGGGGTTGTTGTGAAAGTTCAATGAAAGCATGTGTATGAAGCCACACCCACGCAGGATAGTTGATCGGCTTTCCAATTGTTCTGAGAAGTTCCGCAAGAACTTCGGGAAAGTTGCTTGAAGTCCAAGTTGCAGCTGGACAGGTAGGCTCTGTTGCTATGGACTGAACGGTTGGTATTGGGGTGTCAGTGGTCAAGAACTTGCAGCCCAGTAGGAGACAGGAAACGTGTGGGAAGCATGAAACAAAGACATGACAAGGGAAAAATGGAAACAGAGTCCCCTAGGAATTTTTAGTAACAGGCAGAGAGTATTTTAAATAGGCTCCTGGAAACCAGCACCCCGGGCAGGCAAGTTGACTTCCTCCTACCACACCCTCTGTAGCAATCAGAAGCCAGAGAGGGTCAAGGATGAGCCCAAGGCCACCTGGTAAACCAGTGGCAAACCACTGAAGACCTCAGGTGACTGAGCAAGATACTCAGAGATGCAGTTTCCAGAGCCTGTGATGAGACAGGGCGTGCCTGGGTGGGCGGCACAGCACTGATTTCCCAGGAGGATATCTAGAGCTGGGCTAGAGGCACAAGGGGGTGGTGCCTCCTGGTCTCCCACAGACTCCCCCATTCCCCAGGGGTAGTGGCCTCAGGCTGCCTTCTCGATGCAAAGCCCTCCTGAGGGTGTGGACCCGACACCAGCTTGCACTTCTGCCTTGCCTCTTCCCAGGGGCTCTGGGATTCTGTCTCGGCCCCTCTACTTCCCTAACAAGTTTGAATATTGTCAGAATGGCTTGGCGACAGGCCTGTCAACCCCCCCATAATAATATTGAGCCCCCACTCAATAACCTTGTTTTGCTGCATTCACGGGCGGCTTGGCCCACTTTGTTTTCTACCAGAAAATGAGAGAAAGAGGAGAGGTCTCGGGTGATGAAACTATTATAATTTCTGTGATTCCTTAGCATCCTTTCGTTACTTGGCAACTTTGTGGTGCTGGCTGGAAGCTGGGAGGGGCTGAATTCACCCTCTTTATAATAACCTTAAGTGGAAGCCTCCTGTCCGTCTGTTAAAAAGCCAGCTCTTCTCTCCAGATGCGATGATGCGGCTGGGAGATTTCACCTGGGCGTGATCACTAGGTTCCGTGCAGTCGCTCCCCATTCACAGTCTTCGCCATCCATCAGCCAGCCCACCTCCATGGCGTGGGGAGTTGCCAGCTGCGAAGAGCTGAATGCTTGGTCACGTGCTTGTCCAGGAGGGTCCCACTCCTGGTCCCCTTTCCTAGCCCTGCCCCTGAGAGAGGGAAAAGGCTTGAAAGCCTCTCCCTCCAACCCCTACCCTGTTGGTATCTTCCAGTGTGAGCTCAGCTGTGCCTCTACCATTCCCAGCACAAACCCTGCATTGTAGAAATCCATCCCGTTTCCATGAGGTTCTGGTCTCCCAGCTTTCCCGTCCTTTCCGTCTCAGAGCCTCCCTGCAGTCTGTTCACTTTGCTGCCGCCCTACCTGTGTTCATGTCATGCCCTCCCCTGAGCTGCTCTCAGCCAAACCCCCTGTGCCATCTTCCTCCCTATCATTTAGCCAAGCCCTACTCTTCATTATGGCAGAAAGTGAAGAGGAACTAAAAAGCCTCTTGATGAAAGTGAAAGAAGAGAGTGAAAAAGTTGGCTTAAAGCTCAACATTAAGAAAATGAAGATCATGGCATCTGGTCCCATCACTTCATGGGAAATAGATGGGGAAACATTGTCAGACTTTATTTTGGGGGGCCTCCAAAATCACTGCAGATGGTGACTGCAGCCATGAAATTAAAAGACACTTACTCCTTGGAAGAAGAGTTATGACCAACCTAGATAGCATATTGAAAAGCAGAGAAATTACTTTGCCAACAAAGGTCCATCTAGTCAAGGCTATGGTTTTTCCAATAGTCATGTATGGATGTGAGAGTTGGACTGTGAAGAAAGCTGAGCGCCAAAGAATTGATGCTTTTGAACTGTGGTGTTGGAGAAGACTCTTGAGAGTCCTTTGGAGACTCTCAAGGAGATCCAACCAGTCCATTCTGAAGGAGATCAACCCTGGGATTTCTTTGGAGGGAATGATGCTAAAGCTGAAACTCCAGTACTTTGGCCACTTCATGTGAAGAGTTGACTCATTGGAAAAGACTCTGATGCTGGGAGGGATTGGGGGCAGGAGGAGAAGGGGACGACAGAGGATGAGATGGCTGGATGGCATCACAGACTCAATGGACGTGAGTTTGAGTGAACTCCGGGCGATGGTGATGGACAAGGAGGCCTGGCGTGCTGCGATTCATGGGGTCGCAAAGTGTCGGACACAACTGAGCGACTGAACTAACTATGCTTCCTTTCTCAGAACAGAGTGGGGTGATGCAGGGGAGGTCTTCTGTGTCCATATTTACAGATAACCAAGTCAAATATTAGAGGAGTTGGAAGACTTGGCCAGGTTATTGCCT
Organism: Nanger dama; assembly: GCA_917880005.1. NCBI lineage: Eukaryota > Metazoa > Chordata > Mammalia > Artiodactyla > Bovidae > Nanger > Nanger dama. The sequence continues at coordinate 18,045,466 of CAKJTW010000028.1, read as the reverse complement.
TTGGAAGTGACCCCTGGGATCAGACCCAGGCTCTTCACTTGGTCTTCTTCACTGGATTTGAAGACACAGGCCTCTCTTAGTCCCTGCCCTTCGAGTTGCTCCTACACCTGTTCCATTGATCCTGGCTTCTAAACCTCCTCCTCTATGTCCTTACCTTGTCCTGGCCTTTCCTTCTTGGGATGGCAGCAGGCCTCCCCCTCAGGCAAAGAGGTCAACCAGTCCCAGGTCTGAGCCTTCCTCAGGCTGGCTCAGCCAGTGAACAGCCCCTCCCGCTTCTCACCTGTCCATACAGCTCAGCAAGTTCAAGTAGGATGAGCTCTAGCCCAGAGAGGTCAGAGGCCCCACCACCTGTGGCTGGGTGAGTCTCATCCCCCTTCCAGGGCTCAGTTTGCCCCTCTGTCAGATAGGACTGTTAGTCTTACCCACTCCACAGTGTGGGTAAAATTACAGGGCAGATAAGAAGGCCCTGAACTTAAAGCCTCGTTCAAGTTTGATGGATTAACCCCTGTGTTTTCTCCAATGGCCCTGCAGGCTTCATGAGTTTTCTTTTCCTTCCTTCCTTCTTTCCTTCCCGTACTCCCTCCCTGCTCCCCTTTCCTTCCATTTTTTGAGTCTGTGTATTACCTGAGTGTATATATAGAGAAGTGAGCAACCATAACTGTTCATATGTTTATGAATTAGTTGCAAAGTGAATATATTTGTGTTACATCTGGATCAAGAAACAGAACCTCTCCAGTGTCTAGAAGCCCCCTGGTGACCTTTCTAGTCCTTCCTCTGCCCTTCAGAAAGTAGACAGTATCCTGGCTTCTAACCTTACGGGTCACTTCTGCCCATTTTCATTTTATTACGTACATTCTATTGCATGTGTGTATAGCCAGCCACTTCAGTCTTGTCTGACACTTTGAGACCCCATGGACTGTAGCCCACCAGGCTCCACTGTCTCCTCCAGGGGATCTTCCTGACCCAGGGATCCAACCCCCATCTCCCTGCATCCCCTGCATTGCAGATGGATTCTTTACACTGAGCCACCTAAGATTCAGAGTACAGGCAGCCAGCTTCTTCTTGGAGGTCGCTTCCCCAGTGAATAGAACCACAGTGGTTAGGTTAATGGTTTGAATACTGGTCTCCCAATTTACACCTGTGAGTCTCTGGTTAAATGCGTGTGATGCTGATACAGGGTTGCCCCCATGCAGGTTACATGAGACGATGGACATGCAGGGCTCAGCCTTCAGCCCCCACACAGCAAGGCCGGACGGACTATCCCCTGTGGGCATCCCCTCGAGGCAGCCCCTCCCTGGTCGTGGGTTATCCCTGCAGGTTGATATGGAACTGCCTGGGAGATGAGACAGGAGGCTGCATGGGGGACTAGATGGAATGGCTGGAACTTGGGTTGAGAGGAAGGGGAAGGGAAAAAGAGCCCCTTCCTTCTTGCACTCTTCTTCAGTCATCATAGAAATCATGCCCTTGGTAAGAAAGATGTGAGTTTCCTCATATTATAGCTGGAGAAATGGGCCCAGAGAGGTGAAGTCACTTGCCCAGGGCTACACAGCTTGCTCTAGATGGCTTCCTCAGTACTGCCCCTGCAGAGTGAGTCCAAATGCATTTTACCCTCAGTGTGTCTGCTTGGGGTTTGGGGTTTACTATGAGTCTGTCTGCTCCTGAGAGGGGGGGAGGTGTTTTCTTAGGAGAGGGCTTCTTGAAGTGACCTTTATTGCATCTCGGCTCCTTCAGTCTTCTACAAAGCTGCAGCTCCTATCAGCAAACCAATCTCAGGCCTGCATGAGAAAACACAAAAATCTTTAAAGGCTTCTTAGCAGCTTGAAGTGATTGTTGTTTTTTTTCCCCTTTCTCTGTTCAGGGCTGGGGCAGGACCAGGACAGTGGGAGAAGAATAATAAATTCTTCCAAAGCATTGTCTTTCTCCTCACCTCTCCACATCATCAGGTTCCCCAAACTCAGGGGCCACCAGACCTTTAAAAAAAAAAAAAATCCACCCAATCCAGCCCAAACAATAGAGACAGAGGGACATGCAGCAGCAGCTATTGGGGCAGAAAGCCCTAAATGGTGTGGAAGTAATGCCTAAAGTGTGCTGGCGATTACAGACATTTCCACGGAGCCACGCTCGGGCTGCATGGGTCGGTAGCAGCAGCCATGGGGAAATAAATACGTGAGCAAGCCCAGGAGACCCTGTTAACTGTTGCTGTGCAGAAGGGAGGTTTGGGGCAGGTCACTGATGAGGGGCAGAGGGGAGGTAGACGGGCTCATTCATTCATTCTTCCATCCATCCGTTCATTCGGTTGTACCAAGCTCCTCTGATGTATAAAGGATGTCGCTAAAACCTTTCCATGGTGTTCTGAGGGCAGTGACCAGAATCCTGCCGGCCTGGCAAGACCTGGCCCCAGTCCCTTTTTCACCTTCACTTGACCTGTGCTTTCTGATGCCTCTACCTTCTTTCTGGTGCCTGGGGGCTTGTGCCGCAGGACCTTTGCACGGCTGCTCCCTCCCACTCTTCTCATGAACCATTCCTGGTGTGCCCTGTTCCCAAAGCTAGATGCTGAAGGCAGCTCAGTTCTTGTGAACCCCCCTCCAAGGCCTTTGCCTCGCCAGAGTTTGTAGACAGCATTGGGAAATGAGGATGCCTTACTCAGGAATGCTGGAGGAAAGGATGTCATCTAGTGGGGTGGGATATGGTAGGCAGACAGTAACCCCGAAAGTATCCATATCCTAATCATAGGAAACTGGGACTGTGCTACCTCATGTGGCAAAAGAGACTTTGCAGGTATGACTAAGTTATGGGCCTTCCTGGGGAGATAACTGGCTGATCTGTGTGGCCCCATTGTAACCACAAGGGTCCTTTTAAGAGGGAGGTAGGAGAATCAGAGAGGGTATGAATGGAAGCAGCAGTCAGAGAGAGAGATTTGAAGGTGCTATACTTTTGGTCTGAGCATGGAAAAAGAGGCTACTAACCAAGGAATGAGCATGGCTTCTAGAAGCTGGAAAAAACAGGGACACAGATTCTCCTCTGGAGCCCCTAGAAGGAATGCAAGCCTTGTAACCGCTTGATTTTAGTCCAGTAAGCCCCATGTTGGACTTCTAGCCACACACCAACAGGCTCAGAGACAGAGAGGGGTCTCTGCTTGACTACTGCCAGAGTAGTGATGGGATGCAGAAGCGTTATTAGTCCTATGTGCTTGACTCCACCCTCTTTCATTTGATCACTCATTCATCAAGTATCTCCTAGATTCCTCCTGGATGCCAAGTCCATCCTGGGTTCTGTGGACAGAAGAGGAGTGAGATATGGTCCCTGGCCTCTGGAGGTCCCAGCTGGGCCCTGCTCACCCACGGTGGCACCTTTAAAGCAGGCAGGGAGGCCAGTGCTTGCGGACTTGGGCAGCTACCACCCAAAGCTTGGCCCCTTCTGGATTGCTGATGGGTGCAATAGGACAGTTCACCCATCCCAGCTTTGATGCTACGGGAATCCTTGGCCTTGCCACCTACTCTCCCACCCCATCCTAACTCCCAAGTCCCTTGTGACACGTGACATGAGTGGAAATCGAGCACCACTCCCTCCCTCCGGGCAGCAGGATTGGACACGGGAGCTCTAAATGAGCTTGGCAGATTTGTTCTCTCTGCTCTGTCCTGTCCCTTCGCCACCCTACCCTTCAGCAGCCTGGGCCACTTGCAGGGTGTTCTCAGTCTGGTCTAGGAGGGAGGAGCAGGAACCAGCTTGGGTCTGAGGCCTCCTCTGTGTCTAGACACCCCATCTACTTCCTTATATCTGAGATGGGTGCAGACCCCACAGGAACAGAAAAGGACCTCTGGATTCAGAGGCATTGCTGAGGAAGGGACATGGTACCAAACTATTAGGGGACTTGGTGTGGGCTTGGTGGCCATGCCCTCCTCCCACCTCCTGTTCCAGCTTCTTACAATACCACTTGTCTGAAGCATGGGTCCTCCTGGTCCCAAGTTCCAAGGTGTGTGAGCTGATTAAAGATAGAATCTGCGTCTCATAATTCCATGACCCATAAGGGCCATGGGTACTGGCATGAAGAAAGCACTGAATAGCCACATTCATAACAATAATGGAGACTGTACATGCATTCACCTGTTACTTTTCATTGCCTGTCTCTGGTATAGGTGTTGGGATTATCCCCATTATTTAAGACTCAGAAAGGTTGTTAGTTGCTGAGCTGGGATGTGAACCCAGCGGGTGCACCTCCAGGGCCCCACCAGGCTTGTGCTGCCTCTGTTGACAGTGGGTCAGGGGCAGGACCATGGAGGTGTTCACGGCTGGGCTGTGTGTCCCATGCGCATGCCTGGATTCTCAGAGGACCCAGCAGGCTGCAGTCCACTGTGAGAGGGCCGCTCCTGGACCTGACTTCCAGCCTGTGGCTCCTGGCAGCCCTCAAGGTCTCCCTTTGCCTTCCTCTCTCTAGCTCAGTGCCTAGTGCCATAATCAGCATGGGATAGCGAAAGGGTGGGGATGCCAGACCCTGCTTCCAGTCCTAGAGAGCCTGGCTGGGTAGTGCGTTCCTGGAGAGACGCCTCCCCACCCCTTGTGCCTGGACACGCACGCGTGCACACCCATCAGGCATGACGTCCGCCCCTGCCTCCTTCTGTCCCGTGTGTCTCCCTCATGGGTCAGCGCTCCGGAGTGGTAAATCACGAGCAAATTGGCCACAGCCAGCAGGAGGCCAGGAGGACATAGGGAGGGACACAGCCATCAAGGCCGTTAGCACTGAGCTGGCCGGGCAGACGAAAGCACAGCTGACCGGGACGGGGGGCCAGCCTTCTTCTCTGGGCACAGTTCTGGAGCCCTCCAAGGTGTGGAACATGTGTGCTCACCGGGAATTCACTGAGCATGCAGGACTCGTGGTGTGGACCCTGGGTTATGCCTCCCCCTGTGAGGACAGTTTCAGGTGGGGACTCTCACTGCGTACACAGAGCAGTAGAGATAAGCTCATTCCTGCCTCGAGTCTTTGAACTGAAGGAGACTTCACCCCTGTGCCCCACCTCCACCACCCACCCCCCACATCCACCCCCTACCCCTCACTCCTCACCTCCCGTGGCAACAGTGTATCTTAAAGAAACACCAGACTGAGATTCTTCTTCATGCCTTTGGACCTCTTTCATCTCCTCGGGCCTCAGTTTACACACCTATGCAGTGGCGTTAATATTTAACCTTCGCTCTAGCTAGCTCCTTAACTAGTCACCATTGTTGTAAAGGCACATGAGCCAATGGGTATGACATGACATGAAGACTAGACCCCAGGTTCCCAGGTTGTGGCCCAGCTGAATTAGGCCATCATGTCCTGGCACTCAGAGGGGTCTGGGTAGCATCCCTGGCCCAAAAGGAGAAGTTAGGACAAGTGTTGTGGCAATGCAGACCACGCTGGGGCACGTCACTCCCTGCTGCCCCTCTGGACGTGGGCCACAGTGTTCTGTCCCAGGCCTCGTTGTTGTTTAGGCCCAGTGGTTGACGAGCAGAAGCAGGGCATATGTTGTCAGTAAACTGGGGCCCTGGACCTCAGGGTCCTCTCTGGGTAGCTGGTGCCTTGGGACCGGTCCCTTTCCGGAGTCTCACCTGGGAGGCCATTAGGCAGGCAGGGCCGTCCCTTCTGCACGGCTGGCCTTGCAGCCGGCCTGTGGCAGACACGGCTTTTTGTTTTTGGTTAAAAAGCCTCATCGGAGCGTTATGATATTGGAATGTGAAGGGTAATTGAGCTGAAAGCTATTCTCTTCCTGCGAACAGTGCGAAAGGAGTGATTGAGGCTCGCAGGCCTGTGTACCAGCCTGGGAACCCTGATGAAATCAGGCCTGTGCAGAGATGGGGGTGATAGATGAAGTGGATCCAGGCCCCTCAAACCCTTGTTCCCCACCCGAGGGGCACAGGCCTCCTGCCCTGAAATATGCTCCCCTGGGACTCTGAGCTGCCAGGCCGGGCCTCCACCCACCTGGAGCAGATAGCTGGGTGCCCAGTGTGTTGGGGCTAGGAGGAGGGGACCCGTGACAGTCTTGAGGTGGGGCCTGGACACTGGACTGAAACCAGCAGAACAGGCTGGTCCTGCATCCTCTGCACCCTTCTCCCTGCTTTGTCTTCTCCTGCCCCTACTCTGTAGAGGGTCTCTTTCTCTGCTTTCTGCATCTCTCCACACCCAGCTCTCCTTTCTCTCCGCCCACTCCTTCCTCTCTGCCCCTCCCTCTATGTTCTACCCTATCTCTGCCCCTGTTTGGACAGCCCCAGTGTTTTCTAAGCCATTTTTACTGCACAGCTGAATCACCAGAGGATCTTGTTAAAATGCAGATTCTGATTCAGTAGGTCTGGGATGGGGCCTGAGACCCTGATTCTACCAAGCGCCCATGGGATGCCTATGCCACTGGTCCACAACCTCACTTTGAGGAGGAAAGTTATAGGAAGCATCCAGGGCCAAGCAGGAGTGACCCAGATTCTCAGTGTAGAGCCCAGATGTAAGGAGACACCCAGAGGGACCATAGGCTGTTCCCGAGCTAGGCTGCCCCCTGTGGTTGTGCAGGTGGCCCACTGAGCAAGCAGGGGCGCGCTGGTTAAGTCTAGCTTGGCGCTGCTCATGAAGCCGCATACTTCAGAGCTGGTGGCATTGCCCGGAGAAAGGAGCACGTTTTTCTTGGCTCCATAGGTCAGTTTTCTCACCAAGCTATGTACTTGCAAGGAAGGGTCCACTCTGAAGGCCATCTTTTCCTGATTTTGCACACAGGCACTGTAGCGGCTTGCCCCCAAACTCCAGGCAGTCACTCTGTGCCAACTTCTATATCCCCGTGCTCCTCCTCCCTCAGCCCAGTCTCACAGTTTCTCCTGCAGAGTTTGGAAGTCCAGGGAGAAGAGAACTCGGGTGTGTCACACCTGTACCTTCAGACCCAGAGTCTTTCTTCAGTCACTCCAGCCCCACCTGGGTGTGAAGAGTGGGCATAGGGCTTCCTGAGCCCCAGAAGCCTCTCCTGCCTCCTGCCTCCTCCCGGCCCGGAGAGTTCAGCTGGAGGGGTCAGGCTGAGCCAGCCCCTCTCTCCTAGCTGGGGATGGGGACAGAGTCTGCTGCAGTGAGGGGTTATCCCTGAAGAAAGAAACTGAGCAACCCCAGCAAACCAAACCTACAGTCCCCACCCCAGCATGTGTACACACACACATGTACACACACACACACCCCCCCAAACTCAGTCTTTCCGCCTGGCCCGTTATTAATTGCCACGAAGGCTGAGCTGAATGGGTCCCATTAATTTGTGCTCTGGCAGCTCCGAGGAGCCAGGGCTTGTGCTGGCACGCTGCAGCTTATCTCTCTCAGCCAGGCTTTCCCTGCACAGGACTCCACTGGCACCTAACGAGCCCTCCTTGGGGACTTCTGGGCCCGTGTGCCAGACCCAGCAAGGGCAGAGTGGCCCAGCCCTCCTTGGCTCTGCCCTGCTAGGTCCCAACTGAGTACAGCCCTTCCTCTTAGCCTGCTGATGCCTGCAGCCTGGTTGGAGACTAGGATGGTCTCCACAGGCTGTCACGCCCACTTCCCACACTGGGCCTGAAGCCTCCCCCACCCACCCACCCACCCATCTACCCTGGCGCCCCTTTCTGCTTCAGACCTGACTTCCCTCATCCTTCAGTGCTGCTATGCCAAGGACTGTGATGGATCGCCTTGGCATTGTTGCCTGGTTGGTATGCTCGGTGGGCAGGTGTGCAAGGCAGGGTCTCTCTTGCAGCTGGGTCACCTCCTCTCTCTTTCTTTCCTTAGCACCTACCTTTCTTACAGCCTCTCATCTAACAACCCTCCTGACTTTGCATTCACGGCCCCTGTGACCATCACAAGAGGGAGGAGTCTGGATGCTTATCTTTTCCACCTCTGTGTCCCTCCAGTGAATAGAGTAATACACAGGGTTTATACTTACTAGACAGCTAATGCTTATCAAACACGTCCTGTGTGCCAGAAACTGTGCTCACCATTTTCTCGGTGTTATTTCATTCTTAGACCACCTTGGAGAAGGGTGTGTTCACTCTTTCCATTATGCAATGAAGAAGCAGAGGCCCAGAGGTGTTAAGTGACTGTTCAAAGTCACACAGCTTGCAGACAATCTTCCAGGAAGCAGGCACCACAATATGCATGGCAAAGAAATGCCTCTATTTGGACATTTTCCTATGACATGGAGCTCCCGGCTCCCCCAGGGTCATCTAGGACAAGTTCAGGCATCTCTAAATTGTAAGAAAATGCTTCGTATGTCGAGCCAGAATATGCTGGCATGCCACTTGCTCTGCATCGATCCAGGTTTGCTGGCCGGTATTAGGGTCAGTGTGTGATAGTGTAGCCATAGGAGGCTGTCAAGGTCCCACCACCTTGACCCCATGAGCACCAGCATGTAAGGACTTGTAAGGACAAAGGGGACCTCAGAGTAATCCTTTCTTCCCAGGATTTGCTCCAGCTGTGGACCCCAGGGCTTCATCTCCTCTAGCTTTTGGCCAGGGCAAATAATTAGTATTTCCAAGCCCTAGAGGTAATAAGCCCAGTGTCTGCATTCAGGATTCTGAACCCTCTTAGCTGGGGGTTCTCAGACTCCGCTGGCACTAACGTGCCTCCTGAAATATTCTGTTTCTTCCATTCTAAGATGCCCATTTGCCCCTCATTTTAAAATACATAAAACTGAGATTCATCTCCAGTCTTCACCTGCACAAATGATGACCGCACTCAGCCTCACCAGTGTGTGACTGCTCTCTGCTCCCTGCTTCCTAGGAAATAGCTCAGGGCCCCTTCCTTAGAAATGTGGGCATGGCTCACCCTTCCCAGCCCTAGGGGCAAAGCCAGGTTGAGTTGGGTTGCAGTCCTGAGGAATAGGGAGCCTCCAAAGGCCATCACTGCCTGATCCTTCCAGCCATAGCCAACACCCGCGTTTGGCACTTACTGTGCAGACAGGAAGTGCTGACATTTTTAAGATCCCATACTTGGCCCACTTCAACATTAGTGTGGTACCTCAGCCCTGGCCCCTTTGGACCAAGATATTCCTCATCTCTTGGCCTCTGTGCAGGTCAGAAGCAAAAGGGGACTAACCGTGTTCATTTTTACACTGAGCTCCCGAGTTCAGTTTTTCTAAGAAGCTGAAGAGTTTGGGACTAGAATGAAGATTTTTCCCTCCTGTTCAGAAAACAGTTAGTACCCTCTCAGGGAGCTGATAGCCAGCCCCTCCCGGAAAGAGGGAGTCCCTCCGAGTCCCCTGATATCCACAGCAAAAGGCAGAAGCAGCTGCTTGGGAGCTGGGTTTGAGACCCCTTCAGGGGCTTGAGTGGCTTAAGGCATCAGGACCTTCTGCAGGGAAATGAATCGGTCCCCCCCTCCCCCACTGCAGCTCTTCCCAGAAGTCCTCAGGCAGGAAGGCTCTAATTGATGAACTTGTTCCCCGTAGCTGTCACACGTCTTCAGTTCATTACAGCCCCATCTGCCTCTCACTGAGGCTGCTCTGCCCGCCTCCCGGCTGTGGCTGGGGAAGAGAGTGCGCACAAGAGCAGCTGGGCTCAGAGGCCCCAGCGATTATCTTGGAGCGTCCAATCAGGGTAATGGCAGGTCCTTCTTCAGGGGAACTGAGTGTCTGGACAGGGTGGTAGAGGGGGTGGAACTCAAGGAGGTGGGTTAACCCTTAGCCTTCTGAATCTGGAGGCTGGGGCCCCTGCCAGCACCTTCTTCCGCTCTCCATGGAGCCCTCCCTGAAGTCCACCTGGACCACTCTGGACTAGACTGAGACTCAGCTGGGTCTTTGGAATCCCTGCCCTTGAGTTTTCCTGATGCTAAGCTATGGAGGTCTCAGACTAACAGCATTAAGTCTGGCCACTGGCACGTGTTTTTAATTGTCGATGTGTGTGTGGGCACTAGAGTTAGCCCTGCCGGGCATGGCAATGCCCTGTGGTTCCGGCGTCTCCTGGCTGGGCTCCACCGCCTTGCGCAGCACAGCTCTCTGTACTGTCTGACTTAGCCGGCACTTGAGGAGAGACCCAGCGTGACGGGCTTCAGAACCGCAAGCCCCCCTCATTCTAGTCCCGTTTCTGCCACTGGCAGGGGACTCGGGGTGTCATTTCCTACTGGACTTCGGCTTCCTCACTGACACAGTAAGGATGTGCCAACCACGCTGCCCACCTCACAGAGTTAGCCCTGCCAGGCTGTATTTAGCCTTCAATTTTATGGGTAATAAATTCCACAAATACTTACTGGCTCCGGGGAGATGAGAAACCACATGTGCCCCTCAGCACTGGCCTCTGGGAACTTCTAGTCTAATGAGGGAGATGCACAGAATTGTGAGCCGAGGTTGGCTAAACAGGATACCTGCAAACACGCTCTGGAGGTGGAGGCTGGAAGGCACTTCATGGGGAAGGCAGCCTTGCTCCCTGCTGAGTGGGCTGAGATGGGAGGGCAGGGCAGCCTGGGGGTGTGGGGCGGTGTGGGCGAGGGTCAGCGTGAAGAAAGCTGTGGAGTCGGAAAAAGGCCAGGGTTGTTTGGGGAGCTGTGAGAAGAAATGCTGGAATAGGCCCCATGGACATAAGATAAAAACGTATGTGGATTAGAGCCTCAATATAAAGGACTCCAGGTATCCCAGTAAGTAGTCTTCTCTTAGACAGTGAAGAGGGGTGGAGGCCAGGGAAGGATGCAGTCATAGCTGAGCTTTTGGGAAGGGTCTCTCATGGCTGCAGAAAGAATGGATGGGTGAGGCAGAGCCAACTGTGCCAGTATTCTTTCTCTGACCCCCCGCCCCATTACTGCCACAGGCTGTCTAAATCTATAACTCCCCATTCTAGAAAAAGCATCTTGTCCCACTTCTCGTTTCCCTGCATTATTTTCTCCTGAGGTTTCAGAAAGTGTCTCCTTTGAGGCTCCCACCGGCCCCCGCACCCCATGCCCAGCCAGGCTCTGAATTTTAACCATTCTATTTTCTCTACCGATTTTATGATAAACAGCCCATGTTTTCTGATGCCTTTCCTAAGTGTGTCAGGCTGTCCCTCGAGGCACTGCTGCGTCCCTTCACTCTGAGATGCCCAATCTCATCCCCACCCGGATGTGTGATTGTCCCCACTTCCTCTTGGTTCCTTCTAAGTGGCAGCACATGTCCGGACCACCCCAGATCCATAAAATTTGGGGGCGAATGTCCATCATCTCAGGCTGAATCTGGGTCACGCTGGCTCATAAACTAGCCTGTGGAACGGCCCCCTCAACTCAACCAAGGGACATCTGTCCTGATTTTTCACACCTTTCCTGCCATTTCCCATATCTGGAAGAACTGGCTGCTGCGACCAGCCACTGTAGTGCCATCAGTCTGCCCAGCACAACTCCCCCTCTTCCTGGGGTCTCCCAGTCCCACTTGCCAGCAGCTCCACCCGCTTTCACTCTTTGGTTGCTGACATGGAAGTAAGTTTATTTAAACCTCTTTGAGCCGGGTACTTTCTTGAATCGTCTCCTATTCCTGGTGTTCAGAAGTCTTGCCAACCTGACAAGCATGCCCATCTCCATTTCTCCCAAAGTGTTGCCGCCACACCATCCACATCAGAACCAACAGTTAAACTCATAGGATGGTCAGACCAGGTCACCTGAAACGGTAGACTCCAGTGGTCTTTTAAGGGTCATTCCTCTGCCCTGACTTCCAGGTCTTTTGGCTCTGTTCTGAGGGTAAAAACTGCCACCCACATTGGACACCAAGGGTAAGACAGATATAGACGCTGGCACAGATGACTTTGCTTGGAACCAAAGACTGAGGCTTGGAGACCTATAGGATCCACTTTTACTTTAAGCTCCAGGAGCTGCCCACCAGCTTGGACAGCAGAGGGAAGAGGTCCTTTTAGCTGAGAAAACCAATAGTTCCTAGCCTGATGCCTGAAGAGCCCCCATCGTGCCCTCCCCTGCATGGGTGACCAGAACAGGGTCCCTGGGGGCCAGGCTCACTCTGCTGCCGGCTTGCGTCCTCTGAGGCTCTTCAGGGAAGCATGGCTGACTGCCCTCTCCATGCCCAATCTCTTCCATCCAGACTGCTCATTGCACTTTTATGGCTTGGAGATGGTGGTTTATGGAGCAGGAGAAAGACGGGAGTAGAACTGAAGGAAGGGCAGACTGGCTGGGGGCGGGGTGGATGGTGCTTATAACCTCTGGTTAAGCCCAGAGACATTGTGTGAATTATGGCCCGTGTCTTCCTTCGTCCCCGCTTTGCATTCCTGATCAGATCATCACTTTCTACTGCAAAAAGGATGAGTGCTGATCCTCCGCATACACTGCCCAGGCCTTTCCTGACTCCCGGATCTTGTTCCAGGGGACAAGGAGTCTTCACAGCCACAGACACCAAGCGTCTGCTCATTTTTCAAGTTGATCCTGACTCACAAACATCTTGGGGTTTGGGGCATCATAGAAGGCTTGTGCCACATCCTGGTGTTGTTCCACATCCTGGTAGCCCTGGAAAACTGCCATGCGTTGAGACCATTCAGTGGGTCTTAAGGAACAGGAAGAAAGCTTCATTGATGGGAAGACATCCATCATAATGGACTGTGACTGCGTGGACCTGTGCAGGGTATTTGACCTGTGTCTGCCCAGTAGCAGGGTTTTGTGTGTTGCTCACGCCCAGTGGCATTTGCCCTGAGGCTGGCAAGCTGGAGGGGATGGACCCCTGATGTGGCCCTCCCCCATCCCCACCCAGGGCAGGGACTTACTTAGTCAGACCAGGGCATGGCTGGGGCCCACCTTCACCCTTGTGCACTGGAAACGTGAAGATTTATGCCAGCCAACTGGCATCACGTCTCCATTCTGTTGTCATCCAGAAGTGCTGAGCAGGCAGCTCTCTGCTTGTGGCATGAGTTTGGACACCGAGGAAAGTGCCTGTAACTGGCACAGACATTGCCAGCCCAGGACAGGGACATTGCCAAGGAAAGGCCACATTCTCTCAGCTGAAGCGTTCGATCTGCGCGTCGAGGGATTAGCTGTCCTGAGCCCCACCCTGGCTGGGTGTCGGAGGGTAAGCTGGAGGGGCAAGTTTCTTCAGCTTTGGTGTGTGCCCTGCCCTCAGACAGCCCACATTCTCATCAAAGGATGGAGAACCTAAAGCAAAAGGAATTCATGGGGACAGGGAGACTGCGGGGAAGTATCACTCTGTGGGGTACAAGCTGGGGAGGTGCTGATGGAGAGACAGTGGAGAGACCTTTGAGGGCCTGTAGGGACAGAAGGGCCTCTGTGGAAGGAGGACTTGAGGCCCCTGGATGCAGGTTGATGAGGGGGCACATTCTAGGACGAGGACAGGGGAGCAGAGGTGGGGAGAGTGTGGTGTGATTGGGGCTAGTGAGGAGGGGGCGGGCCTGGCTGAATCACACAAGTCATTCAGGAAGAGGAAGGCGTGGGCTGGAGCCAGTGGGAAGGAAGAGACTCCCAGGCTTCTGAAAGGTGTGGGTAGCGTTTGCTTTCCATACAGTGGAAATAGTCTCTAAAGATTCTGGAGTGATGGCATGACTGCATGAGAGTGGGAGGAAGACTGTCCTGAAATAGGAAGTGAGTGGTTGCCGTGGGTCTAGAAACTCACCCTGTGGGCAGGTAGAGCTGCAGACAGTGGGGGATGGAAATCCACCATCCATGGTCAGTCGAGACCCCTCCTGTTCCATCCAGACCCAGAAGAGATCAGTGGGGTCGGCTGGGGCATGAAGTGTGACAGGAGATAAGGTAAGAATGTCCCCACAAGGCAAAGAGGCTGGGGCGATGCAAAGGTCCTGTCACAGCAGCGCTCAGTGTTGTGACTGGAGGGTGGGGAGGCCGTCAGACTTAAAGGGTGAACATCTCAGCCACGCCCCTCCTCGCACAGGAGGCCCCTGGTGTCCTGGAAGGAGGACAGTCTGGGCTATAATTAGGACAAGGGTCAGGACGATTTGGATATTTATTTGCAAGGCTGCTCTTGAAGGTTCCATGTTCCTCTGACACCTACAGTGTGACAGAACCATCACAGGAGAGTGTGGGCCACGCAACAGTGCCTGCCCTCCAGCCCCATCATCCCAGCTTCCACGGGTCCACAGCTGAGGGCCTGGGCGTGGAAGCAAGAGGCATGTGGCCACCCTTTGTGGCCGGCAACACTGACTCCCCAGGCAGAAGAGCGGCTCAGATCTCTAATTGAAAAATGTGGGGAAATAATAGGATTTCTCGAGAATCATCGGTTATGTTTCAGAGCCAAATCATACCGAGAAAGTCATTAGTAGTAATAAACACAGCCGGAAGGATCTGTCAGGGACCTGACAAAGGAAGGACATGGGGGCGGGGGAGCGGATGGAGGGGGAGTCATCCTATTTGCATTTTCGTTGGCTAACAGAATGTCACCAATATCCCCCTCTCCTCCCCCAAAAGAAGTCAAGATTCACAAAAGTACATTAATCTGAAGGATTTTTCTCTGGTGTTGTGATGCCAAGGACAAAGCAGCCAGTAATAGCTTTGTCTCTTCCAAGTGGCTCTTTATGTTTCCTTAAAAACTGAGTGTTATCAAGGTAATTTCCACATCTCATCCCTTCTTCCTTTGCATGCCCCAGGAAAATGATAATGGACGAACTCAGTGGGTGTGCACCTCCTGGCTTGTCTCTGCTTCCTGCCCATCCTCTCAGTCTGGCTTTCAGTCTTCCGCCAGCCCACTTGCCAGAAGATCCGGGGGTCTCAGCCATTGATCCAGTTTCATCCCAGGGCTCCTATCGACGGCGACAGCGACCATGTCCTTATTGTGGGTCAGCACTGTGTCGATTGATTTCAAACCTCATTTCATTTCCTCCTCGTGACTCTTTTGAGATCACGGTGTTATTATCTTATTTCACAAATGAAGAGACCAAGATCGAGGAGAACAAATCAGCTACTCAGGTTCACTCAGTTGGTGGAGAGCAGAGCTGAAATTCAAACATGCGGTTCCCCCTCCTCTTTCTTGGAAAAGTACAGTTGACCCTAGAACAGTGTGGGGATTAGGAATGCCAACCCTCCCTGCAGTCAGAAATCTGAGTATAACTTTGAGTTGGCCTTCCATATCCACGCATGCTCGTGGATTCATCCAACCTCGAACCATGTAATTTTGTAGTATTTACAATGGGAAAATGGAGAAGGAAATGGCAACCCACTCCAGTATTCTTGCCTGGAGAATTCCATGGACAGAGGAACCTGGGGGCTACACGTCCATGGGGTCGCAGAGTCAGACACAACTGAGCATTCACTGTTGAAAACAATCCTCATGTAAGTGGACCCAAGCAGGTCAAACTTGTGTTGTTCAAGGGTCAACTGTAGGTGCCCAATCAGCGGGTTTGTTAATTTCCCCCACAGCTCTCTGGGATGTAATCAGGCAGTCAGCATTTTCCATATCACTGCATCCTTCTTACAGATAGGAGTAACTGAGGCTGGCAGGCAGGAGAAGAGAGAAGCAAGCCTGTCTTCCTGTGGCCTGCACTGCCCCATGAGGTCTCCAGTGGTCCTATCGCTCATGGAAGAGCAACTGAGAAAGTAGTTAAAATACACCAAGGGTTACCCTGAAGCCGTGAGCTTGCCATGTCTTCAGCATGTGCTAATAACCTGCCCCCAGTCCTGCCACAATGAGGGAACCTGATGCTCTGATGCCTAGTCGTCCTGGCACCTTAACAGAATTCTGAAGCCTGTGTGGCCTACCCTCACTTGACATTTGGGGAAACTGAGGTCTAGGAAAGAGAAGAGACTCGTTCTCTGGCACATGATTGGCAGAGCCATTGGCCCCACTCCAAACCATTTCTCTTCCCACTCCCTTGTCATGTCCAACACATTTTTTTCCTGTTCCTCAGATTAATCTGATTTAGCAAAACAGAAAAGAGGAAAGTGTATCAGGACTGTCTGATGCTGAGGTGAATACATTCTGGCAAATGACAGGCAGCTACAAGGGCTGTCTTCTCAGTGGATACAGTGAGCGGTGAGCTCCCAGGGGTTAGCAATCCATCATAACTGTGTGTATTTTCTTCAAATGAGCACGCTTGCGTTGTGAAAGTGTACCAGGGGTGTTTGCCTGCCTCATTCTAGTAAGTCGTCACCAAAACCTTGCGAGGTTGCCAGGCAGGAGTTCTTATCCCTACAGTACAGACGAGGTTTGAGGCTGGAGGCAGCAATTTGCTGAGTTCACACAGTAAAGGGAAAGGATCAGAAATTGGGAGACAAAGTAGGAGGAGAGGACAAGAGCCCTGGGCTCTCTGTCCGTGCAGTCCTCACGTGATTTCCATCCTACGAGGTTGATTCTGCCTGTCTCCTGGGCCTCTGGAGAGTTTCCAGTGCACCCCGCCAAGTGCAGGCATGAGCCCCAGAAAAGTGGTGGGGGGCTCTCCTCACTGTGTCCCGCTGATTGTCTTTCTAGTTGGTGACCATGCCCTCCAGAGGGGGAGCGGCCTGGACCTGTCCACCCCACACCCTCTTGTCCCCTCCCCTGAGTACCCCAGCTGGGAGCCAAGAGGGAGCCCCTTGGTGGACGGTGCTCGCCAGCCGGGACCGACTCGCCTTATGCTTTCCTGCCTGCAGCCAGGTGCTTCCAGGCTACTTTGAGCAGGGCATCTACTCCTCAGAATAAAAATTAGAAGCACTGCTCAATGCTCAGAGCCAGGGAAGACTGCTCTCCTTGGCTGTCTCCCTTCCTTTGCCTTTCTCTTCCTCCAGTGTCTGTCGTTCCCTGCTCGTGGCTTTGTTTGTTAGACACATGTCAAGCCTGAAGAAGTAAACGATGCAGAGCTGGAGATATAACAGCTCCTTTTATCTCTCATTTCAAAACCCAATTTGTTCCTGCTGTCTCCTGAGGGCTGCTCGGCAAACCCAGCCTCCCTCCTTCAAGAACTTGCATATTCAAGGCCCTTCCACCAGGCTGGCTGTCTCCTTCCCTTCTTTCCCCTCTTCTCTTGCCTACCTCTCCATGTCTATGTCTCTCCTGGCCTCTGCCCCTCTCTGTCGCTTTCCCCCATTTATCCCTTGCTCTGACTCTTTGATCTCTGTCTATCCCTCTGTCTCCCTCTCTCTCTATTTCTTTCCTTCTTTCTTCCTCTGCTGCTCACCCCACCCCCCACCCCCCATCTTTCCTGTTCTCTCTCACTGTAGACAGGCTGTCTGTGTTTGCCCTTTTTCTGTTAAATGGCAGAAGAACCCGTATGCTTGGTAGGGGCACAGCTGGCGGGAAGCAGGTTGGCTTCAATCTTTTCTTTGCTGCTTGGTCCTGGCTGGGGAGTCAGGACATCTCTTTAACTGGAACCCCTATGGTTCTAGGGGGCCCACCCCTCCCCCAAAGCTGACTAGGACTTTCTATTCCTTAGGGCTGCTTTCCTTAGTACCCACCCCACCCTCTCGGATATTAAATGATCAGATGGGGGTGATCTTCTTGTCTCCCTACCTCCAAAGTCATGGGTGCAGGGGGCAGAGCCTCCTCCACCAACCAGCAGTTCGCAGCCCTCCAGGGTCTGCACGGAGGTCCTCTTAACCAGCCCTTAATCAGCCCAGACCCTGGAGGAGAAAGCAGGTCTTTCCGTACACCTCGCTTGACAAGTTCAGTGTGACGGGTTATTCAGTGCTTGCACTGCGCAAGCAGGACCCTGCAGGCGGTGGCCTGTGTGGACCATGTACTTGACCATGGTCCTAGAATGTCCTGCCTACCCCAGCCTCCCAGGCTTATAGCTACAGACCCCCAGGGATTGGCAGAAGAGTGGGGACTGCTCTGATGCCCCCGCACAACCACACACATGCTTTGAGATGACTTGGTATGGTCTCGCCTACCCTAAGAGGATCCCTTGTGTATTCCCCCCAAGAAATCAGGGAGCAGGGGTGAGTTCAGTTCACCCTTCCCTGCCCACTTGAACAGAGACAGGACCTGAGATGGGCTGGAGAAGACCCTTTCGGAGAGGCAAGCCTCCCCTACCTTCTCCAAGTTGTGCTGACAGGGCCCCCAGCTCAGGAATCCCCCCAACCCAGCTCTGTGCTCATCTCAAGTTTGCAGGTTATCTTCTAATGTCTTGGGCCTCACTGGGGCTGGGGTTTGTAGGGTCCAACCAGAAGGGCCTGCTCGGGATGACACAGCAGATGAGGCTGCTTCTGGGCCTGCAACAAGATATCCTTTGGCCAGGTACACACCTGGGGTGGCTGGCCTCCCTCATGTACCCAACTGTTTCCACATCAGACTGGCTCTTGGAGCCTCAATTTCCTCCCAAGAATGCTCAGCCCAGCCTGGTCCTCCTGGTGGTGAGCAGGAGAATAAGGTTAGGACCCCCTTCCTCAGCCAAGTCCAGCCAGAGCGCTGCTCCTTCTGCACACAATTCTCATGCAGCTGATGGTCCCCTTGGAAATAGACAGTCATCAGGCTCTTATGGATCTTTCAAACCCCCTTTTCTCCCTAATAATCCCTCCTCGGTATTGATTCCTAGCTGCTGGCAGCTTCTTGGTATGCCGAGGCCCATTTTGGGGTAGATGTATCCCTGTGCTGTCATTTTCACGCAGCAATTACCTGCTTTGATTCCTCGCCTCCCGGATCCCCCGCACCAGCCATGGGGGCTACCTGCTTACTGACAACACACTCAAGGCCAGACCAGCCCGGTCAGGGGAGTCTGTGGACCTGTGAGCCACAGGAAGTTGGCAGGAGAAGAAACTGGGAAGGCAAGCCTGGGGCCCACTCTGGGCTGGAGGGCAGGTAGGAGGCAGGGCCCCAGAGCTACAGCTCCTGGGAGGAAACCTCTACATCCTGGACATGGAGGTGGGTGTGCCCCTGGGAGTGTGCAGGGGTGTGGCCCAGCAGGAGACTCCCCTATGCCTGTGAGCAGAGTGATTCCAGCAAGAGTTGCTACACCCAGCTTCCTCTCTAAGCTTTCCCAGCCCTGTTTACTTGGGGGCTTTGGAGTCCAAATCCAGCTCAGCCAAATCAGGGCTTGGGAAATGTGTTCTTGTAAAGGATCTCTTGGTAAATATTTCAGGCTTTGCAGACCACATGGTCTCAGCTTTGTTGTAGCACAAAAGCAGCCACAGATAACATATAAATGAATGAACATGGCTGTGGATGTGGAAATGTGAATGTCATGCAATTTACATATGCTATGAACTATTATTGCCTTTTTTAGTTTTTTTCCCAAATAATTTTTTTCATTTTTAAAAAGTTTTATTGGAGTATAGTTTATTTACAAGACTGTGTCTGTTTCTGCTGTTCAGCAGAGTGAATCAGTTATACATACATGTCCACTCATTTCTCCATGTAGGTCATTGCAGAGTATTGAGTAGAGTTCCCTGTGCTATACAGTAGGTCCTTATTAGTTATCTATTTTATATATAGTGGTGTGTACATGTCAATCCCAATCTCCCAGTTTACCCCTTCTTCCTTTCCCCCTTGGTAATCATAAGTTTGTTTTCTGCATCTGTGACTCTTTCTGTTTTATACATAAGTTCATTTGTCCTTTTTAAAAAGACTCCACATATAAGCCTTATTGTATGGTATTAGTCTTAATCTGGCTTACTTCACTTAGTACGATAATCTCTAGGTCCATCCATGTTGCTTCAAATGGCATTATTTTCTTCTTTTTTATGGTAGAGTAATATTCCATTATCTGTACCACTTAAAAACGCAAAACCCATTCTTAGTTGGTGAGCTGTACAAAAACAGGCAGTAAGCCAGATCTTGCCCGTAGGCCGTGGTTTGCTAACTTCTGATTGGCATCTAAAAAGGGCTGGGAGGATTTTCCACTCTCCACTCCTCTGCCTGTTTTCCAGAGAGGAAACCCAGGCTCTGAGAGGACGGATCCTGGCCACATGAGGGAGGAGAACTCCCTTGAGGGATGTCTCAGTGTATGAAGACCCTCTTGGGAGTTTCCATGTGGTTTTCTTGAGGATGGAGAGGTGGGCTCAGTGATTCACAGGGGGAATTCTGGGCAACTTGGTCTGGAGTTGGACCTCAGTTCCATCAACTCCGTGTGGCTTTGGGAAAGTTACGAAATTTCTCCAGAGCCTCAGTTTCTCCTTATGGAGAGTGGGGAGGGGTGGGAGAGAGGAGGCAGTAGTCACAGGGGTCTTTCAGCTCTGAGATAACTCATTCGTGGCTTTGAGTTGCCACTCCTGTTGCTTGTCCTTGGAATCAGAAGGCCCCATCTCCTATAGGAGGACTCAGCCTGGCCTCCCTACCTGCACAGCAGATGTCAGCTGTCTGTCCCTAGGTCTTGTCCCTGGAGCAGCCTTGCTCTGGGCTTTGCAGGGAGGCTGAGTTCAGCAGGTACCCACCTGGGCAGGAGGCCGAGGAGATAAGGCCAGCCAAGGCCTGGCCACAGACACCTGGCGTGAAATTGAAAAGCAGCAGACTCTTGCCTCCACAGCTCGGTGCCTGAGTGAGAGAGGACTGGGATGGTGTATGAAACCGAACCTCCCAGCCTGCTCGCCGGGCTGGGCTCCAAGCTGCCACACATCAGCTCCTTGCCCCTCCTCCTGCAGAAGTGCAAGAAGAGCAGGTTCTCGTACATCCGGCTCCTTTGAGGATGCCAGTGGCTCTGAACAGATACCCCTTATCCAGGGAGGCTTAGAGGGGCCTGTGTGGGATTTTTAGTGGGCTTTGTGAACCCTTGGTTTTGGAGAGGAAGGGAGAGTCTTGGCAAAGGGGTCTGGGGAGGTGTGTGGACTCTGCCTTGTGGAATGATGCCCATCCAGAACCTCTCAGAACCACCTGATGTGGACAATAGGAATGCCCCTCCACAGTCCCATTCAACAGGTTGGGGCACCAAGGCCCCGAGAGCTAAGCACCAGGTGTGCAGGGAGTCAGGTGGGGGCCCAGGCCCTGATTCCTCGGTTGGGCCTCTCACCTCTTCAGTTTAGAACTTTGCTCCAGGCCTCCTTCCCCATGGGGCTCTGTCATCCAGAGAGACCTGGGAGACACGTAGCTAAGGCAGACTTGAGGATGGGCAGTGGACAAGCTCCTCACCCCCCCACCTCTCTGTCAGAGCACCATCACGGCAGCCCCAGACATTGGTGATGACCTCTCCAGGGTCCAGCCCCAGGGGGCTGGCTCACTACATGCTGTCCCTGCCGGGTGACTACATGGCAGGTGACTTCCTGTGGAAACACCCAGTTCCTCATAGATGCTTCTGGTTATAACAGTTGTGAGCAAAGAATGAGAAGACCACCATCTTTTTTCTAATCAGTGGCCTGAATTATGCCAAATCCTTGTACTTCTCTGGACCGCTCTAGTAGGGAAAAAGGTTCTCTCATCTCATTTGACAGATGGGAAAACAGGAGCCCAGAGCGGTGCTCTGATTACCCTCATGCCCTATAGGAGTTTAGGGGCTAAGGTAAAACTGAATCTTCCAGCATCACGTTCTCAGCCACCACCCCGCCACCCCACCCCCTGTGGTAGGGGGCAGGGAGAGGCCAGAGCTGCTGGGAGCCACTGCTTCCAAGAGACTCAGTCCTGCTGAAGTTGCCGAGTACAGAGGGCAGAGGGAAGACTGGTGTGTGTGATGATCCTTGGGCTTCTTAGAGGGCTGAGAAGGTGGGGAAAGAGTGAAAAAAAAGCAAACTGGAGGTGAGAGCAGGCCGCCTCTTTTGTCCCTGCAATCCTATCCTCCTGTAAAGGGCCTGCTGCATCGTTGTGGCAGGAGGTGAGGAGACCGGTCTCTGCTTTTAATCAAAGTTACATTAGATGAAGCCTTTATTATTCACCTGGCTTCATTATAGCTATTTTTACTCTAAGGTTAGAAGTTAATTTTCCTGGTTTTTACTGAGCTCCAGTCTGCATGGCTGCCGTAGACCCAGGCAGAGTGGATGAATGTAGAGGAAAAAAGGAAGGTGGCGGGGGAGAAATCAAGTCGAATAAACTCACCTCATCCAGCAGACCAAGCGATCAGGAGGAAAACAACTTTAATAACAGGGGTGGTGGCAGGCTGGTGAAATCAGGCCTAATCAGCCCTAACAGAAGGGGTTCCAATCACCCCCGCTCCAACAAGGGGAGGGTGGAGCGGAAGGCTGGGAGATGGGCAGGCTGGGGGCTGGCCAGCGTGCAGCCAGGGTGCTGCAGCAGAGCCTGCCCCATGCCCTGGCGGCGGGGGGTTAACTGGTTAGTGACCAGATGAGGGAGAGGAGCCACACACCCACCCCAGACCCAGGGGCACAGGCTCACTGGGGAATGCTGCCCTGACCCCAAACCCCTCTCCCACCCTCCACTGTGAAGTCGGGGTCACCAGTGCTGCAGACGAGCCCAGAATGTTGGGCACAGCTGCCTGGGGGAAGAAGATGATGCTTCTTTTTCTTACACCTACATGGGGAGTCGTATCATTTTCAGTTGACTTCTCAGCCAGCCTATCAAGTGATGTTCCAATTTCTTAATAGTTTGGGAGTCCTTTTGTGGCTAGATTGAAGCATTGAGTGGTGGTCCACAGCTGGGGTCTGGTATCCACTCGTGACCGCTGCAGTGTGGAGCCTGAGGTCAGCTGGGGTCTGGGTCAAGGCTGCCCCCTCTCACTATGGCAGCGGAAGAGAAGGAGCCACAACTGCCCTGAAAGTTACTGTCACGAGAAGGACTCATGGCTATTCAACAGAGCCTTCAGCCCAAAAGCACTGGATGCGATAGTTTGAGACAGCGTTTCTCACCTAGGCTTTCCCAACTACTGGAGGTTTAACCTCTCTGGTTCCGGCCAGAAGGAGGGCTGAGGGCTGCAGAACGAGGTGGCCCAGAAGAGGCACGGCTGCTCCCATGCTGTATTCTCACATCCCAAGGGGAAACAGCCACCGGGAGGTTGAGGGAAGTGACTGGGAGGAGATGACGAGGTGCCTGTCCTGGACTGAGAAGGCAGGCCTGGAGAGGTGCCCACTAGGCTGTTCTCATCCTCCTGGTGTTTCGATAGGAGCACCTCGAGGTGGTTCACATCTTCCACTCTCGGCGAGCGCTCGTTGCATCATCCAGGTGGGGGCTGCAGGTGGAGAGTTTGTTTGTGCCACAGAGGAACCTGGCTCTTAGTCTCTTTACACTTTAGCCCACGGACCATCTTCCTTTTCGCTCATTCATCTGTTCAAGAAATTGTTCGTGGGGGCCTATTCTGTGTCAGGCCCTGTTCTCAGAGCTGGGCACTCAGCTGAGCAAAAGTGACAAAGTTGCTGCAGCTGACATCTTCATCTAGTGGGGGAGACAGACGAACAGCACATAAATCTACGTCTGTTGGTGATAAGGGCCCTGAGGAAAATAAAGCAGGCCAGGGGCTCGAACAGGATTCATGGCCAGGGAAGGCCTCTCCAAGGTTGCTGGGGGAGAGACCTTGAGGGACTGAAGCTTACTTTTCCTTGGGGATGGTACCTCTCCAGGCAGAGGGCAGAGCCCGCCTCTCAGCCCACAGTAAGGGCAGTGCCAGGGGGGCATCTGGGAGCTACAGACACAGAGGGAAGCAGTGGGGCCCAACCCTGGGTGAAGTCGGAGCAGAGAGTGGTGGAGTCCTGTGGAGCAAAGGTGTCTGAGCTGGCCTGTCTGAGGTTTCCCCTCTGACCTGCTGGCCTCAGACTCAGAGCAGGGAAATCCCAGTTCTTCAACTTATATCCCCACTCGGTGTCTTATCTCAAAGCCATCTTCTCTTCCTCTTCATCATTGCCCACAGCGTTCTCACAAATCTCTTCTCCATGTTTATTTCAGCCAGCTGTACCTCGGTCCAAAGTGTCTCTACCTTTAGAGCTTGGGGAGACACACGGGAAAGAGAGGGAGGAGTTTGCTCACACTGAAAATATCTCAGATGGCTACTGTGCACCAGGCAGAGGGGTACAGTGGTACTGACAGTTCTGTGGTGAGCAGGACAGTCACGGGATTTTAATGCTGTGCGAGTAGTCTGAATGCAGTGCAATAAATGCTCTGATGGTGGCAGTGCAAGCAGGGAGCTCTGGGAGCCCAGAGGATGGGCACCGAACCTAGGTTCAGAAGTCAGGGAAGGCTTCCTGGAGGAGGTGATAACCAAATTGAGACTGAAAGTACATAAGAGTTTGCCAGTGTGTCTCCTGCACCTCCAGCACTGCTGGATATATATTAGGTGCTCAGTAATTATTTGTCAGATGAATGAGTAAGAATGTTGCAGGCAAGAGAACAGCTTGAGCAAAGGCCAGGAGGTACCAGATCCAGGTGGTGGTGGTGGAGCTAGGAGCCAGAACTCAGGTTCAGCATCTGCCCTTCTGTCTCTGATGCCTTCAGATTTCCTAGACAGTGTGCCCCACGAGGGTACTCGTCGGTGCTGCTTCACCACCCCACAGAGTCTGCATTATCAGAGGCGTTCAGTTTGTATTTGTTGAATGCGTGAAAGGGAGAAATTTTGGAGCTGGTGTTTCCCAAACATCTCTCTCAATAGGAGAATGGGAAGAGTGCCCAGAGAGGTGTGCCCAAGACGGCATTCATTCCACAAATATTTATCCAGTACCAGCTGCACACCGGGCACTAGGGGCACAGTGATGAGTAGAACCAGACATGGCCCCTTCCCTCCAAGGACTTACCCTCTAGTGCGGGGACAGATGGTAATTGATGGATCACAGAACTACCCAGTGAGATCAGAGCCCCTGAGAAAAAGCCCAGGAGGCTCTAAGCAAATAGAGACAAAGATCTGACCCAAGCTGAGGGGGTCAGAGAATGTTCTGGAGGAAACAGGACTTGGTTGAGATAGAAAGGCTAAGTGGGCATTTGTTGGGGGTGAGAATGAGAAAAGGTGGTGGTGGGTGGATAGCACGGGCTAAGGCACAGAGGCATTTGAGGAGGTGGAGGAGGGCCACAGTGGCCAGAGCGTGGAGGAGGAGGAGGTGAGCAGAGCAAAGCGGAGCTGGACAGGGCCAGGCTGTCCAGGGCTGTGGAGGGATTCTCTGATGTTTATCTTAAGGTCAGCAGGAGGCCACTGGGGAGTTACTGAAGCTCAGGAGATGAGGCTGTGGCAACACACTCAGATGTGTGTTTCTAGGGGAGTGCACGTTGCAGGGGCCCAGCTGGGCGGTCACGGCCACGTACCAGTGGTGAGCTGGCAGTGAGCAGTGAGGGAGAGCCGTCGACTGATGTTTGGGGAAGAAATTGCAAAGAGGACTCTGGTTTCTGGCTTAGCACCTGCACGCGATGGGGGTGTATAGCCATCACAGAGTAAGGGATGCAGTTTCAGGGGAGATTGAGAGCCTGCTCTTGAACAAGTGGCATCTGGAAGTGTCTTGACATCATGTGGAGGTGTCAAGTGGGTAGTGGCCTATTCAGAACCCAGAGGAGCCTCCACGGAGGTTGGGGGTCCCTTGACTGCTGCAGCCAGAGTTAAGGAGCAGCTCTGCTTGTCTGACTCCTGCTGGTAGCAGAAGCCAGAAGAGAGGCCCAGTGGGGTGGGGTCAGGGAGGCTGGCCACGTGCTCCAGCCTGCCTGGAGCCTGTCGTCTGCGCGGGTGACGGAGTGCATTTCTCGGCACCACAGTAGATTTGGGCTCAGCGGTTGGCTCTAAATGGTTTTGGCCCTGACGTTTGGAGACGAGCACCGTGGGCTGCAGGAGGGCTGGGATGGGGGAGGGAGCCCAGGGGACGGGAGCCACAGCCTGCTGGGGCCTGCTGCTTGTCTGAATAAATACATGTTTACCCGACAGCCACACATACACCTCACAACACACCCTGTCACCCTGGCGGGGTGGGGATTGGGGTGTTACAGGGCAGGAAGGGGCAAGTATGTCTGTGTGTAAGGGAGGTGATGGCCTGTGGGTTTGTGCTCTGAAGTCCAGTGGCCTCAGAGGACAGGAATATTTCAAAGCCCAGGTAGGATGGACAGAGTCTGAAAATGCCTCCCTTGTTTTTCTGCCTTCATTTAGCTAAGATCTTGGCCAGAAACACCAACTCTTCTCCAAGTGGTGATACTGGGAAACAAGGGAGTCAGAATCCCAGACAGGTATTGAGGTAGGCTTGGGAGAGTCAACATAGAGCCCCTGACTTGGGGAACCAGAAGGAAATTTAATTAATATGTATGTATGTAATTGTATGTAATATGTATGTAATTAATATGCAGCTTCTTTGTCAGTTTCTAGGGGTGTGATGACACCAGCTCTGACACAGGAGCACAATCTGTGTTCACTCACAGAGACATAAGGAAGAAGGAAGTAGTACAAGTCCCAAGGTAGTACTCAGTGGTTGTCATTTCATCCTTTAGGGGAACAAGGGAACTACTTTCATAAAATAGACACTTCATTTAAGATCCATATTGAGCTGCTTCTTGTTAGGTTTTAAGGCCTGGAGAGGCCACAGGCTTTGCCACATCGGTTGGATGTCGCCTAAGCTCAGACAAAGTCCTGTGAGAGGTCTCCTTGAGAAACCAGCTCTAAGTTAGCTTGAAAGAAGTGACAGCCTGCCTGCAATCACCATAACTGATAGCCTGTGAGGCAGAGACAGTAAATAATTGTTCCACAAGTTTCAAGAGCAAGCGTAATTAGTACCGTTAACAATCTTAGGTGATTAATTGGTTCATTCAGTACCAGTGTGAATGGGGGAGAACATGAGTGGGAGAGGGGGCTGGAGGCTCCCCAAACCCCTAGCCATGGCCCATTGCTAGTCAGCCAGGATCTAGCCTCTGAAACAACATCTGATAGTCAAGTGGCATTAACCTCTGAGAACTAGGACTCCAGGGGCCAGGGCAGAGGGCAGGTCATCGAGCAAGAGCTCACTGAGTTTGGTCACATTAGTGAAGACTCAAGGGAAGAAAGAACTGGGTTTGACTTCCATGCTGTTTCATGATAGCCAAAGGTCAGAAAACTGTTGTTTGTGGAAATAAAACAGATCGATTGATTCATTTAGGAGAGGAGGAAGCAACTGATTCATTGAGCTCTATCCTCCCTGGGTTAGAGGGACCGCAGGAGGCCACGTAACTAGTCTCTTGGCCACTGAGCTGAACTGCTCTTGGGCATCGCTGTCAGAGGAGACTGGATTATATTTTTAAATTCTCTAGGGAAAGATGTTCTAAAACAGGGATAACACACAGCTTTCAAGGCATGCATCAACTTCAATCCATTGATAGAAGCTGCTTAGAGCACTGGGTTGGGAATCCTGCAGCCAAAACTGAGGAAGGCTCTGTGATCGTTTGGCGCTGTCTGCCCTGAGTCCAGAGAGGAGAGGCAGCCTGAGTGCCAGCCTCTGGCAGATCTTCAAAACCTGCCTGAGTCACCCAGGCTGATCTGACACTTTCCTCCAGTGTGGTTTCCTGGGGCCTCAATTACTGCCGTTTAGGAGCAAAAATGGTCTTCGTCTCAACTTCAGGGGACTGAGAGGTTGTGGGAGACAAAGCCAGTGATAGCTATAGACCCAACTTGTTGAAGGCCTCTTTCTTACTCCTGGAAGACTTGGGAGATTACAACATGAAGCCCTGAGCAGAGGGCTAGAGAATCTGGTCCGACCCGTCAGGTTCATCCAGGCTGAACTTTGCCTTTGTCTGGATGCTAACCCTTACTAGGCGGATGGCAGCTTCTCTCTGGAAAGAGCTGATGCTCTGGGAGCTTTGCAGTAGGGCAGAGCTGAGTCCCAAGCTTGGCCCCTCCTTGCTCAAACTGTCTTAACCTGTTTCCTGCCCTTTACGATGGGATGCAGCCTCCAGGAGCGTGGTGAGCACTGAAAAGGAGAAAGTGGATAAAACTCCTAGCACGGTGCTGATCAGTGAACACCTGATCTCTCTCCCTGAAACAACATTAAGACCAGTCGGATTGGGGAAACCTCTGCAGAGCAAATGGTGGCCGCGGCTGCACCCCTTCAACCCTCATTAAGCCAGGCTCCCCCACCAAGGTCCTCTTGCTGTTGTCTCTTCCCCACCATCCCATCTTCAGGGCCAGAGAGCACACACTGGGTGTGCCGAATTTGGGGGCCAACCGCACTGCCCTGACATGTGGGTCCTGAGCCTGGGGAAGGGCTCTGGGGAGAGAATGTGGAATTCTCTAGGGGTCGAGGTGAGGGAAAAAGGAGGAAAAGCAGATGTAGCAAAGTCTAGAAGAGGCTTCCCCTTCCTTTGCCACGGACTGCCTCCCCACTAAAAAGCAAAGGCACATTCGCGGCAGCAAACACACACGCATATTTGCAAGCTGCAGTACAAACGAGCGGCAAACCTAATGATTCGTGATTATTATTTGAAGGGTCCCACTGTTACAGATTTATTTGTCATTTCTTGTAATAACACCGATGGTAATGAATTCATTTGTATTAATGTGAGTGTCACGCGGACTTCCGTCGAAATTCCGCATTAATTAATGTACCATTAAAACAAAGTGTCGCCCAATTAATATCAAACGGAGGTAAGGCTGCCAGGGTCCTCTTCATCTGGGTTTCATTTGTAATTCATGGTATTAGCACCCTGCTTAATGAAAGTCATTTGCAATTCCTACCCATGGTCTCTCCTACTTCCTAGGGGAAGGCCAGTATGCCCTCAGAGCTGCCTTCGCTGGGCACCCTGGGGCCAGGAGGAGGAGGGCTGGGGGAGAGTCAGTTTCTTGGTAGAAACTGGCCTCCACAATTCTTAACTCCAGTAGCGGCGAGACCTTGGGAACTTGCTGACCCAATTGGTCATTGAGTTGAAACACCCAGGACACCTTCTCTGGGTTCTGTTAGGAAAGGGGAGGCTGGCTTGTTTCTTGTTGAGTCTGGTCTTAACAGATGAGACCATGCTGTCCTAGAAACATCTTTGAGCAGGGTGCATCTGGGACTCTGGGTCTCTATCTTGTCTTGGGGTCAGTCTGGTGGTCTTTGTGAACCAAGACACTTGCCTGTCCCTGAGGCCAGTGGTGGTGGTCCTCGGTCTACTAGGCACAGGAGACCACAGAGTTGGGCTCCTTGCCCTGATTTTCCCACAATCCCCTTGAAGGGACCCTCTCCCCAGAGCTTTAGGAACAGATGCTTCACGCCACCCTAGCCTTTAAAGCCTCAGGACCCCTATCATGGGAAAGTTCTCAAGGACAACAGAGCAGGGCCCCCTCCCCCTTCCCCTCCCCAGGTGTGTTGATTGGATGAGTGGGTCTCCCTGAGTCACCCCCACCAAAGCACAGAATGAGAGACTGCCATTACCTGGGTATAAAGAGATTTGTCACACTGATGGGAGCTATTGCTGCCACTGTTACTACGGGCCAGGCACTGGGCTGTGTTTCACAATCAGATCCAGGAGGTAGGTATTTTTATCTCCATTTTCTAGATGAGGAAACCGAGACTCCAAGAGTCTTCGTACTTTCCCAACATCACGCAGAAGTGGAAGAGGGGGCAGGGCAGACATCTGGGTTGGTTGCAGTGTCTTAGTATCTTCCTGTCCTTTTGGGACCATTTGAGAGCTGGTGAGAGAGAGAGCCCCAAGACGCCCTTTGTTCTTCCCGGAATGTATGTCCTTCCTCAGCTTGTTGCCCACACTCAGGGTCTGTGCTCTGCAATACTAGTGCTGAGCAAATACCTACCACAGTGGTGTGGCATTTTAACCTGTGTTCTATGCACCTGAGACTGTAATATATCTCAGTAGAGAGCAACATACTGAAAAACAAGGAAAGAGAGAGGCACATGCCTTTATTAATTCTGGCTCAGTGCAGGCTGCCTTTATATCCTCTGAAGATAGCCTCAAGTGAAGAGACTGGCTTTGTAGCAGAAGAGCCTTGGATTAGATTTCAGGAAGGACTTAGAGTCATACCCTTGTAGAGCGGGAAGGCAATGTGGAGAGAACAGGCTTCTTCAACTCCCTCACTTGACAAATGAAGACTTGAAGCCCAAAGAGGCTTGTGACTTGCCCAGGGTCCCATGGAACCACATTGATTTTAGGTCTTCTGTCCCTCGGCCCAGGGCTCCTTGTACCTGAAGGGTGAGAGTAATGGATGCTCACACTCATTGTCAAAGAAATGCAAATCAAAACCACAATGAGGTACCTTCTCACACCAGTCAGAGTAGCTGCCATCAGAAAGTCTACAAGCAAAAAATGCTGGAGAGGGTGAGGAGAAAAGGGAACCCCCTTACACTGTTGGTGGGAATGCAAACTAGTGCAACCTCTATGGAGACCAGTGTGGAGATTCCTTAAAAAACTGGAAATAGAACTGCCATACGACCCAGCAATCCTACTGCTGGGCATACACACTGAGGAAACCAGAATTGAAAGGGACACAGGTACCCCAATGTTCGCTGCAGCACTGTTTACAATAGCCAGGACATGGAAGCAACCTAGATGTCCATCAGCAGATGAATGGATAAGAAAGCTATGCTACATATACACAGTGGAATATTACTCAGCTATAAAAAGGAACGCATTTGAGTCAGTTCTAATGAGGTGGATGAAACTGGAGCCTATTATACAGAGTGAAGTAAGTCAGAAAGAGAAGCATCAATACAGTATATTCATGCATATATATGGAAGTTAGAAAGACAATAACAATGACCCTATATGCACGACAGCGAAAGAGACACAGATGTAAAGTACAGACTTTTGGACTATGGGAGAGAAGGCGAGTGTGGGATGATTTGAGAGAATAGCATTGAAACATGTATATTACCATATGTAAAACAGGTGACCAGTGTAAGTTCGATGCGTGAAGCAGAGTACTCAAAGTTGGTGCTCTGGGACAACCCAGAGGGATGGGGTGGGGAAGGAGGAGGTGGGAGGGGTTCAGGATGGGGGACACATGTACACCCGTGACTGATTCACCTCGATGTATGGCAGAAACCACCACAATCTTGTAAAGTAATTCGCTTCCAATTAAATCAATTTTTTAAAAGTGTGATGGATGTTGAGGGAGTCCCCCGACCCTTGCCTGGACAGGGGAGCTGAAGATCAGGGAGGACGCACTGTGGTGGGTGTCTGCCACTGCCGCCATCTATGTGGCCTCGGTCAGTCCCTCCACTCTGCATCTCAGCTTTCTCATCTGCAGAGCAGGGTGACTGGTTAGGGCAGCGTTTTTCACCCTAGGCTGCATATGGACATTCCTCTGGGAACTTAAAAGACACAGAGGCTGGGGTGGGCTGCAGCATTGATACAGTTTAAAAGCTCCCTGTGTTTTCTAATACGCAGCCAGGGGAGTAAACTGCTGGATGAGGTGCTTTCTAAAGTCCTGTGCAGCCTTGATATTCCCAGCCTCTCTCCACTTAACAAAGCTTAAACCTTTTCCCAAGGTCCCATGACCCAGTGAGTTCCTGTAGCTGCACTCTCCCTGCCTGGGTGCTGCGCCCCAGGCCCCCAAGCCCCCTCTCCAGCCCTCACCATCCTCAGCGCCCCTGCAGCCAGGTATACAGCCTCCCTCAGCCTGTCAGCCTTTAAGCCCCCAGGCACCAAGTGACAGGTTCCACTTATCACATCACACCGCCTGAAGAGCCAGCAGCAGTGGCCACAGGGGAGGAGATCAGAGAGGCAAAACCCTCACCAGGCCTAGACCACACCTGCTGCCTGCCGGGGCCTCTGCTGCCTCCTTCACCCAGCCCTTCAGAGTGCACCCCCAGTTGGAGGGTGGAGCCCAGGGGGCGGGGGTGGAGAGATGAGCAGAAGTTGCATTGCTTGAGCTGTCTTCTTCTTCAGAATCCATTTATTAGCCTCAGCTTCCATAGATGTAGGGCCCGCCCCAAGGAGATTTGCATATTCATTTTGTTTAACATGATTCATCATCATGCAGGGAAGGAATCTGGGGCTGGAAGATGAAACCCCATTTGTGAGCCGTGGAGCTGTGCACAGAGAGCTCAGGGCAGCATTGGAGGCTTCGCACACCCAGAGTGGGCTCCATTAGTACAGAGATGGGGGTGTGTGCCATAGGGAGGACCCCCACCCTGACTCTCATCCTGGACTATTACCTCTGCTGAGAGCAGAGCAAGGACCTCAGCCTTTAGAGGCATCCCCTGCCCTTTCAGAACTTCCCCCAGAAGTAACATTCACAAAGTGCTTTACAGCTTATAGACCCTTACATCTGCCCCATGAGATAATAACATTATGATACAGCCTAAGATTGGTGGAGCATCCATTATGCACTAAACATTTATTGTGTGTTATCTCCCATAAGCCTCACAATAATCCCATGGGGCGGGTTTTCTTATTATGCCTATCTATAAGGAAACTGAGGCTCAGAGAGGTTGCCTAACTTCTGTAAAGTCACAGAGCAAATAAAGGGTAGAGCTGTGAGTCATAGAGCATATTACCTTTTGCTCTTGCTCCTCAAAGCCTCCTTTATCATATCATTCTTCCCCACAAATAACCACTTGTAGTTGCTAGTAACCATTTTCCTGTTGGAAAGATAAGGAATGTGCATACAGGCAGTGTAGTCTTGTACTGTGTTGCTCCGTATACATTTTTGGGATTGATGGATGAAAAAACCTGACAGCTCCTGGTAACTGATTCCTCCCCTTCCAGCATCTTCCTGGTGGCACCTGGCACCTGTGAAGTCCTGAGCCTGGAACCTCTGCATGGCCTAAGTCATTCTGTGGCAACCCCTTTAAACATCCTTAGTAGGCCCTGGCATTTAACGTGAATGAGAGGATCCAAGTTTCTCAAGGTCATCTTGGCCATCCCGCTGCCTCCTGGACCTAATACATTTGCTTACTCAGCCCTGAGAATAGTATAGCACGGTGCTGAAGAGCTTGGGCTCTGGTGCAGCCTGCCTGAGCACAAGTCCCAGAGTACCTGCTTGGTATACATGGCCTTGGACATCTGGAAAATGGGGATAGTACTGGTGTCTGTTCCACGAGCTGCCAAGAGGATTATACAAGAGAGTGCATGGGAAGTGCTTACAACAGGGCCTCACCATAGGAAGTCCTCAATAGGTGTGAGTTATCACCCTAGAACCCCTGGAAGGCCTTTCTTGTTTTTAAAAAATCCCAGGAGACTCCATTCTCTATCAGTTGCCACTTTCCAGAATCTGCCAAGTCTCATGACCAGCCACCTCATGCCTTAGGCATAGCCTGTTTCTGTCCTGGACTCAGCCTGCTGCAGCCCTAGGCTTGGGGACAGTGTCCTGGAACCCGGATTACCCTGGTTCTGGGACTCCAGGGTAGCTTTCTAGAGAGTCCTCTTCTATAGGTCTCATTGTAGCTTTCCCTAATTTTTTGTCTTAGAATGTTCTCCTCCTGCAGAAGGTTATAAAGATTTTGTTTTGACCTTTGACTTTTCAAAGTGAATCATTGTATTGCCTTCACAGTTCTGTGTGGAAGGGCAGGGCAGGGACTGTTGTGCCCATTTCCTGGATGGGAAAACTGAGGCATTTGATGTTTGCATGGATGCCCTGTAGCAACAGAGAAGGAAGTCATACAGATTGTTATTGGAAAGCTAGAATGTGACCCAGAGTTTCAGGACAGTTGTTTCTGATTTCTTTTTTCCCAATCAGGCCAATGTACATGGGGGTGGGGGTGCAGGTAATCATTGAATGGATCCTTTCCTGCCTCCAGAAGCCAGTTTCCAAGTTCCTGTTGGGGGAGGGAGCAGGGAAAGCTCCCAGGAGTCCATTGGGCTACACTCTCATGTTGGGGAAGGGTGAGACAGTAAAGTGAACAGCCAAGGTCTGGATTCCTGCCTCCACTCTGATTCCTGTTAATCCTGCCATGCCATAGAGAGGGAGGTGGGATCACAGCCCTGAGGGAGGGGGTGTTGAACTGCTGGTGTTGGAAAGCAGCATCTCATGGAGACTGGAGCCAGCATGGGCACAGGGGCTGCCTCACTGCCACAGCCCTTCCTGTCCCCTTCCCCCTGCATGGGTCCTGCAGCCAGCTGCTGGGCCGCTCTGCCAGCCATGCACTGTCCATGAGGCACCATGCTCTGTGCTGCAGCGTGTCTCCTTCCTCAGCTCCTGCAGGTCTGCAGGTGAGAGGAGGTAGAGAGTGGCTGTAGGAGGGCAGGTGCAGGGACAGCCCTGGAGTGGGGGTGCTGCATGGAAGTGGCACACAGGGATGGAGTGGGTCTTGAGACGCTTCTGCTGCTCATTCTGCTGGAAGGTCCCTGGGCTGGGATGCTCAGTGGTGAGGGGAGGGAGTGAGAAAAACTACCTGGATCTCCTTAATCTCTGAATAAAAAGATAGCTGGGGCCATTTCACCCTTGGGTATCCTACCTGGCTTTGAAAACCAAATTTCTGAGAAGAAAGAAGGGAGATCTCAGATGTTCCTCTGATGAGCTTCTTCCAGTCAGGTGTGTCCAGCATCTCCGAGAAGCAGGGCCTAGGAGTGTGGGGCAGAAGACAATGTCTCAGTCCCAGCCTGGGCTTATGTAGCTAGGAAGCCCAGGCAGCCAGGCCACTTTGGGGAAGGGAGAGAGCCTCGGTCCCCTGTGCTGGTTGGTGATGTCTCTTCCCTAGAACTGTCAGCAGGAATGTGTGTGGAGAAGTGAAGAGGGCACAAGTACCTCAAGCAGGGTGGGCCAGCATTCTGGGGGCTTCTGTGTACGCCAGTCTGACTGAAGCAGAGGGTCTCAGTAGGACAAGAACGAAAGATGAGTTTGGAAAGGGAAGCTTTGACCAGACTATGGTGACATTCAAGTGCAGCAGGAACTTGCCTTGGACAGGAAAGAGGAGCCAGTGATGGTGTTTGAGGAGGAAAATAAGATGAAGGGTCACTGCTTTAGGGCAGTGACTCTCCAAGATTAGTCACAGGAGCAGAGCTGAAAGAGGGGACGCCACCGCAGTGGTGCAGCCATAGGGAGGCTTTCTCAATTTTTATATTAATGTTATCAGTCATATATGCATGAGTTTAAAAGTCAAATGGTAAAGCTACGCTTATAATCAAAATAGCAATGCCCTGCCTCATCCTTTCCCATTCCTGATTCCCACTCTGAGATAACCTCATTCAATTTCTGATGGCTACTGATAGTTACCTTATTTCCAAATTGCATGCTTGTACATTTTTTTAGTTTTAGACATTATCTATCGACTTTCAGCTGTGAAGGATGAGAATTAAACTTTTACACCACCCTTTACCTCATCTTTGTCACACACACATACACGTACCACTCTTAATGTGCTCCGCCCATCCTTCCAACATAATTATCTTCCTCCTTTTAGCTCACGCAGCATTTAGTGTATGCAGCATTATAATTATGTAAATATTATTCACAGCTGAACCACATAGTGTACAGTGCTGTCATTATATTTCCTGTGTAATTATATTCCTTCTTTTGCTTTCTGTAGAATTAATAATTACCTCTTTTTGTTTGTTTGCTTAGTGTTCTATAAACTTGTCATTTGCTCACCCCTAAATATTCTGACATAATTGAATATCACCTCTCCATGTGTTAAAAGTATATTGATTTTAAAATTCAGTTTATGTTTTTTTCTTGGCAACAGTCTCCCTGGAGCAGTCATCCTCCTGCTCCAATCTGGACTGGGTATGCTCTGGCCTGCTTGCTATTCTGGAGTCTGAATGGCTCAAGGGGCGCCTGATGTAGGGTATGCATAAGGGAGGAAAGGAAGTCACTCAAAGTCCATTTTTGTTTCTCTCCTGCATTTCGTCTCCTGTTACATGGGTTCCCTGATATCTTCTATCTCAGTTTCTGCCTTCATTTTCATAGAATATACCCTTCATTAATTTCATGAACAAGAATTCATGGGGAATTTCTTAACATTTTGTTTTGAAAAATGTGTTTGTTTTGCATGCATATGTGTCGATAGTTTGGCTGGGTATAGAACTCTAGAACAAAAGTAGTTTTCCTCATATTGTAAAGTCCTTTTCCCTTTGTGTTCTGGCGATTAAGAACTTTGGTGCCATTTTGATTCTTGACCCTTTGATTATGGCCTTTTGTTTTCTCTTTGAAAGTCTCTAGGATTTTTTTTTAAAATACCCTGTTTTGAAATTTCATCGTTTTATGCTTCAGTGTGGAACTTCCTTCTGAACAGATAGTGTCTCTTTCCATTTGGAAGCATGTACTTCAGTTCTGGAAGTTTTTTTATTTTACTTCTTGGATAATTTCCTCCCTTTATTTGCTCTGTTTTCTCTCTGGAATCCCTGCTAGTTGGGAGTTGAATTTTCTAAACTATCCTCTCCTGTTTAAGTCTTTTTAAGTTTTGTCCTAGTTTTGGAGAAATCTCTTTATCTTCCAACTCTTCTGTTGAGCTTTTACTATCTACTAGCTCTTTCTTCTTCTTGAAAGATTGTTTATTTCAAAGATGCTGCCTTGTGTTATCTCTCTCCAGTGCAGTTCAGTCACTCAGTCGTGTCCAACTTATTGCGACCCCGTGGACTACAGCACGCCAGGCTTCTCTATCCATCACCAACTATCAGAGCTTGTTCAAACTCATGTTCTTCGAGTTGGTGATGCCATCTAACCATCTTGTCCTCTGTTGTCCCCTTCTCCTGCCTTCAATCTTTCCCAGCATCAGAGTCTTTTGCCAAAGAATCAGTTCTTCACAACAGGTAGCCAAAGTAGTGGAGCTTCAGCATCAGTCCTTCCAATGAATATTCAGAACTGATTTCCTTTAGGATTGACTTGTCTCTTTAGCATGTTAAAGATATGTGTTGTTGTTACTCCTTTTTACTCTTTTCCTCCCCGTCTTTCACATTAGAAGCTCTTCTCAAATGTTTAGTGACCTTTAGTTGTCTGTTCATATTTAAGAGTGAGTTCACATTTACCTGCCTGGAAGCTCACTAAGCCTATTAGGACAGGGTAGGAAGGAGGGTGGGCTTCCCTGGAAGCTCAGCAGGTAAAGAATCCGCTTGTAATGCAGAGACCCCGGTTTGTTTCCTGGGTCAGGAAGATTCCCTGTAAAAAGGATAGGCTACCCACTCCAGTATTCTTGGGCTTCCCTGGTGGCTCAGATGGTAAAGAATCTGCCTGCAATGTGGGAGACCTGGGTTCCATCACTGGGTTGGGAAGATCCCCTGGAGAAGGGAATGGCTACCCACTCCAGTATTCTTTCCTGGGAAATTCCATGGATAGAGGAACCTGGCAGGTTATAGTCCATGGGATCACAAAGAATCAGACATGACTGAGTGACTAAGCACAGCACAAGAAGGAGGGTGCTGCTTATTAACCAGTGGACTTGATAATCAGGTGAGGACTTGGATTTGTGTGTGTTGGAGGGTATTCAGCATGTTAATATTTTTGCTCTCGGGCCAGTTTTCCCTATCTCCTGCCTGGCTGTCAGCCTTCACAAGGCTGAATGACTATAAGAAGCCTGATTGGAGATGGGAATGAGGGGAGATGCAGCTTTTCACTTAACCTTCCAGTTTTCAGTGCCTCTTCCAGCTCCCTGTCTGAGTCCAGAGCCTGACTACCTCAGCCCCTCCAGAACGCAAACCTCATATCTTCTGCAAGAGTTGGGGAAGGCGTCTGGGAATCTTACCACTCTTCTTAAAGATTTGCAACAAGTCTTCCTGTTTTGAGCATCACTTTGTGTCTCCACTTCCTGAGCTTTCCTGAGATTCTGAGATGCTAGCCAAAGTTTCAGCTTTCCCTTCTCTCCTAAGGCAGTTTCCAGTTGTGTCTGTTTCCAGGATTTTGTTGACACCTCTCATCCGTTGCCACTTCCTTTCCTGTTCTTTTTGCCCTTATGGATATATGCGTTTTAAACTTCCATATTGTCATTTTGGTGAGAGGTTGGGACAAAAACAGAAATCAGTGGGTATGTTCTATCTGCCATGTTTAACAGCAAGTCCCGACTTTGTTAAAATGTTTATTGAATGCTTTCTATGTGCCAGTGCCAGTGCTAGGACTTCAGAGGCGGCTAAGGTAAATCACAGAGAGAAGGGGAGGATTTGAGGAATGTTGAAGGAAGACTTGACAGAGCCTGGTGATTGGTGAGGAGTGGGAGGCCAGAGAGAGGGGCACATCCAGCAGGTGAGGACACTGGCAGAACTCGGGGATTCATGTTAGATTCATCCATTAGGGATGGAAGTCAGGAAAGCACTTTGATGCAGGTCTTCCCAGGATTCAGAATAGACAGTATGGAGCCAGAGGCTGAGAAAGGAGCAGGCTCTTGGAGACAGGAGAGCACTGAGCTTCCTCCATGGAGAGCGGAACAGCTGAGGAGTCCAGCTCAGTCCAGAGAAAGTGCTCGAGCAGCATTAGGGTATGTGGGGCTTGGGGCCCAGCCCTGGGAGGCTCACTCTGTCCACAGATCTGGCACCTCCACTTGACATTAAGCCTGGCCCTCAGGGCAAATCTAACACTTTTTAAGAGTCCAGTGCACATCGTCTGAGAGCGAACAGACACTGGTCAACAGAAGAGATGTTATAACTGATCTCTTCCAGACCCCTCTGCAGAGGGAGGTGCTGGAGTGTGTGTGCACGTGTGTGGGTATGGGCACATGTGTGGGTGTTTGTACACACCGTGTGCCTGCTCCCTGACCAGAATGACAGCACCTGAAATATCCACGGAGGCCCAGTGGGCACCCGCCTCTCCTGGTTCTCCTCCTTTCACCAGTTCTCTTCCTGGACCTTGCTCTCATCTCGTGCCCACACAGGCCTTCTTGCTTGTTTGAGAAAGAAATATAGCCCATATCTTCCATAGACCTCATTTCTTCTCCCCTATAAGCTGGAATGACAAAAGCCTCCCAAACTTCATACCATCCCCAAGCTCCCCAGTAGGCCTCAGCTCCAGAGTCACAAGTGAAAGAAAGCACCTCTTTGACATCAGTGGAGACCAAGACATGGGCCCCTCCACTTTGCCTGGCACCACCTAGCCCTGCCACCCCCATCAGAAATGTCTTTACTTATAACTTTAATTATTCTAGTCACAGTGGGAGCCCATTTCCTTCTCCCCAGTGAAAGTGTGCAAATTTTGAGACCCTTCTTCCTTCTGAAATTCTTTTTGGGCTAAAACTCTCTACCAACGCTCTCTTCCCTAACCCAGACAACTGGAATCCACTATCTTCAGGCGTGTCATCCCCAGCCCTTCTATAGAGGAAATGAACCAGTTCTGCTTGAGCGGGGGCCCTGATCTCACTCTCTACCCTCATCTCCAGGGTTCCCAAGGTCTGGGGACACAGAGGTGACCTGATTTTAAATCCTGCTTATCACTTAAAGCTGTGTGACTTTGGGCCGATAGCTTCATTTCTCTGAGGTTCCATTTCCCCATCTGGGAAAAGGAGGGAATGAGATAAAATTTGTAAAAATGCTAACAGGTGAAGGGTTGAGTCCTTGCCCTGCCCTGCCCCTCCTCAGCGACCAGCAGCCCAGCCTCTGAGCCACAAGCTCAGTCCAGGAGGGTCTGCTCACCAAGGCACTGGCACCTTGTCAGAACTCCATCTGTCAAGAATTTATTACTAATGCATTTTATAACAGGCTTTATAATAAGATATTAAAGACTGGCAGCATCTAGCAAGCATTCCATAAATATTAATAACGCCTTTAGAGATGGCACCTATGGTGGAAACGGTTGGGCTTGTTTCGAGGTTTGGTCTAGGACTGAGAATAAATCTCAGGGGTGGAGAAGGGGGTGCGCCACGAAGATGAGAGGGTATGGCGGGCTTTTTTCTCTCTCTGATATTTCTCATGCTGCTTTGAATTTTTTTACTTTTTGTCTTTTATTCACAACTTTCCTTCTGGAATGTCTCTTTTGCTCCTTAAAGTTTTCCTTTCCTTTCTTCCCAACTTTCTTCCCTCTGTCTGCTCTCACAAACTCTGCCCCCACCTCCAGTCCACTTTGGCCCCCAGTTCTGCCCCTTTCACATCCCTCTTGGTCTTCCTTCCACCTTCTCCCTTCTCTCCCTTCCCCCTTTGTTTGCACTCTCTCCATCTCTGTTTCTTCCACCCTCCGTGCTGCCTGTCTGGCCCTCTTCCTCCCTCGCTGCCCCTGCGCCCCTCACCCATTCCAGTGAGCACCCCCGGCCACCTCTGTAGAAACGTGGCTCACCCTGCATGTGAGAAGTGAGCTATTTATCATTATTATTAATGAACAAGATCCCTGGAATGGTAGAACTTTGCCAGAGTCTATTCCCTTGTCACCCCAGGAGTAGCAAAGAGATTTATTTGTCTCTGAATTGTGCAGGGTGGCCCGTTTACAGCAGGTTCATCAGGAGTGATGTGGAGCTTAAATGGGGAGTGGAAAGAGTCTGGGGCCTGCCCGGTCTGTGACCTGCATGGAGCGGGCCTCTCACCTAGAGGGACGGTCTGGTAGGGCAGGAGATTTGCTGGGGACTATGCCTCACCACACTCCCCGGCCCCCAGGAGGCATGGGCAGTGCACTTGAGGAGATGTCCCAGAAGCTGTGAAGGAGAAGACGGGGCTGGACAGGGGGTGCCGTGGAGGAAGGAGCTCTGGAAGCCGAGCTGAGACGGAGAAGTGGGCTAAGAGGGCTGTCTCAGGAACTGGAGTAATCACGTCCGGTGCAGCCTTTCCTCCGGAGACCAGCTGCTCCTTTCCCAGCACAGAGGTGGACCCCGAGCCACTTTCCACAGTGAATATGTGGGGAGAAGTTGCCCTAGGGTGGGGCTGCCCCACCCCCAGCCAAAATGGGCCATTTGGCCCTACTTTTTCATGGCCCTGGCCCACCTGGCAAATGGTTCTGTAGACTCCAAACTCTAAGGCCAGACGCTATAGAGGCACCATCCCACTGGTCCCCAGACTCCAGGTGGGCAGAAGCTGGCTCTCTGGGGCATCTCTCCTCCAGATCTGTCCTGGGTGATTGTGTCAGCCTCATGGTCAAGCTCTCCCAGACCTACCCCTCCCACCCCACATGCTCACTGGCCTTCATAATGACCTGAGTGGATTTGCATGTCAAAAGGAGTGTCTGGGGACACTTGAGAAGAAGACAGAGCTGACATTCATTCATCCAGGCCTCTGTCTTCTCCCCATGTTACCTCTCGTGCCTTCAGCAGTCATGAGCTTTGCTTTCTATGGCCCAGCTGTGAGCATGAAAGGGCCAGATCCCAGCAGGAGAGGGGCAGGGTGAACCTGGGGTGAGGTATGCAGTGAGGAGGCCTTGCCATGGCTAGATGCGTCCTGAGTGGACCAGCTGGCAAGGAGCTGAGACCCATGCAGGCCAGAATGAGCAAGTGGTACCCACAGAAAGAACAGCATGGACCATGTCTCAGAACCACAGCCAAGGACAGGAGGGGAAGCCCAGACAGGTTCTGCGAAGGTTGGGGCAGGGGAGGCCTCAGAGCCCTCGTCTCTGCTTTCTGCTTTACCGGTGCCCCATGCTCATGGCAGATGGGCTTTCTCTGCACCTCTGTTTCTGTGTGACTTTCAGCCTATCATGGGACCCACTGTACCCCAACCAGGTAGCAGGAATCTTTCTTTCAAGTTCCCATGGAAAGTTGCTTTAATTTACAAGGCCCCATCTGATTGGCCTGCTTGAGTCAGGTGTTTACCCCTGGACCAATTGCATGTGGCCTGGGTCTGAAGTCACTTGGTACAAACATGGCTGCCTGGATCCATTCCTTTGGTAAAAAGAACATCTCTGCTTGGAAGGAGGGTGGGCCAGGACGCAGTGGGTAGTGTCTCTGGGTAGGGTAAGTAAAGCACTTGAGGTAAGACACCTGATTTTCAGTCACAACTCTGCCATTAAGCACATGTGAGACAGAAAGCTCGGAAGTGCACCCTCTCACTTTTCCCATCTGAAAACTGGAGAGACTGGGCTGGATAATCTCCAAGGTGCCTTCCAGCTTCCACGTTCAAGCCGTCTTCTCCCTGAGTGGTGCGTGGTCAGGCCTGGCCTCCATGCTCAGGAGCTCCTTGGCCTCCAGGAACCCCTCCCACCCCCTCCCTCAGATCCCACCCCTCGTCTCACATTCTCCAAACCCACCCTGGAGGGTCTTCAGAGGTTCTCCCATCCTGTCTGCAACAGCCGTGAACCAGTCAACAGAGGTATTCTCGTCCTGAATTCTGATCTACCCATTTGTCTAAATTCGTGATGAAGAGATCAGCCACTTACCCTGTTTCTAATCCCCCACACCACTTTAAATAGGCTCATCTCGTGCCACCTGTGATGGTATTTTATTACCACCATAGTAATGGCAGTGAACGTTTATGAGGCTCGCTCAGTATTGCCATGTGCCTGGCTCGGTGAGAGGGTTTTTCCCCCACACCTTAGCTCATGTAAAAGTTTCTCACTACCACAGGAGTGCTAGGTAGTGTTAACAGCTCCACTTTCACATTTTCCTTTACATAGGGCAATTGAGACCAAAATAATAAATTTGGCAGCACATGTCCAAGGTCTCCACCCAACAAGTGAAAAGACTGGGGCTCAAACTTAGGAGTTCTGACTCAGAGCCCACACTCCAAGCACCAAGTGTTAACTGCCTACGGTGTACTTGCCTGGCCCCATGGAGGAAATCTACTTGCGTTGAGTGTCAACCTGTGAACTTATCTGATGTTTCTGGGAACCAGTAGCTGAGTGCTCCAAGAATCCCCCAGAGTCTGTGCTGGTGAGAGTCCCCTCCCCCTTTTCCCTGATGGAGCATGGCGCCCAGGATTGGAAATGCAGGAGGTCAGCATTCTTTCCTCTCCAGTGGCCTGTCTCTTCTAAGGGAGCGGCTCCTTGTCAGGCCTATTTAAAACCTTTTCTAAGTTATGCAGAAGTTAAATGGGTTTTCACTGCAGGGCATGAAACATAATCCAAGAAGGTCAGACACAGGACCATCCCTTCCTTTCCCCCCTTTTCCTGTCTTCTTGGAGCTTGCTCTTAAATCCTCTGACCAGATGCTCAGAGAGCCTTCGCCCCCAGACTATGCAGTATGGATGAGTGAAATGTCCTTTCCTCCCCAAGGCAGGGGGCTGGAGAGCTGACATTCTCGTGGGAGCCGTCTTTCTCCTCTGGGCACTGACTCCATGTAGGGTGCGCTCTGAAGTGCTGTCCAGCTGCCTCACTGGGGACGGGCCGCCCTGAAATCAGAGCATGTCTGTCCCTCGTGTGGCAAGAGCTACAGGCTGCAATGGCATACTTTGCTCTGGAGCTTGGGGCTGACACTGGCACTCCTGAGAAGTGTATGCTGGATGTAGAGAGGGGGAGGAGGGGAGAGAGAGAGAGCTGCAGGTTAGCTGAGAACCTCATAGAGATCTCCTCCAGACCAGTCTCCTGTGGTTGGCATGTTGGGATGGAGGCTGGCATTGCTGAGCCCAGCGCCTGGGAAGTTCAGTTTCTGGGGCTTTGAATGTGTGGCTTGGGGTAGGTCCTTTGTAATGTCTGTATCTGTCAGGGTCCCCCAGGAAACAGTTCATCTCGGATAGTTCCAATAAAGGCATTTCAGTAAAGAGAAACTTCCAGAGGGAGTGCAGGGCTAGAGCAACACTAAGGGATATTGAGGCTCCAAGGACTAGCAACACGGGGAAGTTTTTTTCTACTCTTAGGACTGGAGGGGCAAGGGGAAGGGCTGGAGCCACTGAAACCCGGGGCTGGAGAGGAGGGGCTGCTGGGTTGGAGCTGGAGGAACTAGGAAAGTATACTTCAAACCCTTTCTCCTCCTGTCTCCTCCCCAAACTCTGAGCTCCTACCAGCCCCTCCCATTGGCAGCCTGGGAATGCAGTGCACTGGGGAGGCGGGCAGGGGGTGGGTCATGGCAGAGAAGGGTACTAGGTGGATCTGGGGACTGCAGACAGGAAATGTCCAGAGCAGTATCATTAGCAGTCATGGTGCTTCTTTATGCCTCCCTGCCCTACCCTTGAAGATGTTCTTGTCTGCCACCCTCTAGAAGGCATTCAGACAATAAAATCACAACTGCCATCTTCTAAGCACTTAATATATTCTGGAAAGTTTATACTCAGGAGCTCGTGTACTCATCACATTAACTGGATGAAATATTAACTTTGATGCACAGAAAGGGGATTAAGGATCAGAGAGATGAAGTAACTAGCCCAAAGACACACAGTAGGACTTAGGTTCCAACAGAAGTCTGTCCGTCTCTGAAATCTAGCACTTGTCCCCTCTGCCCCCTTGTACACTTGAATATTTTCCCTCTTTTGGAGAGAAAGAGAGCATCTGTTTTCCAAGCCACTGAGCTGGATAGGGCAGACCTCGCAAAGGCAAAGCTGGTTCAGGAACTCAGAAGTGTAAGGGGGTGTTCTGGTTTGGAAAAGTACAAATAGCTCTACGTGCCAGGAAATAGTAAACTGATAAGAAAAGATATTGCACATGATCTTAGCCAAAAGGCTAGGATGTGATACCTGCCAGGAAGTAAAGCGAGAAGGAGGAGACAAGACCAGACTATGAGATGAGGCTTGTGTCCTATGCAGAGGGGCATGGAACATCAAGGATAGGATGGAGGAGAGGGGTCTTACCTGTCTGCCCCTGTCTTCAGTGTGGGTTGGAAAAGGATAGGATGGAAGCCTGTCCATTCAGGTGGACACTTGCCTGGTGATGGGGGAGGGGCAGAGAAACAATGGCAACTCGGTGGCTTTGTCCTCTGAAGGCCCTTTCCAGCCTGATCAGAGGTCTTACAGAGAACACACTTGCCTCCAACACATAGCCCTGGGGAAGGGCTTCCAGTATGCCTGAGACTGGTCTTCAAAGAGAG
Organism: Nanger dama; assembly: GCA_917880005.1. NCBI lineage: Eukaryota > Metazoa > Chordata > Mammalia > Artiodactyla > Bovidae > Nanger > Nanger dama. The sequence continues at coordinate 18,001,152 of CAKJTW010000028.1, read as the reverse complement.
AAGCTTCTCAAAGTAGTGGCCCACGTCCTGGGCAGCAGCACAGGGATGGGCAGCTGTGTGATGCCTTCCTTGATAGGAGCCCTGCAGCTGTCAGAAGGTACTCAGGCATTGTCCCAGTGTAAACCGATCACACAGGAATGTTGACTCTGCCCTCAGGAACTTTCAGGCCAATCCCAAGCTCTGGGCTGGAGGGTACCACCCATGCCGGCAGGTGACCTCAGCACTGTGTGGAAGACTTAGGGGAAAAAACTGCCATCAAGGTTTACAGAAGTGAGCTTCACTGGTGGCTCAGAGGTTAAAGTATCTACCTGGAATGCAGGAGACCCAGGCTTGATCCCTGGGTTGGGAAGATCCCCTGGAGAAGGCGATTGCAACCCATTCCAGTACTCTTGCCTAGAGAATCCCATGGAGGGAGGAGCCTGGTAGGCTATAGTCCATGGGGTCCCAAAGAGTTGGACATGACTGAGTGACTTTACTTACTTACTTATACCTGAATTTAGGGTTTTCTTTGCCATTGCCTAGCTGTGTGACTTGGGTGAGTTCCTTAACCTGTCTGAGCCTTAGCTTCCTTTTTGAAAGAGGGATCATAGCAAGCACCTAGAAAGCTACTTGTCGCAGAGCTGATGGGTGCAGCTCACAGCACAGATGTGGCACAGCACAGCCAGTGAGCGGGAGCAGGGATTGTTTCTTCCTGCCTCTGGGCAGAGCCTCCTTAGGTAGCCTATCTTCTGATGTGTCCAGAGCGCACTGAGTCAGGAGTAAATTTACTCACGCAGAATTTTGCAGATGTGGCTTACCTGCCAAGCATTGTGGTGGGCACGATCGTGATGAGAGCTGACCATTGGGCAGAGAATGCAAACAGATACCTAGAATACAGTGTGCTAAGATGCTGTCATAGAGATTCGTTCATGTCTTCATAAAGGATGCTTACTGGACACCTGCCATGTGGCAGGCACCTGCTGGGCCAGGCAGATAGAGCTCTATGGCTTCTAAGGAGCACATGTGCTGTGAGAGACAGGCACTGACTGGGGAATGACAGAGGAACTATGGGTGATGAAACATGCCAGGGTGCCATGGGACCCTGAATATAATAGTGGCAGGGGCTGCGAGCATGGTGTCAGAAAGGGGCAGGGGTCTATCTATATACACAGTGTGTAGCAAAGGGAATCACGGAAGGCTCCCAGAAGGTGGTGACATTTGAGCAGTCTTTGTGGGCCTCTCTGGTTACAGGCTGCCATGGCCCAGAGATGGTATGTGGATCCCCCACCCCTAGGCAAGTCAAGAACTCTCTGTGGGCCAGCCCCACCCCAGACTCTATGCCACCTCCCCCATATTACACATCTCCCAGCTCCCTGTCCTTGGAACCTCCCAACACGTAGACTCCTAGCTGCCCTCCAGAGCAGCCCGTGCCTGAGGCTTGGGCAGCCAAGGGGCACCTAACAGAGAAAGCAAAACTACCAAGAAGCGGGGTTTGGGGACCAAAGGGCTCTCATCCGGAACTTCAGGATAAGCAGATCATCTTTGGAACTGGCGCTGTTATAGCCACCAGGAGGCCATCAAAAAATGGAGGAAAAAAATAGATATAGCATTTTAAATTACTGTGAACCCTTTTAGAATAAAAATGATGAAGCCGCAGGTCTGGTTGGCTGGAGGGACATGGTTAATGGGCTTTGGGGGAATAGTCACTGATGGAGGCAGCTGCTCTGAGCTCTGGCTTACCCTTTTATTTGCTTTGTCTCACCCCCAGAACACACCGGTGGGGACGCCCATTTTCATTGTGAACGCCACGGACCCTGACCTAGGCGCAGGCGGCAGCGTCCTCTACTCCTTCCAGCCCCCTCCCAGTTCTTTGCCATCGACAGCGCACGTGGCATCGTCACAGTGATCCGGGAGCTGGACTATGAGACCACGCAGGCCTACCAGCTCACCGTCAATGCCACGGTGAGTCCCTGTGCCGGGGGCCCAGGCAGCCAGATGTCAGCCTCCTACCCTCCGAGAGGTCACAGGATGTCAGCCTCCTTCCCTGCTAGGCAAGGCTTATAATGGTGTCGCTGATGATCATAATAATGATAACAACAGCTGATGTTCCTGAGGGTTCGTGCTATGTCCCTGGTGCTAGTGGGGAGCACTCGAATGGATTGTCTCCTTTAAGCCTCACAACAATGCTATGGCATAAATAGTAAGCTACCCATTTTACAGATGAGGAAACCGAGGCACAGGAGCAATTCAGCAACTTGCTCACAGACTCCATTGCACTGGTAACCCCATAGGTCATTCCTAGTGCAGGATGTCCTCTTGCTCTGAGACACAAGACGGAGGTGTCAGCCCAGCTGTGTCCTGACACCACCCAGCATGCAGGAGTCAGACAGTCCAGGTATCCTGGCCACTGCGCTAGAGCGGTGATACTTACACAGAAGGGAACACCCATCTGTGCCAAGCACTGTGCTTGGGTCCTGGGAATTCCAAGATGAATTAGGAGAGAGAGGGAAGTTCAAGAGGAATAATTGTCCTATTTTATAGCTGACACCGTTGGGACACAAACCGAGGAGTGGTGGGCAGCAAGAACCCAAGCCTGGGTTGTCCAGGGCCCCACAGTCAGGAGTCTCCAAATCTCCAGAATGTCATAGCTGCATGGCCTCTGTCACCAGCGGTTGTGGAGGGGCTGGAGGACAGGCAGGCCACGGCCTCAGTAGGGTTCTTTCCTTGCACGTCCCTCTTCCCCTCCTGGCCGTGGCCTCCAAGCACAGCTGGAGCCTTTAGCTGGCAGCAGGGCGAGAGCTGGCCTGTTGGTCCTTAGACTTCTGTTTCCAAAGCTTAGGCCAACTGTTAAACAAATCACAGGAGTCCCTCTTGAGCCTCTGGGACTCATTAGCCTGACCCACAGCATCCACCACCTGGCCCTGGGTCACTGCAGGGGGCTGCCAGTAGCTCTGCGGGCTCTACTTGGCAGATCACAGAGCTCAGATCCCAGGGGAAGACACACTGCATTGGGGCCAGGGGGCTAGTTTGAAATATGAGGTTCCCTCAGGATTGGACAAGATCCAGAGAGGGCCCCCAATCCAGGAAATGCACACTTTTTCTTTCATACCTGGTCCAGGGACCCTGGGGAGGCCACTGCAGCCGATACTCGTGTTCTTGCCTTCTCCCCTGGTTAAGTCTTGCTTGCCTGGGAGGACATGTGTGCTGCTCTTTGTGAAACTGACATCTGGGATCAAGAGGGCTTGTAAGAGCGGAATCCACTTTTGGGGCACATCTGTATCCTTCCGCACACCCTGGCACACTCACTTAAGGTGGTGCCCCTCCCACCACTCTCCATTTGCTTACACTGGGGCCCAGAAATGCACAGATGCTTGTTCTCTTGTTCACTGTGAACTTGTCCCTGTGGGATATTTTCCATTCGTGCATAGGCACGAATCTGGGTGGCTGGGCCTGTTGAGAGGCCTGGGGGCCTGGGCTCGAGTTGGGATGGTGAATGTGGTTAAGTTGCCATCAATCTTCCAGCAACGGGACCTTGAAGCTGAGGAACAGGAGGAGCCTCAGAACTAACTCCCTTAGGTCTTGGTGGTTCCCCCACCTGCTGCCCAAGTCCCTCTCAGGGCTGGCACTGTGCCCTTGGCCACTGGGCATCTCCCCAAGATTCTCCCATGTGGCATCGCAGGGAGCATGTGGGTCCCCAGCCTCTGCTGGGTGGGTGGTGGGTGGGAAAATGTGCAACTCCCCTGGGAACAAGTTGCTGAGACCTATCAGCGCCAGAGTGACAGCTGGAAGCCTGGCCAGGTGCCTGCCTGCCAGATGTGCCCATTGCCATCCCCTTTCCCCAGCCATGGAGTCCAGGGTGGGCTGTATGGGGGCATCTGTGACAGAGGCAGGGCTGCAGCCACAGGTGTGGGACAGGAAGGGCAGGTGTCAGACTGGACAAAGCCAGCTGCGCACAGAAGCCTGTAAGAGCAAATCATAACCATTGGCATCTCCAGCTCCAGAGGTAAAAGGGCCTTCCTGATGGGCCTCCCACTCTGGCCCAGTCTGCCTGATGCCCGTGCCGGTCCCTAGGTAAGAGCTCTCACTACTATCTAGGGTGGTCCCCCAGCCTGGGCTGTGGGCCCCATCATCCTGGAGGCTGGGAGGCTGTCTCTACTGTGGTTTGGAGGACACAGCTCCTCCTGCCTCCAGACTCTCCCCTACCTTGCTGCAGCCATGACCCATCCTCAAAGCCTCTCCTCCGTCTCCCCGGCTGCTCCCGAGGACTCTTTAGGACAACCAGCCCTTCCTTCTCCTTGAAGGCTCAGCATCTGTCTCTGGAGGGCAGGAGCAGGCACTGGGCTTGTAATGTGGGGACTGCCTTGCATCGTTCATTCACATCATCCCAAACAGACCAAGGGAGGTCTAACCTAAGGACAGCCACTTCTCCAGTGCCAGAGCAAAGAATTTACAAGGCCTAGCGTCCTTAGAGGTCATTGCCGCGAGTCCCTTCATCTCACAGAAGAGGAAGTCGAGACTCCAAAGGAGGAGATCACTTATTTGAGGTGACTTAGCAAGTCAGCAACGGGGCGGAGGTTAGGGCCTCAGATCAAGACAGATCAAGTCAAAACGACTTGAGTTGAATCCTGGCTACACACTTATCAGCTGTGCGACTCACGGCAAGTTACTTAACCTCTCTGAGTCTGTTGAACTGAAATAATGGGCACCCCACCAAAGCGAATGAGGTGTCTGGTACAGTGCCTGGTGTATAATCTATTCAGCATGTAGTTTCTGTTCTTCTTGGCTACTGTTATTCAGTAGCAGCAACTATTTCACATTTAGGGTAACAGAAGATGGGTTTGGCTTTTCTTTCTTGGTGAGCTTTTATGGGACTACATTTCCAACTGTGAGGGTTTAAATATTGCCTGTTTGGCCTCTCAAGATTCCTTCCCAGAGTCCCCCAAATGTCACAGGCCCCGAAGCTCCCCCTACTGGTTCTACCAGCAGAGTTGCTTGACCAGTCAACTCAGAGAGCAGGGCAGAGATGCAGGGCCCAGACTAGCCCCCTCTGCGGTCAAAGGGCTTTTCTTCTGAGTAACTCTCCCATCCTAGTCAATTCCTTTGCTGTCCCTGGAAGACAGGGTGCAGGAAGTAAGCATGGGGGAGCGTGGCCCCCAGGCTGAATCCAGAGAAGGAGCTAAGGGCAGCACCATTCCTTTATCCCAAGGCAGCCACCCCGCCCACCAGAGGTCACACTGGTCAAGCCTGGGGGGGGGGGCAGAGATGCAGCTCTGCCCCAGCCCTGCTCTGTGACAGTGGATACGCCACCTTTCGCTGGGCCCTGGGGCCCCTGTTTGTGTTTTCCTGCGCAGGTCAGAGATCACTGAGAGTTCTTAGAGTTCCTAAGCTCTGTGTGCTGATGTCCTTCCCTGTGGGAGTGTAGGAGCATGCGTGTACATATGCACACACGTTTGTGCACATGGGTGTTGTGCGTGTGTGTCCATGTGTGTCCTTGTCCAAATCACTTAACCTAAGCTGATGTATTCTTTGTCCTTCTAAGGATCAAGATAAGACCAGGCCTCTGTCTACCCTGGCCAACTTGGCCATCATCATCACAGACGTCCAGGACATGGACCCCATATTCATCAACCTGCCTTACAGCACCAACATCTACGAGCATTCTCCTCCGGTAAGACCCTCCCCCGCCCCTTGTGAGATGTCCCTCTGCACTTCCGGTGGCCATGGAGGCCCTGTTTGGTGGGATGGGCTCCTTGGTGTTTCTGACTCCCACATGCCTGGCAGTGATGGGTGTCCCAGCGCACTGAAAACCCAACCCCCTCTTACACCCCACCTCCTCGCTCTCTCACTGCATCCCCAGAGCTCTCCAAGGGACAGAGAGAAGAGACGGGCTAGTGCAAGTGAAGAGCAGCAGTTCAGAAAGCTTCATGTGGGATGATAGGGAATGGGGATGCCGTGGAAAAATCCAGCCTGAGCTGGAGAGTGAATTTGGACTCAGCCAGGCTCACCAAAACATCAGTGGGGCTTAGCCACAATCCCGCGGGTCAGCTGGTCAATCCACCTCTCTTGGCCAGCCAACACTGCCCAAGATGGTGGCCTCTTATTATCTCCCCATGGACCCTCTCAGGCTTGGCTCCTCCCTAAGAACTCACAGCTCCTGCTACCCCTTCTAACTGCCCAGACTTTGGGTTTCTCAAAGCCATGTGTTCAAGAGAGGTACCTGGCTGGCCATGGTCTGATTTTGTGCCATGTCACAAGGTCATGCACGGGTTGCCAGCCGGCCTTAGATTGACTGCCCATGGGACCTGTGTCCACTGTGGTCCAGTCGACTGTGACACAGAGCATACTGCTGCCCCTAGGCAGGGCTCTGGGTGGGCAGCTTTGCTCAGTTGTGGGCCAAGCAGGCAGGGCCCTGCATCCCACTTCCAGTATCCATCCGTGCTTAAGTGTGGACTAGAATAGAATACCCGCACTGGGCTGATGAATTAGAAAAGGCAGCTCCTCTGAGCAGACACAACTCCTGACCATGCAGGGGAGCAGCTCTATGGAAAGAAAACTGTGCCTCTCCTTCTATAGGAACCCAAAGTGCTTAGGGGAAGGAAACAGCTTTGAGAGCAAAGCGGGATGCCCACCGATCATGTGGCTATTCAGGACCCCACCTGCGTGTCTGCACAGCTCACCAGCTTGGGTGCATGTGAGAGGCAGGCTTCCCTGACCAGACTGCAGGCTGGGCTCCTGGGCCACCACAGACTAGGAAGCCTGCTCCCAAGTTTGGGACCGTGGTCTCTGCTGACTCCTGGCCTCTTCCAAGCACCGTGCTGCAGGCTCCAGGTGTGAGAGGGTAGCCACTTCCTTCTTGGGGCTACTTGCAGGCTGGAGGGTCTGACGAGCAAGGTGGCCTCCTGTTGCCGGTGTCAGAAGCTGCTTTGAGAGTAGAGGGGGACATCTAAATGTCCCCACTCCCACCCTTTCTTTCTGAGTGGTCCATGGACAGCAGGAGTTTAAACTTCCGAGACTGAACTCTGCCTCCCTGAAACCTCTTTGCCAGTAAGCCCACGCATGCTCAGCCCTGACCTTTTAGGTGAGGCGGGTCCTCCCACCTGTCCTCAGCCTCTGGCCGTCCCTTCCTAGCGCTCAGTGCTCCTGTTCGGTGCACTCACCCTTGGCTTCTCTCCTGGCCTGAGAGAACAGTGCAGCGGCAATGGGCTCTGCTGTGGGCATAGCGCGCCATGGGTGTTCAGGGAGGTAACTGTGGAATGGATGAGTGCGTGAATAACCAAACGAACAAGCGCTCACTACTCAGGCCAACTCTCTTACTATCCTGTCATCCTCATCACACCTGGTGACTGTTCTACTCACCAGTCCGAAACCCACCCATCTGTTGGTTCCCAGCTCACTGACGACCTTTCTTAGAATTCTTTGCCTGGCTTCATCCTCATCGGCCCACCAGGTAGAGCCGTCTCTCTCTCCTCATCTCTGCTGGAGTTCCCTGGTCCTTAGGCTGCATGCTTCCCCTCTGAATTGTAGCCACATCTGTAACATTCACTGATGTGTAAGGGGGTTACTTTGAGGCTCCAGGTCATCAGGATGGTTGAGTCTTTGGGTCTCAAACCAGGGCCTCCCAGGGCTTTGTGCCCAGGGTTGAATGCAGTAAAGACAGGCAGAGCCGACTTGTAGATTGAAGTGAGGATGTGACAGTGGCCCAGCAGCTGGAGGGTCTCCGAACAGGTCCCTGTACTACCATGCGCTTGCTTGGCCAGATCACACAACATCCAGACCTCTTCCCCCTTGTCTCAATAGGGCCTCCTTGGGCTGGTGGTTTTAGGAACTAGAGCGCCTCGTAGTCTAGTGTCAGCAGATATTAGAATGTGGGGGTTTTGTGTTTGGATTGGGTTGGGGAGGGCCTAGCTTCAGCCTCATCTCAGAGTCTCAGTGGTCAGCAAGAAGGGTGCTGGGGTGAGTGTCCTCTGAGACCCTTCAGTTTGTCTCGCCTTTCCCAGCATCGTATTGTAGCAGAGTAATACTAAATCAAACTATTACTACAGGTGTTTTTTTCAGATCTGCAGGTTTCTGAGTCCGCCTGGCCATTCATTCTATTTTTCATTTGTTTACTCCTCCTCTAGACGTTTATGAAGTCCCTGCACTGTGCAGGGTCTTGTGCTAAGCCAGCCCGTCTCCTTCCCAGATGATTCCACAAGCCCCTGCTAGGATGACTCCTCAGGACAGGCAAACAGGCCCTTGCTCCCCTTGGCCTCAACCCTCCTTATGCTCAGTTTCCTGGCATCTGATATGGTTCTTTCTCAGGATGAGGGACCTTGATATCTCTTTGCCTTGACGGTTGTCCCTTTGGCTCCACGAGGCCAGTAAAGTCCATGTCTGGGGGCTCCCAAAGAGCAGGTCTGAATCCCGCCTTTGTGTGGTGACCAGGCTCAGGCAAGCCAGACAAGGAAGTGAGTTGGGGGTTCGGTCTCTCCCAGCACCCACAGAATCACTTCCATGTCCACACACCTCTGCTCTTCCTCCCTGCCTCCAGATTTGAAAGTTTACCTCGCCTCTTGCGCAGTGTCCCATACACCCTAAGCCTGATTTTTCCAGGCTTCTAATCGGTTTCCGTGCCTTGATCCAGGCCTTCCATGTCCCTTTACAGTGTGGAAGCCTGATTTAACGCAGCACTTCGCAGGCTGGGCCAGGGCTGAGGAGCACCAAGGCCTGATTAGTCCCCTGGGGCCCGAGGCCCCAGGCATCCCCCATCCCCAGGCCTGCCTCTGCTGGCCCGGGGCCTGTGTCCAGACCCTCGCCCACTCCCCCACTCCCCCTCTTTATCTGCGGCTCCCAGCATGTATGCCTCCCTCTATCAGTGTATCAGGCCAGCATGCCTCATCTAAAGTGTATATATTACCTAATAAAATCCTTCTTATTTGGGATTATTGCATCAAATTTTAATTTCCTCACTCGAGCAGCAGCATGTCGGCCTGCCCGTCAGTGAAGGACCGATAGAAGGTGAAAAGAGCGGATAAACTGCACAAATTACTGCCAGCCGATGCCTATCAGCCCTTTGACTGGAATTGACTGGAATTAAGGACTGAGAAATAGGATTTTCTGCCTCAGAATCTGCTGTGGCAGCTCTTGTCGGAAGTCCCCTTCAGCCCCCTCGTTCTCCTCCCCACCAAGGGCGCCTCCTACTCCCAAAGCAAACTGCAGGTTGGCCTTTCAAGTCCTCAATCCTGTCATGGAAAGGGGGCGGGGCGGGGCCAGCAGAGAAAGAGGTGGACAGCCCCCACCGCCAAGGCTCCAGCTTCAGCCACTCTCCTGGCCAGCTTCTTTGGAAAGAGGCAGCCACAGAAGGGAGGTTCGTGTTCCTTCTAGAGGAATCCCAGCTCCTCTGGACTCTGTCTCGACTTCACTACTGGTACCCAAGCCTCAGAGGCGGGGGGCTGCCTGGCAACCCACCCCCACTCACCAGAGCCTGGGACTTTAAGCAAATCCCTGAACCCTTAAGCCACAATCTCTCCACATGTACCCTCACTAGGAGGACAAAACGGAGGACCCATGCAGGGGCCCAGCACAGTGCTTGGCGCACAGTAGGTCCTCAACTAATGCTAGGTCTCTCTGTAAGATCCTAGCTGTTCTCTCTATAGAATGGCCAGAAAGCTCCTTACCTCCAGCATAGGGTTGATTAACCTGGGTCCTGGGAAGTCTGCATTTGCTGAAATTGTTTGGAACATCACATTGTGGGCATTGTCTGGGAAGAGGCGTCTTAGCTTTCATCAGAAGCACATGGAGGTTCCAGGCCCCAGAGAATAGTGACCGTCACTTTTATAGCTTTTTCTATGCACCCAGTGCTGTTCCAAGTGCTCCATGTATCAACTTGCTGAGGTGTGGGGACTGTTTTATACCCATTTCATACACTGGGAAAACCAGGCAGTGAAAGGTTAAGTAACTCAATCAAAGGGTTCACACCCTGGCAGTGTAACCACAGAATCAGACCCTTAACCCCTTGCTGTACTGATCTTCTCACAATACAGAGTTGGGACCCCACAGGCCTGTGTACCTTTAGCCTCTCTGTGGGAAGGTGGGGCCTCCTCTTTGAAATGGGGGTTCTTATGAAGGGAAGAAGCTCCATAGCCAGGTGGGCCCATCTCTAGCCTTTGGGGCCATCTGTTCTCCTGGTCATACTCTGGTGCTCCTTGAACTGGAGTCCCTCTCTGGAGAGCCAGCCAGCCAGAGTGCCCCCCTGTAGAGGGGCCCAGGGCGGGCACATCTCCATCTCCTCATCTTAGGAAGTAAGTTTCAGTATATTGAAAATATAATCACTGAAACTCTGAAACAAGAGCTGTGGGCTCCCAGGAGCCCCCATTCCTCTCTGTTAATTCCTTCTCATAACATTTCCCGTCTTTGTGGCTGCACTTGTATTAAAAGCTCAGGGTTTTATTAAAAATGGATTTATTTATCCAAAAAGAGATGAAACCCAAACTTGTCAGGAGCCTTTCAGAGCTCACGTGGTAGACACTCAGGCATAGCTCTTCCAAGGGTGAGCCGGCCTCCCTGCTCTCTGGTCCTGGGCTCGCCGCTGGACGCCCTGAGCCCCAGTCCACCCAGGGGGACTCCAGGCCACCCAGCTCGGGGCTGCCCATGGAGAGATGCTCACAAGGCTCTGAAAACTGAGGGCTCCCTGGCCGCCAGCTCCCCTATCTGCACAGGCCAGCACTGGGCCCCCTTTACTGAGTGCTGCTGAGGCTCACTGTGCTGGACCCAACCAGCCACACCAGGCCTGGCTGTTCGCCTGTGGGCATGCAGCTGTCCCCTCAAGGCTTACTATTTGCTTTTTTGTTATTATGTGATTTTTGGCTGTGTAGAGTGGCATGCAGGGTCTTAGATCCCTGACCAGGGGTTGAACCCATACCCCCTGCAGTGAAAGCATGGAGTCTCAACAGCTGGGCCACCAGGCAAGACCGAGGCTTATTGCTTACTGACTGTCTGGAATGGTGCTTTGGTAGGCACTGGGCCCAGTCGACCTGGCAGTCCAAGCCCTGCCCTCAGCAGGCCCAGGGCAGCCAGAGAACCCTCAATGCTGGAGCACCCAGCGCGGATGTGAAGCCATGGGCTGTGGTCAGATGGGCTATGAAGCCTTTCTGGCAGCTAGAGCCTCAGATCAGAGTCCCATGCTCTCAGGACGTCCTCCTGGGGACATATCCAGGAGGTTTAAGAGGTGACACCGTATCCTCTTTAAGAGGTGACACCAGGAAAAGCATACCCCGAAAGGATTCCCTGGAGTGACGATGGAGTCTTTTGTGTAGACCCTTCAGATGTAATGCAATGAATGCTTCCCAAATGACCTTCCATGGACTGCTGGGTCCAGGGCTATCAAGATGTTACATGAGAAGAGCCTGTCTTCAGCTCCGAAAGCCTGGGAGAGCAAAGGTTGATGGATCTCTTTATCACTTCGCTACTTTTGGGAGCCTTTACCACATGAAAGCAGGTTGTGCATCTCCAAGGGAGGGATGGGGATATACGTTTCCCCACATTTGACATGAACTAGTACTTATGTTAATACTTGTGGCACATAGCCAAAATTTCATAAATTACAGTTATCATTATGATATTTATCATATAACCTGTTACAGAGGCAGCATTGTCTGGTGAGCAAGAGCATTTTGGAGCAAAAGTACCTGAAATCGAATCCTGGCTTCACCATTCACTCCTTGTGGTAGCACCTTGTAAAGGCCACTTACCTCATGGCCCTCAGTTTCCTCATCTGTAGAATGGAACTGTCTCCTGGAGTAGTTGTGAGGGTGAAATGAGTTAAGGCATAAAAGGTGCTTGCAGCGGCGCCAAGCACAGAGCCAGTGCTGGAGAAGGACCCCTGCTCCTGGGGTTGCCTCACGCTCTCTCCTACAGCTCAGGTTCTCAGAACCCACTCCAGGAGATACACCGTTAATAGCATCTTTCTCTGACTTTGTAACAGTCTGTCCCCCCCCCACCCAGGGGAATCTAGACAGAGCTCCTGTGAGGGGTGGGGTTGAGGGGAAAGCTATGAAAGGAAGGAGTCAGGCCTGCTCTCTACACATCCTCAGCCTCAGTGTTGTGACCATTCCTCTGCAGTAGACATTTCCTCTGCAGCATTCTCACCTTCCTTCAGCCAGACCTGGGGTGTTCCAGATTGCTGCATAGCTGGGCTCAGGAGAGGCCAGGGCAACAGCTCTGTGTGGGTGGCACTGCCCCAGGAGGATGAGGTGGCAGATGCCCCTCCTGTGTCCTGACAGCGAGACCAGGAGGAGTCGGGAGGCACCATGCCCCCCAGGGCACTCCGTCCGGGGCAGAGTCCTGCATGTCAGGAGCCAGCCTCTCTCCATAGGAGGAGGTGCTCAGATGGGGGTAGAGGGTTCAGCCTGCAGGCTTCAGTCTCTAGATGAATGGCCAACGCTTGAGAGGCTCCATGGCTATTAGAGACCTTCATCAGACATGCAAATGCCAGGGTTGCTATCTCCCCAGGCACTGGGTACAGGGCTGTCCTACTTTCCCCTTCATCAGCTGTGGGACCTACAGCCTGGGTCAGAAGCTGGGCAGACAGGGCTGGTGTGATAGGGCCTGCAGAGTGGACTGAAGGTTTCCCCAGGTGAGGGGCGACTCAGCAAGTGGTGGTGGTGAAGTTAGGATCCACTGTTCATATGCTCATTAATTCAGTGACTCAACCAGCCAGTTGGTATTTGTGCGGGCTAAGTCACTTCAGTCATGTTCAACTCTTTGCAACCCTATAAACTGTAGTCTGCCAGGCTCCTCTGTCCAAGGGATTCTCCAGGCAGGCATGCTGGAGTGGGTTGCCATGTCCTCCTCCAGAGGATCTTCCCTACCCAGGGATCGAACCCGTGTCTCTTATGTCTCCTGCATTGGCAGGTGGCTTCTATACCACTAGCACCATGTGGGAAGCCCACTGGTATTTGAATGTGTCCATTATATGCCAGCATCTCTTCCTAGAGAGTCTTATAACTCCACATCCCTGCCAGGGCTGTGTCTTTTGCCTGAAGCACGTTCCGCTTTGTCTTCTCTCCCTGGCAAGCTACTCACTCTTCATGCTTGTGTGTGTGCTTAATCGCTCAGTTGTGTCCAACTCTTTGAGACCCCGTGGACTACAGCCCGCCAGGCTCCTCTGTCCATGGGGATTCTCCCGGCAAGAACACTGGAGTGGGTTGCCATGCCCTCCTCCAGGGGATCTTCCCAACCCAGGTTTCCTGCATTGCAGGTGGGTACTTTACTGTCTGAGCCCTCAGGGAAGCCCAAGAATACTGGAGTGGGTAGCCTACCTCTTCTCCAGGGGTTCCTCCTGACCTAGGAATTGAACTGGGGGTCTCCTGCATTACAGGCGGATTCTTTACCAGCTGAGCTACCAGGGAAACCCCACTCCTCATGACCTATCCTAAACATCGCCATTTGTACAACTCTTTCCTCCTGGTGGACATCTATACTTTGGGTTACATTTATGCCTCCAGGAAACCCCATATCTGTATAGCAGTGTCTGTCCATATATCCTTGACCCCTTACCACAGATTGTGTGCTCCTCAAAATCAGGGGCCCCTGAATCCCATCGTGGATATTCCAACCCTGGGGGCTTCTCCCCAAGTGCTGTGGGGAGAGTGGATGGGGTGGAGGATGGAGCCGTGGGAGTAGGAGCTGCTGGTTGCAGTGCTGGATGGGGCATGGTTCAGAGGACCACGGTGGGCACCGCAGTTGTCAGGGCATCCCTAGAGATACCCACTTTCAGGATTTATGCTACTTTCATTCACAGAACAATTCATCCTCGATGTTCTTCTTTACTCAGGTCCTAGTGAAAACAACGTCCTGGGATCTTGTGTTATTCATTTTAAGATTGGGGCAAACTGAGACCAGAGGAGCGCAGCAAACTTCTGAGGTCACACAGCAACCTGATGAGTTCAAGAGAGAGACCAGATCTCTTGTCCTGCTGCTGGTTGCTCCTCTATCAGTTCTTCCCTGGGTGGTTCATCTGAATGAAGGGAGATGGGGAACGGAAGAGGGAGTGAGAGCATCAGCAAGGTTGGGCCTCTCCAGTGGACACTGAGGTGTTTGCCTGGGGCCTCGGTGTATATCCCAGGAAAGATAGGGGCAGCTAAGGTCTCTGTACTCGGCCCCTACTCCCTAGACTGACCTGAGGTCCCCAAGGGGAGGGAAGCTGTGGGTATCAGGACAGCTACAAGAAGAACAGCACCCTGGGGCCTGGCCTGCCAAACTCAAGTCCTTTCTCTTTCCCACCCAGGGCACGACAGTGCGCATCATCACTGCCATTGACCAGGATAAAGGGCGTCCCCGGGGAATTGGCTATACTATCGTCTCAGGTAAGGCCTGGGGTGCCCTACTGCCCCACCCCTACTCAAGAAGAGCCACTCTAGGAGTGTCAGGCTCTGTGGGTGTGGTGGGACAGTGGCCTGAGGGGACCTGTCCCCAGGGACAACCCAGGCCAAAGGACTCAGGAAGGAGCTGCCTAGATGAAGGAGGGAGGAGAAGAGGAGTTCACGACAGAGGCTCGGGTGCGGGAGCCGCCGCTTGGGTGATGGTGGGGACAGGAAGGTGCATTGCTCTCCGAGGTCTCAGGTGTCTCTGCACTCTGGGGCTCTGAGCCCAGGTTATTGGTGATTCTTGTCGAACCTGCTTCAGTACACTGGGGTTTTCTTTGTCATTACTTGGTGAAAAGATGGCAGTTTTTACATTATTTTAGAACTAATTCAGCTGCAACTGTGGCTGATTTCATGGTCTCTTCACATTTCTGACCGTTAGACAGTCACGTTTATCTGGAATGTTGCAGGGAGGCACGTAAGCCCTCCTTTCCCACCTAGGCTCTTGGCTGAGCAGAGCAGTGATGAGTGCAGAGAAAGTTCTGGTTGGTGGGACCCCTGACTTCACATCCCTGCCTAGAGACTAACAAAGCAGCAGCTCCTTGGCTGTCTTGGGTCTGGGTGGCTTTGGAGCACAGGGGCTGGTGAGAGGTGCAGGAGAGACTGCTCACTCATTCACAGTCTGGATCAATCTGTCGCTGTTCTCCCACCCCACCCTGGCCTCCCTGCCCAGCCTGCTGGTGAGTGAAACGTGAGCCTGGTGCATCTGCGGGGCTGGGGGGCGCTGTCTGAAGGCCAACCCCATTGCCCCTCCCTACCACACTGCCAAGAGAGTAGACTTGGCATGTAGGGGCATTTTCTCCCTACAGCTCAAGACACTCATGTGCAGTGATCAAGAACGTGGATGGAGTCTCCTGAGCATACTGTCTAGGGGTGGATCTCCATACCTCAGTTTCTCATCCATAATATGGAGCAATACAAATGCCTACCTCAGGTGGTTCAAAAATCAGAAGGCTTATTGTATGTAAAGACCTTAATAGATGTATGTAAGGTATTGATACTTCGTAAGTGTTAACTGTTACTAATGTGCATGCTTAGTTGCTCAATTGTGTCTGATTCTTTGTGACCCCATGGACTGTCACCCTCCAGGCTTCTCTGTCCATGGGATTCTCTAGGCACAAATGCTAGAGTGGGTAGCCATTCCCTTCTCCAGGGGATCTTCCTGACCCAGGGATCAAACCCAGGTCTCCTGCCTTGCAGGCGGATTCTTTACCATCTGAGCTGCCAGGGTCATCTAATAACACCTTCAGGGTGCTGAGGGTTAGGTGGTGGGAGGGAGACCAGCCACATCCTTGGGAATGCAGGAAATCAGGGGAACTGTGGGCTCTCTTACCTGCAGCTTCTAGCACAACTGTTAACTGTGCTTCTAAGCCCACGGGACCCTAAGACCCAGCTCATGTGGTGAGCAGCAGCAACAGCAGTGTGGGTTTGGGCCTGTGTTCCCCCACCCCTCTTCCTCCCCATTCTCCTGCCCAGCACAGGGCTCCACAAGAGTAAAGGCCAATTTTTACTTGTAGAATGGATGAATGGATGGATTGATAAATGAATTAATGTACGTTACTCTAAGGTAATGGGTTTTCAAATTCCATTTTGCCCAAGAATCACCTGGGAGCTCCTACCAAAAATGCAGAGTCCTTGGCATCCGTGAAGGTTCTCATTCTATAGGACTAGGGTGCAGCCCAGGAAAGGTCCTCTCCCTTGAGCCCCAGAAGCAGCTGGTCCTCAGGCCAGGATATGGGAAAGGAGGTCCTAGGGAGGAAGCCATTCTATAGGAAGGCAGCGTCCTCTTGGGAATTAGTGGACTCGCTCCTGGTGGGCAGAGAAGGGAGGCCCATGCTGGTGCCTCCCAGTAACAAGGGGGCTTGTGCTGGGGGTCTGAGTGGACACCAGTGAGCCCCAGGGCTGATGGAGCTGGGGGCCTAGTGTAAGCGGGCAGCAAGAAGGGGGCACCTGGCTGGGTAGGGGATTGTCTCCTCTTCTCATTATCTCTGGGTTGGTTCTAGACATACTCCCAGACAGGAGTGGGGGCAGAGAGTCAGGACCTGGCCCGAGGTCATGGACAGCTAGAAATTCCTCTCTGATACCAGATGGCCCTCCTCCAAGGCATTGGTCTATTTCCAGTCTGCGCTGGATGCCAAGCCACCAGCCCCAGAACCTCAGGCCCTCTGTAACAGAGATGGCCCCAGCCACCCCGTTCCCCTGGAGCAGGAGGCTGGAAGGCAGAGCTGCTGAGGCTTTGGTATCTAGATGCTGCTCTGGAGCTTAGAGTCTGGGGACAATTGCCTGCAGCAGCATCCCGTGAAATTTCTAGGGACACACTTTCTCAGGCCAGGTGTTTAAGTGCAAAAACAGGATAAGAAGGGAAACCCAGGATATGAAAGTAGAGGTAAGGGATGCATGCAAAGGTGAGTGCAGGAGGCAGAAATTTCTGGAAAACCTCGAGCACTTAGGGTAGCTTTATAGGATTCCCAGAACAGATGTGCCTTGAGGGCTTTTAGAAAGAATGACAAACGGGTTTTCTCTTACCTGCCAGCTTTGATTGACTGGTAATGGCTGCCTGAAGGGGACCAGGAAGTCCAATAGGTTCAGTGCGGTCTTCAGTTGGCAGGGTCTGCAGTGGGTGTGGAAATGGAGGGGGCCGTGCTGGGGCAGCTGTCTGCCACCCTTGGTGGGATCGCACGTGGACCGTGTTCGCAGGGTGGCCATGACGGTCCTCACTGTAATGGGTGTTTGGCACCAGCAACCCCAGATCCTTTTCAGACAGTTTCAGGAAAGGGCAGTCCTCTTCCTGTCCTTCCTATCCTAAGCACCTGGTTTCCCTCCCTGCCCTTCTCCCCAGGCCTGGGCTGGCATGGATCCCTGAGAGCCAGCCTCAGCCCAAGTCTGGGCAGGCAGACAGGCAACAGGGCGCACTGCCCAGGGGAGCAGTGGGCAGAGGCTAAGATTTGACCTCGTCTCCTTCCCTCAGCTAGTCAGTGTAGACACTACCATAAAGAACATTGTCTGCTGAGGGTCTGGCCTCTCGTGCCCTCCCTCTCCAGTGGTGTTAAGGCCTGTGTGGCGTGGCCAGTGCCTGTTTGGCTTGAAATGGAAGAAGGGACACTGCCAGTGTCCCTTCACGCGACTGCCCCACACTGACCCCTGAGTGCCTGGTGGGAGCCTGCTCCAGCTCAGGTGCTCTAGAATAATTTTCATTTGAAAGGATGGACTGAGGGCTTCAGAGGCTCCCAGAGCCAGGTGCAAGTCCTGAGGGCACTGTGGGCTACCCAGTCTCTGGGCACCTTAAGAGCCTGGGCAGGTGGTCTGTCTCAGACACAGGCCCGAGCCCACAGTGACGCGTGGCACACAGTTAACCTGCCCAGCTCCCTGAGGCCCTGTCCCCTCCAGGCTGTTTATCAGCCCTGCAGCTGGGGGGATTTATGTCCACACACCAGTGCTTTCCCCATTACTAATGACCCCTCTGTTTTGCCAAGAACAAAGAGGCCTTCAGAGGTAAGTTATGGCTCCATTGCCATCAATTTGTTCTCAGCCTCTTGTGGCCAAACCACGACCGAAGAATGACAAGGCTGTTTCCCACAGAGGATCTGGCACGGGCCCCGTGCTCCCTCAGCCTGTGCCTGCCCTGCCACTCACCAAGGGCATCACTTCCTCTGGCGTCTGACCTCCAGAGCTCTGCGGGCTCCTGTCCCCAGTGGTCAGCCTCACCTGTGGTCTGAGCAGACACCCTCCCCTGCCAGATGGACATAGTCCTGCTTCAAGGGGTGGCTGCCCCCTGCCCAGCAGAGCACAGGACTAGGAGTCCAGAGTTGTCAGTTTGAGGCCCAGCAGTGCCACCTGCAGCAGGGTGTTCAAGCAAGGCATTTGGCCGTCTTAGTCCCATATCCTCATCTGTGGAACAGAGATGACAACTCCCATGGCAGATAAGACGATGCCAGAGAGACCCTAAAGGACCATAAAATATTAAACATTATTCATTGTTGAAGAAAGTTCAGGACCAGGGGTTCTTGGGACTCTCACTCATTTCCTCCTTCATTCATTTAAGTATAGAGAAGTAAGTGATTGAGCGTGCAGGCTTTAGGGCCATGTTCAGGGTGGTGACCACTAGCTGAACTGTTCAGTACGGTTGCCTTGAAATGTACAGAGCTCCTGAAGTGCAGCTGGTCTGATTTGAGATGTGCTGTAAACACACAGAGTTTTGAAGACATAGTACGAAAAATAGATTGTAGAATATCTCAATAATGCCTTACATAGATGACGTGTTAAAATGATATATTCAGTATACTGGGTTAAAGATAACATATTATTAAAAGTAATTTTACCAATTTTTTTTAATGTGGCTACTAGAGAATTTCAAATAGCAGGTGTGGCTTGCATTCTGTTTCTATGGGCAGCTCTGTTCCAGAGGTCGGCCGCCTTAGCTTGCCTTCCACTACGTGTGTAACCTTCTGGGCATCAGTTTTCTACTCTGTGAAGTGGAGGTAGTTATAACCCAGGTCTCACAGGGATGCTACGGCGTGTACGTACTTAGCGGAGCACCTAAATGTGTAGTCAGTACTCAACACACAGGGACTTGAATATCCACCTACAGTGGACTGAGGGTCTTCTCTGTTCTAAAGCCCTGAGAGCTGGTTAAGGCCCGAGTCGCCGTCTCAGCCGCAGGAACCTGCAGAGTCTGGGGGACAGGCTGCAGCGCCTGGTGGAATGCTGTGGAGACAGACCTGGGCTGTGCTGATCATTGCTGATGTAGAGCAGTGGCTCCTGGGCGGGGGGGGTCACTAGACTGTTCTTTCTACTCTTGTATATATTCAGAAATATCCGTCATAAGAAGTGAGCAAGAATCCGTGGGAGGGGGTACCTCCCAGCCATCACCAGGAGGGGAGGCTCACCAAGGAGAGATCTTCTAAGCCAGCTCTGACAGATGAGCAGCTGGGGAGGGTAGAGGGAGGGTCTGTTGCAGGCAGAGGAGCAGCACGTACCAAGATCCCAGAGCAGAGAGAGTGTACCCAACCGCGGAGCTGCAGCCATGCGCGTGGCTGAGCACAGCGCGTGGGGGAGGCCACAGAGGGGAGACGAGGCCGACGCACAGGGTGTGCAATGCCTTGCCCAGGAGGACACCAGCAGTGGGCCGCCAGTCCAGCAGGGGACGGACATGGGCAGGGGTGTGTTGTGCAAAGCTCAGTGGGTTGGGGCAGGGCAGGTGGGAGCAAGCAGGTCAGCAGGAAGGCTGCCCTAGTGTCCCCAAGTGGTGGCCATCACAGAGCGGGCACAGAGCCAGAGCCAAGGGCCACGCCGACAGGAGGTGACTGGCAGGGCAGTTGTTGTAGGCACCGGAGGAGCCCAGGACCAGACTGTGGCCTGAGATGCCTTTAGAGTCCCCTCAGGCAGAGAAATTATTTAATTTCCAACCACTGTTTGTTCCAGAGAGGCATCCTCTCCTCCCAGTTAAGTGACCTGGAGGGAGTCACTAAAACCCTTAAAGCATCAGTTCCCCCATCTTTAATCTGAAGGTGATGGTGTCTTTCTCACAGAGTTGTGACAAGGAACTGAGGCCATTAGATAAAGCGGGTGGTGTTTGGTGCCTGTCCATGGGTCAGCACACAGCAGGCCTCACGTGTGCCTCCTGCCTGCCATTGGCCAGGATGCAGTGGGGACGGGCACACCACGCTGTCAGGAGCCCAGCTTACCAGCTGTGCCCACTCATGTGTGTCAACAAGCAGGCCGCCTGGGTGGTCAGGGGACTTAGGTTGGAGGCTCCTCTCAGTCAGTTCCGAGGGCTCTAAGGCCTGGCATTTTGTCCTACCATCATCTTCCCACGAGTTCCCAGACTCTTCATCTCTCTTTAAGCACGCGTCACAGGAAGCCCATCCAGGAGAGGCTGCAAAGCAGTGGTCCTCAAGGTGGGGCCTCGGACCAGCAGCAACAGCATCACCTGGGGACCTGTTAGACATGTGAATTCTCAGGCCACCCCCAGAACTACAGAGTCAGACTCGGGGATTGGAGCCCAGGAGACTATGAGATCCTCCAGGTGATTACAACATTATCTGAGTCCTTTCCTCCACTTTAGAAGCATTTTGATTTTCTAGAAGTCCTGTCTGCTGAGTTCTGTCGTTTGACTCTCTCCTTCCCGTAACTGCCACTAAACAGACCCTTCCCCAGCATCCGAAGGGCCCCCGCCACCCTGGGGTATGATGATTTGGTGAAGGAGCCCAAGCTAGCGCTTCCCACTCCAGCCTGCATTACAGCACTCGTCTCAGCCCAGACTCCACTTTCAGGCTGAAGAAGCCTACCCTCCCCCATCGTCCGCGTTCTTGTCTGAGCCCTGCTTCTCTGGGCCTCCTGCAGTTCTGCCATATATCCCGCTTGTTAGGTGCCTGCTGTATGTGAGCCGCTGGCCATGCAGTCCCTCACAGCAGTGTGTGAAGGAGGCAGCATTACTGCACTTTGTTGGCATGTACGGCAACGCTCGGGGACTTGTATGTGTTGACCAAGGGTCACAGCCACAAAGCGGAAGAATAGGGATTTGAACCCAGGTCTCTTGGGCTCCAGAATATAGCCAGAATTTGCATGACAGCAGCTGTTCTCAAAGTGATGTCTCCGGATGTCTCCACCTGGGTATTATTAGAAATGAAAAATTTTGTACCCTACCCTAAACCTGAATCAGAAACTCTAGAGGGTGGGGCCTGCATGATACTGTTCTGATGGCCTGGGGACCACCCTTTGAGAAACTCTGGTCTTGAAGACCACGTGTCATCAACAGGTCAGTATCGCCCCCAAGGGGGCAAAGATTTATTCTGAGAGGTAAAAAATACCTTACTCCTTATATGTATAAAGCACAGATATACATATGCTATATTTGTGATATTAAAATTTCATGCAGGTTAGGGGAGCAGTTAGAAAAAAATGTCTTAAATGGCTAGGGAGGTTGGAGGGGCGTGTGATAATGAAAATAAAGGGTTGAGAAACAACAGCCTCGAATGAAGAATAAGTATGCAGTATCAAGGTTGAAACCCCTCAGCTTAAAGGGCAGTGGCCTTACCACTGGGTCATGCTGGGGGACCTGCCCAGGTATGTTAGTGAAAGACAAAGTCTTCACTCACCACTTGCTGAATTTTACTTTTAATGTTAGCAAGTGAGGGGGGGTGGGGTGGGGTGTGTGTGTGTGTATGTGTGTGTGTGTGTGTGTAGAGAGAGAGAATAAGCAGTCGAATTTGCACAAACCCACATATGCCAGTACATACACCTCCACATATGCCAATAACTAAATCGGGCCCCTGGCCATGGCCTGGTAGGGGACAGCTATCACAGAAGACCATCATTTGAATCACTTCAAAGCCCTTGTGATTAAGCTGCTTGGCATTTTTTTCCCCCAAGAAGTAAAAACTTAGGAAAAGCAGATCTGCTTTGGAAATCAGAATTGCACATCAAAGCCACTGGCTTGGAGTACATATTGGGTGCCTGAAAGCCCCAGAAACCTCAGGGCATCCGGCCAGGCACAGTGGGGAACGGCTGGAGCCAAGAGGGAGCCAGGGAGGAGTCAGGGCTGATGGGAGACAAGTGCTGGGGCCCAGTTGGAGGAGGGCATACAAGGCAAAAGACGTGGGTTCTTGAGCATGTCTGGGGGTGAGAGGGTCATCAGAAGATTTATCTCATGGAAGGTCTGGATAGTCAGAAAGGGAAGCACTGGAATGAGGATGGTCTAACAGGCTGCTGCACCAAACTAGGGAGGACTAGGGTTTGTTGTGGGAGACGTAAAGGAGGAGATTCATCAAGGCACTATAGTGAGAATGGACGGTGCAGGGGAGGAGGGAGACAAAGAAGCATCTAAGCTCTAAGTCTCGGTATCTCGGGTCCCTGTAGTGGCCTCGGCAAAAGGGGCCATGTTCATAAGGAAAGCTGATCTGCTTACACCTGTGACTGCCTTGTTAGACCCATGTCAGCACATATACCAGAGCACCCATATCCCGTGTCAAGGCAGAGATCACTCATTGACCACAGCACACTTCCCCCTGAGCCTGAGTGGGCCTCCGAGCCTCCATCAGCCGCTGGTAGTTGATAGGCATTCTGTAGAGAGCTGGGATGAAGATGCCATATGAGGTTTATCCACGTTGCATCCTGTGGCTCTCCTCTTTCAACAATATTTAAGGGGCAGTTCCTCTGACTTTTAAAAATTTAATTAAAAATATTATTCACAGTGCTCTCCCTCCACCGTACCAAACCAACAACAAGAGGTCACACTAACACTGAACTCCTCCTGGTGGAGCGTCACTCCATTCTCCCTGTTCGTTCTCCCTGCTCTCTTCGGGATTACACTGCTTCCCTTCCACTCCCCACTCTCTTCTGTGCAGTCTTTGAGCCTTTCCTGAGGCCCTGCGCACTCTTTGTCAGTAGCTGTACCTTGCCTCTGGCATCCTTCCCATGAATCAAACTGGCCAGTGGGCTTTGAAGGAGTTTCACCGCCATGGTCTGAGATACTCCCCTTTCTGCCTCTCCTCTTTCCCATACCCTCCTCATGGGCAGAAGTCTTTGACCCCTGCTCAAGACACTATAGAGCCTCCTATGGGATCCGTGTACTGTGGGAGCTTACCCAGGACCTCCCACTCAGGTCCAGGCAGCACCTGGGTTTCACCTCTACAGCTAAGCAGGGGTGGCCCTTGCTCAGCTCAAAAGCAGTTCTCTCCAAGCCTGGGATCTGGCAGACCAATCATGGCTGAAGGCTACTTTCAGGGGCTAGGGCTCATTCTAGTTCATGCCTAGAGATTGCTTTAGAGAGAAGTTCTAGTCTGATGTCAACAGGCATTTGTCTTATTTTAAAAAAATTGACTCGTTTCTAGTTTTTCTTCATCTCTAAGTTACTGCTTTTTATTGCACTGAGATCCTTGGAGGATTGTGAAATTAGCCAGCATTTATTTTGCATTCTCTTTCTTTTCTTATCTTGGCACACGTCAAGTGCACAGAACTGATTTAGACATCATCTTTGGCTCGGAGTCAGCACTGGTCCTTGTATGGCCTTCTTTAGTTTCATTATTAGTTTTTAATAATTTTGTGGACACCTGTGAACCCACCAACCAACCCAAGAGGCAGACTGTTACTCATCCCACACATCTCCCTGTGTTCCCCATCCAGTCCATCCCGACTCCCCATCCCACAGCCATCTCTTTGCACTTTGCATTTTTTTTCTTTAGTTTCAAAAAATGCTTTTGTCACACGTGCATATTTCAGTTGTCTTTGAACCTTATTTTAATAGTATGTTACACGTAGTCTCCTGGACTTGTATTTTCTCTTCAATGTTACATACAAGATCCATCTGTATTTTTTTGGGGGAGTTGTCATTATTTGTTCGTTTTTATTACTCTGTGTTACTTCATCATGTGAAATATCACAGGTAATCCGTTTTCTTGTTGAACGGTGTATGCACTGATTTTTGCTATTGCAAACCATGCTGCCCTAACATCTTGTACATCTCTCTTTCTAAACATGGAGAGAGAGTTTTCTCTGGGCCACATATACTCTCCGTCACCCTCACCCTCACTCTCACCCCAGAACACAGCCGGCCAGAGCATTTTACAGATAAGGAAACTAGACCCACAGAGCTCATGAAACACTTAGGGTCACACACCACATAAGTTGGGGGCACAGGATTCAAACCCAGCTTTTCTTGCCTCCAAAACCCACATCCTTTCTTACCATCTTTTACTATTCTGCCTGGGAAACCAAATGATTCATGTCAACCCCCTGGTCTGTGTACCGAACTAGAACCCCAGGATTCATTCATTCAGTTAACCAGCCAATATTAATTGAGTTCCTACTGTGTGCCAGGCTCCATGCCAGACCCCGGGGACCAATTGTGAAGGGAAAGTTGCTGTCACTGAGCTCACAGAGCTCACATTCTAGTGGGGAAGACATAGCTAAACATCAGCAAAGACAGGGTCTCCTCGCCATATTAAGCATTGAGCAGGAAATACTAGTGTGAGAAGGTAACTGGGGTGAAGGGCCACTCAGGAAGAGGGGGTCAGGAAAGCTGGACTGGGGGATGTCAGCCGCCCATCTCAGCCTCCCCAGGCTGTGGGCTTGGCAGGAGATCTCATCCCTCCCTCTTCACAAAAGGTCTCAAATATCTTTTGGGAGATACAATGAGCCCCTTTCAGAGGCTCACATTCCCCGCTCCCTTTTTCATCTCACTCCCTGGATGACTGCTCCGCTTTCAAGGCAGCCCCTAGCTGGGGCTAATCTGAAATAAAAGTTTTTATTTATCTAGCTTGATACCTGGTGCAAGGTTAAATCATACAAGAGAAAAAGCAATAAGAGAAAGATTAAGTGTAAGGCGCCGTCTTAGCCATGCCCCTTTGCAATATGGTTACAAAGATATTAAGCCTGAAGTCACCCACAGCCTCACACGGCTGTACCCTCCCCTTTCTAGGCTCAGTGATGGGGTGGGTTCCCAAAGAGGGAGACACCCTGGGGTGTCCTGCAGAGAGGGTGAGCAAAGCAAATGGAGTTCTACTGGCTCAGCCCATCAGCCACCTCCTACCCCTGTAGGGCTCTGATTCATGATTTCCTGTGGGGACAAAAATGTTAACATCTGCACCTATGTTCCTATCAGCATCTCCATGTCATCAGTATTTATTGTATGCCTGCTATGAGCCAGGTACTCTGGAGAGAGAGAGAGAGGAAAAATCTTAGTCGCAGGCCCTTCTCATGGCCAGCCTGGCGCAGGTCTCAACTGACCTTGAATAAATTATTTCTGTCTGTGCCTCAGTCTCCTCATCTGCACAATGGGAATATTAATAGAGTTTATCAAAACATTATCATCTGATTGATGACAAATGCATACATGAAAAGATACTAGGATTCCTCAGCACATAGGTGGTAATGGAGGTTTTAGAAAAGCAAGTGTCACTGGCTCTTGCTCCTCCTCTCTGCCTGCAAAAATCAAAGACTGTAGCTCTTAGCAAATCCCCAAGCACTGTAGGGCCCCTGTGGGCAGGGAGGAAGTCATATGCTATTCAACTGACGTATTCTTTTGCCCCTGATCCCTTGTGGGTGTCCCTTGCACAAAACCAAGTCAGTAAGTCACCTAGCCGCTGCTGTCAGCACCCTTCCTAGCCAGTGAAATGACCCAGCGTCCCCGGACACCCCATGACCCTGGAGCCAAAGTGGATCATGAGTGGACACGGTCTGCTCATCGCCCCCTGCAGCTGTACTTGGGCTTGGGCCCCTCAGCATCCCTGCTGGGCCCCTTTATGCTCCATCTCCTCCCCCACCATGTAAACAGCTTCTCCCGCTCAGCCTTCAGCTAGTCTCTGGATGGGGCCCAGATAGGGCCACAAGGACACCATGCCACCCTCCCCACCCCCATCTCTCCTACAGAACCCATGTTTTAAAGCAAATTTAAAATATGGAAGCAAAGGAAGGGATCTCTCTTTTAGCCCACATGTCAGCAGGCCCACCCACAGGTTCACCAGACAGGTCCAGTATCAGCCTCAGGGAGGACCTGACTGCACAGGTAATCCGTCACAGGAGCCTGAAGCGTGGCATGTATGACGGATGCTCCAGGAGGTCAGGAAAGTGCTGGTTCTTGAGAAGGGCAGTCCTGGAGAGATGATTGGGAGAGACCACAAGGAAGGGGTGTCACCAGTCACAAGGCAGGGTGTGAGCACACATTCAGGGGACCTCCCCATCAGCCCTAACACCCTCTTACAGCATGGGATTCACACTGGGAGAGGTCATGATAACATAGGAATGGTAACGAACACTTTTGTGGATGCTTAGAACTAGATCTAAATGCTTCTCCTGCATCAACTGTTTAAATTCTCCCTACTAACCTCAGGAGGTAGGGACTGTCATTGTCTGCCCATTTTGCAGATCAAGAAACTGAGGCCTAGCTGCCCAGAGTCACATGACTGGCAGGCGGGAAGAGCATGTTAGCTCCAGAACCGGCACTTCTCCAGGGCCACTGGCTTCCCCTCCCCCTGCCCTGAACACTGGCAGTGTTGCCGGAGGCTGGGGGTCACTGGATCTGCCTGTGGGCTCGGCTGTCTTCCTGTGCCCCCGCAGCCCTCCCTCTGCCTCTGGGTCAAGTGCTCCTCCTGAGTCAATTAACTGGCTGCCCCATTCAAATATTTGACCAATCTCCTGGAAACAGAGATTTCAGGGCAGATATTTTCAGACATTGATTGAACTGAACAAACATTCTGACACAGAAGGGATTTATTGCTCACATTTTCCTTCCGCTGGGCCGTGCTCCATTCCAGCACCTTCAGGAGGCCTTTCTTTTGTGGGGGCCCCTGGGGTGGAATCAGGCTGCCTCTGTTTTCCAGCTCGCTGCCCCACCCACACGCTCCTGCTGCCGGTGCACCATTCTGAAGGACCATATCAGTGAAATGCTTTTGAATCAGAGAAAGCAGAGGCTGAAGGGCACTTCACTACAATGTCCAGCATAGCAAGGGTTATTTTAAAGGAGCCAGTGACTGATTTTTCTTCTTAATGACAGTGTGTGCGTGTGTGCTCTTTGTGACGCCATAGACTATAGCCCACCAGGCTCCTCTGTCCGTGGGTTCTCCAGGCAAGAATACTGGAGTAGATTGGCATTTCCTCCTCCAGCGATCCAACTTGCATCTCTTACGTCTTCCGCATTTGCAGGTGGGTTCTTTACCACTGCCGCCACCTAGGAAGCCCCTTAATGACAGCGGGGAGTCTTAAATGTCTGAGAATGATTTAGTTTGGACTTAAGGAACACTTCGGAAAGGAGGAGTTGAGGTCCTGGGATGCTGTGGGTCCTTTAGAAGTTTGTGGGGACAGGAGAGTCAGCTCTTCACAACTCAACAGATGCTTAGTGAGGAGGTCCTGGTGAGCCAGCCTCCCTTCCTGGTGGTCTTGGGGAGACAGGGTCTAGAATGGAAGTTGGAAATGGAAAACCATTCTGTGAGAAGCCTAAGGACTTGCTGGGGGGTAAACATATGAAAAGTTGCTTGTCCATCCATACAGCATTTGCTGAGAGCCTCAGGCTGTCAGTAAGCCCTCTGGGAGATCAGAGGAGGCTGAGTGTGTTGGGGGATGGGATGAGGGCAGAGGCTTCACCCCAGCTGATTCCCCAGAGAGATGATTTTAAGTGCCGCACGGGTGGGGCGTGAAATAACACCGAATCACACAGTGAGACGGCTATTCCCTTCTCAATTCTCTTTTAGATTTTCTATTTCTGTCAGCCCTGTCCAGGAGAAAGTCCAGTTAGGTACTCACATCTTGAATACCTCTTCACCATTTAGCTCATCTCTCTGTTTAACAAACAGAAAGCAGGCTAGAGCCTTCAGATGCCAAGCTGATGTAACTAGAATCTCCCCACATAGGCTCATTTTATCTGTTTTATAATCACTATTTATGGCCAATGAAGTGGTTCTCCATTGATGATATTCTTAAATAGACTCTATTAGAATGATTTCTTAAAGGAGAAACTGAATCAAATGAAAGAAAAGAGGCAAATAATAATAATAGGTGTGACATGCAGATATGGTAAAAGCTGGACATGCAGATGACTGGATTGGGCACTCCTGACACTGGAGTAACTTGTCCTGAGCCTTTCCTTATCTGTACTATGGGAGGGATGATGGAGCTGCTGCAGGGTCTGACAGTTGTATCCATGCATCTAAAGTGTTCCAAACAGTGTCCAACACTGGGCAAGAACTTTGGAAATACCGGTCCTCTATTAGATAGGATCCTGTAAATGATATCACCTTAGAGATGGGGGAGAAGGCATTACTGAGACTGAAGGATGGGTGAGTTAGGTAGGGAGGAGGGCATCCCAAGCAGGAGAGACCAACCGGAGCAAAATCTCTGAGGAAGGACTCTCCATGAGATGTCTGAGGGGCAACAGACAAGGCCGCTAGGCTGCAGAAGAGGAAGGTGATTTGAAGGGTCAAATAAGGAGTGTTTCTGGTTCCTTTGAGGCCCCTGTGGCCCCAAGAACACTCGGAAGCTCAGGGAAAGGGGCCTCAGTGAGGCTGCGGGGTTCCTATAGGAATCCGGAGCAGACCTTCCTCAGAGTCGGACCTCCAGGGATGAGGAATTGGGGCAGAGCTTGCACCCTCTCTCCTTTCTTACAGCATCTGAGTTTGCCTCCTATGGCTTTTGCCTCCTATGGCTTCAACAACAAATTACCAGAAACTCAGGGGCTTAAAGCAACAGAAATGTTCTCTCTTCTGATCCTGGCAGGCCAGAGTCCGCAGCGATTTAGCTCCATGGGGCTAAAGTCACGGTGTCAGCCGGCTGGTTCCATTTGGAGGTTCCAGGGGGAGTCCACCCCTTGCCTCCTCCAGGGGTGGTGGCTGCCAGCATTCGCTGGATTGTGCCCAGATCACTCCAGTCTTTTACCGTGGTCACATCGCCCTCTCTTCTACAGTCAGATCTTGCTGTGCTTCAGTCTTTGAGGACTCTTGTGATTATCTGTAGGGTCCAGCCAATAATCTCCCCATATCAGCATGCTTAACTGAGTCACATTTGTAACTTCCTTTTTGCTATGCAAGGTAACATTCAGAGGTTCCAGGAGTTAGGACCTGGATATATGACGGCCTTTATTTAGCCTACCACAGCATCTTTGCCCCTGTCGATAATTTACCCCACTCATACCTCTCCGCACTGGCTCCCTCATAGTGTCCCACGATGGATCCATGCATCTGCCTAGACCATGATGGCCATGTTGACCTCTCTCATCATGGCTCCCCTTGAAATGTCCTTTTGGCTTCTGTCTCAGCTGTCAGTCATCTCCATATTCTAGTTTTCCAGTTCCAGACTTCCTAGAAGGGGTCAGATTGGCCAGCTCATTGTCACAAGCAATGTCCAAAGCCATAGGGAGCTGGCAGCCCGAGATGGTGTTATCCCGAGCAGCTGGTACAGAAGAGGGCAGCAGGGGGCATGAGGGGGACCAGCCCCAAATTTATCTAGTACATTTAAAAAGATAGGCGGATAGCCCACTGGGACAGACTAGAACCAGACCCACATATAAATATGGGAACTTGATATATGATAAAGTTGGCACCACAAATCAACGGGGGATAAGATGACTTGTATAGTAGCTGGTGTTGGGAAAACTAGCTCACTCTATGGAGAAAAATAAAACAAATCCCTCCCATACACCAAGGTAGACTCCAGATGGATTAAAGACTTCAAGGTGAAAGGTGAAATATAAAGCTCATAAAAGAAAATGTGAGGGTATATCTTTGTGACCTTGTAGTTGAAAAGGACTTCTTGCCACCCAAAGAGCATATGCCGTTAAGTGAAAAACTGATCATCAAACGATTTCCAATTCCATTGAAATATATAGACAAAGTTAACAATAGATGACATGTGTGGAAAAGATTTTTGCAACAATTAAAAACCTGCACAGGAATAATATTTAGAATATATAAGAAATTTCTACAAATCAATAGGAGAAGTTGGGAAATTCAATAGAAAAAAAGACAAAATATATTCACAGAATGGGATGCCCCAGAGGTTACTGAATGTATGTAGAGGTACCAACACTGACTGGAAATCAGAGAAATGCAAATAGCAATTAAAATGACCACCTTCTTCATGCCGCCTGCCTGTTTTGTAATATCTACAAGTTATGGATGGTTTAGGTAGATGCACGGATCCATCCTGGGAGACCATGAGGGAGCCAGTGCGAAGAGAGGTATGAGTGGGGTAAATTATCGACAGGGGCAAAGATGCTGCGGTAGGCTAAATAAAGGCCATGATATATCCAGGTCCTAACTCCTGGATTTTAAAGATGAGTATTTTTGCAGTTGATTTGATGATAGTAAGCACTGTCTTTGAATTCCACTTAAGTGAAGTATTTTGCTCCCCAAATTTCATTCTTCTTACTAGTAGACCGGTGTTATAAAAATGTGCTCAATTATTGTTATATATCAAATTTCATCAAAAATTTTGTGGAGATTTTTTTTTTTCTTACTCTTCAGTAAGTACTGACATCATGTCCTCAATTTTCCCTCTCAACCTGCAAAGTCTAAAATAAATACTGACTATGGCCTTTACAACCCCTACACTAAAGCTCTGTATCCGTTAGAAGCGAGATACTATTAGGTTAAATCACATGAAATCACCATTTTTGTAGGTCAAAAATGGTCGAATGTGAGCGGTTTCATAGGATTCAACTTAACAGATGTACAGTCAGCGAAATAGATAAATCTTTGAAACTTAGTATTGAGTGATGAAACAGAATGGAATAGCATAATACCATGTCTGTAGTTGGAAAACACATTAGCAACAGTAGATATTTAGCAATAATACATACGTGTACAGAGACGTTTAGCAGAGCCTGGGACTGGTACTTCTTCGGGAAAAGAGGAGTGGAATGGGAGGCAAAAGGGGAAACCCCACCCAGCTAATAGTAACATTGGCCTGCGTTTAGCTGGTAATCACCATGTGCCTAGCACTGCTTTAAGCAGCCCATGCATTAACTCATTTACTCCTCACAGCACCCTGATGAGGAAGGTACTATCACTGTTGTAGCTTTTCCAATGAGGAAACTAAGCTCTAGGTGAGTGATCACACCATCGTGATTATCTGGGTCATGAAGCTCTTTTTTGTACAGTTCTCCTGTGTATTCTTGCCACCTCTTCTTAATATCTTCTGCTTCTGTTAGGTCCATACCATTTCTGTCCTTTATCAAGCCCATCTTTGCATGAAATGTTCCCTTGGTATCTCTAATTTTCTTGAAGAGATCTCTAGTCTTTCCCATTCTGTTGTTTTCCTCTATTTCTTTGCATTGATCGCTGAGGAAGGCTTTCTTATCTCTTCTTGCTATTCTTTGGACCTGTGCATTCAGATGCTTATATCTTTCCTTTTCTCCTTTGCTTTTTGCTTCTCTTCTTTTCACAGCTATTTGTAAGGCCTCTTCAGAAAGCCATTTTGCTTTTTTGCATTTCTTTTCCATGGGGATGGTCTTGATCCCTGTCTCTTGTACAGTGTCACGAACCTCCACCTGTAGTTCATCAGGCACTCTGTCTATCAGATCTAGTCCCTTAAATCTATTTCTCACTTCCACTGTATAATCATAAGGGATTTGATTTAGGTCA
The DNA here is from genome assembly GCA_917880005.1 of Nanger dama. Lineage (NCBI taxonomy): Eukaryota > Metazoa > Chordata > Mammalia > Artiodactyla > Bovidae > Nanger > Nanger dama. Next base: position 17,969,702 of record CAKJTW010000028.1, on the reverse strand, counting down.
TACCTGAATGGTCTAGTGGTTTTCCCTATGTTCTTCAATTTAAGTCTGGATTTGGCAATAAGGAGCTCATGATCTGAGCCACTGTCAGCTCCCCGGTCTTGTTTTTGTTGACTAGATAGAGCTTCTCCATCTGTGGCTGCAAAGAATATAATCAGTCTGATTTTGGTGTTGACCATCTGGTGATGTCCATGTGTAGAGTCTTCTCTTGTGTTGTTAGAAGAGAGTGTTTGCTATGACCAGTGCATTCTCTTGGCAAAACTCTTATTAGCCTTTGCCCTGCTCATTCTGTGCTCCAAGGCCAAACTTGCCTGTTACACCAGGTTTTTCTTGACTTCCTACTTTTGCATTCCAGTCCCCTATAATGAAAAGGATATCTTTTTTGAGTGTTAGTTCTAAAAGGTCTTGTAGGTCTTCATAGAACCGTTCTATTTCAGCTTCTTCAGCATTACTGGTTGGTCATAGGCTTGGATTACCGTGATATTGAATGGTTTGCCTTGGAAACAAACAGAGATCATTCTGTTGTTTTTGAGATTGCATCCAAGTACTGCATTTCGGACTCTTTTGTTGACCATGATGGCTACTCCACTTCTTCTAAGGGATTCCTGCCCACAGTAGTAGATATAATGGTCATCTGAGTTAAATTCACCCATTCCAGTCCATTTTAGTTTGCTGATCCCTAGAATGTTGACATTCACTCTTGCCATCTCCTGTTGACCACTTCCAATTTGCCTTGATTCATGGACCTGACATTCCAGGTTCCTATGCAATGTTGCTGTTTACAGCATCAGACCTTGCTTCCATCACCAGTCACATCCACAACTGGGTACTGTGTTTGCTTTGGCTCCATCCCTTCATTCTTTCTGGAGTTATTTGTCCACTGATCTCCAGTAGCATATTGGGCACCTACCGACCCGGGAAGTTCCTCTTTCAGTATCCTATCATTTTGCCTGGGTGTTCATTGGAAGGACTGATGCTAAAGCTGAAACTCCAATACTTTGGCCACCTCATGCGAAGAGTTGACTCATTGGAAAAGACCCTGATGCTGGGGGCAGGAGGAGAAGGGGATGACAGAAGATGAGATGGCTGGATGGCATCACCGACTTGATGGACATGAGTTTGAGTGAACTCCAGGAGTTGGTGATGGACAGGGAGGTCTGGCACGCTGCGATTCATGGAGTCGCAAAGAGTCGGATACGACTGAGCAACTGAACTGAATTGAAACTAAGCTCAGAGAGGTTAAATAACTTGCCCAAGGCCACTCAGCTTGTAAACATCAAAGCCAGGATTTGGACCCAAGCAGTTTGGACTGCAGTTTTGGAGATCAAATCTTGAGTCCAATAAGATAGGTATTGTTTGAAGGGATATAGATGGACCCCACAGATCTGAAGAGGCAAACACCCCCATTTACCTAAACCCAACACCGAATCTTTGTCCAGGATGACAGCCACCTCTGTTTCTTTCTCATCTTGCTTCTCTGGAACTCAAAGCACCTGCCTCAGCTACTGGCCATCCAGCAGGCACAGAGTTAGGAGGTATGGACCGTGTCCCTAACTTGACTCAAGCTGGAGTGCTGGGTTGTGTCACCCACAGGACAGAATAACCAACTGGCTGCTCCCTGGGAAGTGCTTTATATGCTGAGGTAGCAACTTAGGGCTTTGGGTCTGTTAGATCTGAGTTCAGATCCTGACTCCAAGTTCATCTGGCTGTGGGACCTCAACAATCACTTTTGTAAATTGACATTCAAACTCCTACCTCAAAGAGAAGGCAGGGCCTATTTAGCACAGTGACTGATATACATAGTAAGTGTTCAATAAATTGCTATCATTCCTAATGTTCATTGACATCACCTAGGGGAAGTGACTGCTTTTCACTGCACCTTCTTAAAAGAAGGGAAATTGGGAAGAGCAGAGAGGAGCCTGCTGCCATTATTTATCCATCTTTCTATACCTCTCCCTTCTTTTAAGCCTTATTTTCCCACTCACCACCTCTGGAAGCCTTCCCTGACCACCCACCTTCCCTTTCTGCTGAGTTGATGGGGGAAGGTTGGTTATTCCCTTTCCTTTTCAGATAGGAGGTCATGCTCATCAGCCAGCTCAGCTTCCGTGTTTGCTCTCACCTGCTGTTCCCTACCCTATGCCAGAACCATGTCCCCTCTGGCCTATGGCTGCCTTGTTGGCTCAGGGTCCACAAGCATCTGCCTTCTTATCCTCATTCTCTTCTTCCCCATCATGGTGACTGTGGGATGCTCTGGAAGCCACATGTCCATCAGGCCCCCTGGGACTTGAGCCTCTGAACCCTGGAGGCCTGCTTGGGCCGCATCCACACTTCCCTGGGAACCCATAAAGCAGCCATTCTTTCCTAAGGGGCTCATGTATGCCTGAGCAGCTGCGAGGGGCCTTCACCTAAGTTATCCACCCTCTGTGTGACACTGCAAGGGAGGGCTGGCCTTCCTATTTCACCCCATGAGAACTTGGAAGTCAGCTGGGTGAGGTCTGTCGAGGATTGCCCAGGTCCTCTGTGTCCTGGCCAGCAGTTGCTACTGAGCCACCCTCACCTCACATCCAGGACCTTTTTGTTACACCCCAACCACCTCCACCCAGAAGTGACCCTCTGATGTCTACGTTTCTACCATGAAATCCATCCACCTCCTCATTTTTCATGGAACTGAAGGCGATACCAACTACCTTTCCTCTGTGGCCCTTGTGACTCAAAACAGACACCTGGGGCTTGGCTGCATGCAGGCTGGCCCTGGGAATCCTCTGTGATTAGCACCGATGTCCCTTGGCTCCGAGAGCGGTGCCTTCTGCTTGGCTCCAGTTGGGAGTCTAGAGAGTTTGCATGCAGTGTGGGCTCAGCAGGGAGAAGGGACTGGCCTGAGGGGAGAGCAGACAGAAAGCCACTGTGACCGCACTCCTTTTGCAGTGTAATTAGGATGTCAGTAGACCCCCTCCCAAGGATGTCATGCCAGGCCGTCTACAGACGTTGCATGTTATGCTGACAGCAAACTCTATCTGTGTCCCCATTTTACAGGGGAGGAAACAAACTCCAAAAGGTTATGGCACAGATAGGGTCATTCTAGACCAAGAAATGGCCTGTCTACATGAGTCTGAAGTCCATGTGCTTTGCACAGGCCACTCTGTCCCATTGGATCTTCCTTACAACCTCTTCATATACAGACCTTGTCTACGCTGTTCCCATTTTATGGGTGGGTAAACTGAGGCTGAGAGCTCAGGAAACTCAAGGTAGACACCGAGCTGGCTTCTGGTCCAGTCCTTATTCTGTTGCACATAGAAGTTTCTTATCCATATCAGGACACCTCCAATTCTAGGAAGTAGGAGTGTAGCTAGGAGAGGACAGGAGACAGTACTACCTGAACTGGCATGAGAAACAGCTGGGAAGAGTGGCTGGGTTGCTGGAAACCAAGAAGAGTCAGGCTGCAGAAAGTGTTAGAAGCAGGTAAACGTGGTGTGTTGGGCAGGAGGGAGCTGCGTAGGGTCTTCTAGGAGAAGTGAAATGCCAACTTGGTATCTCACGGTGCTTGCTCAGCCTGCACCACGGCCTGCCCCTCAGCCCAGGCCACCCCCCTCCCACCCCAGCCCCTGCCACTGCCCAAGGCTCCCTCCCTCACAGGTTGGGGACATTCGGCTGCTGAGGTCAGGTCTTTGTTTGAAGGACGGATAATTAATCCCACAAAGTAATCCCAGCACTCCCTGGCAGATTTATGGAGATCGCCTCTGTCCCAGGAACTCTGCCTTATCATCTTTCATTTCTCAGGCAAAGCGAGTGACTTGTTATATCACAGGCCTCACGCCAATAGGAATTTCATTTAGGGGTGTTCTCCAGGTGGAGGGAGATTGATAACGCAGGCCCAGGCAAGAGCCTGTAGCGGTGCTGGGGTCAGAGAGGGAGGGCACAGGATAGGCACCTTCATGCCTTCAACCTGCTCCCTTGCCAATCTCCAACTTTCTCCCAATGCCAGGGGCCTGGCTTCAGGGGGCTCACCTGTCACATGCCCCAAGGACCCATATGTCATCCAGTCCAACCCTCCCAAGTCACAGATGAGAAAACCAAGGCCACAGCAGTGGGGGAGGGACCTGATTCCAGGCTCACTCTTTCAGCTGCTCTGACCTAGGCTCTTCCTCCTCGTTACGTCTGCCCCCTTCCAAGTCCCCTGGAGCTCTGCCCTGAAGCTGCCTCAGGTACAGGAAGCTGTCAAGGTCCATCACTGGGAGGACTCCTCAAAACCTCACAACAGTCCTTGGAGGCTGCCCCCTAGGAGGCTCTTAGATAAGGTAGGGAGCAGAGCTTTGCAGACCAGGCAGCTCATCCCCTGCACAGAGCTGGTCAACTCAGCAGGGAAAGGGGGGCCTGGCCGTGGAGGGCAGGGTAGACACCTCTGGTCTGTTGGCTCTGCTTCTAGTTGCTGGGCAGTGCGGAGGTCCTTGTCCCTTTTTGTAACACAAAGAATTGGGGCTAGTTTGATGATTATTCATGAATGTTTATTATTATGTGAATATCAAATACCTCTCTTTTATCAGCTCTGGGGACACAGCCACGAACAAGAGAGAAAATGCTGTTGTCCTCATGGATCTTATAGTCTGGTGAGAAATTCCGAATATAAACTATTGAACAGATGAATGACTAAGATAATTTTAGAGAGTGACAGGGACTTATAAGAAAATAAGCGGGGGGTATGATGGAGAGTGAGCTTCAGCCACTTAGCTGGGGTACTGGCCGCTTTGATATGGTGACATTTGCGAGGACACTGGACAGAGGTAGAGGAGACAGCCATGCGGAGGTTTGGGGATAAAAGAGTTCTAGGCAGAGGAAACAGTGCGTGTAAAAGCCCTGAGACAGCAAATAGCTGGGTATATTTAAAAGAGAAAATTGGGAAAAGAGGTTTCATGAGACTCAGGTGTGGTAGGGAGTAGAGAACTTGGAGTAGGAAGTGAGGCGAGAGAGCTGAGCAGAGGCTGGTCGTGTAGGGGCTCTCACGCCAGGGTGAGGATCCAGGGTTGTTCCATTTGCACTGGGAAGAACTTGCAGTGGAGTAACTGGATCTGCATTAGGCTTTTGGAAGATCTTCTGGGTGGAGAGTGAGCTGGCGAGAGGGCTAGAGGAGAAGCAGGGCAACCAGCTGGAAGGCCTCTGGGGTATCCAGGTGAAAGATAACCTGGGAGGTTCATCATGAGAACCATCTCAGTTGGATCCATCTGTCTGTCCAGCTGCTCACAGCTTTCCCCATACTACCCCCAGCTTCTTTGACAGCCTTTCTCTTTCAGGAGAGCCTGGTCATTGTCCTGAGCACCCCTGGGCCTCGCCTGCTGTTCCCTGCCCCAGCTCCTCCCTCCTGCATCTCCCCACGCCTCTCAAGACAAAGCTGTCTCATGGGCCAGCCTCTGAGCCACTCTGCACACATCCCCCACTGCATCCACATTGCTTCACCCCACTCTCAGAGCATGTAGGCAGGCACCCTGGAAGGGAAGGAAGAGTCTGGTCACCACCCAGATGACGGAGGACAGTGTGGCAAATGTGCAGGACCGCCCTCACCAACTTGGCAGTCCCTTGTCAACAGGAACTGAGCCTGGTGGGGCTGGCTCCTTCCCGAGGCTCACACCCAGCTCTCAGTAATTAAAGCTATAAGTCATCTTCGGACAGGGGAGCTGCAGGCTGGGGCTGCTGTAGCTGGCAATGCTTGGGGCTTAGTGCTGGGAGGGAAAGTGGGCACATCTGGGCAGAAGTTGGAGGGGGCAGAAGATCAAAGACTGCCCTTAGTGTGGTCTGGGCGAAAGGGTGTTTGGGGTCTGCGGAATCGCTCAGTGCCATCGGTGGTGCCAGGAGCTTCTTCCACAAACAAAGGGTTTCCTTCCTCTTTTCCATTGCCACTGAGAGTCTCAGGCTTGTGAAACATCCCCACAGATGCCATCTTTCTCCAGCTGGATTCTTTGCTTCCCCTCCTCTGCAGAAGCATACATTCACAGACCTTGGAGTAGGGGGACCATAGGGTGCCCGCCTGTCCCTTCAGCTGTACTGGGAGCATCCCAGAGAAATAGCCCTCCTGCTGAGGGAGGAGGGGTCTGTAGCCCAGGCCAGCTCCTGTAATTGAGAGGATCCCAGGCCAGGTCCTGAGGGTGGTCCAGTGGGAAGTACCCTGAACTCTGACCTTTCTTTTTCAAAAAGTGGTCAGAGGTCTTGCAGAGATTTTGGTGACTGACCATACTCCCTGAACAAAAAGGCAAGGACATCTCTCTTTTTCCTGTTTCTTGCTTGCTCAGCAGAAGTTCCTGCCTGTCTGAGCCAAGGGGACGGAAATGCCTCGGGGCACCCCTCCCTGTCTGGCTGGACTCACTCAGCAAGCATTCTGAACTCCCACTTGGTGTGGGGGTGCTGGGCCAGGGCCTGGGGACATGATGAGACATCTGGGGCTGATACTCAAGCTGGAAAGAAGAAAGCATTCTGGAAGCCAGGCTGCCAGGATGAAATGGTCACCCACCCCCATCCACGATGCGTGTGCACACACACACGCGCACACACACACACACACACACACACACACACACACACACACACACACTAGGCCAGGAACCCTGGGGAGAGCGGCAGGGCCAGGATCACTGGCAAATGTGAAATATTATTTAAGAAAGTACAGAAACTGACATAAGATACCCCCAGTGTATTCACCACCTAGATAACATTTGTTGACATTTGACCATATTTACTCCTGATCATTTTTCTCTTCATTTTGTTCTTGTTTCACAAGTGGAACTTGACAGACATTGTTATAAGAACCTTTTCTTTCATTTTTGGTGATCCCAGAAGCTTGGGCTCTGAGGACTGAGTAGGAATGGTTAAGGCGTCTAACCCTAATGTCAGCCTCAAAAATGGCTCCCAGCTTGCGTGCGGTCTGTCTACTCATCGGCTTTGTTCTGTGTGATAATGCCTGTCTGGCCACATTTATGATATCCGTATCAGTGATGTGTATAGTATTTAAGGATGAACTGGACTTTGCTCTGGTAACTCCAGTGGTGTCAGGGGTGAGGGAATGAGTTCAAAAGAAGGAAGACTGGCAAAACGCTGATGATGATTGAGTCTGGGTGATGGGTACACAGGGCTTCATTGCGTTCTCCTCTCTGCATTGTTTATCTTTGAAAGTTTCCACAGTAGAAAGTTTCTTTTTCCCCAGTATGATCCCAAAGTTGTCAGGGCACCCACCCCTGGTCTGGAATCCACATCCAAATGTGTCCTGGACATGCCCCTAAACTTGAGCCAGACTTGAGGTTGACCCGTCTGGTGCCAGCTCCAACTCTTAACTTACTATGTGATGTTGGTCAAGTTACTCACCATCTCTGGGCCTCAGTGCCCCAGGAGAGAAGGAGAAGTTTGAACGTAATGAGCTCTAACCATCTTCCATCTTCCATCTCTGGCACTGGGTACATCTACCTTGCGCACTCAGGGTCCCCACTGGAGGGCAGGGGGTTCCACACCATTCCTCAAAACAGCCTTTGCGGAAAGTGTTCTGTGGCCAAATAAGTTGGAAAGACACCTCATCACATCATCCTTGTCCTGGCAGATCACAAGCCACATTAGCACATTAAAGGCTCTGCCAAGTCCTGTAGCAGAGATGCCTGTTCATCATTTCCCAAATTTATTTGACTGTAGAACTTTAAAAAGTTGGCCTTTCCTGTACCCCAGGCATCAGAGTTACTGGGGACAACTTCTGGGAAACCCCAGCCTTTCAGTTTTCACAGGGGCTCCCTCCGTGAAGGATGAATTGGCCTTTTTTTTTTTTCATGATGATTCTGACTTATTTTCAATAGAACAAGATTTGTTTTCCACATTGTCGAGTGGATTTTGTCCTTAATGAAATCTTTAGTTTTTTTCCCCCAGCCATTCCCTGATCAGAAACATCTGCCTTGATGTCACACACTGAGTCACTGACCAGATGCTGGAAAACCCTCTGTCATCAGGAAACTGGGTCTGGCACCATCTAGAGCTTTCCTGATGGGGCTTTCTAGACGCAAAGTTTCTAGGGAGGCGTAGGACAGAGAGCTCAGGCTTTGCTATCAAATGCTGTAGGTACAAATTTTAGCTCAACCACCTACCAGCCATGTGACTTGGGACCAATTTTTTTTCCCCTCTCAACCTCAGTTTAGTTCACTAGGCTTCCCTGGTGGTTCAAACGGTAAAGCGTCTGCCTGCAATGCGGGAGACCCAGGTTCAATGCCTGGGTCAGGAAGATCCCCTGGAGAAGGAAATGGCAGTCCACTCCGGCACTCTTACCTGGAAAATCTCATGGAGGGAGGAGCCTGATAGGCTACAGTCCATGGGGTTGCAAGGAGTCGGACACAACTGAGCAACTTCACTCACTCAGTTTAGTAATGGGTGAGGAGTAAGCTGCAAAGAATGTGTTGAGTGCCGAGTTTCCTTCCTTCTTCAAAAAAAATTTGTGACAACTAATATTCACTAGCACTTACGAGGTACTGAACTAAGTAGATGCATCTCCTGCTTTCATCTTCCCATCAGCTCCATGAGACAAGTGGTGTTGTTTGTCGCTCAGCGGCGTCCAACTCTTCTACAACCCCGGAGACTGTAGCCTGCCAGGCTCCTCTGTCCATGGGATTCCCCAGGCAAGAATATTGGAGTGGGTTGCCATTTCCTTCTCCAGGGGATCTTCCCAACCCAGTGTGTTGGCAGGCGGATTCTTTACCACTGAGCCGCCAGGGAAGCCAGAGACAATTATTCCCTCTCCTCTTTTACAGCCAAGGAGACCAAAGCCCAGAGAAGGTAGGTAACATGCCCACAGACACACAGATTATGAGGAGTTATGCTATGATTTTAGCCCTGGTCCTAGGCAGGGCTTTTCATATCTGATCCAGATGAAACAATGCTGATCTTATGAACCTCTTACCTTACCTACCTGGCTAGCATTTATTGGTTCTCAAGTAACCCAGATGGTATGATGACAGGCCCTGTGCATCCCTGGCTTAATGCTCATAGACAGCCATGGAATCCTCATACTGAAAGAGTCCATGGTGATTTCCAGGCTCCCTGAATCTCCAGGCCCCCACACCCATCCTCAGGGCCCCCTCTGGGGTAGGGGGCTACTGATTGTGCTGAACTCCAGCACAGCCCCCCTCATCTGCTCCAGCCAGAGCAGCTGGCCCTGGTTTGGGTTGCTTTACACACTGGGATTCTGTGCAAGACTTTCTCTGATAAAAGGATTTTCTACTAAAACAAGGAAATTTGAAAACCACTACCATAGAAAGGAGAAGGAAATGGCGACCCACTCCAGCATTCTTGCCTGGAAAATCCCATGGACAGAGGAGCCCAGTGGGCTACAGTCCATGGGGTCTCAAAGAGTCAGACATGACTGAGTGACTAACACACCATAGAAAAGCCCCTCTTTTTAAACAGGGGAGGACTCTGAAGCCCAGAGAGGTGTAGTAACTTGCCCAGGCTCTCCAGCTGTTCTCCTGAGCCCCAGAGAGACCTCTGTCCTCTCTTCAGGACTCAGCGGGGATCAGATTGAGGGGGACTTAGCCCTCAGGGAGCCCCTCAAGGTCAGTAGTCTGGGCCAGTTCTGCCAGCTGGTGGCCAGTTTCTATGAAGATAACTGTGTCTGAGGCTGGCTCCCTGAACCTCGTCCAACCACATCTATTTCTGGGCTGCGGAGCCCTGACGGAGCACAATTTGATTCATAAATTACCCAGCTCAAGGTGTGTGTGTGTGATGGGCTCTCCTTCCCAGATTTGAAAGTCATTCATTCCGGAACGTGCAGTACTTGGGGTGGAAGTGGGGTGGGGGGCAGCTGTGGGATCAGCACTCAAGGAGGGAAAGCAGCAGGAGAGCTGGGAGTGGGGGGTGGGAATCAGGGAGCCTTGCTCCTTGTTCTCCATCTCATTGAGTCCTCCTCGCAACCCTGGGAGGCACCTTCAATTATCATCATCTCTGTTTGGCAGAAGGAAATGGCAATCCACTCCAGAACTCTTGCCTGGAAAATCCCATGGACGGAGGAGCCTGATAGGCTACAGTCCATGGGGTCGCAGAGTCGGACACGACTGAGCGACTTCACTTCATTTCACTGTTTGGCAGATGAGGAAACAAGCTCACAGAGGTGAGGTCACTTGCCTGCAAAGTCCCATGGCTGGAAGTAGCAGAGCTTAGATTCGAACTCAGGGCTTTCTGATGCTGGAGTTTTTACTGTCATGATGATGACAAGACAGGGAACTGAACCAACGGCATTTAGAGGAAGAGGTTAGAGCCTGGGAAACAGGATCGAAAGGGGATTTCAGGAGTGCCAAGCCTCCTCTTCCCACCAAGTTCAGTGTGCACCGACAGCTGGCATTGCCCCCACCCTGCCCTTCTTCACCACAGTCTTTCCCACCTAATGTCTTCTTCCAGTTCCAGGCACTGCTTACTTCCACCTGCCCCAGGCATGGGGTTCACTATCCTTCACACATACCCGACGTAGGCTCAGCACTTTACAGTTTGTAAAGCATTTTCTGGTCCCTTATTCCACTGAACCTCCAAATAGCCAAGTGAGTAGGATAGATATTCTTACCCCCAGTGGGGAAACTGAGGCTCAGAGAGGCCCACAGGCCCGTAGCATGCATCTAGTCAGGCCCTTTATGAGTTCCTCCGTCAGCTTTGTTACAAATAAACCTTGTCCTTCCCCTGGGGTGGCCAGGGAGAGCTGGTGGGCTCCTCGGGACATCACGCATCACCCCCTCGCCCTGCGCCTCGGGCAGGGAGGCCTTGTGGCGCGGCACACTGGCCCGGTCCCCTCGGCCTGCCTCTCCCTTGGCTCAGTGCTGGATCCGTGCAGAGGTGCTGGAGGAGGGGGTGCCGGCTTCGTCAGGATGACAGACAGCACACAGCCCGCTCCGTGCCTCCTTCTCCTTGGGCATCTGATCACTGTCCTCTTTGTTTTCTTAAGTGTCTCCCCTCCTCCTTCCCCCCTCACACTCCTCTTCTGGGACAAGGCCTTTCAGATCATCAAATATCAAATGCTTCTTATGCGAGGGCTGAGATGGCTTTATCGGAGCCCGTAAATCTCCCAGAGCCCTGACACTCTCTGGAGTGCCAGGCCTCAGGTGAATTATGGGCTGGTCCAGCAGCAGGCAGCACACAGCCGAAGGACCCAGCACAGCTCAGTGCCCACCCTTGGCCCAAGGAGGGGCTCCAACTGAGGGTGGGCTTGGGTTTTCTGGGGCCACTTGCCCCAGCTCCTGGAGGTAACACCTCCAGGCAAGTGAGCAGGTGAGTCCTGGAGGGACTCTCAGCCGCTTTTTCCCTTCTCTTCACCTTGTTCATCTCCTGGCCAGTCTCTGGCCCCCAGAGCCTAGGGAGTGTGAGCCCCACCTTGGAGAAACTGTGACAGTTAGGAGGGCCATTTGAGATCCCAAAGACCCAAGTTCTAATGCCAACATTGTCTTTAAGTAATCAGGTGTCCTTAAACATATCACTTCCCTAACTGAGCCTAGGTTAACTCATCTGAAAGCAGTGCTGGCCTTGTGGGAGAATCCAGTAAACTCAGAAGTGCTCTGCCAGTAGGCAGAAGCAAGCATCTTCCCTGTAGGGAGTAGCCTGGTGTGTGAACTAAGCCTCCAGGCTCCAGAGTCAGACAGACCTGAATCCTGGTCCTGCCACTTACCAGAGGTGTGATTTCAGGAAATCGCTTAATTTCTCTGTGCCTGGATTTTCTCACCTGTAAAATGGGAATAGTGATGATGATGATGCCACCACAACCTGGCAGATGGAATTTCTATGACAAGTAATTGACCGATACATGGGAAGTGCTCAGAATAAATGGCCCTGGCTGTTGCCTCTTCTCTCACTATCACCCAGTCCATGCATCACCAGCAGGCCTTCCTGCCTCCAGAGCCTCCCCACTGCTGTGGACAAAAATCCAAGCTACTTACCTCCTGACATCAGCCACTCCTGACACTGTTTTGTGTGAGCTCAGCTCCTCCCACTGGCTCCTGCCTTGGGAAGTGGTTGTCCCCCTCCAGCCCTTTGCTCAGAATGCCCTCTCCACACTGACCCAAACACAACCCTTCAAGGCCTGGCAGAGGAGCCCCCTGCACTAGGCCCCATGAGCTTTCTCGTCTAGATTGGGTGCCATTTGGGCACAGAGACCTTATCTTCTGCTACTCAGCCCCTCCAGTGTCTTGCAAACTCCTCTTTAAGTAAAGCCCTGATTTCATTTGGTAGCAGCAACCATGGTAGGAAAGGTCCCTGTCCTCAGGGAGGTTAAATTCAGCAAGTTATCATCAGCCATGGTGGTAACCTAGGCAGAGGAAGGGTTACTCATTAAAGTGAATCCATTTCCAGATCATCGCATGTTGAGCACCAACTTAGACACACATCATCAGACATTGGGGAATTTGGGTAGCAAATATGCATAACATAAAATTTATCACTTTTAAGTGGCATTACATACATTCACAATGTTGTGCAACCATCACCACTATCTAGTTCCAGAACTTTAGAGAGTTTTCTTTAAAGGTACTTGTATTAATTCTTTTTACAAATACAATTCACATAAATCAACAAGGAAAAACTGAAATGGCTCTAGAGCAATGGTTCTCAAGCAGGAGCAATTTTAGTCCCTTCAACCCCCATCCCGGGGAGTGTTTGGCAATGGTCTGAAGATTTATTGGTTGTCACTACTGGGAGAAGGGGTGCTACTGGTTTCTAGTGGCCAAAGGGTAAGGGTGCTTCTAACCACCCAACAATGCAGAGCAGTCTCCCACAGTAGAGAATTATCCAGCCCGCTGTCATGGGCGCTAAGGCTGAGAAACACTGTTTTCGTATCACTACTCAGAGATCATTTTTGTTCACATTTTGTCAATATTTCATTTCATTCCTTTCTCTCTCTCTTTATATATACACATATATATATTTAAACAACAACAAAAATGTGTACTGTGAACTATGCTATTTTGTACCTCCTTTGCAGGGGTGAAATGTCTTAAACATGTATCTTTTTAAGTAACAAACTTCTCTTCTGCAACATTATTTAGTGGCTGACCAAATTTCATATCGTAGCATAATTAATCCCTGTTGGTAGACATCTAGGTCGTTGCCTGTTTTCTTTAGTAAGCAACCATGGTGAAAGTCCTGGGGGCTGCGCCAGTGGGCACGTCCACTGTTATTCCCTCTGGAGAAGTTTACCTGGTCGCAGAGTAGAGGTTTTTCAGGAAATCAGAAGGTTCTGATGGCAGCCCTGGCTCCTGGAGACATCTTGTCAATCCCCATTAAAGTGTCCTCAGAGGACCAGGGTCGCCTGTCCCTGTAGACAGGGAGCCGAATACTGCCATCCGCGAGAGGGGTCTGGTGTGACCCTTTGCAACCCTGACATAATAGGCTTTACTGTCCTTGGCTGATCAGGTTAATGTTTCATAATTTGGAGCCAGTTATGAGCAGATTAGTCAGAGTCCAGTTTGTGGTCTTATTAGGAGAGGTGACCATTTGTTGGTGTAGTTGAGCCTGATGAAAACCGTCGTTCTGTGAAACGCCGACAAGACAAGGAGACTGCAATTCCCACCTGCTTGTGAGGCTCAGAGGTCGTCTTTCCCCAACTGGCCGATAATAAGTGTAATTAACAAGACGCACTCAGCTCAGACATGTCACTGTGGGTGCATCGGGAGAGTGTGATCGCCCCAGTTGGAAATGCTAATTGGCTGCCCCTCCCCATGACCCTACTGCAGTCATGATCTCTGTGAGTGTGACATTGTAAGTAACCCCTGTATCATTCTGTCCTGCAGCCTTTTACACCAGCCTCAGAATGGCACCCCCAACACCCCTGCTGTAGCCCACACATCATTCAAAACCCTTTGTTGAGCACCTATGTATGTCACCCGGGCACTTGAAGAAACTGGTCCCTGCCCTCCTGGGGCTTATATTCCAGTGTGGGGAGACAGACAATAACCAAACACGTAAACAGATGAAAAGAGAAGTTCTGAAAGTAGAAGTACTTTGAAAGAAACAAAACAGGATAATGGAGAAGAGGGTGATGAAGGCGAGAGTAGGATGGTGGGGTGACTAGAGAGTGCTTCTTCGAGGCCCCTCAAAGGTGAACCTGTGAACTGAGGCTGGATTGCAGATGAGACACCTGCGAAGATCTGCAGGGCGAGCATTCCAGGCAGCTTCAGGGAAAGCTTAGGAGAAGGGGGTAGGCCTCATCTACCTTCATGGTCCTTGGGGCAGGGGCATGCAGCAAGCTCTCAGCTTGCGTCTCCTGTGATTGAAAGCTGAGGTAACCCACACCGCTGGTTGCCATATGTTGGACACAGAGCTGTTGAATGCAGCCCAGCCCAGGTGCCACCCGGGACTCGACTCAGCCCCTTTTGTCAGCAGGCAGCTAAGTAACAATTTTTAATTCATAAGATATCTTGCCCAAAGCCCGTATCTCAGACTGACTCCCAGTTTGCATTATGCAGTGATACAGTTCTGTACCAGTCAGAACTGTTCGGCTCCACTCGACGGTGATGGGCCTGCCGGGCCAGCTTGTCCCACTGGCCCGGAGGATATAGGCAGCACGCAGGCAGCTGTTCAGTAGGCTATCCTTGGCTGCGGACAAGGGGGAAGGGAAATCCAGGGGCCTCTGCGTGGGACATGAACTCTAGCTTAGTGAGAGCTGAGGTTAATTCCTTGTTCCACCCCTCACTGTGATCTAGGACCAATTATTCCCTATGCCTTACTTTTTCATTGGGAAAAGGGGGATAATTGTACCTATGTCATGGGAGTTTTGTGAATATTAAAAAATATATATATATATGTATACATATACATACAATATACTTTACACAGTGCCAGGCACAGTATATGTTGGCTTTTAAGGAGAGAGCCTCTCCTGGCACATTCTGCATAAGATGGGCCATGGTTAGGGCTAACTTGGTCTATTCAGAAAACATGATCATACCTGATCCTTACACAACCCCATGAGGTGGGAGCTGTTATGCATACTCTGTAGATGAGGGATTTGGCTCAAGGGAACTCACAATTTGCAGGGGATCTCGCACCTAGTAACCAGCAGATCTGTTGCTGGCTCCTAGGTCTCTTTTGCATCCTGCGAGCTCACACACAGTAGGGCAGTCTTCACTCAGGAGTTGACGTAACAGACTCCAGGCAGAGACCACAGCTGAAGGAGGGGCCACCGGGGGTAGGGGCCACACACCCCTATTCTGCTCACTTCCTGGGAGGGCTGGGTGACAGAGTCAGAGGCCAGGTGAGGGGTCAGGCTCCCACTGGTCCCTCATCCATTTAGGGACTAGTGTTTGAGTGGACTGATAGAAGACCACTGGGCCCAAAAGACCAGCTAGATCATGAGTGCCTCATATGCATGGCTTTTTTCTTTCTTTTTTTTTTTCAACTTCATGGCCCAGCACAGGCCAGACTCAGAGCACACCCCACCTGCTATTTGCTCACTGACTCTTCCTAATCCCTGCAGAGGGGACAGGGAACTTCAGGCCATCCAACATATAGGTAATGAGCACACCGTTCTGAGTACCATGAACAGAAGCATGAAAGCCTACCCCTTTACTCTCAAGGCTACACTGAGTCTCTGGATGTGAGGACCAGGGAGGCCCCACAGCACAGGGCTCAGCCCAGCTCCAGGACTCAGTAGGGTGAGAGAGGACTCAGCCTTCAGGACTAGCTTCCTGAAGTCGGTGACATTGGTAGCGGATCTTAAGAACAGACAGGACCAAGGTGGGAGCTGTTGGTTTTCCTTATAACTCAGAGGGCAGCAAGAGTGCTTGCTATCAGCCCAGCAGAGCAGACAAAGCAATTGAAAGTCATCAGCCTGTGTTCCCACACGCACCATCAGCCACTCACTAAACTGCTTCTAGCCCAGACCTAGCTCCGCCATGGGTCCAAGACGCTGCCAGCGAGATAACTAGGGGACAAGATGTGGGAGTGATGAGATTTGGCAGGGGCCAGGAGGAGGGGTCCCCAGGGAAGAGGAGAGCTTGCCAGCCTTGAAGGAGCAAGGAGATAGAAGGTGAGCTCCCGACAGCCCAAAGAGAGCTGCCCTCCTGCTCTCCAAGCCTGACCCTGTTCCCCCACTTGTTCTCCCTCCAATCCAGTCTCCCTCTCCCTCTGCCTTTGACCATCTATGAAACAGAAGCCCTTTGCTTAACTCTGCTGCGCCCTCTAGCCGTCAGCCCACCTCCTTGTTTTTCACACCAAGCTCCAGGCAGCAGCATCTGTACTCAGTCCCCAAGTCTGTGCCCCACTCAGCACAATCTGACCTCTGGGTGCATCTGAGGATCCAAACAGGAGACCTTCACTGGATCTTTCCTCTCCTGAGCCTGTCTCTCAGACTGTCTGACCCTGATAACCATCTCGTCCTCATCCCTTCTTCTGCCTCTGGACATCTGGCTCTATACTGCTTTCTCATTTGCCTCCCTGACCATTGCATTGCTTGTCTCCATTTTCCCGCACATTCTCACTGGAGGCATAGGTCTCCTTAAAGGCAGGCTTGCCACTGCCTTAGGTATATTATCACTGGTGCGCTGGCAACCCCGGCCTTCCCACTCCAGCCGCCCCCCTTCCCAGTTCCTGGAACAGCGGACCCCAACCTTTATTTTGGGCACCAGGGACTAGTTTCATGGAAGACAGCTTTTCCAGGGCCCAGAGAGTGTGGTTTCATGATGGTTCGAGTGCATCACATTCACTATGCACTTCACTTCCATTATCAGCTCCACCTCAGGTCATCGGGCATTAGATCCTGGAGGTTGGGAACCCCTGTCCTGGAGGCCATCACTACATGGACATTCTGCTGCTATGTAAAACTCTGTCATTTTATGAGGAATTTATCTAGAACTTTCCACAATGTATAGAGGTGTGTGTGTGTGTGTGTGTGTGTGTGTGTGTGTGTGTGTGTTTTAACTAGAACTCCTTCTTGAGAAAAAAAGCAGCTTCTTTGACCCTTCATTCTGTGAAGGAGGACGATATCTTACTTGGCTCACCCTGTTCCTTATGCCTTAGCCCAGGGCCAGGTGCAGAGGGGGTGCAGGATGAATGGCTGCAAGGAGAAAAAGAGAGACATAAATCTCAGTCCAGGCCAGCCACTCACCAGCCATGTGACCTTGGACAAGTTATTTAACGTCTCTGAGCCAGCTTCCTCATACGTACGTGGGATATCTTCTTCTAAAGTTATTGTGAAGAGTGAGTCATATAATTGTGCAGACAGCTTAACTCAGTGCCTGGTTTAGGGAAGAGTTCAATAAATTGTAGCCACTATTTTTTTTTTTTATAAACAGGGGAAAGAGGGCTGTGACTCGCCTTCAGCAGCCTTATGTGCTTTTGTGCACTTGATTCACATCTTCTCAACGCCTCTCTTGCAAATCAGAAGAGGTCTTAATGCCTGAAGCTCCTAGAGGGAGGTGGTTGTCCCAGGAGGACCAGCAGGGCCAGCAATGACCTGCTTCTTCTCTTTTGTGAATGCTTTAAGCCACCTGTTCTTGAAGCCTTAGGGCTCTCAAGGTACAGCCCCACTCCCCACAAGTTCCCCTCCCCCTGCCAGGTATATCCCCACACACCTAGGACAGCACCTGTCAACCCAGGGGAACCAGCTGCCCTTCTGCTCAGCAGTGGGGGCTGAACAGGTGAAAGGCGTCGCCCGTGAGCCACCGGGCCACCCCCAGCCCCCTGGTCCCCATGGGACTTGGGTGAAAAATGTCTGGGAGATCAGAGCACTGACAGGGTAGTGTCAGTTTCCAGAATAACAAAGAAACCCATGTGTATGGTTGCCAAGCCCACGCCACCCTCCCTCTTGTCCAGGGAAGAAGGATTATGGGAGAAGAGCAGTAAGGGAGGGAAGCAAGGAAGTGAGGACCCACCTCAAGGCTGGAACCCTGAAGGCAATGCGCTCTGGACCTGAGGGTTTGTTCTCAGACTTAGCCTCAAGGCTGCCACCTTGAATTAATACATCTGAGCCCTGGGTTGTGAGACTCTGCGGGTAAGAGAATGTGTTGGCTTCAGTGCTACCACTGGGCACAAGCTCTAGGCAGAGGCTCCTGGGAGGGGTGGGTGAAGGAGATGGTCCACGGCGGTATCTTGGCACAGGACAGGTGGCCAACATTTATTGAGAGCTTCCTATGTGCCAGACACTGTATTAACTCATTTAATCCTCACAGCAACACTCCCCATTACCTCCATTTTACAGACTAGGAAACTGAGGGCCAGATATGTTAAAGAACTCAATCAGGGTCACCCAGTTAGCAGAGCATGATGGGAACCCAGACAGTTTGCCTCTACAGGGTACAGCTGTTTCTCTGCTCCACTAGCTTTCATTCAGGGACCTTAGCTTCGCAAGTGCATATACACTCAGTAGTGTGGTTGTGTCCTGATTGTGAATCTTTTGTGTGAGACTGAAGGTATGAACCTTGCCTGCTTTTCTCTGCTGATTCTCTCGCACTTCACACACAGTAGGTGCTCGATATGAACTTGGATGAATGAGCAATCTGACTGATCCATCAGTCTTCGAATGAAGACCTGCCCTGCTTGGGGTATGGGACTCACCTCCTGTTCCAGCCCAAGCCCAGCATCCCAGTGAGTGCTGATGTTACCATGGTGACAGGAGGATCATCAGAGCCAGTGACGTGCTTAGGTGGTCTTGTCAGCTCCCAGGGTATAACCCTTTCTGATTGTTGGTCCTGGCAGTTAGTCACTCACACTTTGTAGGAAACTGATAGGTGAATCCTACACATATGGATGTGTGAAAAATAATGTGTGTGTTGGGGGAGGGTCCTTGAGTCTGAATTTGTACCAGTTGAGGGATATTTGCCTGCAGGTTGGTTGGAGAAAGTGCCTAGGCTGGAGAAGGGGGTTATTTTATGTGCTGGGGGCAGACTCTGAGTTGGGGATGGGCAGCGTGGCAATGAGCAGGACAAAGGTGCTGAGTAGGGGAAGGTGCTGAGTAGGGGAAGGTGCTGAGTGGGGGACCCAACTAAGTGAGCCAGGAGAGATAACCAAATGGAAAGGCAGAGCGCGTCATTCAGCAAGGGGCTTCTGGTTTGTAAATGATTTATAGAAAAAAATCTTGCAAAGATAAAAGTTGAATCACATTTAAACATTGATAGCTTCCTTTATTGAGGAGAATAAATTTATATGAAAATCTGGAATGATGGGATGCTGGACAGAGAACCTGGGGAGGCGGGGTCCATGAATATGTGTGTGGTGGGGAAGTGGGTGTGGGAGGGCAGGAGCGTGGAGGTCTTGCCTCAGGGCAGCCCTCCAGCTCAGCATTTATGGGCTCTGAGAATCCAGCCCCTGAAGCACCTTGCGCCGCTCACACTCCAGCCACCTCAGCATTGATCACCCTGTCATGGGAATGTCTGGTTGAGGGCTATACAGTCCCCATTGGAAGGTGTCCCTGGTCCATTGTAGGAGCTCAGTAATTGTTTGTCGAGTGGATTAGCTAATGATGAGCAGATGAAAGCACACGTCCTCTTGTTTCCCCAACAGCAGAATTCCTAGCTTAAAAACTCCTTTGTATCCCTTCGTATACATGCATTTATATGCCTCCTTCAATCCTGTCCTTCCGGCTCCATGAAGGCAGTCATACAAAAGCCCTCAGGAGGGTACCCCGGCTGCAGGACAAAGCCTTGGGCAAGGTGAAGGCTAAGGGGATGTCCCCTCCTGGCCTGGCCCAGGTCAGAGTCTCCAAAGCCCACAGTCTGAGAATGAGGAGACCCAAATGGGCTCCTCCGTCAGCAGCCTCTCCCCTGCCTTGGGCAGCCTCTGCAGTAGCATAGCAGGATGGGCTGGGAGTGGGCCACCTTGCTGACCGGCATGGGCCCACTGAGAACAGCCCCTGCCTCAGTCTAAAGTTAGAGAAGGATGTTGTCTCCCTCTTCTTTCCCCCTAGTTAATCCAAGAGAGGTCTGCGGTCCTACCGTGTACAGATCCCTTCGAGCTGGGGAAGGGACCTAGTGGGGAGATACAGCTGCCTCCATGGGCCGCCTTGGCGTCCACCTTGTGTACTGGGGGCTTGGATGTTAGTTCCTACCTATGGAATCAGTGTCCATCCACCCTTTCCCCAGTCCTGCCTGTCTTTCCAGTTCCAGCTCAAACAACATTTATTAAGTACTTATTTTGTGCCAGGAACAGTTCTAAGTCTATACACATGTATTTTTTTTTTTCACATTCATTTAGTTCTCACAACCCTATGAAATAGATCCATTATTATCCTAATTTTAAAAATGAGACCAAGATACAGAGTGGTTAGATAAGTGGCCCAAGGTCACACAGCTAGCCAGTGGTGTGGTGAAGGGAATTAATGGGACCTCCTCCATGAAGCTTTCCTTCTTTAAGCCTTCCCCTGCGTGAACAGCCTCTTCCTGCAGCAGGAGCATCATTCAACAAGGGCTACTGGTTTGTGCATGATTTATAGAAAGGAGATACTGATTCTTGTGGGTGTCAAAGCTCTCTGACGAGGCTATAAGCGCTTCAGCATCAGAATTCCTGGCGGAGTGACCTCTGTGTCCCCCACAGTGCCAAGCACTGGGCTTGGCCATGGGATGGCCTGTCCAAGGGACTGCTGAAAATGTGAATGAATGGCAGTGAGTATTTGAATGAACCAACGCACTGGTTAATGAGGAAGAGAAAGTAGTGGAATTGGGAGTTTCAGTGGCACCCCACTCCAGTACTCTTGCCTGGAAAATCCCATAGACAGAGGAGCCTGGTGGGCTGCAGTCCATGGGGTTGCTAAGAGTCGGACACGACTGAGCGACTTCACTTTCCCTTTTCACTTTCATGCGTTGGAGAAGGAAATGGCAACCCACGCCAGTGTTCTTGCCTGGAGACTCCCAGGGACGGGGAGCCTGGTGGGCTGCTGTCTATGGGGTTGCACAGAGTCGGACACGACTGAAGCGACTTAGCAGCAGCAGCAGGAGCAATGAACTCACAGGCTAATGGGATAGGCACAAGGGCAGGTGGGGGCTCAGGTGAGCTGGGAGCAGCCACCCTTCAGAAACTTGCTTACATGTGTGCACCCAGCACTGGCTGGGTACCTTGAAGAACAGTCTTGAAAGCCTCCCACATTCAGGGGGATTTTAGGCTGGGTGGAAAGAGCCCAGTTACACACGGGAAGCGACTGGGGAACAGACAGAGCTGCGGCTGCAGCCTGTGGGGCTGGAGGGTCAGTAAGAGCCATTAGGACCATCTTCCTGGAGGAGAGGAGGAGGGGCTGACTCTGGCGGGAGGACAGGAGGTAAGGCCGAGAGACAAGGCGGATAATGAAAGGCAAGAGGCAGGACTGGCTGTGAGGACCCTGCAGAAACCACTGTGAGGGCTGGGGTGCCTGTAGGGGAGCACAAAATAAAGTTGGTGGGAAAGACTAGGGTAAGAGTACACTTGAGCTGGTGCCATTTATGTGTGATTTTTGCCAGTACTTTAAAGGTGTATTTTAAATTTTAATAAATACTTAAAACTTAAAATTGAAATTTTGTTTTTAACTTATATTTATCATAAAAGGAAACTTTATATCACTGCCTTATAGAAAATTAGGGGGAAATAGAATAGATTAGAAAGAACAGAATAGAATAGGGAATGACCATAAAAACGAGCACAAGGAAACAAAGCAAGGTTACTGCCTTAGTTCACAGGGGCTACTGTAACAAATCCATAGCCTGGGTGGCTTATCAACCATAGGAGTTTATTTCTCACCGTTCTTGAGGCTAGAAGCCTGAGATCAGGGTGCCAGCACAGCCGGGTGAGCACCCGCCTCCTGGTTCACATGGCGCCTTTCTGCTAAATCCTCATATAGGGAGGGACAGGGAGCTCTCCGGGGTCTCTTTTATAAAGCATGAATCCTGTGCAGGATGGTTTCACCCTCATGACCTAAGCCCAGAAGCCCCACCTGCTCACTGCACCTACTACCATCATCTTTGGAGACTGGGATTTCACTATACAGAGTCTTGGGGTACACAAGTATTTAGACACAGCAGTAATGACTCATTATAGATCCTGAAGCCTGTTCTCTCTCTGTTAAAGAGGAAAAGAAGCAAATGTGAGGGAGGGTGTTAACGACATATAAGCACCAAGTCAAAACTTTCTCCTTGACTCAGCCAGAGAGCCTCGAGGAAGACGGAACAGGCAGAATGTTTCTCATCTTGTGATTCAGTGTCGTCTGCTGCCTGGGCCGTGTGCTCTGTTGTATCCCCAGGGTTCTTTTCATTGCTCCTGGAACCAGCATCCACTTTTAAGTTACTGATTAGTCCTTAATGCCCAGAGAGGAACCCTGGTGCCAACTCCCTGTCCGCCTGCCCTGGGTCCCAGTCACACCCTGAATTCTTCTCTCTCGCAGGGAATACCAACAGCATCTTTGCCCTGGACTACATCAGTGGGGCACTGACTTTGAATGGCCTGCTGGACCGGGAGAACCCCTGTATAGCCATGGCTTCATCCTGACCGTGAAGGTGAGAACCAGACACCTCTATCCTGGGTAGAGGGGATGCCCATGCCTTGGTGCCAGCCTCTAGCGGTGCCCAAGGTGGAGGCTCCAGGAGGCACATCACTGCTGTTCCCATACCCTGCACTGATGCCCGGGGCTTGTGCCCAGGGCCCCTGTCAGGAAGGACCAGCGCCTGTCACACGTGGGCCTTGTCAGGGACCCTGCTGGCCATCTCAGAGCCCTTCCTGATGACTGCAGAGAACAGTGGCTTTCATCCCCATCTCAGGGGATGAGGAGGCCTGGAGTGGGTGCGCATCCTCTTGTCCTTTCTGTTACCCCGTGATTTCAAGTTCTCTTATAGCCAACTTGGATTCTTAGAGTTCCCCCATTTCTGGGGTTTTCCCCTGTTTCTAATTCATGGCTTCCCTGGGGGCTATGAGCTGGTTAGGAAAGACCAATGCAGAAGGGAGAGGCCAAAGGGGCGGTGGTCCCCACCCCAGAAGGTATGACAGAGCCACAGCACCCCCACCTCCTGCAGCCCCTGCTACTCATGGTTGGTTTTAATTAAAATCAATGACTTGCTGAGGCATTCCCTGGGAAACCCATTTAGGGTGCAGATGCTGCCTGGGCCACAGGCATCCTCCCCAGCCCCAGACTTCGATTGAGAGAGGGGGTGCTACAAGGACAGAGGAGAGGGGCCCTGGGAAGAAGGCCCTTCTCTGGCATGGGAAGGATCGTGCCCCCAGCCTGGCCTTTCACTGTTCTCCTTGACTTTGAGAAGGCCTGTGGCAGCGATGGATTAATTAGCTCCGACTCTCCCACTGGCTCTGTCCTATCTTCCTGCTGTCCACATGAGGGCCAGTGGAGGAGGGCGAGCTAACACAGCCTTTCCCCATCCAATTCCAAGCCCCAGAGCACCTCTCAGCCTCCTCTCCTGTCTGTTCCCTTCTTCCGGAGGTGGGCAGCTCCAGTGAGAGAGAGCTGCTCCACAGTCCCAGCAACACCACCAACTCACTGTGGGACCCTGAGCTCAGCTTTTCCATCTTTCTGTAAAATATAATGTAGAGTTTTCCCACTTGGCTGTGAATCCCAGTCCTCTGGGAAGCTAGTAAAAGATACCTAGTCCTGAGCTTCTTACTCAGAGATTCTGGATCAGAAGGGCTGGGAATGGCTACTTGGTGGCCCAGGGACTCTGGTCCAGAGACGGGTGCCCTAAGTGTCTGAGTCCAGCTATGGCCCTCACAGTGCCTGCCCAGTGTTCAGTCTATAGCAGGTGCTGAATTAAGTCTTGACTATCTGCTAGCACCAATGTCCTCAGCCTGTTTCATCATTTGCCAAATGAATAATTTGGCATCATTTTCACCCCTTTACCTCCAGGTGAACCCTGAAATCTGTCTTGTCCTCTTCACCCCACCTCAACCCACTGCCTGAGTTTGACACCTACTCTGGCTGTGTGTCCTTGCATAAGTCACTTAACCTCTCAGAGTTTCAGTTTCCCCATCAGTAACGGGAGTCAGTAAAATAGAGATGCTAATGGTAGAATCTTCTTCCTGGGGTTATGGTGAGGATGAGATGGGATAATTCACATAAAGTGCAGTGCCCAGCATTGAAAAAGCCCGAATGAATGACATCTCTTATTGTGATCATGGCTACCTTCATCCCTGGCATGTTTATTCTTCTGTCTGCAGGGCACAGAGCTGAATGATGACCGCACCCCATCCGACGCCACAGTGACCACAACCTTCAACATCCTGGTGATTGACATCAATGACAACGCCCCAGAGTTCAACAGCTCTGAGTACAGCGTGGCCATCACTGAGCTGGCACAGGTCGGCTTTGCTCTCCCCCTCTTCATCCAGGTGGTAGACAAGGACGAGGTGAGTCCCTTAAAATGTGGTGTCCAGTCCTGCACCTGGCCTGGGCTGTGCAACCCTGGGGGGACACCAGGGATCTCTGGGCTCTCAGGTCCCCATCTATAAAATAGAAACAAACTTTGCCTTGCCCTCCCTTGCTATGTGCTGAGGATAAATAAACCTGCAAAAATCCCGTACAAAGTGTTTGAGCACACACCTCCAATGTATAGTTCTATTTTAGAAATTTATATATGTAAATTTAAAGACTCTGCCCTAAGAGGGGGACTCAGGCTAAGCCTTGGGGTAAAAATCAGGTGGTAAAAGAGTGCTCAGGAGGATGGGGGGGCCAGGCTGTACTAACCTAGTATGTGTGTTATGAAACATACATGCAGAAAATAGAAATTTTAAAAGGGAGAGGCTCTTATATAAATGGTGACTTTGGAATAAGTCTTATTCCTGCTTTGGGGGTGATAATGACCCCACCTTTCCTTGCAAGTAGTTCAAGTGCCTTCCAGAAGATCCCAGGCCGCAAGGATGCCTGCACCCCCATGCCCCGGAGCCTGGAGGCTGAGGCCAGTGTCGAGAGGGAAGGGCGTGGGTCTTGAGTGAGAGAGGAGCGCCAGGAGGCGGGGGCTCCAGCTCCACCCCGTGTCGTGCTGCTGGCCTGGATGCCTCCCCCTTGCCCTACCTCCCTGCCCATCAGCAGTCACAGCCTGAATAGGACTTCTGTTTATTACCCGTGCTCTCCCGGCCCACTCTGCTCAGGAATTCCATTAGGTTTTCCCGCCAGAGGTGCTTCTCTGCAATTACTCCTCACGTGAGGCTCTCTCACTGGCCTTACTCCAGGCCTGCGGGCCCTCTCCTGTCAGCTTCTCTCAACTGTACCCAATCCCTCCAAGGACTCAAGTTCACAAGGGCAAGTGTGTGTGTGTGTGTGTGTGTGTGTGTGTGTGTGTGTACATATATATGTTCAGTCGTATTTCCTACGTGTGTACACATATGATATGCCTTCTTCTCCCACTGAGTCTTTTGGAACCTACCTCTCTGAGATAACTGAAGTATGTACTGAGAACCTATTGTTTACAAGGAGCTATATTTGATGACTTAAGGAAATCCAGGAAGTGGGATCTTTGGTCCCTGCCCCATGGGGCCAAATGTGTTTATGCAAATATAATATGTAAATTTAAAACATATGCAATAATGTAGAAAGTTTAAACGGTGGAGATAAACAGGTATAAAAACAGGTTCTGACATGTTCTCACTCCCTGTAGATCATGTTGTATTCCCTGGGAGAGCAGGGAATACGGTCTCTTTAGAGACTGCTGTGTGAATGAGAAGCTCAGGAGAAAGTCCCATTTTTGGTTTCAGGCTGATAATAATGCCCAAGGGAAGAGAGACACCAGAAACAGTGTGGTCCAGGGTCCAGTAACTGTAGGCACTGAGGCTCCAGAGCTCAGCTGAGGGGGAGGCAGGCAGAGACTGGAGGGTCAGGAAAGACTCTGCTCTAAGAGGGGGACTCGGGCTAAGCCTTGGGGTAAAAATCAGGTGGTAAAAGAGTGCTCAGAAGGATGGGGGGCCAGGCTGTGGCCCCCAGAGAGGAGCAGAGGGAGAAAGCTGTACATAGATCAAGGGGACAGGCAGTAACCTGTGCAACTGATCAGGGATTGTGGAGTAGCCTGCTGGGAAAGTGGGCTGGGACACAGACCTTGGGGAGCCTTGAGTGCCAAGCCAAAGAATCTGTGTGGGCCTGTGTTCAGGGCCAAACCTGCCATTTATTAGCTCCGTGACCTTGGATGAATCATTGACCCTTTCTAAGCCTCACTTTGCTCACCTGTGTAATAAAAACAGTCAATTTCTATCACAGGAACAAATTAACCCTCCAAGAGAGTTTATTCTCTCTCGGAGTGCTTGTCCAGCCAGGGTAGGCAGGGAGAGCCCCTTGGGTTGTCCACTTAGGCGCATACTCTGCAGGACTGTGGTTGCGGTAGGAGGCAGCCACAGGGTTAAGCACTGGCGCTTCTTTGCTTCATCTCAGAAGTGGGACTTCTGCTGAAGGCCCATCACCCAGCACTAGGTATGTGCCCCCACCTCGCGACCCAAAGGCCGGGGATGGAGGTAAGCGGCTAAATATTTGTGTCTGCCACAAAAGATAGCAGCAAGTTGTGTGGAGAGGAGGAGACCAGCTGATAGTGTGTAGGACTTGGCATGTGCCAGCCACACCCAGATGTTCACCATATGGGTGCAGGGGGCACCACCCCCGGCAGGACCCGCTCACCTCGACTTGTGGGATTTCAAGGTTACCCTGTGCCCTTGGGTTTTACCTCAGGCTCCCTTCCCAGGAATCCTGTCTAAAGCACCTGCAGGAATGCTGACGGCAGGGGCCCTCATCTGTTGGGGTTTGGCCAGTGTCTCTAACAGTAGAGGACTGGCCTCCCTTCCCACAGGGTCACACTTCTCCAGGGCACAGCAAGGTGCAGGGAGAGAGGAGGAGAGGCAGCCCAGA
Organism: Nanger dama; assembly: GCA_917880005.1. Taxonomy (NCBI): domain Eukaryota; kingdom Metazoa; phylum Chordata; class Mammalia; order Artiodactyla; family Bovidae; genus Nanger; species Nanger dama. The sequence continues at coordinate 17,942,941 of CAKJTW010000028.1, read as the reverse complement.
CCATCCCGCCCTAAGGCCACCTCCAGTTGACCTTAAGTGGAGGAGGAAACTGGGCCCCTCCTCCTGTGTCCCAGTAGGGCTGCACCCAGACCACCCCAGATGTGGTCCTGGGCTGGTTCCTAAATAAGAAGGAGAGAGAAATTGCTGTCTTAGTTGCCCTGCTCTTTGTAGCTCCCATTTCTTCTCCACTCTCCAAACCTCTGGGCGGTGGGGGTCAGATCTGCCCAGGTGAATGCTCCCAAAGCCTGGTCTTGGGTGCTGATGGTCAGGTCTCAGGTTCCCAGCATGGAATATTCAGCCACAGGGCCAGCAGGAAGATAAGACAGAGGCCACTGGCACGCACGGCATGGCCCAAGTGTCTCAAGTCTGGAGAAAATCAGAGAACCTCAAAGAGGAAGCAAGAGCTGTTGTAAAGGATTTGTCATTCCTCTGACTTCTCTTGCGGAGGGGAGACTCCATCTGTTGGGATTTGTGTCTGGGTTGAAAGTGACTCTGGATTTGCTAGGTATGGCAGGAGAATGTTTATCGAGCAGACCTGGAGAAGGGAGAATGAGGAGCACTCACGTCCCTTTGTCATAGATTCTCCAGGACATGATTCTCCCTTGCCCTCACCATGCTTGTGATTTTGCAGTTACTGGTGTGGTGATCTCAAGAGTGTCTGTCTCTCCGCTAGACTGAATGACCCATGGGTAGGAGCAGGTCTGTTTGCTCACCAATGTAACCACCCAGTGCCTCATACTCTGCCTGGCACTTGGGAGGCACTGCAAAAATATATTTTGGTTGAGTTGAAAGCACAACTGAATGATAAAAGAAGCAATGAAGTAGCCCAGGGCTTTATCCAAACTGAATCGTCAGTACCCATATGCTGAAGCCCACATTCGACTGAGTTTGTGTTGGAAGGTGAGCCGAGAGGTCCACTGTGGGGCAGTAGAGGGTGCTGATGGAAGACTGAAAGGGAAGGAGGAAGCAGTTTAACCGCTCAGTCAGGCCTTTGTGGCACCCGTTCCTAATAAGGATGCTAACCTAATTCTTTTTTTTTATTTTAATTAAATTTATTTATTTATTATTATTTTTTAATTACAATACTGTATTTGTTTTGCCATACATTGACACGAATCAGCCATAGGTGAACACAATCTCCCAATGCCGAAGCCCCCTCCCACCTCCCCCCCCACATCCTCTACTTGAATCATCCTGTGCATCAGCCCCATGCATCCTGCATCCTACATTGAACATAGATTGGCGCCTCGTTTCTTACAGGAAAATATACATGTTTCATTGCCATTCTCCCAAACCATCCCACCCTTTCCCTCTCCCTCAGAGTCCAAAAGTCCACTCTATACCTCTGTATCTCTTTGTTGTCTCACAGATAACGCCTGCCATCACTTCCAGATTCTGCTCAGCCTCTTGCTGAATCTTGGGCTCTGCCAGACCCTTCAAGTGCACCTAAAGGTGCTTGAAAGAGACCCTTTCTCTGTCCCAAGGACTCCATCTCCATTGTCAAGTCTGAGTAATTTCCTCCCCTTTGTCCAGCTGTAGGAAACACAGAAAAGCCAGAGGAGGAAGGGATGGGGTGGGCTGAAACCAACAGCCACCCATTTGCACCCAGTGACAGTTGAGATGCAAATAGATGGTTGTAATGCAAATCACACAAAAAGTCTCTAGGCACAGGCCCCAGGAGTCAGCCGTGGTACAGGAGCTCATCTCTGAGTTTCAAATTAAAGGCTGCGGCAGCCTCATTCCGCCAGCTGGGCGTTCTCTCGTCTCCTTGCTGTTCTCTTGGAAGCCACAGGAAATAACTACACACTTACCTGCTTGGATTCCTACCACGTTGTTGCCCGCTCCCTTGCCCTCGACGTGATCTCTGCTGTTTCTCCACTTTGGTCAACTTTTCCTCTCCTAATCGTGCCTGCAGCCCTCCCAAGTCCTGCCTCCAGCTGAGCTAGACAGAGGCTGTTTTCCCATCTGCAATGATTGGGAGGGTTCAAAGTTTCTGTTCACTTGTCCTAAAAAGCCACCCTTCTATCTGCATTCTGACCCTGAAGGGTTAGGGACTGAAGGCAGGGAGTTCGGAAGCCCCTCCATGCAGCTGGCTGCTTTACAAATTCCAGCAAAGGGGTTCTTGAAAAAATATTGTTTCTACACTATGCATGACCCTACCGAGTTGACTGGGCTAAAAATGGAGAATTCTTCTTGCATGCTTGTCAGTAGAAATACCATCCATGTTACCTCCTGCCTTTTCTCTCAGGAGTTGGGGGCATTTGATCCACTTTACTTCTGACCCACAGCTTCTTAGAACAGAATCACTACTGTGCTTACGAATATGTTTGCAGGAGAGAGGGCTTGGGGTATAGGGTGGGGTGCCAGTATCCTGCCCAGAGAGGTCTCTACTGCCCGGCCCTGGGAATTACAGTCATTAAAGAATGGCCTTCAGACCTCATTAATTTGTTGGCCATCCTCTGCCCCTGGCATTTCTAAGGGAATATATTGAAATAGACACAGGTGGGGAATGATGCATCCATTCAGTCAACAAACGTTATTATGTACCTACTGTGTGCTCACCACTGGGGAAATGGTGCTGAAGATGTGGTCCCTGCCCTCCAAGAGCTTCTATTTCATTCTAGTGGGGAAGCTAGAGGAGGAGGCAGCAACATCACTGCAGGCGGGACTGAGGGTCAGGAAGTCAGGAAACAAGCTGAGTGATGGGTGGTGGATAGAGGGACTACTTTTGATTCAGGAGTCCTAGAAGGCTTTCCCAAAAGGTGCTCTTGGGGCTGCAGTTCAGTGATGTGGAAGGGTCAGCCATACAGTTGCAGAGGGTGCTCCTCTGCAAGGGCAGAGGTCCCCTACAAAGGGATCCAACCTTGTAGGGATTTCCAAGGAGCAGAGAAGAAGCTGGTGAGGTGGTCCAGGGAGCTTAAGTGGGCAGCAGGAGGTGAGGCTGGTGCTGCCATCAGGGGCCAGGCCAGGCCTGCCAGCCACGGGAAGGTGTTCTTCCCTGACTGTGAGCATGGAGGGGAACCAGCTGACATGCTCTGAATCATGTTTGTTAAGGAGCTCCCTGATGGCTGTGTGGAAAATGAGGGGCTGACAGGGGCCACGGGCAGAAACAGAGAAACACTGCACAGAAAACGCCCCCACCTCCACTGCCCACTGTTCCAGCTGGCAGGGGCATCCTGGTGTCTGACTTGAGGCTCTCCTGCCCTTTAGCCAGTTTCCTCTAAAGTGTTTGAAAGAAGCCAGAGAGCCCCAGACCCCTTATGATGAAACCTAAAGAATCTAGAAGAAATGCCTCCAGAACACTTCTCAGGAGGACACTGAATGACCGTCTCAGTCTTAGTGACAGAGGCTCTCCCTCTGGGTTCAAGTTGACCTGGGGTTTTGAACTCTGGCCATAGCCTTCTGCTACCAGACCTGCCTCGACTGCCCAGGAAAGATGGTGGTAGAGAGAGCAGGAAGCCAGGGCCCACGCCTCCTCACAGAGGGATTCCAGGCCAGCCTTGTCCTCTCTCTGTGCCCCGGTGACCACCTCTGGGAAACCATGGGTTGGACCAGTGAGTCTCAAGACTATAAACCCTAACATTCTTTTTGTCCAAGAGGACCTGGAAGGGAAGAGGGAGGGTGCCTCCTGAAGCTTCCCTAGCCACCCTGCACCGCTTAGCAATGTTGGCCCATCCTCTCTCCCCTGTTCTTGCCCCAGTCTGCTCCCCCTTTGGCTGCGTAAGCCCGGTACCCCTGTGGGCCTCATCGCCCTCCCCTAGCCTCTTCCCCCCACCAACATGCTTCTTTATTTGATACTATCTGGGGTATCCCTTTATGGGTTAGGAAGAAAGAGCCAATTAGAGTTGTTAAAAAATAAGGGCTTCAAAGCCAGACTACCTGGGTTCAAACCCTCACACTGCCTCTTTTGTTCTGTGTAACCTTAGGAGACTTGTTTATCCTCATGGATTCAATTTTATTATCTGCAAAATGGAGGCACTACATTTGAAGTCTCATCAGTGGGGTGGACGCACTGCTGGGGGCCCTTTCCCCAACTGGGACTCCACATTGCTGTTAACATGAGACTTCCCAGCACTGTTCAAGCCTAGATATAGTTGTCACCCCAATCTGATGATATATACGCTTTTACATCTCCCTATTATTTTTACTTCTTTTCTCTTAACGACTGTATATTGAAATTAAGTCAGATAATCTATAGAAATTGAAACTGTTGGGAAAAAATGGAGGCAGTAATAATCCCTAACTCATAGAACCATTATGAGGATTAAATGGGCCTATATGTGTATTTTGGAGAAGGCAATGGCACCCCACTCCAGTACTCTTGCCTGGAGAATCCCAGGGACGGGGGAGCCTGGTGGGCTGCCGTCTATGGGGGTCGCACAGCGTCGGACATGACTGAAGGGACTTAGCAGCAGCAGCAGCAGCAGCAGCATATGTGCCTGGCCCACAAAAACACTCTTAAAATCCTAAAAGTTCGTACTCCCAGCCCTGGAGGATATGCGTATTATTGTGTCATTTCTCGGGAAAAGGAAGTTGAGGTTCAGAGAAGTTAAGGGGCTTCCCGAGGTGGCACAGCCAGTGGGTCTCAGAACTTGGCCTTAAACATCCCTGTGTGTCCTGCTTGTGCTTCGGGGCTCCCCCGTTTACAGCCAGGGCTCCCCATTCTCAGAGATCTGGTCCCTCCAGAGCAGGTGGGTCCCGTACCTCCAACCTGGCTGGCAGGAAGGTGAGGGGAGGTGAGACGATGGGGGTGGCTGCACTGCAGGGGTGAACAGGGACACATCTGGCAGCAGCTAATTCCTGTTTCGGGCAGGAGATGACACAGTTCATTTGTTTGAGGGCACAGGAGGAAAAAAACAGCATTACCCACCTCCCCAAGGAGAAAACATCACAGAATAAACAAGTAAAAGAAAGCAAATGATGAGGAGGACCATATTCCAGAATACTGGGTTTATTTGTAGGGATGAGCGGGTGCTGGGGGTGGAGTGGGTAGTGAGAAGGAGAGATTGCTCTTGTTCTCCTGTCCGTCTTGGCTTTATTTTTATCTTTCACCCTCATTTTCCATTCCACATGTGTTCCACGCCTGTCAGGGAGCCCAGTCCATAACCTTGTATTTATTTAAATTCATTTTCTCATTCGCTCCTGTTAGTTGGCCTGTGAGGCCTGCGATTCCTCTGGCCCTTCTCCCCACACAGCCCTGCAGGGTTGCAGTGCTGGCCCCTCAAGGCCCTCCCAGACTTCCTTTCAGTCCAGGGGGTTCTTAATCCAGGAGCAGGAGCCTACTGACTCTCCAAGGCATCCTTGACCCTGGATGGAGAAAAATCTGCATCTTTATTTTTGCTCACCTCTACCTGAACTTCTGAGATCTCTTTGATTATGAAATAGAAACAAATCACAGCACCTGTGACTATGAGCCCAAGAGATCTCAGATATTTTCATATCACATTACAAGTGTCACAAGAATCTCAAAATAACATTTACACTCATCACTACTTTGAAATTACAGCATATATTAGACCCGCTGCCAAATCTTATTGTTTCATGCATTAAGAAGCACGTAACTGTACTATAATACCCTTTTAAAGTACTTTGATATCTGTGTTTCAAGATAATTAATCGACATTGTGGTCCTTTGTATTTTATTTTATGCAAATAAATTGTTATTCTCTTGAAGGGGGTCCATGGGCTTTACCATACCTCCAGAGGGTCCATGGCACAAAAAGATGGAAGACCCCTCCTTAATGCCTGTCCTCAGTAACTGCCACCCTTCAGCCCAGCTTCCTCCTCAGGCATTGGCTGTAAGGCCAGCCTTCCACTGGTTCTCAGAGTTGCCATCCTGAACTGAATATCCATTTAGCGTGAGGTGGGTGAGAACAGGGAGGCCATTTTCTCCATATCACACATTCAGCTGAGGGTCCATTTTCTGGCTGTGGAGCTTCCAGGCCACTGTTCACCCAGGCCCCATAAATCCACCCACCAGCATCTACTTTGCAGTGAGGCACAGGAAATATACGTTTCTGGCACCCCAGGGAGTGATCCGCACTGTTCTGAGCTCTCCCTACCTGCCAGTATGACCCAAGGCACAGACCTCTGCTTCCCTATTTTCCAAAACAATTTGAGCTAGAAACCAAACTCTAGAAGCACTGAAGAGAGATGGCGGGGTGTGGGGAAGGGAAGGGAGGGGCAGACTGCCAGCATCCATGGAGGCAGATGTAGGTTTTTGCTCCCTGTGGATGTGTGATTATCCAGTCATCCAGGCCCTTCTTTCCCCTCCATTAGGGAGATAACTGGGATCTGGGAAATCACCCACCTCCCACCCGAATCCCCCAGGGGATATAAAGGCAGTAGATGGAATGCCTTCAACATTCTGGATGCCTCACCCAGTTCGTGACTTCATCACTGAAGCAAAGCAGCCAGGAGGGGAGGGGTTGTGTGATCTGGCCCAGGGAACAACCAAGACCAGGCCCATGGAGAAGAGGAGGCCAGCCTAACTCCTCTTCCCCCAGCCAGGTGGCCGTCTCGCTGCTCCTCTTTCTGAAAGGTTTTCTGCTGGTTCTGTTGCAGAGCAGGGGTTAAGCACCCCCACAAAGCACAGTCAACACGCCTAGGACCTGGGTGAACACTGCCTCTGCAGCGGGCCAGGGGTCTGTCTGCACGACCTCGGTCCTGTCCTGGCTTCAGTGCACATTCCGAGGGTTCCTCTCTCAAGATTTAGGCTCTCCAGGAAAACATCTGTTGACTTCAAAGCAAAGCCACTCTGAAAGGGAAGCCAGGGGGAGCAGGGCGGCCCCATTAGTGCTTTTTCCCATTAATTTCTCCCCCAGTTGCCGTAGCTGAGGTTCTTATTATGATGACGATGATTATTGGGATTTTTCTGTGCGTGGCTGCATCCTGTGGTGCGATTCCTCCCAGCAAGCTAAGCTCTAGCCTCTCCCAGGACCAGAGGGTATCCTCAGCGTGATTCAGACACCTCCTAATTTAGTCCCACTGTAAATCTAATTAGCATGCTATTTACACCAGGCCCCTTAGCCTTGGCGGCGGTGTGAAGCAGTGCCAGCACCCATTCTCCTCCCCACCCGTACCCGTGGCTCTGAGGTCCCCGCCAGCCGCTGGAGGTCATCGTCCATGCTGTATCTGGGGGACTGCTCCCCTCTCACTCAGCTCCCTTCCCCACACCCACACTTCCCCTTGGAAAGTATCGTTTTATCCTCAGAGTCATGCTGCCTAAAAGCAGCAGCTGACCTCACTGAAGACTCCCACCCAGATCAGAAGCAGAACTAACAACCTTCATCCTGTCTCCATCGCTGCTTGGCTGGGTCATGCCCACTCTGGTACCCCTTCACCATGGGCCCTGGTGAGCCCAGCCTCACTCCAAATGGTGGTTTCTAACTCCCAGCCTCCTCGCCTGCCCCATTCACCAACCCCCATCACAGCCCCAGTAGCAACTGGTGGTTGTCTTGTTCATCCCTGACTTGAAGGGTAAGGGTAAGCACAGTGTGGCTGGACGCTATGGCTGGTGACCCTCCCCATCACCGTGATCATGGGCTGGGAAACCTCCTTGTCAGCAGGCATAGGGAGCACAGGGCCCCACGGCGCAGCTGCTGTGAGGCCGGCCGCCACAGAGGGCAGGGGAGCCTCCTCCCCTGCTTTCCTCTGTCCCGAGAGGGGAGAATGGTGCAGGAGTGCGGTGGGAGAGGGTAGGAGGCCTTCGATGCCAGGCAGAGTTTTGTGGCAGTATCGTCACTGTCCATGAATGCCTGGGGGGACCTTTCCTCCTTCCTCTCTAGGCCTTAGTTTCCCCAGTGAATTTGAAAAAGAATTGGAAGTGAGAGAAGTTTTTGAGATGAGTATTGCCGAATGCACACGTCCCAGGTTGGAAAGATGTTCTGGTGCAGAGCAGAGCATGTTTCTTCTCTTTCATTCTGATGAGGGCCCAGAGCCTGGCGTCAGCAGGCACATGTCACCTCTGCTCCTCTTACATGAGCTCAGTGGGCTCGGAGAGGAACCTTCCACGTGAGGTCACAGAGCAGGCACACAGCGGCTAGCGAAGCTTGCTGGGGAGTGAGCGCCCAGGCCAAGGGCAGGAGACAGATGCCCCAGGGCAGCTCCCACATTGAGTGGAAGGCAGGAATTGATCATTTGTTCATTTATTCAGCAAGTATTTGTTGAACACCTACCTACTGCGTCCCACGTGCTTTTCTAGGCCCTGTTCATAAGTGAGCACACAGCCCTTGGGCAGGAGGAGACTAAAGAAGCAAATCGACGTGTATTATTATAAGTTAAGTGGTGAGAGGAGCCATGGAAAACAAGCCAGCAGCGTGAGGGGCCTGAGGGAGTGCTGGGGAGGAGAGGGGTCAGAGGAAGTCTCTCCAATAAGATGATGTTTGCGGAGAGACCTCAGTGCAGCGGGGGGTGAGCTTTGTGGATATTTGGAGGAAGAGCATTCCCAGCGGAGGGAGCAGCTGGTGTGGCGGCTGTGGAGCAGCAGTGTGGCTGCAGGTTGAGGAGGCCCGTGGGTAGCACAGGAGGCGGACAGGCCTGGCTGTTGCCAGGGCTCAGGCTCAGCAGGAAGGCAGTGAGCAGCGAAAGAGAGACTTGATCGGACTAAAGTTTTTCAAGAGGACAGACTCTGAAAACAACACAAATGCCCAGCACCTGATCAGTGGACAAACAAATGTGGCATACAGTGAAATATTGTAGAGCTGTTATAGTAATGAAGTTCTGATCCACGACGTAACACAGCCTAGAAAACAGGATGCTAGGCGAAAGAAGCCAGATGCAAAAAGTCACCTCGTGGGTGATTCCATTGCCACGAAGTGTCTAGAACAGGCAAATCCATAGGGACAGAAGGCACACCAGTGGTCGCGGGGGGCTAAGGGAAGGGAAATGAAGAGGCGTTGCTTCTAGTACAGGATTTCCTTTCAAGCTGATGAAAATATTTTAGAACTAGATATAGGTGGCAGTTGTACAGTATTGCGAATATACTCAAAACCGCTGAACTGCACACACTAAAATGGCTAAAGTGATCAATTGTATCTCAATTCAAAAACTGTACGAATGTGCTGGCTGTCTGGGTTCATAGACACAGCAGAGCAGGGCCATTCCTAGGAGGGAAGGGCAGTAAGATATGTGCAGGGGTAGGGAGTGTACCTCTCCAGGGCCTGTTTTGAAGGGAGAGGATTTGCTGAGGTGGAGAGGGGGATGAGGGTCACTGGACTATAAAGAAAGCTGAGCACTGAAGAATTGGTGCTTTTGAACAGTGGTGTTGGAGAACACTCCTGAGTCTCTCTTGGACTGCAAGGAGATCCAACCAGTCCATCCCAAAGGAAATCAGTCCTGAATATTCATTGGAAGGACGGATGCTGAAGGTGAAACTCCAGTACTTTGGCCACCTGATGCAAAAACTGACTCATTGGAAAAGACCCTGATGCTGGGAAAGATTGAAGGCAGGAGGAGAAGGGGACGACAGAGGATGAGATGGCTGAATGGCATCACAGACTCGATGGACGTGAGTTTGAGCAAGCTCCCGGAGTTGGTGATGGACAGGGAGGCCTGGTGTGCTGCAGTCCATGGGGTCATGACGAACCGGACATGACCGAGCCACTGAACTGAACTGAGAACGACTGCAGGAGCTCTTTGAGCAGTTAGAAACCTGGAGTTTTACTTCCTGAGATGGTGAAGCAGTAGCTTTGGTAAGGAGAAGGCAGAAGCTATAGGTTAGCCTTCAACATGTTAGGTTTGACCTGCTTGTTAGCATTCAAATAGAAGTGCCAGGAAGCCAAGTAGGAAACGGGAGCATTGCCAGCGTCTGAATCATAGTTAAAGTCACAGGTCTAACTGGGCTTACCTAGGAAAGGGGTCTAGGTAGACCAGAGAGCAGGGCCGGGGGCCACACAGCTGGAGGGCACCTCAGAGTTAGGGGAGATGAGAGTGAACCAGCAGAGACACTGAGAAGGACCCGCCCCTGGGGGAGGAGGAGGACCAAGAGGGAGCACTGAAGGACAGAAGAACGACTGAGGCAGTGGAGCGGAGAGAGAGCAAGCAGCTGCCTGAGCCTCTACCAGTAGTCCCCAGTTAGCATACGTGTCTGTGTTTACTTTTCTCTTTTCAGCATAAGGACTCTTAATTACCCTCATTATGGAATGCCCAGATCCACTAACATTTACTGAGCAAGCCCACCAGGCTTTGTTTTTTTTTTTTTAAGCCACTTAACCGTCTTCTTGAGTCCACCTTCAAAGCTCTCCCCAGTACACCAGGATGGTCCGCCTCTTAGAGGGAGGTGGGGCTTCCTCCCCTAGGTTGCATCCGGGCAGATATGCTAACTCATCCTACAGGAACGAGAGTGTGCTGAAACACACAGGCTACCGAGGTGAAGTGAGAGTCGGATAGATCTCCCAAGGCATTCTGCTGAGCAAAGCAGCCAGCCTATAGGCTGCTTCCGAGTGATTCTATGACAGTCCCACGAGACAAAACTCTAGTGACAGAGAACCCATCAATGGTTCCTAGGGGTTTGAGGGTAGGAGAGGATGACTGGAAAGAAAGAGCACAAGGGAGTTTGGGGTTGGGGTGGGCGTCCGCAGCCTGGTTGTGATGGGGGAAGCCAAGCTATGCATTCTAAAGTTTATAGAGCTCTCTGCCCCCAGATGTCAATTCCACTGCATGTTCATTGTAAAATTTATAAAAATTTGTATTACCGAAGACTTCTCCACCCTCATCCTCCAAAAAAGATGATGTAAAAGCACCAACACAGATAACACTGCTGGTGGACTCCTGCACTCAGCACTGTCCTTCCCGCCACTGTCACTTAATTCAACACAGATGTAATGCCACCCTCCTGCAGAGCGAGAAAGGGAGCTGGAGGGCCACGAGCGCCACAGTGAGCCTGAACCTAACTCAGTAGGTACTTGGGAGCCATCGACAGTTCTTGAGTGCAAGTGGCACCCTCAGAGCCGATTCCTCTTTAGGTTGGCTAATCTGGACAGAAGGAGAAAGAGGACAGAGACCGAGAGTGATGGCAGATAGCTCTAATGGATGAGGGCCAGATGTGGGGTCTGTGCAAAAGGTGTGAAGTGGAGGGGGGCTGTGGCATGAAGCTCGGGTTTAGAATCCCAGGGATGGAAGTGGCGGAAGCTCAGGGGGCAGGCCAGGGCAGAGGCTAACAGGAAGAAAAGATGGCAGCTGCCACCATCTGCCACCATGCCCAGGCTCCTGGTTTCATCTTTCCCTGAACTTAGTTCTTTATCTGAATTCCCTCCATCACCCTCACCTGCTCTCTCTCTGAGTCTCTGTGTTAGAGACTCAATTTTCACATTTTTTTCCTCACACCCGTATATTCACAGATACACCATGCAGCTCATTCACTCATGCCTGTATTGCTTTGTCTGTTTAACCACAATTACTGTGTGTCCAATACCTGTGTGCCTGGAAAGGCATGGCATGGGTGGTATAGACTGTGCTCTTTGCAAACCTGAGCTGTGCCTGGGTTTGACTTCAGGATGCCCCAGGTCAGTTGAGTGACACTGTTATCAGGCATGGTCACCCATCTGCCTAGAGCCCAGTGCCCTGTTCCAGCCCAAGATGCTTTCCATAGGGAACTTACGGTGCCTGTGTTCTGAGGGCCCGAAGGGGCCCCCAAAGCTGGGCAGTCCACCTGGGCAGAGAGCTGGGAGCAGGAAAATGAATTCACCCACTCCCTTCCAGCTCCCAAGACACCCAGGGTCATGGCCTCTAAACGGTCTTGAGTTCTACCCACCCCATCCCACCCCAAGCCTCTTGAGGCAATGGGATCCCCTCTCAGCCCTGCTCCCTGCCACCCAGAGGCACTCTGAAGGTGGACTGACTATTGGAGAGGCAGAGGAATATAAAGTGGTGTGATTAGCAGCAGGCAGAGTCCCCCTCCTGATTTCCATAAGGCGTTTAGATTTCTTTGCCTTGCCACATTTCTCTCTCTGTGGGAACAGGAAAAGAGTTTTAGCATGGTAAATCGACAGACCCAGGCAGCTGCTCAGTGCAAGGCCCACTGCCAGCTCTGCACACTGCCCCTCCCTGCTCTGAAGCTGAGGACAGCCCCCCTCCGCCAGCGCCAGCAAGGCTCATCCTCCTCCGGCTGCTGCCCTGCCCAGGAGGCCACATGACCTTCTGCGGAAGGTGCCCCGAGGAAGGGCAAGATGATTCTGGCCGTGGGGCAGACTGGGATGCACAGCCTTTTATCCTGCATTTTGGCCTGTTCGCCCTGCACCTCTGAGTACACTAACCCTTTAGTGCACTGCCCCAACCCCAGCCAAAATTCTGGTGCAGAGTTCGCTGGTGGAGCGAGAAAGGGAATTAAAGCCAGGTATGCGAGTGAGGTCCAAGTTGGAAGATTCTGATCAGAACAGCAGACCTTATTATTAGAAAAGTGGCCGCATGCTGGCAGGCTGGGCCACGAGGACTTTTCAAGCTTTCCACTGAGGGCAGGTTCCTTCAAACAGGGTCCCATGCAGGAGGGAGCGAGGGGGAAAGGATCTGGGAGGGGGCATGGCCTAGATTCCTTGGGATCTTGTGGGGTGGAGTATATTGTTCCAAAATTAAGAGCTCAGGTCTCATGACTCTCACTTGGCCCCTCTTCCCTTTACATTCAAGGTACCAATCCAGTACCTCTGGCCTGGGCAGCGGTCCCCTGCATGTGTGAGTCTGGAAAGGTCCCCTCCACATAAAGCTTGCTGTTCAGCCACACCCATAGGCACTGTTAAGGGAGCCTAGTCTCCAGTGTTCTTGCCTGGAGAATCCCAGGGACGGGGGAGCCTGGTGGGCTGCCGTCTATGGGGTCGCACAGAGTTGGACATGACTGAAGTGACTTAGCAGTCCTCCCGACCAGTACCCCCTGAAGCCACTTTGTTTCAGTAAGTGCCCACGGGCTGATTGCTCAGGCCCCTAGAGGTCCAGGGCAGCCTAAATAAAGATTTGGATCCCACCAGAAATGACTGTTTGCCTGGGACATAGAAATGAGGTCAGAGTGGCTGGTTCCGTCTCTGGGGGTGGTACAGTTAGCTTTGCTATATCCAGTGGACACCAGAGGCACCTGTGATCCACAGACACCAGGGCTGAGCAAGGGCTGCTAGTCGGCCAGGAACCCATCCTCATTGGTAAGGACCGGCTGGTGTGAGCTGCTTGGGGGCTTGAGCCTCTAAAGTGAGCCCAAACTTTGTGGAGCACCTGTGGGACTCAAGGGCCGATGTGGTTAGAACTAGATGCTTAGACTCCTTGTTTTCCATGCCCAGTGGATGCCACACCTGAGCAGTGGTGCCAGCTGGCCCCTGCTGGGCTCTCAGACTCTCCTTATAGAGTGAAGAACCTATTGTCCCAATTTTTCTGAGATTGCCAGGTTATAGCACCTTAAGCCAGCATCCTGGGGACACTCTTAGTCCCAGACAGACTGGAACAGCTGGTCAACAAGGGGCAGTGCCCATCATCACTGATGCTTGAGAGGGGACCCATCCCAAGGCTCTGAACCAGACAAGCCTGGAACACAGAAGAGAAAGAAACAGCAGAGCTGAGCTCCCACTGTGTGACATGGGCTTTGCTGGGCCACTGGAGTTGGGGTTCAGTGCACAGGGACAGGAGGGGTGGGGACAGGGGCAAAGAAAGAGGCCATCAGGTGTAGCTGGGCTTCGGAAGTGTGAGATCCCCATAGTGTACTAGGGTAGTGGGCTGCAAATTAGGAAAACAGAATTTGAAAGTGTCTGGCGATGGCACCCCACTCCAGTACTCTTGCCTGGAAAATCCCATGGACAGAGGAGCCTGGTAGGCTGCAGTCCATGGGGTTGCGAAGAGTCGGACGTGACCGAGCAACTTCCCTTTCACTTTTCACTTTCATGCATTGGAGAAGGAAATGGCAACCCACTCCAGTGTTCTTGCCTGGAGAGTCCCAGGGACGAGGGAGCCTGGTGGGCTGCCGTCTGTGGGGTCGCACAGAGTCGGACACGACTGAAGTGACTTAGCAGCAGCAGTCCCTCATTTACTTTAATGCAGGGACCCAGTGCACACTATGTAATTCATCTCCCAGCAGTGCTGGGACTGGCTGTAGGACTGACGGAGCAGACCCCTCTGGAGAGGGCGGGAGAGGTGTGCACGAGCAGGTGAGGAGCACCTGCCCGCCTCGCGCCCTCTCCTGTAGACGAAGAGTACACACGTCTGCTAGCAATGGAACTGACAGCTCTCTAGTATTCTTTCCCCAAAGTGCCAGCTGCCAATCGGATTGAATTAGATTTCACAGGGGTTTTTGCAATACATGGAATTCACCAGCAAATTACTCTTAAAGAGGGAAAATCAATCATTTGGAGCAGAGATAAGCTGAAGGCAAGGCAGCCTCGGATTGATCCCGTCTGTGCAGGCGTGTGTGGAATTCAACAGATAACCTGCGGAGAAGAGGGTGGGATTGTGGAGAGAGGAACCGAGGAGGAGGAGGAGGAGGAGGGAAGGAAGAAGAGCTGGAGGTAGATGGTAAAGCAGAGAGGGAGAAAATGAAAAGGAGACTGTGGGGGAGGAGGGGAGGAAAGCAGGAAGAAGAGGGGCAGAAAAAGGAGAGAGAGACGATGGAGAGGGGAGGGGGGGGGCGAGAGGGAAGGAGTGGACAGAGCGAGCAATTGGAGAGAGCACAGAAGGCCATAATAACAGGACCTTGGAGAAGCACCCGGGTCGTGCTTCCCATTTCGCACGTCGGAAAACTTAGGTCTAGAGAGGCAAAAGGGCCTGCCCCAGAGAGGAACAGCAGATCCAGAGAAACCTGGTTTTCCTGGCCTCAGGCTCACGATGCTCAAGGGTCCAAACCACACAGAAATTTGGGAAAGGGGTATAGATGAACTGAGAGCCCGAAACGAGGTTTGTCCTTCACACTGCTGCATCCTGGGAGCCCTCTCAGGCCAAGGCCGACTGGGACAGCTGGTCAACTAGGGATCAGCATCTCTGATTCAGGCCTAAGTGGTGGCCCACTCCCAGGGAAGAAAAGCTGAGGTTCTGAGCCAGGCAAGCCTGGAATGCAGAAGAAAAACACAGCAGAGCTGAGTTCCCACTGTGTGGCATGTGTGGGCTTTGCTGGGCCCTGAGTGGGAGGGGCACAAGAAGACAGAAGGTGGCTGTTCACCCAGCAATTAGTGAGGAGGTGCGGGCGTCAGTTCTCCTAGACTCTGGGCCTTGGAAGGTCCCTGGGGATTGAGGCAGGGTTAGCGGGTGGACGCAGTGGCAGCACAGGGCTTCTCCCCATTACCCCTGGACTTCACAGCGGGCTCCCTGGGCAGTGGGCCTGGGGTAGCTGCCCCCGTGGGCAGGTGGGGCCAGAGCAACTTGGTGTCCCCCCTTAAATGTGGGCGCTAGAGGGAGAAGCAGCAAACTTTGAGGTGAAGGGGCGAGGAGAGGCCAGCTCCCTGCCAGGTTTACTCTGACATGTCTGATTGGAGTTAATTAAGTGAAAGGATAGACAAAGGGGTGATAAAGAATACATCTTCTGTGGACTTTGATTTTCTGTCGCTCAATAGCATGGATTAGACAACAGGCCACAGTGGCGGAGGGAAGGAGACCTAGGGCCCCTTTGCTTACAGCCAAGCCTTTGTCCTCTCTGCCTGCTACCTTCATTCCTGGCCAAACCAAGGTCTAGAAATCAGCCCCACCCCAGGAGTACTCCCCCTTCCCTTCTAGAACAGTAATAACCACTCTCCTTTGTCGAGCATTTACTCCATCCCAAGCACTTTACTAAGATTTTGCAGCTCACCCACAATAGCCCCATCAGGTAGCCTTCATTCTTCCCACTTTGCAGATGAGAAAGTTGAGGCTCAAGGAGGTAAAGTTGTGCCAAAAAAAAATCACACAGCTGGAAAGGGTATTACCTGTATCTGGACTCAGGTCTAACTCCAAAGCTACCATTGAAGTTTAGGGCCTCACACCCTGGAATCACTGGTCAGAGGGCTCTTCCCTGGCTGGCCCAAGTTTTGGACAGGGCTCCTGTGAAGGCGGGACTGACTCCGTGGGCCCACACTCCGGATCTCCACACGCTCCACTCTCCGGATCTCCAGCCCCCTTCCCTCCTCAGGGTGTCCTGCCAGCTCACAGAGCTCTCTCTGTGCCTTTGGAGTGGTCCCTGGCCCTTCTTCATTGTGACGCATACACTGCGAAGTCGCTAGTCCCCCTGCATGCCTGTGACCCTATTCCTTCCTCTGCTTCTGGAAGGAACTGAGGTGCCCTTCAGGACACCTTGTGGTTCATAGGATGGATGAGGGCCCCCTAGCATTTGGGTACAAAGGAAAAATACACACAAGGCTACTGCCATTGGGGAGACTCCTTTCTTAGGCAAGAAAACATAATGCACAAGTCACCCACCAAAACCTGGTGAGGCAGAGAGACAACACTGCTGCTTAATCCTATGGGTTATGCTTTATTCTCCCCACTTCACAGATGAAGAAATTGAGGCTCCAGTAGTAGAAGGTCACACAGCTAGGAAGCAACAGAGCCTGTTTTCCCAACTCTGAAACCTCCCCACTACCTTACACCACTGGATCACCAACCCAGCCATAACCCTGACCAACAGCAGAGGGAGATGAGCATCTCCAAGGGGCAAACTGGTGCCGCCACCAGCAGGGAAGTGCCTCAGGAGGGGGAGAACCCAGCAAGAGTCAAAGGGATGAAAGAGCCTGGGGGGCTAGGTCAGGCCTTCCTCCTTTGGGGGACAGGGTCATCTGCAGAGGGAAGTACCAGGGGATGACTGCGGGAAGCCACATCCAGAGAGAAGTCAGGTGCAGCTTCTGAGAGCACACAGGACAGCCCCAAGCAGGCTTAGTGGCAGAATCCGCTCCCCAGGAGGAGGGAAGGGCCCTGCATATGGCAGCTGTCAGCCAGTGTGAATCCCACACTGGCCTCTGCCAGGGTTGTTGTGAACACTCAGTGAGCTAATAGTTGCAATAAACTCTCAACACGTAGTTGAAAATGACATTGGGTCCATCACGGAGCCAGTGTTAGCTGTGGGAGCTGCTAAGAGGTGCGGTGAGAGCGTCTCTGCCGGGCAGTGTCTGCTCTGACGGCTCTCAAGGCCAGCCTTCCACTTCCAGGAGGCAGGGGAGGCAGCCCCTTCTGGCAGCAGCTGATAACTTGGGCCAGGGGCTGGCGTGCTGCCCTCCACGGGGGGTGGCAAGACTTCAGTCACCAGGAGCAAAGCACATCATAGCTTGCTGCATGGGGTTGGGGAGCAAGGAGTGATTTTATGCATCCTTCTCCCTCCAATAAGTAAATAAAGCCGAACTGTTGCAGCCCCACGGGCAGCCAGGCGGCTCCCCAGCCTGGTGCGGGGAGGGCAGGCGCTGCAGCTCGGCTCTGGGACCCGCGGCTGCCGGCTATCAGCCTTCTCATCGCCTCTCCCAGCTGGAAAAGAATTTAATCCACCGGGCTACTCTCCACACACACTGGGACTCCTTTTGATGTTTCTCTTTATCTTTCCTCCCAACAAAATTGCCCCTCGACAGCTCCAAGAGGGCCTCTTGCCTCTCCCCACCTCCCTCCTTCCCTGCCTCATCAAATAGCCTGGCAGCAAGCAAGGAGCAAGGGCGTGGAGGAGACCCAGCCAGGACTGGGAGAAGCGGGCATACCTTCTGCCATCTGACTGCCCTCCCCTCCACCTTCTCCCTGATCTTGGGAGAGGCATGCTTTGCCCCTTTGGGCCACACTCCTGGCATTTAGTGAATATAGGAAGGGTTCTCCAGTGCCATCTGATGCCAGTGCTTTGCACCCATGAGGACAGTGTTCTGGAGAGGGAGTGATATGCAAGAGACCAGGAGAGCAGGGTGGTGAGGGGCTTAGACTCTGTGAGTCAGTACTGACCCAAGCTGTGCATCTTGAACAAGTTACCCTCTCTGGCTTCAGTTTCCCTCTCTTTAAAAAGGGGTGGACCAATGCTGATGTCAGTGCGATGTTGTGAAGGTTCTGGCTAAGGTATGGGAAGCACATGGTGGGGGCTTGGTATATGGAAGTGGCTGTTCTTGAAGGCGCTGGGCCAAGGGCTGCAATTCATAGGGGGTTTGCGCCTACTTTGCGAACCAGGTAAGAATCCCATACACACATCCCAAGGGACTGAGAGTCACAAGCCAAGTACCTCTTGGCAGATTCTGGAAGGGGCAGGCTGAGCATTTGAGAGAATTTAGCCAGAGGGGTCCTGGGGTCTCAGGACAGCCATATGAGTGGTCCTGACAGCTGCAGGATCAAGCCTAGTGCACTTCCAGCCCCTGGTGGCAGATCAAGGGAGGGGAAGAGATCTCATTCCTTGAGACCCAGAGATCTCACCTGAAGGGGCAGGAAGCCCAGTGCTCTTACCTGGCCAGGTGCTCACTCTGAATCTGCACTGAACTCAGCACCACCTTCCCAGGTGTCCCCTCTGCCCTCTGTCTGTGCGCCACGGTCTCAGCCTCACTCCATCCTCTCTCCAGCCTCTCATCCAGCACATCTCGCTGGTCAGTTTTCTCACTGCTCTGACTTGCTCTGCACACTGCCACCAGCCATGCTGTGTCCAGCTGATTCTCAAACAGCAGTGTGTATCAGAACCCCTGGAGAGTCTGCTAAAACAGTGCTGGGCCCCACCCCCCAGAGTTTCTGAGTGTGACCCCAGATTGTGCATTTCTGACAAGCTTCCAGGTGATGCCACTGGTTCCCACAGCGCACCGGAGAACCGCTGCTCGCTCTGAGTAGTCCTCATCCTTGGGCGCCCGTTTGAGTGAGTAACGTGAGAGCAGTGCAGGATCCTGGTGTCTCGTCTCCTTCACCCCGAGTCTGACTTCCTTGGTCTGGAGTGCAGCCTAGCCATGGGGGTACTTTAAAGTTCCCCCAGCAGTGTTGATGTGTGGCTGGTGGGTAACCAGCTGCCCTGCTCGCCCTTCTGGGTCCCTGCGGGTGCTCCAGGCTGCCCTCCCTGTCCTGCCTGAGGTCTTCCCTGACTGTGCAGCGTGGTTCCCTGAAGACCCTCGAAAATGCAGCTTCCTGGGCCCCACCCCTGAGAGAGTCTGGCTCAGTGGCCCCGGGCTTCTGTGTTTCTTCTCCAGCGCCCCTGGCAGTTCTGATGTGCAGCCAGGTAAGGAGGGCTGTGCGGATGTGATTTGCACTTGGCCGCCAAGTTCATCTTCCTTTTTAAACCCCGGTGTCCCCACTGCACATGGACAAAGGCCAGAGCCCTCCAGATGGTGCCTGCGGTGGGCCTCCAGGAGAGACACAACCCCCTGATACCCCAACAGGCTCCCCAGTTTCCGTACGTGAACACTTGGCAGTCAGCTCGCTTGTCTGCCTCATTATTAGGTATTCATTCCTCTCTCTGCGCCTTTCTTTAGACCAGTCGTTCTCAAATGGTGGGCTCAGACCAGCAGCAGCAGTAGGAGCATCACCTGGAACTTGTAAGAAATGCAAATTTATGACCTTCCCCCACCCCCACCCCCACCCCCACCCCCCACCCCCACCCCCCACCCCCACCCCCGACCTACTGAATCAGATATTCCTGGAGGAGGGAGGGCAGCAATCTGTACTTTCCCAAGCCTCCAGGGATTCTAATACACACTGAGGCCTAAGGACTTCGTGTTTAAAGCCACTTTCTCCACCTGGAATCCATTTTCCCTTCATTCCTAAGACAACCCCTCTCAGGGCAGCCACTTCCACTGGCGTTCTCTTAGATTCGGCCGTGGAGTGCTCAGCAGTGCCGTCTCGGATTGCTCACTCCACTCACACTGCTGGCTGAAATGCCAGTACCTGCCCCTCTCACCCGGGAGCTGCATCTGGAGGATGCCCACATCAGGCCCCAACTCTGCCTCCCTTGGTCTGGAAGGCACCCGGGCCTGGGTGCCAGGCTCCTCTTATCCTCATGCTGCTGCCCACCTCCGTGAGTTCCATTTCTTCTAGAGGCGTCCCCAGGCTCCACTGTTCCTTCACGTCCATCATGGGGCCCACGGGAAGAAGCTCGCATAGAGGAATGGGTGAGGAAACGCTGCTGAAGCCCTGGCGTCTGAGGCCACCAGGACTACAGAGGGCTGTACTCGGTCATTCTGGCAGAGAGTTCACTGGTGTCCAGTGAACGTGTGCTGTGTGGTTGTTCTTTGTATTGTCAGCTCTTTGTACAATTGTAGATCAAGCTTTCAGAACGTGATATTAAGTGTTTATGTGGAAGAGGCAAGCCAGAGATCACAGTGCTTATATGCGCATGGATTTCCTGGGGAAAGATACTAAAGATCGGGGTGTGGTCGCCTCTGGGGAAGACTCTGCAGTGGCGGGGACAGTGGGGAAAGTGTGTCGGTCGTGTGCCCTTTACACTTTTGAACTATGTGAAGGCTCCCCACATCTGTTATGCTGTGGACATTTCTGAGTTAGAAAGATTAAAACATGACAATGCTCGGGATCGTTTCCTCCAGGGGTTCTGTCCAGGCTCCTGGGAGTAGGACAGAGAGGCACAGCCCCCTCCTCTCCCAGCTGCACAGGCCTCCCCACACCCCAGCACCTGAGGTCACGCCCCCACACACCCATCCCACCCCCAGAGGCCATGGCCCATCAGTTGCAGAGGGGCCATTCCTCTGGAGCAGGTGCGCTCCTGGGTTCCATCTCGGCCCCTCTCCCTTACCCTGACCTTGGACCTCACCACGTTCTCTCTGATTCCTTCCTCCTCTCGGTACCTTTCCGGCTTCTTCTCTGTCTCCATACCCTTTGACTGACCACCTCCCACTGATAGAACCTGGTAAGTGAGCCTGGGAAGGGCAGAGGCTGGGAGGCATGGTGGGCGGGGGGGGTGTTGCTCCACCTGCTGCGGGCACAGTTCAGAAAACCCCACCCTCTCGGGGCCAAACTCCACAGGAGGAAGAGGTATGGATGTCAGCTGCTCGGAGCTGTCACAGTCCGCTGGCTTTGGCTATTAGTGCCCCTTCGGGCATTTAATTGGTCCCCTCCATCTGACGGATAGATTCTACGCCAGGGAGCGTAGGAAACTCCACAGCCCAACAGGGCCAAAGGAACATTGCCCGCACAATTTGCGGGAGCCCTTCTGTCCTGGGAGCCCTGGAGGGCCTGCTGCTTGCCTGGACCCCAAAATTGGCAGTGCCTTTATTTCACCAATTTGTAGTTGTAAGTAGAAAAAACTCAAGAGACCTAGAGGTAAATGTTAAAATGTATTCATTTCACAAATGTATCTGAGCACCTAAGGGACAGCTCTGGGGGCATCAGGCCTCACTGAGGGGGTCCTTTCTATCCTTGCTGGTGCGCTCCTGGGTTCCATCTCGGCCCCTCTCCCTTACCCTGACCTTGGACCTCACCACGTTCTCTCTGATTCCTTCCTCCTCTCGGTATCTTTCCACCCTCTCTGACTATGTAAAGGCTTCCAGGTTGCCTGGATGCCCCTCTTTCAACAGAAACAAGTTCTGGAAGGAAACCCCTTAACAGACATATTCCTGGGCAGCCAAGAAAAGGGGCGTGCCTCCCTGCCAACCCCCAGTTGCACAGAGGGGCTATGCTGGACACTGGGCCAGGGGGAGTCATGCAGGCTGAGGAGGAGGAGGTGTCCTTCTGGTGCTGAGAGCCTAGCTCAGTAACCCATTGGGCTTTTCCTCAGAAGTGGAGAGAGGCTCTTGACTGTTTCCAAACCACAGGCCCCTTGCTGAGGTTTGAGGAGGAGGGGCTAGTCTGGGGGTTAGTTCCCCCATGCAGGAGCCTGGATCACTTTCAGAGGAAGCCAGTCTCTGGGGAGTCAGTAAGCCCTGTCTCCCGCCTTCAGTAGTGGCTCCTCCCATGATCTGGGGCGTGGGTAGCATGGAGATATCACACGTCCTGTGCGAGGACAAGCCAGGTGCCGTCCGAGGGCTCCCTGGGCTCTGGCCCTGATTGGAGCGATCAGAAACACCTGACCTAGAGTGAGGCCGCCTTGCCTGAAACCATGGCCTCTGGCTGCTGGGTTCTGGCAGAACCAGTGAAGGGCCCGACAGCTCTGCACTGTTTGGGATCCTGTGTCCTCCCGGCCACCATGCCTGGCCACAGAGAGGGGAATACAGGGGTTCACTTTGCCACTAAGCCATCTGGGTGGTTCCTACTCCACATTCCCCATGATTGACATGATCCAGAGAGAGGATGTAGGAAAAGCAGTTGCCAGCTGCAGCCCTCATGCCCTCTCTGGTCCAAGCTGCCCCTGAATGCCTACTTGCTTCATCCCCCTCCATTCCCTTCTGGCCCTCTTCCTTTTCTTTCCACCATCTCCCTGCTGGGTCTTGCAGATACTTCCCCCAGTTAGTGTCACTGGAACAGAACGGGGAGTGGGAGATGGAAAATGAACCAAACCACCCAAAAGAGATATGGTGGGTATCTGATGGGCTGATAAAGGCACAAAGAATTGGAGGAAATTTCCAGAAGCCCTGGACATGGGCAGGAGGGCCAGGGAGCCAAGCCAGTATCACATAGAGGAGGTCAGACCACTTTGGGGTGGGGAGTTGACAAGTCTTACTCCAGTCCCAGCACCTCATCTGCCTCCCCTGCCCCTGCCGCCCTGCTCCTCCAGCCACGCTCTGGGCCTTGGCTTCCCGCCCTCTGACTGGTTTCTTCTCTCTTCTGACCCAGGGCCTGAACAGCATGTTCGAGGTGTACCTGGTGGGGAACAACTCCCACCACTTCATCATCTCCCCCCACCTCCGTCCAAGGGAAGGCAGACATTCGCATCCGAGTGGCAATCCCCCTGGACTATGAGACTGTGGACCGCTACGACTTTGATGTAAGTCCCCTCACCTCTCCTTGGCTGGGAGGGGGATTCTAGGGGAGGCTGGGGGCAACACCATCCCCTTAAATGTCCCCTACTACCTCTCCCCATTCTTCCCTGTGGGTCCGACTGAGAGAAGCCCACTGAGCTATTGCAGGGGCTAGCCTGGGCCTCTCCTTTTCAAGGAGGATGAGGAAATGTCCAAGCATTGAGTGGAATTTTATTAGGTACCATCACAGTCTCAGAAACCCATCATGAGCCTTTGCTGCCCAGCCTCAGCCAGTCCAACCCCTGTTAGCCCCTGCCTCCCCAGCAGATTCAGTGGCCACCCTGGCCCTGTGAGCACTGATGGAGGGATTCCCAGGAGCACGCATCTGGGATGGGCAGTGACTCAGACAGGTGCTCTGGGTTGGGATGGGTGGCGGCCCAGCGGAGCTTATGGGAACGAGGGTCCAGGAGCATACAAGTGCTCACTGGTTCCATGCTCTGCATACCCAGCTCTTTGCCAATGAGAGTGTGCCTGACCATGTGGGCTACGCCAAGGTGAAGATCACCCTCATCAATGAGAATGACAACCGGCCCATCTTCAGCCAGCCACTGTACAACGTCAGCTTGTATGAGAATGTCACCGTGGGGACCTCAGTGCTAACAGTCCTGGTGAGTCCTCTCTCCCTTGCAGGGCAGCTGAGCTCTGGGGTCAACCATCAGGAGGTGTCCAGAGGGATTTTGCCCAAGGAGTGTGGGCAGTTAGGGGAGCTGGGGAGGGGGTACCCCCAAGCCCTCAGAGGTTGTGGTGCTGGTGTATTAGAGCATCTGGTTTCTTCGTGATGAGGCCAGGGAAGCAATGTGGAAAAGGCACCCACCTGGGAAAAGATGAAGTTGGGCCCAGGGTTAGTTTTCTGCCTTGTCCCTGAGAGAAGGTGAGCTTGAATGGACCAGAGCCCTAGACCTACCTTCTAATGGGGACAGGTGCCAGCCATCTCTCAGGAGGGCAGTGCTGTCTCTCTAAGTGTGGTCACCACAGAAGAATGGGCTCCTGGACCTCCCCAGTGGTCTTTGCTGAGACCTTGACAGGGGACCCTCCCGGTGTCCATTTGTATCAGTCAGGACTCGTAGTCGCAAAGCAATAGAAACCTTTAACTGGCTCAAACAAACAAAGAAAAAGGATTGGCTCATGTAACTCAAAAGTGTAAGTGATTTCAGGCATGGCTGTATCCAGGCACTAGGTTGAGCAGGCATCTGATTTCAGCGCTGGCCTCTGCTTTTTGTATTGGCAGAGAGGCACACCAGCACCCCTAGGCTTACTTCTCACCAATTTATCAACCCCAGTGGGGGAAAATAAATGTTCTTTTTCAGTAGTTCCAGCAAAACTCCCAGAGCTGATTCTCATTGACCCAGCTTACTGGGGCACCATAGTTCTGGTATACCAGAGATGCATTGGAGAAGGCAATGGCACCCCACTCCAGTACTCTTGCCTGGAAAACCTCATGGACAGAGGAGCCTGGTAGGCTGCAGTCCATGGGGTCGCTAAGAGTCTGACATGACTGAGCGACTTCACTTTCACTTTTCACTTTCATGCATTGGAGAAGGAAATGGCAATCCACTCCAGTGTTTTTGCCTGGAGAATCCCAGGGACAGGGGAGCCTGCTGGGCTGCCGTCTATGGGGTCACACAGAGGTGGACACGACTGAAGTGACTTAGCAGTAGCAGTAGAGATGTGTCACGCTCCCCCTAGTGGAGTCAGGGCGTGAGTCAGCCCCATTCAAATTACATGGACTGAGAGTGGGACAGGGGCTATTCTATATCGGCCTCTGTTATCAGAACAAGATCAGTGGCAGATGTGTGTTACACAGGCTTGGGGCTTACCCATAGTAGGTGCTCAATAAAACTTAGAGCGTTTAACCTGCTGCTGCCCCTCCCTGCCCATTGAGGCCCCCCAAATTCTTGCCCTGCTCGCTGCATTCTCACTCCAGGCACAGACATTACCTGTCAATCCCAGACCCCATACTCCAAAGTGTGTTTACTCTACAGACAGATGGTATGAAACTGTTTTCAGCCCCCAGGTCCTTCCCATCTGACAGTTATTAATTTTTCACACAGATGTTTAGCTAGGCAGGGTGTCAGAAATAAACAGTAAGTCTGCTGCGGCTGTTTTCTTCCCGGATGCTTCCCCAGCCCGTGGCTCTGCCGGCTTTCACTGAGTTGCTCCTTGCAATCAGTCACCTGGTGCTTGAGGCCCCATAGGCCCTCCTGCAGCCTCTGAGGGCCGCCCCAGCAAGCAAGGCCAGGGACTCTGGCCTTCTGGACCCGAAGAAATCCTCTTCATCCCCCAGCCACCTTCCAATGTCAGGGTGAAGGACACCCAAGCAGCCTGTCTCTCACAGGGCCTGCGGCCATATGGATATACTGTATGGCAAGGAGAATGAGCAAACTGTAGCCACACTGACCGTGGATATATCTCACAGAAATACAATACTGCAGGAGGGGAAGCTCCACATGAAAGAACACTTTTTGTATGATTCCCTAAGTGTAAATTAGACGCAAAATTGATCTGTAGAAAAGAGATCAGCATAGTGGCTATCTTTATATGGGGCAGTTCTGATGTCATAGGATGTTCAGGGAAAGTTCTGTTGTCGTAGAAAGTTTTGATTCTTCATCAGGGTTCTGGTCACGTGGGGTGTGATCTTTGAAAATTCATAAGACTACACCTATGACTTGTGTACTTTTCTGCATATTATACTTCAATAAAAAGCTTATACAGAAATTCAGATATCAGGCTCAGGCTTGGCAGGTGACTAGGGATTCCTTCCTGTCACTCTTGCGGGAGAAGAAGGGTCTTGCTCTATAGCCCCCGTCTCCTATGGC
Organism: Nanger dama; assembly: GCA_917880005.1. Lineage (NCBI taxonomy): Eukaryota > Metazoa > Chordata > Mammalia > Artiodactyla > Bovidae > Nanger > Nanger dama. Next base: position 17,917,356 of record CAKJTW010000028.1, on the reverse strand, counting down.
CCTGGCAAGGGTTGAGGGAGCCTAGGGGGCAGGGGTGGAGTGTGAGGTGTAGGGTGGCATACCTCTTGGCTGATGCCCAGCTGCAGGTGCCAAGGACTATGTGTGAAGCCCAATTCCATCCAGGGTTGGCACTGGAGAATAGTTCTCACACTGAGTGTCCTCAAGCACTGGAGTAGTTCCTGGGCCTGCATGGACCCACTGCCCATGACCCCTTTTCCAGCCCCTCTGGATGTTCAGCAGATGTGTTCAGCCTCTGTGGCTGCCTGAGGGTCCCCACTCAGGCCTGGCTCATCTGGGCTGCCTCTAGCTCCTGAGTGTGTCTGTCAAGCCCTTCGCACCTTTCTGTCACAGCCCAGCCCCAGGGTCTGTGGAATTGTGCGGCTGTGAGGGGTCCATTTCACCCCGCGATAAGCTTCAGCAGCAGGACTCTGTGTCTGAAAGAGCTCAGGTCCCAGAGTGAAACGATGGGCCTTGCCTCCCTTCCTTCACTGCGTACTCCTCTACCCATATCACCTCTTAAGAGCCTTCATTTCCCATCTGCAAATGGGCATGATTCCCCCCACCAAGGCTGCCCTCAGTAGGTGTGAATGACAGATGTGGAAGCATCCCTCTGATGACCCCCACTCACTGTCATCTCCCATCTCCCCACCCCCCACCCCCAGCTACTTCCAGAGCTTCTAGCAGGTGGCAAGTTCTGTGGTCACGCCTGCCACACCCACTGCCCTGGCTTCTCCCACCCTTCCCTTCTCCCCTCGGATCCAGTGTCAGCCCAGTCTCTCCACCTGCTTTGCTCCAGGAGGGACTGAAGTTATAGCCACCTGCTCAGAGACTGTGAAATTCCTTCTCCTTGACCTTTTCTGGGATGTTATTAAAATGTTTCATGGGCAGCTATGTCAGAAAAAAAAACTATGAAGAAAAGGAAAATGTTTTAATTTGCACTGAAGGCCAGGGCAGAGCCTGCTGCAAGGGGCCTCTCCGACCCTCACTGCAGCAAGCATCCCAGCGGGGATGGCAGCTCTTCTTACCTCCCTGCTCCCTGAACCTCCCTCACCCCAGGTTTTGAGACCCTTACAGCCCCCAGCTCTAGAAAAATGAGCTGCTGCTGGTTGAGGGGAAAGGGCAGGAGTGTAGCGGTCACAGGCTTGATCTTGAGCCCCACTCTGAAGGGTGACCACAGAGGGGAAGGCTGTATACGGGCACATTCTCCGCATGTTTGCTTGTGGGCTGTGTGTGTGCATGTGCACAGACATGTCCTCATGTCTGTGTCTTTATTTGTGTTTGCAACTACGTGCACTCAGATACGGGTATATATACCCGTGTGTATGGTGCTGGTGGCTCCCCGTCCTCTGGGTTGTGTGGTTTCTTCCCTTCTCATATCCCCAGCTGCTCTGATTCTCACCTTCCAATCCTGCCTCCTGACCTAATAATAAGAGAACTTGAGTATAAAGACTAAGGGATTTCTACCTAGGATTCTTCTGGGCTTCAGGCAGCCCTGTAGCCTTGCTAATGGGTACTTGGGTTCTGGTGGGGTATGTGCATGCTGCTGGCCAGTAAGAGAGCAATCTAAACATGCGTGGAACAGATGTTTTCTGAATCCCGCCTACTGTGTCCGGCACATGGCCCTGAGGATGCAATGGTGATGTGAGTCTTGCCCTCATGAAGTTTATAGTCTCTTGGGAAGGCCTGACGTTAATACTAAGAAATGAATCTTTCTATTAAGCATTACTTGCTGTGTGGAGAGATCAGGGGGCTGTGAAAACCTGTAACAGGGCACCTGACCTTGACTGGGCTTGGGGAAGGCTTCCCTGAGGACGTAGCAATTGAGTAGGCATTAACAGGTGAGCAAATGGAAAGAAGCACATTGGAGAAAAAGAGAGTAGCATGTGCAAAGGCCCTGTGGCTAGAATGCAGTGAGGGGCGTGTGATGTGTAAGCAGGGATCTCCTCCGAGGGGGCCTTGGAGGGGAGGTTCAGCAGTCCGTCTTCCTCCTGAGTTGTGCCTATTCCAGACGCAGCCACTGGGCTGCTGTCCTGATAGTGGAGAAGTCTTGTGTTCATCCACTCGCATTCTCTCACCCGTTCCATCCTGGTGGCCTGTGGCCGGCGTTTGAGAGACAGCTGGCAGAAAGGAACCAGTGGTCTCCTGTAGTGTGGAGCGTGTGTCCCCAGGGCAGTGAGAGGAGGGCACTGGGGAGGAGCAGCAGCCGGAAGGGCAGGTCTCCCCACTTTCTTCTCTGCTCCGGGGGATAGGGGGTGCTCAGCAGAGACGGGCAGAGGATGGACTGTTGGACAAGACAGGATTCTTCCCTGGGCAGGAAACAACGTTAGAAGGAGATGTACATAAGGGCCCTGATGGGCAGGTGCGGGGCCCAGAACCAGCTCAGTGTGCTTAACCCAGGGGTGGAGTGCCAAACCTTCCTGGCTCCTCTTCCAGCCCATCCTTGGGAGGCTGGCACCGTCTCAGGCAGGCCCTTGAATCCTGTTCTGTTGTGGACCAGTCACTCCTCTGGGATGTGGTGAAGGAAGTTGTGCCTGCCTGTATTGCCTAGGTTGCTGGGAGGCTTCAGAGGAGTGGGATGGATGAAATAGCTAAGGGTTTACAGACCTGACTTGTGGTTCTTACTGTCACTGGCCTTAAAGGGCCCCATCTGGGCACCCTTTTGCCTGTGTGTAAGCCCAACTCTGCCAGGATGGGCCTGTTTCCTCCCCTGCCACCTGGGAAGGTACCCTAACAGGATCCTACCTGAGAGTATTGTGACAGTTAGGTAGAATGGTGGGTGAAGGTGCTCGGTGCTGAGCCTGGCCAGGAACACGCAGAAAATGTCAGCAAGTCATGCTGGCCTCCTGGCTGAGCTGATGGCACCAGGACTCAGAGTCATGGCTCTGCCCCCAGAGAAGCCATGGAACCTGGGCATGTCCCTGAGCCCCTGGGGCCCCAGTGTCCTCGTTATAAAGCAAGATGGTGGGGCCAGGGCTGCTTCAGGGCCTTGTGGTTCCATGAGACTTAATTCCAGCTCACCATGCCTGAGAGGAAGGGTTGATTTTTGCTGTCCAGTTTCGCTCCTGGCAACAAAGACCTATTCCTGTCCTTCAGGGGGTCCCTCACCCACCCACTGTTCTCTAGAGCTCCCTTGCCTGTCCCTCCCTTGCTTCCCTCTCAGCCCCCATCTGGAAGTTTGGTGATGATTCCAAGGTGGTCACTTCCCCACCCCTGGAGCTCACCGGTTTTTCCTTGTCATCCAGCCTGGCCTCCTTCCCCAGCAGCATCAACAAAGGCAACCCTGCTGCTGTTGGCCCCCTTCTCCTCCTCCCCTGCCCATAGTGAGCACCGCTGACACCAAAAGGGAAAGGCGATGCGATGTCACTGCCCCAGGCAGACTCTGGTAAAGGCCAGCCTCGGTCCTGGAAGAATTGAAATGCAGCGTGCCTCTTCCATCAGCTGTCAGGCTGCAGGGCCTCTTTCCTAGCTCTGTGATGCCTGCAGGCTCAGGGCACACCCCCGTCCCATGTTGCTAAATCCAAGGAATTTAACATGGGCCTCACCCCCAGGTGCTGGGAACTCGATGGCCCTGTAAGGTGATCTGGAAAGGTCAGTCCCCTGCCTCGGCTTAAGTGATGCTCCCTGGTCCCCCTGACCCCTTGCAGAAGGACTTGCTACTCTCAAGTTGGGGAGATGCCTCTCAGCTGCATCAGTACCTTCAGGAGGGAACCTTAGGAGCAAAACCTGGAAACCAGAGAGACCCAGGTTGAAATCGTGCCCCTACCCTTGCCATCTCTGTGACCCTAGACAGATGCCTGGCTGTGTCCAATCTCCAGTTGCCAGAATTTGCTGTGGGGATGATAGAAGTAGTATCTGTCCCAGGATGAAAAGAGGTGCATTTAGGTTGCTTACCCCCAGAAAGCTTGAGTGGCTGGCAGCTGTAACACCTAGGACTGTTACTTGTGTTCTTATCCACCACAGAATCTGGGGCTCAGAGGAGCTTCAGAGAACACTGAGGAATCACTGCCGTGAATCTCTTGCCATGCTTAAACCTGGGTCCTGGGTACTCTCTCCTTGGCTCCGACTCCACTGGACAGTGGGTCCTCTCGGTGGACACACTGGCTATTCTTGCCTGTGTCCAACCCTGGACTCTGGCACTCAGACCCCAGCGTCAGGCAACAGAAGACAGAGGCTAAATGAGGATGCAGGAGGAGGGCTAAGACTCAGAGGAGCCCACAGCAGGTGAGACAGGAGGATGGGCTCCTTGTGAGTGCAGACTGGGCATTTGCTTGGGAAGCTGGAATTAGGAGAGCCCCACCCTGGGTTTGATGCTCTGCTGTCACAATCTTGAAATTGTTCAGTTTTGAACAAGGGGCCTTGCATTTTCATTTTGCATTGGGAAATTGTGCAGATCATGTAGACTGTCCTGGATACGGGAACTCCACAGCTCTGTGCCCAGAGGAGCTCCATGGTGGTCCATTGTTTCTATCTGTTCCCACTTTCCAACAGCACTGCCTCAGTAATCACTTGCCATGCGCTGTGCTCCAATCAGGGGCCCACCAAGCTTGTTTTGGTTCCAAGGGCTGCGTAAGAAACCATCCCACATTTGGCCACAAAAAGCAGTGACCGTTTTCTTACTTTCATGGATCAGGTGGGTCAGGAATGCAGACAGGGCAGCAGGGGAACCCTTCTCTGCCCCTCCAGGTCTGGGGGTGACCCCCCCCGCTTCTGTCCAGTGCCTGGGCTGCAACTGGACACTGTGTTCCGAGCTCCTGGCTGTGGTCTCTCCATGTGGCCCAGGCATCTCAGACACGGTCTGTAGTGGGAGCCACCCAGAAGAGGCCTCCAAGGAATGAATGTCTCAAGAGAATCAGGCAGAAGCCATGTGGCTTTTTGTGACCTAGCCTAGAGGTCACCCCACATCATTTCTGCTGAATGTTGTTGGTTACAGTGAGTCACCAAGGCAGGCTCACACTTAAGAAGAGGAGCTATAGTCCCTCCCCAGCCGTCAGCAGGAAGAATGTCATAGAATTTGCACAAGCGAAGGTGTCTTAGACCCCCTCGGAGCTCACTCCAAGTCAGTATCCCTTCCCTGCAATACTGCACGTGAGCCTGAGGCCAGGAAAGAGCCAGCTCCCACTCCTCCTCCAGAAAGGAAGGAAGGTAGGTAGGTCGCTCAGTCATATCTAATTCTTTGTGACCCCATGGACTGTACCCACCAGGCTCCTCTGTCCATGGGGATTCTCCAGGCAAGAATACTGGAGTGGGTTGCCATGCCCTCTTCCAGGGTATCTTCTTGGCCCAGGGATTGAACCCAGGTCTCCCACATTGCAGGCCAGTTCTTGACTACCTGAGCCTCCAGGAAAGGAAAGCCCTGCGCAAACACAAGCAGAAGAGCGCAAATAGGAACCCTTCCAACATCGTCTTCAGCCTGGAAGGCCAGCAGGGGAAGGGAGAGAAAAGAGTAACCCCTGGTACTTCCTGGCTCATAAAGTTCTAACGCTCTAGACCTGGGTTGGCATTCAAGGCCCCCACACCCCAGCTCTGAGCCGCTTTCCAACCCTCGGCCCCACTACATCCCTCACACCCCTTTTCTCCTGCTCAGAATCTCTAGCCTCCCTGCATGTCCTCACACGGCTCCTGACCTGGCTTTCCCTCCCTCCTGTCTGAGACCATCAAAAGCCTGCCAACCCTAAGAGGCAGCTCTTCTAATGGCAGCCTCCCGTAAGAAGCCGTCTCCCTCTGTGATGGGCACAGGCCCACCTCCCCCGAGGCCCTCCCCTCCTCTCTTGCACCTCACTCTCTCTGGCTGTTCTCATCATTTCTGTTGGGGCGGCATGGTTAATGTCCTCTCCTGCCCACTCCACAGAGAACTTCCTGAAGGCAGGTTCTCTCTGTCCAGGTGCCCCCTGCCTGGGGTGTGTGGCACAGAGTAGGTTGGACTCCTGTGGTCTGGAGTGTCTAGGGCAGCTTCCTTGAAGGAGGAATGGTCTCATGAGGGAAACTGAGGCAGGGAAAGAGTAGATTATACATCCACGTTCACCCAACAAGGCAAGGGCAGAGGTGTCTGTCTGAATCCGAAGCCTTATAACTTCTGTTTCACTACTTATACCAGGCACCCAAACACCCGCTCTGGCGACAGGCACTGGGGGAACAGTGCTGGACAGGGAGCCCCAAGGCCTGGGCTCTTAGACCCCAACTTGCCCTGTGACCCTGGGCCAGTCTCAACACTTCTCTGGGCTTTGGCTTCCTGCTTATTCCAGGGAGGGGGTAAACTGGATGCCCTCTGATTATCCTTGCTAGATCAGGTGGGGTCTGGGTTGCAGGCCGCAGCCCAGGAGCAAAGGCAGGGGTCCAGGAATGCAGTGGCCACCAGATTCGAGGGTTGCTTAGGCCTCTTTGTCCTAATCAGGGCATGTGATTACAAGGTCAAGGCTGAAATGTGCCCCGCCCTTCAGCCTTCCCCTGCAGACAGGTCTGCTCCAGCTAACCTTGCTGCCTGGGCTGCTGCTGATGGCGCTGGGTGCCCCTGTGAGCCCATTTCTCCCCTTTCAGAAGCCTCCCCACTGCCCACCCCACTCCTAGAGCAAGACTCTGCTCTCTCTGGAGGAAAAGGGACTCTACTCTACTCCTTCACACCCCCAGATGATGATGCATCTACCATACTCCTTTCAGTGACTGTTGATCAGTGGCCTGAAATGACAACAGTGAACGAGACAGACCAGCCTCCCTATATGTGCAGGGGTGAGAGAATAAGGAAATCCAGAGTGTGTCGGAGACGGACACGTGCCATGGGGGAGGGTATAGCCGCGGGCAGCAAGGGGGAGTCCCAGCTGTGGCATCGTTACCTGTTGCACCAGGTGGTCAAGGAAGACGGGCCTCTCACAGAAGGTGACGATGGATGGAGCTCTGAAGGATGGCAGGGGGAGTCTGAGTTGAGAATTCTGCAAAGAGCTGCCCTAGGTTGAGGGAGCCACAGGCGAGAGTCTTGAGACAAGAGCCTGGTGTAGGTGAATACTCCGTGAGGAGGAGGGAAGACCAGAGGAGGCCAGGAGGTCACCCTAGGACGGGTGACTGTGCTGAAGGGGAGCCAGATGAGTCACGGAGGCTGCTGTGTGGGAGCGCAGGCCAGCAGAAGAGGGAGTCTTGCCAGGGTGCAAGTGGGCTGGCCAGGTGAGAGACAACAGCTGCAACAACCCAGGAGGCAGTGGAAAGGGGAGAGGTGGAAGATTCGGGAGCCCTTCTTCCGTGCTCCCTTCTCTCCCAGCCCATGCTCAGGTCTGGACAGAGGCCCTGCCATGCTCTTCCCCAGACCCAGCAAGGCATGCCCATCTTCAATCCCACCTGACTGCCAGGTGTACCTTCACGAATGCTGAAATGGACAGACAGCCCTGGGCTGGAGTCCTGCCTGTTTCTCACCAGCAGGGTGGCTTCAGGCAGCTTGCTTACTGTCGTTGAGTTTGGGTTTCCCCCTCTTGAGACAGGGAGAATAATTCCCTTCTCAGCAGTGTTGTAGAATGATGCGTGGAAAGGTGCCTATGTGGAACAGCTGGTTGGTAGCCGCCTCTGCTGCAGGCCAGGCGTCCCGGGTTATCCGTGCCCCTCTAGGATAGTTGACCTCTCCCTGTTTCTGATAGCGGGGTTTCAGGTCGCTTCTGTCATTGTATGGAGTTGGTAACAGAAACTGCCGATGTGAATTATCAGCAAGTCTGGGCGATAACACCACCCAAAGGTTAGACCTCCTCCAAGTTCTTTAGCAAAACCCAGCGGAGGTGAGCAGGTCTACACAGGAAAGAACGGAGGCAGGACTTCTGGCAGCTGGGTCCCCTCAGCTGCCCTTCCCCTTCCTCCTGTCCCCCCACCTCTGCACGCTCTCCCCATCTCCTCCTGACACCCCCCTCGCGGCAGGCATCTTAATCGATCTCATTGTTCTCCAGTCCCTAGAGACCTGAGACTCCAGCTGTGCTTAAACAGAACAAAATCTCTTCCAATTTCCCCACCGTTTAAAAGAAAATTGAATTCTTTATCTGCAGCCTGGGGAGGGGAAGAGAGGTTAGGCACACACACACAGACACACAAGCACACACACAGACACACAAGCACACACAAATAGTAGTCACCCTAGTCCAGCTCCCAAGCTGTCCTGGAGGGCCTTCATAGACACACCATCCCCCATTCGGGGCGGGGGGTGTCTAAGCTGTACTTTTGGGCCCCTTTAATCTGCTCTTCGTTCATTTCCAGTCAGCAGGGCCAGGCGCTGGGAGGAAGCTGAGCTGGTTGATGGTGATTGACGGGTCCAAGTTCCTCTCCCTGTCAGGCCTCAGTGCTCCTCTGGATGTGTTTATCTCTTTAATCTAAATATCAATCCGTGAAACCTGGAATGGGATGGAATGAGAGGTAGGACAGGCGCTAAGGAGGGAGAGAGAGAACACAGCTGGCTTCCCACTGCCACCCTGGGCTTCTGGAAGGAGCTTTGACAGGGCCTGTGGCTGGAGGCCACGGGCTGCTGCTTGCGACTGGCTAGAGCCTGGGTTCGGATGGAGAACCAGGGCTCCCCCAGCTCGGCCCTTAAGTGGATTGTCCCAGACCTTGTTCAAGGTCCAACAGTTTCCTGCCATTTAGTCGTTCGACTGCTTGATTTTTGGCAAATTGATCTAAAGCCTCGTCATGCCATCAGGCCTCTCACGCCTCCCTCACTGGTGCCTCCAGAATTCTCATCCTTGACAGGAGCAGCTCTGTCTGCTGCTGACCTTTGCCCCTTTGTCCAAAAAAAAAAAAAAAGAAAGAAAGGACACTATTGTTCATCATCACAGACCTGGTGAGCCCATGCTGTAGGCTTAGTATATAAATGGCAAGCACTTTACAGCATGTTACATACCTCTTCCTGGACCCATTGTCCAGAAGAAAGAGGTTGTCCAGAGAGGTTTAGTAACCTGTCCAGGGTCAGCCAGCACAGCAAGTGACCAAGCCAGGATTCACACCTGGATCCGCCCGATTCCAAAGCCCTGAGGTCTACCTCGCAGTTGCTACTTGTCACTATGAGGTGTCCATTCCCATGCTGAGCTCCAGCCCATTGTTGGAATCAGCTGTCTCCAGAGTTGAGAGACATGAGCCCAGCCTGCCCTCCAGAAGCTGGAGCTACGTCGTCACTGGGTGACCTTGTGCATGTCCCTGGCTCCCAGGGTCTTGGTGGTGTCCTCTTCTGTAAAATTAAGGGGTTCTGCTGGATGCCCGAAGGCTGGCTGGCTGTCCAGACAGCATGTGACCGCCTGCCCCTCCTACATCAGGAACTGTGACTCCCTGCCCTCTGTGCCTGTCAGACCCCCTGCAGTAGGGTTGCTGCCAATTGCTCCTGTGAGGCAGTTGCTCAGAAGACACCAGAGCAAAGATGGAACGGACCCCACGAGTGAGGGGATGGTGGGCAGCTGTAAGTGCAGCAGGGCTGGAATGAGTTCGTCAGCGCAGCAAAGCAAATGTGTGACCAAGTCCACCTATGTTGGGTGGGTCACCAGGAGAGGGGCACAGGCCTGAAAGCTGACCCTGGGAGCAGGAGGCAGAAAGGCTCTGGGAGCAGGGAGGGGCCCGCAGAGGCCTAGGGTTCTGTTGAGCTGGGCTGTGGGGCTGCAGGAGCCTGATCTTACTGCATCATCCTTGTTACAGCTACAGTTCTTTCACCTTGTTTCTAGAGTGGCTCAAAGTCCCATAGGCCCATTGGTTTGCTTAGTGTTTTTAAACTTTTTTTTAATCGTGAACCATAATAAAAATTACATTTAACCTCATAACCCAGAAGACACACTCAACACACACATCCATGTGTAGGACAAAGCAATACTTCCCTACTAAGTGTGATAACACACCCTAGTTCTTTCTGTTTTATTCTACTAGATTTCATTTTTTTAATGAGAACTTTTAAGATCTACTGTCTTAGCAACTTTCAAATATACAGTAAAGTGTCATTAGCGATAGTCACCACGCTCTACATACATGCTCAGAATTTACTTTGATGTTTGTACCTTCTGACCTCCTTTATTCGTTTCACTCATCTCCATCCCAGCCTTTGGCAACCAGCAATGTGTTCTCTGTAGCTGTGAGCTGGGTTTGGTGGTGGTGGTTGTTTAAATTTTACTTATAAGTAACAGTATATAGTATTTGTCTTTCTCTGTCTGATTTATTCCAGTTAGCTTCAGGCCCTCAAGGAGGTTCATCCACATTGTCAGCAGTGGCAAAATTTCCATCTTTTTATGGCTGAATGATATTCCACTGCATGTACACATCTTCTTTATTCATTCTCTCTCAATGGACACTTAGCTTGTTTCTATATCTTGGCTATTGTTTAAAAAAAAAAAAATTGGTGTCAGCATGGGAGTTTAGATATCTTTTCAAATTAGTGTTTTCTTTTCATCAGGTAAATATCCAGAACTAGTATTGTTGAATCATTTGGTAGCTCTATTTTTAATTTTTTTTTGAGAAATTTCCATACTGTTTTCCACAGTGACTGCACCAGTTTATATTTCCAGCAGCAGTGCACAAGGGTTCTCTGTCCACCTTCTCATCAACACTTGTTATTTGTTATCTTTGTGATAGTAGTTATTCTAATGGGTATGAAGTGATATCTCTCCGTGGTTTGATTTTCATTTCCTGATGATGAGTGATGTTGAGTACCTCTTCAAGTACCTGTTGGCCATCTGCACATCATCACTGGAAAAACTCCTATTTGGATCCTCTGCCCATTTTTTAATCAGATTGTTTGGGTTTTTGTTAGTGAGCTGGATGCATTCCATAGGTATGGATATGAACCCCTTCTCAGATATGTGATTTGCAAATATATTCTCCCATTCAGTAGGTTATCTTTTTATTTTGTTGGTTTCTTTTGAAGCGTGGAAGCTTTTTAATTTGATGTAGTCCCACTTGTTTATTCGGAGAAGGCAATGGCACCCCACTCCAGTACTCTTGCCTGGAAAATCCCATGGACGGAGGAGCCTGGTAGGCTGCAGTCCATGGGGTTACAAAGAGTCGGACACAACTGAGTGACTTCCCTTTCACTTTTCACTTTCATGCATTGGAGAAGGAAATGGCAACCCATGCCAGTGTTCTTGCCTGGAGAATCCCAGGAACCGGGGAGCCTGGTGGGCTGCCATCTATGGGGTGGCACAGAGTCAGACACAACTGGAAGCGACTTAGCAGCAGCACTTGTTTATTTTTTTGGTTTGTTACTTTTGCTTTAAGCATCAACTCCAAAAAAAGTCATCACTAAGACTAATGTCAAGGAGCTCCCCACCTGTGTTTTCTTTCTCAGGTTTTATGGTTTGAGGTCTTATATTTACATCTTTCATCCATTTTGAGTTAATTTTTTTAAATTTTTTATTGGAGTATAGTTTACAATGTTGTGTTAGTTTCAGGTATATAGCTGAGGCATTCAGTTATACATGTACACGTATGTATTAATTTCTCAGAATCCCCATTCTTTTGGCTGCACTGGATCATTTGCTGCGTGTGGGCTTTCTCTAGTTGCAGTGAGCAGGGGCTACTCTTTGTTGCAGGACATGGGCTTTTCATTGTGGTGGCTCCTTTTGTTGCGGAGCACAGGCTCCAGGGTGCCTGGGCTTCAGTAGTTGCAACTCACAGGCTCTAGAGCAAGGCCTCAATAGGTGTCGGACAGGGGCTCAGTTGCTCCACAGCACATTGAATCTTCCTGGACCAGGGATTGAACCTCTGTCCCCTGCATTAGCAGGCAGATTTTTATCCACTGTACCACCAGGGAAATCCAAGATTTTTTTTTCTTGTATCAGTTCAGTTGCTCAGTCATGTCCGACTATTTGCAAACCTGTGAATCGCAGCACGCCAGGCCTCCCTGTCCATCACCAACTCCCGGAGTTCACTCAGACTCATGTCCATTGAGTCCGTGATGCCATCCAGCCATCTCATCCTCTGTCGTCCCCTTCTCCTCCTGCCCCCAATCCCTCCCAGCATCAGAGTCTTTTCCAATGAGTCAACTCTTCGCATGAGGTGGCTAAAGTACTGGAGTTTCAGCTTTAGCATCATTTCTTCCAAAGAAATCCCAGGGCTGATCTCCTTCAGAATGGACTGGTTGGATCTCCTTGCAGTCCAAGGGACTCTCAAGAGTCTTCTCCAACACCACAGTTCAAAAGCATCAATTCTTCGGCACTCAGCTTTCTTCACAGTCCAACTCTCACATCTATACATGACCACAGGAAAAACCACAGCCTTGACTAGACGGATCTTAGTTGGTAAAGTATAGATTATCAGAATATTGAATAGCGTTCCCTGTGCTGCACAGTAGGTGCTTGTTGGTTCTCTACTTTACATATAGTAGTGTATGTATGTTAATCCAAACCTCCTGATTGATCCCTTCCCACCACATTTCCCCTTTGGTAACCATAAATTTGTTTTCAATATCTGTAAGTCTGCTTCTGTTTTGTAAATAAGTTCATTTGTATCATTTTTTAGATTCTGTGTATGAGTGATAGCATATGATATTTGGCTTTCTCTGTCAGAGTTACTTCACTTAGTATGAAAATCTCTAGGTCCGTCCATGTTGCTTCAAATGGCATTTTGTTCTTTTTATGACTAATAGTCCGTTGTATATATGTACCACATCTTCTTTACCTGTTTCTCTGTCGAGGGATATTTAGATTGTGTCCATATCTTGACTATTGTAAATACTGCTGCAAGGAACACTGGGGTGCCTGTATATCCTTTCAAACTATGATTTTCCCTGGATATATGGAGTGGAATTGCTGGATCATATGATAGTTCTATTTTTACTTTTAAAGAAATAGCCATACTATTCTTCATAGTGGTTGTATCAGTTTACATTCCCACTAATAGTGCAGGAGGTTTCTCTTTTCTCCACACTCTCTCCAGTATTTATTTGTAGACTTTCTGATGATGGTATGACATGTGATACCTCACTGTAGTTTTGATTTTGATTTATCTGATCATCAGTGATGTTGATCATCTTCTCATGCTCTTTTTGGCCATCTGTATGTTGTTTTTGGAGAAATGTCCATTTAGATGTGCCCATTTTCCGACTGGGGATTTTTTTTTTTGGTATAGAGCTGCATATATTTTGTTTGTATATGTTGGAGATGTATCCTTTGTCAGTTGCTTCATGTGCAAATATTTTATCCCATTATGTGGATTATATTTTTGTTTGGCTTATGGTTTCATTTGCTGTGCAGAAGCTTTCAAGTTTAACTAGGACCCATTTGTTTATTTTTGTTTCTGTTTTCATTCTTCTAGGAGATGGATCAAAGAAGATTCTTCTGTGATGTATGTCAGAGTGTTCTGCTTCTGGTTTCCTCTGAGGGTTTTATAGTGTCTAATCTTATATTTAGGGCTTTGATCCATTTTGACTTTATTCCTGTGTATGGTCTTAGGGAATGTTCTTTTACATGTAGCTGTCCAGGTTTCCCAGCAACATTTATTGAAGAGATCTTTTATCCATTTTGTTGCCTTCCCTCCTTTATCACAGATTAATTGCATGGGTTTATTTCTGGGCTTTCTGTCCTGTTCCGTTGATCTTTCTGTCCTTGTGCCAGTACCATACTCTCTTGATTACTGTAGCTTTGTAGTGTAGTCTGAAGTCAGGGAGCCTGACAACTCTACTGTTATTTCTCAGGATCGCTTTGGCTATTTGGGGCCTTTTGTGTCTCCATACGACTTTTAAAATTTTTGTTGTAGTTCTGTTTAAAAAAAAAAAAAGCCATTGGTAATTTGTAGATAGCCTTGAACAGGATAGTCAAAATTGATTCTCCAAATCCAAGACTGTGGTATACCTCTCCATCTGTGTGCATCATCTTCACTTTTGTTCATCAGCATCTTACAATTTTTAGAGTACAGGTCTTTTGCTTCTTTAGGTAGGTTTGTTCCTAGGTATTTTATTCATTTTGATGTGATAGTAAATAAGATTGTTTCCTTAACTTTCCTTACTGATCTTTCATTGTTAGTGTATAGAAATGTAACTGACTCCTCTGTATTAATTTTGTATCCTGCAGTTTTACCAAGTCCATTGATGAGCTCTAGTAGTTTTCTGGTAGCATCTTTAGGATTTTCTATATATAGTATCTTGTCATCTGCAGAATAGGACAGTTTTACTTCTTTTCCAGTTTGGATTCCTTTTTATTTCTTCTTGTTCTCTGATTACTGTGGCTAGGATTTCCAAACCTATGTTGAATAAAAGTGACAAAGTGGACATCTTTATCTTTTTCCTGATCTTAGAGGAAATGCTTTCAGCTTTTCACCTGTGAGTACGATGTTAGCTCTGAGTTTGCTATATATGGCCTTTATTATGTTGAGATAGGTTCCCTCTCTGCCCACTTTCTAGAAAATTTATATCATAAATGAGTGTTGAATTTTATCAAAAGCTTTTTCTGCATCTATTGAGATGGTCATAAGGTTTTTATTCTTCAGTTTTTTAAAGTGGTATATTACACTGATTGATTTGCAGATATTGAAAAGTCCTAGTATCCATGGGAGAATTCCCACTTGATCATGATGCATGATCCTTTAAGCTTATTGTTGAATTCTTTTTGCTAGTGTTTTGTTGAAGATTTTTACGTCTCTGTCCATCAATGTTATTGGCCTGGTATTTTCTTTTTTGGTGGTATCTTTTTCTGATTTGGGGATCAGGGTGATGGTTGCCTCATATAATTGAGTATGGGAGTGGTCCTTCCTCTGAAATTTTTTGGAAGAGTTTCAGAAGGATAGGTGTTAACTCTTAGTTGTGTGGATGTGCATATCTGCAAAAGAAGGTAGGGAATGTCGTATTTCAGCCAGGTAGTGTTGTGCCACCTAAAAAGCCTGGTTCACTTGAGAAAGGCGGCATGGGCGTTTAAGTCTCTGCCAGATAACCTCTGTGATCTGGAAAATGACCATGGTGATGGTTCCTTATGGATTTGTTGTGGGGGTTCAGTGAGATAATGTAAACTTTGTGCAGCACCTGGCACAGAGTGCATGCTAAACAGATGACAGGCACCAACATTAAGTGCCTGGTGCCAAACTAAGCACCTTCTGTATGTTATCTCATTGAAGCCCCACGACAACCTGGTGAGGCAGAAATTAGTGTCCTTACTTTATAGATGAGAGCACTGAGGTTCAGAGTAGTTAACCGCTTGCCAGAGGACACACCTGTGGAACAGGCAGAGCTGAGGGTGAGCCCTTGTCTCTAGAATGCCAATCCATTCATTCCCTTCACCATGAGGCACCACAGCCTTCCGTTAGAGACTGACCCCCTCCAAGACTCACCCGGTGAAAATATGGAGCTGAGAGGTGTGACAGAACAGAAACTGGGCTAGCTGATGTCCAGGCTGAACCCAAGGCCCAGAGCTCCATCTCTCTACCCAGGATACCCAAAGGAGAAACAGGACAAGGATCAAAAATCCCTTTAGGCTCCCATTGTCATAAGACCTGCAGCCTTGAAGTCAGAAGGTCAATGATTCAGTTTGCTGAAGGACCCTGGGGAAACCCATTTTCTCCGTGAACCTCAGTTTCTCTGTCTGCAAAATGGACAGAAGGCTGTTGAATCCTCTGCCTGTTCTGAGACATTTTTAGAGCAGCATGGCTAGACTGTTCTGAACTCCTTGGGAAGCAAGTCTGTATAAATGAGATGCACTGCTCTTCTCTTGGCTCGTTTCTCAGTCTTAGAGCATTCTAACTACCTGTGGGATGGACAGAGGAGTGAGGAAACCCAAACGTCTGTGGACAGGGGCTGCTTCTCAGGCACAAATGTGCCCAGCACACCCCCTCCCAAGCCCACACTGATACACACAGTCTGGCTGTCTCACCACCAAGCCCTGGGCTGGACTGGCTCAGGTGCGAGAGGGGCTGGGACTGCAGCCCTCTGCTGGGCTCAGGATCACGGGTGATTTATAGTTCCTGCGTCTGTTAGGAACTATAATTTCTTAATTTCTTCTGTCGTTGTGGGGCTGTAAAATTCATTAGGGACCTGTAGGTGGAGTGATGGAGATGTCAGGCAGGCAGTCGTGTGAGTGTTTAATCTATCAGATGTGTGTCTTGCCATTTGGGGAGACAACAGGAGGATGCGGAATCAATATGGTTCATCAGTGAGACACACGTGCTGGCCCAGTCGGAGCCCCCGATGGCAACAGGCATGGGAGCTGTGCCACCCAGCTCCAAGTCACCTTGAGTGGGAATGTGTCCTGGCACATGAGTCCCAGCCAGGTGCCTCTCCCCACCTTCCCACTAGGCCTGGAACCACCTGTTGCATCCATGGGAGCAGGCAAGGAGAGGAGGGAGGGAGTTGGACTCCAGGCAAGGATACAGTGGTGAGATCTAGCAGTGAGGGGAGGCGTTCCCAACCACAGTTTGGCTGCATCCCCAGGGGGTTGATTGGACTGTCTTTTCCTCCTCCTTCGAGCTCCTCTGCACATCAGGCCCCACTTGACTGAGCCTCAGCCTCAATGTCTGTCCCCATATTTCTCTGGCAGTCTCCCCTTCTCATCCTCTACCACATAATTCCATCTTGATAACTGGTCTCGAGTCTCTTCTGATTGTGAACATCACGTTCACCCCCAGTCACCCTCCCACATCCCTGGGAAAATGACTTTGTGCATTCCAGTTTTCTTTGTTTGAAGGGGTCTGATGTGATTTTTTTTTTTAAGGCATTCAGTTGAGTCTTCCTCAAGCCCGAGGGCATTTAAAAAATGGACAGCATTGTAGAAGAGTTAGGAGTGGGATTTCTTTGCTCTTTGATTTGTGTGTGCAAGTGTCAGACAGATTGAAGGTTCGAGTCCCACCTCTTGGTGACCAGCTGCAGGACCCTGAGCTGAATAGCAGCTGTCCCTGAGCCGCGGCCACTATGAGTACCAAGAAGACTGGGGGCATGCTGTCAGACTCACCATGGGTGCCCAGCATCCACCCTGAGGCTTGCGTCTGAGGTCTGGCTCCCCAGAAGCTGACTCTGAGACAGAGACAGAAGACAGGCAGTTTACTTGGGACGTGACCCCAGGAAACTCAGATGGGAGTAGGAAGTGAAACGAGGTCACTCAAGACGGCACCGTGAAGCTTGTTTCCATGGGGGTGCTCCTGGAATGCCATCTGCTGGGAAATCAGTGGGAAGGTTGTGCCTGAGCTATCCGAGCTCAGGACAAGGAGGCTAGGATATGGGTCTAATGAGTCCTAGCCCTATTTGAGTGGAGGCAGCTTCTGGGGGATGTGGCCACCCCATCATTCCAACTGCTCCCTTGAGAAGAAAGTCCACAGGACAAGAGAGACACAGGTGCCTCCCCCAAAGCAGCCCCTGGCACCTGGAAGTGGGCACAGGGGGTCGTGTGTGGTGCCGGAAGCTTCTGCTGCAGCTGATGAGGGTAGAATTAGTACTTATCTCACAGGGTAGAAGTGGAAATGAAATGTGCTACTGACTCAATGGACATGAGTCTGAGTGAACTCCGGGGAGTTGGTGATGGACAGGGAGGCCTGGCATGCTGCAATTCATGGGGTCACAAAGAGTCAGACATGACTGAGCAACTAAACTGAATATTCATAGATTTCTTGGAATAAATCCTAGAGCCCAGTAAGGACTAAGCAAGAGTGAGCTGCAGTTTCTGTTTTTGCAGTCATATCAGCTGGAATTGCTTCATCTGTAAAATGGGATTGTGGCCCCCTCTTGCTGGTTGCTTTAAGGACTAGGGCCGAATCCAGCCCCGTTTCTCACACGGTGCCCAGCCCAGAGCTGATACTCAGCAGGGCAGTGATGGCAGTTATGCCCCTGCCTCCATGGGGCCCCTCAGACCAACATGGCATCTCCCCAGCAGGAGGCCCGGGGGCCACTAGGCAGTGTCAGGCATGAGGCGCAGGCAGCCGTGGCCACCTGATGGCCCTTGACATCCTGTAATTGCTTTCCTGTGACGACTTCTTTAAGCACAGAGCCGCTGGCCAGAGCAATTTGCTCCCCATCAATTTTTATTTCCAGGTTTTAAAATAAAGAGAAATAAGGAAGGGTTGAAGGAGCCCAAGAACAACACCATGTCTTCAGTAACAGGCAAGCTGAGGACTCCACACCTTAAGTGCCCTCGTCAGCCCATTCTTAGCTTTCATTCCTCCCCCTGCGGCAGATGGACACAGTAATAGGCGGGGCTTGGGTCTGGCCCCTGCTGGAGCTCCCCCTGCCACAGGGCTCAGTGCCACTCCCCTCCTCTTCCACCAGCCCACTGCAGGCACAGCCCAGGCGGGAAGGCCAGGCTGAGAGGGGGCTCAGCAGGAGCAGGTCTGCTGAGGGCCAGAAAGAGTGAATAGTCAGAACTGTGCATGGAAAGATGAATACTGACTCCACCTGGACGGCAGGTTCCTATGTGCCAGGCACGGATCTAAGGCACCTTCTAAAATCCCCACACCAATCCCATGAGGCAGGTACTGTCATTAGCCCCATTTTACAGATGAGAAACTGAGGATTAGAGTGGATGTGACCGTGGTTGTTGACAAATAGGCCAGGAAAGGAAGTCAGAGGCCACAGATGCTGGCCCACATGAGGCCTCAGGGATGCTACAAGCAGTTGGGACTGTCTTCAGTGCCCTGGGAGCCTTCTAAGCTAGAGAATGGTGTCCCATGTGGCCAGATGCTCTGGTGGAAGATGGGCTGCTAGCATCAGAGCAGAAGCAGGCAGACGGTCAGGAGGCTCTGCAGCATGTGGGCCGAGAAGCCAGGGTCTTCCTCAGAGTCCCGCAGCTGATGTTTGGGCAGAAGCTGGACCAGAACCCAGATCTCGGGTTGGAGGGATTTTCCCCTTTTGGAGGGATTTTCCCGACCCTGCACAGAGCCACAGGTCCTTTTGAGGGCCTTGGTGCTGGACTCCAGGGAGAAAGACATTTCTCACCCTCCAGCAGGCAGAGCAGAGGGGCTCTACCCACGTCCCGCTGGTTGTTGACTCCTGTAGGGAAGGTGGGACTGAGACACCCTGAGGCCTTCTCTGCGCTCAGTACTAGGACCGCAGGTAGGATGGCTTGGGCATGCGCCATGGAGTGGTGGCCGTCCACCCCAGGTCCACCACCCACCGGGTCCCCACGCTTTCCTAACTGCCCTCCTACTCGGTGACTCACTGATCATGGGCTCTGAGCCTCTGTCCCCAGCCTCCCCAGTAGCACTCTTATGTCCTAAAGCCTCCTCACACTCAGAAGGCCAAGAACAGGCCCCGGAGACTTTGCTAAATGTATCTTTCTTCCCATGGCCCACAGCCTCCCCGGGATCTCTCCCGCAGCCTCTCGCTCACTCCCTAGTCCCACTGCCCACCCGGAGCACTCACCTTACCCTACATGAAGTCCAGTGGGAGGCCTTTCCTTACTGTCATTTCGTGACGGCTGTCGTTCCTTCTCCTCCCAGGAGTGTGGCACCCCACCCCCGGGCCAAGAACCCCCAGGAAGGTACTCACAGCAACAACTTCTAGCCAAACCTCATTTGCCCACCCCTCACCATGCCCTCACCCGTGAGCCCTGGCTTCCTTCTTGGATCAGATAGCTTCCTTCTGAGATGAAATGACACACCAAGCCTTTCCCCGGAAGTGGGGGCAGACCAGATGATATCTCCTGGCCATAGGCTTTGTATGCTAGAGAGAAGCCGAAATCCTCGTCCACAGCCCCACGGGAGGGAGTGTGGCGATAGGGGAGAGGGCCTACTCAGGCCAAGTGGAGGCCACCCCAGCCTCTGGGATACTGGGTTCCTCCAGTGGAGTCCCTCCCTGCCTCACACAGCACCAACCCCCAACCACCACCAACCCCCCGCAAGCTTGCAAGAGTGCAGTTAATCTTACGTAGTTCAAAGAGTTATTCAGAGGGGCTCAGTGAGTGATAAATGTGGAAAGCATTACCAGTGAAGGACCAGGGCTCTGTGGAGCTGTTTAAAGATGCATTCTCCCGTGTAAATTTCTGCTCCATCAATCCTTATGACATGTCAAACATTGCTATTGTTTCCCGAACAAATTGTACCGTGTGCCCTTCTCTGCAGATTTGTGCACGGGAGCAGAACTGCTCACTGGTGCCCACTGCCTGCCATGGCTGCCAGGACCCAGGGCTGCTGGGAACGGCAGCTGGGCCTGCCTTGCTTCAGAGCAGAAGTCCATGCGGGGCATCTGGGCAAGCGTGCGTGACGGGGAGTGCGGACACTAGTGGGGAGTGATCGAGTGTGTGCTGCCAGCTGCCGGCCCCAGGGAGAGGCGCACAGGTGGCTGGGGAAGGGGGTGTGGGGGGCCACGGGGGGCTGAGGCTGGGGTCAGGGTGGGGGTGGCTCGAGACTGAGGGCAGGCGCAGATGCTCGTGTGTTGGCATGTGTGAGAATGTGGCAGGATGTGGTCCCCCTCAGCCAGACAGGTTTCGGTGAGAGTATGTGAGGGTGAGAGTATGGGAGGACAGGGAGGTATGGGGAGCTGCCCGAGACACAGGGAGGGAGAGAGAGAGGCTGTGTGGCGAGGGGTGTGTGCATGTGTGTGTAGAGAAGAGACAGTGAGGTCGAGGAAAGTGAAACGGCATAGGATGGATGAGAGAAGACACAAGAGCAGGACTTTCTAGCTATAAAGAAGGGCAGAGAAACATGAGCGAGAAGGGTGTCTACCCGAGGGAGGCGATCAGGGTATCAGAGTACAGCAGCTTCTGCTGAGCTGCCCCAGTCTTTAGCAGATGGCAGCCTCCCTGAGTCTAGGCCTGGGGCCACCTGCACACATCAAGACTAAGCTTGGGTGGGACGAGATGGACGGGGGGACTTGCTTTGAGGGCCAGGTGTCTTGGCTGAGGAAACCACACCAGAAGCCCCTTGTCCTCTGTGATGGGTACAACCAGAATTGCTGGAGCCCACCCACTCCAGGCAGAGGCTCTGAAGGAAAAGACTGCCTGAGGGGGCCTCATCTCCAGGGTGGGGACAGTGGCCTGGTGGGAGCCGCTGGATCCCATGGCTGAGCTGTCAAATGCAGGAGGACGCCTCTCCCTGGCCCCACTGACGGGGGCGGGTGCAGGGGAGGGCAGTGGCTGAGAGCACCTGTCTTGCAGTTGACTGTATTGGGTTCATGTCCTGGTACTGTTTGACCTTGGACAAGTTGACTGACCTTTCTGAGCCTCAGATCCTTCTATCTGTGAGATAGAAATAATATTGGTGCTGGTCCCATAAGACTCTGAGAAGAGTAGGATGAAGTAGAGCACAGGAAATGCCGGGCACAGCTCCTGACACACAGTAAGTGCTCAAAGGGAAATGGCAGGGGGTCCTTTTCCCCCCACCCCACCCCTAAAGCCAGGGGAGAGTTGGGTGTTTCTGACACAGCCTGGCCCGTCTGGGATGGCTGTTCCTCCACTGCAGATTCTCCTTGTCTTAACCTTTGGAATCTCCCCCCACCCATGTATTTATTTTTTTTCTCCTTTTTGTCAGCAGAAGAAAATTACACTTCTGCCGGCATTGTCCATCACAGAAATAAGCACTCTTGGATGCAATTATAAAGGCCCAAATGAGGGAATTAGTTTTGCTAGTAATGCCAGTGTTGGGGAGAATCGGAAGAGACGCCTTATATATCAGACCCTGGGCAGCAGCCAGTCCCAGCCGCACCGTCTCCCTCGAGCTGACCCCAGGGACAGATGCTGACCTGCCGGTGGTCTTCCTGGGCTGCAGATGCTTCTGCTGGGGGAGGCAGAGACAGTCTGAGCCACCTCCAGGCCTCAGTGAGGGCAGTTCTCACCAGGATCTACTGGGCTTCTTGGTGTCTAGCCATGACTGCCCTGTGGACCCGAGTCCACTTTGCCGAGGAGCCTCGCACAGGCAAATCGATTAAACCGGGCAACCCCAGTCACCTGCTAGCGCATCTTCTCTATTTCCCCAGGGTTCTTGCCACTCTCTTGTTATTTAGCTATTTCTTTCCTCCGTTATTGTCCGTCTCCACTTTCTGATGGTAAGTCACATTCCAGCAAGGGCGTTGTCACACTTACGACGGTAGCATAAGGCCTGGCATGGTAGCTGGCACACCGGAAATGTCAGAAAGTGTTTACTGAGTACTGACTGAGCGCAAGTCTGGTCATCATCTTGGTGGAGGTGGTTTCTGAGGTGTGCCAGGTGCCCCCCACATCTGCCCGTCCAGACCCAGTGTGCCTTTCTCACCTGCCCTGCACATGCCGCAGGCTGATTATGAGGGCCCTTCACAGACTGCTCGCCCCCACCCCACTTGCCTCTGGGGTTTGGTCAGTACACAGCTTGGACAAAAGTTCTGAGCTTGAGAGACTCACTGAAGATGCTCTATGAACCCCAGCCCTGCCTCCTGCACCACCCAAGGAGCCCCTGCTCTGCTGATGGGGAGCATCAGCCCCACCCCCCAGAAGGAAGGCCAAGCTAGCTCTCAGTGTCTGGCACTGAAAATCCCAGACTTCCCTAAATTTGGCAAAGATTCTGAGCCCCGTGCCAGACACACCAGGGGATGCAGAAATAAGGTACAGACTTGTCTGTCAAGGGGAGGGAACAGGACACACAGAGGCAGATTTCAGGAATGGCAGACTGTTCCCAAACTGGTCCAGCTAGGGGCTCTCAGGCCAAGAACGGCGAGCAGCCAGGGAGCTCCCTAAGGGAGGGGGCTCTAGGGGTGGGCTCTGAGCCGGGGGGGGGGGGCAGAGTGTGAACAGCAGTTATGGATGACCAGGCAGGAGGATGCTTTGGGTGTATCAGGGAGACCTGGATGCAGAATCACCAAGGCCAGCGGGGCTGTGCAGAACCTTGAGGCCACAATCCCCAGGCTTTGCCATCTTATCCCTGGGCCTCTTGTGAGCATCTTGGCAAGTGGCAGAATGTGCTAGTATGTACCTGTGGGTGAGACTCTAGCCCAGGTGGGATAGCAGCGGGGTCACACAGGCATCAGAGGGAGGACCAGGAGCTCAGCTCAAGGCCCCACCTGGAACTCTGGTTCCGCATTTCTTAGAGTTGCCAGATACAGTGTGAGAGCCACCCATCCTGGCCATCCCCTTCCCCCATCCTTGCAGCCCACTGGCCTGCAAGATCCCGGGGTGACCCTTTAGGGAGACAGAGCATTCCCAGAACGTGGCAAGAAGGAGGGGGTGTTCATGGCCTGAGGAGGACATTTGTTCTCTCTGCACTGTCCCCAGTCACTCCTCAAACCCACCTTCTTAAAGGGGAGCCAGTGGTCACTGTCTGGCACCTAATTCATCTGTTGATCTTTCCGTTGCTCAGGCACGAAGCAAGGTCTGGGAAGGAGATGGTTGTGAAAAGTACGGTGACCAGCAGTAAGGGGCTGGGACAGAGCCCGGCCTGCACGGGACAGGTTGCAGGCAGTAGCGGAGCAGGCAGGACTGAGCTGCTCCCTGGCCTCCACAGGATGGAGCTCCCAGGACCTGTCCCACAAGGTGCTAAATGGTTTTAACACAGGGATTTGGAAGCCAGCTCTGTTGCTTAGCAGCTGTGACATCTCGGGCAAGTTCCTTATCATCCTGTCTCTTTCCTTGTTTGTTAAAGACAAGATCCGAGGGCTATTTAAGCACCCTCCATGTATGGATGTGGTCAGAAATAAAACAATCTGCCATTGGGACTTTGGACTTTGGCACACTGAAACATGTTCCGCTGGGACCAGTCTGCCATTCCTGAAATTTGCCTATGTGTGTCCCGTTCCCTCCCCTTGACAGACAAGTCTGTACCTTATTTCTGTATCTCCTGGTATGCCTGCCTGGCACAGGGCTCAAAATCTTTATTGACTTAAGTGTATAGCATACCTTAACCTGTGTGGTGTGGATGTGGATGCAGGTGTAACTACAGATAACGGAGATCTGAGCTTTCCTGAGCCCTCCTTATGTCCAGGCCCCACAACCCCACCCTGGCAGAGTCTGTGCAGTCAGGGCTGGGAATGTCTCTGGCAGGGTGGAGCCCTGACCCAGCCTTGGGGAGCTGCACATGGTCCAGCTGAGATGAGGCTGGAGCTGTCAGCAAAGCCAGAGTTCACGGCTAAGGATGAATGTAGAGGAGGGTCTCCAGCAGGGCTGCCTAGTGGGTCAAATTTGCTGCCTTGTCCTGGGCACAGGGCCCCTAACTGGCCACACTACAGCCTGGCCCTGGCCCGAGCACCCCAGCCAGGCCCTCCCTCTGTGTCAGTCCCGGCTGCTCCCACCCTGGCAGGCACACAGAAGCAGCTTTTCGTCTTCATATTATTCTGCTTCATGCACTTGAAAAATGAAAGTTCTCCCTCTCCTCTTCACCAGGCATACATATTTCATACGGTCATTAGACGGTGGCAGTAAAGGACTCACAAATCTTCCCTGGTCAGCATCGGCAGCCTGGGCAGGCAGCAAGAGGCCCCCGGGAAAGAGGTCACCGTGGGAACCAGGGCTGTGCTCAGCCAACTCAGGGAGGGAGTGGGGACTCAGAGGGGTGATAGAGGCCAGTGTCAGCCTAGAAACAGAAGACAGTCTCATCTTATCCCCAGGGGCTCGTCACCTAATTTCCCTGAGCCTCAGGGTGAAGTGGACTGGATGGGGGTCCTCAGGGGCCCTCCCCACTCTAGCAGGCCAAGTGCAGTTCCATAGGACACACCGAGGTGAAGGGCTTCTTCCCAGGGTCCTGATGTGACCTTCAGGGATAGGAAATGCCCACTCTGCTGACACCTCTGGACCTCGCCCCTCCTTTTCCCTTTCCTCTTTGCCCCTCCCTTTTCCTTAGCAGCCTCGCTTCTCCTGGCCTTTGCCCCCATCTCTCTACCACTCCCTTCTTGCTAGAATTGGTTCACTCGTTTTCCAAGCATTTGTGAAGAACCTGCTGGGTGCTGGCACCATCTAGGCTGGGAGGTGAGCCCGGCAGACGCGGCTCTGCCCCTCTTGCTTCCCGAGAGCCTTTCCTTTGATAAATGAGAATGCCAAGACCCCAGGGGATTTCTCTCTGGTCACACAATGACCTCGGCTGTTAACGCTGACCTGGCAGTAGGTCTCTACATTACACTGACCCATTGCCAAGGGGCTTAATGGCATCTGGTCATCTCCTTCCCAGACCAGGCTACAGTTATTGTAATCTGTAATACCATACATGGTGGTTGATTGTTGGTGGAACCGGAGGGGCTTATGGGCACCTCCCCCACTTCTCTGGCCCCTGAAAGAAAAGATGGTAGGTGGTGAGGGGTTGTGTTCTTCTCTCTCCTGGAATAACCAGGCACCTCTCCGTCTGAGAACAGGTTCTCTTCTTGGTTTAGAAGCAAGAACACATTGAGGTGAAGGGTGTGGCAAGCTGATTCTGGGTTCAGATCCTAACTCTGCCACTTTTTGAGCTGAGAAGCCTCGAATGAGCTGTTTACCCTGTCTGTGCCTCAGTTTCCCCGTCTGTAAACTGGAGGTAGTACTAATAATAGCACCTATCAGGCGTGCTGCAATCAGTGGGGTTTGCAAAGAGTCAGACATGACCGAGCGACTGAACAGCAACAACATAGAGTCATCATGAAGATAAAATACATGACGAGTTCGAGGAGCTGGTAAAGGCAGTTGTCGAGTGTCTCAAGCACAGAGGAGGGTCTGCCCGGGTGTCAGTCTTGGGTTGGAGGGTGGGTTGCATGGCTTGGCATTTACATTTCCGCTTGCTTGCCCTGTGTTCCCTGAGAACCTGGGATGTGCTCAGAGCCTGACCAGGGCGGCGAGAGGACAAAGGCCATAGTCTGCTGAGCACAGTGGCGACGCTACATGGAAATTGGGTACAGAAGGCCGTCCTACAAAGCAGGCTGCCCCCCACCCCTGGAGATGGCTTCCGTCTGGGTAACCAAGCCTTCCAGAAAACTAAGATTTTAACCCTTTGAGTATAAACATATTTTTTCCATTGAAATCATTTGGAATAGAAACATATCATTTACTTCTCTACCTTCCTGAACTGAACATACTGAAACAAATGAGCATTTTGAGGGAAAATTCAAGTTTATCATAAAGCACACAGAAGTTACAGATTTCGCAGAACCTAGGAATTGTAAAAGGCATCTCAAAAAATATTTAGTACCAAGGTATTGAGTGAGAGGGAAATAGGGAGATACTGGTAAATGGGTACAAATGTTCAGTTTTAAGATGAGTAAGGTCTAAGGATCTAATGTATAACGTGGTGGCTGTAGTAGATAACAGTGTGTTGTACAATTGAAATTTGCTGAGAGAGTAGAATTTAAGTGTTCTCACCAAACAGGGGGAAAAAGGAAATCTGTAAGGTTATAGGTAATTAATTAACTCAATAGTGGGAATCCTTTCCATTGTCAGTTATACCTCAGTGTGATATCAGGGCTTTCCTGATGGCTCAGACGGTAAAGGATCTGCCTGCAATGCAGGAAACCTGGGTTTGATCCCTGGGTCAGGAAGATCCCCTGGAAAGGGAATGGCTACCTACTCCAGTATTCTTGCCTGAAGAATTCCATGGACAGAGGGGCCTGGAAGGGTATAATCCATGGGATCACAAAGAGTCAGACATGATTGAGTGACTAACACTTTCACACTATAACATATTATCATAACTTATGTGTAATGAAGTTATAAAATGATTTTCATTAATTACACCTCAGAGCTAAAAAATAAATATATTGAATATATTCAATTGGTATATTCAATAAAATATATTGAAACATATTTTTAGCAACAGAACCTTTATCTGACTGTGATCTTATCAAGATGCTGTGAGTGAAAAACAGATGACCCCAAGGTCAGCCCAAGGCCTTTCTCTCTGGTGTCTGGTGTCAGGAAGCAGTTTGCCCAGCTCTAGGGCAGTGGCCTGGGAGGGAGCAGAGGTCACAGTGCCTGGTATGGAGTACATGTTTACTAAGGAACTACTGAATAAACATTTGAATGGTGTTCCTTAGTCTGCACTGTGGATGTAACCACACCAGGGGTGATGCAGAAGCCCCGAAATCCCAGCCACGAAAGCCAAACCTCCATTGTAACTACCCTCATCCTGAGAAGGGAGGGCATGTTGAGGATCAGGTGGCCCAAAGAAAGGAACCCTGGACTCAGAGTAGGGAATCCCAGCTACTGCCCAGCTATGCTTGAACCTCTTGATGACCTAGAGTGGTGACAGGGTTACACTGGACCTCACTGTGGTCTGGGCCTCAGTTTTAAAATCTGTGTGATGGGTAGAAATGTGTTTCTTTTTCCTCGTGTTGTGACAGTTGTGAGGATAAAATGAGTAATAATAAACATGGGTGGCCCTTGACAGTATAAAGCGCTTGATAGCAGTGTAGGCTGGCAGTGGTCGCCATTCTTGCCATCATCATTAGGGGTAAGGCAGGTCACTCTCCCTCTAGTCTCTCTTGACTGTCAGTGACAAATATCCAACTTGGACCAGCCTGGATAACACAGATCTTCTTGGGCTCACGAACCAAACTGAGGTGGGAAGGGGTGTCAGATTCAGGACTCTGGAACTACCAGGATCAGCCCTTCTTTTCATCCTCTCTCACATCCAGCAGCTCCCAGTTCACCGTCATTCCAGCTTCACTGCCCCAGAGGACAGTTTTCATCCCCAGCAGCAATAAGAAGAATCCCAGGGAAGGATTCTGATGGGCCCCAGCTGTGGTCAAGGGCCACTCCCTGAGGTCATGGGCAGAGCAGCCCCTACTCAGACCACTTGTTGGAGCAGAGACAGATGCCGATGGCTGGGGGATCGGGCAGCAGACTGCTTCCAGCAGAAGAGGTTGCCAGCCGGATGACAGTCTGCCCAATGCATGAAGTGGATTATTCCCAGGGTTAAAGAAGGGGGAACACCAGAACTCTCCCCACAGGGCCTCCCCCTCTGGGTAGCACATCTGCCTTGGAGGTTTGGGTGGCTGGAGCAGAGTCACTGAAGGAAGCCACCAGATGCTTGAACCCACCATCACTACTGAGATATTTTGCTAACCTACAAGTTGTGACCCCACACCTCTGGTCCAGGGTCTCTCTCCACAAGTCCAAGCCCTGTGAGCATCTGCAGAGAATGTCTGACATGAGTCCAGAAGGGTGGTTTCCCAAAGTTAGAGATCTAGGGAGAAGACCGATCCTCTGAAACTGTGCACTCCAGTATTAAATCCCCATTTGTGAAGCTGAAAACCTTATTGAACCACATGGCTCTAGAAAATTCTGCCTGAGCCTGAGGAACCACATGGGAGGAAGCATGGATTCACTGTGGACATTTGCTGGTGACACTGGGAGCCTCAGCTGGTTCCGGCAGTAATGACTTCTTGTTTTTACCATTTCAGGCAACAGACAATGATGTGGGCACCTTTGGGGAAGTCAACTACTTCTTCAGCGATGACCCTGACCGGTGAGCACCCCCAAGCCCCGACAGTGGCCCGCTGCCACTCACCTGGCCCAGAAAAAGAACTGTGCCCCTGTGGCCAGGGAAGTGTGCTAGCAGTCAGAACTCATGGGCACCGCTCCAGGTTTGGCCCTGGTTGTAACCCAGTGTTGCTCACATCCCCAAAACTCTCTGGGGCATAGTTTCTCTGACCCCCAAAAGTAGATTTTAGTTTAGGGAATGAAGAAGCTTTTTTTTCCTTTTACTTTCTTTTTTTTATAATTTGCCTAATATCTTTATTATATCTTTATTTTACAAGGGGGACATTTAAGCCAATGGAGAAAAATAACCATTTTAACAAACTTTTTCCTCTCCTTTCCTTCAATTGTTGAAAAATGAAAATCAAATAACAGATTTTCCCTTTTGCTTTAGTGTCTAAAAATCTTAAGAGTGCAATTGTACATAGATTTTTTTAACTCTTCAGTATTTTGTTTTAATTTCATTTTCATTTTATATTGGGGTATAGTTGATGAGCTTCCCTGGTGGTTCAGACAGTAAAGAGCCTGCCTGCAATGAGACCCAGTTCCTTGATTGGGAAGATCCCCTGGAGAAGGAAATGGCAACCCACTCCAGTATTCTTGCCTGGAGAATCCCACGGACAGAAGAACCTGGCAGATTACAGTCCATGGGGTCACGAAGAGTCGGACATGACTGAGCAGCTAACCCATAGTTGATTTAGGGTGTGTTAGATTCAGAAGTACAGTGGATGATTCAGTTATATAAACACATATATCCATTCTTTGTCAGATTCCTTTCCCATATAGGTTATCATAGAATATTGAGTAGAGTTGCTTGTGCTCTGCAATAGGTCCTTGTTGATTTTACATACAGTGCTTTGTATGTGTTAATCCCAAACACCTAATTTATCCTTTCCTCTACCTTTCCCCTTTGGTTACCATGAGTATGTGTTTGAAGTCAGTGAGTCTGTTTCTGTTTTGTAAATAAGTTTCTCT
The DNA here is from genome assembly GCA_917880005.1 of Nanger dama. Classification (NCBI taxonomy): domain Eukaryota; kingdom Metazoa; phylum Chordata; class Mammalia; order Artiodactyla; family Bovidae; genus Nanger; species Nanger dama. The sequence continues at coordinate 17,888,149 of CAKJTW010000028.1, read as the reverse complement.
GTATCATCTTTATAGTCCATATGTAAGTGATATCACATGATATTTGTCTTTCTCTGACCGACTTTACTTAGTTTGATAACCTTTAAGTCCTGCCGCAAATGGCATTGTTGGGTTCTTTGTTATGGCTGAATGGCATTCCATTGTCCATTGTATACGTGTACCACATCTTCTTTATCCATCCCTCTATCAGAGGATTTTTAGATTGCTTCTATGTCTTGGCTACTGTAAATAGCTCTGCACTGAACATTGAAGTGTATGTATCTTTTGAATTTTGGGTTCTCTGGATATGTAGCCAGAAGTAGGATTGCTGGATCATATGTTAGCTCAATTTCTAGTTTTGTAAGGAACATGCATTCTATTCTCCATAATGTGTGTTAGTTGCCCAGTCTTGTCCGACTGTTTGTGACCCCATGGACTGTAGCCCACCAGGCTCCTTTGTCCATGGGATTCTCCAGGCAAGAATAATGGAGTGGGTTGCCATTTCCTTCTCCAGTTTTCCATAATAGTTGTACCAATTTACATTCCCACCAACAAAGGTCTTATTTTCTCCACACCCTCTCCAGCATTGCTGATAGACTTTTAGATGATAGCCATGCTGACTGCTGTGAGGTGAGACCTCATTGTGGTTTGGATTTGCATTTCTCTAATAATTAGTGATGCTGAGCATCTTTTCATGTGCCGTTTGGCCATCTGTATGTCCTCTTTGAAGAAAGGTCTATTAGATCATCTGCCCATTTTTTTAATGCGGTGGTTTGAGGTTTTGTTGTTGTTTTTTAATTGAGCGACATGAGCTGTTTGTAGATTCTGGCGATTGATCCCTTGTCAGTCACTTCCTTTGCAAATATTTTCCTCCATCCTGTGGGTCATCTTTTTGTTTTGTTTACAGTTTCCTTTACTGTGCAAAAGCTCTTAAGTTTAATTACATTCCATTTTTTATTTTTGTTTTTATTTTCATTACTGTAAAGGTAGATCCAAAAATGTTGTTGCTATGCTGTGTATCAAAGAGTATTCTGCCTATGTTCTCTTCTTAAGAGTTTTATAGTGTCCAACCTTACATTTAGGTCTTTAATCCATTTTGAATTTATTTTTGCATGCAGTATTAGAGAATGTTCTAAATTCATTCTTTTACAAGTAATATCCAGTTTTCCAAGAACCATTGTTGAAGAGACTGTCTTTTCTCTGTTGTATATTTTTGTATACTTTGTCATAGATTAATTGACCATTGGTGCATGGATTTATTTCCAGGCTTTCTAGCCTATTCCATTGATCTATATTTCTGATTTTGTGCCAATACCATACTCTTTTGATTACTGTTGTTTTGTAGAAGAGTCTGAAGTCAAGGAACCTGATTCCTGCAGCTCCATTTTTCTTTCTCAGGATTACTTTGGTTATTTGGGGTCTTTTGTGTTGCCATACAACTTTAAAACATTTTTGTTTTAGTCTTGTGGAGGGAAAAAGCATTGGTAATTTGATAAGGATTGCATTGAATTTGTAGATTGCCTTGTATAGGATAGTCAAAATTAATTCTCCAAATCCAAGAATGTGATATATCTTTCCCTCTGTTTGTGTCATCTGTGATTTTTTTCATGAGCATCTTATAGTTTTTAAAGTACAGATCTTTTGCTTCTTTAGTAGGTTTCTTCCTATTTTATTCATTTTGATCCGATAGTAAATGAGATTGTTTTTTCTGATCTTTTATTGTTAGTGTATGGAAATGTACTAGTACATAGATTTCTCTGTATTAATTTTATGTCCTGGAACTTTGCCAAACTCACTGATGAGCTCTGGTAGTTTTCTGGTGGAATCTTTAGTATTTTCTATATATATAATCATGTCATCTGCAAAGAGTGACAGTTTTACTTCTTTTCCAGTTTGGATCCCTTTTATTTCTTCTTGTTCTCTGATTGCTGTGGCTAGGACTTCAAAAACTGTTGAATAAAAGTTACAAGAGTGGACGTCCTTATCTTTTCCTAATCTTAGAGGAAATGCTTTCAGCTTTTCACCAGTGAGTACATGTTAGCGGTGGGTTTGTCATATATGGCCGTTATTATGTTGAGGTTGGTGCCCTCTCAGCCCACTTTCTGGAGAGTTTTATCATAGATGATTGTTGAATTTTATCAAAAGCTTTTTCTGTATATATTCAGGTGATTGTAAGATTTTTATTCTTCAATTTGTTAATGTGGTGTATCACTCTGATTGATTTGCAGATACTGAAAAGTCCTAGCATCTGTGGACATAACTCCCATTTGATCATGGTATATAATCCTTTTAGTGTAGTGTTGGATTCAGTTTGCTCGTATTTTCTTGAAGATTTTTGAATTCGTGTTGTTCTTCAGTGATATCGGGCTGTAATTTTCATTTTTGTGATACCTTTTTGTGGTTTTGGGATCAAGGTGATGGTGGCTTCATGGAATGAGCCTGGGAGTTGTCCTTCCTCTGCAGTTTTTCTGGAGAGTTTCAGAAGGATAAGTGGTTAACTCTTCTCTAAGTGCTTGATAGAATTTGCCTGTGAAGACATCTGGTCCTGAACTTTTGTTTGCTGGAAGTTTTTAAATCGGTTTCAGTTTCAGTACTTGTGACTCATCTGTTCATATTTTCTATTTCTTCCTGGTTCAGTTTTGGGAGATAGTACCTTTCTAAGAATTTGTCCATTTCTTCTGGGTTGTCCATTTTGTTGGCATACAGTTGCTTGATGTGCTCTCGTATGATCCTTTGTTTTTCTGTGGTGTTGGTTGTAACTTCTCCTCATTGCTAATTTTATTGATTTGAGCTTGCTCCCTTTTTCTTGATGAGTCTGGCTAAAGGTTTGTCAGTTTTGTTGTGTTTGTCTTCCCAGAGAACCAGATTTTAGTTCCATTGTTCTTTTCTATTATTTTCTTTGTCTCTATGTTTTTAATTTCTGCTCTGATCTTTATAATTTCTTTCCTTCTCACTTTGGGTTTTGTTTGTTCTCTCTCTAGTTGCTTTAGGTGTAAGGTTAGGTTGTTTATTTGAGATTTGTCTTGTTTCTTAAGGTGAGAGTGTACTGCTACAAACTTAGAACTGTTTTTGCTGCATCCCACTGTTTTGAATGTGCTTTTGTTGTCAGTCTCTAGGTACTTTTGAAAATGTTCTCTTTAATTTCTTCAGTGATCCATCGGTTGTTTAGTAACATATTGTTTAGCCTCCACGTGTTTGTGTTTTTACAGGTTTTTTTTTTTTTCTGTAGTTGTTTACTAATCTCATAGCATTGTGATCTAAAAAGATGCTTGATATGTTTTTAACTTCCTTAAATTTAGTGAGGCTCACTTTGTGGACCAGCGTGAGATCTATCCTAGAGAATGTTCCAATGTGCACTTGAGAAGAAAATGTATTCTGCTCACTTTGGATGGAATTTTCTGTAAATATCAAATAAATCCATCTAGTCAATTGTGTCATTTAAGGTCTATATTTGTTCCCTTATTGATTTTCTGTCTGGTTGATCTGTCCATTGATGTAAGTGGAGTGTTAAAGTCCCCCACTATTATTGTGTTACTGTCGATTTCTTCTCTTATGGCTGTTAGCATTTGGCTTATATATTGAGGTTCTCCTATGCTGGGTGCATATATATTTACGATTGTTATATCTTCTTCTTGAATTAATCCCTTGATCATTATGTAGTGTCCTTCTTTGTCTGTTATAACAGTCTCCATTTTAAAGTCTATTTTGTCTGATATAAGTATTGCTACTCCAGCTGTCTTTTGATTTTCATTTGCATGGCATACCTTTCTACATCCTTCCACTTTCAGTCTGTCTCTTCATCTAGATCTGAAGTGGGTCTCTTTAGATAGCATATGTGCATGCTAAGTTGCTTCAGTCATTTCCAACTATTGTGACCCCGTGGACCGTAGCCCGCCAGGCTACTCTGTCCATGGGTTTCTCCAGGCAAGAATTCTGGAGTGGGTTGCCATTTCCTCCTCCAAGATAGCATATATATGGGTCTATTTTTAGTATCCATTCAGCCCGTCTATGTCTTTTGGCTGGAACATTTAGTCATTTTACATTTAAGGTAATCTTTGATGATTATGTTCTTATTGCCATTATGTTGATTGTTTGGGATTTGTTTCTGTAGGTTTTTTTGTTCCCTTCCTCATTTGTTCTCTTTTGTGATTTGATGACTATCCTTAGTTTCATGTTTGGATTACTTTCTTTTTGTGTGTTATAGATCTTTCTTTTGTAGATTTTTGGCTTGTGGTTACTGTGAGGTTTTGATGCAGCAATCTATATATATAAACAAGATTGTTTAAAGTTTCTGGTCTCTTAATTTCAAATGCATTTCCAATATCCTGCATTTGTCCTCTTGTCTTCTCATGCTTGCTGGTTTAGATACCATATTTGTGTGTGGGTGATTTCCTACTTTTACTGTATGTTTGTCTCTACTGGTGAGCTTTCACATTTATAATTTTCTTGTCTCTAATTATGGCCTTTTCTTCTCCACCCAGAGAAGTTCCTTTAGAATTTGTCATATAGCTGGTTTGGTGGTGCTGAATTCTTCTAGCTTTTGCTTATCTGTAAAGCTTTTGATTTATCCATTGAATATGAATGAAAGCCTTACTGGGTAGAGTATTCTTAGTTGTAGATTTATCCCTCTCATCATTTTAACTATATCATGCCACTCCCTTCTGGCCTATAGAGTTTCTGCTGAAAACTCAGCTGATAATCTAATGGGTATTCCCTTATAATTTTTTTTTCTTCTTGCTACTTTTAGTATTTTTTCTCTGTCTTTAATTTTTGTCAGTTTAATAACTATGTGTCTTAACATGCTTCTCCTTGGTCTTATCCTATATGGAGCTCTGCATGTCCTAAACTGGAGTGTTTTCTTTCCCATGTTAGGGAAATTTTGGCTATAATCTCTTCAAATATCTTCTCAGCCCTTTCTCTCTTTTCATCTGGGACCCCTAAAATCCAAATGTTGGTGTGTTTAATGTTGTCTCTGAGGCCTCTGAAACTGCCCTCATTTCTTTTCATTCTTTTTCTTTATTCTGCTCTACGGCATTGATTTCCATCACTCTATCTTACGGCTCTCTTATTGTTCTTCTGCCTCATTTATTTTCCTATTGATTCTTTCTAGTGTATTTTTCATTCCAGTTATTGTATTGTTCAACTCTGTTTGTTCTTTAGTACTTCTGGGTCTTTCTTAAGCATACCTTGTGTCTTCTGGCTCTTTGCATCCATTCTTTTCCAAGGTCTTGGGGATCATCTTTGGTATCATTATTCCGAATTCTTTTTCAGGAAGATTGCCTATCTCTACTTTACTTAGTTGGTCTTCTGGAGTTTATCTTGCTCTTTCAGATGGAACCTATTCCTCTGCCATCTCATTTTGTCTGACTTTCTCTGTTTGTGACCTTTCCTTCAGGCTGCAGGATTGTAAGCTTCTCTTGCTGCTGGTGTCTGCCCCCTTGTGGGTGAGGTTGGTCCAGGGGCTTGTGCGGGCTTCCTGGTGCAAAAGACTGGTGCCTGCCCGCTGGTTGGTACAGCTGTCTTGTCCCTCTGATGGGCAGGACCATGCTAAAGACTGTTTAGAGGTGGCTGTGGGATCAGGATGGCTTCAGGCAGCCTGTCTGCTGGTGAATTGGGCTATGTTCCCATCCTGTTGGTTGTTGGACCTGAGGTGTCCCAGCACTGGAGCCTGCAGGCTGTTAGATAGGCAGGGCTAAGTCTTCGTGCCAAAATGGTGACTTTTGGGAGAGTTCGTGCCAAAGGATATTCCCTGAGGCTGCTACCTCCGGTGTCCTTGCCTCCACTGTGAGTCAGAGCCAACCTCCACCTCCCCAGGAGATCCTCCAAGACCCACAAGTAGGTCCGGCCCAGGCTTCTTTGTCCAGGGTCCCAGTGCACAGGAAACTTTGTGTGTATCCTCCAAGAGTGGAGTCTCTATTTCCCCTAGTCCTATAGAACTCCTGTACTCAAGCCCCAGTGGCCTTCAAAGCCAAATGCTCTGAGGGTTCCTCTTGATGCCAGACCTCCAGGTTAGGAAGCCTGATGTGGTGCTCAGGACTCTCACTCTTGTGGGAGTATAATTATTTTATGCAATATAATTGTTTTCCAGTTTGTGAGTCACCTGCCCAGTAGGTATGGGATTTAATTATATCACAAAAGCGCCCCTACTACCATTGTGTTGTGGCTTCTACATTACTTTGGATATAAAATATCTTTTTAAATGCTCCTAAAGTCGCTTCAATCGTGTCTAACCATTTGCAACCCTATGGACTGTGGCCAACCAGGCTCCTCTATCCATGGGAATTCTCCAGGAAGAATACTGGAGTGTGTTGCCATGCCCTTCTCCAAGGAATCTTCGTGACCCAAGGATTAAACCCAGGCCTCCTGCATTGCAGGCAGATTCTTTACCACTAAACCACCAGGGAAGCCCTCTTGTGTTGTGTTGTGTGTTTTTAGTAGGTTGAGTTTTTGGGTTTTGTGTGTTTATTTTTTTGATGGTGATTGTTCAGCAGTTAGGTATGATTTTTGGTGTTTTCCTGAAAGGAGATGAGCTCATTTCCTCTACTCCACCATCTTCGGGAATAAATTCCTTGGGACCTCAGCTGGTAAAGAATCCACCTGCAATGCAGGAGACCACGGTTCGATTCCTGGGTCAGGAATCCTTTGGGGAAGGGATAGGCTACCCGCTCCAGTATTCTTGAGCTTCCCTAGTGGCTTAGATGGCAAAGAATCTGCCGGCAATGTGAGAGTCCTGGGTTCAATCCCTGGTTTGGGAAGATCCGCTGGTGAAGGGAATGATTACCCACTCAAGTATTCTGGTCTGGAGAATTCCTTGGATAGAAGAGCCTGGAAGAACTACAGTCCATGGGATTGCAAAGAGTCAGACACAACTGAGCGACTTTCACTGTCACTTTGGAAACACTACTGATATTACACCAGCAGCAACAGCAGTGGCTGTATTTAGGCAGCCCTCACTATTCATCAGGCTCTTTTTCAAGTGCTTTGCCCATGTGATGTGATGTAATCCTCACAACTAAATGCTGCAGGAACTTGGTGCTAAGCTCTCTTATTACCCCCACTTTACAGATGGGGAAACTGTAGCCCAGAGAGGCTGTGTTCCTTGCCCAGAGGCACTCGGCTGATAAGTGCCAGAGCCAGGATTCAGCATTTGGTCTTCATCACCAGGCGGTACAACCTACAGCAGGAAGTTTCTGTCAAAGTGCCTCGACCATTAGGTGGGTGGGTGAGCTCACCCCCTGACCTGTGCCAGCTTTGCTCTGTAACCCACCCAGGTTCTGAGCCATCTCTTTCCCTTGTCTTCAGTTAAACTGAGCCAAGGTGAAGCCCTCTCATTTTCTACATGATCGAAAGCCAGGTTGAATTCAGAGAGCATGTCTGTTTCTGAAAACAAAGTGTCTGATACATCTGGAAGCCCAACATAATGAGTAAGACAGTTGCTGTCAGCTTGGATTACTGGTCCCAGTTCCGTATAAATGACCAGGAGGAGACAGAGACTGTTAGGTGTACCTAACAATCCTCAGCTACTCTCCAGATGAAAGGAAGGAACCAACAACGGGACCAGCGCAGAGGATGCCCCTGTCCCTTGCGACACCCAGGTTCAAGTGGCCTTGTTCTGATCATCTTGGATTCATCTTTTCCCATCTTCTGGGCTTAGGACTTTCCTGGTCTCAGAGCCAGGACCTTCCAGGCTTGGAGCTGTGGACAAGCTCAGAGCACACAAATGTCAACTGAGAGCTCAGAGGAGGTTCCTGAGGGAAATGTTTAGAGGAGGAAGATGAAAGGATGGTGTCACTGGACCTTACTGCTCCCTGGGAGACATGAGCCCGCCACTTACTCAAGACTCAGTCCCTCGAGTGGAAGATAAGCTCCCAAGAGAGGACCAGCCACCCCTCCCCTTGCTGGAGGCTTTGCTGCCTTTTCAAAGCATTTTGGTGCAAAACTATCTGGATGGAAGGATTTCCATTTTAATTTCCCCAAATATGTTATTTTCTTCGAGGTACAATTGCATGCAATATTACATTCAGGTGTTCAGCCTAGTGATGCAATACATGTTGCAAAATGATCACTACAATAAGTCTAGTTAACATCCATCACTGTACATAGTTACAATTTTTTTCCTGTGATAAGGAGTCTACTCTCAGCAACTTTCAAATGTGTAATACAGTATTATTAAGGATTGTCACCGTGCTGTATATCACATCCTCATGACATTTATTTCAGAACTAGAAGTTTGTGCTTTTTGACCTCCTTTCCTTGTTATTCCCATCCACCCCTGTAATATACCCTACCTCTAGCGACCACCAATGTTTTCTGTATTTATGAATGCTGGGTTTGTCAGTTGGCTTCCCTGGTAGCTCAGACAGTAAAGAATCCACCTGCCAATGCAGGAGACGTAGGATACACGAGTTCAATTCCTGAGTCAGGAAGATTCTCTGGAGAAGGAAATGGCAACCCACTCCAGTATTCTTGCCTGAGAAATCCCATGGACAGAGGAGCCTGGCAGTTATAGTCCATGGGCTCACAAAGAGTCAGACATGACTGAGTGACTTTTTGTTTTAGATGGCACATATAAGTGAGATGATATGATATTGGTCTCTTTTTATTTCACTTAGCATACTGCCTTTCGGAGGCCTCTTCATGTCACAGACGGCAGGATTTCCTTCTTTTATGGCTGAATAATGTTCCATTGTGTGTGTGTGTACGTGTCTACACACACCACATTTTCTTTATCCATCATTCTTTGATGGATACTTACATTGTTTCCATACCTGACAGTTGTGAAAATGCTGCAGTGAACGTGGTTGCAGGTATCTTTTCAAGTTACTGTTTTTGTTTTTTTTTTTAGGTAAATGCCCAGTAGTGGGATTGCTGGCTCATATGGTAGCTCTATTTTTAGTTTTTTAAGGAACCTCCATGCTGTTTTCTATAGTGGCTTCTCTAATTTTATTCCCACCAACAGTTCACAAGGGTTCCCTTTTTTCACATTTTTGCCAACACTTGTTACATCTTGGGTTTGTTTGTTTGTTTGTTTGTTTGTTTTTGGTGGTAGCCATTCTGACAGATGTGAGGTAATATCTGACTGTGTTTTGATTTGCAGTTCCCTGATGATTAGTGATTTGAGCATCTTTTCATGTGCCTGTTGGCCATTTGTATACCTCCTTTGGAAAAATAACTATACAAAGCCTCTGTCCATTTTTAAATTAGTTTGGTTTTCTGCTTTGTTTCATTTTTCATTTTTGCTGTTGAGTTATATGAGATCTTTACATGCATATTTTGGATATGAATGCTTTGTCACATACATGATTTGCAAAAATATTCTAGTTTGTATGTTTTCTTTTGATTTTGTTGATGGTTTCTTTTGCTGTCACAGGCATTTGAGTTTGATGTAGTCCCACTTGTTTGCTTATTATTTTGTTGCCTTTGCTACTTGGGTTAAGTCCAAAAGTCATCATTAGCTTTCCTTCTAGTTTTGTGATTTTGAATCTCTCATAGAAGTTTTTAATCTATTTTGAATTGATTTTGTACATGGTGTAAAATAGTAGTCTGGTTTAATTCTTCCTGGGTTTCTTTTTTAATTTAATTTTTATGTTATACTGTAGTATAGTTGCTTTGTAATATTCTGTTAGTTTCAGGTGTACAGAAAGTGATTCCATTATACAAATATATATATCCATTCCTTTTCAGATTCTTTTCCCATATATGTTATTACAGAATATTGAGTAGAATTCCCTGGGCTAAACAGTAGGTTCTTGTTGATTTTCTCTTTCATATATAGTAGTATATAGATGTTAATCCCAAACTCCAGTTTATCCCTTCCCTCAACCCTTGCCTTTCCCCTTTAGTAACTATAAGTTTCTTTTCTAAGTCTGTGAGTCTGTTTCTGTTTTGTAAATAAATTCATTTGCAATTATTTTAGATTCCAAGTGTGTGATATCATATGATATTTGTCTTTCTCTGTTTGATTTGTTCATTTGTGTGATAATCTCTAGGTCCATCCCTGTTGCTGCAAATGGCATGATTGCTTTCCTTTTAACAGCTGAATAATATTCCATTGTACATATGTACCACATCTTCTTTATCCATTCATCTACCAAAGGACATTTAAGTTGCTTCTGTTTCTTGGCTACTATAAATAGTGCTGCAGTGGACACTGTGGTGCATGTATATTTTCAACCTATGCTTTTCTCCACGTATATATCCAAGAGCAGAATTGCTGGATCATACGGCTGCTCTATTTTTAGTTTTTTAAGGAAACTCCATGGAGTTCTCCATAGTGATTGAACCAATTGAGATTCCCACCAACAGTGTAAAAATGCTCCCTTTTCTCCGCACCTTCTCCAGCATTTATTGTTTGTAGGCTTTTTGAGGACAGTCATTCTGACTGGTGTGAGGTGACATCTCATTGTAGTTTTGGTTTGCATTTCTCTGATAATTATCAGTGCTAAGCATTTTTCATGTGCCTCTTGGCCATCTGTATGTCTTCCTTGGAGAAATGTTTATTGGGTCTTATAGAAAAACCCAAACAAACTTTTTTGGCCAACTGGATAGATGTTGGAGATTAATCCCTTGTCAATTACATTGTTTACAAATATTTTTCCCATATCCTGCATTCTCACACTTGCTTAGTTTTGATACCATATTTGTGTGTGGGTGATTTCTTACCTTTTTCTGTATGTTTGTCTTTACTGGTGAGTTTTCACATTCATGAATTTTTGTTTCTAGTTTAGACTTTCTCTGCCTAGAGAAGTCCCATAGAATTTGTTGTAAAATATATCTGTTGGTGCTGAATTCTCTTAGCTTTTACTTGTATGTAAAGCTTCTGGTTTCTGCATTATATCTGAATGACAGCCTTGCTGGGTAAAATATCTTGGTTGTGGGTTCTTTTCTTTCAATACTTTTTCCTGGAAAATCCCATGGATGGGGAGCCTAATAGGCTGCAGTTCATGGGGTCAGCTAAGAGTCAGACACAACTGAGCGACTTCATTTTCACTTTTCACATTCATGCATTGGAGAAGGAAATGGCAACCCACCCCAGTGTTCTTGCCTGGAGAATCCCAGGGACGGGGGAGCCTGGTGGGCTGGCGTCTATGGGGTCGCACAGAATCGGACACGATTGAAGCGACTTAGCAGCAGCAGCAGCAGCAGCAGCAATCAGCTGATAAACTCATGAGAGTTCCTTTTTATGTTATTTGTTGCTTTTCTCTTGTTACTTTAAATATATATATATAGTCAATATAATTACTAATATGTCTCAGCATCTTCCTCTTTGGGTTTGAAGACTCCCCAAAGAGCCCCTCTTTGGAACTCTATATGCTTCCTAGACTTCAGTGCCTGTTTCTTTCCCCATGTTAAAGAAACTTGCAGCTACTGTCTCTTCAAATATTTCTCAGGTCCTTTCTCTCTCTCTTTTCTCCTCTATCGCTATCATGCAAATGTTGATGCATTTAATGTTGTCTCAGAGGTCTCTTCAGTTCAATTCAGTCGCTCAGTCATGTCCGACTCTTTGTGACCCCATGAATCGCAGCACGCCAGGCCTCCCTGTCCATCACCAACTCCCAGAGTTCACTCAGACTCACGTCCATCGAGTCAGTGATGCCATCCAGCCATCTCATCCTCTGTCCCCTTTTCCTCCTCCCCCAATCCCTCCCAGAATCAGAGTCTTTTCCAATGAGTCAACTCTTCACATGAGGTGGCCAAAGTACTGGAGTTTCAGCTTTAGCATCATTCCTTCCAAAGAACACCCAGGACTGATCTCCTTCAGAGTGGACTGATTGGATCTCCTTGTAGTCCAAGGGACTCTCAAGAGTCTTATCCAGCACCACAGTTCAAAAGCATCAATTCTTCGATGCTCAGCTTTCTTCACAGTCCAACTCTCACATCCATACATGACCACTGGAAAAACCATAGCCTTGACTAGACGGACCTTTGTTGACAAAGTAATGTCTCTGCTTTTGAATATGCTATCTAGGTTGGTCATAACTTTTCTTCCAAGGAGTAAGCGTCTTTTAATTTCATGGCTGCAGTCATCATCTACAGTGATTTTGGAACCAAAAAAGAATAAAGTCTGACACTGTTTCCACTGTTTCTTCATCTATTTCCCACAAAGTGATGGGACCAGATGCCATGATCTTCGTTTTCTGAATGTTGAGCTTTAAGCCAACTTTTTTACTCTCCTCTTTCACTTTCTTCAAGAGGCTTTTTAGTTCCTCTTCACTTTCTGCCATAAGGATGGTGTCATCTGCATATCTGAGGTTACTGATATTTCTCCTGGCAATCTTGATTCCAGCTTCTGCTTCTTCCAGCCCAGCATTTCTCATGATGTACTCTGCATATATGTTAAATAAGCAGGATGACAATATACAACCTTGATGTACTCCTTTTCCTATTTGGAACCAGTCTGTTGTTCCATGTCCAGTTCTAACTGTTGCTTGCTGACCTGCATATAGGTTTCTCAAGAGGAAGGTCAGGTGGTCTGGTATTCCCCTCTCTTTCAGAATTGTCCACAGTTTATTGTGATCCACACAGTCAAAGGCTTTGGCATAGTCAATAAAACAGAAATAGTTGTTTTTCTGGAACTTTCTTGCTTTTTCAATGATCCAGCAGATGTTGGCAATTTGATCTCTGATTCCTCTGCCTCTTAGACTGTCTTAATTTCTTTTTACTCTTTTTTTTCTTTATTCTGTTTCGTGGCAGTGATTCCTGCCATTCTGTCTTCCATATTATCTGTATTCAGCCTCATTTATTCTGCCATTGATTCCTTCTAGTGTGTTTTTCAATTCAGATATTTTATTGTTCATCTATTTGTTTGTTCTTTAGTTCTCCTGGGTCTTTGTTAAGTATTTCCTATGTCTTCTTGATTTGTGGCTCCATTACTTTTCTGAGAGCTAGGAACATCTTTACTATCGTTACTCTGAGTTCTTTTTGGGTAGATTGCCTATCTCCTGTTTACTTAGTTGTTCTTCTAGGATTTTATCTTTTCCCTTCATCTGGGACACATTCTTCTGCTGGCTCATTTTGTCTAACTTTCTGTGATTGTGGTTTCTGTCCTACAGACTGCAGGGTTGTAGTTCTTGCTTCTGCTTTCTGGCCCCCTGTTGGACGAGGCTGGCTGAGAGGCTTGTGCAGACTTTCTGATGGGAGCACGTGGTTCCTGCCTACTGGCAGATGGGGCTGGATCTTGTCCTTCCGGTGGACAGAAACGAGTCAGGGGGTGTGTCTAGTGGGCAGCTGTGTGGGACCTGAGAAAATATTTAAAGAGATAATAGCTGCACGCTTCTTTAACACTGCTGAGAGTCAAGAAGACTTTGGGCAGCCTGTATGCTAATAGGCAGGGCTGTGCCCCCTCACTGTTGGCTGTTTGCTTTGAGGTGTCTCAGCCCTGGAGCCTGCAGGCTTTTGCCAGGCCTTAATGAGAAAATGGTCGCCTCCAAGAGGGCTCCCAGTGAGTGCTCCCCAGAACTGCTGCCTCCAGTTTCTTTGTCCATGCACTAAGCCATAGTTGCTCCGCCTTCACACTAGGCCCTCCAGTACCAGCGGGTAGGTGTGGCCCAGGCTCTTCTGTGAGCACTGCTTTTCTCCTGGGTCCTGGAGGACATGCCTCATGAGTGGGGTTTCTGCTTTCCCCAGTCCTTTGGAATTTTTGCAGTCAAACTGTGCTGGCCTTCAAAGCCAGATTCTCTGGGCCTCTCTTCCCATTGCCAAGCTCCTAGGCTGGAGAGCCTGACATAGGGCTCAGAACTTTCACTCCTATGGGAGAACGTCTATGATATAATTGTTTTCCAGTGGGTCACCCATCCAGCAGGTATGGGATTTGATTTTATCACAATTGCATCCCTCCTACTATCTTGTTGTGACGTCTTCTTTGTGTTTGGATCTAGGCTATCCGTTTTGATAGGTTCCAGATTCTTTTTGTTGATGGTGGTTCATCAGTTAATTGTGATTTTAGTGTTTTTGTAAGAAGAGGTAAGGTCACATCCTTCTACTCCATCATCAGGTCTTCCAAGAACTTTTTTTTCCCCTTGTGCTTCATCTAGCTTCACTTGCTTTGTATAGGATACCTCAGACAGAGGCCCCCTCCCAGCACTTCAGACCAGAGTTCTTCTCATCTCTGTGTCTGCTTTTATGCCAATACCATACTGTTTTGGTTCCTGTAACTTTGTAATATAGTTTGAAATCAGGGGGTATGATGGCTCTAGCTTTGTTCTATTTTCTCAAGATTAGTTTGGCTCTGGGGTTCTGTTATGGTTCCACACAAATTTTAGGATTATTGTTCCATTTCTGTGGAAAGTGCCATTGGAATTTTGATAGAGATTGCATTGAATCTGCAGATTGCTTTAAGTAGTATGGACATTTTAGCAGTATTAATTCTTTCAATCCATGAGCATGGAATATCTTTTTATTTGTCTTTTTCAGTCTCTCATCAATGTCATATTTTTCAGTGTATAGGTTTTCACCTCTTTGGTTAAATTTATTCCTAGGTAGTATTTTACTGTGGGGTGTGTGTGTGTGTGTGTGTGTGTGTGTGTGTGTATGTGTGCGCAATTGTAAGTGGGACTTTTTTCCTAATTTTTCTTCCTGATAGTTCATTATTAGTACAAAGAAACAGAACAGCTTTTTGTCTGTTGATTTTGTATCCTGCAGCTTTACCAAATTCCTTTGATTTTAACCATTTTTTTTTTTCTTGTGGAGTGATTTGGGTTTTCTACAAATAATATCAGGTCATCTGTCAATAGTGAAAGTTTTACTTCTCTTCTGATTTGAATGCCCTCTTTTTTCTTGTTTAATTGTCCTAGCTAGGACTTCTAATACTATGTTGAATGAAAGTGACAACAGTGGGCCTCGTTATCTTGTCCCTGACCTTAGAGAAAAAGCTTTCAGATTTTCAGCATTGCGTATAATGTTCGCTGTGAGCTTGTCACATATGGCTTTTATTATCTTAAGGTACTTTTCCTCTGTATCCATTTTGTTGACAATTGTTATCATGAATGCATACCAAGCTTTGTCACATGCTTATTCTGTGTTTTTTGAGAAGGTTCGTTCATTATTTTCAGCCAGTCCGGGTCTTCATTGCTGCACACGGGCTCTCTCTCGTTGTGGTGAGCAGGGGCTGCTCTTCATTGTGGTACGTGGGCTTCTTGTTGCAGAGCATGCGCTCTAGGGGCACAGGCTTCAGTGCTTACAGAGCGTGGGCTCAGTGGCTGTGCTTCGCCGGCTCTAAAGCACTGGCTTGGTAGTTGTGGCACATGGGCCTAGCTGCTGCGCAGCATGTGGGATATTCCCAGAGCAGGGATTGGACCTGTGTCTCCTGTGTTGACAGGTGGATTACTAACCACTGGACGGCCAGGGAAGCCCTTGTTCTGTGCTGAGTGAGATGATCGTATGATGCGACCTTTCACTGTGTTAGTGTCATGTGTCACATTGATTTGCAGATGTTGACCCATCTTTGCATCCCTGGAATAAATCCCACTTGATCATGGTGTATGATCCTCTTACCGGTCTGTTGAATTTGATCTGCTAATGTTTTGCGAGGTTTTTGCATCTTTGTTCATCAGGGATATTGGCCTGTAATTTTCTTGTGTTGTCCTTATCTGGTTTTGGTATCAGGGTAATACTGGCCTCATCAAATGAGTTTGGAAGTATTCCTTATTCTTCTCTTTTGGGAGAGAGTTTGAGAAGGATTGGAATTGATTGTTCTTCAAACTTTTGATAGAGTTTACTAGTGAATCCACCTGGTCTTGGACTTTCGTTTGGGAGAGATTTTTTGATTATTGGGTTTATCTCCTTACCAGTAAGCAGTGTGTTCAGACTTTCTATTTCTGCATGACTTAGTCTTGGTGGTCTGTGTGTTTCTAGGACTTTATCCATTTCTTCCAGACTATTTGGTTTGTTGTCATGTGATTTTTCTTAGTAGTCGCTAATAATTTTTTGTACTTCTGTGGTATCAGTTTTAAGAATTTCTGACCGTTGCAGTTCCTTAACATCTAAATATCTCCAGTAGGCAAAAACCCTTGTCCACAGCAAGAGGAGCGTCATTCTGCCCAAGTTTCCTCATTGATTAAATCAAAATACTCCTGCCCTTTCAGTACCTGACCATCATTCATCTCTCATGTGGTCCTTATCCCTTCCCACCACCTCCTGTTAAACATAGCTGCTCTTCTTATTTAGGGAAAATGACAAGGCAAATTTCAGACTTGGTTAATGTCTCTCTGTTAATCACCTCGGGCAAGGACAGGCTGGTAAATGCAGGCCCTTATCCACAAACTGCTTTAAACCAGGGTGTCCTTTCCCTTCCTCCTCCCGGCCTGACACAGGTTCTCTCTGGACAAGGACACAGGAGTCATCATGCTGATTGCTAGACTGGACTATGAGCTCATCCAGCGTTTCACCTTGACGGTCATTGCCCGGGACGGGGGCGGTGAGGAGACCACAGGCCGGGTCAGGATCAACGTGTTGGATGTCAACGACAATGTGCCCACTTTCCAGAAGGATGCCTATGTGGGCGCCCTGAGAGAGAATGAGCCTTCTGTCACACAGCTGGTGCGACTCCGGGTAAGATGCTGGGGTGCCCTCTGATCTGTGTGTTTCCCTTGTCCTTCTCTCTCTCTGCCGTCTCCTTGACTACCCCTTTGTAAAGCCACTGCAAGAAGTGCCGACACCCATCCACGAAGGGTTCTGCTCAGATCAGGGGTCACATTCTCTATCTGGGTCAGGCCCACCTCTGAGCACCACTTTGCACCCCTGGTCACTGAGTGAGACTAGTGTCTGCTTTGGCTTAGATTGTAGGTCTCCATTCACCACCCTGCACCTCCCCTGGTGAGTGCCAAGCAGTTCCTTGTGTAAAGTCCCCCATCCAAACCCTTTAGTGATAGCCTACAGTCAGGTACTGCTGCAGCTGGAAGGCACCAGAGACCGTGGACACAGCCCAGTTCATGGAAGGGGAAAGAGGAAGGGAGAGGCGGGCGCAGTGAATTAGTAGAGAGTCAGGACAAGAACTTGGGACTCCATACTTCAAGCATCCTCCTGCTGTGAGTCCCTCCACCATACGTCGGTGACCTGTAATCAGAAACTGCTTAACATCTCATGCCCCTTCCTCACTCTGCCGACCCAGAGTGACAGGGCCCAGAGCCTCCAATTGGAACTTATTTCTAAAGGAGGCAGGGATAAGGGCAAGGTGAAAGAGGTGGGCGTGGGGGACACACAGAAGGCACGACCACATGCCCACCTAGTCTGGCTGTGGCTCCCCAGTGGACCCTGCCCAGCTCCTCTTACACACAGACCGGGAGGGAGGCCCCTGGAGGCTCCTAGGGTCGGAGACATTTGGAAAGAGCTAAATAATGCAGCCACACCAGAGACGGTCAAGGAGGAGGAGGATACCTGACCCCATTCCAAGTGTCTTCTTCTCTCCTTGCATTCATGCAACCTGCACTTATTAGACATCTACTGTGTGCCAAACACTGGGCAATTCTAGGTATCAGTTGCAGTCAAGAAATGAAGTTCCTTCCCACATGGAGCTGACAGTCTGAACAAGGAAGGCAGACGGTAGACAGGCTATAATCAAGAAGGAGAGGAATGGGGTGTCCAGCACAGGACCTAACCCAATCCAGTGGTCAGGGAAGGCCTCCATGCATAGGAAGGTCCAGCTGGGACTAGGGGTCTAGGTCATGCCAGGTGTGGTGGAGACCCTTTTCATCCTCTGGATAAGGCCTGATGCTGCTAAGTCGCTTCAGTCGTGTCCGACTCTGTGCGACCCCATAGATGGCAGCCTACCAGGCTCCGCTGTCCCTGGGATTCTCCAGGCAAGAGTACTGGAGTGGGCTGCCATTTCTTTCTCCAATGCATGAAAATGAAAAGTGAAAGTGAAGTTCCCTCTAGGCCTTCAGCCTGCCCTCTAGGTTCTCCAGGATACCTCCACACCCTACATCATGTGTGTCTGCTGGGAGCCAGAGGGTAGCCTCCAACTCGGGGGCAAGGAGAGCCTGGATCACCCAGAGAAGGGGCGCTCAGAGAGGGGCCAGCCCTTCCTTCCTCCCACCCTCTTCTGGCCCCAGCATCACTGAAAGCTCATGGGCCCTGTTCATCATCTTCCTTCCAGGCAACGGATGAAGACTCCCCTCCCAACAACCAGATCACCTACAGCATTGTCAATGCCTCTGCCTTCGGCAGCTACTTCGACATCAGCGTGTATGAAGGCTATGGTGGTACGTGCAGGAATGAGGGCCCGGCCTGGGGAGGAGGGTCGACAGGTGGGAACAGGGCTGCACTTCACACCCGTCTCAGGAGGGGGCCCTTCTGCCTCCCAGACACCCTGGACCACTTGGGGAGCTTCCCCACAGCCCCTGTCGGCTGGATCAGCACATGGCATAGGGTTACCTTTTCATAGGTTCAAGATCTGTGTCTCTAATCAGCCAGATCTTTGAATCTTAGTTTTGTGGCCAGCTGGGCTTCTTAAGTTACCAGCATGTGTGAGGTCTCTGTTAAGAAAAGGTGTCTGAGCAGATCTGTGGTATGTGGTAGGTGGGGGGAGGCTTATTAGCCAAGCTTCCCCATCACTTGGGCATGCTGTGGCTACTGCCCAGCCCTTCCTGGCAGTGGCCTTTCCCTGCCTGGCCAGGCACAGTTCCATACTCTGGAACTTGCCCCACCTGCCTCACTGTGGGTCCTGATCCCAGGAGCCCAGGAAGGAAATAGCAGCAATAACCTCAAGCTCCAAGATCCCAAGAGACCACTTGTTTTTCTTCCGAGGCCCAGAGACAGAGGGCAGTTTGCCGAAGTCACACAGCAAAACTGTCCAGGCAGGCCCTTGTGGTCTGGCTCTTGGCTGGCTTTCAGCACCTGCCTCCCCACCAGAGTCCAGCTGCTGAGAACCACCTGCACTCGCACCTGACGGGGCCGCTTCTGTGTCTTTGCAGAGTCTGCTCCTTCCACTGGAAAGCCCTTCTTCCCGACCCCTTTGCCCTGCTTCCCTTTTACTTCTGGCTAGCTTTAAGATCATTTGGATGCCCTCTCCTCCGCGAAGCTTCCCTAATGCTGGAAGATGAGCTCAGTGTCCCCAAGACAAAGCAGATGGGCACTGGGTGGCTCTGAATGTGGGACTCACTCCTCCTCCCACCCCACAGTTGTGTCAGAGACAGGTTACTGCAGAAGCTGCATCCTGGCTCAGGATGCTGCAGCCTAAGGAGCTCTGTAAGATCTGTGTCCCCCTTTTAAAAGCTGAGCAGTCCCGCACCTCTGCCCACCCTCACACCTCACCACATTCTCAGCAAGAAGAACCCTCCTTGGGTTTTACATTGCCAAAGTGGTAATGGTGTTTCTGTTTCCCAAATAGAAAGTGGCGGTTTAATATTATAGGTAATGCCTTTGCAGAATACCTATGCCCCCACTCCCAAGCCAGTACGTCTTCCTTCCCCAAACTGCAAATCAATGGCTTAGCATGAAAGGAAAAGGTGAGAGTCCAGGGATGTGCAGTGTGTCTCTGGGGAAGACACTGAACCTCTCTGAGCCTGCTTTCCTCATCTGTAAAGTGGGGCTTACATTACCACCTAAATAGTTGCCACCTGCTAGGCTCAAGAGTGGGCCTGGCACAGATCAACAAGTCAGTAAACCTCAGTCAAGTCCATGAGGCTGGGAGTTCACAGGCAGGAGGGAAAAATCAGGCCAAGCCAGCCACACCCTCTCTGCCCAAAGGGGAGCCCTGGCCAGATGGGCATGTAAAGTCTGCTTACAGAGGGCCTGGGGCCTGTCCTGTCATTTTAGTGATCAGCGTGAGCCGCCCCCTGGATTATGAACAGATACCCAACGGGCTGATTTATCTGACTGTCATGGCCAAGGACGCTGGCAACCCCTCTCTGAACAGCACTGTCTCTGTCACCATTGAGGTGTTTGTAAGTACCCAGGAGTGTACTGGCCTTGCTATTCTGGAAACTGGGGTGGTGAGTGTGCTCCCAGAGTATTGGAGCCCTGCTAAAACCCTGTGTCCCCACATCCTTGGCTGTCCGCACAGCTGTCCCCACAGCTGTCCCCACAGCTCAGAGCATTACTCAGACTGTCCCAAAGGCTGTCCCCTAGCAAACTGCCTCCCTGCTCGGCCAGGGAAGGCACAGGGCCCTGGGACCCAAGGATAGCCTGATGGTCCTGCTCTAATTTCATTTCGGCGCCTTAAGACTCCCTCTGGGGTGGAGCAGGAGCTGGGGCTCATGCAGGGAGGTAATGTCCTGTGTTCCTTCATTTATAGCCACATTCCGTGAAGTTCAAGGGAATTCCTGGAAGGTCATCCTCTCTCTTCTATCTCTCTCTGGGCCCCTCTTTCTTCTTCACTTCCTTTTTCTATTCCTCTGAAGATCTAAAGGGGCCTAAAACCAAACCACAGCTTGTCTGACACGAATATCAAACACACCTTAGTGCTTTCCGTGTCTGAAATTATCAGTCACTGAATCCATCTCCACACTGGTTCACTGGCCCCACACAGCTCCCCCAGCGATTCCAGGGATGCAGAGCATGGTCTGACACCAGGCCAGGGGGCCTTCCCGCCCCCCTCGGCCCAGACACCCACCTCCATCCCATGAAAGGCTACTGCCTGCGGAGACGGTGAGCACATGCTGATGGAAGAGTTAGTGCATCACTGGCTCCAGGAGGGTTTGATCAGATTGTCAGGTTAGGAGATTTGCTGTGATTTGACAAAGGCTCAGCAGAAACTTGCCCAGGTTGCCGGATAACTTTCCTATCCCAGCTGGCTTGGCCAACATCCCCTGGTGCTGCCTCACACCTGGCTTTATCGAGCCTCATCCTCTCAACCCAAGACTGAGCCTCCAGGGCCAGCCCTGGGCAGGGGACCCGCTTGCTTACAGAATATGTTGGGGTGGGCACTGATGGAAAAGTCTAGGGTGATGCCTGGAGGAACCTTGCATCTGGGTGTGTGGGAGCAGCATTTAGGGGGAGCAGGGGACAGAGAGGCTCTATAGAACCAGGTCCAGGAAATGGAAGGGCAGAGTCGAGGACCCTCATCTCACACATCAGGCTCCAGGGGGTGGCCAGAAGGAGATCCTCAAAACCCAAAAGCATGCCTGCCTTTAATGTGAGACCACCCACCTGAAACCCAAGGCTAAGTAAGAGCGGAGAAGCACAGCACGCTTGCTATCAACCCTGACCACATCCTAGTATTCTTGCCTGCATGGCCCTGACCCTGACCACAGCCCCCAGGGGCCCCCTTAATCTTGGCCACACTCATAACCCTGACCAGTCCCCTCACCATCAACAACACTTTCAACCAGAATCCTGCTCTGCTCCTGTGTGTGCTGTGCAGTAGAGACTGGGGAGGGATATGAAGGTGCCTGTGAATCCTGCTTCCCCACAAAGGGACACTGAATAGAGAGAGGAGCATGGCTTGGGGGTATATGGCTTTGACACTCAGCTCTGCCACCCTCTAGCCAT
The DNA here is from genome assembly GCA_917880005.1 of Nanger dama. Classification (NCBI taxonomy): domain Eukaryota; kingdom Metazoa; phylum Chordata; class Mammalia; order Artiodactyla; family Bovidae; genus Nanger; species Nanger dama. The sequence continues at coordinate 17,866,744 of CAKJTW010000028.1, read as the reverse complement.
GTGACCTGGGATTCTTTTCCCCTCTGAACCTCAGCTTCCTCACCTAAAGAGTGGGGATCCTCGTGGTACTGCCTCATGATACTGTCGTGAAGATTAAGCGTGATCGTGTGGGTGGGACTTGGCTCCAGTAACATAGGCCATCTTACTGCTGGTAAGACAGACGTGTTCCAGTGGCGGCATCCATACACCAGGCTCTCTAATGCACAGGGAGTTGCAGGGAATTCAGCTGGGCAGAGAAGGACCTGCTCTAGACTTTTTGGAAACAGATGTGAAAGAGGGTGAGAGTAGGGGAGGTTTAGGGAAATAGATTGAGGTGCTCTGTGCTACCCAGGTATGGGCACGTAGCATTGACCAAGTGTAAATTCAAACTTCTTGAGCTTCATGCTGTGCCAGCTGCTTTCACGTTACATAGGCTCTCTTGATCCCATTCTCAGACGAGGCAGCTGAGGCTCAGGGAGGGAGCATAGTTGGTGCAAGGTCACTAGTGCCTTCCTCGCTTTCTGGCTGGTAAGTGGCATTTGAATTTAGCTCCAGTCCTAGTTAGCCAAGATTTGAACTCTGACCAGTCTGACTCCTGGGCTCTCGTTCTACCCACCACACTCCTAGGCTTGGAGGCTTGGACATCCCAGTCTTCATGTGACTGAGACGAGTGTGCCTCAAAGTTCATGTGGATTCCCCAGAGTCTTCTTAAAATGCAAATTCTCACTTAGCGCATCTAGGGAAGGGCTGAGGCCCTGCATTTCCACATGCTCCCATGAGATGCTGATCCTTCTGGCCAGGGAACCGCTCTTTGAGTAGTGGGGCCTTCAAAAATCTGCCCTCGTGGGATCTTGAATCCCAGGGACTGCCTCAAATCCCAGCCCGCTTCCCAACCTGTGGTTGGCTAAGGAAGGACCTGGGGAGGGCCTCTCTCTCTCTCTTTTTGCCTCAACCCCTCACATGGAGCTGGAATAGGAAGTAAATGGCCCAGAGACAGAACTGACCTTTTATCTGCTGTGAATAGAAGAGTGACCAGCAGCCTCCATCTCCCTCCCTGATATTGGGGAGTGGGGGTCTCCATGTCCAGGGGCAAGTGAGGGCAGGAGTCCACCTGTCATCTCAGCAAGCCAGCACATGCCCTGGCCTGGAGCCACCTCAGTCCAACAGAAGGGGTGCTATTTTCAGATTTCCTCACAACCGTCATGCAGGTCAGCAGGGACCCTGTACTTCCCTTCTGGGTCCGCCCTGGCCCGTGGCAGCAGGGCAGACCTGGTAACAAAGACAGGTACCACCTTGACTGTGAGTGAGCATCATCTCTTGAGCAGAGCTTTGGGACGGTGCAGTCACTTGTGTCTAAGGACCACACTTGAAAAGGTCACCGCCTCCGGGTTGGTCTTTCATGTGGGTGATTTTTAAGTAGCTGTCACTTGGCTGAGCTGCCTCCTCCTTCTTCCAAAGGGATTTTCTCTCAACAGAAAAGGGAAAAAAAAAAGCCCCAGCAGAGATGAAGGAGTTGATGGCAGCATTTACTGCTCAGGTTGGGGGTGGGGAGAGGCAGATCGAGGCGACAGGGCTGTGCAAGGAGGGGGCGGGCGTGGGGGCCAGGTGATTCCTTTTCATCCACTGCTTGTTGGTTTTTAATAAAGAAGTCAAACTCGGTTTGTAGATTTCCCATTAGGGGACAATAAGCTTTTGTAGAGGGAGCCGCTGAATTAGAACTAATAGTGAATGTAGCACCAGGATCCGGGGAAATATCAGCGCTAATAAGTTTCTGCCTCATGCTCTGTCACTGACATTCTCCACACCGCTCCGTGCAGCCAAGCAGAAGGCTTAAATATGTACGTATGTGGGGCACTCGTGCCCACACCAGGGATGACCAGGCGTGCTGCTGGGCATCAGACATTAGGTGGGGCTTCGCACTACCAGTTCTCTGAGGCTGGGGGAGAGGGACAGGTCAGCAGGAGCTGGTGTGTGGTCCAGAGCCAGGGGCCAGATTGGGGAGTAAGAGCACTCCACTCTGGGCACCACAGTCTCAGCACGATGGGAGGCTCTGAAGTCCCAAGGGGTGGACAGCCAGATATCAGGCCGTCTCCTTCCTTTCTGATTTATCTTTTAAATTTGTCTTATCAAATAGTTGATTCCTAATGTTATGTCCAGGCCACCTCCTTCCTCCTGTTTGCTCAGCCAGAAGTGAGTGACTCCAGCAGAGTGACTCACTAGAGGAGCCTTTCCACCAGGGGGCTCCCAGTCCAGGGGGGAAGTGGGCCCCTGGGAGTCTGAGAGCCAGAGCCTACGGACCCCCAGGGGGCTACCACCCGTCTGTCCCCTGAGCTCCATGCTGGGCTCTTGGGGAAGGGGGAGAAGGCACCAAGCCATGTGGGCCAGCGAGGCTTCCTCCAAGAAGAAACGGGGAGGAACTCTCGCTGGGTGATTGCAAAAGTGGTTGATGGGCACTGAGGACCAGAGTCTTCAAGGGTAGGGAAGTCTGCCTGATTGTGGAGGAACTGTGGGAGCAAGAGGAGGCAGAGGCTGGGGCCCGGGGCCTGCACTGCTGGGTCAACCCACTGACTTAGCACCATCTTCTGGCCACTCAAGCAGGCTGGACCTAAGGAGGGATTGCTCTAGGACCGGAGCTGGGGGCTCTGGACCGGGTTTGCTCAGCAGGTGGAGGTGCTGCTGTTCTTACGCATATGCAGAAGGGTCTGGAATTCCAGCTCTGGGAGCCCCTGCCTGCCATTGCATACTTCAGTATCTTCTGGGTTGAGATACTCCTTTCTCCCTTCATTTCTAAGAGGGCGAACATTGATAGGGTTCCTGGAACCTTCTACTAGCATCTTGGTGGAACTGGATGGGAAGGTCCAAGTGTGGGGCTGATGAGTTGAGGTTGAGAGAACTGGAGTGAACTTGGAGTTCAGCTGGGAGACCGACAGGAGAGCCAGGTGAACTGGGAGTTACGGGCAGGCCCAACTGGCGCCTCATTCTCCATCGCTCCGGCCATCACCGTCCGTTCTCGACTCCCACACGTTTCTCCAAGGCCTGTCCTGCCACTGTGAACTGGAGCCCAGCGGGAGGGTCACCTGATTGCCTCGTGGCACCCCACCTGGCTCCGTGACACACTGAGGTCAGCAGAGCTCCTTGGTGCCAGCCATGTCCAGCCTCCCTGCAGTGACCGATCCAGACTGCCTCCCTGGTTCCTGAAGCCTGTCCGTTTTCTTTCCAGGATGAGAATGACAACCCCCCCACCTTCAGCAAGCCTGCCTACTTTGTGTCTGTGGTGGAGAACATCATGGCAGGTATGGCCCGGGTCGGGGAGGCCAGCAGCCACAGCATTCAGGGTGCAGGCCTGGCCTTGCACAAATGCCAGAGCCCCCTGCCCTCCCTGTGTTCCCACAAGTGGAACCTCTGGAGGTGTGCGGCTGTCCACCCGCTGGTAGTTTCTTCCAGAGCGCCGACTGTGTGCAGACACTCTGCCGAACGCTTGGTCCCTAACACCTCCTGTAGCTAGTTTTCCTTCAGGGAAGAGAATAATGGCTGAGGATTAATTCAGCAACCTCAGGTAAACAAGAATGCCCTGAAAGTTCCAGGTTTATGGGGCATGAGGCCAGTCCCAGGGCCCGTGATGGCTGAGGGGTTACCCTAGAGGATAGCGTGTGTTCCTAGGTGAGGAGAGAATGGGAGGCTCCTCCCTGGGCCGCATCTCAAGTGCCAGGGCCCACCTTGCAGACCCAGAGCCACCAGCTCCACACCTGAGTTGTCCTCAGAGCAGGCCAGAAGCTTTACCCTTACACCCCAAGTGGATGTTCCGTGGGGAGACTCAGGTCAGGAATTGCTACGGCAGCTGGAGGGGTCAGGGTCACCCAGAGGAGCCCGGGGACACTGGAATCTGACAGCTGGAGTAGGGGGCAGTTGTAGGAGTCACGGACACCTTGAGTCAGAGATAGCAGAGGAGTCAGGGAGCAGCTGGAACCAGAGGTAACCTTCCCTAGCACTGCCGGGCCTTCTGAAGAGACCTTCTAAAGGTACCCACCTGGTGTCTGATCATTTGCTGGACAGGGCCCAAGCTGGGCCCAGCCCACCCTGCCGCATGCCAGAGCACCACTGTTGAAGCAGCCCCCCACACTCCCCTCCATCCCCAGAGACTCTGACAAGGAGAGGCCTTCATCCTGCACTTCATCCTCTTCCACGTTGAGTGTGCTGGGATAAAGGAGTGTATCAGGGAAAGGTGCCTGTCCTCCTGTCAGGACAGGACTAGGAGTCAGATCAGAAGCCCCATGGCTCCCCAGAGGGACCCAGAAAGACCTGACTGTCCACAGCCCCCTGCCTGGCCCTCACACCCCCTAGGAACTGTTGATTTACTGGCATGATAGATACCATGGTCAGACCTGTGTCTCACCTGTTTTATCCCGCAGGATCCTCACCAGCCATCCCACAAGTCAGGCTTTATCGTTATACCCATTTTACAGAGGAAGAAGCCAAGGCTCAGACAAAGTAAAGCATTTGCCAGAGGTCCCACCAGATTCCAGGCAGGGCATGGTGACTCTAGAAGGCCACACACTGACCCTTCTCACCCCCCTGCCAGAGCTGGAAGGAGGGGAGCCGGAAGCCCTGGGGGCATGGCTGTAGGAAAGACTGCCCTCAGAGTTTGGATAGGCCTCTGGAAAGGCTGAACCCCTGACCCAGGGTTTCACAGAGATGAAAGTGAGGGCCTTAACTGGGCAGTAAAGAGAAAATAAAACCTTTTACAAATTCTCCTTGTGAGCAAGATAAAATAAGACCAAAATTGAATACAATAAATGTAGAATAATTTAATATGGAGCTTCATTTCTTTTTGAGTCAAAGTTGAAGCTGGCCATTCTGAGCTCATTTACTGTGGTGGCGTCAGGGAGGGGTGGGGTGGGGCATAGTGTGCTCTGGGGCTGGACCAGGACTGAGCTGGGGGAGGAAGGGGTGGGCCTGACCCCTCCCAGGCTCCGCTCCCCTCCCGTGGAGCCTGGTTCCCACACAGCCCAGGAGTCTGGGCCACAGGAGCAGGTGGTGGGGCCCACTCTCATCCCCAGATGGCCCCTGGGGCAGGCCTCCTGCCCTCTGAGGTCTCCTTCACTTCCTGTGCCCTGTCCTGCTCCCAGAGCCTGGGGCTGTGAGCCCAGGGTGAGCAGACCCCACTCCTTTTGTCTCCCGGAAGGAGCCACGGTGCTGTTCCTGAATGCCACAGACCTGGACCGCTCCCGGGAATATGGCCAGGAGTCCATTATCTACTCCTTGGAGGGCTCTTCCCAGTTCCGGATCAACGCCCGCTCAGGTGAGCCCTGACCCTCTGCACCTGCAGCTGATGCTCCATACCCAGCCTGGGGACCGTCCTCTGGGCCAGAGCCTCCTGAGCACACCAGCTTGGAGCACTTGGCCTTATCCCTAAAATATCCAAGTGAGATTACTGATCTTAAAAAAGTCACAATGTGAACTCATTCACCAAAGAATGTCTTTCGGTGTGAAGAGTCATGTTAGGTTTAAATATGTTCCATTTCACAATTATCTGGCAAACCAGTGCTCTTCAAGGACATCTTTCTTCAAGCCTATGTGTCTCAGTGGCTGACCTCATTCTCGAATCCTGGCTCCTCTTCCTAACATGAAATGTGCCTCAGTTTCCCCACCTACAGAGGATATACATACTAGGGGTGTTGTGTGAAAACAGGAGTCACTATAGAGAACTTGGAGTTGTCCCTGGCACAGAGTAAGTACTGACTAAATTAGGTTGTTAGCATTAGTTTCTTTGGTCTTTCCACCCTGGGGCTCCCATCAGCTCCCTGCTCAGCCGGTATAACTTCCTTTCTTCTTCATTTCTCCATATGCCTCCCTCCAGCTTTCTGTCCTCCTTGAGGCTGGGTGGGAAGCAGGGCAGAAAAAAGCAGCAAGACACCCCAGACTTCTAAGTCAGAAGCTGGAAAGGAATGAGAGGCCTCTGAACATTCATTCATACCTTCACTCAGCTGTCAGTCGGGGCCTGCTCTCCACCAGGTGCTGTGCTGGGGCTGGGGAAAGAGAATGGAATAAGACATGGCTCACCCTCACGGGGCTCCAAGTCAGCTCAGTGGACGTGCAAGGCTCCCCACTTCCAAGTTCTCCTTTGTGTATTAAGGGAACTTGTAGATGCTGAACAGGCCAACCCCTGAAACCTCAGTGGCTTAACACAATAGAACTTAAACTCACACAGCAATCCAGTGCTGTGTTTGGTGGACAGTCTTCCACATGGTGATTCAGGGACCTAGACTCCGACTCCTTCCATGTTGTGGCTCCAGGGTCACTGCAGAAAGGAAAAGGGAATGTGGGATGTTGTGCAAGGAGATGTTTATGGGTCAGACCTGGAGGTCACAGACATCACTGGGGCCCACATCCCATTGGCCAGAACCATGCAATGGCCCTGCCAAATGCGAGGAAGGGGAACAGCATAGCCCCTGGCCTGGCAGCTCCTCTCCAGCAATCATTCTGGCCTGGGAAGGGAGCAGGAGCCTTTGATGGACCCTGGCCGTCCTTGCCATCGGCGGTCAGCGGCCCAGCAGGGCATCTAGTCTTCCTGTTATCTGCGCCTCCGTGCTCCAAGCCTGCCTTCGGTCTCTTTCACCCTGCTTTCCTGGGAGCTCGGGGAGCAGATGGCTGGTGTACAAAGGCTTAACACATCCAGGGCCAGCCTGCGCCTGCTACTCCACCTCTGACAAAGCCGGTGCCTCCCTCTGACTTCTTAGGAGCCTCCACCCTCAGAAAGTCTGTGTTTCTGGGGAGCTCAGAGGGCTGTCATTAAGGAATATTAGCCAGGCACTCAGCACTGTTCTAAGCGCTCTGACCAGCATCACCACCACCCTGAGGTAGGTCTTACCTTCACGTCATCCCCGTTTTCCTTACAAGGAAATTGAGGCAGAGGAGGGGGTAAATCACTGGACTCAGGATTCACAGAGCCTGAACTTCTGACTCCAGAGCCCAAACTCTCAGCGCTCTGTTCTCTGAAGCCATGTAGGCTGCGTGCCGCCCCAGATACAGTGGCGGGCACACTGACCTTTCAGCACCTACCCTGCCTCCCCAGTCAGGGACTCCATCTCTACCCTGGGGCCTTTCATAATGACTTGGACATTTTCTTGCTGCCTTAACACAGCTCCTTCAGCACCAAAGATGTAAGCGTTCTCCTCTGAGCGCCTTGGTCAAATTAGCCAGGCCCACTCCACAAAGGTGGCCTTAATTGGATCTAATTTCTCAGACAGGAGGAGCCATCTATCATGCCGACAAGTTCATGTTTAAAACTTTTTAGAGATTAATTTCTTCCTCGCCCTGCCAATTAATTGACACCACCCCAGCACGGAGTGTGGCTTGGCAGGCAAACGAGTGCCAGGCTTTTGTTCCTTCAGTGCCCTGGCCCCCAACCCCAGCTTCCTTATCATGGCAGGAAGGGGAAATATGAGAGTGGAAGAGTCCTAGGGACCACCTGCCCAGCTCCCGTATATTATGGTAGAATAAACCAAGCCCAGAGAAATTAAGTAACCTGCCCCAGGTCACACAGCTCAACCAATGGGAATAGCACACGGTCCTTGCCCTTGGAGGACCCTCAAAGTCCCTTGGAAGAAAATGAGCATTTTCTGAATGTTGGAAACTTCACCTATAGTTATTTAATCCTCACAAAGCTCTGATTTGAAAGCATACTAATCTCTTTTAGATGAAAAAACTGAGGCTCAAAGAAATTAATTAACTTTCCTGGAAAGGACAGTCATACAGTCATCAGAAGTCACAGCTGGACTTCACTGTCCTCAGAGCTCCGGCTCTTTGCAGTGGCCCTTGTGAGATGATAGATGGCTGGTTGCCAGACCGTACTGAAGCTAGCTTCTGCTGCCTCATGCCTACTCATGAGAACCAGTTATGTACATCTCTTCCCACCTCCAAATTCAGTGCTACCTACCGAGTGGGTACCTTCAAATGGGCCCTGGTGGGAATATTTATAACTAGGGAAATCAGCAAATGCCCTTTTTCCCTTTGGGGATCCAGTTGTCAGGCATTTACTGTAACACCACTACCAAACGACTTCCATATCTTAGTTACACCAAAACACAGAGAAAAGCCAAAACCAGATCGGCAAAGATTATGTGGTGGTGGTTTAATCACCCAATCGTGTCCGACTCTTTTGCGACCCCATGGGCTATAGCCCGCCAGGCTCCTCTGTCCATGGGATGTCCCAGGCAAGAATACTGGAGTGGGGTGCCATTTCCTTCTCCAGGGGATCTTTCTGACCCAACAAAGATTATGGTCTATTTTAAATGTTTATATTTAATAGAATAACTTATTTATACACCAAAAAATTCAAAGCATTGTTACAAGGTAATTAAGGAAACTATTTTATAGCCATTAATATTAAATCTCCACCCACTATAGGCTGAGCCGTCTAGAATGAGCCATGCGTTGGAACATGCATGAAACGCTCACCGTGTTTCAGTCCTGGTTTTGTATTTCTATAACCAAATGAATAAACAGTGCCAGATGCCTAAATTTAGAACCAAATTAATCCCATATCAACCCTATGAGATGGGCCCTATTTTTGTTCCTTTTTAACTAGATAGAGAAACTGAGGCACGGGGGATTTAGGTAACTAGTTCCAGGTGATAAAGCCAGTGAGGTAATGTCCACAGCCTAAGTGAGAGGTACTTTGTAACTGAGCTTGAGTCCAAATGACGCCCCTGCCCTGTTTTCCAGCCCCTGATCCCATAATCTGTCTCGATTTCCCACATCTGAAAATGCCTCCTCCTCCTGAGGTTATATTGCTCAGCTCTGGGGTTCAGTTCCCAATCATGGCTGCTGTGCCTTGTGAGTACCATCTCACCACCCCCTATTCACACAGGTCACTTGATCTCGCAAGCATCTCTCTCACACTACGCTCTCCCTCCTGCCCCATTCCCTCCCTGGCCCACCCAAACCATCTCTCACACACCCTTCTCTTATTGCAGGTGAAATTACCACCACCTCCCTGCTTGACCGTGAGACCAAGTCTGAGTACATCCTCATCGTCCGGGCAGTGGACGGGGCGTGGGCCACAACCAGAAAACCGGCATCGCCACTGTGAGCATGCAGCCAGCCTCTGGCCCTAGCTCCCCACTTGCCAGCCAGGCTGCCACCTCCAGCTCCTCTTCAGCTTGTTCCATTTAGGCCCCTGGACACTTGTGGCCCGAAGCAGTGTGAGGCCTTGTGGGCGTGGAAGGTGGCAGGTACCGTTGCGTTGTCAGCCAAGGTCAGCCATGGGGCCTTCGCAGCTAGGGGAAGAAAGACATGGGGGTGCTTGGGAAGAGCAAATACTCTATCCTGCCCCCAAAGACCAGCTGGGCAGAAGGCATGAGCCCCATAACTCCCTCCCTGCCCTGGCACCTGCCAAGAAATAGGAGAAAGGACTGCCAGGAAGAGCGGCTCAGAACAGGAGGCAGGGCCCTGAGGGTTCCTGGGGGCTATCACCATCCACCCCTACCTTGCCGTGCTGAGACATGATGCCCCAGTTTCCCTCCCATGAGCAGGTAGGACCTGTGAAGCCCAGAGCCCCACCCAAGGTCTTCCTGCCTCAGGGGAGGAGCTAGAGGAGAGCCAGTGGAGGGTCCTGACTGAGCTCTTTGCTGCAATTGCTGCAGAGGAGGGTGGGGGTGAGACCTTCATGCTGTGGGGCAGGAAGAGCAGCTGGCAGGCCACTCTGGCCACTCCCCTCCTTATCCTCGTTTGCTCTCTCGCAATCCATCTGGAGCCCTCTCTCCTCAGCCCTCATCTCATCCACAGAAGCTGCCCCCATTCTTACCCAGCCAGAGGGGCTGGGGGTGCTGTCATTTGGCCAGCCACTTGGCAGAAAAAATCCCCAGTGCTCTATTCAGTCATGAGAGGCCCCTGCTAATAGGACTCCAAATTCTATAAATAATTTACCTGGGTGGCAGGTGAGCAGAGAAATTGCTTGGCTTGTAGCTGAAACTAAAAGGGAAACTCTGTGGATCCTATCGCGTCCCACCGCAAACCCCCCACACCGTCAGTCACCTTCAGCCAAGACTCGGGGTGGACAGAATGCCTCCCAGGTCGCAGGGACCATTTCAGGGCTCATTTCTTCCATTCCTCTGTCTCCTAATGGGACAGCACCTAAGCTCCACAAAAGGTGTAGGCCCCCTCCTGTTCTTGAAAGCCCAGGATCTCTCCTGAGGCCCCCAAAGTGGGTGGAGCTGGTGGAATTAGTGCCAAGGTGCCCATAGGCCTCTGAGTGAGTCCCCAGCAAGGGCACTGTCCTTGCACAGCTGAGCTAGGTGCGTCCCACAGTGCCCCTTGTGGCTTCACAGGTGAACATCACCCTCCTGGACATCAATGACAACCACCCCACCTGGAAGGACGCTCCCTACTACATCAACCTGGTGGAGATGACCCCTCCAGACTCTGACGTGACCACGGTAAGTGGCTGGGGGTTCAGGAGCTTCCAGGTGGCTATTCAGGGAGTGTCTGCCTCTCCCACGTGAGCCCTGTGGGCCAGCCAGTGTGGAGCTGTTTCCAAGTCAACTCTCGGAGCAGAGCTCTGGATGTTCTCTTGCATGGTGAAAGACAGCCAGGGCTGGGGGAAAGCACTCACACGGTGCTTGGAGACAGCAGGCTCCAGACTGTGTCAAAAGGAGCACTGGCAGCCCAAAGACAGTGCCAGAGGGGCTAGGGCTGGTTCAGATCAGGGTCACCCTTACCCTGGGACCCCAGGACTCTGGCCACCCCCTCGCTAACCCCCCTTCAAATCGCGCAAGCTTCAGCCGTCCCCCATCACCTTCCTTCTTCCTCACTTCTGCACTGCAGCCTTCAGTCTGGATCAGCAAGCCCAGGGCTGCCCCCAGCAGGGGGCTCAGAGCTCACCTGGGGACTTTCTGGCATGAGATGTTGCAGGTTTGCACAGGATCCTAGGTGTGCTGCATGTGGGGATATGGCTCAGGATAGGGAGTGAGAGACGCAACCGAAAAACCTCAGGGCGTCCAGAAAGGAGAGTGGTGTCCTGGGGAAGCTGTGCAAAGCCAGGGTCAAGCATCCCACTCTCTATGTGCTGGGATTCACATTTATGAGGCTTTCTTTCCCCCTCATGCTTGTACCCCATTTGGCCTCACTCAGCCTCCTGCCCCAGTGTCCAGCCCCACAGACACCAGCCCCCTGTGATGGACACGAACCTAACGGATCATATGCTCAGACGCTGTCATGTCAAACTCTTTGCAACCCTGTGGACTGTAGCCCACCAAGCTCCTCTGTCCATGAGATTCTCCAGGCAAGAACAGTGGAGTGGGTTGCCATTTCCTTCTCCAGGGGATCTTCCTCACCCAGTAATCGAACCTGGATCTCCTGCATTGCAGGCTGATCCTTTACCAACTGAACCACTACAAAAGTCCCCATTTATTGAATGCCTGGGACATGCCAGCTGCTGTGCTAGGTACGTCTCACGGATTCTCTCATCTTCATGGGGATCCCACATCGTGGCAGATGGATTCCGTGCTTCCACTGTACAATAGAGGGAATGGTGACTTAGTGTTTGGAGGGACTTGCCCAAGATCACGGAGCTGATGAGATAGTAAGAGATCATGTCAGGACTCAAACCAGGGTCTGACTGACTGAAACTACCTGACCTCTGCCCCTCTGCTGGCACAGGGGCGCTCTGACAGGTGGCCCAGGTCCTGAAAAACTGGAGAATTCGGGTGGATGGGAGAAGGGATGGTAAACTTCCATATCCAGTTCTTCAGGAAGGCTGCCCCACCCTGAGGGCAGGCAGCCTCAGACTGGTGATGCCTAACCTCCCCACCCCTACCCTCCTCAACCACAGGCAGTAGTGACAAGGTCCACCAGGTCTCGATGGAGGAAGATGTCAACCTGGAAGGAAGGACAGAGAGAGAGGGAGAGGGGTTGGCCATCACACCTGTCCTGTCTTCCTTTCTACCTGTTAATGATACAGATGACTCTCAACTCTGGGCAAGATCCCCTCCCAGGGACTCCAGTAGGGTACAGGATCTGTAATCTGTTTTCTCAGAGTCCCAGATTGGGGAATCCTTCCAGCTCAAAGCCAGACTTGGCAACCACTCCCAATTCCAATGGGCACTCTCTGCTGCCACCTCATGGACACTAAGGCTCTAGACCAGGATAACCCCAGCCAGATTCCAGAACGCTGGGGCAGAATGCCTACCTCTGAACACCTGTCTGGGCAACTCTTACCTTTGCTTTGCATGTCTGGGAAATTCCTCCCAGAGGAAACTAGGGGAGAAAGTGGCTGTGTGGGGCAGCATTCGGCCTGCTGCCCAGAGAGTAGGTCAGCTGGGCTGGGAGTGTACTTTCTTGGCTTTAGGCATTTTCCGTAGCCTTCTCTGGGTCTCCAGCCTTTCCTCGCATCCTCTGTGCCGTGGGCAGGTATGGACAATGGGCCAGGGGCCTGCTGCCCCGTGTTATCTTACTCTCCAGGAAACCCCCACAAGCCTTCAGTGAGCACCTACTGTATGCCAGACTTGGCAGGCTCAGGAATTCAGGGTGCAGCGTTTCCTCTCTGCCTTCAGGGAGCTGCGTGTCACCCTGAGGCTGAAACTCACCCCTGGTTCCCATCTCACCCTGTATAAAAGCCAGGATCCTTCCTTACTGAACCTACCTGGCCCATAAGATCTGCCCCACTTTAACTCCAGGGAGAAGGACATGTGAGTCCACCTCTCAGTACTGAGTAGACATGGCTGTCCACAGCCGCGGGTTTAGGGCACGTCAGCTTTTCAGTGACTCATGGTACTGTTTGAAACCTGAAAAAAAAAAAAAGTTACTCAGAATTTCAAAAGAACAGAGACAGAATTAAAGCTTGTTATATTAAACATCTGCCACATATGTTGTAACAACTTTAGAAATTACAATATTTAAGGTGTATAAAAATTTCATTGCATTTAAGGACAAGTAGTAGGCTTGATTTTCTAGAATTCTGGAGAATTTTTTTTAATATGATGATTTGTCAGGATGTCAGAAATCAAGAAGCCCATACATTAATTGAGCTTGTTATAGCAAAATAATTTCAAAAGGAATAGTCATAAAAATTCTTTCGAATGTTATAGCTGTGAAATATGTGTATGTGTTTATAAGTGGGTATATTGTAATACCTTCTAGGGGGCCCCTGGGAACTTCTGTGGTCTCATAATGGCCCTGAGTGAGGCAGGATCTGTGGCTGGGGTTCGAGAAAAGTGGTCTTTAAGGAGGGAACAGCTCCCCCAGAGATGACATCAGGAGGAGGTGATATTTCAATGGAAGAGAAACTAGCCCACCTTCTGACTCATCTCCCACCCGCCTTTGCACACTCACCACACACCCCCAACACACGCAGGACTTTCAGTTTCCTGAACCTGCTGAATTGTTTCCCCGCCTTGCAGCCTCTGTGCAAGTTCTTCCAGCCCCACAGGATGCCCTCTCCTTCCTCTACTCCACCCCACCCCCACATCCCGACTCTTCCCATGGCTGGCTCATTCTCCTCCCTCTATCCCAGCTTAAAATGCCGCCTCTCTGCACTCCATTTCTTTCAGAGCTGACTCCACAATCTGTGTTTATGTTGTTTGCTTATTAAATGCAGTGTAGCTCAGTGATTAAGTGAGAAGCCTTTTCGGCTACCAAAAGGTCTGGCCTCTAACCCCAGCCATACCACTTATCAGCTGTGTGACCTTGGGCAAGTTACTTAACCTCTCTGTGCTCCAACCTTCCTAAGTAGAAAATGGGGATAAAGTCTCCACTTGATAAGGCTGTGGTCATATTTAATGAGTCCAGACACACAGAGGACACTGGCCCACAGTGCATGGTCAGCAGATGAGAGCTATTGCCATGTCAGCTGCCTCCTCTGCTGGAATCAAACCTGTCTCGTTCAGAGTTGAGCCCCAGCACCTGGCACAGTGCCTGGCACATTATAAGGATTCAGTATTCATGAATGAAAGCTGTTGATGGACTTGTTCAACTTTCTTGCCCATCCTGCCTAGCACCCCCCTCCAACAGGTGGGGTCAAGTCTTCCTTGTCAGAGGGAGATGAGGGCATGTGGCCTGGGACTTTCCCCAGGGCCCCTCTAGAGGGGGCCCTGGCCACAGCTTCTAAAGCCTGAAGTGCAGGGTGATTCCAGTTTTTTTCTTCAGAGCTGTGTGCAGACGAGCGTGTGCCGTGTTCCCTTGCACTGGGAGCTGGCCAGGCGCGTGTCTCTGTGCCCATGTGCACTACACCTGCATGGGCATGGGCTTGCAGAGCGACTGTTCTCTGTTTGCAAGTAAGATTTTGGCCCAACTCCTTCCCCGCTCCTGCAGCCTCCTTCAAGGACCTGGCTGATGGGCATTGATTTAGAGCCTTTCAAAGCCCTCCAGCAAAATAAAGGAGAAGGGAGAGGGAGAGAATTATTCCCCGTCAGGCCAGGAGAAAAATGACGGGCGTGAAATGGGAAATAAATGAGGGGAAAGTGGTGAGATTCTACACAATCGCCCAGCAGGGAGCTCACGGGAGGGGTCCCAGCCCACCGCCTTCTCCTGTGCCCCTGCACCATCCTGCCACCCAGGAGGGGGCCACAGGGCCAGAACCCACCCCCAACCATGGTCCTTTGGAAGCAGCTGCCCAAGATTCCCCTTCTCTAGCACTTGGGGATAGGCGAAGGTATATTGGCACACTCAGCAACAGGCTAGTGTGCCTGTCCTAGAAAGGTGCTTCAGCTACTCTGTGCCTCAGTTTACCCATCCAGAAAAATGGTAATAAAAGCTGTCTCCATCCTCTACCTTGAGAGAGGCATTGTAGAAGCACAAGGCTTTCTGGTCTCCTCTATCAGTGGGCTGACTGCCTGGCCAAAATACTGACAGGAGAGCCTAGGGGACAGAGCTCTTGTCAATACAGCGGTGACTGGGCCCCCATTATAGAGCCTGGGAAAACTTAGCCCCATGCCCACAGCACAGTGAGGACTCTCAGGCCTGGAAGGCTGAAGCCACCTCCCTGCCCCCTGGTTACAGCAAGGCGGGGAAGGGAGGACATAGGCTGAGCAGGTGGGGTGGGAGTAGCACCATGTCCCACTCTCTGAAGTGGAAAAAGACCTGGATGGTTTGGAGTCAGAGCCAACACTGGCCCTTTTCCCTGCCTCCCTGGGGCCTAGGGGCAGATAGGCGCCCTCGGCAGGACAATCCATCTGTCTGTTCTGGTCTAATGGCCCCTGAGATGCCTCCGTCTGGGGTTTAAGCCAGAGGAGGGACAGATTCTGCTGCCAAAGCACAAAAGGCCCCACATCAAGTAAGATGAAGGAGCTGACAAGGCCAGGCTGTCATCCCCGACCGTCCTGGAGTTAAGAACGAAACCGTCCTGATGCGGCCCCTGGGACTGCAGTCACACCCTGTTGATCTCATCCATCCTGGGTGCTGCTGTGGCCCCCGAGCACAGGGTTGGGGTGAGCTGATGGATGGGTGGGTGCCACTGCTGTCCCGGGACCCTAGGAGGCCTCCAGGGTGGCAGCTGGGTCAGCTCCACAGCTGGTGCTGTGTGATACTGAGTCTGGCCCAGGCCCCTCTGAGCTCTGCTTTCCCCCACGGAAGGTAGATGGTAGAGGAGTTCCCTATGAGCGGAAATTGGTGGGCGTAGGGACCTGGGAGAGAATGGGCTACAGGGTTTGTTGCCCTGGATTAGGTCAGCATTGAGGTTGATCCCTTCATGGAGTGGGGCTTACAGGGGGATACCACAGTGGGGCTGGAACGTTAAAGGAGCCACAGTGTCTGGGGCCCCCCGTCCTAAGACCTCCCCCTTCTCGGATATGGCATCCCCTGCTCCAGGGAAGCTCACCCCTCTCCCTCCCCCAGCCCCACCCTGGCCCCAGCCCCATGACTGGCCCCAACTTACTGGGACCCACTCTTCAAACCAGGGGGCTTGTCCACCGTTCCTTTCCCATGCCCTGTCATTCTGGATGTCACAGAGGCTGAACTGTTCTCAAATTGCCTCACAATCTAAAGCCCCAAAGGAAGGAAGAAAAGGTTTGATGATGAAGGAGCCAGATCCCCAAATCTGGAGTTTCAGATCCTTTCAAAAGATCAGCCAAGGATTTGGACTCCCCAGCCCTCCCTGGCCCCCACCCTGAAGAATTCCATGGTCGTAGGCTGCAGGGACTCCCTGCTCCGCCAGAAGCTCATGAACACATTAACCCCACTTGTCTGGAAGGAGGGGCGCTGGCAGTGTTGCCTGCTAGAGGGATCTAGAGCCACTTCCTGGCTGGGAGACTTAGGGAGACCCGTCTGTAAAGAGGGCTTTTTCTAGGTGTCTTCCTCCTCAGACTGCTGACATAGTAGGTGGAGAAGGCCTGTGAGGTTCAGGGAGTCCCTATAGGCTGGTGGGTACTATGTATCACTGTTATGGTTCAGAAACCGCGGCTTAGGTGGGGAAAGGAACTTACCTACCTAAGACCAAAGCTGAGTGGGCAGAGAAGCCAAGGAGCCCAGGATTCCCACTGTAGTTCATCTTCTGAACCTCCTGCCTCCCAGCCCCTGGAGACACCCCCTGCTGAAGCCAGGAGGGAGATCCAATGCCTGAGTCTGAGCCAGAATGCCTCCTGTGCCCAGGCAGTGGGGTGCCCAGCATGGGAGCTCAGACAACCAGGGCAGGCAGCCCAGGCCACAGGGAAACCTTCCTGGGCTGGGCTCAACTGAAGGGCCATTTCCTCCCCCAACCCCGGCAGGTGGTGGCCGTGGACCCAGACGTGGGGGAGAATGGCACCCTGGTGTATAGCATCCAGCCACCCAACAAGTTCTACAACCTCAACAGCAGCACAGGCAAGATCCGCACCACTCACGTCATGCTGGACCGGGAGAATCCCGACCCCCACGAGGCGGAGCTGATGCGCAAAATCATCGTCTCTGTCACGGACTGTACGTTCCCCTCATGCCTGGGCTGTGGCCCTTGACCTTGGTGACCTGGGGACCTCCCCCAGTACATGTCCTCTGGCCATCCTGGGGCCTACCGAGGAGGGCTGTAACTTCATCATCAAGAGCGGAGTGACACCCACCTCCCAGTTGTGACCGCCAGAGCACCCTTAGGGGGCAGAGGGGGGTGGGGGTGCAAGGCCCAGGCTGCCTCCTGGAGGGGCCACTGGGATGGAAGGCCCCTGAGTCACCTTTCTCCCTCCCCCCTTTTTCTCCTGCGCCCCTCCCCCCTCCGTGGTCCCCCTAGGTGGCACGCCCCCCTGAAAGCCACCAGCAGTGCCACAGTGTTCGTGAACCTCCTGGACCTCAATGACAACGACCCCACCTTTCAGAACCTGCCTTTTGTGGCCGAGGTGCTTGAAGGCACCCCTGCAGGGCTCTCTGTCTTCCAGGTGAGTTTCCCTTTCGTGGCCCGAGACCCTGCTCTCTGTCATCTCCTCTCCACTTCATACCAACCTGCCAGCCAGGGGGCTGTGGGTGCTGTGCGTGCCCAGGTCATGATGGGCACTTTGCACGGGTCAGGGCCAGCTGAGACAGACACAGTCCACTCCAGGCTTGGAGAGCCAGTGCTCTGAGAGATGGAAATGGAAGGCTCCCTGGAGGAGGAGGGGCTTGAGTTGGGTCTTGAAGGAAAGCACCCAAGGAGATGGATAAAGGCAGAGGGAGGGAGGCAGAGACAGAATTCTGGGAAGCCAAATGGCTTTCTCAGGGCCTGTGATGGTCTGGCCCGAGACTCTCAACACTTCATGCCCATGGGTGGTTCTAGAACACAAAGAAGGTCAGACAAGTATAGCCCAGACATTTTGTCTCCATGCCAGCCCCCTCTCCTGTAAGCCCCAAGGCAGCCCCGCACGGTGGGTGGGATCCCTCCACTTTTCAGGAGACATAAGGAGACTTGCCCAGGTCCCTGTGGCTGAGAAGAGATGGGCCTGGGCCGTCTGCCTCCTGCTTCACCACCCATCTGTTCAAGGGGGTGCCCCAAAGGTGCAGGTGCGGGGCGGTGCTGCCCTAATGGGGCTGTTTAGAAACACTGAAAGGCCTCAAAGTTAACAGGTGGGCTTTGGAGTAAGCTTCCCAAATCTACCACCAATGTGCTGGGTGCTTGGAGTACCCTATTTAAGCACTCTGGGCCTGTGAAGTGGGCATCAGAATAGTACCTGGCTGGCCATGTTGTGGGGATCCAATCAGACATATGTGTGAGCAAGCTGGCACTTGGACTGCAGGAAATACACAGCAAATGATGTACTCATGACGTGGTTTCTACACGAGAGACAGCGGGATCCCGTAGCAAGGGGTTAGCCTGATCCCATTCAAAGAAGACAGGGCTATTTGTCAAGACACCAGAATGGTTCACCTGAAGTGGGCCATGCCCTGAAGGCCGACTATGCTTCAGTTTCTTCATGTATAAAAGGAGATTAAGGTTCCTGGGAGCATTCTCTCGCCCCAACAGAACGTTCTCCCAAACCCCCAGCAGGGGGAGCCGCAATCCAGGAAACTGCAGCCACTCCCAGAGGAGGAGTCCCCCGCAAATAGGAAGGGGGAGCCTCCAGACAGGGTTCTCCTCTAGACTCACAGACAAGAGAGGGAGGAAACGCCCAACAGCACAGCCTCTGAGTTTATGGAGGAACTGGCTCAGAGTCACGTGAAGATGGTTGGAGGAACTGGGAGTGTTTAACTGGGAAACTGTCTTTAGATACAGAAAAGGAAAGTGAAGTTGCTCAGTCATGTCTGACTCCCTGCAACCCCATGGACTGCAGCCCACCAGGGTCCTCTGTCCATGGGATTTTCCAGGCAAGAGTACTGGAGTGGGGTGCCATTTCTTTCTCCAGAAAGAGGGCTCTAACTTGAGCTGTGCAGTTCCCCAGGTCCCCTCTACAACCTCAGCTAACAATGATTTCTGCTGAATGTGCAGAAGAATTTTCCCCAGGGATTAGAGCTGTGTATATAAACTAGAAGTAGCGAGTCCCCCAGTGAGGAAACCATCCAATCCAAGTCTATTCTTGTCCGGCTTGTTGGATGTAAATTAGGCCAGATGACACTAACATTGACTTTCAATCTTGAGCCATGCCGTGCTCTACTAAGTCACTTCAGTCGTGTCCAACTCTGTGCAACCCTATAGACTGTAGCCCACAGGCTCCTCTGTCCTTTCTCAGGCAGGAATACTGGAGTGGGTTGCCATTTCCTTCTCCAGGGGATCTTCCTGACCCAGGGATCGAATCCACGTTTCTTAAGTCTCCTGCATTGGCAAGTGAGTTCCTTACCAAATAGCACCACCAGGGAAATCCCCTCAATCCTGTGAGTCTTGGTTAGATCCAAAGCTCTCATTTTAACTGTTTTTGCACATTTCTCCTCAAATGTCTTGAATCTTCTTCTGTAAAACTTTCAACATGTCAAGAGTCTTGAGTCAGGATCTCACTCATCAGCCCTGGAGGTGCAAACGGTAACAGTTGGGAGCAGCCTAAGGACTGAGAGAAAGCTGGCTTACATGTGTCCTCAAACGGCCAGGATTTAATTAAATTCTCAAATGACTTTTAAAACCCAGCTGTATCATCTCATTTTTGTTGTCTTACAAATAGAACAGACCATGGGAGGGAATCCTTTTTATCAAGCATTTTGTGTAGTTGAGTTCCACATAGTTGAAGGGCTCTGAGCTGTTTAGCAACTGCTCCTAGCCAGCAGTGTGAGAGTCAGGGGTGAGGGAGACCCCTGAGCTTGGAGAGGGTCCTGGGCCAGCTGGAGTGAGTCTGGAAGAGCTTCCTACTGAGGAGAGCAGGGTTTTGAAGGGAGAAGGCTGTAGACCTGGACACTTGTTCTGGAAAGCCCCTTTCCCACTTCTCCCACCCCAGCCCCACTTGCTGCATCTGTATACCTTTCAGCTCGGACATGCTGACCCCCTGAGAGCATCTGGGAGGCCACATTGTGGGTAGTGGCCTGGCCTGAGGTTCCGGGGCAGCGGCCGTGTCATCGGGAAGGAGGGGGCGCTTCTCAGGGGGTGCGCATCAGTACCAGTATCCCCAGACCTCACTCCAGCCCCCCCTCCCCCAGGTGGCAGCCATCGACCTGGACGAGGGCCTGAACGGGCTGGTGTCCTACCGCATGCAGGTGGGCATGCCCCGCATGGACTTCGTCATCAACAGCAGCAGCGGCGTGGTGGCCACCACCGCCCGAGCTGGACCGCGAGCGCATCGCCGAGTACCAGCTGCGCGTGGTGGCCAGCGATGCGGGCACGCCCACCAAGAGCTCCACCAGCACACTCACCATTCGAGGTGAGGGCGCGGGGCAACTCCTGCTGTGCTGGAGTGCATGGCATGGGCCCCGGGCAATGCCAAGCTGGCTGGGAGCCCATGCCCATCACTGCTGTCCACTGTCCAGGCAGCGCAGACTGCCTTGCCAATGGGCATCCTCTTCAACTGGAGCCATTCGACATAGCCCTTCATGTCTCCACCAGTTCAAACATGCCAGCAGGGCCTTCTCTCTACCTGGTCACTGACTCAGGGTCCCAGAGCCCAGGAGCAGTGACCTGGACACACCGCTCAGGTCCCCCAATTTGATCCCAGCAGCATCAGAGAGGGTTTGAGCAGGGGGTGGCACCCTCGGGGTTACGAGCAGGCAGGGAGGTTCAGAGCTCTTTGTCTGTCTTTGGAAGGACAGACTTCCTGTTTGGAGATGTAAAGGGAAGCTCCCCTTCCTGTATTCAGGGAACGCCTGAAATTGCTGTGGAGTGCATCACCTGGGAAGAGGGCAGCTGGGATTCCCAGACTCCCTAAGATTTCTCACCCCCTGAGCCCTCTGGATAACTCCCACTGTCTCCTCCCTCCAGCAAGGCAGGGCCAGGCTGAGGAGGGTTACTATTTCTCACCTACTCAGCCTCTGTCTTTAATTTCTAGGACAAAATTTGGACGTGGACATGAACTCTTGCCAGGGGGCCAGGAGTAATCCCAGGGAAATTAGTTCAGAATGTAACAGGCAGGAGATGGGCTGTTCTCTCCGATAGGCCTGGTCTCGTCCTGGCTCCTGCTGGCCTCCATGGGATGGGGAGTGGGTAGTAGTTGGCCTGGCACAAACGTTCACCTCCCTTAATCATGACCCAAGATGATGGAGGCTAGAGAGAGCTAAACAGCTGCTCTCTTGTTGATCCAAAGCTTGGGGGTTCCTCGTGCCAGTTTGATGACCCATGTCTGTGCCTGTGATTGACAGGGCAGATGTCCAGCCCTCTCAAAAAGGACCCCAGATTTTCTTTTTCCAAGACTCAGCAGAAACCATGTCATCTGATGAGCTGATCATTTCTCCCGGTGTTATTGCAAAGAAGAGCCGAAGCAGGGTGGGGCTCATTTCACTAAGAAGGTCATCCTAGGTCATCTGCCAAAGGAAAGAGGGCCTGATGTGCAGAGCTGCAAAGCAAATCTGTAAGGGAAATTAGACTTTGGGGGCTAGTTCTCAAAGCCAGCTACTTTCCCTGGGATAAACTGGGGACAGGCCTCCCCAAGACTCCCACCCACCATTCTCTCGCTGTGTGACTTTGGACAGGTCATTCAGTTCCTCTGAGCTTCCTCATCCATATAGTGTGCCAAATGATGGGCACCTAGTGAGGATGATATGAGGGCCCCCTGTGGTCCTGTGCAGGAAGCACTTAGCCTGGGCCTGGCACCTGTGGAGAGCGGAGGAATGTGATGACTGTCATCAGTCATCATTGTCGTTGTTAGACACATAGTGGAGGGAGACTCTGGGGTTTCAATGGCATGAGCTGCAGGAGGGAGCAGAATCTCTGTTCAGCTCTGTCCTGGCCCCAGCAGCCATGGGGACCCTCGGCCCATGAGCAACAGGCGTTGACTCCTAGGAAATGTGTTTCCTGTTGGCCTGTGGCATGAACAGATGCTTTTGGAGCTGGTAGTTTAGGGTGGAAGCCAGGCCTAGCCCTGAGTGCCGACTCTGCCCCCAGTGCTGGATGTGAATGACGAGACGCCCACCTTCTTCCCTGCCGTATACAATGTCTCCGTGTCGGAGGACGTGCCACGGGAGTTCCGGGTGGTCTGGCTGAACTGCACTGACAACGACGTGGGCCTCAATGCTGAGCTCAGCTACTTCATAACAGGTGGGGCCCTGCCTCCCTGCCCCTCAGATGAGTGGCCAGCCTGGAGTGGGCTTGGGAAGAGGGGAAGAAGGGATAGGACCTGCACTGGCCATCAGCCTTTTGCCCCTGCTGGGACCTCAAAGATTTGCTCTTGACTTTTCCCAAAGGGTTTGCACCTGGGTCCCTCTGGTCTGGCTTTCTTGCTGGGGTGGGGGGCGGACGGCGGGCGTGCTTTCTGTACCTATTGGATGATGGGGGGGGTCTTCCTGAGGTTTATTTTAGAGAGTGGTGGACCCAGTGACTCCTGGGGAGAAGCCCTGCCCCCAACTCCACCCCACATCTCTAGCCAGCAAAGCAGTGGCTAGAGGAATGCGGCCTAGCCCTTCCCAGGGCGCCTTTCACTCATGATGAGAATTTTCATCTGTTTAGAGACAAATAGTTTAGATATCTCTGAATGAAATGATTTTAGCTTAAAAGTGTCAAGTGGCTACCACTTAGAGAGCTGTGGAGAAATGTCCATGTCCTGGCTCCACAGGAGAAAGTGAGCTGTGATCGACTAGTGATGTCTGCAACAGCAGTAGTCTTGGTAGGTGGTGGCAAGCATGCTATGTATTTGCCATTCCTGGATTAGAACAGTCCACCAGCATTCTTCAGTCCATGGCACACCTGAGAGGTGCCAGGGTGCATGGAAGAGAGCAGGGCAGTTCTTTCACATTCCTCAGCCCTCCCCTCAGCCATTTTACTGGCTCACTCTTCGCTCTGCCCCTGGCCTGCCTGCAAGCACATTACACACACACTCATATGCACACATACCTGTGCACACACCAGCCTCCCTGATGCCTCTCCCCTGAGTAAGGAATACCAGGCTACAACCCACCCTCAGCTTGCTGCCGCCCAGGTGACCTCCCCAGGCCTCCGCCTCTCCTTTCCAGATCCTTTCCCTCCTTCCCCTCCCTGAAAGAGGGCCCACACCTTCAGACCAGCTCCTTGCAGGTTGTTCTCGACTGCTCTGGAAAAGGCTATTATCAAGACCCCGTGGCAGCAGCCATGGTTCAGCCTCCAGCATCACTTGTGTCTTAGTTCCTCCCCTGCCCCTTGAAGCCAGATTGTGCCCCCTTGTAGATGGTGCTTCAGACCCTGGGAAGCAGGTATTAGAGACTCGGGGGACAGAGTGCTTTCTCCAGGGGCCAACCACGTGACGGCAAGGGAACGCCTGGTGGCAGCCTCTGGGTGACTTCCCGGCGCCTCAGAGTGGCCAGTCACTGCTGACCTGAGAGCCCCCAGCCCTAGGTTTCTCAGATCTTAATTTTGCACATTCTGCCAGGCACTGCACAGCATCCCAAGCCAAGCTAGCACAAACCCAGTTCAGTGATGCCCTCTGCTGCCCAGAGGGCCACACTGCCTCCCAACTGGCAGGGAAGGGTCTCCACACTGCTCTGATGGAGTCCTTTCCACGTTTATCCTTTCCTCTCCTCTCCTCGGAGGGGAGACCATCCCCCTCCCACCTGGCCCAGAACTCAGGAAGACTCAGTAACACTTGTCTCCTGTCTACTTGCCTCCACTCTTTACTCTGTGTAGCCTCTGGGAGTCCCCACTCAGAGAGCCTAAGACCACTCAGCTGACCCCAAAGTCCTCAACCACATATAAAAGCCCTGACCTTTCTACCGGACAGGCAGGTGGCAGAGTAGAGAAGGACATGGGTTCAGCAACCAGACTTTCCAGTTAGAGTCCTACACCCCGAATAGGTGACAATATGCCATAACCTCACTAAAGGACCATTTTCCTGCTCTGTGAGATAGCGACAAATGAGATGCAGAGCCTGGTACACAGTAGGTATTCTACCAATGTTAGACTCAGGATTTCAAGCATTCGACCCTTCACCCAAGCCCACACAGGCAAGCCCACGCCCTCATCAGAGCCCTCTAGGACCTCCCCTCCTTGGTAGTGCTGAGTGGACAACACAGCCTTTCACTCCTGGACCAGCCCTGGGTATCCTGGCTCAGAAGCCGAGCTGGGTGCCACCACCCTTTCCCTGGTTCCTGAGCAGTGCTTCATTCTCTCTCGCCCGCAGGTGGAAACGTGGATGGGAAGTTCAGCGTTGGCTACCGCGATGCCACAGTGAGAACAGTGGTGAACCTGGACCGGGAGACCACAGCCACATACACCCTCGTTCTGGAGGCCATCGGTGAGCACCAGCCCACCCACCGAGTTTGCATGGGTGCCCTCCCAGGAGCTGGCCTTGAGGCAAAGGCTGTGCCCTGGTGGCAGTGGAAAAAGGGCAACCAGACCCTCAGTACAGTAGCATCCCCTTGCCAGCCATGAGGCTCGGCGCATGGTGCTACGTGCAAGGTGCTAAGGTGGTGTGGCAGGGGCTACATGAGGGCCAGACAGACCAGCACGTAGATAAATCACTCCAAAACTAGAACAGAGCAGAAGAGAGTGACGAGATGGCCCAAGAGTGCAAGCACCAAGGGTGATGGAAACGTGCATCAAGACGGGCTGCTTGAAGGAAGTTTCCTCTGCGAATTCCTTTGGATTAATTAGGATTATTAGTGGCAATTTTTAAAATAAACTAGCTTCAGCAGGATGGGCTCACAAAACCACACTGGTCCACAGGGAGATGGAGCTTTAACTGTTGACCGGCTTTGGGGGCTCAGATGATGCCACCAGCCTCAGTCTCTCTGCACTGGCTGCCTCTGCCCCCTGTGTGTGGCTGCCTCTGCCCCATGCGTGTGAGCTCCATCCTCTGGCTCACTTGGTGACAGATTCTTGCTGCAGTCCCAGCCTTAGTCTGAGTTCCTAAGCAGCAGGGAACTGGCATTTGCATCTTTCCCAGCTTTCCCAGCAGAAACTCTCAGATGAGCTCTGATTAGTTCCATCTGTCCCAGCACCTGTCTCTGAACCCCTCATTACAGCCAAGAAGGGGTGTGATGTGCTAGTTAGTTGGGTCTGTCCCTGTCGCTGGGGGAGCTGTCAGACCCACCTGGAGCCCCAGGCCTCAGAGTCGGGAAGGGAAGTTTCTCAGAGGGACCTTCAGGGCACAGACTTGCCTAAGAGAGCAGGATAGTGCTGATAGAAACGAGACATGCTGCCCACCACCTTGGGGCCCACATTGGGTTTCCATATGTGGAGAAGCAGGGAGGGCATTTCAGGCCTGAAATGGAAGATGGGAGAGAGCTCTGTGTCTGGGTGTCCCTTGGTTGGGGGGCGGGGGGGTTGTGATCAGGTAGGGCCCCTTGTGGAGGCCTAAATGTTTAGCTGGAAGTTTGGTCTTGGTTTCCAGGCAGTGGGGAGCCCTTGAGGACACCAGGGGGGTGTGATGAGGCCTGTGTCCCCCAGATGCCCCTGGTCCTCACAGGAATGCCCCGTTCAGTGTTTGCAGTGATCTCAGGGTGAGAGGCAGTGAGCCCTGTGTGCCTCACTCTAGCCAGCCTGCAGTTGCTCCCCAGCATCTCCCCCGTGCGTCTTCTCCCTGCCCTGTTCTCCTCCCATCCTGGAGTGGCCACACCAGCCTCTGGAGGCCCATCACCCGCCCTTGGTTCAGCCTTTGCATGAAGCACTGGCTAGGAGGAGAGGCTGGGCCCTTCTATGGAGCCTGCCAGCTCACACTGTTCCCAGATGGGGCAAGTAAGCAGTACCCCCGGACAATGAGAGGTTGGTCCTGGAGAGGCGCTCAGGAGGACAAAGTGACCTACTTCAGGATAACTCACTGATGCCAGCAGGTGGGCAGCTGGCTTGGGAAGAAGGACAGAGTCACCCCTGGTCCTCAGCCAATACCAGCTGCCCATACTCCTCCCTGGGGTGACCACCCTTGCCTGGACATGCAGCATTGGGCACAAGAAGGATGACGCAGCCCTGGGAGGGTCCTTCCAGGAACTGAGGGGGCAGAATCCCTGAATACTTAAGGCTTAGAAATCAGGCAGAGCCCACATCACTGAATGCAGAGGCCCAGTCTGTCCTGCAGGCGTGTTTGACCCATCTCATGTTTCATAAGAAATGATAGTTTTGGACGTTTAAAAATCAGGAGATTTTAGTCAAAAGCTCAGATGTTTGCTTTCTCTTGAGGAATCAGAACATCTGGTGTCCCTGGGCCCCATTCCGCCTGTCCAGTGTGGACAGGAGCAGAGGACAGCTGCCCCGGAGGCAGATACGCCCGGGTGTGTGCCGTGGCCCTCACCCTCCTGGCCCCAACAGCAGTGGGGTTTGTCATCTCAGTCCCTGCAGCTGATTCCTAGGGCTGTTGAAACACGATCACACTGCTGGTGGCTTAAGGAACAAATTTATTTTCTCATGGCTCCGGGGGCCAGAAGTTCAAAATTAGGGTGTCAGCAGGACTGCATTCGCTCTGAAGGTTCTAGGGGAGGGTTCTTCCCCACTTCTGATCTCTGGTGGCTCCAAGTGCCTCTTGGCTTGTGGCTGGAGGACTCTGGTCTCCACCTCCAACTTCACACGGCCTTCTCCTCTGTGTCAAGTCCGCGCTCTCCCACCCCCATGCCTTTCTCTTGTAAGGACCCTTGTCATGGGATTTACAGCCCAGCCAGATAATCCAGGATACCTCCTCTCAGGATCCTTAATTACATCTTCAAAGTCACTTTCTCCCTATAAGGTTACATGTACAGGTTCCCAGGAAGTTGCAATAGGTATATCTTTCGGGGCCACCATTCAACCTACTCCATGCCTCAGTCACCTCCTCTGATAATGCACCCGCTTGACAGGCTTGTTGTGAGGACTGAATGAGTTCTCGGGACATGTTAGATACTGTTAGTGTTGTTCCTAACCTAGAGAAAAAGAGCCACCCCCTTGCAGAGGTGGGGGGAACAGAGTCTGGCTGGCACCCGGGAGCCTGCCCCTCAGGCAGCTGCTAACACCACCCTCCTCGGCCCCCCACAGACAACGGCCCCGTGGGCAAGCGGCGCACAGGTACAGCTACCGTGTTTGTCACCGTCCTGGATGTGAATGACAACCGGCCCATCTTTTTGCAGAGCAGCTATGAGGCCAGCGTCTCTGAGGACATCCCTGAGGGCCACAGCATCGTGCAGGCAGGTGACGGCGAGGGGGCGGGGGCAGGGCCACGGCCACGTTCAGTTCAGAGCACACGTTCAGTGGCCTTGCAGCAGGATGGAAACGGGCCAGTCCTGCTGCTGCTCCCAAGTAGCCAGTGCTGGAACCAAAGAGGGACCCAGGCTCCCTCCTCCCTTCTGGGGAGAGTAAGCCCCCAAGTTATGTAACCCAGGATGGATGGGCCCAAAACAGAAGGCCTTGGCCCTCCTCTCTCCACTCCCTCCGTCCCCCACAGGCCTCTCCGCATCCCCCACTGCACCCAGAAGGCCCTTTCAGAGCAGGAGGGAGCTGGAGACGTCACATTTCCCAGAAAGGAGGAGAGAGCCAGGGCCCAGCACAGCCCAGAACAGAGCTGCTTTCACAGGGCTCTTGGCTTAAGCTCCCCTTTTGGGAAATAAACAGGCACAAAAGAAAGGGCTCCTTTGCCCGGGGAGCAGGAGCCACAGCTTTGGGCCTCAGGGGAGGAAGGCAGGGACCTGAAAAAGGAGGCTGGGTGCCCTCCCGAACCCTCCCTGGAGGCCTCAGTTGCTGGGTGGGGAGGGAGGCCAGGCATGAATTACCCTCCTCAACCAGCTGTGGGGTTTCCAAGTTGGAGGCTGAGCCAAACAGAGCAAATCTGGGCCTGCCCTCTGGGACAGGCTCCCAGGCTTGGGAGGGGCCAAAGAGTGGGAGGTTGGCAGTGTGCCCACCTCCCTGCATCAGGGCCAGGCATGGGGCAGGAGGGGAGCCAGGAGCAGAGTGCTGACTCCCAGAGGTGCCAAGAGTCCAGGAAGCCATGGGTTGGCAAGGTCTGGGGGCTGGTTCCAGAAAAAGATTTTCTCCCTCTGAGCCTCAGTTCCTAGGGCCTTAAAGACACCCACCACACCAAGCCATGGGGCTCCACTCTCCCCTAGCCTAAAACAGCACCTGCCACCCCTAGCTCACACAGGTCTCCAAGGATCAACCTGGGAACACAGATGGGGGTACAGCAGACCTTTGAGAGCCCTCTCCTCCCCGCCCCCAGCTTTTTGTCCTTACTGCCCACCCCTGTGACACCACATGCCAGACAGAGCATGCTGACCCGGGGGTGATATGGTGACCAACTCCAGGCAGAATTCAGCCTGGGGTGTCTCAGGTATACGTGACAGGAGGAAAACCTGTGCAGGAAGAGGTCACTGCACTGCAGGGGGAGGCCAGCCCCGCTTTCTAAACCCCAAGACTTGGTTTCTATTTATATAGACTACTCAGAGTGAGATCTTAGAGCCTGTGAGTAATATAAGGCAGTCCCCGACTCTCCTCATTTCTCAGGGAGAAAATCAGGCTCTGGTGATTTCTCAAGGCCCTGGAAGTAAGTTTCTAGCCAAAGTGGACTTGCTCTCAGATGTCAGACTGACCTGAGAGGCAGACACGGTGGAGCTGCTGGGAGAGACAGCTTCTCTGCAGGGGCATCCAAGGGAAGACGGGGTGCCCCCGGGACTAGACAGGGCCACCCTTCACTCAGTAAACAGAGGCCCCATGCCTCTGAGCCTGCTGCTGGTGAGGCAGATGAGGGGCTGGACTTGGTCTCGCTCTCTGGGGGCCTCCCAGGCCCGCAGAAAGGAGCAGCCGTGATGGGGATGACACACACTGCCCAAAGGAAGTGGTCCCTTTCCTCCCTTGATTTCAGCAGGAGGAGGCTTCTGGTGGAGACAGAGGGCTTCACGGAGGGCGTGCGAGCCGAGTGAGCTATAGCCCGCGGTGGACAGATATTTCAGTTGGCCTGGAGTCTTGGGTCAAGATGAGGCTAGAAACATCATTCGCAGTCAGCTCCCAATGGGCACTGAGCACCAGACAGCAAAGCTCTGGCTTGATCCAGCAGCAGGGAGCCAGCAAGGTTCTGGAGCTGGGGAGCGGCAGAATCAGAGCTCACTCTATGAGAAGACGTGCCTGGCTGCTCTGTGGATTGTAGCAGGGTTATGTAGATCAGTCCCTAATGGGGTACAGGTGACCCTAGCCAGATGACTCTCTGGGGCAGGAGCTGGGCAGTTCAGACCCCTCTGCCCAGCACCCCAAATTGGGGACCAACCAAAGTGGTTAGCCCCAGCCTTACGAGGAGAGGTCGAAGGCCTGGGATTCTGAGAAGCCCCGCCTGGGGGTGGGGTTGCTTTGACAGTAGCCAGTCATTGAAGCAATATGACAGCACACCTCGTGTGGTCGAGGCCTGAGGTTCCACAGCTGTCCTGGAGAGGCCTGGCCCCTCCCAGCTGGAGGAAGCCTGCCTCCCTCCCTGGGTGAGCCTCTACAATGCTCTCAGAGCCCGGATGATATCACCTCCAGTTGCTGACGGTGCCTCCTCCCGCTCTGACACAGCGCCAGTCCTGGCCTCTGCAAGGAGCTTCTTAAGTCATTCCCAGCCCCTTCCTCATCCATCCTGGCTCAGGTGCATTGGGGGAGGGGCGGGGCATGCCAAAGTGGCAGCCAAGATTGTGATTGGCTAGGTGTGTTGAGAGCCCCGAATGCCCCTCCTCCTAGCACGCACCCAGCATCTGATTCACCACAGGGGTGCTGGCTGCTCCCATGGATTACAGGCAAATGCAGGCAGGGTCCAGGAAGTAGGGGGAGAGGATTCCCTGGGTTCCCCTTTGCCTCGGGCACTGAGTTGGCAGAGGGCAGGACACTCCCTTGCCCCCAGCATGGCTGAGTATTTCACTTGGCTGGAGGGAACCTTTGGCCATTCAGCAACTCGCACTGGAATCTGAATCTGGCTCTGGCACCTGGAGGGTGGGCAGGGCTTCTCTTGGGAAGAAGGAGGGCTGGTGCCTGGTGGTCGGAGAAGGGCCTTGGGGGGCCCAGGTTTGTACCGTTGAAAGCCTTGGGCCAAGGATCTAGATGGTTGCAGGTGCTCAGTCATCGGTCCAGGAGCCTTCCAACCAGGAGCAGCAGGTGGCAGCAGGAAGGAAGGCATTCTTCCGGGGACGATTCCTGGGAAAGGCCCCGGGCCTGGGTGCACAGGGCACCGCTGGCAGTGGGCTTGTGGCGCAGGTTGTTTGGGCCACTGCCCTCTTGCAGCCTGAGGTGCTTGGTTCTGCCCAAGGCAAGAGGGTCTGTGGATGGACTAGGAGGACACCCCTGTCACATCTTGGTAGATTCCGTGCAGTCGCAGTCGTGGTTGTCCTCTCTGCCCGGCAGGGGGCGCCGGGGGGCAGGCCGGCCGCGGCGGAAGCTGTGCAGGGGAGCGGCGCAGCGAACCCAGGCGCTTCCAGAGGCGGAGCTGGGGCTCGCTGGGGCTCCCCGGGTGATGGGGCATGCACTCGCGGGCCCGGCGGCGGCTCGGGTCCAGTGCCCGGGGCTTGCAGAGGGTCATGAACAGCAGACAGGTGGCCAGCAGAAGGAAGATGCAGGCCAGGGCAATGAGCACTGGGATGGGGTCAACGGCCTCTGAGAGCCTCCCTGGAGTGGCTGGAGCTGTGAGGAAGGCGAGGGGGCTGGGGCCCTCTGTGTTCATGGCTCCTGCAACAGGAATGGGACAGGAGCAGATGAGCTGGACTCAGGACTGGAGGCAGAGGGGGACTTTGATGGCTGCTGGGCACTGCCAAACTAGCTGCAAATACGATTGCAGTCATTTTCCAGGTTAGAACAGTGAGCCTGGGAGAGGTAACAAGTCTAAAGTCATGCAGTTGGGGAGTGATGGAGCTGGGCCTGAACTCAGGTCCTCCATCTGCTGCAGTCCCTGCCTACCTGTCACAGAGGAGGCAGGAAGGGTAATGCCTTCTGGCATTTTAAAGTCAATTCTCATGAATCACAACAGAGTCTTGGGATCTAAGACCAATCCCGCCCCTAACTTGCTCTGTGGCCAGGGACAAACCATTAGTTATAGCTGCAGAGGGCAAGGACCCTAGCAGTTATCTGCCACCAAGGCTACAAACTGGTCGAGTTCTTACAGTGCTTTTATAAACTTAATTGTGAATGTTTTTTTAAAAACAAAAAACGAGGTTTCACATAAATATCTGAATACCTGGCTTCTCTTGAAATTTCAGAATTTTAGCAATAGCAACATGGGGCCCATTGCTGCCAGCCCCTAGGGGCTGGGGCTGAACAGCAGGTTCCCCGATTTAGACTGGGTGCTGGCCCCCAGCTCACTGCACTCCCTGCCCTCTGGCCCCCTCACACACCTATGTTACCCACCTGAGCCCCAGGAGAATTCCTGTTGGTGCTTCCCAATGAAGTCCAGCCTGCTCCAGAGACAAGTGAGGAAACTGAGGCCCAAATAAGGGGTAGCCAAGCCCAAGGCCACACTGTGAGCCAATGGCCAAGCTAAAGCCAGAACCAGGGTTCCCGACTCCTGGACTGGTGGCATTGCCACCCTGCTGGCTCCCAGCCCTCTCCCAGGGCTTCCTGAGAACAAGTGGAAAAGAAACCCCAGAGAGCAGCCCACTTGACAAGGTGGGGCTGGAAACCCCCAGACATAGTCATCCATTGCCACTTAGGATCATCCCACTGGTGGGGGGGAGGTGGTGGTGGCAGATTCCTTATAGCTGGCAAATCAAACTGAGCTCTTGGTTGCAAATTTAACATAGTTAGAGACCAGCTAGTAGATAGCATGTTACCAGCAGGACAGGTAGGCAGGTCTACCTGAAGAGTGGGGACAGAGGGGCCTCAGCCGAGCTGACAGAATCCCAGAAGGCGGGCCACTGTGAGCCCTCTTCCAGATTCCCAAGAGAAGCTAGAAATCTGGACTTTTTAAGGCAAACTTTCCTAATGTTGAAGTGTTGCCAACTAATTCAAATCTGGTTGAATCCCCTCTGGAGAGACGGGGTGGGGCAAAAAGACACTGCAAAGGCCAAACAAACTTGATTTTTTTTTAATCCAAATGAATTTTCAAATATTTAAAATACTACGAATGGGTCAAACAAAATACATAAGGAGGCTACATACAGCTTGCAGGCCAACATTTATGATCTTTGATTTCTACAAACACAGGACAGGAAATCCAGAAGGGGGTTTAATAAGAAATAATCATTTGTTTCTCTTTGACCTGTGAGACTCATGACCTAGAGGATAACAGAATTCTCTCCTTTTCCTAAGTCACAGCCTAGTCTAACTTAGTCAAGTCCTAGCACCAACACTAGGGAGGAGGGAGGGCTTTCAGTTATACCGAGACTCTGTCTGTGGGCTGCAGAGCCCACCAAATCAGCAGGAAGTGGGAAATGGAGAGGGGGCAACCCTCGGCCCACACCCTCCCAAGCCGCCATCGCCACCCCAGGTACTCACCAATAGCCGCACGACCTAACTCCTGGCTCTCTGTGCCCAGCCTCCTCTGCCTGCGGCCTGCCCTGTGCCCAGGGACTAAGGGCATCCAGTGCACCCCACCCCCCACCCCCACCCAGTCCCCACCACCACTCCTTCCCAGCATTTCCAGAGAATGACCCCTCCCAGTTCCCAGATGGAAACTTTGATGCCCATCTAGCTGCCTGGGGCCTCCGCCTCTTAGCATCAGGCCTAGAGAGTGCGCTGGCCAGGCCATACGTGGGTTGGCCCTTCCTTGAATCTGGAAGGGAAGAGGGATGGGGTGTGCCCACTGCCATGTCCCCTGGGGAGAGAACTGCCCATCCCTCCATCCTCCCCAGGGAAGCACTTGGCTGGGAGTAAGAAGAGGGCAGTCTGGAGTGAGAGAAGTCACAACCCTGCACTCCTAAGGCTATTCTGAGACCTCCACATGGACCTGGAGACCCTATCAAACTAGCAGAGCAGGTCCAGGCGTCAGTCCTTGGGGCAATGCTTTGAAAAAAACACGTGAGGCTAAATTGGCATTGGAGTATTTTTGGGGGAGCAGGAGATTCCCAAGTGGTTGAAAATATCAGGCCATCCTTCCAGGGAGGTGCAGCAAGACTGACTGCAGGCCCCCGGCTGGCCTGTCTGAGCAGCCAGCCAGGGCCAGTGGTTCTGGGGAAAGGAGGCCTCTGTCAGACCAAGGCCAGGAATGATCTTAAGAGCAGTTGAAGCCTCTCCCTGCCCACTGGAGCCCCAGGCATGCCTGCAGACCTCACTTTGGACATATCTCTGCAAGCTCAGTCTAGAACCTTCTTTCTTCATTCAGAGCTCCAAGAGCAGAGCCTACTGTGAGCAGAGGGGACTGACCTCAGCACATCTTTCTGGGTGGCCTGAGACTAACCACTGCTCCTACCTGGGCCTACGTTCCACTCACTACAAAAAGCAGAGGGATTCCCCACATCTGAGCACATGCACACATCCTCCCCACAGAACCCCGGGCAGCGTGCTGCCCCGCTTCCCCTGCAGGCCCCAGCACTGACCTCAGAGCCAGCCCTCGGCAGTCTCCAGCTGGGCAAGAGGTCTTCTCAGCTGTTCGAGGAGGTCCCAGGAGCACCAGTCGTCTCTGTGACCCCCACCTGCCCTGGCCTCTGCCTGTGTCCCTCAGCCAGCCAGATAGAGTGGCCCTCGCCCCTCACTCTCCAGTTAGACCTGGCTTTGTCTGGTGGAAGACTCTGGGCCCTCCCTAGGGGGAGGGGAAAGCCAGGAAGGTCGGGATGGCAACTGGACTGGGAAGAGGGAGCCTCATGGAGGAGTTGGGCGCTCTGAGTCTTCCCACGGCCTTCACTGGCTGGTCTCCTTGGAGCCCTCTGGAGGGGCGGAGGGCCTTGGGGGGAACGCAAGGGGGGAAGGTCTCTCTGACTCTGTACCCGAGGCTCTCACCTTCCCCTGCTGGACGTTTGAATGGTATGGTCGGGGGCAGCCAGTGGGTTGCTATTCAGTGCCTGCCAGCCTCCAGGTTACCGGGGAGAGGGGCTACAAGCCATGCGGTGGGAGGGGACCGGGCAGAGAGATGGGCCCTGGCAGCCCCCAGGCCCCCCCCCCCTTAGCTTCCCAGGAGAGCACCTTCCTTTTGAGGGTATCTGGCTGTAGAAGTGAGGGGGAGAGGCATTTTCAAAAGTCAGAGAAATCACAGGGCAGAACATAAGAGGATTGAGACTGCTAGGGCTGCACTCCTTGTAGTTTGAAGGAGCCCTTGGAGACCCCCAGGCGGTGGCTACACGCAAGCACACGCATACACACACTCCCCCACCCGCCCCACCCCCCGCCTCCTTTCCTCCTGGAAGCCAGCACTTCCCTGGCAACCAGCCTGCTTAGAAGCCTAAGTCTTCAGCAGCTTTCCCATCAAGGACTCCCAAGTTCCCAGATAGGAGGAGTTGTGGCTCTGCCCAAGACCTGAGCCTGGGGTCCACCTGCTTTTGGGGGAGCCTGTTTTGTTTTTTTTTTTTTTGACAAGTAGCTCAGATGGTAAAGAATGTGCCTGCCAATGAAAGAGACCTGAGTTTGGTCCCTGGGTTGGGAAGATCCCCTGGAGAAGGGAATGGCTACCCACTCCAATATTCTTGCCTGGGAATCCCATGGTCAGATGAGCCTGGTGGGCTGCAGTCCATGGGGTCACAAAGAGTCGAACATGACTCAGCGACTAACACTTTTGCTTCCTGCCCTTAGCCCTTGACAACAGAGAAGCATCCTCCGCATAGTCCCAAGTGGGTAGGATTATGAGGGTCCGTTAGGTGACTGAGGGGTCGTCTCATCCAGCCCTGTCTTCCAGATAATGAAACTGAGATCTGAAGAGGTACAGCCTGGCCAGGGTCCCCCGCCTAACTAAGGACTTGGTGCTTTTCCTGAAAAGGCTGGGCAGACGTGGCACCGGCATCTGGCACCCTGAGCCACATCAGCCTAAAGATGTCCCCAGTGCTCAGTGGGCCTGCTGGATGCCTGTAGCTTACACCTCGCCCTTCGGTGAACCTCATTTACTTTCTCTTCCCACGCTGACAGCACACCTCACCTGTGGCCTCCATTTTTCTTAAATGGCCGGAGGCAAAACTCCCCAGGCGGCACAGGCTGCCAGGAAAGGGAGGCATCCGGGAAGTCCCACCACGGACAGCAGCACCCAGGGGTGTCCACTGGACAGCTCAGCCCTCTTCCTGTCCTGATCCCTTTCAGAGCCAGGCTGTCAAAGTGCCCCCCTACATCCCTCCACCTTCTAGCTTTTAAGTCTTCTCAGGGGAGGAAAGAACTCCACAGCAAGGGGCAACGCAGCCATCCTAACCCCAGTGTAAATCAAGAGGACCTTTCAGGAAAAGGTGGCATGTCTCATAACATCCAGCCTTCAGCATCTATCTTGGCACCAGACCAGACACTTTGCAGCAGTTATATCTATTTTGCCCATCAACCTCACAAGGTTGAGTATCACTGTATCTACTGAGGTTCAGTGAGGTTATTGTATCCATGGCCACATAGCCAGTAAGTGGCAAAGCCAGGGCTTGTGCTTGGGTCTGCCTGACCTAAACCTGCTGTTCCTTTCACACCAACAGACTCCCTCCTCTGTACCATCAACATGCTCCTCAAAGCCCTTAGACACACAGCACAGGGTTGACATGATTGCTGAGGACAAGAGGGCAGATCCAGGGAAAGGGCGAAGGTCCCGGGCATTACACAGCAGGTCGCACGTAAGGTGGCCCGTGGGAACCTGCCCAGCCACGCAAGCCCAGGCCTCTCTCTGCATCACATTGCAGGGGTATCTCTGCTTCTTTCCAGTGTGTAGTGGGTAGAGGAGGTATTTAGCTCTTGGTGTGATGGGACAGACCTCAGGGCCATCTGTGGTTCTGCCAGCAGCCTCAAGGTCACATGCTTTGTCAGAAGGGCTAAGCACTGGGCATTCTCAGAGTGAGAAGAGCACCCCCAAGTCCCACTGGAAACAGGGCATAAACCTGATGTGCAACCTAGCAAGCCAGGGTGGGCTGGAACTACACTGGAATGATCCTGTGTGTGAATGGGCATGGAGCCATTCCTTTGGCAAATGGGGTTTCTGGGTTTCCACAATGTGGCTGTTATAGTGTACAGTATACTTTCTGGGAGTTGTGGTATATACAGTGCCAGGCTGGGAGCCAGAATAGCTTCAGACCAGGAAAGTGTGGTCAAGGAGCAGTGGTGCACCTCACCTACCCCAGGTGAGTCTCCTGGACTCTCAGAAGGCTGAAGGAGGGAACCGTGGAGGGCCAAACTGAGCTAGCCAAGCCTGGATCCAGAGAGCCGTGGTGCTCCTTCTCGCCCTTGCTCACCAGGAGCCTGGAGGAGTGTCAGGAGAAAGAGCTGGCCGGTCTCCTGCCACGGCCAGGGCAGCCCGGGGCCACCAACAGACAGGTGTCCTCATAGGGCACGAGAAAAACGTGTCCCTCTCCTCTTCTACCCCCCAGCTTCATGGAAAGCTTGGTTTGGGCAGGACAGACTTGGAGTGGCGTAAGGAAAGGGGAGGGACTCCACAAACACCTTCTCTGCCTATGGGTGGAATTCGAGGAGTAACCATGTGTCTCATTCTCCCTCAGCTAAAAGCCACAGATGCAGATGAGGGCGAGTTTGGGCGTGTGTGGTACCGCATCCTTCATGGTGAGTAGGCTGCCCTAGGATGGCAGGGGGAGGTGGTTCCTGCCCCAGGGTAGCAGAGCTTCTCTAGGCTGCCAAGGGTCTGGGAGATGGGTCAGAGGGAGGAATATTCTCAAATCATTCACACCAAGTTGGTCGTGTTTTCCGTGAGGATGCATTTGACTGCTAGACTAAGTTCAAGTCCCACAGTGGGACATCACCCTGACAGAGGGGTCCTCGAAGACCAGAGCAGCCAGAGCAGTGAGCTCCCAAGACACTGAATGTCACTGAGTGCATCACGTGCCCCTGCCTGAACCAGTCACTGTGGCCTTGGACACTGGGACAGCCCCCCACCCCAGCACCCTCCCAAGGCTGAGTCTCACCGGGCCAGCTAGAATCCCGGGACCGTCCATGCTTGAACCTGTCACTACAACCCGAGACTGCAATGTGCTGATCTCGCTCCTGGAATCAGGGGGTGAGCTCACCCCTATGAGTAGAGGTGGCTGGATCCCAAAGGGAAATGAGAGCCCACAAGGTGGAGGAGTGGGTGCTTCCTCACTAAGCCTCTCACTTAGAATTTGATTTGTGTTCCACTCTTTGTAATGCCCCAGTGTCCTCTGAAATAGTGAGTCTGCTGACACCTCCAGGTGTGGAGGTCTCAGGACCTCTAGGCTTTCCATAAGGTGGGGCACAGAATGAGTGTCTACCCCCTCCCTCAAATCCTGCTAGGCTAGGGCAGTGTGAGGCGAGGCTTCTATACCACTTCAGGCTTCGCCAAGTGCCTGAGACCTCTGGGAAGAGTCTGCCTTCTGGGGGTCTGGGCTCCCCATCTTCCCCTCTATAACCATGATCCTGTAAGCATCCTCCTCCAGGGCAGAGCCCATGCATATCCTCTGTCTCTCCACACAGGTAATCAGGGCAACAACTTCCGGATCCACGTCAGCAATGGGCTCCTCATGCGAGGGCCCCGGCCCCTGGACCGGGAGCGGAACTCGTCACACGTTCTGATAGTGGAGGCCTACAACCATGACCTGGGCCCCATGCGGAGCTCCGTCAGGAGTGAGGCCAAGGGCACTCTGGGGCCGGGGGGCTTGCACATGGGGCAGCATGTCGTGAAGCCCTGTGTTCTGTTCAGCACAGCTGTCAGGGCTGAGCCAGAGCCTCAGGTGGACCAGAGATGGCCAGCAGCTGGGGCCCAGGGTGGGGTGGGAGGGCCTCACTCATCTGGGTACTGAATGACAGCTGGGCTCAGTAGGGGCGCCTTGGGCTCAGACCCACCTGGATCTTGGATGTGTTATTTTGCTCCAAGCCCGAGTTTTTCCAAATGTAGAAAGGGGTCAGTGATACTGATGCCTGTCCTAAAGGATGAGGTATCCTTACTACACTAATCCCTGTGTCCACACAGCTCTCTAGTGCAAGCCAAGAGATTCTCACACATGGTATCTTGGAGCTATAGATGTTACCAACTTCATTTTACAGACGAGGAAACTGAGGCACAGAGGAGCCACTTGTGATCAAACCACGACTTGAGCCCATGTCTTCTGAGTCCAAGTTCAGTGTTCTTTCCATTGAAAGTGTCTGCCAAATATTCCAGTCAGCACTCCCAGCTGCCCCATCAGATGTCATCTTCTCTGCCCACCTCACTCCCCTCAGGCCTCTCCCCTCTGCAACTGAGATCAACCCTAATCTTCCTGAATGGTCAGTCAGAACATGCACCCAGATATTCCATTGGCTAGGCCAGGGGTTCTCTCCTGCCCAGTAACAAGGGGATGATAGAGAAAAAGGAGATGACCTACACGGTCACCCCACCGTACCCCACTGCACACTCAGCAACTCACTGTCCCTTCCCCTTAACCAGGTGGAAAGTGAGTCAGACCTTAGAGGTGAAGAGTGGGAGGAAGATGGGAAAAGTTGAGGTGGGGGAGCAAGCAGGGACTTTTACCCAGAACTGAGTGGGGCAGAATCAGCTCCTCTTATCGGCCCCATCTCCACCCCGCTGTTTCCCTCAGGCTGGAAACAATGAACAGAAGCCTGCCTCGGGTCCCCATCACAAAGGAGGGTGCTGGGGAGCAGGTGACTCAGCCTTGGCCCATCTTCTTCTGTTGCCCCGCAGCTCTGCCCCAGGAAGAGATGGTGAGGGAAACCTGGGTGCTTACGGCTGCTGCTCTGAGCGAGGTCTGCCCTGATGGAGGTGGCCAAGGGGGTTAGATCCCTCAGTGTTTCATACCTTGGGGCTGTTTAGAACAATTCCAGGGTCCTAGTGACTGAGGGTCACAGTTACCTAAATGTGCACCGAATCAGCCCCACACAGCCACGCTCACCTTCATGACTATGAGATACTGAATCAGCACGTGAATAAGTAATCCACCCACTTCAGAGCATGCCCTCAGTGGGGCCAGCTTCAGGCCACAGGGTGACCGATGTCAGCGTGGCTTGGCTCGGCACCTGGACCTCAAGCTGCGTAACCACAGCCCTCCTGCCCCACCCCCACTCACCTCCCTCCCAGGAGCAGGTGGGTACCTCTCTCCAGGGTCTGCTCCTGTCACTGCCTCAGCACTGCAGCTGCAAACCTTTTCTAACAAAATAGTATGAAGCACCCCAGGTACAGTGTAAAACAAAACAAAGCCAAGCCACGCCCATTGGTGCAGGGTGAGACACCCAGAGCCACACCTGCTCAGCCACGCTCTGTGCCTCTCCCCATGAACCCTGCGGAGCATTAAGCACCCTTTCTCTGGGCCAGGCACTTTTCTAAGTGCCTCTTGTGCTTGAGCTCATTTAAGCCTCATAACAGCCCTCTGATGTAGGTACTGTTGTTATACCCATTTTATAGATGAGGAGATTGAGGCAAGGAGGGCTAAGCCAATGTGTTTAGGGTCACACGGCAGTAAGGGTAGACAGAGCCAGGCTTCACACCCAGGCAGTCAGCTCAGATCTATTCTCTTAACCACTGTATTCCACTGCCTCACAGAAGGTTCCAGAGCACAGAAACCACCACTGCCTTATGCCCAAGAGTCATTTTTAAGGTAAAGATTTGGTTGCTTGCCCACAGGGTCAGAACTTGATGGCCCTTATCATACACAGCTCCTACACCCCTGAGCCCAAGAAAAGCCAGGACCTTCCTGAAGACAGTATGGGGATGCCAGCTTTGCGCTGGACTCATTTCCCCAGCAGCAGCAGAGTTGGCTTGAGGGGCCATCCACAATCTTCAGGTTGGAGACCAGGACAGCACCTATGAGGGGCCAGGGAGTGAAATGATAGAGATTTGGGGCCTTACATACATACTGCGCGTGTGCACGCACGGTCTCCTGACTCGTCCCTTCTGGGCACAGCTCTAGACAGAAAGTGGGGCTAGTTCTCCAGGGAGCCCAGCAGCTAAGTCACTGAGCCCTCCTGCTCAGCAGGAACTTGGCAGACCTGTTTCCTGTACATCTGTGTCTCTCAGGTTCGCAAACCACACACCATTTTGCCTCCTGTCTCTGCTGCTATAAACAAGGCTGAAACCAGCAAGAGGAGAGTGGCATGCAGCCAGTCTTATGCAAGGCCACACCCAGGCTCCATGCTACCTCACTCCTCTGTTTATTGCACTGTCAGACTAGCCCTATTTTTTTTTCTCCCCATAGCTCTTGGAGTCAAGGTCATTTGGCCAAGCCGACTCGGGAAGGGGAAGGCTCACAGTTTCAAAAGATGGATGGGTAGTTTCTGTTTATGGTGAGAGAGTTCCTGAAACTCATCCATGCAAATTCCCCTCACAGCCACCCATCCCACCCCACCCAGGAGCTCCCCAGCCAAGTTCTTGGTGAAGCCAGACTTAGAAGGTTCTGGCTTGTGAGCAGCTGTGCTCTGGAGTAGGCATGCTAGTTTGCATATTGGGTTCTGGGTGTCTGGACATGAAAATGTGATGACCTAGCAGATCTACAGGGGCCCCAAAAGCAGGGAAGTAGAGAAAACTTTACCCCCAGAGACCTCCTCCCCACTACTCTGCCACCCCACTCACCTCATAGTTCTCTGCCACTTAGGCCCCCATTTCTGCTTATACCAACAGAAGCCCCTTCCTTTCCATCCAGCTAATTCCCCACTAACCCAGGAAGAGACCCAAGGCTGATCTGAGTGGCAGTGCCTGTTCTCAGATGGGACCTTGCTCCGCCATCAGCACTGGGGACCACATGCGAGCTCTATGCTACGCATCGTTGCCCCAGCCCCAATGGCTCCCTGCCTCCTCTGTTGGCAAGCTCCTGCTGGCCCAGGCTCTGTTAGTCTGGAAGGAGGGTCTCTCTCCTGTTCTGGGGCCAGCTCATCCCCAGCACGGAGCAAAGAGTGGTAGGGCTGCTGGACTGGGAACCAGGAGAACCATCACTCTCTTCCCAGCTGTCAGTGACCTTGAGGCCTCGGGCAAGTCCCTCCCCATCTCTGGGCCTCAGTTCCCTCATCTGGGAAAAGAGACAGGAGCCCTGGGCCCCGCTGTGGTTCCTTGAGCACCGCCAGCCTCTGACTATAGCTCCCCTCCCCGCCACGCTGGTCCTTCTGGACACAGCCCTGGTCTTACCCCTGCCTGGGCCAGACCTCCTGTGCATGAGTGTTAAGAGGAGAGGGGTGCACAAAAAGAGTGAGGTGCTGACCTCTGGCCGTCA
The DNA here is from genome assembly GCA_917880005.1 of Nanger dama. Lineage (NCBI taxonomy): Eukaryota > Metazoa > Chordata > Mammalia > Artiodactyla > Bovidae > Nanger > Nanger dama. Next base: position 17,825,692 of record CAKJTW010000028.1, on the reverse strand, counting down.
CATCTCTCTCCATCTTTCACATTGCTTTTTTGTTTTTGTTTTTTTAGCTGTTGTTGTTATGTAAGACATACATGTTCAATAGGGAGAAATTAGAAAATGTAAATAAGCAGTGATGAAAACTGTGCATAATTCCATGACTCAGAACTGCTGTCTTGGGCTGGGTCTGCAGAAGCCAATCCTGAGACAAGGATTAGTGTGAACGTGATTGGTAGGAAGTATCGGAAGTGTGCCCGGGAAAAGCCAGAAGGGGCATGGACCGGGAAGGAAAGGCAGCCAGCAAAGTGGAATGCAGGAAACTGACTCAATCCCCCAGGGAGCTCTGGAGGCGGTCATCTCCGCTGCCCATCAGTCAGCAGCTGAGGACAGCCTCAGCCTGAGTGGGCGTAATTCCCAGGCAGCTCCGGCTCCCTGGGTGTCTTCTGGCTCCAGCAGCAGGAGTGGGGCTGGTGTGGTGGCATTAGTCCCCCGCAAAGGGCTGCAGTGTTGCCCGCTGGTGGTGAGAGCACCAGAGAGCGCGTGAGAATCTGGAGGAGTCTGAGCACCAACAGCCTCTGCTATGACTGTACTTAAAAATGTTTTCACGTCTTTTCTCCCAGAGGTATCTTGGTATTTGAATGGGGTCCCTTGAAACTTTTCAAGCACTTTTGTAAAGTTCTGGCTCATTTTGTCTTCATAACCATCCTAGGAGTGGCACAGAGTGTGAATTGTTGAACTGATGTTACTGTCTCATAGCTGAGAAGCTGAACAGCCCAAGTTTCACTGATTAGCCTCAGGTTCCCACAGGCTTCATAGCAGAGTCAAGAGCCAGACAAGATTTGTTCTCTGAAAAAATGATAAAACAGCTGCCATGTGCTAGGTACTGTGTGAGATGTGGGGACACAGTGACCAACTAGACTCTCCCAGGCCCTCTGCAGAGAGCTCATAGCTGGGCTAGGAGCACAGTAACCACATACGCAGGCTGCGGTGGGCCCAGCCCTGGGCTCCCCGACCCCTACCCTGACCTTTCGACCCTGGCCGGCTCCCACAGGTGATTGTGTACGTGGAGGATGTCAATGACGAGGCCCCGGTGTTCACGCAGCAGCAGTACAGCCGCCTGGGGCTTCGCGAGACAGCGGGCATCGGCACATCAGTCATCGTTGTCCGAGCCACAGATCGAGACACGGGTGAGGCCAGTGGGAGGAAGGCAGGGAATCATTTCCCCAGAGTGGCCTGCCCCGGCTCAGGCCCCCTCTCCCGCAGGGCCTGGCATCCTCTGGTTGCCTTGCGCTCCCCCATTCAGTGGCTCCCAAGTGGGCAGGGACTCCTGGGACAGTCTTGGTGGGATCTCCACCAGATTCCCAGTCCCAGGAGCAAAGGAGTCTGGGAAGTGGTCCTGGTTTCAGAGCGAGGAGAGGTCACAAGCTGGGGAAGTCCAGGTTCGTCATCCCAGCACCTGGCAGCTCCGGGCTAACCTTTGGCTAGGGGCTGGGCAGGGCCGGGAGGGGTGAAGTTCTTGTCCAAAAGCTGGCTGAGGCCTGCTCCTCCAGCCAGCACAGCCCAGAGCCTGGCACACATTTAGCAGAAGCCAGTGTCCTGTTCTACAGGGCAGTGGACATCCCTGGAGCCCTAGAGGTGGCCATCGTTAACAGTGCAAAGTGAAGGAGAAGGGCAGTAAGGTCACTCTGGTCCTCTTTACAGGGCCTGGTTATCTTGGTCTCTGCCCCAGGCCAGGGATACAGCCAGAGGAGACCCCCTCCTATCCTTCTAGTTTCCCAGATCCTGCCCTTCTTTCATGTCAGCTGGTCTGGTGGCTTCCAGCCCAGCCCCTGTCAGCATCCCCAGCTCATTGCTGGAGCATGGGATGGAGTAGGCGGAGAAATAGGCCTGAAAACTCCTGGGTGGTTGCTCCCCCTTAAAGCTGACAGGTTTATACAGTGCAGATCACACGGACATTGCTGGGGAATAATGGTTCAAGTCCTTTTCTGGGTCAGGAATCTGAGAAACTAGTGAAAGCTATGGATCCCTTCCCAGAAAGAATGCACCTAGAATTTTACAAATAATTTCAAGGAAGTCTGGGATTTCCTGAGTGATTTTATAACCATCTTCTCTGAAGTATGTGGAATCCCAACTCTGGCTCTTGGATGAAGCATGTACTCCAAGGCCACAGGGATTGGGGGTGGAGCGAGTGGGCAGAACAAAGAAAGGTGACTCTGGCACTGGAACCCTTTGGTTGGAGGGACCAAATGAAGGCTTAGCCACCTCTGGGGATGTTACCCCATCTAACACTTTCTAAATCAAAGCCTCTACTATAGAAGAGATCCCTAATTACCCCACCGACTCCTTTTCCAAATACCCAGTGGAGGTACTTGAACCTGAATTTTAGGACTCCAGGAGCTGAGTCCTCCACTGGCATACCTCTCATCTCAAGGCCAGACCCCACGGGAGTCAAAAGTGCTTGCCGGGCCTTGCCATCCTTGACCGTGACCACATCCTCTGTGTTTCTCTTGGGAAAATGCTACCCGCAGAGGTGGGGGGTGGTGCACACTGGGTAGGCAGGCCAAAGCCCTGGGCCCTGTCCCTCTGGGACAGCAGTGGGTGTGCTGGGGCAGCTCGTAAAACCACAAGGCAGCCCACCCCCGCCTGGACTGCACAGCCTCTCACGTCCTCCTGCAGGGGACGGAGGCCTGGTGAACTACCGCATCCTGTCGGGCGCTGAGGGGAAGTTTGAGATTGACGAGAGCACGGGGCTTATTATCACCGTGGATTACCTGGACTACGAGACCAAGACCAGCTACCTGATGAACGTGTCCGCCACTGACCAGGCGCTCCCTTTCAACCAGGGTTTCTGCAGCGTCTACGTCACTCTGCTTAACGAGCTGGACGAGGCTGTGCAGTTCTCCAATGCCTCTTATGAGGCTGCCATCTTGGAGAATCTGGCACTGGGCACCGAGATTGTGCGTGTCCAGGCCTACTCCATTGACAACCTCAACCAGATCACCTACCGCTTTGATGCCTACACCAGCGCCCAGGCCAAAGCCCTCTTCAAGATAGATGCCATCACGGTGAGGGAGGCTAAGGACAAGCACAGCTAGGGCTCCCTGTGAGGGCAGGGAATGCAATTCCTTTAAACCTAACCAGTGTTAATTGAGCTCCTCCTATATGACCAGCACTCTCTTCTTTGTCGTAAACATCCCTTTAGCATGTAGTGATAAGATAAAGTTTATACATAGGCAACCTGGTATCTTCCTATTAACTAGTCAATGAAAGCTGTGCAAGTCATCACGTTTCCCTTTTAACCTTGGCTATTAGGAAGCTCAGATATAAATTTAGGGCATCATTGCAATAGCTTGTCTTAGCTAGGTGTCTAGTGCAGCTATGTCTTATCTACTGCCTGGACCTTACTCTTCCAACTTTGCTTTAGTGGGTCTTCTGTCAGAACCCCTTCCCTGAAATTAGGCAAGATAGTAATTGCTGCAGTGTGCCAGGCCTTGTCACAGGGCATTCTGGGGGCTCAGAGATGAACAAGACCTTTCCCAGCCCTCACAGAGCTCTCAGGCTAGGAGCAGCAGAAGCAGGAATAATCTGATATGCAGATCAGAGCATCACAAGGAAAGGTATGAAAAGAACTATGGTAAAGGGTAATGGAGCACCTTTGGGGCCCAAATAAGAGAACACCCGTACCTGGCTGGGGAAGCGGGAAGCCTGTGTGGAAGAGGAGGTATCCAAGTGGGATTGAGAGAGAAGTAGGATATCAGTGGACAGAGCTTCACAGAGAAGTATACCAGCAGAGGGAGTGTTGTGGAGGTGGGAAAGTGGGCCAACCATCCAGGGATGGCACAGGACTGCTTGGAATACGATGTCACTGTCCATCTGGCCCCCTCTCTGCAGGGTGTGATCACGGTCAAGGGCCTGGTGGATCGGGAGAAAGGTGACTTCTACACTTTGACAGTGGTGGCAGACGATGGCGGCCCCAAGGTGGACTCCACTGTGGTGAGTGGATCCCCGGGTGAGAGTCCTCAACGGGTACAGCCCATCACCACTCCAAGGCCCCCAAAACCCACGTCTTTGCCAGCCACCCAACCTGCAGGAAGGCAGTGGGTGAGGGTTTCAGTCACCCGGGGATGGCGCTGCAACCAGCCGTGCCATACCTCCCCTGGCTGAGACCTCAGACCAGTGGGAGAGGGGTGGCGTACTTAACAGACCACTGTTCCCAGAGTGGGGGCTGGAAGAGCTGGGACTGATAACCACCTGCATCTTTCCTCTTTCTCTCCCCTGGCCGCCTCCTGCCACCTCTGCCATCTACAGAAGGTGAGTAACCTGTGAACTGGGCTCTCCCTTGTGGGCTGTCTGTGGCCAGGACTGGCTTGGGCCCTGTGAGGTGCTGGGCCTTCCTGCCTCTCCTGGGGAGAGGGCATGTGGACAGGCCTGCTGCTGGTCCCTGCTCAGACCCCTCCCAACCTCCCCAGCCCATCCACTCTCACACCTGAGCCCAGGCCTCTCTCAAGCAAAAACTCCACATCCAGCTCCATCCTCTCTGCCTCTGCCTCTGTCCTGTCACACCTCCCATGTGGCCTGGGTGGGTGTTGCACTAACATGGGGTGGGTGAAACACACCGTGGAAGGAACACTGCGGCCTCATCCCGGCTCTGCTCCTCAGTGGCTGTGTGACGTGCACTAGCTGCGTGTCCTCTCTGTGCTGCTTCTCGTCAGATCTAAAGTGGGGACCATGCTAGCTGCCCTGCCTTCCTCAGAGCATGCAATGGAGATAGCAGATAGGAGGCCTCTGTAAACTAGGAGGGGTGATGGAGCAGCTCCTGTAAGGGGGCCCCTTCCCTCTCCTGGGGCTGGTGTAAAGAGTGTGTTAGAGTAGTCGTGTGAAGTAGGGCACCAGTCCCAGGGCCTGGGGGGGTGCTGAGAGGGTCAGTGGTTGGCATATGGTGTGAGTGACTACCCCTGAGGACTCTCAGAAAAGACGCAGGGACCTTGTAGACTGGGAGGAGGGTGACTGCTGAGGTTGAAGATGTTAGGCAAGATTCCTAGAAGGATAGGCGAGGTGATGACTTCAGGCTAGGCATGGATAAGGAGGTGAGACCCAGGGGCGGGTTATGAGGCGGCCTCCTGCCATGTTAAGGAGAACATTATGGATTCGGCCTGGGCTCCAGCCAACAGGTCTGAGGCCATCTGTAGACTGTGTAGGGTGTCCAGCTGGTCATTAGCCTTGGTTACAGCCATGCTCTCACCCCTGCTGAGTCCCTTTCACCTTAGCCTCAAGGAAGAAACCAACCTGATGTCAAGGCTAAGAGCCAAATGCAGCTGCTGTGACCCACACACAGCTCCCTTGAGGTGCTGACTCCAGGGGTCCTGGTCTTTGGGCCGTACCCAAAAGACCCCGTCATCCACAGGGCCAGCCTGGGGTGAGTGAGGCTACAAGCAACTGGAAGCTGGCCCAGCTCCCACGACCCCTGTCCCTGAGGGCAGCCAGTGAGCAGAGCCCGCAGGCGGCAGACGGGGACAGGGGCTCTGCGTCCTGCAGCTCCCAGCGCGGCCCCTGGTCTTCCAGGAGGTTCAACAGGGGCCCTCACCGAGCCCCAGCAGCTTCACCCGTAAAGCAGGCCCAGTCGTCCCTCTTCGCTGTTCTCGAGGGACATTCCCGCAGGGTGCCAAAGCCCCTCAGGGGGCCAGGCGGCCACTTCCTGTGCTCGGCCGGCAGGGGCGTTTCGGAGCACACACTCCTGCGTGGGCCCCTGTATTTCTAGTCCCTTCGCCGTCTTCCAGGAAGCAGGACCCACCCCGCTTTGCTCTGCCCTGGCTTCCTCTCAGAGGCTCCCAGAGCAACTGGCCCAGATACACCAGCCTGTCAGCCCCAGACTTGGAGGTGTCGGGGTGGAGGCAGGCTGAGGGACCTTTAAAGGCACCACCATTTCCTCTGTGAGGCCGGAACCCCCAAACCACAGCTTACCTACACCTGACTCCTCCCCAGTCCCGGCAGCCCCTGTGGCCCTAAGACGGGTGGGGAGGCAGCCCGAAGGGGCGTGCTGGGCGGGGACAGCCCTGCTGTAGGAGCTCTGAGTAATATTCTTGGGCTTTTGAGGGATAGGCGTGGGGATATTTGGACCATGAGACCCTGGGTGAGGGCACAGACCCATGGCTCCGTCCCGTAGATCTTGGTACCTGCTCTCCCTCCTCACTCACTGATGCAGATTCCCCATTGCAGGAGCCCAGCATCAGAGCAGCAATCCTAGAGGAGGACCTACTGTGTGCCAGCCTCTGGGCTGGCTTAGGGTATATGCAACAGGAAGCCAAAATCAGACGCAGCCTCTGCCTCCACAGACATAAAATAGAGGAGGGGAAAGACACTGATCAAATGACCACACCGATAAATACATGCCACAACAGAATGGATAATAAGATATCAGGGAAATCGAGGAAGGCTTCCTGGAGGAAGTGATTCAAGCTGAGATTCCTCAGGAAGCATAGAGAAGGGAGAACATTTCAGGTGGAGGAAATGGCATGTGCAGAGGCCCTGACGTGAGAGAAAACACGGGGATTCCCCACAAGACCTTGACCAGAGAGAATAGAGTTTGGGAGAGTGCTTCCCGGATGGCCCAGAGGGTAAAGAATCTGTCTGCGGTGCAGGAGACACAGGAGACGTGAGTCCAATCCCTGGGTCAGGAAGCTCCCCTGGAGGAGGAAATGGCAACCCACTCCAGGATTCTTGCCTGGGAAAACCCCATGGACAGAGGAGCCTGGCAGACCACAGTCCACGAGGTCGCAGAGTCGGACACATCTAAGCAACTAGGACACACAGACTGGGGGGCTTGTTTGCTTTCCCCGAGAACAGCATGGTAGACATTATGCCCGCTTCACAGGTGAGCAGACTGGGGCTCTAGGGCTTCACAGAACCCCCTGAAGCACCTTTGTGATGGACAGGCAGCGTCTTGTCAGACCGGACGCAGGGCAGGGACCACTTTTGCTGCCCCATCGCTTTTTGCTGGCTCATTTATTCCTTCTAGCATCCCGATGCTGTAGGTGTTCTCGTTCCTCCTCTCATCTGAGGAAATGGAAAATCAGAGAAGTTGAATAACTTTTGCCGTATCACACAGCTAGTAAGAGGTAGAATTGGCCCTGCTGTGAAGCCTGGGTTTGTTCCCTACATTTCTGACAGCTGCCTAAAATTTGGAAGTGTGGTTAGAACCGAGAAGGGGGAAATCCTGATTAGGAAGGAGAGGGCATAGAGGATCCTGCTGTGATGTATGTCAGAGAGTGTTTTGCCTATGTTCTCCTCTAGGAGTTTTCTAGTTTCTGGTCTTAGGTTTAGATCTTTAGTCCATTTTGAGTTTATTTTTGTATATGGTGTTAGAAAGTGTTCTAATTTCATTCTTTTACAAGTGGTTGACCAGTTTTCCCAATACCACTTGTTAGAGATTGTGTATTCTTGCCTCCTTTGTCAAAGATAAGGTGTCCATAGGTGCATGGATTTATCTCTGGGCTTTCTATTTTGTTCCATTGATCTATATTTCTGTCTTTGTGCCAGTACCATACTGTCTTGATGACTGTGGCTTTGTAGTAGATAGAGCCTGAAGTCTGAGATGACCCAGATAGATGGTACAGGGGAGGGAGGAGGGAGGGGGTTCAGGATGGGGAACACGTGTATACCTGTGGCGGATTCATGTTGATGTATGGCAAAACCAATACAATATTATAAAATAATTAACCTCCAATTAAAATAAATTTATATTTAAAAGAAAAAAAAAGGAAGAGGGGGCATGAAATGGAATGTTCTCTGCATGGCGGCGAGCTTCCACAGGTTCCCCATGGAGTCCTGTGCACACCAGGGAACAGGTAGACCTGGGAGTGCTGGAGCCCCAGGCCTGAGGAAGGAGAGTGAGGTGGTGGGGAGGCCTGGCTTGGGATTGCTAAACCCTGAGCCTGCTTCCCTCCCACCTCAACTTCAGTCCCCTCATCAGTGAGCCTGAGGGGCACCTATGACTGGCTGTGTGGCCCATGGCCATCCATGGGCTGGAAGCTGCATCCGCAGCTGGGCCTTCTCTCCAGGCTTGCTCTTCAGACCCTGCAGGAGAAGCCTGAACTTCAGGCACAAAACAATGGGCTCTTCGCATGCAACTTACACGTCCCCTGTTTTTATCTGGTAGTTGGCAAATTCCCTCCCTTCCCTCTCCACACTGGGACCACCAAGCCACCTGTGTCCCCTCTCCTGCTCCTGAGCCCTGTTTCCTTCCCTCAAATGAAGAGGCTTTTGTGCAATACCTGCTTACCAGATGTGTTTTAGCTGGACTGCACAAAATTTTTTTAATTTTTATTAATCACCACTTAATTCCACATAAAAATCTGGATTCCTTAGTTCCTTTTGAAAAACAGGAAGCTATGCCAATGCCAAGATGACACACCCTCACAAATTTGGAGCTAAGTAGCTTCCATTTCCTTTAGCCAGGGCTATGCCTTCCAGTTCTCCCAGGCCCCACCACTTCTGAGTGCCCTCCAGCCCCCTGGCACCAGACTGTCAGAAGAAACGCACTCAGGGCCTCTGTGTAAAGTCAGGTTGGCCTAGGCAGGCTCTGAAACCTTGCTGACCTGCTGGAACTGATTGGAGGTGTGGTCCCCGCTGGGCCCGTAGTGGTACCCCATCTTTGGGGCCCAAGAAGGGAAGGAGGTGGAGGTCTCCGGGCATGTTCACTCCCAGGTCTACATCACTGTGCTGGACGAGAATGACAACAGCCCCCGGTTCGACGTCACCTCCGACTCAGTGATCAGTGTGCCTGAGGACTGCACCGTGGGCCAGCACGTGGCCACTGTCAAGGCCCGGGATCCAGACGCTGGCAGCAATGGGCAGGTGGGTACCAGTGAAATAGTCCAGAGCTGTGCTGTGAGCGAGGGCTCCCACAGCCCTTCAGCCAGAGGGGTCGCTGGAGCCGTCCCCATCCTGAGCAGGAGCAGGTCGTCCAGGCTCTGCTGGGCCCTGAGCAGATGATCCTGCCCTCATCGCAGTCCATGTCCAGAGCTGGAGACAGAGCTATGCAAGCTGTCAGCCCTGCCTGGGTCCTAGGGACATGGCACCCACGGCTGGCCATAGCTCAGCCTCCGCAGCGAGCTGAACACAGAGGGTTTTAACCTTTCCATGACCCCTTGGTCACCTTATCCACAAACCACACAGCATCTCACCCCAGGGGCCAGCCCTCCCCACACAGCCCCAGGGCCCCAAGAGGACACACTCCTCTTCCCCTGCTTCTCAGCCCTCCTCCCCCACCACTACAAGTTGGGGCACCCCCAAGCTCAAGGAAGAGGGGTGGCAGAGCACGCCAGTCTTCACACCACTTTGATCTGTCCTACAAATTGAGCCGTGTTGGAGGAGGTTTCCACCATTTTTTAAATGCCTGGACACCTCTAGGGGCTCTAGAAGCCTGTGGGTTCAAATCCTTGTTCTCCTGGACACTTGCAAGCTGTGTGACCTTGCCAGCAGCGTGACCTTGCCAGCAGCTTCTTGTTCCCGAGACTCCTGTCTGAGCTGAAGAGGTCAGCTCCTTTATCAGGGCTGTCGTGAGAGCCAAACAGAGCCCATGTAACACCAGGGCTGTGCCTCTCCTTGCAGGGGGCTCAGTGCTTCCCTGCCCCCCACCTTGGAAAACCAGCTGTAGTGGGACTCACATCTGCCTTTCTGGCCCCAGGCCAGTACATGCTCACATCATTCCCATCCCCTGGAGCCTCCTCAGTGGACCCCATTTTGAGGGATATAATCACTTCTGCATAAAACACATTCTTCTCAATTGCCCAGGCTGAGCAGAGGGCCTTGGTGGACAGGGGAGGGCACCCTGACTTGGCCAGCTTCTCATCCTCTCCACTTCTTCACCCTCACCCTCTCTCTTCCCTGACAGGTGGTCTTTTCTCTGGCCTCTGGTAACATTGCCGGGGCCTTTGAGATCGTCACCACCAATGACTCCATTGGCGAAATATTTGTGGCCAGACCCCTGGACAGAGAAGAGCTGGACCACTACATCCTCAAGGTGGGCAGCAACCCCTTCCATCCCAAGAGTGCTCAGCCCATCAGCACGCCCTGGTGGTCAGCTTCCCGCATCACCAAGTACCGTGGGGCAGGCAGCACCCCTTAGAGCCAAGAGCATGAGCAAGGCTGGCCTGGGAAAAAGATGTGCTGGAAGGGGTCCCTGGACCCAGAGTAGGAAGCAGCAGGGGTGGTTGTCCCTGCTGTGAGAGCCGGGAGGGAAAGCCTGGCAGCTGATAGAGCACTGGCTCTCCCACAGGCACACTGTGAGCGGGGCAAGGGGTCTGCTCTGTCTGGGCCTCGGTTTCCCCTCTTATGCAATGGGCAGAAAAGCCTGACTTCCTCTGCTGAGATGAGACATAAATGCAGGTGAGGAATCCCGAAGGCGTCCACTGTTGCTGAACTGCTCTGGCTACCGTGTTTCCTGGGGCTTCTCAGGTGGCTCTAGTGGTAAACACCTTGCCTACCAATGCAGGAGTCGCAGGAGACGTGGGTTCAATCCCTGGGTTGGGAAGATCCCCTGGAGGAGGGCATGGCAACCCACTCCAGTATTCTTGCCTGGAAAATCCCCATGGACAGAGGAGCCTGGTGGGCTACAGTCCATAGAATCACAGAGTCAGACAAGACTGAAGTGACATAGCAAGCACGTATGCACTGTGTTTCCTGAGGGGTCTCTGGGGGACCCCAGAGCCATGCTTCTGCAGATCTGAGCTCTAGCACACTGTAGGCCTCCAGAAAATATCAAGGCTCCTAGGGACAGGAGGAGTCTATGAGGCTCAGTTTATGAGCCTGAGGATTCTCACTCATTCCTGAAAGATGATCTGAAGCTCTTTCTCTGCTTGCCAGAGAGCAGATCTCAGTGTATGGAACAGAGGCTTAGAAGCTAAACACAGGTGCCCTGGGTCTGGTTGCAGGCCCAAGGTTACAGTCAGGGGCAGAATAGGGAGGTAAAGACTAAACACATTAGTGTCAGATTGCAAAGAGAGGTCTCCAAACAGACAAGAATTGGGCATAATTGTGTGCAGCATGGGGCAGAAGGGGCAAACCTTGGGGAGAGTTGAAGGGCCAGGGGGCCGGGATGGGCCAGCAAGTCTCTCTGACCTCGCAGTCCTCCCCACTGAGCAGACAGCCCATCTGGACTCCATGTTCCTCATCCAGCCCCCACCTTTTAACCCTGACTCCAGTCTTCCCCCTCCTTGCAGGTTGTGGCGTCCGACCGTGGCACCCCTCCACGGAAGAAGGACCACATCCTGCAGGTGACCATTCTGGACGTCAATGACAACCCTCCAGTGATCGAGAGCCCCTTTGGATACAACGTCAGCGTCAACGAGGTGAGGGCAGCCCTGGGGCCCATAGGGCTCTCCAGAATGAAGAGTGGGTGTAGGCAACTGTGAAGCACCTGTTTAATATCTGCCTGGCCCACTGGTCTCTCAGATTACGGGGGGTGGGGACATGGCTTACTCTTTCATGGTTACCCTAACACCTGGGCCAGGTCCTGGGGCAAGGGGGGAGGGAAAGAAGAAAGCGGTGTTTCACCATCAACAGGAAACTGAGGTTTACCTGGGAGAGCTGCCTTTAAATAAAACTGTTCATTGAAAAAAAAAAATTTATTGGAGTATAGTTGATTTACAATATTGTGATAGTTTCAGGTATACAACAGTGATTCAGTTATACATATACTCATTCTTTTTCAGATTCTTTTCTCATATAAGTTATCACAGAATATTGAGTAGAGTTCCCTTAGCTAGGCAGTTCAGTTCAGTTCAGTTGCTCAGTTGTGTCCGACTCTTTGCGACCCCATGGACTGCAGCACACCAGGCCTCCCTGTCCATCACCAACTCCCAGAGTCTACCCAAACCCATGGTGCTATAGGTCCCTGCTGATTATCTATCTTATGTATAGTAGGCTGTGTATGTTCATCCTAAACTCCTGATTTATGCCCACCCCTCACCCCCAGTTTCCCCTTTGGTAACCATCAGTTTGTTTTTGATACCTGTGTAAACAATTCATTTATTATTCAGTCATGAGATTACGCCACTCCAGGAACATTTTTGCCCAGGCACTAACGGGTATGTCAGGTTGGATGTTCATGAAGACCCTCGATTCAGATTCTGGCTCTGCCACTGACTGGCTGTATGATTTGCATACATCCTTTCCCTGAACCTCAGTTTTTGCATCTGTAAATAGGGTGACCTAATCTATAGCATTGTAAGAGGACTGGATGTGTTCACGAAGGCTGAGGCATGTAGTAGGTACCCGCAGGATGTTCACCACCATCATCTTTATCTGCCTCATCGTTGTCCCAGGGTCATCAGAGCAGAGCTTTCTAGAGGTCCAAGTCTTGGGCTCCCGAGCAGGAGCTAGACTGTGCCCCAAAGGCCTTGAACCCAGAATGACGACGTTCTTGCTTTCCCCCAGAACGTGGGCGGGGGCACTGCTGTGGTCCAGGTGAGAGCCACTGACCGTGACATCGGGATCAACAGTGTTCTGTCCTACTATATCACTGGGGGCAATGAGGACATGACCTTCCGCATGGACCGCATCAGTGGCGAGATTGCCACTCGCCCCGCCCCACCCGACCGCGAGCGTCAGAGCTTCTACCACCTGGTGGTCACCGTGGAGGACGAGGGCACCCCTACCCTGTCGGTGAGTGATCGGGGCGGCCGCTGGGAGAGGAGGGTGGCAGAGGGCAGCTCCACTCTCTGTGCCATGGGATGAGATGGGTAGGAGTGGAATGCCACGCACCAGTGAGTATGCAACAACTGCTTTATCATGCCTTGAATCCCTCAGCCTATGAATATTTTATGGAAGGCCTGTGTGTGCCAAGCTAGGGTGCCAGGTCACTTGCATCTGCAGCCACTCTGAGCCTTGATTTAGCCGTGTTTGCTCACCCAGGGCAGTGCTAGGAGACCATGCAGAGTGAACATGTACCTCGGGGGACTGGCCAAGTGTGCTGCATATCTGTGGGCCTCTGTGCCAAATGGGGAAAGGTGCCCTCTGGCCTCTTCCCCTGCATCGTGTTGGTGTCACATGCTGTGGCAGCATTTCTGGGTCATGGGGCTCATGTCTGTGATCCAGCCTGGTGCATGAATGGGTGGGGCCACTGGGGCGATGGTGATGCCATGTGGGGGCGATGGGCTGGGGTGTGATTTCTGCTGTGAGCTGGCTGCATGATTGTGAGCAAGTCAGGACCTCTCTGAATATTGATTTTGTCATCTATAAAAGAGAGGTAATATCTGGTTTATAGGTGGTGTGTGGGGAATTTAGTTCTTGTCTGTGGAAGCGCTTGGTAAGCCATGAGGAAGAGGAATGTATCAGCTATCTTATCACCACAATATTCCTGCATTCAAAACCAAACCAAAGAGGCATTAAACAACTGTTGACTTCGCTCCACTTCTGCAGGCTGGCAGTTGAGACCTGGCTTAGCTGGAGGGTGGTTCTGCTGCCAGCTGGGCTCCCTCGTGTGTGTGGGCAGCTATGTCAGTTGGATAGCTGTTCTTTTGGGGGTTGGTTGCCAATCAGCCAGGGTAACAGGGCAACTGGGCCACCTTTCTCTCTCCTTCTAGAAGGCTAGTCCATGCTGGCTCATGTGGAGCCAGAAAAGGTCCAAGGGAAAGAGCAGAAGCATGCAAGGCCTCATAAGGCCCAGGCTTGGGACTGAACACGGTTGTTTCTGCCACATTTCTGTTTGCCACAGCAAGTCAGAAGACCAGCCCAGGTTCAAGATGTAGGGAAATAAACTTGATCTCTTGAAGGAATGAAATGCAAAGGCACATTGCACAGAGCGTAGATACAGGGAGATGTAAGCATTGGGACATTTGTCTAATCTGTTTATCGTAGGCACCCTGATTGTAAATGAGACCTCAGCTCCATCCTTCTGCCCCTCAAAGGTGACTCTGTTAGACCCCTCTCCTCGGCAGTAGCACTATGGACTGTGGGGTCAGAGCGGGTCTGGGCTGGGCTTTTTATGTGGAGTTTCTCTGGGGAGGATGGTGGAATTGGGCCAATCCAAGGAAACCACCACTTCAACCAATCACACCCAGTAAGCCAAACAAACATATTTACAGAGCACCTATAACTAACTGAGGGGAGGACAGGTAGGATATCATTTGTTGTGGTGACATGGAGGGGACTCAGTTTTTATGTGGCAACCCCTCTGTACCTGCACCTAGCTTCAGAGTGAATCATCTTCTTGGTCATCTCTCCAATAGCATTTAAAGTTGTGTTTGATTACAAGTAACAGAAACTTGAATATGGATTCGTAAATAAATGAGAATACATTTTTATCACATAACAGCAATTCTGCAGAGAATTACAAACTTTGATTTTGTGCTCAGTGATGTCAGAGCTAATGTTTCTTGTCCTTTCCCTTATGATTGCAACATGGTTGGTATAGCTCCAGCCATCACGTCAGCATTCAAGGTATAAAATGACAAAAAACACACAAAGAGCCCTGCAAGCAATTTCTGCCTTTTTATCAGGAAAGCACAAAATTTTCTGGAACTATTCTCCAGAGTTCTCTTGTGACTCATTGGCCAGAAGACGTTCTCAGGGGCACCCTAGCTGTAAGGAGGTTGGAACAAATGAGGGACAGGATTGTTGGGATTCGCTTATTACTTGGAGGCCACATATAACACTGTTTCAAATATAAGTAGGGCTCTGTTAGCGAGAAAGAGATGGGCAGCTCAGCATTTGCCACGCTGCTCTTCTTTATCCTGACCTAGACCAGTGCACACCCTACTCTCATGCCCACTCCCCATGCTTCCCCACACCCCACAGTCCTAGAGTTTCCCAAGGAGGCAGTAGGTGAGACCCATAATATTCTAAGACACTGAGTGGGGGAGGCAGCATCTTGGTTTCCTTTTGGTCCCAGGAAGAAATGAGAATTAGAGAAATGTAAAATCACCCTAGCCACATTTAACCACCCAAAATGAGTGGGCTACTCCCAAGCAGTCCCCACAGAACTTGGGGCTGGTCCCCATGGTCAGAAGTTTCATCGGTTGACCATACCCTCTGTAGAGATCCATCCAAGCCCAGTGGAGACCCACAGGCACTGCCTCCTCAGACCCACAGGGAGAGCATTCTGGCCTTCCTTGAAGCAGGTCTCAGCCTGTTCCAGCTCCCTGGTAAGAGTGTGGGAATTTGGGTGGTGAGAAATGCAGTCTCCTTCTGTCTACCCTCCTCATCCTGGTCATCACTAACTCTGCTCCCAGAAAACACCTTCAGGATGACCGAGATCAGGGATGGGGTGTATGTACATGTGTGTGTATGGCTCCTGGGCTGTAATATCATAATAGACAAACAGCATCAAATACCAGCTGGGGAAACATTTCTAGAAGAAAACTTTTAAGTCAAAATGAATCCACCCCTTCAAGTTTTTTTCTGCTTCTTCATGTTGGGAAAAGATCACTTTTGATTTGACATTTTTTTGGCAACACCACAGTAAAGAACTGCCGGGACCGCAGGAGCATTGTTGAGAACTTAGCCCTGGACCGTGTTTGCTCAGTTATTCGGCCAGCCGGCATTCCCTGAATACCCACTCTGTGCCAGGCCCCAGAGATACAGAGATGAAGCCAGTGTGCCACAGTGAGGTGCAGCAAGTAAGGGAGACAGTGAGGCCAAGGCGTAGGTGGGGCCTTGGGGAAGGCATCCTGGGGGCAGGTGACACCTGGGCTGTCCAGCCGGACAGTCACAGTTAGCACAACAAAGCGGGGAAGCATATTCTGGATCTGGGCATCAACCCGAACAAAGGCCTCAGAGCAAGTGATAATCCAGGGCAGGGCCAGGGAGCCAAAGGCGGCCTAGACCCAGGGCAGCATTCAGAGCCCAGAGCAGGGCTCTCTGTCTACATATTCTCCCCATGATGTGCCTGCGTGCAGGCCCCAAGGGCTGGTGCCAATGCTTTCTCAGACATCCCCTTCACTCCCTCCTGCCCCAGCTAAGTTAGAACCCTACAGCCACTGCCCCCAGCTCCCCAGAATTGGCATTTGTCTCCAAGGAGTGCTGGACCCTTGAAGATTTGCTGCCACTGACCAGACTGTCACGTCTAGACTATGAACCTACCAAGGTCATGAGTGCCCCCAAGCCAAACGTGACCAGCGAAGGGACCTTCTCTGCTATTGGGCAGATCTCTCTGGAGGAGAGTTTGAAGAAGTAGGATCATTCCAGCCTCTCCTAGGCCAACCAGAGCCCCAAGAAGCCTCAGACCAGCCATCTCAAAGTTTCAGGAAAGGCCACCATGGTTTAACAGGGTACATGCTGCTGCTGCTAAGTCGCTTCAGTCATGTCCGACTCTGTGCGACCCCATAGATGGCAGCCCACCAGGCTCCCCCGTCCCTGGGATTCTCCAGGCAAGAACACTGGAGTGGGTTGCCATTTCCTTCTCCAATGCGTGGAAGTGAAAAGTAAAAGTGAAGTCGCTCAGTTGTGTCCAACTCTTCTCGACCCCGTGGTCTGCAGCCTACCAGGCTCCTCCGTCCATGGGATTTTCCAGGCAAGAGTACTGGAGTGGGGTGCCATCACCTTCTCCGAACAGGGTACATACATCTGTCTAAAGACACCCATCAGACCCACATGCAGTCCTCTTGTTCCCACCTACAGTTATCTGCCTGGTTCAAGCCAGCCCTCAGAGGTAGCACAGGACCAACCTTCCTGTTGGACAAGAGCAAATTAGAGTTATTAATTCATTATTTCATTCATTCATTCAACACTAAATATGTGCCAGGCCTATAAGCCAGAGATGGGTTGGACACAGCTCTGCCCTCACAGAACCTACAGTTGGTGGGGGAAATAGACACATAGCAGAGAGCTGACAACCCTCAGATGTGACAGAGTGCTAGAAGCTCAGAGACAGGAGCCATGGAAGGCGCTGGACAAGGCATTTGCCTCCATGTCTTAAAGGATAAGGCTTCCTAAGCAGGAAGGTGGGATTTGGCTACAAAGTCTCCCTAAAACCAAGAGAGATCCTATATGCAAGCCCTCCCATCTCTTCTTTTCTCCCTGGGTGCTCCTCCACCCGTTTCCTGAGAGCAGAGCTTTCCTACAAACAGCCAAGGCCATCCCCACCCCTCTCTCAGCCCTGTATCACCCAGAGCTCAGAACAGCTGGGCTGCAGGGGCATCCGGGCCAGCCCAGGCCGGTCACACAGTGGTGTACCACCCAGCAAGGGAATTCGTTGTACAGCCTCAGTCCCCGGCCTTGCTCCAGGCCACAGGCAGGGCGGCCAGGCTTGGGGGAGGGGTCTGAGTGGCCGTCAGGAGGCCTCTGCGAGAGGAAGGGCCGGGCCGGGGAGGAAGGACGGGAGGCAACCCGGAGGTCAGAAGCTGAGCCCCAGCCACAAAGGCACCTTGGCAGGGGGATGGGGAGACGGGGGTTCCCCAGGGGACCTTCCTGCTGTACGAATCACAGCCAGAGGTCAGACAGTCCCAGATAACCAGCCCTGGCTTCTCAGGCTGGTGGGGGACCTGCAGAAGACACCTGTTGAGGCAGAAAGACAGGACATCTCCCACCACTTCTGGTCCAAGAGCTGCCAGCAATGGCCCCATGGAAGTCTGTGAGTGGGGAATGCTTGTCTTTTCAGCTCACCTCGTATTTTTAAGGCCCAGGGCGCCTCTGTTTATTAAACTTGGATCCTCCTGCTGTTTATGAAGCCTGCTTCCCCTTGCTCAAGCTCAGGAAAATGCCAACCCAGCCCCTTCCCCGTGCTGCACGCCAAGGAAGCCAGCCTTCTCTGGTCCAGCCGGATTCAAGCCAGGCCCTTCCTGTAGCCCTGCTTCTTGAGAATGTTCTGCAATTGCCCAAATGCTACACATGCAACTGGCTCAGTTCCTCCCGGAGACCCTGAGGCTCTCTGGATAGACAAGTTCCTACCTTCCCCATTCCCCCGCCCACGAGCAAGTGGGTGCACAGGCTGCCATGCCCCCTAGGAATCCTGTGGCTTCAGGGCTGCCAGGCAGGAAGGGGAGAGAAAAGACTGATGTGGAAGGAGTGGAGCCATGGGCTTGTGGGCACAGGCTCATCCCCCAGGCCCAGTATGCACAGTAAGCAAGTCCAAGTCCTAGCCTGTAAGGTGACTTGCTTCGGTGCAGAGAAAGGAGCACAGGGCTGGGAAGCAGGAGACACAGGCTTCAGTCCCAGTTCCACATTCAGTTGTGACATGACACAAACCTTTTGGAACCTCAGTTTTCCTGTGCATTAAATGGAACAATAAAACCTTTTAGGATTTTCTGTGGGGGGAGGGAGTGAGTAGGAACCAAAGAAGTCATAACACCTGAGAAAGTGTTTTGGAAAGTCCAGAGTATTATCACAGAAGAGCAAAGATACAGAACACATACTGCCCTTCCCTATCCTGTGCCCAAGGCAGGCATTGGTAGCAGATGTCAGCACTTTCCCATTGAACTATATTGATACTTGAGAATCCCAGGAAGCCATACCAAGAGATCAGAATTGCAAAACAAAGTAAAACCCATGTCCCTTGGCCTGCAAAAGCTCAGGGCACCATTGCTGTTGAGATTGCACGAGGCCCAGATGAAGCTGCGGGAAACTAGAGCCAGTCGAGAGTCAGAGGTTGCCCTGCCAACTCTGAGTGATCCAGAGAACGGAACCCTGGCATCCTGCTTCAGCCCATCACCCAGTGGCTACGTTTCGGTCATGAGCTCTGCAACAGGGTCCAAAGGGCAGGCTGTTATGGGACCCCTGCCCTAGAACTCCGGAATAGTTCCCTAACTTCCAAAACAGGGAGACACAGGGGCCGTGCAGGAGAGGCAGCCATGCAGCGGGCACAGTCCCAGTGGAGGACTGGATGAGCAGCGCTTTTGATGGGCTGGGACAGAAGTTCATCTGAGCTGTGAGTGTCAGCTTCTCAAGGGCCCTTTGCACCTAGCAGCCTGGTGCCATCCCCAGTTCCTCTTTCCGCCACTGTTATTCCCTTTGAGTTCCCTGAGCAAATCTTAGCCCAGCCCCCCAGCACAATTAGGCCAGCCCTGTCAGCTCGAGCTGACACCCGGAAGGCCTCTTCCAGGAGGCAGGGCACCAGTGCCCCAGCCAGGGTGGAGGGTAACAAGGCCTCTGCAGCCCCCGATTCCTGCATCCTGAAGAAGGTGATGTGTTAGCTCCTCTGTCCCGGGTTGTTACGTGTAGGAGGGAGCTCTGGCCAGGCAGGAGCCAGAGTGTCCCCAGGGCTGGTATTCTGAGAAGGGCCCCTGGGGGGCTCCTGCATACCCACCCTAGTCTAACACCACAGACTCCCAGGCAGGGCCCACCTGGTCCAACAGCAGCATCTCCAGTGGTCTCTGCAGTGTGTTTTCAGAGAGTGTCAATCTCATTCCCTTAGTCTCTCACTTGCAGGAAACAAAGGCAGGAGATCTTTATTAAATGTGAACATCAAGAGAGAGGTTACAGGCCCCATAATTCCTGATACCTCTCTTAACAATGACTTAGTGCCTAAAAACAAATTTCCCTCCCAGGGCTCCTCCCAGCTCCCTAAAGGCAGGCACCATGCTCTCGCTCCCCTGCTCTGTTCCCCACTCCCCCAGCCCACAGGCATCTCCAGAGGCACTGCCACCTGAGGCTAGCACAGAGGGTCAATCTGGGTACCCTGCCTTTCCCCACAGCATTGGGGTAGAGGGGAGTGCTTTTAGGGTTGCTAGGCACAGGATGTGTTGTCGTGGATGAAGATGGAGGCTGGAGCTCAGAGTAAATTTCGCTGAAAACAGGAAACCACGAAGCTATACGTTCACTACTAAGTGTCCAGAGACGAGCTCGAGGCCACGCAGGAGGAAGCTGGGGAGGAAGTGTGGTGTCTTTCTACTCCAGGGCCTCCTCCCTTCTCCACACAGCGGCAGGTGGGCCTGGGGTCTGGCAGGCAGATTCTTAGAAGTTGTCTCTGCCTTGAGGTCAGAGATGAGGTTTGGGCCAGGCCAGCCTCCCCACCAGGCAGGACATTCTTTCTGAGCTGGGGGATGAGAAGTCTAGTCTGTGGGTTTGTCCTTCCACCCCAGGGGTAGCCTGGCCCTGCCTTGAGCAAGTATTACCCTACCCATCCCTGCCCCTGGGACCCCACAAGCTGTGAAGAGAGCACCCTCGTTTTGTGGCAGCTGGCACTGTGTCCACAGCAGCAGAGAAAACAGAGGAGTAGACCCCCAGGGACAGAGCAGGAGCCAGGGTTCAGTGTTCTGGCCACTGGAGGTGTCAGTGCAATCTTGAGGCCCAAGCCCCCTGTGCAGCTCAGGGCCCACGCTGGCCTACAGCCTTGGACCTGAGAAGGGAGCTCCCTGGCTCCAGGTGCAGGCCCGGGGCTCATTGCTGCTGCTCCTCTCCCATCCCCAACCCGGCCAGGGGAGCATCTCCCTGCCTGCTGGGCCCTTATCCTGGCCAGAAGCCCGGGCGGGCTCTCTGCACCCAGGGCTGGCTCAGCAGAGCCAGCACAGGCTGCTGGCAGACGAATGCCCAGTTGAAATGACACACTCCACAGTGCAGTGCCCGGAGTGCCTGTCTAGCCTCACATGGCCCCACCACCCATTTTCACCCCACAGGGTACAGAGATCCCTCCCCACTCCTCTCCGTGCCTTAAAGCTCTTTAATTGAAATTCCACAAAGGATTCCCCTCCTCTTTGTGTATAAAGACAAACCCGTGTCATGCCTGAAGCAGGAGATGGGAGCAGAAGGTCTAGGGCAGAGCAGGCCCAGACTTGCTGTGGACACGGCCGTTCCTCCCACCCAACAGGGTCCCGCTGCCCTGATGGCTCAGTGCAGTGTGACTGGAACAGAGGTCCGCGAAGGCCGGGGGTGGCGGTGGAGGGCTCCCTGGGCCTCAGGCACCTCAGAAGCAGAGGAGGGATTTCAACCCAGCTCGTACAATCTGTCCATGGGGTTTTTACACTGTCACCCACATAGTTTTTAATAGCACCCCCTCTTCACACTGAAAAGTAGTCCTAGTTTGGGCAGTACATTATGTGGTCACCAGCTCTCTTGACCACAGGGAGAAGGGGAGGAGCCCTCTCCTCTGAACCTTCCCAGCAGGCCCCCGCCCCCCGCCAGCCCACTCTCCCTCCACTCCCCACTATGGCGGGCGGCAGTACTACCTCTGACCTGGCTCCCATTGCCCAAGATGCCAGTTGGCTCACAGTGGTGACTGTGCCCCAGGGCGTACTTCCTGTTTTGGGGCTTCTGGCCAGTGCATTCTGGGGACCCAGAGTACGGGCAGTGGGAACCCTAGATTTGTTTAACCAGTTGATAGCCCCTCAGAGAGTCTGCTGGTTGGAAGGCAGCCAGGTCAGGCAGGCCCTAGCCCCAGAGCCTCATGATTACAAAGAGTGAGTCTGATGGATGAGCAGTCTCAGGCGGGAGTGGGGGAGCCAGGCCCACCGCAGTGGGATGAGTCTTTCCACATCTTATCCTGTGTCTCGGGCCTGGAGGGTGGCACTGGGAGGTCTGCCCAGTGCGCATCTATACTCTCAGGTCTCAGGGCTTATGTCCCAGAGAGAGGGCTGCCACGGGAGCTGGCAGTCCTGGGGCTTTCAGAACGGAGGCCATCTGGCATCAGTAGCTGGTGAATTTCAGGTCCTTGGGATGGGATCCCAGCCTCTCACCGTCCTTGAGAGAGGGGCTGGACTGTCCAACACCTTCTCCCTTCTGCCATCCAGAGAGGTGGACGATCTGGCCATCAGGGGTATTTCAAACAGTCTGAGCTTACAGCTTGGAGGGGAGAAATCAGGGCCAAAGGGACCAGTCAGAGGGCCAGCCCTGGCTCAAATGCCCCCTGCCCCAGGCCCAGCCACAACTTCCCACGGGCCCCCAGCTGGTTTAGACGGCCTCAGAATTTGGGGAGTCAGGGACAGGGTCTGCAAAAGAAAGGAGAAGCAGAGTGAAAGGGGGCTCCTCTATCTGTCATACTCCCCACCCCCCCGACCCCACTGCAATCCCACACTCTGAGGCTGTGAGGATTCCCAGGAAGGTGGGGAGTGTGCCCGGCACACTGCCGGCCACAGCGCTGTGAGGGAAGAGAAGCACTCACCTAGGGAGGGGAAGAAGACATCCCCGGGCCCGGTGGAGACAGAGGAGTGTTGGGCTCAGAGAGCAGGTGCCGCCCAGACTCAGAAGGCTGCCGCTGGGCCATGTAGGACAGGGGCTGCCTGGGCTTGGCCTCCAGCATGCCATGGGAAGGTGGAGAGGTCTCAAAGCCAGGGTTTTCAATTCCTTGAATGTTGTTGCTGGAGAAGCAGGATAGAAGGTCATGCGTGCTGCCTGGGCTAGGCCTCTGACCTCCCGCCTGGCCTGCCTCACTTCTCTCCCCTCACCTCCCCTTTCCCCTCATCTCCCCTTTCCTCTCACCTGCCTTCCCACCCCAGGCCTCAGCAGCATCTCCTAGCAGGAAGGGAGGCTCCAGGGCCAGGGAGGAAAAGCTGGGCTGCACTCCCCACCTGCCCTGAGCTGAGGGCATCTGAACATCTGTCCCCAGGGCCAGGAAAGAAGCCACAGGTAAGAGCGGCTCTAGGACACTGGCCTCTGGAATCAGGGGCCAAGTCTCTCTTTGGTCGGTAGAATTCATGGCCTTAGGACTGATTGTCCCCACAGCTTGTGTTGAGCTAAAGGGAGACCTTCCTCCTCCCTAGGAGTGGGACAACCTCTGAGGACCGCTCTAATTCTGAGATTCTAGCAGGATCTAGCTAGGACTTCCTGTGACCTGTCTTAAATATCATCCCTTTCAGACACCAGGGAGGCACTCTGAATTTGGTATTACATGTACTAGGGCCAAGTTCCTGAGCGTGGCCTGTTCCTGAGGATGCCCTCCATGCCAGGCCCAATGCCAGCTTCCTGCCCAGGGCACACCACACATACTCCCCATCCACTCCATCCCCAAGCTGCCCTCCCCACCACCACCACGTCTGAGCTGGGTCAGCCTCTGCCCTTGTGGCCTGACTGCTTTCTCCTTGGGGTGCCCTGCACTCCTTGGGGCCTCAGCTCCACATGTGCTGACCTCCTTTGCATGTTTCAGGGTCTGCCTGACCTCAGCTGCTTCCTCCCCTTCCCCACCCCAGCTGACCACTGAGGCCCAAAGGTGGGTGCATCGCTCATCCAAGCAGTGTTGGAGCCAGCCAGCTGGGTGAGGGGGTGGCAGGGCAAACAGCCAGTCGGCACAGATGGCAGATGGCAAATGCTCTTCTAACCAGTTATGCCAGGCAGCTAAACCGGGGCCCTACTGCACAGACATACCTCCTTCCTGATAGCTGGCCCAGAGCACAGGGAGGACCAGGAAGTTCATATCTGTGTTCTCAGCCCCATTGTGATATAAGCAGTGACCAGAGAGGAGAGGGGGAAAGAACCTAGTGGAGTCAGGAGAATCAGTCTGTCCTGGCTATAAAGTTTCCCCAACCCCTTCCGCATTAACTGCTGTATAAGAAGCTGGGTGTAGACAAATACTGCCCAGCAGAGACCACAGCCCAGGGAAGGCAAGGAGAGAGGCTGCCAGACTTTGACTGGGATGGCACAGTTGTGGCAAGTATCCTCAGGAAGGTCTCCATGGGCCTTACCTGTCCATTCGCACCAGTTCCTGGGCACCTAGGGACACAGACAGAGCAGCTGGTCACAGAGGGAAGGCTTTCCCAGACAGCATCCTGGCCCTCGCTGGCAGAACCCCTCGGGAATGGGGGGTGAACCTGGGCAGGGCCGTGCTCAGCCCCAGATCCCACTTCTGCTCCTCAGGAAGCCGGGAGGGCAGTGCCGCGTGTCTACCCAGCAGGTGGGGCCCTGCTCAGCGCCCCATGCTGACCCATGATAAAGCAAGCTTGGGATGCATTTGACAAGCGTGTGGGGCAGCTAGGAAACCAAAGGCAGCGGTGGTGATGTTAGGCACTCAGGATCAGCCAGAGGCCTGGCTCCTGAACTGTTGTCTCCTCTGTGGCCATTTGTCACGTTCTGGTCGTCAGTCATGATTTACTGGGCAGGAGTGTTGCAAGGTCAGTTCCTAATTAGAGTTCCTGGTCCCCTCTGTTCTGTCCTCTGCATTGCCTAATAGGGTCAACATCTCTCAGAGGAACCCTAGAGGGCCTGAGACTTCATCAGTTCTCAGCCGGACTACCACTCTCTACCCTGCAGTCAAGCTGCTGCCACCCGGCCCCGCTGTGGAGGTTCCCCATCCCACAAACCGGCCACCGACCGGATGCAGCTACCCCAACTTCCCTCTTTCTGGCAGCTCCCCACGTACTCCCACAGACCCTTCTTGTTTTCTGAAGAGTTCTGCTGCGCATTAGGATGGGGAAACAAGTGGTGGGGAGGGGCGCACCAACAGAGTACCCACGGGAAGTTGCATACAAGTTCCTGAAATCCCGCGGTATCGGAATCGCGGCTGCTTGTTTACCAGGTCAGTGCGTGCTCTCTTCTGCCCTTGAAGAAAGCAAGTCTGCTGGATACTAGGGAGGCTGCCGTGCGCCTTGGCCTCTGTGGCACCCTGCCTGCCTCAGTGCTCCCAGTGCTTTGGCGCTGTTGTTCGGTCCTCAGTCGTATCCAGACTCTGCGACCCCATGGACTGCAGCTCACCAGGCTTCCCTGGCCTTCACTGTCTCCCAGAGCTTGCTCAAAATCATGTCCATCGAGTCAGTGATGCCATCCAACTGTCTCATCCTCTGTCATCCTTCTTCTGTCTTCAGTCTTTCCCAGCATCAGGGTCTTTTCCAGTGAGTAAGTCCTTCGCATCAGGTGGCCAAAGTATTGGAGCTTCAGCATCAGTCCTTCCAATGAATAGTCAGGATTGATTTCCTTTAGGATGGACTGGTTGGATCTCCTTGCACTCCAAGGGACTCTCAAGAGTCTTCTCCAGCACCACAGTTCAAAAGCATCAATTCTTTGACGTTCAGCCCTCTTTATGGTCCAGCTCTCACATCCATACCACGACTACTGGAAAAACCATAGCTTTGACTAGACGGACGTTTGTCAGCAAAGCAGTATCTCTGCTTCTTAATATGCTGTCTAGGTTTGTCATAGCTTTTCTTGCAAGGAGCAAGCATCTTTTAATTTAATTCCCCAAGCCTTGCTCTCTATCTTCTTTCTGAGTGGCTTACTCCCAAGCACTCCCTCCATGCCCAGCTCTGTGACAGTACCCTGCTTGGAGCACGCCACACACAGTCCTATCCATTCCATCTCTGAGCTGCCACCCGTGCTCCAGGCCACTCAGCCTCTACCCTGGGGCCACACTCCTGCCATGTCCCAGGTGACTTCTGCTGCCATAATTCCATCAGCTGCTTCTCTAGAATTTGGATCAAGAAAAATGACCCGAATCTCCACTTGCTCTCCATTTCATACCTGGTTTCTCTAGAATCGTCTCCTCTGGCATCTCGTGTGTCTGTCTCTAAACCTTCAACCACAGAAGTCTTTTTTTGGAGAGAACAGAGGACTAGCCTCAAAAATACTTTTATTAGGAGATAAATGACTGATACCTTCCTGTTACTGCATGTATTAAATCTGGGGATAAGATGCTATGAAGTGGTTGTCCATCATGAAAATGGAATTTGTTTAGAGTTTCGGAAGGTGTGCTCGTCATTGGTCATGGCATAGCCCTGACTGGCCCACCGCACCCCCTCGAGCTTTCTTTCACAGCAGTTTTTCAGCACCCAGCTCATCTGTCCCTTTCTCTGTGAAGCCCTCAGTCTGTAGGTCTCCCAGTACCTGCAGCAGGAGATACTGGGGCCTGACCCCAGGCTGCCCGTGTCCTCAGGACATGGCCACAGTGTTCTGGCCTGGGGGTGTCCCCTCTCTGGTTTTCCTTCCTCCTGCCTGGGACACAGGCGGAGCCCCTGGCCCATCCCCTGGGGGACCTGTGAGGATCAGCAGTGCCCCTCCCCCACCCCTGCCCCCGCCTCTGCCAGGAATTTGTTTTCCCAGTTCCTGAGGGCTTCCCTGGTGGCTCAGAGGGTAAAGCAATGCGGAGACCTGGGTTCAGTTCCTGGGTCAGGAAGATCCTCTAGAGAAGGAAATGGCAACCCACTCCAGTATTCTTGCCTGGAAAACCCCATGGACAGAGAAGCCTGGTAGGCCACAGTCCGTGGGGTCACAAAGAGTCGGAGACGACTAAGCGGCTTCACTTTCAGTTTCCTGTTCCCTGATGGAGGCAGACCTATGGTCTGGAGTAAGAGGGGACAGAAAGCACCTCTTTGCTGGGAGCCAAGCCTGCCTGAGCATGGCCCCTCCTCGTCCCTTCCCCACCTCCGTGGAAGCACTCCACAGATGAGCAGGAGCTGAGGGTGGCTCTGTAGCCATGCTTCTCCCTGGTTCATCTCCTGAGTTCCTCTTTCTGCTCCAAATCCCTTCACCTTTCCCAACCCCGGGTGTTTGTGTAGATAAACTGTGCTAGGCTTTGTGAGAGAAATAGGGCCTCCTGAGGGGGTGGGGGAGAGTGACCCACTGAAGAGGGACAGAAGGATGTCCAGTTGTTCCAGTCCAGCCAAAGCCCCCCTCAGTTACCTCCTGCTGCAGACAGCAGGGGTGGGGGGCGTTGCGGGAAAAGGTGGGGGAGGCCAGGCAGGGGCTCCCACCCTCCTGCTCTAGGAGGGCTGAGGCTGGCTGAGGCTTGTGGGTGGAGTCGAAGGAAGGGCAAGGGGCACTGTCGCCCGAAGAGACAAGTGAAAAGGCATCACAACTGGAAACCTGGCTCCACCACGTGCTCATAAGTGGTTCCTTGAGGGAGTTCCTTAGCTGCTCTGTGCCTCAGTTTGCCCAGCTTTAAAATGGAGCCAGTAGTAGGACTAGACTCTGTTAGGAGGAGCACATGAGAGAATGTACATAGCAGACTGGACATGGTACCTGGCACAGCAATCATGCTAGTTAGGGGTCCTCGGCTATGATGCGCATGTGGAGTGTTTTTATTATGCTGTAGAACTATGCTCCCTGAAAACCACTGAGTTGAAAAGCTTTGAGTCTGAGTCTTACTCACTAAGGTTTATAACATTTGGTTAGTTATTTAACCCTGCTAATCTAAGGTTTGTGACCTGTAAAAGGAAAGAGTTGAGTCGAGTTATCTCGAAGATCCCTCCCAGTTCTGATAATCCAAAGGTCATTTTGTCCCAACTGTTGCTACTAAGACAAACCCACCTATATGTTAAAGCAGGTCCCCTAGCAATCTCCGGGTAATAGCGCTTTCATAAACAAGTTTCAGCTACTCCATATGACTGCTCATTCATTCAACGGATCCCTGTTGAGTATCAAGCCAGCACTGCCAGGGGCCCGTGGATCCCCTCCTCTCCACCACGGAGCCCAGCTCTTATCTCTTGAAGAGCAGAACTGGGTCAGCCTTTGCCTTGGCTCTTCCCTGTGGCTGAGCGCGACACTGGGGGCAGGTCACTCACACCCCACCTAGCCCAGGCAGACAGGGATACTCACGGCGGTTGGAGGCCACCTGCCTTTGCTTGTAGACCAGGAGCAGGATGAGGGGGAGGCAGAGAATACCCACAATGCAGGCGCTCGTAGCCAGAGCAGCAGCCGTGATGCCTGAATGGACAGAGAGGCAGCCAAGGTGAGGCCCCACTCCCGTTACTCCTCCTGAGGGAAACTGAGGCCCAGAGAGGGAAGGCCCAGCAGCATGGGGACTCGCCTTTACCAGGCCCCACAGCTAGACCTGCAGTGACCTGCCAAGGCGTGGAAGGTCTGGGAACCCCAAGAGGGCCAGGGCACCTAGAAGTCAGGCCAGGCGCTTATGGCTGAGGTGGCTACAGAGGAGAAAGAGAAGGGTCCTCATCACAGCCTGCAGGAAACATCTCAACCACCTGGGTCAGGTGGTTGCTCCCTGAAGAGGTGAGCAGGCCCTTCACAGACCCCATGTCACAGAGTTCAAGGCTGAAAGAAGCCCGAGAGATAGAAAAAACTTGTGCAAACAGATAAGTGGTGATAACTACACAATGAGAATGTGATGAGTGCCATTGAATCATACTCTGAAAAATGGTTAAAATGGCAATTTTATGTTATATATGTTCTATCACAGTGAAAAATAAATGAATGAAAAGCCCTGTTTATCCCCTGAGAGACCCCTTGGCTCCAGGACAGGGCCTCTAAAAGTGATCTCACATGTACAGTTCACAGGGAAACATCTTGGGGCTGGAACTAGGGAAATGTGACTCCTTGTCCAATTTAAATTTTTTTAAGCTTTCGAAATTACATGCACACAAATTTACACGTTTGTTTGGGTTTTTTTAATTCAACATTTTCTTTCTCCACCTGTTCCTGGGGCCCCTCCAGAGACATAATCTAGATACATTCTCCACATGTACAGCATATATGGGATCACGTGACAACTGCTTTTCCCACTTAGCACAGCTTGGACACCTCTCTGTATTGGCACAGAGATGTAGCTCATTCTGCCTAGGGCTTATCACGGGGCTCACTTAAGTTTACTGAAACAGTCCCCTACTGGTGTGTATGTAGGTTGCTTCCATTTCTCAGCATAACTAATAATGTAGCAATGAACTTGTGTAGGCATCTTCGCTCACTCAGGCAAGTACATCACTACATAAAACCTAGCAGTGAAAGTGCTGAGCCAAAGAGTATGCGTATTTTTTTAGGCTATTGCTAAATTGTCCTGCAAAAAAAAACAGTTGTACCACTTCATGGTCCCATCCACAGCATGGGAGGTTTTATTTGAGTCCATCTGCTGACTCCAGGAGTTTAGCTGGGAACAGACGTGCCCTCAGAACCACAACCAGCATAAATGCTTTTCCTTCCCAATTTTAGCCCTTCCCTCTGACAAAAACAATGAGGTAGATACCTTGTCACAGTGTCAGCTTGGCCCTGGGAGCTTTGGGAAGGTGAACTGGCTCATTTGTTGCCTTTGCACTACTTATTTGAGTATAAAGGCTTGTTTTTTATCTCATTGTATTACTGAACAACCCGACAGTGTAAACAAGCTTTCAGAGGGTTTGTTCAGACCTCGGAAGAGAAAAAGCTGTTTTCGGGTGTGTTAGAAGTACCCGCTGGTACGGGGACAGTTGCTCTGTTGTTACAAAGCAAGTTCAGCTCCACATTAAAGCAGGCTCCCCACATATCTTAGTGAGGCTGCACTTTGATGCAGAGTACTGAAAGTAAAACATTCTATAATTCAGACATCTGAGTATCTCTGAACCCCATCACAGGACCTTATTGTGGGCACTGAGAAAGCGGCTGCAAAGCACCCTTTTCTGGTCATCAAAGCAGGTTTCCTCCAGACTGGCATTAAGCAGCCTACGGTGCAGTCAGTCAGAGACCACTGAGCATCTTGGCCCAACCTCTCTCCTGACTGTGGTCCCCAAGCAAAGACTCCCTCTCTTTGTCCCCTCTAGGGGATCAGGTCTTGGTTTCCTTAGAGCCTGGGCTGGGAGTTGAGGCTAGGCCCAGGGAGCAGAGTTTGGGCAGAGTTTTGTGGGCCAGCTGCCCTCTGAGACCATGGGCTCCTCTGCAGAGCGCAGACTCGCCGCAGCTCCCCACCCTGCCCCCCCATGTGTGGCAGAGGCAGCTGCCCAGCCAGCACCAAGCAGTGTGCCAGGCCTTACAGAGTGGGGTGGGATAGAAGGGGCTCAGCCTGCTCAGCGAGGCTTTGTCCAGGGCCTGTCAGTACCCAAGGGTGTTTATGGAGGAAGGAGTTCAGCAGGACTGCCTGGTTCCAGGGAGGGGGCTACATGTACGTCCTGCTGTGCTGCGGGGTGGAGAGGTTGCATCTCGGGGAGATGGGCTGTCCAGCCTCCTTGCACAGGTTCAGTGAAAAACCACAGCTCCTCAGCAGCTCGGGGCTCCTGGGCTCCTTCGGTACCAGCTTCCTCATCCCACTCCTCTCTTCTCACCTCCCCTGCCGCCTCAAACTGATATGGGCCTTAAAGGATTTCATACACCAGCTACCTTTCTACACCCCCCCAAGATATTAGGAAATCAGGGCTGCAGTTTGCTGCTGCTGTTACTGTTCAGTCGCTAAGTCACATCCAACTCTTTGCAACCCCATGAACTGCACTTAGAGAAGGAATACTCAAAGAGCTTCTTGGCTGGAAGCATCATTAACTGATCTGGTACCAAGGCTGGCTGTGGAGCCCCTGTCTTTATAGCAGGGACTGGGGTCTTTCCAAACATAAGTGGCAGCAGAGGGCAGGACCCAGCAGTCAGCCCTAGGACCTCCTAAGCACATGGATCACCAGGCGAATGTTTCAGACTGTTAGAAAACAGGATATGCGTCCACCGTCCACTGCCGTCTACTTGCCATCCTGCCTTGGTACAGGGGAATGGATGAGATGACTTGGGAAGCCAGGCCTAGAACTGCACATTAGAAGTAATAATAGCCAACGCATACACAACACTTACTCTGTGCCAGGCATGGTTCTTGGTGCTTTCTTTACACAGAGTACCTCGTTTTAGCCTCAGAACAACCTTAAAAGTATACATATAACCATGCTCTCCATTTTACAGATGAAAAAACCAAGGCACAGGGAGGTTCAGCAGCTTGACTGATTTCAGGATCTGTGCTGTTAACCACTTCACCACACTGCCTTTCATTAGAATAGGCTCAAGTTGCAAATATGGCCAGCTTAGTACTTAGCTTTGGATAAGGCAATGGCACCCCCACTCCAGTATTGTTCACTTTCGCTTTTCACTTTTCATGCATTGGAGAAGGAAATGGCAACCCACTCCAGTGCTCTTGCCTGGAGAATCCCAGGGACAGGGAACCTGGTGGGCTGCCATCTATGGGGTTGCACAAAGTTGGACACGACTGAAGCAACTTAGCAGTAGCAGCCAGTACTCTTGCCTGGAAAAGACAGAGGAGCCTGGTGGGCTGCAGTCCATGGGGTCGCTAAGAGTCAGATACAACTGAGCGGCTTCACTTTCACTTTTCACTTTCATGCATTGGAGAAGGAAATGGCAACCCGCTCCAGTATTCTTGCCTGGAGAATCCCAGGGATGAGGGAGCCTGGTGGGCTGCCGTCTGTGGGGTCGCACAGAGTCGGACACGACTGAAGTGACTTAGCAGCAGCAGTACTTAGCTTTTTTATTAGTTGCCAACAGTTTAAAATTGAGAGCTCAAGTAAAATCTGGACTTCTGACTTTGCTTGAAAATTTAGTGACTCTGGCAACCCTGGGCCCCTCTCCTGGCGTGTGACAGTTGGAGCTGCATGTACAAACTGGCAGCTGGGTTTTCACCAGTCTCTGCTGCTCCGTACTGTCCTCCCCAGCAGCTCCCTGGCCCTGTGAGCTTTCAGTCTTGGACCCCTGACTCAGCACCTTTGATAACATGGGCTGCCTCCCTGTGGGTTGGAAAGGGACACGCCTGCTCCCGCTGCTCAGTGGACACATGGTACCCAGAGAACAGAAAGCACTGTCAGAGCACCCACACCCCACCCCAGAGTATTGCTGGGTTTCTTTTCATCTGAGACCACTTCCACCTTAGTGCCAAGTCTCCTCACAGCTGTTGTCTCCAGACCTCCAGAACCCAGACTCTGAAAGGGTACTCCAGCTTTTCAGAAGCTTTCAGATTGATGCTTTACCCCTGCCCTTGACAACTGGGACAGAAGCGAACATGTGGCTGTGGCCATTAAGAAGCCAATTCACTGCAGACAGTAGTTCAGGGAAGCAGGGAGCAGAGTGAGGCTGCACATCCCGTGAAATGGAGAGGAAGGAATATGTCAAAACCTGAGAGCCGAGGTGCCCAGCAAAGGAAGCCTGACCTGCTCTTAGCAGTCAAGTTCTGCCTCACCCTCGGGCTCTTATCAGTCAGACTCCTGGAACTTCCCAGGTGACGCCTGTTCCCTTAACTCCAGCAGCTGCTGCTCTCGAGTCCAGAGCAAGAAAAATGACCCAGATCGCCACTCCCTCTCCATTTCACACCTGGTTTCTCTGACACTGTTCCCTCTGGCATCTCTTGTCACTGTCTCCAAGACAGCTGACTTTCAGAAAATGAGTACTTTTCTGAAAATGAATGACTTTCAGAGAGGAGGGCCCCAGTACTCAAGCAGGGTTTGCACACTGAGAACCAGGTTGCTCTGGCTTCTCCTCTTGGCTCTGGGAGACTAAGAACCACTTACTTCATCTGAACCTCAGTTTCTCCATCTGTGTAATGAGGGCAGTGGCAGAGTTGTTCTGCAGGAGCCCCTGGAGGCAGAAATGGGGCTGGGGGTTGCTTATAGTGGAAGGGGTGATGGGGAAGTGAACACTCATGGACCCACCAGGTGAGGCTTACCCTGTCCTGTGCACAGCACGTGTGTGCACACATAGTCGTGAGGCTGCTGCATGGGCAGGAAGGGGCTGCCAGGGGTGTGTGGGGGGGCTCTCCACCCTCCCCAGGGAGCCACCAGTGGAGGAAGTGAGGAAGGCAGCAGCTTGGTGTGAGGCCACACATGAGCTCTGTGGTGTGCAGGCAAAGAGGCTTGTTCTTAGTTTCTTAGTTCCATGTGGGTCTGGCTCAGACCAAAAGTGTGTTCTAATTTTATTCCTGGCTAGTCTGTTTGTTTCAAAAAAAAAAAAAAAAGAGTAGTTTGAATAGAAAGTCACCGTGGCCTTTGAGTGGGGGATTGTCTGTGGCTGAGCTTCCTGGCTTCAGCTGTGATGGATGTCCTCCTGGAGGGCAGGGAGAAGGCCTGCACTTTCGTGTCTCCGGGACCTAGGCAGGAACTGGTCCGGACTGGACGCCAAATAAATACTAATGGAGAGAAGGCTGAGGAAGCCAAGAACCCCTCCTGTCAGAAGAGAGGGCACCCTAAGACATCTCCCCTTTGCTGTCTCCAAGCTGCGGGGTGTTCTCACCTGGACTGCTAGTGCCCAGGCATCCTTCAGAGCAATGCCCCTGCCTCCATGGGCACCTCTGGGCAAACAGCAGGGGGCTGACTGCCACCCGCCGCCCTGTGCATCCAATCTCTTTCCCCAGCTGTGCGCACCTCACCTCCAGAAGGTGGGTGAGCACAGTGCCAGCTGCCCTTCCCCTGTCGGATGTGTGAACTGCGGCCAGTAGCATCACCTCTCTGGGCCTCTGTTTCCATGAGTGTGAAGTTGGTGACACCTACTTCACAGGGTTCTTGTAAGAAGCCATTGAGATACCAATACTTAGAAGGACTTAGCACACTGCCTGAGATATAGTAGAAGCTTTAGGAAAGGTCGTTCTGTTCCTCTGCCTCAGCCTCTCCCTCCGCCCTCTTCACACACATGGAACAAGGTTGAGTCCAAGCCAGGACCCACACACACACACCACCCTCCTTCACATGTGGCAGAGGAGTGGTGCCCACTGAAAAGAAGCTTGGCAGCCTGTGGCACCCAGTATCTATCATGGGGGCACTTGGCCCAAGGTCACTGCCAGGGCACAGCCTCACCCAAGAGTCAGGGGTAGGACTCAGAAGCCAGCTTCCTCTAACTTCAGGCCTTCGAGGGGGCGTGGGCTTCTGGGGGCTGCAGCCCAGTGGCTCGGGTGAAGGAGGAAGCAAAAGGGAGGGGCGGCAGCAAAAGAGGAGGATGGGGTTCCGTGGGCTTGGGGTGATGAGGTCAGAGGTCAGAATGAGGTCTGGGTCCAGGGTAAGGACAGAGAAGAACAGAGAATCCAGAGGAGCCGAGAGGTGGTTCCTTACTTTCGCTCTCGTTGGAGGAGGGTGGGTACGCGATGCACTTGGATAGTGTTTCTTCGCCTGTGGGAGCAGAGAGAAGGGTCATTAAGTGGGCGTCGGACCCTGGCGGCCAGGAGACTTGTCCAGGCTGCTATGGCCTGCTCCTGTCACAGATACCTTTGCTCATGTCCCCTTGGCAATGCTGGCCCAGCTGCACACACAGACACACACACACCAGACACACACACACACACAGAGGCATATTTTCACTGCACAGCCAGGCAAGCCCTGCCCATCACCATCACACACACACACCCCTAACTCACACACACACCCCTAACTCACACACCTAACTCACACACCCACACCTAACACACACACACACCTAACTCACACACAGACACACCTAACTCACACACACACACACACACAGAGGCATATTTTCACTGCACAGCCAGGCAAGCCCTGCCCATCGCCATGACACCCCCATGGGTGTGTGGCTACCTGCCCACACCCACACCTCTATCTAGTCTACTGCCCCTTGTCTTCTCACCTAAACACACACACACACACACTCCTAACTCACACAGCAGGTCATATATCACAGCCTTGGAATTGTCGTGAGCAGACACACTCCCAGCCCAAGTGCATATGCTTAGTCACTCAGTCGTGTCCTCCTCTTTGCGACCCCATGGACTGTAGCCCACCACGGTCCTCTGTCCATAGGATCTCCCAGGCAAGAATACTGCAGTGGGTTCCCATTTCCTTCTCCACTAGTGCCTATACTCTCTCCCATTAAAAACCCCACTGTCTTAAACAGAGCCCTGTATGCCCTTCCTCTCCATCATACCCAGCAACCGAAAAAGAGGTGTTCACAGCTCCACATCCTCACACCCCATCCACCACCCCTGGAGTGCCAGCGCCACCCATACAGAATCAGATACCCCCAGCACAGCGCCACCCCCACCAGACACACAGCGCCACCCCCCACCAGTCACACAGCACCACCCCCACCAGCCACTCTGTCCTCTGCTCATCCTCCCAGACAATCTCAGACACCATCCCCGCAGTGACAGCCGCCCCCCCAGAGCGGGGCTCACCTCTCTGGACCTGCAGCTCCATGGCTCCAAAGAGCCGCTGCTCCGAGTGGTGGTGCCTGATCTCCACCACCAGGCAGCAGTAGAGGCCGCCGTCCAGCAGCGTCAGGTTGCGCATGGTGATGGTGAAGTTGCCGTGGTGGTCGGAGGCCGACTCCAGCCCGTAGCGCCGGGCCAGATCCTGGCTGCTGTTGGCCTGGTGGCTGCTGTGGTGCAGGTGGAGGTCCTGGAACGTGAGGTTGCGGATGGGCCGGCGCTCTGAGCACACCTGCACCTCGCCCCGCGAGCTGCGGTACCAGGTCTTGTAGAAGGTCACGTCGTGCCCTTTGGCCAGGGGGCCCAAGAGCCTGCAGGTGAGGGTGACGTTCTGCCCCTCGGGACACACGTACAAGGAATAGGGCGTGGCAATCTTGAATGCTGTCACCAGGCCTGCTCAGAGAGACGAGAGCCCGTCACCCACCTGAGCCGGCAACACACCCAGTACCCACCCGAGTAGGGAAGAACCTCGGCCTGGGGCTTCAAAGATATGGGTTCCCCAGCCACGAACTCAGGGCCAGTCAGCTGACCTCCGCAAGCCTCAGCTGCTTCTTTTGCATGAACCCGGCTCCCTCCAGGCTGTGTGGGAGGAGCCACAGGAGCCTCCCCAGGTAAAGCTGGATGAGGCATAGGTGAGACACCAGGCAGGCAGCAGGGTGGGCCGGGCAGGCCTGCAGTGTCCCTCTCCCAGGGACATGTGCGCTGACCCCAGCTCCCATCCCCTCACTGCAGGAACTGCGGCTCTGCCCAGACCTGGCCCCTGGCACTTGCAGTTCCCGTGCTCAGCACATCAGGTGGAGAAGCAGAAGGTAATTTGGGAACAGCAGCCTCTTGCCCTGGACCACCCCTCTGGGGGCCATTGGCGTCTATTGCCACTCCTGGGGCCAGCCTGCCCTGCACCCCCCTCATCAGTGAACACTAACGCAGCATCTGCCTGTGTGAAGCCTGTGCCAGGGGCTCTGTCTCACCTGGATGCTGAAGACAGAGCCTCCCTTGGGAGCTTATGGCCTAGCTGGGTAGATAAGTCCTACATCCTGGCAAAGTAACCCCACAGGACAAAGGGCAAAGCCACGCCAGCCTTCGGGGCACTTGAAGGAAAGAGGACGTGACCTTCCTGGGGATAGTCAGGAGACTTCTTAAAGGAAGGAGAGTCTTTGGGGTTGATGGACAGACAGGAGCCCAGCGCTTGGGAGGCAGTAAAGCAGGACTACCCAAGGTTTCTCAGGGACAAGGAGCGGTATGAAGAAAAGGTCATCTCATGCAGGCGCCTGCCTGCCACCTGGTCTTCTTAGACACGTCGTCTTGTTCATTTTGCTTCAGTGAGCAAATGAAGCCATCCCCTGGTCCTCTTTACCCTACCCCCTCTCCCAGCATGTAACCATGTTGACCCCCCAAAGCACTGGCCCTTTAACAGAAAATTCTGTCTAGCTGTGAGCCTCAGTTTCCTCATGTGTGCAGTGAGGAAAATATTAGCTACAATGGGGTTGTGAGAGAACAGAATGAGGAAAAGTGGAGAAGACGCTATGTGAGCTCTCATGCCCTCTGCAGACATCGGAGCGATAGCTATAGTTACTAGACATTAGCGATGTTTTCATTTTATTTGGCATCTCAGGGGTTGTTGTGGGCTGCCAGGGAAGGAGGGTTTGGTAATATGTACAAGATCCAAATGGATATGCTCCTTCTATTGCCATTGCCTGAACCCAAGATAATAATGCCACTTCTTTCCAGATGCCCCTTTCCTGTTTTACAGCCTATCTCCCTACCCCTCCCCAGAGGAGCTGAAAGCCTGGCCCAGTCAGGAGAGAGGCAGCCGCTGTAGCTTTGGAATTGGCTCAGCCTGCAAAGGAGTCCAATTGCTGGGAGTTACATAGACTCTGAGCCTCAGATGCCTCACTGTAAAACACAGAAGTGGAACAGCTCCCTGCCAGAGTTGAGGCAAAACTACAGATAATTTACCTGAAATGCTCTGAAAGTTGGAGCTTGAAACCTGGGAGCTAGATAGGTCTCTTAAGTCATTTCTGCAATTCAAAAGACATTTCTTAGGAGTGAAAATAGAACAGAGAAGCCTGCTTTGAATCCTTTCTTACCAAAGTGTGAATGACTGATAACAGCTGTGGCCCAATCTTGGCATGCTTGCATATTTAAGGCTGAGTGTGAGGGAGGCAGAAAGACATTTCCCCCAAAGAATATGTCTGCAAGGGTGGAGTTTTAAGCCCCAGACGGTAAAAAGGACAGATACGCACCAGAGCCTCCCACTCCTGGCACCTGCATGTGAGAGGGAGCCATGTCTAGGAATCTCAGATTTTTGGAAAGTCATTGCCGGTGAGCAAAGACTTCAGAACTTTAGTCAAGATGTTCATCTCCTTTTCAGGGAGAAATATAGATGTCAAGAAAGGGAAAGTGGTTTGCCTGAAGTTCTGGAGGGTATAAACTCAGAACCTGAAGCATGGGGGCTTCAGGTAAAGAAGGATCTAGTTAGGACTAGAAGAATAATAAATAGGATGGAAATGGCCAACAACCCAGTAAGGCAGATGTTACTTTTATTACTGTCTCACCAGTGAGGAAACTGAGGAACAGAGATGTTAAGTAACTCACTGAAGTTCACAGAGAAAATACCAGAGTCAGAATTAAACTCAAGCACTTAGACACTGTACTAAAAGAAAAAATTTCAGAATTTGGCAGCCCACAGGCCATATTCAGCCTTCAAATATATTTTACTTGAACCTCAAAGTATTTTACTTTTTTTTTTTTTTTTGAGATTGCCAAAATTTAAAGACCAAGAATTTGATACGAAAATTCTGACTTCCAGCTTCTCTTTGAAAATCAGAACATTAACACTAAACTCAGGTTTCCAGATGGTACTAGTGGTAAAGAATCTGTCTGCTAATGCAGGAGACACAAGAGACCTGGGCTTGATCCCTGGGTCAGGAAGATCCCCTGGAGTAGGAAATAGCAATCTGCTTCAGTACTCTTGCCTGGAAAATTCCACAAACAGAGGAGCATAGTGGACTACAGTCCATGGGGATTGCAAAGAGCTGGACACAGCTGAGCGCAAGCACACACAGCTTTCCTATGAGGCACTTGTCAACTGGAGCTGAGCAGCGGCCTCCTCTTCCCATGGGGCCCTGATGTTCTAGCTGGCCACAGGCCCCACCGCTCCCTAATGTTTCCCTCTAGTCTGCTTCACTTTCTTGCCATCAGTGTCTCACGGACATCTGAGTTTCTGGTCCGTGAGTGGGCTCCTTGGTTTCTAACCAGGAGGCATTCCACTCCCCAAGCCCACTGTCCTACAGATATAACAGTTAGGCTTAGAGAGAAAGTGATCCACCCAAGGCCCCCAGCGGAAACCAAGCTACTGAGTTATGGCTGTGCCAATAAATGAAAGTGGGAAGTAGTCACAGAAAGGTCCCTCTGAGGAAGAATGAAAACCCACCCGAAGAGTGGACCTGGCTTAGCTCTGCCCTGTGCTCCCTCTTTTCCCCAGCCGGCCATGTGACAGCTCCCACCAGCACTTCTCCCTACTGATACCCCATTTTCCCTTGCCCCAACATTATCTTTAGCCTCAGAACGACCCCCAAGGGTGTGAGCTGAATCCAGATCCAGCAGTACTGACAGAAGCAGGCACACCTTGGGGGCTAGGGGAAGGCTGGCTCAGTGGAGGCCAGGGCCGCAGGTCTGGCTGCGTGGAGGCAGAAGCAAGAAGTGGAGCACAGAGCCGAGCAGGGTGGGACTGTCAAGTGGACAGAGGTGTGGATGGGGTGGGGGCGAATATGTAGGCAAGATGAGGCTAGCTTGTGGGCAGGATAGGTGTCTGTGAGCACAGGGTGATGGGACAGGGTGGGAGCAAGCAGCAGGGCCTCCAATGGGGCACCAGCCCAGGGCCTCCCTGGTCCAAGCAGTGGTGTTAGGGACCACAGAGTTCCCCAGGAAAGCAGCGGGGAGGGGCTTTTCAGCCCAAGAGGCAGTTTCTTTGCAGATTCACAGGGAGACACAGAAGTGGGGTTCAGAGACAGAACTGGGGAGGGTCATTGCTCAATTCCTGACACCCCAAGCACCCTAGAAGGCCCGCTTCCCCTTTTAGGAAAAGGAGAAGCTACAGTGGGCTTTAGGTTTGGGTGTGGGAGAGAGTATTCAGTTCCAACAAACGGACTGGATGGGGTGGGCCAGACGTCCACAGGACTTGTCCTGAGGGAGAGAAAACATCTTGTTTGTTGTGTCTGAGACTCCAATCAGGATAAGGCCAGGGGCAGCCTGTCCTTAGGTGGACTCTCAAGGGCACGGTGTTAGGGAAAACTACACACGTGGCCCATGCCTTCCATGACTGCACATACACATGTGTGTTATCAGGGGCTATAAATAGCCCAGCTGGAATTATAATTATTTGGCCAGAGGATGTTGCTTATTGTAAGGAGCAGATCCTTTTGGACACCTGGGGCATTGTCAGAGACTGGGGAGGAAGGCCCCTGGCTCCAGGGTGGCCGAGAGCATGTGGAACAGGAAAAGGCCCCCGGCCCTAGGCTGAGCCTGTGCCTGTGTGGAAACCATCCATCATTGTGCTGTTTTTAGGGCCCAGCCCCCGCCCCCACCACCACCCTGCTGCTGGGTGAGTTTGCAGAAGCACCTGCAGGAAGAATGTTGTGACCCTGGGGTAATTCTAGGTCTAGGATTAAAATATTAGCCTGGGTGGGCAGATCCCTGGGCCCCAGTCCCCACTTAGCTGTGCCCTTACTGCGTGCCTTGGGCAGGTCCCATCCTTCTCTGGGCCTCCCTTTCTTTATCCTATCTTGAGAGACTCTCACATTCCTAGCCACCTTCCAATTCTGAAACTCTGCGGCAGGTGAGAAAGGCTGTCTTTCTTCAGGGCAGAGAAGGGTGACAAGAATGGGCAACAATACAAAGATGATCACAGGCACTTATGAGCACTTCTTACATGTTAGGACTTGCTGAGCACTTCACACTCATTTAGTTCTCATAACCTCTGATGTAGCTCTTATTATCCCCATTTTAAAGAGGAAGAAATAGAACTAGAGAGGTGAAGCAATTTGCCCAAGGCCACACAGCCCTATGTGGCTGAACAGAGGCCCACACCTTGGACAAGCCAACTCTGCAGACAGGAAGAGCCCTCCACCCCTCCAGCGGGTGGGGCTAACACTTCATCCTCTAGCTACTCAGAGTGAACTGACCTCCAGTTGACTTCTGCGCTCTCCACGCAATCATCCTTGCTCTGCCTCAGACCCAAAGCGAAAACATCATTCTTTCATTCCACAAATATTTACTAAGGTCCAAACTTGAGCCAGGCCCAATGCAGAGAGGCCACGGGGGTGCAGAGTTCCTTAAGGGACTTCCACTCAAAATTCAGCCCAGCTTCTGCCACTTTCTAGCAATGGGACCCTCAGCCACAGAGGGGCTGAGCCTCTTGTAAAAGCTTCTATTCTAGTCTAAAGGAAAGTTCTTGTTTGGCTTCATCTCAAGATGCTAGTTTGTGTGACCCCTTTCCCCGCAAGCAGGCACCTCGTGAAATCCTGTGGGTGTGCATGGGATGGGTGTGGGGGCATGTAAACAGGCCTGTGTATTTTCCCTGACCAGGCATGAACTTAGCCCACAGTCACCAAGGCAACACCCCAGCCTTTGGAGGTGGGTCCCTGGTTCAATTAGTCAGCCCTAGAAGGCCCCACCCAAACAGCTAGACTCTGTCTAGCTGCTAGGGGCTGTAAGTAAACAGTTACTCATGGCCTGCTATTGCTGGCCCTGTGCTAGATGCAAAAGGCCAGGTCCTCGCCCTCACAGCGGACCCCAAATGGACGCTGCCAGGGCAGTCCATGAGGGTGTAAGGAAAGGCCAGGCTCTGTCTTTATCAAGATGCAGAGCACAGAGGGCAACAGAGGTAAGGACCAATCAGGACTGGTCCTGATTCCAGCGCTAAGCTCCAGGAAGTAGCTCCAGGGAAAGGGGCTGAGGGCCCAAAGCTGGCAGGTCCGCCCGTGAGCCTCCATAGCCAGTGAGGACAAAGGGCATCTCAGATGTGTTTATTGATACCTCCTCCTGCAGGAAATGTCCATTCACATCAGACCAAGGAGTCTAGGAAGGGGAAGCCAGGCTCTATGGGAGGAAGTGGCCCTTCCAGCACCTTGGGAAAGCATCGCTGCCTCTGGGGCTGGAGGCTGCTGGCCAGCACGCCCACCCAGGGAGAGCCTGGGGCTGGCCAGAGCTGCGCCAGTGACCACTCCTCTGGATGGCTCCTTCCTCAGCTCTCCCAGGCCTTCCCTGAGGACGGCTCTGTGTAGCCCAGATTGCCAGCTCCAGCCAGCTCCCCTCAGGACCCTGTGCTTTGAGGATGTCCTGAGGTTCCAATTCATATCTCTTGTGCCCACCCTCAGTGCAGGAGGCTTGGTGGTCAGCAGCAGGTGCTTACTCTGTGCCAGGCATCATTCTACTCACTTCTACATCGATTCACTTATTGAATCCTCGCTCCCTGTGAGGTAGGACTGTGACCATCTCCACTTCACCGACAAGGAAACTGAAGCACAGAGAGGCTAAGTAACTTGTACAGAGTTTCACAAATAGTACTTGGTGGTGCCAGGATTTGAGCCCAGGTCGTCTGGCTCCTGAGGTCTGCAGTATAGAAGTAGCTAAGGATTAACCACGGCCCCCACCTCCTTCTTACAGGTGTACAGTGTGACCTGTAGAGAGAGACTGTAGAGAGAGACCTGTAGAGCCTGGCTTCCCCTTCCTAGACTCCTTGGTCTGATGTGAATGGACATTTCCTGCAGGAGGAGGTATCAATAAACACATCTGAGATGCCCTTTGTCCTCACCGGCTATGGAGGCTCACGGGCGGACCTACAGAGAGAGGGGGCTGCCAGCTCCCTCTCTCACTCTCCCCCACTGGTTGTTGGGACAGCCAGCTGGTCCCAGCATGAGGAGAGGACCCAACTAGAGCCACTATATTTATTTGGAGAAGGCAATGGGGCGGGGGGGCGGGAGAATTGGGGTCTGGAAGAAGCCCACATAGGCCTGCTGACCCTGTCCTGGCCTCTTAAGATGGGAAACTGCCCTCCTTCCCTTCTTCCAGGAGAGCTAAACTGCCCCCTGCCACCAGCTGCCACTCTGCACAGTGGTGAGTTTTCTTTTGCAGTGGAGAGGAGCTGACGGCATCAGCATAAGGAGTTTTACTTTCAGTTTGATAGCATTAAATAACATTGACTCACATAGAGAGAAGGCTATTCCCTTTTCAGTTCTCTTTCAGTCCTGATTACATCCAAGAGAAAGTCCTAGTTTGATGCCAATATATCTTCAAAACATCTCTATTATATGCTAAGCTCGTCGTCTTTTTTTTCCTTGCAAGGTACAGCAGGCTTGGAGCCTTCTCCAGGCTATAGTTTCCAATCAGAATTTACTGTATTTGGTTTTCCTATTATGCACTTTTATGATTTTGTTCTGTTTATGGCAAGTGACACTGGCTTTCCATTTATGGCAAGTGATTCCTTTTAAAATCTATTTACCTAAGTAAAAGAAATGAGTAGATTTTTTTTTTAAGTACATATGGTAATAGGCAGACACTGTAGAAATCCCCAAGGTGGTGAAGAAATGGAACTGAAGGTCAGGAAACACCATCATGGAATTACCTTTCAGAAGCATGTTTTCAGCTTTGCTGAGACCCTGTTACCCAGCCTACTCAGGGCTCAGATAAAAGGGGTGTGTGTTTGTGGTCCCATAGTAAGTGAACAGCAGAGGCAGGAATTGACCCCCTGGTCCCCATGAGAAATAAGATCCTATGTAGAAGGGTTAAGAGACTAGGTTGGCTTGCCAAGGAGCAGAGCAGCTTCATTACTGAATTATTGGTGTGCACAAAGGTGGCCATTGGTTTTCTCCCTGGGGGTGGTCAGCCAGAGTAAAATAGGCTGAATATTAAGCTCAGTTACAAGACCCTAAGAAGACAAGCAAACCCTGGCTTGCCTTGAAATTGCAGAGTCCTTAAGAGGAGCCTCTACAGGCACCTGCATGGGCATTTCAGACTCCGAGTGCATAGAGGTGGCACAAAGGGCTGGGCTCAGCACCCCAGACCTCCAGGATTCTAGAGAGCCCTGCCTCTGGTAAGCCAGTCAGTGCCTTCCCGTGCTCTGGGCACTCTGTTGGACAGCAAGAGCGCTAAGGAGCTTAGCTAAGAGCTCAGGCAGCAAGGAGCTAAGACAGTAAGCCAGTGGCATGCGGCCATCAAAAGCCAGGAGACAGAATCATACCACACAGCCAGAAGCAGGTGCTATATTGTGTGTGTACCCTTCGCAAAGCCTCTGGGGAGGCACTGTGATCGTGCCTCTTGGAGAGATGATAGAACCTGCCTAGGCATGCTGAGCAATGCACAAAATCACGGAGCAGTACAGGGCCATCTTGAGAGGTGGATGGAGGGCCCATTGCCTTCCCGAGCTGGACTGTTAAGTAACGGTTTGCCCTGGCAGGCAGGGCACACGACTCCAAGTCCCTAACTTCGCCATTCTCACACACGGTGGCATCAGGGAGGCCTTGCATGTGCCAGCACTGCTACTGAGGGGTCCCCAGGCTCTATCAGAAGCTGTCCCGGTGCTCCCTGGTCCCCCTCCCTGATGAGGCCAGACTGCTCCTGGATGAACAGCTGGCTTAAAACCTGGAGCTTCAAACTCAGTCTTTGGGACTTGGTCAGTGCTGGTTGAGGGGTCATTGCTAGTATACCTGATGGGCACTAAGGACCCCTTCCTTCCTCTCTTCTTTCCCTCAGTCTGCTTGGCCTTAAGGCCCCCTGTGTGTGTTGCATATAGGGAGGTCACCCCTCAGCAGTGTACCTCCCACTGGGGCCACCCTGTCCCTGGAGGTCAGACCCAAGCAGGGAACCTTTGTCCCGTTTGGGAGAAAAAGAGAGCAACCAGCCCAGCCAGGGGCTCCCCAATATAGCTGGGGACCCTTTCCATGGCCTCAAGGCTGCTTCTCTCCACACCAGGGCTTCTGGGCAGAGGATTGTGGATTTCCTAAGACTAGTCTTTGCTGTGTCAGAGGTTTGCACACAGTAACCATTGGGTTACTCAACAAGGGCCTGCAACACTGCTTACCATACAAAGGAGGATGGGCTCCTTCCTCCCCAGTGCACCTCCATAGACTAGTCCCAGAGTTGGAGACTCTTGGGTCAGCCTGTGAGGTCATGGCAAGGTCAATAACTTCCATAGGCCCTAGGGATGCCAAAGAGGAAGAAGAGGCTCTGCCATCCTTGGGGTCTTCTGGGTCCTGGCCTCCCTAGGTACCTCCCTCCACCCATCTCACCCTGAGTCAGGTCCAGGAAAGGGGTACCCAGGTACCTTACCTGGGCTCCTAAGCATCAAGCTCACCACCACCATTCTCCATGGTGCTGGCCCAGCCCCAAGAGCTAGAGAACAGGTCTGCACCAGCCACCCCATCTCACCTTCCCAAAGCATCAATCCTGCCCAGGGCAACCCAGCACCTCAGCGGGCTGGTAAGCATCAATCCTGCCCAGGACAGGGACCTTAGTGGGCTGGTAAGCCGGTCTTTTCAGTTCACAGACTCTCTGGGCCATGCCTGCAATTAGGCCTGCCCATCTCTTAGCCCCCTTGTTGCACACTCTACTAGGCAGCAGCATGAATACTCATTAGCACACCCATATTACAGTTAGGAATACTGAATCCCAGACTAGTTCAAAACTAAGAGAATTCTCGTGACTCCTTTCAGTGGAAAACTGCTTCAA
Source organism: Nanger dama (assembly GCA_917880005.1). Classification (NCBI taxonomy): domain Eukaryota; kingdom Metazoa; phylum Chordata; class Mammalia; order Artiodactyla; family Bovidae; genus Nanger; species Nanger dama. The sequence goes on along the minus strand of CAKJTW010000028.1, from coordinate 17,781,315 downwards.
ACCCTAATTATCCCCCTGAGCTGGGCCCAGGAAGAGATGGAGTACCAAGCACTCTCTGGGAGGTCTCCCGGCTATGTAGACAACACGAGCGAGGGGCTTCGAGCCTCCCTGCTGCTGGCTGCTCTGCGAGCCAGTGCCCTGTGCCCTAGTTCTCTGGAACTCAATTTCCCACACTGGGGCTTGCTAAGCAGAGAGCAGCCCAGCCAGAGGAGGACCCAGGGTAGGGGTAAGAGAACTGAAGGGCCTCTCAGGGTCACTTGGAGAGGCTGGGACAGGGCAAGGCTCTGTTGCCAGCGGGCTGCTGGCCTTCCTGCCTGCCACCATCCCCTGCTCCTCTGGGAAACCATGTCTGCCGTGAGCCATGGCCTTGGTGCTGAGAGTGCTCCCCCGCCCGCTTTGATTCTTCCTGGGAGCACCCAGTCCAGGTTTTAGGCAGCCATGTCTGCGGGGTGTGGGCTCCCTCCTGCTCATAGGAGGCCAGGCCAGCCTTCCAGTGCTGAGATGACAGGAGCCTGCCTGCCCTCAGTTTCCGAGGTGTTTTCCAGGTTCTCTCAGGCTCCCTCCTCTTCTTCTGACTCGCCCACTGGGTCCCGTGCCAGGCTCCCCAGCTCCCTCCTGCCTCCCTCTGACTCCCTGCATGACTCACACTTTCCCTCCGCCTTCCCAGGGAAAAAGTTTAAAAGTTGAGTTCCATAGGCTGCCTGCTGGTCCCCTCCTCCCTCAAGATCCAACTTCTCCAATCCTAGACAGACAAGAACTGTTGGCCAGACTATGGGTGCCAGGACCTCCTTTGCCCCCCCAACTCAAGGAGCTCCTGTGTCCTGACCAGGATACCACTTAGAGCTGTGAAAGTCTAGACTTTGGAAGAGGAAAGTGACACCTCCCCATGTATGGCTTCTGTGTTTGAGCTAAGGAAACTGAGGCCCGAAAGATGCTATAAGTTATCCAAGGACCTAGAAGGGGCTCATAACTGAGCTGGGAAATGCCCCCATGTTCTCCCCAGCGCATGCCCTACATCAGTCCCCCTGGGGCAGCTTTGCTAGAATGCCAGGAATCAGCTTAACCACTCACCACTCAGACCCTCAGAGGGGTGTGCATGTCCCGCAGTAGACCAGTGGCCACACTGACCAGTGCTCACCAAGGCTCAGCCGTGAGTGTCACCAGGGTATAGGACAGTGGCTGTGAGTATGCAACTCCCCACCGTGTGAGATCCTGGAGCCCTAAGGCGGGGCAGGGTGATGCCGCAGGTGTCAAATGCCAGGGGCATTCACTAGAACACACTGGATTGTCTCCACCGGGTCCACCTCCTGTTCGGCAAAAGGTGCTCATGCCCTCAGCTCTCTGGGCTGGGAAGGCTTGGACAGGCAGCCGCTTAGGCAGCTGTCAGCAAACAGATGTGCCCATTACCCAGCCAGGGCACTTGGCAGAGAGCTGCTGCCCGCTGCCAAGTAGTCCTAGCAGCCTCTCTGCCGTGGGGAGTAGGGTGGGTAACAGGGGGGCTAAAGGGGGCTCCCAGGGCACCCCCGTCTGACCTGTGATCCCTACCCTGCCTGCTGTGTTCTCCCGGTGCTCCTCCCCCGCACCCAGGCTCGCCAACCTTACCTCGGGAGGCAGCCAGGAAGAGGGCGAGGAGCACAGGCCTCCAGCGCCGGCTGCCAGCCTCCGGGACTGGGGAAAACCCATGTCGCCGTCGGGCAGAGCTGCGTCTGGCGCAGCGGGGCCAGAGTGGAGCCCAGGGGCACGCAGAGAGTACTCCCGGTTCGCAGCGAGCGGACGGGACGCGGCCGGCGGGGAAACCTCCAGGCGAGTGAGTGTCGAGCAAGTGAGCGCAGCCGGCCGCCCGCTCCAGGGGCCCCACAGCACCCCCGGGCGGCCATGGAGGGCACTGCCTCTGCAAGGCTCCACGGAAGGGACTTCCCACTGTCCCGCACGGCCTGGCCCTGTAAGGTGGAGGAGCTAGGCAGTGTCCCAGAGAGTCAGCAGCGCAGCTTGATCGCTAGTTTCAAGGCTTTTCTTCTCTCCTCTATTCCTGTTTGCGGAGGATTAGTATTGGTGCAAAGCCTGAGAAGTACATCTACGTCTAACTTAGCATCAGCAGCATCATAGATTGTATCAGCCCTCACCCACCAGCAAGGGCTTGTACCCATCACCCTCCAACTCAGCCCAGGTCCTGATATGTAGTAGGCACTCCCAGTAGTGGAATGGATGGATGGAATCTAACTTTTGTAAAGAGCTGGGTGAGTTGGAGCAGGCTCAACTGTAGATTCCAGAGCCTGCAACACTCTTGTGCACATGTACCCATGCACACAGGTACAGGCTTGGCACACCCCTACACTGGGACACGTGTGTGGGGTGTGTGTCCGCGCACGTGCACAACATTGGGTAGTGTGTCCCATAGAAAACCACCAGCACTCCTCTGGCCCAGGCCCCAGCATCACCTCCCACCTTGCAGCCTCTCTTACTCCCTGTACCTCAGATGTCTGCAGAATGCTCTCACACTTGCCCACCTCTAGCCCTCTGCTCTTGCACCACACCCAGTACTGGCACTCCTGGCAATGTCTCTCTCCTTTCTTCCAAGTTCTTCTTATCACTCAGGGCTCAAGTCAGGTTCTTTCCCTTTACAAAGCACCCTGAATCTCCCCTGAAGGTCTCCGTCCAGTCTACACCCCCTTTGTCTACCACACCAAGCCTGGTGTTACCAAACAGCTGGTCTTACCCCCAGGCTTGTTTGCCCTCCTGGGCTAGACTATGAGCTTTTGGAAACCAGGGTCTGTCTCTGATGCTTCCGAGTCCCTGGCACAAAACTGGGCATAGGGGAGATGTTTGATACACACTTCTGTGAATGGATAAGTTGATGTATAAGTGAGTAGTGATTTCCCAAATAGAAGTGGAGGTGACAATGGTAAGGGCCAGGGATCAAGGGAGAGGGAGAGCTCAGCACTGTACTCTGTTTACCCCAGCCCAGGTGAAGCTTCCAAAGGCTTTGACGACCCGTTAAGAGTCTTGAGTTCACAAGCAACACCCAGGCTGAAAGACAAAGTACAGCCAGAGTCCGTGTGGGGTCAAGGTAGTGAGACTCAAGGAAAGCCAGGAACTCTGGGTGTCCCATGGGCAGACTGGTCCAAGTCAGAGATTCTCCAAATGCTTCCAGCCCTCACTCCCAGGGTAGGGAAAGCTGCAACAGAGGAAGGGTGGGCATCATGCTATTACTGTGTGAAGAATAGGCCTAGTCTCCCTGAAGCCAGGGACTCCCCTGGGATGGGAGTCCCAGTGATTTCCAGGACATAATCCAAGTTCTTGGTCACAGTCCTGATCTTGTGACCCTGCTCTAGGGGACAGCCTGGGCCCTTCTTCCTGTCAGAGTGTGAGTTCTTCCACCCAGGGAAGTTACAAAGCCAACTGAAACCAAGTGGGTGCCAGGCGCTCTTCCCACCCTGGCCATCGTCCAGTGGAAGTGAGGCGGAGTCACTGGAGAGTGAGACCCCAGAGCACCTGCTGTTCCTCCCCTCCTCCCTTCCTGGGCTTGGCCTGGCCCTGACCACCCTTGAAACCAGACTCCCTCTGCCCCAGGGCCTAGAAGGTGGGTGTGAGGAGGCTGGAATTGGGGGAGGGGAGCAACTGCTCTGCCAACCCCTTACCTAGAAGGTGGGGACCCCTGAGCTGGGCCCAGTCCCCCTGCCCTCCACTTGCTTCTTCCCCACCACACTCCCCCTACCCCAGTGAGCCTCCTAGGTTTGCATCAGGGTGAGACCCAGAGGCATTGCCCAAGGTGTGGGCATGGTCCAGAAACCTCAGGCACTGTTTCTACAGTACCAGGGCAGAGGAACTTGGCTGAGAGGGCCTTCAGAGCAACAACTTCCTCCTCACACTAGAGGCCAGGAGAAGTCAGACCCACCTCCCCCTCCAAGCTCCGACCTGGTCTTAGAGAGAAGGGGACCATAGAGGAGCTCTGTGAGAGCCCCCTCTCACCCTCAGTCCTGCACTGGTTAGACCCACTTCCAGGAGTCTGGGAAAATGGGAAATGTCAGTACCACCATCCTTTTGGTGAGGCTGTAGGGTGACGCTGGCATGTCTTGTGGCAGAAGGGGCTCAGAAGGATGCAGTGCCGGGCTCCTTGCTGGTGGTAAGCACTCACAGCTGCATCTATGTGCAGAGCCACAGATGAACACAATGTCCTTCTTTGACAGTCATCTTTACTCAAAGATTTGGGCCCTCCACCACCATTTTTAATGGAAACTAACAAACACCTTATGGGGAAGAAAAGTGTGAAAGTTACATGAGCTTTCAATAGGAGAGATTTCAAAGATATTTCATTCTTGGGGTAAATGCTTCCGGGTGTTCCCCAATTCAGTGCAAGTCCCCTCTCCACTCTGGTGGGAAAGTCTGAGAAATGTAAAAACAATGCATTTTCCTTCACTGTGTGATTGTAATTTTTATGAAGACTCATGGAGACTCTAAAACCCAAAAGAGTATCTCTCTGGTGGAGCAGGGGTTCAGACCGATGGTGGCAGATCAGCTCCTTGGAATGTCTGAACCAGAAGGGATGTCAAAGAACAAGTCGGGTTCTTCACTAACAGACAGAAACGGTCCAGAAAGGATCTTTGTGCCATGTCCAAGGTCACCGAGCCCCATCTCCAGGTTTCCAACACTACCTGCTTTGGAAACAATTCTAGCAACCACCTAACACAACCCACCCAACCCCTGCCAAGATCCAGAGCTGCAAGCTGTCCCTGCCTCCCGGGGCAGGAACGTCTTCTTGGATGCAGGTCTCCTGTCCATCTGTCTGTCCTTCCACAGGTGATTCCAGAACCAACTCAACCCCCAATAAAGGTGCACATGAGTTGTCTATATCCAGCTTTTGCACTCCCTGCCGTTGACAATTGCCTGGACACATTCTGTCTACCCAGATGTTTTGAAAGTGGTTATAACATTATTGTATTTTATATTAATCACTACTTATAGTTTGTATGAGTCAGGGTACTGGAAGGAAACAGATGGCCCACTCAGAAAGGGCTCAACTGAAGAGGGCTTAATGGAGGGACTATTTAGAGGGCTGGTAAAGCATCCATACACTGAGCACTGCAGGAAGCCATTTCCACCCGTGGGTGCAGAAGGCAAGAGGGGGATGAGGCCATCGGAGCCCAGTGAGGGCCAGAGCCATGAAGGAGGGGCCACCCAGCAGAAGCACCGCCTCTGGCAGAACTGCAGCGAAGAAAAGGGAGTAGAAACGCCCCCACCTGCGCTCCATCTTCTGCCTGGACCTCCCATGGGCCAAACCATGTGGAAGCCAAATGGCAAGGGAGCCCAGGTAAGGCAGTCCACAGAGGACATCCTCCCAGGTGGAGAAGCAGAAAAGGGAGGAGGGAAGCCGAGGGACAGAGAATACCAGGACATGGCTAATTTCTTTCTTCCACTTATCGCTTCTGCTTGTAAAGTGCCACATCAACCACTTCTCAGTGGTTCTTGGGTGCTGCTTGCTGAGTTTTGATTGGCTAAGTATTACCTGTGGTCTGATTGAACCAGACGTCCATCAAAAATGGCCAGTCACTGGAGAGTATGGTGTGAAATTGTTCTTGCACTGAAGTCATATGCTGTTAGCTTTATTTTTCACAACTCTACAAATTCTGTCCATGGAACTGGCCCAAACCCAAGGTCCTGCCTCTCAAAAGTGCTGAAAATAGGCACGGACTGTGCATGGACTGTGCATGTTACATTCTTGCCTTTTGTGATCTACAAGGAGGTCCAGGGTGAGTAAGGCCCTGGCCCAGTCAAAGCTCTGGGCTGGAGGCAGTTATTGGGGTTCGTCTCATGTGCCAATGTTAATCACTAGATCAGTGTTCTGACAAGGATCCTGAGGTTGCATCTGGCCTCAGCAGTGCAATGGTTGATTAGTGATGTCTGCCACTGACATGGACAAATGAGTGATGGTGCAAGCGCCATCTTGGACCAAAGCAGTTACCTAGCTTGGCTCTCTGTGATTTCCTCGATCAGCCTGTGACTTCACGCACTCTCATCCTTCTCTCTTCACCTCACCATGTTGGGTCACATTGAGTAAGTTCAGCCTAGGAACCCGTCCAGCCAGCTCCACCTCAAACCCCCAGCCAGCTGACGGAGGAACCTAATCACGCTCTTCTCCACAGGCCACCACCCACGTGTATGTGACCATCGTGGATGAGAATGATAACGCACCCGTGTTCCAGCAGCCCCACTACGAGATCTTACTGGATGAGGGCCCGGACACAGTCAACACCAGCCTCATCACCATCCAGGCCCTGGATCTAGATGAAGGGCCCAATGGCACAGTTACCTATGCCATCGTGGCAGGCAACATTGTCAACACCTTTCGTATCAACAGACACACGGTCAGCAGCTGGTAGAAGGGGCCAGGAGGAGGGTCAGCTGGCTAAAGGGGTTGGAGGGAAGTTCAGCAACATCATGGGGGTGGGGGGCAGAGCAAAGATGGAGTCCAGGAGGAAAAAGAGGACGGCAGCATGTGCGGGAGGATGAAAAAGCTGGGATAGCAGGGGCTCCTTGTCGCAGCCAGGGTGTCAGGGCCTAGCTCCTAGGGTGGCCAGGGGCACCCCCAGACCCACGACCCATTGACCCGCTGTTGTCCTTCTCCATATCCCACAGGGCATCATTCGTGCTGCCAAGGAGCTGGACTATGAGATCAGCCATGGCCGCTACACCCTGATTGTTACTGCCACGGACCAGTGCCCCCTCCTGTCCCATCGCCTCACTTCTACCACCACGGTGGGTGGATGGGTGGGTGGCACACAGTCCCAGCTTGGACAGCTCCGTGGACAAACAGGGTAGGGAAAGATTATTCAGGAGAAACACCTCAATCCACAAGCCCTGGCCTGGCCTCTGCAACTCACCCAAACTTGCACTGACTTTGAGATTACTGCACCTCTCTGTGTGGCTGCAGCTGTGAGACAGACGATTATGCCTGCCTTTCTCCCCTTCATGGGAGAGCACTCCCCCATGAAGTGCTCCCCATGACTCCCCTTGACTCTGGTCAAGCCACAGGGATTCATGTTCCTGGTCTTCTACCTCCTGTGTGACTCTGGGCAAGTCACTTAACCTCTCTGAGCTTCACTTTCCTCCTCTGTAAATGAGGGATAATACACACTGTTTCAGAGTATGGGAGGAGAAAATAAGACCAGATAAAATGATAATAGTACAGCAATAAGTAGAAGTTCATAGCATTATTATTCATAATATTATTCTGCCCATAGAATGACTTTGACAATAATGATAATTTATCTACATGTATAGCTTCAAAGACCCTCCCACACCCATTAACCAATACAATCCTTACATCAGCCTGGGAAGCAGAATTGTCAGGTCCAGTTTACAGATAAACAGGGCCGGCTAGGGTCCAGCCCTGACTAAGCTCACCCATCATCTCAGGTGCTTGTGAACGTGAATGACATCAACGACAACGTGCCCACCTTCCCCAGAGACTACGAGGGGCCATTTGATGTCACCGAGGGCCAGCCAGGACCCAGAGTGTGGACCTTCCTAGCCCATGACCAGGACTCAGGCCCCAATGGGCAGGTGGAGTACAGCATCGTGGATGGAGACCCTCTGGGTGAGTGGGCCTGAGCTTGGTGATGAGGGTGGCATGACCCAGTGGGCCTCTCCCTGACCCCACTCAGGAATTGGATGAGAAAGGAGGTCTTTCTAACTACTAATGGTAGTTTACCCCACAATTGTGTGATCTTGCACTCTCTGGGCCTCAGTTTCCCCATCCATAAGATAATGGAAATAAACTCATCCCAGAAATATAGTGAGAACACCCTGAAATCTGGGAGCAGAGGCTGGTAGCCTTGGAAGGTCACAGTCTCCTTTGAGAATCTGATAGAAAACACCCTGAGTCATACCCAGAGTAAAGGCTCCAGGGAAGAGGAAAGAAGGAAAGACAAGCATGCTTGCCCCAGACCTTCAGGACCCCCCAAGTGCACACCTGAGGGAGCACCCAGACTTCTCTGCACACCTCATCCTCATCCCTTAATAGCCTTCATAGCTGCCTTGGCTGATCGCCTCAGTGGAAGAGCACTGTTTGCCTGGCCAGAGCAGTTTCTCAAGATAGTTTTTACTCACTTTTGTGGAGTCGGAATCCCAAACTCAAGGCCTGCTGGGGCAATGCAGGGAGCATACGTGGGGGAAAGGTGTGGGCTAGAGAATAAGGAGCCAGGGGGCTGTGGCAGCCAATGGTGGTCAGATTGAAATGCAGACCCAGGGGTGAGGACTTCCCATTTTTAAAAAGAAATGATGGAAATCCAGATTGTTGCGAAACATCCTAATTTTTAATTGATCACTCAATAAATATTTATTGACCATATTTGCTGATGACATTCCAGATGCTGAGTATACAGAATGGTAAAAAAATAATAGACACAAATCCCTACCTTTATAGAAAATGTGTTCTGGTTGGAAGATATAGGCCATGAACATAACTGATTAAGTAGATGACTTTGTCTGTTGGGAAGTGCTAAGTGCTATGGAGAAACATAAAGCCAGGAGAATGCGGAGTGCCAGGTAATGGGATTTTGGTGCTCCAAAATCACTGCAGATGATGATTGCAGCCATGAAATTAAAAGACGCTTACTCCTTGGAAGAAAAGTTATGACCAACCTAGATAGCATGTTGAAAAGCAAAGACATTACTTTGCCAACAAAGGTCCGGCTAGTCAAGGCTATGGTTTTTCCTGTGGTCATGTATGGATGTGAGAGTTGGACTGTGAAGAAAGCTGAGTGCTGAAGAATTGATGCTTTTGAACTATGGTGTTGGAGAAGACTCTTGAGAGTCCCTTGGACTGTAAGGAGATCCAACCAGTCCATTCTTAAGGAGATCAGTCCTGGGATTTCTTTGGAGGGAATGATGCTGAAGCTGAAACTCCAGTACTTTGGCCACCTGATGCGAAGAGTTGACTCACTGGAAAAGACTCTGATGCTGGGAGGGATTGGAAGCAGGATAAAGGGACAACAGAGGATGAGATGGTTGGATGGCATCACTGACTCGACGGATGTGAGTCTGAGTGAACTCCGGGAGATGGTGATGGACAGGGAGGCCTGGCGTGCTGCGATTCATGGGGTCGCAAAGAGTCGGACCCTACTAAGCAACTGGAACTGAGGGTAACGGCTACAGTTTTAGAGAGAACGCTCAAGGAAGACCTGTGCAAGGAGGTGATAAATGGGTTGTGTGGATATCCAGGGAAGAGCATGGAAGACTGAGAGAGCAGCAAGTGTAAAGGCTCTCAGGTTGGAGTGTTTCTGGCTTATTCACAGAGGAGCAAAAAGGCCCAGTGATGGGCATGAAGCCAGCAAGGGAAAGAGTAGGAAGAGATGAGATCAGAGAGGTAACAGAGCCAGATGTTGCTGGGTCCTGCAGGCCATTATGAGGACTTGTCTTCTTCTCCAAGTGACATGGGAAGCATAAGAGAGCTTTGAGCACCAGAGGGATATGATTTGACCTGAATTTCAACAGGAACACTCCAGTTCCTGAGCTCAGAACAGAGAAAAGATGTTAAGGAATGATTGATACAAGCCCCTTGCAGTCACTCAGGCTAGAGATGTGAAGCTAGAACCAGGGAGGCGGCATTGGAGATGGTGAGAACTCTAGTATATTTCATAGACAGCCAACAGGATGTGAGATGTAACTTAAGGACGACACTAAGATTGGGGCCTGAGCAACTGTGTTTTTAGCAGATGGGAAGACTGCAGGAGGAGCAGAAAAGGTGGGTTGGGGGAATGGGAAAGATGAGGTTAGGTTTGAGATGTCAAATTGTTGTTCAGTTGCTAAGTCATGTCCGACTTTGTGACTCCATGGACTACACCACAACAGGCTTCCCTGTCCTTCATCATCTCCTGGAATTTGCTAAAACTCATGTCTATTGAGTGAGTGATTACATCCAACCATCTCATCCTCTGTTGCCCCCTTCTCCTCCTACCCTCAGTCTTTCCCAGTATGAGGGTCTTTTCCACTGAGTTGGCTCTTTGCATCAAGTGGCCAAAGTATCAGAGCTTCAGCATCAGTCCTTCCAATGAATATTCAGCGTTAATTTCCTTTAGGATTGACTGGTTTGATCTCCTTGCTGTCCAAGGGACTCTCAAGAGTCTTCTCCAGCACCATAGTTCGAAAGCATCAATTCTTTGTTGCTTAGCCTTCTTTATGGTCCAGCTCTCACACCTGCACATAACTACTGGAAAAACCATAGCTTTGAGTATATGGACCTTCGTCAGCAAAGTGGTATCTATGCTTTTGAATACGCTGTCTAGGTTTGTCATTTCTTTGCCCTTTCTTCCAAGGAGCAAGCATCTTTTAATTTCATGTCTGCAGTCACTGTCCACAGTGATTTTGGAGCCCAAGAAAATAAAGTTCCTCACTGTTTCTATTGTTTCCACAGCTATTTGCCATGAAGTGATGGGACTGAATACTATGATCTTAGTTTTTGAATGCTGGGTTTTAAGTCAGCTTTTTCACTCTCCTCTTTCACCTTCATCAAGAAGCTCTTTAGTTCCTCTTCGCCTTCTGCCATTAAAGTAGTATCATCTGCATATCTGCGGTTGCCGATATTTCTTCCAGCAATCTTGATTACATCTTGTGATAAATCCAGGCTGGCATTTCACATGATGTAGTCTGCATATAAGTTAAATAAGCAGGATGACAGTATACAGCCTTGACATACTCCTTTCCCAATTTTGAATCAGTCCATTGTTCCATGTCCGGTTCTAACTGTTGCTTCTTGTCCTGCATACAGGTTTCTCAGGAGACAAGTAAGGTGGTTTGGTATTCCATCTCTTTAAGAATTTTCCACAGTTTGTTGTGATCCAGACAATGAAAGGCTTTAGTCTTTTTCTGGAATTTTCTTTTTCTATGATCTAATGGATGTTGACAATTTGATACCTGGTTCCTCTGCCTTTTCTAAATCCAGCTTGTAAATCTAGCTTGAAAGATTTTGAGCATAATCTTCCTAGCATGTGAAATAAGTACAATTGTATGATAATTTGAATATTCTTTGGCATTGCATTTCTTTAGGATTACAATGAAAACTGATCTTTTCCAGTCTTGTGGCCACTACTGAGCTTTCCAGATTTGCTGGCATATTGAGTACAGGACTTTCACAGCATTATCTTTTAGGGTTTGAAATAGCTCAGCTGGAATTCCACCACCTCCACTAGCTTTGTTTGTAGTAATGCTCCTAAGGCCCACTTGACTTCATACTCTAGGATGTATGGCTCTAGGTGAGTGACCACACCATCATGGTTATCTGGGTCATTAAGACCTTTTATATACAGGTTGAAATAGCTCAACTGGAATTCCATCACCTCCACTAGCTTTGTTCATAGTGATGCTTCCTAAGGCCCACTTGACTTCACATTCCAGGATGTCTGGCACTAGGTGAGTGATCACACCATTGTGATTATCTGGGTCATGAAGATCTTTTTGTACAGTTCTTCTGTGTATTCTTGCCACCTCTTCTTAATAGCTTATGCTTCTGTTAGATCCATACCATTTCTGTCCTTTATTGAGCCCATCTTTGCATGAAATGTTCCCTTGGCATCTCTAATTTTCTTGAAGAGATGTCTAGTCTTTCCCATTCTATTGTTTTCCTCTCTTTCTTTGTAATGATGGCTGAGGAAGGCTTCCTTATCTCTTTGGATTCTTTGGAACTCTGCATTCAGATACTTATATCTTTCTTTCCTCCTTTGCTTTTCACTTCTCTTCTTTTCACAGCTATTTGTAAGGCCTCCCCAGACAGCCATTTTGCTTTTTAGCATTTCTTTTTCTTGGGGATGGTCTTGATACCTGTCTCCTGTACAGTGTCATGAACCTCTGTCCATAGTTCATCAGGCACTGTCTATCAGATCTAGTCCCTTAAATCTATTTCTCACTTCCACTGTATAATCATAAGGGATTTGATTTAGGTCATACCTGAATGGTCTCGTGGTTTTCCCTACTTCTTCAATTTAAGTCTGAATTTGGCAATAAAGAGTTCATGATCTGAGTCATAGTCAGCTCCCGGTCTTGTTTTTGCTGACTGTATAGAGCTTCTCCATCTTTGACTGCAAAGAATATAATCAATCTGATTTCATTGTTAACCATCTGGTGATGTCCATGGGTAGAGTCTTCTCTTGTGTTGTTGGAAGAGGGTGTTTGCTACGACCAGTGCGTTCTCTTGGCAAAATTCTATTCAGCCTTTGTCCTACTTCATTCTGTACCCAAGGCCAAATTTGCCTGTTACTCCAGGTGTTTCTTGACTTCCTACTTTTGCATTCCCTTCCTACTTTTCCAGTCCCCTCTAATGAAAAGGACATCTTACTGTTCACCTTCAGCTTCTTCAGCGTTACTGGTCGGGGCTTAGACTTCACTTACCATGATATTGTATGGTTTGCCTTGGAAATGAACAGAGATCATTCTGTTGTTTTTGAGACTGCATCCAAGTACTGCATTTCAGACTCTTTTGTTGACCATGATGGCTACTCCATTTCTTCTAAGGGATTCCTGCCCACAGTAGTAGATATAATGGTCATCTGAGTTAAATTCACCCATTCCAGTCCATCTTAGTTTACTGATTCCTAGAATGTCAACGTTCACTCTTGCCATTTCCTGTTTGATCACTTCCAATTTTCCTTGATTCATGGACCTAACATTCCAGGTTCCTATGCGATATTGATCTTTACAGCATCGGACCTTGCCTCTCTCACCAGTCACATCCCCAACTGGGTGTTGTTTTTGCTTTGGCTCTATACCTTCACTCTTTCTCAAGTTATTTGTCCACTGAGCTCCAGTAGCATATTGGGCACCTACTGACCTGGGGAGTTCACCTTTCAGTGTCCTATCTTTTTGCCTTTTCCTACTGTTCATGGGGTTCTCAAGACAAGAATACTGAAGTGGTGTGCAGTTCCTTTCTCCAGTGGACCACATTCTGTCAGACCTCTCCACTGTGACCCGTACATCTTGGGTGGCCCCACATGGCATGGCTTAGTTTCATTGAGTTAGACAAGGCTGTGGTCTGTGTGATCAGATTGGCTAGTTGTCTGTGATTGTGGTTTCAGTGTATCTGCCCTCTTATGCCCTCTCTCAGTGCCTACCATCTTACTTGGGTTTCTCTTACCTTTACATGGGAATGGAATTCCAGTTGAACTATTTCAAATCCTAAAAGATGATGCTGTGAAAGTGCTGCCCTCAATATGTCAGCAAATTTGGAAAACTCAGCAGTGGCCACAGGACTGGAAAAGGTCAGTTTTCATTCCAATCCCAAAGAAAGGCAATGCCAAAGAATACTAAAACTACCACACAATTGCACTCATCTCACACACTAGTAAAGAAATGCTCAAAATTCTCCAAGCCAGGCATCAGCAATACGTGAACTGTGAACTTCCAGATGTTGGTTTTAGAAAAGGCAGAGGAACAAGAGATCAAATTGCCAACATCCACTGAATCATCGAAAAAGCAAGAGAGTTCCAGAAAAACATCTATTTCTGCTTTATTGACTATGCCAAAGCCTTCAACTGTATGGATCACAAGAAACTGTGGAAAATTCTGAAAGAGATGGGAATACCAGACTACCTGACCTGCCTCTTGAGAAACCTGTATGCAGGTCAGGAAGCAATAGTTAGAACTGGACATGGAACAACAGACTGGTTCCAAATAGGAAAAGAAGTACATCAAGGCTGTGTATTGTCACCGTGCTTATTTAACTTCTATGCAGAGTACATCATGAGAAATGCTGGGCTGGAAGAAGCACAAGCTGGAATCAAGACTGCCGGGAGAAATATCAATAACCTCAGATATGCTGATGACACCACCCTTATGGCAGAAAGTAAAGAAGAACTAAAGAGCCTCTTGATGAAAATGAAAGGAGAGTAAAAAAGTTGGCTTAAAGCTCAACATTCAGAAAACGAAGATCATGGCATCCGGTCCCATCACTTCATGGCAAATAGATGGGGAAACAGTGGCTGATTTTATTTTTAGGGGCTCCAAAATCACTGCAGATGGTTATTACAGCCATGAAATTAAAAGACATTTACTCCTTGGAAGGAAAGTTATGACCAACCTAGACAGCATATTAAAAAGCAAGAGACATTACTTTGTCAATAAAGGTCCATCTAGTCAAGGCTATGGTTTTTCCAGTGGTCATGTATGGATGTAAGAGTTGGACTAAAAGGAAAGCAGAGCACCAAAGAATTGATGCATTTGAACTGTGGTGTTGGAGAAGACTCTTGAGAGTCCCTTGGACTGCAAGAAGATCCAACCAGTCCATCCTAAAGGAGATCAGTCCTGGATGTTCATTAGAAGGACTGATGTTGAAGCTGAAACTCCAATACTTTGGCCACCTGATGTGAAGAACTGACTCATTTGAAAAGACTCTGATGCTGGGAGGAATTGGGGGCAGGGGGAGAAGGGGACGACAGAGGATGAGATGGTTGGATGGCATCATCGACTGAATGGACATGAATTTGGGTGAACTCTGGGAGTTGGTGATGGACAGGGAAGCCTGGTGTGCTGTGGTTCATGGGGTCGCAAAGAGTTGGGCATGACTGAGAGACTGAACTGAACTGAACTGATTCAGTTATTTGTGTATTCTTGCCATCTCTTCTTAATCTCTTCTGCTTCTGATAAGTCCTTGCCATTTCTGTCCTTTATTGTGCCCATCTTTGCATGAAGTGTTCCCTTGGTATCTCTAGTTTTCTTGAAGAGATCTAGTCTTTGTGTTCTGTTGTTTTCCTCTATTTCTCTTCGTTATTCACTTAAGAAGGCTTTCTATCTCTCCTTGATATTCTCTGGGAATCTGCATTCAGTTGGGTATATCTTTCCCTTTCTCCTTTGCCTTTCACTTCTCTTCTTTTCTAAGGTATTTGCCTGTTTCTCCAGGTATGTCTTGACTTCCTACTTTGTATTCCAGTCCCCTGTGATGAAAAGGGCATCTTTTTTTTTTTTTTTTTTTTGGTGTTAGTTCTAGAAGATCTTTTAGGTGTTCACAAAACAGTTCAACTTCCATCTTCTTTGGCGTTAGTGGTTAGGGCATAGACTTGGATTACTGTGATACTGAATGGTTTGCTTTGGAAACAAACTGAGATCAATCTGTTGTTCTTGAGATTGCCTACAAGTACTGAATTTCAGACTCTTGTTGACTCTGAGGGCTACTCTATTTCTTCTAAAGGATTCTTGCCCACAGTAGCAGATATAATGTCAGATAGGGCTTGGGTATACAAACCAGGAGTTCAAGAGAGAAGTCTGCTGTTGAAAGAGGTATTTGGGAGTAGTCACCCCAGAGATATATGAAGGCATGAGGTGAGAGGAGTGCATTGTGATGGCTGACAGAGGAGAACAGAGCCTGGGATGAATTTTCATTTAAGAGACTATAAAAGCAAATCTGCTTCTGTAGGGCCAGACTTGGAGCCCTTGCTGTCCAGAGCTTGTGATGGGTCACTCTGATGGGTCACTCTGATATATCACTCTGTCATGTCCCAAAAAGTCCGTTCTCTGGCCAGGCACTGTGCCTTCCTGCTTTGCAGCCAGCAGAGCCTGGGCCTTTCTCTGCTATTGCTGCACACAGAGGTGCTGTCACTTAACAGGAGTCCCGCTCCTGTTCAGGAGGCTGCCAGAGCCTGCTTGACAGGTGGGTGTTAGGTGGGCAGCTGCGCCCCTCCCAGGCAGGGGACCCTCTCTGCACCCACCTGTAGGGTGCAGGGCTCACACACATGGCCAGCAAACTGTTCCCTGGCACCAGTCTTTGCAGTCCTGTGCAGAACCTGCTAGGTTAAGTGTACACGTGATCGGGGCCAGCCCAGGAACTTGAGGCCTCATGGAGGCAGGCCGAGAGTAGACATTCAGAGCCCAAAGATAACCTGGGCAGGAGAGGCTGGTCACTGAACACAGCCCCCACTCCAGAGGAGATGAGCAGAGGCTGGGTGGGGTGGGGAGGCTGACAGTGCCCTGCTGGAGCAGCTGGCACAGGTCACGACACCCTCTCCCCATCTGTCACCTCACCTCTGGGTTCACTACACCATGTTGGTAAATCGAGGGGTGGGGTGCTATTTTCCGCAGAGAGCAGGTTTAGCGACACTGTGGGTGAAGGGATGCTCTCCAGGCCACCAAGCTTCAAGGTCACTTCCCACCACTGCAGTCTGAGCGTGGAGGGGGCTCCTGCTTGGGGAGACTGGAGGCTGCCTGAGCTCTTCGAGCCCCTCTAAGCTGCAAAGAGACATGTGGTCAAAGAGCACTTGGGAAACAGGCCATATCACTTGTGCCTCTGCCACCAGCCCCAGCCTTCTCAGAACCTACATCTACCCCTTGTGGTAGGCCCACTCCTGGGACCCCTTTCGTACATCTTCATCTTCTGTGTAAGCCCCCAGCTTCTTCACAGGGATGCCTGGGCTCCCTTTCAGGTCTCCCCTAATGATATAAAGAGCTGCTGTGGGTCCAACAAACACAGGATGAACTGGGCCTTGTCCAGCACCAGCACCACCCTGCAATGGCATGTCCTTTTTAGCCCATTTTTCAGGTGAGAACATGAAGGCAAGATTTAATCGCGTGCCCAAGGGCACATAGGAGTGAGTCAGCATTCATACCCGGATATGACTGTTGGAAAGCCTCTGCTTTTAAAGCTCTCTCCAGAAGCAGTGGAGTGATGGGGAGTTCAGGCCCCAGGGCAAGCTCTGAGGAGGGTAACTTGCAGTGTGGGGGCCTTTGACCTGCCCACTGCCTCACTGAGCTGCCCTCGTGCGGCTCTAGCTTGGGCCCAGCGCCAATCACCTCAAGCCTGCTCCCCTGAGCTTCAGAACCTCTTCCCTTTCTTCCAGGGGGTTGCTGTCTTTGGAAAGAAGGCAGCTGGCCATCTGCTCACACATGGCCAGGGGCTGAGACAGGGCTGGGAAGCCCCTACAAAGGGAATCCCCAGTCCTCTGGAGACCTTGGACTATCAGGCTCAGGAAATCCTGCTTCAAGCAGCTTCTGCCCCCCTAAGCAGGGTGTAGCCCATATGGCCACTGGGAGGCGGAAGGGCTGGTGGGAACTCCCCAGCTGAATGTGGGTCTCAGATGGGCTGTTTTGGTAAATCAGAGCACTGGGAGCTGGGGGCAGAGAGTTATGAGGTAGGATGTAGAGGAGCAGGCAGAGAAAATTGTTGAGGAGCTTGGGCCTCTGTCCTTACTTCACCCCCGAGGCTGTGTGTCTCAGCAAGTCAGTGCCCCACCCTGAGCCTCTGCCCCTAAATGTCAAAAGGGAAAGCGAAGGAAGTAACTTTCTCCTTTTCCCCATTTCCTGGAGGAGTGCGTGAGAGGAGCCCCTCTTCCTCATGGTCTCTGCTGCTCCTCCCTCGTTCATCTTCTCTCTGTCAGCCCCCTGAGCACTCCCCGTCCAGCTGGGACCCCAATCACGCCCCCTGGCATTCCCCCGACCCTGCTCTTCTCCTCCCGCCCTGATCTGACCCCTCCCACCCTAGCCAGCTCTGAGTGCTCCGTCCCACGTGCAGTGAGCTGAGATGCAGAGCACTGGGTTTGAGTCCGGGTGCTGTTGTTAACTTGCAGTGGGAGCTTGAACCAGTCATCAGCCTTCTTTCCCATTTTGTTTTCTAAAGGACACCGGATGGTGTCTGAGGTCTCTTCCCATTCAGAGCCTGAGAATCTGAGGTTCTTACTCTAGGCATTCCCCAGACATCTGGCCCCTCAGCCAGGCCAAGACAAGGACTGAGGCCACAAGGCCAGCTGAGGGTCCTCAGAAACCTCAGAGAAAGGAAGTCAGGGCCGACCAGCGGCTGAGGAGTGGCCACAGGCCCGGGAGAAGCCTGGCTGTGCGCCACCTGGCTCAGTACCAGGGCTGAATGGAGGGCAACTGGGGGCTTCCCTGTCCTCAGTCCCTCCCACTCCATCCTCCCTGGTGCCTCACCACTGGCAGGGTGCTCCTCTGTGGTAAGCTTTGCCCTTCCCCAATATCCTGTTTTGCAAGATGAGCTGTCTGGAAAGAATAGCATATTATGAAGTTTCCGATACCTTCATTCATTGATTTCTGATCAAGGATGGCAAGAAAGCGGATGCCTGTGTAGAAAGGGAGCCCCCACTCTTTCAACATAACCATCATACCCCGGGTGGTCAGGGCTGCCAGGGCCTGTGTGGCTCCTGTCTGCTTGTAGCCCTAGCAGTTATCTGCTCCCCTCCACCCGCATGTCCAGCCTTTGGCAGGTCCTGAAGCTGGGGGCACTGGAGGCCCCTTGCCTCGACGGTAAGGCTCACTGGAGGAAGCGGAAAGAGGCCTGGGCTCCCCACCACTCCCGGCCATTCTCTGCTGACTCCAGCCTCTCCTGGGTGACACCCAGGGGAGTTTCTGATCTCTCCCGTGGAGGGGGTGCTGCGGGTCCGGAAGGATGTGGAGCTGGACCGGGAGGCCATTGCTTTCTACAACCTGACCATCTGTGCCCGAGACAGAGGGGTGCCCCCGCTCAGCTCCACGGTGAGTCTGGGGGCCCTGCTCCGCTGGCTTCACCTCCTCACCCCTGAATTCTCTACAGAGATTCCTCTAAACACGGCCAACCTCAGGCCCAGAGTGGCCTCAGGCTGCTCTAGAGCTAGGCCTGGCCCTCGGGGCCCCTGACAGACCCGCGAGACCCTGTGGGTCCTGCCCGTGGAGGCTGGGCCTGGCGGCCGCGGCCGCTCAATGCTCCTGGGGGAGGCTTTGCCGTCAGCTAGGCCTCTGCACCTGTCTCTGCTGCTTGCCTCTGCCTCTTTACCTTTCCTGCCTCCCTCTTATCCTCACTTTCATCCTCTTGCCCCCTGTGTCATCATTTTCCTGTCTTCCTCTTTCTTCCCCGTGACCAGATGCGCCTCTCCCTCCCCAGGTGCCACCCCTTTGCCATCTTGCTCCACTGTCTCCTTGGCCACCATGTCCACCGTCCCTTTCTCTTCCTCCTCTCCCTCCCTGCATCTCCCCCAGGCCCCTTTCTCTCCTAGTCCTCCTCCTTCACCTCCTCCTCCCCCTTGACCTGCCTCAGATGCTGGTGGGGATCCGGGTGCTGGACATTAACGACAACGACCCTGTGCTGCTCAACCTGCCTATGAACGTCACCATCAGTGAGAACAGCCCCGTCTCCAGCTTCGTCGCTCATATCCTGGCCAGCGACGCAGACAGCGGGTGCAACGCCCTCCTCACCTTCAACATCACTGCAGGCAATCGAGAGCGGGCCTTCTCCATCAATGCCACGGTAGGGCCAAGTCTGACCCCAGGGAAGCCCCCAGGATTTTTTCTGAAAGAGAGGACCTTGCCCTAGGGGCTTTTCTACTCTACTGTCTGGGCTTCTCTGCCCTCCATTGGCACCTCGGGGTCTCTGGAAAGCTTGGAATCTTGGATTCCTAAGTGAGCCACTTCTGGGACACCCGTCACCCCAAGACTTGTCACGTGCAGGGATGGGACTGGAGCTTTGGTGCCCCTTGTTTGCCTCAGGGTGCACCAAGAAGTCTTCATGTGGCCTCTTGGAATGTTACTAGCTGCTGACCCCGTGGAATCCTCCAAAGGACCATCTTTTTCAGGAAGGGGGGCACTCTTGTCCTAGCAGGACCCTGCTCACCCACTGTGGTTGTCCAGACCGTATCTTTAGCAATTTAGGAAGGTCATCCACACTCACTCCTGCAGGCAGAGCAGTTGGGCCTAGGTGAGCCAGAGCCCAAAGTGGAGGACAAGTCACCCCTCAACTCACCAGTCTCTACATCCCAGACAGGGATCATCACAGTGAACCGGCCCCTGGACCGCGAGCGGATCCCAGAATACAGGCTGACCATCTCCGTGAAGGACAACCCAGAGAACCCACGCATAGCCAGGAGGGTGAGACTGCAGGGGGTGGGGTGGGGGGAGGGGCACGGCTCTGCCAGATTTATCCAGGTGGCATGGCCCGGGCTTAGAGGCACTGCAGTTACAGTAAGCAGGTGCTCAGTTCAAATCCCATTTCCACCTGTCAGTGGGTGTGTGGCTTTGGCAAGTCAGTTTTCCTTAGCCTCTACTTTCTCTTCTGCTAAATGGACACACACCAAAGTCATGGAGAGGCCTTGAAGGAGCCAATATCTATCAAGTCCTTGGCACAGTGCCTGGCACATGGCAAACACCAGCAAACACCAGCTATCGTCTTTTCTCCTCAAACCACTGATACTTGGGCACACAGGACTGGGGGAAGGGAGATGGTGTGTGCAGGGCAGGGGGGGTACATGTACTCACAGCATGTACTCTGGGATTCCAAAAGGGTTACATTTTCCAGGTGGCTTTTCCCTCAAAGGGCTTCCCTGGTGGCTCAGCTAGTAAAGAATCTGCCTGCAATGTGGGAGACCTGGGTTCAGTTCCTGAGTTGAGAGACCTGGGTTCGAGTCCCTGAGCCTGAAGAAGGGAATAGCTACCTACTCCAGTATTCTGGCCTGGAAAACTCCATGGACAGAGGAGCCTGGCAAGCTACAGTCCATGGGGTTGCAAAGAGTCGGACATGACTAAGCAACTTTCCCTTCACTTTCCCTTGAAAGCCAAACAGTTGTCTCTCTTTACTAAGAGGAGATAGGTATTACAAAGCAAACTGCATTCAGGGGTAGCATCAGCCCTCTTCCCTGTCCATGAGGTCTGGGTCCTGGACAGCAGTCCTAGGGTCTGGCTCATCTCAGCTCTGCTTCTGACTAGTTGATGGCTCAGCCCTTTCTGGGCCTTGGTTTTTGTGTCTGTACAGGCTGAGGAGCCTTAAGGCTGGAGGTCCTTGCTGACCACCAGAATTCTCATCCTGTGTGCCTTCTCTTCCTTCCTTCCTTCTCTCACTCCTACCTTTTCCTCCTGCTGTCACGCCCTCCCCCACAGACACCTGTCCTCTTATGAGGGCCTGGGGCATCCCGAAAGGAACAGTATGGAGTGATGGGAAGGAAGCTTTGAGGCTGCTGGGCCCCATCCTGCTGTTAACTTGCCATGCAGCTTTGAGTAGTCACCGCCCTCTCTGGTTCCCCCATGTCTCAGTGAAGAAGCTTCCAGGGTACTGGGAGGTTCCAAGAGATAAGGATTGTACCTGTGGTTTTTGAAAAGTGTGAAGTGCAGTACCAGATTGAACTCTGACCAGGGCAGCTAGGAGGATCTGAAAACTAAGGTTCATCTTCCTGGCCGAAGTCCTTCCTTATCATGAGATGGAACATGACTCAATACCATTTACATCCATTCTCCTGTGAACCTCACACATCTCTGTGAAAAGGAGTTAAGATCCCCATTTGTCAGATTGGAAAACTGAGTCCCAGAGAAGGGAAAAGATTTGCCCAAGACTACCCTGTGAGCTGCTAGCATAGCTGGGGCTTGAACCGAGGTCTCTGGACCCGTGGTGTGGGCTCTTTAATCATCTGCCTCTCTTCCTTGACCTTCCTCCCACCCCACTTCCCAGTCTTCCTCCCCTGGAGCACTTTGCCAGAACCAGAACATGGCCTACAGCCTGTCCTCCTGTTGTGCCTCCCACAGGATTTTGACTTGCTGCTTATCTTTCTTGCGGATGAGAATGACAACCACCCCCTCTTTACTGAGAGCACCTACCTGGCGGAGGTGATGGAGAACTCTCCTGCTGGTAGGTGCTGGGCCTGCCTGGGAACCCCTGCTGCTACCAGGCACCCCCTGAGCTCAGATGCCGAGGACTTCCTGAGCCTGCTCGGGGCCCCGCTGAGGCCTGGCTGAACACAGAGCTGGCAAGTGCAGAAGGGTGTGGTGGCAGAAGGGAGTGTAGCTCTGAAGGGCTGGAGGACCAGGGCTGCCAGGCTCCTAGAGGCCACCGAGGAGGCCACAGGTCTGGTTGGAGGCAGTCATTGGTCCCCAAGACTGAGAAGCGCCCACTTGCCCTCCTGGAGGGGCATTTAGCCATAAGACTACCCAGGAGGGGAGTAAGCCCACTCTTCGTGCTCCTCCAACTCCAGGAGCATAGGGCCTCCTGGAGGCTTCTGAGAGCTCAGGGAGCATCTGAAATCAGAAGGGGGGCCAGGCCCCTCACAGATCAGTGTGGCTCTCCCCCACATGCGTGCACTGCGTCTCCTCTTCACTGCCTCCCCAAGGACGTCCTCTCACTCCTCCTCCAGCCTCCCCAGCCCCCAGGGCTTGGAGTCTTAAGTTGGGAAGAGATGAGCTGGGATACTCCCTGTCTCTGGCTGGTTGTCTCCCCTGTAGGGATATGAATCTTAAACCCGCCTGTGTATATGCTCACACATGTGCCAGTGCAAGCCCATGTGAGGCATATATGTGCAGCTTACACGTGTGCAGAGATACACAGGGGTGCCTGCACGATGCACTCCACGTGCAGATAGATATAACCGCCTGTGGAGGCAGAATGCACAGCTGGGGGCCTCCCAGGCCTGCGAGCATTATAGAGTGAGTGCTCGGGGCTGTGTAAACACGGAGTCCAGTGCACACATGTGGGTTCCTAGCCTTGAATGGTCAGGCAGCTGTTGGAGCATTGTGTACACATGTGTGGGCAGACTGGGCTGGGGGTGAATACCTAGACAGGGCCCCGACACGGGGAGGGGACATCAGGGAGCCCCCAGACCCTCCCGCGGTGGCCAGCCTCAAAGGCTGCTGGGAAGGCCGGCATGCTCCGGGCGGGCCGGAGGGGCTTGCTCACCGCTGTTGTGTTTTCTCCCCAGCAGGGCTTTGAGGCCGCTCCCCAAGCATCTGCGTCAGTCTGCCAAGGCTGCCGCAGCCCGGCCCAGGGCCCCCCAACCTGTCCGCCTCACCTCCCTTCCTCTCATCCATTGTCAGCCATGGCTCACGGGGACGGGGTAGGGGAGGGGTGGGCGGGGGCTCAAGTTGGCCCTGCAGTGACCCCTCTCCCCCCGGCCCAGGGACCTCCCTGACGGTGCTCAACGGGCCCATTCTGGCCCTGGATGCTGACCTGGATGTCTACGCTGTGGTGACCTACCAGCTGCTGGGCGCCCAGAGCGGGCTCTTTGATATTGACAACAGCACCGGTGAGGCCTCTGCACACGCCCCCAGCTCTCCCAGCCCAGCTCCAAGTCTTCCTTCTACCGGTCTCCACCACGAGATCTAGGGTCTCCTTTCTCAGTGCTGGGTCCAGGCTCTCCAGAGGGACCCCGTTCCTCACAGCTCCCATCTTACAGCTGGCCACCAAGGGGCCAGCGAGGAAGAACCAGGAAGAGGCTTGGGGTCAACAGAAGTGACCTGCAGACGAAACTCAGCCTCAGTAGAGAGCCCTCAAAACCAGCTCCCTCTTCTCTCCTCCCCCCGCCTGGAGGATGGGGCCCCTAGTCTTCCAGAGGAAGCAAACCATCCTCAAGCCAGACTCAAAACTCCTGTGTTGCGTCAGTCTGGGCCTGGCCAGTGGGTGGCAGGGGGCAAGGAGGGATGTGCTGGTGCCTCTCTCAGCAGAGCTGCTTGGCCCTCCAGCCTGAGGCTCATCTCAGGCAGAGCTCTGGAGAATTGCCAAGGACACCTGGGGAGGGGGCCTCCCTAAACACTGGTCATTGAACCTTGGCAGAAGAAAGTCACTGTGTTGCTTTCTCTGCTCCTCTTTCATCTCTGTCCCCATCACACCTTACCTTTTTCTGTCCCCCTGGGTTGGTTCTTGCCCAGTTTCCCCACCACATCCCTTATCCTTTGTATCTCCCTGGCCGGTGGTGCTGGGTACCAGGTGTGGTGACAGTGAGGTCAGGTATCATCATTGACCGGGAGGCCTTCTCAACCCCCGTCCTGGAGCTGCTGCTGCTGGCTGAGGACATCGGGCTGCTCAATGGCACCGCCGACCTGCTTGTCACCATCCTGGACGACAATGACAACTGGCCCACCTTTAGCCCTGCCGCTGTCACCGTCCACCTGCTGGAGAACTGCCCACCAGGTAGGCAGGGGGTCAGGCCCCAGCCCCCAGACTGAGCTGGTCGTGTGTGGGGATTGGAGCCTCCCAGTTTGGAGGCAGAGGTTGCCTCCAATGGGGAGAAGGATGGGCAGCAGGGTGGGTGGGGAGGGTATCAGGAGACCCAAGTCTCCCTCCCTTCCTTTCTCAGACCTACAGTGTCTTGTGTACAAAACAAGATTATTAAGATATGTTCCCTCCATGTTCCTGTATGGAAAGACTGATTGTTTCAAAGTCAAAACAGGATTAACATGATTTCCATCAAAATCAAATATGATTTAGGAGACAAGTTTGATTCTAAAGAACATTTTGAAAAATAAGTGTAATAAAGCTAGATTTGTCTTACCAGGTTTTACAACATATTACCAGTATTTAAAACCACATGATATGAACACAGGACTCCGAGACAAAGTAGCCCAGTAGCAGTGATGGGTAGATTAAGAGATGTAACACTATGTCATAAAGGAAACGATGAAACCAGTAGTGAAAACTGTTTAGTGTGCAAAACATTTGTTCATATTTAGTGTAGATTCTCATTCCATTTCAGACATATCAGAAAGAAACCCAAAGACACCCTAAAGAAAATGTAAAAGAGTATAAAACATTATTAAAAAATAAGGGAAGACATTTCAGGTGATTATTTATCTGCTTTAAGATAAGGTTCTAAGCATTTAAGAAACAGAAGAAGATAAAAAGGGAAAAACATTAAGTTCTGGTACATATGAACCATTTCAACTTCTTTACATAGCATAACCAGTATCAAAAGGTGAACTAAAAACTGAGAAATGATATTTATCACAAGTTATTATAATTATATAATTTGGGGTGGCTTCTGAAACAAACAACATCGGTCATAACAACAGAATGGGCAGTCAATCCCAGGGTATCCAGCAGCTCCTGCAAGCCAAGAAGCGGGCAGCTGAGAAGGTGGCAGATGCCAGAAAGAGGAAGGCCCGGCATCTGAAGCAGGCAAAGGAGGAGGCACAAATGGAAGTGGACCAGTACAGCAGAAAGAGAGCAAGAATTCCAGAGCAAGCAGCAGGCAGCCATGGGCTCCCAAGGGAACTTGTCAGCTGAGGTGGAGCAGGCTACAAGGTGCCAGGTGCAGGGTATGGAGAGCTCCCAGCAGAGAAACTGCGAGCGCATCCTGGCCCAGCTTCTCGGCATGGTCTGCGATGTCAGGCCCCAGGTCCACCCCAACTGCCGGACTGCTGCCTAGGACCTAACCTAGGGCCTAGCTCCTCCTCCCAGTTCCCTCCTGCCAAGAAATCCTCAAGTCAAAAGCAACTTCCACCATAATCCTTCTCTCCCTTGCATTCCCTAGAAATTCTAGGACGCAGGATCCAATGATTCTCCTGTGAAACTTAGACATACCCTGCTCAGGCCTGAATCTCCTTATTGCTCTTTTACTGGGACCGTGTAAACTGCCAAGTCACCTTCACTCAGATCCTTTGTGAAATTTGTAGCTTGGAGAAGTAGGGATGTGGAAAACACTGACTTCAGGGCCAGACAGGCTTGGGTCCCTCTCCTGAGTTTGCCACTTGCTGGCTAGACAACCATGACAAGCTACTTAAACTGTAACTCCCATGTCCTTTGTAAGACTGGAATAATGCTACCTTGTTGTTGCATTAACTAGAAATCATTCTGTAAAGAGCCTAGCATGGTTTCCAGTAGCTGGATTCATTAAGTGACAAATCTGTGATATTATAATGACCCCTGCCCACCTGCCAAAACCTAAATACAGCTGTTTTCTCACTTCTGTCTGTGGCTTTCTAATTCTACTCATTCATCTTGTGACTTTTTTAATTCTCTAGAGAATTGGATCTTCCCATCTTTCTTTTCCCAAAGACCTTATGGTCCCTGAAAAGATGAAATGATGACTTTATTTGGCCTCTCTATTGTGGTTCCAGGAAGATGTTTGCATTTTTAGTGTTTTTGTCTCTCTTAAGTTGGTCTTTCTCTTTATTGGCTTTCCCCCCTTTTCCTGTTTCCCCAAAGAACCATCAGTTGCTTACTGCTTCCTGAGATCTAAAGTGATGTTGTGTCCCCTTGTGTGCATGACCTTCCTTTTAAACCCTCAACACCATACTTGCCCTCTGTGACAATAAAAGTGTCAATAAAATAATTATGGGCAAATCAAAAAATAAATAATTATATGATTTGTATAAATTGACCAAAAATGGGCAAAGGACAAAAACTGACACTTTGCAGAAGAGAAGATACAACTAATCATTAAATTATTAAAAAATTATTCTGTCTCAAATCATCAAAATAGGACAAAATCAAAATAAATAAGCAAAATAAAATAGGACACCATTTTCCTAGAAAATTGCAGATGAAAAAAATGCATAAAAGATGGATGCTTATTTGCAAAATAGAATTAGACTCACAGACTTTGAAAACAAATTTATGGTTACCAAAAGAAGCTGGGGGTGGAGGGATAAATTAGGAGCCTTGGATTAACAGATACACATGACTATGTATAAAACAGATAAACAAGGACCTACTGTATAGCACTGGGAACTATATTTAATATTCCTGCAGTAACCTATAATATAAAAGAATATATATTATATATATATAAACTGAATCACTTTGCTGTACATCTGAAACTAGTACAACATTGTAAATCAACTATACTTCAATTAAAAATAAATATATAATAAAACAACAAAAATAGGTGCTAGCAAGGCTATTGTGAGAATTGGCTCTTGTGACCCCCAAGGAAAGTATCTCAGTGTAATGTTTTTATATGAAAGGTAACTGTTCAGCTGCTCCCCATTCCCACCCCCACAGGATTCTCAGTCCTTCAGATCACAGCCACAGACGAGGACAGTGGCCTCAATGGGGAGCTGATCTACCGAATAGAAGCTGGGGCTCAGGACCGCTTCGTCATCCATCCAGTCACCGGCATCGTCCACGTCGGCAATGCCACCATCGACAGGGAGGAGCAGGAATCGTATAGGCTGACAGTAGTGGCCGCCGACCGGGGCACCGTCCCTCTCTCGGGCACAGCCATCATCACTGTCCTTATCGACGACATCAACGACTCCCGCCCCGAGTTCCTCAACCCCATCCAGACGGTGAGCGTGCTGGAGTCAGCTGAGCCAGGCACTGTCATTGCCAACGTCACCGCCATTGACCGTGACCTCAGTCCTGAGCTGGAGTACCACATCATCGGCATCGTGGCCAAGGATGACACTGACCGTCTGGTGCCTGACCAGGAGGACACCTTTGCCGTGAATATCAACACAGGTACAAAGGCCTGCTCCCTCCAGCCCTCCTCCGGACTCCCTGCCCAGTCTCCTGGCTCTCTGCTTTCTCCCTTACCTCCTCCTTGCTGCCCCCCCTCTCTGGTCCTCTCTACCCGTCAGCTGCTCCTCTCTTCTCCCTCCTACTGACACCACGTCCTTCCCTCTCTTTGCTATCTCTCCCTGGCTCTTTCCCTCTCTCCCTTCTCTTCTTCCTTCTCCCTTGACCAGCTCCCTAATTATCTTACTCTACCAGTATTGTATGAGTGTGCCCATCTCACCACACTCATGATAGCATTAAATATTACAGGAAAATTGCATTTTGAATATGCATTTCTTTAATAACTGAGTAGCTGAACACTTTCTTCATACGTATCCAGGCCATTTAACTTCTTTCCAAGTTTCACACACACGCACACACACACACACACACACATATATATAGGTACACAGACATATATATTTCTATGTTATATGTGTGTGTATGTATACCCTTAATGATTTTTTTACACTATCACAAAACAAAGGGGAACTGTGGCTTATCTATCACAATTTTTGCAGCTTATAACTTTGACTTTAATTTCATTATTTTTCTAAAAGTTCAGCATTTTTGCCTCTGAAGGGAGTTAAGGAGGAGACATGGGACTAACTTACAGGTATACTGCTTGGATGGCCCAGAGAAGTGACAGAAAAACTAACATGGCTATGACAAAATGCTAAAAATCACTGTTATTCAGAGAAATGCATAGTGAAACAGCAATGCGATATTGGTTTTCCATATGTGATCAGCAGACATTAGGATGCTGGACAGTTTTGAGTATTGGTGACGATGTGGGAACATCATACACTACTGGAGGAATTTTGACTAATTTCAGATCTAGACAGCAATCCAGCAATACCCAATGACCCAGCAATTCTGCTCCTAGAATATGTCCCGAGGGAGCGCTCAGGCTGATAATGGGACTATTTGAGGATGTTCACTGCAGTGTTATTTGGTGACAGGAGCTTGGAGGCAGCCAAGGCATCCATCCCTGGGATATTGGAGAGTAAAATGTGGTGAGTGCACATCATGGGATACCAGGCAGCTTAGAAGCAATAGATTAGGCTCACACAGAGAAACATGAGGTGGAGGGTGGGGGAACCTTAAAATCAAGTACTTACTGAAAATGATAAGAAACAGAATGGGTTATATACATATATATACGTGTGTGTGTGTGTGTGTGTGTGTATGTATATACATACTCAAATCCCATTGCATAAATATAAAATATATACACAAAAACAATACATGATTTTCAGGAACACTTTCAATAAATACACTTTAATACATTGCCCAAGAGGAGGAGAGAAGGAGAGGAGTGTGAGAACAGAAGGGAAAAGATACATACATAAAACAAGAGTGATGCCAGTGACCATCATGTGCAAACAACTAAAGAGTATGATGAACTCAGCATGCTCTGAGGTCCAAAGGAAGAAAGAAGACAGGAAAACCATGAGCCACTAGGAGGAATTAGATGACTTAGTCCCGAGTCAGGTTAGCCAAATTCCCACGGCAGTGGTTTCTCAGGACCATGGAGAGCTGCCCCATGCCCCCGCCCAGCTTTATGCATACTGTTGCCTCTACCATTTTTCCTGTTCTCTCTCCAACTGACTCTCTTCTCTCTGTTTTCCTTTCCAGTGTCTTCTCTGCCCCTCTTTCTCATGCTCTCCTCCTCCCTTGCTCACCTCTCTCCTTGCTAGAGCCTCAGCCTGCTGGGTGCTCCTCTCCTACTTGGCTCCCCTTTGCTCCCCTAGCTTTCTGCCCCTCTGCCTCTTCCCATCCACCCCATCCCTCCCAAATCTCCTGCCCTGGTCAGCGCTGAGCCCTTCAGTCCCCCATGCCCTGCTCTGCTCTATCCCCTTTGCACCCTGAACTAACTGGTGTTAACCCTCTTCTCTCTTCCTCATGGCTGGCAGGCCCACAGGTTTGAGCTCTGTTTCTCTGTCACTTCGCACCTCATCTCTTCTCTGCTTCACCCCATCGCCTTCCTCCATACCCACCGCACCCCCACCACCCTTCCCATCCCGTGGGACCTGGGCCAAGGCTGCGGCCCAGCCTTTGCAGACTGAATGCAGCCACCCTCTCCCCATCCTCGCTCCCCAGCCTCGGGGACGGGGAGCGAGAGTAGGAAGAGGAGGAGGGAGGAGGAGGCAGCGGCCCAGGGTAAGTGACTGCCCCCACCGTGGGGGACCCGAGGAGGACAGGAGTTCAGCAGGGGAGTCTGCCAAGGGGGAAGGGGGGTCCCAGACACCCCAGTGCCTGAGAGGGAGCTGGGAGAGAGGAGAGGTTTCACCCTAGGATGAGGCCAATGGGAGGAAGAGCCACCAGGCCCTCACACTGGCAGGGAGAAGAGAGGTCCCAACAGAGCCAGGCCTGAGACTGGCAACACTGAGTCTGTCCAGTTCAAGCCCAGACTTCTGGAAGGCTCCTCTGTGAATCAGGAGCAGGCTAGGGCTTGGGGGCAGAGAGTCGGAGGAGGGAAGGAAACAGCTCTTTGTTGTACAGCTCCTTTCTCAAGCGGCCATGCCCTGTCCCCTGACCCTTTTATCATGACAAGCGGGTGGGTCTTACTGTCCAACTGTGCCACTGCTGTCCCTTCCAGGGACCCCCATCAGGGATTTGCAATGCATTGACCTTCCTTTATGCTTGATCTCCCTAGAACACAAGTGTTTTTAAGTTATAAAATACATATAAAAGTTACCATCGTAACCATTTTTAACCGTAAGTTCAGTGGTTCAGTATATTCATGTCATTGTGGACAAAGGTTCCTTTTTTTTTTTTTTTTTGGCCATGCAGTGTGGCTTGTGGACTCTTAGTCCCCAAACCAGGGATTGAACCCAGGCCCTCGGCAGTGAACGCATGGAGTCCTAACCATTGAACCATGAGGAAATTCCAACAAGCATTTTTTAAACAAGCAATTACATAGCACTTTCTATATGCCAAGCCCTGTTCTAAGCCCTTCACAAATATATTAAATTCATTTAATTGTTATAATCTTCCAAATAGCCCTCTGCGGTAGGTACAGTAATTGTCCTCATTTCACAAATGAGCACACAGGCGTGCAGAGAGGTTAGATAACTGCCGGGCTGGCGAGCGCTGAGTGAGGGGCAGAGTGACGTGCCCCAGCTTGCAGGTGGCTGTGGCCTCATCCGGCCAGAGGAGACCAGCAAGTTCCAGATCCACTGGGGCCCACTGCCCATGGTGGGGGTTGGGAGGGTTGGCCAGGAGCACCCCTGGAATGCCTAGATTTTAAGGGGGTTCCCCCAGGGCTGAACCTGACTTGGTCTGGTCTACAGGGTCTGTAATGGTGAAATCCCCTCTCAACCGGGAGCTGGTTGCCACCTATGAGGTCACTCTCTCTGTGATTGACAATGCCAGCGACCTACCAGAGCGCTCCGTCAGTGTGCCAAATGGTAAGGCCTCTCCCACATGGTCCCATAAAGAGGCAGGCCTGGTCCTGGGAGGGAGCAGTGGACCAGCTACAGGGGCTGCCAGTAGTCAGCCTGCATGAGGAGGGGTGGCGGCTGGGGAAGGTGGCAGCTACCACGAGGCCGGGGGTGGCCCTGTGTCCCCGCTGTTAGGCAGAGCTCAGCAGTGGCGGATCCAGAAGCCCACAGCTGTGTGTGATCTTGAACTCTAAGCCTCAGAGTGGGAAGGAGGCATGGTAGACACTGGAAGGGGACTGAGAAAAGGATGGGTTGATGGAGCCTTAGGTCGAAATCCCGTTGTCAGAACTGGTAACCAGGGTATAGCTGGGATGTGAGACAGGAACTTCAGATCTGCTAAGAAGCCACGTGGTCATGCCAGAGGCAGCAAAGAGCAAGGCAAGGTGACTTGAAGCCACAGACACCACAGGGGAGAAGAGAAGGTCATGCAGACTGCCTTCTGTGGCTGGGCACAGGCTGTCCTGCCTGCAGCATGAGCCAGGAGGGGCCGCTAGAGGCACTGAATCTTGCCAAGCAGGGAGCATGGAGGGGGATTTATGGATGGTGTGGCCTCTGCCATGAGGCAGAAACAGCTGGAGTCGGGGAGATACTGGCTGGAGCTTGGCAGATACTGGCTGCTTATCTTTATAGCCCAGAAGCCCTAGTTTTCAGGAAGGGTGGACCTAGTCATCTGCTACTTGTCCCAGGCTCAGAGAGCAAAGGGCCCAGGCTGGTTATGCAGAGGGAACAACTCAGAGGGAAACAAAAGGTCAAATCATGGAAAAGGGTCTTACAGAGCATCCGAGTTCTGTCTCCTGGGACAAGTTAGGAAATAGTAACAGTGATGGCCAGGGCTTCCACCAAGGTTACCAGTCAGTTGGCAGAACCCAAGTCCCCCTCCCTATGGAAGAGTGAGTGGCCTGACCAGAGTCCAGGGGCACAGACCACCGCCTGAGGCTAGGGCCGAGCTTCAGGGAGCCCCAGGAGGTCTGTAAGATGCTGCCATCCTCCCTGGGCTCGGCTGAGACTTAGGAAGGCCTGGCCCAGCCACACTGGGGCCCTCTCATGCCACTCTCACCTGCTGCCTCCACTCCAGCCAAGCTGACGGTCAACATCCTGGACGTCAACGACAACACACCCCAGTTCAAGCCCTTCGGGATCACCTACTACACAGAGCGGATCCTGGAGGGGGCCACCCCCAGGGACCACGCTCATCGCTGTGGCAGCTGTGGATCCCGACAAGGGTCTCAATGGGCTGATCACCTATACCCTACTGAACCTGATGCCCCGGGCTATGTCCAGCTGGAGGACTCCTCAGCAGGTAGGTGGGAAGGTCTGCCAGAGGAAGGCTGGGGCATACCTGTCTGTGCCTGCTTAGCCTCCCAGAGGGGCCAAGATCACTGCTCACCCTCCAGTTGAGGTCCCACCAGGACCCCTCAGTGGGCGGGGCCAGGTCCGATATGGCTAACATTCTAGTCACTCCCACATGCTTGACCTAGAAGCATGGATGGGGTGCCTCACTCTCGCTTAGAATGGAAGCCCCCTTCAGCATCTCCTGGAAACCTGGAATAGTCCCTCACCCTCTCTACCACTCAAGCTCTACAATTAGTATCACTCAGGGGAGAGAGAAGTGTCCCAGAGGAGGTCCTCGACTTGTTTTTGTACACCCTCCCCCGCCCTCCTTTTTTTAAACTATCCCCTCTTTTTCTTTTTCTGACTGCACTGGGTCCTGGTTGGTGTGCATGGACTTTCTCTAGTTGCAGTGCCAAGGCTTCTCGTTGCAGTGGCTTTCTTTAGAGCACAGGCTCGAGGTAGTTGTAGTGAAAGGCTCAGTTGCTCCACAGCATGTGGACTCTTAGTAGACCCATATCCCCTGCCTTTGGCAGGGATTGAATCCATATCCCCTGCATAGACAGACGAGTTCTTAACCACTGGACCATCAGGGAAGTCCCTTTCTGCCTTGTGGAAAGCTCTCTCGCCCTTCCAGTGAGGAGAAGAGCTAGACACCAGTTATTCTTGGCCCTCTGGCCAGCCACTGGGCAGTGACGCCTAGCCACCCTTCTGCCTCAGTGGACCGTGCTCATCCTCAGAGCCCCAGGTCCTTTCTCTTCCCACTTCAGAGAGCTTCCACGAGTGAGGGGTGGCCAGGATGGCAGCGAGAGTCTCTGTGTCTTAGGGAAGGTCATTGCCAACCAGACAGTGGACTATGAGGAAGTGCACTGGCTCAACTTCACCGTGAGGGCCTCAGACAGTGGGTCCCCACCCCGGGCAGCTGAGATCCCTGTCTACCTGGAGATTGTGGACATCAATGACAACAACCCCATCTTTGACCAGCTGTCCTACCAGGTGGGTGGCCAGGCCAACATACTGCATCTGGGACCCTTGCCCATTCCTTGGGACCTTTGGGCATCTTCCACTCCCACCCTGCTGGCCTTCAAGTCCCGTGGGAATGACCATCCATGAGTAGCTTGATGCTCTGGGTTTTCTGCATCAATGAGTTTCCTGGGCAAGAAAAGAGACTCTAGATTAACCACGGCCCATGCTTTCTCTCTGCCCACTGGGCTCCAGGAAGCTGTCTTTGAGGATGTTCCTGTGGGCACAGTCATCCTGACGGTCACTGCTACTGATGCTGACTCAGGCAACTTCGCCCTCATTGAGTACAGCCTTGTGGATGGTGAGGGCAAGTTTGCCATCAGCCCCACCACAGTAAGTGGGCAATGGAGGGCCTGGGTTTGGGGAATGGGAAGTGGGAAGGGCCCAGGGACATAGGCTGAGAAGCCACCAAAAGTATTGCAGTCAGCCCTCTGTTTCTGGGTCCTGCCACCTGGACATCTGTAGCCTCAGAGGTCTTCCAGTCAAGTTGGCAAGCACTGTTCTCAGAGTCACAGACATCCTTAGACTGCTGCCTCTTTGTCCCAGGAGACCTGGAAAGAAGTGGGCAGTCTTTCGGAAGTTGCCCCTTGTAGGAAAGAATCTGAAATTTGCCTCCACCAGAATAGAAGACTTGATTCAAGTCCATGAGACTGCTTTTTGAAACTGCCCAAGAGAGGCCTAGGAAGCTCTGTAGACAGTGGGCACAGTAGCTGAGCACCTACTGTATACATGGCCATATTCTCAGTGCTGGGAGAGGGAAGAAGTGCCCACCACACAGCCCTCGTGTCCCCATGAGTCTTGTGGGAATGCACAAGCTCAAGATTTTGAATGTCGGCAAATTGGTTCAAATGTGCCATTTCAGTACAAGGAGGGAGGGAGAGAGCCCTGTGGCCTGGGGCTGGCTGGCCAGGCAGAGCCTTCCCCCCACTTGTGAGGCTGAAGCTGGACTTTCCCTCCCGCTGCCTGCCCTTTCAGCCGAGTTTCTCTCCCTCCTCTCAGTGTGAACAATAAGACATACTCCCAGCCTGGCACTATGACTGTGAGTACTTGTGGGGCATTACTAGGTACCTGGCCAGGTAGTGAGCTCCAGCCTGGGCTGTTTACCCCACCTCCAGGTAGGCTCTGGAGTAGTGAAGGCAAGGAGGGCCACTAGAACGAGAGCTCCGCGGGGCCGGGGGCTGTTGTCTCTTCGGTGCTGTATCTCCAGAGCCCAGAACAGTGTCAGCACTTAGCAGATGCTCAATGAATATCTGCTGAACGGATGAA
Organism: Nanger dama; assembly: GCA_917880005.1. Classification (NCBI taxonomy): domain Eukaryota; kingdom Metazoa; phylum Chordata; class Mammalia; order Artiodactyla; family Bovidae; genus Nanger; species Nanger dama. The sequence goes on along the minus strand of CAKJTW010000028.1, from coordinate 17,747,103 downwards.
GGACCTGACTCCACCCTCCCCTCCTAGGGTGACATCTACGTGCTGTCCCCTCTGGACCGGGAGAAGAAGGACCACTATATCCTGACTGCCTTGGCCAAAGACAACCCTGGGGACGTGGCCAGCAACCGTCGAGAAAATTCGGTGCAGGTGAGGGACTTTGGTGTGGATGCTAAGGATGTGGTTGTGGAGGCAGCAGGCAAAGCCTTTACAGGATGGGTGCTGCAGGGCGGAAGCAGGGCCACCTTGGCCCCTGAGAGCTGTGGTGGCAGGAGGGAGACGCAAGAGCTTCGCCAGGGTTCACATGGCTGTGGCTTAGGGAGACGGGGGGCTCTGCAGGAGAGACTGCTTGTGTCAGAGCCCTACTAAGGCAGCTAAACATACATGCAAGTAAGAGTTAGTTGCTTATTCCTTGCCAGCTCTGTGATCCCATGGACTGTAGCCTGCCAGGCTCCTCTGTCCATGGGATTCTCCAGGCAACAATAGTGGAGTGGGTTGCCGTTTCCTCCTCCAGGGGATTTTCCTGACCCAGAGATCAAACCCAGGTCTCATGCACTGCAGGCAAATTCTTCACCATCTGAGCCATCAGGGAAGCCCAAACATACCTGGGTGTAAACCAAATAAAGCCTGGGGCTCTGCATGGCCCAGTATCTCCATGGTGTCCCATTGAAAGAAACACTGTCCAGTGACCAAACATAATTATAAAGCATTTATATTTATTTAATGTCTCAGAGAACATGAATGAGGGATCGAATTCATAACCCCATTCCCAGTCTAGGTCTAGCGTGCACAGAGTTGCTCTGGGGGAGGCCAGCATCTCACCTTCGCTCTGTCCCCATTTCGATCCAGAGTCCTTCTCCTCAAGACTCTGCTTTCTTTTCTTTCTCTCTGTTCTCTCTGGCCTTTCCAGTCCTGTCTTTCTGTATTCAGTTCTTCCACTTCTCAATGGTAACCTAACCACCCAAAGAAAAGTCTCCTGAAGGGTTGGGAGGTAAGAAGCTGGGTTGGCAAAGGAAAATTCTCCTTAGCAGGTAGGGGGAGGGCTGGGAGCACTCACACATCCAGTCGTTCTCGCCTGTCACATAGGCAGGTGCTGTGGTGCAGAGAACATGTATCTATAGTCAGGAGTCTAGCTAGCAGCACACTACATGTAACCTCTCTGAGCCTCTGCTGTCAGCAATGCAGAGAGAGAGTGGCAGGGACAGCCATGGGGAGGCCTCCCTCCCAGGCTGGCGCCGGGTCAAGGAGACGGGAGGTAGAAAAGTGCTCTGTGCACTGAAAGAGGTTCTTGGTGTCAATTCTGTGAAGAGCTCTGATACAGGTGCAGTCAGGCAGGGCCACAGCAGCCAGAGGGGAAAAAAAGGCTTCCTGGTGTAGCTAGAGGACCTGCCCTAGGCTGTGGGGTCAGCAGACAGAGCCACGTCTCAGGCCAGACACAAACACAGTCAAGAGGGGCCCTCAGGAGTGTAGGCGTCACAGTCTCATATTAAGTCCAGAGATCAGAGGCAGATGTATGGGGCCACTGTGGGAAGGGACGAAGGACAGAGTAGAAGGTCAGCAGGGACGGGTCTCTGCTGCAGGACCCAGACTCCAGGCCACCTGCTAACCACAGTGCTAGCTGCGCATGCACCATCACAGATGAGCCTCACAAGCCTTGGGAGGTAAGATCTTGTCTCCGACATACACGTAAGAAAACCAAGGCTCAAGGGGTTAAAGGAAATATTTTGAGGTCAGACTAAACAGTGGGCACTATCCACCCCAGCTTACTCTTGTGTGACCAGGTCACCTGAAGCAGGCCCCACTACGCTCCTGACCTTTGACCACAACCCCCTCCAGGTGGTGATCCAAGTGCTAGATGTCAATGACTGCCGGCCACAGTTCTCCAAGCCCCAGTTCAGCACGAGCGTGTACGAGAACGAGCCTGCAGGCACCTCCGTCATCACCATGCTGGCCACCGACCAGGATGAGGGCTCCAATGCGGAGCTGGCCTACTCACTTGAGGGCCCTGGCATGGGTACGTAGCCTGCTCCCCTCTCCCAGGGTGCTTTCGGGGCTGCAGCCCCAGGGCAGGCAGAAAGTGAGGGGTGGAGGAGGGATGGGAAGGGTATCTCAGCCAGACCCATGCCCTGCTCTCCTACCCCACCTGCCAGAGGCCTTCCACGTGGACATGGACTCGGGCCTGGTGACCACAAAGCGGCCACTGCAGTCCTACGAGAGGTTCAGCCTGACCATAGTGGCCACAGACGGCGGGCAGCCCCCGCTCTGGGGCACCACCGTGCTCCTGGTGGAGGTCATCGACGTCAATGACAACCGCCCCCACCTTTGTGCGCCCACCCAATGGCACTGTCCTCCACATCAGAGAGGTACTGCTGTCCCCGGGGCCTCCTGCCACCTGCAGCCCCTTCCCGGATCCAGCCTACTTCTATATTCTGTAGTCATTCTGCAGCCTGAGGCTGAAGAGCCCCCAATGTAAATGCAGGGAAATTGAGGCCAGAGTAGGGAGCCAGCCGGCTCAGTGCCACACAGGGCAGTGCTGAACAGTGGTTAGTAAGAAGGGCTGTGCCAGCCAAAGCTCTTGGATCCACATCTGACTCTCTTACTTACCAGCCAGATGACCTTGAGCAAGACTCTGAGTCTTTTTTTTTTTCCGTCTGCAAAGTGGGACTAATAATAGTAGGTGTCCCATCTCTCACTTCTAAATGTCTGCCAAGGACAGTCTCCCCACAAGTCACTTCCCCCATACTTGTCTCAAAATAAACACACAGCCCCTTCTGTCTGTCTGTCGTTCCTGCTGATACCAGTGTCGGAGACAGCCTGGGACCTGAGGAAGATCATCAAAATAAGAAACAAGGGGAAGTGGCTGAGCGTCTGTTTCCAATTCTTGTTTCATGCCTTGTTCTCAAAGGTCTTATAAAGATAGGGAAGGACTCTTGCCCTTCCCCTCCTTCCTCTCAGCACCAAAGCCCAAAATGCTCCTTGAAAGAATACTTGGGGTGTCTCCCACTTGTTCTTTTCTCCCCAGATGAAAACGAGCCAGTGGGCTCAGCATCTCTCCACATCTCAGAATGTTAGTGTTAAGTCCTCGCTGTCACTCTGTTTCATTTGAGGTCCCACATGAAGAATTTCTCCCAGGGCTGAGCTCTAGGAAACACTACACTTTTACCATGTGATTTGTTTTTTTAACCTGTGTCTACTGCAGTGATACAGCGGCCCTCCTTTCTTGGCTCACTAGAGAGCTGAGTGGTCAGCCCACCTTGATTGATGTACATGTTAGCGTACACGCCTTCCCTCCCATCCCTGTTCCATCTTCCTGCCAATCATTTTTTTCTCTACTCTGATTTTCTTAACCCATTCACTCTTATTATAGTTTATACATTCTTGTCCACTACCTCAAATCTTTACAGAATGAGGCAGCATATAAATTAATAATAATCTAATTCTTTGTAACTTCCCTGGTGGCTCAGATGGTAAAGAATCCACCTGCAATGCAGGAGACCCAGGTTCAATCCCTGGGTGCAGAAGATCTCCTGGAAAAGGAAATGGCAACCCACTCCAGTATTCTTGCCTAGAAAATCCCGTGGACAGAGGAGCCTGGTGGGCTACAGTTCATGGACTCACAAAGAGTTGGACACAGCTGAGCGACTGAGCATAGTTCTTTTCCACACCAAAGGGCCCCTTTTACTAAGTTGTTTTTTTTTTCCTTCAAGGGAAAGATTCATGTTTCTCAAACAACCAGCATTTGTTAAGTAATTACCTCTGTCATCCCACTTTCAATCTATTAGAGGTAACTGCCAGTTGGAGTTTCTGATTGTCATGATCAATGAGATAAACAGTGAAATCATGCTGAGCTGATGCTTTTTAACTGAAAGCCAAAAACTTGTTCTTTTTCTTGTACCCTTGGCAACCTTTTCATGGGCCAATGTTGATTTCTATTTGGTTTTTTTGATAGCTCAGGCTTAAGAGACTTGGGAGCCTGAGGGACGGAGAAGAGAAGTGTCATGTCCAGGTCACAGTGAATTAGTAACAGACTTGGACCCAAATGTCCAATCTATAGCCACCAAATCACTCTCCCTGCATGCCCTCCCCATTTTCAGGGACCCCATTGGGTGGGTGTGTTCTCTGGGGATACCTAAAGCTCCTGTGATTGGGGTAGTAGGCCCAGAAACAGAGGGTGGCTCTGAGGGTCTTCTAAGCCTCAGCATGCAGTGGGATGGAGGGATGAGATAGCCCTGGAAGGGCGGTCACCCCAAGAGTCTGGAACATGGTGGATCCAAGGCTGGGCTGTCAGTGGGCAGTGGCCTTGGCTGGGGTTGGGGATGAAGGAACATTCTAGCAGATGCTCAGACTCCAGGAGGGTCCAGCCAAGCAGACAGGCATTTCCTAGGAATGCAGAAAGGTAGCAAGGACGTTCTGCTCTGGGAGCTAGGATTCTCTCAGGATGCCTCCTTCTGTACCCCCTTGCAGGAGATCCCCCTGCGTTCCAACGTGTACGAAGTCTATGCCACGGACAAGGACGAGGGTCTCAACGGGGCCGTGCGCTACAGCTTCCTGAAGACGACAGGCAACCGGGACTGGGAATACTTCACCATCGACCCAATCAGCGGCCTCATCCAGACCGCGCAGCGCCTGGACCGGGAGAAGCAGGCAGTGTACAGCGTAAGGGGGCGGGGCCTGGTACGAGGGGCGGGGCCTACTGCCGGGGGCGGGGCCAGCCGAGAAAGAGACTTTCTTATGGGCGCAGGACCACTACATCCCCACCTAGAATGTCTGCGAGGGTAGTGACCTGCCCTTCTGGGACGCCTGCCTGGGGCCCTTTGTCCGCTCTGACGGCACTTCTCCTCCCCTAGCTCATCCTGGTGGCCAGTGACTTGGGCCAGCCGGTGCCCTATGAAACCATGCAGCCGCTGCAGGTGGCTTTGGAGGACATCGACGACAATGAACCCCTCTTCGTGAGGCCGCCAGTGAGCCTACCCCTCCCCTGCGCAGGTCACACCACACACTGCACACTGCTGTAGACACACGTGGTTACATGTGGAAACTGCCCGGCACCTCACAGAACAAATATTGTCTGAGCAGCTACTATGCAAAGGCACTCTCCAGCAGTCAAAATGCAGACAGAAATGCCTGACCCCTGGAGCTGACGTTCCCATGTCTGCATACACGCTCACAAAAGGAGCCTGAAAATCAGTTCTGCTCTAGTGAGCTGGGGCTGAGCCTCTCCGTGTGGAGTCAGACTCTAACTTGGCAATTTTCTCACCTTGTGTGCACACAGGGTGTGATGTTTCCTGGAGACTGCATGTAACCCCCCACATACTGCATGCAGTCTCCAGGAGACATCTCACCCTGTGTGCACATGCAAGCCCCCTTGTTCAAACATCCATCAGGTCCTAGGAGACCTTGGAGAATGTGCCCAGCCAGCCCTGGCCCCCTGGAGGAAGTTGTGGGTGACACTCCCTCAGGGCAGAGCAGGGGTCTCTCCAGCCCAACGCTTGCTCCCTTAAGGTTACAGCAGTTTCTCTAGGCCTAGGCAGAAATTCCCTCAGCATCCAGGAAGGCACTGCCCAGTGACCTCTGGCAGGAGCAGAGGCTCAGGCCTTCCCTTGGCCGCCCATGACCTCCCTCTCCACCTGCAGAAAGGCAGCCCCCAGTACCAGTTGCTGACGGTGCCCGAGCACTCACCACGTGGCACTCTTGTGGGCAACGTGACAGGCGCTGTGGATGCAGACGAGGGCTCCAACGCCATCGTGTACTACTTCATCGCAGGTGGGGCCTGGCAGGGTGGTGCTTCCCAACACTGGGGCTGGAGATGACCCACATGTGCCCCCTCCCAGCCCCTCATGCTGTGCCACGGTCCCCTTCAGCCGGCAACGAAGAGAAAAACTTCCAGCTGCAACCCGACGGGCGTCTGCTGGTGCTGAAGGACCTGGACAGGGAGCGCGAAGCCGTCTTCTCCTTCATTGTCAAGGCCTCAAGCAATCGCAGCTGGACACCTACCCACAGGCCCTCCCCAGCCCTTGACCTGGTCACTGACCTCACCCTGCAGCAAGTGCGTGTCGTGCTGGAGGACATCAACGATCAGCCGCCACGCTTCACCAAGGCTGAGTACACCGCAGGTGCAGGGGCCAGAGCCTGGGCCCAGGGTGTGGGGTGGCCCCTCCCCTGCTGCTTACACTCGTCTGCTTATTCCTGCAGGAGTGGCCACTGACGCCAAAGTGGGCTCGGAGCTGATCCAGGTGCTGGCCCTGGACGCAGACATTGGCAACAACAGCCTTGTCTTCTATAGCATCCTGGCCATCCACTATTTCCAGGCCCTGGCCAATGACTCCGAGGACGTGGGCCAGGTCTTCACGATGGGTAGGGGCTCCAGCCACTCCATGGACTGTAGGTCTGGACGAAATAGGGTCTATGGGGGTACCACAGGGTATAGGTGGCCAGTCAGCCACATCAGTCCTTCTATTCACCCATCCAACCATCCACCTATCCATCTCTGTATCTACCCACCCACTTTCTTCTCTTCTTCCCACCTCCTCATCCATCCACCCATGCATCCATTCATTCATCTTCATTCATGCCTCTGCCCATCCAGCTCCCCATTCTCCCTTCCGTATATCCTCCTATCTTTCCATTTGTGCACCTCATCCTCCCCTGCATCAGGAATTGTACTAGGTAGGAACTGGGGAGCCAGAATTCAAAAAGCACACTTCAGCCTAAAAGTATGCATGGTTGCTTGTGTATCTGCCTGTGTGGAGAGCTGAGCATCTCTGGGTTAGGTTCTAGAAGGTGTCCCAGTGGATGTCCCAATCAAACTTCCAGCTCCAGCCCCTTCCCTGCACTTTGCAGCAATCAATTCAGGTTCTTTGACCTGTCTTTCTAGGCTCATCAGCTCCTCCTTCTAATCCCACTTTCTGGCTCCACAGCCCTTTTTACCCTTAAGGGCATGGCTCCCACTCAGGCTGAATTACTCACCATTCCTTCAGCCTGCTTCACACCATCCTCCCTGGGCCTTGGATCCCTTTGTGTTCACTTCCTGGAACACCATCCTGACCTTCATCTCCACCTTCAGAATGCTCCCCTCACCAACCTCTAAAGTCTAGTTCACGTGCTGCCACCTCCAGCCACACCACCAGACAACATCACTTTGTCCTGCGAGTTCCCACTGCTCTTAAACTAATAAGCAGCTTGCTACAGGTCACAAAGCGACAAAGTGGCAGACGTTGAACCCAGATCTAAGTCTCTGAATCCAGTCTTTTAAGAGAAGACTGTGCCATACTACCGCTGATCATCTCTCTGCTATGGTTGTGAAATTCCAATGCGCATGTGTTATGTGTGAGAAACAGACATGGGGTTGCTCAGAGGTGCTCCGCAGCCTCCCAGCGTGGGATGGCAGGGTCCAGCTTGTCATCCTTGGGCCAGTGCAGCCCAAGTTGTGTTTTTAGTATACCACATGTTTCAATAAAACAGAATTCTCTGGAGAAAGTGGACCAGCCATGGGCTCTCCCTGCAGGGAGCATGGATGGCATCCTGCGCACCTTCGACCTCTTCATGGCCTACAGCCCCGGTTACTTTGTGGTGGACATCGTGGCCCGGGACTTGGCGGGCCACAACGACACAGCTGTCATCGGCATCTACATCCTGAGGGATGACCAGCGGAGTCAAGATTGTCATTAACGAGATCCCCGACCGTGTGCGTGGCTTTGAGGAGGAGTTCATCCGCCTGCTCTCCAACATCACCGGTGCTATCGTCAACACCGATGACGTGCAGGTACCCTGAGGAACCTGCTCTGGGTCTAGGGGCAGTGGAGCAAGAGGAGGGGCCAGGACAAGAACAGAGCAGTGCAAAGACTGGGGTGTATGAAAGGGATCAGTCATTTCTTAGCAGCCTGAGCATGGTCCTTGCAGCTCTCTGGGCCTGTTTCCCCCTCTGTAAAATGGGGCTAATAATAGTGTCTGGTGCAGTGCAGTTCAGTGGTCAGCCTCGAGCTTGACCCCTGGTGAGCATTCAGTAGTGCTGGGGTTTGGGCAGGGCAGGGCAGGAGGGGCTGCTGGAAGAGGCCTGCCCCTCCCATGCCTTGCTCCTGCCACGTCTCCCATGATGCCCTTCTCACCCAGTTCCACGTGGACAAGAAGGGCCGGGTGAACTTTGCACAGACGGAGCTGCTCATCCACGTGGTGAACCGCGACACCAACCGCATCCTGGATGTGGACCGGTGGGTGTGCATCTGTGCTCAGCTGTCTGTCTGCCCGCTGCCCTGGAGTTGGGTCTGTCAGCCTGCCCCGACCCTGGAGTTGGGGAGCAGGGTAACACCATCATGCCTGCTGTATGGGAGGCTCTCACCCAGGGGGTGGGCAGAGCAGGTAGAGAGGTGTGTGAACAGAGATCCACCCCCTGAGCCTTACTCTTCCCATGTGCGAAATGGGAGTATTACAGGATCAAACGGGACCTTATGTGAAGGGATGGTGAAGCTGTAAAATGCAAGGTTATCTGAGCTGGGTAGGCCTGAATCTCACAAGGCTTGATGGGGGTGAATTTGGGAGCAGACTGGCCTGGAGTGGGATGAGCTCTTGAGGAATGGCTGAGGCCTCTGCCCCCTCGCCCAGGGTGATCCAGATGATCGACGAAAACAAGGAGCAACTGAGGAATCTGTTCCGGAACTACAACGTCCTGGACGTGCAGCCCGCCATCTCTGTCCGCCTGCCCGATGACATGTCCGCCCTGCAGGTACCCCAGGTGACACCCACCCCCACAGTCCCTGTGCTGCCCTGGGTGCTCTGACCCACTCAAGCCCGGCCCTGCTCCCCAGATGGCGATCATTGTCCTGGCCATTCTCCTCTTCCTGGCTGCCATGCTCTTCATCCTCATGAACTGGTACTACAGGACCGTGTGAGTGACCCCTACTGCCCTGCCCTGAGACAGGCTGACCGCAGACAGTCATGGAGGCAGGCAGGGCCATTAGGCCCTAAGGCGCCAGTCCAGCCCCAGCCTCCTTCACCAGCCCCTCTGCTTCTTTCTAGACACAAGAGGAAGCTCAAAGCCATCGTGGCTGGCTCTGCAGGTAAGAGAGGGCTGTGATGGGTGGGGAGATGGGAGGGGGCCCCTGAGGGCCTAGGAGTGACCGCCAGGGCCTCACAAGGCTGGCTCAGGCCCAGCTCCCCAGCCCAGCAGGGTGTACGCCTCTAACCCACACCCCAACCCTTCTACAGGGAATCGTGGCTTCATTGACATCATGGACATGCCCAACACCAACAAATATTCCTTCGATGGGTGAGTGGGGTCCCTGAACCCTGCTGGGTGCACTTTACATCCCCACCCTGGACCAAGCTGGGGTCAAGTCCCTACTGCCTCTCAGGCCCTGAGGGCATCATGGACTGGCTGAAACCTGGGGTGTGGGTGCCCCCTGCTGGCCCAAACACCCCTCTCTCCACCCTGACTTGGGCTCCCCAACCTGATTGGGCCACAAGTTCCAGGGAGGCATGGGTACCAGGTGCAAGAGGAGGCCTCTGCACCAAAGCCGATCCAGATGGGGATGTTGTCCTGGTTCTTGTGGGATCTTTGAGGGGAGGATGCACCCACAGGTGCCACAGGCAAGGGGCATTTCTTACCACTCTCAAGCCCCAGTCCTGTGACGGATATGGCTGAAGAAACGGTGGGGGCCCATTTCCCTCAAAGACGTCAAAAGTGTCCATCCACTCCAGCCTTCCCCCAACCCCACTCCATCTGCAGGGGCCAACCCTGTGTGGCTGGATCCTTTCTGCCGGAACCTGGAGCTGGCCGCCCAGGCTGAGCACGAGGATGACCTGCCGGAGAACCTGAGTGAGGTCGCTGACCTGTGGAACAGCCCCACCCGCACCCACGTGAGCCTGGGACAGAGCGGGCGGGGACAGCCATGTGGGACATGTGCATGTGTACACATGTACATGTGTGTACACGTGTGTGTGCCGTCTACTTCTGCTCCAGCTAACGCCTCCTCTCCCCAGGGAACTTTCGGGCGTGAACCAGCAGCAGTCAAGCCTGACGATGACCGGTACCTGCGGGCTGCCATCCAGGAGTATGATAACATTGCCAAGCTGGGCCAGATCATTCGGGAGGGGCCCATCAAGGTGAGTCGTCCTGGCAGGCTCCTGCACCCAGACCCCCTGGCTGGGCTTGGCCTTACTCCAGAGGATGCGGGACGGGGAAGGGTCCTGGGAAACAGCTTCCTCCACCTCTAGAGCCTCAGCTAGACCCGCCCTCTGGGGTCTAGAACAGAGGCAGCCCTGGGCTGATGAGGAGCTGCTTCACCCCAGTGGCCCCAAGGCCAGGACTCCGGTGACATGGGTCCAGCTGGCCACTGTCAGCAGGCTCTGCTCCCACCCTCTACCCTCGGAGCAGATGCCCAGAGTCACCTTCCATTACCCCCACCTGTCAGGGGAGAGAGTGGGGGGGTGGGGCAGGAAGGGGAGGGCCTTGGTGGGGGTTAACCCTCTCCCTCCCCCAGGGCTCGCTGCTGAAGGTGGTCCTGGAGGATTACCTGCGGCTCAAAAAGCTCTTTGCACAGCGGATGGTGCAAAAATCCTCCTCCTGCCACTCCTCCATCTCCGAGGTAGCGGGTGGGCCGGGAGCTGTGTGCTGTGCCCCAGCCCTGGGGGTGCTCTCTCCCTCCCTCTCTCTTTCATCCTCCTCGGAGTCTCTGAGATGCAGCTAGGACCCAAGACTGCAGTGGGTGGGGGTCCAGCGAGTCAAGACAGTTGGGTTCTGCTCTCTGGACTCTGCAGTGGGCTTTCCCAGGGTTGGGTGGGTGCTGAGGCAGTGTTTCTCAGATCTGAGACACCCCAAGAAGATATCTTTGAGAGATCATGTCATTTTTAGAAACTTGACTGCAGTGCCACGCCAATCACTTTAAACCGTCAGATTTTATCTAAAAAATTCAGATTTCCAGCTGGGCCAATATTCCCCACTTGCCAGAGGTGAAAACAGAAACACTACACACAGGACAGAAGCACCATTCATTGAGTCTCTGCTCGACCTTACCAGTCCCCCTCCAGCTTCCACTGTGGACACTTCCCATCTGCCACAATGACAGCTGATCCTGCTTGAGGCCAGCCCGGTAACAAGCCCAGGTTCCACAGTTGGAGTCACAGGATCTTCATAGACCTCAGAGTGAATACAGGAACTTACACAGATTCTCATAGGAACCCCATGCTCTGCAGAAACACACCTGTAGCACCAGACACATCTATGGTTCTCCTTTGTACCCAGTTTGAGCAACATGGTCATAGGCTGCACAGGCTTCTGTGATACAAGCCCCAGGGTTCCTTGTGTGCGGTAGGGAGAAAGCAAGCCCGTGGCAGGTAGGGCTCCGGGGCCATCGACCTGCACAGGGGCACGCCCTGAGCATGTGGGGGTCCCGGCCTCTTGCAGCTGATCCAGACCGAGCTGGAAGAGGAGCCAGGGGAGCGCAGCCCTGGCCAGGGCAGCCTGCGTTTCTGCCACAAGCCGCCTACCGAGCTCAGGAGGGCCAGATGGGATCCACGTGATGCACGGGAGCACGGGCACACTGCTGGCCACTGACCTCAACAGCCTGCCCGAGGATGACCAGAAGGGCCTGGGCCGCTCCCTGGAGACGCTGACGACGGCCGAGGCCAGCGCCTTTGAGCGCAACGCCCGCACAGAATCCGCCAAATCCACACCTCTGCACAAGCTTCGCGACGTGATCATGGAGAGCCCCCTGGAGATCACGGAGCTGTGACTAGATGGAAGGAGCCCGCCTGGTATGAGCAGCCCAGCCCCTCCCAGGGCCAGAGCAGGGGCAGGACCTCCAGGGTGCGGGCCCCACCGGGGGCAGCTATGGGCACACAGCCTTGGGCTGGCCCAACAGCAGGGCCTGCCTCAGCTGCTCGAATTCCACTTCTGCCAGACGCTCATTCGGCATCTGATCTCTACCTTCATAAAATGTTATTTTTTTAAGAAAACCAAACAAGTGGTAAGCATCTAAGAATGAGGTAAGGAGGGTCACTGAGAGCCCAGGAGTCTGATCCGACTCAGCCTAGGCTGAGCTGAAAGAGGCCAAGCTGGCCCTCTCCCCTCGCCCACCCCAGCCCTGTCCCCCAACCCTAGCCCCACTGCACAGGAGCCCAGCGCAGGCATGCCCTGCCCAGCCTTGACTCTTGGACTCCAGTTCAGTCCCAGCACATTTCTGCCACATCCCTGACTGGACATGCAGGTGGGGGCAGGGAGTCCTCCCTGTCTCCCCACACGGACACAGTCAATGTCAGCAAACAGCACTCTCTCCATTTCACTGGCTTCCCAAACATTCCTGGTTCATAAAGAGAAAATGACTGATGTTCCCCTTGGGTTCTGAATGTAGAATGTTCGTGTGTATCCCCCTTTTAAACTAAGTTATTCCCTCAATATTTTATCCTTGGTTTTGTTCAATTGGTACGCACTGAACATCTCTGGAATGGTCTGAATTTTAAAAAGAAAAGCAACTCACAAGGAACCGGCATGTCACTCTGGCTCTGGTAAACTTAACCGCGGGGGCGGTGGGGGTGAGCACGGGCCAGAGCTGGACCCATCTTCGGAGGCGCTCCCTGACCACTGGCTGCCACAGAGAACCAGAGATGAGACTTCATTCCTGTGGCCAAATGGGGCCTGAGGACTGCTGGGCACTTAACAGGGTCAGAAGGCAAACTTCTGGCTGAGGTATCACAGACACTCAGGCTCTGGTTGACAGACTTTATTGTTAAATCACAGAAATTTTAGTGCAAAACAAACCCAAAAATCATTAAGTTCATTTAATAGCAACCACATGTCTTGCTCTCTCCTGGCAACTGGAAGTGGAACAGAAGATGCAGCCAAATGGGAGAGAAGAAGGCAGGGCATCGGCCGAGGCCCCGGGACGGCGCGCCCAGAAGACCTTTTCTACCTGGAAGCCAGAGGCTTAGGAGCTTGTCATCTACATTTATTGACAGGTCAAAAGAACATCTACAAGATGGGGGGTCGGAGGGGAGGGGCTGTCCTGCCCAGAGCAGGGTGGACACAAGAGCAGGCAGAAGGCGTCACCAGGGGCCACACACACAAGCAGGCCCACAGGACCTCCACAAAGAGCTAGCAGGGTACATTCACGTGAACTGGTTTTTCCCCTCCCACCCAGAACCACAGAACTCCAAACAACACATCCATCAGGAAAGACAAGAAAGCCGAACTGAAGGTTGACCCAGGAATAGTGAGCCCCGCCCCACCAGCTGTTACAGTGAGAACCGCACTGTTTAAAAAGCCTCATTATTCGGAGTCTCTCATCTGTCATATAAAACTGCCTTTGTTTTGCAGTCAGCAGGCCCGCAAACGGGGATGGTGACTCCACTTCTTCGTTAGAGTAGGCAGAGGCCTCAGCACCCAAAGCCCAGCGAGGAGGACGGACCACCTCTGTCCGGAGACTCCGGCTCACGCCCCCCAGCCAGAGCCCCCTCCTCCACATAACCGCAGGCAGGGACAGACTCAGAAGACATCCAGTGTACGCTCTGTCGGCACCTGTCTGGCAGAGAGAAAGGGACACTAAAGCAGCGACGTCAGCATGCCGCCAACAGCAATGCCACCACGAGGGAGAGAAGAGAGGGACTCAGGGAGAGGGGCCCTATTTCTATAACAAAGTCAACAGATCTGTGTTCGTTCCCCCAGACACACGAGCAGGAAAAGACGCTGCAGCTTCTCCAGGATGGAACGCGCCTCTAGTTCCACACGTGACGCTTGCAGTGCTCGACGGCCTGACAGGAGAGAGGGGACAGTTAGTCTGCAGGTGACACGCTCCACCCCTAGCCCCTCAGCACCTGAGCCTGCACCCAGAAAGGGGACCCGATACCCTGGCCCAGATCAGCCAGAGGGCACCACATGCTGAAAGCCCAGGTCATTATCTCCCTTAAACCCAGGCACAGTATGTGGTGGGGTTCTAAGAGTCCTAAGGCAAGAGTCCGGAGCAGTGGGTGAACAGTGCCCCTGCAGGTAGGGCCAGGACCCCTCCTCTGATTGCACAGAGGGCCCTGAGGCAAAACTCCTCAGCCAACAGTCAGCCGCTCACACCAGCTCAGAATTGACCCAGGTACCCAGGAGAGCAAGGGATCCCACTCCACCGCTGACTGCTGCAGGGCAGGGTACTGGGGCAAGGGGCTTGAGGTGGGAGGGCCTCACACCCTCCCTGCCATGGTCCAAGGTGACGCAACACCCCCAACACTGGCTCACTGGAAGAATCCCCACGAGGAAGAGAAAGTTGCGCAAAGAAACACCAGGCAACAGAAGTTGAGACACACGTCCCCACCCAGGAAAGCAGCCTGGGTCACCCAGGAGTGGCTGCCCAGCCAGGAGGCAGCGCCCAGGGTGGTTCGAGAAGAGCTCTGCTGGGCCCTGGTGAAGAACCAGGCCAGGCTCCAGTCAGGGCAAGAGGGAGCCGAGGGACATGAGGCCTTGTGCAAGAATCCGACAGGCCTTATGCAATCCCTCGGGTGACCGACTTCCTATGAACCTGACCCTGTCACAAGGGAACTGAAGGCAAAAGCAAGAAAGCAGAAGCAAAGAACACTGGAGAACATCCCCCGCCACCCATAACTCCTCAGAGACAAGAGTGCAAGGAGCCCTCCTTTGCTGGTGACCACACGTAAGCCTTACTGCGACCCCACCCTAACCCCAAAGACAAAGTAGAGAGCTGAGCACCGAGGCACCTGCTAGAGCAGAGACTCCTCTCCTTGGCGTCACACACTCTGCCAGAGCTCAGGCACGGGCCTGGCAGGCGGGCCCACAGAACAGTTACTCACGTTGCACAGGGCTGCCGACTCCATGTTCTGGCACCAGTAGCTCGGGCCCCAGACACACTTCTCAGTTCCCAAAAGCGGCTTGTGGGCTTCTGGGCAAGCTCCAATCTTCTATATGGTCAAGAGGAGCAGAAAGTATTAGGTCTGCTCAGCTAATCCTTTTCAAAACAGATGATCAGCTACTAGAAGCAGCTAGAATCAGAGCTCTAATAAGCACTTCCCAAAAAGGCAAGGTTGCTCGGTAAAGTGGTGGGTCCTGGAAGCCTGGTTCTCTCACATACTGTCCCCAGACTCTGTCTCCAGCCCCAGACCTGAGAGGAACCCTTCCAAGGTCCATATAGCACTCCCTTGCCAGTTGGCACTGCCCAGGAAACTACCAGCCCAGCACACGACTTACCAAGCACACGAAGGAAGGGTCCATCACCTCCACCAGGATTTCTATCAGCACCGGCTCATACTCCGTCACAAACTGGTCACACTGTTAGGGAAACGGCAGTGGGTCTGGGTGAGTGCAAGCAGAGCGCGGGCAGACGAGGGGCGCTCTACAGGCTCTTCTGCCAGAACTCCTGGCCCTGCCAGCCTCCCTGCCCAGGTGAACTACCGACCCACACCTGCTCATTTTCCTCCCAGTGGCTCCACTGGAGCCAACAGAGCACCTTTAGGGAAAACCTCAGTGGACTCCATGCCAGAGGCAGAAATGGCAAAACTTCACCCAGAGGTACAGTCGATGAGCGCCCAGCTCCTACATTCCCCAGCAGGTGCTGACATTTGGGCTGAAAGCAGCCCATGGCGTACCTGCTTCCGGTACTGGTCCGGCAGGAAGCTGCAGCCTTTCTCGAGGGCGGCCAGGATCTGCTCCTTGGTGCTGTTCTTCTCCAGGTTGCGGTCCAAATAGCCCACGAGCTTCTTGCACACCTCACAGAAGCCACCGTCCTTCCTCGGCATCACACGGACTACACGAGAGCCCAGGCTCAGTGTCGGCGAGGCCCCCGCCTCACCCAGGAGGGCCGGCCAGCCCCACCCGGCCCGGGGCTCACCTGTTGCGGCCGGCAGCCCCGGCTGGAGCAGAGGTGGAGCATGCTGCACACCAGCTCGGGGCTCGCCTCCTGCAGGAGGATCGACAGGATGGCGCTGCCGTAGGTGTCCACCACCTCCTGGCACTGCTCAGCTAAGGACGTGGGCAGCTTCGAGCACACTTTATCCAAAGCATGAATTATTTCTTCCTAAAACACAAGAGAGGCTCAGTGAAAAAATGGGAGGCTGCATGGGGGTGAAGAGACTCAAAATGCTGCTGGGACCAGGAAACCTGTCAACAAGCAAGGTGCTGTTTTCTCCCCCGAAGGTCAGAGCTCAGAGCAGGGAGGTCCTGCCTCCAGCCCCAGCCCAGAGGGACCTGCTGGTGGGGAGTGGGTGTTCCGACCTCCAGGCTGGTGTCCCTCACCCGCCAGGGCCAAGCCCACGGGCCCTCCCACGAGGCCTTCTGGCTCTAGGGCCAGGAGAGGCTGTCTCTCTGCCACGGCAGACGCCCCCAGATCCACGCACCTCAGTCCTGTTGTTGTCAATCAGCTTGACCACCTCCTTCACCACATACTCGCACACCTCACAGTAAATGTCAGCCTTTGCGGGGCTGGGTCCTTCTGTTAAAAGAGCAGAAGAACACTGCCACTGAGAGCCTCGCCTCCCCTGGTCCTGCTCCTCTAAAAGGGGGCCGAGGCTAGGATGGGCTAGCGTCGCCCAGAAGCCACTTTCTGCTGCTTTGCAAACAGGGTGTGGCTTCCTCCTCGAGTCTGAGCCCTGGGCCCTGCTGTTCCTGTACAGTGGGAAACCCAGCCCTTTCCCTCATGCTCCACCTCCCGCCCAAAACTAGGAAAAGAAGCAGTAACTGTCCCCCAACCCCAGAGGGCTGTCCATTCAACATCTGTTTGGTTCCAGTCACCTCATCATTCAGCATTCATTCTGGGGAGATGAATGAGGCAGTAGCAACAGAGGATCCACTATTTTACCATTTAGAAGACACTTTTAAACCCATCTGAGATCGTCTCTTGACTTTCAAGTCTCAGCACCTGAGATTGCTTTTCTAGAGCCGATCTTTGATAAAAACAATGTTGAACAGAACTTTCTACGACAACCTTCTCCACTTGTACCATCCAGTACAGCAGCCACTGGCCATGTATGTCTACTGAGCACCTGAAATGTGGCCAGCGTAACCAAGGAGGGGGAAGGGCAGTCAGACACCTAACCCACGCGTGGTCCACACAGGGGGTATGCTGAGAAGCTTGCAGGAGGAGACAAGACCACTAACGGTCAAGCAACACTGACAGGGAAAGTTCCAGAACAAGAAGTGCACACACATGCCGTGTGGTGAGACACACGGTGTGCACACACGCCTGGGTGCTCCTTGAACACAAGGATGATTCTGTTCACTGCTGACGAACTATTGTAGGCCTCAATCTCTAAAACACTTCCTCACCCATAAGAAGTGCTGAACAGAAGTCAATTATGGAAGGAAGGAGATCTTTACCAAGTGGAGGATGCTAAGGAAATAAAACAACACAAGCAGCAACACCCAGAGAAGCTCCTGCACTAACCCCGGGAGTGTTCTGGGAACATCGAGCTGGGACCCTGGTTACAGCGTGGGGAAGGATGTGGGAGCGGCCACAGAAAGCACATCAGAAAGGTCTGGCTGGAGCCAGGCCTGCAAAGTGGCCTTGAATGGTGCATTAAAAATGCAGACTTGATCCCATGAGCACCGGGGAGTGTAACTCGGGAAAGAAACATGACAGTGAGGGTGCTCCAAGAGTTTAGGGGAATGCTGTAAACTAATGGTCTCAAACTCAGGTAACCTTAGAAACCAAGCAGGGAAACACAGGCGCGTGTGCCGTGCTGGGCATGACCATGTGGAGTGGCTGGGCATCATAAACCAGTGGCACCAGGTACCTTGATGGGCTCCACCAGCTCCAGGGGCGGGGATGACGTTCTCCGAGACCACCTCAGCAGGGACCAGGGTCTTCATGGGCATCTCCTTCACCTCGTCACAGAAGCCGACCAGCACACAGATCTCCTTGGGTTGCTGAAAAGAGCACAGAAGCAGCTGTTAAGAAGCAGGCACGCGTTCCCCACACACACTGTCCCACGCTTTACACACAAAGGTCAGGGTGCCAGAGGAACATCCTAGACCCAGTGTCAAAGCTTGGTCAGGCAAAGACTCATATTAAATCTAAGGGGCTTGTGCAAATACAGATATACCAAGGAGGCCATGCAAAGCTTTGAAGGGAGATCAGCAACCAATGTCGCTCCAGCCAGGGAGCACCCAGGGAAGCACGACCTCTGGCACCTTTCACTGGCAAGCGAATCCTCTCCAGGCCACCTGGTCTGTTCTAGAACCTGTTCTCCCAATGAGCTGGCTTGCTCTCAGGAGGACGTAAACTATATGTTCTTTCTGGAGGAAGAACCAGCATGCCCATGACCTAACAAAGCCCCAAATGTTACAAATAAAACCATACCGGATCTTTCAGTGGCAGGACCATTAAAAATGATGCATTACGGGGAAACACTGACTTTTTATAAAATCAGTCTGTGTTCATAATGGCACACACACAGCACACACCAAAGCCCAGTCTCCCCCAAGTCATGAAGCTGTTCAAGTCAGAAGATCCACAGAGTAATCCCCTTCCCCTCCAGATACCAAACCACAGAGAACTAGAGTTTGGACAATACCTTAACCATTTCACTATGAAGGTGGCCAAGAGCAAGTAAAGTATACACGCTGGGTATACTTTGTAAACAAATGCGCTAGCAACTCGCCCTGGCCCGATGGCATCTGCCTCCCACCACCAAACCATAAAGCAGCGAGAAGAGGATTGTAGAAACAAGCCCTGTTAACGGGAGACAGCGAGCCCACTGCCATGGCTCACGGTATCCTATCTCTGACAGGCTTTAAGAATGGGGAAAAAAAATCAGAAAGGGGTTGGGGACAGAGCAAGCTTTTTAGAAGACGAAGATCAGGAGGTGTGGCTGCTTTGTCTCCGAGCAGTTTTTCTATACTAACTCCTCGAGGCGGCCTAGGGGAAAATGCAGATATTTCAACCAAGGTGTTCTCCTATTAGACTTCACAACACCTTTGAAAATCTTGAATTCTAGAACTAGATGAGGGCAGTGCTCAGTACAACCCTGAAAGGGCACTGGTTCAGGAAGTCCAGTCGAGGGGCTCGGTCCCCAGGTTTTGCCACCGGTGGCCTTGCTCTCGAGCTGTCTCATGTGGCTCCAGCACCCAAAGGACCCCATCACCCGGAGGGGCAGAAGCTATCATCAAGAGATTGTTTCCAATTCTCTGGATCCGACAGACAGGGGAACAGTCTGCTCGCTATTTGCAAAAGACTCACTCATGCAGCAGAAGCATTTCCGGGCTGATGAAAACCATGACTGCAACATGCAATGCTCTCCCGAGGCCTGACAGAAACAAGGTGTCCCACTGGGGTCAGGCCTGCACTGCAGAAAGCAGCGGCCAGAGGCCTGCCACAGTCCCCCACCCACAGGTGGCCTGAACGTGGCCGGCTACTCCCTGATCTGACCAGAGCATAAGGCTCTGCAGGCTTCATTTTCTGGTCCCCCTGCAGGGGAAACGAAACCCCTGACCCCTCCAGTGCTGAATCACACAGGAGAGATGGAGACTCTCCCCCTGCCAGCCGATTTATTAACAGAGAGGGAGCCTACCTGTCACAATCATTCCTTGTATCTGTCAGAGCTGATTACGCCATACAAAAAGAGATGAGCAAAATAACTACAAGCAGCAGCAAACCACTACTACAAGCAAATTCCCATCACATACCTGATCCTGCTGTTGAACAAAAAAAAAACAGGAAATCGGAGATGAAAATAAGAGAAAGGAAAGGACACAACAGTTAAGAAAAAATTAAAACAACAATAATCAAGCAGTTAACTAGGTATAAAAACATCTATCACCAGAAGTTTAGGGAAATGCCTTTCAGGCATCTTATCAACAACCTATCTTGCTACTACTGCCTGCACATGGGGGCCTGAAAGCTGCTCTCCCTTCAAGGGTCAGACCACACTGTCCAGCCTGTCTGTGCACCGTCCCCTTGTCCCTGACACTGAATCAGAACCCTGAGTAGCAAGTCCCCGGAAAGCACCAGTTATGAAGGGCTTTTCTCGCTCAGAAGCCAAGCCCACCTCACCTGCAAGGCTGGTGATGAGCAGCTGGGAACAAGACACAGGGCTGCTCAAATATGAGCACTGTCTCAGAACATCAAATACACCCAGAGAGGTCACGGAGCCCTGGCCCAGGTCTCAGGGCAGACTGCCCCCAGGCGGCCAAATGCCAGCCTGTATGGCTGGTCTGACAATGCAGGCATGCCTCAGTTTGTTGAGCTTCACGGATTACACAAATTGAAGGTTTGGGGCAACCTTGCTCCAAGCAAGTCTACTGACCCCCTCTGTTACACTTGCTCACTGCATGTCTCTGTGTCATATTTTGGTTAACTCCTGCAGCATTTCAAATTTTTTATCTTACTAGTTAGTTAAGGTGATCTGTGTGATCAATAATCTTTAATGTTACTACTATGACTCACTAAAGGCTTTGATGATAGTATTTTTAGCAATAAAGTATTTTTATTTAAGGTATATACATTGTTTCTTACTTCACAGAGTATGGTACAAACCTAACTTTCATATTAAATTTCAAATGACATTTTTCTGAAAGCCAAAATATTCGTTTGACTCACTTTATTGTGATATGACTCACTGTACTGCAGTGCTCTGAAACTAAACCTGTGGCATCTTCGAGGCAAGCCTGTGAACCAAAAGCCTTGCCCTTTACTGAGCAATTCCAGTCTCACTCACCATTTACCTATCTTGAGGGAAAAAAACAGGGATGTGCGTGTCTGTCTCTTTGGCTCTACGGATGTTCATCATACTTTTTATCCTAAGAGCAAACCTGAAAATAACCTCAGCACCAGCCATAAGGAATTTTATCTATACACTGAAATATTATGCAGCCATTTAACAACTGCACATGCAGAATATTTAATGACCAAGACAAGTTTAGACAAAAATGCAAAAATATGGGTAATTATCCCTATTTCCAAGTATGTCTACGCAGCATGATTTTTAAAATAATAAAAATATTGTTAGCTATGACGAAGCACTTAACTAGACCATGTCACATCAAAGGCTTATTTCTTCCTGCTTTAGCAGCATGTCTTTGTATGCAAAAGCCCTTTGCCTTTAAACTATTATTAGAACAAGGCAGGGTGTGAGTAATATTGCCACAAAAATTCTTTTTGTGCCCGATGGAATCCCTGAGTGGTCAGATCAGACCAGAGAGTAACTCACTTAGGCTTTACAGGCCCAAGTTCTTAACTGCTCAACCTTACTATTATAGTGCAAATATGGGTATCATTATATTCCAATAAAACTACTGGGCCATAGCTTTCTGATCCCTGGTTAGAGAACAAACTTAAGAACTGCAGGCCAATCTCAACACAGTTAGGAAGTTAGCATGACGACAGAGAGAAAAGCAGTATTAAATACAACCCACCCTTCACCCGCTGCAGATCAGATCCTAGGAGGCCAGGGCATCTTCCCTGTGTGAGGATGCCTTCAGACCACCCTGCTCTGTACCGTTCCCTGCATGGAGCTAGCTGGCTTCCCTCCACGCGATGGATGTTTTCTGCCTCTAATAGTGGAGGACCACCCCCAACCACCTGGATGTATCACAAGCAAGGGCAGCGGTTACAGGCTCAAGCAGCAGCCACAGCAAACACTGCTGCAGAGCGAGGACCAACCATGGGAGGTGGATTCTCCTCGCTCAGAACTCAGGCTACAAGAGAGCGATCCTCAGGCCTGGCCGAGCTACAGAGCAGACTATTCCCATGGGTCCCAGAATGAAAGCCAGACACCAGGAATCTGATGGCCGGCTCACAGACACAGAGGCAAACAAACCGCCAGACAAACAGCCATCGTGGCAGTCCCGAGGGTCACGGCCCGGGGAACGCAAGGGGCGGTACTCAACTGCAGGTGCTCAAAGAGGGCTCCTTTCGATTTAATTCAGTACTCAAAGGTAAAAAGGAAAAATAAATTGCACAATTTTCAAAATCCTAGAAATCACAGCCTGAGACAAAGAAACGCCCACAAGGAGCTTCCCCCACCACCTACCATATGCATCACCATTTGGACAGCGATTTCCGAATACTGGTTGATGTAGTTCTTGCACTGGGGGAGACAGAAGCAGACGTTTAGTGAAACACCGCAACAGCAATACACCAACACCCCAGCTTTTCCAGCAGGGTCAATATGCAGATATCAAGGCACGTTTCCAAGAGCAGAATCCTATCAATGCCTGTTCTGGGCAGCCTCAATAAGACAAAAAATGGCAAAGTGTTTTGAAAATGTTTTCCAAAGGCCCTTAGAGATGAGGTCCTCCAATCTCCTTTTATGGCCCTTGCTTTCCCCAAGGTCACACAGCAACTACTCAGGGGCAATTTAGGGTAAGTGTGAGATACACTGATCAATTTGAGATTACTTCCCAAATTCATTTAACACATTCTTAGGATTATAAAAGTTTAAATCTAGTATAATCCAGTGAAGTTATAATGATTTTCACAAATATCTAGGTATTTCTTGCAGACCCTCTGATCATGACTATGGTGTCTATAAGTGAGAAAACGGAGGGTGATATAACAGCCCTCAGAGAGGTTAGCCTGGGGAAGCCAACTGACATAGCAAATATACAAAGACTCTTCAATGAGGCTAAAAGAGTCCCAGGTTTTAGTGGACAGAAAGGGACCTTTAGCTTCCAGAGCTCCACCTAGAAAGGTGGCTCTAGAACCCAGACCCGGGAGTCCAGGTCTAACAGAGGTTTAGTTTCCTAGTTGTCGGGCATTAAACAGCATTTGGTTTTAGATGTCAATCTCCTGAGTGTAGTTAATGTGAACAGGGTCCAAGAAATAAAACCTTCGTGGAGCTAACAGAATTTCTGAGTCCACAGGACCAACATCCTCCAGAGTTAAAGAAGGGGTGCCGGGCGAGCCTCCTGCCAGCCAGGGGCCTGAGCTCCCCCAGGAAACCTTCGCCCTGCTGGTGGCAGGAACAGCAGTTAGAACTATGAACATACGACAGCCCAACCTTTCAAACCAGGCTTCTACGTGGTTCTGTTCTTGTTCCTCACACACGTGGCAACTGAGAGAAAAGAAGAAAAATCTCTTCCTCAGGGCCCTTAGGTGGGACCAGAAGTGGTACCCCAGAAGTGAGCTCTCTTGGCTGTGCCACTCCTGTCTCCGAGCCCAGCTCCCTGGCCCAGAGCATCCTGCGCTGCAGGAGGCAAGGCTCACCATGTCGGACATGGCGGGCCCCAGGCGGTCACACTCCTCCTTAGCGTGGTCCACCAAGGCCTCGACAAAGGTGGAGTTGGTCCTCAGAGCTTCCTGGACGTCGGTTACCATCTGAATGCAGTCCTGGCAGACGTTCCCATCAGCCTAGACAGATGGGATGGTTAGGCTATACACCCTCCTTGAACAGCTCAGACAATTCATACTATAAGTCCCTACACAGTTCCAAATGTGC
The DNA here is from genome assembly GCA_917880005.1 of Nanger dama. NCBI lineage: Eukaryota > Metazoa > Chordata > Mammalia > Artiodactyla > Bovidae > Nanger > Nanger dama. Next base: position 17,723,748 of record CAKJTW010000028.1, on the reverse strand, counting down.
TTTATAAGCTCTAAAGAGACTGAAGTTTAAAATCATGCGGGCATTTATTACAGTGAAACTTAGCAGGAAAGGGGGCGTGTGAAACATCCCAGTTCTTCAGAATCTCCGTGGCTCAACCACTGGAAGGGTGGCTGGTGTAATTGTGGACTCAGGTGAAGGAATGAGGCCCTGGTTTTAGAACTGTACACGCTGCCCCTTCTGTGTCTCAGCTCTGGTTCCACCCCAACCCCAAACAGGGTCCTGGGCAGCCTGGCCCATCACCTCACCTCCTTGGGCTGGGGCTTGCTGTGGGAGCCGTCCTGAGGGTACAGGAGGAGGGGAATGTTGGCCATGAAGGGAGCCACCACCTCAGCCATATCCAGCTCCGGGATCTGATTGGACTCAAGCTGTTTCTGGTGATTCAGCTCCGCCAGGTGCTTCTGAAGAGACTCGCAGAGGTTGAGAGCGGAGCACACTTCCCGGGATGGCTCTGGGGGAAAGAGGCCCAAATGGAAACCCTTGCCCCAGAAGCAAGCGGGCCACCTGGTGCCTCGGAATTCTCCCTTTCCTTATCTCCGGGCTGGACTCACGTGCCCATGCCCAGCTCACAGACACCTCAAACTAAACCACTCAACCCTCCGCAGCTCCATTTTAACAAATGGTTGCACCACCGTCCTGAGAGGCATGACTAACTCTTCCACTGCCTGCAGCCCCGTCCACCAGCAAGTCTAGTCCATTTACCCTCTAAGACAATCTGCGGCTCTCCGCCTCCCCTACCCGCCTCCCATCTCATACCTGATCGTCCCGCCAGCTTCCCCTCTTGCCACTCCCCATTGGTGGGACCCAGATCAACCCTTCTGAACAAGGATCCTGTCACTTCTCCCGTGAACCCCCTCCTCGGGCTCCCCACTGCACTGGCAATGCTGGAACATGGCCTGAGGTCTTGTGGTGACCCCCATTTCCACACCAAAACCGTGGCCCCCGCCCAGGACACCCCTGCCCCACTAGAGGTTTTTAGAGTCTTTCCAAATGCATGAACTTGGCTCCTTGTTCCTTGCTGAAAATGCAACCTATGACATGTGCTGTATGCATAACAGATACTTAACTGAATGAAAGTTCATCCTTATGGCTGACATGAGTTATCAAATCAACACCTATAACTGCTATACCAGTTTAGATTCCCTCAATAATTCTATGAGTCCCCATATTTCCTATACCCCACCCCCCTTGAACATTACAAGCTGAGCGGCCTGCTGTGCCAAAGCCATTCTGGATGTTAAAACTGTAGAAAAGATCTGTTGACAAAATCCCAATCTATCAATGAACTCTCATGGTGGTCACTATAATCTGATCTGGAACCTCCCCTGGCTCCAGAGGTGCCCTAAAAAAAAAAAAGGCTCTTCTCCATCACGTACCATCTGTCCTTTAATCATGTCCAGGATGACTGGGAGGTATGAGTCGACGATCTCCTTGCAGGAGGCAGACATGTTCGGCTTAGGGAGCCAGTCACAGGTCCTCTCCAAGTACACGAGGATCTCTTGCTAGAGAGGACAGAGGCAAGAGTCAGACCAGAATGGACTTCTTCTCCACCAACGGACTGAACGCAAGAGGCCTCCAGCTCCAGCGGCCCTCAGGGAAAAGGACATGGGAGAGGGCCAGTGAGGAGTCGTGGCTCTGTTAGACCAATGAGGCAGAAAGCAGACGTGAGCACTATTTAACATAGGGATGCTCGGACCTGCAGCCTCACAGGCACAGGGAACTCGGAGCAGAAATCGCCAAAGATGAACCTAAAGGTTAACAGCATGTGATACAAAAGCCCTGTCAACCATGGGTACTTAACGCTGAGCTCAGGAGTCAGCAAACTAGCGCACACAGCTTGCTTTTGTACAGCCTGCGGCTAAGAAAGGTTCTTACATTTCTAAAGGACGGGGGTGGGGGATTACATGACAGAAACACTCTGTGGCCCATGGGACAATTATTTCCCACCTGGGCCTGGACCATTCCTAGTTGGACCCCAGAATCACAGCTCCATGAGGAACCGATGCACAGCCACACAGCCGCCACTCACACACAGTCACACACACTGGTGGCGGCTCACCTCGGTGGCGTTGTCTTTCAACAGGTTACCAGCTGCAGTGATGACATCTTTGCATATGTCGCAGGGAAGGGATTTCTAAGAGGAAAGAACACAAGAGAGATCCGTATTTGTAGGACAAACTCACACAGCACACGGGTGAAAATCACCGTGGCCTTCTTTCTCATTCCATCTAGCCAGGGCCACCTCTAACACACCGGCACGGGACAGTCCCCAACCTAGGTAAGAAGCACTGGCACCGCTGGGGAGGATCAAGTGTGGCCGATCACTACCCCGTGCTCCTGTGGGAAGCACAGGGTGGCCCCCACCCCTCGGCACCTCGCTCTGCGCCTGGCGCCAGCCACATTTCATATACCTGCTCACAGAACATCTGTGAGGAAACTGAGGCTCGAGATCTATCAGCTAGAGGGACTTCCCCAGTGGTCCAGGGGCTCAGACTCCATGCTCGCAATGCAGGGGGGCCTGGGTTTGACCCTGGTCAGGGCACCACATCCCACAACCAAAAGTTTGCATGCGTCCACTGAAGATCCTGCTTGCTGCAACTAAGACCTGGCTAAGTGAAGTGAAAGTCACTCAGTCGTGTCCGACGCTTTGTAACTGCGTGAACTATACAGCCCCTGGAATTCTTCAGGCCAGAATACTGGAGTGGGTAGCCTTTCCCTTCTCCAGGGGATCTTCCCAACCCAGGGATTGAATTTAGTCTCCTGCACTGGTCTCCTGCATTGCAGGTGGATTCTTTCACCAGCTGAACCACAAGGGAAGCCTAAGTAGATAACTATTTTTAAAAACCAACTGGAAATCAGAGTAGCAAAAGTCAGAGAAAAATGATACTGTGATGCAGAGAAAGGAGGGGAAGGCAGGGAAACAGGCCTAGCCAGACCCTCTGCACACTCACACCGGTGGCAATGCCAGCCCTTCATCTGCTTTCCACCTCCTGGGCCGTGCTGCACGCCAGTGGGGGCCACGTGTCACCACTGCAGAGCTCAGAGATGGAAAATCTGGCATCCCTCCGTGGCCCAGGACCATGGAGAGTCTAGCCAGTCCTCAAAGCTTGTGCGGTGTATGTCAACTGTATGTCAACTGATTCTCGACCCATGAAAAGGAACTGACACATCTCAACTGACATAGGTGAGATAAGGGAACACCTGTGAATTCAGCGGCATTTAGAGAAACCGCCTTGAACCTTCAGACTTAATCAGGCTAATCCCATGCATGGGGCCACTCGGGCATCCTGAATGAGTGCCCACGAGGTTCAGGCGTCCACAAGACTGTCCTGTCGAGAGAGAGAGATCTAAAAAGCCCCCCGCATGACACACTGAACTTCAAAAGAGGAAGCAGTATTAAAAACAACACCAGAAGCAAATGAGAAACAAAATCTGAAATTTTGGCCACAGACGGCAGGTCAAGAGTGAATTCAGAAACTTAAAGAGCGGTCTTATTTAATTAGTTCTTCTTCTCTTAGTGAAGTACTAGGAGCCACTGACAAGTTTTAAGACTTCAAGCTCCACAGTCAAATCTGGCTTGTACCATGGGTGGAAGGACTTCCCAGAGTCGGCTGACTCAGCCAGCAGAGCTTGGGCGTCTCCTGAGAAGGTTCAGATTGCGTGGAGTGTGCATTTGAGGTTTGTCACATCTCAAGAGTTTTCCCACATTAATGTGCTATATATTTATCACTGCTCAGAGGAAAAATCAGTGGCCTCTTTTCCAGGTTGGCTATAGCTGGAAATAAAATTCTCAACAGCTACCAAGCTCTAGGGTCTGAATCAATGATGTGCCTGTTTGAGAAGCAGAGAGAGAAAATAAAAAGAGGGGGGAAAAGATTTTCAAAAGCTTAGCATCCGCTTTGCGTGAGTGGCAAGGGCAGAGCTGAACCCATGGGTGCAGCCCCATGAACGGCAGCCACACCTTATCTGGGGCAGAGAGGACAGAGCGGAGCACACAGCGGAGGCCGCCCGCCCTGTCTGTGCATGAAGACACTGAGTGACTGGGAGCAGGGCCTCCCCCGTGCCAGCCAGCCCTCCCTCACTCCCTGTGGGCACCCCGCGGCCCACCACAAACAGGTCCTGCTCCCCAGGGTCATCGGGAGGCACAAACAAGAGGAGGCAGGAGAGAGCGCCTCGTGGAGGGCGGCAGTTCCAGAGGACACTCACCACAGTCGGCTTGCTCCAGACGGTCTGCAGGCAGTGCTGCACGGCCCCCGCAGTCGGCTGCCGTCTTCACATTCTGGCACCACACGGCCGAGCCTCTGGTACATTCCCGCAGGCCCAGGACGGGGCTGGCGAGAGCTGCAAGCAGAACCCGCGTGAGCACGTGGCCCGCTCCCACCAGGCCCGCCTCCCTCGCTGCCCCGGGATAGGGCCCTGGCATTGTGCGGACGCTCGGCCGCCCCTCCAGCTACTGGAGGCCCAAGTCACACAGCCAGGGAGCTGCATTGCCACCTGAGTCCCCGGGGGAGGGACCACCCATCTGGTTCACTGGTTCGATAACGGTTTTCCTCTACCACTATTTTTGTATCAGACAACAGACCAATCATTTTAATCTTTATAAACTTCCACAAAGTGAAGAAAGAAATCAAAAATAAAAGACTGGCAGGTTTAAAAACAAGATTCAAACTTCTACAGAATGAAAAATAGCCAAAGCTTAAAAACTGTAATGAGACCACCAAGATTCATAGCCTATAAAACAATGGCTCTTGCTTTCTCAGTCAATCCTAAAGGAAATTAGTCCTGAATATTCATTGGAAGGACTGATGCCGATATTTTTGGCCACCTGATGCGAAGAACTGACTCACTGGAAAAGACTCTGATGCTGAGAAAGATTGAAGGTAGGAGAAGGGGACGACAGAGGATGAGATGGTTGGATGGCGTCACCAACTCAATAGACATGAGTTTGAGCAAGCTCCGGGAGTTGGTGATGGACAGGGAAGCCTGGCGTGCTGCAGCCCAGGGGGTCGCAAAGAGTCAGACACGATTAAGCAACTGAACTGAATGTTGTTGTAGTAGACAAGACCCTTTATAAATCAAGTGGGTAAGTTTCTGCATATAAACAAATCCACTAGCAAAAAACAAGACTGCACAGCCACTGAGATGTCACAAAGCGTACGTGTGTCCACTTGAAACCAGTGGAACGCGTGGAATTTCATCTATGGTGTACCAAGGGAAGTACTCCATGGACGTCACAGCCACAAAAACGGGATTAGCAAAAAAAAAAAAAAAAAAAGACAGTCACCTGGGACCAAAGAAATGCAGGTTAAAGTGAGAAGGTACCATATTTCTAAATAGCTAAGGGGCAACAAAAACCTTGTCACAAAACAGTGACAAATTTGTGGTGAAAATGCACTATTATAAGGCTGACAGCAGTGTGATTGGTAAGCACTTCTCAAAATGTATTCATGTATTTTAAGAACTGGAGAGAAAAATTCTTCTTCAGAAGTCCACTTCTAATAAAACACTGTCGGGAAATACAGTAATTTAACAGGTAAAGTGTGACATGCCTAAGTATATATATTAAGTAAAATTTACGATATTAAAAAAGGCAGATGTAAGCCGAATGGTCAAAAATCGGGGGAAGCTAGCGATATTCTTACCAAAATATGCAGCTGCTAAGTATACTTATAAAGATGACGTAGATCAAACAGAAAAAAATTCAAAAGAATACGAAATTGGGGTTTTACAAAAATCAGAAAATAAAACAATGTGGTTGGCTAAATTATTTAATTCCCAATGGCATGTGGTATGTGTGAATTTTAAACAATACTTTATAAACTGCCTGAGAGCACTTGTGTGTTTTTCTTAAAACAGGTCTATGGTATTCCTTAATTCTGTAACTGAAAAACAGCAAGAAAACTCTCACATTCACACCTCACTAGGAAACTACAGGTTATATCAGGCTGCCCGTAGATGGACGGCTGCCCAGGGGTCAAATTCTAGCATATATCATGAGAGGGCTGAACTAACTTCTACTGCAAACAGAAAGCATTTGGTGGGGGTCTGGGAAGAAAACCCCAGAGCCGGTAAACAAACAGATTCAGCACCTCAGGCATTGTGCTGCTGCACCCAGTAACCCAAGAGAGGACACGCACATTCCACAGATACCTCTCTCTCACACACACACCCTCCCACCATGGGCTACACACTAGGAGGGTGGCAGGCGCCCTCCCTCCAGGAGGAAGGAAATGCTGTTGCTCTAACACTTTACTAGCATTCAAGCCTAGTTATAGTTCCACAAACTATTCATGCCAAGATGGGAGTCGCACATTACCAGAAAGCCCAAGTCAGATGACATGCACCCCTTCCAACACCAACAAACGAATTCCCAATCTGCTGCTCAGATTATAGCCCTCTCTGACCTGTCGGAGCAAAAACATCACAACCCACAACCAGTTCATGAGCTCAACAGAACTGGCCGCATGCCAAAAGCTGTTGGTCTGGTTTGGTCTCTGTGGGAAGACACGTGCCAGGTTCGTAACAGCCCCGCACTCCCCAGACAGTGAACCCTAACAGAGCCGAGCGGGGCTGGGCCCTCAGCTGCAGGTGGGGCGGGCGGAGCAGGCAGGGTCACGAGGGCGAGGGCTCTGAGCAGTGAGGGGGGGGCCACAGAGACAGCCCCAGACCTGGCGGCTACCACTAGCACCTCCCATGCTCCTCCCAGGCACCGGTCTCGGGGTTCTCCTGACCGGTACCTGCTTCCATCTCCGCACATGGAACGCCAATTATCAACAGGAGTCTGCAAATGAGTCTCTGCGCAAAGGAACACACAGTGGTAGAGAGAAGCAGAAAGATGGACCTCAGCAGACAAAAGCAGGGCCAGTGAACAGCACTGCCTGCACAGGGCCCTTCCACCACTCTCCATCTTTACAAACAGTCCAGGACAACTTTCATCCGACTGTCCCAACTGGGAACTGACCGGAATCTATCAGGTTTCAGGAACATAATGCACCATCACAGGCCTGGGCAGCAAGAATGCTTTGGAACTTGTTTACTCCCTTAGGAACTTGAAGCAGTAACCACCCGCTCTAAAGACTTTGCTACTTGTTTTGGCCAAGCCATTCTAGACTAACAAAGTAGCCCCTTTTATCTGATATTGATCAAGCTACCAAGAACCCAAGGTCATTTCCCAATTACAACAGTTACTGAGCAGCAACAAGCCTGCACCTCAGAAATAGAGATGAAAGATGCAAGGTAGCCCATTTGGGAGACCTAAGAGGTCACCCAGTCCACGCCTAAGAGACTTCATGGACACTGAGAAATGAAAACTGAAGTCCCAGCTCCTAGAAATTCAGTTCTCAGCTAGACATCCCCATTTACCTCCAACCTAAAGCCAAATTTACAAAGGAGCATATTATTAAAATGGCCTGTGGTGGGATTTCCTAAAATGACCTCAAACAGCTGCATTTTCTCAGGTTGGTAACGAGGCTGAAACAAGCCTGGTGATGCCAGCAAGCTACCTGCTGAGGTTCGGAGCTTATTCCAGGAGCAGGTCTCCTGGAACCAAACAGTGGGTCAGAACAAGTTTGGGACACAGATCCTTTCCCCAGAAAATGCTCTTGTACACAAAACCCTCACACCCCTTCAAGGGGCTCTCAACAGCTGTGCACAGAGCAAGCTCCAGCGGTAAGCATGGTTTTCCTTCACAGAAATGGGAGAACAACTAAGATGAAGACGTAATCACTAACCCCACTGAGACAAGCACAGGGCCCTTGGGTGGGAGATCAAGGTGAAGACAGACAGACTCCTGGACCCCAGAGCAGAAGGGACAGACACTGCAGTGCAGGCCTGGGAGCAGCGAGGAGGATGCCAAACTGCCTGGGGCAGCTTCTGCAAAAGTGAAAAATGAAGTGGCACCTCAAAGACTGTCTAAGGAAAGACGGGGTGTGTGTTTGAAGGGGGGGAGCAGTGCTCTTTATAAAGGGAAAGCACCGGGCTTTCTCTTTTCAGGAGCCAGGCTGAAGCAGACCTCAGGCCCACTGGGAAGGACCCCAGCTGGCACCCTTGTGATGGGTCCTGCGGGCGACAGCACACGTTAGTACCACCAGGTGGGATGTGGGAGATCCGGATGACGGGCACCTAATGGAGTGCAAGGCTCCACCCAGAAAGACCAAGCAGGGAGCGGGGCAGCACGGAATGAGGGCAACAGCTGGACAGATAAAACCCTCTGGGTTAGGTTTAAATCTGAAGTCTGTGCAGCTGGAAGAGAGAACAGGGCAGCAAGAGCCAGGAGCACGAGGACGGAGGTGGGGGTCAGGACCCGGGGACACAGGCAGGCAGAACACGGGGTGTGCCTACTTCCTAGGACAGTGACGGGCACGCAGGTGGCAAGGTGAGGCCCCTGGGAGACTGGAGGCGTTCAGCTGGGAAACGGAAGGTTTCCAGGACATGCACAGGCCAAGGACACCTTCCACCTCGGACACGGGGGGCAGACCTGCTGAGTGGTGGGTCCAGACCCCAGACCTCAGACCTCAGGGCAGTGGGGAGAGGTGAAGGGAAGCAGACCACAGCTCAAGGTAAGAAACACTAGCATCCACAGGACGTAAAAAGGGAGTGGGTTGGCTCATTACATGATGACCTAGCCAAAGGCAGGAGCAACCAAGCAAAGGAAATGCCCAGCCTGTGAGGGATTCTGTGTAGCGGGATCCTGAGTGGTGAGCGGAGGAGGACCTCTAGGGCCTTCAAGTCTTCACTCTCATAATAACGAGGCAAATGACATTCAGTATTTACACATAACCAGTGTTGAAACTACCCTAAACTACTTTCTTAGGTGTTATTTCTTAAAACATGTTCCCAGCAAAGCTTTCATCTCTATTTTGATCTTCCCACACTGCCCCCAAATACCAACTTCCTTCTCTGAGGCAACAGGCTGAACTCGAAGAAAGTTCTTAGAATGTCTGCCTGACCCCCTAGAGATTTCTGATTTAAGTCAGTCATATTAAGCAGGATCACTGCTCAGGGTGAGGAAAGCACTTAGTTCAAGGGCCTGGCATTTGAGCCCTTGGTGACAAGCACTGGTGGGCTAAAGTCAGACCAACAATGGCCTCAGAGTCACTAAACACCACAGGCAAGTTCCATTTTATGAGAACAGGGTTTTGGCTTTGCTTTTTCCAAAGACTTCAGTTGTTATTTCCTTAGGAAAGGGGTGGGTACGCTATTCCTTTTTACTCCCCAGGCTTAGAAGAAAATAAGCAGATGTGTTCTAAACCACTCCACATGTAAGTCATCAAAGATGGGTTGCAATGGAATTTTACTGTCTTGAGAACCGTTGCCATGAGCCGATCAGCCATGGGCTTTGCTTATGGCAGCTCTAGACTCTGACCAAAAATCCTCAGTGAGCCTGGGAGGGAGGGGAGGGGTGAGAGCTCACCATAACCATGTGTGTTTCAGGTGCTCTTACCATGACTTCTTTAGTGAGAAGGAACTGAATCTCGAGTTTAGAATGAGGCTTCTAAAGCAACTTATCCACTGTCTAAGTTAAAACATGGTATACTGAAGAGAAAATAAGATCTGCCTGCAAGACCTGTCCAAATGACCTCAAGCAAACCATTATCCTTCTGAGTTTGTTTTCCATCTGTTAAGTGAGGATTTTACTGGGTTGTTTTGAGAAACAGGGTGACAAAACTATGCACTTTCAACTGCCAGAGTACTACTCTCTCAACTGTCATCCCTTACCGTCATCTCTCTGGAATCTCTATCTACAGATAAATCTTTAATCTTTAATTTATCCCCTACCAGACTGGCTCTGAAATCAGTGAAGGTTCAGATCTTGGCTCTATTACTTCCAGTCACATGACTGTCAGAATTTTAGTCTTCCAATCTGCAAAATGGGCCTTTTACGAGTACCTACTTCAGGGGATTTGTAAAAATTAATCTATTTGTAAAACAAAGTTAGCGCAGTGCTGGCAAGCTATGAAAGTCCAACGAGCACCGTTACTATTACTATCCATAGCAGTAACCAGATCTTTCTCAGGTCCACTCCCCCGCCCAGAACAAGCATTCCACAAATAGCTGAATCAAGGCTGTGCAGTATGCTTTCTCTACATCTAATCAGGTCATTAAATGGCACCTCAACGACCTGGAGAGCTGCACCCCAACAACCTCAGAAGTTGCTGGTTGCTAAATTAAGAGCCAGAAATCAAAAGGAGAGTGAAGCCCAGGCCATACTGTTACTGAGCCCAGGAGCAGACACTGCGTATCTAGGATTTAAACAAGAAGCCCTGTATGAACAAAAGCGAGAGGTGCCCAGCGAGATACCAGTAAGAGCACCAGCGAAATGCTTTCCACAATTCATGTAATTGCAGCTATAGGCTGACTGCCCTCCAGTCCCAAGAAAGCTGCCACCTTTTGGGAACCCACCTTTTTAAAAAGCCCTTTCAAAACCTTTCCTTTTCTGGAAGGGCAGGAAGCAGTGTGGACCAGGATCATTGCCCTGGTGATCAGGGGTAGACAAACCTGAAGAAACCCCGGCTCTGCTGTCTATGATAGCCAAGCCTCAGACATCTCACTGATGCCACAATGACCTGCAAACTATGGAAAATAAGGGTGTCCTCTTCTCAGGAATTCTGTGAAGACTAATGAGAAAGCAGAGAAGGCACTGACAGTGCCTAGTACCTAAGAAGCTCAGTTGATTATAAACCAGCTTGTTATTAATGGTGAACCTAGAGGGATGACAAGGGAGGTGGTCACATTCTAATTTTTATGTTTTGGCAAAAATTAACCTTTTTTCATGTTACCTTTAAAATCAGAAAAAAACTGTTAAATCTTACAACCTGTTATAGGGAACAATTATCGCCCAGTGTGGCAAAGACCACAAGTTGTTCCCTGTATCTATTCTCCACCTGTTTCAAAGGGACAGAACTACAAAATCTTAGCTACATATAAGGCTGCCAAAATTAAAAGCCACATTTCCCAGTTCCCCTTTTAGCAAGATCTGGCCATGAAACCACATTCTGGCTGATGGGGTGGATGCGAGGAGAGATAACTGAACTTTTAAAGACAAATGTGATGGCAGGAACTCTGGCAGCCAGGATGGGCCACAAAGAAAGGGGCTAAACTTCAAGGATGCTGAACATTAACCTAGAAGAATGTGGGTCTCTGAATTCTTTTGGAAGTGGAAACACTATACCAGCCCTAGACTGCCTGGCTCCTGAACTTACTATGACAGGTAAGAACAGTTCAATAATATTTAAGCCATCATTATTCTAAGTCTCTGTTGCCTGCAGTCAACTGACGGCTGCCGTCTGTGGAGTTGCACAGTCGGACACAACTGAAGCGACTTAGCAGCAGCAGCAACTCACCAAAACAGTCTCCAAATGATAAGTCTTTACTAAGGCTTAACTTCATTAAGAATATTTAAATATCCATGTACAAAACATAACTGAAAAGATTTTCAAAAACAACCTGAGAATGAAGGGGATATTTATTCCTAGAATGTGTATTTTATGCCCTTTTGGTTACAACAGTCTTATTATTTTAGCCATATAAAATCTTTTCTTTTAAAATATTTCCGATAACATATGCTAAATACTGTTCCAGTGAGATTATTTTTAAAAAAGGGGGAGGGTGTTACAGAAAATGCAAGCAGCCTCCCTGTATCAATAATCAGAACACTCAGCACACATTCCACAGGGCAGTGGATCTGATGCCTGGGTAATACACTGCCATGGCAACAAGCAGGTTGCTAGGAAACCAAGAGAGATGAACCCCAGGAGGGGCAGCATCTACCTCACGTCCCCGTATTCAGACATCTCTCAGGAGAATTTGTGCACTTAAATTCCCTAAGAGCAAGGAGATAATACAATGCAGTCAATACTGACTACTCGATGAAACAGCTGGTGTCACAAATATCTTCGATGGCAAAGAACATTTGTCTCTTCTTTATAGGATCTTGCTTTTGGAGAACATTCCACAGAGCTGAATAAAAATACTGCCCATTTAATCATTCAGAATGGCATTAGCTAAGAGGCAGCCTGCCTTGATCTGGAGGAAGTAAAGTCCAAATATTCCTCTTATCACAAAAGAAATCTGTGGCAATAAAGCCTTCAAGCTCCCTAGGCTGACATGCCATTACCTCTGGCCCAGATAAGCTATTATTTCTGTTTCTTAAGACAAAGGTTCTTTCTTCCTTGTTTCTCCTCTCCCGCTGCCGCCACGTTTCTAAATTTTCCTCATATGCCAGATCATTCTAGGAAGAAATTAATCCACGTGAAGAAAACAACAGAATGCTCAGGCACACGGCCCTGTGTGGTAACACACACTGAGGGGCAAGGTGATCTTAAGATTGTAAAAGAACGATTCAACTTGGCATACTCCTATCTCCTTCATCCAAGAGCATTCCAGTCCTAACACAACACTGTAAATCAACTGTACTCCAATAAAGAGATTAAAAAAAAAAAAACAAGAGCACTCTAGTCCAATATAAACTATTAGCAAAAGCTCTTCCAATCTGTCAACCTATTAGGTTAATGATCAGTGATGAACTTAAATCACCTTAGGTAAGATTATACCACAGGGCCAGACAGGACTGCCTAACACCTAGCCAGGTGGATGGGTATAGGCAGGGGTCAAAATGCACATCCACGTGGCCCAGGGTATGGCCCAGGAGTCAGTTCAGCCAGCAGCCAGTCCAGGCTCTACCCCATCCTTGCTAATCAGCTAGGTGGTCTCTGCACCCGAAGAAGAAAATATTCTTTAAAATATATTTTTTTTTCATGCAAACTCCACTAATAAGGAATGTTCTGGGCTTATCCCACATTGATTGTTAACTAAAAAGTTCCAGGGACTTCCCTGGCGGTCCAGTAGCTAAGACTCCATGCTACCAACGCAGGGGCCTGGGTTTGCTCCCTGGTCAGGGAACCAGATTCCACACGCTGCAACTGAGAGTCTGCATGCCTCCACTAAAGATCCTGCGGGCTGCAACTAAGACCTGGCACAGGCAAATAAATTAAATGTAAAATAAAACAAGGGTCAGACACGCGTGTGTCTACAACAAGTTTCACTTACTTAACACTTAAAAAGCGTACCACCTTCACTGAAAATGCCGAAATCTAAAATTCAGACCACAGCATGGATAAGGGCAGGATACTAGAATGCCCCCAGCATTCTGATTTAGTTGCTCTCACCTGTGAGGGCTCTTGTGCGGATAAAATCGATTTTAAGCAAAAGCTCCTCGAAGAGAGCTGGGCACACAGTGAACTCTCGGGAAGGGTCACCTACTCTGACACCTGCAGTTCCTGTAAATCAGCTACACCGGTGGGTCACACTCCAAGCACGGTCTATGGAACCCTGAGGGTCTCACAGATTCTTTCAGAGGGTCCGTGAGGTCAAAATCCTCATCATAAGAGTAATATGAAGATGCTAGTTGCCTTGTTCACTCATTCACCCACAGAGGAGGAGCAGTGGAATTTTTCCGGAAATATGTGACATGTGACAGTGCAAAGAATGAATGCAGAAGCAACTGAAAGCCCAGCCAGAGGTTAAAAAGATTGCAAAAATGTAAAAGAAACTGTTCCCTTCCCTCAGTGTGATTGTGTTTAGGAAAAGAGCTATTTTTCATTAAAATCACAGTATTTTAACATGTAATGGATTTATTTTTTTAAGCATTATTTTTAAAATTGTGTCGATTTATAACATGGTAAATATCAACAGATATAATCCACATTAAGAAAAGTTCTTTGGGGGTCTCTCAATGTCTCCTGAATACACACGGATCCTGAGACCAAAAGTTGGAGAACCACTGCGTTAAAACATTTATAAACAATCAAGTTCTGGAACCAAAAGGAGGGGAAACAACTTCCAGAAATTATCAGGGCCGCCAAGGGTATCTAAGTCATGTTCGGCTCTGGTGTCCCTACTCCCTACACAAAATCCTCTCCAGCAAGTTTGCGGGACAAGGGACGGGCAGTTTCTAGTCTGGACGCAAACTAGTATCAAAAGCCAACAGTTCATCTGAATCCAAAGTCACTCCTGATTTGGCAACTCCTAAACATGATGTCTCAAAATTAGTTTCAGTTAATAAAAGAAAATGCTTTGTTTAATCGTGACAAAGACTTGATGCTACCAGCATTTAGGTTTCCTGAGCTGACATCTGCTTTCTATGCCTCACACCACAGTCCAGCAGTGCTGAGCACCTATGAGGTGCTGAACACTGTTATACACGCTGCAGATCCGTAAGTGACCGTGACAGCAAATGAAAACACATCACACGATGCCAGGCAGAGCTGAGCGTTATGGAGAGACATGAAGCCAAGGTAAAGCAAGACAAGGGCAGGGTGGCACAGCCATTTCAGACAGGGCAGTGGACAACGGCTAAGCAGAGAGCAGGCACACGATGATCTGAAAAGGAAGATGTCCCAGACCGGCAGAACACAAACGCAAAATTCTGAGCAACAGTAACTCAGCAGACCTGACCTGACAGGAGAGGGAGAAGAACCCTCCAAAGTACCCGAGGACCAGAGGACGCGGCCATGTACGATAAACTGCAGGTTATCCCCTACATGGCCCTCTGGCATCAGCGCCTGCACACGCAGGACAGCAGCCCAGCATGGCTGTTAAAGGAGTTTTGTTTTGGCTTTTATCTTTTTTTTTTACTGTAATAAGTGATATCACAAAGACTGGCCAAAAGAACTTTCTGTAACATCTCCTGTCATGTAAAGAATTACCTTTAAAAAGCAGTATCTATCCAAATATGACCAGAATTCAACTTTAAAATTCAGAAGTGTCATTAGAATCCATCTCACTTTTTCTGGGACACAGATGCCCATCAACAGGTCTAACTAACTCAAACCACCTATACAATAAAATACGCTGCAGCTACTTTTTTAAACAGCTGGGAAGCAGAAAGTGATTAAGAAAACAGGACAACTGGAGTGCAATGTGGTACTCTGGATCCACTCTCAGAACAAAAGAATGAGCTTAGCGGGAAAAGTGGGAAAATCCAAATAAAGTGTGCAGTCTGCATGCGTGCTCAGTTGCCTCCAACTCTGCGACCGCATGGACCACAGCCCACCAGGCTCCTCTGTCCATGAGATTTTCCAGACAAGAAGACTGGAGGGGCTGCCATTTCCTCCCCCAAGGGCTCTTCATGACCCAGGGATTGAACCCGAGTCTCTGGCATTGGCAGGCAGATTTTTACCACTGAGCCACCTGGGACGCCTAGGCAGTCCAGTTAACAGTTTAATTTCTTACTTCTAACAGGTGTACAGTGATTACACAAGATGGTAACAGCAGGGCATACAGGGTGAAGGGTATACAGAAACTCACTGTACTAGCTTTCCAACTTTTGTACAAATCTAAGATTATTCCAAAATTAAAAAAAAAAATTTAGAAAGTATAGATCTGTATACTCTAAAGATATAAAGATACTATATAAAGATATAAATAGAAATGCAAAACCACCTCATTTTTTTTCTACTTAACATGGCAAAATTTCAAGTTTGACATCAAATGTTAACTTAACTAAAAACTGCATATTCTGTGGGGACAGAAATTCCTAAAATCATTTTAGAAATTAATTCAGCAATTTCTAATTAAGATGGAAATAGATACTATCCAACTCTTTATGACCCCATAGACTATTCTGCCAGGCACCACTGTCCATGGAATTCTCCGGGCAAAAATACTGGAGTGGACTGCCATTCCCTTCTCCAGGGGATTCTCCTGACCCAGGCATCAAGTCCCGTTTTCCTGCACCCCAGGCAGATTCTTTACCATCTGAGCCACCAGGGAAGCCCAGATATACTCTACAACTCAGCAATTCTGTTCCTAGGTATATCCTGTAAGGAAGTGTCTGTTCATGTGCAGAGCAGTTATTTACAGCAGAAAAATAAAACTGGAATAATCTGAATGTCTAGCAACAGAATGGAGAATAAGTATCATATAAATGGAATACTGTGCTTTAGTGAAAATGAATGAAACAGACCTAAATTTTCAAAATGAACCTCATTAGCAAAAAAAAGGGAAAAAACCCAAGAATACATATTATTTATAAAATGTTTAAAATATCCAGAACAATTACTACTCATACCTGCTGGAGATCACACTTACATGCATGAAAGTATAAAGACAGACCTTCAGGGAGATAATAAACACCAAGCCCAGGAAGGCAGTTATCTATGGAAGGAGGTGGGTTGTTCTGTATCTTAACTAGGGGATTAGAACTGTGGTGTTGAAGACTCTTGAGAGTCCCCTGGACTGCAAGGAGATCAAACCAGTCAATCCTAAAGGAAATCAACCCTGAATATTCATTGGAAGGACTGATGCTGAAGCTGAAGCTCCAGTACTTGGGCCACCTGATACAAAAAGCTGACTCACTGGAAAAGATCCTGATGCCAGGGAAGATTGAAGGCAGGAGGAGAAAGGGATGACAGAGGATGAGATGGTCGGATGGCATCGCTGACTCAATGGACATGCGTTTGAGTAAACTCTGGGAGATGGTGAAGGACAGGAGTGCAGAAGTCCATGGGTCACAAAACAGTCGGACACAGCTTAGTGACTCAACAACGAATAGACATGGGTCTTCATTATAATTACTCTTGTACTTTTCTGGATGTCTAGGATGCTCCATGATTGGGAAAAAAAAAAGAGCAAGGAGCAAACAGTCAGTGTCATATGTGTTTGAGTTAAAAAGAAAAACAGAAGGGCAATTATACACCCAGTCACCTGTAGGTAACCAGGGAGGTTCCTAAAGAAGCTGCCTCTGGGAAAGGCCCGAGGGTGGGGGTGGGGGAAGGTGGTAGGAGGAAGACCGAATTTTACTCTCTGCCCCATTACAATAACGTAACTTGTTTGTGATGCGCAGTTACTACCTAATTAGCTCACCTCCACTGATGGATAGGGAACCAGACTGGGGGGTGAGAGGTCGCAGAGGGGGTGTGGAACAGGCTCCGGGGACCACGGTTAGTGACGATGGGCCTAGAATCTGAGCAGTCAGGTTACCAGGAGCCAACCTGATCTGCTGGGCTGCTCTGTTAAAGACTGATGTATCAACTGAGAGTCTGGCTGCCGAGCCAAACTCTTTCCCACCTCCCCCCTAATAATGGCTGACTACCTACCCTGGTTCGTTTTCTGACCCAGTAATTAAGACCAACACACACATTTACAAGTCAATGTGATTTTGTTTGTTGTTAAATTTACAACATCTTCTGAAATGAAAGAAGGCACGAGGCATCACAAAATCAAGGGCTGAGATGAGAGGGTTCGCTGCACCGGCAGAACAAGGCCATCACCAAACACGCACTGCTTCTACACATGGCGAGACAACAAAGCTTACAGCGCTTAGTGCCTGGGCCCCGTCATGCAGTGATGCTATGGACGCATCACTACAGCCCAGTTAGGCAGGAATGACTATCAGTGCTACTTGTAAAGTAGTTTAAGAAAACTGCCCGGGGTCATACAGCCAGTGCTGTGATTAGTTAAAACTTCAATTCCACAGGATCATCTCACTCCCATATTAAAGAATTACAAATTCCACAAGAAAACATGAAATTTGGACAGATTCTTCTTCAGTGCACAGGCCATTACCCAAGGTCACAATTCAGTTTCTGAAACTTCAGTAAACAGAAGTAAAGGAATGAGTGCTTTTGCCAACAAATTCTTCATCCCAATCACTACAGTATTTACCATCAATTTTTAAAGGATTAAAAAAAAAAAAAAAAAGACAAGAAAAATCCAGACCCTCCCTCCAGGAGAAAGACCCAAATCATGGGTGTCAGGACCCAGGCTTAGGTTTAGAATGCCCATGCTGGAAGACTGCCTCCAGAAGCCGCAGCGCACACGGGCCCAACGAGGCAAGGTGTTGGCCTTGAGAATGTCTCATGCCTTACTAGGTGCTTTCCTCAGCCAGCAGTTCCCTGTTCGCCCTTCCTCTTCCCAATCTAGTCAAGCCACAGCCTGGCCATTCCACAGATTCACATCTCAAGAAAATGTAGGAGCAAGTTCCCCTTCCTCATTTAGAAAAACTCAGGCCACCTGATCCAATACACTTCGGCTATCATAGGTGGTACTGGATACACCTTGTCAAATGCAATTAAATAGCTCTTACTAAATCCTTGATTGGCTAATAACCCCTTCATGAATTATATTACTATGAATGCTGATTCTGACTAAAAACTGATAAACAGGAAACTGTCCAAATTCCTGACAGGTGAGAACTGGAATTGACTTCCCTGGTGGCTCAGAAGGTAAAGAAGCTGCCTACAATGCAGGAGACCCAGGTTTAATCCCTGGGCCAGGAAGATCCCCTGGAGAAGAGAATAGCTACCCAATCCAGTATTCTTGCCTGGAGAATCCCATAGGCAGAAGAAACCTGCAGCGAGGTCCCAAAGGGTTGGACACAACTGAGCAACGCTTTCACTTTCTGACAGGTGAAAACTGAAACTGATGATATTCAGCAGGCTTGCCGTAATCATGTCTTGCATCTTAATAAGTGGATTCCCAGATGGCTCAGTGGCAATCTGCCTGCTAAAATGCAGGAGATGTGAGTTCAATCCCTGGGTTAGGAAGATCCCCTGGAGAAGGAAATGGCAACCCACTCCAGTATCCATGCTGGGAAAATCCCATGGTCAGAGGAGCCTGGTGGGCTACAGTCTGTGGGGTCACAAAGAGTCAGATTTGACGGAGCATGCATGCGCACAACATCTTAATAAAAATAAGCTGTCACAGGACTTCCCTGGTGGTCCAGTGGTTAAGAATCCACCTGCCAATGCAGGGGACATGGGTTCAATCCCTGGCCTGGGGACTAATATCCCACATGCAGTGGGGAAACGAAGCCCATGAGCCACAGCTACTGAGCCCTCCCACACCTAGAGCCCGTGCTCCACTGCAATGAGAAGCCCCACACAGTAACTAGAGAAAGCGAGCACAGCAACGATGACCCAGCAAAGCCAATGATAAAGAAAAAACATTTTTAGAGCAGCTATCAAACGAATGTAAGTTTGTATATAATACATTCTAGAATCCCTAGAGAGCTACCTGCCTCAGTGCTGGGCAGACTGTTCAGCTGGCTAGCCTCTACACAAGTGCCAGTAACAGGCAGCTAAGCTTTAGGGAATATGTACCACCTCCCAGACACCAAGCCACAGGTCTTATCCTTTTCACCTTACTAACGCTGGGCCTGCCTTTCTCCACTAGAAGAATCACCCAACAGTATATCCTCACTATATGATCCCATGTATAAAAGCTCAAAAACAGCAGTTGGGTTTTTACATTGACAGTGCTAGAAGCTAAGCGAGTGGTTTCCTTTGGGACAAGTTAGAGATGGCAGGCACAGGGGCTTCTGGAGTGGACCTGCTCACGGGCCCTAATACCTCAATTTGTACACTTAAAATGTGCATGTTTTCTGTGTGTAAATTACAGCCCAGTAAATTTGTAAAGAAGTAACCAGTTCATGCTGATGGAAGGACAGACAAAGAGCAAGCACTATCAGTCCTGGGTTCTGATTCTGACTTCCCCAGTAAATGGCCTACAGTTTGGGGGAGTCATTTCTGGGGGCCTCGATATCTTCATTCCTGAGCAGTCAGAGGAGGTACTCTCCATTTCTCTCAGTATACCATCACTGCCATTTCTTTTCCAGGTGGAGAAAAAGGACAGGCAACAGGAGGATTGGAAAAGTAACTCAAAAGCAAACGTCTCTACCACCAGGACATCATTGAAACACAAAGCAGAAAGCCTCTGCAGATCCAGAATGACACCCTCTCAGGGAGCAGATGATGGCTGCCGTCACCAGGCACCTTCATTAACAAGCTCAACATCAATCTTAAACATTTTTTTATCTTTTCAAAAACCTACACTGAGGCCAGAACTGTCAAAGCAAGCAGGCATTCACACATTGTGTTCAGAGTATGAATCAGTGAAGTTGCTCAGTCGTGTCCAACTCTTTGTGACCCCATGGACTGTAGCCTACCAGGCTCCTCCATCCATGGAATTTTCCAGGCAAGACTACTGGAGTGGGTTGCCATTTCCTTCTCCAGTTCAGAGCATGACCTTGCCGTAATCCTGAAGGCTGGGCAGCAAGGTTAGAGCACACTATTACACACTCCTATCTGCCAAGTGCTCTGGGAAGAAGGTGTCTAGGTTAGCTGTCTGGTTAGCCATACTCCCTTGTATACTGTACCAGAGGAGGACTTTACGTTTCCTCTTTGTGGGGTGTGATTCAGAACCCCTAAGGGTCTCGTGAGGAGTGACTCATTGCCAGTAAAAAAAAACTGGATACTGAAAAACGAAATAATTGTTCTCAATCAGTATAGTTAGAGACTACAGACCATGGAATAACAAGCAAGAAAAAGTTTATTCAGTGATTACAAACCAAAAATCTTTATAAACTGATCGCCTTTCATAATCCACAAGTAAAACAAGGTTAGGAGCTTGGTTTAAGGTTAAGACACATTCCTGGAAGTTGCTGAAAGCTAACATGAGGAAAAACACCTTATATCTATCTCACGTATAAATAACTTATTTCTTTGATTTTTCCATCAACTGTCATCCATTCTGTTATGGTTTAACTTAAATTTGGATTGCTGCATGAGTTAAAATGGAAGCGAGCCCTTAAATTACAGTTCACCAGAAACAGAACCTGAGAATGGCTGTAAAGATCCGATTTATTTACCTCAGTGGGCTATTATCTGAGAACACTCGGATTAGTGAAAGCACCTCTCTGTATTTAAATTAAAACTTGGCTCTATTATCTCACTCCGAGCCCTTTGCCACGATTATTTAAATGAGGTTAAGATGTGAAGACAAAGGCTGAGGGTGTGGGGCGGGCATAGGGCCCTTTCTAATTCCTGGAAGGCAGTGCAGCTAGGTCTCAAGCTTGGCCCTGTAGAGATTTTAACAACCATGAGTACTACTTCTGGACAATTAGTGGGTGTAAGAATACTGCTGTGTAGCGCCAACTTCTCAGGTACCTACATTTTCACCAAAATAAAGGCCACTGCCAAAGCCGGCCAACGGCCATGCAAGATGAAAGGAGGGCTCCATTGCGAACAAAACCCTCATATCTTCGAGATGTGGGGTGAAGAGTAGAGTGAAAGTGAAGTCGCTCAGTCGTGTCCGACTCTTTGCGACCCCGTGGACTGTAGCCCACCAGGCTCCTCCGTCCATGGGATTCTCTAGGCAAGAATACTGGAGTGGTTTGCCATTTCCTTCTCCAGGGGATCTTCCCGACCCAGGGATCGAACCAAGGTCTTCTGCATTGCAGGCAAACCCCTTTAACCTCTGAGTCACCAAGGTGAAGAGTAAACACGTATACAAAGATAAGCATCAACACAGAAGATACATGATACTTCAATGTTTTTAAAAACTGGGGCAAAAAGAGGCCAAGGGCCGAACTCTGTCCAGAAGTTGAGGCTCCAGTCCATCTCGATCATGTGCACCCAGCAGAAGCAGAACACAGCTGCTGGAGGGGGTCACCCTACAAGCCCACCCCGAGAGGAGGACAGAGTTTAAGGGAAGGGCCCGGTGAGCCCCAGCCACGCCCACTTAAGCCTTGAGGGAGACGCTACTTCCCCCGCCCCACCCGCCGGACCCCAGACCCTTAGCAAACAGGTTCCCAACGGCCTCCCGCAGCCCCTCCGCCGCCCAGCAGCTACCAGGCGCTGCGCACGCGCCTGCGCAGTGCGCGCCCCCCGCCAATCCCTGCGGAGGGCGGAGGGGGCAAGGCCGGGTACAGCCCGCTCCAGGACAAGCGGGCCGCGTTCTGCGGGGGACCCCTACCCCAGGCTGGCGGGGTGGGGCTCTCAGGGCTTACCCCCGCCGAGGAGGCTGGCCAGGACGAAGAACGAGTACATGGCGCCACCGAACTCCGCAGTCTGCAATGCAGAGCGTCAGCTGATTCTCGGCGAATATAAACCTGCTCCGCCCCAGAGCCGCCCACTGCGCAAGCGCAAGATCAATCCCCGCCGGGCGGGTCCGAATGCCCGCCCCCCCGCAGCCTGACTCAGCGCCACACAGGGCGCCTGCGCGGAGGGGAGGCGGGGCGGGGCGGGGCGGAAGGAGGGAGGGGTCATCAAAAGAATACATCATTGAAGACGTGAGGGATTATTTATATAAAATGTCTTTCAAGCCTCACCTTTCTTCTCTGACGTGCCGTTTTCTGTTATTAGGGCCATTTTTCAGCCGAGAATTGAAAAGGTTATCTACTTTTTCTAAGCTCTCACAGTCAGAACTCAAACTCACCACCTGACCCAAAGCTGTCTCCTAAATTGACATTCATGGTGTTTAAGTGGCCGGGCTAGCGCGTAGCTTCATTCTGGTCCCTGATTTTCCCTCTTCACATCTCACACCCACCATCCCTTCTCCCTGTGACTCACAGACCGGTTTTTCCAATATTAGATCTGTAGGGTTTCACGGCAGGTCTCAGATGTGCAACTTCGGCATGTGAGTCTTTTCGCCCACCCAACGTGTTAGTTTAAGAAATGACATACAGTGGTTTTCTATTTCATGTTTCCCCTCTTAGGTCTTCAACTGTCTTTGACTAGCGACTGTCATCATGTCAACAAAGTAAATAAAACCTGGTCGGCTGAATGAGAATTAATATTGGGTGGAAGACCCCTGGAGTAGGAAATGGCAACCGACTCCAGTATTCTTGCCAGGAGAATTCCATGGACAGAGGAGCCTGGCGGGCTACTGTCCATGAGGTCGCAAAGAGTCAGACACAGCTGAGCACACACACACTTGTCTTTCGAATTAAAGGCAATGGAGACCCTACGGACTTAAGAGAAATTACTGCTTCTCCCTTAACTACCTAGAAGAATTTAAATTGGAAATTTAAAAAATAAAATAAATTGGGAATTTTTTCCCAGAGAGTTACTACCAGGGACACATTTTATCTACATGACCTCCATCTATATGGCAGGGCAGATCCCTAATTACCAAAAAATCTGCTCTTATCTGCCTGTGGGTGACCCTCCTGTTCTTGGAAGCCCCAGGTCCCTACTCTATTCCTTATCTCAAGATGGGGTATATATCTCATTTTACCTCTCTGTCTCTGACCTGCTCTTGTTTGTGGGATTCATGAACATATGAAATTAAATTTTGCTTTCTGTTAATCTGCCTTACATCATTTTAATTATCCGACCAATCAAAAGAACCAAAGAAGAGAAGGGAAAATTTCCCCTTCCCAACAAACACACTCCATCCCAAGGCCCTACTAAGGTCTGTCCCGGAGTTGGAGGGAGTGGAGCCAAGGGACTGAGGACCAAGATGGGGGAGGATAGGAAGTGCCTGAGTCACTGGAGAAGGGAACAAGAAGTGAAGCGGGAATTGAGAACCAGGCCAAAAATCAGCCAGTGGCCTCGGTGGAGAAGGAAGCAGCCCCCCCGCCTCCCATCTAGTGCTCAATTGTCATCCTACTCCAGAATGAGAAAGGCCTGGGTGGCCCACAAAACCCCTTACCTTCTACCCATGCTGGACCCTCTGGTTCTGAGCACAGAGATGGTGATCCTCACCTCACCATCCCCCAAAGGACAAGTACCTGAAAGTTCAAAGGAAGGAAGGGAAGGAAATCTCAGCCTAATTTTAGGGCAGACCCTTACAGATCTTTCAGTCTCACTCCATCATCGTACCGAATGAGAAATTCAGACCTAGAATGGGAAGGGCATTTATCCAAGGTTACACTGGACCAGGGAGGGGCAGACCCAGGGTCCCATCCATCTGTGACAATCTTAGGAACAGGCCACAGACAGAGGTCTCGGTGCCTTTGGCCCACCTCCTCCGCCTCACCTCCACCACCACCCCCACACCTCGGCTCTTACTTCCCACTGGGGAGCGGGATGGGGAAGTGTGCACTGCAGTGGGTGATGTGAAAGAGCTGAGTAAAGTTAGGACGAGATCCGGTCTAAACTGGATGCCTCATTGACTGGCCTCAGTGGCAAGATGGAGAGCTGCATAGCTGCCCCCATCCACAGGCTTCCTAAGTCCAGGCACAGCACGGGGCACAGCACCCAAACAGCCAGATAAGGGCAAGGGACGTGGGGTCCCAGGACACGGCCTGGTCCCCAGCTCCTCATCAGTGAAGGAGGCAAAGCATTCCATGCAGAGGTTACAAGACCCCAAGCCAAGAGGAAACCTGGAGACCTTCAGGTCACAGGCTCCCACTTTGCTGGAGTTACTGCGCTTACAGAGCCCAAACCAACCATGGCACCCCCACTCCAGTACTCTTGCCTGGCAAATCCCATGGACGGAAGAGCCTGGTAGGCTGCAGACCATGGGGTCTCCAAGAGTCAGACACGACTGAGCGACTTCACTTTCACTTTTCACTTTCATGCATTGGAGAAGGAAAGGGCAACACACTCCAGTGTTCTTGCCTGGAGAATCCCAGGGACAGGGGAGCCTGGTGGGCTGCCGTCTCTGGGGTCGCACAGAGTCAGACACAACTGAAGCAACTTAGCAACAGCAGAACCAATCATGACTTTTTTAATACCCCACCTCCCTGATAACCACAGGGATATGTCAGTGTTTTTGCGATGAACTTTTCATGCCTTTTATTTGCACACCTGGAACACAAGAGTAATATGTTCCTTAATCCACCCTCTTCCCTGTAAGGATAGGATTTTAATAAAGAATATAAAAGCAGTAAGTGGGTTATGATCATTTTTTACCAAATCAGTAGATGCTTAAATCCTCTTAAAATACCTTCTGAACCATCTGTGTGTAGGTAACAAGAGCTATGAAGCTATTTGGACCCCTTGACCCTATAATACCATTCCTAGCTTTGTACCCCTCTCAAAGAAATAATCCAGAGCTAAGAAGTATTTTATCCAAAGTGTTCACAGAAGGGCCCTTTGTAACAGTGGAAACTGGAAAGATTTCAAATGCTGAAAGATGATGGGCTAGCTAAGGAAATAGGCCTGGATAAAACAATGTTACTTGAAGCAGCTTTGAAGCATGAGGCAGAAGCAGCAGCATGCCCTTCTCTCTCAGAAGTGGCAGGATTTTCAGGAGAGAAACAGAGAATCAGAGGTGGAAAGAGCCTTGACTTTGGGTTGTACCCATCATTACATTATTTCACTCATTGCCATGTCCATGTTTTATTTTATACTTTTTAAAAAATATTATGGGAAAATTTTAAAAGGTAAAAGAAAATCCCCTTCTTTCCTCCCTACTATGAGCTCAAGTTTTTAGGAACTGTAAATATATTTTTCCTCAGAAATGTGAGCCACGCTGGAGTTCCTGGTAGGGTTCTTCATGGCTTTCCAGTTCTGGGGTCCCAGTTCCTCATGAGGCCTCACTTCTAGGGCCTGAGATCTGTGAGACTCCCACCTATAAGATGAATAATTCCCCTTCTGGCCCTGGACAGCATCCATCTGTCACTGTTTCTACAATGGAAACAGCCCTTGGCCAAGACAGCTGATAGAACTGAGGCATCCACTAGGAAGGCCCAGCTCAGCTGTCTGGCACCAAAGCTCCACCCTGGGTCCCCATCATCCTGGAAGCACCCTAACTTCCCCCCGGCCAATTCCTAGCCTCTGGTGTCTTTTCCTCTCTTCCCACCAACCCTGGACTGCTGGAGAAATCAACTGTGTCAGCTAGGCTCACAAATTCATCTGTGCTATTAATACTTGGCACCTTTTCGGCCCTCCCATGTGGCCGAGTCTGCTACTGTCTCCTAATATCCTTCACCTCTTTTCCCTTGATCTTGGTAATTTGTAATCAAACTCCCTACTTCTGCCTGCACATATGGCCACCCAGAAAAAAAGAGATTTCATAACCTCCCTTGCAGCCAAAGGACTTCATTCTGGCCAATGAAATAAAAGAACACGTGCCAATTTTGTGACTTTAAGGTCCTGTTCTTAAAAGGAAGAGAAACAGCCAGTGCAAATATTTGACAAATCTGAGTGACTATCACTTTCACCTTCACTGCCAGGACACTGACCATTTTGTTGGGGGAATGTCTTGGAAGATCCCAGCTGAGCCAAGGTGTTGTCCTGGAGGGGTGGGTGGTCCCAGAGGATGAGTAAGCAGAGGAATGGGCATCAGGGAGTCAGCAGTTATTTACCAGATGGTACAGAAGTTGGTGAGAGTTGGACCATAAAAAAGGCTGAGCGCTGAAGAACTGATGCTTTCGAATTGTGGTGCTGGGGAACTCTTGAGAGTCCCTTGGACAGCAAGGAGATCAAACCAGTCAATCCTAAAGGAAATCAACCCTGAATATTCATTGGAAGGACTGATGAAGCGGAAGCTCCAATATTTTGGCCACCTGATATGAAGAGCCAAATCATTGGAAAAGACCCTGATGCTGGGAAATATTGATGGTAAAAGGGGAAGGGGGCAGCAAAGGATGAGATGGTTAGATAGCATCACCAACTTAGTGGACATGAATTTGAGCAAATTCTGGGAGTTAGTGAAGGACGGGGAAGCCTGGCATGAGGCTGTCCATGGGGTCGCAGAGTCAGACACGACTTAGCAACTGAACAGCAACAAAACACAAGTATTTGGGCTTCCCTAGTGCACAGTGGTAAAAGAATCCACCCACCAATGCAGGAGACGGGTTTGATCCTTGGGTTGGGAGGATCCCCTGGAGAAGGAAATGGCAACCCACTCTGGTATTTTTGCCTGAGAAATCCCATGGACAGAGGAGCCTGGTGGGCTACAGTCCATGGGGTCACAAAAGAGTCTGACGTGACTTAGTGACTAAACAACAACAGAAGTATTTCAGTAATTTTACTCCTAAACAATGCTGTTGATTTGTAGCAGCTAAATGTCAGCTGTGGCTGCAAATTCCTTTCTTATGTTGGATTGCAGACACAATGGCAGGAGCTCAAGCATTCATTCTGGGCCATGAAGTAGAATCCTTGCTATGGATGGATGACAAAGCAACAAGAACCTGGATCCCTGATAATTATATTTGTTCTATATTATCCACCTCCACTATTTACTATCCCCCACTATTTACCACCTCCACTGAAGTACTATCCACCTTTACTACTCATATAAACACATCCATATCTCATTTAAGGTTTCATTATCTCAAGTTTTTATTATCTTCCAGATCTTTTCAACAATGCTCAAGTCTCAACCGCACCTTTGTCTTCTTCAGGCTCAATTCTTATTTTTACCTCTTTCCTTCTATTTCTGAAAAGGAAATGCCCTTTCTTCTTTTGTGAGGCCAGACTGTAGCTACTAAACCCTCCTGTGTGTTTGCTGATCAGCTCCTACGACTGATCCCTATGAGGACAGAACTGATACCCTGTCCATTCTTTTTATATTTAATATATTTTTTCCTTCTTAAAAATTAAGAGTATAGTTGATTTACAATATTACATTAGTTTTAGGTATGCTCAATTCTCTTTGTTCCTCATACTTTACCAGTCGTCAAATGTTTTTCTTATTCGCCCCTCAAGTGCTTTGCTCCATCAACTCTCCTTTCCTTTTTGATATCCTCAGTCTTCCCCCTCACCACTGACTCTTCTCCCTCAGCCTATAAATATACACAAGGCTCTCCTAGCCTAAAAGCAATATCACCCCTGACTTTCACTTCAGCTACTTCCTCGTACCTTCCCTTCACTTCCTTGCACCTTGAAACAGTCACCTACATTGTTTACTACTGGCCCTCCAGACTAACCATAACCCTGCCCACTGCTCCATGGAATGGCTTTTTGAAAGTAAAACAGTAAATCTCTACTTGGAAAGTCCAACAGCACCTTCTCATTCCCTTTAGCCTCTGACCCTGTCGGCCTGTTCCTCCTTCCTACAGCTCTCCCAGCTTGGCCTCTGTAACACAACAGCTCTCTGTGGAATGCTGGACACCCAGCACACAAGCCCCCATGCCTGCTTCCTCACCCAAGACAGACATCACTAGAAGAACTTGACTTTGAAGCCTCTTCAACTCAGTACTCCAGCTGCTAGGACCAGCTGATCAAAGTTGGGTCGTGGATGGACATGTACTTGCCATCTTTCACATGTCTGGGAAACAGGCTCTGAGACTGAGACGTGTGGGCAGGACTCTTCAGCAAGCACATGCTCCCAGAATCACACCTGTGAGGCAATGAGGGCAGCAAGACAGGGCAGAGGGGGAACTGCACTCCAGTGAAGTTGCCACTGAGGCCTCAGCCCATCCCCTGTCTTGTAGGGATGGCCCTGCAGAAGTGTCCTCAATTGAGGCAAGAGGAATGGCCCCACCTCAGCATAACAGTGTCCCGGGAGGGGCAGAACTTTGGGCCAGGGGCTCCCTTTGGCTGAGGGCAGTTCCTGAACAGCGGCTGTCCATCAGTATGGGCTTCCCTTGTGACCCAACTGGTAAAGAATCTGCCTGTAATGCAGGAGGCCTGGGTTGGGAAGATCCCCTGGAAGACGGAAAGGCTACCCACCCCAGTGTTCTGGCCTGGGGGGTTGCAAAGAGTTGGACACGACTGAGCCGACTTTCACTTCATCCGTCAGTATGGACTGAATGTTTGTATCCTGTTCCAAAATTCATACATTGAAGCTCAATCCCCATGCAGTGACTATATTTAGAGATGGGGCCCCTAAGGGAGTCATGAAGATTCAATGAGGTCATAAGGGTGGGCCTCTGATCTCACAGGATTAGCATCCTTATCAGAAGATACACCAGAGATCTTGCTCTCCCCTGCACCCCAACCCCGAACCCCAACTGCACACACACGGGAAAGGCCATGTGAGCACACAGCAAGAAGGCAGTCATCTGCAAGCCAGAAAGAGAGTCCTCACCAGAAACCAAACCAGCAGAAACCTCGATCTTAGACTTCTGGCCTCCACAGCTGTGAGAAAATAAATGTCTGCTGTTTAAGCCCCCTGCTCTGAGGTACTTCACTGTGGCAGCCCAAGCTGATGAGGACCAGTTTGCAGATGTGAGTCCTTAGCAGGCTGCACTGCAGGCAAAAGGGAAATGAGTTCTGTTAAAAAGCAAAAATTCAATTGAGTAGATTTTTAAGATCTTATTGGCTTTATTCAACAATTCATGAACTGTTGCAGCATCCAATCTGGCAGATAAGAAGGAGCTTGGAGGAGCTGTACAAAATGAAACACTTTTAATGGACAGAAGGGAGTAGGAACAAAGAAGTTATACGAGGTCAAGTTTGACTAAGTCAAGACAAACAGCTTGGCTCTGGCAAGGTCACTTTCCTTTAGGGGATGTCAGGAGTCTATCAGCCAGATGACCTGACCTAATGCTGATTGCTCACTAGGTGATTCCCAAATGACTGGTTCAAGATTCCGTTTCTGGAAAATCCAACACTGTAATGAAGTCTCCGTCTGGAGTCACCAGGATTAACACAAGTGACTCCATTTGGGGCCTGCTGTCTTGTGCTTAACAGTCCCTCAGTCCTGACGAGAGATCGAGGGGTGCAGAGCACCACTCTCACATCCCTGCTCTGGGTGTCCTCCTCCTTCTCTGACATTTCTTCTCAGAACACAAGCCTTGGCCCTAACCCAGCTCTGCAATCTGCTCCCTTGAAATACCAGCCTTGCCCCTCCCTCGCATGGTCCCAGCCACTCTGCCCCACACCCCGAGGGTTGCCTGAATAACCTGTGTGGTTTCACATCTTTGTGCCCAGTAATACCTACTTCCTCACCTCAAATTCCCTTTTCTACTTTTTACCCTGGGGAACTTTTATTTAACCTTCAAAACTCAGTTAAAAGGATACTCCTAGAGGAAAGTCTTTTCTGTGCTGTAGGAGGTGGTCAAGGCTCCCTCCTGCCCCTTCTGTACTTGTTCACTTCTCAAGTAGCTGTCTTGTTATTTTCAGCAGTACTTTTACTGAGCATCTAGTATATACCAGAGGCTGTGGATGCTGAACTGAAAGATACAGGCTGAATGGAAAAGCCATACTTAGGGCCTGATGTCATCTCACGCTCTCCAGGGAAGCCAGAGTGCCCCCTGGGTGCACGGCTCTCTCAAGGTTCCTGGTGCACAGGTCCCATATGGCACCTTGGGGCTCTGCCACCTTCCGGGCTGGAGATGAGCCCAGTCCCAGGCAGCCAGTCTGCTCTGGAGGCTGGCCACCCCCAGGATGCAGCTGGCCCCAGAGCTCTGCTCCCTGGTATAGTCTAGTGGACCGTGCCTGGCTAAGCCAGTTGGGTGCTCTGTGGGGAGCCAGCCTGGGGGCTGCTAAGAGCTCGCACTGAGGACAGGAAGTCAGCTGCGGGCATTGGAGCCCATGAGAGACAGCTGAGTCACCGCAATAAAGTCTGCCAGCCCAAGAGGTTGGAACCCTTTTGAGAACTGCTGAAAGCTGAGAGCACTCTGCCAAAATAATGCTCACACACAACATTCAACATTTTGCACTAGTTTCAGGAGATTCTCAGACCTCCACTGTCCATCTGTGAATGTCAGAATGAGAACTATAGTAAACCCAAAGAGGGAAGTGACAGAGCAAGTCACAAGGCCAGTAGGGAACAGAGCTGGGACCAGACCATTCCAGTCCTCCTGGTTGAACACTTTAACCTCAGTCCCAAGCACCTGCCTTTCACCTCCTGGAAAGTGTCCCAGTTCCCTCCAGCCTCAGGCATCATTCTCTTCCCCTGACTTCTAGAATACCCATAAGCCCTTGCTCCAGGTCAGTTTTGGAGGGTGAACAATAACAAAGGTAAGATTAGACTGAAGACTTAGTTCCTGAGCCTGAAAGGAAAGCAAGAACTGTTCAATAATCATATTGAGTACATTAGCATATCTTTAACAAGTAAAGCTTCCTAATGAACTTGGATTTTAGAGGAGGCAGGAAAGAAGAATCAAAGAGGCAATCTGGCATTATCCAACAGCAACAACCACAACTGGCATTAACCGACAGGCTGTTACTTGCCAGGCTCCCTCATGATCCCTCTACATACAGGGGCTCAAATCTTTAAATTAAGGATCATGCCCATTTTACAGACAGAGAAACTGAGTCTCAGGAGGCTGACTTACCTAGGATATCCCTAATCCTGGCAAAACCAAGATTCAAGCCCAAGACAAGCTGGGGCTGAGGCCGATGCCACACAGCCTTCACTGAGAATGCCCAGGGACTTCAGCCACTGGTGGTCCAGTGGCTAAGACTCCATGCTCCCAATGCAGGGTCCCCAGGTTGAATCCCTGGTCAGGGAACTAGATCCCGCAGGCCATAAGTAAAGAACCAGTGTGCCACGACCAAGACTGGCAGAGCCAAAGAAATATTTTTTAAAAAGAAAGAGAATGCCCAGAATTGCCCAGGAGTGACAGAGCTGAGATGCTCATCTTAATACTCAAGGCACAGGGGCCAGCAGCGCCTGATGCCATCAGACAACACCTTTCCCTTTTCAGGTTCCACGTGCCCAGAGTAGACTGTGTAACTTGTCCGGCCAGCCTGATCACAGTGGGGAGACTGCTGCTTGCCTGGGCAGATAATTCGGTTCAGGAGACAGGGCTATTCCTTCAGTAAAGACTGTTCATCTGGCTTTCATACTGAACTTGCCAGTTGGTGTGTGATCCTCATTAACTCTGGGCTCTGAAGACATTAAAGTTCGCACTGGGCCAGGTAGACTAAGATCCTTGGACCACAGTCATTTCATCACGGTCATTACACCCTATGAAATCAGCTGAAGAAAGCGGAGCCCACGGAAGGGATCACTGTGACCCTGGGAGGCATATGTCTGTTTCAAGTTCAGATCTGCCCATTCAACCACAAGTTTAACTAATGTGTAGTCCTGGCCAGCGCTGGGCACCTCATGGTGGAGGTGTCTTCCTGTCCTCAGGAGGTGGCAGTCCTGGTGGGAATGCAGATGGATACATGAACACCCGCCCCTGTCTGAGAGGAGACCATTTCTGAGCAACTCTTCTTCCTTCTCTCCACGGAGGACTAGGAAGGTATGCCCTTCATGATCCAGATCCTTTGCCCAGGAGACCCATGCAGCACCTGACTCCTTCGTGGGCTCCTCTTGGGGTACAGCAAGGTCAGTTCTGAGAAAGTTCACGTGTGTGTCAGGACTCACAAAATGGGGACTGCCCTCGCCAAGTCACAAATCTACACTGAGGTCAGCCTTAATTTACTGATGGGAAACCCCTGGCTAGGAAACTTGCCGTACACCATCACAATCCTCCAACCGGCAGCTTACCCAGCTCACTGGACCCTAGAACGCAGAACCCATCAGCTTTAGCCAATCCTGTCCTGTTTCCAAGCTGCCTCTTCTAATGCTCTGAAAATGTGCTCCTGCCTCAAATTCCTCAGCAAGAGTGCGCCCCTGCTTGTGGGGTATTGTGTCCCCCTAAGCTGTGGGCTGTTTCTCCCTTGAATAAAGAACCTCAAACTTGACTAAATTGTTTTAGGTTTATCATTTGACAGCTTTCAACAGATCCCCTGATCTGAGCCCTTGAGTGGCCTCCAGTCCTTCCCTGGAGCTGGGAGCATCAGCCATGAAGAGGGCAGGCATGCCCTTCAAACACCCTGGCACACAAAACTAGAGAATCAGTAAAAAGATAAGTGGTGGCCTGGGGTGGGGAAAGCGGGAGGGATGTGAGTAGGTGGATTTGAAACTGTTCTGTGTGATCCTGAAATGGTGGGTACATGACGTCATGTGATTGTCAAAACTATAACACAAAGAGGGAGTTGATATAAAGTGTGGACTTTAGGTAATAATAGTGCATCAAGGGACTCCCCTGATGGACCAGTGGCTGAGACTCTCTACTCCCAGTGCTGTAGGCCCAGGTTCGATCACTGCTCAGGGAATTAGATCCCACACACCGCAGCTAAGACCCGGCACAGCCAAAGAAATGAAATTTAAAAAAAAATAATAATAGTGCATCAATTGGTTCACTAATTGTAACAAACACACAACACAAAATGCAATATGGTTGTAATAGGGGAAATGGGAGGGGAGAGAAGGGGCATATGAAAACTCCATTAATTGCTCAATTTTCTGCAAACCTACAGTTCAGTTCAGTTCAGTTCAGTCGCTCAGTCGTGTCCGACTCTTTGTGACCCCATGAATCGCAGCACACCAGGCCTCCCTGTTCATCACCATCTCTCGGAGTTCACTCAGACTCACGCCCATCGACTCCGTGATGCCATCCAGCCATCTCATCCTCGGTCGTCCCCTTCTCCTCCTGCCCCCAATCCTTCCCGGCATCAGAGTCTTTTCCAATGAGTCAACTCTTCTCATGAGGTGGCCAAAGTACTGAAGTTTCAGCTTCAGCATCATTCCTTCCAAAGAAATCCCAGTGTTGGATCTCCCTTCAGAATGGACTGGTTGGATCTCCTTGTAGTCCAAGGGACTCTCAAGAGTCCAGATGTTGTCAGACATTCACCAAGCACCTGCTGGGTGGGCAAACCTACAACTACTTACGAAAGCTGAAACTCCAGTACTTTGGCCACCTCATGCGAAGAGTTGACTCATTGGAAAAGACTCTGATGCCGGGAAGGATTGGGGGCAGGAGGAGAAGGGGACGACCGAGGATGAGATGGCTGGATGGCATCACCGACTCGATGGACGTGAATCTGAGTGAACTCCGGGAGTTGGTGATGGACAGGGAGGCCTGGCGTGCTGCGATTCATGGGGTCGCAAAGAGTTGGACACGACTGAGCGACTGAACTGACTGACTAACTGACAACTACTTAAAAAAATAAAATCTAGTAACTACAAGACACATACACAGAGCAGACAAACAAAAACACCCTGTCACAGAAACCAGACCTAAGGCCTTCCCGGATTCTGACCGATTCTGCCTCTCCTGAGACATATTAAAGGGTCGTGCCCCTGCAGTCTCACTGGGACCTCCAGTGGCTCCTATAGCATGAAAGCAATGCTGAGCTATATGGCGTAATGATAGCAAGTGGAAAGTCAAAGTACAGAACAGTTGTCTACTATGCTCCATCTGTGTTTAAAAGGGGACAGTACATATTTTATCATATTTGCATAGAATATCTCTGGAAGAACTTAGGGAGGTGGAAGGGAACCTTTTTATGAAACTTCCTTTAGAATTCATTTAGAAATCATGTAAGGGCACTACCCATTTTCAAAAAAGATGAAGAAGGTTAAAACTGTTAACTGATTAACTCTATCGCCTGCTATACCAACTGTGAAATCCTGGGAAAGTTACCAAGCCTCAGTGTCCCCATCCAGAAAATGGGGAGAATGCTGCACCACGGTCATAGGTGCTGTAAGGACTGGATGAGATCAAGGTATTCAAAGAGCCCAGTGCAGGCCTGGCATATGACAGTTTGTCAGCACTGCATAAGGGAACCCTAAGCAAGATGATGATAGTATAGGCATTGGGGAAGGGGGGTTGCTTCTCTCCTATTTAGGAGCTGGAGGAGAAGGTCTCCTCAGGTGGACAAAGAAAGTAGGGAACTGCCCCCAAAGTCTGTGCATCCCAGGGGGCAGTTGTTCTCCCGTTCCACACCCCTGCTATGGCCCTGTTTCTGCTCCACAACCCTGTATCATCCCAGGACTTGAGTCCCCCCAAGCCTGAGCACCCTAGAGCCACATCGCCGTGGGCATCTCACCCTGGGGGCCTGCAGGAACTGGAGGGGTGGTGACATCAATGCTGGGGAAGGAGAGAGATCCCTGGCCCCCCGCCACCAACCCTGCCTAGCCCAGCTGCCTGTGAGCCTGCTTGCCGGCTGTGGGCAGGGGCCCTTGCTTCCTCTGGTCTGCCCACAACCCTCAGGTGCTCCCGCAGGCCCCCCACACCCCAACCCCAGCACACCCAGCAGGTGCTTGGTGAATGACTGACAACATCTGGACTCAGGAATGTGGAGCCTGCCTTCTGCCTCCCAAAGAGCTTCTGCTGGTCCAGGGGCTTGTCGCCCGCAGAAGGGGCCCTGAGGAGCTGGAAGACATGGTTCCTGTTTCCCACTCATCGTAAGAGCTGCAGGACCTTGGGAGACACATACGCCTCCCCAGGTGTGCTGTCTCTGTCACCGATTGGCCGGGAGAGGCTGGGAACAGGCTGTCAGGCCCCATCCTGTTCTCATGCCCCTGGTGACCCAGAAGCCCAGGGGTCTCGGGGGTGTGTGTGTTTGTGACATCACCGGGCATTTATACCTGCCCTCTCTGACCTTGGGAGGAGTTAGGAGAATGTCTGCTGACAGCTTGAGGACTGGGATTTAAAATAATAACAGGCTTCTCCCCTGATTATCAAAGCAGGTATGTTCACTGCCTATAATTAAGAAAGTTCTGGAAAGCACAAAGAGGGAGGTAAATGTCATTTCCCAACCATACCTCCTGAGGACTGTAAAAAGGGAGAGGAGCTTTGTTCACCCGGAGCAAGGCCTCACTTAGAGGGGCCCAGAAGGAGCTGTGACCAGCCCCCACCCTCAGAGGCCCTCTTCCACCCCCCGCCTGGAATCACAGCCTTGAGGAAGTTCACTGTTAGTCACACCCTGCAGCCACCGGGTCACATGCTCTGGTAGGAAGCCCGGCCACAGGCTCACCCCTCCTGGACCTACTGGGTGGCTGAGAAGGCCTGGGGTCATGTGCAGAGCCACAGATATGGGACCAAAGTCTCCAAACCAAATGTCACCACTTTCAGACAACCTGTACTCCCTGCCCCCTGGGCTCCTCCCTTGGGCCCTGAGAGAAGCCTGCAGTGGAGCCCTGGCTGGGAGCCGCGGGGGCAAGGCTCTCCTCTGCTCGGCGGAGACCCTGACCCTGGAGGCACCAACACCAGTTAAGACAGAATTTTCAGTACCCCCAAGAGCCCCCGAGGTCCAGATCTTCATTCTACAGAAAGAGAAACTGAGACCCAGAAATGGGGAATTCCTCCAAGACCACGCAAAGGAAAGCAAGAGCTGAGGCTAACCCCAAGTCTCCAGACACCCCGGACGGCACTTTCTCTGCAGTTTTGGGCTTTTTGTCCTGCAAACACTCTGCTAAAAACACCAACCTGCAAGTTCCCTTAATCTCTAAGGCATAAGGAAGCCTATGTAAGCAAAGAAGAGGACTAATTATCAAACATGATTCTGGAAGTGACAGGGTTGAGAAGGACATGAGCTGCCCTTGGCCCTTGGCCAGGAGCAGCTGGTATTTATGGAAAAGGCTTTCTCTGCAGGAGGGCATGGCCCACAGGCTTGTTGGGTGCTAGGGTGCCCCATGAGTCAGGGGATCTGATGCTGCTCTCTCAATTTCCCTTCCCCATTTAGGACTTCTGGGAGGCTTCAAAGGTGAGGTGTGGGTGGATCCCACAGCCCACAGTCGAAGGACCACTGAGGTTTGCATCCTGACTAGGACACTTTTGTGAGTGATCAGTCATCGATCACGCCACCCAACGAGTGTCTGGAGCTTCGCAGTGGGTTAGAGTGTCAATCGACACAGGGGCTAAGGATCCCCTGGGCACAGGGAAGTGTACCCAGGGGAAATAGAAACTGAAGCTCCTGTCCTGCCAAGCCTCAGTACCAGGGGACAGTAGCGCATGGCCTAGGACGGTGGACTGAAATCATTCAGAGCTGAAAGTGCCCCTGAGAGCTCTAGGCCCATCTGGTGTACCCCCTGCAATGCAGGACTGGGACACCAGCAGCTCTACGAGGCCAAGGGCCTGGATCAAGATCTCTTCCCAGGAGAGCAGGAGAATTCAAATTCAAATGTCCAGCCCCAACACAAAGCATGCTGCACTGGTCAGAGCTCCGATCCATGAACTCCACCCCCAGCACGGCCTGGATGCTGACCGGCACTGGATTTCGCCCACTGTTTCTTACCCTGGGTTGCTCTAGGCCTTTGTGTGTGTGGCCTCCCAGACCTGCGGTCTTCATAGGCAGGCAGGTTCTGAACACAGGAGGGCTTTCAGTTCAGTTCAGTCGCTCAGTCATGTCCAGCTCTTCATGACCCTATGAATCGCAGCACACCAGGCCTCCTGTCCATCATCAACTCCCGGAGTTCACTCAGACTCATGTCCATCAAGTCAGTGATGCCATCCAGCCATCTCATCCTCTGTCGTCCCCTTCTCCTCCCGCCATCAATCTCTCCCAGCATCAGAGTCTTTTCCAATGAGTCAACTCTACATATGAGGTGGCCAAAGTATTGGAGTTTCAGCTTTAGCATCAGTCCTTCCAATGAACACCCAGGACTGATCTCCTTTAGGATGGGCTGGTTGGATCTCCTTGCAGTCCAAGGGACTCTCAAGAGTCTTCTCCAACACCACAGTTCAAAAGCATCAATTCTTTGGTGCTCAGCTTTCTTTATAGTCCAACTCTCACCTCCATACATGAGCACTGGAAAAACCATAGCCTTGACTAGATGGACCTTTGTTGGCAAAGTAATGTCTCTGCTTTTTCATATGCTATCTAGATTGGTCATAACTTTCCTTCCAAGGAGTAAGCATCTTTTAATTTCATGGCTGCAATCACCATCTGCAGTGATTTTGGAGCCCCCAAAATAAAGTCTGACACTGTTTCCACTGTTTCCCCATCTATTTTCCATGTAGTGATGGGACCAGATGCCATGATCTTCGTTTTCTGAATGTTGAGCTTTAAGCCAACTTTTTCACTCTCCTCTTCCACTTTCATCAAGAGGCTTTTTAGTTCCTCTTTACTTTCTGCCATAAGGGTGGTGTCATCTGCATATCTGAGGTTATTGATATTTCTCCTGGCAATCTTGATTCCAGCTTGTGCTTCATCCAGCCCAGCATTTCTCATGATGTACTCTGCATATAAGTTAAATAAGCAGTGTGACAATATACAGCCTTGACACACTCCTTTTCCTATTTGGAACCAGTCTGTTGTTCCATGTCCAGTTCTAACTGTGGCTTCCTGACCTGCATATAGGTTTCTCAAGAGGCAGGACAGGTGGTCTGGTATTCCCATCTCTTTCATAATTTTCCACAATTTATTGTGATCTACACAGTCAAAGGCTTTGGCATAGTTAATAAAGCAGAAATAGATGCTTAGGTACCTAGTAGGTCTTGGCAACCCACTCCAGTATTCATGCCTGGAGAATTCTATGGACAAGAGGACCCTGGGCAGGCTCGGTCCATAGGGTCACAAAGAGTCAGACATGACTGAAGCAACTTAGCACCCAGCACAGGTCTAAACTCTCTCCATTAGAACCTCCGTGCTGTGCCTTCAGAGGTCAGCTTGACACACAACAGGGCCTCAAGAGGGGAAGCTGATGCCGGAGGTGCTACGGTGAAGCGGGAACAGGTGGAGCCAGGCTGGGCCAGGGATC
The DNA here is from genome assembly GCA_917880005.1 of Nanger dama. Classification (NCBI taxonomy): domain Eukaryota; kingdom Metazoa; phylum Chordata; class Mammalia; order Artiodactyla; family Bovidae; genus Nanger; species Nanger dama. The sequence continues at coordinate 17,685,627 of CAKJTW010000028.1, read as the reverse complement.
CTGGGGCCTGCTGGTAAATCCTTCCTTTCTGCTTCTCCTCTGACCTATGAATTGGGCCATTCAGATCACAATCAGCAAGGTTACTCATTAGGGAAATCCCCTTGAGGTGTGAGCATGGGCCGAGAAAGCTCAAGACAGTGCCAGGAGCAAGAGCCAAGCTGGGTTCCTTGGTGCTGGTCCTGGAAACCTTGGGTCTCTGGGACCCTAAACCCTGGAGGCACAAAGCGAGGTGAGCCCTCCCCAAAGCCCGGCCCCTCACCAGCTCACCATTACCACTCCCTGAGAGTTAGGCAAGGCCAGATTAACCTTTCCTAAGTGACAAGCCCCAGAGAAACGTCCTCGTCAAGGTCACACAGCTGCTTAGTGGCAGGATTAGGCTTTGAGTCCCTTTGCTTATACAAAGCCCAGGATCAGTCGCCCCTCCAAAAAGGTGTGCCAGGCTCCAAAACACGGCACGGGGGCAGCCAGATATCTCCTGAATGAAAACACCTCTCACCACCTTTGCCCTAGTCCAGACCACATCCCACCCTCCCAGCGTGGTCTCAGAGGCCTCTGGGGGTCTCCTGTTTCCCCGCTTGACCGCCTGTTCTCCAGCACGCATGCCAGGAATGTGGGTGTGGTGAATCAGTGCAGAGACGACAAAAGTGAAAGTGTGAAAGTGTTAGTTGCTCAGTCGAGTCCAGCTCTGGTGACCCCGTGGACTGCAGCCCGCCAGGCTCCTCTGTCCATGGGATTCTCCAGGCAAGAATTCTGGGGTGGGCAGCCATTTCCTTCTCCAGGGCATCTTCCTGACCCAGGAACCAAAGCCAGGTCACCTGCACTGCAGGAGGATTCTTTACCATCCGAGCTACCAGGGAAGCCTTTGACAGAACCCTCCCTAAAGCCATCCATGCCCACGGAGGCTCCTGGGATACACAAGATGTCAGCACGGCCAAGGCCACCCATCTAGCTTTCCCATGTACCCATTCCTGAGTGTCCTTCTCCAACTCCAACCCCAGTCCTGTGGGGAGCACCACCCCATGACAACCTCCTGGCACCCAGGGAAGGGGCAGTTTGAGACAGAGAGCCGTGAGGCAGGCCCAGGCCCCAGAGCACAGCAATGAGGGCAGGTCCCAACAAGGCTCTACTTCCTGCCAGCCCCCAGCAGTTAGAACTCTGAAGCAAAAAGGTTGCCACGGGGATGCAAACTTATTTGAACTTAAAAACTGAAGTCAGATGTTTCTGACACCAAGGCAAATCTGCTTGGCTGATGGCGATGACACAGTTTGATGTGACAGATAAGCTTCTCTAATCAAAGGAACTGAAGCTGCAGCCCCAAGTTTGGGTGAAAAAAATTTTTTTAAACGTTGACAGCATACAGCAAGCCACAAAAAGCATCATTTTGCAAGTTTAAATGTATGATTAAAAAGACTTCACATGTGTTTTAAAGCGTGCTTGTGAAGAAAAACTGTGAAGACCACTGTCTTTTTCAATGCCCATCATTTTTACCTGCTCAGAGATGTCCCCTGCGGCGTTTTGTGGCTGTTCCTCCTCAAATGCACCCAGCTCCTTCCCACGAAGTGGGGGTTTGTGACCCTCTGTCCTTCCCTTCCCTAGAACGTCTCTCCCCTGGACCCTCGCTCTCATGTCCGCTCCCTGACCACCCCAACCAACAGAGCCTCCACACTCACCATACGGGTCACCCTGCTGTCGTAAGTGTAAGGAAGGCACTTTTCAAGTACGCCGCACAGCAAGTAAGGGCACTGCTGGAAGCCAAGGACGGTCGCAAGAGAACGACAACAGGGGGCAAGCATGGTGAGGGGGCGGCCCCTTTCAATCCTGCTGCATCTCCCGCCTCTAGGCCAGGGTCTGGCACATACTCAGTGCTCTGGAAACATGCTCCAGACGTTCTCTAGATGAGGTGGGCACAGTTTAGATCCAAGTCTGGGCCACAGATAATCATTGTAGTTGGCCCTTCACATCTGCAGTTTTCAAACCCACAGATTCAACCAATTGAACTTAGGATCAAATGTTTTCTGAAAAGGTGGGGGTGGGGGGAATTCTAGAAAGTTCCAAATAGCAAAACTTGAATTTTTTGCACACCGGCAACTATACACATAGCATTATATTGCATTAACATTCGGTTTTATAAGCAGAGATGATATGAAGCATAGGGCAGGATGTGAATACGGCTATATACAAATACATTTGACCCTTGGTCAAGGAAGGGGGTGGAGGCACCAACCCTCTGCACAGCTGAAAATCTGCATACAACTTTCAGTCAGCCCTCCACGAGTGCAGCTCCTCCATATTTGTGTTTCTGCATCCGAAGATTCAAGCAACCCTGGGTCATGTAGTCTTACAGCATTTATTATTGAAAAAAAGTCTGAGTATAAGTGGACTCACGCAGCTGTAACCTGGCTGCTCTGGGTCCAGTGTGCTGCGCCATCCCACGCAAGGGAGGTGTGCACCCTCGGATCCTGGTGTCCGTGGAGGTCCTGGAACCAGACCCTGTGGCTCCCAAGGGACGACTACACTGAGGAGTGACTGAGTGAGTAAATGAAGGAGCAGAGGAATTTGGATGTGAGTGCCTGGAATCCCACACTCTGCCCCGTCTGACAAACGCCAAATGCGTCCTTTTGATCCAGCTCCAGCCTTATCCAATTTGTTGCAGTCTTCTTCGGTTCTGCGGGGGAGCGCATCCCAAGATGTGTGGACTGACCTCAGTGGGGTCCCTGATGACACAGCATTGCCAGCCTGGGCAGCAGCAGATAAGTGTTATCAGTTCCTGAGAGGCCTTGGGGTGGCTGACTCCCAGAGAAAACCGGAGGCCTCAGTCCAGTGACGTTCTGGAAGGGGCCTCAGGCGTGGGACCGGAGGTCAGAAAGAGGCCAACCCCTGCCCAGGGCTGTGCTTCCAGGCTTGACAGCCCTCACTGCTCTCTCACCATCTCAAGGCCGCTTTATCTGAGCTCAGAGACACAGGACTCACTGGGAGACTACAGGTCTCCTTGGGACTTCCTGGTGGTCCCGTGGCCGAGACGGCTTCCTCTCAATGCAGGGTTAGGGTAGGTTCAATCCCTGGTCAGGAAACTAGATCCCACCTGCTGCAACCAAGACCCAGCACAGCCAAGTAAGTAAATAAATAACCTTTTAATTTTATTATTATTATTTTTTTTAAGATAGCCCTTCTCTCTGGAAAAGGAATCAGCTGTGGGTTGAAGGGATTACAGATAGTCCTTTCCTCCACCTGGCTCACCCTGATACACATGGCACGCTGGCTGGGTGCTGGGTATAGACTAAGAGGAGGGTACAGTGGAGCCCTGTCCTCAAGAGATTCCAAAGGGGGCCATCAAGGCTCCATGCAGACCAAGAGAGGTCCTGCCTCCCCAGGTGCCCATCTCTGGGACCTCCTAAGTCTCAGACATCACTGTCCTCTTCATCGTCCCCTCCACCGCCACCACAAACAACTTTACATAGGCCAGCCCTTCTGATGGTCTTGACAAAGACCATACAGCCTAAATTTTTAAATCACTTTTTTTTAAATTAATTCATCTTTTTCAAGTCACCTTTTTTTCAGAAAAAAACAAACATCAGGTAAGAGAATTTTGAGTCATAATCCATATTCGTCGCATAGTCTTCACTGCAGACTCCATTGTTGTGAAAACTAGGAAGAATCTGTGAGAACAGGGCCTGGGTCCACTGTGATGGTCACTGGATTCTCAGGGGCTCAGAAGTGTCCAGCATGACACTAATTTTTTTTTAAAAGACAGGCCTTTTCCCTGGAAAAGGAATCAGCTGTGGGTTGATGGGATTACAGATAGTCCTTTCCTCCACTTGGCTCACCCTGATACACAGGGCAGGCTGGCTGGGTGCTGGGTATAGACAAAGAAGAGGGTACAGTACAATCTCTCTCCTCAAGAGATTCCGAAGGGGGCCATCAAGGCTCCACGCAGACCAAGAGAGGTCCTACCTCCCCAGGTACCCATTTCTGGTGCTCAGCACCTTTTGCCCAATTAGGAAGTGGCAGTGACAGGATTTGAACCCAGATCTCTAGGCTGATTTGGTCCCAGGTCTTTAGCTGGGCCCATCATATTTCATGCCATTTACAGTGTCTCTATATTGGTTTGCAAGAAAGGGAAACACAGAACTGTGAGCCAACAAGCCCCTGCTCTCCCACCTGGGAGAGGATGGCCTTGGGCAGAAGGTTCTAGAAAAGGGAGACAGGGCACCTTCCTCTCAGTATGAGGTCATTGCTGGGGTGCCAAAAAGACACTGGGATGTGCCCCTTACAAGCAAGAGACCTGTCCCAGCCAGATCCCCGGAGGACACCTGGGGAAAAGGTATGAGCAGTTCCAGAGAATACTCTCCAGCCCCATCTGATCACTGGAAGCCAAGGGCAGGTGCACTATCTTTCAAGCCAAGTAGGAAGGAAGGGAGGAACTAAAGAGGAAAATACAAGTCCAGGGAGGTCAAGCGAGTTTCGTTAAGTCATAGTCGGTCACGGGGCCAGACATGATTTCAAAACCCACAGTCCCCTGCTCTGCCAACGAAACTATGGGGAGAGGGGGACAGAAGTAGGGGAAACGGAGTCTGTCTGCAGGGAGAAGATTCAGAAAAGAAACTGGCCTTCTTAGAAAATGAAGTAGAAAGCTCCCTCCCGAGGGCAGGCTCCGAGACGTGCAGGGCAGTGGGTACAGTCTCCTCTCCTTCGTGGGCAATTCAGCAAGAAGTGCCAGGGACTTAAAGGCGTTCTTTCCACTTAGCCCAGGAATGCAACCACTGGGAATGGATTCTAAAGCGCCAGTGCAAGAAAGCATTACGGACAAAGATGTCTACACAGCATTAGTCATAACAGTAGGAGGTTGGACACGATCCAAATAGCTGACGATGAGAAAATTATGAAGAAAATTGAGGCAGTCATAGACTATTACACAGCCAGTTACACTGTTCTTTGAGAGGACTTTCTCATGGTGGGAGTGGGAATGCTGACACTAACGTGTAGGCAGAGAAAAAGAGGGTGTGAAACCATGTACACCGAATGACAACTGATATCTAAACAAGGCACAGGAAAAAATCGGAAGCAAACGGGCCAAAGTGGTACTGCAAGGGCCTTTGTGGGATAAGGCAAAGGGAACCTGGGTTTTGTTTATTCTGATTGTTGTATCTCTCTTCTTTAAAAAAATGGAAAATATTTTGCACATTTTCCTGTTTATAAATTAATACTTTCTGTTGGTAAAAAAAAAAAATTTAATATAGATGTGTGTGAAAGTAAAAAGTGGGCAATTTCCTGGCATTCCAGTGGTTAGGATTCCATGTTTTCACTGCCAAGGGCCTGGGTTCACTCCCTGGTGAAGAAACTAAGATACAGCAAGCTATAGCATGGTAAAAAAAAAAAAGTAAAAAGTGAAAGTGAAACCTTTGTAATTCCACAGGATACATTATATCTGGCTAAGACTCCAAGCTCCAAGTGCAAGGGACCCCGGGGTTCAATCCCTGGTCAGGTAACTAGATTTCATATGCCACAACTGAGTTCATATGCCACAGCTAAAGATCCTGCGTGCCACAACTAAGATCTGGCACTGCCAACTAATTAAATATCTAAAAAATTAGTTACTATCCTCTTAGTCACATACACACACACACACACACACACACACACACACATATCTACAGACATACACAGATGCATGTGTTCAGTTCAGTTCAGTCACTCAGTCGTGTCTGACTCTTTGCGACCCCATGAACCGCAGCACGCCAGGCTTCCCGGTCCATCACCAACTCCCGGAGTTTACTCAAAGTCATGTCCATCGAGTCAGTGATGCCATCTAGCCATCTCATCCTCTGTTGTCCCCTTCTCCTCCTGCCCTCAATCTTTCCCAGCATCAGGGTCTTTTCAAATGAGTCAGCTCTTTGCATCAGGTGGCCAAAGTATTGGAGTTTCAGCTTCAACATCAGTCCTTCCAATGAACACCCAGGACTGATCTCCTTTAGGATGCGCTGGTTGGATCTCCTTGCAGTCCAAGGGACTCTCAAGAGTCTTCAACACCACAGTTCAAAAGCATCAATTCTTCAGCACTCAGCTTTCTTCATAGTCCAACTCTCACCTCCATACATGACCACTGGAAAAACCATTAGCCTTGACTAGATGGACCTTAGTCGGCAAAGTAATGTCTCTGTTTTTTAATATGCTGTCTAGGTTGGTCATAACTTTCCTTCCAAGGAGTAAGCATCTTTTAATTTCATGGCTGCAATCACCATCTGCACTGATTTTGGAGCCCAGAAAAATAAAGTCAACCACTGTTTCCACTGTTTCCCTATCTATTTGCCATGAAGTGATGGGACCAGATGCCATGATCTTAGTTTTCTGAATGTTGAGTTTTAAGTCAACTTTTTCACTCTCCTCTTCCACTTTCATCAAGAGGCTCTTTAGTTCTTCTTCACTTTCTGCCATACGGGTGGTGTCATCTGCATATCTGAGGTTATTGATATTTCTCCTGGCAATCTTGATTCCAGCTTGTGTTTCATCCAGCCCAGCGTTTTTCACGATGTACTCTGCATATAAGTTAAATAAGCAAGGTGACAATACACAGCCTTGATGTACTCCTTTACCTATTTGGAACCACTCTGTTGTTCCATGTCCAGTTCTGACTGTGGGTGGCTTCCTGACCTGCATATACGTTTCTCAAGGGCAGGACAGGTGGTCTGGTATTCCCATCTCTTTAAGAATTTTCCACAGTTTATTGTGATCTACACAGTCGAAGGCTTTGGCATAGTCAATAAAGCAGAAATAGATGTTTTTCTGGAACTCTCTTGCTTTTTCCATGATCCAGTGGATATTGGCAATTTGATCTCTGGTTCCTCTGCCTTTTCTAAAACCAGCTTGAACATCTGAAACATACACAAATACACAAACATATTATTTCCTTTAACACACACAAAAAAGGGACAATATATAAACCCTGTTTTGGAACTTGCTTTTTCCATGCAATATAACACATTCATTTCTCCATGTGCATGTACACAGGTTAGCCTCACTATTTTTACCCCCAGTGACTGCTTAATGCGCCACTGTGTGATGCAGCAAAACTTCTGGCTCCACACGACGGAAAACAGCATGGAGGCTCCTCAGAAAACTAAAACTAGAATTACCATATGATACGGCAATCCCACTCCTGGGCACATACCCAGAGAAAACTGTAATTCAAAAAGATACATGCACCTTGACGTTCACAGAAGCACTCTTTATAATATCCAAGACACAGAAGCAACCTCAATGTCCACTGACAGATGAACAGATGAAGAAGATGTGGTACACATATGCAAAAGAATGCTACTCAGTCATGAAAAATGAATGAAATAATGCCATTTGCAGCAAGATGCAGCTAGAGACTATCATACTAAGGGAATTCATCGAGACAAAGACAAGTATCGTATGATATCACTTACCCGTGGAATCTAATATATGACACAAATGAAGCAATCCACAGAGCAGAAACAGACACGCAGACTATTACATACAGAAAGGATAAACAGCAAGGGTCTACTGTATAGCACAGGCAACGATGTTCGATATTCTTAGATAAACCATAATGGAAAAGAATATATATTCCTAGAGTCCCTGATTCAATGTTGTAAGCAGCTTCAGGCAGCTCCTTGCACAGCCACAGTGGAAGACCCACATGGAAGCAGAGCTGCTCTGGCTAAAAAGAGACAGAGTCACAAACCTCACGAAATCCCCTTCTCGACCATCCTGGAGGCTGCTCCCGGGACCAGGCCAGCTCCAGTAATCTGATGCAGCAACTGCACAACTGTGGGATGGAACACTAGGCTGCCATCAAAAGTAACAAAGCAGCCTGCGTGTGCCAAGGGGGAATTTCCCACGATGCATTTTTAAGTGATGTGGACTGAAAGAAACATTGTGAGTTTCAGTTTCAGATGGCATGTGGGCTCTTAGTTCTCCAACCAGGGATCGAACCCATGCTCCTTGAGTTGGAAGCTCAGAGTCTTAGCTACTGGACAGCCAGGGAAGTCCCTGTGGGTTTCAGTTTTACTCGGGGACCCTGCTGGAGACTACAGCTCAGGAAACAGCCTCTCAGAGGCTCTGAGGGGACTGCCGTGAAGAGAGAGGGGGAGGAGTCAGTATATAAGTGATTTCAGGGAGAGAATAATAAATGCACTCAAGCCTGAAGATTATCACTAGTCATAGCTCGGATGTCTCCATTGATCTTAGTGCTCGTCTATGTATAAAGTGAAGTCGCTCAGTCGTGCCCGACTCTGTGATCCCATGGACTGTAGCCCACCAGGTTCCTCCATCCATGAAATTTTCTAGGCAAGAGTACTGGAGTGGGTTGCCATTTCCTTCTCCAGGAGATCTTCCTGACCCAGGGATCGAACCAGGGTCTCCCACATTGCAAGCAGACGCTTCACTGTCTGAGCCACCAGGGAAGATGCAAAAAATCTAGATCCATTAGATTTTTTTCTGAGATATCACCAACTATCTAAGCGGCCTGTTTTTCCAAAGCACATAGCTCCTAATCCTGTTTTTCACCCTGAATTTACAGGGTACTGTCCCTCCATGATTGCAGTGGTTAATGACGTAATCCTTGTAAAACTGGACGGTGGGCAACACTCCTTGTTTTATAGTGAGAAAGACAATTTTGCTGAACAGCAGGCATTGTATATGATCCTTACATTTTTAAAAGTCTACATATATGTATTATACAAAATTTTCTGTATGCTTGAGCATGCATAAAAAATATGATATATGCCATTCCTGCAGAATCCTTATCACAATGTGCAGTGATGCAGTATCTGTTTCCCCATTAATCTGTCAACCTTCACTAGAACGGTAAGCTCTCAGGAGACAGGACCCATATCTGCTCACCAGTGGAGCTCTAGAGTCCAGATCATTCCCTGGAACATGGTGGGTCCTCAGGAAGTATTTGTTAAAGGTGGACAGAGAAAGATAAAGGAAAAATGAGTGAAAGAAAAAGAAAAACTTGTTTAAAAAAAAAGGAAGAAGGGAAGAAAAGAAAGAGAAAAGAAAAGGCAGGGAGGCAAGGAGAAAGAGAGGAGGAGAAAGAGAGGGAGAGAGAGAGGGAAGGAGGGAGGAGAAAATCAGATTTGGAATTTTACAACTTTAATTGGCTGTTACTGTTCAATCCCTAAGTTACATTTGACTCTTTGCAACCCCATGGACTGCAGCACACCAGGCTCCTCTGTTCCTCCACTGTCTCCCAGGGTTTGCTCAATTTCATGTCCACTGAGTCCGTGATGTTATCTAACCATCTCGTTCTCTGTTACCTCCTTCTTCTCCTGCCTTATTGAAGCCTTATTTCCCAGCATCAGGCGCTTTCCAATGAGCCGGCTGTTCCCATCAGGTGGCCCAAGTTTTGGAGCTTTAGCTTCAGCATCAGTCCTTCCAATGAATATTCAGGGTTGATTTCTTTGGCACCCAGCATTCTTTATGGTCCAACTCTCACATCCATGCATGGCTACTGGAAAAACCATAGCTTTGACTATATGGACCTTTGTTGGCAAAGTGATGTGCCTGCTTTTAATTGGCTGAATATCTTTTAAATGTTGTCACCGGAAAATAAAACACAGATACAGAAACTCCTATGGTCCCAATGTATGGCTTAACTAATAATAACTACAAGGTGAATGCCACCAAGACCAAGAAAAAGAACCTGGCCAGCCTCCCGCAACCCCCTCCACGAGCCGGTCCCCAAGCACTGCTCCACCTCCTCCAGAAGCAGTAACCTTTATCCTGACTTTTTTCCAGTACAGTGACTGCAACCCTGCCATCAGGGAGCAGGGTGGGGTGGGGGTTTTAAAGCTCCTGGGGCCACTGAGGTGTTGTTACCTCTGCAAATACCCTTCTCCTCCCCAAACTTGCGCAAGACCCACCTGACCCTGTGGGCCCATGGTGTGGGCTCTGCAATCCTCATCCGCTTTCAAACCACAATTTTAAGCAACCCTAGTGGATTGAGCTTCTGGTCTATGGAGAAAGGGAAGCGAAAGAGGATCAGAAACCGCTCTGAGTGATTTCAAGTTCAAGGTGGTCCATCAGGAAGGAGGCAAGGACGCACACCGCGCTGAAGGGGCAGCGCCCGGGCTGGCGGGGCAGTTGGTGCAGACCCAGCGGGCACCAGGCGCAGCAGGTAGGTGCTGGCCAAGCCGAGGCACAGCAGTGAGTGGGCGGCCTGGAAGTATCTCAGTACCTGCCTGTGGGCATCCACCCATTCATCCATTCACAGAGCTGGGCAAACTGGTCCTGGAGGAAACACTGTGAGCGGGCCCTTGAGGGTAGAGGTGGCAGTCCAGCCAGAAAGAGTCAGAATTTTGGGCAAGTGCTCCCTGTCCCTGCGCCCGGAGCCTCCTGCCTGCCCAGTGGGGACTGAGTGGTTGTGAGTGGGCAGTGCTGAGGTGCTGAGAACACATGGCATCACCCTCCTCCTGGGAGAGGAAAGAGCCTGGAGGCCTGAACTCCACCACCACCCACGCTCCCCTGGCCCAGGCCCTGCCCCCCAGCTTGCTGTCGGTCTGTCCCTTCAGAGGCTCTCACCTCCTGAGTTCTAAGATGGAGCTGGAGAAGCTCCGGGACTGCGTATCACGAGGTAACGGACAATGAGGAAGCTTGTGCAGCTGCTCTGACCGTATCCGAAGGAAGCAGGTTTGCTCCCCAGACCCAGCCTCTGAGCACCGTCCCTGGGGTCCAGTCACCCACATCACAGGACTTCCAATCAAGGAGAAAGCAAACCAGTGGCCACTGAGTCCATCCCCTGAAGGATGTGTCTGAGCTGCAGTCTTGAAGGAATCCTGTCTGGTTTCCCACAGGGCCCCAGTCGCTCAGCTGAGCCCTCTGATGCATCCACACTCAGCCCCACTAAGCTCCTCTGGGCCTTTGAAACCAAGATTTCCACTTGAAGCTAAGGAAGTGCAGGGCAGTGGTTCCACAGCAGAACACGGCGGAGGAAGGGTTTTTGGAGTTAGGAACTCTCATCTTCTGCAGATGAGAAATTCCGGAGGCTGACTGTGCCCCAGGAAACGGCACACTGGGCTCCAGGCCTCGTTTTCCATCCACTCTATGGCGAAGCAGGCGAGTTTAAACATCCCCGTGGACCCAGCACGTTAGACATTTCAGGGCCTGTGCACTTTCTGTGTGACCATTTCTTGTCCCATCCTTGCTTGGAGGTTGCTGCTCCTCTTTCTGCACCTGAGCTGGGAGCCGGGCGTGGGAACGCTGGGCCGCATCCCTCCCGGGAGGGGGGCCTGAGTTCCGGCAGCTGCCCTGCCAGCCACTGTCCGCAGCAGCTGCTGACCTGTGGTAACCCCCGATGGGAGTGTACTTCTTCAGACACTTTGTGCTCATCCCAATAGAACTGATCCTCAGATAATTAAATATTTTCAAGAGAAAAGTTTTAACTCAGTTAATTACATCTTCTCATACTTAGAGAAGCACTGAAAACATTAACTATGATAGCTGCTGCTTATGAACAGCAGGAATCTTTCTACCAAGGGGTGTGCTGGTTTGCATACACCCCTTCATCAAAATCACATGTGCACTGGACTTCCCTGGTGGTACAGTGGATAAGCAGAGCAGGGAACACTGGTTCAATCCCTGGTCTGCGAAGATTCCACATGCTGCGGAACAACCAAGCCGTGTGCCACGATTACTGGAGGCCACACTCCAGAGCCCGGGAGCCACAACTTCTGAGCCATTGTGCCACAATTCCTGAAGCCCGCGTTCCTGGAGCTTATGCTCTGCAACAAGAGAAGCCACCGCAGGGAGAACCACAACGAAGAGTAGCCCCTGCTCACCTCCACCAGAGAAAGCCCGAGAGAAGCAAAGTGCAGCCATAAATGCATTCATTAATTATAAAAAAAAAAAGACATGCAAAACTTTTTAAAAATCACATATACTGGCCTCTCCTCTCATCTCAGAGCTCTCTGAGAGCCTGTCTCCTGGGTTATAATCCTCAGGTTGTCTTGAAGACAATTTTTCATTCCTTTTTAGACTGACTACTGATTACTTTCCCTGTTGACAGTACCCTTGGAGGCACCCCAGCTTACTGCAGTGATGAGGGAGGGGAACCCCTGGCATCTGTGGCAGAGGCTGAGGACACCGGTTCCTCGGTGCTCGAGGCTGCCTCCCAGGACAGAACCATCGTCCACGCCCTCTCCTGATTCTCGTATGTGCCTTCAGATGCTCAAGTCGGTGGAAAACACCAGACTGCAACTCACACTTTAGCACAAGAGGGTTTACAGATTTTAACACACACTCTGAGGAGGCAAATTAATGGAAAACTATAGTTTGCTTTGTATGAAATTCTACCAAGAGTTTTACGCGTTTCAGAAAATCACAGGGGAAACAGCCACACCTCTCCTGGAATTCAAGTCCCCAATTCAAGTCCCCTGCGTTGGCAGCCAGGCACGCCTGATGTTCTAATGTGCTGTCAGCCTGTCACCTTGTGTCACCTTGGGCCTGCTGGTGGAATTGGTGGGCATGTACCAGCTGAGAGGCACCGCGGTTATTATGACCTTCTTACTCCTTTATATATCAGCTGGGGCATCATACTGTTCTTTTCCTTTTTTAAATTATTTATTTATTTAGTTTTGGCTGTTCTGAGTCTTGGTTGCTCCCTGGGCTCTTCCCGGTTGTGACATGCGGGCTCCTCACTGCGGTGGCTTCTCTTGTTGAGGCAGAGGGGCTCTAGGGCACCCAGGCTTCTGAGGCTGCAGCACGCAGTTACGGTTTCCAGGCACTAGAGCACAGGCTCAGCAGTTGCGGCTCATGGGTTTAATTGCTCTGCAGCATCAGGGGTGGGGTGGGGGGAATCTTCCCAGGCGAGGAACTGAACCTGTGTCTCCTGCATTGGCAGCTTCTTTACCAGGGAAGCCTCACTATAGCTTCTTAAAAATTCTATGTATAGTAAGTTTTATTATCTGTTGAAGATTTTTAGTGAGGGCCATGGACTGACCCCCACCCCCATGCCGCCCAGAGTCCCTGAGCCTCTTTCAGGGCAGTGCTGATATCACCATGATGACATCTGATGATTAAAAAGCCACAATGGGTGAAACTGCTGTCGCTCCAGCAGGAAGCAAGGAAGCAGCCCTAAGCTGGGCTGTGTCCTATACAGACTCACACTCACAACGACAAAACAGGCCAGTATTACTGAAGAGGAGCCTTGATGAAGTGGTAAAAATAACAAATTCCACTGACTCTTAGCCCTTCAGTATACGACCTTTAATACTCTGTGTCATGAGATTGGCACGATGTATAAAGCACTTTGGCTGGAAGCCGGGGTAGACGACTGTGGAGGAAAAGCTTTAGAGAGCTCATCAGAGTTGGCGCTGATTCTCCTCTTTGTTCACGGAACGCTGTTTTTACTGGAAAGAACAGCCGACAGACACTGTGGGTATTCAGACTCTGAGTGGCAGTGTTAACGAATGCTATTTCTTAAAATTAACTTGTATATTTTTGGCTGTGCTGGGCCTTCCCTGCTGCACACGGGCTTTCTCTGTTGCAGCGAGCTGGGCGGGGCTACTCCTTATCATGGCGCTTGGGCGCCTCATTGCAGTGGCTTCCCTCGTTGCAGAGCACGGGCTCTAGGCATGCAGGCTTAGTGGCTGTGGCTCACAGACTTAGCTGCTCCACAGGACGTGAAATCTTCCCAGATTAGGAATAGAACTCATGTGCCCGCGTTGGCAGGTGAATTCGTATCTACTGTGCCACCGGGGAAATCCACGCCTGCTATTTTTGCCACTGTTTAATGATGTCTTTTGGAAGATCTGAACCACTGGGTTAACAAAACTTTCCAAATGACCAATGTGGATACACAATAAAAACCACACCTGAGTAAAAGATCCACCTAGAGTATAAGATCGGAGAAGGAAATGGCAACTCACTCCAGGATTCTTGCCTGGGAAATCCCATGGACAGAGGAGCCTGGCGGGCCACAGTCCACGGGGTTGCAAAAGAGCCAGGCACAACTGAGTGAGTGAACGACAGTGCACAAGCAAGACCCAAACATTTTAAAGTAAACGAGGATGAAATGTTCACTGACACGGTTTCAGACTCCACGCTGTACTAACCTTTAAGAAACTACCACTTGTGATTTCTGTGTAGCAACAAGGAAGAAAATCCACAATTATCTGCAAAGGCTATTAAAACCCTCCTCTCTTTTCGAACTACATACTGTGTGAGGCTAGATTTTCTTCAGTCAAAATATATCACATCTCACACCTGTCAGAATGGCTATCATCAAAAAGACTGCAAATAACAAACACTGGTAAAGACGTGAAGAAAAGGAACACTTACACACAATTAGCAAGAATGTAAATTGGTACAGCCCCTGTGGAAAACAGGCTGGAGGCTCGCAAAAAGCTAAAAACAGGACTACCACACGATCCAGAAATTCCATCCCTGGGTATAGAGTCACAGAAAATTAAAACATTAACTTACAAACATACATGCCTTTCATGTTCACAGCAGCACTATTTGCAACAGCCAAGTCATGAAAGCAGCTCAGTGTCCACCAAGAGATCAGTGAATGAAGCTGTGAGATCGACAATGCAATACTAAAAAGAATGACTAGTTGCCATTTCGACAGCATGGATGGACCTGGAGAGCATTATGTTATGTTTAGTAAAATAAGTCAGGCAGGGAAAAGAAATAATATGTCATCATTTATATGCAGAATCTAGAAAATAAAACAAATGAGTGAGTATAAAATGGTGCAGCAGCAATGGGGTGGGAAATCTGGCAATTCTTGAACTGTTAAACATAAGAGTTAAGCAATCCCATTCTTAAGTATACACACCCAAGAGCAATGAAGATATAACACAAAACATCTAACACAAAATATGTACACAAATGTTCACAGCCGTATTATTCACAACAGACAAAAGTAGAATCTGCCCAACTATCCATCAGCTCGTGAATGCATAAACAAAATGAGATAAATCTATATAATATGATTTTTAATAAAAAGAAATAAAGTACGAGTTCAATATGACAGCCTGGATGAACTTTGAAAACACTGTGATAAATAACAGAAGACAGTCACAAAGAGTGTATACTGTTTGACCCCATTGCTGCAAAATGTCCAGAATAAACAAATGTATAGAGATGGAAAGCAGGTTAGTGTTTTCCCAGGGCTGGGGGTAATAGTGGAGGGTACTTTCTTTCTGTAGTCACGAGATGTTCTAAAATTAGATTGTGATGATGGTTGCACAACTCTTATGAATACACTAAAAGATATTGAATGGTACACTTTGAGTGGGTGAAGTGTACAAGATAAGAATTATAGTTCAAGGAGTGGCCAACCAAGATGGTGGAGTAGGAAGACCCGGAGCTCAATTCCTTCAACGGGTACACCAAAATTACAACTTATTACAGAGCAACTTCCTAAGAAAAAGACCTGAAGAGGAGCAGAAAAGATTTTCCACAACTAAAGATACACACACGGAAACATAATGAGATAGCCAGGAAGGGCAGAGACACAGTGTAGGCAAGACCCACATGCCTGGGTAGGTGATCACAAACAGGAGCATAATCACAATTGAAAATGTTCTGCCCAACGAGCAAGGAGTCTGAGCCCCACATCAGGCTCCTCAAGACCTGGAACCCTGCACTTGGAAGACAAGCCCCCAGGATGTCTGGCTTTGAAGGCCATCGGGCGTATGGGTACTGAAGAGCCAGAGGGTGGTAGGACAGAGACTCTCCTCTTAAAAGGCACGTGCAAGGAACTGCCTGGTGAGCCAGTGGTTAAGACTGTGCTCACACTGCAGGGGCATGGGTTCAAGCCTTGGCCCCAGGCCAGGGAACTCAGATTCCTCATCTGGCAAGGGCAAAACGGGGGAGAAACAAAATCTCATGGGCTCTGGCGTCAGCCCAGAGACAGTGATTTTAAAGGAGGCTGGATCAGGTCACTTGCTAATCTTGGCAGACCTCCCAGAGAGGAAGGGGGCAACGGGGACTCACACTGGGGTCAGTGAGACTGAAAAGACTTTTGGCCACTCCTTCTGTCTCAAGGACACCATACTGCTGCTGCTGCTAAGTCACTTCAGTCGTGTCCGACTCCGTGCGACCCCATAGACAGCAGCCCACCAGGCTCCCCTGTCCCTGGGATTCTCCAGGCAAGAACACTGCAGTGGGTTCCCATTTCCTTTTCCAATGCATGAAAGTGAAAAGTGAAAGTGAAGTCACTCAGTCGTGTCCGACTCTTCACGACCCCATGGACTGCAGCCCACCAGGCTCCTCCGTCCATGTGATTTTCCAGGCAAGAGTACTGGAGTGGGGTGCCATTGCCTTCTCCCCGGGCACTGTACTGGCAAGTGCCATTTAGAAATACTCCCCCACCCCGGTAGTTCCAGGAACATACCCACAGACAAGGAGGTGAGCAACAGATCCTGAACCCCAGGCCATATGATGAGCCAAAAAGTGAAGAATCCCCACCTAAAAGAAGGGCCTCAAGACAAGGGCCTTGCAGGCACTGGGCTAGTGGAAAGCGCCACCTACCAAATTGACGACACCTGTAATTTCAGACATATATGCATCCTTATACTCACTGCTGCATTATTCAAAATAGTCCAAGTATGCAAGAAACCTAAGTGTCAAGCAATAGGTGCCTAGGTAAAGAAGATGGGATGGATATACACTATAGAACATAGCTCATCTGACATAAAGAAGGCTATATTGTCATTTGCAACACACGGATAAATATAGAAGGTATACTCTAACTAAAATAAGACAAAGAGACAAAAATCCAATTGAACCCAGGTATGAAATCTGGAGAAAAAAAAAAACTAACAAAAAACCACGAC
This sequence comes from Nanger dama, assembly GCA_917880005.1. NCBI lineage: Eukaryota > Metazoa > Chordata > Mammalia > Artiodactyla > Bovidae > Nanger > Nanger dama. The sequence continues at coordinate 17,668,816 of CAKJTW010000028.1, read as the reverse complement.
TGAACATACGGAAATAAAACCAACTCATATATCCTGAGAAAAAGTGAAGTAAGAAAAACATAAATACCCTCTGCAATGACCAATATGTGGAATCTAAAAATCAAAAATAAACAAACAGAAGAAAACAGAAACAGGCTCAGAGATACAGAGAAAACTCTGGTGGTTGCCAGAAATGAGGTGAGTAAAGAGGTAAGGAGAATAAATGAGGGAAACTAAAAATAAAAACTTACACCAATAAAATAATTACATCACAGGATATAGTGTACAGCATAGGGAATACATTCAAAATATTACAACAATTTTGTATGGTGACATAAGGCAACTCTATACATGGACATCACCAGATGGTCAACACTCAATAATATAATCATATAATTATATTCTTTGCAGCCAAAGATGGAGAAGCTCTGTACAGTCAGCAAAAACAAGACCAGGAGCTGACTGTGGCTCAGATCATCAACTCCTTATTGCTAAATTCAGACTTAAATTGAAGAAAGTAAGGAAAACCACTAAGCCATTCAGGTATGACCTAAATCAAAAAAGTGAAAGTGAAAGTGAAGTCGTTCAGTCGTGTCCGACTCTTTGCAACCCCATGAACTGTAGCCTACCAGGCTCCTCCATCCATGGGATTCTCCAGGCAAGAATACCGGAGTGGGTTACTATTTCCTTCTCCAGGGGATCTTCCCGACCCAGCAATCAAACCCAGGTCTGCCGCATTGGAGGCAGACGTTTTAACCTCTGAGCCACTAGGGAAGCCCCAGACCTAAATCAAATCCCTTATAATTATAGACTGGAAGTGACAAACCGATTCAAGGGATTAGATCTAATAGAGTGCCTGAAGAACTACTGACAGAGGTTTGTAACACTGTGCAGGACGTGGTGATCAAAATCATCCCCCAAAAGAAAAATGCAAAAAAACAACATGGTTGTCTGAGGAGGCCTTACAAATAGCTATGAAAAGAAGAAAAGCTAAAGGCAAAGGAGAAAAGGAACAATATACCCATCTGAATGCAGAGTTCCAAAGAATAGCAAGGAGAGAGAAGAAAGCCTTCCTGAGTAATCAATGCAAAGAAAAAGAGGAAAACAATAGAATGGGAAAGACTAACTATCTCTTCAAGAAAATGAGAGATACCAAGGGAACATTTCATGCAAAGATGGGCACAATAAAGGACAGAAGTGGTTTGGACCTAACAGAAGCAGAAGATATAAAGAAGAGGTGGCAAGAATACACAGAAGAACTATACAAAAGAGATTTTAATGACCCAGATAACCACGATGGTGTGATCACTCACCTAGAGCCAGACATCCTGGAGTGTGAAGTCAAGTGGGCCTTAGGAAGCATCACTGTGACAAAGCTAGAGCGGGTGATGGGACTCCAGCTGAACTATTTCAAACCTTAAAAGATGCTGCTGCTAAGGTGCTGCACTCAGTATGTCAGGAAATTTGGAAAACTCAGCAATGGCCACAGGACTGAAAAGGTCAGTTTTCATTCCAATCCCAAAGAAGAGTAATGGCAAAAAAAAAAAAAAAAAATTCAAACTACTGCACAATTGCACACATTTCATGTCCTAGCAAAGTAATGCTCAAAATTCTCCAAACCAGGCTTCAGGAGTGCATGAACCAAGAAATTCCATATGTACAAGCTGGATTTAGAAAAGGCAGAGGAACCAGAGATCAAATTGCCAACATCATAGGAAAAGCAAGAACATTTCAGAAAAACATCTATTTCTGCTTCATTGACTACTCTAAAACCATTGACTACCTGGATCACAACAAACTGTGGAAAATTCTTAAAGAGATGGGAATACCAGACCACCTGACCTGCCTCCTGCGAAACCTGTATGCAGATCAAGGAGCAACAGTTAGAACCGGACACAGAAATACGGACTGGTTCCAAACTGGTAAAGAAGTACGTCAAGGCTGTATATTGTCACCCTGCTTATTTAACTTATATGCAGAGTACATCATGCAAAATGCTGGGCTGGATTAAGCACAAACTAGAATTGAGACTGCCAGAATAAATATTAACAACCTCAGATATGCAGATGATACCACCCTGATTGCAAAAAGTGAAGAGGAACTAACGAGCTTCTTGATGAAAGTGAAAGAGGAGAGTGAAAATGTTGGCTTAAAGCTCAACATTCAGAAAACTAAGAACATGTCATCCAGTCCCATCACTTCATGGCAAATAGATATCTGGGGAAGCAATGGAAACAGTGACAGACTTTATTCTCTTGGGCTCCAAAATCACTGCAGATGATGACTGCAGCCATATTAAAAGACGCTTGCTCCTTGGAAGAAAAGCTATGACATACCTGCTGCTGCTAAGTCGCTTCAGTCGTGTCCGACTCTGTGCGACCCCAGAGACGGCAGCCCACCAGGCTCCCCTGTCCCTGGGATTCTCCAGGCAAGAACTCTGGAGTGGGCTGCCATTTCCTTCTCCAATGCATGAAAGTGAAAAGTGAAAGTGAAGTCGCTCAGTCGTGTCCGACTCTTCGAGATCCCATGGACTGCAGCCTACCAGGCTGCTCCATCCATGGGATTTTCCAGGCAAGAGTACTAGACAGTGTATTAAAAAGCAGAGACATTACTTTGCAACAAAGGACCGAATAGTCAAAGCTATGATTTTTCCAGCAGTCATGTATGGATGTGAGAGTTGGACCATAAAGAAGGCTGAGCACCAAAGAATTGAAGCTTTTCAACTGCGGTGTTGGAGAAGACTCTTGAGAGTCCCTTGGACTGCTGCTGCTGCTGCTGCTAAGTCGCTTCAGTCGTGTCTGACTCTGTGCGACCCCATAGACGGCAGCCCACCAGGCTCCCCTGTCCCTGGGATTCTCCACTGGAGTGGAGTGCCATTTCCTTCTCCAATGCATAAAAGTGAAAAGTGAAAGTGAAGTCACTCAGTCGTGTCCGACTCTTCACGACCCCATGGACTGCAGCCCACCAGGCTCCTCCATCCATGGGATTTTCCAGGCAAGAGTACTGGAGTGGGGTGCCATTGCCTTCTCCGCCCTTGGACTGCAAGAGATCAAACCAGTCAACTCAAAAGGAAACTGATCCTGAATATTCATTGGAAGGACTGATGCTGAAGCTCCAATACTTGGGCCACCTGATGCAAAGATCTGACTCATTAGTAAAGATTCTGATTCTGGGAAAGATTGAGAACAGAAGAGGACGACAGAGGATGAAGTGGCTGGATGGCATCACTGACTCAATGGACATGAGTTTGAACAAGCTCTGGGAGATGGTGAAGGACAGGGAAGCCTGGCGTGCTGCAGTCCATGGGGTCACAAAGAGTTGGATACGACTGAATGCCTGAAGAACAACAATAAGGCAACTAACCTTTAGTGGTGATCAATTTGCAATGTATTAAAACATCAGTGTATTACACACTCTTATAGTATGTCCACCGTACTTACATTAAAAGCAAAAAAAGAAAAAGAAAGAACTACAGTTCAATGATGTTGTTTTCAAAATTGACTTTTCTGGAACCGAGATTGCATCCGGGGACCTTAGCCACAGGGCTAACGTGGAGAATCCTGCCCTCTGGTGACTGATCCTAGGACAGCCTCCCAGAGGAAAGGAAACTGGCAGCTGCTGTTCTAGACATGGCCACAGGAGGGCACCACAAGGCGACAGTAGCTGCCTCGCCGCTGGGAAACTGCTGCCAGTCTTTGGAAGCCCCACATCCAGCCAGATGTTTCAGGGACTGAAGCAGGTGAAGAGCCAGGCCAGGGCAGGAGTAACCTTATACAACTGTCCACTGTAACGATGCCCAGATGCCCCCAACAGCAGCCTGACCCGTCCTCACACCACTGCACCTGATTCAGAGAGAACTGGACGCGTATAAGTCAGCTCCTTCCCATAAGGAACCCTTCACTAGTCCATTCTATCTAGAAAAGATGCCGGCGCACCTCCAGAGAGCCAGGGACTGGACAGGAGTCGCCGAGGACACACGAATGAGCAAGAAAGCCTAGGTCCTGCCTAGCTGGGCCTTGGCATCTAGTGGGGGCGACAGATTTGAAGACAAACTTCACCAGCACACAAAAGCTCACTTAAGGGGACTTTGCCAGCAGTCCCGTGATTCAGAGTTCAAGCTTCCATTGCAGGGGCATGAGCCTGATCCCAGGTGGGGAACCGAGACCCCACAGGGCTTCTGGAGTGGCAAAAATAAAAATAAGCTCCCTTGGGGACTCTGAGGGGATCAGGTGCTTTACGGGCATCTGAGGGAGGGGTTTGTTGATCCTCAAAGGCAAGAAGAAGATACTGGAGAAGGTGCAGGAGTTTCTGAGGTGATGCTGGGGAAGGGGAGTTTCGGGCTGAGGGAAGAGCCCGAAGCGCAAAAGCCTGGCAGCAAGGAGACCCTCCAGGAGCAGCAGGAGGCCAGTAGCCTGCAGTGGTATCAACCACGGAGCAGAATGAAGCTCTCAGACAGGCCACGGCGTGCAGGAGCCTCCAAAACACTCTGAGAAGTGGAAGGAGCCCGGGCCACCTCCTGCACGACTCTGGGCCTGTGGAGGATTCACACTCCGGAAATCCACAGGGAGGGAAAGCACTGCGAGGCTGTCGGAGCTGGGGAGGGACTGCCTCAGGGGTGCAGGCTTCTTTTGGGGGGTGACGACAACATCCTGGAATGAGGCAGAGGTGACAGGGCACAGCATGCTGAATGGGCTAAGCGCTGTGCACAGACTGGGCTGGTGTCCTGGGACTTCACCTCCAAGAAAGCCACAGCCCAGTGTGTGGAGTTCAGCGAGGGAGGAGGCGGGCAGGGAAGCCCAGGGCGGGGCACCGGCGGGAAGGCAGGGAGGGGTCTGGCCTCTGTGTTAGGGATCCTGAAGCATGGAGCACTGAGTGGGGAGAGGCTCCCAGTGGCCACGCTGACCAGTGGGCAAAAGCAGACAAAAGAAGAGAGAGAGGATAAGCCGCACCTAATAGCCCACGGTCGTGGCAGGTCAGGCAGGACAAGGAAACACAGGGAATAAATAACCAGTGTTGCAGAGCCGTCGTGGACTGTTGGTGGGAGTGCCAATTAGTGCAGCCACTGTGGGAAACAGTGTCGAAGTTATGAAAAATTAAGACTAGAGCTTCTATGTGACCCAGCAATTTCAATCCTATGTATTTATCCACAGGAGAAAAAAAACAGTAAACCAGTAATTTAAATGCATGCCTATAAATGTACCATGTTCAATTCAGCATTATTCACAACAGCCAAAACACAGAAGTCATCTATGTGTTCATCACACAGGTGTAGAGAATGGAGATGTGATGCACATGTTTCTAAATATGTACACATACTAATAAACGTATGTATATACATACTTATAATAAGCAGACACATGTATTATTACCACACATTTAATATTACTCAGCTGTAAAAAGCAAGATATCTTGCCATTTACAACCACCTGGATACACTCAGGAGGTATTATGCTAAATGAAGTAAGTCTGACAGAGAAAGATAATCTTTGACTTCTCTCATATGTGGAATCAAAAAAACAAAAACAAATGAACATAAGAAAATGGAAACAGGTTGAGAGATACAGAAAAAAACCTTGGTTTCCTTAGGGGCACAGGCTGGGGAGATGAATAGAATTACTGATGGAGACTAAAAAATATATGTTTCCAATTACAAAACAATTATGTTATGGGATATAACGTACAGAGTAGGGAACATACTCAAAATCTTGCAACAACTTTGCATGGTGAGAGAAAGCAACAAAGTTTCTCCTGGTAATCATTATGCAGTGTATCAAATCACTGTAATATACACTTGAAACTCTTACAGCAAGTCTCTTGTACTTCAGTTTAAAAAAAAGTTCAATGTTGTTTTCAAAACTTTCACAAAGCTGGGCTTCCACACAGAATCTTAGCCAGAGGACTAATGTCCGTCTAGTCAAGGCAATGATTTTTCCTGTGGTCATGTATGGATGTGACAGTTGGACTGTGAAGAAAGCTGAGCACCAAAGAATTGATGCTTTTAAACTGTGGTGTTGGAGAAGACTCTTGAGAGTCCCTTGGACTGCAAGGAGATCCAACCAGTCCATTCTGAAGGAGATCAACCCTGGGATTTCTTTGGAAGGATTGATGCTGAGGCTGAAACTCCAGTACTTTGGCCACCTCATGCGAAGAGTTGACTCATTGGAAAAGACTCTGATGCTGGAGGGATTGGCGGCAGGAGGAGAAGCGGACGACAGAGGATGAGATGGCTGGATAGCATCACCGACTCGACGGACGTGAGTCTGGGTGAACTCCGGGAGTTGGTGATGGACAGGGAGGCCTGGCGTGCTGTGATTCATGGGGTCGCAAAGAGTCAGACACGACTGAGCGACTGAACTGAACTGAACGTGAGGAATCCTTCCCTCTTGTGGCCAATTCTAGAATAGCATCCGAGAGACAAAGAAACTGGCACTTGCTATCCTAGAAATGACCACAAGAGGGCAGCAAAAGGCAACATTAGCTGCATTCACCCTGGGAAAAGGTTCCCAATCTTTGGAAGCCCCACACCCAGCCAGATGCCCAAGGGATTGAAACAGGTGACAAGGAAGAGCCAGGGCGGGAGTGACCTGATGCAACTGCCCACAGTAATGAAGCCCAAAGTGCCCCCATTAGCAGTCTGTCTCCTCTGGCTCCCACTAAAGCCCTAGTGAGGGGCACCCCAGACCCCAAAACTCACACAGGGCTGAGGAGGATACAGAACTGGGCACCAGAGACCCACAAGGTCTTGGATGCCAATGCCAATTCTCGCCACTGCATCTGAAAAGTGCAGAGAACTGAACACATAAAATAGCCCACCCCTACACGGGATTTGAAACACCACCCACTGTTCATTCCATCCTGAAAAGACGCTGGAGCACCTCCAGAGTGCCAGTCAGGGACTGCCCAGCAGCCACTGAGGACACAGGGGTGAGCAAGAGGGGCCCAGGGCCTGCTGAGACGGGTCAGCATCTACTGGAGGAGGCAGGCCTGCAGAAAGACTTCACAGGCACCCAAACCAAAGCTCACTCACGCAAAGTTCCCAATGGTTCAGAATCTCCACTTCCACTGCAGGGGCGAGGGCTTGACTTCTGGTCAGGGAACTGAGATTCCATTGGCCCATGGAGTGGCCAAAATTAAATAAAAAAATACTCAGAGGCTCTGAAGGAGGTCAGGTGCAAAAGCACCTGAGGGGAGATCTTGTTCATCCTCAAAGGCAAAACAGAAACTGGAGAAGGCAGTGGAGCTTCTCAGGTGCTGCTCAGGGAAGGGGAGCTTCAGGCTGAAGGGGAGCCAGAAGTGGGGGATCCTGGAGGCGAGAAAGGCTCGGGGCCCTCCAGGAGCGGGAGGAGGCCAGTAGGCTGCAAGGATAACAGCCACGGAGCAGAACGAAGCTCTCAGACGGGCCCCGGTGTGCATGAACCTCCAAGATGCTCTGAGAAGTGCAAGGAAGCTGGGTCCCAGAGCCACCACGGACAGTTTCCGTTTCTATAAACTACCCAGAAATAGCAAACCCACAGGGAGGGAGAGCAGACGGGCCCTGTCAGGGCTGGGGGAGCGGGACTGGGAGTGACTGCCTCAGGGTGCAGACTTTCCTTTCGATGGCGTGATGACAACGTTCTGGAACAATGTAGATGTGAAAGGGTACAAAATGCTGAACTAAGCAAATGCTCTGAACAAGAATGATCTGCTCTCCCTGGAAAGTCAGCTCCAGAAGAGCCACAGCCCGGTGTATGTGGTTCACTGAGGGAGGGGGAAGCAGGCAGGGAAGCGCAGGGTTCGGGGGCACTGGCGGGCTTCACCTGCCTGGGAAATTGGGGAGGAGCTGGCCTTTGTGTTTAGGGATCCTGAGGCACGGAACACTGAATTGGGACATGCTCACTGCGACCGCACTGACAAGTGAGCGAGAGGAAAAAAACAGGAAGCAGTCAGGGTAGAGCCCAGGGCTGCGGCAGGACAGGAAAGACTAGGAGACGCGAGGAGTAACGAGCATGTGATCACATGGAGCAGAGGAAGCCGTCCTGGACTGTGGGTAGGAATGCAAATTCCTGCAGTCAGAGGGAACAGTGTGGGAATTACAACAAAAATTAAAAGTAGAATTACCGTGTGACCCAACCCTGTGTCTTTCTACACACACACACACACACACACACACACACACACTCACACTAATCTGAAAAGGTAAATGCACTCCTGTGTTCTTGCAGCACTATTCACAATAGCCAAGATACGGAAGCCACCTATGTGTCATCCACACAGGCACAGAAAATGGAGATGTGGGCTCCTAAATCACTGAGGACGGTGACTGCAGCCATGAAATTAAATGAAATCCAAAGACACTTGCTCCTTGGAAGAAAATCCATGACAAACCTAGACAGTGTATTAAAAAGCAGAGCTATCACTTTGCCAACAAAGGTCTGTATAGTCAAACCTATAGTTGTCCAGTAGTCATGTATGATTGTGAGAGCTGGACCATAAAGAAAGTCAAGCACTGAAGAACTGATGCTTTTGAACAGTGATGTTAGAAAAGATACTTGAGAGTCCCTTGACAGTAAGGAAATCAAAGCAGTCAGTCCTAAAGGAAACCAATCTTGAATATTCATTGGAAGGACTGATGTTGATGCTGAAGCTCCAATACTTTGGCCACCTGATGCGAAGAGCCGGCTCACTGGAAAAGACCCTGATGCTGGGAAAGAGTGAGGGCAGGAGGAGAAGGGGACGACAGAGGATGAGGTGGTTGGATGGCATGATCGACTCAATGGACATGAGTCTGAGCAAGCTCCAGGAGATGGTGAAGGGCAGGGAAGCCTGGTGTGCTGCGGTCCGTGGGGTCTCAAAGAGTCAGACACGACTGAGCAACTGAACACAGCAACACACGTACACACGTGTGTGCACTCAGTTGCTCACTCATGTCCTATTCTTTTCGACTCCATGAGTGCAGCCAGCCTGGCTCCTCTGATTATGGAATTTTCTAGCCAAGAATATGGCAGTGCGTTTCCATTTCCTCCTCCAGGGGATCTTCCTGACCCAGGGATTGAACATGCCTTGCTTCTGCCTTCTGCATCCTTGACATTGGCAGGCAGATCTTTACTAAAGTACCACCTGGGAAGTCCACAGAGACACACACAGACATTCCAACCTTACTTAGTGTAGAAAGCAAGAAATCTTGTTATTTGCAACTACATGGCTACATCTAGACGGTATTATACTTTGTGAAGTAACCTGACAGAGAAAGAGAAAAACACTCTGATTTTACTCGTATGTGGAACGTTTTTAAAAAAGTGAACGTAACAAAATGGAAAAAGGCTCAGAAATACAGGGAAAAACTGGTGGTGGTCTGACAGGGGCAATGAGGAGAATACCTTAAGTGGGACTAAAAATACAAACTTCCTCTTATAATTATGTCACAGAATACCATGTACAACAGAAAATACATTCCAAACATTGTAATGACTTACAGTGGTGACAGAGGGCAAATAGTCTTATCCTGGTGATTGTATTGCAGTGTATGAAATCACTGAATTATACAGCTGAAAACTCATATAAAGTAGATTGTACTTCAATTAAACAAAAAGAATTACAGTTCAATGCTTTTATGAAGCTGGGATTCCACAGGGGAACCTCAGCCAGATGCCTAGTGTGGAGAATCCTGCCCTCTGGTGGCCAATTCTAGCATAGCACCCAAGAGTCAAGGAAACCGACAGTCGCTCAGTCGTGTCCGACTCTTTGCTCTCCTAGAAATGGCCACCAGGCGGCAGCACCAGGCAACATTTGCCGCACTCAAGCCTGGGAAGCTGGCCCCAGCGTTCTGAAACCTTACGCCCTGACAGATTCACAAGGGGCTGTAATAGGTGACGACGAAGAGCTTTATACAACTGTCCACAGTAATGATGTCCAAACTGCCTTCATTAACAGCCTAGCCATCTCCTCTGACTTCCATTGAAGCCCTAGGAAGGGGTACCCCAGAGCCCCCAAAACTCACATAGAGCTGAAGAGGAGGCAGAACTGGGCACCAGTAACACAAGTTACTGGATCACCACTGCACCTGACTCCCAGGGAATTTCATGCATATAAACCTTTCCTTCCTGCGTGCGTGCTAAGTCGCTTCAGTCGTGTCCGACTCTGCGACCCCACCAGGCTCCTCTGTCCATGGGATTCTCTAGGCAAAAACACTGGAGTGGGTTGCCATTTCCTTCTCCAGGGAGCTTCCCGACCCAGAGATCGAACCCACATCTCATGTCTCCTGCATGGGCAGGTGGGTTATTTATCACTAGCACCACCTGGGAGGCCCCTTTCCTTCCTCAATTCAGTTGCTCAGTCGTGTCTGACTCTTTGCGACCCCATGAATCGCAGCACGCGAGGCCTCCCTGTCCATCACCAACTCGCGGAGTTCACTCAGACTCACATCCATCAAGTCAGTGATGCCATCCAGCCATCTCATCCTCTGTCGTCCCCTTCCCCTCCTGCCCCCAATCCCTCCCAGCATCACAGTCTTTTCCAAAGAAAAGACCAGAGTCTTTTTCAACTCTTCACATGAGGTGCCAAAGTACTGGAGTTTCAGCTTTAGCATCATTCCTTCCAAAGAAATCCCAGGGCTGATCTCCTTCAGACTGGACTCTTTGGATCTCCTTGCAGTCCAAGGGACTCTCAAAAGTCTTCTCCAACACCTAGTCGTTCCTAAATAAAATAAAAGACACTACAAGTTGTATAAACTGGACTTAAAATATCTCAAGTATTTTTTTAATATCAGACACCTAAGATTGGACAAAAGCAAAATAACCCAGAATTATAATTTTCAATTCTGTTTCTTACCAAGATTATGTGTGAATAAGTGATGGTCAGCTGCTGTAAGGCTGGGTAACAGAGGCTACCCAGGGGGCAGGCCCTCTGGCACAGACTCAGGGCAAAGGAGTGGCTTCCTGGCAGCCAATGGGGCAGCAAAGCTGCGTGCAGAAGGGGTCGGGGCCCTTCCACCAGCGTCTGAGAGGCCACGTCTGTTGTTGCCCCGGTTCTCCAAGGGGAGATCCCACTCCTCGCCTGCTGCCCTTGGCCATAGATTATTTTTATCCGTCCCAATTACCGGTTAGCCTGGCAGCCCCATCATTTGGGAGCCTAGCCACCTCTGTACTATAATTTCCCAGCAGACAACTTGGACCTTAAAATGGCCCCTCGATGCACACTGCGGTGATGCTCCGTGGCCAGAGCCTCTTCTGCAACGAGGGTCGGGACTTGGTGCTGTGGTGTCAAAACCGGGGCAGGAGGAGGCTGGGCCCCTGCAGTTTCTGCATCCGCCTCTTCTCCACCCTTAAACTGGGCTTGGCCCTCTTGAGGTGACATCTCTTCTCACAGGGGAAGGACTGGAGCTGAGTGTGGGGCTGGCAGGAGCAGCCCCATACCCAGCTCAGATGGAGAGTAACCTTCGGCTCCCCACTGACCTGGCATCTGGCATCGTGACGTGGCGCCCTTCTGCCTCAAAGATGACTCCAGGAACCCTTTGTGTGCTTGTCACGTTATTTCACCACAACTTGGCTTCCATCGTGCGCCTCCTCTAACTGCTCATGAGAAGGAATCCAGATGCTATTGAGGACTTACAGAGCACCTAAAATGGTTAAGGCTGTTTCATTTGGGGTCTCGCAGGGGCAGATTTTCATTTATTTAATGAGTATTAATACATCAACATACACAGAAACCTTAATGAAAAAGAAAGAAAGGAAATAAAACCAGAAAATGGATGAGTTCATCTGCCTCACTGTCTTTCCTCAACACACGTCACTGGTAGTGAGTCTCTGGCTTAAAAATATGCCCTTTTCTTCTGGCATCATTTACTCTGAGTGGCAAAGGTTTCTGTGATGATATTCGACCCTCGGAAGGTGGGCATGCTTCATTCCAGGTCACAGATGAGGAAACTGAGGCTCAGATTTGGGCCAGGAGCTTCACTAGGGCCAGAGCTCTAGGTTACATTACCTAAAGTAACCTCTCCCAGGCAAATCCTTCTCTGTCCTTTGCCCTGAGTTACAGTTCTTCATAGCACTCCTCTCTCACGTGCCATGCCTAAATGGCACATCACACCACACTCTACTTTGTTCCATCACATCGTTTGATAGTCCCTGGCCTGCATACTGTAAGCCCCCTTGAAAACAGGGATCTGGGTGGCTTTGATCACAGCCGAATCCCCGAACCTAGAACAGGAAGGGCCCACTCCGGAAAATCAACAAGCTTTGTTGAATAAATTCTAGGGTGAAGTCTACATTCAGACCCAGATCTGCCTGATTCCCAAACAGGCGCTTTTTCCATCCTGCTATCCTGCCAAAGAGCCGGGCTCAGCGAGGTTATGCGACAGATGAAGCCAGCTAGAGGCTGAGCTCGGGATCTGAACCCAGCTCCTCCACTCCGGATTCCCAGGTGGCACAGTAGTAAAGAATCCGCCTGCCACTGCAGGACGGCAAGACGCAGGTTCAATCCCTGGATCAGGAATATCCCCTGGAGGAGGAAATGGCAAACTGCTCCAGAATTCTTGCCTAGAAAACCCCATGGACAGAGGAGACTGGTGGGCTACAGACAGTGAGGTTGCAGAGTCAGGCGTGATTGAGAGACGGAGCACGCCTCCAGTCCCAGGCTGTCCTGGTAGAGGCTCTAGAAGGAGAGGCTACAAAGGGTCTGCTAACCACCTCTGCTCCTCCCTCTCACCTCCGACCTGGGAGGTTTCAAGCAAAGGGACTTGAGTGGATGGCGGGAAACTTCAGTATTTCTGAGTCTGGCAGCAGAGCCCATTCAAAGTGCTCCCGCAGGGTGGGAGTTACTAAGCTGGCCAATCCCTGTGTAAAACACTCCTCCCACCACAGCTAAGGAGGCATACACTTGGCCAGCCTGGACCCAAGCTGAGTATCCCACTGCCAGGCCTGTAATACACAGCCCTTTGTGCTCTTCAACTGACTCCCCACCCCCATGAGCATTCTCATCACGCGGGAAACTGGCCTCTCGGCTTCCCTTCTGTAGGCATCTCTGAACAGCATCCCACCGGCCCACAGGCCCTCACTGCCCTAAGCCAGCCCTGAAGAGAGACTCCAAGTGGGTTGAGGCCTCCAGGGCTTCAGGGTTGATCTGCTGACCAAGTTTCTGATCAAGATCACAAAAAGAGAGAATGCCAGGCATCAGATTGTTTGGCAGGGAGGTGGGGTGGCTGGAACACTGTGCTCAAGGCTGGGAAACGGAGGATACGGGAGCTGCTGATCTGGAACACAAGGGGCCTGATGATAAAGGGATGCTCCCTCTGTATCTCCCACATAATGATACCAGTAACAAGCACTACCACACTCTGTGTCAGCCACCATGCTGAGCACCTATGCTGCAGAGTTTGCTACTGGCCCATTTTAAAGATGAGGAAACTGAGGCTCAGAAAGCTCTCATGGCCAGCAGGTAGCAGAACTGATTTCCTTGCTGTGGAATGCTAAATGCATGTCTGTCTCATCACCAGTACGCAAGCTCCCCAGCAGAGAGAGTGCACTGGTTTTAACTCTGCCTCCCCAGCATCGAGCATAGGGCTGGACATGTAATGGTAAATATTTGTTAAATAAACTAGTGGTTAATTATAAATTGCAAAGCTATTTTCCAATATATATTTCTATGCTCACCTTTCCCCCTTACTCTTGACTTCCCTTTTTTTTTGTAATTAAAAAATTTTTTTCGACCGTGCAGTGCAGCCTGTAGGATTTTCGTTCCCCGAACAGGGATTGAACCCAGGCCCTCAGCAGTAAGAGCATGGAGTCCTAACCACTGGATCACTAGAAAAATTCCCTCCAATCATTTTTTTTTAACACTTTATTCTACTTTACAATACTGTATTGGTTTTGCCATACATTGACATGAATCAGCCACATGTGTACACGATCTCCCAGTGCCGAGCCCCCTCCCACCTCCCACCCCCCACCATCTCCCCAGATCATCCCGTGCACCAGCCCTAAGCATCCTGTATCCTGTATTGAACATAGACTGGCGCTTCGTTTCTTAAATGATAGTATACGTGTTTCAATGCCATTCTCCCGAATCATCCCACCCTCTCCCTCTCCCTCAGAGTCCAAAAGTCCGTTCTATACCTCTGTGTCTCTTTTGTTATCTCACATATAGGGTCATCATTACTATCTTTCTAAATTCCATATATATGTGTCAGAATACTGTATTGGTGTTTTTCTTTCTGGCTTACTTCACTCTGTATAATCAGCTCCAGTTTCATCCATCTCATTAGAACTGAGTCAAATTTATTCTTTTTAAGGGCTGAGTAATACTCCATTGTGTATATGTACCACAGCTTTCTTATCCATTCATCTGCTGATGGACATCTAGGTTGTTTCCATGTCCCGGCAATTATAAACAATCCCTCCAATCATTTTAACATTTTTTTTCTTCTGGTTTTATTGAGATGTAGTTGACACACAGCACCATATAGATTTAGTATGTACAGCACAATGATTTGATTTACTAGCATCATGAAGTGATTACCATAAGTTTGGTGAACATCCATCATTGCATATAGATACAAAATTAAAGGAAAAATTGTTTTCTTATGCTGGAACTCAGGATTTACTCTTTTTAACAACGTTCATATATCATATCCAGCAGTGTTAATTATATTTATCATATTACAGCCCTTCTTCCCCAGTAATTAAGTCTATCTTGGTGGCTCTGTTTCCTTCACACCCCCAGAAGGCTCTGGAATCCGTAGACCCACTAAAACTGGAGGTGTGGGGCCACTGCCTCTGAGATTCATCTTAATATAACGAATAAGAATGCAGTCTTCAGGGACTTCCCAGCGGCCCAGTGGTTAAGAACCCGCCTTGCAATGCAGAGGACTCGGGTTTGATGGATCCCTGGTCAGGGAACTAATATCTCATGTGCCTCAGAGCAACTAAGCCCCCACGCCACAACTACCGAAGCCCACACACTCTGGAGCCCGTGTGACACAACTGCTGAGCTTGCACACCACAACTAGAGAGTCTGTGAGCCATAAAGAAGAGATCTTACACAATGCAAGGAAGCTCCCTCATGCCGCAGCTGAGACCTGATATAGCAGCACCCCCTCAAAAAAAAAAGTCATGCAATCTTTAGAGCCGAACTACAGGGGTCTGAATCCTGGCTGTGCTACTGACTAGTTGGGTGACCTCAGTTTTCTCACCTTTAAAATGGGGATAATGATGGTGTGTGCTGTGAATGATGCTGGGGTGTGCTCTCAGACACACCTGAGAGGCTCCTGGCCTCTATGTTACTCTAACCACTGAAGTGGCAATGAGCTCTGCACGCACCATGATCAGCGCCTGCAGGGTGGAACCTGACGGCGCCTGGCCTCGTGACCACGCTGCACGCGTCTGGCCTCTTGTCCTGCGGCTTCTCTGAGGCCATCAAAGCGTGGGATGCCGATGGCTCTACTTGTGTGTGTGTGTGTGTGTGTGCAGCCCTTTGGGGTGGACACTGGCCAATAAGAACAGGAGCTTGTGGATAAATTCTCCCTCCTACGCCTCCTGGTCCAGCTGTCCTGAGGCATTTTATATGCCATCTTAAAGGATAACCCTGGGGACAGGGCAATCATTCAAGTGTACCCAGAGGCAGCCAGGTGGATCACACGCCTTGGCTTCAACTCTGCCTCCTTCCCTGCTCCACCTCCATCCCTTCCTCCCTCCTGCTCCCTGGGGTCACTCTTCCTAACACAGCAATGGGCATCAGCTCTTGGCCTCAGGCTTTGCTTTCTAGGAACCCAGACTCGACAACAGTCATCTTCTTCAAAGGGTGTTAGAGGATGGAGGGAACAGCAATGGCCACTGAACTGAGAAGAAAGGCGTCTTGAGACAGAAAAACGAGGCGGGCAGCTCCATCTCATCAACGGATGTGTTATCATCACAGGATAACTCACTCTCAGGGTGAGATCAGGCAGATAGTGACCTGGGGGCATTCACAGCTGCACTCTGCACCGCCGAAGGGCCATTCACATGGTTTCATAGTTAACCTAAGGTATGACAGTATATGTTTGGAAACAGGACATGCTTTCCTAAGTCAAGATGGGTAACTTCTTTTGTGGTGGCAGGACTTTATCATTGTTTGGGGACTAACAGGGCATAGCGGTCACCTGGTGCAAATGATTATTAAACAGCATTTATTAACTACAAAGTCCTTGCAGACAGAGAAGTGATTTACTGGGCAGTACAGGCTGGGGTAGGGTCAGTGGAAGGACAGGAGGAACTCAACAGGCCCAAGGTGGCATCAGTTACGCCAGCAGCCTTATAGACGGTCTGTGCGAAGGTGAAGTAAGCTCCTTAAGTCAGGTCCTTAGACCAGGGTCCAGCAGCAGTGGGCCTCTGTCTTATCGCCACCCTCCTTCTCCCTCTTCCTCTGCATCCAATCAGGCAGGAGACCCTTGCACTCCATCTCCTCATCAAATCCTGACTAGGTCCACCAGCCCCATCCTCACCGCCGCTGGCTGCCCAGGCCACCGCCTGCTCCTTGCCTGGGTGCCGAGTGGCTTTCCCCTGCCGAACTCTCGTTACTGCAGCCACGGTGACCCTCCCAAGGAACAAATCTGGTTGTGCCACTGTTCTACTTGAAAGCTCGTCATTTCTCCTTAAAGATGCAAGCTCCAAACTCCAATTCAAAAAAAGAACGTGTACTCCCACGCTCACAGCAGCACTGTTCACAACAGCCAAGACGTGGAAATAGCCTCCATCAACAGGGGAATGGATGGAGATGCGGTGCAGGTATACAAGGGGACACCACTCGGCCATGCAAAACGATGAAATACTGCCATTGGCAGCAACAGGGATGGACCCAGAGATGATCATACAGATACCATAGATCACTTCTCTGTAGAATCCAAAATATGATACAAGCGGACTTATTTACAGAGCAGAAACAGACTCACAGACACGGAAGACAAACTTAACAGTTTCCAAAGGGGAAAGCAAGGGTTGGCAGGAGGGATAATGTAGTAGTCTGGAATTAACAGATACTACTATAAATAAAACAGGTAAGTTGTAAGGATTTACTGGCAGAAGGAACTATATTCAATATCTTGTAGTGAACTATAATGGAAAAGGATATGAAAAAGAATATGTGTGTTCACATATATATATATCACTGAATCACTTGGCTATACACCAGACTCTAACACAACATTGTTAATCAACTATACTTCAATTAAAAAAAAAAAAGCAAAGAGAAGAAGGTGCAAACTCCGTCGTGCGGGGAGACTCGAGACTCTCCAGGCTCCCCACTGACCATGCCCTCCCCATCTGGGTTCCTGGACACTCTCCCTTCCCCTCTCAGCTCTTCCCTCGTTTGGCCTCTCTGCCTGGAAGACTGGGTATCCCATTCCCCTCCTCATCTGCCTGATATCAAGTACCAGCAGACACAGGGAGACTTCTGTTGAACTTTTTATTGAAGAAGTTTTCAAACACATTCAAAATAAAGTGACTATTACAAGGAAGCAGCTTCAACAGTTATCAACATATGGCCAATCATGTTTCACCTCTGCTCCCACCCACTCCTTCCTCCTCTTCAGATATTCGACTCTCTGTGACCCGTGGACTGTAGTCCACCAAGCTCCTCCGTCCATGGGATTCTCCAGGCAAGAATACTGGAGTGGGCTGCCATTTCCTTCTCCAGGGGCTCTTCCCAACCCAGGGATCAAACCCAGGTCTCCTGCACTGCAGGCAGAAGCTTTAACATCTGAGCCATCAGGGAAGCCCCAGATATTTGGGAGGAAATTTCATCTGTTACTATTTCACTAAGTAACTCTATGAGAACTCTTTTTACAAAAATAGTACCACAATACTACTAGCCCATCTTCACAATTTAACAATAGTTCCTTAAATCATCAAAGATACCGTCAGAGTTTACATTTCACCAATTATTTTATACGTTTCTTAGGAAGACTGTTTGAATCAGGATCCAAATGAATCCCATACACTGTGTTTGATTCATATGGATTTAGGTTGCTTTTTTCCCTTCAATTTATTTTAATTTATAAGTTTCCTATCCATCTCTTATTTTTCTCTTTGCAATTTTCACTTAGTTGTTGTTGGAAAACCTTGTGTCATTTATCTGCAGAATTTTCCACAATCTGGATTGTGTTGGTTTTGAGGGTAGTATCATTCTAATCCTGTTCCTTTGTCACTGTATTTCCTTGAATTGGTAGTTAGATTATAGGCTTGATCAGATCCAAGTTCATTTCTCCTTCCCCTCCCTCTCCTCTTGCTTCCTCTTCTTCTGCTTCTTTTTCTGGACAATTCTATTTAATATTTGATATTTCAGCATGGGGCTGATGCACAGGATGATTCAAGTAGAGGATGTGGGGTGGGAGGTGGGAGGGGGCTTCGGCATTGGGAGATTGTGTTCACCTATGGCTGATTCGTGTCAATGTATGGCAAAACAAATACAGTATTATAATTTTTTTTTAATTAATTAATTAATTAATTAAAAAATATTTGATATTTCATTCTTCTATCAGGGCATGCACAATGTCTGATGATATTTCTTTTGCGTTATTACCAGTCACAGATGATCAATGCCTGGATCCATTAACTCATTGAAGTGAAAATGAAAGTCACTCAGACGTGTCCAACTCTTTGAGATCCCACGGACTATAACCTGCCAGGCTGCTCTGTTTGTGGGGATTCTCCAGGCAAGAATACTAGAGTGGGTACAGGGGATCTTCCCAACCCAGAAATTGAACCCAGGTCTCCTTCATTAAATCAAGATTGCCGGGAGAAATATCAATAACCTCAGATATGCAGATGACACCACCCTTATGGCAGAAAGTGAAGAGGAACTAAAAAGCCTCTTGATGAAAGTAAAAGAGGAGAGTGAAAAAGTTGGCTTAAAGCTCAACATTCAGAAAACAAAGATCATGGCATCTGGTCCCATCACTTTATGGGAAATAGAGAAACAGTGTCAGACTTTATTTTGGGGGGCTCCAAAATCACTGAGGATGGTGACTGCAGCCATGAAATTAAAAGATGTTTACTCTTTGGAAGAAAAGTTATGACCAACCTAGACAGCATATTCAAAAGCAGAGACATTACTTTGCCAACTAAAGTCCATCTTGTCAAGGCTATGGTTTTCCCAGTGGTCATGTATGGATGTGAGAGCTGGACTGTGAAGAAGGCTGAGTGCTAAAGAATTGATGCTTTTGAACTGTGGTGTTGGAGAAGACTCTTGAGAGTCCCTTGGACTACAAGGAGATCCAACCAGTCCATTCTGAAGGAGATCAGCCCTGGTTGTTCTTTGGAAGGAATGATGCTAAAGCTGAAACTCCAGTACTTTGGCCACCTCATGAGAAGAGTTGACTCATTGGAAAAGACTTTGATGCTGGGAGGGACTAGGGACAGGAGGAGAAGGGGACGACAGAGGATGAGATGGCTGGATGGCATCACGGACTCGATGGACATGAGTCTGAGTGAACTCTGGGAGTTGGTGATGGACAGGGAGGCCTGGCGTGCTGCAATTCATGGGGTTGCAGAGTCAGACACGACTGAGCGACTGAACTGAACGGACTCCCTCATTGCAGGCGGATTCTTCACTGTCTGAGCCACCAGGGAAGCCTAAGAATACTGGAGTGGGTAGCCTATCCCTTCTCAAGGGGATCTTCCCAACCCAGGGATCAAAATGGGGCCTCCTGCATTGCAGGCAGCCAGGTGAGCAACCATTTTTAGCAGCTGAGCTGCCAGGGAAGCCCATTAACTCATTAGGGATGCAAAATGGTGATATTTAACTCCATGATTCCTTATTTGATTATTAACTGGCAAGACAATATCAATGATTCACTAGTGTTTTTGGTTTTCTGAAGCCCGGATTATCCAGAAAGAGCTCAAGGGAACAAAATTTCTTGGGTTTTTCCATTTTCATAACAGTTCAGCTTTTATACTGAAGCTCCATTTCACTCAGTATAAAAATCTTTTGTTCACATTTCCTGAAATATGTCATTATATTGTCCTGTAACATAAAGCATTGCTGTTGAGAAGTCAGATGACAATTTTTCTTTCCTTTATAAGTAATTTGGTCTTTTTGCTTGTATTCTATTTTTTTTTTCCTTTAAAGCCCTAGATATAAGTCTCAGAGTTGATATGCCCAGGTATATGGTATGCTTCTTCTGTACGAAATTTCAGGCCAGGCTCTCCATAAGGAACATTTCCTTGAGTTATAGTTTTCTGTATTTGTTCTGTTCCATTGCTTTGCTTTACTTCAGGGCTCTTCATGAATTCCTATTATATGAATGCTGACTCTTCCTTTTCTGTATTTTCTCTGCTCTATCACTTGCAAATCTTCTTTTATCTCTTTATCTCTCTTTTAAAATGCCCTATCTTAGTTTTCTTTGAAAAATATTCTCTATTATGGTTTTCTCTATTCCTTTTCTTTTCATCTTCATTTATGAAATGTATTCTTGTTCTTTCATATTTATTTTCTGACTTTATTATCATCCTTTTCAAAACATTTTTCCCTAATCACCTGACTTCTGAGCTATTTTTACTTTGTTTTAATTTCATAATTTCTATCATTTAAATTTTTTCTCTAATTTTTTAGAAATATGAAGCTTTCCCCCTGCTTTGTGGACATGTTTTTCTGACATGTGCCTTTACTTATTATGGAGTATGTTATTTTACAACTCATTGCTCTTTTTCTCATAATTTTACTGAGGATCCTGCTCCTTTTTAAAGTAAAAGGAATTTTCCAGTACTTTTAGGAGATATCAGGTGAGTAAGGTTATTTTTCTAGCTTCATGGATCTTTAGCTCCTCATTCTGTTGAGTTTACAAAGTGACCGTTCTCATTACTACTGCTGCAAAACAGATCGCCCCAACAACCACTTTACTGTGTTCATGGATTCTGTGGGTCAGACATTCACAAAGAGTGCAGTGCAGATGGCACGTCTGACATCATGATGCCTGGGGTCCCGGCTGGAACACCGGCTGGGGGGTGACTTGAGAGCGCTGGACCATCTGACAGCTCTTCCATTCACCTACCTGGTGCTGGGTGCCAGCTGTCTGCTAGAATACCTACCTGTGATCTCTTCATGTGGCTCGCTGGGCTTCCTCACAGCATGGTGGCTGATTTCCACGAGTGAACATTTTAAGAAAGAAGTGGACGTGCATGGCATTTGAGCAGTCCTGGAAGCCACATGGCCTCTACCTTCTCAGTACTCTATCAGACAAATCAGTCACAAAGTTACAGTCAGGTACACAGGTCCCACCATTTAAAGGGACAAAAGTCAAGGCCACGTTGTAAGAAGGGCATGTGGGATGAGGAGATGATTTTTGCAATCATCTTTGGAAAATAAAATCTGCCTCAGTAATTACATATATAAATGCATGTATATTATATCACACACACGCATGCACATACACATACACACACGTTTGTACTTCTTGAGATCCCCTGATCCTCCATCCGCCAACCCCATTTTTGCCTGGAGCTTTTCTTTCTTTGTCTCTGGTGTTCCTGTTCTGATTAGTTTGGATTCTACTCTCCAAGTCCCAATGTGGGACTCTGTCATTAAAGAGGGCTTCAGCCTATTAGTTTTAAGAGTGCATAGGGGAAGCAAAAATGAGTTTATGGGACCCAGATGGTTCTCAGCATCATCAGACATCACTGCACAGCAGTCCCCTGGCACGCATATGCAAACTGGATCCTGCAGAAGTATTTTCTAGTTTCAGCTGCTTTTGAATTGGCCTGCGATTGAGTACAAGTTGGTGATGTGAGAATCCAACTGTTCTCAGGACCATCAGAAGCCCAGGTATCTTCCTTTTGCTTTCTCCTTCCCAGAAACCAGAATCACGTAAGTCTAGTAACAGTGGTTTGTCCCCACCCAATCAGTATTTTGAGCTTATGGGTTTTGTCACCTAGCTTTGCTGTAGAAGTTGTCTGTGACTCTTCTGATTTCTTTATTCTAGCTGCTTTTCTGCAGGTGGGGGACAGGAAGGGTGGCATATGAGTTGTAACAAAATACCACAGGCTGGGTGGTTCCACCAACAGAAATATATTTTCTCACAGTTTTGGAGGCTAGAAGTACAAGACGCAGGTGCTGTCAGGGTTGGTTTCTGTGAGACCTTTCCTCCTGGCTTACAGCCAGCCACCTTCTCTGTCTTCACATGGCCTCTCCTCTGTGAGCACATGGAGAGACGGAGAGTGATCTCTCGCCTCTCCTCCTCTTCTAAAGACACCAGTCCTGCTGGATTAGGCCCCTTATGAGCTCACTGAACCTTAATTATGTACTTTAAGGCCCTATCTCCAAGTACGGTCACTTTGGGGGTGAGAGCTTCAACATGCGGATTTCAGGGGGACAGGGTTCAGTCGGTAACAGGGAGAACTTGGGGGAGAGGCTAGCACCACATTCTGCTGTCTTCCCAGAATGAGAGGTTCTGGATGCAGTCCACACAGGACAGTGACCCAGGGCAGGCAGCGCAGCGGAGGAGGGTGGGGAGTGCTCTGGGGGTGAAGGGAAGATGCCATCAAGCACTGGACAAAGGCCCCACATGGCTGGACTCATGCAGCTCCTTGGTTTTCTTACACACTCCGTCCTGCTCCTGGGTCTCCATGCCTTTGTGCCCACAGTCGTGACTGCCTGCAATGCCTTTCCTTGCTTCCCTGTCACTTCTCTCCAGTTCAACCAAGAGCTCCTATTTTATCCTTTAGAATTCATCTTGAGCATCTCCTCCTCCAGAAAGTCTTCCCAGATGTCTAGCCGGCTGCAGGGACCCACCATCTCCATGCTCCCAGACGGCGCCTGCACACACACACACACACACGTGTGCACACACACACACACACACGTGCACACACCCCCCACTGCACTCCCCCACTGCAGCGTAATTGTGTCTTTATGAGCACCTCCACCGCTAGGCCTCCAGAGAGCAAGGCCTGTGTCTCGTCACCTGCCGCAGACTGGCTCCCTGCTCTCGATTCATTCCCCTCGCCACAGAATCCACTCTCTCTATGCCACCACCGTGCCTTCATGGTGGACAGACAGATTTCTCTACCTCTATACTTTGGGGTTGGGCATGGGATTTGTTCTGGCTAGTGATGTTGGCAGAAGCTTTAAATGTGCTCAGGCGGTCTGTTTTGTCACCTGTGTTCCTGTGATCTCCCTTGAGAAAAACGTGCCCCAGGCTGGCCACTGGTCCATGTGGAATATGGAGATATGCAGAGCAGACCTGAGCCCAACCCAAAGGCTGGACCCAAGCCCAGCCAACCCGAGGTCTGAAATAGAAACCCCTGCTGACTCCCCTCGCCCAGTGCAGCTAGGAAAGAGAAAGATGAATACCTCTTGTTGGGATTTGGAGGATGTTTGTTTTGCAGCATTACTTCAGCAATAGCTGACAAAAACAACATTCATCCTAGTGTTCCAAGCCCGGCACAATCCTGGACCAAAAGATGTTTGCTGAGTAAAGACGCAAATACATCCTTTGATCCAGTACTTTTGCAGTATGAGTTGGTTCTAGTCACCTCCCCTGCTGAGACCTCTTGAATCTCTTCTTTGCAAAGGGGATAATGATGGTTTCTTTGTAGGACTGCTGTGAGGATTCAGTAAAATAACCTAGGTATAGCTCCTGGCACTTTTTGCCCAATAAGTGCCATTTTTCTTCCTCCTTCTTCACTCCTTGACATCTTTAAATGAGCTCTTAAGGTAAAATGATGGGGGTCCAGGGAGCTGAGTGGGGAGAGGCTCATGGGCCTTGGGCTCTTTAACTCCAATGGGGGAAGCCTCATCTTATCCTTCCCCTTCCTCTCTTCCTTTGCCAGCAGGGTTCTCCCCTGAGTCACTGCCAATCACCTCTTTCTGCCCAGAGAAGAGGAGATGTCCCAGATCCCAAGAGTGGCTTGGGAATCCCTTGGCAGCATGCCACTGGGCTCCCTTAAGAGGCTGAGAAGCTTGCACTTCCTCTCTCTTGGACGGCAGCTGCTATTAAGAGGCCTGACTACTCTGAAAGCACCATGCTGGGAGGAAGCCAGGCCAGCCACGTGGGGAGAGACAGACCACACCGAGGGGCACTAAGGTGCCACACGCAGGAGTGAAGCCTCCGGACTCTCCAGCCCAGTGCAGCTCACCTGCCAGCTGAACAGAGCAGAGTGGGTGGCCTCAGCCGATACCAGGTGGGGCAAGGAGCCCAGCTCCCCACAAGATGGGGAGAACGTTTCTGCTGTTTTAAGTCATTTAAGATTTGAGGTGGTTTGTTACACAACAGGTAAATTAATAAATAAATGAAACTCTCTATATATAATATATATGCTATATATAATTATATATAATGCACATTTTTACTATTATTCCTGAACCTTTGAGAGGAAGTGGTAGAATGACCTTAAATATTTCTGTGTGTATCTCTAATGAATCAAGTATCATTTTACAAAACAGTACAGTTATCAATATTGACACAATATTATTATTCATTCAGTCCCTATTCATATTGGGTCAAGGATCAAAATAATGTCTTTCCTGTTGATTTTTTTTTTCAGTTCCAGAATCCAGCTCAAGATTAGACATTACATTTAGTAGCTGTATTACCTGTAAGTCGGTACATAATAAGTCACCCCAAAACTTAACATCTCACCGTTTCTGTGGGTCAAGAATCTGGATGTGGCCTCACTGGGCTATTTGGCTCAAGGCTTCAGCTGAGGTGTCATCCAAGGCTGCAGTGATCCTAAGATACAACTGGGACAGGCTCTGCTTCCAGGCTCACTCGGGGATTGCTGGCAGGATTCAGTCTACTGGCCCGAGGGCCTCAGGTTCTTAAAACACTGGCCTCTCCACTGGGTAATCTCATAATTTGGCAATTTGCTTCATCAGACCAACAAAGCTGAGAAGAACAAGAGAAAGAATGCTAGCAAGAGAGAAGTCACAGTCTTTTGTAATCTAAACACATTCTTCCGGATTCTCAGCAGTGACATTCCATCACCTTTGCTGTACTCTATTCATTAGAAGCAAGTCATCAACATGTAAGCAACCTAAGTGTCCATCAACAGATGAATGGATAGGACTTCTCAGGTGGTCCAGTGGTTAAGAATCCACCTGCCAGTGCAGGGGGACATGGGTTCCATCCCGGGTCTGGAAAGATTTCACAGGCCATGCGGCAACTAAGCCCGTGCGCCACAACTACTGAGCCCCAGCTACTGAAACCCGTGCACCCTGGAGCCCACGCTCTACAACAAGAAAAGCCGCTGCAGTGAGAAGCCTGCACACAAGAGGGTCGCTCCAGCCTGTCACAACCATAGGGAGCCTGCCTTGAGCAACAAAGAGCCAGCAGAGCCAAAAACAAGTAAAATTTAAAGAAATAAAGCAGATGAACAGATAAAGATACGACGTACTTATACAATGCAATATTAGCCATAAAAACAATGAAATATTGCCATTCGCAGAAACATGGATGAACCTAGAGAGTATCACACTAAGTGAAGTCAGAAAGACAAATATTGTATTATATCATTTATATGTGGAATCTTAAAAAAATACATCTAAAAATGAAATGATTGACAAGCAGAAACAAACTCACAGGCACAGAAAACAAATTTATGGTTACCAAAGGGGAAAGACAGTGGGGGGGGGGGGCGGGGATGGATAACTTAGGGATTAACAGATAGAACCCACTATATATAAAATAGATAAACAACAAGGATTTACTGTATAGTTCAGGGAACTATATTCAGTGTCTTATAACAACCTATAATGGAAAAGAATCTGGAAAAAAAAACTGAATCACTTTGCTATATACCTGAAACTAACACAATATTGTAAATCAACTATATTTCAATAAAAAAGAAAAAGAAGCAAGTCACCAGACCCAGGCACATTCAAGGCGAGGTGATGATACATAGGACACAGAAGCGGGGTTATAATTGGAGACCGTCTTAGAAGCCTGCCTGCCGGCTTAGGAGCCAACCTGGAATGGTTTCTCAGCCTTTTCCTTTATCTTTCATGCCACTGACATTTTAAATATTACAGGCTAATTGTTTTTTGCAAATGTCTCTCAGTCTGGATTTGTTTGCTGTTTCCTCACGATGAGACTTGAGTGATGTGTGTGGTTTGGGGGCAGGAACGCTGTCCATGTTGTCCTTCCCTCCCGTCCATCATATCAGGAGACACATGACATCGGTGGGTCCCATTATTAGTGACCTCAGCCTGTGTCAATGTTGACGAAAAGAATTAATCAGCAGTCAATCTAAGAAAGACATGGAAAATTTTATTTCAGCCAACCTGAGAATTATAATCTGGGAGACAGTCTTTCTGGGAGCTCTGAGAACTGTTTGGAACTCTTTGGGACTCTCTGGGCAGGCCAGCATAGCAAGAGGGTACACGGCAACCAAGCCCACGTTGTGGTAGAAGGTTACTTTTATTCGGAGGAACAGAGGTCTTAGTTAATGGCTTTAGTGCTTTGCTAAGTATGGGAAGATGCAAGAACCTGAGTTTATAAAATTTTTCCTGAACATATCCAGTTATTTGAGGACCAGTTCCATCAGTTTCCCCTAGAGGCACAAAGTGCCTCATCCAGATCCCTGAAGCCATTTCAACATGTACTATAGGTCAGCAACTGCAGTCAATAACAACTTGATTCCTGTAGAACTCGGTGGTGGGTAACATTCTTTATAACATTCTTAATCCCCTCTCTTTCAGTCTTAATTTCAACCAAAGTTTGGGAGGCATTTCATGACCAGTGTGTCCCATAGCCTTAGGAATGCTCATTCTCAGGTCAGATGAAGATTTCATTGGTAAGCCACTCACTGTGCTATTACCCTGTTAAGAGCAACCAAAAGCCTCTGGACTGCCTTTCTTACTAGTCTGCTATGGTTCAGAAACAGCTCCCTTTATTGCTTCCTCCCATATCTAGAGCTAACACTATTACCATCATGATCTTATACGACTACATATTTGGTCAACTGCTTCAAATTGCCTAGTCATCATTATCTTTATCAGAGGCTCAGTCACACATTTGGAAATACAAGAAACAATAATCTTGTAAAAGAATCTTGTAAAATAGGCAGAATACAAGTAATACAGCTAGTAATATTAATAAGGTCATAAATAAGTATTTTAGCTAAGAACTTCCCTTAGATGTGGCCGGTATCTCCCCAGGTCATCTGACCAGTCTGTTCTGCACCAGTCAACATCTTTAAAGGAAATGATATATTGACATTTTAATAACAAGCTCACCAAAGATATCTGCACATATAAAGCAAGTGGTGGATCCCCGTGACCCTTTACAGGACTGAGAAAAGAAAGATGCCTTTTAAGGAGTTACATGACCGGTGTCACAAGGACAAAACTGTATCTTTCTGGTTGAGCAGGTATTTCTGCCACAGTCAAGGTCTAGTTAACATGCAATGCAGATGTACAGAGTGTGCTAGAGGGCAGAGAGGAAGCCAAAGAGCAGAGAAAACTTTGTTTAAATTTTTCTTGTCTTGCTTTTTAAAGTGTGAATTTTTAGAAATTTTTATTTCACTTGTTTTTTAAGTGTGAATTTTTATTTCATACATCGGACTGCTTGGTTAAAATGGTGCTCAGGCTTAACTACCCTGCAATTCTGCCTCTGGCCTAGAAAGTTCTTTCAGTTTTTCAAACATCATTAAAAAGAGAGAGAGAGACTAACCGTTGCTCTTAGCAAAGCAACTGTGGGGAGACATTAAGGCTGGAAACTATTTTAGGATGAAAATTCTCAGTGTCCTGGATCAGACCCTCATTCTTTACCTCTGCCTTTTGCACCCAAGATACCCTCAACTGAAGGCCCAAGTGGTGGCTGGCATGCTTGAGGAGTGAATATTCGTTCACACCTATGTTTCTTTCAATTGCTGGTCCCTTTACCTAAGAAGCCCTAGCTCATCGCTACCTTCTTTCCTGCCTGCAGAAATTCCACTCATCTCTTAAGCCCAGGCCTGCAGTCTTCGGCTCCAGGAATAAGGCCGCCACACTGCAGAGTCCCAGGGGCCAAAAGTCACATCATGTTCCACGACGAGCCTGATCCCGCTGGAGCTGGAGCTGGAGCTGTGCGAGCCGGGTGCTCTTGTTCTGGAGACCTCTGTCCCCACCCCCCAGCCTCACCTCACACAGCACGTGGACTGACTAGAGCTTGTTTAGATGCAGGTCTGTCTTCTCTTATCAGGAGGTGAGCCTAGGCTTGTTCACCTCTCTTGGCCCCATATCCAGTATGTGCTCAACAGGAATTCCTCAGTGTCCACTCGAGCATACCCTCTTCACCCCTGACCAACATCGGTAGCACAGAATTTCATTATCTATAATCTGGTAGTGACACGGTCTACATTTCCACCTTTGTATCCATTGTGGGCATCACAAAGTTCTGGCAATAAAATTCCAGACTCTGCAGGGCCCACAGGAAGGCCTTCCTTTATAACAACAGCGGGTGCAGTTAAACACAGCTTTCTGACAGATCTGTGAGGCTGAAATGGAGACTCTTACCTCTGAGAAAAGTGATAGGGTCTGGAGAAACCTATATGCCATGATACCTACTCCGAAACAAGCTGGAGAGCCTGCAGACTGACGCAGGGGCAGAGGCCCAGCCTCTGTGACGTGAGGCAAGAGCACAGAGGAAGCTGCGGGGGAGCTGGTCCAGGAGCTAACCCAGGACGTGAGCTGGGCTGACCCCTCTCGCAGGTCACTGTTAGTAACACAGGGCTTCCCAGGTGACTCAGTGGCAGATTCCACCTGCAGGAGACGCAGTTTCAGTCCCTGGGTGGGGAAGAGCCGCTGGAGGAGGAAAGAGCAGACAAGCCTGGCAGCCGACAGTCCATAGGGTCACAAAGGTCACAAAGAGTCAGATACAACTGAGCGACTGGGCACGCACGCAGGCTAATAACGTAAGGGAAGCACCCAGTCGGGTTTTTCTGCTGTAAGAGATACCAAGGTCTCATCTCATAGCCTGGAACACTGCCCAGGCTCCCTCTCGCTGCCAGTTGGTTGAGACTTTGGATGGTCTGGACCCAGGTAATCAACAGGGACCTCTGAACTTCTTGCACCTGTGAGGGCCTGTTCCTGGGAAGTCCTGGGTCATTCTCAATCCTCTTTGGGCTTCTCATCTACACATATCGAGAATGACAGATGCCGAGTGCAGACTGAGGTTTTGCTTGTTTGTGTTCCAACTCCAAGCCCATTACCACACTAGCCTTGGACCCCAGGGGGCGCTGCATCACGCTCAGGAGGTACCACGCTTGGTTAAATAGGATTACAGGTCACTGAAACAATACTTAATCATTTAACCAAAGTGACAATAAAAGATTTCAAAAGCAGATTTAAAACTTTAATAACTTAAAAGCTTGGAAAGAAACTTACAATCTGTTATCAACAGCAGCTCAACAGTCAAAAGAGAAAAAAACTGTTCTCTTAATAGAGAAACCAAACTGAGGTTTTGCACCATCTTACCTTTAATGTTAAAATTCATTGACTTAATTAAACTAATTCTAATCTTAGTTAGTCTTGACTACACATAGAATTTCTTTTTAAGAACTTTTCCCTCTTGCAAAGCTTCCACAACTTTCTATACCTATATTAATCTGTCCCTTATTTTCTTTCCCATTTAGAAATAATCCGCTTTAGGACTAAATTTCCTTCTTTTGCTTTAAAAAATGCCTTTTCATTTCTTATACATTATTTTCCTTGCATACAAAGATGTTTTCCTTATTAAATTTTAGTTTTAATTTCATATATTAGAATTCTCAACTCTTAAAAAACTTAATTTCTAGTGAAAACTAAGAAATAAGCAATTATGAATTGTCTTTTACATTAACACTCTGTAGACTGGCAAACTTGTAAATTAGTCAATAAACATATCTGAAGAAACTTTTTTAAGTAGACAGTCATAAAACATAACTATTCCTAAAGAGTTCTCCTTAAAAAAATCTCATCTCATTTACATTTAATTTACTTTTTAAAAATTTCATCATACCAAGTTATTTTTCTTGCTGACAAATTTTGCAGCAGATCTTATTTGACTTCCAGTATGCCTAGGTACTATAAAAATTTATGTCAATGGCTCCAAGGACATGTCTGATTAAACCAGCAAAAATTAACCTAAATGTCAAAGTCAATTTAATACTGAATATTTCCCAGCTCACATAAACCTGAAATTTATTTGGTTTCTTTTATATTTCTGAAAATTTATGTAATGCTTAATTCGTTTTAAGCCAATTAAATAGACCTCATTAATCTTCTTAATAAGGTCTGTAAATAGAGATACATCATATGTATAAGGTACACAGAGACATATAAACAGACACAACTAGAGATCTCATAGCTTCATTTTTGACTTATTTGTGAATTAGGTATTACAATAGAAAATTCACTAGTTTATTACTAACAGTTTCCGTTCAGTTCAGTTGCTCAGTCTTGTCCAACTCTTTGCGACCCCATGAATTGCAGCACGCCAGGCCTCCCTGTCCATCACCAACTCCTGGAGTTCACTCAGACTCGGGTCCATCGAATCAGTGATGCCATCCAGCCATCTCATTCTCTGTCGTCCCCTTGTCCTCCTGCCCCCAATGCCTCCCACCATCAAAGTCTCTTCCAATGAGTCAACTCCTCGCATGAGGTGGCCAAAGTACTGGAGTTTCAGCTTCAGCATCATTCCTTCCAAAGAACAACTAGGGCTGATCTCCTTCAGAATGGAGTGGTTGGATCACTTTGCAGTCCAAGGGACTCTCAAGAGTCTTCTCCAACACCACAGTTCAAAAGCATCAATTCTTTAGCACTCAGCCTTCTTCACAGTCCAACTCTCACATCCATACATGACCACTGGGAAAGCCATAGCCTTGACTAGACGGACCTTGGTTGGCAAAGTAATGTCTCTGCTTTTGAATATGCTATCTAGGTTGGTCATAACTTTTCTTCCAAGGAGTAAGCATCTTTTAATTTCATGGCTGCAGTCACCATCTGCAGTGATTTTGGAGCCTCCCAAAATAAAATCTGACACTGTTTCCACTGTTTCCTCATCTATTTCCCATGAAGTGATAGGACCGAATGCCATGATCTTCGTTTTCTGAATGTTGAGCTTTAAGCCAACTTTTTCATTCTCCTCTTTCACTTTCATCAAGAGGCTTTTTAGTTCCTCTTCACTTTTTGCCATAAGGGTGGGCAACCTCAGATAACTAACAGTTTAGTTTATAACTAAAGGTACACACAGACATATAAACAGACACAACTAGAGATCTCATAGCTTCATTTTTAACTTAGTTGTGAATCAGGTATTACTGTTATAACTAACAGTTGGAGTAAGTTAAGTTTAAAAGGCATCCCCCTACCCCCTATTTTCCCGTCAGTTTCAGGAAGTAGAGATATCTAGATAAGACAGGAGTTCCTGAGAGCCCTGGTAGAATATTCATATCTCAAGGCACAGGGAGAGAAAAGCAAGCTTCTCCTAGAACTTATTCCCTTAGGGTCAGAATTCTGAAAAGATATCTTATCAAGCTGGCACAATTAGTTTTGGACTGTCAAATGAGCCCAACCTCAGCATTTTTCTCCAGAGTCTAAAGAATATTGTGGCCACACACTGTTACCAATAATAATAATAATAATTTTGGCTTTAGTCATGGAATCAGAACTAAAAGCCAATCTAGTTTTGCAGGATGCATCCTGAAGGGTCGTTTTTAGGTACTGAATTAATGTTGCCATGTCCACCAATTAAAATAGCGCACCCTCTCTAACACAAATGCACAGACACACACAAAGATAAACAACAAACCAACTCCAAAAGGCTCAAAGCCCAATCAGTTCAAAAGGCTCACTTTGATACAACACCATAAAAGCCTATACACAAAGAAATTCAAGCCATTTTCCTTCCCTTTTACAAAACAGTTCCAGTTGGTGGTCCCTTCCTGGTGGTCAAAACTGTTCCTGAATCAAACTCAGGTCTGCTCACTGAACAAGCAGCAAGGCCAACACACCTATGCCGGGCTGTGGCGAAAGGAAGCACGGGGCTTATCTGCAGGGCACTCAGCAAGGAAGTAGGAGACAAGCCTCAGATCAACTCCCCTAGTCTTTCCTGGAGGCAGGGAAGTCATAAAGCAGAGCAACAGAGAGGCTGGGATTAATCATCATCTTGGGACTTTTCCGTGACGTTTTTTAACCTTTCTTTAAGTTGAAGTGAGGTCAATTTACAATCTTGTGTTAGTTTCAGGTAGAAAGGTGATTCAGTTAGACATGTATGTGTATATATGTGTGTCTTTATATATATATTCTTTTTCAGATTCTTTTCCATAATAGGCTGTTACAAGATATTGAATATAGTCCCCTGTACTTTCTGTGACATTCAGGTTCTGAGAGTCAGGATGTCTCTGAGAATCAGGACCACCTCTGGCCAGGTGGTCCAGGCTTCAGTGGTCTGTTAACTTATCTTGCCCTGGAGAAACCACTTGAGTTTATACATTAACGATATCAATAACAGCAATTCTAGTTCATTAACAATGTTATTCACAGCAGCAACGGCAGCACATTAACAATGTTCTTAACAGAAGCAATTTTTAGTCATCTGACCCTGGCTGATGAGTGTTCGGCTAGCGCTGGGCTGAATTCAGAGGGAAAAAGAAAGGGAATAAAGTTTGGGATAGACACTCATAGATAATCATAAACTGAAAAGGAACGTGGGTTTAGAAAGACTCCGATTCAATAGGATGGGAGGCCGGAAGGGCTTGAGGGGGCTCTGGCAGGGTGAGGCCACGAGGAACTCCAGGCCCCCTCCCCCTCCCCTACCAAGCCAGCGGGGGAGCTCTTCCAGCCTCGCTGGGAGCGAGTAGGGATCCCAGCGTCTTTAGGAGAGTCCCAGGGGAGAGGCGGGCTGAGGCGCAGCACTGGGAACAAAGACCCACGGAAGGGTCCAGCCGAGCGCAGCTCCCCGGGGGCTGGGGCGAGGGCCGCCCACCCCACCTCAGCTCCTCCCTCTCCTCCCTCGCTTCCACCCAGAGGCCCGTCGCGCAGCCAGAGCTGCGCCAACTTCGCCAACGTTTCCCAAGTTGCTGGGGCGCAGGGGTGGGAGCTGGGTGGGGTGAGGAAGAAGAAGAGGAGGAGCAGGAGGGCTCCCGGGCGCCTTGGACGCGGTTCAGGAATCTGCCGCCGCTGCCGGCCGCTTGCGGACTCCGGCCGAGCAGGGAGCCAGGCAGGACCGCTTGCTCGCTGCGCAGGACGGCGCCCGCCTGGCGCCGCTTTCCGCCCGGCGTGCGAACCGGCGGGGCCGCGCCTCCTCTCCTCCCCGCCGCTGTCCCCCGGGGGCGGCGCGCAGAGCCGGGGCCACGAGGGCACTGGAGTCCCAGAGCCGCTTCTGCCTGGTCCTGCCGGGAGGAGGGCAAAGTTGCGGGCGGATGCTGCCGGCGCCGGACCCTAGCCTCGGAGAGTCGGATCCGCCCCCGCTGGAGGAGGCTCCGTGGCGGGGTAAGTACGGCGACCGCATCCCCCGAGCTGCCGCCGGGGCTAGGGGAGGCGGCCCAATGGTGCACAACCCCACCATCCCTGATCGGGCGTGCGCGCCAAACTTTGGAAGAAGAGGGGAAGAAGCCAAAGGTGGGAGAGGGAGTTGGCTCGGGGCAAGTTCCACGCAGGCACCCACACCTCCAGACCCACTGCAGCCAGATTCACAACTGCCTGATACGCACAGCTCATCACCCATGGAGCCACAGGCAACGCATGCACGCCACACCGACCGCTTCAGCACGACTACAATTCTGGGAGTGTGAATGTTTGGATCTTTACACCAAGCATGTCCTCCAGCCCTCAAGTAAATCCACTGTCTTTGTCTGCTGCCCCACAGTGAGGCATCCCCAAAGAGAGACTGGCCAGGAGAGGGGGCTGCCTTGGCTTTGAAAAGTCGTGGCCAGGACCTCGGGGCTGCCTGAGGAGTGGGGAGAAGAAATCAGACATTGCAGTCGGCTCTCCGGGTTCGTCAGGAGTGAGTCTGGTGTGGAAACTCAGTGTCTGGGTGATGTGTCTGGGTGTGCGCCGTCCTTCCGGGAGGCGAGGCCGGGAGAAAGGAGGGAGTGATTCATAAACTCAGACCCGGCAGTGTTAGGGTCTGTGAGCAGAAAAGACTGGCAGGCAGTGATGCCCTGGACAGCTGGGTGGTGGCAGTGACAGGGCCTGAGAGGGAAGCACAGACCCTTTCCCCGAGCGGATGTGTTTCCTCACAGGGACTTCCAGGGGATGGGCTGAGGAGATTCCAGCCCTGTGTGTGTAAAACGTGGTAGGGGATGTTTAAGACTCTGAGTTCGTGGAGAAAGCATGGCGCTCCTGAAGTCTTATTTATTTTCACTGCACCTGAAGTTGTGTCTGATTTTGGATGCCCTGGTGTCCTGGGACTCCAGGATGTTTCAAAGGTTGAACTAGATCTAGTACAGTGCCAAGCACATCGCTGGTACTCAGTAAATAGATGTTTGTGGAACAATGACACCCATAATTTATATGTGTTAGGGACTTTCTATGAGCCAAGCCAGGTGGCCTCAGCTGGGCTGGAAGTGGTTTTTCTGCAGAGGAGGGGGCCCTGAGTGGTTCCAGGGAGCCCTGCTTGATCCGTTTAGCCCAAGTGGCACATTTCATTGTGCCCTGTGGGCTGGCACTGGGAACTGGAGTTTCAACACTGGCCTCTGCTTCCCTAAGAGGGGCGGTAAGAAAGGCTCCATGTCTGCATCTGGCTAAGCTGGGAGTGTCGTGGGATCTTCTTCCTGGCTCCTACTGGCCTGGAAGGAGATGAGTTCTCATGAAGGGTACCGGAGCTGTGTCTTGGAGCAGTGGCCTGGTTCTGTGGTGGCAGCAGGTGGAGGGGTGGTCACAGTCCCTGTACTGGGTGGATTCCTCCGCACCAGCTGGCGTGAGCTTCCCAGAGGAGTGGAAACATCTCATGTTCCCGGAACTGGGATTGCAAGCAATCTTGGGACTGATTCCCTACTGGCATGGAACTGGGAACATGCAAGGAAGCGGTGGCGACTTGGCCGAGTAATCAGAAAGAAATGTGTCACTCCCCCACCCCCACCCTCACCCCTTTGTCACTAGGTTCGGTGTGCATTTCAAGCATCTAAATGGTCTTAATGCTGAAATTAGCAAAGTTTGTGGGCGGCACCCAGGAATGTGGTCCCAGACGAGAGAGTGATCTGGGCTTGGCCACCCCCAATTTCAGGCAGAACGCTGCAGCCAGCCCTTTACCAGTATCACCTTTCCACCTTAATTATGTCCTCTGTGCATCATGAGCTCTACATTACCTCAGTAAGACTTTACATCCCTGTAAGTAACATTTTATCACCATTTTACAGATTAGGAAACTGAGGTTCATAGAAGTTAAGTAATGTTTTGGGGGTCACAGCTGGTGAGGGAACAAAGCCAGGATTTGAAACTGGACAGTCTGGCTCAGGAACCCACGCTGCTTCCACCACGCCCAGCTGCCTCTAAGGCCCCTAACTGATTCTCCATAGCAACAGGGAAGCAACACTGATGTACTTACTGGGTCCTGGGGCTCCTGACTGCAGTCCTCTTTTTATACACACTCTGCCCAACCTGGCTTATGCCATGGGTCATGGAAATCAAAGGATAGGTGGCATCAGGCTGCTAGAGCCTTCCACATGCATCTGGAGTCAGGAAACAGTGGGGGCCTGGGAGTGATTTTGGGGGAGATATGGGGGTAATTCCAATGAGAGATGGTTCATTGCTTATCTGAGAAATGGAGACACAGCTACCACTGTGACCGTACAAGTCACAAGTTTGGGAGAAACTGCCCGGTAAACATCATCAAATGGACTCCTATGTTCTTGCCCCCTTCTGGTCTTTTCCTATTACACAGGAAAATCGGCCCTCACCTGAATATCCAGGGGCAGGTCCTTCCCCCAGCGCCACACACCCCCACGAGAGCTACACTCCGTGGCACTGTCTGGTCCTCAGGAGAGGTGGACAGGCAGAGCTGAGACAGCCGGGGCTGCGATAACCACATGGCTTGTCTGGTCCCCAGCTTATGCGTTCTCACACAAGCCCCACAGAGGGACAGCAGTTGCCATTCCACTTTGAAATGAGGCTCAGAGGGGTGCAGTGGCTGCCCAAGGTCACAAAGCTAAGAAGGAAGTGGAGGTTGAGAGTCCCTTGGACAGCAAGGAGATCAAACCAATCCATCTTAAAGGAAATTGGTCCTAAATATTCATTGGAAGGACTGATGCTGAAGCTCCAATACTTTGGCCACCTGATGCGAAGAAACAACTCATTGGAATAGACCCTAATGCTGGGAAAGATTGAAGGCAAAAGTAGAAGAGGGCTGCAGGGGATGAGGTGGTTAGATAGCATCAGTAACTCAATGAACATGAATCTGAACAAACTCCAGGAGACAGTGAAGGACAGGGAAGCCGGGCATGCTGCAGTTCACGGGGTCACAAAGAGTCAGACATGACTCAGCGACTGAACACCAACAAATGTGAGTTATGCTGCCTTCAGGACTCCCTTCCAGGCACTTAGCGACAGCTGTGTCTCTGCCTGGTTGGTACTCTATCTCCCTAGCCCCAGGGCTGAGAGGGGGGTACCCCTGCTGGGGCAGAGTCGCCACAGCTCTGCCCACCCCCATCTCTACGCCCAGTGCCTCTGATACAGGTGTTCATAGTATGGGGAAAGCTGGAAACCTTAAACAAGGAGCAGAGGATAAGCACAGCCCAGCCGGCCTTGGCCACCGTCCACAGGAAGCCCACCTGGGTGAGTGCCAGAGCCCTTGCAGTGCTGAGCAGCATAGATATTGGAGCCCTCTCCCTGCTTCACTGCCGCATGGACTCACTGTCCAGGATGGAAGCTAGGAGACTGGGTGTGGGGAGGAAGCTGCCCCATCCAAAGGGTGGGGCTATTCATCCTTGTCCCCTGGCTCCATTCCAGTGTGTGACACACGGAGGTACTTAGGAACTTTCTCAGAAGATGGGTGAAGACCAGGGAGCGGCTGTGAGCACCTCTGTTGGAAAGTGATAACGCAGGGAGCCAAGGTATCAGTCGTGTGGAAATGCTCAGGCGGGCCTCTGCCCTTCACAAAGTCATGCGGGAGGAGAGGAAAACAGCTCTCCTTTTCATTCTTTAAACAGAAATACTTGTCCCCTTTTCTTGTCTGATGCTTAAACAGGTGGTAGCTATGCTGCCTGTCCTGCTTTGAGCTTGCAGGTTCCATGGCTTGTGGCCCCTGGCAGGCTGGACAGTCTATTCTGTGCTTGAAGGTCTCTGCCTTCGTCTTCCATCGACCTAAATCTGGCAGTTGCTCCTGCACACCCCAGCACATCCCCGCTTCTGCAAGCTTGGAAGGAGAGGCGTGCAGGCCATCGGAGCCCCTAAGCACCAGTAACTTCAGGTCTCTGCAGCCCATCGCTCCTTCTCCATGCCTCTCCCCATCTCCATGCCTCCCCTTACCCTCCTGCCCCACAAAGATGGCTGTGTGCTGAGGGACCATGGTTGTTCATGCTCTGGGAAATTTATCAGTGGAATTCCAGAAAGCTCTCTGCAAAGGACTTGAAGGGAAAAGTGTGGAAAATAAATAAGCCAGTTAGTCCCCAGCTCAGCCTCTCCTGAATGCCGCAAGTAAACAGCTGGCCTGGGAAGCTCTGTCTCGGCCTCCGTGCTTACACCTGGCTCACTGGCTGCCTCACCAGGTCCCTCCTTCCTGCCTCTGCCCTGTCCAGCCCCTCCTCCTTGCCTTTGGGAGCCTCAAAAGTCAAGGAACACCCCCACCTCCGGCCTGTCCTCATGCTGCGGGACGCTGGCACACTGGTGGCTGGGGACAACAGGAGGTTGTGGGAGAGGAGACCGCCCGAGGCTCCGGCGCAGCCCCTGCTCCGTCCGAGCAAGTCTCCCCGCCTCCGCCCTGCTCAGCGAGGCAGGGTGGTCTCTCGTGGTGAGTTTGACTTTGATGATGAAGAATGGTGGGGCTTTTTCCAATTTTGTGACATCTAAGGAAGCTTTGCATCTTAATCTCAGTTTAGAGTGGATGGAGCAAAGCTGATTTTCTCCAAGGTGAGCTCACATGTGAAGAAACCTTCAAAACCCCGTTTACATTGTGGGGCTTCCTGGACTAACCAGCATGTCAGGGGTCTTTGCTTTTGAGCAAGTTATATCAGCTTAGGCCCTGTTTAGAGGTGTGAGTTTTACGTGGTGTGAGTTCACAACAGTGTTTTCAAGAGGCTCAAGCACTCTTCTAAGTTTCTCTGTTTGGGGGTAGGAAGTAAACTCGTGATACGTTAATACCTTCCTTGATTCAGCTGACCCACTCTAAACCCAGCGTCTGGTAAGAAGGGAAGAACCAGGGTGCTAGGATGGGGGTGGTGCTAGGATGGGGGTAGCACCCCAGTGGGAATGCCAGCTCAGGGCTCCACTTCAGTCACGGGGGGTGGCCGGGGGAGGGGGCGCTTCCCAGTGCTGTGGCTGTGCTTGCCGGGTCAGCAAACTGAACCCCCTGGGATCTGGGGAATGGGCGCCACCCCTAGACTCTGGCCCTGCCCCCACCCTGGAGCCCTTTGTCCTGTTATTGCCAGGCTTCTGAGAGGGGAAGTTAAGGCATAAGCCCTGTGGCTTGTAGTCTTGTTGGAAAAGAGACTGCACACCCACATACTCACAAATTAACACAAATCACTATGGGCCAGAGTACACTCACATACAGAGAGAGAGAAAGATAAGCACAGCGATACATTCATCCCAAAAGACAAATTATGAGATAATGAAGAGTACATCTTCTATAGCCAGAATGCACTCTGTATGGCTTAGTAGCTGTGTGACCTTGGACAAGTTACTTAACCTCTCTGGGCCTTAGTTTCCTAGAAAAGGGGGATGGTAATAGGTTTTAAGTAATAGGGCTATAAATGAATTTGTGTCTATGAGGAGTTTAGAAATGTGCCCTAACTATTGCTCACCACATACTCTTTGCCCCACATACTCAGGCCCAAGTGCACAAGACTTCCCAGAGAGGTGCTCACAAACTTGTCAGTGAATGGGATCAGTCACTTTGCACTTTCTGAGTCCTGGTTCTCAGGATGCGTGGCATTCTCTGTACTAGGCTTGAATTAGAATTTATTAGAAAGATCATTTCACTTTCCCTTAGGAAGATCTTTATTTTAGAACAATGTGGGCACTAACTCCCCCAGAGAAGGTTAGGATTCCTTTAGCAGCATCAGTTTTCAAACTGGGTTCCATGCAGCCCCGGAGTTCAACAAGGACCCCTCAGAGGCCTGATGGAGGGGGGAGGTTCCAAGCCTCTCCCCCATTTGTCTGTTCTACATATTAGGAAAGTTCTGGTTCATAGGAAGGCTCCACAGCTTAGATAGTTGAAAGCTCCCCACTACAGGCTGGCCCAGTCCCATCCTGTGTGCACCTGTCCCAGCATGCCACGTGACACCCATGCCCAGGCGGGCCCCAACAGCTACCTGAGCACTGGCCCGGGGCCTCTCCCCACTCTCTTCCCTGTTTCCCTCCTCCTCTCTGCTCCAGCTGCCTTGCCATCTGCAGGATTCTGCAAAGTGCTAACATGTCTGAGCCAAAATAGCGCTATCAGAGGAAATATTTTGAAAACAAACTGGGCCACCCCCCTGGCTGAGACTGCACTGATTTTCAGCAAAGCATTTCACAACTTCTGAGGTGGGTAGGCGGGGCCGTCTGAAAGAGGCCGGGGCCCTGAATCTGCAGGGTTTAGGACAGGCAGGCCTGAAGAGGCCCAAGGTTATCGCAAACCTAGAACCAGGAGGGGAGGTTATCCTCACAGGATAAAGGAATAAAAGCCTCTGGGACCACAAAGGTCAGGACCCTGTCCTCTTCCTGCTTTGACAGATACCACTGCCCTTTCACTTTTCCACCTCCTTCTGCATCTGGTGCAGGTGCCTCGGGGCTGGGGACGCAGGAGATAACTGGTGCTACCAGTCAGCTGCACACCCTGTGCTTAATCAGTGCTGTCTGGGCCCACACTCAGAGTTCTCACTGGAAGCTCTGGCAGTAGGTACTGTGTGATCACCGTTGTACAGACCGGCAGACAGAACCAGGTAGACGGGGGAAGTTGCCGGGACCCCGCTGCTGCTGAGTGCAGAGCTGGGTCTGAGCCCTACTGCCTCACTCCCGAGTCAGTGCTGCTGACCCTGGGTGTATCTGTCCTGCTGCAGCCTCTACTCGAGGGGCGGAACGGCTCAGCAGGACCGTCCTCTCGCTACTGTGACCAGGGTACACTCTACTCACAACACTCTCTCCTTCCTTCTTTTCTCCTGGCTGGCTCCCTCACCCTCAGGCCTCAGCTTAGATGTCTCCTTCTAGAAGCCTCAGTCAGTGGCCCTCTCTGTGGCTGCCTACACGTCCCCATCCTCACTCTCTGCCTTGCTCTGTTGCCCCAGCTGCTCTCGTGGTCTGTGGTCTCCACCAGGCAGTGAGCTCTGTGGGCAGGACAGAGTCTGCCTTGTTCTCCTGAGTCTCCAGTGTTCAGTGCAGCCCCTGGCAAGCACTGAGTACCCATGCCTGACTGGGGAACACAAATGATGGAGTGTGACACTGGGCCCCAGGAGGAAGGAGGCATGGGACAGTGCCCAGGCTCCCAGGAGAGGATGATGCTGTTAGGGGGATCTGAGTCTGGGCAGAAGTGGTGGGAGTCATAGTGAGTGGGAGAGGGCAGCTGATGTGGGACCAGAGGTCCTGTATGGGACCAGGAAGGAATGGGAGAGTGGGACCCTGGGTAGATAGCCTCTTGTGGTTACTCCCCTGTGGACTCTGGGCTGGGATCCCGAGGGTGGGCCTGAAACCCTCCAAGAGACCCTTTGAGTTAAGCAGACTGTGCAGTATGGGCCTAACAGCACGCAATTCTCAGTCCTTTCCCCTCTCTGGACGGACATCCATTCATCTTCTCCTGGGTCTCAAACCCAACCCTGTCGGCCGCAGAGGCCCCCATGAGCGAGCCCTCTTCCCTGAGCAGAGTGACGGAAGCCCAGCTGGCAGGCTGCCTCCCGGGGGTTCCAGCTGCAGCCTCTGAGCTGTCATCGTGGAAGGGGTAGGGCTCCCCTCCACACCACCCAGGCAGCACACGTGTGATGCTCTGGCCAGGGCATCACCTGCCTTGGGTGCCTGCTCATGCCTGACACCATGCCAGGCAGAAGGTGCCTCCAGGCTAGAAGAGGGCAGGACACCCGGGCCCGAATAACCACCTTGGAGTCCAACGGTAATGAGCTCACAAAGGTGCACATGAGGGAGAACCTGGGGATGGTTTCTCGGAGCACGTGGGCTTCCAGCACAAAGAGGGGAGCTCGGGCAGAAAGCACAGGTACAGGCAGGCTCAGATCGAGTGCAGAGGTGGCTGATGGGTCTAGCTGGACTGAACTGCAATGTGCAGGATGGACGAAGAAGAGAGAGAGAAAGAGGAAGAGGCAGGGAGGAGGTGACTACACGTGCAAGCTCTGGAGCCAGGCTGTCTGCATGAGGAACCTCAATCCCCGCTTACTGCTGTGTGACCATGGCCAGGCTGCTTAGCCTCTCTGTGCCTCACTGTTCTCATCTGTAAAATGGAGACACTAATAGTATCCACTACATGGGGGTGATAGGAGAATAAAAAGAAGAGTGACCTATTATCCTTTTTTTTTAAGCAACTAGCAAAGTAAATTGAGGTCAGATCATAGAAGCCTTTGGAGGTCAAGCTTTCTGTTTGCTAAACACCTGCTGTACGCCAATCACTTTACAAACCTTCTCACTAAGCAACCTACAACTAATAAAGCAAAGTTATTAGCACTGCCTCCATTTTATAGCTGCGGCAACTAAGGCTCAGAGAGGTAGGGTAACCTGCTCAAGGTCACTCGGCCAGGTAGAAGCAGAGGCAGTAATGAAACGCAGGTCTGTCTGGCGCTTAGGTCTTTGTTCAACACAGAGATTAGAGAGACATGACAGAGGCAGCATGGGGACATCCCCTGGGCCGGGGGGTCACAGCCAGAAGCAGAGCATGGGTGGAATAGCCACGGGTCCCTAGGCTGGGAGAGGGTGGTAACAGGGAAGGAAAGATTCAAGCAAGCCTGGAAGGCAAGGAGATGAGGATGCCCCGAGGCCACAGCACAAAACGCACCATTCAGAGCGCAGGGACAAGCTGTTGAGTCACTCTGCGAAAACGACATCACTGAGTTTTGCTGTCTGCTGCCCACCTGCCAGTTCTTGTGCCCAGAGCCCTGCAAGAGGACCCTCACACCCAGGTAGCCGGGCCAGGTCAGCTCCCTGGCTTCCTGCCCTGAGTTCTCCTCAACCTCTATCTCCCCATCTTCCCACTGCCCCCTCCCACTCCACCCCCACTCATAAACTTTGATGAGGCAGGAGCTTCTGGAAGTGATGATGGGCATGAAGAGCTTCCAAAAGGACCTCCATGCCAAGCCTGCGACTGGAATCTTGGGTGGGAAGAGACTGCTGGGTTGAAGTTTTAGAGCTGCTTTTCCCTTAAGAATGGTGCCTGCTATTCCACTGGAATCACTTTTTAAAAGTAAAGCCTGGTTGAGCTGTGTGCCCAGCACTATGCCAGGGGCCAGCAGCCTCCGCCTTCTTGGAAGGTACAGCTGAGAATCTGCGAGCTCTTTATGTACTAGGCATCCCCAGGTTAAGTGATTTATTTGCATCAACCTGACTGCATGAAGTAGCCCTATTTTATAGATGCCATCCCTGAGGCCCAGAAGGCTAGGTGACTCGTCCAAGGTCACACAGCCAGAATTCAAACCCTTGGCCCTCCTATTCCAGATGTACTTAGCCACTCCAGGCTCAAGTAAAGCCACTGGAGAATCATAGAAGGTGGGGTGTACTGAACCTATGTCTGCCAAATGATGCAGTGCAGACAGGAAATTCAAAGAGAATTTTCATCTCAAGAGTGTGGGTCACTCCCCAGAGCTTGTTGGAGGTTGTGGATATATTTAAGAGGTAACAGAGAGCTCCCAGGTTCCTGGGCCAAGCAAACCCTGCTGACGTGGCCACTTGGGGTGAGACTTCCCACTGGAAGGAGCACTGGGGCTTGGGGCGGGGGGGTGTGTCTGTCCTGGTTTTGGTGGGCCTGACCTGGAAAAGGAGTATGAGTCAAGCGAGGGGCGAGTGCCAGCTTCCTCAGCCCAGTCCACGGCGCAGGATGCCAGGCTGCCACAGCTGCTGCTGCCACTCCCCACACCCTCCCAGCCAGCAGCAGGGGCTGGTGGCCAGCCCTGTGCTGAATGGCACCCTCTCACCCACACCACCCTGGTGGCTCAGATGGTAAAGCGTCTGTCTACAATGTGGGAGACCCAGGTTTGATCCCTGGGTGGGGAAGATTCCCTGGAGAAGGAAATGGCAATCCACTCCAGGACTATTGCCTGGAAAATCCCATGGACAGAGGAGACTGGTAAGCTATAGTCCATGGGGTTGCAAAGAGTCGGACACGACTGAGCAACTTCACTTTCTTTCACCCACACCACCACCTAGCTAGGGGGCCACAGTTCTTCCCAATTCACAGGTTAGGACTCTGAGGCTTAGAGAAGTTTTCTGGTGCACTGGAACTCCTTTGGCCGGAAGAGGAAGGGAGTGAGACGCGTAAGTCTCCCTTTTGCTAAGAGACAGACGGGAGGCGGGAGGGGTTAGCCTGCCCTCTGACACTGAGCCACCCAGGCTGGCTGTTCTCAGACTGGTATTTCTGATTCATCTGTCATCACCAGATCCCTGTGTTGCAGGACGAATAACCTCTGGGGTGAGAAAAGCTTTGATTCCCTTGGGCCATGAGTCACTATTTCTCTGGGAGCATTTCTGAAGCCATAGAGCTTCTCCCCAGGCTTTGGAGGGGGAGCAGGTTCCTTCTCTGCTTGAGTGCCAGCCCCAGCCTGGCCCTGACACTGCCTGCTTGTGGAAGGGCCAGGAAACAAGAGGCCTCCACCAGAGGCCTGGCGTCAGTGATTACCCAGCATGGTGCCCTGCCTTACTCTCAGCAGACAGGTGCCACATTCCCAGAGGTCTGTGGGGTCTGCAGCCTTGAGGGGTCCCCCTGTCCCCTTTAATGTCCGAGGCCCACCTGGTA
Organism: Nanger dama; assembly: GCA_917880005.1. Lineage (NCBI taxonomy): Eukaryota > Metazoa > Chordata > Mammalia > Artiodactyla > Bovidae > Nanger > Nanger dama. The sequence goes on along the minus strand of CAKJTW010000028.1, from coordinate 17,624,862 downwards.
AGCACAAGTCCACTTGCCCCCCACCAGGGATGTCTGGGAATCCCCCGGACTCCACCCTCTGCAGGGCGGCTCCTCCTGACACTTCCTCTCCACATAGGAGGGAGGGGACCCAAGCCAGCTCCTCCCATCTTGTCAGTCTCAGGCCCCGTCACTACAGAAATAATTTCTGGAGAGTTGTCTCTTTTCTCACAGAGAAAGCAGACTGTTAAGGTCGGCTGTAGGGGTAGTTTTGCTTCTCACCGCCCCCAAAATCCCAAGTTTTCCTTCTGGGATGGGATTTTGGCTTTGCCTCTGCTTAAATTCAAAAGACTGTTCAGATGACTCTTCAAAAATGAGAGTCTCACCTCAAAGGAACTTTGCCTCTCCTTCTACAGGTAGAAAATTGGCACCTGCTTTTATTTTATTTTTAGTTTTATTAAATTTTATCAGAGTAAGTAATCTAGGCCCATGGTATAAAATTGGAAAGGTACAAAAGGATGCGTGGTGGTGAAACTGTAAGACCTCACGGCCTTTTTCAGGACCTGTCGCTCCAAAGACCACAATGGCTCGAATTCGATACAATAAGCAAGAGGATTTATTAAGCCGGCGCGCCGGGGTTCAGTCTCCTCAGGAGGAGTGAACGCCTAGCGTCAGTAGTGAGGAGTTTTTATACAAAAATCACAGGCAGGTGGGGATGAAGTAGGGGCCATAGGTGCGGGGGGATACGCTTGATTGGTGGGAAAATCTACAGAAAGCAACAGAAAAAGCTATTTTCTGGGAGGCTACGGCCTTGCCTCCCGATAAGGAGAAAGCTATTTTCTGGGAGGCTATGGCCTTGCCTCCCGAGCTTAAATTTTTAATCTAAGTTCTTTAAAACCTCTCTCTCAGGGCTGACTCAGACACCCAGGTCTTTCCACGAAAGCAACCAGCATTATCAGTTTCTTGTGTATAAGCTGTTTTTAAATTGTCCAGTTTTAGAACTTACGGTTTGCCTGGAGTGGGGGAGATAGTTAGGGAGTTTGGGATCAACATGTACACACTGCTGTATTTAAAATGGTAACCCACAGGGAGCTCAGCCTGGTGCTCTGCGATGACCTATAGGGGTGGCAGGGCAGGAGGGGATACATGTATATTTACGGCTGATTCATGTCGTTGTACGGCAGAAACCAACACACCACTGTAAAGTAAATAAGATGGCTAACCAGCGGAGCTGCCATATAGCAAGCACAGGGATCCCTGTTCAATGTTACGTGGCCGCCCAGATGGGAGAGGAGGTTGGGAGAGAGTGGATACATGTGTGTATATGGCTGAGTCCCTTTGCTGTCCACCTGAAACTGCCCCAACACTGTTAATAGCTACACACCAATATAAAATAAGCCGTCCCTAACGAGCTGCTCTGGCTGCCCCCACCCTAGCGCCTACTCCTCAGTGGTCACCTGGGATTCACCCATGCGGCACAGCTGGAGGCCCTCACATCCTTCATCCCTGCAGCCCCAGGGAGCCAGCCCGAGGTTGTCCCCATCTCCCGTGAGTGGCTCCTCCAGGCTCCAGGTTAACTCTGTGCTCTTGGCTGCCCTTTGTCCATTCTCCCCTCTGGTCTGGCTGGGCAGGGGCCTGCAGCTGAGGCTTGTGGGCTCCAGGGCCTGGCGATGGGGATCTGGCCAGACTGAGTGTTCCGAGTCCCCTAGGGGCACAGATAGGGCGCATCCTTCACTCGTATCCTGAGTACGGCCAGAGACGCCTGTGCTCCTCTCCTCACCCCCTTTCCTCTCCCCGCCTCTGCTCCCTTTCCTTCCTCCCTGCTCCTCCCCTCCATTCTTCTTCAGTCCCTGCTGTACAGCGAAAAGTAAAATGAATCTGAAAGTGCTGAGAATGGCACAAGGCAGAGATGAGTGCTGCTAGGAAGCCCAGTCCTTGAGAATGGCCTTCAGCAGACTTGCCCTTCACATCCCTTCACAGCCTTGTACCTCCTGCTGGGTGACCTTGGGCAAGTCACTTAGCTTCTTGGAACCTCCTTTTCTCAGCTGATTAAGGAAAGGAGGCTGGCAACCAGGGTCCAAAGGGCTGCCGGGAGAACCTGGAGCTGCCAAACGACTTTCTAAGCAGGTGAACCGTGGGAGGGGGCAGTGCTCTTCTAAGGGAATGGGCTCTGGGTACCAGCCCTAGAGCATGGATGGGGGAGGTGGCCCTTCAGTTCACTTCAGTCGCTCAGTTGTGTCCGACTCTTTGCGACCCCATGAATCGCAGCACACCAGGCCTATGTGTTCATCACCATCTCTCGGAGTTCACTTAGACTCACGTCCATCGAGTCCGTGATGCCATCCAGCCATCTCATCCTTGGTCGTCCCCTTCTCCTCCTGCCCCCAATCCCTCCCAGCATCAGAGTCTTTTCCAATGAGTCAGCTCTTCGCATGAGGTGGCCAAAGTACTGGAGTTTCAGCTTCAGCATCATTCCTTCCAAAGAAATCCCAGGGCTGATCTCCTTCAGAATGAACTGGTTGGATCTCCTTGCAGTCCAAGGGACTCTCAAGAGTCTTCTCCAACACCACAGTTCAAGAGCATCAGTTCTTCGACACTCAGTCCTCTTCACAGTCCAACTCTCACATCCATACATGAACACTAGAAAAACCATAGCCTTGACTAGACGGACCTTAGTCGGCAAAGTAATGTCTTTTGCTTTTGAATATACTATCTAGGTTGGTCATAACTTTTCTTCCAAGGAGTAAGCGTCTTTTAATTTCATGGCTGCAGTCACCATCTGCAGTGGTTTTGGAGCCCAAAAAAATCAAGTCTGACACTGTTTCCACTGTTTCCCCATCTATTTCCCATGAAGTGATGGGACCGAATGCCATGATCTTCGTTTTCTGAATGTTGAGCTTTAAGCCAACTTTTTCACTCTCCTCTTTCACTTTCATCTAGAGGCTTTTGAGTTCCTCTTCACTCTCTGCCATAAGGGTGGTGTCATCTGCATATCTGAGGTTATTGATATTTCTCCCAGCAATCTTAATTCCAGCTTGTGTTTCGTCCAGTCCAGCATTTCTCATGATGTACTCTGTATATAAGTTAAATAAGCAGGGTGACAATATACAGCCTTGACGTACTCCTTTTCCTATTTGGAACCACTCTGTTGTTCCCTGTCCAGTTCTGTTGCTTCTTGACCTGCATACAGATTACTCAAGAGGCAGGTTAGGTGGTCTGGTATTCCCATCTCTTGAAGAATTTTCCACAGTTTATTGTGATCCACACAGTCAAAGGCTTTGGCATAGTCAATAAAGCAGAAATAGATGTTTTTCTGGAACTCTCTTGCTTTTTCCATGATCCAGCGGATGTTGGCAATTTGATCTCTGGTTCCTCTGCCTTTTCTAAAACCAGCTTGAACATCAGGAGTTCACGGTTCACGTATTGCTGAAGCCTGGCTTGCAGAATTTTGAGCATTACTTTACAAGCATGTGAGATTAGTGCAATTGTGCGGTAGTTTGAACATTCTTTGGCATTCCCTTTCTTTGGAACTGGAATGAAAACTGACCTTTTCCAGTCATGCAGCCACTGCGAGTTTTCCAAATTTGTTAGCATATTGAGTGCAGCACTTTCACAGCATCATCTTTCAGGATTTGAAACAGCTCAACTGGAATTCCATCTCCTCCACTAGCTTTGTTCGTAGTGATGCTTTCTAAGGCCCACTTGACTTCACATTCCAAGATGTCTGGCTCTAGATGAGTGATCGCATCATCATGATTATCTGGGTCATGAAGATCTTTTGTACAGTTCTTCCGTGTATTCTTGCCACCTCTTAATATCTTCTGCTTCTGTTAGGTCCCTACCATTTCTGTCCTTTATCGAGCCCATCTTTGCATGAAATGTTCCCTTGGTATCTCTGATTTTCTTGAAGAGATCTCTAGTCTTTCCCATTCTGCTCTTTTCCTCTATTTCTTTGCATTGACCACTGACGAAGGCTTTCTTATCTCTTCTTGCTATTCTTTGGAATTCTGCATTTAGATGCTTATATCTTTCCTTTTCTCCTTTGTTTTTCGCCTCTCTTCTTTTCACAGCTATTTGTAAGGCCTCCCCACATAGCCATTTTGCTTTTTGGCATTTCTTTTCCATGGGGATGGTCTTGATCTCTGTCTCCTGTACAATATCACAAACCTCATTCCATAGTTCATCAGGCACTCTATCTATCAGATCTAGGCCCTTAAATCTATTTCTCACTTCCACTGTATAATCATAAGGGATTTGATTTAGGTCATACCTGAATGGTCTGGCTGTTTTCCCTACTTTCTTCAATTTAAGTCTGAATTTGGTAATAAGGAGTTCATGATTTGAGCCACAGTCAGCTCCTGGTCTTGTTTTTGTTGACTGTATAGAGCTTCTCCATCTTTGGCTGCATAGAATATAATCAATCTGATTTCGGTGTTGACCATCTGGTGATGTCCATGTGTAGAGTCTTCTCTTGTGTTGTTGGAAGAGGGTTGCACTTTGCTATGACCAATGTATTTTCTTGGCAAAACTCTATTAGTCTTTGCCCTGCTTCATTCTGCATTCCAAAGCCAAATTTGCCTGTTACTCCAGGTGTTTCTTAACTTCCTACTTTAGCATTCCAGTCCCCTATAATGAAAAGGACATCTTTTTTGGGTGTTAGTTCTAAAAGATCTTATAGGTCTTCATAAAACTGTTCAGCTTCAGCTTCTTCAGCATTACTGGTTGGGTCATAGACTTGGATAACTGTGATATTGAATGGTTTGCCTTGGAAACGAACAGAGATCATTCTGTCGTTTTGAGATTGCATCCAAATACTGCATTTTGGACTCTTGTTGACCATGATGGCTACTCCATTTCTTCTGATGGATTCCTGCCCGCAGTAGTAGATATAATGGTCTTCTGAGTTAAATTCACCCATTCCAGTCCATTTTATTCGCTGATTCCTAGAATGTCGACGTTCACCCTTGCCATCTCTTGTTTTACCACTTCCAATTTGCCTTGATTCATGGACCTGACATTCCAGGTTCCTATGCAATACTGCTCTTTACAGCATCGGATCTTGCTTCTATTGGGCGGCACTATTCTGCCTTGGGCAGTGGCTTTCCTTTTCTGTATTTCCACACAGAGATGGACCCTCAGCTTTGTATGTTTTATTTTTGTAATAATGAAAGATGTTCAGCATGCAGAATTCAAGTAAAATGGACAAACACTGAGAAGAAAGCAACAAATCACCCCTCAATCTACTACCCAGATGTAACTGACCTCTGGTCCACATATGTCTCCAGGCATAGAGAGAGAGAGAGAAAGAGGGGAGCAGTGGAGGGACAGAAGGTTTTATAAACATGGGGAAACACACAGTTTAACTTAGCTTTAGGCCAGTGTTGTAAAGAGGCTGTCTGCCCTCAAAGCAGGCCCTCTCATCTGTTCAGTAATCTACTTGAGGGTCTGGTGTGGGACAAGGGAACTCTCATGCTGGAATCTTTCAGTTCATTCGCTCAGTCGTGTCCAACTCTGCGACCCCATGAATTGCAGCACGCCAGGCCTCCCTGTCCATCACCAACTCGCGGAGTTCACTCAGACTCACATCCATCAGGTCAGTGATGCCATCCAGCCATCTCATCCTCTGTCATCCCCTTCTCCTCCTGCCCCCAGTCCCTCCCAGCATCAGTCTTTTCCAGTGAGTCAACTCTTCGCATGAGGTGCCAGAGTACTGGAGCTTCAGCTTCAGCATCATTCCTTCCAAAGAAATCCCAGGGCTGATCTCCTTCAGAATGGACTGGTTGGATCTCCTTGCAGTCCAAGGGACTCTCAAGAGTCTTCTCCAACACCACAGTTCAAGAGCATCAGTTCAATCCAACTGTCACATTCATACATGAACACTGGAAAAACCATAGCCTTGACTAGACGGACCTTAGTCGGCAAAGTAATGTCTCTTGCTTTTGAATATACTATCTAGGTTGGTCATAACTTTTCTTCCAAGGAGTAAGCGTCTTTTAATTTCATGGCTGCAGTCACCATCTGCAGTGGTTTTGGAGCCCAAAAAAATCAAGTCTGACACTGTTTCCACTGTTTCCCCATCTATTTCCCATGAAGTGATGGGACCGAATGCCATGATCTTCGTTTTCTGAATGTTGAGCTTTAAGCCAACTTTTTCACTCTCCTCTTTCACTTTCATCTAGAGGCTTTTGAGTTCCTCTTCACTTTCTGCCATAAGGGTGGTGTCATCTGCATATCTGAGGTTATTGATATTTCTCCCAGCAATCTTAATTCCAGCTTGTGTTTCGTCCAGTCCAGCGTTTCTCATGATGTACTCTGTATATAAGTTAAATAAGCAGGGTGACAATATACAGCCTTGACTATTCCTTTTCCTATTTGGAACCAGTCTGTTGTTCCATGTCCAGTTCTGTTGCTTCCTGACCTGCATACAGATTTCTCAAGAGGTAGGTCAGGTGGTCTGGTATTCCCATCTCTTGAAGAATTTTCCACAGTTTATTGTGATCCACGCAGTCAAAGGCTTTGGCATAGTCAATAAAGCAGAAATAGAGTTTTTCTGGAACTCTCTTGCTTTTTCCATGATCCAGCGGATGTTGGCAATTTGATCTCTGGTTCCTCTGCCTTTTCTAAAACCAGCTTGAACATCAGGAAGTTCTTAAAACCTCCCAATTCAGACAAATTAGACAAAAAGGGAGTCGGCTGAATTACAGATCCTCCTTGATTTATGATGAGGTTGCATCCTTATAAATCCATCATAAATTGAAAATGCATTTAATATACCTAATCTACCAAACATCATAGCTTAACTTAGCCTACTTGTTCAGAACACTGACAGTAGTATGGTTCTAATGGCTACAATTGGGCAGCATCATCTTGCACAAAGCCTATTTTATAATAAAGCGTTGAACCTCTCTTGTAATTTATTGAACTCTACTGAAAGTTTAAAACAGAATGGTTTTGTGTGAGTGTAAATGGTTGTTAAGTGTATCGGTTATTTACCCTTCTGACCATGTGGCTGACTGGAAGCTCCAGCTGATTGTACAGCCTAGCCCCAATTCAATTATGGTTTCTACTGAATGTGTTTCACTTTCACACCACCTTAAAAGTCAACCATCTTAAGTCCGGGACTATCTGTAGTACATTCTGGCTCTAGAACAACAGCTTTTGATCTTTTTGGACCAAAACCTCAGACAGAAACACATACACATCACTGAAACAAAAGTCTTATGAAACCCATGCATATCCTTATTACAGATCCTTAATACACTCTGGTATTTTCTGTCTCTATGGTTCTGTCCTTGAAAAAAAAAAAAAAAAAAAAAAAAGCTTGTCCAACCTACCAAACTGACTCCACAACCTGAAGTTTCGTATGACTCTATAACTGTGATTTTCAAATTTGAGCATGCATCAGAATCACCTGCAGAGCTTGTCTAAACAGAGTGCTCTGCCCACCCCCGAGAGATTCTGATTGGGATGGTTTGGGCTGGGAATGGGGGCAGGGGAGAGGCAGGAATGTGCATTTCTGTCAAGTTCCCAGATGCTGCTGCTGCTGATCCAGGCCCCCATCTTTGAGATCCCACCCTCCTAGAACATGTTTTAAAGCAATGTACTCCCCTGGCAGAAACTATCAGAGAATTTGCTATATTCAGCAGATAGAATTGCTGGTGCCTAGCCCAAGAACTGTAGGTCTCTGGCATTTTGAGGATACTGATCAGGCACTATCTTTGGGATCTTAAACACCAGCCTCCTGAAATCCACCCTCCTGAATATAGAAAAGGTCTGCTAAGCAAAAGGACGTTTATACCTAACCCTGGTTGAATTGCCTGCCTCTTAATCCCAAGCCCACAGAACATAAAACCCTCCCAGCCCTTTTGAAAACACTGTTCTATAGGCAATGAAAGGCACCATTTACCGTGTGGATTTCACTTTTCTGTTTTTGGAAAGGGAAGGAGGTAGGTCAAGTGTGACCACCCCACAGAGAAAGCTGTCCCCTGGCTCTCATTGGGGTCTGGTGGGTTTCATTGTCCCTAGATCCCCAGCTTTAATGGGAAACTCTTCCTGGCCTGAGTGACGGCCGCATCAGCGCCCAGACTTTCCACCCTGCTGACTTATGAGACTGGCCTGTGTTCCAAGCTGCCTCTGCTCCTCCAACCAGGGGGCTCAGCCCCCACCTGGAATCCTCCCCCGTTCCCTTCGTAGCCTTGGGGCCCCTCCCCAGCCCCGCAGTCCTCCAGAAGCCAGCCCTCAGCTGGGAGCAGCTTCGTGAGGGAGAGAAGTGTTAAATGGGCACAGAGCCCCCTCTGTTCCATTAACAATGGCCCGTTGATGACTGGATTCTGCCTGCTGGGGCCCCTTGACTGGACTTCGGAGAGGAGGAGAGACTCCAGCCCCCTAGGCAGCTACTTCTGGGTGTGAGGTTGATTCAGGGGCCTCGGCCTCTGTCTGCCCACAGAACCTCATTCTTCAGGCCCTGTGATGCAGCAGTGAGAAACCCTCTCTCCCCTCCCATGCTATCCCAGGGATAGCTTGGGGCTCCAGGAGTGATTCACTTCAGTCTGTTTCAACAAACGACTATTGAACAGCTCCTGGGCACTGAGGCTCAGAGCTAAGTAGCTGTGGGAATAAGAATAACTGCTGACATGGATTCAGTGCTTACTATAAATCAGCCCTACCCTGGCTGCCAACAGAGTCACTAGGGAGCTTATAAAAATTCCAATGCATAGATACTTTCCCCAACCCCAAATTTTCAGGAGTGAACCCCAGCACTATTTTGTAAAAGCTAAGTGCTTCTCATGCCCAGCTGACATTAAACATCACCAGTCTTCTGCTGGTTAAACACCATGCTGAGAATTTAACTTGATGCATCCCGTTTCATGTAGCACATGCTTGTGGAAGACTGAGTAATGTGCCCCCCACCCAAGATTTCCACATATGAATCCCCACATCTGTGGACATGTTATTCCACATAGTAAAAGGAACTTTACAGTGTGATTAAGGATTTTGAGATAAGAACATTATCCTGGATTATCCAAGTGGGCCCAGGAAAATCAGCAGGGACTTTATAAGAGGGAGATTTAACTATAGAAGAGGCCTGAGTAATGCATTAAGAAAAGCTCAAGCAGTCACTGCTGGCTTTGAAGATAGATGAAGGGGCCCACAAGCCATGGAAAACAGGCAGCCAACGAGAAGCGGGACAAGGCAAGGAAGAAGGTCTCCCCGAGACTCCAGAAGGAACACAGGCCTGTTGATTTTAGGCCAGTGAAACTGATCTTAGACTTGACATTCAGAACTGCAAGATAATAAATATGTGCTATTTTAAGCTATGAAGTTTGTGATAAGGTGTTAATACAGGGATATTACTAACTGTATTTTATAGGCAAGGCACAGAAATGTGAGGCACTCAACTTGGGGTCACAAAGGCAGAGCTGGAATAGGAAGAACTCAGGTGCATCTGACCCCTTAATCCATGCTCTCTCCACCTCACCACACAGCCCCTACTTTGCAGCCAACCAGACATGGATTCAAATCTCAGTTCTGCCACATTCTGTCTTTGTGTCCTTTGCTAGTCGTGGGTACATTTGGCCCGGGTGGAGGCTGCAGGGAGGTGGGTGTGGAGACCAACTGGAAAGCTAGTGTGGGCCAGGCTATCCAGGTGGAACACCACGTGGAAGAGCTTGAACTTGATTCTGAAGGAATGGTGCCCACAGGTGCCATCCTCGTCTTCCTTCTGCATTTCATGATGCTGCCTCAGACTTTCAAGCCCACTCAGTCTCTGGAATCTGGCCCTCCTGTAGCAGCCCAGCTGCGGTGCGGAACTACAGGGCTGGGGCCAGAAGCAACATTCTACTCATTGTCACCTGCAGCCAGTGACAGCTGCTTGTCTGGGGTGGCCACTTAGCTCCCATTTCATGGGAGGCCAGCAATGGCCTAGTGCCTCCAAAGCACATTTCTTCGAAGGCCCTCCAGCAGCCTTGTGTTTAGGGCCATGCGTGTCTTAGAGAAGGAGTGTGAGACATAAAGAGGTCCCGGAGTTGTTCAGAGTTGCACAAGTTGGTATAGATCCTGGAATACCGGTTCCTGGCCAGGACTCTGATCTGCCCACTGCCATACAGCTCCTGCCTTTTGGCTAAATCTGCCCACTCAGTGCTAAAGCACAGTGGTTGGAGTCCATGGATTATGGAGAGAGACTTCCTGGGTTCAAATCCCAGCTTTACCTTACAACTAAGTGCAAGCTGAGTGCTTTAATGGGAGTGCAGGGGGCGGAGTTGTGACTTTTAAGGCACTGGGGCACCTTCTTCACAGGATGGTTCTGGGGGCTCAATTTATACATGTGTGTGAAGTGCCTGGAACAGTAGCTGCTTCATTACAAGTATTAACTTCTGTTATGATTCAGCTCCCTAGGGCAGAGACTGTCTTCCTCCCCTCTATTCCCAGTGCCTCTTCCCTTGCTTGGCCCAAAGCAAGAACTCAGGAAATGAATTTATTGATTGACTATCAGCATTTATCAGCCAGAGGCTCCCTAGGGACTTTCCCAAATATATTCACTTTTCAAGCATTCCACTTTAGTGACTCAAACCCTTCTCCTCCTCCTTCTTGCTTGCGAGCTGCAGAATCACCACAAAACAACCTGAAGCTTGCCCTGCCCCCATGGTAGGCCCCCAGGAGCAGTTCAGAGATAACCCAGGAGTCGCCAGGTAGCACCAGCCCTTGAGTGACAGTGTTGTAAGTTCACATGCTGCCCAGACCCCCTCACTTCAGGACCATGCCTAACCCTCCTACTCAGGCCTCCCTGGGACCCCTGAGCCCTGCAGCAGCCCAGTTTGAGCACCTCATCCACACCAGCTCTTCCAGCTGACGGGGGCTCAGATGTCCTATCATCCCTCCAGAGACCTGTCCCCCTCTTTTTTCTATTTTGAGGATGAGCTCCCTCATTGTTTTACATCCCTGAAGAGCCCCCAAGCTTGTCCCGGCACATGAATAGACCCCAGGAAAGTAGCCAGTTCCTCGTATTCCAAAAAGCCAAACTTGGGATTCCAGATGGCACTCAACTCCTATGCTGCTCCTGCCCCAGGAAATGCATTTCTGCTCATTCTTTTCTCTCACCTCTTGCTGCATTTTACAAAGATCTCCTCAAAACCTAGTTTTCTTTTTTTCCTATTTAATTACACTTTTGTTTCAAGATAATTGCAGACACACATGCAGTTTTAAGAAATGATACAGAGATCCCTTGAATCCATTGCCTGGTTTCCCCAGTGGTGATAAGCTACTGCAGTATCACAGCCAGGATACCGATGCTGATACAGCCAAAGTTCAGAACGTTTCCATCGCCACAAGGAGCCCCCACATTGCTGTATTATAGTTATCCCCACTTCCTTTCCACCCCCACCCCTTCTTAAACTCCTAACAATAGCAATCTGTTCTTCTGTCTTACAATGCTGTCATTTCAAGAATGTTATATAAAAGAAATCATGCAGTATGTCACCTTGTAAAACTGGCTTTGTTCCCTCAATACTCCCCAAATTCATTTAAGTTGTGCCATTTTACAGATGAGCAGTATGCCGTGGTATCGGGCGGCTGGTTTTAAACAGAACACTCAGACATTAACCTAGAAGCTTCCCAAGCACTGTATCCTGAGTAAAACAAGAATACTGGCATGTTCACCCGGTATCGAGCCCCAGTCAGCAACTCCCCTGCCAGTCTGGCCTTGCAGCTGAGCTAGTGTGCATGCCGGGCAGTGGCTCCGCTGAGATGCCCTGAGATGGTGCTCTCTAAGAGAAAGCTGCGTTCTCTAAGACATGGCTCTCAATCTTCCATCATCTAGGGAGCTTTAAACAACTGATGCCCAAGCCACACCCAGACCAACTCAACTGTAATACCTAGAGGTGGCCTCAGTAATTTCTGAAACTCCAGATAACTCTCATGTGCTGTCAGGGCCGAAATGCAGTGCTCAGGCAGATTCAGCAAACGCATAGCAGCATGCTACCCCTCTGGACACGGCAGATATCACCAAGCAGTCACCGCACTCTCTTCCTGCAGAGACTGACTTTTTCAAACACGGTGCTCCAGGCACTCACTTCCAATTGATCGACTTGGCCCAGGAATTGCAACTGACTTGCCCTCCCAGCTGAGAAGCCTGAAACCGGCAACTGTCCTGTCCAAGTGTGTCTAGGCCTGGGCCCTGATGCATTAGGTAAGCATCCCTCCAAATCATGCTGCAAAGGAGGGGCTTGGCCAGTAGTGCCAGTAGTCACACTAGCCACAAAGCCAGAGCAGGCCAGGGTTTTCTGGGCTAGTTCTGTAGGGAAAGGCGAAGTGAATCAGCCAGTGTTCATCCCCTGCAGCAGCCTACAGCCCAGCTGGGGGAGAGATGTACACACAGAGGGTGAACCAGCGGTGCAATCAGCACAGACAGACTCAGGCTCACACTGGTGCAAGCCTTTAATAACAACCAGCGTGTGTGCCGTCCTCTCTATTTTCAGAGCCTCACACCAGCTTAGCTGATGTTCATTCATGACAACCCTGTGGAGATGACCCAGGCTCAGAGTGATTAAATACCTTGCCTAAAATTACCAGAGAACAAATGGGAGAGCTTAAATAAATGGAGAAGGAAGTGGCAACTCACTCTAATATTCTTGCCTGGAGAATCCCATGGACAGAGGAGCCTGGCAGGCTACAGTCTGTGGGGTCGCAGCAGTTAGTTGGATATGACTTAGTGACTAAATCATCGTCAATTGGGAGAGCTGGCACTCAAGCCAAGTCTGACTGCAAGTATGAGGCCTGTGTTTAGTCCTCGGAGCAGTTAGCTATCGATAGCCTGGACCTCTCTCCCCACCCTCAGACTCCGTCTCTCCTTTCCAGGAGGGGCTGGATACAGATGGGCTCCTTGGCAGCCATGGAGCAGCCCAGACAACAGCAGTAGTCAGTGTGGGCTAAGACCCGGGGCTGCCCTCTCTTCTGCCCCTTCCTCCCCCACAGAGCTGGTGCTGAGAGGGCAAGCAGAACTCCCTGGCGAAAAGAGAAGAGGCTGGGTTTCTGATTTTTCTGTTGTTGTTTCTGCTAGGAATAAAGTCCTTTCCTGCTGTTAACAGCAAGGGGCTTGGAGGAAACTGTGGGACTGAGGACTACCCTGGAGGATCCACATTCTGTGTCCTCTGCACTGAAGACAGCAGGACTGGGGGAAAAAAACAGGGAGCAAAAGAAATTCTCCTCTCCATCTGTACCTTGCATGGACAGTATCCCGGTGCAGAAAGGTTCGAAGTCTCCTTAGGAAGGTCAGTCAGTGGGAGAAAGCAGGAAGGGGATCCTGGGCCTAGCTACTGAGAGTTTTTTCTCTTCCAGTCATCTCAGAAATCCTGTCATGGTGGTTCAGCAGTACAAAAGGCTCATTTTGTACTTGGAGCACATCTGATGCAGGCAGGGGGACTCTGCAGGCAGCAGCTCAGGATCTGGGCCGCTTCCACCTTGCAGGAAGCCAGTTGGAACATGTGGCCTCCAGTCTTGCCATAGCAAGAGAAGACAGGACCTGGGGGTGTCTGGGATCAATTTAAGGACCAGGACTTCAAGTGACTGACATCACTTTAACCTATCTCCATCCCCACAGGTCAAAACCTGGTCACTGGCCCAACCTAATTGCAAGAGGGGCTGGGGAAGGTGGAGAGCATGTGGGTACCTGGTGAGTACCAAGTCTCTGCCAGTTGTTTGCCCAGAATTTCACCCCCACAGAATATTAAAGAACATTTTGTTCTACAGTCTAATAACGGGGAACAAACCGGGAGCACGCCCCACTTTGATTTGCCCTTATATGCTTTCTTTAGGCAACTGACCTCAACCTTTCCGCCATAATACCCATGGCAGGTTATGTTCACACTCAAGGCACACTCCAATGGACTTGCCTAAGTTTCCCCAAAACCCAAGAAACATTTTGTAGGAAAGCCTTAAGACTTTTAAAGTTTTGGCTCTTATTCATGAAAACATATAAAGGTATGTGAGTAAGAATATAAAATTAGCCGTGTGAAGGGCTTTGCCAGCCGTGGTGTGGGATGGATTGGCAGCAGTTCTCTGCAGTGCCCTAGGCTCACTGTAATTCTACCTCCACTCGTTCATGAAAGCACAAGTCAAGCGAGGGAGGAAGGTGGAATTAGAAGAACCTTGTATCCACCGCCGTTCTTTTCAAAAGTACTTTTTTTTCTTCCCCAAATCTGATGCTTTAACTATTCTTATGACCTCACCATTAACTGTAATATGTGCTGTTTTGTTCAGTAAAGGGTTTTATTGATACTGTTGCTTAGCTGCTGTCATGTCTCACTCTCTGCAACCCCACTGACTGTTGCCCACCAGGCTCCTCTGTCCATTGGCTCTCCCAGGCAAGAATACTGGAGTGGGTTGCCACTTCCTTCTCCAGGGGATCTTCCCAACCCAGGGATCTGACTCGTCTCCTACATTGGTGGGTGGATTCTTTACCACTGAGCCACCAGGGAAGCCCAAAAGGGTTTATGTGCTAAATCAAAGGTTTGGAGGATAGATCTACAAGGCATGTTCAGATGGAGGGTTTGTGTAAGAAGAGACTTGCAACTTGGCTGGCATTGAGGGGTGATGTCAGATGGCAGAATGGCATACCAAAGAGTGGTAAGGAGCTGTGTTTGGTAGCCAGGAAGGATCCCATAAAGTTGGAAAGGCAAGCTGATTTTATCTCACATGCCAGCTCTAATGGATTGGCACTACCCTGAGAAGGCGTATGAGGCTACATCTAGTCTCAGCTGAAAAGAAGACAATGATTGATCAGTGATGTCTGCCCCATAGGACTGCAGAGTGGAATGTGTACTGTTTATTTGACAACCCTGTGCTGGAGGTTCTTGATGGGCTAAGCTATGACAGCCAGGGTGATAAAGTTGGGCAGGGCCATCACTAACCTGGGAGACAGGAGACCTCGTAGTGGTTCAGGTATCCTCACTATCCAGTTATGTCTTCTTGAAGCACTTCTCTCCTCTGAGCCTGAATGGCTACAGATGAAAAATGAGGAAGGGAAGGTAAGAAAATCTCCAAGCCCTTTCCAGTTCTGACATCCTGCACTTTTAGGGCAAGAGCCATGTTTTTCTTGATTGGTGGGGTAGTGTACAGGACAGATTTCCCTTGGACCTTTCCAAAAGAAATACCCTCTCAGACTTGCACTGCTGAAGCCAAGTACGAGAGCTGGAAAGTCAAGCTGCTTTGTATAGGCTCTGGCCTGAGTTGCTGCCGATTTTGCAGCAGTTGCATGATTTTGTCCTGGGGCAAAATCCACTGGCATTCAACTTGACCCCAGCCTGACAGCTCTGAGGCCTCCTGCCTCTGTTCACTGCGGCCAGAGTGGAGCCGGCTCCTCCACAGGGGTCTACTGTGCCCCAGGCTCCTGTCATTCTGCAGCCACACTCATCAGCATACTCAGAGCTTCCTGGCCAGGCGGGGCATGTGGAATTTGTGAGCAGCACTGACCTACAGGGAAGCTGGGAGGGAGCATCCTTAAGGGTTCTGCCTGTTGTCTTTCTGGGTCTGTCTCCAGCTTCTCTGCTGCTTCGGAGCTGACTACAGTACCTGGGACAGAGAAAGTCAGCACATTTATTCCCAGATGAGGCTGACAGTGAGGATAAGATGCCCAGGGCCAAATGAGAGGATATTGGCTCTGCCTGAGGACACTTCTAGCTGTGGTCAGGTCATCACTTTCCTTCACCCTGGTATTTGTAGGAGACTGAGACCCCACCTCACCAATCCAGTAGTCGCCACCAATCACAAGCCACAGAATCTGCTGCAACTGTAAAGACAGGGTGAGCGGTGCCTAAGTAGGACCATTTATCGTGACTTGGGCTTGGGTTGGAGGCCCTGCGCTAGCATCTTCTCATTGGGTTCCTCATGATCACTGAGTGTACAATAGATGCTGTAAGTGTCCCATTAACAAATAATGAAACCACTCAAGTTTAAGTTCCCTTCCTAAGGTCACAGGGCATCAAGGTCAACATGTAAAAGCAAAGAAGTCAAGAGAAGCCACAGTTGTGGAGACAGTCCCTATATGATTTGTTCAGGCTTTTCCAGTCTGTCTTGACTGTATTTCTCTCTCCCTTTCTATTATATGTGTGTGTGTGTATGTGTGTGTGTGTGTGCACACACACGTTAAGTTGCTTCAGTCTGTTCGACTCTGTGCGACCCTATGGACTGTAGCCCACCAGGCTACTCTGTCCATGGGATTCTCTAAGCAAGAATATTGGAGTAGGTTGCCATGCCCTCCTCCAGGGGATCTTCCCAACCCAGCAATCGAACCTGAGTCTCACGTCTCCTGCATTGCATGTGGGTTCTTCCACTAACACCACCTGTGAAGCTGTGTGTGTGTGTGTGTATATATATATAATCAATAGCATATTAATCATCTCCTATGTGTCCAATATTCCACTAGCATGGGGGAAGAGAAACTAGGAGAAACCACAGCCAACTCTTAGAGACAGTTATGAATCCATTCATTCGTCTCACAAACATTATGAGCCCTGCCACATGCCAGGGCGGCTGTCCAAGGAATGAACAACGGATCCCCCTGGAGTCCTCCGCTGCCCTCCTTCCCCTGCCTGTTGTTTATGAATTCACTTCTTTCCCCTATGGAAAACAGACATACCATAAAATGCATTACTTTAACCGTTCGTAAGTGCACAGTCCGTGGCAGTAAGTGCATTCACGCCGCTGCGCAGCAGCACCGCAGTCTATCTCCAGAACGTTTTCATTTTCCCAAGCTGGCACTGTGTCCTCATTGAATACTAACTCCCGGGGTCAGGCAACCACCTTTCTCCTTTCTGTCTCTCTGAGTTGGCTCCTCCAGGTACCTCAAGTGCATGTCTGTGGGCTACGTTGCTTCAGTCGTGTCTGGCTCTTTCTGCCCCTAGGGACCACAGCCTGCCAGGCCCCTCTGTCCATGAGATTAGGCATAAATCCTGGAGTGGGTTGCTATGTTCTCCTCCAAGGGATCTTCCCGACCCAGGGATTGAACCTGTGTCTCTTACATCTCCTTCACTGGCAGGCAGGTTCTTTACCACCAGAATCATATGGGATGTGTCCTTTCCTGGCTGGCTTATTTCTCCTCATAAGCATCCCATCCTTCAGGCTCATGTCCGCTGTGCATGTCACAGGCCCCACTGACTTCCTTACGGTCTCATGTGTCCCTCCTCTCCTCCACACTCTTCCCGCTTGCTCAGACCACCTCCTCTCTCCTGGGCTGGCGCAAAAGGGACAGACAGCCTGGTCTCCCAGCCTCCAGGCCTTCCTCCTTCCAGTGCATTGCCCACACCATTTCCAAAGTAAGTTTACATTTCTCTTTTTAAACTTCAGATTCGATTTTTAAATTTTTTAATTAAAGTGGTATATATATGGTTGTCAAAAGTCAAATACAAAAAGGCAGAACATGAAAAGACTCATCACTCAATATTCCATCTTTGCAGCTGTGCATCAGCGTTTCTCACCCCTGCATGGCTTGCTTTCACTGGGCCAGTGCTCTGCCTCGGCCAGCCCTGTCTGTTGAGACACTCAAGGCGCTTCTCACACGCTGGACTCCCAAGGCTGGGTGCACATCCTTGGCCATGAGTCTCGGCTCACGTTGAGGTCGGTTTCAAGCAAGCCAACTGACTTTTTGCCTAGCTGCCCGGCTGTATAGCTGTGGGCATCCTGGACACCAGCCTCTGCTGCAGCCCCTGACTGGGCAAGGGCTAGAAAGCCTAGAGCAGTGGTTCGGCGCTGACCTGGCCCAGGGCCCAGCGTGAGAGATATGGGAAGTACCTTTGCTTCCCATGCTTCTAGAGGGGGTGGGGACTATTCTCTGGGGCCCTGTATCCATGTAGCTGTCAGCGTTTTGCACAAAGTATGTTTCTCACACAGCTGAGCAGGCCCTGATGAAGTGACTGTTTCAAATGAGGGTACAGAGCACTCTCCCCACATCCTCACACAGGAAAACAGGGCTGAGGGGCCGCGGGGGTCTGTCCCTGCCAGAGATGGCTCCCTCAGAGTCTGTGGCAACCCACACGCCCACCACCTCACCAGGCTAGCCCTCAGCCCTCTGGCCCATCCCGTGGCTCTGGCCCATGGCTTCTCATAAGCTCTTAGTCGTCCACTGCTGCTCAGATGATACACACCTCCAACTTGGGAGCATCTACTCTGGCTCTTTCTTGGCTGAGGCTGGATATGTGCCCATTAGGAAGTTTTAGATGGTTTGTTTTTTAGGAGAGGAAGCTGGAGTCCTGGAACAGGAAGGGTCTGGGGAGGAATGACAGCCCCGGGCTGTGCAGGGGAGCATCCCTCAGCCAGGCCCCCATCTACTTCCTCGTTCTCTCATGCCTTCTCTTCGTCCTTCCATCCCTGGTTCATGTAATGGCACTTGGGCATTTACTCTCCTGTCAGACACTAAGTTGGACAGCCCAGGCCATCTCTGGACATCGCTACATGAAACAGAACCTCGTCTAGACAGGCCACTGGATGGACTCCTGCATCCTCCCAGCAGAGATCGCCTCTGAGCATACGTGCTCCTCCTGGTCCTGCCCCTGCCTCCACTCAAGGGGATCTAGAAGCCACTCATGGAAGCCCTCCCAAGGTCTCCCCTCCTAGGTGTCTGGGGACCTGGCATGTCAGGGCACCTCCCGGCCCCCAGGGCTGCAGCTCATGAGTAGGTTCAGAGTTTCCCCAACAATGGGCTTCACTGCTCCTGTCTCTGCCCAGGAGCCTCCTCCATCTCAGCCCCTGGCTTTCCTTGGCCCAGGCAGCTCCTCCTCCTGCTGGCGGAAAGGCTGTAAGCCGCGCCTGCCACAGCGGGAGGCCCTGATCCCCACTGTGCTCTTGGCCCGGAGTGAGCCAAGCGAGGGGAGTGGAGCTTTGCTGCCTGATGCAATGTCTGGCAGGGCCCATCCCTTATCAGAGCACCATTCACAGCAGAGTCTGGGACCCCACCTCCTCCACAGGAGGAAGCCATCCAAGTACAAAACTGTTCTCTCGTGAGGGCCCTTTGCCAGATCACGAGGGAGGCCTGAGCACAAAGGGCCCCGAGGGGGAAGCAGGGTAGGGAAGCCAGTGCCTGGAGTGTAGGGCCTCAGATCGCCTCCTGCTTTCTTTCCAGGGCTCCCTCACTGAGGCTGCCTGGGCTGCCTCCGCTGTCTTCTGCCCTCCCTGCTACTACCACGTAGCTGGGGAGACCTGGAACTGAAAGCCACAGGCTGAGGTTCTTTATCCTCAAAAGGTATCCCAGATTGTCATGACAATTTGAGACTAACATATGTGAAGCCCCAAGCACAAAGGTTGGCCCACAGTACACGCTTGTAGCACACTCTCATAGTATACGCATGTTGTATCCACTCAGTCCCTGCTTGGGGGCACTCAGTGCACAGCCCACTCTAGTATCCTTGCCTGGGAAACCCCATGGACAGTGGAGCCTGGCAGTCTACAGTCCATAGCGTTACAAAGAGTAGGACACGCCTGAGCGACTAAACATCTGTGCACACCTGCGGCATGCAGACCAGCTTCGCTCAGATAGGGAACAATGGCTTTTTCTTCTTTCTCTTTGTATTTTCCATCAACTTAGAATGATTGAGCATCTCACAGTGGGCTAAATTCTTTGGAAAAAGCATTCCTCTATTCATTCTACAAGTGAGAGGCAGCTACTGTGCCTGGTGCACACGGAGCAGGGATACAGAGGGAGCTCACATGCCAGTGGCTGAAACAGGCAGTAAACAAGTACATTTCCATCCAAGAAGGGAGCAAGCAAGGTGCTAAAAGGGGCAGGGAGAAGGGAGACAGTCCACATTAGGTCGGTGGGCAGGGAAGGACTCCAGGGAGGGGACCTCTGAGCTGAGTTCTGAGTTTAACTGGGCCCAGGACAGCTGCCCCACTCCCCTGCATTCGAGGGCTGAGCCAGATGTGCCCCTGGCCTTTCACCACTGGCCCTGCTGCCCTGGCAGTGTGACCTCTTGCTGGCATCCCAGCAGGGGATGCCACCTTTCCTTTGGCTATTGCGTTACTGCTGGGTGTTGAGGGGAAGAAAGGTATTGAGTACTCCCCCAGAGAGGGCACCTGCCAAGAAAAGAAAGAGATTTTTCATTCTCCCCAATGAGCTAAGCAAGGCGGGCACAACTCTAGGGGAGGGTTTGTCCAGTGTCACAGATATCACAGACACACTTCTTGCAAAGGGCCTCCTGCAGGCCACCTTCTACGTGCATGACCCCCACCTCGGCCATCCCCGATGACCCTGTGCCCTGGCATCTGTGACCCTCTGCTACCTCCTGGGTCTGGGGATCTCTAAACCACCCTCTCCTGACTGCCCATTTGCCTGCTGGCCTTCCAAAGCTAACCCTAGGAGCAGCCTGCCTGGACCAGGGCCGACAAACCAGCAGCCTTCCTGGGGTTTCATTTGGAGGGAGTTTTCACCCTTGTGTCTTCCTTTTAGGGAAATGTCAGCAAGGTTCTCAGGAACTCTGTATTATTCAGGGGCTAAGGGGGCTGGGACAGCAAGTCAAAAATAGAAACACTTCCTGGAAGGGAAGGGAGGAGAAGGTTCAGGATCTTTGTCATCAACACAGTCAACTTTGTAAATTATACCAAAGATGTTAGACCCAGAAGACAGAGGACAGCCAACACAACTCCCTGTTCCCCATGCCTGCTTTTTCTTCCTCTCCACGCACCAGATACTGCTTCTCAGAGCAACATATACAGCAGGAACCACCCTTTCAAGCTACCAGTAAAGAAACTGAGGCCCAGAGAGGTTAAGTCACTTATACAATGTCACACAGCATGTTAGACAAGCAGAAAGAACAAGAACCCAGGACTTCTGGTCCTAGCTTCTTTGCTTCCCTCACATCATCAGATCAGGGCCCCTTCCGCTGAGAGCCTAGAGGGAAGAAAGCCAATATTTCAATCCTTTGTGCTCTGCAGACTCAGTACTGGGTCTCACCCTCCTAGCAGAACAGGCAGCCTTCACCACAGGCTAAACTGGGTGAGTGAGGAACACAGCCCTGCCCAGCGTTCTGCAAACACATGCTGACTGCCTGCCAGTCAGCAGCTTCAGTGAGCTGACTTACCAGTAACTTGCTGGGCAGTCGGTACATGGAAGGTGCTGTTCTAGATGCTGGTCTGGACTTCAGAGAACTTGTAGTTTAGGAATGAGAGACAGACACACCATCAACTGCAAAGTCCAATCATACGTGCTGTGGAGCAGGGGGTGTCACTGTGGAACATCAAGAGGCTGGAATGACTTAGATTTGGGAGGGGCAATTGGGCTGTTGCTGGAGGAAACTTGGGCAAATTATTTAATCTCTTTCTCAACCTCAGTTTCCTCATCTGTAAAATGGGTCACTATCTAACAGGGCTTTTGTGGGATGAGGAAATACAAATCAAGTCCTTGGCATGCTACTAGGCACAGAGGAGTAACTTGATAAATTTCAACAAATTTCATCAACTCATATCCTTCTAGTTGATTCTCTGCTGTGGGATACAGTGCCTAGACTGGGATATAGTAGGTGCTCAGGAGATATTTGTTTAATAAGTGCATGGAAATGGCCCAGAAGAATTAGGAAGAGGCAAGAATATTCAGTTATTGAACTGGCCTTGCAGCCCTCCTCCCTCCTGGCTCATGTCCACCCACCTATACTCCCAAAGCTCGCCGGCCTTTGGCCAGGGTGAGCTGCCCGCTGCCCCTGCCCCCCACTACTCTGCCCTGCACAGCTGAGGCCCTCCACTCTGGCTCCCAGGGTACACATCTGTCTTATAAGCAGAACCCCAGTCTCACTGCTTTCCCCAGGGGGTAGATTTTCTGGTTGTCCCTAAAACCACTTCCATTGTATGATGAAGCTGCAGCCTGAGGACCCTCCTTTCAGCCCTCCCACTCCTCAACGTCAGTATCAGCTTGGAAAAAATTCATCTTTCCCAGAAAGAAGGATGCTCCCGGATGCCCTGCACAAGGCATTCACAATAACACTTTTCTAAACTTGTAGCAGACTGTCTCCCATGGATGAGAGTCCTTGTGGAGAAATGGACAGACTTTCGGAAGAGGGGGTTGTGCTGGAATCTGGGGGCTTGGGGTACAGGTATGTGTTTGATGGTGAGGATAAATGAAAGCAATGGTGATTCAGGCTGCACTGGGCAACAGTGTATTTGCTCTGGCTTTTAAAAATATATACAGTTTCAGTTAAGAGTCCTTTAACCATTCTGTCATTTAGCAGCCATGCAGGAGTGTCTCCTGTGTTCCTGGCCCAGTACTAAGGGATAATGAGGGGCCCAGACAAACTGCCTGCCCTCCACAAAGAGATGGTCAGCACTGAACAAGTCATTTCAACTGGGAGTGCTTTTTGACAAAGTCTCAGGTCATAATGCGGTGGGGCCACAGAGGCCCTAACCTATCCACGACGAAGCTGCCCCACAAAGCTGAGACTTGAAGGCCGAGGCCATATGACGGATTTTGTTAGAATTCACATGGTATAGTGGAAAACCTTTAATTTTAAAACATACATCCTGCTGCTAAGTCACTTCAGTCGTGTCCAACTCTGTGTGACCCCACAGACGGCAGCCCACCAGGCTCCCCTGTCCCTGGGATTCTCCAGACAAGAACACTGGAGTGGGTTGCCATTTCCTTCTCCAATGCATGAAAGTGAAAAGTGAAAGTGAAGTCACTCAGTCATGCCCAACTCTTAGCGACCCCATGGACTGAAGCCTACCAGGCTCCTCCGTCCATGGGATTTTCCACATACATCCACATGGTGAAATTTCTAATAGTGCACAATGTTACACAGTAAATGTTAAGACTCACCTCACCCTTCTCTCTTGATCTACCCGTTCCTTTGTTACTGGCCTGGTGTCTCCCTGCAGTCACAGTCCACTTGTATCTAGCATTTATATTTTTCTCTCCCTTAATTTTTTTCATACTTCATCAGAGGTTCTCAACCTGGAATGATTTTGCACCACCCCACCCCTCCTTACCCACCCCGCCTCACCCAGAGGACATCTGTCAATGTCTGGAGACATTTCTGATTGTCACAGCTGAGCAGAGGAGACTCTACTGGTACCTAATGAGTAGAGGCCAAGGATGCTCCTCAGCATCCTACAATGTACAGGACAGCCCCACAACAAAGAATTATCTGATCCAAAATGTCAACAGTGCTGACATAAAAGGAAGAAAACAATGCCATTTGCAGCAACGTGGATGGACCTGGAGGTTACCATACTGCGTGCAGTCAGACGGAGAATGACAAATATCAGCTAATACAGCTTATATGTGCAATCTAAAAAAAACGGGTACAAATGAACTTACTTGCAAAACACAGAGTCACAGATGTAGAAAACAAACTTATTGTTACCAAGGGTGAAAGAGGGGGAGGGATAAATTCGGAGATTGGGATTGACATATAACACACTACTATCTATAAAACAGATAACTAATTAAGAGATTACATGGAAAAAGAATCTTTAAAAAAGTGGATATATGTATAACTGATTCACTTTGCTGTACAGCAGAAATTAACATTGTAAGTCAACTGTACCCCAATAAAAGCTAATTTTGAGAAATGTCAATAGTGCTAAGAAACCCTATCCTATATGCAGACTATGTCTGCAGCTCGCTTATCTATAACATCTACACTTTATATATAACTATATATAGATTATTCATATCAGCATTAGTAGATACATCTCATTCTTTGTGGCTGCATAATCATCCATTGTTTGCATCATCATTTTTTTATTTAGATGTTTGTACTCTTTTGCTATTGCAAGCACATATACTGCAAGGAGTATTCTTTTTGTACTTTTGCCTTTGACTCGTGAGGTCAAAGCATAAATTCATGGAAGTGACATGGATGAATCAGAAGGTTCGTTAACATTTTAAATGACCTGATTTCAAGTTTCTGGGGTACAGTTCATTGGGAGAGTGGGTCTGGAGTTCTGGCTGCTAAACAGGGCTGGGGTCCCCAAAAATCTGGTGGAAAAGCTCCTATTTGTTCTCAACTATAGACAAGGGTGTCCTGACTGCCCATCTCTCCACAGGACCAGGTGTGCCCCACGTGAAGGACAAGCCAGGTCCTGAGTGATGCCCCTGAGCTGAGTGCCACGGCCCCACCCTTCCCCATGGAGAAAGGACTGTCTTTGCCCCAGGACTGCCGGCATTTCCTGCACAGCTTGAGAATGAGGAGCAAATATGCCCTCTTCCTGGCTTTTGTGGTGGTGGTTTTTGTCTTCATTGAAAAGGAAAATAAAATCATATCAAGGTGAGGGATGCAAGCACAAGTCTTCCTTATCCAGGTGGGATGGGTGGGGGCACAGAGGTGGCTGCAGGGCTCTCTCTGTGGACCAACAAAGGCAATCCTTCAGCCAGTCATCACCAAGCCCCTCCTGTGCCCAGGCAGGTCATATCCATGTCCTCATGACCACACAGCAGTGAGACTTGGACTCTGGTCTCTGGACTCAGGCATCCTGAGTTGGAATCCTGATTCTGAGTCCCCCCCCCCCCCCGCTGCCCTTTTTTTTTCTCTGGCCACAGCATGCAGCTTTCAGGATCTTAATTCCCTGACCAGGGATGGAACCCATGCCCCCTGCAGTGGAAGCACAGAGTCCTAACTGCTGGATTGCCCGGGAATTCCCATGATTCTGGCCCTTTCTAGCTGTGACAGCTTAGATAAGTCATTTCGCTTTTCTACCTTAAGTTCCTCTTCTAAAATGTGGCTAACGATGGAGCCTGCTTTGTTGTAAAGATTAAATAAGAAAATGTAAAACCATTTAGCCCAGTGTCTAACACGTAGTTGGTATCCTGTGCTTACTGGCTGTTGCTATTATTATTAGTTAATTTCCTGGCCTAGGATGATACCTCACACTAACAGCGTCTTTCCTATACTAATCCAAAGTCATGGATGAGGAACTTCCCGGCTGGTCCAGTGATTAAAACTCTGTTCTCCCAGTGCAGGGGCTCTGGGGTTCCACTCCTGGTCAGGAAACTAGATCCATCATGCTGCAACTAAAGATCCACATGCCTTAATGGATGACTATGAGGTAGGGTTCCAGTACAGATACTCTGGTCAGCAGGGCTGCCATGTTCAGCTGCCCAGGTTGTGTACTGCTCAACTCCAGGGTGTGACACTCTCTCATAGGCTACACGGAAAATGCATAGAGTTGGCAGTGTACCACTGTGTGCAGGGGCCCTGTTAGTGAGCCCGCTATACACAGAAAGATTTATAGACCTTCTCTCCCAGGCACAACCCTTGCACAAAAGCATCAACCAAGATCGGCAGATTAGGAATTCAGCTGGGCAGTAGGCATTATGCTGGTGCCCTACCTGGGTTCCTCAGCATGGACTATTCCAGTCTGTGCCTACTGGGTCCTGTTGCAAGCCCCTGCAACTCTCCACCTGCACACTGGCAAGCCAGAAGTCCTGGGGAGTAAATACCTCTGGGAGAAGCCCTCAGCCAAGGCCACCTGGGAGTTTCACATCCCCTGGGTGAGGGAATCCTGAGGTGCGCTTTGCCTACATTGTCGCCTGGGGTTCCCCTGGCAGAGCAATTTGGCCACAGCGATTTTCCTCCTTATCTCAAGTCCCTACCCATTCTCCCTATGATCATGTCCCAAATAAACTACTTACATTCAAATCCTTGCCTCAAAGTCAGCTTCTGGGTGGTCATCCTAGGACGCTCCTTAGGGTGGCACAGGGGATAGAGTCCCCAATCAGTCACTGATCTCGGTATCTCTTTGCTCTCACAGGGTCTCAGACAAGCTGAAGCAGATCCCCCAGTCCCTGGCAGAGGCCAATAGCACCGACCCAGCCCTGGTCTTGGCCGAGAACGCATCCCTCTTGTCCCTGAGTGAGCTGGATTCGGCCTTCCTGCAGCTGCAGAGCCGCCTGCGAAACCTCAGTCTGCAGCTGGGCATGGAGCCAGCAGAGGAGGCCGCGGAGGAGCAGATGCTGGAGGCGGAAGAGGAGTGGGAGCAGCTGGAACCCCGCCCACACGCCGAGGCCCCGCCCCGGCGCCACGTGCTGCTCATGGCCACGACTCGCACCGGTTCCTCGTTTGTGGGTGAGTTCTTCAATCAGCAGGGCAATATCTTCTACCTCTTCGAGCCGCTGTGGCACATCGAGCGCACGGTGTCCTTCGAGCAGGGCGGCGCCAACGCCGCGGGCTCGGCCTTGGTCTACCGCGACGTGCTCAAGCAGCTTTTCCTGTGCGACCTGTACATCCTGGAGCACTTCATCATCCCCGCGCCCGAGGACCACCTGACCCAGTTCGTGTTCCGCCGGGGCTCCAGCCGCTCCCTCTGCGAGGACCCTGTCTGCACGCCCCTCGTCAAGAAGGTCTTCGAGAAGTATCCCTGCAAGAACCGCCGCTGTGGCCCTCTCAACATGACGCTGGCCGCTGAAGCCTGCCGCCGCAAGGAGCACATGGCCGTCAAGGCCGTCCGCATCAGGCAACTGGAGTTTCTCCAGCCGCTGGCCGAGGACCCCCGTCTCGACCTGCGCGTCATCCAGCTGGTGCGCGACCCCGCGCTGTGCTGGCCTCCCGCATGGTGGCCTTCGCGGACAAGTACGAGACCTGGAAGAAGTGGGTGGCCAAGGGACAGGACCAGCTGAGGGAGGAGGAGGTGCTGCGGCTGAAGGGCAACTGTGAGAGCATCCGCCTATCCGCCGAGCTGGGCCTGAGGCAGCCGGCAGCTGCGGGGCCGCTACATGCTGGTGCGCTACGAGGACGTGGCCCTCCGGCCGCTGCAGAAAGCCCAGGAGATGTATCGCTTTGCAGGCATCCCCCTAACCCCACAGGTGGAGGACTGGATCCAGAAGAACACCCAGGCGGCCCACGATGGCATCTACTCCACGCAGAAGAACTCCTCGGAACAGTTTGAGAAATGGCGCTTCAGCATGCCCTTCAAGCTGGCGCAGGTGGTGCAGGCCGCCTGCGGCCCAGCCATGCGCCTCTTCGGCTACAAGCCAGTGCAGGATGCCGCCTCGCTCTCCAACCGCTCTGTCAGCCTGCTGGAGGAGCGCGGCACCTTCTGGGTCACGTAGGGGCCCGGGGTGCCAGCACCCCTACTGCTGAAAGTCCCGCTCTGCCTGCCTCACCCAGGCCTGCGGGGAGTCTGCGGCGCCGCCGCAGGGCGTGGGCTGGAAGACGCTTCGGGCATCGGGCGTAAGCCACGCCTGCGCTGTAGAAGTAGGCCCCCAGCCAGCTCGCTTCCCCTGCAGCTGTGGGCCCGGGGCTTCCCGCTGAGAACAGGACGGTGGCCGGCCCTTTTGAGGGCTGTCAAACCCAGACCTAAGGGACTATCGTCTCCTGAGCAGACAGACCCAGGCAGGCCCGGGCCTGTTCACAATTCTTTCTCTCCTCTCCCTTTCCCTCTTTCTCTCTCTCTCTCTCTCTCTCACATACACACACTCGGAAACATACATGAAACACACATAGATGTCCTGTAGACCTAATGGGCGAGGGTCTACAAATATGTAACAACCGGAAGGGGTTCCGGCAGGAACTAGTCACAGTCAGACCCCCTGCTTTACTCAGTGTGAACCTTTCAGTTTCTGAATTTCTTCATAATCCAGTGTAGCATTTGAGTGGGTCACTGGGGAGAGGTGAAATCAGCTCTATATAGAGCGACAAAATATACATATAAAGACATTCACACCCCACACCGGAAAAACAAATACATGCACACATACCTACAGAAAAAAAGCTTTTCAGAGTTATTAGAGCATGAGGGAGGGACTTCCCACGTGGCACTAGTGGTAAAGAACCCGCCTGTCAATGCGGGAGATATAACAGATTTCAGTTGGATCCCTGGGTCTGGAAGATCCTCTGGCAGAGGGCATGACAACCCACTCCAGTATTCTTGCCTGGAAAATCCATGGACAAAGGGGCCTGGCGGGCCAAAGTCCATGGGTTGCAAAGAGTCGGACAGGACAAATGAATTAGCTTGCAGCATGCAGGAGGATGGGGGAGTGCTGTATGGTCATGGACCATGACCCTATTCGCCATGTAAGTCTGAGGCTAGATGATGGGTGCAGAACTGCTAACGGCATGGCCTCTGCCCACCTTAGATTCTCATGGCTGCTTCCCTCCTGTCCTTGCTGCTAGTAGGCAGCATGTTTTAAATTGGCATGTCTGACCCCAATGTGATGGCAGCCTGAAGGCCCCGTCCCAGCTCGGTTGACTCCCCAAGAGCATGTCTGTGTTTGAAAGCTGCTTCAGGCCTGAGTGGCAGGAGCATTTATGCTCCCTGGAGACAAATGGCAGCTCAGGAGTCCCGTCATTCCCAGCCAGGCCTCTGTAGGGCAGGGCCCAGATGAAAGTACAGAGCGCTCTTGGGGGAAAAGTCACATCAGGATAGCCCCTCCTCTGGGAAGACAGTGGACCGAGGTCAGCCACGTGGTTGTTTGTCATGGTTGTGCGGTTAGCGTCTGGAATTCCTCCTTTAGGGCTCTGGGAAGAGTGTTGCTCAACATGGGATGGTCTGAGTGTTTTAAGTTATTTATGGTTTGGTCTCTTGTGGCCATATTTTCAGGTTTGTTTCTGCAGGAGTGCTTCTTGGAAGCACTGTGGCCTTGAGTGGGGCCGGGAGGATCAGTGGGGAGCACTTTTGATCCTGCCTCAGAGAGAGGATTAGGAGAAGGAAACTTCCTCCAGAAGGATCAGAGCCTAGATGGCCACATGGCAGCCCACAGTGCCCCACGGGCTTTTCTGTTTGAACCCTTGTGGAACAGATCTCAGAAATCACCAGTGTTCTTTGCTGAGTGTCCGAGGCAGCATAAATTAGCAGTCCTCACCCCCTCCTCAAGAAGAGGCCAGATTTGAAAATCTCTCCCAAGCCCTAACATATTTCCTGAGGGAAATATGACCGAGCACCAGATGTCCCCAAAGCAGAAGCCTTTCCCCACTCTCACCCCAAACCAGGGAGCAGAACTCAGTACCCCCTGAGAACTTGCAGGAAGAATCAGAAGTTCACTAAAGGCTGTTTCTGATTTCCTGGATAACCTCTGTATCAGATCCAATCCATTATCAAGCCTGGAGGGCTGAGTTTTGTTTCAAGTATTATGGACAGCAGGGAAATACAAGATCTGAGTCCAGCTGGGGTTGCTATAGGGAAGAAAGGGGTGCATCCTGGTGGAAAGCCAGCCTTTGAAAAGGTGAGGACAGTGGCCATCTTGTGGGATCCGTTACAATCAGTGCCCTGGGTCTCCATCACTGTGGATTTAGCCAATCAAGGAAATCTCTAGGTTTTATAGTCCAAGCATAAACTGTTCAGGGAACTGGCTTTAATTTGGGGTCCAAAGTTCTCTAGCTCTGAAAACTTGATCCTGGGGCAGAGTGGTGCCAGGATGGTTCTGGCAGGCCCAGAAGTGCTGGCCATTCTTCCCCAGCCCCTGCCCTGTTCCCTCCACTATCCCTTACTTGGGGGTGGTAAGTGGCAGACACCTCTGTCCAGCACTCTTCCTGGGTCCTGGGGCTCTCCTAGTGTGGATAGCAAACTTCCTTACTTCTTTCCTTCCTATGCCTTTGGGGCTAAGGCCTCTACCCCTGAATTCTAAGGACTGTGTGGAGAATGGACCTTTGGGACTTCTCAGGACATTGACAATTTGTACACTGCAGATTGACTTAATTTATTTATTTTGTGAAAAAGAGATGGAAAAATATTTTATTATTTGCAGGGACTCAAAGCTGTACCCAAATCAAGAAAGACAACAGTAATAGAAGCCATTGACTTCATGTGTACAAGGACACTCCAAGACAATTCAAAACACACCAGAGGACAAAGCTGAGAGCATGCGAGTCGTGACAGCTGCAGGGTACCTTTTAGCTTGGGTTTTTCCTCGTGTTGATTTGAAGATACGACAATAAGACCCTTTCTGCATTATTACCTTTGCCCACGTGTCTGAAATAAGACACAATTCACCTGAGTGTTGCCTTGGGCTCAGCAATGCTCTGGGAACCCTTGGGGTTTTAGGGAAGACTGAGTGGGGTGATTACTGACTTTATACTCCTTGGGACCTGGTTGGAGACCCACATGAGGTGTTACCAGCAGGGAGCTGGGTTAGGGAGAGTGGTCCAGCTGAGAGGCAGTGCCTCATTTTCCAGCAAAGCCAGCCCTGGTTTGTTTTTTCTGTTCCCGCTGTGCTCCCCTCTCACACCAGAGCCTTCCCCTCTGCAACACCTACCTGCCTGGAGACAGGGAGCGTGAGGCCTCACTTCTGCCAGCCGCCAGCCCCCGGAACAAGAGGCTCATTCAGCAATGAGCATTTACTCATTTTCTACTTCATGAAGACCTTTAGCCCAGCCTATAAAAATAGCTCAGAACATTCCAGGCCTTGGTGAAACAGGGCAGTGTCCAGCACCCTCAGGGCGTCACCCCTGCTGCCCATTCCTGGCTTTTCCTCTGGACCTTGTTTATAAATCTTGGAGTGGATGAGGACATGGGGAAAGGTCTATGGGAGCGGGATTTGGGAGGGGGCAGGATTCCTGAGTCCCATAGAGAGGGAAGATGCGCAGATGTGCAGGGCTCTTAGCACAGCTCCTGCAGGTTATCACCAAGTTAGCACTCAGGTGGACAGACACGAGCAAACTCTAGCCCTTTGTCCGTTTATGTGATGCACTCACTTGAAAATAAAAACAGAAAAAAAAATGTTTGTCAGCCAGCACCCTCAGCCTGGGAGCTGTGCCAGAAACTGGTCTGATGGGACAGCTGCTGACCACACCCTTAAGAGCAAAAGTCCCACTGAGCCCATTACAATGATATCTTTCCATCTCTGCTCTGCAGATGAGCTCCAGGGAATCCGTGTCCCAGAAGATGTAGGCTTAGCCAATCAGCAGACAGGAGGTGTAAGCATCCGATGCTCTGGTCCTAACCCTGAAGGTCTCTTCCAGCCCTGGGCCTGTGTTAATTGACTGTGGGGCCTGTCCCTTAAGAGGCCCTGGATTATGAAGGACGGGGGCAGAAGACTGGATGGCTGTGTCCCGGAGGCAGGGATGGGGGCAACAGATGCCTGCAGAGGATGCTCCTTCAAATCTGTGCAGGCTAATGAGATCCAAGAAGAAGAAGGTCTTGTCAGTCTGCTCACATTTAAAGAAGACGCATCCTCTGAGATCCAAAGTTGATGGGTTTTCCTGGGAAGATTCCTAGGACGTGGTCCAGTTAGAAAGGGAGGGAGGAGGCCCAGGGTTTCCTGAATGCAGCCACGTGGTCTTCCGATTACCATGGTTTCAGGAAGAGTGGAAGCTGCTCTTTACCTCAAAAGGATGAAGCAGAATTAGCAACTGCAGATGTCTTAAGAACTTCAAGATCCTAGGGTCTTGTGACTTTTGTCATTCCATACTGTGCATGGGGGACAAATTAGTTATGCATTTCCGAGATTACATAGTACCATCTTCAGGGCCTAGCCCATATTGTGGACCAGGTATTTTATTTGTATTTGTCAAATAAAATGACCTATGTATCTTGCTTCTTCTAACGATGGGCTTGAACGGGGCACCGCCTACAGTCTCCATTTCATCTGTACTTTCTAGGCCAAATCTGCCTGATTCACCTGCTCCCTCCTGGATCCTGCAAACTCTTTTGCCAAGACCTTGGCCTTATGTCATATTTCATGGCCACGTAGTACAGGATACCCCCTTCCTGGCCATCGGTGGCCTGGTGTGTACATATGTGTCCGCACGTCTGTACGTGTAGCATGTAGTTCAGCCTGCTTGGCCCTGTTGCTCCCAGCCCCCTTGCCATCAATGTCCTTGCCCGTTTGGCTACAGTCTCCTAAAAATACAGGGGTTGCCTTCAGAAAGCATGTGGCTACTGCCAGTCAGGATCTGCTTTGCAGAACAGAATGTGAATTATTTAATTAAAAATGAAAACACGCAACAAGCAGAATCTGAAGTGTGTCTCCTCTTTGTATTTATTCTCAGCAGCAATTAGGTTGTAAAAGTTAACAGGAAAACTTATACGTCAATTATATCAATAAAGCGGGGTTGGGGGAAATAAAAAAAAAATTTAACAAGGAAAAAAATTAGCTTCGAGCATGAAGCAAGTCACAGAAACTGCAAGGACAACGTCTGAGAGAGAAATACCCAGGCATTGTCTGGGACGTTAGTTAGAGGCCAGGGGACCTGGCGACAAGTCCCAGCTTTGCCACTTTATGGTCCTATGATTTGGGCTAAGTCAGTTCCCTTAATCTGTACCCCAGTTGCCTTTACAATGAAAGATGTAATTGGTAGTTGACAGCCATTGTTCCAAAAATACATACCCCTTTTGGGATGATCTGAAGTTCAGCTGTAAGGGCCGGCAATGCTTTCCCACTCCAGAGCCGCTGTGCATTCATTTGGCCTTCAAATAAATTTCAAGAATCACCTGAGATTGCTAAGAACCCTCGCAGCTAAGAAGTCCAGTGCAATTGCATGCTGCATCAGTCAAATCAACTTAGTGTAAATTAAATTTCCACACTTTTGTTTCCTAACAGCCACCTGGAGGGAACGGTATTTTCCCCCAGGAAGAAGGGTTCATTTGAGACCCCGAGAAGGCAGAGCCTGTGGAGCTTTGTGGGTTTGGGGACACAGGAAAAGCAGGAAGAGGCAGAGAACAGCTGAAAACGGGACAGTAGTCCCTGGAGTGAGGGGGTGACAGAGTGAAGCGTGGTATGAGGACAGGAGAGCTCTTCTCCCCCAGTTCAAATCTGCATCTGTCATTCCACCCAGGCCAAGCCTTGGAGACTCAGACCATTCCCCTCCCAATCCTTAAAATACAGGAGGCAGCACAGTGACACCCCGACCTGGGTGAAATCTTGGCCATCCGGCCCCCAGCCAGGTGCCACTGCTGTTTCCAATCTTCTGGGCACTGGATATATTTAGTTTAATTTCTAGGCTGTGTTTCCTACCACAAATGGCCCCCTGGAGAAACAAATTGCCCTAATCATAGAGCTGAGAAGCCTGGAGACCTCCCCACCCTCCCACTCAGCCACCAGCCTAGTCCAAGCCTCTTTCCACTCCCAGACCTCTGAGGGCTCCTGTACGTTCCTGTACTACACCACAAGTTATCCACCCTGGGGAGGAGCCGAACACCCTGTGGGGTCGCTGAGACAGCCAGTCAGCTGGCTTGATCCTAGCAGGCAGCTTGATCACGCGCAGAGAGGCCTTGGGCCTGTGCACTTGTGCACAGAGCCCTGCCGGGTCCTGGGGGTCCACAGCAGTGTCCCCAAGTCTTTTGGAGGACCTGTGGTCACCTAACCTCTTGCAAGGAGGTACAGTTCACGTTAGTGTATTAAAGGCTCCAAGAAGCCCTGCTTTCCTCTGACTGATCCAGTTTACCAGGATTCCCTCACAACCAATTATATGGGTGGAATTTTTATCACATAAACTTTTTTTTCTTTCCTGAATAAGATTTTCAAGACTTTGGCATTCTACAGAACAGTTTGTACTTACCAGAAACCTGCAAGGGTAAATGTTTAGGACTAAAAGCCATGGTAAGCAGACAGCAAGGTGGTAGGTGACGTAGCTGCCTACTTCAAGGGAGAAAAAGCCCAGGGTTTCCGGGCCCCTTCCCCGCTTTCCCATCCTCCTCACTGAGCTGCAGGCCAGGAGCAAGAGTCGGCCTTGGGGTCACTGGGGGTCAGAGTTCACAGCTCCAAGGCATCCATGCTGCTGTCATAAAACCTGCCAGTGGCTTGAAACCCTTGGTGTTTTCAAATCGACCTACACCTGCGGGGCCTCTGTGGCATTGCCCAAAAGATGTAGTGACCCCTATGGAGAGTGGGGACCCTGGAAAGCCAGGCCAGGCATAAACATCACAGGACACTACTGAATTGAGAAACTCAATTCAAGCTTGGGGGTAGTTCTTAAAGGAACCATTTCTAAAACATCTGGACAAAGGTTACTAATAGTAATAAGGTTGCCGAGATGCAATCCCTTAGTAGCTAGTAAAGCCCTTGCTAAATGCTGTTGTGCAGTTTATTAGAAGAGCAAGCAAGCAGTAAAGACTCAACTGGAGAGGCTTGCCCAAGAAAATCAGAATGAGGGAGATGAGGGAGGGAGGGAGGGAGGAAAGGAGTGTGACAACAAGGAAGAGACATTCTCAGAGATGCAGGGAAGGAAGACAGCCACGTTGCTGGAAAGAACACCCATGAGCATAGCCACAGCCATGAAGCCCAAGCATTTAAGGGATGCCAGGGTCAGGCCAGCCCCAGTACACGCCTAGCCCTACACGCCACTGGCCGTGGACCAAATCGACCCTGCGGATGTGTGGTCCATGCATGAGCTGCTTTTGTTTATAACAACTGACCAACACTTAAAAATTAAGGGTTTTATATAGAAAACATATTGTCATCTTGACAATCAGGCCTCTTGCTTTGAGTTACACAAGAAGCTAACTCTGAGACAAAGGTTTGAGAGCAAATGGTTTATGATGGAGCTGCAGATGGCCCAGCAGGGGAAGAGGGGAGGTGACAGGCTGCAAAGGGCGCAGTGCTGAGCCAGCGGCCACCGTGAACAGCTGGAGCTGAATGCGTCCAGAGGATGCATAAAGCTTGAACCTCGGGATGACCCGAGCTGAGGGGCAAGGTGAAGACATGGAGAGCATACCTACATCAAAGACCCGTCAGTCTTTGGCTGAAGGCCATTCTTGGGATGTAGTAATTCCCTTAGCACTTGCCCTGCTGGCAGAACAACATTCTGGAATTCTGAAAAAAGCTGTCAGGCCCAGAGAGGAAGGAAGATACAAGTGGTTGGAAGTTTCCAGAGCACCGAGCAAGTTTCCAAAGTAAGGTATGTGAGAGAGGAGGGGCCTGACAGCACCTGCTCCCTGGGGTGGTAAGTCACCCAGGGCTCTCACCCCGGCACACAGCTGGCTGCAGCTGCGGAGGAGGGGTGGGGCCCGGGCTTCCTCTGGTCTCTCCAATAAAAGACACCACTGATCATGGCATCAGCATTGATGCTTTACTTCCAATGGACATATTGGACACATGGATTCCTCTCTGTGAATCCATGGCCATCCAAAGGGAGAAAGCAACGGGCCAGGCCAAGAAGGCCACAGTGCAACCCCATTCATTCGGACAGCACCCCAGGTCCTGGAGCATTTGAGTTTTCAAACCCCGCTTGAAGTCCTGGTGGAATGCTGAGGTCTGTGTTGGCTTTCCTCAACAGGGCCCACTGAGGGGCCCTTAATGCTTAGACCTTGGGCATAACATGGTTTGTTCTGGATACCGTGGACTCTGCCTAGGTCTGTCTGGTCAGAACACCGTGGAACTTAACCTTCCCCCTTCCCTTCACCATCTCTCCACACACACACCTGAATTTCACCTGCTCAGCCCTACCCCAAAACAGCTGCTGCCCACCGGAGCAGGAGGCCAGAATATACAGTGAGGGTGGAGCACAGGTGCTTTTCCCACGTGGAGGCTGGGCGGGGCCACGCAGCATCTGGTCCATACCAGTGCTGCCTTCCCTGGAAAGTTTTCCACGTCTTTCTGCTCTGATGCACATAGTAGGTGATGCTGACTGGCGGGGCCTAACAGGCCCCTTGGGTGTGCTCTTGTGATGCTCACAATGGCAATCCTCAGTGCCTGGGTTCAAGTGCCACCCCATTCTTGCCCACCCAGAAAAGTTCAACAGGGTGACCCAGGAAGCAGCATGTCAAAAGGCCTGCAGAATGAAGAGGACTTGAAGGGTTTGGGACCAAGAAACAGTTTGCTCTGGTTGAGGTGGTGACGAGGCAGGAGGCTGGAGAGGAAAGCTAGGACCTGAGTATGAAGGAGCCTCCAAGCCATGATAAGAAGAGATTGGACTTGATCCCAAGAACTGTAGGGAGCTGCTGAATGATAGAGTGAAACAACGTGGGCTGGCCTGACCAGTTACGTCCCATTTTACAGATGAGAAGAGAGAGGCACAGAAAGCTGACATGACCAGCAGTGTCAGCACATGAATCTGCATCCCTACTCCTTGAGGACCGTTCTGTTCCATCTTTTGCCTCAACTCTCCCACTTCCATCTGTTAGGACCCCACAGGCCATGAAAATGCTGTGGAAATCCAGAACCAAAGGGTTTCCTTTGGGATCATACAGAACAAGCCTAACCTCTTCCCTATGTGCCAGCTTTCCAAAGTCATCCTGAGTCTGCTCTTCTCCAGCAAAGTGTCCCAGCTGTATGACCTTGGACAGTAAACTGCCCTCTCTGAGCCTTGGGTTGCTCATGTATTAAAACAGGGATAGTATCAATGTGAAGGGTGAGTGAAGCGTGTCTGGTTCATGGTAATCCCTGAGTAAACAGTGGCTGCTGTTACTTGAAGACAGGTCCTTCACCCTATGTTCACACTCTTTTGGATGCCTCAGTTAATCAATGAATCAACAAATATTTTGAAGGCTAGTGTTGTTTCGTTTGCTAAGTCTTTTAGGACCCCATGGACTATCACCCTCCATGGAATTCCCCATGGTGAGAATACTGGTGTGGCTTGCTGTTTCCTTCTCCAGGGGATCTTTCCAACCCAGGGGTTGAACCCACATTTCTTGCATTGGTAGGTAGATTCTTTACCACTGAGTCATCAGGAAGCCCTTTTAAAGTTATAGGGAATCCTAAATAGAGCTCACAGTGGAACCTGGGACCAAATAGAACAGGTCCCTCAGTATCTGCCCCAGCAGGACAAATCATAAAAAGCAGTGCTGAGCTTCCAGGAACGACCCTCAGATGGCCCACAGAGCAACTTCCAGAGTTTGGCTGAGTGAGTAGGGGCTAATCTTCCCTTTCCTTTTGGAAGCTTTCATTAATCCACTTCTATATTTCAGCAGTCTCTTTCCTCTGACTTGATGTTGATTTCTTTAAGCAGTTCCCTTTCCAGGAAAAAAACTGCCCTCTACCTTCTGTCTGTATGAGTGGAAAGGCTAACCCTTGAGAACCAAGAAGATTTGGGTTTAAGTCAGTTCACTCAAAACATTGTCCAATGGGCAGCACTTCTCCCTGATGACCTGGCCCCTGAGGGGTCTGCTGGCTCAAATGGAAGTGTGTTCAGACTTGGTCTGAAGCCTACCACTTCAAAGCAAGTCTGGCTTGGCTGGGAGCAGAGGAACAGCTGAGAAGACATGTGTTGAGACTTGCCCTTGGAAGTAGGAATCCAAGGAGCTCACAATAGGGAAAATGCTCCTGACAACTTACTTCTTGATACATGCCCTTCATATTCTCTTTCACGGGTGGTTAAGTCTCAATGAAAGCCTTCATATCGTGTCTCCTGGCACAGCACAAATGGTGGGTGGATGAATGAATGAATGGAGAGGAAGTTTAAGAGGCAATTAGAATAAACATTTTTTTTCCCAATTGTAGCAATACATACCTAACCTAAAATTTACTGTTAGTGAAATTAGGACATTCATAATGTGTAACCCGGAGAGGGAAATGGCAACCCACTCCAGTATTCTTGCCTAGTGAATCCCATGGACCGAGGAGCCTGATGGACTAGAGTCCACAGGGTCACAGAGGCATGACAATCAGACATGACTGAAGCGACTGACGCACACATGCGCACAATATGTAACCATCATCTAGAACCTTCTCATCACCCTAAAAGGAAACCCTGTATGCCCTGCGACTGCAAGTCTGCTCCTATCTCTATGGATTTGTCTATTCTGGACATTTCATATGAACAGAAGCATTCGATATGTGACCTCCTGTTTCTGGCTTCTTTCACTTAGCATAATATTTTCAAAGTTCATCCATGTTGTAGGATGTATTAGAACTTCATTCCTTTTTAAGGCTAGATAATAGCCCATTGTGTGGATAAACCACATTTTGTTTACAAATTCGTAAGTGGATGGGTACTTGGGTTGTTTCAGTCTTTTGGCACCACTTTCATTTAATGCACATTTCCTGAGCTCCTACAATGATCCTAGCACTGTCCTGGGGACTCACTCATTATCTATTATTGAATCCTCAGTACCACTCTCAACTGAGGTGGAAATGATTTCCCCGTCTTAAAGATAAAGGAACAGAGCGTCTGCCAGATTTAAGGAATTTGCTGCAATGAAAAGTAGCAGTAGTTCAGCCCAACAAACAGTGGCTCTGTGCTCACGGCATGCAGCCCCTACACCGGGCCGCAGGGCATGAAAGCGAAGAGCACCGTCCCTGTCTGTGTGGCAACAGAAAGCCCGTGCCAGACTTGCCAGGCAGACTCAGTATCACTTACTTCTCTACTTTCCATTTCATTGGAAACTCAACAATTCTGATATGGCTTAATCTATAATCATCTGTCCCAATAAATTCCCAATAAGGAAAAAGAAAACCTACCATCAGACCCAATGATTGTGTCCATCCCTCCCTGCATATGACAGATGGCACTGTCCAGTGCAAGTGGTTTGGACCTCAGTGGTTGAAGTGTAAGTCACCAGCTCCTTTCTGACCTTGGCAATGCAACCTCACTCAGTCTCTACCTGTAGCAACAGCTCCCTGAGCTTTATCAGCCTCCTCAGAGGCCTAAGACCTCCATTCACTCAAAATACCTCTCTCAAAACCCTCCAGATACTCACAACTGATCAGTAATCATAATGAAGAACTTCCCCAGGGGTCCAGTGGTTCAGACTCCATGTGTCCACTGCAGGGGGCATGGCTTTGAACCCTGGTTGGGGGAGAAGGAAATGGCAACCCACTCCAGTATTCTTGCCTGGAGTATCCCATGGACGGAGGAGCCTGGTGGGCTACAGTCCACAGGGTCGCAAAGAGTCGGACACGACTGAGCGACTTCACTTCACTTCACTTCACTTCACTTGTCATTCACCCAGCCACCCCTTCAGGTGCCTTCTACTCCCTCAGTGCCAAGGCTGGACCACTGGGGTTTCCTGCTGCAGTAATTGGGGGCTGGGAACAGCGAGAGGGCTACCAGTCTCGGGGGTGGGGGTGGGCACTCCTTAGTTTATGGGAAGGCCCCCTATGGGCCCACTGAACTGCACTGGGATTCTTCACTCTGCCCCTTTCTTTAGGGCAAATAACACAGCAGAACCACGTGGGTATTTTAGTACTTTTTTTTTATATATCTATTAAAAAGAATTCTAATTTGCAAAAAAAAAAAAAAAAAAATGAACCCTGGTTGGGGAACCAAGATCTCATAGGCCATCCATCGTAGCCAAAAAAGGAGAAGAAAACTGATTTGCAGTTGCTTTGTGTGTGTTGTGGGGGGTCGGGGGGGAAGGTAAAGATGAGTAATCTCATATAAAATGTCACAAAGAACAATTTAGAAAATAATCATAGTGATGATGATTATTGAGTTTGGCACATGCCCAGTACCTTCTAAGCATTATCTCCTTGGATGATCCTTCCATCCCTGTGAAATTGGCTCTTAATTTGATCATTTTACTCATTATCCCCCCATTTTACTGGTAAGGAAACTAAGCCTTGGAGAGGCAGACCCTGGGTGGACCAGGTTGCAAACCCAGGTCTTTCTGCTCGGACTGGACTTCAGGACAGCCGTGCCACATCACTGTGGGGACCTGTGCGTGCTCAGGCCTTTGGCACCCTCGATCCTATTCCCAGTGACAGGGGTATATAAAAGGCACTTGTCAGTCCAGTTGTCTGGGCTCTTAGGCAATCCCTGCAGCTGTCATCTGCCTCTGTGAACAGCGCTCATAGGATCTTGGCCAAGAAAGAAGCAGTGGGACCAGAGATTCTCTTTAGGACGTGGCTTTCAGTGCCAGAAGACTGGAGCTAAGACAGAAATATCACCCGCAGAGCTGCTGGAGGAAATTCTCCTGTTGCCCTTCAGATACAGGCCCACAGTATACCCAGGCATAAAGCTCAAACTCAGCAGACAGCCAAGAAATGCAAACTAAAACAACGACCTCTTAAACTGGCAACAGTCCTTTAAAATACTAAAACCTAATGCTGGTGAAGGCATAGAGAGACACCCATTCATCTGCTGGGAGGAAGGTTTGGTAATATGCATCAAATACCTTAACATTTTTCATACCCTTTCATCCGGCAAATGCAGTACAGGAGTTTATTCTAAGGAAATAACCGTGGCTGAATGCTAAGATTTAATGTTTAAATCATTAAACATTTCTAATAGTGAAAAACAAACAGAAATAACCTCTTAACTATTGAATAATAAGGAACTGCTCAAATAAATTATGGTTACACATATGGTGGGATACTTTGCAAAAAATAATCATACAGAAGGTCTTTTATGATATTACAGATATATAGGATATATTAAACAAAAGTAGTCTATAAAATTCCATTTACATAAAATATTTTTTATAATGTGAAATATTTTGCACAGAGAAATGATGGGAAAGACATAAACCAAACTGTTGACAGTAAATTACTTATCTGAATTTTAAACAATTTCTTTAACAAACATGGATTCCTTACATTCATCACACAGTGTTTAACAGCATAGTGTCTGGGGACTTCCCTGGTGGTCCAGTAGCTAAGATTCCATGCTCCCAATGTAGGCGACCTGGGTCTGATCCCTGGTCAGGAAATTAGATTCCGCGAGCTGCAACTAAGAGATCGAATGTTGCAACTATAAGAACCTGCATGCCACAATGAAGATCAAAGATCCCGTGCGCTGCAACTAAGACCTGGCCCAGTCAAATAAATGATTTATATAAACAAAGAAAAAAATGAGTGTAGCCTTTGGAATCAGGCTGCCTGAGTTCAAATCTCAATTCCATCCCTGATTCATGGAAACCTCTCTGAGTTTCAAAGTATAAATGGAGGTAATAACAACACCAAAGCACCTGCTCAGGGGGTGTTGGAGGCTCTAAATGAGAAGGTATGTGTGACATTCTCAGTACAGTGCCCCAGGGTGATTTATCATCACCATTGCTATGATTTCTATGACTAACTATGTTTCTGATAATACAAGTCATGCAATTAGGAAGGAGAAGAGCCTGAGCATTTGCCTGCTTCCTCACCCACCTCGGAAAGCCATGTCTGCTAGCTGTCCCCACTCCAGGGCTGGCATTTGCCCCCAACTTCCTGCAAGGCATTCAATTCATACTTGCCAGGACTCCCGTGTTCCGTCCTCCTCGCCCCTGTCCACAGAGAGGAAGAAACAGCCCAGCAAACACTGGTGTGCTGGCCCCAGAGTGAGACATGGAAGTTTACAAAACCCATAAGCAAATGTTTGGTTTGGGAGGAGAAGGAGCAGAGGCTGCGCGGAGAAAGGAGACTTTTCAGAAGCCCCTGGAGGAGACCGCCCTTCACTGCTGAGCCTCTTCCTTTCCCCTATTTGTTTCTTGACTTCGTCCTGACCACCTCATTTTCTCTGAAGCATCTGGCCCCAATATGGGGCTGATTTTCATAAATCCAAGACATCTCCCTTAGCCCAGCAGACTTGGAAGAAGCCAAGGAGAAACCCCACAGTGTTGCCAGCAGAAGCCCTGAAAGGCAGAGACAGACAGGAAAGAGGGGGTGGTTAATAACCAAGTGAGGACTGAGGTATGCCTGGGGCACAAGGCATGTACAGGAAGCTGATGTGTTCAGAATCCAGAGGGCTGAGCCAGGGAGAGAAAGAGATGCCCCTGGAACCCACAGAAGCTTCCAGCAGCTGTCCACCTACCCTCGATGTCTTTCCTCGCCTGTGGCCCCCTCACCAGACAAGAGCTGGCTCATATGGGTCACAGATTTCTCCAGGTGTGGAAGAACCAGATCAGGGGACATGTTCCATCCCCTACATAGACATATACAGGTGTACACACATGCACACACCTCCTTCCAGGCTGGGAAAGCAGAGAGTATGGAGTTCTGGCCAGATTTCATCCTCAAGTTGCTTTAACCCAGACGTGTACTTTAGTCCCTTCTGCTTGGAAATACTAATACATGATCCCAAGACAAAGCAGAGTAACTGTTGCTGGGTGGAGCATCAGGAACAAGTAGTCAGGGACATTAAACTGAAAATAAAAAAAGTGAATGAAAAAAAAAAAAAGCTGTGATTCCTAGAAATTCCCAATCCACCCACTTCCCACAACTATTCTATTACTCCAAAATGAGAAATTAATTCCTCCAAGATTAGGATTGTGAAGAATGTGCCAAAACCCAAGAAAAGGCTTTATGTTTTCAGGGTGTGAACTTGGCTTAGCTGGGACACAGTAAGCTGCAGCTAAGGGAGCCTGGGCTCCACCTCTTTGCATTTTTCAGTACTGTCTCAAAATACAGTCGTCAAGGATGCCTTGAGCCTGTCAGCCTCTCGTTACAGGTGTTGGTGAGAGAGCAGAGGGGTAGCAGCGCTCACTGTGCGGCCTTGTTCTCACTTACGTGTGCAGAAGATATTCAAAGAATGGGGAGGTCACTGTCCCCTTTCACCTTACAGGGAGTAGAGGCCAGCCCCTCTCATCCTGAACTCTGAACCTCAGCAGGGAGAAAGTAAGCCACCACTGAAGAGGCCACTGAACTCAATCCCCACCCACTCACTTATTTTAAAAACACAAAGGTCCTAAACTAACCCGGGAGTTTTCAACTCTGGACACACATTAAAGCTACCAGCTGGGCTTCCCTGATGGCTCAGTGGTAAAGAATCTACCTGCAGATGCAGGAGACATGGGTTCGATCCCTGATCCGGGAAGATCCCACATGCCATGGAACAACTGAGCCAGTGTACCATGACTATTGAGCCTGTGCTCTAGAGACCACGCTCTGCAATAAGAGAAGCCACTGCAAGGAGAAGCCCGTGCACCGCAACTAGAGAGTAGCCCCTGCTTGCTGCAACTAGAGAAAGCCCATATGCAGCAACAGAGACCCAACACAGCCAAAAATAAATAAGAAAATAAGTAAAATTATATACAAAAATCTGTTTCTTAAACTTTTCCTGTGCATAGGACTCTCCTGGAGGACTTGGTAAAATGCACATGTGGGAGCCCACCCCAGAGTTTCTGATTCAGTTGGTCTGGGATGGGGATGGGGAACTTTCATTTTAACCAGTGCCGTGGTGTTGCAGGTCCCTGGTCCACACTTTGAGAGCCACTGCCTCCTGCAGACCTCAGAGACTGACTCAAGTGATCTGGAGTGGGATCTGGACAACTGCTATTTAAAGGGGCTGAAGCCAAACAGGACCCCATGGGGCTCCTGGGCACAAAAGCCTTTCTGTGTCCCCCATTTCTTGATTACAGGAAATAGGCTTCATTCAGCCTCCATGACTTTCCCTGAGTTCCTAGCCCCAGATTCAAACGGTTTAAGGAAGAGATTAGGGAAGGGAATGGATTTGGAGTCAGGGTGAACAGTCAAGGAACAATAGGGCAGCATCAGGCAGGGTCCGGGTTCCCCTCAGGGAATATACATAACAATACTTCCGAGCCATATTGCAGATGCTGAAATCCCCACCAGGGGGGGAAAGTTTGCTGTATGTTGCTCACAAGCTCTGAGACCCCAGAACGCTGAAACCAGAAAGCTGATGATGCTGACGCCCACTGACCTCACCACCAACCAATCAGAAGAATGTCCATGAGCTGATCACGCCCTCCTCCTTGAACCATTACTATAAAACTCCTCATTACCCACCTCCAGGTTGGGACACCCAGTTCTGAGAACATTAGACCTCTGTGGCCTCCCTTTGCCTGGCAAAGCGATAAAGCTATTCTCTACTTCACCCAAAACTCTGTCTCTGAGATTTAATTTGTTGTCAAGGTCCAGAGGCTGGATTCGGCACCAGGGCCCAGGAGATCCTGGGAGAACCACTGCTAACACCACAAGGGCCAAATGAAGTGATATCAACTACAAGAGCACGTTCAGCACAAACAGTGAAGTACTTACTAGAATCCAGCTGTTCTCAACCATGGCCTTATCTAATATCTATTCCTTTTTTACATTAAAGGAAAATCTTGACATCTCTCTCTGATTTGCAGGTCTGTAACTTCACAGAGGTCATTTCTGCACATCCCTGCTCTGCCCCCTGGTTCTGGCTGATCTTTGGGGCCTCCGTGTCTGAGAGCTCAGGACACAGCTCTCAGCTCTCAGTTTGCAGGTCCATTGGTATCTTAACGTCCTCCCTCTTCC
The DNA here is from genome assembly GCA_917880005.1 of Nanger dama. NCBI lineage: Eukaryota > Metazoa > Chordata > Mammalia > Artiodactyla > Bovidae > Nanger > Nanger dama. Next base: position 17,580,962 of record CAKJTW010000028.1, on the reverse strand, counting down.
CTTGGTTCAAGAGAAATGTTCCCTTTCCTTGCACATGGCACAGAAAGCCCCTGTGGCACGCCTTCCTTATGACGCAGCCCAAGGAAAGCTGACTCATCTTGATCCATGGAAAAGCCACGGTCCACTGAGCGCAAGACTTTGGCCAGCCCTGGGAAGTGCAGTCTGCCTAGCACACAGCTGCTCCTCAGTCTGATGGGCATAAAGCCGCCTCCAAGACCTGGCAGCAGCGTCAGGGTGGGCCTCCAGCCCCACTGTGGGAAGATTTACAAAACAAAGAGCAGATGCTTCGGTAATGACTTCACCGCAGAGTGGGGCCCAGTGCATTTTCATCGGGGAGGGAAAGGTCAGTGGCTGCCGGCCAAGTCCTGCTCAGAGGAGCCTCAGAGAGACAGGCAGGCAAGCACATTGACCAGCCGCCATAATGAGAAGCAGAGAGAGAAGAATGAACAGACTTTACCACCCCTAGGCCAGGCACTTATAAGTAGAACCTTATTTAATCCCTACAGCAATTCCATAGTAGATGCTGTCATTGCTTCTAATATTTTCAAGGGGAAACAGGCTCAGAGAGGTCAAATATCCTACCTACAGTCACACAGCTGAAGCTAACCTTTACTGTTATAACTAGCATCTTACTATATGCCCGGAGAAGGCAATGGCACCCCACTCCAGTACTCTTGCCTGGAGAATCCCATGGACAGAGGAACCTGGTGGGCTGCAGTCCATGGGGTCGCTAAGAGTTGGACACAACTGAGCAACTTCACTTTCACTTTTCACTTTCATGCATTGGAGAAGGAAATGGCAACCCACTCCAGTATTCTTGCCTGGAGAATCCCAGGGACGGGGAGCCTGGTGGGCTGCCGTCTATGGGGTCGCACAGAGTCGGACACGACTGAAGCGACTTAGCAGCAGCAGCAGCATCAGTACTATATGCCATTTGCTTTATATATATTGACCCATTTAATCCTCACAACAGTTCTAGAGGTAGTGTTTTAATCTGCATAGGATAGAGTGTGCCTTGGTAACAAACAGTTCCCAAAAAGTCTCAGGGCCTAACTTAACAAGGATTTACTTCTTATCTACATGAAGTCTGCTGTGGGTCCATGAACCTCTCTGGGGCATCTTTCCTTCATACAGTGACTCAGCAAGCTGGGTAGCTTTAATCTTGTCGCTCAACCAGCTGAACAGGAGGCCTTGGTGCTGAGGCAGAGAAAAAAACTGGAGGGTTGCACGCCATCTCTTCTACCCTTCCTCCCAGAAGTGACTCATGTCGTTCAGCCCACAGGCCATTGGCCAGAGCTAATCACATGACACCTACCCGATTTCAGGAGGGTGGGAAATATGGGGGAACAAACAGAACGTTTGGTGACTGTCACTATCTCTGCTATAGTAAGTATCATAATTTTTTTTTAACCATGTTTAAAAAATTGAATGAAATAAAAAGATTCTTTAAAATCTATAATGCTTTACAAAATTTCACGCACACGATTTCATATAATCCCATAAGGACGCTTTTACTTCCCCTACCTCTATACCACCCCTCCCAGCAGTATTATTATCATCCCCATTTTACAGACAAGAAAACTGAGACTGAGTGGTGAGGTGCCATGCTAGGGCTGCCATAGCAGGGTACCACAGACTGGGTGGCTTAGACAACAGAAATTGCTTGTCTCAGAGCTCTGGAGGCTAGAAGTCGGAGATCAGGTGTCAACAGGGTTGGTCCCTTCTGTGAGGAGTGAAGGAGAATCTGTCCTGGGCCTGTCCCCTCGCTCCTGGTAGTTGCTGGCATCCTTGGTGTTTCTTGGCTGGTAACCTTCACCCCAGTCTCTGCCTTTGTCTTCACATGCTGTTCTCCTTATGCGTGTCTGCCTCCAAGTTCTCCCTTTTATAAGGACATCAGTCATATTGGATTAGGGGCCCTCCCTTCTCCAATATGACCTCATTTTAACTCAGTCCCTCTTTAACAACCCTATTTCTAAATAAGGTCACATCCCGAGGTTCTGAGAGTTAGGAGTTCAACATATGAATTTTGGAGGACATAACTCAGCCTATAATTCTTGTTCAAGGTCACACAGAGCCAAGAAGATGAATAACTTGTACCTTAGTCTGTTTTAACTCTCAATCCAAGGTGATAATCACTTCTTCTGAAATGAGAGGTCTATAAAGCATTTGGAGCCATGTTGATGATGAGAATTAATCATGTTATTCTTGTCAGTCTCCAAAAGCAAGGATCATACTTCATAAAACCTCTCTTACACTTGTCCTTAAAAAACATGATGTCTATTTAAATGAGGATTCTTATAAATGAAATCTTCATCTAGGATGTTGAAAACTTCCTATAAATTAAAACCCCTCTTCCTCTCTCTCATCTCCACCCAAATAGGATGCAGTGTTCTCCTTAGAACAGACAGCTGTGGGGCTCTCATCTCTCAAGTCCCACACATAGGCCTGATCTAGAAGGAAGATGCTTCTGTCTTTCCCATCTTTACCAACTGGGATGGTGGTCTAGCCCCAGCGTAGATCTGGGAGGTGTGACAGCTGACCTATTGTGCCTCCTAGGGTCTGACATAAACAAACTGGACATGGGAAAGGGTGTGTGTGCTTGTATATGGATTCACATACCTTTTGCCCTCTACCCCAGGTTCCTACCCTTTACTTCTCCCACCCCCACTGGACCCAGATCCCATCTTTATCTTCCTAAGTCTTCATCTTTGCCCAACACCACCCCCAGTAAGTCTTCTGTTGGATTGGCACAAGATTCCTCTCTGCTTAGCCCAGAGAAGAAGAAAACAATCCAAACGTTTTAAAGTCTTGGTGTCAATGTTCTTGCATGTCATTTTCTAACACCTTCCACTTACAAAAGTATAACACATCTGGTGGAGATGCCCGATGAGCAAGGCCATGCCCAGCAATGGGCTGAGCATCTCATCTAAACTCACACAGCGGGCCTAAGATGCCTCTGAGGAAGACGAAAGAGCCTGGCACTAGTTAGAGTGGTCTGGACAGATTTTAATCAGTAATAACCATTGCAGTAGGGAGAAGAGTCAGGTGTCTCAACTTGGACTTGTGCAGAGGTGCCTGGGCATTTTAAAGGGAGAATGAGGGAAGAGGGAGGTGGGTAAGCAGGGGCTCAGGAGAATCAGGGTAGTGAAGACCAAGGTGTCGGTCCAAATGAAAGCCCTGAGTGTTGGCTAACTGGCCTTCTAGACGTTGTGCTCCTCCCCTCCCATGGAGGCTGGGAGTTGGGCCATCTCTTCAGGTAACAGCTGGGACAGTCAGTTCTATCAGTAGCCATGAGTTCTGCCAAGTGGGCACTTTAAAAGGGACCAGCATCTGTCCTAGGAATGTGGCCCTGAGCTGTTAGAAACTGTTAGTGTCTGTTCAGGTCTCTTTAAAAAAATTTTTTAATTTATTTCTGACTATGCTGGGTCTTCATTGCTTTGCACAGGCTTTCTCTAGTTGCAGTGAGAAGGAGCCAGTCTTCATTGCAGTGCATGGGCTTCTCACTGCGGTGGCTTCTCTTCCTGCAGAGTGTGGGCTCAGTAGTTGAGGCACGTGGCCTTAGTGGCCTCACAGCGTGTGGCATCTTCCCTGGACCAGGGATGGAACCTGTGTCCCCTGCCTTGACAGGCAGGTTCTTATTCACTGTGCCACCAGGGAAGTCCTGTTCAGCTCTTTCTACTTCAAGGTTAAGGCCTACTCCACAAGAGGACTCAAAGTAGCCTGGCTGGGGTATGGTCAAGGTCACTTCTATCATTCTCTGCCATGTCTCCCATGAAACCAGGTCAGCGTCCACCCAAGGCCACACACCTGGGGGAATGGTCAGGCCATACCTGGCCTCCTGAGTTCCTTGCTATGTCTCTCTGGTTTCTGGCTTACCTCTCTCTCCCTGGGTGCGTCCACTCACAACCCGCCCCTCCCGGCCCTATTACTCAGCGCTCTAGCAGGGGGATGATATGTCTATGACGGTCAAGGTGCCAGGAATGAGGCGTGTGTGAGTGGCCCAAGCAACTTACTCACCCTCAGGCTGAGTCCTCACCCTTCCAATGGAGGATTATAGAGCATCCTCAAAGCGGGTTGGGGGAGGCCTGTGACCCCATTCAAAAGCTAATGATAACAGCAGACAGTTATGCAAAACTTACAATGAGTCAAGTACTTTATCCAACCTGATTTTTTTTTTTTACCTGAAAGTAATGCTCCGAGTTTCCTCTGCCACCAAGGTGTGACGGTTATTTAGAGTGAGTCATCAGTCATCTTGGCCAGAGGAGGAAGGGGGCACACAGGACCGCTCCCTCTCGGCCTTCAGGGCCCTGCCGGCCTCCTTGGGCCTCTCTCCCATGGAGAGAAGTCAGTGTGAAGCTGTGGGCTTGGGGCCCAGGGTCTGAGTGGCCCATGGTTGAGGATGTAGTTCTGACATCCCCTGAACGGAACTGCAGTTTGTTACCTGGTTATTGGCCCTTGCTAGTCTCATTTTCCTCATCTGTGATAACTCTTGGAGTTACATGAATGCTGTGAACTATCATGAGATAATGCAGACAAAGAGCTTAGGAGAGAACTCAGCAGGTAAGCCTCAAAAAGGTTAGCTTAGGGAATTTCCTGGTGGTCCAGTGGCTGGGACTCTGGATTCCCATTGTAGGGGGCCTGGGTTTGCTTTGCAGATCCCACATGCTGCAACTAAGAATTCACACGCCACAGCTGCAGACCCTGCATGTTACGATGAAGATCAAAGATCCCGCATGCCATGGGATCTAAGACCCGCCGCAGTCAAATAAAACAATAATAAATAAAAAAATGTTACCTGCGCTAATGGCTTCCCAGGTGACACTAGTGGTAAAGAACCCGCCTGCCAGTGCAGGAGGCACAAGAGACACGGAGTCGATCCCTGGGTCGGGAAGATTCCTTGCAGGAGAGCATGGCAACCTACTCCAGTATTCTTGCCTGGAGAATCCCATGGACAGAGGAGCCTGGAAGGCTACAGTCCACAGGGTCACAAGCGAAATGACTTAGCACACAGGCATGGCAGGGATGAACTTCAAAATCACATCTACTCTGGGAGATGTGAAGAGTAGACAGTGGTAACTAAAGGCCACCCCCTCAATTGGTCCTGCAGAGCCCCGGGGCAGCCCCCCAGCGCAGGTGGAGCTCTGACCTGCTGGGAGCCCCAGTGTAGGATATCATTCTAGCCCTGCTGCTGGCCCCCTTCAGCCCCTGAACACCCTGCTCTGCTCCGAGGCAGGAGGCAGTTCATATGTGCACCAAGAGCAGCTCCTCCCTGTGACCTGGCTCATAGGGAGGTTGGTGGGGGTGGGGGCCAAGGATGGGAACCCAGGAATCTGTCACCCTCTGCTCCCTTGCCTGGGGAACACAGTTCTACCTGATAGTGTGCCACATACACGCACAGCACACTCACTCACTCACACACACACACACACACACACACGCACACCTGCAAACACACACATGCAGTGTGTACACATACACAGCCTTCCAGGAAGCAGGGGAAAGCAAAAAGTGTCTTTCCTGGGTCTCTCAACGGTCTCATGGGATTCGTGCACATCTGAAGTCGGTCTCATGGGATTCGTGCACATCTGAAGTCGTTTGCAAATTGTGGTGTGTGTGGCTTGTGCATAAGACGTGCAGGCTTATGCGGGACATAATCTGCAGGGCCCAAGGCAAGATGAAATGTGGAACCCATTGTTCAGCAAGTATTAAAAATTTCACGATGGCAACAACAGGCCTGGGGGCCCTTCTGAGCACAGGCCGCCTGCTCAGGAAGGGGCCTCATGCCTGTGAGCGGGTTGGGTGTTTATATTGCAGGCACTTTTCTGATTAGAAGGTTCAGAGCTGTCATTAGAGTCAAGGGGGTCCATGACTCTCAAGGTTAAGAACACTTTGGTAGCAGAAGGCCAGAGTTAGAAGCATGGGTCTGAGTCCCAGGCATATGGTTTACTAGCTGCGGGACCTGGACCAAGTTCCTTAACCTCTCTGAGCTATTTGCTCATCTGTAAAAAAAACAAAACAGGGTTATAATAAAGCCCACCGCACAGGGTTAATGTGATGATAGAGGCAATGGAATAAAGAACTTAGCACAGAGCCTGGCATGTCAGTTCCCAGGAGGTACTGAGAGTTGTTAGTTACTGAACGGTGAGTTCATTCTGTCTTACTTGTTAGGTTGGATGTCATATTCTTGTGCTAGCTTGACCTCAGCAAGCAGCGCCTTCCGTAGCTGTCCTCGGCAGGCCCAGCACAGCGCCTGGCAGGGGCTCTTGTGGACACGAGCTGGCGTTTCTGAGGCCTGGCTTGGTGTCTTTGCTGGTCTCTCCCTCAGATCTTGCCCTGTTGGCTGCCTGACTGGTTTGGTCTGAGTGCCTGGGCCACAGGGATATGTGACTGGTAGCCACAACCCAGTGGACTTAGGACAGTCCGCTAGGTGGACAGTCTCTGGGTTGAGCTTGAGAGGACTGAGCCCCTCAAGAGGACCTCCTAGCTTTTAAGTCCAGTATCATCCTCGACAGAGCCTCTCTCCAAACTGGGGCGCCCAAGAGAGGGTTCTTAGGAAACGCAGGCTCAGTAGCCCTTGGCAAGCATGTATTTAGCATGTATTTCCCCTCTGGGTAGCCACATGATGGCTCCTCAGGGGCCTCTGTGGTGCCTCAGCAATTGTCTCCTCTGGGCCTGCCAGCATCTCGGGGAGAGCTGCTGCGGCCCAGCCCCCACTACCTCCTTTCCCCGCAGCCTGGTGCCCTGGCCCTCTTACTCCCTTCAGGGTGGAGACTCCTAGTGGAAAGGAAGAGGGAGCCCCGGGGTTAAGATCACTGCATCCTCCCACCCACCAGCCTGATCTGAGGAAGTCTGCAGCCCCTCAGGGTCTCCACGGCCATATTTCTAATCTGCAGGGGGTGGGGGTGGGGGCATTTCTGCCCTGGAGAAGCCCTCACCCATATACCAAAGGAAGTGTTTCAATATGTACAATATGGATCTTTGTGCTGATGAAAAGTGGAAGCAACTAAATGTTCATCCAGAAGGGAGTGGTAAATAAATGGCAGCTGAGAACTAAAACTATCAGTAAAGGTGAAGTTGCTCAGTCGTGTCCGACTCTTTGAGACCCCGTGGAGTGTAACCTACTAGGTTTCTCTGTCCATGGGATTCTCCAGGCAAGAATACTGGAGTGGATTGCCATTTCCTTCTCCAGAGGATCTTCCCGACCCAAGGATTGAACCCGGGTCTCCCACACTGGAGGCAGATGCTTTAACCTCTGAGCCACCAGGGAAGCCCCAGACTTTCAGTAAACTGTCAGTAAACAATGGATATTGCAGCCACCAAGCCTTTACATTATAGCCTGAATGGTGAGCCCTGAGGGAACTCAGGATGACAAAGGGGGTCCCCACTGCCAAGCCCGTACAGCAGTCAGCCCCAGGGGTGCACCTGAGGAAACTCAGGATGAGAAAACCCAGGACACTGGGCCCAGAGAGCTGAGGTTCATAGCAGAGGAATGACTTCAGTGAGCCCAGACTCTTGCACCTTCCCATATACAGAAACATAGAAAAGCACCAAATTCCTTAACTTGAGATAACTGGTTTTCCTTTATTAACTGTAGTCTTTTGATATTCCACCTACCTGGTCTTTTTGGTAAAAACTCCTAAATATCCTGGCTCCCTCCACCGCCCCCACCCCCCTCCACTTGCCTATTCAGAAGTTTCCTCAGAGGTATCTGAGCTGCTGTCTCCTGCACTTGAATTCCTCAGAAAGCCCACCAAGTAAAATATACCTCTCAACTTCTAGGTTGTAACTTTTGTTATCGGTCAAAACTATTGTACTAGCTACGTTGTCCAGCAGTTCTTAAAAGCCAAGTGGGCTGACACAGAAAGGTGTCTAGGATGTATTTTTAAGAAAAAAATGAAAAGTGCAAGATAATATAGTATAAATAATTTCCGTAAAAGTCAAGTATACATTCTCTAAACATATCTACGCACAGGGAAAAGTCTGGGAAGATGTATTTCAAGTTGATCATAGAGGCTGCCTCTGAGAGGGGAGAGGGCTGAGGGGGTTGTCTAAAGGGGCTTGAAGTCTACCCATCTGGAGCCCTTGCCCCAGAAAGCCTGTCTCAGATCCTGCCAGGATGGAATTCCTAACCCCAGGGCCAAGGCTGTGCCATACTGCTGGCGTCTTGGGTGGGAATTCTCACTGGCTCTTCGTGAATAACCGGCCTCCCATCCACTGATAGTAAAATTGTTCCAAACATCATTTATTAACTCCCCATCAAGGGCCAGGCATCCTACCCTCCCACAGCAGGGTGGGTCTGAGTCAGGCATGGACTGCCAAGAAAGGCGGCAGGTCTGAGGTTTCCCTCTTGATTGGTTTCCCAATCAGCCTGCTGATTGGGAATAAAGGTAGAAGACTTCTGGGACAGAGACAGCAGACCTGTTAGGTAAAAGGGGACACAAGCTCCATGTTCATGTTGGTCCCCTTTGCCCCCTTGCCTCATGGGCCAAGTGGGAGGCAGGCCCAGGGGAACTCTGTGCCCACAAAGGGCTGGTGTCACAGCCAAGGAATCCTGAGATTAGGAAACCCTTAGCCTTATAAAGGCTTCTAGCAAACCTGCCATCTGTTTTCATTGTCCTGGAAAGCAAACAAATCTGCCCTCCGCCTTTATCTGCCAAGGCTGTTTGCTAAACAAACACCCTTGGAAAGATAGTCCAGAACAAAAGGTGTCACAAGACTCCAGAAATTCCAGAGGCCTCTGGAGAACTGTCTTCTGACACTGACAGCCTGAGATGAGGCCCCGAGAGGCTGAGTCCCTTCCCCAGGCCACACAGTGACCACACAGCAGAGCTGGGGTTACCCCAGGTAATCTGACTCCTGCACCCTTGCTTTTTCCTCCCTTCCTCCAAAACAGGCTGCTGGGCCAGCCTGGGAACAAAAGGCTTTAGGATTTTTCTTTACGGATAGGGAACCTGGGGTCAGGGATAGAGCAAAATTGGCCACTGTCACAGAGACACCCTTAAAGAATGTCTGCCTCCATCCCCTGCCCCTCCCAGATTCCTCCTGGCTACTGAGGAAGACGCGTCTCCAGCATCTGCTCCTTTGAGCTCTGTCTGAGCCCTGACAACATTACTTCAGAGGGAAAATCCACTTCGAGTTCCCAACAATTACCTATAGAAGAATTTCAGAAACAGTCTGTCTGCGGCTTGGGACCAAGCACGGCCCACACATTGTTCCTGACCTGACTTCCCCCAGGGGATGAGAAAATTTCTCTCTGGCTGGCCCTGGGTGAGGTCAGAGAGGAGCTGGAAATAAGGAACCAGCTTCTGGAGATCGGATAAATGCTCTTTTCTTTTGCAGAAGGAAAATAATGTCATGCCGTTCCATATTTATTTAAATGTGAAATTTATTTATGGAGCAGAAAGAGGTGGTGTTGGCTTTCAGCGCCCAACCAGGAAATGGTCTGGGCTTGTTTTCGTCTCCTCCAACACCCTGTCCCCCAGTGACCTAATCTGGATCCTAGCCCTGCTTCTCAGGCCCGCCCTGACCCCACCTTCTCATCTCCAGAGCCACAACTCTCTCTCTTCGAGGATGCACAGAGAGGGGCCAAGTCTGTCACTGGGGTTCCCCTATTGCTTACTGTCCTCATCTGTAAAATAGGGACACAAGTCTGCCCCACAGCTCTCTCATCAATGCAAAGCAATGAATAGTGATAGTAACAGTAATCATAACAGCTTCTAAGGTGATGAGTGGCTAATAAATACATGCATCGGTGAGGTTTTAGGATTCTTCTTTACGGATAGGGAAACTGGGGTCAGGGACAGGGCAAAATTGGCCCCTGTCACAGAGACACCCTTAAAGAATGTCTGCCTCCGTCCCCCTGCCCCTCCCAGATTCCTCCTGGCATCTCCAGCATCTGTTCCTTTGAGCTCTGTCTGAAGTAGCTCAAGGTCTATGTACTCAGACGCTTGGGCAGGGCTGAGGCGAGGGACTTGTCTTACAAACAACAAGTTTTCCCCAGGAGCTAGTCTCTTTGCAGCCTTTTAACTTTGTTTAAACCTCATGGCAGCCCTGATGGAAAGAGCTTTATCTCCACTTGTAGGCTGGGAAACCGAGGTTCTGAGAGTCTTACACGGCCAGACCTCGTGGTTGGTGGAGACCAGGACAGAGCCCCACTCTGTAGGCCTGACTTCTTGTCCCCACACTGTGAATCCCCTGAACCAGCAGGTTATGACACGGCCTCAGTTTTTCCCTCTGCAGCATGGGGACAGCTTCTACTCTGATTCCTTGCTATCTGAGATCCTAAGGCGTTTTCTACGTTCCCGTCAGATGAACTCTGTGCTAAGAGTTTGGAAAGATGCAGAGAGAGATCCAGGACACACCAGACCCTGTCTTCAAGCAGCACTCAGTCACCCATACCACGTGACCAAGGCCTCTGCAGGGAGGTGATGGTGGGGGGTGGGCGAGGCCCTGTCTCAGGGAGGGCGTTGAGGGAGCAGTTCCAGTTAAGTTCTAAAGAAGCTCCTATGGCAGACAGGGAAATTATAGGGTGAGGTGGTGGTGGCAAGGCCAGGGTGGGGCTGGAGGACAGAAGAACAGGGAAGAGCAGGCTTGATGCCCACACTTTCCTGCCCAGAGGTGGCTGGCAGCCGTGGAGACGGACACCTGCAACCAGGTGTGTCTGAGGGCGCCCACCCCAGGAAAATGCCACCAGAACTGAGGCTGGCAGGCAAGCAATGGGGATGACCCAGGAGCTATCCCTCCCCCCTTCACTTCACGGCAGGGTGAGATCTATTGTCCTGCTGACCTGCTAACAAAAAACGTTGCTCGCCACCCAGTTCCACAAGAATTAAGTCACTAGTCTCTGTAGTTGCTGACCTTCAACACACCCAGGAGTTCAGAACAGAGATCAGGACAAGGCCCTCTGTGCTCTGGGAAAACTGACAAAACAGGTCTTCAGACAGGTAAGTATTTCCATCAGAAATGTTTTTTCAAATGCGGATTCTTGTATCTTCCCACACTTAGAAAAGCCCTAACTGACACCTCTGCTCCGCGTGACCAGCAGCAACTTCTACCGAGATATGTGCTTGGTTGCATGTACCCCCTTCATCAAAATCACGTTTATGCTGACCTCCTCTACCAGTTCGGAGCGGTTCCTCCCTCTACTGAGTAGTCCCCAGTAAGTTATCCACTAAAACTGAAACTCGCAGCTCTCACATTATGCATATTTAGTTCTGCTTGGAACTCTTTCTGCCCCTTCACCCTTCAGGTCTCAGTTTAAACTCTTTCTTAGGAACGCTGCCCAATCCCTACCCCCAACCCCACTGCAAATCTACTTGAGAGGAGCAGTCTCCTCTCCAGCTTGCTGGGTGTTCATGCCCAGGACTGCTGGTTATCCACTTTATTTCAGATTCATTGTCATGTGAGAGCCCCCTCAGAGCCCAGGCCTTGCCTGGTTCTGTCTCGCCGCTGCAGCCCGGTGCCCGACTTGGGCTGAGGCACGGCAGATGCTTGGTCTTTATGAAGAGGGCCCAGAATCAGCACCAGGATGCATTTGTTCACTCCCTGCATAACAGGAGGGTGAGAGACTTGTCCCATGGTTTCAAAAAGTAGCAGAAGAGCAAAGCAGATCTCTAAGGCAGAATGGGGCCCAGGCTTTAGAGAGCCGCCCATCTGGGGCTTAACCCCTTTCCCCAGAGCCCTTAATGCCAGCCAAACTGACCCCACCCCAGTGGCCTCCACCCTCACTCAGTCAGTGTGGAGGATGATATTCCTTGAGGGGAAAAAATTCAGGTGACAAATAACTCTTCACCTGGCCCCATGCTGGGAAGGTGGCTCACCCTGTCGCCAGTAGGGGGACCCTCAGAATTCTGCATGGAAACTTGGGGTTCCTGCAAGGAGGAGGGGCTGCCATCTAGTGACCCAGAAGCATAGGCAGAGTTCTCAGGAGAGCTTGCCCTGTGTCTCCAAGAGATTGGGATACTGGTGAGCAGAGAAGCAGGTTTGGGAAGGCAGAAGCCTGGGCAGCTGCCCCAGCTGGTGCTGAAGGATATGTATATTAGAGACAGGGCCTGGTCCTACAAGAAAATGCAGGGCCCTTGTGCAAAGATTACAGAGCAAGGTTATCATCAACAGCGGTAAGTCATGTTGACCACACACTTTGATATGATGTGATGAGAAAGGCACTTTACTGCCATGGGATCCCCTGACTCCCTGAGGGACTGCCTCCCCAGAGGCATCTATGGAGCAGTGGCCAAAAAAGTTTTAAAAGATGCTCAGAGGTCAGAAAAATATAAATGAAAGCCACAATGAAATACTGGTTTTCATTATGCAAATAGGCAAGAATTTCAAACACCAAACAGCAACAGCCAGGGGCACCGAGGGTACCCGCGAATCCAGCTGTGCTCTGCTGTGAGCATACTGCATCACGCTTTGGGAAAATAACCTGAAACTTTCTTCTTGTGTTATTTTATTTACACAAAATACCCGTACTATAGCCTCACAGCCCCAACACTGACAGGTTTCCTAGAGGAATAGAAACAGCCACCAAAAGGATATATAAAAAGAAGTGATTTTGTGATACAATTTGAAATAGTGGGGGAAAAAAAAAACTCGAAACAATGTAAGTATCTGAAGAGCCATTTCTCTATAAGAGAAATGATTGAATGAACATGGTAGATTCCTCCTGTTGCATAGTCTGCATTTTTTAAAAAAGTAGATTAGACACAGCTCCACTGTCTGGAGGACTGTGCACATTCTGTGAAATTTAGAAAGGGTGTTGCTGGGTTGGGACACTTACAGGAACTGCAGGTACAAAACTGCCCCACACAGTACAGGACATTCAGCATCCCTTTTCCCTTCACATCACACCAACCCTGCCTCCTCATTGTCAAAAAAAAAAAAAGTAACAAAAAAGCCTTAACATGTTTCTAAATATTCCATGCTAAAAACCACTGGGACAGTGAGGCCTGAGGTGGGTTTGGGTTTTTTTTTTAGCAAACATTAGTAAGATCCTAGTTGTACAGAACTTTCCATGTGCTTGTACAGACAGGAGGAGGGTGAAAGGGTCCCCAGGGTTGATATGGGAATGGGGAGGGAGAGGATCTCTATGCCTGGTTCCATCTTTGTATGGATTCACCAGGCAAACGAGTGCATGTCACTCTTGTAATTACCAAAATTAACTAGGAGAAAGACCTTTAAAAGAAAAATAATGAGAGAATAACCAGCAGGAAGGGAGAAAAGGAGGGAGGGAAGAAGAAAGGGAGGAAGGAAGGCAGACCACTTTGGAGACCAAAGTCCCCACCCCCAGCACAATATACGCTACATACGGTCCCTTTCGCTGCTAGCAACCCTCACCCCGACCAGTGCAGCCGCATCGGAGTGGGGACAGGGATCGCTGCCATTGCCCCAGTTCTACAAGGATTAAGCCATTAGCCACTGCAGCTTCCCACTGACGTGCACCCTGAGGGGAATTCAGGATGGAGAAAAGCAGGAAAAATTCTGTGCTTTGGCTACCGGCCCTAGATAGTTAAGACGTGTATCTGGGGAAAAATTTCAATGAACCCAGATTCTTGCATCTTCCCATAATAATTAACTGGAGATAACAGGTTTTTTTGTGATTAGCTGTAATCTTTTGATTTCAATTGCGGTTTCTTCCTGACTCCTCCCTTATCTCTCCAGAGCAGCTCCTCAGAGCCATCTGAGAGGCTGTCTGTGCATGCTATAGTCCTCAGTAAGATCTCCAAATAAAACTGAATTTTTAACTTTCAGTTTGGGTTGGGCTTTTTCCTCCAGTAAACAGGGGTGACCTGGTGGCAGCACCTGCCATGGCGGTCACCTCCCTGGCCACACAGCACTGGCAACCTCCCTCCAGCCCTGCGACCACCCTCCACTCTCCACAAAGGCCCCTTTCTCTGCTGCCTGTTTTTGTTGGGCCTTGCCCATCTCCAAGGGCAGGCTCTGGCTGCTGCTGGTGGCACCAGGAGAGGCCCTTGCCCACTACTGAAGGCTCACTTTATGGACATAAAGATTTGTCGGCCGGTGCACCCAGGCTCTTGGAAGGCAGCTGTTTCCACCTTTCTGCCACATTCCCACCCCACTCCCTGGGACCCCCCGCTCCAGGACAGAACACACAGCTCCTGTTCTTCCTCATCCCACGACATAAATTACTGCTCCTCCAGCTAGATAGCAAGGCCAGGTCCCCCACAGCCTGTATCGCAGGCGTCCTTGACACCCTGCTGGCTGGAAAACATTCCCAGCACCTCCCCCACACAGCACCCTTCCTTCTCCCAGGTCAAGCCAGGAGCCCCTGGCTATACCCCAAGGCTACAGCAAGGGGTGGTTTCAACTCGTGTATTTCTCATTTTTTAAATATTGTATGCATTTATTAAACATGCCCTGTCTTGTTCCAAAAATACAAAACAGCCACAAGGACACATAAGATGCAACCAGCATAAACTAAGAACCAGGAGAAGATGCTTATAAAAATCTTGGAACAGAGATTTTTAGTACAGCTGAAAACACAGAAACCTTGGAAGCCACCTAAGTTTCAACCATAGGAGACTGGTTAAATAAATTACAGTAACGCCACACAGTTGAATATTATGCAGTCATAACAATTAAAATTATAGCTAGATAATCAAATTTATTTATATTTATAAAGAGTTGCGGAGAAGGCAATGGCAACCCACTCCAGTACCATGGACGGAGGGGCCTGGTGGGCTGCAATCCATGGGGTCGCTAGGAGTCGGACATGTCTGAGCAACTTCACTTTCACTTTTCACTTTCATGCATTGGAGAAGGAAACGGCACCCCACTCCAGTGTTCTTGCCTGGAGAATCCCAGGGACGGGGGAACCTGGTGGGCTGCCCTCTATGGGGTCACACAGAGTCAGACACGACTGAAGCGACTTAGCAGCAGCAGCAGCATCAGTACTATATGCCATTTTGCTTTATATATATTGACCCATTTAATCCTCACAACAGTTCTAGAGGTAGTGTTTTAATCTGCATAGGATAGAGTGTGCCTTGGTAACAAACAGTTCCCAAAAAGTCTCAGGGCCTAACATAACAAGGATTTACTTCTTATCTACATGAAGTCTGCTGTGGGTCCATGAACCTCTCTGGGGCATCTTTCCTTCATACAGTGACTCAGCAAGCTGGGTAGCTTTAATCTTGTCGCTCAACCAACTGAACAGGAGGCCTTGGTGCTGAGGCAGAGAAAAAAACTGGAGGGTTGCACGCCATCTCTTCTACCCTTCCTCCCAGAAGTGACTCATGTCGTTCAGCCCACAGGCCATTGGCCAGAGCTAATCACATGACACCTACCCGATTTCAGGAGGGTGGGAAATATGGGGGAACAAACAGAACGTTTGGTGACTGTCACTATCTCTGCTATAGTAAGTATCATAATTTTTTTTTAACCATGTTTAAAAAATTGAATGAAATAAAGCATTAATAAATGCTTTATGCTTAGCATAAAGAGTTTATTTATTTATAGAATCTAAAACTAAATTTGTATGTCTATATGCCTAAGGGTATTTTTATGGGAAAAAGATGAAAAGTCTCATGAGTTTCTTGAAATGACTGCAGCTCCCAAGAAATTAAGAGTCACTGTCTTGCAGAAGTCACTGTCATATAATGCCATGACTAGACATTTAAGTTGTATATAAAATGTATGTGTTACAAACCCTCCTGCTGTCTAGCCTTAGGGTGCAAGACAAATTTGATGTGGCTGAGGGGTCTGCTAATACAGGTCATCTGTCCAGGGATATGCCTTGCAGCCCCCCTCTGCTGACCCCATTGAGGAAAAGAGTTGACTCATTCCATCACAGAGGCATAGGGTGAGATGGGGTCCGAAACTCTCTGTTCACTTCTCACAGGAGAGTGAAAGACACATCTCAAAGAGTCAGCCACTAATGGTGGTCCTTCTGGCACAAACAATAGAGCATTTGGGGGTGACTGAAATCAGATCACACAGAAAGTTATTCACTCCACCCAAGGATTAGGAGGTTCTCACTACCTATTTCCAGGAGAGAAATTCCTAGAACACTCTGTTTACCTACTACTGAGTAACAGATCACCCCAAAACTTAGTGGCCCGAAGCAACAACAACCATCTTATTATCTCTCATGGTATTTGTGGGCCAGGAAGTCAAGGCTGGGCTCAGCTGGGTGGTTTCGGCTCAGGATCCCATGAGGTTGTAGTCAGTTGGAAGCTGGAACTAACTGCATGGGACTGTGGCAGCTGCGGGGATGACCAAGCATCTCTCTTTTCAGGTAGTCTCAGGGCTTCTCCATGTGATTGCTTCATGTGTGATAGTTTGGACTTCCTAACAGCATGATGAGTATCACACAGAGCCAACACCAATATCCCAGGTTCGTTATATTATGCCTTCCATTTTTGTGAATGTTTAACACTTCCATTATAAAAATATACATTTATATTACAAGTTAAGAGTACATCATTAAGCATTGCATCGAAAATTGAAACTGTGATTAGGTATAATTAAGTTCCTGGAAATGTCCCCTCCCAAAATTCAGTTCAGTCATTGAGTCTGACTCTTTGTGACCCCATGGACTGCAGCATGCCAGGCCTCCCTATCCGTCACCAACTCCCAGAGTTTACTCAAACTCATGTCCATTGAGTCAGTGATGCCATCCAACCATCTCATCATCTGTCTCCCCTTCTCCTCCCGACTTCAATCTTTCCCAGCATCAGGATCTTTTCAAATGAGTCAGCTCTTCGCATCAGGTGGCCAAAGTACTGGAGTTTCAGCTTCAACATCAGTCCTTCCAATGAATATTCAGGACTGATCTCCTTTAGGATGGACTGGTTGGATCTCCTTGCAGTCCAAGGGACTCTCAAGAGTCTTCTCCAACACCACAGTTCAAAAGCGTCAACTCTTTGGTGCTCAGCTTTCTTTATAGTCCAACTCTCACATCCATACATGACCACTGGAAAAACCATAGCCTTGACTAGATGGACCTTTGTTGGCAAAGTAATGTCTCTGCTTTTCATTTGCTGTCTAGGTTGGTAATAACTTTCCTGCCAAGGAGTAAGCGTCTTTTAATTTCATGGCTACAGTCACCATCTGCAGTGATTTTGGAGCCCCCAAAAATAAAGTTTGCCACTGTTTCCACTGTTTCTCCATCTATTTGCCATGAAGTGATGGGACCGGATGCCATGATCTTTGCTTTCTGAATTTTGAGCTTTAAGCAAACTTTTTCACTCTCTTCTTTCACTTACATCAAGAGGCTCTTTAGTTCTTCTTCACTTTCTGCAATAAAGGTGGTGTCATCTGCATATCTGAGGTTATTGATATTTCTGCTGGTAATCTTGATTCCAGCTTGTGGTTCCTCCAGCCCAGCGTTTCTCATGATGTACTCTGCATATAAGTTAAATAAGCAGGGTGACAAACAGCCTTGATGTACTCCTTTTACTATTTGGAACCAATCTGTTGTTCCATGTCCAGTTCTAACTGTTGCTTCCTGACCTGCATACAGATTTCTCAGGAGGTAGGTCAGGTAGTCTGGTATTCCCATTTCCTTCAGAATTTTCCAAGTTTACAGTTATCAGGGTCATGTATACAGAAAGAAGGGAATGGCAACCCACTCAGGTATTCTTGCCTGGAAAATCCCATGGACAGAGGAGCCTGACGGACTACAGTCCATGGGGTTGAAAAGAGTCAGAGACGACTGAGTGACTTTCACTTTCATAAATATAGAAGTTAGCAATCACCTATTCTGATGTACTTAATTCAATTGTACAAACAATGCAGAATTTTCCTTGCAAGAGAAGGTGAAGGTGAAGTCGCTCAGTCGTGTCCGACTCTTTGTGACCCTGTGGACTGTAACCTACTAGACTTCTCGGTCCATGGGATTCTCCAGGCAAGAATACTGGAGTGGATTGCCATTTCCTTCTCCAGGGGATCTTCCCGACCCAGGAATCGAACCCGGGCCTCCCGCATTGGAGGCAGATGCTTTAACCTCTGAGCCACCAGGATGGTGTTAGTAGTCTGAGCAGGAATATCCTGTATGGTTTGCTGTGTGTATGTGTCAATTCTTTTAAACGTAATTGATGTATTTATAATAGGAAAAGCTATTGAATTGGCTCTTCCTTTCTTTTTCCTGTAGTAACACCTTTACTACTCTTTTACCTTGTGTTGTCTGCCAAGGGAGTAGGTTATCACTAGCAGACAAGAAATAGCAGGCATCAAAGATAAAGAGAAAAGGAGGTGAAGTTTTAAAGGGAATGAACTCTGATCATCAACTTAATCCCACTTCTCTACTTTGCCCCCACTCCCAACCCCGCCTCCACCCACCACCTCTGACTTGAAAAAAAATCACTTGTTGGATTTCAGCCCCTGGATGGCTCCCAATCCTGGCTAATGCAATGGCCAGCGCGCCATCTGGTGGCTTCTTGCAGAAGTGCATGGGCCGTGTTTTCTGAGCTCATTATAAGCCAAGTTGTAGCTTCCACTGCTGCTGCTGCTAAGTCCCATCAGTCGTGTTTGACTCTGTGAGACCCCATAGACGGCAGCCCACCAGGCTCCCCCGTCCCTGGGATTCTCCAGGCAAGAACACTAGAGTGGGTTGCCATTTCCTTCTCCAACGCATGAAAGTGAAAAGTGAAAGTGAAGTCACTGAGTCGTGTCCAACTCTCAGTGACCCCATGGACTGCAGCCTACCAGGCTCCTCCGTCCATGGGATTTTCCAGGCAAGAGTACTGGAGTGGGGTGCTGGTGGGCCATAAACTGATGCTCCACAGGCCAAATCTGATATACAGATGTACTGTCTATAAATATACAGATGTCTAGCTCATAATACTTTTATAGTTTTTGAATATTTTATCCACATTTAAATATCCAGATATTTTCCCTACAAAGTCTGACCTCTGGCTTCTTTTGAAAACCAGATCTGAGGATGCCTGGGGCTGAGGTCTGTGCTCTCCAGGTACCTGTCTGGCCTCTACTGTGGCCACCTTGTTTTGTGTTAGTTTGTCCTACACAGGATCCCCCAGAATGTGTTGAATAGTGTCTCCCAAAGATACATGTCCACCTGGAACCTCAGAATGTGATCTTATTTGAAAAACAGGGTCTTTGTGGATGCAATGAGTTAAGGATCTTGAGATCACCCTAAATCCAATGACTGATGTCTTTATAAGGAGAAGAGAGGACACAGAGACCATGATGTGAAAATGGATACTGGAGTGATGCATCTACAAGTTGGGGAGTGCCGAGGACAGCTGGCGACCAGCAGAAGCCAGGAAAGAGGCACGGAAATGCATCTCCCTCACAGCCCAGAAGTAACAACCCCACTGATGTAATTTTGGGGTTTTGGCCTCCAGAACTGCGGGAGAATAAATCTCTGTTGCTTTAAGCTACCCAGTTTGTGGTAATTTGTTACAGTCGTCCTAGTAAACTAATCTACAGTACCCAAGATGTCCTCACCTTTTTACAACAACCCCAAACAGGCCTCTGCTCTAAAGGCTATAGGATGGACTTCCCCAGTGGCCCAGTGGCTGAGACACTGCACTCCCGATGCAGGAGGGCTGGGATCAGTCCCTGGTCGGGGAACTAGATCTCACATGCCGCAAGTAAGACTTCACACGCCACAGGTTTAAAAAAAAAGAACCTTTATGCTGCAACTAAGATCTGGTGCAGCCACGTAAATACATATTGATCGATCAATGGATAGATAAAGTCTACAGGGACAAGGAACTTATCCCCTCCCACTGGTGTGATGAAGTAATTGTGATGGACTAATTGTTGGAAACTCTTCCTGCTAAACCAATACATAATACAAACTACATAAAATCATATAGAGTCTATAAAAGTCTATAAAACAACATAAAATCTTTATGGAGTCTATAAAGAGTGAGGAAAACCACTCTTAAAAAGAAACAAATCCCTACTGGTTATGAGCTTAGGGGTTTCATGGAGGAGGCAGCACCTGAAATGGGCCTTAAATGATGGGCATGATCAAAACAAGCGGAAACAGGGGTGGTGACAGGTTCCAGATGACCAAGCAGTGGGTGGCCCAGAAGTAGGAAAGTGTGGGCTATGCATATATAGACTGATTGACTGGTTCACTCATTCATTCATTCTAGGAATATGTATTCTCTGAGCAGTGGGCATTGAGCTTAGTTGGAAGGGAAGTGTGTATCTGGGTGAGGTCAGTCAGTGGGAATTAAGTGTGAGGCATCTAAATTTCTAAAAGTCCTGGTCTCCCAAGCAAGCTAAGTAAAATATGTGATATTTACCCACATCCCTGGGTTTTTCTTCAGGCTAAATGACTCTAATCACCATTTGTATAGAGGACTGCTCATTTGTGTCTTTCCAAGATGCTTGCCTGTGTCCCTCCCCCTGGTAACAGCCCACGTCCTGGCTGCAAGGGTGGATATACGGTCCAGGCTGGCCCTTCTCAGCACCCCACCCACCTGGCAGCAGTGATGGGTCCAGTCATCCTTCCCTGTGACTGATGCATAGACTCTGGGAGCAAGCAGCTCTCTCTGCTTGAGCCGCCAAGTTCTCTGCCACACGGAGAACATTTCAACAGGAGTCAGAGTGAATGAGGCCAACAGGTGAAAAGAAACAATGAAGTGTTGATGAGAGTCGGGCAGCACCAGGGAGAGCCTTTGGGGCACTGACCTCACAGTTGCCATCACAGAGGCCCTGGTTCCTAGACTTTATCCTTCACTTCCAAGAACGGCCCCAATATCTTCCTTTTTATGAGGGCCAGTAAATTATTTCTCTGCCTGGGCTAGTCTTGAGTTGAGTTTCTGTTGCTTGCACCAAAGGGTCCTGGCTGATATGGTCCTGCTTCCACACTCTCTCATCCCCAGTGGCCAAGCAGCCAATGAGAGAAAGGAGCATGGTTCCCATCCAGGCTGGTCCCTCCAGTTGAGAGAGGTCACCCGAACACTTTCTGATGAACACGTGAGTACTTGGTGCTATTGGGGTGACATTGAAAAAGCACAGGAATGTGACTGCAAGAAAAACCCAAGCACAATGCAAATAAGATAAGGCATGAAAGCCTCTCTATTTTCCACCCCAAAGGACAACCATTTCCATTCTTAGAGAGCCATTCCTTTGGGCTAGTGTTTCTTTTGAAATATAAGCTGGGAGGGTAGTTTAGGAGGCAATAAGGCAGCCAATTTGCCCAAAATTTTATATACCTGAATGCACCAAATTCACTAGATTTTTAAAAATTATAGAAGCTTGTTTCTTTTAACTAAATATACAATTTTCAGCACTTTCTATAAAATGTTGACATTTTAGTTTTCAACATGAAATGATTGTGATACTTTAGCTTGGCAGCAATTTGAAGAAAGTTTCTACAGGAAAGGATAAAATTGTTCACGTACCTGAAGAGAAGTTAGTGGTGATAAACTGCACCAGGAATGATGATTTTTAAAGGAAGATGTCAGGGTGAACTGAGACAAGAGAATTCATCTAGCCACTCACTTATTTAACATATACATCCTGGTTATCTGCCCTGTGCCAGGCCCAGGACTCAAGGAAACACATGTGACAAGACATGATCCACGCCCTCAAGGACTTCCAGCAGGGGAAAACCCAGGGAATCAAGGAGATGCAGCCAGTGATCTTAGGACAGAATATAGGCCAGTGAGGGACAGAAGCCGCGTGGAGGTGGGAAGGAGACAGGATGTTTGAGCTGGGTTTTGAAGAATGTGTAGGAGTTTACCATGTAAAGGAGGAGAAGGGAGAAAGTTTTTCAGGCAGGAAGTACAGACTAAACTAAGAATCTGAGGTACAGGAGGTGGACAGGAAGAAGACAAAGAGGAGGAGCAAAAGGACTGCCGGGGTCAAATCATCAGGCCCCTAAGAGGTCACTCAAAATGAATCTGACTTTCACTCTGTGGGTAACAGGGAGTCACTGAGGGTATTATGTAGAGGAAACAAATCCTGCGTCCATGGCAGCCGTGACCAAGATGGACCAAGAGTCCTAGAAAGGAAGGGGCTAGAGGGCAGTTTGAAGGCTTCTGTAGTTGTCCAAGTAACAGATGAGTTGGGCTAAGTTAGAATTTATTCATTCAACATATACTTATCGATCACCACCTGCTTAGAGACAGGCACAGATCAGGTGATCAGTGCTGGGGATTCAGCAGTGCGTAGAGGCTGGGTGATCAAAGGGGAGGAAAGCATTCCAACCACAGAGAATAGAGTGTGGGGGCCCTAAGGTGGGAAAGATTTGGGTTCTTTTCAGGCAGGGAAGCAAGAACCGTGTGGCTAGAGCCTCCGGACTGGGAGGCTGGGAGAGGCTAATACCGAGGCCAGTCTTGCGATGCGTTGCTCATCCACATTTATCTCTGCCCTTCAAGGACCAATGTAAATGCTACCTCCTCCAGGAAGCCTCCCTGAACACTGATTCAGTTCTCCCTTTCAGCTCCCAGCTACTGTTAGCAGGAAGACCACTGGAGCAGTTTCTGCCCCAGAGTAAGTAATTCATAAACGTCTTTTGAATAAATGGCTATTAGAAATAGGGGGAAAAGAGTGGTGTGAGAGAGATAGTAGGGGGCAGTGGGCGGTCACAGAAAAGCGGGAAAGCTGGTGGCCTAAGGGGAGCAACGTCCATCTGGCTAATAGTCGGAACAGTGTTTTTCAGACTTCAGATCATGACAAAATTTAGTGAGCACACGATAAGCATTTTTTTTAAACAAACTAAAGTTAAAATATTGAATGCAGAGTGTGGGAAGGGGTGGTATTGCTTCATGAAGGCCTATTCTGATTACACGCACACAGCCCAGTGTATAATCTACTTCTTCCAATGGTCAGGGCAAAAGAGTTCAAGACCCTTGGAATTCAGATATAGATTTAGCTCTATCAGAGGGCTTTCCAGGTGGCGCTAGTGGGGAAGAACCCACCTACCAATGCAGGAGACATAAAAGATGTGGGTTCAATCCCTGGGTCAAGAAGATACTGGCACCCCACTCCAGTATTCTTGCCTGGGGAATCCCATGGGCAGAAGACCGGGCTGGCTGCAGTCCATGGGGTCACAAAGAGCCGAGTATGACTGAAACAACTTGGCATTTGTATCAGAGACTAAAAATGACAATGATTTATACAAAATAAACTTATGTTTCTCTCTACTGGCTGGAATGGTGACTCTGGCGTGAGTGGGGCCCGGGCTGCTTCTCCTGGTTGTGTCACCTCAGATGGAGCAGCTGTGTCTGTATTCCCAGCAGTGGGAAGAGGCAGAAGGAGCTGGGCTGGGGGCTGGGGGTTTGGCAGCTTCTCCTGAAGACCACCGCCAGGAAGTGGTGTCTGTCACTTCTGCTCATGGGGAGCTGCAAAGGAGGCTGGGAGGTGTGGCCTTTGTCTGGGTGGCCAGGGGCCCCACCATAAACTGGGGGTTCTGTAACTCTAGGAGGGGAGCGTGGATGTGGGCTCGTCCTGCAGCCTCTGGCCTGGCCTGTGTTTGAGGAACTGCTAGGGACCTGTTGTTGCCTGGGCACAGGCCCTGCAGGCCAGGCTCTCCTCCCCTGCGGGGCAGGGGAGGCCTCCTCCCATCCCACCCCACACCTCTGCTCTCGGGACTCCAAGGCCCTCAGAGCTCCCCACACTCTGGACTCTACGAGGAGTGAAGGAGATGGCCCGGGTGAGTGCATCCACGGCACAGGGCCTGGTGCAGAGCAAGTCCTCTGTGAACCAAGCCATCTGCAAGCGTTTCCCTCCATCCACTCTTCTCCTCACTTAGCTGGACTGACTGTCACAGTCCCCAGGGGTCCCAGCACCCAACCATCTATGTGCGCTCTTCCTCCTCTCTCAGCCTTGTGCGCTTTGTCAGCTGTGCCTCTGCCTCTCCTCTGTAAAGCGGGACTAGTGAGAGGACTTGTCACAGACAGTTGTGTAACAGTGTCCTCGTCCATGTAATGCTTGGATGAAATCATGCACGTGAAGGCTCTGACCTGGCTGGGCCTGAGGTCACTGTCTGCCCAGCCACCCGCTGGGGAACTGTGTCAGCGAGGTGACCTCCGCGGCCCCCTCCCTGTCATGTGACAGTGTGCTCGGGCTGAAGGGGACAGTGATTGCCTCTCTCCTCCTGTCCCCTCAACTGTAGGAAGCCCCCTGCTCCCGTCTGGCCCCAGCATCCCGACCTCCAGTCGTCACAGAAGCACTCCATCCTTGAGCCTTCCGAAAGATGGCTCCCATGGCTCACAGCCCTTCTGCAGCATTCTTTTTAAAGCACAGTTAATTTGGCTCTGCAAATGTGTGAGCCCTTGGGGTTAATTAGAGGAAGTGTGGAATGTGAGAGGGAGAGCAAGAAAATTCTGAGCCTGTCAGGACTCCTGCCTTTGCACTCTGGCACAGAATCACAAAACTGGGTAGTCTGGTCCCACCCCTTCATCTCACAGCTGGAGAAACTGGGGCTCGTCGGGAGGTGCTGACCCACGTTGAGAGACCAGACCAGGCAAATCCCAGGTGGCCTCACTTCCGAGCTCTTCCCCGACACTCAGGCTCCTGTCTGTGTTTGCCTTGACTTGCTTATGACGACGTGGGTTCTCTGCGGTACTCACTGTCTCACTGCGGGATCACCCAGCAGCAGCAGCAGAATGTAGAGGCTCACACTGGAGTCGGCTAGGCCAGGTGTACATCATGGATACAGGAGTGAACCAAGGTCACCCCTGGAGACGAAGCTGTTGCCTGCATGAACGGGAGTGGATGGGTAATAATACCTGTTTCTTGGGGTTGTTGGGAAGATTAAGCAACATAATGCAATAAGCAGGTGGGATGCTGATGGAAAGAGAGAAACACGTGTTTTCCTCCTTTCCCTCACCTGTGTTGCTCAAAAATAAATTTTTTAAAAATTATTTTTTAAGTTAAGGGGTGTTTTGTGTTTGGTGTCTTATTTGTTCTTGGTCAAAACTACCCGCTCTTCAAGCTCAATTTACCCAAAAAGGATGAGACCAGCCAAAGGCATGGGGCCCACAGGGCAGGTGGTGGGGAGGCTGGTTCTCTGTGGGTTTATGTGTGACTTTCTTTCTTTCTTTTTCTTTTAGATTTGTTCTCAGGTCCTGGCTACTCACCTGAGAGCAGTAAATACACAGTCCTTGTCTCCAGGAGGCTAAATCCTGTGGAAAAGCAAGGTACCAGAGCAGGGTGGCACCCAGAGTGCAGGGAGAGGGTGGGGCGACCAGGGCTGAGGGGTCACGTCCAGGAGGAGCAGTGGCAGCAGGCATCTCAGTCACTCGCTTACTGCGTCAGCTCTTGGGCCTGCCCCGGGAGATGCTCTCTGTCCACCGCCCTGGGAGCCAAGGATGCTGGGCTATGATGACAAGGGATGAATTTTCCAGAAGCCTGGGCCCTGCCTAGCCTCTGCCTCCCCATTGCCTGAACAAATGCTGGTCATGAAGTGCAAACACCAACATTTCCCTGCAGGCTGAAGATGCTAACGCTTCCTAAGGGGTGGACACAGGCACATATGGCAGACTACAGGCTCCTCGATGATCCAGTACCCGGGCCCGGCTTGGTGACTGACATTAGATGAAGCAATAAACGGAAGACCTACTGCCAGGGGACCACTGGACCTCCTGGCTCCTGCCGCGAACTGGCCTGCACACCTCACACTGGCCCCACCCAGAGACAGGGGCCCAGTCCTGGCTCCTCATGGGCTCCTTCCTGCCCTGGCCTCTTGCACATCCTGCCCTCACCTAAGGGACACGCCCTGCTCCCACCTGCTTAGTCTGGATGCCACATCTGGCTGCACATCAGCATTATCTAGTGATGGCCCCAGCACAGAACAATGAAATCAGAGTCTGTGGGTGGGGGCTTGGGGCCTGGACTCCCTCAGGCGATCCTGATACCCGACCAGGGTTGAGCCACTAGGTAGCTCCTCCCCATGTGGGGGCCTAGCTGAAGTCCTATTCCTCCAGGAAGCCTTCCTGGCTTACCCTGTGTGGGTGACCATCCTCCTCTGGGAGCCTGGGGGCTGTACAAGGAGCAGTCACTGGACACTGATGACAGCCTGCTTTGTGTGAGGTAGTAATTAGGAAGATTAGTCAAGGCTTTGCCTCACACTAGCTGCATATCCTTGGTCGGGTTACCAAACTTCTCTGAGACTGTTTCCTCACTGGCAAAGTGGGCATTAATGATAGTACCTACTTCACGAGCTGGTATAAGATGCTTCCACTGACCAATCCAACCTCAAGGACCCCACACCTCCCCCATGGCACCCCTACTTCCAAAACTATAGGTCCCCACAAACCCAGAGAATGAACCAGTTTCCAGGGATCTCCATCTCCAACCTACTTTCTCCTGCATCCTGCATGCTGGGAGCAGCTTCTAAGCAAGTTATATCCATCTTTACGCCTCCTTCCAGGAATACTTCTGAGCTTCCAAGTCTGACCTCGCAGGTGACAGTGAGAAGTATCAGAGAGCAGAAAACCAGCACACACAGACTCCCCCTACCCAGGAGGTAGCTCCTCTTCCTTAGGATCTATTCCAGCCAGATGGGCAAAGTCTGTGCTATGGGCTGGCACGAGGGGCATAGCTAGACATTTATGCAGGGTCTTCACTGTTGAGAAAGCACTTCTATGTGATCCTTGTGAGATGACTTCTCCACCTCTGCAGATGACTTGACCAAGGTCATGGTTATCAAGTTCTAGGGCTAGAGTTGAGAGTATCAAGAAATTGGGAACAATAGAAATGTTAAAAAACAGAGAAATGACTAAATTCATTAGAGTACATCCATATTGTGAAATACTACGCAATTACTAAAGTCATATTGGGCTGGGGGAGAGGGATAAATTAGGAGTTTCAGATTAAAATATATATACTACTATAAATAAAATAGATAAGTAACAAGGACCTATGTATAGCCCAGGAACTACACTCAATTCTTGTAAGAACCTATAATGGAAAAGAATCTGAAAAAGAATATATATATTCTTTACTAAATCATTTTGCTGTGTATCTGAAAATAACCAACATTGTAAATGAACTGTATTTCAATAAAATTAAAAAAAAATTTTTTAAGGCATGTCTTCAAATAATTTTAATGACATAGAAAAAGGTTCATAATAGGCTGAATTTTAAAAAACAGAATATAGAGTTTGATCTCTGCTTTGTGATATAGATATATTTAATGGCCTATCTACAAATATATATAGCACATATATTTATAATAATACCAGAAATGTTTCTAAGTTGCTTCTGGTCCTCCCTCAGTAAATCAGGCCCCTCCTTGCAGCCCCACCCTCATGGAGGTCTAACATATGAAACTGAATAAGAGAAGCCTGCTGACCACAAGCCTGAACTCTGGGAACTTGTTTTGTGAAAAATGACACCGAGGGAGAGAATAATCAGAGTAGCGTCAATAGGTGGTGTTTATAAAGTTTTTATTTTCAGTTTTCTTAAAAATAACATTTGATTTCCTTTATGCATGTGTGAAGTATACTTGCTTTCTTAGGCTGAGTTAATAGGCAGATAAAGACAACACGAGGCAGGGTCCCCAAGTAGAGGTGGGGGGAGGGGGTGTGTGAAAGGGGGGCACAGGGGAGAGGGTGGGTGACCCACGGGACGCTTGAGTGCCCATCAATGCACAGACACGGTCTAACACTTTGTTTTTCGATTTTTTTTTAAAGACATCTAAAATTACTGAGAGATACAGTTTCAGCACTTAAATATACAGACGGAAATCCAAGCACTTGAACACAATTCTTAACTCTAAGCTCAGTTATTGCACATAACACAGTTTAAGTAGGCTTCAGGCTATAAAGCAATTTGCTCTGCTTGGGACTTCCTTGGATGTCTCGAGTCTCCTTTTTGCACCCCCAGTGTCTCTTCCCTTTGACCCCTGCCAGTCCACAGCCTCACGATGATGCCGGGGTCAGTGGATTAGCCATTCATTCTCCCCAAGGGCTGAGGGTGAGGCTTTGGTGAAATGGAGGGGTCCCCAGGTTGATCCCCATGGACCCCCCCACCCCCTCTGGTGAAGCTGAAAGCACATGGACCTCATGAGAGGTGAGTGGGTGGCCTGCCCAGGTGGGGTGGCATGAGGATGGAGCGTGACCACTGGCCACATGTGGTCACAGCCCCAGGGGGATAATGGGGGCGCAGTCACACCCCCTCACGCTCTCATCGGCTGTGATTCCCTCCTCCCTCCTCCCTGAGCTCCACACCTCCTTCCCTATCGCCTGAACCCTCTCTGAGTGGTCTCTCAAGGCACATTTGTTTGCTCTGACTCCAACCTGCCCCATTTAGATGTGACTATCTCTCCCAGCGCCCAGAGGAAAAGAGACTCAGGTGGCCAAGGGCAGCTCTAGAGCCAGGCCAGAAATTTCTTTGAAAATCTGGTCGCATTCTTTTCAACACAACTCAAATTCCACTGCCTGCCTAAGCCAGGGGAGTGGGGACAGGACAGCGAGAGGACACAGAGAAGAGGGGTGCAGAAGAGGCCGGGTGGCAGACAGCGTGGTCAAGGGCACACATCCAAGGAGTGAGGAGGGACAGCCCTGCAGTCTTGCTCACAAGGAAACCTGCACCTTGTCTGACAGGAAGCAACCTGAAGGCCTTCAGCCCGCCAGGCTCGAGCTGCTTGGTCTAACTCTGGGGGCCTGGGTCCCAGAAAGTGGGGTGAAGCAGTGTAGGGGCTTCAGACAGGCAAGGCTGGACCCCTGAGTCCCACCAGGGTCTAGTTCAGCGTCTTTTGCTTTCTTTCTACAACATATTTACAAGGTCATAAAACGTGCACACCCGGAAGACCCAGAGACACGGAGAGGATGAGTGCCCCCAGGAGGGGAGGGGCCACTGTGAGAGGAGAGGGGCGCCCCTCACCCACCCCAGGATGCCCCAGCATCCTCAACAGCTGCGCCCAGGAGATGGTTCCAGGAAGTCTGAGCCAGGGCAGAGGGAGGAAACAGACAGACTCCAACCCTAGTGAGAGCATGAAGTTTCAAGTAGCTCTGAGAGGGGCTGCGCTCAGAGAGCAGAGGGCTGACGGCGGCGGGCTGGGAGGCCAGGAAGGGGAGGGCAGGAGATGGGCAAGGGGGATCTAGGGCAGTGCGGGACACCTTAACAGCCGGAACTGTGCTGGAGAATGAGAAGCAGTTCATGGGGCTAACTGGAGTTTCGTTATTTCCCCTCAAGGGAGGGCCTGAAAGATGTGAATCCCAGGGTGGAAGTAAAAGAAGCCAGGGAGCCAGGCGGGAAGGCTTGCCCAGGGGACTTCACCATGCAGACCTCACACCTGCCATTACCCAGCACACAGGGTGCTCTTCCTCACACGCCAGGACCCCGAGGGATGGCCCCTTTTGGCGCGCACGCACACACACACACACACACACAGAGCAGTCGCCATACATCAAAAGGGCATCAGAGGCCCAAACCCAGGAAAGAAATTCTTTACCAAAGTGTTAGGAAATTTGCTTCAACAGGGAGAACTGGACAGAGTAGGACGAAAACAAAACAGACCAGGGGGTACCTGCTCATCCACCGGAGCTCCCGCTGGTAAGGAGATCTGGGAAGCACTGAGACAGGGCCTCAGATTCTGGCTACCCCAGACCCGTCCCCTCTGACTTTTCACAGCCCTAAACACCCCCAGAGCTTGAGAGGCCCTCCACTATAGCAGCCCTAGGATCCCTCAGCGGGGGAGGGGAGGAAAACCCAGGAGCTGAGAGCCTCTCTCAGAGGAGGAGGGGCGGGGAAATGCCGTGGTCTCTGAGGGCAGAAGGCTGCAGCTGTCCCCTCTGTCACAGGATCTCAGGGACAATGCCTTTTGTCGGTCTGGAGGGGAGCATTTATTAAGGGTCAGGGAGGAGGTGGCACACACACTGGCAAGACCCAGGCTCTTTATCTGCTGCCTGATCTTCAGCCTCCTGGAGTGGGGACCCCAACCAGGGAGATGGGGAAGGTGTGCACCCCCCACCCCAACAGGAACAGGGGCAGTTCAGCTGCACAACTACCACCTACTGCCTCCACAGAGCAGCACAGACCAGGCCCCCACCCAAGAGCTGCAGGAAAGGACCCGAGCTGTTCTGACACTCAGGGTGAGCCCGCCTCTACTCCAGAGAGTTCTACCCGGATCTGCAAAAGCAGCCCCCGCTGGGCCCTCCCCTGCCTCACGTGGATGCTCCCCCATCCCAGCAGCCTGGCGAGTCCTTCTCCTCCCCCACCTCTCAGCGTCTGCCCCAGCTTCTTCTCAGCCACCACTGCTCGCCCTGGCCTGGGTTAGGAGGAGAGTCCAGCAGAGGGAAAGGGCTCCCTAAGGCAGGTGCCCGACTCACCTCATCCGAGTCTGAGGAGGGGGAATGTCAGAGCCAAACTGGCCAGCAGACAGCTCCCTGCCCTCCCTCCCCTCTGGGACCCATCCCACCAGGCCAGCGCCTAACTCCAGAAGGGGTAGGGGAAGGGCATGGGCAGGAGGGAGGAGGGGTGACAGGGCGGCTTGGCTGGGACTGGGGGGCTGGCAAGGGGGCATAGAATCCATTCTGAAGCAATTTTCATTTTGCAGGGTGTGTATATGTGTGAATGTGCGTATTTCAAAAGTAACAAATGGAAGAAAACAACTACAAGAGGCCTTGGGGCCTTTGGGTGACCCTCTGCCACCAGCAGTGTGGACCAAGGACACATTTGTCAGTGCATGCCACACACACACACACACACACACACAGATACTCTCGCATACGCAGTCACACATCCTGGCTGTGCAT
Organism: Nanger dama; assembly: GCA_917880005.1. NCBI lineage: Eukaryota > Metazoa > Chordata > Mammalia > Artiodactyla > Bovidae > Nanger > Nanger dama. The sequence goes on along the minus strand of CAKJTW010000028.1, from coordinate 17,550,312 downwards.
TCACACACGTGCTGTGCGCACTCACACGTCTGGTCCTCCCCATTGGAGCCAGGGTCCTTTAGGCTGTATTTTCTGGATCCATTTGTAATCTGCCTGCTTCTGTCCAGGTCTCTGCTGCCGTGTCTCCCGGCCGTCAGCACCCTGGCCTGCCCCGGCTCCCCGTGGGCCGTCTACCAGATGTAGCCTCCATCGTCCGCCTCGCCCGCCTCACCCCCTCCTCCTCCTCTGTTTCCTCGCCCTGCTTCCTCCGTCTCCTTCTCCTCCTCGTCCTCCCAGCCGACACCACTCCCCGAAGTCCCCTGAGAAGCCCACGATGTCGTCTGTGAGGGGAACCAGCCAAGGGGCAGGTTAGGACCCTGCTGGCAGGGAAGCCCAACCCAGCAAGCTGGGCCCCCGGCTGCCGACCTCCAGCTTACCACAGTCAGGGCTCCCGTGCGTGCGGGTGCCGGTCAGCTCCAGGCCCAGCTGGTCCACGCACCAGCAGTCTCCGCTGCTCTGGTCACACTGCATCTTCCGGTAGTAACCATCCTCGTCACAGCTTGGGATGAAGATCCCTGCGTGGGGCAGGCCCCCGCAGGGTCAGAGCAGGGGCCTCAGGATGTGGGCTCCTTTGAGAGTTGGCCCCTGGAACCTCGGACTCACAGGCACGTAGGCCCCACCAGGGCCCAGCCAGGCCAGCTACCAACCACTTAACAAGCTCGGGACATCCAGGGCTGGGCGCCAGCGTTTCTTCCAGTTCAACTGACCAGAAACAAACAAACAAAAAAGCCTCCCTTTCTAAGCCACCTGCTCAGCCCCTGCTATGGGTCCCATCTGCCTCCACAGCCCCCCAGTCCTGTAGGATGGCCAATCTGACCTCACTGTGCCGGATGCCCTGGATCCGGGGTGCGCCTAGGGCTGCTAATGCCCAACTTTTCCTCCCAGCCCTCTGATTCTGACCTGCCCCGGGGGCCACCCACTTTCCTTCAGATTGCTCCTTAGTTCACTCAATGGACTGCTGAGATCCCCACTCCAGGGCCCCAGGGATAGACAGACTGCCCACTCTGTGGGGTGACATGCACATGTTCCAGGAGCACAGACCAGAGAGGACTGCTCCCAGGAGGCAGAGACTGGCTTCCTGACAGAAGTGGCGCTACACCCACCCCAAAGGCCACTGGGCTCTCAGTCAGTACGGCTTTGTGGGAGGTTCTAGTGTGTGGTTCCATGTACGCTTATCACTGCTCAGTTAAAGGCCAAGCTGCACTCAGGAACTGGGAAGCCCCATGGGACCTGCCTCGTGGACATCTGTCCACTCAGCCAAGAGCATGAGCTTTCTGTTTCCCAAGAACGTTTCCCTGCCCTCGGCTTTGCCCCTGGCTGGCTCACTCTCATCCCCTCAGCTCTCCTCTTAGACACCAGCACCCCAGGGAACCTTTGCTGACCCCTGGCTGACTTCTGTCCACTGTGCTCTCCCTCAGCACCACATGCACAGGAGCCACAACTGGAAGCTCTCTCTGGTGTGTCAATTTGTGGGTTGTGTTTCCCCAAGTAGCCTGTGTGCTTTATGAATCCAGGGACCACGTCTGTCTTGCCCATCAGTTCTGATCTGCGAGGGTTCGCTGCTGTCTTTCCAGAGTTGGCACTCAAGTATTTGTTGAGAACATGAGAACTGCTGTGGGCGAAGTGGGTCCTCCCTCGAGCTTTGCACACACCCTGCAGTCCATGGGGTTGCAAAGAGTTGGACACGACTGAGCAACTGAACTGAACTGACTGACTGAACTGAATTGAAAGGAGAGTTTAAGGAACTTTCCATATTTCTACCTACAGCTCCAGCAGGAATGGGCACAAAATTAGTGCTTGAAACACACTGAGGGGGCTGGTTGGGAGACCTTGCCTCACCATGAGGATAAACAGGAGAGGGAATTTCCCCTCTCCTGTCTTCCCTAAGCCAGGGCCTCCTCTGAGCTCAGCCTCTTCCATGACACCCACAGGCTAGAGCCTCTGGGCCTCAGAGGTACCCTGGGGCACCTGCCTCCTCACCTGGCTTCTTCTTGGCAGCCTCCTGGATTTGGATGCGCTCCAGCTCTGCCAGGCAGGGAGGCTCTGTGGGGAGAGAAGCAGCCTCTGACGGGGGCCATCCCGTAGTGCTGACAGGACTCACTGAGCCCCCTACCCAAGGCTTAGAAACCAGGCAGGGGGCTCTGCAAGATTAAAATACCTGGGCTCTGACACACTGCCCACTGCGGGATGCACTGATCCCTCAAAGGTCCCTTGAAACGACAGAGGGCTCTGCCAGGTGAGAACACCCAGGTTCCAGTTAAGAGAGGCTATTTCAAGGCTGTGGGATGGGTTGAGGCTCCCCAGGGGCCCCTGAGGGTATTGGGGACTCATGGGATAAGTAAACAGGATTTAGAAGAGGAGGTGGGGGTGAATGCACAGACTCCCCAGGGTGAGAGGCCTCCAGGGCAACCTAAGGCTGGAGGGAACATTCAGTGGAGGCCTGAAAATAACTGGCAGCCAAATCTAACTTGTCTGTGACCTTGAGAAGTCCCCTAGCTCTTCCCAGCATGAGGCCTGACTGGCTGTGAAATGAGATCAACTCCCAGCTAGACGGGCTGCTGTACAGAACAGAAAGCATGAGCTCCAAAGGCCTGGGAAGTAATAAGTGCTGCTGGAGCCATGCGGAGAGAGTGGAAGGCTGGACAGTTAGGGGCAATGAGACTGATCAATTGAGACAAGGGGATCTGCGATTTACATGAGCACCCAGATTTTTCTCACTTCGTCTTCACAACAGTCTCTGAGGTATTGTTATCTCCCCATTCAGTCGCCCAGGGTCCCAAACCAGCTAACGGCGGAGCCCTAAGCGGAAGCCTCAGCCTCAGGCCACAGATGCTGTATCACTCCCACCACACGACCACAGTGGGGACCAGGCCAAACACCAGAGGCAGAGCAGGGGCTGCCCCACCTCTGGCTGGTCAGCTGACCCCTTGGAACCTCAATTTCCCCATCGACGATGGTTACCCCCTTGACCTAGGTGGTTCAGGATATAAAAAGCTGGCAAATGACACCACATCTCTAAGGCTCATGATCACATGCACACCCATATTTGGGGCATGTACTATGAGATGGGTTCAAAAGTGGAACCACTGAGAAGCCAACAAAGCTTCAGCTTCAGAACCCCTTAGCCTCTTCCCAGCCCTCTGAGGAGCCCTATAAATTTTACATTTGTAGTTTTTAATACTCTTCCTCAAAGTAAGTCTCAGAAAGTGCATAAGCTTCAGGACCCATAAGATCCACTCAGGGCCAGCTGAGGAAGGGGGTCCACGTGCTGGTTCCCCTGGGCTCCAAGAGATGAGCTGCTAAAGAATGCAGGAAGCTGGCAAGGTTCTGGGTGGTGGGAGGTGGCCAAGAGGTAGCCACGCTGGCTCCCAGAGAGAGCCTGGAGTGAGGGGCAGAGCCTGCATGGCTGGCAGGGGGGCCTGGGGAGGGGGCCCCACTCACTCTCCCTCCAGAAGCAGAAGCACCACTCAGCGGTGGAAACCCGGCCGTCCTTGTAGGTGTCGCAGGAGTTGAAGAAGGGGCGGATGCAGACTTCGTACTTGTCCAGGTTGATGGCAGCCAGCTCTGTCTGGTCTAGGAAGAGGTCGGCACTGGTGTCCAGCTTGGAGAACATCCAGCCGATGGAGTCCTTGCAGCTGGCCCCCAGGCTCTTGTCCAGCCCTGAGGAGAAAGCCACAGTTCAGACCTGCTCGAGTAAATCACTCCATCCATCTGTGTGTCCATCCCTCCAACTCTCTGTCAGCCCCAGCCCTCTGTTCAGGGTCAGGACAGCTCAGATTCAATCCAACCATGTGGGTGAGAAACTCAGGAATGGCTGAAGGCCCACCCCTCAGCCTCTTTACAGGACCACCCAAACCAGTCAAAATCCTGTTTAGAAAGTCCTTCAGGGAAAGTAATTCCTTACCTTCCCCTGGCTGCTCATTTCAGGGTTTAGTTTCTTTCCACCCATTTTAAGGAGTTCTTCCTGTTAGCTAACTCAAAGCCCTCCAGTCCAGTCGAAGCCTACCTCCCCTTGTTCTGAAGTTTAGGCTCTTTGAGGCGCTCAGTGTCTGGCAGGAGGGGAAAATGTGGGTGCTCCCCAGGGGAGCCAAGTGGCCCCAGTGCACAGCCATCTCCCCATCTTCCCGCCCTCCTCCCCGGCACAGCAAGCAGCTCCCATACCGCTGGCCAGGCTGGCTCCGCTGCTGGCTGAGCCGTTCTGCTTGGAGTTCTCATGAAGGAGCTGGAACCAGTCCCGCAGCCGATCCCCCAAGTCGGCCAGGTCCTGACCAGTGCACGTCTCTGCAGTTGGCAGAACAGGGAGAAAGGAGTAGAGGAGTAGAGGGTGAAGGTGGGGTGAAGCAGCAAGCATGGTCTCGGCTGGGGGTGGTGCCCTATAGGCCTGGAGGCCAGGCAGTGGTTAGGAGCGCCAGGGGAAGGGGAGCTAGAAACCAGAGGCTCTCTCTCCTCCTCTCCCATCTTCCCTCCCTCTCACTTCCTAGGACCAAAAGCACACAGCGCAGGCTCTCTGTGATGAGGCGATGCAAACCAGACCCTCCAGCTCCACAGGTCCCTCAGGCCTGTTCCTGGTTTTGGTCACTTCTCCCTTCCGTTACAAACTTCCCTTGCCCTTTCAGAGCTCTGAAGGAGGACCCCAGGAGCCCTGGCAGTGAGCTGGCCCCCACCCCAAACCCACCGTGGCCCAGCACTCGTCACCTGGTTTGCTGTCGGAGGTAGAGGTGGCGGCCTGCTCTGTGGGGCAGGGGCAGGGGCCCTCGCATCTCACTGTCAGCTGCTTGCTGCTCAGGCACGCCTGCTGCTCCAGCTTACACTGCAGGACAAGAAAGTCGGCTGGGTGATGGGGGCACTGCTGGGGGTACCCTCCAGCCTACCATGGCAGCCACCTTTGCCTTCCCCCTTGGAGATGGGAGGGACAGACCCGCAAATAGCGCAGAAAGGCCCTCCCACTCCGTCTGCAGGCCACGGGTGCACACTGGTCAGGAGGAAGCAGGCCCAGGAAAGCGGGAAATGAAATGCTCCCAGGATCCTCACTCTGCACCAGCCTGCCCTCTCTGCACATTTGTTGTTCCCAGGGTAACTGCATGCCCTCACTCTCATGTACCCACCCCTCCTTGCCCTCTTGGCCTCTCCTCCCCCTCCCCACAGTCCCTTGGCTCCTGGGTAACCAGCTATGGGCCCCTCCCTCACGGCCTTCCCACAGTCACTTCCATGGGCTCTCTTGATAACAAACAGCTACTACCTACTGAACATCTGCTAATTCCTGGCCTTTAGAGCTTCCGAGAGGTTCATCTGTTCCTTGCTTTTAAAGCATTTTCTCTGGTCGTGTCTGGTTTCTCCCCATGGGATGCCCGCTCATGAAACTCAGGTCCTGGTAGCATCTTATAACATGACCTCACCTGGTTCCCCTCAACTCCATGAGGGAGAAATTGTGTTTCTTGTGCTCAGCAGAGAACACGGGCACTCAGAGAGGCCCAGTGACTCAGCTAACGCCCAGGGGTGAGCTGGAATCCAGACCTTCTAATGACCTCCACCTCCGCCCTGGGCAGAGCAGGGACCCTCCCACCACAGCCTCCTGTCCACACCTCGCTTTGCCCTCAGGTGGTGTGACTTGGTGCTCTCCTCCCCACCCTCACTGGCTCCGCCTGCCTCCTCTGTAACCCTCTGCCTCCTCCAGGCAGCTTCTGCCCTCTGGCTTATTCTCTCTCTCCTTCCTCTTCTCCCTGGTGACCTCATCCCCTCCCCAGCTTCAATCATCACCCACAGCAGAAGCAGATGACTCTTAAATGTGCCTCACACCCCAAATGGGTTCCTAAGCCTAGAACCCAACTCCAGCTAACAGTCCATGCCCTCCAAACACCAAACAAGTCCTCCTAGCAGAAGCATTCACAATTAGCACCTGCATCTCTATGGTACTTAAGTTTATGCTTTCACAAACATGCCTCATTTAACCCTTACAAAAATCCTACAAAGTTGGTCTTCATTCCCCGACCACCATTCCCTCCCACACTGTCATCTCATGAAGGATTACTTACTCTTGTCCCAGAATGCCTGGTGCTTGCTGGTGAACCATCCTGTCCATATGGATACCCAACCATGGAAAGATGTCAACCCCCAACACCTGGATGACAGAACTCTTTTCTTCCATGTTTTCATGAAGCCCTTCCCTCACCTGCTCTGACTTGTAGTTACCGGCCTCCTCCAGGCCCCACCCCTCACCTGCACCTGCCCAAGGGCAGGCACAGGATCTGTCTCAGGCTCTTGGGCCTGGTGCCTGCACTGTGGCTGGCCACACTGATGTGCTGACAAGCGCACCTGGCCCCGCATCATTACTGGGAGCCACACAGAAGGCCTGGCTGAGTTGTTCTCTCCGCTCCCTGTGGCCCCAAGTGCGCCCTCCCTCCACCCCACCTGCAACCATGGCTCCTCACCACTGAGCTGTAAGTGTGGCCATCAGAGCCGCAGACAGAGGCAAGGTGGGCCATGTGACAGGGTTTACAAATGCTGTCTTTGTTTCCATGGAGTTTCACAGCAGGCTGCTTGATCCTGCAGGAGGTGTGGGATAGGAGGGTACAGGCATGGAAGCAAAAGTGAGAGACAGACAGGGGAAGGGAGGGTTCAGGAGACTGGCTCCAACAAGAAGCTGCTCTTGGTGACCTGCAGCATTTGGGCTGCCTCCTGCACCCGCCCACCCTCTCATCACTCCCAGTCAGACCCTCTTCTCGCTCACAAAGTGGAACCAATCAGGCAGGGTATAGACACTCCCTGCTTCCCCCTTTCAGCAGGGCCCTCAGGTTCAACTCCAGGTTCAACTGTAAGATGTAAATGGGAGTTGTACTCACATAAGGGGTCAGGCCAAATCAGAGGTTGCAAACTGATGGCCCAAGGCCACTTGTGGTCTGTAGACCCGAATTTTATTGCACCCCCAAGGATTTTTGTTTTCAATTGGGTTATTTACCAACATTTGCAAAATGGAAGAGTTCACACAAAAATCCTGGATTTCTGGCCTAGATAAAATGAAAAATATGGGAGTCCTGGTCCCGCATTTCCATAAGGCCTGGGCCTACCAGATTGGTTCATCACCAGTGTAAGCTCTCTCTTCATGCATTACATTACCTGCCAGGCCCCTAAAGGCATCTAGGATTGCAATCCCAAGTCCCTGGTCTCTGATTATATGATTAAGGAGAGAGGGGAGGAAGATGAGACCTTCTCCAAGGGTCTTAGAATCAGGTAGGGTCTTGTCCTTGGACTGGAGCTAAAGCCTCAAATGCTCCTCACTCCTTTCTTCCTCTGTGAGGTCCACTTGACTAGGGCCAACAGCCAAGTGAGTGAGCTTGGAAGTGGATCCTCAAGCCTGAGTCCAGCATTCAGATGAGGGAGCCTCAGCACACATCTTGACTGGAACCTCCTGACAGTCCCTGAGCCAGAACCACCCAATAAAACCACGTCTCGCTCCAGACCCTCAGAAAATGTGTGATAACGCACATTTGTCCCTTCAAGCCAGTAAGCTTTGGGGTAGTTTGATCTGCAGCAAAAGATAATTGTTACCTAGGAGAGAATCAGTTCAGCCCTTGCTCTTTAAGCAAACCCCCTCCAGCCCTTCCACCTCCCCAAGGCCCTCACCTATGCTCCAGCTTCTTGCGGCTGATGCACATGGCCCGCTGATAGCCCTGGGCGATGCACACTTTATGACGGCTGCACTTCACCTTCTGGCAGGGGTCCTTGGTGGTATCCAGGGCTGCATGGGGACATAGAGTTAGGACACAGGTCATCTGAGATTCAGTGTCAGAGAGCCCAGGAGCCCACAGCCCCACTTCTGAGCTGGGAAGCCCCCCTCGCTAGCAGCCCTTGATAACCACAGCTCCTCAACTTGGAAGTCTCATCTTGATCTGGGCCTGGCTCCCCAAGGAGCCTCCAAGGCCACAATCAGGACTTGCCCTCTGGTCACAAGTCCTCATGGGTATCAGTCACCTTCCCCTGCAGGAGGGGCACGTTACCTTCATCTCCTTGCTGATTGTCCTCCCAGCTCTTGATGTAGTCATCCTAGGGAAGGACAGAGTGGGTGAGGGGGAAGGAAAGGGCTATGATTTACAACCTAGAGCCAAAGTTCAACTCCAGGGCCAACAGAGCAAGGGCCCGGGCCACTGCTTCCCTATGCCAACTGCCACCATTCTGGTGGCTTCCCAGCTGCCTGCCCCAGACCGTTAGCCCCTAAACCCATGTCCAGAATCCCTTCTGGCCTTATCCCTAAGTTCCTTATTTCTGACCCCCCATCCCACACTGAATGCTGCAGGGAAGGAGAAATTGGGGTGAGGGTACAAGGGAGAAGAGTAGGGTGTAGAGCTACAGATACATATGCAGGGGGCCGCAGGCAGAACTCACCTCCACCTCCTAGGGATCGGGCAGCAGCAGCAGCAGGCCACAGGAAATGGAGCAGGAGGAGAGAAGGAGAGATGGTGATTTTAGTGTGCAGCCTATCCTCAGACCACAAGGTCTCAGGGCTCCCCAGGCCTTCATCATGTGACTGTGGGTGCTGGGCAATGATCTTTGACTGCTAAGGTCCTCTGATCTCTATGACCTCCAATTGGAGGATGGTATTCCTATGTCTTTGCAATAGAGAGCTTAAAGCCTGGGCACACACAGGGCTGGCCTTAGGAGCAGTAGAGCTGAGGCTCAGGGCTTTGAGAACGAGGTCCCATCCTTCCACTCCAGGCCCTGAAGATGGTCCCAAAGGCCCAGCCCTGGTCCCACCACCAGGACTGATGTCTGAGGGTCCATATTGTCCTGGAAGGGATTCTCATGCCTCTGCCCTGGCTGTTTCAGAAATGCCTTCTCTCCTTCTGCCAGGGTCCTTTCCTGGGCAGTTGCCTCAACTGACACCTGCCCACCATGCAAGTGAGGCAGAACGAGTCTCTCCTCTGGGCTGCCTGGGGACTGTTTTTCAGTCAACATCTAACTTTCCTGCAGAACTCAAATGGTATACTGAAAAAGGGGGGTCATGGCTCCTCCTGATGGCTTTCTCAGTTCCACCATCCAGCTGCAAATCCTGACTCAGAAAATCCTGAAAAGCCCCTCTGAGGTCATCTAGTCCCAGCCCCCGCTGTGTGCAGGAGAAGCCAGGAAGCCCAGAGACAAAGAGGACCTGATCCAGCTCCCACCATTTCAAAGCCCAGGTCTCCTGGTGCCCAGCGTAGAACTCTCTGCTGGATACAACACACCATTAGGGACCCAAGGCAACAGTGTGTGCGGGGTGTTCATAGGTAAAAGGATGCTTCAATAAAGTTCACCAAATGCTAGATGATCTTTTATCCAAAAATGAAGTAATAACCCACATATGTGTCCAAGCAGCCAAGTGTCCCCAGCCCTTGGATCCAGGAGCAGCAGGAGGAAGGCCACAGGAGGGGCTTCCAGGGAACCTGGCCTGGGTGGCCCCCTGGGCACTGGACAGGCCAGCCCAGGCTCCTGGCTCAGGCAGCCAGCTGATTCCACAGGGTGGCTGGTGTCCTCTTGTGCCCCACCTCTGGGCAAGCTTCTACAGAGACTGCAGGGCAGCCCTTAGGGAACCATAGCATAATTCCTTGTTTGCCAGAACCAAAGGAAGCCAGCCCAGACCCAGCCCTTCTTCTCTAGGAACTCATCAGGGTGAGGGGTCCCTCCCCCCAGTGTCTACTCCACCATGGATGGGAAATGAGGCTGAGCGTGGCCAAGTGGTTGAGGCTAGAGTTACAAGCTGCGGCAAAGGTAGAGGCTGGCCTCCACTGAACTGGGGTCTTCTCACCAACCTGGCATTTTGGGGAGGGGAGTGGGCATGAGGTTATGAAGAGGACAGGGGAAGTAGCTGGTGTGAGTCATCTGCTCTCAACCAACGAGGTCTGTGTGCCACAGAACCCACCCACACCTGAACTGGACCAGGGGGGGTGTCAGCTGAGGGCCTCGATGCCTGCTCACTCCCCAGCACTCTGGCCCTACCCTGCCGCTTTAACCTCTAACCAGGCTGTGAGCAGAAGCCTTTTGGGACTCAGAACGAAGTAGGTTCTCAAAGGTCAATACCAAGAATTTCTGATTAGAAATCCAGGGGAAGTGGGCTGGTTCTAAGAAGAAGACAGAGTTCTAAGAAAGGGACTTTCCCTGTCCAGCTGCTGTGTGAGAGCCCTGGTGGGGAGCCATCCGCACCCACCCCAACCCGAGCAAAGGTAGGACTCCTTCCTTTCATTCAGGATACAAGGTTTGAACCCCATTCGTATACAAGCGTTGTCCTGGGTTCTAGCTGAGCTCCTTGTCTCCACTGCTGTGGATGAGGTAGGGGGAGACCTAAGTAGTCTAGATTCCAGGGCCCTTACTCCCAGGAAAATGGGAGCAGCTAGCCAGAAAGAGAGATGAGGAGAGGGCCCTGGAGTCACACAGAAGCCCGTTTCCCCACCAGCACACCCCGGGCAAGTACCTTGGCCTGTTGGAGCTCAGCATCTATCTCCTGGGACCACTCAGAGATGAAAGGAGATAGGGCCTGAAAAGTGCCTGGTGTTCACAGAATACTCAACAAATAAAAGCTGTTATAGCAGAAGAGACCAGAGAATTCAGATGGAAAAATAGTGGAGGGGCAGGAAATGAGCAGGGAGAGGCTACAGGAGGGGCCCCTGCAAGTGGAGAAGAGAGTGGCCACCACTGGGAGAGCAGAGACCACAGGGGTGCAAGCGGGGCCACCCCTAAGGGGCCTCAGTGAGAGGGGCGATGAGGAAGTCCAGTGGGTGGCAGGGGAATGGCTGCTCTGGAGGCAGAGACCAGGGGCACACCTAGGAGCTCCTAAGGTCAGGTGTGGGCTGGTCCATCTATAAAGGTACAAAGGAGGCATCTGTTGGCAAGTGCGAATAATGCCTTTCAAAGCAGCGGTGTCTGTTTATGACACCCAAGTGGGCTCACTAGCAATTATGAGAAATGGTCTGATAAGGGCACCAGAAACTTCTCAGGAAAGTGGCCTGTTTCCATCCCGGCTCTGCTGCCGATCAACCCTGTCCTCTCCTGAGAAATGGGGATTTGGAAGCGCCCACCTCCAGTACTGTGGGGCCAGGGCCAGGCTGGAGGGCAGATAGGTCATAGGCTGAGACCCAAAGCTCTAGGCAAAGGGAGAGCCCACCTATTTCATCTGGTAGTAGAACCAGCCATGACCACCCCCACACCCAGTGGTGCTCAGCACAGGGCAGGTACATGGGGAAAGGCTGGGATATATAAGCAGCTTATATGTCATGGTGTTTTTAAATTAAGTCCTCTCCATGTATTTTTATGTCTGTCTTCCTCTTATTCTCAGATTCCTGTGAATAGGGCAGAATGGATAGGATCAGCTCCACAAAAAAAAAAAAATGAGAAAATGGAGGCTCAGAGAGGCAGGGCAATAGGGCAAGGGTCCCAAGAAAGATGAAGAGCTCGGCCAGGACTTCCCATCTGGGCCCCGACTCTGTGACCCTAACCCTATACAGGAAAGTTCTGCTCTTAGGGGACAAGGGAACAGGTGACAAGGACTTTGGACCCTGGGTTTGCTCTAAACTTGGTTCGCTGCGCATGCTCGGCAAGTCACTTGCCCTCTTGGAGTGTCTCTCAGTAACAGCTGAACATCGCGACAACCTGAGGAACTGTTTCAGCCCTCCATCACTGGCGCCACCCAAGCCCACCGGGCAGGCAGCCCTGGGCTCCCCTGGCGCTCAGCAGGCAGCTGAGTGAGCCCAGGGCAACAGCCCTCAGGTGTCAGGTCCTTCCAGCTCCGCCTCTTGTGTCTATTGTTCCCATTTGCTCTCACAGGGGGCCTCAGGGAGGAAAAAGAGCAGTCATTCACTTCCTTCTGAGGACACCTCACACAAACAGATACTCAGGCCAACTCACTAACCCTGGATCTCCTGGCCTCCAGATTGAAGCCTTTTCCTTTGGAAAGTGAAGAAAGTGTTAGTTGCTCAGTCCTGTCTGAATCTTTGCAGCCCCATGGACTGCAGCCTACCAGGCTCCTCTGTCCATGGGATTTTCCAGGCAAGAATACTGGAGTGGGTTGCCATTTCCTTCTCCAGGGGACCTTCCTGACCCAGGGATTGAACCTGGGTCTCCCGCACTGCAGGCAGACTCTTTACTGTCTGAGCAACCAGCAAAGTCCAAAGGGGATGCCGTGGCTGAAGTGCACATTAATTTATTCTCTCAAATCTCATGACACCAGCCCCTCCACAGCTGCTCTCTCTCCAGCCTGCCCTCCCCTCCCCACAGCCACTGGGTCCCACCCTAGCAGCCCTGGCCTCAGTTACTTCAGGGTCTCCTCCTGGCTCTCCTTGGCCCCACCCAACTCCCACACCCCTTCAGGCACAGGGATCTTTCCAGAACATAATTCTGATCATATTTCTCCTATCTGAAAACCCTTCACTGAATATGCAACTTTCTCTCATTTTGAAAAAAAACTGTTTAAAGGTGATTAGGTTAAAAGGATTAAAATCAAAATATTAACAGTGACTTCCTCTGGGGAGAGGAATAGAGAATTGGGGCATCTTTCTGCCTTTTCATAAGTTTCCAAAGTTTCTACAATGAACATGTATTAGTTTTGTAATGAAGGTGAAAAAAAAAACAACCCACAATAAATATCATATTTAAAGACCCTCACAGGTTCCCGGTCACCAGCAGAAGAAAGTCCACCTTCTCTCAGTTTGTTCCTGTCCCCATGTCCTTCCAATGGGTGTTTCAGACTGGCCAGGCCTCAGCAGAGCCTTCTTCCCGCTCTGGAATGTGTTTGCATCCAGCCCCCAGAACTTCAATTCGTATTTCAAAACTCAGCTTTCAGACTTTATCCTCCCTAACCTTGCCCCATATCTAGTTTTCCTTCAGGCCAACTGTACCTAGTAGAAGTTTATTATTACTCTGGCTACATGAAGCAATGCCATAGCTTCTGACCTCTTTAGATGGCCAGTTTCTTGAGGGCAGAGACCACATGAAGTTCACCTTTCTATGCCCAGCACCTAACAAATAATAAAAATACCCTAAGAACAGCTAATCGTTTCTCACAAATTACCATGTGGGAGGCATTGTGCTAAACATTTTATACTCACCGGCTCATTTTACTCTTTATAAAAATTTAAGAGAAAATTACTACTATTATCCTATTTCTCAGGTGGCAAAATTGAGGCTTTGGAGAGGTTAAGTGACTTATGCAGGATCACACATCAAATAGCACAGCCGAAAAGTATTGGGACTCCAAGAATTGGGATTCCAGACTCTGTGCCCCTAATCAGGACTCTCACTGTTCCTTAAATGTTACAAAAAAGTCTCAGAACCGAACCCAGGAGCCTAACCCCAGTGACTTCTCCCTCCACACCAGCTCTGTTCCAACCCCTGCGTTGGGAGTCTTGTAGCAGAATGGAGGGATTAAGAGTGGTGGAGGAAGACACCTGGGGGGCCCCTTCTTCAAGCATTTTCCAGAACCCCTTCACACACCCCTGGTTGGGCTGGTTTGGAGCTAACCCGTCTCCTGCTTTGATCTCGGCAGCTCAGCCCGGTTGCCATGGAGACAGGGCCCACTGTGCCAAGCTGGGGGAGAAACAGTGGTGGAGTGCGCAGGCCTAGCTGGGCTTAGGGGGCACATGCTGGGTGTTTCCAAGCGCTGTTTACTTCCTGTCATTTTAATTAGCACCCGAATCACCCGCTCACTTCACAGCTTGAATTAACCCAATCTCTCCCAACCTCTCCATCTGGTGGGGAGGATGAGATGAGGCAGTGAATCAAGCAGAAGAGCAGCGCCTGAGGGTTGAAAACCACCAGGGCAAATCTCCACCTGCTCTTTGCAGCACAGCGTGATGGGGAGACCGACACCGCCTACCCCCACCCTGGCATGGAATCTGGGTATCCACTTGGCCTGGCCCCTGACTGCCAACAAGATGTGGGCTGGAGAGCCTTTGGTCTACAAAGTGAGGATGACTCTCTTGCCTTCATTCCTGAGGTGTGAAGGGACCCAGTGTGGCTGTGAGCACACTTTCAAAACCCACACAATAGGAGCACTTCAGCTGGGTTCTTGGGCACATATGGGGAGTTTGGGGGACAAGGTGGATGAGAGGTACTTCCCGGTGTCATAGTCGCAAGGAGCCTCAAGTGCAGACTTCTGACATTGTCTCCAGCTGAGGCTGTAAGATGCGCTGACAGGACGGAAAGAGGTGCATCATGAGACTTTAAAGAAACCACAACTTCTGTAACCCTATTATGGCATTTCTTCATTTTTTAATAGATCAAGAACCTCTAAAAATGGAAGTGGGCCAGGCCTCTCAACCTCTGAAAAGCCTTGTAGCTGGCATTATTTCTGCCTCATTCCTCTGGTGAAGGAACCTCTGATGGAACCCAGTCCCCTGAGAAGGCCCAGGAGTGGGGAACTTGTGGCTGGGGGCTCCTGCTGTGCCTCCCTGCAAACCAGCAGGGAGCACAAAGGGAGGGGCCCAGAAAGGAACGAGCAGGAGTGAAGTGGGGGCCGCCTGGCTCCCCTCAGCTGAGGCTGACACTCCCATAGCGTGCCTAGGCAGAAGGCATCTTGAGGAGGCAGCGCCCGCCGCACGGAGGAGACTGGGAAGGAGGAGGCGGTGGTGGGGGGAGGTCAGTCATTAAATATTTGACCCTCTCTCAGAGGGAGCGGTGGAGGCTGTGTGAGGCCTGGACAAACAGACGGAGACAGGCATCTGGCAGACTCCCTGCCTCCCACCTCTCCCCTCAGAGGAATTTCCTTGGAGGACAAAAATGTGCTTATTGCTCCCTGCATGCCAGGATCTCTACCTGGCCTCAGGTATGCCTGCACCAGCTCCCCACCCCAGCCCCAGACTCCATGGGGCCTGAGCTCTCCACTGCTCCAGGGCCATCTTAGACTCCAGTCCTTGGCTTTCTGGTTTAGGCAGTGGTCCCAGGGGTCCACAGAAGACCGAGAACAGGAGAGAGAGACAGGGGAGAGCAGGCCTGGAGTTCTGTTCTGAGCTGCCTCAGGACCTCTGTTTCCTTTCTAGAACATGAGTAAGGGGGCAGGATTGCAATTCAAGATTCTCTGAGGAGGCCCAGACACTGGAGCTGAGGAAGCACAGGCATGGGGTCATGAAAGAGCACGTGGCATTGTGTCTGGTCCTTTTCTTTACCTGCAAGTGCCCAGTGCTTAATGCTGCCAAGGCTCCATGGTTCTGCTTCCCCTCTCTCCTAAACTGAGAACTTTGAGAAGAGCGGAAAAGGAGCCTGAACAAGTTTAGACTCTTCCATGTCCTCTAACCTGTGCAAAGAAGCCAGGGATCAGGAAGGAGCCAACAGCTTGCATCCAAGCAGGGGTAAGACACTGACTGCCTGGGCCTGGCTTGTCCTTCCTGCTGTGTGCAGCTTTGACCTGTTCTCAGATGTTGGGGAAGAGACTTGGAGGGGCAGGATGCCCTGTCTCGGGGAACCTGGTCTCCACCTGAGGTAGCCCTGTGCTTACCCACACACAGGTCTGATGGTGGTGACCTGCTCTCTGGGCCCACTGAGGTGGGGGAAATTCTGAGTCCCCTATGCATCCCCTCACCGAGGAGAAAGGAGGCTGGCTGCACCCAGGTCCAGGCTGATAAACATGGGGAAAACAAGGAGGCCTGGGGGCAATCTTCCTTCCTGGCATCTTTCATTCCTTTATCGTACAAATGAATCACTGGAGTCAGTGCTGGGATTCTAGCTTTGACTATCCCAACTATTCAGGGCACAGAAAGGGGAAGAGAACACCCCAAACAGTCAGCCTGGCTCAGCCCAAAGCCCCACCTGAACCCATGGTGCTGCTACCTGGAGGGAAGAGGGAGGGGCTCAGAGGACAGATGAGTTGAGACCCTTCCTGGCTCTCGCATTCCATGGTGCATACATTTATACTGAGCACCTACTATGTGCACAGCCACTCCATGCAGTGCTCTGAGGATGGGGTGTAAGGCCACAAAGCAGTCTATCTCTAAACCCTGCCCTCAGGGACCTGCATTGGGAGGAACGTGATACATACCAGCAGGAGGACTCTTAAGTTAAAAACCCACAGTGTAAAGGATGCAGTGAGGCAGTACCAACATGTGCCAAGCGAGTTTATGGCCAATAAATGTGGCAGGAACCCCAAGGAAGGGGCTATATCGACAACTGAACACTGGCTGAGCCCTCAGGGGATCAGAGGCTGGGACATTTCAAGAATCACACCACCCTAGCTTGAAGCTGGGCCTGGGTCTGCCTACCAAGCACAGATAAATTCTCTCTGTCCACAGCCCTAAAAAGACTCATGTGGTATCTGCAAGGGAGCCTTACACAGTGGCGACATGGCCATCCCCAGACTGGTGTTTGCCCTGGGATGCCATTAGGCTTCATTTCTCAGGTTCCTTTGTCTCTGGTTAGTATACACTCAATGCTGATTTGGTCATGTGATGGTGAAGTCGCTCAGTCGTGTCCGACTCTGTGACCCGTGGACTGTAGCCCACCAAGCTCCTCCATCCATGGGATTCTCCAGGCAAGAATACTGGAGTGGGGTGCCATTAAGAGCAAAAAAGAAAATCCCTTCCCTAAACCCAAAGTCTTGCTGCTCAGCTTGTGGCAAGGGTGGGGGTGGGGGTGAGAGATACATGCAGGTGAAGGGGCTATAGGTGGGCTCTAGTGCCATCTTCCAGCGTCACAGGATGACAAGGGCTGCCCATTAAACCCAGAGGAAAATCAAGGGCTGGCAAAGGGAAGTGGCTCTGCTAGCGAGGAAGACAAGCTGAGAGCCCTCCCGGGGCCCCAGGGCTCAGGTAGGCTAGAGTTCTCCCACTCCTCCAGAGAGCCTGCTGACCTTCTGGAGAATGGAGGGGGTGGTGTGGGCGGCCATCCTCTTCAGACTGCCTGGAAGTCAAGAGGAGACTAAGACAGCCTCTCCAGGCAGAGTGCTCTTCTCGCCCTCTCCTGTCCCTCTCTGCTCAGGGCCTGGAGCCCTGCTGGGTGTTCAAGAGTCCCTCACCATGCTACACTGCTCTGGGTGATGCCAGCCCCTCCAGGGTGGGAGAAGATTCGGAACTAGGGTGGAGGAGGTGGAGGCCAGAGTGGGGCTCAGCCTCCCATTCTGAAACCCCAATGATGGAATCCATTCTGACCCAGTTTGGGGTTCTTCTCACACACCCACACTTATCCACAAACACCTGTGCAGCTCAATCCCACACTTGCCCTGGTTTGGCTATGTGGGGTGGAGAGAGAGGAGCCTCTTTGTGGCTGAAACTTGCTACTGGCCTACTTGGTGTTCATATACACATATGAGAACATATGAGAATTCTCATATATGAGAATCACTAAGTAGCTAGCAGGTGGTATTTCCTGGACCAGACCCTAGGTTCATGGTGAAGTCCTGGGCTCCAGGGAGGTGCTAAGATCTGCAGTGAATGAGTGAGTTAGTGCACATACACCAGTGTTGTTCTCATGGAGATGGAGGTTGGCGTGAATTAGCCCCAGAAACACTGATCCATCTGGTGGTTTTTCTATGGGGCTGAAGTTTCTTTCTCTATTGCCTGAAATGGATGCCCTCCAGCCCTCAGACAAGATGTCTTCATGCTCACAGTCTCCCACACTGAAACTGAAGTTCAGAGAGGTTACGTGACGTACCTGGCATCATGTGGCCAGGCAGCGGAAGAGTCAGAACCTGACCCCAGGCCTCACGCCTCTCCTGGGTGGAGAGCTGCCTTTGGAGCGTCGCTAGGCCAGGTGGGTGGAAGGCTGCTGAAGACACTGAGCGCCCTAGCCCTCCTTCCGAGGAGGTGTGCCTCCTGGGTGCCCAACACTGTGCTGGACACTCATAAATATCATTAAAATGTAACCGAAGTGGATACAAAGCAGAGGAGCCAAGAAGATAAAGAGGAGTCAGCACTGTCCAGCCAGCTCCTGGAGCCTGCCTGGAAGAATGCTGCGTAATGGCCTGTCTCCTCTCAAGTGTCCATCTCTATCTATGAGGCCCTGGATGCTTTGTTCCAAAGACTGCAGTAAAATCCACCCACTTCTGCAGGGAGTTAAATTGAGAGATGGGAGCACTGGGGAACAGGGCTCCGAAAAGCCCAGGCCTGCACAGAGTGGGGCGCAGCCAGATCCCAGCTCCTCTGACTTGAAATTCCCTCCTCCCCTGGAAGCAGGACACAAGGCATTAAAAACAATCTATCCAGACACATGTGAGCCCCAAGCCCACTGGAGAGGAGGATTACTCTGTTGGTAAACCCTTCACAACACCCCCTACCCACCCCCTCAATAATCCTACTGCTCAGAGGAAGAATGCTAAGCTGAATTCCCGGCTGACCAGCTCAGACCAATTCCACACTGGAACCATGGCCCCGCTTTCCTTCTCGTCTTGGTTCTCCTGACCGCTTTGACGTGATTCCCTCAATCTCCCCTGCCCTCAATTCGGTTCAACCATTTAATGAGACACTGCCCCCACCCCTCACTTGACTCCTTGATCCTCTTCCCCAAGAATATTCTACTTCCCCTGCTTACGTGCCTCCCTTGCACCAAGTCAGAGTGGGGGGCCCTGCACCATTTTGTGACTGATAATCCACAAGATTCTGGCTCAACCTGGCAATGCCTTAGAGGTTCAACTCCTACCTCTCTTTTGAGGAGCCAAGGAGCCTAGTTTCAAGAAAGCTTCCTGATGAAAGGTACATAAAGCCCAATGCTACTGTGCCCAACTAGAAGGCCTTCAGTCCTTAGGGTGGGGAAGTGGGGCCTCTACTAACAGAGGAGGGATGACAACGGTCTGCAGTCCTGGCATGGTCCCCGTGTATGGTCTGTGCACTGCACAACTCCAGGGGCACCATTCACGTGACGGCACCCCTAGAGTTATGCAGTGCAGGGCTCTGAGCTAGCAGCCTCCCGCATTTCTGCAGAGGCTGCCAGAGAATCCCTTCAGCCAGGCCCTCCTGCCAAGCCTTCCTTGTCCTCCTTCTCTCCCTGACCCTGTTCTCCTATAGCCAGGGCTACCTTAAATGGGGTTTTACAGGAATTCTATCTTATAAAGTGCCTGAGACCACCCAAACCATTACATGCCTCATTGAAGCTTTCCATGAATCCTATGGAGGCAGATCCTGCAGAATTCACTCTGGTGCCTTTCTTCTGATGAGCATGGGAGGAAGGGGGGAAGTGACTGGCACCAGTACAGGGAGACAGGTGGGCAGCCCTGTGCCAGGGGTTCATGGAGTCAGTCATTTATCCTCACCCACAGAGTTGGCTATTTAAAGTCAGTGGAAGAAGGAAGGTGGGGAGGAATCTTTTGTTTTTAAACTTCTACTGCTCTGATTAAGCATTTCTTTTCTCTCTGACCTTCACCAATTCCATTTTGGAAAAGCAAACTGCCAGAGAGTCAGAGGGAGGCCTGGACCAGTGACACATGGATTCAGGACGGGCCAGCCTGCTGCTACCGTCTCACTGCTGTGGCCGGGCTGCTTCCCAGGCAGCGGCAGGAGACTGCAGCTAATCTGAGCTGGGCCTGCAGGGGACTCGGAAGAGGCCTTGCTGGAGTGCCAGGCTCCTGTCGCTGGACCAGCCATGGGTGGGGCAAACTGCAGGCTGAGGCCCAGGCCACTCAGCCCTGAGGACCAGGCAGCCGGAGAGTCCTTCTGAATTACAAGCCACCAGTTTGACTTTGGAGATAAACAGTCGTTTGTTTCAGGGTAACAAAAAGATGCGTATCTGTCTGTTCCCATCATTCGGCTGGTTATCGCATGAAGCATGTGTGTTCTAAACGCATTGCTAAGGAACTTTTGGATGCATACAACATAAGATGAGAAAGGTCACGGTGTTATACTAAGTGGGTCTGATGTGGGAATCTGGGGAACTGAACTGGAGAAGCAAGAACTGGGGCCGTAGAAGAGGCTTCCTGGGGTTAGGGCGCTGGAGAGCACCGGGTGACGGACACCAGCGTTCCTCTCCTCTGGAGCATCCGGGCCCATCCTCCACCTCACACCCCCGCCCCCACCCTGCTCTGGGTCCCAGCCACGCCCTCTGCGCGCCCCTCCTCACTCCTACTTCCCCTTCTGGGAACAAGGCAGCCTTCAGTTTCCCCTCTGATCTACAGGTGCCCGTAAACAAAGTGCTGCAGCGTTGCCTGCTCCTCCGCAGCCACCTCCACACCCCCTACACGGCAAAGTTCCGCACAAGGTTAAGCTGGGCTCCTGCGGGCGTATGCAAAGGGCCCCCCACCCAGCTACTGGACTCTCTACCCTTTTCAAGTCTACTGGGCTAGGAGTCTTCCTTCCAGGCTGGAGGTTCAACTTCTGGGTCGTTCTACCCCATGAAAGATTGGTCCTGGAAAATTATCCTCCATTTGTGCTCGCGTCCCTCAATGGGAACCCCAGACCTGGCTCTGGCGGCCACCCAGAGGTGGCCTATGGTATTTTCACTGCTGTCACCCGCCCTCCACTACTGACCGACGGACACGCCTTTCACCATCTCGCCTTTAGGAGGATTGCTCAGAGCGCCCCCCTGACCCCAACTCAAAGCGCCAACCGTGGGCTGGACCTTCCTGTCGCCCCCATCCCAAAGCCCAAGATGGAAATAGAGGGCAAGCACAGGAAGATGCTGCCTTTCCAGCCGGCCCCACCCAGACCTGCCCCTTCCGCAGTGGCCCGTATGTGGAACCTGCAGCATCCACCCACCTCGGGGTGGCTCACCAAAAAAAAAAAAAAAAAGAGAGTAGGTCAGGGACCCAGCCAAAGCCGGGGGCCCGTCCCTCCCTCCCTGCCGCCTCCCCCCTACCCTCCGCATCCAGCCTGCAGAGGAGAGCTTATCCTAACGCACGCCCCCCAGAGCAACTCCTCGCTCGGGGCATGCATGTGGGACTGGGGGTCGCAAGTCCGCCAGCTCCGGGGCTGAGGGGAATATGAGGAAGGGGTTCAGGAGCCCGGTGGGTGCGCGCTGTTTACTCTCAGGGCAATTATCCGGCTGGGCTGCGGGAGCCCGTGGCTGCCACGGGCAGCCGCCACTCCTGGCCCCAGGGTCTCTGCTCGAAGCTCCTCCCTAAACCCCCCCGCGCGGACCCTCGGCCCCGCAGACTCACATCTCGGAAGCGGTTCCAGTGCTTGATCTTGCCGCTGTACTGCGAGATGGACGACAGCCATTGCTCGTCCTCCATGAAATTGCCGGGGGTCTCACCCTCCTTGAGCCCTTTGGCGTCGCCTTCGGCCAGGGCAGCTGCGGAGAGCAGCAGCAGCGGCAGCGCCAGCCGCCCGCAGCCCCGAGCGCGCATCGTGGTCTGAATTCGACCTGGAGGGTGGGGGGAGTCTTGACTTCTGCAGTATTTTAATGTCCTTCTTCCCACCCCGCAGCTGGCGAGGCAAACGTCCTCGTCTTCCTCAGCCTTCCTCCTGCGGTCTGACTCCGATGACAGACGGATAGTGTGGGTCGCTGCTGAAATGTGACCTGGTTAGGAGATGCACTTGTCTGGGGAAAAAAAAAAAAAAAAACCAGCGCTGGACGTGGAGAGGAAGAGAGAATCAGAGAGGCTGCGCCAGTAGGGGCCGTGTCTGTAACTGTAGCATCAGCATCACGTTTGACATCATCATACCTGGTTTTAAAAAAAAAAGGGGGGGGGTAGATTTCAAAGGGAAGCGGAGCGCCAAATGCCAGTCCGCCGCCGCAGAGCCCAGCTCAGCCTAGCCCAGCCCAGCCCAGCACTTAGGGAGTTGAAAACCAAGGAATCCAAATCCCAGGATGTCCCTGCTGTCTCTCCAAGGGTAGAGATCAAAATCGGTGCCGGGCCTCCTCAGGGAAGATGGGAGTGAGGAAGACAAAACTCTCCGGTTACAAAGCCAACCAGGCTCAGGTGTCTAAAAGGGAATTTGGCCAGAGACACTCTTTTCTCTCCCCTTGCCTCCCACCCAGGGGGCCTGCGCCATAGCCTGACAGCTGGCTTCCCTGCGAGTTATGGCTCTACAATAATGGGTGGCTTCCTTAAGACAAAAGCCGTATAACAACTGGCTGCCTCAGAACTATTGCTGCCAAGCCCCACATGCTCTTTTCAAGGCAAGGCCTGAGCACTGAATAGCTGGTAAAACAGAGGCAGATGTCCTCCTCCCCAGGCAGCTGTTTAAAGACTGTCACCCTTTTTGTTAGCTCTTCTGAGGGCAACCCTAAAAGGCAAATGTCTGGCCGTTTCATCTGCCTTGAGGCTTCAAATCTGAAATAGGCACATTTGCTACGGCTTTGACTTCAAGTTGATTTTAGTAAGTCACTGGGGAAGAGGGTGTGGAGAGGCTGGTGTTTTGAGGTGTTTTTGTTAAAACTGTGATCTTTATCACTGCCTTTAGAAATGTGTTGACTTACACATTTCTGGGCACAGTCCCAGGACCGGAGCAGAAATGGGGAGAGGTTTATATCACAAATAAATTGAAGAGGAAACAGATAATCTGACAGGACAAAACATATTAAACTTTTGGGACCCAAGCCCTGGATTGTTTTTATTGAAAAAACAAACAAACTTAAAAAAAAAAAAAAAAAAGAAATCAAAGGCAATGAAAAACATGATCTTAATCGATAGGGAGAGAAAACACAGGTTACAAGGTTTTCATAGTTGCCCTGAGTCTGGCTTGCCTGAGAATTCTGAATGCATCAACGGCTTGGGCTGGGGTCCCTTGGGAAAACAGAAAACAATAGCTCCCTTTCCGTGTTTTCTTTGCAGCTGGACTTAAGAGGTGCTGCTGCAATGAGGCCCTGGCCATTGATGTTTTCATCTCACAGTAAATAAAGCAGCCTTGCCTTGCCCAGTTGTACCCAGCCCCAACGTATAATGGAAGAGCAATTTGTTGTCATATACACTGAGGGCAGACTCCCTCTTACTAGATGGGTTCTTGGGCAAAATATCTATTTTCTATCTATAAATTAATGATGATGCCACTCATCTCAGAAGACTGCTGTAGAACCCATGCAAAAATTAAATAGTAAGTGCCTGGGCATAGTGAACATTTCTAAAATGCTATTTCTTCTTCCCTCAGGTTAGGAACGGAGAAGGCAATGGCACCCCACTCCATTACTCTTGCCTGGAAAATCCCATGGACAGAGGATCCTGGTAGGCTGCAGTCCACGGGGTCGCTGAGGGTTGGACATGACTGAGTGACTTCACTTTCACTTTTCACTTTCATGCATTGGAGAAGGAAATGGCAACACACTCCAGTGTTCTTGCCTGGAGAATCCCAGGGATGGGGGGAGCCTGGTGGGCTGCCGTCTATGGGGTCGCACAGAGTGAGACACGACTGAAGTGACTTAGCAGCAGGTTGGGAAGAGGTAGCTATGATGTCCCATAGTTCTGAATACACACGAACATTTGCCATCTTTTTCCATTTCAGTCCTAGTCTTTTAGCAAAGCAGTTATGTGCCTCCCAGTCATTAAGGAGGCAGATCCTAGACACCATACACCTCCCATCTCAATACTATCTTATGAAGTCCCTGATCTTCTGGAATGACTATGGTTGCCCAAAAAGAGTCTGGAAAGGCTTTAACAAGATGCCCATCAATAAGACAATAGCTGTTTCCAGACCCTTGAAGGTTAAAATGTTTCCCATATTCCTGGGTAATGCCTCCAATGGGACTTGCCTTCTGTAGCACCTTCAAGATGGGTCAGTATTAGCCACGGGCAAATCAACAACAATCCAGAACTGTTAATCCTACTGTAAAGCTACTTAGAAAAAATTCAAATTACCAGATAAGAAAAAGTTGTAGAAAATGGACAATAACTATAGTTTATAAAGAAGAAAAGTTTCTCCTAAATTTTGAGAGACTTACTGGCAGGTCAGCCTTTTCGAACCAAAGGGGTCTCAAAGTTGCTGGGTATAGTTGATAAACGGTACATATATATTTTTTAATATTTAGTAATACAAAGTGGAAAAGGGTCTTAGTTTCCAAATAAGAAACTTAAATTTAACCACATCTTTAAAACCATTTAACCTCATTTCTAGAGGACCTCACAGACATAAAAATACAAACAAAGATGTTCAATCCATAATTATTTAAAATAGCCAAACCTGGAAACCAAATCAATGTCCGTTAGCTAGGGAACAACGAGTTAAATTATAACAACATACACAAGGCTATTCTGCAGACACTAAAAATCATGTAACTCTGTATCTTCTGACAACTAATGTGACCCACTGCATATTACTGGGACCCACTGCGCATTACTGGGTAACGGAAGCTTACTATGGAAGACTGTACATCAGAGGTTGGGCTTCCCCGGTGGCTCAGCACTAAGAATCTGCCTGCAATGCAGGAGACTGAGGTTTGATCCCTGGGTTGGGACAATTACCTGAAGGAGGAAATGCAGTCCACTCCAGTATTCTTGTCTGAAAAATCCCATGGACAGAGGAGCCTGATGGGCTACAGTCCAAAGGGTCAGAGTTGGATACCACTGAACGACTGAACATGCACCCACACAGTATAGCGCAGCCGCTCTCAGATTTCTGGTCTCAGGAATCCTGCACACTGAAAGATTATGGAGCAGTCCAAAAACTCCTATTTTTGTTTATATGAGATATACAGTATAGACACTGATACACTGTACTTGAAAGAAAAACCTGGCCTCTCAATTTTTCTGTGAACCTAAAACTTCCCTAAAAGATCTTTCAAGGAAAAATTAATATTCAGTTCAGTTGCTCAGTTGTGTCCAACTCTTTGCGAACCCATGAACCGGAGCACGCCAGGCCTCCCTGTCCATGACCAACTCCCGGAGTCTACCCAAACCTATGTCCATCGAGTCAGTAATGCCATCCAACCATCTCATCCTCCATTGTACCCTTCTTCTCCTGCCCTCAAAAAGACCCAGCATCAGGGTCTTTTCAAATGAGTCAGCTCTTTGCATCAGGTGGCCAAAGTATTGGAGTTGCAGCTTCAGCACCAGCCCTTCCAATGAACACCCAGGACTGATCTCCTTTAGGATGGACTGGTTGGATCTCCTTGCAGGCCAAGGGACTCTCAAGAGTCTTCTCCAACACCACAGTTCAAAAGCATCAATTCTTCGGTGCTCAGCTTTCTTTATAGTCCAACTCTCACATCCAAAAAGTTTATTTAAAAATAACAACATTGACTCATATTAACAAAACAATGGATTTTATGGAAAAAAAATTATATTCCTCACCCTACTCACCACAAAATGTAGTACTGTTTTATGCTTTGGCAAATCTCTTTAATGTCTGGCCCAAAGGAAGAAAGGTAGATTAGTTTCTGCATTATAGCAACTGTTGTTAGTTTGTTAGGGCTGCCACAGACTGGGTGGCTTAAACAGCATTTATTTTTTCAATAAATCTTTCTGGAGGCTAGAAGTTCACAATTAAGGTGTTGGCAGACGGGAATTCCCTGGTACTTCAGTGGTTAAGACTCTGCTTTCACCGCTAGGCCCCGGTTCGACCCCTGGGCACAGCCAGAAAGAAAAAGGTGCTGGGAGACTTGGCTTCTCTTTTCTCCTCTTGGCTTGCAGATGTCTGCCTTCTTATTGTCACACATGGTCTTTGCTCTGTACACGCACATAGCTGATGCTTCTTTCTTTTTGGTTGTCAAACGATCCTTTATTGAAGTATTTTCCTTTGTTGTCCTTAACTAGCTGGGCATTCCCCTGGACCACTGTAGATGTCATCCATGATGTCACTGAGGGTGGCAGCCGTCAACACTGCAGTCCACAGACTGGGCAGTACCTGGGATCTCTTTAATGATTCCAGACAGTTCTTGAACTAAAAATAAGTGCCACATCTGCTGGGCAAGGCTGACAATCTCATCAAAAACTGTATTTCCACTGTGCTTAATGTTCTGCCTCTGTCTGTCTCTTGGGCATTCCTTGAGGGTTTGGATGATCAGGGAAGAGGCAAAAGGAACTTCCTCAGTCTGGCCCTGCCTGTTCCGTACCGGTCAGTTTCACTGTCATTCTCAGACCCTTCTAATCACCAGTTACTAGGCAATATCATCAACCAAACATTTTTGCAGACAGACCCAGGGACTGATCTCGGTAGTCTGGGGTCCAATGTTTCTTCATGTGTCCAAATTTCCTCTCCTTATAAGGACATCAGTCAGACTGGCTTAGGGCCCACAGTAACAGCCTCAGCCTCATTTTAACTTAACTACCTCTTTAAAGGCAGTAACTCAAAATAGTCACCTTCTGAGGTACTAGGGGTGACAGCTTTAACATATGAATTCTCAGGGGACACAATTCAGCCCATAACAGCAGGTATAACGGGAAGTAGCTAGTAATAGCACAGCAGAAGTACTGAGAGCAAACTAAGTTATCTCTAAAAAACACATATCTAAAACCTACAACTACCAACTTATAAAATTAACATAAGAATATACACACATACTATTCTATTAACCATCAGTGTGGTGATGTTACCGTATCACATAGCCTCTGGAGACTCCAATGTACACTCAGGAGAGAATTAGAGTGAAAAAGGCCAATTACATCTTAGTATTTTCATGAGAATAGTAGGATCTTCTCGCCCCTCTAAAGGATCAGGGACTCTGAGGTGTCCAAAAATTACATTTTGAGAACCACAGATACAAGCTTTATGACCTCAGGCAAATTTCTTAACATTATTAAATCTCAGTTTCTAAAATGAGGTACAATAACACAAACTTATCAACTTATCAAGGGTTCCCTGATACCTCAGTTGGTAAAGAATCCATCTGCAATGCGGGAGACCTGGGTTCGATCCCTGAGTTGGGAAGATCCCCTAGAGAAGGGAAAGGTGACCCACTCCAGTATTCTGGCTTAGAGAATCCCATGAACTGTATAGTCCATGGGGTTGCAAAGAGTTGGACATGACTGATCAAATTTTGTTTCACTTCAACACCAACTTAAGTGGGCTTGTGAAGATTTAATGAATAAATACACATTTACAAATAAATGACAAATATTAAAACTCTTGTTAATATTAGCTGTTATCATTTGTGAAAAATTACTTAGCAATATAATATATGTGGTTAAATGCATAAGAAATAGTAACTTGTGGATGAGGAAATTTATTTTTAAATGAATATTTAAATTGAAGTATAACACACACACTGGAAAAAGTTTAAGACATAAAAGTATAGCTTGATGCTTTTTCACACAGTAAGCTTATTTTACTTTTAAGAGATCATTTTATTAACAATAAAGTTATTGATAAACAACCACAACAACAGCTGCCCCTTTTCTTACCTATAACATCCTTGGGCTTTGCTATCCATCTCCCTGCAGGCATAAAGACAGAATCTGAGAGGTGTTCCTTACTCATACCTCTCTGGCTCCCTTTAGTGCCAGGAAAATGGCAGAGTGCAAGAGCAAACCTGAACTAAGCTGTGTGTCATTATGAAGCTGGATTCTCATCAGTGTCCAATTTAGTAAACTCTGAAGTTCACTTAAAAATAACCATTATAAGTAATATTTATCATGTCTCTACCAAGGGTAGGAGTTTATTTGGGGGTAACTCATTATGCCCCATCCAAAAAAACCCACAAAATTATTCTCATAACAAAGTTCTTTTTATAACAACACAGATCTCGTGTAACAACTGTGGTGAGAGATTCTTTTCCCCCTCCTCTTCTTAAAAGAGTTAAGGGTGAAGCCAGTGGTGCCTTAAAAGTCAACCGGAGCGATGTTAGCTGCAACTTCACTCTATTTCAGTGCAGAATGAACTGCAAATTGGTAACACTAAGGGAGACTGGATTATAAGTAGAGATCAAATCCTCCAACCTTGACCTCATTACAGTTTGGTGAAAGGGGACCTGGAATCTTAAACAATTCTGTTAGCGACATCAAAAATTATTTGTTATACTGTTGCTCTTCATAAAATTTCTGTTATACATCAAAACTACCTGTTACTCCCTCTCTACAATAGTAGTTAAAAGTGTACTTTCTTTAGAGCTATGGTGTCTCAAAAATTTGTCTATTGGCATCCAGAAAAAAAACAAAACATAAACACATCCCCCCCCAATTCTATAGATAACTACTAACCTACAAAATTCTACAAAACACAAAAATACACAGGCACATACACTATTAGCCATCAGAGTGATGATGCCACCTTATCATGTGGCTGCTGGAAAACGCCACTTAACAGTAATGCTCAGTCCTTATATGCTCAGTTACCTCTAAATACTAAATAACAGAATTTCTGTTAAGAATTTATGACTTGGGGTAAAGAATCTGCCTGCCAATGCAGGAGACATGGATGCAATCCCTCGATTGGAAAGATCCCCTGAAGAAGGAATTGGCAACCCACTCCAGTATTCTTCCTGGGAAATCCCATGGACAGAGAAGCCTGGCAGGCTACAGTCCATGGGGTCATAAAAGAGTCAGACATGACTTAGCAACTAAACAACAAGAACATACAAAGTTACATTTTCCAAAGACAAAAATTTTATTTCTAAAAGCAGAAATCATACCTCTAATACTCAAAAGAAGACATCTTTATTTTCTGGCCAAGGCCGCCCAATGGTAGCTGTCAGAAAGAAGCCAGTTAGAAGCAGTACCAGATGAGATGAAGGCACTCAACTCCACAGTCGATTCTGCTATTCAGTACTACCCCTGGGAGCACTTATTCCCATATGCCATCGAACAATCAGAGGTGAGCGAAGTAAAAGCTCCACTTAAATAAAACCCAAATATTACCAGTAGAAAGCTTTTTGGAAAAACAACCAATCCTGCAGGCACCAATATTAAGTCCTGGAAGAATAAAATAGCTATGCCAGTGAATAAGTGATGGCAGCATTGTATCCCGATGTACATCAAGGGGGTCAAACTAAAACTAAACAGGAATATCAGAAAAAAACACAGTCACTTTAGAAATTCATTTATTCACAAATGATTTGTGCTGTCACAATGATAACAAACCTGAGTGTTACATACAGTCTTACCAGTTAGTGGCCTTATTAACACATGGGGTTCAGAATCAGACTTCTCAAACAGAAAATAATAATCAGGATGAGACTAAGTAGTGAAGGAAAGACAGAGGCCATGGAGGGGGCTGGAAGGGAAGACAGAGGCCATGGAGGGGGCTGTGAGGGGGCAGGGATGAGAGGTGACAGTGAAGCTGGAGCTCCCTAGCAGAGAATGCTGCAGGGCTGACGGGTGAGGCTAAGCAGAGGAGCCCCCACTCTCTGGTGGTCTGCAGCAAAGGAGTGCCTTCTGTGGTTGACATTCTCCTGGGAAACTCTGCACAGTCCTGCTGATATCATCGTTTCAATTGCTGCTGTCCTGGGAAGTAGACAGAAAAGAGCCATAATACCGCAGCTCCATCAGTGGTATGGGAAGGCAAGGGTTAGGGTAGGGTGAAGGAACAGGAATTGAATAAGCATAAAAGGGACCAACTTCAGAAGAAAAAGGACAGATCAAAGAAAGAGGTTAAAACCTTTACCAGTTATTTTGCTTAAGTTAAAGTTCTAAATAGTAAAGGAACTGAAAGCAGGGTCTCAGATATTTGTACATCCACATTCATAGGGCATTATTCACAACAGCCAAAAGGTGGAAGGAACCCAAGTGTCCATCGATGAAAGACTGGATAAACAAAATGCAGTAAATCGGCCCTCAACACATCCATGGATCCCACATCTGTGGAGTCAGTCAACTGTGGACCAAAAATATTCAGAAAGTTACAGAAAGGAAAACTTGAACTTACTGTGTGCCAGCAACTATTTACATGGCATTTACATTATATTTGGTCATTAAAAGTAATTTAGAAATGATTTAAAATATCCAGGATGGTATGTATAAGTTACATGCAAATACTATGCCATTTTACATAAGGGACTTGAGAATCCACAGATCAGAGGGAGGTCCTGGAACCAAGGGAACTGAGGGATGACTGTATACACATCCAATGGAATATTACTCATTCTTAAAAAGGAAGGAGGTCCTGACACATGCTATACCTAGATCTACCTTGAGGGCATGATGTTAAGGAGAATAAGCTAGTCACAAAAAGACAAATAATGTATGATTCCACTTATACGAGGTGGTCAAATCCATAGAAATAGAAAGTAAAATGGTGGTTGCTGGGAGGCAGGGGGAAAAGAAGAGTTTTTTAATGTGTACAGAGTTTCAGATTTGCAAGACGAAAAGGTTCTGGAGATATTTCACAAGATGAATATGATTAACACTACTGAACTGTACACTTTTAAGTGGTTTAAGACTGTAAAGTTTATGTTCTGTGTTTTTTACCACAATGAAAAAGAAACTCGGTACTGATTAAAAATTAGAGTGCAAGAGGAAGGGAAAAATACAAACCTTCTAGAATTTGTTGATATTTGATCTAGGTGGAGAGATTAATAAGATCACACATCTGTAATTCTCTTAAAGTATTAATATTAATACAAAAGAGTTTAAAGGCTGGGGCAAGATCAGTAGGTATATAAGAAATACTGCGAGTCTGAGCTCCCATGGGCTTCAGAGGTACACTTCCAGAGAAGAGCTCTGGAAAGAGAGGTAGATTCTGTGGAAGATGAACAGGCATATGTTACAGGCATATGTTCTCCCCATGCCCAAAACTAGCCTGGCTGACTGCAGTGACTGTGACAACCACTAGGCACCGTGGCATCCTCGGGGAGCCGCCCAGTGAAGTTACTGCCCAGTTTCCCACATCCCTCCTTGGCACTTAAAGTGATGAGACTTCTCCCTCAGCACCTTGTGAGGATGTTGAACTTCAGTGCTTCCCAAGAGCCACCTCAGGAGAAGTCAATCTGTCCACAGGAGGCATAGTTTCCAAAGCTGTCCACTGTGAACCTCTGAGAGATGTGAATTGAATTGAGCTTTAGCGTACCAAAGTAGAAGTTCTCAAATAGCTGAAAAGGAAAAATAAAAACCCAGAATGAATATCCAAAGAAAATCACAGACAAAAATAGTAAACATCAGATTCTCTTGTAAAAATCTCTTGCTGTGTGCATCCACAACAATCCCAACAAACCTCTTATGTTTTGTTTCTCAGTATTCTCATCTGAAAAATGATCCTAGAGAGCAGGGATAGGAGTGGGAGTCGGGGAAAAACAACAACTCTTCGTCGATTGATTGAACAGACTCCTCTGACAAAATGCACTAGAGAAAGAGGTCTGAGAAGTCAACTCCAAAATGTGTCTATTGAGGAGATATGACCAAGAACTTGTAACAGACATCCTGGGGCCACACCTTGATTCACATGGCTTAACAAAGCTGCTTCTATGGACTTTCAGTTACTGACCATGAGGAATGTTAGTTTTGTTACAGCCAGGATAAAATTTGATCTAATACATTCCTCTACCTCGTCAACAACATTTATTAGAAACAGTGACTAAAATAAACAGAAGATAAGGTTCCTGCCCTACAAATGATTTTGATAACCTAGCGAGGAGTTCAGAACACTCTCACACACAAAACAGCCAGGGAAACACTTCTATTCGATGATATAACAAGTACAAATGATAATGTTTATCCAAAACCTTTCATTAGACTTTGGATTCAAGCCAGCATCTGAAAGTAAATGCTCTTTACTACAACTCTTTATTTTAAAAGCTTTCAGCTTTGTCAGAGGAAGGGATGAGCCACATTCTGAGAAAGACCTATTCCCGTGATGAGCACGTTTACAAGGCAGAATGCAAAATGACATCAGAATTCATCCCAAGAAAATTAAGCTACAATGCTTAGATAAGGAGTGTCAAAGAGCAAAGGGCTGCCCTTTTTCTGTTACGATGCAAGAGTTGCTCTTAAATGTCAGCATGATCCCAAGAAAGCCTTTCAGTATGTGAACCAACCATGCTTGAGTAGAACCTAAGGCTGAGACCTTTGCACTCTAGCAAGTGACTGTCTTGTCTCTTCACTTATTTTTATACTCTCTCTACAGCCATGGACTTTAGCCATTGTCACCTTTTCTCTTCCTGCAATTAATCGCTTAGCAAAATGCCTGGGGTTCATTAAAGGCTAACTTTATAAAGCCCAGTAAATATTGATTCTTCAACATGACATCAACTTGACCCCAAAGATCTATTTAGAGCTTTGTGTGCTGCATTGTCTTGTCTTTCAGAAAGGTGATCAGCTCCTGCCTGCACTGATTTACACAATTAACTTCTCTTCCTGGCTTTGGCAGCGTGTTCAAACCATATCTACCCTTTTGTGTAAGAAAATACTGCCTGAAACGTTTATTGGCTATCCCCTTTGCTGAACATTAATCTGAAGTGAAAACCACGTCAACAAGACTGACAGATTTGTAGCTTTACAAACTGAAGCCTTCTAGGTACAACAAAGACATAACCAAATGGGCAATAAAAAACAAGACAAAAACAAAACTAAAAGGGAACTCATAATACTTTCAACGAGTTACTTTTTAGGGATTAGCAGCCCATGGTTCTCCTCTTTGTGCCTATGTTTCCATGTGATGGAGACACCACAGCCAGGAGCTGGAAGGTATTTATCTCTGACTTCACTTTGGCATGATCTGACAGGGAGATTTCTCATGCTTTACGTTTGAAGAGAAGAGTAAATACAACTATGATGAAGTTAGCTGGGATGTGATTTCAATGCAGTAATTACAAAACTGAAGCAGTAGACTGAACACAAATTCTCTTGCTGCTCTAAAGCAAGAGCAGTGGGTGGGAAGAG
Source organism: Nanger dama (assembly GCA_917880005.1). Taxonomy (NCBI): domain Eukaryota; kingdom Metazoa; phylum Chordata; class Mammalia; order Artiodactyla; family Bovidae; genus Nanger; species Nanger dama. The sequence goes on along the minus strand of CAKJTW010000028.1, from coordinate 17,517,719 downwards.
TGAAGTCAGTCTAAACTTTCAACAGGCCATGTGGGAGCTGTGGACAGACACCACCCCCCCAATAAAAGACCATAAAGGGCAAGGACTCAAAAAGATGAATAAGTCAAAGTACCTTCCTTATAAACTGCAAAGCACTGCTGAAAAGTAAATATTGCCTATGATGTTTACAACATCTTTCTGCTCTTTCTGAAGTGATGAAGTGAAGTGAAAGTTGCTCAGTCATGTCCAACTCTGCGACCCTATGCACTATACAGTTCATGGACTTCTCCAGGCCAGAATACTGGAGTGGGTAGCCTTTCCCTCCTCCAGGGGATCTTCCCAACCCAGGGACTGAACCAAGGTCTCCCTCATTGCAGGCACTTTTAAAATCTGTCCTTAGGAGATCAGCCCTGGGATTTCTTTGGAAGGAATGATGCTAAAGCTGAAACTCCAGTACTTTGGTCACCTCATGCGAAGAGTTGACTCATTGGAGAAGACTCTGATGCTAGGGAGGATTGGGGGCAGGAGGAGAAGTGGACGACAAAGGATGAGATGGCTGGATGGCATCACTGACTCGATGAACGTGAGTCTGAGTGAACTCCGGGAGATGGTGATGGACAGGGAGGCCTGGCGTGCTGCAATTCGTGGGGCTGCGAAGAGTCGGACACGACTGAGCGACTGAACTGAACTGAACTATTCTACCTTCATAGGTTGCCATCTTCTTCCACACCTGTGGTAACATCATAATCAAATGAATTTCTTATCCAAAGTCCCTATTGCAGTGTCAAGCTTCATCCTGGCCTTTTCAGTCCCCATGTCCTTGTACTCTATTTATGATGATTTAGTAACAATCTTTCATAGTTATTTTATTTTTAGTCATTGTTATATCTTCAGTCTTAAGCTTCTGTTTTAGTTCTGCCAATTATTTCTAGTGATTCATTAAAATATAAGCACTCTGGAAGAAGGGTATTTTATGTTCTTCAAAGCTGAATTCCACTATATGCTGTAATTGTAGCCAGGAAACTGTATATGATCAATAAATATTTGTTGGATAAAATGTGACAACAAAAACAAATGCTGAAAATGTCTGTGTGCTTTGTGTTGAAAAAGAGAAAACATGGCCTTGTTTAGATGGATATAAAGATTTTATTTATAGATCAACCGCCTAGGAATCCTTGAGGACTTACTCAATGGTATTACTTTTAATTATACCTCAACTGTAATTACTTGTGGAGAAAAATTTTATTGGTAACAGAAATTTCATATATTCCTTTAAATTTCTATGTTTCTTATTTGTCAAAGGCTAGTCTTGACTCACACTTTTGATCTGGAATGTCACTCAGCACCTGATGATGTGCATTTTCTTGTAAAGAGGCATATGACGTGGTGCTATATCCCAGGCCATCTGGTTAGGGAGACGGGGTATGTGTCAGAAGAGAGGCATGTTGATGACACGGCTGTGTTCACCTTGTGACAAGTTATTGTGTTATGTATTCAATTCAAAAGTTTACCTAACACAATATAGACAGTAAAGGTTAAGTGTGGGAGGAGAGGTGCAGGCAATCATTAAATGCAATGGGAGGTAAGAAAACGATGGCGAGGGCTCGCTCTCTAGACAAGCCCTTTAGAAGAGACAGAAACTGAGCTGGGCCTTGCAGCAAGTCTAAGACTTAGAGGAGGAAGGAGGGCAGCATGAAGGCAGAAATGGGTCTGGAGGGTCAAGATCAGTTTAGATGTATGCAGGGTTCCTAGAAAGAGGCAGTGAGAAGCACTAAGGCTAGAGACATAAGGAAGGTGAATCGGATTAAATGGAGGTGGTGGGGGGCAGGGGGGTCCTGAGGGTGAGATTCAGAAGTGAGACTTCACTCTAGATGGTGGGAACCACTGAAGGCTTCTGAGTAAGCTTGGGGCCCAAGAAGAAAACCAAAGGAAATTAATCTGGGTGTGATATATATCACAGTAACTGGAGAAAGGAACAAGGGAATAAAGAAAAGGAGACTAGGGTAGTATTTAAGTTGTGATATACTGTCTCTTGACTAAAAATAGTAGTAGTGGGCCTAGAAAGATTGGAGCAGATGTGAAATACTATGAATGAAACACAGAACAGACTCTGTGATTTTCTGGATATGAAGGAGGATACAGGAGACGAGAAAAGTCATGGATGACAGGGTAAAGGGTATGGGAGGGCACCAGTGATAGGAGCAGAATATTTCTGAGTGGGAGCAATTCTATACGGAAAAACAAAAACAGTTCAGGTCCGTATCTTTAGCTGTGTGTCTCAAGCCCTTCTCCAACCAAGGGTTTGCCTGGTATGCTCTGGAGAATAAAAATGAAAAGCATGACATCTATAGCACAGTTAAGTGGAAGCAGATCCCATAAAAAAACTTTACAACTGTCCATTCTTTTAAACTGAGTAGTAGTTCTCTAAATATTAGGGAAATGAACTACTTGTGTGATGAATTGCAAATATATTTTCCCCCAGTTTGTCATTTGTCTTTTGATTTTACTTACGGTGATTTTTGCCATGTCAATTTAAACTTTTATAAACGCAAATATATCATAACAGGAGATTTTTAAAACAAAGTTACCTAATGCAAATACTGTTATATATTAAAAGATCAAGATGAACAACAAACATATAAGTGTTGATAATAACACTAATGAAATAAAGATCATAACAGCCGGAGCTTACTGAGTAACCATGCATGTCGGGCAGTACACTTTGGGCTGTATGTGATCATCTGATGGCCTCCTCATTTTGAGCTGAACGTGAAGTTTAAAAGGCTAAAGTAACTCACCCAAGAATATACAGCAAATAAACGTAAGAAAACTGACACTCATATAGTTTGAAAAGGGGGAAAAAAGGAAACTAAGATTAAAAATCAGAAATTATATACAAACCAGAAACAGACCCATAGACATAGAAAACAAATGTCTGGTTACCAAAGAGGAAAGTAGGGGAGAGATAACTCAGGAATTTGGGATTAACCTATACACACTGCTGCTGCTGGTGCTGCTGAGTCGCTTCAGTCGTGTCCAACTCTGTGCGACCCCATAGATGGCAGCCCACCAGGCTCCGCTGTCCCTGGGATTCTCCAGGCAAGAACACTGGAGTGGGTTGCCATTTCCTTCTCCAATGCATGAAAGTGAAATCGCTCAGTCGTGTCCTACTCTTAGTGACCCCATGGTCTGCAGCCTACCAGGCTCCTCCGTCCATGGGATTTTCCAGGCAAGAGTACTGGAGTGGGCTGCCATTGCCTTCTCTGAACCTATACACACTATTATATATAAAATAGATAACCAACAAGGACCTACTGTATAACACCGGGAACTATACTCAATATTGGGTGATAATCTACATGAGGAAATAACTGGAAAAAAAAAAAGATATACATGTATGCACAAGTGAATCATTTTGCTGTATACCTGAAACAAACACAACATTGTAAATCAACTATACTTCAATTCCAATAGTCATGTACGAATGTGAGAGTTGGACCATACAGAAGGCTGAGCGTAGAAGAATTGATGCTTTCAAAGTGTGGTGCTAGAGAAGACTCTTGAGAGTCCCTTGGACACCAAGGAGATCAAACCAATCAGTCTGAAAGGAAATCAACTCTGAATATTCACTGGAAGAACTGATGCTGAAGTTGAAGATCCAATTCTTTGGCCACTGGATGCAAAGAACCGACTCACTGGAAAAGACCGTGATGCTGCGAAAGACTGAAGGCAGGAGGAGAAGGGGGTGATAGAGGAGGAGGTGGTTGGATGGCATCACCAATTCAATGGACATGAGTTTGAGCAAACTCCAGGAGATAGTGAGGGAAAGGGAAGCCTAGAGTGCTATAATTCATCAGGCTGCAAAGAGTTGGGCACTACTGAGTGACTGAACAACAATACTTCGATTAAAAAAAAAAAAAAAAAGATTCCATGTTCATGGATCAGAAGAATCAATATAGTGAAAATGAGTATACTACCCAAAGCAATCTGTAGATTCAATGCAATGCCTATCAAGCTACCAACCGTATTTTTCACAGAGCTAGAACAAATAATTTCACAATTTGTATGGAAATACAAAAAACCTCAAATAGCCAAAGCAATCTTGAGAAAGAAGACTGGAACTGGAGGAATCAATCTGCCTGACTTCAGACTATACTACAAAGCTACAGTCAAGACAGTATGGTACTGGCACAAAGACAGATATACAGATCAATGGAAAAAAATAGAAAACCCAGAGATAAATCCATGCATCTGTGGACACCTTATCTTTGACAAAGGAGGCAAGAATATACAATGGAGAAAAGACAATTTCTTTAACAAGTGGTGCTGGGAAAACTGGTCAACTACCTGTAAAAGAATGAAACTAGAACACTTTCTAAAACACCATACACAAAAATAAACTCAAATTGGATTAAAGATCTAAATGCAAGACCAGAAACTATAAAACTCCTAGAGGAAAACAAGAGCAAAACACTCCCTGACATATATCACAGCAGGATCCTTTATGATCCACCTCCCAGAGTAACAGAAATAAAAGCAAAAATAAACAAATGAGGCCTAACTAAAAGCTTTTGCACAATGAAGGAAACTATAAGCAAGGTGAAAAGACAGCCTTCAGAATGGGATAAAATAATAGCAAATGAAGCAACTGACAAAGAATTAAATCTCAAAAATATATAAGCAGCACATGTAGCTTAATACCAGAAAAATAAATGACCCAATCAAAATATAGGCCAAAGAACTAAACAGACATTTCTCCAAAGAAGACACACAGATGACTAACAAACACATGAAAAGATGCTCAACATCATTAGAGAAATGCAAATCAAAACCACAATGAGCTAACATCTCACAACGGTCAGAATGGCCACTATCCAAAAGTCTACAAACAACAAATGCTGGAGAGGGTGGGGAGAAAAGAGAACTCTCTTACACTGTTGGTGGGAATGCAAACTAGTACAGTCACTATGGAGAACAGTGTGGAGATTCTTTAAAAAACTGGAACTAGAACTGCCATAGGACCCATGACCCAGCAATCCCACTGCTGGGCATACACAACCAAGAAACCAGAATTGAAAGAGACACGTGTACCCCAATGTTCACTGCAGCACTGCTTACAATAGCCAGGACATGGAAGCAACCTAGGTGTCCATCAGTAGACAAATGCTGTGGTACATATACACAGTGGAATATAACTCAGCTATTAAAAAGAATCATTTGAATCAATTCTAATGAGGTGGATGAAACTGGAACCTGTTATACAGAGTGAAGTACGTCAGAAAGAAAAACACCAATACACTATATTAACACATATATATGGAATTTTAAAAGATGGTAACAATGACCCTATATGCAAGACAGCAAAAGAGACACAGATATAAACAACAGACTTTTGGACTCTATGGGAGAAGGCGAGGGTGGGATGATTTAAGAGAATAGCATTGAAACATGCATATTACCATATGTGAAATAGATCACCAGTCCAAGTTCGATGCATGAAACATGGCACTCAAAGCCAGTGCACTGGGACAACCCTGAAGGATGGGATGGGAAGGGAGGTCAGAGGGGAGTTCAGGATGGGGGACAATAAACTCCCATGGCTGATTCATGTCAATGTATGGCAAAAACCACTACAATGTTGTAAAGTAATTAGCGTCCAATTAAAATTAAAAACAAACAAACAAACAAAAAAAGACTCAAACTCAGGCAGCCTAACTCTAGAGTCTAAGCTCTTTAACCTCTGAATTCTTTCCTAGTAGGTGAGACCCCTTAAAACCTGGCCCTGTTAAACTACAGAGAGGAAAGCTTGACTCACAAAACTCCCAAAGGCTGAGATGAACATATTCTTTCCTTGCTACTTCTACTTTCACTTAATCTCTTATCTTGGACCTGGTTTAAGAATCAGTGGATCTAGTTCAGCTAGAAGAATTTTAATTGAATTCTGGTTGAAAATAAACACAAATCACATAAATGGCTCAATTTAATTAGGTACCTGAATGGAAAAGAAAAAGCTTAAACTACAAGATTAGAAAAGAAAAGAGAAACTCTGTTGCTCCTTTTAGGCTAACATTGTTGTCCAAAAAGAGCAAAGTGGTCTATTGCTTAGAAAATGAAAGACAGAACAGGAAAATTTTAAATTCAAAAAGAATTACAGCAAGGTATTTAAATCATGTTGAGTTTTTCTCCTCACTGTTGTTTTATAACAATTCCTTGGGGATTTTGAAACCTAAACTTTTTTCTTTCTGAGAACACTTCTCTCTGATGTGCACACACATAGAGTCCTGCTGTCCTGGAAGCCAGTATTTTTAAAGTCTGCCATAAAGGAACAAGACAATGAACAGCTGCACAAAACTACAAATATCTGATGAGAAAATAAAAACGGAGTTTAAGACCACCAATATTTGCAACATCACTTGTAAGTAATATGTACTAATTTGGACAATTTAAGAAGAATATTTAAAACCTAAGTATGACATTTGAAAAATGTCAACCATACAGTTGCTATCTTTTATTGACTACATTACTCAGTTATCTTCAGAAAATTAAACCAAGTTTTCCTATTACTGAGTAAAGAGAGAAATGTGGACCACCAAGATGAAAAGGTTTTTCGTCAAAACCAAAGCTTCCCTGACAGAATCTCAAGACCAAGACCTAACCATCTTGCTGTCCTCTGCTCACATGATCTGTGAAGCTTACCATTTTTTAGTTTGTACATGGTTGTTTCCTAGGGAGAACACAGAAGGAATTATTATTTCTGGTAGTATAGTAATTCACACTGAAAGAAAGCAAATAGCAAGACTTCAGGGCTAATTGTGGTCATTTTTCCTTGCACTCATTTCAGACCTTCTACTCCTTCCTCTCAGGCTCCATGACACAACCATAAAATACCAGACATAATTCCACACGTGATGAGGCTGAAAAGATGAGTCTGAAAATCTCAGTGAGAGGTAGGGACGAGAGTAGAGAGGAATCTTCTCATAGCTACAATCTCAAGCTACAGAACTGAATGAATGGCCAATCCTCAATAGCATAATGACAGATATGTTGGCGATCCCTGTCTATTGGACTTCCCAAATAAGGCCCTCTCTCTTTCTTCAATCTTAGACAAAGCAGTGGCCACTTTACTCTCTTCAAAGATTTCTCCTTTAGGGAAAATTTATTTCTTGTGCTAGGTAGACTCAGTGAGCTGTTTGCTGTCTAACATGACTTCAAAAAGAGGAAATTCAGTTTTGAAGTCTAAAAAGAAGATTCAAAATATGTAATTCCTGGCAAAAGAAATAAAAGCCAAAATAAACAAGTGACATCTAATTAAACTTACAAGCTTTGCATAACAAAGGAAATCAATGACAAAATGAAAAGACAACCTAATGAATGGGACAAAGTATTTGCAAATGATATGGCTGATAAGGGGTTAATATCCAAAATAAATAAACAGCTCATAAAACTCAGTAACAACCAAAAACAAAAAACAAACAAACAAACAAAAAAACAATTAAAAATGGGCAGAAGACCTGAATAGACATTTTCCCAAAAAAGACATACAGATGACTAAAAGGCACATGAAAAGATGTTCAACATCATTCATTATTAGACAAATGAAATGCAGGTGGAAACAAGGAGATAACACCTCACACTTGTTAGAATGGCTATCATCAAAAAGTCAATAACAAATGCTGATGAGGATGTGGAGAAAAGGGAATCCTCGTATACTGCTGGTGGAAATGTAAACTGGTACAGCCACTATGTAAACTGGTACATCAGGCATGGAGGTTCCTTATAAAACTAAAACAGAATATGACCCAGCCATTCCACTTCTGGATATATATTTTAAAAAAATTTTTAAACACCAATTCAAAAAATACATGCACATTAATATTCATAGCAGCACTGTTACATAATAGCCAAGAAATGAAAGCAAAGTAAGTATTCACCAGGAGATTAATAAATAAAGAAGATGTGGTATATCTAACATATATATACACATATACACACACATTCATACATATACACATATAAATATTTGTGTGTGTGTATATACAGGAATATTACTCTGCCATAAAAAAGAATGAAATTATGTCATTTGCAACAACGTGCAAATAAACCTAGCAAGTATTATGCTTAGCTAAAATATAACAAGCAGAAAAAGACAAATATTATATGCTATCACTTATATATAAAATCTAAAAAATAAAACGAATATACACAGCAAAATAGAAACAGACTCACAGATACAGAAAACAAATTAGTGGATACCAGCGTGGAGAGGAAGAGGGAAGGGGCAAGACAGGGATATGAGATTAAGAGACACAAAATACTATGTATAAAATAGATAAGCAAAAAGATATATTATACACTATAGGGAATCATAGCCATTACTTTGAAATAACTTTAAATGGAGCATAATCTATGAAAATACTGAATCACTCTGCTGTACACCTGAAACTAACATAATATTGTAAATCAACTATATATATATATTTTAAAATGTAAGTCCTATGAAATTTATAGTCATTCTTGATATATGCGAGTTAAACGAACTCTTAGAACATAATCTGGTGCAACTGAAAATAATACTAGTATTCAATTTATGCAAGTACTTAAAGGACAGAGTGGGTCCTGTTTCTCTCCCAACAAAGGATGATCTTTATTGTTTCCATGTATGGCAATTAGACTTCTGAAGCCTAAAATACACAGGGATACCAAATGCACACTACTTTCAAGTTTTCCCAGTGTTTTTCTTCTATAATCTGTTTTACCAACTTCTATTTCTCACAATTACCTCCTGTTTACAGATAAAAGTAACGGTAATAACACCATTTTGCACTTAATAGTAATGCTCACCCACTTCCCTTCTTACCAAGGATGGTATGAGGATGAATGGAAGACAGTCTGATAAACACTTTGAGCTCTCTGGAAGGCACTCCTGCAGGAAGCCTTGATGAGGCTAAATAACACCTTTCATCTAAGGATCTATAAGTATCTCACAAAGCCCAGATCATTAACCCTTCCAAAAATCACTGTGACATAAACCAGAGCTCAGCATTACTATCCTCATTTAAAAGATTAAGAAACAGAGACCGGCTAGGACCACTAGCACTGTGATATAAATTTCCAGCTTCTGGAACCCAGGCCAGCAGCAGGCCACGTCTATGTGGCAGTGTGCATGTGTCTCACAATCTGAGTAACAAATCTGCATCAAAGAACGCTAAGTGGGGCAGCAGCAGGCCACGTCTATGTGGCAGTGTGCATGTGTCTCACAATCTGAGTAACAAATCTGCATCAAAGAACGCTAAGTGGGGCAGAAGTCCCATTTGTGGGCTACGGGTATGCAATCTGACAGCAAAGGAAGTGGTCACTTGGTTTTGTGGCCATGAAAGAGAAATAAGTGATGTGAAAAAACTTTTATCATAGCCCTTGGAGGATCCTAATTGAAAACAACAAAATAAATAATGGTGTACTTCAGAAGTATTCTTTACACAGCTGGGCTCTAGGTACAATAATAAAAAGACTTTAGGCAGTAAACAGAAAGATGTGGACATCAGACTAAAAATATAAAAATTTGAAAAATACCACACAGCTTTTCATATGCTATATTGCTAATCACACTTAAGAGTTAGGATCACAAATAAGCTTCTTTTCCCACAAGTAAGTTTTGTTTCAAAGTCTTATTTGTTAAAATCCCCCAAACCGTAAAAAATGATTCTGAGTTTCTGACAAGGAACCCAGCAATTCCAACTTGCAAGCCTCCTTGTACCTTGCATTTTCTTTCTGGCTATGTGTGAGATTACTTCTGAAGAGAGCAAATATGAGAGATGCAAAGAGACAAGAAGGAAAATGATAATCCGACACCTCAGGTCCAAAACACCTTCCGTCCACGTCAAAAATATGCACACAGGCTGCACTCGCATAGATTCTTTCTAAATCTTCACAGAAGAATACAATAGAGTCGATTCACACTGGGGTAAGCCATGTCCCACCAAACACACACAAACATACACAACTTCACCTAGAAACCAAAGACAGAAACTTTGTTTTTATTTAAGAAGTGAAGTGAAGTCGCTCAGTCGTTTCCGACTCTTTGCGACCCCATGGACTTGTAGCCTATCAGGCTCGTCCGTCCATGTGATTTTCCAGGCAAGAGTGCTGGAGTGGATTGCCATTTCCTTCTCCAGGGGATCTTCCCAACCCCGGAACTGAACCCAGGTCTCCCGCATTGCAGGCAGACGCTTTACCACCAGGGAAGCCTTTTCATTGAAGAGAGAAATCAAAACAGTTCTTAGGGCAAACGAGACTTCAGTGCTTTCCTGTCCATAACCACACGGCTACTCTCTCCCTCAATTTTTCCATCTTTACACAGGGACAACACCTTACAAGGATATTCTGCAGTTACAGGAAGATCAATTATCAGACGGTATTTTGAGCTCTATTATTGTCACTCACCAACTAAAACCTCCAATGCATCACCACAGGACAAAAAGCAGCTTCTTTAAAAGAAAATAAGAAAAGTCAAGTAGGAACTCTGATAGCTTACAGTCTCTGCAGTCATCAACTGGCCTCATGGGGCTGTAATATTTTTAAAGAATGGAGCAGAAACATCGTCTTCAGAATAAAAGACAATGTGGCTGTTAGGTGGCTACTCTCCCAGTCTTCTCCAAATATAGCCCTAACTCCACCTCAGATACCACATCTAATCTGAAATCTGAGACTACAGCAATCAGTGGTGAGACAGCCAATAATAACAGCTAATAATAGCCAATAAAAATGGGACATAATGTATTTCCAGAAGGCCGGGGCACCTCAGAGCCAAGGAACAAGTCAAGGCCAGTCTGTGTGAGAAGTAATCCTTTTCGGCAACTACCTCTGTAATCAGAGGACTCAGCCACAATTTTTCAGCCCTATTAGCACATCCCTCCCGCTTTGGGCACCTCCGTTATATCAGTACCAAAAAGCTTGCATGTCACCAGAGCCGAAGCCTCGTCTCCACTGACTTCAATGGCATGGGAACGTCGTCAGGCTGTGCACACAGAATAGGAACGTGAACTTCCCTCACTGATTCTGCTCTCCCAAACCATGTGCCTGTCTTGGCTGTAGTGAGCATGAGGAATGTTATGAGGAGCCTGACCTGAGGAGCCGTTAGGCAGAAGCCAGACAAACAGCCAAGGAATGAAGGCTTTAAAACCTCCTTCAAATAATTTCACAGGGTTGCACTTCTGGATGTGTGGCCTGAGCCACACTGCTGACGTGAGGATTATCAAGTTTAAGACTCAGCTGGTAAGGTCAAATGACCTATTAAGAGAGTGAATTAAAATCGTTCTATACAAACAGAATGCCAGGCAGTTCTGCTGAGCCCCTCAATACTCAAAATGCCAAGGGACTTCCCCCTCCTCTCCCTTCCCTTTTTGGTTTTTAAAAGTAACAAGAAAAAAAATGTGGGGTGGAGGCAGGAGGCAGGAAGCGAGAAGAGGCTGTGCTGACACGGCTGAAGAACCCGACCTCATCTCAGCAGACACCAGCACGCTCTGCCAGTTTCCACAGCAGCATGCAGGATTAGCATCAGAGAGAGGCCGCTGGGATGCAGTTTACTGCAAAATTACTTCCGGAGAAAGCCTTGCCTTCAGGCATGGATATTATTGCTTCTTCGGGGCAAAACTGCTCCAGGAGGCTGCTGGTGAGCAGGAACTCTTCAATGCCCTAGGCTTGTGCCCATCGATCCTAAAGGCAGATGCCCTTTCAGAATCTAGGTTGTTTCCACAGATAAATTCTTTCCCTCAGAAGGCGGCCACCTAATGCTCATTCAAATGTGTTACCACTCTTACTTTCAGCTTGGTCATCTTCCCTCAGGGATTACTCATAACTGTCCCTCAAACAATAGCAACAGGAGGTAAGTGTTTGATCTTTGTATCATACATATCATACAGGAGAAAGGAAGTGCCAGTCAGCAGAAAGGGGCAGAGATGATTTCCGCTAGGCCTGGGGGTTCTCTGGGCAAGTGGCTTTAGGCTGGCAGGGCATAAAGATGCTGACTATTGTGTCAAGTGACAAATTCGGAAAAAGAACAATGAGATGGGAGAAAAGGTCATCAGGTGCAGCCACCTCCACTCCAACTTCGCCAATGGGAGGACAGCAATCAGAAAAGTTGAAACAGCAAATCAGAGGCCCCCTGGCGACATCAGGCACTGGCAAGAGTATATATGCATATAAATAAGAGCTGTCCAAAAAATAGCTGGGTTTGAAATGCTTCCTCGGAAGATGGGAGAGAGGTTGCCACATGTTATCTTAGATTTTCAACTAAATCATCTTATCTTATTAGACAACAAAACATGAAATATTCTGTCCTCTTGTCAGGACCATAGGAAACCTGCTTTCAGTAGCCCCAATGCAACATTATCTATTATGACACACTCTTATCTGTAATCCAATCCAGATGGCCTCCTTCCCTTCTGCAAAGGTGTGGGCTAAATGCCAAATAAGCAAAAGGCCTTGGGAAAGGGATAAGGTTATCATTCCTACCCTGCCAACACACTTCAGGAGTTGCAAGATCTCTACAATTTAAGGAACTGGTATTAATGTTTTAACTTACAACTGAGAGAACAAACTTTGAACTAGAGTTCTGAGTGATTTATTATGTTTTGTTTTTCTACTTTTATTTTGTAATCATAGTGTTCACCTATGAGCATTAATTCTAAAATTGCTTCATCACTGAGATATGGGAAAGAGGACATAATTTCTTAAGAAATCATCACAGTTTCACGGCATCATGAACTTCACTCTCATTTCTTTATTTCTTCCCATGATGTCCTCCAACATTTGGAATAACACTTAGATATCTGTTGGCACCAAGCCACCTAATCTAACATCGTTTCATTTGGCCTGGTCTCTAAACAATAGGCTGACTCAAAAAGACAGAGCCCTGTCACCTCTTTAGGTACAAATTTATACTGGCTTGTTGTTCAGATGCCAAGTCCTGTCCGACTCTTTAAGATCCCATGAACTGTAGCACACCAGGCTCCTCTGTCCTCCACTATCTCCCAGAATTTGCTCAAACTTATATCCATTGAGTTGGTGATGCTATTAATAACTAACCATCTCATCCTCTGCTGCCCTCTTCTTCTTTTGCCTTCAGTCTTTCCCAGCATCAGATTCTTTGTGGTGTGTTTACACTGTAGCTAAAAAACCACAATGGAATATATAATACATGCCCATATAATGCATAAAATGGAATATTATATGGGCATGTAAACATATAGTGGAATATTAGTCAGTCTTAAACTAGGTCCTGATACATGCTACAATGTGGATGAAGCTTGGAAATGTTATAGGATTGAAACAAACCAGAAACAAGGAAAATACTGTATAATTCCACTCTTATGTGGTACATATAGGAGCCAAATTCACAGAGACAGAAAGCAGAATAATGAGTTCTAAGGGCGGACGGGAAGGGAGAATAAACGGACGGGAAGGGAGAATAAAGTTACTGTTTAATGGGTACAGAGTTTCAACTTGGGATGATCCAGTTCTGGAGCTGGATGGTAGTGATGGTTACAGGACAATGTGATGGGTTATTAATGCCACTGAATTATATACTTAAAGTGGTTAACATGGTGAATCTTATGTATATTTCACCACAACTAAAAAATTCCATAAAACTCAATGGATCCAAGTGAATCATAACCCAACTCCCTTCATTTGTGAGCCACCGGGGAAGCAAATGATATACTAGACCCTTAGAAATGAATATATAAAAGAGATGAATATTTCCCACAGTAACAACAAGTATACTGTTTAAAGAATTCACAGTAAGGGGATCAGAAAGACCAACTGAATATCTGTCCCCATCTCCCAGAAATACAGCAAACAGTAGTTTAGTGTTTTATACTGAGGAGGGATTCAATACAATATTTTTCATTCTGATAAAAAACAGAAATGATTTTAAGAAAAGTAATTTTAACCACATAATTACTTTCTACTCTCACTGTCTTTTCCTATTTCTTGTCATCACATAGGTTAGGCTTTCTAAACCTGCCATTCCCTGCCTGAGCCAAGACAAGGCATGAAGTATCCCAGAGCCATGGCAAAGACAAACAGCCAATAAACATAAATTTGAAAGAGAGTGAAGGGAGGAAAAAACGTCTTGTATAAACAGACAGCCACAAACCAGGGAGGGGGCATCTTTCTAGAATGGATGCTGGCTCTGTCAAAAATCAGCTAACAGCTTGCTCTCCAGCTTCATTTTAACAATGGCTTCGCCTCACTGACAGTCATATTTTTGGGTGCCCTCATTAGTGTTTTAAGACTTCACTTTCCAGGCAAAGTGACACATGAAGCAAATTCAGAGGATAAGTTTTGGTGAAATCCTACTTGGATTTGCATTGCCCCCTGCCCCCAACCCAGTAATCTAAAACAAGAAATGTACCAAACCAAACTGAAGCCCTTCAAACTGTACTTTTCCTTATATATCTGATGCTCCAATCACCTGGCAGAAGTCTTTCAGATTTTTAACATAAAACACATTATTTCTATTACTAGCAAAATATGAAAAGCCCCTAATGATTTCTTACATCTCCCATTTGCTTAAGTTTCATTCTGTAATCATCAAGAATGCAGGCTGAGCCACACATTATCACTAACACAGCAAAGCAAGAGTGGCCGTATTTTGGCAAGGCGTTTTATCACAGGTTCCTTCCTATATGTCACATTTTTCAATAGTCATGCCAGTAATGTATTTGAGACTGATTTACTTAAAAGTTCACTGGCATTTACTCTTCATTCAATACCTTTTATTAATACATTCTGCAATAAGGCATAAATGAAAATGTGAAAGAAATCACTGTTTATGTCTCAAGTTAATCAGTGTCGCTCAGACACTAAACAACCTGCTTGAAATGCAGGAGACCTGGGTTCAATCCCTGGGTCAGAAAAATCTCCTGGAGAAGGGAATGGCTACCCACTCCAGTATTCTTGCCTGGAAAATTCCATGGAGGGAGGAGCCTGGCAGGTTACAGTACATGGGGTCGCAAAGAGTTGGACATGAAAAGTGACTAATACATTCACTTTTACTCTTTCACAGAGAAACACAAGACTAATTTTGGATGTATTTTGAAATAAAAGAAATTTAAGTATAAATTCAAGCTCAAAATTATTCTTATCAGCTGAATTTTGCTGATGTGAAGTAATAAAGTTACAATCAAATTTAACTGAAAAATAAATTTATCAACAGAAGATTGTGAGGTATGAGTTATCAGTATATTTGACTCTGGGCTCTCTTTTCTGGCATTTAGTAAACTAATTTTTAAAAAATATTTGCTAGAAAAGAGTTAACAAAAATGCAATAGGATTGACACTGTTAACTAAATACTTATGACATAAATAATATATCTTGTCAGTCAGTTCAGTTGCTCAGTCGTGTCTGACTCTTTGCGACCTCACAAACTGCAGCACGCCAGGCCTCCCTGTCCATCATCAACTCCCAGAGTCCACCCAAACCCATGTCCATCAAGTCAATGATGCCATCCAACCATCTCATCCTCTGTTATCCCCTTCTCCTCCTGCCCTCAATCTTCCCCAGTATCAGGGTCTTTTCAAATGAGTCAGCTCTTTGCATCAGGTGGCCGAAGTATTGGAGTTTCAGCTTCAACATCAGTCCTTCCAATGAATACCCAGAACTGATCTCCTTTAGAATGGACTGGTTGGATTTCCTTGCAGTCCAAGAGACTCTCAAGAGTCTTCTCCAACACCACAGTCCCAAAGCATCAATTATTTGGTGCTCAGCTTTCTTCACAGTCCAACTCTCACATCCGTACATGACCACTGGAAAAACCATGGCGTAGTTGGACTAGACGGGCCTTTGTTGGCACAGTAATGTCTCTGCTTTTTAATATGCTGTCTAGGTTGGTCATTAACTTTCCTGCCAAAGGGTAAGCGTCTTTTAATTTCATGGCTGCACTCACCATCTGCAGTGATTTTGGAGCCCCCAAAATAAAGTCAGCCACTGTTTCCACTGTTTCCCCATCTATTTCCCAGGACGTGATGGGACCGGATGCCATGATCTTCGTTTTCTGAATGTTGAGCTTTAAGCCAACTTTTGCACTCTCCTCTTTCACGTTCATCAAGAGGCTCTTCAGTTCCTCTTCACTTTCTGCCATAAGGGTAGTGTCATCTGCACATCTGAGGTTATTGATATTTCTCCCAGCAGTCTTGATTCCAGCTTGTGGTTCCTCCAGCCCAGCGTTTCTCATGATGTACTCCGCATATAAGTTAAATAAGCAGGGTGACAATATACAGCCTTGACGGACTCCTTTGCCTATTTGGAGCCAGTCTGTTGTTCCACGTCCAGTTCTGACTGTTGCTTCCTGACCTGCATATAGGTTTCTCAAGAGGCAGGTCAGGTGGTCTGGTATCCCTATCTCTTTCAGAATTTTCCAGTTTATTGTGATCCACACAGTCAAAGGCTTTGGCAGAATCAATAAAGCAGAAATAGATGTTTTTCTGGAACTCTTGCTTTTTTGATGATCCAGTGGTTGTTGGCAATTTGATCTCTGGTTCTTCTGCCTTTTCTAAAACCAGCTTGAACATCTGGAAGTTCATGTATTGCTGAAGCCTGGCTTGGAGCATTTTGAGTATTACTTTACTAGTGTGTGAGATGAGTGCAATTGTGCGGTAGTTTGAGCATTCTTTGGCATTTCCTTTCTTTGGGGATCGGAATGAAAACTAATCTTTTCCAGTCCTGTGGCCACTGCTGAGCTTTCCAAATTTGCTGGCTTATTGAGTGCAGCACTTTCACAGCATCATCTTTCAGTATTTGAAATAGCTCAACTGGAATTCCATCACCTCTACTAACTTTGTTTGTAGTGATGCTTCCTAAGGCCCGCTTGACTTCACATTCCAAGATGTCTTGCTCTAGGTGAGTGATCACACCATCGTGATTATCTTGGTCGTGAAGATCTTTTGTACAGTTCTTCTGTGTTTTCTTGCCACCTCTTCTTAGTATCTTCTGCTTCTGTCAGGTCCCCACCATTTCTGTTCTTTATCAAGCCCATCTTTGCATGAAATGTTCCCTTCGTATCTCTAATTTTCTTGAAGAGTTCTCTAGTCTTTCCCGTTTTGTTGTTTTCCTCTATTTCTTTGCATTAATCACTGAGGCAGGCTTTCTTATCTCTCCTTGCTATTCTTTGGAACTCTGAATTCAGATGCTTCTATCTTTCCTTTTCTCCTTTGCTTTTTACTTCCCTTCTTTTCACAGCTATTTGTAAAGCCTCCCCAGACAGCCATTTTGCTTTTTGCATTTCTTTTCCATGGGGATGGTCTTGATCCCTATCTCCTGTCACGAACCTCCATCTATAGTTCATCAGGCATTCTATCTACCAGATCTAGGCCCTTAAATCTATTTCTCACTTCCACTGTTTAGTCATAAGGGATTTGATTTAGGTCATACCTGAATGGTCTAGTGGTTTTCACCACTTTGCTCAATTTCAGTCTGAATTTGGCAATAATATATCTTGAGCCCTATTAAATATGAGCATCATATCTCATCATAAAGCAGGAAGGACACTGGGTGAAATTAAAAAAAAATTAAATACTAATCTTTAAGACAGGGGTCAGAAAACTTTTTCCATAAAGGATCAAGTTGCTGTTGTTGTTTACTTGCTAAGTCATGTCTGATTCTTTTTCAAACCCATGGACTATATGTAGTTCCCCAGACTTCTCTCTCCATGAGATTCCCAGGCGAGAAAACTAGAGTGGGTTGCTACTTCCTTCTCCAGGGGATCTTCTATATTCAGGGATCAAATCCAAGTCTCTGCACTGCAGGCAGATTCTTTACCACTGATCCACCTGGGAAGTCCCATACATGTATAAAGATATATGCAAAGGATCAAATAGCCATATTCTGTCATCACAACTACTTAACTATGGCACTATGGCAAAAACGCAGTCAGTGGATAAATAAAGGAAGATTGCTGTGCTCCAATAAAATTTTACTTAGAGACCCTGATATTAGAATTTCATATAATTTTTACATGTCATGAAATATTATTCTTCTTTTAATTTTTTTCAACCATTAAAAAATAGAAACACTATTCATAGTTTGAGGGCCATACAACGAAACAGGTAACAGGGCAAATTTGGGCCTTACACCATAGCTTGCTGACTCCTGAGAGTTTACAATTTCAAGTATGAGGCAAAAAAAAAAACCCTTTGTCAAACAAAACCTTTTTCTTTTCTTTTTGAAAAGAAAAATCAACAGAAATTTATAGGTTTCTGATCTTTATAGAAAAACAGTTTTAGCTTCCTGAATGCTTGCCAGCACAAGAGACATAGCTAAACACTGACAGTCTCTGCACAAAGTAAGGGGGTGGAGGCAAGGCACTGAGAACTAGAAGCTTGCCACTAACTGGGATGGTCCTCACCATTACAGAGGAAGCAACATCTGTATAGGACTCTGAAGAATGAGTAGGATTTGGATAGAACAAGACTGCAGTAAAAGAGAGAGAGAGAGAGATAAGGGCAAAACTTCAGGACCTAGCCATATAAGCCAATGAATTAAAAAGAAATAAAAGCCAGATCCAGAAAAAGGGAAAAAAACCAGCAGAACCAACTGCCAGTGAAGCCAAGAGAAGAGAACATTTGAAAGAGAAAAGGGCTTAAAATTCTCAACGTGGTTACTGGGAAAAAATAAAAGGAGGTCAAGGCACGGGACAAATGGTGGCTGTTGGTGACTTTTTATCCTGCGGTTTCAGTGTAGTGATAGAGCTGACAGATAACGTTTCATGGTATTAAACAGGGAAAAGTCTGAAAGGGATGCTGGTGGGAAGAATGGCTTTATAGAGATATACACTATTTTCTTAAGTAAAACAAACAAAAAACATTTTAGTGAAAGTCACATCTTTCACTTTCACTACCTTATTAGTAGCTTGCTCAATACAAGACATCCTAATCAGGAAGCTGTTTCTTACATTAAATTCTAATGCCCTTTGAAATTAAATGGGCCAAATTTTGTGGTAAGATCAAGAATTAATAAAAGTTACATTTATCCTAAATGCTGAATAAAACGCAGGAAAGACTTCAACAAATTTTCTTAAAAAAAAAAAAACCGCACACAACTGTAACAAATGGTAGTGTCCTACTTCCATTGTCTTTTCCTTGCCTTTTTTAGTTTAAAGAATTTTGTATGTCAATGAAGTTTCAGTCTTGCAGAAAGTTACAAAAACTGTGAAAAGAATTCCTGGATACCTTTTATCCTTAAAAATAAATAAATAAATAACAACTTCAATCAAAGCATTCTGTTGATTTCCTGGTTTTTGTCCTTTGTAATGTGGATACTGCCAACGAATTCTGGACATTCAATTTGAAAAGCGCTGGAGTCTAAGTAGTTTAGTTAATGTTGTCCATGATTCAGTCACAAGTTGTAGGAAAGAAAAGTGCAATATAAGCTTACTCAACAAAACCAGAATTCACTTGGCTTCTTTAATCTGTAGGCTGATGTCTTTCATCAGCTTTGGCCTATTCTCTCTCTCCTCTCCTGGGCTCCTGGGATTCAAATTAAATGTGTGTTAGGGTGTCTCATTCTCTCCTATAAGCCTCTTTTTCTCTTATCTGTAATTTTTACTTTTCCTCTCTGCAAATGTAACATGCTGGATCATATTTTCTGATATAATTTCTAGGTCACTATTTTCCTCTGCAGCCATACCTAATTTGCTGCCAAATCCATCTACGGAGCTCTTACGTTCACTTACACAGTTTCATAGTTCTAGCATTTCATAGTTCTATCTAGTATTTCTACTTGGTTCTTTTCCAAAACTGCTACATCACTTTTTCTTTGCAATAGTTTCCAACTACCTGATTAGAAAAAGTTATTTTTAGCCAAAGTCTGATGATAATTTTAGTATTTCATGTCTATGAGTTCTGGATGTCTGTTTGCTCATGGTGGGCAATTTCCTCATATACCTAGTTATTTGTGTGTTGGTCATTTGGGGGGCAAAAATTCTTTGGAAGAATATTTTTAGGCAGAGAGTGATGAGACTTTCTTCCAGAGAGGTTTTTTTTTTTCCTTATTATTGTCAAGTCTCTGGAAACACTACCAGTCCTGGGGCTCTTTCATCCAACTTCAAGACTCCAAGGTCTATTTTCTCCCCTTAAGAATCCTAACAGTTAATTTTTGCACTGTTTGAAGATCCTCTTCATCAGATTTTTTTTTCCCTCATATTTTCTGTCTCTCTCCACACTGTCAGAGATTTCCTTGACATTATTTTCTAAACCTTAATTGAATATATAAATATGTGGGTATATATGTTTTCTCTATGAACTCTCTTCTGACAGAAACCTTTTTGTACAGCATCTCATTTTTATTTTCCAAGTGAAATTCTTCAGAAAGTTGTACACTTGTTCCTCTAACAAGCTGCCTATTTTACATGATTGTCAAGAATGATGTGATTGCTTTCAATGTATGGATAAAAGCTACTACAAAATATTAGTATGTCCAAGCACAGTGAATTTAATAAGTGTCCATGGTGTATAAGCATGAACAGCTTAAAGAGAAAGTGGCATCTGCATAGTGATTCAACTTAAATAAAATTAAAATTTTAAGTCACAGAAATATCAGGTAGCAAAAATGACACCACAGCCGTGGTGGTAATGAGAGATAGCAACTTCTTTCTACATTCAATCTGCTGTTATTCATACTGATGTAATAGTGTAATGAAACATTTAGCAATAGATTTTCAAGGACAGGCTTTCTGAAAAAGGTAAATTTGAGGAAAAAGTTCTAAAGATGAACCACAAGACTAAGAAGCAATTTTCAAGAACAGTATGTAATACGGCTTAGTATTCAATTGGATAATAAAAACACAATATTTTCTTCCTCAGAAATAGTATACTTTCTAAATGCTTGTCTTCCTTTGTAGTCATTAATATATTCTTAAAAAAATCATGACTGAGTTCTCAATCTAATCTCTCTTCCTTTGAAAGAATAAAAATGAATTCCTTTTTTCAATATTCTTCTAGTACTCCAAAACAAAGTAATCATTGAAAACAAACCTCTTCACTAACAGTGTTTAGGAACTTAATTGTGCCTTTGTTACCTTAAGACAAACAGACTACAGAGTTGGCCAGGAACGGGCATGTGAGGTTCATTCTGCTTTTGACCTTGGTAGTAGTTATACTGTTCACTTTATGATTATTTGTTTAAAAGTACATATATGTTTGGGCACTTTTACCAAGAGAATAAATAGCATGCATTTTTAAACATCTTCCTTATAGAAACTTCCCTAAGTAAAAAAACTAAACAAAGCTCTCATTGAAATGTATTCATTCTACTGTCCTCTTAAATACTTTAAGAGCCAGAGATGGAAAAAGAGCAAAACTGAATGAAATACTTGAGTCACTCTTATTTACATCTTTTAAGAAAACTCTCAATGTAGCTAGCTAGATTTAAAACATATTCTCAGGTAAAGTGCTATTAAATATTAATATAGTAAAATACTGCTAATTCCCTCTTTCTCTAAATTTAAATATTCTTATCTATAAAATGGAAACACATGTGCTTTTTACTTGGTTTATATGCTCCAGGATTTTTAAGTATCTAAAGAAATGGCACTTTTGTCCTTTACTTTTGGACCTACAGTACATTCTGCTGCTGCTGCTAACTAGCTTCAGTCGTGTCCAACTCTGTGTGACCCCATCGACGGCAGCCCACCAGGTTCCTCTGTCCCTGGGATTCTCCAGGCAAGAACACTGGAGTGGGTTGCCATATCCTTCTCCAATGCATGCATGCATGCTAAGTCGCTTCAGTCGTGTCCGACTCTGTGCAATCCCATGGACAGCAGCCCACCAGGCTCTTCTGTCCACAAGACTCTCCAGGCAAGAATACTGGAGTGGGTGGCCATTTCCTTCTCCAGCACTTTCTATTCCTTCCCAAATATATTACTGTGTCTTTATTTGTACTGTGGAGACTACAAGCTAGGGCTCTAATGTCTCCTCTTCACCTTGCATTTAGAAGCTATGCTTTTAAACAGTTACTACTGCATCCCTATTCAATCTGCTGAGAGCATAGTCTTGGAATACTGATTCAACTGCATAAGGGCATTTCATGGGTCCCCCAAACAAGACTGCCACTAAGACCACTTCTCCCTCCAGAAGCTGGCAATCAATGACCATCCTACTTCTGGCTAGTGAGGGAGCAGTTATTTCCTGGCAGAATGTTTTTAGGTCAGCATGATTTCTCCATTTACAAGCTTATCACTGCATTACAGATAACCAAACCACATCTTTGCTCCTATCTCTTAGATGAGAAATGGAAACTCTGACAGGACACTAGCCTATTAATGAGGCCAAGGTCGTCTTCACTTGTATGTACATCTTCCTTTCAGAGCCATCTGTCAGTCTTCCATAAAAAGCTACCATTACTAAATACACTACTTTTCTTGTTTGAAAAACACAAGGGAATTATTCCCTAGCTGTCAGTTCTTCTTTCAAAGTCCTTCTCAGAATAATAAAATTCTTATTTTAACTAGGAATAATCAGATACTAGTCTATAATAGCTGCAAGAATTCTCAAAAGAGCTATACAAAAGAAAAACATAGCTTCTACCTCCAAAAGTCATTGGAGATCTTTTTTTTTCTTATTAAGGCATCCAGAACACATAATATTGCACTGAGTCAAAAGGACCAATTCTCTTCATGGAGTAGAATAGCAATTGGCTGTTACTCATTAAATTCTTACAGCAATGAGCAATGACTCGCATTCTCATTTTGTTTCTCTTTGAATAGCAGATGAAGTTGATTTTTTTCCAAGGCTGCTTCCCATCACCAGCATTCCTGATCCTTGACCTGTGTAGCTGTTAGTTAATATGCTGCACACATATACTTGGGCTCCTTAACAACCAATGCTGTTAACCTTTCTGTTTACTCCAAGTCAGTTCCTATCTTGTTAGTGAGAGTGATTTTTTTTCCCTTTCGGAACATAATAATTATATCTGGTACAAAAACTACATATATAATCCATCGGTTTTTTTAATCTCTTGGTTTTTTTTTTTTCCCAAGGGATTCAGGGACCATGGGTTTTCATATTCTAATTAAGAAAACTTGTAATTCCAAAAAAGTACACTGCTACAGCTACTTTATAAATATAGCTATTTATATGTCTTATATGTCTGGAGAATCAGTGTTGGATGCTACATTTTATCTTTATTCTCAAAGAAAAGTTAATTTCTTTGATTAAATATAAGAGAAAGATTATATTTTCTGGAACTAATGATTAAAAAGTAATATGTTATAGATTCTATCAAAAGATATTTTGTTACAACTACCTGTGTTCAAAGGTATTTCTCTTCCTCCATCTCATAATCTGCTCCCATCATTTTATACTGTAATTACCCATTAATCTGCTGTATCTCTCAGAGATAGGAAGCTCCTGGAAGGTAGGGACTGTATCATAATGACTGTTTTATCTGCAGAGCACATAGTCTGACTGATAGCACACAGTCAATATTTCTGTTGGTCTTAGTATGACATTCACCTCAAAAGTCTAATTGTTAATTAGCCAGTTTTAGACTAACCGGCACACCCACGGCCCCAACATCTATGTCGTCAGATATTATCACATTTCAAACAGAGAGGCCCGATTTCAAGTATCTACTGATCTCTGCCTAAACACCGAGCATCTTTATGAAGAAGGTAGAAAAGCTAATTTGTGAGTTTTAAATCTTTTTTTCTGATTTAAACTCTGCTACTATCTATCAGTAACCTTTGGCAAGTCACTTTAACCATATTGGATCTTGCACCCTTAGAGAGTAAAATGAGGAACTGGATTAAATAGTTTGCAAGAACCTCGCTGGGCCCGGTTCTAGAATCCCAATTAGGCATTCAACAGTAAGGGTACAACTGTTACAGCAAGCTTTGCCAACACTAGAGGGAGCTATGTCCATGTTATCATTGGGGTGGGTTAGAAAGATTTCCAAGCCAAGCATCTTTAAATGGAAAACCGACTTTCCAGAATGAGAGAAGTTAAATGCCAAACAAGAGACCCATACTGTTCATACAGGCACTTCTCAGGCTACCTCCTTCTTACAGATGGTAAAGCACCCTCAACTTGCATCAGTATACCTTTTGGGCTTAATTCTAATTTCAAAGGAACCAAGTTGGCTTGAGTCATTCCAACAGATTTCTTTCTCCATTCATCTAGCTTCTTTATCAAATTAACAGTAACAAAAAAAGCAAAATAATGAATGCTATTATTTTAAAAGCCTCAGGAAATGAGCTAGAGGAGGAAAGAGATTCATATCACAATAAAGCTGTGGCCTGGGAAAAAAGTTAACTGCAACTGAATTCATTAGCAACTTGCCACTCAAACTGAAGCTACCAGAGCTACTTTGAAAATAAAACTATTCAAAGAGAGGAAAGGTATCAAGGAAAAGAAGGAATCAACAAAGCTCTGTAATGTGGGAGCTGGAATGCTGCCTAAAGAGAATGCTGCCATTGCTCTGCTAGGCTCTGCAAAGAGAAGCTTGCAGCTGCTGAAGAGTGATGTCATTAATTAGAGGTAATGGGGTCATATTAGACATTTGGCAAGAAATCTGTCAAGTGACAAGATAAAGGAATGGAGGAAAAAGAAAAACATTTCTAAAGCTAGAGCTTGCTCTGAAGTTTTACTATTTACATCCTCTCCCTCCCAGCTCCAAAAACACCCATGGCCTTGAAAATACATGACCCAAACCATCATAGAACAAGTAAAATGAAGAATCAAAACCCTTTCCTTCGATATCAACTTATGTTTCCCTTTTCCCAGAGGCACAATGGCATGTTAACTTGACAGAGAGGGCATAAACTGTGGATGCTACAGAATGTGGTCTGTGGGAGAAAGATAATGGAATCCTGAAGAACCCTTTTCATTTAAATTTCTTAGGTTAATTTAACACTCAGAAGCAAATCCTCAACAGTCAGAAATGGACCACCTACTTTTTAGCACATGGGCTGTTCCTGAGTAAAAATAGATTACACAGGAGCTTTGGAGAGTGACTCTGTGGGTGAAGAGAAAAATCTACTAGAACAAGACAGTTCCTCACTTAAAAATGCACACTCAGTCCTTCAAGGGTAAAATACAGAGTAAGACTCACAAGGTTAAAAGCAACTTATTCCTATGGATCCAAATAGTATAGCTGTTTCTTAAATCATCAACTTTAAGTACTCCACCAACAGCCTTAACAAGTCAAAAAGATTTCTCTTTTAGGACAATGAAAAAAATTCAACAGTCCTTTCAGTCAATAATCCTCATGGGAAGTATAAGAAAAACATACTTTATTGTTAAAAGGAAAACTTATTGTCCTCCCTTATTTTAGGACACATGCCAAAGGATTTCCAATTCACTCAGATTTGTACTGACCTTTAAAATGTTTCGGCCATCAAATGATTCTCTTTCCTTGAAGATATATTTGCCATCCGCTGTGTAGAGATTGTACCTGCCTTCAGCTGTAAATATTCCAAAGACAGTGTTAGAACAGAAGCTTGGGTTATTGAGCTGTCTGTTTTCTCTGGATTTCTATAGGGACAACTAGCAAGATCTTCATGCACTACTTAGAAAGTAACAGAGTGAAAAAGTGAAAGTCGTTGAGTGTCTGACTCTTTCCAAGTCCATGGTCTATACAGTCTATGGAACTCTCCAGGCCAGAATACTGGAGTGGGTAGCCTTTCCCTTCTCCAGGGGATCTTCCCAACCCAGAGATCGAACTCAGATCTCCCACATTGCAAGAAGATTCTTTACCAGCTGAGCCACATGTGAAGTGAAGTGAAAGTCGTTCAGCTGTGTCCAACTCTTTGCAACCTCATGGACTGTCCATGGACTTCTCCAGGCCAGAATACTGGAGTGGGTAGCCTTTCCCTTCTCCAGGGGATCTTCCCAACCCAGGGATCGAACCCCAGTCTCTCACATTGCAGGTGGATTCTTTACCAGCTGAGCCACAAGGGAAGCCCAAAATACTGGAGTGGGTAGCCTATCCCTTCTCTGGGGATCTTCCCAACCCTGGAATAGAACTGGGGTCTCCTGCATTGCAGGTGGATTCTTTACCAACTGAGCTATGAGGGAAAGAATATAACGTGGAGGGAAAACATCAGATTATTATAGCCAAGAGACTAGTCTCAGCTCTGTCATCAACTCATTCGGTATATATTTATTCATTCAACATTGTCCAAGTACTCACTGTACATAAACTATATAACAAACCATATTCTTAGGCAAATTATGTCTCTTCAGTTCCTCATTTACAAAGTTAGAAGTTAAGAGTGGGTGATTTCCAAAGATTCCCTGCAGTCTAAAACCCAAGATTCCTTATAAGCTGTACACATTTTTAAATACATAAAAATACATAAAAGTTCATCTATTAACTAGTTAAAAATGCTGATAATCATGGTTTGGGTTGATTTAAGGACTCCCCTGAAATGAGAAAACCTCTCCAGTTGCAATCAAAGGTATCCCTACATTCTACACAGAAATCTGTAAATCTATGACCTTAGCTTCAAAGCTGTGCTCTAAAACTCCCTGTATTAATTTAGCTTGCTTATCCCAAATGTCCTTCAAATACAGCAGGCAAAAAATGGATATCAAAGAAAAGGATAATTATGAAAAAGCAAAACAATGTATTCAACAGCCTTTTCAAAAGAAAATACAAGATAGAGAAGTATCCAGGGTATATAAAGTTCAAAGCATCTTCAATAATTATTTAACTCTCAGAGTATTTTCTGAAATACCAACTCTTTCCTGCCCACCAACAGACAAAAGTATTTGTATTTCTACTTGAGTATACTCTTTTTTATTGTATGTAACTGTGGAGATTGCCACATCAGAACTGATAAAATATATTCAAAGAGCTAATCCCAGGAAGATAATATATTTTAGAAAGTCCATTGGAATTACACCTGGGTAACTATAGGACTACTTCTCTTATAAAGAGCCCAGTCCCATGTATATTTCACAACTTAAAAACAGGTCCCCTGTTAAAAGAAAATGTGAAACTTTATAAAGCAAAATTCATACTAGGTAAATGTCAATTTAAAAAAGCAGTAATGAAATCTGAAAATTGAAATGTTTACTAATAGGTTCAAAATCTATAAGTAAATAGCATTAGCCATGAGGGGAATGTAGATCAAAACCACAATGAAATACCACTTCACACTCAAGATGATGGCAGAAACAAAAAAGACAGATAATAAGTTCAGGTAAAGGTGTAGAGAAACTGAAGCCCTCATGTATGCGTCCCTCCTTATTCACGGTTCTTCTTTCCACCTTTTCAGTTACCCATGGTCAACTAAGGTCAGAAAACATTAAATGGAAAATTCCAGAAATAAACAATTTCTAAGATTTTTAATCATGTACCATTCTGAGCAGTGTGATCCAACCCACTCAAGGAGTATCATCACTTTGTCCAACATACCCTTCTTTCAGTTATCACAATGACTGACAAGGTATTGCACTGCTTGTGTTCAAGTCACCCTTATTTTATTTGATCATGGCCTCAAAAAGCAAGAATAGTGATGCTAGCAATTCGGATATGCCAAAGAGAAGCCATAAAGTGCTTTCTTTAAGTGAAACGGTGAAAGTTCGTGACTTAATAAGTAAAGAAAAAAATCTTAGCTAAAGTTTGCTAAGATCTTCAGTAAGAACAAATCTATCAATGAAATTGGGATGAAGGAAAAAGAAATTCATCACTAGTTTTGCTGTCACACCTCAAACTGCAAAAGTTATGATCACGGTGCATGGTAAGTGCTTAGTGAAAATGAAAAAGGCATTAAATTTGTACAAGAAGAAATTTTGAGAGAGATAGATAACATCCACATAATTTTTATTATAGTATATTGTTTGATTCTTCTATTTTACTATTAGTTGTTAATCTCTTACTGTACCTAAATGAATTAAACTTTATCATAGATATTCATGCATAGGAAAAATACAGGATGTCTGGTATATAGTTTCAGGTATCCACTGGGGACCTTGGAACATATCTCCAGCAGATAAGGCGGGGGCTACTGTACTGCTTGTGGGAATGTGAAATGGCGCAGCCACTGTGGAAAACAGTCTGGCAGTTACTCAAAAAGTTACAACTTTGCGTTAATCATGACTCTGCAATTTCACTCTTAAGTATTTACTTAATAGAAATGAAAGCATAAAAACACATACATAAATGTTTACAGCAGCATTATTCCTAATAGCCCAAAAGTGGAAACAATACAAATGTCCATCAACTGCTGAATGGATAAATAAAATGTGGTATGTCCGTACAATGTGTTATTACTTGGTAATAAAAAGGAATGACACTGTATCGTGGATGAACCTTATAAACATGATGCTAAGTGAAAGAAGCCAGTCACAGAAGATCACATATTGCATGACTCTATCAATATTTATGTGAAATATGCAGAAAAGGTGAATTCATTGTACAGAAAGAAGACCAGTAGTGCCGAGGACTGAATAGCAAGGGGAAAACGGGGACTTGCTGCCAGTAACTAGAGAGTTGCTTTCTGGGGTGATGAAAATGTTTCCAAATGTACTGTGGCAAAGGCTGCATAACTCACTATACTAAAAATTACTGAATTATATACTTTAAATGGATAAATTATACACTATATGAATTATATCTCAATAAAGCTGTTACATTTAAAATATCTGCCAATAGGAAAGGATAACTAAACTGTCAC
Source organism: Nanger dama (assembly GCA_917880005.1). Classification (NCBI taxonomy): domain Eukaryota; kingdom Metazoa; phylum Chordata; class Mammalia; order Artiodactyla; family Bovidae; genus Nanger; species Nanger dama. The sequence continues at coordinate 17,489,064 of CAKJTW010000028.1, read as the reverse complement.
ACAGAACATTTTCCTATATGATGCTCTGGTGCCAACTGAATATACATCTGGATCCACACAACTTCAACAGATTCCTATATAATTCAACTCTTTCATGTTAAGAGGTTAGGTAATCATGGGGCATGAAATAGTTGTAAGAGCTCTGAACTAAGATTTAAAGACAACAATTTATTTTTTAAAAGTCTTAAAATACAATCTAGCATCAAAAAAACAGTAACACTAGAACTAAGAACTGGATAGCTATGTCTCTCTCAGTCCTACAATGGCTCCAATCAAACCAAACCAGCTTACAGTTGAGATCTCTGGTATGTATCTGAGAGAAATTAAAAGATGTATTTTGGCAAAAAGGGATACAAAAACTGTCCTAAACTATAAATCTTAAATAGTTAATGGGTTCTAATAGAGTCCTAATGAAGTCCTCTTCCAATGAAGACTTTCTAAAACCAAGGTCAGTCTTAACAAAGGTAATAAAACCTAAATACAGGGTTTTGGTGGTGGTATACTTTGAACAACAGGCTTTAAAGAAGAAGCTGCACATAACCTGAATTTGTAGCTCCTGTTCAAACAGATACTGAATGTGCCAGACACTTTTCATTTGGCAGGTGGGGATGGGAAGAAAAATAATCCTTTTAAAATGCAGATTATTACCCCAATTAAAGGGTTAAAACAAGGCATTTTTATATGAAGGCTGTTAGATTCAGAAGGGGAAAAAAAACATTAACACAAAGTTTCTCAACCTTGGTGCTACTGACATTCAAGGCTAAAAATTCTTCATTATGAGGGGCTTGTCCTGTGCACTGGAGAGGGATAAGCAGCATCCCTAACCTCTATGCATTAGATGCCAGTAGCAGCCCACTCCCATTTCCCTAACTGTGAGAACCAAAGTGTCTCCAGAGAATCCAAATGTCCTCTGGGAGGACAAAACTGCCCCTAGTTGAGAATCACTGCTCTAACACTTACTTTTATTAGTTAATCTTCTCTTGTTTCTAAAAAAAAAAGCTGCCATGCATTTCCTAGGACATACTTACACTAAAGCAATTATTCACTGTCCACCTAAAATTTACTTAGGAATCCTGCATTTTTATTTGCTACATCTAGCAACCTTATGTGCAAGAAGAGTATAAGATCTGAGAAGCTATATAGTCCCATGCACGATATGTCCCTGCCCTCTTCTACCGTACTCATCAAAACAAGATAATGGATGTAAACAAGAAGATACATCAGAGATCCTTTGATAGCCCATTCTCTTCAAACCCCAGGGATATCATTAGACCTTACTAGTCAAAAACTGTACTGTGGTTCTATGGAGCACTTACCATTGGGGTCTTTCCTGAACAGAGTATTTATGACTGTAGCATGGAGTTTGACACTATTCCACTCTTTCACTATTAGTCCAGATGCCTGAAAACGTTCCAGCACTCGATCAACCAATTCCTGCAGCCTGTGGAAATTGAAGAAAAAAGCACAGAAACCTCAGTAAACTCCTGAACCACGATTACAAAGTTAACATTTACGGAGCATCTTTTCTGAGCCAATTACTACAGAAGGCCCTCAAAAGAGAGGCTGCAGTCCCTACCATCATGAAATGCACAGCTTTGTGTGGGTAACAGACCTGGAAATAACTGTAGAACATCATGGTGAGTGCTAAGGGAGTGACCAACCATATTTGGAGGGGCCAGGTTTACACAGGAGGCTTAAGCATGGTCTTGAAGGAACATGGAAGTGTATCATCTTGGAAATCTGGCGCAAGCAGACAAATTCAACAGAAAGCTGCCTGAAAGAAAGTACTTTAGTGGTCAATCCCGTCACAGAACCAAAAGCTACCATGGCTGATGTGTTTCTGCCAGGATCAAGTGAGGTCTGCCACGACTCGAGTAAGACATTTGCTCACTGGGAAGGAACATGCACTGTGAAGATCCCGGCAGCCCTGGCCACTACATCAAAGGGGCACAAGTGCGGGACCAATGAAGACGACTACAGGAAAATCTACAGGCACCATGACTGATGCTCCAAAGCGACTCCAGCTGGCTCTAAGCACTGGGGCTCTGCAGTGGATGCATTCTGTCTTGATGACGGCTGTTCATTCCAATACCTCCACCAGAAACAATTCTTGCACAAGAATTTTTCCCTTGGTTCAGGTATTCTGATCAGCCGCTTAAAGGACTCCCTTTAACACTTCTTATAAGGCTGGTCTAGTGGTGATGAACTCCTTCATTTTTTGTTTGTCTGAAAAACTCTTTATCTCCCCTTCAATTCTGAAGAATTTTGCCAGTTGTGCCACTGAGAAGGGATCATTAGTCCAGCAAGGGTGTGGTGGAGCAGATCTTGGTTGGAGTATTCAGAAAACAGCCATCTCATGTGACCACCCACTTATCTGATGGTGAAGTTCAGCCTATGGTTTTTACATATTGTGCCCGAACGCCCACCCTGGGCCTGGTGAAGTTCTCTCTGAACACAGGTGTTGATGGGGAGGTCTGCGTCAGATGACAGAACAGTACACCCGGCCATGAGCACAGAGAGCAGCGTGTGTGTTCCTTTTAACTTTTCCTTGTTGTTTTTTTTTTTTTTTTTTAAGATTTGTATCGCACTCTAACTTTCCTGGCTCAAAATCTTTCATTCGTCACCAGTGTACTAATGAACAACAGATTTCGCTTTTTTTAGCTTTTACATTTTAGGTATACATACTAGTAATGCTCTTTGTATCACACACCACCTCTTTCCCCAGATGCAAGTGGCCCTGAGACATGTGGAGGGTTTGTGAATCTTCCACTGCTTCTTGGGCCACGTGTGTCTGCTCACTCATGTCCAATTCTTTGCGACCCCATGGACTATAGGCCACCAGGCTCCTCTGTCCCCGTGGACTGTAGGCCACTAGGCCACCTTGCTCCTCTGTCCCCGTGGACTGTAGGCCACCAGGCCACCTTGCTCCTCTGTCCCCATGGACTATAGCCACAAAGTCACCTTGCTCCTCAGGCAAGAATACTGGAGTGGGTTGCCATTTCCTACTCTAAGGGATCTTCCAGACCCAAAGATTGAACCTGAGTCTCTTGGGTCTCCTACATTGGCAGGTGGATACTCTACCCCTTGCCACCTGGGATGCACATGGCCTGTGGTAAAACACTGTGGCCCAGTGAGTGGCTTCTCTTTGAACAGGCTGGATGGGTCTGTTTCATGTGAGATGTGGGTCAAGCTCACCTTGCATGGCCCATTTGCGGGAGTTTTCCTGAGGCCATGGGGCAGAATCTCTGGTTGCAACAGCTGATTGCCCAATGCCTATATCCACAAGTTCAGCAGCCTCTGGTACCCCTATTTCTCAGTTATAGAATGTGGGCAAAACAACCATTTTCTGCTTGCACTAATACGCTGAAGCAAGAGAGGGTTATCCTCCTATAGAGATTAACTCAGAAGCACAAAGAATTCTTTTCCCTTTCATGTTTTTCAGGCTCCAAGTTCCAAATTAATATTTTTATAATTCTAACTTCTTTATCTTAATTGTTTTTATTAAATGTCGTCTACTAACCAAAAATATTTAAACATGAGTAAGCCACCTGATACAAAGAGCTGACTCATTAGAAAAGACCCTGATGCTGGGAAAGATTGAAGGTAGGGGGAGAAGGGGATGACAGAGGATGAGATGGTTGGATGGCATTACCGACTCAATGGACACAAGTTTGAGCAAGCTCCGGGAGATGGTGAAGGACAGGGGAGCCTGGCGTGCTGCAGTCCATGGGGCCTTAAAGAGTCAGACATGACTGAGCAACTGAACAACAACAACAAGCTATAATTAATAATAATAAAATAAATATCCATACCCTCACCACTGACATCCAGAAACAGAACACAGGGCTGGGACGAGGGGAGGTAAGTGAGACACTTGCCTGAGGCACACAATTTACGGATGTGCCAAAAATGCAGTAATCACAAGAACTAATTTTTTTAATATATAAAAGAGATAAATAAGGCTTTAATGAAGTATTTTTAAAACTCAAAACTAATGAAAAAGAACTCATGAGGAACAAAATACCACATTTCTGAATGAAGGCATGATCAGTATTACTGAGTTTTCCTTTTGCCTCAATACAGTTTGGTGTAGGACATACCAGAACCCACGGATGCTTCCTGCTCTGCAGACCCCGTGACTCCCTGCCGCCTGCCACAGCATTTGCTGGGGCGGCCTCACATCCTCATACTCCTCGACATGCACACTTTCCTAGCAGGCCTCCTCCACTGAGCAGCTTCCAACTGCCGCCTCTGTGCCTTCTGTTACCTGGGTCCCACACGCCCACTTGCTCTTCCCTCCATCTATACAGATTTTAGTATCCTTCCAAGCCCAATTAAAATCCCACTTTTCCACGAAGTCTTTCTAAGTACCTAACACAAACACCCCTCGGTATCCATGAACAAAGAGTCTGCTCTTCTCTGAAATGCTACCCCATTAAGTAGGCGCTACTTAACCTTCCCAAGGATAGTCCCTTAATGTTTCATGCTTGTGTCTTGTTCCCCCACTGGACTGTCTGCTCCTCAACAGCATATCGCTCTTGTATCTGCCAGAGCACCACTGTACTACACTTTCTGTAACTACTTGCTATGATTGGTTAACTCATGCATTTGACTGATTAAAAACTGAGAACTGAACGTTAAAAAATAAAATAGGTATGGTCTTGAAAGATCATTAAAGATTCGCAGATGAAACCAGGGAAGGAAGGACACATCAAGCAGGAGAAATAGCCTGCAAAGATGCCAAGGCATGCAAGACCACAGCTTACCTTGAAAACTACTAATTACATAATATCATTGTAACAAGTGAGATAAAAAGGACAGTGGAGATGAACTGAGTGTAAGCAAGTGGTTGGAGAATGGGAAGCCACAGAAATTTTTAAAAGGGAATGACGCTGTCAGATGTCCATTCATTAATCTCACACTGTGGAAGACTGGAAAATGCTTCAGAAGGGAAGGGACCAATGGTACCGAGGTCAGCTAGGTGGTATTAATAATGGAAATAATAACAAACATGATGTGTTAGGCACTATTCTAAGCACTCTGTATCTCTTAAATCATTTAATCTTCATGATAAATTATCTCTGTCTTACCAATGAGGAAACTGAGGCACAGAGAAGTTATAAAATTTGGCCAAAGTCACATAACTAATAAGTGATATATCCCAAATGAGAACCCATGCAGTCTGGCTTCAGAGGACCACACTATAAAGGAGAAAGGAAGGAACATCTAAACTACGGCAGGGACAGGGAGAACAGAGACAAGATCATGTATTAACACTCAAAAGAATTTGTGAGAGAGAAGCTGGGACCCACAGACACGACAGCTTTACAGGAGAGGAAGCGGCCGACAGCCACTCCCAAGAGCACACCTTAAATGAATGACTGGGTGCGTCACTGACCAAGGTGGGAAGTGGTGGAGAGAGGGCTGACGGTATGTACTTCTGCATGTGTGGCACTGGGTATCTAGTGGGACATGTCCAGGAGAGAGATGAAAATAACAAGCCTGAGGCTCAAGAGAAAAATCTGGGCCAAAGACAGACTTGGGAGTCATCAGTGCAAAAACAGTAGTTAAAAGTGTGGGAAAGATGCAACCACAGGGCGAGGAGGATTCAGAGCAAGAAGATAGCTAACAACAGAGACCTTATGGGACATTCCTATGTAAGGGGCTGAAAGGAACCTGCAAAGACAATCAATAAGGATGACTGGAAAATTACTAGAATTTTAGAATAGTTGCAGGATACAAAACCAATACACAGAAATTACTTGCATTTCTATATACTAACAGTGAAAAATCAGAAAGCGAAATTAAGGAATCAATTCCATTCACCTTTGCAATAAAAAGAATTAAATATCTAGGAATAAACTTACCTAAGGAGACAAAAAGAACTGTACACAGAAAATTATAAGACAATGATGAAAGAAATCAAAGATGACATAAACAGATAGAGAGATATTCCATGTTCCTGGGTAGGAAGAATCAATACTGTGAAAATGACTGTACTACCAAACGCAATCTACAGTTTCAGTGTGATCCCTAGCAAATTACCACTGGCATTTTTCACAGAACTAGAACAAAAATTTCACAATTCATATGGAAACACAGAAGACTCCGAATAGCCAAAACAGTCTTGAGAAAGAAGAATGGAGCTGGAGGAATCAACCTTCCTGACTTCAGATTATACTACAAAGCTACAATCATCAAGACAGTATGGTACTGGCATAAAAACAGAAATATAGACCAATGGAACAAGATAGAAAGCCCAGAAATAAACCTATGCACCTATGGATACCTTATTTTTGACAAAGGAGGCAAGAATATACAATGGGGCAAAGACAGCCTCTTCAATAAATGGTGCTGGGAAAACGGGACAGCTACATGTAAAAGAATGAAATTAGAACACTTCCTAACACCATATACAAAGATAAACTCAAAATGGATTAAAGACCTAAATGTAAGACCAGAAACTATAAAACTCTGAGAGGAAAACATAGACGGAACACTCGATGACATAAATCAAAGCAAGATCCTCTGTGATCCACCTCCTAGAGGAATGGAAATAAAAACCAAAGTAAACAAGCGGGACCTGATTAAACTTAAAAGCTTTTGCACAGCAAAGGAAACTATAAGCAAGGTGAAAAGACAACCCTCAGAATGGGAGAAAAAATAGCAAATGAAACAACTGACAAAGGATTAACTTCTAAAATATACAAGCAGCTCATACAACTCAATGCCAGAAAAACAATCCAATCAAAAAATGGGAAAAAGACCTAAACAGACATTTCTTCAAGAAGATATACAGATGGCTACCACCCACATGAAAAGATGCTCAACATTGCTCATTATTCAGTTCAGTTCAGTCGCTCAGTCGTGTCCGACTCTTTGCGACCCCATGAATCGCAGCACGCCATTAGAGAAAGGCTAATCAAAACAACAGTGAGATATCGCCCACACCAGTCTGAATGGCCATCATCAAAAAGTCTACAAACAATAAATGCTGGAGAGGGTGTGGAGAAAAGGGAACACTCTTGCACTGTTGGTAGGAATGTAAATTGATACAGTCACTATAGAAGATACTATGGAGATTCCTTAAAAAACTAGGAATAAAGCCACCACATGACCCAGCAATCCCACTCCTAAGCATGTATCGTGAGGAAACCAAAACTGAAAAAGACACGTGTATCCCATTGTTCAGTGAAGCACTATTTACAACAGCTGGAACATGGAAGCAACCTAGATGTCCATTGACAGATGAATGGATAAAGAAGTTGTGGTACATATACACAATGGAATATTACTCAGCCACAAAAAGGAACACATCTGAGTCAGTTCTAATGAGGTAGATGAACCTAGAGCCTATTATACAGAGTGAAGTGAGTCAGAAAGAGAACAATAAATATCGTATTCTAATGCATATATACAAAATCTAGGAAAATGGTACTGAAGAATTTATTTGCAGGGCAGCAGTGGAGAAATAGACATGCAGAACAGACTATTGGACATGGGAAGAGGGGAGGAGAGGGTGAGATGCATGGAGAGAGTAACACAGAAACTTACATTACCATATGGAAAACAGATAGCCAAAGGGAATTTGCGGTATGGCTCAGGAAACTCAAACAGGGGCTCTGTATCTCCCTAGAGGGGTGGGATGGGGCGAGAGATGGGAGTGAGGTTCAAGAGAGGGGACATATGTATACCTATGGCTGATTCATGTTGAGGTTTGACAGAAAACAACAAAATTCTGTAAAGCAATTATCCTTCAATAAAAAAATTAAATTTGAATTAAAACAATAAGGATGAGGAACAAGAAAAGGAAAACTTTAGAAAGTGAAAGGAGAATTACAAAAGGGGGTGGGGGAAGGGAGGAATACTCAGTATAGTCCAATGCTATAGAAAAGTAAAGTAAGAAAGGAGCGAAAGATGCCTACTTATTTCTTAAAATCATAACATTATTTGCTAGAGCAGTTTCACTGGGATCCTGGCAATAAAAGCCTTACTGCAGAGGACCAAGGGAGAGGCCAGTGAGACAGGGAAGGGATATGGGCACATAAACTCAAGAAACTTACAAGAAAGGGAAAAACTTATTACCTTGGTAACTAGATAAAGAATCAAGGGCAGGTTATTTGCGTTTGCTTTCAATGAGGAGAAAGAGTTGAAAATGCTTACTGACAACAAGAAAACTATCCAGCAGAGATGGAAGATGAAACCTTAAGCAAGAGAGGAGATTGATAGAACAAGATCTCAAATGAGACAAGAAGGGCTGGTATGTCATAGGTGACAGGAACACAGAGATGAGTGGAATAAGTCCCTGCCCTAGAGTGGCCTACATTCTGGTGGAAGGAGACAAACACACACAAGACATCAAAAACAAGTAAGCAAAACAAGACTGGGGGCTGACTGTGGCTCAGACCATGAGCTCCTTATTGCCAAATTGAGACTTAAATTGAAGAAAGTGGGGAAACCACTAGACCATTCAGGTATGACCTAAACCAAATCCCTTATGATTATACAGTGGAAGTGAGATATAGATTTAAAGGCCTAGAGCTGATAGAGTGCCTGATAAACTATGGATGGAGGTTCATGACACTGTAAAGGAGACAGGGATCAAGACCACCCCCATGGAAAAGAAATGCAAAAAAGCAAAATGGCTGTCTGGGGAGGCCTTACAAATAGCTGTGAAAAGAAGAGAAGTGAAAAGCAAAGGAGAAAAGGAAAGATATAAGCATCTGAATGCAGAGTTCCAAAGAATAGCAAGTAGAGATAAGAAAGCCTTCCTCAGCGATCAATGTAAAGAAATAGAGGAAAACAACAAAACGGAAAAGACTAGAGATCTCTTCAAGAAAACTGGAGATACCAAGGGAACATTTCATGCAAAGATAGGCTCGATAATGGACAGAAATGGTAGGGATCTAACAGAAGCAGAAGATACTAAGAAGAGGTGGCAAGAATACATAGAAGAACTGTATAAAAAGATCTTCACGACCAAGATAATCATGATGGTGTGATCACTCACCTAGAGCCAGATTTCCTGGAATGTGAAGTCAAGTGGGCCTTAGGAAGCATCACTACAAACAAAGCTAGTGGAGGCGATGGAATTCCAGTCGAGCTATTTCAAATCCTGAAAGATGATGCTGTGAAAGTGCTGCACTAAACAGGCCAGCGAATTTGGAAAACTCAGCAGGGCCACGGGACTGGAAAAGGTCAGTTTTCATTCCAATCCCAAAGAAAGGCAATACCAAAGAATGCTCAAACTACCACACAATTGCACTCATCTCACACGCTAGTAAAGTAATGCTAAAAATTTCCAAACCAGGCTTCAGCAATACGTGAACCGTGAACTTCCAGATGTTCAAGTTGGTTTTAGAAAAGGCAGAGGAACCAGAGATCAAATTGCCAGCATCCGCTGGATCACTGAAAAAGCAAGAGAGTTACAGAAAAAACATCTATTTTTGCTTTGTTGACTATGCCAAAGTCTTTGACTGTGTGGATCACAATAAACTGTGGAAAATTCTGAAAGAGATGGGAATACTAGACCACCCGACCTGCCTCTTAAGAAACTTGTATGCAGGTCAGGAAGCAACAGTTAAAACTGGACGTGGAACAACAGACTGGTTTCAAATAGGTAAAGGAGTACGTCAAGGCTGTATATTGTCCCCCTGCTTATTTAACTTATATGTGGAGTACATCATGAGAAACGCTGGGCTGGAAGAAGCACAAACTGGAATCAAGATTGCCGGGAGAAGTATCAATAACCTCAGATATGCAGATGACACCACCCTTATGGCAGAAGGTGAAGAGGAACTAAAAAGCCTCTTGATGAAAGTGAAAGAGTAGAGTGAAAAAGTTGGTTTAAAGCTCAACATTCCAAAACGAAGATCATGGCATCCGATCCCATCACTTCAAGGCAAATAGATGGGGAAACAATGGCAACAGTGTTAGACTCTGACACTGCTCCAAAATCACTGCAGATGGTTGAGAGGTCGGGCATGTCGAGACATGCCCCGGAAAAGTGCCGCGGACAAGTCCCAGTGGTTGGCCAATGCCCAAACAAGAACCAGGAGCGGACCAAACTTCCGGGGATCAACCCCGTGGCCTGGCCCAATCAAGTGCCGACACGAAGCCCTTGGACACCAACCACCGCTGCAGCCCACGCTTTCTACCTTATATGGGAGAACCTGGTTCGAGCAACAGCCCTGGCTATAAAACCCCCTCCTCACCCCCTCATACCTTGCAGACTCCTTCCCTTCCTCGCTCGCTCCCGGGAGTTCTGCCCCAGAGCGACTGCCCAATAAAGGCTTCCATCGACGGTCCCTAGAGGTGGCTCTTTCTTCCCGCGGCGTTTCTTACAATGGTGACTGCAGCCATGAAATTAAAAGACACTTACTCCTTGGAAGAAAAGTTATGACCAACCTAGACAGGATACTGAAAAGCAGAGACATTACTTTGCCAACAAAGGTCCATCTAGTCAAGCCATGGTTTTTCCAGTGGTCATGTATGGATGTGAGATTTGGACTGTGAAGAAGGCTGAGCGCAGAAGAACTGATGCTTTTAAACTGTGGTGTTGGAGAAGACTCTTGAGAGTCCCTTAGACTGCAAGGAGATCCAACTAGTCCATTCTAAAGGAAATCAGCCCCTGGTTGTTCTCTGGAAGGAATGATGCTAAAGCTGAAACTCTTGTACTTTGGCCATCTCATGCGTAGAGCTGACTCACTGGAAAAGACTCTGATGCTGAGAGGGATTGGGGGCAGGAGGAGAAGGGGACGACACAGGATGAGATGGCTGGATGGCATCACCGACTCAATGGACGTGAGTTTGAGTGAATTCCGGGGGATGGTGATGGACTGGGAGGCCTGGCGTGCTGCGATTCATGGGGTCACAAAGAGTTGGGCACGACTGAGCAACTGAACTGAACTGAACAAGATATCAGGTGGTGCTAAGTACCATGAAGAAAACGAAATGGAAGAGAGAGGAGAAAGGGTGTGATGGTAAATGTACTATTTTAGACACAGTGATCAGGGATGGCTTCCCTGATAAACTGACACTTGAGCATAGACCTAAGGGAACAGCATTTCAGAGGAAGAGAACAGCAGATACAGTCATCTGAGGCAGCATGGCATGACAGAGGAACAGTAAGAAGTCAGTATAAGCAATGAAGCTGTGAGGAGAGGTGATGAGGTGGGAGGACCAGGTCACAGGGGCTTCCTAAGGCTCTTTAGGCCTCTGTAAGGACTTGGCTTTTAGTCCAGGTGAGGTAATAAGCTTTTGCAGAGTTTTCAGCAAAAGACGGACATAATCTGACTGACATTTAAAAGGAAATCCCTCATGGCCCTATGGAGGACAGACAGTGGTGGGCAAGGAAGGAAGCAGGAAGGCAGCCCAGAGGCTGTCGAAACCCAGGTGGCGGGCGTGGCACCAGCGCAGGTGGTGAGGGGCTGGTGGCTTTTCTAATACATTGCAGTCAGGAGTCGAAGATAATGATTCTAAAAGAATTTTTGCCCTGAACAACTGAAAGAGTGTTTATCAAAGAATAAGCCATACTCCCGGATCATGAGAAATTCTGTGGAGAGAGAAGGGCAGCGATGAAACAGAGATAGGCAGAAGCAGGCTATGAAGGCTCCTGTGTGTCCAGGCAGGGCTGCTAAGAGAGCCAGGTGAGAAGCAAGATACACGAGGGGAAGACTAAAGGCATGGAAGCAAGTTAGAACAGATGCTGCGCTTCCTCGCATAGTTGTCTTAATCTTTTTCTGATTATAAAAATAATACGCTAGTTATAAAAAAAAAAAAAAAAAAGAAAGTGCAGAAAAGGAGAAAAAGAAAAAAACTTTACCATCCACAGACACTTATTTGGGGGTTAGATAATTTTTAAGTCTTTTGTAAAGACATACATCAATTTTAAAATGACCAAACAGTTTTCTGCAACCTGCTTAATTAATATACCCTGAGTATGTCCCCATGATATTATATATTTTTCTCAAGTATTTAAACCAGTATTTTAACCAAATGGGTTAATCAATAATACATTGATAAGGATGGAGAAAGAGGACTGACTCAAGTAAATGACTTTGTTCCTACATTCCTAAAGAGAAAATAAAATATATTCACAATGCACATAATCTGATTTTGCAGTTAATTGATTTAATTAACTGTGCATGTGGCTCTCAAACCAGGACCTACATTATCATGTCTAACAAGCCTAAACATAATCAAGCACTGCAAAATTCCCCTCAATTTCAGATCACAACAGAATGATGCCTCCCTGTTCCCTCAAGTCTATTAAAGAAGTGGATAGGGAGCTCAGATGGAGAGAAACAAGTGAGCATGTTAATACTAGAGGAAGGAAATTAAATTGATCAAATGAAAGAGTCCAGTTTCCAGCTTTGTCTTTCTGGAAAATTAAGACTCCTGCCAAACTTACAGACTCAGAACTTTGAAGAGACTGAAGTCCTTTAAAATGTTCTACTGTAACCTGCTCATTTTAGACAAGAGGAAATGAAGCGGACAGGTTGAGGTGCTCAGTCATGACAGAGAGAAAGGGACTCCAAGGCTCCTGGCAGTCACTGCTGCTCTGCTATCAATTAACTGTGCACTCCATGAAGCTGGCTCTTTATCTTATTCACTGCCTTATCCTGGCACCCAAGGATTAATTGGCACCCAAGTTAATGCCTAACTGACAAATCATCAGTGCTCGATGAATAGCTGTTGCAGGTATGTATGCATGAATTCACAGATGACAAATCTTTGGAGTTCTATTAAAAGAACTTAAGGGCGCTTAGAAACACACACTAAATTTCAGGCTGCTGTCATGGATCCTACATTTGACAGTGTGTCAGTATATTTCTAACAGTATAGTCTTTCAATTCCTACTTCATTGATCCTTTCCTGGTTGATTATGAAAGAGTCATAAAGCTTCTCTACACCTTTGCATCCTCATAAGTGAATTAAAAATAACAGAGTTGCTGTGAGAAAAAGAACAAATTATTTTTAAGCAGCTTTATCATTTTGACAGAACTGTGTGTTTGAAAACAGAAGCCAGTTATTAATGTCTTCAATCTGCGCTTACTTTAAAGGCTTATCAACACTCAAACATTCCAGAGGCTTAGAGATGTACAGCAGAATGATCACTGACTCCCTAGAAAGTACAAATTCCAGACTTTTGTTTGCCACCCCCTCTCCAATTTAACTCAGTTCTATTCAATTAACATTTCCTGAGTGCTCACTGTGTACAGGCCTTATGCCAGTCACTAAAAGAATTAAAAACTAAGCAAGCACAGTTCTTGTCGTTAAGGAGCTTACAATCTATTAAAATAACTATAAAGAGGACGCTGGTAATAACACAAACAATACAAAGTGCTTTGGTAATTTAAAGGTGGAAGACAGTACTGTTAGGTTGAGACCAGAAAAGGCAACCAGGAGGATGGGGTGAGAAGAGGAAGTTAACCAGACTCACTTCACCTTTGAAAAATCAGCTGAATAAGTAAATCACTTAAATAAACACTCACTGAACGTTGACTATAAGCCATGAATTATAAAAGCTAGTGGATACATAACGCTGAAATAAAAGACACTCCCCTGCCCCCAAGAATCTTAAAGTCTACTTGAGCTTTAAGGAAGGATAGCAAGGACACAAAGAGATGAGGAGCAACACAGAAATTTTAGTCATAAGAAACGACATTAAGAAAGATACAAAGGATCATCAACAAGCAGTGAAGCTGGCTAGGGCTTGGGGCAAGTGCAAGATAGTGGAAGATCAAATTGAAATATTAAGTTGGTTTCATCCTGCAAGATCTTAACTAACTAGACTGAAGAATATGAACTAATTCAAAGAACAATGTAAAAGGATGGGAGATTATTAAATAGTAAGTCCTACTGTATATAGGTTAAAGCTTGGAAAGGCTGATGTAGTAGTAGGACCTATATACAGTGACATAAAAGTAATGTCTAAGTAATGTTTCTTGAAGCATAGAATAATATGAAATATGTGGTCCAATTTGTATAAAACAATATGCACAGACAGTGACTCTCAGCAGTATCTGCTCTGCTTACAACCTATTGCAGAATGTAGGGAAAGTCAGGGCAGGGGGAAAGGGAGCCATTTAATTTTCATTTTACCAATCTGGGAGGCTGTAATTTTTTGAGAGAAAATACGAAAGGAAGATGGCAAACTGGAAGACAGTACAGTGATGCTGGGCTGCACAGTTGTAGAATTTAACTACACTTTTCTCATCTTTTCACCAAACTTTTCAAAAGAGTGGTCTGTCTCCAATTATTCTTAATCTCCCTTTTCTGCCCCATGAGCACAGGCTTTACAGTCAAACACATTTGAATCAAACTATAATTCTATCACTTACATGCACATACTGATTACTGCTGACCTCAGTATGATGAAGTATACCAGGTATATATGAGCAAGTGTAATACTTGCCTGCTTTACCAACATTTTAATTAAAAAAAAAAGACTTACTGATAAGCTAAAAGAAAAGAAAAAAAATTACTATCAAAAAATAGCCACTGATAAGATGTTTATATATTCAGACTAACTAGTGTATTTCTCTCTTGCTCGCTCTTTCCACTTTTGAGAGGGAAAAAGTAAATGTATATTTACAAATTGTAGGACAAACCCTCTGCCCTCCAAGAATTTTAGAGTCCACTTGAGGAAAAAGAAGGATAGCAATAAGGAAAGACAGTAGTTAGACACAAGAAGTTTTTATTTCACTTTTGTTTTTTAAAATGAGTAAATAATTCCAGGTCGACAGCCACTTTCTCCTAGAAAACAGCACGCTGTCTTCTGGCTTCCATTGTTAATAATGAGAGGTCCGCAGGCCTGGTAATAGTCAACCCTCCATAGATGGCATCTTTCCAACTCTTTTGTCTTCAGTGTTCTTCACTTCCATTGTGATTTGTCTTGTTATGGATTTCTTTGTATTTACTGTGTGCATTTCTTCTTTTTTTCTCTTATCTTTGTTACTGCCTCTCATCTCTTCATATGGACATCTCATGTGACCCTACCACTCCCTCATTATGCTTCATCCACACCTGGGATTTGCTGGGGTTTTCCTGTCACAGGGATTCTGCTCCACATTTTCTTTTGCCTAGAACTTCCTACCTCTCCTTTGCCTGCAAACTCTCACTCTTTTAGATCTCAATTCAGAATCAATTCCTCAAAGAGGCTTTCCTTAATCCTGCCCTCCCACAGTCTAAATTGTCATATTTTCTGTCTTTTCCCCCTGCTTCACCTTTGTCACACTTTGCAATGACATATTTATGTATTAACATCTGTTTTCTCCATAGTCTGTAAACTACAAAGCAGGCAATGACTATATCTGGCTTTACTCACCATTCTATATTCACAGGCTAGCACAGTGCCTGGCACAGAGCAGGCATTTAATAAAGTTTTATTGCATACACAAACGAACAAAAATCAATGTTCCTTTCACATGGTGTATAACACTGCCTCTAGCTCTGTACTTGGTATTTATTCCCTTTTCCTAACATGCTACTCCCTCAGCTAGCAAATTCCTCATTCAGTAAAGAAATATCCTTTCTGAAGGCTTCCTTTACAAAAATTTGCATGCATATAGGCATAGTTTTGCTGTTCACCCATGCACCTCCAGAATCTCTGTAACAGCCTTCACCCTAGAGTATTCTGAAGTGAAGTGATGTCGCTCAGTCGTGTCTGACTCTTTGCAACCCCGTGGACTATAGCCCACAAGGCTCCTCTGTCCATTGGATTCTCCAGGCAAGAATACTAGAGTGGGTTGCCATTTCCTTCTCCAGGAGATCTTCCCAACCCAGGGACTGAACCCGGGTCTCCCGCATTGTAGGCAGACTAGTTACTGGTATCTGCCTCATCCATGAGAAAGAATCCCTAGGGTCTACTGCACCTCACATCCTGGGCACTTGAAAAATGCCTGAGGGAAAAGGGGACTGGAAATGCCCTGCAAGATGGAGTAACTGATGGGGTCAGGTCTTTGCGGAGATAAGAAGGAATGGGGTCCCAGAGCAAATAAAGGGTTAGCCTCATGAGAGACAATGCATGCCGTTCTTCAGAATGAGTGTGAAATGGAATGGAGTGTGTATGATGAAAACAGGAAGACTGTGAGGGAAAAAGGAAGGAAGCTGACTTGGCTTCATGTCCTCAGTTTAACGTGAAGAAGATCCTCTTCTAGAGGGGGAGGGGTGGAGGCCTGAGAGAGTAAGAGACAGGACAGGACAGCCGCTGTGTTAACTGCTTAGTCTTAGCAACACTTGACTACTGAGCAATGAGTAAAACGGTTGGATGCAAATGCCTTACATAGTCAAGGCTGTACAAAATGTAAGGATCTAACAATAAGTGTAGCTATACTTTCCCAGCTTTGTTTTCAGAGGAAAAATCTAATCTAAGTGGTTCCATTCTTTTGAAGGTCAGGTACTTCACGGTCTAGCATTTTAAGGGAATCTTTGATTTAAAAATATATGAAGCCATACAGAGAAAGCTGAGTATGTTTTTTTAATTGCATCAAGGCCTCTCCTCCATGACTGCACTGAACAGTGTCTCCTCACATAAAAAAAAAAAACACAAATGATTGGACGTACTTTAAAAACAGAGCTATGTCTTATTCATTTCTCTATCAATTTACAGTCTTGCAAAATACCTTGCACAAAGGAGACCTTCAAATAGTTTTAATGTTGAGTTAAATAAGAGATATATAAAGTCCCTTAGACACTGCAATTTGGGGAGTGGTAGGATTAGTCCAATTATTTTGGGAAGGTGCAGGTATTTCCAGGAATTGGGTCACCATCCACATGTTGACCTTTTATGGCTGGCCTTCAAACTGGTGGTTCAGAAGGTAAAGAATCTGCCTGCAATGGAGGAGACCCAGGTTGGATCCCTGAGTTGGGAAGACCCCCGAAGAAGGGAATGGCTACCCACTACACTATTCTTGCCTAGAGAATTCCATGGATAGAGGAGCCTGGCTGGCTATAGTCCATGGGGTTGCAAGGAGTCAGACACAATTGAAGAACCAACACACACTCTGGAACTGTCATGGAGCTGGTGGGTGTGTCACTTAGCTAATGCTAATATATTACAAAGAGGTTATAATAAGGCTCAAGGTCCACGGGAAGTCCAATCTTTTGCCATCTTCTACATAGTTGGTTATAACCAGCTTTTGTCATGTCCTATGGCTACATCCTTTTATACGGTTCATGAGGTTCTCACGGCAAGTATACTGGGGTGGTTTGCCATTCCCTCCTCCAGTGGATCACATAGCACTCTCTGCTATGATCCGTCCATCTTGGGTGGCGCTACACGACATGGCTCATAGCTTCATTGAGTTACACAAGCCCCTTCACTACAACAAGGCAATGATGCAAGCTGGATGAGTTACAAGCTGGAATCAAGATAGGGAGGAGAAACATCAACAACCTCAGATATGTGGATGATACCACTCTAATGGTAGAGTGAAGAGGAACTAAAGAGACTCTTGATGAGGGTGAAGGAGCAGAGTGAAAGAGCTGGCTTAAACTAAATATTAAAAAAAAAAAAAAAAGATCATGCTATCCAGCCCCATTAGTTCATGGGAATTAGAGGAGGAAAAGGCGGAAGTAGTGACAGATTTCCTCTTCTTGGGCTCTAAAATTACTGCAGATGGTGACTGAAGGCTTGAAATCTGAAGATGTTTGTGGCTTGGCAGGAAAGTTATGACAAAGCTAAACAGTGTGTTGAAAAGCAGAGAGATTATTCTGCGGGCAAAGATCTGCATAGTCATGGCTGTGGTATTCCCAATGGTCACGTACAGTTGTGAGAGTTGGACTATAAAAAGGCAGAACACAGAAGAACTGACGCCTTCTAACTATGGTGCTCAAGAAGACTCCTGGGAGTCTCTTGGACAGCAAAAAGATCAGACCAGTCAATCTTAAGGGAAATCAACTCTGAATACTCATTGGAAGGACTGATGCTGAAGCTGAAACGCCAGTATTTTGGTCATCTGATGCAAACAGCCGACTCACTGGAAAAGTCCCTGATGATGGAAAAGACTGAGGGCAGGAGAAGAGGGTATCAGAGGATAAGATGATTGAATGGCATCACCGATGCAATGGACATGAACTTGGATAAACCTTGGGATATGGTGAGGGACAGAGGGGCCTGGCATGCTGCAGTCCATGGGGTCACAAAGAGCTGGACATGACTGGACAAGCCTATGTCATTCTTTTTCAAGGTTGTGCCCTACCCCTTTCCCTCCCACTTCGGTTGGATTTGTGGGAACATAAAGGGTACATTCACCTCCTAAGACCTTTCCTTTCCATTAATGTAAGGACAAATTATGTCTGAGCACTGTCTTCAAAAGACATCTAGCTTCTATAGCTCTTATTTTCCTTCCCATTTCAAAAAGCGATTCTTTTCTATACTTGAAAGTTGACATCACTTTGCCAACAAAGGTCCATATAGTCAAAGCTATGGTTTTTCCAGTAGTTATGTACGGATGTGAGAGTTGGACTATAAAGAAGGCTGAGTGCCAAAGAACTGATGCTTTTGAACTGTGGTGTTGAAGAAGCCTCTTGAGAGTACCATGGACAAAAACCAAAAAAAAAAAAAAAGACAGAGAGAGAGAGACAGAGTACCATGGACAGCAAGGAGAGCAAGGCAGTCAACTCTGAATATTCACTGGAAGGACTGATGCTGAACCTGAAGCTCCAATACTTTGGCTACATGATGCCAAGAGCCAACTCACTGGAAAAGACCCTAATCCTAGGAAAGATTGAGGGCAGGAAGAGAAGAGGATGACAAAGGATGAGATGGTTGGATGGCATCCTTGACTCAATGTATATGAGTTTGAGCAAACTCCGGGAGACAGTGAAGGACAGGGAAGCCTGGCGTGCTGCAGTCCATGGGGTTACAAAGAGTCGAACATGACTTAGTGACAGAACAACAACAAAATACTTGAAAAACCTTCTACAGAACTAAGGATCTAACCATTAAACATACTCAACGGAAACACTCAAAATAATTATTTCATTACCCTTACTTAATGAACACCCTCTCTTCCCTGGGAGCCACCTCAAATAGGGTAAACCAGAACTGTGCAGTCTATGATATATGTATGGTAAAACAGACTTGAAGCCCTAGATTAGGAAAAATTCACTATTTTATTTAATGAAAGACTGTAATCCATGTAAATTTTCCATATAGCTTCATGTTAACTGCCTAACTATATGCTATCACAGATTTAAGTCTCACAACAGTAAGGTATTGACAAAAATTAAGACTTGAAACAGAGAATGAGGAAACGACAGAGGTTGGGCTGAGTCACTGTGATGTTCTGTAAAATTACAAGGTTTATCAAGGAAATAAAAAACATGACTTTAAAACATTTTTAAAAGTGAGTCAGCCCCAAAGAACTGAAAACAGTTCTATTCACAATAGCCAAAAGGTGGAAACAGACCCAAATGCCCATCAACTGATGAACAAACAAAATATGGTATCCTTTCATACAATGGAATATTATTTACCCATAAAAAGGAATAAGTACTGATATATGCAATAATACGGATGAATATTGAAAACATACACTGAAAGAACCCAGACACAAAAGGCCACATACTGTATGGTTCATTTAGAAATATACAGAATAGGCAAGTCCACAGAGTCTCTAGATTAGTGGCTGCCAGAGGCTGGGGCTGGGAAGAGGGAAGGATGTGGGAAGGGAGAAAGAGTGACTGCTTAATGGGTCTAGGATTTCCTTTTGGGGTGATAAAAATGTTCTAGAACTAGACAGTGGTGATGGTTGCACAATGCTATTAATGTACTTGATGCCACTCAATTATACCCTTTAGAACAGTTAAAATGATGAATTTTATTATATGAACTTTACCGCTTTCCATAGAAATGTAGGTCACAATTTTCTATTTTATGTTAGGAATGAGAACTGGAACACAGTTTATTCTACTCAGCCGAGCATAAAAACCGCAGTAATTCAGAGCAAGGTTTTGCTACCTATGTGTTCCTTAGCCAAGTTATTTAAGCTCTCTGAACCTCCCTGATCTATCAAATGGGTATAACAAAAGTATTTATTTTATATAAATGTTATGAAGATAAAATAGAGATAAAACAATCTAAGCACAAAGTCAGGACCATTAAAATTAAATTGATCAATTTTATTGACTCTCAGACCTTGAGTAGGTGTCTTTTCAGTATTCTGTGTGATGAAATTAGCAGGATGGGTAAATCACTTGGACTGTATATGAGACTATATGGCTGTCTATAGGAAAGGCATTTGCAAGCTTGTTAGATTTATAGCTAAACTAGCCTCTTTGTCCACAGAACACCATTTTTGCTTCAAAGAACAACTGACAGACAAATTATGGTTATTCAGACTTAGCTTTTTGGCAGACATTTTCTCAAAAAGAACTTCATGGAAAACAATTACCTATATTTTTTTTTCCAATAACAAAATTCAAGCTTTCAGGTGAAAACAAGAATTTTGGAAAACATGTATCTGCTACCATGAGCTTGACAGCTTCCCATACTTAAAGATTTTAATGAAATTAGTATGATATTAATGTACTTTTTTCTCCAGTTTTCCTGAGATATAATTGACATTCATCACACACACAAAAGTGATTCTGTACCCTTTTTTTCTTCCATTAACTCAAAATTCACTTTCATTGGAACTGAAAGAGGAGACAACTGAGATTATTAATTCAAATTGAGATAAGCGAAACTTTATAAGAGACCCTCCAGGAAAGCAATTTGGAGGCCTGCCTAGAGACACAGA
The DNA here is from genome assembly GCA_917880005.1 of Nanger dama. Lineage (NCBI taxonomy): Eukaryota > Metazoa > Chordata > Mammalia > Artiodactyla > Bovidae > Nanger > Nanger dama. The sequence continues at coordinate 17,468,314 of CAKJTW010000028.1, read as the reverse complement.
TTTTCTCTAGAGGATTTTTTGTTCAATGTGAGCTCTGTTTTATCTTGTCCCAGTGAAAAGGCCACACAAAAACAAACTTCCGACTCAAGATGGGCTCCTTTGCTCACCAAAGGCCTTGCATAGGCTAAAAAATAGCACTAACACTGAAAATGGCCTCAGAAATAGCATGGGTTGCAGACTGAGAATTTCTAATAGGGATTAAGGTGTGGTAGTAACAACAACAACAACAAATTCAGAGAAGGCAATGGCACCCCCACTCCAGTACTCTTGCCTGGAACTCCCATGGATGGAGGAGCCTGGTAGGCTACAGTCCATGGGGTCATGACAGTCAGACATGACTGAGCGACTTCACTTTCACTTTTCACTTTCTTGCACTGGAGAAGGAAATGGCAACCCACTCCAGTGTTCTTCCCCGGAGAATCCCAGGGACGGCGGAGCCCTGGTGGGCTGCTGTCTGTGGGGTTGCACAGAGTCAGATACGACTGAAGTGACTTAGCAGCAGCAATAACAAAAATTAAAAGCAGCAACCATTTTTAATGTATGATATTAGCAAGTGCCAAGTACTGATCTAGGAATTTTATATTAATTCAATCTTAATATTCCTATGTGATTTGTGTTATAGCCCTGTTTTGCCCTTATTCATTAGATCTGCATTATGTCACTTTAGAAACTACCATCCTAGTATCCCATTCTTCTGCCTCCTATTATCCTAGAAAACACGAAGGAAGCACTGAGTTCCATAAAAACTAGATTGCTACTATCAATATCCACCATCCAAGTAATTCAATAATTACCAAACTAAAAGTCTGATACTTCTTCCAACAACAAATTCCTCTTGCAAAATATTAACTTAGTATTTCAGAATAAGAAATACACTCCTTACAATAATAAGATCTCCAAAAATAGGAATCAAAACTACCTGAACTTCCAGGAATGCTTTGAGGCACCTCTTGATTAAAACAAAGGAATATTCCAGAAACATACCTGTTGGAGCCATCTTTCATATGGACTTTGGCATAAAGAACATCCACCATGCCAGGATCATCGTTCATGTATTCTATCCCTGCCATCTCTACTTCCAGGGGTTTGCCCCGAAATGTCACTGCAAAGGAAAAAACATAACATTTTCATAATTTTTAAGCTAAGAGGGCTATTATATTTCGAAACATGGTAAATATACAGAGTCAAATATTACAAAAATGAAGTTGTTGGGTTTTTTTTTTATTTAACTAACATGATTTAACTGTCCTTCTAATTTCAAACTGATACATGTTTAATAAACACAAACTAGAACCACAAGTATTCCCAAGTCACACCATATCTTTTCCAACACCAGTTTATTATTAATAGCATATCTAAGAAATGTCTAATGAAAGGCCAAGTGATGATAATTTAGGAAATTAAATGGAGGTGGTCTTGTTCAGGCTTCAGAAGTAGGCGAGAAGCCTCCAACCAACTTCTGACCTCGTCTGGGCCCTGCCTGGACAATGTGCCTGCTTGTGAACACACCAATCGTTACCAGTAAGTCAAGTGGCACTTTATATAAGAAAGGGAGTGGATCTTGGAATTTTTCAAGCCCCTGGAGGCCTGGCTAACCCCACTGGAGTCTAATGAAATTTGGTGACTCACAAGATGAAACAATCAGCATCGTAAAACCACAGCTGCATTTCTGCACACAAACTGACGATGATACCAGTTTGTGGCCTGGGATTATAAATGGGAGCCCCCAAAACTGCAATTCAAAATCTCGCCCACGGAGTAGATGAAGGCCCAGGGCCCTTTTCCAATTGAGACTCCAGATTGCTGTTAATGAGGTATTTCCAAGAAGGGTTCAAGTCTGGGTGTAGGTGTCAGCTCAATTTGGTGATGTATACTCTGCAACTTCTATTGTTTCTATTTCTTTTTCCCCCAATGACTGTATATTGAAATTAAGTTAAATAATCTTCTATTCGAAGTTAAAATTGTTTATTTGTGTGTAATGAGTGGTTTGTTAATGAATCCTGCAGACCTAAAACAAAGCAAAACATTCAGCAAAACAACAGTTTTTACCTCATTATTTCTACAAATTGCAAACAGTATTTTATTCATGTAACAACAGTGAAGGTGCAAATTGGTAACACATCTTTAAGAGCAATTTGGCAATATTTATAAAAAGTCTTCAAGAATAGAATCCCTTTGCCCAAGCAATTCAACTCCTTGCCTAAATAATCATAAATTCAGGCACATATCCAAACACAGCCAAAAATGTTTTTTCAGAAGAATTCCAACAGATAAATGCAGAAGTAAAACTAGAATCAGCATATCACCATTTTTCAACCCCTGATGAAACATTTAATCAGTTTCATTATTTGTACAAAGGATGGAAAGCAGACGTGTTAGTCACTCAGTCATGTCAGACTCTTTGCGACCCCATGGACTGCAGCCCTCCAGACTCCTCTGTCCATAGGATTTTCCAGTCAGGAATACTGGAATGGGTTACCATTTCCTTCTCCAGGGTATCTTTCCAAGTCAGGGATCGAACTCAAATCTCCTGCATTGCAAGCAGATTCTTTATCATCTGAGCTACCAGAGAAGCCACCAAGGATGGAGATAAGAAAAATTAAACATATACATTATATACACATATATGTACACACACACACACACACACTATATGCTTGTACATATGTAAAATCTCTGAACTGATATAACACAAACTGCTAAAATCTGTTGCCTTTAGAGATCAGAGTGCTTGGTGGGATAGCAGTGGGAAGGAAACCCTTTACCACATATCCTTTGTACTTAAAAATTTTTTGAACCATGTAAATGTATTATTCAGTAAAAAGTTAAAATAAAAAAAATACATGCAAAAGAAGCCAATACAAGAAGTATATAAACTGCACATACTTGAAAAAGAAGCCAACAGAAAAGTATATGTGCTTATGATCCTATTTATATGATATTAAAGAACAAGCACATTTAATCTATGATCATAGAAATCAGAACAGCAGGTACTTCTGGAAGAAGTGAATTTACTGGAAAAGAGCATGAAGGAACATCCTAGGGTGATGGCAATATTCTACATGGTGATTTGGGTAAGGTTACATGGGTGTACACATTTATTAAAATTCATCAACTACACTTTAAGATCCATGCATTTTACTGTAAAACACTATAAAGAAAAAAATACATATATGAATACAAAAAGTATGGGGACATATGCTCCAAAGTGCTGACAGTAATTATCTTTAGGTAATAATACTACAAAGGACATCTGTTTATCTACGATTTGGGGGCTTTTATAAAGCTAACATGTATTGCTCTCCTGTTAAATGAAACCCACCATCTTGCTTTCTTCACAGACCCCTTAAACAGACTTATACTTCAACTAGTAAATAGCTGTGGCAACCCAAAACCCAGCTAAAAATCAGCTCACTACACAGCCTTCTCCAAGCCCCGTGAGGCCAAGGACTCTATTCATATTTTCTACTCCCATATCCCCAGCACCTGGAACAGTGCCTTATGTAAAGTGAGTACTTCATAAATCTCTGATGATGTTCCACTATAAATGGAGAAAATGTTCTGGACAATTTTGTGATTATGGACACATGCCTATATTATCGTTGAATAAAATGTGGTACTGGCTCAAAGACAACAGGATGTTAGGATTAATCAAAAGATAATTCCAAATAAAGAAAAACAAAAAAGTCTTACTGATATTTAATTGAGGCCCAATTAAATATCTTAGGAATCCTAATGATAGACTCCCCTAAAACATTAAGGCCATTATTATTTCACAAGACCAGAATTTTTCTAAGAAACTAACCCAACTATTTCAGACAGTCACTTGAATGAAAAAATAACAGCCTCAATCACTCTATAACCACCTCCAATAAGTGGGATATTCGGAAACACAAGCCAAACTCCAAAACATCACCTGATTGAAGACTTTAGCTTCAATCAGCAGTACAGTGTATCTTCATTCCTAGTAATAGCCAAAGAATTCAATATGAAAGACTGCCATTCAATCCATTCAAGTGCAGTCAACAAAATTGCTTTCAGGAAGAAAAAAAAAAGTTTAATACTAAGTACACATTCTTCTACATTTTTATCAGCTCCAACTCTAGGTAGTTAGACCACCAGAAAGTACCATACCATTGGTTTAGTTTCCCACTAAAAAACCCGTACCAGGTTATACTTAACATTACACCCTCAAGTTCATGTCACACCCACATGAACAATGTTTTTTTATCTTCTGCAAAACTCCCATTAAAGACACTGCTCATCGTCATTCTTGGATTCTTTATGCTAAGATTTACACAAATTTTTCTTGGACTAAATGCCAGAAAAGGATTCTCTCCCCTAAAATTGTTATGCTTCTTTTTATCAGATAAGAACTTTAATAACTGGTGTGTTCCTTTTTAGAATTTAGTTCAAGTATACTGACGTGTGAAAACAGCACTAAATTTTAATGTTCTAGCACAATTATTATCTTACCTCAGTTTCTAGATAGAATTTTTCTTCCCATTCCATCTTTCTGGTTTCTAATCTGTCTGACTTTAACATTTCTTTTGTATATACGTCCTCACTCTAAACGACCTCAAACTCTCGGAATTAGACAGGGTACCAAAAAAAAAAAACAACACTGGAACAGAATCCAAAGTCTGCCTTACGAGCGGAAACAGAAACTCTTTCAACGTATCTCTAGGATTTATCATGAGAGAGAATCAAAGAGCAGTAAAGAAAAACGCTGATAAATGCTCTTTGTCCTGGTGACCAAACTATTCCACCTGGGACACCAGTGAGCACACTTTACAATGGAGGCACATCCAAGGCAATAATTAGGAACATATGCCCATGAGTATTTTTCTTCTCTCCTCATTCTCCTCCCTTTTATTTGGTTTTACATCAGGCCTACTGGGAACACTCAGGTATGAGTTTGAGTGATACAGGAGCTAAAGAAGAGCAGCATATTTGTCAGATTATATACTCAGAACCACTGCACTGTTTGTGTTTCACATCTCACAAAGAAAAGACACAAGGGACACATTTGAGCATCAGTACTTACTGAACACTGTGAATAATTCATCTGAAATCTACACAGCTACATGAGCCTTAAGCTTAAGAACTGAAATCAAAATTCTATTTCTGGTCAAGTAATATCCCTTAAACTCAATTATCAACTCCAAATTTGAAATAAATGTTCAACTACCCATTTCTTTAGAATATTTATACATCACTACAGTTTTAATTAAATTCCAATACAGCCACATTTATTTAATACCTCAATTTAAAAAGCTATCAAATTAAGCTACAGCATGTTATACAAAAAACTGAAGGCAGAAGGGGACAACAGAGGACCAGATGGTTAGATGGCATCACTGACTCAATGGACAAGAGTTTGAGCAAGCTCCGGGAGATGGTGAAGGACAGGGAAGCCTGGTGTGCTTCAGTCCATGGGGTCACAAAGAGTAGGACATGACTGAGTGAACAACCACAAATTCACTCCCAATGTTTTCCATTTTTACATTTTATTTTGAAATCTTTACATCATAAAAGGCTCAGGTTAGAAATGCCATTATTTACTGACATTTTTCGAAGCATACCAAGTACAAAGATTGAGATCAAAGATCAAGAATAGTGAAGAAAAAGAAGGTAGATGATGCAATTTACACCAGGGCTTTATTAGAAGTACCTGGGCTTCCCCGGTGGCTCAGACAGTAAAGCATCTGTTTGCAATGCAGGAGACCAGGGTTCGATCTCTTGGTCGGGAAGATCCCCTGGAGAAGGAAATGGCAGCCCACTCCAGTATTCTTGCCTGGAAAACCCCATGGACAGAGAACCCTGGTAGGCTACAGTCCATGGGGTCGCAAAGAGTTGGACACGACTGAGTGACTTCACTTTCACTTTTCTTTCTTTTAGGGAAAATCAGGCATATCGAGACAAACAACCAATACTGATTATTGTCCCCCTAGCCAATTAGGTAAATTAATTTTGCACTATATACTTTTTAAACAAGTGTATGTGGCAGAGAAGGTGAGAGAAGGCAGCTGGAAGGGCTTGCTTTACTTGTTGGTTTCAAATCTTTTCAGCTTTTTGAAAAGAGCATCTTCAAAAATTTTTGCCTGCACTGCAGATTTTTGGCAGGGTAATGTGTCCTATTTCAAAAGCTTTGCTGAATGTGAAAAACTACAATTACTGTTTTCATCCTGTCATGTCAAAAATTCTTAGTAACTATTAAGGATGCTCTTCATTCCCTATGCACACCAACCCTGACATGCTTAAAGGGTTCAGATTTGGCATTTAATCACAAAAGGCACCAACAGACATAAAAGGGAAGAACTCAGCTAAATCCTCACATAGCTCAGGATAAAGCTTCCATGATTAAAATCCTGTGACCTGATTTTCATAAAGTAAAAAAACAAATACTTCTTTAAACAAATATTTTATCTGCCTTTAATTTTTTTCTTAGCAGGATTATCCTAATGGCAGCCAAAAATGCAGCTGCTTCCAGTTCTATTTAACAAAAGTAATCTGGGAAGTTAAAATATCAGAACTATTTTATTTTAAACAAGGTAAAGTGGCTCTGCTTCATGAAGTAAACCATAAAGTTTTATTTTATGCAAGGAAAACTATAAATATCTAAATACAAACATCAAGTTATTTTGAATTTTAGGTAAGATATGAGAGAAAATAGTTATTTCCATCACTGAGCAAACAACAAGACAAAATATTCCTTGCTGTTTGAAATTCAGAAAGAACAGGTAGCTGCAAACCTGATCAGCTTATGATTTTGTTCAAGAAAAATATTTTGTCTTCAAAATAATTAATGGAAAAAATGAGAACTGGCTGACAGATAAGTCTCTGTATTACAGTTTCATATACAACATCAGTTCAGTTCAGTGGCTCAGTCATGTCCGACTCTTTGCAACCCCATGGACTGCAGCACGCAAGAACTCCCTGTCCACTGCCAACTCCCTGAGTTCACTCAAACTCATGTCCACTGAGTCAGTGATGCCATCCAGCTATCTCATCCTTTGTCATGCCCTTCTCCTCCCACCTTCAATCTTTCTCAGCATCAGGGTCTTTTCAAATGAGTCAGTTCTTTGCATCAGGCGGCCAAAGTATTGGAATTTCAGCTTCAGCATCAGTCCTTCCAATGAATACTCAGGACTGATTTTCTTTAAGATGGACTGGTTGGATCTGCTTATATATACAACACAACTATAGAAAAAACTTAAATCATTTTACCTTGTTTTACCCAATGATATCAGGTAGCCCATTTCTACAAGACCACATCAGAATAAGATGGGACCTGTATTTTATGATCTCTGTTTGTTTCCAAGGCAAATCATTCAATATCATGGAAATCGAAGCCTATGCTCCAACCAGTAAAGCTGAAGAAGCTGAACGGTTCTATGAAGACCTACAAGACCTTTTAGAACTAACACCCAAAAAAGATGTCCTTTTCATTATAGGGGACTGGAATGCAAAAGTAGGAAGTCAAGAAACACCTGGAGTAACAGGCAAATTTGGCCTTGGAATGTGGAATGAAGCAGGGCAAAGGCTAATAGAGTTTTGCGAAGAGAACACACTGCTCATAGCAAACACCCTCTTCCAACAACACAAGAGAAGACTCTACACATGCACATCACCAGATGGTCAACACCAAAATGAGACTGATTATATTCTACGCAGCCAAAGATGGAGAAGCTCTATACAGTCAGCAAAAACAAGAGTGAGAGCTGACTGTGGCTCAGATCATGAACTCCTTATTGCCAAATTCAGACTCAAATTGAAGAAAGTAGGGAAAACCACTAGACCATTCAGGTATGACATAAATCAAAACCTTTATGATTATACAATGGAAGTGAGAAATAGATTTAAGGGACTAGATTTGATAGACATAATGCCTGATGAACTATGGACCAAAGAGATAGGGATCAAGACCATCCCCATGGAAAAGAAATGCAAAAAGGAAAATGGCTGTCTGAGGAGGCCTTACAAATAGCTGTGAAAAGAAAGGAAATGAAAAGCAAAGGAGAAAAGGAAAGCTATAAGCATCTGAATGTAGAGTTCCAAAGAATAGTAAGGAGAGATAAGAAAGCCTTCTTCAGCAATCAATGCAAAGAAATAGAGGAAAACAACAGGATGGAAAAGACTAGAGATCTCTTCAAGAAAATTAGAGATACCAAGGGAACATTTCATGCAAAGATGGGCTCAATAAAGGACAGAAATGGTAGTGACCTAACAGAAGCAGAAGATATTAAGAAGAGGTGGCAAGAATACATAGAACTGTACAAAAAGATCTTCATGACCCCGATAATCACGATGGTGTGATCACTCACCTAGAGCAAGACATCCTGGAATGTGAAGTCAAGTGGGCCTTAGGAAGCATCACTACGAATAAAGCTAGTGGAGGTGATGGGATTCCAGTAGAGCTATTTCAAATCCTGAAAGATGATGCTGTGAAAGTGCTGCACTCAAGATGCCAGCAAATTTGGAAAACTCAGCAGTGTCTACAGGACTGGAAAAGGTCAGTTTTCATTCCAATCCCAAAGAAAGGCAATACCAAAGAATGCTCAAACTACCGCACAATTGCACTCATCTCACGCACTAGCAAAGTAATGCTCAAAATTCTCCAAGCCAGGCTTCAGCAGTACGTGAACCATGAACTTCCAGATGTTCAAGTTGGTTTTAGAAAAGGCAGAGGAACCAGAGATCAAATTGCCAGCATCCGCTGGATCATAAAAAGGCAATAGAGTTCCAGAAAAACATCTATTTCTGCTTGATTGACTATGCCAAAGCCTTTGACTGTGTGGATCACAATAAACTGTGGAAAATTCTGAAAGAGATGGGAATACCAGACCACCCGACCTGCCTCTTGAGAAACCTATATGCAGGTCAGGAAGCAACAGTTAGAACTGGACATGGAACAACAGACTGGTTCCAAATAGGAAAAGGAGTACATCAAGGCTGTATATTGTCGCCCTGCTTATTTAACTTATATGCAGAGTACATCATGAGAAACACTGGGCTGAAAGAAGCACAAGCTGGAATCAAGATTGCCAGGAGAAATATCAATAACCTCAGATATGCAGATGACACCACCCTTATGGCAGAAAGTGAAGAAGAACTCAAAAGCCTCTTGATGAAAGTGAAAGAGGAGAGTGAAAAAGTTGGCTTAAAGCTCAACATTCAGAAAACTAAGATCATGGCATCTGGTCCCATCACTTCATGGCAAATAGATGGGAAAACAGTGGAAACAGTGTCAGACTTTATTTTTCTGGGCTCCAAAATCACTGTAGATGGTGATTGCAGCCATGAAATTAAAAGACGCTTACTCCTTGGAAGGAAAGTTATGACCAACCTAGATAGCATATTCAAAAGTAGAGACATTACTTTGCCAACAAAGGTCTGTCCAGTCAAGGCTATGGTTTTTCCAGTGGTCATTATGGATGTGAAAGTTGGACAGTGAAGAAAGCTGAGTGCCGAAGAATTGATGCTTTTGAACTGTGGTGTTGGAGAAGACTCTTGAGAGTCCCTTGGACTACAAGGAGGTCCAACCAGTTCATTCTGAAGGAGATCAGCCCTGGGATTTCTTTGGAAGGAATGATGCTCAAGCTGAAACTCCAGTACTTTGGCCATCTCATGCGAAGAGTTGACTCATTGGGAAAGACCCTGATGCTGGGAGGGATTGGGGGCAGGAGGAGAAGGGGACGACAGAGGATGAGATGGATGGATGGCATTGCCGACTGACAGACATGAGTTTGAGTAGACTCCGGGAGTTGGTGATGGACAGGGAGGCCTGGTGTGCTGTGATTCATGGGGTCGCAAAGAATCAGACACGACTGAGTAACTGAACTGAACTGTATTTTATAACTGCATAAAAATAAAATTATTCAAGTGAGTCAATTTTCAAATTGCTCTTGTTCTGCCTCAATCTTATGTGAAAAGAGTAAACAAAGGAGTCAGTGGGGAGAGATGATCCTTTGAAACAGAGCTGTTACATCAGATGTACATACAAGTTAAAATATTACAGTAAAAAAGAATAAGAAGTCAGCCATCAGCACAGCAATGTTCTCCCTGTCCAGACTGCTTGGATGGTTTTTGGTATCCTTATTGACTCAAACAAAATTACTGTATTTGAAAAGAAAAGAAAAAGTCTTCTGCATTTCTGAAATACAATGAAGACTCTACTAGGGAATCATCTTTTAATGTCTGAGTAACTGTGGTAAACATAGTAAGAGCCCTCCAAAGATGCCCGTGTTCTACTCTTTGGATTTGTAAATACACTAGTTCAAAGACAGCGAAGACGGTTTTGCAGATGTGATTAAGGCTAAGGAATTTGAGCTAGGGAGATTTTTCTGCATTACCTGCGTGGGTTCAATTAAATCACATGCATCCTTAAAAGCAGACAACCTGCTATGGCCAGAGAGAGAGATGTGACAACAGATGGAGGGCCAAACAGATGCAATGTTGTTAGTGTTGAAGAAGGAAGAAGGAGGCTACTAGCCAAGGAATGTGATGGCCTCTAAAAACAGGACTTCAAAGGCAAGCAAACAGATTCTCCCCTGCAGCCTCTAGAAAGGAGCACAACCCTGACAATAACTTGATAATGGCTCAGTGAATCCTGTATCAGACTTCTGCCCCACAGAACTACAGGATTATAAATTTGTGTTTTTTTAAGATACCAATCTTGCAGTAATATATTACAGCAGCACAGAAAACTAATACACTCATACAGATAATGAAGAGAATTTCTTTTTTGACAAAGGAATGGGATATCCTGTTAAAGTATAAAAACTCCTTAGTGAATTAGCAAAATTTAAGGTAGAGCCTTTCCATACAAATTTGTAAATATATGCTTTAAATCCACTTTAAACATTTCACACAAGAAATCCAATGTTATGTGTTAAAAATGGGTCAGTCAATAAATCTTGTTCCCATGTCACTCAGTTCCATAGGCTAAAAACAAGTCTATGATACCAGTAAAAAGGCCAGTACAGGGCAACCACCCTCCCCACTCCTCTGGATTACTCACTCAATGAATTCCTCTTTACACTGCTGTAGCATCTCACATGTCTGCTGGATCTCTTGCTCACTCAAAAGCACCAACATCCCAATAGTTAGGTGAAGCTTTTAGGATTCTGGAAAATGCTGCTATCAACCCCATGATCCTGTTATCAAAGGGAGAAAAACAAGAAACTCAGCCCATACAAAACTAAATGGCAGGACAGAAATGAACAGAGAGAAATAAACTCACACATCCATAACCAACTGACTTTTCAACCAGGGTGCCAGGACAATTTAGTGGGAAAGAAGAGTCTCTTCAACAAATGATATTGGTACAACTGAATACCTACATGCAAAAGAATGAAGTTGAACCCATACCTCATACTATATACAAAACCTATATCGAAATGCAGTACTCAAATCCAAGAGTACTGCAGTGGGTTGCCATTGCCTTCTCTGCACAAAACTCCTAGAAGACAGGAAAATCTTCATGACCCCTTGGATTTGGCAATGGATTCTTAGATATGACACCAGTAGTATGGCAACAAAAGAAAATTAGGTAAATCAAACTTCACACTTTAAAACTTTTGTGTATCAAAGGAGTATCAAGAAAGTAAAAAGACAACCTAAAGAATGGGAGAAATATTTGTAAACTATATACCTGATAAGGGTCACACAGTACGCATAATATATAAAGAACATTTACATAGTTCAACAATTAAAAGACAACTCAATTTAAAAACGGAAAAATAATTTGAGTAGACATTTCTCCAAAGAAGAAATACAAATGGCTAACGACTACATGAAGATGTTCAGTGTCTTCAGCCATTAAGGGAAATGCAAGTCAAAACCACAATGTGATGCCACACCCATCATGCTGGTTATAATCGAAAGAGTGGAAAACAACAAGTGCTGGCAAGGATGTGTATCAAGGGTATGGGATTCCCTTTAGGGGTGATAAAAACATTTGAAATATTACAGAATTGGTAGTTGCACAATACAGCTAATGTACAAAATGCCACTGAATCATTCATTTTAAAATGGTTAATTTTATGTTAAATGAATTTCACTTCAATAAAGTAGCATTTTTTTAAAAATGAACTGGCAGTCTACAAAATGGTATGTCCAAGAAAAGCAGAATGCTCCCTAATTATAGATTCTAATAATCTTTTGTTCCTCATCGGCTTTTAATTAGTTCAGAGCAACTGTGCCTCTTATGGCCTTACCCAAAGATAATATACTCTTTATAAAAGACATTTTTTATCTTAGCAGACACTGCAATATTTATAGATAAAATATTGTGTTAAGAACAAAGTGTCCCCAAGCAAAGACAGATGAAAAATGAATTCAGAGAAATATCTAGACACTGGAGTTGCCACATCAAATATGGTCATCCTTTTCTGGCATCATCATTCCTTGCACTTAAAACTTTTGTCTCTGAAAGCAGAAAAAGTTAATATATTTATGAACCCCACTGCCACTTTTAAAAAGACAAAATTCACTTAGCATACAACTAACCATTTTAGGATGACAATTGAGTTATATTTAGTGTATTCACAATGTTGTACAACTGCCAGCTCTCTTTAGTTTCAAAACTTTTTCAGCACCCCATAAAAACACTCCATACTTATTAAATAATCACTCTATTATTTCTCATTGCTTATCCTCTGGTAACCTCTAGTTTGCTTTTTATCTCTTTGGAGTTTGGTACTCTGGACATGGCAAATAAAATAAATCATACTACATACAACCTTTGTATCTTGCTTCTTTCACTTAGCATGCTTTCAAACTTCATTCAAGTTGAAGCATATATCAGTACTTCATTTCTTTTAATGGCTGAATAATATTCCAGTGTATGCATATAACACAATTTGATTATCCACTTAACTCTTGATGGCCATTAAGGTTGATTCCATCTTTGGCTAGTATTATGAATAATGCTGCTTTAAAAACATTTGTGATCACTGATGAACATAGATGCAAAAATCCTTAACAAAATTCTAGCAAACAGAATCCAACAACACATTAAAAAGATCATACATCATGACCAAGTGGGCTTTATTACAGGGATGCAAGGATTCTTCAATATCCGCAAATCAATCAATGTAATACATCACATTAACAAATTGAAAAATAAAACTAATGATTATCTCAATAGATGCAGAGAAAGCCTTTGACAAAATTCAACATCCATTTATGATAAAAACCCTCCAGAAAGCAGGAACAGAAGGAACATACCTCAACATAATAAAAGCTATATATGACAAACCCACAGCAAACATCCTCAATGGTGAAAAATTGAAAGCATTTCCCCAAAGTCAAGAACAAGACAAGGATGCCCACTCTCACCACTACTATTCAACCTAGTTTTGGAAGTTTTGGCCACAGCAATCAGAGCAGAAAAAGAAAAAGGGAATCCAAATTGGAAAAAGAAGTAAAACTCTCACTGTTTGCAGATGACATTATCCTCTACATAGAAAACCCTGAAGACTCCACCAGAAAATTACTAGAGCTAATCAATGAATATAGTAAAGTTGCAGGATATAAAATCAACACACAGAAATCCCTTGCATTCCTATCCACTAATAATGAGAAAATAGAGAAATTAAGGAAACAATTCCATTCACCATTGCAACGAAAAGAATAAAATACTAAGGAATATATCTACCTAAAGAAACAAAAGACCTATATAAAGAAACTATAAAACACTGGTGAAAGAAATCAAAGAGGACACTAATAGATGGACAAATATACTGTGTTCATGGATCAGAAGAATCAATATAGTGAAAATGAGTATACTACCCAAAGCAATCTATAGATTCAATGGAACCCCTATATCAAGCTACTGACGGTATTTTTCACAGAGCTAGAACAAATAATTTTATAATTTGTATGGAAATACAAAAAACCTCAAATAGCCAAAGGCAATCTTGAGAAAGAAGAATGGAACTGGAGGAATCAACCTGCCTGACTTCAGGCTCTACTACAAAGCCACAGTCATCAAGACAGTATGGTACTGGCACAAAGAAATATAGATCAATGGAACAAAATAGAAAGCCCAGGGATAAATCCATGCACCTATGGACACCTTATCTATGACAAAGGAGGCAAGAATATACAATGGAGAAAGACAATCTCTTTAACAAGTGGTGCTGGGAAAACTGGTCAACTACCTGTAAAAGAATGAAACTAGAACACTTTCTAACACCATACACAAAAATAAACTCAAAATGGATTTAAGATCTAAATGTAAGACCAGAAACCATAAAACTTCTAGAGGAGAACATGGGCAAAACACTCTCTGACATAAATCACAACAGGATCCTCTATTTCCCACCTCCCCAGGTAACAGAAATAATAGCAAAAATGAACAAATGGGACATAATTAAAATTAAAACCATAAACAAGGTGAAAAACAGCCTTCAGAATGGGAGAAAATAATAGCAAATGAAGCAACTGACAAAGAATTAATCTCCAAAATATACAAGCAACTCCTGCAGCTCAATTCCAGAAAAATAAACGACCCAATCAAAAAAATGGGCCAAAGAACTAAACAGACATTTCTCCAAAGAAGACATACAGATGGATAACAAACACATGAAAAGATGCTCAACATCACTCATTATCAGAGAAATGCAAATCAAAACCACAATGAGGTACCATTTCATGCCAGTCAGAATGGCTGCTATCCAAAAGTCTACAAGCAATAAATGCTGGAGAGGGTGTGGAGAAAAGGGAACCCTCTTACACTGCTGGTGGGAATGCAAACTAGTAAAGCCACTATGGAGAACAGCATGGAGATTCCTTAAAAAACTGGAAATAGAACTGCCATATGACCCAGCAATCCCACTGATGGGCATACACACCAAGGAAACCAGAATTGAAAGAGACACATGTATGTCCCTGATCTGGGTAGAGTGGCACCTGGTTGGTGGCGCCTGTCTCATATCAGTGAGACAAAACAACTCCTTGTTTATCTCAGCTTGGCTTTTGCTCTGTGCCCATGCCTGGTTCATGCCCTGGACACATGGATAAAAAGAAAAAAAAGAGAGAGAGAGAGAGAGACACATGTACCCCAGTGTTCATCGCAGCACTGTTTATAATAGCCAGGACATGGAAGCAACCTAGATATCCATCAGCAGACGAATGGATAAGAAAGCTGTGGTACATATACACAATGGAGTATTACTTAGCCATTAAAAAGAATACATTTGAAATCAGTTCTAATGAGGTGGATGAAACTGGAGCCTGTTATACAGAGTGAAGTGAGCCAGAAAGAAAAACACCAATACAGTATAATAATGCATATATATGGAATTTAGAAAGATGGTAATGATAACCCTGTATGCGAGATAGCAAAAGAGACACAGATGTATAGAACAGTCTTTCAGACTCTGTGGGAGAGGGCAAGGGTGGGAAGATTTGGGAGAATGGCATTGAAACATGTATAATATATGTGAAATGAATCGCCAGTCCAGGTTCAATGCGTGATACAGGGTGCTTGGGGCTGGTGCACTGGGATGACCCAGAGGGATGGGATGGGGAGGAAGGTGGGAGGGGGGCTCAGGATGGAGAACACATGTACACCCGTGGCAGATTCATGTCAATGTATGGCAAAACCAATACAATATTGTAAAGTAGCCTCCAATTAAAATAAATAAATTTATATTAAAAAGAAAACATTTGTGTACAAGTTTCATGTTGACATGGGCTTCCCTGGTGGCTTAGACAGTAAAGTATCTGCCTGCAATGCGGGAGACCGGGGTTCAATTCCTGGGTCGGGAAGATCCCCTGGAGAAGGAAATAGCAATCCACTCCAGCACTCTTGCCTGGAAAACTCCATGGACGAAGGAGCGTGATAGGCTACAGTCTCTGGGGTCACAAAGAGTCGGACACGACTGAGCAACTTCACTTCACTTCACTTCATGTTGACATGCATTTTAATTATTTGGGATATACACTAAGGAGTGGAATTGCTGGGTCCTATGGTAACTCTATGTTTAACTTATTGAGGAATTACCAAACTGTTCACCACAAGAACTGAACAATTTTACATTCCAAGTAGCAATGTATGAGGGTTACTATTTCTTTACATCTTCACTAATACTTAATATTTTCCTTTTTAAATTTCATTATAGTCATCCTAGTAGGTATAAAATGGTATTGCATCTACTATGAGTTGGTTTTGATCTGCTTTTCACTATTGACCAATGATGTCGAACATCTTCTTATGTCCCTGTTGGACATTTGTACATCTCCTTTGCCCATTTTCTGTCTTTTTATTGTTGAGTTATAAGGATTCTTTATATATTCTGATACTAGTCCCCTATTAAATCATGTATCCCTTTTGAAGGTAATTAGGTGTCAACTTTTATTAAACTCATTTTGCAAATGAAGTCAAGAAAAAAATATTGAGCATCTTCTCCTCCAACAGGAACAAATAGGAATTCTACCTCTGAATTTCAAGTTCTTATCTCATAATCTGATCTCTGTGCTAGTAAATCAGCCTAAAGGCAGAAGAATACATTTATCAAATACAGATAGTCTTAAATCCCAATTCTTGGTTTGCCTAAGACTAATTTTGTCTTGGCAAGAGGAATTAATAGAGTATTCATTTTCTAAGTGTTAACAGAGCTTGACCTATTTTTATATTTGATGAAGAGTTTTATGATTCTACACATCAACTCAAATTGCCTCATTTAATAAAAAAGTGATTTTAAGGAACAATCAACTTCAAAAGTGTCGAGGAAGACTAAGCACAACGCTTATCAAACCCTAGCTGGTGTAACTCACGCAGAAGCTGTCATTTTAGAAAGGCAAGCAAAGTCCCCCAAATGATGCCAATATGCACAACCCTATCACAAACTAGAATTGATCCCCTAGTAATAAGATCTAATATTTTCTAAGCTCTTTACTCTGCCCTAAGCATTTCTTACAAACTTTATATAAACAAATATCTTGTGAGCAAAGTAGCAGTATTCACTGTTCACAGATGAGGAAAACTGAGGCAAAGAGAAATAAAGCCACTAACCCAAAGAAACACTGGTAGGAAGCAATGAAGCTAAAATTCAAACCCAGGTAGTCAGGTCCCAAAGCCTACATTTTTGATCAATACTGCACTGCTTCTCCAGTAATAGTTGCCCTGAAAAAGCTGGAACAATGTGGCTATCACCCAGAGGCAAGGCCTTACACATTTCAATAAAACTCACACAATAAATGGGTCTGATCACCAGACTAGTCCTGAAAATTAGGCAAATTTCATAATTCCATGAAAAGAAAGGTAGTTTTAATACTTGCCTTTTCTGAGATATGAGCACCAAAAGCATAATTCATAAAAGAAAAAAAAAAGGGTTAACTGAACTTGATCAAAGTTAAAAATTGTGCTTCAAAAGACACATTAGGAAAGTAAGAACAGTAGCCACAGAGAAAAAAAATTATTTGGGAGAAAAATATTTGCAAATCATATATCTGATAAATACAATTTTTAAAGTTTTTAAAAATTCAGTAATAAAATGGATTACACCATCCAACTTAAAAATGAGCAAAGTATCCATATAATTCACCAAAGAAGATATACTAATGGCTAGTAAACATATGCGAAGTGAACATCATTAGTCTATCAAAACCAAAATGAGATACCACTTCACATTCACTAGAATGACTCTAATCAAAAAGACAGACAATAACAAGTGTTGGTGAGGATGTGGAGAAACTAAACTGCACATTGCTGGGACGGTGTAAAATGATGCAGCCATTTTGGAAAAGTTTGGCAGTTCCTCAAAAGTTAAACATGAAGTTTCAATACAACCCAGACATTTCACTCCTAGGACTTTACTCGAGAGAAACGAAAGCCTGAGTCCACATACAGACTTGTGAACATCACAGCAATATTATTTATAAAGGCCCCAAAATGGAAATAATCCAAATGTTTATTAACTGACGAGTGGATAAACAAAATTTGGTATAGAAATTCAATGAAATACTATGGGCAACAGTTAATAATATGAATAAACCATAAAACCAATAGCTAAGTAAAAAGCCAGATGCAAAAACCACATATTATATGATTCCATTTATATGAAATATCCAGAAAAGGCAGATCTACAGAGACTGAAAGACAGATGGTTGTCTGGGATTAGGCATAAGGGATCTTTTAGAGTGACAGATATGTTCTAAAAATACATTTAGATTATGGTAATGATTGTACAATGCCGTAAATTTACTAAAAATGACTGAACCATACACTTGAAAGAGGTGGGGTTTTGGTATGTAAACTGTACTTCAATAAAGCTGTTAAATATAAAAATGTATATGTCTTTTCTTTTTAAGAGCATCTTAGCAATCCTGGAATAAGTTTTCTCCTATAACTCAATTATCATGGAATATTTTATTTGACCCTCTGATCAACTCTTAGTTGTCCCTCTGGATTTGATGACTTCCCAAAGGTCTTTCAACATATGTTAAGAATACCAAGTACATACAAAAATCTTTGTGGAAGGTAAGGTATTATCTCAAATCACTGAGGCAAGTATCGTTTCTGTTAATAAATCATATTAGGGCAACTGGATAGCCACTTAGAAAAAGAATAAAATTATACGTATTCACTGCACCAGACACAAGAATAAACTTCAAATTAAAGACAGAAATGTAAATAAACAAAACTTACAAGTAAAAAAAAATAAGTAAATTCTTCTTTAACCTGAATGCAGAAAAAGATTTTCAAACTAAAACTAGAAATCCAGATGTAGTAAGAGATAAGACAAATAAATTTAATTACTTAAAAAGAGAAAACTTTTATATGGCAGAATATATAAGCAAGTCAAAAGACAAACAATAAACTAGAAGAAAATATTTACAATATATATCACAGATAAGGGTTAATATCTCTAATATATAAAAACCAAAGGAAAATGACTAAAAATACTATTGCTATCAAGCAATGGACAAAAGACATAAACAAGACACTTCACAAAAATAAAATGACTCATACATGGGAAGATGTACACGGTTATTCAAAGGAATTCCAATTCTCAGGAAACATATTACTGAGGTATTAGTGTAAAGGGCCGTGACCTATGCAATGCACTTTATAGAAGTTCAGAAAGAATGAAAAAAAGAGAAAGAAAGAAAAAGTAAAATATTAACAACAAGCAAATGTGAGTAAAGGGTACTATTCTCAGTCTTAATGACATTTCCGTGAGTTTAAAATTATCAGTATCCCATCGCTACTGTAACAAATTACCACAAACTTAGAGGTTTGAAAGTGAAAATAACTCAGTTGTGTCCAACTCTTTTCGACCCCATGGACTATACAGTCCACGGAATTCTCCAGGCCAGAATACTGGAATGGGTAGCCTATCCCTTCTCCAGCAGACCTTCCTGACCTAGGAATAGAACCAGGTCTCCTGCATCACAGGCGGATTCTTTATCAGGGAAGCCCACTGAGAGGTTTAAAAAAATACAAATGTATTATGTTACTATCTGGAAAAAAGAAGCTCAAGAACCTTTTTTTCTTTACCTTATTCTCTGGTAGCCTACCACTCTAGTTAATTTGAATTCACTGGCCACAAAATGCCAAATACTGGGAAGCCAAACATAGATAATGCAAAAGAGCAAGAAAAGGAACAGATGGGATACCTAAAGGCCACATAATCTGAAGTCTCTGGGGGAATTCTGAGTCACAGGAGTTCCAACAGTCTTCAACTATACTGGAGATTATATAATGCATATGCAACCCCACTGGACAATCTTTTTAATAAATGAAGAAACGCCCTAAATTTTACCCTGCCTAGCAATGCCATCTACCAAGAAAAGTTCTTCTCTTATTGAATTATCTAAATTTAATGTGGAACCAAACAATCTTCAAGGCAATGGCATAAATCTCTAGAATCACTGTTTTTTTTGCTTGGAATATATCATATTCCTACCCGCAAGCCTCTTCACTGAAATGAATAAAGGCCAACAACAAATTCTCTTTACTCCAGGGCTTAATTACACTGGGCCTGCTCCAAGTTCACCATTACTGGGAGCTGGAACTATTTTACTTCATTAGGTTGGCCCACCCAGGCTGGCGCCTGAAAATTCTAATGGTGGTGACCTTCCACCCAGCAAGCAGAAGCAAAGGGTGACGTAACAGGGAATTCCCTAGGGCAGTTCTATCTCAACTCGGGGTGGGGGTGTATTCTTTACGGCTAAGCCACATCTATGAGCCTCAGTTTCTTTATTTGTTAAATAAGACCTCATCTAAAGGAAAAAATACATGCAAAAGCTACCTCCACAGAAAGCTTGTGTGCAGGCCTAAGCCCAAGTTCAGAGTTCAACGTCAAGCTGTAACTCAGCATGCATGCGTGCTAAGTTGCTTCAGTCACGTCCGACTCTGCAACCCTATGGACTGTAGCCCACCAAATTCCTCTGTCCATGGCATTTTTCACACAAGAACACTGCAGTGGGTTGCCATGCCCTCCTCCAGGGGAGTCTTCCCAATCCAAGTATTGAACCCACATCTCTTATGCCTCCTGTATTGGCAGATGGATTCTTTACCAATTGTGCCACCTGGGAAGCCCATAGCTTCATGATTTACTAGCAGTCACCAACCACAGTCACAGGTTCTTCACTGATCTCACTTTTAATCCAGCCCTCAGGCTCCAGTGGGGCAGAACTGCTGGCAGTCCTATCAGAATGAACAATTAACAAGGAATAGTGAAATCTAACAATTGCCAGATAGATAATGCAAAAGAGCAAGAAAAGGAACAGATGGGATACCTAAAGGCCACATAATCTGAAGTCTCTGGGGGAATTCTGAGTCACAGGAGTTCCAACAGTCTTCAACTATACTGGAGATTATATAATGCATATGCAACCCCACTGGACAATCTTTTAATAAATGAAGAAACGCCCTAAATTTTACCCTGCCTAGCAATGCCATCTACCAAGAAAAGTTCTTCTCTTATTGAATTATCTAAATTTAATGTGGAACCAAACAATCTTCAAGGCAATGGCATAAATCTCTAGAATCACTGTTTTTCTTTGCTTGGAATATATCATATTCCTACCCGCCAAGCCTCTTCACTGAAATGAATAAAGGCCAACAACAAATTCTTTACTCCAGGGGCTTAATTACACTGGGCCCTGCTCCAAGTTCACCATTACTGGGAGCTGGAACTATTTTACTTCATTAGGTTGGCCACCCAGGCTGGCGCCTGAAAATTCTAATGGTGGTGACCTTCCACCCAGCAAGCAGAAGCAAAGGGTGACGTAACAGGAATTCCCTAGGGCAGTTCTATCTCAACTCGGGGTGGGGGTGTATTCTTTACGGCTAAGCCACATCTATGAGCCTCAGTTTCTTTATTTGTTAAATAAGACCTCATCTAAAGGAAAAAATACATGCAAAAGCTACCTCCACAGAAAGCTTGTGTGCAGGCCTAAGCCCAAGTTCAGAGTTCAACGTCAAGCTGTAACTCAGCATGCATGCGTGCTAAGTTGCTTCAGTCACGTCCGACTCTGCAACCCTATGGACTGTAGCCCACCAAATTCCTCTGTCCATGGCATTTTTCACACAAGAACACTGCAGTGGGTTGCCATGCCCTCCTCCAGGGGAGTCTTCCCAATCCAAGTATTGAACCCACATCTCTTATGCCTCCTGTATTGGCAGATGGATTCTTTACCAATTGTGCCACCTGGGAAGCCCATAGCTTCATGATTTACTAGCAGTCACCAACCACAGTCACAGGTTCTTCACTGATCTCACTTTTAATCCAGCCCTCAGGCTCCAGTGGGGCAGAACTGCTGGCAGTCCTATCAGAATGAACAATTAACAAGGAATAGTGAAATCTAACAATTGCCACGCTTGGGGAAAAGGCCAAGAGAGAGAAGTATGGATTAGCTCAAGTTTTTTTTTTTTCCTTAAAGCCCTAATAAGTCTGCAGGACAGCAATGGAGATGGGATGGGATGAATGGAGAGGGTGGGATGACCTGAGAGAGTAGCACTGAAATATATACATTACCTAATCACATGTGAAATAGATAGCCAGAGGAAATTTGCTGTAGGATGCTCTGTGACAACCTAGACGGGGGGGGTGGGGGGGGTGGGGGGGGTGGGGGTGGGGATGGGATGGCAGGTGGGAAGGAGGTTCAAGAGGGAGAGGACATATGTATACCTTTGTCTGATTTATGTTGATGTAAGGCAGAAACCAACACAACATTGTAAAGCAATTATCCTCCAATTAAAAATAAATAAATAAAAACAAAACAGAAAGCCCCAATAAGAATTCAAACTGATCTGTTGAGGTTGGGATATAACATAGATATATCTGCCAGATCTCTCAGCTAGCAGAAAGGAAGCCTCTCAGATTCAGATCCCAAAGGTCATGCTCAATTACATGACTTAAGAATGCCTATGAATATGATCCAAACATGTAGCACAAAACATAACTTACAGCACACTGCCTTGACAGTACAGGCTGAGAGGCACAGACAAAAAAGTAATCCTCCAATTATAGTCACATATATCATCTTCCAGGAACTCCAGGTGTAACAGACATTTCGAAAAAGGAAAAAGAAAAAGAGATTTGGGATTTAGCTACAAGTCTTGTAACCTGGAATACAGGGTCTCAGATTCTAATTTCAATGCAGTCATAAACCAGCTATGATCAGGCACCATCTCACTTCTCTAGACCTTGGTCTCTTTCTCTGTAAGATAAGGAAGATGGCCTAGTTTACTTCTAACTCAAAGGTCCTATATAGATTTTTCACATGCTTTCACAAAACCTATAAATAAGTACAAAACAGGTATTTGTGAGGTGTCCACCAATTCACTTCCTGATATTCTATGCAAAGAAAAAGAGGGAATTAGTATGGAAGCCTTCTTCTCCTGTGCTCATTATATTTTCTTTTTTTATGGCCAAATCCCAGAAAATCACTCCTGGGTAAGTGATATAAACCTCATTCACATAGGAAAGTTATTCAAATAGGCAGAAAGTTATTCATATATTCATAAAAAGAGCATTTGGTTTTGCCACCAGACAGGCCTAGGGTCAAATTCTATTTCTGTCACTTATCAATATTACCTGAGGTGAGTTAGTCATTGCTCTGAAACTCAATTTCATCATCTCTAAAACAGAGAACAAGGGTTGTGCTGAAGCCTCTGGAACACAGTAGTATATATTAAGTACAGGTTTTACCCCTTCTTGCTTTTTATGTCACTATGCAACACTCTAACTGCCATCTTTACTCTTCCTTCTAAAGCACGGCCAAGAACTAATCAGGCTCTGCTGAGTCATATCTATTCTTTAAGAATGTTCACAAAAGCTGACTTTGAGAGTCTCTATATGTTATGTTATTATGTTGAATAAACCTAAAAAGGGTTTGACTCTTCTACCTTATAAATTCTATTCAGACATAATTACAGGAAAGCAGATAGGCTCTTAAAAACAAAGAGCAAATATTCAAGGATCAGCTTTTACAGTGACCAGGGAAAAATGAATGTTCTCACTTACTGTTTAAATATCTTTACCCATTAAAAAGGAGCAAAGGGTATCTCCCCCTCACTAAAGGATACATCTCTCTTAAGTAGATAAGCACAATGAGTACTCAAACCTACTATTCTAAAAGTTTAACTAGTTCCTCCATAAGTTACTTGTAAGTACCAGCTGGCAATCCACCTACCAACCTACATTTATTCCCAAAGACAATGATCACTTAAACAGTAGTGGTGAGTTAATGGTAAACTTCCTGTTCAGGTTAGACGCTCATCTCCTACATGGTAACGTGTACTATTATTACAACAGCAAAAGTCTTCCTTCCAGACTGTTCAAGTGTCCCTCCCTTATTAAGCCTTTTCCAAACACTGGAGAATCTCTCCTCTGGGCACCCACTGTACTTCCTTCTAATAGCACGTAACTCAGTACTGTAACTTCTTCTACAAGAACACTATTTTCCCCTACTAGAATATGGGATCCATATTAAAGTAAAGGTAAATATCCAAGGTAAAGTCCAGTGTTAGTATAAAATATATAGTCTGGCCAATGATAAATGTTTAAAAAATAGTTAACGAATGAATAAAAGAGAAACACAGCCACCATCTCCATCCAAATAGTGCACTATATGAATCTTGTTATTATAACATCTCCTTTTCTGACTTTCCCACCTAACAAAAGACCCCAGGCATTCATAACTTTTATTATAATCAAAGACAACTACAGACACACTTTGTTTAATTGTGCTTCACTTTACTGTGCTTCACAGATATGTTTTTACAAATTGAGGTTTTGTAGCAACTCTGAGTAGAGCAAGACTAATGGCACCATTTTTCAAACAACATTATTTTTAATCAAGATATATATGCTTTTAAACACCAAACCGGGAAACCAAAGTATTCATGTAACTCACTTTATTATAATATTCACTTTATGCAGTGGTCTGGAACCAAACTTGCAATATCTTCAAGGTATGCCTGTTATCTGTCTTCGTTCTAAATTAGTTCACAAGATAATTATAAATCCTGCAGCTCCCTTTACACATGAAAAATCCTAAATTATACACTAAAGCTTTTATATATAAATTTTCCTCTTCAGTGAATAATATTAAATGGAAAAAAATTATCCTAACTTGAGGAGAGGATATGAGCCCCAGATCCAAGAGCCATTTCTGCCTAGTGTCAGCCTTCAGACTACAATATGAGCAGAATGACGTAGTTTCTGGTCTGTAACCTATTCGGATTCTCTAGGCAGCCGAAAAGTCCCCTGTTGCTTCAGACGTATCTATAAGCTTTCAGGATGCTCCACCGAACACAGTTTTGAATTACTATTTTTCATTACTGATGTGCTTTCTACTAGACCCTGCTGTGAGATAAAATGGAATTATAGCAGCATTACTAGCTATAGATATATTGAGAGATATACAGGGTTTTAATATATTATGCTTCTTGAACTTGCAGACAAGACATCTTTGAATCTTAATGCAAGATAGCAAACAGTGAAAAAGTGCAGTTCATCTGCAGATCACACAGATGAAAAATACCTTGCTGATGTCTGTGAGTAGCTAAATCCTATATTAAATACTCAGGCTTAGGGAGCTGAAGCACAAGGATGATGGTGATAATGTCTGCAGTCAAACAACACTTCTTATATAATTGATCAGCAAAAGAAAATGATTTCAGGAAACGTTATTCTAAAAGGTAAATACAGGGTTTACTTAAGAGAATCAAGGGTGAGATCAAGGACAAGCATACTATAAAATAAAGAAAAGAAAAGGGGCCCACTATTTTAAGGAAGAAGAGAATTCTAGGAAGGGCAAAGGAAGGGAAGGATGAAACTCGAGAGTAGAAAAGTTATCTGCTGAATCAAAAATGTGACCTTCACCACAATGTTTTAAAAATGAACATGAATAGCTATGATAGGCAGAATTCTAAGAATGACCCTCAAAAACCCTTAACCTCATAGAATCCCCTTTGACTGTGGATAGAACCTGTGAATGTGATATCACTGCTATGATTATACTATATAATATGGCACAGCTGACCTTAATATAGGCAGATTATCCCAGTAAGTCTGATCTATACACATGAGCTCTTTATAAGGCAGAGTATTCTCTGGCTGGTGGCACAAGTCAGAGATGTGAAGCACAAAAAGGATATGACAGAAACAACAACGGCCACATGTCAAGGAAACAGGGACTTCAGACCTATAGCCACAAGGAACTGAAATCTGACCACACTGTGAATGAACTTAGACGTGGATTCTCCTCCAGGGCCTCCAGATAAGAGATCAGTCTGACCAATACCTTGATTTTGGCCTTGTGAGACTCTATCCAGAGAATGCCATAGAGTCCACCAGGTCTTCCTGATCTACACAACTACTACAATATTGTGAAATGATAAAGGAGTGTGGTTTTAAGCTGCTAAGACTGTGGTAATTTATTACACAGCAGTAGAAACCTAATATAGTAGAGCAAGATTTAAATGTAAACTAATAAATTCCTTTTTCAACATTACCTATATTCCTATTGCACCTCAGAGATCCCAAAAGAACTTCACATACTGGCACAGCTACAAAGAAGGATAAATTCGCCTTCTCAAAGAAAGAAAAAAATTAATAATATGAATGAATTTTTAAAAGATAAAGAATCTCACCTCCTTCAGTCCCGATTCAGGAGTGAAGATGGATAACCCTAATAAACAGAAGTCCTTCTTTTTAACATCTGATCCACATGACAACTTTTTTTTAACTATCAGGGAACAAAATATGATTTGGAGTTTAAAAACCCAAGCACAACTGGGAAGACCCTGTGGAGCTTTTCTGAATGCTCAGTGAACGTGTCAGTTGCTCAGTCCTGTCTGACTCTTTGTGAACTCATGGACTATAGTCCACCATGCTCCTCTGTCCATGGAATGAATTCACCAGGCAAGAATACTGGAGTGAGTAGTCATTCCCTTCTCCAGGGGATCCTCCTGACCCAGAGATCTAATCCAGTTCTCCTGCATTTGGGGCAGATTCTTTACCATAGGAGCCATCAGGGAAGCCCATACCGTGCCAATTACTACCCAACTCTAGTCAAGGCTGGACCAAAGAAAGTCTTATTGAAAGACTGATGCAAGTGGTTACAGATAAGCAAAAGATCTTCAGTTTAAACAGCTTTTGGAATTGAGCTGCATAAGTTGCTTGCATATTTTTGAGATTAGTTGTTTGTCAGTTGCTTCATTTGCTATTATTTTCTCCCATTCAGAAGGTTGTCTTTTCACCTTGCTTATAGTTTCCTTTGTTGTGCAGAAGCTTTTAATTTTAATTAGATCCCATTTGTTTATTTTTGCTTTTATTTCCAGTATTCTGGGAGGTGGATCATAGAGGATCCTGCTGTGTCAGAGAGTGTTTTGCCTATGTTCTCCTCTAGGAGTTTTAAAATAGCCAGGACATGGAAACAACCTAGATGTCCATCAGCAGATGAATGGATAAGAAAGCTGTGGTACATATACACAATGGAGTATTACTCAGCCATTACAAAGAATACATTTGAATCAGTTCTAATGAGGTGGATGAAACTGGAGCCTATTATACAGAGTGAAGTAAGCCAGAAAGAAAAATACCAATACAGTATACTAACACATATATATGGAATTTAGAAAGATGGTAATGATAACCCTATATGCGAGACAGCAAAAGAGACACAGATGTACAGAACAAACTATTGGACTCTGTGGGAGAGGGAGAGGGTGGGATGATTTGGGAGAATGGCATTGAATCATGCATACTATCATGTAAGAAACAAATCGCCAGTCTATGTTCGATACAGGATACAGGAGGCTTGGGGCTGGTGCATGGGGATGATCCAGAGAGATGATATAGGGTGGGAGGTGGGAGGCGGGTTCAGGATTGGGAACTCATGTACACCAGTGGCAGGTTCATGTCAATGTATGGCAAAACCAATACAGTATTATAAAGCAAAATAAGGTAAAAATAAAAATTAAAAAAAATACGATAATAAAGTTTTTGGAAGCTTTTGATTACGGTTTTGTTTTTAGCCATGACATGCAGCATGTGAGATCCTAGTTTCCCAACCAGGGATTGAACCTGTGCCTCTAGCACTGGGAGCACACATTCTTAAGCACTGGATCACCAGGAAAGCCCTCAACCGGTTTTTTTTTTTTCCATTTAAATGATTTTCCACAGCGATGCCAAGAACCAAGCTCATCTATCTGTTCGACTGGACTGTAAAAACTGCAGCCAGTTACTAGGACCTACACAACTTTGCAACATCTATCCTGCTTAGCATGATGGACCTACTAGCTGTGGTACCTTGAGAAAATTATAATCTCTAAACTTCAGTTTCTTAATAAGTAAAATGGAAAAGCAATATCTAACTCAAAGGGAAACACGGACGATGACACGAAATAAGCAAAGGAGGCATTTATAACTCTAGCATAATGCAAGAGTTTTCTTTTATCAGATAAAGGTCAATTAAATGAATAAAAATGGTAAACTCAGCCTTGTTTACAATATTACAAATTATTACAAGAAAACATGTATGAATAGCAGCAGTATTTATAAAAGCCCAAAGCAGAAACAACTCGAAATATTCACCAAGTGATGAAGGCATAAACAAAATGTGGTAGATCCATACAATGGAACATTATGGATAAATCTTAAATACATTATAAATGAAAGATGCCCAGAGACAAAGGCCACATAAATGTTCAGTACTGGCAAATTCAGAGACAAAAAGTAGATTAGTGATTGTTAGGGACTGGGAAGAGGGAGCAATCACACAAGAACAATCAAGCTCTCATTCCCAGACAGAAATACTAAATAAACAACATGTGGACCAAAGTAGCTTTGGGAGAATGCTAGAGATGAGTTAAGAACCTGCAATAACCAAACAAATGCCTAACCAAAGGAAAACTGCACTCAAAATGGTAGAAACCCTCATGTTTTCTATCTATCCCTTGCCCCTACACTCTGCCCTAGGACATCACAACAGATCAAAAGGAAGCCACCCAGTTTCTGCTCCTCCAACATGGGAGAAGGAAGAGTAAAAGTGGTTTGCAATGTTCTGGCTTATTAAGAGGCTGCCTGAGGAACTGGTTTCTGTCTTGCCTAACTTGCAGTGCTATGTGGACAGAAGCACAGGCTGTATATCAGGCTGGAGGCCACTATAAGAAGTGTTAATTGCCTGCAGAGGAAGAAAAGGAACTAACTAAAGGAGATGGCAAATCTTTTACTGGGGACAAGAGATTACCGGCAGAAGAATACAAAAGAATGACTAAAGCTCTAAGGGGAGGCACTGGGTGAGAACTTAGAGAAATTAAGACATTTTAAAGCAGACACGTATACATATATATGGGAGAACTGAAACAAAAGTACAAATACAGGCCAAAGAAAATGCATCTCCAGAAAAGGCTTCAGAGGACCCCGAGATAAAGCTGAGACAATTTAAGTATCAAAATAATTAAGCACAACAGTAAATTATAAGCCCTTGAAAATAAAATTTATAAAATCACACTCATAACAAATAAATATAAAAGTAAGGTGAGAAGGAAGGTCTCCTGCTTACAAATGAATGCAGAAAATTGAATACTAAATGCAGAGCAAGTGCTAGAATCATTTTGCAAGCAACATCAGGTAAGAATCACCAGTGGATGCTACGCCTGAGGAAAATGCCAGCGAGAAGCAGGATACAGCATCCAATATCCATTCCAATCAAAAGTAAATAAATAAATAATTTTAAAAACATTCTAAAAGAAAAAAATCCTATAACCAGTAAAAATTATCTTTCAAAAAGACGATGAATTAAAGACTTATTTCAAACAAAAAAAAAAACCTGAAAGTGTATCCAGTACCAGCAGACTATAAGAAATCTTACAGAAAGTTGTTTATAAATAGAAGCAAGATTAATGACAATTAGACAAAAGACAGAAGGAAGGAAAAAATGACATATTGTGAGGTTCTTAAATTATATGTTAAGTTATATAATATTATTTGAAGGTGATGAATTAAATACATATTGTAAACCTATCAACATTTACTAAAAATAAAATGGTTGTAGCTAATAAGCCAACAGTGTCAAGAAAATGAAAGTTTTAAAAACCCTCAATCTAAAAAATGTTAGGAAAAAAATGAACAAAGGAAAGATAAGACCAAAAAAAAAAAAAATCACGAAATGATAGACTTAAACCCACCTATGTCTATAACTATGTTAAAAGTACACAATCTAGTCATTCCACTTAAAAGGAAGAGATGACAGACCAGATTTTAAAAATATCAATTATATGCTATCTGTAAGAAATCTACTTAGGAACTTTCTCATGGTTCAGTGGTTAAGAATCTGCCTCCCTATGCAGGGGACATGGGTTCAATTCCTGGCCTAAGAACTAAGATCCCACATGCCATGGAGCAACTAAGCCTGTGTACCACAACTACTGAGCTCACACAACACCACTACCAAAGCCCAAGCACTCCAGAGAATATGCTCTGCGAGAAAACAGGCTGCCACAATGAGAAGCCCGAGCATGGCAACAAAGACTAGCCTCCGCTTGCTGCAATAGAGAAAGTCTGAAACCATCAACGAAGACCCAAGACAGTCAAAAATAAATTAATTTTAAAATAATAAATAAAAGTAAAAGAATAAAAATATATATACAATGAAAAATACAAATCAAAGAAAGCTGGAAATTGCTATATTAATATCTAAAAAGTCGACCTCAGAACAAGGAATACTGTCAGGGATAAAGGGGGACACTTCATAATTATAAAGGAACTGATCTGCCAAGAAGATATGGAAAAACTGAAACAACTGAAAGGAGGAATAGACGAATGTACAATTACTGTTGGAGATTTCAACAGTCCTCTCTCAGTAATTAACAGAACGAGTAGACAGAAAATCAATATGGATATACAAGACAATGATCACTAACAGCTAGATGGTATATCTATAGATTTATAGATCAATTAAAACATCAGAATGTACATCCTTTTAAATGTACAAAGAACATTTACCAAGATAGATAATATTCTGTAACAGAAAACAGGGTACAAGTGTATCTAAAAGAACTGATATCATACAGAACATTAACAAACAGAATCAAACTGTAAATCAGTAACAGAGATATCTGTAACAGTAACCAAAAAAAAAGTAGAAAACTAAACAACATACTTCTAAATAGATGAAATAAATCACAAGACTAATAATTGCAAATTCACAATTATCTCAAAAATGTTTACTTAAAATACTTTTAAAACACTAAAATACTAAGAAAAGTCTCCAATCAGTAATTTAAGTTACTATATTAAGCAGCCAAAAAAGAGCAAATTAAACCCAAAGCTAGGCATAAGAAATGGAACAATACAGATAAAAGTAGAAGTCAATGAAACAGAAAATGGACAAACAATAGAGAAAAATCAGTGGAACCAAAAGCTTTTTGTTGTTCTTTTTATAAGACCAATATAATTGATAAACCTCTTGCCAGAGAGACCAGGAATAAAAGACTAGACACAAATTACCAATATTAGCAAGAAAAGAGGGACCATCACTTCAGGGCGACAGACATGAAAGAATAATAAAATATTATGAACACTTCCATCTAATGAAATTCAAAAACTTTAGATGAAACAAACAAATTCCCTCAAAGACACAAATTACAAAAACATACTCAGGAAGTAGATAATCTGGATACTTCTAACTCGACTAAATAAATTCCTAATTTAAAACCTTTTCAGAAATCTACAATGTTATGAATCTCCATTCATAGTTCTCCAGGCACTCTGTCTACCAGATCTAATCCCTTGAATCTATTCATCACCTCCACTGTATAATCAAAAGGGATTTGATTTAGGTCATACCTGAATGGCCTAGTGGCTTTCTCTACTTTATTCAATTTAAGCCTGAATTTTGCAATAAGGAGCTGATAATCTGAGACCCAGTCAGCAACAGGTCTTGTTTTTGCTGAGTATATAGAGGTTCTCCATCTTCAGCTGCAAAGAATATAATCAACCTGGTGATGTCCATGTGTAGAGTTATCTCTTGTGTTGTCAGAAGAGGGTATTTGCTACGACCAGTATGTTCTCTTGGCAAAACTATTAACCTTTGCCCTGCTTCATTTTGTAGTCCAAGGTCAAACTTGCCTGTTATTCCAAGTATCTCTTGACTCCCAATTTTTGCATTTCAATACCCTACAGTGAAAAGGACATGTTTTTTTCGTGTTAGTTCCACAAGGTCTTGTAGGTTTTCACAAAACCGTTTCACTTCATCTTCTTCAGCATTAGTGGCTGGGGCCTAGACTTGGATTACTGGGATGTTGAATAGTTTGCCTCGGAAACAAACCAAGATCATTTTGTTGTTTTTGGGATTGAAGCCACGTACTGTGTTTCATACTCTTTCACACACAATGACAGCTACTCTCTTTCTTCTAAGGGATTTCTTACCCACAGTAGTAGATACAATGGTTATCTGAATTAATTCACCCATTCCTGTCCATTTTAGCCCACTGATACCTAAAATGTCAATGTTCACTCTTGCTATCTACTGCTTGACCACCTCCAATTTACCTTGATTCATGGACTTAACATTCCAGGTTCCTATCCAATACTGCTCTTTACAGCATCACACTTTACTTACAGCACCAGACACAGCTGAAAAAGAAGAGAAGTGAAAGGCAAAGGAGAAACAAAAGATATACCTAACTGAACACAGCGTTCCAACAAATAGTTAGGAGAGACAAGAAAAGTCTTCTTAAGTGAACAATGCAAAGAAATAGAGGAAAACAATAGAATGGGAAAGATTAGAGATCTCTTCAAGAAAATCAGAGATAACAATCAAACATTTCATGCAAACATGGGCACAATAAAGGACAAAAACGACAAGGACCTAACAGAAGCAGAAAGGATTAAGAGTTGGCAAGAATACACAAAAGAACTATACCAAAAAGCTCTTAATGACTGAGATAACCACAACGGTGTGGTCACACACCTAGAGGCAGACATCATGGACTGTGAAGTCAAGTGGGCCTTAGGAAGCACTACTATAAACAAAGCTGGTGGAGGTGATGAAATTCCATCCAAGCTATTTCAAATCCTAAAAGCTGATGCTGTTAAAGTAATGCACTCAGTTCAGTTCAGTCGCTCAGTCGTGTCCGACTCTTTGCAACCCCATGAACCGCAGCACCCCAGGCTTCCCTGTCCATCACCAACTTCCGGAGTCTACCCAAATCCAGGTCCACTGAGTCCGTGATGCCATCCAACCATCTCATCCTCTGTTGTCCCCTTCTCCTCCTGCCCTCAATCTTTCCCAGCATCCACGTCTTTTCAAATGAGTCAGCTCTTCACATCAGGTGGCCGAAGTCTTAGAGTTGCAGCTTCAAAATCAGTCCTTCCAATGAACACCCAGGACTGATCTCCTTTAGGATGGACTGGTTGGATCTCCTTGCAGTCCAAGGGACTCTCAAGACTCTTCTCCAACACCACAGTTCAAAAGCATCAATTCTTCGGCACTCACATTTCTTTATACTCAAACTCTCACATCCATACATGATCACTGGAAAAACCACAACCTTGACTAGACAGACTTTCATGCCTGCAATCACCATCTGCAGTGATTTTTGGAGCCCAGAAAAATAAAGTCAGCGACAGTTTCCACTGTTTCCTTGTCTATTTGCCATGAAGTGATGGGACCGGATGCCATAATCTTAGTTTTCTGAATGTTGAGCTTTAAGTCAACTTCTTCACTCTCCTCTTTTACTTTCATCAAGAGGCTTTTAGTTCCTCTTCACTTTCTGCCATAAGGGTGGTGTCATCTGCATATCTGAGGTTATTGATATTTCTCCTGGCAATCTTGATTCCAGCTTCTGCTTCTTCCAGCCCAGCATTTCTCGTGATGTACTCTGCATATAAGTTAAATAAGCAGGGTGATAATATACAGCCTTGACGTACTCCTTTTCCTATTTGGAACCAGTCTGTTGTTCCATGTCCAGTTCTGACTGTTGCTTCCTGACCTGCATATAGGTTTCTCAAGAGGCAGGTCAGGTGGTCTGGTATTCCTATCTCTCAGAATTTTCCACAGTTTATTGTGATCCACACAGTCAAAGGCTTTGGCAGAATCAATAAAGCAGAAATAGATGTTTTTCTGGAACTCTTGCTTTTTCCATGATCCAGAGGATGTTGGCAATTTGATCTTTGGTTCTTCTGCCTTTTTAAAACCAGGTTGAACATCTGGAAGTTTGCGGTTCACATATTGCTGAAGCCTGGCTTGGAGAATTTTGAGCATTACTTTACTAGCATGTGAGATGAGTGCAACTGTGCAGCAGCTTGAGCGTTTTTGGCATTGCCTTTCTCTGGGACTGGAATGAAAACTGATCTTTTCTAGTCCTGTGGCCATTGCTGAGTTTTCCAAATTTGCTGGCATATTGAGTGCAGCACTTTCACAGCATCATCTTTCAGGATGTGAAACAGCTCCACTGGAATACCATCACCTCCACTAGCTTTGTTTGTAGTGATGCTTCCTACATCTTGACTTCACATTCCAGGATGTCTGGCTCTAGGTAAGTGATCACACCATTGTGATTATCTGGGTTGTGAAGACCTTTTTGCACTCAATATGTCATCAAATTTGGAAAACTCAGCAGTGGGGACTAGAAAAGGTCTGTTTTCGTTCAAATTCCAAAGAAAGGCAATGTCAAAGAATGTTCAAGCTACCACACAGTTGCACTCATCTCACATGCTAGCAAGGTAATGCTCAAAATCCTTCAAGCTCAGCTTCAGCAGTATGTGAACTGAGAACCTCTAAACGTACAAACTGGATTTAGAAAAGGCAGAGGAACCAGAGATCAAACTGCCAACATCTGTTGGATCACAGGAAAATCAAGGGAATTCCAGAAAAACATATACTTCTGCTTCATTGACTACACTAAAGCCTTTGACTGTGGATCACAACAAACTGTGAAAAATTCTTAAAAGAAAGGGATACCAGATCACCTCACTTGCTTCCTGAGAAACCTGTATGCAGGTCAAGAAGCAAGAGTTAGAACCGGACAAGGAACAATGGATTGGTTCAAAACTGGGAAAGAAGTACGTCAAGGCTGTATATTGTCACCCTGCTTATTTAACTTATATGCAGAGTACATCATGTGAAATGCTGGACTAGATGAATCACAAGCTGGAATCAAGATCAACAAGCTCAGATAAGCAGATGACATGATTCTAATGGGAGAAAACAAAGAGGAACTAAAGAACCTCTTGATGAAGGTGAAAGAGGAAAGTGAAAAAGCTAGCTTAAAATGCAACATTCAAAAACTAAGATCATGAGTTTAAGCAAACTCCAGGAGATGGTCAAGAACAGGGAAGCCTGGTGCGCTACAGTCCTTGTGGTCACAGAGTCAGACAATAGAAACCTACAGATCTAGATGGCTTAAAATGATGAATTTTCTTAAACATTTAAGGAAAAACAATATCTACACAAATTTACATGAACCCAGAAAGTTAGAAGAGAACACTTCTTAACTCACTTGACTAATCTGATTTTTAATCAGATGGTCAGTACTACTCCTAATACCAAAACCAGATGAAGACTGAAAAAGTGATATAAATGAACTTATTTACAAAACAGAAATAGACTCAGACACAGAAAACAAATTTGTTTACCAGAAAGTATAGCAGGGGTGGAGTGTAAGAGTTAGGGATAATTTAGGAGTTTGGGATTAACATATACACAGTACTATGTATAAAATAAATAAACCACAAGGACCTATTATATAGCATAGGGAACTAACTATATTCAATGTCTTGTAACAACCTATAATGGAAAAGAATCTGAAAAAGAATACACATATATACACACACATAACTGAATCACTTTGCTACACACCTGAAGCTAGTTATACAAACACATATAGGTGAAGATACCACAAAAAAACTAAAACCAGTGTCTCTTACGAACAGAGACATAAAACTCCTTAATAATTAAGCTCTAATAAATCAAATCCATCAAAATCCAGTTTTAGTATAAGTGTTGCTAAAGCAAGCACAAATCTAGGAAAATATAAAAATGATTAATACATCAAAAATAAGTGAGGTTATCTAAAGAGCCAGACTGGCTTAACATTAAAAAAAATTAATAAATGTAATCAAATGTATTTATACTATGAAGGAAAATACATAAATCTCATATTTAAAAAGGTTAACAAACTTTAATACTCAGTTTTTATTTTTTAACTCTCAGCAAACTAGGAAGAGAATGGAATTTCCTTACCCAGATAAAGAGCATCTATAAAACTTAATAATAAAAGACCGAGGACTTCCCTGGCAATCCAGCAGGGAAGATTCAGCCTTTCACTACAACAGAACTAAGATCCCACATGCTCTGTGGTGTAGTCAAAAACACAATAATGGTAATAGTAAAAGACTGAATATTATTCCCCTATGATGGAGAAGGGATTTGATTCAGGTCATACCTGAATGGTCTAGCAGTTTTCCCTACTTTCTTCAATTTAAGTCTGAATTTGGTAATAAGGAGTTCATGATTTGAGCCACAGTCAGCTCCCACTCTTGCTTTATTGACTGTATAGAGTTTCTCTATCTTTGGCTGCGTAGAATATAATCAATCTGATTTCGGTGTTGACCATCTGGTGATGTCCATGTGTAGAGTCTTCTCTTGTGTTGTTGGAAGAGGGTGTTTGCTATGACCAGTGCATTTTCTTGGCAAAACTCTATTAGTCTTTGCCCTGCTTCATTCTGCATTCCAAGGCCAAATTTGCCTGTTACTCCAGGTGTTTCTTGACTTCCTACTTTTGCATTCCAATTCCCTATAATGAAAAGGACATCTTTTTGGGTGTTAGTTCTAAAAGGTCTTGTAGGTCTTCATAGAACTGTTCAACTTCAGTTTCTTCAGAGTTACTGGTTGGGGCATAGACTTGGATTACTGTGCTACTGAATGGTTTGCCTTGGAAATGAACAGAGATCATTCTGTTGTTTTTGAGATTGCATCCAAGTACTGCATTTCGGACTCTTTTGTTGATCGCGATGGCTACTCCATTTCTTCTGAGGGATTCCTCAGAAGATTCATCTGTGTTAAATTCACCCATTCCAGTCCATCTTAGTTCGCTGATTCCTAGAATGTCTACGTTCACTCTTGCCATCTCTTGTTTGACCACTTCCAATTTGCCTTGATTCATGGACTGACGTTCCAGGTTCCTATGAAATATTGCTCTTTACAGCATCAGACTTTGCTTCTATCACCAGTCACATCCACAGCTGGGTATTGTTTTTGCTTTGGCTCCATCCCTTCATTCTTTCTGGAGTTATTTCTCCACTGATCTCCAGTAGCATATTGGGCACCTACTGACCTGGGGAGTTCCTCTTTCAGTATCCTATCATTTTGCCTTTTCATACTGTTTATGGGGTTCTCAAGGCAAGAATATTGAAGAAAGTAGGGAAAACCGCTAGACCATTCAGGTATGACCTAAATCAAATCCCTTATGATTATACAGTGGAAGTAAGAAATAGATTTAAGGGCCTAGAGTTGATAGACAGAGTGCCTGATGAACTATGGAATGAGGTTCATGACACTGTACAGGAGACAGGGATCAAGACCATCCCCGTGGAAAAGAAATGCCAAAAGCAAAATGGCTGTCTGGGGAGGCCTTACAAATAGCTGTGAAAAGAGAGATGAAAAGCAAAGGAGAAAAGGAAAGAAATAAGCATCTGAATGCAGAGTTCCAAAGAATAGCAAGAAGAGATAAAAAGCCTTCTTCAGTGATCAATGTAAAGAAATAGAGGAAAACAACAGGATGGGAAAGACTAGAGATCTCTTCAAGAAAATTAGAGATACCAAGGGAACATTTCATGCAAAGATGGGCTCGATAAAAGACAGAAATGGTAGGGACCTAACAGAAGCAGAAGAAATTAAGAAGAGGTGGCAAGAATACACAGAAGAACTGTACAAAAAGATCTTCATGACCTGGATAATCACGATGGTGTGATCACTCATCTAGAGCAAGACATCCTGGAATGTGAAGTCAAGTGGGTCTTAGGAAGCATCACTACGAACAAAGCTAGTGGAGGTGATGGGATTCCAGTTGAGCTATTTCAAATCCTGAAAGATGATGCTGTGAAAGTGCTGCACTCAATATGCCAGCAAATTTGGAAAACTCAGCAGTGGCCACAGGACTGGAAAAGATCAGTTTTCATTCCAATCCCCAAAGAAAGGAAATGCCAAAGAACGCTCAAACTACCGCACAGTTGTACTCATCTCACATGCTAGTAAAGTAATGCTCAAAATTCTCCAAGCCAGGCTTCAGCAATATGTGAACCGCAAACTTCCAGAAGTTCAACCTGGTTTTAAAAAGGCAGAAGAACCAAAGATCAAATTGCCAACATCCTCTGGATCATGGAAAAAGCAAGAGTTCCAGAAAAACATCTATTTCTGCTTTATTGATTCTGCCAAAGCCTTTGACTGTGTGGATCACAATAAACTGTGGAAAATTCTGAGATAGGAATACCAGATCACCTGACCTGCCTCTTGAGAAATCTGTATACAGGTCAGGAAGCAACAGTCAGAACTGGACATGGAACAACAGACTGGTTCCAAATAGGAAAAGGAGTACGTCAAGGCTGTATATTGTCACCCTGCTTATTTAACTTATATGCAGAGTACATCACGAGAAATGCTGGGCTGGAAGACGCAGAAGCTGGAATCAAGATTGCCAGGAGAAATATCAATAACCTCAGATATGCAGATGACACCACCCTTATGGCAGAAAGTGAAGAGGAACTAAAAAGCCTCTTGATGAAAGTGAAAGAGGAGAGAGAAAAAGTTGACTTAAAGCTCAACATTCAGAAAACTAAGATCATGGGCTTCAGGTCCCATCACATCATGGGAAATAGATGGGAAAACAGTGGAAACAGTGGCAGACTTCATCTTGGGGGCTCCAAAATCACTGCAGATGGTGACTGTAGCCATGAAATGAAAAGACACTTACTCCTTGGAAGGAAAGTTATCACCAACCTAGATAGCATATTCAAAAGCAGAAACATTCTTTGCCAACAAAGGTCCATCTAATCAAGGCTATGGTTTTTCCAGTGGTCATGTATGGATGTGAGAGTTGGATTGTGAAGAAAGTTGAGCGCTGAATAATTGATGCTTTTGAACTGTGGTGTTGGAGAAGAGTCTTGAGAGTCCCTTGGACTGCAAGGAGATCCAACCAGTCCATCCTAAAGGAGAGATCAGTCCTGGGTGTTCATTGGAAGGACTGATGCTAAAGCTGAAACTCCAATACTGTGGCTACCTCATGTGAAGAGCTGACTCATTGGAAAAGTCTCTAATGCTGGGAGGGATTGGAGGCAGGAGGAGAAGGGGATGACAGAGGATGAGATGGCTGGATGGCATCACCTACTCGATGGACATGAGTTTGAGTAAACTACAGGAGTTGGTGATGGACAAGGAGGCCTGGCATGCTGCAATTCATGGTGTTGCAAAGAGTCGGACACGACTGAGCGACAGAACTGAACTGAACCCATGTATTCCAATTCTAAGAATTTATCCCAAAATGTACCCCAAAGAAACTGACAGCCAAAAAAACAAAGATGTATTTATAAAAATGTTCATTATAGCATTATTTAATAGAAATAATTTCCTTAGTGGTCCATCGCAGGGGATTGATGAAATAAGTTAGGGTATATACATAGACTAGGATCTTTACAGCACCTGAAGGCACCAATTAGATTTATATATATTGACACAAAACATGTTGTTAAATCAAAAGATAGGGAGGTCCATGGTTGCCTAGTGGTTAGGATTCTGGACTCTCACTGCTATGGCCCTGGTTCCATCCCTGGTCAAGGAACTAAGATACCAAAAGCCATGTACAGCCAAAAAAAAAAAAGTAATTAAAAACCACTGTGTGTAACCATACATATGTAAATTTTTTTAAAGTATGAGCCAACTTTATACCAAGAGATGTCATCTCTTTCTTATACAGAAGAAAATGCTAAGACCACTCCTATTTTAGGGATGAAGAAATTCTCATCAGAGATGTCAGATAAGTGTCAGAGGAATCAAAATAAGACTGAGAGCCACATGGTCTTTCAGGAAACAACTGATATCTCAATGAACAGGTATACATTCTTCAAAGTTACCAGAAAGGAACCCTCCTCAGTTGGAAATATAAAAGCAGAGTACCAGTGGAAAATGCCTGCATCGGTTTATAGCCATCTGCTTATCAGTCTAACATTAGAATGAAATTCAGTAAATCTTTCTTCCATGTAATAGGTAGATAATGGTTCCTTATTTACTGTTTTATGCTGTGCTTACTTCCCTGCTGTTATCAAGATCTGATTTAAAAGCAGGAAGAAGACATGTCAGTGTGGAGTCTCCCCGAGAGCAGGAAGGAAGTACTTGGGACTGATTAAGGCCAGCATGATACACATAGTGGCCAATCTCATTCCAGCTGAGTTAAAGTAATCATTCCAATATTTATTCCTTTTCAGCCCATGCCAGGAAACAAAAGAAAAGTGAAAAACATTCACACATATATAGAGAAAGAGAAAGAAAAGGCCAATTTATTACAATCTGCTTGTCACATATCAGGTATCTGTAATATTTCAAAAAATAAATAATCACTGAGCTTCAATAAGTGGTATTTACAAGGTAAAACAATTCGAAAACTTACCAGCACGACCCCCACCAAATTTATCCAAACTATACTGAAACTTCAGTATTCCTGATCTTCTCCTATCCTACCCTCCACTCCCACTGAGAATTAAATCATCCTGCTATGAAATTTTAAGGGGAAAAAAGATACTCTGGTGGTTGACTAATGACAATCAGTAATATTCTGATGGCTTTCTAATCATATATACGTATGCATGGATACACACATATGTATAGTATTTGAGTACTGAACTTACAGATGTACCTTTGTTCAAGCACATAAATGCCAAGTAAGAAACTTTGAGATTATACATTTCCGTACTATCTACTCACATTTGCCCAGTCTGTATCTTATCATCTTAAATGATCAAGTTGATCAACTGTCAGCCCTGTCCCACAAAAAGTACTTGGATTCTAATACCTCTGTATCTGGATACCTGTATCTCATTCTATCCTAATACCTAAGACCCAGCTTGAGCAATACGGACAGGATGGACAAAGGAAAGGAAAAAGAAGAAAGGATCTTACAAAAATTCTCACCAAATCATTTTCACTGACCTTGCCCACAATTATCAAATAGAGTGCTCATCTACTCTGAATACTCCAAGTAATACTAATACTTTTAACCTAACCAGTCATAAAAATATCAGGAATGGCAGTTACCTTTTATTAAATGTTTCTTATGTATCCAGCACCATACTGAGTACTATATGTTATCTCATTTAATTAATTCTTCCTACAACTCTCCAAAGCAGGCTGTAAAAATTTGGAGAGGTTCACTTGTTCAAGCCTATACAGATTGAAGAACTCAGAATCAGATGTAGGTCCATCTGTTTCAACAACCAAAAAAAATACTAACCACCATTCTATTTTATCCACATGCTTTTATTCCTCTCTTTACTACAAGACTGAGAAAACACAGTATGGACACCCATATGCAAAAAAATGAACCTTGACCTAAACCTTACAACTTAAACAAATACAAAAATTAACTAGATCACAGATCTCAGTGTAAAAAAGCAAAGCCATAAAAATTCTAAGAGAAAACCTTTGTGACTTGGGGCTATGCAAAAGTTCTTAGATATGACATTAAAAGTTCAATCCATAAAAGAAAAATTAATAAATTGGACTTCATCAAAATTTAAACCTTTTGCTCTATAAAAGTCACTGATAAAAGGATGAAGAGATAAGCTACAGTCTGGGAAAAATATTTGGAAATCACATATCCTTGAAAGGACTTGTACGTTTAACATTTACAAAAGAACTCTCCAAACTCAGCAGTAAGAAAACAATTTTAAGTTGTGCATAAGAAGTGAAAATGGGCTTCCCTTGTGGCCCGGTGGTTAAGAATCCACCTTGCCTGGTCCAGGAAGATCCCACAGCTACTGAGTCCACGTGAGGCAACTACTGAAGCCCACACACCTAGAGCTTGTGCTCCCCAATAAGAGAAGCCACGACAACGAGAAGCCCACACACTGCAAGGAAGGGTAGCCCCTGCTCACCACAACTACAGAAAGCCTACATGAGCAACAAAGACCCACTGCAATCAAAAAGCAAATAAAAATACAAATCTTAAAAAAAAAAGGCAACACCTCTCCAAAGCAGATATAAGAATGGTTAAAAAACACACAATAAAAAGATGGTTAACATCATTAGCCGTTAAAGAAGTGCAAATTAAAACCACCATAAGATCTCACTACACACTCATTACAATGGCTAAAATGAAACTGCCAACACCACCAAATACTGGTAAGGATGCAGAACAGCTGGAATTCTCTTATGCTCCTGATGGGAGTGTAAGGTAATAAAGGCACTCTAAAAACAGTTTGGAAGTTTCTTATGAAGTTAAAAATACACCTAGCGCAGGCGTGGATGGCGTTGGTCTGAAGAAGACCTTCAGCAGTGCCCTGGTGGAGTGGACGGGCCCTCCAGTCGGAGATATGTGCAACACACCGACTTACTGTGACCAGGAAAGGCTGTCAAAGATATTTTCAACAAAGGATATGGATTTGGCACGGTCAAAATAGATCTGAGAACCAAGTCATGTAGTAGAGTGGAATTTTCTACTTCTGGTCACACTTACACTGATATAGGAAAAGCATTAGGCAACCTAGAGACCAAATATAAGATCTGTAACTATGGACTGACCTTCACACAGAAGTGGAACACAGACAATACTCTTGGGACAGAAATCTCTCGGCAGAGTAAGTTGGCCGAAGGGTTAAAACTAACTCTTGATACCATATTTGTACTGAACACAGGAAAGAAGAGTAGGAAATTGAAGGCCTCATATAAATGGGATTGTTTCAGTGTTGGCAGTAATGTTGATATAGATTTTTGAGGACCAACCATCTATGGCTGGGCTGTTTTGGCCTTTGAAGGTTGGCTTGCTGGCTATCAGATGAGTTTTGACACAGCCAAATCCAAACTGTCACAGAATAATTTTGCCCTGGGTTACAAGGCCGTAGGCTTCCAGCTGCACACTCATGAATGATGGCACTGAGTTTGGAGGGTCAATCTACCAGAAAGTGAATGAGAAGACTGAAACGCCGATAAACCCCGCGTGGACAGCCGCAGTATCAGCATCAGCTTCGGCATCGGTGCTAAGCACAAGCTGGACTGCAGAACTTCTCTCTCTGCTAAAGTAAACAATGCCAGCCTGATTGGACTAGGGTTACACTCAGACCCCTCAACCAGGAGTGAAACTGACCCTGTCAGCTCTGATCGATGGAAAGAACTTCAATGCAGGAGGGCACAAGGTCGGTGTGGGATTTGAACTAGAAGCTTAATGTGGTTTTGAATAAACCATCAGCTTTGTCCTTGGCGGTGAAGAGAAATGAACCCACTATGTTTTGGCCTTAAAATTCTTCCATGAAATTTCAAAAGTGTGAACTTTTTATTCTTCCCAAGAATTGTACTCCTCCCCACACTGACGCTTAGGTACTGAGTCCATCCTAAGGGAGGTGCTTGAAGGCATGCCAGGAAGCTGTCATGTTCGTGCCACGTTTCAGTTCAGTTCCGCAGTGTTATTTTCAAA
Organism: Nanger dama; assembly: GCA_917880005.1. Taxonomy (NCBI): domain Eukaryota; kingdom Metazoa; phylum Chordata; class Mammalia; order Artiodactyla; family Bovidae; genus Nanger; species Nanger dama. The sequence goes on along the minus strand of CAKJTW010000028.1, from coordinate 17,425,158 downwards.
GTGTTCCTCAGTAATGGTGTAGTGTCATGTTCAAAGGAGATGACCTGACCCTCCAGTTGTCCATCACGTCCTGCATGTCCCACACCACTTTTTCATGACCTTATAATATATTGGTCTCTGTACGGTAGTAGAATCTTTGGTTTTGCATCAGAGTAAAATAAAATAAACCCATCACATTTGGAATTAAAAAAAAAATAACAACACTACCATATATCCCAGCAATCCCATTCCTGGGTACCTAAAGAAATGAAAACTATGTTCACATAAAAACCTGTACACAAATGTTTATAGTAGTTCTACTTATAATTGCCAAAAACTGGAAACAATGAAAGAGGATAAACTACCGAAACACACCACTCAGGCATTATACTGAGTAAAAAAAAAAACCACAATCTCACATATAGTATATTCTCAGGAAAGACAATGCTAATAGTAACCAAGAAGGGATCAGTGATTGCCAAGGTGTGAGGTGAGGAAGCGGTGACTCTAAGAGACAATGTGAGGGAGTTTTGGTGGGAATACAGCTGTTCTGTATCCTGATTGTGATTAAGTGGCTAAGAAATCTATACATGTGTTAAAATGCATAAAAATACACTCACAAGGTGCAGAATGGTAGGTACCTTAGGATGATCCTCCTGTATCATCTTTTAGAGGGTATTTCTGTAATACATGGAAACTTATGTGCTGATACATCTGTAGTTTTTTTTTTGGTTCAGAATTAAAAGAAACCATCAGAAATGGTTCCCTTTTTCAGTGGGAGAAGAGATGTGTATCTTTCTACTGTTTGAATTATGAGCCATTTTTGTACTCTTCCTTATACTTTTTCAACTTTTAATTTTGTTCTATTTGTTGCTTACCATGGAGCACTTCTCCAGTACTTCCTCCTGGAATTTCAGAAATCGTTCCTGAACTTCAGCTTCATTGAGGAAAAGGCAAGGAAGTGAGTGAAGGGCTGCTTTCTTCTAAAAGTGAGCAGAAGAACATCAATCCGAGTTCGGGCTGAAATTACACCACTTCGATGCTGGCCAGTAATTACTGTAAGCAAAAAAAAAGATTTAACACACTCAAGGACCATCAGCTGCTTGTAAAATAGGTGACCTCTTAAAACTGTCATTTCTGTTGAACAAAACTGTCATGAATGTGTACATAATTCTGAACAGCAGACAGTACCAAGGATAAGAAAGCTGTTAATGAATACAGTCTAAGCAGAATAAGGTTTAAACAGAATAACCTTAAGACCATCTGATGAATTCAAAAGCTACAAAGCAATCCCTCCCACCTTGCTAGTATAAATGTAAAATGGTGCAGCTGATACATAGAAGTCTGGCAGTTCGATGAAAAATTAAACAGAGAAATACCACGTGACCCAGGGATTCCACTCCTAGGTAGAAACTCAAAGGAAGTAAAAGCAGGTATTAAAAAAAAAAAAACAAAACAAAACTTGCACAAATGTTCATAACAGCTTTATTCACAACAACCAACAGGCGGAAAAACACAAATTGTCCTTTAACCAATAAATGAACAAATAAACTGTGGTATTAGGTTTTATCATACACTGAAATACTATTTGGCAAAAAAAAAAGAGGAGTGAAGTAATCATACATGCAAAAACACGGATGAATCTTGACATGCTAAGTTAAAGATGCCAGACACAAAAGATCACATATTGCATGTTTCCATGTATAGGAACTATCTGAACAGGCAAATTCAGAGAGACAGAAAGCGGATTAGTGGTAACAAAGATCTTGGGAGTAGTGAGGAATGGCGAGTGACTGGTTAATGGATATGAAGTTTCCTTTTTGGCTGACAGATGTTTTGGAACCAGACAGTGGTTGTCGAGCAACTGTAAATGTTTCCTACTCCAGGGGATCTTCCCCACCCAGGCACTGCAGGCAGATTCTTTACAGTCTGAGCTACCAGGGAAGCCCGTAAATGTACTAATAACGCCACTTGATTCAACACTTTAAGGTGGTCTAAATGGTAAATTTATGTTGTGCATATGCTACCATTTTTTAAAAAGAACAATATATTACACAGAAATTCAAACAATAAAAATTAAAAACAAAAATGTGGAGTTATTCCATAGGGTCACAATTTTTAAAAATACTGTGGCAAAATTTTTAGCGATTTGGTATACTAAAAGCAAAACAGAGTCTACTACAATATATATGATCCTACCCTAACTGTATGAAAAATACAAGGTTAAAGTAAAAATGTTTATCTATATCTGCATTATTATGTATGGATATCAAATTTCCACACCTTAGTGTAATTTGGTCTTCTCTGATCTGGGCTGTCTTTATATATAAATGAAAATAAGGGGAAAAACCACAAAATCTTATACTACAATCTGTAAAGAAAAAAAAATCATTTAAGGATTACATAATCTCTGTTTAATAGAGATTAAACCTCTAGGTTCCAGAACTGGCAGTGCTTGGTTCAAAACATAAACAAAGGAAAATGCAGAAGATAGGAACAATGAACAAAACTGGCATCTCAACGGAGGATTTATTAAAGAGGAAAGGACAGATTTCTGAATATGATATAAAATACTGAAGTATTAACTTAAATAGTAGCAAAATCTGGTATGTACTTTCAAGACCACAAAGCTTGCTCCTTCCAAGCAACTGCAGAAGTTAAACAAATAATTCCATTTATTTGTCCTAATACTTCCCATTAAAGCATTTGAAATTTTCTACAAGAACAGCCTATTTTTAAAATAAAAATGAAATTATCATGCCCATTTTGTTGTAAAGAAACAAGATGGAAATTTATGGGAAAAGAAGTAAATTATGAATGAACTGGGATTCCAATGATAAAAGAATCTGCCTGCCAATGCTGGAGACTAAGGAGACATTGGTTTCATCCCTGATTCAGGAAGATTCCTGGAGGAGGAAATGGCTACCCATTCCAGTATTCCTGCCCAGAGAAACCCATGGACAGAGAAGCCTGGCAGGCTACATTCCATAGGGTCACAAAGAGTCGAACACGACTAAGCAACTGAGCTCTCAGGCACGCACACATGAATGAATTAACAGAAAGCCTAAAAACTGTTTGCCTAAATAGAAAATTGACAGAAGTCATAACTAAAAATGTAAGAGAGCTTCCCAAATGGCACTAGTGGTAAAGAACCCACCTGTCAATGCAGGAGACATAAGAGACTCAGGTCAATCCCTGGGTCGAGAAGACCCCTGGAGGAAGGCATGGCAACTCACTCCAATTATTTTTGCCTGGAGGATCCCATGGACAAAGGAAAGGAGCCTGGCCAGCTACAGTCCGTAGGGTCACAAGGAGTCAGACATAACTGAAGCAACTTGGCAAGCATGCACAAAAAAATTTAGAAGTAGAGAGATGGTATTTTTTGATGATATAATTTTATTTCCAATAGAACACTTTGAGAATCCAAAAGATTCAAATGCCCAGTGAAGGGAAGTGTCTGAGCAGGCATTCAAATAATGTGCCATAGAAATACTGACAAAGGAGGATTCAATGGTAAACTGGAACAATGCTTAAGTAAAGTAGAAATTATAATTACCTTTGCACAAGGAAAAAAATATGGTAAGAAACTAAAAGAAAAAGGTATGCAGGGGAGGGAAGCTTAAAACTCCTGTTTATATTTAGTTCTATAAAAATTTAGTACAAAATACTATATCTATCCTTTTGCACTAAGAAGGTAGTTTGGCAGAGAATAAGACTAGTAAGATGTTTTCATTTTTTTAAACACAGAAAACTGCTAAGGGCATGTCAAAGGTGCTCAGACTTATTTCCAGAAAAAAATTCAAAGCTGAGCAAACAATGACTACAGAACAAATATGATGAGGTTAGAAATATTCTAAAACTACAAATATCTGAGAGGACCAGAATTTACTTGACATGGGTCTGAGGACTACAAGAGATACAGAGAAAGAAATAAAGGGACTGATGAGGAACTTTATAAAAACCAACTGCATAACTAAAATGACAAAATTATTTTAAAAGCCTGGAGAATCCCACGGATAGAGAAGCCTGGCCAAATACAGTCCATGGGGTCACAAAGAGTCGGATACGGCTGAAACACGCACAAAAAAATCATTCTTATATCCCACTGCCTGAGGCTTCAAAACAGACTAGACCAAATTCTTATCTAGAGGACAAATTGAAACCTACCAGATCATTTTCTTCTTTAGTTTCTCTAATTTAGGAGAGGCAAAACAACTAATTACAACATATACCACACCAATACAACTGCAGTTTTGATTTCACATCAGAACCCAATTTACTGTAACCAGTAAATTCCATTTTTTATATACGTTACTTCCTACAAGACCAATAAGCCAGTTTATCCTCTTGCTTTTCAATTAAATTAGTTCCACTAAATTCTTACTTTTAACAATTAAACACCCTTATTATTCACACTGAAATATTTTGGCTTTCAAGTCAATAACCTGTATAACCTTTTCTGGATAAGTTTTGGAACGACGACCTTAAAACGGCTAAGGTCTTCACATTTATTGCATGTTATAATTTTTACCAAAATAAAAATTATTAGCCATCTGTTACTATACGCACAGAAAAAAATGGGGAACAGATTCAACTGTTAGCAACAATTATGGCTGAAGTTCAGAACATAAAAGACTTCTTTTATACTTTATATATAATTTCTACAAGCTTTTCTTTTTGAAAGTATGTATTTTTAAATCAGAAAAAGAAAAATCAGCTTTAATGCAATTAATAAAATTACTTCAGTATTTGTAACCTGAACTTTAACACTTAAGGAAAGACACAAGCTTTTTTTTAAAACAGTAATTCTAATGAACTAAATATCTATTTTAATGAGAGTCCTTCAAAAATGTCATTAAAGTTCTGAAGTTAGAGTTTACTCGTTACCAAGGGGCTGGGGAAAACTCCAGCACTTCACTGTCCAAAATGTGAGCCCACATGCAGCCAGTTACATTAAAAGATAAATGAATTAAAATTAAATAGAATTTAAAATTCAGTTCCTCAGTCACATTAGGCACATTTCAAGTACTCACTCACGAGTGGCTAGTGGCTCTTTGGATACTGCAAATATACAACATACTCACCATATTGGAAAGTTCTTCTGGACAGCACCGCTCTAAAGTCAACTGCTATTTATCTGCCACAGTGATTATTTTTACATAGAACAAAATAAGAAGAGTACTTACAATTCTTTTCTCCTAAAACTTAATATAATCCCTAAGTGTTTATGGAAAATGGATTATTAGAGGCTGTGGCACTTAATTGATGATGTTGAAAAATTCCTACTGTTTCAAAAATTCCGTCTCTTCAGTACCCCTCACTCAAAGTCACTTTAAAACACAAGTCTGTGCACTTGGTTCACATTGATGCTTTAGTACAGAACTTTCTGACATGGTTTCTATTGCCAAACTATTCTTCCTCATCTGAACACTTACTTGAATCAGGTTGTTGTTTTAATTATTACTCTTAAAATTTCCTTCCTAGTCTACAAAGCAAGATAAAAACAAGATAACTAACAGGGAAAGGGCTGAGCTTCATTTCAAATTTGCTGATCTAACTTTTTTCTCTAATTCTGACTTGAAATAATTCACAAACTCCATTTCAAGTTACTGAAGCATATAAGAAATATCCTGGTCCACAACAAAATCTGGAAGCTTTATTCCATCAGTGTGTAGTAAAGTATCAAATTAACCCCAGGTACTCAAATCAAGGTAAGGCTGTATAGGTACATCTTTCCTCATCTGAGAGACTGATACTGATACAGAAAGAACAACAGCTATAGAACCACATAAAAATATAATCATCAAACACCTCAGTTGGGTCACATTATTCCATACATATACAAAAGTGACTGCAGACATATATAGGGTCTCACCAATTTCTCCTTCTTGTCCAGGCTTAGGAATGCTAATAGAAGTTTTCGTCTCCACTTCTAGTTTCTTTCTAGTGTCCCCTCTCTTTCCAACAATATGCCTATAATATAGAGAAAGTGAATTAATGTAAGTCAAAATATACCAGAATAAAGAACTCCATCATATTTAAATCATATGTGGCCAGAGATACTCCCTCATAGAAAAGTGCTTCAGTAAAAACTCATTATTCATAGAGGAAATTACAAGTCATATAGCTTTATAGAACATGTTGCATTAAAAAAACAAACAAACAAACAAACAAACAAACAAAAAGAACATGTTGCATTATATTCACTGACAAAACCATGTCCTACAGCCAATTCAATGCATAGTAAGAATAATTATACCCAATGCCTGTTTTCTTCTCAAAACTAGATTCAAAATCTGGGTCTGCAGTTAAGTGAAAGAAAACCTAGCATAGTCTCATTGGACATTTGAATGGGCCTACAATTTGAAGGGGGAAAATCTTGCCCCCTTAGAGAGCAAATTAACTACATTTTGAGCTCAACCTAACGGAATTATCCTTCATTAATTAAATAATGGTAAAGAGTTTAGCAAAGAGCAGGGTCCACCAACCAAGACAGATACAAGCACAGAAAGAGGTACCCCTCAGGCTGAATTCAAACACATAGACATGTCTTGTTTGGGAGATTTCACCTAAAAATTGGGAAAATTCACCTAAAAATATAGATTTCTAAGTTCTTTCAAAAAATTAGGAGATCTGACTACTCAATGGCAAAAATAGGCTGGAACGAGCTCATTTCTAAAAATGGAATATGAATTCATCACAATCCCTGCCACTTCCTACTGTCTTTTATTGACTCCAATCATCTATTGGCTCACATTACTTACTTAGGCCTCCTAGTATAAATAATTCTGACTATCCAAAGCTATCTTTTGGAACCCATAGTAATTAGATGTATCAAAGCAAATGAGACTACTTTACTCCCAGGAGAAAAGTTTCAGTCTAAATAAAGCACTAAGAGACCATCACAGGACTATAGTTAAGAGAAAAAACTTCCTCATCAACAGTATTTTGACTTCGATGATTTCAATTACAGTACACTACAGCATTGGTGACTATGCCTAAAATTCTGTATTTGTTTTTACATGGGATAACCAAGTCCGATTATTTCCATTAAGATTTATTGCAGTAAGCCAGCTTTTTATAAAAGATGTTCAGAAGAGGACTGGAACTCCACAGTTTCCATGTGGTTTTTCTCTGTGTTGAGCTAGCACCAACTCCCTCAGCCTTTGTCTTTCCAGGTCTTATCAGTAAAGGGGTGTTTTCAGTCAGGTTCCTGTTTGTTAGCACATGGCTAGTGGACAAACCTCTCATAAAGTAGTTGGCTCAAAGTGTTATTAATAGTCTAGGCACCTTAGGAAGGGAAGTGGTTGAGGTTAAAGAGGCTTAAGAAGCAAACAAACCTTGGCCAAATCATTTAACCACTCTTAGTCTACTACTTCACTTAAAAAATGGAGTGAATAATACCAAAGTATCATAAGGTTGGTCGTAAGGATTATATGTGATCATATATAAAAGGACTTCCCAGTGACTGGCACACAGCTCAGTACAGACCGTGTCATCCTCATTAAACCCATGATGGCATCCTTCCAGTTAAGAGTACAGACAGACCCAAAAGAGGTTTACACGGAAAGTCTAACACATTCACTAAAATAATACAGATAAACAGTGAAAGGATGACTCCTTATTACGTAAGTGGAAATTCTTGCCAGATCAAATGGTTCTCAATCTTGGCTACACACTGGAATCACCTGGGTAGCTATAAAAACTAATGATGCCTGGGTTCAGCTCCCAGAGAGTCAGACTCAACTGGTCTGGGGTACACCTAGGTATTGGGAGTTTTTAAAACTCCCCAGGTGATTCTAATGTGTACCTGAAGTTGAGAGCCATAGTATTAGACCTCGTCTGTGGACATGTGCACCACTATTAGACTTGATTATAAGCTAGTTTGGTCAAGTAATTTCTTCCTTGGACCAAATAAGCTTATATAAATGATTCTTAAGAAAGAAATCTTCCATGTATTTGTCAATAAGACCAAAAGGAAGGAAGAGAGGAAGAGAAGGAAGGAAGAAGAAAGGAAAAAAGAAAGAAGTCTTCCTAGAAAATACTGTCTATTAATTAGGATTTAGCAGAACCAATACTTAATCTAACATGCAAGTCACCTGGAACAAAATGAGTATTTAGAATATATAAAATTCAAAAGGTCATATGGTTAGAATCAGACATTTAAGGAATCTTTACATACCTTAGCAGTAAATATACACATTAAGGAAGACATGGTGCATTGATTTTTACCAGGAACCTGAGTCACAGCTTTCTAAAATCACATTTCTTAGAAGAAAATGTGACTGAAACCTGAGAGGAAAGTGAGCTGTCAGGATTAGCATTTGGTTTCTCATTTGGTCCCATTCCAGGAGAGAAATTTCATCCTCAATAGGTGTTTCAGAAAATTCTCAAGGTGAAAAAAATGCAACTATTTGCCTCTTGGAACTTAAAGGTGTATGATTCTGTATTTGTAGACCTCCTCTCATAGAGAAGTATAGACAGACTTTATTCATCTGGTACAACACAGAAAAACAATCTATGACTTCCTAGACCATCCTATCTTCAGAGGTGCAAGCCAAAAGAAGCCAGCCAGCTACATGAGCTAACAATATTAGTGGTTAATAAGAGACAGAATATGATCAACACGAAGGCAAGCAGGTACAGATTGAAATGATCACAAAGCTTCCAAGCAATTTAAAACTAAAGATGATTCCGGAAAAAGCATTTTAGTCTTTGACAAGAACTGGAGGACAACAGAACAGACACATTCCTGCCTTCAAGTAGTTTCCAGTCTAGTGGAAGAAACATCAAATAGCTGACCAATAAATATAAACATTAGGCTTGAGAAATGCTATAAAGGAAAAGTAGTGGTGTTATGAAAACATATACTATGGTAATCAATGTGGTAGGTGGGGATGCTGGTGTCAAAACAAGCTTTCCTAAGGAAGGAGAATATATTAATAACTAGGTAATGTAAGGAAAGGGAACAGTATATGCCAAAGCTAGAAGGTAGGAAGGAACCCAGCACATTTGAGGAACTGAAGAAAACCAGTTAAACTTAAGTGCAAAGCCAGGGAAAGAGTGGTGTGAGCTGAAACTGAAAAATTTAGGGCTGGCTAAGTCATGTTCAAGATTTTGGCCACTGCTCTAATGGAATAAAATTCCATCTTCCAGGGAAGAATGTTAATGGATTTCAAGCAAAGGTAATAAAATAATCAGGTTTTCCTTTTAAAAGATTATTCCACCCTCAATATGAAGAACTGATTGGAAGAGAGCAACAATCAGTGTGGAGAGACCAGTAAGTAGGTTATTTGAAATAATCCACAGAAGAGGTAGCAGAATGGCTATAAAGAAAAAAATAAGTGGTAGATTCAAAAGATACTTAAGAGGCAAAAATCAACAGGACTTGGTGATGTATATGGAATGATGAAACTGATCTGCAATTAGCCTTTAGAAATTCTAGGATGTTAAACACTAAACCATTTTGTCACTAATAAGTACTGTAATAAGTGTGGAAAGGAGAAGAATCAGGTTCCTTCTAAGTTTCCTGGAAGTGCCTACCCATGAAGCTGCCAAGGGGCATCACTCACTTGTAGAGTAGGCTGGGGGCCTTCACAGTACATCGGAAACCTTGTGGGGTCTGCACCACCTCGTAGGTTTCACAGGGCTCTTCTGCACACTCCATGAGGCCTGTACAGAAACCATAACATCTCACTCAGAGCTGTTGCTCTGTGGACAACAGTCTTTCTTCTCCTCAGCTGTCCAACCATTCTTGAGGTTTAAAGAAAAGCAATACACACACAAAAAGAACAGCCATACACTTTACACTGCAGAACACTGCTCCAACGTTCCTCCTCACCTGCTCTTAGACAAAAAAATAAAGAATAAAAACACATGACTATTTTAAATCTTCCAATCTTGGAACCTCGGAAAACGAGTATCTACACACCACTATTTAATTCTTTTCTCCCAGAAATAAATCTTTTGTTCTATTTTATGGAGACATAATTTACATAAAATTCATCCTCTTAAAATGTACAACTCAGTGGGTTTTAGTATTAGGACACAAAATCACTTCAGTGAATGAAGTAGGTAGGAGTGATACTGGAGCATTTACTCCATACAGCCAAGACAAAGAGGCTGAAATAAAAGAGCTCAAGGCCCCAGGGCTGAAGGGAAACAGCCACGTCGGTTGTATATTTGAAACTGCCTGTATATGACTGCAGAGAAGAAAAGAAGAATTATGACACAATAATAACAGTTAATATTGGGCATATGTTCATTTATTTCAACAATTTATAAAAACTAGTTTATAGCTTTACAGATAAAAGAACTTAATTTTGCCACAGATAATTGTTAATATTAATAGCTAACTAAAATTACCCCTTATTACATTTAAGCCTCTGCACAAAGATGAGACACAACTTAACTTATGAACTGAGAACACCTCATCAAACAAACTCACCAACCTACTCAGAATCAACAAGGGAGCTATGAGAGGCCAAACAAGTCAAATTTCAGTGCTCACACAGAAACACTGAAACAAAGAATTGCTTCTACAATACGGATAACACTGTACTTCTAATCTGACCAAAAAGCAACTAAGATTACCTTGGTAATAGTCATCATCTTCTTCTTCATGTTGATAAGTCTGTTCTTGGATGGGATTCTTCCTATAAACCCGTCCACCAATTTTTATAAGCTGTGGACGCAGAACTTCCATGATTATATGGATCTTTACACAGGCCTACAAGGACAGAATTGGGCATCAGTTTATAGTCCATCCTAAGCAAAAGCATTACTGTTCCCACTAGATCTAGAAGCTGTTTTATTAAGTCAATTGCTGCATTTTGCACTACACTATTCCACTTCTGGCACACTCAAGACGGTAATTTGCAAACTATTCAGCATTCCTCAAAAAAGTGATTATAAGATACTGAGCCTGTCCATGACTTTGGAAGAGAGACTAGAGGTCTCTTCATTACTTTAACCTAAAGGGAGTAAAATTCAACCTCTGTGCTTATCTGAACATTTGTGAAGTGTCTCACCCTCTTACCCAGTATGACAGTTAAGAGAATTAGGGATATGCCCTAGCGAGCTGCGATTCATGGGGTCGCAAAGAGTCAGACACGACTGAGAGACTGAACTGAACTGAATATATTTATCCTCAAGGGGAGGACAAAAAAATCCTTAACTACTTTTACAGGGGCTAGGAATACATACTCAACAATTACATCCAGTTGCCTATTAAAACGAAGTTAAAATATGACTTAACCAACATGGTTCTTCAAACTAACACATTGCTGAGGGAAGGAATTCAATTTCTGTAGGTCACTGCAAAAAACTGTACATCACTCAGGGAGAAACCAAGTTTCTAGTCATCACTTAACGAATTAACAATTTAGGAAACAAAGCTTCTTAAGGGTAGCTCTGGTTATGTTTAACCAAGGTTCCTAGCACTTACGGTACATGGTCTTGAAACCCAAAATAACTTAAGCGGTCCCCCTCCGAAAAGATCAATCCTTACTAAACACACTAATGCTCAATCCAACCTCAGGAAGTAAATCGCTTTCACTGGTAATCTTCTTACAGAATCAATGAGTTAGTTTCATGTTGTGAGAAACAACAATATACAAGGTAAACAGACTTGAACATCGAAAGAGGAGGCGTAACTAGCAATACTTTAATGACATTCACCCTAATCCTCAATTTCCCAGAACCTCTCAAAGAAAAAAAAAAAGGCTCGCCACAGAAGTAGACGTCAATATCAAAGCAGGTCCTCAAACTGAGCTCTGGAAGAGAGGGTTGTCTCAGAGATAGCAAACCCTCCATCTGTCTTTCCTATAAGGCCCTGGGCAACAAGACTGCTCAGGAAGAAGGACGGGGGAAGAGCCAATTTAATTCTGCTCCGTGGTGGTTTGGAGAGACAGAGAGGAAAGCAGAAGGCCTACAAGGTCGGGAGGGAAGATGAAACGCTGAATCATAAAAGCGAGCAAAAATCAACCCCAGTACGTCAAACCAAGCAAAGAGAAAAGGACTCCGCGGTGGTAGGAAAACCGCTGTAGAGAGAGCAGACGAAGGACCCAGGAGGTCTCCCCCAGAACAGGGTCTCCGCGGCTCTCCGCCCCGGCCACGCCCACCACTGCACGGGCGCGCGCACGCCGCGGCCGCCGCGGGCTCCCTCCGCACGGGCGCGAGCACGCCGCCGCCCTCGTCGTTGAAAACGCAGCCGCTGCAGTTGGGGGCGGGGCTGTAAAGTGCCAAAGCAGCTGAGGTAAGTGGTCGAGGGCTCAGGGACCCTCGGGAGCTTGCTGGAAAGGGAGCTGATCCCTGGGATCCTACCTGAAGGGACTAGTAAAGTGGAGAAAGGAGGAGGAGGAACTGGAGCCTGCCGCAGAGGGCGTGTAAGAGGAAATTTCCCCCGGCCGCGCGAGACAATTGCGCATGCGGGCCAAGCGGTGGCGCCTGCGCAGTGGGATGGCGCCAGTGGCGTCGCCCCCTGAGACCCGGGAGGTGGGGTGAGATGGAGGTCTGGGTGGGTGTGGAGTCATGGCTTGGAGTTAGCTTGGGAACAGCTGACATTGTGACCCACCCCCTCTTCAGCCCCTTTCCACCCAAGCTGTTTTTAGCTGCAGCACCTTTTTGATTGGTAATCCAGCTATTTGGAATGATTTCTGATGATGGAGTTTAATGATTGCTTGTCTTTTTGATAAGGAGACTTTTAGAAAGGATTCTTTTCAAGAATATAAGCATGTATCTGCTAGGAAGGAAAGTGGTTTATGAATACGAGGCCATCCCTGTCATGCACGAAGTGAATGTGTTGATCATCCTGTCACTGTGAACACAGCCATGCAGTATCTCTGCTCTCCTGTAAGACTCTCTACTGCCAGTAGTTCCGGCTTCCCTTATTGGGTCAAGTCCCAGCTTATTTCATCATTAGGATTTAAATATTCAACAAAATGTTACTGAGCACCTACCTTGGGCTTGGCAGCCCAATTGGAAAAACAGCTGTGTAAATAGGTCTACAGAATGAGGGAGAAAAACCAATCATGGACCAACCCTCTTGACATCAAACTTTTCTGTCCCCTGCTAGCCCTGTGTTCTGTCATTTGTTCCTTATTCATTCAGGAAACACTAATCCACGTTCTGTGCTAGGCCTTGAGAGTAGAAAGACAACCCCTTCCCCTTTTCCTAAGAAAAGGGTTCTTCCTAAGATCATTAACCTTAAAATGAAAGTATGGGGTGCATTTTCCCTCTTCCTGAGCATGCACTTTCTAGTCTAAGAGACATTTCACATTGACACTCTATGTCAAATGGAGAGAATTAAGACTTTTCCCATGAGTGTGTTGAAACAGTAAGTATGAAAAACTGGAATCTTCAGAGGAAAACAAAAAAATTTCAGGACTAAATAATCATTGGTAGTTTTGGATAGCTGTTGTTTACTGTGCCTATGAGTGTTCCAAATGCTTTAGTTATATTAACCTTCCTGACACCTCTGATGCAGGTACTATCATTATCTGCATTCTATAGATGAGACAGCTGAGGAGCAGAGAGGTGGAGTGATTTGTCCCGAATCAGACGGCAAGTAACAAAGCCAGGACGTGAACCTGGGCCAGGAGGCTTCAGAGTGAGCTCTTAATCACTGTGCTGTTTCACCTCTCACAGAGTACATGTTGTTTAGTCACTCTGTCATGTCTGACTCTTTGCGACCCCAGCACTATAGCCCACTAGGCTCCTGTGTCCCCATGGGATCCCAAGCAGGAATACAGGAGTCGGTTTCCATTTCCTTCTCCAGGGGATCTTCCCAACCCAGGGATTGAGCCCATGTCTCCTGCATTGACAAGTGGATTCTTTACCACCGAGGCACCTGGGAAGCCCATATTAGCACATGACAATGCATAAAGCCATTGCTTAAAAAATGGCACAACAAATAAGCTGAAGTCTGTATGCCTGTGTGCAAAATGGGGGATTGGATTAGATGATCTTTAAGGAATCTTGTGGTTCCTGTGAAATGTTAACTCATTTAGCAAACATTTATTTACAACAGCTAGTTGGTATAAGCCAAGCATAATGTTTCATCTTGGTGATCAAAATGCCTGCCTTTATAGAGCAGTTTCAAACTAGTGTTTATTGTGAGTTTCACTTTGGTTACCACCTGCTGGTAGCATTCAAAATTTAACCTAAATCTTTAAAGCTAAAAATTACTTAGGTAATCTTTCCATCTCAGCAGAAAACTGCTTATATGTGTTAAGTGAAAGTGAAGTCAGTCAGTCATGTCCGACTCTTTGCGACCCCGTGGACTGTAGCCCACCAAGCTCCTCTGTCCATGGGATTCTCCAAGCCAGAATACTGGAGTGGGTTTTCATTGCCCTCCTCCAGGGGCTCTTCCAGACCCAGGGATCGAATCCAGGCCTCCCGCATTGCAGGTAGACGCTTTAACCTCTGAGCCACACTCAAATTACTTTAATATGTGTCAAAGTTGGTGCTAATTCTGCACTCCACTTTTCAACCCTAGCTGTTCTATGTCTTGAATGATAGTTCTGAGTTTGAAAGAAGACTGTTCTTTTTATATAGAAAACATAAACCTTTTAGAATCTTCTGTAAATGTGTAGTGTAAGCTGCTATTTTGTTTTGAACTTTTAAAGGAGACATGTATTTGGTACAGATTTTCTCATTTACATTTGGACCTTTTGATTTTTAATTTGATATAGTATTAAACACTCACGGTCCCTGTAATTCCTAATAAGCCGTGATTCTAAGATCATTCTTGAACTGTTTTGTTCCAGTTTTGGGACACCACCAAGTGATCAATTTGGGTATTACATTTGGATGAAAAAAATTTTTTAATTTAATGAAAGGGCCAATATGTATTTCCTAACCATTCCCCTTCCTTGGGAACAGAACACAGTGTTATTCTGGAATTTTATTTGGAAAATTTTATAAGTGAATTTCTTGGTGTGGCTTGGTCAGGATGTATCCAAGACAAACTGTCCCATGAGGCATGGTTGTTTTATCCTCATATAATTTATTTCCTCAGTCAAATTGCTACCTTGGCACTGCCATATCACCCTTTCATAACCCATAAATCACCCACAGTCCATCCCAAATGACATAAACAGTTTGCTAATGGTAGGAAGTAGTGTTTTATGTAGAAAAACTAAGAATAAACATATTTTCACTTAAAGTCCTGAGTGACATTTTGGCCCAAGGAGCCGTAAAAGATCGTGGGAGTACAGAGGGTAGAAAAATTTGGAACTAATTCTTGACTAAACTGCATGCTGGCTTTCATGGTAGCTGGAATGAAATGCTGTCAGTCTCACTTCCATAAACTTGCCAGTTTGCTGTTTTTCTTTCTCTGCAGTGAAGTGAGAATTCTACCAGAGAGGAAATGGCTGCCTCTTCATCCTCCCTCCTCAGCTGCTGGGGCCAGTGGAAGCTCTGTCACTGGATCTGGTTTCAGTGTCTCAGACCTTGCCCCACCACGGAAAGCCCTTTTCACCTACCCCAAAGGAGCTGGAGAGATGTTGGAAGGTGATCTCATGCTGCTTTTTGCTGAATAATTGGATTCAGGCCTGCAATGAATATTAATTGTAAAGAAGCTATTAAGTGGATTAGTTACGAGTTTGTCCTGATTTCAGCTCCACATTTCATCTCTTGTCCTCATTTCAAAATATCTTTAAAAACACAACTCTTTCTCCAGAATTAGGATTTTGGAGCTGAAAAAGACTTTGGAAATCAGGGAGGTCATTTAGAGTTATTTAGACCCAGAAAAGATAAAGTGATTTGACCATGTGAAAAGACACAGTCAGCACTTGGACCAGGAATTCCATTAATCTCCTGCTCCAGTTTGCTTTATCCTGGCACCAGTCGGCTTCCCTATGGTTAGTAGGTTTCATATATATTTTTTCTAATATAATTCACCTACAGATAGATGAAGAGATTCTGAGAGAAAATAAAAACCAATCTACTATTTTTACATAGCCCACTGCAGGACAGTGCAGTGTGATTTCTCAAGCACTGGAGCTGGATGTGCATCAAATCATCCCCCATCTTATTCAGCACACATTCGCAAACTGTCTGGCCAAGATCAGGGCACAGGCTATAAGCATGAAACAACTTTAGTACCTAGAATTCATCAGGTACATGTCACTTTAGGAGATGGACCAATAAATTCTTAATAGAGAGCATTAAAACCTCCTGAAGAGCTTATTTAAAATGCACATTTCTGGCTCACCTAGAGATTCCAAATTAGTCTAGGTTATAGCACAGGAGTCTCCATTTTGACTGACATCCAGGGATTCTCATGAAAGTGGCTCTTAACTATTAAACTATTCTTCATACCATGAAAAAAATCAGCAAAGAACCTATTAAAGATTCAAAATCTACTTGATTCAAGCATATCTGTGCTTAATTGTATATTGATCCTTTTTGCTTTAAATATTGCAAATTTCAGTAAATACACTTAAAAATTAATCTGGAAATATCTGAGAAAGGCACAGACTGTAGTTAAGAGTCAGCTTTTGGGAGGTGGTCTTCATTTATATCAGGTATAATGAAAAGCAGAGGTTTGGATTAAGCCAACACAGACAGAAGTGTCACTTGTGACGGGAAAACACAGGAAGACTGGGACCATAGGGAAGACTGGGACATAGGGAAGACTGGGACCATAGGGAAGACTGGGACCATAGGGAAGACTGGGACCATGGGAAGACTGGGACTAAACACAGGAGACGGGCTCCGGAAGACTGGGACCATAGGGAAGACTGGGACCATAGGGAAGACTGGGACCATAGGGAAGACTGGGACTAAACACAGGGAAGACTGGGACCATAGGGAAGACTGGGACTAAACACAGGAAGACTTTTTAGAATTGGTTCAAATCATGATTGGTGAAGTAAACAATCAGATATTGTAGTTAGTGATACATGAGGTGTATGTACTGATACTTCTGTCTATGCCCTTTTGTTTTCTTCAATTATGTTAACTGAATACTCAAGCTAACATCACCGAGTCTGGAGGTAGTGAACATCTAGGGCCTTGTTTACCATATTTGGCACTAAAAATAAATTATGACTTAAGTTATATGCTGCAGAGACCTGGTATTAGGAAGTTTCTCCCAAAACAAATCAAAAGTTGGAGGCACTTAAATTGCTTAAGGAGTTTTATGGCAGCAGAAAAGGAATCCTTATTTAACAGTGAACTCTAAGATTAAAGTCATTTAAAGTCTAGCTACGGGAGGAATTTAATACAGGCGGTACCTCCATGGTCTCAGAGCCGTCAGCATTCTTTGTCAGTATACATCAGATTTCTTGGAAACATTAAAGAAAGGCTTCTGAGATTAGTCTAAATGTTGATGTTCTAACAAGTGATAATTCTGTCCACTTTTATTCCATCTCAGTATGCTTTATGGGGGACTGTGTTGCCTGTCTACCATAGAATGAATTTAAGTTTAAATTTGCAGTGCCCAGTTTGGGTTTTCTTCCTTAGGTTTAAAGTTTCACCTATACTTTAAAGCTATTTACATTTAAGGACAAACTATGAAAACTTAGAGGTGGCAGCCCTTGAACTATCCTGAGTCAAGTAAAAATGTTAAATTGAAAAGGCTACCTTAAAAGTGAATTAAAAGGGATGGTAGATTTGAATACCTCATCCTATGTTTATAGGTGATATATTATGCAAGTAATCTAATACACATGTACCTGATCATTTTTCTTACGGAACTTTAATGGAATACAGGCATACCTTGCTTTGTTGAGCTTTGCTGATCCGTGTATTTTACAGATTGAAGGCTTGGGCAACCTTGCCTTGAACAAGTATGTTGGCGCCATTTTTTTAAAAATTTATTTATTTTTAAAATTACAATACTGTATTTGTTTTGCCATACAGTGACATGAATCAGCCACAGGTGAACACAATCTCCCAATGCCGAAGCCCCCACCCACCTCCCACCCCACATCCTCTACCTGAATCATCCTGTGCTCCAGCCCCATGCATCCTGCATCCTGCATTGAACATAGATTGGTGCTTCGTTTCTACAAGAAAGTATGCATGTTTCAATGCCATTCTCCCAATCCATCCCACCCTTTCCCTCTCCCTCAGAGTCCAAAAGTCCGTTCTATACCTCTGTGTCTCTTTTGTTGTCTCACATATAGGGTCATCATTACTATCTTCTAAATTCCATATATATGTTGGCGCCATTTTTTCAACAGCATTTACTCATTGCCTATCTCTGTGTCACATTTTGGTAATGCTGACAGTATTTCAAACCCTCCACCAGCAAAAAGGTTACATTTCCCTGAAGGCTTGATGATGGTTAGCATTTTTTTAGCAGTATTTTTAATTAAGGTATGAACATTTTTTTTTGACATAATGCTGTTGCACACTTAACAGACTACAGCATGGTATAAGCATAACTTTTATATGCGATAGGAAACTAAAAAATTAGTGTGATTTGCTTTATTACAGTGGTCTGGAACCAGGCCTATGACATCTCTGAGATATGCCTGTATGAAAATAGAGTAAGAAGAGTTGCCTCTTCAGAGTAAAAACAAAAGCAGTTAGGTGCTCTTTATTATCTTAACAGGTTCACCTTGGTCTTGCCTCCTCCCAAGTCTAGGATAATAAACCTAAATAATCTGTACTTAACCTTGTGTATTAACTTTTTGTGTATCTGCTATCTGATATCAGACACCTCACATATGCAGTATACTGTATAGGACTTTTCAACATTCCCCTGCCTTTGCCTAGGTTTGTCTCACCCAGATTAATAATAAGCAAATTGGAGACTGCCTTCCAGTCCTGAAATGGCTGGATTTTGGTGGCATCGTACACCACTGGAGCATAAATTATCTGCCATTGCCTGTTTTCCCGCTGTGGGATAAGTCTTTTAAATGAATTTGTTAGCATCCTATTTATTGGAGTTAACATTGGTGTTAGATTTGGACAGTTTACTGAACTTTTCACCATTTATAACCTTTACTTGTCCCTTAAAGAGGAAAGCTGATGTATTGCTACTTGGGGTGTTACAAAGAGTTTGATTACAATTTCTAAATGGAAGACAAATTGCCCCAGGCTGACTCCTCTGGAGAAATTCCAGACTTTAGATTGTTACAGATATCACATCTAATAGGATGTAGCTAAGAAGCAGTGGACTTTGTGGTTAATGCAGAGCTGCAAATCAGCAAAAATGTGTTCCATAGACATACAAAGCAGCAAAGTGATATGCGGGTGCCTTTTGAAAGATTAGCTTACATCCTTTTGCTTTGAAGTTCATTATCAAGGGAAATATGCAGATTTATAATTTAAGCATTTATCCTAATAATACCTGTGATTAAATGTAAGCGGGAGGTAGCACTTTGAAGAGCTTGCAAACAAATCTTGGCCTGGTCCTTCCAGCCAGAATCCCCACTGTCTTGTGTGATATCCTCAAGTTCAGGATCAAACCACCTGAGAAGAGCTCTAATTCTTTATGCTTTGCTCTTCCTAAAATAAAACTTAAGTTATAATTTGATTCTTTAATCAAGGGTATGAATGCTGGCATACTTCCACAATTTATTAGGCATAATAAATTGCATCACTGGTGTCAAATGTTCACACAGCCCCTCTTCCCATAGTGCGATTCATAGTTATTTTCAGGCCATTTCTCTTATTTGAAAAACTCACTGATATCATTGGCTTACCTAGATCTTTAAACTGGACAGCCAGTATAATATTCAATAATTGAAAATTAAATTTTTGCTCAGTTTAGATGACATAAATGAGTTACATTCTGCCAGAGGATGTGGGGTGGGAGGAGGGAATGGGATCTATCCCCATATGACACAATATTTAGAAAAGAAGTTGAATTTAAAGAATAACACTCTCCTCAAAGTCTACATAACTATATGAAATTATATTTTGACATAATATATGTGTATATATTAATACATAATTTTCATACACATTATGTATGGAATAATTATATTTTTGAAACAATTTTGAAGATAATGTTAGACGCCCTCTTGGTCGTATATTTAAGCTATTTGAATATAGTATCTATGGTTTTTCTTATTTATCATGAGCTTCTGAAATAAGGTCTGCCTTGCGTGAAACTCATCCTGAAGCCAGAATATGTTAGTCCTGTCTCCTTGTCACTTAATAGCTGGCTGACGGCAGCAACCCGTGATTGATGGGTGAGTGCTTGACATCCAGCAGTGCTGGCATGAACCAACCGCCGCCTAAAAAAAAGATAGCTGTGTCCTCTCCCTTCATTTGTTTTAGAATTTCTGCAATAAGATCCCTTCCCTGAATGGTTTCTGGTACCCCTTGAAGTCACATTTTCCTACATGAGTTCTGCGTCTTTAGGGGTATGTTTTGTTGTATCAGCCCTTGCCTGATAAGGAATAACATGAACTAGCTTATGTTTCACAATCATCTTCCAAGTACTGGGGTGACTGAATTAGCTACCTTCATGTATCCAGTTCTTGGCATCAGTACAATGCTAGGTTCTGAAATTGCACCATACTTTTATAACCATCCAAATTGCAGTGTTCTAGTTAAGTTGGAAAATCAAGGTTATGGTTTGTGTTTACAGAATGAAATTTCCCAGCAGTGTTTTGTGATGGTCATTGTGATGTAACTTGATATACAAAATATTGGCAATAGCTATTTTTCTCCAACTTTACTTTTTAGAATGAAAACGATTAAGAGTTTTGGTATACCTTTGTGTTTTGAAAGTTCAGGGCCACATGGCCAAATGTGTTAGTTGTCAGTGTTTGCTTGACATACAAAATAGGAGAACATTAAGAAATTGTCAAGTTAGGATGGGAGAAGTGTTGACCAGGACATCAGACTGGGGTTTCTTGTTTTTGTTTTTTTAACACTATTTTTAAACTCTTGAACAAGTAGAGGGACTATTTTAACATTCTAGGTATAGAAGTAGCTTTTATAACACAACAGTGTTAACGCTAAGTGAAACAGAAGCCCTTTGTAAACACTGAAAACTAGACCCTGAATGTAAAACCAGGGAGAATGGGTGTGTTTACTACATTTATCAGAAGCCATTAGATTAAAATGGATTGGAGCAGATTAAAACTTGTCCTCTTCTATTTCTAGATGGCTCTGAGAGATTCCTCTGTGAATCTGTTTTCAGCTATCAAGTGGCATCTACGCTCAAACAGGTGAAACATGGTAAGCATGTGAGTACTGTGTACTTAACTGTGAAAATGAACTTACTAGGAAGTGGAAGGGTGGGAGAGGGGACTTAGAAAGGTCAGAGTGCTCTGTAACAAAAACTCTGCAAGGCTACTTAAGTGGACTTCCCAAATTGCCTGCAGACAAGAACATTCTACAGTTCTTAATCCACACAAAATGTTACATTAAGACTTAAATTTGAAGTCAAAAGGTCAAACAGGTTAGTTTTCTAGGGGAGTTAATGCTTCCTACTCCTCTTGTATTGCTTTTTCCACTCCTTCCTGAAACCTTTTCCTGTTGTCCTCCATTGTTACCACTGTCTGCATCTTTAGATATGTATGTAATACCTCTTGGTCTACCTGGATTCGAAGATCCTGGTAGCACCTTTTCTATTCTATCATGCCTCACCGGGTCTTTATTTATGCATCAGGGAACTCTGTTCCACCACCAAACCAGACTATTTCTCCCCTGAGAACATAATGTTGGGGTGGGCAGGGAGGGGTAGAGGGAGCTTCAGTTGCTTGTAACCCTAGGTTTTTGGCTTTTTGAGTTTGTTTTTTGTAGCATACAGGATCTTAGTTCCCCAACCAGGGAGAGAACCAGTTCCCCTGCAGTGGAAACACAGAATCTTAACTCCTTGTAACCCTGGATTCTTAGGGTACCAGTCACAAATTTAGTACACAAATGGCATGGGGGATAAGTACTACTATTTTTTTAAGATGCTCTTAAGTAATTATCCTACAATTAAAAATAAAATGCAAATTAAAGAAAAGGTTAAGTCTTCTGACAACATAAGGTAAGACCCCATTACTAGAATATTGAGGGGGAAAATCTTTCTAGAAATGATTTTTAAATCAGTCTTCATCTTGCTGCTTGGTGTATAATTAATAAATATTATCTCCTTGATTCTTTACAGATCAGCAAGTTGCTCGGATGGAAAAACTAGCTGGTTTGGTAGAAGAGCTGGAGGCAGATGAGTGGCGATTTAAACCCATCGAGCAGCTGCTGGGGTTCACACCCTCTTCAGGTTAACCTGGCCTGGATGGTCATCTCGGGTGCACAGCAAGTGCAGGTCTAGCAAGGAACTTTTCTTACAATGTATATAGCCATCCAGAGATTCACGGCTCCATCACTGAATTGTTAATTCACATTCATACTTGGTTTCTCTGTATCTATACACAAGCAACAAATTCTTAAGTGTGTGATCTTACAGGGAAATTTTTTGCTTATTTGTTTTAAAAAGTATTGAGAATCGGATTTAGACAATCGACATCAGAGAACCAGGAAGTTTGGGCTTAAAAGAGATTTATAAAACTTCACAATCCAAGACACATGCCAGAACTGGCCAGACGAAAGACATCCCTCCTGTCATTCACGCAGCTCCTAGAATCCTCACCAGTCAAGTCCAAGGTCAGGATCTGAAGTTATAAAATACATTTCTGACCGAAAACCCTTCTTTTTGCAGATGAATGTGATTTCGACTCAGGACTTGTCCAAATTAGGAATTTTTTAATGTTTGGGATTTTTTCTATTTTTAGACATCTAATTCTATAGATTCTAACTTTTTCTAACCTCTTCTAGGCATGCCAAATGCTGGCAAAAGAAT
Source organism: Nanger dama (assembly GCA_917880005.1). NCBI lineage: Eukaryota > Metazoa > Chordata > Mammalia > Artiodactyla > Bovidae > Nanger > Nanger dama. The sequence continues at coordinate 17,402,420 of CAKJTW010000028.1, read as the reverse complement.
TGCTTTTTGAATGTTGAAGTTCTTGTAAAAATAAAGCAGTGAGCAAAATCCTTTTAAACACAGAAATCCTGAGTTCATCTTGTTGGTGGGCTCTGGCAATTCTGTAGCAAATAAATCCTTTGAAAGAACTCCAAATTGGTTTCTTTATCCTTTCAAAGCCTCAGGGATTTGGGATAGGGGGAAGAGGTCAAATTACTTTTTATAAGAAGGGAATCTAAAAACCATTTCTCCTAAACAAATGGTAGATTTGCTTCATCTCAGGGATATTTGTCTTTTTAGAAGTATATGACTTTATCATCAATATCTAAGTAGGTTTTTAACCATGATAAGGAAAAACCTGATAAGCTAAGAGATAATCTTTTGTTTTTCCTCATGGGACCCCCACATCCACCCTACATAGTTAGGAGAATCATTTCGATTATATGCAAATTTTGCCCCAGACAGAATTTGCCTTTCTCCTCATTAATAACTTGTTCCTGACCTGCTTAGAGTTAGTTAATTATGAATAAATAAAATCCCAGTAGCAGTGGGCCTTAATCTCAGGAGTTCATAATGTTTTAATACATACTCCATGACAGGGCAGTGGTGGCCTCATTGAGTTGATACGGAGTCTGAGCACAGGGAAGATGAAGACCCACACATGGCCACATAGCCCAGACACCAAAGAAAATCTTAAAACAGATTGCAGTTTATTGACAATTCAGCCCACAAACCTTGTTTCTGGAGCACATCAGAGCACAAAAATTACCAGCCCTCAAACTCACTAATTTCCATATAATACTTTTTAACCTAAACCAGTTCCATTATTGAAAGCTGTTGAATTTCCTAACATTGTCCTTTTGGGTTTCAACCATCTTCATGATTACCAAAGGAAAAAGTTTAAAGACCTAGTCTGCAATAAACCTTTCAGTCATATTTTCAGTGACAGTTTAGAAGTAATCACTAACTTTGATTTGATTTATGTAACTGTAGGACCCAGACACTGTATTAGCTCTTCTTTACCCTCTGGTATTGAACTTAAAGAATTTTTATCTCTTTAAGTTGTACATTTCTTTTCATGGCCTTAGAAATTGAAGAGATCTATAGAGTTCAGTGGAAGTACTTTCTGAAGCCCCTTTTCCAGTGACTATTCAGCTTCTCGTTGAATGCTGCCAGAAGCAAGACCCTCACTGTTTGAGGATGGCCTTTCCCTCTCTGCACCTTTCTGTTGGTCATTGTCTCATCCATAACTCCTATTACTATGGGCTTGAAGATGGACCTATTGTTGTTCATCTTTCATCACTTCTGCACTCATTATCTGCCAGTCACTCAAAGGAACTAACTGTAGTCCTTTCGGTAACACTGCAAGATGTGAAAAAAACTCTGATACAGATGAACCTGAAGCTCAGAGAAGGCATCACTACATGCCCAGGCTGCCCAGCTAAGTAAGTGGCCAAGTCTGGATTTGAACTGAGTGTGCCAGACTCCAAAGCTGAGATTATTTTATATATTATATATATATGTGTGTGTGTATATGTATATATAATTGAAAGGTATATATATACATACACACACATATATGTATCACGCTTCATCCCACTGACCCCAACCCAGTGCCTCATACAAAGAAAAACCCTAAAACCTTTTTTTTTCTTTTAGTGATAAAATGAATTAACTACTTGGAGGAAAAACCTTATTACTACCCTCCCTGCTTCCTCTCACTGCTTGGTGATAAGGTACAATGAAGGAACAGCCTCTTCCTTTAAGAACTGATAGGAAGTAGCTATGTCAGTATCTACATAACCTTTTAAGATTCGGCATGATGAAGTTAGATATTTAAGGGATACATACCTTGTGTGTGTATACCTGTCTTCCTCTTGTGTGTGCAAGAAGGAAGACAGGGAAGATGGCAGCTAACAGCCAGGATTTCACAGACAGCCTCCATCTTAAGAAAGCTGATGGTAACGAGTGTTTCAGTGCATAAAACACTTTGCAGTTTCATAAATGTCTCGTCTTGAATCCCACATCAACCCTGTGAGATAAATGAGGCAGGTAGTTGACAGTTGAGGAAACCAGTACAGAGAAGGTAAGGTGCCAAGATTAGTAACCAAAGTATAGTTAATAATATAGGCCTTTCAAACCTTTATGCCTTCTAGTTCAGTCATACACTAGAAAATGTGAAGGCAGAATTTGCTAATAAAGAATTGTTCACATCAGTTTGATACATAATTCCATATAAGTGCCTTGTCTCATGGTAATAAGACACAAATAATAAACTTACATAAAGCTTGTTTTACTTTTATGAAGTTAAAAATCTTACTTTTTTACTTTAATTAAGATCAGCATTGAAGTTCTCAGTGTTCACTGATAAGTGCTTTATTTATTAGTGCCATCCTATGCCTGATACTCATCTGGAATGACAGTGGTCTGGAACTCTAAATCAAGTTCCTGACCCGATGATCTCTCTGCTCAGTCCATTTACTCGAAGCCCTCGGCTTCCCTTCCCCCACATGGCTGGGAGGCCCTGAATCCCTTGTTCCTGATCAGAATGCCAGATACTGAATTGTAGAAATTTTGGACCTTAAGGCCAAGCCAAAGGTAGAAGAAAAGAGATAGGACCAGGAGATGCCTATCATCCACAAGGAAGAGGAGGAACCAGCCCAAGGACATGGTTCCCTTTAGGCAAACCTGAGAGATAATACACTTGGAGGAGAAGGCAGTTATGCTTCTCCCTCTCGTTTGTCAGAGCACCTAACCTTGCCTAAAATATCTCGCTGGCCTCCTTGTAATTGCCCAAAGTTCCAAGCAAGACAAATCCTCTCCACAAAAGAGGTCCAGGGTTTAACTAACAGATACTTGGGGAAGTTTAGGGTTGCAGACAGAAGACAAATGATGTTGGATCTCTGGTTTCCCAGAGCTGAGTTGGGATGGAAATGGCACCAAGAGTGAAGAATGGAAAGAGGAGGCTGGAATGGGACCCTGTGCTACTAGCCTGCCTTCTTTTTGCATCTGGTCAAAGAGGAAGTCTCAGAATTTAGAGCTGAATGGAAGCTGAATGGTCTTAGAGACCATCTAGTTCATCCACCTGGTTAACAGGCCCTTATCTGTCTCATTCATTGCTGTATGTATATTCAGTATCTAGAACACTAGCTGGCACATGGTAGGTATGCTGCAGGTATTTACTGAGTGAATGGAAGTATGAATTTGTTGTATGTTTCTGTTTACCCTCATGTGGAAGCTGGGCTAGCTATGGTGCAGCATCCATACTAGAGAAACACCTAAGGTAATTAATTGACAAGACAATAAGCCAGAGCCCAGCCCAGAGCTCTCTATAATGCTGTACTGACAAGTGGAAGCTGTGTCCAAAACAGCCATGGGAGGAGCCTGGGCAAATGATGCTGGTGTCTCCCTGCCTTCCTCATAGGCTCCTGCACACAGGCCCGATGGTGGTTCCACACATCAGCATCCACAAGCTGCTCTCCACCTCTCCAGATACTCTGATTTCTCCAGCCTGTCCAGTCCTCCTGCTGCTGCTGCTGCTGCTGCTGCTAAGTCACTTAAGTGTGTCCAACTCTGTGCGACCCCATAGACAGCAGCCCACCAGGCTCCTCTGTCCCTGGAATTCTCCAGGCAAGAATACTGGAGTGGGTTGCCATTTCCTTCTCCAATGCATGCATGCATGCTAAGTCACTTCAGTCATGTTCAACTCTGTGTGACCCTATGGACAGCAGCCCACCAGGCTCCTCTGACCACGGGATTCTCTAGGCAAGAATACTGGAGTGGGTTGCCATTTCCTTCTCCACCAGTCTCCCTAGAGAAGCTGTTTCTCCAGAATCCACTTACTTCATTTTTATAATACAAGCTCTTTAGGGAAGGTAATGAAACCACATACAGTTTATTACCAGGAACAACACCTGCTGCTGCTGCTAAGTCACTTCAGGCGTGTCTGACTGTGCGACCCCATAGACGGCAGTCCACCAGGCTCCTCTGTCCCTGGGATTCTCCAGGCAAGAACACTGGAGTGGGTTGCCATTTCCTACAAGGAACAACAGAGTGGATGTTTATTTCCAAATGTCTTTTATTCATTCTAAAGACATTTACTGAGCACTTACTCTGTGTCTAGCATCTGCTAGATGCTGAGAATATGCTGTCAATCAAGACAGTCATCAGCTTTGAGTTTATATAAATATATTAAAAGAGATAAAAGTAATTTTCAGTCTAAAAACTGTATGATAACAGAAAACAATGTAAATTCAGAGACAGCTAACTCAGATGAGAAAGGGTTAGAGAAGAAGAAGGAAATGGCAACCCACTCCAGCTAAGACCTGGAGAACAAGTAGGTGGGGTGAGAAGGAAGGACTTTCTAGATGGAAGTTACAAAATATGCAAAGGCCCAAGAGTGAGGAAGGGCATTGTGCTTCTGTGGGGCTGCGGTTGCTTTGTTATGGATGATTCATAAAGACAAGAGATGAGACAAAACTGGACCTGATGGGGTTTGCTAAGGAATCTGAACTTCAACTAGAGGACAGTGGGGAACCATTAAAGGGGTTGAAGTAGGGGAGTGATAAGATCTAGTTTCACTTTAGAAATCTTAGCTGCAAGGAAGGAGAAGGCAATGGTACCCCACTCTAGTACTCTTGCCTGGAAAATCCCATGGATGGAGGAGCCTGGTAGGCTGCAGTCCATGGGGTCGCTAAGAGTCGGACACAACTGAGTGACTTCACTTTCACTTTCATGCATTGGAGAAGGAAATGGCAACCCACTCCAGTGTTCTTGCCTGGAGAATCCCAGGGACTGGGGAGCCTGGTGGGCTGCTTTCTGTGGGGTTGCACAGAGTCGGACAGGACTGAAGTGACGCAGCAGCAGCAGCTGCAAGGAACAGTGCAAATTAGCGGTGATAAGACTCAGATCCTTTTGGGAGCTGTCATGGAAATCCAGGGAGACCTAACTGAAACCTTAAAAATGTGGAGACAAGAAGATAGATTTTAACAGAGTTACTCAAGGAATAGCCTATGTGGGACCTGGTGACTCGTCAGACTTGGAGAATTCAAGTAGGACACCTGGGTTTCGTGTCTAAATAGCTGATGGACGGGATTCTATTCACTGATACAGGGAGAGATGTGGATTCAAGGAAATATCTGGCAAGTGACTCTCTGTCTATAGCTCAGGAGAGTGATCTGGGCTAGAGTTAGATTTGGGACACTCCAGACTAGAGATATGCAGCCAAAGGTAGGCACGAATGGCACTGCCCAGGAGAGAACCCAGAGTGAGAAGAGAATTGGAACCTTCTCAGAGGAGGAGGAGGAGCCCAGGAAAGCAACTGGCACGAAGTCACCAGAAATAGCTGGAAAATGAGGAATATGGCATCAAGGAAACCAGGAGAAAGGACATTTTAAGAAGGGGGCTGCTGCAAACACCGGTATCTGGTATAGCCAAGCAGTTAAGTGACAAGGGTGGAGAAGGCCTTTGGACTTCCAAGGAGCTTGTTGGTGACCTTGTCTCAAGAGCAGCCACCTAAGTGGTACAGTGGAGGCAGAGCCAGTCTGCTGTGGCTGGGAGAGTGAGTGGAAGGTGAAAATGTGGGGCCAAATCTAGGCAACACTTTTAAGAAGTTCAGTGGTAAGGGGAAGCAAAAATGAGGGTCAGGGAGGGTGACAGTTAAAGGAAGAAACACAGTCAAGACATTTGTTTTTGGGAGAGGCCAGAAAGAGGGCATAACTGAGGGTGTGAGGTCCCTGACAAGTGGGAGGGATGGGGTCCAGAGCCCAAGTGCAGTGATTATTAGAAGGGAAGGAGGGTGAAAGGGTAGTGCTGATGTGGGAAAATGCAGGTGAGGTGGCAGGAAGTTGAGGGAGTTCCCATCAGAAGTCCCTTATTTCCCCTGTGATGCAGGAGGCAAGTTGGTTTGTGGCCTGTGGCAGGAGGAGGCGGGAACAGTGGGATTGGGAATGGTCCCTGTGAAGAATGGGAAGGAGTTGACCAGGGTCAGACTGCCAAGCACATTCAGAGGCCATTTGCAGTTCAAGTCCCTAAATTTGCCATGGCACCAGTCATTGGAGAAGTATACCAGGAGCTCTTAGCAGCCTGGCAGTAGGAATAGAAAAAAAAAAAGAAATGCATAGTTGGTGGTTACACGGTACGCACAAGAGGGTAAGCAGATGGTTAGTCTGGGGCTAGCAAGGGAAGGGAGTGAAAACAAGAAGAGGTTGCCAGAGAAAGATTAGAAGGGTCAGACATTTCTTAAGGGCCTATTATGTCTCTGGTAATATGTAAGGCAACAGAAATACGAAGAAGGGGCAATCATTCCCAAACCTAGCTGTGCCTCAGAATTAAGCTTAATAAAAATACAGACTCGCTAGCATCATTCCTGGGATCCAGCAGGTCTATAATTGGGGGTCTCGTGTAACTCTCCTGCAGCCAGTTGAGAAAACACTTGGACCAGTGAAAAAAGCAGACAAGTAAACCAAAACATGGAATCTATACAGCACCATAACTCCATGACTGACTGGTCTATATGGGGTGCTGTGCAAGCCAAGAGGGCTTGGTGGTGGGAAGGAAGGGGAGAGGACAAGGAAGTTTTCCCAGGGAAGGTGAGCCTGGGCCTGAGCGGACTGGTCAGTCGGGGTTAGAGGGGAAGATGCCAGAGAAGCATTCCAAGTACAGGGTAGCGCACAGGCAGGGTTGCATTCGTGGAACTCCAAAAGTCATCTGGTGTGGCTGGAGCTGAGCCTGTAAACTGCGGAGGGGTGTGCCCTCTCCAGGAGAAGGAAGCGAGAACCAGACCGTTTTGAGCCATGCTCTACTTTCCATCAAGACAGCATTTCTCTGACAGAGCCAGGGTACACATAAGAGACCAAGAACCCTGCCCTTCACAATAAATAACTCGGGAAGCAGGCTCCTCAGGGCCCCGAAGGTTAAGCCCCTCAGGCTGGCATAAGGCATCCAAGTGATCTTTACCGGCCACTAGGCAGTACTGTTCACAGTACTGTTGCTCTGGCTGAGAAATAAAGCATTTACAGATTTGTACTTATTTACTTACTTTTAGGGGAAGCCAGATGTTCCAAGCTCAGAATTACCGAAGGAACCTCCCTTCTGGGCTCTGAGCCAAACCAGGATAAGAGGCGGTATGAAGGGATCAAATTTAAAGTATATGGACAATGCTGAGAGATGTTGTTCCCCCTGGACTGGTTTCTCCTCCTCCCTTGCCTGGCCCTGAAGGCCTGAAGTAAATTCTCACACTCTCTCTCCCTCTCCTTACTCTCAGAAATCTCCAGGCATATAAACCACACAAGCATGGGCATTTCATCTGGTTAGCAGACCTAAAGTTCATGCTTGGGGGTTGTTGAAGTCAGATTCTACCTGCTTAACTTTCTGCAGAGTCTCTAAAATACAGTAAGTCTGGAATATTCTATGAAGTCACGGCAACTTAGCTCTCCAACATATTGCCTAGAGGACAACCTAGGACCTTCTGTCCTGGAACAGTGTCATTGCCCAGAGAAGACTCAAGGCTGATCCTGTGATATTGCTTCAGTGCTCTTGTTGAAAGCGCTCCTGATAGGAAAAGGAAAATCACAGTCTCCCAGCCTGCCTGAGATGCCAGCTGGAGGACCCAGGTGCTGTTGCCTCCAGAGACCTATAGACTTAGGAGCCAGGAAGAAAGCAAGACCTCATCCCCATGCCATCTCTCAGTACAGAGGAGAATTCATTCTAAGAGCAGAGCTAGAGAAGCAGCAGAAGCGGGGAGGGATACCCAAGGAGGAAGGCAGCACTGGGCTGTCTGGGAGCGCAAGCCCTAGCTGCACCCGTAGTTAAGCCTTACTCTGCTGCCAACCAGCGGGCGTCCTCAGCAGGGAAATATGAAAGCAGAGGCTCAACCTCAAGAGTTCTACACCTCTTCACGACCCCGGGGAATCACTGAATCTAAGAACAGAGGAACCATCATCCAGCCTGAGCTTTCACGGTCTTTTTGAGTCCTACTGGCTCTGTGGCCAAAATGAACTTTCCATGAAAAAAAAGAGTTCGGCTCCTAGAAGGTATCACTCTAATACTCTTCAGTTGAAAAGCTGCCGAGGGAGGAGGACTCCCGGGTGGTGCAGTGGCTGAGACTCTGCGCTCCCAATGCAGGGGGCCTGCTTCAATCTCTGGTCAAAGAATGAGATTCCACATGCTGTAACTGAAAAGATCCTGCGTGTCACAAATTAAGACCCAATGCAGCCAAATAAATTAATGTTTTCAAAAATTTTAAAAAAGCTGCCAAGGGGGATAGGAAAGGCTTCAGGAATGGAGGCATGAGGGACCCTGAGGGCCCAGGCTCAGCACCCATACCTCTCATTTGGCACGTAGGCTCTTGGGGTAGGTGCAGGTCATATCCAGGCACTGGAGACTCGAAGAACGTTCATCATGGTTAATATGTAGTAAGGAATTACTATATGTAGTGAGGAATTACAATATGTGGGGCACTGTGCTAAGTCAGACACATAATGCCATTTACTTACTGGGAGAGGGTTTGAGCATTCTTTGGCATTGCCTTTCTTTGGGATTGGGATGAAAACTGGCCTTTTCCAGTCCTGTGGCCACTGCTGAGTTTTCCAAATTTGCTGGCATCTTGAGTGCAGCACTTTCACAGCATCATCTTTCAGGATTTGAAACAGCTCAACTGGAATTCCATCACCTCCACTAGCTTTGTTTGTAGTGATGCTTTCTAAGGTCCCTTGACTTCACATTCCAAGATGTCTGGCTCTAGATGAGTGATCACACCATCATGATTATCTGGGTCATGAAGATCTTTTTGTATAGTTCTGTGTCTTCTTGCCACCTCTTCTTAATATCTTCTGCTTCTGTTAGGTCCAGACCATTTCTGTCCTTTATCGAGCCCATCTTTGCATGAAATGTTCCCTTGGTATCTCTAATTTTTTTGAAGAGATCTCTAGTCTTTCCCATTCTGTTCTTTTCCTCTATTTCTTTGCATTGATCGCTGAAGAAGGCTTTCTTATCTCTTCTTGCTATTCTTTGGAACTCTGCATTCAGATGCTTATATCTTTCCTTTTCTCCTTTGCTTTTTGCATCTCTTCTTTTCACAGCTATTTGTAAGGGCTCCTCAGACAGCCATTTTGCTTTTGCATTTCTTTTCCATGGGAATGGTCTTGATCCCTGTCTCCTGTACAATGTCACGAACCTCATTCCATAGTTCATCAGGCACTCTATCTATCAGATCTAGGCCCTTAAATCTATTTCTCACTTTCACTGTATAATCATAAGGGATTTGATTTAGGTCATACCTGAATGGTCTAGCGGTTTTCCCTACTTTCTTCAATTTGAGTCTGAATTTGGTAATAAGGAGTTCATGATCTGAGCCACAGTCAGCTCCTGGTCTTGTTTTTGTTGACTGTATAGAGCTTCTCCATCTTTGGCTGCAAAGAATATAATCAATCTGATTTCGATGTTGACCATCTGGTGATGTCCATGTGTAGAGTCTTCTCTTCTGTTGGAAAAGACTCTTGAGAGTCCCTTGGACTGCAAGGAGATCCAACCAGTCCACTCTGAAGGAGATCAGCCCGGGATTTCTTTGGAAGGGATGATGCTAAAGCTGAAACTCCAGTACTTTGGCCACCTCATGTGAAGAGTTGACTCATTGGAAAAGACTCTGATGCTGGGAAGGATTGGGGGCAGGAGGAGAAGGGGATAACAGAGGATGAGATGGCTGGATGGCATCACAGACTCGATGAATGTGAGTCTGAGTGAACTCCGGGAGATGGACAGGGAGGCCTGGCATGCTGCAATTCACGGGGTCACAAAGAGTCGGACACAACTGAGCGACTGAACTGAACTACTGGGAGAGGGTATCAGAAAGGCTATGTGGGGCAGAGGAAGCCACCAAGGAAGGGATGGCAGGAAAGAATCCCATAGTCTAAGAGCTGAAGGGCCTTGGCAACTGTATCCCTTTGGGCTAGGGCTGCCATAACAAAGTACACAGACTGGGTAGCTTAAACAACAGAAACTTAATTACCTCACAGTTTTGAAGTTTGCAAGCCCAAGATCAAGATGCCACCATGGTTGGTTCACCGTGGTTGGTTCCTGCTGGAGGCTATGAGGGAAAGTATCTGTTTTAGGCCTCTCTCCTTGGCTTATACATGATCACCTCTTCTCAGTGTCTCTTTACATCACCATTGCTCTATGCACGTCTCTGTATCCAAATTTCCCTTTTCTTTAAGGATGCCAGTCATCATCTTAGATGAGGGCTCACCTTACTGACCTCATTTTAACTTGATTACCTTTTTTCAGGTTCTATCTCCAAGTGGCTCAGTAATAAAGAACCCTTCTGCCAAGGCAGAAGATGTGGGTTTGATCCTTGGGTCAGGAAGATCCTCTGGAAAAGGAAATGGCAACCCACTCCAGTATTCTTGCCAGGAAATTCCCATGGACAGAGGAGCCCGGGAGGCTATAGTCCATGGGCATGTGAAGAGTTGGACATGACTTAGTGACTAAACAACATCTCCAAATAAGGTCACACGCCAAGACCCTGGGGTTAGGACTTCAATATATAAACTTTGAGGAGGGACACAATTAGACCTGTAACAGCCGACGGTGTCTAACCAAACCCTCTCCTTTTATAAATGAAGATATTGAAGTCTCAAGTGAGAAAGTGACTTGCACAGGGTTGCACAGCAAATAGGCAAAATTAAGACTAGACCCCAGGTCTCTGGGAGCTGCAAGCTTTGTGCTTGCTCCCTCGGAATAGCAGTAGTGCTGGCTTTGGGAAGTTCCTTCTCTAAGAAGGGAATGCCTGAGCTTGGACAAGTCCGGGAAGCACCCAGTCGAATCTCTATCAGCCTGTGGGGAGGACACACTAAAACTCTCTTACAAATCAAGATCTAGGAAAGACTCTGAAATGCTCAGTCGTGTCCGACTCTTTGCGACCCCGTGGACTGTAGCCTACCAGGCTCCTCTCTCCATGGGATTTTCCAGGCAATAGTACTGGAGTGGATTGCCATTTCCTTCTCCAGGGGATCTTCCCGACCCAGGGATTGAACCCAGGTCTCTCACATCGTAGACAGACGCTTTACTATCTGAGCCACCAGGGAAGTCCCTAAAAGGATAACTAATGAAAGTGAAGTCACTCAGTCAATCCGACTCTTTGAGACCCCATGGACTGTAGCCCACCAGGCTTCTCCATCCATGGAATTTTCCAGGCATGAATACTGGAGTGGGTTGCCATTTCCTTCTCCAGGGGATCTTCCCGACCCAGGGATTGAAACTGAGTCTCCTGCATTGCAGGCAGACGCTTTACCATCTGAGCCACCTGGGATAGGTGAAGGCAATGGCACCCCACTCCAGTACTCTTGCCTGGAAAATCCCATGGGCAGAGGAGCCTGGTAGGCTGCAGTCCATGGGGTGACAAAGAATTGGACAAGACTGAGTGACTTGACTTTCTGAAATGCTAGAGTGGAAAAAGCCTTATTAATGGAGCATAATATAAGCACCAGGGTTTATTTTCAATGACCAGGCCCCTCATTAAGGAGGCAGACCAGTGGGTGTCATAAAGGAAGAGCTTTGCTGCTTATTTGCTGACCCCAACAGCGCAGGTTGCTGAGTACAGCTGGGTGGTGCTGGCTGCTCACAGACTCCCCTACTGTTTACTCTCTGGGCTTTCCTCTGCCTCCAGGCTGGCATCTAGCCTCTCTGCAATCAGTTGTGACAACTCACTAAAAGACTCTTTTGCAAGTCTCATGCAACATGCAGGAGCAACATGAGTTTAAAAGCCTTGCTCTTGCAGTTTCAAAAACAAGGAGGCAAAAATTGAGATTGAATATAGTACGGAAGTGTGGGTGACACCAAACCGCAGATGCGCTGATAGGCTGTGGGGAAGGAAGTGAAAAGTTCACCTTGTCCTTCCCTGTAACAGAGGGCTGTTGGTTTTGTAGAGGTTTGCTTTTTTAAAAATCTTTTCATTCAATAAAAACAGCTCTGTAGGACAACATATTATAGCATTCGTGGAAATAAAAACTAGGCACCACATCATACAACGTTCTGCTCCAAACCTGGCCCTGGTTTCCCAGGCAGCTCCCAGTTCCTCCTGATTTATGCAGCAGCCGTGGAGGCCCTCGCCCCATCCCAGGTGGAGTCTGGCCTTCAGGGAGGAAGGGAGGAGGTGGTTCAGAGGTATCAGCTGTTTCCCTTGCTTCTGAGCCAAGACCCTCGCCTCAGCTAGAACCTCAACTTTGTCCCCTGTGTCTACCTTCCGCACTGTGAAAAGTTTCCATCACAAAGGGCTGATTCAGGAAACCAAGGTTAGAAGCAAACGGTCTTATTTGAAAATGGTGAAGGCCAGCCAGGTTTTGGGCTTCCTGCATTGATTGCTCTCCCGGGGCCAGGGACCAGCCCAGCAGGGTGGGGCCTTGCAGCTCTGCAGGTCACAGGATGTGAAAGTGGGGACTGAGGTTAGGAAAAAGAATAAAAGGCTAGACCAGAACACACCCAGCAGAAGGCCATGTGCAGCTCTCCTCTTCAGGGTTTCCTGTGGGTACACTGAGAACATCGTGTTCTGGCTGTGAACTTACCCAGCTGAGCCCGCTCCAGAATCGGCCCCTGGGTCCTAGTGCTGCCTCTCACTAGCCTCAGCCTTCGCTCACCTGCACCACACGAATCCCACTGGGGGACCCCAGGAGGCCACTGCCATTGTGCACTCCCTACTGCGTGGGGCCCCATGACCAGACTGTGGGCACTGATGTTCCCAACCATCATGAAGCGTCTTCGGCTTGCTTGCCACTGTCACGTAATAACACCTCATGTTCCTCAAGACAAAACTGAGGCTCTGGGAAACTTGGAGGAAAAACCAAAATCAGAAATTCAAGGTTTTGGGACTCAGATGTCCTGACACTGTTGTTTAGTTGCCCAGTCATGTCAGACTGTTTGTGACCACATGGACTACAGCACACCAGGCCTCCCTGTCCCTCACCATCTCCCAAAGTTTGCCCAAGTGCATGTCCACTGCATCAGTGATGACATCCAGCCATCTTATCCTTTGACACCCTCTTCTCCTGTCCTCAATCTTTCCCAGCATCAGGGACTTTTCCAATGAGTTGGCTGTTCACATCAGATGACCAAAATACTGGAACTTCAGCTTCAGTCCTTCCAATGAGTATGCAGGGTTGATTTCCTCTAAGATTGACAGGTTTGATCCCCTTGCTGTCCAAGGGACTCTCAGGAGTCTCCTCCAGCACCACAGTTCAAAGGCATCAATTCTTTGACACTCTGCCTTCTTTACTCTCCAGATCTCACAAACATATGTGACCATTGGGAAGTCCATAGCCTTGACTATATGGACTTTTGTTGGCAGAGTAATGTCTTTTTCTTGCTATGCAAACCTGACACTTTAGGATAACTATTTTAAGACCAGCACTTCAAATCATTAAAATGAATGTAAGTCTTTACCCTCAAAGTTTCTCTCCAGATGAATTTTAGGAAAAGGTGATTTCCTAACAAATTCTCCGAAACAACTAAAGGCTTAGGCATGTGGTGTAGAACTGTCCAGAGGACCTTGGAGAGCCCAGTGCTGTCTGCCCTGTGCTTCAGCTCCCTGGACCTGCCACCAGGAGCCTGGCTTGTTCTGGGCCTGGGTAGGTCTTGAAACAGAGGAATATGCTGGGCCCCAGCCCAAGGAGCCAAGAATCAGTGGGCCTGTAGAGGAGGAATGGGGCCTTAGGAGGGGGTGGAAGCGCTCTGGTTAGAAGAGACTTTTACAATTTTCAGAGTTCTGGATTGTCAATTCCAGAACGTGAGCCTCTTTTCCAAATCATCCTTGTATCCTGTAGGTATGCTGGTCCTTGGTAAACAGTTGCTGAATGACCTGAATGGAAATCTTTCACCGGAAAGAAGGCTGTGCCTGTAGCTATGGAGCAAAGTTATTCCCAACTGCACACTGAGCGCCTACTGTGTACTAAGGAAGCACTGATTGATAAAGGGCACACAATTCTAAAAACAAACATACAAACAACGGAAAGGCAGCCATGGTGTTGGCCCCTCCTAGAGATCAGGGTCTTCTGGAAAGAAACACATTCAATAAGCAAGAATGATTCCAAGGGTCCAGGGTTACCCTAGAGCAAGTCCAGAGTCCTGTGACTGCATGCATAGCAGGGAGACCTAAGGATGCTGAGGGCCCAGAAAAGTCCTTGAGGAAGAGCTCTTCAAACTGAGACCCAACGGGAGTTAGGAATTAGCCAGAGGAAGGAGGCTGGGAAAGGGAGCTTCAAGCAGAGGTAAGAGTACTTGTGAAGACCTGAGTTTAGAGAGCAGGTGACTCACTGAAAGAACTGAGAAATGGCTTCTGTCTTCAGAACCCCACCAGTGAGAAATCTAGTTCTCACTTCAGGGTAGAGTCCAGCCGTTGTTACTGCCCATGAGAAAGGAATCCTGCCACTTCCCTGTGGCCTTCCCCTAGGCTCTGGGCTCCAAATCAGAGGAATCCTGAAAGCTCACTGGGATATATCTTGAGGCAGAAAGGCCATACGAGTGGCCTGAAAGGGCAGGTATTAGTCCAGGCATGGGGACTCTGAGCCGAGATGCTGGGCAAGTCACTTCCCAATTTTCAGGATTTATGTTTTCTCAGCAGTTAGCCTGACACTCAGACCTTACTGAATTAATGAATGGCTGCAGTTTCCATCTGGAAAAAGATTTCTTCCAATGCTAAGATTCTGGGTTTGAGACCCACGTTCAGTCCTTCCCAGGATTCTTTTGGCAACAGAAGTGCCAAGAAAGGAATGAGTACACTGACCAGCACACCCACAGCCAATGTTTGTTGAATGAATATGTGTTTGCTCTCCCTGAAGTCACTCTAGAAGCTTTGATGGATCCTTGCTTCTCTTAGCAGCTGCTCTGATCTCTATCACTTCTAACCCTGTGCAGTCATTATTGCCCACATACTTCACAGACAGACATCAGATTTAGTGGTGAAAATAAATCCTAGATCTTGTCTTTAGGATCCGTCCTAGAGGAAGAAGATAAAAGATGACTATAGGAAGCTGAGAGGCAGTGTAAGGAAAGAAGGGAGAGGACTAAGATGGTCAGAGTCTGAAAATCAGTGCACATTCTCACGTAACACTCCCTGTCTTAGAAACCCCAAACATCTCCAGTGCTCTTCCTCCTCCAGTGAACAGCTAGAACTCACCAGGGCTGGCTTGGAAGAGCTCTGGAAATGAACAAGTGCTCCCTAAGCCACCAATCCCCGACTGCCCTGAATCAGGCGTTATGGTAAGGGCAAGAGTTCCCAGCTGGGCACACCCTGAAATGCATTTTCCCTCTCCTGTGGGTTTCCAGCCTGGCCCACAGAAGCCTGATTCATCCACAACCGCAATGAAACATAGAATTAATTCCAGCTATACCCTGGGTGAGCTAGGCCATTATAGCAACCAAACCACCACTTACAGCATTATTTTGATGGGAAAATGTGTTCTGAGCTCCAAGCAACCAAATTATAAGTGGGACATAGGCACACCCAGGTTCGAATCCCAGTTTTAACACGTCCTAACCATGCGGTCAGGGGCAAGGCACTATCTTCCCCAGCCTCAGTTTCTTGATTTGTAAAAGAACACTTCCTTTAGGAGGCTGGAGTACTGACTGAACAGGCCCCTGTGAAAGTGCCCCTTTCCTTTCACCGGCACTTCTGTAGGGAGACATGGAGATAGGACTCCAAACACAGTCCCTCTGATGAGGCTGTACCCAGCGTGCAGCCCGAGCACCGGACTCAGGCTCAGAGCAAGTGTTCACGGGATAAATGAGCTGCTGTCTTAGAAATCACAGAACATTCCTCATCTTTGACCTTCTCCAGGCTTTGATGGGCTTATCTGAGCCAAGAAACTTCTGCCCCAACTCAGCTCCCTCTTTCCCAATCTCTCCATGAACAGCAGTGTTCTGGTTTCCTTTGCTCCTGATTCTAGTCTGATTTCCTTTGCTTTGTCTCCAGAAGGGGCCAGAAGCCCTGACCTTTCACCAGAGCCTGGACGTGTGCCCACAAGAGCAGGCAGGGTGGGGTGGGGGTAGGGGCAGAGACCCAGGCCACACCCGCAACCGGCCAGTGGAAGGCTGGCTGACTCCTCCTGCTGCCTTCGGTTTTGGCCCCTCCTTGCTCTGTTTGTTTCCAAGCTGCAGCAAGAACGGTCTGTACTCAAAGGATGGTGAAACAGCCAAGGAATCCGTAGGGTCCTAAAGGTCGACCTTCTTCCTTTCCTTGCCCTTGTTCCCAAATGTTCGTTTCCTGGCCTTGGGCTTCTTGTCCCTTACCCAGGGTCACAGGCACTGTGGCGGTCAGTCACCTTGAACGAGCCTCTCCTACGCTGCCCCGTGCTTCCACAATCGTCTCCACAGCCATCCTCACTTCTCCCCATCTGGAATCACAGAGCTGTCCCAGACCCTCCCTCCCTCTGTCCAGATCTTATCAGTGACCCCTTCTCACTGGGTCTCCACTGCCGCAGCACTACCCCACCTCTGTCTAACCCAAAACCCCATCAGCAGTCCTGCAATAGCAAAAACCCCAAAATCTCTTGTGAGAGTAATACAAGCTCATGATAAAAATCCAATTTCCAGTGTCTCTACAAAGCAAAATAAAGGTAATCTTGGTTTTTAACCTGAAAAACAATCAAAAAAAGATATGAAGTGAAAAAGTAAAAGCCTCTCCCTCCCCTCTATCCCTCAGAGATAACCTCTGTGGACAGTATCCCTCTAGATGTTTTTTCTGCACATGTAAGTGTGTGTCTGCTGGGGAGTGTCCTCTGTTTTTCTTTCAGAATGAGATGAGAGGATACAAACTGTTCTGCAACTTGTCCTTTTTACCTAACAACATATCTTGGGCATTTTTCCAAAACTGACCTCACTCTTTTTAACATCCACATAATGCTCCATGATTTGGAGCTTATTTAACTGTCTGCCACAGACACTCAAGGTGGTTTTCAGTTTTTTCTGTCACTATCTAACTGACTCTTAGCTCTGGTCTCAGACCTCCAATCTGCCTTCCACACCGCTGCTGGATTGCAACACCCAGTCTATCATTCCTCGATCAGCTGTCTTCCTTGCATTAGGGTTATACAAGAGGTGTCTTATCTTTCCTCCTTGGTCTTAAGCTCAGGACAGCCTATCAACTGTGCAGTTTTTGAGCCAATCTCAGTGCTGCCCTGGGAAAGTGGAAGGAGGTTCTCAGGCCACGTGAATATTCATTTTCTTTTTTCATATTTGTATGCTGAGAACTCTGGGGTCCTGGCTTGTGCCGGGCACTGGAGCTCTGAGATGAAACATACAGACCCTGGCCTCTCGAGCTCGCAGTTCAGTGGGAAAGAAAGGCACTGTACATCCACACAGATAAATACATGGATAATTACATATAGGATGAGGGCTTTGAAAGGAAACAACCAAGGAGATGGGATGGGGCCACCAGGAGCGAGGGCCAGTGAAGCTGGCGGACCGTGGGATCTGGTTTCCATTCTAGGCCACTTCCCCTTTACTCTTCTCAGCTGATGAGAAGGGAAATCCCCCTTGCAGTTTTAACTTTCTGTGACAATAAGACATGCTATCAGAGCTCAGTGGTATGGTAAGAGTTCTCCAGGCCAAATACTTATTGAGCATATACCATATGTAGATGACATAGAGGTAGGGACATATGTATGTGTGTGTGTTGGGGCGAGTCAAAGATTTAAAATAGGTGACCTCTGAAGGAGTTTACAACTTGATGGAGCATTACACCCAGAAGAGGATTATTTCAATATCCATCAGGTGAGAAGAGAGCACAGTTCATCCACAGCTCTAAGAACTGAGCACTAGCTTCATAGGCAAGCAGCTCTGGGCTGGACTCCCTGTCCTGTACTCCCCAGCCAGGGAATATGGAACTTTCCAAGTGTGTTCAAAAGGGCTCCTGGAGGGCCTGGAGCTGAGACAAGCTTGGAGTCTGAGTCAGAAGAGCTAGAAGGGCATCTGGGAAGGGTAATCTGTGTGAAGATGGCAACAAGCTGAAGGGAAGATACTTGACTTCACAGAGGGAAAGTAACCCACAGGAAAACTGAGCAAAGTCAACTATACCAGCCTTGGAAGAAAATCCAAGCACAAAAGAGCAGTTTAAGGAGTGCAAGCATCCCCCATTGTCCTCCTGGGAGCCAAAGATTTCATGCCCCAGAGAGGGCACCAGATGGAAGAAGACGGAAATGTTACCTCTGCCAGTCTCACTTCTAAGTCTATGTGTCTGTTTCTCTTTAGCATGATTAAAAATATTGTAAATTATATGCTTATACTTTGCTAATGTTCTCTTTGTGATCCACTGTATGTGGCACATCTACATACATATTACTGTGCAAAGTTGTATACACAAAGCCAGGCATACTGTACTTTATGGAAAATGTAAGAGCATTTCAGAGGTAATTAGAACCATCTGTGGTTTTCCCTCCTCGCTTCAGGAAGGAGATGCTGCTAGAGATAGTCAAGCTGGAGGTTGGTGAGGCCGAGGTATGGAGCCAGACTTGCTCTAAAGGTAGTGGGAAGCAGAGCAATAGTAAAATAAGACAGTTCGAGGCTCTCCCTGATTCTCCTTAAGATAACAAAGTTACCTCCACAACCAAAGCAGGAACTCCCAAATCAAGTTCTGTCCACAACTCATCTCTGCCTCATTTTCTCCACCTGTAAAGGGAAGAAGCCTCACCTGCCAGTGTGGGGCTGTAGCACCACAGGTCAACTTCGGCAAACAATGAGGCCCAGGCTGAAGGGGCTTTTAAACCAGCCTGGGCAAAACTCGGGGACATTGCTGTCAAATCTGAATTGTCATTCTTGGCCTCCAAGTCTAATTGTCTCTGGACTGGTGCATCTGGGTTCGGATCTTGCTCCTTTGGGAAGCAACTTAGTGAAGCTTCTGCTGGCCTACTGATGTCCTTTCCTGGGCCAGAGACTCTTAAAACTTTCTGGGAGAATGACTGAAAAGCTCCCATAATAACCACGTGTGATAATAAAAAGATAAAGAGGCAAATAGGTATGTAGGTCAGCTCAAAAATAGCCACCCACTCATTTTACCTAGGTAACCATTCGTGCCAAGTGGGTCCAAAGAGTTTTCTTCGCTCCCTTCCCAAACTGACCTTCCCTGCTTTTTTATAAGGTTACCTTAAATAAAAGTCCCATCCTGACCTGCAGCCCAGCCCTACAGGAGCAGGCACTTCTCCGTGCACTCCTTCCACCGAACAAATCCTGGGGTCAGAGGGCACAAGGGCTCGGCCTCTGCCATGAATTCTTGCACCTAAGTCGGGGTGTAGGGTGGTAACTCACAAACACTCCCCCGCCCACCCTCAGAAGGGTTCTGTGCGTCCCCAGGAGGCCTTCCCTACCCCAACAGAGACCGCTTTGTTAGCAGACCCTGTCGGAGGAGAGTTACAGCCTCAGGGTTGTGAGGGCCTCCTCTGCCTCTCCCCCCTCCCTCTCTCTCTCTCCTCCTCCTCTACCCTCACCAGCGAGGCGCCGGCCCCTCGCCCTGCCCCCACCCAGCAGCCGAACGGCGGTAGCGCTGAGCTCAGCATCTCCGTAGCCCGACCGCCTTCCTGTTAGACGGTAGGAGGAGTCCCCTTCCTTTACCCCCCAGTGGGCGGAGCTATCACTGGCCCCGCCCTCCTTGCCTGTCTCACTTTCCCTTCTCCCCTCCCCTCGTCCCCCACGCACACGTTCTCCAAGTCACGTCCCCTGTTCCCCCCAGCACACACCAGGGGGTCCGTGGAGATGGACACCCCCTCGCCAGTCAGCTGCTCAGCATCTGTCACCTCCACTGCCAGGCTCCCCAGAGGGCGCATCTCGGTTGAGGATAGCGGGTGGGAGGGGAAAGGAGAGGGAGGAAGGGTCTTCCCTTCCCCCATCCCGCTGGCCTCCACTGCAGACCAATCACAGCAGGGAAGTCAATTCAGCTCTAAAGTTCACCTCTTCCCAGAGCAGAATCTAGAGGTCTAGATTTGTGTGTGTGTGTTTCTCTGCTTTTGATTTTTAAGTACAAAAAGATTGAGCCATGGCTTCTGGCTTCCTCTGTCAAAGTCTGTCCTTTGTGGATTACAAGAGGAACAGATGGGGCAGGGAAAGACCCCTCTTGGTGCACCACTTCACAGATGGGCCTTCCTAGAAGAGACCAGAGCTCTCAGGGAGGATGCTGGGATGGGGGAACGTGACACAATCACTGTCACTTCTGGGCTTGAGGTTGTTTAGCTGAAGGTGATCCCTTGGGCGAAACTGTATTTTGCCATTGAGTCAGCACTGCTGGGCCCTGGAGAATTCTGCAGGAGGAGGAAGAGCCTCATCAGATAAAATAAGAGCCAAACCAGCAGAGAAAGTTTTTTGTCAACAACACCATGTCGACGCCAGGTGTTCACTCCACCTGTTCTACATACACCATGCGTCCCCAGTGTGTACTGCCCCCTTTCCCAGCGATGCAGTCTCCTTTGGCTCACAACTAAGAGTGTCAGGGGCTTGGAATCAAGGAAATGAGCCTAGATCTAGAGGCATGGCTCCAGCCCGCTGACTGGCTATGTGACCTTAGGCAAGTGTCTGCATCTATCCAAGCCTGTTTTCTTACCTGTAAAATGACACTGATGAGGCCTGTCCTGTCTACACTACGCAAATAAAAGTTGTTTTATTGACAGAGTTATGAAAATGCTAAAGATATGAGTGTTTTTAAAACCATAAGGAGTTCCAGAAAGGTCAAAGATCTTTGTGAGGAGGTGGCTGTGTTGCCAGGTGCAACTGGCAGCTGTCATCACCAGCAAGCCAAGGAGTTCCAGACAAAGACCCAGGATGCAGACCCTGGGTGGTTGCCGTTTTGCACAGAGCTGAGTTTTTCAAGCCTTTCGCTACTAAGGCCACTAGAGAGAAAAACTGCGATTCTGAGTGAAGTTAAGAAACTTGACAGGAGCAAGGAAGGGGTCACAAGCCTGGGAAAAGAAAGTTCTTGAAGATTGAATAAGGCCTAATTGCTAGGAGAACTCATGAGGCTCCCTGCTCTCCAGCTTAGTTCCTTATCCATAAAGTGGGGAAGGGGTTCCTAAAAGAGGCATTTCCCAGGGGCTGCAGGCCCTAACATTCAAAGATTTTAAGGTTCACTCCACTGACAGAAGAATCCTGAGAGTGGAGGACTGACTTCTCTCTCTGCTGAGTATTAATCCAGCCCTGCTCACCTCACCTCAGCCCCTTAGGGTACCCAGAAGGTGGCAAGCCCTCCTGGTCTCTCGTCTCTGTGTGTAGCAGTCGGGGTAGAGGGGCCGAGCTCATTTTACTTCCCAGGCAGGCAGCAAGCCTGGATTCAGGCTGTCCCCAGTGTAGCAGCTTCTGATCACCCTGGTCATCCCCCACCCCCACTCCACCCCTCAGCTTGAGGGAACAAAGCCCAACCTGACCCCGCCTACCCCCCTTTGATATATGGCAATTGGAAACCCTCAAAAAGCAAGCACACTGAAAGGGCTGAACTGGGACGTCTGTTTCTACCTTCTTGGCAGGCCTCCTCCAGATGGTCCACCACCCTACGGGTCAGGCCTGGGAGTTTTAGAAAAGGAGCTCCATAGAATTTAAATCTTTTTTTTTTCTTTGTTATGATCTTTGTGGTGCTTGAATAGGCCTTTGAGACTCTCTAGTTCTGGGTTTTCAAAACTAGGGTATGAAAATCCCCAGCAGTATATGAAGCCACAGTATAAACGCAGTGAATCTTTTGTTAAAAAGGGTTTTTGGGGGCAGGGAAGATTAAGAAATTTAACTATTAAGTCATTTTAAGGTTTGCTACTAAAATTAACACAAATTCCCATACACAGATAAAATACAAAATAGAATGCAAGATTATATTATTTGCAATAAAAGTAGTAAAATAAAATGATACTTTGTAATGAAAATACTGAGTTTCAAAGACATTATGCTTCCTAGGGACTGCTTCAGGCCACAGCCCAGGACCCTATTCATCCTTAGCAGCCAAATGGCCTGAATTGGGGTCAGCTGACTCCTGTCCCCTCATAGGACCTGAGCTTGCCTCAGAAAGCAGTTTTGAGTACTAACTGGAGAGGGGTGTTGCCTCACCCTCCCTCCACTTCACTATTTTCTTTTCTCATAAGACTTCAGATGTAGGATGGGAGAGGGAGTCTGGGAAGCTGGCCAAAAGCTGACCCCGCAGATGGGATTCCTTCCTGAGAGGCAGTGCAGTGTCAGTGAGAAAAGAGACAGTGCCTGGAGTCTGGGTCCCATGGGCAATTCTGGCTGCGTGGGAGATGAGGAGAGGAGCAGTGAGGTCTGCAGGGGTAACCTGAATTCTGACAGGAGCCTCGGGCTATCCTTCTAGCTCCGCCTATGTCATGGCGCTTTAACAAGCCAGCCTTTCGTGGGGTTCCCTCTGCCCTTTGTCCTGTCCCCAGAGGAAATGGCTTCTTGTGAAACCTGGGAGCCCAGCAGAACTGGCTGGCTGTGAGCTCACCATTGGCACAAGCAGGCCTACTCTCCATAGCTGTCTGCCATTTCACCAACCCCGAACCCACCCCCCCACCCACAGAGAGGCTGGGGGGCCAACCCAGTGTTCCTTCCAGGGCCTACCTTTCTTCCTGAGGAATCAGTCCTCAGTTCTCAGACGTCCCAACTAAATAAGAGCATCAGGACCACCTGAGGAGCTTTTGTACAAAAGGGTCCCATTCAGACCTTCCAAATTAGAATGGGGGTTGGGAAGGTGGGAATCTATGATTTACAAGCTCCACAGAAGATTCTAATTATCAATCAGGCTTAAAAGCCACTAGTTGATGGAAAGATTACAGGACACTGGGCCTCAATTTGCCCCTCTGTAGAATGGCATTATGTTCATTCCTCTGGGTGTAAGTAGATAATACAATCAAAAGCTTCTTTGAAAGGCTGCATAATACAATGTATTGTCAGTATTTCCATTTCAAAAAGTAGCTTCATTTGCAAAAAGATTCCTCACTGAATTTTTAATTATCCCTCCAATAGCACAGTTAAAATCCTACTGTAGTCCTCAGCTGTCAACAGCTTTTCACAGCCCTCCTAGTAAACCAGGTGCACTTATAATCTTGCTATTTTGACCAAGTTGTTTGTTTTTCAAGTAAAAAAGCCACAGAAGTCCTGGGAACACTTCTGCTGGCTTCATTATCCCCACCTCCCACCACCGCTCCACCCTCTCCCTACCACCCACGCTCTTCCAGCCACCTCCACTCCCCTCAATGACATGTTTCCAAAGGGCTCTGGAGGCGCCCCAAGCAGAGCCACACAGGCATGCTGGCTGGCCTTCAGGGGGTTCCCATCCTGAATTCTGGGGTTCCCAGAACCACACTCCCACCCCAAGATCTGGTTAAACTCCCCAAACCCGACTGGAGCAACTTGCCAGACTGAGGCCCTGGGAACCTGTACGCAGGACAAAAACCACCAGAACAGGGAGGGGCAGGTGGCCAAGGAGTGAGTGCTCATTGACTTTAAATTGCAGGCTGCTGTGGGTCCTACGGGAAGACAGCAGAGCCTGGGAAGATGAGCCTGGGAAGATGCGGAGTGAGTGTCTGCATGGGCAGGGCCTTGGCCACAGAGACTGGGACTTGGGACCTGGTTACCAACTCCAGAGGCCCGAGTCACAGGGGATGTGACACTAGCCCACTGCTGCTGGGCGTTCAACCATCTCCCTCTCAGGGTCGCTTGGCGCAGATTCCATGTTGCACACGGTATCTGTGTAAGGAGTGCTTTCCCCAGAAGACAGATGTAAATGCAGACTTGAATGGTGAACAGACTTGAATGGTGAACAGTGCCCTCTGGAGTTGTGCAAAGAGACATCCGTACTCCCACCAACACAGGACTATAAACTTCAAAAGTAGAAGAGAGTGACTGCTTGGTGAGCTCAGGGTCTCCTTTGGGATGACCAAGATATTGTTGAATGGACAGAGGTAGTGAGGGCACAGCGTTGTGGACACAAAATGCCAGTGACTTGTGCACTTTAAAAAGTTTCATTTGATATGTGAATTTCATCTCAATTAAAAAACATTTTTTAAGTCTTTTTAAGGCACTCGAAAGGAAAGTACAAATTGCTTTAAAAGAGTTCCCACAAATCAGCCCTCTCTGCCAATGTGTACGTTTCCCACAATGCACCTCATGCGTTTCCCACAATGCACCTCTCTCCCCAGCTTCCTGGGGTTGCCAACTGTACTCCAACTGAAAGAATTTGGTTACTTTGGAAGCCACACAGCTATACCTGAGCAAAGGAAGAAGGGAAATATTCAGATACATCCAACACTTTTGGCAGCACTTGTCAGAAATGGGATAGAAAGGTAGCAAGCAGTTCTTCTGAAGGCCTGCCCCAAAGTCCACCAGATGTAGGCCTGTGGTTCTCAGCAAATCCACCTTCTTGATTTATCCGTTAATTCATTTATTCATCCAAGTGTTAGGTAGGTAGAATAGGGAAAAGGAGTCCAAAATGGCGGTGGCTAAAAGACAAAGAAGGGAAAAGCCCGCGAAAATATAACAAAGGAAGGTCCGAGGACCGGAGTGAGGACCTCAGGTAAAACAAACAACACTCCTGGCTGGCCCAATTTACATAGGACAGGCCCAGGGAGAGAAAAACATATAAAAAGAGGACATGGTCCTTTCGAGACCTGAGAGCTATAACACGGTCTGTCCAAGACCCAAGAGCTGTGACACGCCGAGGGGGCTTTAATGTCCGTCACTCCAAATCTTTATTATGACGAGACAAAGAACCGAGGAACATACACTCGCGTGACACAAGAATATTCACTGAGCCTCTACTATGTGCTTTACACTGAAAGTTGAGTAGAACAGGGATTTCCCTGGTGGTCCAAGTGGCTAAGGCTCTGCTCTCCCATACAGAGGGTACAGGTTAGATCCCTGTTCAGGAAACTAAGATTCTATGTGGCCAAAAAAAAAAGGAGAGAGAAGAGAGGAAGAACACCACCTTTAGGAAGCTCATAGTCCAGTGAGAAAAGTAAAATGGAAGCAGTTATTAACAGAGATGTGCATGAGGTGCAAGGAGGACCCGAGGAGGGGCACCTAAGGGATGGTGAATTGGATTCACCAGCTGGGGAGGTCTTCTTGGAGGACGAGATGCCAGAGCTGGTCTCAAAATCTGCTAGTGGAAACATGTCCAGGCACGCCTCACCAGCAGCCAGCCTAGGCCTGAGAGGGAGAAAAGCACACCAAATGCAGGGTTCATAGGATCTTTGAAGGCTCTGAAGAGGCCTGGCTCAGAGGCTAGGAGATGTAGCTGTCTCCTTCCTGCAAGTACCACCTTTTGGGGTCCCCTCTCATCCCATCTGTTTCAGGCTGTGAGATGGTAACAGTGTCTTTCTAGCCACTGCCGTGGGGAAGGGATTCTACCCTTCAACTCACAGGATGAACCAAGACCCTTTAACCAGGCCCCTCGGAGGGGGTTAAGAAACTCCCCTTTAGATCCAAAGGTTCTCCTAACAGACAACAGTATGGGTGAAGAATGTCAGTGGAGAAGCCATTTTGCCCTCCACCCTCATCCTCCTGCAGCTAGGCCTCCTCCTGGGTGGTATTTTACCCTATAGCCTACTCTCTCCTACTATGGGAAAAACCTTCAAGGTTAAGACTGCTTGTCCTTTTTCATCACTTTTTGAAAGCGAGACATTAATGGATTTTTTTTTTTAAGAAAGTTATCCAGTGCTCATTTAACATAACCCTTTCTGATTATAAAAGCTGTGTGTGTTTTTTAAGTTGTTTTATTAACAGAATGAGACACTGAATGAAAAAAGGTGCTTGGCACACAGTATATGACTCCACAACACACTACTTCCATGATGGCTATTTATTGAATGAATGAATGATTCCTAGTAAACTGACCTTTCTAGAATAGCTCTGGATCCTTTTGCTTACAAAACCTCTATTTTTCGTAGATTAGTGTTCCACATTTTTCAGAATGTTTTTTCACACAGGGAATGGGAGAGAAGAAAACCACCCTGTCGCTTGCTGTCTCCCCAGTCCAGTCAGCCTGAGAGGAGAGAATGGTCCTGATAGATTAATTCCCTGATCTTTACTCTGAGTGACAGAAAGACACACCCATACAGGTCACCCCAACTCTTTTCTTCTCACCTCAGTAAAGGGTAATTTCAAGAGGATGTCACCTCCCCTAGTCCCCCGAGCACTTCACCCGACTGTCAGTGTCTTTAAGGCTCCCAGCAAGTTACTGGAGCTTGGAGAATAGAAGAAAGGGCCAGTGTTCAGGTCTCGAAATCTCTGGCAGCAGTCTTTAAGGTATCTCCTAATCTGAGTCATCTGATTTTTTATCCATGAATTTGTCTCCAGAGATGGTTCTCTCACCTGCTGAAAGCAGATGGGGTGCAGGGTTTGGATTCTGATCGTTTAAAGTCTTGGTTTGCCCGGAAGACCCACGGTCAGTTGTTTTTTTGTTGGGTTTTTTTGTTGTTTTTTAATGGGAGCGGAGTGTGTGGATGGCAGTGGCCTGAGTACTCCAGTGACAAGTGTCTTTGGTGGCACAAGTCTGCCCGGAAGCGAGGCCCGCCAGTCTGATCTGGTTAGGCTCTGGCCTGCCCCGGCATGGGAGCATCTGACGTAAAGTTTGGTTTTCTCTTCCATCAGGATTCTGTATCCCAGGTTGATAAATCTCTTAAGTAAATAAAGGTCCAATCTGTCCGAACCTCTTCCCACCGTCAGCAATCTCTGTTAGTTTTCTATATTACCGCCGTCGGGTCACATTTTCTGTGGCACCGCCTGAATGACGAAACAGGGGATGGCGATTGCTCTCCGGGTGCTTTTTCTGGAGATCTAGGTCCTCGATCCTGATGCAACTCTCCGGGTCTTTTACACAAAGCGTTTTGGCGGTGAGGGGCGCTAGGACCCAGCAGACGCCTTAGGTTCTCTCGCCGCAGCGGACTGGAGAGACAGCCGCACCACAGTCGGTCCTTAGGGCAGGCGGGTGGGTCTGTGTGTCTCTATGATAATGAGAGTTCCCAGCTCGAGAACCAAGCGCTAGGAACCCGGACCCATCAATACTGCTTTAACCACATTTCCCAAACCCTCTTCTTGTAGGCAGCTGGAGGGAGCGGACACTGTTTGGGGACCAGGCTCACATTCTCGGCACGGACCCTGGCCCCCGCCTTAATCCATCCCCTGGGGCTGGAGAGTAATTGGCGGGCGGGCAGGTGGGGGCGGCCGGGAAGAGGGAGAACGGTGCCCGGAGCAGCCCAGTCTTTGGACCCCACCCCCAGTCCTTTCGTAAGGCAAGGTTAGCGTGGGGTACGTGTGCGAGAGCCGGCTGGATTAACATCTGCTGCCCGTGCCGCCGTCCCACGAGTATCCAGCCGGGCACCCAATTGTGCCCATAGCTCGCAGGCTCTCAGACGCTGGTTGCCACCGTTTTCCCTGCCTGTTGCCCCCTCAAGTTCCCCTGCCTCTTCCCCCGCGCGGCTGCGGCCTACCCCCTCCATCAGAAATACGACCGTATAATAAACAAGTCTTTCCTTGATCCTCCCCTGCCGCGAGCGCCCTCGGGGACCTTGGCAGCTGCAGCCGCCACAGATCCCTTCCAGAAAGGGGGCGTGGCCGCGGCTCGGGGGTCTGTCCCCGAGCGTTCTGGGCTCAGCGGGGGCGGGGCCAGGCGGCTGTCACTGGGCAGGAGAGAACGTTGCGAACGTGCGCCTGAAGCCCATTGGCCGAGATGGGCCACACTCCCGGGTCTTGATTGGGCCGCCGCGCGGAAGGGGTGTGGCCTCTCTGCACTAGCCCTTATAGGTCTCTCGGCGTTGGTGCTAGGGACCGCGGCAGGCCTAGGGGGAGGTGCGGGTGGGGGAGAAGGGACAGGTCTGGGCAGAGCTCGGGGCTTGGCACCAGTTCGCGCACTCATTCAAGCGGCAGTACGCACTTGTTCCAGCAGTTCTCGCTGACCGCAGTAACTGGTGAGTGTCGTTTCTGTGTATGCTGATCGCTGAGCCGAGAGGCCTCGGCTGTAGGGGTCTTAGCGCTCTGTTTGATCCAGCCCCCAGACTGACGCTCAATCTGAACCGCTTTTCTCTTACAGCGTCTTCTGAGCTCCAGCACCCTGAGCTCATCTGCAGACGCCCTGGCGTCCATCCTCACCATGCCTAGCCTTTGGGATCGCTTCTCGTCGTCCTCTTCGTCTTCGTCCTTGTCCCGAACTCCCACCCCAAATCAGCCGCCGCGCTCAGCGTGGGGGTCGGCGACCCGAGAAGAAGGACTCGGCCGCTGCGGGAGCCTGAGAGCTCGGACTGCGAATCCCTGGACAGCAGCAACAGTGGCTTTGGGCCGGAGGAAGGTAAGCGGTAGGCAGGAGCCGGACTCGAGTAGAAGGGCCGGGGAGGTGAGGAAACACCGCGCTAGGAGTCAAAGCCCACCTAGACTTCCTATCGTGTCAGAATCTGGATTGCGGAAGGGGGCAAACAGAGGAGAGGAACTGAGGTATAGGGTACTGTCATGGGGCATAAACTGAGGCACGGAGGGGGAAGAAGTGCTGGTTTCTTAGTGAAACAGCACTTCCCCCGTTTGGAGCTTCTCTTAACCTAATCCTCCCCTATTGCTTTCCCTGGCAGATTCTGCATACCTGGATGGGGTGTCCCTGCCCGACTTCGAGCTGCTCAGCGATCCCGAGGATGAGCACCTGTGTGCCAGCCTGATGCAGCTGCTGCAGGAGAGCCTGGCCCAGGCCCGACTGGGCTCGCGGCGGCCCGCGCGCCTGCTGATGCCGGGTCAGCTGGTGAGCCAGGTGGGCAAAGAACTACTGCGCCTGGCCTACAGCGAGCCCTGCGGCCTGCGAGGGGCGCTGCTGGATGTCTGCGTAGAGCAGGGCAAGAGCTGCCACAGCGTGGGGCAACTGGCCCTCGACCCCAGCCTGGTGCCCACCTTCCAGCTGACCCTCGTGCTGCGCCTGGACTCACGCCTCTGGCCCAAGATCCAGGGGTTGTTTAGCTCTGCCAACTCTCCCTTCGTCCCTGGCTTCAGCCAGTCCCTGACGCTGAGCACTGGCTTCAGAGTAATCAAAAAGAAACTGTACAGCTCGGAGCAACTTCTCATCGAGGAGTGTTGAACTTGGGCCTAGGGGGCCGATAATGCCTCCATGTTAGAGAACTTTTGGGGTGGGGGGCAAGCAGAGGCTGAGGGCCTGGTGCCTGCCCTTAGAAAATCGACAACAGCCACCTGAGGGTAGAAAAGTCAAGGTGGGGGGAGACGGTGTTTCCCTAGGAAGCTCACTGAGGTGTGAGCTGGTGGCTCCCAGCTGGGGGCACACGCTGCCCCTCAGTACTGTAGCATGAAACAAAGGCTTAGGGGCCAACCAGGCTTCTGACTGGATGTGTATGTAGCATGTACTCAGTTATTTTTATTGTTACTGACAGTTAAGACAACAGTGGTGTGACAGAGCCAGGAGAGCAGCTGTGCTGCTCTGGCCTCTGCAAGGGATGTGTGTTTCACCATAGCTGGCCCTGGTGGGAGGGGGGAGGTCATCGAGGTGATTCTTGTAATGATCTGAAGGGCCCAAATGTTTGGTTCTTTGTTTTTGTCTTTTGATCATAGCTTCACTACTGACCTGTTCTAGGCAGCTATCTTACAGACGCATGAATGTAAGAGTAGGA
This sequence comes from Nanger dama, assembly GCA_917880005.1. NCBI lineage: Eukaryota > Metazoa > Chordata > Mammalia > Artiodactyla > Bovidae > Nanger > Nanger dama. The sequence continues at coordinate 17,372,844 of CAKJTW010000028.1, read as the reverse complement.
AGGGGTGGGTGTTAGGATCACTTGGGGATCTTTGACACTTGAAGAATAAATACACCTGGGAGCTGTGTGTGGCCCATCCCTGGATGTGTACTAAAGGGTTGAGCTGTGAGGATGGGGCTGATTGGGGTGGGGGGCTGGAACCCCTCCCCCAGAGGAGTACCATCTGGATCTTCCATCTAGAACTGTTTACATGAAGATACTCGCTGTTCATGAATACACTTGATGTTCAAGTATTAAGACCTATGCAATGTTTTTTTACTTTTCTAATAAAAAAAAGTTTGTTAAAACACTTGCCTCTCATTAGTGCCATGAAATAAAAGGGAGGGAGGTGGGTGCTGTAGAGGGTGGGTTTCATCAGACTCTGGTGCAGCTCTGTGTTTCTCTGTTCCTCAGGAAGGTCTGAGGCCCCCTGCCAGCCTGGTAATTAATGGAGGTATGCAGGCTGAGTGCCCTCTGTGTTAAGAACCCTGGCTCCCTTTGCTCTGCTGGTTGAGGCTACCAAGGAAAAGCCCTGGAAGCTGAGGAGGAAGTCAGACCTCTCACAGAGTCAGAGTCTCAGTAGAAAGAGCTCACCTGACTGCCTTGGGTTAGCAGGGCCTGGCACAAAGGTCTGCTGAGCCCAAGGTTCTTACAGGCACTTAAAGGACTGCAAAAGACATTTTGTGTGTGTGAAAAAAGGCACAGTTCTATTTGTTCTACAGTCATGAAAATTACACATTTTATCTCCGGACAAGAAAAGGCTAGGGAGCAGGAGCAAAAGGCATGGAGTTTGAAAAAGACAACTTTGTTCAAGCCTCTGACTAGACAAGGCACTTAGGGCTCAGAGAGGGGCAAGACCTCCCAGGCAGGAACAAAACACACAACACACACAGGAGGTGTGGTGAGGGCTTCGGGAGCCAGGGGACTGCAGAACATTTCATGAATGTTCTTGGTGACCTGGACTCATTACACTCCTTGGGCCCCAATTTCCTTATCAGTGAAATTGGGGTTGGGCCAGATGAAGGCCAGGGCCCTTCCCACTCCTCCCCTCCCAGCGACTCGGCCAGTCCTCCCACACCAGCCTCTGGAGGGTTGTTATCTCCTTTGTTTCTCTTCCTTGTCTGAGACAGGCCTTGTTTGCCCAACTGTGAAACAGTATTTCTTCCACTGGATTGTAGTCAAATCTGTTGGGGCCTGAGTTAAACACAGATCCCCCTGCCCTGGTGGAGATTCTGATTGCATGTGTCTGGGGCAGGGCCTCAGGAATCTGCATTTTCATTCAGGATGCTGACATGGTCTTGAACTTTGGGATGGTCTAGAAGACTCGTGTCTCTAGTGGAATGAAATGACTTGTTCCCCAAGATGAATGAAGTGGTCAGAACTAGATTTGAAAATGGTGGTAAAAAGTAAGGTGCCCAGAACAGTTTTAAGAGAGCCCTTACTTCTTGGCACATCTTCCTGATAGCCACCCTGGGAGGGGTGGGTGGGGTGAGGGTTAGTAAAGTTTTACAGATTAGTAAACAGTTTTATAGATGTCTATTTGACATCCAAGTGGAGTAGGTGATTGGATATGTGCATCTGGAGCTGGGGGAGGTCCAGGCTGGAGCAGAAACGTTTACTAACAGAGGCCTAACCCCTAAATGATCATATCTTCTTCTGACCTTGGCTGTCCTTGTCCACTCTTAGCCCCTCAGGGTGCAGCTGAAAGTAAGGCAGACTTAGCACTTGGGTGGTGTCTGGGGGTACTCTCCCAGGAACTGAGATCAGGGGCAGTGCTCATGGCTGTGCTTCCCTGGCCCCCATAGAGGAAAACAATCATGTCTAGAGAGTCTTATTGGTATTTGAAGGCAAGAGAGGGATAGAGTGATAAGCATTAACCCTCTCCTAGACCAGGAAGCAGCAAGCACCCTCAGATCATTCCTTCGCTTAGCTGGAAGACCAGAAGAAAGCCTGCATTCCCAAGAAGGCGCAGCTAAATTGACCAGACTGCCTTTCCTCATTCTCATGGTGCTTGAAAATCCCCCCAAATAGGATAGAAAGACCCCCCCACCAGGTTGGGGCTCTTAGACCTCCTATGAGGCCTAAGGGAACTTTGTCCTAGGTATTGGGCTGTTGAAGAGAAGATGAAGCAGGTTTCTTTGTTGCCAAGACTGAAAGCTAATAAAATCCAACTTTGAAAAATGCTTTCTGAAATCATTCTGTTTGGCCTATAAAATTTGTATTGATTTCCTTGACATATCTTGAGGCAGGAAGGCCATGAGTGTGGCCTGAAAGGGCAGGTACTGGTCGAGGCATGAGGACCCTGAGCTGAGATGCTGGGCAAGTCACTTCCCACTTCCCTCTGGACCTCAATTTTCAGGGTTTATGAATTTTCAGTAGTTAGCCTGACACTCAGACCTTTCTGAATTAATGAAAGACTGCAGTTTCCATCTGGAAAAAGGTATAAGTGGAGTCCACCACTGGCAGAGGAAGTCAGTGGCTGGGCAAGAGATGGGAGCCCTGAGCTGTGGCAGAGCAGACACCCTGTGATAGAAACCACCTTTGACTGCCTTCCCTTCTGATCTGACTTTCCTCTAATGCTCAAAAGTCATCATCTTAACAACAGTCATGTCAATATATAACCTTAATAAGTTCTTGTAAAAACATCATATTGGGCTAATGTGCTCAGATAGCATCGCTTCCAAGCTGTAGTTTTCTAAGCCCAGTGCATATTAAGCACCCTACATAAGGTTCCTTTAATTCTGCCTCATGTTTCAGAAGGAAATTCGAAGGCTCAGAGCAGCTCAGTGAGCAGGGGTAAGAAGGGAAAAGTGTCTCCTACCTCCTGGGCCTTTGGCTCAATTCACTGAACCCTCCTGGTTCCCCAGCTCAGGTGTCCCGGTCAGCCTCATCCTGCTTTTGCTGCTGGAGCAGCAAGCTGAGGAAACATGAGGTATAGAAATCAGGCCCGATTAATAGATTAATACAGGACTCTATAATTATCCTGAAAGGGGGGCTCTTTATGAAGGAATCACAGATTAGAAAACAGTCCATTAAACCCAGACACATCCAGGCAGGGTCTCAGCTGGGGAGTCTCCATCTCAGTCCCAACAACGGGCAGTTACATGAAAATATCTGTGGCCAAGCAGTACTGACGGCTCCAGAGGGCAGACACTGGCAGATAGATGGTCACTTGATTACTGCATTCATTCAGTCAACCTACGTATAATGAAACGGGGCCGTGGACCTGTAAGACGAAGCCAAGTAAGTGGGAACCCTTAAAAGCTGATGGTAAAGTCAAAGTTCTCTCTCTGTCACACACAGACTCCCACATAATCACACACATACGTTTACAAGCAAAAGTGTGAGGCAAAGAAAAATGACAGAGAGAAAATGGGTATATATTCAATTTTCCCTACCCCTAACTTCCAAGGAAAAAAAATCTAACAAGAAAGATTAAAAGTATACCTACATAAGATAAAACTAATTAAACTGTATGCTTAAAATGGTGAATTTTATTGAATGTAAATTATACCATAATATCTGAATTTTTTAAAAGAATTATGTATACACAAAAATTAACTCAAAGTAGATCACAGACCTAAATGGAAGAACTAAACTATAAAATTCTTAGAAGAAAATATAGAAGTAAATCTACATGATCTTGGATTAGGCAATGACTTCTTAGATATGACACCAAAAATACGAGTTTTAAAAGAAAGGATCAACAAGGTAGACTTTATAAAATTTTTAAATATTTGTGCTTCAAAGGACACTATCAAGAAAGTAGAAAGTGGAAGAAAATATTTTGCAAATCCTATACATAATAAGCAATTTTCATCTAGAATATATAAAGAACTCATGCAACCTAATTAAAAAAGAACATAAGATCTGAATAGACCTTTCTTTGAATAAGATATATGAATGCCCTATAAGCATTTATGAAAAAAAATTGTTTTAACTATTGGTCATTAGGGAAGTGTAAAATAGGATACTGTTTCATACCACCAGAATGGCTATAATCAAAGATGCAGGGATTACCAAGTATTGGCAAGGATGTGGGAAAACTGGAACCCTCATACATTGCTGGATGGTTTGTAAAATGGTACAGTCATTTTGGAAAAGAGTTTGGTAGTGCCTCATAATGTTATAAACTATAAACTCGTTATAGTTACCATATGACACAGCAATTCCAATTCTAAGATATACCTGAGAAATGAAAATCTATGTCCACACAAAAGCAAATGTATGAATCTTCATAGCAGCATTATTGATAATATCAAAGTAGAAACAAACCAAATGTCCATCCACGTGAATGGAATAATAAAACATGGTGTATCCACACAGTGGAAATATTGTCAATTAAAAAAATGCAGTACTAATCCATGCTACCACATTGATGGTTCTCAAAAATGTCATGCTAAGTGAAAGAAGCAAGTCATGACCACATATTGTATGAGTACATTTATATGAAATGTCCAGAAAAAACTAATCATAGAAATAGAAAGTAGATGAGTTGCTTAGGCCTGGGGGACAGGGGAAGATGGGGGTGAATGCTAGTGGATATAGAGTTTCTTTTGGGGGTGATAACATTCTAAATTCTGCAACTCTGTGAATATACTAAAACCCATTTAACTGTACACTTTTAACAGGGGAAATCTGCAATTCAGTTGCTATGTTGTGTCTGACTCTTTGACCCCATGGACAGCAGCACACCTATAAATTATATCAATAAGACTTTTTTAAGTATATATTTTTCAAATCCATAGAATTGAACACCTAATAAAAGGGTGCATTTTTCTATATGTAAATTATACATCAATTAAAAGATTTTAACAGACATGAAAAAGTACATAAAATGAGCCCTAGAAGTTTTAAAGCATAAATTATTATACTGCTATAATTAGGGTTCCATTTAGTGTAAATATAGTAAATTTTTCACCAAGGAAGGCACAGAGAAGCCATGAGCATTTTGGTTCAAATTTTATTTAGTGTCTGTCTGCCAACAGAATGTCAGCCCTAAAAAAGTGCCTGGCTCCTAGAAAATGCTCAATGCATATATGTCGAAGAAAAGACAAATGGAAAGGACCCTGGCATCTCAAACCCACCAACTCCTCTAGAGGCCTGTTGGAGCCACTTTCAAATACTTTCTTATTATGGTAAAATACACATAACGTAACATTTACCATGTTAACCATTTTTAAGTGGACAGTGCAGTAGTGTTCAATATATCACACTGTTGTGCGACCCATCTCTAGAACTTTTTCATTTTGCAGAACAGACGCTTTACACCCATTAAATAACAATGCGTCATCTCCTACCCCATTCTACTTTGTGTCTCTATGAATTTGATGTCTCTAGATAACATCACATAAGTGGAATCATACACTATTTGTCTTACTCTGCCTGGCTTGGTTCACTCAGCACAAAGTCTACAAGATTCAAATATATAATAGCAAATGTCATAATTTCCTTCCTTTTAAGGCTGAATAATATTGCACTATATTGATATATCACATTTTTCTTATCCTTTCATCTGGCAAAGGACATTTGTGTTGCTTCCACTGGCTGTTGTGAATGCTGCTGCTATGAGCATTGGTGTACAAATATCTCTTTGAGACTCTGCTTTTATTTTGGGGGGATATATACTCAGAAGAGGAACTGCTGGAGCATACGATAATTCTAGTTCTAATTTTTTGAGGAATCACAATACTGTTTTCTATATCATTTTCCCCATTTTAAATTCCTACCAACAGTGCACAACACTTCCAAGCACTTTTATGCTTCTCCATATCTTCATTCAGGTCCAAATTGTCCCCACAGTCAAGCCCACTGCCCCCATGCCCATAGGTGGTAAGTGGTAAAGGGCTGAATGAGGGTGATGAATCTGCAGCAATTTGGAGACAGAGTGAGCACAGGGTCCCAGAGTAAGAAGGATGAGATTTCAGCCCTGAAAATGTGAAGGCAGCGTTTCTCATTCTCTCTCCTGGGCCTCCTATCACCACATTCCCATTCCCTCAGAGAGGAGAGGGTAATCTGAGGCATGAGGACAGAACAGTAGAGTTGATTTGGGCTGGCACATCTCAGAGGACCAGAGAGGGACCTGGGCCCCAGGAGAGAAACAGTTGAGGGCTGGAGAATCTGCCCCCAACCAATTCTCAGCCTCCAAAAATTTTGACTTTTACTATCATTCATTGAGTGAATACATAAGAAGCCTGTGACTTCAGTAACAATGTTAAGTGAATATGTACTTTACTCACCAAATTTGCATCTACTGACATTTAAAAAAGCAGCAGGACGAATATGGGCCAGACATGCTGTAGACCTACAGACAACGCTAGGCAAACCCTGCTGGAATCTGCCAGCCCCTGGTGAAAACATCAAACCCTTTCAAGGCCGGCCTCCCTACCCCACCCCCAGAAGTCTGAAGCGGGCAGAATGGGAACTGCACATTCCTCCACAGGGCTAGAGAAATGGCAGGCTTAGGGTTACATTTATCCTTACATCTTTAGCTCACTTCCCTGGTGGCTCAAACAGTAAAGCATCTGCCTATTCGGGAGACCAGGGTTCAATCCCTGGGCTTGGGAAGATCTCCTGGAGAAGGAAATGGCAATCCACTCCGGTATTCTTATCTGGAAAATCCCATAGATGGAGGAGACTGGTAGGCTACAGTCCATGGGGTCGCAAAGGGTCTTACATGATTAAGCCACTTCACTTCACTTTATTCTTACATCTTTAGCTCACTTAACATATCACCAGTCCTATGAAGTAGGTCCTGTTATTATTATTCCCATTTCACCGATGAGGAAACCCAGGAACGTGGGCCAATGGAAGGAGCTTAAACTGGAGAGAGGAAATCTGCAGTCTAGCATGCTTTTGCCCCTGACCTTGTCTCTTTATCTTTGAACTGAGGGGGTGGGCCTGGATGACACCAAGAGCAGCGGCCAGCTGCTGCTCTTCTGCTTTCCCTGAGCCCCGCCCCCTATCGCTGCTCCCTGGGTTCAAGCCTGGGGAGGGGGGGGGCAGGGGCGGGGGGCGGGAGGAAGAACAGAGCCGCCTTGCAGGTCATTGGGCAAAGGCTTCACTGCTTCCTGGGACAGGTCCAAGTCTGTAAGGAGAATGTTAAGAAGAAATTTCCACGGCCTTTCCCCGCAGCCAGGGATTTTCCACTCCGCCTGGGCAGACACGCCTCCCCGGGATCTGGCAATCCATAGGTGTTAATGGACAGCTCGGCTGAGTGCTAGAAGAATGGAAGACCTGATTCTGGTTCCTGCCCTGGGAAAAAGGGCACGACTGCCACAGTAAGAATAGGCTGACTGAGAATGGGGATGGTGTAGAACAAAGTGTTCGGTCTAGAACAATCTCAGAGAGAGACCAGCAGGGACAGGAACTGTCAGAGGAAACTTCCTGCAAGAGGGGACCTGAGCTGGAGGGCCAGAGAAGGAAGGAGGTTTTCCAGGGCAGACAGGAGACAGCAGAACAGATGAGAATAATGTGGACTAGCTTTACAAAGGTTGCCATGAACACAGGAGCTGGGCAGTAGCCAGGAGAGAGGTAGATGAAAGAAGTGGAAAGTTTGATGAAGCAGATGGTGCAATCCAGGAGACAGACAGCCGTCACAGGGGATTTGCTGTGGCCTTTGCACTGGCTGTCCCCTCTGCTGGAAACACCTTTCCCTCACAGCGTCACCTGGTTGGTTCCAAGTCGGCCATGCTAAACAGAGAAGCCTTCCCTGGCCAGTCCTGCTGTAGCAGTCTCTAGCAACACCTCCCTGCTTCATTTTCTCCCCAGCACTCATCACTACCTGTACTTATTTGTTTCTTTCAGAGGCCACCTCCCTCCTGGAGGATGCGCGTTGCATGAGAGCAGAGGCCAGCTTGTTCCTCATTGACTCCTGAGTCAAGCACATAGCTAACCCTCCATATATATTGTTGAGTTGAACTGAACTGCAATTGGGTCGGATGATAAAAGGAAGCCTATAATAAAGTTGTTGTTGTTTTTCCTGAGGACTACTGTATGCCAGGCAGTATGCTAAATGCTTTACAAACATTATCTCACTTATTCCTCTGAACAACTCTGTCAGGGAGGTGCTGCTATTATCTTTATCTTAATGGTAAGGAAACAGGGCCAGAGACGTTGGGTAAGTTGCTCAAGGACACACTGAGCCAGAATTTGAACCCACACATTTATCTTCTAGATTAGCACTGTTTGATAGAAATATAACATGAGCCACATAAGTAATTGAAAATTTTTCTAATAGCTACATTAAAAATAGAATCAGGTGAAAGTAATCTTAATAATAGTTTAAATAGTTAATATTTAACATTTTAATCTGATATATTAAAAATACTATCATCTCAAAAATATTAATGAGTTCTTTTTACATTTTATTTTACTCTGTCTTCAAGATGTGGTACCTCATTTACACATAAAACACTTGTTAAATTTTTGTCAGAAAATGATCTGTATTTAGATTTCAGGAAATTTGCAGTTGAAAAAGTAGACCCACATATTCAAGTTGTTTCAAACTACAGTAATGTTTTCTAGCCACTGCATCGAGTATCAGTTTTTAAGCTTACATGTAAATTGATTAAAGAACATGATAACTCAGTTCCTTGGCTGCACTAGTCATATTTCAAGTGCTCAAAAGCCACCTGTGACTAGTGTCCACTACGGGGTACGCAGCCTCATCTGATGGGAAGGCAGGTTGGGTGGGAGAGCCCTGGGGGAGGGATTCGGAGCAGATAGGAGAGAAAAGGGCAGGTGAGCTGAGGTGGCAGGCTTGGGCACACCTAAAAATGAGGTGGTTTGACCAGCCACGACTCCTACCAAGCAGCATAGGTCTGGCCCACTCACGAGGCGATCACCTTCTATAGTCTGGGCTCTATAGTCTGGGCTCCTGCCCACCAAGATGGCCCTCAGACCCCTGGGTTAAGCAAATGGTGGCTTTTCATGGGGCTTCTATCCCTCCAATACCACAATGAAGGGATCCTGAGGATGTGTGAGGCTGGATCTGCACCGGCTCAGGCTGGGGGTTGGATGATCTCCCTCTGACCTCCTCCTCCTGTGGGCGGCAGAGGGTGTGGTCAGGTGAGGGGCCCTGGCTAAACACCTCTGGAGTCAAGAATACCTGGGTTCCAATTCCAGCTCTCAGCCAGTCCCATGCAGTGTGACCTCAGTCAAGTCAAGTTCCCTCTCTGAAGTTTGCCTTCCACATCTAGAAAATGAAGACCAATAATGAAATGCTTGAGACTTTAATGATGGAAGGCAATGGCACCCCATTCCAGTACTCTTGCCTGGAAAATCCCATGGATGGAGGAGCCTGGTAGGCTGCAGTCCATGGGGTCTCGAAGAGTAGGACACAATTGAGCGACTTCACTTTCACTTTTCACCTTCATGCACTGGAGGAGGAAATGGCAACCCACTCCAGTGTTCTTGCCTGGAGAATCCCAGGGACGGGGGAGCCTGGTGGGCTGCCATCTATGGGGTCGCACAGGGTCAGACACAACTGAAGCGACTTAGCAGCACAGTGTGCCCAGCTCATAGTAAGCGGTCAACTAGCAACAGTCTTCCTAGACATTGTCCTTTTCTGGTTAAAAACAGGAAAGTAGGCTGGACAATGTCCATGATCACCAGAAAGGAGACGTCCAAAGTGAGCTGAGGAGGGAGTGAATTAATCTGGACAGATGAGGGTTCCCTCCTCAGGGCTCCCGCACCTCCCCTGTGTGACACAGACTTGGTTAACCGCCTGGTTAACCCGTCGAGAGTGGGGAGGGAGATATGCCACTCCCACAGGCCCTGGGTGCCAAGCAGGACACAAGAATGGCCAAGAACCACCTTCCAGAAATGAGCAGGATGAGTCAAACTGAATCAGAGGCAGTTAAGGTCACCCTGGGTCCCTAGAGTTACTCAGAGTGACCCTGGTATATGCCTGGCAAGAATGATGAGTGGTCTGGGTTCCAGGAGAGCAGGTGGGACTGGAAATCACCCAAGACAAGGAAATCAACAGGTGGAAACTCCCTGCAGGCAGAGCACACTAAAGCAGCAGCTGACAGAGGCTGAAAGCGGCCTTGGTTGGGTATTTTTGAGGGTGGAGCAGCTCCAGCTCCCTCTCCCAGCAGCACCCCACTTGAACCGGGAATATTGGCCCCAGATCCCAGCTTTCCCCACTTCAGCTCCCCAGTCACCAAACCTTTGCCCTGCCTGGGTCCACCCAAGTGCGGGAGCTGAGACAACCCTGAGTTGACCTCTGCCCACCAAAGGTCTCCTGGCTCTTGCCACTTTGTCCTGTCAACGTTTTCAACGTTTCCTCCCTTGTCTGTCACCCTCTACTGGAACTGATGCTCCTGGAAGTAGGACAAGTCCATCCTGCTCTCTGCTGTGTGTCCCGGGCACAGCTCAGACTCCTGACACCCCACTGAGTACTTAATAGATTCTTGTCAGGGCAGCAGACTCAGACCTTGGTGGGTTCTCATCACATTTCTAATACTCGTTATGTGGCTATGGGTCAGCCTCTCTCAGCCTTGTTTCCTCATCTGTAAAGTAGGAAACTAAATCCCTGTGAAGAGCTTAGAAAACCCAGGTCAGAAAGTGGGGAGGATGGAGAATCCTGCCAGTTCTAGTAAGTGTCTGATGGCTCTTACTTCAAACACAGCTGTGAGCAAAGCAACCTACAGCAGAGGGAACTGAGGCCCAAGAAGACATGCTGAAAGGCTGCTCAGGGAGGGCCTCCCTGTCCCACCCCTACCCCCAACCCTTCCCCCGGAGCCCAGGCCCTGGTTTCTCCTTCCAGCACCTCTGGTTAGATCATTTTCATTCAACGTCCCTGGGAGTTTCAACCCAGAGGTTCTGAAGTGTATCCGCCTCCCCATCACCTTTCTGTATGGGATGGGGCCTGGCTCCTGGTGCTGGAGACAGCAGAGATGGCTGACTCTGGTGCTAGGGTCACAGAGCCAGGGCTCTGTGTGTGTGTGTGTCTATCACTTCAAAAATATTCAGTGGCTCCTCACTGTACCCCAAAAGGGAGGCAGTTCAGCCCAATGGTGAGATGCTGGAACCCGGAAGTCTGAATGGACTGAAAATATGAGTGACATAATGCACTTTTCCCTCCCTCAGTCTCCTACCTGATAAAGAGGGCTCTGGAACATGATGCATGTTCAGTTCTCAGCATAGGGCCCAGCTCATCCTCAACACTTTAGAAATGGCAAGTGTTTTGGTTTGTTTGACTGTCAGTCCAATGAGGGCATGCGGGCCATTTGTTCTGACCATTCTTAGTGCCCAGGTGGATGGATGAATGAGTGGAAGGAAGAAAAGAAGGAAGAGATGGAGGGAGGAGGGGGAGAAGAGAGGAAGGAGCTGCTTTTGTGCCCACCACATCTTCCTTCTCCCATCTGGGAGCTGCCTCAAAGCTCCTCTCATTGAGTCTTGCCACATGCGGTCAAGGAGGAGAGCTGAGCAGAGATGGGAGTGTGCTGGGTCTGAATTCTGAATCTGCCTCTTGCCAGTTGACTGAACTTAGCCTCCTCAACATTCTCATCTGACAAATGAGGATGAGCCTACCAACTAACTCACTGAATTGTAGGGAGGTCCAAAAGATGTCTGTGAATACACTGAACCCACTTGTAAACTGAAGAGTGTTAGGGACTGCCTTGGTGCAGCGGTAGGCAGGGTTAGGCTCTGGAACCAGACTTCCTACACTCAAATTCCTGCTCCACTGCCTGCAAACCTTGTGCAGGATCCTTAACCTCTGCGGGCCTCAGTTTTCTTATCTGTAAAACAAGGAAGATTTCAGCACTCACGTCACAGAGTTGTGAGATTTAAATGAGATACTATAGGAGAAACTCTTTAATTAGGGAGAATGCATGGCAGGCACTCAATAAATGGTGGCTCTCGGGAAAGATTCTATGAACTACACTTCACTAAAGTGTGAATGAGTAATAAGACCTACTATGCCCCCTCTCAGAGGAATTTGAATCTTAACAGGAATTGAAGGAGGGAAATCCTATTTAATTGTGGAACTTTCAAAAGTAAAGGAGGAATATAGGGGTTAGAGAAGGACACTACTAGGGTCACTCAAAATCACATTTGCTGCCTGTTGCACAAATTCTGCTGGGTCCCAGAGGTGGACCACACAGGGGGCAAGGGAGAACAGTCTCAGTTCCTGAGGAATCTCCTCTCTGCTTGTAGAAATAGAAAGCAACTTGCCCCCAGGACAGTGCCTAAATCCAACACGTGGAGTGCCTCTGGCAGAGTGGCTGGCAACAGCCCAGGCCCAGCTATAAGAAGGGCTCCGGAACCAGCGAGGGAACAACAGAGCCAGGGCCGGAGGTGGGGATGTGCACCAGATGTGATGAGGACCGACCTGGGACCAGTGAGTAAGTGGTGGGCTCCTTCCCAGGGTGAGGGGGAGCCTCATCTCCCACATCTAAGTCTTCTCTACTAGAACCTTAGTACCAGGCTAGCACCTGTAATAGAAGGGCCATAGTTTCTGGAGCCAGACTGCCAGGGTTCAACCCCTGGCACTACCTCTTTTCAACTGTGTGATCTTGTGACTTCAGCGTATGGGACAGAGGTAGAGTTAGCCCCGGTCATGCATCCCTCATCTCTTCCAGTGCTTCTTTGGAGAAATATTTCTTCCTCCCTCCTTTTCAGCTCCTTGTAACAGGTGAGGCTGCTGGCATGGGACCTGTGACCAGACCCATCAGACAGCACTGAATCTTCCTGGGCAGGGTTTTTATTTGTGTGGTCATGTGACCACCAGTTGTCTAATTAAAGTAAATCCTAGGACCTGTGTCATGATTACTAAGAAGAGATCCTTTTCTACCGACCTAGAATTTGGGGTGATAATGAACTTGGAGCTGTAGAAGAGCACTGACGGCAGAGTGGAAAGATTCAGCCTTTATGATGTGTTTGAGCTTCCAGATCAAACCATACCTCAACTTTGTTTCCCAAGTCAGTAAATTCTCTTCTTGGCATAAACCAGTTTGAGTCAGGTTTTTCTGTCACTTGCATCAGAAAGAGTCTGAAATTTACATGGTGAACTTTCTTAACCTCTCTGTAAATTTCAGTTTCCTCTTCTACAAAAAGGGAATGATGATAAAAGCATTTTTCAGAAGAAAGGAAGGGTTGTTCTAGGGTGATTCAAAGGGTTGATCAGAGTCCAACACTTAACACGGACTGTGACATAAGTTAGCCACCTAATAAATAGCAACTCTTTGGTGTTCCATGTGTGCTGTGCTAAGTCACTTTAGTCGTGTCCAGCTCTTGGCGACCCCATGGACTATAGCCTGCCAGATTTCTCTGTCCATAAAATTCTTCAGGCAAGAATACTGGAGTGGGTTGCCATGCCTCCAGGGGAATCTTCCCAACCAAGGGATCAAACCCATGTCTCTTACATCTCCTGCACTGGCAGGGGTTTTCTTTACCAATAGCGCCACCTGGGAAGTCCTAGGTGTTCCGTTCAGTTCAGTCGCTCAGTCGTGTCCGACTCTGTGACCCCATGAATCACAGCACACCAGGCCTCCGGGTCCATCACCAACTCTTGAAGTTTACCCAAACTCATGCCCATCGAGTCGGTGATGCGATCCAGCCATCTCATCCTCTGTCGTCCCCCTCCTGCCTCCAATCCCTCCCAGCATCAGGGTCTCTTCTAATGAGTCAAATCTTCACATGAGGTGGCCAAAGTATTGGAGTTTCAGCTTTAGCATCAGTCCTTCCAATGAATACCCACGACTGATCTCCTTTAGGATGGACTGGTTGGATCTCCTTGCAGTCCAAGGGACTCTCAAGAGTCTTCCCCAACACCACAGTTCAAAAGCATCAATTCTTCGGCGCTCAGCCTTCTTCACAGTCCAACTCTCACATCCATACATGACCACTGGAAAACCATAGCCTTGACTAGACAGACCTTTGTTGGTGAAGTAATGTCTCTGCTTTTTAATATGCTATCTAGGTTGGTCGTAACTTTCCTTCCAAGGAGTAAGCATGAGTGTTAACAAATCTGGCCCTGGGAAGTGAACTGCAAGAGCACCTGGGGAAAAGCCTCTTCCTGTAACTGAGGGGTCCCAGGAAACTGGGGAGTAGGGGTGGAGTGGAGGACACTCTTCAGGGAGGACTGCTTTTCTATCCAGATCACAGGTGGCACCAAGAAAATCTCTAGTGGGTGTCATGATTATTTTTCCACTCCCATTTTACAGATGAAGAATGTGAGGCTCAGAGATTAGGTACAATCTAAGTAAGATTAACTCCACCACCCACTCTGCTGGCTCAGCCCCTCCCTTGGAGCACATCAGTGCGGTCCCATGGTGGGGCCACCTCTTGCCAAGTCTCAATCCCAACTAGGCTAAATTAATAAATGGCTCTGTTACTGTTAAATGAAGGTTTCCATTAGTAATTCTAGGCGGTTTTGAAAAGGGCAAAAAGTCATAAGCACTCTCTCCCTCCCTCCTCAAGGGCAGCTTTATCTTTAACCCACGGCTCCTGCACAGGGAACTTCAATGAAATCTACTGGTTTTCCCTTTCTGTCACCAGTCAGAGGCGGTTTACCCCCGAGAGAGAGCCTGACGCAGTTTTGCTAAAGGAAACCACGCAAGCCTCAAGGCTTGGCACGACCCTTCCTTCCGGACAGGCCAGGATGCCTGGGGGTAGGGGTGGGAAAGGCACCTCCCACTTCCCTCCAGATAACTGCCAGATCATTCTCACGTCTGGAGACTGAGCTCACCTTCGGCTTCTCCCACGTAGCCTCCTTGAGCCTCAGTTTCCTCACCCGTAAAATGGCACCCACCTATTTCAGGGTCGTTTTGAGGGCATCACGGTGGGAAAAGTCCTGTAATGTTCAGCACAAGGATCTGCACAAAGTCATGAGTGTTGGAATCCTTCCCCCAAACGGAGAGAGGATGGCACACGTGTGTGCTGGAAAGGACAGAGAGAGGATTCAAACCCGGTTCTTTGGTGACTCTAAGCCCCAGACCCTTACCTCCAGGAATGTTTACCTCTTTTACTAGTAAGATTCTCCCCCACCCTCTTCCTTAATACTTCTCCTCCCCCTCAGCCTCCTCCCCTGCCCCGCCTCCGCCTGGCAGCCCTCGGGGACCTCCCACCTCAGCCTCAGGGAGCCAGACCTCCCCAGCCTGAACTGCTGAAGAGAAAAACTGTTTCCTCCCCTGTCCATTCACCTAGCTCGGCCTGAGAAACGTCAAGAGAGATGCTCCCCAACCCCATCCTCACTGTAGCCAGGATAGGTGCGATCACGTGTCCCTGGGTCTCCCTGCCTGATAGGAAGCTAGACGCTCACCCGCTCTAACCCCCCAACTCACTCTGCTTGCTTCTGGTTGGTGTTTTCTGATGGCAGAGGCGGGATCTCAACCTCAGTAGCCAATGAAGAGGCTCACAGGAGTGCTTCTAGTTGTCACGGCAACAGGGAGCTACATCTTACTGCCCCCATTCCACCGAGACTGCTCTTCCCAGGAGCAGCCAGGTCACACTCCGGGGGCCCAGTTCTACCGTAGAATAAGGATGGGGTCAAAGTTGAGGGGCAGTTAAGGCCCAGTTCAGTTCAGTCGCTCAGTCGTGTCTGACTCTCTGCGACCCCATGAATCGCAGCACGCCAGGCCACCCTGTTCATCACCATCTCCTGGAGTTCACTCAGACTCACGTCCATCGAGTCCGTGATGCCATCCAGCCATCTCATCCTTGGTCGTCAGAGTTTTTTCCAATGAGTCAACTCTTCTCATGCGGTGGCCAAAGTACCGGAGTTTCAGCTTTAGCATCAGCCCTTCTTAAATGCTACCAGTGTAGATGAAAAAGAAGACTGCCTGGAGGCAGAACACTATGGGTAGGCTTCTGTTAGAAGGGACAAGGAAATCCAATTTCCTGTATTGGAAGTGGCCATAGCACTGGAGGGGCAGGGCATGAGGCTGGGCAGTTTAGGTAGAAATAAGAGTAGTAGGTGCCTAGCAAGCAGTTAGGGCCTCTGAGCCAAGGCTCACCCAGGGCAGGGTGGGGGACAAGATGAGCAGCCACAGCTGAACTATGGGTCTCACAGTCCCTCAGTTCTAGGCAGGAAGAGAGAACCAAGGTCACCAAGGCCATTCCCTTCCCTCTAGGCAGCTTGTACTCCATCTTCAGTATAGTCATGTCCGGTCTTGGGCATTCATTAACCTTGAACTCTCCCGAGGAAAGAGGAAGGTGACCAGGTTCATAGTCCCCATTTTACAGATGAGAAAACCGATGCCTACCTGGTAAAGTATCTCACCCTTGGGCCCTGGGGCCTGGCACTGGGCCCAAGCAGGGCTCTCTAGGCCTTTAATTCCCTGGCGTGGTGGCTTGTCTAAGGAAGCCCCATGCCACAGTGTTGATACTGTCCTCCCTTGCTGATGATACAGGGATGCTGGGGCCACCTGAACCCCATATTTAACAAGGCAGGTGAACGAGGACAGAAAGCCCTGCCCCTGCCTCTGATGGTTCTGGGTGGGGGGTGCAGCAAGACAGCCCTCTTAGTCCTTCTACGACTGAGTCCAGTAGATCACTCCATACTCCCCATCTCAAGAAGCCCACAATCTAGAATGTAAATTGGTGTGGCCACTATGGAAAATAGTATGGAGAGTCCTTTAAAAACTAAGAGTAGAGTCCCGTATGATCCAGCAGTTCTGCTCCTGGGCATATATCTGCAGGAAACTCTAATTTGAAAAGATGCATGCACCCCAGTGTTCCTAGTAGCACTATTTACAATAGCCAAGACAAAGAAGCAACTCAATGTCCATCAACAGAAGACAGGTTAAAGAAAATATGTCAACACAATGGAACACTGTTCAACCGTTAAAAGAATGGAGTAATGCCACTTGCAGCAACGTAGATGGACCCAGAGATGATCACACTAAGTGAAGTGACTCAGAAGGAGGAAGACAGATATCATATGATATCACTTACAGGTAGAATCTAGAAACATGATACAAAGGAACTTATCTACAAAATAGAAATAGACTCACAGGTGGTACCTAGCGGTAAAGAACCTACATGCCAATGCAGGAGATGTAAGAGACACGAGTTCAATCCCTGGGTTGGGAAGATCCCCTGAAGGAGGACACGGTAACCCACTCCAGTCTTCTTGCCTAGAGACTCCATGGACAGAGCAGCCTGGTGGGCTACAGTCCATGGGGTCACAAAGAGTCAGACATGACTGAAGTGACTTAACATGCATGCACAAACACAGAAAACAAATTTATGGTTACCAAAGGAAGAAGGGTGGGGAGGGATAAATTAGAAATTCAGGACTAGCAGATAAAAACTACTGTATTTAAAATACATAAACAACAAGGTCCCACTGTATAGCACAGGGAATGTATTCAAAATCCTGTAATAAACCACAGTGGGAAAGAAAATGAAAAAGAATAAGTATATATACGTATGTATGTGTAACTGAGTCTCTTTGCTGTACATCAGAAACTAAGACAACATTGTAAATCAATTCTGCTTCAGTAAAAAGAAGAATCCACAGCCTGACTAGCAGACAGACCTGCAATGACCGCATAGTGTGATAAACTCTGCAGGCGAACATGGACCCAACACAAAGGGCTCACAAGAGAAGGGGTGCCTGAACCTCCCAGCAAAGCCAGGGGTGACCTTTCAGAGGCCACAGGATGTGTGTGTAGGCCTTTGCCAGGCAGACGAGCAAAGGAAGGGAGTGCCAGGCAGAGGGAAGAGCATCTGCAAAGACCAAGAGGCCTGCCAAGCCTGGCTCATCAGGGGAGCTACAAGTCCCGAGGGAGGGTGCAGCAGGACCTAGTCCGTGGAGTGAACGCACAGGACAAGACTGTATGCCCTGCAGTTGGATGTTTCAATCTCTTTATGAGCCAGCAGGCACCCACATTTGCTTTGCTCCAAATGGTAGATTCATAGACCCCTTAGAACCACTTCTGAAAATCCCACTTTGAGAAATGTTGGGTTAGAAGCTAAAACCACCATCAACTATGGCTACAGGCCAACAACATGGATGAAATTCACAGGGTGAGAGGAAGGGGTCAGGGTCAAGAGTCATTCTATATGACCCACTTATATCAAGTTCGGAGAAGTCAGGAGAGTGGTTACCTCTGGGGGATGTGGAAGATTTTAAGGAGGGTGGTCCAGAGGGCAGTTATAATACTGTGTTTCTTGATCTGAGTGTTGATTTCACAGATGTGTTCTTTGTGAAAATTCTTCCAGCTCTATACTTAAGCTTGTATATTCTTCTGTATGTAGCTTCCGCTTAAAAAAAAAAAAAGTTAACTGCTTTCCACAAACATCAGTGCAAATGTAGACATTAAAACTCTGTGATTCCATAATCGGCTATGAGCCAGGCATCCAGATGATATAGAATATGTTTATATTCATTTTTTATATTACTCCCGAATGAAAACACAAACTCTCACAGAGAGCTCTCAAACTCCAGAGAACTCATCTACAGAGCCCAGGCTTTGAGGAACCCCAGCTCAAGAGGAAGCATAACAATGCTCAGTTCTAGGTTTAGGGGATGGAAGATAAATGAGGGGCCTGGAGCTTCTTCCAAAACCTCTGGAGAGGTGGGTCTTTCTGGCTTGGCTGTGAGCTCCTGAAAGGCAGGGGCCTCTTTTGCTCACTCTATGTCCCTGGTGCTCAGAGAGGGACCTGGCACACAGTGGGTCTCAGAGGACCTTTTCTGCCAGGGCCTCTTTGGCCAGCCCCACGTTGAGCGTGGAAGAGGAGATCTGTTTGGGAAGCTGTGGTTTCCCAGTCACTGGCTGAGTTCCACACCACAGGCTCGCAACCATGGGTGGGCGATGCTGCGGCAGGGATTCCAGGGTGGGGTTGGTATTGTTCAATTCCTCCCCAGAGGGGAGAGCTGCATGCAGAGAGGGCTCTGAGCTCTTGGGGATCATGATTATGGGCAGGAAATCCCAACCCTGCCTGCCCACCAGCCTTGCTGGAATTGGTAACTACCCAGCTCTGGGGAAGACAAACTGTTCCAGAACCAGAGAGGGCTGCATCTGTGGGCAGGATGCTTAACAAGCTGCTCAACAGGTGTCTCCTCCCGTCCCGGGGCACTTCCCTCCCCAGCTCAGCCTTTCTTGCCCACTCTGAAGAACCAAACTCCCCTCCCACATCCCGTCTGTCTCCACTCAGCTGGCATTTTCCAAACCACCTTTACAGTTTCTGCCCTAACCCTGTGCTACCCAGAGCATCGTTTACTTAATAGTTTTCTTTAAAACCATGTTCAGTTGTTGTCTTAACTTGCCCTTGTTAAATATTTGTGAAATCCTGGATTTGATGTGCCAGGTTTTTTTCTAACACACATTAAATTTTCATTTAAAATCACCTGTTCTTGTATCACCTAAAACTACCCTGTGTACCTTCACAATGGAAACGATTTTGTACAATGGTTCAGCCAGGATGGTGGTTATTATTAATAATAATAATTATAGCCTCACGTTAGCAGCAAGCTGTAAGCCTCTTCCACACACTTGCATTCAGTCTCATTCAGTCCTCTCGGTTCCTACACTATGCACATCATTGACCCCGTTTTACAGGTGAGGAAACTAAAGCTCAAAGAGTAGTAGCGATTTGCTTAGGGTCACACAGGCAGGACTTTGGTCCTGATTCAAGGCTCTAGGGGCACCCAACCTAGGAGGAGGCAGGGAAGCAAGAGGCATTTTCCTGTCTCCAGCCAGACTCACAATTGCCATAGGATGGTATCCCATGGCGGAGAGTTTGGATTAGACATGAGGAAGGACTTCCTGGCTAGAAATGTTTAGGCATGAGAATGATTGGCTGAGGAGGGAAACTGGGAGTCCTCAAAATAAGATAAAGGCCCAACTGGGATCATGCCAGTGCTGCCTAGAGGCAGGAGAATGGACTGAATGACCTCTCCAAGCCTCGTCCAAGCCCAAAGATCGGGTGCACCCTGCCATCAAGGCAGCCTTCCTTGCCATATCCCCCAAGTGTCTATTAGACACGGCAAGGCGTGTGGAGGCTCCCACTTAAAGGAACTGGGAACCTCTCATCTTGGCCCTGCCCTGTGAAGGAGTGTCAGGAACAGCAGGCCAGGGTGGCAAGGCATTATTAGCTCACCCTCTTCCCTTTCCAACACTCTGGCAGCTCCCCGGAGCTCATCTCTGAGGTCTGGAGTCGAAGGCCTGGCTGCCCTTGGAACCACTGGGGCTGCTGGGCCACCCTTGGGCCACCTGAGTCAGGGAACCTGCATTTCTTCCATCCTCTCCAGGGGATCCTTTTCAAAACTCCCTGATCTGAAAAGTTAGACACTGACTGACTTAAGGTGTTGCCTCTCCAATAATGAATTGTCGTGTTTTTTTTTAAGTTAAAGTATTTATTTCTCAAAACAAAGTGGGTATTATCTTCCTTTCTAATTAGACAAATACTATATGCCCGGTGATTTGAAAACAGCATAAAAATGAATGCAAAATTACCCACATTTCTATCATCTAGAAAACAGTGGCCTTTGCCAGGCAGAAGAGAAAGGGAAGGGAGTCCCAGGCAGAGGGCACAGGATCTGTATAAACTAAGAGACCGGGCGAGCCTGGTACATCAGGGAAACTACAAGGCAGGAGGGAGACGGCGGCAGGACCTAGGCTGTGGCATGAATGCCCGGGACAAGACTGCATGCCCTGCAGTTGGGTATTTCAATCCCTTTATGAACCAGCAGGCACCCCAACTATAGCCATAAGATGCCTGAGGGCACCTATTGGAGCTTCAGGGGTCTTCATAGCCCCTGGGTTTTGCCCAGTTCAGTGCCGCACACAGAGCAGATGGTTAGGGTCCATCCACATGGCGAGGCCTTTGTGTGAGGCCCTGACAACAGGAGAGGGCGGAGTTCTGAAGGAGGCAGCTCTAAAGCCCTCTGGGAAGTTTGGAAGGCATCCAGGAGGAGGTGAGGAATACCTAGGGTTGCGGAGATAGCATAGAGTTCAGCTAATGGAGAGGGAGCAGGTGAATGGGGCATTCTGATGGGAGGACCTGCCCAGGGAGTGATAGGCTGTGGGCTGAGCCCCGGGAAGTCTTGCATGCGGTGGCTCCCAGGCTGATGCTGGCAGGCTTACACCAGCATCTGCCAGGAGGTGAGGGTGAGATTCAGGTGCTCCAATTACAGTCATAACCTGGGATGGTCTTGGGGGTGACCCCTTTTCCAAGAAGCTGACTTTTGAGGAATTTGCTTGGCCATGGAAATCATGACATGTTTCCACTGGCCTCAGCTGTTGATTAAACCTCCATCCGTGCAACTACCAACCCAGGAAGAACCCTTTCCTCCTCACAGAGTGTTCCCCGCTCCTGTTTTTCATGTTTATGGGCAGGTGGTTTGTAGAGGGATCCGCACCCAGTGAGGTCAGCTGAGAAAACAAGAGTCGCCATCCTGCTGCCCCTCATTCTAGGAGCTGCAGGCTTGGGCCGCCGTCACCCCTGGGCACACACCCCCTCCTGTTGCCTTCACCCGCCCCTGGTGCTTCTCCTCTGTCCTGCTCCAGCCTTGCGCCTGCCCAAACTGTTGTTTATCAACACAGACCAGAACGTTTTGCTGCCAGCAGAAACACACGTGGCGATGGCCCTGCCACCCCACACCCTGCCGTCAACACACTCCCACGCGCTGCTGGCCACCGTCAAAGCTGCACTGTCACACGCATTCTCAGCCCCTCCTGCCAACACAGCTGCTCCCCGCTGCCTGGAATCGGGCTCACACACGCATTCACTGAGGGGTTTTCTCCTGTGTACTCAAGGCTCACACTGGTAAACAAGGCCAGCATACACTCTGCCCCCTGACCTGGGGTGTCAATCTCATCACTTGCAACTGTGTGACCTTGGGCAATGGACTTAACATCTCTGGGCATCTGAAGCCTCATCTGTAGAATGGGAATAATAATCACCTTCTAGGTGTTTTCCGAAGGCTCAGGGGGTGCTGGGTGAGAGAGCAGGCATCCAGGAAGTGCTAGATCAGCGGGAGCCCTGATGCTGGCGCTGTCCTGTGTCCTCTTTGGAATCTGGCCACTGGTTTTCCTTTCCCACGCCTGACTGCTGGCCTCACCTCGTGGTCACACCTTCCTGGCCCTGTGACCTCAAGTGAGGCACATCACCTATCCGCTTTTCATGTCCTAGCTGGTGAAACGGCTTTAACAACTGCCTGGCTGGGCCCAGAGACATGCTGTGAGGGGCACAGGGAACTGGTCACTGGTGTGCTTCAGAAGCCCATCAGCCCTGGCCACAGCTGCAGGGTGTTGTGGGCAAATGCGGTTGGAATGGGGCAACAGCCACACATGGGCATTTTCAGCCTCCTGCCATCTCCCCCTCATCTCCTCCTCAACCCTCAAGCTGAGGCAGTGTTTCTATTTTGGCTCTGCCATGGGGCTACAGTCCACCCAAAGAGGCCATGGTGGCCCATCTCTGCAGCACCCGGGGCCTTGCTGAGTTGCCCACCTACCCCCCTCCCCCACCGACTCCTTCCTTAAGGCACAGGGGCTCTTCCCAGCAGGATCACTGCAGCGCTGAGCCCTCCAGCTTACCCATCTCCTCCTGCCCTCTCGCCGCCCCTAAGGCCAAGGGTCCTCGGTCTTCTCCCGAGTTCCCCTCCACCTTGCCATCTTCTCCAGGACTCTGTCTTTCCTTCTTCTTGGCCAGAGAGTCTGCTCTAGATTTTTCTATTCTGGGGAACAGGGGTATGCAGAGGGATAGAAAACAAATGTGATTTAAGAACTGAGATAAATCTGGGCTGAGCAGGAGGGTGTGCGTTATGGAGAAGGAGGCTCTGCAGTGGGTGGAGCGGCAATTCAGGCCAGGTGGGTGAGCTGGGCTTCTCCCCACGCTGCAGCAACTACCTTCCTGCCTCTTGATGCAAACAGGTGAACCTGCTGGAGGGCAGATCCTGGCCTGGTCCCTGCTCAAAGGTTGTGGCTTCTCCATTTGACTGCGAGAGACTCTCAAGCTCTGGCCACCACTGGGAGGCCACTGGAGATCCATTGGCTCAGGGGAACCCTGGTAACCAGGCTGCCTCTGTCATTTGGGGCACCTCAAGTTAAGAAGCTGTCAAAATATTATACCTTCAGAATGACCTGGAAAGCCAAGTTTGACTTTAGAATTCTTGGATCCTTCAGAGTCCCTCCAGAACACAGGGAGGGACAGGAGAGAGCTGGGTGGGGTGGTAACTGCTGTGCAAGTGGGGCTCTAGAGCAGCTGGCTGATTTGGCAAAAACATAAACTATGTTTCAATCCAATCAGTACCTTCTGTTTTTCACTTCCTCCCAGGCCACTGTGGCCAAAAGAGCTAGAAGGCAGTAGGCACAGTGGTGGTTATTACCTTCATTCAAATCCCAGGGCTGCCAAAACCGAGGCTCAATTAATCTTTTAATCTTTAGAGGCTCAATTTCCCCATTTGTAAAATGGGACTAATGATACCTCCCTGATAAAGTTATTGTAATTACTAAAAGAGATAAGCCTTGTAAAGCCCTTAGCATGGTCCTGGAACGTAATAATTGCTCACTAAGCTGTGAGCTATTATAATTTCTCCACATATGTGCAATGATAGTATCAGAGCAGGAAGTAGTCTGCCTGTCTCTTTATTGCGCACATGATGAAATAGGTCACCCAGCTAAGCAGAAGCAGATATGGAACTAGGGTTTCCAACTTTCCCACAGTCTTGGGATTTTCCCTAGCTAAAAATAAAAAAATGGTGGCCCAATAATGTGAATGTATTTAATTCACTGCATACTTTAAAAACAGTTAATATAGCAAATATTATGGTATGTTCATTTTACTACTGTTTTAGTTGATTAGGGCTGCCATAACAAATAATCGCAAACTAGGTGGCCTAAACAACAGAGATGTACTGTCTCACAGTTTTGGAGGCTAGAAATCTGAAATAAAGGTCTCAGTAACGCGGACACCTGAAGGCTCTGAAGAATCCAGTCCATGCTTCACTCCTAGCTTCTGATGGTTTGCGGGCAAGCTCTGGCATTCCTTGGCTTGTAGAAGCAGCACTCCCGTCTCTGCCTTTATCTTCACAAGTTGTTCTGTGTATATGTGGCTCTCTCTGTATGCCCAAATTTCCCCTTTTTATAAGGGCACCAGTCAGATTGGACAGAATCCACCCTGTTGACCTCATCTTAACTAAAGACATCTGCAATGATCCTATTCTTGAATAAGTTCACATTCTGAGGTACTGAGGATGAAGATTTCAAATAGGAGTTTTGTGGGGGACACAATTCAGCCCATAAAAACCACAGTGAAAGATTATGGCTACCCTGCACGCAGTACCAGACTGCAGGCAGGGGAAAAACACCTCTGGTGATGTTTCAGGGCCATGCGCACAGCAAATCTTCAAAATGTGTTTCCTGATTTGTGTTAAATCTTGTGCCAATAAGCTAAAAGGGCTGAAATCTCCCATTTTCCACAGTGAGTCCTCCACTGGCCATGAACTAAAAGGATTTTTAACGACCAGTACTGTTTCCAGACAAGTACTTAATAAACTCTTCAAAAATAATTGGTTCTCTTGGGTTGGCTCAACTCTGGAATCCTGGATGCCATCTTGTTTCTACTATTTCTGTCCTCAGAGAAGAGGTAAAATTCAGCTAGAGCAGGCAGAATTACACGCTGTCTTCTTTTGCACATGGATAGCTTATTTTATTTAAATTTTTTCCCTTTAAGATTTTAGGGAGGACGTCTTCACACAAATAGAAATCCTGCAAGAATGGCACAATAGACACCTACGTACCTTCCACTTAAATGCAACGATTATTAACCTTTGCAGGATTTATCTGTAGCAAGTTTTTTTGGTGAACCACTTGAAAAGAAGTTGCTGGCATCATGATATTTTAGCCCCAAATATTTAAGCATGAATTTCCTAGGAATGAGGGCTTCCCTGGTAGCTCAGCTGGTACAGAATCTGCCTGCAATGCAGGAGACACCAGTTTGATTCCTGGGTTGGGAAGATCTGGGGGAGAAGGGATAGGCTACCCACTCAAGTACTCCTGGGCTTCCCTGGTGGCTCAGAGGGTAAAGAATCCACTTGCAATGTGGGTAGACCTGGGTTCAGTCCCTGGGTTGGGAGGATCCCCTGGAGAAGGGAACGGCTACCCACTCCAGTATTCTTGCCTGGAGGATTCCATGGACAGAGGAGCCTGGTGGGCTACAGTCCATGGGGTCGCAAGCAGGACGTAACTGAGCGATTTTAACTTTCCCTAGGAACAGGCTGTTTTCCTATATAAGCACATCGAGAAAACCAATTGTTCCATAGTATCATCTCATATCCAGTCCATACTCAAATTTGACAAGGCTGATTTTTCAAAAATTCTGAATCTGATGAATTTCAAATCTGTGAAGTTTAGGGTCTTGACAGTATGACCGGTGTAATGGGAAATCTTGGAGCTCTTAAAAATTAACCTAGTATCTAGAACTCTTTGACCCATACCACACTGACATTCCCTTTCCTCATTTCCTTTCTCTAGTGAACCAGCTTTCTGAAAGCCCAAATGCATGCTTGGGGTGGGGTGCTCCTGGAATTCCTTTTATTCTAAGACTGAGACTAATTCTAAGACTTACTCTTAGCCTTAGGAGCACCTGAAGGAAGGCCTCCTGGCCTGGGAGCCTGCTACACTTGCCTGGGAGGCCCCTGCAGGGAGTCGCAAAGACTGGGTTGGGGGTGCAGGGACGCAGGCTCCACCAGACCTTGACTGGGGGTGGAGACTCCCAGACTTAGCACCACCCTCTCCAAAGCTGGCCAGGTGCCAGTCCAGCGTGGTTGCCAGCACTGCCATTGTCACAGCCTCTTTCTGGGGATTTCCAGACGCAGCCTAGAGGATCATCCTGGCCTCCAGAAAGGTGACCGCAAATCAACAGTGAAAGAAGAAAAAGGGGCAAATTCGGCAATGAAGTTCTCTGAGTTTGGGGGACAGTCCTCTTCCCCTTATCTGCAAATCCAGGGCTCAGGATTAACCTTTGGTTTTAAAAACTGTTTCATAACTAGGAACAGCATTAATCGGTAGAACCGTGCAAATAAAAAGGGGGCCAACAAAGATGGAGGGTGTGGGGAATGGCTGGTTTGTGATTCAGAACCGCCTTCCCCTCCAACCCCCAGGCTTGTTTGAGCTTGGCTGCAAGTTTCAGCCAATGTATTTCTGGATGGGACAGGAGCCAGGGGTCAGATAAAGTTCCAACATATTTTGCAGCAGGCCTGACACTTTGCCCAGTGCTCTGGGCCTGTGGCAGCTGCCAGGATGGTGCGTTGGGAAAGTTAGGCCAGATGGAGCTGGTTTAAATGGGTCTGAGGGAACAGGCAGTTGACTAACCAGACAACTCAGCAACACCCAGCACAATAGCAACACCATCGAGCCAGCATGACTGCCTGGGCCACCAGAGGTCCTGCATGCCATTCCCGGGGTAGCACTAGCAGCCACCATGCTAACCCCCCACCCCACTCCCAGCATCCCCTTCCCATCTTATTACCTTTAGTGAAACAAGTAAACGCTGAACACACCAAGCACCTGACACGCATTAGCTAACTTAATCCTAACAACAGCTCAGTGAAATAGGTATTGTTATTACCCCCAGACAGACAGACAGTTTGTTTTTGTGTAAGACAGCTTACACAAATAGTAACAGATACACCTGCAGGTATGAGGCCCATTTTAAACACTTCCCAGGCATTACCTAATTTAGTGGGGAAACTGAGGTGCAGGGGGTAAAGCCATCTGTCCAGGGTCACAGGGTTGGTAGGTGTGAACAGGAAACCACTGGGAACTCGGGGAGTCCAGATGGAGGGCCCACGCCTGCACCACCCCGTGACTGTCCAGATGGGAAACCTTTTCTGAGACAGGCAAGGGGAAGAGAGACTGGGTTGAGATCTGAAACAAAGTGAAGGCGAAGGTCTGCGCTCTTTTCCGTTTCCTGACAAGCATAATGAGAGGCACCCGTGGGAATAGAAACACAGACATCTGACCCTGAGCCCTTGGCCGCTCTTCCTTCCTCTCCCCTGGCCCCGTTGGTCTGAACTGTGTGGTCCCAGGCCTCATGGGACAGTCACTGTGGGACAGAGGCAAGCGAGCAGGCTGCAGGGGGCCTTCTGTCTTCACCGAGCTGCTTCTCACCCCTCTCAACTCTGAGGCGCCCAGCGGACAGTGAGGAGCTGCCCTGTGCGCCTCCCACAGCCAAAGCTGACTGTCTCAGATCTGCAGTTGAGCCGGCTGGGTCCAGACCTGCACGGAGGCCAGGCTTCCCGTCACATTTTGGAGCTCTTCTGATAGCCCAAGGCCACCTGCAGCAATGTCACCTGGCGGGTATAGTCAGCTCTTTGTCCTCAGCAGCTCTGCTTTCACCTGCACGTGGACAAACTCACGCACCCAGGGGAGCTGCTGTGCCCTGTCCCAGCTGCCTGCACGCACTCAATGGCCTCTGGATGGACTCCGAGGAAGGAACACCAAGGTTTTGCTTTGGACCACCTGCCTACACGCTCCAAGGCAGCTCCTCCAACACAAAGGCAGCATCAGAAGGGTTCTCAGAGGAGATGATGTCTAAGCAAAGTACTAGATAGAAAATAAACCGTGACAATGTCTGTATCCTGCTCCCCAGGGGTATTTCGGTTGGTGTACGCTGTCAACTTTTATGTTTACAGACATATCTGTGCCTTTATATACATGCTCCTGACATTTTAAAAATGTCATGCTCTGACATTTTTAATTAGAAAGGAACCAATTTCCTTTCTTTACTTCTCGAGACACCAGGAACATTTTTCCATGAGGGTTTATATCCATCTAATGTCTGCCTAGTATCCCACCATGCCATCATTTACAACAGCAATCCCCTACTGATGGACATGTAGGTTGTTCTCAATGTTTTTGCTAATCAATCATCCACCCTTTCTTCCTTCACACAAATATTTATTAACCCCTGACTATGTGCCAGGCATCTTGGTAAATGCTGGCTACACAGAGATGAAGAAAATGTACATGGTCTCTCAATCATAGATTTTTCAGTCCAGTGGAGAGACAAACTTCTAATCCCAAGGTGCAATAAGAGCCAAGGAGGGAAGGAAGCTCTGAAGAGACTATCAGAGCCAGAGTCCCTGCTTTCCTGGACACTGGGGAAAGACCTCTCTGGGGTGGTGACATTTCAGTGGAGATCTATGCCAGGAGCCAAGCATTTGAGGGGTGTAGGGAAGAGCATTCTGGGCAGAGGGAACAGCATGAAAAAGGACAGAATCGTATGAACACCATGTGTGTGGTATGTTTGGGGAAGTCTGAGATTCCCCCTAAGGCTACAGTGTAGGGGTGAGGTTAGGGGGTGAGGCTAGTTAGGCTGGGTGGAACTCACGTGAGAAAGCCTTGATATCAAGCCAAGGCACTTGGACTTGATTCTCTCAACAGAGCCTCTCAACATGTCACTGAGTCTAGACAGAATACTGTGGGCTCCTGCCTAAAAGACACAGGAGAATATTAATGTTCGAGAGGAAATCTCTGCTTTAAATGGAAGGTTCGTTTTCCTGCTAGAAGTTGAGTCTGTCCTGAGCTTTAGGGCCAAGCACATTACCTTATTACTGAGTTCCCCAGAAATGTGACCCAGAGAGATCAAGGATTTGCCCAAGAGAAACAGCAAACTCACTGCCAAAGGCAAAATCTAAAGCCCCAACAGCCAGCTTTCAGCTCCTGCACTAAAGCCCGCCCCCCGTTCACCTGGGCATTCTTTCTGGCAGCCACTCAAAACAGGAAGCGGGTGAGGAAATGCATTTTCAGAATTTGTGGAACACCCACGAGTGTCAAGCGCTGTGCCTGGCCTGGGAGGTACAGGCCTGTGAGGCCAGCCTGGAGGGTGCTCACAGCCCCGAAGACAGCATGAGTCCCCAATCATCCGCACTCCAGAAATCCTCCCTGCCCCGCCTCCCCAGAAAAGTTGCTGAAAAATCATGCGTAACAAAGTGGCCAGGGGTTTCCTGCTTTGGTAAGCTGGCTTACTCAATTTCCCTCATTTGTCCACCCGGCCCAGACGGAGCAAAGGGCAGCCATCAAAGGTGTCTGGGTCGAGGCTCCGGCAGCCGGGTGGATGGGCCGCTGGGGACTCAGTCTGGCCGCGGTCTGGGCCGGGGGAGGGGGAGGGACAAGGCTGGGAGCAGCCCGGGCGGCCCCGCCCTCCGGGTGCCAGGGGCGTGCTGTGCGCTGCGCGTGCGGGAGGGCGCGCGCCGCCGCGGTCGCACGGGGCCATCGCGGGGAACGTGCGCCTGGGCCCGTCAGGGCCTGCGGCTGGGAAGGGGGGAGGGAGGGGAGCCGGCGGGGCCGCCCGCAGCAGTTGAGCCCTCCCCGCGCCGCTGCCCTCCCAGCACCTGTGCTGGGCTCCAGGGCGCGCGTCGGCCTCTGGCTCGGCCCTGCACGGGTGGGCGCGCGCAGGCGCACCGCCCGGAAAGGCTTGTCCGGATCCCCCTCGCCTCCGGGGCGCCCTGGCTCTTTATACCCCGGGAGATTGGCGTTCTGTTCTTCGCAGGTCCTTCCACGCCCCCGGCTCTGTGCTGACAGACACATGAGTTCCTGTTACCAACCCGCAGACACACCTGGGCAGCTCCACGTGGGCGCCACACGCGCGGAGGCCCCTCTGCCTCTGTATTTGGAGAGCTGTTCTAAGTCAGCCCCTAGATTTGTTCTGTACTTGCTGGAACATGCGCTGTGTCTTTGGGGAAGTTGCTTAACCTCTCTGAGCCTCGGGGAAGCCATCTGTTCAATGGAGATGATAGTATTAATACATACCAACCTCACTGGCTTGCAGTAAGAAATAAGAGAGTGCCTATAAAGTGTTAAGACCCAGTGGTCATTAGAAGTCACCCAATAAAGGATAACCCTGATTTTTATAGAGGAGAAAACTGAGCTACACGCCCTACCTGGCTGGGCTCAGGGAGTCTGTAACAGGAGCAAGACTGGGTGTCTGGGTTTTGTCTGTTTTACTTCCTTTATCAGATTCATCCTTTCTGGAGTGTCACTTGTCTCTTCACCCAGGGCCTGAAACACAGCACACATTTCTTGATATTTGTGCCCACTTTACAGCATTAAAAATGGAAGGCGTGGCACCCCGGGTGCTGCCAGCTCCACCAGTGGCCTCCTGGCCTGGACTGCTGCCAGCTCTGGCCCCTGACACATTGGAGTTAAGTCACTTCCTGCCTCAGTCTCTCCATCTGTACTGTAGGGATAAGAGGCCTCCTCTCTCCCTTCTGGGACCGGCAGAGGATGACTCAGATAACGGTGGGGAAAGCCCACAGAAACAGAGAAGAGGCTCTTACTGGAGCCGGGCCCCCACTGAGTGATGCAAGCTTTGGGCTTTACGTGCAGTCCGGCAAGAGGGAAAGAGATGGTTCTGGGAAAGTGTGAAGAGCCTGAGGAAGCAGAGGCATTCCTGCCCCTTGCCCTTTAAAATCAGACAGCCCGGGTGCAGGGACAGCCTCAGTCTAGAGGTCTGAGGGGCCGGCACTGGGCGTGGACTCTGCCTCCCCCAGGTCTGTGGCCACCAGAGGCTCGTGGTCCCTTTGATCTGTCCGCCTTTTCTGTCAGGTGGGAGCTGGGATGTTTCCCTCACGGGGCTGTTGTGAGGAATGCAAGAGGTAACCCCAGAGAGGGCAGAGTACATTCTGTGCTCCTAGGTGGGGGCTCAGGGTGAGGGAGTTGAGACAGAAGGCAGCCCCTAAAGGCTTGGCACAGTCTAGTCATCCCAGGCTAGTGTCCAAGGGCCCCTTCCCTCAAAAGTCAGAGAGTCACAGACCCAGCTCCAGACATGAAAGACCTACACTTAACACCCCACGAGTACAAGAAGTTTGGACTCGAGTGGGTCCAAACATGGTCTCTGCCACATGATACCTGTGTGATGTGAGGCAAGTTGCTTACTGTCTTTGGGCCTCCATTTTTCCACATGTAACATGGGGATAATAAGTCCTGCTGTATGAGGCTGTTTTGAGGACAAGAGAAAATGAGGGGGACTTCCCTCATGGTCCAGTGGTTAAGAATCTGCCTGCCAATGCAGGGGACGTGGGTTCCGTCCCTGGTTGGGGAACTAAGATCCCACACGCTGCAGGGCAACTAAGGCCCTCCACCCACAACCACTGAGCCTGCGTGCCCTGAGGCCTGGAGACACAGAGAAGCCCGAGCGCCTGCAACGAAGAGCCCACACACCGCAACTAAGACTCGACAAAGCCAAACAAATAATTTTTTTTTTTTAAAGAAAAGGAGGTAACTGTGAAGTGTTCATAGTAGTGGCCATTGCTGTTGTTGTAAAATGCAGCTTTCCGCCACTGCTCATCTTAACCTGTCATGAGTGGGGCCAGGCAGAATATTATCCTCTTGGGTCTTTGGGTTACAAATGCGTTCTGAAACCTGTGGTGCCTTTTTGTTTTCTTCAGTTGATAGCCTCACACCATGAGCTTTAACGGAAACAGGTCTGTTTGCTTGGAGACTCTATAGGCAATATTGTATTTGACATGTGAGGAAGACCTTATATGTCATCCATTATACAGATGAGAAAATTGAGACAGGGAGAGGTCAAGTAACTTGTCTCAGGTCCCGTGAGTAGAAAATGGCTGGCCAGGATTTAAGCCGAGTCCTGCCTGACTCCAGGTCGTCCCACCGCTCAGGGCCCTCCCTGCCTCTTATGTTTCTGCTCCGGGTGTTGTGCTGCCCTTTCCTAAGGGAGCCTCTTAAAAGTGTCCCCAAGGCCAAGGACAGCCATGATTACTGTTCGCTTCCTTGTTTCCCAGGGTGTGGCTCAAGCACACAGTGGGTCCTCAGTCTGTGCTGCTGACCAGGGAAATTGAGTCCCACTTAGCAGGTGGATGAGTCCTCTTAGAGGGAAGTGACTCACAGGCCAGCTGAGTGTGCAGGCTGTGTCTGTGCGTCTGCGAGGTGTGTCTCTGTGTGTGGGTAGGGGTGGGGCGTGAACCGGGTTCTGCAGAGATGATGTGGAGGGAAATCCAGGCTGGTGATCCAGTCCCTGCCGTCCCTGCCGAATCACAGAATCACCCTCCTCTTTCCGGGCCCTGTCTGCTTGAGGCCTCTGTACAAGCTCCCATTCTACCCCAAAGCTACTTGTGCCTCAGCCCTCCGGATGCCTCCTCCACGCCTCAGCACCCTACACTGAGCCTGGGAAGGGGTGTGTGTGTGTGGGGCACCCTTCTCGGCCTGATGCAGGCAGCTGGCTGACGTCACAACTGGTGTCAGCTCTGGTGAGAAGCTGGCTCCTCCCCTTGCCCAAGGAGAAGCTCTTTGGGTATCTCCAAGGCTGGGCCCTACTATTTTTAGATACTATCCCCTCCTTTCCCCTCCTAGCCTCATACCAGCTGGGGGAGGAAATGACTCACCTCAAGCCCAGACAGGTAGAAGCTGTCTCAGAGAGCCCCAGGCAGCCCTGCCTGACTCCAGCTCTAGGGCTCCCCCGCCTGGGGTCACCCAGAGTGACCTGCCTCCAAGCCTGAAGATAAAGCTGGGTTGAGCTCTAGGCCCAGGATCCCACTAGGCTTTTTGTGGGTTCCCTCTGCTATTTCTCTCACAGGGCCTAGAGTAGGCTGCCCCCTAAAGGTTGTAGACCCTCTGCTCACCTTAGCCGACTCAGCCTTTAACTCTACTCTGGGCCTGCGCTAGGCCCCAGCAGAGTCTGAGGCAGCCAGTCAGATTGAGTGGACTGACCACTCGCTGGCCTCAGTGGGGATCAGGGGAATAGAAAGAAGAAAGACCCCTTCAATGGAGGGAGGGGATGTGTATGCTGAGTAGGGTGACCAATTGTCCCAGCTTGCCCAGCTATGAGGAACTTCCTGGGGACTTTAAGTGCCAACCAGGAGAGTTCTGGGTAAGCTGAAATGGTTGGTTGCCCTGGCACTGAAATGTGGGCTGTATCTTAGGGAAAGGGCAGGTGTCAGGAGCTTGTTTGGATGTCCTGGCCTAGTCACACCCAGTCATGGCTGAAGGACCAGGTTCTTGGCCCGAGCCTGCTCTGCTGTCAAGAGACCGTAAACAGAAATTCACCTCCTGGGGAGGGACTGGGCCCAGGCTGTGCGAAAGGCTGGTAGCTCTCTGTGGACTGAGAGATCCGGGAAGCCCCTGGTCGGGGCAACTCTCCTTGCTAAAGCCAGTGAGGGCAAGGTTGGGCCAGTCAGCACCGGGTTAGGTGCAGGGAGAGCAGAGCCCATGTTGTGGGGAGGAGGAAGAGCAGAGGAAAGACACTGAAAAGAGCAGGAAATAGTGATGAGAGGACAGCCCTGACATCAGGGATGCTCAGTTCCAGGCCCACTTACTGCCGGTGCCTCAGTGCGCTTAACTGTAAAATGGGCAGAGGGGGCTTGTCTGCCTGCCTCAGTTACCTGCAATGAGGACTGTGAGACAGTGCCTGGAGAAGCGGGTGGGTGCCTGGCAAGCAGGAGGTGAAGTGGTTGATTAGTTGGAGAGGGCTTGCAGGGGGCTGACCACCTGCAGAGCTCTCAGCTGGTCAGAGAGGTGGGCAGTGGAGGCCTTGCCCTCCTCTCCATCCCAGGTCAGCATCTGCTCAACAAGGCTCCTGGCCCTGAGGCCTCACCTCAGGGTCCTGTCAAAGCTGCTATGGCCGAGGCCCAGACCTTCATGGCAGCACCCCACTTTGCCTTTGTCCTCCTGGTCCTTGGGGTGTTGGCTCTTTTTCGCAGACCAGCGGTGAGGAACCTAGGCAGTAGCTCTGACACCACTGAGATGGGCAGCCTTAGACAAACCACTTCTCTTTTCTGGGCCTCAGTTTCCTCACTGGTGAAACTGTGGGGCTAGATGAGGTCTCTGGTTTTTCAATATTCATTTTTCTAGTGGAATCTCTTTTCCAGTCAAAGTTCCAAAGGCACTCACTAAATAAAAGGGAACTGTTTTGTTTAGTGGGCAATTGAACTGCCCGGTGGCCCCCTCTACCCTGTCCCCTGCCCCTACAGGGGCCCGGGGGCTCAGGGGGACACAGTATGAGGCCCTTCTTTGGGGTGCCTGCCCTCTCCAACACTATTATTTATGCCTTGAGGGCAAGGGTGTCCTTGTTATCCTCCCCAGGCAGCCCGGAGTTAGACCCCAAGCCCAGCACCTGGCACCTTCTACTAAATTCTCTAACTCCTGGTTCCTGTTGACACTGATGTCTGTCTCAGCCCTTGTTGCAGAGTTCATTGTGGCCACAGGCCCCTTGTCCTGTCTCAGGAAAGTTACAGGACCAAAACCAGCACCACAGTTAACTTTGTGGGGCACTTCCAGGCTTGTAGAGAACTTCCACGTACCTCATCTCATGTGCCCAGTCCGCAGGACAGGTCTGAGATTCCTGTGTGACAGGGATCTGGCTTCAAGATCCCCCACCTGTGGGTCAGAGCTGGGCACCTTGCCAGGAACCCTGGTCCTTTCCTGGAGCCGCAGTCTGGGGCACCTGGCCAAGGCCCAAGCCCTCCCTAGCTTATCTTGGGATGCTGGCACCTGCAGGCACCAACAACAGAGAGAGGAGGTAGGAATCTATGAGGAAGGCTGGAGAGAGGGGGAACTTGCTTCCTCATCTTGGGGGTCATTGTTCCCAGCTTACCAACAGGCAGGGATATTCCCGCCCCACCCATCACCTTCCCCAGTGAGGGGGTGGGGAGGGGAGGGAGCATGGGAGGAGGGGGGAGGCCACGACCTCAGAAGCTGGGCTGCACAAAGGGGTGTGGAGGATGCCAGAGACCAGGCAGCTGACCCAGGGTCACCCAAGGGCCCACAGGAGGCCCCCGCCGGCACTGACATCAGCAGCGCCCTGCGGGACGTGCAGTCCTCATGCTGCCCCTCTGGCTCTCACGGCAGCAGGCGTGGGGAGGGCCCTGAGCGGAGTCAACAGTTCCTCGGATTGTGTCACTGCCTCCGCCTGCCAGCTCTGGAGCTAATAACACAAACACATGTAGGTCATACAACTCCATCCCGTGGCCTGGATCCTGCCCTCGCTGCGTGAACCCCAGGCTCAGGTCCTGGGGTGAGGCTGGGTCTGGGAGGGGCCCGAACCCCTGGGTTGGCCTGTTTGTACAAGCCCACCCCCCCGTCCATGGTTGACAGAGGTCAACATCAAGGACTTGGCCGGTGTGGTCTGTGGAATGATGATAACTGTCACAAAAATGTTTCAGTGATACAAATGAAAAGTGCTTCTTTATGTATAATTTTACAATTATAACAAAAAATTTTAAATGATACAAATGAAATATGATACAAATGTCCTTCACAGCTGAGGCATGAAATCTGATCTCTGGACTTTGTGCCCAGTGCTTCAGTGCTGAGGAGGGACCGGGGAGACTGAGGCCCACGCAGTCCCAAGAGGAGTGGCCCCAAGCTCCTTCCCCCGGAATACCGTGGAAACAGTTGCTGCCCATGTGACGCCGTGGGAGGTGGTCTGACGCACGGGGTCCAGGGTGCCATCCTCAGCACACGGGGGCCTGGGCTGGTGGCCAGCAGGTAGCAAAGCCTGCCAGCAGTGACCCTGAGGCCTGTGGCCAGGGCCGCACTGAGGCAGCCAGGGACAGAACTGGGTCTGAGTCCAGGAGTGGGTAGTGCCACCTGGCAGAGGCCTGAGCGCCAGAGAACACATCCTCTTCCTCCCATTGGGGTGGGAACACATCGGATAGCCGTCAGAGGTGCCCTTGAGCATGAGCACTGCTTATGATTCTCACTCTAGCCCCTGGCCCAGCCATCCTTCCGTAAGGAGAGGAGACATGGTGGGCATCTGAGCAGGACTCTTCTTCCCTTAGGAGGTGGGGAAAAGAGAAAGGCCTCACTCAGTGCTTATCTCATAGCAGGCTGGTTCATACATCTTATCTGTCCAGCTGGATGCTGGCCCTCCCTGGAGCCCTGTCAGCTCTGGCAGAAGTGTCCCTGTTCCTGCAAGAGGGCTTATGGCTGCAAAGCTACCTGGAGGGTGACCCTGGGCAGGGCTGGGGGTATATCACAGAGGGACAGCTATGAGTGCTCATCAGAGAGGTGCCGTGGTGTTGGGGGTGTCCCTTTGTGCCTCGGCAGTGTTCACGGATGCCCCGCTGTGTCCAGGCCCTGGGGCCGCAGCACTGAACACGTGGACAGGCCCCAGACAGGCCTGTGCCTCTCCAGACTGTGAAACCTCCTTCCAAGAACTACATGAGCTCCTCCAGTGAGATGGTAGGGCAGGCCCAGGCTGTGCGAACACAGGCAGGCCTCCTGGGGGAGGAGGACGGCGGAGGCTCAGGGAGGCTGCAGGCAGAAGGAGCAGGGTGGCGGGTCAGGGAAGGGTGGGTGGTAGGGGCTGCACCAGGGAGCAAGGTCAGAGAGGAGGTCACCTGGAGACAGGAGGAGAACCTCACTCCACTTTTCCGGCCTCCACTTCCCTCCTCTGCATCAAGTCCGTCAGCATCTTCCTGCGCTGTTCGGGTGCCTGTCTCTCGGGCCCCTTCATTGTGTCCATCAGAAAAACGGCAACCACCCATGCGGTCAGGTAGTGGGGCTGCTGACCAGAATCCTGAATGCCCTAAGCCTGACCTCTTGGCCTTACCAGTACAGGCTCCACTGTGGGACTGCACCCCATCATCCCCAAGGAAAAGCCCAGCCAAAGTCAGAGCTAAGAAAGGCAGGCGGGTTCCCCCTGGGACTTCATTTAGACTAATGAAGGGGAAGCAGGGAAAAATAAACAAGGTCAGACTGCCCACTCTTCTCCAGAGCAAAGTCCTGACTCCCGGACTCTCGGAGGACTACCTGGACGTGGGGGGTCTTGAAGATGCCCGTCACACCCCCTGGTCCTGCCTGGGCCCTGGAACTTTATTTCCTGCCCAAACAGCTGCGGGGCTGTTGGAAGTAACAGGAAGCCTGGGCTCTGTGCCTGGTGAAACATCCCTCTGTGAGGGTCGGGGGTGGGGGGTAGGGGGTAGAGGGCAGCGAGAGGGCGACGGTGTGAATGCTACAGCATCAGCTTCCAAGTTTGCCAGCCTCTCTCCCAACTCCCTTGTCCCCCGTCCTGTACGACTGGCTTCACAAGGCTGCCTCCCTGAGGGCCGGGCCCAGCAGCAACAAAGGCTCAGACACGCTTGGTGAATCCGAGTGAACAGGGGACAGCCAGGATTCCGGCGGTGCAGGGGCTCTTGTTCATTCATTCCCGGCGAAGGTCTTTCTCTGCCCAAGGCCCCTGGCTGTGGCTGGATGAGCTGACAACTATAGACCAGGGACCTGGAGCATGCATTGTCCCCTCCTGTACCTTCCCAGGGCTCTGCCCGCCTGTCCCCTCCAGCCAGAGTGCCTGGCCACCCGAAGCCCTGCCCACGCCCACCTCCTTCACAGACGCGAGCTGCTCACCCCGCCACGCTCCCAGCTTTGTCAGTCTGCTCACTGGGGTCTGCTGAACACCGGGCTCACCCACCCGGCCAGAAGTTCCTCCAGGGCAGCTCCAGTCTTAGTCACCTTTGTGGTTTCGTGTCTGGAGTGGGATTTGACTCCAGTTGGTGCTTGGTGAATCTTCCTCGACTGAGGACAGATAACACACAGACCTTCCTGTGTAGCGGTTTTTTTTTTAAAAATATGTATGGGATAACTTTTACTCCTCGCAGTAACCCACTGAGGTAGGTGGTTTTATTATCTGCATTTTGAAGATGAGGCCACTGAGACAGAGGAAGGTTAAGTGACATGCCCAAGGCCACCCAACCAGTACAGGGATCAGCCCGTGCAGCTGGGCTGTGGGGTCCACACCGACACCTGACAGATCCACTGTCCTGCCTCTGGAGTGTGGGGGCCAGCTCAGGGAAGCTGCCCGCACAGCAGGTGGACACCTTTGTCGCTCCTGGGAGAGAGTAGGTGTGCACAGCTCCTGAGGGCAGCCTGTCTCCAGCCCCAGACCCTCAGATTAAGTCTCATTTCCCCTTAGCGTGGCCTTTCCCCCGTTCCCACCCTTTTGAACTCAGGGCTCCTGCCACTCTACTTGGTGTCAGTGGGTCTGACCCTTCAAGGACTGATTGTTCTGCTACATAAACCCCAAATACATGCACAGCTTCATAGACTCTTGGGGCAAGAACTTCCCAGCCTCAGGGTCTCAGTTTCCTGCTCTGGGAAATGGACTGACTGGTTCAGACCACATGGTGTGACATTTGGTAAAGATTCTGAGCCCACATTGTGTCAACAGTCTATTCATCCAAGTCTGTGCACCTCTCAACTGCCAGGTGACTCTGCCCAGGAACTCTGGGTGGGGATGAGGCTATAGTCAGGCTGGGGTGTGGTGCTCCTTGCCCCTTGGGGCAAGTCTAGAACGGGGAGATAAGCTGGCCGATCCCGGGAGCTTGCATGGACTCGGGGCCCTGTTGTGCCACCTGACAGTGGGTGGGGACACTTGTCAAAGGCTCTTCTTTGTAGCAAACAGTCAGACGGAGTCTGTCCCGCCCCCTTTGGCTCACAGAACTGCACACTGAGGGCAGGGGGACTTGAGGGGGGTTGAATGGGGGCGGCTGGCAACGCCCCTGCCAACCGCAGCCAACAAGTGGTGGCTTGCAGACCGGGCGCGGCCAGTGACCCAGGTGGGGGCAGCCAATGAGCACCCGGGCTGCTGTGGCACCACCGGGCAGCCTGCCTGTCTTTGGCTGGAGCTGCGGCAGGAGGGGCCTCAGGCCACCAGTCAGGGCTGCGGGCCCTGTCTCTGGGAGGCCCTGGGCAGATCTGCTGCTCCATTCACGGAGGCTGCCACATTTTTAACTTTTCCATGGGGGAGGAGGGTGGGCTGTGGGGGCGGTGTGGCAGGAATGGCTGGGAAGACTGTGCAGCCAGAGATGGAAAGAAACTCTGAGAACTTTTCCCTTGTTCTGGATCCAGGGTGGGCTGGAGCTCTGGGCTGGGGAGAAGGGAGGTTCTGAATCTGCTGTGTTCACCACAGGCCTGATAGAGTCAAGAGGGGTAGGACCAAGGGGAGGCCTGGGTTGCCCACCCTGGATTAGTGCCAGGGACCCTCCCCCCCGCCCCGCCCCGGGTCCTGGCCTAATTGAGCTGCTTACCCTTCGTTGCGATGGGAGTCAGCCCTGGAACATTTGTGACTGAAGTGGCTGTCAGCTGGGGTGAGGGGACGTTCCGACTAGCCACCAAACTCCTCGTGGTCTTGGCAGGACAGTGTCAGCAGCAACAGGTGCTTGTACCCCCTGCTACCCTCCAAGCTTGGCCCCTTGCTCAACACAGACCCACCAATCACATAATAAACATATATTTATAGATATACAATTTCAGAATTCTAATTCAAGAAATACAGCTTCTCAGGGGATCCATCAGGATCTATGTTCTTATTGCACATGGCTCAGCCCATCTAGGGACATCTACCGAGACCAGAGGGTTGGGGGTGGTCGGGGCAGAGCACCGGGGCCACCGCGGGCAGGGCGCTCTCATCCGCATCCAGTTCTGAGCATCTCTCTGGGCTGGGGCGGCCACTTCATCACAGGGCAGGACCTTGTTTAAAAACCATATTTGACATTTCTTAACCAAGCTTCCTTTCCCAGCAAGAATCCTACTTACTGGGAGACTTTTTAAAAAAAGAGCCAAGAGAAGCTCTGGGAGGGTGGTGACCCCCTCCGGGCTGGCAGCTTGGTTTGGGGTAGTAAGGCTTCGGAGGATGGCAGGCTCAGCTGACACACCCACCATGAGAGGAAAATTTGGGGAAAACGGTAATTCCAAAAGGCCCAGTATAAACTGTGGGAATAAATAAAACCTCCCTCCCTTCCCCTGGCAGCAACTGCTGTTTTGAGAAAAACCCTCATTTGAAGGTGACGATAAGAAAACCTTCTGGTTCATCCTTTGTCCAAAGTGCAAGAGAAGGCCGGGTGGCATCACGTCCTTGGAGAGTAGAGACAGAGGTGCCCACGGTCATGGACTTTCTTCAGGATTTGGCTGCTGCCCCAGGGTCCTGGGTGCCACCTGGTTGACTCTTGGAAGAAAAGCCTTCTGAAGCCTTGGTCCATGACTTAGGAAAAACCAGTAGCAACAATGGGGCTGTGCCTGGGGGGCACCTATAAGGCAAAACTCACGTAGGGACTAAGCGGGGAGGTGGTCAGGCAGAACTTGATTCCCCTCTCCAATCCTGCTGTTTTCGGTGGTGGGGGGAAGAGGGCTCCTGGACGCCAGGACTAAATGCCCACCTGAGCTGACCAGACTTATGGTGGGTGGCCCATCCCCTAGGCCATCTGGAGCCTCTGGCATGACACAATGCTGACCTGGCACCTGGCCCTAGGGGCACCTTCTTTTCCCCATGGCCTGCTCCCCTCGTTTAGTCATAACGTTGGTAGCCTTCCAAATTCTCTACAGATTCATGCTATCATGATTACTGCTGCCATCAAAAACAGGCTGGGCTCGAGGGCCACGTTAGAAGCTGTGACCCAACCTTCCTTCTGCTGTCAGCTATGGCTAATGTCTAGCCTTTGAAGGACCAGGCTCTCTTCCCCAAACAGGCCTCATTTTCTAAATCAGGGAAGAAATCAACTCAACAACCTAACCAAAGTCCTGCATAGTTTCAAAAAGTAGACTCTCTCTATATATATCTTTATATGTGCTATTTACATATAAATAGATATATACATATACACGCATCTATAAATTACATTCTATGGGGAGTTCTCTTTCCTCTTCCTCTTTATCCTTGGCCAACACCTCTGATTGCTTCCACTGAGGTGACTGGTGGTGGCTCCTCGGAGGGGTGAAGAAAGGCGGTTGGGCACCCCCTCCCCAGCCCTTCCCACAGACATTTGCTGCAAGTTTTACATTCTACTTTCGTTGCCATGGTTTCTGTATCCTAGGAGAGAGCTGACGTGGAGCCCAAGCGTTTGCCAGCCCTGGGAGGAAGGGAAGCAGCCCTGTGGCCGGTTTTCCTGTCTGTCCTAAGAGCTTTCTGCATTTACTGGGTGAGAGAGAGGGCAGTTGTGCAGCGATCGGCCTCCAATTCCATTTTAATTTTTTTTCCTTTTTTTTGTCTTTCCTTAAGTGTATAGTCCGTCACCTTGGCTCAGTTCATGTCACCAAAAATTCTCCAGGGATTTCATAGTCTGGGAGGAGAGTGGTAACAGTTAGCCTGGCTGTTATGTGTCCCGGAGCCTGGAGCTTAGCCCCCACCAACAAGCCAAGTCCTGGGCCCTGCAGTCTGTTCCTCTCTCCCAGTGGCACCAGCAAATGGCCTCAGAGCAGAGCCTGCAGCTGAGGGGACCCAGGCAGAAGAGGCGGTGGGCAGAGCACCAGCTAAAAAGGAACCTTGACCAGCTCTGCCCACACTCCTCTGGGCCTGGTCCAAGCTGTCCCCTCCAGCAAATGCTGGGAACAGAGCCTGCTGTAAAAGGGGGGAAGGTGGGAGGGTGGTGTGGTTGAGCCTGCTGCCACCACCTTTAATTTTTTTCTCCCATTCCTCTGTGCTGAGGGCTCTCTGTTCATTGGACCCTGAACTCGTGACCTTTTGTTCCCTTCCTCAGACCACAGGTGAGATGCATGGGCAATCAGACGCCTGCAGCTGCCAGGTGTAGAGCTGCTCAGAGTGCTTCCGATCCAACCAGACTAGGACCAGTCTAGGGGCAGGGCCTCTCCTGCTCCCAGCCTGTCGGCTCCCTCCTATGCGCACCGCATTTCTTCCTGCCTGGACGGACACGGTAAGAGGAAGGGCTGGCCACTCACCCATCCCCACATGGTTCATCCTGGTGTCTGCCGGGGAATGTTGGGAGGGGGGGCCTACTGACTGCCCAGTAATACCAGGCGGCCTAGATCCCAGGGCACAGATAACAGTCTGTAACACTTGGGAAAGGGCGCTGAGGGACCATATGGCTGGAGTAGACCAAGTGAGCCCTGGGCACCCCTCAGTCCTGGATCAGGGGGCAGGGTAGGGTGGCATGGAGGGGAGGCACCCTGGAGGGTGATACAGACTTCAGTTTCCCCACTCATCCCAGAGCACTCCCAACTCTGCAGGCTGGGGTCAGGCTGAGGACAGGGGGAACTGCACCACGCGATCACTGGGCTCCCTCCCTCCCTCCTCATACCCTCCTCTGCCTCATGACCAAGACCAGAGCTGCCAGGAGTTGCCAGGCAGAGGAGGCCCTGGCTCATACTTGGACCTTGGCGGCACGGCTGGCCCAGGACTATCCATGCAGGGAAGCCTGCACCTCTGACAGTCGGCTGCAGCTTGGGGTTCCCATCTTCTGTGCTTTGTTGTACATGTCTGTGTCACCAAAGTAGCGGGCCCGGCACAGCAAGCCTTCCTCTGCAAATCAATGGGGCAAGTTAGGGCATGCTTCTAAGGCTGCTGCGATGTCAGCGTGGTCTGTGCAGGAGGGGAAGGGCAGTTACGGGCCCAGGGACAGGGGCAGAATCCCTTTACAGTAGACTCCCCGCTGGGGAGGAGGATAAAGGCCCCTTTAATAGAGCATAGGTAAGGCCAGCCAAGGTGAGGACCCGTCATCCTGGGCAGACTGCCCCAGGGCCCCACAGATAGATCCAGATGTCCAGTCAGCGAGTGGCCAGGAGATTTGCCCCAATTTCTCTTTACATAGTTACCTATGGCAGCCAAACAACAGGCTGATTGCAGTGATTTATAAGAAGCTGGAAGAAATCTCCAGGAGGCCCCTGGCTCCTAGCCCCAGGGAAACACAGGGGTGGCAGGTGGCTTTGGCTAGGCCATGGCTGGCGCAGGGCAGGGCCAGGCGCTTGGCCCACAAACCACGGGGAGCAGCGCCTTCTTCTTCCAAGCTCTCAGGCTTTGTGCACACCCCCTGCCCCCACCCCAACAAACACACACAAACTTACTTTGCTGCTTCTCCTTCCAACAGTTGTTTCGAAGATTGGCAATATAATCATCTTCCACATTCCGTTCAACCATTTTGAGGCTGGAGCCTGTGTACTCCTCAGAGAACGTGTCTGCCACATAGTAGACGACGTTCAGGTGGTCAGTGACTCGCTTGTGGACGTGGCCCACCGACCTGGCCAGAAACAGACCAAGCACAAAGTGGGCATGGGTCCACAGACCCAAGGTAGCACTAGGGATGATTGGGGCCCCCAGCAGAAGGTGCCACACAGGCCACGGGGGCTAGAGTAGGAGCTCCCTGCTGCTCTGGAGAGAAGAAAGAGGCTCCCTCCTGTATGAGTGGCCCAGACCACGGCAAGGGGTGCCTCTGGCTCTCTGCTTACCACACTGCTGCCTGGGGCCTCTGGGGGAGTAGCCCCTCTCTGGGAGGGCCTGGTCAGGGAAGCAGGGAACCCAGGGTGAGTGCAGGCTCCACCTGTGATGAGCTGTGTGACCTGAGCTCCCCGTGCGTCCATTCCCTTGTTCATCCCCTAAGCCAATCCTTGCTGAAGGCCTGCCCTCCTATCCAGGGACTCCCAGTCCAGAGTGAAGAGGCTTAGGAAGAAAATGACAGGAAGGATTCCTGTATTCCTAAGGCGCTGTATCCTTCCACCTCTTGGAATCTTCTAGCTCCAACTGCAGGTTCTGCAGGCTCAGGGCTTTCCAGGTGGCCCTAGTGGTAAAGAATCTGCCTGCCAATACAGGAGACATAAGAGATGCAGGTTCAATCCTTCGGTTGGAAAGATCCCCTTGAGGAGGAAATGGCAACTCCAGTATTCTTGCTTGGAGAATCCCATGGAGAGAGGGGCCTGGCAGGCTATAGTCCATGGGTTGCAAAGAGTCAGACATGACTGAAGTGACTTAGCGTAATGTGTGCAGGCTCAGGGAAGAGCCTCTATGTGCTGAAAGAAGTTAGTGGTTTGGTGAGGACAGCTTCTGTCTGTCCATTCCTGCCTCTCAGCTCTCTAGCTACAGAGAAAAGGCTGGCATCAGGCCACAGTGTGCCTGTGCTGGCTGGTGTGGGTCCAGTGGACCGACTCTGCCCCCTGCTGGCTCAGAGGGATCCTGCCAGGCTCCTAGGCTGAGCCTGGCCGCTAGGTGGGAGCACTGAGCTTCTACTTTATATCAGATACTCGGTCAGGTGCTGGAAATAAATGAGGGAGCTGATGCCTTAAAAGGGCAAATAACTTGCCCAAGTTCACCATCATGGTTGAGACCATATATTCATTTGACAGATGTTAGCAAGCATTTCTCAGAGAAGGCAATGGCACCCCACTCCAGTACTCTTGCTTGGAAAATCCCATCGACAAAGGAGCCTGGTAGGCTGCAGTCCATGGGGTCACTGAGGGTTGGACATGACTGAGCGACTTCACTTTCACTTTTCATTTTCATGCATTGGAGAAGGAAATGGCAACCCACTCCAGTGTTCTTGCCTGGAAAATCCCAGGGACGGGGAACCTGGTGGGCTGCCGTCTCTGGGGTCGCACAGAGTTGGACATGACTGAAGCGACTTAGCAGCAGCAGCAAGCATTTCTAAGGAGCCTGGCATTTTATGTGTATAACTCATTTAATTATCACAAGCAGATATTCCCACTTTGTAGGTGAGGAAACAAAGGCTCAGAGAAGTTGTGTAACCAGTCCAGGGTCACAGAGCTGCTTAGTCAGTAGAGGAGCTGGGGTTCACAGCGGCCCTTGCCCTGACTCTGGAGCCTCTGTCCTTCTCATGGTCTCGGGCCCTCAAGCGGAATGGAAGAACAGAGGTTCCTGTTTCGAGGCCAGCAGTAAGATGGGGAGAGTGTCATGAAACCTGTGAAACCACACGCAGAACAGTGTGCACGCACAGCGTTCTAGGGGAAAGAGCCGCAGGTTTCACTCTGTTTTCTTAGGGGACTATGATCCTAAAAAGATCAAGAACCTCAGCTTAACAAGGTCTGTTTTCTTGATTCTAAGTAGCTTCTGCAATTTGATCAGGCACCTGCTGGAAGAGG
This sequence comes from Nanger dama, assembly GCA_917880005.1. NCBI lineage: Eukaryota > Metazoa > Chordata > Mammalia > Artiodactyla > Bovidae > Nanger > Nanger dama. The sequence continues at coordinate 17,328,130 of CAKJTW010000028.1, read as the reverse complement.
ATGGGAAGGAAGGCCCCTGGTGGGGGGCTAAGACTCCAAAGCTCCCGCCCTACCCCACTGTGTACCCACGACCCTGGACTCACCCCAGCAGCAGGTACTCACGGTCTTAGGCTCAGACTGTAGGGTGGACTGGACACCATGAGCTGGCTGAGAGCTGACACGAGGATCAGGATGAGGATGGGCATCAGCTGGACGAACACCCCCAGCCCACCCTGGAGGGAAGAGCCAATGGTCACCCAGGCTGAACCTGGTGGGGCGAAATGCTGACGGTAGACGCCACAGTGGAGCTCAGGTGGTGGGAGCCTGTGCAGACAGGCCTCAATGCCTCTCCCCAGTCCCTCCCATGGGCCCCCAAATACAGAAACCCCTTTACCTGCCAGTTTCCCCAAATAAAAACAAAGCAGCAATGGGGTTAAACACTGGGGTGGGAGGTGGGTATACATATTTACTTGTGAGAGAATACAAAAATAAAGATGAGCAAAAGTGTCTGCCTTCAGAAGAATGGGAGGGAGGGCTTGAAGGAGGCTTTCTCTGTATCTGCCTTTCTGAATTCTGAACCCTATGACTGTATTACCAATTTAAAAGTTGCCAATTGAGAAATTATAAAATAAATTTGTTCAGTGTGTGATAATTTGTGACTTTAAAAAACTTCTGTATGTTAAATACACACAAAATAGAAGTTTAAAAATGAATAAACAAAAACAGAAGGCCACATGATCAGAGTAAAAGAGAACTCACTGCCTGGTATAATTTTAAATATTCTGCAACTGTCCACAGTATTTTAATCTTAGCTAACTGCTTTAATTTCAGTCAGCCACCTGTTCTTATATTCTGTGGCACTCAAAGGATGTTTGATGCACTGTCTTGTTACAGCTCTTGTATACATTTTTAAAGAATACTGAAGAGAAGCAAGAAGACCCAAACCTGTGTTGTCATCCTTCACAATTCTCTTGTGAAGTTTAACCTTCCATTGCTTGGTAAAATATCATTTTACCTTAAGAACATATAGACCTCACGAAGGCCGTTAACACTGGAACCTGCCTGGAAGTAGGAAGGTTTCTGCATTCTATTTCCCAGCAGAGGCCATCACACCCAACTCCCGCTGTGGGTGCTGTGGAGTGTGGCTCCCTCTGGTGTCCTTTAGTGGAACGGCAACGGGGGACCGAGTTAGCTCCCCGGCTGAGTTATGGGGTACTGCTGTCACAGGATAGCAAGGTACTCCCCACTCCAGGTCTCACCCCCTTGGGTGAGGCACTCTCCCGGTACCCATCCCTTCCTCACTCACATCACCCTGGTTCTCCCTGCGGTCCTGCCTTTGATGGTACGTGTAGCGCATGCGGCCGTTGCTGTAGACATGGACGTTACCTGGGGGTCAGAGGGACTGAGTCAGGAGTGGGGCTGCTGGGAAGAGGAGAGAGGCTGGCATCCCATCTCCCACCATCACCACCAGGGAGGCCTGGACGTGGGGGAGAGCAGGGAAACTTACTAGATGGAAAGCCACCACCAAAAACATGTTGAAGAGGTCTTCAGGGGAGATGTCAGCCTCAAAGCCGCGGTGGAAGTCCCCATGCCCATGGCCGTGCCGGGCTGCCTGGCCCTTGTCATCACCGAACTGGTCATACTGCTTCCTTTTCTCTGGGTTGCTCAGTACCGCATATGCTGTGCCGATGGCTAGAAGCAAGAAAGGAAGCAGAAAGGTGAGGCCCAAGGACACTGAGGGGTAGGCCCATGGTGGCCAAGTGCTCACTTCCTTCAGGTGTTCAAGTGGTGCCCTAAGGTGCGGACGTGGGGCGGGAGGAGGGATGCTGGAACACCTCTGAATGAACCGGGGCAGCCTGGACTGGGTGGAGGATTAACACTCAGTCCTCACTCTCCCACCACGTGGTGAAGGTCCAACTTTTTTCTATCGATCAGGTCCTTTATGGGCATTACCCTATTTACTGCTAAGAGCTCATCTCCATTTTACCAATGAGAAAACTGAGTCTCAGGGAGGTTAAGTGTAAGCTCACACAGGTCTGACGCTGCAGAGCCAGGAATCAAACCCAGGTGAGTCTTGCTTCAGGTCTGCTCTCTGACTTTATGAAAACCACCAAAATACTGCCTCCTCACTCCTTTCTCCTGGGGTGTCTGGTGGGATGGGGCATCCTTTCTGGAGGGTATGTAATCTTCAAGTCACCACAGCACAACACAAGGCGAACAAACAGGTGCCGTGCTATTGTAAACCGGAGAGTGGGAACTGCCAAGAGGGGCCAGGCCCCGGGCTCTCGTCGAGACTCCACTGCTGGTGGTGTGGCCTGGGCAAGCCCTCTCTTCCCTGGGTCCAGGTCCCAGCTGCGGTTCCTCGGCCCAGCCTCCATTAGAACTGCCAGAGGTGGGGAAGCCTGTGCCTGGAAGGCCCCAGCTCTGAGCCCTCCTTGGTCTCTCCTCCTCCTCCAGCGGCCCACACTCTCAAGGCAGCAGGTCAAAGCTGCATCTGCTTCAGAATGTGCAACTCCTAGAGAATGAGAATGCCTTTCCTTCCACTGTGACAGGGCCCCGAGGCCAGGGCTGGAGAAACAACCCCAGCCACCTTGCCTCCTCATTCCTTTCTCCCTTCTGCCCCGGGCTGGCGGACAGGCATTGGGGGAAGATGCCTGCAGACTGCCCCACTGGGCACCAACCCTGAGCAGCCTGCAATGGAGCACCTGGGGGTGGCCCCAAGAGGCACACATGGCCTTGAGGGTCTGTTCTGTGCAGGCTCCCCACCTGGCGACGGTCATAGCCCCGGTACAGCATAGCACCCTGCCTGGGCTGGGGAAGGGAGCCAGTCACCACACCCCAGAGGGAGGTGAGCCTAAGACCATGAAGGTCTCGTGGAGGACAGCCATGTGTGAGAGAAGAGAAGGGATGTCTGTGGAACTGCAGGCCTAGCAACTCAGCACTGGCACAGAGCTGCCATGTGTGCCTGCTGTGTTCAATAAAAATATAAACGATTAAAGGGCAGCTTATGTTTTCAGCCAGAACTGAAGCCCCCTCCCCAGAAATAACAGGCCCTGAGTCCAGAGAGACTGCCACGTCCCCTACTGGAGGTGAGCGCTTGTGTGTGGTGTGGGTGTGTGGGTGTGTGTGTGTGTAGAGACGGGTGGGTTGGCTGCAGATGCTGGTCTGAGACCAAGCTCTAATCCAGGCCACCAAGCTTCTCAGAACAGGGAAACAACTTTCAAGCTCCCAGGATGTGGAAGTGACACAGGTGGGTCAGGAGGCCTCCTCCAGCCCTTCAATCAGCATGTGACCTGGCAAAGGCACTGGTTCTCAGCTCCCATACTGTAACTCCGGGGAGGGAGGGGGAAGGAGAGAGAGGAGCGGTGCCAACTACACTCTGAGACTGCGGGGTGGGAGGCAACTACAGAGCCTTCTTCCCCAAAGCAGCTCCTGAGCTGGGAGGACTTGGGTCCAAGGCAGCTTCCAGGAAAAGCCCCTCCTCCCTCCCAAGGACAGGAGATGAGAACACCCAAGCACAGGCGCCCAGGGCAGCTTACCTTTGAAAGCTTCAGTGGCTCCAGGCGCATGGTTCTTGTCAGGGTGGAATTTGAGGGCTAGTTTGCGGTAGGCCTTCTTCAGGTCCTCATCTGAGGCCCCTCGGCTCACCCCCAGGATCTCGTAGTAATCTTTACACTGCTTGACCCTGGAGGAGGAGGGGGTAGAATCTGGTGAGGGAGCTCTCGTGGGCCCAGGCTGGGAAGGGAGGTGGCTGATGAAAGAACAGTGTGGGCGCCCAGCTCTGAGTAGGCTGGGGGACCAGTAGGACAGGCCCAGCAGAGACTGCAAGAATATATTTAGGATTTAAGAGGGGGCAGCTGCTGTTTCTGCCAGGCCAGGAACCATTTCCCTGAGCTAACAACAGCACCCTTGCTGCAGGCACCTAGGAAGGACTGTCAGTCAGGGGCCTCTGCCCAAGGGCAGGTGTGCCCTGGGTTGGGCAGCTCTGCACTCCTGGCAATCCGAGGCTGAGGGGCAAACAGGCCCAATGTGGAAGGTGTCTGTCTACCCATCACAGGGCTCCGAAGAGATGCTATTTCTCTCCCTCTAATTTTTACTCCTGGGGTCCCTGGAGACTCCTGACTCTTGGCCCACAGTTGGTTTCTTTCTTTCTAATGCTTATTTTTATTCGGCTGTGCTGGGTCTTAGGTGTAGCATTTGAACTCTTGTTTGCAGTATGTCGGATCTAGTTCTCTGATCAGGGGTTGAACCTGGGCCCCAGTATTGGGAGTGTGGAGTCTTAGCCATAGGACCACCAGGAAAATTCCCATCACCAGTTCCTATTGCCTATAGCCCATGGGCTTGTCTGGTCAAAGTCCTGTCTGGTCAGAAAGATGTAAATTCAGCAAATACTTTTATGGGAAACTATCATCACACTGGGTCACACACAGGCCTGAAGCTTGACAACATCTTTACTAGCAGCCAGGACCACGGGAGAGTGACCGCAGAGGGACTCCCCAGGCTAGCTGGTGGGGAGACCTCTGGAGAAATGCGAGCAGGAGTATCTAATCCTGAGCAGCCGTGACTGGGCTGTCTCAGCCTGGTGTGAGCTGCTCCGTGCTGGGCCTGCCCACGCCTTGAGGGATAACTCCCCGTCTCCACTCTACCCCACACAGGCTCTGATCTGAAAGGGTCTTTGTTGGGGGCAGGAGTGTGGGTAGGGGGAGTATCTGGAGGGGAGACCAGGCCTCATCTCTGACAAACGGGGCTGTGTAAAGAGGCCCAGGATCTGCCTGTGGCTGTGGAGGCCGGGCAACATCAGCGGTTTCCAGCCTTTGCTGTGGGCTGCCGGGGGAGCAGGAACAGTGGGGGCCCAAGGCCCACACTAGACTCCAGGGCCTCATGGGAAATAGGAGAGGGCCTTGTGAGCCTGACTTCTGAGCATCCTCCAGCCTCAAGGTCCTCCCAGGCGAGGTGGACGACGGGAGGCAGGAAGCCTTCTCTAGATATGAAAACGTCCCAAGCCCCAGGCTCTGGCCCTCCCCCCTGCCCAGTCCTCTACCTTTTCACGGCTGCTACTTGCTCGGCGGTGTAGCCTTTGGTGCTCTCTCCTCCTCCCGCCTCACCGTTGGCCGAGGGCGCATTGGCCCCAGCTGCTTTCCTGTGGGTCGCGTGAGTTGCCTCTGTGGGTTGGGGCTGGTCGCCGGCAGGCTGTGGTTTCTGGCTGAGGGACTCAATCAGGGCTGTGCAAAAAGCAAGACAACTGTTCAGGGTTCCTGCTCCAGCAACGGCTGAGGGCCTGCCTGGCCCTGGGAGATCCTAGGACCCCTGCAGCCCACCCACTCTTCTTCCCAACATAGCTTGATCCTTTCCTGACTTGGGCCTGAGGGCCTAAGGGGATACTCGCTTGCTCTCTGAGGAGCCACAGTTCTGAGGGTAAACCCAGCACAAAAATAAACTATTAATCTTTTAGGTTTTTAAAATCCCAAAGTAATATGTGTAACAGCCACCCTCTGTTGAGTGCCAAGATGGGCAAAGCGCTCTGTAAGGGGGGCTCCACTTGGCAGGACCATCAGAGTCAGTAGGGACTGGGAGGAAGGCCTCCTCCCGCTCAGCTGTGGAGAGGACAGGGAGTAGTGATGCTGCCCCAGGGGGCCGGGGTGTGTGGGGCTCAGGACACACATCTGCTGTGCTCATGGCTTGCTACTGTTTACCTTCTTCAAAAGGCTGGCCACGGCCAGTGTCCTGCTTCAGCGCTCACAGTCTGTAGAGGGCATTAGCGGTCATGCTCAGAGAGGCTCACAGATATCCAAACACAAGTCCTGGGTGCCTTTTGATTCAATGAGGAAAGGCTCATGTCTCTGGGAGGAGTCCCCTGTGCCCACTCATTACAGGCCCAAAGCCAGCTCTGAGCCCGAGTCATGCCTGGGGAACAGCACCCTGGGAATCCAGGCATCTGGGCCATCGCAGGGACCTGGGACCCCTCCGTGCAGAGGAGAGGCAGCAGTGCAGCCTGGCTGGTCCCCAACTTCCTTCCAATATGCCAGGCATTTGCTGGGCTCCAGGCACTATGATGCACGCGGGCCTGGAGGAGGCCCAGAGCCGGGCTCCAGGGAGAGAGCACTGGGGCCTGAGTGGCCCACTGTTTCCTGAGCCACAGCCACTTGGACACTTGCATGTTCTCACCGAGTCAGCAGCTGGGGGATACAAACACAGAGGCTGGCAGGTGAGCTGGCCCTGCGTGAGGGGGTGGAGGGGCTCCTGCAGCCAAGTCCAAGAGGGTGCTCAGAGAGAAGCCACAGTGGTGAGTGCTCTCCGTGAGTCAGCAGGCCTGGACACGGTGCTCTGCATGTATTCGCTCATTTAATCTTTTAAAAAATTAATGATTTCTTTTGGCTGTGCTGGGTCTTCGTTGCTGCATGCAGGCTTTCTCCAGTTGCAGAGAGCGGGGGCTACTCTCTGGCTGTGGTGCTCAGGCTTCTCATTGCGGCAGCTTCTCTTGCCGCGGAGCAAAGGCTCTGGACACGCAGGCTTCAGTGGCTGCAGCACAGGGCCTCGTTGGCTGTGGCACGCCGGCTCTAGGGCGCGGGCTCAGCAGTTGTGGCGCATGGGCTTAGCTGTTCTGCAGCATGTGGAATCTGCCTCCACCAGGGATGGAACCTCTGGCCCCTGCACTGGCAGGCAGATTCCTATCTACTGCGCCACCAGGGAAGTCCTTGCCCGTTTAATCTTGACAGTGGCCTCGGAGCTGGGCCTCATCACTGTCATCCCTGTTATAAGGGAGGAGCTGTGTTTGATCACCTTGCCCATGGCTACACGAGGTGAGTGGCAGCACTCGAGTTCCAGGATGTCCAGCTCCAGAAACCATGCTCTTGACTACTCTGTCATCCCAGACCACATGAGCCTGGCAGGAGAAGCCCCTTCCAGCCATGTTGTTCTGAGAAAGAAGTTCATTCCCAAAGACCCAGGCAAGAATAGTGGAGTGGGTTGGCATGTCCTCTTGCAGGGGATCTCCCCACACAGTAGGTGAAGATAAAATGAGACGTGGAACTAGCTGGCACAGACACTGACATACAGTAAAAGTTCAAAATGAGGAGCTGCTAATACTGTGACCTGGGCCGATGAGCTGGCTGGCCAGGGAGCTGAGGTGACCGAGCTGGGGGGTGGGCAGGGCACTCCACATCTTGGGGAAGCCAAGTCTCAGCCCCCAGTAGGCTCTGGACTCAGCTGTAACCATGAGATGTCAAGCCATCCCAGGCTCCAGTTTCACGCCGGGTACCAAGGATACGGCAAAAGTAGAAACCAACAAAGTGATTCTGATCAAGACAGGACTGAGTGAGGAGCCGGTCTGCTGGTTTCCTAAGGCTTTTAAAGAGGTTGTTTATTTTGATTTCTCTGGAAGCCCCAAGGATCCAGGCTGATGCCCTCAGGAAAATATGACTGGCCAGTTACTGCAGATACACAGGAGCATCAGCCAGGAAGTGGGATGGACTCTCTCCGGTACCTTTCAGGGAAGATTCTGGAAGATTTTTTAGGCAGTTATGTGGACTCAGCCCTTCTAATTTCCCTACACTGCACAAAGACAACGCAAAGGGGAACAAATGTGCTCCGGGTCACACAGAAGATTGCTGTTTGAGGTGGCAAGTCAAGATTTCTGGGTGCTAACAATTAAGACTCTCTTGTGGCAAGGACAACCCTCTGCCAGCCCCTGGATATGACTGCCCCATGCTGTCTCACTGTTACACCCGTCACAGCACAGCGCCTGGGAAGCAAAGTCACAGAAGAGTGGGCAACAGAATAGCTCAGTGTGGCGATGGAGTTAGACAGACAGGGTTGAGTTCAAATCCCAACTCTGCCCCTTCTCAGAAAAGCTGGCAGACAGACAGAAAGAAGGGAAACTGGAGGAAGAGACCAAAGCTGGGGTGGGAGCAGGAGCCACTGAGGTGGAGGTGAGACCATCTGTACAGACAAAGCTACTAGAGGAGACCCCTCCTCAAACCCAGACTGGAGAGTCAGACTGCCTGCTTCAAACCTGGCCCCGCCACTCAACAGTGGTGTTTCCTTGGACAAGTCAACTTAGCTTCTCCATGTGAACCTGGGTCTCCCTCAAGACAGCTCAAACAGTAAATGAGTGAATGCCCTCAAAGCACTGAGCACCGCCTCCAGTAAACACTGTGTCACCCCGAACACGTCCTCTCCAGGCTCTCTAGGTACCTACAGTGCTCAAAGTAGTTGGGAGATGGAGGCCAGATTAGAGGAAGAGCCTGGGAGCGGGGCTGCACAGTCTGGATCCTTTGCTAATTAGTCACGTGGCCTTGTCAAGTTACCTAATTCCTCAGTGAAGACACAGGGCTGTTCAGAGGGTTAAAGAAGATTCAATAAAACAAGATAAAAGGAAGGACTGAGTACACAATGGGGTACATAAAGGCTGACCAACTTGAATAGACAGCTCCACACTCTGGACCTTGCCAGTCCTAAAACATCCCTCACTCCTAGACCCTGAATGCCAAACCCTCTCAGTGGCCTGTCCTCTCTTCTCTCGTGTGCTGGCCTCCCTGACTGAGCCTGAACCCCAGAGCCGGCACCACCCAGAACCTTGGGCAGCCTCTGCATGGACCTGGAATCTGGGACTTCCTGACATCTCTTGGTTACACCTCAGTTCACAGCCTGCTGAGTGTTGAGACTTTAACTTCTGAAGCCCTGGCGCCTCCCAGCCCCCGACCTTGGGTCCCCTCACCTCCCTGGCTGGCCTGCTCCTGGGGCTAGCCGGTTCATGAGCCCAGATCATGACATTACCAGCTATTCATTTTGAACCTCGTCAGTCTGTGCCAGGTGCTTCACAGAAGCTGAGGCAGCCGAGCTGTCCTCCACGGCTAACCTTCACTCTGGATGCTGGAAACACACAGGCCTGTAGATGTTCTTAACAGCTCCCAGGAAAACGCAGTGCCTTCCACCACTGTCGCTAAGCCCGAGGCAAAGCCACTGCTTACCAGGCTGCAGGACTGGATATAAACTCTCAGAAAGGGACTGACTGGCTCCATTCCCCTGCCCTGTGACTCCTCACCTCAGGGCCCCACCCCTGCTCCAGAGCACATCAGTCCAGCCCCTGGTGCCTTCCCATCCCACCTCCTGCAGCAGTTTCAAGTCCTCTTGGACCCTTTCACTGTGAGGTCCTTGGACCCTTCAAGATTTCTCTGAGGCTCCTCTCACTCCTAACCTTTCCCTGTCTGTCCTTCCAGGTCTCCAAGACCAGTCCTCCTCTGATGCTCTTGATTCTCCGCCTTTCATTTCTTGACTTGCCCTTTTCCCACGTGGCCTCTGCAGCAACGGACAGTGCTGCTCACCACCTCCTTGACACGGCTCCACGGCTACCAGGCCGCTGCTCCCTCCTGGGACTGCCTCTTCTGCTGTTGCTCCATCTCACCTCTTGCTTCCTCTGTCTCTGCCCATTGGCTACGGGCAGATGTGGCAATGACTGTGCCTGCAGTAACCTCTGCTACACATTCACACCTTCCCACAGTGACCTCAGCCAGGCACAACTCCAGTGAGCTCCGTCCAACTGATGATGACTCTCAGCTGGAACTGGGAGCTCTCTCCTGAGCTCCAACCTGACAGCTTATTTGGAACATCCCACCAGCACCTTGCACTCTGCCCATCTCTGCCTACCCATGTTCTTTAGCTTGGTTTCTTCCTAATCACATAGGGTTGGATTCTGAGTCCCCACTTCTCGACAGCATCCTTCTTACAGAAGCCTCAGCACCTCTCCTCCAGTGAATTTATTCTGATCCATGCTGCCTTACCTTAGGCCCTTATAACTCCTAACCCACTCCACGCAATTGTCTCCCAACTGATTTCTGCCTTGAGTCTCTCTTCCCACTCAATAACCCTATATGTTGTTTTAAGATCAGTACCCTATCTTCCAACTGCTATCAAAAATTTCATTTTTCCACTAACTACAGAATAAAGTGAAAATATCCCGGTATGGCAGGAAAGGATTCCTTGTCTGGTCCCATCCTATTTTCAACCATAGTCCCCTCCATACTCAAATTACCACCTCCACGGCCTCCACATCTTGTTACACTCAGTCTCTTTCCCCACAACTCTTACAACTTCCAGCCTCCATATCTTTCCCCCTACATGCCTTTCTCAAGCCCCCTACTCTCCTCTGAAGTGCAGTTAAAACATGGCCTCTTATCCCACTCCCTGAAGCCTTCCCTCACTGTGATCTACCATTATTTTCACATCCCTGTCATGAGACTACTATAATTTACTCTCCATGCTTCCTACCCTCAAGACTCCCCTCCACCTGGTGAAGGGCAGGGACTGAATTTTTCACATCCACCCAGAGGTTCTCAGCATCTAACACTGGGTTTCATTTCTGTTTAATCACAGCTCCTGTTTTCCAGTTTGCAATATCATCTTTTCTGTAACTGTCTCCTTCACTAGATGTAAGCTCCTTAAGGTGAATGATCACATCTTACCAATCCTTCTATAACCACTTAGCACCAAGCAGAGACTTGGCAAACAAAAACAAAGAAGTCTTTGCATTAAATGAGTATGTGGAATGAGTTCAAAATTTAAACATCAAGTGTAGACAACTACCTAGTATTTTTTAACCAAGGTTTCCTTATCTCAAGCCCAGATCACCCCTACATCCCTGTCAGCTCAGTGCAGGGCTGCAAATGGCACAAGGTAAAGTTTATAGAGAGCTGAGAGGCATCTACCCTTTCTAGAATAATATGAATATGACAAATATGCAGGAGGTCACACCTCTGCCTGAGCAAATTCCAGTACTTGTGCCCCAGGAAGGACACCATCCAAGCACTTGAAGTGTGCCAGGGGGCCCTGGTAACAGAAGAGTTCCACAGGCCATGCTGTTACCATCCATTCTTGGCTGCCTGTTTCTGAACCTCCAGAAGTACCAGTCAGTCCAGGAGCTGCCCTCGTGCCCCTGTATACAGAGGGCTCTCTTACAGAGTGTGATTTCATAGAAAAGTTCCTTGAGCAGGTTACCTCAGGAGCTGTGGGAAATAGAGACTGAAACTCTCTCTAAAGCAAACAGGCCAAACCTGCAGTCAGGAGGGAGAGAAGCTCAGGCATTCTAGACTGCCTCTTCCACCACTACTCCCCTTTCTCAGTTTCATAATGTGGGCATGAAGGGTTAGAAAGCTAACTGCTGCTGTTCAGTTTCATTTTATTCCTTTAGCAAACATGTAAAGACTCACAGAACTTTGCAATTTCTAGCTGTGTAACCTTGGACAAGTCCCTAGCCTCTGAGGTATTTCCTTATCTACAGAACAAAGATAATGATCTGCTCGGCCTCCCTGACAGGGCAGGTTCAAGACAAAAATGTACTGAAAGAGCTGTCTAAACTGAAAAGCTCTTTTGGGTATGACTGTTATTCACATTATCTGTGCCAGCCCTCCAATTTTCCAGATGAGGAAACCCAAGCTCAGAAAGAGCACAGCGTAGCAGTTAGGATGAAAACTCCCATCTTCTGAGTACCTGCTGTCCGCCAGTTTACTTAGTGGTAATTGCAGGTACAAACTCTGTATTTTTAATGAACTACCTCTGTCTCTCCTCCAGCGTGTGAAGAAAAACACCGAAGACTTAGGTTAAAGAAAAAAAAAAAAAAGGCTTCCTGGATAGACTGAGTGGTACAGACAACCTCACTGTTCCCTCTCTGGTTTGGAAACAGTCCAGGGCCGCCTAGCAGCCTGGTGCTGTCCAGCCGCTCATATGGCCGGCCACTGGCGGACTCTTGGGGGCGAGAGTAGGTGGGAGTGGTGGAGGCCATCGCTCTGCATCTCGCAAGCGGGAGAAGAGGCTCCAGGAGGGAGTGAGGGGGTGTGTGGAACGGGAAAAGGCAGGCTCTACTCTGATGAGGGTGGTCCTTGACCCTAGCCCGGAGACGTGCCAGGGAGTGAACATACGGAGATGACTTTTCAGGCCGTCCGAAGGTTAGAAGTCCTCTTTCTTTCTCTAGAACTTATTTCTTCCTTCAGAGGAGTTATGTTTATTTTCCTAAACTATAATATTTCCCAGGCCGGCAACTGGCCCTGGGCCACTGAATGGCCCCTTGGGAAAAGTAGTTCGATTTCGCTTCCATATAAGTTCCTTTCGCCCCATCTGTCAGAGCCTCTCATTCTTGGGAACTCCAAATCTCAGAGGGTTCCGCAAGCACCTGGAAAGCTAAAGTCACCGTTGCCCCTGTCACCAAGTGTCCAGAATCCCGGAGAGGGTTGGGAGCCAAAGACTACACCTCCCGAAGGCCACCGCGCGTCTCAGTGCGCAGGCGTAGCCGCGCCTCGCCACCCCTCCCCCTCCTCCAACTGCTCCCGTCGGTCCGTTCCCGTATTCCCCCATCAGTTCTAATGTCCCCTCAGTGTCTCCGGCATCTTACACTCACCGCGAACTCGCGGCGTCGGGTACAGCCGCTGCGCCTTCTCCAGGAAGCGGAGCGCTCGGTCCGGCTGGTTGCTCTGGATGGCCTTAAGGGCGATGCTAATACAGCGCTCGGCTTCATCCTTGTTGGATTCCATGGCGGAACCAGAGCGCGGAACCAGGGAGGGGGAGGCCGGGCGAGCGAAGGGCTGCGCCAGCAGCCGGCGCGTCTAGGGGCAGGCGGTCGCAGGGTGATGACATAAACCCTCCGCCCCTCCTTCCCTGAGGTTTGAGCGAGGGCGGAAGCGCTACCGTATGTCTTCTAAGAGCGCGAAGTTTAAGAGAGGCCCTAATGGTGCAAGCTCACATTCCAAGCGGTCATATGCCGAGGTCTTAAAGTTTTGTATGTTCGCAAGTTCTTGGTAGTAACTCTATGCATTTGAAACGAAGGTTTCTTATTTAGTCTTCGACAGATATTTGGGTACCCGCTATTTGCCAGGTTAGATATTATCAGTTCAGTTCAGTTGCTCAGTCGTGTCCGACTCTTTGCGACCCCATGAATCGCAGCACTCCAGGCCTCCCTGTTCATCACCAACTCCCGGAGTTCACTCAGACTCACGTCCATCGAGTCCGTGATGCCATCCAGCCATCTCATCCTCTGACGTCCCCTTTTCCTCCTGCCCCCAATCCCTCCCAGCATCAGAGTCTTTTCCAGTGAGTCAACTCTTCGCATGAGGTGGCCAAAGTACTGGAGTTTCAGCTTTAGCATCATTCCTTCCAAAGAAATCCCAGGGCTGATCTCCTTCAGAATGGACTGGTTGGATCTTCTTGCAGTCCAAGGGACTCTCAAGAGTCTTCTCCAACACCACAGTTCAAAAGCATCAATTCTTCGCCGCTCAGCTTTCTTCACAGTCCAACTCTCACATCCATACATGACCACTGGAAAAACCATAGCCTTGACTAGATGGACCTTTGTTGGCAGAGTAATGTCTCTGCTTTTGAATATACTGTCTAGGTTAGTCATAACTTTTCTTCCAAGGAGTAAAGCGTCTTTTAATTTCATGGCTGCAGTCACCATCTGCAGTGATTTTGGAGCCCAGAAAAATAAAGTCTGACACTGTTTCCACTGTTTCCCCATCTATTTCCCATGAAGTGATGGGACCAGATGCCATGATCTTCGTTTTCTGAATGTTGAGCTTTAAGCCAACTTTTTCACTCTCTTTTTCACTTTCATCAAGAGGCTTTTTAGTTCCTCTTCACTTTCTGCCATAAGGGTGGTGTCATCTGCATATCTAAGGTTATTGATATTTCTCCCGGCAATCTTGATTCCAGCTTGTGTTTCTTCCAGTCCAGCGTTTCTCATGATGTACTCTGCATATAAGTTAAATAAGCAGGGTGACAATATACAGCCTTGATGTACTCCTTTTCCTATTTGGAACCAGTCTGTTGTTCCATGTCCAGTTCTAACTGTTGCTTCCTGACCTGCATACAGATTTCTCAAGAGGCAGGTCAGGTGGTCTCGTATTCCCATCTCTTTCAGAATTTTCCACAGTTTATTGTGATCCACACAGTCAAAGGCTTTGGCATAGTCAATCAAGCAGAAATAGATGGTTTTCTGGAACTCTCTTGCTTTTTCCATGATCCAGCAGATGTTGGCAATTTGATCTCTGGTTCCTCTGCCTTTTCTAAAACCAGCTTGAACATCAGGGAGTTTACGGTTCACGTATTGCTGAAGCCTGGCTTGGAGAATTTTGAGCATTACTTTAGTAGCGTGTGAGATGAATGCAATTGTGTGGTAGTTTTAGCATTCTTTGGCATTGCCTTCCTTTGGGACTGGAATGAAAATTGATCTTTTCCAGTCCTGTGGCCACTGCTGAGTCTTCCAAATTTGCTGGCATATTGAGTGCAGCACTTTCACAGCATCATCTTTCAGGATTTGAAATAGCTCAACTGGAATTCCATCACCTCCACTAGCTTTGTTCGTAGTGATGCTTTCTAAGGCCCATTTGACTTCACATTCCAGGATGTCTGGCTCTAGATTAGTGATCACACCATCATGATTATCTGGGTGAGTAGAAAACAGAAGTCCCTGCCCTCATGGAGCCTACATTCTAGTGTGTGTAGTGGGGTTGGGGAGATGTTGGATAAAGAGATCTACTCATTTAGTGACAAATGCTAAGAAGGAAAAAAAAAGATAAAGAAGTAAAGGGATTGAGAGTGGACAGTGCTATTTTAAAATAACCTGATAGGAGAAAGCTCTCAGAAGCTGTAATTTTAATAGAAATCTGAATTCAGGAGAGAGAGCAGATAATTCAGATGTGACTACCTGGAAGAAAGGTGGTCCAGGCAGAAGGAAGAGCAAATACAAAGACTCTGAAAGGAGAATTTTCTTGATGAGTTATTACAGATCAACAAGGAGCATATAGAATTCCATTGTACTGTGGGATCCAGTTCTGTCAGATTCTCACATATCTGATCAATCCAGTGAAAGCAGTCTTACTAATGTTACTAATGACCTGCATTGGCAAATCTATCAGTCATTTCTCAGTCCTTATATTATGTGGCCTCCCCAGCGAGATTTGGTAAGAGTCTTACCACAGATAAGGGTTAGGAGGCTACTACTATAATCCATAAATGCTCGGCTGGATGAAGCACAAGCTGGAATCAAGTTGCTGGGAGAAATATCAATAACCTCAGATATGCAGATGACACTACCCTTGTGGCAGAAAGTGAAGAACTAAAGAGTCTTTTGATGAAAGTGAAAGGAGAGAGTGAAAAAGTTGGCTTAAAGCTCAACATTCAGAAAACGAAGATCATGGCATCTAGTTCCATCACTTCATGGCAAATAGATGGAGAAACAGTGGAAACAGTGGCTGACTTTATTTTGGGGGGCTCCAAAATCACTGCAGATGGTGATTGCAGCCATGAAATTAAAAGACGCTTACTCCTTGGAAGAAAAGCTATGACCAACCTAGACAGCATATTAAAAGCAGAGACATTACTTTGCCAACAAAGGTCCATCTAGTTAAGGCTATGGTTTTTCCAGTAGTCATGTATGTATGTGAGAGTTGGACTGTGAAGAAAGAGTGGCGTAGTATTGATACTTTTTATACTTTTGAACTGTGGTGTTGGAGGAGACTCTTGAGAGTTCCTTGGACTGCAAGGAGATCCAACCAGTCTGTCCTAAAGGAAGTCAGTCCTGAATGTTCACCTGGAAGGACTGATGTTGAAGCTGCAACTCCAATACTTTGGCCACCTGATACAAAGAGCTAACTCATTTGGAAAGACCCTGATGCTGGGAAAGAATGGGTGAGAGGAGAAGGGGATGACAGAAGATGAGAGGGTTGGATGGCATCACTGACTCGATGGATATGAGTTTGAGTAAGC
Source organism: Nanger dama (assembly GCA_917880005.1). Classification (NCBI taxonomy): domain Eukaryota; kingdom Metazoa; phylum Chordata; class Mammalia; order Artiodactyla; family Bovidae; genus Nanger; species Nanger dama. Next base: position 17,312,401 of record CAKJTW010000028.1, on the reverse strand, counting down.
TCTGGGAGTTGGTGATGGACAGGGAGGCCTGGCATGCTGAGATTCATGGGATGGCAAAGAGTCGGACATGACTGAGTGACTGAACTGAACTATAATCCAAGTGAGAATTAATAGTAACTTGGGATAAAGGTGGTGGTAGAGGTGGTGAGAAGTAGTCAAATTCTGGATATATTTTGAAGGCAATCAAAATTAATTTTCTAATGGACTGGATGTGGAATGTGAGAGAAAGAAAGAAGTCAAGGATGATTACAAGATTTTGCCCTGAGTATGTGGAAGAACTGTTTCCGTTTACTGAAACTGGGAGAAGTTCATGAGAGGAGCAGTTTGGTAGGAGGAATATTAGATGTCTGATTTAGGGTGGTTTAAGTTTGTGATGTCTTTTGGAGTCAAGTGGAGATGCAGAGTAGAAATTTGTATATATGTAGGGTTTAGGGATGAAGATGGGACTGGAAATAGAATTTTGGCAATTATCAACATACATTAAATTGTAACAGGAGGGAAAGCAGCAGGATGCAACTTTTGAAAGAATGACATAGCCCCAGGACACAACATCAACTAATTAGAATCAAATGGGACCAAAGATGGTAGACATGGCTAGACCTTGATCCTGAATCAGCAAGTGAAATGACACCCAGAGGTGCCACGACAGTTCCAAGTCACTAAGACCAAGGAGTGGGCGGTGGCCCAAGTCCAGGAAATCTCCACCCCTTCCCCAAAATAGTTGGAATAGTCCTCCCACTCATTAACATATGAAATTACCCAGCCTATAAAAACTAACTATGCCACATTTCACAGCCACTGGATTCACCCTCTGATGGCCCACACTCTGTGGAGTGTGCTTCTCTCTGTATCTGAATAAATCCACTTCTTACCTATCACTTTTTCTCTCACTGAATTCTTTCTGCAATGAGGCATCAAGAACCTGAGCTTCTTCATTAGGACCTGAAACCAGGTACTGTGAGTTTTGGCTGGGTTCGGGTCCCAGTCATGTGGGTTAGAGTCCCAATCTGAGGTAAATGGTTTCATACTGACATTTAAAGTTTCAAGACTAGGTAGACAAAGACTTATAAATAGTATTTAAAGCCATGGAACCAAACGCACCTAGAAAATGACTGTAGACAGGGTGGAGCCCTTTACCGTGCCCATATGCAGGCGTCTGGAAGAGAAGAAAACTAACTCATAAGGTAAAATTACTTTCTTTTAACAAAAGTTTCAAGGGGGAGGGAGGGGCCAAATTCCAGCAAACCATGTAGGAGACCAGTCACTGTGAGGACTGCGAAATGACCAGCGGATTTTACAAGGTGGAGGTTGAGGGTGACCTTGACCGGCTTGCTGTCAGTGGATGGGAGTGGTAAGAGTCTGACAGGAATGAATTTAGGGAGTGAGAGTGAGGAAGAAGTGGATGAAGAATGGGAATGTGAGGAAGAATATGGAGACGTTTCGGCCATACTTTTGGCACGCAGGATCTCAGTTCCCTGGCCAGTGACTGAACCCAGGCCCCCAGCACTCTTAGCCATTGGGCCACTAGGGAAGTCTGGTTTTGGTTTTTAGGATGGGATATATTATAGCATTTTGTGACAGGAGTTATTTAGCTGTCAAGAAATTTTGGTAAAAGAGGTAAAAATAAAAAGGTAAAAGGTAAAAAGAAAATTTGGCAAAGAGGAGACACAAGAATAGACAGAGGCAGTGGACTCTGGGGCATGGCGACTGCATGGCTTTAGACAGTGACGGGGATGACGTTGATTTTCAGGAGGGAGGCAGTGTGGTTAGGTATACTGCAGGCCAGCTGGCAGATCTGGAAGTGGGAACACAAGGAAGTTCTTTTCAGATAGCTTTTATTTTCTCAATGTAATAAGCAAGGTTGTGCCCTCCTGGCTACACATTCACCCTCGGAAATTTCTTCACATCCAACCTTCCTTTCCATTCTCATTGTTTACTTACCCATGAAGACTCTAAGCTGGCCAATAGGGAGTATCCTGGTGGTGAAGAAATCAGCCTCTCCTTAATAATGAAACAGGCGGGAAGGGGGCAGGGCCCAACATTTAAAAGAATAACATAGTTCGAATATGTGACATAAACTGATTAGAACCAAATAGGCCCATGATGGACAAATGGACTTCCATTAGCCCTTGAGCCTCAGGATATGCTCACTGTAGCTCACCAGCAAGATAAATGACACACCCACGGGTGCCCTGATGGTTCCGAGACCAAAAAGTGGGTGGTGGCCCAGTTTCTGGAAATCTCTGCCCCTTCCCCATAATAGTTGAAATAACCCTCCCACTCATTAGCCTATGAAATGACCCAGCCCATAAAGTTAACCACACCACATTTGAAGGCCACTCTTGCCTTCCTGAGATGGCCCACCCTCTAAAGACAGAGTGTGTTTCTAAGTAAATCCACTTATTACCTATCACTTTGTCTCTCACTGAATTCTTTCTGTGATGAGACGTTGAGAACCTGAGCTCCATTAGGTCCAGAAACCAGATGTGTGATCGCAATTGCAACACCGTGGGCTTTGGTCTGGCCACATGGGTTAGTCCCAAGCTGGTTTTGGCTAGGTTCAAATCCTGGCACATGGGTTCAAGTCCCAATCTGAGGTGAAGGGTTTCAATAAGACAGCCCTACACTTAGAGTCCCTTGGACAGCAGGGAGATCAAACCAGTCTATCCTAAGGGAAATCAACCCTGAATATTCATTGGAAGGACGGATGCTGACGCTTAAGCTCCAATACTTTGGCCACCTGATGTGAAGAGCTGACTCATTGGAAAAGATCCTGATGCTGGGAAAGACTGAGGGCAGGAGGAGAAGGAGACGACAGAGGACGAGATGATTGGATGGTATCACGGATTCAATGGACACGAGTTTGAGCAAACTCAGGGAGATCGTGAAGGACAGGGAAGCCTGGCGTACTGAGTTCATGGGGTCACAAAAAGTCAAACACAACTGAGCAACTGAACAACAACAACACACTTAGAGGGCAGATTCAATCCCTGGGTCAGGAAGATCTCCTAGAGGAGGGCATGGCAGCCCACTCCAGTATTCTTGCCTGGAGAATCCCATGGACAGAAGAGCCTGGCAGGCCACAGTTCACAGGGTTGAAAAGAGTCAGACACAGCTTAAATGACTTAGCACGCACACATGCACACGTCAAGTGAAGGTCTCCACAAATTGTGAGGTCCTTCATATGTGTTAAAGGATAAACACTAGGACACCTATCAAATAGCCTCCTGAGGCTTGTTGACCCAGGACTGCTAGGTAGTCCCCTGTCCTGCTAAGTATGTCTTCTATCTCCTGAGTGTTATGAGGTCCCCCTCCTTGGGCTGACAACAGGCACTTCATTTTGTGAAGAGGGTGCTTGTGTGTAAAAGGCAGCCTGTAATTTATTGTGTTAAGGAACTGGACTTTGCTCAGCTGGAGCTGCTGCTGCTAAGTCGCTTCAGTCGTGTCCGACTCTGTGCGACCCCATAGACAGCAGCCCACCAGGCTCCCCGTCCCTGGGATTCTCCAGGCAAGAACACTGGAGTGGGTTGCCATTTCCTTCTCCAATGCATGAAAGTGAAGTGAAAGTGAAGTTGCTCAGTCATGTCCGACTCTTTGCGACCTCATGGACTGCAGGGGGCTCCCTTCGTCCATGGGATTTTCCAGGCAAGCGTACTGGAGTGGAGTGCCATTGCCTTCTCCAGATTGCTCAGCTATTGGCTGGTAAACCCGCCTCTTCTTTCCCACAAGGCAAATCAATTTTGAGTTCATAGTCAATAATTTGGCTTGGTTGGCAGGTCTGGAGTAGTATGGATCTGAAGAGGTAGGCTGGGTGGAAGTCTATGTATAGTAGGACATTTTCCTGCCTTATTTCACAGAACTGTTTCAATTCAGAAAGGCTATATTGTTTCAGAAGGGATTATAAATTGAGCCTGAATGCTGGTCTACCCAACCTCTATGTAATCACTCTCTCCATTTCCTAAAAATCCCAAACCAGGTGTCATGTTTTTGTGCAGAAGCAATTTGACTTTCTACGGTCCTTTCCCAGTTCAAAGGCCAGGAAGAGAGCCACATTTTTGCTCAGTTTATGTTAAATATTATGGCCCTTGGTCTATAGATGTTGTTTAAAAATGGAACTGATATGCAGGGTGACTTGAAATTAGTTTCTCCTTGATAGTTCTTGAAATCAAGATGTCATGATGATGATCTAAGGAAAAAATTAAACATTTTATCATGATTAGCTGAATCATGGTATGGATGGGAGGATGAGGTCTGAAAAGAGACATAATACCCTTAATTGCCTCCACAGATATCCAGGTGAAGTCACTGGGGAAATGAATCTCCCATTGAATCTCAGCTTCTCCTTTTGCTCCCAGAGCTGAAACAGCCCTTGTGGTAGGTGACCACCAGCCTCCAGATTTCTTGGAGGATACCAAGAATTCAGTTCGACCTTAACATGCTTTGATCTCCCATGGTTCCCTCCTCATCTCTCTTCAGATACATCTCACCCCACCTGTATCCATCTGCTGGTCCTCCTTAAATATCTCTTGTGTGTGCATGCTAAGTTGCTTCAGTCGTGTCTCTTTGTGACTCCATGGACGTAGCCTGCCAGGCTCCTCTGTCCATGGGATTTTCCAGGCATGAATACTGGAGTGGGTTGCCATTTCCTTCTCCAGTAGATCTTCCCGACGCAGGGGTCTAACCCACATCTTTTATGTCTCTTGCATTGGCAGGAGAGTTCTTTACAACTAACGCCACCTGTCAAAATCTAACTAGTTCTTCAGGACTAAGCTTAAACTCTGTCTCCTCTGTGGAGAGATGGAATTAATTTAAGTCAGATGTTTGAGATTCCCTGGTGGTCCAGTAGTGTCTAAGACTCTGAGCCCCCAGTGTAGGGGACCCAGCTTGGATCCCTGGTTGGGGAACTAGATCCCACATGCCACCACTGAGAGTTCATATGCTGCAACTAAGCCCTGAGGCAGTTCCGAAAACAGTCAACAGACAGAAAGTCAGATGTTTATCCTGAAAGCTAGGCACTCTAGAGTTTCAGGGATTCAGAGCTGCACTGTGAATAAAGGACAGAACCTGGCATCAGTGAGTCTGCAGTCTACTAAGGGAGGTATTGATTTCCCAGGTGGCACAGTAGTAAAGAATCTGCCTGCCAAGGCAAGAGACATGTGTTTGATCCTGGATTGGAAAGATCCCCTGGAGAAGGAAATGGCAACCCACTCCAGTATTCTTGCCTGGAAAATTCCATGGACAGAGAAGCCTGGAGGGCTACAGTCCATGGAGTTGCAAAGAGTCAGACATGGCTGAATGACTGATCATGCACATATGCAAGGGAGGTGTTAAAAGAATTAGAGGACAGTGGGGTTGGGTGTAAACTTGAAGAGGCGCAGAAGAGGGAGTTGTTGCTTGTGTGTGTAGAAGGGGAAAGCTGTCCTCGGGGAGAGAGGCCGAGGCTGAGAAAGGGCTGACTCTCCAAGAGCTCTCCTTGTGTGGAATTCCCATAGCACTTAAACCTGACCCCTCCATGGAACCCTGGCTTGACTGCCTTGCACAGCTGCTGCTCTTCACTTGTGAGCCTGATTACATCCTGTCTCATACTAAACCAGGATGGAGATCCTGCCCTCATAGTCTCCATGGTCAGATCACTAGCCTGATACCGAATAGGGGCTCAATACATATTTGTTAAATGAATAGAATGACAGGTTTTTCTGTTCCCAAACACTTGATCCAGAGTTTCCCTGAGCTAGCAGGGGTAAATTCCTTCCTAAGGCTTCAGGAAGAAGTGCCAAGTCAGTGGAATGTCCCCTGTTTCCCGTCCTTTGCTCTTTTGCTCTCTGACTCCCCAGTGTCCCCTGCTGCCTCCAAATGTGACCCACCAAGGCCTCCCTTTCAGAGAGCTCTAGGCTCCAAAATGTCTCTGAAGAATCTACCCTTTATTGATAAATGATGAAATGCAGCTGTGTGAATGGTTGAGCATAAGGCTTTCCAATGTATGCTTCTAAGATATGAGTTTGATTTTGGAAACATGTGAATGTTCACCTATTAAAAAAAATAGAGAGGGAAACCTAAACCTTGCTTTGAAGATGATGTAAAATTCACCTGAGTGTGAATGACTGATGAATTTTCAATCTGAGCTCTAACAAACTATTTGTTGGGTGAACACAAGAAGATTTCCCTATAGCATCTCTGGATCTCCCATTTCAGTCATTTGCTCTTTCTCCCTAGAGAAGGAGGAGCTACCCAACTATGGACAGCCAGGGCTTGAGGCCGGGAAACCCTTTCTTCCCAACAAGTCTGCTTCAAGGACATCCTACCAAGCATGGGTTCTTTTGATTCAAACTCCTTTCGATGGCCTCTATTCCCAGCTTCTATTGGGCAAGAGATAGAGCTGGTTAAGACATTGATTCAGACTTCATGTGTTCGTGGTTAGTTGGTCTTGAAATTGGGAGAACCCAGGTGGTTAGCAGATTCCATAGACCCCCCTTCCTGGGTCCTCACATATCTGTCTACCTACTAGATATTTCTACTGGGATCTCTCTCAGGCATCTCATCATATCAAAAATTGCCTCATCATTCTCCACCCAAACCTGGCTCTCTTAGCCTCCCAACCCTCCTGAAGATCACTATCACGTATGCAGTTACACAAACAAATCTGGGTTTCAGGCTGAGTTATTTCCTCTCCCTCACCATCCTCTGATTTGAACACCTCATCCTCATGTCTCACCTCAGGCGTGATTGAAACATCTTTCAAATCTCCAAATCTGTTAGCAGCTCTCCAACTCTGCAGCTATTCCCCTAATCCAGGCTTCCAGCATCTGTTAACTGGATTATTATAGCAGTCTCCAACCTGGATCCCGTGCCAATCCATCTGTAGCCTTGTAGGCAAAGTCATCATTCCAAAATGCAAAGCTCATTATGTCATCTTTCTGCTTAAAACCCTTCAGTGGCTCCTACAAGGCATTAAGATAGAAGTCCAAACTCCTATTGGGGTCCTATAGAACTTGGTTCTATTTTTCTTTTCATCCTTATATAAAGCCATCTGGGCTTGGTATTTTTTGTTCTAAGAAGACTTTAAACTACTGATTCAATTTACTATTGTGTTGTTCAGTCGCTAAGTTGTGTCCAACTCTTTGTGATCCCAGGGACTGCAGCACTCCAGGCTTCCTTGTCCTTCACTATCTCTCGGAGTTTGCTCAAATTCATGTCCATGGAGTTGGTGATGCTATCAATTTACTATAGCTTAGTCTATTCCAAGTTTGATCTGTGGGTTGGGAAGATTCCCCTGGAGAAGGAAATGGCTACCCACTCCAGCATTTTTGCCTGAAGAATTCCATGGACAGAGGAGCCTGGAGAGCTATAGTCCACGGGGTCGCAAAGAGTCAGACATGACTAACACTTTCACTTTCATAGTCTATTCAGATTTTTATTTTTTTATTGTGTCTAGTAAGTTATATTTCCTAGGCAACTATTCATTTCAGATTTATTGGCATAAGTTGTCCATAGTATTATTTTTTGAACTGTGATAGTATCTAGTTATATACATTTGAAAATTCTTAAAATTTTTCTCTTGTTATTTTTTTGTCTGGGTTTTAATCTGTTGTTCTTCTCTCAACTTTTGAGGCACATGCCTAGCTTATTAATTGTAAACCCATCTTCTGTAAACAAGTATGGAAGTTGTTAAGATGTTTCTAACTTTCCCTTTAACTGTGTCTGACAAGTTTTCATATCTAGTATTTTCATTATCATATTCAATTCTAACTTTTTAAAAATTTCCATCATGATGTTTTCTATAACGTATTAGTTGTCTATAAGTGTGTTTCAAAATGCCCAACTGTATTTCTTATCTTTTTGTGAATGACCACCAATCTTAATTAATCCTTGGGTCGCAAAATCACTCCCAGTCTGTACTTCCTGGATACATCCTAGAACTTCCATGCCCAGAGACATGCTTTTTGGCCTTTGGACTTTTGCATACTTTGTTCCCTCTGCCCAGACACTCCTCCTCCCCGCTTTATTAACTCCTACTCAGTGGTCCCAAAGAAGGGCGATGCTAAAGAATCTTCAAATTACCACACAATTGCACTCATTTCACATGCTGGTAAGGTCCTGCTCAAAATCCTCCAAATTAGGCTTCACAAGTACGTGAACCAAGAATTTCCAGATGTACAAACTGGATTTAGAAAGGCAGAGGAACCAGAGATCAAATTGCCAACATCTCTTGGATCACATAAAAAGCAAGAGAATTCCAGAAAAATGTCTATTTCTGCTTCATTGACTATGCTAAAGCCTTTGACTGTGTGGATCACAACACACTGTGAAAAATTCTTAAAGACATGGGAATACCAGATCATTACCTGCCTCCTGAGAAACCTGTATGCAGGTCATGAAGCAATAGTTAGAAACAGACATGAAACAATGGACTGGTTCAAAATTGGAAAAGGAGTATGTCTAGCCTGTATATTGTCACCCTGCTTATTTAACTTCTATGCACAATACATCATGTGAAATGCTGGACCAGATGAAGCACAACTTGGAATCAAGATTGCTGGGAGAAATACCAATAACCTCAGATATAAATATGAAACCACCCTTATGGCAGAAAGCAAAGAGGAACTAAAGAGCCTCTTGATGAAGGTGAAAAAGGAGAGTGAAAAAGCTGTCTTAAGACTCAACATTCAAAAACTAAGATCATGGCATCTGGTCCCATCACTTCATGGCAAACAGATGGGGAAACAATGGAAACAGTGATGGACTTTATTTTCTTGGGCTCCAAAATCACTGTGGATGGTGACTGCAGCCATGAAATTAAAAGATGCTTGCTCCTTGGAAGAGGAGCTATGACAAACCTAGACAGTGTATTAAAAAGGAGAGACATCATTTTGTTGACAAAGGTCTGTTTAGTCAAAGCTATGGTTTTTCCAGTAGTCATATATGTATGTGAGTGTCATATCATAAAGAAGGCTGAGTGCCAAATAGCTGATGCTTTTGGACTGTGGTGTTGAAGACTCTTTAGAGTCCCTTGGACTGCAAGGAGATCAAACCAGTCAATCCTAAGGGAAATAAACCCTGAATATTCACTGGAAGGACTGACTCTGAAGCTGAAGCTCCAATACTCTGGCCACCTGATATGAAAAGTTGATTCATTGGAAAAGACCCTGATGCTAGAAAATATTGAAGGCAGGAGGAGAAGAGGACAGCAGAGGACAAGATGGTTGGATGGCATCACTGACTTGATGGGCATGAATTTGAGCAAGCTCTGGGAGATTTTGCAGTCCGTTGGTCTGAAGAGTCAGATAGGACTGAGTGGCTGAATAACAACAACAACTCAACCATCAGGTCTCATAGTTTCTTAATTAAAAAAAAATTCTCTGCACATCTGTCTTGAAATTCCAATCTGGATTAGATAGTTTTCTGCTTTTCTAAGTGCTATCACACAGCTTACACTTAACCTTACTGCTTGTTGTTTTTTTCCCCTCATTTTGAATTTCCTTCTGCAAACTCCTTGAAGACTCTCCACAATGCCCAGCCACATGACTCTTACCCTCTCACTTGCTGGTAATTCTTGTTCTGGACCCACAGAGAACGATACGTGGCTGCTTCCCTTCCCTCAGGAGTATCATCATATCCACCGCATCTTTTTTTTATGGTTATGGTCCATCACTGGCTGTTCATCCAGCTCCAGCCCACGCCACCCAGCTCCCTGGGATGCCTATTCTCCAGAGCAGGACTGGGGCCAGGCTGGACTCCAGCTGATTTCCCTATCCTGCTCCAGCTCAGTGACTCCCTTGCGCTGAGCCTTCTTGCCAGCAGGTGGCGCCCAAAGCCTGGAAGCTGAACTATGTCTCACGTTTTTCTGAGCTGCTTATTGGGACACAGTACCTGGCTTGGGCTGTGCTTGGGCTCAGAGAGGATGCTCTGGCCTGTGGACCTGGTTCCTAGCTTCCTGCTTCCTAGCTTTCCTCCGGATCTAGTAGCAGTTGCCTCATAGTTTGATTCAGTGTGTACATTCCAATCAGACATAAAACTAGGTAGTTCAGTTCAGTTGCTCAGTCGTCTTCGACTCTTAGCAACCCCATGAATCACAGCACGTCAGGCCTCCCTGTCCATCACCAACTCCCAGAGTTCACCCAAACTCACGTCCATCGAGTAGGTGATGCCATCCAGCCATCTCATCCCCTGTAGTCCCCTTCTCCTCCTGCACCCAATCCCTCCTAGCATCAGGGTTTTTCCAATGAGTCAACTCTTCGCATGAGGCAGCCAAAGCATTGGAGTTTCAGCTTCAGCATCAGTCCTTCCAATGAACACCCACGACTGATCTCCTTTAGGATGGACTGGTTGGATCTCCTTGCAGTCCAAGGGACTCTCAAGAGTCTTCTCCAACACCACAGTTCAAAAGCATCAATTCTTCGCCACTCAGCTTTCTTCACAGTCCAACTCTCACATCCATACATGACCACTGGAAAACCCATAGCCTTGACTAGATGGACCTTTGTTGGCAAAGTAATGTCTCTGCTTTTGAATATGCTATCTAGGTTGGTTATAACTATCCTTCTAAGGAGTAAGCGTCTTTTAATTTCATGGCTGCAATCACCATCTGCAGTGATTTTGGAGCCCCCAAAATAAAGTCTGACACTGTTTCCCCATCTATTTCCCATGAAGTGATGGGACCAGATGCCATGATCTTCGTTTTCTGAATGTTGAGATTTAAGCCAACATTTTCACTCTCTTTACTTTCATCAAGAGGCTTTTTAGTTCCTCTTCACTTTCTGCCATAAGGGTGGTGTCATCTGCATATCTGAGGTTATTGATATTTCTCCCGGCAATCTTGATTCGAGCCTGTGCTTCCTCCAGCCCAGTGTTTCTCATGATGTACTCTGCATATAAGTTAAATAAGCAGGTGACAATATACAGCCTTGATGTACTCCTTTTCCTATTTGGAACCAGTCCAGTTCTACCTGTTGCTTCCTGACCTGCATAGGCACTAAATGCTAATAAAATGATGATTTGTGAATATCACGTATGTTCTTGTGCTCTTTCCTTACTAACCCTCTCCACATTCTCCCTGTTTCCTCTCAGATAACCTAGGAAACCCATCTGAGCCCGTCAAGGAAGCCCAGCAGCCTGGCTCCCCTCTTAGTTTCTTTTCCTGTCCAAAGCCTAAGGGCTAGAGCTGCAGTTATTATTGTTTCCTTTAAATACTGTAACAATTTTGGGGGTGTGATGGGTCTCCGTTGCTGTGTGAAGGATTACCTCTGGCTGCAAGTGGGGCTGCTCTTTGTTGTGCTGCAAGGGCTTCTCACTGCAGTGGCTTCTCTTGTTGCAGAGCACAGGCTCTAGCAGCACGGGCTTCAGCAGTTGAAGCTCACAGTCTCAGCAGCTGCAGCTCGTGCGCCCTAGAGCACTGGCTCAGCAACTGTGGTGCTCAGGCTTAGCTGCTCTTCAGCTAAGAGCGGCTTAGCTGCTCTTCCTGGACCAGGGATCGAACCCATGTCTCCTGCACTGGCAGGTGGATTCTTACCCACTATACCACCAGGGAAGTCTTTTCTTTTTAAAGAAGTAGAGAAGAAAAAGTAGACAATTTTGTTTGTATGTGTGTTTAGGAGTGTCACTGACCTGGAGAAGAAAATGGCAACCCACTCCAGTATTCTTGCCTGGAGAATCCCAGGGGCAGAGGAGCCTGGTGGGCTGCCGTCTATGGGGTCACATTGAGTCAGACAAGACTGAAGTGACTTAGCAGCAGTAGCAGCTGACCTGGGCCCCTGAATTCTTTAACAGAAATTGATAAGAGGCCAGATAAGAAATTCGGGCGAGGCTTTATTGGGACTTAGACTAGCACAAAGGGCAAGAACAGGTACCAAGTGCCCTTGCTCGCTCTCCTGTGGAGGGCAGGCTGGTTCCTTCATTGGGGTGAGAATGGGAGCAGATTCCCAGCTGGGGCAGGAGGGTGGGTTCGGTGCTCCGCCCATTCCCTTGAAGGCGCTGTGTGCAGGGATCATGCGCAGCACCCTGCTTTTGCTCCTGGCACCCAAGGGGCGGTTGGTCTGTAGCTTTTATCTTATTGTCCATAACTGCAGTGACTGAGGCAGGCATGCTGTTATTTTTAATTCCGTGTCGTCTCTGCATTCTGTTGCTCAAGGAGACGTTTGTCCAGCTCCAAGTGCAAGCACTCTGGGAAAGGGTCCCAGACTCCAGTCTATCTCATGAGGAATTTCCTGAGGCACTGCTATTATCACTTCTACATTATCTGAGAAATATTTTAAAATTGGCTTTTGGTGGTGGACAGTTCCTTTGATCACGTCACTGCTTCGGGTCTGAACTTGGTGGATGACAATCTCACAAAAATTACATCAAGTTACAGCAGTGTTTTTATAGGTGGGCAAGTGATCCTTGGGAGGTAATGGAGGGGCTATTAATCTTGTCTGGAACAGGGTCAACAAAGGGACAGTTTGATGTGACCCTTGATGGCAGAGGGGAAGGTTATCCTGTCTAGGTAGAAAAACAATGGGAATAAAAGGAGAACCACAAATCAACCTTCTGTATTCCCAAACTCTGCCTGTTAAAATCCTCTCAGCCTACTCATAGGTGTCTTTGGTCAAAGCCTCCCTTGGTTACCAAGGAATACGTACCCCAAGAAAGCACAGACTGGAAGATACTGGCAAACTCCTTTGAGAGATAATCTGGTCTCTTCTGGGTGCTTTAGCTTGTGCCTCTCACCTGCACATTTGCCTTGCTGTGCCCAAGTGTAGCTCTCCCGTCTTCTTAACCTCTGCTTCCTCAGGCTCTCCTAGAGGCTAATGGGAGTTCAGCTGGAATTCTAGCTACCTGTGCTCTTGATGCCAGGTCTCAAGATGTTGTGGGTGAGATCCTTACCCTGTCCTTCTATGCTCTGGTTTTCAGCTTCGTGAACGCAGACCAGTTGGCAGGTCTCTCCTTGGGAGGGAATGAATGGCCCACAAAGGCTGTGAATGGGACTCTTTCAGGCTGGAGAGACAAGGACTGGGGAAGAGAGTGATTTGGGGACCATGGGACAAATTTAAGAAAAAGCTCACATTTTGCTGATCCTCAGCCCTGGGACAATGAGCAAGACAAAGGCTACACTTGGGAACCAAGAATACTTACCCCAAGAAAGCACAGACTGGAAGACACTGGTAAATTCCTTTGAGAGATAATCTAATTTGCTCCCAGCAAAGATCTTAGGACTAGAGTTATTAAACCGCTCTGGAGAAAATGCTGGGGTTGACACTGTCCACAAGTGCAGACCCACATCTCTGCCCTTCTCTTGCTGATAAACACTCCCTACCAACTTTTAGGATTCGAAGGAAGCACTGGGCTTTTGGTATTGTGGTTCTATTACATTGGCAGCTAGACCCTATCCTGCCAGGGAGCATTACCTGGAGGTTCTGGAGGTTGGAGGTACTCCGGAGAAGAGCTGAGGGAGAGGTTTCTGGACATGGAGGAAACCTCTAAGCCCATTAAGCTCAACCCTATCTGTCACTTTACAGTTGAGAAAACAGATGGGAAATTGCTTGCTTGCTTAAGGTCACACTGAGTTAGTGGCAGAGCTAAATCCATAGAAAACACTGGTTGCTATGGATTTTTCTTCTTTTTTTTGGCCGTGCTGCAAGGCCTGTGGGATTTTATTAATAGTTCCCCGACCATGGATTGAACTGGGGCCCTTAGCATGGGAATGTGGAGTCCTAACCCTTGGACCACCAGGGAATTCCCAGTTGCTATAGTGCTTAACACTGACATCTGCGGTAACCAGATGATGTCTCATATTCCCCCCACCTCCCACCATCCCTCTTAGTTCCTTATCGCGGGGCATGAGTGATTATGGACCACCTAACGTGGTCCAGGATGAAATGCTATCCAAACCATGTTGAAAAATGCCACCACTAACCTTCAGATACCCTCACTTTTTGTTTATGCCTGAAGTGTCTTCTCAACAGGAAGAACTAGATTCTGGTAGAAAGAAAATAGGTCTCTCTCGCTAGCAGGATCTCAAAGCCAGTGGAGAAGTGAAATGGAAAGGGCCCTGGAGGATCCTAAAATAAAGGACACAGGAGCCTTTGTGTGTGGGGGGTTCTTTATTGCAAACTGTTATAATTAAAGTGGTATTTTACAAGTGTTTTTAAGACAGAGGACAGACAGGCTCTGAGCTGGGCCTCGGCTCCAGAGGCACACTCCTGGAGGGGAAATGGCACTTGCAGGGAACGTGAGCTCAACTGCTGTTCACTTCATAAGCACAGTTGTGCTGGAGTCTTCTTAGGAAGCCTGAGAGGAAAAGAAGGGAGTGGGGACAGCCATGAAGTAGCTGCTTTAAATTCCTGATCTTGTTCCATCCCCACTGTGCACATGGCCTTTGGGGCAGGCCTCAGAGCCACCCTGGGGACTGACACAAATCCATCCTTGGGCCCAGGCTTCCTGCCAACTCGGGGGGTCTCGGTCATCCTCGTTATCACTCATCACCGATTTACTTTTTCTGTCAGAGATTTCCCAAATTTGTAGCTTAAAAACACCAGCAGGAGGAGAAGCAAGGAATGTTCTTGTTAATATAAATCCACAGCAAGATGGCTTGAGAACTGGGTGTTTCCTAGGGTTGGCAGGTATGCGGACAGTTGCCTGCATTCTTTATCCATAGGTGCTTCAATGCATAGTAGTTTTGAACATGCAAAGGGTCTGCACTTTTAGGACTTGCTCATGTTTTTGAGAACCTCTAGAGAGACTCATTGGATCAGAATCAGCCTAGCAGAATGTGGGGACAGGGAAGACTTGAATCCTAAGATCATTCCCAGGAGAAAGGGAGCACTACTTCCAGAAGTAGCAGCAGGGAGGCTGTGCCAAGGCTCTGCCCAAGGATCCATGCCTGGTGTGGAGAGGTGGCTCCTTATGCAGCTTTGGGCTACTGTCTGGGCAAAGCGAAGTCCCATGCAGTCTCCTGCGCACATTTCCACATGGCCTGCATGAGGCGGGTGAAGCCCATGTCTTTGGGCTTCTCCAAGCCTCTCATCAGCCAGTTGCTTCATGATAGAAACAAATTCCTTATTGCTCAGCTCTCCATTGCCTAGAAGAGGCAAACACAACAGGGATAAGTGAAGGCCTTGGAACAAAGATGAGAAAATTCCACCGTCACATCGTGTCGGTTCCAAAGCCTAGCTCTCTCATGGCCAAATTCAATTCTCTTGGCTAAAAGTGGACTGATTTTGTGCCTTCCTTGATATTTTCAACTGCAACTCAGTGACAATTCAGTGTAGTGTGACAGAAGTTGAATGAGACTATATTATATGACAGGTCCTGTGCTATGCTAGGTATTGAGAATAAAGAGATAAAAATGACTTTGTCCCTTGAAATACCATCAGAGCATGGGAGAGACAAGTACATTATTTAAGTATTATGGTAGATGTCATAATGGGGTAAACAGAGGATGCTACGGGGCACAGAGGAAGAATGTCTAACTCAGGATGGGGAGGGTACAACTACAGATCAGTAAAGACTCCCTGGAGGTGACTCTTCAGTTGACTCCCAAAGGATGAGCAGGAGCTGGCCACACACAGAGGAGTGAGATGGGGGAGGCATTTCAGCGGCGGTTGCAGCACAAGCAAAGGCGCTGGCAGGAAGCAGTCCCACTGCTGGAGAGCCACACTGAGTGAGGCATCGCTGGACACGCAGAGGCGCATGTGGGCCAGGAAACCAACGAGCGGGGCAGGGAGACAGGTCCCTAAGGAGCCTGTGTTCTCCTTAAAGGGTTTGTGCTCTATCTTCAGGGCAGGAAAGGAGGATGGGAAGAAGGGAGGAAGGTGCAGTCAGATTTTCATTTTGGATGGATTTCTCCGGCTGGATGATGATGGTGATGGCCTGGAGAGTGGCACAGGTGGAGTATGGGAGCCAGTTCGGAAGCTGCTGTGACAGTCTAGGCTGGTACACTGGAGCTATCTGCAAGGCTCCATCAGAAACAGTGTCTACGTCAAGGGCAGTAAAGCTCGGTTTTCCTGCCCAACTCCAGAGGGCCCCACTTACCATCGCAATCAAAGAGCGCAAACACCACATCACACACGTGATCTGAGAGCTCCACTTTGGCCACCGTCCGGGCTACCTGCTGCATGGTCACTGAAAGAAGAAAGACGTTGAGTTAGCCCAGCAGAGGGACCTTTGTTTCGCTTTCTCTGAATGAAAGGATAAAAATATTCCATCACAGTAAAAAACTGTCAGATGTATTTGTGATAATTCAGTTTTTAATCCATAACCACCCTTCCTTTTCACTTCAGGTTCCATTTTTTTCGATTGCTGCCACACTTTAGGAGGTATATATAATTAAGTAAGAATGCCTGATAACAATTCATAGGGAAAGTAGATAAGAGGTTACCAACAGCTGGGAAGTTAGTGGTTAATGGGTACAGATTTACCATTTGGGGTAATGGAGAATTTCTGGAATAGTAGTGATGGTTGTATAACATTGTGAAGGTAATGAATGCCACTGACATACTTAAAAAACGGCTTAAATGGCAGCTTTGTTATATATATTTTACCATAATAAAAATTTTAAAAGTTAAAATCCACATAGTATTTAAGAATGGAATTCTAAGTCTCAAGCATATAGTGGTGGCTTTTCTAATAACTTATTACCAGAAGAGTGCCTTGCAAAAAGTAAAGAATATCTGATATTATTATAGTCTCCATCTTGGCATTTCCCCCTCCCCCGGAAAGAGCACAGTAGCAAACAGTCACGGAAATAACGAGGCAGCCAAAGGACGGGGAGGGGAGAGACAAGGAGGCTAGTCTGACTGCACTGAGGCTTCGCCACCAGTTACTGAGGAACAGCGGAAATGCACAGCTGGGCTCCTGGCCCTCCTCCTGGCAGGTTTTCCATCACCCACTTTGTTTTTTCCAACTGTGCCCCTTGAGAGAAGCAGTGGCCCCCATCTCGCTAGATCAGAAGACAGTGTTTTGTTTTGTTTTTTTTCCCCAGATTTCATCCGAAAATCTCTTCTCTCCTGCCGTTTTCTCTTTCTCTGACATTTACTGTTAAACACTAGCAATCATGTGAAAATTGGGTTCTCGTGAAAAACAAGCCAGGAAGGAAATTAAGCGATTTCCCCTGACTTCTCTGCCATTTATCCTCAAGCCTGATCTGGCTACATCTAGAAATTATGTTATTGCTTATAGACACACTCTTAAGTGAGGTAAACTCAGAGGAGAGAAGAAGATGAATTTCTATTCATGAATCAACTAGCAACGAAGTGTTTGTATCTATAAACCTCAGATTTGTGTGTGCTTAGTCGCTAAGTCCTGTCTGATTCTTTGTGACCCCAAGGATTGTAGCCTGCCAGTCTCCTCTGTCCACTGCTGCTTCCAGAAGCAATGTAAACTTTTTAAAGTCAGTGTGTTTGCTCTGCTTATTTTATTCCTATAATTTCAGTTCTTGTCATTTTCTTTTTTCTGCAGGTGATCTCTCATTTTACCTCTATGGCCTCCATACATTCTCCACAATGCTCTCAAGGTCAGCTGATACAAATGCCAGAACAAGGCAGAGGAGCAAGGTGACGCAGGAGGGAACCTGTGCTTGCAGTCATAAGACCTGAGCTCTAGTCCTGGCTCCACCAACCTGCTCGTGTGGCCCTGATGGAGTTACGTGATCTCTTTGGATACAATTTCTCATATCCAAAAGAGGAGATGCCACAAGATAACTGCTAAGGTGGCTTGGCAGTGCAAAGAGTGCTTCACTGGTGTTTTCCAGAATCTGAGGGTGAGGGAAAGGAGTGGAGGTACACAGAAATAGCTGAGGATGTTGTGTGGTGAAGCACAGAAGAAAGGTATAAAGGCCACAAGCTGGGCTGTGCCTCAGTGTCCACGGTCTCTGGCTGGAGGGGACTAGGCTGCTCACAGGGCGTGAAGAGCCAGAATCCTCCTCTTGTGGCTTTAGGCTACCGCTCACACTGCACTTCCTCCCAGGACATGAGTTAGCATGAAAGAGGAATCAACATCCCTTGGAACTACAAGACTTAGGCAGACTGTCTGCTGTGTGGATGTTCATGAGATGTAGTTAAGTGCTGCCAGGGGAGATGGGGCCTCTACCAGACTGTGGAAGCTTTAGGGTTTAGAAACTTCTCCTGGTAGGTCTAGACACTTTATTCTCTCAGTTGGCTCAGGAAGAACCAATTTCTGCTAACTAAATGGCCTGGGGAAGGAAGAGAAAGCAGACGGCCAATTTACAAGGAAAACACTTAACTGTTAAGAGAACTAAAGGGATAACAGCTGGTCATTATATTTCTCAGTAGGAAAATCTACTAAGGAAACTCAATTCACCTCAGAAGATTGCTCAGTGAAAAGAGAATAAGATCAGAAGACCCTGGGTGCTCTCAAATTGTGGTCATTTACCAGACTACCCTATGCAGCCACAGAAACGTGTCCTGAGAAGTGGTTCAAAACCTGTTCTATATTAGATAAATACGGACACTCTATGTTAACCGTTCCTTTCTCTGCCAATGTTTGTTAACCATGCCCTTTTCACATCACTATCACACCTGTTTTAACTGATAACTACACCTCTTCTTCTCTCAGTTCCATTCTCTCAGGGCAGAGTGCCCACCATCAATTCTTCTTGATGCCCCCAGTCCCTACGAAGACGGATCTTCTCCTCTAAATAAACCATTAAATAAATAATGTTCAATGTCAGTGAGAGCTCTTGGCTTTTTCAGGTGAAAAGCTCACTGAAGTGGTATTAAGTGGTTGCAGAACAGGGACTTCTCGAATTCCACAGGTGAGAGTGCCTCATTACAAAGGCCATCTCTTAACAGAACAGTTACAGAATATGTTTCATCTCATATGGAGAGGGCTCTGATGCCATCTGTACTACAGGAGGAAAACCAGGGCTGCTGAGGTATTCAGACCACTGGGATGTTACCAGTCAGCAAAGGGCCTGGCTGGGGTGCCCTTTCACTGTCTGAGATCCTCAGACAGGGCCCCAGGGTGTGAATCAGAGCAGTGGAGGAAATCAACATTAAATTAGCTGGTGAGGGAGGGGGGTCAGGAATTGGGAACTCATGTGCACCCATGGTGGATTCATGTCAAAGTATGGCAAAATCAATACAGTACTGTAAAGTAAAATGAAATAAAATTAAAATAAATAAATAAATAAATAAAAACTAGCTGGTGAGCTCCAGCCAAGAGTACTGGGGACAAGTAGGATGACAGATTACAAGCCAAGTGCTTGACAGCTGGTCCTGAGAGCTGGCTCATTCAGATTTGCTTCCACATCTCTGAACCACAAAGTCATAATTAAATCACAGCAAGAACAATCCCCCCACCACTTCTGCCCAGACCTCAGCTTCTCCATGCAGACCAGTTGCTGGTACTGGAATGTGGGCCTTGTCTATTTAATGATGCTAACTGATGGATGGTTGGGATTCTAATCTGAAAGATGTCCCTATGGAGCATGAAATCCCCCTGGAGAAGGCCTAGGTTTCCAAGGCCTATCTATTCCTTTGTTACAAATCTGCTCCACCTGCCTGAACAATAGATGGCCATGAGACTGGGTGATTTCTACTAGATTGGGATGAGGAGGAATTTGCAGAAGCAGGCTCATTGGCACTCAACAATGTGTTAACCATCTGGCTCTTTTGAAAAGTCCAAGCAGAATCTGACATGTGCCAGGTCCCTAGTTTACTCTCTGGCATAGTCCATGACTGGACAATTCAGCAGCACAAAGAAATACATGCTGAGTTTGTGTGACTATAATGTCAGATGCTATATCACATAAAACTATTCACAACAGTACTCGAACAGAGGAAAAGAGAGTTCTGAAGGCATAAGAGCTCAATTATCCATTTGGAATCAGAGAATCTAACTGGAAGAGACCTCAGAGGAAAGATAAAATGCAAAGAATTTGAATGACTTGCTCAGGGCCAAGAAGCTAGTTGGTAGCAGGGTTGTGTCTAGAATCTAGGTCTCCTGACTTTCAGCCCATGCTCTTTTTCCTATACAAACTGGGCTCACTCCATCCCTTATACGGACAGTGGATCCCCCATGAATCTGTCACTCTATTTTTTTGGTGGGGGGAGGGCATGCCATGCAACTTGTGGGATCTTAGTTCCCTGGCTAGCAAGTGAATCTGTGTCCTCAGCAGTGAAAGTGTGGAGTCTTAACCACGGGGCCACCAGGAAATTCCCAGGAATCTCTCATTATACGTTAACAGAAAACTCAGGGGGAAGAAAAGCCAAAATATCAATTACTCCTCACTAGTGGGCAGGGATGAATAACTGAATAATAACTAGGGGTTGTGAGGAGCCAGCACTGTAGTCTGACCACAGATCTGATGTCCTGTATGATGGAAGACATCAGTATTCCCCTGGAACATATACTGACAATTTTAGGGACAACTTAAAAGGTTCACTAAAATGCAACCCAATGAAAAGCATATGAAATAAAGGTGGCCCTGGGAGTTCTGCCTGTGATGCATAAACTGAGCTATGCACAGTGTGACCTGATTAGGAGCTGCCAGTCTCTTTCTAATGCACAGGGGTTTGGAAAAGTGATTCGCCAAGTTGGGCTGACAGTCTCTAGCTGTGTGGCCATGTGATGATCCCTGTCTTCCTGGATCGTGATGGAGAAAATCAAAAGCTGGCTTGTGACAGCCAAGGTTAAGAGAGGGAGACATTTCTGCTTCAGCTCTGAAAAGCCTTATGCTGTAGAGGTCTTAGTTTCTTAAGTCCATCCCTAAATGGCTTCGGGAAAGGTAGGGACGGGGGGAAGCATCTTCCTTTAAAGAGCACTTGTCCTTTCTTTTGCATCTTCTTCCAGGATACTTTGGCTAATACAACACACACATTTCAACCTGAATGAAGGAGGTAGGGGTGGGAAGGAAAGGACAACATTTAGGATAACAAGCAATTTCAGGGGCCAAGAGTAATGCAGTATACTAATCACACCACTCTGTGTTATGCACAGAGCTTCTGTGCCACAGGCAGGTTGACCAGCTCTGTGCGCTCAGGCCATCCACCTGTCAGGAGGTGATGCTGGTGATCCTGGCTCTTAAATACTGGTATATGCCAGGAAAAAAACAAAACCAAAAACCTATGGCCAGGTTTTCTGAACCTCAGAGCATCGTTCCAGATGACTGTTTCAATGGGCTTACATGCTTAACCTAGTAAAACTGGTTGACAGTAAGGTTTATTGCCATTGTCCAGTATTGTTATCTGGGGTTATTAAAAATGCTCATCACATTTGTCCACAAAAGGCAAGCATTTCTACCAGCACCATTAGGCAGTGACTTCAGGTGCCACATTCAGAAGGCAATCACAGTTCGGTGGGGAAACCATACATACCATTAAGATTGTGAAACATATAGGAGAATTATCAGACATATTAACAGACATACATGGGTTACAGGGAAAAGCTTGTATTTGGTTAGAGGTACATTTTGGATCCTCATTCTAAAGGACTAAAGAGACAGATTGCTCCAGATATGGCATATAAAGTAGTAAGTAGTAGGTGGTGGAGGAATCAGTTTGAGTAAGTACTGGAAGCAGGAAAGGAGGCTAATGCCTGTCTAGACAGCTTGAACAGAGGTGCAGGTGGGGATGAGAGCATTAGGCTAGATTTGCCATTAGGACAGACTGGCAAGGGGCCAGTCAAGTCTCCTTGCAGGGAAACCTTTGTAACACAGCGGTCTTATCTTGAGACCAATTTATCATTTTACCAAAATTTACCATATTTGCTTTTCCCTCTTTGACTCTTTTAAATTTTCATTATTTTTTATCCCTGGTGGCTCAGAGGTTAAAGCCTCTGCCTGGAATGCAGGAGACCCGGGTTCGATCCCTGGGTTGGGAAGATCCCCTGGGGAAGGAAATGGCAACTCACTCCAGTACTCTTGCCTGGAGAATCCCATGGAGGGAGGAGCCTGGTGGGCTACAGTCCATGGGGTCACAAAGAGTCGGACACGACTGAGGGAATTCACTTCACTTCACTTTATTTTAACAAGTTATTTTTCATTATATAATACATTTAGCTATTTGAAATTCAAATGGTACCAAAGGGTTGAAGTCTCCCTCTCAAAGTTATGTCCCATCCCCCTCCAGATGTTGTCCACAGGCAATGAACATCTCCAGTTTCTCTAGAAATATTTTATAGATATAAAATCAAATATTTATCCTTCACTTCTTCCCACAAAATGATTTAAATGTATGGTTTTGCTTGACTCATTTAACAACATATCTAAGAAATAATTCCATTCCAATACATAAACAATTCCTTTTTGACAGCTGCACAGCGTTCCACCAAGAGCATGTCATTATTTAGATAACCACTTCTTTATATTATTCTAACCTCAATATTCGAAGTGGCTTTTATGCTTGCTTTGCAAAATTACTTCCTTGGTAGGCTATAGTTGTCAGCCTCAAGAGAGTCTGAATCTCTGATAACTAAAGTTGAAAGCAACTGAGATATTTAAGTTCAGCTTGCTGAAATGATGCAAAAGGCTAAATACTCTTCATCTGAACAAGTGTCTTATCAAAACTTCAGAGGTCTGTAAGGGCAGTAGTCCCTGAAGCCCCTGCAAAGCAGCACTTGCATTAAATACTAACCTCTATGCTTCCCCAGTTGGCATAATTTCTTTCTGATTCTTTTCATAGCAGGATATAATGCTGGCTGATATTCTTGTCTCTTTAAGTGGGTGTTCTGGTGGTTTACCTTACCCTCTTTCCTCTCTCCTTCAATGGTAATCATGAGTCCCTAAAGCAGCTCTCTTTCTCCTTGGGGCACTTATAATTTCATTAAATCACAACATATTCAAAGCAACCGAGTTAAGCCAGAATCAATCTTTAAAACTGCTAAATGACTTTAAATTTGGGGGAAAATAAATTAGTTCTCTGCAGAGAGAGAAAGTGCCTCATAAAGCAAACATTTCGTTCAGAATTTGAGCTTCTGTGCCTACAGTATGAATTCTTTTGTTTTAAAATTGATGGCTTTGTCTTAAATGAATGGAATCCTGGCAAGCACTCTCCTTCACACATAAATGTTCTTACAAAATGAAATAATGAACTGAAGCACAGGAGCCTGCCTCCCACAAACTTTAAAAGAATTTATAGGGACTTTCCTAGAGGTCCAGTGGTTAAGACTGTGCGTCCACTGCAGGGGGCACAGGTTCAATCCTTGGTTAGAAAACTAAGATCCTGCATGCTTGGCAGCATGGCCAATAAATAAATAAATAATAAAATACAAGAATTTACAAAATAGGAGCTTTTTTTCCCATAACATCTTCTCCACACATCTTTATGACATTCCCATTTCCTGCCTTCATGTTACAGCTGCCTGGGGATGCTCTCCTATACATTCTTGCTGTAAACTTGCCCCCATTTTTGTCTTCTCATGAAAGCTCTGAGTCACCTATAGAATTCTCTGGACCCTTCTAGTGGCAGTGACTGCTGTGCACTTAACCAAACAGTGGTATGGAAGTGAATGAACTGGAATCTCTGGTCTCAGTTTTGCATCACACTAGCTGTGATTTGAGCAAGTCATTTTCCTTCAAGTGTAATTGAAGAAGTTAAAAACAAGGAAGTGGGGGTTTAAGTAAAATGATTTCTAAGCTCCCTTTAGCCCTAAAATTTTATGACTGACACGTTAACATCTTTTTAGATAACATGGCTTAGATCAATTAAAATGTGCATATCTTCAGAAGTCCTCAAAGAATTTAACTAGTAATTTCTGGAATTATAGCCAGTATGGTGGGTAGAATTTTGAGATGGTCCTCAAGATCCCCACACCCTGTAAAATCTCCTCTCCTTGAATGTGGGCAAGACCTGTGAATAGGACGTGATACCACTCTCGTGATTAGGTTACTTTATATGGACAAGGTAATGGGACAGTCATTCTCATGATTACAATTATGTAAGAACCCATCTCGCACACTGAGGAAAGAGATTCTCCTGCTGGCTTTGAAGAAGTGAGCTGCCATAGTGTAAGAGGGCCACATGGCAAGAAACTGCGGTGGCCTGCTGAGCATGACAGCCAGTATGAAAAAGGAACCTCAGTCCTACAACCAAAAGGAGCTGAATTCTGCGAGGAACCCAGATAAGCCTGGAAGACGACTGTCTGTGAACTCCAGATAAGAAAGCAGTCCTACTGATGCCTTGATTTCTGTCTTGTTAAAGACTTTGAGCAGAGAACCCAGTTACACTGTGCTTGGACTCTCTGACTTATGAAAACCAGTATGATAAATAGGTGGTATTTTAAGCTGCAAATTTGTTGTAATTTGTTGTAAGCAAATGAAAAACTTAGATTAAAAATTTAAGCTCTTACACAAGAAAGTAGGGAAGGTATTTATGGTTGGGAAAGTCCTTTGGAGATTCCTCAAATCATACTTTATATACAGCTATGCTCATTCTAGGTACATTTTATGGAACTGTCACTTTGTGCAACTACTATACCAAGCTTCATAAATTAGCTCTTATCAAGGCACTAGCCAAGATCTAATTAAGTTTTAAATTTCTTAACAAGAAAATAAATTAAAACTGCCACCATTCTTTAGGGAATTCAACAGCCTTGCTCCAATTTCAAATGTATTTCATAATTATAAGTCAGTTCATTTTCACAGATTTGGATACAGCTTTAGGCTACATGTTCCTTAAAACACTACATTCAGTAAAAACCTGATTTAGTTATAGAATTTCAAATCTGGAAGAATGCTTGGTGATATTTAGTATAACATCTAACTTGAGGTCAGAGAAATTGTGACTTGCCCATGTGTCAAGGAAATTAATGACAAGGGAAGGTGTCATACTCCTCTTGTCCTCCCAATCACCCTAGGCTTTTATTAGAGAATTATACCATCCTTTTCAGGATCTGATCAGGTTAAGAATTAATTCACTCATTTATTCAACATTAATTAAGTATCTACTGCATATAAATAATTATTCTAGGCTCAGAGCAGGACACAAAGATGTGGAAAACATGATTCTTGTCCTCAAGAATTTACAGTCTAGTAGACAACTACCCTTTGATTGCTACAGATACTAGAGATATTAATAGGGCACAGATAGTCCTAGGAGCAGGGCTTCCCTGGTGGCTCAGATGGTAAAGAATCTGCCTGCAATGCAGCAGACCTGGGTTTGATCCCTGGGTCCTGAAGATCCCCTGGAGAAGAGAATGGCTACCCATTCTAGTATTGTTGCCTGGAGAATTCCATGGACAGAGGAACCTGGTGGGTTACAGTCCATGGGGTCACAAAGAGTCAGACATGTCTGAGTGACTCACATATACACACAGTCCTAGGAACAGAGAAGTTAAATGATGAAAATTGGAGATACTAAGGGAACATTTCATGCAAAGATGGGCACAATAAAGGAAAGAAACAGCAAGGACCTAAGAGAAGCAGAAGAGATTAAAAGGAGGTGGCAAGAATATATAAAAGGTATATTCTTCTGTGTATTCTTGAAGTGAAATTGCTCAGTCGTGTCCGACTCTTTGTGACTCTGTGGACTGTAGCCTACCAGGCTCCTCTGTCCATGGGATTTTCCAGGCAATAGTCCTGGAGTGGATTGCCATGTCCTTCTCCAGGGGAATCTTCCCAACCCAGGGATCGAACCTGGGTCTCCCACATTGTAGACAGACGCTTTACTGTCTGTGCCACCAGGGAAGTATTTGATTATATAAAAAGGTCTTAATGACCCAGATAACCATGATATAGTCACTCACCTAGAAACAGAAATCCTGGAGTGCAGCAATTCTATGAACAAACCTAGTGGAGGTGATAGAATTCCAGCTGAGCTATTTAAAATCCTAAAAGATGATGCAGTTAAAGTGCTGTACTCAATATGCCAGCAAATTTGCAAAACTCAGCAGTGGATCCAGGACTGGAAATGTCAGTTTTCCTTCCAATCCCAAAGAAAGGCAATGCCAAAGAATGTTTAAATTGTCGTACAATTATGCTCATTTCACATGTTCGCAAGGTAATGCTCAAAATCCTACAAGTTAGGTTCTAGCAATACATTAACCAAGAACTTCCAGATGTACAAGCTGGATTTAGAAAAGGCAGAGGAACCAGAGATCAAATTGCCAACATCCGCTGAATCACAGAAAGCAGCAAAGGAATTTCAGAAAAACATCTATTTCTGCTTCATTGATTATGCTAAAGCCTTTGACTGTGTGGCTTACAACAAACTGTGGAAAATTCTTAAAGAGATGGGAATACTAAACTACCTTACCTGTCTCCTGAGAAACCTGTATGCAGGTCAAGAAGCAACATGTAGAAGCAGACATGAAACAGCAGACTGGTTCCAAGTTGGGAAAGGAGTTTGTCAAGGCTGTATACTTTACCCTGCTTATTTAAGTTCACAAAGTACATCATGCAAAATGCCGAGCTGGATGAATCACAAGCTTGAATCAAGATTTCCAGGAGAAATATCAACAGTCTCAGATAGGCAGATGATACTATTCTAATGGCAGAGAGTGAAGAGGAACAAAGAGCCTCTTGATGAAAGTCAAAGAGAACAGTGAAAAAGCTGGCTTAAAATTCAACATTCAAAAACTAAGATCATGGCATCTGGTCCCATCCATTCATGGCAAAGAGATGGGGGAAAGGTGAAAACAACACAGATCTTATTTTTTGGGGCTCCAGAGTTACTGAGAATGGTGACCACAGCCATGAAATTAAAAGACGCTTGCTCCTTGGAAGAAAAGCTGTGACAAACTTAGACATCGGATTAAAAAGCAAAGACATTACTTTGCCAACAAAGGTGTCTATAGTCAAAGCTATGGTTTTTCCAGTAGTCATGCATGGATGTGAGAGTTGGACCATAAAGAATGCTGAGTGCTGAAGAATGACTGCTGGAGAAGACTCTTGAGAGTCCCTCGGACAGCAAGGAGATCAAACCATTCAATCCTAAAGGAAATCAGTCCTGAATGTTCATTGGAAGGATGGATGCTGAAGCTGAAGCTCTAATACTTTGGCCACCTGATATGAAGAGCTGACTCCCTGGAAAAAAACTTCAGTGCTGGGAAATACTGAAGGCAGGAGAAGAAGGGGACAACAGAGGATGAAATGACTGGATGGCATCACTGACTCAATGGACATAAGTTTGACCAAACTCTGGGAGATAGTGAAGGACAGGGATAACTGGCGTGCTGAAGTCAATGGGGTCGCAAAGAGTTGCACAAGACAGTGAATAAACAGTGAAAAACAATGCCTTCTGAAAGCAATAATCCCAGGAATTTTTAGATGAATGATGAATTTTAGGAGAAACTAAAAGCTCCAATCTTCCTCATTAAAAACAAAGCAACATACAACTTCTTTTTGCCTTTTTTCTTATTTTTATTTGGCTGCACTGGGTCTTAGTTGCAGTATGTGGGATCTAATTCCCTGACCAGGGATCGAACCTGGGCCCCCTGCACTGGGAGTGCAGAGTCTTAGCCACTGGACCACCAGAGAAGTCACAACAACTTCCAAATTAATACAAATCTCAAAAAGTGGCTGAAAAAGCAGTAGATACTACTTTCAAGAGGACAAACAGTAAGTCATATCAGGGTCTAGGGTGATATTTAAAAAATAATTTTGCCAAATTGCCATATCTGGAGAGGATGTTTCTAATCTATTAGCTCCTTAATGAACTGAAGATAAATAGACAGAGGAAAGTCAGTACTTTGGGGTTGAAAACAGATCAGGCAGCTGTCTATAGTCACAATTTCAATCTAATATAATAATAAAGGATTCAGTTCAGTTCAGTTGCTCAGTAGTGTCCAACTCTTTGCAACCCCATGGGCTGTAGCACGCAGGCTTTCCCGTCCATCACCAACACCTGAAGCTTGCTCAGACTCACATCCATCAAGTCAGTGATACTATCCAACCATCTCATCATCTGTTGTCCCCTTCTCCTCCTGCCTTCAATCTTTCCCAGCATCAAGGTCTTTTAAAATGAGTCAGTTCTTCACATCAGGTGGCCAAAGTATTGGAGTTTCAGCTTCAGCATCAGTCCTTCCAATGAATATTCAGGACTGATTTCCTTTAGGATAGACTGGTTGGATCTCCTTGCAGTCCAACGGACTCTCAAGAGTCTTCACCAACACCACAGTTCAAAAGCATCAATTCTTTGTCACTCAGCTTTCTTTATATATGAGAACAATTGTGCGGTAATTTGAACATTCTCTGGCATTGCCTTTCTTTGGAATTGGAATGAAAACTGACCTTTTCCAGTCCTGTGGCCACTGCTGAGTTTTCCAAATTTGCTGGCATATTGAGTGCAGCATTTTATTAGCATCATCTTTTAAAATTTGAAATAGCTCAGCTGGAATTCCATCACCTCCACCAGCTTTGTTTATAGTGATGCTTCCTAAGGTCCACTTGACTTTGCATTCCAAGATGTCTGGCTCTAGGTGAGTGATCATACCATCATGATTATCTGGGTTACAAAGATCTTTTTGTATAGTTCTTCTGTGTATCCTTGCCACCTCTTCTTAATATCTTCAGCTTCTGTTAGGTCCATACTGTTTCTGTCTTTTATTGTGCTCATCTTAGCATGAAATGTTTCCTTGGTATCTCTAATTTTCTTAAGAGATCTCCAGTCTTTCCCATAATATTGTTTTCCTCTACTTCTTTGCACTGATCACTGAGGAAGGCTTTCTTATCTCTCCGTGCTATTCTTTGGAACTCTGCATTCAAATAGTTTATCTTTCCTTTTCTCCTTTGCCTTTCGCGTCTCTTCTTTTCACAGCTATTTGTAAGGTCTCCTCAGACAACCATTTTACCTTTTTGCATTTCTTTTTCTTGGGGATGATCTTGATCTCTGCCTTCTGTACAATGTCACGGACCTCTGTCCATAGTTCTTCAGGCACTCTGTCTATCACATCTAATCCCTTAATCTATTTGTCACTTCCACTGTATAATTGTAAGGCATTTGATTTAGGTCACACCTGAATGGTCTAGTGGTTTTCCCTACTTTCTTCAATATAGGATTATCTCATTTGATTCTCTCAATGGCTTGAGGCAAGGAGTCTATATCACCATTCTACAGATCAGGAAACTGAGGTTTTGAATGCTTCAGTGACACAAAGCTAGTGAGTTCAAAGACACAAAGCTAGTGAGTTACAGTGATTCAAAATCAGGTTTGAGTTTAAAACCAGAATTTATGCTTACAAACTTCTTGAATATATTTAACTTTCATTGCCACACCCACAAGTAGAGATGATAAGGAACACCTGGATCATTAGAAGTTCAGACGTCCACATCTGTATATCCTATAATTTGATGTCCAGAAATGACAGCTTAATATAGATACATGTACTTTCTGTTCTGTGGGAGCCTTCAAAGGGGTACCCACTTTCCTTGGTAGATGACCATATTTAAGTAATTGCAGGCTTTTGTGTATTGGTTTTTTCACCAAAGAGTAATACGGTCAGAAAAGTGAAGAACATAGATGTATCTACTAAGATGTTCCTTTGTGCGCATAAGAAGCTAGATTAGACAATTCCAAGAATCTGTGTCACTGCCGAGCATGCACTACAGATGTCAGAGTGTGTCTGGGCTGGAAAACATGGTTCTGAACGGAAGAGACAACTGTAGGGGGAAAATATCCTATTCCCTGTTTAACAGAAGGGCACTGACTGCAAAACATCAGTTCATCCAAAGGACTCCATTCCCACCCAAGAATGGTCAACTCGTAACCAAAGGGAGCTAGGAGGAAACAACCTAGTGCCTGTCCTCTCTGCACTACTGAGAACCAAAGGACTCCATTCCCACCCAAGAAGGGTCAACTCTTAACCAAAGGGAGCTAGGAGGAAACAACCTAGTGCCTGTCCTCTCTGCGCTACTGAGAACCAGAGTTCAGGATGGTGAACCTGCCTTGTCTCCTCCTGGATTACATTTCAGCAAAGATTCTTAAATCCCAGAGGCATTTTAGGGTATAGAGAGACAACATGATGGTATGGAAAGAATACAGGCTTTGGGATCAGAGAGCCCTGAGGTTGAACTCTGGCTCTGCTTATTAGCTGAGTAAGCAAGGGTTAAGGTGCTTCATTTTATATTTCCTTTTCCATAAAACAGGGGATAATACTACCTTTCAGTAAAAATACTTGGGGTTGCAGAGAGCACCTTGTAGGAGTTATGCCACAGGTTTTACTATTTATTTTCCTGACTTGACAGGTAATTAGGTAAAGTGTACACATAGAATGACTATTCAGGATTGAGGGGAACTATGTCATAAATTGTGATTTTCAATTTAAGTGGGCCTGTGCTGGAGCATGACTACTAAAGGTCATGGACTGTATTTGTGCCATTGTTTCCTGTATCATAGTTCAAAGTACACAGGAGATACAACTGGACCTACAAGTTTCCCAAATCTCTAATATTCTAAGGTGTTTTATAATGGGGCTTTTCACCACCTGGAAACCTTTTATTCTCTTGGCAGAAATAAGAACACTCTAAGTCATACAGGCCATAGCTCATTCTAGAGCTCCAATTCAAATAATTTCTAACTTTTCCATCATAGGATGTCATGGAGAAGGAGTCATGTTCAATTTTCCATTACCTTCTTCAGCAGACTAGGTAAATCATTCAGACAGCCCTTGAGAGGTTATACATCTAATTTTATGCCCAATACGTGTATGAATAAGCAATAGAACCAAATCCTCTTAAGTGCGAAACAAGAGATGACTCATAGTAGAAACATACTATTACTTCCTGTAGAAAGGTTGTTTCTCCAGATGGTCAGATTCACCAAAGACATCTCATTCTTGCCTGGCAGTTGTCTTTTTCACATGGGCCATGCAGAACTAAAGAAATAGCCTCAACAAAATTTGCCATTTTCACTCTAGAGGGATTAGATCACATTGGAATGTAAATCTGCAATTGCTACCTGCCTAGGTTCTCCAACTGTTCCGAGGAACATTAGCTCTGTAAGCTGTTAAAAGACATTTTAGGGCAAGTCAAGTTTGGGAATTTTATCACTCTCTTGGAGATTAATAATGCACATTAGCATATTAAAAAGTTGGCGGTAGTAGTGCCGCAGGAAGAATTTCTGTGTAACTTGGCATTTTCCAAACTTATTTGAACCATGGAACACTTTTTGGGGTTTTGTTTTAAACCCACAGAACCATTAACATATTGCAGTATATAATGTTCTTCACAATGCTGTTTGGGAAATTCTGTGCTAAATTATGTCTAAAGACAGGTTTGCAAGCTCTAAAATAGCCAAGGAAGAGAGAGTGCCAGGGCCTCTAAAAGGTGCCAATTTCTGAAGGTCCTAACCTTTTAGGTAAAAATGAAGACAGCTGAGACTGAGAATAGCAGGCAGACAAAGGTACTCATATGTCCACCCAAAAGTACTCTTCCCCCACCTCCCATAGAGGTGAGAGGCTCTAATTAGCACCTATCACGACTTGAACAACTTGTATCCTCTTCTTTCTCCCCTGATGATAGATTGTGAGCTTCTTAAGAGCAGAACCCTGGGCCAGCACAGTGCCTATGCTGCTAGCTGAATGAATCCATGAACCATGCTAAATCTGGTTATATCATTAACCTCACAATGCAAGCAGCAGGCATTTACTCAACATTCACTGCATGATAGGCACAAGGTTAAGTGTTATATGTAGATTTATCCTCAGAACAGTCCTGTGAGGTGGATATAGTTATCCTGATTTTAAAAACACAGAAACTAAAATTCAGAAACTGCCCAAAGCTACTCGGCTAGTCAGGCTTCCCAGGTGGCTGAGTGGTAAAGAATACACCTGCCGATGCAGGAGATGCAGGAAACATGGGTCCGATCCTGGTTGGAAAGATCCCCTGGAGGAGGAAATGGCACCCCACTCCAGTACTCTTGCCTGGAAAGGCCCATGGACAGAGGAGCCTGGAGGGCTACAGTCCATGCGGTCACAAAAAGCTGTATGTGAATGAGCATGCACACACACTAAACTAGTCAAAGGTGGAGCCAGGATTCAAATCCAGGCTTGTGTTGTTCACCACTGTATTTTTCTTCCTCTCTTCTAAGATGTGTCTCAGCAGTGAAATCGCATGATTCTGTGGAAGCAGAAATGGTATAGAACTCAAATCCATGGAAAAGTCACCAGTCTGACTATCAGGCTAAAGAAGGTCTAAAAGGGGAGAGTGCAAGGACAGCCTGTAAAAGACAAGCACATCTGGCGGAGGGAAGGAACTTGGAATGGTTGCCAAGCGCATGCTAGTCTTTCCATGTGCAATGTATGTCAAGTCTACAACACAGGGCTTACAGAAGACAGTGAATTCACGACATGAGTTTGTTCTCTGGGTCTACTGTCAAAGGTGAGGGGTTACCGGCTTGAGATTCTATGTCTTGTTCACATCTATCAAGATATTCACTCATTCACCTATTAATTGATCAAATATTTACAGAATGTCTACTGTATCTTAGCTATTGTCCTAGGCACAGGAAACATATCCAGGAACAAGATAGATAAGCATTTTAGTAAATAGAGACAGATAATAAACACACATACATAAATATACAAGAAAACACCAGGTAGTGATAAATGCTATGATAAAGGCTGATGGAGCTACCTAGGAAGTGATTTATGACACCTCAGTTACAAGGAGCCAAACACACTGAGGTCCTGGGAAAGAGCACTTGAGGTGAAGGAACAGCCAGAACAAGGGCTTTCAGGTGGGAATGAACTTCATATATCTAGAAAATAAAAGAAGGACATGCAGAGTGGAGTGAACTGTTAAGAAAGTGATATTTGTTATACTCAAGAGTATATAAGAGCCATGCCACATGGAGCCCTATAAGCCTAGGTAGAGAGACTAGAAGTAGAGTGGGCTAGATGGAGAAACAAAGTCAG
Organism: Nanger dama; assembly: GCA_917880005.1. Taxonomy (NCBI): domain Eukaryota; kingdom Metazoa; phylum Chordata; class Mammalia; order Artiodactyla; family Bovidae; genus Nanger; species Nanger dama. Next base: position 17,279,620 of record CAKJTW010000028.1, on the reverse strand, counting down.
ATTTGGGATTTCTGGAAGTAGAGACATAGATTCATTGAAAAAATAAATATGCAGATGAATGAGTATGGAATCAAGGATAATGCTTACTTTTGTTTACTTCAGTTAAGTGTTTACTGAAAGCCTACTATCAATATACAAAACATCACAGATAGTAATCTCTACTCTACCAATTACCTGTATTTGTGAAAATTCAAGCCCATGTCTATAATTTATGGACAGGAATTGATGACAAGAGTGAAGTCAGAAGATTTTAGGTTAAAAATTACAAAAGCTATAGATAACGTAGTTCGTTTTATATAATTTATACTGAGTAGTCAGGGAAGGGCTCTTTGAAGAAACAGAAGTTAGCCAGGGAAAGAAAGACCATAATTAGGTTTCTTTAAAAAATTCAGTTTTAGGGACTCGCCTGGTGGTCCAGTGGCTAAGATTCTGAGCTCTCAATGCTGAGACCCTGGGTTTGATCCCTGGTCGGGGAACTAGATTCTACATGCCACAACTAAGACCCTGTATAGCCAAATAAATTTTTAAAAATTCAGTTTTAAATAGACAATACAAATATCCTCATAGTAAATTAAATTCATTTTTTGTTTCTACTTTTGCTTTACTTTGTGGACTACATATGAGTGATATTTAGTTCTTGGTTGCTATAGTGAGTTGAATGTTGGCCCAAGAGATATGTCTACATCTTTAGTTCAGTTCAGTCGCTCAGTCGTGTCTGACTCTTTGCGACCCCATGAATCGCAGCACGCCAGGCCTCTCTGTTCATCACCATCTCTCAGAGTTCACTCAGACTCATGTCCATCGAGTCCGTGATGCCATCCAGCCATCTCATCCTCAGTCGTTCCCTTCTCCTTCTGCCCCCAATCCCTCCCAGCATCAGAGTCTTTTCCAGTGAGTCAACTCTTCTCATGAGGTGGCCAAAGTACTGGAGCTTCAGCTTTAGCATCATTCCTTCCAAAGAAATCCCAGGGCTGATCTCCTTCAGAATGGACTGCTTGGATCTCCTTGCAGTCCAAGGGACTCTCAAGAGTCTTCTCCAACACCAGAGTTCAAAAGCATCAATTCTTTGGTGCTCAGCCTTCTTTATAGTCTAACTCTCACATCCATACATGACTACTGGAAAAACCATAGCCTCGACTAGACGGACCTTAGTCGGCAAAGTAATGTCTCTGCTTTTGAATATGCTACCTAGGTTGGTCATAACTTTTCTTCCAAGGAGTAAGCGTCTTTTAATTTCATGGCTGCAGTCACCATCTGCAGTGATTTTGGAGCCCAGAAAAATAAAGTCTGACACTGTTTCCACTGTTTCCTCATCTATTTCCCATGAAGTGATGGGACTGGATGACATGATCTTCGTTTTCTGAATGTTGAGCTTTAAGCCAACTTTTTCGCTTTCCTCTTTCACTTTCATCAAGAGGCTTTTTAGTTCCTCTTCACTCTCTGCCATAAGGGTGGTGTCATCTGCATATCTGAGGTTATTGATATTTCTCCCGATAATCTTGATTCCAGCTTGTGTTTCTTCCAGTCCAGCGTTTCTCATGATGTACTCTGCATAGAAGTTAAATAAGCAGGGTGACTATATATAGCCTTGATGTACCCCTTTTCCTATTTGGAACCAGTCTGTTGTTCCATGTCCAGTTCTAACTGTTGCTTCCTGACCTGCACACAGATTTCTCAAAAGGCAGGTCAGGTGGTCTGGTATTCCCATCTCTTTCAGAATTTTCCACAGTTTACTGTGATCCACACAGTCAAAGGCTTTGGCAAAGTCAATAAAGCAGAAATAGATGTTTTTCTGGAACTTTCTTGCTTTTTCGATGATCCAGCGGATGTTGGCAATTTGATCTCTGGTTCCTCTGCCTTTTCTAAAACCAGCTTGAACATCAGGAGTTCACGGTTCACGTATTGCTGAAGCCTTAGGCCCTGGAACTTATGAATGTGACTTTGTTTGGAAGAAGGGTCTTTGCAGATGTAATTAAGAATCCTGAGATAATCCAGGTGGGCCCTAAGTCCAATGACAAGTGTTCTTACAAGAGATAGACAGAAGACAGACACACAGGGAGAAGTGGGTAGGGAGGCCATGTGATGAGAGAAGCATGACTGCAGTTATGGAGCCACAAGCCAAGGAGTGACTAAGCCACCAGAGGCTGGAAGAGGCAAGGGAGGACTTCTCCCTAGAGCCTTCAGAAGGAATATGGCCCTGCCAACACCTTAGTTTCAAATTTGTGGCCTTCAGAGCTGTGAAATAAATTTCTGTTGTTTCAGACTACCGTGTTTGTGGTAATTTGTTATGGCAGCCCTAGGAAATGAATATACTTGGCTTTTCTCTCTTACTTAGCATGAATCTAGGCCAGTTTCCCCTAGATATCTATCTTTTACACTCAGGGAATCCAAAGTTATACAGATGAAACAAACTAAGAAGTCAAAATAAATGCCATCATCTATCTCAAAGCCAAACATATTTTTGAATATCAGATATGACTATATAATTTGTACTGCTCTATTAGCAAGAATAATGAGGCGTGAACTCTATGGAGAGACTAAACATTGCAGGAAATGGTCTGAAGTTATTTGAAAGAAACACTATCCATTTTTTTAAGTGCTAGGTTACACTTTCCTTTGCTATCATTACCCTGAATCATTCTATTTTGTGCATCCTATAATTTTAACACAGATAGTGATTCATCCTATATAATTATTCCTGAGAGCAAATCTATGATCTTTAGTTCAGTTCAGTTCAGTTGCTCAGTCGCGTCCGACTCTTTGCGACCCCATGAACTGCAGCACGCCAGGCCTCCCTGTATATCACCAACTCCCGGAGTTCACTCAGACACACGTCCATCAAGTCCGTGATGCCATCCAGCCATCTCATCCTCTGTCGTCCCCTTCTCCTCCTGCCCCCAATCCCTTCCAGCATCAAAGTCTTTTCCAATGAGTCAATTCTTCTCATGAGGTGGCCAAAGTACTGGAGCTTCAGCTTTAGCATCATTCCTTCCAAAGAAATCCCAGGGCTGATCTCCTTCAGAATGGATTGGTTGGATCTCCTTGCAGTCCAAGGGACTCTCAAGAGTCTTCTCCAACACCAGAGTTCAAAAGCATCAATTCTTCGGTGCTCAGCCTTCTTTATAGTCTAACTCTCACATCCATACATGACTACTGGAAAAACCATAGCCTCGACTAGACGGACCTTAGTCGGCAAAGTAATGTCTCTGCTTTTGAATATGCTATCTAGGTTGGTCATGACTTTTCTCCCAAGGAGTAAGCGTCTTCTAATTTCATGGCTGCAGTCACCATCTGCAGTGATTTTGGAGCCCAGAAAAATAAAGTCTGACACTGTTTCCACTGTTTCCTCATCTATTTCCCATGAAGTGATGGGACCAGATGCCATGATCTTCGTGCTGATCTTTAGACTTTTCAAAAAAAGGTATGCAAATATAAAGATGAGCCTATTTATTTTATTTAATAATAAGTGATGACTTCAGATCTTTTATGTTGGACTTACAGATGCTGTCAGATCCGTTCTATGAAACAAAGCAATATAACCAAAGCTATTCTATGAAATGACCCTGGGGTATTAAACAAATACATGCATAACCTCCCGGAGAAAGCAATGGCATCCCACTCCAGGACTCTTGCCTGGAAAATCCCATAGATGGAGGAGCCTGGTAGGCTGCAGTCCATGGGGTTGCTAAGAGTCGGATACGACTAAGCGACTTCACTTTCACTTTTCACTTTCATGCACTGGAGAAGGAAATGGCAACCCATTCCAGTGTTCTTGCCTGGAAAATCCCAGGGATGGGGGAGCCTGGTGGGCTGCTGTCTATGGGGTTGCACAGAGTCGGACACGACTGAAGTGACTTAGCAGCAGCATGCATAAGCTCCATGATTTAATTAATTTTTTCCAAAAGTTTTCACCAAGTTCAGAAGAGGGATTATTTTAAACAAACAAAATTATATAAGTAAACAAGCAAGGAGATGAATATTCTTTTAAAAAGTTATGTGGATCAAGAAAATGAAATAAAATGCATCCCTGTTGGAAAGGAAGAAGTAAAATGATTTCTTATTTGCAGGTTGCATGATCTTATATTGGAAAATCTTAAGAAACCCACCAAAGTGTTGAATAAGCAATACTGTGTTTATAAAACCTGAGTCAATGCTTTGGAGGAATTTAAAAATCACAAATTGCAGTACTCAATGGTGAAATAAAAACATTTTCAGATAAACCAAAAACTAAGAGAATCACTGCCAGGAGATATGTACCATAAAGAATGATAAAGGAAGTTTTTCAAACTGATAGTGATATCAGATAAAAATTTAGATATTCAGGAACAAATGAAAAACACTCAAATTGGTAAGTATGAGTAAATGTGGCTAAGTATAAATTTTTTTGTTAATTTACTAAAAGTATAATTGTTGAAAACAAAAATCCTAACATTATATGATAATGACTATAACATCTAGGGAAGAAATATAACATGGCAACAATAGCATAAAAGATGGGGTGACAGTAAATGGAACTATATGAAAGCAAGGTTCTTACAATTAACCTGAAGTGGTACAATATTAACTTTAAGTAAAACATGAAAAATTATAATAGAGAAATCACTAAAATATACAATGCAAAAAGGTAGAGCTAAAAGGCCACCAGACCCAACTCTATGTCTAGAAGAGATGAACCTTAAATACATAGACAGGTTTAACACAAAAAGAATAGAGGAGGACACACCACGCAAAGAAAAACTACCTAAAGATTTGTGCTGTGCTTAGTCACTCAGTCGTGTCCGACTCTTTGCTACCCCGTGGACTGGAGCCTGCCAGGCTCCTCTGTCCATGGGGATTCTCCAGGCAAGAATACTAGAGAGGGTTGCCATGCCTTCCTTCAGGAAATTTTCTCAACCCAGGGATCAAACCCAGGTCTCCCGCATTGCAGGCAGATTCTTTATTGTCTGAGCTACCAGGGAAGCCCAAGAATACTGCAGTGGGTAGCCTATCCCTTCTCTAGGGGATCTTCCCGATCCAGAAATTGAACTGGGGTCTCCAGCATTGCAGGCAGATTCTTTACCAGCTGAGCTACCAGGGAAGCCCGCCCAAAGGGCTAGAGTAATTAAATCAATACCAGACAAAATAGACTTCAAGAAAAGGTATATTACTAAACATAAAGGGGGAATACTTCATAATGATAAAATGGCTAATTCATCAGGAAAACACAATAAGCATAATCATTAAATACGTATGTACTTAATACTAGAGCTCAAAATTCATGACGTAAAGACTGACACCATTTAAAGGGAAAAACAGACAAATTCACACATCATATTTGGAGATTTTAACATTTTAGTCTCACTAACTAAGAACAACTAGACAAAAAAAATCAGGACATATAAGATCTGAACACTGTCAACCCACTTTGATCTGACATTTTTGTAACGTTACATTCAAAAGAATGTACATTCTTTTCCAATGTATATGAAACATTCATAAAAAAAAAAAACTGACCAAATTCTGGGTCATAAAACAAGTTCTCAGCCCATTTTAATGATCTGAAATTTTATACAGTGTGTATTCTGACCACAATAGAATTAAATTAGAAATAAAAAACAAGAGTATATCTAGAAAAATAAAATATTTGGAAATGAAAGACAACCTATCTTTAAATAATATAATCCACTACAGAAATCATGCAGAAAATCATAAAATATTTCAAACAGAATGATGATGAAAATACAACATATCAAAATTTGTGGGATATAGATAAAGCAATGTTTAGAATGAAATTTATAGCCTCCAAAGATTATCTTAGAAAAGATAGGTAAAGTTCCATGCTAAGAAACTAAAAAAAGACAACTTATTAAAACTCACACAAGATAAAACAAACTCTGAATGCTTATGTATTTATTTAAAAATTATCAAAACTTCTCTACAAAGAAAACTGCAGGCCCATATGGTTTAGTTGGTGAATTTTATCAAAAATTAAAAATGAAAGAACAGTATATATATGTGTGTGTATGGTGGCTCAGAGGTTAAAGCATCTGCCTCCAATGCGGGAGACCCAGATTCAGTCCCTGGGTCGGGAAGATCCCCTGGAGAAGGAAATGGCAATCCACTCCAGTATTCTTGCCTGGAGAATCCCATGGACAGAGAAGCCTAATAGGTTACAGTCCATGGGGTCGCAAAGAGTCGGACATGACTGAGCGACTTCATCTTACCTCACCTCACCTCATATATATTTACAAATTCTTACTGAAAATAAAGAAGAAAAAACTCTCCAACTTATTTTATGAGGACAGTATAGTCTATTACAAAAGCTGAAATGATATTACAAAAATAAAATTATAGATCAACATTCCTTAATATTTAACAAAATGTTAGAAATAAACTTAGCAATATATAAAAAGCCTAATACATAATCATCAAGTTGGGTTTATTTCAGGACAACAAGGGATAATCAATGTAACTATCATATTAAGAAAATAAAGGAGAGAAGCCATATAATCATTCCTCTCTCTATATACAGAAAAAGTTTTTGACAAAACTCAACAGTCACTGATGACAAAATCTTTTTTCTAAATTAGGAAGAAAAAGGAATTTCCTTAATCTTGTAATGGGCACCTATGAACAGTCTAATCTAATATCCATCTTAATTGTAAAATATTGAATTTTTACCCCCTGAAATTAGGAAGAAGCCAACGATATCCACACTCATCACCTGCATTCAACACTGTACTGGTGGTTAAAGCAAGTGCAGTAAGCCAAGGAAAAAAAAGGAATAAATATAAAAAAGAAGTGAAACTATCTCTGTTTGCAGATGACATTATTACTTACACAGAAAAATCTAAGGAATTCACACATTATTTAGAAGAAAGACCAAATTTAGCAAGACTATAGAATACAAAATAAACAAAAATCAATTATATTTTATAATAGCAAATAACTGGAAATGAAATAAAAATTCAATTTTAATGGCATTAAGACCATAAAATAGGCATAAATTTTTAAAAATCATGTGTAAGACCTGTATATTTAAAACTGCAAACCACTGATGACATAAATAAAATAAGACCTATAAAGATGGAGAGTGATAACATGCTCATGAACTAGAAGACTCATATTTCACTAGGAAGTCAATTCTCCCCAAATTAATGTACATATTCGATGTTATTGTAATCACAAATCCTACCTCTTTTTTATGGAGAAAGTGACAAACTGATGCTAAAATTTATATGGAAATAAAAGGACCTAAAACAGCTAAAGCAATTTTGAAAAAGAAGAATTCAGCTGGGAGAATTTATAATACATGACACTTAAAGAATTTCTATAAGGCTGCTATAAGGTAATCAAGACAGTGAATATGGGTATAAAGTGAAAGTGAAAGTTGCTTAGTCGTGTCCGACTCTGTGACCCCCATGCTCTACACAGTCCATGGAATTTTCCAGGTCAGAATACTGGAGTGAGTAGCCTTTCCATTCTCCAGCAGATCTTCCTAACCCAGGGATCAAACCTAGGTCTCTTGCATTGCGGGTAGATTCTTTAGCAGCTAAACCACAAGGGAAGTTCAAGAATACTGGAGTGGGTAGCATATCCCTTTCTCCAGCAGATCTTCCCAACCCAGGAATCGAACCAGGGTCTTCTGCATTGCAGGCAGACTCTTTACCAACTGAGATATCAGGGAAGTCCATTGGTATACAGATGTATAGATCTCCACTTAAAAGGTCATCTGATTTTTGGCAAAGGTGCCAAAACAAACTAATGGAGGGTTTTTCCAACAAATAGTGCTGGTACAACTGAATATCCATGTGGAAAAAAAGAAATTTTGACTTTTATTTCACACCATATTTAGAAATATGGATTAGAACTCTTATATGAAATACAAGAGTTAAAACACTATATAGGGGAATATCTTAACAGTTTGGTGGACTTCCCAGGTGGCGCTAGTGGTAAAGAATGCCTGCCTATGCAGGAGACACAAGGGGCTCAGGTCTGATCCCTGGTTTGGGAACATCCCCTGGACGAGGAAATGGCACCGTATTCAGTATTCTTGCCTGGAAAATTCCATGGGCAGAGGAGTCTGGAGGGCTACTGCCCATGGGGCTGCAAAGAGTCAGACACAAATGAGCAATTGAGCACAAAGGTTTATTAGGATGAGAAAGTAATAACCAAAAATATTAGATAAATTAAACTTTATTAAAAAGAATTATCTCCACTACTCAAAAGACCTCATGAAAAAGTGAAGAGGCAAGCCGAGACTAGGGAAACTATTCACAAAATATATATATATCTGATATAGGATTTATATTAGAACATAACAAGAACTTCCACAATTCTGTAAGATAAGCAACTTATAAAAATGGGCAAAAGATCTAAATAGACACTTCGCCAAAGAAGGTGTCTGAATGATGAGAACACAGAAAGCTGCTCAACAACAGAGGTCATCAGGGAAGTGCAAATTAAAAATACGAGACACTTTAATGTACATTCCAAAATCGCAAAAATAAAAGAGACATTGTGGAAAAGTGTCTGAAAGTTGTTTTTTTTTTTTTTTTTAAATAAAAGAAATACCTTTCTCTGGACTCAGCAATGTACTCCTAGGTATTTATCCGAGAAAAATGAAAATATGTATCCTCAAAAAGATTAACACAAGAATGTTCATAGTGGCTTGATTCAAGATAGCCAATAACTGGGAACAGCTAAGGTGCCCAACAGAAGAAAGGGTAAACAAATTTTGGAATAGTCATACTATTCATAAAAAAGGAACAAAACAAACTACTGTATGTGTAACAACGTGGGTGGATCTCAAAAACAGGCTGAGAGAAACTGAGTGTTCATGGTGCAATTCCGTTTGTATGAAGTTCTAGAACAAACAAAATTAATCTACGGTGGAAAAATATACAGAATTAAGGTTGCCTCTACTTCCCTGGTGGCTCAGACGGTAAAGCGTCTGTCTACAATGCAGGAGACCTAGGTTCGATCCCTGGGTTGGGAAGATCCACTGGTGAAGGAAATGGCAATCCACTCCAGTGCTGTTGCCTGGAAAATCCCATGGACAGAGGAGCTTGATAGGTTACAGTCCATGGGGTCGCAAAGAGTTGGACATGACTGAGCGACTTCACTTTCACTTGATAACTAGGGGCAGAAATTAACTGCAAAAGGGCACAAGGGGACTGTAAACAACTATTGAACTTCAGTTAATATTCATGCTGAAGTACTTAGGAGTGACGTACACTTATGTTTCTAACGTACCATCAAAAAAAAAAAATGAACTGATAAACGGAAGGATGAATATATGCACAGATATCAGAGAAATATAGCAAAATGTTAATTGAGCTGGACATAGACATATGGGTGTTCTCTGAATAATTAAACTATTGTGTATGCTTGAAGTTTTTCATAATATTGGGAAAAACTGCTTGCAATTGCTCTGCTCTCTCCCATTGTCTGTACAAACTGGAACTGGAGTTGTATGAAGTAAGCCAGTGGAGGTGCTATTCTCAGACTCATGATTTTATCTTTAAAGAAAAACACAAAAACTAACATGAAAAAGAAACCAAACTATTCCTTCCCAACAAAGAATGAATTAAAATGAACAGCAACTTTAGCTTCACATTATATATGTCATGACTCTGGCTCTGATAAGAGAACTTCCAAATTCCATGCACTGGTCCTCAGCTTAGATGCGTTTCTAAGACTAATCATTTAAAGATGGGCATCTGCCTTGACTATAGTGTTTAGCTCAAGAAAATGTATTTGCTGAATTTGGCCTCTCAGGGTGAAATGCAAGGCCCATGCAATGTCAACAAAACAAAGCAAATCAAAAACAATGTCAAGAAAAATTCACATATTTCTGTTAAGGAAGGATAGTCACCTAATGGATTACCGATTCACTGTTTATAGCTTCAAAAAAACACTTTTGGATTTCATTACCTTTATCAAGAGACGCCCCAGCCATATGGTAAAAGCTCAATGCAGTGTCTACATCATTAATATTCTTTAGGAAAGTAAAGAAGTTCTCCACTTCCTGAAATGTCAGCCCCTGAAAGAAGAAAAACAGTAAGGTAAGGCAGGAACCTGTGCAAAAAGCAGCATAAAATTAAGAAGACTAGGCAGTTACTCATTTCTATAAATCAGAAATTTATGCTATGTCTGGAACAGAGACTCAACAAATTACTCAAGGAATGTCAAATTTACAAACAACAGGGGATCAAAACGTTGAAATTTTACCCTAAGAAAGGCATGCTAGCTAATTGCTTTCCCCTCATATGTAAAATCTGACATGAAGCTGTTTCGTGATGGCTGGATATCTTTAATCAAAATATTTCTAACTATATCCTCCAATTAGCCACAGTATCTGTTGTGACACTCTTTAAATGAGCTGTAGCCACTTGATTTGTTATACATCTTAACAAGTAAGAGCCATTAGGACTTTCATTTTAATAACCTACTCAATAGGGCAGTCAAGCTTTTTGAGGCTTAAGTTAATTAAAGAATCACCAAAGTCAGTGATATACATGGGAATAGTTCCAAGCAACTGGGAAAGTTGTTCATGATACCAATTTAAAAGCTACTAACGAAGCAATGAAGCAACTGGCCATGTAACTTTAATTTGGTGAAATTTCTGTGAATGAGGAAATTTTTTTCAAAAGCTAGTCAAAGATTTGCTGATCTTTAATTCTACCTTTTATGATGGCTCAAGAGAGTAGCTGGATAAAGAGCGATTAGAGGGAGGAAGATCTGTCCTATTTGCCTGCTTCCTATTTCTCACACATCATGCTGGGATGGAAATGAATACAATTTCAAAGAAGTGAGTAACACTGGGAAGACACTGAGGATAATGCATTTTATTTTATTTTATTTTTTTGGATAATGCATTTTAATGAAGCATAAGGTCCTTAATGGACTGCAGATGTTGACAGGCTTCTAACCAGTACTGCTCCTCTTCTGATTTCCATTTCCCCAAACCATAGAGCCTGGGCTTCCCAGGTGGCACAATGGTAAAGAATCCACTTGTCAGGAGACATAGGAGACATGGGTTCTATCCCTGGGTTGGGAAGATCCCCTGGAGTAGGAAAAGGCAACCTGCCCTAGTATTCTTGCCTGGAAAATTCCTTGGGCAGAGGAGCCAGGTGGGCTACAGTCCATGGAATTGCACAGAGTTGGACATGACTTAGCATGCACGCAAACTACAGAGCCTAGGAATTTATATCTGTAACTCAGTAAAAAGGAAAACTTAATATAGACTACAATACTACCAGGAGACTGGCCAATGATATCTTTATCAATCTAAGAGCTAAAATACTGTATGATTATGTCATATAATCTTAGTTCTCCCCCCTTCAGTTCAGTTCAGTCGCTCAGTTGTGTCCAACTCCTTGCGACAACACGGACAGCAGCACGCCAGGCCTCCCTGTCCATCACCAACTCCCAGCGCTTGCTCAAACTCGAGTCCAACGAGTTGGTGATGCCATCCAACCATCTCATCATCTGTCATCCCCTTCTCATCCTGCCTTCAATATTTCCCAGCATCAGGGCCTTTTCTAAGAAGTCAGTTTTTCACATCAGGTGCCCAAAGTATTGTAGCTTCAGCATCAGTCACTTGAGTGAACATTCAGGACTGGTTTCCTTTAGGATTGACTGGTTGGATCTCCTTGCAGTCCAACAGACTCTCAAGAGTCTTCTCCAACACCATAGTTCAAAAGCATCAATTCTTTGGCACTCGGCTTTCTTTTATGGTCCAACTCTCACATCCACGCTCTCTAGGTCATAGCTTTTCTTCCAAGGAGCAAGCCTTTTAATTTCATGGCTGCAGTCACCTCTTTTGGGGCCCAAGAAAATAAAGTCTCACTGTTTCCACTGCTTCCCCATCTATCTGCCATGAAGTGATGGGACCAGATGCCATGATCTTAGTTTTCTGAATGCTAAGTTTTAAGCCAGTTTTTTCACTCCTCTCTTTCACTTTCATCAAGAGGCTCTTTAGTTCCTTTTTACTTTCTGTCATTAGAGTGGTGTCATCTGCATCTGAGGTTATTGATATTTCTGCTGGCAATCTTGATTCCAGTTTGTGCTTCATCCAGCCTGGCATTTTGCATGATGCCGCAAGGTGACAATATACAGCTTTGATGTACTCCTTTCCCAACATGGAACCAGTCCATTGTTCCATGTCTGTTGCTTCTTGACCTACATACAGATTTCTCAGGACGCAGGTAAGGTGGTCTAGTATTTCTTTCTTTCTTTTTTTTTTTTTTTAAATTTTCCAGTTTGTTGTGATACACACAGTCAAAGGCTTTGTCATAGTCAGTGAAGCACAAGTAGATGTTCTTCTGGAACTCTTGCTTTTTTGATCTCTGGTTCCTCTGCCTTTTCTGAAACCAGCTTGAATATCTTCAGTTCTTGGTTCATTTACTGTTGAAGCCTAGCATGGAGAATTTTGAGCATTATTTTGCTAGCATGTGAGATGAGTAGTTTGAACACTCTTTCACACTGCCTTTCTTTGGGACTGGAAAGTAAACCGACCTTTTCCAGTCCTGTGGCCACTTCTGCATTTTCCAAATTTGCTGGCATATTGAGTGCAGCACTTTAAAGCATCATCTTTTAGGATCTGAAATAGCTCAGTTGGGATTCATCACCTCCACTAGCTTTGTTTGGAGTGATGCTTCTAATGCCCACTTGACTTTGCACTCCAGGATGTCTGGTTCTATGTGAGTGATCACACCATCATGGTTATCTGGGTCATGAAGATCTTTTTGTATAGTTCTTCTGTGTATTCTTGCCACTTCTTCTTAATATCTTTAGCTTCTGTTAGGTTCGTACCGTTTCTGTCCTTTATTGTGCCCATCTTTGCAAGAAATATTCCCTTGGTTTTTCCCCTTAGAATCACAGAATTTAAACATTTTAAAACTGTGGAATATGAGGATCAAATAGAAAGGTGTGCAAAACATAAACATACAAATGAACAAACTCTGTAAAATGAAGTTTTACACCCCTAAAAACTCAATTCAGGTCAAGAAGCAGATTACTGTCAGCATCCCAGGAGCCTCTCTCCCCTTTCCCAACAATGGCCCTTTACAGTCATGAGCCTCTTCTCCATGATAAAAACCATTCTGAATTTTAGGAGATTCATTTCCTTGCCTTTCATAAAAAATAGCTTTTCTATCTATTTATGCATCCTTTAACATATGTTTAAGGAGTTTAAGTATATCTACTTTTGAATTTCATAGACGGAACCATGCAGTATGTATTCTATTATATATGGTTTCTGGCTTTAAAATATACATATGTATTTGGCTGCACCACATGGCATGTAGGATCCCAGTTCCCTGAGCAGGGACTGAACCTGCATCCCCTGCACTAGAAGCACGGAGGCAAGCAGTGGACTGCCAGGGAAGTCACCGGCTTCTGTCTTTAACGTTTTTAATAATTCTGTGTATGTCTGTAGTTCATTCACTTTTATTGCTGTAAGTACTCCATTGTGTGACTATTCTATTTGGGCTATTTCCAGTTTTTGGAAATTATGAACAGCAGTCCATCTTATTTAAAAATTCATTCGAACATTTATGGAGCACCTAGTATGTACCAAGTCCCATAACTTTTGGTGGTGAACTGGAAGGCCTATATCAAATAATTTCCTCTCAACTTGAAGTCATTCTCATGGTCTTGACTTAGAGCACCCAGAGGTAGAGTTCATTCCTTGTAAAAATGCTACAATATGCTAACTAATGTAAGCACTTGGCTGTAACATAATACGAGGAGAATTCCACTGGATCAGAAGCACAGGTTTTACATCATCTGCTTATGAATGGATACACTAATACCATCTTCTCTTTCCATCAAAAGACATTAATGGAAGAGTATTCAGTATTTAAAAGGAAAGAAGTTCTGATACATGCTACAAAGACAAACTCTGAACACACTATGTCAAGGGAAATAATACAAATTACAAAAAATACAAAGGACAAATACTGTATGATTCCACTTATATGAATTACCTACAGTAGTTAAATTCCTAGAGACAGGAAGTAGAATGGTGGTTTCCAGGAGTGGGGAGGGGGATAATGAGGAATTATTGTTTAATGGTATGGAGTTTCAGTTTGGGAAGATGAAAAAGTTCTGGAGATGAATGACGGTTTTGGTTGCACAGCAGTATGAATGTACTTAGTACTATTAAACCATTTAAAAATGGTTAAAATGGTAAATTCTGTTCTATATTTTTAATGGTAAATTTAAAAAAAGACATGCTAAAGCTTTTCTCCTTTTTAAATTTTACATATGGATTTCCACAGGGTAGGGGAGCCTTGGTGTCTGAGTTTATGAAAGGATTTTTAAGGCTAAAAGGTTAACATAAATTCCTAAAACCGAAAAGGCAACCTCTAATGTGTGTTAGTTAATTTACTGTGAAACATTAAAGATGACAGTGCTTACACTGAGAATTATTAGAGAATAGAAAAATCTAAATTGAGTGATTATTCATTTGATGACAGAAAAACAGTGGAATATAAATCATATTAAGCCATTATTAAATACAAATATGCAACATTTTGCCTTTTACTACATAAATATAATTAAAATTTTTATTGAGCACTTACTAACCACTTAGCACTCTACTAGGGACATGACTGAGCAACTTCACTTTCACTTTTCACTTTCATGCATTGGAGAAGGAAATGGCAACCCACTTCAGTGTTCTTGCCTGGAGAATCCCAGGAACGGCGGAGCCTGGTGGGCTGCCATCTATGGGGTCACACAGAGTCGGACACGACTGAAGTGACTTAGCAGCAGCAGCGGCAGCAGGAACAATGAGGAAAATAAAATTGCTTTGGATATGGGTCTTGGTCTTATAGAGCTTAAAATTTTGATAGGTCTCCTTAAAGAAAAGGTGATGCTATTCACAAAATTATTATTTATTGGTAAATACCTCAGTAAAAAGTCCAAAGATTTATTAGAATAAAGCTAGAATAAGAATGCAACATGAAGTTTGTGGACAGAAAGTGCAAAGACAGGATCTTTGAAAGTTGAGTTGCTCAGACTTAGAAGGCTATAGCTTAAGTACAGTTTTTTGTTGGGGGACTTGAACTGCAGATATAGTAGTCAAAAGGAAATACCCTTCTCTTAGGCTTGGCATCAAACGGATTTTTAAAATATACACTATGGGGAAATAGAAGAAGCAGGAGTTATTTTATTCTGTGACCAGATTCTCAACAAACCAACTGAAAAAACTTTCATGACTGGACTAAAAAATATATACAAAATTAATAGTACTTTGACTCTAAATAGAAGTATTTCTTTATGTTGTTTTAAAATGAATTTAACATTAGAGAAGTTGTTAAACAAGCAGACATAATTGTCTTCCAAAACTAAAAGCGATTGATAAAATGTTCAGAAAAAAAAAAACAGAAAATCTTTATGACTTTGGGTAAGGCAGAGTTCTCAGATATGACACCAAAAACACAATTCATAAACAGGAAAAAATTTGCTATATTAGATTTTATCAAGGTTAAAAAATTTGTGCTTAAAAATACTGAGAAAACAGACAAATCACAGACTGGGGAAAATATTTTAAAATCATATATCTGATAAAGCATTTGGATCCAGAGTTATATAAAGAGCTCTCTTTTTTATTACAACATCATGATTTATTAAAGCACAGCATTCTGTACAACAAAGGGCCTTAATAGTTGTCTATTCTCAGCCAAACTTCTCTATAAGTTAGTTTCTCTTAATAAAAACATGTTATACTTCAAATTAGTAATTTAACTGATGAGGAAGTTACCATAATACCTATTTTAACATTGCACAAATTTAACCCCCTAATGGACATTAATGTAAAATCCTGGCATAGAATTTGATTTAAAACTTCTCAAAATAAATTCATTAAAGCAGGTTCCCTGTGAAAATATGTAAGAATGAAAGCTAGTATAATAGCAGGTGCAGTCTTTACATTTTATTAACCATAGAAGATACTTTTATAAACAGTCTAATAGAGACATTAACTCTGCAAAAGCTGATGAGATTTACAGTCTTAAATATAAGCACCAACACAGAAAGGATATTGTGTCAGTTCAGTTCAGTTCAGTTCAGTCGCTGTAGTGTCCAACTCTTTGTGACCCCATGAATTGCAGCAAGCCAGGCCTCTCTGTCCATCACCAACTCCCAGAGTTCACCCAAACTCATCTCCATCCATCGAGTTGGTGATACCATCTAGCCATCTCATCTTCTGTCATCCCTTTCCCCTCCTGCCTCCAATCCCTCCCAGCATCAGAGTTTTTCCAATGAGTCAACTCTTTGCTCGGGGTGGCCGAAGTATTGGAGTTTCAGCTTTAGCGTCAGTCCTTCCAATGAACACTGAGGACTGATTTCCTTTAGAATGGACTGGTTGCATCTCCTTGCAGTCCAAAGGACTCTCAAGAGTGTTCCCCAACACCACAGTTGAAAAGCATCAATTCTTCAGTGCTCAGCTTTCTTCACAGTCCAACTTTCATATCCATATATGACCACTGGAAAAACCATAGCCTTGACTAGATGGACCTCTGTTGGCAAAGTAATGTCTCTGCTTTTCAATATGCTATCTAGGTTGGTCATAACTTTCCCTCCAAGGAGTAAGTGTCTTTTAATTTCACGGCTGCAATCACCATCTGTAGTGATTTTGGAGCCCAGAAAAATAAAGTCTGTTTCTACTGTTTCCCCATCTATTTCCCTTGAAGTGATGGGACCAGATCCCATGATCTTAGTTTTCTGAATGTTGAGCTTTAAGCCAACTTTTTTACTCTCCTCTTTCACTTTCATCAAGAGGCTTTTTAGTTCCTCTTCACTTTCTGCCATAAGGGTGGTGTCATCTGCCTATCTAATAAAAGTCCATTAGTTCTACACTTAAGAGGATCATTTCTTTATGTAAGGATAATCTCATTTATTAATTACACACGTAATGTAGTTTAGGATCCATCTACATTATGCTTGTAACTTCATGCTGCTGCTCCTGCTGCTAAGTCGCTTTAGTTGTGTCCAACTCTGTGGGACCCCATGGACTGCAGCCTATCAGGCTCCTCCGTCCATGGGATTTTCCAGGCAAGAGTACTGGAGTGGATTGCTATTGCCTTCTCCTCAGAATTATATAAAGAACTCTTACAACTCAATAATGAGATAATAATAACCCAATTAAAGAAAAGATCTGAACAGACATCTTCCAAGTAAGATATATGAATGGTGAAAGAGTACATGAAACAATGCTTCAGATCATCATTCGAGAAATGCAAACTAAAATCACAATGAGATATCACTACATATCTATTAGGATGACTAATTAAAAAGACAGATAATAACAACTTGTAGTGAGGATATGGAGAAAATGAATTCATGCATTGCTGTGTAATGTAACTTTGGAAAACAGTACGGTGAATTTCTTAAAAGGACATTTCACAAAATTTTACTATATGACCCAGCTAGCCACTCCTAGGAATCTCCTTAAGAGATATCAAAACATAGATGCGCATCCAAGATTTGTATGTAAATGTTTCTACCAGCCTCAATTTGGAAACAATTCAAATGTTCATCAACTGGTGATGGCAGAAACAAGATATAAATACCTATACAGTGGAATATTATTTACTATCCAGTAATAAAAAGTTATAAACTATTACTATATAGTTTACACTGAATAGTAAACAGTATTTCTGAATAGTAAATAGTATTCCATTGTATGGATAATAAAGCAGAGACATTACTTTGCCAACAAACATCCGTCTAGTCAAAGCTTTGACGTTTCCAGTAATCATGTATAGATGTGAGAGTTGGACCATAAAGAAGGCTGAGTGCCGAAGAATTGATGCTTTTGAACTATGATGTTGGAGGAGACGCTTGAGAGTCCCATGGACTGCAAGGAGATCAAACCAGTCAATCCTAAATCCTGAATATTTACTGGACGGACTGATACTGAAGCTGAAGCTCCAATACTTTGGCCACCTGATGCAAAGAGCTGACTCAATGGAAAAGACCCTGATGCTGGGGAAGACTGAAAGCAGGAGAAGGGGATGATGGAGAAAAAGATGGTGGGATGGCATCACCAACTCAATGGAGATGAGTTTGGGGAGATGGTGAAGGACAGGGAATCCTGGCATACTGCAGCTCATAGGGTCACAAAGAGTTGGACATGGCCAAAGAATTGATGCTTTTGAACTGTGATGTTGCAGAAGACTCTTGAGAGAATCCCTTGGACTGCAAGGAGATCCAACCAGTCCATTCTGAAGGAGATCAGCCCTGGGATTTCTTTGGAGGGAATGATGCTGAAGCTGAAACTCAGTACTTTGGCCACCTCATGTGAAGAGCTGACTCATTGGAAAAGACTCTGGTGCTGGGAAGGATTGGGGGCAGGAGGAGAAGGGGACGACAGAGGATGAGGTGGCTGGATGGCATCACTGACTCAATGGACATGAGTCTGAGTGAACTCCGGGAGTTGGGAGGCCTGGCGTGCTGCGATTCATGGGGTCACAAAGAGTTGGACACGACTGAGCAACTGAACTGAACTGAACTGAGTGACTGAACAACAATTCCACTGTATGGACAGTAAATAGTATTCTATTGTATGCATGAATAAACTTAAAAATATAAGTAAAAGAAACCAGACACAAGACTGCAGTATTATATGAATGCATCTATATGAAATTTCCAGAAAAGGCAAGTCTATAGAAACAAAAGAAAGATATATGGTTGTGTGGGACTAGGGTGGAAATGGGTATTGACTATAAACTAGCATGAGGGCTCTTTTTTCGGGTGATGGAAATCTTCTAAAACTAGATATTGCAGTAATCACTGCAAATTTACTAAATTTGCTAAAAATCATTGATGGGTGTCACTTTACAAAAAATCATTCATGGATGAATTATATACTTAATTTACATATGCTGCTAAGTCATTTCAGTCGTGTCTGACTCTGTGCAACCCCATAGATGGCAGCCCACCAGGCTCCCCCATCCCTGGGATTCTCCAGGCAAGAATAGTGGGTTGCCATTTCCTTCTCCAATGCATGAAAGTGAAAAGAAAGTGAAGTTGCTCAGTTGTGTCCAACTCCTAGTGACCCCATGGACTGCAGCCAACCAGGCTCCTCCGTCCATGGGATTTTCCAGGCAAGAGTACTGGAGTGGGGTACCATTGCCAATTACACCTCAATAAACTTAAAAATAAAAGGTAGTTATAGTAGAATGAGAAGAGAAGGAAGGAAAATTTGGCTTCCTCTGGAGTCAGCTGTAAATTTAGTATCTCATATTGAGAGGTCATGGGTGGTACAGACACACTAATGATGATTCTCTTGTGTTGTCTTTTACCTGGTCATAGTAAATCCATCTGCCAATAATTAACCCAACTGCCTGAGTTCCCTCTATGGCCCATTTAAAAAAAGTAACAGTCTCCTTCCTTCTTTCTTATATGCTATGCTTCTCACTAATCTATTATCTGCTCAATTTTTCTGCAAATTTTAAAATTTAGTTCTAAAAACATTTACATTATTTTTATAGTAGGTAATATATGTTGTACAGTACAAAGTAATTCTTCCTCTACTCTTGTCATCTAGTCTCCCACCCTCCATGTGGTCACTGTCAACAAGTGGGTACCCTTTCAGAGGTGTTACTATGCTTGTCTTGCTCCAACAAAGCATCATCCCATTGCAAAGCCCAGAGGTTTCTTCAACTGGTTGCTGCCTGGAAGTAGGGGTAAGTTACACCATTTCTATTAGTTACATTTCTTTAAGAATCTAAATGTCCTGAAACATCACTTTTCTTTCTATGTTCCTTCCTACTGCTGACAAAGTATCAGTGACACCCAGTGTCAACTGGAAACTCCCAAACTTCTTAGTGTAGTATACAAGGTCTTCTATAATCTGGTTCCATAATTTACCTTTCTAGCTATCTCACTAAGAGATAGGCTACAGTCTAGTAACACTGTTTTTCTTGTTTACTCCAAACTCTTCTGCTTATTCAAATCATAGAAAACAGTGACAATAAATAGATTCATTAGTAGGATGATTATGGACTTTGGAATGAGATAGCCTGGCTTTGAATCCTAGTGCCACCTCTTAAGACACTGTGTGTTCTCAGACAAATAACAAAGGTTCGGAAAAAGCATTTTTCATCTCAAAATGGGGATCCTACCCACCAAGCAGGACGTGATAATTAGGGAGAATAAAAATAAATGTCTTGTACATAAAAAGTACTCAGTAAACCACTAGACCATTCAGGTATGACCTAAATCAAATCCCTTATGATTATACAGTGGAAGTGAGAAATAGATTGAGGAGTTAGATCTGATAGACAGAGTGCCTGATGAACTATGGACAGAGGTTCGTGACACTGTACAAGAGACAGGGAGCAAGACCAACCCCATGGAAAAGAAATGCAAAAAAGCAAAATGGCTGTCTGAGGAGGCCTTACAAATAGCTGTGAAAAGAAGAGAAGTGAAAAGCAAATATATACCCATTTGAATGCAGAGTTTTAGAGAAGAGCAGGGAGAGACAAGAAAGCCTTCCTCAGTGATCAGTGAGAAGAAACAAGAGGAAAATAATAGAATGGGAAAGACTAGAGACCTCTTTAAGAAAATGAGAAATACGAAGGGAACATTTCATGCAAAGATGGGCGCAATAAAAGACAGAAATGGTATGGACCTAACAGAAGCAGACGATATTAAGAAGAGGTGGCAAGAATACACAGAAGAATTGTATGAGAAAAGATCTTCATGACCCAGATAATCACGATGGTGTGATCACTCACCTAGAGCCAGACATCTTGGAATGTGAAGTCAAATGGGCCTTAGAAAGCATCACTACGAACAAAGCTAGTGGAGGTGATAGAATTCCAGTTGAGCTATTTCAAATCTTGAAAGATGATGCTGTGAAAGTGCTGCACTCAATATGTCAGCAAATTTGGAAAACTCAGCAGTGGCCACAGGACTGGAAAAGGTCAGTTTTCATTCCAATCCCAAAGAAAGGCAATGCCAAAGAATGCTCAAACTACTGTACAATTGTACTCATCTCACACGGTAGCAAAGTAATGTTCAAAATTCTCCAAGCCAGGCTTCAGCAATATGTGAACTGTGAACTTCCAGATGTTCAAGCTGGTTTTAGAAAAGGCAGAGGAACCAGAGATCAAATTGCCAA
The DNA here is from genome assembly GCA_917880005.1 of Nanger dama. Taxonomy (NCBI): domain Eukaryota; kingdom Metazoa; phylum Chordata; class Mammalia; order Artiodactyla; family Bovidae; genus Nanger; species Nanger dama. The sequence continues at coordinate 17,258,499 of CAKJTW010000028.1, read as the reverse complement.
CATCTGCTGGATCACTAAAAAGCAAGAGTTCCAGAAAAACATCTATTTCTGCTTTATTGACTATGCCAAAGCTTTTGACTGTGTGGATCACAATAAACTGTGGAAAATTCTGAAAGATGAGAATACTAGAGCCCCTGACCTGTCTCTTTAAAAACCTGTATGCAGGTCAGGAAGCAACAGCTAGAACTGGACATGGAACAACAGACTGGTTTCAAATAAGAAAAGGAGTACATCAAGGCTATATATTGTCACCCTGCTTATTTAATTTATATGCAGAGTACATCATGAGAAATGCTGCACTGGATGAAGCACAAGCTGGAATCAAAGTTGTTGGGAGAAATATCAATAACCTCAGATATGCAGATGATACCACCCTTATGGCAGAAAGTGAAGAACTAAAGAGCCTCTTGATGAAAGTGAAAGAGGAGAATGAAAAAGTTGGCTTAAAGTTCAACATTCAGAAAACTAACATCATGGCATCTGGTCCCAACACTTCATGGTAAACATATGGGGAAACAGTGGAAACAATGGCTGACCTTAATTTTTGGGGGCTCCAAAATCACTGCAGATGGTGACTGCAGCCATGAAATTAAAAGACGCTTACTCCTTGGAAGGAAAGTTTTGAGCAACCTAGACAGCATATTAAAAAGCAGAGACATTACTTTGCCAACAAAGGTCTACCTAGTCAAGGCTATGGTTTTTCCAGTAATCATGTATGGATGTGAGAGTTGGACTATAAATAAAGCTGAGCGCTGAAGAACTGCTTTTGAACTATGGTGTTGGAGAGACTCTTGAGAGTCCCTTGGACTGCAAGGAGATCCAACCAGTCCATCCTAAAGGAAATCAGTCCTGCGTGTTCACTGGAAGTACTGATGTTGAAGCTGAAACTCCAATCCTTTGGTCACCTGATTGGAAGAGCTGACTTATGTGAAAAGACCCCGATGCTGGGAAACACTGAGGGCAGGTGGAGAAGGGGACGACAGTGAATGAGATGGTTGGATGGCATCACCGACTCAATGGACTTGAGTTTGGCTGGACTCTGGGAGCTAGGATGAACAGGGAGGCCTGCCGTGCTGCAGTCCATGGGTTCACAGAGTTGGACACAACTGAGTGACTAAACTGAACCTAACTGAAACAATAGGTCAAAGTCCCAAGTAAGCTGTCAGGCTCATTGTACAGAACTAGTAGTAATGAATTTACTCAGTTATGCTCTGAAATGTATTCTCTTCTCTGGTATGTATAGGGTCTTGAGGGATAGGAAACAGGGAAAAGGCTGAGGTATATGACACTAATTGTATTGGGGGTGGGGAGAACTGAAAATAAAATAGGGGGAAAAATAAAATTAAATCTCTGAATAGTAACTCACAGCTTAGTATTCTTTTGGGGGAGGTAAAGGTTTCAAAGGTAATCAGTATCACAAAGCAAATCAATGAAGTCGAAGTCTAACCTTTTAAGTTTAATGGCCACATCTTGGGTGCTATGCTGCATCGTGGTTTTGGTGGACACCCAGTAATTGAGGTTGCTGTTGCAGCTGCTAAGCTGCTTCAGTCGTGTCCGACTCTGTGCTACCCCATAGACCACAGCCCACCAGGCGCCCCTGTCCCTGGGATTCTCCAGGCAAGAACACTGGAGTGGGTTGCCATTTCCCTCTCCAATGAAGGGAAGTGGAAAGTGAAAGTGAAGTTGCTCAGTTGTGTCCAACTCTCAGCGACCCCATGGACTGCAGCCTTCCAGGCTCCTCTGTCCATGGGATTTTCCAGGCAAGAGTACTGGAGTGCGGTGCCATTGCCTTCTCCGAGTTTCTCAAAGGTTCTGGGATCAACGTTTCTAGAATCTGACATCTTATGAAGACCACAATGTAGGTTCAACTCTCAAGCATCTGAGAGAACATGTGAACAGAAGAGACCACATGGATATTATCCACAGAAAACAAGAAAAGTAAATAACCTAATAGTTTTATTATGTCTTTATGAGGGTACATACTATACAGTCATCAATGCCTCTGATAAACAATTGCCTGTGAGACGTCATACAGAAGATGGCAAAGATGGGTAGGACGGTGCTTTTAAGAAGAGGCTCAAAGTTGAGTGAGTTGTATTATAATTATTTATTATGTCTTCCTCCACTATGAGAACAGACAGCTGGTTTTGCTCATTCTTGTATTCCCGTATTTAGAAGAGTGCCTGGCACATGGGTGTTCAATAAACATTGATATGAAATTAGATAGTTCTTTGCATAGATATATGTTTTATTAGACTATTACAGACTACATATTTCTTGAGGATAGGTTATGGCTTTATCTTTTATCCTACAGTACCTGGTTTTGAATATAGCAATGTCTGCCACTGAACTGTAACTTTCAATTCACTCTTGAGTGGATTTGCTAAATTATTAAAGCTTGTGGCATCTGCACTCTTAACCACAGAGAATCAACACTGTGAATTACACCTAAGAAGTCTCAGGAAACTCTTTCCTTTAATGAGGAGAAGAAGGTAATTTGAAGGATAGAAAGTTTAAAAAATATTTAAGTTGAGTCACATTTGACCTAGAAGAAAAATTCACAGACAAAAAAGACAGTGAGGGGAATGGGGAAACTCTGACAGAGGTTAGGGACTAATCCTGAAAACAAAGCCAAAGCAAAACATGTTTCCCATAAAACAAAAAAAAGAAAGAAAGAAAAGAAAAATCTGCCTTTGTTAAATATGAAAGATGGTGGCTACTCAGCATGAACAGAGCCATTTTTCCGGGCATGGCAAGCTCCCCAATTCCTCCAGCTATTACTCAGGGACAGAACTAGAGACACTGATGAAGCAGACTTTTCCAGCCTAGTGGCTGGCAAGCTTCATTGCACATTAGAATCACCTGGGGAGACTTTTAAGTACTACTGATGCCTGGACCCACCCACTGAGCTTCTCATTTAGTTGATTTGAAGAGGGTCTCAACAACCACATTTCTGAAAAGTTCCCCAAATGAGCTTACTGGAAAACCAGTAGAGGAAGAGTATGGTTAGGAAAAACAGAATTTTGTTAGAGACGGGACAAGATATATAATAGGAAGCCTCAGATTTTAGTCCAGATTGTGGGCAGATCATTAATTTCTCTTCTTCTCTGTCTCTATAATCTGGCAAAATGAGATCCAGCAAAGCTGTTACAAACACAAAAAAGAAAAATGGCTGTGAAGCACTGCATGGTCACTAATATGCAAATATTTATTTAATACCACCACTAGGACCTTCAATCTTTTAGTTCTGGTTTGAAATTTTGTACAGAACCCCACACAGAAAGTGATTAACATGTGCCAAATGAAAACTTACATTTTCATGTTAACAAATCCAGAGTGGAATAAAGGAAGCGATTAGAAAGCAGATAGTCATTCCCCTATAACGGGAAATGGTCCCAGAGAGATGGACTGGTAACCTTAGGAGGAAAAGCCCTTCATTAACTGTCATTTTAGTTAATTGCTATGTTCACAAATTATTTAACCAACATGAGAGCACAATCAATCTCCATCTCCTTGCTAAACCAGGCTAGAAATTCTGGGCCAGAAATAATTTAGCACCCCAGATTTTTATCACCTGACAAAATTTGTCTTTTCACTTCAGGGCTTTTTTGCAAGGTCTTTGGGTCCTAAATTAACTCCTGCCAAAGCTAGAATATTTTTATTTCTTCAAGGGAGATGTCTCCAACACCCAATTTATTGCTTTAAAATATAAATTCATATCAGAACATGAATTAACCTATCATGATAGATGATGTTGTTTAGTTGTCAAGTGGTGTCTAACTCTTTTGCAACCCCATGGACTGTAGCCCACAAGGATCCTCTGGTCCATGGGATTTTTCAGGCAAGAATACTAAAGTGGGTTGCCATTTCCTTCTCCACGGGAACTTTCTGACCCAGGGACAAAACCTGTGTCTCTTGCACTGGCAGGCTGATTCTTTACCACTGAGACACTTGGGGAGTGATAGAAAATTATGTTAAGGTCAAATCAATGCCAGGATCAAAACTTTAAAAACAAGTTTGGTCAGGGATCTCCCTGGTGGTTCAGTGGTTAGGACTCCATGCTTCCAATGCAGGGATGGGGGTGAGGCATTGCAGGTTTGATCCCTGGTGAGGGTGTATGCTGTCTGGTGTGGTCAACAAAAAAGTGCATTCCCTACAAAATTCACCTAGATATTTGTGATCAACCTTCTGAAATTATAACTTCCAATAGATATGAGCTGTGTACTAGGTAATATAGGAGTTCTCTTTAGGAGAGAAGCATTATCCTGTCACTTTCTGTTAAGAAGTCTTCCTTCATAGCCAAGAGAACACCTTCAGACTTGCTGGACTGCTCAGAGAAGCTGACACTTTCTCTCAGAATCCAGCCTGCTCTCAGTTGCAGTCCACAGCCTGTTCAGAGGTCCTTTCAGCTTTTCAACATCCAAGGTACGGAGAAAAAACTCTAGCTGATAAGAACTGCTTTCCACCAACTTGGGGGTGATGCTATTCAAGCAAGATTTCCTGCACAAAGACTAACAAAATGGAAAAAAGCCCAGGCAATTCTATTTGTTACTGAGTCTTTAAAGTTTAGAGCCTGCATAGAGGACAAGGGTCTCAGTTTACGAGGCCAGTTAAGTGATCTATGCAACGCCCACAGAAACTTCTAAGGCAGGACTTGAAGTCAAGTCTTCTAGCTCCATGTCTATTGTATCACACTACCTTAGCAATCCCTCATGGAACATGTTTAATGTTAGGTCAATTTTCCAGGCATAGCTAAGTGGTAATTGTTGTCCTGTGGAAAGGGTATTGGGCTGAAAATGAGATCTGGGGTCTAGCCCTTGCATTGCTGTGTGTGTTTGTGTATGTGTATCTCTCTCTGTGTGTACATGATCTTTAAAAGATCTGGCCTCTTTACTAGTTTTTGGTTCAGTTTGTTCATCCCACTGACTGCAGCCATGAAATTAAAAGACACTTAGTCCTTAGAAGAAAAGTTATGTCCAAGCTAGACAGTATATTAAAAAGCAGAGGACATTACTTTGCCGACTAAGGTTCGTCTAGTCAAGGCTATGGTTTTTCTGTGGTCATGTATATGGATGTGAGAGTTGGACTGTGAAGAAGGCTGAGTGCCGAAGAATTGATGCTTTTGAACTGTGGTGTTGGAGAAGACTCTTGAGAGTCCCTTGGACTGCAAGGAGATCCAACCAATCCATTCTGAAGGAGATCAACCCTGGGATTTCTTTGGAAGGAGTAATGCTGAAGCTGAAACTCCAGTACTCTGGCCACCTCATGCGAAGAGTTGACTCACTGGAAAAGACTCTGATGCTGGGAGAGATTGGGGGCAGGAGGAGAAGGGGACGACCGAGGATGAGATGGCTGGATGGCATCACGGACTTGATGAATGTGAGTCTGAGTGAAGTCCGGGAGATGGTGATAGACAGGGAGGCCTGGCGTGCTGCGATTCATGGGGTCTCGAAGAGTCGGACACGACTGAGTGACTGAACTGAACTGAACTGTTCATCCCACTGCCTAGAAAACCCCAGACACTGACTCAGTTCTACCATCTGCTTCTTCCTGTACCAGGTACAGCTCTGAAGGCTCTCACAGAGCAGTGTTGACTAGTGTCACCACAAACCCATGGTCCCAATCTCAAAAAGACCCACTCATCTCCTGAAATCTTTAGTCATCTTAGTCTCAGTCTTTTGCTTCTATGCTTGCTCCTTTCCAAACTATTCTTCATAAAGCATCCAGAGTTGTCTCTTTAAACATACACAAAACCATGCTATTTCCCTGCTCACAACTCTTTAATAGCTTCTCATTGCACTGTGAATAAAACCCAAACTCATTCCACGCCTACAAGGTCTCGCAGGTTCTTGCCCCCATCTTCCTCTCAGACCTCATCTCAGGCCATGCTCCTCTTTGTTAGTACTCATCAACCACAATAATCCCCATTTAGCTCCTTACACATGCCAGATTCGGCTTTCCTGCTTGTTATGGACTGAATGTTTGTGCCCTGTCACCCCTGAAACTTAATACACTGAAGCCTTAACTCCCACTGTGGCTGTATTAGGAGATGGGGCCTCTAAAAAAATAATTAAGGTTAAATGAGGTCACAATGCTGGGGCCCCAATCGGATAGGATTAGTGTCCTTATAAGAAGACACATTAGAGATCATGTTCTCTCTTTGCTAAGGAAAGGTAATGTGAAGACAGAGCAAGAAGGTGGCTGTCTACAGGACAGGAAGAAAGCTTTCATTAGAAACCCAATTTGCTGACACATTGATAATGGACTTCTAACAGAACTCCAGAACAGTGAGAAGACAAATTTCTGTTTTTAAGCCATCCCCTCTATAGTATTTTGCTATAGGAGCCCAAGCAGAGTTAATATACTACTGCCTCAGAGTTTAAACATATGCTATTTCCTTCTTTACAGAACCTCCCTCTTCCTTCCTTTTTTTCAACTGCCTCACTTTCTGTTTAATATGCTTTCCAATTGGACCACTGTAATAAAACTCTCCCAAAGGTCACCATTTCACCAAAACCAAAACCAACCCTCTTCTTCCCTGGCTTTGATTTCAATACTTTCTCTAGGTACTCCTCTAACCATTTCCTCAAGATTTCACTCTGGAACTGCTTAAATGTTAGTGTTCCATTTGATCTTGCCCTTGGCTCATGGTTCTTTAATATTCTCCTTGGATAACTTCAATCAATCTTCATGATTTTAATTCTAATAGTGTGTTGATGATTCCCAAACCCAGCTCAGTCCTCTAAAATAGATTTGCATATTCAACTGCTGGTTAACCATCTCTACTTGGGTAGTCCACAGGCACCTTAAGCTCAAGATATCTACAAGTGAACTCTGTATCTCCCCGAGTGAACCAGTCTCTCTCTTTCAATTCACTATTTCAGCTCATGGTCACATTGTGATCTGAACAAAAAAACCTAGGGTCATTCGAGGCTATTCCTTCTTCTTCAAAACTGCCTTTTTTTTTTTTCAAGTACCAGAAATAAATTAATCATAATTAGTCACTAGTTCACTCTCATTATGTTAGTACCTTTGCAGTAACAATATGCTCTCATGGTTTCCTCTAGGCAAAGATACCCACCTTTCCCTCTTTGAAGTGCTTCTTGAGCTGCTTCTGCATGGCAGTCAGCTTCTTGGACTGCACTCCACTGTAAGCCAGCAGCATGCCACCAAACTGCCTCTCAGTGATTCTCCCGTCCACAGGGTCATGGCGTTCAAACTGGAAAGTGAACAGAAAGAGTGTTCACGGGGTCAAATGGAAACTATTTTGAAATGGGATGTGGAGTGATCAACTGTTGGATTCTGAGAACAGCTGATGGCTGGGATCATATTTTGAACTATAATTCTCACCAAGATTTAAAAAATTAGAAACAGAATATTTGAGTTTATATTCCAGATCTGCTGCTAAGTTACCCAGCTACTCTAGGAGTCAATTTTCTCACCAATAAAACAGCTGCTATAACATCTCCTATATCTTCAAGATCAGGAACTTCCTTGTGAGAATAAAAACAATGCTAAAACTCCATTCAAATTCATTAGTAATATTATTAGTAATAAGTGTTCTCTGGATCATCCACATCTCTGTTACTCAGAGAAAACTTAAAGTTAATTATTATAAATTTGACCAATTGTATATACCAGTTCCTTGATCTGTACTTAATATTGTTATACAGACCTCTAAAGACTTCAAAGAAGAGCAATGTGTTTTCCAGTTTTCCCCCAAATGGTAATCAAATGTTAGAACATCAATAGAGCTTGAAAGAAAAATGTATAGAGCATACAATGCCTCAATTAGACATGCATACTTATCACAAAGCTACAAAAATCATTAAGCATATTTAAATATGCAGATGGAAAGGCTAAGCACAAAAAACTTCAAGCTAATCTAACTAATATCAGAAAACTAAGATTGTCATTTAAAAACAGAGAGAAGTTATCTCAATACCAGCTGCAGTGTTAATGATATGTATAAATGCCTAAATAACAAAATGGTTAAAGATGGGCCTAGAAACCAATTAGAAAGCAACATGATTTCAACACAGTAAAATTTCCCCATGGTTTTATCGGAAAATAACACTTACAAAGAAACTTTCACATTCCTACATGATAGGGCAAAATCTTATTCTCCTAAGAGGGTTATATGTAGACATAAGACACAGCTAAGTAAGATCGAGTCAACAAACATTTCCTGAATGTCTACTAGTTATCTAGAACTGTTAGTCACTGTAGGGTACAGGAAAGAAGATTCAGTTTCTGTCCTCAGGAACTTTATCATCTAGTAACAAGATAAGGTTTACATGGAAGATATAAAATAAGGAAGTATATAGTTAAGGGTGAAAATCTCTCAGTTTTTATTTCCTTGCTTACTTTAGTAAATTGATATACACTTTGTCTCCTCACTGGTCAACTAGGTCAGTGAGCAAGACACACTAATTACATTTTAACAACAGTAATCGTTTGTTGTTAGTATACTATGAACCAGGTACTTCACTCATACAATCTTTCATTTAATTGCTGTAACAATCCTATGGAGTAGATAGTATCAGCTCCATTTTACACTAGAGAAAACTGAGGTAGATGAAGTTAGAGCTGGGAGTCATATGTGGCTCTGTCTGGATCCACAGACTGTTACCTCAATAACATACTATTTCCTCCTTCTAAACACTAGTACATATTCATCCTACAGGACAGCAATATGTTGTCTTGGATAAACTTATAAAGCAAGGGTGCTTAGTCATATTTGAGTGAGAAGCAAAACCCTTTCCACAGCAATCAGCATCATCAATACTAAGCAAAAGCCTCATTTTTAACTTAGCCACTCAGTATTTCATGTTTGCCACACCATCACTTCTACAGAGCTGATTAATTTTTGAAAATACCAAAAGTTTTCAGGATTTAATTTGAGTTTGATTTATGATTCAATTAGCCACTCTGAAACAAAAATGGAGGACTGATAAAATTTTTGCAAATGAACATACTTTCTGCAATGTTTAAATCAGATTTTCAGTGACATGTGATACCTGGGCCAAACTGGGCTTCTTCAAGGCATGTGAAACAAAGCTGCCATCCCTGCTCTCCTAGGCTTCAACTATTTAGGGCATTCATTTTACCTTTATCTGGGAGATTTCACAATTGTAGAGTAATCCCATAAATTTGATTTAGAGGAGTTAAGTTTTATCCCACAAGACGGATTCAAGGCTGCAATGTCTCTTTTACAGTGTTGGCAGCAGTTGCAGTGTGCTCAGGCTTATGAAAGCCTGCATTCATCTGCTCTCCGCAGGGGAATAAACCTCACCTCTGCCACGTCTCAAAGCAGTAAAGACAATTTCCAGTGGAGATCCCCAAGTAACAATTCCAGTGCTCAAATTAGCATTTTTACTAATGTTCTTTGAAAACAAAGACTTGTCTTTTTCTATGATTATTATTATTATTATTATTTTGATGTGGTTGGAACAGGAAAGGGTGTGAAAGTGAAAGTGTCTGACTCTTTGCAACACCATGGACTGTTGCCTGCCAGGCTCCTTTATCCATGGAATTCTACAGGCCGGAAAACTGGAGTGGGTAATTGTTCTCCTCTCCAGTGGATCTTCCCAACCCAGGGATCGAACCCAGGTATCCCACACTGCAGGCAGATTCTGTACTGTCTGAGTCACCAGGGAAGCCTAAGAACTATAAAACTCAGCTCCAAGCAGTATAGCCCACTTCAGAGTTCACTACCTTCATGAAAAGATGCTCAACATCACTCATTATCAGAGAAATGCAAATCAAGACCACAATGAGGTACCATTTCACACCAGTCAGAATGGCTGCGATCCAAAAGTCTACAAGCAATAAATGCTGGAGAGGATGTGGAGAAAAGGGAACCCTCTTACACTGCCGGTGGGAATGCAAACTAGTACAGCCACTATGGAAAACAGTGTGGAGATTCCTTAAAAAATTGCAAATAGAACTGCCTTATGACCCAGCAATCCCCCTGCTGGGCATACACACCGAGGAAACCAGAACTGAAAGAGACACATGTACCCCAATGTTCATTGCTGCAATGTTTATAATAGCCAGGACATAGAAACAACCTAGATGTCTATCAACAGATGAATGGATAAGAAAGCTGTGGTACATATACACAACGGAGTATTACTCAGCCCTTAAAAAGAATAAATTTGATTCAGTTCTAATGAGATGGATGAAACTGGAGCCGATTATACAGAGTGAAGTAAGCCAGAAAGAAAAACACCAATACAGTATACTGACACATATATATGGAATTTAGAAAGATAGTAATGATGACCCTCTATGTGAGACAACAAAAGAGACACAGAGGTACAGAACGGACTTTTGGACTCTGAGGGAGAGGGAGAGGGTGGGATGCTTTGGGAGAATGGCATTGAAACATGTATACTATCATGTAAGAAATGAAGCACCAGTCTATGTTCAATACAGGATATAGGATGCTTGGGGCTGGTGCATGGAATGATCCAGGGAGATGATATGGGGTGGGAGGTGGGAGGGGGCTTCGGCATTGGGAGATCGTGTACACCTGTGGCTGATTCATGTCAATGTATGGTAAAACAAATACAGTACTATAATGTAGAATAAAGTATTAAATAAAAATAAATAAATATGAGCTGTCAAAAAATTAAAAAAAAAAAAGTTCACTACCTTCTCTATAATTAAGATTTGGAGCAGCACTAAAGACCTACTAGGCCAGGGAGCTTCAAGGGTAGTTTCTCAAGGAAAATAATACAGTGATATGGGTGAACTTAGAGAACATTATGTTTAGTGAAGTAAGTCAGAGAAAGGCAAATACTATTATCACTTACATGTGGAATCTAAAAATAGAACAAATGAATGTATATATAAAACAGACACAGACTCAAAGATACAGAAAGTAAACTTATGATTATCAAAGGGGAGATGAAAGGAGGGACAGACAAATTAGGGGTATGGACCTAATAGACACAAACTACTATATACAAAATGGTAAGCAATAAGGATATATTGTAGAACATAAGAAATTATATCTATTATTTTATAGTAATCTATAATGGAGTATAATCTGCAAAAGTACTGAAACACTATGCTGTACACCTGTAATGAACACAATATTGTAAACTGACTATACTTCAATAAAACAAACAAACAAAAAGATATTCTAATCTGTTGGATCCTGTGGCAAAGAACATGTACATTCAAGCACACTACCCACCATTTGCATGGCTTCCCTGAGTCTAGGAACAGGGCTGAACAGCTTAGCATTTTCTCTTCTGTGCCACTGCCACTTTCTCAAATGGATACAAGCTGTTGGCTTCCTGTTGTTCCCCAGGGGGCTGCAGGGCAGAGAAACAGGGGACAAAGAAGAGGAGCCAAAAACTGTCTGCAAGATTTTCCATCGGTTTCTGACCACACTGTGCCTCTCACCCCCATCCTTGCCCCTTGTTGAGAGAAAGAACAGTTCTTTGGAAGGACAGATGGTATGTGTGTATACACACACACACATACACATACACATATATATATACAGAGAGAGAGATGAAATGATTTAAGGAAGAAGGGAAGCTAGGAAGAAAACATGTACTATGAACAAAGGCCAAAATAAGATTAGAAAATCATAAAAGAAAAAAAGAAATCAGTATCTGCAAGTGGGTCTGGATTTATTAAAGCCTTTTGAGGTTAATATATTTCAACAAATGTAAAATTCTTCTCTATCACAAAATTACATTTCAGGAGACTCTGTCTACCCCTCAGAGTAAATCCTGCCCTTTTTCAAGCATAGGCTTTTCCTAGCTTCTGAACTGTACAATTCATGCAATGCATAGTAATCTCAAGCCACTGAGCTGAATACATCTGTTTTTCCATCTGACAGTATTTGGATTTTGAGATGTGAATCATGACACTGCTGCTACTACTAGAAGTCTCAGAAAAGCTGTTTTGGAAAAATGATTTCAGGCCAGGTTCTCTACTGCAAATCACCCAGTGAACATGACATGTACATTCCATAGTTTAAATATGAAATCTATGTTTCTACAATTGGTAAGTGACATTAGAGAGCCCCAGGTCAAATGACCTTAATCTTAAGGTATGAATTTTCTTAATCTTTAAATACAAGATGCATCTTCATTGTCAATAATTAATATGGCTGTCTTTTGGCTGAGGAAGGCCTACAATTTGAATTGAAGGCAACATGATTCAGTGCCCTGAGCAAGGGCCAAAACAATCCATTGGCATCTATATGCCATGAGATTATAGATTATCAAATTTTTAACTTGCTAGACTCTTCTACTTCAAATCCAAGGATTCTTTCCATTTAAAAATGGTTTTAAAGAAAATTCATGCTGGTGAGCAAATCAAGTGACTAAAAGACATGAGTACCAATCACACAGTTAGATCAGAAAAAGATTAACTTTATAGTCTGATAGTCAAAGTTAGGAAAATAACAAGACTAATGCATGAACTTAACATAGGATAATAAAAATCAGGATGTATCTGACTAAAGGTGTTGGAGAAAAATATTTTAGATCTGGAACAAAGGGATTCAAGGTTTGATAAGTTTTGGTTTCATTCCATCCAAAGTAATATATTTAAATGACTAGGAATATAGATTTTAGAATCAGCTGCCTGGGTCTGAATTCCAGCTTGGACCCATACTTGCTGCTGTGACTTATTTTCTCTAAGAATTTAATGTCTTCTCACCAAAAAAAAAAAAAAAAGAAAAGGGGGGAGATAATATTCACAACCTCAAAGTGTTATAAGGATTAATTGGGATAATGTGTGCAGAGAAATCAGTACAGAGTTTGGTGCATAGTTTGAATTCCAATAAATGTAGCAATTAATATTCTTATCACCATATCACTTCTCAGGAAAGTGCCTCAATTGATTATTCTTTTTTAAATATAAATTTATTTAATTGGAGGTTAATTACTTTACAATATTGTATTGGTTTTGCCATACATCAACATGAATCCGCCACAGTATTATTCTCTTCTTAATAAGTATTAACTAACTTCAGCTTACTAGGTCTCACTTCTCTTTTCATAATTGCTTTCACCCCATCTCTGTTTACAGACCACTACTTTCATATTTGAAGAGCAGAAAAAGTGAATGCAACAAATATCATTTGTTATACAACATGATAGAATAATTCTTAGGTTAAACTACCTAGAGGAGGCTGAAGCAGAACAACTTAATAAGACCTGTATCCTGGCCATATATTACTAGACAGAAAGCTTGCATAAAGGAGGTGCACAATATTTAGTAAGTGAACAGAGGTAGAACACTAGAAAATTAATTCACAGCGCAGTGTCCTACTGTTGAGAGTATTTCCTATCTGAGGCAAGGATTACCTCTCCATTTCTCCCTTAACCCCTACTTCCACAGTATTAATCTCTACAAGAATATGGTTGAGAACGTCATTAAATATGACTAGTCAGTAATATATTTGAGTGCTTACTAATGTTCCAGGTGCTGTCCTAAGAACTTACCTTATGTAATCCTCACAATGTTATATAACAGGTATTATTATTGTTTTATTTTATAGACATGGACACACAAGCAGAGAGAAGTTAAATAACTTGCTCATACAGTTAATCTGGTGAGAAATTTCTCTTTCTGCTCAATCAAAACAGTTGATGTGCTTTCTTATCTTAAAGGCATCAATAATCATATTTCCTTTCTTACACTGGTTACGGAAAGCTTAGTCAAGTTTGTGACCTACCTCTAACAAGAACAGGAGTTTACAACTTATATTTTTCATAATAATCTTATTCCTGGCTTTCTCTTAACCTTTTTCCATTTTTTAACGTTCATTTCTCAGCTAATTTTATTTTATTTTTATTTCACTGAATATATTCTTTAGGGCTTTATTAAACCCTTTTTGAACAAAGCAGGGTATAAAAAAGTGGTGTTGGACATCTCTGTGGTTTCAGTTTTTGGTTATAATAAATATCACCACTAGGATAACGTTTTTCTGTATTTTTCATCATTATTTTTGGGTTGATCTCTAGAAATGAATTATGAAATAAAAATCTATAGGCTCTTTTAATTTTTGACTATGAAATATTTGATATATACAAATAATACACATGATAGACAAGTCATGAAGCATAATAATTAAAAACTTCCATGAATATACCACTAATCTGAGAGGAAGCATTAGTACAAACAGTTGAAGTTCATCTCTCTGCCTCCCCTAAGATGTAACATCATTGGACTTCATTTTTTACTGCCTTGCTATCTTTCTTTAGTTTAAAACACATTAACAATATTGTTTATTTTTTTCTTTCTTCTGAACTTTATAAAATGGTATCATAGTGGATGTATTCTTTTGTGATTTTCTTTTTCAATTTACCGTTGTCCTTTCAGAATTCATTCACGTTGATACATTTAAGCATGCTTCTTTCATTCTTACTCTATTGTAGATTTCTATTATTGGAAAATATCACTATCAGTTTTCCTATAAATGGACATCTAAGTTATTGTCAGCTTTTTATAAGGCTATTATGAATATTTTTATACCAGTGTCCTGGTGAAATAGCAACAAGAGTTCCAAGGCTAGAGCATGTATGTAGAAGTGGAACTCCTATCTTATCAAGATAATATCTAATTACTTGCCAAAAGAATCACACCAATACTTTTCATCAGCTATGTACAAGAGCTCCCTTTGTTTCATACTTTCACCAGTAGTTGGTATCGTCAGACTTTTTAATTTTTGCCAATCTAGTGTGTGTAAAAATTGTAGATATAAATTCTTTAATGCTTTTGATATATATTGCTTAATTTCTAGAATGATGTATTGCTTTATAATCCTAATAGTATATGAGAACACCCTTGATAACATCAAGTATAATTTTTAAAAATCTCTGCTAGAGTAAAAATGGTAACCCATTTAATTAGCATTTCTTTGATTACTAGTGAGGCTGACCATTTTTCAAATATGTGTACTAGTCATTTCTATTTCTTCCTCTGAATTTTCTACCTTCTTTGCCTATTTATTTACAAAAGTGCTGATATATGTCTCATTAATTTGTAAGATTAAAAATATTTGCCCTGTATTAATACAGTATGTTTTTTTACCCAGTTTGCCCATCTCTCAATTTTGCTTAAATCTGCTTTAAATTTCATTGTGGTGGAACACATGGATCTATTTGCAATTTGTTTCACTGGCTTATAGCTAGTAACTCTTTTCCTGTTAGATAAGAGGCTAATTAAGCATTGACTTATCATTTCTTGATTTAAAAAAAGGAAACATAACCTAAAATATTAAAACATACTCTTCGGTGTCAATCAATGAAAGTGATTAAATCCTCAGAACAAAGGTAAGCTTTGCTTTAAAAAGTCCTCCAGATACTGGGTGAATTAAGTCAGACAGAAAGATGAATATCATATGATACTGCTTATATGTGGAATCTAAAGAAAAGGTATAAATTAACTTATTTACAAAACACAGAGTTACAGATGAAGAAAACAAAGTAACAGCTACCAAGGTGGGGGAGGGGGGGCGCGACGACGGATAAATTGGGAGGTTGGGACTGACATGGAGATCCAACCAGTCCATTCTGAAGGAGATCAGTCCTGGGATTTCTTTGGAAGGAATGATGCTGAAGCTGAAACTCCAGTACTTTGGCCACCTCATGAGAAAGCTGACTCATTGGAAAAGACTCAGCTGCTGGGAGGGATTGGGGGCAGGAGGAGAAGGGGGACGACAGAGGATGAGATGGCTGGATGGCATCACGGACTCGATGGATGTGAGTCTGAGTGAACTCCGGGAGATGGTGATGGCCAGGGAGGCCTGGCGTGCTGCGATTCATGGGGTCGTAAAGAGTCGGACACAACTGAGCGACTGAACTGAATTGAACTGGGACTGACATATACACACTACTATTTATAAAATGTGTGTGTATGTGTGTGTGTGCGTGCGCGCATGCTCAGTCACTTCAGTCGTGTCTGACTCTTTGCAACCCCATGGATCATAGCCTGCCAGGCTCCTCTGTCCATGGTATTTTCCTGGCAAGAATACTGGAGTGTGTTGCCATGCCCTTCTTTAGGGGTTCTGCCTAACCCAGGGATCAAACCCACATCTCCTGCACTGCCAGCAGGTTCTTTACTTGCTGAGCCATTGGAGACAGATAACTAGTAAGAATCTACTGTACAGCACAGGGTACTCTACTCAATATTCTGTAATGATCTATATGGGAAAAGAATTTTTAAGAGTGGATATATGTTATATATAACTGAGTCACTTTACTGTATAGCAGAAACTAGGACATTGTAAATCAGCAACTATACTCCAATAAAAATTAATTTCAACAAAATAAAATCAACTGAGAATATTAAAAGAACAAAAATAAAAATCCTCCAACTTGCTGACTTTTTTTAAACTTTTTTTTTTTTTTGCCATGCCACAGAGCATGCAAGATCTTAGTTCCCCAATCAGGGATAGAACCCATGCCTCTGGAAGTGTGGGGTCCTAACCACTGGACTGCTAGGGAAGTCACTTTAACTAGTCTTAATGTTTGGGAATTTAGACCAAAATGGGGTTATTTAAACCGAACTTAATCAGGTTCCCTTTAACTGAGGGAATAAACTCACGGAAATTCAGTCCAGTTAACTATCTTTTTTTGTTTAAAGGAATATAATCAGCTCTGGAGTGATGATAGCTCAGTTGGTAAAGAATCTGCCTGCAAGGCAGGAGATTCCAGTTCAATCTCTGGGTTGGGAAGATCCACTGGAGAAGGGACAGGCTACCCACTCCAGTATTCCGGCCTGGAGAATTCCATGGACTATATAGTCCATGGGGCAGCAAAGAGTCAGACACGACTGAGCAACTTTCACTTTCATGGAGTGATGGAGAAAGCAAAAAAAAAAAGTTCAGTTCTAAAGAAAAGAAGGCCTAAAAGGACTATTATACTTTCTTAGAAAAATTCCTCAGGTTGGAATAATCCATTCTCTATCATTCATAATAGCAAATATTACTGTTACATCATTTACTATGCGCCAGATCCTGTTTTAAGTGCTTTCCATATACTAATTCATATAACATTCTGAATTATATAAAATCTGTGTGGTTGTTTTTTTCCTAAGATATGACCTTGATCAATATGAAAAAGACTCAAATTCTGGCAAAATTAACAGCTATTTAATACTCTAATCAATCTATGAAGTTAGTGTTTCCATATGGAATCACTATATCATGTTAGTCTCAAGCTCTTTTTTCCTCTACGATAACTCTTTCAGAAAGCAGTAGATCTTACCATATCCAATTTCTGCTTTCAACACCATTTTATTCTAAATCACAGCAACATGAAAAATACCTTAGTCTTGGCACTATATATTCCTTTGAGATTTGAGGCCCAACATTATTCAGGGTTCAGGGACAGTCTTCTTTTCATGAGATCACAAGAATTTTGGAAACAGAAAGTCCATGTAATGGAAAAAAATATAAAAGCTCCAATTTTAGGAGATAAGAATCGAGGACTAATCGTGGTAGGAAAGCAAAGTGCTATCTTCTTCTCATCTGAGTGTCAGTTTGTTTTCCTCTGACTTCATTATTTCTGTAGATAGCTCTCTGAGATCTATTGTCTAGGTGAAAATACAATATATATTTCCATGCTGCTTTAGTCTGAGCACTGCTGACAGCATGTATGGATGTGAGAGTTGGACTGTGAAGGCAGCTGAGCACCAAAGAATTGATGCTTTTGAACTGTGGTGTTGGAGAAGACTCTTGAGAGTCCCTTGGACTGCAAGGAGATCCAACCAGTCCATTTTGAAGGAGATCAGCCCTGGGATTTCTTTGGAAGGAATGATGCTAAAGCTGAAACTCCAGTACTTTGGCCACCTCATGAGAAGAGTTGACTCATTGGAAAAGACTCTGCTGCTGGGAGGGATTGGGGGCAGGAGGAGAAGGGGACAACAGAGGATGAGATGGCTGGATGACATCACCGACTCGATGGACGTGAGTTTGAGTGAACTCCAGGAGATGGTGATGGACAGGGAGGCCTGGCATGCTGCAATTCATGGGGTTGCAAGGAGTCGGACACGACTGAGTGACTGAACTGAACTAAACACTGGCTCAGATGGTAAAGAATCTGTCTGCAATGTGGGAGATTCAGGTTTAATCCCTGGGTCAGGAAGATCCCTTGGAAGGCATGGCAACTCACTCCATTATTCTTGCCTGGACAATTCCATGGACAGAGGAACTTGGTGGGCCACAGTCCATGGGGTCACAAAGAGCTGGACACGACTGAGTGATATTTAAAAAAAAACAAAACATTCTGTCTATGAAATGAGTATCTCTCTAAATAATCTACTTCTCACCTATCACTTTGTCTCTCACTGAATTCTTTCGTGATGAGACATAAACAACCTGAGTTTCATTAAGTCTTGAGACCAGGTGTGTGATCTCAACGGAAAGACAGTGGGATCAGGTCCCAATCTGAGTTTTGGTTGGGCTGAATTCCCTGCCCACGGGTTCAAGTCCCAGTCCTGTGTGTCTTCACCAGTATGATGTAAATTAGCCATCAATTCACTAAAAATGTAATATGAGCTCTCCCAAGCTGTACTGATTTGTACCTAATTTTTCATAATAATAAACTTAAACATAATGCCTTTCTACAGCAAGAATAATTCAATCAATTTTAGACATTCTGTATTCTTTTTTATTCCCCTCCCATCCAGGCTGCCACATAACACTGAGCAGAATTCCATGTGCTATATAGTAGGTCCTTGTTGATTATCCAGTCTAAATATAGCAGTGTTAAAACAGTCTGTATTCTAAAGGAGACTTTTTCAGCTGTGAAAGGACTTGTAACACCTCATGGATCTAGGGAAAGTAAATTGCTTTATGCTAAGCATTCATATTTTTCTTTATTTTCCCTCTCTGGGATATTGTCCCCACTTTTTATGTATCTGTACAACCCTGTCCTTTCTTGAACTTAACCTCTCTTCATGGCCCTACTGGTTATTCCAAAACACTTGATTTCTCTGAGTTTTCTGAGATCTTACAATAGGTTAGGTCTAGGCATCATAGAAAATTACACTTTGCATTATATTTTCTTTTCTTTTTGAAAGTGCACATATTGCTTTTTTAACATTATGTACTTCTTGAAGGAAGAGTCCATGTCTTATATTTTTACTCTGTCATACCCAGAGCTGGGCCACATAGCATGTTCTCAGTAAATAATTTGTGTTGATTAAATTTCTGCCTCATATAAGACTCCCCTATCAGTTCTTTACTTATCATCTACTAGGAGCTTATATAGCTTTTCAGCCTATATTCTTTAATACCGAAGGTAAGACTATGCCACTTCACTAGAATTGATAATTATTCCTGGGGATGGAAAATCCTAACAATGTCACTAGAATTTCAAGGATATGATTAGTTGCGGGCTCCACTATGAAGCTCCTTTTGCTGCTTTACCTAAGTCCAGTTATATATAAAATTTCTCAATAATATTCAGTTTGCATTTAAAAAACTGAAAGAAACAATTAAAAAAATAGGTAAATCAATAAGCATACTGGAGGATGCAGATAGGATAGGCAATGCCAGATTCTGTAGGCCAAAATAATTTGTACTGGAGTCTGAAACTATGCTGGAATGATAAATTAGGTGAGAATGGCAGGTACATTAATTCATTCAAGTGAAAACCACAAAAACCTATCAGTAAAGTTTCCCTTCTTCTGTCACTTGGTATTAGAAAACCACCATATCATCAATTTTCATAAAATTCAAGCCAGGGTAGATGCCATAAAATCATTAGTCACACTGTCATCCATTAGGAAAATGGGAATATTTTGATCAAAACACAGAGACCCACTCATCTAAATTAAAAGTCTGAATTGCAGCATCTATACATAGCTGAAGATATGTGCAGGAGTCTTTTCATTTAGTCTTTAAAAAAATATGTTTATTTATTTGGCCGCACCAGGTCTTAGTTTCAGCATGCGTGTTCTCTGATCTTTGTTTTAACACGCAGGGATCTTTAGTTGCAGCATGCAAACTCTTAGCTGCAGCATGTGGGACCTAATTCCCTGACCAGGGACCGACTTTGGCCCCCGCAATAGGAAGTGCAGAGTCTTAGCCACTGGACCATCAGAGAAAGCCCTCATTTAGTCTTTACTCACTGAAATTCTAGTTTGGTAGCTTCTGGGAAATACTTTATGTAGCTCTATATAGTCTCTGTTCTGGCTCTCTTGAAGAATTAGGATATGCTTCCTGTGCCCATATCAGAGATCTTGATTATTTGGGGTATGCAAATGAATCCAATATATCACAGTGGCAAGGATAAAGGCTTTGTGTCAGGCTGACTTGAGTTTGTTGTTTTCGTTGATTTTTTTGTTTGTTTTTGTTTTGGTCTCTTGCCAACTGTAAACTCCTGAGCAATCTATTTATCCTTTCTAACCCTTGTTTCCCTCATTTGTAAAATGGGTATAATAACAGTACTTCCCTTGTGAGATTATTCTGAGGGTTAAGCTAGATAATACATGTGAAACAATCACCCCATTTAATATTTTACAAAATGCATTTACTAATATTTTTTATATTTTAATATCTCTGAAATCAATACAGTTCTTATAATTGCTATTGGCTAGGCAGCAGTTGCAATACTGTTGTCATTGCCTATACAAGACGTCAAAGCTTGCAATATGAATATCAGTGGCTTAGAAGAAAATCCTAGGTAACAGTGGAGTATTTCTTTAAGAAATGCTGCATTACCAATGCTCTTGATGGCTCAAAGGACAATTTGGTGTATAATAACAGACATCCACAATTCTGAGTCAAAAGAGAAATTCAGAAGAGTTGGGCCCTGAATGTGAGGACATTTTATACCAATTTATTTTATTTATAATTCCTTTTATGAATACACAGGATGATAATAAAAATCTTAAGCCTAACGGAGTATTTCAATAGGCATTAACTAAATATATTGAGTGCAAGGAAAGCATTTTTGTTGTTACTTACTTGACAATTTTTTTCTTTTTTAGTGGTACATAAAATAATGGTACATCTCATCAATGTCTGTGTTTTAGATTCAATGAAATATGGTAATACACTGTCTAGCACATATTAAGAGCTCAGTAAATGTTAGCTGCTATTGATAAATGTTAAGTTAGCTGCAAACAATAATAATAACAACAATTTTGCTTCTGTTAACTTCAGTTCTGTTTAAAGAGAAACAAACTTCCTTTCCCTACAAAGATAATACAGAAAAAATTGAAAAAGGAGAGAATAACTACAACTAAGTAATTCTCTTAACTCTCTCCTTATTACTCTTCACATGGGCATTTTTCTTGTCTATGGGAAGAAAAGGAAAAGAGGTAGGCAAGAGTGGAACTGTGCTCAGGGCATAGAAAGTTTAATTCTAAACTGTCTTTCCTTATAAAAACTGTACTTTTGCAAAAATTTCTGGAAATAGGAGGTATAAGAATAGATTATAAGCTCTGCAGTTACAACCTATGGGACACAAATAAATAAGTAGGCTGAGAATAATAATGTACTAAATGCTTCCTATTCTTTTGAGTCTCATAATCACCTTTGAAATAGGTGTAATAGTGACCATCTCCATTCACATAAGAGGAACGTGAGAGCTGAAGAGTAAATGGGACAAAGCCAAAACAACAAGTCTAGTGGGTTTTAAAATGAATGCGTAATACCGGCATGATAAAATTATGTAACTACTTTTTATGAGTGAATAATTTAAAAGTCCATCCCTAAAGGCTGATTTAAGATCATGTAATTACACATTTGCCTAACAACAACAACAAAAAACCTAGTTAGGCAATTATAAATTAAACTGCTAGCTTATACCCAGGAGGAGACAGAATCATTAAAAATAGTTATTACTGGATGTTTTCTATAGGAACAATGTCACAGATACAAGATATGAAAAAAATCAATCGTGGCTCAATCTGAAGAAGAGCTATATTTAAGGAATCCATCGTGACAACTCTCTCTATGTTTCACAAAAGCTAGACAGTTTAACTGAAAGAAACATAGGTTCATTACACTAAAACAATGAACAGTTATGGCTGTACCTGTTTTTACATGATGAACTAAATTGAGTATTAAGTTGTATATTCTCAAATTTCTACCTTCTTGGAAAACACTAAAATACTATAGTTTGAGGACACTATCTGTAAAATTAGCAATACATTCCATACTGTGGTTTCTGGAGCTCAAATCTCAATTTATCTCCCTTCTTGAAATGATGATCCCTTTCTGACTGGCTTAATCTTATCACCCATTTTAAATCTGCCCATTAAGGAAGCCACTGCATAGGCAACAAGCTCATGCCTATTAGGTGCTATGAGACTGGTTACTAATTTTTAATATACTAAAAATTATGCTGGAAACTGCCAGTTTTCTTAGAACATCAAATAGAGAGCTAGAGAGTGAAATAATACACAGAAATTAGAATTCAGGTTGACTGACAAGCATAAAGACAAATGTAAGAAAGACTGAGAGACTAAAGCTTAGAAATATGCAGCTCACTGAAGCTTTAATGTAGAAAGTGGGAAGAAATGATGAGTCCAAATGCAGGCAGGTGAAAGGCAAAGTATCTGATGGGCAAGATCACTTTGGTGGTCACTGTCTTTCATTTAAAAAAAAGAGAAAAAGATAATACATGTTTTTCCCTGACATAGGACAATGGAGGAAAGTCATCAAATCCTTTTATGATGACAATGGTAAAAATAGAAAGAGAACTTGCTTTCCATTTGAATTGTATTTTAGGTTAACAGTAAGTCTGGCTCCCCCTGGCCGGTCAGTTACGTGTTTTAGAGGCCAAAGAGTAACTACTGAGTGAGGTTATGTATTAAATGCCTCAGCACTAAAAGATTTGTGTTTTAAGTCATCGAGCTGATTAAGAACGTTTTTCTTAAAAGTTAGTTTTTCATTTTTTTAAAAACCAAATTAAGAGACAAAGAAGACACTTTTCAAATATGTGGTAGCATTTCAGTTTTTAAAAAGAGATAATTAGGAATTTTTCATGCTTAATCATGCGGGTCTTCAAGATAGCAATTAGTTATTACCTAAACTATCATACCCTATAATGTACCTCTAAATTATCTGAAGTTTGTTCATTTTCTTATGGGTTGACACACTACTGATTCTTATTCTGGGCACGTTTTAAGGTCATTATTTTTAGTTTTTCTAATTGTATAAATGCTTCTTTTGGTTGCACATAATAGAAACGAACTCAAGATAAGTTCAGCAAAAAGAAATTCAGGAGCCTCAAGATACAAGAGCAAGCTCATGAAGAAAAAAGACTGAAAGCCAGGAGTATAATATTGGCAGGCCTCTCGTCTCTGAGCAGTTGCTTCTGTCCTCATTTTCTGTTATCCTTTCTTCCTCTGCACTTCATGAGTTTACACGGTAGGCAGCAGATGGTTACCCTGGAGTTCTGGAGTTCATATGTTGAAACACCAACTATGTCCACTTCCAACTTCAAATTCCCTATGGAGAAACTGAATGGCCCGACTTGGGTTGGGCATCCACTGCCAGTCCAATTAGCTGAGACAGGGGAAGGGGAGGGTGACGGGGAGGAGAAGAAGTGGGAGGTGCAAGGTATAAATACTGCTTCCAGGAGCCCACAGCTGTGTTTGGTAGGTAGAATGGGACAAATCCTGGAGAAAAGGGAAGTGTTGAAAGTTGAGTAGATATCCCAAAAGATGCCTAATTCACACATAATGATGTCATTGAGAGAGACTGAGAGGGTGAGTGCATGTGTGTGTGCCTTTATCAAGCTTTTGACTATTTCCTGAGCATCTGATTTGTGTCAGGCACTGTACCAGTCACTAAGGAAGTAACAATGAGTCTAAAACTCTAACAAAAGTTCTCAAGAAATGTTTGGAGACAGGTATTTAAGAAATAATCAGGAGACTACATAATCAAGTCACCTGAAGAAAAAGTACAGAGTGCTTTGGAAATATGTAATCTAAAATGAGGTCTAACTGGGCTGTGAGAGATAAGAAAGAGGTAGCTGGGGGAAGGGAAATGAGGAAGAGAGTATTTCAGGCAAATCAACAATAGTGCAAAGGCCCTTAGGTGGAAGAATGATTGGTACGAGATGAACTTGGAAGAGAAGGCGACAGAGGTCAAATTATACAGAGTCCAGGGTTAAGGGTTTAGGTCTTTAAGAAGAATGAGGAAGGCAAGAGTGGCTATAGTGGGACTTCTCTGGTGGTCCAGTGGTTAAGAATCGGCCTTGCAATGCAGGGGACACCCGTTTGATCCCTGATTGGGGAACCAAGATTCCACTTGCCACAGAGCAACTAAGCCCATGTACCCCAACTAGAGAGCCCATGTGCTGCAATTACTGAAGTCCAAGTGCTCTGGAGCCCGCAAGCCACAACAAAAGATCCTGAACAATGTAGTGAAGAGCTTGTGAGAAACAAGTAAAACCCGATGAAACAAACAAAAAAGAGTAGCTATAGTAAGACTAGTTGGGAAGTAACTAAAGTAATTCAGCCAGAAGATAACCTGTAGTGTAGACTAGAATGGTGTTGGATATGAACAGAAGTGGTAAGATGAGATGATATTACTAACAGGGACTGTGGGAATGGGTGTGATGAAGATATCTATGCCTAATAGATTCTTTTCTGCTTCATATTTAGTTATTTGAATGGGACTTTAGCTACTTGGAAAGCCGATGGTTGCTTGACTTTCTCACTACTAACTTGAAGTTTTTACTAAAAGAAAGTCATAAATTCTTATTTCTGCCTAGCAGGTCTTTCTTTGCTGGTCCTAACAGAATGTTTTCATGTGTGAAATTATACTTTCTTAAATCTTTAAATTGCTTTTAACACCTTCCCTTCTGAGGGTCTTATAAGACTTGCAACATCTGATACACTCATGTGAATGGCCAATACAAGGTAATAGAGGCAGTGACAGCTATAAAGGAAGCTGCTCTCTCCATCTCTTGTCACTCTCCAAATTAGCAGAGATCTCCTACCTTCAAATGTATTTGATCTTAAGAGCTAGTCTAACATTGAAGACAAAGATATTAGTATTGGTTGGTGATTCTCAGTTCTATCCCTTTCAGTTCAGTTCAGTTCAGTCGCTCAGTTGTGTCCGACTCTTTGCGACCCCATGAATTGCAGCACGCCAGGCCTCCCTGTCCATCAGCAACTCCAGGAGTTCACTCAGACTCATGTCCATCAAGTCCGTGATGCCATCCAGCCATCTCATCCTCTGTCATCCCCTTCTCCTCCTGCCCCCAATCCCTCCCAGCACCAGAGTCTTTTCCAATGAGTCAACTCTTCACATGAGTTGGCCAAAGTACTGGAGTTTCAGCTTTAGCATCATTCCTTCCAAAGAAATCCCAGGGCTGATCTCCTTCAGAATGGATTGGTTGGATCTCCTTGCAGTCCAAGGGACTCTCAAGAGTCTTCTCCAACACCACAGTTCAAAAGCATCAATTCTTCGGCGCTCAGCCTTCTTCACAGTCCAACTCTCACATCCATACATGACCACAGGAAAAGCTGTAGTCTTGACTAGATGCACCTTAGTCGGCAAAGTAATGTCTCTGCTTTTGAATATGCTATCTAGGTTGGTCATAACTTTTCTTCCAAGGAGTAAGCATCTTTTAATTTCATGGCTGCAATCACCATCTGCAGTGATTTTGGAGCCCCCAAAATAAAGTCTGACACTGTTTCCACTGTTTACTACAATTCAAATACTGACTTCTTCGCTTCCGGCTTTCACGGAGCTGGGAGGCAAAAATCAGCCTCAAATTATTTAGGGAGGAACAAGCTGTCCATGGCTTTTTTAATACAGAGGAGACTGCCATATAAACACAAGGTCAAAATTATTGCACTGTTTTCAGTACAGAGGCAGAAAGGAAATTAATTAGTATTTCAGACCAGAACCAACCAATTAAATACACTAAAATTATACCATCATGATAACATAAAAAGGAAAACTGCACATTCTTCTGTCATATATTTACCAGCACATATTGGCAGAGAGGCAGGTATTTCGAATGTTTGAAGCTATCTAGAAACTACGGTTTGAGATACACTAATTATAGCTTAGCAGTATTCATTTACTAAAATTGTGTAACTTTTACTCCACTCTGAGAGTAAAATTTGCCTCATGGAGCCCTCTGGCACATGGACATGATGATCACTAAAAAGTCGTACAGGGAAGGTGAATCTTTCTGGATGACTTCTGCAAAGCTAGTTGAGAAGGGCATCTAAGGTTATGCTCCATTATGCCAGTTTAAAATAAATTATGTTTCACTAAGCAGAGCAGGCTCCTGTTGACAAAGTATGTATAAAATCTGATTAGCTTTGGTGAGTTAATGACTACATGTTCAAATAAATGGACTTCTTACTAGACTCACCGGATTAACCAGCTCCACAATTTATTATTTTTCCTTGGCAGAAATTGAATGCAAAGCCACATTAACATCACATTTGAGGTTACACATACTCACAAGTGAGTAAAATCAAAGAAATTGTTCCCCTAGCTATCATAACCCTGTCAGAACATAAATACAGTGAACTAAAAAACTTATTTCAAATCCACAGTTAGGAAACGAATACACCACAATATTCTTTAAGATCAGTTGTGGAGATATTGTACTAAGAGAACTTTAATCTTTCCTGATGGAGAAAGAGAAAATGCCTCATAGGCTCTTTAAAATTAAAATAAGCAAATCAACAAACCAACCAGCACCATTTCCCAAGCATTAGAAAAATCTCAGCATTACTTTAGATTCAAATTTAAAAACTAGTCTCAATCAAATTTAACCTGATACTCATTTACTTAAAAATTTAGTTCAGTTTAGCATTGGAAGGACTGACTTTGAAGCTGAAACTCCAATACTTTGGCCACCTGGTGTAAAGAGCTGACTCATTTGAAAAGACCCTGATGCTGGGAAAGATTGAGGGCAGGAGGAGAAGGGGACAACAGAGGATGAGATGGTTGGATGGCATCACCGACTCAATAGATGTGGGCTTGGGTAGATTCCAGGAGTTGGTGACGGACATGCTGCGGTTCATGGAGTCGCAAAAAGTCGGACATGACTGAGTGACTGAACTGAACTGAGGCTACAGGGAGAATTCCTGACAGAAAGTAGAGTTTGATCCCATTTCATTAGTTACCATCATAGAGTAAGATGAGCTTATACCTAAGTGAATAATTGTAAATTGTGTTAAAGGGATAACCAAATAGTAGCTACTTTCTGCCTAAAAGTTCCAAGTCCATTAGACCAAAGAAATGAACATTTTCAGACATACAGAAGGCTATCACTAAGGGATGTATTATCCAGGTGTTTTAATACATACCATCTTCTGTGTATCATGAGAACAAAATTCCTTAAATCCTGAGTAAAAAAAAGCAATCTGTTAGTTTTTAACAGGTTGGTGTTAAAAACTCATTTGGTGTTACAGTGAGAATTTTCCAAGTTGATTACAAAATATTTCAGGAAAAAATCTATGCAGTATTTTCATTCTAGATAGTGATTTCAAAGAGATCTTAACAGATATATTCCTTAAATTACAAGCATGCAAACTAAAACATATCACATCATTTTAGCTGTACATTTATTTCTTCAAAATGTCCAATCAAAATGTCCAATACTTCTGCCACTAAGAGGAACAATATACCATGATGCATAACACAACAGAGATTAAGCTTCATCCCCTGAGGGGAAAACTTGAATCCTAGAGAAAAAAATGAGAGGAGCCTTCCTTGTCAATTCAAAAGCTGCATGCTGCTGCTGCTAAGTCGCTTCAGTCGTGTCCGACTCTGTGCGACCCCGTAGATAGCAGCCTACCAGGCTCCCCATCCCTGGGATTCTCCAGGCAAGAACACTGGAGTGGGTTGCCATTTCCTTCTCCAATGCATGAAAGTGAAAAGTGAAAGTGAAGTCGCCCAGTCGTGTCCGACCCTCAGCGACCCCATGGACCGCAGCCTTCCAGGCTCCTCTGTCCATGGGATTTTCCAGGCAAGAGTACTGGAGTGGGGTGCCATTGCCTTCTCCACAAAAGCTGCATAGCAGGACACATTTCTTTGGAAACAGAAGGGAGTGGGACAGGAATATGGCAAGCATTTGCTGAGTCTGGATTACATGAACATGCAGCTGGGTGTCTGGTGAAGCAGAGAGAAATTATGGATATACACTGCCTGAAGACTACAAGGAAGCAAGCCTTCTGGGAAGGGAGAACATAAGGCTGCAATCCTCTGTTCCCTAGATTCACAGCTAATGAAACATGTGAGGGAGAGCTGTGGTGACCCTGAGCAGTGCCAGTGAGAAGGCAATGAGGTTCAGAAAGGCAATGAGGCAGGGTTCAGAAAGGCAATGAGGCATGTGCGACAAATCAAGCCAGGGCAGAAAGACAAACTGGTGGGACGGCTTCCATGACGAGTCAATTGCTGGGAAAGGCAGAGATGGCGGCAGGGCCATGAGACAGCACTACTGGAGATGGCTTGTCACTGGAACTATTCTTGACGCAGCCCACCGAAGGCTACTCTTATGCCCTGGGGAAGGTGGTAAGTGCACACAGGTGATACTCTATATAGAAATGGTCCCCAGTGTTCCCCATCATCTAATATTCTCTCATGTGCAGTCTCCTCCCACAACGGACCATGTCAAGAGAGCCCTGTGAAGAGGTCCAGGGAAGGAGGAACTGAAAGCCTCCCGCCTGTGGCCATGTGAGTGAACTTGAAAGAGGACCCTCCAGACTACTCAGGCTTTCAGAAGACTGCAGGTCTGGCTGACACTGTGACCACCACCAAATGAGAGACAGCCAGAACCACCCAGCTGAGCTGCTTCTGGATTCCTAGCCCTTAGAAACTGTGTGATATAATAAATTCTTTAAAAGGCTAAGTTTGGGGATAATTGCTTATACAATAATAGCTAACTAATGCGGAGTTGTAATACTTCAATTTTTAGAAACCATCTTCCTACTTTGAAGAAACACTAGAGCTTGAGCAGAAATCTATGCCAGCAGTGGTAGTAACACCAACATGAGAGCTGGAGCTGCAGCATCACACACATTACCTTGAACAAGAGCAACTGTGAAATCAACCCTATTAACATTAATTCATCCTCTGTGCCAGAGAGAAACAGAGAAACAATTACTACCACAACAGAAATGACCCACCAGATAGGAAAGGTACTTTTACTACAGCAAATGAGATGCTTCTAGAGTTTATGGGTTTGTACTCTGCCAGTCTTAATAGCACAGAAAATTCATGGAAACTACTTCTAAACAGGAAGGTGAATAATAGTATATTAATATCTTTAGCAAATGATGACAGCAATAACTTTGTATTAATGGTTCTGTATATGATGTCCATTAAAGAGAAAGTGAATCAATACTATATTCAAGGAAAAACTACTTCAGTTCCTTAATTTCTGGCATCATGCTCCATAATGTATCCATATGGAAATTTGAAAAATATTATCAAACACCTCATTGAGTGATATTTTCAAGTACAATGAATTCAATACACCTCACTTATTTTTCTAGTTGGATATTCTGGAAATCACTGATTTGGGATGAAAAATAGTATCAACATAATGACTGTGAAACTGGAAATTTTCTGGAATCTTTTCAAATATTAAAGGAGAGAAAACTGCAAAGAATATCAAGATGGGCCACTGGACAGAGATGTCAAGAAGTTACTGACTCTTCCCTCATTTCCTTTTCTGATAAAGCAAGAAGCACAGGAGCCAACAGCAGTTTCTGGGAAGGGGGCTCTGTGGAGCTGTCCAACATTCGGCACTAAAATTTCACACTGACAGTCACTGATGAATGAATAAATGAACAAATCTTCCTAGAGTGATTGGCGGGTGCCAGGCATGCCACTGGGGTCTTTTTTTTTTATCTCAGGCAGTCTTCCTTACAAGTCTGTGAGGTGGCTATTACCCTAACTGTACAAATGATGAAACATAGGCTCCCAAGGCCATAGAGGTAAAACTCACATTTAGATCAACTTTCTAAAAATCCAAATGGCATAACTGTATACTGATTATTCTTTTCACAAATATTTATTGTTC
Source organism: Nanger dama (assembly GCA_917880005.1). Taxonomy (NCBI): domain Eukaryota; kingdom Metazoa; phylum Chordata; class Mammalia; order Artiodactyla; family Bovidae; genus Nanger; species Nanger dama. Next base: position 17,228,497 of record CAKJTW010000028.1, on the reverse strand, counting down.
ACCTCTTCTGTGCATATCTCCATCACTGTACTTTTCTTCCTTTACTGTAATAACTAATTTCCCAGACTGATTATAGTTCCTTAAATTTAGGAATCAGGGTCTACTTGGTTCCATTATCCAGTATCTAACACAATGCCTGGTATACACCTAAACACTAAATAATTTTAATTTGTTATTAGTCAAAAAAAAATGACTAAGTATTACATTTTTGGTTTTTATTTCTTCTGCTAGGTAGACGCGCTATCACATCTCAAGGAAAGACTGGTAAAGAAAAGGGGCATCTCCCAAAAGCTTTTTTAGCATTGCTTTATTTGAGGCTTTCCTGATAGCTCAGCTGGTAAAGAATCCGCCTGCAATGCGGGAGGCCTAGCTTTGATCCCTGTGTTGGGAAGATCCCCTGGAGAAGGGAAAGGCTACCCACTCCAGTATTCTGGCCTAGAGAATTCCAATGACTGTATAGTCCATGTGACTGCAAACAGTTAGACACGACTGAGCAACTTTCACTTTATTTGAGGCTTTTATGTTAAAAATGATTTAAGTAGTTTATATTTCATTAGGCCAAGGAGCTTTAATATGAAAAACATTCATGCTAATATTGCAGTAGATTGATACAAAATAAATAAGGAGAATGTGGGCAGAGAGGGATAAAAGGCATTCTATTAAAATAAGAAATGAAAGAGACTTGACAAAAGCTGTTTTTGTGCTGTGAACTGAATTCAGAGGGTAATAACCTGATATAATTTATATGATCATCTAAAGTGGCATTTGCTCAGAGTCTGTATTCAACAGGCTGCAATGCATTATTTATTCACAAATTACTGCAAAGCTGGCTCTGATTCCTAAGATATTGTCTAGACTTCTCAGTCTCCCCTAAGGTTACATGGCAGGCTAGAGGATAAAGCTATTTTTAAAACAATCTCCTTTCCCTCTAAGAAAGAAAAAAATAGACTTACAGGAGTTATTTAAGGCCAAATTAGTTAGAAGAAGGGAAAAATTAGAGGACAAAAAGCTTCTTTCCACTCATTAGTATAATTATCATTCTTTAAAGCTCAAATTCTTCCTTTTAAAATGTCCCTAAATTCTGAGAACCATAATTCTGAAATATGGCGAAAGATGGCTAGAAGAGGGATAAAAATGAAAATACCTACTCAGATCCCTTAGGCAACACTGAGTTCCAAGTTCTTCATTCAAGGTCTGATTCAGAGGCCAAATTTAATCTTTCTACCAGTCCAACTAGCTCCAGAGAAAGCTTCTCTTCTTTCATCCAGTCCCTTGCTTTTCATATGCTTCTCAACAATCTCTGAAGACCCAGACTTGAAGGCACAAAGACTCTACCAACCTGAGAACACCTAAGAGATACATTAAATCTTGTTTGGGACAAACTGGGTAAGAAAGGTCATTTTCTCTGTCATCCCTCTCTTGGCTCCAGTCCCAGTGTACTCAGCGCTTCCTTGCCTCTTCTCATCTAACCAGAACAAAGAGCTGACAAAAATTCTTTCTTTAGGTATAATAAATTGCAGAGTTAAAGCTGACTCAAATATTGCCATCTCTGGGAAAATTTCCTGAGTGGTCCCTTGCTCTTTTACTTCACAGACTGATTTACATGTCCCCTATTATACTCTAACTGCACCACATAAATCTCTCCAATATTGTACTTACAACACTGTGCAACAATTTCTGGTTTATTCAGTTCACTTCTGTGAGTTTCTTGGGAGTAGGGACAGTGTTTTGTTCATCCCTGAATCCTGAGCATTCAGCACAGCTCCTGGAAAGCTAGTGTAAGTCAGCAGTTAAGTGCAGACTCTAAAATTGGGTAGAAGGTCTAAAGAGACATTTTTCTAAAGAAGACATACAGATGGTCAATAGGTACATGCAAAGACACTAACATCACTAATTATTAGGAGAAACGTATATCAGAACCACAGTGAGGTGTATCACCTCACACCAGCCAAAATGGCCATCATTAAAAAATCTGTAAATGTTGGAGGGGTTGGTAAGAATGTAAATTGTTATAGTCTATGAAGCAGGGCAAAGGCTAATAGAGTTTTGCCAAGAGACTACACTGGTCATAGCAAATACTTTCTTTCAACAACACAAGAGAAGACTCTACACATGGACATCAACAGATGGCCAACACCAAAATCAGATTGATTATATTCTCTGTAGCCAAAGATGGAAAAGCTCTATACAGTCAGCAAAAACAAGACCGGGAGCTGACTGCAGATCATGAACTTCTCATTGCCAAATTCAGACTTAAATGGAAGAAAGTGGGGAAAACCACTAGACCATTCAGGTATGACCTAAGTCAAATCCCTTATGATTATACAGTGGAAGTGAAAAATAGATTTAAGGGACTAGATTTGATAGATAGAGTGTGTGATGAACTATGGACAGAGGTTCATGACACTGTACAGGAGACAGGGATCAAGACAATTCCCAAGAAAAAGAAATGCAAAAAGGCAAAATGGCTGTCTGGGGAGGCCTTACAAATAGCTGTGAAAAGAAGAGAATAGAAAAGCAAAGGAGAAAAGCAAAGATACACCCACTTGAAGGCATAGTTCCAAAGAATAGCAAGGAGAGATAAGAAAGTCTTCCTCAGCAATCAGTGTGAAGAAATAGAGGAAAACAATAAATGGGAAAGACTAGAGATCTCTTGAAGTAAATTAGAGATACCAAGGGAACATTTCATGCAAAGATGATTCAATAAAGAACAGAAATGGTATGGACCTAACAGAAGCAGAAGATATTAAAAACACACAGCAAGAATACACAGAAGAACTGTACAAAAAGATCTTGACGACCCAGATAATCACAATGCTGTGATCACTCACCTAGAGCCAGATATCCTGGAATATGAAGTCAAGTGGGCCTTAGGAAGCATCACTACGAACAAAGCTAGTGGAGGTGATGAAATTCCAGTCGAGCTATTTCAAAACCTGAAAGATGATGTTGTGAAAGTGCTGCACTCAATATGCCATCAAATTTGGAAAACTCAGCAGTGGCCACAGGACTGGAAAAGGTCAGTTTTCATTCCAATCCCAAAGAAAGGCAATGCCAAAGAATGCTCAAGCTGCTGCACAGTTGCACTCATTTCACATGCTAGCAAAGTAATGCTCAAAATTCTCCAAGCCAGGCTTCAGCAATAACGTGAACCATGAACTTCCAAATGTTCAAGCTGGTTTTAGAAAAGGCAGAGGAACCAGAGATCAAATTGCCAGCATCTGCTGGATCTTAGAAAAAGCAAGAAAGTTCCAGAAAAACATCTATTTCTGCTTTATTGACTATGCCAAAGACTTTGACTGCATTGATCACAATAAACTGTGGAAAATTCTGAAAGAGATGGGAATAACAGACCATGTGACCTGCCTCTTGGGAAACCTATATGCAGGTCAGGAAGGAACACTTATAACTGGACATGGAACAACAGACTGGTTTCAAATAGGAAAAGGAGTACCTCAGGGCTGTATATTGTCCCCCTGCTTATTTAACTTATATGCAGAGTACATCATGAGAAACGCTGGGCTGGAAGAAGCACAAGCTGGAATTAAGATTGCCGGGGGAAATATCAATAACCTCAGATATGCAGATGACACCACCCTTACAGCAGAAAGGGAAGAAGAACTAAAGAGCCTCTTGATGAAAGTGAAAGAGGAGAGTGAAAAAGTTGGCTTAAATCTCAACATTCAGAAAACTAAGATCATGGCATTCAGTCCTATCACTTCATGGCAAACAGATGGGGAAACAGTAGAAACAGTGGCTGACTTTATTTTTGGGGGCTCCAAAATCACTGCAGATGGTGACTGCAGCCATAAAAGACGCTTACTTCTTGGAAGGAAAGTTATGACCAACCCAGAGAGCATATTAAAAAGCAGAGCCATTACTTTGTCAACAAAGGTCCTTCTATTCAAAGCTATTTTTCCAGTGGTCATGTATGGATGTGAGAGTTGGACTATAAAGAAAGCTGAGCACTGAAGAATTGATGTTTTTGAACTATGGTGTTAGAGAAGACTCTTGAGAGTCTGTTGGATTGCAAGGAGATCCAACCAGTCCATACTAAAGAATATCAGTCCTGCGTGTTCATTGGAAGGACTGATGTTGAAGCTGAAACTCCAATACTATGGCCACCTGATGTGAACAGCTGACTTATTTGAAAAGACCCTGATGCTGGGAAAGATTGAGGGCAGGAGAAGAAGGGGATGACAGAGGATGAGATGGTTGGATGGCATCTATGACTCAATGGACATGGGTTTGCGTAGACTCCGGGAGTTGGTGATGGACAGGGAGGCCTGGCGTGTTGCAGTTCATGGGGGTCGCAAAGAGTTCAACATGACTGAGTGACTGAACTGAACTATGGAAATTAGTAGGCAGAGTCCTTAAAAATTAAAAAGAAAGCTACCTTATGACCCTGTAATCCCACTCTTGGTTATATAGCTGGAGAAAACTAACTCAAGAAGATACATGCACCCCTATGTTCATAGCAGCACTGTCTACAAAAGCCAGAACATCAGTTCAGTTCAGTTCAGTCTCTCGGTCGTGTCTGATGCTTCCCTGTCCATCACCAACTCCCAGAGCTTACTGAAACTCATGTCCACTGAGTCGGTAATGCCATCCAACCATCTCATCCTCTGTCGGCCCCTTCTCCCCCTGCCTTCAGTCTTTTCTAGGATTAGGGTCTTTTCAAATAAGTCAGTTCTTCGCATCAGGTGTCCAAAGTATTGGGGTTTCAGCTTCAATACCAGTCCTTCCAATGAATATTCAGGACTGATCTCCTTGAGGATTGACTGGTTGGATCTCCTTGCAGTCCAAGGGACTCTGAAGAGTCTTTTCCAACATCACAGTTCAAAAGCATCAATTCTTCAGTGCTCAGCTTTCTTTATAGTCCAACTCTCACTTCTATACATGACTATTGGAAAAATCACAGCTTTGACTAGATGGACCACTGCTGGAAAAGTAATGTCTCAGCTTTTAATATGCTGTCTTGGTTGGTCATAGCTTTTCTTCCAAGGAGCAAGCATCTTTTAATTTCATGGTGTAAGATTATACAGTAGAAGTGACAAACAGATTCAAGGAATTAGCTCTGATAGACAGAGTGCCTGAAGAACTATGGATTCAGGTTCATGACATCGTACAGGAGGCAGTGATCAAGACCATCCCCAAGAAAGAGAAATGCAAAAAGCAAACAGTTGTCTGAGGAGGCCTTACAAATAGCTGAGAAAAGAAGAAAAGCTAAAGGCAAAGGAGAAAAGGAAAGATATAACCATTTGTATGCAGAGTTCCAAATAATAGCAAGGAGAGATAAGAAAGCCTTTGTCAGTGATTGATGCAAAGAAACAGAGGAAAACAATAGAATGGGAAAGATCAGTGATCTCTTCAAGAAAATTAGAGATACCAAGGGGGAATATTTCATGCGAAGATGGGCACAATAAAAGACAGAAAGGGTATGGATCTAATAGAAGCAGAGGACATTAAGAAGAGGTGGCAACAATACATGGAAGAACTATACAAAAAGATCTTCATGATGCAGATAACCATGATGCTGTGATCACTCACATAGAGCCAGACATCTTAGAATGTGAAGTCAAGTGAGCCTTAAGAAGCATCACTACAAACAAAGCTAGTGGAGGTGATGGAATTCCAGTTGAACTATTTGAAATCCTATTTGAAATCCTAAAAGATGATGCCAGCAAATCTGGAAAACTCACCAGTGGCCACAGGAATGGAAAAGGTCAGTTTTCATTCCAATCCCAAAGAAGAGCAATGCCAAAGAATGCCCAAATACCACACAATTTCACTTATCTCACATGCTAGCAAAGTAATGCTCAAAATTCTCCAAGCCAGGCTTCAACAGTACGTGAACCATGAACTTCCAGATGTTCAAGCTCGATTTAGAAAAGGCAGAGGAACCAAATATAAAATTGCCAACCTCCACTGGATCATGGAAAAAGCTAGAGAGTTCCAGAAGAACATCTATTTCTGCTTTATTGACTAGGCCAAAACCTTTGACTGTGTGTATGACAACAGACTGTGGAAAATTCTTCAAGAGATGGGAATACCAGACCACCTGACCTGGCTCCTGAGATATCTGTATGCAGTCAAGAAGTAACAGTTAGAACTGGACATGGAACAAACAACAGGCTGGTTCCAAACTGGGCAACGAGTATGTCAAGGTTGTATATTGTCACCCTGCTTATTTAACTTATATGCAGAGTACATCATGAGAAACGCTGGGCTGGATGAAGCACAAGCTGGAATTAAGACTGCCAGGAGAAATATCAATAACCTCAGATATGCAGATGACACTACTCTTATGGCAGAAAGTGAGGAAGAACTAAAGAGCCTCTTGATGAAAGTGAAAGAGGAGAGTGAAAAAGTTGGCTTAAAATTCAACATTCAGAAAACTAAGATCATCGTCTCTGGTCCCATCACTTCATGCCATGTAGATGGGGAAACAATGGAAACAGAAACAGACTATTTTTTCGGGTCCAAAAACCAATGCAAATGGTGACTGCAGCCATGAAATTAAAAGACACTTGCTCCTTGGAAGAAAAGACAGGACATGGAGCAACCTAAATGTCCACTGAAAGAGGAATGGATAAAGATGTGGTATATATATATATACAGTGTACTATTACTCAGCCATAAAAGACTAAAATAATGACAGCAACCTAGATGGACCCAGAGATTATCATCATATTAAGTGAAGTCAGTAAGACAAAGAAGTATCATATGATATCACTTATATGTAAATCTAAGAAAATGATACAAATGCACTTATTTCTAAGACAGGAAAAAGACTCACAGATATTGAAGCAAACTTATGGTTACCAAAGGGGATAGTTAGAGGCAGAGGAGGGAAGATAAATTAGGAGTTTGGGATTAACATATATACACTGCTATATTTAAAATAGGTAAACAACAAGGAGCTAGTGTATAGACTGGGAACTATACTCAGTATCTTACAATAATACATAATGAAAAATCTGAGAAAGAATATATATATGTATGTATACATAATTGAATCACTTTTCTGTACACTTGAAACTGATAAAACATTGTAAATTAAATATACTTCAATAAAAAAAAAAGAGCAGACTCTAGAGGTAGACTGCCTAGAATCAAATATCAGCTCGTCCTTTATCATGTTAGGGACCTTGCGTAAAGTACTTAACTTCTTTGCGTCTTTGTTTTCTCATTTGTTAAATGTGGATAATTATAATGCCAATCAAATATTGTTATGAAGATTAAATGAAAATAATGTAATAAGGCACCCACAATAGCGCTTGACTTCCAGTGAACTCAAGAGCTATGTTGGCTAGTATTTTTATTATGTAATATGTACTCAATTTTTTGCTAAAACGTTTGATACTTCTACAACAGACTGTTGTAGCTAGGAGGGTAGCTACTGATTAAACATTCACAATCATCTTTTATACTACTTTCCATTTTACTGTATCATGTTCAACTATATTCTATATTAAGCATTCTGCTGTGTAAGATTAAGAAATTATCACTGCATTCTGATTTCCAAAGAGCTGACCTATGAACTTTTAACACACTGGTACACAGCTCATTCTTAAATTGAGAAGTGCTTGTGTTCTACTAAAAAAAATGGTTAATAAGACTATTTGAATGATAAGACTGAGGAAAAATTTCCACCAGAGAAAAATCAAATTTTCATGATTTATTTATGAGCCCCTTTTTCTCTTGTGTCCAGTTTAAAGTTAACTTAGAATGTAAATTAAAGATATGTGATGACAAGAAAATCCTGGTGATTGCCAAGTATGATAAGAGGTATCATTAACATATTGACTTTGGAATCATATTGACTTTGATTCTGCCTACAAGCAGCAAATGACAGCAAACTTGAGCTATAGGATGTAAAGGGAATTGCAAGAAACTAAATCAGAGTTTGGCTTTAGGTTTTACGTATCTTCTTATTAAACTAACACCCTGAGAGTTAACTTGGTTTCATTAGGGCAAGACTTTGGACCTACCTGACAATATGGTACAGAGAGAAGACAGAATTAGCTTTAAAAAGCGTTGACATCAAGTCATGAGTGACTGACTTATAAAGAATTATTGTGGGCACTTAAATTTTTATTCTATCATTTTTATATATTTCTATTTAAAAATTTTTAACTGGAGGCTAATTACTTTACAATATTGTGGTGGTTTTTGCCATACATTTACATGAATCAGCCATGGGTGTACATGTGTTCCCCATCCTGACCCTCCCTCCTACCTCCCTCCCCATCCCATCAAACCCAGACTGGCAATCTATTTCACATGATAATATACATGTTTCAATGCTATGCTCTCAAATCATCCCACCCTTGCCTTCTCCCACAGAGTCCAAAAGTCTGTTCTTTACATCAGTGTCTATTTTGCTGTCTCGCATATAGGGTCATTGTTACCATCTTTCTAAATTCTATATATATGTGTTAATATACTATATTGGTGTTTTTCTTTCTGACTTACTTCGCTCTGTATAATAGGCTCCGTTTCATCCACCTCATCAGAACTGATTCAAATGTATTCTTTTTAATAGCTGAGTAATATTCCATTATGTATATGTACCACAGCTTTCTTATCCATTTATCTGCTGATAAACATCTAGGTTGCTTCCACGGCGCGGCTATTGTAAACAGTGCTGCGATGAACCTAGGGGTACACGTCTCTTTCACTTCTGGTTTCCTCAGTGTGTATGTCCAGCAGTGGGATTGCTGGGTCGTATGGCAGTTCTATTTCCAGTTTTTTAAGGAATCTCCACATTGTTCTCCATAGTGGCTGTGCTAGTTTGCATTCCCACCAACAGTGTAAGAGGGTTCCTTTTTCTCCACACCCTCTCCAGCATTTATTGTTTGTAGATTTTTTTGCATGAGATGGTACCTTATTGTGGTTTTGATTTGCATTTCTCTGATAATGAGTGATGTTGAGCATCTTTTCATGTGTTTGTTAGCCATTTGTATACCTTCTTTGGAGAAATGTCTATTTAGTTCTTTGGCCCATTTTTTTGATTGGTTTGCTTATTTTTCTGGAATTGAGCTGCAGGAGTTGCTTGTATATTTTGAGATTAATTCTTTGTCAGTTGCTTCATTTGCTATTATTTTCTCCCATTCTGAAGGCTGTCTTTTCACCTTGCTTATAGTTTCCTTCATTGTGCAAAAGCTTTTAATTAGGTCCCATTTATTTTTGCTTTTATTTCCACTACTCTGGGAGGGGGGGTCATAGAGAATCTTGCTATGATTTATGTCAGAGAGTATTTTGCCTATGTTTTTCTCTAGGAATTTTATAGTTTCTGGCCTTACATTTAGATCTTTAATCCATTTTGAATTTATTTTTGTGTATGGTGTTAGAAAGTGTTCTAGTTTCATTCTTTTACAAGTGGTTGACCAGTTTTCCCAGCACCACTTGTTAAAGAGATTGTCTTTTCTTCCACTGTATAGTCTTGCCTCCTTTGTCAAAGATAAGGTGTCCATAGGTGCATGGGTTTATGTGGAGGAGCTGGAAGGCTTTAAGCAAATACTGAAAATGTATTTGCTCCACTCATGATGAAGGTTGGAAGCTGGAACAAGCATAACAAAGGGTTATGAGCATTCACCGAGTGCCTGAGGGTGGGAACGGATAATGAAGGGTTATACACCCAGCCTTGAGGTGTTTGAAGGCTTCCCTCTGACCATCTGTTTCTGAGAGCAAGGACTGTTGTTTCATGATAAGACTCCCTTTAGAGTTTCGCCAAAGCTATGTTATGTCTTGGGCGATGGGAACTGTATTTTATGCTTGAATGTTTTAATGTTTATCTGGAATGGCTATGTGCAAGTCTGCCTTATGCTCTATTCCCTGAAAATTATAAAACTGCGCAGTTAGATAATAAACTTTGTCAGTCCACTAGAGGCTGTCCCTGAGTGTCCTTTTCAGAGTGCGGTTCTCTGAGCCTTACAGATTTATCTCTGGGCTATTTTGTTCCATTGATCTGTTTCTGTCTTTGTGCCAATTCCATACTATCTTGAAGACTGTTGCTTTGTAGTATAGCCTGAAGACAGGCAGGTTGATTCCTCCAGTTCCATTTTTCTTTCTCAAGATTGCTTTGGCTATTAGAGGTTTTTGTAACTCCATGCAAATTGTGAAATTATTTGTTCTAATTCTCTGAAAAATACTATTGGTAGCTTGACAGAGATTGCATTGAACCTATTTATACATTGCTTTGGATAGTATACTCATTTTCACTATGTTGATTCTTCTGATCCATGAACATGGTACCTTTCTCCATCTATTTGTGTCATCTCTGATTTCTTTCATCAGTGTTTTATAGTTTTCTATATATAGGTCTTTTGTTTCTTTAGGTAGATTTATTCTTAAGTATTTTATTATTTTCGTTGGAATGGTGAATGGAATTGTTTCCTTAATTTCTCTGTTTTCTCATTGTTAGTGTATAAGAATGCAAGGGATTTCTGTGTGTTAATTTATATCCCACAACTTTACTGTATTCATTGATTAGCTCTAGTAATTTTCTGGTGGAGTCTTTAGGGTTTTCTATGTAGAGGATCATGTCATCTGCAAACAGTGCGATTTTACTTCTTCTTTTCCAATTTGGATTTTCTTTCTTTTTCTGCTCTGATTGCTGTGGCCAAAACTTCCGAAACTATGTTGAATAGTAGTGATGAGAGTGGGCATCCTTATCTTGTTCCTGACTTTAGGGGAAATGCTTTCAATTTTTCACCATTGAGGATAATGTTTGTTGGGGTTTATCATATATGGCTTTTATTATGTTGAGGTATGTTCTTCCTATACCTGCTTTTTGGAGAGTTTTTATCATAAATGGATGTTGAATTTTGTCAAAGGCTTTCTCTGCATCTACTGAGATAATCATATGGTTTTTATCTTTTAATTTGTTAATGTGGTGTATCACATTGATTGATTTGCAAATATTGAAGAATCCTTGCATCCCAGGGACAAAGCCCACTTGGTCATGAATGTATGATCTTTTAATATGTTGTTGGATTCTGTTTGCTAGAATTTTGTTAAGGATTTTTGCATCTATGTTCATCAGTGATATTGGCCTGTAGTTTCCTCTTTTTGTGGCATCTTTGTCAGGTTTTGGTATTAGGGTGATGGTGGCCTCATAGAATGAGTTTGGAAGTTTACCTTCCTCTGCAATTTTCTGGAAGAGTTTGAGTAGGATAGGTGTTAGCTCTTCTTTAAAATTTTGGTAGAATTCAGCTGTGAAGCCATCTGGTCCTGGGCTTTTGTTTGTTGGACGATTTCTGATTGCGGTTCGATTTCTGTTTGTGATGGGTCTGTAAGATTTTCTATTTTTCCCTGGTTCAGTTTTGGAAAGTTATAATCTTCTAAGAATTTGTCCATTTCTTCCAAGTTGTCCACTTTATTGGCATATAGTTGCTGATAGTAGTCTCTTACAATCCTTTGTATTTCTGTGTTGTCTGTTGTGATTTCTCCATTTTCATTTCTAATTTTGTTGATTTGATTCTTCTCCCTTTGTTTCTTGATGAGTCTGGCTAATGGTCTGTCTGTTTTTTTATCTTCTCAAAGAACCAGCTTTTAGCTTTGCTGATTTTTGCTATGGTCTCTTTTGTTTCTTTTGCATTTATTTCTGCCCTAATTTTTGTGATTTCTTTCCTTCCACTAACCCTGGGGTTCTTCATTTCTTCCTTTCTTAGTTGCTTTAGGTGTAGAGTTGGGTTATTTATGTGATTTATTTCCTGTTTCTTGAGGTAGGCTTGTACTGCTATGAACCTTCCCCTTAGCACTGCTTTTACTGAATCCCATAGGTTTTGGGTTGTTGTCTTCATTTTCATTCGTTTCTATGCATATTTTTATTTCTTCTGTTATTTGTCGGTTATTCAGAAGTGTGTTGTTTAGCCTCCATATATTTGTATTTTTAATAGTTTTTTTCCCTGTAGTTGACATCTAATCTTACCACATTGTGATTAGAAAAGATGCTTGAGATGATTTCAATTTTTTTGAATTTACCAAGGCTAGATTTATGGCCCAGGATGTGATCTATCCTGGATCTATATTTTAAAGTAATGATTATTTCATGTTACCTACCCAATTTGTTAATTCTTATAGGATTGGTAGGTATCTAGATATAAAAAATAAGTAAAGCAATCAAAATAAATTAGAAAGCAAGAAATAAAAGTATTTTATATGGTGAAAGAATAGATTCCTTTTTAAAAAAAAACACTTGGGGAAATAATGCTTGCTAAAGGGCTTTTCTCAACAGAGTTTTATAAGCAGTTGAGCAGTTTATGGTGGCTATGTACTTCAAATTTTTTACAAAAGATTAACTGGTAAAAATTTTATTATCATAACCAAATATAAATAGATTTTTATAGTGGGGACTGTTATCTTAATAACAAAGTTAAAGGGTTTTTTTGTTCATTTGTTTTTTTTTAATTTTATTTTTACTTTATTCTATGTTACAGTACTATATTGGTTTTCACATACATTGACATGAATGTTCATTTGTTTTTTAATCTTTTAAACATATACTTCACTCCCTAAATTTATAAATCCCTAAAAGAAACAAGTACTCTCTAATAACTCTTTTAATGATTTTTAAGTTGAAAACATCTAAGGATGAAATAAGAAACTGAAGATTTATTACTATCTACATTCTGCTTTGTAGAGGCAAAAATGGAAGAATAAAACTAAAAAGAAAAGAAGAAAAAAACCCAACAAACATACCTCATTTTGTTTCTTAGATTTAGTTAAATCAAAGTCAATTCTCAATTTTAAGTTTACATAATAAGAATCAGTTTCCCAGGAGGAAAAAAGCCCCAAACAGATTATTAAGATAAAAGAAATTTGCTTTGCCAAGAGTGTTCTAGTTCCTGAAAGTGTTTGGTTGTCTTCTGGTCTCCTTTCCAACAATCTTTTGGCCAGGAAAACAGCTGAGGTTTGTCTTTTAATATGGTCTTCCACTGAGGCAAGAAAGATTTAATTCTACTTTAGTACTTTAAAGAGATGAGTACAAAGATGTCAGCTTGATGATGTAAAGGGTAGGTGATTCTGGAATTCTTTAAGTTCCTTACAATTTAAATCAAATTAACTGTCATTTTTTTTTGCTCTACTCTTAATGGCAGATGAGAATAATTAGCATAGATTTTTATGTCACCTTGTTATCTTTCTTTCTGACTGAACAAATCTAGTTAACATCAATATTTTTTTCTTGAAGACTGGGACTATGAGACATTCATTGTTACCCTCTGAATTATACATAATTTGCCTTCAGATAACTGATACTCATTCCATTTTAAAATGTGATAATCTGGTTGGTTATGCAATAAGCAAAACTTACAAAAAGTTTTGAACCCCAAAACTTATAAAAAGATATTACAAATTGGAATTCTGTTAGATGATACTCTTTCAGTTTGCCTCTTGTGTATTCTGAAGTTGCCTTCTTCCTTGTATAAATTAGTTTTTACTTTTCTTTGACATAATGACAGCTCCTTTTTCTCCTCCCCCAAATTAAAATTAATCATAATCTTTCAAAGAGTTCTCTATTACCTTTCATTTTTGATTGACATCCTACTTGCTGCAGTCCTCAAGAAATCAATGAATATATTAACTGAAATTAGACTTGGCACCTGTCTCCAAGGAACTCAGCTCAATAGTTCTTGGTAGACTTAGTTGGAATTTTTAATAACTTCAAAGGAGATATTTTAAAAACTGTGCATTTTTGACATTAAGCCACTATGATTTATTAAAATGAATGTATATCTGGCTTTTATATGCATATGTTAAGTATTTAATTAAATAGTTCATAATTTTATTCCAAGTCATTATAACTGCTTTTCCCAAGAGTCTTAAACAGAAAGGCATTTCACCATTACTAACTCATATTTTCTTATGAAACTGGGCATTCTAAATCATTGTTTTAAATCCATGTTTTTTGAGTTCCCAAATAATGAAAAGGCTATAAAAAAATATGACCAGAGTTAAGAGTATTAAAACACAAAAAATCTAACAAGTCAATGACTGTTATGAAAAGAAACTAAATAGGTAGTTTACATAGTATTTTATAAACACAAAGAATGGTGTATTTCTTCTCAGTCATAAGATTCAACTTGAAGGGCAAAGGAACTTGAAAAGAATGGTGTCGAAAAAGGGAAACGATAAATATTCAGGAAATTAATTTTTTTTCTGTTCCTAAATTTCTGAACAGTTTTTCTTTAGAGCTTCAAATAAGTCATGTACAGAAACCTCATCTCAGACTAAAAGTAATAACAATCAGATGATGAACAGAATGAAAAGAGCTTAGTCTGAAAGGCTGAGTTGGAATCCTGATTGTAGCATTTACTACCTCTGTAACTTGTATCATTTCAACTTTCAGTTTCTATAGCTGTAACATGGGTATACCACCACCAAATCCAATAAGGTTGGTGATGATTAAAATAAAAAGGCATGTTATATCTACACATTGTCTGGCTCATAGTAGGCATTCGATAGATTTTGTTCATGGACTTTTTCCTTCCCTGACTAGTGTGGAAATTAAATTAGACAGATAAATCATGTTCTCTTCACTCTCAAAGCTACTGTGGTGAGAAAAAGATAAAATTAAATGGAGTTATAAATCTCCTTGATCTAAAATTTTAAAGTAGATTTAGTAAGCAATGAAATTAAACTGGTAAGACATAAATAGAATGATGGAACTTATAAAACCCATGTGAAAGTTAAGATAGTGTTAATCATTTCTATTTTCCTCTTGGCTGTGATGATATTCTATTTCATATTCAGTGAGGGGAGAAATTACCTAAACTTCAAAAACTAAAAGTGTTTCATAAAAACAAAATTTGCTTCCATTTTCCAGATGTTTTATCAGAAAATTATTTCAAAATGAAAGTAAGGATTTTCGGTCATTCATCTGGGATGATCTATTTATGTGTCTATTATGTGCCAATTGATATACTGAAGGGTAGAGGGTATATAAAAGAAGGTGGAAGGATAACTATTAAAGGCATGGCACATGCCAAATGTTTCAGGCACACATCACTGTGCTAGTTCAGTGGAGCTGCCATAATAACAGGCTACCAACTGGGTGACAAACAGCAGAAATCAATTTTTTTCACAGTTCTGGAGGCTGGAAGTCTAAGATCAAGGTATAGGCCGATCTGCTTTCTTCTAATGGAAAAGGCAATGGCATCCCATTCCAGTACTCTTGCCTAGAAAACCCCATGGATGGAGGAGCCTGGTGGGCTGCAGTCCATGGGGTCACTAAGAGTCGGACACGACTGAGCGGCTTCACTTTCACTTTTCACTTTCACACATTGGAGAAGGAAATGGCAACCCGCTCCAGTGTTCTTGCCTGGAGAATCCCAGGGATGGGGGAGCCTGGTGGGCCGCTGTCTATGGGGTCGCACAGGGTCGGACATGACTGAAGTGACTTAGCAGCAGCAGCAGCTTTCCTCTAAAGCTTCTCTCCTTGGTTTGCAGTTGACTGTCGTCTTGCTGTCTCTTCACATGGTTGTCCCTCTGCATAAGTTTACCCCTGGTGTATCTGTGTCTATTTCCAAATTTCCATTCCTTATAATGTTACCAGTAGGACAGGATTAAGGCTCACCTTAATAGCCGCATTTTAACTTAATCATACCTATGAATTTAACTCAGATGACCATTATATCTACTACTGTGGGCATGAATCCCTTAGAAGAAATGGAGTAGCCATCATGGTCAACAGAAGAGTCCGAAATGCAGTACTTGGATGCAGTCTCAAAAATGAAAGAATGATCTTTGTTCGTTTCCAAGGCAAACCATTCAATATCAGTAATCCAAGCCTAAGCCCCAACCAGTGACTCTGAAGAAGCTGAAGTTGAACGGTTCTACGAAGACCTACAAGAACTTTTAACACTAACACCCAAAAAGATGTCCTTTTCATTATAGGGGACTGGAATGCAAAAGTAGGAAGTCAAGAAATACCTGGGGTAACAGGCAAATTTGGCCTTGGAATACAGAATGAAGCAGGGCAAAGGCTAATGGAGTTTTGCCAAGAGAATGCACCGTTCATTGCAAACACTCTCTTCCAACAACATAAGAGAAGACTACACATGGACATCACCAGATTGTCAACACTGAAATCAGATTGATTATATTCTTTGCAACCAAAGATGGAGAAGCTCTATACAGTCAGCAAAAACAAGACTGGGAGCTGACTGCGGCTCAGATCATGAACTCCTTATTGCCAAATTCAGACTTATATTGAAGAAAGCAGGGAAAACCACTAGACCATTCAGCTATGACCTAAATCAAATCACTTATGATTATACAGTGGAAGTGAGAAATAGGTTTAAGGGACTAGATCTGATAGACAGAGTGCCTGATGAACTACAGACGGAGGTTCAAGACATTGTACAGGAGACAGGGATCAAAACCATCCCCATGGAAAAAAAATCCAAAAAAGTAAAATGGCTGTCTGAGGAGGCCTTACAAATAGCTGTGAAAAGAAGAGAAGTGAAAAGCAAAGGAGAAAAGGAAAGATATAAGCATCTGAATTCAGAGCTCCAAAGAATAGCAAGGAGAGATAAGAAAGCCTTCCTCAGCGAGCAATGCAAAGAAATAGAGGCAAACAACAGAATGGGAAAGACGAGTTCTCAAGAAAATCAGAGATATCAGGGGAACATTTCATGCAAATATGGGCTCAATAAAGGATAGAAATGGTATGGACCTAACAGAAGCAGAAGATATTAAGAAGAGGTGGCAAGAATACACAGAAAACTGTACAAAAAAGATCTTCACGACCCAGATAATCATGATGGTGTGATCATTCACCTAGAGCCAGATATCCTGGAATATGAAGTCAAGTGGGCCTTAGAAAGCATCACTACGAACAAAGCTAGTGGAGGTGATGGAATTCCAGTGGAGCTGTTTCAAAACCTGAAAGATGATGCTATGAAAGTGCTGCACTCAATATGCCAGCACATTTGGAAAACTCAGCAGTGGCCACAGGACTGGAAAAGGTCAGTTTTCATTCCAATTCCAAAGAAAGGCAATGCCAAAGAATGCTCAAACTACCGCACAATTGCACTCATGTCACACGCTAGCAAAGTAATGCTCAAAATTCTTCAAGCCAGGCTTCAGTAGTACGTGAACCGTGGACTTCCAGATGTTCAAGCTGGTTTTAGAAAAGGCAGAGGAACCAGAGATCAAATTGCCAGCATCTGCTGGATCTTAGAAAAAGCAAGAGAGTTCCAAAAACATCTATTTCTGCTTTATTGACTATGCCAAAGCCTTTGACTGCATTGATCACAATAAACTGGAAAATTCTGAAAGAGATGGGAATACCAGACCACCTGACCTGCCTCTTGAGAAACCTATATGCAGGTCAGGAAGCAACAGTTAGAACTGGATTTGGAACAACAGACTGGTTCCAAATAGGAAAAGGAGTACCTCAGGGCTGTATATTGTCCCTCTGCTTATTTAACTTATATGCAGAGTACATAATGGGAAACACTGGGCTGGAAGAAGCACAAACTGGAATCAAGGTTGCTGGGAGAAATATCAATAACCTCAGATATGCAGATGACACCACCCTTATGGCAGAAAGTGAAAAGGAACTAAAATGCTTCTTGATGAAAGTGAAAGAGGAGAGTGAAAAAGTTGGCTTAAAACTCAACATTCAGAAAATGAAGATCATGGCATCTGGTCCCATCACTTCATGGCAGATAGATGGGGAAACAGTGGAAACAGTGTCAGACTTCATTTTCTTGGGCTCCAAAATCACTGCATATGGTAATGCAGCCATGAGATTAAAAGATGCTTACTCCTTGGAAGGAAAGTTATGACCAACCTAGATAGCATATTGAAAAGCAGAGACATTACTTCGCCAACAAAGGTCCATCTAGTCAAGGCTATGGTTTTTCCTGTGGTCATGTATGGATGTGAGAGTTGGACTGTGAAGAAAGCTGAGCACCAAAGAATTGATGCTTTTGAACTGCGTTGCTGGGGAAGACTCTTGAGAGTCCCTTGGACTGCAAGGAGATTCAACCAGTCCATCCTAAAGGAGATTAGTCCTGGTTGTTCATTGGAAGGACTGATGCTGAAGCTGAAACCCCAATACTTTGGCCATCTCATGCGAAGAGTTGACTCATTGGAAAAGACCCTGATGCTGGGAGGGATTGGGGGCAGGAGGAGTAGGGGATGACAGAGGATGAGATGGCTGGATGGCATCACCAACTTGAGGGACATGAGTTTGAGTGAACTCTGGAAGTTGGTGATGGTCAGGGAGGCCTGGCTTGCTGTGATTCATGGGGTCGCAAAGAGTCGGACATGACTGAGTGACTAAACTGAACTGAACTGAATCCCTAATCTGCTTATAACATTCTACTTCATTGGCAGTCTACATGGTATTTCAGTGGGCTTTAAGCTCTCTAGCATCTCAGGGTAAAAGACAAAGGTCCATGCTCTGTCTCTTGAGATTCTGTCATGTGTCCAAGAATGAGTGTCAGGCTAGAATGTGGTAAAGCTGGCATATGCTCCATATTCTGATGACGCCGTACTGTTGTTTAAAGTTTGTCAAAACTGCCATTCTGACTTGTGCTTTATCTCCTAACTACATTTTATGGATGTATACGCCATGCTAAGTTGTAACTATATAATTAATAAGTTAAATAATTTCACATTCCCAAATTATGTTATAATGTTTCCAAAGAAGACCGTTTCAGGTATGCAAACAAGGGGCCAGGAACTCTTACATAAAAACAGCTGGACTCTTGAAAGCAGAATGTAAAACTCTCATGTGAAAGATGTCCTCCTTATACTGGCAGGAAAGAAACAAGGAAAGGCAACTGTGGACAAGTAACTAAAACATATGGGGGACCAAAGGAAGATAAGAATTATTTTAACAAAATCTGTTTGTATAGATAACTCTTGACTTTGACTCCCTTTTTCTGTTGATAAGAATGGGAACTTCATAAAGCTAAGTTGCTTCTCTCTGCTCAACTTAGTATATAAACACTTAGCCCGAGCCACTTCTTTGGGTCTTCATTTTTTACAGGGATTCCCACGTATGTGTAAAAATCTGTATACTTCTCTCTTGTTAATCTGCCTTACATTAATTTAAGACTCAGGCCCAGGTGCAGACCCCAGGAGGATAG
This sequence comes from Nanger dama, assembly GCA_917880005.1. Lineage (NCBI taxonomy): Eukaryota > Metazoa > Chordata > Mammalia > Artiodactyla > Bovidae > Nanger > Nanger dama. The sequence goes on along the minus strand of CAKJTW010000028.1, from coordinate 17,209,385 downwards.
AGGTAAAGTTTTGTGCCCCCTGCACTATATATAAAATAAATAAATACTTACCAAGTATTATAGGGGCTACAAGAGAGTCTGAAGGAGGCTGAATCATGGAGAACCATTACTTTGTTATTTTAAGGCACATTCCTTAAATATTAATTATACTATTTCAAAAAAAAACACAGTTGGAAAGCACATTCTAAAGTTAGATCTGATTTTTAGTATGATCTATTCTTCTGCTTCTCTTCTAGAGAATGAATATTAAGCACTGTTCTGATCAATAATGGGAATTCAGTTAGGACTTTTCAAACTGTCTCAACTGAGCTAAGTGGGTGGAAAAGGTGGGAGTAGTATATTAGAATCTCTGGGGAAAGATGGGAGAGCAGATACAGAAGTAATATTCAGAGTTTAAAAACAAAGCAGCACTTTTCTCCAATAGTTTTATGTGTTTTTAGTCACAGTATTTAATGTTTTAAAATTTCAAATAACATTAAAAGCAGGGCATATGTTAACCCATAAAAGAGGGTGGAAAAACACCAGCATAAGGGAATTTTTAAAATCTGAGGAAATCAGAGACTTCATTTTTTTGTCCTTAAACAAAAATGTATACAAAAGGCATTTAATGCATGTTTTGAACCGAATAGACTCAGTAGGCAACTAATCCAAAAGCACTTAATTCAACAAATACAGGCACAGAAAAAGGTAATAATACTCTTACAGAGTTGTGTCCAGGAACTGAATACCATGATGGTCTAAACTTTAAGTGGAAAAGTAAATCCTCAAACCCAGTATGACACCTTTGTAACTCTCAGTACATATATCGTTATTTCTGACCTTTTGTGTTTCCAGCTGTTACCTTTGTAAACTTTCAAAGAAAGAGCTCCTTATTATGCCCCCTGCCTTCATCCCCTGGTGTCTTTTACACAATAAGCAATACATGCTCAGGTTGAGAACTGCTCTGACTCCTGAATTTCTTTTTCCTCAAGCTGAGCATCCAGAGACAACTAAGATTTTCAATTTAGACTTCCTGGGGTTTCAGTCCTACAATCATATTATTTCCTACTTGCTGTCAGGCTGCAGATCACTGATAAGGTTCAAACCAATCAGTTCTCATGGTTAGAGGTAGATAAAAAGAATACTTACGGTGCAGGCCCCTCCCAGCCCAGAGGCTCTTCTTGGGTACATGATGGACAGTGTCCTGAAGTCCAAGAAATACGTACCTCCAGCTTCAAAACATCGTGCTGCAGTTTACGCTGAAATTCAAGGAAGTTTTTGATTGTCAGCTTCCCCCTTGAGATCAGCTCCAAAAAAGTAGGTTGTGAGGGCTGAACATAAGCCGGACTTGAGGGTGTTACCAGTTGTAGAACGATCTCTGTGACGCATTCCCATGCTGGTTTGGGAGCGAATAATGCTCTGAACCTAATGGAGAAGGAAACCCCAGTCCAGAAAAACATTACAAGGTAGAAAATGTAGAAAACTAAGAGTAATAACAGTTAACTAGTTACGATCTGCCTACACTGTGCTACAATTCTCTCTTTTAATGCTCACAATAAGCCTATGAGATAAGTCCAATGATTATCCTCATTTTACAGACGAGGAATTTGAGGTATGCTGTTAAGTAACCTGCTTGGAGTCAAGTAGCCAGCAAGTAATAGAACTGGTAACACACATGCCTGACACCTTTATAATGGTGATGCTCTTAAAAATCTCTCTTGATAAAAAAGTAGGCATTTGTTTTAGGCTCGAAACCTCACACACAACACTCACAGTAATACTTTCCATATCTCAGGAGACTTTTAAAAATTTCACACTTCTACTACTGACTCTCCAATTGTGACGAGAGGCAGTATAGCCATAGGCAAATAGTTGATATCTAAGAGAGGCAACACATTAATTAGAATGATAATGCAAAATATAAAGTTGGTAATGAGCAATTCTCCAAGAGAAGATGGAGAATTGGTTTAATCTTTGAGAAATTTTAAATGAGATTTTGAAAAAGAATAATTTTGGGGGCTAGCAACCATGGCCTAACTATTGATATACAAAATGAGCTTTCTGATGCAAGTCTATGACTGCTATAGCATATTTTCCCCTAGCTGGTTCTTGCAGTCTTTTCTACCTCTTTACAAGCTAATAAAAACAACTATTCAGAATAAAATTATGATATGTAAAGACAGATAAAGTTATAATAGATAAATAATATATATAGCCTTGTGAATAATGATTTTTAAATTGCTAAATTAGAAAAGCATAATATTTAAGAACTAAAGATTTGCAACAATAGATTTATTTATTTAAATGTCTTTTATTTATTTTATTTATTACCTATTACCATACAAGAGACTTACTTAACACAACTGAATAGTCCCTGGCTCTAAAAGGTAACAGTAGTACAATGGAAAGACATGAGATGAGCAATCAGGAAACATGGGGTCTAATTATGTTGCTTTGTAGTACAAGCACAATTTATATAGGTCATTTAACTTCTTTGGGTCTTAGTTTTCTCACTGGAAAAGTTCAAGGTTAGAGGACACTGTGTCTAAGTTTCCTTATAACTATAAGTTAATATCATAAATGCTTCTGATTATGCTTTTTTCTGGGTTCATGTTTTATCAAGTGAATAAGACTGTTTGACGTTTGTTTTTCATGCGCACGGAGATTTGAAAGATGGATTTTTAAATTATTTACGTTGAAGATTTTTAGACTTCAAATTGAAATACAGGATAATCAGTGCAGTGCTGCTTATATTTGAAGGCAATACACAATTCATTTTCTCTGCCTAACTGTGAGAACTGAAGAATTTTTAGTAGCAGTGAATCAATACTGAGTACCACTGTCAGGACCTGTCATGATTTAAATTTTGCCCGTGCTATAATACTGTAGCTTATACACTTTCAACGGTAGAAACTGTATGTTAGCTTCAAAAGTGTGGTGCTGAAGGGTTTGTGTGAAAATTTCATCCCCTTTCTCTGTTTCACAGCTGACAGGTATTATTTCTCATACTTTAATACTGAAGAAATTTCTGTCATGGCCTGGGTGAATGTAGCCCTGACAGTTATGAGTTTAAAAAAAAAAATCTTTTGGCTAGGTTAGTTCTATTTTATGATCTGCTACGAAATGGGTTAAAGAAAGGGATACATGTGGAAGAAAGATCAGAGAAAGCTTACACTTTATTTAGAATTGAGGAATGCTTTTTACTTTATTTTTTTATTATTTATTTATTTTGGCTGCACCACACAGCATGTGGGATCTTCTCTGACCCCTTAGGACCAGGGAGTGAACCTATTCCTTCTGTGGTGGGAGTGCAGAGTTCTAACCACTGGACTACCAGGGAAGTCTGAGTAATGCTTTTTAGTAATTTATGTTTATGCACGATGAAAAGTGATTTTTGAAAATGATGAATGAAAGAGTAACATCAGGTATTAGTTTGCCTCATGTCACTTTCACTTGGAAGACACATAATGATGAAATGTGTGTGTCTTCATATTGGTCTGTTTAACTTTTTAAAATAAGCTTAACAAACAAACTGTCAAGAAAATACCTATTTAGCTAGAAATTAAAGGAAAGTTTGAATGACTGAAACTTAGTGCATTTTCAACCTAATTATTATTATTTTATTGCCCAAAAATGTAAAACACAGAAAGATGAAACTGAGAAACTTCTAATAAGAGCTATTTTCATCCTGAGTCATCTTATAATTATTTTTCTTTTTCTAAAGAGTTTTTACATCAACATTTTTTGTGATCAATATTACAAGTTGCATCAGTTTAACACATCCAGTTATCAGGGGATCATATTAGATGAAATTTATATTCCCTTCTCTGTCAGGTGAACAGAATGGTGAAGTGATTGCTACAAGTCATTCAGCCTATCAACAGCAATGCCAAAAATACTGGTGAGGATATGGAGAAAAGGGAACTCTCATGCCCTACTGGTGGGAATGTAAACTGGTGTAGCCACTATGGAAAACAGCATGAAAGTTTCTCAAAACATTAAGACCGGAACTACCATATTCAGCAATTCCACTTCTGAGCATCCAAGGGAAATCAAATCACTGTGTCCAACAGATATCTTCAGCTCCTCACCATATTCACTGCATTATTATTTACAATAGCCAGGACATGGAAACCACCTAAGTGTCCCACTGGCAGATGAAGGATACAGAAAATATCACACACACACACACACGCGTGCACGCACACACACACACACACACACACAAGGGAATGTTATTCAGACATAAGAAGGAAATTTTGCCATTTGTGACAACATGGATAAACACTAAGGACATTATGCTAAATAAAATGTCAGACAGAGAAAGGCTAATAGGATATGATCTCACTTATATGTGGAATCCAAAAAACAGCTGAACTCAGAGAACATTGGTTGCCAGAAGTGAGGGGTTGAGGGTGGGCAAAAGGAATGAAGGTGGTCTAAAGGTATAAACTTCTAGTTATAAGATAAACAAGCCTTGGGGATGTAAGCATGGAGACTATAGTTAACAAAACAAAACTGTGTATTTGAAAGTTGCTAAGAGAATAGATCTTAAAAGTTCTCATCACAAGAAAAAAAATTATAACTGTGTGACAATGAATATTAGCTAAACTTATTGTGGTTAACACTGCTCTATATATATTGCAATGGTCAAATCATTATACATACATACATATATATATATATATAGGTCAAATCATTACACCTAAAACTAAATACACCTAAAACTAATACAATAAGTTAACTATATCTCAATAAAAATAAAATAGTTCTATATAAAGTAAAATAGTTCTGTATAAAATAAAATTTAAAATACCAAAATAAGTTCTACTTACAATCATTTGAGGCCACCCAGTAATATCAGTAAAGTGCAGAATTACAGAAAACTGAAGGTATTAGATGGACATAGCTTGCAAAATGAATAAATATCTATAGGGATTTTGAAATTTTTGTCTCTGTGTATTTCTTACTTAAAGATACACTATATCTGATACTTTTTCTTGCTTCCTTTTGCCCCTTTACTCATTTTGAATACAAAAGTACTTTCTTGCACACATATATTTTTTCCTATTTTGAAAACACTTCTATTAATCATAATAATTATACTTGGAGAGGTACCATGACCCTCCAAGGACAGAAGTTTGATGGAAATGTAATCTCTTCCTAGAATTCAGAAGAAACTATATACATTTACGGCCTTCCCTGGTGGCTCTGATGGTAAAGAATCTGCCTGCAATGCAGGAGATCCGAGTTCAATCCCTGGGTCAGGAAGATATCACCTGGAAAAGGGAATGGCTATCCACTCCAGTATTCTTGCCTGGGGAATCCATGAAAAGAAGAGCCGGGTGGGCTACAGTCTGTGGTGTTACAAAGAATCAGACACAACTGAGCGACCAAGCACAGCACATACATTTATGGCTAGAACTTGCTACAGTAAAAGGTATGGTGTCCTTTTTCTTTCCTCACAGAAATCCTGTCAGAACACGTCATACATCCTTGTATTCTGGAACTTCCTGGCACAAAGAAGCTATTTAATAAATACTGACTTAATATATGATTGAAGAGCCATAACTTAGCCTCTCAACATTAGAGTCTAATTCATGTTGGGGAATTAGAGCAAACTTGACCTGAATCATATGCTGAAATAATTTCTTACATTTAGAGTAAAAACAAACAAAAAACCTGCACCTATTATAAGTGGAGATAATTCTGAAAAATGATCCTTTAGGTACTTCAAAAATTAGATAGCATCAGAATATATTATCAAGGCCAAAGTAACTCCAAGACACATGAAAATGTGTTGAACATTAATGTATTTGAAGGAAATTTCCAGGAAAACTTGCCTGTTCAAACTCTTCCATGTCTACTTCTCCATCTCCATTCAAGTCAAACATCTTGAAGGCAATTTCAAAATTTCTCTGAGGAGCTGTAAGTTAGGAAGGAAGGAAGGGCAGGAGGGAAGGAGGAAGGAAAGAGAAAAATATTTAGAAGGTATTGACCAAAAATAAAAATCATTGCTTTTTAAGAAAAAAGGATAGTTAAACATTAAAATGTAACTTCAAGTCAAAGAATGCTACCACATTTATCTTGATTAACCTTTTAGCAACAGTACTTAAAACCAAGAGAATTTTACCATGGCCAGTAAAGACAGTACTTATCTATCTTTGTGTCCAACACTCTCTTATTTACTTTCTTAGAAACCATCTTCTCTTAATTGAAGAATATTAATGTTCTGTTACTTAAATACAGTGTTATTTATCTGGGCATGAAAGTCTATTTGGGATGAGATATATTGCTGCAAAGTAAGAAGCTGAAACTATCTTTGTCTTGCCTTTTTAAAACAAGCTAGCTTTCTACTTTGTTCTTTCTAGTCTCTCCATTGTAAGTACAATTAGGAGTTCAGTGGATATCACTCTGCCAGCAGGTTATTATTGACACTTTATCGATACCATTCTCCTCAATGTCGCTATAGCTCTATGCTAAGGCAGAAAAGCACACGGTCAGCTACCCAGCCCCCTATTTTAACTGTGTCAGCTTGATACATAGATTACTGAGTAAAGTATACGTAAATGTTTAAAAATCAAAATGAAAAATGCAAGGCTTGAGAAGACAGTATATTTTTTTCCCTTAATGAATGGTGAAAGTGTTTCAGGACTTCTTTAATGTCCCCAGATCAATCAAAATACAATTATTATATTTGTACATTAGGATAAAATATAAATTCAACAGCCCTCCTCTCCTTCCTTACCATGCTAAATATTCTAGTAAAGAAAACCAGGAACTTCCCTGGTGGCGCCCAGGCTCAGTCCTCGGTTGGGGAACTATTATCTCACAAGCTGTGTGGCATGGCCAAAAAAAAAAAACTAAGTCACTTACTTTCTTCGGTGCTTCAAATTTATATAGCTAAAATAAAATTTCCTATATATATCCTAATACTACTAAACTAAATTTTCAGTTAATATCACTTTTAATTAAAAAAATTAAAGATAATACATAGACAAAAAAGTAAACAAGGGCTTAGTATATTATGCATTACTGTACATAGTTCATGTTCCTGTCTTGCTCATTAATTTGTCAGTATCAACACTTTCTAAGCTTAAATTCCATTTTCAGCTAGCTAGCTTACTAGGTGGGTAAGCTCCTGGTTTTTAGTTGCCTGGGTGAATCAGTTTCCAGTGGCCTGTTTTGCTTGATACTGGCCTCCAACAGGTTTGCTTTTCTTAGGCCACCAGTATGATTGCTGAGAAGGATGCAGGGCAGGGGGTGAGGATTAGATTTTTGTATATTTATTGTCACTTCTTAAATTATTCCCATTTGTCTGGATGCTATCTTTTACTGAAGAGTTACTATGTGCCAAGCATTAAACTGGATAACTTTAAGCTGTTTTCTAATTTTGTACTCTCAATCCTGAAATTATTTCTTAAATTTTTTTCTTAAATAGAGTAGGATGTTTGGGCTCCAGGCCACTAAATGACTCGCTCAAAATCACACAGCTAATAGGCAACAAACAGAACTGGTAAGTTACTGAGGTCAACAATGACTTCAAACCCATAAACTATTCATTATGTTCCACAGCCTCCAATATGAAAACTGTGGTTCTTATAATAATAAACACATACTTTTCATTCTAGTATGCTCTAACTTAGAAACAAAACAACAAAACATGACTCACTGGTTATGTCAGTCTCTGAAATAGCTTAGAGTTTCAAGTTTCATCTAAAGGACATTCTTGGTATCAAAGAAACTACATGTGCAATGCTCAGTGGTTTAAGCTTAGTTGCAGTCACAGGCACAGGCAACCTCAGATTCTGTAATGGTTTTGTCATGTGTTTTAAAAATTCTGAATATAAATTCTGTTCTTCCCTATTGTCTCACAAACTTAGCTCACTTCACTCACATACATTATTTACCTAATCCTGTAGATACTTGAATTTTTAACAACTGCAGACAATGTGAGGCCACTGAAAGTTTTAAGTAGGGGAGTGCCACAATCACACAGGCATTTAAAAAGAACTTCTCTGGCTACAGCATGAAGAATGTACCGGAAAACAAAATTCAGTCTCAGAGAACATCATTAAAACTCCTGAAACTTGAAAATGTGAACTGAGGTGATGGCAGTGATCATGGAGAGAAGAAAACAAGTTTGAAATAAGGAGGCAGAAAAGTATATCACTTAATGATTAATTAGCTGTGATGAACTGAGAGTAAAAACAGCTGACAGCATGACTGGCTTAGGCTACCAGGTAGCTTACATATCATTAAAGAGAAAAAGACAATGTAAAAGATTTGAGGAAAAAATGATTTCAGACAAGATCTGCTGAATTCAAGGAGTCCACTGCATATTCTGATGAAAATGTTCAGGAGATAGCTGGAAATATGGGTCTAAAGCTTAGAAGAGAGAGCTTAAAGCTAGTAGTCACATTAGCATAAATAGATACACACCTACATATGCATTGGAGAAGGAAATGGCAACCCACTCCAGTATTCTTGCCTGGAGAATCCCATACAGAGGAACCTTGCAGGCTACAGTCCATGGGGTTGCAAGAGTCGGACACGACTGAGTGGCTCTGACTTGACTTGACTACATATGCATGCTCAGCCGTGTCTGACTCTGTGACCCTATGGACTGTAGCCCACCAGGCTCCTCCATCCATGGGATTATCCTGGCAAGAATACTGGAGTGGGCTGCCATGCCCTCCTCCATCCATGGGATTATCCTGGCAAGAATACTGGAGTGGGTTGCCATGCCCTCCTCCAGGGGATCTTCCCAATCCAAGGATCGAACACACACCTCCTGCATTGCAGGCAGATTCTATACCACTGAGCCACCTGGTTAGCTTCAAGACCTGAAATGAAGACGTCCAAGGAGAACTGAAGATTGAGAAGAAGTGTACAGAAAGGATAGAAAGTAGTTGGAAGCTAATATTTAAGGTGAAAGTAAAAAGAGAGGAAGCAGTGACAAAGTGGTATCACACCACCAAGAGAAATGTGGTTCAAAACGAATAGGAATAGGGGAAGATTTGGCCAGAGGCACTCAAAGGGTTGTTTTCATGAATTACAGCAGCATTCTCATTACCTGTCTTCACTGATTACAGAGACAATACAGAGTTTTTAAATTTTTAGGTTTATCATGATCTTCTATTCCTACTGTCTTACAAGTTCTGTGATGGCATACGCACAGGCATTTAAATGACTGACTTATTCTGGCAACTCTTACTTAATATGATCTCCTACAACTAAGGTTAAATTCACTTTACCAAACAAAGAACATCTTGTACTGCTTCAGGTTTCTTTATCTTTTAATCCTGGCTTACTCTCAAACACAGTATTTGCTTTACATGGAATGACTTTAATAAGAGTGTTTATTCATGAATATGCGTTGACACTCTCAGGCTGAGCTCTTGCGCCCTGGTCACTGATACAGCATGTCAGGACAGCAGCCGTGCGCGTTCTGATCGCATTTAGGCCTTAGCAGTCTATCACGCAAGCTCTTTCCACAGTAGTTCTCTCAGGTCATTCAATCTTCATTTGCTTGTCATATCAAGGCACTCAAGACAAACAAGCAAAAAACCAGCTCGCCTTAAGTGAAATATGCTACACAGGAATAAGCTGCTAGGCAACTTTCTTGTACTCTCTTGCCTCCCTTTGAAAGTAGACTTCAGAGTAATTTTTAAATTTAGCTGCTCTGGAAAGCTAAAAGTATCTTGAGTTTATATTAATTCACAACATATTGCCATAGAAAGGTAGAGAGAGGGGAATTCTTTTGAATTTCAGGCTGTTTACTTGTACAGTAAACAGTGAAGCTTTTGCCCCACCAGTCCTTATGTTAATGGTTCAATCTATTTTCTGCACAGCAATATCTAAAACAATCGTATGTTGGGACTGATTAAAACAATGAGATTCTATACAAAGTTCATCACTCTACATCTTTACCTATAATTCCGTGATAGTTTTTACTACAAGTAAATGGAGATACATTAGATCTTGTTCTAGTGTAGAATAAAACATTTTTATGTTATTCTATTATTGACAATAATGACAATAGCAATGACAACTCTAGATTTGTTCAAAGCACAGATTTTTCTACACTGTTTTAGTAATAAGTAAAAAACATGTTTTTCTATGTATGTAAGTCAAGTAATCAGATAGCAACATTAGCTGTCTCAAGATTTTCATGACTGTTTCATTTACTTTTTTTAATAGAAAATGCAAAAGCCTTGGACTCTAATTCTAACTTTTCCAATCTAATGAGTTATTATGCTTTAAATTCTTTTTGGTAGTACTGATGGGATGAACAAAAAAAACTAAATAGGTTAGATTCTAAACAAGTTTCTCATTTTCTGTTAGCTTGGTTCTCCTACCATAAAATTCCCACCTTACTATTCCTGATGTAAAATGATGCATAAGACAAATGAGGTAATTAATATACAATATCAGAGAACTCTGAGTGAGGAGAAAAAAACTGTATATAGTACGATGAACCTCCATTCAGTGATGAACCTGCCTACTGAACTTGTAAGGATGATCATATAGCCTCTGATTATTTCTGAGGGAGGTCACCACTTGCAATGTCTAACCACTGCTGGCCAGTAATGGTCATATTAATTGAACTTTTTTCTAATGTAGAACGGGCTTCCCAGGTGGTTCAGTGATAAAGAATTCCCCTGTCAATGCAAGGAGACACAGAAGATATGGGTTTGATTCCTGGGTCAAGAAGATCCCCTGGAGGAGAAAATGGCAACCTACTCCAGTATTCTTGCTGGAGAATCCAATGGACATAGGAGCTTAGCGGGCTCCTGTCCACAGAGTTGCTAAGAGGTGGATACAACTGAGCGCACACCCACCACCACCTTCTCAAGTAGAGCTCATATCAAATTCTTTGTAGCTCTTACAAATTGTCCTAATTTAATTTTTGAGAGAAATACAAAATATAACTGCTTCTCACCTTTATGATGTCCCTCTGAATATGTAAGAACATAGTGTCATGTCTCTGCTAAAGGTTTCTCAGAACCTCTTTCCAGAACGTCAAGGTTATTTTGTAATAGCCTTCTCTGGGGTACTTTAGATGACCAATGGCTCCCATAAATGCAATATTCTAAAGTGGTTAACTCTGGAATGACTTATCCTTTCTAATAACAGTAGGACTTCTCTGCAGACTAATATATTAACATTTTTCTTATATGAGGGCATAATGTTTTGCTTTTCCACATTAGGCTAGAGCAAAGGAGTAGAAAATCCTACAAGATTAGATTTCAAAAAGTTGCCGCCTCTCAATTCTCCTGAATTCTTCAAGGTATGATGGCTAGGTGCAGTCTGGAAGAATCTTTCTGCCTTTGTTTGTTTGTTTGTTTTTTTAACACAGAGTGGAAGCATTGTAGTTGTATTATAGTATTTCCCTGGGTTAATTTAGCTTCCAAAGGACACCACATAAAGTGAAAATATCCTAAGAATTTTTAAAAACATACTTAAGCAAGAGCAGATAAATTTTCTTTTCAATGACATACTTGCTTTCTAAGTCTGATCTGATTTCTGTTAGTAACTATTTTATAGGTACTCTTTGATAATCTATTAGCCTCCTTAGCATTTTCTAATATTAGATTTCATGCTATGGGCCAGGCTAACACTATAGCTAGCAAACGGACTGCAAATGTTTGAAAAACAGAAGACTTAAAGAATCATAAAGACGAAGTCAAGAAATATTTATTATAAAGCTATACATTTTACATTTTATTTTTATATATAGTTAACTTTGTATAGAGGCATATTTCCCAGGTGGTGCTAGTAGTAAAGAATCCACCTGCCAATACAGGAGACAGAAGAGACACAGGCAGGTTCAATCTCTGGGTTGAGAAGGTCCCCTGGAGTAGGAAATAGCAACCCATTCCAGTGTTCTTGCCTTAAAAATTTCATGGACAGAAAAACCTGGCAGGCTACAGTCCATGGGGCTGCAAAGAATCAGACGTGACTAAGAGACTGAGCACTCCATGTTTATGTGAAGCAAGGCATGTGTTTGTGGGCGTGCTCAGGTCTGTCCCACTCTGCAACCCCACATACTGTAGCCCACCAGGCTCCTCTGTCCATGGAATTTTCCAGGCAAGAATACTGGAGTGGGTTGCCATTTCCTGCTCCAGGGTATTTTCCCAATCTAGAGATAGATAGAACCCATGTCTCTTGTGTCTCCTGCAGTGGCAGGGGGATTCTTTACCACTGCTCTACCTGGGAAGCAAGACATAGCATGAACATAAGCTCAAAAACTTAACAGCTACACACTTTCTGCTTCAACTCAGAAGTCCCATAGACAGGCCTGCCCTCATTTTTGTCTTGTAGAATAATCTACTGACTAAAATATCCACTATTAATTGTGCAATATATCTGAAGTCACTGGAGATGATGAAAATAACTATAATATTTTGCTCTGGAATCAAGAAATGATTATTCTTAAAATGCAAGATGTGAAATGGCAAATAAAAAAATACACATCTACTGTAATTGGTTACAGAAGACACTGTACTATGAAATCAAGATTTTCTCTGTTGGTTGTATTAGAATTACAATTTAAAACACTGTAATAACTTTTAGACTATACTAACAAATTTTAGTTAATAACCATTTAGTGACTAAAATATGCTCATGTTTCCTGATATGTTTTCTGTAGTTGTGCAGTTGTATGTTTCCATTAAGTTGAAATACAGGGGAACAAACTATATAATATAAAACAATGAACATTTTACCACTTAAAATATCTAGTTTCTCCCATGATGAGCAATTTGAAATGATAAAATGGTACGACATTTTTACTGGTAACTTCTGGAATTCAAAATCAAGAAAATTTCCTTAGTGGAGGAAAAAAAGACAGTAAGGTGATCTGAAATAGCCAAAGTTAATGGTATGTAGATACATCAATCTAGTTCTTCTTCTTAATGCTCTTTTAACATGGTAGAGCGGGAACCCTCCATGACTGAAATGACAAATGCCAAAGATAAAGAGAAAGAGGCCCCAGGAAAAAAAGTTATAAAGAAAAAAGTATTGAGTTGTGTCATAATTCTCCACAGCACTTGAATACTGCAGAGCAGGTTCCACAGAATCTTGAGGGAAAGCAATTTTAAGGGTTACATACATGTCAATCATCATTTATCTACATTAGCAACAGAAGATAGTCTCAGACATTCAAGGACTTAGAAACTGTATAATCCACAAAACTTTCCTAATAGAATTCCACAAAAACACAGTAACACAATTCATAAGCAGCAACTGGTAAACTATGATGTGCTGGCTCTTTGTCTGTGTACTGTTCATGGCTACTTACAACTGGGTAGCTGTGACACAGACTATGGGCAGCAATCTTAAAATATTTATCTTGCCCTTTAAGAAAAAGTTTGCCAACTCTTGGTTGAGGAAATTCTTCAGCCAACGATGACCAAAAAAAAAAAAAAAATCAATCAAAATAAAGACTGGGAAGATGAGATCAATTAAGAAGCGAGCAGTAAGTTAAGTGAGCAATAAAATCAGTAGAAGAGTTAAGTTTAAATAACGGTTATTAATAAAACAATCATGGCATGTGGCATTTATTAAATGTATCAGGCACTTTATATAAATTATTTAATCCTCCCAATCATTCTGTGACACTGTACTAATATACCCATCCCCTGTTAAAAAGAGGGAACTAAGGTATTGGGTGTCCAGAATCAAAGAGCCTAGATTCAAATCTAGACATTCTACTAGAGTATGCACCACTCTTAGTCATTATACAAAAGTGGTTATAAAAATAATAAAGTATTAGTTAGCCCTTGAAAGAGGAAATATATAAATGTAAAATTATTTTTAAAAATGACTTGGAATAAAAAATATCAGATTAAAACTGAGTGTAAAAAAACAGAGTGTAGAGAAGAAAGTGAAAGGAAGATAAATTTCTTGATTTCCAATAGAAGACATCAAAAGAAATAGATGATTCTGTCCTAGATACAAAAAGCCATGTCACCCCTGAACTCCCACAGATACATACACACATCCTGATGCAGGGATCAAACCTGGGTCTCCTGCACTGTAGGCATATTCTTTAATTCTGAGCCACCAGAGAAGTCCAGGTAAACCATGGCTTCTTCAAACCCCCAGAAATACATATACACATACACATTTAAATTAGTTCAAAGGTTACCACAAATAGGAGAGCATTAACATTATGTGGGAGAAAAACTCAATGAACAAAGCAAAAGCTTGAGAGAAAAAAATGGAAGAAAGCATAAAAAAAGATATAAGGTGACAGAAGAACAAATAAATCACAACAAAGTTAAATGAACTAAACTGCTCTATTAGAAGACACAGAGCATGTCAGACTGCATTTGTTATTTATAAGAAATATATTGAAAACAAAATATTAAAAAGTAAAGAGAGGAAATTCAGGAAAACAAAACAAAGAAAGCAGAGGTGGTATTATTAATATGCGACAGAAATGAACGAAGAGCAGAAGGATTAAGAACAAACACCATTTCCATATTACTCATAACTACCATCCATAAAGGATATCGATTATATATCCTTATGTACAGGATAATATCACATAAAATATATAATAAAACATTAGGTATAAAGAAGAAATTATAAAAATTACTGTAATATCTAAGTCTCTGACATATTTTACAGAAAACTTAATGAGGTCATGGAGACTTTATTTAATACAAACAACAAGTTCAACTTGATATTGTCAATGTTAGTGCGTTAGTCGCTCGGTCATGTTCAACTCTTTGCAACCCTATAGACTGTAGCCCACCAGGCTCCTCTGTTCATGGAATTCTCTAGGCAAGAATGCTAGAGTAGGTTGCCATTTCTTTTTCCTGGGGATCTTTCCAAAATGGCAACCCACTCCAGAACTCTTGCCTGGAAAATCCCATGAATGGAGGAGCATGGTAGGCTATAGTCCATGGGGTCACAAAGAGTTGGACACGACTGAGCGACTTCACTTTCTTTTTTCCAACCCAGGGATTGAACCTGGGTCTCCTGCATTGCAGGTGGATTCTTTAATATCTGAGCCACAGAGTCTGCATATATTTTTAAATCTTCAAAGGAAATTTAGAAAGACATTAGATATTAGTCGACATACAAACAGACATACACAACACACACAAACACAAGTAAAATAAGAAATGGTAAATGCAGAATTTTTACAACTATAATACAATAAAACTATGTCATAGGAATAAAGCCACTGATCACCAGGCTAAGATGCTGAAAAAGCACGTGACAAAATTTTAAGCTTTCCTAATAAACTTTTTCCCTGAGAAATAGAGATAGGCAGAACTTATTCAATATGGTAAAGTTTATATGACAGGAAGATTCACAATATACTTAACTGAAAAATGCCAAAAACATTTATTTTAATATAATAAAATGGTGATGCTCTTATTAGTGACAATATTTTGAAAGTTATAGCCAAAGCAAATAAATAATGAAATAAAGCACACATGCTAGAAAAGAAAAACAATTATCATTATTTGAAAAGAAAAAGTGGCAAGAAAACACAGAAGAACTATACAAAAAGATCTTCATGACCCAGATAACCATGATGGTGTGAACATTCACATAGAACCAGACAACCTGGAGTGTGAAGTCAACTGGGCCTTTGGAAGCATCACTACAAACAAAGCTAGAGGAGGTGATGGAATTTCAGTTGAACTATTTCAAATCCTGAAAGAGGATGCTGTGAAAGTGCTGCACTCACTATGCCAACAAATTTGGAAAACTCAGCAGTGGCCACAGGACTGGAAAAGCTCAGTTTTCATTCTAATCCCCAAAAGGAGCAATGCCAAAAATGTTCAAACTATTGCCCAATTGCACTCATCTCACATGCTAGCAACGTAATGGTCCCTAACCCAGGCTTCAACAGTACATGAACCAAAAACTAAAAGATGTTCAAGCTGGATTTAGAAAAGGCAGAGGAACCAGAGATCAAATTGCCAACATCCACTGCTAAGTCACTTCAGTCGTGTCCAACTCTGTGTGACCCCAAAGGTGGCGGCCCACCAGGCTCCACCATCCCTAGGATTCTCCAGGCAAGAACACTGGAGTGGGTTGCCATTTCCTTCTCCAATGCATGAAAGGGAAAAGTGAAAGTGAAGTCATTCAGTCGTGTTTGATTCTTGGCAACTCCATGGACTGCAGCCTCTCAGGCTCCTCCATCCATGGGATTTTCCAGGCAAGAGTACTGGAGTGGGGTGCCACTGCCTTCTCGACTGGATTATCAAAAATGCAAGAGCATGCCAGGCAAAGATCTACTTCTGTTTTATTGATTATGCTAAAACCTTTTGACTGTGTGGATGTCAACAAATTGTGGAAAATTCTTCATGAGATGTGGATATCAGATCACCATACCTGCCTTCTAAGAAATCTGTAGGTAGGTCAAAAAGCAACAGGTAGAACCGGACATGGAACAGACTGGTTCCAAATTAGGAAAGGAGTACATCAAGGCTGTATATTGTCACCCTGCTTATTTAACTTATATGCAGAGTACCTCATGCAAAATGCTGGGCTGGATGAAGCACAAGGTGGAATCAAGACTGCTGGGAGAAATATCAACAATCTCAGATATGCAGATGACACTACCCTTATGACAAGTGAAGAGGAACTAAAAAGCCTCTTAATGAAAGTGAAAGAGGAGAGTGAAAAAGTTGGCTTAAAACTCATCATTCAAAAACGAAGATCACAGCATCTGGTCCCATCACTTCATGGCAAATAGATGGGGAAAGAAAGGAAACTGACAGACTTTATTTTTGGGGGCTCCAAAATCACTACAGATGATGACTGCAGCCATGAAATTAAAAGATGTTTGCTCCTTGGAAGAAAAGCAGAGACATCACTTTGGCAACAAAGGTCTATCTAGTCAAAGCTATGGTTTTTCCAGTAGTCATGTATGGATGTGAAAGTTGGACCATTAAGAAAGCTGAGTGCCAAAGAATTGATGCTTTTGAACTGTGGTGCTGGAGAAGACTCTTGAGTCCCTTGGACTGCAAGGTGATCCAGTCAATCCTAATGAAATCAGTCCTGAATACTGTTGGAAGGAATGCTGAAATTGGATGCTGAAATTGAAACTCCAATATTTTGGACACCTGATGTGCAGAACTGACTCACTGGAAACAACTGATGCTGGGAAAGATTGAAGGCTGGAGGAGAAGGGGACGACAGAGGATGAGATGGTTGGATAGCATCGCTGACTTGATGGATATGAGTTTGAGTAAGCTCAGGGAGTTGGTGATGACAGGGAAGCCTGGCGTGCTGCATTCCACAGGTCGCAAAGAGTTGGACATGACTGAGTGACTGAACTTTTGGTTTCACTTTTGACTCACTGGTTGGTTCATGATTGTGCTGTTTAATTTCCATATATTTGTGAATTCCTCAAATTTCTTGTTACTGATTTCTGATTTCTTACTATTGGGGCCAGAAAGATTACTTGATACGATTTCAATGGTTTAAAATTTGCTGACACTTGTTTTGTGACCTAACATATCATCTATTCTGGAGAATGTCCATGTGCACTTGAGATGAATGCATATTGTACTTTTGGAGGGAATGTTTGTAAATGTCTGTTAGGCCCATTTGGTTTCAAGAACAGTTCAATGTTTCCCTATCGATTTTCTGTCTGGATGATCTATCCATTATTGAAAATTAGATACTGAAGCTCTCTACTATCATTGTTCTCCTGTTGATCACTCCCTTCAGATCTGTTTCTATTTGTTTTGCTTAGTATACTTAGGTACTCTTGGGTATTTAAACTGTCATATTCTCTTAATGTATTAAACCCTTTATCACTACAGAGCGACCGTCTTTATCTTTTACTACAGATTTTGGCTTAAAGTCTATTTTGTCCAAGTACAGCTATTCCTGCCCTCTTTTGGTTTTCATTTGCATGGAGTATCTTTTGCATCCCTGCACTTTGAGCTTAGGTATTCCTTTTAGCTGAAGTATTTTGTAGGAAGCCAGAATCGGGTCTTATGTTTTCGTTTTGTTTCTCACCCATTCAGCAACTCTGCACCTTTGGATTAGAGAATTTAATCCATTTGTTGGTAAGGATTTAGTATTCCTAGCTTGTTAATTTTTTTCCTTTTTGGTTCCTTTGTTCTTTCTCTCCCTCTCATATTCTTTTGTGAATTTATGACTTTCTGGAGTGAAATACTTTGATTCCCTTCTTTTTATCTTGTGTGTATCTACTAGAGGTTTTTATTTTGTGGTAACCAATGAGGCTTACTCAAAATATCTCGTAGCTATAAAAGTCTATTTTAAGCTGATAATTTTGATTGCATACAAAAATTCTACCCTTTTCTCAACATTTTGTTGATTTCACAATACATGTACACTGTATATTAACAAATTATTGTAGCTATAGCTAATTTGAACACTTTGTCCTGTAACATCTATATTAAGAGTTAAGTGGTTAACATGTCACCATATTGCAATATTATTCTGATTTTGACTATGTAACTTTACTGGTGTTTTATATATTTTAATATGTTTTATGTTACTAATATCCTTTATCTTGAAAAACTCCTTTCAGCATTTCTTGTAAGGCAGATCTAGTGGTAATGAAGTGCCTCAGCTTTTATTAGGGAAAGTATTTATCATGCCTTCATTTTTGAAGGACAAATGTTGTAGGTAAAGTACTCTTGCTTGGCAGATTTCCTCTTTCAGCACTTGGAATATATCATCCTGTTCTCTCTTGACCTGCAAGGTTTCTGTTGAGAATTCAGCTGATAGCTTTATTAGGGTTCACTTGTATGAGAGATTTTTTTCTCCTGCTGCTTCAAAAATTCTGTCTTTGTCTTTGACTGTGGACAGTTTCATTAAAACGTCTCTTTGAGAAGATAATTTTTGGACTGAAATTTGAGGCCCACTGATTAGCTTCATGAACTTAGATGTCCTACTTTCTCCCAAGGTTCAAAAACATCCCAGTCATTATTTCTTTAAATAAGCTTTTTACACCTTTCTCTCTGGCAGTCAGCATGCACTCCAGCGGCTTCAGGATCTTGCATTGGTGCATATCTAGCGATGCGAGCTGATGGCATGCAAGGGCACAGACTGATTATCCCTGAGCATGTGCACAGTGGTGGGGGTCAGCTGGAAGAGTCTAGACTGGAGAACTGCATTTGTGTAACCTCAGAAGCTTGAACTTGCTGCGGGTGTGGGTCCCAGGTTCCAGTGGAGAGGGTGCTGTGGAGAGACTTTGGTGCTGATGTCAGTAAGTGCAAATATGCAAATACTTTTGGGATAAAAACCTGTAAAATCTGCAGAAGTCTGTGACAGCTGTGCTGGCCATTGGTTTGTTTAGTGGGGAAATGTGCTGGAGTCTTCTACAGAGCATGTGTCTGGCAAGCTGGTCACTCCCTCTGCATGGCTTATATTAGTGTCCTTGCAATTCTTTCTTATTCCTAGCCATCTCTACTCAGTGTGAAAAGCTGAACGCTTTTCCTCTAAGATCGGGATCTGGACAAGGATGCCTGTTCTCACCACTTTTGTTCAGCATCGTATTGGAAATCACAGCCATAGCAATCAGAGAGGAAAAGGAGTAAAAGGCAGCCAAATGGGAGAAAAAGAAGTAAAACTATCACATTTGCAGGAGACACGATACCATGTATAGCCATAAAGACTCTGCTAAATAATTATTACTTACATAGACATAAAGATCATCAAAACTCTATTAGAATAAATGAAATTAGTAAGTTCAACGGTATGTATTTCATTTTTAAATGCTTATGATCAGAAATTGGAAAAAGACAATTTAAAAACAGTCCTATTCACAATGACAGTGAAAGACATGAAATTCTTGGGTATAAATTTAATAAAATTTTCATAGGATCTGTGTGCTAAGAACTGGACAAATGAACAAACAAAACCCACAAATGAAAGAAAGAACAGAAGTCCTGGACAGACCTTCCATGTTTGTGGATTAAAAGTTTCAATATTTTTAAGATGGTAATTCTCTCTAACTAGTGATGGCAACCCACTCCAATACTCTTGCCTGACAAATCCCATGGATGGAGGAGCCTGGAAGGCTGCAGTCCATGGGGTCGCTAGGAGTCAGACACGACTGAGTGACTTCACTTTCACTTTTCACTTTCATGCGTTGGAGAAGGAAATGGCAACCCACTCCAGTGTTCTTGCCTGGAGAATCCCAGGGATGGGGGAGCCTGGTGGGCTGCCATCTATGGAGTTGCGCAGAGTCGGACACGACTGAAGCGACTTAGCAGCAGCAGCCATCTCTACAGTGTTTCAGCTTTGCTGGTTTCTGGCAAGGATGAAACTGAAGCAAGTCCTTTGTGTGACTGGGAAGATGCAGTTAAGTGGAGCTGCTTTTCCTTCCTTTTTATGTGGGTATTCTCAAATTATCTGTTCTACTGTCTTCATGAAGTTTCTTAAGTTGACTCCAGAGCTCTCCCAGATTTGTTTTTGTTTGTAGATAGTTGACTGTTGATCTTTGTGGAAGGATGCAGGCTGGGGTCCCCTTTTCCATTATCTTTGTGACATCATCAAGTGACCCTCATTCCAGTGAATTCACTTCTGGGTCTCCATTTATCTTTAAAGAAATTTCTGAGATTTCACACCAGGTTATATCCCTATTTTCAAAGATTTTATTACTACCGCCATGTTCACTGCATGGACTTCATCATTTAGGGAATATAATAGTTTTATAAACATCTTCTTGAAAATATTTCTAGAACTATTATAGGAATTTATAGGTCATTTATAATTAGTGTGAATTCATTGAATCTGAAGATTCAAAATTTTTTTGATCTAAATTTGAGAAAGGAAACTTTGTTTTTGAAAGAAAGAGTGAAAAGAGACAGAGATATTCCTTTCGTGGCTTAGCAAAAAGCTGGCTTCGTAGATCTGAGTTAGCTCAGTGAAAGAAAGGCTAATGCCACCTGTGGAATGGAACCTCCCTCTTTCTAACAAGACCACTTTGTCAACAAGGATGCTCCTGTTATCACACAGCTCCGGGATGTTCTCTGCCTCTCATCCCAATTATTATAGAGTCAGTTGGGGAAGGGGGGTGGAGGGAGGGAGGCAGCCATCTTTCCTTAGAACCCTCTCCCTGATGTACTTCAGCTGTGTCTGATCCAGCTAAGGACTTTCTTCTGCTAAACAGCATGTGGATGGGGACTGGGTAATTTTGCTGCTTTGCTGCCTGTGAATTTCCCCACTAGACCTCATCTTAGATTATGTTTCACTACACAGTACTAGCAATATGTGTGTTAGTGTTCCCTGTGCACAACAAAGGGGAAAAAGTAATTTTTTTGGATGAAGAAATACATCATTCATTTTACCTTGACATTTCACCAAAGACCAATATTTTCCTCTCAATTTGTCTTGGTACAGATCTAAGGGCTTCCATCTATGGAACAAACCCAGGGAAGAAAGAAGCCTTACATATCCAACTAATGTTCACTGCTGGAAAGCCCATGGAGCCAAGCACAAAACAGAAGGATGAGCTGGGTTAGTTTATAAAAGAGCAGGGAGGATTTCCTGATAAATTCAGCATAAACTTTAAGACAGGTGAGTCTGGCAATGGACCCAATGGGGGTTTTTAAATCAGACCTAGTCCAACTCTTGCAGGTTTCTAGACCCAGTTCAGAAAAAGAAATGTGGAAAATATGGACACTCATAAAGCAAAACTGCAGAGCCAGGATCCAAGAGGGCCTCACCTACCACCTATAGAGCCAGTGAGCTCAAAGGGCTCAACAGCTGACAGTCATTACTGCTATCTGTGGCAATTTTCTCTACATTTTCTCTTTTTCTCAGCCTCTTGTTTTCTTGAGATCAAGAATTGGAAAGGGAACTTGAGACCTGGATTCTCAGCCTCAGGGAAGCAGCTGCTCAGGAACTGTCCGGGAAAGTGACTGCATCTATTGCATTACATCTTGAGACAGTCGCTTCTTTATGATGTACAGTACCTCTCTGAGCCTCCTGTCTGACCCTCTCTTTCTTTTTGAATCTCTCCTCCTCATAAACACCTATAAGTATTAGAGTAAAAGTACCCCATTTTTGCCCCTGCATTCATGGCTGCCCTTTTATCTCTGCTTTCTATCCAACATGAAATAGCTTTATGAAAATGAATAGATTAGTGCTGCCATTATAATATAAAATGGGCTTTTCTGGTGGCTCAGAAGGTAAAGAATCTGCCTGCAATGCAGGAGATCCAGGTTTGATCCCTGGGTTGGGGAAGATACCCTGGAGAAGGGAATGGGTACCCACTCCAGTATTTTTCGTGGAGAATTCCATGGATAAAGGAGCCCGGAGGGCTACAGTTCATGGGGTTGCAAAGAATCTAATACGACTGAATGCCTAACACTTTCAGTTTTGTTAATATAAACAAGAATCACTGTATTATTTCATATACTGAAATGAATCCATTTTTAAACAGTGTTACTGATGGTGCATAGGCCAATCAGATGAGCCCAAAGGAAAGCACTATTTACAGTCTGCCTAAACTACCAGGATATAATTTACTCTGATTTCAGATAAGAATCTTTACTACTTCTGCTGTTTTTCTAGGAATTAAAAATAAATTTCTTGAAGTTTTAGGAATAAGTAGAAGACAATATATGGTTTATGCTGTTAATATACAGTAGGTGAACCCAAACAGATTTCTTTTTAAAATTGTAGGCAACTTAAGTTTTGAACCCTCTATTTTGGAAAACAGATTTTCCTTTATTCAAACAGCCATACTTCTATATACAGAGTATGACATCTTCTCATAACTTTTATTCTTATTTAGGTACATCCTATATCATACACACAAAGGATGTATATAAATATCTATAGATATATACCCTAAAATGAATGTGACATACAATATCACATATGTGTACCTGTATATATACATATTTCCTGATCAATTCCAATATAGTTGCTGTATAAAATATGTTTCTCCCTGGTTACAATTAAATGTAAACATATAAAACATACACCTTCTGGTTACAATTAATTTTCTTTTCAAATCAGCAGAGATAATTGCTTTTAAATTGTAAATTGTAGGTTTCATTTGATTCTCAGCAAATTTACACATCCACTTCTGTTAAAATTCTTATTTTTGCATATCAAACTTCTTGTCACACAGTGAAGTCAAGAAGTCTTCTAGCATTAAGATTTATTTATTTATTTATTTTTTAAAAATACTTTATTCTACATTACAATACTGTATTTGTTTTGCCATACATTGACATGAATCAGCCACAGGTGTCCACGATCTCCCAATGAGAAAGCCCCCTCCCACCTCCCACCCCACATCCTCTCCCTGAATCATCCCGTGCACCAGCCCCATGCATCCTGCATCCTGTATTGAACATAGACTGGCGCTTCATTCTTACAAGATAGTATACATGTTTCAATGCCGTTCTCCCAAGTCATCCCACCCTCTCCCTTTCCCTCAGAGTCCAAAAGTCCGTTCTATACCTCTGAGTCTCTTTTGTTGTCTCACATAGAGGGTCTTCATTACTATCCTTCTAAATTCCATATATATGTGTCAGTATACTGTATTGGTGTTTTTCTTTCTGGCTTACTTCACTCTGTATAATCGGCTCCAATTTCATCCATCTCATTAGAACTGAGTCGAATTTATTCTTTTTAAGGGCTGAGTAATACTCCGTTGTGTATATGTACCATAGCTTTCTTATCCATTCATCTGCTGATGGACATCTAGGTTGCTTCCATGTCCTGGCTATCATAAACAGTGCTGCAGTGAACATTGGGGTACATGTGTCTCTTTCAATTCTGGTTTCCTCGGTGTGTATGCCCAGTAGTGGGATTGCTGGGTCATAAGGCAGTTCTATTTGCAATTTTTAAGGAATCTCCACACTGTTTTCCATAGTGGCTGTACTAGTTTGCATTCCCACCAGCAGTGTAAGAGGGTTCCCTTTTCTCCACATCCTCTCCAGCATTTATTGCTTGTAGACTTTTGGATCGCAGCCATTCTGACTGGTGTGAAATGATACCTCATTGTGGTCTTGATTTGCATTTCTCTGATAATAAGTGATGTTGAGCATCTTTTCATGTGTTTGTTAGCCATCCGTATGTCTTCTTTGGAGAAATGCCTATTTAGTTCTTTGGCCCATTTTTTTATTGGTTCGTTTATTTTTCTGGAGTTGAGCTGCATAAGTTGCTTGTATAATTCAACTCCTTTTTATGACTTAGAATTTTCATCAAAAAAATCTTATTTAAAAGCATATAGCCTTTCTGATTGAACAGGGAAAGTGATGAGGAAATTCTGAACCTTGCATACCTTCCCTCCTTCTCACCAAGGAAATCCATAAATGGACTCTGCAGACCTCCTAATGTTTTGTGGACTGTGATTTGCAAGTAGATAGTAGTATATATAAACTTAAAAATTATCTGTTGTTTATTTGAAATTAAAATTCAATTTGTGTTCTGTATATTTACTTGCTAAATTTGGCAACCCTACTTACAAACTGTTATCTTAGTGAAAAGAGCTCTCAGTTCCATAATAAAGAGGATTTTCCCAAGCAGTATTTGTAAATATGTTGAACACATGACAATTTCTCTAACTAATTTCAGTTCTCCAACTAACACAATGAGTATAATAATTAAGGCCTTAACTACCTCACTGCAGTTATTCTAAAAAGAATTAGGCTTTAGGAATTCCCCAGCAGTCCAGTGATTAATTAGGACTTTGCATTCCCACTGCCAAGGATTTAGGTTCTGTCCTTGGTTGGGAAACTAATACCCCCAAGCTGCATCACATAGCCAAAAAAAGGTAATACACTCTAGCCAAAAGGTTCAATATGCAGTTATCACTGATGTTAGTTTTTAAAAATTCTATTAAAAAATGCTAAGTACTAATTGAGCATCAAGGGTCATTTATAAAATGCTTATTAAATAGTAAAAACTCTGTTTTCTTCAAGTTGTATTGTAGTTTGAATGGAAATAATTTAATTAATATTTTAAATAGAAAAAAAAAGAAGACAGGTGACTCCATATGTGAGAATAATAGTGTTAGGATGAAACTGCTTTGAATATTTTCACTTCTGGTTGGTGAAACAAGTTGAATTATGCATTAGTTTGCAACAAGTCCCACGATTTATTATGGGACTTGATTTATTATTGTTACTCAAAGTCTATGAAACAATTTCTTCTCATTACCATCAAACAGTTATATATTACTTACATTAAGACTATACTTGAAACTATTGAAGGAAATATTAACAGTGACTTCTTCTCTGGAGAAAATAATTATGGTTTAACTTATCTGTTTTATAAGGCGAGACTTTGAATCATTGTTTTTCTTTTCTTTTCTTTTCTTTTTGCCAGAAAGGGTCAAAACAATTTATTCTCTTAATTTTTTTTTCTTTTTAATAAAGTTAAACAGTAAAACAAAAATTCACAAGCTGCCCTGTCCGCCCCCGCTTCCCTCCCCTCCCCACAGACTTTGGCGCTGGCTCCCTTCCCTTCACCCCACTCACACAGACACAGGGTATCCAACTGAGAAAACGAAACTGCTCTAAGGACGTGGAGACATGATGAAGGGAGGAGGTGAATGGTGTCCACATTCGAGGTTAAGCTGAGCAAGTCTGCATTTTCTGGATTCTGGGTGTTGTCCTTTCGTTAGCCAAACTGAAAAAAGAAATTCCCTGGACCAGATGCTTCAAAGCTGAAGCCCCCTAGACTGCCGAAGAATGCCTTGGAGATGTTTGCATCAAAATCACCCATATTCATGCCCTCTTCATCAAGGTCTTGTCCACTGTCATAGCGAGTCTTTTTCTTGGGATCAGAGAGAATGGTAAAAGCTTCTCCGACTTCCTTGAACTTTTTCTCCTCCTCCTGAACTTCTGCACTGGCTCCACTGTGCTGATCTGGATGGTGCATCAAGGCCCGCTTCCAGTAGGCTTTCTTGATCTCGTCCTCAGAGGCATTCTTGTCTACACCAAGAATCTTGTAGTAATCTTTCCTCTTACTCTTCTTCAGTTCTAACTGTGCATTTTTAAGGAGCTGTTTGTGTTCTTTTGTCTTCTCTGTCTGATATACCTTTTCACAGTCCCGTACTGCTTCTTCATACTGTTCTGTGTCCAAGTAACACTGAGCTCTTCTCAAGTAGGCTTTTATGTAAGTGTCATCCAGCTTCACTGCATCCGTGCAGTCTTCTACTGCATCATCTAGTTTCCTAAGCTTGGAATTAACTGTACCCCGATTACAGTAGAGTTTAGCATTTGTTTTTATATTGTTGGGATCTATCCCCAGGGCTTCTGTGTACAGTTCATATGCTAGCTTGTAATTTCCTTCTTTAAATGCTTTATTTCCATCTTCTTTCTTTGCTTTAAGTGCTTTGCATTTCTGCAAGCAACGCAGGCCTTCTCATGGTCAGAAGCTATCTTGAGAGCCTGTACAAAAAACTGAACCACCTTCTCAATACAATCTTCATAATAAAGGCAAAGACCTCGTACATACAGAGCATCAGCATTGGTGAAATCCATTCGTAAAATGTCACTGGCCACAGACTGTGCTTCTGGGTAAGGACCCAGCATTGCTAAACATTCTGCTTTGAGGATTTTGAAGCAATGGCAGGCAGAGGCATATTCTAGGGCACAGTCCATGCAAAAAACAACCTTCCGAAAATCCCGCTTCTCAAAATCTGTTTCTGCTATTTTCTCATATTCTATGACTGCATTCGCATTCTCGAACTCCTGCTGGGCCTGGAGCATTTTTGTGATCTAGTTCTAGGGCTCTCTGGAAACTACGACACGCCGCCATGGCATTCCCTAGAGATAGGTGGCATTTGCCTTCTCGTAGATGTCCCCGGACGAAACTGTCATCCAGCCTCACTGACTGCTGTGCATCCCCGAGAGCTTCCCCGGAACTTTCCAAGCATCATCAAGGTGGCGGCTCGGTTCCCATAATAGCTAGCATTCTTAGGACACACATCTATGGCTTTTGTGTAATAGTTATAAGCTTCATTGTAATCTTTCTTGGCATAGTAGGCATTTCCTTGTTCCTCGAAAGACTCTGCTTCTCTGGCCTCTACAACGAGAACGACCTTCCTCTCTGCTTGGGGTACAAGGCCATACCTCAGCTCCTCAGCCTGAATCATTGTTTTTCTTAACGTGAGGCATTTAATACCCTCTTTATCTTAAAGATTCATATTCCCTTAGCTTACCAGCAACTCTGTGACAGACAAATGACACATAAAGACTGTAGCTAATTATATAATTGTCTAGGAGCTTCACGGAGTTAATGTATCTAATTTGGTCCTAAATAACAGATTAGATATCCAACGTATTTGACCCATGGAGGAATTCCAGGTACACAAATACATTTAACTGTACTCTAAGCCTCTATGTTTTTTCACTAAAAGAATCTAACATCTTTTCTTTTTTTATTTCTGTATACTAAGGTACTAGTAAAATAAACTTTGGAATTCTATAGTACCAGTCAACCTAGACATGTGAAAGACAAGCTTTCAATATAAAACTTAATTAATTTTAAGAGATATTTTTATAAAGTAAAAATTTTAGAATCATTAGAGAAGATTAATAAACTATGCCTATCATCCCAAACATCCTAACTGTTATTTATTAGTAATAATTAGAGTAGCTGTACTTTTTTCCAGGGCTTCCCAGGTGGCGCTAATGGCCCTAATAGCTATCCTTTTTCCACGAAGTCTAAAATAAAAAGTAAAACGGCTAAAAAAAAAAACAAGAAAAAGGGAAAAGGGGAAAAAAATATAGAGAATTCTGCTGCTGCTGCTGCTAAGTCGCTTCAGTAGTGACCGACTCTGTGCGACCCCATAGACGGCAGCCCACCAGGCTCCCTTGTCCCTAGGATTCTCCAGGCAAGAACACTAGAGTGGGTTGAATTCTAGTACCCACTAATATCTGTGTTTTCCTTGAAAGGGATGGTGGTGGCGAGGACATGTAAGACCTTGTAGGCCACTGTAAAGACTTTGGCTTTTACTTTGAGATTAAAATCTGAGAGAGAGAGAGAGAGAGAGAGAGAGAGAGAGAGAGAGAGAGAGAGAGAGAGAGAGAGAGACTGGAAGCCTCTGGGGAATTTAAAGCAGAGGAATGATGTGATTTTATGGTGGGATTCTGGATTATTTCAAAGTAGATATGACAGGATTTGCTGACATCAGAAATGAAAATATTCAGACTATTAAAAAAATACACACACAAATTCAAAACACAAACACACACACTCTTTCTTTTCCCAAAATGGAATCATGAAGTATGTATGTTCTGACTCATCAGTATATTGTGAACAGTTTTCTATGCTAATAAATCTCTGCATTACATATACAAAGTGCTGTATTGAATTTTATTGTATAGATTTATTGTAACTTGTTCAGCCATCTGTTTGATATTTGAATTCTTCCCAATTTATTTTCTGACACTCAGTATCATTACATGTGTCATTTTATTAACCTAAACTTGAAGAAATGCAACTGCTGGGCCAGAGGGTAAGCACTTATGAAAATGTCTGAGAAACACTGCCAAGATTCTAAAAAGGCATGTTAATATTTTATATGTTCACTAACACTATCTAGTCAATTAAATTTAAGTGTTATTCCAATAGTTAACTCTGACGCACAAACAGCTTTGGGTAACTATGGATTTGTTAGTCTATGAGAGGAGGAACAACTAGTAGCCCCTTCATAAGAGGTAATAAACATTAATCTTTATCCCAGTTTCTTGGATTTCTTTAGACTTTTGAGAGTGATCTTAGTTTAGGAAAGACTTCATTCATCTCATGCAGTTTGGAGGACTAGGCCCAAGTCGAAGCTAGTTTACTGTAGCATAGATCGGGTGGTAAAGCTGCCCAGTACGCAAGGTACAGCTTCGATGCCTACAGTTTGTATATCTCCTAGACAAACCCATAACCTTTGATTTACTATAATCAGCCACAGGATCCCAACAACATGGGGTAGGAGGGTAGGAGGAAGGGAATTATGATGCTCTTTTAGCAGCACTAATTGGAAAATCTTGGTTTCTACTTTAACAGATTCTGACCACAAGGAAAAAAAATATTTAGAAATTTAATGTATATTCTTAGATCAAACTTAAAATTCATATTGCTTTTATGTGAAAATCCTTAAATAATGAAAAGGAACTACAAGAGATGTTACTATGAGCTTAACCACCCTTACACATAGACTCTGCAATGGCTACAAAGAGAGTTCTTTATTGTGTCTCAGTGTGATTTATTTTATGTCAAGTGGCAAGGTTTTCTAAATAATATGAAACACTACCTGTCAAAAACCTGAGATTAAAAACTTCCTAAGACCGTGAAGTGTTTCTGGATTTGTTCAGCAAGGCTTCAGCTGTGCAGACACTTCTTCCATCTAACTGTTGCTCTTCTTCCATTTACATGTTTTCTAGAAAATACATTTCCGTCCCGATTCTATCTATCTATCTAGATTATCTATCTCTCTACATAATTCTCTAAATAAAATTTCACACCTGAAGAAAAGAAATAGCAAATGTTCCTATTTCAAGGTATATAACCTGTTTTTACACTATATCTCTGCCTCAGTTGCTAGATGACCTTCACAGGGCTGCCAGAAACAGTCTTCCATTTAAATAGATCTTTCTTAACACTGTTATTTGACAGTTGTGCTACATGAAGAGTATTAAATGCCAGAGATGTCAAAAATCTTTGATTCCCCAAGAGTTTCTGGGAGTAGATTCCAAGGCATGCCAGTGTTTTACCTTTTTATTAAGGTCACATCCTTCTTCAGAAATGTATTTTCTTCAAATGCATGTTGCTATTTTTGTGGCCAAATTACATAGGTGATAGATTCCCCACCCCTACCTTCTGAGATCTAAAAAAATATAATCATCTGCTTGACATTCATTTCATTCTATGTGATTTCATTCCATTCCTTGTGCTCAATAGCCAAAGTGACAATTTATGCCAAGATACAACTTAATGCATATGTGCTTATAATTAGCTGCTTTAATAAAGAGATTGGATATTTGATACTTAATTTATGCTCATTATGAAGGATCCTCTTTACATGTGACTTAGTTTGGTGTCACATAAAAAGCTATTTTTTTGGGCTTAGTGTTCAAATAGAAAAAAATTTGCTATTCTAATTAATTTTCTACCTTTCACTGTGTATAGAGAATAACTATTATTTTAAACCAGTTTTAAATACTAGGCAGGAGGCTAAGGCTACTTGGAGCAATATAAAATTTTAGTATGTATACTAAAGTGATTACTCAGAAAAATTTTTAGATACATAGCCAACAAATATCCATGGAGTACTTTTTATGAGCCAGATAAGGGCTGTATACCTTCTCCAGAAGGGATAGTGATTAGGCAAATCAGTCCATGACAACCACTATTTCTTGCTCTGATTTCATTTTTGCACCCTCAAATTCTTCAGCAAAACAAATGAGCATTTTCCAAAGCTATTCCAGAAATAGGTATGCAACACATCATCAACCCTAAGCATAACCAAACACTATTAAGTTGTGGGTTTTATGGAAAAGTCAGATATATAGAAAGGACAGATACATTTGATTCCAGTCCAACTTCTAAGAGGCAAACAATGTGAAAAAGTGGGGCTCAAAGGCCATAATAAATATTTTACACAACATAAATTACTGAGGGCTGAATTCTACAGAGTCACCCCAATCATCAACAGAACAAAAACAAGATACAGCAGAGGTGGAAGAAGACAGAACAGAAGGTAGTTGAGGTACAAGAGGGGAAGTTTCTATAATTTGTTCTTGGGAAATGAAGGAAAGACTCTGGCAGGAGGGTAAACTGAAATCTATTTGACACTGTAATCAAAGGTATAGAGATGGATAGGTGGTTTTGTCTCCTTTCTACCTAGAAGAGACCCAGAGAAGTCACATCCCAAATATTCTTTCATTGAAATACTTTTTGACTGACTACTATTAGTAGGATACTGTGTTCGGTACTTTGGGGATACAAAGCCACATAGCAGAGTTCCTAATTTCAAGATTTTAGTGATACCATAACCACTGTCTAAATTTTCATTAATTAGAGAAATTTTCAAATTAACAAATACCTTTGGAGCTGTTATAAGGTATCATAATTCATTCACAATTCAATGTAAAATTTTTTTTTAAATTCTGATTTTTAAAACAATTAGAATTTTGGCTGAGATATAGGAGAAAGTTCTGATTTGAAGAGTGAAGGGAGAAGAAGAAATAATGTGACAGGTTAGGGTACTTTCTAGAAGGCATTGAATTTAGCTATATTGGAGTTTTACTTTTCTTGCTCCAGGAATTTTCTCCCATTGATAAATGAGATCTAAAACAGAAGGAAGTCTTCCCTTGTTAGGCCTTCGCTCCCAAGGCCCAAAGGAGCAGAGATGGAAAAACAAGAGCAGACCTCTTTCTTTTCTCTCTTTCAGAGCTCCTATATATGAATCTCATATCATAAGAAGCGGCTCCACGGAAAAGTAGCAGAAAGCTTTACAGGCCAACATAACCCATTCAAGACAGAATACAGTATATGCAAACAATAATTTTAGTGGCGGCATCAGCTCATAGAGCATACAGAAAATACTCCTCATTACCTCACTCAATATTTTTTTAGAAAACAGGCCCATTTGACTATCTGTACTGAAAGGGTAGAGCTCTAGGAATCCTGCGATCTCAATCAGATTTCCCTAAGATTTTAAGATAATATTAGAATTTTATTACAATTTTTAGAATAGAATTTTCAAAACATGAAAATGGATCGATTTAAATAAAACACAAATATGAAAAGGCTAATAACTGATTTCCTCATGGGTATAAAATTATAAAATCTTTCTCAAGATACAGTCAAAACACATTTAGATCTTATCTTTATTATAAGTCACAATTTGCTACTTTAGTCTCTGTTCTCCCCTTGGCCTTATGAACCCTCAGAACAAATCTCAAGCATTGTTCTCAAGGGATAAACTTTGCTTTTGCAAATGAAAAAATTTAATCTTCTAGTACAGTCACAAGGAGACTTGTGAGAGCTAAATACAAACACCACTTATTTCTTGCTAATGTGAACTAATATTGTTTTGTGGTTGTTGATACAAAGATGTAAATGCTTCAACTTTCTGTAACAACAGGGTCTACTGAAATGACATTATATTTTCAAGTACATCTGGCTCAAAATGAACTTAACATCATAAATATTTGATATACTTAAATGCATTATTTTATTGTTTTGACAGAAGCTGTGTTATTATAAAATCAATGAATTAACCATAAGAAAGGCTATGCTAGAGAAAGAAGTTACTGGTAAACAACACAGTGAGACACTTTTGGCCTAACAGCATGCTAATGAGTATTTCTGAAGTTCTAAGCACTTTTTATAGGGTAAAACAACACTGAATAAGATCAACCATTTTCTTCTTTGTTTTACCCTTCATAAGGACAATTAGGCAACAGCAGAAAATCCTGAGACATAAAAATTACATGTGCTCGTGTTCGTGCCCAGATGCTGTCATGTCCAACTCTTTTGCTCATCAGGTACATTGGATTTTCCAGGCAAGAATACTGGAATGGGTTACCATCTCCTTCTCCAGGGGATCTTCCTGGTCCAGGGATTGAACCCATGTCACCTGCACTGGCAGGCAGATTCTTTACCACTGAGTACCTGAGAAGCATCACTCAGTTCAGTTCAGTCATCAGTCATGTGTGACTCTTTGTGACCCTGTGGACTACATCATGCCAGGTTTGTCTGTCCATCACCAACTCCCGAAGCTTGCTCAAACTTATGTCCATCAAGTCAGCGATGCCATCCAACCATCTCATCCTCTATCGTCCCCTTCTCCTACCACCTTCAATCTTTCCCAGCATCAGGGTCATTCTCAGTGAGTCAGTTCTTCACATCAGGTGGCCAAAGTATTGGAGTTTCAGTTTCAGCATCAATCCTTCCAATGAATATTCAGGACTGAGTTCCTTTAGGATTTGACTGGTTGGATCTCCTTGCAGTCCAGGGAATTCTCAAGAGTCTTCTCCAACAACACAGTTCAAAAGCATCAACTATTCAGCACTCAGCTTTATAGTTCAACTCTCACATCCATGCATGACTACTGCAAAACCATAGCTTTGACTAGATGGACCTTTGTTGGCAAAGTAATGTCTCTGCTTTTCAATATGCTGTCTAGGTTGGTCATAGCTTTTCTTCCAAGGAGCAAGCATCTATTAGTTTCATGGCTACAGTCACGATTTGCTGTGATTCTGGAGCTCAAGAAAAGAAAGTCTGTCACTATTTTCATTGTTTTACCATCTATTTGCCATGAAGTGATGGGATCAGATGCCATGACCTTCATTTTTTGAGTGTTGAGTTTTAAGCCAACTTTTTCACTCTCCTCTTTCACTTTCATCAAGAGGCTCTTTAGTTCATTTTTACTTTCTGCCATAAGGGTAGTGTTATCTGCATATTTGAGGTTATTGATATTTCTCCCAGCAATCTTGATTCCAGCTTGCACTTCATCCAGCCTGGCATTTCACATGATGTACTCTTCATATTAAGTTAAAATAAGCAGGGTGACAACATACATCCTTGACGTACTCCTTTCCCAATGTGGAAACAGTCCGTTGTTCCATGTCCAGTTCTAACTGTTACTTCTTGACCTGTATACAAATTTCTCAGAAGGCAAGTAAGGTGGTCTGGTATTCCCATCTCTTGAAGAATTTTCCACAGTTTGTTGTGATCTACACAAAGGCCTTGGCATAATCAATAAAGCAGAATTAGATATTTTTCTGGAACTCTCTTGCTTTTTCTAGGATCCAACAAATTTTGGCAATTTGATCTCTGGTTCCTCTGCCTTTTCTAAATCCAGGTTGAACATCTGGAAGTTCACAGTTCACATACTGTTGAAGCCTGCTGGCTTGAAGAACTTTGAGCATTACTTTGTGGACATGTGAGATAAGTGTAATTGTGTGGTAGTTTGAACATTCTTTGGCATTGCCCTTCTTTGGGACTGGAATGTAAACACTTTTCCCAGTCCTGTGGCCACTGCTGAGTTTTCCAAAATTGTTGGCATACTGAGGGCAGCACTTTCACAGTGTCATCTTTTAGGATTTGAAATAGCTCAGTTGGAATTCCATTACCTCCACTAACTTTGTTCACAGTGATGCTTCCTAAGGCCCACTTGACTTTGGATTCCAGGATGTCTGGCTCTAGGTGAGTGATCACACCGTCGTGATTATCTTGGTCGTGAAGATCTTTTTGTATAGTTCTTCCGTGTATTCTTGACACCTCTTCTTTATATCTTCTGCTTCTGTTAGGTCCCTACCATTTCTGTCCTTTATTGTGCTCATCTTTGCATGAAATGTTTCCTGGTATCTCGGATTTTCTTGAAGAGATCTCTAGTCTTTCCCATTCTATTGTTTTCCTCTATTTCTTTGCACTGATCACTGAGGAAGGCTTTCTTTATCTCTCCTTGCTATTCTTTGGAACTCTGCATTCAAATGAGTACATCTTTCCTTTTCTCCTTTGCCTTTAGCTTCTTTTCATAGCTATTTGTAAGGCCTCTTCAGACAACCATTTTTGCCTTTTTCCATTTCTTTTTCTTGGGGATGGTCTTGATCACTGCCTCCCATTCAATGTCACAAACCTCTGCCGATATTTCTTCAGGTACTCTGTCTTTCAGATCTAATCCCTTGAATCTGTTTGTCACTTCCACTGTATAATCAATTGTAAGGGATTTGATTTAGGTCATACCTGAATGGTCTAGTGGTTTTCCCTATTTTCTTCAATTTACATCTGAATTTGGCAATAAGGAATTCATGATCTGAGCCACAGTCAGCTCCCCATCTTGTTTTGCTGATTGAGAAGCACAGAAAATAGTTAAACCAAATTTTCTCTATAACTTCTCCAACTATAATATGGCAATAAAAAGATTTGTTAATAGATTTCAGTATGTTGCTGTGCCCATATTTTCCAACAGATCACTCAACCTGAAAAACTTATTTTGAGATCTAACTTCTATAACATTTTCATTAGCCAGAATGGCACTGATCAATACTACTACCTCCAAGGCACATACACTTTGTGATCAGTTCTTGACTTCAATATGGCAAGAGAAATAAAATATTATAAGCTTTCACTTGAATGATGCTGTAATTTCCCAAAAGGTTCATGTATTTGTGAGAAAGATGCATTACAATGACGATAACTCTCAGTAAGTCAAATTCTCCTATAGTGAAAATCCACTTAACTAAATTTCTCCACTAATTCCTCCAAATCTAAATATAAATCAAAAGTAGAACATATTGACTTATGCCTGATTTCATTATGTCTCCTCTTAGGTATTGAACATATTGTACCAGTTCTTGCTTTTGATTTTTCTGGTGGCTTTTCAAAGATTAATAGTACATAGTAAGATTGCTTACAAATAATCCACTTTTTGATCATTTTATTATTGCCTCCACAAGCTATATAAAACTTTGGTCTAGACAGCTCACAGGGTCAATAACTTTATTTAGAAAATATATGAAGACAAAGAACATATATAAATATTTCAACCTGTCAATGGACAAGATCCAGATTCTAAATTACGTTATGATAACCTAGTGAATCTTGGTATTAGCTATGAATCATCCAAATCAATATATATAGCATTCTAGATAAATCTAGATGACTTTTCTTTATATCAAGTTATAAGTCTCTGAATTCAATTACAAGATTTAAGACCACCAGCTAATGTTGTAGTTGGTGAGTCCAGAGCACTAAGCCATTAATAAACCATGCTTTGGCATTCTCATTCAATTTCAATTAACCTAGTTTAAGGATCAAAGCCTCTTTGGAAATTATTTAATAATAATAATTGTTAACAGTCTTTATTGTGCCTGGAATGAATCTAAATTTATTTTATCAGTGAGCAGGTATTTAGTAAATACTTAGTATTCTACTTAATACAGATGCCATGGCTCATGTCTGACAATTGTTCAAGTTAATCCATCAAACCTCATCAGACAGATAAAGTTTGAAACAATAAAATCTATGAATTAGGGTAAGAAGGGGATATAAATAATTTAATTCTGAATTATAAGAAACCTTATAAATTTCTCATGAACTACTTCATTTAGAAGTAGGTTAGCTTAAAAACATATTTGCCTCACTCCACTGGTACTGGATATGGACTGAGGACATCAACAGCTAAAAGAACTGTTCTCAACTCAGGATATAAACAGCAGAGTCTTCTGTTTTATAAACTTTGTTTTGGAGAAAACTGAAAAAAAAACCAAACAATCCTTGCTTTGTTAACTTTGCCACAATGCTTTATATATAGTAGATGAGTTTGTAATTGATATCACTACAAATCTGTAACAAGTAATCATTACAAACTTATGCTCACTGTCAGGCAGTTACATTCTAGGTAGGAAGATGGACAATAAAGAAGATATATCAATTATCCACTTCTGGGTATTTATATGGAGAACACAAAAATACTAATTTTAAAAGACAAAGGCATCCCTATGTTCAATGCAGCATTATTTACAATGGCCATGCCACAGAAACAACCTACGTGTCCACTGACGAATGAATGGATAAAGAAGATGTGGTATACACACATGCATGCGTGCACGCACACACACACACACATATAAAATGGTACATAACTCAGTCATAAAGCAAGGTAAAATCTTGCCACTGTGACAACCTTGGACCTTGAGGGTATTATAGTAAGTGAAGTAGTTCAGATGGAGAAAGACAAATACCAAATGATTTCATTCACATGTGGAATCTAAAAAAAAAAACAAATAAACAACATAAAGTAAAACCAAACTCAGAGAGAACATATCAGAGGTTACCAGAGGGGAAGGGGGTTGAAGAGTAGGTGAAATGGGTAAAGGGGGTTAATTATATATGATGACGGATTAACTAGACTTGTAATAGTGATCACTTTGTAGTGTATATAAGATGTTGAATTATAATGTTGAACACCTGAAACTCATAATTTTTAGGCAAGAAAAGAAATCAATTATATAGAATGTGAAATTAAAAGACACTTGCCCCTTAGAAGAAAAGCTATGAACAACCTAAACAGCATATTAAAAAGCAGAGACGTTTCTTTGCCAACAAAGATCTGTCTAGTCAAAGCTATGGTTTTTCCAGTAGTCATGTATGGATGTGAAAGTTGGACTATAAAGAAAGCTGAGCATCTAAGAACTGATGCTTTTGAACTGTGGTGTTGGAGAAGACTCTTGAGAGTCCCTTGGACTGCAAGGAGATCTAACTAGTCAGTCCTAAAGGAAGTCAGTCCTGAATATTCATTGGAAGGACTGATGCTGAAGCTGAAAATCCAATACTCTGGCACCTGATGAGAAGAACTAACTCATTGGAAAAGACCTTGATCCTGGCAAAGATTGAAGGCAGGAGGAGAAGGGGACAACAGGATGGCATCACTGACTCAATGGACATGAGTTTGAGTAAGCTTTGGGAGTTGGTGATGGACAGAGAAGCCTGGCATGCTACAGTCAATGGGGTCACAAAGAGTTGGACATGACTGAGTGACTGAACAGAACTGAACTGATAGAGAATGTGAAATCATGACAAATGCCAAGGAGAATAAAGAGAGCAAAAGAGGGATTTAGGAGATGAGTATGTGTGAGTGTGTGTATGATAGGATGAAGTGAAGTGAAGTTGCTCAGCTGTGTCCAACTCTTTGCGACCCCATGGACATCAGGCTCCTCCATCCACAGGAATTTCTAGGCAAGAGTACTGGAGTGGGTTGCCATTTCCTTCTCCAGGGAATCTTTCCAACCCAGGGATTGAACCCAGGTCTCCCACATTGTAGACAGACGCTTTACCATCTGAGCCACCAGGGAAGCTCTGTATGACAGGAAAAAGGTATTTAAAATTTTATGCTGGCCAGAGAAGGCACCCATTATCCAAAGTACATACAGAGAAGAGCGAGAAATTTATGTCACTGCTTATTATAAGCACAAAATATTGCTGCCAAATTGGTTGTCATTCTGGGTGTGAGTCAAAAAAATTCTTGTTTAGCTAAAAATGAAACTTCTAAAATTGATGGTAAATTCTTGACCACCACTGATTCTATTAATTTTGAAAAAAAACAAACAGATAATTAGAAATACAACAGTCTTGTATCATATAGGTTATGCTCTTCACACTGCTCTAGCTGGTTTTCCATTAGAAATCTGAAGAATGGTCCATGTTGTTCATTAGAGTAACAGACGAATAAATATGCTAATGTATTCTCCGAGGCCCAAGTCACTCCCTAGCAAAGCTTTTGGTGTTTAAAGGACTGCATTTCTTCTTGCCTGACGACCTGGCAAGAAGTGTATTTAGATGTAATGATTCCTTGTTATTCACAAAAAGGTGGTTTCACTGAACACCTCACTTATCGTTCTAGCAGCAATTAGGATGTGGGAAATAACTGATGACAATGTCATTTCTGTGGCATATTTCCCTCCATGTTTTGTTAAATAAACAATGCAGTGCACAACATACAGATTCACTGTAAGACTGCTTGAACTGCCCATTATCTACAGCAGAGTTTATGACCAGCCTTTCCGCAGCTCAGTTTTAGAGAAAGAGGCACCACGATAAGCTGTGGCTTATCACTGCTGAAAATGTGGCCACAGCGGTAAAGCCAAGTGACAGCAGCCCATGTGCTGGGGGGGCCTGGGTTCAAGCCCTAAGCCACCTACTTACTGTGGGACTTGAGGCAAGTTTTTTTTTAATAAAAATTTATTTATTTTAATTGGAGGTTAATTACAATATTGTATTGGTTTTGGCATACATTGACATGAGTCTGCTACGGTGTACATGTGTTTCCCATCCGGAACCCCCCTCCCTCATCCCTCCCCATACCATCCCTCTGGGTCATCCCAGTGCACCAGCCCCAAGCACCCGGTATCATGCATCGAACCTGGACTGGCGATACATTTCACATATGATATTATACATGTTTCAATGCCATTCTCCCCAAATCACCCCACCTTCTCCCTCTCCCACAGAGTCCAAAAGACTGTTCTATACATCTGTGTTTCTTTTGCTGTCTCGCATACAGGGTTATCGTTACCATCTTTCTAAATTCCATATATATGCGTTAGTATACTGTATTGGTGTTTTTCTTTCTGGCTTACTTCACTCTGTATAATAGGCTCAAGTTTCATCCACCTCATTAGAACTGATTCAAATGTATTCTTTTTAATGGCTGAGTAATACTCCATTATGTATATGTACCACAGCTTTCTTATCCATTCATCTGCTGATGGACATCTAGGTTGCTTCCATGTCCTGGCTATTATAAACAGTGCTGCGATGAACATTGGGGTACACATGTCTCTTTTAGTTCTGGTTTCCTTGGTGTGTATGCCCAGCAGTGGGATTGCTGGGTCGTATGGCAGTTCTATTTCCAGTTTTTAAAGGAATCTCCACACTGTTCTCCATAGTGGCTATACTAGTTTGCATTCCCACCAACAGTGTAAGAGGGTTCCCTTTTCTCCATACCCTCTCCAGCATTTATTGCAAGTTTTTAATTGTTTTGTGTGCCTCAATTTCCTCATCTGTAAAATGAAGACAGTAAACTACAAACATTACACGGTTGATATAAGGAAAATGTAGGTGCAACTGAAGTCCTCAAAGAAAAGTATTTGGTGAAGTAAGAGCTGAAATTTTTCCAAATTTGATGAAAATTATAAACCCACAGACCCCCAAACTCAAAGAATCCCAAGACAAGAAACACAAGAACACTATACAGAGGTACATAATGAAATGAAAATCAAACAACCCTGCTAAAAACTACATCAGTGGTTCTCAACCAGGGATTATTCCTCCCCATTCCTACTCCTCTGGGGACATTTGACAACTGGCATCTAATGCGCAGAGGCCAGGAACGCTGCTAAACATCCTATAATGGAAAGGACAGCCCTCACAAAAATCAGTTACCCTGCCTAAAACATCATCAGGCTGAGAAATATGGGGCTTCCCTGGTGGCTCGGATGGTAAAGAATCTGCCTGCAATGAGGGAAGAATAATACTAAAAGCATATAATAATCAAAATGCTTAAAACTAGTGAAAAGAGAAAATCTTAAAAATCGTATCCTTATCATATTTTCTCATCCTGACAAATACAGAAAGTATATGAGATTGCAATATTAAGCATTTTTTGTAAATCACACACCAACGTTAAGCCAGGAGCCGAGTACCAAGAAGTAAAGGTGCCTAGACCTGTAGAACTACTTAGAGGGATTCCTAGTACTCACAAGTCAATGTGACTTTTAAAAAAAATCTGAATTTAGGGACCTCACAATGTGCAGCTTCTATCTTCAGCAGAAACCGAAGATTCTGCTCTATGGTCTTCCTGACACTTAATCATAGGTAAGAAGTGGTGGGGCCAGGAATTGAACTGAAGTCTTGTTTTGAAAATGCATCAAAATAATACTAATAATACAAAATATAAGATCATTAATGTGCTTTCAGTTTACTATTTTGGGTCTTCATAACAAGTTAATATATATCTATGCTGCTAGAGCACTGGTCCACTACAAATTTATTCAATTACTTTGGTAGTCAGGGACAGCTGTGGTAAAGCATATCAGTCTGTATTTCTTCAGTTTTTTCTGTCAACTGGAGGAAAGAAGAGTAACAGTGGTAACAGCTATGGCAAGAACTGTGTATATCATTTACTGAAAACTGTTTATAGTTTAAAAAATTTTTAATGGAGTATAGTTGATATACAATGTTGTGTTAGTTTCTGCTATACAGCAAAGTCAATCAGTTATACATATATTCACTCTTTTCTAGCTATTTTGCCCATATAGGTCATTATGGAGTATTGAGAAGAGTTCCCCGTGCTATACAGTAGGTCCTTATTAATTATCTATTTTATATACAGTTGGAGGAGGAAATGGAAAACCACCCCAGTATCCTTGCCTGGAGAATTCCAAGGACAGAGGCGCCTGGTGGGCTATAGTCCATGGGGTCACAAAGAGTTGGACACGATTGAGCAACTAACACACTTATATACAGTAGAATGTATGTCAATCCCAATCTCCCAATTTATCCCTCCTCATCCCTTTCCCACTGGAAACCATAAGTTTGAAAACTGTTTATAGTTTTATTTTTATAGATGCCTACTCTGGAGAAGAGTAGGAAGAGGTGCTGTTTAGCCTAGAATAATCAGAAATTCATCAGTGCTCTAAAGGAGTAAAAGCTGAGTTTTGTGTCTTAAGTTATCTTCCAAGGCTCAAAAATATTCAACACAGTTAGAACAACCGAGCCAATCATCTTTAGTAAAGGAAATACTAGATTAATATGTGTTTTACTGAGGAAGTATAAACATTAATGAGGGCTAAAGGAGCAGGCAATGTATAAATTATCTTGAGCTTCAAACAGTTAAAAGGTAACTTCACAGTTGCTTTTTGTTTTCT
Organism: Nanger dama; assembly: GCA_917880005.1. Classification (NCBI taxonomy): domain Eukaryota; kingdom Metazoa; phylum Chordata; class Mammalia; order Artiodactyla; family Bovidae; genus Nanger; species Nanger dama. Next base: position 17,168,046 of record CAKJTW010000028.1, on the reverse strand, counting down.
TCTAACTTTACCTGGATACTTTATTTTCCTTCCTCTTTTCCAGGTGGTTCTATATACAAGTTATAGAGAATCCAAAACAAATGAAATTTGATGTAACTTATCATTCATTAACTTTGCAAACATGTTTTGTTTCCTCCTCCCATAAACTTAACTCTTTTTATAATCCTGTATGCTACCTGTAAGTGAATAAAAGTTCATACTTACTCGAAAGAACAGTCGTAAGGAAAATGTAGTCTGAAAAGGATATGAGTCCACATTCTCCAAGGGTGTAAAATATACTGCCTTCATCAGCAAATTTTTCTCGTTCCTGCGCAATTTTCTATTGAATGTATGGGTCCAACCAAAAGATAAAAAGAAGACATAACAGAATGAGAATATAAATAGTTAGAGATGAATGACCATTTATCTGACTGTTTTATGCTATTTATTATAAGCATTTCTCTGATAGCCATTCCAAATTAATGGATCCTTTACAGTTTTTAAGATGATTAAAATTATAAGCAAAAGATGATTTTGTCTATTTGCTCCAACACTGGCTTAATGTGAGCAATGAAAAGTTTTCAGTTTTATGAACTCCTGCCATTTAACATATAAGAGGCCCACTTCAGGTCTGAATTTGTTTCTAAGTTTGAAAAACAATCCACCTTTTTCTATAGGGGTATATAAAGTAGAGAAAAAAAAATCAGTTCTAAATACCCAAGAAAAACAACTAGTGATTAGAACTAGTGATCAGAAATGAAGAAGGTAGCAACTATTGTCAACACCCACCCAAATGTTCAGAAAATTAATTTCTGAAATATTAATTTTAACTTTTACTTTATGAACCCCAAGAATCTTAGTTTTTGAAATGTAGAACAGTTTACAGAGTAAATAACATCTCTGAAATATGTCAAATCAGACATACACCTCAAGCTTTAGGCATGATATAATTTAGTTATATTTACTGTTACTTCAGGCTCCTAAATTTTAGCTACTTGAAGAAACTCTCCTATAAACTATAACTTAGTTTTAATTCTAAGTACATATTTATTTTCTTTAATCTATAAGCTGACAGAGTTAATTCTCCGGTTCAGAAATGGTCTATTTGGGAAGCAGGCTATTCCTGGGTGTTTTACCCTTTTTTTCCTGATTCCCTATTAGACCAGAAACTTAAGAGGTGACATTGATGATACTTTCAAAAACTGAAAAGGATCCATGAAAGAGTTAGACTTGAAACTCATTTTCATAAGTTTGACTCATTTTGGACCAACCAAAGAAATTTCAGGAATTATTCTAGGTACCAAAAAGGGAGAGGAGGTTTTAAAAACCCAAACCAACAAAGCGCAGTCAAAGTAATAGTATCATGCAAACACAAAGTAAGCAGCAGCTCTGCAAGCATAACCTTGGGAGGAGCATCATGGAAACTAAACCAACAAGCACCACCACACCATCATCCAGATACACAGCCATCCAGTAGGTTACCTCTGTCTAGTGAAGATCCCATCATACACACAAAGGAAAGAAAACTGGTTAACCAATGGAAGACACAAGTACCGAATGAATCATCATGATCTTCTTAGTAAACCCACTCAAAATAGCCTCTCTGGGACATTTGCTTACAATATGAAACAGCAACGATGGAAAGGCAAAAATCCACAGTTGAATGCCAACAAAGCAGTAAGAGGTTTTGATGGCAGTTTCTACTTAGGAAAGGTATTCTCTGACTCATTTGTGATGGGCAGAAAGCCTGGTCTGGCCTAACAGCATTTAGAGATTACTTGTTTGAGCCAAAACCAAAAATGAGTCCACAGTCCAATTAAAGTTAGACCTCATATCACACTTGATCTTCTACCAACAGATTAAAAACAAATTTCAGACAAAAAAGGCTATTGGATGAAGAGAAGCAAAGTTGTTCACTGGGAAGTTAATATTTTAATTTCTCAAAAGAAAATTGTACATTTTTGAACATTATCCAAGATACTGCAAAGGAAAAGCATGTGAACAAGGAAAAAAATACACAAAATGAGAACTGGCTGTCAAAGGCATACAATCTTACTTGCTAGAATAAATTTGAATAGAAGCTGAGTAACTCATATTAATTATGCAATGATCTTACAGAGAGACTGCTCTTTTATTATAAAAAGAAAATAAATAGTATATTGGGATCCAGAAGTCGAGAAACAGACAAAAATCTAAGGACAAACTGAAAGGAGGAAACCAGGCCAAAAAGCATATCCAATATTATTTTGCTAAGAATCATCTGGACCATGCTGCTGTTCAAAAAATGAAAAGACAAATCTTAAGTTTATAACTTTTAATTTTGATGCTATTTCAAACTCAGAAAAGTAGAGAGAACTGTATAAGGAACTCCCATATGTTTTTACTCAGATTCACCAACAGTTTACATATCTCTTTATTTGCTTTTTCATTTTACATATCTTCTTTTGCATTATATCAAAACTTAGACATGTCCCTTTAGACTTCAATACTTCAATAAATATTTCCTATGAACAAAGACATTCTCTCATATACTACAGTAAAAATTTGATAAAATTTGATAAAATCAGGATATTTAACACTGATACATATTATTACTTGTAATCCACAGTCTATTATCAAATTTAGTGAGCTATCTCAGTAATTTACTTTTTAGCTATTAATACTTTCCCTCTATGGACTTAATGGAAGCAGAAGATATTAAGGAGAGGTGGCAAGAATACACAGAACTATACCAAAAACATCTTCACGACCCAGATAATCACAATGGTGTGATCACTCACCTAGAGCCAGGTATCCTGGGATGTGAAGTCAAGTGGACCTTAGGAAGCATCACTATGAACAAAGTTAGTGGAGGTGATGGAATTCAAGTTGAGGTATTTCAAATCCTAAAAGATGATGCTGTGAAAGTGCTGCCCTCAATATGCCATCAAATTTGGAAAACTCAGCAGTGGCCACAGGACTGGCAAAGGTCAGTCCTCATTCCAATCCCAAAGAAAGGCAATGCCAAAGAATGCTCAAACTACCATACAATTGCACTCATCTCACACGCTAGTAAAGTAATGCTCAAAATTTTTCCAAGCTAGGCTTCAACAACAGGTGAACCATGAACTTCCAGATGTTCAAGCTGGATTTAGAAAAGGCAGAGGAACCAGAGATCAAATTGCCAACATCTCCTGGACCATTGAAAAAGCAAGAGAGTTCCCGAAAAAAACCTATTTCTGCTTTATTGACTATGCCAAAGCATTTGACTGTATGGATCACCACACACTGTGGAAAATTCTTCAAGAGATGGAAATATCAGACCACTTGACCTGCCTTCTGAGAAATCTGTATGCAAGTCAGGAAGCAACAGTTAGAACTGGACATGGAACAACAGACTGGTTCCAAATAGGAAAAGGAGTACATCAAGGCTGTATATTGTCACTCTGCTTATTTAACTTAAATGCAGAGTACATCATGAGAAACACTGGGCTGGATGAAGCAAAAGCTGGAATCAAGATTGCTCGGAGAAATATCAATAACCTCAGATATGCAGATGACACCACCCTTACGGCAGAAAGAGAAGAAGAGCTAAAGAGCCTCTTGACGAAAGTGAAAGAGATGGGGAAAACAGTGGAAACAGTGGCTGACTTCATTTGGGGGCTCCAAAATCACTGCAGATGGTGGCTGCAGCCATGAAATTAAAAGATGCTTACTCCTTGGAAGAAAAGTTATGACCAACCTAGACAGCATGTTAAAAGCAGAGACATTACTTTGCCAACAAAAGGTCAAAGCTGCGGTTTTTCTAGTAGTCATTTATAGATGTGAGAGTTGGACTATAAAGAAAGCTGGGTGCCAAAGAATTGTTGCTTTTGAACTTTGGTGTTGGAGAAGATGCTTGAAGAGTCCCTTGGACTACAAGGAGATCCAACCAGTCCATCCTAAAGGAAATCAGTCCTCAATATTCACTGGAAAGACTGATACTGAAGCTGAAACTCCAATACTTTGGCCACCTGATGCAAAGAACAGACTCATTTGAAAAGACCCTGATGCTGGAAAAGATTGAAGGCGGGAGGAGAAGGGGATGACAGAGGATGAGATGGTTGGATGGCATCACCGACTCAATGGACATGAATTTGAGTAGACTCTGGGAGTTGGTGGTGGACAGGAGGCCTGGCATGCTGCAGTCCATGGGGTTGCAAAGAGTCAGACACAACTGAACTGAACTGAACTTTTCCTTTAGTCCAGAATGTAGTTCACAAACGTAAATGACCTTTAGTTGTCATGTCTTTTTAATCTCCATTAATCCAAAAGAGCTTTCTTTGCCTATCTTTATTTTTTTCCTTTGGAGGTTTATTATTATTTTCCATTGTGGTAAAATTCACATGACATAAATTCAGCATTCTAACCATTTAACCATAAAATGTGTGGGCTTTTTAAATTTGGTTTCTTTTGCAGATCATGGTTTTTGTTGGTCCATCTGTGTTGTAGCAGCAATCAGTATTTCATTCCTTTTTATTGCCAAATAATATTCCATTGTATATATACCATAAATTGTTTATCCATTCATCCATTAAAAGATATTTGTGTTGTTTCCAGCTTTTGGCTGTTGTGAATAGTGCTGCTATGTACATTCATGTACAACTATTTGTTTGAGTGCCTGCTTTCAATTCTTTGGGGTATATATCTGGGAATGAAACTGCTGAGTCATATTACACATTTATGTTTATGTTTTTGCAGAATGGGCAAACTGTTTTCCACAGCAGATATACCATTTTGCATTATTACCAGCAATGTAAAATGGTTCCAATTTCTCCATATCCTGAGTTTTTTTTATTATTTAAATTATATCCATCTGAGTGAGTGCAAAGTTGTATGTTATTGTGGTTTGATTTACATTTCCCTAGTGTCTAATGACGGGCTTCCCTGGTGGCTCAGAGGTTAAAGCATCTGCCTGGAATGCAGAAGACCTGGGTTCGATCCCTGGGTTGGGAAGATCCCTTGGAGAAGCAAATGGCAACCCACTCCAGTACTCTTGCCTGGAGAATCCCATGGAGTGAGGAGCCTGATAGGCTACAGTCCATGGGGTCGCAAAGAGTCGGACATAACTGAGCGACTTCACTCACTCACTCACTCACTCACTCAGTGTCTAATGATGTTGAGCATCTTTTCACATGTCTGTTGGCTATTTGTATTATCTTTGGAGAAATATCTATTCAAATCCTTTGCCCATTTTTTTGAATTGGGATTTTTGTTTTCTGTTGTTGAGTTGTAAGGTTCTCTATATATTCTATATACTAAACATGAATCTGATATAGGGTTTGCAAATAAATTCGTTCATTCTGCTCATTGCCTTTCACTCTCCTGATTATGTTCTTTGGTGCATAGAAATTTTAAATATTGATGAAGCTCAACTTGTCTATTTTTTTCTCGTATTGCTTGTGTTTTAATGTCATATCTAAGACTTCATCACAAAATCCAAGATCATGAAGATTTACCCGTTTCTCTAACAGTTCTGTAGTTTTAGCTTTTGTATTTAGGTCATTGATCTATTTTGAGTTAACTTTGTGTTAATGAGAGGTAGGGACTAAATTCATTCTTTTGTATGTGATATCCAGTTGAGCTCATACCATTTATTGAAATGATTATTCTTTTACCATCTGGTACTCTTGTTGAAAACAAATCGACCATATATATGTGTTTATTTCTGGATTCCTCATTTCACTCCACTGATCTATGTGTCTATTTTTATGCCACCATGCTGCTCATTTTTTTTTCATCATTTTTTAAACCGGTGATAAAATGTACTTATCATAAAATATACTATGTTAATCACTTTAAAATGTACAATTTGGTGGTATTAAGTACAATAAAAACATTATACAACCACCAGCACTACCTGGTTCCAGAATGTTCTCATCACCCCATTTGGAAACTCCATATCCATTTAGTCACATTCCACTGCTCCTCCCTCTAGCCCCTGGAAACCACTAATGCACTTTCTGTCTTTATGGATTTACTTTTTTCTGGATATTTCGTGTAAATGGAACCATACCTAGTTATTTTCTTAGTGGCCACTCTGTGGATTACAATTAACATCTTAAATTTACAGCAATCTAGTTTGAATAAATACCAACTTAACTTGAACAGTATTTTAAAAAGTTCTGCTCTTGTAGCGTTCCATTTTCCTTTATAGTATTTTCACAAATTACATTTTTATACAGTGTGCCCATTAACATAGATTTTTAAATTACTGTCTTACGCATTTGTCTTTTAAATCACAGAGGGATAAACAGGAGTTACAAACTACAAAAAATATTGCCTTTTTAATTTACCTATGTTGTTATCTTTGCTAGTGTTCTTAATATAGCTTCAAGTTATTATCTAGTGTTCTTCCATTTCAGGCTAAAAGTACTCATTTTAGCATTTGAGGGTAGAGTAGAACTACTACCAACAAACTCCCTCAGTTTTTCTTAATCTGGGAATGGTTTAATATCTATCTCCTTCATTTCTGAAGAATAATTTTGTAGGTATAGAATTCTTGGTTGACAATTTTTCTTTCAGTACCCTAAATATGTCAGCCCTCTGGCCTTCATAGTATCTGAAGAGAAACTGGTTTTACTCTTATTGTGTAGAGGTTGTATGTTGTAAGTGAAGTGAAGTTGCTTAGTCATGTCCAACTCTTTGTGACCCCATGGACTGTAGGCTATCAGGCTCCTCCGTCCATGGGATTTTCCAGACAAGAGTGCTGGAGTGGATTGCCATTTCCTTCTCCAGGGGATCTTCCTGACCCAGGAATCAGACCTGGGTCTCCCACATTGCAGGCAGATGCTTTACCGTCTGAGCCACCAGGGAAGCCTTGTATGTTGTAAGGTGCTTCTTTCTTGCTGTTTTCAAGATTCAGCAACTTCAGCTTTTGACAGTAATTATGTGCCTCAGTGTGGGTCTCTGATTTTTTTTCCTATTGGGAGTTATTCAGCTTCCTGGATGTGTAGATTCATATATTTCATTGAATTTGGAATGTTTTCAGCCATTATATCTTCAAATATCCTTTCTGCCCCTTTTATTCTCTCCTTGCCCTTTGAAATTCCTATTATACATATGTTGGTATACTTGGTAGTGTCACATAGTCTCTTAAGCTCTGTTCATTTCTCTTTTTTTTTTTTTTTTTTTTTTTCAGACTGGATAGTATTAACTGACCTACCTTCACGGTCACTGAAGATTTTTCCTGTGTATTCAAATCTGCTGTTGAACCCCTTCACTAAAATTTTCCTTTCAGCTATAGAAAATATTTAGTTCCAGAATTTCTATTTGATACTTTTTTTTTTTTACAATTTGTATCTCTTTATTGCTATTACTTCATACCTCATTCTCCTTGTTTTCCTTAAGTTCATTAGTGTACTTTCCTTTAGCTCTTTGAAGATACATAGGACAGTTGATTTAAAGTCTGTTTATAGTAGGTTCAATATCTGAGCTTTCTCAAGGATAGTTCCTATTCCTTTCTTTTCCTGAGTCATACTTTGTTTCTTTTCGAGCATAATTTCTTACTGAAAATTGTATTTATTATAATTTGTTAATTCTGGAAATAGGGTTCTCCCACCTCCTCAGGGTTTGTTGTTGGTACTGGTGTGGGTTATAGTCATTTCTTTAATAATTTTTCTAAATTCTTTTGTAAACACTTTGTCAAGCATAGTCATTCAAATCTCTGTTTCATTACCAGCTGATGATCTGACAGAGACTTCCTTAAGTTCCTGGATCCAAAGGGTGGGAAAGACAAACTCTCTAGATGCTTGCAGATTGGCTCTGTGGTGGGCATTCTTTCAATGCTTAGCCACTGTTTACCATTCTACCTTTGACTTCTTGCTTTTATGGAAGCTAAACATCAGCCAGAGATGAAAGTTTAGGATCTGTTGAGGTTTTCCTCTTAGTAGTCATTCAGCCCTAGCATGTACATTCCCTTCCACATTCATGACTATATTTGGTTTCTTTACAGTTTTTGACCTTGAACAATTTGCAAAGTACAGGTGAATTATATTGCAAAATATTCCTCAATTTGAATTAGGCTGGTATCTCCTCATGATTGCAACAGTATCTATTTGTCTATTATAAACTATGAATTCATAATATCTCTAATTCCATTCTAATATCACAGAGTACAATTTAGTCTTGCTCTTTATACATGTTACTCCCTTCTCCAAAGGGGAGAAAACTGATTCCCATTATCTGCAATACATTTACTCATCTGCTCAGGCTTAGAATACAAGATAGTTTCACAGTTGTTAATTATCTCTGCAAAAAACAAATGTAGGTTCAATATTTGTTACAGTTTTAAGTAAAATCCACTTATGGTGAAATGCACAAATCCAATATATAATTCAATGAGTTCTATAAATACGTATCTGACTAACCCAGGTACATACTACATTTGGGTTGTAGGACATTCCCATCACCCCTGATGTTTCCTTTATGCCCCTTCATAGTTAATTCCCACCCTATTTTTGCACCATGGATTAGTTTTGCCTATTCTAGAACTGCCTACAAATGGTATCATCAACATATACACTTCAGTGTGCAGCTTCTATGGCTCAGCATAGTGCTGGGGGGATTCATCCACACTCTATTAACCAGCAACTCATTAATTTTGATTGCAGACTAGTATAATAACTCAACAAAATAAAAATAAATAATTTATGCAATGTTTTGTGTATTAATTATAATATGCATCTAATACTAATGCACACAGTAATTAAAAACTTATTCATTCTTTTATTGATTAAACACTTAGGCATGTTTCAGATTTTGGCTATTTTGACTTTCCTCCAAGTTGTAACTTTTTACTTGCTATTTTACTTGCAAGTAAAGTTGAGTATGAGTTCTAGTTGCAAAACATCTTTGTCAACATTTATGTTGCCACTTTCTTTAATTTAGCCATTTTAATGGTTCTCTCATTATGGTTTTATTGAGCATTTCTCTGATGACTAATGTTTTATGCACTTTATACACTCAGTTTATTGGCAATTAATATATCTTTCTTTAGGAAGTGTCTGTTCAAGTCTTCTGCCCATTTTTAATTGGGTTGTCTTTTTATTACTGATCATGAAGTGAAGTGAAGTGAAGTTGCTCAGTCGTGTCTGACTCTTTGCAACCCCATGGACTACATGTAGCCTACCAGGCTCCTCTGTCCATGGGATTTTCCCAGGAAATAGTACTGGAGTGGATTGCCATTTCCTTCTCCAGGGGATCTTCCCGACCCAGGGATTGAACCTGGGTTTCCTGCATTGTAGACAGATGCTTAGCCGTCTGAGCCACCAGGGAAGTCCATTACTGATCATAGTATCTTCTAGATATGAGACTCTTTTCAGTGTCTCTAAAATGACCCCAATGTTTCTTGCCTTCTGGTATCCATGTCCTTATGTAGATCTAGTCTCTTCCCACATTGAATCAGAGATGGTCTGTGTAACTAATAGAATACCAAGTGATAATGTACGACTTCTGATGCTAATGCATAAAAGATAAAAGGCACCTTGCTCTGCTGGAGGGAAGCCAGCTGTCATCAGAACAGAACAGTCAAGAAGCAGGCTATGGAGAGCCTACAGAGAGAGGATCTGAGGCCTCTCAGTAACAGTACTATCTTATCAACTATTTGAGTAAGCGACATTAGAAATGAATCTTATACCCTTGGTCAAGCTAGATGATTAAGGTCCTAGCCAACACCTTATTGCAACTTAATGGAAAAGACTGAGCCAAAATCATGTAGGCAAATTGCTCCCCAATATCTTATTCACAGAAAGCATGAGAGATAAGAAATAATAATTGTTTTAAGCCATTAAGGTTTGGATTTGTTACTGGGTAACAGATAACAAATACAATCAAATATGTACTAAAAGTACATTCTATTAGTCTGTGGCTTATAATTTCTATATCAATAATCAGAAGTTTTAAACCTTCATGAAATCTAATTTCTCAATTTTCCCCTTATGGTTACTGCTTTCTGTATGCTATCTAATAAATTTTTATCTCCATTCCATAAAAATATCCTGGTTTTTTTAAGAAGTCCTATAGTTTTAGATTTTATACTTAGGTCTATGATCCATTTCATAAGAATTTTGTGTATAGTGAAGTAAGGTGGTAAGGTTTCTTTTTAAAATAAAGGCTTCCCTGGTGGCTCAGAGGTTAAAGCGTCTGCCTCCAATGCGGGAGACCTGGGTTCAATACCTGGGTTCGAGACCTGGGTTGGGAAGATCCCCTGGAGAAGGAAATGGCAATCCACTCCAGTATTCTTGCCTGGAGAATCCCATGGACAGAGAAGCCTAATAGGTTACAGTCCACGGGGTCGCAAAGAGTCGGACACGACTGAGCGACTTCACCTCAGCACTTTGTAAAATAAGGATATATAGTTGTTTCTAAGCCATTTGCTGAAAACATCTTCCTTTCTCCATTTAATTATTTTGGTACGTTTGTTAAAAATCAATTTACATGTAAGTGTGCATCCACTCTTCTTTAATAGCTTCTGACTTGAGCAGCCTATTTTCTTTTGAAGGTCTTTTGATTACTAGCAAAGCATATGACTGCTTTCCAAAATATAAATAATGTAGATTGAGAGAGACTGCATGAGATGCATTTAGGGTTATAGTTTAGGTCTAATCACCTCCACCATTGGGGCAATTATAAAATTTGCAGAGATAATAAAGATGTTTCTGAACAGAACTTAAATTGTATACTGATTGAGAATTACTATCACACCATATCTCCATAGGGGTCATTTTACATTGACACTTTACAGTGCTAGTTTAGTTAGTGTGATTTTCTCCTAGAGAAAAGCCCTCTAAATGAGAAAACATTTCTGTTTGCAGGGCTATATAGAAGACCTCTGTTGTACTGAGTACAGCTATAGGGACCAGGAAGGGCCAAAAGAAGGTCAAATTGCTCTACATAAGAAAAAGTTGAAGAAGACATCTGGGAGAAGAAATATAAAAGGAAAAAGGACTCTTGAAAGATGAGCCAAAAGGATAAGGAGATGCGACCAGAGAGGAAGATAAAGTATCAAAGCTGGGAAAACGGAGAAAAGAAGGCAGGTGAGCACATATGGGCACACGTGTGTGTGAGGAAGGACAGAGAACACGTATTTTGCAGTAGCTCTTTAAAAACAAAAAGATGTTTAAAGAGGACTTTTAAATTAGTCATGCTTTGTGATGTGCCCTGTGCCAACAGTCTTCTGTCTCTTTAGTAAAGGTCTAAATTGCTTTTCCATGCTTCTGGAGTTGGGGTGGGGGCAGAAGGAGAGAGAGAGAGAAGTTACATTATGTTTTCTGAGGCATCCACATACAAAGGGTAGTTCAGGTACATTTATGATTATACAACTATCTATAACTCTTAAGAACCTATAAGTGGGTTTTCAAGTTTCCAAGACTCAGACAATTATTATAAAATTTATAATATATATTTATCACAAACACCAAAACTATCATAATACCATCATAACTGATCTATCAAATTAGTTAGCAGGAGAATCAAATATATATGTCAAGATTTGGAAAGAAGAAAATACATTTTTAGACTATTTTGTGTTGCATAAATATTTCTTAGCTGATCTTTTCAAATCAAATGCCCGACTCTACCATAAAATGATATCCTCAAGTCAAACAACAAAAGCCAGAGGAGAATCTGTGAAAATAGATATATTTGAGTTTAATAATGAATAAATCTTTAAAAGCACCAAAGTATGGTGAAAATGGAAAATCACAATTTAAAGGACAGTGGAAGGAAGGTTTTGGTTATTTTTTCTTATTTCTAAAGTCTTCTCAATGTTTCATTTTGCAAATTGAGAATATCAAGTAAACTGTTCCTTCACTTAATCTTTTAGATAAAGCTTTATCTTTGACTAAATTTTAATTCACTTTTGTTCTAAGCAAATATCATTTATACACTTCAGGAGGCACAGAGCAAGTAAAACATAAGTCTTCCTTAGCAGACTGATGGTAATGCTCATTCTCTCTCACTGTCTCAGAGGTGGTTATTTATATTTTCTGTTACTAGTGAACATTTAGTATTAATATGCATTTTTACTAAGAAAACCTATCATAATGATTTATACTTAATTCAATATGTTATAAATTCAATATACATAATGAACATAACAAGACAGACTAAAAGGAAGATATCTATATAAAAGTTAAAAAGAAATAGAATATATTCCAATTCTATTGTAAGACCATACAATATGAGATTAAGCAACATATTAACATATCATTCAGTAAAAAATTTATAGAAACTTATTTCACATTAACGTTCCTGAGGTTAAGATTCTAGCAACTACTTCAGTGTGTATGTTGACAATTAAACAGAATAGGGTATTTTAAAAAGAAGCAGTACTTGCAGATACCTTATAGAGCACTATACTATTTTATATATCTTAGAAGCTGCATATCAAACACTACTCCAATCACCTCAATCTCTGAAAGAATGCAGATAAACTGATCACAACAGAATCTCTATTCAAGTTACTGACAAATGTTACTCCCCTTTTGGAGAACAAAACTATGCAAAATATTTCAAAGCAGTGGGCTCACTGACTTAAAATGAAATTTAACTGTTTTACCACTCATTTACATGACCTAGTCTTAGATTGTATATGTTTTAAAATTTAAAACATAGCAATAGATTCAATATCACTAGAACATTCAAATTACTGACCTCAAGTACAAAGAAATTAATAACCTCATAGGAGTCCTGGTATTGATTTCAACTGCACCATATATAAATCTTTTAATTTTTCAGATAAGCTCAAAGACTTGAGTAAACTTAGAACAAATCAGCAATTGCATGTGTAATATACTTCTCAGTTAGTCTCAAACCTCAAATTGTTTCACCAGGATGGCTTTATGCTGAAAGATTCACACTCTGGTTTCTTACCCATCACAAAAACTTATAAAATATCTGGTTAAAATTGCAGGAGATCATCAGGAGACCTGGGACTGGGATTTCCAGACATGATTCAAACAAACTTGTTAATACTCACTGTGCTGAAACACAGTGAGTATTATAATAGGTTTGAACAAAATAAGGCCAACAATTTTGCCTTCTAGGACTCAACTAGATAAAGCCAAAGGGAAAAAAAAAATCGTATCTAGGAGCTTAACCTCAATTATTTATTCTAGTTAAGATCTACTTTTCGAGTTCTACAGTTTAAACTTTTTTCTGTTGAATAGAAGTTGATGGACTGTACCAGCAAAATAGATGCTAACACATCATCTAGAACTTCAAACCATCTCTGGTATATAGAAAATCTCATAAAGAACACAGCTTTACTATTTAAATTAAGATGTCATCTTTTATGAGATGGAAATAATTGGATTGTTTTAATACTAACATTTCTCTATGTTGCTGAAATACATTTCAAAGCCTGCCCAAATCCCTCAAGAAGTACTTGAGGTTGTATTTCAGAAACAATGATAATAATATGCTTCTTCCAAAAGATGCAATGTTTGCATATCATTTCCAAATGATAATAGTATTTCTACCTAAGGCTGGGTTAAGGCCAGGAAAGAAGGATGTTAGAAAGAAGAGAAAATTCAGCAATTTCCTCATGCAGTTAATGCTCACTCTTCATTGTTTAGTTGGTGCATAGATAGGTGCCAAAGCCTTGTAAGATATCAATCTTAAACAATCACACTATTCTCAATCAAACAGAAAATGTTGCACAGTTAAAATACATGTTATTCTTCTTTTATCCCATACCTGAACTTACAGAAAGAATGAATTTGGGGATGTATCAGATGAAAATTAAATTGAGATGTTTCTAATTTATAGTTCATGATTTCTTCTATTCCTAACTCAGTTTCCAAATTTTTTAAAGGTATTATTGAATTTGAGGCAACAAACACAAATTTCTGTGCAACAAACTACAGAACGTGAATGCTTAAGATCCTGGAAACTTCACTCTTGCAGAAAGCCATTCTCTTTTCAGTCCCAATTCTAGCCACTTTAGCTCTAAGAACAACTCCAAACTCCTAGAATACAAATGCTTTCCCACTTCATTAACTAGATGGCTAGAGAGAATAAGGATAATAAATGAAGATGCTTTAAAAAAAAAAAGTGGCAGAAGATTTGATTAAAGCAATGATAAAAATTCAAAAGTGTAATGCAACAGAATTAATTCAAAGAAATGATATAACTTTATTGAAATGATCTATTTCAGTTCTTAGTATTTGATGAGGTGTTATCAAAACCCTAGATGTGGAAAATCATCAACCGTGTTAAGTTTCTACCACATTATGCCTGCAAACTTGCTTCAAGGAAGCTCTGGGTGGGAGAATCTATATTTTGTCATTATTGATTATCTGCTGTCCAAATCTAAGAATTTAATTTTGAATGTTGGCCACTCAAATCAATCAGTGCTGAAAAGAACTGTCCTGAGCTCAGCAGCAATACTGGTTTCACTCACATGGGTTAGAAAAGGCTTGCTTATCACTCTGTGGGGAAAACAACCTCACATACAAATTTTGAAAAATAAGCAATAGTGTTGCACCTTCTCCTATTTGGAAAATCACTTTCAAGAAAAAATACACCATAGGAAAAAGGAAAGAGCTTCACTCTGAGGATCACTGTTCATACCCTTGATTTACACTGTTCTAGAAACTACCATTTCCCAGGAAATCCTTTGGATGAAGAACTTTTAAATCATTTCAAAGTCAAACAGCTTTAGGTATTCCTTGAACACCACCAATGATTAAAGACATATTAAGAATTATAGTTTGCATGTTCTTTGCGTGCATGCTTAGTCACTCAGTTGTATCTGACTCTCTGCGATGTCATGGACTGTAGCCCACCAGGCTCCTCTGTCCATGGAATTCTCCAGACAACAATAATGGAGTAGGTTGCCTTTCTCTTCTCCAGGGAATCTTCGCAACGCAGGGATTGAACCTGTGTCTCCTGCAGAGCAGGCAGATCCTTGACCCTCTGAGCCCTTGGGGAAGTCCATTCTATGCTAGGTATTGTGTTAAACACTTCTATTATCTTTTTAAGTTCTTACTGCAATTCTATGAGATAGGTGATACTATTACCTGCACTTAACAGATATAAAACTGAGGGTTAGGAGAAGTAAGAAGCCCAAAGGTGACCATGCTATAAAGTGGCAGGACAGGTCATGATCTGACTCCAGAACCCATGCACAAATCATTGTATGTTGTATTATATCAAATGCACAAAAATACATCAAGTGTCTATATGGTGGTTTAGTTGTTAAGTCGTGTCTGACTTTTGCAACCCCATGGACTGTAGTCTGCTAGGCTCCTCTGTCCATGGGATTCTCCAGGCAAGAATACTGGAGTGGGTTCCCATTTCCTTCTCTAGGGGGATCTACTCGACTCAGGAATTGAACCCGGGTCTCTTGCATTGCATGCAGATTCTTTATCAACTGAGCTATGAGGGAAGCCCAATTATTTGCAATTTCTAAAACTGATAATGCAGGTCAAATACTGTTGGAACAAAAAAGTTAGTTATTGTAAAATACTAATCTTGAGGTTTTAGCTTGTATTAGCTTATTTATCTTGAAGATGAAAATCTAGTTAATGATGTAGGTGCACATATTTTTATGCCTTGATTTGTTCAAACACGTATTTTAATAATTTGCAAAAGAAGTATCACTAAAAGAATGTAATAATTCTCTATAATCTTCTTAACTAGTAGACATTAGGTTGATTTATAATTGGAGAAGTTTTTTCTTGTTTTACTTTACAATATTGTATTGGTTTTGCCATACATCAACATGAATCCGACACGGATAGGAGAAGCTTTTAAGTTTATAATTTTTTTAAAAAGTGCACCATGGCAAAGATAAATATGCAAACTAAGAACTATCCTCTGCAATCAAAGGTCATTAACACAAATGAGTTGAGAAATCATTTTTAGCTATCATTAGAAGAAATAAAATGTTTTGAGTGACTTTCATAGAAATCTATTTGTGTAACTTTCAAACATGCTAGCGTGTTTGTGCTAAAATGATTTTTAAAATTAAGTTAGTTTGGAACAAAGTCCTTTCAGATTGAAGTGAATTTCAAATTTTGTTTCATGATGGAAATGCTAAACAAAAAGGCACTGGAAATGTAATGGTTAGTCATGTTTATGCTTTCAAATCAACAATGATAAATCAAATGGGTTCACAGTTGATCCCAAATTCAAACACAACAAAATCTAAAATAAAAATGTATTTAAAGACATCTTAATAGAAGTCTTAATATTTGGGGTAACCATGTAAACTATACCCTCCTTGGGAGCACTTCATGATTATATTATTGTTTCTTTGTTCAAGGTGAATAATCAAGGACATGGATTAAATAACAGACTTTAGCAGTGGTGGAACTCAGGGACTGGAAAGAGATATTACAGTTACTCCCTACAGAAATATAATAAGTACTGACACCATTCATTAGCTGCATCTGAAGAATAGCACTCATATTGTACTACCAGGAAAAAAAACAACAAAATGATTCCAGCCTTTCCACAGGCAACAGGAACTTAGCATGCAAAAGACAAATCCCTGTAAGGAAGCAAGCAAGAAAGCCCTCTCCTATAAAGTAACTGCTCATTGACCTTTGGAAGCTTAAACAATTTTTACTAGTGTCACCAAAATGAGTGATGTTTATAGAACCCAACATAAGTAAACAATCCCCCACTACCTATTCTAAGAAAAAGAGCTTATTATTTTTCATTATTATTATTAATATTAATAAGAATTTTTAGCTGCTTCCTACAAACTGTCCTGCCATAAATAAGAGAA
Organism: Nanger dama; assembly: GCA_917880005.1. Lineage (NCBI taxonomy): Eukaryota > Metazoa > Chordata > Mammalia > Artiodactyla > Bovidae > Nanger > Nanger dama. The sequence goes on along the minus strand of CAKJTW010000028.1, from coordinate 17,151,311 downwards.
CTGGAAGCGGCTTTCCTCAATCGCAGGTGTTAACATCTCATTTGATTTATGCTCCTCAGTACTTTGCACGGTGGTTGAGCCATAGCTATTCTAAAACAAAATCTCTGGATTTAAGGAACATTGATAATGAGGTTATCAATCAATTATTTTGATATAGTAATTTAAGTATTTGTTGATTTGTTTCAGAATGTAGTTAAAGGAAAATTAAGATAATCCACAGAACCACTAACAGGATGAATGGTTTGGGGGGTTGGTAAGGAAACTACTACAAATATATATACTATTTTAAGAACAAGGAAGAACAGCGAAAATGTTGTATAAAAATAAAGAACACCCTATAATCTTCACTAATTATTTTAAGCCCAAAGATGTTCTAATTAAGTTTTATATTTTTATTAAGAAACGCAAGAGTAATGTTTTTAGTGGATATTTCTGAATACATTTTAATAGTTTATAAACTAGAAATCTAAACGTTCAAAGATCAATTTGAAAAGTACTTCTTACGTGTGTCCTTGAAATTCTTCTTTGTCAGCCTACAAATCTATATATTCTTTTTCATCATTTTCTCCACATATTTGCTGCTTTTCCTAGTTAAAGCTGTTGTTTAGCTCAAAAAAGCAAAATAATGAAGTGTTTCTAAATGCTTCATCTGTTTACTCTTAAGTCATTTTACTGAGTTAAGTACAACTACGTAACTGCTTTATCTGTATTTATTACTTAAGAAATTTCAAAAGAAAAAAAAGGACTAATTTTTCATTTGGAGTTACTGCTGTCTCACCATCCCTGTTATAGTTCAGCCAGGAACATGGCTTCCTTACTAAGACAATTTAAATGACCCAACTGAGTATCTACTGTACAATGTTTAAAACAGTTTCTTTAACTTTTGTGTGACATACAATGTTAAAACTTCCTTTTAAATTATGCTAGGTTCTATATTCTCAAGGATTTCTGAAGTGTTTGACCTGTCATATTAGAGATAAAGTACGTTAATTTAAAGTGACAGGAACTGAATCATTCTAAAGAAAGCAGGGAAAGGACATAAGCATGCACTGAACCTTTATCCTTGCAGCATTACTATGGGTTTTGAAACATTAATTAATTTAAAGCACATGCTGCTGAGTCGGTACCTGCCAGAAATCCTGATCAGAAGATGAGAAAAAGAAAAAAATTGACATTGTTTGATTATATGAACAAAAACTCCTAAATTAAATATACATGTATCACAAATTATTATAACATATAAAGGACCAAATGAGATTTGTAATAAAAGAACTGAAAATCTGTAAACAGGAAATGAAAAATACATAGAAATATTTTATATATTATCTAGTAGGTACAGTAGGACAAAACAAAACAAAAACCCAAGTAATTCATTTCTTAACCTTCCCCTAAAAACATACAATTCAGAAAAACTTCACACTATAAAAGAGAGAATACATGAATAATTAATGTATTAAAGGGAAAGCAAATACTTTTTTTTCATAGATAGTCAAGCCATTATCATTTCATGACATATTTTTAACTTCATGGTAAATTTGTTGCTTTACTAACCATATTTACCATATAGACAAGCAACTCAGATGAGTTCAGAGGATTAGTAACTACTCTAAGGAAGAGTTCAGTAAAGAAAAATTTCAGACCTTAGAAAAGGTCTCTTGCAAATTATATTGCTAAAATAAAGGACTATTCGCATTAGCAACAAAAGCTAATCATGAAGTCCTAGAATGAAGGCCAGCATTGATGAAAGCAGCTAAAGTTAGCTGGGGATCACTCCAAAATATCTTCAAATATCAATGACTTTAAAGATTCTTTTTTTTTTTTTTTAACAAATAAACTTCATGGGCTTAAATAGAAGTTGACTTGAACTTATTATACTTCTCAAACCAAGCTTAGTTCCTAACTAAAAAATATATGCTATCAGCAATTTAGAAGCCTAAGGCTAAGACTGATGTGACAGAGGCCCAAAGGCCTTGACAGTACTGGGGGAGATGAATCACTGTGACCACAGAACAGCCCACATACGAAAAATCAAACCAGAGGTCTCTCTCCAGTTTATAGATCAGCCATTTAATCACTGACAGCTGCTCACTACAAAGATAGCACAGGGAGATTTTTATAGGATTTAAATGGGAAGAAAAGAACAATGGAGAGAGCAATTATGAAGAGAGTATGCTTTTCTCTAGCATTTCATGCAAATGAAGAAAGAAGATAACACACACAATAGCAGCTAACTCCTTTCATAAACTGAGTAAAGGGCTCCAAGTAATGCAAAATATCTATAATCTGTAGAGCCAGATACTTTGCCTTTTGTCCTGTTTTTATAGTTACAGAAGATAACTGATACTCAGAGATTAATCAGTAGTCTCTTGCCCAAAGTTGTATGTGGCAGAATTCATATATGAATACAGGATTGTCTATACCCAAAACCACATTAATCTCATCCTGTGCTTTTACACACTAATAAACATAATAATCCATAATTCTGTATTTTTCAAATTCAGTTCAATATCTACCAATCATTTACATATAGCTATCAAATACTGAGATGCTCAAATTGTACATCCCTTGTAAAATATTTTAGACACCAAAACCAGATTTTCTGAGGGCTGTAGTGTATACAAAGAACTAAAATTGCTAATTTGTAAGAAGAGAGAAAAGTGAGAAAATAGTTTTTAAAATTATTTAAAGAACTTCAGATGAGAAAGAAAGAAGATGAAAAAATTTGAGACTAAAAATAAAACAGAAAAGTACAACAGGTATAAAAGGATTTTCTGAAATGCTGAACCAGTACTTGATTTCATTTTGGTGATGTAATTACATTCTAAACTTTTGCTTATCTAAAGGCTATAGAGTAGCTCAAATCAAATGATGCAACATTTAACACAAACCCATCAATATTTGAAAGACTAAATAGTTCAGTTTCTAACATGAATATTATTTTCTTAATAGAAAGTAATCTTCATTTTAATGAGCCAAGACCCAATTTTCAAATATAGATAACAGTCTTCACTTTAAGAGTGATGGTTTAAAAAAAAAAGAGTGATGGTTTTGATTAAAAAGAAAAAGGAAAGAAAGACACAGCATTTTTCAAAATGCCAACTGATATTCATGGCACTTGAGAAAACAATGGAGGAAATGACAGTCAAGTTGAAATTCTTCTAAATTCAGGTATTGAAATTTGTGTATTTCTTGTTTTCTTTCTTTAAAATTAAACACTGTGGTTTTTCAGGTTAACATAGGCTTCTAATCCAAGAAAAAATTAACACTCTTCAACAAAGTGAAACACCAAGTTCTTTTTGCACAAATAACATTGTTAATAAAAGAAATATTTGACAAGAGAAATTTCTATTTACAAATAGATCATATACACAAATAGCTTAGATACATGAAAGGAGATAGATAATAGCATAGTGATGATGCTAAAGCTGAAACTCCAGTACTTTGGCCACCTCAAGGGAAGAGTTGACTCATTGGAAAACACTGATGCTGGGAGGGATTGGGGGCAGGAAGAGAAGGGGACGACCGAGGATGAGGTGGCTGGATGGCATCACGGACTCGATGGACGTGAGTTTGAGTGAACTCCAGGAGATGGTGATGGACAGGGGGCCTGGCGTGCTTCGATTCATGGGGTCGCAGAGTCAGAAATGACTGAGCGACTAAACTGACTGACTGACTAAGACAGTGGATGCAGGAGCCAGAGTTCCAGTTTGGACTCTTGGCTCTACCAATTACCAACTGTATGATCTCAGGTTAAAAAAAAAAAGGCTAAGATACTTAACATATCTATTTTAGAATCTTATTTATAAAATGATGAAAACAGTAAGCTATCTGAAAGAGTGGTTGTGTGCATTAGAATTATTATGTATAAACACTTGGAACAGTGCTTGGTAGATAATAAATACTCAAAAACTTTGACTACTGTTCTTTTTCATATTATTAGTAGTACTGACAGTAATAGCTCCCTCAAGAGACAAACAGAGTCAAGCATTTTTCATTTAGAAATTTTACTTTCAACTAAAAAACAAACCACTGACAACCAATGAATGAATGTGTTAATGGAGTTTTCTTTGAAGGGCTAAATTATCATCCCTAAAATAATATATAATTATGAAATATCTGTGGAGAACTTCAGGCTTCAAATAATTGAAATACTTTATGTATCCTCTTGGAATGTCTTACAATTTATAGGATAAATACAAACAAGGATCAAAAAAAAAATGAAGCAGAAACAATAAAATTCTGTCTATATATTCTTATTTATCAATGCATGTGTGCTAAATTACTTCAAATTGTGTCCAACTCTTTGTGAGTCGCTGGACTATACCCTGCCAGGCTTCTCTGTCCATGAGATTCTCCAGGCAAGAATACTGGAGTGGGTTGCCATGGCCTTCTCCGGGCAATCTTTGCAACCCAGGGACTGAACCGCCGTCTCATTACGTCTCCTGCATTGACACGAGCTGGGAAGCCCTATTTATCTATAGAAAGACCTGAATAAATATACCAATTCACCAGGAATTTAGAACTGACTGGTTTTGAGTCTGTGAAAAGCAAAACAAAGGAGGGAAGAAGTATATAATTAACAAAGTAGAAATCATAAGAAAATCAATCCTGCTATGAAAACTTGAGCAAAATTAAAGTAATTCAAATAAATATGAAGAGTCACCAAATTCTTCAGTTCAGTTCAGCTGCTCAGTCATGTCCAACTCTTTGCAAACCCATGAATCTCAGCACACCAGGCCTCCTTGTCCATTACCATCTCCCGGAGTTCACTCAGACTCATGTCCATTGAGTCAGTGATACCATCTAGCCATCTCATCCTCTGTCATCCCTTTCTCCTCCTGCCCCCAGTCTCTCCCAGCATCAGGGTCTTTTCCAATGAGTCAACTCTTTGAATGAGGTGGCCAAAATATTGTAGTTTCAGCTTCAGCATCAGTCCTTCCAATGAACACCCACGACTGATTTCCTTTAGAATGGTCTGGTTGGGTCTCCTTGCAGTCCAAGGACTCCCAAGTGTCTTCTCCAACACCATAGTTCAAAAAGCATCAATTCTTTGGCGCTCAGCTTTCTTCACAGTCCAACTCTCACATCCATACATGACCACAGAAAAAATCATAGCCTTGACTAGACAGACCTTTGTTGGCAAAGTAATGTCTCTGCTTTTCAATATGCTATCTACGTTGCTCATAACTTTTCTTCCAAGGAGTAAGCGTCTTTTAATTTCATGGCTGCAGTCACCATCTGCAGTGATTTTGGAGCCCCCAAAATAAAATCGGGCACTGTTTCCACTATTTCCCCATATATTTCCCATGAAGTGATGGGACTAGATGCCATGATCTTCATTTTCTGAATGTTGAGCTTTAAGCCAATTTTTTTCAGTCTCCACTTTCACTTTCATCAAGAGGCTTTTTAGTTCCTCTTCACTTTCTGCCATAAGGGTGGTGTCATCTGCATATCTGAGGTTATTGATATTTCTCCCGGCAATCTTGATTCCAGCTTGTGCGTCTTCCAGCCCAGCGTTTCTCATGATGTACTCTGCATATAAGTTGAATAAGCAGGGGGACAATATACAGCCTTGACGTACTCCTTTTCCTATTTGTAACCAGTCTGTTGTTCCATGTCCAGTTCTAACTATTGCTTCCTGAACTGCATATAGGTTTCTCAAGAGGCAGGTCAGGTTGTCTGGTATTTCCATCTCTTTCAGAATTTTCCACAATTTATTGTGATCTACACAGTCAAATTCTTCAGTTCAGTTGCTCAGTCGTGTCCAGCTCTTTGCAACCCCATGCACTACAGCACACCAGGCTTCCCTATCCATTACCAACTCCCAGAGCCTGCTCAAACTCATGTTCATTGAGTCAGTAATGCCACTGAGGCATCTCATCCTCTGTCAGCCCCTTCCTCCCGCCTTCAATCTTTCCCAGCATCAGGGTCTTTTCAAATGTCAGTTCTTCCCATCAGGTGGCCAGAGTATTGGAGTTTCAGCTTCAGCATCAGTCCTTCCAATGAATATTCAGGACTGATTTCCTTTAGGATGGACTGGTTGCAAATTTGTGTAGTTCAAGGGATGCTCAAGAGTCTTCTCCAACACCACAGTTCAAAAGCATCAATTCTTCTGTGCTCAGCTTTCTTTATAGTCCAACTCTCACATCCATACATGACTAGTGGAAAAACCATAGCTTTGACTAGAGGGACATTAGTTCACAAAGTACTGTCTCTGCTTTTTTAATATGCTGTCTAGTTTAATCATAGCTTTCCTTCCAAGGAGCAAGTATCTTTTTAATTTCATGGCTGCAGTCACCATCTGAAGTGATTTGGGAACCCAAATAAATAGTCTCTCACTGTTTCCATTGTTTCCCCATCTATTTGCCATGAAGTGATAGGACTGGATACCATGATCTTAGTTTTCTGAATGTTGAGCTTTAAGCCAACTTTTTCACTCTCCTCTTTCACTTTTATCAAGAGGTTCTTTAGTTCTTCGCTTTCTGCTATAAAGGTGGTGTCATCTGCATGTCTGAAATTACTGATATTTCTCCCAGCAATCTTGATTCCACCTTGTGCTTCATCCACCCCACCATTTTGTATGATATACTCTGCATATAAGTTAAATAAATAGGGTGACAATATGCAGCCTTGATGTACTCCTTTCCCGATTCGAATCTAGTCTGTTGTTCAATATCTAGTTTTAACTGTTGCTTCTTGACCTGCATACAGATTTCTCAGGAGGCTAGTCAGGTAGTATGGTATTCCCATCTCTTTCACAATTTTCCGCAGTTTATCATGATTCACACAGACAAGGGGTTAGGCATAGCAATGAAGCAGATTCAGTTCAGTTCAGTCGCTCAGCTGTGTCTGACTCTTTGCAACACCATGGACTGCAGCACGACAGGCCTCTCTATTGCTAACTCCCAGAGTTTACTCAGACTTATGTCCATTGACTCAACGATGCCATCCAGCCATCTCATTTTCTGTCATCCCATTCTCCTCCTGCCTTCAATCTTTTCCAGCATCAGGGTCTTTTCAAATGAGTTAGTTCTTTGCATCAGGTGGACAAAATATTGGAGTTTCAGCGTCAGCATCAGTCCTTCAATGAATATTCAGGACTGATTTCCTTTAGGATGAACTGGTTGGCTCTCCTTGCAGTCCAAGGGACTCTTCAAGTGTCTTCTCTAACACCACAGTTCAAAAGCATCAATTATTCAGCACTCAGCTTTCTTTATAGTCCAACTCTCACATCCATACACGACTACTGAAAAACCATAGCTTTGACTAGAGGGACCTTTGTTGGTAAAGTAGTGTCTCTGCTTTTTAATATGCTGAAGTAAGATGTTTTTCTGGAACTCTCTTGCTTTTTGATGATCCAGCAGATGTCGGCAACTTGATCTCTGGTTCCTGTAACTGGTATTTTCTTTTCTAGACTTTGACTGTACTTTCCTCTCTTTCACCTCAATGTGAACAATGTTTCAATTTGATTTAAAATGTTTTCCTTTTCCATGTAAACAAATATTCTTGTCAGCATCATAAAGGAGATGGAAACAGAACACATGTTAATTCTTTCTCCAAATTAGGAGAGATTCTAAGGGGACTGTAATTACAAATAATGAAAAAACTCATTCCAGAGGCATGATTTTTGAAAAGTTCAGGGAGAGGTTAGGGGAAAAGGGAACCTGACAGAAAGGAAATAGTAAAAAATCTATTTTTAAAAAAGAAATATATTTTGGAATGATAATAATGGACGACTAATTTCAATGGGCAATTCATCATTATTTTAAAAAGAGTATTAACTACTTCAAAGACAGCATGAATTTTGACTACTTCAATGCTCTGGAATACTGGTATTCTTTGAAGAAACAATTTTACCTAGACGATGCAGTTTTCTACTGTAACTTGAAAAAGAAAAAAACTCATGGTAGGTAGGGCTTGAGATACAGAAAACTGACTATTACAGACAATAAGAACAGAAAATATAAAACATAATTTCTAAGTTGTGGTATGCTAAGGAAAAAAAGGAAAAGTAAGAGAAACAGGAAAATGAAGGGTTTCAGGACAGCAATTACATGAACAAATATTTGACAACTATGTAAATTAAAGGCTCTATTTATGAGGGTGCTTTGTCTTATAGACCAATTATTGGATGATAAAAAGTTAAACTCAGGAAAAAGTACAGCTTTCATTAAAGAAATAATTCATGAAATAATGGCATTAACAAATCATAATGCGAATGTATAGACACTGTGGGGAAAGAATGCATTTTTAAAAAAATCTATGATCTATTACACTAAAAGAAAAGCCAGACGATATTCTGTGTTACCATTTGTATGCATCTCTAATTATAATAATTTTCAAATATCCTCAAATAGAAAATCTGAACTCTTTAAGTGTTGAGGAGAGGTTTTAAACTAGTCTGAATATTTTTAAAATGTCATTTACCTACAAAATATAATCTTTTAAAAAATTATTTATTCATTCTTTTTTTTTTTTTGCTGTGCTGGGTGTTTGTGGCTTTGTGCAGGCTTTCTCTGGCTGCAGTGAACAGGGGCTGCTCTCTAGTTGTGGAGTGCCTGCCTCTTGTTATGGTGGCTTATCTTATTGTGGAGCACCCGCCTAGTTGCTCCAAGGCATATGGGATCCTCCCGGATCAGGGATCAAACCTGTGACCCCTGAACTGGCAGGTGGATTCTTTTCCACTGTGCCACCAGGCAAGTCCCTACAAAATATATTCTTAAAAGGCCACTGACTGTAGTTTCTTTATACAAGGCCTGTGTTAGCAGATAGTTTTGAAATGCATAAATGCTGCAAGTTTCAATAATTACATTAACATAAGGTAGTGATGAGCTCTGGAAAAAGATCTTCCCCCAAAATCAAAAGCTGCTTAATCAAATTCAATTTCATGAACTATCAGTTGAAACAGCAATGTTTCATTTACTTCTTGAAAATTCTCTGGTCAAAAGAAGAAAAGATGAGAAGTAAGGAATAACTGCAAATATTTGTCAATATCATTGGACCATTCTTTTCTACTTTGTTGGAGTCTGTATGAAATTCAAGTACAAATGAGAAAACACTCCAGAAAAATGATACTACTTCTACATTTCTTCTTGCTCTTATTGACCAAAAACACTAGAGTACAATTCAACAAGAAGGCAATAAAATAAGACAATTTCTTAGTGGTCAAATGATAGACTTAATTAAATGGTGTGCTGAATGTTAAAACAATGGAGAAATAAACAGGATGAGAACAAATATTTCTCTAAGCAATTTATAAATAGTTCATCTTTCAAGTTAAAAAACGGAGAGAGGGAGAAAGAAAATTATCTGTTTAAAAGTCAAAATAAGTTTGAGAGGAAACACAAGTGTTTTCTTAGTAATTTCTACCAAGTTTCTAACCATCAAGCATGAAATTTACTATAATTATCATATACATCTGTTTTTCAACAGGAAATTATCTTAGGAGCTATGTACTCTGGAAACCGCTATTCAACAATTGAGATTTTCTGACTCTTGGGAGAATAAGAGTCATGAAGATCCAAAGGAAAAGAATTAAGATCAACACTTGAATTGAAGGAGGAAACAGACAGAAAAGGCTATATCTTGAAAGCAGGACTCCGTCTTGGGCTGGACTATGGACTTTGAGCTATATGCCCAATATCTATGGAAATGACATACCAACTGGAAAACTAGGCCCCCTGGATGGAACCCCAGGGCTTGTAGCTAGACTCTCTGTTGCCTAAAAGAATACTCTAATTATCTGTGTAACTGAATAGAATCATTCTATTATGCTTATTGGGGTATGACCACAGGCCTATTGATAATTGTCCACTGTTAACTACCTAGGCTTAAGGCATATGAATCACGGGTTAACTTTGATTGTATCTTTCTTTTCCTTTGTTCAGACTAGTTTCAGGGAATTTGGGAAGGTGGGTTTGGGCATGTACACTTAGGGTATATAAGGTTTTCAGAAAAACTGGTCAGGGTCCTTGGCTAAGAGGAGACTCTGCCTTGGGCCCGCCAGTGTAATAAACTGCACTCCACTATCTGCATTGTCCTTCTGAGTGAGTGTGTTTCCCAGAATGCGTGGCTACCACATTTGGTGCATGGGCCAGGAAACTCCTCACTCTGAGGAGACAAGTCCCATTTGGGACTACTCCAAGGCCTTGCAGCTCGAATCTTCCAGACGGGGGAAGGCGCCTCGCCCTTCTGGAAGGATTCTGCTTCTCAATGCCCAGACCTTTCACGTTAGCAGGTAGTGGACGGCAGCAGAGGAACTGAGCGCTCAGGGAGAGGGAGGAACCCACCCAGTAGGGTGGAAGAGGGGGCCTGATCACCCCCTGGGAGGGATTAGAAGGGGCACAGACCCACAGGAGCCTGGATTAGGCAGGTGGCAATGATTGCTTGGTACACAGGTTGACGAGTGTGTTAGGGTTTAAGAAGGAAATTTGTGAAGGTCATTTAGGAGGTGGTGTCCACGCCGTCTTGGGGAAAATTATTACCAAGCAATTGCCAGCAGATTTTTAGCAGAAGAAACTTGGTTTTTGTGTGCTCATATTCTGCTCTCCCCAAGGAGGTGTCCCATCTGCTATGAAATTCTTGACCCCCTGCGGATTGTCATGCTAGAAGGAGGAGGATACATAAGTGAGTACGAATTGGCTTTTCCGGAGATGGCCTGGGTCGTGGGCTATTTAACCCACCTGTATTTCCATCCACATCTGATCAAGCCCACCAAGGCAGAATGGACTTTAAAAGTTAAGGGAGAAATAGTCTTGGACCACGTGGTGTTCTGGTTTGGCTGTGCTGACCGGCAGGTGAAGGCATGCCAGATCCCCCTTCTCACCCCAATTAGGAAGGAGGCAGAATGGCAATTTAAGTGTCATTGAGTGGAAATATCAGAAGTACATAGGGTACTGAGAACTTCATAGACAGAACAAAAAGGAAAAGTAGAAGGTCAGAGAAGGTAAGTAAGATGGGGGAAGTGAATCTAAGGTAACTGTATTGGAGTGCATGACTAAAAATTTAAAGAAGGGATTTGGAGGAGACTATGGGGTGAAGATGAAGCCTAACCGCCTCCACATACTCTGTGAGGTCAAAGGGCCCCCTATGGGAGTAGGATGGCCACCAGAGAACACCATGAACTTAAATATAGTGGAAGCAGTCTACACTGGTCACAGGAGAGCAGGGACACCTGGATCAATATCCATATACTGACTCATGGCTAGGGTTAGCTCAAGACCCTCCTACTTGGACAAGGTTCTGTATCCAGAAGGGAAAGGGAAAAATATTAGTGGCACAAAAATTGACTGATGATAAAAAGGAAATTCTACAGGATTTGGACGGGGATGACCTAACCCCTCCCTCACACTGGATAATGACGCACCTGCCTCCCAGTGCTCCACCAGGACCGGAGGCCGCCTTAATGCCCGATCCAGGGCCAGGTGAAGTCCTGCAGCAGCTACTACTCTTCCACCATATCTCCCGGAGTTCGTGGAGCCACTATTTTGGCAGGCTCCAATCCCAGCGATGGAGACCTCTGGCCAATTGCCCCAGATTCCCACCTCAGCTGGACCTCCTAGATTGTATCCACCTCTCCCAGTGAGTACTGATGGGAAGGGGGAAGAAAACACAACAATTAGACAGAGGCTGCACTCTGCCAAGGAACAGGGGAAAGAACCCCACTACAGATGCCCCTCAGAGAGCTACAACAGTCTCCAGTTCAGGATGCATGGGCACTACCATCAGCTCCCTGTAGCCTATTGTTACCAGCCATTTTCCTCTACGGATATATTAAACTGGCAGAGATATGCTCCACCGTACTTGGGGAGCCACAAGCCATGATTAGGCTAAGAGAGACTATTTTTCAAACCCACTGACCTACATAGGATGACATAATCCAACTACTAGTCTCCCTTTTCAGCACTGAGGAAAGACACAGGATCCTGAGGCCAGAAAATGGTTAAGAGAAGTGGCACCTGAGGGTATTGCAAACCCACAGTGGTGGGCAGAACTAGCCACCCCGATGAGAGGCCCAATTGGGACTGTAACACAGAGGAAGGGAGGGGCCACTTAGAGAGGTATCGGGTGACTATTTTATAAGGTCTCAAGAGAGGGGCCCCAAAAGCTATGAGTATCGCAAAACCCTCCAAAGTGATTCAAAGGGAAGGCAAATCACCCTCTGAGTTCTGCGAAAGACTGTGCGAGGCCTATAGACTTTATATGCCAAAAGACCCAGCCAGAGGCTGCTGGGTCTCAGATGGTGATAAATGCAGACTCTGTCTCTAGCCTACCCTGAAAATATCAGATGGGGGGAACACCAAGTGACTCATGAATTTCTATACATCCCTGAATGCCCAGTACCTTTGTTAGGAAGAGACTTGCTGTCTAAATTGGGGGCACAAGTGACCTATCCCCCACGAAAGACCCACTGTTCGAGTGGGCTCAACCACCTATTTACTCTTCCTCTCAGTAACCCCTCAAGATGAACGGAAGTTGCACAGTCTCCCAGCAAGGAAACCAGATGGGTTAAACAGTCAAGAGAGAGGTTAACAACAATTTCCTGAAGTCTGGGTGGAAGACAACCCGCCACCCCCCACCCCCAAGGCTTGCAAAACAAGTCCCACTGGTAATAGAACTCAAACCCGGTACAATTACGTCAGCACCCACCTTGGGCCTGCCAGACCTTGCTAAGCCGTTTACTCTTTATGTGACTGAAAAGGACAAGGTGGCTATGGGAGTGTTGTCCCAGATTATGGGGATATGGGACAGACCAGTGACATCTCTAATCAGCTGGACAATATCGACACTGGGTGGCTGGGATGCTTACGGGCAGTTGCTGCAGTTGCCTTACTGGTCTGGGAGGCAACCGAGCTGACTTTGGGCCAAGATTTGTTCATAAAAGTCCTGCATGAGGTCAACACTCTCCTGCGAGGGGACCTCCATAAATGGCTGTCAACATCCTGGATTACTCAATACCAGGGACTGTTATGTGAGAACCCCCATGTTACTACTGAGCCTTGTCAGGCGCTGAATTTGGCCACTCTCTTTCTTGTGGGAGAAGGTAGGCCCTCACATGATTGCCAGGAAATATGCCAGCAGGCCTGACTTGAGAGACCAGCCAATCCCAGACCCAGATTTGGTCCTGTACACCAATGGCACCAGCCTGGTGAAACAAGGACAGTGACTGTTAGGATATGCAGTTGTCATGGAAGAAACCATCGTTGAAGCTAGCTCTCTGCCATCACACTGGTCCACTCAACAGGCCGAACTATATGCTCTAATCCAGGCCCTCCAGCTGTCAAAAGGGCAAAATCTCAGAACTGCACTCCCTGCTCACAGGTCAATGCTGCCTTTCGGCACAGACAGAAACCTCATGGATTCATGTAAAGGCATGCTGCCCTTTGAACACCTGGAAGTGGACTTCACTGAAATGAAACCTCACCAACACTACCATTACCAGCTGGTCATAGTATGTACGTTCTCGGGATGGGTAGAAGCTTTTCCTACCTGGACTGAAAGAGCATCAGAAGTAGCCTGGTGCCTGCTTAGGGAGATAGTTCCCAGATTTGGATTTCCTACCAGCACTGGATCGGACAATGGCCCGGCTTTCGTAGCTGCTTTAGTGTAACAAGTAAGCAAAACTTTAAACATCAAGCGGAAATTAATACAGCATATAGGCCCCAGAGTTCTGGGATGGTGGAAGGAACCAACCGGACACTTAAAGAGATACTCTTCAAGTGGATCTTAGAGACTGACTGTTCCTGTGTGGACTTGTTTCCGACAGCTCTGCTCAGACTCAGGATGACCCTACAGTCCCATGGCTCTTCTCTATACAAAATTGTATATGGGAGGCCCCCTCCCATAATAAAACAGATGTCAACAAATTTGCCTCAAGTAAGGGAGATGAGATTTCACAGCAGATGGAACAACTGGGTAAGGTAATAAATCAGGAACTAAGTTTGTACAAGAAAGAGTGCCATTCCCCATTGGGGAACAGATTCTAAAATTTGTACCCGGGGATCAGGTGTGGTCAAGGACTACAGAAACACGACTCCTTGGCCCCACATTGGAAGGGTCCATATACTGTTGCTCTAACTAGCTCTACTGCAGTTAAAGTCACAGGTGTCACTCCCTGGATCCACCACACGAGGGTGAGGAGAGCATACCATGCAGACCCGGAGGACGCTGAGCGGACTACACAAAGGACCCTACTGAGCCCCATGAAACCAAGATCATCTTAAAGAAGAAACAGAGATGAAGCTCTACAATCAACTGCTGCTACAAGGACTTGCTGGTATCATCTTGAGACTAACCATAGCTTCAGTACAAAGACGGACCTGTGCTATAATTAAAGTTGAATGTTGTATATATATTCCTGATTTATCTGGCTATATATCAGCCACCCTAGATGACCTGAAAGGTCAGGTAAAAGTTATGTCTCATGATGATCTTCCTTTTAGGACTTCGGTCCTATCCTGGGTAAAGGGTGATTGGTGGAAAACTATATTTACCATTGTTATAGTTGCCCTGACAGGTCTGCTTTGTGGACCTTTATTTTACAATGTATTATGAACTTTGTAACCAACCCAAAGGTTGATGTCGTTCTCCCAAACTGGAGGTCAGAGAGTCAGGGTGCAATATATCCCTATGAATGATGCTCATACTATGAGTTAAGAGTATCAAGTGGGGGGAATGAAGGAGGAAACAGACAGAACAGGCTCCATCTTGAAAGCAGGACTCCGTCTTGGGCCGGACTGTGGACTTTGAGCTATATGCCCAGTATCTATGGAAATGACATACCAACTGGAAAACCAGGTCCCCTGGATGGAACCCCAGGGCTTGTAGCTAGATTCTCTGTTGCCTAAAAGAATACCCTAATTATCGGTGTAACCAAATAGAATCATAAATTCTATTTTGCTTATTGGGGTATGACCACAGGCCTATTGATAATTGTCCACTGATAACTACCTAGGCTTAAGGTATATGAATCACGGGTTAACTTTGATTGTATCTTTCTTTTCCTTTGTTCAGACTAGTTTCAGGGAATTTGGGAAGGTGGGTTTGGGCAGGTGCACTTAGGGTATATAAGGTTTTCAGAAAAACTGGTCAGAGTTCTTGGCTAAGAGGAGACTCTGCCTTGGGCCCGCTGGTGTAATAAACTGCACTCCACTATCTGCATTGTCCTTCTGAGTGAGTGTGTTTCCCAGAACGTGTGGCTACAACAGAATAAGCACTGATTCTTATAATTATTGAGGAAAAACCTGATACACTGCAAAAATCCCTGAAAAAACTACTAAGTTAATTAAGCACTGAATGAAATTTGCACTCTTCATTATTTAAGATTTAAAAACAGTATAGAAACTACTTTCTTAGACTTCATGTGAAACAAAGACAATTCATAAAGACATAAACTAGACGTGAACTAAGTTTAAGTATCCCATTTAGGAAGCATAACCTTCACTCCTTAAAATAAAACCTTAATAATATATTTGATAGAGTACAGGACTTAAATGAAGAAACTAGCAAAGGAATTAAACATGCATATCATTATGCGGATGAAAGAGAATTTGTGCACTTTTTCTGGGGAACAGGCTAGCTGGCTCAGGGTCACTGGCTCAATTTTATATCTCCTTATGTAAGTGTCCCATTCTTTTATTCTCTTTCAGAATCTGTTCCCCTGGATGAAGTCAACTTTTACACATCTGAGTTTCATATAAATCATACTTTCAAACATTATAACATTGATATCCTTAAATCTTGCCTTTCCTACTCTGATTTCAGATTTTGTGCTTCAGTGCATAAACATTTGCAACTATAATCTGTTAAGACTGCCTTCCAAACATAGAAGCACTGCCATTTTTGTCTCCATAGCAAGAGAAGTACACAAATACTTTAAATTATTTTTTTAATTTATTTGCCTTTTATTGAAAGATAATTGCTTTATAGAATTTTGCTGTTTCTGTCAAACCTCAACAGGAATCTGCTGTATGGCTCAGGAAACTCAAATACTTCATATTTTTATTGCATTTTGCTCTTGCTATTTTATAAAGATGAGTGGAAATTGAAAATAAATGCAAACAACACAAATGATAAGAAATGTAGAGGTCATAGATTTAAATCAATTGAAACAAAAGTGGAGCTCATCAGTCAATCCAAAAGTTGCAAATTTCTAGCATCAAGTTGACAAGTACTGGCCAAAACAGGAAAAATATAAAGAGCACATATAAAACATGAGTTACTGCCGGGAGCCAGCATGAAGAGTCCCACCCGTGGCAAAGGTCATGAGGTTAAAGGGTCCAACAGGCAAGGCGAAGTCTGGCCTTAAGGGAGCCTCGCTGGATTTTCTCGAGCATCTACCCCCAAAACCAGAGTCTGCCTGCTGTACTGCATTATGCTTTTGCTTATGCTTCTCACATTAACAGGGGCTGTCCCCCACCACCTTCTTCTGGAAAAAGTTAGTTTAGAGCTTTTAGATAATAAGTCTCCTGGGCATTATAAGACTGTTTCAATCCAAAAACCCCTCTGATGGCTTTCTAGCCTGCCTACAGGACTCTTACAGCTGCACATGTGATTGTTTGTGGCCTCCCAACCTCAAGAGGCACAGGAAGCTCAAAACATCCTAGGAATGTAGGGGCTTCCGAGGAGTCAAAATCATTAGAATAGGACTGATTAAGGGTTTCATTTGTTGAGCCAATACTTGCTGCCAAATTTTCCTATCTTTTATTTGTTGATATAGTTGGTATATAGAAAAAACAAGTAGCAATATAGATCTTTGAGTTAAGTACCTTCTTTGTTATAACCCACTGCACCTTTGTTCTATAGGGATGTAACTTTAGTGCTTTGAGGGTGATGCAGATTAAAGAAAAACACTTCAGGGGAAATGAGATTAACATTCATTAAGGAAGAGAGCCATAAAGTGTTAACAGGCCTCTTGGCCAGAAGATAAAGTAAATCATCTGAGATCTTCTGTATACAAAAAGATATACAGAAAGGGTCAGGACTGCTGCCCCTGCATGACTCTGTATCTTCCATTATGTAAAACTTAGGGTATATAAACACCTTTTAAAAATAAAGTTATGGGGTTTTTTACACAAGCTTGGCCTCCCCCATATCGACTCTTTCTCCCTCTCCCTCCCTCTCCTTTTCAGGCTGATCCCTTGGAACGCAGAGGCTCTCTGTGTCTACTTATTTGCTCGGGCTTCTAAGATCCACGCAAGAGGAGCCCAAGGCGGGGCACCCTCCGCTATTCAAGTGGGCACCTGTGGCCTAATGTAGACGGTGCAAGTTTCTTGTCTTGAAACTTTATTAGCTTTCCGTGTAAACCAAGGAATATCAGTCTCTTTTCTCCACTAATTTTCCTACTACACTATTTTTTCCTAATCTCTCTTTATATTTCTAATTAAATAATTCTTTCCTAAGACACCGACTCTCTCCCCTCTTTGAATTACCCTGGATCCACTGGGGCTGGACCCCAGCAAGTTACTATTAGGGCTTCTATATTTGGGAATTCTCTAGGAATGGAAATTCCCCTTTTAACATGTAAAGTTGCTGTTCAACTTGCACATCTTTATCCAACTTCTTTACATGTTTTCAGGTTTACAAAAAGGACTGAATTCTCATGTTACGCTGGATTCTTCAGTAGCCAAAAAAAAAAGTGATCTATAAAACTGATTTTGTTGTAAGATATTAGTGACATCATGAGTCATACCTCCAAGGAATATGCAATTGACTAGTTGATTTTTTTCCCAATAGGTCAGTCAAACATTTTATTGGTTACCTCCTTCCTAGGTGCCAAGCATACTCTGGACTCTGAGTGACATAAACATAGATAAGACAGGGGCCTAACCTGCCAGAGACTCTGAAATCAGACCCTGACACCAGTGTCTGCAGTAACCCTTTATATGGATAGTAGAGACACCAAGGATCAGAGAGAGGATGGGGTTGTCCCAAAGCAAAGCTAGAACTCTGAATCTGGGTCTCCTAGCTTCTAAATGCCCTTTCTTTTTGATCATTCTTTCTTTTAGAACATGTGATTTTAAAAAGAGGATATCCACAGATGGAGGCACTGTGCCACCTGAATAGAAAAAGTAAATTTTAGGCTGGAAGCCTTGGCTTCCAAGATCTCTCAGATCTCTCAACTTTTAAAGAGCCACTCATTCTTTCCACTTGTGCAAGAATCTAAGCACTTATATCTTCACCTTACCAACACATGTAGTTTTATATAAGGATGCATGATTGACACATTCCTGCAATATCAGCTTCTATTAACCCTGACTTCTACCCGTCTAGAGCCTAGTTTGTAATCCTGCCTTTTCCAGCCACTTCATGATTTTCCTTCTGACTTCCTTCTTGTTAAGCTTTGTAAAGCCATCCCTGGCTCGATCTTCTTCCTGCTGTGCTTTCTTCCTCCTCTTTAAAATAGAACTTTTACTTTTCTCTCTTACTCTGTGTAATATTTTCTTTTTCTTTTTGGAGAATTCAGTCTGAAAGGGAAAAACATGTTTAACTGACTGTTTTGAGATAATAAAATTGAAAGTTTCATTTTCTATACTTAATGATTTAATTATATGATTTATTCAGGCATAAAATAAATTGAAAGTAAGTATAATGTGAAATTTATATGTATATTGGGGTGCTCTTCATAATTGTTTTAAAACAACTAGTAAGGACTTCTCCAATTTTCTTGTTAGGGTTATGACTATAAACTATCAAAGTCTAAGGAAAGTCAAATCAGATAGGTGTTTTTATAAGAAATATAAATACAATATTGGGGAGTTGTTAACCTTTATAATGGCTTCTAAATTAAAATTCAAATGTCAAAACACACTCAATTAGCCCTCATTATATACAGGAGACAACCCAACAGTATTACGTTATATACAAAAACACAGAAGAACCTTCTGCTTGATTTTTCGGTAGGAACCATTTGCAGGCACTTACAGGCCTCCCAATGTAAGCACCAAGCTTTTTCAGGTATTCAGAAATTTCTCACAAATAACTTTAGAGGAACTTTAATAACAACAGGATATACATGTTGTGTCATAGTTCACTCACCTTTCCATCAAAGCGTTTTATTGTATATTGATCCAGACCCAAGTCTGTAAAACAGAAAAAAATAATGCTTAGTCACTGATTATAACTCGGGTGAAATACATGAAATGCTAGCTCTCAGTTTTGTTTCCAATCCCATTGAGATAGTTTAGCCAAAACATTATTTGAATAGAAATGAAAATTCTGTCCCACTTTCAGATTTAAAGTGTTGGTACTAAAAAATACCAATCCTTTATTTTATATATGAGAATATGAAACTCTTAGAGATAAAAAGAGTCCATTTGCAGACCTATTCATGTGCAAACCTATTCAACAGTAAAGCCAAACTAGAACCCTGGACTCTTCCCAGGATGATACTTTTTCATTACATCAAAATGATATATTACCTCTAAATAAGGTGAGAGGATATCAGTTTTATCTGAAAGCATAATCATTTTTTATATAAAGAGATTTGAGTTTAATACCAGGAGACACTGTGCAACACACCTAAACAAATTCAAATCGGCCATCTTAATATGACCTTTTCAAGGTGGGCTAAATAATAATTTAGCCTTGGGAATTCCTAGCATTGTGCAATACTAAGCACCATGAAAGATAAAAGGAAATATATATTAAGTGTTCTTGAGGACTGGGATTTTCTGTTTTTGATGACTGCTTTATCCCAGTATTTGGAACAGTGCTTGGTCACTAAATACTTAAAAAAAAAACAAAACCCCACAAAACTGAATGAGTAAGACACAGTCCTTGCCTTGAACAGTAACAGTTTTGTAAGAAAGACATATGCAATAATATTGCAAGGGAGATACAATGAGTTCAGTAAGAGGATGCTGTGGGACTTTTTAGAGTGGAGAAATCAGTTCCCAATTAGACTTATTTTTCTTGCATAACTACTCAGTTGTTTTCTTTCAGTTCTCACTTTCTTCATGCTAGTTCAGTCCCTTATTTCATTATGCTTACAGTAATACAATGATCGGAATATCACTGCTCCCAAAGGAAGCTTTTGCATTTCTGCTTCTACACATTTGGTTACACATGCTCATCTAAAATGTGTTTCACCTTCTAGAAGTCTATCCGGAATAAAATGAATCACTGACTGCAAAAGAAGAAATGAGAAAAAGAAAATTTAAAAACAAATCTAATTTGAAACTTCACATGTACTCAAGAAAATATCAGTTATAAAGGCAGAACATGCCTCTATGATAAAAAAATAGAGAACAAGAAAGACTTGTAGACAATTAAAACTAGCAAGGGCAGATAAGAAAGATTTCCTAAGTGAACAGTGCAAAGAAATAGAGGGAAACAATAGAATGGGAAATAATAGAGGCTCTCTTCAAGAAAATTAGATACCAAGGGAACATTTCATGAAGAGATGGGCACAATAAAGGACAGAAACAGTAAGAACCTAACAGAAGCCAAAAAAATTAAGAAGAGGTGGCAAGAATACACAGAAGAAATATACAAAAAGATCTTAATGACTTGTATAACCACAATGGTGTGATCAATCACCCAGAGCCAGACATCCTGGAGTGAGAAGTCAAGTGGGCCTTAATGGCATCACTACAAACAAAGCTAGTGGAGAATTCTGTTGAATTCTAGCTGAACTATATCAAAGCCTAAAAGAGGATGCTGTTAAAGTGCTGCACTCAATATTCCAGCAAATTTGGAAAACTCAGCAGTGACCACAGGACTAGAAAAGATCAGTTTTCATTCCAATTCAAAAAAAGGCAATGCCAAAGAATATATTCAAACTACCACTGCATTCATTTCACATGTTAGCAAGGTCATGCTCAAAATCCATCAAGCTAGGCTTCAACAGTATGTGAACTGAGAACTTCCAGATGTACAAGCTGGATTCAGAAAGGCAGAGGAACCAGAGATCAAATTGCCAACATCCGCTGGATCATCAAAAAAGCAAGAGGATTCAGAAAAATATCTACTTCTGTTTCATCGACTATGCTAAAGCCTTTGACTGTGTGCATCACAACAACCTGAAGAAAATTCTTCAAGAAATAGGAATACCAGACCACCTTACCTGCCTTCTGAGAAACCTGTATGTGGCACAAGAAGCAACAGTTAGAACGGGGCATGGAAACTGATTCAAAACTGGGAAAGGAGTACATCAAGGCTGTATATCACCACCTTGAGTATTTAATTTATATGCAGAGAACAAAACATCATGTGAAATGGTTGGGGGAATGAAGCACAGGCTGGAATCAAGATTTCTGGGAGAAATATCAATCACCTCAAATATGCAGATGACACCACTCTTGTGGCAGAAAGCAAGGGAACTAGAATCTCTTGATGAAGGTGAAAGAGGAAAGTTAAAAAGCTGGCTTAAGACTCAGCATTCAAAAATCTAAGATCATGGCATCCAATCCCATCACTTCATGGCAAACAGATGAGGAAACAACAGAAACAGTGACAGACTTTATTTTCTTGGGCTCCAAAATCACTGAGAATGGTGACTGCAGCCATGAAATTAAAGATGCTTGCTCCTTGGAAGAAAAGCTATGACAAACCTAGAAGTATATTAAAAGAAGAGACATTACTTTGCCGTCAAAGGTCTGTCTAGTCAAAGCTATGGTTTTTCCAATAGTCATATATGGATGTGAGAGTTGGACCATAAAGAAGGCTGAGCGCCAACAAACTGATGCTTTCGAACTGTGGTGTTAGAGAAGGCTCTTGAGAGTCCCTTGGGACTGCAAGGAGATCAAGTCAGTCCATCCTAAAGGAAATCAGTCCTCAATATTCATTGGAAGAACTGATACTGAAGCTGAAGCTCCAGTACTTTGTCCACCTGATGCAAAGAGTTGACTCATTGGAAAAGACTCTGATGCTGGGAGAGACTGAAGGCAGGAGGAGAACAGGGGAATACAGAGGATGATATGGACGGCAGCATTGGCTCAATGGACATGAATATGAGCAAACTCTGGGTGATGGTGAAGAACAGGGAAGACTGTGACGCTGCATTCTATGGGGTTGCAAGAGCCAACACAACTTAGCGACTGAACAACAAAACTGTGATTGCCCATTTCCTCATATTTCTTAATATACTGTCAAGAAATCACAAAAAGTTATCTCCCTGGACCACTGTCAAAAGACAACAGAATGGAAAAGAGAAAAATAGAAGAGTGAATTATAAAAAACAGAGACTCAATATAAGGTCTTCTGTCATACAAGATCTTTTCTCATTCAGCAATACAGACGACATAATTCAGAAAGTATTAGCAGAACATTTCTCATTTAAGTAAAATGAACAAAACTTACTTGTAATTCAGTGTATGCTTATGAAATCTCAGAATACCAAGAACAGGAAAATCCTAAGAGTTCCCAGAGAAAAAGCCCTTCCTCGTCCTTTACAAAGGAATGAGAATCAGTCTAGAATCAGATATCTCATAAGTAAGGGAAATATATGCTTACTAATTAGAGCATCACTGCTCAACACAAATACATGTGAGCCACATGCATAATATAATGTTTCCTAACAACTGCCTTTAAGAAAGTAAATAGAAACAGGTAAAATTAATTTTAATAATATATTTTACTTAACTGAATATATCCCAAATAGCATGATTTCAACATATAATCAATATGAAACTTATTGAGGTATTTTACATTTATACTGAGTTTAAATCTAGTGTGTATTTTACAATTATAGCACATCTCAATTTAGACTAGCTACATTTCACATTATTACCATAATATCCAAAAGAATTCAAAAGTTAACTTGAACGGATTTATGTTTTTCATTGAATGCTCTTTACTATAGTTGGGAACATATTTTACCATGGGCATCTACCCCAAAAAGGAGGGGGCATGTAAGGACAGCCTGGCATGTACTGAGAATTCCTGTCATTTTAAAAGCAAATACAGACATAAAGTACTTAGTTGAAATACATGATTGGTTCATCCTGTTATATTTAGATTTCTTTACCTGTCAAATGAAGGGGACGGTTGGATTAGACCAGTTCTTAACATGGTTGGGGGGTGAAGTATGGGAAATGTGGAGGGACTACTTCATTCTGTCCTTACTCCCTACTTCTCTTAAAATTCTAATAGGCTCAGTTACAGTGGGGAAGGGAGAGTATGCTGAAAGATGAAAACACAGCATGTATAATTTGAAAATGTAATCAGATGACTTCCCTTCCATTTCTCCACCCTCATTCTTTGGGTCTTAACTTAGAAACACTGGATGTTATGCTGCTATGCCTAGGGTGTTTTCTATGGTTCTCAAACTTCTCTTCAAAGAACTCCCACAGTCATTTAATGTTAACAGAGTGACCTAAACACGATCTCCTCCTTTTCATTAGTGAGAAAGATGACCCTCAAAAGGATTAAATGATTGTTTTCGATTTTAAGTCTAATAATCTTTTTAAATTATGGCAGTTGCCCATTTTGAATCCACACTAAACATAATGTAAATGTGCATATAAGAGTAGTCTCAGTTGAAGCTCTTGAGTGAACACTTAACAGGTTTGTTTTAAAGATGATAGCTACTCATTTTGTCAAAAGACATAAATGAAACTGAATCACATATAATTTTGATATAATCACATATATAAAATCTAAAAATTAGAGCTTAAGTAAATGGAAACAATATAATTTTACATAAGAAGTCCCAGCGATCCTTCAATATTTAGAGATTCATTTTTCAGCTTAAAGAATTTATTCTAAAAAATGGATGCAGAAAATTATCCTAAAATTTTATAAAAATGATTGTATTTTCAGCTTATGTCAGTCAACAAAACAAAGTATAGTTCAGTTCATCAGATATAAGAGATAAAATTTTGCTTAAAATCTAACTGCTAAAAATCAAAGGCAAAGAAAAAAATCTTTAAAACAGGCAGTTTAAAGTGCTGAAAGAAAAGAGTTTCAACCCAGATTTCTTGATTTAGTGAAAATATTTTTCAAGAATGAAGACAGGGCTTCCCTGGTGATCCAGTGATTAAAAATCTGCCTTGCAATAATGCAAAGGACATAGGTTCAATCCCTAGTCCAGGAAGATCTTACACGCCTGGGGGCAACTGAGCCCATGCATAACAATTCCTGAGCCTGCTTGCCCACAACTAGAGAAAGACTGTGGGCAGCAATAAAGAGCCAGCACAGTCATAAATAAATAAATAAATATTTGAAAAAAAAAAACTACCTTAAAAAAAGAGAATGAAGACAAAATAAAAATGTTCTCAAATGAAGGAAAACCAAGAGAATTCATCACCAGCAGAACTGCTTTAAAAATGTTATCCTTCAAGTATGAAGAAAGTGATACCAGAAGAAAATATGGAACTTAAGGAATAAATAAAGAACAACAGAAATACCTAATACCTATTACAGATAAATTTAACAGACTATTTTGGCAGTCGAAATAAAACCTTAAAACAGTATCTGGAAGAGTTTTCAACTTACGCAGCTGTAATACATATGATGTGTGCTTAGTTGCTCAGTTGTGTCCAACTCCTGCATGGACTATATAGCCTGCCAGGCTCCTCTGTCCGTGGGGATTCTCCAGGAAAGAATACTGGAGTGGGTTGCCATGCCCTCCTCCAGGGGATCTTCCCCAACCCAGGGATCAAAGCCAGATCTCCCGCACTGTAGGTGGATTCTTTATCGTCTGAGCCAGCAGGGAAGCCCAGGAATACTGGTATGGGTAGCCTATCCCTTCTCCAGGAAGGGTGTCCCAACCCAGGGATCGAACTGGGGTCTCCTGCATTGCAGGCGGATTCTTTTACCAGCTGAGCTACCAGGGAAGCCTAATACATATGATACTATACCATAAACTGGAGAGAATACTCCATTTGAAGCAGTAAACTATAAATTCTTAGTAAACTGTGAAAAATTAACCATGTATTGATATATTATAATCCCAGTAGCAACCATTAAAGATATACAACAAAATATACTTAAATTCCTCTGCCAAAATCAATTAAAATGAAATATGAAAAAATCTTCAGGGATTCCCTGGTGGCTCAGTAATGGAGAATCTACCTAAATGCAGGACACACAGGTTCGATCTGTGGTCCCGGAGGATTTCCCATATGCTGAGCAACTGAGTCCACATGCCACAACTACTGAGCCTGTGCTCTAGAGCTTGGGAACTGCAACTATGCAGCCCACATGCCACAATTACTAAAGCCTGTGCACCCTAGAGCCTGTGCTCCTCAATGGGGGAGGCCACTGGAATAAAAGTCCATGCACCTCAACTAGCAAGCAGCCCCCCGCTCGCTGCAACTAGAGAAAAGCCTGTGCAGCAATGAGGACTCAGTTCAGTTCAGTTGCTTAGTTGTGTCCGACTCTTTGAGACTCCATGAATCGCAGCACACCAGGCCTCCCTGTTCATCACCAACTCCTGGAGTTCACTCAAACTCATGCGCATTGAGTTGGTGATGCCATCCAGCCATCTCATCCTCTGTCGTCCCCTCTTCCTCCTGCCCCTCAATCCCTCCCAGCATCAGAGTCTTTTCCAATGAGTCAACTCTGCATGAAGTGGCCAAAGTACTGGAGTTTCAGCTTTAGCATCATTTCTTCAAAAGAACACCCAGGGCTGATCTCCTTTAGAATGGACTGATTGGATCTCCTTGCAGTCCAAGGGACTCTGAAGAATCTTCTCCAACACCACAGTTCAAAAGCATCAATTCTTCGGCACTCAGCCTTCTTCACAGTTCAACTCTCACATCCATACAGGACCACTGGAAAAACCATAGCCTTGACTAGACAGATCTTTGTTGGCAAAGTAATGCCTCTGCTTTTTAATATGCTATCTAGGTTGGTCATAACTTTTCTTCCAAGGAGGACTCAGCACAACCAAAAATAAATAAGTAAACAAAAATTTTTTTAAATCTCCAAATAATCTGAAAAGAATGCAGGAAAGAGGTAAAAGAGTAAAATAAAAGGGGAAAACAAACAATAAAATGGTAGACCTTAATCTAAACATATCAAAAATTACATTAAATATAAATCATCTAAATACATTAATTAAGAGGTAGAAACTGTCATATTGGGTAAAAAACAAGATCCAACTACATGTGGTCCATAAAAAACCTATTTTAAATACAATCATATAGGTAAGTTAAAAGTAAAATGATGGAAAAAGATGTATCATGAAAAGTAAATCAAAATAAAGTCAAAGTAGCTACATAAATATCCGACTATGTGGACTTCAGAGCAAAAGAAATATTAGCAAGGATAAAGAGGGTCAATTATATAATGAAAGAGGGTCAATTCACCAGGAAGACAGAATAATTCTAAGCGTGCATGTACTTAGTAAGAGAGTTCAAAACATCTCAAGCAAAAACTGATAGAACTGAAAAGATACAAACAGACAAATTCACAAATAAAGTCAGAGATCAACTCCCTTCTCTCAATAATTGACAGAGACAGGAATAGATAACCAGTAAGGATATGGAAGATGGAAAGATCAGTGGTTGCCTGGGACTTGCCAGGGAAAAACTGGGAAGGCAGGATTACAAATGGGCACAAAGACATCCTATATTTTGACTATGCTGGTGGTTTCACCACTGTATACGTCCAATTAGTATATCAAAACCTCATCAAACATTTAAATATGTGCTGCTTGTTTTTTGTTTGTTGTTCACTCACTCAACTGGGCACTAAGCCTTGACGTGATAGACAATTAAGAATTGCTACTTCGTTTGCTACCACAAGCCCCACTGGTCACCAGAGTCAAGCTATTAAGGATGTGTCCTCCCGGTGGCAGTCACAAAAGCTGGAAAGTCAGACATATACAGAAGCTCCCTGTTCAGAGATACCAGCAATCTGGGACAGGGTACAGGGAGAGCACAAAAATGATGCCCACTGGCCTGCCCAGTCTCTGAATAAGTTTATAGTCAGACCATAGATGTGTGTTTAATTAGAAGCCTCCCCTCAGATCACAGCCATGAAGATAAGTTAGTAAGCCTCTTTACACAAAGATTGGGGTGTATTTCATGCTGGTTATTTGTGCTGTGCCCTAGAATGGGCTAATCAGTTAATATCTGTTTCTCCATTTGTTACAGCCCTATGGGACCTAAGAATGTAAGCCCCAGTGGCCACTAGAGGCAAGTGATCAAAGGATGTGTCTTGGGTGCCAGCTGCAAAACCAGGATGCTAGACATGCACACAAATTCCCCTCTGGGAGACACCAGAGACCTAGGGCAAGGCAGAAAGGTATGCAAAGATGGCTCCTACTGGCCTCTACAATCTTTAGAAAGTATTTCAGCATGTCTCTGGATGTGTATTAAACCAGAAGCCTTCTCCCCAAGCCAAAATTCCAAGATAAGCAAAGGTACTGTTTCACAGAAATACTGGTGGTGTTTCAATCTGCTACATCCGTGCTGTGCCCTGAGGGTGGTAGCCAGTTAAGAATGGTTTCTGTATTTGTTACAGTCCTATGGAACCTGTGAACATAACCCCTGCTGCCCACCAGAGGCAGGTGATCAAGGGGTGTCTCTTGGGCAGCTGCTGCAAAGAACAAGGCACTGGATGTGCACAAGCTCTTCTCAAGGAGATACTGGAGACCTGGAACAGGCAGAGGGAGAGTGCAAGCCTCTGTCTTTGGAGAATATTGCAGTAGGCTCCTAGCTATGTGTTAAATGAGATGTCTACCTCTCAGGCCAGTGCTGTAAGACAAGCAAATAGGCCTCTTACACAGAAAGACTGGGCACTTTTCACTCAACTGCCTTTGCACTGGTCCCTGTAGGGTAGCCAGGCATGAGCACTTCAAGAACTGCTCTTTAGTTCACTATAGCCTTGTGGGTCTTTCAGATGCAAGTCCCGTTGGCTTTCAAATCTGGATATTCTGGGGCTTACCTCGCAGGTGTAGGTCTCAAAAGCTGGGGTACCAGATGTGAGATTTAAACCTTCCACTCCTCATTTAGAAGCGCAGATCTGTGAGGTCCCTCCCGACCACTGGTTACTGTGCCAGGAGTGGAGTTTATGGTTGGTAAGATTGTGTCTCAGCCTTTTCTAACCATTTCGATGTGGGTTTTTCTCATTTGTCTGATGTGTCAGAGTATAGGAGTGGCTCATCTAGTTTTGGAGTTTCATATTCTTCCTTATACAGTTGTAGATTTGGAGTGTCCATGGGAGGAGGTGAGGTCAGGATCCTCCTACATAACCAACTTGACCCAAAACCACTGAATATAATCGAGGGTAAAATTATGTGTCTCAGACTAAAAGTGTTTTACTCCTGCTGCTGCTGCTGCTGCTAAGTCGCTTCAGTCATGTCTGACTCTGTGCGATCCCACAGACGGCAGCCCACCAGGCTCCTCCACCCATGGGATATTCCAGGCAAGAGTACTGGAGTGGGGTGCCATCACCGCTCTAGGTAAGATCAAAAAGGGCTCTCTAGTAAGAGTATCACTAAGGGCATGGCTCTTATTCTAAGGAGAATATGGAGTCCTGAACAAGTTAATTTATAGTATGATCTCTCTTTCCTCTTTTCACATCCCTTTTGTCTTCCATGTAGATAAAATCAGATCAAGATGAATAGATCAGCCAGTGGGACGTGGTGGAAAGGAAACAAGAGATCCTCTTTGCTCTGATCAAAGCTCAAGTTTTTCTACAAAGTACTTTAAAAACTCTATCCATGCTGCTGCTTCTCCAAGTCATTGGCTAGCTATGCAAAATTGGTTACTACAAGCAGCAAGCAACTGTCTTATCCACTGTACATAGAGATGCTGATGATATTAAGGCTGCAAAGAAAGGAGATGAGACATATTCAAGTCATACACTACATATTTTTAGTCCTTTTAATGTCCTGCCTGCTTTCCTATGGCTACTCTAAACTTTCTTGGTATTCAGTACAAAAATATTCTTAATCAGCTTGCTACTGAAATTCATTAGCACTCTACTCACTTAAAAACTGCTTAATTTTAGGGCTGTGTATGCTTTGTGATTATTTTTGAACTATTCTAAAACTAAAACTTACAAGTTTAGATCTGTTAGGTATCCTGGGATACAGTATGTGTGAAAGCCATGACAAAACAAAGTTGAAATATGAGCTACTGGCTAGAGTCCAACCATCTGATGACAGAAATTCAAACTACAAAAAAACAGCCTCATTCTTTTCTTTGTTTCAACCCACATTGGAATAATATATATTTTACTTCTGCTACATCAACATTTGTGGAAATTTGTGTTCATGAGCAAACAAAAAGCCAAATTTTCTCCTGAATCTCATTTTAATATATTACAATTTTCCCTCATGATTATTTTAAAAGAAAAGCAATTATTCATTATTCTGACTTTTTATCAAAATCAGAAATACGCTTGGCATATGAAACATTTAGTAACCATTCTGTCCATATAACAGGTCTTTCAATAATTAAAAAACAAAACTACAAAGTTAAATGCCAAAATGTATGTAAGCAATTAGAATATATAATGATTTCCAAAAGGGGAGAAATTCCTTAAATGACCAGATAATTTTTACTAACCTACCTAAAGTGTTGCTTCATTTTCCCTGTCACACTGGAAGCAAAGTACAGTTTTATTTAAAGTTATTGTCACATATTAGATTTCATCTGGGTATTAGAAATAATTTGACAGTACAAAATATTTTGCCATCATAAAACCCAGTAATATATCTCACAATCCTTTTTCTCTGTCTTACACACGTCATCTTTAATTTCTCCTTTCACATGTCACAAGATAAGGTGTTAAAACTAATTCAAAAGATTCAAAATCTAAAAAGTCAGTGCAATCAATGGAAACTGTTTGGTTTAGCGGCATTTAGTACACTCATAGCGTTATATAACTACCACCTCTGTCTATCTAATTCCAAATATTTTCATCACTCCAAAACAAAAATAAACAAAAAACACCTTGTGCCCATTAAGCAGTCAGTTCTCATTCCCCCAACCCAGCTGCTGCCAACTGACAATCTGCTTTCTACCTCTAGATTTACCTAGATATTTTATACAAATCAAATAATATGCCAATATAAAATAAAAATTAAAAAAGCAATCATATAATAAGTGGCCTTTTGTGTCTGGTTTTTTGATGATTTTTATTTTTTAATTTATTAAAATTTGTTTTGTAGCCTAACACATGGTCTCTCTGGTCTATTCTGGAGAATGTTTGATGTATGCTTGAGAAGAAATGTATCCTGATACTCTTGAGTGAAGTGTTCTATATATGTCTATTAGGTTTAGTTGGTTCATAGAGAGTTAAGTTTTCTGTTTCTTTAATGACCTTCTGTCTAGATGTTCTTTTCACCACTGAAACAGGGTTATAAAGTCTCTAACCATTATTGTAGAATAATTTCTCCATTCAATTCTGTCAATCTTTCTCTCACATATTTTGGAGTCTATTATTTGGTGGGCTACTGTTATATCTGCTTGATGAACTAACCCTTTTATATATAAAAATGATTTTTTTATATAATGTCCTATGGTAAAGAATCAGCCTGCCAATGCAGGAGATGCAAGACACGTGTTCGATACCTGGGTTGGGGAAGCTGCCCTGGAGTATGAAATGGCAACCCACTCCAGTATTCTTGCCTGGAAAATTCCAAGGACAGAAGAGCTTGGTGGGCTACGGTCAATGGGATGCAACATTCTTCTAAAGTGAGTTTCCTGTGGACAATATATAGGTAGATCATATTTTTATCTGCTGTCAGTCTCTGTCTTTTAACTGGTGAGTTTGCTTTAGATTTAAATTGATTATTAATATGGAAGGACTGGCTTCTTCCATCTTGTCATTTGTATGCTATATGTCATGTTTTTTTATCCCTTCATTTCTCTGATCTTGCCTTCTTTTGTGTTTGACTTTTTTTTTCTAGTGTACTATTTTAATTCACTCCTCATTGCCTTTTCTGTTTATTTTTAGTGATTTTCTTAGTGGTTAATCTGAGGATTACAATTAACATCTTAAATTAATAATCTACTTTGTATCAATATTAACATATCTGTAATTGTTGTTTTACAAATTTCTTTTAAATCATATAGAAAACAAAATAGGAGTTAAAACTCCAAAAACAATACTGACTTTTCTATTTTCCTATATACCTTTACAGGTCTTTATCATTAAAAAATTTCCTTTGTATGATTTTGGTTACTATTCAATATACTTTGATTTCAGCCTAAAGGATTCCAGTTAGCAACAAACTTCCTCTGCTTTTACTATCTAGAAATTGTCTTAATTTCGCCTTCTGGGACTCCTATTATGCATATGTTGATATACTTGCTATTATCCCACAAGCACCTTAGGCTCTATTCATTTGTATTCATTCTTCTTGCTCTGCTCCTCAGACTGGACATCAACTGACCTATCACCAAGATTCTGATTATTTAATCTAGCTGTTCAAATCTCTATTGAACTCTTTCAGTAAATTTTTAATTTATCTACTTTTCAGTGCAATAATTTTTAAAATTTTGTAATTATATTTGGCTGCACTGGGTCTTTGCTGCTGAGCACAGGCTTTCTCTAGCTGCAGCAAGCAAGGGCTACTCTTAGCTAAGGTACAGTGCACAGGCCTCTCCATTGCTTCTCCTGTTGTGGAGCACAGGCTCTAAGTGTGCAGGCTCAGCAGTTGTGACGCATGGGCTTAGTTGCCCCATGGTATGTGGGATCTTCCCAGATCAGGGACTGAACTTGTGGCCCCTGAATTGGCAGGTGGATTCTTAACCACTTCACCATCAGAGAAGCCTTCAGTTCAATAATTCCTACTCAATTCCTTTTTATAATTTTAATTCTTTATGAATATTCTCTATGTATTAATACATAATACTCCCTATTTCCCACAGCCCCTTGCCTATGGTTTCCTTTAGCTCTTTGAGCATATTTAGGATAGCTGATTTAAAGTCTTTGTCTAGTAAGTATGTCTGGATTTCCTTGGGGATGGTTTCTATTTCTTTCTTCCCCTCCTATTCTAATAATTGTTGATAAGCCATGAAATTCTTCAAACTGAAAATTACATTTTTAACACTGCAATGTCGTAATTCTGGAAATCAGATTCTTTTTCCCAGAGTCTGACATTGTAACTTGCTGAGGACTATAGTCATCACTTTGTTTAGTGGTTTTTCCAAACTATTCTTGCAAAGACTGTATTCTTCCTCATGTGTCATCAGTGAAGTTTCTGCTCTATTATTTAAGCAGTCATCAAGTGCTTTCAGAGAAATTTCCTTAAATGTTAGATGCAAAAAATAACACACCAACAAACAAAACACATCCCAGCTATTTTAATATTTGTACATTGGCTCTGAGCTAGGGTGCTCTTTTGATGTTTAGCTGCTGCTGCTGCTAAGTCACTTCAGTCGTGTCCAACTCTGTGCAACCCCATAGATGGCAGCCCACCAGGCTCCGTTGCCCTTGGATTCTCCCAGCCCAGAGCACCGGAGTGGGTTGCCATTTCCTTTCCAATGCATGAAAGTGAAGTCGCTCAGTCGTGTCCGACTCCTAGCGACCCCATGGATTACAGCCTACCAGGTTCCTCCATCCATGGGATTTGCCAGGCAAGAGTACTGGAGTGGGTTGCCACTGCCTTCTCTGTGACGTTTAGCTAGACTCTCCTATAACTCCGTCTTAACTTACCTCCACTTCCATGGAGCACAACTATCAACAAGAAATACAAGGCCACTCAAGTCTTTTCCAAGTATGCATCAGGGCCTGAGCATTGCTTTGTATTCCCTAGGCAGTAGCCTTTGAAAGCTCTTATTCCCTTTAATGTCTTTATTCTCATCCTCCTCCTTCCTAAGCTTTTTAGTCTGTCTACTGCTGGTCCTATCTGCCATCTCTTGGCCAGATGGGTTATAGGTGGTATACGTGTTTTTAAATTTTTAAAATAGATGACATTTTGAGGTGGGTGAAACAAAAGGCAAATCTTTGTGCTGGTAGCTCAGTAAACTATCAGATGAGTTAAAAGGCACACCCACTTTTAAAAAACAAAACTGTATACGCTGCCCTTCACTGAACTCCCCATCACTAGTAAGCCACAAATGGAATGTAGGTTGCCATTCCCATGACTGCTGCTAAGCTGGGAAATAGGGCATGGTAGGCAGGTAAGCAAAAGGTCACAACACTTTCTTTCCAGAATTTATTGGCTTCTTTCTTCATTAAACATTACCCTGGTTACTACAACTGTTTTTATTAGATTTCAGTGATCCAAAAGTTGATTTTGTCCATTTTGGGCAGCATAATGATTTGCTTCAGAGAAAGAACTGATTTTTTACTGAAGAAAATGACAGAGTCATTTTCCCACCATGTCTCCCAAAAGCATTTGCAAATTATTACTTTTAACTTACAATATTAAGCCCTTTATTTTCTTTCCTCACATCTCATTTCTTCAGGCTGGTTCATCTAGATGAGACATCCTTTCCTCTGTTCTTCAAAACTTTTATTCAAACTTTAAAGTATTCTCTAGAAACCATTCTCTAAACTTCCAGGTTGAGTTAAGTGCCCCTTACTTATACTGCCATAGCACCTGTTCTTTAACAAATCATCACATTCCTGAAATGACCTGTTATATATCTGTCTATCCCACCAAAGAGCAACTTGACAGCAGTCACATCTGTAATGCATTGCCTTCAGGAATAATTTTATAACAAGCAATGAATCTCAACCAGAGGGGTATAATCTCAACATTTTAGATTACAGGTTCCTCTTTTCTACTCCTAAAGCCTAGCATAATGCCTAACATCCAGCAGCTACACAGTGAATATAATTATTGCATGGACTTACATAGTTTAGGCGATACAGAGAAACAAAGAGGCATATAATGAAATAAATACCACAATCTTATTTTTCACTGTAGCAACTTACGTTCTGGTTGTTTTTCATTGGGTGTTATGGATCGCACAAAATCTTGTGGTGTCATAAACACTTCAGATTCACCATGCTCACTGATTACTTTCAAGGTGGCAAAATAGCGGAAGATTTTATCTGGTGTGGAATATGCACGAATCCTATTCTCATATTCCATCACCTAAAATTAGAAATTCAGAAAGTGTTACTGTATTAACCAATTCTCATTTTCACGTATTTTCTCTTACTTGGGAGAAATTTTATACCATTTTTCCTATAGCTGTTTTTTTTTTTAATATTAGAAATCACTTGTGTCTCAAAAACCTATGATATACTATTCATACTTCAGTTGAAGCAATGATTGTATAAGTTTTGTTTAGAATGTTTTTTAAGGTTTTTTTTTTTAGTTGGAGGATGATTGCTTTACAGTGTTGGTTGGTTTCTGCTGTGCAGCATCACAAATCTGTCATAACTCTCTCTCTATATATATACATACATATATATATATGTAAATCCCCTCCCTTTTAAAACAACTTTATTTTACTTAAATTTTGGCTGTATTGGGTCTTCAGTACTGCATGAGAGCCTTCTCTAGTTGCTGCCAGTGAAAGTAATCTCAGCTCTAGGGTGTGCAGGCTCAGTAGTTGTATAAGCCCACAGGCTTAGTTGCCCTAAGCCATGTGGAATAGTCCTGGACCAGCGACTGACCGGTGTCCCCTGCAATCCAAGGTGGATTCTTAACCACTGGGCCACCAGGGAAGCCTTAGAAGTTTTTGAATAGTTTCCTAATTTCCTAAATCATTGAA
The DNA here is from genome assembly GCA_917880005.1 of Nanger dama. NCBI lineage: Eukaryota > Metazoa > Chordata > Mammalia > Artiodactyla > Bovidae > Nanger > Nanger dama. The sequence continues at coordinate 17,116,737 of CAKJTW010000028.1, read as the reverse complement.
AGCAAGCAAAAGAAAAATGTCATACAAGAATTCAAAAGTCTCAGTCAAAGGCTCCATACACATGAGAGCCTATCATTTTTTAAATATCAAGTTTTCTGGAAGGGACAGTTTTACTTTCATGCAATTTCCTGAATTCTAAAACAAAACAGACATGGGACTTTCACAGATCTGAACAACTCTTTCAAATACAAAGTACATTAAACAACAGCATAAAAATAAAATTACATATCACAGAAACTCAATTATTAACATGTCTGAAGCAAAGACTTTTATTTTGGACTGAAACATTAGACTTCAGAGAACATTTAAATATAGCATATTTAGAAAAGAGTAGATGTGGGAAGAACACAAGAAAATATTTGAATAGGAACAAAATTATATATGGCATACATTTAACTAAAAGAGTATAACATTAACATAAAAGCTAATATAAAAGTTAATATAATGTTAATATAAAAGTCCATTTCCTTCTCTAGCTCCCAAGACCTCATCTGTACATGAAACATACAAAAATACTGTTATCTTTTGCATAATATTCTTATACAACCTATATAGTACTTTGGTGAAAAGATATCTCTCATACCTGAATTTTATATGTTGAGATAACCAATACTAAATAGTATCTTATAAATAACTGGCTAGAAAATATGTGAAGGCAATATGATCAATTATTGGATTATTATTTAGATCCATACAATATGGATCTAAATCCATATTATAAGGTAATTATCCTTCAAATAAAAATTTAAAAAAATCTATCAGTGAATTCAATGTCTATAAAAAAACATTATTCAATGTCTATATTTAAAAAAAAATTATTATTGTCTTCTAAATTCCATATATATGTGTCACTATACTGTATTGGTGTTTTTCTTTTGGCAAAACAAATACAGTGTTGTAATTAAAAAATAAAAATAAATAAAATAAAATAAAATAAAACTCAACATTCAAAAAATGAAAAAAAATAAAAAAATAAAAAATTATTAATGTTTTAATTTGCTTTATTAACACAGCTATTACTGTAACTGCCATTTCTGGCTAGATGGTCACTTTGATGTCACCGAGAGCAGCTGGTTAACAATGGACTCAATTCCATTACCAGATGTGCTTTCAGTCACCAAGAAAGGAATGCTAATTTGTAACTATACGTGACAGGAATCTTTCTAGAGCTAATTTGCATTAACGTCTGAATACTGATTTCAGAAAATTTTTCAATAGATTTGGCACATGGCAGACACACTAAGCATTTCCTTAGCAGCCTTTCAACCCCTTAGCAGCCTTGAAACTTGGCCACAAGTCTTAAACCAAAGGCATTTTATATTTTACTTCATCTGCTGGGTCATACCAGCTACAAAACAAAAATAATCAGCTTGCAATATTTAGGGTATAAGCTACAGCTACTGTCAAAGATGGCTTTGTCAACTAAAATGTTAAGTCAATCATATGTAAGATAAAGGTAGAAAAAGAACAACTTAAAAGTCAATGATTTACAGACTGAAAATCAGATCCTTCATTGTTACCCAAAAAATACACTGCTGAATATAACTGATTAATTTTAGTTTGAAATAATAGGTAAAGTAACAGACTTCCTGCATTTCTGCATTTTAGAGTTTAATATAGATATATGGTATAGTATATTGTTGATTTTTTTCACTTAGCAATCTAGCTTTTATTAAAGTTTTTATTAAATTTGTTACAATATTGTTTCTTCTCCAAAAGGCATGTGAAAAGATGCTCAACACTGCTAAGTATCAGAGAAATGCAAACTAAAACTATAATGAGGGCCTGACACCAGTCAGAATGGTCATCATCAAAAAGTTCACAAACAATTAATGCTGGAGAGGGCGTGGTAAAAGGGAATCCTCCCACACTGTTGATGGGAATGTAAATTGGTACAGGCACTACAGAGAACAATATGGAGGTCCCTTAAAAAACTAAAAATAGAGCTACCACATGATCCAGCAATTCCACTTCTGAGCATATATCTGGAGAAAAACATTGTTTGAAAAAAAATCCATGTATCCCAGTGTTCAATGCAGTACTGTTTACAATAGCCAAGAGATGGAAGCAAACTAAATATCTATTGACAGATGAATAGATATGTGGTACATATACTCAAGGGAATATTACTCAGCCATTAAAAAGATGAAATAATGCCATTTATAGCAACACAGATGGACCTAGAGTTTATCATATGAAGTAAAGTAAGTCAGAAGGACAAATATCATATGATATTGGCTTATGTATGAATTTAATTAAATGATACAAATGAACTTATTTGCAAAATAGAAATAGACTCATAGACTTAAGAGAACAAACTCATGGTGAGGAGAGGGACAGACTCAGAGTTTGGGACTGACATGTATACACTGCTCTATTTAAAATAGATAATGAACAAGGAATACTGTATAGCACAGGGAATTCTGCTCAATATTCTATAATAACCTAAATGGAAAAAGAATTTGAAATAGATACTTGCATGTGTAAACTGAATCACAGTGCTATACACCTGAAATTAACATAATATTGCTAATCAACTATACTCTAATGTAAAATAAAAAGTTTTTTTTTTTTAAGAAGATAGATAACAAGTTTTGGTGAGGGTATCGAGAAAAGTGGATACTTCTGCACTGCTGGTGGAAATGTTAAATTGATTCAGTCACTAAGGAAAACATTATGGAGGTTCTTCAAAAAATTAAAAAGAACTACCATATGACTCAATAATCCAGCTTTGGGGTATATAACCAAAGGAAATGAAATCAGCATCTTAAAGCGGTATCTGTACTCCATGTTCATTGCAGCTTTGTTCACAATAGCCAAGGTATAGAAAAAATCTATGTGCCCATCATGGAATCTCAAGGGACTCCAAAGAACCAATATAATTTTGAAAGAATAACAAAGTTGGAGGACTCTAACTTTCTGATTTCAAAACTTATTGCAGTCATAAGAAGAATGTGGTATTGGCATAAAGATAGGCATATACACCAAACAAACAGAAAAGAAAGCCCAGAAATAACCCTCATATATATCATCAAATGATTTTGGAAAAGAGTGCCAAAATCATTCAGTGGAGAAAGGACAGTCTTTTTGACAAATAGTGTTGGGAAAACAGAATATCCACATACAAAACAAAAAACATACAAAAAAATGAAGCTGGGGGTGTCCCTGGTGGTCCAATGGTTAAGACTTCCAACTCCACTGCAGTGGGCGCGGGTCTGATTCCTAGTCAGGGAAGTTCTGTATGCTGTAAGATGCAGCCAAAAGAAAAAAAACAAAACAAAAAACAAGGAAACTTTTAAAAAAGATGAAGTTGCACCCTTATCTAACTCCATATTCAAAAATTAACACACAGTGAATCAAAGACCAAAATCAAAGATCTAAAACTAGAAAACTCTTAGAAGAAAACGTAGAATAAAGCTTCAAGACACTAGATTTAGCAGTGCTTTCCTGGATGTGACGCCAAAAGCATATGCAATAATAGGAAAAAAGAAAGACTTCATGGGTGTACCCATGGCTGATTATTGTTGTTTGGCAGAAAACCACAAAATTCTGTAAAGCAATTATCCTTCAATTAAAAAAATTAAGTGGCCAAAGAGAAGGTACCATATGTAAGTTAAAAAACACTTGCTGTACATCAAACAATAATATCAATAGAGTAAAAAGGTAATCCTCAGGAATTAGCAATCAGATCATATAGAAAACTACTAAAACTCCATTAAAGAAAATTTTAAAATGGGCAAAGGATGTGAACAGACATTTCTCCAAAGAAGATATACAAATGGCCGAAAAGCACTTGAAAAAATGCTCAACATCATTGATCATCAGGGAAATGCAAATGAAAACTACACCAAGATACAACCTCAGATCTATTAGGATGGCTAATAACAAAAAGACAAAAATAACAAGTGTTAGCAAAGATGTCGTAAAAGAGGAACCCTTGCTGGTGGGAACGTCAAATGGGGCAGCACTGCCAAAAACAGTGCTTCCATAAAAGCAAGCAGTTCCATTAAAAACACACACAACTGAAAACAGAATTACCATATGATAATGCAATTTCACTTCTGGGTATATACCCCAAAGAATGAAAAGCAAGGTCTCCAAGAGATATGTGTATACCCATGTTCAGAGCATCATTATTTACAATAGGTAAAATGTGGAAGCAACCTAAATATCCATAAACAGATGAATGGATAAGCAAAACATGGTATAGACATACAGTGGAATACTACTCAGCCCTAAGAAATTCTGACATATGCTATGCCGTGATAACCCTTGAGAACTAGGTGCAATAAGCCAATTACAAAAATACAAATGCTATACGAATCCACTTGCATGAGGTTTTTCTTTCTTAGGTATTCAAAAATCATAGAAAGTGGAATGGTGGTTGCTAGGGGATCGGGGAGAGGGGATAGTAGGGAGTTATGTTTAATGGGTATAGATTTTCAGTGTTATAAGATGAAACATTCATGAAGATGGATGATGGTGATGGTTGCACAATATTATGAATGTTTTTATTACCACTAAACCATACACTCAGAATTGGTTAAGATGGTAAATGTTACGGTATATGTGTTTACCACAAAAAATATTGGAAGAAAAAGAAAAGAGACCTTGAGGGAGTACTGAAAGAACTAATGAGAAAAAATATGAAAAATATTTAAAAGATATACAGGATGCATTGTAAGGATTCAAAAGAAAAGAAAGGATATTTTAAAAGAATTCCAAAAGAAAAGAAATGACAGTGAATCAGTACTGAAGCAATGTGTAAGAATTTTTCAGAATTGAGAACTTGAGGTTTCAAAAGGGACAGTAAAATTAAAACTAAAAAAATAAAACAAAGCTACATAAAATAAAAGAAAGAAGCATGCACAAACTAACAACAATAGTATGCCATGAACCAAGTGATATGACTGTCCTAGATCTTTGTGCTTGAGAATTTTTTAAAATTAAATAAAACACACAGAACAACCAGGCCATGCACAGGAATAAAAACAAATTCAGGACACTTGTTTACATCTGAAGAGAAAGAGAGAAAAATGAGGTTAGGAGAGTACACAACAATGTATTTTTTATATTCACTGTTTCTTCTTACAAAAAAAGGAAAACACAAAAAACTAATATTGCCAAATGTTAAAACCTGATAAAAATGAGTGTGGGTACATGTATATTTATTATAGTAGTCTCTATTTTTCTCACTGGATATTTAAAATATTACAGAAAAATCACGAGAACATAAAAGAACAAAAGCAAAAGTTTACATGAAAATGATGGCTCAGAGGTAAAGAATCGGCCTGCAATGTAGGAGACACGAGAGGTGAGAAGATCCCCAGAAGAGGAAATGGCAACCTACTCCAGTATTCTTGCCTAGAAAATCCCATGGACAGAGGAGCTTGGTGGCCTACAGGCCACGGGGTCACAAAGACTGAGCCACGGACATGACTGAGCTACTGAGCATGCAGGCATGATGATATCAAAGGCAGCATGTAAAGATGGTAGCAGTTTGGTATTCCAGGGTAAAAATCTGAATAGGGTAGTATCTAGGAAAAAGTGTATGATCAAAAATGAAGCTTATTATTTTTTAATTGAAAGATAATTGCTTCACAATATTATATTGGTTTCTGCCGTATATCAACATGAATCAGCCACAGGTATACCTATGTCCTCTTCCTCTTGAACCTCCATCCCACCTCCCACCCCATCCCACCTTGATGAAAGGTTGTCACAGAGCCCGGTCTGAGTTCCCTGAGTAATACAGCAACTTTCCACTGGCTACCTATTTTACAGATGGTAATGTATATGTTTCCATGCTACTCTCTCCATTTGTCCCACTCTCTACTTTTCCTCTCCCTGTATCCACAGTCTGTTCTCTATGTCTGTGTCTCCACTGAAACGGAAAGTGTTAGTCACTCAGTCATGTCCAGTTCTTTGCAACCCCATGGACTGTAGCCCTCCAGACTCCTCTGTCCATGGAATTTTTCAGGCAAGAATACTGGAGTGGGTTGCCATTCCCTTCTTGAGGGGATCTTCCCTCCCCAAGGATCAAACCCAGGTCTCCCACAATGTGGGCAGATTCTTTTTCTTTACCATCTGAGCCACCAGGAAGCCACCAATGGAAGTCTTCATTGCTGCCCTGCAAATATGTTTATCAGTACCACTGTTCTAGATTCCAAATGTATGCATTGCTACTACTACTACTAAGTCCCTTCAGTCGTGTCCGACTCTGTGCAACCCCACAGACGGCAGCCCACCAGGCTCCTCCGTCCCTGGGATTCTCCAGGCATTAATATATGATATCTGTTTTTTTCTGACTTACTTCATTCTGTATAATAGGTTTTAGGTTCATCCGTCTTATTAGAACTGACTCAAAAGCATTCCTTTTTATGGCTGAGTAATATTCCATTGTATACATGTACTACAACTAAAAATGAAGCTTATAATTTAATTAATGAGAGAAAAATCTTCAACATGTTTATATACAGACTATGTAAAAGAATGAATAACAAAGAGTAACTAAAAAGGGATAGAGAAAGAATAAGTGTTTAAATAGGTTTACGGGGACAAAATGACAAATGGGATGACTGCCTATTCACTTTAGTGAAAGACTATATTTCAGATTTAGATTAAAAAGGGTTTATAGCTTTGGGAGTTACCAATTAAGTAAACTACACTGATAGCTTTTATTTTTCTGTGAAATATAAGATATAGTCAACTCAATTGCTAAGTATAAAGTAGAAGCAGTAAATGGAAGATTCAAAAACAAATGTTTATTTGGGTCATTTTAGCCCTACATTATAAAATGTAACATTTGACTATAAATGAAACTGCTGGTGGCAAGATAAATTTAAACTTTCCTTAAGTTCACTCAGGGCAAAAGATTAAATAGATGTATCATTTTGGAAACATGGCATGATGGATAATTAACTTGTAATGCATAAATTCTGTTCAAATTCACTTTAACCAGAAGTGTATTTGGGGAATGACATATTTAAGAACTTCCTCCAAGTAAACAGAAGATCCAAATTCTCAAAGGAACTATTCTTGCTTGCAACTATACATGCTCTCCAGCACACATAAAGTAACTCAAATTATCTTGTATTGATTAGTTATATTTTTTAGCAAGTAAAGTTAGTTTTCTCAATTCCAATGTCAACATGCAAAATGTCTAAGAAATTCAGTCTTTTGACTTTTCATCACATGTCTGCTGAATTCAAGCACCCACCATCACAGGGATTACTAGAGAGGAACTAAAACTTTTCACAGGTAAAGCTATATACAACAACATACTTTGTTAAAGATTTTAAATGCGAAAGTTATGTAAAGTTTATGCTGTCCTCAAAAAGTCGTTGATTTGTAGACTTCCAAAGAGATCTTCTTCTGCCTTTATAATTTGGCATCATAGATCAGTATATCACAGACTCAACTTCACATATATGAGAACCTTCAGCCAGCATGAGAAAGATCCAAAAGCAATGATCACCTTACGTAGTTGAATTGAAGAACAAAGAAAAGATATATTAATCTTGATTACAAATCCTATATTCTTCTCACTACCCCAATTAACTTCACATTCAAAGAATACATTTGCCTTAGAACATGATGGAAAACTGCAAAGAAATGAATCACTTCAAAGAGAATATAAATCATTTGAAATATCTGATAAAAGACTCAACAGCATTATTCTAAAATATAATGAACTATAGTTCTAATTAATTTATAAGATTGTGTTCCATACTTTTCTATCTCTGAATCCAGAACGTTTCTTCTTTTTCTCTTCTGGATAAGGCTCAAGATAAACACCTGCAGCCTTTTTTTCAGCATTACAATCATCCCCTTCCTCTTTACTCTTCCCTTTATCACCAAGTTCACTCTTGATGTTGTTTGCAGATGGTGGAGATTCTGCAAGGGCCCTGGATATGCAAAAAATAAAAATTAAAAATCTATCAATCAAGAAGGTCCATCATATTAAACAAAGATTCTCAGGTAGAGCTTAGCAGGAGTAACACCAATGAAATTCATTAAAAGTTCTACAAGAAAAGGTTGCTCAAAAATTAAAAATAGAACTAACATAAAATCCAGCAATTCCACTTATGATTATATATCCAAAAGAACTGAAAGCAGGGTCATAAGGAGATTTTTGCACTCATGTTAATAGCAGCATTACTCATAATAGCTAAAACATGGAAACAACTCAGATATATACTGACAGATAAAATGGATAAAAGAAATATGGTATACTCATATAACAGAATATTAAGCCAGAAATCAATGCCTTTTCCATAAAAGAGACAACTGGAAGAATAGAAGTACACGCAGGAATAGGATGGTCCGTTTACACTCACCTTTTCCACAAAAGACCAGTACTTGCAGTTACTGCAGATGCTCCAAGAAAAGCCACCATCATTAGCCGTCGCCTGATCTGCGTGGGCTGTGATCCTCCATGGTACCATCGAGAGCCCACTGCCAGCTCTGCCAATGCAGAAAGTGAGTTAAGACGAAACATCCTATGGACAAAAAGTAGAAATATTATTCCTAGCAAATGGCAGTGACAGTGATGATGATGATAATAATAGTATTAAAGCCAATAAACACTAGATATTTAATGGCAGACAGTATTCTAAACACTTGACAATATCATGTATTATCCCATTAAATCCTCAGAACAATCAAATGAGACAAATACTATGACCCATAAACCTGATATATCAGTCAAGGTACAATTAGAAGAAACCACATGGTAATTTGAACAGGGAAAGTTTAATATAAAGCATTATTAATTACAACAGGCAAAGAAGTACTAAGGGGTAGAGACTTCAGATATAGGGAGCAGTCACTACTTACAGGGCTACTTCAGAGTAACAAAAAAGGAATATATCTGTAAAGGGGCCACTCTCAATTGGGCTGAGATCAGACACTGCGGTGAGGACGCAGCTATGGACGTCTGAGAACTTTGCTAAGTGCTATACCAAAAGAACTCACTGTAAAGCCATCCACAAGTGACTGAAGGAGAAACGGGCATTTCTTCTAGATTACATGTCTTTTTGTAGTGGCAGTTCATTTAAATCACAAGAAGTAACCACGCTTCTCCTTTTTATTTTATCAAAGCATAGTTTACTTCTTCCTGATTTAAATTATCTTGTACTTTGTACATATACTCACATATTTACATATTTGTAACATACATAAGTTTGCCCCATCTTCAACATACACATTTGGTTCTGAGTTTCCTTTAAGGTCAAAATTACTCTTTACCTTTCTGAAAACAGTCTAACACAGTGGTTGTTACATTATAACTGCTTAAAATATTTAACAATTTTACTTTAATGTGAAAAATGTCAAGTTACAAATTACACAGGTACTGGCTCTGTACATCTAAGTACATTTCTCAGCCCCAATATACTATGTCTTTTGTTGTTTGGGTCCAAGTCAAGTTAGACTATTTAGCTGTCTCCCTGAGCTGGTTACTGACTCTTCTCTGAGATCAATAACTATAATCTCAAATATATCTTTCTCCTAGCCTCCTTCATTCAACCTGGCTCCAACATCAAAGCTGGAGCTAAATCTTGCCCTTACAGATAAAGTGGGAAATAATTAGTTTTTTCTATGTCATATAACATAAGCTTCAGCAACACAATTATTACATCCCTTCCTATCCTAGAAGTCATCTCATTTTATTGCACATAATCTAGCAAATTCCAGCACCAAGGAGATTGTCCTTTTGTTATCTTCCTGTCAGTCAACTTCCAATTCATTTTTAAATTAACATTTTCCAAACCCACAAGTGCATTCATACACAGCATTGCTTTTGTCTATAACAAAAACAAGCATAACTAAAATACTCATATCTGGTGAAAACAGTATTCATCACTGACAACAGTAAGAAAAGGGCACTTGAAAGTTTTCAATGTGAAAGACAGATAACAACTAATTCAAAAGCTGGACCAGAGATTTCCCTGGCAGTCCGGTGGTTAAGATTCTGTGCTCTCACTTCTGAAGGCCTGGGTTCAATCTCTGATTGGGGAACTAAGGTCGCGCAAGCTGTGTAGCATGGCCAAAAAAAAAAAATCTAACTGCATAGGAGATGTGGAAGACAAACAGGAAAAAAACTAAAATAATAACAACATTAAGTAATATAGAAATCCAATGACTCAAGATCTAGTCTCAACTCTACTACTAAACAGCTGTGCACAAAGTAAGCTCATCTCTCCTCCCCAAAGAAGAGTCTATCTACTGATAAGACAACTGCCTACAGGAGTTTTAGGGTTTTTTTCTCTCTTTCATGTTCTCATACCTCTGGTGAAAAAAGATAACACAAAATTTAATCTATTTCAGTTAGGGGGAGAGACTAAAACAGTACATACATGGTTCAAAACTTACTAGCTTTGAGAACCCATTTCTGTATGCTATGGCTTCAGAAGATTTTAAACATTGGAAGTCCTGAGTTATAGGAACATTCCACTTACATTTGGAATTGTAATTCAAATGTTACTGTCTACACCTCATTTCACCACTGATTTTAATCTCATTCTCCAAAGTACACATAAAAATATATATCTGTTCATCTTTTCTAGTGTAATTTCCAAAGATGCAAAGTAAACTTGAGGGAAAAATTATCTCACTGAGAACAGACTATTATAATTTAACTCCTAGCTTTGTACTGAAGAAATGGTGTAACTAGTTGAATGTGCTAATTTTTGATAAGAGACCATTTAAACAGATTTAAGGAGATCCACTTTCTGGAAAATTGAATAGGCCAACTGGCAGCAGTTATATAGTAATGAAGATTAACATGTACATTTATGACATGGATTAAATAAAATCAAAACCAGTGGATTTTTCTCTGCCCTAAGAGTCCTCATCCTTCTCCAAAAAGAACCATGCCTCTAAAAAATAGCTTTTATGTGAACTGAAAAAAGATGAAGAGGTATTTCTAATCAAGAAATGTCAGGGGAAGCAAGTAAAAGACAATTCTGTACGAAGCAAAGCATTATCCATGCAACAAGAAACAGAACAAGTTAGTTAAACACAACAAAAACCTGTAACAGTATAACATTGCTGTGTTTCCATATCTATTATTTTTAAACTATTATGCTTAAAGTGTCGCTTTCAGTAAATTTCAAAGGGGCACAGAACCAGAAAATTACTTAATTAAACATCCCTATTTTACAGGTGAAGGAACAAAGATCCAGATAAGTTATGCAGTTTACTCATAGCTAATTAGTACAAAAACCTACAGTAGATCCTAAAATTCTTGATTCCCAAATAAGCAACCCAAGGAAGGGGAATCACTTTAATTAACTGTTCACAGCAAAATAAATATAACAGCCACACTTCAAAAGGAGATCAAGTGTCCAACCATAGAAAGAGAAACAATTTTATAACAGACTACAATGTAATACAAATATTAAAATTATAACCCTTGCTGCTGCTGCTGCTAAGTCGCTTCAGTCGTGTGTGACTCTGTGCGACCCCAATAGACAGCAGCCCACCAGGCTTCCCCTGTCCCTGGGATTCTCCAGGCAAGAACACTGGAGTGGGCTGCCATTTCTTTCTCCAGTGCATCAAAGTGAAAAGTGAAAGTGAAGTCTCTCATTGGTGTCCAACTCTTCGCGACCCCATGGACTGCAGCCTACCGGGCTCCTCCGTCCATGGGATTTTCCAGGCAAGAGCACTGGAGTGGGGTGCCACTGCCTTCTTCTTAATTAACTGTTCACAGCAAAATAAATATAACAGCCACACTTCAAAAGGAGATCAAGTGTCCAACCATAGAAAGATAAATAATTTTATAAGAATAGACTACAATGTAATACAAACATTAAAATTATAGCCATTAGAAAGTATTAAATATTATTTCACAAGCCAACAGAAAGCTGTGCTAAAGATATAAAAAGACAGTTGGAAAAAGAAATAAACATGGCTCTGTAAGGTATGAAAAGATACTTAATATCACACTTAATAAAAGAATGCAAATTAAAAATATACTGAGGGCTTCCCTGGTGGTCTAGTGGTTTAGAATCCATCTGCCAATGCAGGGGACATGGATTCAATCCCTAGTCTAGGAAGATCCCACATGCCATGGAGCAATTAAGCCAGTGTATCACAAACTAAGCCCATGCACAACAACTACTGGAGCCTGAGTGCCTAGAGCCTGTGCTTCGCAACAAGAGAAGCCACCTCAATAAGCAGCCCATGCATCACAACAAAGAGTGACCCTCATTTGCAACTAGAGAAAGCCTGCATGCAGCAACGACGAACCAGCACAGCCAAAAATAAAATAAATAAGTCCTTAAAAAAAAAAAAAAGCTATACTGACATTCACTCATTATGCTGGCAAAACCCAGACGTTTGAAAACATACTTGTTAGCAGTGCTGTAGAAACGGCACTGCTGAGGAATGTGTAAATTGGTACAATCTATGGAGGGCAATTTGGTAATATCCATCAAAATCACTCAAATAAGTTGCATACAATGACATAGCAATTCCACTTCTGATTTAATACACTACTGATACACTTGCACACCTCTGAAATTACACATATAGACAGTTATTCATTGAATAATAACTGTAACAAACCCGCCTCTTTGTGACCTCATGGACTACAGGCTGTCAGGCTCCTCTGTCCATGGAACTCCCCAGGCAAGAATAATGGAGTGGGGAACCACTTCCTTCTCCAGGGGATCTTTCCAACCCAGCGATCAAACCTGTGTCTCCTGCATTGCAGGCAGATTCTTTACCATCTGAGCCACCAGAAAAGCCCATGAAACAAACAGCAAAAGCTAAAAATCACCCCAAAGAGAATCAAGAGAGAACTGCTTAAACTATGATAATATACACAAGGCAATAAAACATAGAGATTAAAAGAAAAAGAAAAAAGCTATGTATATATTTGAAAAGATTTTCAAAACATATTCTTATCTTACTAAAGCAAGGTGTGGGATAGCATATGTAGTACACTACCATTTATGTAAAAGAGGGGAAATAAGAATGCATATTCGTATATTCTTATTAACTCTGGAAGGACACACCAATAGTGTGTGTCCTATACCAATACGAATAAAAGTAAGTAATACCAATAGTGCTCTCAGGGTTAAGAAATGGGTAAGATATCAGATGGAGATTTTTATGACATAGCATTCCATTTTTAAAACTATGCTTATGTATTCATCTAGACAAAGAGTACTTCAAACAAGCATCTTCACTGAAGTTTAAAGACAGAATACAAGGTAATATGTGCATGCCAATTAAATAATGTAAAATATATGTGCAGCTTTTTAATTTAGGAAAAATATTTAGATGATGCAAATAAAACTTAATGATTACTCTGGGGAAAGAGTTTACTTAAACTTTCTCATTCAGAGAAAAATAAAGGCAGGCCTAGGTTGATGTTTTGTCATTTACCAGCCCTATGAACAGGCTGAGGCCCAATAATGCCTCAGAAAACAACCTAGTGAGTGAGGTCTGCTCAGTCGTGTCTGACTCTTCATGACCCCATGTACTTAAGCCTGCCACACTCCCATGGGGTTTCTCAGGCAAGAATACTGGAATGGTTGCCATTTCCTTCTCCAGGGGATCGTCCTAACCCTGGGTAGGGATCACACCCAAGTCTCCCACATTGCAGGCAGACCACCTTAAAGGGCCCTTAAGCTTATATAACTTATATGTGGAGTACATCATGAGGAACACAGGGCTGGAAGAAGCACAAGCTGGTATCAAGATTTCCAGGAGAAATATCAATAACCTCAGATATGCAGATGACACCACCCTTATGGCAGAAAGTGAAGAGGAGCTAAAAGCCTCTTGATGAAAGTGAAAGAGGTGAGTGAAAAAGTTGGCTTAAAGCTCAACATTCAGAAAACGAAGATCATGGCATTTGGTCCCATCACTTCATGGGAAATAGATCTGGAAACAGTGGAAACACTGTCAAGACTATTTTGGGGGCTCCAAAGTCACTGCAGATGGTGACTGCAGCCATGAAATTAAAAGACACTTACTCCTTGGAAGGAAAGTTATGATCAACCTAGATAGCATATTAAAAAGCCAGAGATATTATTTTGCCAACAAAGGTCTGTCTAGTCAAGGCTATGGTTTTGCCAATGGTCCTGTATGGATGCGAGAGGTGGACTGTGAAGAAAGCTGAGTGCCAAAGAATTGATGCTTTTGAACTATGGTGCTGGAGAGACTCTTGAGAGTCCCTTGGACTGCAAGGAGATCCAACCAGTTCACCCTAAAGGAGACCAAGGACTGATGCTGAGGCTGAAACTCCAATACTTTGGACACCTCATACGAAGAGTTGACTCACTGGAAAAGACCCTGATGCTGGGAGGGACTTGGGAAAGGAGGAGAAGGGGACGACAGAGGATGAGATGGCTGGATGGCATCACTGACTTGATGCACATGAGTTTGGGTGAACTCCGGGGAGTTAGTGATGGACAGGGAGGCCTGGCGTGCTGCGATTCATGGGGTGGCAAATAGTCGGACACGACTGAGCGACTGAACTAAACTGAACTGAAGCTTTAACTCCCTGTATTGACTCCCTATATTATGGCAAATTTCCCCAGTAAGATAAGACTTACTTAAATCAAATTCACATCCCAATACTCTGATTACTGGCACATCCTGATTCAACTTATCAAACTATTAGGATTCCACACTTTATCCTGAGCCTGACTTAAAATACCTGCTTACACTCTATGTTATGCCCTTGGTATTTATGACCTTTGACAACTGCATATTTAAAGAACAACTGCACATTTAAAGAACAACTGCCTGGCTCTTGCATTCCAGACACTGGCCTACATAAACCTCTTTTGTACTATTTCTGTTTGTCACTCAGCACTACTGTTAAAAGCAATATCTGATAATACTAAGGCCAAGATATATTTCTAAGATCCATCTATATTTGGCAATCAATAAAACTCAGACCTCAACTAAAACCTCAGCTTTTAAAGTGTTTAGTTTACATGAACTAAGATTCTGAGAAAATGAGGACTAAGTGTTCTTTATATCTGTATTTCTAGACTTTAATACAGTATCTGTCACAGCTAGTTTATACAAGTGATGGTCCAGGGAAGTCCATGAACCTGGAAATATAGCTGTTCCCTGAGAACTACAATGTAAAATCAGCAATATCTCGAGTACTCACAACTTTATAGTCATCTGAATGGCAGCTGTATACTAACCACAGAATTGGATTCAGTAGGCCATCAGAGCCTCAATCATTAAGTATCTTAATTATACACTTAACTCTCCTTTATTCTATTTCTATGCTCACTTAAATTGAAGAAAGTGGGGAAAACCACTAGACCATTCAGGTATGACCTAAATGAAATCCCTTATAATTATATACAGTGGAAGTGACAAATAGATTCAAGGGAATAGACCTAATAGATAGTGCCTGAAGAACTATGGATGGAGGTTCATGACATTGTACAGGAGGCAGTGATCAAATCATCTCCAAGAAAAAGAAATGCAATGAGGCAAAATGGTTGTTTGAGGAGGCCTTACAAATAACTATGAAAAGAAGAGAACCGAAAGGCAGAGAAAAGGAAAGATACACCCATTTGAATGCAGAGTTCCAAAGAACAGCAAGGAGAGTTAAGAAAGCCTTTCTCAGTGATCAATGCAAAGAAATAGAGAAAAACAACAGAATGAAAAAGACTAGAGATCTCTTCAAGAAAATTAGAGATACCAAGGGAACATTTCATGCAAAGATGGGCACAATAAAGGACAGAAGTCGTACGGTCCTAACAGAAGCAGAAGATATTAAGAAGAGGTGGCAAGAATACACAAAAGAACTATACAGAAAAGATATTCACGGACCAGATAATCACAATGGTGTGATCACTCACCTAGAGTCAGACATCCTGGAGTGCAAAGTCAAGTGGGCCTTAGAAGCATCACTACAAACTAGCAAAGCTAGTGGAGGTGATGGAAAGCTAGTGGAGGTGATGGAAATAGCTGAGCTATTTCAAATCCTAAATGATAATATTGTGAAAGTGCTGCACTCAATATGCCAGCAAATGTGGGAAAGTCAGGAGTGGAATAGGTCACTTTTCATTATAATCCCAAAGAAAGGCAATGCCAAAGAATGCTCAAACTACTACACAATTGCACTCATCTCACATGCTAGAAAAGTTATGCTCAAAATTCTCAAGCCAGGCTTCAACAGTACGTGAACTGTGAACTTCCAGATGTTCAAGCTGGATTTAGAAAAGGCAGAGGAACCAGAGATCAAATTGCCAACATCCACTGGATCATCGAAAAAGCAAGAGAGCTTCAGAGAAATATCTATTTCTCCTTCATTGACTATGCTAAAGCTTTTGACTATGTGGATCACAACAAACTGAGTAAAATTATTTAAGAGATGGGAATACCAGACAACTTGACTGGCCTCCTAAGAAATCTGTATGCAGGTAAGAAGCAACAGCTAGAACTGGACATGAGACTGATTCCAAATTAGGAAAGGAGTACTCAAGGCTGTATATTGTCACCCTGCTTATTTATCGTAAATGCAGAGTACATCATGAGAAATGCTGGACTGGATGAAGCATAAGCTGGAACCAAGATTGCCAAGAGAAATATCAATAACCTCAGATATGCAGATGACACCACCCTTCTGACAGAAAGTGAAGAATAAGAACCTCTTGATGAAAGTGAAGGGGACAACAGAAGATGAGATGGTTGGATGGCATCACCGACTCAATGGATATGAGTTTGAGTAAACTCCTGGAGCTGGTGATAGACAGGGAGGCCTGGCATGCTGCAGTCCATAGGGTTGCAGAGAGTCAGACACGGCTGAGCAACTGAACTGAACTGAACCGATGCTCACTTAGTAACTATGATCATAATTCTGCTTCCCGTTTAGACTGCCTTCAAAGAGAGAGCATGTTGATCAGAAGATGGGCGTTTTTAGTTCTCATGGTAAATTAATAAACTGGCAATCTGCAATCTCATTTATAGTTTTAATCTCTTATAATAGTCTAATGAAGCTTCACCAAAGCAGATAACTTATATGGCAATCATAAGATTCAGTTTGAGGCCTTGGTCCATGGTGACATCTTGCCCTTCTGACTTGCCATTTCATTCAAACTTACACCGCAGAGAGAATTTCCCAAAAGTTTTGCATGGCCAGGGTCACTGAACCTAGGGAACCATATTTACTTTTCCTTCTGCCCAGGGTGTAACTGAACAAGTGGAACGCAATGAATGAAGAGTCTAAAGAAAGGGAAATGATGGGAATATTGTTCTGCTGGACATGATACAGATTGTTGTATGAAATAAGCAAGACTACCTGTACTTTTTCTACAATAGTAATATAGGAATACATTTTTGTTGAAAATGTTGTTGTAGAGAAATATATAAAGAAACTATGTATACACGCATATATATATATATATATATATATATATATATATTCTTCACATCTTTTCCACTATGGTTTGTCACAGGATATTGAATTAATTCCCTGTGCTATATAGTAGGACCTTGTCGTTTATCCATCCTATATATAATAATTTGCCTCTGTTAAACTTAAAATTCCATCCTCCCTTCTCTAGCCCCATTTTTAACTTTTATACTGACAAATTATCCTTCAATACTGACTCTTCAATTTACATACCCACCAGCAGGGTATTCCTTCTCCTGTATTTGCTAGTCTCAATCTTTTCCATTTATATTAATATGATAGGTAAAATGATGCTGTGATCACTCACCTAGAGCCAGACATCCTGTAATGTGAAGTCAAGTGGGCCTTAGAAAGCATCACTACAAACAAAGCGATGATGCTGTGCAAGTGCTGCCCTCAATATGCCAGCAAATTTGGAAAACTCAGCAGTGGCCACAGCACTGGAAAAGGACATTTTCATTCCAATCCCAAAGAAAGAAAATGCTAAAGAATGCTCAAACTACCGCACAGTTGCACTCATCTCACATGCTACTAAAGTAATGCTCAAAGTCTCCAAGCCAGGCTTCAGCAATACGTGAACCGTGAACTTCCAAATGTTCAAGCTGGTTTTAGAAAAGGCAGAGGAACCAGAGATCAAATTGCCAACATCTCCTGGACCATCGAAAAAGCAAGAGAGTTCCAGAAAAACATCTATTTCTGCTTTATTGACTATGCCAAAGCCTTTGACTGTGTGGATCACAATCAACTGTGGAAAATTCTGAAAGAGATGGGAATACCAGAGTACCTGACCTGCCTCTTGAGAAACCTATATGCAGGTCAGGAAGCAACAGTTAGAACTGGACATGGAACAACAGACTGGTTCCAAATAGGAAAAGGAGTCCGTCAAGGCTGTATATTATCACTCTGCTTATTTAACTTATATGCAGAGTACATCATGAGAAACACTGGGCTGGAAGAAACACAAGCTGGAATCAAGACTGCCGGGAGAAATATCAATAACCTCAGATATGCAGATGACACCACCCTTATGGCAGAAAGTGAAGAGGAACTAAAAAGCCTCTTGATGAACGTGAAAGTGGAGAGTGCAAAAGTTGGCTTAAAGTTCAACATTCAGAAAATGAAGATCATGGCATCTAGTCCCATCACTTCATGGGAAATAGATGGGGAAACAGTGGAAACAGTGTCAGACTTTATTTTTCTGGGTTCCAAAATCACTGCAGATGATAAGCAAATGACTGCAGCCATGAGATTAAAAGATGCTTACTCCTTGGAAGAAAAATTATGACCAACCTAGATAGTATATTCAAAAGCAGAGACATTACTTTGCCAACAAAGGTCTGCCTAGTCAAGGCTATGGTTTTTCCTGTGGTCATGTATGGATGTGAGAGTTGGACTGTGAAGAAAGCTGAGCGCCGAAGAATTGATGCTTTTGAACTGTGGTGTTGGAGAAGACTCTTGAGAGTCCCTTGGAATGCAAGGAGACCCAACCAGTCCATTCTGAAGATCAGCCCTGGGATTTCTTTGGAGGGAATGATGCTGAAGCTGAAATTCCAGTACTTTGGCCACCTCATGCAAAGAGTTGACTCACTGGAAAAGACTCTGATGCTGGGAGGGATTGGGGGAAGGAAGAGAAGAGGCCGACAGAGGATAAGATGGCTGAACAGCATCACTGACTTGATGGACGTGAGTCTGAGTGAATTCCAGGAGTTGGTGATGGACAGGGAGGCCTGGCGTGCTGCGATTCATGGGGTCGCAAAGAGTCGGACACGACTGAGCGATTGAACTGAACTGAACTGAACTCATAGGTAAAAAACCTAATTTAATTCATATATATCCTATAGGTATATAGGACTATAGGTAAATAGGGTGACAAAGCAAGCTGAGCACTGAAGAATTGATGCTTTTGAACTGTGGTTTTGGAGAAGACTCTTAAAGAGTCCCTTGGACTGCAAGGAGATCAAATCAGTCAATCCTAAAGGAAATTAGTCCTGAATATTCATTGGAAGGACTGATGCTGAAGCTCCAATAGTTTGGCCACCTGATGCGAAGAACTGACTCACTGGAAAAGACCCTAATATTGGGAAAGGTTGAAGGTGGGAGGAGATGTGGACGACAGAGGATGAGATGGTTGGATGGCATCACTGACTTGATGGACATGAGTCTGAGTAAGCTCCAGGAGTTGGTGATGGACAGGGAGGCCTGGCGTGCTGTAGTCCATGAGGTCACAAAGAGTCAGACATGTCCTGAGTGACTGAACTGAACTGATACCCTATAGTTAATGAGTTTGACAGTATTTGTTTATTTTTCAAGAGTTCATTGTTGGTTTTCTGAGGACCACTAGAATATTAAGCTGCATTTATTTTCTTTTGTTCAATATTCCCAATCTGCGTGCTTTATCTTCTCTTACTTGCAAAAAGGGGCATTTGTTTCACCTAGATTTTTTTAGGTATATATTATTTAAACAAATGCCCCTTTTTGCAAGTAAGAAAAAGATAAAGCACGCCTTTCATTTAATTTTATTTTTAAGTAGATTGTTATTTTTATTAAACAACAACAAAAGGTTATAACTTCCTTAATCTGAACCATTTCAATACTCAATTCAATCCAACTGAGTTCCACCAGAGCTGCTTGGGAAGATTTGTTCTACCTAGTCTTATGCTTTCTAATGAGTGGTTATACTTTCAAAATACTTGAATTGATTAGTCATTCATCACATTACTGAAAAGAAAAGATGATTTAATCTAAACAGCAATGAAGTTCTCAAAAATACCCCTCAAGTGTTTCATCTTCACACTAGCTAAAATTTACACTTCACACATACTAAAAATTACAGTGCACTCAATTCATCTGCAGTACAGGGACACAGCTACTTCAGTGTTTCACAACACAGATGGATACAATTTTTAAAATTTATTTTACTAAAGCTACAACTAGAACACTCATTAAATACACACCAGGCAGTAGTACAAACATCAACAAGTATATTGATTTCACTGATATCTGCAACACTTATTCTTTGCCAAGGGTGTGTGTTATCCCCAAAGTACACGCAATCTATGAAAGCAACAGTTGCCATGAACATAGGAGAATAAACAATAGGGAAAAACTGAGCATTGCTATTGCTATATTTAAGATTCACTGACTTCTGAGAGCAGATTTAAGCAGATTTCAGATTACCGGTAAAAATACTCCTTGGGCAAACTTTAAGAATTATTGTAATTAATATTTTCATAACTGATTTCATATCTATAGTTTATATGCCCATAGAGTTCACTATATGACCATCACTTCATGGCAAATAGATGGGGAAACAGTGGAAACAGTGGCTGACTTTATTTTCGGGGCTCCAAAATCACTGTAGATGGTGATCGCAGCCATGAAATTAAAAGACGCTTACTCCCTGGAAGAAAAGTTATGACCAACCTAGATAGTATATTAACAAGCAAAGACATTACTTTGCCAACAAAGGTCCGCCTAGTCAAGGCTATGGGTTTTCCAGTGGTCATGTATGGATGTGAGAGTTGAATTATAAAGAAAGCTGAGCGCTGAAGAATTGATGCTTTTTTTTCTTTACTATTGTTTAAAATATAAATTTATTTATTTTTATTGGAGGTTAATTACTTTACAATATTGTTTTGGTTTTGCCATACATCAACATGAATCCACCACAGGTATACACGTGTTCCCCATTCTGATCCCTCTTCCCTCCCCCCTCCATGTACCATCCCTCTGGGTCATCTCAGTGCACCAGCCCCAAGCATCCTGTATCCTGCATTGAACCTGGACTGGCAATTCATTTCACATATGATATTATACATGTTTCAATGCCATTCTCCCAAATCATCCCTCCCTCTCCCTCTCCCACAGAGTTCAAAAGAGTGTTCTATACATCTGTGTCTCTTTTGCTGTCTCGCATACAGGGTTATCGTTACCATCTTTCTAAATTCCATATATATGCATTAGTATACTGTATTGGTGTTTTTTCTTTCTGGCTTACTTCACTCTGTATAATAGGCTCCAGTTTCATCCACCTCATTAGAACTGATTCAAATGTATTCTTTTTAACGGCTGAATAATACTCCATTATGTACATGTACCACAGCTTTCTTATCCATTCATCTGCTGATGGACATCTAGGTTGCTTCCATGTCCTGGCTATTATAAACAGTGCTGCGATGAACATTGGGGTACACATGTCTCTTTCAGTTCTGGTTTCCTTGGTGTGTATGCCCAGCAGTGGGACTGCTGAGTCATAAGGCAGTTCTATTTCCAGTTTTTAAGGACTCTCCACACTGTTCTCCATAGTAGCTGTACTAGTTTGCATTCCCACCAACAGTGTAAGAAGGTTCCCTTTTCTCCACACCCTCTCCAGCATTTATTGCTTGTAGACATTTAGATCGCAGCCATCTGACTAGCGTGAAATGGTACCTCATTGTGGTTTTGATTTGCATTTCTCTGATAATGAGTGACGTTGAGCATCTTTTCATGTGTTTGTTAGCCATCCGTATGTCTTCTTTGGAGAAATGTCTATTTCGTTCTTTGGCCCATTTTTTGATTGGGTCATTTATTTTTCTGGAATTAAGCTGCAGGAGTTACTTGTATATTTTTGAGATTAGTTGTTTGTCAGTTGCTTCATTTGCTATTATTTTCTCCCATTCTGAAGGCTGTCTTTTCACCTTGCTTATAGTTTCCTTTGTTGTGCAGAAGCTTTTAAGTTTAATTAGGTCCCGTTTGTTTATTTTTGCTTTTATTTCTAATATTCTGGGAGGTGGGTCACAGAGGATCCTGCTGTGATGTATGTAGGAGAGTGTTTTGCCTATGATCTCCTCTAGGAGTTTTATAGTTTCTGGTCTTACATTTAGATCTTTAATCCATTTTGAATTTATTTTTGTGTATGGTGTTAGAAAGCATTCTAGTTTCATTCTTTTACAAGTGGTTGACCAGTTTTCCCATCACCACTTGTTAAAGAGATTATCTTTAATCCACTGTATATTCTTGCCTCCTTTGTCAAAGATAAGGTGTCCACTGGTGCGTGGATTTATCTCCGGGCTTTCTGTTTTGTTCCATTGATCTATATTTGTGCCAGTACCATACTGTCTTGATGATTGTGGCTTTGTAGTAGAGCCTGAATTCAGGCAGGTTGATTCCTCCAATTCCATTCTTCTTTCTCAATATTGCTTTGGCTATTCAAGGTTTTTGTATTTCCATGCAAATTGTGAAATTATTTGTTCTAGCTCTTTGAAAAATACGTTGGTACCTCGAGAGGGATTACACTGAATCTATAAATTGCTTTGGGTAGTATACTCATTTTCACTATATTGATTCTTCTGATCCATGAACATGATATATTTCTCCATCTATTAGTGTCCTCTTTGATTTCTTTCACCAGTGTTTTATAGTTTTCTATATATAGGTCTTTAGTTTCTTTCTTTTCTATATATAGGTCTTTAGTTGGTGATAGACAGGGAGGCCTGGAGTGCTGCGGTTCACGGGCCGGCAAAGAGTTGGACACAAATGAGCGACTGAACTGAACTGAACTGAACTGAAAGTTCACTTACTTGGGCTTATGTGTCTTCATGAAAGCAGAAACAAAAGACTGCAACTAATACAATATATAAAGCCTAATATAATACTTTGGGCTTAGACACATTCAAATGTTTGTTGATTTAAATAGAAATACAGTATTTTGAATAATGCCAAATACTTATAAAAATACTGACTTAATAGGCTATTGGACTGAAAGTGAGAAGAATCAAGTTTCTAGGTTGGTTGTTTCTAAATGCCTTAACATGACAAACTATTTCTGTACTATTCCTCTGACCAGCATTTCTTTAGACCCAAAATGAAATCCTACCTCATCCAAGTGGGATTTATTTGCATAACTTATAAAAGTTGTGTAAAATAATCATTACTATTCTCGATTCCTTCCTCTGAATTCCTATATAATTAACAGTTTGTACCACTATTACCATACCTTGTTTATTAAATCATTTTAACGTATGCCTGCAAACTTCCCAAAGAGACTACAAATCTAAAGATATGAAGTATATTTTAGCTTCTAAGTATCCTAAGCACCAGTTAATGAATCTGAAGTTATTACTAACGGTAATAACAAGTGTTAATGTTCAATTACACTTGAGTACATACAGAAAACTTAGGGTCTCTTTCTACCTCTACTACCACCCAGCTATGTGACCAGTAAAAGCCTTATCCTGTCTAATAATGCAGGGAGATGCACAGCACAGGTGGTTATTTCTAAGCCCTTTCTGGCTTTAAGGGTTTTTCAGAAAAACAACATGTAAAAGTATTTTGTACTTTACAAAAGTACAAAGGAAGGAGAAAGTCATCCTGATTGGCTATTAATGACATAACAAACTATATTAGCCTCACTGGCTTAGAAAATTTCATATAATCTAAAATGTCCAATTGCCATTACTTCATTTAAGTCTTTAGTTATTTATTGAACAAGGTACTGTGAAGGCACTGCGGGAGACACAAAGATGAGCAAGACATAGTGTGCCCACAAACAACTCATAATTTGGTAGTGAGCATAAAACAACTATTCAAATAACCATAATGCAAAGCAGGGAAAAAGGTGTTACTACAACACAGCAACAGATTCAAAGAAAGAAAAAATTACATTAGGTGGAAAAGCGGAAAGGGCTCAAGAAAAACTCAAGGAAGATTTACTGAGAGTGGGAAAAAGCTAAGCATTCTTTACAAAGATCTTGGCTGAATACACTGTCTTAGAAGTCTTTGTCATTTTATCTGAGGAATGAGATAAGCTACCAGAAATATAATCTTTGCCGTACAACTATGATGCTTCTTAAAATGCAGTAATATGTCAGATTTTAATTATGCCAAATATTTTTAAAACATCTGCATACATTTCCTTTAGATGAAATGAATCAGACTGAAGTTCCGCAATGAAGACACCAGGATGACTGCCAAAACACAGTAGAGATTAACATTCATGTCTAGAAAAGATGCATTTTCATACCTCAAAGTGACATTACTGACAGTATAAATAAGGAAACCTCACACCTCAGCTCATTCTGTTCTGAGAAGTGAGTATTTTTCAATAGCAGAGAAAGAACTATATTAATGATGTGGGGAATGTAAAGTTAATTGTCACAGAAGTCTTTAATAGCAAAAAAACACACAAAAACTATGCACAAGAATCATGTCACAGAAATGTTAGGTTTTACACAGAACTTTTGTTATATGCTTGCTAAATGAAGATGCTACAGAAAAACAAGTCAATATCTCATAGTATGCAACTCTCTGAAACTCTGTGAAACATTCCTTCAATCATCTAAGAAGCTTCAAAGTTCACTTTCTCAAAACACACATACATACCTGCACTACACGCACACACACACGCACTGCACACACACACACAGTTTTTTCTACTGCAATTATAAAATCTGAAACTCACATCTGGTGAGGGAGGGAAGAAATGAAGAGTAGCAATTTACCTTCCTTGAACAACTGCACCAAAGAACAAAAACAAAAAAAAACCAAACATTTTTAAACATATTTAAACATTTTTAACATATTTAAAACAAAAAAACACCATCCAGGAAACTACACAAATAATGGTAATCAATATAAATTTTCTAAAACCACTAGTATGTGCTAATGTACTGAGATGAATAAGCTTCTTACAATACTTAAAATTTCCACAAAAGAATGTCTCCAACTTTTGATTCAAAGCTTGGAAATTAGGTACCTATAGATATAATGGTAAGCAAATAATTTTAATATACTAAAGAACCATTATAGAAAACTATCGAATGAAAAAAAAATCATTTATCAGTAAGGAAAGCTAAGCACTGCTCTAAAAGAAATTAGTTCCAAGAAAGTACTGACTTGTACAAGCAAAGGCCAGGGTCTGTAGAAGTGAAGAGGAAGAGAAATAGTCTAGAAGATGCACTGTGGAGAACCATTTTTAACTCTCCACCTCCTCTAAACATCTTTGGTTTATCCAAAATTAAGATACATTTCAACTTCAAGCCCTAAGCCTCAAAAATTTTATGGTGACTTAGCTATATTTTTGGCAACACCAGCAGTCATAAAATCCTCATAAATAACAAAAAACTTCACTTAAAATATTTGTTTAAACAATTTGTATTATAGGATAAACCAATAATGTGCTGTTAACCAATATTTGATTATTTACTTGGAATTTTCTGTCAATTTTCAGAATATAAAATGTCATCTTTATCAACAAACCAAAGTATAAAGTGTGAGGTTAAGGTCTGCATATATACGATTTTAAGATAACAAACAGGAGTTGCTCAAGTCATTAGAGACTGCCTACACTTCTATCTCCCAATATTTTCCCCAAAACCAATGCAGAACAACAAGAAGGGGAAAACAGTCATATGAAAACCACGAAAAATATGCATAAGGGCAGAGAGTATATGGGAAATCTCTGTACCTTCTTCTGGATTTTGCTTTAAATACAAAAGAGCTCTTTAAA
The DNA here is from genome assembly GCA_917880005.1 of Nanger dama. Classification (NCBI taxonomy): domain Eukaryota; kingdom Metazoa; phylum Chordata; class Mammalia; order Artiodactyla; family Bovidae; genus Nanger; species Nanger dama. The sequence goes on along the minus strand of CAKJTW010000028.1, from coordinate 17,090,851 downwards.
AAAAAAGTAAACTTCTTAAAAAATTCATGTGGAATCTCAAGGGATCCCAAACAGCCTAAACAATCTTGGAAAACAAGATGAACAAAGTTAGTGACCCCTTACTTCCTGATTTCAAAACATACTACAAAGCTATAGCTATCAAAACAGTATGATATGGCATAAAGACAGACATATACTCCAATGGCATAAAATAGCCCAATAATAAACCTTCACATATATGGTTAACTGATTTTCAGCAAGGGTTCCAAGACCATTCAAAAAGAGAGGACCTCTTTTCAACAAACAGTGTGGAAAAACTACATGTCCACCTGCCAAAGAATGAAGATAAACTCTTAGCTTACACCATATGCAGAAATTAAAATTCACCACAGATTTAAGCATAAGAGCTACAGCTGTAAAACCCTTAGAAGAAAACACAGGGAAAAAATTCTTTATAATACTGAGTTTGGCAATGGCTTCTTGGATTGAACATCAAGCGCACAGATAACAAAAGAAAAAATATATTGATTTCATCAAAATAAAAACTTTTGTGCATGAAATTAGAATACCAAGAGAATGAAAACACAACCCACACAGAGGGAGAAAATATTTGCAAATAAGGATTAATATCCAGAATATATAAAGAATTCCTACATCTGAACAACAAAAAAGAATAATCCAACTCAAATATGGGCAAAGAACTTGAACAGACATTTTTCCAAAGAAGACACACAGATGGCCAATAAGTACACGAAAAGATGCTCAACATCATTAGTCATTAGGAAAATGTAAATCAACACCACAATGATATAGTATTTCACAGCTATTAGGATGGCTATTGTCAAATTTAAAAATATATTTCTCAAACCTTTAAGATTTTTAAGCTAGAAATGAAACATGTAATGTACTGGCATAATAACAATACATCACAGGAATAATATCTTTATCATATATAGTCCTAATGCTTCTGTTAATTTCCAAAACAGCTTAAAATAATTACTTTGAACCAAAAATTTAAAGCTGAAAAAAAAAAGCTATTTTCAATGTCCTGAAACACAATATATTAGACTCGAATAACACAACTACACATGATTACATTACAAAAGGATTGTGAAGGATAAGAAAAAACACATCAGAAGGAATATTCTAAAAACCAGTATGGATATATTTTTATCAACATGATCAACAACTTAATGTAATGAACACATAATAGAATACTGAACAGTTTCATGTTACACATTCTTTTCAAATACACACAAATATTATAGAAATTAACCACATGAAAAACATCTGAGTTTTACATTTAAAAGTCGAGTGACAGTGGAAGTGGAAAGTTACACATGAAGGATTGACCAAATGTTGAAAAATAGCAAAGATGGGTAATGGATGCATAGAGGTTCTGTATTTTAAGACATTCAAAATACTGTATAGGCTTCAAAATTTTCATAACAAAAAGTGTTTAAAACTTGATTATAGAAGTTCTGGCTCCAGTTAATATGAAGTGGGCATACTCATTCCTTCCTGTCTGTCTCACTGAATGCAACTAAAAGCCCTGAAGGAGTATCTATCTGAGGACTCTGAAAGGTAAATGCTAACAGGCAGAATGGAAAAGGAAATAGATCCTAAGGTAATGCTGAAATGGCAATGAGTTTCCCAATTTTTTCCTCTGGTCTCTCCATGCAAAAATTCCAACTTAGCCTGACACCAAACATGTGCACTGGATGCAGACAGAAAGGTCTCCAAGAGCCATTTATTTCTGGTTTGATGAGTAAGAAAAGGAACTTCTATGAGTAAGAAAGAGTGGGAGAAATTCCCTGGGTTTGCGTGTGTGTGTGTGTGTGTGTGTGTGTGTGTGTGTGTGTTTGCCTTTGTTTTCTCCCACCCAAGCAATAAAGCATTCCTACAGTATGAGGAACCAGAAGTTGGTTAAGTCATCTAAAATCAGAAAAAAGGAAACAAATTTTCTAACCAAAGAAACAGTGCCCCAAGAGCTCTGGGGCATCTCTTCTACTTTTCTATCCTCTGGTCATTAGACCCAGGAGACTGATACAGTTGAATTATGTGACGGGGTAGGGAAAGGAAAATTCTAGGCTTGAATTAAAAGAAAAGAAGTCCTTGGGAGCTAGTAAGCGTTGGGGATATCACAGAAAGGGGAGCTCAATAAAGTGAAACCATAGGTTCCATATGATCTCCTGAGCTCACCTCTAAGGTACACATGTTGATTTTATCTGGAAAAGGAGTATGTCAAGGATGTATACTGTCACCCTGCTTATTTAATTTATATGCAGAGTACATCATGAGAAATGCTGGGCTGGAAGAAGCACAAGCTGGAATCAAGATTGCCAGGAGAAATATCAATAACCTCAGATATGCAGATAACACCACCCTTATGGCAGAGAGTGAAGAGGAACTAAAAAGCCTCTTGATGAAAGTAAAAGAGGAGAGTGCAAAAGTTGGCTTAAAGCTCAACATTCAGAAAATGAAGATCATGGCATCCGGTCCCATCACTCCATGGGAAATAGATAGAAAAACAGTGTCAGACTTTATTTGGGGGGCTCCAAAATCACTGCAGATGGTGACTGCAGCCATGAAATTAGAAGATGCTTACTCCTTGGAAGAAAAGTTATGACCAACCTAGATAGCATATTCAAAAGCAGAGACATTACTTTGCCAACTAAGGTCCATCTAGTCAAGGCTATGGTTTTTCCTGTGGTCATGTATGGATGTGAGAGTTGGACTGTGAAGAAGGCTGAGCACCGAAGAATTGATGCTTCTGAACTATGGTGTTGGAGAAGACTCTTGAGAGTCCCTTGGACTGCAAGGAGATCCAACCAGTCCATTCTGAAGATCAGCCCTGGGATTTCTTTGGAGGGAATGATGCTGAAGCTGAAACTCCAGTACTTTGGCCACCTCATACGAAGAGTTGACTCACTGGAAAATACTTTGATGCTGGGAGGGGTTGGGGGCAGGAGGAGAAGGGGACAACCGAGGATGAGATGGTTGGATGGCATCACTGACTCGATGGACCTGACTCTGAGTAAACTCCGGTAGTTGGTGATGGACAGGGAAGCCTGGCGTGCTGTGATTCATGGGGTTGCAAAGAGTCGGACACGACTGAGCAACTGAACTGAGCACAGCAAAGGATCTATGAACTAAGGTATAAGGTAGACCTTATTCTATAAGGTAGAATATAAATGGTTAGACTTCATCTATATAAAGTTGAAAACCAGACAAAACTAAGTGTTTAAGGATACACATAATCATGATTATCATAAAAATTCTGGAGGATAATTTATCTCCTGAAGAGATAAATTGTTTTAGCAACTAAGGTTCAAGACTGGCCTCTGTGTGGGGCACACAAGGGACAAATATGGATAGCACTGCAAAGGCTAAAAAACTGATGTGACATTGCAGCTCCATCCCATAAAGGTGGGGTGGAATGTGCAGCCTGAACCTAAGAGGCCAACTGTTCGCTAAAGGAAAAAACTCAACATTCTTTACAGGATATAAATAAGATCTGCAGAGTCAAAATATGATATTCTAGGAGAATTCTATGCCCATAGACCTGCTCTAAAAAAGTACATAAAGTTCTTTAAATAGAAAAACTATATAATATTGGAGAGAAACCTGAAAATTCAGGAGTGAAGGAAAAACAACAGAAATTGTCTTTCATCATTTCTGAGAAGTGTGTTGTAACTTTTACCTTTGTTCCTTTGAATGTAATATGTCATTTTCCCTCTGAGTCTTGTTACTTGGTGCATATTAGCCTGGTAGCAACGGGTTTTCCATTGCCCCAGGATAACTACAATTTTCAGCAGTTACCTTGGCCACTGGATCTTGTGCATAAGGCTTTCTCAGTGACCTTGTCTCTTCTTCCTCAGATGTAGACTTCTCAAGATCTCAGCTTCTGACAGTTTTCTGCCCCTCTCCCAGCTGTTGAGATTTTTTTTCCTTTTCCTCTCCTCTAGACTTAATGGATTTTACCTATGTTCTGAGGTGAGATATAAAATAAGTCCAACAACATGAAGCTTTGCATGCTAAATCGCTTCAACTCTGTGCGACCCCATGGAATGTAGCCTGCCAGGTTCCTCTATCCATGGGATTCTCCAGGCAAGAATACTGGAGTGGGTTGCCACGCCCTTCTCCAGGGGATCTTCCTGGCCCAGGGACTGAACCTGTGTCTCCTCCATCTTCTGCATTGGCAGGCAGGTTCTTTACCACTAGCATCACTTGGGAAGATGTGGAGCAACTAGGAACTTTTACACTTGATGTTGGAACTGTACACTGGCTTAATCACTTTAGAAAACTTTGACATTATTTTGATAAACAGAAAATATGAGCACCTTTAACTCTGCCTTTTTTTTTTTTTTTTTGCTATGCTGAGTCTTTGTTGTGGTCTGTGGGCTCTCTTTAGTTGTAGCACTTTGAGCTTCTCTAGTTGTGGCATACAGGCATAGTCGCCTTGCAGTATGTGGGTTTTTAGTTCCCTGACCAGCACTTGAACCCATGTCCCCTGCACTGGAAGGCAGATTCTTAATCACTGGACCACCAGGGAAGTTCCTAAACCTGAAATTTTATTGTGGAAAAGTTCAAACATATTCTGAGATACGAACAAGAATGTTCATAGCAATGGTGTTTATAACAATCAAAACTAGCAACAACCCAAATGTTCATCAACAGTTAAAGGGATAATAAACATGTCCTAATTTCTAATGCAGATAAAAGAATAAACAGGGGTTCATGTCATGGTCATTTATGTGTACCTTAATTTTTACACACTTTTACTTCAAAATAAAACATTTTTTAAAGGAATTACTAAATTACCTTTGGAAAATTTACATCCCCCTCAAAATGCTTTACAAGTAACACACAATAAGCCTCATAAATATAATGTTCATTGGAGAAGCATATCATAAAAGAATATAAATGGTTAGACTTTATCTATATAAAGTTCAAAACCAGACAAAACTAAGTGTTTAAGGATACACATAATCATGACTATCATCAAAATTCTGGAGGATAATTTATCTCCTGAAGAGATAAATTGTTTTTAACAAATTATGTTCAGAGACTGAGACTGTCTTTGCCAATAACTTATTTAACCCAGGTTCACTGCAGGAATTGCATGATAGTATGTCACAAGCCAAAAGCATACAGGATAGTCTCCTTATAAGTAAATAAATAAATAACATACTTTAAATCAATGGTAGACTGCTTTGAATAGTTGATTCAAATGATTACACTATTTTTCAGACAAAGAGGAGATGAAAAGATAAAAGTCCAAATTTAGCCGAGGGAACCTTTTTATGAGTTGGTTTTCATAAGAGTCAGCTTAGCCAACCAACAGCTGCCAGTGCAAACTGAAATCCCTTGTTGCTAGGGCTGGATGTTAGTGGAAGGAAGGCACCAGTGTTGGCGGACAAGACGATCTCCTTCACAGGATGACTGCACAGTTTTCATCACTGCTGGCAAAGAGCAGCCTCGCTACAGCACGTCTTTGGAGAGCTATTTTAGATCAGTAAAGAGTAGTCTTGCCCAGATTGAACATTCTCAGTAAGTCCTCTCAAGTTCTTGGTATTTAAAGTTTAAATGTTCATTACGACATAGTCACTCCTCCATATGTTCACATCAACAAGCACTCAGCAGCACAAAAATTTTGATGCTATCATCTTGATACAGCATCCCCAATGTAAACAAATACACCCTTAGATAAAAACAACTTCACTTAAGCCATAAACAAGTAAATGAAATCATAACAAGCCAACACTCAACAGGCTGTGTGATCAAGGAAGGGCATATCAGGGACTTCTGGGGTGATGGAAATGTTCTTTTGGCCTGAGTGATGCTACCTACATGATTCACTTTTTAAATTATTATTTAAAGTGTTCATATCTGTTTCATGTACTTTTCTTTATATATGCTATATGCCATAGCTATATGTGAAATATACAATATAAAAATTTCAACCATTCAAAAGCTAATATTAGATTGAGTTAATCTACTCATACAACAGAACAAACCTAAATGGCCTACAACCTACAACCATAACCTCATTCACAATTTGCTAATCATTGAATTCATTGTTAAGTCTGTTTACTTTGCCCATGAAGTGTAACATGGGAATGTACAGCAAAAATAGTAGTTGACTAAATCTAACTTTACAAAAAGCTCAGATTGATTCCACAAAGAGTACATTTTTTCAAAATAAGGAAAACATAAATTTTCAATCAACAATAATATATATCATAGAAAAAAAGAATATTTTATGGGCTTCCCAGTGGCTCAAACAGTTTAAGAGCCCACAATCCAGGAGACCTAGGCTTCATCCCTGGGTTGGGAAGGTCCGCTGGAGGCGGGAATGGAAACCCACTCCAGCATTCTTGCCTGGAGAATTCCATGGATAGAGGAGCTTGATGGGCTATAGTTCACAGGGTTGCTGTGAACTGTAGAGTCAGATGGGGCAGAGCAACTAACACTTTCACTTCCACTATTAAATTAAAGGCTCTAAATCCTATTGTGATGTAGAAATGATATGTGAAGACAGAATGAAGGAATCAATATTTTAAAAGAATATCACCTTGCATTTTCAGAGAACTTTATATTTTAAAATGCTCCAGTGAATACTCTCTCATTTGCATTATACTCAATTTTCAGAAATGGAAAATGGGGTACATGATTAAAATGTCATAATAATTCCATGTCAGAACTCAACTGTGAGTCCATGACATGTTTCTCAGAGTCTCATTCAACAGCAAAGTTGGTCAGCAGTACAGGCCAATCTGTAAGAATAAGATATATTTCTGCCAAAGGAAGTCTCTTTCTGCATAAATAACAATTTCAGTGGAATTTTCTAGCATTCACAGCAACAGACATCTTTATTGATACTCTTTTATAACAATCTGTCTATATTTATGTTCTCTCTAGAAACAAACCTGTTATGCTGACAGTAATATTAGGTATTTCACAGGCTGCTTTTCTTTCTTTTTTTTTTTAACATTTATTTCAATTTCTATTTACCCAGGTACACTTTTTTTTTAAGACTTTCACTTATTTACTTGAAGTTTTTTTAAAGACTTTCAATTATTTACTTGAAGATGTTGTCTTAAACTTTGGGATTTCATTAAAACAAAACTACTGCTGTTGTTCAGTCAGGTCCCACTCTGTGACCCTATGGACTGCAGCACACCAGGCTTCCCTGTCCTTTACTATCTCCTTGAGTTTGCTCAAACTCATGTCCATTGAGTCAATGATACTATCCAACCATCTTATCCTCTCTCACCCTCTTTTCCTCCTGTCCTCAATCTTTCCCAGCACAATGAGTCTTAACCAATGAGTTGGTTCTTTGAATTAGGTGGCCAAAGTATTGGAGCTTCAGCTTCAGCATCAGTCCCTCAATGAAAATTCAGGGATGATTACCTTTAGGACTGACTGGTTTGATCTCCTTGCTGTTCAAGGGATTCTCAGGAGTCTTTTCCAGCATTACAGTTCGAAAGCATCAATTCTATGGTACTCAGCTTTCTTTGTGGTCCAACTCTCACATCTGTACATAACTCCTGGAAAAACCATAGCCTTGACTATACTTTTGTCTGAAAAGTGATGATCCTGCTTTTAATATCCTGCTGTCAAGGTTTGTCATAGCTTTTTTCCAAGGAGCAAGCATCTTTTAATTTTTTGGCTACAGTCACCGTCTGCAGTGATTTGGACTTTCACTTATTTACTTGAAAATGTTGTTTTAAACTTAAGAATTTAATTAAAGCAAAATTAGAACATCACAAAGTTCTACTAAACATGTATATAAATTTGTATATTTTGTTTTGTTCTGCTTTATTTTAATATACTGAGGCCCAGACAGTTGTGTCTAACTCAGGGTTATCTACTTAATTTTAGATACCAGACCTTACTAACTCAACCTCTTACTGGCCATTAATTTTGAAGTCAGTAAGATCTGTATTTCTGACTTTGGCAACTTTGTGCTTCCATAAAACAGGGATAGTAACACTTACTGCAAAGAACTTTAAGGAGAATTACATGAGAAAATGCTTATAAAATGCTGAGCACAATTCCTAACATGCAGTGAGTGATGAAAAAAATGTTTGTTTGGAAGGTAACAGAATGCTGCTGACAGTGATAATTAAAATAAAAACTATTTTGCAACATAAATTTCACTAAAATTTTACATAAACACATAACACCTAAATATATTCCCTTTAAAGCAAACATTTATGCAAAGTAAGACTCTAATCATAAATTTATCTATTATCTATTCTTGCTATCTAATCAAGGAAATGGACACTTGTTTTTTCTAGTCTAAAAACCATTTCAAATCCATAGAATCACCATTTCTAAGAAACTTTGTATTTTGACTCGAAACTATCTATTACAACAAGAAAAAAAATGAACTCAATTAAAAAAACGGACAAAGGATTTCAACAGATATATCTCCAAGGAAGATATACAAATGGTCAACAAGCACATGAAAAGATGCTCAACATTATTAGTCATTAGGAAATGGATATTACCAAAAAAAAAAAAAGGGCAGACAAAAAGCAGAAAATGACAAGTGCTGGAGAAAATATGAAGAAATCGGACCCTTGTACACATTTGGTACAAATGTAAAATAGTGTGCCACTATGGAAAAGTCAAATGTAGAATTACCATGTAATCTAACAGCTGCAACCCTAAGCTTATATCTAAAAGAATACATAGCATAGCAGCACTATTCAAAATAGCCAAAAGGTGGCAAGAGTCCAAATGTCCATCAACAGAAAACCAAAGTATGTTGTGTACATATAATGGATTACTTGGCCTTAAACAGAAATGAAATTCTGATACATATTACAACATAGTAGTCAGATTCTATTTTTAGCTTTGGGTCCTCTGAATTCCCCGGCCCAGGTGCCCCTTCTGGCAGCATGTCATGCAGCTATAAATGAACTTCATCAATGTACTTTATGGAGCCGCATGCTTTGTTTCTGGTCTCAAAGTCTTCTTAGTCCAGAAGATACTATTCAGTATCTCTGCCTTCTACATGGGTCAACAGTAGGCTTCTAGTAATTAAGTTTGGGGGATTCAATAGTTACATGTGGATTTTCAACTGTTTAGGGTTGGGTGGGTATTGGTGTCCCTAACCTCACATTGTTCAAGGGCCAATCACAATTACCAACCTACAAAGAGGGCACCAAAAACGTATATACCCAGACTCATTCTCTACCCGCTGTCATTAACCAAACCCTACTGGATACCAGAGCGAATGGAGCATAGTGTGTAGTCCATAAAGGTCAGCTTCCTGGAGCACAAAGTAGGATAGAGAAGGATAAAGTAATAGTGGGGGCAAATAAAGACTATCTTGTACAACATAACCTACTACTTTGCTTCACATGTCTATTTTACTATACAAAAGAAAGAATTAAAATAAATGTATTTTTCAGTATAAATAAGTTCTTGTTGCCATAAAAAGGAGGGCAATCGATGGGTTAAAAAGACAAAGGCTTTTGTTGTCATTTAAAAACAAAGGAAACTCACACATTTTGTCAAAAGATTCAGTACACAGGCTGCCACAATCAAGAGCATTCAGTACACAGTCTGCTACAACACCCTTGCAAACACTGAGATAAAATATGAAGAAAGAAAAAAGATCAATATAACAAAATATTAAGCACTAAAAGAGACATCAGAAATTTTCAAATTTTCAGTATGAGAGGACAAGCCAGATAGGATGATACTTCAAGCAACTTCATCAAGATGACAAAGATACACTTAGTAGCAAAGCTGGAAACAAACCAGATCCTGTAACTCCTTGTCTCATTCTGTTCCCACCATAGACTATAGAAATAAAGCTGGAAATGCTTCATATTCGGGAAACTGACTGGTAAACAAGTTAAATAATCACCACCCAGACGCACAGGTTAGAATGTTTCTTACAGTAGAACCCTAGGTTTCCCACAATAACAATATTCTGCCCTCTATCCCCTTAACCAAAAAATTACACTTCATGAATCCTAATACACATAGTACACACAGAACCTAGAAGCTGAGTAGAGACCTTAATCTGAGCTTTAAAAAAAATGCAGTTAGGAAAGAAATTATCAGTGAATTAACAGTCATTTTCCTATAAAGCATGAAATTAAAACCTCTGGGTTAAATGTGTATCTGAGTCATCCAATGCTTTGACAGTTGAATTGCTCCCTCAAAATCTGGGGTATACATGAAGAACGCATATTCTATTGGTCAGGATGAATACAAACATCACTTCTTAAGGTGCACACTAATTGCATACTTAGGAAACCAACAAAATAAGAATGCAGTATCTGGAAGACAAAGCCCATAAAATCAATTCTAAAGAGAAACTAATTTAAAAAAAGGAGAGAGAAAATAAAAGTATTAAAGATTAAAGTAAATTACTTATAAAAGTAAAAGCAAATTTAAAATGGCTTTTCCAGAAAATAAAAATGTAACATCAAACCTTTGCAGCTCATTTAAAAACTTTCTAACACTCAAGAATACTATTATGAACATCATACCTAAACTGAACAAGTAACATTTCATCTATTTTCATCTATCTATCTATATCTATCAAGTTAATTTTTTAACTCACCACTTCAAAGTTAATTAAAACTCTATCCCTAAATATTTCAATAATATTTTCCTATATAGCTACAATACAATTGTCATACTCGCTGCTGCTAAGTCACTTCAGTGGTGTCTGACTCTGTGCGACTCCACAGACGGCAGCCCACCAGGCTCCCCTGTCCCTGGGATTCTCCAGGCAAGAACATTCGAATGGGTTGCCATTTCCTTTTCCAATGCATGAAAGTGAGAAGTGAAAGGGAAGTCGCTCAATCATGTCACACTCTTCACGATCCCATGGACTGCAGCCCACCAGGCTCCTATGTCCATGGGATTTTCCAAGCAAGAGTACTGGAGTGGGGTGCCATTGCCTTCTCCAACTGTCATACTTACTCAATAGCAATTTCCTAATATCTTCCAATACTATTAATAGTACATATTCAAACTTCCATAAAACATATAGCTGGTTTTTTCAAATAAGGATCCACACAAAAATGATGTATCTTTGGTATTTTCTGAAGTCTCTCTAAAATAGTTTCTTCACACATGACCTTTTTCTCCCCTCACGACCCTAATCTTATTAGCTATATGTAACATAAAATTTGGAGAAGGCAATGGCACCTCACTCTAGTACTCTTGCCTGGAAAATCCCACAGATGGAGGAGCCTGGTAGGCTGCAGTCCATGGAGTCGCTAAGTCGGACACGACTGAGTGACTTCACGTTCACTTTTCACTTTCATGCATTGGAGAAGGAAATGGCAACCCACTCCAGTGTTCTTGCCTGGAGAATCCCAGGGACGTGGGAGCCTGGTGGGCTGTCGTCTTCGGGGTCACACAGAGTCGGACACGACTGAAGTGACTTAGCAACAACATAAAATTTATCCACATCCAGTAGAATGGCCTTCATGTATTATCCTTGTGCACTACTAATGGGAATGTAAGATGGTGCAGCCACTACGAAAAAATAGTATAGCAATTCTTCAAAAAATTAAACAGAATTACTATATGATTCAGCAATCCCACTCTGGTGTATATATCCAAAATAACTGAAAACAGGGACTTGAATAGGTCTTTGTACATCCATGCTCATAGCAGCATTTTTCACAACAGCCAAAAGGCAGAAGCAACCTAAGTGTTCTTGAACATGAATAGGTAGACAAAATGTGGTGTATAAGTACAATGGAATATTACTCAGCCTTAAAAGGAACGAAATCCTGAAACACGCTACAACATGTATGAATTTTAATGACATTCTGCTAACTGAAATATATCAGTCAGAAAAAGATCTGAATCGTGTGTGTGTGTGTGTGTGTGTGTGTGTGTGTGTGTGTGTATGTGGAGAGCATGCCCAGTTGCTCAGTCATGCCCAACTTTGCGACCCTATGGACTACAGCCCATCAGGCTTCTCTGCCCATGAGACTTTTCAGGCAAGAATACAGAAGTGGGTTGCCATTTCCTACTCCAGGGGATCTTCCCAACCTAGGGATCAAACTTGTGTCTCTTGCCTCTTCTGCACTGGCAAGTGGATTCTTTACCAATGAGCCACCTGGGAGGCCACATATGGCACCTCGAGTAGTCAAACTCATGGACTGAAAGCAGAATTGTGATTGCCAGGAGTTAGATGGATGAAGCATTGGAGTTGTTATTTAGTGGATGCAGCATTCACTTTTGCAAGATGAAAATGGTTCCTGAAAGGGATGATGGTTTCCACAATAACCTGAATGTACTTAATACCACTAAGTGAAAGTGAAAGTTGCTCAGTCATGTCTGACTCTTTGTGACTCTATGGACTATACAGTCCATGGAATTCTTCAGGCCAGAATAGCCTTTCCCTTCTCCAGGGGATCTTCCCAACCCAGGGATCAAACCCAGGTCTCCTGCACTGCAGGTGGATTCTTTACCAGACAAGCCACAAGGGAAGCGCAAACTGTACACTTAAAACCGGTTAAATGGTAATTTTTGTGTATGTGTATTCCACCACAATTCTAATAATTGGAAAAAGAAAGAAAATTCTGATACATCCTACAATAGGCATGAGAACCTTTTAGTTCAGTTCAGTTCAGTCGCTCAGTCGTGTGTGACTCTTTGCAACCCCATGAATTGCAGCACACAAGGCCTCTCTGTCCATCACCAACTCCCGGAGTTCACTCAGACTCACGTCCATCGAATCCGTGATGCCATCCAGCCATCTCATCCTCTGTCATCCCTCTTCCTCCTGCCCCCAATCCCTCCCAGCATCAGAGTCTTTTCCAATGAGTCAACTCTTTGCATGAGGTGGCCAAAGTACTGGAGTTTCAGCTTCAGCATCATTCCTTCCAAAGAAATCCCAGGGCTGATCTCCTTCAGAATGGACTGGTTGGATCTCCTTGCGGTCCAAGGGACTCTCAAGAGTCTTCTCCAACACCACAGTTCAAAAGCATCAATTCTTTGGTGCTCAGCTTTCTTCACAGTCCAACTCTCACATCCATACATGACCACTGGAAAAACCATAGCCTTGACTAGATGGACCTTTGTTGGCAAAGTAATGTCTCTGCTTTTCAATATGCTATCTAGGTTGGTCATAACTTCTCTTCCAAAGAGTAAGCGTCTTTTAATTTCATGGCTGCAGTCACCATCTGCAGTGATTTTGGAGCCCCCAAAATAAAGTCTGACACTGTTTCCACTGTTTCCCCATCTATTTCCCATGAAGTGATGGGACTGGATGCCATGATCTTCGTTTTCTGAATGTTGAACTTTAAGCCAACTTTTTCACTCTCCTCTTTCACTTTCATCAAGAGGCTTTTTAGTTCCTCTTCACTCTCTGCCATAAGGGTGGTGTCATCTGCATATCTGAGGTTATTGATATTTCTCCTGGCAATCTTGATTCCAGCTTGTGTTTCTTCCAGCCCAGCGTTTCTCATGATGTACTCTGCATATAAGTTAAATAAGCAGGGTGACAATATACAGTCTTGATGTACTCCTTTTCCTATTTGGAACCAGTCTGTTGTTCCATGTCCAGTTCTAACTGTTGCTTCCTGACCTGCATACAGATTTCTCAAGAGGCAAGTTAGGTGGTCTGGTATTCCCATCTCTTTCAGAATTTTCCACAGTTTCTTGTGATCCACACAGTCAAATGCTTTAGCATAGTCAATAAAGCAGAAATAGATGTTTTTCTGGAATTCTCGGTATACTTTTAAATGTCTCTAAAGGTAAATTTTTAAAAACAGTGGTAAAATAGACACAAAATTTACCATTTTAAGGTTATATTAAATATATTCCCCACATTATGCAATCATAGCACAATCCTAATTTTTCAACAGGACACCTGGATTGTATTTCTCAAACTCTGGATTTATATAATGGCTGCCTTGTAGCATGGTTTAAATATTTCTCTAGTCCTTTTATTTCCTGTAAACTAGAAGTTACACCTAAAAGTTTGATCAGAGTAAAATTTAGTACTTTTAGCAAGAACTCTTCATAGATAATTTTGTATATTCATAAGCCTTGGCTTAAGTTTTCTTCTTCCAGGTCTAACCTGCCATTGATAACATCAAGTCTGTTTTTCATCTCAGCCATTGTAGTTTCCACCTATAGCTTTGCTTCTGTTGTTCAGTTGCTAAGTTGTGTCTAACTGTGACCCCATGGGCTGAAGCTTGCCAGGTTCCTCTACCCTCCATTATCTCTTGGAGTTTGCTCAAATTCATATCCATTAAGTTGGTGATGTTATCTGTATCTTCCATGTTTCTAATTTACACATTCAATCTTTCTGCTAGGTCTTTTAAGCACATGGAATACAGTTATAAAAAACTGTTTTACCCTCCCTTTCCACTAATTCTATCACCCATGTCACTTCTGTTTCAGTTTTTTTCTTTTTCATTATGAATCATATTTTCCTGCTCCTTTGCATGCCTAGTAATTTCTGATTGGATGCCAGACACTGTGAGTTTTACATTTTTGGGTGCTGGATATTTTTGTATTCCTGAACCTATTCTTGAGCTTGGTTCTGGGACATGAATAAATTACTTGGAAAGAGTTTGACTGTTTCAAGTCTTGCTTTTAAATTTTTAGGCCAGGCCAGAGCAATATTTAGTTTAAAGCTAGTTTACCTCACTACTGAGGCAAAACTGTTCGGAGTACACAGATCCCCATTTACTTTCAGTTTGGCTCTTTGTGGTTTCAGTTACCCAAGGTCAACACTGATCCAAGAATATTAAATGCAAAATTCCAGAAATAAACAATTCAAAAGTTTTAAATTGTGTGCTCTTCTGAGTAGCATGATTAAAAATCTCACTGTCATGTTCCATGCCTCATTCACTGTCCTGCCAGCTCCCCGTGTGAATTATCCTTTTGATTGCCTTATTTGATTCTCAATAACTCTGAGGTTTCTCTGATCCCAAAGCCATTGCTCTTAACCATTATGGTTCCTTACCATTTCAGGAATTATTAGGATAGAAAGTCAAATGATATCAACCTTAAGTTGAAAATCAAATTATGAAACTACTTAACTCAAATGCTATCATAAATTAAGTCCTGAGAAAATTAGTAATGCTGCTTTATTTGAAACAGATTTCAATAGAATCTACTTAATCATTTTTAAAAACACAATTTTCAAATCTAAATGAAAGTTTTATTTGAACAAGAACATGATTGAAATGAAAATGAACTATCATCTGAAACTAGAAAATGTAGATTTAAGTGTATTTATAGTATTCACAACAGTTCTGTCAAATAGAATATGTCAGGATGAAAGAAATGTTTCATATCCGCACTGTTCAATACAGTAGCCACTAGTTATTTGTGGCTACTAAGCATATTTGAAACATCTCTAGTAAAATTAATAAACTTATTTTTAATTTTAATTATCATAAAATTTCATTATAAGTCATCTGTTTGTCTCCACCACTAGACTGTGAGCTCCTTAATGAGTGGAATATGTTTTATTTCTCTCTTTCTATTGCTTAGGCACATATTAGGAAGAGAAAATAATCGATGTGTAGCAGAACGTGTAGATAGAATTTTCTAGGAATGTCCAAGTAAATTCTCTAACTGCATCAGTCTGATAAAGGTTACAGAGTGCAGATTTAATCTATTAAATTATATCCTACTTCTACTCTGATTTTTAAAGCAGATAAAATATCATAATTACTCATTTATTCACCAAACGTGTTCTGAGCTTGTATATAAGACAGGTACTCTGTTGAGTGTTCAGGGAGACAATGGCGAATAAGCTTTGTTTATGGCATGAATAATCACTCATTCTCTAGGAAAATACTTAGAACTGCTCCACAAAATAAGAAGAGTATTTTTAAAAAATAAATATTATGGGAACCACCAAGGCAAATAACCACCTGAGAGTGGAGGGAAATACACAAATTGAAGAACAACTCATTAATCTAATCTGAAGAAGAAGAATAACTCACCAGTTGGAAGATGGTAGGATGGTGAAGAGGCATTCTAAGTACAACAAACAGCCCAAGACATAATGACACAAAAGGCACAGATCATATGGGGAACAAAAAGTAGTTCACTATGACTAGAACATGGGAGAAGGAACAGGAAGAGAAGGTAGAGAGATAAAGTTATATTACAGCTAGATTCTAATGCCCTTCATGTGCCATGTTACAGAATGCTCACTTAATCCTACTAGGATAGTGGACAAATTTCACACGTTTAGTTTTCAAAAAGGTAAACTTTAGCTTGCTGGTTTAAATCCAATAACTCCAATGAACAAACTTTAAAATGAAAAATCTGAACTGTAAGTAGAGCTTATAAATAGACATCAATAACTATCTGACTCTGAACAAGCAAGATTATCAAGATATGCATTTTAAGTTTTAAACCACCAATTTAAAACTTAAAATCATTTTGAAGAAAAATGCAAACCTTACTTGTATGCCTCACATGAATAATAAGGATTTATCTCTTAAAGATTTCCATGAAGTTTCCTTTTTCTCATACTCAGTATCCCTATCTTAAATTCATTATTGTTGGCGAGGAATCTTTACAATTTGCAAAAAACAAAACTGATTACTCTGTTAGTTTAGGGGAGGAAATTAATCCAGCTCTAGCTGATTATTTTCTCATTAATAGGGCCAACACCTCTCTGCCCAATGCAGCAGTATTTAAACTCCCAACCTCAGATCATTAATAATTGATGTCAATCACTTCTCACAGTTGTTTAGTTCCACAGTTGCCTCTTCTGGTTTTTCAAGTAACATTCTAAACTGCTATCTCTTCCACCTGCAGGTGTCCAATATATCATGTTCTCAAAGTATTACTTTTTGCAGGAGTATTATCCTGAACTTATCCTTTAAAATAAAAACAATCCATTTTTATCATTTGTACCTATTATTTAAAGTAACCATAAATTCTACTCTGAACTTCCAAAGGTGCTCAACACCTAGCTCTCCTTCTATAGTGAAGGAATAAGCTATCTTCCTCTTAATGACCTTTACTGAGCTCAGAGTTTGTGTAAAATTTACTCAATACATCCCCTCATCCTGACACTTATACTTGAAGTAAACAATTTTTATTTTTGTGTTTTTTTTTTTATTTAAGTATAGTTGATTTACAATGTTGGGTTAGGTTCAAGTGTACAGCAAAGTGATTCAGCTATACATAAATATATTTTTTAAGATTCTTTCCCACTATAGGTTATTACAAGATATGGAATATAGGTCCTTGATATTTATCTATTTTATATTTTAGTATGTATCTGTTAATCCCAAACTCCTAATTTATCTCCCCCCACCACCTCACTATCCCCTTTGGTAACTCTAAGTTTGTTATCTATGTCTGTGAGTCTATTTCTGTTTTGTAAATAAGTTCATCTGTATCATTTTTTTAGATTTCACATACAAATGGCATCATATGATACTTGTCTTTCCCTGTCCTACTTCAGTTAATACAATAAACTCTAGGCCCATCCATGTTGCTGCAAATGGCATTATTTCATTCTTTTTATGGCTGAGAAATATTCCACAATACACACACATCCCACATCTTCCTATCCATTCATCTATCGTCATGTATCAGTGAACATTTAGGTTGCTTCCATGTCTTGGCTATTATAAACAGTGCTGCTATGAACTCTGGGGTGAATGCGTCTTTTTGAATTAAGAGTTTTCTCCAGATGTGCATTCAGGAGTGGGACTGCTGAATCATATGGTAGTTCTACTTTGTTATTTAAGGAAACTCCATGCTGTTCTCTTCAGTGGTTTTATCAATTTACATCCCCAACGATACTATAGGAGGGTTCCCTTTTCTCCATACCCTCTCCAGCATTTATTATTTGTAGATTTTTAATTTTTTGGCTATGCCCTACAGTTTGCAGGATCTTAGTTCCCCGATCAGGGATTGAACTTGGGCCCATAACAGTAAAAGGGCCGAGTCCTAATCACTGGACCACCAGGTAATTCCCTAAACTTTTTAATGATGGCCATTCTGACCGGTGTGAGGTGATACCTCATTGTAGTTTTGATTTGCATTTCTCTAATAGTTTGTGACATTGAGCATTTTTTCATGTGCCTGTTGGCCATCTGTGCATCTTCTTTAGAGAAATGTCTATTTAAGTATGCTCATTTTTCAAATGGGTTGTTTTTGGATTTTTTGATATGAAGCTGTGTAAGCCTAAGCAATCTTTACAAATTGGTCAGTCTGCTAATAATTGTGTAGCTTAAACTAAGTTTTCTAGTTTATTGCTATATATGCAGCATGGAATTTAAAACCCACTAAAATTGAGACAAACTGAATAAAGAACTTCATTAATTCCTCCAACATCTATATAAACTCTCTGGGCTAAACATTCTCAAGTTGGGAATATTAACTCTTTTTAGACATTATTTTTTGCTATTGTCACTGTTAACAATCACATTTAGGGACTTCCCTGGTGGTTCAGCAGCCTAGACTCTGTGATCCTGATGCAGGGGGCCTGGGTTTGGTCCCTGATCAGGGAACTGGTTCCCACCTGCTACAACTAAAATTCCATGTGCCACAACTAAAAAGGTCCTGTGTGCCACAGCTGAGACCTGGTGCAGCCAAATAAATAAATAAATAATTTAAAAACAACACAATAATCACATTTATGAGAATCTGCTAAAATCCCAGGCACTTGGCATATATTAATTAATCCTCAAAAATCCCTATGAGATATTACTTTTTCATTTGCAAATAAATTCCAATTCTGAGAGATTAACTTGCTCAACATCAAGAAGTGAGGGAGTTGAGTTTTAGAATAGAGACCTGCCTGCCTAAACTAAAGCCTGTGCAAGTAAAGTTCAAATGACCACTGAATTGAGCTACTAATATCTTCTAAATGAAAACAAGAAAGCGGAGTAAACAAGACGTTGCATCAATTATATTTTCTCTTAAAATATAATAAATCATCAGAATAATCCATAAAGATACAAAACACTAATGTTAACTATAGTTTTAAAGCTAACAGTAACAGCAATTAGTGACAATTATTATTTATTTTTAAACAATGCTCAAAATTAAATAGTTTCTATACAGATTTTTAAACATGAAGTAATTAAAGAATCAAGCATGTAATTATATTTACTACATATACTTAAATATTTAAAACATTTATTTACTATTTATAAACTGCAGTTTATATAATGAAGTTCACATACAACAAAAAATACTTACCAATAATCAATTTTAACAAATTGGCCAAATATACAATATATTTAAAGCTGGAAAATCTGAGTACTCTAGAGCATGGGTACTTCTATATATAATCACAATACAAATAGGTGCATGCAAAGAGTTCAAATTTCAAGTTCTATAAATTAATAGTAGACATTTTAAAAGGAAAAATCAACATGCAAACTGTAAAAAATAATTTACATTGGGAAAGGAAAGCAGTTAATTTTTTTTAATACATGTAAAATTATTTTTGGAGAAGGCAATGGCACCCCACTCCAGTACTCTGGAAAAATCCCATGGACGGAGGAGCCTGGTGGGCTGCTGTCTATGGGGTCACACAGAGTTGGACACAACTGAGCGACTTCACTTTCACTTTTCACTTTCATGCATTGGAGAAGGAAATGGCAACCCACTCCAGTGTTCTTGCCTGGAGAATCCCAGGGATGGGAGAGCCTGGTGGGCTGCCGTCTATGGGGTCAGACAGAGTCAGACACGACTGAAACAACTTAGCAGCAGCAAAATTATTTTTAGTGAACATCTGCTATTACTACCTGCCCAGCAATCTTTCTCCCTTCTCCAGGAAATGGCGCTTCAATTTTCCTTTGGGAACCATATGTCACCTACGCTTAATTCATGTGCTTTTAAACTGTATCTCCCTCCATCCTACTTCACAGTGGGAAGAAGATCCAGTTCTGACCACCCACAGCATTCCATCTGTCTGGTCACCGAGATTGTCTCTAAGATGGGCAATGACCCAAGTAAGGCCACAGAGTAGTTTGCTATTGTAACAGAATTCTATTATAACAGAATCAGAAAAAGGGAAGTTTTCTCTCTTCCGGAGTTTCTGAGGCTGTAGGATGTAAGCCCAGTGCTATCAATGCCATCTTTCCCAGGAGTCTGACCCCAAACTCAACTTTTCCACACTGATGCCCAACCCAAAGCAAGAAGAAGTAGTGGTTACCTGTTGGCATGGGAGAAGATAAATAAGCATTTCAAGTTTCAGTGTTGTATTCCTTATTATGTTTCTATTTTTCAAAAATAAACATATATTACTTTTAGAATAGGAAATATAAAATATTTAAAAATACTACCCCTGTATTTTCTTCTCAACTATTCTGAGATAGCAATATTTAGTGTCTTAAAAAGCATTAGTAATTTTCTCAGAATTTACTTAAGTGAGTAAAACTCTACTTAAAAGAATCAACTTTTTCTCTTAGCATAAAATCAAGCAATTTTCCTTTCTGGTGGGGGGAAAAAAAGTTGTGAGTAAACTTTTTTAAAAGTTAGTTCTCTTTTAAAGGAAATATTTAAAAATTATACTCAAGGGACTTCCCTGGAAGTCCAGTTAAGACTCAGGCTTCCAATGTAAGAGGCGCAGGTTCCATCCCTGGCTGAGGACCTAAGATCCCACGTGCCACACGATGTGGCCAAACAAAAAACTCTACTCCATGTGGAAAAAACTGGTAAACATTTAGCAAGTGTTGCAGTCATTGTAAAAATTGGTCAAGAGGGAAAAAGTGGCCAAATTAGGTGCAATAACTTTGTCAATTACTCAGTCCTATATTTCTGAATGATATAAAATCTGAAGGGTCAATTAAGTCTTTCAGTTAT
This sequence comes from Nanger dama, assembly GCA_917880005.1. Classification (NCBI taxonomy): domain Eukaryota; kingdom Metazoa; phylum Chordata; class Mammalia; order Artiodactyla; family Bovidae; genus Nanger; species Nanger dama. Next base: position 17,070,067 of record CAKJTW010000028.1, on the reverse strand, counting down.
TATTTTATATAATACTCCATTATAGGATAAATTACATACCATTGTTAAACACAGGAAGTCAGTCTCAAGAGTCACCTCTTGGGAATGCAAAGTCTATGCAACATAGTAAATGTTCTCTAGATTATAAACAAAGATAGCAAAACACTCTTTTGTTCTCTTGCTCATATTAGTTTCTGTCATTTTCCTTTTCTCCCCAGGTACACAACCAATCCCTGAATCTTTACTTTTTGTTAGCATTACTTTGTGTCATAATCTTTAGTAAGGTCACTGAGGGCTTCCTATGTGGTTCAGCGGTAAAGAAACCACCAGCAATGCAGGAGACACAGGTTAGATACCTGGGTCTGGAAGATCCCCTGGAGAAGGAAATGGCAACTCCCTCCAGTAATTTTGCCTGGAAAGCTACATAAGAGCCTGGTAGCTACAGTCCATGGGGTCTCAAAGAGTCCCACACTGAGCTACTAAAGGACACTGAGAGCAGCTGGAAGCCAGAGCCACGTTTTCACAAACAAGGGAGTGAGTTCTAAAAGGTTTTAGGATGAGACGATATTTAAGAAGCTCAATACCTTAGGCAACACCAAGAGGATAATGGTTCGGTCAACCTGGCCAACACCTAAGTCTCAAGATGCTGACATTTTATTAATCTGTCATTCTGTTTAATGAAACCTAAACTCTCCAACAGCTATCAACCCCAAACTGTTCCATTCCTTTCTCCTGCTAGATAGATCGGAGAAAGCAATGGCAACCCACTCTATTACTCTTGCCTGGAAAATCCCATGGATGGAGGAGCCTGGTAGGCTGCGGTCCACATGGTCGCTAAGAGTCGGACATGACTGAGCGATTTCCCTTCCACTTTTCACTTTCATGCATTGGAGAAGAAAATGGCAACCCACTCCGGTGTTCTTGCCTGGAGAATCCCAGGGACAGGGAGCCTGGTGGGCTGCCGTCTGTGGGGTCGCACAGAGTCGGACACGACTGAAGCGACTTTGCAGCAGCAGTAGCAGCTAGATAGATCACGTTCACCTGTGACTCAAAGGAATATTTTACCATAAACAAAGGTATACCTGAGAAACTGCCTCCAAATTCACAGACATACCTACTTATAAAACAGAAAGTAAATATGTCTTTCCAAGTACCACAAAGAGAATAAAGTATTTTACTCTAGTCCTAACTATAAACTGGTTATTCTACATATACTTGCAAATATCTACAATACTTTATAGGCATCTGAAAGAGAAGATAAAGAAACCATAATACTACACCGAGAGGAACTCAAAAAATACGGTTTAAACTCTTCTCCCAACATTTTTACACTGAGTCAATAACGCCCAGCTCATTCTCAAAACATCGTATTGTGGGCCAGGATAGGATAGTGAGAAGGAAACTTGAGAATGGGTAAGACACTGGGAAAGATAAAAACTGAACGGTTCTGGAAACCCGCACTTTGTTTTGTCCCTTCAGGTCCCCCATTAATTTTTCCACTTTTGTCATTTCAGTGATTAAAACTTCCCCCTCATCAGAGACCTAACTATAAACTCCCCACCCACTTCCAACCACATCCCCAGATGCCAAGGATGGTCCCTGGTCGCCTGTGAGAAGAGGGACGTCGGCGCTAAACTAAAACCTGCCGCTGGGAACTCGGAAGTAGAAGTTCTCCCGGGACAGGCAGAAGGGACTGGGTGAAGTGAAGGAAAGCTGAGGAAGCGAAGCAGGCCGGACTAAGGACTGCTCTCAAGCCCCAGTCTGGACACATCAGGGGAGACAGCTGTCCCGCTAGACCAGAGAAGTCGCCTGACCCCGGAGCGGACAATCGGCTGGCCCCAGAGGTCTGGTCTCTAAAGCTGTTTCGCATCCCCCTTCCTTTCGTCTTCCCTAAAACGCTGTCTCCTCAGACCTTCACTGTCCCGGGACTCACCCGTCCACGCCTGAGCTGCAGTTGCCTCTCCGTCAAAGCCGCCCACCTCTGAAAACCATAGAGACGAAGAAACAGCCGGGACAAGCCTCCACTTCCACCACCCACCCCCACGTGACTCTCCTAGTCGCTGGGCCTTTCGGGATCGTGGTGAAATACGTGTGGGAGGAGCGCGGAGGAAAAGGGGTGGGGAGAGGCCCGGAAGCAACCCGCCCCGCCCGGACCCCGCCCCGGCCTCGGCTCCGCCCGCCTCAGTATTTAGGAGCGAAGGTAAGGGGTCACTGAGACGCTGTCTGGTTTTTTCTCTGCGCATTCTGCCTCTATCGCCCTCACTCCCCAACACACAGGAGTATAGCAATCTGTTAAAAAGAGATTTATTGTGCCTGTTGCCACCTCGTTGATGCCTTTTTCGTGTTGGCTAAGTAAAAGGAGTCAGTGAAAAGAGAACTGGATCACAGTGAGTTGGAAGTTATTTTCGAGCTGCATTTAGATTTAGGCATCTGATAAAATTTGCCTGTTTCCTGATTTTGAAGGTTTTTTTCAACTTAAGAAACCTCGTCACTGCTTCTTTTGCTTGAATGACAGTATTTTGATTGTCCTGTGAGAAAAGTTTTAAAGAAAAGTTCATTCAAAAGTTTCCTTAAAGCTGTAGAAAAAGCTACAACAAATATAGAACTATTAATATCATTGGATTCGGAGTAAGAACAACTATTTTCTGCGTTTCTTCGCAGAGGACTGTCCCTCCGCTCTACCCTAAGAACGACACATTATTGTGTTCACGGCGCGGTGCTCGCACTCTACAAGCAACCTAGTGTTTGTTTACAACTATCCTGCAGATGAAAACTTTTTATTCAGTTGCAGACTAAGACCCCGAGGTAATGAACAAATGCTAGAGCTGACACAGACCTAATCTAAAGATCACCAAGGACGTCTTAAGCAGTTTTCTTCAATCTGCTGTCCTCTGGATCCGCTTGCCTCAGGAGTTAGGAAACTTGGCTGATTTGCTTCTTAGCTATAAAAAAAATGTGCCTTTTCTGTATTTCTTTCTATTTAGAGCCTGTTATCTGTTAAACGAAAAATCTAATAAAGACATCCTTCCCCGTTTAGTAGAAGGCACTTAGCATGGTATCCTTCTCAGGCAGCCCATCCATTCACACTGATGATGGGCGTTTCAAGTTGTGTCATAGGTTAGTATCAAAAAACACTTTGGGGGCTCATGGAATCTTAACTGGTAGCTCGGTCAAGTGTTTCTCAGAATAAGAAAAAGTTATCAATACATAAATTTTGGACAAAGATCAGTTTTTAAGAATTGGTAAAATTCAATCCTGGTTTTAGTCAAAATTTGTCTAGGGACTTCCTTGGCTGTCCAGTGGTTAAGACTCACAACTTCCAGTCTTCCTGCAGGAGGGAGGGTTGATCCCTAGTGGGGGCCACATGCTATGTGGCCCAGCCAGGAAAAAAAAAAAAGTCTAAATTTGTCTATATAAAACTAAATGACCTGTTCAGGTAATTATTAAATGTCATGTAAAAATATAAGTCACTGATCTTAAACTTTTTAGTTTCAGGACCCCTTTACACTCTTAAAAATTATTGAGAACTCCAACAACTTTTATGTGTTATAGCTATCAATACTTGTCATGTTTTAGAAATTAAAACTTGAAAATTTTAATTTTTAGTCATTGAAAAGAGCACATTGTATGTTGACATAAATAGATATTTTAAAATAATAACTATATATTTTTCATGCATCATGGTTTTACTTTTCTGTTAATTTTTTAATGTGTGGTTTGTAGAAATAAGATGATTCTCGTATCTTTTCTTCTTTAATCTGTTTCCATGAGTGTGTCTGTGCACACTTAGTCAATCAGTCGTGTCTTTCTCTTTGCAACCCCATGAGCTGTAGCCTGCCGGACTCCTCTGTCCATGGGGATTCTCCAGACAAGAATACTGGAGTGGGTTGCCATGCCCTCTTCCAGGGGATCGTCCCAACCCAGGAGTTGAACCCCAGTCTCCTGCATTGCAGGCAGATTTTTTTACCAGCTGAGCTACCAGCAAAGCCTAATCTGTTTCCATATCAGTCATCAAATAGCCACTGGAAAGCTCCACTGTACTCTCAGAGAATGAAAGTGATAAAGGCAAATTACAGCTTATTGTTATTAGGAAAAAAGTCTTGCCCTTACAGATCTCCAGAAAGGACTCGGGAAACCCCCAGGAGTCCATGAACCATACTTTGAGAAGTCTGTTTTAAACCATATAAATGTCAGCTACTTTAAAAAACAAACAAACAAAAACTATCATTAAGCAAAACATTTAGGGGAAAGAGGGACAATACAGAAGAAACAATACAGACAACTTACAAACTAGACCAGCCTTGTAAATGTGAGTAGTACTCTTTCTCCATTTTCAGGAGCATGGATTAAGTTATCGAAATTCAGGGTCATAACTGAACACAATCGTATTCTGCATTAGAAACCAGTACACCAATCCAATATTGTCTTTCTACCTGCCTGCTATCCAAGGTGGTTCCTGTCGCATGATATATAATACCACTAAAGTAGGTTTAAATTCCCTGCACAAATTAAGACTCAAAGTTTGAAGTTAAAATTCTTTTTCGTAAACATATATTGAATGTCTACAACATGCAAGTTTCCTAATAGGTGCTGGTTCCTGCCCTTGGACAACTTATGTATATATAATAAGACTTACACCCTGGTATAAATGTATTTTTGCCACATTCAGTGGTTCCCAAATGAGTTTGATGATCAACTGTCTCAGAATTATCTGGGGAAATTTTAAAAATACATATTCCTGGCTTAAGAGATATGATGTTAAAGTGAATCAAGATGATGCTCAACAATTTGTTGATTTGTTTAAAGTGACCCAAGTGTTTCCATATAATAATGGGTCTGGAAATGAATACAAAGTTCATGCAACAAAAGATGAACTTGGTCTTTGTCCCTAGTACTGTGCTCAGTCATGTTCGACTCTTTTGCAACTCTCTAGATTGTAGCCTGCCAGGCTCCTCTGTCCACAGGATTTTCCAGGCAAGAATACTGGAGCAGGTTGCCAGGCCCTCCTCCAGGGGATCTTCCCTATCCAAGGTTGGAACCCATGTCTCTTATGTCTCCTGCCTTGGCAGGTGGATTCTTTACCATTGAGCCGCTTGGAAAGCTTGTCGCTAGTAGTGTGACACGTAAAATATGATCTATTTCATCTTCAATATTTCAAAAGTGTATTATTGTTTGAAGACCTTGTTATCAAGAGAGTAAATATTTAATTTCATTCAGTTAAAATAGAAATTGACATACTTATTTCAAACATTGTATAGTTCATCTGCCTTTATCACATAAAAATAATGTGAGATAGTAGTACCACAGCACTTTGCATCACATGACACCACTGTAAGAAGCAAAACATCTTTTGCAACAAGAATCTGATGACAAAGTGTTGTTTTATAGAGTTTTGATTAAATTCCTTAAAATGAATTCAGCGAAATGCCCCATGTTCCATTACGCTTATCTTTAGGATTCCACAGATTGTAGTATTTCAAAACTTACACAGTTTTTCTTCATAGTTTTCTTTTGAGGATATGTTATGTTTGAGGAGCTATTGGAAGACTTATGATCCATAGTTTCTGTTGCAGTCAGTGTTCTTTGCCAATACTGGAGCCAGAATTATATTTGAGTAAATAAGACAAAAATTTAAAAACAAGCTTAATATTTCCTTCTTTCTTACCACAAAGAGGGAAAAAAAAAGAAATAGCTAACTCAGCCATAAATATAATTAATAAAAGTTGATATATATATATATTTCTCTTAATCTTATGATTGATAATAACTTCAAAATTAAAGACTCCCTGCACAGATCTTGATTTCTAAATATTTTCCCCCATGAAAAGGAATCAAAGCTTCTTGAACAAATGGCTGATTTCAGGGCTAGCACAGGAAGGTACAAGACGATCTGGAACATCCTGTTGTGTCAGAAATAAGTGCTCAAAAAATAAAATGGGGGTATGTCAATAGCAGCCTGCTTGAAGGGCCTCTCGTTGGGCAAATGTGGGATAACTAGAGTGTCAAAATAAGAGTAATGAATTATGATCCATTGAATAAAATAAGAATTTATTCATGTATTCTAATGAGATGGGGAAAAGGAAAAGCTGTTCACTATAGAGCTTGGCCACTGATAGATGTAGAGAGTGGTGCAGTTGGAAAATCACCATTTTGCAACTATTGTAGAAAAGATTGGATTGGAAAACATCATCAGTGGATTCTAAACCTAGGGGGAAAATTTGATGAGAAGCAGTATTTTTTCAAATCTTCAAAGTATCTCTTCATGGATCTTCTATTTTTTTTAGAAGTATAATAAAGTGGGGCAGGCCCAACCTTTAGCATATGGCCATTGCTGGGCACCATTACCACACAACCCATTACCAGGCAATGGTTATCCCAAAACTGCTAAAACAGGATGCTTAGAGTGGTAGTTAGAGGTCCTGTTCAGTCATTGGTCGGCACCACAGGGGACCGCTCCCTCAAGCGAGCAACTGTCAATGAGCAACCGTTAGTAGTCCTGCTCAGCCATTGGTTGCCACTACAGTGAGCCCCTCCCCCAAGGACCAACTGTCAGTAAGTGACCGTTTGTGGTCCATTCAGCTAATGGTCAGTGGAATGGTGGTCATCAGGCAAAGAATGAGGTAAGAGTGGATCCTGGCCTTCTCACTGGGACTCTCAGGCTCACCTGGCCTCGGGCCAATGGGTAAGCTGCAGGGCCCAGGGAACAGGCTAAGGGGATGTGTCTTGCAGAGCTCCACAGACCTTGCCAAGGCTGCCCACTGGGTTGGGCCCAGGCCATGAGACAGCAGTGAACCTCTCCCCAATCCTGCCTCTGTGAAGTAATGACATCGTCTCTCTGCCTGGGGTGTAGTCTGTGGGTTCTGCCTCTGCCATATGGGCAGCCTGAGGAGGCTTAGGGCCAGCTGAGTCCTAGATACCTGGCTCCCCAAGTGATAACAGCTACCAACTTTGAGCCGCCCCTTCTTAGCCAGGACCTGACCTCAAGGGTGACAGTTTGTGCCTTGGAATTTGGCCCTTTCTTGTCAGAACAGAGAATAACATTTGTTTGGTGACGCATGCTAAGTCACTTCCAGTTGTGTCCAGCTCTTTGCGACCCCATGGACTGTAGCCCACCAGGCTCCTCTTTCCATAGGATTTCCCGGGCAAGAATACTGGAGTGGGTTCCTATGCCTTCCTCCAGGGGATCTTCCCAACCCAGGGATCAAACCTGTATCTCTTATGTCTCCTGGATTGGCAGGCAGGCTCTTTACCACTAGTGCCACCTGTTTGGTGCAGGTTTACAGAAGCATCAGCACCTGACCGTGACTGGACACCAAGAACAAGGGATCTGACACCAAGAAGTGTGCAATACTAACCATGCCCCTTCCCCATCTTTCCTAGAAAAGGGCTTTGCTGAGAGTTTTGTGTTTTTAAAGTATAGCCACTCATCTCCTTGCATGGCCTTCAATAAGCCTTTCTGTGTTCCAAATTCTGACATTTTGGTATTGTTTGGCCTCACTGAGCACCAGGCATATTGACTTGTGTTTAGGTAACAGAAGAGGGAAAAGTAACTACACAGTGGAAAAACTAGGCAACACTTTAATCAGTGACCACATGCCTCCAGATGAGATACTCTGAGAAGGACATAATGTCACTTGAATCTAATTGTGAGGAAATCTCAACCAAACCCATATTAAAGAACATTCTCTTAAATAACTTATGAAAGAATCCCTTCCTAGAAAAAAATGTAGAGGAACTATTTAGTGAAAGGGACTAAAGAGACTGGATGGGACTTCCCTGGTTAAGAACTCCCCTGCCAATGCGGGAGATGTAAAGAGATGTGGGTTCGATCCCTGGGTCAGAAAGATCTCCTGGAGGAGGGCATGGCAACCAACTCCAATATTCTTGCCTAGAGAATACCTTGGACAGAAGAGCGAAAGTGACTTAGCACACAAACACAAGGAGACCTAACAACTAAAGTCGACAAGTGATCTAAACTGTAACTTGTACCAGAGCAGGGGAAATACTATTAAAGATTAATTGAAACAATTGACAAAGTTGGAATATGGACCACAGATTAGAAAAAAGTAGCTCCCATGTTTGATAATTATGTGGTGATTATATAAAGTAAGTTATTTTTCATAGTAAAAACACACTGAGGTATGAAGAGATAAGGAGGCATAGTGCATGGAATCTATTCTCAAATGGTTCAAAAATAAAATGTCTAGAGACAGAGAATGCAAATGTGGCAAAAAAAAGTTGTTGAACTTGAATAAATAATATTGAGAAATTCTCTGTCCTATTCTTGCAATTTTTCTATATGTTTAAAAAAAAATTTAAGTGTTCTCCACTTTGTCTCTCTTAGGCTTCATCCCAAAATGGGCCAGAATGGGTTTATTCATCATGAACCTTTGTTTACTGCTACTGCTAAGTCGCTTCAGTCGTGTTCGACTCTGTACGACCCCATAGACGGCAGCCCACCAGGCTCCCCCTGTCCCTGGAATTCTCCAGGCAAGAGCACTGGAGTGGGTTGCCAAAGCCTTTGTTTAGTTCTTTTATTTCTACTATTCTTAGTAGTCAGATGGTAATTATCTTTTATAATTTTAGTTATATACTATCAAAAGAAGGAAAGCAACTGACTTTATGAAAGGCAAAAAGCAATATCCTTTAAAAAATTTTTTGAATGATATATTTTTATTGAGCCCAACATATCCAAAATATCGCTTCAACAATTAACTGACATAAAATATTATTAATGAGATATCTTAGGTTTTTATGTTTGATAACATATCTTCAAAATCAATGTGTATCTTATATTTACAGCACATCTCAATTTGGACTTTTTTTTTTTTTTTTGCCTTCACTGCTTGGCTTGTGGGAATCTTAGTTCCCTGACCAAAGATTGAACCCGGGCCATGGAACTAAAAGTGCCAAGTTCTCACCAATAGATTGCTAGGGATTTCCCCATGGATTTTTTTAAAAGTTGAAGTATAGTTGATTTACAATGTTGTTTTAGTTTCAGGTGTACAGCAAAGTGATTCAGTTATACATACACATGTATATTCTTTTTCAGATTTTTATCCATTATAGGTTATTACAAAATATTGAGTATAGCTTCCTGTGCTATATAGTTGGTTCTTCTTGTTTATCTATTCTGTATATAGTAGTGTGTGTATGTTAATCCCAAACCCCTAATTTATCCCTCCCCCTTCCCCACACATCTCAATTTGGATCTGGCCACATTTCAAGAGTTAAATAGCCACGTGTGGTTAAATGACAGCATTTGACAGCACAAATACTAGGGGAAAAGACAAATGTAGTCAAGGGGCCTTTCAAAATGCCGTAGTAAATGCAGTGACAGAGATTACGTCCAGGATCACTCAACCGCTGAAGTTTAGACTTGAGCCTCCAGTGACCTTCCAACCCCAGTCCTGTTCATTCTGTCACACACGAGAGACTGTGTCAACTTCAAACAATGGCCCCGTGGCTGGCCTCAGCCAACCAAATTCAGTATATCCAAGACAAAGTTCATCCTCTTATTTCAAATACCTCCTCCTGCTCTCTCATTTGATATTTCAGTTGATAGTACCATTATCTATCTGTTCACTCAAGTCATCTTCATTATATCTTTGGGCAAATGAGCACTTATCTAGAAGATAATTTAAAATCTAAATGCTTATCAAAAAATGCACCTTCTTCTCCACTCCAACTGACTGAGCTTGTTCAGGCCACTCTTATCTCTCACATGAGTTACTATAAGAATTCCCCACACCTAATTTTATTGAGATATGATTGACATACATCATTGTATAAATTTAAGGTGTACAGCATAATGGTTGATACAGATGAGTAAAAACCCAAAGAGAGAAAAATTTCCTTAAAAATAGGAACCTCTTCATGAATTTCATGGCATCTTTATGGAGAGCCATGGTAATCTCTGTATCATTCCATTTTAAGACAGGGAATACAGAAAAATAGATTGAACAGCATGACCTTTGCTTTCCCCAAGCTCAATACAATATGATTTCTCAATGAGTACCTTTAAGGAGTAGATAATTTCTAATGCTGGGCTTCCCCGGTGGCTTAGTGGTAAAGAATTCACCTGGCAGTGCAGGAAATGTGGGTTCAATCCCTGGGTCGGTAAGATCCCCTGGAGAAAGCAGTGAGAACCCTCTCCAGTATTCTTGCCTGGGAAATCCCATGGATAGGAGGAGCCTGGCAGGCTACAGTCTATGGGGTCGCAGAACTGGGCACACTTTAGCGACTAAGTTTAGTTCAGTTGCTCAGTCTTGTCCAACTCTTTGCGACCCCATGTTTAGCGACTAAACAACACAACAATCTCTAGTGTTAAGAGCAAGTCAGGGGTCCCCGGAAGTTCAGACCTAGATACATCTTCTGGCATGGCCACATCCCAGCCCCTCTCAAACAATCCCTAATCCCAGTTGCAGGAACTTTTTATATTTTCAACTAAAATTTGATTCTAGATATTTTAAGAAATTAACTGAGACAACTGTTTAGATGGATTTAAACAAGGTGGGGAAATTAGCACATTCCAGTCTTCCTAAAATTATTTTAAAAAATTAATCTTTCTACTTCCTATAAGCATCATCAAGTTCCGTCTAAATAATTGTCAAGTTGAAGGGTTTTTCCTTTTTTTCTAATTTTAATTTGTCTCCTAATTCTTAAACATTACTTTCTAATTACAAATGTATGCATGCCCTTAAATTCAAACAGTTGAAAAGTGTATGAGATAAATGCATGCCATACACTTCTCAATTGTCTGAATTGTTCTCAATTTGAAAGTGTTCTCAATTCAATTGTTTGACTTGAGAAGTGGGTTCTCAATACACAGTGGGTTCTCTCTAATGTTACCCGTAAAGATAATGACTTTTATGATTTTATATCCTTCTAGACTTTTTCTTTGCTTCTGTCAATGAATCTATCTGTATGTGTATACACCGTTTTAAGAAATGGTAATCATTTTGCACAGTTCTTTTCTTATTTAACACATAAATCTTTTTTAACCTTAATTTTTAGGGCCTTCCCTGGCCGTCTGGTGGTTAAGACTCCACACTTCCTCTTCAGAGGGTTCAGGTTCAATCCCTAGTCAGGGTATTAGGATTCCATATGCTGAACATCAGGGCTACAAAAGTTTTTTTAATTTAATTGTTAGTTTATCAAAGCTATGCATGTATAGATTTTTACAAGTAGTATAACAGTCAAATAATTCAACTAGCAAAAATTGCTTCTAATCATTATGTAACACATTCACATGGCTTAAAATTCAGAAAGTACAATGGTATACGACATGAATAACCTTCCTTCTACCTGTCCCTGAGATACCCAGATCTACTCATGGGCAACAAATGACATTGGTGTTTATACATCCTTCATTCATAATACAGATACATGCACACACACATGCATGCATACACAAACATACAGAAGATCTTTTTATATCATTATATAAAGGGGCTCCTCAATTTTACATAGAAGGCAATGGCACCCCACTCCAGTACTCTTGCCTGGAAAATCCCATGGATGGAGGCGCCTAGTAGGCTGCAGTCCATGGGGTCGCTAAGAGTCAGACACAACTGAGCGACTTCACTTTCACTTTTCCCTTTCATGCATTGGAGAAGGAAATGGCAACCCACTCCAGTACTCTTGCCTGGAGAATCCCAGGGATGGAGGAGCCTGGTGGGCTGCTGTCTGTGGGGTCGCACAGAGTCGGACACGACTGAAGCAACTTAGCAGCAGCAGCAGCAGCAGCAACATGTCATATTACATTCTATAGACATGCCTTTATTTCATTAGTCACCTGGTTGTTTAGTCAGACTGTTTCTAATTCTTGCTCTTAAAAATAATCTGCTATGAATAACCTTGAATATACATCATTTTGCCAATATGTGGGTAATCTATGGTATAGATAGATTCCTAAAAGTGGAGCTGTGAGTCAAATTTTTCACAGATTAGGTCTTCTAAGAAGCAGATTCTGGGACAGACATTTAGAGTTCAGGGTGTTTTTAGGGAGTGCCTTTGGGTTTAACAGCTGTGCAAGGGAGAAGGAGGAAGTGAGACTGAGCAAAAGAAGCTAAACTTTGAAGATGCTGCATGAAGCCTCAGCCAACTTCATAGGGAAGCCATGCACGTGAGATGACCTACCAGAATTGGCCCACATTGGGTGCCTTAATTAGGTGTTTTAGTTGCTCTGCTGCTGCTGCTGCTGCTGCTGCTGCTGCTGCTGCTGCTGCTGCTGCTGCTGAGTCACTTCAGTTGTGTCCAACTCTGTGTGACCCCAAAGACAGCCCACCAGGCTCACATGTCCCAGGGATTCTCCAGGAAAGAACACTGGAGTGGGTTGCCATTTCCTTCTCCAATGCATGAAAGTGAAAAGTGAAAGTGAAGTCACTCAGTGATGTCCAACTCTTAGCGACCTCATGGACTGCAGCCCACCAGGCTCCTCCGTCCACGGGATTTTCCAGGCAAGAGTACTAGAGTGGGCTGCCATTGCCTTCTCCATTTAGTTGCTCAATTGTGTCTAACTCTTTGCGACCCCATGGGATTTTCTAGGCAAGAATTTTGTATTGGGTTCTCATTTCTTTGTCCAGAGGATCTTCCTGACCCAGGGATCAGGAAGGATCCCGGCATTGGCAGGCAGATTCTTCACCACTGGGCACCCAGGAAGCCCTTACACAATAAGTGAAAAAGGCCTTTATACCGCCTTCTCCATTAGTCATCGGTCGTGGGCTGTCCCAGGAAGGCATCGACTTTTGGTGGGGCAATTCTTTGCAGCAAGGCAAAACTTTCAGGGGCTGACAGTTGAAGACTGTGTACCGACAGATCTTGCAGAAGCTGGCGCAATAAAACCTTCCTTGAAAGAGGGTATCTAGGTGTCCCATCTCCATGTTCAACCCCAAAGGGTATGTGACTTTGGTGGATTTTGCCAAATTACCATACCAATTTATACTCCCGCCTCGCAAATTATGAGAATGTCTGTTTGCTCATATCCTCCCCAACTCAGAATTTTATCAAGCTTCTGAATCTTTGCCAATCTGATTAGGTGAAATGTGATGTCTTGCTTGCCTGCTTGCTAAATCACTTCAGTTGTGTCCAACTCTTTGCAGTCCCATGAACTGTAGCCCACCAGGCTCCTCTGTCCATGGGATTCTCCAGGCAAGAATACTGGAGTGGGTTGCCCTCCTTCAGGGATCTTCCTGACCCAGAGATTGAACACATGTCTCATTATGTCTCCTCCTTGGCAGGTGAGTTCTTTACCACTAGCTCCACTTGGGGAGCCCAGTGATGTCTTGGTATAGTTTGAACTTTCCTATCTTTCTTTTTTTTGAAGGAAGTCAAACTGCTTTTTGTCCTTTTTCTTTGAAGTGTCTATTTCTGTCCTTTGCACATTTTCCTACTGGGCTAATTTTTTTAAAGTAATTTGTAGGAACTCTTAATGTTAAAGATTAACATTTAACATTGCAGGCGGATTCTTTACTGTCTGAGTCGCCATGGAAGCCAGACTTGATCCTTTTAAAATGTAAGCCAGTCATTTCACTTCCTCAATGGATCTCCATTTCCCTCAGAGAGAAAACACTTATTACAGTGATCAGCAGGGCTGTGCAAGACACATCTCCTTCTTATACCTCTCTGACTTCATTTCCTACAGCTGCTCCGGCATCTCTCCCTCTCCTGTTTCTCCACCCTCACCAGAAGTTCCTTCTGCCTACAAAGTTCTTCTACCAGATAGCTACATGACAAATTCCCTGTTCCAGTCCTTTACAGGATCGAATTCTTGGGTCTTACCTGAAGTGTCACTTCAAAGTGACGTTTATCCTCATAATCCTATTTTAAATTGTTATACACACCCTACACTCCTCCCCAACTAGAACAATTTTAATCTTCCTTACCCTACTTTACATTTTCTTTTTAAAATAACGTTTACTGCCTTCTAATTGGGCTTCCTGGTAGGCTCAGATGGTAAAGAATCTGACTGTAATGCGGGAGACCTGGGTTCAATCCCTGGGTTGGGAAGATTTCCTGGAGGAGGGCATGGCAACCCACTCCAATATTCTTGCCTGGAGGATCCCCATGGACAGAGGAGTCTGGTGAGCTACAGTCCATGGAGTCGCAAAGAGTCAGACACGACTGAGTGACTAAGCACAGCACCGCCTTTTAATATAGAAGAATATTATGTTTATTATCTTACTGTCTGTGCTAGAATGAATATTCAATAAATATTTATTGTAAATTAGTGTCTTTTTCCTTTGTATGTTTCAACTCATCAGAAAAGCTATTTTTGTGTATCTTGGATACCCCTGTCTCAACCTTTTGTTTTGTTTGCCACCTGTATTCTAATCTTAAGTCATCTATTGATCTATATAGTTTTCCAAGAAATTGTTTGTACTTGCTATAAATACTTGTAAGGTTAACCCAGGAGGCTAAATTCTTAGGTAAAGTGTATCAATTTCAATCCTTGAAGAAGTGGACACCAAGATGAGATCTGATGTGTAAGGGATTTATTGGAGGGAATGCTTATGAAAGACAAAGGGGAAAAGAGAAGGGGCATACAGGGAGAATGAGGCAGGTCCAGCAGCTGTGACAGGAGAGAGAGAAGGAAGGATTGTACGGAAAGAACCGCAAACCATAGAGCAATTCTGAGAAAATCTCACCTAGGCCCATAGGGAATCCCTGAACTGAAGTTGCCAGTTAAAGCAATCCTGCTTTGTGGAGGAATGGATTGGAATGTTCTTACATCTTGCTGCCATTGACTGGGAATAGCCTAAGGGTTTCCCTGGTGGCTCAGATGGTAAAGAATCTGTCTGCAGTGTGGGAGACCTGGGTTTGATCCCTGGGTTGGGAAGATCCTCTGGAGAAGGAAATGCCAACCCACTCCAGTGTCCTTGCCTGGAGAATCCCCATGGATAGAGAAGCCTGGTGGGCTACAGTCCATGGGGTCGCAAATGGTTGGACACAACTGAGTGACTAAGCACACACAGCACAACCTAAGGGAAGCATGGCCTGACCCAAAAGCATTAGAGTAAAAAATGTATCGATGGTCAATCAGCTATGCTCCCTGCAGCAGTATCTCTTAAAGGAAATCTGAGTGGGCACTTCCATGACTACCACAGTCTACCTCTTATTCTGCACAAATCCATTTCTTTGTGTATGTTTGGGAAATAGATTTGCCATGGTTCCTATGGGCTTCTTTTCCCATGGGGAAACATAGAAGTGGAATATTAGTAGGACTAAGCTACAGTCTTCCCAAACTGCAATTAGTCTCAGGCTGTCATTTCACTCCTTAACTATCCATTCTAAGTTTCTTGTGCCCTCAGCTATTACCTCCTCAGGTCGTTATCATTAATCAGGTGAGTGTATTGTATTCAACTGAGTATCTGTCTTAGTTTTAGGAACATATTTTCTAGTAATATGTTCATGAGCTGGAAAATGTGAAAAGTTTCTTTAATTAACTAGCCAAGGACCCTGTCTTACATGACTTTAAAAATTTGAATCATGTCCTCTTAATTTCTAAACAATCGTGGTATTGATATTTGAACAAAAATAGATAATGAATCATGGAGCATGTGAAGAGGCCACTGTTTTATTGGAAATACTTTTTGGCTCATTATTTTTTCAATGGCTCTAATATTATGTAACATATTTTACTATTAGAAAATTTCTCTACATAGATAGATTATATTTGATAGAAGTGAAACAAATGACATGCCATACCTTTGTATTTAGAGGGGTTATATTCTTTTATATTTTTATTATTGCTTCTCTTTAATAGGCCTGTGTATTTAAATTACTGAATTCCCTTAGGCCACTTTCTTTAATTCTCTGGGTTTCAGTTCCTCAGCTATAATCTATTATGGAATTTGTCACTATGTCATGAAAATTAATTAGGAATAGTATTTATTATAACTAAGTTTTAAAATATCTGTGAGGACTAATTTTAATACCTATTAAGTTCCTGGAATTTTTGGCTCAAAACAAATATAATCGTCTTCATTTTATGCAACGTAACTATTATCCTTCAGCATGTTTTTGGGCAGTTTTCATTAATGGCAGAAATTAGAGAAAGATGAAGGCCACAGATTTCGACTAGCAGTATAAAACATTTTCTTTGAACTTTTGTGCAAATAATTTAAAAGTTAAAAGTAATTGGAATTTCTCACACATATCACATGGGTATATTAGAATCATTAACATTTAGAACCATTATAGATTATGCAAGATAAATTGTTCAGTATTTCAGAAGTAACCAAATACCTGAGAAGGGGAACTTCTTCTTTATAGGAGAATTCTAGCTAATACTTCTAGAAAAAAGTTAAAAGAATTTTAAATTATGCAACTCCTAATGAAATAATAGACCTAGGCAATGATAACCAGTAGATGCTAAAACCAGTAAAAGAAGGTTGAGTGGAGAACTTTATGATGGATCCACCTACCTGAAAACACTTGTCTACTAGTCAAAATTAAACATCATTAAAAGTAAGAAACTTCCTTGGCAGTATAGTGGCCATGCGTCTGTGTTCCCAGTGCAGGAAGCATGGGTTCAATCCCTGGTTAAGGAGCTAGATCATACATGCTACAGTTGAGACCCAGCACAGCCAAATAAATAAAATGTTTAAAAAGTTCTTGAAAAAATAAATTAAGACAGCCTTGGTATCAGGTTGGGATCCTAGAACAGAAAAAGGGCATTTGATGAAAACTATGAAATTTCAGTTACTAAACAAACTTGGATATACTGGCCTACCATGCAGCAAAGTCAACTTACTGACAGGCTGTGGTGAAGGAAAATACAGGATTATTTGCACGGTGCCAAGCAAGGAGAAGGAGCTGCTAATGTGCAATAGACCTAAATTCCCAAATAGCTTTCAGATAAGAGTTTTTAAAAGCAACATTTGAGGTGAGGATTGCAGTTCATGGACTTTCTTCTGATTGGTTGGTGTGAGGTAACAGGGTGATGTTCTGGGAATCTTAATCATCATCCCTCTGTTTCCAGCCAGTGTGGGGTCTATGTGCTTGTGGTCAGCATGCAGTCATCACCCTCCACCTGCATGGAAGTCTTAGTTCCTGCAGAAGAACTCAAAGATATGCGTAGATTGTTATGTGTATCTCTTGAGGAAGAGCTAGGACTCTGTTTTCTTGCTGAAGCCATATTTCTTAACTGCTTTTCCTTCATCCTTTCTCTGGTAACTGTTTGAGTCTTCTCTTTGAAACTCAGGGAAGGCCTAGGAGACTAAAACCTTTGTTGACAAGAAACAGGGACATGGAGGAGCTTCAGTACCTGGGAGATACTACGAACTTTAGTTAATAATAAGGTATCAATATTAGTTTATTAATTGTAACAAATGTACCATACTAGCACAAGATGTTAGTAATGGGAAAGCTGTGGGAATGGAGATAAGGTAGATACAGGAACTCTACTGTTTGCTCAGTTTTTCTGTAAATCTAAAATTTTTCTAAAAATAAAGTATGGTAATATAAACAATTAGACAAGCAGATGTTATGTTCCTCCTGATGTAAGGAAATAGGAAGTACAAAGAACCACCTACAAAGTATTCCTGACAAAAGGATCAGATCTGGAATCTAATCAAGCATCTAGATCAAATTACTAGTTTATTGGAAATGTGGTGGATAAATGACTATGTTAAATAGTACCACAAGGATACAGTAAACCAAATCCAAAATGGGGGATTTTTACAAGACCTTGTTTCATAAATAAATAAACAAGTGGTATTTAAAAAATGGAAGAGAAGAAACTGTAATAAACTAGACTTAAGAGATGCGTCAACCAAATGCAATATGTTGATTTTGAATCCTGTTTTGATGAAATCAACTGTGAAAAGGTATTTGGGGAAATTTGGACATGGATGAGAGATTAAATAATATGGAGAAATTACTTTTGATTTGTTAGGTGTGATAATGACATTGTGGGTTTTTGAAGTTTTTATCTGAGAGATAAACATCTGAAATATTTCAATTTAATATGAAAAAGTGGAAATTTTTCATGTTTTTCAAAATGGAAAAGTATAAAATTAGATCTCTACTTTACAGTATACACAAAATAAATCCTAATTAAAGACCCAATTAGATTAACTTTTAAGTTAAAACTTGCATATTGCAAAGTTATTATAAACCACATGAAAAGATAAGCCATTTCTGTGCAGATACCCTATAAAAAACTGAGCCTGAGTATTGCAGCATTTTTATAATAGCAAGATTTGAAAAAAATCTAGTATCTACTAATAGAAGAATACAATCAGTATGATTTATTCATTCTATAGAAATCTATGCCACATAAATATAACAACAATAAATCTCTAAAATATGATGTGTAAAAAAATATTAAATTTCAAAAGGTAAGATGAAATATTATGCCAGTATTGTAAAAACACATAACACTATGTTATTAATGGACACACATAAGGCAGAAGTATAAAAACAAACATGGAAAGAATACATACCACCTTGAAGATGGTCATTATCATGAGAAAAAGAGAAAGGGATGAAAAGTCTGGGTTTTAACTTATCTAGAGCTTTTTGATGATTGAAGAAAAAAACTGAAACAAATAAAGTGAAATCTGCCTGGTGAACATACAGGTTACACTAGTTACACTCTTTTGTTACACTATAGTGTAACAATATAGTTACACCATTTGTGTATGTTTGCTATATTTCGTAATGTAGAAAGCTGGAAGAAATGGCTCAAGTAAAAATGAAAGGACACATAGTCAATTATTTTGCCATAAATTTGATTGATATCCTTAACCAGATGACTCTGAAATATGATCCAGAATCATAAAGTGTCTAGAATAATTCTTATGAATGGAGTTCCCCACTTATCTTTTTTTTCCAGGATGGCTTTTCAGTTCAAATGACTTTGGATTCATGGGGATGGGCCTAGTATTAGGATCATTATGTGTTATTATGCATTCCTTTCTCAATTCAATATTACTAAATGCTCACTCAGTCCAAAATACTATACTAAGCTTCCAGCCTCTTCAAAACTTAATTTCTTTCTAAGCTAAATGATAGCAACCAGTATTGACTCTAGATGGTGAACTAAATGGGTGTGAATCTTACTCTACAAACTTGGATACACAAGATATAAAACATTAGTTTTTAAAAACTAAAGCTATAGCCCCATTTGAAAGCTGATAGGAAATTTAGTCTTATTTTCTTTTGGTTATACTAGATTGGTGCATTGTGGAAATTTGCTGTTTGATATTAAAATACTTTCTAATTAAGCATGGTTATGTTATATAGCATTTTAATGCTCATTTTTTTTTTTATTTTTTTTCTAATGACATTTCTTGCTGTTAATTTTATATTTATTTTAGACTAGAGAAACGATGTTAGACACAAAGGAGATTTGAGTAATTTTAAAATTTGAGTTCAAAATGGGTCGTAAAGCAGTGGAGACAACTTGCAACATCAACAATGCATTTGGCCCAGGAACTGCTAATGTATGTACAGTGCAGTGATGGTTCAAGAAGTTTTGCAAAGGAGATGGGAGCCTTGAAGGTGAGGAGCACAGTGGCTGGCCATTGGAAGTTGACAACAACTAACTGAGAGCCACCATCAAAGCTGATCCTCTTACAACTACACAAGAAGTTGCCGAAGAACTCAACATTAACCACTCTATTGTTGTTGGGCATCTGAAGCAGATTGAAAAGGTGAAAAAAGCTCAGTAAGGGGATGCCTTGAGAGATGACCACAAATCAAAAGAAATGTCATTTTGAGGTGTCATCTTCTCTTACTCTACACAACAACAAGCCATTTTTCCATCAGATTGTGATGTGCGATGAAAAGTGGATTTTAGACAACAACCAGCAATGACCAGTCCGATGGTTAGACCTTGAGAAGCCCCAAAGCACTTCCCAAAGCCAAACTTGCACCCAAAAAAGGTCAAGGTCACTGTTTGGTGGTCTGCTGCCCATCTGATCCACTACAGCTTTCTGAATCCCAGTGAAACTATTTCATCTGAGAAGGATGTTCAGCAAATCTATGAGATGCGTGGAAAACTGCAATGTCTGTAGCCAACACTGGTCAACAGAAAAGGCCCAAGTCTTCTCCATGACAGTGCCCGAGTGTACATCTCACAACCAGTGCTTCAAAAGTTGAATGAATTGGGCTACGAAGTTTTGTGTCATCCACCATATTCACCTGACCTCTCATCAACTGATTACCACTTCTTCAAGTATCTTGACAACATTTTGCAGGGAAGACACTTCCACAACCAGCAGGATGCTGCAAACGCTTTCCTAAAGTTGGCGAATCCCGAAGTACAAGAATAAACAAACTTATTTCTCATTGGCAAAAATGTGTTGCTTGTAATGGTTCCTATTATGATTATTAAAGATGTGTTTGAGCCTAGTTATGATTTAAAATTCATTATCCAAAACCGTAATTACGTTTGCACCAACCTAATATTGTCTCAATAACCACCTTGATAATTCACCTCTTATTGACTATCTTCATTCTCCTATCTTACTTCCCCATTGCCTTACTCTCCTAAATAAACTCCTTACATTTGAATCTTTTTTGGTATGCTCGGAGGAACCCAAACAGAGGCAATTAAGCATTAGGGCATCGCTACCTCACCTCAACCTCTTTGTTCATAAATGAAAGAGTTATTTAATAACGACGAACTCGGCTAACCTATTTTTCAGCATAGTAAGTCAAACTTTATTTTGGGGGCCCCAAAATCATTGCAGATGGTGACTACAGCCATGAAATTAAAAGACGCTTACTCCTTGAAAGGAAAGTTATGACCAACCTAGATAGCATATTCAAAAGCAGAGACATTACTTTGCCAACTAAGGTCCGTCTAGTCAAGGCTATGGTTTTTCCTGTGGTCATGTATAGATGTGAGAGTTGGACTGTGAAGAAAGCTGAGTGCTGAAGAATTGATGCTTTTGAACTGTGGTGTTGGAGAAGACTCTTGAGAGTCCCTTGGACCGCAAGGAGATCCAACCAGTCCATTCTGAAGGAGATCAGCCCTGGGATTTCTTTGGAAGGAATGATGCTAAAGCTGAAACTCCAGTACTTTGGCCACCTCATGCAAAGAGTTGACTCATTGGAAAGGACTCTGATGCTGAGAGGGATTGGGGGCAGGAAGAAAAGGGGACAACAGAGGATGAAATGGCTGGATGACATCACTGACTCGATGGACGTGAGTCTGAGTGAACTCTGGGAGTTGGTGATGGACAGGGAGGCCTGTCGTGCTGTGATTCATGGGGTCGCAAAGAATCAGACATGACTCAGCAACTGAGCTGAACTGAACTGAAGCTTCCTTTACAGGTGATTAATTGTACTGACATTTTAATGACATTTTTTTTGTGTGTGTGGTAATATATTTATTTCATGTCAAATTAAATCAATAAAAGATGTTAAGATTATCCTGTAATACTTTCATCATTTGTTGAGATCTTGAAGATTTTTTTTTCTTTTTTTAAAAATTTTTTAAATTACAATACTGTATTTGTTTTGCCATACATTGACATGAATCAGCCACAGGTGTCCACGATCTCCCAATGCCAAAGCCCCTCCGACCTCCCACCCCACATCCTCTCCCTGAATCATCCCATGCACCAGCCCCATGCGTCCTGCATCCTGCATTGAACATAGACTGGCGCTTCATTCTTACAAGATAGTATACATGTTTCGATGCCGTTCTCCCAAATCATCCCACCCTCTCCCTCTCCCTCAGAGTCCAAAAGTCTGTTCTATACCTCTGAGTTTTCAAGAATGCATCTTGTATAAATGCATGTCATAACATACACCAACAAGATGTTACAGTACTGATTGATGGGTCACAGGTAGCCATGGAACTATGATATAGTTTTGGGTGTATCATATCTCACTAGGCTTGAGCTTCCATCTAGATGCTCAGGAAATCTATTTACTGGACAGCCAGGATACCAGTCAGAACGTATCAGAAGAGAATTTCATAAAAATAAAAGAAATAACACACATTAGGAACTCTGCACACCTTACATAATAGAGGGTTCTCCTCCCAATCCAATGAATGGTGTGGCTCTCTTCCAGTGTTTTTTTTTTCTCCTCCAGGTTGGCTTCTCAATCTTTGAATTCATGGGGATGGGCCCACTATTAATATATTATATTTCATTATACATTTCTCTCTCAATCTAATAGAAAATTACTAGTGCTTACTATGCACAAACTAATTTGCTAGTGTTTCAGCCTCTTCAAAACTTATTTTCTAACTAAAGCATTTAGTTAGTAACACTAACTATATACAGAGTGTGAATCCAACCCTTGCTTGTCCTATTTCTCCACAAGCACATTAATTATTTCTCTTCCAAGGGACTACTTCTTGACTGTTGTCTAGCAAAGCACCTCTTTTTCCCCTCTGGCTTACCATCATTATGCCCTAGGTAGGTAGAGTCTGGTTTAGTCTCTCAATGAGGAGTAATGAACACAACTCCATAGCCTAGATAAGGCTTTATTCTGAGTAGCAATTAAAGTACAGCCACATCCCTTAGGAAGCTGCCTTCCTGTCTCCTGAATTAATTTAGGGGTGGGAAATTGGAACACAAAATACTTGTTCTAGTTAAGTCAGATTTAAAAAAATAGTACTTTGGTGTGTTTTAATTTTTTAATTATAAAAGTAATGTATGCATGTGACTTAAATTTTTAAACAGTAATGTAAGGTACAAAATATTTTAAAATAAAGGTATTTCTATTTCTTGATTTATCAACTTTCAATAGTAGATATTAATTGCTGATTTATAAAAATAAAAATTTAACACTTAAATTACTTCTTTATTTTTATTTCACTTCTCACTTTTCTTTATTTTTTACTTTTTGTTGTTTCTTTTTACTAGTGGTTGACTTCATAACTCTATATTAGGTCTTAATCTCTCAACTTTAGTTTGAAAACTTTTTATTTCACCAGACTAATGTATTGTGGGATTGTTATCAATGTCTAGAACAAGACAGGTGCTTTATCTAGTGCATTTAAAATGTAGCCAATAATTCTATGGAGCTGAAAACTATTAGCATCCTTTAACTAATGGAGCATTTAGTATCAAACTAATAAAAAAACAATAGGTTTAAAGAATTTCTATATTTTGAAAAACCTCAGACTTTATGAAATATGAAATCTTATTTCTAAGGAAATGAATTTTTAAAATTTATCATGATTTTTATATCTCCTCAACAATTCACTTTTCTTAGAGAAGGAGTTGGAATTATCGTAATTCAGCTAGTCGGACAAGACTGAGGGACTAAGCACACACACACAGTTCAGTTTAGTTCAGTCGCTCGGTCGTGTCTGACTCTTTGCGACCCCATGAATCGCAGCATGCCAGGCCTCCCTGTTCATTACCATCTCTTGGAGTTCACTCAGACTCACGTCCATCGAGTCAGTGATGCCATCCAGCCATCTCATCCTTGGTCGTCCCCTTCTCCTCCTGCCCCCAATCCCTCTCAGCATCAGAGTCCTTTCCAATGAGTCAACTCTTCGCATGAGGTGGCCAAAGTACTGGAGTTTCAGCTTTAGCATCATTCCTTCCAAAGAACACCCAGGGCTGATTTCCTTCAGAATGGACTGGTTGGATCTCCTTGCAGTCCAAGGGACTCTCAAATGTCTTCTCCAACACCACAGTTCAAAAGCATCAATTCTTCAGCGCTCAGCTTTCTTCACAGTCCAACTCTCACATCCATACATGAACACTGGAAAAACCATAGCCTTGACTAGATGGACCTTTGTTGGCAAAGTAATGTCTCTGCTTTTGAATATACTGTCTAGGTTGGTCATAATTTTTCTTCCAAGGAGTAAGCGTCTTTTAATTTCATGGCTGCAGTCACCATCTGCAGTGATTTTGGAGCCCCCAGAAATAAAGTCTGACACTGTTTCCACTGTTTCCCCACCTATTTCCCATGAAGTGATGGGACCAGATGCCATGATCTTCGTTTTCTGAATATTGAGCTTTAAGCCAACTTTTTCACTCTCTTCTTTCACTTTCATCAAGAGGCCCTTTAGTTTCTCTTCACTTTCTGCCATAAGGGTGGTGTCATCTGCATATCTGAGGTTATTGATATTTCTCCCAGCAATCTTGATTCCAGCTTGTGTTTCTTCCAGTCCAGCGTTTCTCATGATGTACTCTGCATATAAGTTAAATAAGCAGGGTGACAATATACAGCCTTGATGTACTCCTTTCCCTATTTGGAACCAGTCTGTTGTTCCATGTCCAGTTCTAACTGTTGCTTCCTGACCTGCATACAGATTTCTCAAGAGGCAGGTCAGGTGGTCTCGTATTCCCATCTCTTTCAGAATTTTCCACAGTTTATTGTGATCCACACAGTCAAAGGCTTTGGCATAATCAATCAAGCAGAAATAGATGGTTTTCTGGAACTCTCTTGCTTTTTCCATGATCCAGCAGATGTTGGCAATTTGATCTCTGGTTCCTCTGCCTTTTCTAAAACCAGCTTGAACATCAGGGAGTTCACGGTTCACGTATTGCTGAAGCCTGGCTTGGAGAATTTTGAGCATTACTTTACTAGCGTGTCAACAAAAGAGTCCGAAGTGCAGTACTTGGATGCAATCTCAAAAACGACAGAATGATCTCTGTTCGTTTCCAAGGCAAATAATTCAATATCACAGTTATCCAAGTCTATGCCCCAACTAGTAATGCTGAAGAAGCTGAAGTTGAACGGTTTTATGAAGACCTACAAGACCTTTCAGAACTAACACTCCCAAAAAGATGTCCTTTTCATTACAGGGGACTGGAATGCTTAAGTAGGAAGTCAAGAAACACCTGGAGTAACAGGCAAATTTGGCCTTGGAATGCAGAATGAAGCACAGCAAAGACACACACACAAATCCCTCTTAATAAAGAAATAGTTCTAATTAAATTTTCAAAATAAGAACGTCAACAGCTTTAATTATGAATAGTACACAGTCCAGTTGATCCCATATCAGGGTGTATTTGCTGAGCTCTTTGTCATGTGATAACCATAAAAGTACCGATTTAGACTCTATGAGATAACATCTAATTTAAGATGAAGCAACAGATATACAAGTGGTTATTTAAGAACGTTCCCCAACCACTTCTTTTATCTACAGAAAAAGGGGGGATGAGAGAAAGTTAGGGAAGACTATCCCCAAAGAAAATGAAAACCCTGAAATTTCTACACAAAGGTGAAAAATAGATGGACAATGTGCTGTCAATGATTATATCTTTGCAAAAAGTAAAAAACTATTCCAAGTAAGATTAGACAAACAGAGAAAAGAAAAAGTGGGACGTGATCCTCAGGCAATGTTTATATACTGGTTAAGTCAGAAACAGTATTCTAGAAAGAAATTACTTTTAATTGTCATGGAGTACTTTATAGTATAAATTATTATTTTGCTCAGAATTGTATTTAGGATGAAGGAGAATAATAGTTATATCTATCTTGAATTCTGTGAACAGTTACAGCCTTAATACTATATCCTGAAAATTTCGGTTCTCATTTGTTATCCTGTAAAAGCATATTTTGCTGTGCAAGCATCAAAATGCCACCATTAGCTTTCTAAAAATAAAGTTTTTTATCCTGCAAGGATTTTATTTATTATTAGAACATATTTTATTGTTTTGCTCAGTCATATTTGATAGTGCCTTTTGGTCTTCAATACAGGGGTCCTAGAAAAGTAAAGAAGGTATGCTCTAACTTCTCAATGTTCTTCCCTCTACTTTCATAGTGACCAAAGTTAGTATTTTAAAGAAAAGTTAAATATATGAATTATTTTATTTAATCCTCACAAAACACTACAAGACAGATATTAATCTTTTACAAATGAGGAAATCAAAGCTCAACAAGTTTAAAGTTATTGGTTTGAAGACCCACACCAGTAAATAACTGTCCCAGATCTTCTGACTTCAGGTCCAGTGCTTTGGATTTCTGTTTACTGAATCAATTTCTTCTAATTTCTTCATCCCTGGGTCTTCCAGAAAAATATTATTCCTAATCCTACCTGAAAATTGACAGTTGTGTAATAGACAAAACTGAAAACAAGTCAGTTACTCACCACTGCGTGAATGGACAAGGATGAAACACCTCGAACAGCCAAAACTATCTTGAGAAAGAAAAACAAAGCTGGAGGCATCATGCTTCCTGATTTCAAACTATATTGTTGTTATTGTTCTTCAGTCACTCAGTCATGTCTAACATGCTCTTTTCATGTCCAGTGATTCAGCTCTTCATATCAGGTGGCCAAAGTATTGGAGCTTCAGCTTCAGCATCAGTCCTTTTAATGAATATTCAGGGTTGAGTTCCTTTCAGAATGACTGGTTTAAACTATCTTACAAAGCTGTAGTAATCAAAACAGTATGATATTAGCATTAAAACACTCAAAAAGGTCAGTATATATTAGCATTAAAACAGACACAAAGAATAGAGAGCCCAGAAATAAACCAGAAATAAGCACATATATGATCAGTTAATCTGTGACAGAGGAGCCAAGAATATACAATAGGGAAAGGATTGTCTCTTCAATAAACAGTGCTGGGAAAACTGGGCAGCCATACACAGTAAAACTAGACCACTAGCTTACACCACAAAAATTAATTCAAAATAGATTAGAGGCTTGAATATAAGATCCGAAACCATAAAAATACTAGAAGAAAACAGGAGATAAGGCCCTTGACATTAGTCTAGATGATTTTTTTATAGATTTGACGTGAAAAGCAAAGGCAACAAAACTAAAAGTAAAAACTGACTCTATCAAACTAAAAACCTTCTGCACAGCAAAGGAAGCTATCAACAAAATGCAAAGGCAAAATATTGAATGGGAGAAAATATTTGCAAATCATTTATCTAAGGGGTTAATATCCAAAATACATAAATAACTCATACAGCTCAGTAGTTTAAAAAAAAAAAACTAATTAAAAAAATGGTAGAAGATCTGAACAGACTTTTTTTCCAAAGAAGACATATAAATGGTCAACAGACACATTAAAAGATGCCCATCACTAATCATTATGAGAATTCAAATTAAAACCACAGTGAAGTATCATACAAATCATAAGTTAGAATGACTTATTAAAAAGAATAACAAGTGTTGGCCAGGATATGGAGAAAGAAGAAAACTTGTGCATTTATAGTAGTATAAATTGATGAAACCACTATGGAAAACAGTATGGAGTCTCCCCAAACAGTTAAAAGTAGAACGAGCATACATTCCAACAATTCCAGTTCTGTATTTTAAGAAAGTAAAAGCATTAATTTGAAAAGATATTTGCAACCCCATGTTCATTGCAACATTATAATACCTAAGATATGGAAACAACCTAAATGTTCATCAGTGGATGGATGGGTAAAGAAAATACAGCATATATATTTTTCAGTCATAGAAAAGTGAAATCTTGCCATTTTCAACAACATGGGCCTTGAGGTTTGAAAGTCAGACAACTTGGGCCTTGAGGGAAGTGAAAGGTAGAGAAAGACAAATACCATATAACTTCATCCATACAGAGAATAATTGGAGGATGCCAGAAGTAGTGTGTATGGGGAAGAAATGGGTGAAAGGAGTCAAAAATTACAAATTTCCAATTATAAAGTAAGTTATGGGGATGTAATATACAGCACTGTGACTATAGTTAATAATACTATATTATATAGTTGAAAGTTACTAACAGAGTAAATCTTAAAGACCTTATTACAAGAAAAAAAAATTCTGTAACTGTATGGTAATGGATGTCAACTAAACTTACTATGGTAACAATTTCACAATATGTACAAATATCAAATCATTAAGTTGTACACCTAGAACTAATATAATATTGTATGTTAAGTATATCTCAATTTAAAAAAAAATACATGAATGGGCAAATTGACTCATAGCCATACAAGGAAAATTAGTTTTCTGGGAAAAAAAAACCATTGATTTGCACAGCATTGTTGAATCTCAGAATAATTATGCAGAGTTAAAAGCAGGAAAAAAGAATATATATGGTTTGATCCATTTATGTATTAATTGTAGAAAATGCAAACTAATCTTTAGTAACAGAAAGTAGATTAGTGGTTGCTTGGGGATATGATTCTGGGAGTAGATGGAAATGTTATTTTAACATTTCTGATGAATACACGTATCAAAACTAGTCAAACTGTACACTTTAAATATGAGCAAGTTAATATTAATATATCAATAAATCAATAAAGATAGGGGAGGCTATTAAAGAAACCTTAATTGTTTTAATTTTCTGTAGAATGATCTGTGATTCTTTCAAAGAGGAGTCTATATTTTCTGTAATTCAAGAGAGTTCATTTAATTAGGTAGGTTTAATCATTTGACTGTTTTGATAAGTGACTTTTACAACACTGACACCTTTATTTTAAAATCTAGACACTTTACAGGAAGCTAAGGAGAGTGTTAGAATTCTTTCTTAGCAGGTGGCCTACCTGTCTTCAACATCTTTGTTTGTAGAATTTCTAAGGTGAATAAACTTGTCTCCTTGTATCCAGTATTAAGCTTTGGAGTTGCAAGAAATGGGGAATTACTCATAGACTTTTAAAGAAAGAAAGGCTATTGTAAAGCTACACTTAGACTAAAATTGGAACTGGATTTCAAAACTGGAAAGTCATCAGGAAGTGAAGCAACTCTAGGAATTAGATGTCCTTTCAGTCTTTCCTGTGGGCAGTCTGCTCTCTCTCTTTCTCTTCTTTCTCTTTTATAGCACTTTTTTTCTCTCTACATATCTACTCTATTTTCTTCCTTCTACTCATTGCTTTATTTGCTTTTAATCCTTCCGTACCTAAAATATCTTCTGTTTGCCTCCTCTGGATCCACTCTTCACCTTCTCCACAGTTTTCTCTTTTCCAGTAAATCTGGCCTGTACAGATTATACCAACAGAATGAGGTCAGTGTATTTATTCTCCTGGCTCCCTCTCTGCAAGGTCACTTTAGGCAGACTGTATCTCTCAATTGCAAATCACCGCTCCTCTCAAGATGACTCACTCTAAACAACTCTCCCCTCCCACCTGCTTCTTTCCTTTGCCTCTTCAGGTCTAGGGGTGGTAACAGCTCCCTTGCTACTAAGACTGGGTTCCTCTGCTATCGTTGTGGCTTCCGCACACCCTGCCCACACATTTGTTATTGGTTCCTTGGTAGATAAACTCTCCTCAGCTTATCCTTATCCACACATGGCATCTGTGTTTTTAATTAGGAGCCTGAGTTACATACTTGTTTCTCTGTTGTTTTCTTTTTTATCTCACAGTTTCTGCTTCAGTTTACCATGTTCTATCATAGCTCTACTTCTACTGACATTTTCATTTTTTTCAGTCGTTCAGTCATGTCTGACTCTTTGTGATTCCAGGGACTATAGCTCACCAGGCTCTTCTGCCCATGGATTTCTCCAGGCAAGAATACTGGAGTGGGTTGCCATTCCCTTCTCCAGAAGATTTTCCCTCCATAAGGACTGAACCAGAGTCTCCTGCATTGTGAGCAGATTCTTCACCATCTGAATCACCTGTCACTTGACATTCTCTGTGTGCAAAGTCATATCAGTCATGTCCGACTCTGCAACCATATAGACTATAGCCCTCCAGACTCCTCTGTCCATGGGGTTCTCCAGGCAGAAATACTGGAGTGGGTTGCCATTTCCTACTCTAGGGGGTCTTCCCAATCCAGGGATTGAACCCACATCTCCTTTGTCTCTTGCATTGGCAGGCAGGTTCTTTACCACCAGCACCACCTGGAAAGCCCACATTCTCAGTTCAGTTCAGTCGCTCAGTCGTGTCCAACTCTTTGCGACCCCTTGGACTGCAGCACACCAAGCTTCCCTGTCTATCACCATCTCCCGGAGCTTGCTCAAACTCACATCCATCAAGTCAGTGATACCATCCAACCATCTCATCCTCTGTCGTCCCCTTCTCCTCCAGGCTTTAATCTTTTCCAGCATCGGGGTCTTTTCAAATGAGTCAGTTCTTCGCATCAGGTGGCCAAAGTATTGGAGCTTCAGCATCAGTCCTTCCAATGAATATTCTGGACTGATTTCCTTTAGGATTGGCTAGTTTGATCTCCTTGCAGTCCAAGGGACTCTAAAGAGTGTTCTCTAACACCAGAGTTCAAAAGTATCAATTCTTTAGTGCTCAGCTTCCTTTATGGTCCAACTCTCATATCCATACATGACTACTGGAAAAACCACAGCTTTGACTATATAGACCTTTGTCAGCAAAGTGTTGTCTTTGCTTTTTAATATGCTATCTATATTTGTCATAGCTTTTCTCCCAAGGAGAAAGCATCTTTCAATTTCATGGCTACAGTCACCATCTGCAGTGATTTTGGAGCCCCAGAAAATAAAGTCTGTCACTGTTTCCATTATTTCCCCATCTATTTGCCATGAAGTGATGGGACCAGATGTCATGATCTTAGTTTTTGAATGTTGTGTAGTAAGCCAGCTTTTTCACTCTCCTCTTTCACTTTCATCAAGAGGCTCTTTAGTTCCTCTTTGCTTTCTGCCATAGGGTGGTATCATCTGCATATCTGAAGTTATTGATATTTCTCCCAGCAATCTTGATTCCAGTTTGTGCTTCATCCAGTCCAGCATTTCTCATGATGTACTCTGCATATAAATTAAATAAGCAAGGTGACAATATACAGCCTTGATGTACTCCTTTCCCAATTTGGAACCAGTCTGTTGTTCCATATCTGGTTCTAATTGTTGCTTCTTGACCTGCATACAGATTTCTCAGGAGGCAGGTAAGGCGATCTGATATTCCCATCTCTTGAAGAATTTTCCTCAGTTTGTTGTGATCCACACAGTCAAACTCCAATACTTTGGCCACCTGATGCGAAGAGCTGACTCATTGGAAAAGACCCTGATGCTGGGAAAGATTGAGGGCAGGAGGAGAAGGGGATGAGAAAGGATGAGATGGTTGGATGGCATCGCCGACTCAATGGAGATGGGTTTTGGTGGACTCTGGGAATTGGTGATGGACAGGGAGGCCTGCCGTGCTGTGATTCATGGGGTCACAAAGAGTCAGACACGACTGGGCGACTGAACTGAACTGAACATAATCAAAGGCTTTAGCGTAGTCAGTGACGCAGAAGTAGATGTTTTTCTGGCATTCTCTTGCTTTTTCTATGATTCAACAGATATTGGTAATTTGATCTCTGGCATTTCTAAATCTTTCCGATTTCAAAATTTGAGTGAAAAATCTGAGGCAATTGACTCAATCTGTTTTTGGTTTTTTTTTTCATGCCAGGCTGTGTAGGAGGACACGGGCTAGTGTGAGGGCTGGTGACAGATGCTCATGCCTGGATTACACACCTGGTAATAATCACACTTGATTATAATTGTAATTTAATTATAATTAAAATAAATTAATTTTTTTAAATCGATAATTATAGATTATAAGTATAATTTAATTATCATCTATAATCTCTTCAAAAATATGAAAGAAAAAATATCAAAGTACAGACTGCTCTGTCGTCAGAAACTGTGAGATAATTTCTCACTCTTAGGAAGTACTTTGAGTATGGAAAGTATAATGATTGACATGAAAAAAGTAAGGATAAATAAAATATTCTGGTTATTCTTAACCATGCTGATATTTGGCAATCTACTAATAATCATTTTCTTATGGCCTTATCACATTAAGCTTGCTTGTTCTCACCATTTATGATGACCTTGAGGATTCCAAGACTTGAGGTTGATTGAAATCACAGTCCTGACAAGGTAGCATAGGCAGCTGAAACATCAAAAATAGTACAGGCTTTAAAACCGAATAAGTTTGGATCAACTAGTACAACCACTATGGAGAACAGTGTGGAGATTCCTTTAAAAATTGCAAATAGAATTGCCTTATGACCCAGCAATCCCACTGCTGGGCATACACACAAAGGAAACCAGAATTGAAAGAGACATGTGAACCCCAATGTTCATTGCAGCACTGTTTATAATAGCCAGGACATGGAAGCAACCTAGATGTCCATCAGCAGATGAATGGATAAGAAAGCTGTGGTACATATACACAATGGAGTATTACTCAGCCATTAAAAAATACATTTGAATCAGTTCTAATGAGATGGATGAAACTGGAGCTGATCATACAGAGTGAAGTAAGCCAGAAAGAAGAACACCAATACAGTATACTGATACATACATATGGAATTTAGAAAGATGGTAATGATGACCCTGTATGCAAGACAGCAAAAGAGACACAGATGTATAGAATGGACTTTTGGACTTTGTGGGAGAGGGAGAGGGTGGGATGATTTGGGAGAATGGCATTGAAACATGTATACTATCATGTAAGAAACAAAGCACCAGTCTATGTTCAATACAGGATACAGGATGCTTGAGGCTGGTGCATGGGGATGATCCAGAGAGATGATATGGAGTGGGAGGTGGGAGGGGAGTTCAGGATTGGGAGCTCGTACACACCCGTGGTGGATTCATGTCAATGTATGGCAAAACCAATACAGTATTGTAAAGTAAAATAAAGTAAAAATAAAATAAAAAGAAAACAAATAAAACCAAATAAGTTTGGATCAAACTCCTAATGGTGCTATTTATTTGCTTTATTAATCTAAATTCCCATTTCCTCATTGTAAATTAAGTATACATATATCTACCTTATAGAGTTGTTATGCAGTTTAATGAGAGCTTATCTAAAGCATAAAATGTAGTTGATACACAGTAAAATGGTAGTTCTTATAAACTGATATACTTGTTTTAATTGTTCACGGCAAAAGCTTTTGGCTTAATTTAGAAAAAAATTTTAAAGGATGAGAGAAGAAAAAGAAAGCAGTTTGTTATTCCTTTCTCTATCTTTTCCTACTTAGCTGCAGGTACTTAAGGTCTTCTAACTTTGTGAGTTTAGTCACACCAAATTTCAGTCCATCCATATCATGCCTAATGCTGCTGCTGCTACGTCGCTTCAGTCGTGTCCGACTCTGTGCGACCCCATAAACGGTAGCCCACCAGGCACCCCCATCCCTGGGATTCTCCAGGCAAGAACATTGAAGTGGGTTGCCATTTCCTTCTCCAATGCATGAAAGTGAAAAGTGAAAGTGAAGGTCGCTCAGTCGTATCCAACTTGTAGTGACCCCATGAACTGCAGCCCACCAGGCTCCTCCATCCATGGGATTTTCCAGGAAAGAGTACTGGAGTGGGGTGCCATTGCCTTCTCCAATCATGCCTAATAGTATATGGAAAATACCATTTCTACCAGCAGATGAGCCTGAAACCAATCTTGCTTTGAAAACATACTGTATATACCTACTATGTCTTTTCCTCAACTCTCATTGTTTTGATAGTCTGTAGAATATTTATTTTGATTGCTGATTTGCATTATTTCCTCCCTTAGGATCAGTATCCTAACTTGAACCCTGGTCTAGCTGTCTGAGGCTCAGGAAAAAATTCTGCTTAGTCTAGTGTTTGGCAATCACTTCTCCCTGGAGCTGACCCAACTTCTGTATCCCTAGCTGATGGTTAGGGACCTTCTTCAAACTAGAAAGTATCTACTAACTCTACTTGTATCCTTATTTGACCAGAGCCAGTTTGACAAACATCTTACCCAGTAGCTCAGTGGTAAAGAATCCACCTGCAATGCAGGAGATGCAGGAGATGTAGGTCTGATCCCTGGGTTGGAAAGATTCTCTGGAGGAGGGCATGGCAACCCACTCCAGTAGTCTTGCCTGGAGAATCCCATGGACAGAGGAGCCTGGCAAGCTACATTCTATATGGTTGCAAAGAGTTGGACACAACTGAAGTGACTGAGCACACACACAGCACATACAGTTTCACAAATAGGTTCCATACCAGGTCATGACAATTTCCTGGTAATCAGTACCCGGAGTTCTGTGTAGAGGAGTAGAGGGCTCTCTCTGGTAGGAAAAAGAACTGTAACTGACAAAGGAAGTCTGCCCTGGGGGCCAGGTTGGGGACCATAGAAGGGAAAGGTTGGTGGTGACACACACTGGCTAGCCTGTTTCTCTTCTCTCCTATTCTTTATCTCTAACTTCTTGTGTTACCTTCTAGGAAATTCCTTTAAATCTTTGATTATATCATATGTCAAAATTACCAGAGTTATATATTGTTCTTTGAATGTTTTCAGGAATAAAATGTCTTCTTTTATCCAAGGGAACAGATTTTTAAAAATATTTTCTTCAGCTCCCTAAACTCTCTCTCTGTTTACTCCAAGATACTTCTGTCTGCATCTATCTCTGGCTTTCTTGTTAACATAGTTTCTTCACTTTTTGGTGATTCTTGAATGTCCATTCATATTTAAGAATGAGGGACTGATAAACCTTGTTGTAAGCTTACTTTGCATGAGTGAGGCTTGTTGCTCACTGGGCATTCCCATAACAGGAAAGGTTGGTCAGAGGCTTCTGCTTGGGAACTCTGACTGGGTACCAACATCCCAGGAGCTGAGTGGGAAGCGGGTGGTCTCAGGATTTGAGAGACTCACTTAATACTTTTTATGGCTCATCCAGGCCCTCTACCTGACCTCATTATCCCTGACCTCACGGTCTTTCTAGGTCGGTTCAAGAGAATATTGCTAGGGTGGAGAAGGGATATTTGTTGACTAACCCAGGAGGACAAAGAGGATCTGTGGGTCTAACACTCATTATACATTAGAACTATCTGCCTATTCACCTGTTTTCAGCTTACCTTTCAGCTTCTGATATACCTGATATCGCCAACCCCTAAAATTTTGCAGTTTGCTTCTTGTTGGTTTCTCTTTTGGCAAGATAGATGTCAATTTCTCTTTCTCTATTTTACCAAAGTAGTGACTGGTCTTCCACCTATGTAGCATCATCTTGGACTCCTCTATTTCCATCTTCATCCATATTCATATTGGAACTTTTTAAAAAATTTATTTATTTTTTATTGAAGGATGATTGCTTTACAGAATTTTGCTATTTTCTGTCAAACCTCAACATGAATCAGACATAGTTAGTTTGTTGCTCAGTCGTGTCCAACTCTTTGCGACTCCACGGACTGTAGCCTACCAGGCTCCTCCCTCCATGAGATTCTCCAGGCAAGAGTACTGGAGTGGGTTGCCATTTCCTTCTGCAGGGGATCTTCTCGACCCAGGGATCAAACCCGGGTCTCCCGCATTGCAGGCAGACGCTTTAACCTCTGAGCCACCAGGGAGATATACATATATTCCCTCCCTTTTGAACCTCCCTCCCATCCCCCACCCCATCCCACCCCTCTAATTTGATTCAGAGATCCTGTTTGAGTTTCCTGAGCCATACAGCAAATTCCCGTGGCCATCTATTTTACATACGGCAATGTAAGTTTCCATGTTACTCTTTCCATACATCTCACCCTCTCCTCCCCTCTCCACATGAGCATAAGTCTATTCTCTGTCTGTTTCTCCATTGCTGCCCTATAAATAAATTCTTCAGTACCATTTTTCTAGATTCCATATATATGCATTAGAATACAACATTTATCTTTCTCTTTCTGACTCACTTCATACTGTATAATAGCTTCTAGGTTCATCCACCTCATCGGAACTGACTCAAATGCATTCCTTTCTATGGCTGAGTAACATTCCATTGTGTATATGTACCACAACTTCTTTATCCATTCATCTGTTGATGGACATCTAGGTTGCTTCCATGTTCTAGCTATTGTGAATAGTGCTGCAATGAATAATGGGATACACGTGTGTTTTTTTTTTTTTGTTTTTCAATCTTGGTTTCCTCAGAGTATATGCCTAGGAGTGGGATTGGTGAGTCATATGGTGGTTTTATTTCTAGTTTTTTAAGGAATCTCCATACCGTCTTTCTTCCATAGTGGCTGTATAAATTTACGTTACCAGACTTCCCTGGTGGCTCAGACAGTAAAGCGTCAGCCTACAATGCGGGATACCTGGGTTTGATCCCTGGGTTGGGAAGATCCCCTGGAGAAGGAAATGGCAACCCACTCCAATACTCTTGCCTGGAGAATCCCATGGATGGAGGAGCCTGGTGAGCTACAGTCTATGGGGTGGCAAAGAGTCGGACACTACTGAGCGACTGCACTTTCACTTTCTTTTCTTTCACCAACAGTGCAAGAGTGTTCCCTTTTCTCCACATCCTCTCCAGCATTTATTGTGTGTGGACTTTTGATGATGGCTGTTCTGACTGGTGTAAGGTGATATCTCCCTTGTAGTTTTGACTTGCATTTATCTAATAATGAGCAATTTTAAGCATCTTTTCATATGTTTGTAAGCCATCTGTATATCTTCTTTGAAGAAATGTCTGTTCAGGTCTTTTCCCCACTGTTTGATTGGGTTTTTTGTTTTCTGGTATTGAATTGTATGGGTTGCTTGTATATTTTGGAAATTAATCCTTTGTCAGCTCTTTCATTTGCTATTATTTTCTCCCATTCTGAGGGTTGTCTTTTCACCTTGCTTATAGTTTCCTTTGCTGTGCAAAAGCTTTTAAGTTTAATCAGGTCCCACTTGTTTGCTTTTGTTTTTATTTCCATTCCTCTAGGAGGTGGGTCACAGAGGATCTTGCTTTGATTTATGTCATCGAGTGATCTG
The DNA here is from genome assembly GCA_917880005.1 of Nanger dama. Taxonomy (NCBI): domain Eukaryota; kingdom Metazoa; phylum Chordata; class Mammalia; order Artiodactyla; family Bovidae; genus Nanger; species Nanger dama. Next base: position 17,033,605 of record CAKJTW010000028.1, on the reverse strand, counting down.
TCTGTGTTTTCCTCTAAGAGTTTTATAGTTTCTGGACTTACATTTAGGTCTTTAAGCCATTTTGAGTTTATCTTTGTGTATAGTGTTAGGAAGTGTTCTAATTTCATTCTTTTACATGTCGCCGTCCAGTTTTCCCAGTGCTATTTACTGAAGAGGTTGCCTTTGCCCCATTGTATATTCTTGCCTCCTTTGTAAAAATAAGATACCCATAGGTGCATGGGTTTATTTCTGGGCTTTCTATCTTGTTCTATTGGTCTATATTTCTGTTTTTGTGCCAGTACCATACTGTCTTGATGACTGGCTTTGTAGTATAATCTGAAGTCAAGAAGGTTGATTCCTCCAACTCCATTCTTCTTCCTCAAGCCTGCTTTGGCTATTTGGGGTCTTTTGTGTTTCCATATGAATTGTGAAATTTTTTGTTCAAGTTCTTTGAAAAATGCCATTGGAAATTTGACAGAGATCAGACTGAATCTGTAGATTGTGTTTGGTAGTATAGTCATTTTCACAATATTGTTTCTTCCTACCCAGGAACATGGAATATCTCTCCATTTGTTTATGTTGTCTTTGATTTCTATGTACAGTTTTTTGTCTCCTTAGGTAAGTTTATTCCTAGATATTTAATAATTCTTGTTGCAATGGTGAATGGGATTGATTCCTTAATTTCTCTTTCTGGTTTTTCATTGTTAGTGTATAGAAATGTAAGTGATTTCTGTGTGGTGATTTTGTATCCTGCAACTTTGCTAAATTCACTGATGAGCTTTAGTAATTTTCCAATACTATCTTTAGGGTTTTCTATGTATAGTATCATGTCATTTGCCAACAGTGAGCACTTTACTTTTTTTCTGATCTGGATTTTTATTTCTTTTCTTCTCTGACTGCTATAGCTAGGACTTCCAGAACTATGTTGAAAATAATAGTGGTGAAAGTGGACACCCTTGTCTTGTTCCTGATTGTAGGGGGAATGCTTTCAGCTGTTCATCATTGAGAATAATGTATTCTGTAGGCTTATCATATATGGCCTTTACTATGTTGAGGTAGGTTCCTTCTATGCCCATTTTTTGAAGGGTTTTAATCATAAATGGGTGCTGAATTTTGTCAAAGGCTTTTTCTGCATCTATTGAGATTATCATATGGCTTTATCTTTCAACTTATCAATATGGTGTATCACATTGATTGATTTGTGTATATTGAAGAATCCTTGCATTCCTGTAATAAGCCCAACTTGATCATGGTGTATGAGCTTTTGATGTGTTGCTGAATTCTGTTTGCTAAAATTTTGTTGAGGATTTTTGCATCTATGTTCATCAGTGATATTGGCCTGTAGTTTTCTTTTTGTGTGCTGTCCTCGTCTGGTTTTGGTATGAGGGTAATGATGGCCTCATAGAATGAATTTGGAAGTGTTCTTTCCTCTGCAATTTTGGAAAGAGCTTTAGAAGGATAGGCTCTTCTCTAAATGTTTGATAGAATTCTCCTGTGAAGCCATCCTATCCTGGGCTTTTGTTTTATGGAAGAATTTTGATCACAGCTTCAATTTCAGTGCTTATAACTGGGTTGTTGATAATTTCTATTTCTTCCTGGTTCAGTCTTGGAAGATTGAACTTTTCTAAGAATCTATTTCTTCCAGGTTATTCATTTTATTGGTATATAGTTGTTCATAATAGTCTCTTATAACCCTTTGTATTTCTCCATTGTTGTAACCTCTCCTTTTTCATTTCTAGTTTTGTTGATTTGATTCTTCTCTCTTTTTTTCTTGGTGAGTCTGGCTAAAGGTTTGTCAATTTTGTTTATCTTCTCAAAGAACCAGCTTTTTGTTTTATTAATTTTTACTATTATTTCTTTCATTTCTTTTTCATTTATTTCTGCTCAGATCTTTCTGATTTCTTTCCTTCTAATTTTTTTTGGGGGAGGGTGGTTCTTTTTCCAATTGTTTTAGGTATAAAGTTAGGTTGCCTATTCAATGTTTTTCTTGTTTCTTGAGGTCAGATTGTATTGCTATAAACTTCCCTCTTAGAACTACTTTTGCTGCATCCCATAGGTTTTGACTTGTCATGTTTTCCTTGTCATTTGTTTCTAGAAAATTTTTTATTTCCCTCTTGATTTCTTCAGTAACCTGCTGGTTATTTAAAAATGTGTTGTCTAATCTCCATGTGGTTTTGTTTCTTACAGTTTTTTTCTTGTGATTGATACCTAGTCTCATAACGTTGTGGTTGGAAAAGATGCTTGATATGATTTCAATTTTTAAAAATTCACTGAGGTTTGATTTGTGACCCAAGGTGTGGTCTATCCTGGAGAATGTTCCATGTGTACTTGAGAAGAAGGTGTATTCTTCTGCATTTGAATGGAACGTCCTGAAGATATCAATGAGATCCATTTCATCTAATGTATCATTTAGGACTTGTCTTTCCTTATTAATTTTCTCTTTTGATGACCTGTCTATTGGTGTGAGTGAGGTGTTAAAGTCTCCTGCTATTATTGTGTTATTGTCAATTTCTCCTTTTGTCTGTTAGTGTTTGTCTTATGTATTGAGTTGCTCCTATGTTGGGTGCAAAGATATTTATAATTGTTATGTTTCTCTTGGATTGATTCATTGATCATTATGTAATGTCCTTCCTTATCTCTTGTAATATTTTTTTAAGGTCTATTTTGTCTGATACGAGGATTGCTACTCCAGCTTTCTTTGGCTTCCTGTTGCATGGAATATAGTTTACCATCCTCTCTCTTTCTGTCTATATGTGTCTTTAGGTCTGAAGTGGGTTTCTTGTAGACAGCTTATATATGGGTCTTGTTTTTGTGTCCATTCAGCCAGTCTGTGTCTTTTGGTTTTAATCCATTTACATTTAAAGTAACTACTGATATATATGCTCCTATAGCCATTTTCTTAATTGTTTGGGGTTGATTTTGTAGATCTTTTTTTCTTCTCTTGTATTTCTTGACTATATACATCCCTATAACATTTGTTGTAAAGCTGGTTTTGTGATACTGAATTCTGTTAATTTTTCTTGTCTGAAAAGCTTTTTATTTCTCCATCAATTTTGAATGAGAGCCTTGCTGGGTACAGTAATCTTGGTTGTAGATTTTTCGTTCTTTAAATATATCCTGCCATTCCCTTCTGATGTGCAGTTTCTGCTGAAAGGTCAACTGTTAAGTGTATGGGGTTTCCCTTATATGTTACTTGTTGCTTCTCCCTTGCTACTTTTAATATTCTTTCTTTGTGTTTAGTCTTTGTTAGTTTGATTAGAATGTGTCTTGGCATGTTTTTCCTTGGGTTTATCCTGTATGAGACTCTTTGTGCCTCTTGGACTTGATTGACTCTTTCCTTTTCCATGTTGGGGAAATTTTATCTATAATTTTATTATAGATTATAATTATAATTTAATAATAATTAAAATAATTTTAATTTAAAAATCTATAATTTAATCATAGATTATAAGTATAATTTAATTTCACTATAATCTCTTCAAAATTTTTCTCATACCCTTTCTTTTTCTCTTCTTCTTCTGGGACCCCTATAATTTGATGTTGGTGCTTTTGATATTGTCCCAGAGGTCTATGAGACTGGTCCTCAGTTCTTTTCATTCTTTTTACTTTATTCTGCTCTTGAGAATTTATTTCCACCATTTTATCTTCCAGCTCACTGATTTGTTCTTCTGCTTCAGATATTCTGCTGTTGATTCCTTCTAGAGTATTTTTAATTTTGGTAATTGTGTTGTTTGTCTCTGTATGTTTATTCTTTAATTCTTCTAGGCCTTGTTAATTTATTCTTGCATTTTCTCCATTTTATTTTCAAGCTTTTTGATCATTTTTACTATCATTATTCTGAATTATTTTTCTAGCTTGCCTATTTCCTCTTCATTTATTTGGACTTATGTCTTTCTAGTTTGTTCTTTCATTTGTGTAGTATTTCTCTGCCTTTTTTTTTTTTTTTTTTAACTTCTTGTGTTTGAGGTCTCCTTTTCCCAGGCTTCAAGGAGAGTTGAATTCTTTCCTTGAAGAAGGTTGAATTGTTTCTTCCTTTTGGTCTGCCCTCCTAAGGTTGGTCCAGTGGTTTGTGTAAGCTTTGTATAGGGTGAGATTCATGTTTTGTTTTTGTTTTATTTTTTTCTGATGCAAGACTGAGTGGGGTGGTAATTCTGTCTGCTGATGGTTGGGTTTGTGTTTTTGTTTTGTTTGTTTGAGGCGTTCTGCACAGGGTGCTACTGGTGGGTGATGCCAGGTCTTGTATTCAAGTGGTTTCATTTGTGTGAGTTCTCACTATTTGATACTCCCTAGGGTTAGTTCTCTGGTAGTCTAGGTTCTTGGAGTCAGTGCTCCCACTCCAAAGGCTCAGGGCTTGATCTCTAGACAGGAATGAAGATTCCACAGGTGGTTTGTTATGGCGTTAAGTGAGATTAAAACAAATATCCAAAATCAAGAAATCAAAGATGAACCCCAGACAAATGGGCAGTTACCAAAATCAGGCAAATAATAACTAAAACAATGGAGCATACACATATACACTCATGAGCAAAGTCAAAACAGTCCAACAAATGTAAAGTACAGTAGATTGACCCGGCAAACAAAGGAAATCAGTTAAGAACAAAACTAACTAAAGTATAAACTGGAAAACAAAACTAAAGCAAGGTGCCAAGTGGGGAACAAATCAATGAAAACAAAGCTAACAAGTATGTTGAGAGGAAAGGAAAGAAAGAATAGATATGCAAAGGTAAATAGAGGTAGATGATGAAGATTTATATACATTAAAGATTAACTGCAAGGGAGAAAGAATGGTACAAAAGGCAAACAAAGGAATACATGTAGAAAAAAAGGTTTAAAATTAAAAATTAAATTATGAAAAAGAGAGAGGGAAAGAAGGAAAATTTCACAGAACCTCAAAAGCCCAAAGTAGAGGAGAGGTTTATAACAACAATAAAAATGTGACTGAGAAGGAAAAAAAAAAGCTCAAAAGCTTAATTGGATTTCTTAGTGCCAATAAAATCGACAACTACAACAGAGGGAGGGGGAAAGGAAAAAGAAAAAATCCAAAAGAATATACAGAACAAGTAAAAAAATAAGAATATTAAATGTTTTTCTATTACATGTCACTGCTGTCAGAGTTCTTTTCCTCACTGGGAGTTATAGTCCACCTTACCTCCCTAGAATGCCTTCCAGCACTGTGTTGATCTCTGGACCTGACAGAGAAGCCTGGCAGGCCACCGTCTACAGGGTTGCAAAGAGTTGGACCTGACTGAAGCAACCCCTGCGTGCATAGACACAAGACTTTTTTTGCCTGTGGCAGCTCTGCCCCAGTGAGAGTTGAGCATGAAGGTGGTGCAGCTGCTTGGCTTGTGGGGACCCTGATGGCGCCAAGTGTGCAGGGACACAGGCCCGCTGCAGGAGTCACAGCCCTATCAGAGTCTTTTTCGAGCCTCCTGTAGCTGGCGATCAGAAGGCCTCTTTGGCCAGTCTTTCTTTATGGTTTCTCTAAGTTCCGTTTATGCACTTAGAGGGCTCCCTTGCCTGCGTCAGACACATAGAGAGGCCTCCCTGGCTGGAGTCCTAACTCTATAGATCAGCGCATCAGACACTTAGAGGGGCACCCTGGGTGGGGTCCTACTCTGTAGCTCAGTGCATCAGGGGTTTGATGGGCCACCTCTCTACTGTTAAGCTGCAGATGGGTGGTTGTGTATATTCTTTTCCTCTGGTCAGGTTCTCCTGTCCACTCAGCTGGTGTTCTGCATGCACTTTTGTGTCTGAAGGTGTGTTCCTGATGTATCCGTGGAGAGAAACGTACTCCACATCCACCTACTCCTCCACCATCTTGTTCTCTCACATTGGAGCTTTTTGATTCTCTGTTCTAGATATCAGTGAATTCACTACCCCTCATGGCTCCATTCCCATCGTTTTAGTTCAGGCCTTCATTATTACTCTCTTTGTGGTCGTTGTCCAGTCATTCAGTCGTGTCCAACTCTCTTTCTCTCTTACACTGTTGCAGTAAAAATCTATGTCTAATGTGTTTTTAATCTTTTTCCATATTCCCTACTCCCCAAATTTTCTTTCTAAACTATAAATCTGATTTACTCCTCTTTAAAAAAATGTTTCCCATTACTTAGCATTATAAATTCCAAATTCTTTATATGCAATTTTCCTTCAAAATCTGGACTCTGCTTTCCATTTCCATTCTCATTACTTACCACCATCCCCAATGTGGTAGTCTACATTGGAAAGCAAACTATTTCACATTTTCTAACAAACTTTCAATACCTTTCAACTTCTGTCCTCTTCCTATACATTCTTCCCTTTTCCTCTTTCTGGCAGAGTATTACCCACCCATCTAAGCTCAGATCAAACATTACCTCCAGAAGACTTTCCCAATTTCCCAAATCAATTCAAAAAGTCATTCTCTCCTCTTACTCTCATAGCACTTCACACAAACCTCTATTATAGCCTTTTTTGGTGGGAGGTGGGGAGGGAGTTCAGGATGGGGGACACATGTACACCCATGACTGATTCATGTCAATGTATGGCAAAAGCCATTATACTATTCTAAAGTAATTAACCTCCAATTAAAATAAATAAATAAAAAGCTATCAGGGTCATCAAAAACAGAGAAGTCTGAAAAACTGTCAGATATAGGTCCAAGAGGAACCTAAGGAAACATAATTGCAAAGAAGAATGGTACCCTGGAACAGAAAAAGGAGAGTAGGGAAAAACTAGGAAAATCTGAATAAATTATTAACTTTAGTTAACCCATCAATATTGGTTCATATATTATAACAACAATTGTAATAATAGTATAGCATACTAAAGTAAGATTTTAATAAGAGAAATGAGATACAGCTTAGGAGACCCATTGTACTAATTTTAGAACTTTTCTGTAGATCTATAATTGTTCTAAGTTTGTTTTCTGAAGAGCTAATTTGGAGAAATGAGAGACATTCATTACATTCAGAAAAGCCAAGAAATTATATAAGGAAATGCTCTCATAGTATATCTGATGGTTCAGCAGTTGATGATATTTATATAATACTAATAAAGTAAACACTAATTTTGACTTTATGAAACGTAATTAAACTGAGTTTAGAAAGAGGAGAACAAAATGTATGAGTGTAGGTATAGGATTGTCAAATCCTCATCTTCCATGGAAAGTGAAAGCGAAGTCGCTCAGTCCTGTCCGACTGTTTGCGATCCCATGGACTGTAGCCTACCAGGCTCCTCCCTCCATGGGATTCTCCAGGCAAGAGTACTGGAGTGGGTTGCCATTTCCTTCTCCAGGGGATCTTCCCGACCCAGGGATCGAACCCGGGTCTCCCACAGTTTAGACAGACGCTTAACCAGCTGAGCCAGTAAATAATGTCTAAGTTAGAAAACTCAAGCAAGAACTATAAGCAAAAATATATTATTTAGAAACATGGATGGAAGTAAGTACCAGTAGAAATAGTGTTTAAAAGTTGAAAATGGCTGTCTCTGGGTAGCTCGTTACAGGGAAAGTGTTGGGAGAAGAAGGGCAGTGCAGTGAAATACTCCAATGTTCTTATTTTATATGTTATTTTCAATGAGCTAGGTTAATATTAGACTTCCCTCTGAGCATCTTGACACATTTTGGTAGCTGACATATGAGGCTTCTGAGCCTTCAAAACTGATGGCTATATCTTAGCCTGTGAATTCATTCAGGTGGACGCCCCCTGTAGGGATCAGTCAGCCAGCTGACTTCTCTATGTACAACCATCTCCTTTGAATATCCTCACTTATGTATCACAGGGTATTTAATTCAGTGACACAAGACACATATAGCATTGTTCTAGAACTTAATGATCATTCTAGAACTCTTCCAGGTCTAGAAGCATCATTCTAGAACTCTTCTAGTTCTGGTATTAAGCCAGATAGATGATGAAAGACAAAAATCTCCTGTTAGGTTCTCATGAATGCACTAATTTGACATCTTTTGAGAATCAGTGCCTACATACACCCATGCAGACTGAGAGTTTAAACCTCATTGCTACTGGCAATGATATTGAGGACATCTCACTGTCCACTACATCTGAGTGTGAGGTAACACCCCTAACCTTGTTTCATTTTTTTTTCTAAAGCTCACTATCATAAAGAGAGATAGGTTTGTGACGGGAAGAGGCATCAAGTTTTCTGTTAGTTCAGACCTTGCCCTATAAAAGGTAATACATGAACCAGCAGCATTAGCAGCACTTGGAAACTTGTTAGAAATGCAGACTCTAAAGCTCCATCCCAGTCTTACTGAATTAGAAATTGCATTATAACAAGATCTCTAGGTGATTGAAATGTACTGTAAAGTCTGAGAAGGATATGTTTTTCAAACTGCAGTGATAGCTCATTTAGCAAGCCAAGAAATTAGAGCGCATTGCATTTATGAGTGACTTTTTCAGTTTTTAAAAATTTATTGAAATAGAGTTGATATACAATGTTGTGCTAGTCTATTCTGAGAAACTTTTGTTTTACCTATAAAATTTTTATATTAACTGAGTCCTCATGTAATGTGTGGGTCCTGGTCAAAAAAGTTTAAAAGCCTCTGGTTTAGGGCACTGTTTCTCAAAGTATTGTCTACATGGAATTCCCAATTGTAAAATTTTAGGCCCATATTGAAGAAAGAATAGGAAATTTGTATTTTAAATAAATATTCCAGGCTATCTGATTGTGATGCACACTAAATTTGAGAACCACTAGTCTGGCACTGTAAAACACAAGTTGCTGGGCCTTACCTCGAGACTTTCTAACTGAGTAAATCTGGAGTATGGCCCAAAGATTTCTATTCTAACAAATTTCCAGGTGATGCTGCTGCTAGTGGTGGTCTAGACACAGGTCCAGAAACATCAAAATACAACTGTGAAGGGCTTAGAATCAGGATATTTGCTTTGAGCTGAGTTATTTTTCTGATAGGTTGCTAAACCCTCCCATTAATTTCTTTATACATCACCCCAGTATCATCATATAGCAAAAGACCTTTTCTTTATTGTTTCAAGAAGGATCTCTGTTGAATATTTATAGTTTTTTACTATTCTAAGAATCTTGGTTCTATCTATCTAAGAAATTCATTCCTTTTGCCAGTTTCTCCTTTCCCTGGAGTGTACCTTCTACAGTCATCAGATTGGCATTCAGATAGGAATGTGATTAACGTAAAGAATTTGTGAACTTCTTAATTCACAGATTCCTTTATATCAGTACTACTCAATGCATGGTCCTTGGATAGACAGCTCTCCTCTCATCTAAATGCACATCAGAAATGCAAATTTCCCCAGGTCACCCTAGACCTCCTGAGTCAGAATCTCTGGGGTGGGACCTAATAATTTGCTTTGGCAAGTTTTCCAGGCTGTCCTTATGCCCCATAAAGTGGGAGAAGCACTGTGTTAGGTCTCTTACAGTTGCTAGAGGCTCCTCTTAAACTAATATCTCTGTATCACCATACTTAGATTCAGCTATGCTACTGAGGTACCCAGAAGCATATAAACTTTGAGGATACGACTTTGGATTCTCTGACCACAGCCAACACAGAGTGTACAGCTTATAACTATTAATCAAAAGTTTCCTATATTTACTGGTATTGTTCATGTGTATATACTTCAAGAGGTTACCAAAGTAAGTTACACGTTTATGTCTCTTGAAGCTTATTATCAGAAATTCTTTTCCTCCTTTCCTGATACAGTGATTATTCTTAACTTTGCAATATGTACATGGAAGTTAAGCATCATGTTGCTGTTATTTCGGCACCAACTTTCACGCCATGTGAGCTCAGTCATGTCTGACTCTTTGCAATCCCATGGACTGTCACCTGCCAGGCTCCTCTTGTCAATTTTTCAGGCAAGGAGTGGGTTGCCATTTCCTACTCCAGGGGATCTTCCCAACCCAGGGATCGAATCTCGTCTCCTGCATTAGCAGGTAGATTCTTTACCACTGAGCCACCAGGGAAATTCTTAAGTATCATGGAATTATGTTGAACTGAAAGTTATAGGTGGTGGATTTTAAAATAGAAGAAAAGCTTTAAATTTCAGAGGTTGAATAGAAACCTACATTGTATGTATGTAGGCTGTTCAAGCATATGGAAATATAAATTGTGGGCCAAAACCTATCCTTAGCAACTCATGATCAGTTCCTAATGAAGTCAGTTCATTTCATTTTATGCAATATAATAGAGTTGGCATTGTCAGAGGATCTTCATTTTTTAAAAATTCCTTGAAGATTAATTACTTCCTTACCACATTGCTAGTATAATTTCCCCCAATAGAGGCTGAAGTTGTAACTTCAGCACAACATACCTATTATCTCCATTAAGTTAATGTCCAAGACAATCTGGAGATGGTGTGTGTGCTGTATTTACTATTGATAATTTTAATATAAAATGAGAACAAATATTTTTTAAAACCAATAACCTTTCATTCCTTTTATATTTTAAAGAGGAGCAATTAGTCTTAGCAATTTTTTTTTAGTAATTAGTTACCAAAATATATATTGATGAGTTTTGCTTTCTGCTTCACATTTGTACCCAATTTGTTGCAACCCCTAACTCTGTGCAGTGTGTACTCAGCAGCTGCAAATTGCTTCGATTTGCAACTACATGCCGAGGTACTGTATCACCATTAGAAATTTGTCTACTATTGATGACAGATACATTGCAAAAGGCCCGGAGTCATTACAAAAAGTACAGAAGTCTTTAAAGTCCTTTAAGTCTCACTGAGCCAGATGGCTTAGGTATCTAATCTCTAGTTGTAAATTAGTACAATGAGCTATATAATAGTTAAGAGCATGGGTTTTGGAGTCAGACAGTTCTAGGTTTCAAATCAAAGCTTGAGTATTTACCTGCTACCTGTATTACCTTAAGCAAGTTACATAGATTCTCCAAGCTTCATTGTTCTTATCTGGAAAATAGGAATAATAATATTGTTGTGAGGATTAAACAAGATAACGCATGTCAAGCACTAACAGTGCCTGGCATAAAATAAGTGCTCAGTAATTAGTTATCACTATTGTTGGCCTCCCAGGTAGCTCAGTGGTAAAGAATCGCCTGCCAAGCAGGAGATGCATGTTCAATCGCAGGGTGAGGAAGATACCCTGGAGGAGGAAATGGCAAACCACTCCAGTATTTTTTGCCTAGGAAATCCCATAGACAGAGGAGTTTAGCAGGCTACAGTCCACGGGAGTCACAAAATAGTCAGAGAGGACTTAGTAAGTAACAACAACAATTACTATTATTAGTAACTGTTATTATTTCTTAGGCCACAATTATTTATTCATGAATAAATGAGTAGCAAATGGTTATATACCTCAAAAATGTAAATCCATCTTCTCCTAGATAGAGAATTACTTTATTCTCTTCAGGTTGATTTCCTTTTTCTCTTTTGATTGTATTTTTCTTCTTGTGAGCAAACTTCATAATAGCTATATAATTATATAGTTTAATCACTCAATCGTGTCTGACTCTTTGCCACCCCATAGACTGTAGCCTACCAGGCTCCTCCGTCCATGGGGTTTTCCAGGCAAGAGTACTGGAATGGGTTGCCATTTCCTTCTCCAGAGGATCTTCCTGACCCAGGGATCAAACCCAGGTCTCCCCACACTGTAGGCAGATGCTTTACCATCTGAGCCACCAGGAAGTCCTAATAAAATAAAATTATATATTATATGGTAGTACCTAAATCAAGTATCAGGTTACAGGAAACTCAGGCTATGAATAAGGCTTGCTCTCTTGGAACCCGTTGGCTTTGGATATGTTCTTGGCAAGAAGAATGTTCTCTCTCTACACCCTGTGCTGTTTTCTTACTGATGTTGATTAATTCAAAATATTTATCTTTTATCTTTTGATGTTGGGTGGGTGCACTATTGCAGCAGACATGGTTGTGGTGCTTCTCTTGGACAGGTGAGTCTGCATTTGTTCTTAGTTTTAAATACATATCAGCAGCTACTTCAATATTATGATAATGTCCAACTTCTTAGGAGGGATCTGCAGTCCTAGTCTCAGAGTTGACCATGGAAGAGGGCTTTTGACCTGCTGCTGCTGCTAAGTCGCTTCAGTCGTGTCCAACTCTGTGTGACCCCATAGACAGCAAGCCTACCAGGCTCCCCCATCCCTGGGATTCTCCAGGCAAGAACATTGGAGTGGGTTGCCATTTCCTTCTGCAATGCATGAAAGTGAAAAGTGAAAGGGAAGTCACTCAGTCGAGTCCGATTCTTAGCGATCCCATGGACTGCAGCCTACCAGGCTCTTCCATCCATGGGATTTTCCAGGCAAGAGTACTGGAGTGGAGTGCCATTGCCTTCTCCATTTGACCTGCTACTATGCTGCAACTTGGAGCTTTAAAATGAAGGAAATAGCACGAAAAGTCCAGAGAAAAGTGCCTGCTTACCTTTAAGTATTCATGGATCCACCTTCATCTATAAAATAACCTGACTTTGGAATTGATTAGGAGCCAAGGATCAAGATACATGATTGGATTTCAGGTGTGATTTGGTATATCGGCAGTAACGGGACTTCACCAAATATGCCCCAAACATTTGCAGACTCTTAAATTAGAATAATTCCTAATTAAAGCTGATAGTATCTCTAAATCTTTTCTTATGGGAATTCCCTGGTGGTCCAGTGGTTATGTCTCTGCTCTTTCAATGCAGACACCAGTGTTCAGTTCCTGATCAGGGAACTAAGATTCCCACAATCCACAGAGAACAGCTCAATAGAATAAAATAAACCATGTCTTATTTAGAATCTAATGAATTATAAGCATTTGCCTCCTTTCATTCAATGTATGAAAGACTGAAAATTACACAGTGACGGAGAGCTTACTATGACTCACTGAAGCACAATAGGTCAGAAATGTTTACATTTGTCTAATACAACAACTCAAGTTTCAACATGAGCTTTTGCAAAGTAAATCAACATTAGTATGTATTGTTTGCAACTGTTTTTAAAAATTGAACTTTAGTTGAGAATCTCAGGATGACTAATTTATATTAACCTTATTAATGAAAGTACAAATCGAATAAAAGTATGAACTTGATTTCTATCCTTAGCACCTAGCACATACTTACACTGTTAATGCTGGTTTGATGAACTGTTGAATGAATGAGAAAGAGAAACTGAAAAGGAAAAAAAAGAAAGAAAGAAAGGAGGATGGATGAATGAATGGATGTAGGATCATTTATCCCTCTTTTGAAGACAGATAAATGATGAGTTAAAGTAATTCACTGATAAAAGTCAGATTGGCAATAAAATAAATATAACCAAGAGTTACAGACTAAAAATATTCACCTTCTTCCCCTTTCTTGTTATGTCTTTTAAAAGACATCAATACCCAATTCCTACCCTCCACCCCATCCCAGTATTTTCAAAAGGTGATTCTAATGTGTAGTCAAAGCTGAGAATCACTGTGTTAGGAAACTATAATTGTTACCGTTTCTCAAGCTTTTAAAAAAAGAAGTGAAAAGATACATTTGCCAAAACTTGTTTTCATTTTCCTTCCAAAGCTTTTAAAAATCACTGTTAGGTGTGTTTGTGCTACCAAAAATAAAGTCAGTCTGTTTGGTCTCCTGTAACAGAATACCATAGACTGGGTGGCTTAAACATCAAAACTTTATTTTTCACAGTTTTGGAGACCAAGATCAAGGTATCAGCACATTAGGTATCTGGTAAGAGCCACTTCCTGGTTCATCAGTGGCTATCTTTTTGCTGTGCCCTTACATGGCAGAAGGGGCAGGGGAGCTCTCTGGGGTTTCATTTATATAGAAACGAATCCAATTCATGAGGGTTCCACTCTCAAGACCTAATCACTTCCCAAAGGCCTCACCTTGAAATACCATCATATTGGGGATTAGGGTTCAACATATGAGTTGGGGGTGGGGGTGGGGGACAGAAGCATTCAGTCCATACCAGACAGACATTAACAAGACACAGAACAGAACAAGATATTCTTGTTCTGACCTTGTACCTTAACCTATTGACCTGCAAAGGGAAGTTTGTTTATGGCTACTGTAGTCAACTGTCAAGATTTTTTATTGAAATTAAATATGCACCACAAGATTGGTTTGCTCAGCGTCACCATAAGGGCAGGTTAAGTAAGATAAAAGTTAAAGCTCAAGGGTGCTATAGAACACCTTGGGGTGTGTCTAGACAATGCAATATTCTATTAACACCAAGGCACAAAAGCCCTTGTGTACTCTTCTTACTTCCTTATACATCTCATGACTCATCTCAACTTGATTTCTTTTAAGAATAGGATCTTACTATGGTGTTCACAGACAAGCAAAAGAAAATAATCATATGAAAGTCAAATTGCATTTTCTTTTATCCCAACTACTGCAATAACATGTCCAGCCAGAGGCCAATTTCAGACTCATGTTTTAGAGTTAATTATGTCTGAAAATATAAGATCCATGAGGGCAGGAATATTCTACTTTTTGTTTACTGCTCATCCCAGTGAGAAAGATTACTATGCATATGGTACATAGTTGATGACTATTTTGTTGAATGAATAAGTATTATAGTTTAGGTATTGAATGATAATTTCCAATTCCCAAACACTGAAAAACTCTGGGAACTCCTTTAAGAATTTCATTATTGTCACTATTACTATGGGAGTCTAGAATAAATGTTATAATGGGTATTGTGTTATTTTAGTCCATTTAGCATCACTTCCTCCTCCCTTCTTGAGATGTTATAACTCCTGTTTCCCTTTGGGGACCAAAACATTGTAGACTCCTTCTCATCACTGGTCGTAGCGGGTGTACTATGACCAAGACCTGTCCTATCAGAAAATGATTACATCCCTGATTCATTTCCACTCACTTCCTTCCACATTTTGGTTCCTAATCCAAGTCAAGACACTCAGCCTACCCTGACTGTCTCCTGGCACTAATCAAGAATGTTGTTTCTGTCTGCTGGAGTTGGTTGTTAACTACAGTTTTTAGTCTGGAGCCAGGGACAGTCATTTTCCCACTTTGGTGCTAGAACCTGTATGTAATAGTAAACCTGAGTATAGTAGTAAGCCTATTAGAGGCAAGCAGAATTGAAAGATGGAGTGTTTTCTCATCACCAAAAACTCATACATACTATTTGTAAGTAGAAATATCTTTGTTTTTCTGATCATGAAAGTAATAAATGCTTATTGCAAAAAAGTCAGAAAATGTAAACAAAAATAAATTTATATTGAGTTCAACACCCACAATCTTTCTTATATTCTCTCCATGCATATACACAAATATTATTTTTTCTTATTTTAAACAAAAGTGAGATCCTGTTTTTATAAGCTCCTTCCATCAATTTATGTAGCATAAATATCTCTTCAAGTCAATAGACATTTATACCATTATTTTTAAAGACTATATAATATTCCATTGTGTAAATTAATTATAATTTATTTAGCCACTCATGTTGTTGCAGATAACTCTTAAAACCTTTTGGTTATTTTCTGCACTAAATCTTACATTGATTGATTCCTCATCACTTGCCCCTTATTCTAAATGTTTGTAGCATAATTCAAACTGTTGCAGGTATTGGTTGGGGTAGGTGAGGTGGAAACAGATTTTGAGCTGTAGAAAACATAGTAAGTAGTACTTTTGTAACCATGAGATCTTTCTTACCAAATTTTAAGCTTACTAATTTCATAAAAATGAAGAGTAAGCTAAACTGAGCAGAACCCTATGGAGTCTTCCCAAAACCACCCCCTCCCCAAGGACACCTTCAGCTTTAGTTTCTCTGCTTTAACATCACTCTGAAGTGGCTCCTCTATGCTTTGGCTCCTGTCTGAAGTAGTTGATGCACATTTCCTGAGTTGTTTTACAGGTGCTAAACCCCATTTCTTCTAAATGGAAGAAATCAACTCCTTGATGAGCCCAAGTTCCCAGAGTTTTCAGTGTTTGGGAATTGGAAATCACCATTCAGCACCTAAACTACAATACTTATACATTCAACAGAATATTAATCAGATATCTACTGTTGTGCGAATAGCAGTCTGTCTCACTGGGATGATAATGATAGGAATAATGTTAGAGACTGATAATATTAACCCTGTGACACCACTGTGTTACCTCACCATCAACCAATCAGAGAATTGTGCACAAGCTGATCACATACCCTGGGATACCCCTCCCTCACCTTTCCTTTAAAAAGTCTTTCCTTAAACCCACCTGGGAGTTGGGGTGCTTTGAGTACTAGCTACCTGGTCTCCTTTCTTGGTGCCCTACAGTAAACGTTGCAATTTCCTTCACCACAGCCCAGGGTCAATAGACTGACTTTACTGCATTCCAGCAAAAGGGCCCAAGTTTGGTTCGGTAACATAACCATTATATCCCTAGTGTTTAGTGCATCTCTTGGCTAGTTTCCAGACTTATGCAAAAAAGTTTACATAATGCCTATTGTGTAATATTTTGGTACTGACTGTACCACTCAGATGACTACCAAATCTCTAATTATAAGGGCGTGGTTATTTAATAGCATGAGTAAACCCAATTCCACAGCAAATACCATTTATGCTTTATTAAGATAACAAAGCAAGGCTAAGCAATCAGAAATTAAGTAATTACAGAGATCTAGAAAAAGTGTTTGGGCTTCCCTTGTAGCTCAGCTGGTAAAGAATCAGCCTGCAATGCACGAGACCTGGGTTCCACCCTGGGTTGGGAAGATCCCCTGGAGAAGGGAAAAGGCTACCCATGCCCATATTTGGGCCTGGAGAATTCCATGGGGTCACAAAGAGTCAGACATGACTGAGCAACTTTCATTTCACTTCACTTCACTTGCTGCTAAGTCACTTCAGTCATGTCCGACTCTGTGCGACCCCAAAGACGGCAGCCCACCAGGCTCCGCTGTCCCTGGGATTCTCCAGGCAAGAACACTGGAGTGGGTTGCCATTTCCTTCTCCAATGCATGAAAGTGAAAAGTCAAACTGAAGTCACTGAGGTGTGTCCAACTCTCAGTGACCCCATGGACTGCAGCCTTCCAGGCTCCTCCGTCCATGGGATTTTCCAGGCAAGAGTACTGGAGTGGGGTGCCATTGACTTCACTTAGGAAATCAATAAAAATAGACTAAAGTGGAATTAAGATGGCAGAGTAGAAAGACATGCATTCATCTTCTTCTGCAAGAACTCCAAAATTACAACTTGCTGCTGAACAACTGTCGACAGGAGACTGTTGGATCCCACCAAAAAAAAAAAAGATATCCCACATCCAGGGGAAAGGAGAAGCCCCAGAAAGACGTTAGAAAGGGCAATATTGCGTCTAGAATCAAACCCCATATGGGCCAGAGACACTTGGAGGGCTCAAACAAACTTTGTGCACATCAGGACCCAGACACCCCACAGAGACAGAGCTAGAACTGTGTTTGAGTGTTTTCTGTGGAGGAATGGGTCAGCAGTGGCCTGCCACAGGGGCAGGGGCTCTGGGTGCAGCAGACCTGGCTATGGCATAAGCCCTCTTGGAGGAGGTCACTATTAACCCCACCATAGAGCTGCCAGAACTTACACAGGACTGGGGAAACAGACTCTTGGAGGGCATAAACAAAACTTTGGGCACACCAGGACCCAGGAGAAAGGAGCAGTGACTCCAAAAGAGACTGACCCAGACTTGCCCGGGAGTGTCCAGGAGTCTCTGGTGGAGGCGTGGGTCGGCAGTGGCCCACTGCAGGGTCAGAGGCACTGTGTACAGCAGTGTGTGCATGGAACCTTTTGAAGGAGGTCACCATTATCTTCATTACTTCCACAATAGTTTGGCCTCAGATCAAACAACAGGGAGGGAACACAGCCCCACCCATTAACAGAAAACTAGATTAAAGATACTGAGCATGGCCCTACCCATCAGAACAAGAGCAATTTCCCCCTTAGTCACCAGGAAGCTTCCATAAGCCTCTTATCTTTATCCATCAGAGGGCAGATAGAATGAAAACCACAATCACAGAAAACTAACCAAACTGATCACATGGACCACAGCCTTGTCTAACTCAATGAAACTATGAGCCATGCTGTGTAGGGCCACCAAAGAAGGATGGGTCATGGTGGAGAGTTCTGACAAAATGTGATGCATTGGGAAAGGGAATGGCCAACCACTTCAGTATTCTTGCCTTGAGAACCGCATGAACAGTATGAAAAGGCAAAAACAGGACACTGAAAGGTGAACTGCCCAGGTTGGTAGGTGCCCAATATGCTACTGGAGAAGAGTGGAGAAATAACTCCAGAAAGAATAAAGAGATAGAGCCAAAGCGAAAACAACAAACACCCAGTTGTGGATGGGACTGGTGATAGAAGCAAGGTCTGATGCTGTAAAGAGCAATATTGCATAGGAACCTGGATGTTAGGACCATGAATCAGGGTAAATTGGAAGTGGTCAAACAGGAGATAGCAACAGTGAACATCGACATTCTAGGAATCAGTGAACTAAAATGGACTGGAATGGGTGAATTTAACTCAGATGACCATTATATTTACTACTGTGGGCAGGAATCCCTTAGAAGAAATGAAGTAGCCATCATAGTCAACAAGAGTTTGAAATGCAGTACTTGGATGCAATCTCAAAAACAACAGAAAGATCTCTGTTCATTTCCAAGGCAAGCCATTCAATATCACTGTAATCCAAATCTATGCCCTGACCAGTAATGCTGAAGAAGCTGAAGTTGAACAGTTCTATGGAAGACCTATAAGAACTTCCAGAACTAACAACAAAAAAATTTTTCATTACAGGGGACTTTAATGCAGAAGTGGGAAGTCACGAGATACCTGAACTACAGGGAAATTTCTCCTTGGAGTGTAAAACAAAGCAGGGCAAAGGCTAACAGAGATTTGCCAAGAGAATGGACTGATCATAGCAAACACTCTCTTCCAAAAATGAGAGGACTCTACACATGGTCATTACCAAATGAGCAATAGCAAAATCAGCTTGATTATATTTTTTGCAGCCAAAGATGCAGAAGCTCTATACTGTCAGCAAAAACAAGAATAGGAGCTGACTGTGGCTCAGATCACTGTTGCTCCTTATTGCCAAATTCAGACTTAAATCCAGCAGAAAGTAGGGAAAACCATCAGGCCATTCAGGTATGATGTAAATCAAGTCCCTTACAGTTATACAGTGGAAGTGACAAATAGATTCAAGGGATTAGATCTGATAGTCAGAGTGCCTGAAGAACTATGGATGGAGATTCATGACATTGTACAGAAGGCAGAGATCAAGACCATCCCCAAGAAAAAGAAATGCAAAAAGGCAAAATGATTGTCTGAGGAGGCCTTACAAATAGCTGAGAAAAGAAGAGAAGCTAAAGGCAAAGGAGAAAAGGAAAGATATACCCATTTGCATGTGGAGATCCAAAGTATAGCAAGGAGAGATAAGAAAGCCTTCCTCAGTGATCAGTGCAAAGAAATAGAGGAAAACAATAGAATGGGAAAGACTAGCAAACTCTTCAAGAAAATTAGAGATACTAAGGGAATATTTCATGCAAAGATGGGCACAATAAAGGACAGAAATGGTATACACCTTACAGAAGCAAAAGATATTAAGACGAGGTGGCAAGAATACATAGAAAAACTATACAAAAAAGATCTTTGACTATGTGGATCACAAGGAACAATGGAGAATTCTTTAAGATGGGGATACCAGACCACCTTACCTGCCTCCTGAGAAATCTGTATGGAGATCAAGAAGCAACAGTTAGAATTGGACATGGAACAACGGACTGGTTCCAAATCGGGAAAGGAGTACATAAAGGCTGTATATTGTCACCCTGCTTATTTAACTTACATGCAGAGTATATCATGCAAAATGCTGGGCTGGATGAAGCACAAGCTGGAATCAAGATTGCTGGGAAAAGTATCAATAACCTCAGATATGCTGATGACACCAACCTTATGGCAGAAAGTGAAGAAGAACTAAAGAGCCTCTTGATGAAAGTGAAAGAGGAGAGTGAAAGAGTTGGCTTAAAACTCAACATTCAGAAAACTAAGATCATGGCATCTGGTCCCATCACTTCATGGCAAATAGATGGGGAAACAATGGAAACAGTAAAAAATTTTATTTTGGGGGGTTCCAAAATTATTGCAGATGGTGACTGCAGCCATGAAATTAAAAGACACTTGCTCATTGGAAGGGAAAGTTACAATCAACCTAGACAGCATATTAAAAAGCAGAGACATTACTTTGCCAAGAAAGGTCCATCTAGTCAAAGCTATGGTTTTTCCAGTAGTCATGTATGTATGTAAGAGTTGGAGTATAAGAAGCTGAGCGCCAAAGAATTGATGCTTTGAACTGTGGTGTTGAAGACTCTTGAGAGTCCCTTGGACTGCAAGGAGATCCAACCAATCTACCTAATGGAAATCAGTCCTGAATATCCATTGGAAGAACTGATGCTGAAGCTGAAACTCCAATACTTTGGCCACCTGATGTGAAGAACTGACTCGCTAGAAAAGACCCTGATGTTGGGAAAGATTGAAGGTGGGAGGAGAGGAGACAACAGAGAATGAGATGTTTGGATGGCATTACCAACTCGATAGACACAAGTCTGAGTAAGCTCTGGGAGTTGGTGATGGACAGGGAGGCCTGGCGTGCTGCAGTCTATGGGGTCGCAAAGAGTCAGACATGACTGAGCGATTGAACTGAACTGAAAAAAATGTTTAAGTATTCAGTGTAAATAAACTTGATAAATCAAAAGCAAATATATATGTTTCATAAGCAAGAGCTTATGAAAACAAGATGGGAAAAGGAAATCCCATCAAAGACGTTTAACATGACAAAAAGGATCACATAAGTTAATAAGTCTTGGACACTCTTTTCCAGTGTGGCCAACTTTTTTCAAATGGGAGCCAATTATAACAGAAACCATAATATAGTGAAATATCTTTGACAGAATCATTTTGAAAAAGAGATGCAGGGCACATGAAGCTGCTTTATGTGAACGCCCATTCATGCCTTATGCTTTCCTTCTACAAAGAGCTCTGTTGCTATTAGGCAAGTCCATTTTCCTGGTTATTTTTGGAGAACTAATGCCTTTGTCACATAATTAAGAAACTTAGACATTGTTAGGAACAACTGTGGATAAAGACTCTAAAGCATTACCATCAACTCCCCCAAAATACTTCAAACTGTTTCTATTACCTTTCACCTGAGTGATATATTAAAGAAAAGATAACATAGTAGAGCTCTGTAGAGACCCATCTAAAATCATGAAAGCTTAGTAACTATTAATAGTTTATGTTAGAACAATGGAATTTAATTTTCGCTTCCCACCCTCAGCTTTACAGACATATAATTGACAATTTAAAAATTCCATATATTTAAATTTATAACCTCATGTTTTGATATACATACACATTGTGAAATAATCATCCTAATTATAATTAACATATCCATCATCTTACCTAATTACTTTGAGTGTGTGTATGTTGACAACACTTAAGACCTACCCTCAGCAAATTTAAAATGTACAGTATAGTATTTTAATTACAGTTATACATTAGATCTTGCATCACTGGAATTTTGTATCCCTTGACCAACATTTCCCATTTCTTCTCACTACTCTCAACCCCTAGCAACCACTGCTCTACTTTCTATTTCTTTGAATTTGACTATTTTAGATTTCACATTAAAGTGAGATCATGCAGTTTTTGTCTTTCTGCAGCTTGCTTATTTCGCAGAGGATGATGTCCTTGAGGTTGATCTACATTGTTATAAATGACAAAATTTCCCTCTTTTAAAGGCTGGAAATATTTCATTATGTATATATGTATATGTTTATATATCACATTTTCTTTATCTATTCATCATCAATGGATATTTGACTGCCAAAAGTTGTTTCTTTGGCTATTGTGAATAATACTGAAATGAACATGGGAGTGCAAGTTTCACCTTAAGTACTGAGAAATATGTGCCATAATTAGAGATTCTCAATATCTCTCAATTTCTATATGGTACCTCATAATTTTATTATTTTTGAAGAAAATAAAATTGACAAAGAAAAGCCTTCTTTTGTCAACTTCTAGAAGGCTCTAAGTGATTCTTAGGCAAATTAACATACATGGAAAATAACTCGAATTAGGACAATTAGTACAAGTAGCTCTACTGTTCAGTTTGGTCTCTATGCTTAGGCTTATGTTTCAGGAACATTTGAAAAGTTTATTGAAAGATATATAACATACTTAAAGGCATGTACATTTATACTTCAATCACTGAGTTTCACATTTTCTTTATTTGTTTCAAAGAGAAATACTTCTTCCAAATCATAAAATAGCTTTCCAGGGAAAAATTTGCATAGATGTTTTGTCACTTTTGAGTCCTAAAGAGTCTTTTTCCATGAAACTTCTGAGACATAGAAGTATTTCAGATAATAATGTAGAATTCAATAGCCTTCTTTCCTTGTGGTTAACCTAACTAGTCGTTGTTAGTGTAATTAGTAATACTGAGGAAATAACATTGCTCTATTAAGAAAAAAGACTGTTGTAACTATCAAAATCTTTGTAATAGTTACAATGATTCTAAAACTTTATATGGGAGAATAAGAATAAAAATAATAGAAGATAAAAACATTTTTTTAAATTAATTCATTTAAATTGGAAGCTAATTACTTTACAATATTGTATTGGTTTTGCCATCTATCAACATGAATCCACCACGGGTAACACGTGTTTTCATTTTAACTATGAAAAGAACTAAGCCAATTGAATATAATAATATACCCAAACTACTATACTAAAACAGGCTTCCCTGGTGGCTCAGAAGCCCCTGATGCAGGAGACCTGTGTTTGATCCCTGGGTTGGGAAGATCTCCTAGAGAAGGAAATGGCAACCCACTCCAGTATTCTTGCCTGGAGAATTCCATGGACAGAGGAGCCTAGCAGGCTACAGTCCACGGGGTTGCAAAGAGTCAGAAATGACTGAAAGACTAACACTTTCACATGCACTTTTTCACTATACTAGAACAGGGAAGTACAAGTAAAAAATACCCTAGAGCAGAAACAGTCCCATTACGTATAGGAACTTACTGTTTGATATAGGAGATTTCATAAATCAATAGAGTAAGGAAGGACCATTTTGGAATGGTTATCAACTTAGAAAAAAAATTAGGTTGTCCTCTCATACATTCAAATAAATTCTATATGAATTAAAGAGTATATATAAAATGTTAAGCTCAGTGGTAAAGAATCCGCCTGTATATATATGTACATTGTCCGAGAATATATATGGACAATAATGAAAAAGCACAGTATTTAAGTGATTCGTTTTTCAAGAGAAGTAGGAATAAAAGTATCAATATTAATTACAAATATGGAAATTATAACAATGAAAACTTAAAAATGACAAAAGATACTATGAAAAAATCACATCTTTGATCCCCATTTTCCCTGTATCTTTTCACTTCACTGATTTAAGTGTTTCCAAATGTTATTTTTTTCTTTCTCCTTAAATACATTCATTCTCCATTTCCCATTCTCCCCTACTGGCTTTTGGTTCAAAGCTTTAATCTTTTTTTTTTATTTAAAATGTTTTCATAAATTGTTTTCCATAGCTCAGCAAAACTTCATATTTAGCAGAATCACCTGGTCTGAACATCCAGACATATTTATGGATATGGGAATGTGGAATTACTGAGTCAAAGGATAGTAACATTCTGATGGCTAATGAGATTGTCAAGGCTTTACTTGGAAACTTCCTGGTGATCCAGTGGTTAGGACTTCAGACTACCTTTGTATGTGTGTATGTATATATGCATACACACAGTAAAACTAAACTATATTGTTTTTCTACTTGTCTCATAGGAATAATTAGATAGTGTCTTTAGAGTCTTTGATGATTCTTTTTATATGACCAACCTAGATAACATATTGAAAAGCAGAGACATTACTTTGCCAACAAAGGACCATCTAGTCAAGGCTATGGTTTTTCCAGTGGTCATGTATGGATGCGAGAGTTGGACTGTGAAGAAAGCTGAGTGCCGAAGAATTGATGCTTTTGAACTGTGGTGTTGGAGAAGCCTCTTGAGAGTCCCTTGGACTGCAAGGAGATCCAACCAGTCCATTCTGAAGGAGATCAGCCCTGGGTGTTCTTTGGAAGGAATGATGCTAAAGCTGAAACTCTAGTACTTTGGCCACCTCATGCGAAAAGTTGACTCATTGGAAAAGACTCTGATGCTTGGAGGGACTGGGGGCAGGAGGAGAAGGGGATGACAGAGGATGAGATGGTTGGATGGCAACACTGACTCGATGGACGTGAGTCTGAGTGAACTCTGGGAGTTGGTGATGGACAAGGAGGCCTGGCATGCTGCGATTCATGAAGTCGCAAAGAGTCGGACACAACTGAGTGACTGAACTGAACTGAACTGAGCAACTTAAGATATGGGAAATTTTCACAAATATGTACTCACTACACGTGGCATTGACTCATCTCATTTTCTCCTTACAATATCAGATATACAAAGAGTCCAAAGTTGTTAAACTCCCCTGTTAACAGTTTGTAATTTGTATCTAAGTTTAATTCTATTAAGGCATTGATTAAATATAGAAGCTAATCTCTTTTAGCGACTCCTAGTTTGGTCAGTAACTAAGGCCTTTCTTTCACCATGTGGAATTATTTGTATATTTGTCTTCTACGACAATTTCCTCAGTCCTCAACCATCCCTCACCCCAAAAGGGAAGACTACCTGTAAAACCATACTCTAATACTCCACGGGCAGAGCCTAAAGTGTGTATATTTACAAAATATATGAGTTTTTTTCATTCCCTATCATTATCTTCAAAGCTGGTACCACTACTCATTTATAGACTTAACCAGCTCTGGGGATAGGGAAGGAGAGAGGATCCCTGATTTGTAGCATTTGCCAATTTCTATATTGTAAATACTCATGTCATGGACAATTTGAAGCTACTGACATGATATCACTGAAAACAGAACTGGGAACTGATGTACAGTAACACACCATTATATAGTATTTCTATCATACAGACACAACAAACATACATAACCTCAAGAGATTAGATAATAGTAAAATGTAGCAAAATAATTAGGAAGTAATGAGTCTCAGTATTTTTACCTCTGTTTTTAATACAGCCTTCTACCTGTAAGTGTAAATACCTTAAGTTTAAAATATTGCTGTGTTTAACTCCTGGCTTGCAATAATATCTTGAAAATATCAGCTCTTGCTAGCTAGCTTTAACATAGCAATGGTTTTAACCTTGCCCCAGTTTTTAGAACCAAGACCTAGTTTAGCAACTCAAATGAGTCAGTCTTCTATCTAGAACAATTCATCTTAAATATATAGAAACTAGATTCAGATTAGATTGCTGGTATGTACTGGACTTTCCTGGTGGCTCAGCGGTAAAGAATCTGCCTGCCAATGCAGGAGACAAGGGTTCAATCCCTGGATCAGGAAGATGCCCTGGAGAAGGAAATGGCAGCCCCCTCCAGTATTCAGTTCAGTTCAGTTCAATCGCTCAGTCGTGTCCGACTCTTTGCGACCCCATGAATCGCAGCACGCTAGGCCTCCTCCAGTATTCTCGCCTGGAAAATCCCATGGACAGAGGAGCCTGGCGGGCTACAGTCCATAGGTCTCAAAAGAGTCACACAAAACTGTGACTAAACAACAGCAAAAGGACTGAATATTCCCATGAGTTTTCCATTGTGCTAGACAGTGAGGATGCAAGGAAAGTTAAAACCCCTCCCACATGCTGGGAAACCTGGACAGCTGCATGTAAAAAAATGAAAGTAGAATACTCTCTAACACCATGCACAAAAAGAAATTCAAAATGGATTAAAAACCTAAATTAAAAACCTAAATTAGAAACTCCTAGAGGAAACCATAGGCAGAATATGCTTTGACATAAATCCCAGCAAGATCTTTTTGATCCACCTCCTAGAGTAATGAAAATGAAAACAAAAATCAACAAACGGAACCTAATTAAGCTTAAAAGCTTTTGCACAGCAAAGGAAACCATAAATAAGACAAAAAGACAACTCTCAGAATGGTAGTCTATATTTGCAAATGAAGCAACTGACAAGGGATTGATCTCCAAAATATACAAACAGCTCAAGTAGCTCAATATTAAAAACAAAACAAAACAACAACCCAATTAAAAAATGGGCCAAAGACCAAAACAGACACTTCTTCAAAGAAGATATATAGATGGACAAAAGCACATGAAAATATGCTCAACATCATTAATTATCAGAGAAATGCAAGTCAAAACTACAATGAGGTATCACCTCACACTGGTCAGAATGACTGTCATCAAAAAAATCCACAAGCAATAAATGCTGCAGAGGGTATGGAGAAAAGGGAACACTCTTACACTGTTGGTGGGAATGTAAATTGATACAGCCTCTGTGCAGAACAGTATGGAGGTTCCTTAAAAACTAGAACTTCCATGTGATCGAGCACTCCCACTCCTGGGCATATACCTGAAGAAAATCATAGTTTCAAAAGATACATGCACCCCAGTGTTCATTACAGCACCATTTACAATAGCCGGTACATGGAAGCCACTTAAATGTCCTTTGACAGAAGAATGAATAAAGAAGATGTGATACATATATGCAATGGAATATTACTCAGCCATAATAAGGAACAAAATTGTGCCATTTGCAGAGATGCGGATGGACCTAGAGACTGTCATACAGGGCAGAGTAAATCAGAAAGAGGAAAACAAATCTCATATAATACTGCTTATATGTGGAATCTAGAAAAATGATACAAATGAACTTATTTACAAAGCTGAAACAGAGATACAGATGTAGAGAATAAATGTATGGATGCCAAGAAGGAAAGGGGGTGGGGGTGAATTGGGGCACTGACATATATACATTACTTTGTGTAAAAACTAATAAGAACTTACTATAAAGCATAGGGAACTGTACTCAAGGCTCTGTGGTAACCTAAATAGGAAGGAAATTTGTAAAAGAGGGGACATATATATATACGTGTGGCTGATTCACTTCACTGTAGAGCAGAAACAAGCACAATGTTATAAAGCAACTATACTCCATAAAAATTAATTTTAGAAAAAGACCCCTCCTACAATCTTCCCTGCATCAATGGAGAGCCACTCCATTTTCAAGTTTTTCAGACTAAAAATCTTGGTGTCATCTTTGATTCCTTTCTTTCTCTTCCATCTTATTTCAAGCCCCTTAGGACATCCCAATGGCTTTACTTTCAGACTATAATGACATTCCAGTCACTTCTCACCCCTCTACACCAGCCTCTCTGAGCTACCATTCTTTCTTACCTGGATTATTGGAATAGTATCTATCCTAAATGGTCTTGCTTCCATCTTGCTCCCTTGTGATCTAGTGTCAAAACAATGGTCAGCCTCATCCTCTTATTTATTTATTTTTAGTATTTGTTTGCTCATTTGGCTGCGCCGGGTTTTCCTTGTGGCATGCCGAATCTTTGATCTTTGTTGTGGCATGTGGGATCTAGTTCTCTGACCAGGGATCAAACCTGGGCTCCCTGCATTAGGAGCACAGAGTCTTAGCCACTGGACCATCAGGGAAGCCCCAGCCTGATCCTTTTAAACTGGTCAGTCATATTGTGTCTTTCCTCTGCTCAGTGATCTATCTCACTCAAAGTAAAAGCCAGAGTCCTCACAATGATCTTCAGGACCCAGCGTAATCAGTGTGTCTGTCTCTGCTTCTCTGACATCACTTCCTATTCTTGCCCTTTCTTTGCTCTTTCCCAACTATGATGGCCTTCTTACTTTTCCTTAGATGTGCTGGGCAGGATCCTACCTCAAGGTATTTGCATTTGCTGTATACTCTGCCTAGTACACTCTTTCTTGGCTGCATGAATCTCTCCTCCTGTCTTATCCAAGTCTGCTTATATGCCATCTTCTCAGTGAGACCTTTTGTACCAACCCTATTTAAAATTGCAACCCCACTTCCTGCTTCCAGAACTCAGCACTTAAATTTTCTCCATAGACTCATTTCTATTGACATACAATATGTTTTACTTAATTGTTTATTTTCTGTTCTCCCCGATTAACTAAAATATAAGCTGCACAAGGTCAGTGAACTTTGTTCTATTCACTGCTGATCCCTCAGTGTCTATAATAGTGTCTGGCATATACTGGCACTTAATATATTTTTATTAAATGAAGATCTACCTCAAGGAGGTTTATAGGTTTTCTATGTGTATTTTTTGTAACCAAAGTAACTGGATTTCCTGCCTTTGTACTCCAGTTTCCTAGTGATTAACCCTCAGGACTTGTTACTGGGCATCTACAGTTCTGACCTGCATGAAAGGATCTCTGTCAGTTACTAGGCCAGCTCTACATCTTGGTCCTTCCTTGGCTGATTTTTTTGTTGTTGTTTGTACGTATGTTCCTCTAATCCATAAATTTATCTTTCAGTTTCAGACTTGTTTTTGAATTAATATGATTTTCTGACTCAGTTTGAGAATTTTTTCCTTCACTGAGTTTTAGATCTGATAGTACTCTAAGGTGACAAAGAGATTGTATAACAAAGTACATGATCATCACGATCTTTAAAAATTAAGATGCTCATTGTAAGGATAATACTTCTTTTAGCAGTTAGATTGGATATTATCTATCAATCCTCCTATTATCTACATATGATAGGTGAATATCCCTATAAAATTCTTAGGTTTGACACACACAGAACTAAATAGAGTAGAAGCTGTCAACAACAGTTAGATTTTAAGATCCCTCACTACCTCCACACTCTTTTCAGGCACTTTACAAAAATCCTGGAATAGCTAGGATCAACTGAGTAATATCCTCATTTGTTAGCTAAACATGGCTACAGACAGCTCTGAATTAATAAGCAGTCTCCCTCAAGTCAAGATGATGAGAGATGATAAAGTGAGTCAGAATTTTTAACTACCAACAATTACAAATATTTTGGAATAATTTTGTTTTCTTAAAAGCATATTCTCCATAGATTCTATTATTTCTGCAAAGAATGGCAGTATAAATAGTAATCTTTTCTAAGTAGAATTATTATGATTCTAACTCAGGGAGCACTAAGAACCTAAAAATGCCAGTAGAAATAATAAATAGGATATTTCTCTTTATGTAGCAACAGATCAGAGAGATCAAAAGTCTTTTACAGCATTGACACCATTTCTATCACTGTATTTCTGTGAGGAATCTTGGGAGAAAGAGGAGCAAATAATTTATCATGTTTTTACAGATAATGAAGCTGAGGCACTGAATTAGACAATTTCTCGCCTGAGACCACAACGGTACCTCAATTGTAGGAATAGGACTGCTGCATCCTCTTAGTTGTCAGTTTACAGGGTAGTTTTCCCAGATCACTCTGCACTGTTAATATGATTGAGATTCTGAGTAATAACAGAAGATGGTCAGGGCAAAGTAATGGTAATGAGCCAGAGCTAGAAATAAAAATAGAGTCTAAGTCTTCTAACTTCCTGCCTACTGATCCTGCCATTAAGCTGCAGGACTTAATTACTGGACTTCATCAAGAAGAGGCAGCTTAATGCTAGTAGAGATTAACCAGTGTCAGTTCAGTTAACTTTTCATTGTTAGTGGACAGAACAATTTATATTTCGACAATTTCTAAAGGAAAACAGTCTCAAATTGAAATTCTTTTTGGACATGTCATTTTTATTCTACTACTAAAGTGTTTACTTGTGTGATGAAAAGGATCTTGGATGAATGAAGCTAATAAAGGAACCAGAAAAGAAAAAGACATTGAAAGTTAAAAATAATTATCTCTTTGCTTAAAGAAGTTGTGAATCAGCAAGCTAGAGAATTCAGGTTTTCAATTGGTTGATTAGACAATTGTGTTAGTCTGAGGGTAATATGGTTCTCAGAGGTTCAAGAAGGTGTGAATCAGCTAGGAAGAAGGTGTGAATCAGCTTAAAGAAGGTGTGAATCAGCAAGCTAGAGAATTCAGGTTTTCAATGGGTTGACTAGTCAGTTGTATTAGTCTGAGGGTAATGTGGTTCTCAGAGGTTCACTCCAACCCTCTGAGAATAGGCCAAAGGAGAAGAAAATATAGAAGAATAGGAGTGTGGGGGGCATCTTTTGTCCTACATTTAAGAAATATATTGCTTAATTTGGTAGATTCAGATGAATGAGATAAGTCATAATTCAGAAATCAAGAAACTTTTCACGAGACTCTGAATAACCAAAGCAATCTTGAGAAAGTACAGAGCTGGAGTTATCACATCCTCTGATTTCAGATTATATTACAAAGCTACAGTAATCAAAACAGCATGATACTGGTGTAAAAACAGACACATAAATGAAAGGAACAGAATAGACAGCCCAGAAATAAACCCAGGCATGTAAGGTCAACTAATCTGTGACAAAGAAGGCAAGAATATACAATGGAGAAAAAACAGGCTCTTCAATAAGTGGTGGTGGGAAAACTGAACAGCTACATTAAAGAATGAATTTATAATATTTTCTTATACCATATGTAAAAATAAACTCAAAATTAATTAAATGTAAAACTGGAAACCATAAAACTCCTACAAGAAAACATAGGCAAAATACTCTTTGACATAAATCATAGCAACATTTTTTGAATCTGTCTCCTAAGGCAGAGGCAAAAATAAATAAATGGGACCTAATTAAACTTAAAAGATTTTGCACAGCAAAGGAAAGCATTGACAAAACCTACAGAATGTGCAAACATATTTGCAAGTGATATGACTGAAAAGGAGTTAATATCCAAATATGTAAACAACTTATATAACTCACTATAAAAAAATTTAGAAAATGAGTAGAAGACCCAAACAGACATTTTTCCAAAGAATACATACAGATGACCAACAGGCACATGAAAAAATGCTCAACATTGCTAATTATTAGAGAAATACAAATTAAAACAAAATGAGGTATCATCTCATACCTGTTAGAATGGCTATCAAAAAGACCACAAATGTTGTGAGTAACAAATGTCAGGATGTAGAGAAAAGAGAATGCCTGTATACTGTTGGTGGGAATATAAATTGGTAGAAAATAGTATGGAGTTTCCTCAAAAATCTAAAATAGAACTACCACATGATCCAGCAATTCAATTCCACTACTGGGTATATATCCAAAGAAAAGAAAAAAAACACGAATTCAAAAAGATACATGCACCTAATGTTCATGGCAACATTATTAACAATAGTCAAGAAATGGCCAGACTTCTTGGGTGGTCCAGTGGTTAGAAATCTGCCTGCCTATGTAGGGAACACAGGTTTGATTCCTGGTCCTGGAAGATTGCATGTGCTACAGGGCACCTAAGCCCATGTGCCACCTGAACCCAAGTGCCACAATTATTGAAGCCCACATGGTCTAGAATCCATGCTCCACAACAAGAAAAATCACTTCAGTGAGAAACCCTAGGTTCTGCAACTGGACGGTAGCTCCCACTCGCTGCAACTAGAGAAAGCTCATGTGTAGCAACAAAGACCCAGCACAGCCAAAAGTAAATAAACAAATAGAAAATTTTAAAAAGACGTGGTGGTGACCTAAGTGTCCATCAACAGAAGAATCGATAAAGAAGGTTTGACATATTGTGTAGAAAAACTCAAATGAACTTTTGGCCAATTCAGTACATACAGTGGAATACTACTCAGCCACAAAAACAATGAATAAATTGTTTTTGCAGCAAAATTGCCGTTTGCAGCAATGTGGATGGACTTAGTAATATATTTATTGAAGTAAGTCAGAAGGATAAGTGTTGTATGTCATTACTTACGTGTGCAATCTAAAAAATAAATGAATATAACAAAACAGAACCAGACTCACAGATACAGAGAACACACTAGTGGTTGCCAATGGGGAGAGGGAAGGGGAAGGAGCTATATGGGGTATAATATACAAAGTATTATGGATAAAAAAATAAGCTACAAGAATGTATTGTATAGAACAGGGAATATAACCAATAGCTTATAATAACTTTAATGAAGTAGAATTTACATACTTGAAACTAATATTGTAAATCAGCTACAACACAAAAACAAAACACTTCAACATGTGAAAAAAGGTTCTAAGAGATGCACTATAGTGTGATGAGTTTCATTATATAAGCTGATAAGTGGTACTCTTCTCATATATTTTCAAGGGCACGGGCATTTTGCCCTGCATGAAGAGATGGCTTCCTCAGTGGTGAAACTCCTCATATAAATCAGAACTCCAGAAAGGTAGTGGCCAAATAAACGAAGATTTTATCATCTTCACAATTCTGTTCCTAGTTTTTACAACAAATTAGTAGATGAAGAAATATCTTTGGGATTACTTATTAATAATTGTCCTGGATATTTCTCATATATTCAGTATGTATATGTTATTAAACTTGTATTGGTTTTTTTACTGTTAAAAAAAGAAAACAAAAAGAAATATCTTTAACATAATATTTCTGATTTTTATTAAACTGTTTTTTTAAGGTGCCACATAGCTTTATGTACATTATTATTAATTTTAACCTTTACAGCCCTGAGAAGAGAATATTGTTTTACAGATGAGGAAGCAGATGTTAAGTATTTTGCCCAAGGTCACACAGATTGCTTAGTAGTTAGACCTGTGTTTAGAGTCTAGGTCTCCAAAATAACTTCTAATAGCCTTTCTACTATGTCACAGAAGGCTATGGCAATACTTTAATTTTTACCTTTGTTTTGGGTTCACCCAGGGTACTGTAAATCAAACTTGATGGCTGCAGGCAGAGTCCTGAACTAAGAACCCTGAGTTGGTTTGCTATAAATAAACGATTTCCTATACTTTCTAAAACAAATTAGAGGACCTTAGTGGGTAAACTGAGCTACAAACTTGATACTACTGCAGCCTAACATGAGATATTAGAGAGCCTTTAAATTTTAGAGGAAAAGACAAGCAAGTATTGTTTTCAACTTACTTACTCATGAGAAAGATTATAAATTTTATTGAGCATTTGCTGACTACCATCAATTCACAACTTGTTTCACTAATCATAGATTCTAACTCAACTCCCTAATCATAGATTCTAACTCAACCCCTACCCAGTGAAATATTGTCTCAGTGATTTGTTGATGAAATTAACAAAATCATTAATTATTAATTCCTATGGGGCTGCATCTAGAAAACTTGAGGTTAAAGCCTCTGCCTTCTCTAACCAATCATTAAACCAAATAAAATATTTGAATATTCTCCATTACACACTAAGCTCAGTGTCAGGCACTGTAGTGCCTACTCTATAATAAAAGCTTAATATCTTTCAGTAGTGATTAAATGAGTGAAGGAAACAGAAATAATCAAAGATATGGCATTTGCTACAAAGGTGCCGATATGACTGAAATATCAGTTCAGTTGCTCAGTTGTGTCCGACTCTTTTCAATCCCGTGGACTACAGCATGCCAGGCTTCCCTGTCCATCACCAACTCCCTGAGCTTGCTCAAACTCATGTTCATCAAGTCTGTGATGTCATCCAGCCATCTCATCCTCTGTCATCCCCTTCTCATCCCACCTTCAATCTTTCCCAGCCTCAGGGTCTTTTCAAATGAGTCAGTTCTTCACGTCAGGTGGCCAAAATATTGGCGCTTCAGCTTCAGCATCAGTCC
Source organism: Nanger dama (assembly GCA_917880005.1). Classification (NCBI taxonomy): domain Eukaryota; kingdom Metazoa; phylum Chordata; class Mammalia; order Artiodactyla; family Bovidae; genus Nanger; species Nanger dama. Next base: position 17,000,147 of record CAKJTW010000028.1, on the reverse strand, counting down.
TTCTAATGAATATTCAGGACTGACTTCCTTTAGGATGGACTGATTGGATCTCCTTGCTTTTCCAAGGGACTCTCAAGAGTCTTCTCCAACACCACAGTTCAAAAGCATCAATTCTTCGGTGCTCAGCTTTCTTTACAATCCAACTCTCACATCCATACATGATTACTGGAAAAACCATAGCTTTGACTAGATGGACCTTTGTTGGCAAAGTAATGTCTCTGTTTTTAATATGCTGTCTAGGTTTGTCATAGCTTTACTTCTAAGGAGCAAGCGTCTTAATTTCATGCTGTAGTCACCATCTGCAGTGATTTTGGAGCCCCCAAAATAAAATCTTTCACTGTTTCCATTGTTCCCCCATCTATTTGCCATGAACGTGATGGGACCTGATGCCATAATCTTAGTTTTGAACGCTGAGTTTTAAGCCAACCTTTTCACTCTTTTCTCTCACTTTCATCAAGAGGCTCTTCAGTTCCTCTTCACTTTCTGCCATAAAGGTCATGTCATTTGCAAATCTGAGGTTATTGATATTTCTCCCAGCAATCTTGATTCCAGCTTGTGCTTCATCCAGCTTGGCATTTCACTTGATGTACTCTGCATATGAGTTAAATAAGCAGGGTGACAATATACAGCCTTGACATACTCCTTTTCCAATTTGGAACAAGTCCATTGTTCCATGTCCAGTTCTAACTGTTGCTTCTTGACCTGCATACAGGTTTCTCAGGAGGCAGGTAAGGTGGTCTGGTATTCCCATCTCTTTGATATATCAAAGAAATTACTGTGGCAAAGAAGTTACTTAATTAAAACCACCTAATTTCTCTTTCATTCATATTTTTATCATGATGCTACTCTTTGTAGGCTCACAGGGATTACTTTTGACCTAATTGTCTAAGTTTCTATAGGATTTACTCTGAGACTATGTCCTGAACCAGAGGAATAAGTTAAGTGTGTGGATTCTAGTGTCAGATATCCTAGATTCATATCTTGGCCCCACTACTTACCAGCCAGGAAATCTTGAGCAAGCTTCCTCAATGTCACAGTTTCCTCATCTGAAAAACAAAGGCTAGTATAGTATTTTTCTCATGAGGATATTGTGAGGATAAAACAAGAGTTATAATATTTATGTAGAACACAGCCTAATACCTTGCTAATAGATGGTATTCAATATTATCACTAATAATATTACCTTCTTTCAGATTAAAAATACTTTAAAATCTAGACTTAATTGACCTTATGACCTTGCCAAAGGTCTGCTTCTATATGTTGCCTGCCAGATATGGTCTGCTCACAAATGAGAACCTATGTGCTTACCTGTGGTAAATTAGACCATCAAAGCTCAGTTCTTTGTAGTAAAGAATAGAGTTAGCATAACTGAAAACGTGCAACTACAGAAACTCTAGGAAAGCAGTTTTCTATGTAGGTGTGTGGTATAGTGAGAGAGAGACAAAGATCAGCATGAGTCAGACCTCAATTTAATTCAACTCTGCACACAGTACTTAGCTTCTTTTAATGGTTTCTTAGTTTTGTGCCTTTAGGAAATTACTTAAACTCTTTGGGCTATTATTTTTCTCATCTCTAAAGTTGGGAAAATAATATTTAATTCACTGAGCTATTTGTGCAGATAGTGAGAGTAGAGTCCCAGTAAATTGACAGAGCTGTGGCCAGCATTGTGAACATGAATTCTCTTCTCTTTTTGTGGAGCTGTCTTGGGGGAAAGAGTAGCAGCAGCAGAGGTGTCAGGCAAGGCAGTTGCTCAGCAACTACTATGATGGATGTGATTTATACAAGTCTGTCATAAATGGTTAGTCAGTGTACAAGGAGGCCAGTGTGGGTAGAAATCTAGTCTGGGCTCTATTCTCCAAGATGTGCTAGGGGCCTCTTTATATATTTGTATAAATATGGTCTGTTCTCCACCTCTTTTCTAAACCACTTCCTGAACTTCAGTTCCTTTCCACCTTCCCAGGGTGCTCAGTGGCCTCAGAGGGCCATGACCAACCACTGCCATTCCCATTATAACCTGCCTCACATCTCTCAGGTCCTAAATGACTGAATCCTACCGTGAAAATTCTAATCCTTCCAGAGCCCTTCCAGAGGAGTACTAATTACACAAATGAATTCCAGCTGAGAAAGGCCTTTCTTTAATTATACTGTCCATTGGTATAATATTTTAATAAAGTATTTTTCCTGTGTTTATAGCCAAGGAGCAAACAACGTAAGGGTTGGAGATATCAAGGTAAAGTGACTGTAGAGAAGCAGTTTGAAAATGAGGGGACTTTTCAGCACAGCACAGAGTAAGCTGTCCATCTGGAGAAGGCATTGAATATGACCCAGGAAGTAGAAACTATATGCATTTAATGAATAGCCCTGCCTGTTCCATTTAAAGAGTCAACAAGAACTTTGGACCCTATACTAAAACCAACTTCTGTAAGAAGGAGATTAGCCTGGTGGTGGGTGAGTTGGGGAAGCAATGCTGAATTGTAGCTTAAAGAACATTACGTGTGTGTGTGTGTGTGTGTGTGTGTGTGTGTGTGTATGTATGTATGTGTGTTGATCAGTTGTGTCTGACTCTTTGAGACCCCATGGACTGTAGCTCACTAGGCTCCTCTGTCCATGGAATTCTCCAGACAAGAATACAGAAGTGGATTGCTATTCCCTTCTCCAGGAGATCTTCCCAACCCAGGAATTGAATCCAGGTCTTCTGCACTGTGGGCAGATGCTGTGCCATCTGAGCCACCAGGAGTGGTAAAGAACCTGCCTGTCCATGCAGGAGAGGTAGGAGGGACAGGTTCAGTCCCTGGGATTGAATATTATATTGAACTTCAAATAAAGAGTACTGGATTCCAGAGAGGGGAGTGTAGGGGCTGGAATTAATAGTAAGAGTGTAGGGGCTGGAATCCTTCATTCCTGGGTTTTGGTACTGAATTTGAACAAATCATTTAATCTCAATTTCTTTATCTCTAAAAGAAGAATGCTAATACCTATGTCATAATGCTAGTGAGAAGACTAAATAAGTTAGAGTATATAAAAGCACTCAGCACAGTGTCTGATAACCTGGTAAATTCCCAATACACAATGGCATGTTTCATCCTAACTTTGCTACTAAATTAATTCTTAAAAAAAAATCTTATTTATTTTTTATTTTTGGCTGCATGGGGTCTTCGTTGCTTTCTGCAGGCTTTCTCTAGCTGCGGTGAGCAGGGTCTGCTCTTGGTGGCAGTGCTTAGCCTTCTCGCTGCAGTGGCTTCTCTTGCTGCAGGGCATGGGCTCTAATTGCATAGACTTCATTAGTTGCGGCATGTGGGCTCTAGAGCACGGGCTCAGTATTTGCAGTGCACAGGCTAAGCTGCTTTGTGTCGTGTGGACCAGGGATTGAACCCGTGTCCCCTGCATTGGCAGCCGGATTCTTGACCATGAGAGAAGTCCCTAAATTAATTCTTGATTGGCTAAGTCATTCACTTCTCTGAGTCTCCTTAAATTTTTTTTTTTTTTTTGGTTCCAGTCAGAGTACAGGAGCAAATTATTTCTAAGATGTTTTCTATTTCCATCTTTCAATCTTTATTTCTTTTATATTTGTAATAGAAAATTTTGTTTTAGAAATTTAACCAGTTTTGAATTTAGCAGCTCAGTTATTGGAGAAGGCAATGGCAACCCACTCCAGTACTCTTGCCTGGAAAACCCCATGGATGGAGGGAGCCTGGTGGGCTGCAGTCCATGGGGTCACTAAGAGTCGCACACAACTGGAGCGACTTCTCACTTTCATGCATTGGAGAAGGAAATGGCAACCCACTCCAGTGTTCTTGCCTGGAGAATCCTGGGGATGAGGGAGCCTGGTGGGCTGCTGTCTATGGGGTCGCACAGAGTCGGACACGACTGAAGCGACTTAGCAGCAGCAGCAACAGCAGCTCAGTTTCCCTCCTCTGTGCACAGGACAGTTTCCCAGAAAAATCACTGAGGCTGAACTACTCCCATTGTGTGCAGGTGGATCATTGCTGGCTACCAGGATGTGAGTTGTGCAGTTTTAATCCTAAAACCATTGCTGTTGCACCTCCACTCCCAGTAACATGAGAACCTACATCTTTAGATGTCAGGGTCACAGGCCATAGGACAGTCCTAGGAATCATCATTATTGCCACATTGCAAAAGTGCAGCACCCACTTGGAACATCCGAGAGATTTGTCTCAGTAGGCAAATAATCATTTTCACTCATAGGTGATAATTTGATTGCTTGAATATGCCCATGCCACAGATTACTAACGTGATGTTTCTTTTTTGGCAGGGAGCTCAGCACTGCAATCAAGCCCAATAACTTGATCACAACAATCCTTAAATCCCATATTTAAGGGTCTGTTTCGGGATTTCTCCTGGTACCAATTCTGCATAAGTCAGGAGAAAAAAAATAAAACCAGTTACCTGAACAGAGATGATTTAGTATAAATAATTGCTAACTAGATATAAAGATGCATAACTCAATGAAGCTGTGAGCCATGCCATGCAGGGCCAACAAAGACAGACAGGTCATAGTGAAGAGTTCTGACAAATTGTAGTCCACAGGACGAGGAAATGGCAACTCACTTCATTATTCTTGCTGCAAAAACCCCATGAAAAGTATGAAAAAGTAAAAAGATATGACACCAGAATATGAGTCCCCCAGGTCAGAAGGTGCCCAATATGCTACTGGGGAAGAGTGGAGGACAATTACTAATAGTTCCAGAAAGAATGAAGTGGCTAAGCCAAAGTGGAAACAATGCCCAGTTGTGGATGTATCTGATGGTGAAAATAAGGCCTGATGCTGTGAAAAACAATATTACATAGGAACCTGGAATTTTAGGTCCACGAATCAAGGTAAATTGGAAGTGCTCAAACAGGAGATGATGAGAGTAAACATTGGTGTCTTAGGAATCAGTGAACTAAAATGGACTGGAATGGGCGAATTTAATTCAGATAACCATTATATCTACTACTTGGGAAGAATCCCTTAGAAGAAATGGTGATAGCCCTCACAGTCAACAAAAGAGTCCAAAATCCAGTACTTGGGTGCAATCTCAAAAACGACAGAATGATCTCAGTTCATTTCAAGGCAAACTGTTCAACATCACAGTAATCCAAGTCTATGCCTCAACCACTGTTGCTGGAGAAGCTGAAGTGGACTGGTTCTGTGAAGACCAACAACATCTAGAACTAACACACACACAAAGATGTCTTTTTCATTATAGGGGATTGGAATGCAAAAATAGGAAGTCAGAAGGTACCTGGAATAGCAGACAAGTTTGGCCTTGGGCATAAAATGAAGTAGGGCAAAGACTAACAGAGTTTTGTCAAGAGATCGCACTGGTCATAGCAAACATCATTTCCGGCAACCCAAGAGACACCTCTACACTTAGACATCACCAGGTGGTCAATATCAAGATTTGATTGATTATGTTCTTTGCAGATGGAGAAGCTCTATACAGTCAGCAAAAACAAGACTTGGAGCTGATTGTGGTTCAGATCATGAGTTCCTTATTAGAAAATTCAGACTTAAATTAAAGAAAGTGGGGAAAGGCCATTCAGGTATGACCTAAATCAAATTCCTTATGATTATATAATGGAAATAATGGATAGAATCAAGGGATTTATCTGGTAGACAGAGTGCCCGAAGAACTGTGGACAGAAATTCATAGCATTGTACATGAGGCAGTGACCAAAACCATACCTAAGAAAAATATATGCAAGTAGGCATAGTGGTTGTCTGGAGAGGCTTTACAAACAGCTGAGGGAAAGAAGAGAAGTGAAAAACAGGGGAGCAAAGAAAAGATATACCCAACTAAATGCAGATTTCCAGAGAAGAGCAAGGAGAGATAAGAAGGACTTCTTAAATGAACAATGTATAGAAATAGAGGAAAACAGTAGAGTTGGAAAGACTAGTGATCTCTTCAAGAAAATTGGAGATATCAAAGGAACATTTCATGCAAGTTCAGTTCAGTCATTCAGTCATGTCCAACTCCTTGTAACCCCATGGACTGCAGCATGCCAGGCCTCTCTGTCCATCACCAACTCCTGGAGTTTACTCAAATTCATGTCCATTGAGTCAGTGATGCCATCCAACCATCTCATCCTCTGTCGTCCCCTTCTCCTCCTGCCCTCAATCTTTCCCAGCATCAGAGTCTTTTCAAATGAGGCAGTTGTTCGCATCAGGTGGCCAAAGTATTGGAGTTTCAGCTTCAGCATCAGTCATGCCAATAAATATTCAGGACTGATTTCCTTTAGAATGGACTTGTTGGATCTCCTTGCAGTCCAAGGGATTCTTCAAGAGTCTTCTCCAACACCACAGTTCGAAAGCATCAGTTCTTTGTCACTCAGCTTTCTTTATAGTCCAACTCTCACTTCCATACATGACTACTGGAAAAACCATACTTTGACTAGATGGACCTTTGTTGACAAAGTAATGTCTCTGCTTTTTCATATGCTGTCTAGATTGGTCATAACTTTTCTTCTAAGGATGTGCAAGGATGGGCACAATAAAATACAGTAACAGTAAGGACTTAACAGAAGCAGAAGAGATTAAGAAGAGGTAGCAAGAATACACAGAAGAACTATACAAAAAGTCTTAATGATCCAGATAACCATGATGATGTGGTCACTCACCGAGAGCCAAACATCCTGGAATGTGGAAGTCAAGTGGGCCTTAGGAAGCATTACTATGAACAAAGCTAGCAGAGATGATGGAATTCCAGCTGAGCTACTTGAAATCATAAAAGATGATGCTGTTAAAGTGCCACACTCAATATGTCAGCAAACTTGGAGGAAACTCAGCAGTGGCCACAGGACTGGAAAAGGTCAGTTTTCATTTCAATCCCAAAGAAGGGCAATGCCAAAGAATGTTCAGACTACATTACTATTGCTCTTATTTCACATGCTAGCAAGGTTATGCTCAAACTCCATCAAGCTAGGCTTTATCAGTACATGAATCAAGAACTTCCAGGTGTACATACTGGGTTTAGAAAAGGCAAGAGGAACCAGAGATCAAATTGCCAACATTTGTTGGATCATGGGAAAGCAAGGGAGTTCCAGAAAAACATGTACTTGTGCTTCATCTACTATGATAAAGCCTTTGACTGTGTAGATCACAACAAACTGGAAAATTCTTAAAGAGATGGGAATATCAGACTACCTTAGCTTTCTTTCAAGAAATGTATATGTAGGTCGAGAAGCAACTGTTAGTACCTTACACGGAACAACGAACTGTTTCAAAATTGGGAAAGGAGTATGACAAGACTGTATTATCATTCTGCTTATTTAACTTAAATGCAGACTACATCATGTAGAATGTTGGGCTGAACTGAAGCACAAGCTGGAATCAAGATTGCTGGGAGAAATAACACCTTCAGATATCCAGATGATATACCACTCTAATGGCAGAAAGCGAAGAGAAATTAAAGAGCCTCTTGATGAAAGTGAGAGAAAAGAGTGAAAAAAGTTGGCTTAAACTCAACATTCAAAAAGCTAAGATCATGGCATCCAGTCCCACCACTTCAGGGCAAAATGAAGGGTAAAAATTGGAATCAGTGATGGATTTTATTTTCTTGGACTCCCAGATCTCTGTGGATGGTGGCTGCAGCCATGAAATTAAAAGACGCTCCTTGGAAGGGAAGCTATGACAAAATTAGACAGCATATTAAAAAGCAGAGACATCACTTTGCCAACAAAGGTTTGTATAGTCAAAGCTATGGTTTTTCTAGTCGTCATGAACAGGTGTGAAAGTTGGACCTTAAAGAAAGTTGAGTGCTGAAGAACTGACACTTTTGAACTTTGGTGCTGAAGAAGACTCTTGAGAAGCCCTTGGACTGCAAGGAGATCAAACCAGTCAATCCTAAAGGAAATCAACCCTGAATATTTATTGGAAGCACTGATGTTGAAGCTGAAGCTCCAATACTTTTGCCATCTAATGTGAAGAGCTGACTCATTGGGAAAGACCCTGATGCTGGGAAAGATTGAAGGCAAAAGGAAATGGTGGGGGGATGGGCAGCAGAGGATGAAATAGTTAGGTGGCATCACTGACATGAATTTGAGCAAACTCCAGGAAATAGTGGAGGTCAAAGGAGCCTGCTGTATGTTCATGGGGTTGTAAATAGTCAGACACAACTTAGCAACTGAACAACAAACAACAGATAAAATGATGTTGACAATGCTAATAAGAAAACTTGAACAAATCATTAGGTAACAATTGCAAGAAGTAGCTGCAATCTCTAGGGGCTGAGAACATAAAGGAAAATAGAATTATTAAAACTTAGAGAAAAGGCTCTTACTACTTATCTCTTTTCAAGTAATTGGTGAGGTTTCTGTCTCCTGAATGCATTTTACGTGCTGTATATTGCACTATGACTACCACAGTGGTTGTACTGACTTGCAACTCTATGCAGCAACATATGGGAGTTGAGATTGCACCATAGTCTTACCAGAACTTGATATTTTCCATCTTTTTCATTTTAATTATTCTGGTGAGCTTGAAGTACTATCACATTGGTAGGTGGTGTTGTGGTTTTTAATTTGCATTTCCTTCATGGAGATTGAAGACAAGCACATTTTCATTTGTTTACTGATTATTTTGATCTCCTCTTTTGTGAATTATCTGTTCACATCTTTTGCCCGTTTTTTTTGTTGTTGTTGTTGTTGTTTGTTTGTTTTTGGTGAGTTGCTGCCTTATCTTTTTGATTTGTGAAGGCTTTTTATATATTTTGCACATGAGTTCTTTGTTGGATATATCACCCCAGGTCTCTTTCAATATGCCTAGGTAGTCTTACTAGTTCAGATGTGCTTCTTTTGATTAAATGCCCTTATGGCATTTAATGCCCCTGGGCCCTGAATTACTATGTTGTTTTACTGTAGTACCTCAACAAACATAGGAGCAGTATAGTGGAAATACTATAACTTTCTCTATCGTGAGAGCCAGAAATTATTCATGCATTTATTCATTCATCCCACAAATCTCTTTGAATACATGTTTATTAAGCATGAATTATGTGCAAGGAACTATGCCAAGTATGTAAATTTTCTCCCTTTCTGAAGTACTAGAATTCAACCTGGGAACTTTATACATATTGTCATTGTAATAAAGTAAGAATCTTACATTAGATTTTAAAAATTCTTCAGGGGCCCAGAACATTTTTAGAAACCAAACAACTCATAACTACTGAGGCCAGTGAGTGTTAATTACCTGAAAAAGTCATGTGCGAATATTAAAAATGCCTTCTAGATCCATGATTTTACTCATTTATTCATTTACTGAAATCAAGTACTTATTAAGCACGTATTATGGAAACATATTACACTGAAACTAATTTCTTAGATCTTCTTTTCTCCTGCATACTTATCCTGAGTAGTGTTATTACCCACTCCTACCAATTATCTATATGCTGAAGACCCCTACCTCTATTTTCATATAGATGTCCTTCATGAGTCTTAGAAAACTAAATTTTGATGAATATTATTGCTGGGATGTCTCAAGGCACTTGACATACATCTTCAAAACTGAACTTATCATCTTCTGCCAACAAATCTTTTCTTCCCATGTTTCCTCTTTCAGTGTATGGCATCGGCATCTACCCAGTTGCCCAAGTGAGACACCTAGAAGTCTCCCTTGACATCTGATTCCTCTTCCTTTCTACCCACTAACATCCTACTAATTACCAATACCTCTTGATTCAACTTCTCATATAGAATATCTCTCAAAATTAATCTCTTTTCTTCTATGGCCATGCTACTGGCATTTCTTGCCCAGATCTCCTAATTTCTTTCCCTGCCTTTAGTCTTTCTAGTCTCCAGTCTATTTTCTAATATCTCCCATTTCTATAATCCTTCAAGACTTCACTGTGTTTTTGGGTAAAATCAAAACTCCTTAATAGAATTTATAAAATCCTATGTAACCTGCTCCTGTTTTCTCTCTGGTATTCCAGCTCCAAACTCTCTCTCTCCTAATCTTTCAGGTCTCACCAAACGTTACTTCCCCTGAGATGTCTTCCCAGATCCTCAAAAATAGGTTCAATTCCTTCCTACAATACTCAGCCGATTCTTTTATTTCTTATCATTAAACAGTAAGTTCTGTGAGACCAGAGCCTTTATTTTGTTAGCTGTGGCAACTCAACCAACAAATCATATTATTTACTGAAATAAATTTCTTGAGGGATTTACCTTGTGGTTCAGTGACTAAGACTCCAGCTCCCAATGCCAAGAGCCCAGGTTCCATCCCTGCTCAGGGAAATATTAACAGATCCCACATGCTGCAACTAGGAGTTCCCATGCCACAACCAAAGATCTCATAAGCTGCAACGGAGACTGAATATCCCGAGAGCCACAACTAATATCTGGCACAGCCAAATAAACAGATTTAAAAAAAACAAAAAAACGAATTTCATGAAACTCAATAAGGGCACTACTGAAATTCTAGTAGAAACTGTTTTATTATATCTATCTTATGTGCTGTGCTGTGTGCTGAGTCACTTCAGCCGTGTCCAACTCTTTGTGACCCTATGGGCTGTAGCCCACCCTGGGATTCTCCAGGCAGGAATACTGAAGTAGATTGCTATCACTCCTCCAGGGGATCTTCTCGACCCAGGGATCAAACCCACATTTTCTGGAGCACAGGCAGAGTCTTTACCACTGAGCCACTGGCAAAGCCCATATATTTTATATTATACATATTTTTTTAAGAAGAAAGAAAATAGAATTTTATTCTAGTGAAACAGAATTATAATCTGGGAAACAGATTCTCAGAAACTCTGAGAACTGCCCCATTGATCAGGAGTCCGTGATGCAGCTTTATACATTTTTGAGACAAAGAAATTATGTATCATTGATGAGTTAGCGTTGTGTACATGGTTCAGTCAACAAAGCTGTTGTTTTTTTTTCTCAATTACGCATGTACAGACAAGCCTTTGGTCAATGCAATCCCTTGTATGAGATGAAAAAAATATATTAATCATAGAATTAGAAATATATTAATCATAGAATTACAATGACACGATGATTATGTTGGAGAAAAGGGTCAACTTTTTCTCAAAGGTTGATTTCATCCTGCTTTGTGGTGGTCTGGTTAATGTATCATGTAGATGCGCACTGCACAGTGGGAAAAGCTTGCCACAAAGGGGACATGCCGTTTGTTTTCTTTTTGTCTTAATTTGATTGTCCTGCCATAGAATATTTACAGTTTTCCTCTTCAGGTTTCAGTGGCCATGTCAAGCCTCTGCTGGTTTGAATCCCTGATGACCCAAGGCAAGATGGGGACCTGTTTGTGAAGCAGTACTGGATTTGAGCTTGTTAATACCTTGACTCCGAAAGGGCCAGTAGGCTACCAAGATTTGGAACTGTAGTGGTATGGATCAGTCCGGCTGCTGCTAGGGCAGACAGTTGGTCCAGAACCCCATGGGTAGCCAGGTAGAGCACGCTTGGCCTAGAGACTCCATGGGGTGTCATCATGCACCACCAGTCAGTCAACTCAGAAGTCTGAGTCTGGAGGGACGAAGGGTAGGTCACTGTGTGGCTTGCTGGGCCAGGAGCTTGAAGGCAGTTTGTGGAGGTTCTTCCTCATTGAAAGAAGCCTATTTGCACGAAATGGCATAAAGAGGCCTGAGTAGGATAGCTATGCGTGGAACATGCTCTCTCCCAAAGATAAAGAGGGAAGCCAGATTGTGTGAAGTGGATGTTCACAATGAAAGGAAGTTCACAGTCAACTGACCATGCTGTGCCCAGAGACTTGGTGGAAGTGGTCAGTTGGGATGTCACGCAGGGTACTGGCCTGCTGACTGTACTGGCAATGTGTGTCTTCCCAATGGCATTCTCAGAGAGTCCCCATAAACAGAGTGTCATTTGTATGATGCTACAGGCAGCAGTGGGCTACTTGAGTGAATTTATATCTTGTCAGTGTAGGTTATGTGCAATGGCGGGCTTGTTAGACAATTGTGGGCAGCCGAGGAAAGCCATACTAAGTGCCCTTGAAAGTGGAATCACTTACAGTTACCAAGCAGGGAAGGGGTGTGTGTGTGGGGGGGATGAACCAAAAGATTGGAGACTGACATACACACACTACCATATACAAAACAGACAACTAATGAAAACCTACTGCACAGCACAGGGAACCCCACTCAATGCTCTTCCCTAAATGGGAAGGAAATCTAAGAGTGGATATATGTATACATATAACCAATTCACTTTGTTGCACAGCAGAAACCAACACAACATTGCGAAGCAGCCACACTTCAACAAAATTAATTTTAAACAAAGTGGAAGCAAGTTGAAGTTGTGAGTCTTCAATTATTGGGATCAAGTAAAACATGTTGGCTGGATGTTGGACAGCAAAGTAGGGACCTTGAGCCTTTAGATGTTAGTGTCATTTCTAGGTGGGCTTCCCTGATAGCTCAGCTAGTAAAGAATCTGCAATGCAGGAGACCCTGGTTCGATTCCTGGGTTGGGTAGATGCCCTAGAGAAGGGATAGGCTACCCAATCCAATATTCTTGAGCTTTCCTTGTGGCTCAGATGGTAAGAATCCAACTCTAGGGGCTTCCTTTGTAGCTCAGTTGGTAAAGAATCTGCCTGCAGTGCAGGAGGTCCAGGTTCAATTCCTGTGTCAGGAAGATCCCCTGGAGAAGGAAATGGAAACCCACTCCAGTATTCTTGCCTGAGAATCCCATGGACAGAGGAATCTGGCAGGCTACAGTCAATGGGGTTGCAAGACTAGGGATACGACTTAGCGACTAAAACCACCACCACTACCACCACCACCATCATCTCTAAAATATCCAGGATGTTAGCCTTCATGTCATGAGCTGAGATATTTTTTTTTGACAGCTGGTTGTTCATCTCTATCGTTGGTAGCAGGTTTCAGCACTGGCAGAGAGGATTGTCATGGGGAGATGGGCTGATGACCTGCTTGTCAAGACCCTGTTCCCTGTCTGATGCTGGTTGCTCCAGCTGATATGGATACAGTATGGTTACATGTTGCATTTCAGGCTGGCACTGTAAGTGGTGGCTGTTGTGGTTCCCATTCCCCATTCCCTGAGGTCAGTTGCAAGCTCAGCTCCATCCAGTTGGTCCTGGAGGTCAGGGCAGGTGCCAGCAGAGTGTCTCCATCTCTAGTTGTTTTCTTTCCTCAACCATAGACAGCTTTGCTCCCACCTCCTTTGTGCTCAAAAACATCTCCAGATTTTTGTACCCATCTTATTCTATGAAATTCTCAGTTTTCTGCTGAGGCCAAGTTCCAAAAGGTTAGAAGCACTGTATCTCTGTAAAGTTCCTCTGAATAGGGTTGACTAAAGCCCACTCTGCTGGGATGAGGTGCCATATCCTTAAGGACCATGGAGTCTTTTATAGGGAATAGGAGTAGTTTAGAGGGGCTGTAATAACTGAGGAGTCCATTGGAGGATCTGGACATCCAAAATATGGAGGCTTCTCACTAGCTGGGCTGTCCTGGTGCAGAGAGGTTTTCTTCTTTCTACTGGGCAGTGAGAGGCGCCTCTTGGTTGGAGGTGTAAGGGGTACCTGAGGGCCTAGAACCATCAGACCTGAATGTGGTTCTGAGAAGAATCACTCCTGGCCTGGCTGACCACTCCTGCCCATTTCATTATATTCAAGAAATATTTCAGATCCTTCAATACAAGGAGACATCTGGGCACTGTATAGTTACAACTAACACACTTGGAATCTGTATAAGCCAACGTTTATTTGTTTAGATGTTTTTAGTGAGCAATTATTTGTGATGAGAATGTGTGAAAAATTTATCTGCCAAGATGGAACAAAGATTGAGAATTACCATCCTAAAAGATGCATTCCGGAAATGACTAGTTAGGGTTGTAGTTTTCAAAACTGGCCTATATGTAAAATTTAATTCAATAAAGTCCACTCATTTCCCAGGATTATTTTTGGGAGAAGCATCTATGTTGGTAAATAGGAAGTTATTTGTCTATGTATTTTTTTACTTTCCAAAGTACAAAATTGATAAGAAACCAGCAATGTCCATATTAAAATACTTACAGTCTTTCCCAAATCCTCATAAGTGAGTTCTACATCATGGGAATTAATAAAAATGGCATTTCCCAATTGGGATTCTGAGTTAGGATTCTTTCACATGTTCTGTTGGGTTTATAATCTAGAGGTATCTGTGAAATTTTCCTCTTCTTAATAATAATCATGATTTTGATTGAATAGGTAATAGGTCCAGTTGCTTCAGGGCTTTAAAGTTGTAGCAACTATAGATGCTATAAACCTTTCTTAAAACTTAACAAGTCTATTAAGTGAGTTATTCTCTCTGATGCTGGATAAGCCCGAGGGCCCTATTTCAACCTAATATATACATATTAACAAAGCAAGTCGTGAAGATAGGATATGCAGTGTCTTCTTTAAAAAAATTTTTTTTAATTAAAGTTTATTTACAACGTTGTGTTAATTTCTGCTATACAGCAAGTGATTCAGTTATATATATATACATAATTTTTTTCTAAAAATATTCTTTTCTCTTATGGTTTATCATAGGATACTGAATATAGTTCTCTTTGCTATGCAGTAGGACCTTGTTGTATTCAGAGCTATAAACTTAAATGCATGCTGGATACCCCTGCCTGGGTGTTTCAGTTTTGCTATGAACCTAAAATTTCTCTAAAAAATAGTCTATTAAAAAAGAAAAAGAAGAAAAAAACTCGACCAAGGAAGCAACATGGAGAAGGAGAGGGACACAAATTAAATATGTGAATGATGAACTGGGGTTAAGGGAAAGAAAAGGTTTGAGGGTGACCCCCTTGTTTGGCCCCTGGCCCTGGAGGTTTGGTGAGGGCCTACTCTCAATTAATAGTAACAGTCTTCCGAGTCTCCATTCAAATTTTAGATACTCTGTATCCCAAGTTTTTGGTGCTGTAATGACTTTTAAATTGCCTAGTTAAGAACAATTTGTTAATGATTATTATCTCTCCCTTTTCACTCTAAGCTGACTTTACACTTTGCAAGTCTGATGCTGCTTTTTATTCCTTAGGCTAGTTTTTATTAAAAAGAAGAAAACCACTTCTCTCTGCCTTTTAATAAATGTGACCCTTTCTGTCATCATTTCCTTGATCCTTTCTAAATCATCAGTGGTTGCTATAAGTGACGGCTGAGAGACAAGATGCCAAGTACAGGGCTAAATTTAAAGAGCAGTATTCGCACCTGTTGTTAACTGGCAATGACCAGTCTCATACCCAGTTTCCTCCACCCATTGCCTCCCAAGTGCATCCCACAGTCCAGACTTTGTGTTCACGTTTAAAAGTACTGGTGAAGATTATATATATTACATTGAAATGGGGAATGAATACAGCATTTGACACTAAATTAGCTCAGTTTCAGAGGAGCTGAAATTTGGGTAACAACCAGCATAATATAAAGATGTATTTGACCTTAAAATAGGCAGAGGGAAATGACTAGGTATTTGATGAAAATTTGAAGACTGTTAATGGACTGTCTTATCTGAAAAGAAATTTCTTAGACCTGCCATACTTTGTGAAATTATTTTGCCTATTAGCATTTGAGTCCTCTAAGTGTAAATGTTGTGCAAAAGAGGCAATCCAAGAAGAATTTGTTATCTAAAGTCAGCTTAAATTAATTTACCAGATTGGCAACTCTAAAATGGAAGAGCTGTGTAGGAGAAAGATAGTAACATAAATCATTCTGATATAAAATACATATAAAAGTAAGGGGAAAAGGGTACTGTGGCCTAGCCAGGCAAATTATAGTCTAATCAAATAGGTCAGATACTCAAGGGTGTGGCAGACTTCACTGTCATACTTGATATGAGACCAGCTCGTATCAAGTACCATAGTACTATGATAGAAAGTCAAACAACAAATCTGAGAGTTTAATTTTACCTGGGCATTTCCTTTCAGAGGAAGCCAAGCTGGTCTTCAACAGAGTAGAACAGGTACGGTAGGAGCAAAGAGTTGGAGGTTGGAATGTCAGGGCATGTTCAGGGTATGGGTAATAAATACTTGGAGAATGCTGAGGGAGGAGAGCCCTTTACTGATCTGGAATTTTGTTATAATTCAGCCTTGTCAGAAAATGTTTTTAGGATTGGGTGAGGTGGCACCTTTGAATACTTTGGAGTGGATAGTGATGGGTCCCACTAAAATGTGTGCTGAATTCCTATGCACTGGCTAAGGAATCCGAGGTTTGAGTGCAGAATTAGTGTCTTGCCTCTTTGAATCACTTCAGATGAGACAAAAGACTTCCTGACTCCAAAGGTCTACTAAAGAGCAAAGGCTGTAGGCGGCCACAAGCCAATCCAATACAATAAAGACAGCGTGCACGTTAGCTGCCAACCTCTTAGATCCTGAGAAACATGAAGACAGTCCTAGTTGAACAAGCCCTGCTCTTCTGAACTCAGTGTTTCCCTGGTGTTACATACTTGACAGAAAAACAAAAAACCCCCAAACTTGCAAACTGGATGTTTCTGACCTAAAAGAATGTTAGATTAGTGTCACTAAATTATAGAATGAATATGGAGTCAGTCATCCTTTGGAGGCCAGGGCATGAAACTCTTGTCAAACAAAAATTTTAAGAGGAGATATGTAACTATATTTATGTAAATTATGTATATAAAGCATGTAAATGATTCAATATGAAATTGCAGTCTCTATTAAAGTAAGCGGGAAGAAAAGGAGAAAAACAAAAGGAAGGAAAAAAAACATGTGTATGTGTTTGATTAAGTCAGACTAGATATATAGACAGGAAAAGCTATGTGGTGGAGTTTGAATATTTGAGCCCTTCTGCAGATGGGTAGATTTAAAAAATAGGAATAATGACATCTGGAAAAATAATGGAGCCAAATCACCAGAAAACAGATCTAAGCTGTGGTTTATGATACATATTTAAAAGCTAAACACACTTCCCTCTCTTTCTCCTTTGTATACATTTTTCTGATCTTTAGGAATTGCCGATTGCTAATAATAACTCATATTAGGGAAACCATGAAACACAGTTCCCAGATCTCTAAGCAGATCCCTTTCATGTTTCCTTGCTCACGTCAACAAACTGTGTGCATCACCTACCCTGGCTATTCTGGAATGCTTAGGCAAATACTCCACTGAGTTGAGTCATACTTTGGAGCTGACTTTAGTGTACATTTTAGTAGAGAACCTAGTTAGGGTTTCATGCTCCAGGAAATCTGTTCTGATAAGCTAAAAAAAAAAAAAGAGAGAGAGAGATCAACCTGTTTTAAGGATTGGCACAGAAAACAATTCTGTAGCCATGTAGGTTTCAGTGACCATATTTTTGTAATTATAAAAATAACACGCAGATGGGGAAAAAGTTAAACCATTCAAATGGATAACTACCCCTTAAAATTTCCCAGAAGTAACATGTGTTTTTGTTTATTCTTCCAGAAATTACTATTTGTTTAGAGAACAACTTTCTATTGAGCTGTCTACACTTTCTTCTTATCTGGCCTCGCCAGTCAGCTGGTGTGAGATATGTCCTTTGCAGCTGTGGAAAGGTTTTCTCTGTGAAGAGATAATTGACATTTGTTTAGATTAATTTCTAGCCAGGGGTTATTAAAACTCAGTTTAGTCAGTGGATCCTCAAAATACACAAGCTACATGTAGTTCATCAATGGAATCTCTTGGTAGATGAAAGATGACACAGTTTGGTAAATATTAATAGATAAAGAGAAAGCTTTTGATAATCCCTCCAGTTTCAGGTTTATGCAGTTGAAAAACTATTTATTGTGGTTCTTTGCAAATCCACAGGACTAAATCTCAGTAATGCAGGATCCATGTTTTATTTTCATAGTTTGAAAAACAGAGGAAAGGCAATCCCAGTAGAACTTTCCAAAGTACAACATGGAGTGGAAGGCATAATGCTGATTAGTAGCGCAAATACACAGAAAATAAAAAACAAAACTAAAATCCATGGTAATCCTAGTAAGAAGCTGTGAAGTGACAAGAGGGGGGAAATACATAAAGAGAGCATGGGGAAATAAATAAAGTGCAGATGGAATAAATATAGTTGAGGGGAAGATGATTGTAAGTGAAGTTGCCGCAGGAATGTCACAGATTTCCAGCTAGGGGGATTAGTGTATGCAGCTGTTGAATGGGGGCTTGTCTCATTCCTGAGCTCTCATGTTCCACTGTTGAGCAACAAATGCCTTTGGGTGAGTAGTATGTGTCTCACCTGGAAAAGCCAATCATCTTATAGTCATGGGGTGGGGTGGAAGGATTAAAGAAACCAAAAGCTCCCTTTATTATTTAGCTATTCTTGATCAAAAAAGTACCATTTCAGTCAAGCTTTAAAAAATATTATTAGAATAAGTGATAGAATAAAATCATGTGTGCATGTATTGTGTTGTTTAGCTTTAACTTTATCACCCTAAAATTTAGGATAATAGTTTTATTTGCTTACCAAACTGTTCTCCTGCTCCAGATTTTAAAAGGAGTTAGAATTAACTAGCTCATAATAAACAGACAGCAAGGAAATTGTCTTCTGAGAAGATTAAGAAACCTCAAATCTTTCATAGTCTTAAATGAACTATTATTATGAGCTTATTTCTGTGGAAAGAAGTATTTTTCAAGAGAAAGAGTTATTCCGAAGTGTATTCTAGCGGCTAATTTAGCTAAATTATGAAAATTCATTCAGGTAACCTTCAAGTGATTTTTTAAATTACATTATGGGCATGTTCTGTTTCTATAGTTTAATAAGCACACATAAGGTCAAAAGTGCTAAGAAAATAAGAGTGTTGCTTATGTATAAAGGTGCTGTAAAAGTGAGCTGAGTATTTGAAGTGTATACAGGTCTGTTAATTCACTGATAACATGTACTCATTCTGGGACTTTGCTATCATAATCATTCTACCCCCTCCTGTACTGCGCTGCATATTATAGTTATTAGATAACCTCAGGATGTGGGGATAATTTCAGCATATCCAAATACCATCAGTTATGAATGATAACTCTGGGCGTGTCGTTGAGAGTTCCAGCGTACCTAGGTAATGATTACTAATTTGGAGTCTATTTTGCCAACTTAAAACACTCACTTACTACAGAGTTTTGCACAAATATCCATTTCCCCAGTTACTTATTATAGCTGTATCCTTGATGAAGATTAGCCGAATCGAATACGCTATCTCTACTGCTGCTATCCTGAGGGGCTCGGGTGCCAATTACCGGTTCCCTAGAATTTGCCCGTACTTGACTATGCCCCACAATAGGTAACTCTGGAAGTGACAGGCAGTCTTTAGTGTGGTTCTCCCGCCTTTCGATTGGACCTTGCACGAAGCCCCGCCTCATCAACTCAGTCCAGGCCGGCAGTTGGGCCGGCACCGGTGAGTGGCGGGCCTTAGCTCCGCCCCGGCCGTCCGCTGCGCTGCCTGGGTCGGCGCCGTTTCCAGTTGAGAGATGGCGGCCGCCGCAGGTAGATCGCTCCTGCTGCTCCTCTCCTCCCGGGGCGGCGGCGGCGGGGGCGCCGGCGGCTGCGGAGCGCTGACTGCGGGCTGCTTCCCCGCTCTGGGCGTCAGCCGCCCCCGGCAGCAGCAGCACCACCGGACGGTGAGCGAGCGCGCCCGGCGGCTCCGGGAGGGCGGGGCGGTGCTGGCGTGTGGGAGCCGCCGGCAGGCAGGCCGCCGGGGCAGCCGGCGAGTTACCTCAACTCGCGGCAGCTCCCGAGGTTGCCGGGCACCGAGGAGCCGCCGTGCCCTTCAGGCGCCTGCGGCGGCAACCAGGAAAAAGGAAGGGCGGAGGAAGCCGGGAGGAGGAGGAGGGGCGACGGCTGGGATGTCCCCGCAGGACCGGGGACACCAGGGCGGGGAAGGAGAGGGACTTAAACCTCTCCCCGACCCGCCCCCATCTCGGTCCCTCCCTCCTTTTTCCTTAACAGCTCTGCTCCATTGCTCCCTAACTGAGCACTGTTCAAGTTCCCCTTTCCCTCCTCCTCCGGGCGGGTTGGGGTGTCCTGAGTTGCCGCGGCTGCCTTGTGTCTGTGTCAGGAGTGGCAGTGCCATGCTGCTGGGAACTGTCCCCCGGAGGGCTATCCTGAACCCCAGCGGGGCTGCTCCCTCGTTCTTTTCTCGGCCCTGTGTGAACCGGCAAGGCGGAAAATCAAACTTTATCCCTTTCTGTGACTTCCTGCTGGTGGGCATGGGGCACAGCACCCTTGCGATGGATGCTGCATTGCTTCAGGAGGCAAGATCCATCTCAGGTCCTTAAAGGTCCTCGGTGGCCCTTTTGGAGGGCTGGTTTGTAAGCTTGTGCGTGCCTGAAGAAGGAAGGGTGGGCAGCAGGCAGAGGGGAAGCGAATATGACAAGTTGTCCCCAGCGGCAGGGTTTTGGTGGTTGTATTAACCCGTTATTGCTGGCTTTCATTGGCTGGCAACGCACAGGAGTTTCTATTAGAAAAGCTTTGGGGTGTGTGTATATTTCTTTTTAAGTTGCAAGAGATCAAGTTGACTTGGAATTCTTGATCTAACAAGTCAGCAGGTTATCTTCCTTTGGACTTTCTAGATCCACACTTTTGATCCCCGGCCAACTCCAAAAGAAAGAGTGTAGGTTTTTTATTTCCTAGGGCTAAGTTGTGTAGTGTGGTAATGAGAATCACTGCAGACAGCCTGATAGCAGAAACTAGTACCTTCAGCCCTCAACAAATACACCCACCTGTCTTCTTGTTCTGATCACATGGCTCTTGAGAGGAAACTGAACTGGTGCTTTTAGAGGATACCCTAAGACTGTTGACAGCATAAAATTAGGTGTCTGAAAGAGCAGTGAAAAGAGCTAATGCTCTTTAGATGCAAGATGGTATTGTTATTATTAGTGACAGATATGGACCCTATCCTCCTCCTTGTGAGAAAATTGTACTTCATTTTGGCGTTCTGACATATTGCTTTGCTGAAGCTTTTGGGTGAGAGCCGAGCTTTCCACAGTTCAATTTAGATTTGCATGTTTCATAGCCTCCAGTTATATGTTTTGTTCTTTTAAAAACATAAGGCCATCCAAAAATCTGATTGCATTCCCCTCCCCTCAAACCATTTAAAGACTTACCAAGTTGTCTTCATCTCTGTATTTTGATAATATATTCGACTTTGCAGTTGTTTTTAAGACTGTTTGGGTGTGGTGTTCATTTAGTGTTTTGAAATTTGTGCCTTGTGTATTTTCCACTGTGTGAGTCTGTCAGGCTGTGAGTGCCTTCCTTGTGCAGGTACTTCATGAAAGTGTTTTTCTGTGCTATTCTGGGGTGGGTAAAAGTGATGTGCCAAATTTGAGCTGAAAGTGCAACTAAAAGAAGTGTTATTTCTGAAGGGCAGAAGTGTTGTAAGAATGGTGACTTGAAAATGAACTTAGAATTGTAAGATTTTGAAAAAAATTGTGCCTGATTATTTAAAATATGTAAAGTTATTTTTTTTCTTTTTCTATAATTGCTCCAAAGCTATCATGTGTACCGCTGTCTCCCTCTGTTATTTTTTGATTCCTCACAAGGCTGAAAATTTGAAAGATATCTCTTAGAGACCTATTTAATTCTTGACATTTTATGCCTGAAATTGAGATCCAGAAAGGGGAGAGACTTGGCCAAGATTATATGGGGAATATACAACAGTTTTAGGACTCTGATCCACTCCAGATATTTCTGTCCCTCTTATTGTATTCTTTTGATTATAAAGTGCAGTTGCTCCTTCACATCTTTCTCCTTCCTTTTGAAACTTGCTATTGCTTGTTATGAAAGTACTGGCATTTCAAAGCCGCCTGAGTGAGAATTCTCCTCTGTTGGTTTGAGGCACATGTGATAGGCAATAGAGAGCAAACAACTTGCTCTTGTAAAGGTCCCTGGGAAGACACTAGGTTGACGCTTGTATAGGTGGCATCCTGTGTGTGTGCAGCAGAGGGCACTCGACATTGGACAAGATCACAAGTCCTGCTTTGTGCCACTTTTGTTCTGCTGTAGTAAGTATGGTAAATTAGAGTCGATTTAATTAATCAGTATAAATAGCCAGTCATAGTACTAGTTAATTTTTTGCTTGAGAGGCATGTTGAATCTTTTCCAGATTTGAAGAACAAGCCCAGAGCAATATAGTTCAGCTAATACAGGTGAAAGTGGTTGTGAAGTTATGAAACAGAACTTGGCCTCCTCCCCCCGCAACCCCCACCCATTAACGCATTGTTCAACTGAGTAAATAGGAGAAAAGCTCCAGGGGCTTATTCAGTAGTTGTAGCACCATCTAGTGTAATTTTTTCCTTTTCTGTGTGAAGAGCCTGTTATTGCTTTCCAGCCTGTGGCTGTAATGAAGACTGATGTTAAATATTTGTTGCATATCTTTCTGTGCAGTTAGTGAAGGTGGCTGTTGTCAAGGATGATTCTCTGAAGGGGACTGCCTTTCATTGTGAGTTGTGGAATTTCTTTGCTCAGTCTGTCTCATCTCTGATTATGATAGCCTGAATGCTGGCATTTCCTAGTGGTCAAAGGCTGTGCTGAATTACTAAATCTCTTACGTCTGTCATTATACTGTTACGGATCACGGCTGTCCCTTTCCACTTTACACATTGTAGTTCTTTGGCAGTGATATCATTTCAGTTTAACCTGAGAAAGCTTTTTATTTTGTTTTCTTTTAACCTAGAAGTTTTAAGAGAGGTTACATTGCCTGACACAGAGACAAGTCCCAGTTCTTTAATTGGGTTCCTCATGAACTGGCTGAATCTTACCTTCCCAGATCCACTCAGCACAAATACTCCACTGTACTTAAACCAGCGTCTCATATATTCATACTAAATGTTTATGCAGTTTTTGTAGTAGAATTTTAGTCTTAATCATTCCTCTATCTTCTAAGGTCCATTTTAGGTGAGACACTGGGACCTGTGACTCCTCTTTGAACCTAACTTCCTCACTTTACAGATGAGAAAACAGACCTGATGGGAACCAAAGGAAGTGACTTGTTCCGTTTGTGGTTAATGACATCTGGGATAAAAATTCTTTAAAAACATTTTTTGAAGTTTTTATTTTGTACTGGGGTATAATCGATTAACAAACAATGTTGTGATAGTTTCGGGTGAATGGCGAAGAGACTCGGCCATACATGTACCTGCATCCCTTCTCCCCCAAACTCCCTCCTCTCCAACCTGTCACATGACATTGAGCAGAGTTTTATGTGCTATATAGTAGGTCCCTGTTGGTTATCTTTTTAGATGTAGGAGTGTATACATGTCCATGGAGAAGGCAATGACAACCCACTCCAGTACTCTTGCCTGGAAAATCCCATGGATGGAGGAGCCTGGTGGGCTGTAGTCCATGCGGTAGCTAAGAGTCAGACCCGACTGAGCGACTTCACTTTCACTTTTCACTTTCATGCACTGGAGAAGGAAATGGCGCCCCACTCCAGTGTTCTTGTCTGGAGAATCCCAGGGACAGGGGAGCCTGGTGGGTTGCCGTCTGTGGGGTCGCACAGAGTCGGACACGACTGAAGTGACTTAGCAGCAGCAGCAGCATACATGTCCATGCGATAAAAATGCTTTTAAATAGAGGAGGATTCAAGGAGCAATCCTAGTCTGAATCTTGTGTGTTTCCTAGCTTTTCTGTCTTCTCTGAATGCTGATAGGATTTAGTATTTTCAGGATACAGATTGACTCTGGCTTGTTCTCTAAATGTTTCATTTGTGGATGTCTTATCTTACTGGGTAAAGATTGTGTATCTTGTTACCTTTTGTCCCTCATGGACTCCAGAGCAGTGCTAGATACATGGATAACACTCAGACAAGGGATAATTGAATACACCCCTTTGTCTGCTTACCAGTGAAAAGATGTGCTCTGCCCCTTCCCCTCCCCCAACCTTGACTTGTTTAATAACTTGTTGCTTAGGTAACCATATTTGGTTAATTTGGGTAATTGCTTTAAGTTTGCTATTGCCAATGCTGTCCTTGATTGTATATTATACTTATTTATGGTGGACTAGTAAAGGAGAGTTGGTAACATTGTGTTAGGTCTACTGTGGAGTGGGGTGGGGGTAAAAACTTTCTATCCAAAGTAAAAGAAATAACCCGATTATTAGGAATATATGTTTGAATCAGGGTCTAGATTTATTGTTGTTTTAGTCGACTAAGATATTAAGATTTTGAGGGTTCTGGGTAAATATGCTTAGAGCAGACTTATTAAGGAAACTTTATTTTAAAATCTTGCTTATTTTGAGCCCCAAAGATAGTTGGATGCGTAAATTTGGATTTAGTCAACAAACTCTGATTATTTGAACTTTTCTAAGTCTCAAGGGGTTCTATTTTATGCTTTACGGAACTCTGCTCCAAGAGGGGATCTAAATAGAAATGCAGCATCAAGAATGGCGTATGACAGGAACAACAACTTGAATGTGAATCCGTTTGGTTTTGGGGCTTCCTCCTGTTTGAAAGTGAAATCAAGGAGTGGTCATGGTCTTCCATAGTAGCACTTCCGTCGATACCATTTTCTCAATAACTACTGAGATGTAGGTTTTTATTTCTTTTTATATTCTGGCTTTGTGCTTTGTGGGTTTTCTTAAAAAATTAATGTTTATTTTCCTGTAATTAAGGAGATGATTACCTTTTAAGATCTCAAGATAACCACTCTGTATAGAGCAATCGGCTAATCCTTATTTGACTGATTGATACAGTACAGGAACAACATGTTACAGGAAGATGTTACTGTGGAAGACATGTACTTAAAAGAGTCCTAGAATTTAGAGCTTGACAAGACTGTAGGTAAAGGAAAGGAACTTTTATTTCCTTGGTACCTAACAAGTTACTGCTAAGTGGCTTCAGTCGTGTCTGACTCTGTGCGACCCCATAGACGGCAGCCCACCAAGCTTCCCCGTCCCTGGGATTCTCCAGGCAAGAACACTGGAGTGGGTCGCCGTTTCCTTCTCCAATGCATGAAAGTGAAAAGTGAAAGTGAAGTCACTCAGTCCTGTCCGACTCTTCGAGACCGCATGGACCACAGCCTACCAGGCTCCTCTGTCCATGGGATTTTCCAGGCAAAAGTACTGGAGTGGGGGTGCCATTGCCTTCTCCCAAGTTACTACAGAGCTTATAATGGCTCATACATCTACCGATTTTCCCATTCAGTTTTTTCCCCTTGAAATTATATAATTCTCTGTTTCATTCTAAAAATGATTAAGCTGAGACTGGTTTTTAAAAGTGAATTGGGGTCAAATTCTTCCAGCAAGACCCTAAAGTCAAACTGAATCTTGGTTACTCCCTGATTTAGATTAATTAAGCTTGATGACATCTGGTTAAAAAACCTGTCCTCTGGAGCTGAACACAAATGGGAAATAATCCATTTATTTCACCGCACTTTGTTAAATGCTTGCAGTGAGAAACAGCCTGTGTAAAAATCAAAGTTGACTTCAAGCAAAGTAATTTTAATAAGCTTAGTGAATTCTTGACCCATAAACCATGTACAGGCTCGAATTTTTTTATTGGTAAAAGCATAACTTGGTAAATTACATCACCAACTGGCTCTACTAACATACTAAAACTGAACTTTTTCTAATTCAGTTCTGGAATAATTGGTTAATATGACATTGCATTTTGACATCTGTTAAAAATAAGAGTCTTTCAAACAAGTCCTTTAATGATGTTAATACTTATTAATTCAAAAGGGTGAAATGTTTACCTTTTATGCTTTGTTACTAAAGTTTTCAGTTTTTACATATTTTTTCTTATCTCACTTTATTTTGGTGAGAGCACTTGTAATAATCACCAGAAAACTGCTGAGCAGAGCCCATTGGGTGTATGATGCTATCCAGAGGGTAGTCTCAAATGTTCAGTCCTGAGCTTACTATCTTACAGGTCGCAAGATTTTTTAAATTTCTTTTTACCTTCTAAGACTGGCCCACTTTGTACTTCTTACCTATAGTAAATGATGTTACAGGATGTTTAAGAGTATTAATGCAACTGATAGTTTATAAAGTAACAGGAGAGCAAATAGGTTAGCTGAACTACCTGGCCTCTAAAGATGGAGGGGTAGATATAGAAAAAGCATTTTATTGTGCTAGTTTCATAGATAAGGAAATTGAGGATGAAATAGATTCATTTCTTCTTTTCATTTCATAAACTGTTTTAATGATAGGGATGCAAAGATGAACAAATGTTTTAGAGCTGAGATGTAAGCCCTGAATCTGGCTAAAATTAAAGCTGTAGCATGCTGGTTGTCAATGTGGGTCTTCCTTTTCAAGGTCTGCTCCTTCAGTTGTGTTTGTTTCTCAAGCATCTACTGCAGTTTCTTCTAAGAGATCTTAATCATCCCTCCCATTGGCTACATTTCTTAAATCTTTTTTACTCTCCCCACCAGATTAAGGTATTACTCCCCCTCCACTACCCCCCCCTCCGCCCCTGCCTCCGCCCCCCCACCCCAACCCCGAGATCTTTGAAATTTAGTTTGAGATTCTAAAAGTCCCACCCAGTAAACCTGGTAATAGCTGAGCATTGCTTCCATATCAAACACTTTTACAACATTGTGTAGTGTACTCCATAACAACCCTTCAGGCAAAATACTTTCCCCATTGTACAAATGAGAACATAAAGATCTAGAGTCATTCATTCAGAGAATACCTGCAGAACTCCTACTCTCTGTGAGACGCTGCTTGTAGAGACACGTTTCTGTTGTGGTTCTAAGGGTTCACAGCCTGGCCAGGAGACCTTCATAAACAAGACTGCAACTGGCTGTGCTCTTATTTTTCCCCCTGTAGAGACTCAGTGGAAACACTGAGAACTACCAAAGGATGTTGGGAAAGGCTTTAAGTGGGGAAACCTTGCTTGAGCTGAAATATGAGGAAATATAATGTGTGGGGGACTGAAAAGGTTGATTCATATTTAAGGCAGCAGTAGTATCTAACATGCCAGTATGAGGGGGTACAGTGTACTTCAGAAACAGCCAGTAATTTGTTATAATTGGAGTTTGGGTAAGAATAGCTGGAGATTAAGTTAGACAGTAGTAGTGATACCAATAATAATATTTATCAAGTGCACCATGTCCCAAGCTCTATACAGTCTCACTTAATTCTGTGACACCCTATGAGTAGGTACTGTTATTATCCTTGTTTTACAGATAGTGAAACTGAGTTGCATCAGGCTGATTGAGTGATTCGCCCAGAATCACAGTCAGTCAGTGACACACAGCTAGTAAATGACTTGTCCAGGATAACACAGCTAGTGAGTGGCATACCTAGTGTGTAAACCCACATAGTCTGGCTCCAGAGCCTGTCTCTTAACCACTTGGTATGTTAAAGGATCAGATTGTGAAAGAACCTGTGAAGGAGCTGAAATTTTATTAAAGTCAACGTTTTTTTTTAAAACTCTACCCACAGTAGAAATACCTTTTGTATTTTGATTGAGTATATGCATGTGTGCATAAAAGTGGGAAAGGTCTCATGCAACAATATTTTTACTATGTATGAGGCATGTACAGTTTCTATTCTGTTTTCTTAAGGAAATTCTGGTTGGGACCCATTTAAACTGATTCTGCAGTTTAAGCTACAGTTTGCAGAAATGCTACTTGTCGAATAGGTGAGCAAGGGAAGAATTTCAAGAAGTTGAATCATGGTTAGGTTGTGCTTTTAGGCAGGTCACACTGGCGTCAGTGTGAGGACTTCATTGGAGGGGCTGGGGCTGAAAAGACAGACACCAGTAGAACATCTTATTGACCAGGAAAAAGGTGTCTGAACTAGGACAGTAGCATTGAGGATAGAGAAAAAGAGGAACAGAGAGAAGGGAGATTTATGAAGTAGAGTTGTTAGGACTTGACAGCTGGCTGTGGACTGTTACTCAGCTAGTAAGTACTAGGTAGAAAGGCAGTTCAATTAAAGGCCTTTCTGACTGTATTACTCAGGTACAGAAATTTTATTTTTTTGACCTTTTCTGTGAGTTTCTTTTATTGTCATGTGGAATATGTTTCTTTGTTGTTTTTCTACACCTCTGCTTTTGTATTAAAACTGGTTTAATTATTTTTAAATGATTTTAAAATTTGTATATAAAATCAGATATCCATGTTATCTCTATTTCTGCCTCCCCACCTGTACCACATAATATCAGAATTTGGAAGATTTGCATAGCAGTATGAAAAAGTTCACACGGCATGATAAGCATTCAGCAAATTTTTGTTGAAAGAATATGTTCTGTGTATTATACGCTATAAAAGCAGAAACTCTTAATATGTTCATTAACTAGATGAATACTTTTGAGTAATTTTATTGGGCTTTGTTCCCTTTAACTTTCCATTTTTGTAATATTTGATTTCCTTTAGGAAATTTTAAGCATTAAGTACAAATTTTAAGTATGAGGATCTTATCTTTTTAAAAAACAAGCAAACAAACTAGCTATTCCTAAGCATGAAATTTTTTTCAAAGTGAAAATTTAGCAGTCTTCTTTTTCATATTATGAATGTAGTCTTCTTTCTCATAGAAATTCATAATATGAGAAATTGGAGTGGCAGAGAAATTGGAGTGGCAGAAGCAGTAGGAATATATATGTATTATCCCTCAGTGTTGCAAGTGTAGTGATATATATACACACACTCACACACACACATATATGTTGTGGTTCAGTTGCTAAGTCGTGTCCGACTCTTTGTGACTCCATGAACTGCAGCACACCAGACTTCCCTGTCCTTCACCATCTCCTGGAGTTTGCTCAAACCCATATCCACTGAGTCAGTGATGCCATCCAACCGTCTCATCTTCTGTTGTCCCTTCTCCTTCTGCCTTCTATCTTTCCCAGCATCAGGGTCTTTTCAAATGAGTCAGCTCTTCACATTAGATGACCAAAATATTGGAGCTTCAGCATCAGTCCTTGCAATGAATATTCAGAGTTGATTTCCTTTAGGATTGATTTGTGTGATCTTCTTGCTGTCCAAGGGACTTTGAAGATTCTTCTCCAAAGATGCTTTCCACAGTTTGAAAGCATGAATTTTTTGGTGCTGAGCCTTTATATAGGGTTGAGAACAAGTTATTTGAAATGATTCTCTAACATTTTAATTGACTAGGACCTTACTGGCTTTCTAACTGGAGAGCGCACATTCTTTGGTCTTCTACGTTTTATTATAATACAAAGGTAAGTATTTTCTTTACAATTATGACATTTTTAGAGGCATTAGTGTATCTGCTCTACCAGAAAAGATTGTATTTGCAGTGTAGTTGATGAACCTTTTGAAATCTTATGGGAGCAAATAATGGTTGTACCATCACAGAATTTATTATTGATAGTTCTCTGAGATGGTTAAACAAATGAAAAGATGGAAGTGCTAAGAGTGTGTATGTATATGTGTGTGTGTGTGTGTTTCCCAGTCACCAAAATAAGAAGTAAGTAATTGAAGAGAATTATGTGCCATGTGGTATAATAGTGTTAGACGTCTGGGTTCTGCTCCTTTCTCTGCCATTAACTTGCTATTTGACTTTGAGTAAGTGACATAACTTCTTTGATCCTATTATTTTTTTCAGTTCAATAAGGATGCTTGGTCAGATGAACCTAAAGGAGTTCTTTAATTCTAATTTATCATTTTTATGTAACACGACAAGTAATTTTTATGTTATTTCATTGGGTAGCTTGTATAAAATCATTAACTGATGGTTATATGTTTACTTATTCTCACAAGAGCAAAGGGCTTGAAGTGACAAAAAGAGCCTTCCAATTCCTGTTCAGGACAATTTGCATAATTACTTCTGACACCTGATGAACAATTTACCCTGTGTTCCTCTTAATTCATTAAGCCTTTATTCCCATCTTTTTTCTTCTTTTTCCAATTCAAACTGCTGAGGGAGTTGGAAAAGAGGTAAAGATATGGTGGGAAATTCAGAGTTGGAGAGAGGGGAGGAAGAAAAAAGCAGTTAATGATGGTGTGTTTTGAGACAGGACTGTGCTAATCATTCATTAATTCTGAGTTGTGACCTGCCAGCCTGGAACAGAATCCCCAGTGTGAGAATCTCAACACGTGGATAGTTGGCCATAGTAGTATGGTCTTCCAAACCCTAGAACTGAGTCTACTGCAGTGTCGTGAATGCAGACATTCAGTCAGTGTTGGACAAATGAGTCAGTGAGTTAAAAAGTCCTAGAGACCATTGTCTGACTCCTTCAACCTGGTATATCATCTTGTTCTCTGTGCCTTGATTCTACAGTGATGGAAATCATAGAGCTATCAAGAAAGAATGACTTTGCTGCAGACAGCAGCTAATAATCTTAAAAGACTTTGCAGGTTGTGCTGAAACAAGCATGGCTATGTACAGTGTTAGGTAAAAAGTAATGGAAAAAGACTGTAGAGTTGTTACGCTATAGATAATTTAAGAAATTGACACAGTGACATCTACCTGGCAGGTATTTGGAGCAAGTGAAGGACAATAGAGAAGAGTGAAGGGCTGGGCACTGCTGAAAAGAGAAAGGAACTATTTGAACGAGGTGCTGCCAACTCTAGATTCCCTACTGATACATATTTCCAAGGATGACAGGTTTTTGGAGGTGTTTATTTTGGAACAAATCTTCTGTATTTCCATCTACCCCCACTGTATCCTGTATCTTGTACTGCCAGAATTCTGTTAGCTGCCATGAAGCAGGGCTGTGGCAAGTGGCCAAGTGTGATAAAAACCTATTTTTCACTTTAAAACAGATTAGAGCTGTCAGAATACTTTAAAGAAGTATTTAAAGATGGAATGAAGTAGAAGGAGTAGTAAAAAGCAACTGAGAAAATGGAAAGTTTTTGGTTTGGATTTGATGGAATTACATTTCTTTTATAAACAGAAGAATACCAGCTTATGTCTGTCTCTGTCACTTCCTCTTTCTTATTACCTCTCCTTCCCTGATCTTTCCATGCTGTGTATAGAAGCTGCTGAGGAGACAGGAAAAAACGAGTTTTCTGATCACAAAGAGGCAGTAGTGATTTTGTTGTTTTTGTTTTTGAGGGGATCCCAGGGGTATACTCTTTCTGAATGTCTCATCTATATGCATGTTAGTAATTGGGTTTTGTTTTCTTATTTTGTTCTCATTTTAATCCCCCAAAATATGAAATTTATTTTTTCCATTTCTAGCTTTGACTTAAGCATCAAAACAAAATGTTATCCAAGCACAATTGAGATGGTAGAACAGAATTGTAGTATATACCATGTTACAAAATTTTGGAATGTTCTTTTATTATTGGAGACTTGAACTCCAGTCATTACTTTCTTTAATTTTAATATCTCATCCTGTGTTAGTAGTTGATTCAGAAGGAAATAGAGTTCATAGCTTGGCCAACTGCCACAAAGTTGAGTGAGCTTAAGATACATAATGGCTCTCTTTTAATGATTACTAGAGCTTTTAGCAGTAAAAAGGGGGAAATGAAAGGGAACTATGTGTAATAGATTTCTTGCCTAAAACGAATACTCTTGGTCAAATTAAAAGCAGAGACAGGCTGAGGCTCTGAGATACGGATCTGGAAGGTTACATCACAGCCAGCATCAGAAAGTAGCAGCAAAAGAAAAAGGTAACTACTGAGGAGCAAGCTCTCAAAGAAGCCCTCTTGGAAAGGCCACACCGACACCTGAGGATGGTGGGGACGGGGAAGTAGATATCCTTCATAAGGAATTTCGTTGTTCGTCAAGCATATACAGGGAAAAGTCTTTTTTAAATTATGAAGTATGTAATGTCTATAAAAACAAGTAGAATAATGTATTTCTTTTAGCTTAAGAAGTAATACAATTATAATTGCTACCCCAGGTTTCCTTCCTCAGGCCTATTTCCTCTCCTCTTTGCCAAACACTCTCCAATTTGATGTTTCCTTTGTATATGTTTATGCCATATATATCATATAACATTGTAAACATGTTTTAAGTCATATTTAGAAGATATTACACTGTATATATCCTTATGTAATTTGTTCTTTTGCTTAATTTTTAAATTACGCAGTTGATACCTTTGGTTCTGACTCATTCATTTTTAGCTGGGTGATGTTTCATTCTCTATTGCACATATTTATCCATTTTCTTGTTGACTGAAAACCTTTTTAGCTGAATATTTTAGGGGGATAGGAGAGAGACATATGTCATTTTAAAAGTTAGATTAGGAATGTTGTTTTGTCTTTCAAAAAGGCTAATTCCTTTTTGGTGTGGAATGTCCTCATTTATCATTTTTCTGGAAAAGCCCTTTATACTTCCCAAGAGAAGGCAGAGACGAGTAATGTTTCATTACACAGATGAACATATCTTATACAAAATGCAGAACAGCATCTGCTGTGTTACAGTGAACTCATAAGGGACTGAGATGTAGCAAAAGCTTGGTTAATTCTATCAAAATTCTCAGATTTTTCAAGTGCAGGCAAGCTGTGGATAGAAACTTGTTGGTATTTAGTCATTATTTCTTTTCTGTGTGTTTGGAGTAATTTGTATTTTAAAGCTATCGCCTGTGTTTTGTAAAAAGATATGTCCGTTATGTGGTAAAAAATAAACCAAAAAATTATTCTTGGATTATGTCATGGTTTTGATGCAGTAAAGGAAAAACAAAGTGTGGGACTGAGGGGAGGTACTTCTTTCTGAGGCAGGTCGTTGGTGTGAAATAAATATTTGTGTTAATAATAAATTATATGTGTATACATATATACGTGTTATGTATGTATGTGTTATGTCAGTGTATATTCTTTCTTTATAGTTGTTAATTTAAAAAATCCATCTCTTAGAAATATTTTTTATTCCCAGCCTCATGTTGTCTTTCATTTGTGATATCTTTCATATAGTGGGCTGAACAATTTTGCAGAATACACAGTACAGAGCTTCATTCCGGCTGCCCCTCCAAACAATTTGCTAGAGCGCATTAACCAGAAATGCTGACGCAGTGAGGGAAACACCAGTAAACGGGGTGCTGTCCAGGGGCTGCAGCTAAGGCAAAGCGAACACAAGCCAAAATTAAGAAGAAAATATTAGTTACGCACCCAAGATGTAGTCTGGCCAGAGTTGCTATTAACAGTGAATATTCCATTCTAATTAAATTAATTGAGGCCTGGGTAGTTTGAATCACCAGACTGTCCATTAAAAAAGTGACCCAAATTTAAACATATTAGAATTAAGGGCTAGTGCAAAGAATAGTCTTTTGGCTATAATTTATTTAGATTGAAAGCTTAAATTATTTGCTTGTTTTTATTGAGTGGATTCTGATGCCTCAAGAATGAGTAAACTCAACTGCCTGTTTCTTCGGATTGTGGTTCTGAGGAAAAGCGTGCTGAATGGGCCTGCAAGTAAAAGAGGTTTTTTTATTTTTTGCTAGTTTTGTTTTGGTAGGAATGATTAGATGGGAGAAGAGGGTATTGCGAATTGAGAATGATTGTTGTTTTTTTCACTGTTGCTGTTTTTCTTGCACATCACACTGGTTTTTTTTTTCCCCACAAATTATTTCACCCATAAATAGTGTAGGATGGAGAGAGGAGATAGGTATGTAAACAGGCTTTTAAAAATTGTTTTGGAACTTCCTGGTGGCCCAGTGTTTAAGACTATGCATGTCCATCACAAAGGGCGTGGGTTTGACCCCTGATCGGGGAACTAGGATGCCACACAGCATGGCCAAAAAATAAGATAAGGTTATATTTTAAATAAATTAAAATAAAAATTACTCTTCTTGTTTTTGGATGACCTCTAATTAAATGGCCAAGAGTCAAGCATTTTAAAACATACTTTTTAAACCAGAGTTGTATGGGTATGCAAATGAGTTGAATTTTTTTTTTTAAACTATGCCAAAATTTCTTATAAAACTTGTTTCTGAAACTGGCAAAAGTTCCTGAGTGAACTTCGATAGGCTGACACCTCTATTTCTGGGAAACTCCTAAGTTTTTACAAATATTTCTTATTTCTGTATAGTTTATCAGGGTTCTATCTCTTTTTCAAATGCTGGAATGGTAGAGCTATGTGAAAAAATTTCCCCTTAATACTATTTCTAAAAGTATTAATTTAAGAGTTGTTGCTTCAGATTCTTACTATTTTTATTTCCCTTATGATTCTGTTTTTATTTTATTATTATTTCTCTATGATTCAATTTTATTTCTGTATGATTCAATACTTTCTCTGGGAAAAAAAGTGTGTTTCAGTGTTTCTCATAACCAGTCGGATTTATTCTAGGTTATAACTCATTTTCTTTAAAAGTGCTCTCTTGTCCTAAAGGGTTGCTTGAAATAACCAGCAGCTAAGAATGACTTGAACTTTTCGGATTTCCTTTTCTTTTCGGCATTAAAAGCTGAGGTACCCTGGTCAGCAGGCTCAGGAGGGCCTCTACCTTTGACATTGACTTTACATTTTTCTATTCTTTTAGGTCTTTCGCTACCATTCCTACAGTGGTTGGCAAGATAATCGTTTCCACCTCACTCTCCATGTACCATGCCAGTGACAGCTGCTAGAGTGTGGAGCTGGTCTGTGGGAGTCAAGTAAGTGCCTTTTTACTATTTGGCATGGTTTTTGCTTACTTTGCAAAGCCATGGAGAGGAACTCCTTAAGATTAGTTTTTAAAAAGGCACTTGCTTGATCCTTGTGGGCCGGCTCTTTGCTCCAGCCTGCTGTTGAATATCTGGTAGCTAACATGAAGCTGAATTTAGCAAGGTGACTAACACAGAAAGGAACATTTTTACTAGGATAGACCCTGTAAAGATGATAGATATGATCTTGGCTTGATTAGACCATATATATTGATGAACAGTTCCTGTCCCATGCCAGAATGAATCAAACTTCTAAATTAGTTCAAACAGTTAGCTACTCTGGCCTCCTGGAAATTTAATAGGTTATGGATGACCGAGGGTCTTTTGTTCTAAACCAGCTGAGTTGCTGCTGCTGCTAAGTCACTTCAGTTGTGTCCGACTCTGTGCGACCCCATAGACGGCAGCCCACCAGGCTCCCCTGTCCCTGGGATTCTCCAGGCAAGAACACTGGAGTGGATTGCTGTTTCCTTCTCTAATGCATGAAAGTGAAAAGTGAAAGTGAAGTTGCTCAGTCTTGTCTGACCCTCAGCGACCCCAGGGACTGCAGCCTACCAGGCTCTGCCGTCCATAGTATTTTCCAGGCAGGGTTACTGGAGTGGGGTGCCATTGCCTTCTCCCAAACCAGCTGAGTTATGTGGAAACAAAACAGCTCTCCCAGCAAAGCCAGTGACCTTGGCAGTTTTCTGAATTGATTTAGCTTACTATAAGGAAGAAGTGATTATTGGTGTTAATGAGATTTGGGTTTCTGTATTTATTGCTAAAGTTGCTAAAACTTGGTATTTTACTTTTGCAGGTCACCTTGTAAATTTTGCCTATATAAATTAACACATCCCCTGTTATGTCATAACAACTATGTAAGGGAGAGTGTTTTCCTGCTCTGTCTTAGGTATTGGTGATGTGACCTGTTCACGCAGGGGAAACTTGAACATTCTCAGGTATGTGAAGATCCTGATTCTTAAGCATTTTCTCCCTGCAAACAAAACACAGTTTATTTCAGTGGAGTAGTTTTATAAATCAAACTTGTCAGTTGATTTTCTTGCCCCTGATAGTATAGAATAGGAACTGGCAAACTATAACCAAGACCCATTGCTTGTTTTTTGTAAATAAAGTTTTATTGGAACACAGGCACATTTGTCATTTACATGTTGTCTATGACTGCTTTTGTATTAATAACAGAGTTGAGTTGTGACAGAACCCACATGACCCACAAAGCCTGAAATAATTGGCTCTTTGAGAAAAAGTTTGCTGATTTCTCCTACAAAAGAACCAACTTCAAGTTGTATTTAGAGACAGACATGGTGTGACCACAGTTGCATTCATTAGGTTAGCTGAAAAGTGATAAAATTGGAGCTGGAAGCTGGGTCTCCTGCCTCCTTGCTCAGGGTTCCTTCTACCAGGTCTTACACCACATTAGAGCTACTTGTTTTCCCGACTAGCTGTAAGGCACAATCTTTTTCCTTTGTTTTATGTGAAGTAAAAGCAAAAACTCAGTGATTTAAACCATAAAGATATGATTTATTGGAGAATTGACCTTAGCTGGAGTTTGGATGCTGTTATCATTTGAAGGTAACTGGGGAATTGCTTCTTAATGAATCACTAAGTGCGTATAGTGTATACTCAAAAAGGTTAGGTTAGTTGGAATGAAAAAAAGTCTAAGCCTTGATAATAATTTTATAGCTAGGAGCAAAACCAAAACTGGCACAGATAGAAAGCTTCCTTCATGTATTTGTGTGTCTAAGCTCACAGACAGCAGGATTGTATGTGTATGTATGTGTGTATGAGTGTCTAAAAGCTCAAAGTGCATTTGGATTGTATCCTAAGAAGAGTTTAGCAGGTGTACTACAATCTGTACAT
This sequence comes from Nanger dama, assembly GCA_917880005.1. NCBI lineage: Eukaryota > Metazoa > Chordata > Mammalia > Artiodactyla > Bovidae > Nanger > Nanger dama. The sequence continues at coordinate 16,963,901 of CAKJTW010000028.1, read as the reverse complement.
TATGTTACGAGTTTTAAATGGAGTTTTAAAGATAAATTTTATTTTTAAAGTTTTGGAATTACAGGAAAATGACTAAGATTGTATATAGAATTCTCATAGATACCCCTTCCCCATTTTCCCTATTATTAACATCTTACATTAGTATGGTACACTTGTTATAATTAATGAACATATATAGTAATGAACCAATATTGATACATTATGTTATTAACTAATCCGTGCTTTATTCAGATTCCCCTAGTCTTTGCATAATATTCTTTTCCTGTTCTAGGATTAAATGAATTTTATTAGCATGTTCACTGATGTAGAAGGCATTTATATGACCACCTGAGTATTAAACTAGTTTTGAAGTCTTTCAGTTTCCAGGAGTATGATTAAATGAGTACAGGCTTAACTACTGCAGAGTTCTGACTTGCAACATTGATATTCTATAACTTGTCAAGAAAGAAGTTACTTTTAATAGCAATGGCTCTTCAGTTTGTTCCTAAATTTTTAGTATCATCAATTCCAGAAAGGACAAGACAGACTTGGTTACTTCTGTTATTGTCATATGCAAAATTGCTGGTGAAAATATTTTAAAATAAATGGCTTTCTTTGGAAGCAGTGCAGATCAGCCATCCTACTTCAATATGTTTACCCTCCTAAAAGTAGTTTTTTAAGTCAGCACCTTCTGATGAATCATTAATCATTCAAATTTCCTCAAAAGACCTTAAACTATTTCTTCCTTAAAAGTGTATGTTATTTACCAAAGTTAAACACATACATGGTCTGTGATTCATCAGTTCCACTCCTAGATTTATATACAACAGAACTGTGCGCATGTAGTCACCAGAAGACATGAACAAAGACGTTCATAACAGGACTGCTTGTAATAGTTCAAACTGGAATTTTCGTAATGCCTATCAACAACAGAATGGGCAGATAGCTTTCTGGCATGATCACACAGTGAATGTTAAACATTGATCACAGTGTAGAGAGAATAGCTATTTATAGTAATATGTGAATTTCACAAATATAATAGTGTCTGGCAAAAGAAGCCAGGCACTAAACAGTATTCACTTACATATTTCTCAAAACCAGATAAAACTCTGTGTGTCAGGAGACTGATTATCCTTGTTGGGGATGGGGAAAGTGTTTGGATTGGGGTATGAAGGAGTTTCGTGAGGTGCTAGCAATGTTTTGTTTCTTCTTTTGAGTACTGGTCACATGGATGTGTTCACTTTGTGAAAATTCACCAAACTTATATATTTCTATTTATGTTATTCTTCAAAGGAAAAAGTATACAAAAGTATTAGAAGCTCTGAAAAACACAGAAAATTCATTGTCAACATTTGAAGGTTATGTGGAGAAAAACCGGAACAAATTAACCTCATATCTTAGAATATATGGTGTCTGAATTATAGAATTATCAAAGTGCCATTGTGTTACTGGAGCTGAATGAGATGACTAAAGTAGGTGTTAATGACTGCTCTTTATTGTAACCAGGTTTGGGGAATGCCTCAGAGCATATTTCATCTATTCTTTATTATGGAAAAGACTTACAAGCCAAGTAGTTGCCACTTGGATATACTGGTGTATTTATACATGCTGGATTTTCACCTTCTGATTGTCATTAAATCAGTGAGTGAGCTTTCAAATGTAACCAGAATGTAGAGTGTTTTTCCCAAATGGCACCCCTTTTTGTGACTTCACTTTTTCTTTTTAATTGATACCTTTGATTCTTTATTGTGTTTCACAGGTATTGCATTTTTACAAATTGAAGGTTTGTGGCAACCCTGTATTGAGCAACGCTGTCAGCACTGTTTTTCTGACAGCATTTGCTCACTTCATGTCTCTGTGTCACATTTTGGCAGTTCTAGCAATATTTCAAACTTTTTCATTATTTGTTATGGTGATGTGCGATCAGTGATCTTTGATGTTACTACTATGACTGGCTGAAGGCTAAGAAGATGGTTAGCGTTTTTAGCAAGAAAGCATTTTCACAGATGTGTACTTTTTTTCAGACATAATGCTATTGCACACTTAACACTACAGTAAACAGAACTTTCAGATGCACTAGGGAATCAGAAAATTCAAGTGACTCACTTTATTGCAATGTTCGCTTTATTGTGGTGGTCTAGAACCAAACCTGTAATAATCTATGAGGTATTTTAGCAGCAGTAGGAGCAGCATACCTATATCCCATCCTTTTATCTAGTAACTAAATCCTAGTTGGAGCCTACCTTTCTCATCTCACTTACCTTATACTTTATGTTCCCTTTATCACCATCCTTACTTATATTAGAGCTCTTACCATGTGTCTGGACATTTGTCTAAATAGCATCTCAACTTTTCAGTGTTTCTTCTGCAGTCCATTCTGTATCTTCTTGCCAGAGTTATCTTTAAAAAATCTCACCAAAGCATGTCCTCTCAAAAATCTTTTACATGCCACCACCTTTAGGATTTAATATAAATACCTAGTCTGATATTCAGTTCAGTTCGGCTTAGTCATGTCTGACTCTTTGTGACCCCATGGACTGCAGCAAGCCAGCCCTTCTGTCCATCACCAACTCCCGGAGTTTACTCAAATTCATGTCCATTGAGTCGGTGATGCCATCCAACCATCTCATCCTCTGTCGTCCCCCCTTCTCCTCCCGCCTTCAATCTTTCCCAGCATCTGGGTGTTTTCTAATGAGTAAGCTCTTCACATCAGGTGGCTGAAATATTGGAGTTTCAGCTTCAACATTAGTCCTTCCAATGAATATTCGGGACTGATTTCCTTTAGGATTGACTGGTTGGATCTCCTTGTAGTCCAAGGGACTCTCAAGAGTCTTCTTTCAACACCACAGTTCAAAAGCCATCAATTCTTCAGCGCTTAGCTTTCTTCACAGTCCAACTCTCACATCCATACACGACTCCTGGAAAAACCATAGCTTTGACTAGACGGACCTTTGTTGGCAAAGTAATGTCTCTGCTTTTTAATATGCCTTCTAGGTTGGTCATAACTTTTCTTCCAAGGAGTAAGATCTTTTAATTTCATGGCTGCAGTTACCATCGGCAGTGATTTTGGAGCCAAAAGAAGTAAAGTCTGACACTGTTTCCACTGTTTCCCCATCTATTTGCCATGAAGTGAAAGGACCAGATGCCATGATCTTCATTTTCTGAATGTTGAGCTTTAAGCCAACTTGCACTCTCCTCTTTCACTTTCATCAAGAGGCTCTTTAGTTCGTCACTTTCTGCCATAAGGGTGGTGTCATCTGCATATCTGATGTTACTGATGTTTCTCCCAGCAGTCTTGATTCCAGCTTGTTCTTCATCCAGCCCAGCATTTTGCATGATGTACTCTGCATGTAAGTTAAATAAGCAGGGTGACAATATACAGCCTTGACATACTCCTTTCCTTATTTGGAACCAGTGTGTTGTTCCATGTCCAGTTCTAACTGTTGCTTCCTGACCTGCATACAGATTTCTCAGGAGGCAGGTCAGGTGGTCTGGTATTCCCATTTCTCAGAATTTTCCACAGTTTGTTGTGATCCACACAGTCAAAGGCTTTGCCATAATAAAGCAGAAATAGATGTTTTTCTGGAACTCTCTTGCTTTTTCAATAATCCAAAGGATGTTGGCAATTTGATCTCTGGTTCCTCTGCCTTTTCTAAAAGCAGCTTGGACATCTGGAAGTTCATGGTTCACGTACTATTGAAGCTTGGCTTGGGAGAATTTTGAGCATTACTTTACTAGCATGTGAGATGAGTGCAAAACTGTGTGGTAGTTTGAGCATTCTTTGGCATTGCATTTCTTTGGGATTGGAATGAAAACTGACCTTTTCCAGTCCTGTGGCCACTGTCTGATATTCAGGACCTTCTAAAATTGAATTCTAGTCTATCTTTCCACTGTTAATGTTAATTTGATAGCCATTGATTGCTTATTAACTTCCAGATGTGTGAAGCACCATACATGCATGGTTTTATGTAATTTACTCCTGTAAAGTACATACTGTTATTACCACTTTTGAGAAGATAGGGGCTGGAGGGTTCTAAATAATGTGCCCGAGCTAGTACAAGTTATAGTGGTAGCTTTCTGTCTCCTGCATGCCTTGAATAGACCCATCCCTAACCACCAAGTACACTCTCACTCTTATCCTAGCTCTTTCACTTTACAGATCCACAGCCTGGAAGGCCCTTGCTTGTTCCTTTCATCCCTCTCACAGTCTCATTGTAGTTATTCTTTAAGGCCTAGCTCAAGTTCCATCTGTTCAGTGATATTTTTTTTTCCTCTCTCTTCCTCCTGGCAGTTTATAGAATAGTTACTTGCCTGACCATATATTCTATACTTTTATTGCCTTGAGTCTGTAGTTTTTAATACATGGTTGATTTAGTTTAGTCTTTAGAATTTTAACCTCCTTGAGGTTGAGGGGTTAGATTATAGGATCTTTTATATCCCCTGCAGTACCTTATATGTATATAACAATAAGGATATGTGTTGATCATTTGAAATGATAATAGAATTGTTTATAGCTGAAGATAAATGCATATAAGACTCTTAGTTCTTTGTGCTTCTTAATTCGGGAACCAGGAATGATATATTTAGCTTATATCATTGATTTGTAAGCAAGAAGCTTGATAACTGTTATCATGTACTGGTTTCACATCAGAATAGCTCTTTATATCAAGAGTTTGACTTCTCTGTTTTTAGTTGAAGTATGGTTGACTTATGATATTAGTTTCAGGTGTACAACATAGTGATTGAATATTTTTCTATATTAAACTCCATTTCAAGTTATTTTAAAATATGGACTATATTCCCTGTCCTGTACATTATACATCCTTATATCTTATTTATTTTATTCTTAGTAATTTGTACATCTTAACCCCTTACCCCTATTCTGCCCCTTTCCCAAGGCACTCTTCATGGGTAACCACAAGTTTGCTTTCTGTATTTGTTAGTTCATTTCTGTTTTGCTATAACTGTTCATTTGTTTTATTTTTTTGATTCCATATGAAAGTGAAAACAGACAGTATTTGTTTATGTCTGACTCATTTCACTTTTTTTATCTGACTCATTTCTGCTTTTGAACTGTGGTGTTGGGGAAGACTCTTGAGAGTCCCTTGGACTGCAAGGAGATCCAAGCAGTCAAGCCTTCAGGTAAACCGGTCCTGAATATTCATCATTGGAAGGACTGATGCTGAACTGAAACTCTAATACTTTGGCCACCTGATGCAAAGAACTGACTCATTTGAAAAGACCCTGATACTGGGAAAGATTGAAGGCAAGAAGAAAAGGGGACAATAGAGGATGAGATGGTTGGATGGCATTACCAACTCGATGGACGTGAGTTTGAGCAAGCTCCAGGAGTTGGTGATAAATAAGGAAGTCTGGCATGCTGCAGTCCATGGGGTGGCAAAGAGTCAGACACAACTGAGTGACTGAGCTGAACTGACTCATTTCACTAAGCAGAATAGCCTCTAGGTCTATCCGTGTTGTTAAAAATGGCAACGTTTGATTTGTTAAAATTTTTGTGACTGAATAGTACTCCACTGTGGGCTTCCCTGGTGGCTCATCTTTAAAGAATCTGCCTGCAATGCGGGATATGTGAGTTTGGTCCCTGGGTTGGGGAGATCTCTTGGAGAAGAAAATGGCAACCCACTGCAGTTATTCTTGCCTGGGAAACTAGATGGACAGGGGGGCCTGGTGGGCTACCGTCCATGGGGTCACAAAAGAGTCAGACACGACTTAGTGCCTAAACACCACCAATATTCCATTGTATGTATATGCCATATTTTCTTTATCCATCCATTTGTTGATAGACACTTAACTTTTTCTCATTTTCTCACCACTGGCACTTTGTTTTAGACCACCAGCGTATCTCACCTAGACTATAACAACAGCCTCCAAAGTAGCCTCCTTGCTTTTGCATATTTTTTTCTGGTGAGAACTCAGGCAGTGGAGGTGATGATGTCAGGCATGAAGACAGCCATTCCAACAGCTTCAGATCTCACTTAGAGAAAAATATGTTAAGTGGCCTCCAAGAAGCAATATGCTGATAAAATAGATCTCTGGAAAGGGAAAAGCTTCTGATTTATAGCATATGCCTATTTTTGTGCTATTATTATTCCTACCGTGGGATTCAGAGTTCTAGAAAGCCTCATAAATAGTCTGCTATGGTTCCAGCCAATTCTGTCTTACCCCTGCTGCACATTCAGCTCTCTGACTGACACCGAGTTATTGCTACTTTCCCCCTTGGCCACTCTGTTCTTATGATTCTGCCCTTGTTGTTCCCTGGTGGGCGGCATGCACTCACCTCAGAGGATCTTTGCATTCGTAGCTTTGTACAGTTAGAGTTGAGCTTCTCTGGTAGCTTAAGGTAAGGAATCTGCCTGCAGTGCGGAAGACACAGGAGATGTGGGTTTGTTTACTGGGGTCACAGAGAGTTGGACATGACTGAGCTTGCATGCATGGTTAGAATGCTCTTCTGAATACATGCAGGTTTGCTTATTTCTTACCTCTCTCAAGACGGCTCAAATATCTTCTGTGATTTCACTATATAAATTTGTAGTCTTTCCCCAACATTTTCTTACCACACTCTTCATTTCTCTGCTTTATTTTTTTCCTAGTATTTCCAACATATAATATGTTTATGGATCAATATTACTGGCTTTCCCTTCCTGTCTCTTTATAACAGAAGCAATTTCTTCACGACACAATCCTTAGCACCCAAAGCCTAACACATAAGCACTCAAAAGTTGTTGAGTGAATTTATATGTACTTTTTCTAAAGATATAAATTGAGCATGTGTATTTCCCATCTGGGAACATCCTTTGTATGGAAGGAATTTTTAATTTTTATTTTTTGGTTGTCCTGAGATGATTTCCAAAATATACTGCAGTGTTTCTATACCTGTCTGATGCCAAACTGCAGTGATATATTACTGCTCTTTCTAGGCAGTGTTTTCCGTAGGTGGGGATAATGGTTATATTTGCTGTTGAGACTGAAAAAGTAGTGTTTCATTTTGGTTGAAAGAAGAATATCTGAAATACATATAAACAAATCAGTTTGACCCTGTCATTGATACTTGAAACTTGATATTATTGTTTACTTCAGTTCTTTATGAGGAATTCAACAGTATTTATGGTAAAGTATATGTTTGGTTGTGTGTTAATCCATAATAACATTATTGTGAGTTTGAATATCTGTGATAATTAGTGATAAAACGTAATTTGTATACTTTATTTGAAGATTAAGATAGGTTTATAGGGACTTTTTTATGTATAAATGTTAAAACTTATAGATGAGTTTAGCACACTGGTTTATTAGAGTTTTAAAAGTGTATGACTTTTTATGAACTAAATGCTACCTTTTCCTCTTGATCTCAATTGCTGCCTTTTTCCCCCTGAAGTGGAATTCACTGCTCCGCTTCACTTAGTCTTGCTGTTGTTTAGTTGCTCAGTAATGTCCAACTTTTTGTGACCACCCCCATGGACTGGTCCATTGAGTTGGTGATGTCATCCAGCCATCACATACTCTTATTGTCCCCTTCTCCTCCTGCCTTCAATCTTTCCCAACATCAGCGTCTTTTCCAATAGGTCAGCTCTTCACATGAGGTGGTCAAAGTATTGGAGCTTCAGCATCAGTCTTTCCAATGATTATTCAGGGTTGATTTCTTTTTGTATTGACTGTTTGATCTCCGTGCAATCCAAGGACTCTGAAGAGTCTTCTCCATCACCACACTTTGAAGGCATCAATTCTTTGGCACTCAGCCTTTTGTATTTTCCTTCTCTCACATCCATACATGACAACTGCAAAACCGTAGTTTTGACTATATGGACCTTTGTCAGCAAAGTAATGTCTCTGCTTTTTAATATACTGTCTAGGTTTGTCATAGCTTTTCTTGTAAGGAACAAGTGTCTTTTAATTTAATTTCGTGGCTGCAGTGATTTTGGAGCCCAAGAAAATAAAGTCTGTCACTGTTTCCTTTGTTTCCCCATCTGTTTGCCATGGAGTGATGGGACCAGACACGATGATCTTTGTTCCTTGAATGTTAAGTTTGTGCATAGACACACAGTACACTCAGCTGGCAAGATTGAGCTGTACTTACTAACCAAGAGTTTTCTTTCTTCTACACTTAAGTATTTTTACAAGTAAAATTATAGCATAATAAGAATTGTAAACATGATAGCCAGAGTTGCTTTTTTTCAAATTAATCTTTTGGGTATAACCATATTAACACATTTTTATTTTGGGGTTTGATTCACAGAGGTCAGAGAAAAGGATAATTTGAACTAAAAGCTGTCACTTCTTCTTGGCAGATAATTAAGAAATGGAGAAAAAGTCTGATTTTCTTTATGAGTGTATATGTTATTTTATTGAGTGACACTAACTAAAATTTACAATATTTTTCTCCTACAGACTTGAACATTGAAGGAAAAGCCCTTTTTCTTTTATAAAAGCTTAACTTCCTTTCTTGTGATACTTTTGGTTTCAGAAAATGTTTATCCTCTGGAATTTTGTTTTGTTTTTCAAATTAAGACTTTTTAGATCAGTTTAAGATTCAGAGCAAAATTGGAATGAAGGTACAGATTTTTATAATAACATTTTTTAATGATTACTAAGTTTTTCAGAGAACAGAGGTAACCTTAGTTTTCTGTTCACATGTCTGATGCTGTGATTCTTATTTTTCTAACACAGTCAGAATTGTTATCCTTTTAAAAGCTTGCTTCTATTATAAAGGTAATAAATATTATCATAGAAAAACTGAGATACACAGAAAAATGGAAGGAAGAAGAAAAGACTCCTGACAGACAACCATTGTTAACATTTTTATGTGTTCCCTTCCAGACCTTTTTATGGAGTTCATCTTTCCTCTGATAAAAGAATCATTGATCTTTATGTACAACATAAAAGTGTATAACTATTTTGCTTCTTTTGCTTGGCATTTTGCCAAATATTTAACAACTGTGTCATGAACATTTAATGACAGCATAATTCCAAAGAGTGGCTGTATCATTGCTTGTGTTTATGATATAATTTTCAAAATAGATTTTGTTGGTGGCATATTTGAGAATTTTAAAGAATAAACATTCTTTCCCCTTGAAACAAGTTTTAAGGAAAAATGGAAAATAACAAAAACCCCATGAGAGGATCCTTCTGCTGTGTGTTACTGTGTCAACAGAATTGGTTACTGCCCTGATCACATTCTTATACACTCAAAAGTAACAGGCACAAATTATAATAAAGTTATTTAAAGCATCTTTAAAAGTCCATCTGTTTGAGATGCTGTCTTCTAAAAACCTTTTGCTATTTTAGTGAAGACTGTTAGGTTTCTCTATGGCTGTTGGAAAGCTCATTCTTCTGTCTGTAGATTTGGTAATGAAGAATATTAAGAAGTAAACTCAAAAGTGGGTATAGAGAGAATATATCTCAACATAATAAAGGCCATTTTTGAAAAACCCACAAGCAATTTATCATGCTCAATGGTAGAAAGCTGAAAGCCTTCCAACTGAATTCAGAAGCAAAACAAGGATGCCCACTCTTACGGCTTCTATTTAACATAGTATTGGAAGTCCTAGCCTCAATAGTTAGACAAGAAGAAGAAAGAAAGTGTATCCAAATTGAGAGAGTAGAGGTAAAGCTGTCACTGTTTGCAGATGACATGACACTCAGCATAGAGAACCTTAAAGTCTCTACACAAAAACTATTAGAATTAATAAATGATTTCAGCATGGTAGCAGGATACAAGATTAATATAAAGAAATCATCTGCATTTCTGTATATTAATAATGAAATATCAGAAACAGAATGTGATAAGACAACCCCATTTAAAGTTGCATTAAAAATATACTTAGGAATTTCCCTGGTGGTCCAGTGTAGGGGACATGGATTCAGTCCTTGGTTCAGGAAGATTCCACATGGAACTCACAACTAGAGAAAGCAAGCCCACAGATAACAATGAAGACCCAGCACGGCCAAAAAACAAAACAAAAAACTCAGGAATGAACTTGACCAAGAAGATGAGAGACCTATATACTGGAACTATAGAACACTGACAAAGGAGATTGAAGATGATTCAAAGGAATGGAAAGATATCCAGTGCTCTTGGATTAGAATAATTAATACTGTTAAATGGCCTTACTATCCAAAGCATGGAGAAGGCAACTGCACCCCACTCCAGTACTCTTGCCTGGAAAATCCCATGGATGGAGGAGCCTGGTGGGCTGCAGTCCACGGGGTCGCTACAAGTCGGACATGACTGAGCAACTTCACTTTGACTTTTCACTTTAGTGCATTGGAGAAGGAAATGGCAACCCACTCCAGTGTTCTTGCCTGGAGAATCCCAGGGACGAGGGAGCCTGGTGGGCTGCCATCTATGGGGTCACACAGAGTCAGATATGACTGAAGCGACTTAGCAGCAGCAGCAGCATCCAAAGCAATCTACAGTTTTAATGCAATCCCTATCAAATTTCCCATGACATTTTTCACAGAACTAAAATAATCCTGAAATTTATCTGGAACTACAAAAGACCCAGAACTACCAAACTTGAAGAACCTAAATACCTTTGCAGACTATACTACAAAGCTATAATAATCAAAACAATTGATATTGATGCAAAAACAGGCACAAAGGCAGGCATATTGATCAATGGAATAGAATACACATTCCAGAAATAAATGCACACACCTATGGTCAGTTAATTCATGACACAAAGGAGGCAAGAGTATACAGTGGAGAAAAGACAGTGTCTTCAACAAGTGATGTTGGGAAAGCTGGACAGTTACATGTAAAACAATGAAATAAGAACATTCCCTCACACCATATATAAAAATAAACTGAAAGTTGTTTAAAGACCTAAATGTAAGACATAATATCATAAAACTCTTGGAAGAGAGCTTAGGCAAAACAGTCTTTAACATAAATCAAAGCAGCGTTTTCTTAGATCAGGCTCCAAGGTAAAAGAAATAACAAAAATAAACAAATGGAACCTAATTAAATTTAAAAGCTTTTGCACAGCAAAGGAGACCATTGACAAAAGGGAAAGACGACCTATGGGATGGGAGAAAATGTTTGCAAATGATGCAGCCAGCAAGAGATTAATATCCAAAATGTACAGGCAACTCAACATCAAGAGACAAACGGAAAGAGAAGCCCAGAATAGACATTTTCCAAAGAAGACATACAGATGGCCAACATGGAAAGATGCTCAACAGTGCTCATTCAAGAAATGCAACATTAGAAAAATGTGAACCAAAACTACAACGAGGTGTCACCTCACACTGGTCAGGATGGCTGTTACCAAAAAGGCTGCAATAAATGTTGGAGAAGATGTGGAGAAAGGGGAACCCTCACAACGCTGTTGGTAGGAATGTAAACTGGTACGGCCACTACGAAAAACAGTAGGGAGGCGCCTTAAACTGAAACTAGAACTACCATATGATCCAGTAATTCCACATTTTGGTATATATCTGGAAGAACTGAAAACTCTTGAAGAGGTATATGTAGCCCAGTGTTCATAGCAGCACTGTTTACAATAGCCAAGACACAGAAACAACCTAAGTGTCCAGTGACACTCGAATGTTTAAGATATGATACACAGGATGGAATATTACTCTACCATAAAAAGAATGAAATAATGCCATTTGCAGCAACATGGATGGACCTAGAGATTGTCATACTGAGGAAGTAAGTCAGACAGACAAATATCATATGATGCCATTTAGATGAGAAATCTAAAAATACGATACAAAGGAACTTATTTACAAAGCAAAAATAGACCCACAGACAGAAAACAAATTTATGGTTACCCAATGGAAGGGGCAGGAAGGGACAAGTTAGGAGTATGAGATTCACAGATATTAACTACTGTACATAAAATAGATAAGCAATGAGGATTTACTGTATTGCACAGGGAATTATACTCAATATCTTGTAATAACCTATAATGGAATAAAAACCACAAAAAGTCACTCTCCTGTACATTTGAAACTGACACAGTGTTGTAAATCAATTATATTAAAAAAAAAGAATATTAAGAGGCAATTGTTCTATAAACTCTTCTTTTGGAATTGCTGCCTGGAGCACATGGAACTCTGCTCAGTATTACGTGGCAGCCTGTATGGGAGGGAGTTTGGGGGAGAATGGATACTTGTATATGTGTAGCTCAATCACTTCACTGTTCACCTGAAACTGTCACAGCATTGTTAATCAGCTATACCCCAATACAAAAAAAAGTTTAAAAAAATAAAAAATAATTGCTATCTGATATTTTTATAGCATGAAACTCATATAGATGTGTACTTTTATGGAAAAATGTTAATTCCCTCTGTTACGTGTTTAGAGGGTTTTTTTTTTGCTATTATTTGCATTGTAGTTGTTTATTCGCTAAGTTGTGTCTGACTCCTTGTAACCCATGGACAGGAGCATGTAGGCTTCCCTTCACTGTCTCCTGGAGTTTATTTAAACTCATGTCTGCTGATTCCATCCAGCCATCTCATCTTCTGTCGCCCCCTTCTCCTCCTGTCCTCAATCTTTTCCAGCATCAGGGTCTTTTTCAATGAGTTGGCTCTCTGAATCAGGTGGCCAAAGCATTGGAGCTTCAGCATCAGTTCTTCCAGTGACTATTCAGGGTTGATTTCCTTTATGATTGACTGGTTTGGTTTCCTTGCTGTCCAAGGGACTCTCAAAAGTCTTCTCCGGTACCACATTCAAAATAATGCATTGCTATAGTAAGTGACTTTGTGCATTCATCATTGCTCCTGTATGAGTTTGTAAAATGCCTTCCTAAAAGCAGAAGGTACAAGAATTACTGTCTGCTTACATCTTTGCTATCAAAAGGTGTTACTAACTTTCAATAGTAACACCAAATTGTGCTGAGTAAATGGTACTCAGTGTATATTTAATTTGTATTCAGTGAGTGAAGTTGAACATCTTTTTAAAGAATTGTTTTTATCCTTTTTTTTTTTTTCTGTGCACCAGATCGCCTTTTCTTAACTCTTGTAAAGATATTGGTCTTTTTCTTTGTGATTTAATAGGAGCTCTTTATATGTTAGGAAACCTAACTCTTTGTAATCTGAGTTGCATCCCCCCTCCCCGCCCCAGTTTGTTGGTTTTTTTATTAATATTTAAATCCCGTAGGTCTTGAGTCTATACATTCAACTTTTAGGCAAATTTTAAGGGCTGTATTATATATGAAGAGAGCTATCTGTAGTTGCTGAGTGAATAAAATATTAGTCCTGAAAATATGTGAAGACAATTATGTGCATGGAAGTTAGAATATATTAATTCCTTCTTACGGAGAAGCAAATTTCAGCTAAACACATGGAAGACATTTTCTTTGATGATATCAGCTTTAATATGCACTGGGCATCTTTGGGACTAGATGAATTCTTTGTTACTAGATCTATTATTAGAAAGGAGACACCAACCCCGTCCCTGTTGAATGCACAAAGTAGGCAATAGGTACTGAATAAATGAATCTTTGGATGATTAGGAAGGTTAGATTAGTTGGTTTCTAAAAACCTTTCTTTTAAATTTCCTTATCATGACAAACTGTGGAAAATTCTTAAAGAGATGGGAATAGCAGACCACCTTACCTGTCTTGTGAGAAACGTGTATGAAAAATAAAAAGAGTGATAGAGTTTATTTTCGTGGGCTCCAAAATCACTGTGGACCGTGACCACAGCCTTGAAATTAAAAGACATTTGCTCCTTGGAAGGAAAGCTGTGACAATCCTAGATTGCATATTAAAAAGCAGAGACGTCACTTTTGGACCAAAGTCCTTATAGTCAAAGCTATGGTTTTTCCAGTAGTCATGTATGGGTGTGAGAGTTGGACCATAAAGATGGCTGAGCACCAAAGACTTGATGCTTTTGAATTGTGGTACTGGAGAAGACTCTTGAGAGCCCATTGAACTCCAAGGAGATAAAACCAGTCAATCCTAAAGGAAATCAACCCTGAATATTCATTAGAAGGACTGATGATGACTCTCCAATACTTTGGCCACCTGATGCGAAGACCAGACTCATTGGAAAAGACCCTGATGCTGGTAAAGATTGAGGGTGGGAGAAGAAGGGTGCACAGAGGATGAGATGGTTGGAGGGCATCACCAACTCATGAACATGAGTTTGAGCAAATTCTCAGAGACAGTGAAGGTCAGGGAAGTCTGGCATATTGCAGTCCAGGGAGTCACAAAGAGTTGACCACAACTTAGCAACTAAACAACTGTGTGTGTTTTTATATAATTGTGAGTTTATTTCTTTCCTCCTCTCTTGCCTAATTTCTTTTCTTTCTTTTGTCCCATTGTGCTCCAAGATAACCTTTAGTATTTATCCTTCCTTATTTGTCTCCATACTTGAATCATCATCTTTTGTCTTCCTAGGTATCAATATAACTGACACTCCTGTGTGCATATATGCAGTGTTTTTTATTTTACATTGTTTTATAAAATTAGATCATATTATACTTTCTTTTCTGTATCTTGTTTTTCTCACTCATTTGGATCTTCATTGCTGTGCATGGGCATTTCTCTAGTTGTGGCAAGCAGGGGCTACTCTAGCTGCAACAAGTGGACTCCTTGTTGCAGTGACTTCTTTGCTGTGGGACATAAGCTCTAGACACATGTGGGCTTCGGTCGTTGTGGCACATGGACTGAGTTGCCTCAAGGCACGTGGGATCTTCTGGACCAGGGATCAAACTGGTGTCCTCTGCATTGTAAGGCAGATTCCTAACCACTGAACCACTAGGGAAGCCCTATATTTAGTAATATTTGATGATTACTGTCAGATTGTTTTCTAAAACCAACAACATAAGAGAGTCTTCTAAGGTCCCTCTGATTCATAGAAGACCATAAAATATAATTATGTAGCTTTTTAATAGTTGTTAGTTACAGGATTTGCTGGATTCTTAAACTTTATTTGAAAAATTGTCTTTATAAAATTGCTTTTCTTTCTGTGTTCTAGGTGACTGTTACTTTAATACAAAATAAAATTCTCTCCTTGAATCCCTAGTTCAGGGACTTCCCTGGCAGTCGAGTGGTTAAGACTCTCTGCTTCCATTATGTAGGGTGTAGGTTTGATCCCAGTCTGGGAGCGAAGATCCCACATAGTACATGGTGCAGCCGAACAAACAGCAACCAAAAATGCCTTCAATTCATGTACCTAGTCCCGGCACCCCACTCCGGTACTCTTGCCTGGAAAATCCCATGGATGGAGGAGGCTGGTAGGCTGCAGCCCATGGGGTCACTGAGAGTTGGACATGCCTCAGTGACTTCACTTTGACTTTTCATTTTCATGCATTGGAGAAGGAAATGGCAACCCACTCCAGTGTTCTTGCTTGGAGAATCCCAGGGACGGGGGAGCCTGGTGGGCTGCTATCTATGGGGTCACACAGAGTCAGACACGACTGAAGCGACTTAGCAGCAGCAGCAGCAGCAGTACCGACGTAATCTAATACATCAGAGAATAAAGGGAATTGTGACAAATTTTAGAATCTGACTTTGGGGATGAGGTTGGGAAATAAAGCCCATTTTAGTAATAGATTTTTTTATCTTTAAATTGGGTATTCGCTTGGTAACAGGAGAATTAATTAAAGAATCTCTTTCTCTAGTAGTCTCTCAGCTTGAACAGATAAATATAGAGCACCAATGTTCAGAGAGAGAGTGCTATAGAAAATGTGTGGGTAGCTGTTGTAGGTTTACATAGCAGATAACATCTAGAATAAAGAATAGATGAAAATGCTCATTGAGGATTAGTGTTCTTGAAACATCAAATACACCATTCCCCAAGCCTGGCATTCAGAGCCATTCATAATATTGCATGTCTTGCATACCTAAGATATTTCCCACCCAGCTCAGCACACGTCTCCTTAATTCTGTATTTTGTGTTTGCCCCACATTCCCAATGCTGTTCATCAGTTTGCATCCTTTAGAAGTCATGTTATCTCCCCTTCTGTATCCTATAGATAGATGGATTACAGTCTACCTTTTCAGTACTCAAGTGCCATCTCCTTTATGAAGCCTCTGACCTCTCCAATCCACATTGATCCTTTTAGCTTTTAACTTCTACAGCACTGATACTTTGAATTTCTTCAAACTGGTTTCCAATTACTATGCATTTATGTAGCAGCAAAGAGGTTTTTTTTTTTTTTTTTTTTAAATTGAATAACTCTTGTATCTGCAGCACTATTCTAAATACTAGATAGGTCACAAACCTGCTTCATATTTGCAGGAAAGGCTGAGAAAGTGAATTTCTGACTTTTGACATGGATAGCCAGGACTTAAGAGGAATTCTCTAAACATTGAAGGCTATTTAAAGGTGTTGGGTAGTTAAAAACCATGGAGACTCTGACATTGTGGAGAGTGGCTGCAGGGTTAATTTACATTTGAAAGTGAAGGCCTTTCTAGGGTCAAGATACTTAAGCTGAGATCTAATGACAAAAAGAAATCCATGTAATGATAAGGTGAATATTTCAGTAGAGGGAACAGTGAAAAGGCAGTGGTTTGGGATCAGGATGAGGGGTTGGGCACAAGATGGTGGATGCTCTTAGCCAACTGGAGGAACAAGGATGGTTGATACTGCTGGAGTGTGTTGAGTGAGAGGGAGTATAGTGTCAAATTACAAAAGATAATCTTATTTGGTTTTGTTTTAATGGAAGTTTGAAGATGCTCATCTTATTTCCCTTTTCTTCCCCAGAGATGTCCCATTGAGAGTAGGGATGTAATTATAGATATGGAGAAAAGAAAGATAGTTCTGTGTTATTAAACCCCATGAGCTGTTGGATATCGTAGACTGACTAAAATTATTTATATACTGTTTAGGAGAAGAACAGCATGATGTTTCTAGCAAAGATAAATACTAGAAAGACTATGTGCCAGTGAGTATTGGGATTAAACCTGTTTTCATTCCAGTGCCACAGGCTAGTAGGCTTTGAAAAATTGCTTCTTTATCCCTCTTATGTTGATGCACGGGAATGGTGCTTTGTGGCTACAGTTATACTGATAATGTGCTAGCTCTAGTAACTGCTTCAGAATAGCAGAAGTCTCTAGCCCCAGATAACACTGATAGATCTTTCCTGTTAAAGAATTGCATTATATAATGAAGTGAGAGAAAATTGCTTTTTAACTCCTTTTTAAAGAGAAATCAACTACAAGCCACAATAAGAAATGTATTTTATATCACGATTCAGTACACGCACATATACACAGACAAGTTAACAATCATTCTGTGAAATAATATTTATCCTTACTACACACAATGCACTGTTTCTTTTGTATTACACATGTGTAAGTTTGTTGTCCCTCTACTAAACTGACTGTATGACAGTTTGGTAGGTCATGTCTGGAAGTTTCGAAACTACTAGCTTAGGCTAATCAAAGCTCAGAAGTGAGACAAGGGTCAAATTCAGAAACTGTTCTACTACTGCACAATGGGGAAAAGGTGAAATATTTAGTATTTAGCATGTGTGCATGCTCAGTAGCTCAGCTGTGTTTGACTCTTTGTGACCCCATGGACTGTGTCTGCCAGACTTTTGTGTCCATGGGATTTCCCAGGCAAGATTACTGCAGTGGGTTGCCATTTCCTTCTCCAGGGGATCTTCCCAACCCAGGGATGGAACCCATGTCTCCTGCATTGGGAGGTGGATTCTTTACCAGTGAGCCACCTAAGAAGCCCCCAATTGAGACATCAGCCATTACATCAGTTATCATTGCCCACAGTGCACTTTCACATGCATTATCTTGTATGATCTCACAAAAAATAATATTGGAAAAATCCAAGGGATATACATACAAGGAAAAGAGATTCCGTCATCTCATATTGAAACTGTGTTAAAACCTTCTGCATGTTTAAGATAAGGAGATCGTATTCAGAAACATATGCATTCTCTGGAAAGCACCTACAGGATATGATCAGCAGATATTTTTAGAAATGACCATTAGAAGAATGCGTTCTTTTAAAAAAGTGAAAAAGGTATAGTTAGTGCTGGGGGCCAGTGTGAGGAACTCCGCCCATGGCAAAGGTCATGAGGAAGGAAGCTTGGCGTATGCAAAGGCGTGATCAAGCCTCAGGAAACCCCCTATTCCTGAGCATCTACCCCCAAAACCAGAGTACTGTACGGGAGCTCCCCCCATAACCATTTCTCTCGGAGAAGGAGTTAACTTGCAGCTCCAAATCAATAAAAATTCCTGGGCATGACAAGAATGTTTCAGCTTACTAACTGTGAAGGTTATCTAGCCTGCCTGTATAGATTCATCCGGCCATATGTGATTGTTTACAACCCCCCAACTGTGAGAGGCACGGGATGCTCTAAAACTTTCTAAATACAGACTCTTTTGAGAAGTTAGATTATTAGTATAGTATTAGTGGGTTGATTAGGAATTATATTGATGAAGGGTGTTTTCATTTGTCGTGCTAATAATTACTGCCAATTCCCTGCCCTGGGTGTGACAAGGGTGTCTCAGGTCAAACGTCTCTGCTGACAGACTAGCTTGTGTGACAACCTCTCAACCATAAACAGCACAGAGAGTTTTGGAGTATTTTGAGTCTTAATTAGCATAGGGCTTTTCTCATTGTTGGGTCAATGATTGCCGCCAGGCCTCCATATCCTTAGGCACCTGGAAATATATTAATCAATGTATTTGGAATATAGAAAAGGAAATATAGTAGTTTTTGATGTTAGCAATACTAGACTTTTGAATTAATGAATTTTCTCTTTTGTTATAGATCACTGAACTTTGTTATAAATCACCGTGTCCTTGCTATGCAAAAATGTAACTTTATCACTATTTTAAGACTAAATAGATCGTAAAGGGAACATTGGTGAAAGGTTTTCATTTGTTGGGCTGATGTTTGCTGCTAAATCTCCGTATTCCCTGCCCTTATAATGAATATAACTAGCATATAGAAAAAATAAGTATTAACCTTTAAGCACATAGGAGAAATAAGTATTAACCTTTAAGATTAATCATGTTAACCTTGGGTTAAGTAAATTCCTTTCCTAGTTGTAACTCACTACACCCTCACCCTATAGGAATGCAACTTTATTTGGAGGGTGGCTCCAGATTTAAGAAAAAATCACCCCTGGAAAAATAAGTTGTCTGGTTAACTGACTGGTATCAGAAAGGGCCATAAAATGTCAGCAGACCTCATGGCCAAAAGATGTTGTAAAAACCCATAAAACCTTTGTATAATTTTATATGAAGCACCTGATTGTGACAAGGGTCAGGTCTGCTGACTCCCGCGTGACTCTGTATTCATCCCTATGTATAACAAAAGGTATATAAACCTGAAAAATAAAGAAATCGGATCAGTTTCTGGAAAGACTGATTCCCCCGTGTTGTTTCTTTCTTGCTCCCCGCGTTCCTGGCTGAATTCCCATCTGAACTGTGGATACTCACCAAGCCTGCTAATTCTGCCTGGGCTTCTGAGATGGGACCGGGGATGCCTCAGTGCCTCCTCTCCTTCAGGAAACGGAAAGACGCCTGTGGCCTAAGTAGGTGGTGATTGGTATTCCATGTCAACCAGTTATTCAGCCTCTTTTTCTCCACTAATTTTCCTACTACACTATCCGTTTCTAATCTCTCTGTATATCTGTAATTAAATAGTTTTTTTCTAGGACGCCTACTCCGTCCCCACCTTCAAATCACCCTGGATCCACCAGGGCTGGACCCCAGCAGTTAGAACAGTGGTTTTCAACCAGGGGTGATATTTGGCACTGTCTAAAGACATTTTTTGAGTTCAAAAAACAGCTCTGAATTTCTCTTACTGGTATGTTTGGTTATACTTATTTTTCCTCAGCATTTTTCAAAGGGGGAAAAATCATTTTTAAATGGCCCAAAATGTTAATAATTAAAGATTTGCAGAGAACAAACTTGTGAGAAAATAAAAATTACTACCTCATTCAGACTTCGAGTCTTTTATTCTAGGTAATCTTGTCAGTGAGCACCAAAGGAATGGACGTTGGAAGGCCATGGCTGTCTTCAACTTCAGTGTCAAATGATAGGAATCTCTCTGTTTTTAAAAAAACAGCTTTATTGAGATATAACTTACATACCATAGCATTCACACTTTTAAAGTATACAGCTCCATGGTTTTAAGCATATTCAGAGTTCTGCACTATCCCATCCAGAACATGTTCATCACCACAGAAAGAAACCCTGTACGCATTCATAGTCACTCACCATTCCCTTCTATATCCATCCCCTGGTAATCACTAATTTACTTTATTATTTCTATGGATTTTCCTAATTTGAACATTTCCTTAAATGAAGTCCTACAATGCATGGGCTTGTGTAACTGATTTCTTTCACTTAACACCGTTTTTTAAAAGATTAATCAATTGTTGGCTATGCTGAGTCTTCATTGCGGTGCAGGCTCTTCTCTAGTTACAGCAAGCGGGGCCTCCTCTAGTTGCAGTTCAGGGGCTTCTGTTCGTGGTGGCTTCTCCTGGTGGGCATGGGCTCTAGGGCGCTCCAGCTTCAGTGGTCGTGGCACGTGGGCTCAGTAGTCACAGCCCAGGCTCTGGAGCACAGGCTCCATAGTTGTGGCTCATGGGCTTACTTGCTCTAGGGCATATGGGATCTTGCCAGGCTAGGGATCAAACCCATGTCTCCTGTATTGGCAGGTGAATTCCTTACCACTGAACTACCCCAACACAATGTTTTTAAAATTCATCCATGTTAAAGCATACTTCAGTACTTCTTATTGCATATTCATAATGTTTCATTGTGTGGGTATATTTATATATAAATACATATTTTATTTATCCATTCATCAGTTGAATGATATTTGGATTGTTTCCATTTTTTCCTAGTATGAATAATGCTGCTATGACCATTCTCATACAGGTTTTTTTGTGGATGTGTTTTCATTTCCCTTCAGTATATATATATCTACTGGTAAAATTGCAGGGTCATAGGATAATTTTATGTTTAACTTTTTGAGGAACTGCCAAACTGTTTTCTAAAGAGGCTGCACCATTATACAGTCCCATCAGCAGTTTATGAATGCTCCAGTTTCTCTGCATCTTGACAGACACTCGTTATTGTCTTTTTATTTTAACTGTGCTAGTGGGTGTGAAGTGGTATCTCTTTGTGGTTTTGATCTGCATTTCCTAATAACTAATGATGAATATACTTTCATGTGCTTAACCATTTGTATATCTTCTTTGGAGAAATGCCTATTCAGTCCTTAGCGCAGTTTTGCATTGGGTTATTTGTCTTTCTTTTGTTGAATTTTAGAGTAGGGATGCATTTTTAAAACTTGACTTCATTATGAATCTATCCATTCATTTTTCAAACTGACAGCTCAGAGAATCTTTTCTCAAAGAAGGCAGTCATGTGTCCTTTTCAGTGTCTTTCAGTTTTTTAAAGTGTTAGTCATAAAGAGAGTAAGTCATGCTTTTAAAAAAGTGAAATGGAGATTGTTGATGTACAGATAGATGAATGGAAGAATTTATAAAAGCACTATTAATTTTGATCAAATGTGATAGGATCTGGCAAACTGAATTAAATCTGATTAATTCCTTTGGGAATCTCATTGAGCAAGGAAGTCATGACTGCTACATGTGTCACACAAATGCTGTTGGGTTTCTGGCATACTCCTCCAGCACATTCACTCATCAAGAATATAAGAAACACTTGTACCTGGTATTGAAAGGTTTTGTATGTAACATTTAGATTTTATATTTAGTTTTTTTAACTCTCCCCCCGAAAGAATTTGGGTATTCAAAGAATTCATAACTGGTTTAACTGGACCATGAGAATGATTTACATAGCTATCATATGTGTCATCTTTTGTAGTGGCAAATGGAGGCTTATTAAGTGTATTCTTTGCTTGATTAAATTACAGGAGAGAGCATCCATGAGAACAAAACGGCCCTTTTGATTTTTTTTTTTCCTCTGCATTTAGTGGGTTTAATGAGTGCAATCTTTCAGTAAGAGCTCTTATGCCTGATTAATATTAAAAGGGAAAAAATAAACAGAATATTTGTAAGGACTGCTGAGAGAAAGGTGGAGAGAGCTCACACAGGCTTTGGTGCCAGACTAGGTTTCAAAATCTACCATCTTCTCCTTGGTTGACTTTGGACAAGCCATATTAATCTCTCTAAACACTGGTCTTCTCATCTATAAAATGTGATGGATAAAATCTACCTGGTAAGATTGTTGTAAGATAAAGTGAGGCAACAAATGTTCAAGTGTATAAGCTAGTGCTCAATTGATGGTACCTGCTAAATCTTGAAAAAGTAAGTAGTAGCAATGCTAATTGGAAATTATAAGTAGAACTAAAAGAGGATTCTTTAAAGATTCATGCTACATTCTTTAAAGATTCATTCTTTAAAGATTCATACTACAAGAGAAAAATTTCTTGCTTGACTTAGATTAAAACAGACCTTTACAAAAGACCAGTGGGGAGGATATACAATGAAGAGTGACTTTAGAGTATTACAGAATGAGCTCAAATAAGATGATACTTCTAAAGAAATGAAAACAACAGAAACGTTTTTAAAACTGTGGAATAATAGGAAAAAGTAAGAATAGAATTGCTATTTATATTTAATAATGTTAAACAAATGACAATGAAAGCACAATTTCTTCTCTCTTATTTACATTTCAGATAAAGAACCTCTTTTGACTTGAAGGATGAAAATGACACTAATAAAGGAGAGCCCAAGTCTGGGAATCGTGAAGATCGTATAAGGAGAGCATAGAGTTATCCCGGGGGTGGGGGCTGGGGGTGGGGCATAGCCACAAGGTAGTCAGAACTTATGCATGAAGTTGTCTCTGGTCTTTCAGAAATCTTAGAAAGTGAGAGAAATACTGGAAAATTGAAGATGAGTCTTCTGAAAAAGAGAAGAAAGTAGATTTGCAGACCAAAGAGAAATTAGTGACACAGGCAGGATTCTAGAATAGATGATTTAAAAATGAATTTTAAAAATTATAAATGCTTATCTCTAATGGTGGGATGGCCTGGTGGTACTGACCATGCTAACAGCAGATAGCGGGAGCATGGTTGTAGAGGCACACAACTATGCCTTGTCATCTTCTGTTCAGCATTTTAAAATTCACTTATTTTTTCAAATTAAACTTTTAATTTTGAGGTAATTATAGGTTCACATGCAATTGTAAGAAATATTGCAGTGAGAGCCAGCTTGCTGTTTAGCCAGTTCCCCCAATGATAACATTTTGCAAAAATTGTAGTACTGTGTCCCACCAGGATGGTAACATCAATACAGTCCTAAGATTTTATTAGATTTTCTGTTTTAGTTTTACCCATCTGTATGTGTGTGTGTGTGTGCACACATTAGTTCTATGGAAGTTTATACATGTGTAGGCTTCTGTATCCACCATTACAGTCAAGATACAAAACAATTCCATCACCATAAGGAAACTTTCTGTCCTTCTAAAATCCTACCCATCTTTCTCTCCCTATTCCCAAACACCTGGCAACAACTATTCTGTAATCCTTTTCTCTAGGTTGGTCATTTCAGGAATGTTATATAAGTGGACTCATGCAGTATGTAACCTTTTGAAATGGGTTTTTTTTTTTTCCCCACTCAGCGCTTATCAGTAGTTCATTCCTTTTTTTCTTTATCTGTTAAAATATATGTAATATAGTATTTATTTTAATCACCAAGTGTACAATTCAGAAACATTAAATACAGTATCACTATACCTAAAACTTTTTCATCATCCCTCCAAATACTCTACCAATTAAACAATTTTCCCTTCCTCTGCTGCTGCTGCTACTGCTGCTAAGTCGCTTCAGTCGTGTCCGACTCTGTGCAACCCCATAGACGGCAGCCCACCAGGCTCCCCTGTCCCTGGGATTCTCCAGGCAAGAACACTGGAGTGGGTTGGTATTTCCTTCCCCAATGCATGAAAGTGAAAAGTGAAAATAAGTTGCTCAGTCATGTCCGACTCTTCGAGACCCTCTGGACTGCAGCCTACCAGGCTCCTCTGCCCATGGGATTTTCCAGGCAAGAGTACTAGAGTGGGGTGCCATTGCCTTCTCCATTCCTTTCCCCTAGGTCCCTAGTAATCTCTATTTTTCTTTCTGTCTATATGAATTTGCCCATTCTAGGTACCTCATATAAATGTAACATACAATGTTTTTCTTTCTGTGTCTGGCTTATTTCATTAAGCATAATGTTCTCAGGGTCCATCCATGTTGTAGCATGTATCAAGATTTTAGTCCTTTTTATAGCTGAATACTATTTTAGTCTTCAGCATTTTTATTAATAACATGGATGAACTATTGATGACTTGCTTTGCAAATCCATATAGCTGGCAATAAGTTGTATAGAAAATGTGTTGTTTTTCAAAACAGGGATTGAAAATAATTAGACTGAAAGGATAGACTAAATGATCAAGATGCTTTAAACATCAGTAAGTGTAAAAGGGAGGCCTGGCATGCTGTGATTCATGGGGTCACAAAGAGTCGGACATGACTGAGCAACTGAACTGAACTGTAAAACTCACATATGATTCCAAAAGTAAGTGTTATTTTAGCTAGATGTGATGTGGTTTAACAGCAGATAACATGAAAAATACCCGAGGGGGTTTCATTTGACAGAATGTTCAGTGTGAGTCCATAGTGTGATTTGAGCTCTGTTAATAGAAGCAAAGTCCAGAATAAGGAGTATGATTGTTCCAGAGTATTGTGTTCATTTCTGGGTGCCTTATTTTGTGGATGCACTTTTAACAACAGAGATGTATTCAAGGGAGAAGCCAGAATGATCTGACAGGAAGGTAGTAGTCACTCAGTATTAGAAGGAAAGTCAGTATGAAATGCTTTGGGAGGTAGTCAGGTCCTTGTCAAAAGATTTGTTCAAGCAGAGGCTGACTAAATACTGGCCAGGGACATTGTAAAATATTTTAGTGTCTCTAGTTAGGAGTGAAGAAGGTGCTCCATAGTACATACTACCTTTGTGGATCCTCAACCTTGAGATTTTGAAATTATAGAACATTGTAAGATCCTGTAGTTTAAACTTTTAATAAATGTTGTCTGTGGGGGATGAGTTGCAGGGGACTGTCACTTTCCATGTTATGTATTTCTGTATTTAATTTTAATTTTTACAATTAGTATGCATTA
Organism: Nanger dama; assembly: GCA_917880005.1. Classification (NCBI taxonomy): domain Eukaryota; kingdom Metazoa; phylum Chordata; class Mammalia; order Artiodactyla; family Bovidae; genus Nanger; species Nanger dama. Next base: position 16,938,848 of record CAKJTW010000028.1, on the reverse strand, counting down.
CTCCATTTTTTAAAAAGCAGGAAAAGTCATAAATGTTCCTGTTTTGCAAATCAACACAACTTAATACTTTAATATTTGAAATAAAAAATATAGTACATTAATATAAGCATTTTTAGTGTTTAAAATTCTTTGCTTGTATTGAGAGGTGTGTATACACATGGAGGTTAGGTACATGATTTTTTATACCTTTGGGAGGGTGCTTTGCTTAATGCTTGCCTTTGTTCCTTTCAGTGGTTCTCTGTATGGTGACATTGAAAGTTGGTTGGGCTTTGGCTGATCATTCTGCATGCTCAGATTTACCTCCAGCCTCAGGTCTGGATTATTAGATAACTAAATAATAAGATTCTGACTAATTTCTGTGATTCATTTTCTCCCCCATAGACTCTGCTGCCTAGTACCCCTGTACTTGTAAAGAATGTTAGTTCTAAAAGGAAGTGCGAGAGGAAAAAATTGTTGCAATCTCTTAGGAAAATATTTCCTTGTAATCCAGACGTGTTTTGTTTTCCCTCAGATGATTTTGTTTTATCCCCTGGAGACCAAGGACCAACCCTTTTTGCTTGTTGGGAGAGAAGGATTATGACCAGTATTTGCCTCCTGGAGATGTTTGGGAGAAATGTTGCTAAGCTGCCTTAATAAATAAGTTGAAAACAAAAACTCTGACCTACACCCCCCCATTATTATCTTAATAAATTTTAGCTTTGGATTTTAATGTTTTAAATGCCACTGTTCTCTCAAGTACTTCAAAAATCTGTAACATTTGTCAGGAAAGAGATTTATTACCGTACTTCCTTTGCCTTAGCCTAACAGTACCTTTTTGATGATTTTTAGGCCAAGAATTTAGCAATCAAGTGGTAGATTATCTTGGACATTGTTGAATGATGTCAGCATGTTGTTTGGTGTTAGAAACCACAGTATCGAAGAAATGGTTCTGTTAGCGTTTGATCATAGTGCTTCCACAGACTGGGTTTATGCTTTCAATGTTTATGAAAAGTTTCTATAAGAATTTGCTTATAATTCACTGTGGTGTTAGATGAAGCTTCTTAGTCTTGTTACTGAAGCATACAGGATGTTTGATTTGTGGCTTAAACTCTAAATGGCCACAAACTTTTTTCTTGAAAATAACTTGCTTTTTCCAAACTTCAGGAATTCTTCCGTTGTTACCCACAGTAGTGAAAAGTCCAACTTTCCAGTCATGATTTGATTCTCAGAGACGTTAAAGAGTAACTGTCTTAGAAGAAAACAAAGAAGGCTGATCACTAATGAAACAGTAGAAACTTTCTGTTAAAGCAGGATAGAAACAAAAGTGGTAAAACGGGTGAGTAGAAACCTCAATGCAAGAAATACTTATTCAAGAAAAAATACTTATTTAAGAAAAAACCAACTTATTCTGTACCTTCCATGTAAAAGACCCACAGTGCTAAGCCTTGGTTCCAGACCTCATATAGCATATAATCTAATTGTAAAAGATTTTATAATTTAAAACTTGAGAGGATAAGGGAAGCAACCCTTTGTGAATTCCATGGAGGAGAGTTGTCGGTGTTTTTCCCTTTTCTGGTTGTTATCTTTTTACCTGAATTTTAAAAGTGGGCAGTCCCTGGACATAGGTTCCAGGTGCAACAAGCTGTTGATTATATCCCTAACAATTCCTTATTGTTCTCCTACTTGTAAGTTGGTGTGGGAGCAGGGATAAGCAGTGGTATAGATGGGGGTTATCAGTAGATACAGTAGTACCTATAATCTACTGCTTGCTGCTTTGGTAATTGTGAGGACTTGGCTTCTGGGAGTTAGTGCAGCTGGAGAAATTCTGTAATAATTTAAAAGAATGAGAAAGCTTTAGGCTAGAACTGGGGACAGAGTTATAGTTTGTTATAAATAAACCACTGGAAAGCTTTCTGGTTCTGTTAATGGAATAAAGCTTATAATTATAGAAATCAAAGTTTTTCTGAGGAAGATAGAGGGGAAGAAAGGAATAAAGTTTTATGAGTAAGTACCCTGGGGCACTGAGAAATTCTTCTCATTCATCCCTCCTTTAGTTGTATGTACAACAAATCAAAAATAGCCTCAGACATATATAGTAACAAAGTAGTGTGTACCCTATGTGCCAGATTTAGCTTTCAGACTGAGCAGACTAGAGAAGACTACTTTTTGCTCTGGTTTGTGCTGTTTGTTTTAGGTGAAATGGGACAAAAGACAAAGCCTTTCTAGAAAGTTTATCCTAAGCAAGGAAATGTGGATTTTTAATTTGTCTTGAAAAAGGAAATGTTGAGTACTGATAGCCAGAGTGTTGACATCCTAGCTTCATATTTCAGTAGTTCAGGGTTATAAATAACAACATAAGGAAATGTTATATGAAACTTGTAATTTCTTATCTGTGGAAGTTCTGTCTTTGGTACACAGTTTTTAATAGTCACCCTTCTGCTTAAACTCTTTTGCCTGCTTCCTGGAGAAAAAAAGCTTAAAATTTGTGACCTTTGGTATTAAAAGTCTTTTCATGGTTTGAACCAGGTCTGATCTTCCAGGTTCATCTTTTGTCTTCTTTCCCTTTAGGAGCCTAGACTTCTGCTGTGCTAGATTCCTGAGACACACCGCGTGGTTTTGTCTTCGTTCATGGCCTCTTCTTATGTTGATTGTCCTGAATGTTTCTACCCGTCAAAATATTGTTCGTTCTTCAAGGCTCCAGCTCTTTGTTCAAGGCCCCAGTAATTTAGACTGTTGCTAGACAGAATACCCCCTCATTATTATGTTCCGCTAGAGCCGAAAGCATTTTGGGATATGTATTGGAAGACAGGTAATACGTGCTCTTAGTGTAAATGCTTAGACTTGAATGTCGTCCCGCAGTGATGTGCTGCTCATAGTTGAGGCACAGGAAAATTTTTTTAATTACTGAAGTTGGAACTGTAAATTGGAGTGTCTAGGAGTAACTTTCCTTAAAATTTTTTTGACTACTAGTGACTTGTTGCTGTAAAAGAAAAGGCTGGAATGAGTATACATTGAAGTCCTTACTCAGATTTGAGATAGACCATTCTGTTTTATATACTTTAAAAATAACACTTGAAATTATGCTTAGCATAATTTGAATCTTGTTAAATTTATTGTAGGGTTTTTTTTTTCCAAGTAGGGTTTTTAAAAATCTGTAGTGTTGGGAATTAGAAAGGTGATAAAGTCAGACTATATATATGCCTGTTTTCTTTGAATTCTAGCTAAAAAGTGTTAATTTCAGTTGTAGGCAAATTTAGCATCTTAATAGCCTTCCTTGCAGCAGTTCCTTCAGCCTGCTCTGTTTATGAAATAGAGGAAAATTTTCCATTTTAAAGAAAGCTGACTTCGTTTGCTCCTGTAGTCTGACGTTTTGCAATGTAGAGCTTGGTGGGGGTTGGGGCGGGGGAGGCAGCAGTGTGTGGTTACTTCGCCTCTTCTTAGTAGGCTAGGCTTAGTATACGAAGTTAACCAAGTGGAAAAAAAAAATTTTATTGTTATTTTGCTTTGAATCTGTCAATGTTTTTTTCTCCTTGTTGTATTTTAATTAATAATAGTTCTCTTGCTTACTGTTCTATAGCCAGCTGGAAAAGTGTGCTCTCTCTCATGATTTCTTCCCTTCTGGTGTGAAGCTTTTTCTTCTGTTACCTCAAAATAGCAAATTCCATAGTTCATGGCTAATCATAACAGTGAAATGTATTGAAATAACTTTTAGGAAGGATTTTCCCCAAATAAAACTTCTTATTCATTGGTTGTCTTAGAATTTCTGAAATGACCAAGCTTCAGAGTTATGATTTTTAGTTCTGCATTTTTTCTGACCCCTGACTCCTTTCTGTATGCTTATCCTATGTGTTATTTGTTTTCTTGATTTCTGACTTTGATTGCAGCGAGGTCATAAAAGCTGATGTAGTACAAGGGTGAGTCCAAACCAGCAGGTCCTGTGAGTCATTTGCTCCTTTGCCTGGACAGCCAGTGTGTTGCTCTTAGGTGAGGTCATCTCTCTTCATGAACTATCTGTCAGGACAGATACTTTAATCTGGTTGTGGCGGTGGGGAGATGAGAGCATGGTTCTGAGAGAGAAGAGTTTTTAAATCAGGCAAAGACTTAGTAGATGTGTAAAATAGTTTCTGGTTATGTTTTGCATAATGTGGACTGTTTCAGCATATTTCAGTAGTTGTTAATAAAATATTAATGCATGTATTCATATGTTTAATTATATACACAATTAACTACCTTCCCCCACCTCAAATACAACAGTTAATGAGTCTAATAATCAAGCATGTAACCGGTCGTAACTGAATATAGGTTTCAATGTTGTGTTGTTGATTAACTGCTAAGTTGTGTCTGATTCTTTTGCAACCCCAGACTCTCTCTGTCCATGGGATTTCCCAGGCAAGAAAACTGGAGTGGGTTGCCATTTCCTCCCTCTAGGTGATCTTCTCGACCCAGGGATTGAACCTGTGTCTCCTGCACTGCGGGCGGATTATTTACTGCTGAGCCACTGGGGAAGCCCTGTAGGTTTCAGTAGGCATAAGCAAATTGCATTAAAAATGTCCCTCTAATTTTTAGCCATTCACTGCAAAAGATAAACATCTAGAAGTAGTCTTTTGAAAGTGGAAGGTATTTTTGTACCAGATGGAATGAAAGGCATCTGTACTGCGAGGAGATTGTCCGTGTTCCCTGTGGTCAGTGGTCACCACTGTTGACATTTCCTGTGTCATGCTTCCAAATTGACTGTGGTTTGTAGATTATTTGTATCTAAGACTTCTGTTTGATTAATCTTCTTGTTTCTACTTGTTTCTGTTTTTTTCTGTATACTCTGTCCGTCTTTGTTGTCACAGGGGTTTCCTCAAACTTGCAATTTCATTTATACTCTGTTGCTTTATCATTTTTCCTTAGAGGTTTTCAGCGTGTTTTTGATACATTTCAGCCACCTTTTAGACTTCTAGGCCTTTTAATAAGTAAATAGTACTCAGAAATGAACACTTTTATAAGAAATGAAACTCTTACAGTCACAACCTACTGGTCACCACTGGTCACTGTTTTATTTATAAATTAATAGCCATCATTTTCATGTGTACATTGAGTGCTTGCCTATTCATTGACTAAAGTGACTGGGTGAAAACTCTGCTGCTGCTGCTGCTGCTGCTGCTAAGTCGCTTCAGTCGTGTACGACTCTGTGCGACCCCATAGACTGCAGCCCACCAAGCTCTGCCGTCCCTGGGATTCTCCAGGCAAGAACACTGGAGTGGGTTGCCATTTCCTTCTCCAATGCATGAAAGTGAAAAGTGAAAGTGAAGTCGCTCAGTCATGTCCGAGTCAACCTCATGGACTGCAGCCTACCAGGCTCCTCCATCCATGGGATTTTCCAGGCAAGAGTACTGGAGTGGGGTGCCATCGCCTTCTCCGAAAACTCTAGCTAGTAAGATTCATATAGGACACGATGGTTCATATGGACACAGAGTTCATATAGGACATACAAATGTCTTGCCCAGCAACTTCCACATATATGGGTATGCCTAATAACAAAGAGCCATTAATTATAAAGAATCTGTTGGCCATGCCAGGACTGTGAATAATTTTTAGGGAGTGACTTTACCTATTGGAGCAGATAGAAAGCACCAGAGAACCTGGGTTAGGAAAGGTCGTTATCTTAAAGACAGAGTTAGAATGGCTGCTTGCTCATTTGGACAATTCCTGAGCTGATTTTTAAGGGATACAAAACTGTAATATTACTGAAGATTTTATTCAAGGCAGGAAGTCAGAGAAAGGGAAGAAACAAATTCTTTATATTTGGCTTTGATATTAGATGTATGTGTATGCACGAGTGTGTTTGAGTGGCTGGAGCGTGTTGCGGGTGGGGAATCGGGGTGGTAGGAGAGAGTGTGAGTGTGAGAATGAGCCACTTAGTCACCACATTATGTTTCATGGTCTTGCCTGGAGATTAGCTGTCTGGAGAAACATTTCTTAATTCCCTTTAATATAAACATCTTTATGAGGGGAAGATGGTAAACTTTACTACAGTGCATTCCTTTATTCACTCAAAAATATTTATACTTAGTACCTTCTGTGTATGAGGCACTGTTTCATCATTGGAAGCTTTTCTTTTTCTGGACTTGTTCCTTTGATGCTGTTGTTCAGTTGCTCAGTTGTCTCCGACTCTTTGTGACCCCCATGGACTGCAGCACGCCAGGCTTCGCTGTCCTTCACCATCTCCCAGAGCTTGCTCAAACTCATGTCCATTGAGTTGGCGATGCCATCCAACCATCTCATCCTCTGTCATCCCCTTCTGCCTTCAATCTTTCCCAGCATCAGGGTCTTTTCTAATGAGTTAGCTCTTTGCATCAGGTGGTCAAAGTATTGGAATTTCAGCTTCAGCATCAGTCCTTACATTGAATAGTCAGGATTGATTTCTTTTAGTATTGATTGGTTTGATCTCCTTGCTGTCCCAGGGGACCTCAAGAGTCTTCTCCTACACCACAGTTCAAAAGCATCAGTTCTTCGGTGCTCAGCCTTATTTATAGTCCAACTCTCACATTCATACATGACTACTGGAAAAACCATAGCTCTGACTATATGGACCTTTGTCAGCAAAGTAATGCCTCTGCTTTATAATACGCTGTCTAGGTTTGTCCTAGCTTTTCTTCCAAGGAGCAAGTGTCTGTTAATTTCATGGCTGCAGTCACTATCTGCAGTGATTTTGGAGCTTAAGAGAATAATAAAGTCTGTCACTGTTTCTGTTGTTTCCCCACCTGTTTGCCATGAAGTGATGGGACCGGATGCCGTGAGCTTCATTTTTTGAATGTTGAGTTTAAGCCAGCTTTTTCACTCTCCTCTTTCAGTTTTCATCAAGAGGCTCTTTAGTTCTTCTTTGCTTTCTGCCTTAAGGTGGTGTCATCTGCATATCTGAGGTTATTGGTATTTCTTCCAGCAATCTTGATTCTAGTTTGTGCTTCATCCAGTCCAGCGTTTCTCATGGTGTACTCTGCATATAAGTTAAATAAGCAGGGTGACAGTATACAGCTTTGATGTACTCCTTTCCCAATTTGGAACCAGTCTGTTGTTCTATATCTGGTTCTGTTGCTTTTTGACCTGGATATAGTTATCTCAGGAGGCAGGTAAGGTGGTCTGGTATTCCAGTATCTTTAATTTCCCACGTTTTGTTGTGATCCACACAGTCAAAGGCTTTAGCATAGTCAGTGAAGCAGAAGTAGATGTTTTTCTGGAGTTCTCTGGCTTTTTTGATGATCCAACGGATGTTGGGAATTTGATCTCTGGTTCCTCTGCCTTTTCTAAATCCAGCTTGAACATCTGGAAGTTCTTGGTTTACTTGTTCCTTTAAGATGCTATATAAGTCATAATTCTGCTTCCAGAAGCTTGCAGTATAAGTTGTATGATATATTGGTTTATGAATTTAGAAGCAAATGAAAGAAACTTAAAACAAAAAAGATTGATTTCATCTTATCACCTAGAAAGGAGGATGCTCTTATTGGAAGAGTAGCTGTGAAGAAACCATGAAGGATTTGGAATATCCACAACAGAATTTGAGACAACTGATTATACTTGAAAATAACCCTTGTTCTATATAGTAACTTTACCTATACTTGACGTTCTCTTGGTGCGTGATCGAAGCTGACTCTGAGAAGCTAAGCCAGCATGCTGTTCTGTAGTATAATTAAACTCTGTGGCTCTTTCCAGTCATTTGTTTTTTGTTGGTAATGCTGTAACTCACCTTTTTCTCATCTTTCCTTTGACAGTCTTATATATGTATTTTTTGTTTCTTTGTTTTTATTGTTTTGTCATTTGAAAATTGTTGTTGTTTAGCCACCAAGTCATATTTGTTTTATGACCCCATGGCTTGTAGCCAAGGCTTCTATGTCCATTGGATATTCCAGGCAAGAATAACAAGTGGGTTTCCATCTCCTTCTCCAGGGGATCTTACTGATTTAGGAATCGAACCTGGATCTCCTGCATTGGCAGAATTCTTTATGACTGAGCCACCAGGGAAGCCCATTCGAAATTTGTTTTAGCCCAATTTCTTTAATAAACCCATCCTTAATAAGAAACTATTTCTATATAAATTTTTCTTTGTATTATGTAATGGCTATCATATGACTTTATTCCTCCCATCCTAGATCTAAAGAAGCATTTTTTACTGTTGTTGTTTTGTCTTTTTTTTGTATGGTTAATGTTAGGATTAACATGATGTTCCTATTTAGTGACAGACCAAGTACAGACATGATCAGTGGACTGATTTCATTTTGCCAGCTAGTTCCTTAAATCCAGAAAAGTTGGTGAGGAGGAGAAGATACTAGAATTTTTGGCTAACTGGTCACAACTTTGAAACAGAAAGTGAAATGAAACTGCAAGGCTGGTGGTGGTTCAAAAATCACAGGCCCCCCTCTTTTCTTAAAAACATCTCATTCATACCAGATTTCTTTGAGCTAAAGGGCAGATTTCTTTCTGCAAGGCCTGTTCCTGAGTTTTATTGGAAGAGTGTTGGAAGAATGTTCAGATAGACCTCTGGGTCAACAGATAGTCCCCAGATCACTAGTTGAGATTTCACGTTATCTTTTAGCTACTGGGCATTTGGTTGATCAGTTTTCTTTCCTTAAAGTGACTCACCCCTCTTTTGGATTTGCGTAATAAGATCTATATGCTTCCCTGGTGGCTCAATGGAAAAGAATCCACCTGCCAAGCAGACGATGCAGGCTCAGTTCCTGGGTGGGGAAGATCATTCCCTGGAGAAGGAGATGGCAACCCACTCCAGTACTCTTGTCTAGGTAATCCCATGGACAGAGGAGCCTGGTGGGCTGTAGTCTGTGGGGTCTCAAAAGAATTGGATACCACATAGCGACTAAACAATAAGATCTGCAAATAAGTATTTCATATTAATATTATAAAATCATTTATGTGGTTAGTCTACATGAGTTAAAATATATAAAACTGAAGAGCTTATGGACAACTTAAAACAGTTTAATTGAGTTTTTAAGCAAGCAGGTTTATATCTAAAGACTCAAGTTCCGTTTACATAGAGGTATACTTAGTTTTTCTTCCCATAGAACAAATGTTATTTAGTATTTTATACATAAACAATTACCATAGTATGTTACTTTTTGTCACAAGAATTTAGCAAACACAGATATTTCGTAAAATAGTATCCTCACAGTAAGAGTCTTTTTCTTATTTTAAAGGTTTTTTTTTTTTTTAAACTGTACCATATACCGTAATATTTTACATGCCCAGAATTTCTCACCATAGTCTTGCTATTTTCCTGTGAAAGTCTGTAGTCACCCTTGCTTAAGTAGCTATTAATTTTTTTTTTAAGTGTACAGTGTACATAATTCCCAGGTGACCCAGTGGTAAAGAATCTGCCTTCCAATGCAGGAGCTGCATGACTCGGGTTCCATCCCTCATTCTTCATAGAGGAGAGTCCCTGGAAGAAGAAATGGCAACCCTCTCTAGTATTTTTGCCTGGAAAATTCCAGGGACAGAGGAGCCTGGCAGGCAGCCCTCTTTAGGGGTTGCAAAGATTTGAACATGACTAAGCATGCACACATGCACATTATACATAAAAATTTACCATTTTAATAATACTTAAGTGTACAATTCAGTGACATTAAATGCATTGACATTGTCGTGAACTATCACCACTATCTATCTACAAAACTCTTTCATCATCCCATGCTGATAGCTATTTTTAATGTTTTTAGTGGAAGGGCATCCCAGCTAGTTCTACCTGTATTTTGTTTCCTTGCATCTGTTTTTTTTCTTTGCATCTGATACTAGTGTGCAGTTGTATTTCCATCTTCTCAGTTATTTTCTCAGCAAATATTTATCGAGCACCTTCTGTGTGCTAGTAGGGCATGGAACCTAGTGGTGTAACCGCTGGCTATAATAGTCAAATACAGGACTGATGCCAAATACACACTGGCATAGCTGTAGTTTTTCAAAAATTAGAAGCGTCCATAAAATGCTTGAATAGGGCCAGACTTTAAAGGAAAAAATACTTGAGCAGAAGCTCCAAGTTACATCACATATCTGGAGAATCCAATTTTATGTGATTGTTTAAAAAAACCCAAAACTTTTGTACAATAGATTTTTAGTTAAATTTAAGTGTCAGAGGCATAAATGTCCTGTTATCTGTATAAATATTACTTCCCTTTTAAATTGGATAAATCTTTCTCTAGAGAGATGTATCATTTTGAATTATATTTATTGAAGCTCTGTCCTGTAAGTCTAAAGTCCATTATTTTTAGGTCTCCTATTTATTCTAGGATATGTAATAAGATTCAGTGTTTGAAGTATCTGAAATTGCCTCCGACAGAGATTATACTAGTAACTTTGGAGATTTTTATGCTATATTTATAATTGTAATTTCAGGAGCCTTGTTATAATTGCTACCATGTAAGGTAAGCCAGGATACAGGAGAAAGAATTTATTTTGTTCTTCTAATACCAACTCTGAGATACTGAGACTTGTCAGTGTATAGGGGCTTGGGCGGGACCTGATTTTTTTAATCATTTATTTAGAAGTTTGGTAAACACTTCATGGTAGGTTATGAAGCATGAAATTACACTATTTGAAATTTGGAACTATAAAGGGAATTCTGAACCCAACAATGAAACTGTTTAGGGCTTTTCAGCCTACATCTGGAGATGTGACCAAAATTAGGTAAAAATATAAACTAAAAGGAGAAGGCAATGGCACCCCACTCCAGTACTCTTGCCTGGAAAATCCCATGGACAGAGGAGCCTGGTAGGCTGTGGTCCATGGGGTCGCTACTAATTGGGCAGGACTGAGCGACTTCACTTTCACTTTTCAGTTTCCTGCATTGGGGAAGGAAATGGTAACTCACTCCAGTGTTCTTTCCTGGAGAATCCCAGGGGTGGAGGAGCCTGGTGGGGTGCAGTCCCTGGGGTCGCACAGAGTCGGACACAACTGAAGCGACTTAGCAGCAGCATAAACTAAAAAAAAAAAAGGAAAGTTGGGGAACAGATAGGACAAAGTATTACGGGGTAATAGTTTGAGCTTATTTTTGTTTGAACTCAGATTGCCTCCTATATGCTGTATTTAGTCTATGTACATGGCCCAGGTTTTGCTTCCTCATCTGGCATTGCACTCTGCTATGGAGGTAGATTTTCCAAGCTGTTATTGTGGTCTTAAATCTATGGTTGATTGCTTTGATATATTTCAGAGATTGCACAGTGCCTCAACAAATAGTTAAGAATATTCCTTGAACCAGCAATTTTTAAAAAGAAGGAAAGAAAAACCAAAAAAAAAAAAAAGTGAGGAGTATTACATTAAGAAATATCACAAGTTTTGCTTTGGTTTTCATTTTCTTCTCTTTTAGAAATCTTTTAAGAAGAGTGTACTGCTTGTTAATGTAGAGTAACAAGGACTGTTCTTGTTGCAGATAATTTTGTTGCTTAGGAACTTTCTGTGCCACTGCAAAGACTTTAAAACTATCTCAGTAATATACCTGCTATTGTTATTATGAAAACTATTATGGAACACATCAAAACAGTCTATTATAGGTCTATTCAATAGAAATATGATGCAGCATGTATGTAATTTAAAACTTTTTAGTAGCCACATTAGGAAAGGTAAAAAGAAGCAGGTGAAAAATTGAGTTATTGGGGGTACTCAGTCCTCAAAATCTTACCACACAGCTCAATAATCAAGTGACAGTGGTTGTAACACAGTGTAGGTCTGTTATCTTATTCTCTTTATCCCATCAGATTTGTTACCAAGGAATGATAGCAAATATTAACCTTTTACTATCCAGTGACTTGTCCAAAGGGTGGATGACAAGGAGATGTAAGGAATCTGGGTAGTTCATTCCCTGAGGAAGTAGGTTCATTGCTTTAGGTAGATTTTAAAAGAAAGATATGCTTACTAGTCCATGTTTGTTATAGTCTCAAGAAATAATTGTAATTTGAAACCTGGTTTTTCTTTGATAATGAATGATATCACATCAAAGAAACAGAGGTAAACTACCATCTGGAGATACAACATATTGGAGCCATTTAGCTTCCTTAGAGTTTGGCAAATAGTATCCTCAATTGTAATAAAAAAACTGGCCTTTGATAAAGAATTTGTAGTATGTATGCATACTACATATGTATGCAATAGAATGTTACTCAACCATACCAAAGAATGAAATTTTGCCATTTGGAACATCGTGGATGGACCTGGGGGATATTATGCTTAGAAAAATAAGAGAAAAACAAATACTGTATGTTTTCACTTACATGTGGTATCTAAAAACTTAGCAAAACAAAACAGACTCATAGATACAGAGACCAAACTAGTGGTTACCAGAGGAAAGAGGTATGGGGGAGGGGTAAAATAGATGCTTCCCGCATAGCTCAGCTGGTAAAGAATCTGCCTGGAATGCAGGAGAAAAGGGGAAAGTGAAGTCGCTCAGCCGATGTCCGACTCTTTGTGACCACGTGGACTGTAGCCTATCAGGCTCCTCCATTCATGGGATTTTCCAGGCCAGAGTACTGGAGTGGGTTGCCATTTTCTTCTCCAGGGGATCTTTCCAACCCAGGGATTGAACCTGGGTCTCCCGCATTTCAGGCGGATGTTTTACTGTCTGAGCCACCAGGGAAGTAATGCAGGAAACCCTGGTTCAATTCCTGGATAGGGAAGATCCCCTAGAGAAGGGATAGGCTACCCACTCCAGTATTCTGGCCTGGAGAATTCCATGGACTGTATAGTCCACGGGGTCGTGAAGAGTCGGACATGACTGAGTGACTTTCACTTTCAAAGTAGGTGAAGGGGAGTAAGAGGTTGAAAACTGCTAAGAATAAAATGAGTAAATTACAAGGATGTAATGTACAGAACAAGGAATATGGCCAATATTTAATAATAACTTTGGGGAATATTATCTATAAAAATATCAAATTACTATATTCTACACATGAAACTAACATAAAAGTGTGAGTCAACTATACTTCAATTTTTTTTAAAAAAGCAACTGGCCTCTCTACACTATTAAATACCTTTAAAATGAGAATAGAGACATGGGTAGAGATTTTAAATAGGTAATTTGGTTTTTTTTCAGCATAACTAGAAGTTTTTCCTGTGATATTAAATCTGAGGGTATGGATTCACTAGAGTTTTAGGGTATTTATAGAATCCTGAGAAGAGGATTTTATTAGCTATAATTGACCAAATAAGTAACTGCAACACATTAGATTAATTAAATTCATTTTTCCTATCTTTAAAAAAAAACCCAACCTGGTATAAGGGCTTTTCTTTGTAGGTTTCCTTTCTATTTCTTGGTAATAGGCAGGAATTGTGAATTAGATTCCTAAAGGAAAATGGATTGGGGTAGAATGGCCATATAATTCATTGTCTAAACTCAGCACCTTTAACCTGAAAGTAGGTGGTGTTAATACTTATGTCAGGACAGTAGGTGTTAAACCAGGGCCATCCCAGGCAGATTGGGACAGATAGTCACCGGAGTTAAAGGGCAGTGTTACAGCTTTGCTGCCTGCTCTTTAGGCAGCCCTAGTAGGCTGTGGAAAGTGAATTCATGGAAGTTTTCACCGTTAATGTCCTGATCTATTGGTGGAGACTCCATCCCAGGATTTAGATAATTTTTTATTCAGAGAACACTGAAATTGAGAAGATGAATGAGAAGGAAAAGATAAAGAATTTTAATTTAATAGACTGGCAATATCTCCTATCCCTGCAAGAAAGTTTTGCAAGCATGAAACCATTGTGACAGGAAAAATTTCTTTTAATTGTGCAAGTTATTGCCTTTAAATTCTATAAATTAACTTCATAAAGTAGTTAATTTCATAAAGTAAGTAGTAAGTAGTTAAAGTAGTAAGTAGTAGTACATAGTAGTAAGTAGTAGTAAGTAGTAAGTAAGTAGTTAAATTCATAAAGTAAGTACAAAAAATGGGTACTTTCTAAGCAAATTTTGTTATGACATTGATTATATATTTGATTTTTATGCTTCAGTGCCCTTATTTAGGCTTTTGTTAATGATTTTTGAGGAAGACAGCATAGCATTTATGTGAATGGCCGTCTAACTGCATGATCTGGTGGCCTTTTATGTATAAAAGATATATGGTAAATGATGTCATAAATCTCAGATATACATCTCTCTGGAGGAGATCTCGATTTTTTTATCAGAAGTTTAAAGATTATGTATAATAAAATTGGGTTTTTGAAGTGTATATTTATTTGAATTTTACACACATGTAGATTTGTATAACCACCTCAGTAATCAGAATACCAGTTTCATCACCTCTAAACTTCTCTTGTGCTTTCTGTTGTACTCAAACCCTCCTCTCACCCCTAACCCCTGGCAACCTTTGATCTGTTTTCTGTTCCTATACTTTTGCCTTTTGCAAATTTTCATATAAATGGAATCAAATAGTTTGTAATGTTTGGAAAGTAGCTTCTTTTTCTCAGCATAATGCCTTTGAGATTCATCCATATTGTTCCAGTGGTTCCAGTGACATGTTCCATGTTGTTCCAATGGTCTGTTCCTTTTTTTTTTTTTACTGCTGAATAGTATTCCATTGTTTAATGTACCACAGTTTGTCTTCTGTTTTTGTGTACCATACTCTTTTCCTTTATACTTTTCGGTATTGTGAGAAAATTGTTCTCATCCCTCAGTGTCATTCATTCAGCAAGAAGTTTCTGAACATTGTTTTCTATTCTCCTATTGATAGTCATGCAGCTATTCCATTTTTTCTCCTAATAAGAGTATAGCTGTGAACATGGTCGTGCAGGTCTCCTTGGGTACATGTGCTAGGCTTTCTCTGTGGTTTGCCTGTGATTAGGATTATTGGGATATAGGGTTTACATGTTTTCCTTTACAGATGCTCCCCAAAGTGGTCACACCAATTTATTTTCCACCAGCAGTGTATATAAGAGTTTACATTGTTTCATATCCTTTTCAACACTTGTTGTTGACAGGTTTTTTATTATATTTTTAACCTATATGATGGATATGAAATGGAATATCAAAGTCTTTTAAATCATCTTCCTGATTATGAGTGAAGTTGAGTACTTTAAAGTATTTGTTAGCTATTCATGGTTCTCCAACTGTGAATTGCCCATTTATGCCTATAATCCATTTTCTATTTAAAAGCAGCTCTCAGGATCAATTTTAAATGTTTTCTGTGTAATTGCACTGTTTTAAATGTCATTACATCAGAAAAACCCTTTTTAATGGCCTCCAATATGAAATCAGTGGTCCTTAGTTGGTCTTTTCAGATCTTCTGCTTCAGAAATCATTGCTTGAAGCTTCAGGTTGGTGAACATGTGGAGATGCAGGGGAAATGGTCTACCTGGAGAAGCCCTTCTTCTCATATACCTTGCCCTATACTTCTCTTCCATCTAATTGTTGCTGAATTTCTCACTCTCTCTCCAGGTGGATGGTGTCAGATCAGAATTAAGTTGACTTCTTGGACACCCTGCTGGTGTTCAAGAATTGCTTATTGGTGGTGTTGGAAAACTCTCCGTGTTCGAATTGAGTACAGGAACCCAAATTGTTATGTGTTAGGAAAGGGAAGATGGCACAGGAGAACAATCCCAGATAAGATTTGGAGCAGTGATTATCTGTGAACCATCAGAGTCAGCCAGCCAGCACCTCAGAAACCCAAATGCAGTTTTCATGAAAGAGAAAAGTTAAGGTGAATAGACTACACCTTGAAAATTAAAAAATTTAAATTTGACTTTAAATTGCTTTTAAATACATTTTATATAAATTATGGCCACAGAAGCACAGATCTTCTCTCAGATGCAAATCTTCAATAACAACCTCTGTGTCAAAACTATTGTATCTTGGACTTCCCTGGTGACGCAGTGGATAAGAATCTGCCTTTCAGTGCAGGGTACATGGGTTCTGTCCCTGGGCCGGGAAGATCCCGCATGCTGTGGGACACAGCTGCTGAGCCCACAGTCTAGAGCCCGTGAGCCCCAACTACTGAAGCCTGGGAGCTGCAGCTCTTGAAGCCCATATGTGTAAAGCCTGAGCTCCGCAACAAGAGGAGCCATCACGATGAGAAGCCTGCACACTGCAGCGAGAGCAGACCCTGCTTGCCATGACTAGAGAAAACCCATGTGCAGCAACGAAATCCCAATGCAACCTAAAATAAATAATAAAAATAAATTATTAAAAATAAACCACTGTGTATCAACTTGAAACACATCTAAAGAAAAAGTTATTGCTCATTTTCTGCCTTCTGAAAATTTGCATACTGCTTTGTTATATTTTATGGACAGTGTTCTTTGTATAAACTCAAATAGGTAATATATTTCAGCAACTGAAACATATTTAGTGTGTTAAAACCAAATCAGCATTAACTTCATCTGTAGACCTCAAGTCTAGATGAGCAGCTGTTTTAAACATGTGGTATACCTGATCAATATTCCCATACATTGTTACCAAAATATTGTACCAGTGACAGACTGGTTCCAAATAGGAAAAGGAGTACGTCAAGGCTGTATATTGTCACCCTGCTTATTTAACTTATATGCAGAGTACATCATGAGAAACACTGAGCTGGATGAAGCACAAGCTGTGATCAAGATTGCCGGGAGAAATATCAATAACCTCAGATATGCAGATGACACCACCCTTAAGGCAGAAAGCAAAGAACTCAAGAGCCTCTTGATGAAGGTGAAAGAGGAGAGTGAAAAAGTTGTCTTAAAGCTTAACAATCAGAAAACTAAGATCATAGCATCTGGTCCCATCACTTCATGACAAATAGATGGGGAAACAGAGGAAACAGTGACAGAGTTTATTTTTTGGGCTCCAAAATCACTGCAGATGGTGACTGCAGCCATGAAATTAAAAGACACTTACTCCTTGAAAGAAAAGTTATGACCAACCTAGACAACATATTAAAAAGCAGATTACTTTGACAGCCGAGGTCCATCTAGTCAAGGCTATGGTTTTTCCAGTGGTCGTGTATGAATGTGAGAGTTGGACTGTGAAGAAAGCTGAGTGCCAAAGAATCGATGCTTTTGAACTGTGGTGTTGGAGAAGACTCTTGAGAGTCCCTTGGACTGCAAGGAGATCCAGCCAGTCCATCCTTAAGGAAATCAGTCCTGGGTGCTCATTGGAAGAACTGGTGCTGAAGCTGAAGCTTTTGGGCACCTGATGCGAAGAGGTGACTCATTTGAAACAGCTCTGATGCTGGGAAAGATTGAAGGCAGGAGAAGGGGACGAGAGGATGAGATGGTTGGATGGCGTCACCGACTCAATGGACATGAGTTTGAGTAAACTCTGGGAGTTGGTGATGGACAAGGAGGCCTGGCGTGCTGTAGTCCATGGGATTGCGAAGAGTTGGACATGACTGAGCAACTGAACTGACAGCATGTTTGTACACTGTTTACCAAAGTGAAAGTGAAGTCGCTCAGTCGTGTCCAACTCTTTGCAACCTCATGGACTGTAGCCCATCAGGCTCCTCAGTCCATGGGATTTTCCAGGCAAGAATACTGGAGTGGGTTGCAATTTCCTTCTCCAGGGATCTTCCCAACCCAGGGATCAAACTGAGGTCTCCTGCATTGTAGGCAGATGCTTTACCGTCTGAGCTACCAGGGAAGAACTGAACTGACAGCATGTTTGTACACTATTTACCAAACGAGTATTTAATTTTGGAATATAGTTTTCGAATTACTCTTATGTATCTGGCTTCTAAACTGTCTTTTAAAGCCATTTGAAGTATTTGCTTTTCTTTTTAAAAAAATTATATTTATTTTTAAAAGTTGCTTGATGATTGCTGTACAATATTGGTTTGATTTCTGTCATACATCAACATGAATTAACCAGAGGTGTACATATGTCCCCTCCCTCTTGAATCTCTCTGTTTTATTTCCTAGTGGCATGTTTTATGTTGAAGTTAGAGATGTTGTGCTTTAATAATAATTAATGCACATTAAATAAAAAGATAATTACTTTTAAAATGTGGTAAAGTACATTAGCAATAGCAGTTTAGAATTATACTTGATGTTTGATAACCATGTTCATCTGCCTGCTCATGATACAAGGAGACTTGTCCTTTGACAGATTATTTTGCCAGATGCCCAGTGTTTCCTTCCCAGATAGAGAAGGTTGACTCACATGAGTCTGGCCTTGATCTTAATGGAGATCAGTTTATATATGTTGATAGTTTGTAGAGCTGCCAAGTAGCAACCAAAGATTTCATGAAGTTAATTCCTTGAAATGTCTTATGGGACAAACTTTTTGCTTCTTCTGCTCTGTTTTGCATAATTCTCAGGTAGTAAAGAAGCCTGGGAGAAAGAACAAGGAGATTTTTTGTTGTTTTCAGTGTGGAAGTTTGTCCTGCCCCAAGGAAGGCAGTATATTCTAGGAAAAATAACAGTGAATCTAGCCTATTTATTGCTCCACTTCTGGCTTTATCTTTAATTTCATGTGTTTAGGTGATTGCCCAGAAATGTCTTATGGGATGTTTTTAAAATAGAGGCAATATCACATGCTCTGAATAACCCTGAGAGATGTGAGGATAGGCAGACTTGAAGCTCTCCTTTTACTGTCCTTGTGGGATAGCATGGGCTATGTGAAATGCTACTAAACAAGCCAAAAGAATATAGCAAATATTGGCAAACAGATTGTATTGCTGATGAAACTGATTGTCCCAACTGTCAAAACTTAACGCTTCCAGAAGTTCCCATTATGATTACCCTTTGATTGAGCTGTTTGTGTATAGTACTTTAGCAAGCACTACAATAAAATTCCAAAGAATTAAAAGATGATGTAATTTATAAGGCTTGCATTTATAGAATGCTTCTATTCTTGAAAAGCACTTTCACAACTTTTCCTTTATTGTACATCGAAATAACTAAAATGGATTTTTATATCTACTTGTATGACATAGTGGTGGCAGACATAATTATTTCTATATGTATATCAGTTTATGATAGAAAAATCTTTTTCATAGATTATTTTGGAGGAAACTCACAGAGGTTGAATGATAAACTGAGGACATAACACTATTCGGTGACAGATTCAGATTTGAATACAGAGTTTTTGGTGTCTATCCTATCAAAATGTCTCTTGATGGAGAAAATAATCCACAGTAAACATTGGATGTGTTTTTTGTTAGCGTGTCAAGAAGATACAAACATAAAGATGAGACAACATTCTTTTCTTCTTTTAGTACTATATTAGCAAATGTGTAGCTAGCCTTCTGGTGGTATTACTAATCTAGAATAGCAACAAAATGACAGCAAAACTTGTAAGCACATTTGGAAGATAGAGAGACATGAAAGAAGGGTAAGATCTGATGGCAGCCTTAGGTCTTTGTTTTATTTTGTTTTTTCCAACTGTATGGATCACAGTAAACATCATTCATTGCTGATTTGAAGTCCTGTTAAATCCTCTAGTCTGTAGACCTCTGGTATATTTCCCTTGTAGCTCAGTTATGGCTGCTGTGAGACTATACGCTTAGAATTTATGGGAAGTGAAGCTTTAAATATCCCAAACATTGCAATATGGGTGGAAGGAGCTCTCTTCTTAAGGGAGCAGGATCAAGTATCTATTTTGAAGTTGAATCAACAGGCCGTTTTGTGGCACGCTGTTTTCAAGTTCAGAGAAACTGCAGCTTTGCCACTGTGTGAAAAATCTGGTGATTTGTGTGTGTCACATGGATAGAAAACACAGTCTTTCCTATTGAGAGGCTCTAATCTTAAGCAGGGCTTCCCCGGTGGCTCAGTGGTAAGAAGTCTGCCTGCCAATGTAGGAGATTCGAGTTTGATCCCTGTATTGGAAAGATCCCCTGGAGAAGGAAATGGCAACTCACTTCCGTATTCCTGTCTGGAGAATTCTATGGACAGAGAAATGTTGTGGGCTACAATCCATGGGTTCACAAAAGACGTGGACATGACTTAGTGACTAAACAACAACAGATTTTAAGCAAGAAAATTTAGTGTTCTCTGAGATGAATTTTCCTTTTTTTTTTAAAGTTAGTTCAAACCTGATGGATTGTAAGATTTTTTTTTTGGAGACTGTATACCTCAGTCTGAGACTCCTTAAATTTGTTTTGTTTAGAGATAACAAATATCTCTCAATAGAGATATTTAGAGAGATATATCTCTAATTAGAGATATTTATCTAAGATAGATATCTAACTAGAGATATCTCTGTTGGAGAAGACTCTTGAGAGTCCCTTGGACTGCAAGGAGATCCAACCAATCCATTCTGAAGGAGATCAGCCGTGGGATTTCTTTGGAAGGAATGATGCTGAAGCTGAAACTCCAGTACTTTGGCCACCTCATGCAAAGAGTTGACTCACTGGAAAAGATTCTGATGCTGGGAGGGATTGGGGGCAGGAGGAGAAGGGGACGACAGAGGATGAGATGGCTGGATGGCATCACTGACTCGATGGATGTGAGTCTGAGTGAACTCCGGGAGTTGGTGATGGACAGGGAAGCCTGGCGTGCTGGGAATCATGGGGTCGCAAAGAGTTGGACACAACTGAGTGACTGAACTGAAGTGAACTAATGAGATAATTTTCCTCTCAAAATTTAAAATGATCCATGAGCATGATTATCCTCCATAAAATAAGTAATACCCAGAATATGAATGTTTGGTATAAAAAATGTTAAATAAATTGTTAATTCTTGCAACAATACTGTTTAACACTCATTGTATATTTATTAAGTGCTAAGCACCAAGAACTTTTTGTAGTTCCTAATTCTTTAGATGAAAGTTATAAATAAATATGAAATAGCTTTTCAAATATGAATGTGGAAATACTTTTGTATTGTTAAAATTCAGCATTCTTGGAAATGGCTTATGAGCTATATAATATTCATTTAACAGGGGTAGAATCTGAGGCTCAGAGAAATGTGATATTGCACATGGTTGTTTTTATTTATTGGTTGCAGTTTATTGAGTACTTACTCAGTGCCTGGCACTGTATTAAACACTTTACTTGCATCATTATGTGTAATCCTAGAAACCTCACTGTAAGGGAAGTACTATTTCAAACACTTTTTCCATACAAGGAAATTGAGGTTTAGAGTGTTTAAGTAACTTGCCCTTAGATTACATAACTAGTAGTAGTAAGTACCGGAGAAGGCAGTGGCACCCTCCTCCAGTACTCTTCCCTGGAAAATCCCATGGACGGAGGAGCCTGGTGGGCTGCGGCGTCGCACAGAGTCGGACACGTCTGAAGCAACTTAGCAGCAGCAGCAGTAATAAGTACTAGAGTAGGAAATAGCCACTAATGTATAGACACCTTTGAAATATAACAAGGTACCCCCTTGTGGAGAAAGTTAGATAACTGAAACTTCTTCCTGGTTGCCACATCACTCTAATCAGTAGCCTGGGGATGGGTTAGGTGCCACTTCTTACAGAAAATGGAGCCCCTGGGTGGATGGCTTGGTGAGCTGAACATGGGCAGAAGTTCATTCCCATTTTGCTTTTTTGACAAAGAGAAAAAGGTGCCTTTATTCTATGCATAAACTTTATCACCCTACACAATGGTCTCTAAGCCAGGTATTCAGTCTATGTCTGTCTGACTTCAGAGCCTGTAGTCTACTTAGTAGCATTTTTTGTTGTTTTAGTTGCTAACTTGTGTCTGACTCCATAACCCCCTGGACTGTAGCCCACCAGGCTTCTCTGTCCATTGGATTCCCCAGGGAAGAATAATGGAGTGGGTTGCCATTTCCTGCTCCAGGGGAATCTTCCCAACCCAGGGATCAAACTTGGTGTCTCCTACCTCACAGGTGGAGCCACCAGGAAGCCCACTGCCAATTAATTGCAAAGTTACTTTCATCCCCCCCTTTATTTTTCTGACCACGAACACTTTACTCTTTCTGTTGTGTAGCGTGCAGGTTGGCTGACTTACAAATGACACTGGAGTTTCCATACTATGCTATGCCTGTTGCCCAGTTGCACTGGCATTGTTTGCTGGGGTGGGATTTAGCGGGGAAGAGCTAAAGAGTTATAACTCATATGTCTCATAAAAGTTTTTGGTTAAATGTAGCTCAAGACTTGTGTTAAATTCCTGACTTCATCACCTAGTTAGCTGTATGATTTTGATCATGTTAGGGAAAGAATGTAGTATAATGGTTAAGAGCATAGACTTTGGGCTGACTCCCTGGGATCAGATTCTAGATGTTACTTATTGTGTGAACTTGGGAAATTTAGTTTATGTCTTTAGGTCATGCCTGTAATTTTAGAGGTAGAGTAGGAAACAGTAGTTCCTATCCCATTCAGTTGTGAGAATTACTGTATGAGTTAAATATATAAAGTTCTTAAACAGCAACCTAGACAGCATATTAAAAAGCAGAGACATTACTTTGCCAACAAAGGTCCGTCTAGTAAAAGCTGTGGTTTTTCCAGTAGTCATGTATGGATGTGAGAGCTGGACTGTAAAGAAAGGTGAGTGCCAAATAATTGATGCTTTTGAACTGTGGTGTTGGAGAAGACTCTTGAGAGTCCTTTGGACTGCAAGGAGATCCAACCAGTCAATCCTAAAGGAAATCAGTCCTGGGTGTTCTTTGGAAGGACTGATGCTAAAACTCCAGTACTTTGGTCACTTCAAGCAAAGAACTGACTCATTTGAAAAGACTTCGATGCTGGGAAAGATTGAAGGTGGGAGGAGAAGGAGACGACAGAGGATGAGGTGGTTGGATGGCATCACCCACTCAATGGACATGAGTTGGAGTAAACTCCGGGAGTTGGTGGTGGACAGGGAGGCCTGGCGTGATGCTGTCCATGGGGTCACAAAGAATTGGACACGACTGAGCAACTGAACTGAGCTGAACTGTACTTAGAACAGTGTCTGGCACATAAGTATTATTTAAGTGCTAGCTTATATTTTGTTATTGTTATTAGTATTACATCATTATGAGTTTGTGCCTGTAAGTCAAAGCAGTTTGATTTGCTGCAACATCAGTGATCATCTAAATATGGTCTCTTGGGAAAATTCCCTGGCAGTCCAATGGTTAAGACTCCGTGCTTCCACTGAGTCGATCCCAGGTTCAATCTCTGGTCAGGGAAATAAGATCCCACATGCTGTTCAGTGAAGCCAAAAATAAAGAAGAAGAAAAATATCCTCAAAGAAATATGGTCTCTTGGGACTTTTTCCTGCCAGACAGGAATTTTCTTGTGTCAAACTACTTGCTTTAGGGTTACTACCCCAATTCCTAAAAGAAGCTTGCACAGCCATACAGCATACTCCATTTTTTTATTTCCTGAAAAAATGATGCCTGTACTACAGTGGTAGAAATCTGTTTGGATTGTGAACGTTTAAGAATTACATTTTAAGTAGATTGCTCTAGATTATAGCTGTCAACAATTAGTTATATATAAAACATTTCTTTTGGATCATTAGGCAATTTGGGAGCATCTCTAAAGAAACTTTGTAACTCAGTGGAAGTTCTTAGAGATTATAATAGCATTATCATTGCCTGTTGTAGTCATTGTCAGTATACTTGTTTTTAATGGGACTTTTTCTGTATTCAAAGAATAGTGCAGTCATAGAGACTCCCTTGTTGACATTGCTTTGGCT
Source organism: Nanger dama (assembly GCA_917880005.1). Classification (NCBI taxonomy): domain Eukaryota; kingdom Metazoa; phylum Chordata; class Mammalia; order Artiodactyla; family Bovidae; genus Nanger; species Nanger dama. Next base: position 16,915,353 of record CAKJTW010000028.1, on the reverse strand, counting down.
CATCTAGCATATTACCTGCATAGCTTTTGCCATATGTTTTGTTCCCTGACCTTCCCTGTCTGCCTTTTTTTCCTCTCTCTACTCTCCATCCTTATTTCAGCATGTGTCCTGAGAAGTTTTGATCAGAGTTTTAATCTCAGAATCCATAAATTTAAGCTTAAGATTTGTACTTGAACTATATTAAAGCACAGAGTATATGAAAAAGCTAATGGGCATTTCAAAAAGCAATAAATGATAAAAATTGCCAATAAACAGTTTTATCAGTCAAAATCTCCCAAGGAAGACAGAAACCATCTCATATATTCTCAGGTGTTTACAACAGAAGGAATTTTATATGAGAAAATTGTAACACAGGTAATGGAAGAGCAGAGAACCAAATGAGAGATGGTGAAATAATATGATTGCAAAAGGAAGTCACTACTACCACCCCTTGCAGCTGAAGAAACACAGGGAGGTGCAACATTATTGCACAGAGTTACAAACATTGTTTTTTTTTGGCGGGGGGAAGCGGGGAAGTATTTCATTTGGTTAGTTAAAAGCAAGTACAATGTGATTCAGTTCGGTTTCTTCTTTCTTCTTCCCCCCGCCTCTTAAAAGCACAGAAAGCCCCGTAAAAATTGCTATTTTGAAAGGGAAGCTTCTCACGTTTTCTTGGAGGGTGCCAGCCTGCACGTCAATGCTAAAGGATAAAAGTATTTTTAAAAAGCCATAAAAATGGGAATAACATCACCTAGTTTTATATTTTTCTTAGTCTCTAAAAGAGAGGAGAAGAACTTAAGGTGTAGCCAAAGTGGTCTAAGGAGTAATACTAGTTAAATATAAGCCAGTGTTTTTCCCTGTGGAAGAATTCTGACCTCCCACTCCACGAGAATGTTCTTTGAAGGAACCTTTGTCCTATATCATCCCCAAAGAGGAGCCTGACAGGCTACAGTCCATGGGATTGCAAAGAGTCGGACACGACTGAGCAATTTTCACTTTTTTAATGCTGTATCTTGCCCAAAGATATAGGCTAGTATTTGATTCTCAAAGAGATGGTGTATAAAATCTCTGCCACTCAGAGAAAGTGAAATATCGTTATTAAAGCAATATTCCTCTTTTCTGCAAGCATAAATAGGCAGCTTTCTGCTTCTGGAAATGATTATCTAACTCCAACTTGCCCGTGGGTGGATTAGCCTCATTGATGAGTGTTGGTCAAGAAACAAGCTAATGACTTTGCTGAATTTACCAGTATTTGGATTTTTCTAAAAGAAGAAATCACAAAACCGTAAGGTTAAACTGATTATCAAGGCTCTGTTTATTTCCTTGACTTTGAGAACTTCAGTCATTTTTAAAAACTCTTCCCTTTCTTTAATATCACTTAAAATTTCGGTTGAAGGAATTTAAAGGCAGATTTAAGAAGTAATGTCAAAGAGGACAGTGATAAAACATTTAGAAATAGAAGTTTGAAAAATGCAATATTATTTCATAGGATGAGCTTCAAACTTAAAAGGCTAAAATTCTGTTTGTAATTCTGCCTCTGTTCATGTGTATCATTAAGGTTATATTCCTTAACCTTTCCATGTCTGTGCCTCCAGTCTCCTTGTAGGATCGTATTATTACTATTTGTTGAAGAAACTTGGCGTGAGGTTTGAATGAGTTCCGTAAAATTTGCTTTAGCATAAAGGCCTCTCAGCCCCAAAATACAGTAATACTCTTTGTTATGGTCTGAATGTTTGTGTCCTCCAAAAATTCATGTGTTTGAGCTCTAATCTTCAGTGTGGCTGTGTTTGGAGTCAGGGTCTGTGGGGAGGCAATTAAGATGAAGTCGTAAGAGTCAGGCCTCAATCCACCAGAGTTACCATTATAAGAAGTGGGAAGAGCACTGCACAGCACAAGGATGGCTGTCTGCAGGAGGAACATTCCCACCCAAAACCAACCCCATCAGACCTTTATCTGGGACGTTTAGCCTGTGGAACTGTTGAAAAATAAGTCTTTTGTTTAAGTTACTCCATCTGTGGTATTTTTGTTATGGCAGCCCATGTAGATTAAGATACCCCTGACACTGTGATATCTTTAAATCCTACAAAACTTTAAAATCTTAATTCAAGAAATGACTCCCTAAAAACCTGGTTTTAATACTTAAGAGTCACACTTGAAGGGTATTAATGCAGCATTGTAAATCAACTATAGTTCAATAAAATATATTTAAAAAAAGAGAAAGGAGTACTTATTTAGCACCAGGCATTGTTTTGGGTGCATTTTTAAAAATGTATTTAATAATTTTATCCTCCCAAGAACTGTAGGTGGTAGTTATTTTTGTCCTTATTTTACAGATAAGGCAACTAAGACTTGCAGAAGGTTGTATAATTAGTTAAGTAATGGGAATGAGATTCAAACATAGTCCTTCTAAAGCTTTTAAATCGTGCTCTAATTCCCAGAAAGTTAGTGAAGTGACTTACGATTGTAGAGCTATTGAATAATTAGAGAAGTGAAGCTCAATATTGCTAACACTTTGCAGTCCGTTTTTAATGTAAATGCTAACCACTGGCTTCCCTGGTAGCTCAGACAGTAAAGAATCCACCTGCAATGTGGGAGACTTGGGTTGATCCCTAGGTTGGGAAGATCCTCTGGAGAAGGGCATGGCAATCCACTCCAGTATTCTTGCCTGGAGAATTCCATGGACAGAGGAGCCTGGCAGGCTACAGTCTATGGGGTCACAAAGAGTCTGACACGACTGAGTGACTTTCACTTTTCAAAGCCCAACCATTAGTAATGAGAAACATCAGATGTTGAACGAAATGAGTTTCATATGGAACCAACCTTAAGTCACAAAATGAGCCTGATATTTAGAATCTCTCTTTTTGTCTCTCACAGAATGGAAGTAACAGCTGATAAGAAAGATGAACAGTACTGACATATGATTTACTGACCTATCCATTCCAGAAAACAAATTCTAAGGTACAAAGAAAATGAAGTTATCTTATGGCCAGTTACTTTTTCTCACTGTCAAATGATGGTACTTTTTGGTATTTTATGATAGCCACTGCCATACCTCATCACTTTGAAAACTCTTTGTCAGGTGTGAAGGTTGACTTTTCCCAAATTCCATTTTTGATTAGTAGAGTAAACTTATATATATAGGTGTTAATCTAAAAAGCTTGCTTTTTTTTCTCTCTCTCTTTTATTGACTTTGGATTTGAATTCTCAGCTCCTTATCTTTGAGCTGTATAGCTAATCTTGGGCAAGGTACTTGATCCTTCTGAGCTCCCACTCCATCCCATTGGGAGTAATAGAATTACCTTCAAAGCGTCATTGTAAAGATTCAGCATGCTTGTGAAACACTTAATTATCACAAAGACAGGCACATATAATGGCCTAAAAATGTTAGCTGATATCATTGTGAACTATGGTTCACAATGCCACCATGCCTCTGATATGGGGGAAATAACATCAATTTTAGAGGATTATAAAATGGTACTTTTACCTTCTGAATATTTCTAAAACCTTGATTCAAGAAATGAGCTTCTAGTACTAATTTATTTTTTCATATACTCAGGAGACCTAAATTTAAAACCCTGTGGATAAATAAAATACAGCTGACCCTTGAATATGCAGGGGTTAGGGGTACTGCTCTTCTATTTGGTGAAAAATCCCCTTATAATCTAGTAGTCAGCCCTCCGTGTGTGTAGTTCCTCTGTATCCATAGTTCTGAATCCTTGGATAGTGTTGTACCGTAGTCTTTACTGTTAAAAAAACCATGTGTAAGTGCAATTCAAACTCACATTGTTCAAATTAAGCGTCAGTTGTAGTTCTTAATGGCTACTGGGATTGATAGAACTAAAAATATGTTTCTAATGACAGTATATATGATTTTAAATTGATGTATCTGATATGATACAATAATGTGGATTAAAAAAGCTGCATGCATGAAGTTCCATGAGAAGACTGTGTCATAGTGAGTACTTATCTATTAATAAAAGGAGACAAGTCAGAAGAAATAAACAAGTATTAATAGATCTCTGTGCCTGAAATGACTAATGAGGAATGAAAGCAGTTCATGTTGCCAATTAAGATTCTGAATTGAAAAAAAAAGTTTAATTATAGTAGTAGGATTTTTGGAATTAAAAATGAACATGTACAGTTCTAAAATACTGTTGAGCATCTCTATAGACATGGATTGTGCTAGGTTACTGTGAATACAGTTTTAAGTAAGATAGACTTCCTACCCTCAACCAGACACAGACAACGATAGAAAAAAAACCCCTAAGTATGTTTTTTTTTTTTAATTGCTGCAGTAACAAATTTCCATACACTTAGTGGCTTAAAAGTGCATAAATTTATTAGCTTCAGTTCTATAGGTCAGAAATCTGATGGATCTTACTGGGTTAAAATCAAGGTGTCAATAATGCTGTGTTCTTTTAAGCCATCCACATTCCCTTGGCTCATAATCCTTTTCCTCCATCTTCAAAGCCAGCAGCAATGGGGGTCCACTTCTTTTCACACAGACATCTCTGAGGCTCCATATCTGTGAACAGTTTTCTGATTTTAAGGACTCATGTGTTTGAACTGGGCCTACCTGAATAATCCTGGATGGTTATTTTAAATCCTTAACTACGAAGTCCTTCAGTTCAGTTCAGTTCAGTCGCTCAGTCGTGTCCAACTCTTTGCGACCCAATGAATCACAGCACGCCAGGCCTCCCTGTCCATCACCAACTCCCGGAGTTTACTCAAACTCATGTCCATTGAGTCGGTGATGCCATCCAGTCATCTCATCCTCTGTTGTTCCCTTCTCCTCGTGCCCCCAATCCCTCCCAGCATCAGGGTCTTTTCCATTGAGTCAGCTCTTCGCATCAGGTGGCCAAAGTATTGGAGTTTCAGCTTTGGCATCAGTCTTTCCAATGAACACCCACGACTGATCTCCTTTAGGATGGACTGGTTGGATCTCCTTGCAGTCCAAGGGACTCTCAAGAGTCTTCTCCAACACCACAGTTCAAAAGCGTCAATTCTTTGGCACTCAGCTTTCTTCACAGTCCAACTCTCATATCCATACATGACCACAGGAAAAACCATAGCCTTGACTAGACAGACCTTTGTTGGCAAAACAATGTCTCTGCTTTTGAATATGCTATCTAGGTTGGTCATAACTTTCCTTCCAAGGAGTAAGCGTCTTTTAATTTCATGGCTGCAGTCACCATCTGCAGTGATTTTGGAGCCCCAAAAATAAAGTCTGCCACTGTTTCCACTGTTTCCCATCTATTTCCCATGAAGTGATGGGACCAGATGCCATGATCTTCGTTTTCTGAATATTGACCTTTAAGTCAACTTTTTCACTCTCCTCTTTCACTTTCATCAAGAGGCTTTTTAGTTTCTCTTCACTTTCTGCTATGAGGGTGGTGTCATCCTTCTTAGGCACATCTATATAGACCCTTTTACCATTTAAGGTAACATATTCATGGATTTTTCAGAATTAAAATGTGGACATATTTTAGGAATACTATTTTGCCTGCCATACCAAGGAACTGTGTATGGAAGAATAAAAGTTGGGCACCTAACCCATTTTAGGGGTCCAGGAAAACCTTTCAGGGCAGATCAGCTGAGTCTTGAATGAAGAAATGAAAGAGGCCTATAGAGAGGTAGTTGCCTGGTCATTCTCAATGGTGGAGAGGCATATGTGAGTATATTGTATATGGAAATGTGAAAGATCATGCCCTGTTTGTTTTCAAGGAATCACACATTCAAGATGTTGTATGTGATGGTGGAATGGGGAGAGAGATTTGATTACAGTGGAACTTTGCATATTATGCTTCAGAGCTTAGGTTTATTTTACAAACAGTGGCATGACATTGAAGAATTTGAAACTGGGGGTGACATGACCCAGATTTAAACTTTAGATGGATCATTCTCAGCTGTCTTGAGAGAGAATAAGACTGGAGGTAAAGAGACAGTCAAAAGGCTGTTACTTTTGTTCAGTTCAGTTCAGTCGTTCAGTCATTTCTGACTCTTTGCAACCCCATGAATCGCAGCACGCCAGGCCTCCCTGTCCATCACCAACTTCGGGAGTTCACTCAGACTCACATCCATCGAGTCCGTGATGTCATCCAGCCATCTCATCCTCTGTCGTCCCCTTCTCCTCCTGCCCCCAATCCCTCCCAGCATCAGAGTCTTTTCCAATGAGTCAACTCTTTGCATGAGGTGGCCAAAGTACTGGAGTTTCAGCTTTAGCATCATTCCCTCCAAAGAAATCCCAGGGTTGATCTCCTTCAGAATGGACTGGTTGGATCTCCTTGCAATCCAAGGGACTCTCAAGAGTCTTCTCCAACACCACAGTTCAAAAGCATCAAATCTTTGGTGCTCAGCTTTCTTCACAGTCCAACTCTCACATCCATACATGACCACTGGAAAAACCATAGCCTTAGGATACTTTTGTTCAGGTATCTTCATATGTAGTTCAGTTAAGTTTTTGGCTTATATGACTGAGTCATACCATCTGGGCTTCCCTGGTGGCTCAAAGGTTAAAGCATCTGCCTGCAATGCGGGAGACCTGGGTTCTATCCCTGGTTCGGGAAGATCTCCTGAAGAAGGAAATAGTAACCCACTCCAGTATTCTTGCCTGGAGAATCCCATGGATGGAGGAGCCTGGTGGGCTACAGTCCACGGGGTTGAAAAGAGTTGGACACGACTGAGTGACTTCACTTTCACTTTCATACCATCTGAGATAGAAGAAAACAGAAAGAAAGGCTTGAGAGATCTAAGATAATAATTGCAGGAGAGCCAGGTTCAATCCTGGGTTGAGAAGATCCCCTGGAGAAGAAAATGGCCACGCACTACAGTATTCTTTCCTGGAAAATCCCATGGACAGAGGAGCCTGGTGGGCTGCAGTCCATGGTGTTGCAAATCTAGCACATTAAGTTGATGAATTTATGAAGAATGAAAATAAGGGTTTAGGATTTGTTTGAGTGCTGAGTCTCCCACACACACACTTTTTAAGTGACTAATTTGGTCACAAGGTTTCTGAAGTTCAGCTTTCTTATCTGAAAAATGAAAATTTAAATTGAGAGTTTTCATAGGAATTAAGAGAATTTATGAATGAACAGAAATCTGTCTAATTTGGGGAGCGATTGCACTGGTGGTTTTGTCTTATCTCATTAGGTTCTTAACTTTTAATTGAAGCACACACTAGATGATCACGTCAACTTTTAAATAAACCTCTTAAGGAAACACAGAAAATGTTAAGACTCTTAAAATGACATGTACTATCCATTAGAGTGAAAATTTTCAAAGGAGAAAAAGAAGATTGAAATAAAGAGTAATCCATCTTTGATCTTGAAAACAAAGGAAAAAAATGACATAATTTGTTTTTAAAATTGCATTTATTTCTGCACAAAATAAAAGACTCTTTCATACAGAATCTCTTGATTCTTTTAAATGAAGTCATTTTGGTATTATAAAAATTTGCCCCTCTTGTCCGGGTTGCAGGATAGACGTGACCTCTTAAAAAATTTGGTTTATTGCCAGTAATAATAGGGTCTGGAGAATTTCCCTACTAAGGATTTTGGTAATTCATTTCTTGATTTAAACACCTTTTAGTAAATCTAGGATTTAATATTAATTTTAGAACTAGGCAAATCAACCTTGAACTCTATGCATTATAGGAACTAAGTTATCAAGATGATAACTGATTTTATTTTATTTTAATCATTTTAATTAATTTTAGGTCTATTTTTATTTCATAGGTGTTAGCATGTGAAAAAAAGTCTTAGTATTGATGAAATGTACTATCTGTATTTATTTATTTGTTTTTAACAGCTTATTGAGTTATGATTAAGATAACATACAGTCCACTCATTTAGAGTGTATGATTATTTTTTAGTATACCCATAGAGTTGTACAGCCATCACCCTAGTCATCACCACAACCATCAAACCCATACCCATTTCCCCCTCAGTCCTTCCAGTTATAGGTAACCAATAGTATACTTCCTGAATGGATTTACCTACTCTGGACATTTCTCTAATAGAATCATATACTGTGTAACCTTAAGGGGGAAGGTTAGGTTATTGATTTGAGAGTTTCCATCAGAGCATCACTTTAGCTACATTCTATACGTTTGTTATATTGCATCTTCATTTTCATTAGTCTCGAAGTATCTTCTCATTTCCCTTGTGATTTCTTCTTTGTTCCATTGATTATTTAGAAGTTTACATTAATTTCCATAAATTTGTGAATCTCCAGATTTCCTTCTGTTTCTTATTCCAAATTTTATTTTTATGGTCAGAAAACACACCTTATTTTTTTTTAATCGAAGGATAATTGCTTTCCAATGTTATGTTAGTCTCTGCTGTACAACAACATGAATCAGCTATAAATGTACATATATCCCCAGCCCCACCCCAGTCTCACCCCTTTAGGTCGTCACCAAGCTGAACTCTCTGTTATATAGCAGCTTCCCACTAGCTATCTGTTTTACACGTGATAGTGTATAATGTCAGTGCTACTTTCTCAATTTGCCTCACCCTGTCCTTCCCCTGCTGTGTCCACAAGTCCAGAGAATATATTTTCTGTGGTTTCAGTCTTTCTAAATTTATTGATTCTAGTTTTATCGCTTAGTTTTTGATGTCTTATGTTCCTTTTCTTCTGTTTACTCTTTACTGCTTTCTTTGTATTATGTGAATATTTTCTAGTGTAACCTTTCTATTCCTCTGATGATTATTTTCACTATTTTTTTTTAAAATTTATTTTCTTACTGGGTGCTCTAGGGCTTACCATAGTTAACTTGCCAAAAGTAGTTAAGTAGTTAAGATTTACACTAAATTTCAGTGAAACATCAAAGTATTCTCAAATTTAGCTATATTTCCTCCTCCCCTTCTGTGCTATTGTTATTTGTATTATAGCTATATATGTTAAAAACTTAGTAGTGTGGTAATGATCACTTTATGTAATTTTATGCAGAGAGAAGAATGGAAGCAAGCATATTTTTATAGAACTTCTTATATTGACTCTTCTTACTTACCACTTGCTGTCTTCCTTTTTTTTAATTCAAGTAATTTTTGTTATCATTTCCTTACTCCAGTGCAACTTTGCTCCTACTTACTTATTTTATGTTGTTATTGTTGAATATATTACTTTCCTACACATTAAAGGCTCCTTCCTAAATATTACTTTCCTAAATATTAAAATACAGCTGCTGCTGCTACTGCTAAGTCGCTTCAGTTGTGTCCGACTCTGTGTGACCCCATCTATGTACATATATATAACTGCTTTTAAATAGTTAAGTGAAGAAATACGCATTTGTGCTATATAGCCACATAATTACCTTTATTGAAGTCCTTTGATTCTTTAATGTGAATTTGAATTTCTTCTGGGGTCATATACTTTCAACCTGAATAGTTTCCTTTTTATTTCTTGTAAGGCAGGTCTGCCATCAGTGAATTCTTTCAATGTTTGTTTATCTGGGAATGTATTTATCTGTCTTCATTTTGAAAGATGATTTTACTGAATATAAGATTCTTTTTTATTTGGCTGTGTTGCATGGCGAGTGGGATCTTAGTTCCCTGACCAAGAAATTAACCTGTGGCCCCAGGATGAAAGCTCAGTGTCTCACCCATTGAACTACCAGGGAAGTCCTCTGACTGTTAGATTCTTGGTTCACATATTTATTTGGTTTCAGCACTTTGAATATGTCATTCCACTTTCTTTTAGCCTTCATTATTTCTGATGAAAAAATCTGCTGTTAACCTGTTTGGGATTTCCTTGTGAGTGAGAAGTTGTTTTTCTCTTGCTGTTTCAAGATATTTACTGTTGATATGTCTTATATATGTATGTTTGATATCTCTTAGTGCTTTCCTGCATGGAATATGTTGAGCTTCTTGGAAATGTAGATTGTTATAGCCCAATTTGGGGAGTTTTTAGCCATTATTTCTTTGATTATATTTTCTCTTCCTTTCTCTACTTCTGTGAAAAAAGTTTTCTTCTTTCTTCTCATGTTGCTGTTTTTTATGGTTTTCCATTTTCTCTGAGACTGTTGATATGTATTCATTATTTTTTTCTCCATGTTCTTCAGATTGTACAGTCTCTATCCATCTATATCCAAGTTTCTGATAATTTATATTATATTTACTAATTTATATTATATTTACTAATTTATATTATACTTAATGTTGAGTCCCTGAGATGAATTTTTCTTCTTGGTTGTCATACTTCTCAACTCCTAAATTTCCACTATTTAAAATAATTTTTATTCTCATTGTTTACTTTAAAAAAATTAATTTTTGGCTGAGCCTGATCTTCATTGCTTCATGGGCTTTTCTCTAGTTGTGGCACACAGGAGCTAATCTTTGTTGCAATGTGCTTCTCTTTGTTGTGGAGCACCGGCTCTTGGGTGCTTGGGCTCAGTAGTTGTGGCTCCCAGGCTCTCAAGCATAGGCTCAGTCATTACAGTGCATGGGCTTAGTTGCTCCTCTGTGCCATGTGGGATCTTTCCAGATCAGGAATCGAACCCACATCTCCTGCTCTGGCAGGTGGAGTTTTACCACTGAGCCACCAGGGAAGCCCAGCTTCCTTTACGGTTTAAATCATTTGCATTTTTTTCTTTAACTCTGTAGGCATATTTATAATAGTTGTTTCAAAGTCTTTACCTGTTAAGTCCAACATCTGAACATTGTTCAAAGGCAGTTTCTGTTTTCTCTTTTTTCCTGGGTAGGGAGCATACTTTTCTGTTTCTTTGCATGTCTTATATAATTTTTGCCAAAAACTGGACATTTTTGAAATTAATTTTTTTGGTGTATGGTTGATTTACAGTGTTGTGTTTCTGCTGAATAGCAAAGTGAATCAATTTTACATATACATATATTCACTCTGTTTTAGATTTTCCCATATAGATCATTACAGAGTACTGAGTTGAGTTCCCTGTGCTCAAGTCCTTGTCAGTTATCTATTTTATATGTAGTAAAAACTGGACATTTTAGGGAACATATTGTAGCAACTGAGGCTATAAGTCCACCCCCTAGTTCTGACACACTCACTGAATTGGCTGTTGTTATTTGCTTGTTTATGACTTCCCTGGTGGCTCAGATGGTAAAGCGTCTGTCTACAATGAGAGAGACCTGGGTTTGCTCCCTGGGTCGGGAAGATTTCCTGGAGAAGGAAGTGGCAACCCACTCCACTACTCTTGCCTAGAAAATCCCATGGACAGAGGAGCCTGGTGCAGGCTCCTGATGCAAGTGGCTTGATTAGACCATTGTAGTGAAGTCTTTTTTCCCTGTGGGCTTCTGTGGTGGCTTAGCTCCTGCAGTGCAGGAGACCCAGGTTCAGTCCCTGGGTCGGAGGATTCCCTGGAGAAGGCAAAGGCACCCCACTCCAGTACTCTTACCTGGAAAATCCCAAGGATGGAGGAGCCTGGTAGGCTGCAGTCCATGGGGTCGCGAAGAGTCGAACACGACTGAGCGACTTCACTTTCACGTTTCACTTTCATGCATTGGAGAAGGAAATGGCAACCTACTCCAGTGTTCTTGTCTGGAGAATCCCAGGGACGGAGACTCTGTGCGATGGGGTCGCACAGAGTTGGACATGACTGAAGTGATTTAGTAGCAGTAGCAGCAGCAGCAGGGGTAATTTTGCAGCAGTCTTTGAGGTTGCTTTCTAAACCCAGGACTCTTCTTAGCTGCTTCCCACCCCCTGGTTCTCCTTGTAAAATTCTAGCTGTTCTATGGGTTAGCTTGTTACTCTCAAAGGTTTACCAGTGCCTTAATTGCTTACTACCAAAATCTCTATTATCTTCTGTAGTTTCCACACTATTAACTTTCCCACACTGTGTTCCAAATAAAGTCATTTCCCTTGGGGAGCACTTTGGAGCTTTCTGTCTTCTGTGTCCTGCCTTTACCCCAGAGCTAAACCTCTGCCACTGCCCTGGAGCAGACAGTGAAGATAGTGGTCCCTTTTCTTGTAATGATACCATTTCTTGGTCTTCTGGGGTTCTTCTGTTGTGGAAACTTTAAATCTGTGAGCAAGGTGGAGCAAGGGTAGTTGAGATCCCGGCATTCTTGGCTTGCCTGCTGTGGTAGAACTTCATCCTATGAGTGGGAGTTGGGGCTGGCTGGAAGAAGTGAAGCCCAGAGCTCTAGGCTGCTCTTTCTTCTTACAGAGCTTCTGCATCACATAAGTGGAAGTAGGAGAAATGCAGGTGGACTGCCCCACCTATTAGATAGCATAATTCTCAATTGGGATTTGGGAATAGAGGAAGCCCTACATTCTTGATTGCTCTCATCTGGAATAGACTTTCTGTCATACTGAACACTACTGTGACTGTGGTCTAAAGTTTCTTACTAATTAAGAAATTATTTACAAATCAAGAAAACAATACCTATTTGTAGTCTGTATAATGTTAATCCAGTAATTTCTTTATCTAATACTTATACAAAACTATAGTATATCAGGATACTGTAAAATGGCAAGAGTTGCAATAATTTTTTAAAATAGGGTTTTTATGTTATACGTGTTACAGGCTAGTATAGAACATGCAGCAGACATTGAGCAGATATATTGTTCATTGTTTTTCATTATGCCTATACAGCTGAAAATACTGAAAATATGTAACCATATGTCCTTGGGCCTTATTGGATGTGGAATGCAGTGAAGTATTTTTTGAATCCAGTGTCTGTGATTGGTTCATAATAGTATTAAATCAGAAGGTTGCCTTTTATTGCTGTTACATGTTATCAAGTAGAAAAAGCCTTTAGGCATGAACTAGCAGAAGGTGAAACATGTAGTTTCATTAGTTCCAGAGACTTGATTACAGTGTGTAATAGTTGCACACCTCACTGCTGAGTCACAAATCCTTGCTACTCTTAAACCTGTTACTCTTAAATTTTGGGGAAGATTATTTTGGATTATATAGATGAGTTTGCTATAACCACAAGAGTCCTTATAATAAGGGAGCAGGAGGAAGTGAAAGTTAGTGGCAAATGTGATGTGAGAAAGAGGTCATGAGCCAAGGAATGGAGGAGGGGTCTAGAAGTGGAACAGTGTAAGGAAGGATTCTTATCTCAGAGCCTCTAGAAGACCAAAACCTTGAGTTTATTTAGCCCAGTGAGACTCATTTTAAATTTCTGACCTCCAGAACAGTAGGAGAATAAGAATGTGTTGTTTAAAAATACTAATTTTATGGTAATTTATTACAGAGACAATAGGAAACTAATAAAACAAGGAAGAAGTGACTTACTGTAACTGTGTGGTGAAGGTAGTCTGCTGCTGCTGCTGCTAAGTCGCTTCAGTCGTGTCCGACTCTTTGCGACCCCATAGATGGTAGCCCACCAGGCTCCCCCATTCCTGAGATTCTCTAGGCAAGAACACTGGAGTGGGTTGCCATTTCCTTCTCCAATGCATGAAAATGAAAGGTGAAAGTGAAGTCGCTCAGTTGTGTCCGACTGTTTGCCACCCCATGGACTGCAGCATTTCAGGCTCCTCCGTCTATGGCAAGAGGACTGGAGTGGGGTGCCATTGCCTTCTCCAGAAGGTAGTCTAGTGCTAAGAAAATATTTGTATTCCCTGAGTTCTTTGATTTTTGTTTCAGGAACAAGTTGACTGACTTTTTAAAGTTTTACTTCACTGCATTCCACATCCAGTAAGGCCCAAGGACAATTGATTACATATATAGTTCTTCGTAGAACTATATCCTAGCAGTTAGACTCCAGTATTCTTGCCTTGAGAATCCCAGGGATGGGGAGCCTGGTGGGTTGCCATCTATGGGGTTGCAGAGTCAGACACGACTGAAGTTACTTAGCAGCAGTAGCAGACTGCACTGAGGTTATCTAATGCCACCTTTCTTCTTTTTTAAGAGTGAAATGAGAAGTAGATCAGAGCAGAAAAGTTTGAATTCATACAAATAATCCTATAGCTTATTATTATACGTTACCACATCCGTGCTTTCCTTTTTTTCTGTTACTAATATGATTGCTTGTATTGTCTCCTCAAAAACAAGACTTAAAATTAACCTTTCAAGGCTAATAATTTCTACCATCACAGGCTTATCTAAGGCTCTTCGTTTTTAAGCAAATACAAGCTTCTTTCAGAAGTAAATGGATTTTAAAAGCACAATGAAAGGAATGTTCCCTTTAAATGATTAGCTAGTAAGTTTCACAAATACAATATTTTTAAAACTGATTAATGTTTAATGCAGTTTTTAAATTGAGAAATTTTGAGAAATTTAATGATAACTGCCATGTATTAAATAATTATCACATGAAGGATATTCAACATTGATATGAGAAAATTATAAAAAGACTTATGCTTTTTTCGTATGATAACTGCCATGTATTAAATAATTATCACATGTTTATTTGAGAAATTTAATGATAACTGCCATGTATTAAATAATTATCACATGAAAGATATTCAACATTGATACGAGAAAATTATAAAAAGACTTATGCTTTTTTCTTATGATAACTGCCAGGTATTAAATAATTATCACATGAAAGATATTCAACATTGATATGAGAAAAAATTATTTTAAAAGTATGCTTTTTCTTATTTATACGTAAATCCTCACTGAGACTACCTATAAGAAACAGGGAAAGGAGAGTTTTTTATTTTTAAGCTGTTTAGAGTGTAAGTCATAATTTGTACATAAATCAAATTTGAAAATATGCTGATCTAGTCCAATGCCTTTATTTTACTCAGAAGAAACTACTTCAGTGGTGTTGGTAACTTGTCCAAAAATCACATACCTAACCACTGGCAAAGAGAGCATGGTAACTATAGGTCATCTCACGCACCAATTGTTATTATATGCCTGGCAACACTTAATTATAAAGTATTCATTCTGATGAACCAGATTTTCCAAGATTATCAGTGGCAGAGACTTCCCTGATGGTCCAGTGGCAAAAACTCTGTGTCCCCAATGCAGGGGGCCAGGGTTTAATCCCTGGTCAAGGAACTAGATCCCACCCACCGTAACTGAAGATCTTACCCGTCACCATGAAGATCTGTGTGCTGCAGCTCAGACCTGGTGCAGCCAAACAAATACATATTTTTAAAAAGATTATCAGTAGTAAAGGTGGAAGATTTAAAACCGTTCATAGGTATCTCGTGAATGCTTGAATATACAGCCACAGATCTGGGCTGTGGTCCATATGAGAACATCAAACTAGATCATTAACATGCTTCTGTGATTTTGTGACTAGGAAGCTGTTCCTGTAAGTAATGACAGTAATATATACACACATTCCTGGGTGTCTCACAGTCTTAGATTAGGAAAATGTATTTATGAAGAAGAGAATATATTTTTAAAATAAGCAACTAAAAGAAATCGTATTGTCTAATTGCTATAGGGCAGTAGTTCTCAATAGGAGGTACTTTGGTCCCATCTTTCCCCACCCCAAGAGATATTTGGCAACGTTTGGTGACATTTTGAGTTGTCAAATACTGGTTGGAGGGCAACAGTGATACTAGCATCAGTGAGTAGAGGCCAAAGATGCTTCTATTAGTAAACATCCTACAGTGCACAGGACAGCCCCTACAGCAAAGAATTATCTAGCCCAAATGTCAGTAGTGCTAAAGTTCAGAAATCCTCCTGTAGGGCATTATAACCAACACCAAGGATAGTTTAAGACATAAAGAGAACAACATGATCATATTCATAAAAACTTCATTTTTGGAAGTACAAAATGCCCTGTAGCCTATCCTATATCAACCAGGACTACTTAAAATCAAGTATTAGTGAAACAGATACTAACTTTAAGATATGCTTTTTTCCAATAATATGTCTAAGAACAAAAGAATGGAAATATGGTTCTGTTCAGGTTTTCTTAAAACAAATGTGGTTTCTGTATTTCAGTTGCAGAAGCTATTACCTAAGAAAATCAACTTTGATTTCTCGTACTGTTTCTCTTTAACTTTTGGTATCAATCTTTATGTTACATAATTGAATTTGAAAGAATAACCTTGCTGGTTGTGGTTCAAAATCTTACCAACATGATGACTAAAACAGGAAAATCTATCTACCTGTTTTGTAGGAAAGCTTGTTGAATGAAAAAAGCATTGTATTTTAGCACTAGAGTTACTCTTTATTATAATTTTTTGGCGAGGTTTTGTTTCACTTCTTATCATAGAAAAATTACAGAACTACACAAGGTGAGGAAAACAATATAATTAACCCATGAACCTCAGTGCACCCATTATTCAGCTTCAGCATATGAGCATCTTGCCAGTCTTGTTATATCTTTCCCTCTCTCTACTCGCTTCTTCCTCAGAATTATTTTAAATCAAATCACAAGCATCATATCATTCCACCTGTAAATACTTTGTTATTTCTGTTTTTAAATGAAGTCAGAGAAGGTATTATCTTGTGGGTAGGCCATGGGGGATGTGGAATTATAGCAAATCTTTGGAATGGAGGCTTGTTACAAATAAGTGGATAATCCAAAGCCTTCTAGATAGTAGAAGTTCTATTAAATAGTTGTTGAATTGAAAAACCTATTGTTATATGAAGTAATATTGTAATTTTAATGTGCCACGGAGATAATTTACTCATCTTTTCAAATAGTTTTTATGCCACTTTTTAATTTTAGCCCTGGCCTTAGTCACAGCCTGGCTCCTACTGCTGCCCCTCTCTTTCCTACTGGCATTTTACTAATCCATATCTTTTCTTTCGGCCCTTTTTAAAGTATATAACTCATGACACTGAACTCTTGGAAATCAGTTACTGCTTTTGTTCCTCCCTTTAATATTTAGACTTTTAAAATTTCTTAAAGCTAGTGAAATGTGTTTTAAGCAAGAGAGTAACATGAAAAGATAAGCATTTTCAAAAGATAATTTTGGTTGTGTTGTGGAGGGTATATAGGAGGCAGGGAGAACTTGATTGGTGCATTTCATCCTTGGAAATAAAGAGACAGATGGATTTAACAGCTATTTAAGAGTTGGAACCCACAGTCTTTGGTGACTGAAGGAAGGAAGGTGGGAGGAAGGAGTTAAAAATGATGGCCAAGTTTTAAATTTCAACAATTTATGATAGTACCATTTTCTAAGAGAAGCTCAAGGGAGAGAGCAGATTCATGGGGAAAATATTCTTCTATGTGGTTTCGTAATTTGATGAGTGGGGTGGGGGAAGAATCGTCTCTTGATTCTCAGTATGGTGCTCCAGTGAACAAGAAATGTTTTACTTGAGCAGTACTGTCATTTCATTCATAGTTTTAAACTAGTTTATGAGAAGAAAATCCATTGGGCTGCTTGTACTCCCATTTCTTCATGATATACAAGTTTTGTATAGTCATTATCTAGACCAGCATTTGTTATCTGACAGTCACATACCACACGTGGTAGACAAGAGAAATAACAATCAAAGTTGTGCACATGATGTAAGGGAATCCCTCAACCCTCAGCTCATCCTTTATTGTGGTCTGTTACAATTTAGAGGCCACTAGGTGATTTAATTTGGTGATAAAGCCCAAGTCCTGAGGAAAAGTGACCCCAGGTTACCCTTGTTCCATGTACCCCTAAGCTTACTTTCTTAGAAACAATACTGTTCCACTGTAGAATTTTCTTAAGTGATCAGTGCAAAGATAGCCTTCCTAAGTGATCAATGCAAAGAAATGAGGAAGACAATAGAATCGGAAAGACTAGAGATCTCTTCAAGAAAATTAGAGATACCAGGGAACATTTCAGGCAAAGATGGGCATAATAAAGGACAGACACAGTATGGACCTAACAGAAGCAGAAGATTAAGAAGAGGTGGAAGGAATACACAGAAGAACTATATAAAAAGATTTTCATGACCCAGATAATCACGATGGTGTGATCACTCACCTAAAGCCAGACATCCTAGAGTGTGAAGTCAAGTGGGCCTTAGGAAGCATCACTACAAACAAAGCTAGTGGAGATGATGGAATTCCAGCTGAGCTATTTCAAATCCTAAAAGATGATGCTATGAACATGCTGTACTCAGTATGCCATCAAATTTGGAAAACACAGCAGTGGCCACAGGACTGGAAAAGGTCAGTTTTCATTCCAATCCCTAAGAAAGGCAAAGCCAAAGAATGTCCAACCTACTGCACAATTGCAGTCATTTTACATGCCAGCAAAGTAATGCTCAAAATTCTCCAAGCCAGGCTTCAACAGTATGTGAACCAAGAACTTTTAGATATTCAGCCTGGTTTTAGAAAAGGCAGAGGAACCAGAGATCAAATTGCCAACATCTGTTGGATCATGGAAAAAGCAAGAGAATTCCAGAAAAACCTTTACTGTGTGGATCACAACAAAAAGTTCTTAAAGAGATGGAAATACCAGACCACCTTACCTGCCTTCTGAGAAATGTGTATGCAGGTCAAGAAGCAACAGTTAGAACCGGACGTGGAACAACAAACTGGTTCCAAATAGGAAAAAGGAGTACATCAAGGCTGTACATTGTCACCCTGCTTATTTAATTTATATGCAGAGTACATAATGCAGAATGCTGGGTTGGATGAAGAACAAGGTGGAACCAAGATGGCCAGGAAAAATATCAGTTACCTTAGATATGCAGATGATGCCACTCTTATGGCAGAAAGTGAAGAGGACCTAAAGAGCCTCTTGATGAGGGTAAAAGAAGAGAGTGAAAAAGTTGGCTTAAAACTAAATATTCAAAAAATGAAGTTCATGGCATCCAGACCCATGAGGAAAAAATGGAAACAGTGACAATTTGCTTATTGGAAAGGTCTTGGGCTCCAAAATCACTGCAGAAGGTGACTGCAGCCATGAAATTAAAAGATGCTTTCTCCTTGGAAGAAAAGCTATGGCAAACCTAGACAGTGTGTTAAAAAGCAGAGACATCATTTGCTGACACAGGTCCATATAATCAAGCTATGGTTTCTCTAGACGTGAGAGCTGGACTATAAAGAAGGCTGAGTGCCAAAGAATTGATGCTTTTGAACTGTGGTGTTGGAGAAGACTCTGGAAGTCCCTTGGACAGCCAAGGAGATCAAACCAGTCGATTCTAAAGGAAATCAATCCAAATATTCATTGAAAGGACTGATGCTGTAGCTGAAGCTCCAGTACTGGCACCCGATGGAAAGAGCCAACTCATTGGAAAAGACCCTGATGCTGGGAAAGATTGAGGGTGGGAGGAAAAGAGGGTGACAGAGGAGGCCATGGTTGGATGGCATCATCGACTCAATGGACATGAGTTTGAGCAAACTCTGGGAGATATTGAAGGATAGGGAAGCCTGGCATGCTATATTCCATGGGGTTGCAAAGGGTTGGACATGACTTAGCGAGTGAATAGCAAATAGGCCACAAAAAGGGAAAACTCCTTTTAACTCTCATCAGATTTTGGGAGTCACTTTCATGAGGGAAACAGGTGAATGTTAATAGGACTGCAGACTCCTTTCTGTAGTCCTTGGATCATGATTCTCTGTACTGTGTCCTGGAACCCTTCTTCACCACAGAATATACCCTAACCACACATTAACTGGGAGAAACTCAAAAATTGGCAATATGAAAGAATGCCATATCCCTTCTTAGTTTACCCAAAAAATTCCACTGTGATGTGGTTGTAGAGGTGTAGCAGTACTTGACATAGTTTCTACTTGTAGAGTGCCTGGTACATGGTCACTTTCACACCATAAAATAGTAGCACTCGGTTGTATCCGACTCTTAGCAACGCCGTGGACTGTAGCCCACCAGGCTCCTCTGTCCATAGCGTTATCCTGGCAAGAAGACTGTAGTGGATTGCCATTTCCTCCTCCAGGGGCTCTTCCTGGGTTCAAACCACCACTCTTGTGTCTTCTGCATTGGCAGGCGATTCTTTTATCACTGAGCCACCTGGGAAGCCAGATAAATGCCATTCTATTAGTAGTAGTAGTCATATCACATTTATTCCTTTATTCATGCACTCCCAGACATTCCTTTTTTTAAAAAAAAACTTCTATTTATAAAAGTCTTAACTGAATTTCTACCTCTTCTGAGGAACCCAGTTTTACTTTTGTTTTCTTATTTAACTTTGCAAGGATGTGTGTCTAGTTTCTCTTATTAGTTTTTAAATCCCTTATATGTAGGACTCATGCTTTATTTGTGTCTTGACTGGTAGTTGGCAAGACCAGGAACACCAGAGATTATTATTCTATTGTAGCTGTCTAACCATGAGCCAACATCCTTTAGTAGCACGTATGGGACTAGTTCTTGAACTTTAAAGAGAAAAAGATAAATAATCAAAACTCCAGTGAACTTAGAAATGTTTGTGACTGGGGGTGTCTCTCATGGACCTTACTTCCACTAAGGCAAACCTGAGTAGTTTGTAGCCTGTAGTTCTACAGAAAAGTGTGAAGGGAATTCCCAGTCATAAAAAGAAGAAACAGTAATTCAATTGGTTTGGGTTTTTTTGCTGAATGCACTTTAAGCATAATCAATATCTACCCTAAGTACTTCATTGAATAGTTTAAATGAAGCCAATGCATTGCACTCCACCTTGGCTAGAGGATGTCAGTGTGTAGATTGTTTTCAGCTTGGATTGTATTACCTGACAGAGGTACCCCATCTGTTTGCATGTTACATGGAACTTCCAGATATTTTGAAGAATCAAGTTATGGTCTTTAATTCCCTCCCCCTTCCTTCACCCCTACCCTCATGTCCAGGACAAGTGTAATTTACTATTTATTTTAGAATATTATTTAAGGCACAGGTATGATAAAACCAAAACCAAAACCTAGCGGCTCCTTGGAGTGTGCTTTGGACTCAGATATGAAATTGCCACATGCTACTTGTTTGGGTCAGTCTTTGGCATCTGAGAGGTTTTCCTACGTGCTGTGTGAACACTCTCTTCCTAGGAGAGTTTGGTCAGTTGGAACAGTGTTGGGATTTCCAGCTTATTTTCTGCTGAGGGGAAAATATGTCAAGTTAAACATTGCAGGATAAATAGAGGCTTTAGGGGGCAGGACATTGAAGGGAGCTATTATATCCAAAGTGTTACTCTGCTTTCTCAAAGTAAAGGAGAGAGCAGAGATCATACCCAGAAAACACAAGAGTGGAGTGAGGTGGAGAACAAAATATAAGTACCTAAAATCAGATGCATATGGGAAGGACCTTCTTCATGATGAACTGGAAAAAGAAATTTTTTAAGTAATATTGCTTCTTTCTTAAAAAAAAATACTTTGCCTTTTTGTTTCAAAAGGAGGTTAAATAGAGTTTATTATAAAGTCTAGAACCATAGGCATTGTTGAAATTTACCAGCCGTCAAGAGTCAATAGCTAATTACTCTACAGTTTTGTCTGTTCCACATAATTAACCCTGCTGCTTGATCTAAGGGAAGCGGGGGAAGACCAGGCACTGTTGGATGATGTTAGCTCCTTGTTTAACCCTTCATGTTGTGCTGCAAGACTCAAGAACCCATTTACTTGGATCTGTGAGGGAGTTTACATTTTGTAAGGTGTTTTGTTTTTTTTTTTACCCCCTCTTAAGAACCAATGAAGAGAGCATGCCTAATTCAGGCGTAGGGTGGGGGTGGCGAGTTGGCACGAAAGGGGATTGCTTGCTTTGAATACGACTAAAAGGAAAGTACATAGGCTTTTGTTCACTTGTTTTTTCAGATCTTATCAAATTAATACTGTCAAATTTGAAAAAATGTGGCTCTGTTTTCTTAATAGATCTCTTAGAAGCAGGTGTCTTATGAAGATAATAGTTGTGGTTTTTAAAAGCTAATGTGTGATTTATTTACTTAAAATCAAGCTGTCTTGTAGCATAATTTTCCTGAGAAATTTACTGAAGTTAAATGCACTTTTTAACTGGCTACATATAATTTTAGGAGAGGTTAAAGAACAGATTTAAATAACCTAGCTGCCTGTTGGCAGGTCTGAGAAGGGCAGAAAGTCCTACAAAGCAGTTGTCTAGGGATTAGATCTCTGGATGTCTGTCTGTCAGGAAAAGCCCTCTGCACACCGAACAGCTCCCATAAATGTTAATCTGGTGCTGTGCAGGGAACCAGTGCTGGGGAAAGCCTGTGTCTGAGTAGGTGTGGGTGTATATGAGAGGCTGCTGGGCAATCTGTCTCTGGCTGAAGTAGACTGCAGAGAGGCTTTGCCTTTCCCGAGCACTGGTGTGGGGAATTCCTGCTACCCAGTGGATTTGGGGAAATTCTAAACCCTGATATATTTTCAGCTTTAAAGTGATAATGGCCTTGTAGGAGTGAGGAGCAAAAAGCACGTAGGGAATGATCTTAAAACATGAATCAGCCAGTTCCTGGTGTGTGTCTTTTACTTGCTTGGAAGAGCTCTTCAAGCTGACAGTCTTGCTATTGTCAAGGGAGTTGGGATTCCACACAGTGCAGGGATTGCCCTTCTTTCGTTTCCCCGGCTCCTCCTGCCTGTGGATATTTAGCACGCAGATGCAGTTTATTGGTCCAGCAGGAGAGTCTCCCCACTCTCCACGTGTGGCACACAGTGCTGGAAGCAAATGGCGCAGTGGCCGCTCCACACAAACCTGGCTGTGCTGCCGCCAGCGGGTTTCCCATAACCTTGGTGTCTCCGCAGCAAGGTTAGTGGCTGTGTGTTTACTGAAGCTACAGCTTTCTTTTTCTCTTTCTCGGCTTCCACCCATCTCCCTACCTCCTGCCACCCCCTGCCACTTAGGTTCATAAGCTTGCATATGGTTTGCAAGGACTAGATATGTATTTTACAAATACATTTTAGAGTTTTTTAAATAGTGCATTATAGAAATACATCCCAGTGTCCAAAACCATTCTCTGATTGTCACAATTAGTGGAAGGTTAAGGAAACAGAATATAAAATAGATTATATTCTAAGAAGTCACGCTTGTTGAGTAGGCATTTGTCTGACAAATTGAAATGAGCTTCCTCTGTGTATTGGCATATATTCCAGAATTGCAATGATTTTCATGTTTTAATGTTTATGTGATATTCTGTTGGCTCATTTCATGGAAATAAGTTCTCATTTATCTCTGACCCTTGTCTTATTACAAGTAAGATCCTACAAGGACAGCACTTTTTACCTTAGTTTAATTTGTTTAAAAAAAATTATTTGTGTAGCCACTTAGTTTAATTTTAGTGTTAGTTATCTAATAGTAGAAGTGATTGAAGGAATCTTTTTGGAAAGGAGATTTTTTTTTGGATAAAAATTAAAGGATTGTTGAGCTTCCCGGTCACTTAGACAGTAAAGAATCCACCTGCAATGTGAGAGACCTGGGTTTAGCCCCTGAGTTGGGAAGATCCTCTGGAGAAGGAAATGGCAACCCACTTCAGTATTCTTGCCTGGAGAATCCCCATGGATAGAAGAGCCTGGTGGGCTGCAGTCCATGGGGTCGCAAAGAATCAGATCCGACTGAGCGTCTAGTCACACACAAAGCACAAAGGATTGTTGCTCAGCAACTCTTAATTAATAGATGTTTATTGAATGTATACTATGGGAACATATTGAGTACTTTATAGATTCTAAGGAAGAATAATATGTCTTTGGCTGCAAGGTGTTTCTTACCAACTCGAGGCAATGAAAGTTGCCCATGGAACAGTAAGTGAACAAGACTGTTTTAAATAAGATATTAAGCTATGCAGTAGAAGTTCAAGAATAGAATGGTACATAATGAACTGATTAGCCATAGAAATATGTTCAGTAGACATGAAATTAGTGTTCAGAGATGTGCCTAAATAGTTAATATAGTTAGTAGTTAATATAGTTCAGGATAGCTGTTGGTGGAATTCTGGCTAGGTTTACACACACACATATAAAAACCTATTTTATGTTGTGTTTGAACACTCCAGCATTGAGTGAGCAGTCATTCTTTTTGCTATCTTAAAACAAGTCACATATAGTAGAAAGAGGAGGAGTTTTTAGAATCAAATGCACCTGATTTCAAATCCTAGCTGTGTTGCTTCTTAGCTGTATAACTTACCTACACCTCTGTTTTCTCATTGGAAGAATTAGGATAATGGTTACTGATTCACAGATTTGTTGGGATTAAATTATTTTGAAACACATAAACATTGTTTCTCCAGTTTTCTCGCTAAATTCAGTCCTCCTGGAAACATGCAAAACGTTGGTAGAAAATGTGAGTTTGAGGTTTTAGGCACTTGTCCCTGTCCAAACCATTGAATCAGTGATCTCCTACCCTCTACTGTACATTCTGAACTTCAAATAGCGAAATAACTAAGGAAATTTACATAGAGAGAGGGAAAGATTTTTCAAAGACCACATTTTAGTCTCAAACTTAAAAGGATAATCTTTCCATCAGCTTAATAATGTAATATAAAATGATTTTAATATTAATCCAAACAAAGCATAATTTGAAAGAAAAACCTGCTGCCCCTGGCACCTTGTAAAATAATATATCTTGCTGGATCCAGCTGAAGTCCCACCTCCAAGAAGCCTTCTTTTGTCACTCCTGCCTACAATAATCTTCAACTTAAAAATTAAACTTCTCTTGGTTTTTTAAATTGCATTGAGTTTCCTCTCATTTGGCACCTAAGCATTGTTATAAACCAGTCTGTTTTATGATTGTATCAAGCCTTGGTAGTTTTCTCTTAGACATCACAGACCTTTTCTTATTGTTTATTTTCTTCACAGTATGTCTATACGTAATAGGTACTGAACTGATACCTTTTACTGAAGGAAAATGATAGATAGTTGTCAGGAAACAAGGACATAGTCCTTTTCTATTCTAACCTGTGGAAGGAATTCTGGCCTATTCATTTAGTAGATATTGAAGCCATTACCTAAACAAGTAGTTGTTGGCTCTGAGTATATGACTCCAGCTGGTTAAACACCTCAGTGATAATGTAGTACCAAAATGATGGGATTATAGTGAAAACACAAAGGCAGTAGGCTGTATCAGTAGTTGCACATGCAAACTATTGATGAGTAAGTTCCATCTGCTGCTG
The DNA here is from genome assembly GCA_917880005.1 of Nanger dama. Classification (NCBI taxonomy): domain Eukaryota; kingdom Metazoa; phylum Chordata; class Mammalia; order Artiodactyla; family Bovidae; genus Nanger; species Nanger dama. The sequence continues at coordinate 16,890,524 of CAKJTW010000028.1, read as the reverse complement.
CTGCTGCTGCTAAGTCGCTGCAGTCGTGTCTGACTCTGGTGACCCCCTAGATGGCAGCCCACCAGGCTCCTCCATCCAATCTATTTAGAAATGTTACACCATACCATATTGCTAAAGGACAGGTAAAGAAATGTGTGTTAAAAAAATCATTTTTTAAATTTTGCATTGTCACCTAGTTGTACATCATGAGTAATTGACTCAGCAGAGTGTTTGCCTGCTAGTCTATAACATCCTCTCTTTTAAAAGCGGCAGCAGTGGACCAGGTGCTTTGTTGGAAATAACCTCACATTTATTAAGTCAGGATGACTCAAGAGAGTAAGCATTGGGTATGTCTGAATTTCTTCCTCTGAGTACAGTCTAGAATGGGGTTTGATGTCTTGGAGCCAGTTTTGCTGTTTTCCTGAATCTTCTGTCCTGTTATCTATCTCTTTTCTTAAGTGGGAAAATAAGACCGTGCTTAGAGTCCTTGAGTGCTGTAACTGATTCATTTGTGCCTGTCTAGATGATGACTGTGTCTTCTCCTTGAGGCATATAGTGAGGAGTTTGGGGTATTAAATCTGTAAAAATTAGAAGTCAGGCTTGTAACTTCTCACATCTTTCTTTGGGTCCTCCCATTGATTATCTCTGTGTTCACTAAAGGTCAGATACACTTTAGGGACCTTGAAACCTACCACCATCAAGTGAGCAGAATTGACACACAGAGTAACTTGACCATTTCCGAAAATGAGATTGAATGGCTGGAAATTTTGGAAACAGGGTACTTAAGAGTATAATCTTAGCACAATAGGTAGTAAGATGTTTTAGATTTAAGTGATACTATGTAATTCACATTCTGTTGTTGGTAGTATGAGTACCAGTTAATATATATATAGCAAAGTCAAATGGCTGGAATTTGAGTGATTGCTGGTACAGTTTGTTATAATATGGCCTTTCTCAAATGTCTATAACTTCTGTGGTGTTTGAACTGCATTAATTTTAGCTTGCTGTCAAGTAAGTGTTGCAGCAATAAGAATTTATAGTGCTAGTTTTATATTATAGTCTAATCATCTTATTGAGCATCTCTCTCTGATTTTGTTTTATGGGGGAATTCCATCTCATACTACATCCAGATAAAATGAGGTTAAACCATGTTTGACACACAAGATTAGCTCTTCCCCTCATCCCTTCATTCAAATATAAGATTGGTGCAGTTCATCTCCAGGGCTTCCAGCTTTCCCTGTCTCTTCCCGTTAACCCCTATTGAGTCCTGTTCTTTCAAAATTCTCCATCAAATTTGCATCTAAGAAAAAGATAGACTATCAATACATTAATCTTTATGACCCTCCTGAGCTTTGGAAATTATATTCATATTTCAAATCATGGCACTAAAGCAGTTACCCTCTTTTAAGAGCATTTCAGACTTCATTAAGCCATCTAAGTCACACAAGTATGGAGTACTTGAAAAGAAATTTGAAGGCCAGCTAGCATCCCTGATCAGAGATCCTCAAAAGGATGTTGGTTCCTCTTCTCACTACATGAGTCACCAGCCACTTCTGATATAATTACTGGCTTTGGTTCTGATTTGAATAGTAGCACCATTCAGGAGACTTTTTAGGAACATGTTTAAGTTGTCATAGACCACTTAAACTGTAGACATGTACATCAGAATTCTGAATTCTGTAGATCTTTCTTGCCTTTTATAGTATTGCAGTTCAACATTTTGGTCTGGTTCTAGTGTATGTCTTCCATGTTGCAAAATTCAGCGAAGGAGAAAGAGGAAAAGACGTTCTCTGAATCTGTATCAGTAGAATGAGATGGACAGTAATTTTTAGGCTAATTTTAGACTTTCCTATTTTCATTTCTTTCTATCCACCTTCTTCACCCTCATTTGGGGTGAAGAGTGGGAGTAAGAGATACAGGAAGTTGTATGTGTTATATACTTCCCAGCAGACTAAAACAAACATATAAAGATTGTTAACTGAATGAGATCTGAGGTGACTTGTATGTTCTCTTCTTAGAAATTGTGATATTGAAAAGAAAGCTCTGCAAGATGATTCTGATATGTTTTATTTTTGAATCCTGTTATTTTATAAGTGAATGGAGATGAAGTGTGCAGTTGAAATATCTCCTGTTAAATTGAATCTCTTTTTGCTTAATAAAATAATAACCCTGGTTATTCCTGGGATTCCCTGGTCCTTATTATTTATAAGTTTGTATCTAAGGAAGGCTGTGGCTATACAATAAAAGCTATTGTGCTCAGAAAGCTTTGATTGCAGAAGTACTTTTGTGAATAATGGTACTTCAGTTGAAATGTAATCTCTTGGGATCTCATATCCAGTATATAATTTAAATCATAATAATGCTTTCATTTTGATTATAGAGAAATAAGAAACAAAGAAATATATTGTGGTTTGATAAAGATACATCAGATATTTTGGAAGCATTTCAAAATCATGAGAGCCTTCCTGATTGGTATGTACTTAGTAGATATTCTTCAGAATGATTGATTCTCTCCAGAAGGAATCGAGGTCATATGATATACTTACTGGTAGTCTTTGTAGATGGGAGGAGAGAGTTGAAATAATATTTTAAGAGAAATAATCTTTTCCTTGTTGAGGGGTAAGGAGTGATGCGGTGGCACTTTTTTGTCTTTGTTGCCCTGCTTATTCCCAAAAATTTAAAATTAGTGATAGGCCTTAGATCTTAAATTTCTTTATGTTGTTAAATGACTGTAATGTTTTAAAGTCAAATTTCAGTCTGTAAAGCTCAGCTTCTGGCTAGCTATATCTGAAAGCGGTGCAAAAAGAGAATTTCCCTTTAATGTCATATATAGACTGCAAACTGTAATCTTTGGTATTTATTATTTTCACTTCCTTTTTTTTATTATTCTCTTCATCATATCATCTATATGCCTAGTCTAGAAGAAAAGGTATCAGAAGTTTTTATGCTAATCCTTAGATGGATTCTCTTTAGAAGATGTCTTTCTATTTAAAACAATGCTAAAAACTATACTTTTTCTTTCTCTGTCTCTCTCTTTGTTTGAAGTTTCTGTCTAATTATATTGCCTATTAAGATAGGAGGAAAATTACTTTTGTTTTTATCAGGAAGCTTTTCAGCCAATTTGCTTTCCTATAGTTATTGAAGTGCCATGAATCACCAAGTACAACTAATCTGAATAATTACTGTTTGAGTGCAGATGATCTCTGCACATTTATGTAAGAATATGAGATTATATTAATTTATTTAAAAATTTCCCCTTCTGAACATGTTCTCTTCTATGTGGGAATTTTTTTCTGTGCTGAAAAGCGACAGTCATTTTTAAATGACTTTATCCAGAAGAGATTGCTACCTCAGTTCCCTTTATCAAAAGGAATCATATTGTAGTAAAGAATGAAGCCTTTGAAGTCAAGTTTGAATCTTGGTTCTGCCACTTCCTAGCTGTGTGACCTTGGATAAAGTCATCCAGTGTTTCCAAGTAAATATGGGAATAATGATAGTACCACCTCAGGAGTTTCTTTTGAAGATTAAATGACATCAATGCATGTTAAGATATAATGTGTATCTGCTGCTTTTAAGGCTTACTGCAATTATATGGCTAGGATCAACAGATTTTGAAACCACTCAGAAAGAAAATAACCAGCAAAAGGATCACCTATAAGAAAATTTTTCATAGAAGCTCAGTAGTCTTGGGCCACATGTTATATAGGTAAACAGTCCTACATCCTTTTGTGGCCATGAGGGTTTAATTTATTAAAGAGAGAAATACTGTTTTTATGTTATCTATTGCTTTCTAAAAAGTCACCTTAAAATTTAGTGACCTAAGACAACAGTTATTGCATTATTATCGCTCATGGTTTGTTGAGTTGATTGGGTGTAGCAAGATGATAACTTGCTTGAGGTGTCTCATGTGGCTATAGTCAGATGATGAAGGGGTCTTCTTTGCACATGTCTGGCTGAGGCTGGCTGTTAGGTTGTACCTCAACTAGGGCTGTAATATGGAATATTTACATATAGCCTCTCTCTTTATATGGCCTAGAATTCCTCAGCACATGGTGGCTGGCTTCTGAGAGAGAATGTCTCAAAGGGCCAGGTGGAAGCTCTGTTGCCTTTTATGACTTAGTTTCAGAAGTCATATATCATTACTTCTCCAATACTCACTGGTCCACCCAGATTGGAAGAATCATAGACCCTCCTCTTGATGAAAAGAATGATGGCTTCATCATTTTGTGAGAAAAACCTGCAGGATAGGGTATATTGTGGTGGTCATCTTTAGTAAACACAATTTGCCAGTCTGCCCTCTGTCTGTAAGGATTCATATCCTACATGCAAAATACATTCAACTCCTCTATCAAGATCTCAATTCACATTCTATTATAACAGCAATTCCAAGTCTGGGATCTTATCAAGTTCAGGTGTGAATGAAGTGCCTCAGGTACAATTCCCTATATTCATCTCCTTGAGAACCATTCCTTCTTGATTTGAATACTTGTGACTAAAGAGAAACATTGTCTGCCCCACATAGTGAGTGGGCCAAAAGTTCATTCAGGTTTTTCCATTGAATTTTCTGGAAAAACTTGAACGAACTTTTGGCCCACCCAATACATTGCAACATATAATGGCAGGACACGTATGGGATACCCATGATCGATCCTCCCATTGGAAAAGAGGGAAAAACAAGCCATACATAGCAGTTACTGATTTGCAGCAGTTCTGGAGTCTGGCCAAACACACATTGCCAATTCCTTGATTAGGCTCAATTTTTCTGTCCATGGGATTGTTTGGTATAAATTCTTGGCTCTGCCCTCTGGGCTCTTGATTCTGCTGAGTCATCCTTGCTTTTGCATAAAAATTAGTCTCTCTCTTTCTTTTTTGTTTGCTGTTCAGTTGCCTTATAGAAGTTTGGGAGGTCCAAAGTCTTCCTTCGTTTAGTTTGTAACCTTTTCTATCCAGGTTGATAGAGTTTCTCCAAGCCAGCGTTTGTGGGCTTCTCATTAAATCAGTTTATAAATTCAGTTCATTAGTCAGACTCTCACCAAAAATTTCTTCAAGATAAACTCTTTTCAACCCTGAGCTCCCTGTGAGACAAGACCCTTAAGATTCTTAGAAACCCTGTTGTTTAAAGGATAGTATCCAAGAGGTATGCCTTTATTGATAGCCTTTTTGTTTCTGTTTGAAAGGATCTCTAAGGTACTGAAGTGGAACTTTGGTTCCTGACCAGAGATTGAGGTCGGGTTGCAGTGGTGAGAGAACTGAATCCTAACCACTACACTAGTGGTCAGTGACAAGGCCCAGGCTCTTCAGCTTTTCAGAGAAGAATGCCCACAAAGATAGCAAGTAATCAAGTAAAGTGTTTATTGGGAGAAGAAAGAGTACAGCACGTGTGGATAGACACATGGGCAGACTCAGGGAGAGAGTCACGCCCTCAGAGTGATCTGAATCACTTTTATGGGGCATTTTTTCTGGATTTCCTTTGTCTAATCATTTTGATTTGCCTTGTTCTGAGTCCCTATTTGGTATACCTCAGTATTCTCCCATGTATGCATCCTCATCTCTTAGTCAAGATGGGATTCTAGTGAAGAGGCTTATGGGTAGTTGATATCACTTATTATTAGGTGGCACCCCCTACCTTTTTGATTCCAGGGAGCCTTTCTGTGCATGTGTAGTTGGGGATGTCTTTTTGCTTCCAAGAATGAGAAGCATGTGGTCTTTTATCTCTTAGCTAGGCAGGCCCAGCCTCTTCCATCATCCTGCTTTAATGGAGTTTCTACTGTTACCATCTGCCTGCAATGCAGGGAGACCTGGGTTCAATCCCTGGGTTGGGAAGGTCCCCTGGAGGAGAGCATGGCAACCCACTCCAGTATTCTTGCCTGGAGAATCCCTATGGACAGAGGGGGCCTGGTGGGCTACAGCCCATGGGGGGTCACAAAGAGTTGGACACGACTGAGTGACTAAGCGCAGCACAACACTGCTATTACAGAGTTTCTGTCCATAGGGTAGAAGCTATTCAGCCTAGGGCCCATCTATCTCCTGCCTTTGCATCACCTTGAGTTTTGCCAATGTCTTAATGAAGGATCGATCTTAAAGGGTCATTCTCAATTTTGTGTTTGACTAGAATCTGTTTTTTAATTTGAGTATAGTTTGCCTTCTGTAGTTTAGAAATGAGAAAAAATTTTATTTTCAAACCCAGCAAATCCCAGGTTATTTGTATTTCTGCTAAATTTTGGGGGAGAAAAAGATTTAAAAAATAGTTTCTCTTTTCTACTTGTATTTTACTACAGATAGCTGCAAGAAGGTCGGTAGCATTTTAGAACTCTGACCTAAAATCTCCTTAGCTAGAAAATTGAGTTCATTAGGTATATTGCCTTTTCCTACATTATTGCAGGTGACAATGCAGTCAATATTTCCACTATTACATATATTTCCTCTAGCTTCTGATAAAGTTTTCCTCATTTTCCTTTATGCTTTCATCAGCAGTCTCCTTGAAGCCAATCTGCCACCCTGTTTCAGAGTTAGTGCCACATGTTTTAGATTTTTGATGTAATAGCACCCCACCTCCAGGAATATTGACTTTAGATTGCCAAACAGAAGTTGTTTCATAATCCCTAAGTAAAATGATTAAATTTAAGGAAAAATTTCACTAAAACTGCCTAAAAATTGAAAATGATAAGTAGGGGAATTGAGGTGTGGAGCAGATGAAATAAAATCAACCATAGTTGGCAATTGTTGAATCTGTGTAGCAAATACATGGGGATTCATTATACAATATAGTTGCATATATTTAAAATTTTCCATAATTAAACCTTAAAGTAAAAATATTTTGGGAGTTCTTCAGAGGTAAGTTAAAACTTAAGATTTTATACTTAAAAAGATAGGTTTTAATTTCATGGAAAACTCACTTATATGAAATACTCAGTTTTCTGATAGTGCCAAGCAAATGAGACATTATTATCTGTTACTTTTGGTCACCTACAATTGTGCACTGAAATTTTTGTTCTCAATTCTTTTCTTTTTTAAAAATTTTATGATTACATTGTTTATCCACAAAAGCTACCTCATGATCTACTAGCTGGATCTTGCCTGGCTTTATAACCAAAAAGTTACTATGCTAGGTGATTTTCAAGCTTTTTTCCTAATGTACCCCTCACTACAGAGAGAGAGAAATACACACCCCTCAGGATCCTAGGGATATCTTTGGCAAATACGAAATTTCTTTGAAATCCCATTTCCAAATTCCCATTTGAAGCTTACATACATTTTTTTATGCTATTGTGTACTAAATAGGGCTTCTCATTTGCGCTAGTGGTAAAGAATCCACCTGCCAATGCAGGCGTAACCCCTGGGTCAGGAAGATCCCCTGGAGGAGGGCATGGCAATCTACTCCAGTATTCTTGCCTGAAGAATCCCACGAACAGAGGAGACTAGCGAGCTGCAGTCCATAGGGTCGCACAGAGTTGGACATGACTAAAGCGACTTAGCATACTTAGCACTTAACGTACTATAAGTATGTACATCTTTTTATATATAAGGTTCTTTGGTATCCAAAAGTAGAGCATTCCTATGAAACTTTGTAAGCAGAAATGGCTTAAAATGAAGAAGCATTACCTTAGGACAGCTCATGCTAATGGATGCATAAAATAAATGAGATAAAGTGCAGATGCTCACAGACACAATTCAAAGCTCTGGTGGCTTGATGCTGAGATGCTAAGTGTGGTTCCCAGGAAGGAGTTTAATGGTACTACTTTCGTCGCTCAGGTTCTGCACTGCCCTTAACATGGCAAAACAAACACTGAACACTATTTTCATTTTTTGCCTTTTTTCATAAAAAGAAAAATCATGTTCAGGTTTCTTTTAGTTAGTGAAAGCAGGTACTAATGTAGGTTTTTCATAAAAGTGAAGTGAATAAGGTGAACTTGCAAAAAGTAGGGTAATATAACAATGTTTTCTATCATAACTCCAAGAAAAATAAGCTCCAAGTAGTTGTGCCAAATTTTCCTCTAAAACTAAGTAATACCTGGGCACACTGTTACTTATTCACCCCTCAGTCTGATCACAGATTCTGATGACTGGTTTTAAAAACACTGTAGTAAACGAAACTAATTTTGGAGCCTTCAGGAATCTGTTCTCCAGAGTATGTATTCTCATATCTTTGAATACAAATTTTAGATGTTGGATTATTTGGAGAAACCAAAGTTCCGCATGTTATCCTTAACCTGGGAGGCAGGGGTGGGTAGGGACCGTATCTATAGGCCTTCCCTGGTGGCCAGATGGTGAAAAATTCACCTGCAGTGCAGGAGACCCAGGTTTCATACCTGAGTTGTGAAGATTCCCTGGAGAAGGGAATAGCTACCCACTCCCAGGATTCTTGCCTGGAGAATTCCATGAACAGAGGAGCTTGGCGGGCTACAGTCCATGGGGTCGCAAAGAGTCGGACACAACTGAGTGACTAATGCTTTCATTTTCACTTTGAAAGCTATCCTTCACAAAATTTATAGTACTTTTAGTGTTATAATACAGTATCATCTGTTAAACTAGATAACTCTTAGTGTGTGATAGAAATTTAAAATGCTTTAAAAATATAGGTGATAAGGGGTTCAAATTAATTAAATAATTTTGTAGATTATTAACTCAGTACTTTTAGTTTTTGTTGAAAGTGTTTTTAAAAGATCTATGTTGTTGATTTTATAGGTATATAATGTGTTAAGATGACTCTTCTTGAATGATTTAATGCCAGGTAACTTCAATGACATTTTGATGTAAATTTATTTTTCATCTTCTAGGATTATGTTATAGAAGCTGTAGGATCAAAATGATTTCATGGAATTTTATAGTTAGGACCTTAAAACTCACCTCATGCAGTCCTCATGTCACAGATGGAGAAACTGAAGTTCAGAGAGAGGTGAGGGACTTGAGAGAGGTCATGATCTTAGCACTGGAGCTAACATTAGAACTCTGGCCTTCTGACTTGTTCTTCCCACAGGCTCAACTTCCTTTGGAGAGGCTTGGGACTGACTCTGACCCACCGATTTCTTAGATTATCTTTGGTAATTCCTTGCCAGTTTGTTTTCTTAAAAATGGCTACTTGACTCTAAAAGAAAATAGAAAACATACCTTGTTTCCTGAGTGCTCTAGGTAGGTAGTTCAAAACCTTAGTTAATCATGTTTTCCACATTCATATAAGGTTTCCTTTAAGAATACATATGTGGCCTTTGAGGCAATGTTCAGCTCAAGAATGGAAACTTCCACAGTTGAGAGGTCAGCCCGTTCTATCCTGAGGGCCATAAAGCATTTACTGATACAAATAGTTCTAGAGTCAGGCTCCTGGTGTATCCTGAAGATTTTCCTTGCCTCCTTTGAGACAACCATCTATCCTTGTGTCAGTAACTTCAGCATTTTCAGTGAGTCTAGCAAGCATACAGGATAAACAAGACAAAGGCATTTTGTTAACCCGATATCCATTTTAAAATATTTTTGTGTTTAATTGGAATACAAATCAAGCTTGAGTTTTCTTTAAAAGAAAGGTTTTATGAATGACTCAAAGCTAATAGCTCTGGTCAGGGCTTCTGAATGATGTCTTAAAAGTCCTTTAAAAAGTGAAGCTGTCAGGTATGTGTAAATGAGTCCTACAAATTTGTAATTTCATCAGAAACTGAGTGAAAAAGGAAAATTATGGTAAAGGCAAATACTTATTAATAACTACTCTACGCTGTTGGATAGTCATTGCTCTCAGAGTCTGCCCTGCTCCACTGTATTCAGTCTGTATATATCTTCAAAATATTCAGCCTTTGTTTTTAAAAGCAAACAGAACATTGATTTCTTTACATAATCTTTAAAGCTTTACCTTCTGTTTTGTGTTTCATGCCTTTATTTGAACATTAAAATAATATTTATTTATATGTTTCTTCTAATTCTATAAATACCTATTAAAAGTGAGCTGGTAAATCTGTACAATCCTTTACAAAAACATCACCACTCAAACTTACTTTGAAATATTTATACCTCTCGTGTAATTGCATTGAGTACTTTTTCAGTACAGCTTAATCAACATGGTTTCATCCCTGTACATACTTCAGTTGATGTACCAAAAGAATTATGTCTTATTTCACTTGTATTATTCATGACTCACTGTTTCTGTATTCTCTTATAATAATATCCTCCCCTCATTCTTCTTTGTGAGTTTTATTGTCAGAGAAGATAAACTCAAAATATGCCAATGCAGGCGTAACGGGAGCAAAATTAGGAGCAAAAGGAGCAAAATTCGGTGGGTTTTTCCATCTGGATAAACTGTTTTGTGTGATTGTGGAGGAGACTACAGATCATAAAGTAGATGACTTGTTATTTTTTTCCCCTCTTGTATGTTTGTTTTAGAAACCATTTCTTCTCAGAATCAGCAGCAGTTCTGATTTTTCCTGTTTTTTTTTTTTAATCCATTTGGCTCTCATTTCCCCCTTCTGCTTGCCTGTTATAATACTCAATGAGCCTAAGGAAACTGCAGAACTTTCATTTAATAATGCAGTAGTGGAAAGAATGAGCAAGTACTTACCACAGAGAAACAAAAATCCAAACCCACGAATCAGGATTGTTTAGTTTGTTCCTGAGCAGCATCCTCTGCTATTCATTTATCTGTGCTTACTAGAAACTGAAAGGGGCTTGTGTTTGAAGACTTTTTTGGGAGAATCATAATATATATTCAATTCTCATCCTCCTAAATTTTTATAGTAAATAACTTCAAACTTCCATTTTGTATACTTAGTATTTTATTATGAAAATTTTGAACTTTTACGAAAGTTGGCAGAATAGCTTTATGAATCCCATGTGTACATTACCTAACATCATCAGTTATAAGCCATATGGCCAATATTTTATCTTTACTGTCACTTGTTCCCTTCCACACACACATGAATATCGGATTGTTTTATGCAAATCATCTATCATTTTTTCAAAAAATACTTTAATATAGTTCTCTGAGATGTAAGTATAGCTGCGATACCATCATCACATCTAAAAATATCAACATATTTCCTTAATATAATCAGCATGAAAATGGAAGTGTTAGTCACTCAGTTGTGTCTGACTCTTTGTGACCCCATGGACTGCTGGACTCCTCTGTCCATGGGATTTTCCAGGCAAGAATACTGGAGTGGGTTGCCATTCCTTTTTCCAGGGGACCTTCCTAACCCAGGGATCAAACCGGGGTCTCCCGCATTGAAGGCAGATTCTTTAGTGTCTGAGCCACCAGGGAAGCCCTTAATCAAGTAACTAGTAATTATTCAAATTGTCCTAATTGTCCCATACATGTTTTACTATATAGTTGGTTCATTCGAAGCAGAATCCAAACCAGGGCCATGCATTATATTCTCTTTTAATCTGTAGGGTCCTTTTCTCTCACCTTTTTTTTTTAAGGAATGCAAATGAATATTTATTTAGAATGTGAAAAAAGCTCTTACTACTTAAACATTTCAAAAGCCAACAAACACATATTCCAGGATAGTAACACAAATTTTTATTAACTACCTGAAACACTTCTTTGGTACTTCTGGCACTGTGGTACTTTAGTTTTACATTTTTTTGTCTTCATACTCTTTGATCATTTCTTCGTATAATAAAAGTTTTTAAGGTAATTTTTTGTAGAAGGCAATAGTTAATTCAGGCTTTTCTCTAGTATGGTTAATTAGAATTTGTTTTTATTGTTGAAAGTTTGGGTGCCAAAAAGAACAAATTGACAAACAGATGCATTCTTGTTTGTAGTAAAGAGTACAGTTAATTCTGTTTTGTGCTGTTTTCCACAAAAGTGATAAAAGGTGTGGTGCATGATAATTGTATGCATGTGTTATCAAATATATTTCTGACAAATGAGAGTTTCATTTTGGCTAGGTGTGAATGAGAACTGAATCTTTCACTTAAATTTTTCCCCTTGTCAACTATTTGTTGAGATGAATCAGATCATTTGCGCTATAGAAATTCCCTATAAAATTTGCTAATCCTTGTGACATCTTTTAATATCTTTGAACATATTTTCCTCTCTCCTGTATTCCTACATATTGTTAATTAAGTGTAGAAGTTTAAGCAGATTCTAGTTCAATTTTTTTAGCAAGAATACATTACAAGTGATTCTGTATACCTTCTGTTGCATTACATCAGAGGGTATAATGTTTATTTATCTTTCCTTTTGTTAAGATATAGTACCACAACTCCCAGTTTTCAGTTCAGTATTTTTAAGCAGTCTAAAAGCTTGATGTTGAACCTTTGCTTTAAATAAATCAATTTGAAACTTTTAAATGTCACAAAACAAATTGTTTTTCTTTTGTAACTTTAGATATATAATGTTTTCTTTAAAAAAAAAAGGATTGTGCTCAATTCTAATTCCCAGAATAGACTTCCTTAAATGAGAACTATAGGGTAAAAAAGCTACTTAATTAAATGAAGATTCTCTTAAGTTTTGTTTTGCTTCTTCATTCTACATATATTTATATATATAATAAATACCGAGACCCTGTAATGTGCCAGGCACTATAAAGGTGGCATGCTTCCTGCTTCCATGGAGTTTACAGACTAATAAAGGAACAGATAGTAATCAAATAATCTCAGTGCTTAGAATAGAGATATGCTTAGAATAGAGATATGAAGAACTCTAGAATAGAGATATGAAGAACTTAAGAGAATTTATTAAGCGGATTTGATCTCGTCTGGTTTTCAAGGAGGTAGTGACTGAAGGAGATCTGCAGAAATGATCAGTTAAGGAATACATTGGGATCTTTCTTTAAACAGAATAAACTGGGGTCTTTCTGTAAATGGACTGAATGAGAAAAGACCCTTTGCCCAAAGAGGAGAAAGTAGAATTTAAGTAAGTGCAAGGGCAGTATATACTGACCTACAGAAAATGAGGAGAGGTCTGGTATGAAATCAAGCCAGAGATATAGGTTGGCAATATGTTGTGAAGGGCTTTGCAGACAGCTATGTGGAGGTCTTGAGATCCTTAATTCACTCATATTTGCAGATATTATTTGAGTGAGCATGTCTGTTATATATTAGGTACGTTTCTCTTGTTGCCAGGAACATCTAGTTGAACTAGTCATGAAGCTTGTGCTCCAGTAGTGGTGTAGGCGGAAGGGGAGGGGACAGAAACAAATCAATAAGATCATATAGTGAGAAGCACCAAGAAAAAAATAAATCCAACTCTTGTGTTCATGGTAACTATTGAGCTACTTTAAACTGAATAGAAAGAGAGGACCCATCTGAGTAGGAGATTTTAATGAAACCTGAATGACAAAAAGGAACCAATCCATGAAAATCTGTGGAAGGAACATTCTAGGCAGAGAAAAGAAATTGTGTAAGGCCGTAAGAGCAGAACATGGTTGGCGAGTTCAGGGAACTATAAGAAATCATTGGGCTGGGATCTATGGAATAAAGATGACAGAGGTACAAAATAAGATCAAAGAGGCATATAGCTCCTATATAGCTGTAAAACCATATTACCAAACTAGTAAAATCCAAGTGGCCTTAGTTTTGTGTGATAATGTTTTGCTAACATTAAATTAAATGGCCAACACAACCTGTGCGAGAGGGGAGTTTCGGGGAGAATGAATATCTATATATGTAGAGCTGAATCCCTTTGCTGTTCACCAGAGGCTATCACAACATTATTGATTGGCTATATCCCAATGCAAAATAAAAAGTTAAAAAAAAATAAATGATCAACATAAAAGATGATTATGGTACTCATTTTCACTGCTTGGGTCCTTTTGAGTCTGTCATACATACACTACTGTGTGTGCTGTGATGTCTCAGTTCTCTTACCATTTTTTCCTTCTTTTCGAAATTTTACAGGAGCTTTGTATAATCTATTATGGTCTCACCTGCATAGAACTTTTCACTGTTGCTGCTGCTAAGTCGCTTCAGTCGTGTCCGACTCTGAGACCCCATAGCCAGCAGCCCACCAGGCTCCCCTGTCTCTGGGATTCTCCAGGCAAGAACACTGGAGTGGGTCGCCATTTCCTTCTCCAATGCGTGAAAGTGAAAAGTGAAAGTGAAGTCACTCAGTCGTGTCCGACTCCTAGCAACCCCATGGACTGCAGCCTACCAGGCTCCTCCATCCATGGGGTTTTCCAGGCAAGAGTACTGGAGTGGGGTGCCATTGCCTTCTCCAGAGTAAAACACAAATGTGGAAGTGAAATTCATAGCATCATTCTAGTTTATCTAGTCTGTATAGCACAGCTCTAGCGAGTGACATTTCTTTAGTAAGTCATGTGGTTTCTTAAGTCCTTGAGAGACAATAGTTATGGTACTGCTTTTCACACATAGAAGCAGCATTTTTGTACATTATTTGGATACCTAGGTAAGTTTAAAAACCCGATTTTAGCCATAAATAAATATCATTACAAGGTGATTCATCTTGGAGTCAGCATGGGGTAGAGGGGAGACTCTGACAGAATTTAATAATTCCTCATTCACAACACAGTCAGCTGAAGTAAAACCTAAAAGACAATCTTGAGGAAGGTATTACCTAATGTTAATATGTTAATAACTTTTCATTAGGCCAAATGTGCTTTTACTGAAAGAATTTTATAATGTATACTCTTAAGGTGTTTCTCCTTGGAGCCAGTAACTGTTAATGTAGCATAAGTCAAGAAAACTAATAAAATTTGCTCAAATTAAATGAGGTTTTTTTTTTTTTTTTTGGTCATTTTTATTAGAAAGGGAGGCTAGTCATCATGAAACGGTCAAAGCCCAAATTTTAACTAAATTCTAAATTGTTTATTGGAACAGTGAATCTAATGCTTTGATTTTTCTGCCTCCTTTTCCTTCTCCATATTTATACTATCTTTCTCCTCCCCATCTTTAACCCCCATCCACCCCCACACCACACACAAACTTTCCTTAGAGAATTGACCTGGTACTGTCTTTTTAACGTAAGTATTGACTCGCTGTCCTAAGGGATGGCTAACAGAAGATAGGATACAGAGTCTTCTCCCTTTTCTCACCCAATAACATGTGTTAGTCTTGAAATAACATATAAATACTATTTTGTTAATGTGTATTTATACATTATTGGTAAGATAAACTAATAGAAGAAAAAAAGCAGTCAATCATTGATTTCTGTTCAGATTCCGTTTACTTATTTATTTTTTGTTTACTTATTTAAACATCTAATTACTTTTCCAAATAGAAACATTCACTTAGATACAAACTAGTCAATGAGCAGCATGAAACAGGAAATTGTGTAATACTTTTTAGATACTTTATTTTACTTAATGATAAATGATTTTTATAAGAAATGCTTAGGAAGAGAATAACATTTAAAGAATAGATACATTTTACAACAACATATTATGACTAATGGATATTAGATTTCTTTTGTCATTATATTTAGCAGTTGGCCAACCTTTTTTCCACCTGTTATCTCTGAAACTCCACCAGATTCTCTTCTTTGATCCCTATGCAGAGCTCATTACCAGCCAAGTAAGAAAGGATTCAAGTAATTGTTAGCCTTGAAATTAGATAAGTCTACTGTAGAAATTTTTTGTGAGATAGAAAGTCATGGACATCTGAAATAATAACTTCAAAAGGCTTGTAGAATACCAAGAAAATATTTTACAGTTTGACATAAGAAGAAAGTTTCCCCCAAATTTGTTAAATTTTCAGGTATATTCTTCATGTTCATGGAATAGACAACTGTTAGATAAAGGAAATAATAAGAATCTAATAACACAGGTATTTAAGGTAATTTTTAGAAAAAAAATTCTTTGAGGAAGAGTTGGGATCCATTATTTTGTGGAAAACTTTGAAAATTATAGAATGTTTTGGCTTTATCCTTTGAGCAAAGAGAAGTGAATGAAAGTGTGTTGAAGAAGTGATGATACTAATATCATCCAATCTTTATTTAGTGGGGAGTGACTAGTACACTCTGATGAATATATTAGAAGGATAGGTTCTATTGCAGGAGTAGTTAACAATAGCAAAAAATAATTTTAGTGTTTATACATTAGGCCTTTGCTACTTACATCTGGAAATTTATAGATGCAGAAACTAAGGTTTTAGATAGTTAAAAACAAAACTTCTTCAAAATCATGAAGCTAGTAAATTGGAGAGCTGTGATTCAAGTTCATTTCTGACTAAAGGACCTGTGTACTTAACCTCTGAATTATATACCAGTGTTGGTTTAAAAAAAAAAAAAAAAAAAAAGGAGTGAAAATGGTGGTGGTAAATTTGATGATACATGGAATTGACTGGGAGTAGGAAGTGCAGATTCTAAGATGACTGTGAGGTTTTAAGCCTGAAAGAATAACCAGAAGATTGGAGTTAATTAATCAAAATAGGAAACACTGGAGTGGAACAAGTTTGGGAACATATAGTTTAAGAAACTGTAGGTATATTTGACAGAGATATCTAGCAGTTGGAAATTCGGCTCTGAAAACCAATACAGAAAGGACTCAAATTATTATTTTCATTGTGATAATAACTTGGAAGTTCTAAAAACAAAGGTTGAGCTCCTCATGCGTAATGGTGTGACAAGACAAAGGCAAAGAACAGGCCTTAATGAGTATTTGGGGGACAGCTGAAAGAACAATAGTCAGTGAAGGAGATAGAAATAATCGAAGGCACAGCAGGGCAAGAAGTAAATTCAGGAATTCTTAAAATTCAAAGAAAAGAGGTTTCAAGAGGGACAAGGTAGTCAGCAGTGTCAAATGTTTCCAAAAGGTATTAATATATGAGAACTGAGAAAAAGGCAATGGAAAATTTGACAGTGAAAAAACTAGTTTGGGTAGAAAGTATTAATAGAATCAGTGAAGGTAAGAGTTTATGGGGAGGGTAAATGGATGTAGTTCAGAAGAAGATATGTTTCAGTTCTGGGGAAAGAGCCAAAACTGAAGCAGTAAAGAGATTAACCTCAAAAAGGAATACAGATGCTTCTTCTCTGGATATAGAATAAAAGAAAAACTAACACAACATTGTAATTCAGCTGTACAATAGATAGATGGAGGGTGGGAGGAAAGAGAGTGGGAAGGAGATAGAGAGAGAGGAAGGAAGGAAGGAAGGAAGGAAGGAAGGAAGGAAAAATAAATTGAGAAGCTTTTCTGTACTTCCCTGGTGACTCAGACAGTAAAGTGTCTGTCTACAATGCAGGAGACTTGGGTTCAATCCCTGGTTTGGGAAGCTCCCCTGGAGAAGGAAATGGCAATCCACTCCAGTACTCTTGCCTGGAAAATCCCATGGACAGAGGAGCCTGGTAGGCTGCAGTCCATGGGGTCGCTAGGAGTCAGACACGACTGAGCGACTTCACTTTCACTTTCTGTGGTAACAAGAGAAATCTTGGAAATGAATTTCATAAGATCTTGACCTTGGTAAAGTCACTGAGAGGTATAGGAAGCAATCCTGAAAAGCTCTGTAGGGAAAAAATCTGAGTATCTACTAGAAATATGTGAAAATATTTATTTACTGAGCAAACTTCATCCATCTGAAGTTGGATAATGTGAATTTGTATCAGTGTCAGTTAAGACAGTTGTATTACCTTTTAAATAGTCCTTGCCTCCTCCTATGACAGGAGTTGATGAAGTGGATTTATCAGCAGCAGGGGTTGACAAAGTGGCTCTAGGAGGTCAAGGAACCTGAGACACTAGAGAACATGATTAAAACACAGCTAATCCTAAGAAGGGAAAAGAGCAAGGAGGGTAGGCCTGAATATGCCAAGGGAGAATATTGAAAAAGACTGTAACTTCTTTTGGTTACACTCACTCATTAAGAGATCTCAAACTTGTTCAGCACACTTAGTGTACACTCTATTGGTCCCTTTTGTGAAGTCACATTTTGAATGAACCAAGATAGTTTAAACTCAGATCTTTTACTGCCAGTTTACTTAAAGTGAAGAAGAACTAAAAAGCCTCTTGATGAAAGTAAAAGAGGGGAGTGAAAAAGCTTGCTTAAAGCTCAACACTCAGAAAACGAAGATCATGGCACCCGGTCCCATCACTCTATGGGAAATAGATGAGGAAACAGTGGAAACAGTGTCAGACTTTATTTTTGGGGGCTCCAAAATCACTGCAGATGGTGATTGCAGCCATGAAATTAAAAGACGCTTACTCCTTGGAAGAAAAGTTATGACCAACCTAGATAGTATATTCAAAAGCAGAAACATTACTATGCTGACTAAGGTCCGTCTAGTCAAGGCTATGGCTTTTCCAGTGGTCATGTATGGATGTGAGAGTTGGACTGTGAAGAAGGCTGAGCGCTGAAAAATTGATGCTTTTGAACTATGGTGTTGGAGAAGACTCTTGAGAGTCCCTTGGACTGCAAGGAGATCCAACCAGTCCATTCTGAAGGAGATCAGCCCTGGGATTTCTTTGGAAGGAATGATGCTAAAGCTGAAACTCCAGTACTTTGGCCACCTCATGCGAAGAGTTGACTCATTGGAAAAGACTTTGATGCTGGGAGGGATTGGGGGCAGGAGGAGAAGGGGACGACCGAGAATGAGATGGCTGGATGACATCACGGACTTGATGGACGTGAGTCTGAGTGAACTCTGGGAGTTGGTGATGGACGGGGAGGCCTGGCGTGCTGCGATTCATGGGGTCGCAAAGAGTCGGACACGACCGACTGAGTGACTGAACTGAACTGAACTGAACTTACTTACTTACTTAAATGAAAATGTGTAATTTATAATGCTGCCTGTCAGTTTTGTGGTGGTGGTGGTTGTTTCTAGAAAAAGATTGTTGATGTTAAAGGAAGCTCCCACTGTAGCATTGATGAGCCAAAATAACATGTGTTAATCTCTTGTTGATGTGTTCATGTATATTTTTTGTTGAACTGAATTGGCATTGTTATGAGATAAACATTTTCTTGTGCCTTTGTAGTTATGTATGAGATGGTGAAGGACAGGGAAGCCTGGCATTCCGCAATCCATGGGGTTGCGTAGAGTTGGACACGACTGAGTGACTGACCAACAACAAAAAATTATTCACTAGAGTCCATCCCCGAAGTTCCTTTTCCCCTTCACAACCTGTATTAACCCTTTGGGTAATAACCAATAGATTTGATCTTCTGTAAATCTATTAAATAAGATTTATACCATAAGATCAGTGGATGTTATTCAGATTATTTTTACAATTGGATTTTCTTTTCCTGACTAGGCAGCCACCCAGTTCTGGATTGCTTTTCTTTCAACTAATGCATTTCAGAGCAGGAGGAAACTTATCTTTCAAATTCAGTTTAGTTCGATAGAAAAGACATACTGTTAATAAAAATGCATAAGTTGTCCTTGAGCTTATCGTTGAATGATTTCCTTTTATCTGTATTCAGAGACTGAGTAATGAGACTGTTTAAATATTTGAAAAATAAATTCCACATTAACCAACTTGTCTTGGAAGACAAATGATAATTTCTCAAGATAGCATGATTTTTTGGGAGGAAAGAATGTTACCAACAGACCTTACTTGCTTTTTTCAGTCTAATTTTGGTACCTATCGAATTCTGAAAGATATCTTTGCCATCATTATAGATATAACCTGAAACATTCTTCTGTGGCTTCCTACGTTTCAGGACAAAATCAAATTTCACTCAGCCAAGCCAGTGTTCCTTATCATTTATGTTCTAGATACACTTGAAGGCAACATGCATATATATATATATATATATATATATATATATATATATATATATATGGAAACTATTATCTCTTCACTTTAGATATGAATAGTGTTTTTTTTTAATGTGGAAAGTATGTTTTTAATTTGTAATTTCAGGATTTCTTATACTTCATTATCAATGTGAGGTGGGGACAGTGGGCAGAGCAAGAGACAAAAAAAAAAAAAGGAACCTCTGATCCAGTGAGCAGAGAGAACAGAATTCTATAAAGAGATTTAAAGGTTAATACAGGTTGTGAAGGGGGAAAGGAATTTCGGGGATAGACTCTAATGAATAGTTTTCTTGTTGTTGGTCAGTTGCTCAGTTGTGTCTGACTCTTTGCAACCCCATGGACTGCAGCATGCTAGGCTTCCCCATCTTTCACCGTCTTCTAGAACTTGCTCAAACTCATGTCCATTAAGTCGATGATGCTATCCAACCATATGGTCGTCTGTCGTCCCCTTTTCCTCCAGCCTTCAGTCTTTCCCAGCATCAGGGCCTTTTCCAATGAGTTGTCTCCTCATCAGGTGGCCAAAGTGTAGGAGCTTCAGCATCAGTCCTTCCAATGAATATTCAGGATTGATTTCCTTTAGGATTGACTGGTTTGATCTCTTGGCAGTCCAAGGGACTCTCAAGAGTCTTCTCCAACACCACAGTTCAAAAGAATCAATTCTTCGTGCTCAGCCTTCTTTATTGCTCAACTCTCACATCCATACTTGACTACTGGAAAAACCATAGCTTTGACTAGATGGACCTTCGTTGGCAAAGTAGTGTCTCTGCTTTTTAATACGCTATCTAGGTTTGTTATAGTTTTTCTTCCAAGGAGCAAGAATCTTTTAACTTTATGGCTGCAATCACCATCTGCAGTGATTTTGGAGCCCAAGAAAATAGTCTGCCACTGTTTCCATTGTTTACCCATCTATTTGCCATGAAGGGATGGGACCAGATGCCATGATCTTCATTTTTTGAATGTTGAGTTTTATGCCAGCTTTTTCACTCTCCTCTTTCACCTTCATCAAGAGGCTCTGCAGTTTCTCTTTGCTTTCTTCCATAAAGGTGGTGTCATCTGCATATCTGAGGTTATTGATATTTCTCCCAGCAGTCTTGATTCCAGCTTGTCTTTCATCCAGCCCGGCATTTTCATGATATACTCTGCATATAAGTTAAATAAGCAGGATGACAGTATACACCCTTGATGTACTCCTGTCCCAATTTTGAACCAGACTGTTATTCCATGTCTAATTCTAATTACTGCTTCTTGACCTACATACAGGTTTCTCAGGAGCAGGTCAGGTGGTCTGGTATTCTTTCTCTTTAAGAATTTTCCACAGTTTGTTGTGATCCACACAGTCAAAGGCTTTAGCATAGTCAATGAAGCAGAAGTAGTTGTTTTCCTGGAATTTTCTTGCTTTTTCTGTGATCCACTGGATGTTGGCAGTTTAATGTTAGCATTCATTATTGAGGATATGCTTTAAAACAGCATTTGAGGTAAAGGACTATTTTCTGACAATACCTAACATAAACATATTGTTGGAATATGAAGGAAATTTTTGCAAAGCAATATAAAGAGGAAGTAACCTTTCTTCCCATTACTGCTTTAAATAATGTTTTATCAAATACTTAGGTTTTATGTTGTCTGTTTATTAGTGTCCTGTTGGAGATTGGTGCAGCAGGACATCCAGCCTTTGAATAAACATAAGATCTACACCTTGACAATTTAGTCATCTCTGTGGCTTGAAGATTAAAATGTGTTTTAACACATCTTATTCCTGGATCACTTTAATCAGTGTCATTTCTAAGCTGTACTAAACATTAAATAGTGCCGCCGCCAGCACTTGGAACACAGCCTAGTTGTTAGTCCAGTCGCCCAGCCCAGTGTTCTGGATTTTCATATATTGAGGATGACTCATGTCATCCAAACAGATTCCCACAAGTAAACCAAAATGAGACAAGCTTTTAGTAAGATGAATAGAACCCACTGGAACACAAATTCAAATGATATAGCCAGCCATAGATCTCTAGTGACAGCTACTGACACGCCAATTTGGAAATTAACACTTAGACACAGAGGATCTTTTTATGAGCAATGGCATCAACCAGCAATGTGCTGTAAGACCCAGAGCTGTAAACCGCTCTGAAGACTGCAGAAACTGAAACCTTTAATTATAGAAGCTGATAAAAAATCAGGCAAATTTGGGAAAGAATATAAGAGGGTTTTGTTAATGTAAATACCTTATCTTTTGATATCTGCACTATGGATAGTATATTTTTGTGATTTTTTTTTCTGATTGTAAAATAATGTGTGATTACTGTAAATAATTTGAAAACTATACAGACATAATCACCTAACATCTGTTTGGCACATGTCCTGGTAGTCAATACATAGATATTTTTAAAACATAACTCAGTTTCATACTGCACAATGTGTTTTATAACTAACAGCATATTTTAATGCCTAGTCCTAACAAATTTTAAGCATTAAAAATCACTTTAACCTCTTAAAATTGGAGGAGATATTTGAACCAGAGTGGCAGATGATTGAAAAGTAAAAGCATTTACGTACATATATGTCAACAAATGAGAGCTGAATCAAATAATACAATAAGGGATCAGTGATGGTCAGGTGAAACTGCTGATACTAATCCTAAACCTAGTTGTAAGCATCCTATGGAAGTCTTTTATAGTACAGACAGCATTCTGCAACTACTTTTAATCCAAGTGATACAACTGATTTGGCACAGTTGCTTGAACAGATCTCCAAACAAATGTTGTTCCTGGCACAGGTTTCTTCTAGCAGTTCTTTCACACTGCTGATGTTGGATTTTTATCTTCCATTCCCCTATGCATTAAAATCTATCAAGCCCGTAATTTACTGCTTTAGAAAATTAGCTCATCTTAAAGTATAATGCATGAGGAGGAGACTTCAGTTAAAGGTAGCAGAGTGAAGAAAGTGTTACCCTTCCCTTCTTCTTTGAAACTCACTAAAAATAAGACAGGAAAATAGAAAAGAAGGAAAATGAGGCATAAGACTAAGCCCCAAAATACAGACAGTGAAACAATTTGCTAAATACTGTAAAATCTAGACCACATGCAGGAGGATGCTGAACCCCTCCTGGCAATTCCAACCAGTATATGATTTCTCTAAAAGTAAGCGTCATAATACTTTAAAGGTCTAACCAGTGACCCTTTTTTGGAGTTGTGACATGTTGTTGTTCATAGCCTCAATGAAGTTATTGACATGACTGGTTATGGAAAATACAGTAACAATTTTTATAAAACCTCACCAACACAAGTGTTAAGAATAATAGGACAATAAAAGGAGATGAAGTATCCATGTACTGAACTTCAGGAAAGAAGTCTAAGAGAAAAGGAAAAGCATTAGAATTACGAAAATCATATTAGAAATTTTCAGTCAGTTCAGTCGCTCAGTCGTGTCCGACTCTTTGTGACCCCATGAATCGCAGCACACCATGCTTCCCTGTTCATCACCAACTCCCGGAGTTCACTCAAACTCATGTCCATCAAGTCGGTGATGCCATCCAGCCATCTCATCCTCTGTCATCCCCTTCTCCTCCTGCTCCCAATCCCTCCCAGCATCAAAGTCTTTTCCAGTGAGTCAGCTCTTTGCATGAGGTGGCCAAAGTACTAGAGTTTCAGCTTTAGCATCATTCCTTCCAAAGAACACCCAGGGCTGATCTCCTTCAGAATGGACTGGTTGGATCTCCTTGTAGTCCAAAGGACTCTCAGGAATCTTCTCCAATACCACAGTTCAAAAGCATCAATTCTTCAGCACTCAGCCTTCTTCACAGTCCAACTTTCACATCCATACATGACCACAGGAAAAAACATAGCCTTCACTAGACAGACCTTGGTTGGCAAAGTAAGGTCACTGCTTTTGAATATGCTATCTAGGTTGGTCATAACTTTTCTTCCAAGGAGTAAGCGTCTTTTAATTTCATGGCTGCAGTTACCATCTGCAGTGATTTTGGAGCCCCCAAAATAAAATCTGCCACTGTTTCCACTGTTTCCCCATCTATTTCCCATAGAGTGATGGGACCAGATGCCATGATCTTCGTTTTCTGAATGTTGGGCTTTAAGCCAACTTTTTCACTCTCCTCTTTCACTTTTGTCAAGAGGCTTTTTAGTTTCTCTTCACTTTCTGCCATTAAGGGTGGTGTCATCTGCATATCTGAGGTTATTGATATTTCTCCTAGCAATCTTGTTTCCAGCTTGTGCTTCTTCCAGCCCAGCGTTTCTCATGATGTACTCTGCATATAAGTTAAATAAGCAGGATGACAGTATACACCCTTGATGTACTCCTTTTCCTATTTGGAACCAGTCTGTTGTTCCGTGTCCAGTTCTAACTGTTGCCTCCTGACCTGCATACAGATTTCTCAAGAGGCAGGTCAGGTGGTCTGGTATTCCCATCTCTTTAAGAATTTTCCACCGTTTATTGTGATCCACACAGTCAAAGGCTTTGGCATAGTCAATAAAGCAGAAATAGATGTTTTTCTGGAACTCTCTTGCTTTTTCCATGATCCAGCGGATGTTGGCAATTTGATCTCTGGTTCCTCTGCCTTTTCTAAAACCAGCTTGAACATCCAGAAGTTCAAGGTTCACGTATTGCTGAAGCCTGGCTTGGAGAATTTTGAGCATTACTTTACTAGCACCTGAGATGAGTGCAATTGCGCTGTAGTTTGAGCATTCTTTGGCATTGTGTTTCTTTGGGATTGGATGAAAACTGACCTTTTCCAGTGCTGTGGCCACTGCTGAGTTTTCTAAATTTGCTGGCATATTGAGTGCAGCACTTTCACAGCAGCATCTTTCAAGATTTGAAATAGCGCTACTGGAATTCCATCACCTCCACTAGCTTTGTTGGTAGTGATGCTTTCTAAGGCCCACTTGACTGCACATTTCAGGATGTCTGGCTCTAGGTGAATGATCGTGATTATCTTGGTCATGAAGATCTTTTTTGTACAGTTCTTCTGTGTATTCTTGCCACCTCTTCTTAATATCTTCTGCTTTTGTTAGGTCCATACCATTTCTGTCCTTTATTGAGCCCATCTTTGCATGAAATGTTCCCTTGGTATCTCTAATTTTCTTAAAGAGATCTCTAGTTTTCCCCATTCTGTTGTTTTCCTCTATTTCTTTTCATTGATCGCTGAGGAAGGCTTTCTTTTTTCTTCTTGCTTGCTAGTCTTTGGAACTCTGCATGCAGATGCTTATATCTTTCCTTTTATCCTTTGCTTTTCGCTTCTCTTCTTTTCACAGCTATTTGTAAGGCCTCCCCAGACAGCCATTTTGCTTTTTGGCATTTCTTTTCCATGGGGATGGTCTTGATCCCTGTCTCCTGTATAATTTCATGAACCTCCGTCCATAGTTCATTAGGCACTTTATCTATCAGATCTAGGCCCTTAAATCTATTTCTCACTTCCACTGTATAATCATAGGGATTTGATTTAGGTCATACCTGAATGGTCTAGTGGTTTTCCTTACTTTCTTCAATTTAAGTCTGAATTTGGCAATAAGGAGTTCATGATCTGAGCCACAGTCAGCTCCCGGTCTTGTTTTTGCTGACCATATAGAGCTTCTCCATCTTTGGCTGCAAAGAATATAATCAATCTGATTTCGGTGTTGGCCATCTGGTGATGTCCATGTTTGTAATCCAAGACGTGGCTGAAAGGCTTGAAGAAATTTAATAACATTAAATATGAAAATATAAGATATAAAAATTATAGGTGATATAGGAAAATAAAGAAGATCTAATATCTATATGGGATCAACACATTTTTTCTGTAAAGGGACAGACAGTAAATATTTTAGTCCTTTGTGATCGGTCAGTACAGTTTCTGTTACAGCCAATTAGCCCTGTGTCTTACAGTGCAAAGGAATATGCTGCCTATAGCTTTGTTCCAGTAAAAGTTATATTCAAAAACAAGTGGTGGGCTGTATCTTGCCTGTTCTGTTTGTCAACCTCTAAATAAAAATAACAAATGACTGAAAAAATATTTAGAGGTATAATAGAAAAAAATTCTTCCTGAAATAATTAAAATCTTGAATGAAAATGACTACCCTTTGGCCTGGAAATAAATAATATAGATGAACTGATATCAAGTCATGTCTTGGTCAAATTATTGAACTTGAAGAATAAAGACAGAAATCTATAGACATCTAGATAGTGAGATGGGGGACAGACTTGGACTTGCTTTAGCTTTTTCCTCAGTATGATGCAATGTCAGAAAACAGCAGGGGAATGTCTGCCATGGCCTGAAGTTTACCTCATACTAGCCAAATACTTTAATCATGAGTACCACACATAAATGTACTTGAGCATGGAAAAGCTCAACAAACATATACCCATGAGAGCTTTTTAAATCAAATTATATCATAATAAAATATACCTAATTAAAAGGTGAATCATTGAAAAGAATTCAGGAATAAACCATGAAAAAAATTAGTGTAATAATGATAAATTAATTTCATTAGAGAACTTACATACTCAGTAGAAGTTATACTTTTAGAATAGATTATAAATTTATAAAATTTAATATTATAATAATAACAATGAGGTGGGCAAGGGGCATAACAAGAAGTATAAATGTGCTCCTTTCTTCATCTTTCATAGCATCAGCTCAGTTCAGTTGCTCAGTCATGTCCGACTCTTTGTGACCCCATGGACTGCAGCACGCCAGGCCTCCCTGTCCATCACCAACTCCCGGAGTTTACTCAAACTCATGTCCATTGAGTTGGTGATGCCATCCAACTGTCTCATCCTCTGTTGTCCCCTTCTCCTTCTGCTTTCAATCTTTCCCAGCATCAGGGTCTTTTCAGATGCGTCAGCTCTTCACATCAGGTGGCCAAATTATTGGAGTTTCAGTTTCAGCATCAGTCCTTCTAATGAATATTCAAGAGTGATTTTCATAGCATGGAATCAATAAATACTCCTTAAAGTTGAACATAGTTAAAAAATTGCTCTGGGCTCTTAATATTGTTCGTAATTTTTTTTTTCTTAATTCTAGAGGGATCTTTTAGGAATGTCATTGGTGTAGCACTTATTAGCAGTTCTTCAGCTTTATGTGAGATCCTTTTTCTTCAGATAATTCAATGAAAACTTTAAGTATTCTAATAATAATATATAAGAATGTGTTGGAAGGGGCAAAAAATAAGAATTTATTTGGTTGTATAATAGTTTCTAATAGTCATTTAAATAAAAGGAAATTTTCTGTCACTTCCTGCACTTTAATAACTAAAAAGTATTTCAGTTGGTATGTGGTTCCAAGTAGCTAATACAGGTTGTAATTATCCTAAACTAAGGCGTGACCTGGTGAAGTTATTGAGCTTCATTATAAAATGTCTTCTGAGAAACCAGGCAAATAAGCAAATCCATGAGGAGCTGATGGCATAATGTCATAATTTAAATAGTTGAATTTAATAGTTTGATTAACAAAAGTGTTTTACAGCAATATTTTTGCCAATCTTTTTTCCTACTTCTTTTCATTGCTGTGAATTTATAATTTACTTATTGGAATTGGTTTTTATCATACTGCTCCCCTGGCATGCACTCTAAAATCAGTTTAATTCAGAAGGATTCAGAATATAGTTTGTGGATAGTTCTCTCCTTACAAGTTCTGTTAAATCTGATGCCTTGTATATACAGATTTCAAATAAAGTAATTATGTAAGTAAGCTTTTACTTTTGAGGGTAGACTCTCCTCAGATATGTTTGTTTCTTACCCTTCTACCTAGCAGTATTTGCATAATACAGCAATAGAACACTTTCGTCCCTAGCTAGTTCTGTCTCATCAGATATCCTTTCTCTGTGGAGTGCCAGTATCATTTGGTTATTGACTATATCAGCTTCTTAAAAGTAGCCTGAGATACGCTGGCTTGCTAATACTTTACAAGGAAACCTAATATTATTTTGTGTAAGCATTTGAATCTGTTCTTTAGGTATTGTTTGCAGTGGCTACTGGCCTCAGTATTAGAATTATTATTGTCTTTAACATAAAAGTTACTAAGTGGTTATTATAAATTAGTATTAAGAGTACACGATACTTTGTTTTTAAAGGGCTTACAGTTTATTTGGGAAAAGTAATATAAATGCCAGTAAAAGCTGTAAGTATATTACTTTATATTATTAAAGTGATAGAGGGAGAATAGTAGAGACCTCAGTAGACTTGAGTGACCCAGAGGGCTCTGAAATTTTATCCCAAAGGAAATTAAAATTTCTTGAATGCCTGCATGTACTAAGTACTTTAAAAATTCAGTCAGGTGAATTGAATTCTAACTAACTCTAATCACTAAAATGTGAATAATATTTTGACTTGTCTTACTCCTTTAGAATTTTGTAAAATGGAAAATAGCTGTGTGAAAGTAGACAAAATCAGGAGTGTTCAACTTCCCTTTTGGAAAGGAATTAGATGATAGGACAATAATAGAGTGGAAAATATAAAAGACTTAAACAGCTTATAATTGAGTAACTGTTCTGGCTATATTACAAGACTGAAAAAATGTGATTTTGAAAATAAAGT
The DNA here is from genome assembly GCA_917880005.1 of Nanger dama. Taxonomy (NCBI): domain Eukaryota; kingdom Metazoa; phylum Chordata; class Mammalia; order Artiodactyla; family Bovidae; genus Nanger; species Nanger dama. Next base: position 16,862,401 of record CAKJTW010000028.1, on the reverse strand, counting down.
TCCACTCAGTAATCTAAGTCACTGTCCTCTTCTGTGACTTTTCAGATTTTCTGAAAGTCTGAAAATTTGATTTTCTTTCAAATGTAGAATGATTAATGGGCCAGGTGGACTAAGTGTAAGTAAACCATGATTGTCTTATTGTGTAATAATAATACAGTGATTTGCTAACTTTTCAAAGTTGAAAGTGTTAGTCACTCAGTTGTGTCTGGCTCCTTGTGACTCGGACTCCATGCTGCTAACTCTGTGAAAATAAAATTGAGAAGCCAGTTAAGTTTTCCTTTGGCCTTTTTGACTTAGGTGATAATTTCTACTTTTAGCACCTTAAACTCCTTTTGTTGTTCAGTCGCTAAGTCGTGTTTGACTCTGCAACCCCGTGAACCTGCAGTAGTACACCAGGCTCCCATGCGCTTCATTATCTCCCGGAGTTTGCTCAAATTCATGTCCATTGAGTCAGTGAAACCATCCAACCATCTCAACCTCTGTCACCCACTTCTCCTCCTGCCCTTAGTGTTTCCCAGCATCAGGGTCTTTTCCAGTGAGTCAGCTCTTTGCATCAGGTGGTCAAAATATTGGCGCTTTAGCTTCAGTATCAGTCCTTCCAGTGAATATTCAGGATTGACTGCTTTGATCTCCTTGCTGTCCAAGGGACTCCGAAGAGTTTTCTCCAACACCACAGTTCAAAAGCATCAGTTCTTCACCACTCACCCTTCTTTATGGTCCAACTCTCACATCCGTACATGACTACTGGAAAAGCTATAACTTTGACTAGACAGACCTTTGTCCAGCAGAGTGATGTCTCTGCTTTTTAATGTGCTATCTAGGTTGATCGGAGCTTTTCTTCTGAGAAGCAGGTGTCTTTTAATTTCATGGCTGCAGTCACCATCTTCAGTGATTTTGGAGCCCAAGAAAAAGTCTGTCACTGTTTCCATTGTCTCCCCATCTATTTGCCATGAAGTGATGGGACTGGATGCCATGATCTTAGTGTTTTGAATGTTGAATTTTAAGCCAGCTTTTTCACTCTTCTCTTTCACACTCATTAAGAGACTCTTAGTTCTTCTTCACTTTCTGCCATTAGAGTGGTATCATCTGCATATCTGAAGTTATTGATATTTCTCCTGGCAAGCCCGACATTTCTCATGATGCACTCTGCATATAAGTGAAATAAGCAGGGTGACAGTATACAGCTTTGAAGTACCCCTTTCCCAATTTTGAACCAGTCTTTTGTTCCATGTCTAGTTCTAACTGTTGCTTCTTGTCCTGCTGAACTCCTTTAACACATCCTAATTATAGAATAGACTAGCTTCTATTTATTGCAATTGTTACTGAAGACCAATTATTGAATTATTTAGTAGTGTTGAATCAGAAGAGGAAGAATGTAATATTGTGGCCATTCTCAAAGAGCTTGTGTTAAAGTATGTAAAGACAGCATTGACTCAGAGCAGTGTTTTAATGATGCTATTCAATGACATTAAACATACTGACTGGCATTGAGTGTTCTTACACACTGGAAATAAAAGTAACGCAATTCTAAATGCTCTTTTTCCTTCTTTTATAAGAACATTAATTCAGTATATAAACAGCCTCCAGCTTTGACTGTTATATCTCTAAAATACTTTTCTGCTGGGCAGGATAGGAAAAGATTTGAGATATTTCTTTGGATGACATTTGAAAATTTGGTGGGGGGACCTTATGGAGATTGGTATTTGTACCCTAAACGGCATTTCTAAAAATCAACAGCAGAGAGGGATTTAGGTCAATTTTTATTATTTTGACAAATTGGAGTGAGTCAAGATAGGCCTTGTAACTTGCATAGTTCAACTGAAAAGCTGCTTTGAGGAAATTGTTTTCAGTGTAATTCTGACGTTTTGGTGAGAAGCGAGAATGGTAATTGAGAAAGAAAGGAGGGGAGAAAAGCTTTTCTTTGAGGCATAGAAACACTTCTGTCTCTGTATATTTGAAACCCCTGATATCTGTTTGCATATTTAACTAATGATAGGGCTTTGGGGATTGACATTGCATTTCCTATAGAAGTGCTAAAGGAGATATTAGTGAGACCCGCCCATTGGAGTGTAGTGGGGACAGGAGTAAACCGGAATCACTGCCAGTCTGTCAGTATGAGGCCTTTGGATATTGTTTTTGATTAACAAAAGAGCCCACCATGACTGTGGCAGCTCCTATTTGAATTTTATAGTAAAGGAATTTATTACTTGCCCTCTCTTCTGCTTAGATTGGGTTTGGGATATTGAAGATCTTAATGTGTCCTAAAATTAAGAAAAGTTATGACCAACCTAGATAGTATATTCAAAAGCAGAGACATTACTATTCCAACTAAGGTCTGTCTAGTCAAGGCTATGGTTTTTCCTGTGGTCATGTATGGATGTGAGAGTTAGACTGTGAAGAAGGCTGAGCGCCGAAGAATTGATGCTTTTTAACTGTGGTGTTGGAGAAGACTCTTGAGAGTCCCTTGGACTGCAAGGAGATCCAACCAGTCCATTCTGAAGGAGATCAGCCCTGGGATTTCTTTGGAAGGAATGATGCTAAAGCTGAAACTCTAGTACTTTGGCCACCTCATGCGAAGAGTTGACTCATTGGGAAATACTTTGATGCTGGGAGGGATTGGGGGCAGGAGGAGAAGGGGACGACCGAGAATGAGATGGCTGGATGGCATCACCGACTCGATGGACATGAGTCTGAGTGAACTCCGAGAGATGGTAATGAACAGGGAGGCCTGGCGTGCTGCGATTCATGGGGTCGCAAAGAATCGGACATGACTGAACGACTGAACTGAAATACTTCTTTAGGCGAGGATTTTAGGGAAAAACTAAGACATGTGCACATTTGTGCACAAACACAGTGTTAAGACAAGTTGGTAGTCCTTTAGTCAGTTGTTGCTACTCCTGTTTCCCACTGCTTGCTTCACTCCAACATGCTAAATACTCATCAGGAGATTTAGATATCAGCACATTAAGTAAAATATCAAGATAAATATAAAAGGCAGTCAGAAACGCAAGCTTTTTCATTCAGGGAGCTTAGAATATTCTAAGTATTATATTTAGTACTTGCAGTTCTCTAGTCTGTAGTAGCCTATCAACCTTAGCACTTCTGGATTTTTAGTAAATGCTTTCCTTTTTTGTAGAAAAATTTCAAATCTACAGAAAAGTTGAAAGAATAGTACTAGTGTGCATTCAGATTTCCTTTATATAGCCACTGGTGATTCACATTTTGCCAAAGTATGCTTTTTTTCCCCCATGGAAACTTTTGAGATATCATTGACACTTTATCCATAAAAATGCAGCATATGTCTTCTAAGAATAAGAACATTTTTCTGAATAACCATAATATATTTATTACTCAAGAAATTTAACATTGATCCAATGCTAATAACTCCACTTCAAAGATAAATACATTTTTCCCTCTTGAAGATAAGTTTGAAGGGAAAGTGTGTGCCATTTATTCTATGAAGTTGAGTGGTGTATATATGTTACAATGCAGGAAGTAATAATGTGCTTGAGGTTGGCAGCTTTCATCAATGAAAATCTGTTGAAAGACATGGTCTATTTACCGTATTCGTGCTTCAGAGAATATTTCATCTGTGCATGTGTGTAATATATATTTATATACCTCATGTTTTTGTTCTAATGCTTGCTAACATTTGTAGAGAATTTTATCAGTAAGAAATAAGATGTTGTGTGCCATGTATCATAAGAACTGTTAGATTTGATTCTTAATAATTTTTCTCATCCTCCTGTTAGACAAGCTATGCTCATAAACTGCCCAGCTTCATTGTTGGAAGGAAATAAATAGTTTTGGTATTTTAGTGTTACTTTCGACTTCATGTTTATATTAGCTGGAGGGCAAACATTAGGTGGTTTTCACAATTACCCATGCTTTGCTTTGATATATAACAAGGGATTGTTTGATACTTCACTGGCAAGTGGTCAAGTAGATATCTCTTTTTGGACTTCTTATTCATCCATTTGGCTAAGGCTTTTTAAATGGGATAATAATATGAAGTTTCACAGTGTTTCAGTCAATAGTTATTCCCTACCTCATCCTGTTCGTGTTCTGTTTTTTTCTTTTGTTTTCTTTTTTTTTCCCTAAATGGTGACACTGATGCTAGATTCCACAGTCATCTGCTTTCAACTCAGTATTGAGACCAAGACTTCAACTTTGTACATCAAATTCTGTTCCTTGATTCAGTGCCCATTCTGCCAACTGAAATTGATTTTTGCTTTATCTTTAAAGTGTTGTCCCATTTTTAACTTTCTAACTTCCTTGTGATCATTGCTTCTGTCTAGGAGAAGTGATAGGTTTCTATATTGCAAGAAACAGACTAGAAAGCTAACAATGATCTGTGATACAAGTCAAAGAACGAAGGTTTATAAGGGCTTAAAATACATTTAAAATCAAAACATTTGGTCCCCAAAGCCTACAATGCAGTGAAATACAAGATAGATATTTCCTAATAAAATGTTCCTTTCGTTGAAAATATAGTAAAGTAATCAGCTAGTTTTAAACTTTATCTGATGTCTAAGAGTTACCAGTTGTATGTGATAAGCTTTTTGAAAAATGTATATTCATTCTAGAAAACTGGTTTAACTATCAGTTAGTCATGTAGCTCCAGAGAGTAAAACAACCCAGTCCAGTCTTTGAGTCCAGCCTTAATAAGATTAATATGCATACCTGGGTTCTTTTTTTTATTATTAAAAAATTTATTTTTAGTTTATTTATTTTTAGTTAAAGGATAATTGCTTTACAATATTGTGTTGGTGTCTACCATACATCAACATGACTCAGCCATAGGTATACATATGTCCCCTCCCTCAGGAGCCTCCCTCCCACATCCCACCCATCCCAGCCCTTTAGGTTGTTAACATAGCTCTGGTTTGAGTTTCCTGAGTCCTGTGGTAAATTCTCGTTAACTGTCTACTTTACATATGGGAGTATATATGTTTCCATGTTATTCTCCCCATTTATCTCACCTCGTCCTTCCTCCCCCACCCCCATGTCCATAAGTCTGTTCTCTATGTCTGTATCTCCATCGCTACTCTGTAAGTAGGTTCATCAGTACCATCTTTCTAGATTCCACGTGTATGTGTTACTGTATGATATTTGTCTTTCTCTTTCTGACTGACTTCACTCTATAATAGGCTCTAGGTTCATCCACCTCATTAGCACTGACTCAAATGTGTTCCTTTTATGGCTCAGTAATATTCCATTGTATATATGTATTACAGTTTCTTTATCCATTCATCTCTCGATGATCATCTAGGTTGCTTCCGTGTCCAAGCTATTGTAAATAGTGCTGCAGTGACCTTAGGGTATGTGTCTTTTTCAGTTTTGGTTTCCTCCGGGTGTATGCCTACTAGTGAGATTGCTGGATCATATGGTAGTTTTATTCCTAGTTTTTAAGGAATCTCCATACAGTCTTCCAAAGTGGCTGTCAGTTCAATTCAGTTCAGTTGCTCAGTTGTGTCTGACTCTTTGTGACCCCATGGACTGCAGCACCCCAGGCTCGGCTCAGTTTACATTTTCACCAACAGTGTAAGAGGGTTCCCTTTACTCCACACCCTCTTCAGCATTTATTGTTTGTGGATTTTTTAAAATGATAGCCATTCTGACCGGTGTAAGGTGATATCTCACAGTAGTTTTGATTTGTATTTCCCTGATAGTGAACAGTGTTGAGTATCATTTCATGTGTTTATTAGTATGTATGTCTTCTTTGGAGAAATGTCTGTTCAGGTCTTTTGCTCACTTTTTCATTGGATTGTTTGTTTTTCTGATATTAAGTTGTATGAGCTGCTTGTATATTTTGGAAATTAATAATTTGTAGGTTATTTCATTTGCTATTATTTTCTACCATTCTGAAGGTTGTTTTTTCACCTTGTTTATAAGTTTCCTTTCATACCCGGGTTCTGAACATGGAATTTGTCTTTTTATCGAGGAAACAAGCCTGCTCTTCTGCTTGACTTTAACTTCACGGTGTTTATGGAAGCAGATTATTCTGTTTGGAAAGTTCCTCAGAACAGTTTCTTGAATCACCATATTTTTTGCAGGAGTAGAAGCATTTTCTTTGCTTCTTTCCAGTCAAACAAGAAACAAAGTTAAGCCCTTTAATTGTCACCAAAATTGCCAGCTTTAACTCAGTGTTATTAAAAGCCTCTGGTAACACCATATCCAACAACTGTAGATACTTGGCCATTTTCAATGCACATTGAACAGTTTCCAAAATTGACTATAAACTAGACCATAAAACAAGTTTTGGAAGACTCAACATTGTTTAATTATCTCTTTTCCCTAAGTTGATCTATATATCCAATACAAACCTGGGGAAAATTCTATGTGGAATTAATAAACTGATTTTTAAATGTATAAGGAAATGTAAAGGGCTAGAAATAAGATGACCATGAAGAAAAAAAACTGAAGGATTTACAATGCCAGATGCTAAGACTTAATACAGCTATAGTAATTAAGATAGTGTAGAATGGTACAAGGACAAATAAATAGACAAATGGAACAAAGTGGAAAATACAGAGATACACCTACACACCTGACTTATGACAAATCCTCCCTCTCAATTCAATTGAGAGAGGATGGTGTTTTCAATACACGCTGGGTCAATTTGATGCCATATATTAAAAATAAATTTAATCTTGACTTTACCTCACAGCAGATATAAAAGCTTCTACTTAAAATATAGATGTAAATATAAAAGTAAAATAATAAAGCTTACTAAAGAACACATAGAATATCTTTATGATCTTGGAATAGGAAAAAATTCCTGTATAAGATACAGAAAGTACTAATTATAAAGGAAACAATCACTAATTGGATTAACATTAAAAATTTTTGTTCATCAATACACCAGTAAGAGAGAAGCAGCAAGCTACAGAGTGAGAAAAGATATTAACAATACATGTATCTGACAAAGGGTTCATACCCCAACTATACTAAGAAATTTAATAGTCAATAAGAAAAGAAAGCTATCTGACGAGAAAACTAAAGGAGAAAGGAAACTTTGAATGGATACTCATAATAGTCTATCAAAATGTTCACTAAACATAGGGAAAGGATCTCTACCTCATTAATCATCAAGGAATAAAACTGTTAGGAGATAACATACACATCTACCAGAATGGCCATAATTTAACAAAACTGACCATACCAGATATTCACAAGAATGTGGAGCATCTGGAACTCTTAAATGCTGGTTGGTATATAAGTTGTTACCTGCTGTTTGCAAAACTGGGTATATCTGTTAAAACTGAACATACACATATCCTGTGACTGAGCAGTTCTCCTCCTAGCTATATACCCAGACAGAGGATGTGCATACATAAGTGTATCAAAAGATATAAGGAACTTTCATCACAGCATAATTACCCAAGTCTGAAAATAGTCCACATGTCCCTTTTGGAATATTCATACAATGGATTCATGTAATGGATACATAGATACACAGCGGTGAAAAAGAATTAACTACTGCTATACTCAACAACATGGGTAAATCTAATATGTATAATGTTGAGCAACAAAAGCCAAGTTCAAATTAATACATTTTATGTGGTTCCATTAATATAAAGTCCAAGCCTTTTTTGGTATGTATATATTTGTTTCTTTTAAACTTACATGTAGAGTCCTTTAATTTGCTTATCCTTATATAATTTTTAAATCTTGAGATTTACCAATTTATAGATCTATTATGAAAGTGTTAGTTGCTCAGTCATGTCTGACTCTTTGCAACCCCATGGACTGTAGCCCACCAGACTCCTCTGTCCAAGGAATTCTCCAGGCAAGAGTACTGGAGTGAGTAGCCATTCCCTTCTCCAAGGGATCTTCCTGACCTAGGGATCAAACTTGGGTCTCCTGCTTTGCAGGCGGATTCTTTACTGTCTCAGCCACCAGGGAATTATAAATAAACTTTATTATATGAATTATTATACTTAATTGTCCATAATATGTATGCTGTTCTAAGTTATTATCTTTTAAAATCAAGCTGACTCTGCCAAAAAAAAGCAAAACAAATTTGTATTATTTTACCCCCTCAGACTGACTCTACTTAGTTATATTTTAAGATGATGAAGAACCTCATCTTTTATCGAAGAGTAATGTAAGAAACAATCTTGTGAAATGTTTTATTTAATCTCATATCCAGAATTTGGGGGATCCCTGTATCCACTGTTATTACTCAGAGCCTCCTACATAAATTGTTGCATCAGAAATTTCTTTTAGAAATTTGTCCTAGAAAATATTTTGCCTTTTCTGACAAGTTGTTGTGATTTCTCTCTACTGTTATTGAGAATTATCACTGATTGTGCTGTCTTTTTGTCTTGGGGGTGAAGAAGCCATAATGTTTTTTTATTGTTGCCTAAGAAGTTATAACAAACTTTGTGGCTTAAAACAACATAAATTTATTATCTTATATAGTTAAGTAGGTTAGAAGTCCAGTACAAGTCTCGGGCTAAAACCAAGGTGTCTGCAAGTCTGCATTTCTTTATGGAGGCTCCAAGGGAGAACCTGTTTCCTTGCCTTTTCCAGCTTCAGAAGCTACCTGCTTGCCATGACCCTCTTTTCGCTAGTGACACTGGGGAGAGTCCTTCTTGGTCTTTGTCAAACTGGCATCTCTCTGGTTCTCTATAACCACATCTTCTTCTAACTGTTTGAAGGTCCCTTTGATACCATTGGTCCTCTCCAGGATTATCTCCTATTCTAAACTCAGTTTATTGGCAACCTTAATCCCATCGGGAACCTTAATTTCCTTTGCCAGTAATATGCCTACAAAATCCAGAGATTGGGACATAGACATTGTACATGAGGAGGTTGTTATTCTGGTTAGACTTAAAGCTAAATATGGAACTTAATTTAGCATCTGTTTGATGAGCCACATAAAAACTTTTAATCTCAATTTTTGTTTTCTAATATTTTTATTTTTATTGGTCTTGGTTTTTTAATTTCAACTTCAGATTTAAAAACAAATTTGCCACCATTTTATGGAGTGATTGTGTTGTTGTTGCCTCAAATTCTTTGTAGAACGGATAAAGAATAAATAAAGTATTTTGAAAACTTAGACCTTGTACGTGCCTAGAAGATGGAGAGGATGCTAGTGGGCATTGGTAAGGGCCTGTCTTGTATATAGGTAAGGATCTGCCAGTCTCTCAATCTCAGTCTTAACTGTGTAAAGTTGTGATCAGAACTGTTAATTAAGATAGCACTATTTACAATAGCCAAGACATGGAAACAACTTAAATGTCCATTAACAGGTGATTAGATAAAGAAGATATATATATGTATATACACACAATGGAATATTACTCAGGCATTAAAAGGAATGAAATAAAGCCATTTGCAGCAACATGGATAGACCTAGAGATTATCATACTAAGCAAAATAAGTGAGAAAGAGAAAGACAAATACCAGATGATATCACTTACATATGGAATTTAAAATATGACATATAGAAACATATCTGAGAAACAAAACAGATTCACAGACATAGATAACAGACTTGTGGTTGCAAGAGGGAGGGGTTTGGGAGAGGGAAAGGTTGGGAGTTTGAGATTAGGAGACACAAACTATTATGCATAGGATGGGTAAGTAACAAAGTCCTACTGTATAGCAGAGGCAACTGTATTCAATATCCTGTAACAAACCATAATGGAAAAATAATATGGAAAAAATTAATATGTATATGACTGAGTCACTTTGCTATACAGCAGAAATTAAACAGACATTGTAAATCAACTATACTTCAATTAAAAAAAATGTTTTTAAAGTATTGTTGGCTAAGAGATTGGCCCCCATGAGATCCCTGAACATATGGAGAGATCAGCTGGAGTCAGAGTGGGCTGAGGACTATTCTGGGTTCAGTGGTTTCAGTTTGAATTATATATGAAAACCATCTTAACTTTCATATTAAAATACCTTTAATGACTACTATTCTTTTGTATTAAATTTTAAGAAATGTATTATTTGAAGCTACACTCTGGAACAGCTTCATAAGAATATTTTAAAAATCAAGAAAATTAAAATAAATCTTCACTAAAGGTAATAAAAGGAGGAAAGTTTATCCAAATCTGTGTATCTACATGAGGCCAGAGTGCTAAGAACAAATAAGACTTATGAGTGTTTTAAAATTTCCAATTAGTTGAAGCTGAATTTGTTGTTCTTGTAATACTCTTGTTGGATAAAGTCTGGAAGGAATGAAGGGAAAATGCTAGTCAGCTAGTACATGATTCTTTTGCTCATATTCCAGATTGAGATTGCCACTAAGCAGGACAGCTACACTGGGAATGCAGGCAGCGTGTTTATTTTGTTTTTAATTTGGTACAATAACTTATTATAAATGAAAAGGAATTCTTAAAAAATAGCTGTTTTCCTCTTACTTTTTCATTTTATGTTTTGGTCTTCTCATGGTATAAGTATATTATACTTACATAATACATGGGAGGGTTGAGAGTGCTTTTTATAGCAGCTGTTATGTCCCTCTCAGCTGTTATGTCCCTCTCATTGCAGAGGAATAAAAGGGTCTGTAGTTATTTATATTTGTGAGTGGTAACTACATTCTTTTTCATTATTAGCTGAAACTAGAATGAAAATGAAAATCACAGGCGGCTTCTGGTTTGAAATCATTTACTTCATTAATATAAGAAAGACATGACACAACTTCTCACTACTGCTTCTTTTCCCTCATTTATTTTATCCTAAGCTAAGAAAAGAATAAAGCAAATCTGTTAACTAAAAGGCAAAGTATAGAATCAATATGGGAGTATAAGTTACTGAAATTTTGTATACAATGATATTTATCCCCTTTCTATCCTAGCTTTTCTTTTGCATTTTAAAGGTTTCAGAAAAATAAATCTACCATACTTTACTTTAAAAAAGAGAGACAATAACAACAAGATATTTGGGGTTCAGTACATATTACATTTATGTTAATTATTTTTCTTTCTGCACTTTTATTTGGAAAAATTTGAAACCTACAGAAAACTTGTGGAGATTACAATATTCAATCTTACAACCTTTACCTACATTCATCAATTGTTATTTTGCCACGTTTGCTTTATCTCTCTCTCTTTACACACACATGTGGCTATATGTACACAAACTCACTATTATTTATTATTTTCTGATTTATTTGACAGTGTCAGGCATCATAATCCTTCACCTCTTAATGTTTCAACCATGTTTTTCCTAAGAATGATATTATTCTTCTGCTCTGGTGCAAAATACAGAATCTGATTTAACTTTTTCATGATTCCTGTCTATTACCTGTGTTTTACCGGCATTTTAAGAACAAAGGAAGCAGTGAGGGGAATTATTAATAGTAGCCACCCACTTCCCAAGTTATTCACCACTATGTATCTTTCAGAAACCAAGTGTGAAAATGAAAAATAGAGATTGATTTTCAAACCTAAACAAAGTAATTGACAGATAAGACTCCTGTAGCATTAAAGTAAGCCAAATTTCTTAAGATAGTACATACAGTTGAGTCATTTCCCCAAATAACTATTAGTATTTATTTTCATATATTCATAGACTTTTAGAGCTGTAAGAGCCCTGCAGTATATGTTGTATAACTCATTCATTTTACAGATAAGAAGAGCTGAAAGTTTAAGGTCATATACTAGAGATTAGAATCTGACTTTTCAAACTCTTAATGCAATGTTCTTTCTTTTATGTCATGTTGCCGCCCTTGATGCTTATGCTGGGGTCTTGGTAAATAAGAAAGGTAAAGTGTCCTAACTAATGTAGCCCTTGAATCTCGTCTGAATGAATGGCAGCAGTGCTTCTCTTGTCATCTTGTTATAATGCAAATTATGATTCAGTAAGTCTGAGATGGGGCTTGAGAATGTACATTTCTAACATATTCCTGTGATGCTGATGCTGCAGATTCATGAGCTACATGTTGAGTAGCAGTTGTCTAGAACCAGCTCAGAAATCTCACAGCCCCTGGGCATCAGCGAAGTACAAAAAACTAAAAAATACTTCTGTTATATAAAGCATACAGAATAATATAACTAACACCTTTTTCCTTATCATCAAGCCAAAATAAAATACTTATTTTAAAAAGTTTTTGTTTTCCTAACTTCTATGCCACGTTAGAGAAGGGAGTTTTATCCCAATACATTAATTTATAGATGCATCTACCTGTTTCCCTAACATTGGTTTATACTGAGACTCTACAGACTTTAATGGTATTTTAGAAGGAAATATTAATTCAGAGGATGAAAAGAACCATAGCCAAATAGAACTGTGAATCAAAAAACACAACCAGTGAAGTTCTATTTTTACTCTCAATACAAAGATCTTTTAAACTATCTATGTTTATTCATTTAACAAATACTTATTGAGAGTTCACACTCCCATGTAGTTTACGTGCTGATTTCATTCCTTTATATCTAAGTCTGTATGCTGCTTTGAATTATCTAAATGATTATCAAGAGGTACAAATGCTAGATTTTATGGGACAGTGAGTTCTTTAAGGGTTTTGCATTTGGATTTTTGTTGTTGTTTAAAAAATTACTTAGTGGCCATCTCAATACAACATGGAATACATTTGTACTTAACAGCAGCTAAAAACAAAATAGACATTTCATATATATGAAGAAACTGGCACTCTGAGTATCTCCCAAAATTCTTATAGAAATAATAATTACTTATTACTTGGATTAGTTTAGCAGTAATATAACAAGGCAAAGTCATAAAAAATGTGAAGGAAACTGAAATATAAGGAAGAAGACAACTCAATTAGATAAATATTTACTAAGCTTCTGCTTTCTCCTCATGTAGAGGGGTAGAGTACCAACATATAAAGAAAGAAAGGCAGTCTTCAGGGTGATCATTACTCTGAAAGGGAGGCAGGCATCTAAATAGATAATTAGAATATAGTGTGACAAATGAAAACAGGTATGGACAAAATCTAGGAGCAGTGCAGGAAAGTTGTAGAGGAAACTTGGAGAATGTAATATATTTTTAAAATGATTAAAGAAACAAGAATTCAGAATTTCTGTAAAAGAAAATGGATAGATAACATGATAATATAGAATCCAGGTGAAAGGTATAAAAGTGTTCACTATAAAATTCAGCTTTGCTCTTTGAAGATTCATAATAAAATATTAGATAAAATAATTGTAAAAACAGTATGATATAGTGGAGCCACGGTTTTACTTTTCTTATGAGTGTAGGTTCTTAATAAATAGAAAGAAAGGAACAAAATAGAAAAGAACTTCCCAGTTCTCTGTGGGAAAGGCAGATTGTCACTTAAGCAGAAATGCCTTCATATCATTAACATGTCTGTCTTGAGATCCAAGAGAGTAAAGCTGCATCCATTAAGGAAAATGTAGCAACCATCAGGGTGTAAGCACATTCTGAGTGTAGGTGTAGAATTGTCTCAGATATTAAGGGTTTTGACTACACGGTGAAATTTTAGCACATATTAGAGTCTAGTTCTTATCCAGTATAAACTATAGGTTGTAATTTTGAGGTGATACCAAAATCTTAAATAGAAACATTATCAATTAATTTAATTCATACTAAATTAACAATAAGTAGTAATATACTAGAAATTCTGGTAATATTTTCAAGTTTAGAACCTAGATATATATTTCAAAAGCTAATTTAAGATAATCTAATGAGCGTTTTTAATTGAATTTCTTAAAAAAATTTTTTTTTCTTGTGCTGTGAGGCATGTGGGATATTCGTTCCGTAACCAGGAATCAAACCCACGCCCCCTGCATTGGAAATATGGAGTCTTAACCACTGGACCACCAGGGAAGACTGAGCATTTCTTGATACCATTAAAAAATGTGATGTGTGTTAGTCACTCAGTCATGTCCAACTCTTTGTGACCACGTGGACTGTAGCCTGCCCGGGTCCTCTGTCCATGGAGTTCTCCAGTCAAGAATACTGGAGTGGGTTGATATTTGTATTTACTTGGATTTAAAAATGACCTTTATGTCAATTCATATTATGTTGAATGATATGATATACAATTAATTATGTTTAAGGTTTGAATGCTCTGATTATTTCAGTCTGTTGTTAGATCAGCAATGAAGATTTTGTGACTAAGTGCTTTTATATACATGTATGCTATTATACCATGGGGTCACTGAGGGTCGGACACGACTGAGCAACTTCACTTTCACTTTTCACTTTCATGCATTGGAGAAGGAAATGGCAACCCGTTTCAGTGTTCTTACCTGGAGAATCCCAGGGACGGGGGAGCCTGGTGGGCTGCCGTCTATGGGGTTGCACAGAGTCTGACACGACTGAAGTGACTTAGCAGCAGCAGCATGCTATTATATGGGCTTCCAAGGTGGCGCTAGTGTAAAGAACCCACCTGCAGTGCAGGAGACGTAAGAGATACAGGTTTGATCCCTGGGTCAGAAAGATCTCCTGAAGGCGGGCATGGAAACCCGCTTCAGTTTTCTTGCCTGGAGAATCCCATGAACTGAGAACCCTGGCAGGCTACAGTCCATAGGATCGCAAAGAGTTGGACACGACTGAGGCAACTTAGCACACATGCACACTTTTATTCTATAAGTGTATCTTTATATACATTCGATCCTCAAAGCACTGTGAGTTGTTGAACAAGTATTACTTTTTAAATACCTTATTGATAATTTGGAAGCTAGATTTGATTTCCTAACTAGAAAACCGATGTTGAAAGATACAGCGAAAGCCTTTCATATTGCCTTGTTTTGTAGATGGGAAATTCTTTTGAAGGTCAAAGGTATGTAAATTGAATCAAGACTTTCAATATGAAGAACAATATATTCTAATGGGGAAATGTTGTCAACATTATAATAAAATGTAGGAACCATTTAAAATCATATATTCAAGGACAAAATAATTTTCTAATATTAAACTGTATTATGTAATTTAGCTTACAGAATATAATTACCACTTTCACTCAAACTGTATCAGAAACTTTGTTTCCTTGGTGAGTTATTGAGAGAAGAATAAAATGCCCTGTAACCCTTTAAATGTTTTTAATAGTGTTTTCTGAAGAGGTTCTCTTTAAACGTTCAGATTTCTAGCTTTAACATCGCAAGGTGTTATATTGTATGGTATGATCTCCTAGAAAAGGAAATGGCAACCCACTCCAATATTGTTGCTTAGGTAATCCCATTGACAGAGGAGCCTGGCGAGCTACAGTCTGTGGTGTTGCAGAAGAGTCAGACATGACTTAGAGGTTGAACAACAACCTCTCTATTTGTTTAGAGATAGTTGTGACTTTTGAAAGGTGTTAAATTTATTAAATTCTTGTAAATAAGGCGTTTAAAGAGATTGATGTGTTTTGAGTTTGTTGCTGTTGTTGTTGTTTTGGTAGGGGAGGGGGTTGTCCTTTGTTCTTTTGGCCACACCACATGGTATGTGGAATCTTAGTTCTCAGACAAGGGCTCAAACCCAGCCTCCCCAACCATCCATCCGACCCGCCCCGCACTAGAAGCATAGAATCTTAACTGTTGGGCCTCCCGGGAGGTCCCTGTTCTGAATTTATATTTCTGAATGCCTTAAATTTTCATAGAATGTTAGTCATCCAAACATTGTCCTATTTATACTTTTCTTGATCCTTAAGTGAAATCAGCCTTGTGAAACAGTTTTGTTGTCATTGCTGTTTTTCTTTAACAATTGGAGAAACTGAGACTTTGGGGTCGAATCAAGATTTCAGCTGGCCCCAACTCTTTAACTGCAGCATTTCCTCCTGTATCAGATCTTGAGGATTTGAAGTCTTATTTTAGTATATATACTAACATAGTGAGAAATTATTGGTGATACAATGCTTCAATGGTTTTATTATATCAAGGATATGGATAAAAACTGATGCCAAATCATAGACACTGTTATAGGTGTGCCTTGCTTTGTTGTTGTTTAGTCCCTAAGTCGTGTCTGACTTTCTGTGACCCCCTGGACTATGGCCCACCAGACTCCTCTGTCCGTGGGATTTCCCAGGCAAGAATACTGGAGTGGGTTGCCATTTCCTTCTCCAAGGGATCTTCCCAACTCAGGGGTGTCTTGCTTTAGAACAACTCAAATACTTTTACACTGTTAATCCTAGTATACGTGTAAGCACTGGATTTTAAAGGTATGGAAAAGTTGTTGAAACCTGGGTACTCTGGTCTTAAAGAAAGAGACTTTTAAAGAAGAGAGACTTCTGAAGCATGTATTGAAAGGGTCCATTCTTTTAAGCTTCCCTGTTACAAGGGGAAATGTAAAAGGGTAATATCATTTGACATATCTAAACTCATGATAACAGTGAGGCTATTTATAAGTTGGTTTTAGCCATGGATAAGTATATATATAGTATATATATATATATATATATATATATATATATATTTACTTATATATAGTATTCCACCGTCCCTGGGATTTTCCAGGCAAGAGTGCTGGAGTGGGGTGCCATTGCCTTCTCCCATATATATATATATATATATATATATATATATGCACACACAGTGATTCCATCTTAAGCTTTTTGACATAACTAATATAGTATTTTTTATATAGTTTGACACCAGTAACAAATATTTGCTTCCTAATAAAATTAGGTCCCAAGATTTTTGTAAATAAAGGGAACTGGGTTAATATGGAAGTACCTTTTTCCTCTTTCTTTTTTTCTCTCTTTCTCTCTTTATTTTTTCTGTTTCCCAGCTTCTGCTTTAATGTCCAACTGACTGAATATTTATCGGTTATTGACAGGATATTTAGACTTGACAGTCTTCCCAAGTTGCTGGCAGGAATATGTTGCTAAGTTTGCTCTTCTGAACAATGAATGGTACATGTAGGAGAATCGCATAACTCATGATAGAACTAAAGGATTTGAAAGTTAGTTTTAACTTGAATTTAGTAATTTGCTCTAGGGCCATGGAATATATTTTTATAATTCTAAAGTTTGATTTTTAAAATTATCTTAAATCTTATGACTTGGGAAAATAAAGTTATAGTATTTTGTAGTCATACTCTAACTTAATAATGCTAGCATTTTTCTTTTCCTGGGGTTAGGATTTAAGGGTGATGGTTATAATACCAGGGCAGATGTTATACCTTCCTTTAGTTTCACTAGAAGCCCCTATTTTTCCTAAAGGTTCTCAAAATACTTACCAGAGGTACAGACTATTTCATGCCAAAGATATAAACTTGTGTTTTCTTTTCAAGGGACCATGTTGGCACCACATCACTGTGTTTATTTGGCATTGATTGCCTAGATAGAGATTTACTTTTCTCTGATGATTTCTGCTCATTCTGAATATTTACTTTCTTAACCTTAATCTTGTTCTCTGCCTATAAAATTTAAATATGTGAATAATGCATGCTATTTACCTGAATATTTTTCTTTTTTAACTTTTTGACATATTTTTAAAACATTCAGCACCAATCAAGTATTTATTAAACTCTTCCTATTTTCTTGTGATTTATTAAGAATATACGGTTTAAACAGCAACATACATTCAATCTAGGAGACACATGGAATACAGTTTAGAATACCAATGCCTCTTTCGTCTTGAATACTTACATTCCTTTTATTGATTTATTTTTGTCTTTGTTTTGCTTTTGTTTGTTGTTATTATTGTTGCCATATTTCAAAGAAAAAGGCAAGAACAAAATGTGTTTTGTCCCAGTGTCCTTATTAGACTGTAAGCTATCAAAAGTTTTAGAGGCAAAAAAGACTTGTGTGTGTGTGTGAACACTTAAGAAGTAATATTGTGTAATTGTCAGTGTCATTATAGAAGTGACTGGGAAGGACTTTGGAAGGTGAACTCTCTCAAAACAGTGGAGGTAGGCTTCTCTACAGCAAAGGTCAGCAAACATTTTCTTAAAGGGCCATATGATAAATATTTTTGGCTTTGTGGGCCATATGGTCTCTGTTGCAACTACCCAACTCTGCTGCAACTGCACAGCCACTCAATTCTTCTGTTGTAGTGTCAAAGTGGGTGAATGAGCTCTAGATAGTAAGTAAACAAATGAGTTTGGTTGTGTTCTACTAAAACTTCATTTACAAAAGCAGGTGGATAAACAGCCATGTTTTTATTTAGTTCTCTGCCTCACAAACACATCATTTATTATTGTTGATAATCTTTAAAATAGAGGACTTCTTGTTTTAAAATGGTCTAGAAGATGTATACTGAAATATTTTCAGGTAAAGCAGTATGATGTTTGGAATTTCCTTTAAACTGGGTGGATATAAATGAACCAGGTTTGACAAAATTTTGGTAAATACAGAAGCAGGTGATGGGTGAATGGAAGAAATTCACCATACTATGTTTTCTACTTCTGTATAAGTTTGAAAAAGTTCATATTAAAAAGTTACCACTTGAATAAATGATGGCCCAATAAAGGGCAGCAGTTTCTCCCTCTCTTGGGGGAAGGAGAATAAGAAACAGAAATATAAGCTCCATCTTCAGTACAACCAGAGAGATCTCTGCAATCCCAAGGCACAGTATATGAAGAACGACTGCAGATCTGCTGCTGCTGCTGCTGCTGCTAAGTCACTTCAGTTGTGTCCGACTCTGTGCAACCCTATAGACAGCAGCCCACCAAGCTCCCCCCGTCCCTGGAGTTCTCCAGGCAAGAACACTGGAGTGGGTTGCCATTTCCTTCTCCGGTGCATGAAAGTGAAAAGTGAAAGTGAAGTCGCTCAGTCACAGCTGACTCTTAGCAACCCCCGTGGACTGTAGCCCACCAGGCTCCTCCGTCCATGGGATTTTCCAGGCAGGAGTACTGGAGTGGGGTGCCATTGCCTCTCCGACTGCAGATCTAGTGAAGGTCAAACAAATGTGTGAGAAGACTTCAAGAGAGGATGCCTGTGGGATGGTTGCAGATCTCCAACAAAGCTGAAAGAGCTTGACTCTCCAATATAATGGCTGCCCTCAGACTTCTCCAGAGTAGCAGAGAACACTCACACTTTACCAATGAAGTCCTCAAAGAAAGATTAATTTAGGAATCTTTTGCCAGTCCAAATAATCATTCAGCATAAAGGCAAAGACCAACATTGTTTAACATGCCAACATTTAGAGAGTTTAGCTCTCATGAGTCCTGCCTCTATAAGATGAAGTTCAGCCAACCAAGAAATGAAAGGGAAAATAACATTTCAAGTATTAGTAGTATACATAGAGTCCACTGATCTATAAAATTAAGACTAAAACAAATGTGAAGATTAAATTTTGCAGAGCAGAGTACAAATATTTAAAACTTTGACAATGTAGTAATGATATAACTAACAAAAGCTAGAAGGTTGCAGGACAGAAATGATTTAAAGTAGTGAAACTCCAGTTTTTTAACAAGCTGTCAAAATATGTCATTTAAAATCAACAAATCCAAGATGAATTGAGAGAGTAAGATTGATATATATACACTTCCGTGTGTAAAATAGGTGGCTATTGGGAACCTGCTGTATAGCACAGGGAACTCAGGTTGGTACTTTGTGATGTCCTGGAGGTGTGAAATAGTACAGCTGATTCACTTCATTGTACCACAGAAACTAACACAACAGTGTAAAGCAGTTACACTCCAAAAAAAATTAAAAAATCAATCCAATAAAAGAAAAACGTGGAGTTGAGGGGAGTTATCTGGAGAAACAGTATTCTAAGTAGAGGAATAGCTATTACAAAGGTCCTAGAACAAAAGGAATCCCAGGGACGGGGGAGCCTGATGGGCTGCTGTCTATGGGGTCGCACAGAGTCGGACACGACTGAAGTGACTTAGCAGCAGAACAAAAGTATAGCTGGTACATACCAAGTATAGCTAGTACAGTAGTCATTCAGTATAAAGGCAAAGACAAACATTATTTAACATGGCAACATTTGGGGAATTTAGCTCTCATGAGTCCTACCTCTATAAGATGAAGTTCAGCCAATCTAGAAATGAAAGGGAAAACGACAGTTTTCATTAGAGGTAAGTGGGATTGCTACTTCTTAACTGACTAAAATTAATTCCTAATGAATCAAAGATTTAAACCTGAGAAAATAGAGGCCATGGAAGAATTTTATAATATTCTCAAAGTAGGAAACCTGCTAAGATACATGACACAGGCCCCTTAAACCACACAGAAAAGATTGAAAAGTTTGACTCTTAAAACATGAAAATTGTGTTCTTACAAACACACCATTAACAAAGTAAAAATAAAAACAAGGAAATTTTTATAACCAAGGGGTTTTGGTTGACCAAGAGGCGATTTTCTTAATATTTAAAGACTTTACAAAATAATATTCGAGACCAACATTGAGATTCAAAAACTGGGA
Source organism: Nanger dama (assembly GCA_917880005.1). Taxonomy (NCBI): domain Eukaryota; kingdom Metazoa; phylum Chordata; class Mammalia; order Artiodactyla; family Bovidae; genus Nanger; species Nanger dama. Next base: position 16,842,158 of record CAKJTW010000028.1, on the reverse strand, counting down.
AAAGATGTAAATACTTTATGCATAGGAAAACAAATACAACTAACTCTTAGATTAAAATATGTGTTATTATCACTCAGTACAAAAAAATGTAAATTACAGTTGTGGTGAAATACTGTTCACCTGCAATATTGGCAACATAACAAAGTTTGATAATAGTTCATTGTTTAGGAGGGCATAGAGATCACATACTCATTTAGTGAATTAGAGTATATTTGATAGGTACGTGAATTCATATAACCCCCATGAAAAACAATTTGATAATAGCTTTCAAAAGTTGAAGAGCACGTATTTTTAACCTAGCACTTTCTCTTGAAGTATTTTATTCTCGGATGTCTGTGCCCACATGTAAGGATATTCATTCAAGTATCATGCTCATGTTTGGTTGCTTCGGTTGTGTCTGACTCCATGGGATTCTCCAGGCAAGAATACTAGAGTGGGTTGCCATGCCTCCTCCAGGGGATCTTCCTGACCCAGGGATTGAACCAGGTCTCCTGCATTGCAGTCAAGTTCTTTCCCATCTGAGTCACCAGGGAGAATCAAGTATCATGTGTCTATTGACAGACAACATTATTATTATTATTATGTGTTAAAGAGACGAATGACTAATGGGACTATAGCATGCTACCATTTGCATTTTTAAAAATCTTCACAAATGCTTAGACATATATGCACACACTTATGTATTTATATAATAGTGTCTGATAGACTCTCCAGATTTAACAAAATTAATTCCTAATGAATCAAAGATTTAAACCTGAGAAAATAGAGGCCACGGAAGAGTTCTCTGGAGAGGAGCACTGAGCAGCTGGACCACAAGGATGGGAGGAAGACTAATATTTTGTGTAAAATAATTAATTTTTTTACTTAGTTTTTGTTCTTTTGAATTTTATATCATAGACTTGTTTTCTCTGGTCTAACTAAATAAGATAACTTAAACATTTTAAATAAAAGCATCTTGTTAAACCATAGCTAAGCATCATAAGAATTGATACTTTCAAATTGTGGTACTGGAGAAGACTCTTGAGTCACTTGGACAGCAAGGAGATCAAATCTGTCAATCCTAAAGGAAATCAATCCTGAATGTTCATTGGAAGGACTGATGCTGAAGCCGAAGCTCCAATATCGTGGCCCCCTGATGCAAACAGCCAACTCATTGGAAAAGACCCTGATGCTAGGAAAGATTGAGGGCAGGAAGAGAGACGAACTGCAGCAGAGGATGAAATGGATCACTGACTCAATGGACATGAACTTGAACAAACTCCAGGAGATAGTGAAGGAAGAGGAAGCCTGGCGTGCTGCAGTCCTGGGGGTCACAGAGAGTTGGACACAACCTAGATACTGCACAACAGCAAAGCATCCTAAAGTTATAGTTGAGCCAGTTGAGACCTACAGAGGACGAGATCCAGGCCCTGTGTATTTTGTCTAAAAGATGGTTAGCAGTATTGAGGCCTGGGTTCTAATCCTGATTCTGATATGTGGCTCTTTGTAAGTCACTTTCCCTCTCTGAGTCTCAGTTTTCTCATTTATAGAATGAGTTTGGACTCATCTTCTTTTTCAAAACATCTTTATGGAGCTAAGGATTCTTTGGTCCCCATTAAAAGTGTTGAAGCAAAGGATTAGGATTGTAGGATTTCCCAGCTCACCTGTATTTAACCAGTGCCTTCTTGGATCTCTGAGTAAAACTGAGTTTAACTAAATAATTTGAAACAAAAAAATCTGAAAGTGGCAGTCTACACTAAAGTTGTTATGTATATTAACTTAAAGATTCTCTATGATGGGATCAAAACATTAATGTGTAATGATCAGCCATGAAGTCTCAAGTGATTTAAGTGGTTTTTTTCATTTTTAAAAAACAGTCTTGCATTCTGCATGCTTTCTTAAGCTGGTAAGAGGTAGGAATTTATGATACTAACTTGAAAGATGTCCTTTATACACCATAGTCTTGTCAGGTGTGCATTGACTTAGAGTCCTAAATTATTTTTGTTTGGATTCTTGGAGAGGAATATAATACCTGGCTCTGAGGCTAATATGTTGGTTTTTAGTCCATTAATGTGTTCTGTTCTTCCTCCTTTAATACTTTTTGAGGCTAGGAAGTTAAAAGGTACAAGGGAATAAATTAAGCATTTAGCAAGTCAGAAACGTATTCAATAATCTTTCTGAAACTTGGTTTAATTGTGAGAACCTATTCTAAACCTAAATCCACAATGACACTACTCTTTGAGGAAGTAGTAAAAGTGGACATTAGTGTGAGTTCCTTCTAATATTCAGAAGATGATAATAATTAAAGACTCCAGGAGTGAAGTTGCCTGACCAAATTAAAATGAAAAAGGAGAGTAAACAGAAAGACTAGATGTCTACCCAATAACAGTAGAGTAGTGATATAGCTGTTTAATAACTGTCTTAGACCTAGTAAAAGACATAAAGGAAATCCAAGTCTAAAAACTAGTAAGAGGAACAAGAAACAAAGTTTTGTTTAGACTTGACAGTGCTTAAAACCAGTATTAAGTGTTTAAAAAACTAGATGAATAAACAGTTTGTGTGTGTGTGTGTGTGTGTGTGTGTGTGTAAATGTGTTTGTATGAAACCTTGAAATAAACCAAAATGCATCACTAACATCTTAGGATGAAAAGAGTTTGAGAGACTTTTCTTTTATCTGGATTTTTAAACTCTTCCACTAAAGAATACATATTATTTAAATGATTTTAAAGCTATTGTTTATTATATTCATACCCATATGCATATGACATCTGTTGTGTGCCCTGACAATGGATGTGTCTTTTTGTATTTTCTAGGTACACCAGAGGCTCTCTTCTTGGCCTAATTTGGGAGTTGTTTATTGCAGTACTGTTGTGCCCTCTGATGGTGAGTTATGGCACTGTTTTTTAATGTCCAGTGCCTTTTTTTTTTTTTTTTACCCTTTCTCACTGTTTCCCACTCTCAGATTGACATACAAATTTATTTTTCTTAAAAAATAGGCCAGAATCAAAACAATTGGAGAGTTTCAATAAACAGAGAACTTCTCCAGTATAAACATATTATTCATAGTGATGAATCCTCTCAGCTTTTGCTGAAGCATTTCACTTAGAAACTTCTTGTTTTTATAATATTGTCTAAAATTGTTAAATATTTGGCGTCAGTATCAATAAATATATATTCATTAAGTTATATTTATTCAGTGATAACTAAGTCACATTCCAACAGGACTCTTGTACCAGTTTTATTATGATATTCACTGGCAAATAATTTGAACTAGTGATTTTATATTGAAATTTGTATTATTAATTCTATCATGTAATATAGTTACTATTATCCTCTGTACCAATCTGTATGTGCTACGTGCTATGCTTAGTTGCTCAGTCATGTCTGACTCTTTGCAATCCCTGAACTGTAGCCCACCAGGCTCCTCTATCCATGGAGATTCTCCAGGCAAGAATACTGGGGTCAGTTTCCATGTCTTTTAGTGATTTAACAATAGTAAAGTTGTACTGGTGTGTCTGGCTGAATGTTATCCCAGGACATGAATACTAGTATGTTGACTCTATGTTGTATGAAGGGTTGAAGACAATGTTTTTACAAAGGGTAAAATGATGCATACTTTTGAAAAAAGAGTTGCTCCCCAAATTCCTACAAATACTATTGTCCTTAAGAAAATCAACTTCTATTACTTATCAAGAAACAGAAGCAGAAAATTATTTGATTTAATGAAATTTGTTGTCCTTTCTACTCTCAATTTATGTACCTTTCTTATTTAGTACTTCTAAATTAATCTTACTGTAGACTGGTATAGCATATAAGAAAACTCTGCTTAATGCACAGCTACTTCAGCAGAATTTAGCCACCAGTAGTAAGCATCTCTCCCATCATTCATTCTTCACTACTGTCACGGCTACTGGGTCATGTTCTATTAATATATCAAATGAGGGCTTGATCCCCTTTTTTAAAAAAGGGAAAAATCCAAAATACTACATTATATACCTGGTGGACTAATAGTCCAGGGGTTGCAAAGAGTCAGACAAGACTGAGCACACACACACAAACAATATTTTATATATGTATATATAATATATACTGCCTCTCAGTAATTGCCTATTAATTTTGTTGTTTGACAAAATGTTCTAGTTATGACTATGATAGCTGTTGTAAAATATAGAGTATCTTAAATGTTTAACCTCTCTACCAAAGCAATCTAAAAGGTTCTCAGTTTTCCTTGTGTCATAACTACTTTTGAGGATCTGGTAAAAGCTTTACATTCTCTCTCTAGAAGAAAATTTTACATACACATAGGCAATGTTACATATAATTTCTTAGTGATACAGGCTCTCTCAACCCCACTCACGGAATCCCTGGTCTCATGAGCCTCAGCTCAAGAACCCTTTGGCCACATTGTGCACACATGCACACTTACACCCCTGTACCCAGGCCCACGGTCCCTTTCATGAAAGGCATTATGCTTAGAGGTTGTGTTTAGTTTTGTAATCAAGATTTGCATCCCAATTTTTGCTTTTAAGCCATGGTTTAATCTTAGACAAAGTAATCGCCTTCTTAAAACCTCCTGCCTTATATGTGAAATGGAGATAGTAATAATTACTACCTCCAAGAGAAAAATGTTATTCAACGGAAAAACTCTTATTGTATAAAGAGTGGTGTGTGTGGTAGTGTTAAAAACCTTAATCAAAACAATGTGATATAGGGATTCTCATTTTAATTTTTCTATGCTCCAGATCCTCCTTTATAAAATGACTGTCTGAAATTTTTATGACTGTATGGTTTATAAGCCTATTTAAAGGCTTTCAAAACTTTCAGGGGTTCCCCTTCATAGTAATGAAAATTAAGGATTAAGGATGAGAACAATTATGCTACAGACAGGTTGACTATATAATTTATCACCCAACCCAGGATGCTTTTGAGAATACATCGAGGACAGCCAGAGTTGTCCTGACAGTTTTAAATGCAATAAGCCAGGACATGTCTTCACTGTAGGTAAGCTGAGTAAGAGCAAGAAAAATAGTCTCCCTAGCTGCCTTCATTTCTCTATCCAGAAATGTAATGCTCCTTAATTAGCCTTGTATTGAGAGCTGTGATAGAAAGAAATATTGTCTTGTAGTTAATAAAAAATATAAAATTTCCTTACAAAAATTGTTTGAGAACAATTAATTTTAGCAATGAAGTTATCAAAATTCTTGGTTAATAATAAACAATCATCTGTTTAACTCAAATATAGATAATATATATAAATTCTTAACCTAAGTAACTAGATATATGCCCTAGTTTTTTTGTTTTTTGTCCCATTACTTTTTAAAAAGCATTATTTATATATATTTTATGTATCATAAAATTCACCTATCATCATGCAAGCATTAATAATAACAATCCAGCTTTAGACTATTTCCTTACCCCCAAATGTTCTCCCGTTCCTGTTTTGCAACCAGTCCCTGCTCCTACACTAAGGTTTAGGCAAACACTAATCTGAGGCAAACACTAATCTGCTTTGTCTCTCTGTAGTTAAACCTTTTTTAAATGTCATATAAATGGACTCATTCAATATGTAGTCTTTTGCATCTAGCCTCTTTTACATATCCTAATGCTTTTGCGGTTTATCCATATTATAGCATGGTTTGAAGTTCTTTGTTTTTATTGTTGAGTAGAATTCTAATATATGGAAATAAACGAAGTGCACATTTTATTTTTCATTCACCAAATGAAAAACATTTGGATTGTTTTCCATTTTAGACTATTAAGAGTAATATTACTATCAACATTTGCTTATGTCTTTGTATGGATATATGTTTTTATATCTCTTGAGTAGATATTAGGAGTGGGATGTCTGGGTCATATGGTAAGTATATGCGTAATTTCTTTATTGAAGTATAGTTGATTTATACTGTTCCATGTGTACAGCAAAGTGATTCAGTTATACATACATATGTATATTACTTTCAGATTTTTCCTATTATATGTTATTATAGATATTGAATATAGTTCCCTGTGCTGTTCAATAGGTCCTTGGTTTTTTATGTATTTTATATATGGTAGTTTGTATCTCTTAATTGAAAATTCCCAATTTATCCTTCCCCCTCTTTCCCCTTGGGTGCAAGTATGTTTTCTATGTCTGTGAGTTCATTTCTGTTGTGTAAATAAGTTCATTTGTATTTTTAGACTCCACATATAAATGATATCATATAATATTTGTCTTGGTCTGACTTAGTTCACTTAGTACAATAATCTCTAGACCCATACATGTTCCTACAAATCGCATTGTTTAAACTTTTTGTGGCTGAGTAATATTCCATTATTTATGTATGTGTATATATACATATACACCACATCTTTATCCACTCATCTGTTGATGAATATTTAGGTTGCTTCCATGTCTTGGCTACTGTGAACAGTGCTGCAGTGAACACTGGGGTGCATGTATCTTTTCAAATTAGAGTTTTCATTTTTTCCTTATACATGCTCAGGAGTAGGATTGCTGGAACTTTTGGAAACTCTATTTTACTTTTTAAGGAACCACGTTAATGTTCTCCATCACTGATGCACCAATTTACATTCGCACTAACAGTATAGGAGTATAGGAGGTTCTCTTTTCTCTACACCCGCTCCAGCATTTATTATTTATAGATTTTTTTGATGATGGCCATTCTCACCAGTGTGAGGTGGTACCTCATTGTAGTTTTCATTTGCATTTCTCTGATAATTAGTGATGTTGAACATCTTTCTATGTGCTTCTTGGTTATCTGTATGTCTTCTTTGGAAAAATGCCTATTTAGGTCTTCTGCCCATTTTTTTGGGGGGTGTTGTTTTTTTGTGTGTGTATTGAGGTATACAAGCTGTTTGCATATTATGGAAATTGAGTCCATTTTGGCCAGTTTGTTTGCAGATATTTTCTCCCATTTTGTACATTATCCTTCTTGTTTTGTTTATGATTTCCTTTGCTGTGCAAAATTTTAAGTTTAATTAGATCCCATTTGTTTATTTTTGTTTTTAGTACTCCAGGAGGTGGATCCCAAAAAAATATATTGCTGTGATTTATGTCAAAGAGTGTTCTACCTAAATTTTCCTCTAGGAGTTTTATAGTATCTGATCTTATATTTGGGTCTTTCATCCATTTTGAGTTTAATTTTGTGTATCATGTTAGAGAATGTTCTAATTTTACTTTTTACATGTAGTTGCCCAGTTTTCCTAGCACCACTTTGTCATAGATAAATTGACCGTAAGTATGTGGGTCCATTGCTGTGCCTCCTATCTTGCTCCACTGATCTGTATGCCTCTTTTCATGCCAGTGCTATACTGTTTTGACGACTGTGACTTTGTAGTATAGTCTGAATTCAGGGAGCATGAGTCTTGTAGCTCCATTCTTCTTTCTCAAGATTGCTTTTGGCTATTCAGAGTTTTTGTATTTCCCTACAAATGAAAAACTTTTTTCTTCCAGTTCTGTGAAAAATGTCACTGGTAGTTTGACAGGGATTGCATTGAATTTGTACATTGCCTTGGGTAATATGGTCATTTTAACAATGTTGATTCTTCTAGTCTAAGAACACAGCTTATCTGTACAACTGCTTGTGTGGTCTTCTGTTTCCTTCATCATGTACTTAACTTTTTAAGAAACTGCAAAACTGTTTTCCAAAGTGGCTATCCCACTTTGTATTCCTAGCAGCAGTATTTAAGTTTTCCAATCTCCCTATATCCTCCTCAACACTTGGTATAGTCACACTTCTTGATAATAGACATTCTGGTGGATTTGTAGTATTATTTCATTGAGGTTTTAATTTGTATTTCACTGACGATCAAGATGTTGGGCATCTTTTAATGTACTCATTAACCATTAAAATATGTTCTTTAATGAAGTGCCAAACTTTTTGCCTGTTTAAAAAAATTGACTGTCTTAGTATTGATTTGTATGCATTCTTTATATATTCCAGAAATTTTCATGTTACTTTTAAAATAATTTTATGGGAAAGGGTGGATTTTTAAAATCATGTTTTATTATTAATGGCTATTCATATACAGTTAGAACTTCTATATTTATTGTCATCATTTATATTGAGGCCATAAACATACCCCAGCACTGTCTTTCCTTCTAGCTTTTAAAAAACTAACAACAAAAAGGAAACACAAGTAATAAAATCACAAAAAATGATAGAAACAGAAAACCTCAGTGTTTTAATGTGGGCACATTTCTCACCAACCTAGATGTGAGGTTGGGAAAGCTGAAACACCTTATTTTGCCATTTTAAAAATATATCCTACAGTTTGAACTTTTTTTTGGTAAGTAGGAGTTTCAGTTTGAGGTACTAAAATATGGTTGAACTTGTTGCATCGCAAAAGTCTTTTGAAGGCTTTTATAAAATTGACTTTCACATTGCTAAGAAAAACAACCATATGAACTTGGAAAGATGTTTAAACTTTCTGTGCTGACAGTATTTAAACTGGGTTAGTGTGGAGCAGAAGTAAATTTATATCATAATTCAGATGATGTCATCCATTCTAGGATTGCTATCATTTCGATATTTTGAGGTAAGTTTTGAGGAAATCAGAGACTATGCCATTTCCCTCCAGAATGTGACATGGTTAAACTACTGATACTGTTTTAAGGAGTTAGTTTCCAATTGTGTCTGTTAATATACATGTTGATACAAAGAAAAATCCCTTATATGTGATCTCTTATGGAAATTAGAAAAGCAGTTAACGCTAATGACTATCACAATCTTTGAAATAGTGTTAAATTTCTTTTCCAAAATAACTACCAGGATTTTTTTTTCTCTAAGAAAGATCTTGGTACTCTGTGAACAGATGGCACATCTTCCAAACTTAGCAACATGCATGCTTTTATGACCTCAGAGAAGAAAGGAGCTTTATCCATTGCAATAATGCATTGTTTTTTTCCATTGGCATTAAAGACTTCCACCATCCCTAAAAGAGGCCTTGCCTGCTACCACAGAAGTAGTCAGTATTTTGAGAACAAGATTTTGTGAAAAAAAGAATAAAAATATAAATTCTCCTTTGCTAGATTAAACTTTGGATAGGAGTTTTGCTTTTTAAGAGAAGAAAAAGTTTATTACAAGGGAGTGTTTTTAGTTATGTCTTGATTAACTTGGGGGATATTTGGGCCTTTATGAATGAGCATAATCTTCCAGTTCAAGACCTTACAGTCATTATTTTGTACTTGGTAGAAAACTCATGAACCCTTTTAACCAAGCTGTAGCTCTGAAATGGAAAGAAGTAGACAACCTTGTGATTTCAGCTGCTGGAAAGTTCCTCTTTAGGCTAGTCATGAATAGAAAGGTTTATCAGTTTCTCTGTAAGAATTAGAAAAAACGTAGAGCTCTTGAAGATTACTTCCACTCAGAAACCTTAAAATTGGAACTTGGATTTCCAGTTGTTTCACTGTTGATACTGCATCAAAACAGAAAGTGATACAAATTCAGTTCTAAGAGTCTTAGAAGAAATCTTAGGTTCCTTACACGTGCTTAGCCAAGCATCGTCTGGCAAAGTGAACTATGAGAGCTGTGTTAACTACATACCTTTCCCAGGGTCTCTGAGTTTTTATAGCTTCTTTCCATCAAAACTAAAGGCACAACCTTTTTAGATATCAAAGGTAATATTCAAGTTAGCATGTTCCAAAACCAAGCCATTATGTGACTTTTTATTCAAGCCAAACAATACCAGTCTTATAATTGAAATGTCCTTTTATATAGAATTAAAGTTTATTTTCTGTTTTAATTTGTAAATTTTTATTTCTTTAAAAAAATGACTTATTTAAAATGAGGAAAAATGCTTCAATTTCTGTTAATATTTATTTTAAAAATATGGCAGTGTACTAGTCTTTCACTTGTAGTCTGCCATAACAAAATACTTTAACTTAAACAACAAAAATTTATTTTCTCACAGTTTTGGAGGCTAGAATTCCCAGATCAGGGTGTCAGCATGGTTAAGTTCTGATCAGAACTCTGTTCCTAGCTGGCAGACCTTCTCACTGTGTTTCCACCTAGTGAAGGAAGGTGTGGGGAAAGCTCTTTACTTTTCATATATAGCTGTTATGCTATCAGATTAGCACAACCGATTATCAGATTACCTTTATCTTTTCCTTTAACCTTAATTACCTCTGAGTGACCCTATCTCCAGATAAGCACATGGGGAATTAGAGTTTCAAAAATACAAATTTGGAGATATCACAATTCAGTCCATAACAGTTAATATGAAGGAAATAATTTTTCAGTGCAACAAATGTGTTGTATCTAAAATTTTTATGTATAAATTGTTTGAAATTTTTCAGGAAATAGATCTAAGAGGGGAATCCATACCTTCTTCAGGTTGTCAAGGAGGTCTGTTATCCAGAAATACCTAGGAACAGGAATTGGTTTATATAATTTATGCTCTTTTTCTTTTTGTTGCCCTCGGTGGAACAAGTCATTTTGTTCTCTTGGGGTTTAAAGCCTTGACTGGAAATTTTCTCATGGAAATTTGTGTGACTTTAGACTTTAGTTTTTAAGACTGTAGATTTTAGAAAAAGCAAGAAAAACTACCAAGGAAAGCATTTTTCTATATCCTCATTGAATCTTCCCAGCCTCCTTGTGTTATTAGAATCTCTGTGTTAAAGGTAAGGTGAATGAGATAAGGGTATATTCAGCAATGTGCCCATACATTCAAGGTGTCTCCTGTGGTAGAATTTGAGATTTTCAGGAACTGTTTTCAAATAAGATTCCAACATCTGTCATTCTTCTGCTGCACTTTACTCTCTATACTTTAGGATTGTATTCCACTTTACACCATCCAGAAATTAAAGTGGGCCAGAAGTCAAGCATTAATGAAGTTACTTTCAAAGCAGCACCAAAAAAAATGTTAGGGCACTAAATTAGGACAGGATTTTATTTTTACAAAACAATATAAAATATTTAATTCTCAGAATGAATAGAGGAAGGATGTGGATGACTTTTTATTTAGCCCAAATGCTTTTGACATTTATGAGAATTTAATTATCTTCATAAACAGATTTTAAAAGAACCAGATTCAACAAAAGTTATATAGGTTGTTCTACTATTTGTAGACAAAAAGATACACAACTTGAGAGTTGCAAATGAAGTTTTATTTGAATCAAAATGAGGACTGCAGCCTGGGAGACAGCACCTCAGATAACTCAGATGTAGTGGGGGAAGGTCAATATATAAGATTCTGGTGAAGAGGGAGTTCATTGCAATCAGCGCTTGCTTTACAAAAGATTTCTACTAGTTATGAGGAGCAGATATCGTCATTTAATGATTTAGTGCTTTTCTAGATACAAAGAGATGCAAGGATTGGGATGATTAAATTAGTTCCTGAATATACCTAACTATCTAAAGCCCTGTTTCACCAGATTCTCTGGGCTCACAGAGAGCCTCACTCCACCCTGAACTCCTTTAGCGGGTGTTGAAGGTCAACAGCTGCAGCCTCATAGGCTTCCGTCAGGGCAGAGACCGATGGCAAAAGCCCTTGTTGTTGTCACTATCAATGCTCTTTGTTGTCGTTATTGTTCTTCAGTCATTGCTAAGTCATGTCTGACTCTTTTGCAACCCCATGGACTGCAGCATGCCCGGCTTCTTGGCAAGGTCCAATTTGTAGTTGACATATTTAGCATAAGACCAATAATGTGTGTCAGGTGCTCAGCCATGTCCGACTCTTTGTGACCCCATGGACTGTAGCCCATCAGGCTTCTCTCCCCATGGGATTTTCCAGGCCAGAATACTGGAAAGGGTTGCCATTTCCTTCTCCAGGAGATTTTCCTGATCCAGGGTTCAAATCCAGGTCTCCCACATTGCAGGCAGATTCTTTACCTTCTGAGCCACCAGGGAAGCCCAAAACCAATAATACCATATATTTTTTAAAAGTTTATAATTCTGTTTTCACAAATTTTATCATTTAAGCCTAGTAATAACTTCATTTACCTGTTTTTTACATAGTTCTACAGAGAGAGGTTCAGTTGTACAAACACTAATTCACCTTAGGTTCACAGTGAAATATATAGTTGATTTCACTAAGTTAATTTATATTGCCACTTGGAAGGACCCAACAGCTGGATTTATCAAACTACTAAATTTATGATTCTAGACTTCCCAGGTGTTTCATTGGTTGAGAGTCTGCCTGTCAGTGCAGAGGACACAGCTTCGAACCCTGGTCTGGGAAGATTCCACATGCCGCAGGGCAGCTAAACCCCTGTGCTGCCAGCTCTCTAGAGCCCCAGACGCACAACTTCTGAAACCCTCACACTCTAGAGCCTGTGCCCCACAGCAAGAGAAGCCACTACAATGAGAAACCCATGTACCACAAGAGAAGCAGTCCTCACTGCACACAACTAGAGAAAACCTGTGTACAGCACAGCCAAAAATAAATAATGTTTAAAAAGAACTAATAAATGAATTCAGTAAAGTTTCATGGTATAAAATTAATATCTAGAAATCTGTTGCAGGAATTCCCTAGCAGTCTAATGGTCAGGACCCTGCACTTCCACTGCAGTGGGGGTGGGGAGGTGGGGTGGGTTTGATCCTTGGTGGGGAACTAAGATTCCAGAAGTCACATGGTGCAGCCAAAAAAAAAAAAAAGCAAACACTATTGTGTTTCTATAAACTAGCAATGAACTATCAAGAGAAATTAAGAAAATAATCTCATTTATAATTGCATCAAAAATAATAAAAATAAATCTAACCAAGGAGGTAAATACTTAGAAAACTATAAGACTTTGATAAATTCACAATGACATGAACAAATGGAAAGATATACCATGCTCATGGATTGGAAGAATTAATCTTGTTAAAATGATCATACTCCCCAAGGTAATCTACAAATTCAGTGCAATCTCTATCAAAATACCAGTGGCAATTTTTTTCTTACAGAACTAGAACAAATAATTCTAAACTTCATATGGAAACATAAAAGACCCCAAATAACCAAAAGAAAACATTGGCAGTACACTTTTGACATAGGTCTTACCAATATTTTTGGATATGTATCCTCAGAGAAGGTAAGCAAAAGCAAAATAAACAATGGGACCACTTCAAACTAAAAAGCTTTTGCACAACAAAGGAATCTATCAACAAAATGAAAAGGCACCCCATTGAGTAGGAGAAAATATTTGCAAATGCTTTATCTGATAAGAAGTTAATATCCAAATTATATAAAGAACTCATACAATTCAACATCAAATAAACAACCTGATTAAAAATTGGGCAAAAGACCTAAATAGATGTTTCCCCAAAGAAGACATACAGATAGCCAACGGACACATGAAAAGATGCTCAATATCACTGATCATCAGGAAAATGCAAATCACACTACAATGAGATATCACTTATACCTGTCAGAATGGCTATTACCAAAAAGGAAATAACAGTGTTGCGGAGAATGTGAAGAAAAGATGGGAATGTAAATTGTTATAGCAACTATGGAAACCAGTGTGGAGGTTCCTCAAAAAAATAAAAATAGAACTACTATAATATGATCAAGCAATCCTACTTCCAGGAATTTTTTTTGAAGAAAACAAAAACACTAATTTGAGAAGATACATGCACCCTTATGTTAACTGTAGCATTATTTACAATAGCCAAGATATCAGAGTAACCTACGTGTCCACAAATAGATGAATGGATAAAGAGGTGGTATATATGTACAGTAGCATATTCCATAAAAAGAATGACATCTTGCCATTTGGGACAACATGGATGGACCTTAGGAATATCATCTAACCTTGTTGTACTTTATTGTTCTTAGCTATAGAAGAAGGGCAGGCTTCCCAGCTAGCTCAGTGGTAAAGAATCCACCTGCCAATGCAGGAGACATGGGTTTGATCCTTGGGTCAGAAAGATCCCCTGGTGAAGGAAATGGCACCATTCCCCATGGTAAAGGAAATGGGGCTGCAAAAAGTTGGACACGACTTCATGACTAAGCAACAGTAGCATGGAAGAACGGCCCTTATAGTCTGTATGATTTCTTTAACCCTTCCAACACTAAAATTATGTTATTGTATTTCATATTCTTAATGCAGAATAGTAGAGAAAAAGAGAAAGAAAAGAAACAGACGGTGGCAAAGTCATAAGCCACTGGAATCATCTATCATATAAAGTTCAGTTCTAAGTATCTCTGCAGAGAACACCCTAAATGTGCTTCCTTATTATACCTTTTCCTTTTTCATAATAAATCTTTAAGAGGTATACAGTTTTGTTGAAACCAGGCAAGACCCTGTGGGTCTCCTGTGTACAAATCCTTTCTGGGTCCCCATTTCTGGTTTATAGAAAATAGGCTTCATTCACTGTGTTCCAAAGGGCTGATTCAAACAGTTGCTAATCAGGAAGCAGAGGAAATGCAGAAACAGGGGAGGAGCAATCAAAAAACAATAGGGCAGCTTTGGGGCAGTATATACATATCATATGAATTAAATGTATATCCATATAATATTTTTGAGCTCTTCTGCAGGAACTGAGGCCCTCCCCCAGATTCCTTAAAAAACTAGGAATAAAACCACCATATGACCCAGTAATCCCACTCCTATGCATATACCCTGAGTAAGTCAAAATTGAAGACACCTGTACCCCAGTGTTCATTGCAGCACTATTTACAATAGCTACAACATGGAAGCAACGTAGCTGTCCATTGACAGATAAATGGATAAAGAAGTTGTGGTACATATACACAATAGAATATTACTCAGCCATAAAAAGGAATGTATTTGAGTCAATTCTAATGAGGTGGATGAACCTAGAGCCTATAATACAAAGTGAAGTTAAGTCAGAAAGAGAAAGATATACTAACAGATATGTATGGAATCTAGAAAGATGGTACCAAAGAATTTAATTGCAGGGCAGCAGTGGAGAAACAAACATAGAGAACAGATTTATGGACATGGGGAGAGGGGAGGAGAGGGTGAGATGTATGGAGAGAATAACATGGAAACTTATATTACCATATGTAAAGTAGATAGCCAATGAGAATTTGCTGTATGTCTCAGGGAACTCAAACAGGGGCTCTGTATCAACCTAGAGGGGTGGGAAGGGAGGGAGATGGGAGGGAGGTTCAAGAGGGAGGGGACATATGTATACCTATGGCTGATTCATGTTGATATTTGACAGAAAACAACAAAATTCTATAAAGCAGTTATCCTTCAATTAAAAAATCATTAATAGTATTAATAAAAAACAACTTCTCCCCCTAAACTGTTGGGGAGTCTGGGATTTTTGAGCTACCCATTTTCCTTGATTGGCCCTGCAATAAACCTTTCTCTGTACCAAACTTTGACATGCCAGTTTGTTTGACCTCTCTGTGTATCAGGCACACAAACTTGTGTTCAGTCACAGTGTTTATAAAATTATATATTTTAGAGGAGATTTTGCTAATTATTTTTAACACTGATTAATGTTCCTCCTACGAATTTTAACAATTGGTTAAATAACAAGCATTTTTACTATAGGACTTTTTCTATAATTCTCCCAAGCATTTTAGAAATTTTATTTAATATATTACTTCTTTAATCCGATGTCTGTTGTCCTTGCAGTTCTCTTTTTACTCTGGAAAATTCCTTGCCTTTTAATTTTTATTCCTACTTCAGTTGTCATATTTTGTCTCTCAGTATTTATATTGGATGCCCCATAATTCCTAGATTTCTTTGAGGTACACTGCTCCAGAACATACTTTAGATTATTTCTTATTTATTGAAATAGAAATCAGAGCAAAAGACTTTTTTAACCAACCAGAAAGCTACTTGTTGCAATTTACATTTGAAAAGAATATTTAACTCTAGAGAATAGTAGCTGACAGCTGTCATTAGCTTGTAAATTCCCATTGTGACTTCACTACAACCAACAGCCATTTTGTATATTATTAAACTTGAGGAACTTTGGTAATTATTCTTCTCTGGTTGCAAAACAAGAAATCTAATATTTGCATTACAATTGAGTGTGTGGGAAAGAAGGAGACCTGGGGATTTATTTCAAAAGCGGTATTATATTAAAGAGTTGTTAGTTCTGAAATGTGCTATCTATGCCAAATTTTTCAAAGCTTTCATATTTAACTCCTTTTAAAAACTTCATAATCTTAAAGAAAAAAGTTAAACTGATAAAAACTTTAATTTTGTCTGTTTATTTTGTCTCAGTTATTTTGAAACAGTAATCCCTAAGCACTCACCCATGAAACTGATATATTAGTGAAATCTCCTATAGTTTATGTGTTTAAGATTCACAGATCCCTATCTTTTATTTTAATTTAACTCTGACTACTACTTGAAATCTGTGGTTGAATATTTTCAATGTAGAAAGAAGACTGGATGGTGGTGAGGGAGAACACCAGGTAGACAAATTAATTACCTAATTTTATGACCCCCATCATCATTACTGCTTATGAAACAAATAAGGATATTTATGTTACTGTTGCAGGAAGGGGGACCCCTTCCAGGGCCTGAAACTGGGCTCTTGTCTAACACTCGGAAATGAATTGTCCAAGGAGACACGTGGAAAGGGCACCCAGGTGGAGAGCAGTAGGGTAAGGGAACCCAGGAGAACAGCTCTGTCACATGGTTTGCAGTCTCGGGTTTTATGGTGATAGGATTAGTTTCTGGGTTGTCCTTAGCCAATCATTCTTACTCAGAGTCCTTCCAGGTCGTGCACGCCTTGTTCAGCCAAGATGGATGCCAGAGAGAAGGATTCTGGGAGGTGGTCGGACAGGTTGTGTCTCCTTTTGACCTTTTTGAACTCTTCTGGTTGGTGGAAGCTTATTAGTTCCCTGTTCCTTACCAGAACCTCCTGTCGTAAAACAAATGGTTACTATGGTACCTGTCCAGGGTGGGTGTTTTCAATCAGCGCACTTCCCCTAACATTACTGTCTCTGACTTTAAAGAAGCAATGGATGGCTAAGGATTCTTTTAAAAACAAGAAAGAAAATGACAAAAATTTCAAGTTATTTTAGATATTGAAAACTTTAGATGGTACATACTATGGATTAACTTTATATTACTATTTTGGCCTCATTTTCCTTAGAAAACTCAGACTGTCCTTTTGGAAAGAATAAATAGAGATTTGTGACTCTGCTTTTTATGTTTTATGTAAAAATTCAAATCATGTATCCACAAAGCATTAACTGCTGTGAGAATTGCTATCCTGCTGTCAACAGCTAGAACACCAGATAGAAACACATCAAAATACTGTTTTTAACACTGGACAATAGGCTAGACAGGACTTTGATCTGAAGAAAGAGAAGTAAATGAAATTAACCTTACATTGCTTTAGCTCACAGCCTGAGACTTTGGTTAAATTCTAAGCCACAAAGCCAGGCTATAACAGCTTCCCAGGAGATAGCAATTACCAGAAGCTGTAAAGTAGAAGAAAGTGGCAACCCACCCCAGTATTCTTGCCTAGAGAATCCTGTGGACAGAGGAGCCTGGTGGGCTGTCGTCTATGGGGTCACACAGACACGACTGAAGCGACTTAGCAGCAGCAGAAGCTGTCAAATGAATAACTCTTAGTGCTCACTCAGGGCCAGAAATTATTTGACTTCTCTCCAGCTAGAGAGGAGAGGCATCACTGACGACGTGAACATTCAGTAGAGACTCCCAGAAGAAGCATAACTTGGAAGGGCTGCCAAATTTGCTCTAGAATAAAGGATTCTCTAGATTTGTCTTAAAAGACTCGAGAGGATCAAGCTAATATGCAGTATATACAACAAAATCCAGCATTCAGCAATGTAAAAGTCACAATGTCTCAGTTCAGTTCAGTTGCTCAGTCGTGTCCAACTCTTTGCGACCCCATGAATCGCAGCACGCCAGGCCTCCCTGTCCATGACCAACCTCCTGGAGTTCACTCACATTTGCGTCCATCGAGTCAGTGATGTCTAATCTGCAGTCAAAAATTACTAGGCATATGAAGAAGCTGCAGGGTTGTGGGTGGGGGCAGGAATTAGTAGAACCAGACCTAGGAATGATGGAATTAACAGACAAAGATTTTTAAATAGTTATTATAAATATGATTCTTATATTCATGGAAAGAAAAGAAAAAACATAAGCATAATACAAAGAAAAATAGAAAATAGAACAATAAACAAATGGAGCTTCTAGAGATGAAAATATGTATGAAATGAAAACCAGTATGGATGGAATTAATAGCAGATTAAATACTACGGAGGAAATCAGTGACATTGAAGTACATAGCAATTGAAACTATCCAGAGTGAATCTGAGAACACTGAACTATATGAAAGAGCTTCAGCGCCCCGTGTGACAGCACCGCAAATATGAGTATAATTGGAATCCAGAAGGAGAGGTGTGGGAGACATGGAAAATATTTGAGTAATGGCCAAAGTTTTTATAAATTTGATGAAAATGATGAGCCCACAGACTTAAGAAATTTAACAATTCCCAAACAGCACAAGCATAAAGAAAACCATAGAAAAGAACATTATAATCAGATTGCTGAAAACCAATGATAAAGAGAAAATATTGAAAGCAGCCAAAGGGAAAAAGACATACTACATACAAAGGAACAAAGATAAGAATGTACACAAATGTATAACATACAGTACAAACTAGAAGTTCTTTAGAGTACTAGAAGGAAAAGAACAGATTTTTAAACAGCAGAATTGTCTTTCAGAAATGAAGATGAAATAAAGACTTTTTCAGACTTAACCAAAACTGAGAGAATTATTGCCAACATATCTGCCCAACAAGAAATACTTAAGGAATCTCATGAGACAAAAGGAAAGTGATACCAAATGGAAATGTGGATTATACCAAAAAAAAAAAAAGGGAACACAGAGGGTAAATATGTACATAAATATAAAAGACATTTTTCTCATTTTGAAATTTTTAAAATATAATTCGTTGTCAAAGTAAAAATAGTTTGTGGTTTATAACATATAGAAATAAATGTAGAACAGTAGCACAATACAGGGGAAATGGAAGCATGTTGTTATAAGGTTCTTACACTATATCTAAAGTGGCATATAATACTTGAAGTGATAATTAAAGATGTATATTGCAAACCCTTGAGGTGGGTTCTGCAAACCCAATAGACCAAGTACAGTGCACTCCTTAATTTTGTAAATAAAGTTTGTTGAAACACAGCCATGTGTATTTGTTTACACAGTGCCTAAGGCTGCTTTTGTACAACAATGCAGATAAGTTGCAACAGAGATTTGATGACTGCCAAAAACCTGAAGTATTTAATAATCTACCCTTTATAGAAAAACATTGCCATTAATTGCTGTAGAGTAACCCAAAACCATGAAGAGACACAGTTAAGAAGCCAGTTTGTTGTTGGTATTGTTTAGTTGCTAAATTATGTCCAACTCTTTCGTAATCCCGTGGGCTGTAACCTACCAGGCTCCTCTGTCCAAGGGATTTCCCAAGCAAGAATACTGGAATAGGTTGCCGTTTCCTTTTCTACGGTATCTTCCCGACCCAGGGATCTAACCTGGGTCTCCTGCATTGGCAGGCAGATTATTTACCACTGAGACACCAGGGAAGCCCATAGTAGAGGCTAAATGTAATCATAAGAATACTCAGTTAATCTAAAAGAGGGCAAGAATAGATGGAAACTAGAAGAAGGAATTGAGTCAAGAAAAGCAGCGAGATGGCAGACTTATACGTAACCATATTTATAATTTATTAAATGCAAATGATATACATACTTTAAAAGACAGAGACTGTCAGATTGGATAAAATAGCAAGACTCAACCATATGTTGTCTGCAGGAAACTCACTTAAAATATAAAGACATGGTAGGTTAAAAGTAAAAAGATGAGAAAAGGTATACCACAAAAATATATGTCTACTCAAGAGACTTGTCAGTAAATAATCATAAAAAGCTTATTCATAGTAGTCAAAACCTGGAAACAATCTATATGTCAGTCATGGTAAATGGATGAACAAAATTATAGTGTATCCATGTATAGTTAAATGCTACTAAGCAATAAAAACAAATCAACTACTAATGCATATAACAACATGGATGAATCTCAAAATCATCCAGGTGCAAAAGAGTACGTGCTATATTATTCCAGCAGTATAAAAGTCTAAAAAAGCTAAACATAATCTATGGTGGCAGAAATCTAATCAGTAGTTGCCCAGGGGTTAACTGGAATGGGGATCAAGAGATTTTGGCGGTCTAATGGAAATGTTCTTTATCCTGTTACATCAGAATTCATCAAATACTCATTTCAGATAAGAATGTGTTTTGTTATTGATAAACTGTGTTTCAATAAGTGTTGTTTAAGTCATGAACAATGTAGTGTGAGGCTTCTGTGTTCATTATAGGCCTCATCATTTACTAGACCAGGTGAGAAAAAAAGATGTAAATGACTACAGTTATGAAAGTTTAATGCATTTAGAGTCTCCAGAACATTGTTCTATGTATATTTCTTCTCAGCTCTTCAGTTTTAAGGAGTGTGAATCCTTACAAACTTTACAGAATGTATCTTTTAATTAAAAAAAAAGCTAATAAATAAGCATCACTCATCTAAAAACAGTATGTTGTCATAAATAGTTTAAGTATTCCTCACAACAACTGTATCAGATATTAAATCCATTTGATATATGAAAAGGTGAGGCTCACAGAAGTTATATGTCCAAAGTTAAAGTCAGGATTCCATGCCAGATTTGACTCCATACCCTGTTTTCCTTTTACAGGCTAATGCTAAATTACCATCTTTAAATGCTTGGTTGCTTGTGTAAAAATTCTTGTTCAAAATTTATTTGAAAATTCATTTGAAAATGATTTGAAAGAGTTATTCTGACACTTGTTTAAGAGACTAAGGTTCTATAAATTAAAAACTAAGGAATAAGATAAGAAAATAAGTAATTCTGTGCCAAACTGTTGTCGAAAATCCTGTCAGTTGTGTAGCTTATGATAATGTTTCCCTAATAACTTTTTGTTAGTAAGTCCCAAAATGTTGAGCTTTGACTTCTTGCTAACCTCAGGAAAATGTTCAAGAGAACTTAAAAGAAATTGTTTTTTTTGGATCATAGTATGTCCACATTGTATAAGAGAATGCTTACTTATCAAGCACCTTGGATATAATATTATATGTACTATAAATATGAATTGCTGTCCTTGAGTAAGTCTTACTTATTGGTATAGTTCCACATGTTATTCCCCACGAATCCTTGAAAGCTCTGGCTCCCAAGAGCCATCTCCTATAGGATATAGAATTTGGCCCAGCAATCTCTGGCTACTTAATAAAGTTTTGGTAAATGGAATCAGGGTTTGTATTCACCAATACCAAGAACTTTACCTTAGCTTTCTGGGAAAGCCTCTACTTGGCCCACTTGAAAGATAATCCTCTGCATATTTTATTTTTTCTGAAAAGTGATTTGTGTGATAGATATAATCTTCCATAAGCCAATTTCCGGAATACTGTTCAATTAAAGCTAAAGGGCATATTCTTGAACCTTTGGAAACATTTTAAACCACACTAATAGTAATAAACCCCCTTTAAGAAGATTGATAATATCACTTTAACTTATAATGAAATCTGATTATCATATGACTATGGGTCTTTTTCATTCAGATGTGACAGTGGTGTATCAAAATGGGTTACCTGTGATTTCTGTGAGGCTACCATCCCGGCGTGAACGCTGCCAGTTTACACTCAAACCTATCTCAGACTCGGTTGGTGTGTTTTTACGACAACTACAAGAAGAGGATCGGGGAATTGACAGAGTTGCAATCTATTCGCCAGGTATAGTCACCTTCATTATTCATTTCCACCCACCCCTTGTCCCCCCTAAACTGCTTCTACACACACACACAGATACTGCGAATGAATCCCATGCTTTTAGCTTTGGGACATAATTTTTGCTTAGCAAATGTCAGGAGAGACAGTGATTTCTCTCCCAGTTTTTAGAATATGATTATTCAGTTTTAGCAAGGGTATATATTAATACACAGGAATCTCATTCAAAAGCACCTCACATATAATGCCATGGGCAAAGATGAGCCATCAATCACATTTTATACTTTTGAGACCTTTTGTCATTACCTTAGGCATAGAATAAACTTATCTAGTAGTTGAGCCATCGTCTCTGAAGATATGAAATATTAGGATTTCTTTTAGATCTTTTTATGTCTTTCACATAAACGTTTATAAAATAAAGACATGTGATTTGAAAGTAATAGAAAATAAGGCACTAAAATTCCCACTTGACATGACATCCATTTCATTTTTTTATTTTTAAGTGCCTTACATTTTTACCACTTTCAATTTGAAAAATTTTAAATGTATAGAAAACATAAAAGCCTAGTACAGTAAGTCCCTGTAGTTTAAATATGCTTAATTCTCAACTCATAATTAATAGATGAACTTGGTATACTTTGCTCACCCTAGCATCTGCCCCTACTGGATTATTGGCAACTAATCAGTAACTATACTGCAAAGTTCCATATACTAGAAGGTGTTGGTTTTTTAACAACGAATTTCCATCATAGGCAAATAGACATCCATACAGCTCTCCCGGTGACCCCTAGGTTTCCAGATGACACCTATGCATCTGTGTAATTATTTCATTTGTTCATAAAGTTCTGCCAGAAAAATATGTTGTCAAATCTTCACAGAGTTGAGGCCATGAAAACAAGAAGCCTCAGGTAATATGAGCTTTATTTCGCATAGAGTTTGGGGATAAGGCAAAAGCTAACTGAAATTTAAAAGACATAATTTTGAAATCTATTTTGAGCATTGCTTTCTTTCCTGACCACTCTTGAATAATTACAGACATATGACAAATTAAACGTTTCACATTTAAATTTTTCACAGATGGCGTTCGAGTTGCTGCCTCAACAGGAATAGACCTCCTCCTCCTTGACGACTTTAAGCTAGTCATTAACGACGTAACGTATCATGTGCGACCACCAAAGAGAGGTAAGAAGTAACCTTGATGAGGCCAGAGATGCGCGAGAAGGGCTTTGGGAAAGAACTTTGTTTTTCCCTGTATAAACTTGAGGAACAGACAGTATTCAAAGAATACTCAAAGTTTTACATATAGGTAGCACTTGGCTAGGATACTGACTAAAACATGGAAACCAGAAGTGTTCTACATAACTTAAACTCCTTCCCTCCATTCAAGCTAAAAGTAACATTATTTTAATGTTATTTGGGGAACCTTTTGTAAACAAATTATGGAACTCCCTGTCCTCTTAAATGCATGTAACAGGAATTAACCCCCTTTTTTTTGATGGCTAGGGGTTAGCAGTCTGAAAGTCAATTATTGTACAGTAATAGTTCTTGGGAACTTCTGACATGTATACGCTTTTATGTGAAAAAAGTTAGGATATTTGCCTTAGGTGCAGATTCTAAGAACACGCCAAGAAACTCAGTAATCAAATGTTTTCAAGAACTACTGTTAAAAACCAAAGTTAATGCAAAAATTCTTGATAAAACATCAAAAATTTAAATAAAGACAATCAGTATTACTGATTTTTCTTTTCACCCTGCTCTCCAAGGTGACTCTGCACAGTACTGATGGAAATAACCCTCCGGAATAGCACTCTGAAGGGTGTCTTTTGGGTCATTTTTCTCTCTTTGCCTTGATAGTCAGTCGCTTGCTGCTGCTGTTAATTCCCCTCCTACTACCACCACTGCATCCATCAGCTTCCTAAGAGACTTGTTTTTTTCCATTCTGCTTTTTGTTTTGGTTTGGTTTTTGCTGCACAGAATTCTAGTTCCCTGATGAGGAATCAAACCTGCGCCTGCTACAGTGGAATCACAGATTCCTAACTACTGGTCCGCCAGGGAAGTCCCCTCCATTCTTCTTTTGTGAATTGTCCCTAATGTAGAAAAAGTAAAAGCCTAAGTATTGAACGCCTTCCTCAAAATCTGGTTTGCCTCTCCCTTTAAATTTTTCTTTTCCTTTTAAATGATGCCACTTTGCCCCACTGTGTGTTCCTTTCTGCTTCCCTGCACTGTGTATGTCCTCATTCTTTGCCGTGTCAGTGTTTGCTCACCTTTCCTCTGAGATGCCTTTTTCCTTTTTCCCTTTTCTTCGTGTCAAAATCATCAGTGTCAGCTCTTCCATGAAGGCTTTCATGGTCTTCTTCTTTCTCTGGCTCCCAGCCAACCAGAAATGATCGCTGTCTTCTCTGAATCCTTCTTAATCCTTTTTCAGGTGCTCAGAGGGAAGGTCCTATGATTTTTATATACCTGTTGACTTAGGTAATCATTGTATATTGAGTGAATTAAGTGAATTAAAGTATGCTTTAAATAGTAAGACATTACTAAGTCAGGTTTTATTAAGTTGGAATAACTAAACATGTAAACCAAGAATTATTAGCTATATATATTAGCTATGCTAATATGTTTTTCTTCTTTATTCTTGAACTAGAAAAGTTCTCTAAAATACCAAAAGTACAGGCCTTATTTTACTTAGTTTTTGTTGCTGTTGTTTTTTAAATTTACTCTATTTTTTCCATAGGTCTATTGATATATAATTGACACATAATATTATGTCCATTTAAGATATACAGTGTGATAATTTGATACACTTACGTGTTGAGAAATGATTATCACAGTAAGATTAGTTAATACCTGCGTCATTTCACAGTTACCATTTCTTTTTGATGAGAATACTTGAGCTCTACTTTCTTAGCCACTTTCAAGTGTACATTACAGTTTTAACTATAGTCATTATGCTGGATATTAGATCCCCAGAACTTATTCATCTTATAATTATAAAATCTTCACTTCACTTCACAATACCCTTTTACCAACATGGAACTACCACATGATTCAGCAATCCCACTTTGGGGTGTATATCCAAAGGAAATAGAAGCTCACTAAAATATTGAAAGTTGACTAATGTAGTCTTATGTAAGGTATACCAATCAGGAAAGTAATGATACAAGCTTCCATCTATTATGTTTTCAAAAACTAGAGGTATTTTAATCAATGAATATTTCCAACTATCTTGTCTTAATACTGTTTTTTAAATAGAAATGAATATGTTTTAGTTTCTTTAATAAGACTGTTCTTACTTTGAATAAAGAAAATAAAGGTAGAAACCGAAAAGGGGAGAAATTATATTTGATTCTTTGGTAATCAACTTGGTAGCCATATATAACTCTTTGACTAATCTATACCTCAGAACTGTAGAATATGTGTCCACCTTCGCTAGAAGACAGATGTGAAGTTTGCATGGGTCAGAAGTCTCTAATTCATGGGATAATTGTAAATTGAAACGTGAAATTTGGTAAGCTCATTAGCAGCATTATTATAGAACTTAAAAAGATAATTTTAACATTTAAATCTAGACATCAAAGCTCTTTCAACTCTGCTTTATTAGCCAATGAGAGATTCAGTCATTATATACCATTTTTCACAGAAGCTTAAATAATACTCCTTTAAGTTTATAAACACTTTTCCCCTTAACTTTTAAAACACAGTAAAACTTAGTATTTTTTTTCTTTTGAAAAAATGTAAGTTTTAGGGCTTCCCATGTGGCTCAGTGGTAAAGAATCTGCCTGTCAGTGCAGGAGACACAGGTTTGATCGCTGGGTCAGAAAGATACCCTGCAGGAGGGCATGGCAACCCACACCAGTATTTGTGCCTGGCGAATCCCATGGACAGAGGAACCTGGTGTGTTACAGTCCATAGGGTCACAAAGAGTCAGACATGACTCAGTGACTCAGCCCACACCCGCAAGGTAGTGTTTCCATTATATTATCTTCCTCTCCCTGTCTGAGGAAGATAATGCGGGCATCCAAGTTACCATTCTTTTCCAGTTGCATTCAGTAAGAAAACAGTTGAATTTCTGTGTTGAAAGAGAGGCTGCTCATCCAGAAAAGTAAGCCTATTGGTCTCAACATTGTAACTGTTTTTAGTGAGAGCACAGTTGGTAAAGAATCCGCCTGCAATGCAGGAGACCCTGGTTCAATTCCTAGGTCCGGAAGATCTGCTGGAGAAGGGATAGGCTACCCGCTCTGGTATTTTTGGGCTTCCCTTGTGGCTCAGCAGGTAAAGAATCCACTTGCAATGTGGGAGACCTGGGTTCAATCCCTGGTAGGGTAGGGCTACCCACTCCAGTATTCTGGCCTGGAGAATTCCATGGACTGTATAGTCCATGGGGTCGAAAAGAGTCAGACACGACTGAGCAACTTTCACTCACAAAGAAAATAAATTGAAAGTACTAGGTTTGGGGTGTTAGATAATGAGAACACTAGGATTTTGTATATACATCGAGCAGATGGAACAAATATAATTTATCTAATAAAAGTTAAAATAGTTAATGAAGGAAAACTTTCCCAGAATAGTTTTTCAGATTTCTTTTTAAAATTAATTTTTAATTGAAGGATAATTGCTTTACAGAATTTTGTTGTTTTCTGTCAAACATCAGCATGAATCAGCCATAGGTGTACATATGTCCCTTCCCTCCTGAACCTCCCCTCCCATCTCCCTCCCCATTCCACCCCTCTAGGTTGATACAGAAAAATATGAAACGCTTGATGAATTTGTGTGCCATCTTTGCACAGGGGCCATGCTAATTTTCTCTGTATCGTTCCAGTTTTACTATATATGCTGCCAAAGTGAGCACCAGAATAGTTTTTAAAGTCTTGACACAGTTTTTTCTACTCATTCCTTACCCTCCTTTAATTTTCACTTTTCTCTCCTGTTTTTCTTTTCCCTTATTTGGGTAGCACTTTAGAACTAAAAATGCTCTATGAATGTTGTACACCAGTAAACTTTAACTTCATACACTTCACCAGGCACTGAGGATAGAGAACTTATTCATGTAGGATATTAGATCCTAATATAGTTACTAGATCACAAGTACTACATAGTACATAGATACCTAAGTACTAACAACTCTTGTACCTAACACCAAAATTGGAGGGAAGAGACAGGAAAAAGCTGAAATGGAACAAAGGGGACAGGTCATAGTAGCAAGGCTAGTTGCAAGTTCCATTGCATTCTCTTGCTTACCATAGCTATATATAGCTGGATTCCCCCTCTGACCTCTGCAGGAGGAGAGAAGTTGTTATTTTAGCAATTAGATGGTTTTAATTTGATCTTGGGGCTTCCCTAGTAGCTCAGACAATAAAGCATCCACCTGCAGTGCAGGAGACCTGGATTCAATCCCTGGGTTGAGAAGATCCCCTGGAAAAGGAAATGGCAACCCACTCTAGTATTCTTGCCTGGAGAATTCCAGGGAGTTAGGAACCTGGTGGGCTACAGTCCATGGGGGTTACAAAGAGACTGAAAGTTTTTGTAATCAGAAGAATCATTTTGATTGGCACCACTGAGCTGTTTGTCCCATTTATCCATCCAGAGGATACTGGAGACCTTGCTTCTGTCCTAATAATGTAAATAACTGAGAGAAACAGTTGAACAGGCAAACCAAATACCAGTGACTCAAATAGCCAGAGTCTTTTCCAAACCATTATACTAGCGGAAAAGACTGTTTAACCCCTAATATTTCTGCACATCTCTCTATCTTTGTGTATGTTAATTATCCTGGCATTGATGGCATGTGCAGAACCATTAATAAACATCTTATTACATTTTTAGTGAAGCATAGTCAAATCACCCAGAAGTGTTTCTGTTAAGCCATTAGCAGATTTATCTTCTCTCTTCCTATAATTTCATCTCCAAATATATGGGCAGATTTTTCAGGGTTGAGGGGTTTGAGGTTGTTGTTTTCCTCTACTGTGACAATACCATGGAAGCATATGCTCCCTGTCAGGGAAATCTTAACAAAATAAAGCTAAGTCCCTTGAGTTTGCCAGGGCTTTTCTGCTACCTGGTCAGAAAGATAACAGCTCTTTGTTCAGCCAGGTCTAGAACTGGAAATTTGTAAGACTGATCTCCTATAAATTATCATTTTATAATCTTTTCATTGCCATTTGAAGGTATGTTGGCGCATATAAAATCTTATTTGTTTTGAATAGGTAATACATTCACAATGTTCAAATCCCAAAGTCTAAGAATATATAGGAAAAAATTTCTCATTCCTGTTTCACCAGCCACCCCTTTCTCCACCATCAAGCATTGTTCTATGTTTCCTGTCATAGTCAGTTCATTAATAAGCAAGTATGAATGCATAATTTATTCCCCTTTTATGCAAATAGTAGCATATCATACATATTGCGTATGTCAGTCAGGATTCAATTGGGGAAGCAGACCTCTAAATAATGTGGAATAAAAGATTTATTATAGGCATGAGACTTTGTACAGTTGTAGATGAAAGTAAAGAAGTAACAAGTCTGTAAAGGGGAGCTTGGAAGATCAGAGAAAAGGTACTAATTTTGAAGTGGTGGCAAATATGGACAAATGAAAGCTTGCCAGGGAACCTGGAAATTCTCCTTAACTCTTAAGTTAAGGAGAATTAGCAAAGAAGGGCTGGTGTAGAAATCCCTGAGACAGTGTTCTCAAATAGAACTTCTGTGAAGATGAAAATGTTCCATTTCTGCACTGTTCGTTATGGTAGCCATCAGTCCTGTGTGCCGCAGCTCAGTCGCTCAGTCGTGTCCGACTCTTTGCGACCCCATGAATCGCAGCACGCCAGGCCTCCCTGTCCATCACCAACTCCCGGAGTTCACTCAAACTCACATCCATCGAGTCGGTGATGCCATCCAGCCATCTCATCCCCTGTCGTCCCCTGCTCCTCCTGCCCCCAATCCCTCCCAGCATCAGAGTCTTTTCCAGTGAGTCAACTCCTCATGAGGTGGCCAAAGTACTGGAGTTTCAGCTTCAGCATCATTCCTTCCAAAGAACACCAAGGACTGATCTCCTTTAGAATGGACTGGTTGGATCTTTGCATTTATTTATTGATGAGGAAGGCTTTCTTATCTCTCCTTGCTATTCTTTGGAACTCTGCATTCAGATGTTTATATCTTTCCTTTTCTCCTTTGCTTTTTGCTTCTCTTCTTTTCACAGCTATTTGTAAGGCCTCCCCAGACAGCCATTTTGCTTTTTTGCATTTCTTTTCCTTGGGGATTGTCTTGATCTCTGTCTCCTGTACAATGTCACGAACCTCATTCCATAGTTCATCAGGCACTCTATCTATCAGATCTAATCCCTTATATATATTTCTCACTTTCACTGTATAATCATAAGGGATTTGATTTAGGTCATACCTGAATGGTCTAGTGGTTTTCCCTACTTCTTCAATTTAAGTCTGAATTTGGCAATAAGGAGTTCATGATCTGAGCCACAGTCAGCTCCTGGTCTTGTTTTTGTTGACTGTATAGAGCTTCTCCATCTTTGGCTGCCAAGAATATAATCAATCTGATTTTGTTGTTGACCATCTTTTGATGTCCATGTGTAGAGTCTTCTCTTGTGTTGTTGGAAGAGGGTGTTTGCTATGACCAGTGTGTTCTCTTGGCAAAACTCTGTTAGCCTTTGCCCTGCTTCATTCCGTATTACAAGGCCAAATTTGCCTGTTACTCCAGGTGTTTCTTGACTTCCTACTTTTGCATTCCAGTCCCCTATAATGAAAAGGACATCTTTTTTGGGTGTTAGTTCTAAAAGGTCTTAGAACTAAGGTCTTCATAGAACTGTTCAACTTCAGCTTCTTAGAACTTCAGGTCTTAGAACTAGGTCTTCATAGAACTGTTCAACTTCAGCTTCTTCAGTGTTACTGGTTGGGGCATAGACTTGGATTACCGTGATATTGAATGGTTTGCCTTGGAAACGAACAGAGATCATTCTGTCGTTTTGAGATTGCATCCAAGTACTGCATTTCGGACTCTTTTGTTGACCATGATGGCTACTCCATTTCTCTAAGGGATTCCTGCAGCAGTAGTAGATATAATGGTCATCTGAGTTAAATTCACCCATTCCAGTCCATTTTAGTTTGCTGATTCCATCTCCTGTTTGACCACTTCCAATTTGCCTTGATTCATGGACCGAACATTCCAGGTTCCTATGCAATATTGCTCTTTACAGCATCGGACCTTGCCTATTGAGCATTTGAACTGTGGCTAGTATGACCGAGAAACTGAATTTTACATTTTATTTCACTTTAATTAATTTAAGTAGACACACATGGGAAGCTGGTTTGGATAGCACAGCTGTAGCAGGTGCTCCTGACTGAAGGTGTGACTTTGCTGTTAATCATCAGAGGTGGCTGCTGAGGATTAAGAACTGCGTGCAGAGCCAGGGAGAGCAGGCACATGCTGGCATCTCCAGGCACCTCTGCCTCTGTCTTACTACCTTCAGAGCTTCTTCAGGGCTTCTGCTCCTCTTCTGCTTTCCAGAATCTCACATAAGTCTCTCTTGTGGCTAACTCTAATTCAGAACCATACAGGGAATTTGGGGGAACTGGGGGTATTTAGGGAAACATCATTCCAGTGAAACTTAATGTCAGGATATTAAACCACCAGACTGCTTTTCTCACCTAACAGTGTATTCTGAAAATCTTAAAATACCAGAGCATAAAAATTCCTTATTCTTTTTCATAGCTGCTGTCTACTGTATGAATGTATAAACGTATGTACCCATTCACTTAACTACTTATTTTATAATTTATTGTAACAAAAAAATCAATGGAGAAACAAACTTGGATTGAGAAATGTTTCTGATTATACCATAAAATACAGAAGAAGCCATGAAAGAAAAGATTGAAATAAAAAAAATTTTCTACACAGCAGAACTCATAATATGAATATTGGTTTTAAAATAATATCTTCAGTGAATGATATTTTAATAGACACTGACTTTTTAATAAAACAAATACCAAGCCTGATTTTGGATTTTATAGATTTTCAAGTTATGATTGACCACACACATTTGATCATTAATGTCTGTGCTTCATTAGAAAAAGGAAGATGGAGGGTCTATTTAGTTTGCATGTTTGCTTCCTTTTGTCTTTCCTCCCTTCCTCCCTCTCTGGATTGCCAAGCACTTTTAAGTATAATTATGATTTGAAAGTGGAAATAGAAAAGGGAAGAGCATGAAATAAAAGTCACTGGAAAACCAGTCAGATCATTTGCCACTCCCTGCTAGCTCTGCAATTTTGTGAATATCATTATTAGGTTTCATTAAGGGAAGGAACTAGCTTACATTTGATTTTTCCCCACCACAGTGAGGCTTCCTAGTTGGCTCAGTGGTAAAGAATCTGCTTGCCAATGTAGAAGCTGCAGAAGATGTGGGTTTGATCCCTCGTTTGGGAAAATTCCCTGGAGAAGGAAATGGCAACCCAGTCCAGTATTCTTGCCTGGGAAATCCCATGAACAGAGGAGCTTGCCCATCCACAGTCCATGGGATTGCAAAGAATTGGACATAGTTGAAGCGACTGAGCATGTGCCTCTGTAGTGAATAGCTCAGTTCAGTTCAGTTTGGTTCGGTTGCTCAGTTGTGTCAACTCTTTGTGACCCTATGGACTGCAACACACCAGGCTTCCCTGTCCATCACCAACTCCTGAAGCTTGCTCAAACTCATGTCCATCGAGTCAGTGATGCCATCCAACCATCTCAGCCTCTGTTGTCCCCTCCTCCTCCTGCCATCAATCTTTCCCAGCTTCAGGATCTTTTCCTAAGAGTCAGTTCTTTGCATCAGGTGACTAAAGTATTGGAGTTTCAACTTCAGCATCAGTCCTTCCAATGAACACCCAGGACTGATCTCCTTTAGAATGGACTGGTTGGATCTCCTTGCAGTCCAAGGAACTCTCAAGAGTCTTCTCCAACACCACAGTTCAAAAGCATCAATTCTTCAGCACTCAGCTTTCTTTACAGTCCAACTCTCACATCCACACATGACCACTGGAAAAACCATAGCCTTGACTAGATGGACCTTTGTTGGCAAAGTAATGTCTTTGCTTTTACTATGCTGTCTAGGTTGGTCATAACTTTTCTTCCAAGGAGTAAGCGTCTTTTAATTTCATGGCTGCAGTCACCATCTCAGTGATTTTGGAGCCCAGAAAAATAAAGTCAGCCACTGTTTTCACTGTTTCCCCATCTGTTTGCCATAAAGTGATGGGACCAGATGCCATGATCTTCGTTTTCTGAATGTTGAGCTTTAAGCCAACTTTTTCCACTCTCCTCTTTCACTTTCATCAAGAGGCTCTTTAGTTCTTCTTCGCTTTCTGCCATAAGGGTAGTGTCATCTGCATATCTGAGGTTATTGGTACCTAATACAAAAATGTTTGTTATCTTATCTCTCTAGAACTTAAATTGCTGCTGCTGTTGCTGTTTAGTCTCTAAGTTGTGTCCAACTCTTTTGCAACCCCATGGACTGTAGCCCACCAGGTTCCTCTCTCCATGAGATTTCTTCAGGGATCTTCCTGGACCAGGGATTGAACCCACGTCTCCTCCGTTGGCAGACGGGTTCTTTACCACTGATCCGCCAGGAAAGCCCATTGAAGAACTCAAATTCCTCACTTGTAAATTATCTATTACATTTATGAGAATAAATATGGAGTAATATTTGTGAGAGAATTTTGTTGACCATAGATAATTTACACCTACCTAAACAATTATCTTTTTTGAAAGAGGACTGAGCTTGCAGGAAAATATTAACATTAATATAGTAAAAGCCTTATAACTCAGTTCCAGGCCTTCGGATCAGGAGGTGTGGACTTTACCACTTTCCTGTGACATTCCAGAGTGCAGTTTTCTCTTTTTGGAACTTTGAAAAGTGTAGAATCATTTGTGAACGTGAGCTGCAACTTTAGTGCAAAACAGACCCTGTTGACACAGATGACTTCTCAAGCTCAAGGTGTTCTTGCTTTGATCATTTCCCATTAAAGCAGCACACATTCACTGGAGTATGCGAGATACTGTGCTAGGTGCTGTAGCCCATATTACTGTATCAGCTCTTCTTTAATCCAATTTGCTACTCTTTTTGAATTTTTTATTGATTGAATTTCTGTGATAACTCTAGTGAAGGACAACCTTGAAGAATATTTGAAATACATGCATGACTAATTCTTTTTTTTTTTTTTTTAACTTTTAGACCATTTTTATTGTCACAAAAGAAATTGCATGCCCAATAGCAGCCAACTCCCATTTTCACCTCTCCACAGCTGCTTGTTGTTGTTGCTCTTACTGTTTAGTCTCTTAGTCGTGTCTGACTCTTTGCGACTCCATGAACTGCAGCACGCCAGGCTTCTCTCCCTCTTTCACTATCTCCCTGAGTTTGCTCAAACTCATTCATGTCCATTGAGACAGTGAGCCATCATGCTCACCCCCCTTTTCCTCTTGCCCTCAATTTTTTCCAGCATCAAAATCATTTCCAGTGAGTTGGCTCTTCAAATCAGGTGGCAAAGTCTTGGAGCTTCAGCATTGGTCCTTCACAGCAAATATTCAGGGTTGATTTCCTTGCTGTCCAAGGGACTTTCAGGAGTCCACCCACACCACAGTTTGAAAACATCAATTCTTATGGGCATTTCATATAAATGGAATCATACAATATGTAACCGTTCATGTCTGGTTTCTTTCATTGCATATGATTTTTAAGTTTCATCCATGTCATGGTATGACATGGTAAAATTAATTTTAATAACTTTTAAACTAGTCTCATGTATCCAAACTATGATTATTTCATTTTATGTATCAATATAAAACTTTATTAATGAGATATTTTATATTCTTTAACTTATATGAAGACTTTTTTTGTGGTGTAGATTTTCTATAGAGTATATCTCAGTTAAGTATAGTCGTCTTTTATGTGTTCAACAGCCACATGTAGTTAGAGGCTACCGAATTGGATGGCACAAGTATTAGATAGGACTCCTGGTTTTAGTTCAGAGCTCTTTTCACTGCATTTTACTTAAAACATACACATGTTTTTGAAGATATGGAAGTAATATTTAGAGAAATTATACTGGAATCTAAAATGAGTTTCACCTAAACTGCTCCATTTATACCTAATTTTCTTTTTTTAATTAATTATTTTTAAATTTATTTATTTTAATTGGAGGCTAATTACTTTACAGTATTGTAGTGGTTTTTGCCATACATTGACGTGAATCAACCATGGTTTTACATGTGTTCCCCATCCTGAACCCCCCTCCAACCTTTCTCCCCATCCCATCCCTCTGGGTCATCCCAGTGCACCAGCCCTGAGCACCCTGTATCATGCATCGAACCTGGACTGGCGATCTGTTTCACATACGATAATATACATGTTTCAATGCTATTCTCTCAGATCATCCCACCCTCGCCTTCTCCCACAGAGTCCAAAAGACTGTTCTATACATCTGTGTCTCTTTTGCTGTCTCACATATAGGGTTATCGTTACCATCTTTCTAAATTCCATATATAACGCGTGACTAATTCTGACCATGGCTTATTTTGATTTAGAAGAAGGCCAACCTTCTGCTCCAGTTAACAGAATGTCATATTTAAGGCTAATAAGATTCTAAAACAAAAGCTTTACTTGGGTGCTTTTTAAAAGTTCTTTGACAGCTAAGATTAACTGGCTTTTTATTAAATTTTCAAAACAATTTTTAGAGTTCTGGAAACACATGCTATTCACAGAAGAGGATATTGAATCAAAGAATTATTTAATCATTTACCTTTTCAGTCATTCTCCTGACTTCATGCTTTTTCAAGCTTGATATTGAGACCCATACAGCTATTCCATGTCTTTGCCCAACAGGAATAAATAAAAATTGATATGTTAGGGGGAAGGTATATAGAGGCTAAGATTATTAGGATGATGATATTTTTATTTATACCTTTGTATTTGCAAATTTGAAATACTGTATGTTTTTCCCTCAAGTGTTAGTTACTAAAGGGAAAAAATGACCAATTAAAATAGCAAGACCACAGATAAATTATAGATCAAAGTTTTAATAAGTGTGATAATCAGATTAATTCTAAACGTCTCTACTAGTTTTTTAACATATTATTTTAAATTTTTTGTCTTCATCTAATGAAGATTATTATTACTTGTAACATTTACACTTCAAATAGTATAATGGTGGATGTTGACTTCAAAATTTTCAAGTTGCACAAATTGGGAACTTACGTTTTAGGATTTATAGACTCTTCCTTTTTAAAAAGGAACTGTTCCTTTCCTTCAGTTTAGCATTGCAGGTAGATTCCCTATAGTGGATGAATCTGCCTGGTTCTTTCACTAACAGCCCTCGGAATAGCAACTCTCTATTTAAGGCAGCAGTCCCCAGCCTTTTTGGAACCAGGGACCAATTTCATGGAAGACATTTTTTCCACAACCAGGGCAGTGGGAGGTTGGGGAGGACAGTTCACGATGATTCAAGCCCGTTTAATTTATTGTGCACTTTATTTCTAACCTAATGCTGCCGCTGATCTGACAGGAGGTACTGGTCTATGACCCCAGAGATTGGGGGCCCTTGAATTAAGGCTTACATTTTTAAAAACATAATCTTCTTCTTTCAGACCTCTTAAGCCATGAAAATGCAGCAACACTGAACGATGTAAAGACACTGGTCCAGCAGCTCTACACGACGCTGTGCATCGAGCAGCACCAGCTGAACAAGGAGCGGGAGCTCATTGAGAGACTAGAAGACCTCAAAGAGCAGCTGGCGCCCCTGGAAAAGGTGCAGAGTCACATCCCACACTTTCCTCTTCACTAGTACTTTTTCCAGCTCATATGTGTTTGCTTTTTCCCCCTTCCAAGTTGTATGTAATTGAATAATGTTAATCTGATGAGTTGGGGAACTGAATCATAAAAATCTTCCAGTTAAAGCTATGAAAGAACTTTAAAAGAAATAGTTTGGGCCTTGATAATGGACCTAGAGCTTTGAGGCCTGCATATGTTCTCATTAATCAGACATACTACCTTTATGACAAAGATTGGAATAATTGCTGATCAAGAAGTATTCTAAGTGAGGTAGATAATCATTTTAGCCAACTTAAGAATTAATATTATATGGAATATCATGCAACTGTTAAAAAACAATTCTGTAGATCTAATATGCTATAGAAAACTCATATTTTATGAAAAGTAAATTATAAAATAATGTACACATTAGTGCATTTTGTTATTGTTTAGTCACTAAGTCATCCAGCTCTTTGATGATCCCAAGGACTATAGCCCGCCAGGCTGTCTGTCCATGGGATTTCCCAGACAAGAATACTGGAGTGGGTTGCCATTTCCTTCTCCAGGGAGTCTTCCCAACCCAGGGATCAACCCTGCATCTCCTGTATTGGCAGATAGATTCTTTACCACTGAGCCACCAGGGAAGCCCATGGTAGTGCATACTATGATTCCATTTTTAATTGAAATATATGTTACACATATAGCCACACACATACACAGACACATGCACACATACAAAGAAGAAAATAGAAGGGACATATTCCCAAATGCTAATAGAATAATATGATTATGACTTATTTTTCTTCTTTATACTTTGCTGAATGTTTTACACTGAAGATATGTCATCCTTATTTTTTAATAATAATACAAGTATTTCCACTTTAAGAAACTAGACTATATTAGAGATTAAAGAGGAGAATAAATACTCTTAATATTGTGCTTTTTCTTATTTCCTTTAAAGTAATGAACATATATTTCAAGGTTGTTCTCATTAAATTTAAGACCTTTAAAAATGTTCGAGGAACTATTGCAAAGAGAGATGAAATTCAAACTTTGTATTTTCAAAATGTAAAGCATTTTTAATGTATTAGCTATAACAAAATAATTATCATCCTTTTACTGAATATTTACTTTGTGCTGGGAATTGTCTTACGTATTTTACCTGTATTCTCTTATTTAACAGAACAACTCATTAATGAAGTTATGGTAATTCTCAGATAAGGGCCTGAATTTAGCTGTTCTGAATCCAGAGTCCATTCTCTGACTCACTGTGCTGTTTTGCCCCAGTAGACCTCTTTAGTAAAAAATTAATGATGGATTAAATCTTGAATGCTACAGTTAGAGAACATTAGCCTGTTTTTGTTTCCCTCTTTCAAAGAAAATAATCTTGTGGTTGGATAAAGACCTATACATTTCACCATATTTTCAGCTACTAGTGTACTAAAAATGTTATTCCTATAAAATATTATTCAGTAAAAACTGCAGATAATATTTAAGAAGACAAACTATATTTTCTAGAATTGAGACTACCTTGTATCTTGATTGCAAGCCTTGTTCTTAAGTGAACATAGAACAGTTTAAATAAGAGTTTAAAATTGGTTCTATGTCAAAATGCTTTAGAGTTGACTGAACATGTGCAACCTATAGGTACGAATTGAAATCAGCAGAAAAGCTGAGAAGAGGACCACTTTGGTGCTATGGGGTGGACTTGCCTACATGGCCACACAGTTTGGCATTTTGGCCCGGCTTACCTGGTGGGAATATTCTTGGGACATCATGGAGCCAGTCACCTACTTCATCACTTATGGAAGTGCCATGGCAATGTATGCATATTTTGTAATGACACGCCAGGTAAGAATTCCTCTTCAAGTAACTTTTCATGACATAGTGAAATTTTGGTTATCAAAGTAGTTCTCTTTTCTCTCATATTCTTTATAAGGCCAGTTCCCTTTAAGTAAATCACTGATCTTTATACACAGTCACTCACATATATACACATACGTGCACATGCTTATGCATGCCAATTACGTACCAGGCACAAGTCTATGTGCTAGAGATAGAGAGATATAAGACATGGCTTTGGCCCCCATGGAGCAGACTATTAAGAGAACCATATACACTGCTAAATTCATAATGATATTATGGTAAGATAGAGAATAAGAAGGCAAAGGAGAAGAGAGGTCAGCTGTAGGATAACTTGTTCAGCTCAGTTGGCTTGGCTTTTTATGTACTGTATAATTAATGTAGTAGTCAAATGGGGTAGTTTTTTTGTTTTTATTGACTATTTGGAATGGAGAATTGGTGAAAACTAATCAAATAAAACTCTGGGTTGCTTCTAAATATATCGGTAGCATAGGCATTTGTTATTGTTATCTTAACGTCAAGGAAGAGAAGTGAAAGTTAGATATCTAATCACTATTCTGTTATTTAACAACTAAGGCTCATGTATTAAATGTCAGTATCTAGAACTAATTGTTATTGTTAGTGCTGTTTTTTTGGTACTTGGAAATCCATGGGAAGTATGAGGGATTTATTATTGCTTTATGTGATACAATCACAGATCCAGGCTCCATTGAATAAAAATCATTTGAAATAGTTGAGACAGATGAGAAACTTTTTCTATTTTCTCAAGTGTCAAAAGAATTCTGAGAGTTACTTCTTATGTTTTTACATGGCCTTTGTTGAATGAACATAGGTCTTTTGTTTCTGTTGTCATTAGACCAATGGTCATAGGCCTGTTTTTGTGAGGGAAAATGAAAGCTCAAGAGTGTTATTTAACCTTTCTGGGCCTCCCAAATTTGTCTAGTGGGCAGAAGAGAGAAAGTACATTGCTCATGTCCTGCTGTTGTTTGCCCAGCATCTCTAGCGCTTAATCCCAT
Organism: Nanger dama; assembly: GCA_917880005.1. NCBI lineage: Eukaryota > Metazoa > Chordata > Mammalia > Artiodactyla > Bovidae > Nanger > Nanger dama. The sequence goes on along the minus strand of CAKJTW010000028.1, from coordinate 16,803,823 downwards.
GTCTAGCTCATATTCGTCACTATGTGAACAGAGCTGGCAACAAGATCAGTCTTATCTAATCACTCCTCTGGGCATGGCTTGCATATGTCTGTATGTCCATGTCTTTCTCTCTTTGTCTGCCCTGTCCTTCTCCCTCATATATCTCTTTGTTATTGTTTAGTTTCCAAGTTGTTTCTGACTGTGATCCCCTGAACCGTAGCCCACCAGGCTCCTCTGTCCATGGGATTTCCCAGGCAAGAAAACTGGAGTGGGTTGCCATTTCCTTCTCCAGAGGATCTTCCCAACCTGGGGATTGAACCCACGTCTCCTGCATTGGCAGGTGGATTTTTTACCACTGAGACACCTCTTTAATGGGTTCTTTTTATCAGTTGAAATCTAGACTCTTTAGCCAATGTTCATAACTGGTTGCTGTCCTTTCCAAATGTCTCTCAACTCATCTGTGTATGTACTAGGTATTTTAAACACATTAAATTACAGTTGTCCCTCGAACATCAGGGAAAGGGGCATCAACCCTCTGTGAAGTAAAAAAAATCCACATATAACTTACAGTTGTCCCTCCAAATCCATGGTTCCTCTGTATCCATAGTTTCTCCATATCCATGGTTCCCCATCTGGGGATTCACCTGACTGTGGATCATGTAGTGCTATAGTATTTACCATTGAAAAAATCCACATATAAGTGGACCTGTTTGGTTCAAACCCATGTTGTTCAAGGGTCAACTGTATAGTCTTTGAATGTGTTAGTTGCTCAGTCATGTTGGACTCTTTGTGACATTCCAAGGACTGTGGCCCTCTAGACTATCCTATCTAGACTATCAAGATTGCCAGGAGAAATATCAATAGCCTCAGATGTGCAGATGACACCACCCTTACGGCAGAAAGCAAAGAACTGAAGAGCCTCTTGATGAAAGTGAAAGAGGAGAGTGAAAAAGTTGGCTTAAAGCTCAACATTCAGAAAACTAAGATCATGGCATCCGGTCCCATCACTTCATGGCAAATAGATGGGGAAATAGTGGAAACAGTGGCTGACTTTATTTTGGGGGCTCCAAAATCACTGCAGCCATGAAATTAAAAGATGCTTACTCCTTAGAAGGAAAGTTATGACCAACCTAGACAGCATAGTAAAAAGCAGAGGCATTACTTTGCCAACAAAGGTCATTTAGTTAAGGCTGTGGTTTTTCCAGTGGTCATGTATGAATGTGAGACCTGGACTATAAAGAAAGCTGAGCACTGAAGAATTGATGCTTTTGAACTATGGTGTTAGAGAAGACTCTTGAGAGTCCCTTGGACTGCAAGGAGATCCAACCAGTCCATCCTAAAGGAGATCAGTCCTGAGTGTTCATTGGAGGGACTGATGTTGAAGCTTAAACTCCAATACTTTGGCCACCTGATGCAAAGACCTGACTCATTGGAAAAGACGCTGATGCTAGGAAAGATTGAAGGCAGGAGAAGGGGACGACAGAGGATGAGATGGTTGGATGGCATCACCGACTCAATGGACATGAGTTTGGGTAAACTCCAGGAGTTGGTGATGGACAGGGAGACCTGGCATCCTGCAGTCCATGGGGTCGCAAAGAATTGGACACAACTGAGCTATTGAACTGAACTGAGACTATCCTACTATATGGTCTTTGTTTCCCCCAAATGCCCTGAGTTTTCCACCACTTCCTTCATTCATATCATTCTATTAACTGGAAAGGTTTTCCTTGTTGATCTCTACCTGATACATCAAGATTTACTTATGAAAGTGTGAAAGTGTTAGTCGCTCAGTTGTGTCTGTCTGTTTATTACCCTGTGGACTGTAGTCCTTCAGGTTTCTCTCTCTGTCCAGGGGATTCCTCAGGCAAGAACACTGAAGTACGTTGCCATGCTCTTCTCCAAGGGATTTTCCTGACCTAGGGATCAAACCCGGGTCTCACATGTTGCAGGCAGATTGTTTTACCATCTGAGGTTTACTTAAATGCTTGTCTTTCATTAACCTTTGACTTCTTCCCTGCAGCCCATTTTGATCTCTTCCTGTTCTGAATTCCTTTGGCATATTGTGCCTCTCATTTCATTCATCCTATGCCATCTTGTATTGTCATTATTCCTGTTCAGTGTCTTGTCCCCTCTATTAGACTGTGATAGTTTTTGAAACAAGGCGTTCAATTTTTATTTCCATACCATGCCTAATACAGTGCCTGTCTGTCCTACTGTTTAAATGCTGAACTGCTGTGATTCCTCAACATTTTTGCTGCCCCCAAGTGACTGTTTGCAAAATAGCAGTAGTAAACAATTTAGTCTTGTGAATAGGAAAATATTGACCAAATTGAATGTAAAACATTCCTCCCCATATCAGTATCCATAATTAACACCCATGAAGCAAAAGCCTATTCAGTAGCATTTAAACTGTTGAATAAGCATTTATTAGCAACCTAAATCAAAGAAGGCAATGGCACCCCACTCCAGTACTCTTGCCTGGAAAATCCCATGGACGCAAGAGCCTGGTAGGCTGCAGTCCATGGGGTTGCTAAGAGTCAGACATGACTGAACGACTTCACTTTCACTTTTCACTTTCATGCATCGGAGAAGGAAATGGCAGTCCACTCCAGTGTTCTTGCCTGGAGAATCCCAGGGCAGGGAGCCTGGTGGGCTGCCGTCTATGGGGTTGCACAGAGTTGGACACGACTGAAGTGACTTAGCAGCAGCAGCAGCTGCAACCTAAATAGATTCCAAAGTGTATTAAGTTTCAAAGAATTTGTATAAGATGACAAGTTCCTTGAGATCATAAAATCAAGTAGAATATTGAATTTTACTAATATTTCAGTGAGACCTGAGAACCACTTTCTATCATATGAAAAAGGAGCCTGACAATAAGAAAATGCCATTTGAAAAAGTTACTTCAGCAGGCATGTGAACCACTATTCAATACCCTAGCCCAAATATTTTCAACAAAGGGGCTGTCACCCTCAAGGAGGCAAAAATTGGTTCTTGAGGAGTAAAACATCTTGGAAATTACAACAGATAAATAGATATACAGTATATCTGTGGTATTAAAACCTCTTTGGGGAGAAGAGGCAGCTAAGGGGAAAATATCTAAAAAGGCAATTTAAGGTAATGATGAAAAAAGATTAAGAAACACTGACCTAGCCTTTAATACCCTTTGTCATCTCAGTTCCAACATTCATGCTTTATGTTCTCTTATACTCCAGCAAACTGCTTCAGTGACCATTCAGGACCTACTTATAGTAAAAATTATTTAGGCTCCTGACATCTCTCTTCACTTGTTTCTGTCACCTTCCTCATGTGTTGCTTCCTTTTCTGTCCCAGTTAGACCATATTGTCATTCTGTTCAATCACTGCTCCATTGTCTTTCCATTATATGTACTTTGTAAACTCCTAATCTTGGATAATTCTAGCCATTTACCCTATATCCAGGCTACTGAACATTACTAGAGAAAAATCATGTACTAGTATGGGATGGGCAACTTCTTCTGTTTCTAATTAGATTTCCTTCCCCCATAAAAAATTATTAGTTACTTCAAGACTTCACATCAAGCTCCTCATCCCACCTTTAACTTTGCCTTCTACTTCTAGAAAATTGATCTTAACAGATAGAAGCTTTCTAATTCTTAAATGCTATCAAACGTGAGTTTGATAGTATCCTTACTGACTTTCATACTGTTTACTTAAATTCAGATAAGAGGTGGCATTTTCCTAGTCAGGGCTAGCTCTTCCACCTTCTCTTAATCTTAGTACCTCCTTCCAGAATCTTACCCCAGTATATAATTTTTGTGTGTTCTCTGTTACCAAACTCTCCCTCTCTGACTCTCTTTCCTTTCTAATAAAGCTCTCCATGTCTTTCTTCTCAGTTATTATCAAATCACCAAGTTTCTAGAATAGAGTCTAGCATGCAGTTGCTTAGTGAATACTTGTTGCCCAAGAGAGGATATATAGACTAGATCTGAATAAATTGAATTAGTGTATACATTTATATCCTTACCAAAGATAAGTAAGTAGCCTAGTCACAGCAACTTAGATGAAAGTAGAGGGCTTTCTCTCAAGTTTTTAATCCAGCATTTGGCCCTTAGGTCAATATTATTTGATCCAGATCATGATTCTGTCTTTTTAAAAAGCTTCCCCAAACCCCTCAACTACTGTTCGGTTGTTATCTGTCATCCTCACTGTTTAAATATTTACTTCTGTTTCCAGTTGTGGCATACTAGGTAATCAGAACAGTGCTCTCATTAGGAAGTGTTTTTAAACAAAACATGAAACACATCTGCCTGTAGATTCTAGAACACACAGGATAACAAAAATTACTAGGCAAGGACCAGAAGAAGAGAAGTCTGAGTAAGGTGAGTCTGGTGTTTAGGTGTCCTTTTTCCTCTGGGGATTTATACTGATTAAAGGCTGAGAGGCCAAGAAGCTGAGCCATACTTGATAACCTAGAAGGACCAAAGCTATAGACATTCATGTCCAGGGATTGCTAAAATAGGTTAAGACACATTTGCTTTGGTTTGGAATTTTAAAGGCCTTTATTGTAGAATAGAAGAACCTGTTCTTTGAATCATCCCAGTGTTGTAAATTTATTGAAGTAGTCCTGGAATACTGGAAATCCCATAGTGCTAATCTCACAGGTTCCAGGCAGAAGAAAATATTACTCTCCCTAGGAGGAGATAACATTATCCTAAGCCTAAATACAGAGTTAAACATACAATAAAAAATAAACAGATACACAAGAAAATACCTACAAAAACAACAGATGTCTGAAACACAGATAGGAGATCTAGTAACTGGATTTATCAGATAAAGCCTTTAAAATGATTATACTTCCTATATTAGGGGCGATAAAAGGTTAGGTTGAGAATATTAACAGATGACTTGATTTAAAAAAAAAGAAATGAAAATTCTAGAGAACAAATTTAATGGATTGATTAACTGCAGAGTAGACATAAGTGGGATATAGTGACCTGGAGATAAATCAGAAGAAATAAATATGGAAAGACATAACAAAGTAAAATACAGGAGAAGGTAAGAGGCATGGAGGATAAAGTGAAAAGGCCTAATACATTTTTAATTTTCTTAGTGTCTCAGAAGGAGAGGAGAAAAAGAATGGGAACAAGCAATATTTAAAGAGCTGATGACTGAGAGTTTGCCAAAATAATGAAAGACATTAATTTATAGATTTAAAAATTCTGTCAAATACCAACCAATATAAAGGAAGAGAAGCCCACATCTAGACACATCAGAAGTAAAATTGCAAAAGACAAAGACAAAGAAGAAATCTTAAGAGAAGCAAACAGAGAAAAAGAAAGGATTGCCTTCAAAGGAGTCACTGTTAGATAGCATGTCAACCACAGAAATGAAGGTAATCTCAACCACCAAAAGGTAATAGAATGGTACCTACAATGTGTTGAAAGAAAAAATAACTGTCAACTTAGGATTCTATACTCAGCAAAAATATCCTTCCAAAATAAAGGTTAAATAAAGATGTTTCCAAACAAAGGAATAGAGAACTTGTCTGTACAAAGGAAATACTAGAGGTTGTTGTTCTTTGGGCAGAGGTAGGTTATCACAGATGGAAAGTCAAAAAGAGCAGGAAGGAATGAAGAGCAATGAAAATGGTAAATCTGTGAGTGAATCTAAATGAATAGTAAATGGACTTCCCTGGAGGTCCAGTGGTTAAGAATCCACCTGTCAATGCAGAGAACACAGATTTGATCTCTGGTCCAGGAAGATGCCACATGCCACAAGGCAACCAAGCCCATACACCACAACTACTGAAGCCCACACACCCTAGAGCCTGTGCAGCAAGAGAAGCCACCACGTGAGAAGTCCATGCACCACAACTAGGGAAAGCCTGCTGCTGCAACAAAGACACAGCACAGCCAAAAACAATGGTAATAGCAGATGTGTAAAACAATCTAATAAACTCTTATGGAATTTAAAATACAGAAAAAAGCTAAAACATACAAAAATAGCATCTATCTGGAGGCGTAAGTGAACTTGAAGTATTCTAATGTCCCTTTGTTGCCTTTGAAAAGGGTAAAGTACCACTTCCATTCCACTTTTATTTTTGGTACTAGCCAGTGCAGAAGGCAAGAAAAAGATACAGTGGATGAAAATATTGCAAAGAAAAACAACTGGCATGATTCATAGATTTTGCACATAGAAAAAAATTTTAAAACATACATAGATAATTGGTTAGAATTCATAAGTGAGTTCCATTAAGGTTACTGGATACAAGGTCAGTGCACATAAGTGAGTTATATATCTATATGCCAACCACAAATGGTTAGAAAATGAAACTTTTTAAAAGATGCAACTTAAAATGACTTTTAAAAATAAATCATGCAGAAGATGTACAAGATGTCTATGTAGAAAAGCATAAAATTAAAGGAGATTTAATAAATGTAATGACTGTAATGAAGTAAATACTGTGAAAATCTTGGTTCTCTCCACATTGATCTGTTGGATTCATTGCAGCCCCAGTTAGAATCCCAATAAGTTTGGGATTTGGGGGAAGAGATTTGATTAAGCTACTTCTAAAGTTTATATGGAAAGAAAAAGACTAAGAAAAGTCAATAAACTTTTGAAGAAAAACTACGTAAAAGGATTTACTGTATCAGATATGAAGACTACACCTTTAGTAGTCTACAGTACAGAGGACACTATGGTACTACAATGACTGAGACGGTGACACAGGGGTGGACAAATGGTCCAGTGGAATAGAAGAGGAAAGCAGGGTCAGTGCTAGTGTACGTGTGATGTTGGAATATGGCACTGCAGAGAAAAAGCTTTTTGGTAAATGGTGCTAGGACAATTGACTGTCCATATTAAAAAAAGAAATGACCTCATCCTTATACTATAAACAAAAATTAATTCCGGATGGATTGTTGATCCAAATGTGAAAGGTGACACAATGAAGCTCCTGGAAAATAATAATATAGAAGAATATCTTCATTACTGTGGAATAGAAGATAAACTTTTTACACAATAAAAAGTGCTAGCCATAAAAAATAGGAATAATAAATTAGGCTGTATTAACAATTAAGAACATCTTTTTACTGAAGAGCACCATTAGGAGGGAGAATGAGCTGGGAAGAGATGTTTGCAGTATGTATATCCGACAAAGGATCCATATATATTAACAAATCCTACAAGCCAATAAGAAAAAGACAGACAATCCCGATATGCACAGGCACTTCTAAAAGAGGATATGCAAACGGCCAGTAATATAAAAGAGGAGATGAAAAAGCCTCAGCCTCACGAGTGATCATGAAAATGCTGTGTATCATCAAGAGAAGTAAAAACATGTGTCTACATAAAAATTTGTACACAGATGTTCATAGCAAGATTATTCATAATAGCCAAAGAGTGGGAAAACCTGAATATCTATCAATTGACAATTAGGTAAGTAAAATGTAGCATATCCATTCAATGGAATCTTATTTGGCAATAAAAAGAAATAATGTACTGATATATCAAACAAATAGATGAGCCTTGAAAGAAGCCAGACACAAAAGGCTATATGTTATATGATTCCACTTATGAAATATCCAGAATAGGCAAATCTATGGAGACAGAAAGTAGACAGGTAGTTAACCTAGCACTGTAAGTGTAGAGGGAGCTCAGAAGTGATATTAAAGGGTATGGGGTTTCTTTGGGGGATGATGAAAATATTCTAAAATTTACTGTAGTAATGATTGTACAATTCTCTGACTGTGCTAAAAAGCACTATTATACGTTAAATAGGTAAATTGTATGGTGTCTCAAGTAAAGTTGTTTTTAAAATATAAGGTAGGGCTTCCCTGGTGACTTATGAATCTGCCTGCCAGTACAGGAGACACAAGTTCAATCCCTGGTTCAGGAAGATCCTACATGCTGTGAAGCAAGTAAGCCACCCCGAGCCACAACTCCTAAGCCCCCAAGTGCCCTAAAGTCCATGATTCACAGCAGGAGAAGCCTCCACAGTGAGAAGTCTGCACACCGCAACTGGAGAGTAGCCCCTGCTCTCTGCAATGAGAAAAAAAGCCTAGGCAGCAACAAAGACCCAGCACAGCCAAAGATAGATAGGCTGATAAATTTATAAAATGAAATGTGAGGTAGCCATGGAAATAATATAATTTAGGAGTTTGGGATTAACACATACACACTACTATATATAAAACAGATAAGCAACAGGTACCTACTGTATAGCACATGGAATGATACTCAGTATTTTGTAATAACCTATATCTGAATCACCGTGCAATACACTTGAAACTGGTACACACAAAAGATGAATATCACAAATATGATACTGAGTGAAAGAAGTCATACACATTGCATACTATCTGACTTCATTTTCATTAGTAGAAAACTTTAAAAACCAGGTGAAACTGATCTGTAGAGCTCAGGAAGATGCCTTTTAAGTAAGAAAGCTATAAAGAGAGCGAAGAAACATACCATAAAATCACGATGGTGATTATTTTGCAGGGGAAGAAAGGGTGAGTGATTGGACAGGGGCAGGAAGGAGGCTTCTGAGTTATTGGCAGTATTCTATTTTCTTTACCTGGTGGTGATTAACATGTATTATGTGATGATGATTCTTTAGGAAGTACATTTTTGTTTTGTGTACTCTTCTGTGAGTGTTTTCACACAAAAAAATTTTAAGAAATATTTAACGTAGCACATGTCAGTAGTATATCTTTATATGCAATCATGTGTACTGGATCAATAGTAAGGGCTTATTTTCTGACGATAGTGTACTAAGGACTAATAATTTAATTTTTCTTTTATTTTTGTAGGAATATGTTTATCCAGAAGCCAGAGACAGACAATACTTATTATTTTTCCATAAAGGAGCCAAAAAGTCACGTTTTGACCTAGAGAAATACAATCAACTCAAGGATGCAATTGCTCAGGTAAGTTTTCCAAAAATGAAAGTAAACCCCAGCCCCATCTGGTACAGTGGCGGCATCATCATCTATAATCACACTACTTAAATGGGTAAACTCTGAAAGAATGATCCAATCCTCTTCTTCCTATACAAATTATTCCTCAACCAGTATTTTTAATATATACACCTCTCCAGGAACTTTTATATAACACAAGCAGGTATTATATAACACAAGAAAAAAATAATGTGTCCCATTTATCCTGTTAACTCTAGCATATTGAAATTTTTAGACCTATTTTTAGTTTTTTAGTTTCTGTATCTTTATCTTTCTGTCTGCTTTTATCTTTCTCTCTTTTTTAATCTTTCTACAATTGACCCCCAAGATCTCTCACCTAAAATGTGTGGTAGCAATGGGGCAAAAATAAAATCCAGGTAAAAAGAGACTAATAGAAATCTTTGCCAGGTGCAAGTCAGAGCTTATTGAGTTACTAGACGCTTTTTTGAAAAGACTGATATTTTATTTCTTATAACAGTTACCTCTTACACATTTCTGATTATGCCTCCCCCTCACTCTGATATCTTTGATTTTGGTTAAGAAATACTCATTCCTTTTCTTTGCAGTCTTTCATTACTTCAGAGGTTTTTTAAAACCTCAGGAAACCAACCATTCCCTTCTCTTCAAAGTTTAATTATCTTCTCTGGACCTTCTCCACCTTCTCTCTCTTTGTGCTGATGGGGTTGTGCTCTGAATAGGTCTCATTTGTCTTCCTGCCTCGGCCTAAGTGAATTCTTACCTTCTGTTGCTGTGTGTGGTAGTTGTCAACTGGAGGGAATGTAGCAGAGTGGTCTCTGGAGCTATTTAAAAATAGGTGCTTCAGCCCCATCCCCACACTGAGGGTGAGGCCCAAGCATGTGTGAGTTTTGAAAGTGCTGCAGGTGACTTCACATCCCTGTTTTTAAAATTACTGATAAATGAAAAGCTTAAACAGCAACTAGACAAATGACTAAAGTCTTGAGCAGCATAATTTAAATTCTGGCTCCATACGAAAGTTTGTGCAAGGGCTTCTCTAAAGAAATGCCATCAAGGTACATCCGATGCTCTCACATTCTCGAGCCCTGAGTCCTGCCTCGTTGATTGCACAGCCTTTTCTGGAGGCTCTGTTGACAGCTGAAACTACCAGGACCCGCTTCTGCTTCCATACCCCTTTACTGTCCTGCGCCTTTAACACCGCTGAGGCACTCATACTTTCAGAGTGATTCAGATTATTTCTCTGACTCATAATGATGGAGGAAAGACAATTTCCTTTTCTCAGGAGGCAGTAATATCATTGAAAGCTTGACTAGCCAGTTATTCTCACCTTCTGTTTCTATTTTAGGCAGAAATGGACCTTAAGAGACTGAGAGACCCATTACAAGTACATCTGCCCCTCCGACAAATTGGTGAAAAAGATTGATCTGCAAAGAGCCTCTGAGTCCTGGCAGAAAGAACACCTGTTATAACTATGGCCTTTTTAATTAAAGCATTGCAGGTGGAAGCTGGGAGCCATGTTGGGGCAGAGGGTTTTTACCTTTAATTAAAAAACAAAAACAAAAAGATCTTAGGGAAAAAAGGAGTGTTAAAATCTGAGGATCACGCTTTTTGGAATATAAGCTCAAAGGGCTTAGTGAAATACTGTCTTAATCAAGCATCTCAGTTTCTGGATGAAAACGATGCACTATATAGTTGGGAGATTAGATTCACAAAGAAAAATTGATGCTGGGGGTGTTTGTCTCTTGCATCTTCTTTGCAGGGTCAGCAAAACAGTAACACACCAGCACCCCACTCAACTCTAATTTTCTTTTTTAATTTAACTTTTCTTAATTTTGACATAGGAGTAAATACATCCACCAGAAAAGCAAAACCTCAAGATACGTGGGTGGCAAACAGAGTCTGAGCCCATGTCATTAGCTTTTATTTTAGACTGGACCCAGTCTCTGCAAAGTTACCAGGAATCTCTCCCATTTGTGCACATTTCTGACCACCCACACCTGTTGGTATGCTAATTTTATCCATATAATAATTGGAACCAACTTATGACTGTTTGATAATTGACACTTTGGATTATCCCTTCATACCTTCTTAAATGTCTATATATTTCAGTGCTCTGAATCACTATCTAGAAATCATTGGCAACACTGCATGGGGTTTCTTTTGTTTTGTTTTTTACTAATTAATCTTTAAGAGGAAGACAAATTTCCCTCCTTTATTTAACTATCCCATTGAAATTCCTATCTCCCTCCACAGCTCAAGCCAGAGGGGGAATGTTTAGCTATATATTACTGAATCAGGAAGATGTAAGGTTTACAAACTGGCTAAAAATCATGGCTCTGTAGCCATTTCAGAACCCGAATAGTTTCATTGCTGTTAATCTGCTTGTATGACAGCATTCCAGGCCACCCAGATGGCCTTGCCTTGTCTGGAGGCTTTGTTAGTCTTGAAGGATACACACTTCCATGCTGTTTGTGAACCCTCCCACCTCCACCACTTAAGTAGTTGTAAATCAAGTGAGTGGATCTCAAAGGGTGCAATTTATCTTTATATAGGAATACGTTTCTATGGTTTCTTTCAACCTACCCTCTTCACCCTATTTTTTCTTATCTTAAATTGAGAGAAAGAGGAAATAATCTTATACTCTATCAAAATATTTTCTATCGTATTTCCAGATGACATCTGCACTTGGAGAGTCAAAGGAATCCGTGTCTAATATCCTATTTTTATTAATAACGACTTGTGGGGGCAGGATGAAAGGAGGATGGGGTTTGCCACACAGCTAGCTGATTCACTTTGTTCTTTCACATGATCCATCCCTCCTCCTTGTGGCCAGGGTTTTCTTTCTCTTTTTCTTCCTTCTTTGGGATCATTGTGTATGAAGAGAAACACTTTAAGTGACAAACCCAGACTCCAGGTGCCTTGCAGAGGTTGAAGGCCAGCCAGGATTGCTGCTGCTGCTGCTCCTGCCACCACCCCTCCCTTCCACTGGCATGACGGAATGAAAGGATGCATGTCTCCACTTCCCATCCCTCCTCCCACTTCCTTCCTCATCTGCCCCCAAGTTGTTCAACCCCCTTCCCTCATTTATTTCTGTTAAGCTCTGTGAATTATTTTTAAACCATTTATCCTGTTTGTACTGCAGGGTTTTTAAGAAGAAACAGCACAGTGCAATGAGCAAATCCTTTCAGGTTGTGTGGGAGGCTAGGGAGGGGAGAACGTGAAGAAAAGTCCTTTAAACAAATAGCAAAATATTGAACATGTGTAAAATCCTGTATCATTTATGAAATATGTATAAAAAAGCAATGTACCTTCTGGAACAATAAATACTTATTCAATTTTTGAACTATAGCATCTCATTCTTTAAAGCAAAGCAACCAAAATCAGAAATAAAAACAGCTTGTTTTCTTCTGATTCAAAGTGGGAAGGTTTTAACCTCTAAAATTAATCTTTATAAAAATACAATTTGGAAATTGTTTTGTACCCAGAGCCTGTATTTTTAAAAGGCATTTCACGAAGTCTTCCTAAACTTAAGATGGTTGACATTTTCCTAGTTTTTCAGAGCCACCAGAAGTTCAGTTATCAACAACCCAGAGAGCACCGACAGAAGACAGAGACTAATATCCTTATCTCCTGACTAACAGGAGCTATCGCCATTGTATCAGAACACCAGTGTGGTCTCCTGGACTGCAGAAACTTGTCCAACAATGAACTAAGGTCAAATTCTCATTATCTTAAGAGTTGTATCAAATTTACAGTGTTTACCAAATGGGAAGATACCACATGCTGCCTAGTCCATTTAAGGCGCATCAAAAGCTCATGTTAAATCTCTGCATTAAGTGCAGTGTGAGATACACTAAGAGCCTCCACAGCCACCGTCCTGCCTCCAGTCAGCTCACAGCCACCGACACAGACATCCCTAAGATACATAAGGCTTAGGAAGATAAGACTAAAAATGTTAAGCTGTTGTTTGCATTCAACAAATAACAACTACACTCGTGCCCCTATGGTCAACTAATCTAAGACAAAGTAGGCAAGAATATACAATGGAGAAAATACAGTCTCTTCAGTAAGTGGTGCTGGAAAAACTGGATAGCTGCATGTAAAAGAATGAAATTAGAACACTTGCTAACACCACACAGAAAAATAAACTTGAAATGGATCACAGACCTAAATGTAAGGACAGCTAGCGTCAGACTCTTAGGGGAAAACAGACTACTTTCTGACATAAATTGCAGCAATGTATCTTTTGATCCACCTCCTAGAGTAATAAAAACAAATGGGATCTCACTAAACTTAACTTTTGTACAACAAAGGAAACCGTTAACAAAACAAAAAGCCATTTGCAAACTAAGCAACTGACAAGGGATTAATCTCCAAAATATATAAATGGATCATGCAGCTCAATATCAAAATAAGAAACAACCGTATCAAAAAATAGGCAAAAGATTTAAATAAACATTCTCCAAAGAAGATAGGCAATGGCAAAAAGATGCTCAACATCACTAATTAAAGAAATGCAAATCAAAACTACAATGAGGAATCACCTCCCAACAGTCAGAATGGCCATCAAAAAACCTATAAACAATAAGTGTTGTAGAGGGTGTCAAGAAAAGGAAATCCTCCTACACTGTTGGTGGAAATGTAAATTGATACAACCGTTATGGAGAACAGTATGGAGGTTCCTTTAAAAGCTAAATATGAACTACCATATGATCAAGCAATTCTATTCTTGGGCGTTTATCTGGAGAAAACTGTAATTCAAAAAGATACATGCACTCCAGTATTCATTGCAGCACTGCTTAAAATAGCCAAGACATGGAAGCAATGTAAATGTCCATCAGTAGAGGAATAGATAAAGAAGATGATGGTTCCTATATACATGGAATATTACTCAGCCATAAAAAGAAAGAAAGAATGCTATTTGCAGCAATATGGATGGACATAGAGATTATCATATTAAATGAAGTAAGAAAGAAAAATATCACATGATATTATATGTCAAATCTGATTTTTTTAAAGTGATAAAAATTAACTTATTTATAAAACAAGTAGACTCACAGATCTTAAAATCAAACTTATGGTTGCCAAAGGGGATATGTTGGGGGAGGTGATAAATTAGGAATTTAGGATTAACATATATACACTATAATATATGAAACGTAACTATTAATAGCAAGGACCTACTGTATAGCACAATATTCTGTAATAACTTACATGAGAGAATCTGGAAAAGAATGTATATATATGTGTGACTGATTCACTTTGCTGTACACCTAAATCTAGCACCATTGTAAGTCAACTATACTCCAATGAAAATAAATTTTTAAAAGACAATAACTACATATTCCACAATATCCTGTTATGCTTTGTAGAATAACAGAGTATTAAATTCATTTGTGAGTGTAGGTAATGCAGTTTTGCAAAGGGATCATAAACTTAGAGCTGAAAAAGTATTAATGATTCTCAGAATATGGTCCCTGGAACTTGCACTCCAGAAATGCAAGTTCTCTGCTTCCTACTGAATCAAACAAGGAGTGAGATCATCAATCTGTGTTTAAAAACTGCTCATAGTGACTGATGCAAACTGTTGACCTCATCAAACCATTGCTCTAAAGAGAAGGAGATTGAGATGTAGAGAGGGTAACTATGTCACAGCTCATCAGTGAATCCTGTGATCAGACAACCAGAACAACTGAGAATTGGTGAGTACGGTGACAGTGGTAAATGGAAGGGCAACAATCATGTCACATGTACATACTATTGTATCTTTCTTGGGAAGGTGTAGTGGTAAGCACAGAAAAAAACAAATACAAATAAGTTGAGCATTTAAAATCTATCTGGATTTCACAGAAAAGTGAAACTTCTTTGATTTCAGAAATCAAGTTCACCAAAACTATTAAGGATTGTAATTCATCTTTATCACTACCAATAACCTTTACTTCATTGCTTTCCCAAATAAGTCCAAACTCCTTATTTTCCAAAATGAACTATGTGGTTATTTCCTTAGGATAAATACATAGGTTAACTTTAACATGTGCTACTGAATATAAAATGACCCATTTTATAAATTTTCATTTATGTACATTTTATAAATGCATCATCCACTGAACAATCCACCCACCTTGAAGCTGCCTTCACCTGCTGCGGCCACTATATGCCCAGTCACTCAATCATATCTGATTCTTTGCAACCCCATGGACTATAACCTGCATCTCTGGATTGCTTTTCAGTCATTTTGCAACATTCTCTGCCCACATTTTTATATTAGTTTTCTCCAAGGTCCCAGGTTGGACCCTATTTTCCATGGATGGTCTCATCCTTTCTCCCGAGTCCCAGTTTCAGTTACCTTTTATAGGCTGATAGCTCAAATTGTTACTCTAGTTCAGATTTCTCCTGAAGAGCAGATGGGTTAATCTGACCTATTTTCAGCATTCCTGCCTGAGCATTAAATTGGTTCAGTGTCACCAGGGTATTTTTAATTTCTAATAGCACAGAGATTGTTAGAAAAATAAGAAAATACAAAGACTTTACATTAAATGTGGGAGAAGGGAAGCTAAAACACACCACACGAAGTGGTCAGCCAAACCCAGGATGTGAGACATTCTATAGAACAAAGGATTGGGTTTCTTCGACAAATAACATGGGGAGTTGGAGGGACTCTTATGAATTAAAAGAATTTAAGAAGAAAAAGAATTTAAGAGACACAACCACAAGCAACACGAGAAGACTCTACACATGGACATCACCAGATGGTCAACACCGGAATCAGATTGATTATATTCTTTGCAGATGGAGAAGCTCTATACAGTCAACAAAAATAAGACTGGAAGCAAACTGTGGCTCAGATCATGAACTCCTTATTGCCAAATTCAGACTTAAATTGAAAGTAGGGAAAACCACTAGACCATTCAGTTATGACCTCAATCAGATCTCTTACGATTATACAGTGGAAGTGAGAAATAGATCTAAGGGGCTAGATCTGATAGACAGTGCCTAATGAATTATGGACGGAGGTTCATGACATTGTACAGGAGACAGGGATCAAGATGATCCCTAAGAAAAAGAAATGCAAAAAAGCAAAACGGCTGTCTGAGGAGGCCTTACAAATAGCTGTGAAAAGCAAAAGAGACCAGGAAAGATAAACCCATTTGAATACAGAGTTCCAAAGAATAGCAAAGGGAGATAAAAAAGTCTTCCTCAGTGATCAGTGCAAAGAAATAGAGGAAAACAGTAGAATGGGAAAGACTAGAGATCTCTTCAAGAAAATTAGAGATACTAAGGGAACATTTCACACAAAGATGGGCTCAATAAAGGACAGAAACAGTATGGACTTAACAGAAGCAGAAGATATTAAGAGGTGGCAAGAATACAAATATTAAGAGGTGGCAAGAACTGTACAAAAAGATCTTGACAACTCAGATAATCACGATGGTGTGATCATTCACCTAGAGCCAGACATCCTGGAATGTGAAGTCAAGTGGGCCTTAGGAAACATCACTACGAACAAAGCTAGTGGAGGTGATGGAGTTCCACTGGGCTATTTCAAATCCTAAAAGATGATGCTGTGAAAGTGCTGCACTCAATATGGCAGCAAATTTGGAAAACACAGCAGTGGCCACAGGACTGGAAAAGGTCAGTTTTCATTCCAATCCCAAAGAACGGCAA
Organism: Nanger dama; assembly: GCA_917880005.1. NCBI lineage: Eukaryota > Metazoa > Chordata > Mammalia > Artiodactyla > Bovidae > Nanger > Nanger dama. The sequence continues at coordinate 16,787,264 of CAKJTW010000028.1, read as the reverse complement.
TACCAAAGAATGCTCAAGTTCAGTTCAGTTGCTCAGTCGTGTCTGACTCTTTGAGACCCCATGAATCGTAGCACACCAGGCCTCCCTGTCTATCACCAACTCCTGGAGTTCACTCAGAGTCATGTCCATCGAGTCAGTGATGCCATCCAGCCATCTTATCCTTGGTCGTCCCCTTCTCCTCCTGCCCCCAATCCCTACCGGCATCAGAGTCTTTTCCAGTGAGTCAACTCTTCTCATGAGGTGGCCAAAGTACTGGAGTTTCAGCTTCAGCATCATTCCTTCCAAAGAACACCCAGGGCTAATCTCCTTCAGAATGGACTGGTTGGATCTCCTTGTAGTCCAGGGGACTCTCAAGAGTCTTCTCCAACACCACAGTTCAAAAGCATCAATTCTTTGGCGCTCAGCCTTCTTCTCAGTCCAACTCTCACATCCATACATGACTACTGGAAAAACCATAGCCTTGACTAGACGGACCTTAGTCAGCAAAGTAATGTCTCTGCTTTTGAATATGCTATCTAGGTTGGTCATAACTTTTCTTCCAAGGAGTGTCTTTTAATTTCATGGCTGCAGTCACCATCTGCAGTGATTTTGGAGCCCCCAAAAATAAATTCTGATACTGTTTCCACTACTTCCCCATCTATTTCCCATGAAGTGATGGGACTGGATGCCATGTCTTAGTTTTCTGAATGTTGAGCTTTAAGCCAACTTTACCACACAATTGCACTCATCTCACACGCTAGTAAAGTAATGCTCAAAATTCTCCAAGCCAGGCTTCAACAATACATGAACCATGAACTCCCTGATGTTCAAGCTGGTTTTAGAAAAGGCAGAGGAACCAGAGATCAAATTGCCAACATCTGCTAGATCATTGAAAAAACAAGAGTTCCCGAAAAACATCTATTTCTGCTTTATTGACTATGCCAAAGCCTTTGACTATGTAGATCACAATAAACTGTGGAAAATTCTGAAAGAGATGGAAGCTGAAACTCCAATACTTTGGCCCCTGATGCGAAGAACTGACTCATCGGAAAAGACCCTGATGCTAGCAAAGATTGAAGGTAGGAGGAGGAGACGACATAGGATAAGATAGTCGGATGGCATCACCAACTTGATGGACATGAGTTTGAGTAAACTCCAGGAGTTGCTGATGGACAGGGAGGCCTGGAGTGCTGCAGTCCATGGGGTCACAAAGAGTCGGAAACGTCTGACTGAACCGAACTGAACCACAAGCAATGTATGGCTCTGGTTTGAATCCTGACTCAAATCAGTAATACAAAGAAATTTGTGTTTTTGAAACAACTGGGGAAATTTAACTATGGAATGAGCATTAGATGATATTAAGGAATTGCTGCTAGTCCCCATAGTTGTAATAATAACAATATGATTATGGTTATGTAAAAAGAAAGACCATTTATTAGAAATGCATATTGCTGTGTAAGTGCAATAAGACTGATGAAATGTTAACTATTATTGTAGCGGTGCTGTCGTCGTTTTCTGCTTTGTATATATTTGAAATTTTTCATTATAAAAAATTAAACTGATAGGGCAAGTCAACTAAAAAGGAAAAATAGGAATAAGAAAAAAAAATCCTACTATCCAGGGAAGGCTTGTTTACAGAACCAAAGGGATATCTGGTAAAAGTCCTTGACTATGGCAATCAATCCTGGCAGCACATCTGAGCTTATCTCATGCACACATCCTGTTTCTGTGCAGCCCATATGAAGTAGTCCGATGGGTTCTCAGGGGCAGGAGATTGCAGGGTTTTGTTTTTCTGTTAAGACTACTGCCTCTTAGCAGCACTACCCCACAATGAAACAATTTCTCAGTCTCAGAGTCATCCATTGCTGCCATGAGATTTCAAGTTAATAAGCTAATGGTCAAATTGCCTGTGTCCTGCTAACATTAGGGATGAAGTACCTAACTACAAGTTAAATCAATAGAAACCCCTTGCCAGACTGTAAATTCTGCTTGTGGGGACCACTTTTACCTTAATCACTGTCAAATACCTGTGACCACCATGTTACCTGACCCCTATTAAGCACTAATGTTTAATTGAACTGAAACCCCACAGGGAAGAGACCACAGTAATTTGAATGCCACTTAGTAAGAAAACGTGCTGAAAGATTATGGAGATAAGTTTAGGGACTACTACCTAAAGATAATAATATTCCTTTGCCAGGCATTAGAAATTCAGGTATTAGAAAAAGAACATTGATGAGGAAAAATAAGAAATATTAGAAACCCAAAGCATCAGGTCACGGTAAGATTAGGAGAGTGAAAATTTGGCTTCACTTGGCTCCTTGTTTAATGTAGTATTTTAAAAACCAACAACAAACAAAACCCTTTTCTCTATGCTTCTTTGTATCCTTCCCCTTCACATTATCTTCAGTAACAGTGATTACAAGTTCTCATTCTACACACTGTAGGATGTCAGGGGGCTGGCCTACTCCAAACCTGTAATTACTAAGGTTATGTCTAGTGACATGTAATATACAGGACCTTACATTTTCCCTCTTTTGTCTAAAAATGAAACTCTAGTAAACTTTGTCGCTTACTTTTAAGTGTCAGCAAATTAGATGAGTAGTTCCTAATTTGAAACTCCTAGTGAACTAAAATGGATGGGAATGGGCAAAATTATTCAGATGACCATTATATCTACTACTGTGGACAAAAAGCCCTTAGAGAAGAGATGGAGTAGTCTTTGTTGTCAACAGAGTCCAAAATGCAGTACTTTGATGCCATCTCAAAAATGACAGAATGATCTCTCTTTCCAAGGCACCATTCAACATCACAGTAATTCAAGTCTATGCCCCAACCACTAATGCCAAAGAAGATAAACTTCGATGGTTCTGTGAAGACCTACAAGATCTTGTAGAACTAAAACTAAAAAAAAAAGATGTCCTTTTCATCATAGGGGACTGGAATGCAAAAGTAGGAAGTCAAGAGATGCCTGGAGTAACAGGCAAATTTGACCCTGGAGTACAAAATGAAGCTGGTCAAAGGTTAACAGAGTTTTGCCAAGAGAATGCACTGGTTATAGCAAACACCCTCTGCCAACAACACAAAAACTCTAGACGTGGACATGACCAGATGGTCAATACCAAAATCAGACTGATCATATTCTTTGCAGCCAAAGATAGAGAAGCTCTATACAGTCAGCAAAAACAAGACCAGGAGCTGACTGTGGCTCAAATCATGAGCTCCATATTGCCAAATTCAGACTTAAATAGAAGGAAGCAGGGAAAACCACTAGGCCATTCAGGTATGACCTAAATCAAATCCCTTATAATTATACAGTGGAAGTGAAAAAATAGGTTCAGTGGATTAGATCTGGTAGACAGTGTCTGAAGAACTATGAATGGAGGTTCATAACATACAGGAGGCACTGACCAAAACCATCCCCAAGAAAAGAAAGGCAGAATGGTTGTCTGAGGAGGCCTTTCAGACAGCTGAGAAAAGAAGCAAAGCGAAAGGCAAAGGAGAAAAGGAAAGATATACCCATCTGAATGCAGGGTTCAAAGGATAGAAAGGAGAGATAAGAAAGCCTTCCTCAGTGATCCATGCAAAGAAATAGAGGAAAACAACAGAATGGGAAAGACGAGATGTCTTCAAGAAAATTAGAGATACCAAGGGAACATTTAATGCAAAGATGGGCTCAATAAAGGACAGAAACAGTATGGACCTGACAGAAGCAGAAGATATTAAGAAGAGGTGACAAGAATACACAGAAGAACTGTACAAAAAATCTTAATGACCTGGGTAACAACGATGATGTGGTCACTCACCTAGGCCAGACATCCTAGAGTATGAAGTGAAGTGGGCCTTAGGAAGCATTACTACAAATAAAGCTAGTGGAGGGGATGGATTTCCAACTGAGCTATTTCAAATCCTAAAAGAATGCTGTTAAAGTGCTACACTCAATATGCCAGAAATTTGGAAAACTCAGCAGTGGCCACAGGACTGGAAAAGGTCAGTTTTCATTCCAATCCCAAGAAGGGAAATGCCAAAGAATGCTCCAACTACTGCACAATTATGCTAATTTCACATGCTAGCATGATTGTGCTCAAAATCCTTCAAGCTAGGCTTCAACAGTATGTGAACCGAGAGGGTCCATATACACAAGCTGGATTTAGAAAAGGGAGAGGAATCAGAGATTAAGCTGCCAATTATCTGTTGGATCATAGAAAAAGTAAGGGAATTCCAGAAAAACTTCTACTTTATTTACTACACTAAACCCTTTGACTGTATGGATCACAACAAACTGTGGAAAATTCTTAAACAGTTGGGAATACCAGACCACCTTACCTGCCTCCTGAGAAACCTGTGTGGGAGATCAAGAAGCAACAGTTAGAATCAGACGTGGAACAACAGACTGGTTCCAAATTGGGAAAGGAGTACGTCAAGGCTATATTTGTCACCCTGCTTATTTAACTTATATGCAGAGTATATCATGTGAAATGCTAGGCTGGATGAAGCATGATCTGGAATCAAGATTGCTGGGAAAAATATCAATAACTTCCAGATATGCAGATAACAACACCCTAATGGCAGAAAGCAAAGAAGAACTGAAGAGCCTCTTGATGAAAGTAAAAGAGGAGAGTGAAAAAGTTGGCTTAAAACTCAACATTCAGAAAACTATAATCATGGCATATAGTCCCATGACTTGATGGAAAATAGGGAAAAGATGGAAGCAATGACAGACTTTATTTTCTTGGGCTCCAAAATCACTGCAGACGGTGACTGCAACCATGAAATTAAAAGACGCTTGCCCCTTGGAAGAAAAGCTATGACAAACCTAGACAGTGTAATAAAAAGCAGAGATATCACTTTGCCAATAAAGGTCCATATATCAAAGCAATAGTTTTTCTAGTAGCCATGTATGAATATGAAAGTTGGATCATAGAGAAGGCTGAACACTAAAGAAATGATGCTTTCAAACTGTGGTGCTGGAGAAGACTCTTGAGAGCCCCTTGAATAGCAAGGAGATCAGACCAAGCAATCCTAAAGGAAATCAACTCTGAATATTGATTGGAAGGATTGATGTTGAAGCTGAAGCTGCAACACTGTGTCCATCTGATGCGAAGAGCTGACTCACTGGAAAAGACCCTGATGCTGGGAGAGACTGAAGGCAGGAGGGGGAGATGACATAGGATAAGATGGTTGGATGGCATCACCAAGTCGATGAACATGAGCTTGAGCAAGCTCTGGGAGTTGGTGAAGGACAGGAAGCCTGGCGAGCTGCAGTCCATCGGGTCACAGAGAGTCAGACAGGACCGAGCGACTGAACAACAACAACCCCTATCTTAGGGAGAATTAGTAAAAGAAATAACATTAAGCCATTTTAAATTCAGAGAGGAAAGGCTCTATGAAAACATGAGATACTGCTCCTCAAACACAGCTTAAACTTTGTTTCTTTAGTAAGTTTTGATACCAAAGGCCATAATAAACCAGACTTGGAAGCCTGCTTTAAGAGAACATTGTCCTCATTCCATACTGATCCCTACTGCTTTTTTGTGTGTTATTATCAACTCCTTGACCACCCGACAAAGACAGTTTCTAAAGATCATTTTCCAGAATTAGACTTTATCGTATTCTCATTTAGTATGCTATGCTATGGCTTCAGTATCGTGAAATCAGTTTCTTAAAGTCACAAAACAAGATTTTGACGTGAGGAACTCTTTTAGAGTTCCCTTCTGGATAAGATACTGGAGGCCTCATTGCAGGGAAGTCTTGGAAAAAAAACAATAGGAGGATGAGGGATTGAAACGGTTGTTTTTTTTCCCCCTAAAGAGAAATATCAATAAAATAACTTGACAATGTAAAACAGTGCCTCTATCTGGGGTCAAGGCCAGAGCAATGGACACCTTATCCCACTCATCCTCTTCCTCTGATAAAGCCCCAACCAGTACTAAAAAGTCTTTTCATAAGAGCCTAGAGGCCTTTTTTTTGAAGTGCTTGAAAAAGAAGTAGACAAAGGAAAACTGAAATCAAGAGGATTTTCCAGTCTGTCTCTGGTGGCTGGTCCAGAAGGATGCCTCAGTTCCTGCTTTTCGCCTGCCTCTTCATCATAGTAACACTAGTGTCACCAAGGGGTAAGTCTTCTGTCAAGTACCTGGCACAATATTTTTGTTTTTGGAGGAATTTGCTGTTATGTACAGGTTATTAAGAGCAAGGTTCCACTATCTTAAATACTGGTTCTAGAATAGTATAAGAAAAGTCATTGATAACCAATGGAGATATGTTTTCAGAGAATTTCATTTCATGTTCCATTTAGCCTCTCACCTGGCATCCAAAATTTCCATGGATCTGCCAAATCCAAACAACTTTCCACGAGCTAAATATTTCTTGGAGTATGTGTAAAGGGAATTCTAACCTCTTTATTTTCTAGGCACTTTTATAGTCCTAACTTTAAGAGCCAAAAAAGATTTTCAGAGTGGAGGATAGAGTTTTTCCTTTAACAAATACAAGGGACTGACTGTGCCCATAAAAGCACAGATCTGGATAAATCAGACTTCTTAGGTTTGACACCTTAAAATATGACTTTTGCACTGACTCAGTGAATCTTAAACTCTCTCCCCACTCAGCTTTGTTACAAAACAGGCCAGCAAAGTAAAGTTTTCTTTACAGTTAGTAACAATTTTCTCTCTCCTTTTCCTATTAGAATTAAAGTTCTAACTAGAAGACAGAGTGAGAAGAGGCAGAGATGAAGAGAACTATACTTCTTGGCATTTTGGGGAAGCTCAGTGTTTAACTTGCCCCTATTTCTTTGGGGTAACTAAGGCCTTGCTCTAGTACCTTTAAGAATAAACATTAAAACTAGGCTTGAGACAGTAAGGAGACATGGAAAATTAAATGTCATGTGGTATCCAGGATCGGATCCTGGGACCGAGAAAGGTATAGGCAAAAATATAAAAAATCGAAATTGTGGACTTGAGTTAAGGTATCGACAGTGGTTCATTAATTGTGGCAAAGATAACCATACTAGTGTATGGTTATTTCATGAGGGGAAGCTGGGTGCCGGAAGATGTGAACTCGTCTATACAGTCTTCTCAGTTATTCTCTACATCTAAAACTGGTCTAAAAAATAGTCCTAAAGATAGGTTTGGGCCAAGTTTAATCACCCTGTATCTGCTGCCAGTAAGTAACCAAGAGTCGCTTGAGCTAAAGTCGTCCTTCTCTCCACTCTCTTCGCTGGCTTAACTGTCCATTCCCTCCTGTACCCTCCCATCAGACACATTCTCCCTTCTTAGATCTTTTTTATTTTATTAATTACCCCCCTGCCCCCAACCCGGCACTTCTAGGACGTTTGACTCCAGGCCATAAAAAGGGAAAACTTTAGGGGCTGGGGACTTTTGAGGCGGGGGCGAGGTTGCCCTAAGAGGAGAGGGGAAGTGAGTAAAAAAAGAAAAGAAGGGCCAGAGAAGAGGGGAGGTGGGAGGGAAGGAAGGGAAGGAGGAGAGGGAAAGAAGAGAGGGTGGGTTTCCGGCCTAAGAGAGAGAGGGGGCGCAGAATCGGGCGACCGCGACCACCCCAGGGGCGGGCCCGGGGGTGCAGGCCAGGACCGTCAAGGACTCCTGGTCCCCGGGGATGAAAGGGCGGCGACGCTGACATTTGCTCTCTGCTTTGGGCCGCTGAGAGGGGCTGGCCCCCGGTCGCACGGACATCCGCGCCGCTTCCCCGCTTCCCGGCTCGGGGGATACGGGAGGGGCAGCTGGCCGGGGGGCTGATGGGCGAGGATCCTGGTAAAGGCTGACCGGCTGTCTGCCAGCCAGGCCCCCTGGCTTGAACTTCGAGAGGAATCCACCCGGCTGTTTTCATTTGAGGAGTGTATATATGGGTGTGTGTACATATATCAGCAATTCAGGACGCAGCATGTACAATACCGAATTCTGGCCTCCACACTGAGAGTCTGAAAACAGGAATTGACACCAGCGGCCAGATTATTTAAGGACTGAAGTACTCCCTTAAAAGGGGGTGAGTGGAATGGGTTTATTTAATGTTAGAAAATATTGCATGAGTAACTTTTAATATATGTTTATTTTACAGAAGATAGTAAATTTCTATCTGTGCCATATATCTCTACAAGAGAAGAAATAACTTTTAACAAATAGCACAAGAAATGATAGTTATATTTAAGGAAAAACTTTATAAATCATGAAATAGTTATTGAGGGAGGTTTAGGAATTTCTGTAAAAGCCATTACCAGTTGAGTGCCTAACCATTTCTTGTAAAATTAGAGCCAAGGAGATGAACCAAATATTTCTATGAATATATAATCACCTGTGAAATTGCCCTGGAAACCTTTCTTCATAAGAGAACCACAGCTGGGAGAGCAGATGAGGGAACATTTCCCTTTTCAGAGGGTAGAGAGTCCATATGTGGACATTTCTTCCCCTCGAGGGACATCAAACCATGGTCTGGAACACAGCTGGGGTACCTCAGGGACATTTTAAGGAGGCTTGTGCCTTCCATGTGTAACTCTGCAAAAGTTTTTTTTTTAGAATATGCAATGTTCTACTCATTTCTTGTCCCTGTTATATTCTCAGCGGGGCACGAGGCTACGCCCTCCTCTACATGTGACTGAAATTTTGAAAGTGAACTTGAATTGAAAGTGTAGACTGGGAAAATTCAAAATATTTTCTTGACAACTTATCAACAAGGCCCATCACATTTAATTATTGTGCAGTATTTACTAAAGCTGAATTTCTTGTCCACAAAGTTTACTGGCCTTGCTATGAATTCCCTGCCTACAATGCCAATTAAATCAGCCTCACATGCATTAAGAAGGATAGTATCCTCCAGCTAGGTCTCTTTTCTAGAATTTCTTGATTTTATTGTAAGATTCTTTATAAGCAAAATTTGCCTATGTTAATTCAGCTTTTTCCTGAAACCGAGAGAAGCAGTGAGAAAACTTGAGATATTGGTGTCTTCAGTCATTAAAATGGTTTTGATAAGATACTTGTCTGTGTTATTTATGCCTTAAGAATGCATGCTTGAAATGTTGCTGTATTCTAGACAGTGATGCCATGGCTAATTGTGAAGACACAAAGTTCATGATAATTTCAATAAGCTGGTGAAACATGTACCAACATTCACATGCAGACTACCCTTGCCACTATGCTGTATATTTCAAAGCATGTGCCAGAGGACTTCTACTTCTCAGCAGAATAAGTTTACATATTTATTATCAAGCCAAACTACCTACTAGTAAAAAATTCCACCCATAATCTTGCTTATAAATGACCATCTAGTTGGACCATCTAGTCTTTTTCAGAATTTCCAAAGATGAAGAGCTTACCACACTGTGATACAGCTTCTCCATTACTGGGCTGCCCAGGTGGCACTCATGGTAAAGAACCCACCTGCCAATGCAGAAAACATAATAAGAAAAGCCTGTTCAATCCCTGGGTTGGAAAGATCCCCTGGAGAAGGGCATGGAAATCTACTCCATGTATTCGTGCCTGGAGAATCCCATGGACAGAGGAGCCTTGCAGTCTACAGTCCATGGGGTCACAAGAGTCGGATGACTTAGCGATCAAACCACCATTACTGGATAGCTGAGCTGAAATGCACTTCCTCATAACAGTTTGTTTTGTCATTGTAACAGAATACCTAATTCCTCTTTCACAAGCCTTTTCCAGATTTTTGAAAAGTAATATATAATATACAGGGTTGTTCTTTTTTTTTTTCCTCTCCAAATGAGAGTTCTCAGCTTCTTCCCCAGTAAATAATTGTTAGGTTCCCTTCCAAATCTGGTCACCATCCTCTGGACATCAGATTTATCCATTACTTTCACAAAGTATAGCCTCCAGGTATGAACACAGTACTCAAAATCCAGTCTGACCAGTGCATTGTTCAGTAGGATTAGAACTTCCTTTGGTCTGAACAACAATCCTGTCGGAGGAATACGGTGGATAAAAGGTTTAGTCCAATGCAAACACAGAGCCTTAAGTAGATTTGAAATAATTTTTCAAATGTAAAAGGCATTTATGAAATATGTTTACATCAACTTGAATCTTAAACAACTGCTTTTAGGGACTTTAGATCATTTCTTTCTTGAAATCTGAGATCAAGAAAGTAAACAAGGGCTATTGCTACTGTGATCGAAACCATCAAGGTGCCTCTGAGGTGTCCTTTTCATTCCCAGCCCTAGACCCTTGTTCTGCTTACATCAGTCTGAACGAGCCGTGGAGGAACACGGAGCACCAATTCGATGAGTCTCGAGGTTCCCCTCTGTGTGACAACAGTGTGGACGGGGAGTGGTACCGCTTCACAGGCATGGCAGGGGATGCTATGCCCACCTTCTGCATACCAGAAAACCACTGCGGGACCCACGCGCCTGTCTGGCTCAATGGCAGCCACCCTCTGGAAGGTGATGGCATTGTGCAACGCCAGGCCTGCGCGAGCTTCAACGGCAACTGCTGCCTGTGGAACACCACCGTGGAGGTCAAGTCTTGCCCTGGGGGCTACTACGTGTATCGTCTGACCAAGCCCAGCGTCTGCTTTCATGTCTACTGTGGTCGTGAGTGCCTCCCTGGACTCTTTTCCCTCCCCTCAAAGGTCACAGAAATGGCATCAAAGAGAACAGTGCCATAGGGAAGTCTGTTGTAGTATTATCTCAGCACCTGAAGAACACTGATTTAGGAGCACAGATATCTCTAGCTCATGATTTCTGGGGTCTGCTCTTAAAGAGTTCTGAAAAGTTCCCAAGAATAGAAAGGGAAGGGAGCTATGACTTTGATCAGTTTTGTCTTTTATGTAATTTAGTGCAGATTTCCAACCTTTCTGAGCACGGAAGAACCCTTCTTTAGATATATTTCAGACATCCATATGGTAGCATTGTGCTTAGTATCCACTGATATTTTTAGAAATGATGTATAATGGGAAGAAGCTACTTGAGATCAGTAATACTTTCAAATGAATTTTCATGTTATTAATTCCATCAAAATCTGTATACATTTTAAAAATAGACTGCATAGAAGAGTAGAACTTAATGCCATTTAATCTACAGCTCATGATTGGTGAGGTTTTGCAGAAAACACCAGGGTCCCCCAGGGGTCTGTGGATCTGAAGTTAGGACTCATGGATCTCGATGACAGAACATGCCCATGCCCCCTCCTGCCAGTGGGTTATATAAACCCAGAACAGTGAGAATTCTCTTGATGTTGATCAGGAATTCGTACCCCATGATTGAACTCATGAGGGCTTTCTCATGGATGAGAGTGTCCTCTGACCCTCGCCCTTCATGAAAGGTCATCTTTGTCCTTCCGTAGATTTTTATGACATCTGTGATGACGACTGCCATGGCGGCTGCCTGGGTACCAGTGAGTGCACGTGCGCTCCGGGGAACCGTGCTAGGCCCCGACAGACAGACGTGCTTTGGTAAGAAACTCATCTTGCAGTAGAAACAGGCTATTAGGAGCAAAAGGACAAATCAGATCAAAAACGCTTCTTGACTCAGAACACCACCATTTTTCCACTTTGTGTCTCTGAACACTCAGAATGGGGCTTGCCTTTTAGTTCGTAACTAAAGTCTCAAGTCAAATTTATATCATGTACTGGGACAGTCTAGGGTTATGCTGCCCAATCTAGTGGCCAGTAGCCATATGTGACTATGAAGCTCTTGAAATGTGGCTTCTGTGACTGGAAAACTGAACTGTAATTTTACATAATTTTAATTTAAAAGCTAATACTTGATGGTCACTGGAAAACTAAAAATATGTGGAACAACTTGAGTGAACTGTAAACTTCTTGACTCTAAAGTACAAATCACATATTTCTGATGAAAATTTATCATCCAAATTGAGACATGCTGTAAGTGTAAAATATACACTGGATTTTGAAGACTAGTTAAAAGAACATATCTCAATGATTTTAATACTGATTATATATTAAAATGAAACATTTTGGAAATACCAGAGTAAATGAAATACGTTATTAAAATTAATTTTACCAATGCCTTTTAACAAAATGTTTAATGTGACTAATAGGAAATTGTATATGCGTGGCTTCCTTTGGTTTAGAATTACCTACAGGTATACTCCTATAGCTTCAGTGATATAATTTTTGTTTTGTCTGAGTGTCAGGAAAGGGGAGTCAGGTTATTCAATGGAAATGCAGAGTTGTCTAATTGTATATATGTTTTGTTGTCCACAACTGGGAAAAAATAGAGTTGAAAAACCCAGGACTGAAGGTCATCTCTTTTCTGTTTAATGTTATGAAGCTTTTTGTATTCAGACTCAAAGAGGTTTAAAACAAGTCTAGGGACAAAGGGAAGCACTGCCCCACACCTGTCACCTGAGTAGTAACAAGATCGGGGTGGGATAGGGATCAGGATGAAAGGGCTATCAAAGGGTTCTTATTTTAGAAAAGCTTTTGTTTCTCAGCTTCCGCCCACCCCACCGACTGTTCTGTGGAGCATGGTTAGGCCCTCCCATGACACTTGTTATGGCTCTTGCATGGTCGATTTTGACCATGTGATTTATTGCAAACAGATTTGGGGTGTGGGAGATGATGAGTCCTACAATCCCCCAACCTCTCACACTGCACGGGCACATGCACACACACACACACACACACACACACACACACACACACACACACACACTCATATCTGTTGGAAAATATTTGGCTTCCTTTTAAGGCAGGGGTTTTTCATTCATTTCTCTGCCTTTATTTTAATATAAATTTTGAATAGGTAATGTATTTAAATGGGCTTCCCTGGTGGCTCAGAGGTTAAAGGTTACCTGGCTCATGACAGGTATACAGTGAAACATCTAGCTCTGTGTCCTCCATTTGTTTTATTTCCCTCCTCCAACTCCACCCCAAGTAAACTCCTACATTATTTACTTATGTATGCTTCCAGGATTTCTTCAGGCAGATATAAAAATAAAAATATACACATTTAATTATTGCTGTTTTTATTCACACCATGCATTATTTCTTGCTTAGCAACTCACCTTGGATGTTTCTGCCTATCAGGACACAGGGAAAAGCTGCCAGTTTCTACCTGGGGTCTGTCTACTGGTTTCAGGGAGATCATGAATTCCCTGAAATTAGAGGCAAAACTTTGTGTCAATGTTACTTTAGTTTTTAAAAAAATTTTTAACAATTTTAACTATTTATTATAAATTATGTATTTGGGAGAGGCAGAGAGAAGAGTAAAGAAAAATAATATAACAGACCCTCATGTACCCAGATTTATAGCTAAATTTTTCTTTTTTTTTAAATAAAATTTTACAGACACAGATAAAGCCATCTCATGCCATTTCTTTTACTTCTCTCACCCTCCAGGGGAATTAGTATTTTGAAGTTAGTGGATGTCCTTCTGGTCCCTGTTTTTATGCTTTTATTATTTATGTAATAAATAATAACAATATAACATATATAACTAACTATATAGCACTGTTTTGTGTGTTCTTAAAATTAACATAGTTTTAAGAACCTTAACTCTTCTGTGAGATTTTCTCCCCACTTTTTTCATTTTATACCTATAAAATTGGAATTGCTGAGGCACTGAGTATCTAAGTTAGGCTGTAACGGACAATTAACTCCCAAATAACAATGGCTTAAATAAATAGAAGTGTATTTCTCTCTCTGGTAAAAAGAATCAGTTTCAAGGTAAGCAGTCCAGGTTTGGGGCACAGACTAGACCCAAGCACCGTGTGGCCGAAGGCTGCCGGCACCCCTATTCGTCCACTGTCCAGGCAGTAGGGCCTAATCTTATCAACTGTATTTTCATTTCTACTGGTTCTGTGTATTTGGTTTCAATTCTGCTTTGTCTTCCTACACATTCTTTTATTTGGTTACTGGCCTCGTACCTGTTTAGTAATTTTTTAAATCCCTGTATTATGTATTTTCTTGGGATGTCCTATTCTCTGTAGTTCAGAGATCACCAGCTGTTACCTTATCAGCTTTCTCATATCGGATCATCTCCGCCTGTGTAGTGTTTTATGGTTAACCATCTTCTATTGTGATTGTTTTTTCTGGGGAACTCCACTCTTATCACATGGTTTGAAGAAGCTGGTTTTTGTTTTGTTTTGTTTTTACTACACAGCAGTGTTTCAGATGCTGTTGTCACAAAAGTTTCACCAATCCAGGTCAAAGTTTACATCAGTTTCTCAGTTTCAAGATCCCCATGAAATGTGGGAATTGTGACTTCATATTTCAACCATGGCAGAGCCAGACTTGGCTTTTATGAAGGCTTTTTTCTCTCTCAGAACCTCAGGCAGAGAGCTCCTTACTGTTTACCCTGGCCTCAGAGCCCTTCTTCTCCCCCCTTTCACTATGGGGGATGCCTTTTCCAAGGTCCCGGGCTTGAGCAGGGCTTCATTTCCAGCTCATCTTCTCTCAGGGACCTGCGGCCGTGCCTTCTGGCATTTAGTGGGTATTTAAATCCCAGTCCCTAGTTTATATCTTATATCCAACCCATGACAAATTTAGCTCTTCAAGCTCCCAATTTTTTGTTTGTAGAAGGAAGTGGATTGACATTTGTTGCCAACTGTACATTTTTTATAACAAGAATCATTATCCTTTATCAGATTCTTAAAAAGGATAACAATCGTTACTTAAGTAAAATATGGGAATATTCCAATGTTTATTTTTTTATAGGTGGTTTTTTAGTATTTTGAATTCTTTACTGAATTTTTACAACATTGTGTTAGTTGCCCAGTCATGTCTGACTCTTTGCAACCCCATGAACTGTGGTTTGCCGGGCTCCTCTGTGCATGGAATTCTCCAGGGAAGAATATTAGACTGGGTTGCCATTCCCCTCTCCAGGGGCTCTTCCCAACCCAGGGACTGACCCCAGGTCTCCTGCATTGCAGGCGGATTCTTTACCACCTAAGTCACCAGGGAAGCCCTGTTACAATATTGCTTCTGTTTTATATTTTGTTTTTATGGCCACGAGGCACATGAGATCTTAGTTCCCCGACCAGAGATTGAACCCTCACTGCCTGCAAAGTCTTAACCACTGGACCACCAGGGAAGGCCCTTCTGATAGTTAAAACAGATTTTAAAGGCAGTTGTTGATAATGTTGTGTTGGTCAAAAAATTAGTTCAGTTAGTAGATAGAGTTCAGTTAGTAGATAGAGTTCAGTTAGTAAATAGAGTCAATAGAGTTCTTCATGAAAATGAAAAATGTGTCCTTTATTACTTAAACTGAACAAAATTTTTGGCCAACCCAATAGAAGACTGCCTCCCTAATAGTATGCACAATACATATATTTTAGAAAACATGAATTTTGCATAGCTAAACAGTTCATAACATTTTGATTCCATTTGTTTGATTTAGTATGAGTGGGATACTAGATTTTTTTTTTAAATAGATATGGAACAATCAACAAGTTTTACTGTATAGCACAGGGAACCATAGTCTATATCCTGTAACAACCTCTAATGGAAAATAATCTCAAAACTAATATATGTGTATATGTATGACTAAATCACCTTATGCACCTGAAACATTGTGTGTCAACTATACTTGAGTAAAAAAAATATATATATATATTAAGGAAGACTGCTTCACAAAAAGTTCATCAGACCTATCCTTTTGCAGTGTAAATTTATTTAATGCATTTAAAACACAGTTTGATTTATAAGTTTCAGGAATTGGAGAAAATGAGACTCGCTAATACAAGCAAATAAGTGAAACCAGATAACAAAGGGAAGTTCATTTCCCCAGCAGTTTTGCCCTGAGGAGGGAACTGGCAAATAACCAGCTGCTTTCCACGCCAGCAGAGGGCAGAGGGACAAATGACTTGGTTGAGGAGACCAGGTTAATATTATAGAGGTGATTATATTGGAGATGGTTTGTGGAAAGTCTATGAACAGGATCTGAAAAGATGTAGTGATTCTGCTAAGAGGCCTGGGAAAAGACTGCATGGCTCAGCACTGTGTAAATGATGTGGTTTCTTTTCCACAGATGAAAATGAGTGTGAGCAAAACAATGGTGGCTGCAGTGAGATATGTGTAAACCTCAAAAATTCCTATCGCTGTGAGTGTGGGGTTGGCCGTGTGCTAAGAAGTGATGGCAAGACATGTGAAGGTGAGACGGGCAAGAAGGTATTCACATCAAGAGTCCCCACTAAGCCACTGGCTTATTTTTTGGACATTTATAAAACTGTCCAGGGTTAGTAGAGAGTAACAATTGGGCCATGTAAAGAAACTACAAACCGTCACCACTGAGTATCACTCCAGAATGCTTGTGTTGCAGACAGAATGCAGTGTTGATTTTATCTCCAAGCTTTGGCAGAAGGGGTCTGTTGCATGTTGCAAGAGGCAGAGAGCTGAATTTTAATTTGGGATATAAAAATTGGGTATTCCATGTTTCTCAAACTTTAACACACCCGCGAATCACCTGGCATCTTGTTAAAATGCAGGTTCTGATTCAGTAAGTCTGGGGTCAGGTGAAGATCCTGCATTTTTAAATAACTTTTAGGTGCTGGCTATGCTGCAGACCCAGGGAGCACATCTGAAGTAGCAAGATGATGGAGGCAGGTGGCAGAACAAATGGTTTATAGCAGTTTCTCAGACTTCCTTGCTGAGAATCACCTGCATGCTTTTAAAGCTGGCCCTTCCCAGGTCTCTCTCCTGGAGACTCTAGTTCAGTGAGGTGGGCGGGGCCTTACAGTTTGTGTTTTTACCAAGTTTCCTACCTGAGTCTTACCATCTCGGAAGTTTGGGAAACTGGTTTTTATGAAGTCATTTATTTTACTCATATGCTTTGCATTTATTAGAGATTAACACGTGTTTGGAGATAAGTAAACTTACCTGATCTGATAGTAGAAATGGTGTATGGTGCAGTTTAGTCTCTACGTCATGTACGACTCTTGGACTGTAGAGCTGGACATGGACTGTAGCCCGCCGGGTTCCTCTGTCCATGGGATTTCCCAGGCAGGAGTACTGGGGCGGGTTGCTATTTCCTTTCCAGGGGATTTTCCCAACCCGGGGATGGAACCTGGATCTTCTGCATTGCAGTAGTTTCTTGCATTTCAGGCAGATTCTTTACCAACAGAGTCACCAGGGAAGTCCAAAAATTCTGTATATATTTTGTATAATTAAGTAATAAAAAGTAATTTGAAATGTATGTTGAATAACTGAAATGGAAATTGTCTACTATTATGCATGAAGCTTTGATAATATCCCTTCTCTCAGGCACATTTGCCCTTACAAATTATCTGGGCTGAAATTTTATAATTTCTACTTTAATAAATCTGAATCTCATGACATTAAGAGTTGAGAGACCAAAAAAGAAAAAAACTCTGCAGATTATATGAAGAGAGAAATGCTGCTGCTGCTGCTTATCATTATTTACAGAGGACATATATGTCCCAGAGGGTAACTGAATGTGTGGCATAATAGATTATAACACTGCTTGTGAGTTCACTTTATTCTATCTATATTCAAACTAATAAACTGCTACCCTAAAAGGAAAAATTATGGCTAGTGGTCACAGTTTGTTTCATGCCACAAAGTTTGCATTATTAACTCAGTGTCCATTAACAGGATATCAAACTGCTGTCTCTTATAAAAAGGCTAAATGTACTTTAAGTTTTATTGGATAAGGGTAATATCCTGAATCCTCCTTAAATCTTATTTTATACAACCATCTTTGCATATTTGTATATTAATGAAATGTTCCATGAGGAACATTTGTAATTATCTATGAATATTTTATTGGATTTCCCTGGTGACTCAGATGGTAAAGTGTCTGTCTACAATGTGGGATACCTGGGTTCCGATCCCTGGGTTAGGAAGATCCCCTGGAGAAGGAAATGGCAATCCACTCAGGACTATTGCCTGGAAAATCTCATGGACAGAGGAGACTGGTAGGCTACAGCCCATGGGGTCACAAAGAGTCAGACACGACTGAGCGACTTTACTTTCTTTCACTTTTCTTTATTACAGTTAATCCTCACATAATTTTAAAACCTAATAATCATAACTGAAAAGTATTTTAGCAGAAGATAAAGTTTGAATATGAACTACACTTTAGGATTAAGATTCATATTTGAAACCCTTTTGGAGTTTTTTTGGGTTTTTGTTTTTGGAAATCCTTACATTTTATTGATAGTCTAAACATATTTGTTTCTTTAGCTAGTCTGTTAGATTAGCATATTTTCTTTTTAAAATAAAAGACTTTTTAATTTTTAAGTAATTTTTATTGTTTATTATGAGAGAGTTATGTTCATAGAGGAAAATACAGAGAAGTAAAAGAAAGATATGGACCCAGAATCCCATTTGCTAGATATATACATTCTAAACATTTTGGTATATCCTTGTAAGAGACTTAAAATTCTTCAGTCCAAGTAAGAATTTCAGCTTATTTTGGGCATTGCAGTCTTAGATCTGGAAATATTCTTAATGAACATTTAATCTGACACTTTCATTTTACATTTATTGAAACTGACACCCAGGAAAATTTAAATGACTTAAGGAACATCACTTTTAAGAAAAAAATTTCCTATTAATGTTGACTTTAACATTTTATAGCGTATTTTATGCTTTCTTCTATATCATTATATATCATTTGCAGCTATTTAAAAAACCTATAAGAATACTTTTATCTTTTTTAACTACAGATTTATAAACAGATCATAACCTAATTTCTCTTAAATTTTGTGAAGATTAATTCGTTGCAAATTTATTCTCTCTCCTTATTTCACAAAAATTTATTCATTCCAACTTAATTAACTGATGTTCCAAAGAACTAATATTTTCATCATTATTGAACTGAGATTTATAGCTATAACTGGAAATTGGCTAATATCTTTCCTTGAACATCTTAAATGAGTTGAAAACATTCTCCCCCACTTTTTTTTTTTGACCATGCCATGAAGGATCTTAGTTCTGACCAGGGATCAAACCTGGACTGTTGGGATTGAGAACTCAGAGTCCTAACCACTAGACAACCAGAGGATTCCTGAAGGCATTCCCTTTTAAATAGGTTTCCCTTTGAAATCGCTCAGTCATGTCCGACTCTTTACAACCCCATGGACAGTAGCCTGCACTAGGCTCCTCCATCCATGGGATTTTCTTAGGCAAGAGTATTGGAGTGGGTTGCCATTTCCTTCTCCAGGGAATCTTCCCAACCCAGGGCTTGAACCCAGGTCTCTCGCATTGATAGACACTTTACCGTCTGAGCCAACAGGGGACTTAATATATTACCTTACCCATAAAACAGGGAGCAGCAAACTTTTTCTGCATAGCCCAAACAGTGGATATTTAATACGGAATTTGTTGAAACTACTCAACTCTACCCTCGTAGTGAGAAGGCACTCCATAGATAAGAGGGAAATAAATGAGCATGACTGAGTCTGCTAATAAAACTTTATATACAACAGCATATAGCAGCCAGAGTTTGATGATCCATGATCCAGAAGATAGCATCCAGAACCCACAAAGGTCATTATTTTTCCTCTGCTAACTATGACATTATTTGGTAGTTTCTTCATTTTTCAACTGAATATTTTTCCTTTTTGCCCATTTGATTGAGTATGCTTTTGAAAATGCAAAACTTTTAAAAAGAAAACTTTAAAAAGCTACCTCATAAGAGAAAAATGAAAGAGCTCAGTAGAGTGGAATCTCTCAGTGTGCTGTCCAGGTCTCATTTTTATAATGTGCTGTCAACCCAAGAAAAATATCTCCAATGCTGTTATTCCTAGAGATTCGAGGAGAGGGGCTGGTGATCCAACCATTGGCAATAACTCTGAGTAACTCTGATCCATTTAGCTGCTCTGCTTGAATTTATATTCTGTCAGTTCCTTTTACATCAGTAATAAACATTTCAAAATTGGGTGGACTAAATGTTACAGCAATTAATAAATGACTTTCTGGTCTTCCTCCCCAAATTATACTTTAATCGTGAGAAAAACAGACAAATCCGGGTTGAAGGGGATTCTACAAAATGACCAGCTTAAATGGTGAGAGCTGTGTTTGTGCTGTAAGATGGCTCTTTGTAGCTCTAACATTTAATCAAAACTTCTTTGTGGACATTGCTGCATGCCTCAGTGACTGAGCTGGGCCCCATTGATACTATGGTAAGTCAAGTATAATGCCTGATGCAAAGCATGAGTCCAAGAACCAGAATTCTTGGGGAAGAGGGCTACAAGATCCTTCCTTTATCTTTCGGTTTTTATTGCAGACATTGAAGGATGCCACAATAACAATGGTGGCTGCAGCCATTCTTGCCTTACAACTGAGAGAGGCTATCAGTGTGAATGTCCCCAGGGGGCTTGGTGCTGTCTGAGGATAACCACACTTGCCAAGGTAGTACGTGCTTAGCGTCTGCTCTGACTTCTTCTGCCCCCAATCTCCTCACCCAAGTGTGTGTCTTCCTCACCCAAGTGTGTCAAGATTCTCATCTTTTACAATACCAGCTCTTTCAGCAGTGTGTGTGCACTCTGGAATCATTCAAAAATTGCAGTTAAAAAATGTAACATAAAATTTACCATCTAAACCAGTGTTAAGTGCATAGTTCAGCAGTGTTAAGTATATTCACATTTTTGTGCAGCAAATCTTCGGAACTTTTTCATCTTGCACATCTAAAACTCTGTACCCGTTAAAAACAGCTACCCCTCCTTCCTTCCTCCCTGCAGCCCCTGGCAACCACCATCCTACTTTCAATTTCCAGGAAGCCAACTATTTTAGGTACTTCATATACGTGGATTCCTACAATTTGTCATTTTGTGATTGACTTAATTTCACTTAGTAAATTGTCCACAAGTTTCATGCATGTAGCGTATGACAGGATTTCTTCCCTTTATAAAGCTATTCCACTGCGTGTGTACAGCACATTTTATTTATCCATTCATCCATTGATGGACATTTGGATTGCTTCCTCCTCCTGGCTATTGTCAATATGCTGTATGAATGCTGCTGCTGCTGCTGCTAAGTCACTTCAGTCGTGTCCGACTCTGTGCGACCCCATAGACGGCAGCCCACCAGGCTCCCCCCGTCCCTGGGATTCTCCAGGCAAGAACACTGGAGTGGGTTGCCATTTCCTTCTCCAATGCATGAAAGTGAAAAGTGAAAGGAAGTCGCTCAGTCGTGTCTGACTCTTAGCGACCCCATGGACTGCAGCCTACCAGGCTCCTCTGTCCATGGGATTTTCCAGGCAAGAGTACTGGAGTGGGGTGCCATTGCCTTCTCCTGCTGCTATGAATATGTGTATGCAAATATCTCTTTGAGATCCTGTTTTCAGTTCTTTGGGATCTATACTCAGAAATGGATTGCTGGAACATATGGTTCCTTTTGCTTTTTTACTTTTGATTTTATTTACCTTGATTTCTATTATTAGTTGTATAACTAATATTCAGTACTTAATTTAGGTAGAGTTCCTCTTTTCTAACAGATCATTGTTTTTCTGGAAATCTAGTTATTTATGTCCAGAATATTAATTTATTCATCCAGAAAATATTTAATAAGCACCTATATGTGATTTCTTAATACTAAGTTATTGCTATTATGTGCCCTCATACACTGATACTGCCCTTGTGTTTTGTCTGACAGTACTCAGAAGTACTCATTTTAGGATATTTGTACAGTCTTGAGACAAGAATGCTTTAGAAAAGCAATCTTTTTATATTAAGTTAAAGTGGGATTTATAGTCACAGTTTATGGTTTACTGAGCCACGCAAGGATGATTTGGAACTCTTCCCCAAGTGCACTAATGCTGTTTTTATTACCACTGTTTTATGGGGCAGTAATTAATGGTGAAGTCAAAGCAGTAACATTATGTAATTTAAGCCCATATCAAAGCAGTACTTTTCCTGTATTGCCTATAAATTGTGTTTCCGCTAAAAGTTCATCTTTAGTGTTTTGATACATGGAGTTATGCTAGACACGCTTTGAAATGTATGTTAAATTGAAACTTCAGAGAAATATTTCTTCATTTGGGAAATAATACAGTATTTGATGAGCGTTATTTGACCACAAAAAGTTCCAAGTGCAAGAGAGAGAAGTTGTTTCTCCTAGTAGTCTCCTTTTCCTTCTCCCAGTCCTGCTTTCCTGGTTCTAACAGCATCCCCTGTCCCCACAGTTCCTGTATTCTGCAAGTCGAACACCATCGAAGTGAGCATCCCCAGGGACCTGGTTGGCGGTCTGGAGCTCTTCCTGACCAACACCTCCTGCCGAGGCGTGTCCAATGGCACCCATGTCAACATCCTCTTCTCCCTCAAGACGTGTGGCACAGTGGTTGACGTAGGTTCTTCCTGGAGGACTCTTGGGGAATGACCAAATCTAGTTATTTGGGAATTGGTTGATGAAGGTGTGCGTTGTGGCTTGTGTCAAAGATGACATACTTCCGCATAAAAGTCTGGCGCTCAAAAATTCATAGGCTGTTCATTTAACAAATGTGTTATTGAGCATCTGTGCTGTGCTGTGGTCCCAACACTGGGAAGACAGCAAATTAAAAGAATTCTGTTCTTTCAGTTCTCAAATAGTACTGAATACCATCTCTCCCATATGCATAGACATTTTCCTGAGTGCGTCAGCACCAGTACCAGGAGGCCTACTGTGTCTCCTCTGACCAATTATTTCACTTGAAGAAAACAATGATTAATTCATGAGATAACAAATGAGTCCAAGGATTGAACCAGGTAGAGGTAAAAGATCTGTTCCTTCCAGGAATCTGTGCCAACCTTGTGCTGGGGAAGCTGAGCGATATGTGAAATATATGCAAAATAAGATTCCTGACTTTTAGGAACATACATGCTTCCTAAAACCAAGACACATAAAATGTGAGGCAGGGATACAGCTGACGGGTGGTATAGGAGGCAGAAAGGGACAAACCTGGGAGTAGTCAAGACAAGTGAGACTTGATTGGGGGTGGAAGCATATGCGTGGTTTATACAGGCAGAGAGGTAGAGAAAGGGCATTTCAGATGAGAAACAAGTGATCAAGTCTCAGAGATGGGAATTCTTGAGGCTTATGCTGAGTGAATGGGCAACACAACCTGACTGGCAAGAAATGTAAATGGAAAGGAAACTGGAAAAGTGGGTGGAGGGAGACTGTGCTTTCAAAGATCTGCTTTGTGTGCTGGGGTGAGACATTTGGCTTTTTCCCATAGGAATGGGATAAAGCAGGCACTGTTATGATGAAATCAGAAGTGGACAAAATGAATAGAAAAAAGAGGACCTAGACCCAGGAGATTGGTGTAGAGGCCCTTGCAATCAAATAAACAAGTATTTATGGAAACAGAGAAAAGTCAGAGAGCTAATTAGACTTGGGATGAGACATTGGGGAGATATTTGAGAAGGACCCACTTTAGGCAAATTGTGTTTTGTCACATCTGTGGATAATCAAATAGAAATGCCCTGCAGTGAGCCAGGGGTTCTTGGCACACAGGGAGAGCAGACAAGGCTAGAGAGGAAGAGCTGAAAATCACCTGAGTAAATGCGACCGCTGAAGCCCGTGTGCGATGAGCTCAGCCCAAGGTCATGCTGCTGCACAATCACCAAGTCTAGGATTCCAGAAAAATATAATACACAGAGGCTGTTCTTTTCTGAACTATCAGAGCTTTGAATTTGCTGATTCTGCATAGCTCAGGTTTTTATGACTAATACTCCAAAGGAATGTGTGGGTTGACCATGAAGTGGTATATAAAACTCTTAACAGTCAAAACATGTTAGAAAAAGAGGAGAAGAGATTTTTCTTTTTAAGTTTCAGGTTTTAGCAACTGAATCTCTCATGTGTTTTGATGTAAAGAGAAATTTGGAGAATGTTATGGTGGGCAGAGGGTAGGGTGCTCTGCAGAAATAAACAGAGACTCTTTCCTCTCCTTTTTTTTTTGCCTGGCTCAGGTGGTGAACGACAAGATTGTGGCTAGCAACCTGGTGACAGGTCTACCCAAGCAAACCCCAGGGAGCAGCGGTGACATCATCATTCGAACCAGCAAACTGCTGATTCCTGTGACCTGTGAGTTTCCACGCCTGTACACCATTTCCGAAGGCTACGTTCCCAACCTTCGCAACTCCCCGCTGGAAATCATGAGCCGCAGTCACGGAATCTTCCCATTCACTCTGGAGATCTTCAAGGACCATGAGTTCGAAGAGCCTTACCGGGAAGCTCTGCCTACTCTCAAGCTGCGAGATTCCCTCTACTTTGGTATTGAGCCCCTGGTGCACGTGAATGGCTTAGAAAGCCTGGTGGAGAGCTGCTTTGCCACTCCCACATCCAAGATCGACGAGATCATGAAGTACTACCTCATCCAGGATGGGTAAGTAGGCTTCTTGAATGATGGATTAGCCTTAGTTCTCAGCCGGGTCTTCCCTGGTGGCTCAGATGGTAAAGAATCTGCCTGCAGTATAGGAGGCTTGGGTTCAGTTCCTGGGTCAGGAAGATCCTCTGCAGAAGGAAATGGCAACCCACTCCACTGTTCTTGCCTGGAGAATTCCATGGACAGAGGAATCTGGTAGCCTACAGTCCATGGGATTGAAAAGAGTTGGACAGACTGAGGGACTAACACTTTCACATTTGATCTCTGGACACAATAGCAACTTCAGTCATTTCATAAGACCAAGCAGCACTCTTGCCTGCTCTTAATTAGTTCAGAAACCACTTGTGCATTTTGGTGGTAAAAACTGGTGAGGAAGAGCAGAGTCCAGAATGACTCCAAGGGGTCTAACTTGTATGACTGACTAGATGTCCTTAGCCAAGATGAAAGGACATAGGTTGAAAAGCAGATTTACTATAAAAATACTGAATATGATAATTCCAAATAATAATATTCTAATGTAAATGCCTGGGCTTCCTGGTGGCTCAATGGTAAAGAGTCTGCCTGCCAATGCAGGGAACATGGATTGGATCCCTGGTCTGGGAAGATCCCCTGGAGAAGGAAATGGCAACCCACTCCAGTATTCTTGCCTGGGAAATCCCATAGAACCTGGCGGGCTACAGTCCATTGGGTCACACAGTTGGACACAACTGAAGCAACTTAATATGCATAGGATTGATTAACCTGGTCAGAGAGACTGTAGAGCATGGGTGGCATGGTTGCTGTTTTTCAGTCTCTAAGCTGTATATTCAAAAGCAGAGACATTACTTTGCCAACTAAGGTCCATCTAGTCAAGGCTATGGTTTTTCCTGTGGTCATGTATGGATGTTAGAGTTGGACTGTGAAGAAGGCTGAGCACCGAAGAATTGATGCTTTTGAACTGTGGTGTTGGAGAAGACTCTTGAGAGTCCCTTGGACTGCAAGAAGATCCAACCAGTCCATTCTGAAGGAGATCAGCCCTGGGTGTTCTTTGGAAGGAATGATGCTAAAGCTGAAACTCCAGTACTTTGGCCACCTCATGCGAAGAGTTGACTCACTGGAAAAGACTTTGATGCCGGGAAGGATTGGGGGCAGGAGGAGAAGGGGAACGACCGAGGATGAGATGGCTGGATGGCATCATGCACTCGATGGACGTAAGTCTGAGTGAACTCCGAGAGATGGTAGTGAACAGGGAGGCCTGTCGTGCTGTGATTCATGGGGTCGCAAAGAGTCGGACACGACTGAGCAACTGAACTGAACTGAACTGAAGCCGTGTCTGATTCTTTGCAACCCTGTGAACTGCAGCACTCCAGGCTTCCCTGTTTGCTCAAACTCATGTCCATTGAGTCAATGATGCAATCCAACCATCTCATCCTCTGTCGCCCCCTTCTCTTGCCCTCAATCTTTCCCAGCATCAGGGTCTTTTCCAATGAGTAGGCTCTTCGCATAAGGGGTGGCAGATGGGGAATGAGAAATGCAGGAGGATAAGGACGTGGAAGCAGCAAATGCTTTAAGAAGTTTGGTCCTGAAGGAGAGAGATGAAATAATTGGTTGGTTTTAGGAGAGGAGAGATCAAGTGAACTTTGTTTCTGTTTGCTTGTTTTATACAAAGGAGAGTTCCATATTTGTTGAGGTTGTTGGATTGAGAACTTTGCATCTGTCCTTGTATCACTACAAGCCTAACAGTTACCACATCTACAGCTTACATTCCCAGGAAAATTACACTCACATCCTAAATTCATAGCTGTATCTCATCAGTTCCTCATGCTCAATGTCAGATGGGACTGTAGCAGGTCAGGACCTGCTGCTTAAGAAAAGGCAAGTGGCCTAGTGAAGAGCACCATAGATGTGCCCTGGTTCATGCCCTTTGCTAATTACCCTGATAGACTCTGAAATTTCTCCTTTGCTTTTAACCCCCTGGATCTCTCACCACAGGTGACCTTTCCCTGATGCTACTGATTTCCTGCACAGTGATTTTAAACTTTTGATACACATTAGGATCAACTGCAAAGCCTTTCTAAAGTAGCAATATCCCAACCCCAACCCCGTTCTCCCACTCTTACTGCCTTATTTCCAGCCCTCAGTATCTTTCACCTGGACAGATGAAAGCTTCCAAACACAGCCTCCTACGTCCCAGCTCTCAAGTCTCATCTCCACAGAGCCCTGGGTATCCAGTTAAAAGAAAAACAAATTATATATATAGTCAGATTCCTGTTGAAACATACTGATGGCTCTTGACTTCTTTGGTTGGTAGATTTAGCTGTTTACTAGCAGGAGTACCTCAAGCTTCAGATTCCTGTAGCCTCCTTAGTTTGTTTTCAGAATCTGGAAAAGGCATCTGAGCTGCTTTGGATGGCTAGAGGCAGGTTTCATGGGAGACAACAGGCCTTTGGGTTTTTTGCCGTCTTAAAGTGATCTCCACAAAATTTTAAAATGAAACACAGAAGCATCGATTTTTCTTTTCTTTTTTTTTTTCAGTCACATAATTAGTGCTGAGTGGATTTGGGGATGAATTCACTTTGTGGGGGTGGGTTTTGGTTACTTTTAAATTTTTACAGGTTTATTGCAGTGCTGTTTGTATACAATAAATATGCTATTCAACATATACAGCTTGGGGAATTCCTTTGAGGTCCAGTAGTTACGACTCTATGCTTCCACTTCAGGGAGCTGGGTTTGATCCCTGGTCAGGGAACTAAGCTGCCCAGTGTGGCCAAAAGATTAAGTGTACGATTTGGTAAGTTCTGATGTATACACGCTGGTGAAGCTATCCCTACAATCAAGGCAGTGAATATTTCTCTTATCACAAGTTTTCTCCTGCCCCTTGCATTTACTTTTTGCAAACATATAGTCTTAACTCACTTACTGGGAAAACATGTAACCTACAGTCTCAATAAAGCTGGTGAAGTTTACTTATAAACTTTATTCAGACCCTCAGTTAGGACTACATGCTTATATTTTATACAGTTCTAAGAAGATGTACTATTTAATTTTCCAGCCTTTAGCACACACAAAAACAATGCTATGGAAGATATTAAAATTGTTCAAAAGCATAAGCAGAACTCGAAAACACAGCTATGTGGACCTGTTTCCACTATACATAGGCAAATAGTCTCATCTCTAGTGCAATATTGGATAGTACAGTATTAGCTAAGAACAGTAATGGTGCATTTGAGATATTCCCTCAAGATAAAATCCAGCTCTCAGTTTGGCTCACTCTGCCTCACCCTCTGACCTTTACCTTCTCCAGTTTCTGCTACTGCCAAAGAGAACTATAGGCAATTCACAGCTTCTGTTGCTCCTTACACTTTCCTGCTTCTGCAGCTGCCATTTCCACTACCTGGAAATCTTCTTTCCTTTTTCTTTCTGTCTGATTCTTACTGATCCTTTGAGACACATTGGGATTTTATTTTTCCCTCCATGAAGCCTTCCCTGATTGTTCTAACCAGAACTAGAAATCTTCCTTTCGTCATCCTCGATGCCTTGCCTACATACAGTAAAGGTCATTAACTATTTGTCTAATGAATTATTGAATGAGTGTTTTCATAATACTAATTTGGGGCTAGTTCAGAGTCCTAAAATAAACATAATGCTGTTTACTTATATTTGTAAATTGGTTGATTATTCATTGTCCTCAGCTTAAAATTTAAGTCAGGCTGGTTTCCCCTGATATTTAACACATCTGATTTGCTTCCCTGTAGTTTTAGTTGGCATATGCTCTGAGAATGCAAAAACATTTAATGCAAGCCTAAGCAAAGTAGAATTACAAAGGTTATCTCCAGAAAAAGAAACATTGAATTCCAAAATCCAGTATTGGACAACTTTTGGGTAATCAGTTATTTGGACTTATCCTGTACTGTTTGTTGTTACTTTCTTTTAGCACAAGAACTTGAAGTTGATGAACTAGAATTGTCTGATCACAGCAAACACCAAATCAAGAGCCAGAATTTGTCTTGGGTTCTATTCTGTAATGTGCTACCCTACAACAACTCTTTCTGTCACACTTTTTCTTTTAAAAATAGTATTTTTTTTTAACTATTCAGCCACAGAAAAGAATGAAATAATGCCATTTGCAGCAACATGGATGCACCTAGAGATTATCACACTAAGTGAAGTCAGTCAGAGAAAAACAAATACCATATGATATCACTTATATGTAAAATCTAAAATAAGATACCAATGAACTTAATTACCAAACAGAAACAGACTCACATAGTAAACAAACTAATGGTTACCAAAGAGTAAGTTGGGATTTGGGGAGGGATAAAGCAGGAGTTACCCCACTCCGGTACTCTTGCCTGGAAAATCCCATGGATGGAAGAGCCTGGTAGGCTCCTCCATGGGGTCAGTCCATGAGGTCGCGAAGAGTCGAGTGCGACTGAACGACTTCCCTTTCACTTTTCACTTTCATGCATTGAAGAAGGAAATGGCAACCCACTCCAGTGTTCTTGCCTGGAGAGTCCCAGGGACGGGGAGCCTAGTGGGCTGCCGTCTATGGGGTTGCACAGAGTCGGACACGACTGAAGTGACTTAGCGGTTGGGATTAACAGATACACACTACTATATATAAAATGAAGAGCAAGGGCCTACTGTATAGCACAGGGCCTCCCAGGTGGCACTTGTGGTGAAGAATCCACCTGCCAGTGCAGCAGACTCAGGACACACCGGTTTGATCCCTGGGTTGGGAAGATCCCTTGGAGGAGGAAATGGCAACCCACTGTAGTATTCTTGCCTGGAAAATTCCATGGACAGAGGAGCCTGGTGGGCTACAGTTCATGGGGTTGCAAAGATTCAGACACAACTAAGTATACCCACACACTATAGCACAGGGAATTATAGTCAATATCTTGTAATAACCTGTAATGGAAAAGAATATGAAAAAGAATATATATGTGTATACCTAAATCACTTTGCTATACATCAGAAATTAACATCGTAAATCACCTATAGTTCAATTTTTTTAAAATAGTATTTTAGGTAAAGATAAATTGAAAATGCTGAGGCAGTTACTGGACTTTTAAGTTCCCTGACATCACAGACCATATTGTTCATCTCTAACTCCTCTGTAGCACCCAGCAGAGTGTGTCACACAGATTAGATATGCAATAGGTATTTGAGAACATAATCAGAAATGGCATAGATTCATTTAACCTCAGGAAAATGACAATGTGTACATAAATATAATAAATAACAGAAACCACATTATATTTCTAGATCCTCTTCAGTTTAGGGGAATAAGGTACCAGTGGTAATATAAGTCAAGGTGTCATATTTTTAAATAATTTTGTTGGATTTTTCGAATGCCCTGAAACAGCAATTAGCAATAAACTAGAAAGTGTTCTGTAAATATGTGGAGTAAGTATCCAGTTTTATAGGTGTTTATATCTGATCCCACTTTTTACTGGCCTGGTAGACAGAAACTATGAAGCATCCACATCCACAAAAAGGAAAATAGATAAAAGTTCCTTTTGAATTCAGAATGGAAAAGACGATATATGGATGAGCCCTGGCCTTTAGGAAAAATGGTTCATCTATTATAATCCTTGGGTTCAAAGTAAAGAATCAAGAACCCATCTTTTCCCCCAGCTAACCCTGAGGTGAGCCTAGGAGTTTCACTTCAAGTGGTAGACCTGAAGTTAAAATCTCAAAGCCTATCAAATTAAAATTTGGCATTAAATCTGTGAAAAGAGGTATGAAAACATTTTGGAAGTAAGTTATTTTCCTCCAGTAGGTCTAGTTATTATCTAAGAAACTGACATCTTTATGCAGCTCTTTGTTGTACAAATTGGGGTTTGCTCACCTTTGGATCCCCTTCAGGTGTGAGTATCTGTTAGGTATCTGATAAATATAGTGAAATTTCATTAAAGAAAAGCCTTCTCAAATCAGTAATAATGTACATGAGTGCAGAATTCCTACAATATATTAAAAATGAAAATACAGCCTTAAAAAGATACCCCAATGTAGAAAGATATCTTTATAATAAATGCTGTTGCTGTTACTAATACTTCAATATATTGACTTAACAGGAGGTCCTGGTGCAGTTTGTGGGTGCAGTGAATGAGAGATGGGACAGAGAGCATTCATGAGCAGAGCTTTGTCTGAGATGCCTTCACAGGGAAGGGATTTCATTTTTCCTTCATTCTCAAAAATCTTGAATGCAGCCCAACCTCCTCCACCCCGTTTGCCTCTCCTTGGACTGGATTGTTTTTCCACCTCTGTTTAAGAAATCAAGTCTTACGTGTTATCCTGCCCTACTTCCAGCTGTGTTTCAGATGACTCAGTAAAGCAGTACACATCCCGGGATCACCTCGCAAAGCACTTTCAGGTCCCCGTCTTCAAATTTGTGGGCAAAGACCACAAGGTGAGCTGAACACCTTTACCTTACAAAGCTGCCTGCCCTCTCCCCCATGAACCTGAGCCTTTCTTCTGTCCCAGTTTGTTCACATTCTAAAGCCTACCATTGGGATCTGCATGACCTTTATGAAAAATACTATAACACTGGCCATCTAGAATCTTAACACCTCCATGAATGTCAGAATCATCTGCCCCCTCCCAATAAATTAGCTAGGCTTGTTCAATGAAAATATGATGTGATTATAATCCAAAATCCTTGTGAGCAGGTGAGATTAAAAAAGCCTGTGTAGTGGTCACATGGCAAACTATATGGAGAGAATATTTGCAAAAAAGACAAATAGTGAAATGTTCAGTGAAAACAGTATTTCACTGTTTTAGATGCCAATTGAAATAATTATAAGACTATTTTATACATATGAAATTTTTAAAAATTATAAATCCCAACTTTCAAGGCTATAGGGAGATGTGGATAGTAACAATATAAGTTGATATACTTTCTGGAAAGTTGTGTAATCACCTGACAATTAATCAATAATCTGACAATGTGTAATAACCATAAAATTATCAGTCTAAAAATTTCAATTCTGACAACGTCTCAGAAACAAAAATAAAAGCATGGTTTGTTGAATGTGTTTATAGAGTACTGTTAGGAGAGAGGCATTAAACCAGTGTATCAATTAATGCAATATTAAACAGTTAATGTACAATGAAATATAGAAAAAGGAGATATGAAAAAACTCTTGCCATAAAAAATTTAAATGCAAATTGAATATGAAACAGTTTTTTTAAGGTATATAAGTAAATAGAGGTTATAAGAGGCCATATATTGATATACTGTGTTAAGGTGGAAGGTTTTTTATTTTAGTAGAATTGCTGAAACACTTAAGCAAAGGAAAGTTTGAGGCCAACAGTTTTTTCCATACCACATCTAAGTGTATTCATGTGCTGTCCAGGTTCATCATTGTTCCAAAATAACTGCAAATCATGATGGCTAACCCTGATCTTCCTCTTCAACTCGGCAGCATGCATTGGGAAGTTCCTTACAGGAAGAAGCTTGGAGAAAGAACTTGTACTTTACACAGAAGTGGGTGGGACCCCATGTTATGCCCAGACCTTGATGTGACGAATCAAGATGTTAATGTTATTAGACGTTGTCCTCACAAAGTTCTCTTGTGTCCAGGCATGGAGGCATAAGTTGGGGATGTCAGGTTTTAAATCACCCACGTGACTGAGTCTGTTTGCCTCATCGCTAAATGTGTGAATTTGGACAAGGTCCTTAACCTTCTTAGTTTCCTTATCTGTAAAATGGGGATCACATCTGTCTCAAAGGGCGGTTGTTTAGATAAAACATATGAAACATTTGGCAGTGTCTGGCTTCTAGCAGGCACCCCCAACTGGCAGCTGTCTTCAGTGTTTGTTCTTTATCATTGTAATCTTTCCAGGAAGTGTTCCTGCACTGCCGGGTCCTGGTCTGCGGGATGCTGGACGAGGGCTCTCGCTGTGCTCAGGGCTGCCACCGGCGAGTGCGTCGTGGGGCAGTAGAAGGAGAGGATGCCACTGGTCCACAGAGCCAGATGCTGACAGGCGGGCCAATCAGCATCGACTGGGAGGACTAGGACAACCCGGCACCCAGGTCCTCCTGCAGGCTGCCTGTCTCTCTGGAATTCGCCCCTCGTCTTCTAAAAACATCAGTTGACACTCTAGAACACCATGCTGCTTTAAACCTTACACTTTGGGTTTAGACAGACCCCCAAAACCGACTCACTCTGACTCCAGCCCACTGGGTCAGGAAAAGTCACCTCACTGCTGACCAGCCTGTTCCAGATGGAGCTTCATCCTCCTAATGTGGAAAGCTGTGCCATGCACCCCAAAAACTCACCCCCATGCTCCCCCATTTCTTTCCTGCAATAAAACACCTAGAGTAGGATGCAGGAGCACCACCACTAAAAATCAGAAGTTGGGTATATTATTCCAAATTAGGAATTTGAAAAATGAAATAGTGGCTTGAACTTATGATGTAAATACCCACTCACTCCTTAAATATGTAAACAATAATTATACCCTAAAATTTCCATTCAAATACAGAATAGTTATAGGGGATTTGGAAGTTTATCACTGTAAGTATGTACTAAAAAAACTATTTGGATTTTCTCCTGCATAATATTTTCCTCTGGGGTTTTTATGTTAAGTAGACTATTTTCAATTAATAAATGTTAATAAATTCATTAACATGCATTTAAGTGGTTCAGTGACTCAACAGTAGACAAAATTAAAATATGGTAACATATGCCCTGTTACTTGGCATTCTGCGCCCTCAGACTGACAATAGAAAAAGCTATAAAGTTACACCATACTCTATTTTGTAGGTGCTTAATACATTTTATTGAAGTAAATATCCTAAAACCACAGAGATAAATGTTATCCGCAGTTAAATCCTCTTGCTAAATATGCCAATTCGTTGTATGGCTTTACAGGAGATCAGAAAACAGTTTTTCTACTTTTCTTTTTAGAAAAGGCTGCAACCAACAACTTGTATTGGAACCAGTAACATTAAGAAAAGGAAGAAAAAGGAGAAAACAATCTAAATCAGGTGTTGGCAAACTTTTTTCTATAAAGGGCTGTAGGGTAACTAGGCTTCCTGGGTCACACAGGCCCTGCCGCAGCTACTCAGCTCGGCTGTCCTAGCACAGAAACAGCTGGAACTTTACCCAAAGGCGCTGAGCCAGGCCTTTGTCAGCCCCTGACTTCAGTGGTCCTCAGGCCTCACAGTGCATCAGAATCACTGGGGAGTGTTTCTAAAATACCAGTAGGTAGGCACCAGCCCCCAGAGGTTCCTTAGGGTTTTAATACTCCTCAGGTGATTCTAATCTACAATCAGTGCTGAGAACCAGTTTTAATACTCATCAGGTGATTCTAATCAGCAATCAGGACTCAGTCTCTCATTCCCTTCAGTTTCCAGGGACTTTTCCTAGCTGTCTTCAGTAGCAGTTTTTTCCAAATGCTTCTCAGATCTTAACATGACACGTGTTAACACTGCTTAGTAATTGGGAATTTCAACAGGACTAGTTCAATGAAGGAAAAAAAATGGAACCCCAGAGACCTCACTCCGTCTGACCTGCACCTCCACAGGCTTTAATCAAGTAAGCCTCTGACCTTGTCTTGTTCTTAACTCCAGCACCAGTGTTTATAATTGTTGTCATTGGAGGAACTTACCAGGTTGGGTTCTGTTCTCTTCTAAGTGAAATGGAAGCACATTGGTGATAGTGGAATTCATTCATCTCTTTTCAGATTTTCTAAAAACTATATAATATGTGAGATGCTTATTAGCAACTGAAACATGGACCAGAGGAAAGTCATTGCCTCTCGAATGGTTGGACTCTCCCAAATTTCACTTATTAATATAATTATCAATTCCAAGAATTCCAGTATTTTAGTCTTTATTTTAGTCTTCAAAGTAAGCACTGAATTTCCAGGCAAATACGTCCTGGTTGGGGAGATTGGTGTTAAAGTGAAGAGCAGTTTTCAAATCATTCGGTGTCTTTTTTCCAGTCCTCTTTTTCAAAGGTCAAGACTCACTTTCAGCTGTAAAATAGTGTTCCTTTCTGTGCTTTGTGGTATCCAAACTTTGGGAAAAGGATGAGGTACATCCGCCATACTACCATCTCCCAGACTGACAGCTTTGAGTGGTGTCACTCAAAATGGAGAAGGAATCACTTCTTCCTCACAACTCTTCTTTCTCCTCTTCTGCACAGATGCAAGCTGCCCGCTGACTGTTCATAAAGGGCCGGCAGCCCAAAGTCCATACAGTGTTGAACACAGTATCAGCCAGGGAATCACAGGCTGCTTGAAAAAGATTAAGAGAAATATAAGGGTTAATATACAAGACTACCCCAAGTAGTAGTTTGAGTAATTTTGAAGAGGCAGCGTATTTCCAAGGATAACATGATACCCAGAGGAAAGTTAGAAGCAGTGACCCAAATACAGAATTAAGAGGAAAAAAAATAGATTTATGAGAAGCTTTTTCAGAGAAGCTTCTATCCAATCTAATAAAGCAGAACACACTTTGAGATGCCCTTCTTTTATGGGGCCTCCAGGTCAAAACCATGACTAGCAATCAGAATCTCCCACATCACTATGCTCACTCCATGGAAAATTACATTTTTTTTTCCAGAGGACTCAAATAACATTGCTATGTTTCCTATAGCTTTCCCTATTCAAGTGTGGGATAAATAACTAGGTTACTAATATTCTGTGAAAGATTTGTGCATCTATATTCATCAGGGATATTGGCCTGTAAATTTGTGTGTGTGTATGTGTGTGTGGTGTTCTTATCTGGTTTTGGTATAGGTAAGACTGGCCTCATAAGACTTGTTTGGAAGTTTTCCCTCCTCTTCAATCTTTTTTTTTCCAGTTTGTGCCGTCTTAGTTGCAGCTTGCAGAGTCTTCACTGCCACATGCAGAATCTTTAGTTGCAGCTTATGGGCTTAGTTGGAACATATGGCATCTAGATCCCTTGACCAGGGATCAAACCTGGGCTCCCTGCATTGGGAGCACAGAGTCTTAACCACTGAACCACCATGGAAGTCCTGTCTTCAAATTTTTGAAAGACTGAGGGGGCTTCCCTGGTGGCTCAGATGGTAAAGAATCTGCCTGCAATGAGAGAGACCCAGGTTCAATCCTTGGGTTGGAAAGATTCCCTGGAGAAGTGAATGGTTACCCACTCTAGTATTCTTGCCTGGAATATCCCATAGACAGAGGAGAGAAGGATTGGTATTAATTCTTCTTTAAATGTTGAAGCCACTTAAATAGCTGATTAATTTTTCTTTGAATGTTGAAGCCACTTTAAAAGTGAAGCTATCTGGTTACCAAACAGGAACCTCACCTGAATCTAGAGTCCAGGGATTTTATTGGGCCTCAGTTACAAAGGCATATGGTGCTTATGTGACTGATTTCAGTCACTGGTACTCCCAGACCCCCAGAAGGAAAGCAGGTATTTCCCATAAAATACATGATTGTATAAGCCATCTAGACCAATTGGTATAGTGTGGCTCAAGATCTTAGGAATCCAAAACATCTCATCAGTCAGAATTTTCCAAGAGTTCACTTCCCCAGAGCTGATGAAGGGCTAGTCATCAGCTGGAATGGCTACAAAATATCCATTTCTTGGGAATGTGCAGAGTTTTAATAACCCAGATCGTTTGGGTTAGACACTTTCTGTATGACATGGAACAGATATAACAACAGAAATCAGAGATGAGAGAGGAAATGGTAGAGAATAATGTTCTTGGCTAAATTTGAAGCATCAATTTCAAAATAATGATGCAAGTTTTTTCATGTCTTTTAATAATATTTTTATAAATTTCAACGACTTAAGAAATAATGCTTATTAATATATTTTTGAAATTTGATGTTTTTGTTAACTTCATGTAAAATTTATCTCTAAATTAACATGTATAGAAATTTTCCACCTTTAAAAAAAAGTGAAACCATCTGATCCTAAATTTTTTGCTTGTTGGGAGATTTTTGATTACTGATTCATTCTCCTTACTAGTAACAGTTCTGTTCAAACTTTTCTATTTCCCCATGACTCATTCTTGATAGATTGATTGTTTTGAGGAATTCATCTGTTTCTTCTAAGCTGTCTAACTTGTTGGTGTATAATTTTTCATAGTAGACTCTTATGGTCCTTTACATTTCTGTGATATTAGTTTTAATGTTTTCTCTTTTATTTCTGATTTTATTTTCATCCTCTTTTTTTTCCTTGGCAAATGTAGCTAAAGTTTTGTCTATTTTGTCTTAAAAAAAAAAACTAATTTAATTGATCTTTTCTATTGTCCTTTTAGTCTTCATTTCATTTATTTCCACTCTGATCTTTCTTCCTTCCACAATCTTTGGACTTCATTTGCTTTCTTTTACTAGTTCTTTGGGGTGTAAAGTTAGGTTGTTGATGTGAGATCTTCTTATTTCTTGATGTTGAAGTTTATTGCTATGAACTTTCCTCTTATTAATAGAACTGCTAGATGGGGTAGTTAGGGAGTTTGGGACTGACATGTACATGCTGCCATATTTAAAATGGATAACCAACTAGGACCTACTGTAACTCAGGTACCAACAGGGAACTCTGCTTAATATTTTGTAACAACCTGATTGGGAAAATAATTTGAAAAGAAAGATAAATGTATATGTATAACTGAATCACTTTTTTGTACACTTGGAACTAGCACAACATTATTAATCAGCAATACTCCAACATAAAATAAAAAGTTTTTTTAAAAATTAAATTAGGCCCAAATAAGTGGAAATACATCCATGTTCAGTGGTCAGAAAACATAATTTTAAGATGGCAATATTCCTCTAATGGATCTACAAAGCCAACAAAATTCTTATCAAAATTTCACCTGCCATTTCTTGAAGAAATTGACAAACTGAACCTAAAATTCATGTGGAAATGAAAGAGATACAGAATATCCAAAAAAATCTTGAAAAAGAGCAAAGTTGAAGGACACTTCTTGATTTCAGGTTTTACTACAAAATTACAGTAATGAAAACAGTGGGGTACTGGCATAGATCAATAGAATAGAATTGAACTGAAAGTCTCGAAATAAACACTGCAATTATGACAAACTGATTTTTTTTGACAAGGGTACAAAAACAGTTTAATGTGGGAAAGAATAGTCTCTTTCAACAAATGGTGCAGGAATAAGTGGTGGGAAAGAATAGTCTTTTATTTAACAAATGGTGTATATCTATATTCAAAAGAATGAAGCTGGATCTCTTTCTTACACCATACAGAAAAATTAACTAAAATGGATCATAGATCTAAATATATGAGCTAAAACAAAACTTTTAGAAGAAAATATAGTGACTTTGAGTTCGGCAAAGCCCTTTTACATATGACATCAAAAGTACAAGAAATTTAAAAGATAAAAATGGACCTAAGCAAAATGTAAAACTTCTGCACTACAAATTATATCATCAGGAAAGTGAAAAATCAACCCATAAAATGAGAAAAAGCATTTTCAAGTCATACATCTGTTAAAAGATTTACATCCAGAATATATAAAACAAGTCTTATGACTCAATAATAAAAGAGAGCCCAACTTTAAGGAGGGCAAATGAATAAACATTTCTCCAAAGCAATTATTTAATGGCTGTTAAGCACATGAAAAGATGCTCAATATCATTAGCCCACAGGGAAATGTAAATCAAAACCACAATGAGATATAACTTCACACCCAATGGTCTATAATAAAATAGATAATAACAGGTGTTGGCAAGGATGTGGAGAAATTGGAGCCTTAATACATTGCTGGTGGGGATGTGAATTGGGGTAGTTATTTTGGAAATCAATTTGTCACAAACTTACCAAATAATCTAGAAATCCCCCCCTAGATATATATCCAAGACAATTGAAACCATGTCATCACAAATACTTGTAAATAAATGTTCATACCAGAATTATTCATAATAGTCCAAAGTGGAGACAACCCAAATGTCCATCAATTGATGAAAGAAAACTTGTTTTATCCATATAATGGAATATTATTCAGCTATTAAAAAGGAATGAAATACTGATGCACACTACAATATGGATAAACCTTACCAAATGAAAGGATCCAGTCGCATGAAGACCATATATTTGTAATTCCATTTATATGAATTGTCTAGAATAGCAAATTTATAGAGACAGAAGACTAATGGTTGCCTAGAACTAGACAGGGTAACATTGTGGTGAGACTGCTAATGGCTCTGGGATTTCTTTGTGGAGTAATGAAATTGTTCTAAAATTTATTGTGGGGAGTAACTTGACCTGACCCTAGATTAGCACCAGGCATTTTTCACCTTTTATAGGTACAGATAGAAGGATACTCTCATTTACAGAGCCTCATTAATTATTCATATTTTCAAATCTATGCACATTCACTTTAGAACAACACTCTAGACATTGATCTATAACAGGAGCCAAGATTCTTCCTGCAGCTGACTTTCCCAGTAGCATAAAGCCAGCTCTTCATAAGCCTGAATTTCAAACTTTACCATCTAAAAGTATGTAACAGTAATACTAGGATATACTGTTCAGGCTTCAGAAACTAAAGAATTACAATTTTCCTAAGATAAATTAGGGAAAAGAAATTATAGAATCACTGCTAGAAGTTAGGCAGCTAAGCAGTCATTTTAAAATAATTATCCTCAAGGATATAGAGAACTTTACACAAAAAGAAGATAGGTTTTTAAAAATTCTTTTTCTTACTGAGAACAAAATAAGAGAGAAAAAGCTTCAACCCAACCCCATAGACCTATACAGAATAATTTCTGATATGGAAAATTATTTAACAGTGGAATGGATAATGAAAGCCAGTTGGGCAAGTCTTGCTCTGGTCTTAGAGGATAGATTTTTATCCTCTGGGAAGGCTTTGGTGTGGCCCTGTCCATCAGGATTGGCGCCAGCAGCTCCTGGGCAGGACAGCAAGAACTTTAGTGAAGGATCGCCCAGAGTCTCCCTTCCCCCTTGCTTCACTGGTCACAGAGTACTATAAAGAAAGATCAGTGAACTCTGATGGTCTCTTTGAGTAAAGGGGCTCTGATTACATTTCTGTGTGAAAATAGGTACCAAACTCTCTGCTCACAGCTCAATGCACTTAAGATACCTACCTTCCACATTGGAGACAAAGCCCAAACTCCGTTTAAGGTCAGAGCAGATAGAGTGGAGACACCATCGGAATTTTGCATCACAGCGATACTTGTTGGCACCACAAGTGTCGTAACAGACGTCCAGCTGGTTGCAGCACTTGGTCATTGCTGGAATGCCCAAGTCCATCTGGAGAAAAGTGAAGGAAGAAAAGAGAAGGAAGAAAATGCCACGTTTAGACCAAGGGCTTTACGCAACCTTGCCTACCTTGTTCTCAATTCCTATTACAGATTCAGCTCAGTTCAGAAGCACCAGATGACTGGAAAGAAGACAGCAAGTTGACAGTCACAAGGTGCTAGGTTTTAATCATGATCTAGTCATAGTTTAATAACTTTGAATGGCCCCCTTTTCTACTTTTTCTTTTAGATTTTAGTAGTTTTCAAATTCACAGGCCACTATGGAGCTAAAAATAGAAAATCAGAAAGTGAGTGCAAGAGGGCAGAGCTTCAGTACATTCAAATTCAACTAAAACCTTTACTTTGTGAGTTTTTTTTTAACCAAAGATTCCAAGGCTCAGAAGTATGAAAAATTAAGCTTTAGTTCACAAAGAGGTCACCAGGATTTTGCAGGGACCCATTCCATGCAGCGCTGTTTTAAGTGTGTGTGTTTGTTTGTAATGTGTTGGGCAACAGAGTAGAGTATAGAACATAGTTCCTGCCTACAAGGGGACTACGATCAAACAACATCTAACATATATATATACACATACACATTTATAAAGTGTCCTATAAACAATTATAAATCTGTCATAAACTAAGTTCATAGACTTCCACACACAGAGATATCAAATGGGAACTTTTGTAGAGGATTATTAGATGATGGTATACTTAAGATATAACAAGTCAAAAAAGGAAGTAATAAGCAAATCATATATAAGCAAGTCAACCAGTTTGTTTAGTCATTCAAGGGTCTTCTCAGTGTGATATATGTTTTCTATTATATGTACTTTTTAATTAGGGAGAAAGACAAGTTGATAGATGGCCTTGACTTCCAAAGTAACAAGTTAGATTTGGTTGGGCTTCCCAGGTGGCATAATGGTAAAGAACCTGCCCGCCAATGCCAGAGACCTAAGTGATGTAGGTTCCATCCCTGGGTTGGGAAGATCCCCTGGAAGAGGTCATGGCAACCCATTCATGTATTCTTGCCTGGAGAATCCCATGAACAGAGAAGCCTGGTGGGCTACAGTCCAGTGTCACAAAGAATCAGACATGACTGAAGCAGCTTAGCGGGCATGCACTTGAAGAGGGAAGGGACATGGTACAACAAGTGATTAAAGAGAAGTAATCAACAACAAGATGGCGAAGGAGTAGGTGGACGTGGAGTACATCTCTCTCCATGATTACATCAGGAATACACCTCAGACACAGAGATGCATGCAGAGCACCAGCTGAGAGCTGATGGGAGTACCTGACCAGAGGAAAAGAGTATATGCTGCTGCTGCTAAGTTGCTTCAGTCGTGTCCGACTCTGTGCGACCCCATAGACGGCAGCCCACCAGGCTCCCCCATTCCTGGGAGTCTCCAGGCAAGAACACTGGAGTGGGTTGCCATTTCCTTCTCCAATGCATGAAAGTGAAAAGTGAAAGTGAAGTCGCTCAGCCGTGTCCGACTCTTAGCGACCCCATGGACTGCAGCCTACCAGGCCCCTCCGTCCATGGGATCTTCCAGGCAAAAGTACTGGAGTGGGGTGCCATTGCCTTCTCCGAGGAAAAGGATATACATACCACGTAAAACTCCGCAGTATGAAGGAACTAGGGGGAAAAGTTCGTAGGACTGGACCTGCCCTTGGCCAACGGGGGAACTGAAGCAGGGATCCGATCCCCACATCAGGGCAATTGCCTGAGTCATAGGAGAAACATTTAATGCTGAGAGTGAAACAGCTGATCTGTGGCAGCCTGAAGGGGATGAAAATCAGACAGTCCTTGCTGCAGCCATACATACCACGGACAGGGACGCTGGTCCCTTGGAAGGCATAGAGCTTGGGAGCTGGAGTTAGGGATTGTGGAGCAATACCAGGGCAAGGGCTGCTGTTGACCGCGGAGAGACAGATGGGGGTAGCAGGTGGGGGGCAGATGTGAGGAAGGAGACTGTGGTGGGATATGCCTGCGGAGGAAAGCCAGACAGCCATGGAAGCAAGTCGATACTGCTGGAGGGGGTGGAGCCATCACCATAGCCTCTCTCTCCCCACTTACCAGCATCAGCAGCTGAACAATAGAGGCTAGTCCATCAAACACCTGATGCACTGAAGGACAGAGTAGGACTCACCCAGGGTGCTCCTTTAAGTGACTGATGTGCAGAACTACAAAGTAGGGCCCCAGCCAGGGGGCCCCTCTATGTGCCTGATGCACCGGACAAGAGAGAAAGACCCCAGGCAAGGGAGCCCTCTAAGTCCCTGAACAGGCAGAGCTACGGAGAAAGACTGGCCAAAGAGGCCTTCTGATCACCCCCAACAAGAGGCTCGAAAAAAGACTGATAGGGCCGTAACTCCTGCAGCGCAGGCAGTCCGTGTCCCTACACACTTGGCATTGCCAAGGTCCCCACAAGCCAAGCATTTGTGCCACCTTCATCCTCAACTCTCACTGGGGCAGAGCTGCCACAGGCAAAAAGAGTCTTGCGTCTATGCACACAGGCTCACTTTGGTAGTGTCTGACTCTTTGCAACTCTGTAGACTGTGGCCTGCCAGGCTTCTCGGTCAGGAAGCAGGGTAGGGTCTCCAG
Source organism: Nanger dama (assembly GCA_917880005.1). Taxonomy (NCBI): domain Eukaryota; kingdom Metazoa; phylum Chordata; class Mammalia; order Artiodactyla; family Bovidae; genus Nanger; species Nanger dama. Next base: position 16,745,256 of record CAKJTW010000028.1, on the reverse strand, counting down.
GCAAGAATTTGCCTGGAGGTTTCCCATATCCTTCTAGAGCACTGTATTTCCTGCTGCCCTAGCCACCAACTCCCCTGAGTACCTGGAGCTGCCGGAACCTCTGTGACCCAAGCAGCAGCACCACCTCCGCACCTGGCCCTCACAGGGGCAAACCCAAGTCCTCCAAGGCAGCCTCAGGAGCAAACCCCAGTGGATGACCCATATCCCGAGGTGGAAATAAAACCACAGTTGAAACCCAGGGGCAGTGTGGCTAAGGAAGAAGACCCAAAACCTTCCCACCAGCTGTACAAGCTGCAGATTATATCCACACGGTCAACCAGGCAGACTCTGTGTCTATGGATTATATAAAAGGTCATTGAGAGCTTCCACAAAAGAAAACGCACTATTTCTGATAGCTGTGAATACTGGGGGCAAGAACACACAAGAGTAGGGGCCAGCTTAGAATCCAAAACAAGATATGAAATCCTCCTACCAATTTTTCTACCACTTTAGCTTCTTTTCTAAAGTGAAAAAGGTAAAAGCGTTTCTGAGAGGTCTTAAGAAAATTAATTATTACTTGTTTTTAGAGGAAGCTGATAGTTCGAGAAAGTTAGTGGCAAAATGAAAAATGTTTTAGGCGGCAGCTGGTTGGCAGGGGACGATATGTGTGTGTGTGTGTTTACAGATTTCTATGATGCTAATATTCCCAACATAATTGATTTAACAGTTCAGACATGAAGTTGGCCACTTGCAAAAGTCCTGAGGATACAGCAATCAGCCCTCACTGGTCAGTACCAGCTTGCTCCAGTACATCTCTAGAAAGTCTCACCAATTTGAAGAAGTCACACTTGTCTGATCTACTTCAAACTAAGTTATGCTTGGTTCACTAAGGCTCAGCTGATGTTTGCACTGGTGACTTCAAAGTTCACTACCCAAGGCTAATCTGAGGGACAGCTGCATCTGAGAAAAGGAATTCAGATGCTTTCTTTGAAAAATTATCTCCTTTTCTCTGTATCCAGTTTAAAATACTAATTATATTGCTCAACCATATTCCATAAGTGATGAGTTCCATCAGAGGGACCTCTTAGTCAAAACTAGTCAACTAAGAAAACAATGGAGGTGTACATACTCTTTCTGGTACCTTGAGACCCAGGAAATAGGAGCTGCAGCCATTGGGCTCCTGAGGCTTGTAGCCAGGTCTGGGCATTGGTGCCTTTCCTAGCAGGGGAAAGAGAGGAAAGAAGCAGGAAGAAGTGTTTAGAAATGAAGCATTTGGAAACATTCATCAAATAAAAACTGTCAAAAAGTATATTCAACTTTTCCTTTAAAGTCCCTGCTCATCACCGACTTAAATTAGGTGGTGATGATGAGTGATGATATCATAAAAAAGTAATACTCTCCAGACCAGACGCATTTTTCTCCCAATCTTGAAGAGTTTTATGAGCATTTATTTACTAACAATTCTAACATTTCTTACATGGGTGAACTTGAAGATAAGGTCCTTGGCAAAACCAAACTAAAACTTAAGATCTTTCATTCTTTTATCCACTGTAAGACCACATACTATACACAAAGACCACCACCTGATCATACACTTAAGGGATCAGAATTAAAATACCACAAACATTTTTAGAATAACTTGAAGGAAATTTTGCAAGATTCCATAAATGTAGGCAAAGCATTATTTACCAAAATACAAAGAAAACATGCCTATACAATATAGTAATTGTTTGTGTCATAGAACTAAGGCGAAACTATCTGAAAAGCTTTGGATTTCTTGGTTTCTCCTTCATGGCTTTTGGGTTATTTTATAGTCTTGCAAATACATACAGAGAAGCCTTGCCAGTGTATCAAGGGTAGTCATTGTAGATAAAGATAACCTTGGCCTTAGATGACCTCAGAACAGTCATCTGCAGTGAGCATTTTTATGCCATTATCCAGATAAGAAATATGGGACTAAGAAATTTAGTGACTTGCCTGAGTCATTTAGAAAGTGGGAGGAATTGGGATATAAATCCAGCTTTCCTGTTTGTCTCCTAAACCATGCTCTTTCCCCTCATTCCTCTGCATCTTATAGGAGATCCAAGACATAGCAAAAGACTCAGGAAATAAGCCAAGAATTAATCCTCCAAGTGAGACACATGGCATTTCTTCTTTCTCTTCTGTAATTTTCTATCAGGTATTTTATTCTTAATTATTTTGTGTTATGAACTATTTCAAAACTAAAGTCAGAGAAACAAATACCTACGTACTCACTACACAGAGACAATGAATGTCAATGTTGCCTGTTATGTTCCGAGTCCAAGTCTCCGATCTGACCGAATGAACAAGTCAACCATGGTAATGCAAAAGCATGAAGGGGTTTTATTGACTAACTCGAGTTAGGGCTCCCCTGCCACATCCAACGCCGTGGAGTGGCGCAAGAGAACCCCGAGCCCACATTTACAGCAGTATTTATAGGTTTACAGGGAATTGGCAAGGGCTGATTGGAGGTTTACAGGAAATTGGCAAGGGCTGATTGGCTAATCTTTATTGGCTGCAGAGGTTTCCTTGTATTTACTAATTGGTTAATCTTTATTGGCTGCAGGGGGATGTCTTTTACGTCCTGATAAACTCAAACCAGGTTACGGGGAGTATGTTGATTAGACAAGTCCTGGCATCTGCAGGGATGACCTCACTGGTCAATGACTCACCTTTTCCCATAATGCCTATATTTTAGTCTCTGAAGCCTATCATGGCGTTTGTTAGGTCCCAACATTGCCAAACTTGCTATAAATATTTTTATGCTTAATTAAATGTTATAAGTATAGTTGACGTCTCTTTACACCCCATCTTTCTGTTTTAAGTTTTAGATGCTAAGTCTATGATTTAAAGCTCTCTCTCCTTTTACTCTTAAAAATTGTCTTGATTACTCTTGGACATTGACCGTTACATATGAATTTGTGAGTCCACTTATTACATTCTACAGGACATCATCAGGATTTTTATTGAAAATACATTGAATTTACAGATTAATTTGGAGACAACTGGATTTCTTAGAATATTCTAAATGTCCAGACATGAGCCTAATATAACTCTATTTACTTAGATCTTTCTTATGTCTTTCAATAGAGTGTTATAATTTACTCCATATGTTTATTATATCTCCTACAAACTACATTATTCAAGTGCTTAAATAAGATAGAATAGCTTAAGAATATCAGGATCTAAAATTAAGGCTCAGAAGACTGGAATGATGTCTGCCCTCTTCTGGAACCGAGGCTGCTTCTAACCTTCTGCTCTACCAGCCCTGGAATGGAGCCCTGGGTCTCATGATCCAAGATGCTGCTTCAGCCAACACATCCATATTACAAATAGCAGAATGGAAGAAAGAGGTAAAAAGGTCAGAGGCCCTCTGTTTAATAAACCCATTCCAGAATGTTACACACATCACTTCCTCTTACTTCCCTTTGGCCAGACTTTAATCATATGGCGATACCTACTTGCAAAAGTGGGCTAGGAAATGAAGTTTTTTTCAATGTAGGCAGCCATGAGCCCAGCTTGAAGTTGGAAGGAAGGCTTATGAATGTAGAAAAAATGGGGATAATAAGCAGTCTCTGCCATAGTCTGTTTGGGTATTTGTTACTGTGGTACAACATGTTTATAAGACAGTGGTTCAAGGTAGCCCTCAGTGATCCTTGTCCTGGTATATTTATACCTGTGTGTACTGTCCTATGGTTGGTCTGTGTGACCAAGAGAATATGGCAGAAATGGAGGTATGTTGCTTCCAAAATTACATTATAAAAGACTACAACTTCTGTCATGGAAAGGTCCATGTGGCAAAGAACCAAAGCCTCCTACTAACAGCCACATGAGTTTGGAAGGAGATCTCAGGCTTCAGTCATATCTTCAGAGACTGTAGTATCAACAGACAGTGTGACTAGAACCTTTATTAGAAACTCAGAGCCAGAACCACCCAGAAGAGCATCTAGATCCCCCATCTTGTGTGATACAATAAAATGTTTGTTAAATGTTTGTTATTTTTAGCTGCTAAGTTTGGGGGTCACTTGTTTCTCAGCAATACTAAATTATTGCAGTGGCCATTATGATTCGAAACTTTTTTCATTACATCTTTTTCTATGACAGCTTTATTGAGATAAAATTCACATATTATACATTCACTCATTTAATGGAATTCAGTGGGTTTTAGCTGTGAGACCATCACCATAATCTAATTTGAGAATATTTTTATTATCCCAGAAAGAAACCCAATACTCATTTTTAGAAAAATCCCCATCTTTCATGTTCATCCATGTTGTAGCCTGCACCAGTACTTATTTGATGTCTGGCTAATATTCCATTCTCTGGATCTAGTACAGTTTGTTTATTCATCCACCATTAATGGACATGGTATTTGTTTCCATTTTGGGGGCTATTTGTGCGTAGTGCTGCCATGATCAGCTGTCTACAAGTGTTGGTTTGAATATCTGTTTTCAGTTCTTTCATGTATATATACCTAAAGAGTGGAATTTCTGGGTCATATAGTAATTCTGTTTAATGTTTAGAGGAACTATCAGTCTGCTTTTTTCAGCAGCCGTACTATTTTGTATTTCCACCAGAAATATACAAAAGTTCCAATTTCTTTAATCCTCACAATTTCACTACAGTGTATCTATAAGTGGTCTATATATCTGGAATAATCTGAAGGCTTTGGGTCTTTCACCTCTGGAGAATTCATAGCCCTTGTCTGAATTTTTATGTTTCTTCATTCTCTATAATTTTTCCTTCTGGGCCTCTTTCTACTGAATGGTGAATCTTTTGATCCTGTTCTTCTTGTATCTTAATCTCTCTTTTATATTTTCCCTATTTTTCTCTCTGTACTGAATTTTTATTAGCTTCATCAAATTTATTTTCTACTTTATTAATTATCTCTAGGTTGACTAGCTGCTAGATTATCTGATATGTAACCCATCCACTGAATTCTTTTGATGACTATAATTTTTATTTCTTTGAGTTCTATTTAAATCTTTCAGATCTACATATTTGTTTTCATTGTTTTATTTTCTAATTACATTTTCTATCCTTTCTTTTATATTTTTAATAATTTCAAATGTTATGATTTTTTATCTCCAATCCTTGGGATGCCCTTTCATTTTTTAATGTCCACTGACTCTCCCTCATGGTGGATTATCTTTTCAAATGGTATGTAGTTGTTTTCAGAAGGACTTATTTTTCTAAAAGAATTCCTGTGCCCTGAGTCACATACTGCAGCGTAGTCCCTAGTTGCTTTTGCTGTGGCTCCAGCAGACTGTGGATAATTGAGACACACAGGTATTTGTTAAATTCTCAGCTTGGGATACTCACACCAGGCCAACTGAAGAAATTCAGATTCCTCATCTGTACATAGAATATGCTTCAGGTAGTGATTTTTTAGTGGGTATTTATTCCTCCGTCAGGCCCCACCCCCAGGTGGATAGAAAGCTTCCTTGCTACTTCTAATCCCTTAAACAGACTAGACAGTTTCCCAGGCTCTAAACTTTCTGCAAACTGTTCAATTCCAACTTCCCAAGTCTTACAGTTCTTCTCCCTCTCTGTATGAGCATTAAAGCACATTCCTCAGCCTGTGGAGTCTACAGATAATGTTCCAGACTGACACCTCCAAGGACCACGGCAGCAGAAGCTCCTGCTTCCATTTGGGTTTTGTGTTTCCTCTTCATTTCAGGAACTTGAAGGTTTTCTTTATTTCATTCTAGCTTGAGTGTATGTGTATTTGTTTTAATATTTAATTTCCACTTAGCCTTTCTTATTATTTGTAATGGAAGTGTCCTGTACTGGTTGATGGAGTCTGCCAGCCCACCAGTGATTCCTCCATCACTTTTCAAAGGCCTTGAGAAATATAACTTAGTATTGATACTCTACTAACTTGTGTGTGTTTGTGTGTGTGTTTCACTGGGAGTAGAGGAATGGGTAAAGTGTATTAAATAATACTAGTAATCAAAGTATACATATGGAAATAATCACACAATTAAATGTGTATTACCTCTCGGAAGTGAAACTATGGTGGTTTTATTTCTTCTTTGGGTTGTTATTTTACAAATGTTCTACCTATACTAGGTTTAGGGCTCCCCTGGTGGCTCTGACAGTAAAGCCGTCTGCCTGCAGTGTGGAGACCCGGGTTCAATTCCTGGGTCGGGAAGATCCCCTGGAGAAGGAAATGGCAATCCACTCCAGCACTCTTGCCTGGAAAATCCCATGGACAGAGGAGCCTGGAAGGCTTCAGTCCATGGGGTCGCTGAGGGTCGGACACGACTGAGCGACTTCACTTCACCTCACTTCATAGAAATCAGGGAGAACATTTCAGTAAACAAACAAATGTCTAAATTTGATGGTGAAATTTAACTTTTTCTGATCAAGGGTTTTTGCAACAGACTCAGTCCAGTTTCCTGAGTTACCCTCTGCCTTTTTGGACTTAACTCACTGAAGATAAAACTCTCAGTTTGAAAGATAATGGGTCACCAATTATAGACGCGTCCTATCTGGCTGCTGTTGATGACAGTTACTTTTATTGTATTTAATATTTCATCATAGTTGCAGAAAGTCTGTTGAGGAATGAAGCTTGAAATAAAAATTCTAAGAAAAAAGGTGATGGTTTGAGTCCAGACAGAAATTATGTACCAGATCCTCATGTTACAGTTGGAGCAGATTTGAGTTGTGTTATGTCTTTTCAGTTTGATGTTTTTAGTCTAGGCATCAGTTATGCACGATGTCACAACCTAGTTTAATTTTGGGGTTTTGGCTACCTATAGGAGTGAGAGGCTGACCACCTGATCTGGATCAGCTTGGCAAACACTGGTCCAAGTCCAGCCTGTTGTTGTATAACCTGCCAGATAAAAATAATTTTTATATTTTTAAATGGTTGGGGGAAAGTCAAAACAAGGATAATATTTTGTGACATATTAAACTTGAAATTAAAATTTTAGTGCTCATAAAAACTCTTTTCAGAACACAGCAACACTCATTCATTAAGTATATTAGCCACAGATGCTTTCACAGAAAAAACGAGCCAAAAACTGTTTTGATCTTGAGGATGGTCCTTTAAGCAAGATAAAAAATGCAGAAGATATAAAGGAAGTATCAGTAGACTTGTGGGGATTTAAAACATCTGACTAATGTGAAACACCACAAAACGCTTAAAGACAAATAAGGGGGTTACGCGTGAAATGAGAGTTCTACCAGCAGACAGGTCCACTACCTTCTGGGCCCAACCGATTTTTCTCTCTGTCACAGTAAAAATGTCTGGGGTTTATCACCCAGGTCAAGGGTTAAGCCACAAGGGAGGGTGTGTGCTTTCTCCCCACGCAGCTGGTTCCAGTGGAGGCAGCTCTGCGCTCCACTAGGGGTCGACCTAGTGGTCACAGCGCCGAATTAAGCGCACATTTTGCTTCCTGCCAGAAACCCTCAAACACAGCATGAGGAATACAGCAAGGGCAAAACAGAACTGTGGCAATTTAACAGAAGCAGTGAACTCTATTCCAGTTGCTAAAACACATTCAGTTACTGTATGAGGTCAAGTGAGCAACCTGTCCCAGAGATTTGTCTGGGACATTTCCTGTTTCAGTATTTAAAGTCCTTCGTCCCAGGAACCACCGCCCCCACCATCCTGGCAAACCTCGACAGTTCATCACCTTTCCTGAGAACAACCTTTGCCCTCTAGGTCAGTAGCTCTTTCTTTTTTCGGGCTATACATCCTCTAAGAATCTGATGAAGGCTGTGAATTCTTTGCCTGGAAAAATACACAAACTCACAGGTTCATAAATTTCTGTTCTAAAATTTCAAACAGGTAAAAAGTTCTCTAGAAAATAAGAACGCTGATGTTTAAGGAAACCTGCTTTCCTAGAACTTAACCCAAGAAGAAAACTATCCTTTTATCCAAGTGTGACAGTGTACATTAATATCTTAAAGCATTATTTCAAGACACAGAAACTCTGCCCCAGAGACCTTGATAAAGACACAGAACATCTCAATCATTTGATGATTTCTTCCAGAAGCTGAGAGGGTGTTTTCCAGCCACTGGGACTTCTGTGTTTTTTAATTTTATATTGAAAAAGAATCCAAAGAATCTGATTGCATAGTTAACTTGTTGACTATCTTTCTCAAACATTTATAAATTCGTTTGGTACCTGCCATGCTCCATTTGGCAGCTTGGTTCAGATGTAAAGAATCTGCCTGCAATGCAGAAGACGGGGGTACAACCCTGGGTCGGGAAGATCCCCTGGTGAAGGGAATGGCTACCCAGTCCAGTATTATGGCCTGGAGAATCCCATGGACAGAGGAGCCTGGTGGCCTGTGACAGTCCATGGAGTCACAAAGAGCTGGACGCAACTGAGTGACTTTCACTTTCTAACAGCACTAACTCTTTATATATACAGTGTCTTTAATTCTTATAACCATCTTGCAAGATAGATATTAACACTAGATATAAACATGAGGAAACAAAGGTTGAGAAAGTTAGGTAACTTGTCCAAGGTCACTAGCAATGAGATGTCCTGCACCCTCAACCCCAGATCAAACCCTTGATTTTTCCATCAAAGCCTGGTTCAAGGACCATTTGTGCTGTCCCTAGCATAGCCCTACTGAGTCAGAATCCCTGAGGTGGGAGAGGGTGTTCACATTAGTGCAGACTCCTTACACCAGGTCTATGTACCACGTATGCTCTTGATTCGTGTCGAATCTCTATATTTTAGCCCAATCCTTTGGTAAATTCAGATTCTGTGTGTTAATAGGAAAACAAACTGTAGGTAGAAGATGTATGGCAAATAGTGTTGACAGGCTAGCAGGATACAAGCACAAACTGCCTGTCTGAACAACTATGGGCTGAAGTCCTTCCAGAATGATCCCTTAAATTGCGTTGTCTACCATAGCCACAATTTGTAATCACCTGGGAAACATTAAAAATAATGATGTCTGGGTCCAACCTAAGGAGATTCCCTTTTAATTGATTTGGGCAGCAAGTGTTTTTTAAAGCTGCCCAGGTGATTCTAAGTGCTGAGTGAGGTAGGAACCACTGTTTTAAGTGGTGATAAGCACCTACCAAATGGCAGTTTTTCTTGTAGACTAACTGTTGCTAAATTGTCCCTTCTGGAAAAAAAAAAAGAGAAAAAATCAGTTTTTAAAGCAGCTTTTTCCCTCCTGGAAGTGTGATCCCAGGACTCTAGCAGCAGCAGGATCACCTGCGAACTCTTAGAAATGCAGATTTTCTGGCCCTGCCCCAGGCCTACCCAATCAGTATAGGAGGGGTCGGGGGTGAAGCAGTCTTTAAACAAGGCCTTAAAGGGATTTGCAGCACAGGCAAGTTTGGGAGCCAGTGCTTTGAAGAAAGTGTTTTGCACAAGAAATGTGTCACAGAGCAAACTGTAAACGAACAGTTTTTAGATGCTATCTGTTCAAAAGCCTGCTTGGTTCTCAATCGACTTGAGAAGATAGTCTGTGTTGTTTGGATGCAGCCTTCAGGTTCTTGGCTCTCTGCATCCCAAAGGTAACAAGGCTTAACCCCCTCTTTCCTATATGGTTTTCAGGTCCCTCTTTGGACAGGTTCCGTTTTGCAGAGTGACTGGAGTTACTTGTGACCCTGTAATCTCTCTGTTGACTATTCCCATCCCCCACCAGTGACTGCTGCATCGACTGACCCAGGTGGAAACTTGCAATCAAACTTTGCTGAAATCTTTTAATGCCATTTTACTAGAAAAGAGGGCTTGGGTCTTGTTTCCCTAAAGAAAGAGAAGAGAAGAGAAAAAAAATCCTGTGTTGTCTATTTGCTAAACCACAGACTTAATAAGGCTTGTGTTGCCTCTAGGAAGGAAAGGAGCACCTGTGTTTATCAAATACCTGGAGTTAACCCTTTCCTGCCCCATCCATGCAAACTCGGTGAGCATGGTCCCTGTGACAAGGCATCTCTGCATTTGTCCAACACACCCTGGGTAAAGACTGGCTAGCAGTTTTACTCTAGCACAGGTTTACTCTATGATACTTCACAGAGGTGCTGCAGCTTCCTTTTTACACTGTCTCCCTCTGAGGTTGAAGCTTCTATTCTGTAAAAATTTTGGTTCTGGAGTGCTAACCACAGTCTCTTAGTCACTTTCAGTTTGTAAGAAGAGATTCCCCCTTCTCAGGGGGTAAGAAAGGATTGCAAGACATTGGCCGAGTCCAGCAAGTGTGTGGCTTTTTGAGTCTCTCTCCAAGCTGAGTTTTATCTGTTGTGTCTGGAGAGAATATTTCTCAAGTGTTTTCCTGCTAGGCTCAATCACTATTTTCATCTCTTAATCCCATGCTGAAACATTTGATAAACTAAACAATGAAATGGATGCTGTTAGGAGACTGTGTATGCTTTCAAAATCATTTTCTTTGGAAGTTACCCCTTGCCTCCCAGCTGTAAGGTCCTGGGCCCCTCCTTCTGCTCCCCGTTACACTGAATTCCAGTATAGGGAGAGCAAGAACGAGCCTCAGGGTCTGCTGTTTTGCAGCTAGGCCTTCACGCAGCTTCCCATGTACCCTTACAACTCGGGCGAGGTAGTGCTCCTACCCATTCAGTTCCACATCCAAGACCAGGCCTGAAGGACAGTGTGGTCACTCAGGGCCTGATCCTTGGTGGGCAGAGGCGGCTGGCAGATGCCCATCTTCCTCACGGAAGGCCTGCCACTGCTGACTGAGGCAGGGACAGCTCTCTTGGTTCGGGGTGGGGTGGGGGGCGGGATGGGTTAGGCAAAGTGATCAGAGACTGAAGTAGTTGGGAGGAAGGTGTGAACTGTATTACAGGGAGCGGAGAATCCATTTCCAAGCTAGGCACAAAGTGACTGAGGAAGCTCAGAATTTTCTGGCAGAATTTTCCCTGAATGATCAGCTTCAGCTTTCAGCCCTAGGAACACCTGACAAAGACATCCGCTACTCATTTTCCTCCTTGCCCTTGCCACCTTTTGCTAAGTATCTACCTGCCTCAAAACAAACGCATTAAAATGGCCCCAGGGAACAAGTATTGCAAAACGCCTTGGAGTAGGTTTGCCAGATAAAACACAGGAAGTGCAGTGAAATATATATTTCAAACAAACAATTGGTAATTAGTCATTATAAGCATGTTCCAAACATCTCAAATATTTTAACAAATATTGGTTGTTTATTTGAAATTCAGAGTTCACTGGGCATTCTACATTTTAATTTTCTGAATCTGGCAACTACCCTCTAAGAAGGGGATAACAGGGAGAAAGTGCATGACGTTGTGGCCCTGCTCAGGCTGCTCACAGGTCCGCCAGCAACTGTCTCACAGGAAGAGAAGCCGTGCACTCACCGTATCGGCACCTGTACTGACAGACTCCGTTTTCCCTCCCAGCAGTTCCAGAAAGGAATCGAAGTAGCTGTTGACAGATTCAAAGCTGCCCCGGATGTGCCGAAGGCCCCAGTCTGAATAGGACTCATCTGCGTCGGGGCTGGTGTCACTCTGAGCTAGGCCACCAGCCAGGCTGAGCCACAGAATCAAGAAGCTGATGGCCCGCGCCATCCTGTAGCCAGGTGGTTGCTGAGGTCCCTCCTCAAATTCCCTAGCCAGTGTCCCAGGAAGTCCAGGTACACAGCCCACCGGCCAGATGCCAGGCAGGACTGGAAAAGGGACTACCTGGAACGCTCAATCTGTGTGCTCCCCAGAGGTGGACTTTAAACACAGCTACGGAGGTTAGGATGAGATCAGGGCAATTAGAAAGGGCAAAGGTTGGGCAGTAGGAGGGCCTATCTGGGGGACGGCTAGTCAGAGAGCGACAAGTCACAGTGGATTCCCCGGCCCTGGAGCAGGGAACTTAGCCAGCTCTGGAGGCATAAGTTGTGGAGCCATTGGACTTCTACGCAAAACAAGTTGGTTAACCTACAGATCAGTTGCAAGTTTGGTCTCCCAGGACCAGCCTCTTGACACAAAGGACCTGGCCACACCCCTAAGCCAGTCACCTACAGCTGGTGTTTAGCGAGATGCAGGAAGATGTATAAAAGACTCAGGAAACCCCCAATGATGGTGAGTCAACAGCGCCACCTGTACCAATGGTCTGCTCTAAGTGTCTGTGAACGGGCGTTCAGATTTAGCACTCCACCTTCTGTGTCAGTGGCTGCTTTGTGCTCAGACTCTGTCCTCTAATCTGACAGAGCTCCTCATCATAGCCAACCTACTGCGGGGGCATTTTTGCCTCTTTATTTACAGCAGTATTTGTATTTACACTCAGCTGCATCTTGTGTGTACAGACTGAGATAGAACTTGGGGAACTCAGCACTCTTAGTGTTATGCTTCCATTGAGTTGCTTAAAAGAGAGTTTATCAAAAACACTATATGAAATTTTAGGCTTTAAAAATGTTGACTGAAGTCTAGTGTTTTGGTGTGTCATCTTCAGTTTTATACTTTTAATCATGTGAAAAAATAAGTTTTATCCATGAAATCACTAGGCTAAAAAATAATAACTATGGATCAAATGCGTCATTTTGCTTCTCTGTCAAAAGTCTGGAAATCTCCACAGAAAATAGTGAATTAAATTTCTTTTTAGATAAGAAATGCATTTGTCTAAAGACTCCAGTAATGGTACTCATTATAAAATATTTAAGAATAGCAGCAATGTCACCAATATTCTAAAGTACCTATAATTTTTAAAAACCATTTTGTGTATGTGTGTGTGTTTTAATTTAACATCAGTTCTACAAAGAAAGGTAAATACCATATCCATCTGAGAGATGAGAAAACTGAGATACACATGACTCGGGCAAAGATAAACAGGCTCTCAAGGCTAAAAGGTGAGAGACAGAACCAGCTACATAACCAGTTAAAATGAAAAGTGGAGCTCCTTTTCAAAAAGCAGGGGGAAATTGCTATCAGGGGACCTTAATAGAAAGCTTTTTCCTTTTAAAAAAATGTGTGTGTTTTTTTTTTTTTTTAAATGCTGCAAAAAGCTTTATTGTTTCCATTTGGTCCAAGGCTTTAAAGAGGGCTCCAGGGTGTTAAAAAGCTGCCTAGTGGCTGCAGAGAGGGGCTTCAGGCAGCCCTAATGTTAGGCGGGTTCTTTAATGGCCACTGGTCTCCAGAAGCTCCTAGTCGTGCTTGAGGGTAAGCCTTTCGAAGAAATACTTGCCCAGCCCAGCCTGGGGACCAGCCAGTCTGCGGAGGCTGGTCAGGTGGTCACCCATCTTCTTGATGAGTTTCACCTCCTCATCTAGGAAGTGGTTCTCCAGGAAGTCACAGATGTGGGGGTCTCCGCGGGCAGAAGCCAGGCCATGCAGATCCAACAGGGCTTGATTCAGGTTCTCCTCTACGTGAAGGGTGGCTTCCATAGCGTCCTGGGTTTTACCCCACTCATCTTGAGATGGCTTCTGCACGTCCAGGAACAGGGTGCGGCCGCCACGCCGGTTTTGCAATTTCAAGAGACAGTCCGCGCCCTCGCGCTGCTTCTTGGCCAGTTCGCGAAAAAAGTGACCCACACCTTCCAGGGCCCCATCGTCGCGGTCGAAATAGAAACCCAGAGAGAGGTGTTGGAGGCCCACAGTTGCATGTTAACCAGGTGGTTGACGGCGGCCTCCACCTCGGTAGAATAATTCTGACGAATCTGGGAGCTCATGATCGGTCGGTAATAAGGAGTTAAAAAATGGTGGCTGGTCCCGGTGATCGCGGACAGCTGAGTGGCTGGCTCCGGAGGTGGCGACTGGAAAAAGGCTGGAGGGTGGTCAGAGGCTGGAGCAAGGGGCATCCCTGGGTCTGTTCCGTCCAAGCACTGTTGAAGCAAGAGACGGATCCGCCCGGGCCGCCGAGCGCACTTCAAAAAAAAAATGTTTTATTGTGTTATAAATATTGGGTAATAGTGATAGCTGAGTAATAATATAAACTTATAAACTTAGTGTCGTAGTTTTACATAATATGTAATACTTTATTAATGTATGATACCTTAATCATTTTTCTGACTTTTCCACAAATTCATTAAGTCATTAAAATTTATACTTTTAGCAACTTCATTTTCAGTTCATACAATTGAAAACATTGCCAGTTGCTCTTGGCAAATGCAAGGTCTCAGATACTTTTTGATAATTTTTAATTTTGAGAAGGCTCTGATGATCCAACTGTTACTGGAGTTATTAAAAGCATATCTTCCCCATTTTTTTAATACCTTAAAATTTATCATTATGGTAGATATTATTTATTCATATTTACCATTTTAACTATTTTTAAATGGATAATGCAGTGTCCTTAAGTACATTAAAGACATTCACAGTGTTGTTCAGCTGTCGTCACTATCCATCTGCAGAACTTTCTCATCATTCCCAACGGAAACTCTGTGTATGATAAACAATAATTAACCATTCTTTTCCTTCAACTTCTGGCAACCACTATTATCCTTTCTGTCCATATGAATTTGTTTATTGAAGGTACCTCATAGAAATGGACTGATGCAATGTTTGTCCTTTTGTGTCTGGCTGGTTTCATGGAGCATGATGTTTTCAAGGTTTATCCGTGTTGAAGTGTGTGTCAGTACTTACTGCTGTGTATATAATGCTGCTGTGAAATTAGTATACAAATCGCTGTTCAAGTGCCTGCTTTCATTTCTTTTGAGTACCTAGCTAAAATGGGTTTTGCCAGATCAAATGGTAATTCTACATTGAACTTCTGGAGAAATATCATACTGTTTTCTACCGTGGCTGCACCAGTTACATTGCCCCCAGCAATGCAGAAGGATTTCAATTTCTCCATTTCCTAACCAATGCTTGTTATTTTCCATTTTGTTTTTTGGCAATAGTCATCCTAAAGAATATGAAGTAGTATCTCACTGCAGTTTTGACTTGTATTCTCTAATGGTTAGTGATATTAAGTACCGTTTCTTGAGCTTTTTAGTCATTTATATGTCATCTTTGGAGAACAGTCTAGTCAAGTCCTCCTTTGCCTAATTTTTTCCCTCAGCTTCATTGAGATATAATTGGAATATAACATTATGTAAATTTAAGGTATACTTCATGATGATTTGATACCTATCTATATTGTACAAGGATTACCATACAGGGGTTAGTTAATACCTCTATCATCTTACACACACACATTATATATATATGTGTGTGTGTGTGTATGTATGTGTATATATACACACACACTCAGACACATGTATTCTTTTTCAGATTCTTTTCCCATAGAGGTTATTACAGAATATTGAGTTGAGCTCCCTGTGCTATATGGGAGGTCCTTATTAGTTATCTATTTTATGTATAGTAGTGTGTGTATGTTAACGCCAAGCTCCTAATTTATCATTTCATCCAATGTTTCCCGTTTGGCAAACTTAAGTTTCAAGATCTGTGAGTCTGTTTTGTAAATAAGTTTGTTACACTTTTTTATTAGATTCCACATTTATGTGATATCATATATTTGTCTTTCTCTGACTTACTTCACTTAGTGTGGTAATCTGTAGATCCATCCATATTGCTGCAAATGGTAGATCCATCCATATCGCTGCAAATGGCATTATTTTGCCTTTTTCTAATGGCTTAGTAATGTTCTATTGTATACATGTACCACATTTTTATTCTTGTCATTGGACATTTAGTTTGTTTCCACGTCTTGGCTGCAGTGAACACTGGAGGGAGTGTATCTTTTCAAATTATGGTTTTCTCAGGATATAGGTCCAAGAATGGGATTGCTGGATCATTTGGCAGTTCTATATTTAGTTTTTTAAGGAAACTTCAAACTATTGTCCATAATGGTTGTACTAATTTACATTCCCACCAGTAGTGTAAGAGGATTCTCTCTTCTCCAAACTCTGTCCAATATTTATTGTTTGTAGATTTTTTGATGATAGCCATTCTGACTGATGAGGGGATACCTCATTATAGTTAAAGAATTTTTTTTTTAATTGGAGGATAATTGCTTTACAATATTGTATTAGTTTTTGCTGTACTACAACACAAATCAGCTATAAGTATATATAGCTTCCTCCCAGCCCACTCCCATCCTACCCCGCTAGGTCATCACAGAGCACCAAGCTGAGAGCCCCTGTGTTACCCAGCAGCTTCCCACCAGCTATCTATTTTACACATGGTAGTGTATACATGTCAATGCTGTTCTCTCAATTCATCACACCTTCTCTTTCCTCCATGTGTCCACAAGTCTGTTTTCTATATCTTGTGTCTCTATTTCTGTCCTGCAAATAGTTAACATCAGTACCATTTTTCTAGATTCCACATATATGTTACTATACGATACTTTTTCTGACTTAACTTCATTCTGTCTGACAGTGTCTAGGTTCATCCACATCACTACAAATGACCCAATTTTGTTCCTTTTTATGGCTGAGTAATATTCCATTGTTTGTATGTACCACAACTTTATCCATTCATTTGTCCATGTACATCTAGGTTACTTCCACGTCCTGGCTATTGTAATAGAGCTGCAGTGGACCTTGGGGTACATGTGTCTTTCCAAATTATGGTTTTCTCCAGGGTGCATGCCTGTTGGGTCATAAGGTAGTTTTATTCCTAGTTTCTTAAGGAATCTCCATTCTGTTCTCCATAGTGCTGCATCAACTTATCTTCCCACCAACAGTGCAAGAGGGTTCCTTTTCTCCACATCCTCTCCAGGATTTATTGTTTGTAGAATTTTTGACTTTGATGGCCATTCTGACTGATGAGAGGTGATACCTCCTTGTAATTTTGATTTGCATTTCACTAATGAGTGGTGTTGAGGATCTTTTCATGTGTTTTTAGCCATCTATATGTCTTCTGTGAAAAAATATCTGTTTAGGTTTTCTACCTACTTTTTGATTGGGTTGTTTTCCCGATATTGAGCTGCATGAGCTGCTTGTGTATTTTTGAGATTAATCCTTTGTCAATTGTTTCATTTGCTATTATTTTCTCCCATATTGAGAGTTGTCTTTTAACGCTTTGGTTAAATTTATTCCTAGATATTTTATTCTTTTTATACAATTGTATATAAGTTTATTTTAATTTCTGTTTTTGTGTATAGAAAGGCAACATTTTTATATATTCATTTTTGTATCCTACAAATGTACTGAATTGCTCTGTAATTCTAATATTTTGTGTGTGTGTGTGTGTGTGTGTGTGTGTTGTAGTCTCTAGAAGTTTCTATATATAATATGTCATCTGCAAATAGTGACAGTTTTACTTGTTTCCAATTTGGATGCTGTTTACTTCATTTTCTTGCCTAATTGCTCTGCCAGGACTTCCAATACTATGTTAATAAAAGTGGTATGCATGGACGTCTTTGTCTTGTTCTTAATCTTAGAGGAAAGTTTCAGATTTTCTCTATTGAGTATGATGTTAGCTGCAGATTTGTCACATGTGGCCTTTATTATGTTGAGGTACATTCCTTCTGTACCCACTTTTTTGAGAGTTTTTAATCATAAATGGATGTTGGATTTTGTCAGCTACTTTTCTGTGTCTCTTGAGATGATTACATGATATTCATCCTTCACTTTGTCAATGTGGTGTATCACATTGCTTTATTTGCAGACACTAAAACCGTCCTTCAGTTCAGTTGTTCAGTCGTGTCCGACTCTTTGCGACCCCATGAATCGCAGCACACCAGGCCTCTCTGTTCACCACCATCTCTCGGAGTTCACTCAGATTCATGTCCATTGAGTGCATGATGCCATCCAGCCATCTCATCCTCGGTCGTCCCCTTCTCCTCCTGCCCTCAATCCCTCCCAGCAGCAGAGTCTTTTCCAATGAGTCAACTCTTCGCATGAGGTGGCCAAAGTACTGGAGTTTCAGCTTTAGCATCATTCCTTCCAAAGAAATCCCAGGGCTGATCTCCTTTAGAATGGACTGGTTAGATCTCCTTGCAGTCCAAGGGACTCTCAAGAGTCTTCTCCAACACCACAGTTCAACAGCATCAGTTCTTTGGTGCTCAGCCTTCTTCACAGTCCAACTCGCACATCCATACATGACCACAGGAAAAACCATAGCCTTGACTAGACAGACCTTAGTCAGCAAGGTAATGTTCTCTGCTTTTGAATATACTATCTAGGTTGGTCATAACTTTTCTTCCAAGGAGTAAGCGTCTTCTAATTTCATGGCTGCAGTCACCATCTGCAGTGATTTTGGAGCCCCCAAAATAAAGTCTGACACTGTTTCCAGTGCTTCCCCATCTATTTCCCATGAAGTGATGGGACCAGATGCCATGATCTTCGTTTTCTGAAAGTTGAGCTTTAAGCCAACTTTTTCACTTTCCTCTTTCACTTACATCAAGAGGCCCTTTAGCTCCTCTTCACTTTCTGCCATAAGGGTGGTATCATCTGCATATCTGAGGTTATTGATATTTCTCCCGGCAATCTTGATTCCAGCTTGTGTTTCTTCCAGTCCAGCGTTTCTCATGATGTACTCTGCATATAAGTTAAATAAGCAGGGTGACAATATACAGCCTTGATGGACTCCTTTTCCTATTTGGAACCAGTCTGTTGTAAACCGTCCTTGCATCTCCCAAATAAATCCTACTTGATCATGGTGCATGATCCTTTTTCTTTTCTTGGCTGTGCTCAGGTCTTTGTTGCAGCACGTGGGCTCAGCCACTGAGGTGTATAGTTGGTGTGCGTGGACTTAATTGCCCCATGACATGTGGGATCTTGGTTTCCTGGCCAGGGATCAAACCTATGTCCGTTGCATTGGAAGGTGGATTCTTAACCACTGGACTACTAGGGAAAGCCTCCCTTTTTTCTGATGTTTAGAAGGAAGCTAGATTCCACATTTATTTCTGCTGAAATAAATAATGAAGGCACCTCCTTCATTATTTCAATTACTGAAAGAGACTGCATTACCACATTACAAATCAATGTCAGATGTAAGATATATCAACAGATAAAAGAAACATTTTTCTGATTAATCAAAATTCAGTTTTTATAAGCAAAAAGAAAAGCTCAGCAAATTTAAAGCATTTTTTTTTACAATTCTTCGTTTACATCTGATTAGCCACCTGTTTCTCCTTACATATGAAATTTTTTCATTGTTTTATTTTAATTCACTTTTAAAAGGCTTTTTTGATTGTTCAGTCACTAAGCCACGTCTGACTCTCTATGACCCCATGGGCTAGAGCACTCCAGGGTTCCCTGTCCTTAAAGATGGCCTTGATGGTGTTTTTCTCCACATCATCCTTTCTCAGTATTTCCAAGAGATATTTCAGGAACTTAAGAGAGAAAGTGTGAGAAATAAAGACATTTTACCATTTCTCCCAGAGGAGAAGACCCCAGTTTGTGGGTCCCTAGGAGAGGCCAAGCTGTTTAAGCCCCCAGCAAGGTGTGAGCAATGCCTGTGCCTGCCCACAGCCTTGTAAAAACTGCCTCTGAGGTTAGGACAGCACCCGGGGGGGTTTTGTCCGCTGCCTCGGGTACCTTCTCTGGCTTTGGGAGTGGCAGTTGCATCTAATTCCACGGCCATGTCAAAGTTGCCCTCTTAGCGTATCCCCGGGCCGCTAGCCCCAGCCTCTCCCTGGGACCTTTGCTGGAGCTTCAGCACCCCACCTTCACGTTCTGCTGCAGGCCAAGGCTTGCTAGCCGCCTCTCTCAGCCCCTGCCCCCACCCTCTGCTCAGATGGTTTGGGAACCATACACAAAACATTTCTATACTATATACAAAATTTTTAAATGGCATGGCTAGTGTCATTAAATGATACCAGAGAGTCAGTTTTTGTCAGCAACTTAAAGATTTGATTACAGCTTCTGAGTAGTTTTTTTAATTGAAATATAATTGACATAATATTAGTTTCAGATGTACAAAATAGTAATTTGATATTTTTATACGTTATAAAATGATCACTGTGATAATGCTGGTTATCATCTGTCACTATACAAAGTTATTACAATATTATTGACTCTACTCCTCATGCTGTACATTTCATCCTTGTGACTCATTTGTTTTTGTAACTGGATATTTGTGTCTCTTAATCTCCCTTACCTTTTTCACTCATCCCCATCCAACCACCGCTTCTGCCCCCAGAACCACCTGTTTGTTCTCTGTATCCATGACTGTTCCCATTTTGTTATGTTTGCTCATTTGTTTAAGATTCTAAGTGAAATCATATTTGTCTTTTTATGCCTGATTTAAATTTCACTTTGCATAAATCCCATGGGTGGAGGAGCCTGGTGGGCTGCAGTCCATAGGGTCAGGAAGAGTCGGACACAACTGAGCAACTTCAGTTTCACTTTTCACTTTCATGCATTGGAAAAAGAAATGGCAACCCACTCCAGTGTTCTTGCCTGGAGAATCCCAGGGATGCGGGAGCCTGGTGGGCTGCCGTCTATGGGGTCGCACAGAGTCGGACATGACTGAAGTGACTCAGCAGCAGCAAGTACCCTCTAGGTCTATCTATCTTGTTCCAAATGGCAAAGTTTCATTCTTTTTTATGACTAATATGCCATTGTGTGTATACACATATACTACCTCTTCTTTATCTGTTCATCTATTGATTGATATTTAGGTTGCTTCCACATCTTAGTTAATGCAAGTAATCCTGTGATGAATGTAATGGTGCATATGTCTTTTCAAATTAGTATTTTTCTTTAGAAAAATCCCCAAAAGTAGAATTGCTACTTATACAGTAGTTCTACTTTTAATTTTTAGGAACTGTACTCTTTTCTATAGTGATTGTACCAATTCACATTCCCACCAACAGTGCACAAGAGTTCTCTTCTCTTCACATCCTTGCCAACACTTGTCATTTGTTGTCTTTTTGGTAATAGCCATTCTGCCAAGTATGAGATATCAGTCTCACTATGGTTTTGGTTTGCATTTCCCTGATGGGTAGTGATGCTGACCAGTGTCTGTTGGCCATCTGTATGTTGTCTTTGGAGAAGTGTCTATTCAGGTTCTCTGCTCATTTTTGTTTTTTCTCCGCCCATTTTTGAATCAGGTTGTTTATTTTTTGTTGTTGATTTATATGACATCTTTGTGTATTTTAGTTATTAACTGCTTATTAGATAAATCATTTGCACATATCTTCTCCCAGTTAGTAGGCTGCCTTTTGGTTTCACTGATAGTTCCCTTTGCTATGCAAAAACTTTTTAGTTTGATATAATCCCATTTGTTTATTTTGCTTTTGTTTCCCATGCCTGAGGAGACATATATAAAAAAAAATATTGCTAAGGCTATTGTCAAAGAGCATACAGTCTATGGTTTCTTCTAGGAAATGGATGGTTTCAGGTCTTACATTTTTTTTAAATTAATTAATTTATTTATTTATTTTAAATTACAATACTGTATTTGTTTTGCCATACATTGACACGAATCAGCCATAGGTGAACACAATCTTACATTTGAATCCAGTTCATTTTGAGTTTATTTTTGTATCCAGTGTGATAAAGTAGTCCAATTTGATTCTTCACATGTAGCTGTTCAATTTCCCCAGCGCCACTTATTAAAGAACTTGTATTTGCCCCTTTGTATATTCTTGTCTCTTTTGTTGGGATTAACTGACCATGTAATGTGGGTTTATTTCTAGGCTTTCAATTTTGTTCCACCGATCTGTGTGTCTATTTTTTGGTACCACATTTTTTTGATTACTGTAGCAATGTGGCATAGTTTGAAATGAGGGACTGTAATGTTTCCAACTTTGTTCTTAAGATTCTTTTGCTTATTTAAGAT
This sequence comes from Nanger dama, assembly GCA_917880005.1. Taxonomy (NCBI): domain Eukaryota; kingdom Metazoa; phylum Chordata; class Mammalia; order Artiodactyla; family Bovidae; genus Nanger; species Nanger dama. Next base: position 16,723,659 of record CAKJTW010000028.1, on the reverse strand, counting down.
CTTTTCTGTTTTCATAAAAGTTTTAGAATTACTTGCTCTAGTTCCATGAAAAATGCCATTGGTATTTTGACAGGAATTGCATTGACCCTGTCAATTGCCTTGAGGAATATGGTTGTTTAACAATATTAATTCTTCCACTCCATGTGCATTTGCTTGTCATTTTCAATTTCTTTCATCATTGTACAATAGTTTTCTAAATACAAGCCTTATACTTTCTTGGTTAGATTTATTCCTTGGTATTTTATTGTTTTTTAGGCAATTGTAAATGAGATTGTTTCTTATAGTTAGTGTATAGAAATGCAACAGATTTCTATATATTAATATTTGCAACATTACTGAATTTATTCTAATATTTTGGTGTCTTTAAGATGTTTTTACCATGTCATCTGTACATAGTGACAGTTTTACTTCTTTTCCAGTTTGGATTTATTTTACTTCTTTTTCTGATTGCTATGGCTAGAATTTCCAATACCATGTTGAATAAAATGCTCATAGTGGGCATCCTCGTCTTGGTCCAGATCTTAGAGGAAATGCTTTTAGCTCTCCACCCTTGAGTATTAGGTTGGTTATATATTTGTCACATCTAGCCTTTACTATGTTGAAGTATGTTCCCTCTACATTCACTGTAGGCTTTTTTAAATCATAAATGAATGTTCAATTTTATCAGAAACTTTTAGTCACATCTATTGAGATGATCATGTGATTTCTATTTACTCAATTTGTTAATATGGTCTTATCACACTGATTGATTTGTGTGCGTGTGGATATGGGGCCATCCTTGTATTTTTGGAGTAAATGCTACTTGATTGTGGCGTATGATACTTTTAGTGTGTTGTTGAATTTGGTTTTCTAATATTTTGTTGAGGATTTCAATATCTATGTTCAGGAGCGATTGTTGTTCAGTCATGTCTGGCTCTCTAAGACCCCATGGATTGCAGGACGCCAGGCTTCCCATCCTTCACCATCTCCTGGGGCTTGCTCAGACTCATGTCCATTGAGTCAGTGATGCCATCCAACCATCTCACTGCTGTTGTTCCCTTCTCTTCCTGCCTTCAGTCTTTCCCAGCAGTTCATCTTTGACTGTCAGAAGTGATACTAGCCAATAATTTTCTCTTTGAGGGTTGTCTTTTTCTGGTTTTGTTATCAGGGTGCTGCTGACCTCACAGGATGAGTTTAGAAGTATTCCTTCCTCTTCCATTTTTGAAATAGTTTGAGAAGGATAGATGTTAACTCTTCTTTAAATATTTGGCAGAATTTATCTGTGAAGCTGTCTGGTCTAGGACTTTTGTTAGGAGTTTTTTTTTTGTTTGTTTGCTTGTTTGTTTTTATTAGTGGTGGGGAAGGAAATGGCAACCCCCTCCAGTATTCTTGTCTGGAAAATTTCATGGACAGAGGAGCCAGGCAAGCTACACTCCACAGGGGTGCAAAGAGGTGGACACGACCGAGTGACTAACACGTTGTTACCAGCTCATTTTCACTATTGGTAGCCAGTGTCTTCGTATTTTGTTTCATCCTGACTCAGTCTTAGGATATTGTGTGTTTCTAGGAATTGATCTATTTCTTCTAGATTGTCCATTTTGTTGGCATGCAACTGTGGTACTCTCTTATGACACTCTGTATTTCTACGGTTTGGTTATAACTTCTCTCTAATTTCTGATTTTATTTGAGGCTTCCTTTCTTTTTCTTGAGTTTGGCTAAAGGTTTACCAGTTTTGTTTACATATTCAAATAAGCAGTTCTTAATTTCCTAATCTTTATTATTATTACTTCTCTTTCATTTGCTTCTGCTCTGTTCTTTATTATTTCTTCCCTGGCTACTAACTTTCTATTTTTTTTTTTTTCTTTTCCTAGTTCATTTAGGTGCAAGGTTAGATTGTTTATTAGAAATTTTTCTTGTTTCCTGCGGTAGGTTTGTACTGCTATAAACTGCCTTTTTAGAACTGTTTTTGCCGTTTCTCGTAGATTTTTGGATCAATGCTTACATTTTCACTTGTTTCCGAGTATTTTTAAATTTTCTCTTTGACTTCTTCAATGACACATTGGTTGTTTAGTGGGATGTTTTTAGCCTCCACATGTTTGTTTTTTTGCAAATTTTTTCTTGTAGTTTATTTCTAGTCTCATAGTGTTATGTTTGGAAAAGATGCTTGATTTGATTTCAACTTTCTTTAATTTACTGAGACCTTTTGAGGCCAAGTATGTGAATTATTCTGGAGAATGTTCCATGACCATTTGAAAAAAATATGTTTTCTGCTGCTCCTTAAATGAATGTTCTCTGTATGTGTCTATCTGATGTAAGGTCATGTTTAAGGCCTGCGTTTCCTTACTGATTTTCTGTCTGGATGATCTTTCCATTGATGTAAGTAGGGTGTTAGAGTCTCTTATTTATTGTATTACTATCGATTTTCTCCCTTTTGTTAATATTTGCTTTATGTATTTAGATGTTCTTATGTTGAATACATATAAATTTACATTTATTATATCTTCTTATAAGAGTTATCCCTTTATCATTATGTAATTTCCCCTGTCTCCTGTTACATACTTTGTTTTAAAGTCTATTTTGTCTCATTGATACTCCAGTTTTCTTTTATTTCCTTTATATGGAGTACCTTTTTCCATCCCCTCACTTCCTGTGTGTGCCTTCAACTCTGAAGTGAGTCTCTAGGCAGCATATATATGGGTCTTATTTTTGTATCCATTCAGCCACTCTGATTTTGATCAGAGTTTAGTCTATTTACATTTAAAATAATTATTTCTGGGTATATACTTGCTGCCATTTTGTTATTATTTTCTGGATCTTTTGTATTTCTCTTTTTTTTCTTTTGTTGCTCTTTGTAATTTGACTATCTTTGTGTTATGTTTAGATTCCTTTCTGGTTTTTTTTTTTTTTTTTCTGTATCTATTACAAGATTTTGGAGTGTGGTTACCATGAGGTTATAGAAGTATAACCATATATGTAAATTTATATATATATGGTTAAGTTCACATTCTAGTAACCCTGCATTTTTACTCCTTCCCCCAACACACACACACACACACACACACACACACACACACACCCCCCCAAGTTTTTGGCATAGTATTTAATATCTAGTTGTTTTGTGTATCCCTTATTTGTGGATATAGAAGATTTTACTACTTTGTCTTTACTACTTTGCCTTTATAACTGGTTGATCCACTAACTTTACTGTTTGTGTTTATAAATGAGATTTTTCCTTTTATAATCACTGGCTTCATAGTGCTGAACTCTTAGCTTTAGCTTTTCTGTAAAACTCTTTATTTCTCCTAAAAATCTGAATGATACCCATGTTGACTAGAGTATTCTTGTAGGTTGTAGGTTTCCCCTTTTATCACTTTAAATATATAATGCCACTGTCTTCTGGCCTGCAAAGTTTCTGCTAAAACATCAGCGCATAGTTTTATGGAGAATTCCCTTATATATAACTAGTTGCTTTTATGGTGCTCCTGTTAAGAGTCACTCTCTTTAAAAATGTATTTATTTATCCTTTTTGGCTGCCCTGGATCCTCGTTGCGATGCATGGGCCTTCTGTAGTTGTAGAGGGTGGGGGCTGCTCTTCAGGGCAGTGTGCAGGCTCCTCATTGCGGTGGTTGCTCTTGTTGCAGAGCACAGCTCTAGGCATGTGGGCTTAAGCGGTTGCGGCTCACAGGCTCAGTAGCTTTGGCTCATGGGCTTAGTTGCTCTGTTGCATGTGGGATCTTCCAAGACCAGGGATCAAACCCACGTCCCCTGCATTGGCAGGCAGATTCTTAACTGGACCACTAGGCAAGTCCCAAGATTTCTCTGTTTATCTTCAATTTCTGTCATTTTAATTACACTGTATCTTGGTGTGGAACTCTTTGGGTTAATCTTGAGTGAGGCATTGTGCTTCCTGGACCTGGATGTTTGGATCCTGTCCCAGGTTAGGAAAGTGTTTATCTTTAGGTAAGTTCTCTGCCTCTTTTTTTCTCTCTTCTCCTTCATTATAGCGACCCCCTATAATGTGAATTTTAAGTATGACTGATGTTGTCTCAGAGGTCTCTTAAACTATCCTCATTTAGAAAGAAATTTTTTTCGTCTCTTCAGGTTGGATGATTTCTGTTATTCTGTGTTCTACTTTGCTGATCTCTTCCTTCCATCTAATCTGTTGTTGGTATGTTCTAGTGTAACCCACTCCAGTGTTCTTGCCTGGAGAATCCCAGGGATGGGGGAGCCTGGAGGACTGCTTGGACATGACTAAAGCAACTCAGCAGCAGCAGCAGCAGCAGTGTATTTTTATGACAGTTATTGTATCTTTCAGTTCTGTTTATCCTGCATATTTCTAGTATTTATTTGTTTTAATTGGAGGCTAATTACTTTACAACATTGTATTGGTTTTGCCATACATTGACATGAATCCACCATGGGTGTACACGTGTTCCCCATCCTGAACTCCCTCCCATCTCCCTCCCCATATCATCCTTCTGGGTCGTCCCAGTGCACCAACCCCGAGCATCCTGTATCATGCACTGAACCTGGACTGGTGATTCGTTTCACATATGATATTATACATGATTCAATGCTATTCTCCCAAATCATCCCACCCTCTCCCTCTCCCACAGAGTCCAAAAGGCTGTCCTATACATCTATGTCTCTTTTGCTGTCTCACATACAGGGTTACCATCTTTCCAAATTCCATATATATGTGTTAGAATACTGTATTGGTGTTTTTCTCTCTGGCTTACTTCACTCTGTATATAGGCTCCAGTTTCATCCACTTCATTAGAATGGATTCAAATGTATTCTTTTTAATGGCTGAGTAATACTCCATTGTGTATATGTGCCACAGCATTCTTATCCATTCATCTGCTGATGGACATCTAGGTTGCTTCCATGTCCTGGCTATTATAAACAGTGCTGCGATGAACATTGGGGTACTCGTGTCTCTTTCAATTCTGGTTTCCTTGGTGTGTATGCCCACAAGTGGGACTGCTGGGTCGCATGGCAGTTCTATTTCCAGTATTTTAAGGAATCTCCACACTGTTCTCCATAGTGGCTGTACTAGTTTGCATTCCCACCAACAGTGTAAGAGGGTTCTCTTTTCTCCACATCCTCTCCAGCATTTATTGCTTGTAGACTTTTCGATCGCAGCCATTCTGACTGGCGTGAAAGGGTACCTCACTGTGGTTTTGATTTGCATTTCTCTGATAATGAGTGATGTTGAGCATCTTTTCATGTGTTTGTTATCCATCTGTATGTCTTCTTTGGAGAAATGCCTATTTAGTTCTTTGGCCCACTTTTTGATTGGGCTATTTATTTTTCTGGAATTGAGCTGCAGGAGTTGCTTGTATATACATATTTTAAATATAAATTTATTTATTTTAATTGGAGGCTAATTACTTTACAATGTTATAGTGGTTTTGCCATACATCAACATGAATCTGCCACAGGTATACTTGTGTTCCCCATCCTGAACCGCCATCCCTCTTCCCTCCCCATACCATCCCTCTGGGTCATCCCAGTGCACCAGCCCCAAGCATCCTGTATCATGCATCGAACCTGGACTGGCGATTCGTTTCATATATGATATTATACATGTTTCAATGCCTTTCTCCCAAATCATCCCACCCTCTCCCTCTCCCACAGAGTCCAAAAAGCTGTTCTTTACATCTGTGTCTCTTTATCTGTCTCACATACAGGGTTATCATTACCATCTTTCTAAATTCCATATATATGTGTTAGTATACTGTATTGGTGTTTTTCTTTCTGGCTTACTTCACTCTGTATATAGGCTCCAGTTTCATCCACCTCATTAGAACGGATTCAAATGTATTCTTTTTAATGGCTGAGTAATACTCCATTGTGTATATGTGCCACAGCATTCTTATCCATTCGTCTGCTGACGGACATCTAGGTTGCTTCCATGTCCTGGCTATTATAAACAGTGCTGCGATGAACATTGGGGTACTCGTGTCTCTTTCAATTCTGGTTTCCTTGGTGTGTATGCCCACAAGTGGGACTGCTGGGTCGCATAGCAGTTCTATTTCCAGTATTTTAAGGAATCTCCACACTGTTCTCCATAGTGGCTGTACTAGTTTGCATTCCCACCAACAGTGTAAGAGGGTTCTCTTTTCTCCACATCCTCTCCAGCATTTATTGCTTGTAGACTTTTGGATCACAGCCATTCTGACTGGCGTGAAAAGGTACCTCATTGTGGTTTTGATTTGCATTTCTCTGATAATGAGTGATGTTGAGCATCTTTTCATGTGTTTGTTATCCATCTATATGTCTTCTTTGGAGAAATGTCTATTTAGTTCTTTGGCCCATTTTTTGATTGGGTCATTTATTTTTTTGGAGTTGAGCTGCAGGAGTTGCTTGTATATTTTTGAGATTAATTCTTTGTCAGTTGCTTCATTTGCTATTATTTTCTCCCATTCTGAAAGCTGTCTTTTCACCTTGCTTATAGTTTCCTTTGTTGTGCAGAAGCTTTTAATTTTAATTAGGCCCCATTTGTTTATTTTTGCTTTTATTTCCAATATTCTGGGAAGTGAGTCATAGAGAATCTTGCTGTGATTTATGTCAGAGAGTGTTTTGCCTGTTTTCCTCTAGGAGTTTTATACTTTCTGGCCTTACGTTTAGATCTTTAATCCATTTTGAGTTTATTTTTGTGTGTGGTGTTAGAAAGTGTTCTAGTTTCATTCTTTTACAAGTGGTTGACCAGTTTTCCCAGCACCACTTGTTAAAGAGACTGTCTTTTCTCCATTGTATAGTCTTGCCTCCTTTGTCAAAGATAAGGTGTCCATAGGTGTGTGAACTTATCTCTGGGCTTTCTATGTTGTTCCATTGATCTATATTTCTGTCTTTGTGCCAGTACCATACTGTCTTGATGACTGTGGCTTTGTAGTAGAGCCTGAAGTCAGGCAGGTTGATTCCTCCAGTTCCATTCTTCTTTCTCAAGATTGCTTTGGCTATTTGAGGTTTTTTAAGCTCTTTGTTAAACTTCTCACAGTGTTCATTCTTCACCTGGGTTTACTGAATATCTTTATGATTATCATCTTGAACTCTATTGGATAGATTCTTTATTTCTACTTAGTTCTTCTTCTGAGGTTTTGCCTTGTTCCTTCAAGTAGAGAATATTCCTCTGTCTCCCCATTTTGCTTAATTCTCTGTTTATTTCTATATATTATATAGGTCAGTAACTTTTCCTGATCTTAGCAAAGTGACCTTATATAGGAGATGTCCTCTGGGGCCCATCAGCACACTCCCCTCTTGTTTCCAGAGCTATACCCGCTAGGGTGCCCCCTATATGGACTGCTGCATGGGTCCTTCTATTGTGTTGGGGCCAACTAATATGGGAGGGCTGTTAGGCATGGCTGGCCCCAGGCTTAGTTGACGGCCAGGCCCTGACTCATGCAGTGACTGCCAGCTCCCTGGTGGGTGAGTCCTAGTTCAGTTACTTATGTAGCTTGGAGGGTCCTGGGGTGTCACGACCTGCTGGTGGGCAGGTCCCACCATAGTGGCTTTGCAGTATATATAGTCACAGCGCTGGTTTCAGCCTGTTGGCGGGTAGGCCCACGTACCAGCTTGGCTAGTTGTGCAGCAGTCCAAGGAGTCACAGTGCTGGTGCCAGCTTACTGGTGGATGTGTAAACCTCTGGCTGGAGGGAGAACTCCAAAATGGTGCCTGCCAGCATAAACATCCTCATAGTAGAATGGGCTCCCCACACAAGAGTGCTGTCAGCATCTGTGTTCCCAAAGGGAGTTCCAGTTTTCTCCTGCTTTTCAAGGGTGCTAAGATCAGCGAGTGAGTCTGACTCAGGCTTCTTTCTACTGCGACTCAGAGTGTGAGATTTTATGCATGCCCTTTAAGAACAGTCTATGCTTTGTACAGCCCTTGGGCTTTCTGGCTTTCCCACACACAAGCCCCATTGGCCTTCAAAGCCAGACATTCCTGGGGCTTGTCTTGAGGAACCCCAGGATAAGGAGAGTGACATGAGGCTCAGTCTCCTTGATCACTGGGGAGAATTTCTGCAGTTGTGATTATCTTCTCATTTGTTGTCACCTACCCAGGTGATGTGTATCTTGACTGTACTGTATCATCTCATAATTCCTTCTTCATATCTTTAGTTATGGAAGATCTTTTCTTCTAGGCCTCAAGTTGTTCTTATAGACAGTTGCTCTGTGGATGTGCTTTTCCTGTGCCTGTGAGAAGAGGTGTGCTCAGGGTCTTCCTACTCTGCCATCTTGGCCACATCTCCCTGGTATATGATCTTCTTAATGTATTGGGATTTTTAAATATACTTTTATTTATTTGGCTATACTGAGTCTCTGTTGCTGTGTGGACTTTTCTCTAGTTGCGGGGAGCGGTGACCACTGTCTAGTTGCAGTGTGCAGGCTTGTCATAGCAATGGGCTCTTTTGTTGCAGAGCACAGGCTCTAGAGCGTTCAGGCTTCAGCAGTTGCAGCTACACAGGCTCTGCAGTTGTGGTACCCAGCCTTAGCTACCCTGTGGCATGAGGGATCCTCCTGGACCAGGAATCAAACTCATGTGTCCTGCACTGGCAGGCAGATTCTTTGCCACTGAGCCAGCAGGGAAGCCCGAATGTATGTTGAATTCTGTTCGTTGATATTTTGTTGAGGATTTCTGCTTCTATATTCATCAGGGATATTGACCAGTACTGTTACTTTCTGGTACTGTCCTTGACTGTTTTTGGTATCATGGTAATACTGGCCTCATAAAATGAGTTTGCAAGTGTTTCCTCCTCTTTGATTTTTTTGAAGAGTTTGAGAAGGATTTGGTAGAATCTACCAATGAATTGTCTAGTCCTGGACTTTTGTTGTTGGGAGGTTTCCGATTAATTATTCAATTTCAAACTCATAACTTTTTTTCCCCTTCATATTTTCTATTTCTTTCTGACTTAATTTTGGTAGAGTGTATATTTAAAAATTTATCAGTTTCTTCTAGGTTGTCCAATTTGTTGGTTATTAATTGTTCATGGTAGTCTTTTGTGACCCTTCACATTTCTATAGTATCAATTGTAACATCTCTTTCATTTCTTTCTGTTTTTTAATAATTTATTGTTTTAATTATTTGTTTTAAAAATAATTTAATTTTTATTGATTTCTTTTGGCTGTGCTGGGTCTTCATTGCTGTGTGGGCTTTTCTCTAGTTGCAGCAAGCAGGGACTATCCTCTAGCTTCAGGGCTCGGGTGTCTCATTGTGGTGGTTTCTCTTTTTGCAGAGCAGGGGCTGTAGGGCGTGTGGGCTTCAGAAGTCGCAGCGTGTGGGCTCAGTAGTCATGGTTCCCAGGCTCTAGAGCACAGGCTCAATAGTTGTGGCAGATGGGCTTAGTTGCTTCAAAGCATGTGGGATCATCCCAGACCAGGGATTGAACTTGTGTTTCCTGCATTAGCAGGGGAATTCCTTACCACTGAGCCACCAGGGAAACCTCTCCCTTTTCGTTTCTAATTTTATTTGAATTTTCTCTTTTCCTAGGTGAATTCAGCAAAATATTTGCCAATTTTGTTATCTTAAAAAATGCCCTTACTTGTAGTGATCTTTTCTGTAGTCTTTCTAGTCTCTATTTCATTCATTTTCATTTTGATCTTTATTTCCTTCCTTCTAGTGTACTAACTGTGGACTGTTTGCTCTCTTTCTAGTTTCTGAAAAGAAACTAAAGTTAGGTTGTTTATTTGAGATCTTCCTTATTTCTTAGTGTAATCATTCACCACTATCAACTTCCCTCGTATTAACAGAACTACTTTTACTGCATTACATGATTTTGGTATGTTATATTTTCATTTGTCTCAACGTATTTTTTTATTTCTCTTTTGACTTATTCCTTGACCCATTGGTTATTCAGTAGCATGTTTAATCCTCACGTTTATGAATTTTTCAGTTTTGTTCTTGTAATTGATTTCTAGTTATCCCATTTATATCAGCAAAGATGCTTGATCTGTGACTTCCCTGGAGGTCCAGTGGTTAAAACTCCTCACTTCCAGTGAAGGGGGGCACAGATTCAATCCCTGATTAGAGAACTAAGATCCCACATGCTGCATGGTGTAGCCAATAAATAAATTAATTAATTAAAAATGCTTGATCTGATTTCAGTACTGTTAAAATTATTAAGACATATATTTTGGCCATGTGCACATGGAGGAAAAATATGCATTGTTACTTTTGGATGGATCATTCTGTATGTATCTATTAAGTTCCTTTAATATATCATTTAAAGGTATAGATCTGTTCATATGAAATAATTTGGTGATCTGTGAGCTTCATTAACTTGGATATCCAAATCTCTCTTTAGATTTGGGAAGTTCTCAACTATTATTTCTTTAAATAAGCTTTCTTCCTGCTTCTCTTGTCTTTTTCTAGGATTCCAATAATTAACAAACTTTCTTTTGATGTTGTCCTATAGACAAGGTGAAAGAAAGTGAAGTCGCTCAGTCATGTCCGACTCTTGGAGACCCCGTGGACTGTAGCCTACCAGGCTCCTCTGTCCATGGGATTTTCCAGGCAATAGTACTGGAGTAGATTGCCATTTCCTTCTCCAAGGGATCTTCCCAACCCAGGGATCGAACCCGGGTCTCCCACATTGTAGACAGACGCTTTACCGTCTGAGCCACCAGGGAAGTCCATATAGACAAGGTAGCTTTTTCTTTTCTTTTTATTCTTAATTTCTCTTCTCTTACTGGATAATTTCAAAGGTCCTATCTTCTAATTCATACATACTTTTCTTTTGCTTGATCCATCCTGCTGTTAGTGCTCTCTATTGTATTTTTCCTTTACTTACTGAATTGTTCAGCTCTAGATTTTCTGTTTGGCTCTATTTTATGATTTCTACCTCTTTGTTAAGCTTCTCATTTTGTTCATGTACTGTTTCCTGATTTCATTGAATTGTTTTTGTATGTGTGACTGGGCTTCCTTAAAACAATTCTTTTGAATTCTTTTATTTGATGAACTGGGGATCTCTCTCTCCTTGAGTTCAGTTACTAGAAAATTATTATGATCCTTTAGTGTTATGTTTCCTTGATTTTTTGATGTCCCTTAAAGTCTTGCATTGTTGTCTTTACATTTAAAGTAGTAGTTACCTCCTCTTGTCTTTTATAACTGACTTGAAGTCCATGGACTGTATAGTCCCGGAGTCACAAACAGTCCGACTCGACTGAGCGACTTTCACTTTTAGGAGAGAAATACCTTCCATCATCCTGCTAGGAATTCTCAGCGTTTGTCAGATTCTTTGACTACATCTGCTCTAAGCTTCCTGCTCCCTCTTTTGGCTGAGTTCTTAAGCTCATAGGCTTTCTCTCAATGCTGCAATATACTCATAGGTACTGACAGCCACCTCTTTGCTTAACCTAGGACAGACTTAAAACAAAACAAAACAAAAAAACGCCTAAAGTTTCTGGTCTGCAGAGTCAGTCTGGTTTTCTGTGAGTCCTCACTAGCCATCTGCCAGAGCTCATGCTAGTCCCATCAGGAATGTGCACCAGGAGCCAGACACAGGGTGTGGTAGTACATGAGCAAAGCAAGCAGGGTGCTCGAGTTGGGGGATCAGCGGGCGAGGCATTGCCAGTGACTCCTGGGTGCGCTTCTTGATGCAGTCTCTGATGTGGTGAGGATTTGTGTCTCTTTAATGCTGTCTAGGAGTTCGAGCTGACACTCCCCCAGCCTCTACAGTGATGTAGCTTATGACTCAGTACTTTGGATAAGATAAGTAAATGGGTCTCATTGGCTGTGTCCTGTACAGTTGGGGAAGCTACTTTGCCCAGGTTTTAATTGCAGTGGTGGTTGCTGAGTTTTAGGAGTTCTTTGTGTATTCTGGATATTAATCTCTTAGAGGATTTGCAAATACTTTATCCCATTCTGTGGATTGCCTTTTCTCTCTCCTTAGTTTGGAATTTTACACAAAAGCTTACATTTCAGTAGTGTCCAATTGATGTATTTGTTTTGTTACCTATGCTTTTGTGTCGTATACAAGAAAGCATTGCCATATCCTTTCCCTCAGTACTTTTATAATTTATATTTAGGTTTTGAATCCATTTTGCATTAATTTTTAAATATGGTATATGACATAGGACCAATTTCATTCTTTTGCATGTAGACATCCAGTTTTTCCAGGACCATTTGTTGAAAAGAGTCCTTTCTACCACTCAACGGCTCTAGAACCTTTGTCAAAATCGTTTAACTATATATGAAGGGGTTTATTGTGGGGTTTTTATTCTAGTCACTGTTACTTATATTTCTTTCCATAAGCCAAGACACAATATTTTGATTGCTTCAGCTTTGTAGTAAACTTTGAAATCAGAAAGTATAAGTCTCTAGCTTTGCCCTTTAAAAATTAAGCTATTTGAGGCCCATTAACATTCCACATGAATTTTAGAATGGGTTTTTATTTCTGCCAAAAAAATGTCATTGGTGTTTTAGGGAAATTGCATTGAAACTATGTATCATTTTATGTAATACTATCATCTCAACAATAATAAGTCTTTCAGGCCGTGATTAAAGAATCTCTTTCCATTCATTTGTCTTTACTATCGTTTTTTTTTAATTTAGGGGAATTTAATCAACAACTGTTGATGGAGGTACCTCCTACAAAGTGAAAGAAACTGGAGATGGTGAAACACCCTGGGACAAGCAGAACTGAGAAAGCTCACCTTCAGCTTACATACAAAACACTATTTTCTAAAAATACTCATGCCAATCAGAGATCTTTTCTAGATGATTCCATGGTTACAAGTCAACATAAGCCAAACATTTGGGCAAAAATGGAAAGAGATCTGGAAGGTTAGGGGCTTCTTCTCATGTCTTTCCTTCCTCTATCAGATGATTTTAGCTTTACAAATACTCTCAGATATGCCCCATCTCTCTAATGCTTATATCATAATCACACTCTTTTCCTACACTTTCACTGTTTTTCTGTCTCAAGAATAGCCTCACATCAATAACGATGAAAACAGTTACCACAATGCTATTTATTAAGTTCTTACTATGTGCCAAACACTATGCTAAATGCTATAAAAATATTATCATCTCTGTTTCTTAAAAAGTGTGAAGTAGGCAGTGTTAGTCCCATTTTATATAAGGCACATCTCGCTTCATTGTGCTTTACTGTGTTGTGTTTTGCAGATACTGCATTTTTTAAAAATTGAAGGTTTGTGGCAATCTTGCATTGTCAGATGATGGTTAGCTTTTTTTTAGCGATAATGTATTTTTTAAAAGATTGTTTGTTTATTTTTGGCTGTGCTGGGTCTTCGTTGCTGTGCATTGGCCTTCTCTAGTTGTGTTTCTGTACTTTAGCAATGTTTTATAATTTTTAGTTGACAGTCTTTTACCTCCTTGAGTAAAACTATTTGTAAGAATTTTATTCTCTTTGATGCTTTTGTTACTGACTAGGGCAATGGCACCCCACTCCAGTACTCTTGCCTGGAAAATCCCATGGACAGAGGAGCCTGGTGGGCTGCAGTCCATGGGGTCGCTTGAGTCGGACACAACTGAGCAACTTCACTTTCACTCACTGTCATGCATTGGAGACGGAAGTGGCAACCCACTCCAGTGTTCTTGCCTGGAGAATCCCAGGGATGGGGAAGCCTGGTGGGCTGCCGTCTCTGGGGTTGCACAGAGTTGGACATGACTGAAGCCACTTAGCAGCAGCAGCAGCAGGGTTCTTGATGAACTTCCCCGGTGACTCAGAGATTAAGAATCCCCTTGCCAATGCAGGAGACCAGGGTTCCAGCCCTGTGTCGGGAAGATCCCCTGGAGAAGGAAATGGCAACCCACTCCAATATTCTTGCCCGGGAAATTCCATGGATGGAGGAGCCTGGAGGGCTACAGTAGTCCACAGGGTCACAAGAGTTGGATACAGCTTAGCAACTAAACACCAATAACAGGGTTATTGGCATTCCCCAATCAATAGAATTGGCTAGAGACCAGGCAAGAAATTCAGGCAAGGTTTTATTGGGGCCCCTGCTGCAGCAGAAGGGAGAGCCAGAACAAACAACACTTTCCCTTGCTTGCTTGCTTGCTCCCCAGGCAGGGGCGAACTTCTTCTTTGTTGTGGGGAGGGTGGTGGTGTGTCTAGGGGTCTGGCTACAGGGGTGGCTTGGGTGTTTTGCCTTCCCTGTAGGTGGTGGTGTGTGCAGGGGGCATGTGCAATACCCGCTCCAGGCTCCTCAAAAGTGGCAACTGGGTTGTTTGGTCTCTTTGTATATTTTGGGGTCCAGAACTTGCCCCAGTACACGTGCGTGCAGTTATTTTTATCCCCATACAGTTGTCTGTATTTTGCTCCTGGAGTAAAGGAATGTCCAGGTGCAAGCATTATGCATTTCAGTAAAGGGTCCCAGATTCCAGCCTGTCTCATTCCTTTCCGAGAAACTCTACGCCCTTATTCTTGAGGAGTAGGGACTGAAAGTCTCTTCTTCTGAAACTTCTTCCCGGTGGACAGAGGCCACAGACCCTAGCCTACTATAGAGCTGGGCACAAGTCCCTCACTGACTGTTGCAAGGACCTGTAGGGACCTGGGCCACTTCTACTGAAAGGGGCTGAATTCTTTGAGCCATCATGAGCCTTCCTTCAAGTTGCTGGAGCCTATAAAGACACAAACTTAACCAAAAACTTAAACAAGGGCTAAAAAGGAGAACAACAATAGCCATTAAAGGGCATAGAAAGAGAAGGAATCAGGGTAACTTTGGGTTTCTTAGCTGTCAACCAGACAAGGGAGATGATATTGCCCCTACCAAAATGATGAAGCCACTTTGCCTGGGGCGTGTATTTCCTTAGTGTTAACTTTTACATGGCCAGGGGCATTGATCCAAGTGCAGCATGAAGTATTACAATAGTTAAGGCACAAACTCTATTCTCCCAGAAGGGCCAGACAGTTGTCAAGAACCACACCAGCCAAGGAAACGAGAGAGATCCCAAGTCCTGTTAAGGCTTCAGATAGGAGCCCACCCACTCCATCATTTTACTTACCTGTTATTGGTTTCTGTCTGTTTTTTAAATTATTTATTGACTGTGCTGGGTCTCATGGAGACACACGGGCTCTTTGTTGCTGCGAGTAGGCTTTCTTCGGTTGCGATGCAAGGGCTTCTCGTTGCAGTGGCTTCTCTTAATTGTGGAGCATGTCCTCTAGGGTGTATGGACTCGTTTGTTATGGTGCATGGGCTTAGTTGCCTAGTGGTATGTGGAATGTGAGATCTTAATTCCCACACCAGGGATCGAACCTACGTCCCCTGCATTAGCAGGCCGATTCTTAACCACTGAACCATCAGGGAAGTCCTAGATGGTACCTGTCTTTTGACTAGGTATCTCAGATCTTCCACTGGCTCACTGGTGCTTTGCTCTTCTGTTGTGACCTGCAGGGTTTCTGGTAGTAAAGCTTTGGTCTGGACAAATGTACCCAACTAGATATCCCTTGCAATTTGACAGCAGTGGGGATGGCTAAAATTACTTTATAGTTAAAGTAATAAAGACAAATTAGGGTTGGACTTCCAAAGTCCAATAATTGGTATAAGAAGGAGGCGATAATAATTTCATTTCAGCAATAATTATCTTCGGGAGAACTTCTTTCCAAGTTTTAAGAAGAACTTGGTCCCCAGGGTTGATTTATTGTTTAGTTTTGGCTTTTTGGCTGTACTGAGTCTTTGTTGCTTTGCAAGGGCTTTCTCTAGTGGTGGCTAGCAGGGCCTCAGTAGTTGAGGCTGTGAGCATAGAGAATGGGCTCAGTAGTTGTGGCACATAGGCTTAGTTGCTCTGTGGCAAGTGGGGCCTCCCCAGATCAGGGATCAAGCCCATGTCCCCTGCACTAGCAGGCAGGCTTTGTTTGTTTGTTTGTTTGCTACGCCGGGTCTTCATTACTGTGCATGCGCTTTCTCTGATTGTGGTGAGTGGGTGCTATTCTCTAGTTGCCCTGTGTGGGCTTCTCCTTGCAGTGTGTTCTCTTGTTGCAGAGCATGGGCTCTGGGGAATGTGGGCTTCAAGAGTTGTGGCACATGGGCCTAGTGGCCCCACGGCATGTGGAATCTTTGCAGACCAGGGATTGAACCTGTGTCCCGTGTATTAGCAGGTGGATTCTTAACCACTGGATCACCAGAGAAGTCCCTCCAGGGTTTATTTGCAAAGAAAAGGCTCCTTTCTCTGTAGTTTTAGTGTAAGCGGAGAGTGCCTTGTGGGAAATGTCCTAAAGTACCTTCTGAATTTGTCCTAGATTAATAATATATCTCAGGGCCTGGTTCACTTTCTCATCAGTGAATGTCAGTAAGAAAAGGCCTCCCATAGGCCGTTTCAGTGGGCTAAGTCTCAGATCACTCCCAGGGGCTATAAGGACCCTGAGGACTGCAATAGGAAGCAAGCTGGTCCAGAGTGCCTGAGTTTCTTGGCAGAGCTTTGCTAAGGTTTTCTTTAAAGTATGGTTCATTTTCCCTACCTTCCCTGAAGATTGGAGGTGTCAAGCAGTATGTAGCTTGTAGTTTATTCCTAGGGCCATTGTGAGCCCCTGTGTGATTCTGGCTATTGGAGAGGGCCCCTTATCACCCTGGAGGGACGTTGGAAGTCCAAACCAAGGAATTATTTCTTTATTAAGGGACTTACAGACATCCATAGCCTTTTCAGATCAGCTGGGAAAGACTTCACCCCATCCTGTGAAAGTATCAATAAACACTAGAAGATATTTATGTCCCAATCATGCAGACATTTGGGGGAAATCTAACTGCCAGTCTTCCCCTAGATATGTCTCTCAGCGTTGAATTGACCTGAAGAACGAAGTGGGTATTGGATGGATCTGTGGGTTGTTGCAGGCATATAAATCAGACAAGCATTATTTGTTTTATTGTTCTTTTACTGCCTCCCTGAAAAAGCCTTTGGCATCAAGTCCCATAGTGCATCATGTAAGCTCTTAGTGAGTTTCCACTGTTGGGCTTCAGGGATTAGAAACTTCGCTTCCTTCTTATACTAGTCTGTGCTTCAGTACTCATAGCCCAATTTCTCAGTGTTTATTCCCCTGGGGAGTACTGGGGGACTCTAGGGAGTTCAGGGAGGCCAATCACTAGAGCCAGATTTGTACAGGTTCCAGTTGACTGTTTTGCAGTTTGATCAGCTTTACTGTTCCCTTGGCTCACCGAAGGTCCATCCCTCTGGTGGTCCCTACAGTGGATTACTGCCACCCAGGTAGGGAGCTGCCCTGCTTCTAGAAGAGCCAGAACCAAATCTTTATGTCTCATGGGGGTATTAATAGCCGTTAACAGTCCTGTTTCTTTCCAAATGGCAACAGGAACATGTAGCACCTGGAGCCCATTTTTAGAATCAGTAAAATATTTAGTTTCTTGTTGTTCAGTCGCCAAGTTGTGTCTGACTCTCTACGACCCCATGAATTGCAGCACGCCAGGCTTCCCTGTCCTTCACTGTCTCCCTGAGTTTGCTCAAACTCATGTCCGTTGAGTCAGTGATGCCATCCAACCATCTCATCCTCTGTTGCCCTCTTCTCCTCTTGCCCTCAATCTTTCCCAGCATAAGGGTCTTTTCCAGTGAACCGGCTCTTTGCATCATGTGGCCAAAGTATTGAAACTTCAGCTTTAGCATCAATCCTTCCAATGAATATTCAGGACTGATTTCCTTTAGGATTGACTGGTTTGATCTCCTTGTGGTCCAAGGGACTCTCAAGACTCTTCTCCAGCACCACAATTCAAAAACATCAATTCTTCGGCGCTCAGCCTTTTTATGGTCCAGCTCTTTTTCACATGCATACATGAGTACTGGAAAAACTATAGCTTTGACTATAGGGAACTGTATCAGTAAAGTGATATCTCTGCTTTTTAATACACTGTCTAGGTTTGTAATAGCTGTTCTTCCAAGAAGCAAGTGTCTTTTAATTTCATGGCTATAGTCACTGTTCTCAGTGATTTTGGAGCCCAAGAAAATAAAATCTGTCAGTTTCCACTTTTTATCTATCTATTTACCCTGAAGTGATGGAACCAGATGCTATGATCTTCGTCTTTTGAATGTTGAATTTTAAGCAAGATTTTTCACTCTCCTCTTTCACATTCCTCAAGAGGTTCTTTAGTTCCTCTTCACTTTCTGCCATTAAAGTAATATTATCTGTATATCTGAAGTTGTTGATATTTCTCCCAGCAATCTTGATTCCAGTTTGTGCTTCTTCCAGTCCAGCATTTCTCATGATGTACTCTGCATATAAGTTAAATAAGCAGGGTGACAGTATACAGCCTTGACGTACTCCTTTTTCTATTTGGAACCAGTCTGTTGTTCCATGTCCAGTTCTAACTGTTACTTCCTGACCTGCATACAGATTTCTCAAGAGGCAGGTCAGGTGGTCTGGTATTCCATCTCTTTAAGAATTTTCCAGTTTGTTGTGATCCACACAGTCAAAGGCTTTGGCATAGTCAATGAAGCAGATGTAGATATGTTTTGGAATTCCCTTGCTTTCTCAATGACCCAACAGATATTAGCAATTTGATCTCTGGTTCCTCTCTTTTCTAAGTCGAGTTTGTATATCTGGAAGTTCTCAATTCATGGACTTGTGAAGCCCAGCTTCAAGGATTTTGACCTTAATCTTGCTAGCATGTGAAATGAGTGCACTTTCTTATCCTTCACTAATTGCAAAACTCTCACTGATACAACTAGTTCATCCTCTTGGGTGGCATGGCCTTGGCTTCTGTGACTTCATCTTGCCTACGACATACCCCACCTTTCAGGTTCTCATTTCTATAAAACTGCTCCCACCAGTTAATCGTTTGACCTCAGGGCCATCTAAAGGCTCATCTAGAAGATGGAGTAAATTTGTTCTGTGGTCTCTACATGTGTGTGCTCAGTTGTGTTTGACTCTTTGCAAGCCCATGGACTGTAGCCTGCCAGGCTCCTCTGTCTATGGAATTTTCCAAGCAAGAATACTGGAGTGGGCTGCCATTTCCTCCTCCATAGCATCTTACACTGATGCAATAAGTCTCCACTCTCAACCACTGAAAACAGCTGCCAGGTTCAGGGTTTTGCACACTTTAAAGTGATGTCTGTGGTGTCCCCTAGAAGGAACTAATATCTTGTGAACCTTCCTTCAGTCAACCAATGATGTCCTCTGATTTCCAGCACAGATTGTACCTGATGAGGGATTAATCATCTAAGTTGTCCCAGGGTGAGCTTAGAAACCTCATTTATCAACAGGGCTGTGGCTGCTACTGCCCCAGGGAGCTTGGCTGTCCCAGGACCACTGAGTCCAGTTGCTTTGAAAGATAAGGCACTGGCCTCTGATCTGGCCCCAGCTTTTGGGTCAGGACTCCTAGTGCTATCCCCGACTTGGGCTTGTCCTACTTTGGAAGCCCCAGTGCTGGTGCTCTACTCAACTCAGTCTAGAGAGTCTCAAAAGCCCACTGATGGTCATAGTGTCATTAAAGAGGTTCCGTTTCTCCTCCCTTTAGAGCCTCATATAGGATTTTGCTATAATTTGGAATCCAGATACAACAAAACCCAGTTGTCCTGAGAAAGCTTCAAGCTTCTCTCTTTTCATTGGAGATGGTAATGCACTAATGGCTATTTCAGTCTTTGGCCAGAGGTCATGCCTCTAGGGTAAAAAAAAAAAAAAAATCCCAAATATCAAAACCATTGCTGTGAGATCTGAACCTTGGTTGGAGAGGCTTTATATCCCCTTTTGCTAGAAAATTTAGGGCCCTAAATTTTGATCTGAATCTTGTCTAGTCTCATTACTTATCAATTATTATCAACATATTGTAAGCAGAGCTCCCTTCTCAAGGCTCAGGTCCCTCATTTCCCTTGCTAATGCATTTCCAAAAAGATGGGGGCTGTCCCCTCAAACCTGCTCTGTCTTGTATATTGGGTAGCCTCCAGCGTGTCAGGGCCCCTCTATTCAAAAGCAAAAAGGTAATGAGAGTTTGAATGGAGGGGAATAAAGAGAAGTGCATCTCTTTTATTTTGGTTTGAAACAGAGAAATACTGAGCACTTCCTGGCAGTTGACAGTCCATGGGGTCGCAAAGCGTAGGACACAACTAAGCGACTAAGCACAAGCACCCTGGCAGTTGGGTGAGGAGCATGCATGCTTTTGGACCGGTGGGTAAACAGGGATGATGGCCTCATTCACTGTTCCTAAGTCTTGCACAAACGAATACTCCCCACTAGGCTTCTGAATGGGGAGAATAGGGGTGTTGCAAGGGGATCGGCAGAGCCTAATGGTCTGTGTTTTAGGAATTTGCTGAGTAATGATTGGATTCCCCTTAGGGCCTCAGGCTTTGAAGGATATTGTCTCTTGCATGGGTATTTCTCCCCAGGCCTTCAGTTCAGTTCAGTTCAGTTGCTCAGTCATGTCTGGACTCTTTGCGACCCCGTGAATCGCAGCACACCAGGCCTCCCTGTTCATCACCATCTCCCGGAGTTCACTCAGACTCACGTCAATTGAGTCCATGATGCCATCCAGCCATCTCATCTTCGGTTGTCCCCTTCTCCTCCTGCCCCCAATCCCTCCTAGCATCAGTCTTCTCCAATGAGTCAACTCTTCTCGTGATGTGGCCAAAGTACTGTAGTTTCAGCTTTAGCATCATTCCTTCCAAAGAACACCCAAGGCTGATCTCCTTCAGGATGGAGTGGTTGGATCACCTTGCAGTCCAAGGGACTCTCAAGAGTCTTCTCCAACACCACAGTTCAAAAGCATCAATTCTTTGGCGCTCAGCCTTCTTCACAGTCCAACTCTCACACCCATACATGACTACTGGAAAAACCATAGCCTTGATTAGACGGACCTTAGCCGGCAAAGTAATGTCTCTGCTTTTCAATATGCTATCCTGGTTGGTCATAACTTTTCTTCCAAGGTGTAAGCGTCTTTTACTTTCATGGCTGCAGTCACCATTTGCAGTGAATTTGGAGCCCCCCAAAATAAAGTCTGACACTGTTTCCACTGTTTACCCATCTATTTCTCATGAAGTGATGGGACCAGATGCCATGATCTTCGTTTTCTGAATGTTGAGCTTTAAGCCAACTTTTTCACTCTCCTCTTTCACTTTTATTAAGAGGCTTTTTAGTTCCTCTTCACTTTCTGCCATAAGGGTGGTGTCATCTGCATATCTGAGGTTATTGATATGCCTTATTTTTATTGGGGGAACATGTTTTTATACTTCCTGGAATCGAGGGAAGCCAAACTGCAAGATCCACTTGTTCTCAAATTTCTTGGGGGAGGTCTTGGAGAATATTTTGACACTCAACAGGTAGATCATCTGAGGCTACTGATAGATACATTCTCTGTTCAGATTTTTTACATTCTTAGACTTCAGCCTGTCCTAAGAATATATTGTAGGCTTCCCTTGTGGCTCAGATGGTAAAGAGTTCACCTGCAATGCAGGAGACCTGGGTTCAACCCCTGTGTCAGGAAGATCCCCTGTAGCAGGGCGTGGCAATCCACTCCAGTATTCTTGCTTGGAGAATCCCATGGACAGAGAAGCCTGGTGGGCTACAGTCCATGGGGCTACATGGATGACTGGTGAGCTACAGTCCATGGGGTCACATAGGACATGACTGAGCAACTAACACACACATGAGGATATACTAGCTCCTAACTTATTTAGCAAATCTCTCCCAAGGAGGGAAACAGAGTATGCTAGCATGTGCAAAAAGAGTGAGTTAAATAATAAAGGACTGACTCTGCAGGCAGGGAGGCATAAACCACCTTACCTTTGGCTGTCCTCGCCTCCATCACATGAGGTCATGACTGGGCTGCCACATCAAGAGTGACCCAAGTCTCCACTGAAGTAATGAAGGTGAATCAAGCAGGATCTGGAGTCAGGCAGGCACTCGGGCCCCATCAGTTGGTGTGTGGGAATCTCTCAGCCAAGAGATTCACAAGGTACTGGGGCCAGTTGCGGTTGTCCCCAGGTGTCCCACAGGAGAGTGCTCAGGACATTCCTCCTTGCAGTGCCCCTCTTTCTGACAAAAGGTGCATTGGTTCAGGCTCAGGTTCATTTTTTGGTCATCTCTCCAGCCTCCTTGGCCTCCCAGGGTCCCCTCTGGTGGGTTAATCACAGCAGCCAAAAGCCATATTTTCTTCATTAGCCTTTTATCCTTACTGGCCTCCTTTGTTATATCTCTGTTGTTGCAGACCTTGAAGACTGCCTCTACTAAGGCTGACAGTGGGATTCGGGGCCCAGCCTGAAGCTTTTGTAATTGTATCTGGATGTCAGGAGTAGCCTAGGTGATAAAATTCATGGCCAGTATGTCCTTCACTTCTGTGGACTCTGGGTCTGTATTGGTGTCCTTCTTGAATGCTTCTCTCACCTGGCCCAGGAAGACTGGTTTTCATCATTTTCCTGTTCAACCCTCAGACTATCAGAATTTATGAGCTTCACCATACACCTTTTCGTTCCTTCTGATAGACAAGTAATATATTGTCTTATCCTAGCCTGGCCTAAATGATCTTCATAGTCCCCATATGGGTCATGTTCTGGGATTGCATCCCCACCCACCTGGCAAATTTAGTTGTGAGAATTGGTGGCCAGTAGGCCATCTACATCTTCCCTGGCCTTTCTCAGTATATACTTCATTTCATCCTGGGTGTAGCAGTGGGCCAGAATAACCATGCTGTCCTGCCAGGTGAGAGAGACTGCCAACCCCAGACTGACAAATAATCCCTAAGCTTGTCAGGGTCCTCTGAGATCCTGCCAAACCTCTTCTCACAGGTTAACCCAATTAGTTTAGGATCCCTCTTTGGGATCTTCCAGGGGCCCCTTGAAACACCCCAAAGTTAACTGGAAATCAAGAGAATTTTAATTAGAATTTGATATGTGAGGAGTTAATAAAAAAATTTTAAGAGTTTTAAAATACCCAGTTAGATCGAATCATGGGTTTCTGTGAAAAAATACTCCTTGAACTAAGGTGGGGGAAAAAATCCAAAATAAATATAGATCAATTAAAGGCACAGAAACTCACATTGTCCAACATTGAAAGTAGCATTCCAGGACAAATTTGTTCTCTTATGGCAGAGAGAAACCAAATCCAGGCATGTATCAGCCTACTCTTATTAAAAATCTATTTACCTAATTAAATTTAATCCAACTTTAGAAGACTTGGACCACATACAAAATTCTTTTCTCAGTGTTCCTCTTCCACAAATCAAAACTTTCTATAGTTGTATCTTGCCCCTTCTTTTCCTCATTCAGAAATAGCCAGCTGTAGGCCAAATCACCTTTTTTTTTCTTTCAACAAAATATATTTCCATTCCTCATACTTTCTTTTCTGAAAACAAATTCTACTTTCCTTAAGTGATCATGAACTGTCTTCTATATTAGCATTCTATAGATTGGTTAAGAACATCTCAAGTTGGCACCTAACACCTTTAGTTTTTCTCTCATGAGACACAAGGATTCCCTTGTGGCTCAGATAGTAAAGAATCTAGCTGCAATGTGAGAGACCCAGGTTTGATCCCTGAGTTGGGAAGATCCCCTGGAGAAGGGAATGGCAATCCACTCCAGTATTCTTGCCAGGAGAATTTCATGGACAGAGAAGCCTGGTGGGCTACAGTCCATGGGGTTGCAAAGAGTCAGACATGACTGAGCAACTACATTCTCACTTCTTTCTTTTTCACTTTCTTAAGACAAAAGTAGGTAAATTTAGATCTGTTTTGTAATTAACGTTTCAATACTTTATCTTATTTGAAATGGCCTGGATAGTCAATGAATTCCTATCACTTAATTTAATTTCAGTTTACCAAAATTTGGAGAGACTGTATTAGATGGACATTTCCAAAACAGAATTATTCCTATCGAGTTTACCCAAAAGTTCCTATCTCAGTTACATTTACTTAAAATTTTAATTGTATCAGGTTGTCTTCCTGTTGACAGATTTCATAACAAAAGCAATATGCACTTACTAACTCTCAGTAACCCTAAGAACAATGAAAGTATCGTACTTAATGTTTTGTTTTCCCCTTGGCTGCACTGAGTCTTCACTGCTACATGTGGGCTTTCTCTAGTTGTGGCAAGCAGGGGCTACTCTTCATTGCAATGTGTAGGCTCCTGGTAGCAATGACTTATTTTGTTGCAGACCACAGGCTCTAGGCGTGAAGGCTTCAGTAACTGCACCATGCCAGCTCAGTGGTTGTGGCACACAGGCTTCATTGCCCAGCAGCATGTGGGGTCTTCCCAGACCAGAGGTTGAAAGCAGTGTCCCCTGCATTGGCCAGCAGATTCTTAACCACTGGACCACTAGGGAATCCTGTACTTAATGTTGATAACTTTAAAGACAGATCTGTATTAATGACACCCACAAGCTTAAGCTAGCTCTAATACCAGATACTGATTAAATATTGAATATCTCCCAGATCACATGAACATTAAATGTTATCTGATAGTGTTGTTCAGTCGGTGAGTCATGTCTTACTCCTTCTGACCCCATGAACTACAGCACATGGGGCTGCTCTGTCCTTCACTGTCTCCTGGAGTTTGCTCAAACCTATGTCCTTTGAGTTGGTGATGCCATCCAACCATCTCATCCTCTATCAAACTCTTCTCCTTTTGCCCTCAATCTTTCCCATCATCAGGGTCTTTTCCAAAGAGTAGGCTCTTTGCATCAGGTGGCCAAAGTATTGGAGCTTCGGCTTCTGCACCGGTCTTTCCAATAAACAGGGTTAATTTCCTTTAGGATTGACTGGCTTGATCTCCTTGCTATCCAAGGACCTCTCAAGAGTCTTCTCCAGCACCAGAGTTAAAAAAAAATCTAATCTCTGACACTCAGCCTTCATTATGGTCCAACTATCACATCTATACATGACTACTGGAAAATCATACCTTTGACTATATGGACCTTCGTCATCGAAGTGATATCTCTGCTTTTTAATACAATGTCTAGGTTTGCCATAGCTGTTCTTCCAAGGACCAAGCGTTCTTTAATTTTGTAGCTGCAGTCACCATCTGCAGTGATTTGGGACCCAAGAAAATAGTCTCTCACTGTTTCCACTTTTTCCGCATCTATTTGCCATGAAGTAATGGGACCAGATGCCATGACCTTAGTTTTCTGAATGTTGAGTTTTAAGCCAGCTTTTTCACTCTCTTCTTTCAGCTTCCTCACAAGGCTCTTTAGTTCCTTTCTGCCACTTTCTGCCATTAAAGTGGTTTCATCTGCATATCTCAAGTTATTTATATTTTTTCCTGGCAATCTTGATTCCTGCTTGTGAGTGATCTAGCCCACATTTTCTCATGATGTATTCTGCATAGAAATTAAATAAACAGAACTGACAATATACAGCCTTTCTGTACTTCTTTCTCAATTTTGAACCAGTCAGTCAGTTGTACCATGTCCAGTTCTAACTGCTGCTTCTTGATCTGCATACAGGTTCTCAGGAGGCAGGTAAAGTGGTTTGATATTCCCATCTCTTTAAGAATTACTGGAGCTAATCAATGAATATAATAAAGTTGCAGGATATAAAATCAACACACAGAAATCCCTTGCATTCCTATACACTAACAATGAGAAAATAGAGAAATTAAGGAAACAATTCCATTCACCATTGCAAGAGAAAGAATAAAATACTTAGGAATACATCTACCTAAAGAAACAAAAGACCTATATATAGAAAACTATAAAACACTGGTGAAAGAAATCAAAGAGGACACTAATAGATGGAGAAATATACTGTGTTCATGGATCAGAAGAATCAATATAGTGAAAATGAGTATACTACCCAAAGCAACCTATATATTCAATGCAATCCCTATCAAGCTACCAACGGTATTTTTCACAGAGCTAGAACAAATAATTTCCACAATTTGTACAGTATTTTTCACAGAGCTAGAAAAAATAATTTTACAATTTGTATGGACATACAAAAAACCTCGAATAGCCAAAGCAATCTTCAGAAAGAAGAATGGAACTGGAGGAATCAACTTGCCTGACTTTAGGCTCTACTACAAAGCCACAGTCATCAAGACAGTATGGTACTGGCACAAAGACAGAAATATAGATCAATGGAACAACATAGAAAGCCCAGAGATAAATCCACACACCTATAGACACCTTATCTTTGACAAAGGAGGCAAGAATATACAATGGAGAAAAGACAATGTCTTTAACAAGTGGAACTGGAAAAACTGGTCAACCACTTGTAAAAGAATGAAACTAGAACACTTTCTAACACCACACACAAAAATAAACTCAAAATGGATTAAAGATCTAAACATAAGACCAGAAACTATAAAACTCCTAGAGAAGAACATAGGCAAAACAAGCTCTGACATAAATCACAGCAGGATCCTCTATGACCCACCTCCCAGAATATTGGAAATAAAAGCAAAACTAAACAAATGGGACCTAAATAAACTTAAAAGCTTCTGCACAACAAAGGAAACTATAAGCAAGATGAAAAGACAGCCTTCGGAATGGGAGAAAATAATAGCAAATGAAGCAACTGACAAAGAATTAATCTCAAAAATTTATAAGCAACTCCTACAGCTCAATTCCAAAAAAATAAATGACCCAATCAAAAAATGGGCCAAAGAACTAAATAGACATTTCTACAAAGAAGACATACAGATGGATAACAAACACATGAAAAGATGCTCAACATCACTCATTATCAGAGAAATGCAAATCAAAACCACAATGAAGTACCCTTTCACACCAGTCAGAATGGCTGTGATCCAAAAGTCTACAAGCAATAAATGTTGGAGAGAGTGTGGGGAAAAGGGAGCCCTCTTACACTGTTGGTGGGAATGCAGACTAGTACAGCCACTATGGAGAACAGCGTGGAGATTCCTTAAAATACTGGAAATAGAACTGCCATACAACCCAACAATCCCACTGCTGGGCATACACACTGAGGAAACCAGAATTGAAAGAGACACGTGTACCCCAATGTTCATCGCAGCACTGTTTATAATAGCCAGGACATGGAAGCAACCTAGATGTCCATCAGCAGATGAAAGGATAAGAAAACTGTGGTACATGTACACAATGGAGTGTTAGCCATTAAAAAGAATACATTTGAATCCGTTCTAATGAGGTGGATGAAACTGGAGCCTATTATACAGAGTGAAGTAAGCCAGAAAGAAAAACACCAATACAGTATACTAATGCATATATATGGAATTAGAAAGATGATAACGAGAACCCCGTATGCGACACAGCAAAAAAGATGTATGGAACAGTCTTTCGAACTCTGTGGGAAAGGAAGAAGGTGGGATGATTTGGGAGAATGGCATTGAAACATGTATAATATCATATGTGAAATGAATCGCCAGTCCAGGTTCGATGCATGATACAGGATGCTCAGGGCTGGTGCACTGGGATGACCCAGAGGGATGGTATGGGGGAGGGAGGTGGAAGGGGGTTCAGGATGGGGAACACGTATACACCTGTGGCAGATTCATGTTGATGTCTGGCAAAACCAATATAACATTGTAAAGTAATTAGCCTCCAATTTAAATAAATTAATATTAAAAGAATTTTTCACAGTTTATTGTAATCCACACATTCAAAGGCTTTATCATAGTCAGTGAAGCAGATGTAGATATTTTTTCTAGAATTCTCTTGCTTTCTCTGTAATCTAATGGATGCTAGCAATTTGATCTTTGGGTCCTCTGCCTTTTCTAAATCCAACTTGTACATATGGAAGTTCTCAGTTCACATACTGTTGAAACCTAGCTTGAAGGACTTTAAGCATTACCTTGTTAGCATGTGAAATGAGCCCAATTGTGTTGTAGTTTGAACATTCTTTGGCATTTCCCTTCTTTGGGATTGGAATGAAAACTGACTTTTCTAGTCCTGTGGCCGCTGCTGAGTTTTCAGAGTTTGCTAGCATACTGAGTACAGCACTTTCACAGCATCATCTTTTAGGATTTTAAATAGCTCAGTTGGAATTACGTCACTTCCACTAGCTTTGTTTGTAATAATGCTTCCTGAAAACTACTTGAATTCACACTCCAGAATGTCTGTCTCTAGGTGAGTGACCACATCATCGTGGTTATCCAGTTCATTAAGAACTTTTAAGTATAGTTCTTTTGCATAATCTTGCCACCTTTTCTTAATATCTTCTGCTTCCATTAGGTCCTTGCCTTTATTGTGCCCATCTTTGCATGAAATGTTCCCTTGGTATCTCTAATTTTTTTAAAGAGTTTTTTTTTAATAGTCTTTTCCATTCTATTTTCCTCTGTTTCTTTGCAGTATTCATTTAAGGCTTTCTTATCTTTCTTCGCTATTCTCTGGAACTCTGCATTCAGTTGAGTTGTCTTTCCCTGTCTCCTTTGCTGCTTTCATTTCTCTTTTCTCAGCTATGGTAAACCTCTTATATATTTCTGAGAATGCACATAAGCACTCAATTTCCTTTAAGCCAATGAAATACAGCTCATTTAAAAGTTAATTTTTACACAAAGACAGAACCAGAAATCTCATAGTTTCCCTGCTTAATTTAAAATGGCCTTCCCCTGCCTCAGTCTGGAAGACTACAGGTGAATCAGGTAGTTCCAGAGAGGCCAGCAGGCTAGTTACATTGCAAAGGCAGAGGAGAGATGCAAGCTCTTGTTTTCTCTTTTTGCTCTTTAAAATCCCAGTAAGTAACCCAGTGCTCAACTCTCAGGCAATGTGGGCTTGTTCGTATTTCAAGGTTTAAGTGCTCCACTGTGTCTACAATATCAGCAGAGACTTGCAGGAGCAGTTGGCCAGACAAAACTGCATCACAAAGATCTCAATGACAAAACTTGAAAACATAAACAAGGGTTTTCGGGATAAAGAGGACAAGAATGTAGGGGTGAGGACCGAGGGAGAGATAAAGAGAGGAGAGACAAAAAGAATGAAAATGAGAAAGAGACAGAGAGAGAGAAACTGACATTTCAACCCACCCCTGCAGGTGTCTATTCAGGCACCCACCTGCAGGCTTCCAGAAAGGACCAGTGAAGGATGGAGCACCCTGTCCACTGCCCACCAGGGTGATCAAGCCTGGAAAATAGACAGTTGTCCATCCTGTGTGGGACTGCAACCCACAGGTGGGCCTCTCGCCCACTTGGACACCGGTGTACAGAAATCTGCCACTTCAGCCCATCACCTCAGGGCTCCTCTTGGCAGCAGGAAATGAAGGTGAGAATATAGGGATGATCAGACTTCCAGCCACCACACATAATGAGCTTTGACCCCTATCACTCTCATAAATCTCTGGTCAGCTGGGAGTCCACTGGGCCAAGGTCTGCACGGTATGAGGAGAGCCTCTCCCACCTCTCTCGTCACTTGTCAAGGTGAGCCATTGCTGGCCAGAGGGAGCAGGTCTCACAAGCTCAGGTGTGAGCTCCCTGATGACCACACCCTCAGAATGACTGGACAGAAGTAAGAGAGGACGGAGAAGTAGAGAGATTTCAGGAGAGGAAAAGGGAAAATGGTGAGGGGACAGTGTTGCCTGAATGAGGGAACTGAGGCCCCCAGAGGCCAGGGAGGCAGAGTGAACAAACGTGGGTGACTCTGAACAAGAGGTTGAGACAGCCGCTTGTCACACACAAGGGAACCATGTGAGGTGTCCCAGAGGTGCCCAGATCTTTTCCTCAATAGGGAACATGCCCCATGTTGGGCACCACAAAATGTTACCAACCAGTGTTGTTGGCCTCCATCAATAAAAATAGATCAGAGGCCTGACTGGAAATTCAGGAAAGGCCTTACTGGGGCCCCTGCTGCAGCAGAGGGAAGCAAGGACAAACAGCAGTTTCCCTTGCTTGCTCCCTGAGAAAAGCCCACTTTAATTACCTTGGTTTATAGCCTTTACCCCAGCCATAACTTGTAGGAGTGAGGGAAAGAGCACCAGGCTATTTGAAGTAATGCTATGGCTCTGATATTTCACTGGCTCTGGCCCAAATTCTATCATGCTGCCAACACATCTAGGGGTTCTGGGCATATATGTATTTTATGGAAGATTTGGTAAAACTATCACAGAACCAGGAACCAAATGTCTAGGTAAGGGGGACTTAGCTTCAGTGGACTCCACTATAATAGAGATGAAAACACAGTGGAATAGCTTTGACAGAGTTGAAGCAGACAAAACAGCACGAAAGAACCCAGCATTGCCAAGACCCCCAATACATTTGATAAAATAAGAAAATACACGACATCGCCATGATTCTACACTCAGCCCAAACCAATGGGGAATAAATAATAGTGGTCCATGGTGGCTCAGATGGTAAAGCATCTGTCTACAATTCAGGAGACCAGGGTTCGATCCCTGGGTTGGGAAGATCCCCTGGAGAAGGAAATGGCAATCCACTCCAGGGCTATTGCCTGGAAAATCCCTTGGATGGAGGAGCCTGGTGAGCTGCAGTCCATAGGGTCACAAAGAGTCGGACACAACTGAGTGACTTCAATTCAATTTTTTTCTTTGCATGGGAGCATTAGACCTGCCACTGAAGCCATATTCGTTTCCTAAACTAAGTCTCAAAAACCAGTCTGTACCTTGCCCAACACAGAGCAGGCAAGGGAAGCAGTTCTTTTTAATTGAAATATTGTTGATTTACAATGTTATGTTAATTTCTGTTGTACTGAAAAGTGACTTAGTTATACACACAAATATATTCTTCTTCATATTTTTTCCATTATGGTTTATCCCAGGAGATTAGACAGCAGGACCTTGTTGTTTATTCATTCTTGATGTAATTATTTGCACCTACTTACCCCAAACTCCCAGTCCCTCCCTCCCTCTCCCACAGTGGCAACCACAAGTCTGTTCTATTTGTGAGTCTGTTTCTATTTTATAGATAGGTTCATGTGCCATGTTTTAATTCTACGTATAAGTGATGGCATCTGGAATGTCCTTTTTCTGACTTACTTCTCTTGGTATGGTCGCATCTAGTGGCTTCCATGGTTTTGCTAAAGGCATTGTTCCCTTCTTTTTATGGCTGAGTAGTATTCCATTGTACGTATGAGCCACACCTTCTGTGTCCGCTCTTCTGCTGCTGGACATTTAGGTTGTATCCATGTTCTGGCTATTGTGAGCAGTGCTACTATGAGCATAGCAGTGCGTGCATCTTTTTTAATTATAGTTTGTACAGATACATGCTTAGGAGTGGGATTGTTGGATCATATGACAATTCTATTTTTAGTTTTCTGAGTACCTTTCTACTATTCCCCATAGTGAAAGTGAAGTCGCTCAGTCGTGTCCGACTCTCTGCAACCCCATGGACTGTAGCCTGCCAGGCTCTTTGGTCCATGGAATTTTCCAGGCAAGAGTACTGGAGTGGGTTGCCATTTCCTTCTCCAGGGTATCTTCCCAACCCATGGATTGAACCCAGGTCTCCCACATTGCACGCAGATGCTTTACCATCTGAGCCAGCAGGGAAGCCCCTATTCCCCATAGTGACAACTTATATTTATTCCCACCTACAGTGTAGGAGGGTTCCCTTTCTCCATAAGCTCTTCAGCATTTGTAGGTTTTTCAATGATGACCATTCTGACTGGTATAAGGTTGTACATCATGGTAGTTTTGATTTGCATTTCTCTAATAATTAGTGACATTGAAGCATCTTTTCATGTGCCTGTGGTCAACTGTATGTCTCTGAGAAATGTCTTTAGGTCTTCTGCCTGTTTTTTGATTGAGCTGTTTTTTGTTGTGTTGAGTTGTATGTATATTTTAGAGATGAAGTTCTTAAGGTGGGGTCCAGGGAACTTCAGACTGGAGCAGGAGATCCCATGAAACTATTTTCATAATAATAAGACATTACTTTGTTCACTCACACTCTCACAAATGTGGATTTTTTTCAAAGTCTACATGACATGTTGCATCACACCAGTTACGAGACTCAGCCTGTTTCCTCTTATGTCAGGCATTAAAGATGTTTCAAAATGTAAAGGATGTCACTTTTTCTGGAAGATAACTTTTTCATAAACTTGTTTAAATCCAAGGACTTCCCTGGTGGTTCAGTGATCTATGCTTCCACCACAGAGGTTGTGGGTTCAACCTGTGGTCAGTGAACTAAGATCCTTACGCCATAAGGTGCAGCAGGAAAAAATTCCAGTGGGTTCACTAACATTAAATTATTAAAGTTTCCAAAAATTGAATTTCAAATAGAGTAAACATAGAAAGATATACCTACATAAAGCAAAAGTTCTCTGGCATCCTCCATTTTCAGTACAAAGGGGCCTTGAGACCAAGAAGTTTGAGAACTTCACTAATCCAAAGTCCCAGAGAACAGCTGTGCTCAGGGGAAAGCTTGTGGAACAGACTCTGTGAACAGAGAGCAGGCCACGAAGCAAGCCGCCAGTGAGATTTTCTGCCGATAACCAAAGTCTTGAAATATGAAAAGTCACTGTAGATAGCAAATGGTAAATAGCAAAGGATGTTGACAGTTATGAGAATAAAGACTGGTTTTAAGACCAGGGCCTGTTATACTTGAATTGTATCTTTTAAACTCAAGATGAATAACACAGTTGAGAAGAGGAAAAGCTATCAGAATTTAAGAGGCTGTGCCTTACAGATCATGTTTTAGAATTTAGCACAGAGACTAGCACACAGAAAGAGCTCAGTAAGCATGTGTTAAACAAACATGTGACTGATTATGAAATGAAGTTATGAGGTTCAATAAGGTGGAGAAAAAAATTGGCCATATCAAGAAAGGCTTATAACAGGGGGACTTGTTCTAGAGTCAGTTCTCAAGAGGGTTGAAGAAATGAGAAGAACTGAGATACAGAGCCGTCTCACATCCCCAGTAAGCCTCTCTCCCTCTCTTGCCTCATCTTGATTCCTTCACTTTCCTTTAAAGTCTGATTAGAGGAGGCTGTTGCAATCATTTGATCTCAAGCATCTTAATATCCTAGACTCACTATGACCTAAACAGAAGTTTTCATTCCCACCCCATGTCTTACTCACGGAAATGTGCTTCTGCACAATTCAACTTAATATTGTTCTTGACTCCTTTCCCGCTCAGGCCTTCCATCTAATTCTCTGGCATGTCCTGTGATTCTACTCCCAAAGCACATAATAAATTTATTCACTTCTCCCCATCACTACTTGATCACCTCGAAGTTTCTGGCTTAAAGAGTTTGATTGGGTTGTAGGGTGAGATTTTCTGTGAGAGCTCTACTTTCTCTGGGATTTCTCCTTGTCACAAGTTCCTGTTTGCTTTCTTGAATTTTTTTTCATATTTTAGCTTTTTTTCAAAGACCTCAAATGATAAGTAATAAAAACAATTTGAATGGATATAACCTCCATTTTTTTCCCCTTGAGAGATCACATCTCCTGAAGTGCAAACTGATGAAAGTCCCAGTTGTGTCCTGACACTTCCCCTTTTAATGCATCTACATACACTGGTGGTTTAGATACTGCAAGAGTACTTAGCTACAAAATGGATAATTTTTACATCTTGTATCTATCTATCTATATAGGTATAGCTATAAGTATAATTTGGACAATATATGATTTTAGGTTAATTTTCCTTATCATAGTGTTGGCTTGATTTAATTCCTTGTCATCAATTTTATTTCAGGTGTACTGTCCCTTTAACATTTTTTAAAATTGATGTATTGCTGATATACAATATTAGTTTCAAGTGTACAAGATGATTTGACATTTATATATAATATCACTGATAAATCTAGTAATAATCTGCCAACATACAAATTTACTATATGATAATATTGATGAAAGTGAAAGAGGAGAGTGAAAAAGTTGGCTTAAAGCTCCACATTCAGAAAACTAAGATTATGGCATCTGGTCCCATCACTTCATGGGAAATAGATGGGGAAACAGTGGAAATAGTGTCAGACTTTATTCTTTTGGGCTCCAAAATCACTGCAGATGGTGACTGCAGCCATGAAATTAAAAGACGCTTAGTCCTTGGGAGAAAAGTTATGACCAACCTAGATAGCATATTAAAAAGCAGAGACATTACTTTGCCAACAAAGGTCTGTCTAGTCAAGGCTAAGGTTTTTCCAATAGTTATGTATGGATGTGCGAGTTGGACTGTGAAGAAGGCTGAGCGCCGAAGAATTGATGCTTTTGAACTGTGGTGTTGGATAAGACTCTTGAGAATCCCTTGGACTGCAAGGAGATCCAACCAGTCCACTCTGAAGGAGATCAGCCCTAGGTGTTCTTTGGAAGGAATGATGCTAAAGCTGAAACTCCGGTACTTTGGCCACCTCATGTGAAGAGCTGACTCATTGGAAAAGACTCTGATGCTGGGAGGGATTGGGGGCAGGAGGAGAAGGGGACGACAGAGGATGAGATGGCTGGATGGCATCACGGACTCGATGGACGTGAGTCTGAGTGAACTCCGGGAGTTGGTGATGGACAGGGAGGCCTGGCGTGCTGCGATTCATGGTGTCGCAAAGAGTCGGACATGTCTGAGCAACTGAACTGAATATTAAGTCTATGAGTAATATTATTGACTATGTATTACATCCATTGTTGACTATTCTGTACGTTATATCCCTGTGACTTAGTAAGTCTGTACCTCTTGATCACCTGTACCTATTTTGTATGTACCACATCTTCTTTATCCATTCATCAACGGATGGTTGTCTCTTCATATAGTCCATTTAAACTAAAATTAATAGAATTAGTGGCTTGGTAACTTGGTAAAAGATATTCATATTGACCTTGGTTCAAATAATAAGTCTGCTACTTCCTATCTCTGTGAACTTGAGCACATCACTGAAGCTCTCTAAACCTCAGTTGCACATTCTGTAAAAGGAGGATGACAGTAGCCATGTCAAAGTTTGAGACAATTATATGAAATAACGCATATAAAGTGCTTAGCAGAGGACCTGGAATAGACTAGGGTATACCAACTCTTGCTTTTACTGGTTTACTTTTGGAATTTCTTTATACCTTATGTATAAACTATACCTATAAAAGCTAATGTTATTAAGCACTACCTAGTCTATTCCACCAGAGAAGGCAATGGCACCCTGCTCCAGTACTCTTGCCTGGAAAATCCTGTGGACAGAGGAGCATGGTGGACTGCAGTCCATGGGGTCGCTAACAGTCGGACACGGCTGAGCGACTTCACTTTCGCTTTTCACTTTTCTGCATTGGAGAAGGAAATGGCAACCCACTCCAGTGTTCTTGCCTGGAGAATCCCAGGGACGGGGGAGCCTGGTGGGCTGCCGTCTCTGGGGTCACACAGAGTCGGACACAGACTGAAGCTCGCAGCAGCAGCAGCACAAAGCATAGCTTGCAGGATCTTAGTTACAACCAGTGATTGTCCCAGGCCCCTGGCAGGGAGACCTCGGAGTCTTAAGCACTGGACCACCAGGAATTTCCCTGATTATGTTTTATATATAGTAGTGTTAATCCAGCTCCTAATTTATCCCTCCCCAAAAGCTTTCACCTCTGGCAACCATAACCATAGCATTTGTTTTTGAAGTGTGCAGAACCTGTTTCCATTTTACAAATAAATTCATTTGTATCTTTTTAGACTGCACATATAAGTGATAACATAGTTTTCTTTGTCTGCCTTCACTTAGTATAGTCTCTGAGTGAGTGAAGTTGCTCAGTCGTGTCCGACCATTTGCGACCCCATGAACTGTAGCCCACCAGGCTCCTCCGTCCTTGGGATTCTCCAGGCAAGAATACTGGAGTGGGTTGCCATTTCCTTCTCCATAGTATAGTCTCCAGGTCCATCCATATTGCTGCAGATGGAATTGTTTCATTTTCTTTATGGCTGAATACTATTCCACTGTTGATGGTGCCTGATTATTTTTGCTGCGCTGGGTCTTCTGCTGCACGCGGGCTCGTCTCTAGTTGTGGCAAGTCTCCAGTTGCAGTGTGCAAGCTGCTTCTGGCGGTGGTGGAGCAGAGGCTCTGGGCCCATGGCTCAGTAGTTGTGGCTCATGGGCTTAGATGTTCTGCAGCACGCGGGGTCTTCCCAGACCAGGGATGGAGCCAGCGTTCCCTTGCGTTGAAAGGAGGATCAAGTGGTTAGGGATAACCACTTGACCACCAAGGAAAGCCTGGTGCCTGTCTTTTGAATAGGTATCTCAGATCTTCCACTGGCTCACAGGTGTGCTGGCCCTCTTGTGTGACCTGACAGGTTCCTGGAGGTAAAAGCTGTAATCTGGACAGAGGTACCCAACTCGCTATCCCTTGCAGGTTGACAGTAGTTGGGTGGTATAGGTATCCTCCCTGTATCTACAGGTCGTATAGATACCCTCCCATTTTGGCAATAGTTGGTCTTTGGGGGAACCTCTCTTTCTAGTTTTAAGAAGGATTTGGTTTCTTTGTGAAGGAGCTGCTCCATTCCTGCAGTTTTCAGAGGGAGCTGGCAGGGCCTTGTGGGCCTAATCCTGGATCGCCTCCTGAGATTGTCTTAGATGAGTAATGTAGCTCAGAGCCTGGTTTACTTCCTCAACAGGAAAATGTCAGTAATAAGAAAAGGCCTCCAATATGTCATTTCAATGGGCTAAGTCTCAGACCACTCCTGGGGTCTACACGGACGCTCAGGACCGCAGTAGGAAGCAAGTTGGTCCAGGGTTCCTGAGTTTCTTGGCAGTGCTTGGCTTAGGTTTTCTTTCAAGTATGGTTCATTTTCTATACCTTCTTTGAAGACTTTGGGTGCTCAGAGATGCATAGCTGCTTATAGTCTATCTTATAGTTGCTTACAGTCTATCCCAAGGGCCATTGTGAGCCCCTGTGTGGTTTTGGCTGTAAGAGAAGGCTTGCTAACGTTTTCGAGGGACTTAGGATGTCCAAAGTGAGTGATTATTTCTTTTAAAAGAGCCTAATAGACTTCCATAGCTTTTTTAGATTGGGTGTGGAAAATTTCAACCCATCCTGTAAAAGAAAAACAAACACCAGAAAATATTTCTATCCTGATCCTGGGAGCATCTGGGTGAAATCTAACTTCCAGTCTTCCCCTGAATGTCCCTCCATGTTGGATTGGTCTGACTAAGGGAGAGGGTGTTGGATGGGACTGCAGGTTATTATGAGCACAAGCATTACTTGTTTTCCTGTTCTTTTAATCCCTCACTGAACTGGCCTATGGCATCAAGTCCTATACTGCATCCCTCCACAGTGAGTGGCATCCTGTAAGCTATCAGTTAGTTTCCACTGTTGGGCATCAGGGATTAGATCTTTAGCCTCCTTTTATACAGGTTTGTGCTTCCCTTCTAATAGCCCCATTTCTCTGTATTTTCTTGATCCTGTGGGATGTACTGGGGAAGGCTAGGGAGTTCAGGTGGCCAATCACTAAAGCCATAACTTGTTCAGGTTGCTGCAGTTGAGCTCCTGTTGCAATTGGATCAGCTTTGCTGTTCCCTTGGCTCACAGAAGGTCCATCCCTCATCTGGCCCCTACAGTGGTTCCTGTTACCTGGGTCAGGAGCTGCACTGTTTGTAAGTGAGCCAGAACCAAATGCTTATGTTTCATGGGAAATTTCTAGCAGTTAATATTTCTCTTTCTTTCTAAATGGCAGTGTGAGAGTGTAGCAAGTGGAACCTGTATTGAGTCAATAAAAATATTTAATTTCCTTTTCTTCCCCAGTTGCAAAGCAGTTGCAAAAGTCATTAATGCAGTTAGTTCAGCCTTCTTGGCTGATATCTGGGGTGGCAGAGCCTCGGCTTCTATGACTCCATCTAGACTGACTATGGCATGCTTTGCCTGTCAAGTTCTCATTTCTACAAAATTGCTCTCACCAGCAAATCATTCATCTCAGGGCTGTCAAGAGGCTCACCTAGAAGATCAGACCTGCTGGAGTAAATTTGTTCTGTGGTCTCTATGTGTGTGTGCTCAGCTGTGTCTGACTCTGCAACCCCATGGACTGTAGCCCAGCAGACTCCTCTGTCCATGGGATTCTCCAGGCAAGAATACTGGAGTGGGTTGCCATTTCCTCCTCCACAGCATCTCACACTGATGCAATAAGTCTCCACTCTTGGTCACTGGAAACAGAGTCAGTGGGTGTAGGGTCTGGCTCACCTTTAAGGTAATGTCCAGGACGTCTACTAGGAGGGCCTGATATCTTGTGAACATTCCTCCAGTCAAGCAATCATATCCTTGAGTTCAAGCACAGATGATACATGACAAGAGGTCAGTACAACTAAGTGTTGTCCCAGGGTGAGATTGGAAGCCTCACTGACCAGCAGGGCTGTGGCTGTTACTGCCCACAGGCAGGTTGGCCTCCCAGGGGCACTGGGGCCAGTTGTTGTGAAAAGTAACCTACTGCTCTCTGAGCCAGTCCCAGCTTTTGGCTCAGGACTCCTAGTGCTATCCCTGACCTCCCAGGAATGTATAAGGTAAAGGGCTTGTCCAGCTTTGGAAGCTCAGTACTGGCTCTACTCAGCTCAGTCTTAGAGTCTCAAAATCCTGCTGGTGGTTCTTGTTAGATTGCAAGGGTTCCATTTCCCCTCCCGTTAATGTCACATGTAAGGGTTTTGATGTAAGGCCATAATTTGGATCCAGATCAGACAGAACCCAGCCATTCTGAGAAAGCCTCAGAGTTGCCTCTTTCTAGCTGGAGATGGTAATGCACTAATTATTATTTTTCAGTCCATGATGGGGCTTATGTCCCTGGAGTCAAAACAAATCCTAAATATTGAATCCATTGCTATGAGATTTGTGCCTTGTTTAAAGAGGCTTTATATCCCCTTTTTGTCAGAAAGTTTAGGACTTAACAGTATTTTGATCTGAATCTTGTTTGGTCTCACTACTTAATCAATGCTCATCAAAATATTGAGGCAGAGATCCCCCACTCAAGGCTTAGTTCCCTTGCTAATGCATTTCTAAAAAGATGGAGGCTGTCCCGAAAACCCTGCAGAAATACTGTTGTGTGTACTGGGTATCCTTCAGGGTGTCAGGGTTCCTCCATTCAAAGGAGAAATGGTATTGAGAGTCGAGACGGAGGAGAATACAGAAAAGTGCATCTTTCAGGTCCAAACCAGAGAAATACTGGGTGCTCCCTGGCACTAGGGTGAGGAGGGTGTATGGGTTTGGCACCAGTGGGTGAAAAGGGATGACTGCCTCATTCACTGCTCCCCAGTCTGCACAAACCAACTCTCCCCGCTAGACTTCTAAAAAGTGAGAGTGAAAGTGCCTCAGTCTGTCCAACTGTTTGCAACCCAGGATTCTCTAGGCCAGAATAGTGGAATGGGTAGCCTGCCCCTTCTCCAGGGGATCTTGCCAACCCAGGGATTGAACCCAGCTCTCCCGCATTGCAGATGGATTCTTTACCAGCTGAGCCACAAGGAAAGCCCAAGAAGTCTGGAGTTGGTAGCCTATCCCTTCTCCAGGGGATCATCCTGACCCAGGAATTGAATCAGAGTCTCCTGCATTGCTCACAGATTCTTTACCTACTGAGCTATCAGGAAAGCCCAGACTTATGAACTGTGAGAACAGGGCTCATACAAGGGGATCAGCAGGGCCCAAATAATCCATGTTTTAGGAATTTTCTGACCAATGGCTGGACCTCCTCAGGGCCTCAGGCTTTAAACTATATTGTCTTTTCATTGGTATCTTTCCCCAGGTCTTAATCTTTTTAACTCTATCAGAAAAAATTTGGCACTATTTGATATTTTTGTTGTTTCATATATTGATTTTTTTAATTGAAATGTTCTTTTACAGTGTGTCAATCTCTGCTGTACAGCAAAGCAACTCAGTTTTACACATACATACATTTTTTTAAAAATATTCTTCTCCATTATAGTTTATCCCAGGAGACTGCATGTAGTTCCTCGTGGCACATCGCTTAATACTGTTGCTTATGCATCCTAAACACAACAGTTTGCATCTATCCCCTCCAAATTCCTAGTCTATCCCTCTCTGTCCACTCCAACCTTGTGAACCACAAGTCTGTTCTGTAGTCTGTGAGTCTGTTTCTGTTTCACAGACATGTTCATTTGTGTCATATTTTAAATTCCACATATAAGGGTATCACATGGTATTCTTCTTTCTCTTTTTGTATTTCACTTAGTAGGATAATCTCCAGTTGCATCCATGCTCTGCAAATGGCATCATTTTGTTCTTTTTGCAGCTGAGCAGAATGCCATTTATATATGCACTGTATCTTCTTTATTCATTCATCTATCGATGGACATTTAGGCTGTTTCCATGTTTCGGCAATTGTGAATCTGCTGTGAACATAGGGGTGCGTGTACCTTTTTTTCTCTTTTATTTTTTTAATTTTTGGCTGTGCTTGGTCTTCCTTGTTGCACACGTGCTTTCTCTAGTCTCAGCTGCTGGGGGCTACTCTTCATCGCAGGGCCCAGGCTTCTCATTGCTGTGGCGTCTCCTGTTGCGGAGCTTGGGCTTTAGAGTAGGGGCTCCATAGCTGTGGCACTAGAATCTAGTTTCTCACAGCATGTGGACTCTTCCTGGACCAGGGATTGAACCCGTGTCCCCTGCATTGGCAAGTGGATTCTTAACCACTAGACCACCAAGGAAATCTACATGTCTCTTTTTGAATTATAGTTTTGTCCCAGTGTATGCCCCAGGCCTTAGTTTTATTCTTTAATTTGTTTAGCTTTTGGCCATGCTGAGGCATGTAAGATCTTAGTTCCCCAACCAGGGATTAAATTCTCAGCCCAGGCATTGGTAGAGCGAAGTCCTAACCACTGGACTGCCAGGGAAGTCCCCTGGATATGTAACTTCTAATATATAGCATGCATAAACACTGAATTCAGGACCTCTGCAGGGTGAAGTAGGAAGGAGGGAAGTGAAACAAGGGTTAATCAGTGTTATCGTACGTGGGTGCTCATATGTGGGTGTCTGACTCTTTTGAGACCCCATGGACTATACAGTCCATGGAATTCTCCAGGCCAGAATACTGGAGTGGGTAGCCTTTTCCTTCTCCAGGGGATCTTCCCAATCCAGGGATTGAACCCAGGTTTCCTGCATTGTAGGTGGATTCTTTACCAGCTGAGCCACAAGGAGGCCACCTTTATTCTTTATATATTTATTAATACACAATATTTGTTTCTCTTTTTTGTAGGCACTTCACTCCGTATGATAGACTCTAGGTCCATCCATTTCATTACAAATGACCCATTTTTTTTAATGCCTGAGTAATACTCCATTGTATAAATGTACCACATCTTCTTTATCCTTATTTTTATCAGGAGAAGGAATTTTGTTCTTCTTGGCACTAAATTATCCCAAACTACAGGGTCCACCTCTCCTCTAATTTTTTAGAGGGTGTCCTGGAATATATTTTGATGACCAGC
The DNA here is from genome assembly GCA_917880005.1 of Nanger dama. Lineage (NCBI taxonomy): Eukaryota > Metazoa > Chordata > Mammalia > Artiodactyla > Bovidae > Nanger > Nanger dama. The sequence continues at coordinate 16,682,573 of CAKJTW010000028.1, read as the reverse complement.
AGGAAGGTCATTACTACCATTAGATGCATTTTCTGTTTGAATTCTTTGCCTTTTAGATTTCACCTATCCTAAGATTACTTAGCCCCTAATTTATTTAACAAATCTCTTCAGAGGAGGGGGACAGGGCCTTCTGGAATATACAGAAAGGAGTGAGTGGTGATAATGGTCCCGAGTCCATAGGCAAAGGGAGACATACACCACCTTCCCTTTGGCTGTCCGTCAACTCCCATCACAGTGCAGTCATGGATGGAGAGGGGCCGCTGGTCAATTCAGAACACAGCTGTGGCTCAGGTGTCGAAAGTAATTCTGTTTTCCTACCTGCCACGTCTAGGGTGACCTGAGGGTCTGCTGGAGCTATGAGGATAGATGGAGTGGGATCTGGAGCCAGGCAGGCCCTTGGCCCCATCACCCAGTGAGCAGGAGTCCCATTGGAGAGATTATCCATAAACAGGCGGATCAGGGTTGCTGTTCAGGTATCCCACAGTAGTATGCTCAGGACATTCCCCTTTCCAGTGTCCCTCCTTCAGGCAAAAGGCACTGGTTTCAACCCAGGTGGCTTCCTGGCTACCTGTTGGATCTTCTCACCCCTCCAGGCTCTCCTCCATATAGCAGATGAATCAGAGCAGACAAAAGGTGCATTTTCTTTATTAGCCTCTTATCTTTATTGGCCTCCTCTGATAAGTCTTAGTTCTTACAGACGTTGAAGGCCTCCTCTATCAAGGCTGACGATAGGATTTGGACCCAGGCTCAAAATGTAGTTTTCTCTTGATATCGGGCATAGTCTGGATGGTAAAATGCATGGCCGATATCAACCTCCTTTCTGTGGACTCAGGGTCTATATTTGTGTACATCCTAAATGCCTCTCCCCACAGGCTCAGGAAGACTGCCGAGTTTTCATCTTTTTCCTATGTAACCTCTCAGACCTTATCATAATTTATAGGTTTCACCATACATGTTTTCATTCCTTTTGATGGATAAGTTATATAATGTCTTATCCTAGCCTGGCCTACACAGTTTTCATATACCCGTGTGGGTCACGTTCTGGGACTGCATGCCCACCTTCCTGATACATACTGTGTGGATGGGTGGCCAGGAGACCATCTGTGTATCCCCCAACTTTCTCAGCATACCCTCCTTTTTCATCCCGGGTGCAACAGGGGGCCAGTATAAAGATGACATCTTGCCAGGTGAGACTGCCAACCCCAGCCTGACAAATTAATCCCTAAACTTGTCAGATATCTCTGAGAATCTGCCAAACCTCTCCTGACAGGTTAACTCAGTTTAGAATCTCTCTTTGGGATGCTCCAGGGGCCCCATGAGGCACCCCAAAGTTAACTGAAAGTCAAGAGAATTTTAATTGTGACTTGGGATTTGGTGAATCTATCAAATTTTAAAAGTTTTTAAATACCCAGTCAGATGGGAATCATAGATTTCTGTGAAACAATACTTCCCTTAAGAGAAATGGGGGAAAAAATCAAATATAGATCACACAGTTCAGTTCACTTAAGCCTCTCAGTCGTATCTGACTCTTTGTGACCCCATGAACCGCAGCACACCAGGCCTCCCTGTCCATCACCAACTCCCAGAGTCCACCCAAACCCATGTCCACTGAGTCGGTGATGCCATCCAACCATCTCATCCTCTGTCATCCCCTTCTCCTCCTGCCCTCAATCTTTCCCAGCATCAGGGTCTTTTCCAATGAGTCAGCTCTTCGCATCAGGTGGCCAAAGTATTGGAGTTTCAGCTTTAACATCAGTTCTTCCAATGAACACCTAGGACTGATCTCCTTTAGGATGGACTGGTTGGATCTCCTTGTAGTCCAAGGGACTCTCAAGAGTCTTCTCCAACACCACAGTTCAAAAGCATCAATTCTTCAGCACTCAGCTTTCTTTATAGTTCAACTCTCACATCCATACATGACCGCTGGAAAAACCATAGCCTTGACTAGATGGACCTTTGTTGACAAAGTAATATCTCTGCTTTTTAATATGCTGTCTAGGTTGGTCATAACTTTCCTTCCAAGGAGTAAGCATCTTTTAATTTCATGGCTGCAGTCACCATCTGCAGTGATTCTAGAGCCCAAAAATAAAGTCTGACACTGTTTCCACTGTTTCCCCGTCTATTTCCCATGAAGTGATGGGACTGGATGCCATGATCTTCATTTTCTGAATGTTGAGCTTTAAGCCAATTTTTTCACTCTCCTCTTTCACTTTCATCAAGAGGCTGTTTAGTTCTTCTTCACTTTCTGCCATACGGGTGTTGTCATCTGCATATCTGAGGTTATTGATATTTCTCCCGGCAAAAATATATTCATATTGACCTTGGTTCAACTCTCACATCCCACTTGTGTGACCTTGAGCAAGTCACTGAAGCTCTCTAAGTGTCAGATGCATATTCCGTAAAAGACAGGGTGTCGGGATCCATGTCAAAGTTTGAAACAATTATATGAAATGATGCATATAAACTGCCTAACAGAGTACCTGGAATAGACTAAGTAGTGCTCAGTAACATTAGTTTTTATGAGTACATTTTATACCTAAGATATAAAGGAATTCCAAAAGTCAACCAGTAAAGCAAGAGTTGGTAAATCACGTACCCAGGCCAAATCCAGCCTGCCACCTACTGTCACAAGTTAATTTTTATTGTAACACAGCCACATTCCTTCATTTATGTATTGTTTTTCACAGAATTGAATACCTGCAATAGACTGCATGGCCTGAAAGTCTAAAATTTTAGCACTGGGCCTTTACAAAGAATTTGCTGACCCCCAGTACAAGGAGGAGAAATTTAATTGGTCAAAGCAAAAGTAAGATTTGAAATGTGGATGTAACTATTTTCTAGTCAAAAATGAAAAAGGAAAATACAAAAGCTATCAAGCCCTTTCTCTCGCATGATTTGGTGAGAAACTAATAGCACTGGCTCAACCTGATCTGAGGAAGAGAGATGAACAAGATGTAGATAACCCAGAAGACTCCACTGAACTGCAGGCAACTGCAAAAACTTCCCCCAAGGCAGCTGTGAGGGGAGAAGAAAAGTCTGCACTCAGTGTAGGCCCCTGAGAATAACAGCAAAAGGATGAGAATAGCAAGTGAACAAACCTGCCTTTATTTGTGTGTGCGTGCTCTCACTTTAAAAAAAAAATTTTAATTGGAGGCTGATTACTTTACAGTACTGTGGTGGTTTTTGCCATACATTCACATGACTCAGCCATCCTGACCCTCCCTCCCCATCCCACCCCTCAGGGTCCTCCCGGTGCACCAGCCCTGAGCACCCTGTCTCATGCATCAAACCTGGACTGGCGTCCTGTCTTTAATAACCAGTTTTCTCCCCACAAAGATAGTGTCCACCATCTGAAAGATGCTGAAATTCATGGTCAAATTTCAAAGTTTTCCTCAGATAACTCCTCAGAATTGACAGGTAAAATGCAGTCTTCTGATAGTAGGTTCACTTGATGAATAAGTGAATTAAAAAAAAAATTAATGCTGCCTTTAGCCTCTTAGTTGCCAAAATCTAGCAAGATTTTTTTGAGATCTTTTTCTTCCAGTTTTACTGAGACATAACTGACATACAGCACTATATAAATTTAAATTGTACAGCACAATGCTTTGACTTACATATTGTCATGAAATGAGCACAGTAAGTTTAATAAACATCCATCATCTCATACAGATACAAAATAAAAGCAAAAATTCATTTTCCTTGTAATGAGAACTCTTGGATTTACTCTCAACAACTTTCATATTTCATAAACATCAGTGTTATTAATTCCACTGCTTTCTAATGCCTATTCAGTTCCCATTAGTCAGAAGTTATATGCGTGTTGTCATTTGTCATTCCGTATAGTGAGGTATTTCTTACTCCTTATCCTAAACTGTTACTTAAATTATAACTTTAATTTTCACAGACTTTTGCCTGCTCTCTACCTAAATTGTTCTCTTTTTAAATTTAATTTTTATAGTGGGGTATAGTTGAATTACAATATTATATTTGTTTCAGATATATAGCAAAGTGGGTCAGTTATTTAGATACAGAAATCTATTTTTTAGGTTCTTTTCCTATCTAGATTATTCATTTTATTATATTTTTAATTGGAGGATAATTACTTTTCAATATTGTGATGATTTCTGCTCTTCAATCAACATGAATCAGCTATAGGTCCCCCATGTCTTAACCCTCCCTCACACCTCCTTCCCCCTCCCTCCCCTCTAGGTTGGTGCAGAGCATCGGCTTTAAACTCCTTGCTTCATACAGCAAATTCCCACTGGTTTTCTACTTTACAGTGGTAATGTACCCTATAGGTTATTAATAGAGTTCCCTGTGCTATGCAGTAGGTCCTTGTTGATTATCTAGTTTATTTTATTTTTAAACCTATATATTTATTTATGGCCATACTACATGGCTTGCAGGATCTTAGTTCCCAGCCGAGGATTGTCCTAGGCCCTTGGCAGGGAGACCTTGAAGTCCTAAGCATGGGCCACCAGGAACTTCCCTGGTTATCTATTTTGTATGTAGTAATCCCAACTCCTAATTTATCCCTCCCCTAACCTTTCATCTCTGTCAACCATAGCATTTGTTTTTGAAGTCTGTGAGTCTGTTTCTGTTCTGTAAATAGATTCATTTGTATCTTTTTAGATTCCACCTATAAATGATAGCATAGTTTTCTTTGCCTGCCTTCACTTAGTATGATAATCTTTCATTCAGTTGCTCAGTCATGTCTGACTCTTTGCGACTCCATGAATTGCAGCACGCCAGGCCTCCCCTGTCCATCACCAACTCCCGGAGTTCACCCAAACTCATGTTCATTGAGTTGGTGATGCTATCCAGCCATCTCATCCTCTGTCGTCCCCTTCTCCTCCTGCTCCCAATCCCTCCCAGCATCAGGGTCTTTTCCAATGAGTCAACTCTTCCCATGAGGTGGCCAAAGTATTGGAGTTTCAGCTTTAGCATTAGTCATTCCAAAGAACACCCAGGACTGATCTCCTTCAGAATGGACTGGTTGGATCTCCTTGTAGTCCAAGGGACTCTCAAGAGTCTTCTCCAACACCACAGTTCAAAAGCATCAATTCTTTGGCACTCAGCCTTCTTCAGAGTCCAACTCTCATATCCATACATGACCACTGGAAAAACCACAGCCTTAACTAGACAGACATTTGTTGGCAAAGTAATATCTCTGCTTTTGAATGTGCTATCTAGGTTGGTTATAACTTTCCTTCCAAGGAGTAAGCGTCTTTTAATTTCATAGCGGCAGTCACCCTCTGCAGTGATTTTGGAGCCCCCAAAATAAAATCTGACACTGTTTCCACTGTTTCCCATTCTATTTCCCATGAAGTGATGGGACCTATCCATATTGCTGCAAATGGCATTTCATTCTTCTTCATGGCTGAATACTATTCCACTGTATATATGTGTGTGTGTATGTATCTAGAAAGACTGAAAGGGAAATGGCCATGGACTATTGTATCAGAAATCCCACTTTTTGGCAAGGCTTTACTGGGGCCCCTGCAGCAGCAGGGAAGATTAAGAACAAACAATAGGTTCCCTAACTTACTGACTCCCTAAGGGAGGCCAACTTATTGCTTGTATGGTCGAAGGTAAGGGAGTGTCCTGCGGTCAGGGCTAGGGTGGCTTGGGTGCTTTGCCTGTTCCTTAGGTGGTGCTGTGTGCATGGGGCAAGTGCAGTACCCTGCTTTTCCTCCCAACACTCTGCTTCTGCTCCTTGCTCTTCAAAAGTGGCATTTGGGTTTTTTCATCTGTATGTATCTTTTCTTGATAATTTGCCCTAACTGTGCATGCAGGCAGTTAGTTTTAGTCCCATACAGTATCTTTGCATTTTGTTGTTCTAGGAAAATGTGTTCAGGTGCAAGCATCGTGCACTGCAGCAAAGGCTCCCAGGTCCCAGCCCATATCATTGCCCCCAAAAGAGTCTACACCCTTTTTCTAAAGGGAGCCAAAGTTCTCTTCTGAAACGTCTTCTTCCTGCAGACCCTAGCCCACCCAAGAGGTGTAGAAGTCTCTTGTGACTGTTCCAAGGACCTATAGGGACCTGGGCCACTCTCCACTGGAATTGGCTGAATTCCTTGAGCCCTCATGAGCCTTACTTCAAACTGTTGGAGGATAAAAGACACAAACTTAATCAAAAGGTTCAACAAACAAGGGCTAAAATGGAGAGAAGGATCAATGGGCAATAACGGCCTAGAAAGGGAAGGAACCAGGTTAACTTTGGGCTTGCTTAGCTGGTGACCAGACAAGGGAGGCAATATTGTCCCTGCCAAAATTATGAAGCCACTCTGCCTAGGCTTATATTTCCTTAATATTAAGTTTTACATGCCCTGTCCTATTGATCCAAGTGCAGCATTAAGTATTAGTTATTGCACAAACGCTATCTAGTGCTGCTAGAAGGTTTACTGAAGAGCCAGATGATTGTCAAGAACAACATCAGCCAAGGAAATAAGAGACGTCCCAAGTCCCATGAAGGCTTCAAACAGGAGCCAACCCAATACAACATTTTACTTATCTGTTGATGGTGCCAGTCTTTTTTTTTTTTTTAAGCATTTAAAAAATTATTCATTTTTATTTTTTGCTGAACTTGGACTTTTCTGTAGTTGGGGGAGGCAGGAGCTACTCTCGAGTTGGTTGCAGCGTGCAAGCTTCTTGTTGCAGAGTACAGACTCTAGGCTCCTGGGATCAGTAGTTGTGGTGCACGGCCTTAGCTGCTCTGCAGCATGTGGGGTCTTTCCAGACCAGGGATTGAACCAGTGTCCCCTGCATTGAATGGAACATTCTTAACCGCTTGACCATCAAGGAAGACTGGTGCCTGTCTTTTGAATAGGTATCTCAATGGCTATTCTCAATAGGTATCTCAATAGATATTCCAATGGCTCACGGGTGTACTGTTCCTCTTGTGACCTGCAGGGATTCTGGGGATAAAATTTTTAACATCAACAATTGTACCAAACTAGATATCCCTCGCATTTGACAGCAGCGGGAGTGGTTAAAATTAATTTATGGGCATCCTCTTCCCATTTTGACAATAGCTGATCTAGAGGGGACCTTTCTTTCCAGGTTTTAAAAAGGATTTGGTTTCTTTGTGAAGGAACTGCTCTGTTACTATAGTTTTCAGTGGGAGCTGGCAGTGCCTTGCCTTGTGGGCCTAATCCTGAGTCGCCTTCTGAACTTGTCCTGGATTAGTAATATATCTCAGAGCCTGATTCACTTTCTCATCAGTGGATGTCAGTAGTAAGAAAAGGCCTCCTGTAAGTCATTTCAAATGGGCTGAGTCTCTGACCACTCCTGGGGGCTACATGGACCCTGAGGACTACATTAGGAAGCAAGCTGGTCCAGGGTTCCTGAGTTTCTTGGCAGAGCTTTGCTAAGGTTTTTTTAAAAGTATGGTTCATTCTCTCTACCTTCCCTGAAGACTGGGGCTGCCAGGGCTGTGTAGCTTGTGGTCTCGTCCTAGGGCCATTGTGAGGTCCTATGTGATTCTGGCTATAAGGGAGGGCCTGTTATCAATCACTCTTGAGGGACTTTGGAAGTTCAAACCAAGGAATTATTTCTTTTAAAAAGGACTTACAGACATCCATAGCCTTTTAGATCTGGTGGGGAAGGCCTCAACCCATCCTGGCAATGTATCAAGTACCAGAAGATATTTACATCCTGATCATGGGGCAAAGTTGGGTGAAATCTAACTTCCAGTCTTTCCCTGGATGTCCCTCAGTGCTGGACTGGTCTGACTAAGGAAGAGGATGTTGGATGGGTCTGTGGGTTATTAAGGGCATATAAATCACAGGGAAGCATTACTTATTTTACTCTTCTCTTAGTGAAAGTGAGTGAAGTCACTCAGTCGTGTCCGACCCTTTGTGACCCCGTGGACTGTAGCCCGCCAGGCTCCTCCATCCATGGGATTTTCCAGGCAAGAATACTGGAGTGGGTTGCCATTTCCTTCTCCAGGGGATCTTCCCGACCCAGGGATTGAACCCACGTCTCCCTCATTGCAGGCAGACGCTTTAACCTCTGAGCCACCAGGGAAACCCCTCCTAAAAAAGCCTTTGGTATCAAGTCCACAGTGCATCTCTCCCAAAGTGTGTGGCATTGGTTAGGTTCTTACAGTTTCCACTGTTGGACTCAGGGATTAGAACCTTAACCTCCTTTTCATATCGGTCTGTGCTTCACTTCTAATAGCCCCATACCTCAGCATTGTCTTGTTCCTGTGGGGAGTGCTGGGGAAGGCTAGGGAGTTCAGGGGGCCATTCACTAGAGCCATAACTTGTTCAGGTTCCAGTTGCCTGTGCTGCAGTTTGATTAGCTCTGCTGTTCCCTTGGCGCACAGAATTTCCACTCCTCTGATGGCCCCTACAGTGACTGCTAGTCATTCGGGAGCTTCACTGCTTCTGAAAGAGCCAGAACCGAATCTTTATGTTTTCTGGGGGAATTTCTAGCAGTTAATATTTCTCTTTCTTTCCAAATGGCAGTATGATTGTGTAGTATGTGGAACCCCTATTAAGAGTCAATAAAAAATTTCTTTATCTTCCCGAATTGCAAAGTTCACATTAATGCAATTAGTTCAGCCTTCTGGGCTAATGTCTGGGGTGTGGCATGGCTTTGGTTTCTGTGACTTCATCTAGACTGACTGTGCCATAACTTGCCTGTCGGGTTCTTATTTCTACAAAATTTGTCCCATCGGTGAATCATTCAAATGCAAGGCTGAAAAGAAGCTCATCTAGAAGATCAGACCTACTGGAGTAAATTTGTTCTAGGGTCTCTATACACTGATGCAATAAGTTTCCACTCTCAAACACTGAGCAGAGTTGTTGGGGTCAGAGTATGGCACACCTCCAAGGTAATGTCCAGTGTGTCCATCAGAAGGGCTTAATAGCTTGTTAATCTTCCTTCAGTCTACCGATGATGTCCTTTGACTTCCAGCACAGATTGTACCTGATGAGGGGTCAGCACATCTAAGTAATGCCCCAGGGTGAGCTTCAGTTCAGTTCAGCTCAGTTCACTCAGTCATGTCCAACTCTTTGTGACCCCAAGGACCACAGCAGGCCAGGTCTCCCTGTCCATCACCAACTCCCGGAGTTTACCCAAACTCATCTCCATTGATGCCATCCAACCATCTCATCCTCTGTCGTCCCCTTCTCTTCCTGCCTTCAATCTTTCCCAGTGTCAGGGTCTTTTTAAATGAGTCAGCTCTTTTCACTCTTCGCTCTTCAACTCAACAGGTGGCCAAAGTACTGGAGTTTCATCTTCAACATCAGACCTTCCAATGAACACTCAGGACTGATCTCCTTTAGGATGGATTGATTAGATCTCCTTGCAGTCCAAGGGACTCTCAAGAGTCTTCTCCAACACCTCAGTTCAAAAGCATCAATTCTTCGGTGCTCAGCTTTTTTATAGTTCAACTCTCACATCCATATGACTACTGGGAAAACCATAGCCTTGACTAGATGGACCTTTGTTGACAAAGTAATGTCTCTGCTTTTTAATATGCTGTCTAGGTTGGTCATAACTCTCCTTCTAAGAAGTAAGTGTCTTTTAATTTCATGGCTGCAGTCACCATCTGCAGTGATTTTGGAGTCCAAAAAATAAAGTCAACCACTGTTTCCCCATCTATTTGCCATGAAGTGATGGGACCGGATGCCATGATCTTAGTTTTTTGAATGTTGAGCTTTAAGCCAATTTTTTCACTCTCCTCTTTCACTGTTATCAAAAGTCTCTTCAGTTCTTCTTTACTTTCTGCCATAAGGGTGATGTCATCTGTGTATCTGAGGTTATTGATATTTCTCCTGGCAATCTTGATTCCAGCTTGTGCTTCATCCAGCCCAGCATTTCTCATGATGTACTCTGCATGTACATTAAATAAGCAGGGTGACAGGATACAGCCTTGAGCTTGGAAGCCTCATAACAGGACTGTGGCTGCGACTGCCTGTAAGCATCTTGGCTGTCTCAGGACCACTGAGTCCAGTTGTTTTGAAAAGTCAGGCCCTTGTCTCTGATCTGGTCCCAGCTTTGGGGTCAGGACTCCTGGTGCTATCCTTGACCTCCCATGAATGCAGAGCAAAGGGCTTGTACAACTTTGAAAGCCCCAGTGCTGGCACTCTACTGACTCAGTCTTTGGAGTCTCAAAGCCCTGCTGCCCGTCCTTGTGCCATAGGAGGGATTCCCTTTCTCCTTCCTTTAGTGCCTCATGTAGGGGTTTTGCTATAAGTCCATAATTTGGAATCCAGATAAGACAGAACCCAGAACCCAGCCATTCTGAGAAATCCTAGGAGTTGCCTCATTCTGGTTGGAGATGATAACGCACTAATCGTTGTTCTTCAATCTATGGCTAAGGCTCATGCCCCTGGAGTCAAAACAAATCCTAAATATTGAATCCACTGCTATAAGATCTGTGCCTTGGTTAGAGAGTCTTTATATCCCCTTTTTGCCAGAAAATTTAGGACCTAAAAGTATTTTGATCTCAATCTTGCTTGGTCTTACTATTTATCAATAAATTATCAACATACTGTAGCAAGTTCCCTTCTCAAGGCTCTATCCCCTTGCTAACCCATTTCCAAACAGATGGGGGCTGTCCCCAAAACCCTGAGAAATGCTGTCGTGTGTACTGGGTATCTATCCTTCAGGGTGTCAGGGCTCTTCCATTCAAAGGCAAAATGTCATTGAGAGTCTGGATGGAGGTAATTACAGGGAAAAATGCATCTTTGAGGTTCAAAACAGAGAACCACTGGGTGCTCCTGGCACTGGGTGAGGAGGCTGTATGGGTTTGACACCAGTGGGTGAACAGGGATGACTGCCTCACTCACTGCTCCTAAGTCTTGCACAAACAGGTACTCCCTGCTAGACTTCTGAATTGGGGAGGATGAAGGTGTTGCAAGGGGACTGGCAGGACCCAAATAGTCCGTGTTGTAGGAATTTTTTGACCAGTGGTTGGATCCCCCTCAGGGCCTCAGGCTTTAAAAGATATTTGTCTCTTTCAGTAGTATCTTTCCCCAGGTCTTAATCTTTTTTTTTTTTTTTAACTCTATCAGAAAAAAAAATGACAATGTTTAATGTTTTTGTTCTTGTTTCATGTATTGATATTCTTTTTATTTCTTTGTAGTTCTTTTACAGTGTGTGTTAACCTCTACTGTACAGCAAAGTGACTCAGTTTTACACATACATACTTTCCTTTTTTAAAATATTCCTTTCCATTATAGATGATCTCAGGAGATTGGACATAGTTCCTTGTGGTATACATTAGACCCTTACTGTTTATGCATTCTAAATGTAATAGCTTGCATCTACCTGCCCCAAACCTAGCCTATCCCTCTCCTCCCCTGCTCCACCTGTGAACCACAAGTTTGTTTTCTAGTCTGTGAGTCTATTTCATAGACATGTTCATTTGTGTCATAGTTTAAATTCCACATATCAGGGGATATCACATATTTTTCTTTCTCTTTTTGTACTTAGTATAATAATCTCCAGTTGCATTCTGCAAATGGCAGTATTTTGTTCTTTTTATGGCTGAGTAGAATGCCATTTATATATGCACTACACCTTCTTTATCCATTCATCTATTGATGGACATTTCGGCTGTTTCCACGTTTCGGCTATTGTGAAGCTGCTATGAACATAGGTGTGCGTGAACATTTTTGTTTTTTTATTTTTGGCTGTGCTTGGCCTTCTTGCTGTGCACATGCTTCCTCTACTCTTGGCCACTGGGGGCTACTCTTCATCGCAGTGCTCAGGCTTGTCATTGCAGTGGCTTCTCTTGCAGCAGAGCTCAGGCTAGAGCGCAGGCTCAATAGTTGTGGCACACAGGCTTAGTTTCCCAGGTCATGTGGACTCTTCCTGGACCAGGGATCCAACTCGTGTCCCCTGCATTGGCAGGTGGATTCTTAACCACTAGACCATCAGGGAAGTCTGCATATATCTTTTTGAATTATAATTTTGTCCATGTATATGCCTCAGGCCTTATTCTTTATTCTGTAAAATTATTTATCCTTTAGCCATGCTGCATGGCATGTGAGATCTTAGTTCTGCAACCAGAGATCAAATTTGCAGCCCATGCATTGGCAGAGTGGAGTCCTAACCACTGGACTGTGAGGAACGGTAACTCACCCTGAATATGTAACTTCAACTAATATATTACATAGTATGCTGCTGCTGCTAAGCCACGTCAGTCGTGTCCAACTCTGTGCGACCCCATAGATGGTGGCCCACCAGGCTCCTGTCCCTGGGATTCTCCAGGCAAGCATACTTGAGTGGGTTGCCATTTCCTTCTCCAGTGCATGAAAGTGAAACGTGAAAGTGAAGTTGCTCAGTCCTGTCCAACTCTTCGTGACCCCATGGACTGAAGCCTACCAAGCTCCTCCATCCATGGGATTTCCCAGGCAAGAGTACTGGATTGGGTTGCCATTGCCTTCTCTGACATAGTGTGCATAAACACCAAATATAGAACCTCTAGGGAATGAAGTCGGAAGGAAGGAAATGAAACAGGGAGGGGTTAAGCAATATTCTTGGTATGTGGGTGCTCATTTTTCTTTATATCTTTCATAAGTCTAAAATATTTCTTTCCTTTTTAAAAATTGAAGCATAGGTGATTTATAATATTAGTTTCATGTGTATCCCATAGTAATTCAAAATTTTTATAGATTATACTCCATTTAAAGTTATAAAATATTGGCTATATTCCCTGAACTAACAGTATATCCTTGCAGTTTATTTATTGGCATATAATTGCTTTATGTTATTGTTTCTGCTGCACAACATGAATCATCTAAATGTATACATGTCTGGGCTTTCAAACCAATCAATCCTAAAGGGAACCAATCCTGAATATTCACTGGAAGGACTGATGCTGAAGCTCCAATACTCTGACCACCTGACGTGAAGAGCTGACTCACTGGAAAAGACCCTGATGCTGGGAAAGATTGAGGGCAGGAAGAGAGGAGGCAACAGAGCATAAGGTGGTTGGATGGCATCACCATCAATGGATATGAGTCTGACATGAGTTTGAGCAGACTCTGAGAGATAGTGAAGGAAGGGAAGCCTGGCGTGCTGCAGTCCATGGGGTTACAAAGAATCACAACTTAGCGACTGAACAATAACAATAATCCAACTTCCCAGGTGGTGCTAGTGGTAGAGAACCTGCCTGTCAATGCAGGAGATGTAAGAGATGCAGGTTCAGTCCCTCGGTCAGGAAGATCCTCTGGAGGAGGGCATGGTAACCCACTCCAGTATTTTTGCCTGGAGAATCCCACGGAGAGAGGGGCCTGGCAGGCTACAGTCCATAGGGTTGCAGAGTTGTACAGCACTGAATTGATTTAGCACGCAAGCATACATATATCCCCTCCCTCTTGAGACTCCCTTCCACCACGGTCCCCATTCTACCAAGTCATCACGGAGCACTGGTTGAGCGCCCTGTGCTATAAGCAGCTTCCTGTTAGCTAACTGTCTTACACATGGCAGTGTATACGTCAGCGCTACTCTCCAGTGCGTTCCAGCTTGTCCTTCCCCAACCCCTACAGTGTCCGTGTGTCCATTCTCCACAATTGCATCTCTATTCCTGACCTACATATAGCTCATCAGTACCATTTTTTCCAGATTCCCTATATATGCGTTAACATACGGTATTTGTTTCTCTCTCTCTGACCTATTTCACTCTGTATGACCTACTTCACACAGAATCGGTCCATCCACATCACTACAAATGACCCAATTTTGGTTTTTTAATGGCTGAGTAATATTCCATCTTAGGTACCACAGCTTCTTTACCCATTCATCTGTCAATGGACATTTAGTTTTCCTCCATAACCTGGCTGTTGTAAATAGTGCTGCAATGAATACTGGGGTCTATGTGTCTTTTTGAATTATGGTCTTCTCGGGGTATATGCCCTGTAGTGATTGCTGTGCCCCAGGCTTTAATCTTGTTTTTATCAGGGGAAGGAATTTTGTCCTTCCCGGCACCAAGTGATCCCAGACTACACAATCCACCTGTTCTCTCATTTCTTAGAGGATGTCCTAGGCTATATCTTGATGACCATGAGGTGGATCATCTGGGGCCACCGCTACCACCAGAAGCATTTTCTCTTTGAATTCTTTACCACCTTGGATTTCACTTAAGACTCTATAGCTCCTAATTTATTTAGCAAATCTCTCCCGAGGAGAGGGACAGGGCATTCTAGCATATATAGAAAGAAGTGAGTAGTGATAATGGACCCAAGTCCACAGGCAAGGAGAGACATAAACCACCTTTCCTTTGGCTATCCATCATCTCCCATCACATTACAGGCAAGGCTGGAGAGGGGGCTGGCTGGTCAAGTCTGAACAAAGCAAATGGCTCAAGTGTCTGAAGAAATTCCGTTTTCCTACCTGCCACGTCTAGAGTGACCTGAGGCTCTGCTGGAGTCAAGAGGAGGATCAAGTAGGATCTGGAGACAGACAGGCACTTGGGTCCACCATACAGCATACAGGAATCTCATTTGAGAGATTATCACAAAACTGAGGCTGGTCAGGGATACCCCTTGGGCATCCCACCCCAGGGTGCTCAGGACATTCCCCCTTCCACGGTCCCTCTTTCAGACAAAGGCACACCTGTTTCAGCCCAGGTGGCCTCTTGACTATCTTTTGGACCTTCTCACTCCTTCTCACCACCCCCTCAGGTGGTGGAGGAACCAAAGCAGACAAAAGTTGCGTTTTCTTAATTAGCCTCATCCTTATTGGCCTCCTCTGTTAAGTCTCGGTTGTTATAGACCTTAAAGGCCTCCACTGTCAAGGTTGACAGTGGGTCTGGGGCCCAGCCTGAAGCTTTTGTAATTTTCTCTGGATGTCAGGAGTAGCCTGAGTGGTAAAATGCATGGCCAGTATGTCCCCCTTCTGTGGACTCTGGGTCTGTACTGGTGTCCTGCCTAAATGCCTCTGTCACTCAGCTCAAAAAGACTGCCTGGTTTTTATCTTTTTCCAATGTAAACTCTTGGATCTTAGAATTTGCATGTTTCACCATACACCTTTTTAGTCCTTCTGCTAGACAAGTAATACAATGTCTCATGCTAGCCTGGCCAACATGGTCTTCATAGGCCTGCATGGGTCATGTTCTGGGATTGAATCCCCACCCACCTGATAAACTGATTGTGGACTGGTGGCCAGTAGGCCATCTGCATGTTCCCCAGCCTTTCTCAGTATGTGCTCCTTTTCATCCTAGGTGGGCCAGAATACCACGATATCCTGCCACATGAAAGAGACTGCCAACTGCAGCCTGACAAATTCATCCCTAAACTTGTCAACTTCTCCTTGCAAATTAACCCAAGTAATTTAGGATCTCTCTTTGGGATGTGCCAGGCACTTGAGCAAACTCCAAGAGATAGTGAAGGATAGATAATGGAAGGATAGTGAAGTGACGTGAAGGATAGTGAAGGATAGATAATGGACTTGGGTCCTTTATCACTACTCACTCCTTTCTGTATATGCCAGAATGCCCTGTCCCTCTCCTCGGGAGAGATTTGCTAAATAAATTAGGAGCTATAGAGTCTTAAGTGAAATCCAAAGTGGCAATAGGTGGGCTAGAGTCTGTGTGGTTGCCAATAGTTGGACTCTACTAAGTACGCACGCACGCGCACACACAGGAGACCCTTGAAGCACCCCAAAGTTAAATGGAAGTCAAGAGAAGTTCAATTAGAATTTGATATTTGGAAAGTCTGTCAGAAATTTGTAAAAGTTTTAAAACTCCCTGCCAGATAGTATCATGGGTTTCTGTGAAATAATACTTATTCCTTGCTGTAAGTTAGGGAAAAAAATCAAAAGTATATGTAGATCAGTTAAAGACACAGGAACTCACATGATCTGTTCTCTAAAGCAGCATCCAGGACTCAGCATTGTTCTCTCAGGAGAGAGGAACCAAATCCAGTCCTGCATCAGCCCATTCTTTAATAAAATCCATTTGCCTAATTAAATTTAACCCAACCTTAGAAATCCTGACCATATACAAACTCTTTTCTCAATGTTTCTCTTCTGCAAACCTTCTATAACTTTCTGTAGCCAAACTTTCTCCCTTGTTCTTTCCCCAGTCAGAAATCGCCAGCTCTAGAACAAAATATGGTGAAAGAAATGGCAACCCACTCCAGTATTCTTGCCTGGAGAATCCCAGGGACAGAGGAGCCTCAAGGGCTGCCAACTATGGGGTCGCACAGAGTCGGACACGACTGAAGCAACGCAGCAGCAAGAGCAGAACAAAATCACCCATTTTCCTTTCAACAAAATATATTTCCCCTCTTCATACCTTCTGCTCTGAAAACACATCCTACTTAAGCAACCATTTCCATTCATTGGTAGAGAACATGTCGAGATGGCACCAAGCATCTTTAGCTTCTGTCTCACGAGACAACGAAAGTAGGTGAACTAAGACCTGTTTAGCAATTAATGTTCCAATATTTTATCTCACTTGAAATGGCCTGAATATCCAATTAATTCCTCTCATTTAACTTAATTTAGTTTCAAATTTGGCTTCTCTGGTAACTTAGATGATAAAAATCTACCTGCAATGCGGAAGACTTGGGTTTGACCCCTGGGTTGGGAAGATCCCCTGGAGAATGGCATGGCAACTCACTCCAGGATTCTTGTCTGGAGAATCCCCATGGACAGAGGACCCTGGAGGGCTATAATCCTTGGGTTGGACACGACTGAGCGACTAAGCACACACAGTTTCAAATTTCTCAAAATTTGGAGATACTGTTTTAAACATAATTATTCCTATAGTTTACCAAAAACTGCTTATCCAAGTTACATTTCCTTAAAAATTTAATCATATCAAGTTATGTTTCCCTGTTGACAAGTTTTATAACAGGAAAATATGCACTTATGACTTCTTATAACTCTATGTAAAGTGAAAATATCATCCTTAATATTGATAACTCTAAAATATCTGTATTAATTAAAGCCACAGGTTTAAGCTAGAAAAGTTAATTTCTACAGAACCAGAGATCTCAGTTTCCCCACTTGTATTTAAATGGCCCTCTTTTCCCCTCAGTCTGAGGGACTACAGATGAATCAGATAGTTCCTGAGAGCCCAGGCAGAATAGTTACATTGCAAGAGCGAAGGAGGGGAAAAGGCAAGCTCCTGTCTTTTCTTTTTGTTCTTCAAAATCGCATGAGTAACCCAACAAGGCTGAGTCCAAGGTAGTGTGGGCTGTTTGTATTTCAAGGTTTCAGTGCTCTGCCATGCCCACAATGACTGCAGAGATTTGCAGGAGCAGCTGGACAGACAAAACTGCATCATATACGATACCAATGACAAAACTTAAAGACACAGATGAGAAGTTTTCAGGATAAAGAGGAGTGGAGTATAAGGGTGAGGACCAAGGGAGAGGTGAAGGGGGAGGGACAGAAAAGACTGATAATGAGAAAGAGACAGAAAGAGAGAGAGATTACCATTGCAACCCACCCCCTGGGGTGTTTAATCCAGCACCAACTGCATGCTTCCAGAAAGAGAGAGAGATTACCATTGCAACCCACCCCCTGGGGTGTTTATTCCAGCACCAACTGCGTGCTTCCAGAACGGCGGCCCACAGGTGGGCCTCGCACATGTATACCAGTGTACAGAAATCTGCAGCTTCAGCCCGTCCCCTGTGGGACTTCTCTCCGCAGCAGGAAACAAAGGTGAGACTATTAGGATGCTCGGACTTTGAGCCGCTGCACACATGAGGTTTGCACCTGTATCCCTCTCTTGAGTCTCTGGCCAGTGGAGGCCCTGGACCAGGGTCTGCACGGTGCGAGGTGAGCCCTTCCCGCCTCTGCTTGTCGTCCTTCACGGTGAGCGGGCCGAGCTGGGAAGTGATGTGTGGCTGCCCCACTTCCACTCTTTCAGAAAGAGAGGACAGAGAGTGAGGAAGCAGAGAGATTTCAGGAGAGGGCGAGGGACAAAGGGAAAATGGTGAAGGAAAAAGGACAAGGGGAGAGGAGAAAGCATTGGCCGAGGGAGGAAACTGAGGCCCTAGGGGGTGAAAGGCAGACTCAGCCTTGGAGATGCTGAACAAGAGGCTGAGGTGGGCACTTGTCACCCATGGGGAAGCTGCATATGGTGTTCACGGAGGCACCCAGATCCTCTCCCCAGAGAGGGACAACTGCCCTGTGTTGGCCACCACAAAGTTTGTTACTGACCACAGTTCTTGTCCTTTCCCAGTCAATAGAAATTGATCAGAGGCTGGACAAGAAATCCAGGCAAGGCTTTACTGGGGCCTCTGCTGTAGCATGGGAAAACAAGATCAACTATGCAAGTGAGGTTGCATTGTTCCTTAATGGGGTGAGGGTAGGGGTGTCTCCAGGGGTCGCAGTTACATGTGCGGGGGGCATGCGCAGTACCCTGTTTTTTCTCTTGACATCCTGTCTTGTTCCAGGCTCCTGTCAAGTGGCAATAGGGTTTTTTTAAACCTCTTTGTATTTCGGGGTCCAGAATTTGCCCCAGGTGCATATGCATGCAGTTATTTTCTGTCCCATACAGTTTGTTCGTATTTTGTTGCTGGAGGAAAGATGTGTCCAGGTGCAAGCACTGTAGCATGAAGGAAAGGGTTCCAGGTCCCAGCCTGTCTCAGTTTTGGAAGTGAATTTTTTTTTCTTATGTTCTTTTCTCAATTGTCAGTTATTATTACATATAATTGCAAACTATTTTTAAATTGATTTTATATTCTCTAATTTTGCTTAATCCATTTATTGGTTTTAGTAGGGGTTTTGTGTGTTACTTGGGATTTTCTACATATAAAGTCATATCACATGTGAATAGAGATAATTTAACTTCTCTTTCAATTTGGATGCCCTTTGGCTTGTTCTTGCTGAAGTGCTCTGCCCATGACTTCTAATACCATGGTTAATAGAAATGGTAAAACATATCTTGGGCTTAGGAAAACCCTTTTATCTTTCACCTTTGAATATGACATTAACTGTGGGGCTTTTAAAAAACATGTTGAGGAATTTCTCTTTTACTCCTAGTTTGTTAAAGAGTTTTTCACAATGAAAGGATATTAAAATTTGTCAAATGGATTTTCTGTAGCAATTGAAAATATCACATGGGGTTTTCCTCCATTCCATTAATGTGGTATATTGCATTTCATACACTGTACCATCCTTTCATTTCAAGAACAAACCCCACTTGAAAAGAACAGTGCTGCTGCTGCTGCTGCTAAGTCGCTTCAGTCGTGTCCAACTGTGTGTGACCCCGTAGACGGCAGCCCATCAGGCTCCCCCGTCCCTGGGATTCTCCAGGCAAGAACACTGGAGTGGGTTGCCATTTCCTTCTCCAATGCAGGAAAATGAAAAGGGAAAGTGAAGTCTCTCAGTCGTATCCGACTCCCAGCGAGCCCATGGACCACAGCCCACCAGGTGCCTCCATCCATGGGATTCTCCAGGCAAGAGCACTGGAGCGGGGTGCCATTGCCTTCTCTTGAAAAGAACAATAAAACTGATAAATCTTTCGCCAGTGACTAAGAAAAAGACAGGATTCAACTACTGAATCAGAAATGAAAGTGGTGCCACCACTACCAATTTTATAGAAATGAAAAGCATTGTGAGAGAACCAGGAACAATTGTACATCAATAATTGGATGATCTAGATGAAATGGACCAATTCCTAAAAATACACAATCAAGAAGACTGGATAATGAATGGAAAATCTGAATAAACCTACAACTAGTGTGGGATTGAATCTATAATCAAAACCCTCTCAACCAAGGAGAGTCCTGGACCAGGTGCTTCCCTGTTGATTCTATAAACCATGTACAAAGAGCTAGCACCACTGCTTCTCAATTTCTTCCCAAAAAACTGGAGAGGAAAGGACATTTTAAACTCGTTTCATAAGTCCAGTGTCCCAATGCAATGATGTCCACACTGATACCAATGCAAGACAGTGATACTACCAGGACAGAAAACTACAAGCAAATATCCCTTATAAATATTGATGCAGATGTCTTCATCAAAATAGTGGCCAACTGAATTGATCATCATTTTAAGAAATTATACACCATAACCATGTGCATGCCTCCTCCTAGCATCATTCCACCACCACTGGATTCTCAAAGCTAGAAATTCAATTTCCCTTTTGAACCTAAGTATCACTTTATCTCTACTTTCATAATATCATTTTAACCTGTATTATAGTTATTTGTATATAGCATGTTTCTCAGATTTTCCTCTGTATTTAATCATGTAACCTGTAAATAACAAGAAATTTTTTTCCTTTTTAATCATAATTTCTTTCCTTGGCCAAGACTTGTAGCTACTTATAACATAGCAATGTGTCTAATTTAAGCAAAAAGTAGATTGTTTTAAATTATTTGAATTAGATTACTAAAACTACAGGGGTAGGAGATGCCGAGCTTGGATGCAACAAAGCAAGGAAAAATGCTGCCACTCAATATTTGTGAATAGATGCCAGAAACTCTGCCGTAGAGGGCACAGAAAGCTAGTTGCCACCATCATGAGGCTTGCAGAAAGATCCATGTGCAAATGATGCCACACATTGCTCTCAGGTGGGTTTGTGTGGTAAAAACCTAAGTGGATTCCTACAGACAGGAAGTCTTAAAATTGTTGTAGCTTTCAGTCTACTTGGTACAGCAAAATAAGAATTGGAATGGGTAGAGTGAGTCTTTCTAAACTGTCTGCCATGTACCTCTTTTCTTTTTCTTGTTATATTTACCAGGACCTTGACACCATTTTTTAAAAATTGCAGTGTAGTTGCTTTACCATGTTGTGTTACTTTCTGTTGTACAGCAAAATGAATCAGCCACACAGATACACGTATCTTCTCTTTGAATTTCCTTCTCATTCAGGTCACTACAGAGCATTGAACTCCATGCTATACAGTCGGTTCTCATTACTTGTCTTTTTATGCATAGTGGCATATATATGCCAATCCCAATCTCACTCCATCCCACCCTTCCTCAACCCCCTCAGTATACGTCCATTTATTCTCTTTGTCTGTGTCTCTATTTCTGCTTTGCAAATGAGTTCATCTGTACCATTTTCCTAGATTCTGCACATATGCATTATTATATGGTATTTGTTTTTCTCACTCACTCGACTTGTATGATGGTCTCTAGATCCATCCACGTCTCTACAGTTGGCACCGTTTTGTTCTTTTTTATGGCTGAATAGTATCCCATTTTATATAGGTACCACATCTTCTTTATCCATTCCTCTGTTGATGGACATTTAGGTTGCTTCCATATCCTGGCTATTGTAAATAATGCTGCAGTGAACACTGGAGTGCATATATCTTTTGAATTATAGGGTTTTTCCAAGTATATGCCCAGGAGTGGGGTTGCTGGATCATATGGTAGTTCTCCTTTCAGTTTTTTCCCCCCCCACCCAAGGAAACTCCATGCAATTTCCATAGTGATCCTACTAATTAACATTCCCACCAACAGTGTAAGAGGGTTCCCTTTTCTCCACACCCTCTCTGGCATTTATTATTTGTAGATTTTTGATGATGGCCATTCTGACTGGTGTGAGGTGATATCTCTGTAGTTTTCATTAATTTCTCTGATAATTGGAGATGTTGAGCATCTTTTCATGGTTGTTGACCATTTGTATGTCTTCTTTGCAGAAATTTTATTTAGGTTTTTTTGCCTGTTTTTTGACTGTATTGTTTATTTTTTTGGTATTGACCTGCATGCGCTATTTATATTTTAGAGATTAATCGCTTGTCAGTTGCTTCATTTGCAAATATTTTCTCTCATTACGAGGGTTGTCTTTTTGTCTTGTTTGTAGTTTCCTCTGCTGCACAAAAGCTTTTAATGTTCATTAAGTACCCCCCTTTCCCCCATTACTCTAGGAGGTAGGTCAAAAAGATCTTTCCATGATTTATGCTTGACATTATTTTGAATGGAAGAAGTATTAGCAAGCATTTGACCTTACTTCCTACGGTTTCCCAGGTGGCTCAGTGGTAAAGAATTCACCTGCCAATGCAAGAGACATGGGTTCGATTCTTGAGATGGGAAGATCCCCTGCAGTAGGAAATGGCAACCCACTCCAATATTCTTGTCTGGAAAATTCCATGGACAGAGGAGCTACTGGTGGGCTATAGTTGATGGGGTCACAAAGAGTCAGACATGAATTGAGCATGAGCATGAGCTGGAATCCTTAAAAACATGTTTCACAATCAACTGTGGTACTACTAGAAGTTTATAGTTCAGTTCAGTTCAGTTGCTCAGTTGTGTCCGACTCTTTGCGACACCATGAATCGCAGCACGCTGGGCCTCCCTGTCCATCACCAACTCCCGGAGTTCACTCAAACTAATGTCCATTAAGTCAGTGATGCCATCCAGCCATCTCATCCTCTGTCGTCCCCTTCTCCTCCTGCTCCTAATCCCTCCCAGCATCAGAGTATTTTCCAATGAGTCAACTCTTTGCATGAGGTGGCCAAAGTTCTGGAGTTTCAGCTTTCGCATCATTCCTTCCAAAGAACACCCAGGGCTGATATCCTTCAGAATGGACTGGTTGGATCTCCTTGCAGTCCAAGGGACTCTCAAGAGTCTTCTCCAACACCACAGTTCAAAAGCATCAATTCTTTGGTGCTCAGCTTTCTTCCGGAGAAGGCAATGGCACCCCACTCCAGTCCTCTTGCCTGGAAAATCCCATGAATGGAGGAGCCTGGTAGGCTGCAGTCCATGGGATCGCTAAGAGTTGGACACGACTGAGCGACTTCACTTTCACTTTTCTCTTTTCACTTTCATGCATTGGAGAAGGAAATGGCAACCCACTCCAGTGCTCTTGCCTGGGGAATCCCAGGGACGGGGGAGCCTGGTGGGCTTCTGTCTATGGGGTCGCACAGAGTCGGACACGACTGAAGCGACTTAGCAGCAGCAGTAGCAGCAGCTTTCTTCACAGTCCAGCTTTCACATCCATACATGACCACTGGAAAAACCATAGCCTTGATGGACCTTTGTTGGCAAAGTAATGTCTCTGCTTTTCAATATGCTATCTAGGTTGGTCATAACTTTCCTTCCAAGGAGTAAGTGTCTTTTAATTTCATGGCTGCAGTCACCATCTGCAGTGATTCTGGAGCCCCCAAAATAAAAGTCTGACACTTTTTCCCCATCTATTTCCCATGAAGTGATGAGACCAGATGCCATGATCTTCGTTTTCTGAATGTTGAGCTTTAAGCCAACTTTTTCCACTCTCCTCTTTCACTTTCATGAAGAGGCTCTTTAGTTCTTCTTCACTTTCTGCCATAAGGGTGATGTCATCTGTATATCTGAAGTTATTGAAATTTCTCCTGGCAATCTTGATTCCAGCATGTGCTTCCTCCAGCCCAGCATTTCTCATGATGTACTCTGCATATAAGTTAAATAAGTAGGGTGACAGTATACAGCCCTGACGTACTCCTTTTCCTATTTGGAACCAGTCTGTGGTTCAGTGTCCAGTTCTAACTGTTGCTTCCTGACCTGCATATAGATTTCTCAAGAGGCATGTCAGGTAGTCTGGTATTGCCATCTCTTTCAGAATTTTCCACAGTTTATTGTGATCCACGCAGTCAAAGGCTTTGGCATAGTCAAAAAGCAGAAATAGATGTTTTTCTGGAACTCTCTTGCTTTTTCAATGATCCAGCAGATGTTGGCAATTTGATCTCTGGTTCCTCTGCCTTTTCTAAAACCAGCTTGAACATCAAGGAGTTCACGGTTTACATATTGCTGAAGCCTGGCTTGCAGAATTTTGAGCATTACTTTACTAGCATGTGAGATGAGTGCAATTGTACGGTAGTTTGAGCATTCTTTGGCATTGCCTTTCTTTGGAATTGGCATGAAAACTGACCTTTTCCAGTGCTGTGGCCACTGCTGAGTTTTCCAAATTTGCTGGCATATTGAGTGCAGCACTTTCACAGCATCATATAATCTTATTAAGGAAGTTCCCTTCTACTTCTAGTTTCCAAGTTTTTAAAAATCATTTATGGATGTCAAACACCTTCCTCAACAATTAACATCACATTTATTAAGGCTGTGGATTCAATTAACAGATTTTATTTTACTTTTAATTGGAGTATAGTTGATTTACAGTGTTGTATCAGTTTGTACAGCAAATTGATTTAGTTATACATATACATGTGTGTTAGCTGCTCAATCGTGTCTGTCTCTTTACAACTCCATGACTATAGCCCTCCAGGCTCCTCTGTCCATGCAATTTTCCAGACAAGAATACTGGAGTGTCCTGCCATTTCCTACTCCGGCGGGGGGTGGGGGGTGGGGTCCCAACCCAGGGATGGAACTGAGTCTCTCACACTGCATGCAGACTCTTTGCCATCTGAGCCACCAGGGAAGCCCATAAATATATATAATATCCTTTTTCAGATTCTTTTCTCATATAGGTTACTATAGAATATTAAGCAGAGTTCCCTGTGCTATACAGTAGGTCCTTGTTGGTTATCTATTTCATATATAATAGTGTGTGTGTCTCAAGTTCCTAATTTATCCCTCCCACACATTTTTCCTTTGGTAACCATAGATTTGTTTTCAAAATCTGTGAATCTATTTCTATTTTGTAAATAAGTTTATTTGTATCATTAATTTAGATTCCTTATGTAAGCAATATCATATGATACTTCTGTTTCTCTGTCTGGCTTACTCCACTTAGTATGATAATCTCTACATCTATCCATCTTGCTGCAAATGCCATTATTCCACTCTTTTTATGGTTGAGTAATAGTCCATTGTATACAGGTACCACTTCTTCTTTATCCATTTCTTTATCAGTGGGCATTCAAGTTACTCCCATATTTTGGCTATTGTACATAGTGCTGCAATGAACACTGGGATACAGGTGTCTTTTTGAATTATGCTTTTCTCTAGATGTATGTCCAGAAGTGGCAATGCTGGATCATATAGTAGTTCAATTTTTAGTGTTTTAAGTAACCTCCCGTACTGTTTTTCATAGTGGTTGTACCAATTTACATTCCCACCAACAGTGTAGGAGGGTTCCCTTTTCTTCTTCTCTTTATTGTTTGTAGGATTTTTAAGAATTAATTTATTTTTGGTTGCACCGGGTCTTCACGGGGGCTCATAGGCTCTTTGTTGCTGTGTGCTAGCTTTCTCTAGCTGTGGTGAGTGGGCTTCTCATCACAGTGGCCTCTCTTTGTCACAGAGCACAGGCTATAGAGTGCACAGGCTTCAGCAACTGTGGCTCGTGGGCTCTCGAGTGTGGGCTCAGTAGTTATAGCACACCACCTTAGTCGCCCCTTGACATGTGGGATCTTAGTTCTGCAACCAGGGATCAAACTAGTATCCCCCTGCACCGACAGGCAGATTCTTAATCCCTGGACCACCAGGGTTAAGTCCCCCTGTTTGTAGGGGCTTAATTTATTTAATTTCTGGTTGTGCTGGACCTTTGTGGTTGCACGGGCTTTTCTCCAGTTGTGGTGTGTGGAGGCTCTTCCCCAGTTGTGGTGCTCGGGCTTCTCATTGTGCTGGCTTCTCTTGTTGGGGAGTGTGGGCTTTATGGCACAGGGGCTTCGTGATTTCGACACATGGGCTCATAGTTGTGGCTCTCAGGCTTCGGAGCAGAGACTCAACAGTTGGAGTACACAGGCTTAGTTGTTCTGTAGCCTGTGAGATGCTGCTACTGTGTTTGCAGGTGGATTCTTTATCACTGAGCTGCCAGGGAAGCCCTGTAAGTTTTCTGATAATGGCCGTTCTGACCAGTGTGAGATGATGCCTTATTGTAGTTTTGATTTACATTTTTCTGATAATTAGTGATGTTGAGCATCTTTTCATGTGACCATTAGATTTTAAAAATATTGAGCCATCTTTACATTCTGGGGATAAAGTGGTAATGTTTTTCATTATTCAATTTCTTTAATCGATACAGGACTATCCAGACTGTTTCTTCTTGAGTAAATTTTGGTAATTTGTCTTTCTCAAGGAATTTCTTAATTATGTATAAATTGTCTACTTTATTGATATACAGATGTGTATATTCCGTTATCCATTTTTTAAATTTAGTTTTTGCCGGGTATTTGTTGCTGTGTGGGCTTCTAGTCATGGTGAGTGGGGGCTACTCTTTGTTGCAGCGTCGACTTCTCATTGCAGTGGCCCCTCTTGCTGCAGAGCACAGGCTCCAGGATGTGGGGCTTTAGTAGGTGCAGCACATGGCCTCGGGAAGTTGTGGCTCCCAGGCTTCAGAGCAGAGGCTCAACAGTTGGGTCTCATGGGCTTAGTTGCTCGGCAGCATGTGAAACCCTGGATTAGGGAGCCCAGTCTCCTGCATGGGCAGATGGATTGTTTACCACCTGAGTCACCAGGGAAGTCCCTGTTATCCTTTTAATGCCTGTAAAAGCTGTAGTAATGTCCCTTTTTTGATGCCTGACGTTGGTAATTTGTTTCTTTTTCATGGTTCTTTGTCAGTCTAGGTAAAGATTTATCCATTTTTATCAATGTAATCAAGAAAATAGTTTTTTATTTCATTGAATTTCTCCATGACTTATCTATTTTCACTTATTTCTGCTCTTAGTTTTCTCCTGCTTACTTTTGGTTTAATTTATTCTTCCTTTCTAGCTTTAAAAAAGACAATACTTTTATTGAAACAATTCACATATGATATAACTGAACAACTTAAAATGTGCTATTTGATGACTTTTAGTATAGCCAATGAATTGTGTATTCATTATCATAATCAATTTGGAAACACATACACTAACCCAAAAAGAAACCTAATTCCAACACTCCCTAATTCCCCACCCCCAGGCAGCCACTAATCTTTATTTTCTAGGTTTGTCTACTCTGGACATTCATACATATAGAATCACATTACAATATACAGCCCCTGGTGATTAATTTCTTTCACTTAGCATGTATTTAGGATTCGTCCATCTTGTAGCATGTATCACTACTTCATTTCTTTTTATTGCTGAGTAATAGTCCCCATTGTATAGCTTTTCCAGCTTTTTAAGGTGGAAACCAGATTAATTCTGGACATTTCTTCTTTCTAATGTAGACATTAGTGCTGTAAACTTGCATCTGAGCACTAATTGTTTTCATTATACTTACTAAAGTTTTTCTGTATTTTCCTAATTGAATATATTTATTTTATTATTATATTATTTGGTTTTTATAATGCCCTTTAATGTGCCAAGAAAAAAATGAATAGGATGAAGAACATGATATCTGATAAACATATTTTCCAGGCTCTCCTGTAATACAACCTGAAGATTTTAAAGGCGACTTTTTCAAAACAGCGCTTCATCACAATCAATACGTTCCTTTCAGTTCTTAATCAACTGACTGAGATCAGGGTTTCTCACCTTGGCACTACTGACATTTGGGAGTGATCATTTTTCTTGAGTTATAATTCTTATGACATATTAGTTTTAGGTGTACAACATAATGATTCAGTACTTACATATCTTGCAAAATGATCATCACAATAATCATTAACATCCATCACTACACATACATTTTTTTCCTAGTGACTTATTTATTAACTGGAAGTTTGTGCATCTTGATCAGCTTCACCCATTTTGCACCCCCAACCCACCCTTCACCTTTGGAAAACACGAACTCTTCTCTCTGTATCTCAGTAGGTTCTTTGTTGTCGTTTTGCCTTTTAGATTCCACATACAAGTAAGATCATATAGTATTCAATAGTTCTCTCTCTCTATCCCACTTATTTCATTTGGCATGATATCCTCAAATCCACTCCTGGTGTCACAAATAGCAAGACTTCTTTTTATGGATGATTGATATTCTATTGTGTGTATATATCACATTTTCTTTATCCATTCATCCATCAATGGACACTTAAGTTGCTTCCACGTTCAGTGTGGCAAAGAGCATGGGGGTGCATGTATATTTTCAAGGTAGTGCTTTCATTTCTGTAGATAAAAACCCAGAAGTGGAACTGCTGGATCATCTGGTAGTTCTCTTTTAACATTTTGAAGAAACTTCATACTGTTTTCCAGAGTAGCTACGCCATGAGTGCACTAATTTTAAATCCTTTTTTTGATTTCATACTATAAATGTTAAAAGTTAAATTTTTTTCTGTTGCTGCTGCTCTGTCCTATGGGTTTGATAATCAGTATTTTCATCATCTTTCACACCTAACTATTTCATATTTTCCATTCTGATATCAGAAGTTCATTCTCTAGATTTCTTGGGAAGGTGTCATAGGAACAATATGTTCTGAGCTCCTGCATGTTGATAGATTTTTCTGTGCCCTTTGTGCTTAAAGGTTAAATTATGCTGAATATAAAACCTTTTGTTCACAATTTCCTTCCTTGACTATCTTAAGTATATTTTATATCCATTTTCTTTCAGGATGAAGTGTTGCTGTCAACATCTAATAATGATCTAATTCTCTCTCCTTTATAAGTAATGTGGCCTTTTGGCAAAATGTCAAAGGAATTCTTTTCTCCCTTCAAATCTAGTAATTTTATAGGTATGCATTGATTTTGGTCATTCTGAGTTGTTAGTCTCTGGCACACAAGTCTCTGCTCTTTCAATATATAGTTTTAAGCATTTTTAGGAAAATGTTGTGTCTATCTCAGCCTACTCATAGTGATGTTGTTGGATAGGAATGCCTGAGACAGTTGCCTGGATCCCTGTTACTTGTGGAGAGCCCCCACAGACATTTCCGGACCAGAGTCCGTGTTGCGGCTGACCCAGTCCTGTGGTTCTTAATATGCCTGCAGGGAGCACCTCAGCCATCAGGGAATGTATACTCATGGCTGATCTACATTGTTGTACAGCAGAAACCAACACAACCTGTGTTTTGCAGAAAGTTTTCATTTTCATCTCAGGTTTAAAGGATTTGTTAACAAAATACGCCACTTGTTATGTACAAATAAATAATACCTATATTTATTGAGAATTATCTAGCTTACTTTCAGTATACCAACATTAAAAGAAAAGAGAAAGAAATAGCAGGGGATACCTCACAAAATTGGGTTTTTGACCAATATCCAAAATCAAAGGGTGCTGGGAAGTCCTGTGTCGCAGCACATCTGGAATCCCAGCTGGGACAAGGCCCCCGGCAGCGCGTCTGCTCTGTGGGTGAGACTTCAAAAATTGCACTTTGGGCTCCTGCTTATAATCCCAGGATGCAAACTGATGTCATCATCTAACTGTGAGCAAACTGCAGCTCTGGTTTCATGTTAATGCTATTTGTTTTGTCTGATAAAACTTGGTCTGTTGTTAAGCCTGGAGCTTGGTTGGTCAGGGCCCCTCCAAGGTGCCAACAATCTCGAGATCTGTCCCCTATCTTATCTATGGTGCCACAAGTCTTGCACTCACAGCAGGCAGTCAGGGCACTCAGAGACAGGCCAGTGTCCAGACAGAGACAGAGGCCTGCTCTGCTTTGTCTCTGAAGCCTAGACAAGACTATCTATTTAACTTCCCTAACACACTGTCAAGCAACTGTTGTCGTTCAGTCACCAAGTCATGTCTGATTCTTTGCAACCAGCTGCAGGGACTGTAAGACACCAGGCTTCCCTGTCCTTCACCATCGCCTGGCCTTTGCTCAGATTCATGTACACTGAATGGGTGATGCCATCTGACCATCTCATCCTGTGCCACCCCTTTCTCCTCTTGCCCTCGATCTTTCCTATCATCAGGGTCTTTTCCACTGAGTCAGCTCTTCACATCAGGTGGCCAAAGTACTATCAGTCCTTCCAGTGATTATTCAGGATTGATTTCCTCTAGGGATTGACTCGTTTGAACTCCTTGCAACCCAAGGGACTCTCAAGAGTCTTCTCCAGCACCACAGTTCAAAAGCATGAATTCTTTGGCACTCAGCCTTCTTTATGGTCCAACTCTCACATCCATACACAACAACTAGAAAAACCACAGTTTTGACTATATAGACCTTTGTCAGCAAAGTGATATCTGCTTTATAAAGCACTGTCTAGGTTTGTCATAGTTTTCCTTCCAAAGAGCAAGTTAATTTCATGGCTGTAGTCACTGTCTGCAGTGATTTTGGAGCCCAAGAATATAAAATCTGTCACTGCTTCAACTTTTCCCCTTCTATTTGCCATGAAGTGATGGAGTTGGATGCCATGATCTTAGTTTTTGAAATGTTGAGCTTTAAGCCAGCTTTTTCACTCTCCTCTTTCACCGTCATTAAGAGGCTCTTTAGTTCCTCTTAGCTTTCTGCCATTAGAGTGGTATCATCTGCATATCTGAGGTTGTTGATATTTCTCCTGGCAGTCTTGATTCCAGCTTATGATTCATCCAGCCTGGCATCTCACATGCTGTCATCTGCATATCCGTTAAGTAAACAGGGTGACAACATACAGCCTGTTCAGACTCTCTTTCCCAATTTTGAACCAGTCAGTTGATCCATGTAAGGTTCTAACTGTTGCTTCTTGGCCCACATGTAGGTTTCTCAAGAGATAGGTAAGGTGATCTGGTATTCCTATCTCTTTAATAATTTTCCACATTTTGTTGGGATCCACACAAAGGATTTAGTATAGTCAGTGAAGCAGAAGTAGATGTTTTCTGCAATTCCATTGCTTTCTCTATGATCCAGGGAATGTTGGTAATGTGATCTCTTGTTCCTCTGCCTTCTTAAACCCAGCTTGTGCATCTGGAAGTTCTCAGTTCACATTCTGCTGAAGCCTAGCTTGAAGGATTTTGAACATAATCTTACTAGCATTTGAAACGAGCACAACTGTGTAGTAGTTTGTACATTCTTTGGCACCACCCTTCTTTGAGATTGGAATGAAAACTGGCCTTTTCCAGTCCTTTAGCCACTGCTGAGTTTTCCTGAGTTCCCAAATTTGCTGGCATATTGAGTGCAGCACTTTAACAGCATCATCTTGTATGATTTTAAATAGCTCAACTAGAATTCCATCACCTCCACTAGCCTTGTTGGTAGTAATGCCTTCCTAAGGCCCACTTGACTTCACACTCCAGGATGTTAGGCTCTAGGTGATGTCAATCACACCATTGTGCTTAGCTCAGTCATTAAGACCTTTTTTGTTTAGCTCTTCTGAGTATTACTGCCACCTCTTTTAATTTTGTCTGTTTCTGCTAAGTCCTTACCGTTTTTGTCCTTTATTGTGCCCATCCTTGCATGAAATGTTCCCTTGATATCTCCAATTTTCTTGACAAGATCTCATGTTTCCCGTTCTACTCTTCCTCTACTTCTTTGCACTGTTTATTTAAGAGGGTCTTATCTCCTTGCTATTCTCTGGAGCTCTGAATTTATTTGGGTATATCTTTCCCTGTCTCCTTCACCTTTCACTTGCAGGAGGACCTGGGTTTGATCCCTGGATTGGGAAGATCCCCTGGAGAAGGGAAAGGCTACCTACTCCAGTGTTGTGACCTGGAGAATTCCATGGACTATATAGTCGCAAAGCGGCTTTCACTTCACTTTACTTCTTTTCTCAGGTTTGGTAAACCTCTTCTAAATTTCTGAGAATGTGTATAAGCACTCAGTTTCCTTTAAGCCAGTTAAATACAGCTCATTTACAAGTTTGTTGTTGTTACTCAGCTGCTCAGTTGTGTCCAACTCTTTGCGACCCCATGGACTGCAGCACTCCAGGCTTCACCATCTCCTGGAGCTTGCTCAAACTCATGTCCATTGAGTTGGTGATGCCATCCAACCATCTCATTCTCTGTCGTCCCCTTCTTCTCCTGTCTTCAGTCTTTCCCAGCATCAGAGTCTTTTCTAATTAGTCAGCTCTTTGCATCAAGTAGCCAGAGTATTGGAGCTTCAGCTTCAGGATCAGTCCTTCCAATGAATATTTAGGACTGATTTCCTTTAGGATTGATTCATTTGATCTCTTTGTAGTCCAAAGGACTCTCAAGAATCTTCTCTAATACCACAGTTCAAAAGCATCAATTATTCAGTGCTCAACCTTTTCTATGGTTCAGTTCTCGCATCCATACATGACTACTGAAAAAGTTAAATTTTTCGCAAAGGCAGAACCAGAAATTTAGAAGTTAATTTTTACACAAAGATAGAACCAGAAATCTCATATTTTCCCCACTTGTATTTAAAATGGTCCTATTCCTCCTCAGTCTGGTAGACTACAGATGAATCAAGTAGTTCCTAAGAGCCCCTGCAGGCTCGTTACATTGCAAGAACAGAGGAGGGGAGAATGCAAGCTCTTTTTTTTTTCTGTTCTTAAAATCCCACTTAGTAACCCAAAGCTGGAATCTCAGGCAGTGGGGACTTGTCTGTTGTTCAAGGCTTCAGTGCTCCACTGTGTCCACAATATCTGTAGAGACTCACAGGAGCAGTAGGACAGACAAACCTACATCACATACAAAGATCCCAATGACGAAACCTAAAGACATGAACAAGAGTTTTCAGGATAAAGAGGACTGGAGTAGAGAGATGAGGACCAAGGGAGAGGTGAAATGAGGAGGGACAGAAAGGACTGAAAATGAGACAGAGGCAGAGAGATTGCCATTTCCACCCACCCACTGTGGGCATCTATTCAGATCCCAACCTGTACGCTTCCAGAAAGGGCCCATTAAGGAGAGAGTACCCTGTCCACTGTCCACCAGGGTGATCAAGCCTGGGAAACAGTCTGTTGTACATCATGTTTGGGACTGCAGCCCACAGGTGGAACTCTCACCCACATGTACACCTGTATTTAGAAATCTGTCCCTTCAGCCCACCCCCCATGGGACTTCTCCTGGAGGCAAGAAAATAAAGGTGAGAACATTGGGACGATCAGACTTCTAGCCACTACATGATATGAGGTTTCACCTCAATCTGTCTCCCTAAATCTCTGGTCAGTGGGGAGCCCCCTGGATGAAGGTCTGCCAGGTATGAGGTGAGTGTCTCCCCTCTACTCGTCACCCATCAAGGTGAGCCATTGCCGACCAGAGGGAGCAGGTCTCGCAAGCTGAGAGGAGTGATGCTGTAGCTAACCGACGTCCACACTCTCAGATGGAAAGGACAGAGAGAAAAGTAGATTTCAAGAGAGGGAAAGGGACAAAGGGAAAGTGATGAGTGAAAAACGACAAAGTTAAAATGTTAGTCGCTCAGTCATATCTGACTCTTTGTGACCCCACGGACTGTAGCCCACCAGGCTCTTCTGTCCATGGCATTCTCCAGGCAAGAATACTGCAGTGGCTTGACATTTCCTTCTCCAGGGGATCTTCCCCACCCAGGGATCAAACCCTGATTTGATTTCAGGCTGATGCTTTACCATCTGAGCCACCAGGGAAGCCCCAAAAGGACAGAGGGAAAATGATGAAGGAAAAAAGACAAAGGGGAGAGGGGGAAAGCATTGCCCTAGTGAGGGGACGGAGGCCCCAGGGGGCTGGAAGGCAGACTTAGCAAACACGGTGATGCTGAAGTATCGAAAGGTTGAGGTGGACATTTGTCACCCACCAGGAAGGTGTGTATGGCGATCGTGGAGGCACCCATATCCTCTCCCCAGATAGAGACAACTGCCTTGTATTGGGGTTAGTGACCAGGGTTCTTGTCCTTTCCCAGTCAATAGAAATTAATCAGAGCCTGGAAAAAGATCCAGACAAGGCTTTATTGGGGCCTCTGCTGTAGCAGGGGGAAAATGAGAACAATCAACTCCGAAAGCGAGGGGTTGAGCTTGTTCCTTAATGGGGTGAGGGTAGGGGTGTCTCCAGGGGGCATGTGCAGTACCCTGTTTTTGCTCTAGGCTCCTATAAAGTGGCAAGTGAGGTTTTGGTCTCTGCATTTTGGGGTCCAGACTTTGCCCCAAGTGTGCATGCATGCTGTTGTTTTCCGTCCCATATGGTCTGTTTGTATTTTGTTGCTGGAGAAGAGGTGTATTCAGGTGCAAGCAGTGCAGCACTGCAGGAAAGCATCCCAGGTCCCAGCCTGTCTCAGTTTTGGAAATGGACTTTTTTCCTTACTTTCCTTTCTCAATTGTCAGTTATTACTGTATATAATTGCAACTATTTTTAAAAATTAATTTTATATTCTGCAACTTTTCTTACTCCATACTGGTTTTCGTGGGGTTTTGCCTGTAATTCTTAGGCTTTTCTACATATAAAGTCATAGCACATGTGAATAGAGATCATTTAACTTCTCTTTCAACTTGGATGCCTTTTTGCTCATTCTTGCTCAATTGCTCAGGCCAGGACTTCCAATACCATGGCAAATAGAAGTGATAAAATTGTCTTGGTCTTAGGAAAAGCCTTTCACCTTTGAATATGTTAACAATGGGGTTTTAAAAATCATGTTGAGAAAATCCCCTTTTATTCCTAGTTTGTTAAGAGTTTTTACCATTAAAGGGTGTTAAATTTTGTCAAATGGATTTTCAGTGGCAATTGAAACTATCATGTGGGTTTTTCTTCCACTCTATTATTAACGTGGTGTATTATATTTCATACATTGTACCATCCTTGCATTTCAAGAACAAACCTCATTCGAAAAGAACAACAAAATGGATAAATCTTTCACCAGTGACTAAGAAAAAGACAGGATTCAACTACTGAATCAGAAATGAAAGTGGAGACATCCCTACCAATTTTATAGAAATGAAAAGTGTTATAAGAGTACTAGGAACAACTGTACACCAATAATTGGATGACCTAGATGAAATGGACAAATTCCTAAAAATACACAGTCAAGACTGGATAATAAAGAATGGAATATCTGAATAAACCTACAACTAGTGTGGGATTGAATCTATAATCTAAACCCTCTCAACTAAGGGGAGTCCTGGACCAGGTGCTTCCCTGTTGATCCCATAAATCATGTACAAAGAGCTAGCACCAGTGCTTCTCAATTTCTTCCCAAAAAACTGGAGAGGAAAGGACATTTTAAACTCGTTTCGTAAGTCCAGTGTCCCAGTGCAATGGTGTCCACACTGATACCAATGCAAGACAGTGATACTACCAGGACAGAAAACTACAGGCAAATATCTCTTATAAATATTGATGCAAATGTCTTCATCAAAACACTAGCCAACTGAATTGATCATCATTTTAAGAAATTATACACCATAACCTTGTGCATGCCTTCTCTTAGCTCATTCCACCACACTGGGAAATTCAGTTTCCCTTTTGAACCTAAGTATCACTTTATCTCTACTTTCACAATATAATTTTAACCTGGTATTACAGTTATTTGTATATAGCGTGTTTCTCAGATTTTCCTATGTATTTAATCATATAAGCTGTAAATAACAAATTTTCCCCCTTTTAATCATAATTTCTTTCCTTGGCCAAGACTTATAGCTGCTTATATTAAATTATATCTAATTTAAGCGAAAAGTAGATTGTTTTAAATTATGTGAGTTAGATTACTAGAACTACAGGGGTAGGAGATGCTGAGCTTGGATGTAACAAAGCAAGGAAAAATGCTGCCACTTAATATTTGTGAATAGATGCCAGAAACTCTGCCATAGAGGGCCCAGAAAAGCTAGTTGCCACCATCATGAGGCTTGCAGAAAGATCCAGTCTTCAGACATACAAATGATGCCACACGTTGCTCTCAAGTGTGTTTGTGTGGTAAAACCTAAGTGGATTCCTACAGACAGGAAGTCTTAAAATTGTTATAGCTTTCAGTCTACTTGGTACAGCAAAATAAGAATTGGAATGGGTAGAGTGAGTCATTCTAAACTGTCTGCTATGCACCTCTTATTTTTCTTGTTAGGTTTACCAGGACCTTGACACCATTTTCTTAAAATTGTTGTATAGTTGCTTTACCATGTTGTGTTACTTTCTGTTGTACAGCAAAGTGAATCAGCCACACGTATACATGTATCTCCTCTTCCTTGGATTTCCTTCCCATTTAGGTCACCACAGAGCACTGAGTAGAGTCCCCTGTGCTATATAGTCCGTTCTCATTAGTTATGTATTTTATACAGAACAGTGTAGATATGCCACTCCCAATCTTCCAATCCATTCGGCCCTCTCCCCTACTTGGTATCCATACCTTTATTCTCTATGTCTATGTGTCTATTTCTGCCTTGCAGATAAGTTCATCTATACCATTTTCTTGGATTCCACATATATACATTAACATATGATATTTGTCTCTTTCTGACTTATTCACTCTGTATGACAGTTCATCCATGTCTTTACAAATGGCACAATTTTGTTCCTTTTACGGGTAATATTCTATTGTAGATATGTACATCTTTATCTATTCCTCCGTTGGTTGACATTTAGGTTGTTTTTATGTCTTGACTATTGTAAATAGTGTTGCAATGAACATTTGGGGTGCATATATCTTTTGATTTATGGTTTTCTCCAGGTATATGCCCAGGAGTGGGATTGCTGGGTCAGATAGTAGTTCTGTTTTTAGCTTTTTAAGAAATCTCCATAGTGGCTGTACCAATTCACATTCCCATCAACAGTGTAGGAGGGTTCCCTTTCTCCATGCCCTCCCTAGCATTTATTGTTTGTAGAGTTTTAAACGTTATTTATTTATTTTTGACTGTGCTGAATCTTCATTTCTGAGTGGACTTGCCTCTAGTTGTGGCAGGCAGGGGCCACTCTCTAGTTATGGTGTGCAGGCTTCTCATTGTGTGGCTTCTCTTGTTGCTAAGCACAGGCTTTAGGGCGTGCGGCTTCAGTAGTTGCAACATGAGGGCTCAGTAGCTGTGGTTCCTGGGCTCTGGAGCACAGGCTCAATAGTTGTGGCACACAGGCTGTTTGTAGACTTTTTGATGGTCATTCATTCTGACCGGTGTGAGGTGGCACTTCATTGTAGTTTTGATTTGCATTTCTCTGATAATTAAGACATTGAGCGTCTTTTCATTGCCTGTTGCCCATCTACAGGTTGTCTTTGGAAAAATTTCTGTTTAGGAATTCTGTCCATTATTTGAATTATTTGTTTGATGTTGAGCTGCATTAGCTGCGTAAGAGAGTTTTGACCTGAATCCTTTGTCAGTTACTTCGCTTGCAAACATTTTCTCCCATTTTGAGTTGCCTTTTCATTGTTTGTGGTTTCCTTTGTTGTGCAAATGTTTTTAAGTTTCATTAGGTCCCATTTGTTTTTATTTTCATTACTGAAGGAGGTGGATAAAAAAAAGATCTTGGTGTGATTTATGCTTGACACTATTTTGAATGGAAGAAGTACTAGCAGGCATTTGACCTTTCTTCTGGTGTTAACTAAAATTCTTAAGAACAAATTTCGCAATCAAGTGTGATATTTATTAGAAGTTTATAGTAGCTACCTGTTACAGATTAAGGATGTTCCCTACTACTTTTAGTTTCCAATTTGTTTTATTTTTTAACCATGTGGATGTCAAACACCTTCTCAAGCAATTAATATTATATTTATTAAAGCTGTGGATTTAGTCAATTTTATTTTATATTTTTTAATTTTACTAGAGTATAGTTGATTTATAATGTGTTAGTTTCAGGTGTACAGCAAAGTGAGTGAGTTATGCATATACATATATTCATACTTTTTAAGATTCTTTTTCCATACGGGGAAGGGAATATTCAGTAGAGTTCCCTGTGCTGTATAGTAAGTCCTGGTAGATAATCTATTTTATTTATAGTACTCCAGTACTGTTGCCTGGAGAATCCCATGGATGGAGGAGCCTTGCAGGCTGTAGTCCATGGAGTTGCAAAGAGTCAGACTGAGCGACTTCACTTTCACTTTTCACTTTCATGCTTTGGAGAAGGAAATGGCAACCCACTCCAGTGTACTTGCCTGGAGAATCCTAGGGACGGGGGAGCCTGGTGGGCTCGCACAGAGCCTATGGGGTCGCACAGAGTCGGACATGACTGAAGTGACTTAGCAGCAGCAGCATGTGAAATGAGCACAATTGTGCTATAGTTTGAACATTTTTTGGCATTGCCCTTCTTTGGGATTGGAATGAAAACTGACCTTTTCCAGCCCTGTGGCCACTGCTGAGTTATCGAAATTTGCTGGCATACTGAGTGCAGCACTTTCACAGCATCATCTTTTAGGATTTGAAATAGCTCAGCTGGAATTCCATCACCTTCACTAGCTTTGTTTGTAGTGATGCTTTCTCAAGCCCACTTGACTTCACACCCTAGGATATCTGTACTGACCACATCGTCATGGTTATTTGGGTTATTAAGACCTTTTTTTGTACTGTTTTTCTGTGTATTCTTGCCACCTCTTCTTAATCTCTTATGCTTCTGTGAGGTCCATACCATTTCTGTCCTTCATTGTGCCCATCTTTGCATAAATGTTCTCTTGGTATCTGCAATTTTTGAAGAGATCTAGTCTTTCCCATTCTGTTGTTTTCCTCTTATTTCTTTACATTGCTCACTTAAGAAGCCTTTCTTATCTCTCTTTGCTGTTCTTTGGAACTCTGCATACAGATAGATATACCTTTCCGTTCCTCCTCTGCCTTTCACTTTCCTTTTCTCAGCTACTTGTAAGGCCTTCTCAGACAACCATCTTGTCTTCTTGCATTTCTTTTCCTTGGGGATGGTTTTGGTCACTGCCTCCTGTACAATGTTATGAAACGCTGTCCATTGTTTTTCAGGGATTCTATTAGATCTAATCCCTTGCATCTATTTGTCCCTTACACTGTATAATCATAAGGGATTTGATTTAGGTCATACTTCTATGCAGAGTACATCATGAGAAATGCTGGACTAGAAGAAACACAAGCTGGAATCAAAATTGCCGGGAGAAATATCAATAACCTCAGATATGCAGATGATACCACCCTTATGGCAGAAAGTGAAGAGGAACTAAAAAGCCTCTTGATGAAAGTGAAAGGAAAGCAAAAAAGTTGGCTTAAAGCTCAACATTCAGAAAACGAAGATCATGGCATCTGGTCCCATCACTTCATGGGAAATAGATGGGGAAACAGAGGCAGACTTGATTTTGGGGGCTCCAAAATCACTGCAGATGGTGACTGCAGCCATGAAATTAAAAGACGCTTACTCCTTGGAAGAAAAGTTATGACCAACCTAGATAGTATATTCAAAAGCAGAGACATTACTTTGCTGACTAAGGTCCGTCTAGTCAAGGCTATGGTTTTTCCTGTGGTCATGTATGGATGTGAGAGTTGGACTGTGAAGAAGGCTGAGCGCCCGAAGAATTGATCTTTTGAACTGTGGTGTTGGAGAAGACTCTTAAGAGTCCCTTGGACTGCAAGGAGACCCAACCAGTCCATTCTGAAGATCAGACCTGGGTGTTCTTTGGAAGGAATGATGCTAAAGCTGAAACTCCAATACTTTGGCCACCTCATGCGAAGAGTTGACTCATTGGAAAAGACTCTGATGCTGGGAGGGATTGGGGGCAGGAGGAGAAGGGGACGACAGAAGATGAGATGGCTGGATGGCATCACGGACTCGATGAACGTGAGTCTAAGTGAACTCCGGGGAGTTGGTGATGGACAGGGAGGCCTGGCGTGCTGCGATTCATAGTGTCACAAAGAATGGGACACGACTGAGCGACTGAACTGAACTGAACTGAATGACTGAGTGGTTTCCCTACTTTCTTCAATTTAAGTCTGAATTTTGCAATAAGGAGTTCCTAAGTTTTTTTTTTTTAATCTGTGAGCCTGCTTCTATTTTGCAAATAAGTCCATTTATACCATTTTTAAAGAACTAGATTCCACATTTGAGTGAAATCGTCTTTTTATGTCTGATTTCGCTTAATATGATAATCTTTGTGTTTATCCGTATTGTTGCAAATGGCATTACTTCATTCTTTTTAATAGGTCAGTAATATTCCATTGTATATATGTTCCGCATCTTCCTTATTCATTCCTCTGTCAATGGACATTTAGGTTGCTTCCTTGTCTTGACTACTGTAAACAGTGCTACAGTGATTATTGGGGTGTGTGCAAAGAGTCGAACACAACTGAGCGACTGAACTGAACTGTATCTTTTAACTATGGTTTCTCTGGATCTATGTCCTAGAGTGGGATAGCTGGATCATATGGTAGTTGTTTTTAACTTTTTAAGGAACACCTATACTTTTCTCCATAATGGTTATACCAATTTGCATTCCCTCTACAGTGTATGAGAGTTCTGTTTTCTCCATGCCCTCACTAGCATTTATTGTTTGTAGATCTTTTGATGATGGCCATTCTGACCAGTGTGAGGTGATACCTCATTGTAGTTTTGATTTGCATTTCTCTGATAATTAGTGATGTTGAACATCTTTCCATCTGCTTTTTGGCCATCAGATTTTTAAAATATTTAACAATTTTTATTTATTGGGATTGTGTGGTAATGGTTTTAATTATTAATTCAGTTTCTTAACTTGATATGGGGTTGTCCAGGATATTTCTTCTTGAGTAAATTTTGGTAATTTGTCTCTAATAAATTTGTCAATTTCGTATGAATTGTCTAATTTATTGACATTGAAAATGTTCATAATATTCCATTATCCTTGTCATACTTGTAAAAACTGTTGTAATATTAATCAAACTTTTTGATCCCTGATATTGGTAACTTGTTTCTTTTCTCTTGACTCTATCAGTCTAGCTAAGGATTTATCAATTTTTATCGATGCATTCAAGAAAATATTTTTGGCTTTACTGAATTTCTCCATGATTTGCCTGTTTTTATATCATTTATTTCTGCTCTTAGTTTTCTTCTTTGGTTTAATTTGTTCTTTCTTTCTTGCCTTAAACAGAAAAAAAAAAACCCACTTCTACTAAAACAGAATTCACATATCATACAATTCTATAGCTTAAAATGTACTACTTGATGACTTTTAATATATTCAAAGAATTGTGTATTCATCATCACAGTCAACTTGGGAACACTTTCATTAATCCAAAAAGAAATCTAATACCATCACTCTGTAATACCCCCATCCCCAGGAAACCACTAATCCTCTTTCTGTTTAGATTTGTCTATTCTGATGCTTTTGAACTGTGGTGTTAAACTCTTGAGAGTCCCTTGGACTGCAAGGAGAGCCAACCAGTCAAATCCTAAATGAAATCAGTCCTGAATATTCACTGAAAGGACTGATGCTGAAGCTGAAACTCCAGTACTTTGGCCACCTGATACAAAGAACTGACTCACTGGAAAGACCCTGATGCTGGGAAAGATTGAAGGTGGGGGGAAGGGGATGACAGAGGATGAGATGGTTGGATGGCATCACCAACTTGATGAACAGGAGTTTGAGTGAACTCCGGGAGTTGGTGATGGACAGGGAAACCTGGAGTGCTGCAGTCCACGGTGTTGCAAAGAGTTGGAAACAACTGAGCAACTGAACTGACTGATTCTGGGCATTTCAAACACATGGCATCGTATTACCAATATACAGGCCCTGGTGATTAATTTCTTTTGCTTAGTATATTTTAAGGTTCATCTACCTTGTAGCATGAATAACTACTTCATTTATTTTTATTGCTAATATACTCTATTGTATAGTTTTCCAGCTTCTTAAGGTGGAAACCAGATTATTATGGTTTTTATAATGCCCTTTAATGTTCCAAGAAAAAGTGAATGGGATAAAGAACATGATATCTGATCAATATATCTATCAGGCTCAACTATAATACAACCTGAAAACTTTAAAGGCAGTGCTTCTTCAAATAAGCACCTCACCACAATGTGTTAGTTTCAGGTGTATAATATAATGCTTCAATATTTATATTACAGAATGATCATCACAGTAATCACCAATATCCATAACCACACGTTAGATTTTTTCCCTTGTGACTTTTTTTTTTATTAAGCAAAGAACTTTATTAATCTTTATTTCAAACTTTATTCTTAAGCTTTTCATCTTAATTAGCTGCAAAGAATGAACTGTATATAAGCAAAAACGGAAAAGAGCTGCAGTGTCCAGTGGCTGGACTTAAAGACACTAGAGATCTAGATTTTATCAGATCCATAAACAAAACTTTAAAAGTAGTCATAATATAAAATAGCAGCTCCCAGTAATTTCTTTATCTTCTTAAGAAGTTGACTTAATTCAGTTTGCTGCACTAAATCTGTACCTTCATCATCATCATCTTCTCTGGCAAGTGGTGCTCCTCCGTACACAGATTGTTTGGGCAAAGCTTGACGAGTCTCCTCAAACTAGTCATACTATCTGCACCAAGTTGGTTTAAGATGCTGGGTAACATTTCTGTCAGCTGCTGTGTCTCAGCATTGCCTGTAATGGTGGAAGTGTTTGCTGCCAGAGATGCCTGAACTTTAGCGTTGTTAAAGTGGATCAATGTTTCTTGATTTGTAAACCTACTCACCTCTTCAATACCAGGGATATTGTCTAAGCCTAACTTCTTTAAAGAGAACTGAAGTTTTTTGTCATCTACAGTGGTTGTTCTATGAACCACCTTCTTTCTGCAAGCAGTTCCTTTCCCACCAGCGCACACTTGTGCGGGCAACTTTCTCCTGGTTCATGACAGTTTCTTTCATCTTGCTCGAGCGGAAAGGGGACTGCGCGGGGGGCTAGGTTTGGTGCTCAGATGGTCTCGGGCAGACCAGCTGAGATTAGGCACACACATGTGGGGATGCAAGATGGTAGCTAGACGTGACTTATTTATTTTATAACTGGGAGTTTGTACTTCTTGATCATCTTCACCCTTTTTACCCTTTACCCTAACCTTTTACCTTTGGAAACCACTAAATCTTTTCTCTGTATCTATATGTTTAGTTTTTTGTTACCATTTTGTCATTTTAGATTCCACATACAAGTAAGATCATATGTACTCAAGTTATCTTTCTCTGTCCAACTTATTTCACTTGGCATGACAATCTTCCAGGTCCATTCATGGTGTCACAAATGACAACTTTTTAATGGATGATTAATATTCTATTGTGTGTATATATCACATTTTCTTTATCCATTCATTCATCGATGGACACTTAGGTTGCTTCCATGTCCAGTGCTGCAGAGAACATGGGGGTGCACGTATATTTTCAGGCAACTTTAAAGAACAAGATTACTCAAAGAGCCTACAGGGTACAGCACTATCCAGGGCCACAGAGTTGGTCATGGGTAGAGTAGGGGGAGCACAAATCTGGAGGATTCTGCCTTTATTAAGTTCCCAGGATAGGGTGCCTGAGATTTTTGTGCCTGCCTCAGTATTAGCAAATCACAAGTATGAGAGTGGGACCAGGGCATGGGAAGGGAAAAACAGATATGGTAGAATTGTCATTTATCTAGGAAAGAAGTCCCCAGCTACCTGTTAGGAACTACGGTGCACTTGAGGAGGTGAGAGGTGAATGAGCTTGAAGCTTCATCTGCCATTCCCGTCACCCTTAGATAGGGTCACCTAGTTGCAGGAAAACAAGTTCAGGGTTCCCACTGATTCTGCATTATGGTGAGTTGTAGAATTATTTCATTATATATCACAGTGTAATAATAATAAAGGGACTTCCCTGGTGGCTCAGATGGTAAAGTGTCTCGTCTACAATGCGGGAGACCAGGGTTCAATCCCTGGTTTGGGAAGATCCCCTGGAGAAGGAAATGGCAATCCACTCCAGTACTATTGCCTGGAAAATCCCATGGACAGAGGAGCCTGGTAGGGTACAGTCCATGGGGTTGCAAAGAGTCGGACACGACTGAGAGACTTTTCTCCTCTAAAGTACACAATAAATGTAATGCTCTTGAATTATCCCCAAACCATCCCCCCACCTCAGGTTTATGGGAAAATAATCTTCCACAAAACCAGTCTCTGGTGCCAAAAAGGTTGGGGACAGCTGATCTAGGACACAGGACTTTCTATTGATAAAAGGGGAATTCCAGGGGTGGGACAGCCTGCTTGCTTATCTGTTTGTTTAGCTTGTAGCTGTGTCATACAGCTGACAGTATGTTTAAGATGGAAGCCTTTGAAATGGATGTGTCAGCAATTAACCGCTTCTTGTCGGGCACTCACACTACAGAAAGTTTTCTTGAAATATTTTTAAGCATGATTCTCTTTACTTGGTTCTGTTATTTAGGGATTCTCATTCTCTCTGTTAGATCTTCTTTGCTTATTTTCAGTGTCATTTTCTTTTTACTTATTTTTATTTTAAAAACTGTCCTCTTTATCTTTTACTTATCCATCTGTCTATTGATGGACACTTGGATTGCTTCTGTTTTGGCTATTGTAAATATAGCTGCTATTAAAGTGACTGTACAAATAAATATTTATCTTTGAGCATCTACTTTCGGAAACATACTCAAAAGAGGAATGTATAGTGAGTGAACGATTTTACATTCCCACCAGCAATGTGAACATTCTTTGCTGGGGATGGCAAAACTACTTTTGCTATTCTTTTCTTTGTATCTTAAGAGCTTTCCCTCTCCTTTCCTCTGTTAACTGCCTTTTCTTGGTAATGACACATTTTTATTACTTTTCATTTCTATTTGCATATGTTCTTTAGATATTTTCTTGGTGGTTACCATGTGGACTACATTTAACATCTTAAAGTTATAATAATCTGAATTAATAAGTTTCTGTAACCACAAATGAAAACTCTACCCCTGTATAGATCCACTCTCATTTGTTAGTGAAGTCACAAATTATAACTTTATATATTGTACCCATTAACAGATTTTTATGCATTTGCCTTCTAAATTCTCTAGGAAAAGATATAAACCAAAATCACAATGTCGATTTTCCTATTGCCTATACATTTACCTTTATTATAGATTTTTATGTCTTCTTGTGGCTTCAAGTCACTGTCTAGAGCCCTTTCAACTAGAAGCATTTCTTATAGGGCAGGTCTAGTGGTAATGAACTCCTTCAGCTTTCATCTATCTGCAAATGTCTTAATTTCTCCCTTTATTTTTGTAGGACAGATTTACTATGTACATAGTTCTTGACTGTCAGTGCTTTAGATGTAAAGCACTGCCTTCTGACGTCCTAGGTTTCTGCTAAGAAACCCACTGATAATCTTATTCAGGATTCCTTGGACAGTAATTCAGCCCTCTCTTGCTGCTCGTATTTCAAGAGTTTGATTATAGTATATCTCAGGGTCATTCTCTTGAATTTATCCTACTTGGGATTC
Source organism: Nanger dama (assembly GCA_917880005.1). Taxonomy (NCBI): domain Eukaryota; kingdom Metazoa; phylum Chordata; class Mammalia; order Artiodactyla; family Bovidae; genus Nanger; species Nanger dama. The sequence continues at coordinate 16,637,775 of CAKJTW010000028.1, read as the reverse complement.
TTTAAGCTTCTGGAATTTGTCAGACTTTTGACTGACATGACTACAAATTTGTGAAGTTACTGACCATTATTTTTCAAATTATCTCCCAGAAATCATCTTCCTCAATAATTCATATAATGTTATGCACTAGGCTGTTTGATGGTGTCATGTTAAGTCCCTTTGGCTCTGTTCACTTTTCTATACTCTTTCTGCTCCTCAGACTTGATAATTTGTAATGACTTGTCCTCAAGTTGCCTGATTTATTTCTCTGCCTACTTGAACCGGCTGTTGAATCCCTCTAGTGTATTTTTCAGTTCCAGAATTGGTTCTTTTAAACTGATTTTCATTTTGTTTCTATATTACCTGCTGACTTAGTTCTTTGTCCATGCTCTCCTTCAGCTCATTGAACATATTGGGAACAGATGTTTTTGGGCAGGAGGGAGGCTTGAAAGGGAAAAGATATATGTATACTTATGGCTGATTCACGTTGTTGTAAGGGAATGTGGGAAAGATAACACATTATTAGACTTTTTCCATTTCATGATAACACATGACTTTTTCCATTTCATGATAAAAATCTGAAAGTGTTTCATGTTACAGAGCCTTAAACTTTTCTGCTTTTTACATGTAAAGTAAAAAAATAGAATACATAGGTAAATTTAAGTATTTCTTCATCTATGAGTTGACAACTACAGGGTTATTATACATATCATTTAACCCCTGATATATCCAAACTCATAAAACCTAAATTGCAATGGAGCTTAATTGCATTTATGGTTTTAAGGAAGATATTAAAATAATAATTTTGGCTCTTTGTAGACTTAAGTGAATGCCTTTTCTACAACTAAGGATAAAATTAATCTCTCTAAAAGTCATGAAATGTGCACATCACTCTAGATATTCTCTTTAAGATGTTCTGTTCTGAATCTTTTAAAGTGCTTAGCCTAAAAGATATCTGTATTACAAATAAATCTGGTAGGAATTGGAACAACCAAATAACAAAAATCTAAGGGTTTTCTTTTTAGATTTTAGACCTCATTTTACCTGTGATTATCTTTTTTTGTACAACTAATCTCAGCTGAATAGTGCAGCAATAGGAACTCACAAGGCTTCAAAAAGCAGAATATAAACTTTTACATTTGATAAGACTTAATTTTTTATAATTTAGTCTTCCTGCATCAAAATATATATTTAACTGAAGGCTACATTCACACACAAAAGAAACTTTGAAGTCCTCAAAAATAAGTTAATAAAATAGGCACCCAAGAACTTTACTGTTCCACTACAGTTACTTTTGCAAAACTCATTAGTGTGGTAGAATACTATCCAAGGACACTAGGAAATTAGACGATGAAGTGTATTTCATTCTGATAAATCTTATAATTAAACAAATGGTACTCTCTAGTACTGACAATTCATTCTTATTTCTCTAAGTTATCCAGTACCATTCCTGCTAAATAATAAACTTCTACCAGAATGAAATGTGGTCCACTGGAGAAAGGAATGGCAAACCACCTCAGTATTCTTGCCTTGAGAACCCCAAACACAGTATGAAAAGCCAAAAAGATAGGACACTGAAAGATGAACTCCCCAGGTCGGTAGGTGCCCAATATGCTACTGGAGATCAGTGGAGAAATAATTCCAGAAAGAAGGAATAGATGGAGCCAAAGCAAAAACAACACCCTGCATTAGTGGATGTGACTGGTGACAGAAGCAAGGTCTGATGCTGTAAAGAGCAATACTGCATAGGAACCTGGAATGTTAGGTCCATGAATCAAGGCAAATTGGAAGTGGTCAACCAGGAGATGGCAAGAGTGAACGTCGACATTCTAGGAATCAGCGAACTAAAATGGACTGGAATGGGTGAATTTAACTCAGATGACCATTATATCTACTACTGTGGGCAAGAATCCCTTAGAAGAAATGGAATAGCCATCAGAGTCAACAAGAGTCCAAAATGCAGTACTTGGATGAAATCTCAAAAACAACAGAAGGATCTCTGTTTGTTTCCAAGGCAAGTCATTCAATATCACAGTAATTCAAGTCTATGTTCTGACCAGTAATGCTGAAGAAGCTGAAATTGAATGGTTCTATAAAGACCTACAAGACCTTCTGGAACTAACATCCCCAAAAGATGTCCTTTTATCCTTTTCATTATTGGGGACTGGAATGCAAAAGTAGGAAGTCAAGAAACACCTGGAGTAACAGGCGAATTTGGCCTTGGAGTACAGAATGAAGCAGGGCAAAGGCTAATAGAATTGTGGCAAGAGAACACACTGATCATAGCAAACACCCTCTTCCAACAACACAAGACTCTACACATGGACATCACCAGATGGCCAACACCGAAATCAGACTGACTATATTCTTTGCAGCCAAAGATGGAGAAGCTCTATACAGTCAGCAAAAACAACACCAGGAGCAGACTGTGGCTCAGATTATGAACTCCTTATTGCTGAATGCAGACTTAAATTGAAGAAAGTAGGGAAAACCACTAGACCATTCAGGTATAACCTAAATCAAATCCCTTATGATTATACAGTGGAAGTGGGAAACAGATTTAAGGGACTAGATCTGAGAGAGAGAGTGCCTGATGAACTATGGATGGAGGTTCGTGACATTGTACAGGAGACAGGGATCAAGGCCATCCCCAAGAAAAAGAAATGTGAAAAAGCAAAATGGCTGTCTGAGGAGGCCTTACAAATAGCTGTAAAAGAAGAGAAGCAAAAAGCAAAGGAGAAAAGGAAAGATATACCCATTTGAATGCAGAATTCCAAAGAAGTGGAAGGAGAGATAAGAAAGCCTTCCTCAATGATCAGTGCAAAGAAATAGAGGAAAACAATAGAATGGGAAAGACTACAGATCTCTTCAAGAAAATTAGATACTAAGGGAACATTTCATGCAAAGATGGGCTCGATAAAGGATAAAAATGCTATTGTCCTAACAGAAGCAGAAGATATTAAGAGGTGGCAAGAATAAAAAGAACTGTACAAAAAGATCTTCATGACCCAGATGATCACAACGGTGTGATCACTCACCTAGAGCCACACATTCTGGAATGCAAAATCAAGGAAGCATCACTAAGAACACGGCTAGTGGAAGTGATAGAATTCCAGTTGAGCTATTTGAAATCTGTGAAAGTGCTGCCCTCAATAGGCCAGCGAATTTGCAAAACTCAGCAGTAGCCACAGAACTGGAAAAGGTCAGTTTTCATTCCAATCCCAAAGAAAGGCAATGCCAAAGAATGTTCAAACTACCACACAATCGCATTCATCTCACATGCTAGTAAAGCAATGCTCAAAATTCTCCAAGCCAGGCTTCAGCAATACGTGAACCATGAACTTCCAGATGTTCAAGCTGGTTTTAGAAAAGGCAGAGGAACCAGGTATCAATGCCAACATCTGCTGGATCATCAAAAAGAGAGCTCCAGAAAAACATCCATTTCTGCTTTATTGACTATGGCAAAGTCTTTGTGTGGATCACAATAAACTGTGGAAAATTCTGAAAGAGACCACCTGACCTGCCTCTTGAGAAACCTATATGCAGGTCAGGAAGCAACAGTCAGAACTGGACAAAGAACAACAGACTGGTTCCAAACAGGAAAAGGAGTACGTCAAGGCTGTATATTATCACCCTACTCATTTAACTTATATTCAGAGTACATCATGAGAAACGCTGGGCTGGAAGAAGCACAAGCTGGAATCAAGATTGCCAGGAGAAATATCAATAACCTCAGATATGCAGATGACACCACTCTTATGGCAAAAAGTGAAGAGGAACTAAAGAGCCTCTTGATGTAAGTGAAAGAGGAGAGTAGAAAAGTTGGCTTAAAGCTCAACATTCAGAAAACGAAGATCATGGCATCTGGTCCCATCACTTCACAGCAAATAAATGGGCAAACAGTGGCAGACTTGATTTTGGGGGCTCCAAAATCACTGCAGATGGTGACTGCAGCCATGAAATTAAAAGATGCTTACTCCTTGGAAGGAAACTTATGACCAACCTAGACAGCATATTAAAAGCAAAGACATTACTTTGCCAACTAAGGTCCGTCTAGTCAAGGCTATGGCTTTTCCAGTAGTCATGTATGGATGTGAGAGCTGGACTATAAAGAAAGCTGAGCACCGAAGAATTGATGCTTTTGAACTGTGGTGTTGGAGAAGACTCTTGAAAGGCCCTTGGACCACAAGGAGATCCAACCAGTCCATCCTAAAGATCAGTCCTGAGTGTTCATTAGAAGGACTGATGCTGAAGCTGAAACTCTAATACTTTGGCCACCTGATGTAAAGAACTGACTCATAGGAAAAGACCCTGGTGTTGGGAAAGATTGAAGGCAGGAGAAGTGGACGACAGAGGATGAGATGGTTGGATGGCATCACTGACTCAATGCACATGAGTTTGAGTAAACTCCAGGAGTTGGTGATGGACAGGGAAGCCTGGAGTGCTGCAGTCCATGGGGTCACAAAGAGTCAGACATGACTGAGCTGAACTGCTGCTGCTGCTAAGTCACTTCAGTCATGTCCAACTCTGTGTGACCCCATAGACGGCAGCCCACCAGGCTCCTCATCCCTGGGATTCTCCAGGCAAGAACACTGGAGTGAGTTGCCACTTCCTTCTCCAATGCATGAAAGTGAAAAGTGAAAGTGAAGTCGCTCAGTCGTGTCCGAGCTGAACTGAACCAGAGTGAAATAAATGCACCAAGAGAAGGGGCTGGTTCTTGTGTTGCTGGCCATCCAGACTTCGATACCATTTTTCTCCCTTTTCTCTGCAAATCTCCATTTCATAATTCTGTTTATTCCTGCTCAAGTGACTTAGGTATTTAATGACTGTGGTGGTGGTTGTGCTATTTTGGTATTAAACTAAGATTCTTAATGGCAAGCATTTAGTCAGTCAGTTGTTTAGCTCACGGGGCCCTACACATTTGTTCATTTTTACCGTGTATGGACTTAAGTGGAAACCTGGCATAGACTTTACATATAACCAATCATATGACTACATGAGGATATTCAGATTCTCCTCAGCTACAATGACATAAACATACATACACACATATAAGGTATTATTTTTATATATGTGTATGTGTTTACTGCTTACAACTGAACCCTTTTTATGCTGTAGTAACCGTTTTATTATAAATTCACCAAAGTACATGGTTGGTTGCTTCTTTCACTACTGCATTTACCATCTAGCTTTCTGAGGAATCCTAAAGTCATTTCATTGTCTTTTAAAACAGTCCTACTAGTTACGACATTTACTTACCCCGATTGAGTGTTCTGGTGAACTCTCCCGTTCACTCCTGTCAACTTGATGATACTGGTGATAATTCTATGGTTAAAGTTAATGAACGGTGAAACTTCCAATCTTAAAGGATGGACAATTAGGGCTGGTGAGGAAACTACATTTTCCATGATAGCTCTAGCTCTCATTTAAAGTTCATCATAAAAAAAAACTGCAAAGTTTTACACTGGATTTTTTTTTCTTCTTTGCATTTATAAAGAAAAATAGTTGGTTAATTATAAAACTTGGGAGGTTTCTGTAAGACCTAACTAACACTGAAAAGAGTTTACCAATTCCTGTGTGGGGTTTTGGGGTTAAATATAATCAAACTGTTAAGATTATGGAATATATCACTTCCTTTCTACTAGCTACCACACGTGGCAATAAACCATTCTTTGAACCTCCATTTTATTTCTACAATTTTGAATTTATATTGCTTCCATCTAAAGAAGATTTTTAAAAATCATCTGTGGTCAGAAAATCTAAGTAGGTTAATGAATTTAATTCTCAACTTTTTACGAAAGTACTTGTAGTGGAACAAAGGATAGGTGGAAGAAAGAAACTTCAGTTTACTTTTTACCAATTGTTTTTGAATAGCCTGTTTCCCAAAGAATTAACCAAATTCCTATTTGAATACTGTGTGAAGGATAAAGAGCCCCTTTGTGAACTAGGATTCACCATAAGAAATGTAAAGGTTAGCTTAAAGGGTCAAATAACATACTTCCTTAGGTTTAGAGCTTTCTACTACCACACCATATATCTTAATAAAATAAAGTCTTATATAACATTATTGTAAAAATTCCATAACCATAGTATTAAAGATCAGAGCTCCCTTTGAAGGTAACGTATTTGATTAAATATCTGAAGGTTTAGAGAGCCTACATTTTCTACCATAACAATGAGACTTTAGAATGAACGAACATCGAGAATAAATCTAGGTCCTAAATATAAAGAAATAACCTGTTGTTGCAACAGCATACATTCAAATATGAAAAATACCACACAGAAAACAGAAACATTTTTAAAAAAGGTTTAAGATCATAAATAGGTTATTGTCACAACACATTTCAGAACTGAAGAAACAAACATTTTGACTGTTTAGGAGAAACTTTTTTTTTTTTATCAATCCCCTCATCATTGAAAGAACTTGTACATTTTAAAATTTCCAGTCTCCTAAGGCACAATATTTATTTAATCTGAATGCCAACATCATCATCCCCACTGTCTATAGCTGGAATAAGAGGCAAGGAATTAGCACTAAGGAAAACAACAAAAATTTTGGACAAAATCATGAGTCATTTAAGAAAAAGAAGAAACAGACTAACAGACTAAGTCATGATCATTTCTGTTAAGAAGGCCAAAACTTTTAACGTAAGACCTTCTGTTAAATTTTTTTAAATCAAAGTATTTTAACTCAAATTTAATTTACCACAGAGGAGCTATGAAAGGAGCAGATTAGTAAAAATAATACTTTAAAAAGGACTTAGGAAAAGAAAAAATCTACTTAGAAAACATAGGGGCAAATGTTAAAACTGAACTGAGTTTAGAGGGCTAATTTATTCCTAGTCGTCAGGCAGATCCAGAAGAAAGTTAAGACTAGGTAAACACAGTACCTAGGTATACACTGGAAAGCATCTGTTCCTTAATCAGATGGACCATTTTAGTTCACCACCCACCAACAGAGATATACTGAAATATTAACAATCAGATGCTTGACTTGAATTTTTTTTTTAACCAAAAAATTTTTTTTAATATAAAGGTAAAAGTTCCTCATTTTTAACCCTGCCTTTTTGTCCTCTGTGATACTAACTGAACTTTAGGGTTTTTTATATGTACAATGTGGTGATTTAGTGTTACTTTTAAAAGAAAAAAACCCCACAAAGTTAGTAATTGTCCACAGATGAAACATGGGATGAGGTTCATGACTGCATCAATCACGGAGTGTTAGTCAATTGTAAACTCTTGAAAGTTAAGACTGGGAATTGTGTGTATCGGACACATTAGAGTACAATAGGAGAGAAAGTTCATTTGTCATTCCAATTCTGACAAGGTGCATGGTCTTGAAACTCCTGTCCACGTTCATGGAGCCATTTATTGGATACTGTGAAAGAACAAAATATATTAATGTATCCTGCTGTCTAACTAGTATTGAATTAACTTCTGAGATATAGCTCTATAATGAAGTTTCAACATGGGTTAAAAAATTCAAGACCAAAACCAGACAAAGATGCATGTTACTGAGGCTGTCTTTCAAGAACTTCACTAAATGATGGAGACACAGAAGATTTTATATGTACGTACATTTGAGAATCTGTAAATGTACATTTCTAATGTTCAGTCTAAGGCTTGTAATGTAGGTATGTGTTAGTCGCCCAGTCATGTCTGACTCTGCAACACCATAAACTGTAGCCCCCAGGCCCCTCTGTCCATGGAATTCTTCAGGCAAGAATACTGGAGTAGATTGCCATTTCCTTCTGCAGGGGATCTTCCTGACCCAGGGATCAAACCCTGCATTGCAGGCAGATTCTTTACCATCTCAGCTACTAGGGAAGTGATGTAGGTATAGGCAGAACAAAACACTGTTTTGCCTGCTATCAAAATACAACTTCTAATACAAAGACATTTAAAAGATGAACATAGTCTCCACACTAAAGGAGCAACTCTATGATTAATCTCTCCTATTATGTGCTCATTAAGTTTCCTGTGTTCCAAGATACTGTTTAATACACCCCAAAAGGAATTAATTTCCTCCTTCTCCTATATTATAGAACATGGCATCAGTTCAGTTCAGTCGCTCAGTCATGTCCGACTCTGTGACCCCATGAATCACAGCACGCCAGGCCTCCCTGTCCATCACCATCTCCCGGAGTTCACTCAGACTCCCGTTCGAGTCCGGGAAGCCATCCAGCCATCTCATCCTCGGTCATCCCCTTCTCCTGCCCCCAATCCTTCCCAGCATGAGTCTTTTCCAATGAGTCAACTCTTTGCATGAGGTGACATCACCATGTATAAAATATCTAAATTAACTCTTACTAATTCCTTACTAATTCTTAACTAGTCTGTTACCTTGCTTAACCTGTACAGTCAATCTTTCATTCATTAAACCCTGCCATTTTTTCCTTCTTTGATCTCTTCAGTCTGTTCACTGCTCTCCAAATCTTCTGCAGCTGCCTTAGTCCGGCCTTTTATCATCACCCACTTAGACAACAGGAAACAGACTTCTAAACTCATCTCTCCTGTGCTAGCCTCTCTTTATTCTAGTCCAGTGGTTCACAAATATAAACATCACTTCTTTTAAATCTTTGAAGTGTGGCCAAGTGACACAAACTAAAATAGTACCCTTGAGAGTACCTCTCCAGCCTCATATGAGTCCTGGCCCTGGCCCCTAACATGCTTGGAAAACAACTGCTTATCTTCAAGACCAAACAGAAAAATTAAAACTTCAAAGAAGCCTCCCTAAATGTAAGTAGCTACTGTCTTCTGTTTACATCTGTGTATTATCATATACTATATTATATTCTACCCACTAATGTGTCTGAGACAATTGTGAATCCCATGAGAGGAAGATATTGTCTAACTTAATTTTGAGTCCATTAGTGTTTCTCAGAGTAACAAGCGGAACTAGTATTTAAAATGTCATAAAAAATAATTCCAAAATAAGAGACCAAAATCATAAATTCTATTCAGAGAGTACAGGAAATATTTACCCCATTTGTTTCCAACCAGCACTGGACAGGCTGCATGCCGTGTACTATAATCTCCTTCTCCACTGGCAAACAGATTATACCAGAAAACAGCAGTTCCCTGAGGAGAACAATACAAAATTATTCCCAAATAAAGTATGAGGTTATCACTTTTACAGTAATTAAATTTTCCTCTGTTTTATGGGAATAATTCCCCATGGCAGCACTGTATCTCCTCTAATAGAATTCTGAAAGGATGACATAACTTACAAAATTTTGGCAATGACATGAAAACATTAACATCAGAGTTGCTTAACAAAGAAGTGTGTTTGCCAAAGCTAACACATCTTATAAATAGCAAGCATCATATGGAACCCATTTTAAAAATGAAAACTTCTAAATACTAATCCCTGGTTGTTCATGCCTCTGGATACCCATGGTAAATTGTACAAAAAAAAAGTAAAGATTTTCCTATAGAAAATGTATTCCTTAAGTATACTACCTTTTAAAATGTTATTTATTTGTATAGATAAATAACTATAGGTATCTCTCTTCCTGAGGGGAAAAAAAACAGAGAAACACCCCCAGCTAAAATGACAAATCAAGCTTACCTTTTTGGGCCAAACACTAGCTCCTACTTCAGGAAAAACAGTGGCTCCTCCTGCTAACACATCACTCATCTAATAAGAGACGACAGAGTATTATCAAAACTGCTGATGGAATAAAATTAAATATGCCCCTGTCGGTTGGAACCTCCATCTTCCAACTAAGGCCCATGCATGTCTCCCACTGCTTCCCATCTCTCCCCTGGCCCCTCAGGCTAATTCACCAAAACAACCAACACAAAGGGCAAGAGGAGGGGCACCCAGTGCGTGTTCTCAGAAAACATGGAGGCCTTTCAGAAAACATGGAGTTGTTCCTTTGGCCACATAACATGTGAATCTACAAGAAGGGTGATGATATAGATATCAAGGGAGTGGGTACTGTTCAAAAAAGGAATGCCCCACAAATGCTACCATGGCAAAACTGGGAGAGCCTACAGTGTTACCCAGCATGCTGTTGGCATTGCTGTAAACAAACAAGGACAAGATTCTTGCCAAAACAATTAAGGTGCCAAGATAGATTCCTGAAACGTGTGAAGGAAAATGATCAGAGAAAGAAGGAAGCCAAAGAGTAAAGGACTTGAGTTCAGCTGAAGTGCCAGCCTGTTCCACCCAGAGAAGCACACTTCATGAAGACCAATGGAAAGGAACCCAAACTGTTGGAGCCCATTCCCTATGAATTCATGACGCCTGATGGGTGTAAAAATAAAGATCTAGACTGTACAAATGTTTCTCTTAATTGAGCAGAGGTGTTGTGTCTGAATTCAGTTGGTGATGTGTTTTCAAATTTAGTGTGTTTTCTTCCTGAAAGATGTAATAGTTTGTTGTTCAGTATGTTCCATTGGTTAAGAAACTGCCATATATTAAAAAAAAATTAAACATGCTACTGTGAGATAGATATGATACTGAATACTAGAATGAGAATACCTGGACTTTTAATTACATAGATAGGTTGGTGCATACTGGTCAGTTTTTTTAAAAAAAGATACCATTTGTGTTTACATACATATTTAAAAGCAAAAGAAAGATCAAGTCAGCAAGGGAGATTGGAGAAGGATTTGTGAGATAGCTATTTCTTTTATAGACAGAGGTAAAAAGAGAGGATTTAAAACTGACAAATTGAGTAACATAAGGGTATAAATATGTATTATATAGCACTAGAATATCACCTCCATGGGGGTAGGAATTTTCACCTGTTTTATTGCTGAGCTTCAGTGTCTAAAATGGTACCTCAAAATAGTAGGTATTCAAGAAATATTTAAATAAGTGATTTCAAACAAAATAGAAATAAACACTAAGAGAAAAGTAACAAACTACAACCAGTTTTGTCATTTCTCATGTAGGGTATCAACATATAGTAACTAAAAGTTAGAAAATTAAGAGATTTATAAAGTTACAGTCTTAAAGGTAAACCAGAATAAAAACACAAATCTTCCAAATAATTTGAAGAAGTACATGCACAAAATGAGGCAAAGGAAACACAGATCATAGAGTGAAGTTTTTTTCAAAAAATAAGGAAGTATAATGTAGTGTGTCATCAAGCAAAATCCATCTATGTGCTATAATCAGTGATATATAGGCAAATGCTATACCAAGACACCAGGGAAGCTGTACCAAAGGAAACAGAGTCTGACCTCAATATCAAACAGTTTAAAGTGAAAGGCACTGAGTGATATAAAGAAGTGCATTTTACTGTGATACATGTATAATCAGTATCAAAGACCTGATTGCTCTTAAGCAATGAAAAATTAACTTTGGAGAAATTTAAACTTTGTGCTACGGGCCCATCTGGGAAGAGCATTCAAATAGTGGGAAAAAATGAAAACTAATTAATAAAAATGCCATATCTAACTAAAGGGAGGCATAATTAATATATAGTCTAAATAGTTACAAATAATCTAACATTTATGAATACTGGACCAAATAATACAGCATCATGTATGCCTGCTTTTATGAAACAAATACAGCCAAACGCAAATGCTTAATGGCTCTTAAATATCTGAAAAGATGCTCAACCTCTCTAATAAGAGAAAGGCAAATTAAAACCACAATAATGGCTAATCTGATAAGTAAAAGATGTACAGATCAAAAGTTTGACAAGTATCACACTTAAAGATGGTATATAAATTCGTACAAGTCTACAGATCTCACCTCTAGAAAATATACAAAGACTTCACAACATGAATTTTTGCATAACGTTATCAACTTCCCTGGTTTTCCCTCTCTCATTCTTAATTTATCTTATACATCTTAAATCCTTTTTTTATGGTGTCTTAGATCCTTCTGCAAACCAGATGGGAGTTGTGAGAGGGATGAGGACAGAGCAATCAGGAGAGTGACAAGGTAGGTTGGATACAGGGAAGGAGGTCTGTTTTAAAAAAAAAAAAGGAGGGAAAGAAGAATGATCAAAAAAAAACTGGGCAAAAGACAAACAGAAGGGAGCAGGGAGCAAGGAAGAAAGAAACCAGATGGAGTAGGGAGACAGATCTGGTAGGAAGTGAAATAAAATAGGTAACAAAAAGATTTGATTTCATATAATCAAAGGAGGATAGGGGATGGAAATAACAATTGAAATAAGCAAAATTAAGTCAATATAAAATACATCTTTTAAAGTTAATGAAGGTTACAACACTGTAGGAGACTATACTTGCTAAATCTGATATACCCCAATATGTCCTGTCCCATGTGTTCTTTTTACATAAAAGGGACATGCTTCTTGAGTGGTAGAATCTATGTCTATGTTCCTTCCCTCTTGAAGCATGGCAGACATCTAAAATGGCCTCAATTAATAAAATACAGCAGAAGTGACACTATTTGACTTCGGAGCAGGGCTAATAAAAATGTCATGTACTGCCTTTTGTGGGAGGATACTTGCTCTTAGAATCCAGTCACCATGCTGTGGGGAAGCCCAGGCCAAAAGTAAGTATTTTGGTCAGCTTCAATCTCAATCTTCAAAGTGACCCCAAGTGCCAGCCATCATGAGAGATTCAGAGCAAGAACCATGAATAAAGCCCAATCTCACCACCATGAAATGTAAAAATCAAATTATTAATTTAAACCATTCAGTTTTGGCATGATTTGTTATGCAGCAATAGATAACTGGGGCAAATATATGATCAAAGCTTGGTTTTTTCTATATGTATCAATAGATAAACAATGTTTAAAAAGATCATAATGCTTTGAAACTAATGAACAATGTGAGAATGGTTACCCTTGAGGAAAGGGCTTCTAGGGTGCTGTAATGTACTATTTCTTGGTCTGAGTGCTGAATACACTAGGTATGTTATACCTATGATTTGTACACTTTTCTGATATGATCATTTTAACTTTCTTCCTCAGGCAGTCATAAGTACAATCTGAAAAAGTGATAAATGAAAAAAAAAATCTTAACCCGCTTTACTCAGTTGTAAGAAACACTCAACTAAGATGTTAAGAGCTAACCAAAGCAAACATCTAAACACATTAAAATAAGTCATGTGATCAAATCCCAACTTAAAATGAAAATTTTAGCTATAACTTACATAAAACAGCCATGTAGCAATTCTATTTCCTGTCCCCAGTTCTTTGAAAGCATCTGGCTCATCTTTCTGTGAATAAAATACAATTGAGTGATGTAAAATTCAGTAATGCAAGTTCTCCATGGGCAACTAAACATCAGTAACATGCTGAACAGTATGCTAAAAATAGCCCCTAAAGGTTCCTTTGTAATATCCAGTGCACTATATACAAAAGGCTCTGAAATATTTGTTGACTGTTGAATTCAACTAGTACACTGAATACTTTTGATAAGACCATTTGGGGGAAAAACAGATGTGTTAGTCTATACAATGAAAACCAATATCTACTAACCACAGATTGTTTTAAAAATTAACAACTATAGTTTTATTTTCCAAACAAGCAAGACATGAGAGACTTTCAGCCCCATTCATTAAATCAATTCTCTGTGGGTAAAAAACTAACTTTGAGATTTACTTTGAACTCATGGTCCATTCAAATATTCACACTGCTACTACTCCTGTCTTTTGATTGTCAGCACTTTAATCTGGGTAGAGAATTTACATCTGGCTATTTAAAGCTAATAAAATACAGAATAGTCTCTTGGCATTTTCTCAAAAAAAAAAAATAATTTTTCATACAGAAATTTATACACATTCCTTTGTCATATCCTCATTATGTCGCTTCAGTTCAGTTGCTCAGTCGTCTCCAACTCTTTGCGACCCCATGAATTGCAGCACGCCAGGCCTCCCTGTCCAGAACCAACTCCCGGAGTTCACTCAGACTCACGTCCATCGAGTCAGTGATGCCATCCAGCCATCTCATCCTCTGTCATCCCCTTTTCCTCCTGCCCCCAATCCCTCCCAGCATCAGAGTCTTTACCAGTGAGTCAACTCTTCGCATGAGGTGGCCAAAGTACTGGAGTTTCAGCTTTAGCATCATTCCCTTCAAAGAAATCTCAGGGCTGATCTCCTTCAGAATGGACTGGTTGGATCTCCTTGCAGTCCAAGGGACTCTCAAAAGTCTTCTCCAACACCACAGTTCAAAAGCATCAATTCTTCAGCACTCAGCCTTCTTCACAGTCCAACTCTCACATCCACACATGACCACAGGAAAAACCATAGCTTTGACTAGACAGACCTTAGTCGGTAAAGTAATACCTCTGCTTTTGAATATGCTATCTAGGTTGGTCATAACTTTTCTTCCAAGGAGTAAGCGTCTTTTAATTTCATGGCTGCAGTCACCATCTGCAGTGATTTTGGAGCCCAAAAATTATGTCCCTTAATATCCTTCAAAGGATGAATGACTAAACTGGTATTTCCATACCACGAGAAACTACTCAGCAATAAAAAGAAACACCCTATCAATATGTTCTGCAAAAACATGGATGAATCTCAAGGGAATTATGCTGAGTGAAAAGAAACTATCTTAAAAGGATGCATGCTGTATATAACATTTATACAACATTTATGAAATAATAATTACCATTATTTAAGAACAGATTAGGCATAGCAGAAGGGTATGTGGAGCTACAGAGTAGTATACAAGGGAGTCTTACAGTGATGATGCAGTTATGTATCCTGACCTGTGCTGGTAGTTACACAAAGCTACACGTGTAATAAAACTATACACATATACACATGAGAGCCAGTATAACTGGTGAATAAGCTCTGTTGCTTGTGCCAATGCCAATTTTCTGGTTTTAATAATGCAAGATGGTAACACTGAAGAAGGCTGAGTGAAGGGTGCATGGGATCTTCCTGTACATTTTTGGGGGAAACTTCCTAGGAGTCTCTAATTATTTCAAAATACAAATCTAAGAAAAAAAGTTTAGTTACAGTAATGTCAGAACTTAAAGTGTAGTCTTTCACATCATCCAAGATCCTAAGACATTTTTCAGTAATTGAAATAGAAGGAAAATAGACTATATTCTTTGCTAGTCTATACACAGAAAGTATCTAAGATTTTAGAATTAAGTCAGTCAAGGAATATAACACAATATATTAACAGGCTGCATTTTCTTTCCAAAGAATATACTCCTATTTTAAAATGGTAATAGATCAAGAAGTTTATTAAAATACTTGGCACATTTCTTAGAATTCATGTAATTATAATAAATCTTAAATTAAGATTGGCAATGACATAATTCATAGCTCAATATGTTAAAATTAATTTAAAAGGTTAAATATTTAAGCAAGAGTACTTCGGCAAGGATAGCTTTTAACAAACTGCTTTAATATTATTTTTCCTCCAATCTCTGCATCTATTTTTTCTCTTTCAAAATGTACTCCTGTAATTCCTGCAGATTTACTGGCAAATTCACTATGGCTGTCTCTAATCTGTTTAACTTTATACGGGATACAGGATGCATGGGGCTGGTGCACGGGGATGATCCAGAGAGATGATATGG
Organism: Nanger dama; assembly: GCA_917880005.1. Lineage (NCBI taxonomy): Eukaryota > Metazoa > Chordata > Mammalia > Artiodactyla > Bovidae > Nanger > Nanger dama. The sequence goes on along the minus strand of CAKJTW010000028.1, from coordinate 16,622,329 downwards.
GGTGGGCGGTGGGATTCAGGATTGGGAGCTCGTATACACCTGTGGCGGATTCATGTCAATGTATGGCAAAACCAATACAGTATTGTAAAGTAGAATAAAGTAAAAATAAAATTTAAAAGATATATATATACACTAAATTTGGAAATTTCAAAAAAATTTTCAACCTGAAGATTCTATTTATTTCAGTTAAATCATTTTGAGAATTTAAAAATAAAAGATAAGACAAAAATGAATAAAATATTGTTCAGTTATTTTATATTCTATATCTGATCACTGAGGTATCAACACCCTGCGGGCATCTATAGCTGTTGGCAGGCCTATGCTTTCAAACTGCCCAAAGAAGCTTCCCATAATACATCTTACTCAAGCCAGGATGCAAAGGAAACTCCTGAAGTGTCCCGACTCAAAGCAGATGATTTTCTAGGCCATCCTTCCTTTCACTGAAGGTGTATGCCTTTAGAGATTTAGGTTTTATGAGGGATCTCAGGTCAGTAGCCTACATTTATGCAGGTCCTCTCACAGAGCTTTTAATCTTCAAAGTTCTACATTCCTGGAGGTATATGCCTTCAGCCTCAGCTTTTGCTTCCTTTTAACTTTCTAATTTTAGTCTCTAGATTTTCTTTGTTCAGTTTGCCTTTGAGAACTTCCTTTACTTTCCCCAAAGCTCACCAATGCATTTTAAAATATCCTAAATTCTTTTCCATGTCTCTAGTTGTTTCTTACTGCTAAAATGTATAAAGTATCTATCCCACCTTGCTTCTACAAATGAGCTACAAATCTCTTCCAAAATAAGCTATGAATTTATAATGCTAAAATAACAGAATTAACATGTCATGCCTAAGCTTCAGTGGAACTTCTACATTCTCCATTATTTTTGTTTATTTACCCGTGCAAAATCAAAATGGGGTCCTACATTCTCCATTTTTTTCCACTTACCCGTGCAAAATCAAAATGGGGTTCATACTGTCCTCCAACTCCATAATTTGCTACCTGCATGAGAAACAAGGCATGAATAAAAGAACTATCAAGATTACTATTCAAAAAAATCTGAGTCCCATTTTGACCTCTTATATATCACAGTTAGGTACTTCTAAATAAATGAGAAGCAAACCTTTTTTTTTTTTTTTTTAAATCAGTGAGAGTTTCTAAGAAATCAAGGATGAAAAACTAAGAGCTGTTATATGCTATTTTAGAATCTTAGTTAATATGCTTTTCTTTAGCAAATGTTTGGAACACATGATTTTCCTAATACATAACAAACTTTGATTTTTAGAATTCATTTTCTAAAATTAGAATTTCACAATTTTTATTATTGTCAGTAAACACTTCCTTGAGAATTTAAATCAAGATTCATGTTTCCCAAAGACCAAAATACTGGCAAATTCCCAATCTACTTTAATGAAATCCCCTTTGGATATGTATCTTTTCCCTACTTAAGTAAAAAGGGAAGAAGTTAACACCAATTTAATTATTCCTGTTGGAAGGCCCTGACAACTTCATTTGGATGTGACAATGTCCCAGTGAGAAGCAGCAAAAGAAAGTAAGAAAAATATTTGGTCTGAGTTCACAGTCCAGATTTCTTAGTTAAAATACAGCATATGTAACTTTGGATACAATCAGTTTTCTTGTTTGTAAAGTAAAGAAAATGTTAACTACCTCTTTTCACACCAATATGACAAAATGCTAACAAAAGGAAAGGAAAATGTGAGCTAAAGATAAAGAGCATTGATGATAAAATGAGTACATAATGCTAAAGAGCATTGTTGATAAAATGAGTATATATATAAAACTTCACTCACAGCAAAGTCCAAGTCTTATGTAAATTATTATTACCGTGGATAATTTACTTTTGTTGGAGATGCCTTGGTTTGGATCAGACTATTCAGTCAGAAATATCAAGTAGCCTGAAAGAGCCTGTGACGGTTAGGCAGGTAAGAATAAATACAAATTAGGAAAGAAAAGATACATCATAGCTTTTATTTTTTTAATAATCAAATGAGTATCAAGGAAGTTGTAGATGACCATGGAGTAAATGATAACTTACTTAGGCAAACTTAAATACAGGCAGTCCTGTTTTGCACAGTTCTAAAATGCACACATCTCAGATATCACAGTTTAGCTAACCATTAACACTAGACCCCCAACAGCACAGTGGACATTTCAATTACCATGTTACATTCAGTTCAGTCGCTCAGTCGTGTCCGACTCTGCGATCCCATGAATTACAGCACAACAGGCCTCCCTGTCCAGAACCAACTCCCAGAGTTCACCCAAACCCACGTCCTTCAAGTCATTGATGCCATCCAGCCATCTCATCCTCTGTTGTCCCCTTCTTCTCCTGCCCCCAATCCCTTCTAGCATCAGAGTCTTTTCCAATGCGTCAACTCTTCGCATGAGGTGGCCAGAGTATCGGAGTTTCAGCTTTAGCATCATTCCTTCCAAAGAAATCCCAAGGCTGATCTCCTTCAGAATGGACTGGTTGGATCTCCTTGCAGTCCAAGGGACTCTCAAGAGTCTTCTCCAACACCACAGTTCAAAAGCATCAATTCTTCAGTGCTCAGCTATTTTATAGTCTAACTCTCACATCCATATGTGACTGCTGGAAAAACCATAGCCTTGACTAGATGGACCTTTGTTGACAAAGTAATGTCTCTGCTTTTTAATATGCCATCTAGGTTGGTCATTGTCATAACTTTTCTTCCAAGGAGTAAAGCGTCTTTTAATTTCATGGCTGCAATCACCATCTGCAGTGATTTTGGAGCCCCCCATAGTCAAGTCTGCCACTGTTTCCACTGTTTCCCCATCTATTTCCCATGAAGTGATGGGATCAAATGCCATGATCTTAGTTTTCTGAATGTTGAGCTTTAAACCAACTTTTTCACTCTCCGCTTTCACTTTCATCAAGAGGCTTTTAGTTCCTCTTCATTTTCTGAGGTTACTGATATTTCTCCTGGCAATCTTGATTCCAGCTTGTGCTTCTTCCAGCCCAGCGTTTCTCATGATGTACTCTGCATAGAAGTTAAATAAGCAGGGTGACAATATACAGCCTTGACGGACTCCTTTTCCTATTTGGAACCAGTCTGTTGTTTCATGTCCAGTTCTAACTGTTGCTTCCTGACCTGCATATAGGTTTCTCAAGAGGCATGTCAGGTGGTCTGGTATTTCCATTTCTTTCAGAATTTTCCACAGTTTATTGTGATCCACACAGTCAAAGGCTTTGGCATAGTCAATAAAGCAGAAACAGATGTTTTTCTGGAACTCTCTTGCTTTTTCCATGATCCAGAGGATGTTGGCAATTGATCTCTAGTTCCTCTGCCTTTTCTAAAACCAGCTTGAACATCTGGAAATTCACAGTTCATGTATTGCTGAAGCCTGAGTTGGAGAATTTTGAGCATTACTTTGCTAGCTCTGTGTGCAACTGTGTGGTAGTTTGAGCATTCTTTGGCATTGCCTTTCTTAGGGATTGGAATGAAAACTGATCTTTTCCAGTCTTGTGGCCACTGCTGAGTTTTCCAAATTTGCTGACGTATTGAGTGCAGCACTCTCACAGCATCATCTTTCAGGATTTGAAATAGCTCAACTGGAATTCCATCATCTCCACTAGCTTTGTTTGTAGTGATACTTTCTAAGGCCCACTTGACTTCACATTTCAGGATGTCTGGCTCTAGGTGAGTGATCACACCATCATGATTATCTTGGTCATGAAGATCTCTTTTGTACAGTTCTTCTCTGTATTCTTGCCACCTCTTAATATCTTCTGCTTCTTTTATGTCCATACCATTTATGTCCTTTATCGAGCCCATCTTTGCATGAAATGTTCCTTGGTGTATCTAATTTTCTTGAAGAGATCTCTAGTTGTTTTCCTCTATTTCTTTGCATTGATTGCTATATATAGTAGCAAATATTGCTACTAGCTCTTCAGTCCACAAATTACTGCATAAATAACGCCCCACAACATGACCAATGACCAACCAACTTCTTCTAAATATCAACGATTGGCCAATGCATATCTGTTATTCAGTTCTTGTACAGACAGCAAAGCACATGCCTCCTTATTCCCCAGTTAAAATCTATGTGATATTTTGCAGTAATAGACAATTAGAAGAAATTGTCCAACAAAGGTAAGTGCAGCAGAGAAATGGAAAGCAATAATGCTGTAACTGAAATTGAAATCAAACTGAAATGGACTCGGTTGTGGGACAAGATGGGAAAAGATGAGTAGGACCTGAGCTCACCTCTCTCACGATGCGACTGATAAGGGATTAATCTCCAAAATACTCAAACAGCTCACACACCTCAGTATCAAAAAAGAAACCCTAACAAAAAATGTGCAGATGATCTAAACAGATGTTTCTCCAAAGAAGACATACAGATGACCAAATATCACATAAAAAAAAAAGGCTCAACATCACTAATTATTAGAGAAATGCAAATCAAAACTATGAGGTATTACCTCACAAGGGTCAGAATGACCATCATCAAAAAGTCTAGAAACAAAAAATGCTGGAGAGGGTGTGCAGAAAGAAAAACTTCCTACACTGCTGGTGGGAATGTAAGCCACTACAGAGAACAGTATGGAGGTTTGTTAAAAACGAAAAACAGAGCTTTCATATAATTCAGCAATCCCACTCCTGGGTATATATCCAGAGAAAACCATAATTCTAAAAGATACATGCACCCCGATGTTCACTGCAGCACTATTTGCAACAGCTAAGACATTTAGGAAGCAACCTAAATGTCCACTGACAGAGGAATAGACAAGGGTGTGGGATATACTTATCAATAGACTATTACTTAGCCATAAAAAGGAATGAAATAATTCCATTTGCAACAACATAGAGATTGTTATACTAAGTAAGTCAGAGAATGACAAATATCATTTGATCACTTATATGTGGAATCTAAAAAATGATACAAATGAACTTACAAAACAGAAACCAGACTCAGAGCAAGCTTATGGTTGGGGGTGGGGGGAAAGACTAAGGGAAAGGGACAGATAGGGAGCTTGGTATGGACATAAACACACTGCTATATTCAAAATGGATAACCACCAAGGACAAAGATGGGAGGGAGTTTGGGGAAGACTGTGTGTATGCACACACTTAGTTGTGTCTGACTCTTTGTGACCCCAGGGACTGTAGTCCACCAGGGTCTTTTGTCCATGGAATTTTCCAGGAAAGAATACTGGAATGGGTTGTCATTTCCTCCTCCCGGGGATCTTCCCAACCTAGGAACTGAACCCACATCTCCTGCACAGGCAGGCAGATTCTTTATCAGTGTGCCATCTTGGGGGAATGGATACATGTTTATGTATGGCTGAGTCCCTTAGATGTTCACCTAAAAGTATCACAACATTGTTAATCAACTATACTCCAATACAAACTACAAAATTAAACACACACACACACACACACAAAAGACTTAAGGTTACCAAAGCAGAAAGGTGGCAGGGAGGGAAAAATTAGGAACTTGAGATTAACATACACATAATACTAGTTAATATAAGGCTTCCCAGGTGGCACAGTGGTAAAGAATCTGCCTAGGGGATTTGTGACTGAGCAGTGCATACACACACACTACTATATATAAAATAGATAACTAATAAGAACCTACTATATAGCACAAGGAATTCTACTCAATACTCCATAATAACCTATAGGGGAAAGAATCTGAAAAAGAATACATATATACAGATATGTCTAACTAAATCACTTTGCGGTATGCCTGAAACTAACACAACATTGTAAATCAACTATACTTCAATATGAAAAAGAAAACTCATGCTGATCCCCCACAAATCAAACTAAAATGGAGATGAAGAATAAAAAGGCTGACAAGGAAAATGTTTCCAACTTTTGCTGTTTGAGAAACTCTAGATACACAGTCAGAGGAATCTGGTGAAGGTCAGAAGAATTTTGTTGGCGGTAAACTTATTAACAAAGAAAGTGATCTTGATGAAAAGAATGAAGATATATTGGAGGAAGTGACTCTGGAAAAAAGTCATCAATAAAAGATCTCTCAGAGATACTTAACAACATTAAGGGCAGAAAGGATAAAACACTAAAAGCTGAACCAAACTTAGAAGCAGGACAATTTACAAAGAAAGAGACAAGATGCTCGCTCTGTATCATAAGTTTCACAATGAGAAGAAAAGGAAACTACTGTTGATAAGTGCTTGAAGAAGTGAAGTGAAGTCGCTCAGTCGAGTCTGACTCTTTGCGACCCCCATGGACTGTAGCCCACCAGGTTCCCTGTCCATGGGATTCTCCAGGCGAGAACACTGGAGTGGGTTGCCATTTCCTTCTCCAGGGGATCTTGCCGACCCAGGTCTCCTGCATTGCAGGGAGACGCTTTAACCTCTGAGCCACCAGGGAAGCCCCTGATAAGTGCTTCAGTTCAGTTCAGTCGTGTCCAACTCTTTGCAGCCCCATGAATTGCAGCATGCCAGGCCTCCCTGTCCATCACCATCTCCCGGAGTTTCCTATTTGGAACCAGTCTGTTGTTCCATGTCCAGTTCTAACTGTTGCTTCCTGACCTGCATATAGGTTTCTCAAGAGGCAGGTCAGGTGGTCTGGTATTCCCGTCTCTTTCAGAATTTTCCACAGTTTATTGTGATCCACACAGTCAAAGGCTTTGGCATAGTCAAAAGTCATAAATCCTTACAAAGATTTAAAACACTGTAATCCTCAATATTTCTAATATTTTAAATTACTGAGACAATTCAATAGTGAAGACTAGTTTTCAATAAATAATGCTGGGACAATTGCCTATATAATCACATGAAAAGAATGAAGTTGGGCCTCTACCTTATATCATATATAAAAATGACTAAAGATGGATCAAAGACCTGAATGTAAGAAAGAAAACCATGAAAGTTATAGGAAAAACCACAGGTATATATTTTTATGTCCTTGGATTAGGCAATGGTTTCTTAAGACACCTTAAGCAAAAGCAACCAAAAAAGACATATCAGACTTCATAGAAATTAAAAATTTTTGTCAAAGAACACCATCAAGAAAGTGAAAGACACCCCATAGAATGAATGGGAGAAAATATTTGCAAATGATATACTTAATATGGGTCCAGTATTCAGAACATATGAACAACACTTTTAACTCAATAGAAGACAAATAACCCCATTAAAAAAACAGGCAAAGGATTTGAATAGAAATTTTTTTCATAGATATAAAAATAGTTATTAAGCTCATGAAAAGATACTCAACATCATTAGCAATCAGTTCTGTTCAGTCACTCAGCTGTGTCCGACTCTTTGCGACCCATGAATCCCAGCATGCCAGGCTTCCCTGTCCATCACCAACTCCCAGAGTTAACCCAAACTCATGTCCATTGAATCAGTGATGCCATCCAACCATCTCATCCTCTGTCGTCCCCTTCTCCTCCTGCCTTCAATCTTTCCCAACATCAGGGTCTTTTCAAATGAGTCAGTTCTTCACATCAGGTGGCCAAAATATTGGAGTTTCAGCATCAACATCAGTCCTTCCAATGAACACCCAGCACTGATCGCCTTGAGGATGGACTGGTTGGATCTCCTTGCAGTCCAAGGGACTCTCAAGAGTCTTCTCCAACACCACAGTTCAAAAGCATCAATTCTTTGGTGCTCAGCTTTCTTTATAGTCCAACTCTCACATCCGTACATGACCACTGGAAAAACCATAGCCTTGACTAGACAGACCTCTGTTGGCAAAGTAATGTCTGTGTTTTTTAATATGCTGTATAGGTTGGTCATGACTTTCCTTCCAAGGAATAAGCATCTTTAATTTCATGGCTACAATCACCATCTGCAGTGATTTTGGAGCCCCCAAAATAAAATAAGCCACTGTTTCCTCATCTATTTGCTAAGAAGTGATGGGACTGGATGCCATGATCTTAGTTTTCTGAATGTTGAGCTTTAAGCCAACTTTTTCACTCTTTAGCTCTTCTTCACTTTCTGCCATAAGGGTGGTGTTATCTGCATATTTGAGGTTATTGATATTTTTCCCGGCAATCTTGATTCCAGCTTGTGTTTCTTCCAGCCCAGCATTTCTCATGATGTACTCCTTTTCCTATTTGGAACCAGTCTGTGGTTCAGTGTCCAGTTCTAACTGTTGCTTCCTGACCTGCATATAGGTTCTCAAGAGGCATGTCAGGTGGTCTGGTATTCCCATCTCTTTCAGAATTTTCCAGTTTATTGTTATCCACACAGTCAAAGGCTTTAACATAGTCAATAAAGCAGAAATAGATGTTTTTCTGGAACTCTCTTGCTTCTTCAGTGATCCAGCAGATGTTGGCAATTTGATCTCTGCCTTTTCTAAAACCAGCTTGAACATCTGGAAGTTCATGGTTCACATATTGCTGAAGCCTGAGTTGGAGAATTTTGAGCATTACTTTACTAGAATGTGAGAAGAGTGCAATTGTGCGGCAGTTTGAACATTCTTTGGCAACATTCTTTGGCATTGCCTTTCTTTGGGATTGAAATGAAAACTGACATTTTCCAGTCCTGTGGCCACTGCTGAGTTTTCCAAATTTGCTGACATATTGAGTGCTGCACTTTCACAGCATCATCTTTCAGGATTTGAAATAGCTCAACTGGAATTCCATCATCTCCACTAGCTTTATTTGTAGTGATGCTTCCTTGACTTCACATCCATGATGTCTGGCTCTAGGTGAGTGATCACACCATCGTGATCATCTGGTTCATGAAGATCTTTTTGTACAGTTCTTCTGTGTATTCTTGCCACCTCTTCTTAATATCTTCTGCTTCTGTCAGGTCCATACCATTTCTGTCCTTTATTGAGCCCATCTTTGCATGAAATGTTCCCTTGGTATCTTTAACTTTCTTGAAGAGATCTCTAGTCTTTCCCATTCTGTTGTTTTCCTCTGTTTCTTTGTATTGATCGCTAAGGAAGGCTTTCTTATCTCTCCTTGCTATTCTTTGGAACTCGGCATTCAAATGGGTATATCTTTCCTTTTCTCCTTTTTTTTTCCACTTTTCTTCTTTTCACAGCTATTTGTAAGGCCTCCTCAGATATCCATTTTGCTTTTTTGCATTTCTTTTCTTGGGGATGGTCTTGTTCCTTGTTTCCTGTACAATGTCACGAACCTCCATCCGTAGTTCATCAGGCATTCTATCAGATCTAGGCCCTTAAATCTATTTCTCATTTCTACTGTATAATCATAAGGGATTTGATTTAAGTCATACCTGAATGGTCTAGTGGTTTTCCAAGGAAATGCAAATAAAAACCATAATGAAATAGCATTTCAAACATATTAGAATAACCTTAATTTTAAAAACGGCAAGAACAGGTGTTGGCAAAGATGTGACAAAAATAGAACCCTGTACATTGCCTGTGGGATCGTAAAGCGCTTGGCCATTTGGGGAAAACAGTTTGTCAGCTCCTCAAATATTAAAGATAACACATGATGCAGCACACTTCCTTAAGGAGATATGTACCCAAGAGGAATTTAAATGTTATCTGTTCAAATATTTGTAGACAAATGTTTAGTCATAATATACAAAGAGCGGAAACAAATGTTTTTCAACTGATAAATAAAATGTGATATATCCAAGAAGAGAGTATTATTCAGACACGAAAAAGCATGAAGTGCTGATTCATGCTACAACACATATATAGCTTAAAGACATTGTTAAGTGAAATAACCCAAACATACCAAACCACATATTGTATTACTCCATTTATATGAAATATCTAGAATAGGCAAATTCATAGAAAGTAGAGGAGCAGTTGCCAGGGGCACTAGAGCAGGGGAATGGAGAGTTATTACTTAAATGGAGTTTCTTTTGGTGTGATGACAATAGTGGTGATGATGTACAACCATGTGAATGCTAAAACCAAGGTAAATTTTATGATATATGAATATAAAACAGAAAAAATTATTTGTGAAAAACAGTGTACTAATAAATATTAGTATTACATATTTTTCACTTCCTAGAAATTTATATTCAACAGTAAGAGTTTTTAATGTTTTGAGAAAAATTTTAAGGGTCCCAGAACAATTTCAAGTTTTCCCACTGATTATTAAGATTGGTGTACATGGTTTCACTATATATTCACTCAGCCTATATATTCACTTTTACAGTCACAAAGTATATTGAAAATTGAATACTGTCTGTACAGTGACAGAAAAATCTCATCTGAAGCATCTTTAAAAAATTTTTTTTAACTTTTTATTTTGTATTGGAGTATAGCCAATTAATAGTGTTGTGATAATTTGAGATGGATAGCAAAGGGACTCAGCCATGCATATATATGTACCCATTCTCCCCCAAACTCCTCTCCCATCCAGGCTGCCACGTAACATTGAGGAGAGTTCTCTATGTGCAGCATCTTTTGAAGAAGTTTAAGAATAATGTGATTACCTACCTGTAATTCCTCTGCTGTGGAGACATCTAGTCCTGTTAGATCTTGGATTCTCATATTAATTCGTGACACCACAGGGTTTTCATAGCCAGACAGCCAGGCACTAAAAACATGAAGAAAATACTAGTTTTACTGATTAAGTTTCAATACATAAAGGCCATTTTAAAAGCAATAATATACAGCCATAATATTATGGCTTTATCTATAACCATTTAGTTGATTTGCTTCTTTGATACGATTTTTACTGATGTTAAAGGATGTTACATTCAACAGTTGGAGGCTGGAAAGGGAAAAAATTAGTATCATTTATTACAGAGTTTTCATGAAAAAAGGTAGGTTAATGTAAGAAGGCTATAAAGGACTATCTACACTGAGAATTTCTTATTAATTTTGAAAAAAATATATATATATCAAACAAATATATACATCAAACTGAGAACAACTGTCCCTTCTAGGTAAGGTATAGGAACTGGCCAGGGTAGAGGTTAGGGATTTTAGCTTGACTTATATAATGCTAATATTTTATAAGAAAAAGAATTCATGTACTGACTGTATAATAAAAAAGCTTTTAAAAGATACCCAACACACACAGTAAGATGGCTATAATCAAAAAGATGGACAATAACAAGTGTTGGTGATGATGTGAAGTATAATCAGAACCCTCATATATTGCTGGTAGGAATGTAAACTAGTCCAGTCACTCTGGAAAACACTTTGGCAGTTCCTCAAATTGTTAAACATAGAGTGACCTAGTAATTCCATGCCTAGGTATGTATATCCAAGAGAAATTAAAATGTGTGTTCATGCCAAAACTTGTGCACAAATGTTCACAGTAGCATTGTCAATGGCCAAAAAGTGGAAATAATCCAAATGTCCATCAACTGATGGACAGATACATAAATGTGATATATCCATAAGATGGATTATTGTGTCATGAAAAGGAAGTACTGATACATACCACAACATGGATGAACCTTGAAACCATTATGTTAAATCAGATACAAAAGGTCACACATTATGATTCTATTTACATGAAATGTCCAGGTAAATCGAAAGACAGTAGATTAGTGGTTGCCAGGGGAAGGAAGAATTAAGGAATGGTTGCTAATGGGTACAGGATTTCCTTTTGAGTGGTGAAAATGTTCTGGAATTAGATAATGGTGATGACTGCACAGCTAAAAAGACTGAAAACCACTGACCTGTACACTTTAAAGGATGAATTTTATGGTATGGAAACTATAGTTCAATAAAATGGTATTGCAAAATTCAACTCTCTCCTTTATGTAGGCTTTTCCCCAGTCTAATAGACTTTTTCTTCCTTCACGTCTCTCATCAAGCTATGGTCCATCATTTCTGCAGCATCAGCAATTTTTTTTAGTAGTGCCATGGCTGCAAGATCTTAGTTTCGCAAACAGGGATTGAACTCATGCCACCTGCAGTGGAACGCGGTGTCCAGGACCACCAGGGAAACCCTTCAACAGCATCTTGAGAGAAGCCTAAACTCAGCTCTCTGGCAAAAAGACAATCCTGAATGAACTTCTCTACTCCAAGCTTGTTCCTGTATTACCAAATTCTACTGGAGAAAATAATGAAATAAGGCAAATACATTCCACTAAAAATTCATGAACGCTAACTCTAAGTGGGCCTTACCCTCTCCTTTATGCTGAACACCAGCCCACCCATGACTCCCCCTTCACTCAGTGGACAACATATCTCCTACTTAGAAGACAAAACAGAAACCATACAATCTATTCCTGATACACAGTTCATTCTAGTTCATTCCAGTTCCAAGAGGAGATTTCTCTCCATTATCTAAGGCCAATCCTCTGCCTTAGATTCTATGATCTCCTGCCATTTCAGGAATCATGAATCATTGATTAGCCCTCTCTCTCTTACATAATCAACATCCATTCTCAGTAATTCCTAGCACAACTTTTAACAGCGCTTAAGACTCTGCCATTAAACAAATAAGCAAAAATTTCAAATTCTTTCCCTGAATTCTTTCTCTCCAGCTACCAACTTCTTTCTCCTCCCTCTTCAAGTCAACTTTTTCACAGACTCCTCACTTCTCAAACCATTCCAATCTAGATTTAATCTCTATCACTCCATCGAAACTGCTCTTGCCAACATCACCCATAATCCTACTGTTATTAAATCTAACAAGATTTTCTGATTTTTCTCACAGTTATTTGCACTTTTAGTAAAGTTTCACAATGTTCATCCCTCTTGAAACTCTTCTCCTCGCTCATGCATTCTCCAGGTATTCTTGCTTACTAACTCTTTAGCCTGAAGACTCCTGTTATCAAGAACACCTTCACTTTTACCATTTTAGCAAACTATCAGTCTAATCTTTCACTTTATAGTTTTAGAATTGTAAAAGCTTGTTATATTCAACATTATAATATGCTTGTTTACTTAACAAGACTATAACAAATGCTCGTTATAGTCAACAAATGGTTCTGGGACACAGGATAACCATGTGCAAAAGAAAGAAGATGAACCCCCTAACTCATTCATATTATAATAAAAAAAATTAACTCAGAAGGTATTAAAGATCTAAATATAAGAGCTAAAATTACAAAACTTTTTGGGAAAAAAACACAATGTATATCTCTGTAATCTTAGTCATTGTTTTAGCTATGACCCCAAAAGTAGAAACAACAACAAACAGGACATCATCAAAATAAGCTGTATTTCAAAAGACATGAATTTCAGAACAGCATTATTCATAATAGCCCAAAATAGAAATAACCCAAATATCTATCAAAAGATAGATAAAATATGGCATATCTATACAAAAGAATATTGCTCAACCATACCCTGAAAACATGCTAAGCAAAAGAAGCCAGACACCAAAAGGTCATGTTTTGATTCCATTTACACAAAATATTCAGGATAGGCAAATCCATTAAAAACAGAAAGTAGATTAATGGTTGCCCAGGGTTGGGGCAGGTAGGGGATTAAGGATTGGGTAGTTATGGCTGAGGAGTATAAACCTTCCCTTTGGGGTAATGAAAATGTTCTAAAATTAACTGTGGTGATGGAGGCACAATTCTCTAACTATACTAAAAACCACTGACTTATACACTTCAAATGGGTGAACTGTATGGTATATAGTTCAATAAAGCTGTTTTGGAGGCACACCAAGCAGCTTGCAGGATCTTAGTTCTCCAAACAGGGGCTGAACCCATGCCTCCTGGATTGGGAGCCCGAAGTCTTAACCGCTGGACTGCAAGGCAAGTCCCTCAACAAAGCTATTTTTAAAAGAAATATTTATTATAAAAATTTTCAAGAGTATAAAAGTATATGAAGTCCCTTTCCTAGTCTCAAAACACTACTAGCAAATAGATATAGATCCTCTCAATAGCTTTTCCCTGTGTGTAAACAAACTTACTGAGAGAATTAAAAAAAAAAAAAAAAAATCCACCCTTCAATCTTACACCTTAATATACACATATACTTTTTCTCCCTAAAAATACTTCTGACATATTTCCTAGTTAATACACATAATGCTACCTCATTTTTTTAAAAATTATTGTGGTAAAAATATACAACATAAAATTAACCATTTTAACCACTTTTAAGAGTGCAATTCAGGGGTGTTAAATACATTCACAAAGTTCCACAAGCATCACCACTCTCTATTTCCAAACCTTTTTCTCCATCCCACACTGAAATTCTGTATACTTGAAACAACAATTTGCCATTTCCTTCTCCTCCCAGTCCTGGGTAACCTCTAGTCCACTTTTTGTCTGTATGAATTTGCCTGTTCTAGATACCTCCAGTAAGTGGAATCATACTATATTTGCCCTTTTGGGCCTGGCTTATTTCACTTAGTATAATATCCTCAAAGTTCATCCATGTTACAGCATGTATCAGAATTTCAATCCTTCTAAAGGCTGAATACAGTCCATAATTTGTTTATACCACATTTTATTTATCCATTCATCCACTAATAGATGCTTGAATTGCCTCTACCTGTTGACTATCATGAATACGGCTGTTATGAACATGGATGTGCAAGTAATCGGGTTGAGACCTCTTTTCAATTTGGGGGACATATACCTAGAAGTGGCATTTCTAGATCATATCATAATCCCATGTTCGACTTTGTGAGGAACTGCCAAGCTGTTTTCCACAGCAACTATACCATTTTACATTTCAATTTGTCACCTTTTTTAATTACTGCTTTTTATTTTTAATATTAAAATATCTTTAATTCCAAGATGACCACAAAGGTCTGTCAATAAAGCACTGGTTAAAAAGGTTGTTTCTAATTTTTCTCTATTACAAACAATATTGTAACAAATTTCTGTATACCTTTTGCATACTCCTACAAATATCTCTGTAGGATAATTTCCTAGATGTGGAAATACTACATGAGTTTTACATTTTAATAAATGGTATCAAATTGCCCTCCAAAAATATCTTGTGACTTATACTTCTATCAACTGTTTATGAGTGGCCATTTCATAAAATCCTTGACAGTATCAATCTTTTTAATCTTTGCCAATCTTAGAGGCAAAAATATTTTAATTGTTTAATTTTTTAAAAAGTTTAAATTTGCACTTCTCACTGTATCATGAACTATCTTAATAGAAGGCTTAGAAATTAAGCCTTAAATGAGAAACAGTCACTGATAACCACAGCTTTAAAAGAAACTGCTATAGTCACTAGAGAGGAAAATGAGTTCTACATAGGAGGTTATTTTACTTAATTTGACTTTTATATGAAACCTCTCCAAAATATAGTAAGATTCTCCTAAGCTGGAGAACACATTTAAAACATTTTATTCATCCTATCCTTAAAAGCATTACTGCTAATCTGTCTCAGGAACATTATTGTAGACTTATTGGATAGCTGAAATTAGCTGAGTTGTCTTAACACTACTAAAAATGACAAGACAATGATACTGTAATGTTAATTGTCTGTTCTTTAGGATCTAGAAGTCTTATTCCTACATTAAATTAAATAATCAGATATCAACATTCTTCTAGTACTCAGTGCTTTAACTGAGTTAGAATGTAAAATTATAGCATTTACTGTAATCTGGAAAAAAATCATTTGAAGAACATTCTTTATCTTTTGTACAATTATAATTGAAAATGTCAACTAAGTTATACAGTGTTTTTTCCACAAAACATAGTTTAGCACTAGGAGAAAAACAGAACTCTTTTATGTGTCCTCTTTTTCCATTAATAATTAGATAACCCAAAATATATTTCTTTTGGTCTTAATGACAGGAACCTGAGAGTTAAGTTGTACATGCAGAGTAACATTAACATTTTTTCATTTCTAATGAGTTTCTGCTATAAAAAAAGTTCATTATCCTTTTACTATATACTTTAAAAATATCACTGGAATGCTTTATTTAAGTGAGAAGAAACAGTCTCACGTTGCATGGCTATATTTCTAATGCTAAGGAATGCACGCTTAAGTAAACAACCACCACCACTTTGAGGTTTTTAAGTGAAAGTCACTCAGTCATGTCCAACTCTTTGCAACCCCAAGGACTGTACAGTTCGTGGAATTCTCCAGTCCAGAATACTGGAGTGGGTAGCCTTTCCCTTTTCCAGGGGATCTTCCCAACCCAGGGATCAAACCCACGTCTCCTGCATTGCAGGCAGATTCTTTACCCACTGAACCACAAGGGAAGATTAAGATTGTTACAAAACTGCCAAAAGAAAACATGATTAATGTAATCTGCATACCACTATGTGATATTTTTTTTTGCAAAGGTAAAATATAATTCAGGGCCCAAAGTGCCAGTTACAGAGGGCAAAACTTTCAATAACTCTTCCATAAGTGCTTCACAATTAACAAAGAAAGACTAATCATCTAGAGTTGGAATTTATCCAGTCCTTTTGGTTCTCAGTGGGACGATTATACAATAACACTACAGATCTATCTGGATCTATCCATTTATCTCAATCTGAGAACAACTGTTCTAGCCAATAGGAGGGGATGTTGTTGTTACAAGCTATGCCAATTAAAAAAAAATTTGGTATCACTCAAAGCTATCTACACTGGCCTCTAAACTGTAAAAATATTAATACATTTTTACACTCCATTTGCTCCTTTTTAACATGGGGTAAATTAAATCCTAAGCATAATAAAATATCATATTATAGAATATCTGTACTTCAAAGTAAAAAATGAAATCACTTCCAAGAAGTGATATTGATTCCACCAGAATTAAAGAAGCTTTTTCTACCACACTCAATAAACTGTTTATCTGCATATATTACTTTAACGACTTACGAACTCACATAACTATCTTCTCAGAGTATACATCTGAATGTGTGTACGTGCGTATGTGTGCTCACTCAACTGTATCCAACTCTTTGTGACCCCACAGACTGTAGCTCGCCAGGCTCCTCTGTCCATGAGATTTTCTAGGCAAGAATACTGGAGTGGGTTCCCATTTCCTTCTCCAGGGGATCTTCCCAACCCAGCGATCAAACCTGTGTCTCTTGCATCTCCTGCATTGACAAATGGATTCCTTTATCACTGTACCACCTATAACTGAATGATTACCTCTCAAAAACTAAAATTCCATTATTTTGATTTAGCCAAACTATTAGCTTCTCCAGTAACAAGGTGAGGTGGAGCAGTGGTAAAGAATCTGCCTGCCAATGCAGGAGACACAGGTTCAATCCCTGAGTTGGGAAGATCCCCTGGAGAAGGAAATGGCAATCCATTCCAGTATTGCCTGGAAAATTTCATGTAGAGAGGAGCCTGGTGGCTACAGTCCATGAGGTTGCAAAGAGTCAGACACAGCTGAGCACACACACAAACAGAGTAAAATTTTAGGGTTTTTTTTTTTTAATACTGGAAAGACAAAAATGATTTGCCAAATATTCACAGTAAATATTTTGTTTTTTAAACAGTAATGGATTTCTACACATACTCTGCCCAAAGAAAATTCTATTTGCTAGAAGATGAACATATTTTTACTTCCACAGATGGTGATGCAATCACTTAGAAATGTCTCAGAATACAGATATTTGAAATTCCCTTCTGACTCTTTCAAAATACAGATGTTCCCAGAGAAAAGGGGACCTCTTTAACTGACATGAGTACACACAAACTTTTTTGCTATTTTTGCATTGGAGATGCCTTCTTCAGAGGTGTAAAATATGAAAGTGAAGTCACTCAGTCATGTCTAACTCTTTGTGACCCCATAGACTGTAGCCTACCAGGATCCTCAGTCCATGGGATTTTCCAGGCATGAATACCGGAGTGGATTGCCATTTCCTTCTCCAGCGATAAAATATGAAGGAAACATAAAACACTCATTTATTTCACTTGTGAAATCTCCAAATTTCAGATTTACAGTGATGGGTAGAAAATGTCTCAATAGATATTAAATTTTCAAAATAGCAAAAACTTTTTATTTGTTAAAATATGAAATGTATTGGACATTTCAAGGAGCAAACTCCTTCCTTAACTGTTAAGACCTCTCACATAAAGATCTTTTTAAAGGGCTGATGAAAATTTTTCCTTTAGAGTAAAAATGAAAACTACTGTGCTATGGAATTCTTTTTTACTAGGTTGTTTTGAACACACACACACACTCACACTGCATTCTTTGCCAAGTCTGCATGAATTTACTGTGGTGTTATTCCGTCTTTCAATGTGTCTAATGTTACTGGCTCAGTATCTTCTACTGTTAAATATAATATAAAGTATGGCTGTGCCATTCTCAAAAATCCAGAGCTATGAAATTATAGTATTTTCAAAAATAAGCTCAAAATGTTTAGAAATACTTAGCTCCAAAGAGGAAAAAAGGTTTGGATCACCTTTCCAAAAGTAATTTGACTTTTGTTAAGAGTCCAGTGACTCTGTGGGGTGAATATTTTGTCAAAAAGTCCACTGTATATATAGAAAATTTCCAAAATGACTTTGGAAACACTAAGTTCATAAAATTTTGTTTTAAACGCTTCCTAAAAACATCCAAATCTGGAGAATTTAGATATTTACTAGCTTTATGACAGTTTAAAAAAAAGCCTAAAACCATGTAATAATCTCTGATAAATGGATTATTTTTTTAAAAATAGATGAGTTCATTTTTTAGACATGAAAAGGTTCTATAAACGGAAAATTAGCTTACTTAACTTCAAATGAAAGTTAATTATTATACAATGCACAGAAGCATTACAATCATGGTTTAACATGTCTACCCAAATTATTTACTGCAAATCCTTACCTTGTATTAGTGTTAACAAACATCAAAATCACATTGCAGGAATGTGACTGGGGGTAAGGGGATAGCTAGCGGTATAGGACAGTTAGTTAGTATACCAGAATACGTGTGTGGGGATACTGAAGGTTAATACATAAAGAACATAAAGCTTTGCCTTAAAAAAGTAATTAAGAAAACAAATCAATGCGTTCTGTATAGTCTTTATAGCACTATTTTTTGTTTGACTGCCTCCTAAATTAGTTGTTAAAATCTATGTACTCCTTTGCACAATTTTTAGCTGACAAAATTTTTCATCCCAAGGGTTTCAAAAAATTTAATTCTGTTATACTGAAAACAGTGGTAATTTCTGAAAAATGATTATTTTTTATTTATCCAGTGGACTCTAAATACCATGATTTTATGCCCATCATCATCCACTTAAGAAAATACATGAATAAAGCATTTCTTAAATGCTTGAAAATTTTACATCAGCCTTGCCTTTTTTCCTTGAACAAGCATTTTCATTCCATTCCTATCTTAAAACAGTGGTTCTTAACAGGGGTAGGAGGTAGAATTCCCAGGGATGGTGGTGGAAATTTTGTCTACCAGGGGACATGTGACAATGTCTGAAGACATTTTTTATTGTCACAACTGGTGACAGAAGGGTGCTGGCACTCAGCAGCCACTAGAGATGCTGCTAAATATCCTACAAGCCTCAGGTCAGTCAACAAACAACATCTGATCCAAAATGTTAATAGTGCTGAGCCTGAGAAGCCCTCTCCAAGAGGAATATATTTTTATGATTTAAAGTCTTTTATTCATCACATTATACTTCTCCACAATAAAATATTTACATAAACTGATAAAAATATAAATTTCCTATAACATAAAGGCCTAACTGTTAAAAAAAAAATGTCTCCTAGAATGGGTTATTACAATGCTTTCAAACTGTGGTGCTGGAGAAGACTCTTGAGAGTCCCTTGGACAGCAAGGAAGTCAAATCAGTCAATCCTAAAGGAAATCAACCCTGAATATTCACTGGAAGCTGAAGCTCCAACACTCTGGCCACCTAATGTGAAGAGACAACTCACTGGAAAAGACCCTGATGCTGGGAAAGATTTGAGGCCAAGAAGAAAAGGGGGCAGCAGAGGATGAGACGGTGAGATAGCATCACTGACTCAATGGATATGAATTTGAGCAAATTTTAGGAGATAGTGAAGAGGGAAGCCTGACATGCTGCAGTCCATGGGGTTCCAGAGAGTTGGACATGACTTAGCAACTAAACAACAGCAATCTAAAGAACATAATTAAACAATCATCAAATATAAGAAATGAAAATATATTAAAATATTCCTAAGGAGATGAAGCTTATTTAGTTTATTTTCAATTAAGTATTATATGTGAATAAATATTACTTGTTGCTACAATGAGACAGAATTCAGCTCAATGACATTTCTATTTTCATGAGAGCTGAGAAACTTTATTTATACAAATAAGTAAATGGAAAAAGAGTTCTGTTGAAATAACAGCATTTACTTTGTGAGCTTCTATTAAGTTATATATACTTACAAGTTACATAGTGACCTTTTATTAAAAATTATTTCAGTGACCTATCAGCCAATAACTTAGAAGATTCTCTTAAATATTGTTAAAAACAAAGAATTTGAAACCAACTGACTTACAGAGGACTTTTAGGTAATCTTTCAAGATGTCATTCTCACTACCTATAGCTACTGAGTCACCCTGAGATTTTTAAGCCCCTGCTTTACTACAAATTAAATTAGGCCTTATTCTATGAAGAGTCTTTGGGAATGTCTGTTACTTTAACATGAGAACACAAATTCACTTACCAGGTAGGGTGTGGGCTATCTCAGCAGGCATTTTAAAACCTAGCAAGAAAACCTCTATCAACTTCCCCATAACCATGTCCATCATGAAAAGTCATGCACAGTTATCAAATACCTATGCCTAATAGCCGAGGTCTTAGAAACCATAAGATGGGTTTTATGAAAACTAGACTCACAAGAAAGAAAATAGTCCAAATATGACTAAAATTCTTCCCATTACTCCCTTACCTCTTAGATACTCTGTACTGGGCTGTGGTCAATTTTCCAGTCTCAGGGTCATGTACTGTAGCTCGGCTCAGCTACAAAAAAGAGAAAGGACAAGGGCTTACTCACGTAGCAGGCAATTTGGGGCTTTTGTTTTGCCAAGCCACAGGTGATTGGAAGGGTTCAGATTGGTCTGGATGGTAGGCAATGGTTTCAAATCAGCAGAAACATTTAGAAAAGTGGCGATAAGAAAAGCCACTTCCAAATCAAGAAAAAAATGGGTTGACAGATTTTTGTTGCAGATTGTCCTTTCACTTTTTTTTTTTAAATCATTTGAAGCTGTATGTAAATGATTTATAGCACTGGGTTTCACAGGTTCTTTCTCAGATCTAGAAGTTTAATGTTCTTCAAATTATTTGAAAAAGAATAATTAGTAGTCTCTTTAAATTCGTTTTTAAAACTCTCACCAAGCTATAACTGTTGTTAAATCTCTCTAGTGAAGTAAAAGGCAACTAAACTCATAAGTAATAGCATTTGGAAGACTGAGATCTCAAGCATAACTCTGTTCTTTCCATTGCCAACATTTAAGTCAGCAAGTTTTTTAAAATAAAAACTCCAACAGGAGAAATACAGATTAATCCATAATGACAATGTTATTTTATAAGATGTATGAACAAATGCCAACACAATCATCATGAAGGATGATGTGAATTCACTGTAGCATATTTATGAATATGAGAGAACTACATAAACAAAGACTACTCCCAGATTAATCCAGGCTGCTGCCTTTTTTTTTTTTCCGTCTTTGGCAAGAAAAAGAAAAAGGAATAAGAAAACAAGTATTAGGCCAGTTCCTGGACTGGCCTAATCTGATTTGATTCCTAACCTGAAGAAAGATGAAAAGCATATTAACTCCCTAAAAATAATAGACCAATTAAATATTAAAAACAGAACTTCTAGTTAAAGAGAAAGACCTGTGAAACACAAAGCAGTTTTTCCATGCTTAAAAATAGGCGGTGACTTGACTGGAGACTGAAAATGACCTACTTCCCTTAAATGAATAATTCCTGTAGGATGTACAAAACACTCATTAGAGGGCAAAATATGCAGCATACACATCTCTTACCTTTTGCTAATTCTGTAATGTACCGTCTCCAAGTCTCCTGTTATTGGGTTTGAAATGGTGGCTCGCCTCAGCTGTGAAGCCAACCATCAAAATAGGTGCATTACAAAACAAAAAAAATGAATCACATTTATCCAATCAGTCAGCAATCTGGGATTTTTACAAAGGAGGCTAAAAAGAGAAAATAACTCCATAGACTTCCAGTCACCTGTGTTGAGCCTTGAAAGCCAGTTGACTTTTAAATTTTTATATTAAAAAAAATTTTTTTGCATGAATGGAGTGTACACAAAACAGACTGGAAATTAAATTTCTTTGAAAGGTTACAGGATGTGAAATAAGGAAAAGAAATTTCTAAAATTTGCAGTTAATTTATAGTTATAAGAATCATTATATGCATTCAATAACTCATTACAAACTTTTGTTTTAAATTTTTCAGTGATGGAAATGCTTGTAAAGCTAATGTTCAAAATCAGTGTGAAGAGAAGATGGCGGAGCAGGTGGATGGGAAGTACATCTTTCTCCATGGATAAATCAGGAACACACCTTCAGACACAGAAGTGCATGCAGGACACCAGCTGAGGGCGAACAGGAGAACCTGACCAGAGGAAAAGAATATACAGAGCCACACAAATCCCAAGAGCAAGCCCTGAGCCTACAGGGTGGGAGCACTGACTCCAAGACCCTAGACTACCAGAGAACTAACCCTACTACTACTACTAAGTTGCTTCAGTCATATCCAACTCTGTGCAACCCCATAGACTGCAGCCCACCAGGCTCCCCCATCCCTGGGATTCTCTAGGCAAGAACACTGGAGTGGGTTGCCATTTCCTTCTCCAATGCATGAAAGTAAAAAGTGAAAGTGAGGTCACTCAGTTGTGTCTGACTCCTAGCGACCCCAGGGACTGCAGCCCACCAGGCTCCTCCATCCATGGGATTTTCCAGGCAAGACTACTGGAGTGGGGTGCCGCTGCCTTCCCTGGAGAACTAACCCTAGAGAGTGTCAAATAGTGAGAACTCACACAGTGGAAATCACTTGAATACAAGACCTGGCACCACCCAACCACCAGGAGCGCCCTGTGCAGGACGCCTCATCTAAACAACAAACAAAAATACAAACCCAATCATCAGCAGACAGGATCACCACCTCACTCAGCCTAGCCCATCACAGGAAAAACAAACAAACAAAAACTCAGCATAAATCTCACCCTACATGAAGCTTACACAAACCACTGGACCAACCTTAGGAGGGCAGACCAAAAGAAGAAACAATTCAACCTTGAAGTTGGGAAAAGGAGATGTCAATCACAATAAGTTAAAAAAAAAAAAAGGGCAGAGAAATACTACACAAATGAAAGAACAAATTAGAAACACAGAAACCCAAATAAATGAAGAGGAAACAGGCAAACTCCTTGAAAATTCAGAATAATGATAGTAAAGATGATCAAAAACCTTGAAAACAAAATGGAGAAACTGCAAGAACTAATTAACAAAGACCTAGAAGAATTAAAGA
Source organism: Nanger dama (assembly GCA_917880005.1). Taxonomy (NCBI): domain Eukaryota; kingdom Metazoa; phylum Chordata; class Mammalia; order Artiodactyla; family Bovidae; genus Nanger; species Nanger dama. Next base: position 16,599,081 of record CAKJTW010000028.1, on the reverse strand, counting down.
ATAAACATTCAGAGAGAAACAAGACAATTACTGAAAATAAAAATACTCTAGAAGGAATCAATACCAGAATATCTGAAGCAGAAGAATGAATCAGTGAGCTGGAAGATAAAATGGTGGAAATAACTTCTGAAGAGCAGAATAAAGTAAGAAGAACAAAAAGAACTGAGGATAGTCTCAGAGACCTCTGGGACAATATCAAAAGCACCAACATTTGAATTATAGGGGTCCCAGAAGAAGAAGAGAAAATGAAAGTGTATGAGAAAATTTTTGAAGAGATTATAGTTGAAAATTTCCCCAACATGGAAAAGGAAATAGTCAATCAAGTCCAAGAGGCTCAAAGAGTCCCATACAGGATAAACCCAAGGAGAAACATGCCAAGACATACTAATCAAGCTAACAAAGACTAAACACAAAGAAAGAACATTAAAAGCAGCAAGGAAGAAGCAAAAGCATCATACAAAGAAAACCCCATATGCTTAACAGCTGATCTTTCAGCAGAAACTCTGCAGGCCAGAAGGGAATGGCAGGATGTATTTTAAGTACTGAAAGGGAAAACTCTACAACCAAGATTACTGTACCCAGCAAGGATCTCATTCAAAACTGATGGAGAAATAAAAGCTTTCCAGACAAGCAAAAGTTAACAGAATTCAGTACCACCAAACCAGCTTCACAAGAAATGTTAAACAGACTTAATAGTCAAAAAAACAAGAGAAGGAAAAAGATCTACAAAATCAGCTCCAAACAATTAAGAAAATGGCAATAGGAACATATATATCAATAATTACTTTAAATGTAAATAGATTAAATGCTCCAAACAAAAGACAAAGACTAGCTAAATGGATACAAAAGCAAGACCCATATATATGCTATCTACAAGAAACCCACTTCAGACCTAAACACACATACTGAAAGTGAGGGGATGGGAAAATATATTCCATGCAAATAGGAAGCAAAAGGAAGCTCAAGTAGCAATCCTCATATCAGAAAAAATAGGCCTTAGAGAATATTACAAGAGATAAGGAAGGACACTACATAATGATCAAGGGATCAAACAAGAGGAAGATGTAACAATTGTAAATATCTACACACCCAATATAGGAGGACCTCAATACATAAGGCAAACAATAACAGACACAAAAGGAGAAACCTACAGTAACACAATAATAGCAGGAGACTTTAACTCCCCACTCACACCAATGAACAGGTCATCAAAACAGAAAATTAATAAGGAAACAAGTTTTAAATGATATATTAGATATGATGAATCTCATCGATACTTTTGGGACATTCCATCCAAATGCAGAAGAATACACCTTCTTCTCAGGTGCACATGGAACATTCTCCAGGACAGACCACATCTTGGGTCACAAATCAAACCTCAGTAAATTTAAGAAAACTGAAATAGTATCAAGCATCTTCTCCGACCACAACACTATGAGACTAGGTATCAATTACAAAAAAAGAAAGTGTAAGAAATACAAACACATGGAGATTAAACAACATATTTCTAAATAACCAACAGGTTACTGAAGAAATCTACAGGGAAATCAAAAATTTCTAGAAACAAATGACAATGAAAACATGACAACTCAAAACCTATGAGATGCAACAAAAGTAGTTCTAAGAGGGAAGTTTATAGCAATACAATCCTACTTCAAGAAACAAGAAAAACATTGAATAGACAACCTAACTTTACACCTAAAACAGCTGGAAAAAGAACCTCCCAAAACCCAAATTAGTAGAAGGAAAGAAATCATAAAGATCTGAGCAGAAATAAATGAAAAAGAAATGAAAGAAACAATAGTAAAGATTAATAAAACTAAAAGCTGGTTCTTTGAGAAGATAAACAAAATTAACAAAACTTTAGCCAGACTCATCAAGAAAAAAAGAGAAGAATCAAACCAACAAAATTAGGAAAGAAAAAGGAGAGGTTACAAAAGACAGTATAGAAATACAAAGGATTATAAGAGACCCTTATGAACAACTATACAGCAATAAAATGGATAACCTGGAAGAAATGGACGGATTCTTAGAAAAGTTCAATCTTCCATGACTGAACCAAGAAGAAATAAAAATTATCAACAATCCAATTACAAGCACTGAAATTAAAGCTGTGATCAAAAATCTCCCAAAAACAAAAGCCCAGGATCAGATAGCTTCACAGGAGAATTCTATCACACATTTAGAGAAGAGCTAATCCTATCCTTCTAAAACTTTCAAAAATTGCAGAGGAAGGAACACCTCCAAACTCATTCTTTGAGGCCACCATCACTCTGATACCAAAACCAGACAAGGACAACACACAAAAAAAAAACTACAGGCCAATATCACTGATGAACATAGATGCAAAAATCCTCAACAAAATGTTAGCAGACAGAATTCAGCAATACATCCAAAAGTTCACACACCATGATCAAGTTGGGTTTATTTCAGTAATGCAAGGATTCTTCAATATATGCAAATCAATCAATGTGATACACCATATTAACAAATCAAAAGATAAAAACCATATGATAATCTCAATAGATGCAGAAAAAGCCTTTGACAAAATTCAGCACCCATTTATGATTAAAACTCTTCAAAAAATGGGCACAGAAGGAATCTACCTCAACACAGTAAAGGCCATATATGATAAGTCTATAGCAAATACTATTCTCAGTGGTGAAAAACTGAAATCACTCCCCTAAGATAAGGAACAAGACAAGGGTGTCCACTTTCACCACTATTATTCAACATAGTTCTAGAAGTCCTAGCTACAGCAATCAGAGAAGAAAAAGAAATAAAAGGCATCCATAACAGAACAGAAAAAGTAAAGCTCTCAGTGTTTGCAGATGACATGGTACTATACATAGAAAACACTAAAGATAGTATCAGAAAATTACTAGATGCAGAACACAAAATCAATACACAGAAATCACTTGCATTTATATATACTAACAATGAAAAATCAGAAAAAGAAATTAAGGGATCAATCCCATTCACCACTGCAACAAAAAGAATTAAATATCTAGGAATAAACCTACCTAAGGAGACAAAAGAACTGAACACAGAAAAGTGTACGACATTGATGAAAGAAAGACAACATAAACAGATGGAGATATATTGCATGTTCCTGGGCAGGAAAAATCAATATTGTGAAAATGACTATACTACCAAATGCAATCTACAGATTCAATGTGATCCCTATCAAATTACCAATGACATTTTCCACAAAACTAGAACAAAAAATTTCACAATCCATATGGAAACACAGAAGACCCTGAATAGCCAAAGCAGTCTTGAGAAAGAAAAATGGAGCTGGAGGAATCAACCTTCCTGACTTCAGATTATACTACAAAGCTACAGTCATCAAGACAGTAAGGTACTGGCACAAAAACAGAAATACAGACCAATGAAACAAGATAGAAAGCCCAGAAATAAACCCATGCACCTATGGGTACCTTATTTTTGACAAAGGAGGCACAAATATACAATGGGTCAAAGACAGCCTCTTCAATAAATGGTGCTGGGAAAACGGGACAGCTACATGTAAAAGAATGAAATTAGAACACCTCCTAACATCATACACAAAGATAAACTCAAAATGGATTAAAGACCTTTATGTAAGACCAGAAACTATAAAACTCTTAGAGGAAAACGTAGGCAGAACACTCAATGACATAAATCAAAGCAAGATCCTCTATGACCCACCTCCCAGAGGAAAGGAAATAAAAATAAAAGTAAACAAGTGGGACCTGATTAAACTTAAAAGCTTTTGCACAGCAAAGGAAACTATAAGCAAGGTGAAAAGACAACCCTCAGAATAGGAGAAAATAATACCAAATTAATCCTGATGAAGCAGCTCATACTACTCAATGCCAGAAAAACAAACAACCCAATCAAAAAGTGGGAAAAGACCTAAACAGATATTTCTCCAAAGGTGACATACAGATAGCTAACAAACACATGAAAAGATGTTCAACATCACTCATTATTAGAGAAATGCAAATCAAAACTATGATGAGATATCACCTCACACCGGTCAGAATAGCCTTCATCAAAAAGTCTACAAACAATAAATGCTGGAGAAGGTGTGGAGAAAAGGGAATGTTCTTTTACTGTTGGTGGGAATACAAATTGATACAGCCACTATGGAAGAGAGTATGGCGATTCCTTAAAAAAACTAGGAATAAAACCACCTATATGATCCAGCAATCCCAATCCTAGGCATATACCCTGAGGAAACCAAAATTGAAAAATATACATGTATCCCATTGTTAATTGCAGCACTATTTACAATAGCTAGAACATGGAAGCAACCTAGATGTCCATCAACAGATGAATAGATAAAGAAGTTGTGGTACATATACACAATGGAATTATTATTCAGCCATTAAAAAGGAACACATTTGAGTCAGTTCTGATGAGGTGGATGAACCTAGAACTTATTATACACTGTGAAGTGAGTCAGAAAGAGAAAGATAAATATCATATTCTAATGCATATAAACGGAATCTAGAAAAATGGTTCTGAAGAATTTATTTACAGGGAAGAAATAGAGAAACAAACAGAGAATAGATTTATGAAAATGGGGAGATGGGAGGAGAGGATGAGATGTATGGAAGAAACTTACACGACCATATGTAAAATAGATAGCCAATGGGAATTTGCTGTATGGCTCAGGAAACTCAAACAGGGACTCTGTATCAGTCTAGAGGGGGTGGGATGGTGTGGGAGATGGGAGGGAGGTTCAAAAGGGAAGGCATATATATATACCTATGGCTGATTCATGTTGAGGTTTGACAGAAAACAACAAAATTCTGTAAAGCAATTATCCTTCAGTAAAAAAATAAAAAGAAAAATCAGCTTCAAGGTCAGTCTTTTCTTCCTTCAAGATATTTGCTCATACATTTCAAATAAATAGTGAAATAATCTTAGACTGAGCACAAAGATTGATGAGAACTCATGTTATTTAAAAAAAAAAACACAGAAAAAGATGACAGCCAAGATAATGATTTTAAACTTTTTTCTAAAAACGAAAGATGGTTTAGAGGTTAACAAGAATATAAATTTTTCCTTGTCATTGTATTTTTGATCAAATAATCTAATTGAGGCATCCCTTTTAAGACTAAGGTCTCCAAACTCAGAGATATAAGACAGTCTCCAAGCGGAAATGAATTCCTAATATTCTACCACAATAATTTTGGTTTACTGACACAAATAATAGACTAAAATCCCCCCAAAATGACAGAATAAGAGATCACCATCTTTCATCTCTTTAAAAGATTTATAAGAACTCCCTCGGACAACACCCATACATATTAGACAAGTCTTTTCATTCAAAACACTCGAGTGGCTTGCCATGCCCTTCTCCAGGAGAACATCTCGGCCCAGGGATTGAACCTGAGCCTCCTGCATTGCAAGCAAATTCTTTACCATCTGAGCCACCAGTGAAGCTCATAATCTTTAATAAAAAAACAGAAAGTACCCATTTGGAAAAGTAGTAAAACTTAATAGCAACAAACATTCTGATTTCAAGTTTATTCTGCAGAAGAGCTATCCAGACAAGGAACAGCAAACTATGGTCCACGGACTGAATTCATCCAGCCACTTGCTTCTAGAAATAAAAGTTTTACTGGAATATAGCCATACTTGTTTATGTATTTTCTATGACTGCTTCTGCATTACAACAGCAGAGGTGAGTAGTTATAACAGACTGTACGGCCTTGCAAAACCTAAAAAGATTTACTATCTGGACCTTTACAGAAAAATTTTCCAGTTCCTGTATAGTAAGTGAGCAAAAATATTTCTAGTGTTTACTTAACAGCCTCTTTATGAAAATAATCATAGTTTGTATTTTGCTGTCAATAAGACAAAACAGATTTTAAGAACAAGCTGATGGGGAAAAAGGCAAGAGCATAAAGGTCATTCTTGCTCACCAAAGATGAATTTCTATGCTAAACTCTAAAGCTTATAGGATTGTGTTTATAATAAATTCTTTCTTATTAAGATAAATGATGTAGGCTGAAGCCAAAAAACGATGATGTCATTATTTCAGATTAGCAAGATGTTCATGCCCAATGATATTCTCCAAGTAATAATGTACCTAGCTAGGAATAAAAATACTTCAAGTATTATTTCAGATAAAACTATAGAAGTTATATATAAAAAGTTGGCCTTTGATTAGTCTCTGAGATTAAAGGTCTCCTAAGTACATAGAAGTTTTTTCAGGAAGATGCTGAAACACAAATCTGTTATGTGTGAATAAAAATATCATCTATGATTTTCATAATTCAGTGCTTAAAGCCTAGCTGCAAGGTTACATACAAAGTATGTAATATGTGTTGATAACAGAGAAAAACTGGTATAAATAGAGCTTAGTTAATTCCATTAGTTTGCAACAATAATATTTAAAACTATCTATGGGGTTATTGTCATGTCAATTATCATTTTTATAATCTTACAAAGGAAAAGCTGAAACACAAGTAAATTGAGGAGAGAAAAAAAGGAAAAAGTTATTTACCCTTGGTTTTGCTAGATCTTTAACAATTTCAATTTCTGCATCAGAAATAATATCATGGAAGCGGATAATACGAGGCTTGTCCCACTCATCCTCCTGTTTGGCTGGAGCCAGAATAAACTTAGGATTCCGGTTTCCATCATGGTAGCGACAGAAGAGTTTTTTCTGTCTCCGAGGAGTCTGAACAAAAGTTTAAAAAATTATAAATACATTAGAGTAATAATATTTTTAATGCTTGTTCCTATGAAGACAAGAAGCAATAATCATGCTGGTGTATAGACAGAGTACTTGAGGAAGAACATGCAAAAGAAATAGTACTCTGCAAATACTCTGCATCAAACAGGACCTTGAGAATTTTAAAAGATTTATTAATGAGTCTTTTCTGGAAGAGATGGTGGGGTTTCTCTTTAACCCTTCTCTCATCAAAATAAAGTTCAGGCCTTGTAAATATGAAAAAAATAATAAAATGATTATAGAAATATGAAGTGAATGACCAGCCCTGCTCCAAACTTCACAAAGTAACTGGGAAGAACCCAGAAAAGTTTCTTAAAGAAAAAAACCTAACCAGGTTTTCCCAAGTACCTCCCAATTTTAAAAAATTTAAGTGTTTTTTTTTTTAAGATGAAAAGCAGTAGCTCTGAAAAAGAGAAAATTAGTCATTAAACAAAGAAGCCAGGTGCTTTTAGTAGCAGGTATTAAAGTCAGCAAAAATCAACAAATGTACTTTTCAATTACTTATGTATCACATTAACTAAATATGGGGTTGGCCAAAAGATCTTACCAAAAAAAAAAAAAAAAACACCCCACCCCACATGGATGTTTTGGCCAATCCAATGTTATGCCATTGCTGCTTCTTCTCTTGATTAAACAAGTATTTCATATTATGAAGTAGAACTAATGATTTATATTTATTATTGTTCTTCATTTACCAAAAATCAAATACAGGGTTTTAAATATATCTTTTATATGATGATAAGACCAATTTAACTGTTCTGAGAAAAAGCATGCTCCTTTGATTTTGGGCTGAGTTTACATGTGTGTCACATCAAAAAATGGGCAAATTAACAGACTTCTGTTATATACCTATAGTTCTATTTTGCTCTCTTATTTAAGAGTTTCTAAGGGCAGTAAAAAATATCTGCTCACTACTGGAAATCTGAATACTGACTAGGTACTTAATGATATTATGGAACTACTAACGATATTGGAAATATGATAATGGTATTGTGGTCATTTAAAAGTCCTTATCTTTAAATGATATACACTAAAATATTTAGATGTGAAATTAAAAAAAAATGTTTCATGAGTCTAATTTGTATTTATTCATTAGATCAAAGCAAAAGTAAACACGTTCTCTGGGAATCCATGAACTTATCAAAAGTGTAAACATAGCTAAGATCTACTTATTTGCTGGAAGAGGTTAGGCTGTCAACAGTAAATCACCAAATATCAAGAAGTCATCAATATCAAAACATAAAACCCAGCCTAAGTTTATTAGTAGTAGAGAAAAGTTAAACACTATTCAAATGCTTTCACTTAAAATTACTCCAAAAATGTACTAAATCCTTCTACATACACCAGTATTCAACTGAACACTAGTACCACATGATACTCCTTTAAAAAGGGTTCTATGATCAATTAATATTGAGAAACAAAGTATGTCATATTCATAATCATCATAAAAAGGATCTGAAAAGTCCTAAAGCTGAACAAAGAAACCTATATTCCCAAGGCTTGAACTGTATTATTTTTGGCCTATTACCTTTTTAGTATTCTGGTAAACTGAGTATAAATATATAATATATATATACAATAAACAAAGGGATATTTACAGACACATTTTAGCATTTTAAAAAATAAATGTTATAAAGCCAAAATCTATTTAAAGTCTTTATGCATTTTTCATATTTCTTAAATAGACTAAAACATTACATTAGGCAGTCTTATCAAGGCTGACTAGGAGCAAAAACACAAGATATCACTGTATAGATAAATCCATTGTTTCATAGGATAAGTTAGAATGGGATATTATTTCTATGTAAGACTGCTGAAATCTCTTTTGCTTTAAGATATAAGAAAAACTGTATCACTTCTTTTAAATAATCTGATCCTTCACCTTAAAAACCCTCTTCTATGGAAAGGGTAATAATTACCAAAAATGCATGTAATGGTATATGAGTCACAAGTTTTATTTTTAAAGCTATTTTACTAGAAGTTGGAACACAGTAAGTGCAACACCAACAATAAAGTGATATGACATAACGTAATACTTCAGGAATAATTCTGATTTTTACCACAGAAGTTTAAAAGAATTCTGCATCTCTTCAAATTACGTACAAACACACATGCACATTCACACACACACAATTGGCTTTTCCACTTTACCATTTTGATACCCTCCCCACGGCAGAGCATTTCGTACTTCTGTCTCTCTGGCAGGTAATCCACAGCAGCACCTTTTTTTCTTCAGTGTGGTTTTCTGATCAGATTGGTCATCTGAGGACTTATTGGCATCTTTTTCTTTAGCCATTATATACTCAAAGTATTTTAAGTTACCGTTAGCTCTCTGATGTTCAGGATCTATTACAAAAGAAAGCAAGCATGTCCATGAGCAAGTTTACAGTTGTTCAAGCATGAGCATAAGATACCAGTGGAGGAACATGTAATTTACTTTCCAAACCAGGCTGCTTTATGAGAGTGAAAGGAGGCATTAATGAAAATTATTATACCAAAACAACAGGTGTAAATCAGTACTGCCCCCAAGCAAATCAAGATGTACAGTCACCCCATATAAAGGGAGTTCTGGAGATGGAATCAGCCATCTATTTCAAAGTAGTAATTATTGCTTTTACTTTGAGAATGTTCCACGTGACAAGTTACTAAGCAGCCAGAGGAACTATGATCAATTGGATGTCAAATGAATTTTAAAGTATTACTGATTAAACCTATGTTAACCATTTTCTGAGATTGGAATGTAAGGACCACGGGGAAGACAGGGCATGCAGTTCAAAGGTGACCTTTACCACAGATAACATTATAAATGCCGAGCACAGCCTACTCCTGAGGGCTGAGTGCATTTTAGTCCCAAAATTCTAAGTGAGACAAAAAAGAAACTAAAAATATAATTTTCAAATAAGCCAGAATCCACTAACTGCCTCAGAATTGCTAGTCATAATTTTTAGCTATCTTTTAGTAGAGGGAAGGAGGACGACTCCATCCATCTGGGAGAAAAAAAATATAAACCACCCCACACATATACACACACACACACAAATGAAAAAGACAGACTAGGACACAGAAAGTTCACTTGTGACATTAATTGAAGTGTTTTTAAAAATCCAGCCCTAGATTTGTAAAATACTTGTCTTTGAGAAACTGCTTATGTTGTGATGTACAGAATATGAGGCTAATTTTACAAAAGAAATGGAAAAATGGAGGGAGAAGAGGGTATGCTACAAGGAAACAAAAAAATTCGTAGGTATCTCTGGGTGATTGGTGTATGGTGACTCTTCTGTATCTTTTTCTACTTTTAAATTTTTTTCTAAAATGAAGTATTTTTAAGTCAGGAGGAAAAAAAATCACTTAAAATACTGGGGGAAAGGGCTAATTGAATATCTCAGTTTATCAATTCATTTAACTAAGAAATAACCTAATTTCAAAAGCTTATTTTCATTGTATACTCTTGCCTCCTTTGTCGAAGATAAGGTGTCCATAGGTGTGTGGGTTTATCTCAGGGCTTTCTATTTTGTTCCATTGATCTATATTTCTGTCTTTGTGCCAGTACCATACTGTCTTAATGACTGTGGCTTTGTAGTAGAGCCTGAAGTCAGGCAAGTTGATTCCTCCAGTTCCATTCTTCTTTCTCAAGATTGCTTTGGCTATTCGAGGTTTTTTGTATTTCCATACAAATCTTGAGATTATTTGATCTAGTTCTGTGAAAAATACTGCTGGTAGCTTGATAGGAATTGCACTGAATCTGTAGATTGCTTTGGGTAGTATACTCATTTTCACTATATTGACTCATCCAACCCATGAGCATGGTATATTTCTCCATCTGTTAGTGTCCTCCTTGATTTCTTTCATCAGTGTTTTATAGTTTTCAATATATAGGTCCTTAGTTTCTTTAGGTAGGTATATCCCTAAGTATTTTATTCTTTTCGTTGCAATGGTGAATGGGATTGTTTCCTTGACTTCTTTTTCTACTTTCTCATTATTAGTGTATAGGAATGCAAGGGATTTCTGAGTGTTGATTTTATATCCTGCAACTTTACTATATTCGTTGATTAGCTCTAGTAGTTTTCTGGTCGAGTCTTTAGGATTTTCTATGTAGAGGATCTCACTGTTTGTCGTCTGCAAACAGTGAGAGTTTTACTTCTTCTTTTCTAATTTGGATTCCTTTTATTTCTTTTTCTGCTCTGATTGCTGTGGCCAAAACTTCCAGTACGATATTGAATAGTAGTGGACACCCTTGTCTTGTTCCTGACTTTAGGGGAAATGGTTTCAATTTTTCACCATTGAGGATAATGTTAGCTGTGGGTTTGTCATATATAGCTTTTATTATGTTGAGGTACGTTCCTTCTATTCCTGCTTTCTGGAGAGTTTTTATCATAAATGGATGTTGAATTTTGTCAAAGGCTTTTTCTGCGTCTATTGAGATAATCATATGATTTTTATTTTTCAGTTTGTTAATGTGATGAATTACATTGATTGATTTGCAGATATTGAAGAATCCTTGCATCCCTGGGATAAAGCCTACTTGGTCATGGTGTATGATCTTTTTAATGTGTTGCTGGATTCTGATTGCTAGGATTTTGTTAAGGATTTTTGCATCTATGTTCATCAGTGATATTGGCCTGTAGTTCTCTTTTTTGTGGTGTCTTTGTCAGGTTTTGGTATTAGGGTGATGGTGGCCTCATAGAATGAGTTTGGAAGTTTACCTTCCTCTGTAATTTTCTGGAATAGCTTCAGTAAGATAGGTGTTAGCTCTTCTCGAAATTTTTGGTAGAATTCAGCTGTGAAGCCGTCTGGACCTGGGCTTTTGTTTGCTGGAAGATTTCTGATTACAGTTTCAATTTCCGTGCTTGTGATGGGTCTGTTAAGATTTTCTATTTCTTCCTGGTTCAGTTTTGGAAAGTTGTACTTTTCTAAGAATTTGTCCATTTCTTCCAAGTTGTCCATTTTATTGGAGTAAAGACAGTCTCTTTAACAGGTGGTGCTGGGAAACCTGGTCAACCACTTGTAAAAGAATGAAACTAGACCTCTAACACCATACACAAAAATAAACTCAAAATGGATTAAAGATCTAAATGTAAGACCAGAAACTATAAAACTCCTAGAGGAAAACATAGGAAAAACACTCTCCGACATAAATCACAGCAGGATCCTCTATGATCCACCTCCCAGTATAATGGAAATAAAAGCAAAAATAAAAAAATGGGATCTAACTAAAATTAAAAGCTTCTGCACAACAAAGGAAATTATAAGCAAGGTGAAAAGACAGCCTTCTGAATGGGAGAAAACAATAGCAAATGAAACAACTGACCAACAACTAATCTCAAAGATATACAAGCAACTTATGCAGCTCAACTCCAGGAAAATAAACGAACCAATAAAAAAATGGGCCAAAGAACTAAATGGGCATTTCTCCAAAGAAGACATACAGATGGCTAACAAACACATGAAAAGATGCTCAACATCACTTATTATCAGAGAAATGCAAATCAAGACCACAATGAGGTACCATTTCACACCAGTCAGAATGGCTGCGATCCAAAAGTCTGCAAGCAATAAATGCTGGAGAGGATGTGGAGAAAAGGGAACCCTCTTACACTGCTGGTGGGAATGCAAACTAGTACAGCCACTATGGAAAACAGTGTGGAGATTCCTTAAAAAATTGCAAATAGAACTGCCTTATGATCCAGCAATCCCACTGCTGGGCATACACACCGAGGAAATCAGAATTGAAAGAGACACATGTACCCCAATGTTCACTGCAGCACTGTTTATGATAGCCAGGACATGGAAGCAACCTAGATGTCCATCAGCAGATGAATGGATAAGAGAGCTGTGGTACACATACACAATGGAGTACTACTCAGCCCTTAAAAGAATAAATTCGACTCAGTTCTAATGAGATGGATGAAATTGGAGCCGATTATACAAAGTGAAGTAAGCCAGAAAGAAAAACACCAATACAGTATACTGACACATATATATGGAATTTAGAAAGATAGTAATGATGACCCTCTATGTGAGACAACAGAAGAGACTCAGAGGTATAGAACGGACTTCTGGGCTCTGAGGGAGAGGGAGAGGGTGGGATGATTTGGGAGAATGGCATTGAAACATGTATACTATCTTGTAAGAACGAAGCACCAGTCTATGTTCAATACAGGATACAGGATGCATGGGGCTGGTGCACAGGATGATTCAGGGAGATATGGGGTGGGAGGTGGGAGGTGGGAGGGGGCTTCAGCATTGGGAGATTGTGGACACCTGTGGCTGATTCATGTCAATGTATGGCAAAACAAATACAGTATTGTAATGTAGAATAAAGTATTAAAAAAATAAAAATAAAGGCTGTCTTTTTTGTTTAAAAAAAAAAAAGCTTATTTTCAGATGACCAATCCTTTTGAATTATTTGACTCTCCTAACATATACATATTTACCTATTCATAAAAGAATATAAGTTTTAAAGCTTCATTATATACTAAAGGCCACATGACTTTTTTTAGCATACAATTCCACCACCACAGATCCTAAGTTAGTAGGTTTGGGGTGAGATCAAGGAATTTTCATTTCTAATAAGCATCCAACTAATTCTGATCATTGGCCTTTGGATCACACTTAGAGAAACACTACATTCCTGTTAAAAATACTAGTGGTAAAATCTTTGTATCATATTTTCCTAATATTTAAATGTGACAAATATATTTTCATTCTTTTATTTCTGTGAAATAATTTCAATCTCCGATGGAACTGGAAGATATCAAATGGAAAATCTCATGCATGTGTCCTCAGGAACACAAAAATTAAAGACTGAGAGACTGATTTCCCATAAATGCCTGATTTTCAGAAAACTGGTAATACTGGAATGTTCTTAAATTTCAAGGAATTGGCCAGGGGTTGCCTCATATCAGTCTTGGGAAATTTTGCTTACAGTTTGCAAGGGCATGAACAAGAAATGACCCAGTTTGAGATGGTCTTACAAAGTAAGCTAAACTGAGCTTTGTTTGTATGACTGGAGGGTTTTGTCTGCCTAGGCAATGTTCAGTGCTGGTCCCCATTTGTTTCTGATTTCAACAAACTCTAACTGAACTCTCACCTCTTTATACTCCCTGCCCTACTCCAAACCCTCAATGGACTTACCTGTAGCTTCCTACAGCTTGCATGCCCCAAATGCAGTTCCTCTGCTATTCCTGAATAAACTCATCTTTTTGACAATTATGAGTTTGCTTCTTTTCACCTTTTATTTAGGTTGACATTTCAAATCACTATTTCCAAATATGAAATTCAGTAAACCAAAATTTTCCTTCAAAGGATACTGGTTATTATTTAATATGGCAACATGGCAAATAAACAGTTTTGACTGAGTTAGCTATGTTCAATTCAATTTTGAACCTCCTAAGAAGTAAAGAGCAGAGAAACACAGCTACTCCTATAGTACTATTAGGTAAGAAAGATCAGTTGCCATTTATTTAGAGGATAAACAGAAAGATAAAGTATGTCTGACAGATGAGCTCTTGACTTGTGACAAAAGAAACAAAGTTATATGACAAACATACATATTCACACATAATTATAATGAGTATATCTATATATCCCCCAATATATCCTTTTCCTTGAATTGGGCCAAATTAACATACCTAGTTCAAGAAGCTTCTTTGTGAGCAAAAGCGCCTTATCCAGGTCTCCCTGCTGGTATACTGCATAGCTCAAATAATCCAGAACAGAGACTTTATCAATGGTAGAAACCTCGCCTTCATCCAGCTGCCTCAGTGCTTGTTCCATCCACAGTTCTGTATGGTAATAATCTGCTTCTGTGTAGGCCACTTTGCCCAACTCAAAACAGTCCTCAACTGTTAGAAAAGATTTGTGTTTACCCCTATGGAAAGAAAATACAAACAACTTTAAGCATCTTAATACTATTATATGTTTATTTAGGACTATACGGCTTTCAAAGTACTATCTCACTCTCATTTGAACCTCCCAACAACCTCTGAGGTAGGAAAAGCAGGAATTACCCTAAGTTTATAAACAAAGGAACAAAGTACAAGGTAATGAAACATGGCAAGGATCACATAGCTAATAGGTGACGTGGGACCTAGAGAATCCAAGATTTCAATTATCAGTCATCATTCCAAAAAGATTCACCAATTAAGCTGAAGTATGCAATTTTCCAACACAGTGGGAATCACCATATGAGATATATCTAACTCTTAACCAACAACTTAGGATAAAGGGATACATGGAAGAGAGACAAACCTGTCTATTGACTCCTTCCCCTACCATTCCCCTTTTCAAAAATATTAATGATATGTAATATACATACCATAAAGTTCACCTAGTTAAAGAATTCAACAGTTTTTCACTATATTCACAGAGCTGTACAACCATTACCATAATAGGATTTTAGAGCATTTCATTACCCCCAAAAGCAACGCTGTAACCGTAAGCAGTCACTACCCATTATATCTCCCCTTTCCTGCCCTATCCCTAGATACCACTAATCTACTTTCTGTATCTACTTGTCTTTTCTGGCTATCGCACATAAATGGAACTGGACAACAGGTAGTCTTTTGGGACTGGACTGCTTTACTCAGCATAATGTTTTCAAAGTTATTTTTATTGCCAAATACCAGCCCACTGTAGGATAGACTACATTTTGCTTATCAGTTGATAGACATTTGAATTGTTTCTACTTTTCTGGCTTCTAGGAATAATGTTACTATAAACATCCATGTACAAGTTTTAGTGTGGAAATACTTTTTCATTACTCTTGAGTATATACATAGCAGTAAAATTGCTGGGTCTTATGGCAACACTATGCTTACCATGTTCAGAAAACTGCCAAACTGTTTTCCAAAGTGGCTGCACCATTTTACAATTTTACAGTCCTGTGTGTATACTCATACATAAATCAATGTATGAGGGTTCCAATTTCTCTACATTCTCACCAATACTTGCTACTGCTCATCTTTTTATTATAGCCACTGAGGGAATGAAGTAGCATTTCATTGTGGTTTTTAAATTTTATTTCTCTAATGATGATGTTGAAGATGGTTCTACATGCCTATTGTCCATCTATATATCATCTTTGGAAAAATGTCTGTTCAAATCCTTTGTCCATTTAAAAACTTGGTTGTCTTACTATTGACTAATTGTGTTTCAAATATTGTACAATCACCATTACTTTTATAAGAATAAGGAAAAGATAAATAACTACAGAAAGATATAAATGTAAAAATATTCTCTGAATGATGTAACATTCCACTTTATAAACAGTAAATCAGATGAGTTAAGTGGAGACTTTAAGAGCCTGAGTATTTTATGCTGTTCTTTGTTTATAGCATGTTAAGTAAGCAATAGTGAGAAAATTACATCTGGACCACATATTCTGGGGGTGGGATGGGGGAAAGGAACTGCTTCTGATATAAAACACAGGTGATCCTTGAACAACAAAGTTTGCATTGCGTGGGTCCACTTATATGTGCATTTTTTTCAATAAATACATATATGTATTATAAAAGTATTTTCTCTTCCTTATGCTTCTCTAAATAACATTTTCTTTTCTCTAGTTAACTGTATTGTAAAAATGTAGCATACAATACATACAACATATGAACTGTGTTAATAAGCAACTGTTTAAAATATCAGTAAGGCTTCTGAACAATAGTAGGCTATTAGTAAAGTCTGTGAAGTTGTGAAGTTGCTCAGTCGTGTCCAACTCTTTGTGACTCCATGCACTGTAGCCTACTAGTCTCCTCCATCCATGGGATTTTCCAGGCAAGGGTAGTGGAGCGGGTTGCCATAGAGTCAAAATTTACATGCAGATTTTCAACTGCTCAGGAGCTCACCAGCTGTAACACCAGCATTTTGAAGGATTAACTACTCTACCTAGAAATGCTGGATAAAATGTAACAGTTATCCATTTATCCATTTGTACCATGGCCAGATTCACAGGAATTAAGCACATTTTTGAGGTCAAAACCAAAAAGGAACTTGAAACCTAGAGAGGTAAGTAGAAGATGAAGCTGCATCTCCTCTGGAGGCAGTCATCAGATGAGAAAACTAGAAGCATGATTTTTAACCATCAAGAAAGGGATAAAAGGGCTTCCCTACTGGCCCAGTGGTAAAGACTCTGCCTGCCAATGTGGGACACATGGGTTCAATCCCTGGTCCAGGAAGATCCCACATGCTGAGGGACAACTAAGCCTGTATGCCACAACTGAGTCTGTGCTCTAGAGTCTGCCAACCACAACTATTGAGCCCATGTGCAACTACTGAAGACCCAATGCTCTAGAGCCTGTGCTCCACAATAGAAGCCACCTCAACGAGAAGCCCGTGCACTGCAACTGGAGAGGAGCCTCGCTTGCCATAACTGAAGAAAAGCCTGCACAGAAATGAAGACCCAGCACAGTCAAATAAATAAATAAATTTTTTTTAAAAAGAAAGGGATAGGGGATAAAGCCTCAGGCCCATGCAAAATGACAGAACAGACCCTTGAAAAACTACATCTTCAATTAAAAAATGAGCTAGAATAAACTCTTGTCAGCTGGCAAAGAGAAACAACAAAAGAACTTATTTTTCTCATCCTGCACTGTAGGTAAGGAAACAATCTCTTAAGAATTACACAGGCATGCTCTCTGGGAGGTTTTGATTTCAAATATACGCTATCTCCATGGTCTAGGAAACTAAAGCCAAGAATTTAACTTAAAGTGGTTGGAGGCTGGTAAGGTCAAAGAACACCTGGCAGAGGCATCATTTCTACTCTGCAAAACCCACCTTCACCTCAGGTTTTGCAATATTCCCACAAACAATCTGAAGAAATGCACACAATTCAGAATCACAAAGTACAAGATGGAACAAGCCACTATGAGCAAAATCAGCAGAAACTATTCAAAAACAATATTAGATATCATCCAATATATTCAGATGTTATCAGATTAAGAATACAAGATAACTATGATTAAAACATTTAAAGAATTTCTAAAAAAAAGAAAATGTGAACATGTAAGATTCCCTAAAAAGACCAGGAAGATGTGAGTAGGAGAAAAAATAGAACTTTCAGAAATTATAAATATTATCAAAGAGACAAACATGTATTGCTCAGGTCAAACAGCGAGTTAGACACAACAAAAAAGAGAATAACATACCTAGAACAGAGAACTGAAAGAACTACCATAGGATAAACTACTCAGAATGCAGCAGAGAGGAAGGATACATATAAAGTGCTGGTTAAAAGATAAGGAAGAAAAACTAGGAAGACAATAGAATGTGGAAAAGGCACTATTTCAAGAAATAACAGTGAACAATTTTCTAGAATTAGAATGCATGAAACCAAAGAGTCAGGAAGCACAGAAACTCCTAAGCCAAAGTACATGCAAGGGATTCTCAAGGATTTGTTTCAACAAGGAGGAGGAAAATAATTCCAAAAGAAAAGTCTGAATTACCAAATAAAAGATAAAAACATTGGTATACATTTAAAGAAAAGTGAGCTATAAGATTGCCAAAAATTTCAAAGTCTGAAATTTTTTTTTGTGATGCTGGGAAATAGGCACTCTCATGTATCACTGGTAGAAAAAATGACACAACCACTATGGAAGGAAACCGGAACAATATTAGCAAAATGTCCTATACATCTACTCTGAATCAGTGGCATCGTTTCTAGAAAAAATATCCCAAAGATCACTTGGCAAAAAAACCCCACAAAAAACATGCACAAGGTTATTGGCAATATTATTTTTATAATAGTAAAGACTACAAACAAAACAAGTGTCCATATCAATGGGGCCCCAGTTAAATAAACTATAGTAAATTCACAAAATACAGCAACAGATAGCTGTAAAAGAAATGAGGATTTCTACATAGCATATGAGGTAATATCTAGAGCATATCAATAAATTAAAATACCAAAATACAGAAAATATACTATGCTGCCTTCTCTGCTGAAGCAGAGAGGAAATAGGAATACACACACACACACACACACACACACACACACACACACACACACACACAACTTGCTTATATTTTAAAGAAGAAACAGTGGAAATGAAAAACCTAATCAAGTGGTAGTTCATATAGGAAGAAAGCAACAAGTTGGGAAGTACAGAATGATGGTAGAACTTCTATAAGTGGACCTTATTAATACAGTTTGGACTTTGAATGAATAAAAAAGTTCTGCATAACTAAAACTAATACGAGAGACATGGTGATGGTGGTCAAAGGTACAAACTCCCAATTATATGTTAAGTCCTGGGGATGTAATGTACTGCATGTTAACTGTATTAAAGTTGCTGGAAGAGTAGATATATTTTAAAATAAAAAATTTTTGTAACTATGTGATGTGATGTGATGGTACATGTTAACTAAACTAAACATACTGTGGTGATCATCTCGCAACACATACATATCCAAGTCATACTGCACACCCAAAACTAACACAAAGTTATATGTCAATCATATCTCAATTTTTAAAAAAATTTGGGCGCCTCTTTTAAATAAAAACATGAAATTTTTAATAATAGAAGAGGACAAAGATAGAATATAAATTAAAAACTGAGCCTGTGGGGCTTTCCTGGTGGTCCAGTGGTTAGGAATCTGCCTTGCAATGCAAGGGACACCAGTTCAATGTAAGGGACACTGGTTCGATCCCTGGTCCAGGAAGATCCCACAAGACGCAGAGCAACTAAGCCCATGCACCGCAACTACCGAGCCTATGCTCTAGAGCCTGTGAGCTGCAACTCCTGAGCCCACGCCCTAGAGCCTGTGCTCCGCTCCACTGCAGCGAGAAGCCTGTGTACCAAACAAAGACTAGACCCTGCTCGCCACAACTAGAGAAAGCCCATGGGCAGCAACAAACACCCACCACAGCCAAGTAAATGCATCTAAAAAAAAAAAAAAAAAAATCCTGTGATAAATCTGCTTTTAGTGAAAAAGATATAGAAAAAGGAAGGGGAGAAAGAAAAGGAGGGGTATATTTTCCAACTTTTGATACCAATGTTCAAACAATAAATGTGAAGCTCTCGGTGGTTTACTGTTAATGTCAAAATATCTTACTTCCTATATCAAAACAAAAAGATATAGCATGTCCATGGATTAGAAAATTGTCTTGTTAAAATGACAAATGTTGCCCAAATTCTCCCCAAGATTCAAAATAAACCTAATTAAAACTCCTACAGGCATTTTTGTAGAATCTACCAAGGAAATTCTAAGATTTATTTGGAAATTCAAAGGATCTAGAATAGCCAAAGCAATTTTAAACAAAGAACATATTTAAAGGACTTATTCACAAGTGTTTGCAAGTACGTGGAGGTACTGAAATGCCCATATACTAATCACAAGAGTATAAAATGGTACAACCATCTGGTAGTTTCTTAAAAATCAAATATATACCTACCAATTATTTTACTTTAAAAATCAGATATATACCTACCATGTAGCCCAGCCGATTGACTTCTAGGTATTTAACCAAAAAAAACCACATGCCTAATATGTCTGATGACAGCACAAAGGAAACAGATAGGAAAAGGAACACAATGGTGTTTTCCTTAAAAACTTCTGATTGAATATACTTTAACGAATCTGTATATTGGCTAGAATCAGACGTAGCTCTAACCTACCCAATGATGTCAACATTTTTTTTCAGTGCTAGCAGAAAAGGTTCATGAAAAATTAAGAAAAATAAAATCTAGGACACATTTTGCTAGTGATTCTTTGTCTAGGGGATAACATGCTCTGGTCTGAGGATGTTAGATTTCAGTACAAAGCAGAATCCTAATATAGAGGTATATGTACTGGAGGATCACATGGACCAATACAATCAAATATTCAAATCATACAACTACCTCCATTTACTATACATATATTTTTTGCCTATTAGTCATTTATGGATAGTAATTGATTATCATGCTTGCATGCTCAGTCCCTCAGTCATGTCTGACTCTGCAACTCAATGGACCAGAGCCCACCAGGCTCCTCTGTCCATGGAGTTTCCCAGGCAGGAATACTGGAGTGGGTTGCCATTTCCTCCTCCAGGACATCTGCCCAACCTAGGAACCAAACTCGAGTCTCTTCCATCTCCTGCATTGGCAGGTGGATTCTTTACCACTGTACCACCCGGAAAGTCCATAACTGATTATCAGTGTACTACTAAAATGAAGATAAAGATCCATATTGTGACAGTTACTCTCTACTTCACAGTCTAGTCTAGAAAAGGATACCAACAAACTAACTTATTAATAGTTTAACACGATGCAATTTCACAAACAAAAGAAACATACTGAATTTTGACTGTTATTTTTCAGTTACGAGAACTGGAATACATAGTTCTAAGATGAGCTTTACAATGCAGAAATTAAGAATGTCTTTTCTCAGGGACATACAAAAGACACAAGAGGACAGTATGCTATTAATAAATGTAGACATCACCAGTAAAATTTTCACATGACCTTAAATCCTGGCAATATTATTTGAAAGCATAATGGAGACAGTAGAGGATCTTGAGCTATTCTGCCTTGGTAAAGTATCTTTGGTTATCTTACCTATTGATCTATTCACAATTATCAAAGGCAAAATGTCTGGGAACTGTATTAAAGAAAATGAAAGAGAAGTGATATAGCATTTGAAAGGGAAGGCTGCTTCCAAAGTAGAGAACATGAGAAGAAAAAGTAATGGACAAGAAGACAAATAAAATGACATAAGAGAAGTGATGTTGGCAGGAAAAAAACCATAAAAAGCATTCATACAAAGCATGAATAGTTAGAATTTGATGACAAAAAAAGGCAAATTTTTTCGGTTCAAAGCAAATGGCACAGACAATTGACATTAGCATGTCAAACTGAATGCAGTGAAGGAGAGGATAGGATGAATTGAGAGAGTAGCACTGACATATATGTATACTACCCATACATTGCTGGAGGGAATATTACTGTACTTGGGTACATCTGCTCTGGAGAATAATCTGGCTACATCTAGTAAAATCTGAGACCCTTATAGCCTAGAGAAACTTTTGCATGTGTGCAATGGACACAAGAAAATATAATGAAAATGTTTGTTGAAACCTTGGCCCTGCAAAAATTGGAAATAACCTAAGCTACCACTGGCATCTCTTAAATTTTTACAACAGCCTCCTCCCTGATTTCTTTGTCTCTACCTTTGGGTCTCAAACCATTCTGTAGCCAGAATGATATCTCTAAAATGAAAATCATGTAATTCCCCTGTTTAAAACTTTTCAATAACTATACATTATACTCAGAATGGTTCAAACTTCTCTACATAACTTACAAAGTCCTTCAAGAGATGGCTTCAGCTTTACCTATATAGCCTCATCTCTCACTATTCTCACACCATCCCGTGCCCCTAGTTCATGCACTTAGCTCTTAAACAAACTACTTGTTAGCTATCTGATTTAAACATTCTCTCCTCTCTGGCCTATATACACGTTCTGTTTGGAGTACCTTTTTCATACCCCCATTTCCTGGCTAATTCCTTGTCCGTTGTATCTCAATTTTTAACATATTCTGTCTTCCAGGAAGTCTTACTTTACATCTCTCATTTATCAAGTTCAGAATTAGATTTCTGTCTATGTGCTCCATGGTCTCCTAAGTTATCTCCAGCTAGGCATTCA
Organism: Nanger dama; assembly: GCA_917880005.1. Lineage (NCBI taxonomy): Eukaryota > Metazoa > Chordata > Mammalia > Artiodactyla > Bovidae > Nanger > Nanger dama. The sequence goes on along the minus strand of CAKJTW010000028.1, from coordinate 16,576,732 downwards.
TCATACGATAGCATAAGAATATAAGCACCCTAAGGGCAAAAGCAGTGTTATTCACTACTGCATCTCTAATACTTATACACAATGGTTATTATGTTAAATAGATATTAAATAGATACTAAATGGCTTATATCTATTAAACAAATTACGTTTTAAACCAGAAGCAAATTAAAAAACAAGGCTGTGATCTTATCGCAAGTGTTGTAACAGTAGAAACAGAAAATAAAATTTGCAAATGTATCCTTTTTGGAAGTCCAACTTAATGGAATTACATTACAGTTTAATGGAACACCATGGTTAGTTTTTCCACTTGCTACTTCATTCCAAATTTAGAAAGATAAGCAAGAAAAACATCTTAAGTCATTCATCCCACTGTATTTTCTCACTGAGAAAGTCAATTTCAGTATGAAGACAGAGGTAACATATTTAATTTTTCCAATTGATAAGGACAAGAAGATAGTAATGGTATAGTCATAGAATAAATGACAGATGGCAACAGTAAACTATCATATAAAGGTAGATATCAGTAACACAAATAAAACTGGAAAATTTTGAATTTTGCAAAAATTAAACAACACACTCCACACTCTTTAACAGCTAACAGAAAAAAAAAAGAAAAAGAAAAGAAATCACAGGGAAAATTAGAAAATACTTAAAAGACAAAAGAAAATGAAATTACAACATACCAAAACTTACAGGACACAATGAAAGCCATGCTAAGGGTGAAACTTATAACTCTTGCATTAAAAAGAAGATCTCAAATCAACAACCTAATTTTACAACTTAAGAAAGTAGAAAACAAGAACAAACAACCCAAAGCTAGCAGAAGAAAGGAAATATTGAAGCACAGAATAGAAAATAACAGATAAAATTAATGAAACCAAAAGCTGGTTCTCTGAAAAAAATTTTGTCAATAAAACTGACAATCTTTTAGCTACATGGATCAAGAAAAAAAAGCCAAATAACTGAAATTAGAAATTAAAGTGGGGATACTTCTACTAATTCTATAGCAAAACAAAGGATTATATGAATTCTATGAAAAATTGTACACCAACAAACTGAATAACCTAGATGAAATGGACAAATTCCTAAAAACACAAAACCCACCAAGACTAAGAAAAAAATAGAAAATCTCAATAGACCTTTAACTAGTAAGGAAACTGCTGATGCAAAGAGCTGACTCATTTGAAAAGACCCTGTTGCTGGGAAAGATTGAGGGCAGGAGGAGAAGGGGACGAGAGAGGATGAGATGGTTGGATGGCATCACCGACTCAATGGACATGGGTTTGGGTAGACTCTGGCAGTTGGTGATGGACAGGAGGGCCTGGCGTGCTGCAGTTCATGGGATCGCAAAGAGTCGGACATGACTGAGTGACTGAACTGAACTGAACTGAGTAAGGAAACTGAATCAGTTATCAACAGTCTTCTGACAAAAGAAAAGCTCTGTTATTAACACAAATAAATGGAAAACACGTGCCATGTTCATGGATTGGAAGACTATTAGCTTCACTGGAGAATTTTATCAAACATTAAAAAAAAAACTATACCAATCCTTCTCAAACTTTTCAAAAAGATAGGAAAGAACACTTAGTCTCATTCGATGAGGCCAGAATCATCCTCATACAGAAGCCAGAAAAAGGCACTACAAGAAAACTACAGACCAATATCACTTATGAAAACTGATGCAAAAATTTTCAACAAAATACCAATAAACAGGGACTTCCTTGATGGTACACTGGATATGACTCTGCCCTCCTAGTGCAGGAGTCCCAGATTCAACTCCTGGTCAGGGAACTAGATCCCACATGCCACAACTAAAGAGCCCACGTGCTGCAACTCAGATCTAGCAAAGCCAAATAAATAAATGTTTTTTTAAAAATGCTAGCAAACAGAATCCAGCAGCATATGATTATACACCATGATTACATGGTTACACACCATGACCAAGTGGAACTTACTCCTATAATGCAAGAATGTTTCAATATATGAATATTGATCAATGTAACACAACACATTAATGGAATAAAGGGGAAGAAACATACATATGATCATCTCAACTGATGCCAAAAAGTAACTGACAAAATTCAGTATTCTTTCATTAAAAAAAAAAAAATTCAACAAACTAGGAATAGAAGTTTAACTATCAATATTTTAACATAATAAAAGATATATTTGAAAAACCCACTCAATGGTAAAAGACTGAAAGCTTCTCCTTTGAGAATGAGAACAAGGATGCCCACTTTTGCCACTGTATTCAACTTAGACTTGGAGTTCTAGCCAGAGCAAATAGGCAAGAACAAGCTTAAAGGTACCCAAATTGGAAAAGAAGAAGTAAATTGATCTCTATTTGCAGATAACAGTTTTTGTTTTTGCCATACCACACAGCTTGCGGGATTTTAGTTCCCCAACCAGGGATTGAACCTGAGCCCTTAGCAGTGAAAGCTCAGAGACCTAGCCCCTGGACCACCAGGACACTCCCCACAGATAGCATTATCTTATACTAGAAAATTCTAAGAATCATCCTGCAAAAACACTTGTTAGAACTAATAAATGAATTCAGCCAAGATGCAGGATGCAAAGACAACACACAAAAATAAGTTGCATTTCTATGTACCAGTAATGAACAATATAAAAATTACAAAAACAAATCTAAGCATAAAGTTCTTAGGAATTAACTTAACCAAAGAGGTGAAAGACATACAGTGAAAACTGCAAAAAGCTACTGAAAGACAACATAAATAAATGAAAAACACATGCCACGTTCATGGACTGGAAGACAACATTATTAAAATGTCAATACTACCCGAAGTGATCTGCAGATTCAATGCAAAAGACAGAAATAGAAATAGAAAACTCCATCGTAGAATTCATACAGAATCTCAAGGAACCCAGAATAGTCAAAACAATCTTAAAAAGAACAAAACTAGAAAACTCATATTTCCTGATTTCAAAACAATACAAAGCTACAATAATAAAGTAGTGTGTAAAAAACCAACTTATAGACAAGCATAAAAAGAGACTTAGAGACCAATGCAATAGACAGCCAGAAATAAACCCTTGTATATATTGTCAAATGATTTCTGACAAGCATGGCAAGACCATTCAATGGGAAAATGACGATCTTTTCAACAAATGGTGCCAGGAAAACCAAATATTCACATGCAAAAAAATGAAGCTGAACCCTTACCAAATATCACATGTAAAAATTAACTCTAAATAAATCAAGGACCTAAATATAAGACCTAAAACAGTAAAACTCTTAAAAGAACCACAGGACAAAAGCTTCATAACACTGGATTGGGCAGTAATTTCTTGTATATGACCCTAGAGGCACAGGCAACAACAACAAAAAAAAACTGGACTTCATAAAAATTTAAAAATTTGGATACAAAATACAGTTATCAGTGGAGTAAAAAGGCACCCACAGAACAGGAGAAAATATTTGCAAATCACATATCTCATAAGGCATTAATATTATATACAGAATCTGTAAAACTCAACAAAAAACGAATAAACCAATTAAATTATAGGCAAAGGATTTGAACAGATATTTCTTCAAAGAAGATATACAGATGGCTGCTAATAAGTACATGAAAAGATGCTCAACATCAGTGATTAGAAAAATGCAAAACTTCAGTGAGATACCACCTCACATGAACTAGGTTGGCTACTATCAAAAAAAAAAAAAAAGGGAACAAAATAGCCACCCAAGACCGAGAAGCCCAGAGAGTCCCATACAAGAAAAACCCAAGGAGAAATACAAGACACATGTTAATCAAACTAACAAAAATTAAACGCAAAGAGCAAATATTAAAAGCAGAAAGGGAAAAGCAACAAACAACATACCAGGGGATCCCCATAAGGCTAACAGCTGATCTTTAAACAAACTATTGGTAAAGAATCCACCTGCAATGCAGGAGATCCTGGTTCAATTCCTGGGTCAGAAAGATCCCGTGGAGAAGGGACAGGCCAGTATTCCTGGCCTTCTCTTGTGGCTCAGCTGGTAAAAAATCTGATCGCAATGTGGGAGACCTGGGTTCAATCCCTGGATTGGGAAGATCCCCTGGACAAAGGTAAGGTTACCTACTCCAGCATTCTGGCCTGAAGAATTCCATGGACTGTTTAGTCCATGGAGTCACAAAGAGCCGGACATGACTGAGCGACTTTTACTTTCATACGGCCCAGAATGGAATAGCAGGATATATTTAAAGTGATAAAAAGCAAAAACCTACAACTGAGATTACTCTATCCAGCAAGAATCTCATTCAAAGGAGAAATCAAAAGCTTTACAGACAAGCAAAAGCTAAGAGAATTCAGCACCACCAAACCAGCCCTTCAAACAAATGCTAAAGGAACTTCTCTAGACAAGAAACACAGAAAAGGCCTATAAAAACAAACCTAAAACAATAAAGTAAATGGTAACAGGATCATACTCATCAATAGTTACCCTGAATGTAAATGAGCTAAATGCTCCAACCAAAAGACACAGATTGGCTGAATGTATACCAAAACAAGACCCCTATCTATACTGTCTACTAGAGATCCACCTCAAACCTAGGGACATGAACAAACTGAAAGTGAGGGACTGGAAAAAGATACTCCACGCAAATAGAGACCAAAAGAAAAGGTAAGAGCAATGCTCATACCAGACAAAATAGACTTTAAAATAAAGAATGTTAGAAGGAACAAAGGACACTACATAATGATCAGGGGATTAATTCAAGAAAACATAGTGATTACAAATACATATGCACTCAACACAGGAGCACCTCAATACATAAGGCAAATGCTAACAAATAGTAACACAATAATAGTGGGGGATTTTAATATCCCACTCACACCAATGGAAAGATCATCCAGACAGAAAATAAGTAAACTCAGGCTTTAAATGATACATTGTACCCATTGGACCTAAATGATATCTACATATGTTTTTTCATCCAAAAACAATAGATTTCACTATTTTCCCAAGTGCACATGGAACATTCTCCAGGACAGATCACATTCTGGGCCACAAATCAAGCCTGGGTAAATTTATTTAAAATTGAAATCATTTCAAGCATCTTTTCTGATCATTACACTGTAAGATTAGATATCAACTACAGGAAACACTAAGAAACACAAACACATGGTTGCTAAACAATACACTTCTGAATAACCAAGAAATAACTAAAGAAATCAAAAAGGGAATCAAAATATGCCTAAAAACAAATGACAATGAAACCATGACAACTCAAAATCTATGGGATGCAGTAAAAGCAGTGCAAAGAGGGAAGTTTACAGCAATGTAAGTCTACCTCAAGAAACAAGAGAGACATCAAACACGCAACCTAAACTTACACCTGAAGCAACTAGAAAAAGAAAAACAACGACAACAAAAAAAAACCCAAAGTTAGTAAAAGAAAGAAATCATAAAGATCAGAGCAGAAATAAGTGAAAAAGAAATGAAAGACTATAGCAAAGCTGGTTCTTTAAGAAGATAAAACTGACAAACCGTTAGCCAGACTCATCAAGAAAAAAGGGATTAAAACAAATCAGAAATGAAAAAGGAGAAGTTACAGCAGACAACACAGAAATAAAGGATCCTAAGAGACTACTATGAGCAACTATATGCCAATAAATGGACAACTTGGAAGTAATGGACAAATTCTTAGAAAAGTATAACCTTCCAAACCGGAACCAGGAAGAAATAAAACATGGACAGATCAATCACAAGCATGGACATCAAAACTGAAATAAAAAATCTCCAACAAAAGCCCAGGGCCAGATGGCTTCATAGGTGAATTCCACCAAAAGTTTAGAGAAGAGCTAACACTTATCCTGCTCAAACTCTTTCAGAGAACTGCAGAGGAAAGAAAACTCTCAAATTCATTCTATAAGGCCACCATCACCCTGACACCAAAACCAGACAAAGACATCACAAGAAAAGAAAATTACAGGCCAAAGTCACTGATGAACATGGATGCAGAAGTCCTCAAAAAATTCTAGTGAACAGAATTCAATAATACTCTTAGAAGATCATACATCATGAACAAGTTAGCTTTATCCCAGGGATGCAAATATTCTTTAATATGCAAATAAATGTGATTTACCATATTAACAAATTGAAAGACAAAAATCATATGATCATTTCAATAGATGCAGAGAAAGCCTTTGACAAAATTCAACACGAGAAGGAACATAACTCAACATAATAAAGGCCATATACAACAAATCCACAGCAAATATCTTCAGTGGTGAAAAACTGAAAGCATTTCTTCTCAAATCAGGAACAAGACAAGGATACCCACTCTCACTACTATTATTCAACATAGTTTGGGAAGTCCTAGCCACAGCAATCAGAGAAGAAAAATAAAAGGAATCCAGATTGGAAAAGAAGAAGTAAAACTCACTGTTTGCAGATGACATGATTCTCTACATAGAAAACCCTAAAGATGCCATCAGAAAACTATTTGAGCTAAACAATGAATATAGTAAAGTCACAGGATATAAAATTAATACACAGAAATCCCTGGAATTCCTATACTAATAATGAAAAATCAGAAAGAGAAATTGAGGAAACAGTCCCACTCACCACTGCAATAAAGAGTAAAATACTTAGGAATAAATTTATCTAAAGAGACAAAAGATCTGTATGCAGAAAACTATAAGACACTGATGAAAGAAATCAAAGATGACACCAAAAGATGGAGAGATATACAATGTTCTTAGATTTAAAGAATCAATACAGTGTAAATGACTATACTGCCCAAAGCAATCTATAGATTCCATGCAAGCCCTATCAAACTACCAATGGTATTTTTCACAGAACTAAAACAAATAATTTCACCATTTGTATGGAAACACAAGCAACTCTGAACAGCCAAAGTAAACTTGAGAAAGAAGAATGGAACTTCAGGAATCAAACTTCCTGACTTCACACTATACTACAAAGCTATAGTCATCAAGACAGTATGGTACTGGCACAAAAACAGAAATACAGACCAATGGAACAAGATATAAAGCCTGGAGATGAATCCATGCCCCAGTGGACCTTATCTTTGACAAAGGAGGCAAAAATATACAATGGAGAAAATAGTCTCTTCAACAAGTGGTTCTGGGAAAACTGATCAACTGCGTTACTAATAGAATGAAATTAGAACACTTCCTAACTCCATACTCAAAAATAAACTCAAAATTTATTAAAGACCTAAATGTAAGACCAGAAACTATAAAAATCTTAGAGGAAAACACAGGCAGAGCACTCTCTAACATAAATCACAGCAAGATCCTCTACGACCCACCTCCTAGAGGAAAAGAAATAAAAACAAAAATAAATAACTGTGACCTGATTAAAGTTAAAAATTTTGCACAACAAGGGAAATTATAAGCAAGGTGAAAAGACAACCCACCCTCAGAATGGGAGAAAATAACAGCAAACTTAATGACTGACAAAGATTTAATCTCCAAAATATTCAAGTAGCTCATGCAGCTCAATACCAGAAAAACAAACAACCCAATCAAAGAGTAGGCAGAAGACCTAAACAGACATTTCTCCAAAGACATACAGATGACCAGTAAATACATGAAACATGCCCAACACTGCTCATCACTAGAGGAATGCAAATCAAAATTATGATGAGGCTCATTGGACAGAATGGACATCAAAACATCTACAAACGATAAATGCTGTTTGATGTGGAGAAAAGGGAACCCTCTTATACTTCTGGTGGGAATACAAATTGATATAACCACCATGAAGAACACTACAGAGATTCCTTTAAAAACTAGGAAAAAAACTAACATATGACCCAGCAATCCCATTACTGGGCATTTACCCTAAGGAAACCGTAATTGAAAAGGACACATGCACCCCGTGTTCACTGCAGCACTGTTTACAATAGCTAGGACATGGGTGTGACATTGAAAGATGACATGGATATACACTGAAAGATAGGACACGAAAGATAAACTCCCCAGGTTGGTAGGTGCCCAATATGCTACTGGAGAAGAGTGAGAAACAACCCCAGAGAGAACGAAGACAAGGAGCCAAAGCAAAACAACACCCAGTTGTGGATGGGACTGGTGATGGAAGTAAAGTCTGATGCTGAAAAGAACAATACTGCATAGGAACCTGGAATATTAGGTCCATGAATCAAGGCAAATTGGAAGTGGTCAAACAGGAGATGGCAAGAATGAATGCTGGCAATTTAGGAATCAGTGAACTAAAATGGACTGGAATGGGTGAATTTAACTCAGATGACCATTATATCTACTACTGTGGGCAAGAATCCCTTAGAAGAAATTGAGTAGCCATCATAGTCAAAAAAGAGTCCAAAATGCAGCACGTGGGTGAAATCTCAAAAGCGATAGAATGATCCCGTTTGTTTCCAAGGCAAACTATTCAATATCACAATAATCCAAGTCTATTCCCGACCAGTAATGCTGAAGAAGCTGAACAGTTCTATGAAGACCTACAAGAACTAACACCAAAAAAAGATGTCCTTTGCATCATAGGGACTAGAATGCAAAAGTACGAAGTTGAGAGATACCTGGAGTAACAAGGCAAATTTGGCCTTGGGAGTCCAAAAGAAGCAGGGCAAAGGCTAACAGAGTTTTGCCAAGAGAACACAATGGTCATAGCAAACACCCTCTTTCAACAACACAACAGACGACTCTACACATGGACATCACCAGATGGTTAATACTGAAATCAGATTCATTATATTCTTTGCAGCCCAAGATGGAGAAACTCTATACAGTCAGAAAAACAAGACCAGGAGCTGACTGTGGCTCAGATCATGAACCCCTTATTACCAAATTCAGACTTAAATTGAAGAAAGTAGGGAAAACCACTAGGCCATTCAGGTATGACCTAAATCAAATCCCTTACAATTATACAGTGGAAATGACAAATAGATTCAAGGGATTAGATCTATTAGACAGAGTGCCTTAAGAACTATGGATGGAGGTTTGTGACATTGTATAGGAGGCAGTGATCAAGACCATCCCCAAGAAAAAGAAACACAAAAAGGCAAAATGGTTGTCTGAGGAGGTCTTACAAATAGCTGAGAAAAGAAGAGAAGTGAAAGGCAAAGGAGAAAAGGAAAGATATACCCACCTGAATGCAAAGTTCTAAGAACAGCAAGGAGAGATAAGAAAGCCTTCCTCAGTGATCAATGCAGAGAAATAGAGAAAAACAATACAATGGAAAATACTAAAGAGCTCTACAAGAAAATTAGAGATACCAAAGGAACATTTCATGCAAAGATGGGCACAATAAAGGACAGAAATGGTATGGACCTAACAGAACCAGAAGATATTAAGAAAAGGTGACAAGAATACACAGAAGAAGTATACAAAAAAATCTTAATGACCCAGATAACCATGATGGTGTGATCACTCACCTAGAGCCAGACATCCTGGAATGCAAAGTCAAGTGGGCCTTAGGAAGCATCATTATGATCAAAGCTAGTGGAGGTGATGGAATCACAGTTGAGCTATTTCAAATCCTAAAAGATGATGCTGTGAAAGTGCTGCTGTCAATATGCCAGCAAATGTGGAAAACTCAGCAGTGGCCACAGGACTGGAAAAGGTCAGTTTTCATTCCAATCCCAAAGAAAGGCAATGCCAAAGAATGTTCAAACTACCATACAGTTGCACTCATCTCACACACTAGCAAAGTAATGCTCAAAATTCTCCAAGCCAGGCTTCAGCAATACATGAACCATGAACTTCCAGATGTTCAAGCTGGTTTTAGAAAAGGCAGAGGAACTAGAGAGCAAATTGTCAACCTCTGCTGGATCATCAAAAGGCAAGAAAGATGCAGAAAAACATCTGCTTTATTGACTATGCCAAAGCCTTTGACTGTGTGGATCACAACATACTGTGGAAATATGAGACTACCAGACCACCTGACCTGCCTCCTGAGAAATCTTATGCAGGTCAAGAAACAACAGTTAAAACCAGACATTGAACAAAAGACTGGTTCCAAGTCAGACAAGGAGTATGTCAAAGCTGTTTACTGTCTACCCTGCTTATTTAACTTATATGCAGAGTGAGTGAGTGAGTGAAGTCGCTCAGTCGTGTCCAACTCTTTGCGAACCTGTGGACATATCCTATCAGGCTTCTACGTCCATGGGATTCTCCTGGCAAGAATACTGGAGTGGGTTACCATTTCCTTCTCCAGGGGATCTTCCCAACCCAGGGATCGAACCTGGGTCTCCCGCATTAGAGGCGGACACTTTAACCTCTGAGCCAGAGTATATCATGCGAAATGCCAGGCTGGATGAAGTACCAGCTGGAATCAAGATTCCCAGGAGAAATATCAATAACCTCAGATATGCAGATGATACCACCGTTATGGCAGAAAGCAAAGAAGAACTACAGAGCCTCTTGAAAGTGAAAAAGGAGACTGAAAATGTTGGCTTAAAACTCAACATTCAAAAAAACTAAGATCATGCCATCCGGTTCCATCACTTCATGGCAAATAGACGGGGAAACAATGGAAATAGAGACTATTTTGGGGGGGCCTCCAAAATCACTGCAGATGGTGACTGCAGCCATGAAATTAAAAGACACTTGCTCCCTGGAAGAAAACTATGACCAACTTAGCATATTGAAAAGCAGAGACATTACTTTGCCAACAAAGGTCCAGCTAGTCAAAGCTATGATTTTTCCAGTAGTCATGTGTGGATATAAGAGTTGGACTATAGAGAAAGCTGAATGCTGAAGAATTGATGCTTTTGTACTGAGGTATTTGAGAAGACTCTGGTGACTCCCTTGGACTGCAAGGAGATCAAACCAGTCAATCCTAAAGGAAATCAATCCTGAATATTCACTGGAAGGACTGATTCTGAAGCTGAAACTCCAATTGGCCACCTGATGCAAAGAGCTGACTCACTGGAAAAGACCCTGATGCTGGGTAAGACTGAAGGCGGGAGGAGAAGGGGACAACAAAAGATGAGATGGTTGGATGGCATCACTGACTCAGTGGACATAAGTTTGAGCAGGCTCCAGGAGTTGGTAATTGACAGGAAAGCTTGGTGTGCTGCAATCCATAGCGTTGCAAAGAGTCAGACATGACCGAGCGACTAAACTGAAATGGACATGGAAGCAACCCATATGTCCATAGAGAGATGAATGGATAAGGAAACTGGTACATATACACAATGGAATATTCCTCAGCTATAAAAAGGAATGCATTTGAGTCAGTTCTAATGAGATGAATAAACATAGAGCCTATTATACAGAGTGAAATAAATAAGAAAGAGAAAGACAAATATTGTATATTAATGCATACATATGGAATCTAGATAGTACCAATGATCCTATGTGCAGGGCATCTGAGGAGACACAGACATAAAGAACAGACTTTTGGACACAGTAGGGGAAGGAGAGGGTGGGATGATTCAGAGAATAGCCTTGAAACATATACATTTCCATATGGAAAACAGATAGCCAGTGGGAGTTTGATATTTGAGGCAGGGAACCCAGAGCCAGTGCTCTGTGAAAACCTAGATGCACGGGGTGGAAGGGAGGTGGGAGGGGGTATCAAAAGGGAGGGGACATGTGCACCCATGGCCAATTCATGCTGATGTATGGCAAAAACCATCACAGTATTGTAAAGTAATTGTGCTTAGTCACTCAGCCAGGTTCAACTCTTTGAGACCCCATGGAATGTAGCCTGTCAGACCCCTCTGTGAATGGGGATTCTCCAGGCAAGAATACTGGAGTGGGTTGCCATTTCCTCCTCCAACTGTAAAGTAATTATCCTCCAATTAAACATAAATAAATAAATACATAATTATGTGGCAAATAAGGTACAATATTAATATGAATGCTATTCTCTATACTTTTCTGTATATATGAAATTTGTGTAAACAAAAAAAAAAAACCAGTGTAGTCAACGGTCTAGAGAAACTGGAACCCTTGTGCACTGTTGGTGGGAATGTAAAATGGTTTATCTACTATGGAAAAGAGTATAGTGTCTTCTCAAAAATTAAAAATAGAATTACCATCTGATCCAGTAATTTTACTTCTGGGTATGTACTCAAGAATGAAAGGCAGTGTCTTGAAGAGCTATTTGCATACCCTTGTTCAAAGCACCATTATTCACAATAGCTGACATGTGGAAGCAGCCCAAGTGTCCATGGATGGATGAATGCATAGCAAAATATGGATACATAAATGGAATATTATTCAGCCTTAGAAATGAAGGAAGTTTCAACATATACAACAACATGGATGACCCTTGAAGGACATCATCCTAAGTGAAATAAGCCAGTCACAAAAAGGCAAACACTATATGATTCTACTTACATGACGGACTCAGAGTAGTCAAAATCAGAGACAAAAAGCAGAATGACAGTTGCTTGGGGCTGGGAAAGTGGGGGTTGGGGAGTTATTGTTTAATGAGTACAGAGATTCGGTTTCACAAGATAAAAAAAGCTATGCAGACGGATGGTAATAATGGTTGCATAAAAATGCAAATGCACCTAATGCCATAAACTGCACATTTAAAATTGGTTAACATGGTAAACTTTGTTTTTATTTTTTTTCACAATAAAAAATGGATTTAAACGGATTGTCATGAAATCAGCTGTAACTTAAAAAAGAGGATTTGGGGGCTTCCCTGGTGGTCCAGTGGTTGACAGTCTACCTTGCAATGCACGGACACCAGTTTAATCCTTGGTCCAGGAGGATCCCACATGCCATGAGGGATGCTATTATAAGCATGTGTGCCAAATACTGAGCCCACACTCTACAGCCCACACTCTAGAGCCTGCAAGTCGCAACTACTGATTCCATTCTCCATAACTACTCAAGCCTGAGTGCTCTAAAGCCTGTGCTCTGCAACAAGAGAAGCCACTGCAATGAGAAGGTAGCATGCCGCAACTCGAGTAGCTCCCACTCTCTGCAACTACAGAAATCCCACATGAAGCAACAAACACCCAGCACAGCCAAAAATAAATACAAGTATTTTAAAAAGTGTTTTGCGAAAAAGAAGTCAGAAAGCAGGATGTTTCATACTATAGAATACTAAAAATCAGCACACACTCAACATGTCTTGGTTTTAAATTACTGAACATACAGACTTTATCAATTCCCTTATAACTTTACATACAAACATTGGTATTATAAAGAAAGACATTTGGAAAAAATTTCTTTTTCTTTCATGCTAAAATTGCTTAAGTTAGTCCCTATAATCACAGGCTTTCACAGTAACAAGCTAGCAGCTTATCCACAACTATTAAGAACTAGAGAAAAGGTTGTTTTGACCTCAAAGGCTATGAAACAAACTAAAGTTAAAATTTTTTAAATAACTGAAGTCTTCTTATATTAATATTGTCCTAATGGACCGAACAGAAAAGCCAGGAGATGGGTTTTTTCATAGGCTACAAGAATTCTTACCTGGAAGATCACCCTTTGAGATGGTATCTGTATCCAAATTGTAGGTGTCCTGGAGACGCAACAGAGCTTTGGCTGCCCCAACCTGATCTTCATCATTAGGGAAGTACTGTCTCTGAATGGTTAGGTTAGAGATAAAACCTTAAAACAGAGGAGCGAAAAAAGATTTAGACACAAGTTTGAAATGTACAATGTAGGGAATATAGTTGATAAGTATGTAATATATTTGTAAGGTGATGACATTTCATACCTAGACTTCTCATGGTGGTCATTTTGAAATACACAGAAATAAAGGATTAATATGTTGTATAACAGGAACTAACATAGTGTTGTAGGTCAATTATATTTCAAAAACAAACTCATACAAAAAGAGATCAGGTTTGTGGTTATCAGAGGCAGGTGGTAGGGGTATAAGGGATTTGGAGGAAGGCAGGCAAAGGCACAAAGTTTCAGGTATAAGATAAATAAGTACGGAGGCTGCAATGTACAACACAATAAATATAATTAACACTGCTACATAAAAAGAGTACATCCTAAGAGTTCTCATTACAAGGAAAAACACTTTTTCTATTTTTAAATTTTGTAACTACATGGGATGATGAATGTTCACTAACTAACTGTGATAATCATTACATAATGTGTGTAAGTAAAATCATTGTACTGTACACTTTAAACTTCTACAGTACCATATGTCAATTATATCTCAATAAAATTGGAAGAAAAAGACTCTAGACCCTCACAGACTTTAAATTTCTAATATGTCTTATAAAGATTTTTAAAATCTATATTATTATAATTTTCTACTATATTATGTGTAACAAGAAAAATTAAATATACTGAATGAGACTTGATATAGCTCTAACTTGTTAAATCTTCCCAAACCATTTTTAATGTTGCTTATGTAATCTGAGGTCACTGCATAAATTATACCTATATGAATAGGTTTTAGTTACACAGTACAGCCTCTGCTAAGCTTGAAGCTTGTAAAGCAAACAGATTTAAAGACTTGAAAACCACATTCACTGGCAACAAATTATATTTCCAGATAAAATGTATGTTCTTAAATTCTGTTTTCTTCTTCCATGTGCCACATATCACATAAATGTGTAAATATATAAAGTTTGGTGGAATTCTTTAAGGAGAAGGAAGAAATAATTACGTATTTCAGAGTGTTGCATAGCTCATTCATTAAAATATATTTAGATCTATTTAATTATTATAGTGTTCATCAACCCAGGTTTGCTCTACATAAATGCTAATATTAATTTTAAAATGTTTTACATAAAACATAGCAAAAATCAAATTCAGAAACTAATTACTGATAACTATGTAGCTCCTAGGGCTTCCCTGATGGCTCAGCGGGTTAAGAATTTGCCTTCAAAGGAGGATACACAGGAGATTTGATCCCTGATCAGCAAGATCCCCTGGAGGAGGAAAATGGCAACGCATCCAGTATTTTTGCCTAAAAAACATTCCGTGGACCTACATGATCATCTTTTATTTAGTTTGTTTCACTTCTTTTATATTCAGTGCTCCCATTTCACTTAGTTTTTGTTTTCCAATTTCCCCACCTCTCTTTTTTTTTGATGTTCTCAAGGCTTTATCAAGCATAGTAGTAAAGTTTTTGTGTGCATATATATGTATAATATATTTTAGAAAACTTATGAAATTTTGCCTAATTAAAAAATGTATGACATTTCGATTACACTTCTTTTACCTACTATGAATAAAATGCTAAATTTCTAATTTAAAGGTTTACTGTATAAAACAAGGAACTATATAGTCAATATCTTGTAAAAAACTATAATGGAAAATAATTTCAAAAATAACATATGCATATATATAAATAAATCACCTTGCTATATACCTGAAACACTGTAAGTCAACTACACTTCAATAAAATATATATATTAAGGAAAAAAATCCCATGAACAGAGGAGCCTGGCAGGCTACAGTCCAAAGGGTTGTAAAGAGTTGGACACAGCTGGGCAACTAAGCCCAAGTACGTACATATAACTCCAAAGGAAAATGGATACTAAATACTCCCTTAATAAATCAATCCAACAGAAACAAAAAGTGATTTAAAATTTGAATAATACATGTGTCATCATTTGCAGATCAAAGTTAGGTCTGAGACTTCCCTCCATTCTCATTTACTGATAATCAACTATGCACATACTCTGATTATCAAAGGCCAGGTATTTTTATGTTAATTGAAATGTATAAACAAACAACTAGCTGAAGAGGTCTAAGTTCATATTAAGCACATTCTTTAGTTTTAAGTCACAAAACTCACACAATTTTTACAAGCAAGTTTTACAGAGAACTGTAATATTTTTATGCTTCAAAAAAAAATCTCTTAGAAGTTGCTTAAAATCCTCTCCAATAAGAGAAAATGTATATCTACTATGGCATTATGGAGTACTACCACGGATTAAAATAACAAAGTCTTAAGGCTTATCTTATTTTAAAAACACTTAGGACATACAGGTCATTAATTGAGGGTTTTTTTTTTTTAATAATAAATAAACGTGTGTATATGTATACAAATGCACATATATATGAATATATATGACCTTAAAAATATTCTCATGGTGTTATATAAGAGAGCAAATGATCATAGTTATTTCCTTCTCATGTCAAAAATTTATAAGTGCTTGCCTTAATTTTTCTTAGCAAAGTTTTCCTGTCCTATGCATAATAGTTTAGTTTACTGCTCACAAACACTTAAAAGCACCGTTGGAGTACTTCACCTACACAGCTTGCTCAGTTTTTTTTCTTTTTGCCATCTACAATCATTCAAAAAATAAGTACTATGTACTAAGCATAATAATACCTTTACTTTCTTAAACTTCAGTTTTCTGTATATGTTACTTAAATATCTAAAACATCTCATTACTCCAACTACAATTTTATTGTTTCATTGAGAAGGACATTCATTATTACTGTTTGAAGTCTCAGTTTTTAAATTTATAGTTTATGTTAACCAAAACAATCCTAAAGCTTCAAAGTACTAAAACACAGCTAATGTTTTTCCTTGTCAGTACCACTCTCAGTACATTAGTAATTGATTAGAAGATAAAGAACTAGCCATAAATTTTTAAATCTGAAGGTAATCCTAAAATGCAAATGATTACCCTCAGAAATGAAGCTATATGCCAATAATTGATTCATTTTAGTATATTTCAGAGTAAAAATGACCAGTGTTAAGTAAATGAGTAGAAATTACTTTTTAAGAATAAAATTTTATTTTTCTTTGTTTTCAGTTTTCACTTATTTTTTTAAAATCAAGAATTCAGGATCTAGACTAAATTAACTCTAGTCAAATCAAACACATTTCAGCAATAATTGAGTTATAAGACTGAACACCTGATGTTCTGGGAACTGAATTTATCACTTCTTTTGGCATTTCTACAGGTTGTACCAAAAATGCTTTTTTTTTTTGGCTCGTTAAGTTTTACCATCTGACTTACCATCTGACATATCCTTAAGGACCAGATTCTCCAACTCACTCCACTCAGTGTTCAGACGTTTCATTAATTTGAATGCATTTACAGGGTGTCCAACAAATCCTTCTGGATCTTTTGTTGCTGTACTGGTTAACCGATCTAATTTCTCTGCCCATCTAAAATGGAATATAAGATATATACATGTATATGTATATGTATGTATATGTAGACATATGTATATTCCATTAAGACAAATGGAATATACATAAAGTATATACACACTTAATGAGGAAGAACATAATTTAGTAAAGCACTCAAAGATTAGAGGTTTTTGAGTTAAAACTATAAAAAAAAATTTTAAGCAAAATTATAAAGATTTTTTAAAAAGCAAGATTCTCTTACAGATAAAAGCTAATTTGGAAAAATTAAAATATAAGACTTTTTAGTTTTATGTTTCTCCCAAATGGTTACAGTAAATGTAACATATCTTAGTAAAAGTTGATTGGGCCCCTCTAGTAAGAATCTCGGAGAAGGCAATGGCAACCCACTCCAGTACTCTTGCTTGGAAAATCCCATGGGCAGAGGAGCCTGGTAGGCTGCAGTCCATGGGGTCGTGAAGAGTTGGACATGACTGAACGACTTCACTTTCACGCACTGGAGAAGGAAATGGCAACCCACTCGTGTTCTTGCCAGCAGAATCCCAGGGACGGGGGAGCCTGGTGGGCTGCCATCTATGGGGTCGCACAGAGTCGGATGCAACTGAAGTGGCTTAGCAGCAGTAGCAGCAGCAGTAAGAATCTAAAAATTTATTTCCCTACAAGTCCAAATAATTGATTATTACAAAGTACAAATCAGCCCAATCCAAATTCAGTTACATATTCATTTAAATCACACTTACAGAAAAATTTTGTACTCGGTACTTAGAAACTGTATTTTAAAAATGAAAAAATGGGGCTCCCCGATAGTCCAGTGGTTGAGAATCTGCCTGCCAACGCAGGGGACACAGGTTTGATCCCTACACCAGGAAGATCCTATATGCCGAGTGGCAACTAGGCCCATGCACAACTACTGAAGCCCATGCACCTAGAGGCCAGGTATGCAACAAGAGAAGCCACCACAAGAAGCCTGTGCACTGCAACTAGAGCGCCTGAGCAAAGCAATGAAGACCCTGCACAGCCAAAAATAAATAAATAAATAAACCTTTAAAAAAAATAATAACCTGACTACTCAGCTACTCATTAAACAAAGGCTACAAGCTCTCAGGTCAGGATTAACTATGAACCTGAGTCAATTAAAGACAAATTAGCATTTGAAGAAAAACTATATCAATTAAATAATACTATCCTTACCACTGTAATCTCTAGAATGCAACCAGAAAACTAAAGGCTAAATAGCACTGGAAAATTGCTTGATTAGGGAAGACAGAAGATATTAGCAACTATTAAAAAAAAAAACTGTCAGTCAATTACCTGTATCCATTTACATTCTTATCTCAATCCATAGTCTTCCACATGAAGTCTTTAATTGGGCCTAACTTTTGTTTTCTGTGGTCCTATTTTAGCCCTTATCTGGCCTTTTACTACTGACAGAGGGCTTTCATTTTCACTTAAAGAATGTTTTAGCCAGGAAGAAAACATCCAGGTGGAGTCAGTCATAATAAGTAAAACACTTGGCTTACTTTTTTATTTGTTCTAATTTATCCTCTTCTGCCTTTATATAGTCTTTCAGGGAAGTCACCAGATCTTTTTCAGTATGAATCAAATCAGTCATCTGACCTAGAAAGAAGAAAAGAGGAGAAAGTTATCAAATACCCATACTATCAAAACAAGTTTTCTGAAATAATTTAAGAATGATTGAGAATACTTCATTTAATGAAAGGACTTAACTGGCATGAACCAGATATGTTGGAGAGAGCATCATTTTTTTTAATCTTTTTAAAACCAAAGAAATAA
This sequence comes from Nanger dama, assembly GCA_917880005.1. Taxonomy (NCBI): domain Eukaryota; kingdom Metazoa; phylum Chordata; class Mammalia; order Artiodactyla; family Bovidae; genus Nanger; species Nanger dama. The sequence goes on along the minus strand of CAKJTW010000028.1, from coordinate 16,557,945 downwards.
AAATTAAGACCCTAACTTTTCTAGGCATGTGGTCCAATTCTAATTTTCAAGCTAGTTAATTCTGCAAGCTTGGACTATATGGAAAAATTGTCTGTTCATCTAAGAATTTATTTTTAATTTCAAAACATTACTTTCCAAGGATCAATATTTCTTCTTCCCTACCTCCTCCCTCATCTTTTTTGGGTTTTGAGACTACTGAGAATTAAATTTTTATTCAATTTGACAAAGACCACACTAACAAAAAGTTAAAACTTTTAAAGTTTAACTTTTAAAGTTAAAAACTTCACAACTGAAATTCAAATATCCATATTTAGTTATTCCTAATGGGATGACAGAAAAAAGTTGCACAATTGTATCTCTTTGCAACCACATGGATTGTAGCCCACCAGGCTTCTCTGTCCATAGGATTCTCCAGGTAAGAACACTGGAGTGAGTAGCCATTCCCTTCTCCAGGGGATCTTCCTGACTCAGGGATCAAACCCAGGTCTCCATTTCAGGCAGATTCTTTACTGTTTGAGCCACTGCTGATGCTGCTAAGCTGCTTCAGTCTGACTCTTAGCCACCCCATGGAGTGCAGCCTACCAGGCTCCTCCATCCATGGGATTTTCCAGGCAAGGGTGTGGGTTGCCATTGCATTCTCTGGTCTGAGCCACTAGGTAAGCCCCAATAAGATGAGAAAACTCATCATTTTACATTCCAAAATTAAGTGTCATAAATATATTTGCTTGTGTTTTATTTAGCTCCACAATCACATAAGGGTAAAACTGGTCAATAGGACGTAGGAAAACACCTCTTTTAAAACATATAAAGTATGCATATAAGAAAATATATAAAAGACTAAGTATATATATTGATTTGCCAGGTAGACTCTACCAGAGAATTTTCTTTTGTATGCTTTACTAAGTTTTAGCAATCAGAAAAAAATTAAATATTTAAATATGAAGGGAAAAAATGACTTTAAAAGTAAGATTTTTAGAGGGGTAGGGACTGAAGTAATGTTTCAGTCCCTGAGAATACAATGTATTTGTTTTTACCGATTTAAAAATATGAAAAAAGGTAAATTTTAAATACAAAAACAAACACAACAAAATAATTAAGACTTACCAATAGAAGTAAAAAAGCCTGGATGGGCCAAAGACTGGGGAAGTAGAATCCCTACAACTAAGATATACCAGATCATCTTCAAAGGTTTAATTTTACAGGCTCACACACCTACAAGAGAAATATGGCCATTATTTAAAAAAACAAAGGATAAGAAAAGTTCCTAACCTATTTTTTTCCTATAAATAAAATGTAAGTCAGACTTTGAGATTGCCCATAGAACACTGTTAATTCTAGTAAACTGATTTAATAACTTAGTAAGAGCTACTATCTTATTTTTATAGAAGAGTACTCACTTGATATTTCATGTTAAAAGAAAAATATACATGTTTGCTATCACCATAATATATGCTTAAAAATACTGTTTTCTCTTTAGTTACTACTACAGTTAGATCAACCGGATAGTAGTACACTTTTTCATTAAGTTCACTTTGCGATCTAGATCTAAGTCATGAATTTCCCATTAAAATATACCACTTTATTATAGTAACTTAATTTAAATACTACCAAAATACATTCTAAAATGTTAGAATATATTTAAAGGGACAAAATGTTTCGGAGCTTGCTGATTAAAATCCCCTTAATTCCTAACTTGGTCCATCTTTTCCCTACAATGGCTTTAAATTTTAAAATAAGTTCAATAAATGAGAATGTTCCAAAATATACTGTGGGGATTGATGCCTGAAGAACACTGTTAAACTACTCAAAATCAACCATCCATGAACATTAAATAGGTGAATAGTGTGGTATTTAAGCTAGCAAGCTGTCTATTTAGGCTAGTAATTTCTCTCAAAGGACCCAATGTTGAGCTTTTCTCTTATCTTCTGTGTTCTATGTAAAAACCCTTAGCCCAGTACATAGCTGTAGCATTCAGGGGGAAAAAAAAAAAAAACAACTGGCAGCAAAGCCCTTCTGTCTGTCTGTCTTTTCTGGAATGGATTCTTCATGGCAGATGCAGATTTTCAACTAACCAGCAGATTTCATCCTGCTTTCCCAAAGGCCCTGTTAGCACTCTTCTCTTGCTCCTTCTTTACCACATAAACATGGACTTTTAAGTTCTTCTTTATTACCTTACAGGAAAACAAGATACCCCTGTAATACTGTTTACCCCAATAACAGACACCCAATGCTTATTCTCACTTGTCACCCTATTCCTTTGTGCAGGCACCTCCGATTTTCCCCAAGAGACTTCACCGAAAGCAACAGGTTCAAGTCCACATTAGAAAACTCCCTATCACACACACACATTTTCCACATTAGAAAACTCCCAATCTCTCTCTCTCACACACACCCCAACACACATACACCCACACCCTTTTCCACCTAACTTGAATCAATAAAAATAGATCACCACAGAAACTGACATGCTGGAAGTCCTCCTGAGTCTCCTCCTCCAGAACCACACAGTAGTGAAATACACTGTTCTCTTGGCTGCCTTACAGCAACTCTTTGGGAAGGCTTCTAGAATGTAGCAGATGCAGACACTTCCTCTCCTGGGCTCTTGCCAAAGCCCAAGGGTTTTTCAAAACCCTGGGCTGTCTGAACAGTCTAGAATTTTCTCACTGTTTAAACAGATTTCTGCCATAATTTCTTCATAAATGAATGTTATTTCCAGCAAATACAAATGCTTTTGCTGTACCAAGAGAAGGCTAACCAGAAATGTTGTCTAAACATTAACTCTGATGAGAAAGTTTAGATCTGTCAGATAGGAAGTTATCATCTTTTTCATTGCTAAAATGTATTTTGTCACTAAAGTTTCTCTGTCATCTTTCATTGTCCTTAAACCTTACAATGAATCACGAAACACTGGCCTACAGAAATTACCAAAAAGCTTGAAAATTTCTTTATTCTAGATGAGATAGAGTTATAATAACAAAAAACAAAACAACAAAAGTTACTGGACCTCTGAAAAGAGAATTTTTAACTTAAAAATAAGACAATCTATCAAAAGCGAGATGGAATTAAAATACACAAAATAATTTAGGTTTCTATATTGTTTTATAAAAACTAAACTATAAACTAGGAAACTAAAGAAAATAAAGCTCATTTAAGGAACTCCTAAAAATCAATAAAAAACCCAAGACATCAGGAGATATGTGGGCTGAAAGAGAAAGTCACACAGTTGCATTCAATGCTTTGCGACCCCATAGACTGTAGCCCACCAGGCTCCTCTGTCCATGGAATTCTCCAGGCCAGAATACTGGAGTGGGTAGCTCTTCCCTTACCGAGAGGATCTTCCCAACCCAGGGACTGAACTCAGGTCTCCTGCATTACAGGCAGATTCTTTACCATCTGAGCCATCAGGGAAGCCCAGTAAGTGGGTTAAGAACACACAAAAGAGAAACTATAGTTAACGAAACCCATCAGAACAAAAACTCACTCATCAGTAATCAAGGACACAAGAAGTTGAAATAAGACAGCCAGTTTTTACCTATCGAACGAACAATTAAATTTAACAACTAAATTTAAAATACCTAATGATAGTGCTATATGTCAAGAAACTTAAAATGAACATTTTCCTTACTTGTAAATTCAGATGAAAAACAAGATTTAAAAATTAACATCAATCCTACAACATTCACTGCTGGTGGGATTGCAAAATGGTACAGTCACTTTGGAAGACAGTTTGACAATTTCTTAAAAATTAAATATACTCTTACCATATGATCCAGCAATCATATTTAGTATTTACTCAAAGGAGTTGAAAATTTATGTCCACAAAAGCCTGCACATGGATATTTATAGCAACTTTATTTATAATGGGCAAAACTTGGAAGCAACCAAGATGTCCTTTAGTAGCTGAACAGATAAACTATGATACATCTAGGCAATGGAATATTATTCAATGCTAAAAAGAAATAAGCTATCAAGCCATTAAAAACATGGAGGAATTAAAAATACTACTAAGTGAAAGAAGTCAATCTAAAAGGCTATATACTGTATAATTCCAACTATATAATATTCTGGAAGAGGTAAAACTATGAAGAGAATAAAAAAGATTAGTAGTTGGTAGAAGAAGAGGGGGATGAACAAACGGAGCACAGAGGATTTTTATGGCAGTGAAAATACTGTGTAATATCATAATGATGAATACATATCATTATACATTTGTTCAATTTCACAGAATTTACAACACTAAGAGTGAAGGGGTAATGTTAAACTATGGCCTTTGGACAATTATGATGTGTCAATGTAGATTCATTAATTTTAAAAAAATTTGCCATTCTGGTGGGGGGCTACATATATTGGGAGCAGGGAGTACATGGGACATTTCCACACAATCCTCTTAATTTTGTTATGAAGCTAAAACAGCTCTAAAAAATTAAGTCTTAAAAAAATAAACACTATACAACTCTGGTGGAATCTATACTGAAGAAGATTAAGTTTCTACTACACTCTGATAGAAAGTTATAAATAAATACTAATCAAAACAAAGAAAAACATTATAATATGATTATAATTTTTTCAAGAAAATACGCAGAGGAAATTCACCAAAATATAGTTGTCTCTGTAGAGCAGAACATCACGTGATTTTTTTTCTTCCTATTTTTAGTATTTTCCAGATGTCAAGGGTTTGGGGATCCCTGGTGGTTCATTGGTAAAGAACCCACCTGCCAATACAGGAGACACAAGTTTGATCAGGAAGATTCCTGGAGAAGGAAATGGCAACCCACTCCAGTATTTTTGCCTGTGAAATCCCACAGACAGAGGAGCCTGGTGGTCCACAGTCCATGAGCTCACATAAGAGTAGCACACGACTTAGCAACTAAACAACACAGGGTATATTTACTTTTATACTCTCATGTAATAGGTTTTTATGATTTGTTTTATTGAAGTATAGTTGCAATGTGCAAGTCTCTGCTGTACAACAAAATGACTCAGGTATATAAATACATTCTTTTTTAAAATATTCTTTTCCATTATGGTTTATCACAGGATATTGAATATAGTTCCCTGTATATATAGTAGCCTGCTCCAGAATGGGACCATGTTGTTTATGCATCCCATATATAACAGTTTACATCTGTGGATCCCAAACTCCCTGTCTTTCTCTCCCCCACACCCTTCCCCCTCGGCAGCCACAAGTTTGTTCTGTCTGTGAGTCTTTTTCTGTTTTGTAGACAGGTTTATTAGTGTCATATTCTAAGATTCCAAATACAAGTGATATCATAGGATATTTGTCTTTCTCCTTCTGAGTTACTTCACAGTATGATAATCTCTAGTTGCATCCATGTTGCTGCAAATGGCATTCCATTCTTTTTCATGACTGAGTGCTATGCCGTTTATATAGGTACCACATCACCTTTATCCACCTTAGGATGTTTCTCTGTTTTTGCTATTGTGAATGGGAGGCTATGAACACATGGGTGCACGTATCTTTAGGAACTATAGTTTTGTCTGGGTATATGCCCAGGAGTGGGATTGCTGGATCGTATAGCAGTTCTATTTTTAGTTTTCTGAGGAATCGCCACACTGTATTTCACAGTGGCTGTACCAACCAACAGTACTGCCACCAGTGTAGAAGAGTTTGCTTTTCTATACACTCTCTGCAGCATTTTCCATTTGTAAACTTTTTAATGATGGCCTTTCTGACCAATGTGAGACGGTACCTCACTGTGGTAAAGATGATGTGGTCCCTATATAAAATAGCATACCACTAAGTCATGAAAAATAATAGAATGCCATTCCATTGGAATGGAATGTTTTGATTTGCATTTCTCTATATTTGCTTTTATAATGACAAAAATTAACTCTATACAAAATAAAAAACCTAAAACATCAACTTCCATATTCTGGCACCGTAAGCCTTTAATGAAATGGTTAACCACACTCTAACACAGTAAAGTAGCTAACATGTTTGTGTATGTCCCATTTTCCAACTCTATAATCCTCTAGATTTCTTGCTGTGCTTCAAAGATTGTTAAGCTTATTTGAAAGCAACCCAAAGTGTGCCACTCCTGACAATGTAGTGGCACACTTTTTATTCTCCTTTCTCCCAGAAATAGACATATGACCCAGGCTAAGCCAGTCATTGACCTTCATTTCTATGAATTTAACTGTTGAAGAGTGGGCTTATGAAATGATAAAAAGCAGCTCTTTCTGCAATTGCTACGCTCAGAGGACGTGAATTTGGAGCTGCCTATGACCATCTGTGCCACCTGACAAGCATACACAGGAACCTAATCTACAAAAATGACAAAGTTATGCAGAAACAAGCAGTTTTACAAGCTCCATGGCCCTGATTGTTATAGTTTCTTCTCTGAACCTGTGAACTTCCCCAATAATCTTCCAAACTCAGCTGAGGAAGCCTGTAAATTCCTTTTCTTAAACTAGTTGGATTTCTGTCACTTACAATAGAAAATTCAGACCCTCTCACAGCATTACTCCAAATTACCATGCCAACCTAAACTAGTTAATATAAATAGAGTATATAGCAGTGGTTCTAAACTTTAGCTGAACCGATCACCCAAAGGTCAAAATACCTAGATCACATATGCAAGTTCTCAGGTGATGCTGCTGCTGCTACTCTGGTGATCACACTTTGAGAACCATAGGATATGACTACCTCTTGAAATCACACAAAAGGTGCTCTCTGCCTTTAAAATATATTTTACTTCAATTTATTTTTAGAACATGTCACAGAATTTTTAATTACTCTAGGGAATGGTTTCTCTAATCTGTATGAATACTATGCCTCATGCACATTCTTTAGAAACTTTAAGTGGCATGTTTATAGACAAGCATATCTTTATCAATCACAGGTTTTTAAAACATAATGGTTTCTTTACTTACGATGTCTCACTTCCATTTATTATCACCTTTTTTCAGTTAGCAGCGTGCAAAGCAATCATTATGTACAACTAAGAGTAAAGCATCCCAAAAGACATTAGGGTTTTATCAAAAACAGTAAGATATAAATGCCTTCTGTTCTAAATCCTCAAACAAGCTTCAGATAGAATTTAAATGGGTTAAAGAGGATGCAATCTTCTTCAAAAGAAGGTAAATCTCAGACCCGAGAGAAGACACAATGAAAGAAAGACGGAAAAGAAGAGAAGGGAGAAAGGAGGAAAGGAAAGACAGACAAAGAGGAGGCAGATACAAAGACAAATTTATACAGGAATAAAATTTACTGAAACAGTATGGATAAGTTACTCATAATATTTTGGTTCTTGGTTGGAGGCAGTTTCATGAGTGTTTATTAATCTATAAATAATCTATATATATTACATATAATATTTGAAATGCATGAATATTTTTAAATTTTTTTAATTTTAAATATTTTTAAAACTATAAAGAAACAACATCCTGGGAAACATATTCTCTGGTAGACCTGGACAAAAATAAAATGCAAAGTGTACTGTTTATCTAAAACTTTCCTATTGTCCTTCTTCTAGGAAAGTCCAATCCCACATACTCACAGATTAACCAAACCTGGGAAGAGATTTTAAAACAGTTCTACTACATTGTAAATATGACTCTGAGTTATCAGGATTCACTAAATCGTATATTTTTGTTATTCAAAGGATTACTAGAACAGGGCATCTGGCAAATAATTCTATTAGCCTTTTGGTCTAACAGTTTTCTTCCAAGAAAAAAAAATGCAACATTTAACAAGTCTGTCTTTCCCAAACAAATCACTCAAAAGTAGGCAGACTAAAGAATGCCTGATATTCTAATCTTTCTCTGACACAAAAAACTTTTTACAGGGCTCCTTCTAACAGTCTCTCCACATCTTCTACAACTTGTTCCAAACCCTCTTTTAGAGGGTTCCAACTTTAAGATTATTTTTCCTCATACAAATTCCATACTCAACTGTTGGTTTTCCTGACATCTGTGTTAGACTTTAATCTTTCTAACAGGTTTTATGGTCAGCACAAAATATCAACACATTCAAGCTGCTAATTCAGGCCACTGCAACGTGGTCTATACATCTAGACAGAATGTCTCTTTCATATAAGCAGGATGGATTTTCCAAGACAAGAGTGATTGCTAATAGAACAGTTATATTTCTGTTCTGCCCTGTAATAGCTCTGCCAATTGCCATTTGCTTTAACTTAACTCTAAGAATCCCAGTCATACTTCTGCTCCCAAAGAGACTGAGCTGCATCTCTGGTACATACATAAAATCTGGGATGAGTGCTTCAATGGTATGACCAACGTTTCAATTAAAAACCCAGAAGTCATGTTAGCCTAACTGCCACAATTTTCTAGACTTGAGCAGTGAACCCAGTCTTTGGCATCATTCCAATGGAACAGCAGTTTAGGATGTGACTGGAGAGAACCTCTAAACCAAGATACTGCCCTTAACTCAAAGTGCTATGTAGGCTGTCTTTCAAAGGTTCTCCCAAAGCTCAGTCGTCCCTATCAGAAGTAATCTGAAGATAAGATCATTTCAAAAACACAAGCTTGTTTTTCCCTATAGGGTACCTCAATCATCCCTACTCTTTCTCCTGGAAATTGCTCCCTTCTACCTTTTTAACTGCCCCAGTTCACCTTTAATTCATTCCCATAGTTTTACCAGTCATGTTATATAGCATGATACTTCTCCCTGACCAAGTGGCCATTCAAAGTTTTTGTCAGAAAATTTGAAAATGAAACTGAGAAAAGAGGTGGCAGGCACTCTTTGAATGTCTGAACTATTTTTGGGAAAAGTTAGGAACCAAGTGAATGAAGCTTATCTAGAAAGATTTAAAAATGAGGCACAAACACAGAGAGGAAGACAGACAAGAGACAGAAGAAAATATGCTGATGTTCCAATTATTCTGGAAATTTAATCATACTCCTGACCTCTGTTGCTAAGACAACTTCCTATGGCCACAATTCTTAAATTCCATTATGGACTTGTATGAGTTAGGATTTCTGTTTAACCCAGAGTCCTAATTAATATACGTTCTCTCCTCTCTAAAGATGTCCACCAATATATTGTGAGAAAGCCCTTAAAGAAGTTAAGAAACCCACTACCAAAGCACCCAAGATTCAGCGTCATGTTACTCCACATATTCTGCAATACAAATGCTGGCCTATTGCTCTGAAGAAACAGTGTACTAAGAAAAATAAGGAAGAGGCTGCAGAATATGCTAAACTTTCAGCCAAGAGAATGAAGGAAACCAAAGAAAAATGGCAATAACAGATTAGCAAGAGATGGAGGCTGTCCTGAGAACTTCTGAGTCCAGTCAAAAATGAAGTGGTCCAAGAGTGACAAATAAGATCTAACATCAGATCTAAAAACTAAATTAAAAAAAAAAAAAATATATATATATATACACACACACATACATACACACACACACTTTCACTCATCAACCCTGTTTCTTTAAGGCAAACTAAAAAGGTAAATAATTCTCATGTATTTACTACTCTCTATTCCCTAGCACCAAAAAGCAATATTTTTCAATGATCTTTTAATGTTTTTCTTAATTTTAGAAATTCAATGACTATGTGAGATACAAAGTTTAAGAATAAATATGATTTCAATCCATTTAAGAAACAGTATTTAAACTGGATTCAAAATTGAAGTTAAGCTCAATATTTAAAGCTTCTATTTCTAAGAAAGTCAAGTTCCCTAAACTAGAAACATTTTAATAATAATTGTAGGCTGAGGGTAAAGTTTGAGAAAGAAACAAATCTTATTTATAATTAAAATGGTACCATTCTTCAATGATTTTTAAACTGTGTATTTTAAATTGTACAATATACCTCTCAATTATTTCAAACACTTTAGTTAGCAATGCATACATTTCCCAGTGTAGGATAAAGTATCAGGATTCTTTTCTCAGAACAGGAAAAAATAAAATAAAATTACCGTACGTGAGACTAGGAGTCCTGCAATTTAGTAAAACTTCATCAGTAATGTTGACTTTTATTTGGTGGTCCCTTTAAAGGGAAGCAGAATAAGCAAAAAGGTAAGGTATCTACTATGAGGCCAAATTTGACCACCAGCTAATAATAAAAAATCAGCAGTACTTCAGATGAAAGTGCCTTGAACAATGCCTGACACCTAGAAGACTCTTAAGAAATGTTACTTTTGGATGTGGGGCAAGTTGCCAAGAGTGTCTCAAAGGACATGGAAAAAGAGGTGACTTGGAGAACTGTGGGAAATCCAGGCAACCTCAACCCTGGGCTAAGGCAGTGAAAAGGACCAAGAAGCCCAATCTACTAGCAAACGGATGCACAGGCTTTATAATTTAGGAACTTGAGTGGGAGAAAAAAAGTGGACAGAGGCAGTGGAAGGGAAGAAGTAAAAGAAGTAAACATTGAATTATACATGCTCTCCTTGCAGCTTGTAAAAATGCTGGTATTTCCAAAAATTAACATAGTCTATATATTTCTCATCTGAAAAATTTGCAGTATCTTCTCTTTATTAATGAAACTATGTGTTTCATGAGTATCAATAAATATTGATTAGGATATTAAAAATAGCAATAATATAAAATACAGCAATTCTTTAAACTTTCTTTAAATTTTAAGTTTGTTTTCTAGTTTAAAAAGTGTTAAATATAAACATGAGAAAGTTTAAAGCCTAATTTCTAAGTTTAAAGAACATACTTGGATATGCGTGTAAAAAGCTTAAAACTTTATACAGTAATTAAAAGAATTCAAAAATGTTAACAATTGTCTGAGAGGGAATCACAGTTAATTCTCTTTACTCAATTAGTTCAGTCGCTCAGTCGTGTCCGACTCTTTGCAACCCCATGAATCACAGCACGCCAGGCCTCCCTGTTCATCATCTCTCGGAGTTCACTCAGACTCACATCCATCGAGTCCATGATGCCATCCAGCCATCTCATCCTCGGTTGTCCCTTTCTCCTCCTGCCCCCAATCCCTCCCAGCATCAGAGTCTTTTCCAGTGAGTCAACTCTTCACATGAGGTGGCCAAAGTACTGAAGTTTCAGCTTTAGCATCGTTCCTTCCAAAGAAATCCCAGGGCTGATCGCCTTCAGAATGGACTGGTTGGATCTCCTTGCAGTCCAAGGGACTCTCAAGAGTCTTCTCCAACACCATAGTTCAAAATCATCAATTCTTCGGCGCTCAGCCTTCTTCACAGTCCAACTCCCACATCCATACATGACCACTGGAAAAGCCATAGCCTTGACTAGACAGACCTTAGTTGGCAAAGTAATGTCTCTGCTTTTGAATATGCTACCTAGGTTGGTCATAACTTTTCTTCCAAGGAGTAAGCGTCTTTCAGTTTCATGGCTGCAGTCAAATCATTGGGTTAGTAAAATTCAAATGAGCAACCCCATACTTCTACTAGGGCATAATACCACCGTCAATCCCTTCTGCTCAAAAACAAACTGTATGTATATTTGATTTACAGAAAAAAATCCTGATAAGACAACTGCAGTGTCTTTGCCACTCTTAGGATACAAGTGGAAAATAAAATCTTGTAAAATACACATTTTGGATTTATTCAACTTAAACAAGGAATATGTGGGCTTCCCAGGTAGCTCAGTGGTAAAGAATCCACCTGCCATTGCTGGAGACTGGGTTTGATCCCAGGGTCGGAAAGATCCGCTGGAGGAGGAAATGGCAATCCACTCCAGTATTCTTGCCTAGGAAATCCCACGGACAGGGGAGACTGGTGGGCTACACTCCATAGGGTTGCAAAAGAGTCAGACATGACATAGCCAGTAAAACAGCAACAAGGAACATGTGGTAAAGCAAACTATTCCAAAAGAAGTGCTTTCAAGGAAACTTCCTTAAAGACTGATTTTTAAAATTATTTTAATTGGAGGATAATTACTTTACAATATTGTGATTTTTGCCATACATCGACATCAATCAGTCATGGGCGCACATGTGTTGCCCCATCCAGAACCCCTCTCCCAAATCCCTCCCACCCTATCCCTCTGGGTTGTCATGATTTTTTTTTAAAGCAAGCTACTACTACTTGAAAAATTATCATTTACAAAAAAGCAGCATTCGCTTTAGAAAAGACCTTTCCATAGCAACAAAAACCAATCACCGGAAGCAACAGCAACCAATATGTTAATTACCTGGGAATAAACTTAAGAAAACTTTATATTGACCCTAAAATTAACTCAAATTGTATCCAAGATTATCTTGAAATCTAAAACTACAAACCTCTTGGGGAAAAAAAACTGGGGTAAGTGCTTGATTAAGCACTTAAACATTAATATCTAGAAAATAATTTCTTAGATGTGACACATAAGCACAAGAAGCCAAGGAAAAAATTAAATTGGACTTCATCAAAATTTAAAACTTTCATCTTTCAGGAAAGTGAAAAGAAAACCAAAAGAATGGTAAAAAAAAAAAATTAAAAATCATATCTCTAACAAAAGTTTAATAACTAGTATACAGTATTCTTAGAACTGAACAATAGAAAAATAATCCACTTTTTAAATGAGAAAACAATTTGAAGAGACATTTCTCCAAAGAAGCTACAAATGGCCAATAAGTACATAAAAACTCAACATCACTAGTCATTCAGTTGCTTAGTCATGTCTGACTCTGCGACCCTATGGACTGCAGCACGCCAGGCCTCCCTGTTCATCACCAACTCCCGGAGTTCACTAAAACTTACATCCATCAAGTCAGTGATGCCATGCAAACATCTCATCCTCTGTTGTTCCCTTCTCCTCCTGCCTTCAATCTTTTCCAGCATTAGGGTCTTTTCAGATGACTCAGTTCTTCGCATCAGGTGGCCAAAGTATGGGAGTTTCAACTTCAGGATCAGTCCTTCCAATGAATAGTCAGGACTGATCTTTAGGATGGACTGGTTGGATCTCCTTGCAGTTCAAGGGACTCTCAAGAGCCTTCTCCAAAACCACAGTTCAAAAGCATCAATTCTTAGGCGCTCAGCTTTCTTTATAGTCCAACTCTCATATCCATACATAACTACTAGAAAAACCATAGCCTTGGCTAGATGGATCTTTGTTGGCAAAGTAATGTCTCTGCTTTTTAATGTGCTGTCTAGGTTGGTCATAACTTTCCTTCCAAGGAGTAAGCGTCTTTTAATTTCATGGCTGCAGTCACCATCTGCAGTGATTTTGGAGCCCCCAAAATCAAGTCTATCACTGTTTCCCCATCTATTTGTCATGAAGTGATGGAACCAGATGCCATGATCTTAGTTTTCTGAATGCTGAGCTTTAAGCCAACTTTTTCACTCTCCTCTTTCAACTTCATCAAGAGGCTCTTTAGTTCTTCTTCACTTTCTGCCATAAGGGTGGTGTCATCTGCATAGCTGAGGCTATTGATATTTCTCCCAGCAATCTTGATTCCAGCTTGTGCTTCATCCAGCCCAATGTTGTTCATGATGTACTCTGCATATAAGTTAAATAAGCAGGGTGACAATATACAGCCATTACATATTCCTTTCCCAATTTGGAACTAGTCTGTCGTTCAATGTCCAGTTCTAATTGTTGCTTCCTGATCTGCATACAGATTTCTCAGGAGGCAGGTCAGGTGGTCTGGTATTCCCATCTCTTTCAGAATTTTCCACAGTTTGTTGTGATCCACACAGTCAAAGGCATAGTCAATAAAGCAGAAGTAGATATTTTTCTGGATCTTTCTTGCCTTTTTGATGATCCAACAGATGTTGGCAATTTGATCTCTGGTTCCTCTGCCTTTTCTAAAACCAGCTTGAACATCAGGAAGTTCACGGTTCATGTATTGCTGAAGCCTGGCTTGGAGAATTTTGAACATTACTTTGCTAGCATGTGAGATGAGTGCAATTGTGCTGTAGTTTGAGCATTCTTTGGCATTTCTTTGGGATTGGAATGAAAAACTGACCTTTTCCAGTCATGTGGTCACTGCTGACTTTTCCAAATTTGCTGGCATATTGAGTGCAGCACTTTCACAGCATCATTTTTTAGGACTGAAAATAGCCCAACTGGAATTCCAATCACCTCCACTAGCTTTGTTTGTAGTGATGCTTCCTAAGGCCCACTTGACTTTGCATTCCAGGATTTCTGTCTCTAGGTGAGTGATCACATCATTGTGATTATCTGGATCATGAAGATCTTTTTGTACAATTCTTCTGTGTATTCTTGTCACCTTTTAATATCTTCCACTTCTGTCCTTTATTGAGCCCATCTTTGCATGAAATGTTCCCTTGGTATCTGAAATTTTCTTGAAGAGATCTCTAGTCTTTCCCGTTCTATTGTTTTCCTCTATTTCTTTGCAGAGATCACTGAGGAAGGCTTTCTTATCTCTCCTTGCTATTCTTTGGAACTCTGCATTCAAATAGGTATATCTTTTCTTTTCTCCTTTGCTTTTCGCTCCTCTTCTTTTCACAGCTCTTTGTGAGGCCTCCTCAGATAACCATTTTGCTTTTTGCATTTCTTTTTCTTGGGGATGGTCTTGATCCCTGTCTCCTGCACAATGTCATGCACCTCCATCCATAGTTCTTAAGGCACTCTTGTCTATCAGATCTAATCCCTTGAATCTATTTGTCACTTCCACTGTATAATTGTAAAGGTTTTGATTTTGGCCATACCTGAATGATCTAGTGATTTCCCCTACTTTCTTCAATTTAAGTCTGAATTTGGCAATAAGGAGTTCATGATTTGAGACACAGTCAGCTCCTGGTCTTGTTTTTGCTGACCGTATAAATCTTCTCCATCTTTGGCTGCAAAGACTATAATCAATCTGATTTCAGGGTTGGCCATCTGGTGATGTCCAAGTGTAGAGTCTTCTCTTGTATTGCTGGAAGAGGATGTTTGCTATGACCAGTGCATTCTTTTTAGAAAAAACTCTATTAGCCTTTGCCTTGCTTCATTCTGTACTCCAAATTCTAATTTGCCTGTTATTCCAGGTACCTCTTGACTTCCTACTTTTGCATTCCAGTCCCCAATAATGAAAAGGACTTTTTTGGGGGTGTTAGTTCCAAAAGGTCTTGTAGGTCTTCATAGAACCATTTAACTTCAGCTTCTTCAGCATTACTGGTCGGGAACAGACTTGGATTACTGTGATACTGAATGGTTTGCCTTGGAAACAAACAGGTATCATTCTGTCATTTTTGAGATTGCACGCAAGTACTGTATTCGGACTCTTTTGTTGACTATGATGGCTACTCCATTTCTTCTAAGGGATTCTTGCCCACAGTAGTCAATACAATGGTCATCTGAGTTAAATTCACCCATTACAGTCCATTTTAGTTCGCTAATTCCTAAAATGCTGACATTCACTCTTGCCATCTCCTGTTTGACCACTTTCAATTTGCCTTCATTCATGGACCTAACATTCCAGGTTCCTATGCAATATTGCTCTCTATAGAATTGGACTTTGCTTCTATCACCAGTCACATCCACAACTGGGGGTTGTTTTTCCTTTGGCTCCGTCTCTTCATTCTTTCTGGAATTATTTCCCCACTGATCTACAGTAGCATATTGGGCACCTACCGACCTGGGAAGTTCACCTTTCAGTGTCCTGTCTTTTTGCCTTTTCATACTGTTCATGGGGCTCTCAAGGCAAGAATACTGAAGTGGTTTGCCATTCCCTTCTCCAGTGGACCACATTTTATCAGAACTCTCCACCATGACCCGTCCGTCTTGGGTGGCCCTATACAGCATGGCTCATAGTTTCATTGAGTTAGACAAGGCTGTGGTCCAGGTGATCAGATTGGTTAGTTTTCTATGACTGTGGTTTTCAATCTGTCTGCCCACTGATGGAGAAGGATAAGAGGCTTATGGAAGTTTCCTGATGGGAGAGACTGACTGAGGGGAAACTGGGTCTTGTTCTGATGGGCAGGGTTATGCTCAGTAAATCTTCAACAATTTTCTATTGATGGGTGGAGCTGTGTTCCCTCTCTGCTATCTACCTGGGGCCAAACTATGGTGGAGGTGATGAAGATAATGGTGACCTCCCTCAAAAGATGCTATGCGTGTACTGCTACACTCAGTGCCCCCAACCCTGCAGCAGGCCACCACTGACCCACGCCTCGGCTGGAGCCTCCTGGACACTCCCGGGCAAGTCTGGGTCAGTCTCCTGTGGGGTCACTGCTCCTTTCTCCCGGGTCCTGATGCATACAAGGTTCTGTTATGTCATTATGGAAATGTAAATGAAATACCACTGTGAGATACCACTTCACAGCCCCTAGGATAGCTATAGCAATAAAAAGAGTAAGTATTGACAAGGATGGGAAAAAATTGGAATACTCATACATTGCTGATAGGAATGTAAAATGGTGTAGCTACTTTGGAAAACAGTTTTCCTAAAAAGTTTTAGGAACTTTTCAGTTCCTAAAACAATTCCACTAGTAGGTCTACACCCAAACCAAATGAAAGCACATATCCACAGAAATATTTGTACAGAAATGTCCATAGCAGCATTGTTAATAACTGCAAATAGGTGGAAACAACCCAAATGATGACTGAATAAACAAAATTTGATATAACCATACAATGGAATCTTATTTGCCCATAAAAGGAAATGAAGTACTGATACTGCTACAACACAAATAAACCTCGAAAACATTATGTTACATGAAAAAAATCTACAGGCATAAAAAGCATATTAGTAATTGCCTAGAGCTGGGGGAGGGAGAAGAGAGTGACTGCTAATAGATCTGAGGTTTCTTTTTGGAGATATTTATTTTTAAAAAGGATTAAAATTAATTGTCATAATGGTTACACAACTCTGTAGATGTATTAAAATCCACTGAATTGTACACTTTAAGAGGTAAATTATATGGTATGTGAATAAAGCTCAATAAAGCTGTTTAAAAAAAAAAGAAAGAAATCAAGAACTTCCTTGGTGGTACAGTGGTTAAGAATCTGCCTGCCAATGTAGGGGGTGGAGGTCTGATCCCTTGTTTGAGATCAAACCTGCTGCAGAGCAACTAAGCAACAAGAGAAGCCACAGCAGTAAGAAAACCACGCATGGCAACTAGAGGGTAGCCCCTGCTCACAGCAACCAGAGTAAGCCTGCCCAAAGCAAAGACCCAGCACAGCCAAAAATAAAATCAGTGAATAAAATTATTTTTAAAAATCGACATAAACTCTCATTTCACTAGGTAAATCTGGGAGTAGGAATGCTAGGTCCTACGGTAAGCATATATAGTGGTGGTGGTTTAGTGATTTAGTCGCTAAGTCATGGCCAACTCTTTTGCGATCCCATGGACTGTAGCCTGACAGGCTCCTCTGTCCATGAGATTTTGCAGGCAAGAATACTGGAGTGCCCTTCCCTTCTCCAGGGGATGTTCCTAACCCAGAGATCGAACCCAGTCTCACATACTGTAGGCAGATTCTTTACCGGTAATGCCACCAGAGAAGCCCAGCTATATATATGTTTACCTTCATAAAAAACTGCCAAATGTTAAAGTCGCTATACTGTTTTCATTGCCCATGTCAACAAATGAAAGCTCCAACTGCTCCATGGTTTCATCAGCATGTAGTATTGTTTTCTTTATTTTTCCTTTCTTCCTTCATTTTTCTAATGTCTTAATTTTCTCACTACTGGTTTCTTATTGTCGTTTTAACAATTCTTCAATTATCAATGATGTTTAATATCTTTTGATGTATTTACTTGCTATCTATATTCCTTTTTTGGTAAAGTTTCTACTCAAATCCTTTGTCAAATTTTTAATTAGGTTGTTCACTTACTATTGAATTTTGTGAGTTCTGTAGATATTCTGGATACAAGTTTTTGTTAGATATGTGATAGGAGAATATTAACTCCCAGTCTGTGACTTGTCTTTTCGCTCTCATAACACTCTTTCAAACAGCTTAAGTTCTTAATTTTTATGAAGTTGAACGTAGTACTGATTTATTGATTTATGGATCATGCTTTTGGTGTCTTTTTGCTGATTAAAAAAAAAAAAACTCTGCTCAATCTAAGGTCGAAAAGATTGTCTTATATTTTCTTCAAGTTATTTTCTAGCTTTAGGTCTTATTTTGAGATCTATGAACCATTTTGAACCAGTTTTTGCATAGACTATGGGGAATTTTTGCGCTGAGGCTACAATAAAGAAAAATTGTCTATTTTGATGTTTGAAGGCTAACTGCCTTAAAGCCCACTTCCCTCTCCCTTTGCCGCACATCTAGATAGGTTAGTATGAAAGCCTGGCCATTTCTCCACTATCAATGGGAAGCTAAAACCATGAAAACTCCACACATGGGAACTATCACACTCCAAGTCACAATGAAAATTAAACTCAACCACCCTACTTCACTTTTGCTTCATTCTGGACTAAACCTAAGACCTCTCCTTAAGGAATCCTTTTGCAGTTGACTTGGTGAGTAAACCTTATTTCCTATTTCATATCCACTGGCGTCATTCTGTCATCTGCTCCAACATGTACATGAATTCCTGAGCAAGGGGCTACCCAGTGTCCAACAGAGGATATTAGATGCCCAAATAAGATGGAATTTTTTATATATGAACATCCAACTATTCCAGATTATCCTTTCTCTACTGAATTGCCTTAATACCCTCGTCAAAACAAACTGACCATTCTGCATGTCTGAATTCTCTATTTTGTTCCATTGATCTGTACGTTTGTCTTTTCTCTATCTTTACTCTTGAGTATTGCAGTAATAAGTTGAAATCACGAGTTTTTCAACTTTTTTGTCTTTTTCAAAATTGTTTTACCTCTTTCTAGTTTTGTTGTTTTCCCATATCAATTTTAGAATCAGCTTGTTACTTTCTTTAGGAAATCCTCTCCTCCTGAGAGCTGGCTGGAATTGCACTGACTCTATAGATGCTGCTGCCAAGTCACTTCAGTCGTGTCCGACTCTGTGCGATCCCATAGACGGCAGCCCACCAGGCTCCCCCATCCCCGGCAAGAACACTGGAGTGAGTTGCCATTTCCTTCTTCAATGCATGAAAGTGAAAAGTCAAAGTATAGATGAGCTCAGGACAAATGGTTATCTTAACAATATTAACTCTTCCAATACATGAATATGAAAATGACTGGTATAAGAATTTTTACTGTGTTTCTCTCCACTTATGTAGGTCTTCTTTGGTTTCTTCCATTAGTGTCTTGTAATTTTCATTATACAAATTTTGCACATGTCTTGTAAAGTAATACTAAATATTTTATAAGTTTTGGTGCTATTGAAATGGTACTTTAAATTTTTTATTTCCAGTTGTCCTTTGCTATTATATAGAAATACAACTGATTGTTATATATTGACCTTCTATCCTTCAACCTTGCAGAATTCACTTATTAGATATAGAGTTTTTAAAAATATCTTTCTGCATAGAAAAAGATTTTCTGCACAGACATTCTGTCCATGATTAGAGTTGGTTGCTGCCCTTTGAAACACACTGTTAAAAGAATTAAAACAAGCCACAGTCTGGGGAAAAATATTTCCCTATCACATATGCAGGTATTCCACTCTTAGATATTTATGTCAGAGAAAAGAAAAAAAGAAAGAATATATTCCTCCAAAGACTAATATGTGAATGCTCATAGTAGCTTTATTTATAATAGTTATAAGCTGAAAACCACCCAAATGGCCGTCAATTAGAACATGGACAAAAACAAAGTTTTGTAGTATGTGCATACAATATAATATTACCCAGCAATAAAAAGACACAAACACATAACAATATGGATGAATTTCAAAGCACTAATACTGAGTTTAAGAAGCCAGACATCTTCCCCCCACCACAAGAAATACATACTATATGAGGGGTCTCAAACAGTTGGACATGACTGAATGACTGAACTGAAAGTCCTTTAATTGTTATCAGATTGATTAAAAATCTTTAATCTGATTAAAAAGCCCAATTCAATCCCCTAGAAAATTCTTAGTGGGAAGAAAAAATGACTGGTATAAGAATTTTCACTGTGTTTCTTTTCCAAATAAAAAAAAGTACAGGTAGAAAGAAAACTAGTTAAGGTTTTGCTAAACAGGTAGATAAAATATAATAAACCACTAAATTTCAGGCTTTTCTTCATAATATTTACAATGAAGAAATAGCTCAAGTGCCCAATAAGAAAAAAAGACTGAGTATATTAACTTGATATAACATCACTATTTAAATGAAATACGCAAACCAAAACATGGACATTTATATAAAACACTAAGCAGGAAGTTTAAGAAGTCCAAGAGAGTACTCATTCACTGATGACAACTATGTAAGAAACATAAATCTCTACACTATATTGCTTTTGTCAATGCACAACCAAACGCACTAATAGTCACACTGATCATCCAAACAAATCAGAAAAAGGAATGTTTTTCTTTATATCCAGTTCAAAACTGTTGGAGTAAATGTAATTAAATCCTTTGAGTTTCATTAGTTTTTACAGAAGCACAATTATTTGGCTAAAAAAACTAATGAGAGAATAGCTTTAATTTATACAAATAAATTTCACTGGATAGAAACTTAAACGAAGCTTTAACTAATGAAGTTTTCACAAAACCACATACCCACTTTATTTGGCTTGTCTGATCTATTCATTTACTATACACACACACACTCGCACCTTATAATGTAATTGTAAGATTCAAGATCTTAGGACTTCCCCGGTGGTCCAGTGGCTAAGACTCAAAGCTCCCAATGCAGGAGACCCACTGGGTTCCATCCGTGGTCAGGGAACTAGATCCTACATACCACAACTAAGAGTTTGCATGGCACAATGGCCAGCTACTGCTAAGTCATTTCAGTCGTGTCCGACTCTGTGTGACCCGACAGACGGTGGCCCACCAGGCTCCCCCGTCCCTGGGACTCTCCAGGCAAGAACACTGGAGTGGGTTGCCATTTCCTTCTCCAATGCATGCAACTGAAAAGTGAAAGGGAAGTCGCTCAGTCGTGTCCAACTCTTCGCGACCCCATGGACTGCAGCCCACCAGGCTCCTCTGTCCATGGGATTCTCCAGGCAAGAGTACTGGAGTGGGGTGCCATTGCCTTCTCCTGGTGCAGCCAAATACACAGATATTTTTTAAGATTCAAGATCTCACTGTAAGAAGAGCAATAAAGCGTAATGCCAAGGGTCTATGCAATTTATTTTTCTTTACCTTCAAGCATTTTCCACTTTTAGAGCAGAACCAAAGATATGTTACAATATGTAAGGGGGTGAGGGGAGGCCAATATGATGTATAATTACCCAGGCAATTAAGCAATTCAACAACTTTCCAACCAACTTTTTCACTTTGTTAAAAACTCTTCTCTGCATAGTTGTTCAGTCATGTCAGACTTTTCGTGACCCTTCGGACTGTAGCCCACCAGGCCCCTCTGTCCAGGGAATTTCTCAGGCAAGAATACTGGAGCGGGTTGCCATTTCTTCCTCCAGGGTATCATTCCCAACCCAGGAAATGAACCCCTGTCCCCTGCACTGCAGTCGGATTCTTTACCGTTGAGCCATCCAGGAAGCCCTAAGAACTCTTTTAGCCAAAGTTTACTAGGGTAATCTATACGGTCAAGGCCAGTCAGAGATAAAATATTCAAGAAATCCTGCCTCAAGATACCTAGATGCCTTTATTCCGTATCTCTTTTTACTTTTTAGTTCTTAACAGGGTTAGAGTTTTTAGAATTTACAGATGCACTCACAGAGGAAGAGAATTTCTGTAAATGGTGATTAAAATTCCACACTGATATGTATACTTGCATTTTCAGACCCAGACTCCACACCTTCTATCAGATTTCCAATGGACTTTACAATCACAAAATAGGTTGAGAACTACTACTATGAATCCCACAGGGACACTTTTCAAATCTAAGTGATGTAATTATATTTCTCCCAGTTGATAACTGCTAAGTAAAATAAGGCATTCTGTTCACAGAAGTGAAGGCTCACAAGCTTTAGGCTGCATCCATGGAATAAAAGCAGGAGCTCAAACCTATCTGCCCTATGAAAGATACTGCTTGTCAGTATACAACCCACTCTGAGGTAATAGAAAAGGTTAACATCTCCTTACCAAAAAGCCAAGATTTACCTGCAACAACCTGCACTACTCTGGTAATACACAGTCTTTTTTTTTCCCACTAGTCTTTTACACTAATTTTTTCTGCAATAATTAAAAGTACACTTTCATTTTTGTCACTATTTTAATTACCAAAATGGCAAATACAATTATCCGCTTACCAAAATCCTTGATTTTCAGTACTTCAAAATAAAACTCATTTAAGTTATCAAAGGAAATAGCATTCTTCACCTAAAGACACAAAGTAGTCCTTTTCTTAGTAACTATGTTAAATCTATAAGAATCATTTGTCATCAGACATCTAAAATACTGACAGGACTTAAGGCATAATGTACTAAAACCAAAACTGACAGGACTTTCAAAGCTAAATAACAGGACTTCCCTGGTGGTCCAGTAGTTAAGAATCCGATTACCAATGCAGGGGACCTGGATTTGATCCCTGGTCTGGAAGTATCTCACATGTGGAGGAGTAACTAAGCCCATGTGCCAAACTACTCAAACCCCTGCAAGAGCCCTGTGCTCTACAAGAGAAGCTACCGCTATAAAAAGACTGTGCAGGCAACTAGAGAGTAGTCCCTGCTCACCACAATTAAAGAAAGCCCATGGGCAGAAAGGGAGAGCCAGCACAGCCAAAAATGAATAAATAGAAAAGTTTTAAGGTAAGTAATAAAACTTACGCTTCCCATGGTAGGTAGGGGGAAGGTAAAATATGAAGTTCATCGTTAAGATTAGGAATTACATTCACAGGCTAAAAGTCAAAGTTTAAAAAAAAAAATCACTGAATGTCTAAATTTTAAATCAAGGGAAACACCTTTATTCAAGGCTGTTCACTTTCAGCTTCTTAAATATTTCTTGCTTATCATATCCATTTTTTCCATAGATATTTGATCAGAAAAATCCCTTTTAAGTGTTTCATAAATTAAATCCAGTATTCCCGCTATGAAGACTTGAATATTTCATCAGATTATTTTAAGGAAAAGACTAGCCTCATTCATAAGCTACATATAAATCTAAAAGGGGAAATAAGTTTCTTGCCAGAACCTATTAAAAAAAAAGAAGAGGCAAAAGTTGATGAAAGAACACTGCTGCCACGTCTTTTCCCTTCCCCCACTCAGCAGTGGCTATTCCATTCCTTCAGAATGCATTCCAAGGGAAAGTCCAAGAGCCACAGCTCTCAAGAGAAACCAGAAACAGTTAAGTTGAAACTGGCAAGCCTCTTTGGCCTTTTAGATCAATTTCCTAAAAGGAGATCCAGCTTCTGCTTCATCCCTTTCTTAAAGCAAACAGTGCAAAATTCCAAGTCCTGTCCATTCTATCCGGAACGCCTATGTTGTTAGTGTCTACGACCTGACTGCATTTAATACATTCTATTACTGAGGAGAAATGGTCTTTTGAAACCATTCCCCCCGCCCCCTTAAAAACATGCATCTGCGGGCCATCCATGTAACTCAACTTAAACTTCTCACACAGCCACAGAATTTGATTTACTGATGTGGACTTTTAAAAGCTGCAAACTCGGCTGAGAGAAAGAGAGGGGGATGGGAGAAGCTCATGTGTCTTTAAAAAATTTTTGTGGCAGAAGAAGGAAGGAAGAAGACTAGCCCAGTTCACTGGTGGATCTGACAGCCGACTTCCTCAACCCAGCTGCCCGAAACTCGCCGCCCGGGGCTACCTTCCTCCAGCTGCTCAACCAGCCCGCGGCGCGCAACAGATGAGTTAAACCTGAACTTTCCCGGGTAGGTCCGCTTCCCAGACCCACGACTCCGGCAGAAGAAAAATGCCCGAGCGCTTCAGCCTCGGGTCTAAGCTTTAAAAACCGCTCTCTGTTGCCACATGCTAACCATCTGCGGCTGTGGAGGCCGAAAACCCTTGCATACCCCTCAGCTTTGACGGGAGGGACCCACGTAGGCGAGGCGCTTGGAAAACTCAACAGGGTGATTCCTCCCCAGGAAGGAATATTCAAGAAAGTGCTGGTCCCCGGGGCGGAGACTGAGGCTGCCGCAGCCCCAGCGGTCGGGGGGCGCCAACCTGCGAGGCGGTGGAAAGGGGAGCACGGAGGACTGCTAAAGGGCCTCTGGGGCTCCCAGGGGAAACGGGGCTCAGGGCGAGTCTCCAAAGGAGAAGATACTGAGGCAACAGTAGTAAACTGGGGAGCACCGCCCCCCGCCATACCACGAGAGGGGGCAGGGACCAGACCAGCAGAGCCATCGAGAAAGGCCACGGCTGCCCAAGGACTGCAGCCTCAGTCCCCAAGGTCGGGGGAACGTCTCACCTGGGAAGTGGCACGCGAGAGCTGCGCGTTCTTCAGTACCCGGTCGCCTGCACCCGGCCGGCTACCTACTCCTTTCCCTCAGCCCGCTGGCGGCGCGACTGGGCAGCAGAGGGAGCCAGTTAGCCCTTTTATAACCTCCAGACTGCGACGGCTGCGCTGAGGAGGAGGCGACTGCAACCCTCGCTACGTGAGCTCGATCACACCAGCGGCCCGGCGTCTGCGCAGGCGCCCAGCCCCGGCCCTCTCCGCCCCTACCCGTGGCCCACGGCCCACGCCCCGGACTCCTCACCAGCCCCTGGAGTCTGAGGCCGAGAGGGAGGGACCGGCGGGCGGGCCTGGGATGTAACGCGCCTGCGCGGGGCTCTCACCGCGCCACCGTCTCCATGGTTACCTGGGGTTTGCGCTGCTGCTTTCAACAGGTTGTTTAGAGCCTGAATTTTGCGATCAGCCCCTCAATCAGGCCTGAGCGACGAAACAGCCAGCGAGGAAATGTCTTAAATGTGAGAAGAGGAACATGGAAGCGTAGAAAATAAAGCAGAAAACAATAAGTATCGGGTGGAAAATAACAGTATATTCTGTCTTGGTGTCTTGGCCCTGAGGCTGTTTGCTTTACCTACCCTCCGTCACCTACACTCATTTTATTGTATCTTGTTCCATCGCACATCTTTATACTTAATCAATAGAAAAAGGACTGCGCGCTCTGGAGGTTTTCTGGGTTCAATTTCTGGCTCAGTCCCGTAAAACTATGGGCGTTGATCTCTCTGTATCTCAGTTCAGTTCAGTCGCTCAGTCGTCAGTTTCCTGCGAAATGAGAATGACAAATAAGTACCTCATAGTACCTACCTTGTAGTTGTGAGGATTAAATGAGATGATGTATGTAAAGCACTTAGAACATGCTTAGCACACAGAAAGGACTTGGTAGTTATTAGATGGTGTTGTAGCATAGAAGGAATCCAGTCTTGTGTCTGGTCTTCGTTTAACATTTCCCTTAGCCATTATATTCCTAAAAGAAGTCTTAACTATCTGGAAGCAGACGATGAAAGAAATACTTTTTCCCTTGTCAGTGAAAGGAAAAAAGATTTCTCTAAAACTTGCTAGTCATTAAAAATTGTTTCTAAAGTTTTCCATGAATGAGAAACAGTACAGCAATAATTAAAATTTAACTCTTATCTAGGAGGTGGGGTTGATTATACAGATACAGAAATAATCATAGACAGGGTACTTAGGGAACATTAGGCAACCCAAAGGAAATACAGTGAAAAATGTAGTGAACCACCAATCAGTGGTTCTCAGAGTGTGGTCAGGGAATTCACAGGAAAAAAATCACTTCATACTAAAAGTTTATTTGCTTTTCACACTAATGAAAGTACAATGGGGTTTTCCAGAGACTACATGTCCTGGGATATTGCAACAGAGTCCACACAGAAGAATGAGAATCTTCTATTAGGTCAGATATTTAAAGAGATCTGCAGAAATGTAAAATAATGCCACTCTTCCTCACTAATTCTTTTTGCTCTGGAAAACAGTTATTTTTTGTTTAAAATTATTTTAACATGTACATGCTAAGTTGCTTGAGTCATGTCTGACTCTGAACCTGTATGAACTGTAGCCTGCCAGGCTTCTCTGTCCATAGAATTCTCCAGGCAAGAATACTGGAGTGGGATGCCATGCCCTCCTCCAGGGGATCTTACTGACCCAGGGATCAAATCCCTGTCTCCTACATTGGTAGGCGGGTTTTACCAATAGTGCCACCTGGAAACCCTGTTAACATGTAGTGAAAGTGAAAGTCATTTAGTCGTGTCCAACTCTTATGCACCCCATGGACTATACAGTCCATGGAATTCTCCAGACCAGAATACTGGAGTGGGTAGCCTTTCCCTTCTCCAGGGGATCTTCCCAACCCAAGGATCCAACCCAGGTCTCCCATTAACATGTAACCACTTTATTATTGTTTTTAAATGAATTAAATAAACATATTTTGCATGTTTGTTTTAACTCCCGATACAGTCAATTTTGATAGATATCCACATAAAAGCATTTTGGAGTTCTCAATACTTGTTAGGAGCATGAAGTGGTTATGAGATCAAAGAGTTTGATAATCACTAGTCTAAACAAAAAACAGGGAGCCCTTTGACCTAAAGGACAAGGGAAAGATCTGTTCCTTAAATCTTGGTCTCAAGTAAAGCTATAATCAGTGGTATCCACTGGCCCTATATAGAGCAGAAAATCCTGCAAACTGCAATTTACCCTGTAAATAAAATGGCTCCAGACCTTGAGGCAGATTTAGTGAAGCTAAGAAAGTCTCAGCTTTAGGGGGACTTCATTTAGAGCAGCCCTTTCCAAGACCCTGGAAGGGACTTAGCAATATGCTCACACAGTCTTATGCTATTGTAAAATTTGTGAAAGTAAAAATTTTAACTGCAATCTTTACACTGCTAATTCTTTTCTCACTGATTTCCCTCCATCACACTTCCCCTTGTCTAGTGTTAGAGTGGCTAGAAGGCATTTTTATAATTTAACTGAAGGGAACTTCAGTTAGAATACATTTGGTTTGAGTTTAGTGGGATTTATTTCTGTAATTTACAGTCACTCCCATGTATAGTTAAGCTATTTTCAGCTGTCCCACTGTAGGAGTGGCATCCAAGAATACTTCTACCACCCATTGTTCTGACCCGCCCAGCACTATAAAAAAAAATATACCGGGTCAGACACCAAACAGTGAGAAATTCTTCCAGTTATTGGATGTATACATTTTTAATTAAAGATTTAGTGCTTATCAATGCTTAACCAATAAAAGTAAGTAAGTGGGTTTTGGGGGCAGAATTTAATTAGGATGTCCATAACAAACTGGTTAGAATGTCATCAGTTTAAAGAAAACTGATGTGCCCCGAACACTTTGCTGCTGCTAAGTCGCTTCAGTCGTGTCCAACTCTGTGCGACCCCATAGACAGCAGCCCACCAGGCTCCCCCCGTCCCTGGGATTCTCCAGGCAAGAACACTGGAGTGGGTTGCCATTTCCTTCTCCAATGCATGAAAGTGAAAAGTGAAAGGGAAGTCGCTCAGTCGTGTCTGACTCTTAGTGACCCCATGGACTGCAGCCCACCAGGCTCCTCCATCCATGGGATTTTCCAGGCAAGAGTACTGGAGTGGGGGTGCCATTATTAAAGTCATACAAATAACCTTATTGGGTTTTGCCCAAATGTGACAACAATCCTACAAATTTACATGACATTATCAGAACTATGAAGCTGAAACTTCTTACCTATCCCTATCAATTATCATTTGCTTGCCCAAAAGGACACTTCATATCAAATCTACATATGACCACCCACATCGTCATCCTTGCTTAGTTAAAATGAAGAGGCAGATACTTTGGGGGTAGAAAAGACATGAATCCCCTCTGAATGATCAAACATTAGAGTGGAGGTAAACCTCCGTTGGCTTCCCCAGTAGCTCAGCGGTAAAGAATCTGGCTGCAATGCAGAGACAAAGGAGATGCGGGTTAGATCCCTGGGTGGGGAAGATCCCCTGGAGGGGGCATGGCAACCCATGCCAGTATTCTTGCCTGGAGAACCCCATGGACTGAGGAGCTTGGTGGGCTACCTAGGTCAAGAGTCAGACACAACTGAGCACACATGTATGGAAGCCTCCATTAAATCTCTTCTTTTACTTCTGAAAAATTTAATCAAATATTTATTTTAAAAATATTTAAAGTCCTATATTCTTAGGAAAAGCCTATTATGTAGCCACTGTAACCGCTAATGAGAAGAAGGGATTTTAAACTCAGTTAATAGATAAATGGCCACTCAACCTTGTGAACAAGCTTCTGAAAAATCAGCCATTCATTGACAACCTCCCACCTTTAAAGTAGCCAGACAGCAACAGCTTTACTCTCATCTCTGAATTGTCAACAGTCTCTCCAGCAGAGTAATCATGCTTCCATGGCTGACGTCAACCCACTTTAACCTCTGAAAATCAGCCAATCCCTGAACTCCATCTTTCACAAAATCTAGATAAGATCAGCAGAGGGAATGTGTCAAACAAGTATAGTGTTTTTCTAACATAGAAAGTAATAAGTCAAGTTTTTATTTCACATTTTGAATGATGGTTTCTTCCTTGACACTGAGCACTAGTGTGCCCAACAAAAAAAGGCAGCCATAATAGAAGACACCGACCCTGTTACTGAAGGCATTCATGCATATGAAACAATTAGAAATTATCTGATAGAGTGAATAAATGTTGAATGTGTTGTGAGGATAAGGCACTACGTACTTGGAGACACTGCTTTGAAAAGCATGTGCTCTCCTCACTTGCTTCAAGTAATAAGTCTTTCCTTCTCTGGAAAATAAAAATAAAATAACCTTGAGAGTTATGATACTGAATAAAGTTAAATATGATAAAATAGATAATGGCAGGTAGGTTCTTTAACGGTGGTTAAGATGATGGAAGCAATATTTTAACAATATTATGCTATGTGAATTAGAAGAAAGTGGGATCTAGATTAGTAATCCAAGATTCACTGAGTAAATATTTGTGGAAGGCCTACCATTGTGTCCAAGACACTGTCTACTGCACTGTGGAAGATCAAACTTTAATTAAGACAGTCTCTGCTCTTAAAGAGTTTATAAACTTATTGGGTAGAGTTAAAACCTGCACTTGTGGCAGTGGGAATTCATTCATCCAATAAAGATTTCCCTATATGAACCAAATAATGCTAAGTGCTGGGAATATGTTTCCTGCTATTATAGAATTTGGGGTCCTTTTAAGGAAATGAACAGTACACTAACATAAATAAGTGAATAAACAAAAGTGACAAGGAAAATGACCAGATGCTATGGAAAGAATAATGGAAAACAGTAATAGGAAGGACATAATTTAGATTCATAGCACTGGGAAAGTGTCTCTGAAGAAGTGACATAAACCGAGATCTGAGTTAGCCAGCCAAAGTATGTGAGTAAGAACAATCTTTTGTTCTTATTCATGTAAGAGAGAGGACAGGTTGTGTGAGAATCATGTTGCAGGAAAAAGCTTGATGTATTTGAGAAGCGAAAAGAAATTCAGTGTGATTGTAGAGCAATAAGCAAGGGAGAAACTGGTATGATTGGCATGCAAAGGCTCAGTCAGTGGGGCCTGCTTAGCACTGGAACAAGTACAATGGGAAAGCATTGAAGCATTCGAACAGTGCGGTAACATTATGTTATTTACCGTGAACAAAGTAAAACCACAATGTAAAAACATATGAGTTTTCTATGTCACTGGGAGTGGGATGAGCCTTGGAACAAGGAGTGATAGGGACTTCCTCCTTAATCCTGAGTAAGAACATGAAAGTCAAGAGAAGAGTTATTCTGGAATGCAGCTGAAACCAGAAACCATTCCAGTCACTAACATCCTGTCACCGTGGCACTGGGGAGAGTGGCTGCAATAGGGTAGCCAGACCACCTCCATCATGTGGCCTCAATAGGGACACACAAAGCTGTCCACATCTTAATCCTTAGAGCCTATGAATATGTTATTTTACACAGCAAAAGAACTTCACAGGTGTAAGTAAATTAAGGACTCTTATATGGGGACACTAGCCCAGATTATCCAGTTGGGCCCAATCTGATTAAATAAATTCTTTAAGGCTGAGAACGTTTTCTTGCCCTGATTAGAGAAGGACATGAGGTTGGAAGCAAAGTGAAATATTCAATATGTTGCTGATTTGAAGATAGAGAGAGGGGCACCATGAGTCAAGGGATGTAGGAAAGTAGCAAAGAATTACCTCTAGAAAGTAGAAAAGAATTGGATTCTTCTCTAGGGAACAGCCCTGACAATAGTTTTTTTAATCTTAGCCCAATGAGAGCACTGTCAGAGTTATAATCTATAGACCCATAGGATAAATTTGTATTGTTTAAGCCATCAGATTTGTGGTAATTTGTCATAGCAGCAATAAGAAACTGATATACCTACATATATAGTCACAACTGAAACAATGTTTGAAGATTATGACATTTCTCAAGGGTCAGGGTAAATTTCCCAATGTTCTCTCTTAGAGGTGAATGCAGTTATTAGGACTGACCCTTTACACCAGATAAACATTCTTGAAATCATGGAAATCGTCTGAGGAAGAGGACTCCAGAGAATAAGAAAGATCTTCTCTCAAAAAGCACAACAGGAGTATTAAGACCTCTAATTTTAATACTAAGAGGCGTATGACTTACTCATATTTTGCTCTCAAAAAGCAAGACGTGTGAATTACATAAAAACTGTGCCATGGTCTTTAGTTTAGAAAACTGGCCAAATAGTGGTTATCAATAAACAAAATAAGGAAGTTGGGAAAGTGAGCTGAATTCGTAGAAAAAATGAAGAATTTGATTCTGAATCTTAATGGATTTGAAATGACAGGGACCATCATAGGCTACACACTTACTCTGCTAATTAATAACCAGTTTGTCAATATTAAGCAGATTTCCACAGCACAACAGGAACTGATATAAGGGCTAAAATTCCGACTTTTATCTAGCTACAGTTATAATTTAAAATTAATCTGGTTTCTTTAGATTTAATTCTGCTCAACTTGAGTCAAGTACATTTTAACTGTTCATATCTCTCTGCTGTTGGCTGAGAAAGGCAGGGTTACCTCCCCATGGCGTTCATTCATGTCGTTCACCAACTGGCTCTAGGGCTTTTCTCTTCCCAGACAGAAAGATCTGCTCTTCACATTCTCTGAAGTTAGTTGTGGCCAACTAATTTGCTTTGGTCGATGAAGACAACATATTTGAAAGTCAGAATGTGTTTCACCATGTTCCCAACCCCCTGTTGCAGTTACCACAGAAGCTGTGTCAAGATGAAATCTTCTTCAGTCTTCGTCTCTGAGTTCCTACAATGAACAGAGCCGCAAAGTTACACTGAATGTATAACTTGTGTGAAAAATAAACATTATAGAATGTTAAGTTACAGTTGTTTATAATCATAGCATTACTCTCTTAACTTACTGCTTAAACAAGGCAAGCCAAACTTTTCCTTTACAAAACCTATTACTAGAATTGTACTTATTAATTATATTTTTACCTGGAATGGACACTGTGGGTTGCCTACCTAGTATTCATTCTTCCCTTCACCAACTTTATTAAGACTTTCCAAATTATCCAGCCTTTCAGTTTAGGTGTGACTTGTACTTCTGCTTAGGATGTAAAAAACTGCAAGGAATTCTGCTTCCACCCTTACAGTGGGAAAAAAAAAAAAAAACAGATAACCTACAAAATCATAAATGTTCTTCAGCATATCAGAGAATACAGGTTGCAAGGCAATCAAGTAACCTGAGTTCCAAAGAGTGACGGGACACAAAGTTTAGATCTTTGCAGAGTTAAGAAAAAAAAACAGGAAAAATTTAACAAATTGTGGAAGTCCCAGTATTATCAGTTTGGAGCCTCAAGCACAAGGGGAGACTGTACTACTAGTTCTTCCCACAAGCTTAGTGGTGCTCAAATGGAAGACTGGGAGTAGGGCAGAAGAGCACAGAGCTGCACTGAATGGCGCAAACCTTTCCCCCAGGATCTTCTGTCTTATGAAGCAAACGCCTTAAGCCCCTGGAGAAGTGGCAGGAAATCCTTTGCTCCCCAGGGCACAGGCAAAGATTCCTTGTGGATGGAAAAACTATAGAACAGCCTTCTATTCTTAGGGGAGAGGCAGGAAACTCTCTTGGACCCTGGATCCTTCACTGATAGCAAGCTGAGGTCTACTATTGCTGAGGGAGAGGCAGGAAACTCTTGTCCAAGAGCAACCGTGAAAGGCTGAGGTGGCTGCCTTTCAAGAGACTGAAAAGTCCTAGCTCCCGAGGCCCAGGCACACAGGGCCCTGCCTAAGACTGAGACTGGACCAGAGGACAGAGAATCTCCACACAAACTCAGAGAGGAGAGAGTTAGAGAGTGTGCTGAGGCTGTAGAGAGAGAGCTCCTCTGTGGCATAAGAATGCAGGGACAACTGAAAGTCAAGGGGAGCAGGCGTACAGAAAAACTCTCTGGCACCCCAGCCCCTGCATTATGTAGGCACAAGGACACAGCTTCCTCCTGAAGGAATTTGAAGGTTGTGCTATACAACAAAAGTAACTATAGCAACAACAAAGCCTCAGCTCAGCTCAACTCCTAATCAGATTGACAACCTGACGGAAGAAGAGATATGTTCATTGCAAGTGTGGGCACAATTTATCAAAAAATAATACTGTGCTACACACTATGTCCAGCATTCATTAGAAAACCAGTAGACACACAAAACAGTTAAAAATCCACTGTCAGGAGATAAGGCACTCACATGGATTCAGAGATAAGCCAGATGTTCAAACTATGAGATAAGGACTGACTAGCTTAAAAAAAAAAAAAGTTAACAACATGCATGAACAAATGGGGGATTTCAGTAGAGAGATGAAAATTACAACAAATAGATGAACTGAGGACAATTAATAAAGAGTTTCTCAATATTAAGCAAATTGGCTAACTTGAATTTTGCTTACTCATTCATTCATTTCTTCAATAACTAGTATTATTTTAATCCTCCCAAAGTTTTAAATAAATAAAAACAGAAATAGTCAAATGAAATGCTAGGGAGGAAAATCCCATGATATTTAGAGACAATTCTGATGAAATCATTGGTTATTCAACACAGCTGAAAAAGAGATCAAGTCATCCTAACCAATAAATCAAGTGGGGAAAAAGTGAAAAACAAATAGAGCATCCAAAGCTGTTGGATCAAATAATCCAACATATATGTAGCTGGAGTCTCAGAAGAAGAGAGACAAAATGGGACTTTAGAAATATTTGCAGATATGATGGCAGAAAACACTCCAAAAGAAATAAAATATATTAAACTACAGATCAAAGAAACTGTTCTCCAAAGTCAGGGGTGGCCCCTCACCCTGATAAACCTGATTCATATCAGTAATATCACAATCTGTCTTGCCACAGTGATTGGTTAGGGATGGGCACGTAACTCAAGCCAATTCATGTCAATTCATGACATTCCTTTGACCGCAAGAATTGTTTGGTTAGGGGATTATAACCTAAACTGACCCAAATAGAGTGAAGACCAATACTTCTGCTTCGAGGTTGAGTGGACATACTGCCTGGATATTAACAAGAAAGTAAATAGCCCCCAAGATCTGTTAGCCATTCTTTGACCATGAAGGAATGCCAACTTGAGGACAAAGACAGCTCGTGAAATGGGTAAGACGTGAGAGAAACAGAGTAAAACCTCAATACAGTGGTATCTGAGCCCTGAACTTCAGTTGGATGTTTTAGCTATGCAAGCTAATGAATTCCTTTACAGTTTAAGCAAATTAAATTTGCATTTTATCAAATTTCAGTTGCAAGTAACTAAGCACATCTTAACTCATGCAGTACCCTATATGAGTATGATTCATTGTGGAGAAGGCTCCAACTCATCTCTTAACCGTTCTCTGGTTTTGAACCAAATTTCTCTTTCCCCAAAGGATATGTACTCGTTTTCCAAGAAGAAAACAATGATGTCAGGAGAATACTGCCTGTTACCAAGTAACTGGTATAACTGGAAACCTATTTTAGTTAACACTTATTCATTCATTCAACAAATATTTACTGAGGATCTACTATTTCAGGCATTTTATCAGGTATTAGAAATAAGACAGGATTGTTTCTTAATTTTCTCTGTGAACAATTTATGGATAGCATGAAAGCTCTTTCAGCCTTCATTTGCACTTCCTTTTCCATGTTCTGTTATCTTTCCTTAGCAATGTATATAATCCATTGAATATAAATAGCTTGAGTCCTAAATATTAAATATTTTCAAGGGCTATAGTTTGCAGGAGAATATCCAACAGCTATTCTGTCAAGCATGGAAAATGTATACAAAATTTTTAAATAGTTTACTGAAAACAATAAGTTAAACTTCAGAAGAATGCTTCTGTGTATAAACAAATAGCATCTGCCTTAACTGTCAGAAAGATTTGTAGAGCTTGACCAGTCCAAGTATTTCTTTGACCCAAATGAGCTTGTCAGGAACTCAAACCAGAGATGAATGCAGAAATTCTAACTTTATTTGATGAAGAGAGATTCAAGAGTTTAGGGCCTGAAATTCATTCAGTCACAGAATTATACTATTTTTCAGGAAGAAAAACTTTTGTTCTGGAAGGAGCACTAGTAGATTCAATGAACCCAAGTTCTTGTGCATCATTAACAGTACAGCAAGGTGTCCCTGAGTGAACCCCTTTAACTTTTATGCTGAAATTTCTTTAGCCAGCAAATGGCCATAATGATATTTCCCCTATCAACTACTCAAAGACATATGAGAATCAACTGAGCTGGCTCTTTTGAAAGTTCTTGTGAAAGTATGAAATACTGTATTAATGAGAGTAATCATCATTGCATGCTGTATAGTATAAAACTGTGTGAGGTTTTGTTTTCTCTTTTTTTTTTTAGTCATAGAACCAATTTGGTGAATTTTATACCTGTTTTGATGACTTTGAAAATAATTATGAAAAATTAATTTTAAGAAATGCAAGCAGTAATTACAAGGATGTTTACACACAGCATCTATAAGTAGTCTATGGTTAATGTTAGTTCTTAAATCAATCCTGAAGTTAAAGAACATTGCTTCCTGTCCTATACCAGTTTAAGAAATACTTTTAATAGAGCTACCATGGAGGACTGATTGCACTAGTAGTCCCAGTTCTTCGCTACTTACTCTATCCACTTGTGTAGTAAAAAATTGTTACCAAAATAAGGTCTGGCTTTACCCTTTTTTTTGGGAGATAATCTCACACCTGATAAGAGTGTCTACTTGGCTCAGGGTCTTAGGTCATAGTGGCTAGCCTACCAATGTGATTTAGAGTGGGGACTGGCCATACCCAGCAGTCTTAGAGTATGGGTTGGCCACACCAAAAGACCAACAATGTGATTTAGGGTGGGGGCTTTAGGAGAGGGAGCCCCCAGAAAATTTAGGGACACTGACACTCCAGGGAGCTTCCCTGGTTGGCAACATGTTATATTTGTTGTCATGCACTGATGCTGGGAAAATAATGCATTCTGAGTCTATGAGAAATACCAACAACTTCAGATATGCAGATGATACCACCCTTATGGCAGAAAGTGAAGCACTAAAGAGCCTCTTGATGAAAGTGAAAGAAGATAGTGAAAAAGTTGGCTTAAAGCTCAACATTCAGAAAACTAAGATCATGGCATCCAGTTTCATCACTTCATGGCAAATAGTTGGGGAAATAGTGGAAACAGTGGCTGACTTTATTTTGGGGGGCTCCAAAATCACTGCAGATGTTGACTGCAGCCATGAAATTAAAAGACGCTTACTCCTTGGAAGGAAAGTTATGACCAGCCTAGACAGCATATGAAAAAGCAGAGACATTACTTTGCCAACAAAGGTCCATCTAGTCAAGGCTATGGTTTTTCCAGTGGTCACGTATAGTTGGACTATAAAGAAAGTTGAGCACCGAAGAAATGATGCTTTTGAACTGTGGTGTTGGAGAAGACTCTTGAGAGTTTGTTGGACTGAAAGGAGATCCAACCAGTCCATCCTAAAGGAGATCAGTCCTGGGTGTTCTTTGTAAGGACTGATGTTGAAGTTGAAACTCCAAAACTTTGGCCACCTGATGTGAAGAGCTGACTCATTTGAAAAGACCCTGATGCTGGAAAAGATTGAGGGCAGGAGGAAAAAGGGACAACAGAAGATGAGATGGCTGGATGGCATCACTGACTCAATTGACATGAGTTTGGGTGGGCTCTGAGAGTTGGTGATGAACAGGGAGGCCTGGCGTGCTGCTGTTCATGGGGTCTCAAAGAGTCAGACACGACTAAGTGACTGAACTGAACTGAACTGAGTCTATGAGGAGAGAAAAGTGGCAGTTCCATAGTTAGTATTTTCCCAGACTTCACATTACTGTGCTTCTGCCCTCAGCTGATTTTAATCTGTATTCTTATCCTGTAATAAGCCATCATTGTCATTCATTCAGTCGCTCAGTCGTGTCTGACTTTTTGCAACCCTGTGGACTGCAGCACGCCAGGCTTCCTCGTCCGTTACCATCTCCCATTGCTCAGGCTCATGTCCATGAGTCAGTGAAGCCATCCAACCATCTCATCCTCTGTAATCCCCTTCTCCTCCTGTATTCAATCTTTCAGAGCATCAGGGTCTTTTCCAGTGGGTCAGTTCTTCTCATCAGGTGGCTGAAGTATTAGAGCTTCAGCATCAGTCCTTCCAATGAATATTCAAGACTGATTCCCTTTAGGATTGACTGGTTTGACCTCCTTGCTGTCCAAGGGACTCTCAAGAGTCTTCTCCAACACCACAGTTCAAAAGCATCAATTCTTCAGTGCACAGCCTTCTTCATGGTCCAACTCTCACATCCATACATGATTACTGGAAAAACCATAGCTTTGACTACATGGATTTTTGTTGGCAAAGTAACATCTCTGCTTTTTAATATGCTGTCTAGTGTCTTTTCATTTCAAGGCTGTAGTCACCATCTGCAGTGATTTTGGAGCCCATGAAGATAGTCTGTCACTGTTTCTGTTGTTTCCCCATCTATTGGCCATGAAGTGATGGGACCGGATGCCATGATCTTCATTTTTTGAGTGTTCTCTTTAAAGCCAGCTTTTCACTCTCCTCTTTTACGTTCATCAAGATGCTCTTTAGTTCTTCTTTGCTTTCTACCATAAGGGTGATCTCATCTGCATATCTGAGGTTATTGATATTTCTCCCAGCAATCTTGATTCCAGCTTGTGGGTCACCCAGCCCAGCATTTCGCATGATGTATTCTGCATAGAAGTTAAGAAAGCAAGGTGACAATATACAGCTTTGACGTACTCCTTTCCCAATTGGAACCAGTCTATTTTTCCATGTACGGTTCTAACTGTTGCTTTTTGAGCTGCATACAGGTTTCTCAGGAGGCAGGTAGGGTGGTCTGGTATTCCCATCTCTTTAAATATTTTCCACAGTTTGTGTGACCCACACAGTCAAAGGCTTTGGCGTAATCAATAAAGCAGAAGTAAATGTTTTTCTCGGAGAAGGAATGGCACCCCCACTCCAGTACTCTTGCCTGGAAAATCCCATGGATGGAGGAGCCTGGTAGGCTGCAGTCCATGGGGTTGCTAGGAGTTGGACACGACTGAGCTACTTCACTTTCACTTTTCACTTTCATGCATTTGAGAAGGAAATGGCAACCCACTCCAGTGTTCTTGCCTGGAGAATCCCAGGGATGGGGGAACCTGGTGGCTGCTGTCTCTGGGGTCGCACAGAGTTGGACACAACCAAAGTGACTTAGCAGCAGCAGCAGCAGCAGCAGATGTTTTTCTGGAACTCTCTTGCTTTTTTGATGATCCAGCGGATGTTGGCTATTTGATCTCTGGCTCCTCTGCCTTTTCTAAATCCAGCTTGAACATCTGGAAGTTCTTGGCTCATGTACTGTTGAAACCTAGCTTGGAGAATTCTGAGCATTTCTTTGCTAGCATGTGAGATGAGAGCAATGGCACCCCACTCCAGTACTCTTGCCTGGAAAATCCCATGGACGGAGAAGCCTGGAAGGGTGCAGTCCATGGGGTCACTGATGGTCAGACACTACTGAGTGACTTCACTTTCACTTTTCACTTTCATGCATTGGAGAAGGAAATGGCAACCCACTCCAGTGTTATTGCCTGGAGAACCCCAGGGAAGGGGGAGCCTGGTAGGCTGCTGTCTCTGGGGTCACACAGAATCAGACACGACTGAAGTGACTTAGCAGCTTAGCAGCAGAGATGAGAGCAATTCTGTGGTAGTTTGAGAATTCTTTGGTATTACATTTTTTGGGGATTGGATGAAAGCAGAACTTTTCCAGTCCTAAGGCCACTGCTGAGTTTTTCCAGATTTGCTGGCATATCTGGAAATATTTGCCAGCAGCACTTTCACAGCATCATCTTTTAGGACTGGAAATAATTCAGCTGGAATTCCATCACCTCCACTACCTTTGTTCGTAGTTATGCTTACTAAGGCCCACTTGACTTTGCATTCCAGGATGTCTGGCTCTAGGTGAGTGATCATACCATCATGGTTATCTGGGTCATGAAGATCTTTTTGTACAATTCTTCTGTGTATTCTTGCCATCTCTTCTTAATATCTTCTGTTTCTGTTAGGTCTATACCATTTCTGTCCTTTACTGTGCCCATTTTTGCATGAAATGTTCCCTTGGCATCTCTAATTTTCTTGAAGAGAGCTATAATCTTTCCCATTCTATTGTCTTCCTCTATTTTTGTGCATTGATCACTTAGGAAGGCTTTCTTATCCCTCCTTGCTATTCTTTGGAACTCTGCATTCAGATGGGTATATCTTTCCCTTTATCCTTTGCCTTTCACTTCTCTTCTTTTCTTAGCTATTTGTAAGACCTCTGCAGACAACAATTTTGGCAATAAGGAGTTCATGATCTGAGACACAATCAGCTCCTAGTCTTGTTTTTACTGATTGTATAGAGCTTCTCCATCTTTGGCTGCAAAGAATATAATTATTCTGATTTTGGGATTGACCATCTGGTGACATCCATGTGCAGAGTCACTTCTTGTGTTGTTGGAAGAGGGTCTTTGCTATGAGCAGTGCATTCTCTTGGCAAAACTCTGTTAGCCTTTGCCCTTCTTCATTTTATATTCCAAAGCTAAACTTGCTTGTTACTTCAAATATCTCTTGACTTCCTACTTTTGCATTCCAGTCCCCTATGATGAAAATGACATCTCTTTTGGTGTTAGTTCTAGAAAGTCTGGTAGGTCTTCATAGAACTGTTCAAATTTAGCTTCTTCAGCATTACTTGTTGGGGAATATACTTGGATTAATGTGATAGTGAATGGTTTGCTTTGGAAATGAATGGAAACCATTCTGTCATTTATGAGATTGCACCCAAGTACTGTATTTCACTCTTTTGGGACTATGATGGCTACTCCATTTCTTCTAAGGGATTCTTGCCCACAGTAGTAGATATAATGGTCATCTGAATTAAATTTGCCCATTCTGGTCCATTTTAGTTCACTGATTCCTAAGTTGATGTTCACTCTTGCCAACTCCTGTTTGATCACTTCCAAGTTACCTTGATTCATGGACCTAACATTCCAGGTTTCTATGCAATATTGTTCTTTACAGTATTGGGCATTACTTTCACCACCAAACACGTCCACAGTTGGGCTTTATTTATGCTTTGGCTCAGCCTCTTCATTCCTTCTGGAGCTATTTCTCCACTCTTCTCCAGCAGCATATTGGGTACCTACCAACCTGGGGAGTTCATTTTTGGTGTCCTATCTTTGCCTTTTCATACTGTTGTTCATGGGGTTCTCAAGGCAAGAATGCTGAGGTGGTTTGCCATTCCCTTCTCCAGTAGACCACCTTTTGTCAGAACTCTCCACCATGACCCATCCATTTTGGAGGCCCTACACAGCATGGCTCATACTTTCATTTAGTTAGACAAGGCTGTGATCCATGTGATCAGTTTGGTTAGTTTTCTGTGATTGTGGTTTTCATTCTGTCTGCCTTCTGATGGATAATAAGCTATAGCCATGAGTATAATTATTTCTCAGTGAGTTTTATGAGTCCTTCTATCAAAACTGCAGCTAGGGACTTTGCTGGTGTTCCAGGGGCTAAGACTTCATGTTCCCAATGCAGGGGGCCTGGGTTATATCCCTGGTCAGGGAACAAGAGCCCATATGCCTCAACTAACAGTTTACATGCTGCAACTAGTAGTGTTCGCATGCTGCAACTAAGACCCAGCACAGTCAAATAAATAAATATTTAAAAAAAAAACACCTGAGAATGATTTTGGAAACCCCTTGAAGATGCCATTGGTATTGGAAGTAAGAATGATCTCCTGGAGCAGTGGGGGCAAGTGATCTCTTGGGGACTGTTCCTTATAACTATGTAGTTGACCTAAACCCCTCAGAACTTGAGACCTTGTAAAACCCTCCTATTGTAACTGTGGGCCTGACCATGTAATATGCTTTGAATGTTATGCAGGCAGAGACTTGCACATTTCCATTTGTGCTTTTACCCTCTGCCTACCCTCTGTGCTTTTACCCTCTTTCATCCTCAAAAGAATGTGCCCGTGTTAGTTTGCTAGAAAATGAGAGATACATGGAGCACAGCCAACTCATCCTCATTGTCCCAGCCAAGAACGTTTTAGATTATTCAACAGTGCAATACCCCTAGACACATAAACAAGCCTGAGCAGGATCTGCAGAAGCACCTAGCCAATCACTCCAAATATGTGAGTAATATTGTGATTTCAAGGATGTTTGCTATGAAGTATTATTTTGACAATAGATTACTGATAACATCTACTTCTTAAGCTTCCAGTGTGATATAGGAATACAGAGCATACATATACTGTAAATCAGGAGAAACCTCCAGATTCTTTTCATCCAACACTGAAAATTTAATGACCATCTATTTGGATATTCCTTATGCTATAAAATATTAGATATTTAGGGATATCTATAACTGAGAAATGAAATAATCACAGAAAAAATATACTTACTTGGGAATACAACCACACACAGTATACACTTCGTCTAATACTCAGAACCCCCTTTGGATATTGGGGTAAAGATAATACTATACAAGACAATACAGAAGAGAAAATTAACTACAATTATAACCAATTATTGGAAGACTTGCCAGACCTTTTAATTAATATGAAACTTTTTTCTTTTTAACTTTGCCAACTTTCTGATAGAATTTCTAGTGACTTCAATAAAATGGCCCAGAGGTAGCTGTAAATTTTTTTGTTAATTTAAAAGGTAAGAATTAAAGCAAAGAAAGAAACAGCTCAATTAACATGAAATAGAAACCCATACTCAGTTTGACTACATTATAATAACAAAATCATGAAATCCAATTAATTTGTACTTTAGTATGTCCTAAGTGGATCACAATAAACTGTGGAAAATTCTGAAAGAGATGGGACTACCAGACCACCTAACCTGCCTCTTGAGAAATCTGTATGCAGGTCAGGAAG
The DNA here is from genome assembly GCA_917880005.1 of Nanger dama. Classification (NCBI taxonomy): domain Eukaryota; kingdom Metazoa; phylum Chordata; class Mammalia; order Artiodactyla; family Bovidae; genus Nanger; species Nanger dama. The sequence continues at coordinate 16,516,757 of CAKJTW010000028.1, read as the reverse complement.
CAACAGTTAGAACTGGACATGGAACAACAGACTGGTTCCAAATAGGAAAAGGAGTACGTCAAGGCTGTATATTGTCACCCTGCTTATTTAATTTCTATGCAAAGTACATCATGAGAAATGCTGGACTGGAAGAAACACAAGCTGGAATCAAGATTGCCGGGAGAAATATCAGTAACCTCAGATATGCAGAGGACACCACCCTTATGGCAGAAAGTAAAGAGGAGCTAAAGAGCCTCTTGATGAAAGTGAAAGAGGAGAACGAAAAAGTTGGCTTAAAGCTCAACATTCAGAAAATGAAGATCATGGCATCCGGTCCCATCACTTCATGGGAAATAGATGGGGAAACAGTGGAAACAGTGTCAGACTTTATCTTTTTGGGCTCCAAAATCACTGCAGATTGTGACTGCAGCCTTGAAATTAAAAGACACTTACTCCTTGGAAGAAAAGTTATGACCAACCTAGATAGCATATTCAAAAGCAGAGACATTACTTTGCTGACTAAGGTCCGTCTAGTCAAGGCTATGGTTTTTCCAGTGGTCATGTATGGATGGGAGAGTTGGACTGTGAAGAAGGCTGAGCGCCAAAGAATTGATGCTTTTGAACTGTGGTGTTGGAGAAGACTCTTCAGAGTCCCTTGGACTGCAAGGAGATCCAACCAGTCCATTCTGAAGGCGATCAGCCCTGGGATTTCTTTGGAAGGAATGATGCTAAAGCTGAAGCTCCAGTACTTTGGCCACCTCATGAGAAGAGTTGACTCATTGGAAAAGACTCTGATGCTGGGAGGGATTGGGGGCAGGAGGAGAAGGGGAGGACCGAGGATGAGATGGCTGGATGGCATCACTGACTCGATGGACATGAGTCTGAGTGAACTCCGGGAGTTGGTGATGGACAGGGAGGCCTGGCTTGCTGCGATTCATGGTGTCGCAAAGAGTCGGACACGACTGAGCAACTGAACTGAACTGAACTGAACTGAACTGAATTGTCCTATTTCATCTTGTCTTCCAGTGGATACAAGTCTTGGTTTTTTTCCCCTGCTGTGTGTTAAACATTACTTCATATCTGGGGAAGTGGAAGACAAGGAAACCTATTGTACTTTGCCCTTGAAAAGAAGCATAAAGACCTCCCAGTGTTTACGGCACCATTGGCCATGCAGACACACAGGGCCCTTTGCCAGTAGCTTAATATTTAAGGGGCCCTCATGAAACCACTTCCCACCCTACTTGCTAAGATCTATTTCTTGTCTTACATGAAGTGAGACAACATCCAACTTTAAGCCTGCTTACAGAATGAACTTGCAGTTTCCCTCCAAGTTTGCTCAAGTGTCCCTGCATCCTAATGTCCACCCCTGTAACTGGTCAAACACTGAGTAATTGGGCTTTTGTCTCACATACTTACATGCTCACACACACAATGCATTACTTGCACCACATACACACACTGTACAAGGGTAATTAATTTTTGCTGGCAGAGATAACATATTATTCACCTTGTGTTCTCAATTCCAGCATGATGCTTGGCACATAATAAGTTTTCAATAAGAATGTGTTCAATGAATTAATAAACATACGTATAAAATACATTGTTATTTTCCAGCAAAAGCTAGAGTAGGATTCAATGACTTGAGGCTCAATTTGTGCTCTTAAAAGAGTATATGGTATTAAATTATTACATGATCAAACGAAGCCATTGCTTTGACCTTAAGCACACCCTAGGAGAGACAATTTTTACCTTATGACTTAAAAAAACTATGAGGATTCTAGCTACTTACATCACATTTGTTGTCTCTATTAAACATGTACTATAATTGTTAAACATAATTAATGATTTGGCTGAATATTTTAACAGTTTTATTGACATATAACTTACCCATTTAAAGTGTGCAATTCAGTGATCTTTAGTAGGTTCACAGAATTGTGCAACCATCACCACAATCAATTTTACAACATTTTATCACTCCAAAACAATAACAAAATTGTTTCAACCAGTAGTTACTCCCCACTCTCCTCCAACACTTCCCCGATTCCTATCCATAGGAAACCTCTAAACTACTTTCTACCTCTATTGATTTGCCTATTCTAAACATTTTATATAAATGCAACATGTGATTTTTGTGAATAGAGTCACTTAGCATGCTTAATGCTTCATCCATGTTTTAGTATATATTGGTACTTCATTTCTTTATACTGCCAAATAAAATACTGTTAATGGATATGCTGCATTTTGTTTTTCCCTTCATAGTTGATGGACATTTGGATTGTTTCTACTTTGGAGCTATTTTGAATGATATGGCTATTAAATCTGGTGTACAAGTTTTTGTGTGGACATATGTTTTCAGTTGTTTTGAGTATGTACCCAGGAGTGGAACTGCTGGGTCATTTGGTAACTCTGTGTTTAACTTTTGGAGGAACAGCCAAACTGTTTGCCAAAGCAGCTCCACCACTTATGATCCTGTAAGCAGTTTATGAGGATTCCATTTTCTCCACATCCTCACCACTCCTTGTCATTATCTGCCCTTTTGATGTGGCCTCCCTCGTGGGCATGAAGTGATATCTCATTGTGATTTTGATTTGCACATCTCTGATGGCTAATAATGTTCAGCATCTTTTCATGTCTGTATTAGTCATTTTTGTATCTTCTTTGGAGTAATATCTATGCATATCCTTTGATCATTTTAAAATTCAGTTAGTTGTCTTTTTATTATGGAATTGTAAGTGTTCTTTACATTTTTCGGATACAAGTCCCTTATTAAATGTATGACTGGCAATACAGTTTTCTCTTTTTTGTGGGTGTTCTTGTCAAGTTCTTGGTGGTACTGTTTGCAGCACAAAGGTTTTTAAATTTTGGTGAAGTCCTACTTTTTATTTTGGTGTTTGTGGAAGCAAGCTACCTGTGATTTGATATGGATGCATTGTATCTGTAGATCAATTAGAGGAATATTGCCATTTCAACAAAGTTATGTCTTCCAATCTATGAACATGAGATTATTTCCAGCATTCTAATGTTTTCCAATATTTTTATGGAGTTTCCCTTCCCCATACCCAGTCAGATATAACCCCTGTCTATAGTACAATATGATAGTCAAAGGCACAATGTCTGTCTAGAGTCAGATAGGCTTGAGTTAAAATCTAGCCCTTCTACTGACTAGCTGTATAAATACGGACAAGGTATTTAACTTTTCTAAGCTCTCTGTTTTCTCATCCATAAAGTATAAATAATAATGTATATCTTTTAGGATGCAAGGGTTAATGATAAATATGTAAAACACTTTGCATAGTGCCTTGAATACAGTAAACACTTAATTAATGTTAGCTATTTGTCTTAGTCTGTTTTGGCTGCTATAACAGAATGCCACAGACTGGGAGGCTTGCAAAAACCGGAAACTTTTTTCTCTCAGTTCTGGAGCTAGAGCTGTGGTTTTAAGATCAGGGTGCTAGCATGGTCAGGTTCATGTAAGACCCTTTTTGAATTGCAGATTACTTACTGTGTCTTGTGGTGAAAGGGCAAGGAAGCTTTCTCAAGCCTGTTATGTGAGAGCATCCATGTCTTTGAGCGTAATGGCTCAATCCATATGACCTTATCACCGCCCAAAGACCTCACATAAAAGTTTAACATTGGGCATCAGGATTTCATCAGGGGGTTGGGGAATGGAAACATTTAGACCATGGCACTATTTTTTATTATAGCACTTAACACTTAATTGCTAAAAATATAGTTCTTTATTTTAAAAAACTATCAGAGCCCAAACTTTCTCTAAGCATGCTTCCTCATTCCTTTGGAATTCACCGACTTTATATCTTGTTTCCTTCAAATTTTTTGTGACTTCCTTAAGGCTAATGAATCAATCTGATAAGAAGCTTAGGTTTATGTGCTAATAGTCAGATCTCAAAGAAATAATTGGTCAACTAACTGGAACTACTACTCTTCTTTCCAGGTAACCTGGTACATATTAACAATGACATTAAAGATTTAATAACGTTTATTATCCCCTACAGCCTAATCACACATAGAGTGATTTTTAAAAAAAAATGTAGGTCAAATCATCTCACTCTCCCGTTCAAACTCTTCTGTAACATCCCATCCTTTCAGAGTAAAAGCCAAAGGCATTGCAATAGTTCTATAAGAACTGTAAGACTTATAAAGTGCTATGTGATCTGTTGCTTGGCTACTCTTTAATCTCATCTCTGACCACCACGCTTTGTCCTAGACTTTCCTCAGAGCTGCCAGGCACACTTCCCCACTAGGGTCTTGGCATCTGATAATTTTTTTTTCTGTCTACAACTCTCTTCCCATAAATATTCACTTGTCTTCCTTCCTCAGCTCCTTCAGGGTCTTTGCTCAAATGACACCTAAACAATGAGGCAGATATATAAAATAGCAAAATCCTCGGTCTTCTTTTCTTGCTTTATTTTTCTCCCTGACATTTATAACTACATGATACACCATGTATTTACTTATTTGTTTATTTATCTAGAATGTAAGTTACACAGAGACAGAAATTTTCATTTACCATCTGAGTCACTAGGAAAGCCCTGCTCTATGCCGAAGGGATGGGTGTAAAGACTATTTTTTATTGAAAAATGGATCTAATGGGCTTCCTTGGTAGTTCAGACAGTAAAGAATCTTCCTACAATGGGTTGGGACGATCACTTGGAGAAGGGAATGGCTACCCATTCTAGTATTCTTGTCCAGAGAATTCCATGGACAGAGGAGCCTGGCAGGCTACAGTCCACGGGGTCACAAAGCGTTGGACTGAGCAACTAACACTTCCACTTTCACGGATCTAAGGCTAGAACTACCGCAGTAGTCCTCCTGGTAATGAATTTAGATCTTAGAAGATCATACTTTTGATCACCACGGTTGACTATGTAGTTTGAGGGCATAACAGCATGCCTGGGGATTGAACTACAATTCCCAGAATGCATCCTAAGAGGATTCTGGGAAGTGTGGCAGAAGCATGCTTTTGACAATAGTGGTTAACTTTGGAGAGCTTAGCAAGCAAGCATGAGGATTGAACTACATTTCCCAGAGTGCATCTCAAGGAGCATTCTGGGAAGTGTGTCAAAAGCAGCAATCATTCTTTGAGGAAAGAGTCCAACTTCCCAGGAAGACTTGGAGTTCCCTGGTTGTTCGGATTCTTGAGGCCTAGGAAGGCACCCCTAAGAGAATTCAGAGTAAGTACAGTGGAAGAGAAATATATTCAGATTCTAAGTGGAAGAAAGGTTTTATGAAGAGACAGAACCAGAACTTGAAAAAAGCTCTCTGTCAGATTCTCTTCCTTTTGCAGAAATCACAGTTATGCACCATAAATTATTGGAGCTATCAGATTAACTCCAGCTAATAATTTTCTGATACTTTTTGGAGAGTCATTTAAAAATGGAATTTGTTAACTTCTCTGCATTTTCTGAATTATCTTGAATTAAAGGAAGAACATTTATTTTTTAGAAAGCCAACCACATAGCTGGTCACTGAGAGCCTGAAATGTGTTTCCCAGTGGCTCCTCCATTCTGCATGTTTCCCATCCCACTGAGGTCCACAGTCATCAAAAGTCAGACTCCCTGAAAAGACTCTCTCAAACACTACTGAACCTGGCCTCTTCTTAGTAGAAGTAATCACAGAGATTAGAGGTGGACTTTTTTTGTCATGCTATAGTGCTTTCTAAATGAATCTTTCTTCTGTTAAGATGAACAGGATGAGAAGCGTATATGAATCCTTTATTATAGGAGGTTCAGAGAAATTGTTCCGCTTAAGGGCCTTGCCTCATCATTATTTAATAGTTCTTAGTCAAAATAATATTAACTTTTATCTGTATCAGCCTTTTAAAAGGTTACTTTTAAAGTACTTTTAAAATATTATACTTTTTAAAAACTTAAATAGTCCATGAATGTTGGAAGGTGCTTCCTCATGTATTTCTCATCAAAACATGACCTTTGGAGCCAGATAGCCGTGAGTTTTCATCTGTTGCTCTCTAGATTGTATCTCATATTGGTTAACCTCTCAAAGTTTTACCTTCCTCTCTTATAAAATGGAATAAATTCATTTTTTCATTCAGTATATTGTGTTTTTTTCTGTGATAGGGACTGTACTAGATGCTGTAGATAGGGAGATACAATCCTAGCCCTTAAGGATTTTATAGTCTATTAGAGCTGAGAATTAGGTAATAATACCTGATATAGTAATAATATACTTTAGATCTCTTTTCTCCCTTTCCTTCCCCTGTGAAAAATGAGACAGAAACCAAGCTCCCCAACAAGTTAGGTGACAACTCCAGGTCACAAATTCAGTCAGTGGGAGAGCCAGGAAAAAAGTTTGAGTCTCTGCAGTCCAAGTCTTACTGCCCTGTCCCTTTCTTGCTTTGGAGGAGACATGCATTTGCACTGTAAACAAAACAGAAGGCAGGCCTGGGCTTGTCGTCTAAAGTAAAATAAGGATGCTATATTTTCTTCTAAGACTAATTTTGTGAATAGTGCATTTTTATCTCCAGTGCATGATTTGGCATAAAGTATAGTAATAGTTGCCAATTCAAACAAAAACAACTATCCTGTTCCTAATGGGGCAATTGAGCAACTGGATGTGTTTCATATGCAGCATGTTTTCTAGCGGTAGACCAGTATGTTTACTAAGTGTGAGCCCTTGGGTCAGTACATTTTGAATAATACATCACACCAAAGACCCCAAAAGTGGAAATCACAAACCATTTCAGAAAAGCAGTGGCAAAATTTTTCCTGCATTAGATTTATAAATAATATATTGAAGTGAAGTCGCTCAGTCGTGTCCGACTCTTTGCGACCCCATGGACTGTAGCCTACCAGGCTCCTCTGTCCGTGGGATTTTCCAGGCAAGAGTACTGGAGTGGGTTGCCGTTTCCTTCTCTAGGACATCTTCCTAACCCAGAGATCGAACCCAGGTCTCCCTGCATTGCAGGCAGACACTTTACCGTTTTATCCAAAAAGTAATTTCACATAGCCTCTTGACTGTTAAGAGTCTTTTTTGTGTGTGTGCTGAGGTTCAGTTGAATGACAATTTCCCAGAGAAAAGCAGTACACCAGTGGTTCCTACAATGCATTTCAGTGATCATATTGTGGAAAATGCTGTAAATATCCTATAATATTTTAAAAATTAGAATGGGCAAAAGTAGAGTAAAGGCACAATAAATAACTAAGCACAGGAAATCAAACTGACACTTTACAAAAGGGGAGCTAGTATTATTAAATCTGAAAACACTTTGAAATCTCAATAGTCATCAATGAAATATAATATAAAAGTTGAGTTTTCTTTTAACCAGATGTTATCAAACTTTGTAAGTGTAGCAATGTAGAACCATATGATTTTAAAACAAATTTTGGCCCAGTAGTTCTATGTTGGAGACCTTACCTTAAAGAGGTAACCAGAAAATATCAGCACAGAGGTATTTAGTAGTCTTTTATGTCTGGTAATTTAAAATCAGAGCCACCTAAATGTCTAAAATTAGGGAATATATAGCAAGTAAGGATGGAAGTCTACTTGTTGTAATACTACGCAGCTAAAAATAAATAGACAAAACTTACAGAAAAAGATGGAAAACTACTTATGACGTGCTTCATGAAAGCAAATTGAAAAAATGTTTACTAATTACAAATATGTAAAGGTCATATGTGCAGAAGACTAGTATATAAATTACATTGTGATAATATGGGTGCTCTCACAATTCTGTTTTCTGTATGTCCTGTAATACAGTTGTATTAATTTGCTAATTTAAATTATATATTTGAAAGAGGAAAATACAATTAAAGTTGAATTTAAAGGAAATAATTTTCTCTGTTTAAATAGTCTACACTGCTTTTATATGTATAAAAGGAGCCATTTAGAAAAGGTATTAGACTTAACCTAGATTTATGACTATACCAATGAAGGTACAATTCTCAGTTATATTATGTCTTCCTCTTGATTATCAAATCTTTTTAAAACTACATGAGGAAATTTACTATGTCTTTTACCAGCTCTGAGATCATTAACTTATGAGTCAGCAGGCCATGTAAATCCACAGTTGGCTAAGGTTAATTTAGTAAGCATTACATTTAGGCAAAACATCAGGCAGCAAAGCACAGTGGGCCACACAGATTAGCTGGTAGTCATAACTACAAACAGCTCTTACAGTATTACCAAAGGAATTCAAAGAACTCACTGAAGAAATTCCCCATGACTCTCAGGGAATGTGATGGAGAGCTACTGGGAACAGTGGCCTGTAGAAAGCTTCACAGTGAAGTTAGTCCTGGGAATGTACAAGAAAAATGAACACATGGCTAAAAAAACTCTTTCAAGTGCAGAAATGTAAAAAGTAAAAATTATTAGTACCTTTTTTAATCCCTATCTCTATATCACTCTCTCAAATTAGTCACCATTAATAGCTTGGCATGTGGATTTCTAGTCATTTTTAAAATTTAAAAAAAAAACATATCTAATTAATTCTACTGGCCTGTATATGTTTATATCCTTTTCTTTACAAATTAATTAGATAATGCTAAACCAACCAACTACTCTTTGCTTTTCTTAATAATATATTCTGAATATCTTTCTCTGTTACTACAAATGTTTTGTCATACTGTTATCTTCTTATCTGTTTGTTTTTACAGCTCTGTGTTATTCCATTTTATCATAATTTTCAATTAACATCCTGTATATATCCTTTTCTTCCTAGGATAAATTCTTAAAAGTGAAATTGCAGGGGAAGGGTGCTTACTTTCACCATTTAATAGATATTTAAAAATTTCCCCCTAAAAATATCATATCAATAACATTCTCAGAGTTGGACTTGAGATAGAAATATTAACTTTAAATTCATTTCTTCCAGGATATCACACCAGTCTTTGGGTTATTAAAATAGAGACTATACTTTTAATATTCTCCTGGAATACTTTGTAACCCACATATCACATTCTGCCTTCTGTGAAAGCCATATATTTGCTTTCTCTCTCCTGCAAGAGTCCCTTGAGGGCAGGATTGTTATCCTGTACATTATTGTGTCTCCTCAGAAAGCTTGCATAAAGTCAGTACTCAATGAATATTTTGTTGAATGTTGCTTTCTAAATATATTTTACCCTTGGCTAGGATATAGATTATAGGCAAAGCTGTCCAAGGATTAGTCATCAGTGATTCATAATTATGCAACTGAGAAGTAGGCCTAAACTTTAGACATTCCTCAGTGATTTAGCATCAAAACTTGCTTCCCTTGGGCACAGTTAAAAGGGTGTTTGGATAAATTTTAAAAATAAATAAATAAAAGGGTGTTTGGTTATTTAACTATACTGATTTTCTTATTTCTTGACTTTTTTATTGCTAATGTGAATTGTAGTTTTCATGGAGAATAAAAACTTACTGATATACAATTTAAAAGACATCTCTTTCTACAGAATAGATTCTTAAGATATAGAGTTATTTTTCCTCTCACAAAAAGACTAAAAATAAGAAATATCTTAGATTCATGTGGGTTTGCATAGCTGCCTTTTGAAATATTTTCCTAATGCTTGTGATTTTATATTTTTCTTATCTACAAGATTCTTCTTCATTTTCAAAGGGACTTCATTTTTCACATATTCTAAGAAATTTGGCTACATTAGTCTGGAGACAGTCCTAGGCTTACTTGGTCTATTAGTGTAATGCTACCTGCTGTAACCAGCTTCAGAATTTCAGTGCCTTAATATAGCAGAAGCTTATATCTTACTCTTGGGGAGTCGTTGCTTGGTGGATGGCTTTTATCCATGTAGTGGTTCAGGGTGGAGAAGGCTATGGCACCCCACTCCAGAAATCTTGCCTGGAAAACCCCATGGGCGGAGGAGCCTGGTAGGCTGCATACATGGGGTCGCTGAGAGTCGGACATGACTGAAGCAACTTAGCGACTTCACTTTCACTTTTCACTTTCACTTTCATGCATTGGAGAGGGAAATGGCAACCCACTCCAGTGTTCTTGCCTGGAGAATCCTAGGAACGGGGGAACCTGGTGGGCTGCTGTCTGTGGGGTCACACAGAGTTGGACACGACTGAAGCGACTTAGCAGCAGCAGCAGCAGTGATTCAGGGATCCAGGCTCCTCCATCTAACGGCTCTACCATTTTGAAGTCATCCAAGCAGATGGGGAAAAGATGGAGAAGGCAAACCCATACTTAACTGTGCCAGCCTAGAAGAGATACACATCACTTTCAGTAACATTATACTGTTTAGACCTAATTTTAATCCCATCAAAGAAACAGAGGAGGAAAGAAATGTAGGCCTTGGCTTGGCAACTATCACCCAGCAAGAATTCCACAATATGGAAGGAGGACCCCAAGGTTTTTAGTGGACAGTTATTTATTTCTCACAACCTGTTAGCTAGGCAGAACAGGTTTTAATTTTGTAGGTACGAAAGAGGTACTGAAAAGTTGAGATTTTCCAGGTGGCGCAGTGGTAAAGAATCCACCTGCCAATGCGGGAGACACAGGAGACTCGGGTTCGATTTCTGGGTCAGGAAGTTCCCCTGGAGTAGAAAATGGCAAACCCATTTCAGTATTCTTGCCTGGGAACTTCCATGGAGAGAGGAGCTTGGCGGGCTACAGTCCATGGGGTCTCAAAGACTGAGCAACTGAGCATGCACACTCTGAAAAGTTGACATCCCACAGCTAGTTAGCAGTAGAGATGTAATTTAGAAGCCAGATCATGACTTCTATTCAGTTTATCTTTTCTTAATATTAAATAGTGATCCTTTTCTGGCTTAAAGTATAACCCTCTTGGTGATTCATTACTTCCAATTGCATGCTCTTTTTTTTTTTCTTTAATTCCTTTTTTCCCTAAGGACCTGACAATGTCCCTGTATTGTGGAACTGCTTGCAGGAGAAAACTTTTTTGGTGCTATAGGCTGCTGTCAACCTATGTAACTAAGACACGGTGAGTTTTGACCAAACTGAGCTCTGATTTTTCTATCTTTGGTCCATTAAAATTATAAAATATAAATATCTCAAAATTATATATTGGGGCTTAAGGATATATGATTAAGATTTACATGTAAAGATGTTCAATGCAAATTATATACAATTAGACAATTTCTAAACTAAATTTCCAATAATATCTAAAGTTCTGACATACTTAAATATGTTCTTTTTTAAGGTAATAATATAGTCTTTTCCACTATGGTACCTCTCATGCATAGAACCCTAGTAACTGGCACATAGTAAGCACTGAAATATTGTTGAATGGATGAATGTACAGTAAGGGAGAAATTAAATTATCATATAGCTGTTATGATGGAATTAAAACTATATTGAATAATAGTTCATTAATGTTGCTGAAAATAAGGTAGGTAACTCCATTCCCTGCCTACTATGCTTCCCAAACTCCTTCCCCCAAGAACAAACCTCAGTGAGAGGCAGTCTGGAAAAAAGTATCTACAGCAGTACAGGAAGAAGAAAAAGGACTTCTTTGTCATAAGTCTGAGCAAGTGTAAAACTCTGTGAATTTGAAATCACTAGCCTGCTGTCATACAATTTTGGGGTATAAATTTGCACCATCAATGTGGTGTAGTTCCAAATTCCCAACCTATGAAAAGAATTTAAGTAGCATTTGTAGACCTGCAGAAGCAAGTGTAAAACCCTCTGGAGGGACACACTCACAACCAGAGCTTTTCATGTTGAAAGCTCTCCCATACATGAGTGCCCAGTCCAAAATTTAAAAGCACACAACCATGTCCAATCTTATATGAGCAAGAGTGAGAAAATAAAATTGCAATACTTGTTTTAGATATTGACATTTGAGTTATTTACAGTTCTCAGGCTGAGACTCTGAGAACAATAACAGAATTACTGAATAGTCTAAAAAAATGAGTGCCAAGGTGATTAAATATATTGAAAATGAATAATAATCATAAGAAAAATAAAATTTTGTCAGTGAAGAATATGGTGTGAAAATGTTAATGTTTAAGAAAAAAAGGCTACAAATTAGTAGATGGAGTCTAAAAGTATTTACTGTACAATTTATTGTATATGTATAAATGGATAATATTAATACATAGTTTGGAGAATTCCAAGGGATAAACAGTGATCATCTCTGAGTGGTGAGATTCTCGATGATTTCCTTTTTTAAAAAAATTGGTAACTGCATATTCTAATTTCAGTAGAATGACTATTTGTCAACTTTTATAACAAGAAAACAACAGTTGAAGTTTGTTAATCTTAGTGTGTTATGGTTTCCATACTGTTATACTTAAAAGGAGAACATGCATTTTTAAGTGAGTGATTATTGAGGCATAGTTGATTTATTATATGTTTCAGGTGTATAACACAATAATTCAAAATTTTTATAGGTTATATTCTGTTTAAAGTTATTATAAAATGCTGACTATATTCCCTGTGCTGTACAATATATCCTTATAGCTTATTTTTATTGAAATATAGTTATTACAATGTTTCAGGCGTACAAGAAAATGCATTTCTAAGAAACGTGTTCCAATCAAGAAGAATATAAATTTTGGGATCTCAGTCCCAGTTGCAATGAGACCCTGGATTTAAGACCTTAACCTGGTTATTTCTGTAGATGTTTTGCTTTTTATGGTCATTAGGCAAAGCACAGGTTGTACAGCTCTTACTGCTTTTTTACAAAGGCACCAGTGTATGTTCTGTTGTTTATATTAATATTTGGTAATTTCTGAGTGGCACCTGTCTCTCCTTTGAAATACACTGAGTCTTTGTCCCAGGAGGTTACAGTCACTCACAATAACTATAAAAATATCTTGAGTATTAAAATCTCAGGTTCCTTTTGTCTTCTGTTTACAAAGAGCTCATTGCAATCGCTTTTATCATACAGTCAAAAATAGGTTTCTAAAGATACCACTGGGGCATGTTTATCATTTTGCTTTGTAGTTTCATGTGGAGCTAATGCTACTGGTGTTATAAAGCTCCCAGATTCTACAAAAATATCTGTAAACTGTATTTCCCACTTTAAGGGACAAAATGTACTGTATACCCGAGAGTCTGTTTTAGGGATTTCAACAGTCAAAATCATTATGCTGGGAGTTCCCTGGTGGTTTAGTGGTTAGGCTCATGGGCTTATGCTGCTGTGGCCCAGGTTCAATCCCTGCAAGCCATATGGCACAGCCAAACAAACAAACAAAATAAAACAAAAATCATTATCCCTAAGGCCCCAGAAGGGGAGTCCACATTCAGCACTCCCCACATCACACAGACTTTGCCCTGATTCCTGAGGCTCTTGAAAGGATAGACTCAGGCCATCTTTAATGAAGGTACAGAACTTGCCCCGTTCCTTTACTTTTTTGAGAAACTAATTATAGGATGCTCTTTTTTCTACAGTTTAATTCTGGCTACTGAAAATTTTACTTATTAAATAAATGTCAAATATGGCTTCACTTTCATCAGTGGTCCCTTTAGTAGAGATAAGGAGCTAATGGCATCCAGTTGGGAGAATAGATGCTTGAAATAAGACTGCATTTAAGATAAAAATTTTATTTTATCATCCCTAGGTTGAAAAGGGGTTTCTGAAGGTATATGTTTGCTCCTTGTCTGCTATAATAAAGTCTGCTCTCATCTCCAGGTACTCTGTGGTTGATATTTTATCACTGTACTTATTTTCCTTTCACTCCACTGCATGTAAATTCTTGCCTCACAACATATTGGCAGAGTACCTTGAGGTTCAATTCAGTAAATATTTATTACTGTTGAAGTTCAAGTCAAATATTTATTGAATTGAGCCATTCAATATGCTAATTACTCAAGATACATAACTAAAACAGACCCTGCCTGCCCTTAAGAAGATTTTAATCTTAGAGGAGGCAGATTAACAAATAGAACCATGTTAGTGCAGTCACAGAAGTATCAGCAAGGTATACAGTAGGACAAAGGAGGGAATGATCTCCCAGAGTCATATCCTTTTTAAAGCAGTTTAGGATGTAAATAAATAAAAAGAAATAACTGTGGAAGGAGAGCAATGCAGGGACATAATTCTCAAAGACGAACATTGTATAGGAAACTAAGGATGGTTTTGTAATGGTTTGATTATTTCCAAAACACAGGTATTTATTTGAACTGAAAGAAGATGATGATGCATGTAAAAAGCCCAGCAGACAGGAGCATTTTACCTCTTTCATAACTTGGCTCCTTTGCTTCAGAAATCAGAACATCAATACCTGGCCCCCCAGCATAGCCTATTAGGTAAGCCCAAAGTAGACCAGAAAAGTAGATCAGCCTGTGGCCACTGAACAGAATTCAGTCCATGTTAAATCCCTGAGAAGAATCCCCCAACTTTAGAGTCCAGGTTTTTTCCAAATGCTTTGCCCAATTAATTGTTTAGTATATAAACGGAACTGCCCGTTGGATATTTTTTGGTGATGGTATGGGCCTCCCAGGTGGCTCAGTGGTAAAGAACCTGCCTACCAGTGTAGGATACCTAGGTTCGATCCCTGCGTCAGAAAGATCCCCTGGAGGAGGGCATGGCAGCCCACACCAGTATTCTTGCCTGGATAATCCCATGGCCAGAGGAGCCTCGCGGGCTACAGTCCATGGGGTCACGAAGAGTCAGACACGACTGGAGAGACTTAGCATGTGTGCACAAACTGTTTAAGATATGCATCATGACTTAATTTTTCCTTAGAAGGGTCAAAGTTAAACATGAATTAACTTGCTTTGAGATATAATGTTTTATATAAATATAATAATTTTACATATAATTACATTTTATATAATTATTGATATATTAATAAGTACATATCATATAATTTGCTTTTAAGGTGTATAACTAGAGATATCTAAGCCATTAGGAATTGGCATTCAAGATGCTACCTTTCAGTTTTACACGATGTCACTATATGCTGTTGTTTAGTCGCTGAGTTTTGGCCAACCCTTTTGCAACCCCATGGACTGTAGCTCACCAGGCTCCTCTGTCCACGGGATTTTCCAGGCAACAATACTGAGGTGGGTTGCTGTTTCCTTCTCCAGGGGATCTTCCTGATCCAGGGATCAAACCCGCATCTCCTACACTGCAGGCAGATTCTTTACCATTTGTGCCACCTGGGAAGCCCCTGTGTCACTAGAGCCAACTTCTAAACACACTGCCAGGGCCAGATCATGCACTGCATATGTTGGGATACTTTGATAGTTTCTGGCAGTACATAAGTATATGAGGATGTTTATCAGAAGGCACTAAACATTATTTAGGGGTTAGCAATGTAATCTTGTATTGTGAACAAATAACTATGAATCCTTCATGCACAGAACAGATTTTCTCCCAATACAGCACTTGTCTTTACAGACCAGGATCTCAGATGAGGAGTCTACCCTGGCCCATAAAAGAAGCATAATCTGGAGATGAAATTGTAGAACTGCTTTGGTCTACCATTTTAAGTATGACACTTTTTTTTTTCCAAGTGCTTTAGTAAGTTAACTATGATGTGTCTTTAAAACTAGGGATATGCCCCTTTCATGATATAATCATAGAGTAATACAGGATTACACATAAAGAATTCCTTTAAATTCTTTAGATTGCTAAGGAGGCCAACAAAGGTTAAGTGAGTAGATCAAAATTACACCGCTAATTAGCATGCAGGGCAGTGACTGGGAGCCAGGTTTGCCTACTTTAAGTTGAAGTAGATGGTTTCTAATAAGTCTAGTATGGCTCCAGTGGTTTAATTAAAATCTTGTGTCCCCTCCCCCCTTTCTCCTTTTGTATTTCTTAGAGTTGGAAAGGCTCCTGGGTAAGTTTGGACAAGACTCACAAATACTAGAAGATTCCGTGCTAATTGGATGCTCAGAACAGCAAGAAGCATGGTTTGCTCTGGATCTAGGTCTAAATAGCTCTTCTTCCATAAATGGTACATAACATTATTCCTGATGGACACTTCCCAGTGGTTCTTAGGCTTTGGGACTCCTCATAATAAAATTTCAAAGAACATATTAAGAATATAAAACAATCTCAGTTTTTAAGTTGTTATTCAGTCACTAAGTTGTGTCTGACTCTTTGCGACTCTCCTGCGACTGCAACACACCAGGCTTCCCTGTCCTTCACTATATCCTGGAGTTTGCTCAGGCTCATATCCACTGAGTCGATGAAGCCATCCAATCATAAGCATTTAAGTAAGAACACTAAAAATACTACCATCTACTATCATCATTACATAAAATAAAGGATATTTTTTAATGCTTTCTTTTTCAACTATATGGTGGTACACAGATGTTTATTATTCTCTGTACCTTCATGTATTTTATATATCTTAAGAAGAAGAAAGAAATGTTTTAAAGTTCATGACATTATTATTTCTCTTATCAATGCAGGTGAATAAACACATTACCCTGGAGTAGCTCTGAGTCTTCAGACTTGCATTTGGGAACTGGTTTGCTAGAGCTTGTGGCCCTTATCAAGCCTTCTGTGTCTGTTTTAGGGTATCAGCCGTGAATACAATGATGCTGGAATGAGGTTTAGATGGGGGCTCAAAGGTCCCATTTCATCTTTTTTCACGGATAGTGTGTGGCTAGTGCAAATATCCTTATTGCCCCAAAGAGGATCTTGGGAAACACTTGGGAAACAATCCAAATGTGCCTGAATATAAGAATTTCCTGGTGCTTGTTAAAAAAAAAAAAAAAAAGATTTCTAGGCCTCACTCATCTGCTATTCAGAATCTCCAGGTAGGGGCTTGAGAACTTGAATATTTTTTTATTCTTCTTAGTTGAGTCTTATTAGGTAAGTTTGGGAAACACTCTTCTAACAAGATATACTAGAGAAGGTCCCCGAGGTAAAGTCTGACATTTGTTTCATTTCATTCTCTTTTAGCTTCCTTACAGAAAGCTGAAATGGAGACAGCCCTCCAGGGGTCTTTTATTAAGCTGACAAAGGTTCTCTTTGAGCTGAATGTGAAGGATGCCTCCTTGCTGTCCACGGTAGATTGATTTCTTGGTTCTGTAGGAAATTTAGTGAAGTAGTGTATATGGGAAAGATTTGATTTCTTTTTTGCAGATCATAGACTTTGGAGAAAGGACACTGTGTTTCTTCTTCTTTACCCTGTTTTTGTCACTACCGTTTTCTCCTAAGGGTATATACATCTATGGCACTATGATCTAAAGGCCTTATAAACATTTTTAGTGACCCACAGCATGACATATATATGGTGAGAAGTTACACTACATTGTCCTAATGACTTATTCTCCACCTTTGGATTTTACTTGCTGAAATGGCTTTTAACTGTCCATTTAATTGGGCTTCCCAGGTGGCACTAGTGATAAAGAACCCAGCTACTTATGCAGGAGACATAAGAGACTCGGGCTCAATCCCTGGGTCAGGAAGATTCCCCTGGCAGAGGGCATGGCAACCCACTCAAATTGCCTGGAGAATCTGATGAACAGAGGAGCCTGGCAGGCTATGGTCCCTAGGGTTGCAAAGAGACAGACACGACGGCAATGACTTCGCATAGCAGAGTAGAGCATAGTTGATTAATACTGTTGTGTCAGTTTCAGTGGCACAGCAAAGTGTTCAAATATATATATATCTACACACATATATATATATCTACACACACATATATATATACACAGGTATCTATTCTTTTTCAAATTCTTTTCCCAATTCAGTTGCTAAATAATATTGGATTGTCTAAGTTAAAGAGCTATCTCTAAACACTTTTTATCTGCAAACTTATTGGGGAGCACACATTGAAGTATGTTGTTGTTGTTCAGTCACCTAGTTGTGTCAACTCTTTGCGACCCCATGGACTGTAGCCCGCCTGGCTCTTCTGTCCATGTAATTGTCCAGGTCAGAATACTGGAGTTGGTTGCCATTTAATTATATCGAAAATGTTTTCTTTTTTAAGCTGTGTCATAAGTATGAAAAGTGAAGTCGCTCAGTCGTGTCCGACTCTTTGAGACCCGTGGACTGTAGCCCACCAAGCTCCTCCGTCCATGGGATTCTCCAGGCAAGAATACTGGAGTGGGTTGCCATTTCCTTCTCCAGGGGATCTTCCCGACCCAGGGATCGAACCCAGGTCACTCACATTTCAGGCAGACGCTTTAACCTCTGCACCACTAGGGAAGCCCCCTCATAAGTATATGGGTGTTTATTATGATACTTAAAAAATAATTCATAATACATTTAAAATATGCTTTTAAAAAAATGATACTTAAAATGATAGAGGACTATGTTCAGAGACTTTAAGGTTTAAATAATTAATAACCATTTAAAGCAGGTGAGTTGGAAAGGGAATGGCACGTCTCTTTGAGTTGCTCTAAATATTAGTGCCCCAGCACCATTACAGATGAAACCCACATTCTCTCCAAACGGTCTCCATCTTTGTATTCCTAGGCTCAGGCTCTTCTCCGCTGGCATGACGCTCATCAGTTCTGCAGCAGAAGTGGGCAGCCCACCAAGAAGAATGTGTCTGGCAGCAAGCGTGTGTGCCCTTCCAATAACATCATCTATTATCCACAGGTAAGCACTGCTTTAAAAGTACAATAATCCAAGCCCAAAGGCTTTCCTTAGTTACCCATTACTTGGTTTCATTAACGGGCCCTTAAAGCCCTAAGTTTCCGTCCGCTTTTCCTAGGTGGCACCTGTGGTGATCACTCTGGTGTCAGATGGAACTCGATGCCTGCTTGTCCGCCAGAGTTCCTTTCCCAAGGGAATGTATTCTGCCTTGGCAGGTTTTTGTGATATAGGTAAGGAATTTAGGCATATGCAGATGACATTGAAGGAAATGAAAGCTTATCAATAATATATATTTCTTCTTTTTTTGGCTGCACTGGGTCTCGGTTGCTGTACTCCAGCTTTCTCTAGTGTGGTGGCCGGGCTTCTCATTGAGGTGGCTTCTCTTGTTGCAGAACAGGACTCTAGGGCACACGGGCTCAGTAGTTGTGGCAGGTGGCTCAGTAGTTGCAGCTTGCAGGCTCGAGAGCACAGGCTTAGCAGTTGTGGCACTTAGTTGCCCAGCAACTAAGTGAAATCTTCTCAAACCAGGGATTGAACCCGTGTCCCCTGAATTGGCAGGTGGATTCTCAACCACTGGACCACCAGGAATGTTCAAGAGTTACGTAGTTATTCTTATTGCCAGAGTACTTGGACTCTCAAGCACATTTTCTCCTATTTTATCAAGAAGACTACCTTCTGGCACTATAATTTTCCAGTATTTTATAGGCAAATTTTCAAATATAAGCATATGGAGATTTATAAACACCCATATACTCACCACCTAAATTCGATAATTACTATGCTTATTTTATCACAAATCTGTTCATTCTTCCATCCATCCATTAATCATTCTTATTTTCTGATGCATAGATTGCAGACATTAATACACTTCCTCCTAAATATTTCAGCATACATATTAATATTCTATTAACTAAAATTTAATATCTATTTACAGGCTTTTTCTCAGCCCATTGCAGTAAAATCAGCAAATGCTGACATGTGGCATTTGACTTTTATTAAAAAGCTGAGGACAGCAGTAGCTTTTCCGATTCTTATTTTGTGTAACGAACATAGCAGGTTCAAGAACTGGCAGTCCGATACCTAACTCCAGAGTTGATTCCTAGTGTAAAGACTCAGAGATTTAGGTCTTTCCCAAAAGTATTTCCTTGACTTTGAAGTCACTTCTATGCTCCTTTCGAAAATGGGCATCTGCATCATCCTTCCTGCTACTGGGCTGTCCTGAATCAATCTGAGTCTTACAGGTGAAAGTCTGGAAGAGACTGTCCGGCGAGAAATCGCAGAAGAGGTGGGGCTGGAGGTGGACAGACTGAGTTACTCTGCATCCCAGCACTGGCCCTTTCCTAACAGCACGCTCATGATTGCTTGCCATGCGACTGTGAAACCAGGGCAGACGGAGGTAAGTTCTGATGCTTTCCTTATGGTATATCCTTTGCCTCATCCGAGCTGGGCCATAGTTACTCACTAAGCACCTGCCTAGTCCAGCACTGTCTAGATTATACAAAGATGTGTAAGATATGATTTATACCTTTAATCAATTTACAGTCTTATAAACAAATTCACCATAAAAATTAGGAATGTCAACAGGAGCACCATTCTTCCTTGTATGTATATCTCAATCATAAGACAATTTACCTTTCATCGTCAGGAAATTAACAATGTTTTACACTGAGTAGGCACACAATAAATATATAAAATTTAATGACTGATTTCAGAATTGTTCTTATAGCTCAAGTCAGTCAGGATGTTGGGGACTAATAATATAAAATCACAGGAACTTCTGACTGAAAGGGACTTAGATGTTGATGTCTTATCCAACCTGATCTTGCTCTATTGTTACGTCTTAACAGATTGTGTTGTGTTCCCTATTTGCCAAAGTCTGCCTATTGTGTGGAGAAGGCAATGGCATCCCACCCCAGTGCTCTTGCCTGGAAAATCCCATGGACAGAGGAGCCTGGTGGGCTGCAGTCCATGGGGTCGCTAAGAGTCAGACACGACTGAGCAACTTCCCTTTCACTTTTCACTTTCACGCATTGGAGAAGGAAATGGCAACCCACTCCAGTGTTCTTGCCTGGAGAATCCCAGGGACGGGGGAGCCTGGTGGGCTGCCGTCTATGGGGTCACACAGAGTTGGACACGACTGAAGCGACTTAGCAGCAGCAGCAGCCTATTGTGTGCTTTGGTTTCTATACAGTAATATCTAACCTATCTCAGTTTCTGTAATAAACTGTGGATGCAGTTTGCATTATTTTGCTTCCTGCAAGGAAGATACTGTGCTTTTGACTATCATTAACACTTACCTTTCAAAGAAGAGTAACACTTATATTTTCCTTTTTATTTATATAATCGTTTAGGCACAAAAAGAAACAGTATTATTCATAACTTACATTCAGTGCTAACCACTTTTTTTTTTTGGCTGCATGGCATGGCTTGCTGGATCTTAGTTTCCCGACCAAGGATTGAACCTGGGCCACAACAGTGAAAGCACAAAGTCCTAACCACTAGACTATTAGGAAATCCCCAACCCACTCTTAATACTTTACTATTTGCGCTCCCACGATTTTTTTTTCATGTGTGTGTGTGTGTGTTAATATTTAAAATATATACTTCTCTCTTCCCTTAATTATAGTTATTTTGCTTCTGAACATTATCTAGAATTATCTCCCAGTGAATAGAATCCAGATACCATCTTCTAAGACTGCTCAATTCTGGGACATTTTCTTACCCTTGGCTGTTGTACTCTAAGTAGCTCCTAACTACATTCTGTTTTTCCTTATGTCTTTCAGCTCCAAGTGAACTTGAGAGAACTAGAAGCAGCTGCCTGGTTCAGTCGTGATGAGGTGGCCACAGTCCTGAGGAGAAACAACCCATCTAATCAACAGAGTGGGGCCATCCCGCTCTGGTTGCCCCCAAGTTAGCCATTGCCCATCAACTGATAAAGGAGTGGGTGGAAAAACCGAGCTGTTCTCCTCTGCCTGCTTAGCTCAGATCAGGCTACCTGATCAGATAACTCCCTTCTCATGATCTAAGAGGGGCACATCAGAGAACAACTGACAAACAGGAGGTGCAAAAGCCCATCCCAGGCCAACCTCATAAGGCACAACAGATGGTGAGCCTACAGAAGGACACATCTGCCAGTGTTAACAGAAGTTCCTAACCACAGGCAATCAAAATGCCAAAACCCATCAGATAACAACAGTCAAAGCAAAAGTTGATTCGTTTGGATACAGGCCCTTTGTTCACTCAGTTTTCTCCTGTGCTGTGGAAGCAAACATCTTCTGGTATGTGGCTTATCAATGCTGGATTTATACTAACTGCCAAAATGTGCCTGGTATAATTTCAGTTAAAATTTTATCTTAGTAATAAAAATACATAGCAGATCTCAACTGAGTTACTTTTTATGTTCACAGAATTTTAAAAAGTAGCACAACATTTTTGAATTTGCATAGAGGTAATTGTTTTATATATAGTAGTTAAATGAAAACCATAGTTCCTTAAGTCCTTCATCCCAGAAAAGCAGGAATTAAGGTCTTCCTCAAGGTGCTCTGTAATAAATCAGATACAGTGATGTTCTGTTGAGGTAACTGCATGCCAGTGGGACTCAAGAGGGTAAGCATTTTTGCTGTTACTTGCTCAGTTTGCGACCCAGGGAAAGGAGTATCCCTTGCCATGCCTGTTTTCCTAAACTTAAAATGATTGCAGCCATTTGCACACCCAGTAAGTGTTGTAACTGCAACAAAATGACCAAAGAAGATGAACCATTTCTTGAGTTTTATGGAATAAACTAAATTTAGGATTTCTCATCATTCACATATGCCATTCTGTACCTTATCACAGGAGAGAAGCGCTGATCTGGAGGAAATGAAATACATTTCTGAGCCTCTGTTCAGATGTATTTTTCTGTCTTACGAAGTGAGGAAACTGTAGAAAGCGAGAACTGAGGGTGGGAGGGAGGAAACTATTAGTGTGAAGTCTGTGTAATGACTAAAGCAATGTTGGGAAGAAATGCTGTGGAGGTCTGTTTAAGAAGAGGAATGGCTGAGGCAAGAGTCGTTATGTTCAGGTACTTTTAGGCAACTAACTAGTGATTAAAGACACAAGTGCCAGAGACCCTAAGATGATTCACACACCCAAGTCCCACAGGCCTAAGTAAAACAGATTCTAGAACTAGAGAGGATGAAGCACTGAATTTCCTTTTGATCCTAAAGGCTGGGATCAATACTCTCACCACTGCCAGCACACCATCACGGCTTTGGGAAAATCAAACTGCTGTCATCGGGAAATGCTCAGGGATAATATGTGATGGGACTCGATTGTCCTGTTAAGACTGGCAGCTTGCCCTGACCTGGGCTGAACCCGGCACATAGAAGGGAAAAACACTCTAGAAAGAGAGGTCCCGAGATTTCTTCATATCTTGCAGTTAGAAGAAAACAGTTCAGGGTCCATGAGTAGTACCGCCTCCCAATGTTTTCTATCTCTATGTGGGTGTGTTTGTGACCACATGTGTACATATCCCCAATTTGAAAATACTGATAGAAAGAGGAGTGTACAGAATTCCTGGTTATGAGTTTCTCAACTTACCACGAAGTAACTGTTTACTTTTGGATTAACGTGTTGTTTTGGAAAAGAAAAAATAAGAGTAGTTAATAGGAGGAGCTGCAACATTGAACTTTGTTTCCCAGCAGTGACTGGAAAGAGTGCTTTGCTTCTTAGAATTCCAAGGATAACTGAGAGCAGAGGCAAAAGAGGGCAGGGAGGGCTTGGGTCCTAAAAAATGGCAGATAAATAAAAGAAACTTTGGTACAGGGCTTACCTGATTGGAGAATATTTTTGTGGCAATGAATTATGAAGGTGCTAAGAATAAAAGAAAACCTGATGGGTTCTTGAAGAATAGCAAAAACAGGTAGAACATTCAATTATTTGACACCAGAGGGAGACTGACTCAAGGTCGTTCCTGGTAACTGGAATAAAAAAGCAGCTCATTCATTCCTTGTTTGCCAGTCTACCTTCCTTCCTCTACCCAATGTTTAATCCTGATTAAAGATAAACTTAATGTTCCAAACATAGAGTGTGTAAGTCTTATATTCTCTTTCTTCTGCTGATTTCAAAACCTTGTATGCACCCCAGAGTTGAGATCACAAAAGGCTTGTGCAAAGAGGGCAACATTTGGGGCTCATAGGGAAGTTAACCTATGAACTTGAAGAAAACATTTTTACTAGATGAGTAATCAAAACTAGAAATGAGCATAGTCAGACTCAATATTTATTCAAGAAGAAAAAAGAGGCCAGGTTGGCTGGCTAATCCTTCGATGGCTTACTTGTGGGTCTGTGATCAGCATTGTCAGGCAGCTGCACACCCATGCTTTGTAAAAGGTTGGAAGCAGGTCCTGCCAGTCCAGCTTGGGAACTGTAGGACTCTAATATGTTTGAAACCAGGTTCAGGTCCACATCCACTGGTGTCATAACAGATCCTCCTGTGCCAGAATCTTCTTCCTCTGAATTGTCATTGGTAGTCTGGGATAGAGGTTCCTTGTTCATGGAAGGAAAAAAAAGTCATGGGACAATGCGACTAGGTTGGATGGTAGTTACAATATAAAGCAACCACGTAAGTTGAGTTACATATCAGAAAGGAAATTCCCTTCTTGACAGAAAGAAAATGAAGTCTAATAATCGGAGATACATTTATAGCTTGCCTAAGAGTTTTAAAAGAAATAAACAGAAAAAAATGAACAGTTAAAAATTAATAAATAAAACAGAATCTGAAATTTTCTCTAAGTGAAAGAAGCTAGATTTCTTTCCTACCCACATGTAACATAGAATAAGCAGTATAATTAAGCTTATGTTTAAGAAAATAATCTTTCATCCAACCAGAGTTAGGAAAAAATTAACCTTATTCAAATCAAAAGATCAAATTCAAATCACAAAAATTACCACAATTGAAAAAGAAAAACTAAGATAAAACAGTTTTAGCTGTCCTTTGTACTAGACTCAAAAGGGAAAGAGGCTGAACATATACCATTTGCTTCTGGGTGGTGAAACTTTTGGCAAGGCTGGTATGTGATAGTTCCTGGTCCATCTGGGCCATGTATGACTTGAGATCATCCAGAGTCCCTTTTACAGATGCTTCTTCTCCAGGCTCCTTTGTTTCAAGATCCAAGTCATCATCACTGTCTAAACATTCAGAGTCTTCCTCATCCAGATCATCAGAGTCTGACTCATGGGACTTTGAACCTACACAGACCCCAACACAGAAAGAGTCACTTGGTACGATTTTTTGGCATGACTATACATCTCAAAAGAATTAGAATATTCTCTGCAAAAAAAAAAAAAGAAGGTGAATATACATAGTCAAAGTACTTCAGAAAATCCCCTCCAGAAAATGATACTGCTGGCAGACATCTGCAGAAAAGTACACAGGCTGAGCTGAAAGATTCCTTTTTTCTTGTTTTAGGTGAATTCAATTGATCAAAAATTTTTACTTAAGAAATTTAAAAACTACATAATACATGAATACATTCTGATGTAAACATTCAAGTTATATAGAGTTATTGTCTCACATTTCATTCTCTTCTCAGAGTTAAACATCTTTTAACAGTTCAGTGGGTACCCAGACCTTTATTTATGTAATTCTGTATGTGTCTGTATGTGTATACAAAATATTTTTTACATAGATATATTGAACTATGGTTTGTTTTTCTATTTATTTATATATCTTGGAGGTTCTTTGCTGTCAAAACCCATAAATGGACCTCACTCTTCACTAAGCCTATATAATACTTCATAAAATAAATATACTATGATTTTTTTGGCAGGGGGTAAAACTGTACTATAACCCAGTTTTTGCTACTACAATGTTGCAATCACCATCTTAGCACACACAGCTTTTTCATGAGGTAAATTCCTGGAAGTGAAATAGCAAAGTCAAAGGTTATCAACATTCTGGAGTACCACACTGCCTTGAGAAAAGACAACTTACATCTCTACCTCCACAGATGGACAGTGTCCTTTCTCCCACACTTGAGGAAACAGATTATTACCAACCTTTAACATTTTTCCCAATATGATGGGCAAAAAAAATAATTCTTACTTTTATTGTATACTTACTTATTTACTAGAAAGAGTTAACTATTTTCAAATATTTATTGATTATATTTCTTCTTCAAGACACTAGCTGTTTATATTCTTTGTTGATTTTTTCTTAATTGGGCTATTTGTCTTTTTTATTTTAGTAATATATAAGTGCTGTTGTGCTTAGTCGCTCAGTTGTGTCCAACTCTTTTCGACCCCATCGACTGTAGCCTACCAGGCTCCTCTGTCCATGGGGATTCTCCAGGCAAGAATACTGGAGTGGGTGGCCATGCCCTCCTACAGGGGACCTTCCCTTCCCAACCCAGGGATTGAACCCAGTCTCCCGCATTGCAGGCGGATTCTTCTCTGTCTGAGCCACCAGGGAAGCACAGTATATAAGTGCAGGATGTTTAAAAGAGAAAAAAAAAAGAACAGTATAATATTGGAGCCCATGTAAAACCCTATCTAAACACACAGCATTCATTCACTCAACAAAGAGCAACTACTATTTAATGAGCAACTACTATGCCAGGCACTAAGCAAGGCATCTTCTGCAAAATTACTTAGTAGGGCAATATAATTAATAGTTGAAAGCAACTCAAAATCACATACACACACACAAAACAAAATACAAATGAGATCCAATGCTCCAAAGCTCTAGCAATCTCTATACAACTTACAGTTGCAAAATAAAAGTAAACATCACTGTAACTCACCTAAAATCTTATCAAAATAACTAAGAAAAGAATCTGCATCAAAAGTGATTGGAGCCTCAGAAGGTTCTCTGTAAGATTAAAGGAAAAAGACAATTTATCCCAAACAAAACTCTTTGAAACTTTGTCTAAATTGGTGTGTCTTAGGAACACTACCAGAGATAAACTTTCAAAGGAGGCAGAGCAAGGAAAACTGTAGTTTAAATTTTAAAAACCATTAGGCTTTCTGATCTTGTAGAGCAATAGAAATGAGAAAGATAGAAGAAATAAAAGTAAAAATTGTACTTTGATTATGCACATTTTTAACTTATGCTGATTTAGGGATCTGCCAACCTACCACCTCCCATAAGATATATCTAGCATTAGCAAAAGAAGCTATTTATCCAAATTCATTTAAATAAAGTCTATCTTTTTAAGGACCAAACCTTTAAACATAAAAAGATCAAACCTTCCCTATCTCTGCTGTCTTAATGAGAGAATACTGAGCATAAATTTTAATCTTATGAGGCCAATGGCATCAACACTAATAAAGATGTATTTGGCTGGGCAATGAACAATTCCATCTACCTTTTTTCCCCTATTACTTGCCAAATGTAACATCTCTTGTTCTCTGTTATTATTTCTTCCTCTGATAAACACTTTAATCCCTCCTCTTTTTGTAGCATTTATTTTATTATATAAAGTTATTTAAAACAGTACATTTTCTGTACATGAAAATTCACATATAGATGTCTTTTCTATCAAATCCTTATTCTTTCTCCATTGTCAAAAATCTTAATTTTTCATTCCTGCTAGATTTTTCTTCCTTGGTAATTCTTTTTGTTACCCCACTGAAACATTTCTCATGGAAGGAATTATGACCTTGGTACAGCAGAAAGTGATCGCTCAGAAAATATGAATACTGGTCTCAATTCTCAAATTCCTTCACCTTTTGCATTGTTATCAAGCACCTTGATGTGTGACTGGAAAGCTTCTGCTCGCAGCTGCTGATGAGTTTCAAGCAGAGGTGCCAGGGTACCATCTGCTCGGTGTATTCTGGTGTGTATACTGGTAACCAATAGACAAGTCTTCCACCTAATACGAGGGTCTCTGCTGAGAACTTTAACAGGTCAAAAAACATATCACACAGATAACTCAAGGAAAGAGGAACGTGGCTTTCTGGACATTTTCTATTCCCTTTGGTATTTCCTTCTGTGAACTTGTTCTTCTTGTATATTCTCTAATACTATGTGGAGGATCAGTGATGACAGCATCAAAATAAGTGCCCTTCTTCCAGGAGGGTTTAGATGCATCTGAAACCACGACATCAAGGTAATACTTCTCTAAACCATAGTGATGAAGATTTGCCCTAAACCAAACTGATGAAGATGATTTCATCCGGTCCTCTCCATTTCCGGTTTTTCCTACTAGCCTTTCCCAAGCCATGAACGGTATTGTAGTCTGTGTCTGTTCCATATACGTATGCACCAAAATGAGCAGAAGCTATCAAAAGGCCACCTGTTCCAACAAATAGATCAAATACAGTATCATCTTTTTCACTTTTCCATGGTTGGCCATGATGAATGAGAAACCAGCATCCATGCTTGTATTTCAAATAAAGTGTCTCTTTTGACACTGTATGACTCAATAAGCTCTCTGTGTTCATCTGCAATCCATCTACCAAAATAAATATTATGTGGATTCTCAGGGATGTGGTTTGGGTCCAAACCATAATCTTCCAAAATAGAGAATATATGTTGTGGCTTCTTTAAATACAGTTTCCCTTAAAATGACAGAAATTCAAGTGCATCTATTCATCTGACTTTTTCTTCTTGTGTCAAGGTTTTATTAAATGCGTGAATCTTTATTTTATATGTAGACTCTGAATGCAGAAATGGAACCAGCTTCTCAACAGGGTAGCTTTTAAGAGAACTATACAGCTCCTCCAGACACTTTCCATGACCCCATAGTTCAAATATAGACTTGGAACACACAGAAAAATTAAGTTTCTGGCAATATCTTCAGATGGAATGCTGAGAATCCAAAAGGAGACTTTTCGTAAGTTTCCTGACCACTGGTGAACTAACGTCCAAAATGTGAAAGGAAAGACTTTATCTCCAGAAGGCAGAACTCCAGGTGTTCCTGCGCCATGAGCAGAAGATAACTTGTTCAAGGTACCCAGCGGCACTTATCTCCTTTCTCAAGTTTGAAGCTTCCAATCTGCTTGAGGGTACAAGATTAGATGTCTGATTTTGATGAGAGCTAGATGTTAAAAGTCCATAATATTCTAAGTAAAAGCCTAAAAAGTAAAATATATGGTTGCCCTGCACAGCTCTGGGGCAGTAGCCTTTAGATCTGAGTGATCTCTCTGGCTTACTTCAAGGATCATAATCAGGTTATCAGAAATTTGACTCCAGATAAGTAAGTTATCATAGTACTAGGTACCAAAAGAGGAAAACAAAGCATTGAAAATCATTTACTAAAAAAAAAGTAAACAACACAGAACTGGCAATGATTGGATGATGCCAACATAGAGCCTTTAACTATTTAGATAATTATACTTTAACAGAAATTACCGAGGCAGCTCTGCTCCTTTGTGGGTTGAGACTTTGGATATGAAAGCTTTCATGCTCTCTGAGACTTGGGTTAAGTCATAGTTCTCCTCCTGCCCCTTGGAAATGGGCTCTGGCTCTTTTTGCCAGCAGCTTCCTGCAGCAGCTGGTCCAGCTGATCTGGTGAGAGATCTAACCACCGTTCATCTGAAAAAGAAGTGTGACACTGCCATACCATACTCACACGAAACAGGTATACTCTCAGTAAAGTACCCTCTGAGACTTAGTGGGATGTTTTAATTCTTTCTAACTCCATGCTCTATCCTGGCCCATCACTTACCATCTTCTGGGGGAAGATAAGCTTCTTCTTTCTTAAGCTGTTCTATATCAAATGGTATTGTCTGCAATAATGTTAAGATTTCTTCACCTGGACTCATAGCATGAGAGCTATAAAAAAATCAAAGATATGGGTATTTAATGAGAACTTAGAATAACCACAAAAACAGAGTATTTTAAAGTTGGAAAGGATTATCTAGTCTAATTTGATTTTAAACATTTGTTCAGGATACTGAATCTTTCCTCTCAAAATTTCACCAGGAACTCAAAATATAAAAGAGCTCAAAGAAAAACTGCCTTGAGGAGTTTCCTGGTGGTCCAGTGGTTAGGGCTTGGTGCTTTCACTGCCATGACCCCTGGTTCAATTCCTGATTTGAGAAAGAGGATCCCACAAGCCTCACAGCACAGCCAAAGAAACAAAAAGTCCAAAAGTAAAGAGAAACTGTTTTGCAAAAAAATAAACCATCAACAAAATGAAAAGACAACCTAAAGAACGGGAGAAAATATTCACTAACCATATATATGATATGGGGTTAATATTCAAAATAAATAAAAGAACTCATTAATAGCTAAAAAACCCCAAGTTATCTGATTCAAAAATGGGCAAAGAGAATGAATAGACATTTTTCCAAAGAAGATAAACAAAAGTCAAGAAAAGGTGCTCAACATCAACTAATCATCAAGGAAATGCAAATAAAAATCACAGTGAGATATTGCCTCACACCTGTCAGAATGTCTAGCATTAAAAAGAAAAGAGATCAAGCTTTGGCAAGGATGCAGAGAAAAGGGAACCCTCGTGCACTGTTGGTGGGAATGCAAGCTGGTACAGCCACTATGGAATACAGTATGGAGGTTTCTCAAAAATTAAAAATAGAGCTACCATATGACTTAGCAATCCCACTTCTGGGTATATATCCAAAGGGAATGAAAACAAAATCTCAAAGAGATGTCTGCATCCCCACGTTCACTGCAGTGTTGTTCACAGTAGCTACGACTGGAAACAACCTAAGTGTCTACAAATAGATAACTGGATGAAGATGTGGTGCAGATGGATGAATGGACAGACAGATAAAGTCAGAGACAGAGATCTACATGGGCTTCCCAGGGGGCACTAGTGGTAAAGAGCTTGTCTGCCAATGCAGGAGATGTAAGAGATGGAGGTTCAATACCTGGGACAGGAAGATCCCTGGAGGAAGGTACAGCAACCCACTCCAGTATTCTTGCCTGGAGAATCCCATGGATAGAGGAGCCTGGCAGGCTACAGCCCATGGGATCACACAGAGCTAGACACGACTGAAGCAATTTAGCACACATGCACAGAGATATATATAAACACACTGGAGATATATATATATATAAATACCCTCTTCCAACAACACAAGAGAAGACTCTACACATGGACATCACCAGATGGTCAACACCAAAATCAGACTGATTATATTCTTTGCAGCCAAAGATGGAAAAACTCTATACAGTCAACAAAAACAAGACCAGGAGCTGACTGTGGCTCAGATCATGAACTCCTTATTACCAAATTCAGACTTAAATTGAAGAAAGCAGGGAAAACCGCTAGACCATTCAGTATGACCTAAATCAAATCCCTTATGATTATACAGTGGAAGTGAGAAATAGATTTAAGGGCCTAGATCTGATAGATAGAGTACCTGATGAACTATGGATGGAGGTTCGTGACACTGTACAGGAGACAGGGATCAAGACCATCCCCATGGAAAAGAAATGCAAAAAGCAAAATGGCTGTCTGGGGAAGCCTTACAAATAACTGTGAAAAGAAGAGAAGCGAAAAGCCAAGGAGAAAAGGAAATATATAAGCATCTGAATGCAAAATTCCAAAGAATAGCAAGAAGAGATAAGAAAGCCTTTTCAGTGATCAATGCAAAGAAATAGAGGAAAATAGATTGGGAAAGACTAGAGATCTCATCAAGAAAATTAGAGCTATCAAGGGAATATTTCATGCAAAGATGGGCTTGATAAAGGACAGAAATGGTAGGGACCTAACAGAAGCAGAAGATATTAAGAAGAGATGGCAAGAATACACAGAAGAACTGTACAAAAAGGATCTTCACGACCCAGATAATTACGATGGTGTGATCACTCACCTAGAACCAGAAATCTTGGAATGTGAAGTCAAGTGGGCCTTAGAAAGCATCACTATGAACAAAGCTAGTGGAGGTGATGGAATTCCAGTGGAGCTGTTTCAAATCCTGAAAGATGATGCTGTGAAGGTACTGCACTCAATATGCCAGCAAATTTGGAAAACTCAGCAGTGGCCACAGCACTGGAAAAGGTCAGTTTTCATTCCAGTCCCAAAGAAAGGCAATGCCAAAGAATGCTCCAACTACTGCACAATTGCACTCATCTCACATGCTAGTAAAGTAATGCTCGAAATTCTCCAAGCCAGGCTTCAGGAATACTTGTACCATGAACTTCCTGATGTTCAAGCTGGTTTTAGAAAAGGCAGAGGAACCAGAGATCAAATTGCCAACATCCGCTGGATCATGGAAAAAGTAAGAGAGTTCCAGAAAAACATCTATTTCTGCTTGATTAACTATGCCAAAGCCTTTGACTGTGTGGATCACAATAAACTGTGGAAAATTCTGAAAGAGATGGGAATACCAGACCACTTGACCTGTCTCTTGAGAAATCTGTATGCAGGTCAGGAAGCAACAGTTAGAACTGGACATGGAACAACAGACTGGTTCCAAATAGGAAAAGGAGTACGTCAAGGCTGTATATTGTCTCCCTGCTTATTTAATTTATATGCAGAGTACATCATGAGAAACGCTGGGCTGGAAGAAACACAAGCTGGAATCAAGATTGCCAGGAGAAATATCAATAACCTCAGATATACAGATGACACCACCCTTATGGCAGAAAGTGAAGAGGAACTAAAAAGCCTCTTGATGAAAGTAAAAGAGGAGAGTGAACACGTTGGCTTAAAGTTCAACATTCAGAAAACGAAGATCATGGCATCCGGTCCCATCACTCCATGGGAAATCAATGGAAAAACAGTGGAAACAGTGTCAGACTTTATTTTGGGGGCTCCAATATCACTGCAAATGGTGATTGCAGCCATGAAATTAAAAGACGCTTACTCCTTTGGAAGAAAAGTTATGACCGACCTAGATAGCATATTCAAAAGCAGAGACATTACTTTGCCCAGACAGGTCCGTCTAGTCAAGGCTATGGTTTTTCCTGTGGTTATGTATGTATGTGAGAGTTGGACTGTGAAGAAGGCTGAGCACCGAAGAATTGATGCTTTTGAACTGTGGTGTTGGAGAAGAATCTTGAGAGTCCCTTGGACTGCAAGGAGATCCAACCAGTCCATTCTGAAGGAGATCAGCCCTGGGATTTCTTTGGAAGGAATGATGCTAAAGCTGAAACTCCAGTACTTTGGCCACCTCATGCGAAGAGTTGACTCATTGGAAAAGACTCTGATGCTGGGAGGGATTGGGGGCAAGAGGAGAAGGGGACGACCGAGGATGAGATGGCTGGATGGCATCACGGACTTGATGGACGTGAGTCTGAGTGAACTCCGGGAGTTGGTGATGGACAGGGAGGCCTGGCTTGCTGCGATTCATGGGGTCACAAAGAGTCAGACACAACTGAGCAACTGAACTGAACTGATAAATACTGGATATACACTGGAATATATATATATATATACACACACACACTGGAATATAATGGAATATTATTTAGCCATGAGAGAGAAAGAAACCTTGTCATTTGCAACAACATGGATGCACCTTTGAGGCTTTATGCTGCATGGAATAAGCTAGACAGCGGAAGTTAAATACTGCATGGTATCACTTTTATGTGGGATCTAAAAAAAAAAGTCAACCTCATGGAAATGGAGAATAAAAGTGGTTGCCAGTGACTACGGGGTGACGGAAATAAGCACAAAAATCTTGGAAAAAGGATTCAAACTTTCAGCTGTAAAGTAAATACAGTCATAGGATCTAATGTGAAACATGGTTACTATAGTTGATAACACTATTGTGTAAATGAAACCTGCTAAGAGAATAAATATTAAATGTTCTCACATACACACAAAATATAAACATGTGAGGTGAAGAATCTGTTAATTAACTAGGTGGCGGGACTCTTTTTCATAATGTACAGGTACATCAAATCTCCACAGTGACACTGTAAGTGTCTTACAGTCTTGTCAGTTATACCTCAGTCAAACTAAAAAGAACCCTCAGGATTGCTTTGATTGAAATGGAAGCTGGAGGCTTGGAGACCGGCTCATCTCGCCTTCCCCTTTGCTCTGCATTAGGCTCCATGGACACCATCATGAAGCTGCTGATTTAGTGTAGCTCTTTCAATTTGCATATATCATATCATGAGGAAATGAAAACCCAGACGAAAGTATGCACAAAAATTAATCTATCGTGTATTAAACTCTAGGCTAGCACTTCAAATACAGTTTCTTATTTAGCCCTCTAATTACTATTACAAGGAGGTAATAATCCTGTTTTACAAAGGAGAAACTCAAAACCCAGTGAGTTTCTATATCTTTTGCAAGGTCATTGAGTTGGACAGAGCAAAGGCTTGAAATCAAGTCTTCTGATACTATTTTGTGCTCC
Organism: Nanger dama; assembly: GCA_917880005.1. Classification (NCBI taxonomy): domain Eukaryota; kingdom Metazoa; phylum Chordata; class Mammalia; order Artiodactyla; family Bovidae; genus Nanger; species Nanger dama. The sequence continues at coordinate 16,483,084 of CAKJTW010000028.1, read as the reverse complement.
TCTTACTATAAACTGATAGGGAAATACACACAGAGATGATTTTTATGACAAGTGAGCTATTTTATGTTGGTGATGTGATTTGTTATACAAGTTTATGGAACTCTGTCTGAACTATTTATAATGTAACAAGTTATATAATGGACTTGCATTAATTTAATAAACATTTGCATACCTCGCTGAATCATGTGGGTAACAGGGAATTATCCCTACTCTGTAATATGCAAATATTACTAAGAGAAAAGAAATATATACAAATAATTATGATAAGTTAAAAACATATAAAGTCACACAGAAATACCAAATGGTTCAAAGAATCATAGGAGAAGGTAATTACATTCACTGGGTGGAGACAGAGAAGTTTAAAAAAAAAAAAAGACCTCATGGAAGAAGCTGAGTTAGCCCTTAAAGAACCAAGAGGATTTGGATGGGTAAAACAGGATAGAGAAACTATGTAAGGGGAAAAATGAGCATTTGTATAGAGGTGGGGAAGTGAGGAACATGTTCAGAGAGAGCAAACAGGTTCAGTTTGGCTTAAGGGTGAAATCTGAGGCTGAACAGATGGACTGAAGAGTACAACGAGGCTGAAATGGCTAAGTTTAGACTCAGTGAAGTAAGGAGTGAGAGATCACTGATGGCTTCTTTGTTATTTTTAATTTTTGCTTTATGAGATTAAAATAATACAGACAAGTCTAAAAGGTAATATATCCTTACCACCCAGAATTAAAATACTGCTGTATTTATCTCTAGTCTAAATATATAATTACATTAATAAATTTAACATAAAAACCAAACTAGTAATATATGTGGTGGTGGTGTTCCGTCGTGTTCGACTCTTTGTGACCCCACAGACTGCAGCTTGCCAGGCTCCTCTGTTCATAGAATTTTCTGGGCAAGAATATTGGAAGGGGTTGCCACTTTCTCCTCTTCCAGTGGATCTTCCCAACCCAGTGATCTAATCTGTATCTCCTGCAGGTGAATTCTTTAAGCACGTACTTTAAAAATACATGATAGATAAAAGTTAGTATTCCCTTTGATGATCAACACTACCAGTTCCAATCTGTTTCTCTGCTGCCCAAAAGTGACAGCTCTCACAAGAACCTTTCTGGGCCACTGAGTGAGTAAGAACACTGTTTTCTTTACCAGACATATTATTCCTTTGATACCATTCCCTTAGTATCACCTGTCTGCCTCAATCCCTGACATTCTTAGATCTCTTTTGAAAGAAAACCTCCTTGGAAGGGTCTCCTGGGTCAACCTTTCTAGAAGAGCAGCCCTTACATCTCTCTCCCCAAACACTGCCTTTTCTTCAAAGTACTAATTACCATCTATCATCATATAATGATTTATTGTCTTTCTCAACACTAGTATGCAGCTACATAGGGCAGGGAGAATTGGGGTTCACTTGTTGTATTCCCAGTGCCTAGAATAGGCCTGGCACATAGGAGATAATAAATACTTACTGAGTGAATGAAGATATATGTACCTATAATATGTAATATTTTGTGTATTTTTACAATTCATATCCATAGCACCTACATTTTACTTGTATTTTTCATTCAATATTGTATTTTTAAAATCTATTCATTTACACCAGTGATTCTCAACTGGGACACTTTGGAAACATGTGGTAATATTTTTGGTTGTCACAACTGGTGGGGGAGTGGGGAGTCAGTCCTAGAGGAATTTACTGAGTAGAGGTCAGAGACATTGCTTCATCTTACAATGCACAGGATAGTTCCCCACAACAAAGAACCAGCTGGTCTAAAGTGTCAGTAGTGTCAAGGCTGAGAAATTCTGACTTAGATTTATAGATATTTATATAATCTCTGGGTAACTAATGGATAGTCAGTTCAGTTCAGGTGTTTAGTCGTGTCCGACTCTTTGTGACCCCAAGAATTGCAGCACGCCAGGCCTCCCCTATCTATCACCAACTCCAGGAGTTCACTCAGACTCACGTCATATAAATACACTGAAATTCATTTATCTATTATTGGTGGACACTTCCTCTGTTTGTAATTTTTCACTATTACAATCTCTAATAATTTTTAGGAGAGGGAAGTAACATGATTACAGATATATTTCAAGCAGATTTTCCTGGCTCTGATGGTTGAATTGGAAGAGAAGAGTTACTAGAGGCTGAGAAAGAAGTTTAGGTATAGCTATAGTTCAATATAGTTCACTTATGGCAGAAAGTGAAGAAGAACTAAAGAGTCTCTTGATGAAAGTGAAAGAGGAGAGTGAAACAGTTGGCTTAAAGCTCAACATTCAGAAAACTAAGATCATGGCATCCGGTCCCATCACTTCATGGCAAATAGATGGGGAAACAATGGAAACAGTGAGAGACTTTATTTTCTTGGGCTCTAAAATCACTGCAGATGGTGATTGTAGCCATGAAATTAAAAGATGCTTACTCTTTGGAAAGAAAGTTATGACCAACCTAGACAGCATATTAAAAAGCAGAGACGTTACTTTGCTGATAAAGATCCGTCTAGTCAAGGCTATGGTTCTTCAAGTAGTCATGTATGGATGTGAGAGTTAGACTATAAAGAAAGCTGAGTGGTGAAGAATTGATGCTTTTGAACTGTGGTGTTGGAGAAGACTCTTTAGAGTCCCTTGGACTGTAAGGAGATCCAACCAGTCTATCCTAAAGGAGATCAGTCCTGGATGTTCATTGGAAGGGCTGATGTTGAAGCTGAAACTCTAATACTGTGGCCACCTGATGTGAAGAGCTGACTCATTTGAAAAGACCCTGATGCTGGGAAAGATTGAGGTCAGGAGGAGAAGGGGACAATAGAGGATGAGATGGTTGGATGGCATCACTGACTCAATGGACATGAGTTTGGGTGGGCTCTGGGAGTTGGTGTTGGACAGGGAGGCCTGGCGTGCTGCAGCTCATGGGGTCACAAAGAGTCGGACACGACTGAGCGACTGAACTGAACTGATAGTTCAATAACTAAGTAATTAGAGTATCTAGCCAGGCAGTAAGGTAAAAGAATGTAAGACACAAGATAATAGTGAACAGTATATAAGGACTAGATCCAAGGAGAGCCAGGAGGTCTGGGTGATAAGAAGGATGGTGGTACAATTAAAAGCCAGCAGGACACAGTCGAAGATATTAATTCAGCTAATAAAAGCAAGGCAAACAAACAGAAGCTTTTGGAGCCAAGAGCAGGTCTGGAGGGGGATGTGAGCTTGGTTTCGAACTGCAGAGAAGCCATTCTGGTTGGTGAACGCGAGTTTCTCCTTCAACACTCATGAAAATGTTGGATATTGAAGCTATTTGCAATAAGTAAATTAGGGTCCATTTGCTAAAACGCTGTGCAGCTATTTAAAAATACATTTTATCAAAACATTTTAAGGTCATGGGAAAATGTGAGATCACAATGAGTAAAAATTATGAACAAGATACATAATTTCTTGATAATGTAAAATTTTTTAAATCAATTGGTTATGGGAAATAATAATCCTGGAAGGCAATAAAGCGGAAGAATAATAATAGTGGCTAACTCATGATATAAATTGGAATAACAGTAACTTACTTATAATATAAATTTTTCCCTCTTACATTTTTCTCTATTTGCCATATGAATGAGTGTTATTTGTATAATAATAAAAGACATTGTTATTTTAAAAGAACTACCAAATCCTCAATCTATCTTATTTCATGGGAGAATAAGATAGCCCTAAATCTCCTATATGAGTCTCTCTAATTTCTTAATTTCTCTTCAACCTAAGATTATAAAGTAATGCTGTTCAACAGGGGAGTGGTCTCCTAGAGGTGACAAGATTCATCTGGAGGAGATTCCCCTAACTATGAGAGCCACCTCCTTTACTTTCTTTTCCAAGTTTCCTTAAAACATACCCTAAGAAGGCATCCTCTTTTCCACAAATTACTGCCGTAAAATTGATGAGAATGGGACAAAGGCACCCCTAGACGCTTACAAAAGAGTGGGAAAAAAAGTGTTAGCCATTCAGTTGTGTCAGACTCTGCAATCACATGGACTGCAGCCCATCAGGGCTCCTCTGTCCACAGAATTCTCCAGGCAAGAATACAAAAGAATAAAGATTGCTGTAAAGTCATTATTATCTCACAGATACTGAGGTTAGAGTTCTTGCGGCATCAATTTTGCTTCATACAATCTTTAAGAAATATTTTATTACACGTATATGTGATGTTTGAGATGTTGGCCAAACAACTGGGGTTCAAAACCAGCTCGGTTTGAGAAAAAAAGCCCAACAACAAAACAAAACACATATCCACATACAACTGGGGACCTTCTGAGTCACAATATTTACAAAGTTATTTCTTTCACGTTATTTAATAGCTTTAAGTATCTCAAATTCAGTTTTGCAAACATGAACTGAATTTTTTCCAGTGCTCAAATTCTGACCTTTGATTCTTCAGCACAATAAACCCTCCTGCAGAAGCTCCATTTTCCCTGGGCCATACTGACTAGAAGAGCCCTCAGGGGACAAGTCAGACAAAAGGGACTTTCTTTTTCAAGTATCTATTCCCTCTGATTTTTGCTTGCTTTTTTTCTCCAGTGTCTTCAAATGACTGTTTTTCTTCTTTTTTTTTTTTTTTTAATATTCTTTCCAGGGTTATCACTGCAATTAGCAGGGGGTTAGTCTGAGATGTTACTCCAGTATTACCAGAACTGAAACTCAACTTTAACAAATTTTAAAGGGCAGCCATTTTCTTCCATGTGGCTTCCCTCATAGCTCAGTCGGTAAAGAATCTGCCTGCAATGCAGGAGATGTGGGTTCAAGTCCTTGGTCGGCAAGATCCCCTGGAGAAGGAAATGGCAACCCACTCCAGTATTCCTGCCTGGAGAATCCCATGAACATAGGAGCCTGGCAGGCTACAGTCCATGGGTCACAAGAGTTGGACATGACTCAGTGACTAAACTACCGCCATTTTCTTTCAACCCTGTGCTTATTTCTTTCTTCCCCTAGAAAATATATGGCAGGTTAGAATGAGATATGATTTGGAAGCTGAATGCCTGCTTCATCCTGTGTTTCAGATCCACATAAAAAGCTGAACACAGCCCAGAACTCCCATAGGAATTAAGCACATGGCTCATTAACAGAATCCGTGAGTTCAAATCCCTACGCCTGTCACTTTGAGCTGTATAACCTCTGGCAAATTACATAACCTCTCCTAGATTCAGTTTCTCAGCTGTGGATAGGGAAAATAATTATATCTATTTCACAGGGCTTTAAGAGGGGGTTAAATGAGTTAGTGGCCTAAGCTTTGTAAGTACGCAACATACATTAGCCATTATATGATGATGATGAAGGTGGTGGTGCTGGTGGTGATGGCTACAAGCGCCAGCAAACTCCCGTAACAACACCTCCTCTCTTGACACCAGCTCCTTCAGTAGTCATGAGTCTTGCCATTAACAGTTTAAATATGGAAACTCTAACATATGCAGCCATCTCAGGAGTAAGTAACTCCTTAACTTCTGGCAAGTTATCACTCTGCTGCCCTGTTTGGGTAGAGATAAACTCACCTTTCTGGTCGATTTACAGAGAGCTGGAAGTAGTTCTTGGCCATTTCTAGCCTTTCCTGATATTGAACAGAACCTTCCATCAGTCCCTAAAAAATAATAATGTCCATCAGAACCTGGTATAGATGGTATCATTAAAATAACCTGCTCACCAGCAACTTCCAGGGAGGCAGTATACAATACTTTAATATATTGTACAAAAATCATGAAGCCTGACTCCTCGTCCTTGTTTTGTCATGGATGTAGTTTCTCCAAAAAAGGAGCTAGGCTAAATGTGATGGGACCCCATCCTTTTCACCATTTAAGGGCCTCTTTCCAATTTGGGAGATTTTCTATCATTTTCTATTATTTATTAATAACTTGTTATAAAGAAACAATTGATTAACCAGCAAATAATTTATAAAACAAAGTACAAATAGAGCTCAAAAAATAGCATAACCCTAACCTTAACTATCATTTCTACCTTTCACAGGCATGTTTATGATGGCATTTATGCTTAATAATTTACATTCTTTAAAAATATGCTATAATATAAGCAGTTTTCCATACTTCTACACAATCTTTAAAATTATCATATTCTTAAGGACTTTTCTACTTTTTGGATGTTAAGTATAGATTATTTAACATAAAGCTTCCCTGTTTGCAAGGCAGGAACAGAGGCACAGACGTAGAGGATGACTTGTGAACATGGAGGGGAAGGAGAGAGTAGGAGAAGCTGAGACAGCAGCACTGATATATATACACTGCTGCTGCTGAGTCGCTTCAGTCATGTCTGACTCTGTGCGACCCCATAGACGGGCAGCCCATCAGGCTCCCCGTCCCTGGGATTCTTCAGGCAAGAACACTGGAGTGGACTGCCATTTCCTTCTCCAAGGCATGAAAGTGAAAAGTGAAAGTGAAGTCGCTCAGTCATGTCCGACTCTTCGTGACCCCATGGACTGCAGCCTACCAGGCTCCTCTGCCCATGGGATTTTCCAGGCAAGAGTACTGGAGTGGGGTGCCATTGCCTTCTCCTATATACACTACTACATGTGAAACAGATAGCTACTAGGAAGCTGCTATTCAGCACCAGCAGCTCAGCTCTGTGCTCTGTGATAACCTACAGGGGGTGGGGGCTGTGCAGAGGAGGGAGGTTTAGGAGGAGGGGACATACATATACTTATAGCTGATTCACGCGTTGTATAGCAGAAATACAACACTGTAACGCAATTATCTTCCAATTAAAAAAAATAAAATGAAGGTTCCAAGTTTGAACTTCTGTATAATTCTTGGAATACAGTATCAAATTACTTTCCAGCTAAGGTTGCAACTATTACAATGTTATTAGCAATGGATAGATGTACTATTTTCACTATATTCTCAACAGCACTGAATATCTTTCATATGCTTTTTACATATGTGAAAATGGTCTTTATTATTGTGTTAATATACATATCTTTACTATGTATGAGAGTGATTATTTTAAGAGAAATTTACTAGTTCCCTTTTCATAATTTTTTTTTATTGGAGCATAGTTGCTTTATACTGTTGTGTATGTCATTGTACAGCAAAGTGAATCAGCCATACATCGACATACACCCCCTTTTTCTGGGATTTCCTTCCCATTTAGGTCATTTTTAATCTACGTCTTTGCTAATTTTTCTATTTGGTGCTTTCGTGTTTGCTTCATAGATTTGCACAGGTTATTCATCTGATATAAATAATAACTTTTATCACTTTGTATAGATGTTATTCAGAGAAGGCAATGGCATCCCACTCCGGTACTCTTGCCTGCAAAATCCCATGGACAGAGGGGCCTCATAGGCTGCAGTCCACGGGGTCACGAAGAGTCGGACACGACTGAGTGTCTTCACTTTCACTTTTCTACTCCAGTGTTCTTGCCCTGGAGAATCCCAGGGACAGGGGAGCCTCGTGGGCTGCCATCTATGGGGTTGCAGAGTTGGAAACAACTGAAGCGACTTAGCAGCAGCAGCAGCATAGATGTTATTAATTTTTCTAAAATATTAGAAACAGTTTATAGATACTCCCTTATTACCACCAAACTAGAATGGTCCCTTTTAACTCTAGTTCTTACAGTTATGTCACACATTAAATATGGACCTAACACTTTAGATCACTGGCTTGATTTTTCCTAGACTATACAGTTTAAAGAGTACATAGTAAGTCCTACCTTAAAGTAATCATTCTTTTTCAGACTTTCAAGGAAGCCAGCCCAGAGTGGTGACGTAGTCACAGGGGATTTTTGGAGTCAGAAAAATGTGGGCTACATTTGGAGCATAAGATCTCAAATCCATGAGCCTACATGGAAAAGACAGAATTTTTATTATTCAGTTACTTTCTTTCCATTTAACCACATTCAAGAACTAGGTGACTGGACATATGGGTATGTGAACATTTATAATACTCTAAATTTTATGAAAAAAATATGACTTTAATTCCAAGTTTCTTAATCTCTACAGATTACTAAAAATTATAAAGGGGAAACAAATAACAGAAAACAAAAATTCTTATTTTCCTGAAAGAGATTTCTCTTCTCACTGATTAAAAACTAGAAATTTAAACTTGGTTCTTGCTTGCTTAAAAAAGTTGCAAAAGGTTTCTTGTCTAACACAATTATAAATGAATTAAGCATGGTCTTAGGAATAGTAAAGGGAGGATATCACTTCATTTTAAGAGTCCTTTGATTAAAAATATAATAAATGCACAAGGCAAAATAATTCTAATAGGGAGCTTCCCTGATTACTCTGGAGAAAACTATTGCCACCAATTCCTTGCATATCCTTTCAGAAGCAATCTTTGCCCTCAAGCAGATATGTGTGCGTGTGCGTACATATATCCTCCTACTTCATCCCCTTCATCACTGAATGGCAACACACACACTGCTCTGAACCTTGCTTTTCTCTTAGTGATATGCCCTGGAGATGATTGCATACAAACAAATAACATTTATCCATCCCACTGCATGGACAGACCATAATTTATCCAACTATTTTTCTACTAGTAGACATTTAAGTATTTTCCAGTCTTCTGCTACTATAAGCAATGCTTTCACGAGTATCTTCACACATCTTTGTGCACAAGTAAAATATATGGAGGATAAATTTCAGGAACTGAAAATGCTGAGCAGCAGGGTTTATGCATTTTAAATATTATGGAAAGTGATAAACTGTTCTAGGAGACTGAATCAACTCATAATCCTATCAATAATGTTTGAGGGTACCTCTTTACGTATTTTTACAAACCTCGTATTTGTTATCAAACTTCTGGATACTTGTCAATCAAATGGTGAAAAACATTACCTTGTAGTTTTAAACTGCAATCCTTTTATTATGAGCAAGTGTTAACATTTTTCATAAAAATCATTTGTATTTCCTTTTCTCTGGACTATCTGTTAATGGTTTCTGATCATTTTTGATTGACTACTACTATTTTTTTCACTTTGAATTGTAGCAATGCTATATCCTAGATAAAGCAACTTTTGTCATTTACTAGTTTTACTTTTACTCTTTGTCATTTAAACTGCAAGGATATTTTACACTTTCTCCAGGTCAACTATATTTTGACTATATTTATGGGGTTTTTCCCACATAGAAATGTTTTAATTTTTATATAATCAAATTTATCAACCTTTTATTGTTTCCAGTTTCAAGTCATGCTTAGGAAGGACTCTCTTACTCATACTTTCATAAATTTTCCTACACTTTCTTCCAAATTTTATGGTTTTGTTTTTTTCACTTAAATATTTGGTCCAAGTGGAATTTATTTTGGCATAGATGTAATAACTTTTTCAGCTGGACACACAGTTCTTTTTTTTTTTTTGGACACATAGTTCTATCATCCCTTACAGAATAATCCATTTTGCCTTATTTCAAATACCACATCTTACTACATTCTTAACACATTAACAGAGTGTATTTCTAGATTTCTAAGTTGTGTCATTACTCTGGGAAGAGCCCTTTGACATTAAGGAAGAAAATTAAATTTTCTGGTTCAACATTACCAACTTCATGCCCAATTCATGGGCTCGGTACTGGGGATGACAAGGAGGAGGCAGCTTGTATCCACTCCGCCGGTCCGGCACAAACCTCTGTTGCACCAACTGTGCATACAGACATTTAGTGAAAGTGACCTGGACATTGGGACACAAAATATGTGAATGTCTTTCTGAAATTAAAATGCTTGACTATCATTTCACAGTTAACAACAATAACTTCATTTATGAGCTTCATATTCAGATAAATGCAAAGAAGACTCAACCTATTTACTGTCTACACTTTTTAGTAACAGCTTTACAGAGATATAATTCACACACCATAAAATTTACCTTCACTGTCTATATTTAGTTGTCACTAAGGGATGGGAATACCAGAGCACCTGACCTGCCTCTTGAGAAACCTATATGCAGGTCAGGAAGCAACAGTTAGAACTGGACATGGAACAACAGACTGAGTCCAAATAGGAAAAGGAGTATGTCAAGGCTGTATATTGTCACACTGCTTATTTAACTTATATGCAGAGTACATCATGAAAAACGCTGGGCTGGAGGAAGCACAAGCTGGAATCAAGACTGCTGGGAGAAATATCAATAACCTCAGATATGCAGATGACACCACCCTTATGGTAGGAAGTGAGGAGGAACTAAAAAGCCTCTTGATGAAAATGAAAGTGGAGAGTGAAAAAGTTGGCTTAAAGCTCAACATTCAGAAAACGAAGATCATGGCATCTGGTCCCATCACTTCATGGGAAATAGATAGGCAAACAGTGGAAACAGTGTCAGACTTTATTTTTTTGAGCTCCAAAATCACTGTAGATGGTGACTGCAGCCATGAAATTAAAAGACGCTTACTCCTTGGAAGAAAATTTATGACTAACCTAGACAGCATACTGAAAAGCAGAGACATAATTTACCAACAAAGGTCCGGCTAGTCAAGGCTATGGTTTTTCCTGTGGTCATGTATGGATGTGAGAGTTGGGACTGTGAAGAAAGCTGAGTGCTGAAGAATTGATGCTTTTGAACTGTGGTGTTGGAGAAGACTCTTAGAGTCCCTTGGACTGCAAGGAGATCCAACCAGTCCATTCTGAAGGAGATCAGCCCTGGGATTTCTTTGGAGGGAATGATGCTAAAGCTGAAACTCCAGTACTTTGGCCAACTCATGTGAAGAGTTGACTCATTGGAAAAGACCCTGATGCTGGGAGGAATTGGGAGCAGGAGGAGAAGGGGATGACAAACGATGAGATGGATGGATGGCATCACTGACTCGATCAATGTGAGTCTGAGTGAACTCCAGGAGATGGTGATGGACAGGGAGGCCTGGCATGCTGCAATTCATGGGGTTGCAAAGAGTCGGACACGACTGAGTGACTGAACTGAACTGAACTGAAGGTAATTCAAATCATTAGTTACATTACATGGCAATTTTGGCAGGTAGATGATAAAGAATAATTCTTAATTCTCTGGAGCAAATGAAATGTTTTATTGCTAAGAAAGATATTACTGCTCAAATAGGGAAAATTTGGTCAGAAATAGCTAGGAAACATTGAGACATAAAATAGGAAGTCAGGTCTCTTATAGTCTTCCTCTTCTGGATATGAGAAAAGAAAAAAATCAAGGATATGAAACCAGTCAATCCTAAATGAAATCAACCCTGAACATTCATTGGAAGGACTGGTGCTTAAGTTGAAGCTCCAATACTTTGGCCACCTAATGTGAAGAACTAAATCACTGGAAAAGACCTGGATGATGGGAAAACTGCGGACAGAAGGAGAAAGGGGGCAGCAATGGATGAGATGGTTGGATGGCATCACCAACTCTATGGACATGAGTTTGAGCAAGCTCAGAGAGATGGTGAAGGACTGGGAAGCCTGGTGTGCTGCAGTCCATGAGACTGCAAAGTTGGACATGACTTAGCGATTGAACAATAACTGGACAGACTAGCGAAACAAACAACATAAAGTCTATATTAACTTGCTATGAGGAAACAGAATATTCCCAATTTTTTCCTAGTGAACAATTAAAATAATGTTCAACATTCCTTTCAGTGAGAGAAACTAAATGACCAAGAGAGCTATCTTACCGATGTCATTATTCGTGTTTCAGGCAAGAATGTCTTGAAAATACGACAGGCCCGCAGGTCAATGGGGTCCCGGAGGTAAAACGCTTGGACTCCTGCCGCCACCAATCTGGGGCGCTGCTTCAGCACTGCTGCAATGCCAGCTGGGAGGAAGCAGTGTGCTTGATGAAGGGAGGATTTAATTTTTTCTGGGTACCTGTGACAGGTAACATAATCACTTTTATTTTATGATACAACAGAGTTTATTTTCTTGGGCTCCAAAATCACTGTAGATGGTGACTACAGCCATGAAATTAAAAGACGTTTACTCCTTGGAAGAAAAGCTATGACCAACCTAGACAGCATATTAAAAAGCAGAGACATTACTTTGCCAACAAAGGTCCATCTAGTCAAAGCTATGGTTTACAGTAGTCATGTAGAGATGTGAGAGTTGGACCATAAAGAAAGCTGAGCACCGAAGAATCGACGCTTTTGAAGTGTGGTGTTGCTGAAGACTCTTGAGAGTCCCATAGAATGCAAGATCAAACCAGTCCATCCTAAAGGAAATCAGTCCTGAATATTCACTGAAAGGACTGATGCTGAAGCTGTACCTCCAATATACTTTGGCCACGTGATGTGAAGAATTGACTCATTAGAAAAGACACTGATGCTGGGAAAGACTGAAGGCAGGAGAAGGGGACGACAGAGGATGAGATCGTTGGATGGCATCACTGACTCAATGGACAGGAGTTTGAGCAAGCTCCGGTAGCTGGTGATGGACAGAGAAGCATGGAGTGCTGCAGTCCACAGGGTTGCAAAGAATCAGACACAGCTGAGCAACTGAACTGAACTGAACTGATGTAAATGTCTAGGATTCTTATACCATTTACTTTCCTGTTAACATTTTATCTTGTCTTGGTTCATCAGGAGTGAGATGAAAAGAGTAACAACTCTCTTGTCACCCTTGGGAATTCCCTGGTGGTCTACTGGTCGGGATTTGGCGCTTTCACTGGCAGCAACAACCCAGGTTCATTCCCTAGTTGGGGAACTAAGATTTCCATGCTGAGTGGCAAAAAAAAAAATTGTTTAAAAAAGATACTCTATATACTAAAGACTACAGGTAGGAAAAGAGAGAAAGAAAAAGCGAAAGAAATGGAAAATAAAGAAAAGGGATTAAGGTGGTCCAATAAAAACAAAATGAAAACATTACTACTACACTGAAAAGAAAAATCAGAATTTATTCTCCTAAAAAATGGTACAAAGTGTACTGAAGCAAAGCTAAAAGAGATTATTATTTAATACTGTTATGATGTGAATAGTACTAAACATTTAATAGGTACTCAAATTTGAATGGCTGAACTAATACTTATTAGACTAAGGTGTTCTCTTCTGAATAGAACCTAATGTGCTCCAACTAAGTCAGAGAATCCCATACATACACCCAGAATCAGAGAAAAATCCTGAACAGATTGTGCTCACTCAAATTTTCATCTCTAAAGGTCCGAAAATTTTTATCTGTGGATCTACATAATACTTGGCCATACTCTCTAAGGTAAATAAATGCAAAAACATTGGGCCTATGACCTTCAAATGGCAACTAAAAGATACATCTGTTTCTCCATTTTAAAACACATGAAGTTTAATTTGTTGGTCAATTTCACAAAGGATGGAGACAGAATGAAAATCAGCACTATCTAGGTGAAAGAAATGCTTAGATTCAACAAAAGACTTGAGCAACATGAGTCAAAAGGCTTCTTGACTAGCAGTGAAAGTGTCAGTTTTCTTACCCTCTGATGCGTCTATTCACAGCAGCTCGTACAGATTCTGAAGCCAGAATTTTTTCTGGGTGTGTTGAGATTATACTCAGTGCTTGTGAGATTGTTGGGGGTGTCGTAGGTAACCAGGATACTGTTCCAGATTTCTTTGGTGCAGGAATAATGCACAATTCCCTTGGTGGAAAAATACCTGCAAAGTGATATAGTTTCCATACTTGGCATTGACAAAATCCAGGTACATATGAAAATGATGCAACATGGTTTCACCTCTGTAAATTTTCTAAACTTGGATATACTTACCCTGTTGGCACTATTATCAGGATCCAACCATTTAGGGAGAAAGTCGGCAGCTTCTATTAACAAGAATTCACCATCATTGTCTTCGATCCTAACACAAAAGAAATTTCAACTTTGAATTAAAAGAAGTACATATTTGCTAATAATCAAACCAGATTTGTTCTAATACATTTTTGCCCTAATCTTAGTAAATAAATATATGAGTATATACCATACATTTCTATAATTATGTAGATTTCTATAATTAAGCAAAATGTTTCAAGATACCATTAAGTACTGAAGGGAGATGCTGCTAAAACTGTAAGGAGGAATTCAAGAGTGATAAGGAGAAAAAAATAAGTACATAAATAAATAGCAGTAGAAAAAAAATGTGAAAAATATACCAAGTACATAGTCTTCAAAAGAAAAAAAGAAAAAAATCACATACAGCCAAGATTAGGAAAACCTTTATGGAGGAAGTACTATTGGGCCCTGAAAGATACTTCTGTTTTGCCTCATCTGTATCACTTTTAAAAATTTAAATTTCTGGGTATGTAATACAGTCACATGATTAAAACTTTTAAAAATACATAAATAGTTATACAATGAAAAAGTCTCCTTGCTATGTTTGTGTCTAACGTGCCCAACCCCTCCACCATTGTTACTTCTGGTTTATCCTTCTAGAGTTTGCAAGTGTAAAGTAGTCAATAGGAATAAAAACTTTTTTCTTCTCCTGTTGCATGAATACTATATCTATTGTCCCAGATTATTTTCACTTTTAGTGGGTGGAGATACAATATATCCAGAAAAAGGAGAGATGCTTTGGGGAGTGGGAACAGCATAAGCAAAACTATGGAGGTGGCATTTAAGGTAGAGATTGGAAGACTGACAACAAATTAAAAAAAAAAAAAAAAGAACTAGAAAAGCACAGTTATATCATTTTGTGAAGAGCTTTAAATGTTGGCAGAAGCCAGTGAGAATGAGTTTAATTTTATAAACAAAACAAATGAAAGATTTTAGAGTAGGGAAGTAAAATGGTTTGAGCCCTACTTTAGGAATATTAATCTGGCAGAGACATAGAGGAAAAACGTCTTTCTTTTTCTAATAAAAAAAAAAACTGACAAGACAGTAGATGCTTATTAAAAGAGCTTTAGAGGCCTAGTGGGTAAGTATGACCCATCACTGCATATATAAATATCAGAATCAGCATATGAAAGGCACCGCCCCCTCCTTATTACTCTAGTAAAGATATAAACTACCATATTTGTGCCTTTTTATTGAAAATTCTACCATTTATTTAAAAAGTATGGCTACCTATTTGTAGGTGTGGTAATAGTGTTGCATTATCTCTTAAGTTTACGTCCTAAAGTATTTAAAAATCAAATGGTATAATACTGGAGGTTTGTTTTAAAACACTCTTGCTTCCCTGGTGGCTCAGTTGTTAAGAGTCAGTCTGCCAATTGGGAGACTTGGGTTTGATCCCTGATCCAGGAAGATTCCATATGCCCACAGAGCAACTAACTTGAGAATGACAGAGAATTATCAGTTCCTATAATATTTAAAAACTGAATTACAATGCATTATTATCTACTTTGCTTCCTATCCATACAATTGTTCACTGATGTCTCTTTAAATTTCTTCTGTCTACAGTTGCTCAAAAAAAAAAAAAGCTATAGAGGAAGACACAGAGAAATCTGTGAAATACATACATATATATATATATATATATATACACACACATATATACACGCACATATGAATTTCTGTTTAAGACACAGAAATTTGATAGTGATTACTTTTGGGAAATCAGAGCAGTACACCCTTTTGTATTGCTTGAATTTTATTTACCATGTGTATTTGTTCTTTTATAACAAGAATTAAAAAAGAAGAGAAAACCTAAACTAAGCAGGTTTTGTGTGAAATTTTTGGAAGTTAAACTCTCGGATGATACTTTAATTCTTCTTTAAGAAAAGGAACTCACCAGCAAAAAGGAAGAAAACACAGAAGTCACATTTAAAATCTATATCTCAAATCTGTACAATTTCCACCAGCTACAGAAAAAAAATTACTAAATGGATAAAAATGTAGTGATTTTCAATAATAGAATTTCTTAAGAATTACTATTTTTTGGTGAAGCTGGCTTTTTTTTTTTATTTTTATTTTTTAATTGGTGGAAAACTGCTTTACAATGTTTTGTCGGTTTGTGCAATACAACACAAATCAGTCATAATTACATATACGTGTGTGTGTGTGTGTGTGTGTGTGTGTGTGTGTGTGTGTGTGTGTGATACACATCTCCCTCCCTCTGGAGCCTCCCTCCCTTCCCCTTACCCCATCCCTCTAGGCCATCACAGAGCACGAGGCTGGGTTCCCTATGTTATACAGCAACTTCCCACTATCTATCTGCCTTACACATAATAGTGCATGCATGTCAACGCTACTGTCTCAATTCATCCCATCCTCACCGTCCCTCTCTTTAGCCACAAGTCTGTTCTCTACTAGCTTCATCAGTGCCATTTTTCTAGATTCCATACATATGCATTACTATGATACTTGTTTAAGAATTATTAATAAAACTATAATACCTTGCTACTAACTCTGGAAATTCTTTTGTAATTTGCTTCACTATATAAACAATAAACCATTCATCCTCAATGTTATCCCCAAACTTTGTCATGCCAAATATATGAGCAGGAACATCTCCTAAAAACAAGAGAAAAGCAATGATATAATCAAATAAATTTATCAGTTCAAATAAAAGTACAAGCAATCATTCAATTAAACAAATTGTTAATGACTGGCTATGCTCCAGGAGTATGGCCATATACTGGGAGCTAGGGTTGCATTCCTGAACAAGATATAAGAAGCTTACTCTTGAAGAGCTTAGAGTCTGGACAACAGGAGACAGACAACCAATCACAAAACAAGATGATGAACAGAGGTATACACGGAGGGCTACATGGTCATAAAGTACGTGATATCTGAGCTATGGAGGAATAACCACAGTAGGCTTTCCAGAAAGAACATGTGCATGTGTAAAGGCACAGAGGCATGACAGATGATTGTGTGTTCTGGGAGTATCAGCAGAAATTTTCAAATAAGTGCATTATCCAAAAACATGTAGAACTTAAACAATATACTCAGATAGCCAATGGGTCAAAGAAGTCGTAAGGGGAATTAGAAAATATTGGGAGGCTAATGAAAACCAGGGTTTCCTTGGTGGCTTAGACAGTAGAGAATCTACTTGCAATGCGGGAGACCCAGGTTCAATCCCTGGGTGGGGAAGATCCTCTGGAGGAGGAAATAGCAACCCACTCCAGTATTCTTGCCCAGAGAATTCCATGGACAGAGGAGCCTGGCAGGTTACAGTCCATGGGGTTGCAAAGAGTCAGACACACTACTGACCAACTAACACTTTCACTTCAACACTTTCAATGAAAACCAATACAACAAACCAAACATATGGGATACAGTGAAAGCAGTGCTAGGAGGAAGTTTACAGTCATAAAAGATCTCAGATCAACAACATAGCTTTATTCCTTAAGGAACTATAAAAAGAAGAACTAAACTGCAAGCTAGAGGGAGGAAATAATGAAGATTAGAGCAGAGATCAATGAAATAAAGAATAGGAAAACAATATTTTAAAAAATCAACTAAACTTGAGTTGGTTTGCTTAAAACATCAACAAAATTGACAAAACATTAGATGAACTAAGTAAAACAGACTCAAATAGCTAAAATCAGAAATGAAAGAGGGAATGTCACAACCTATGCCACAGAAATAAAAATTCTAAGGAAACACAATGAACAACTGTATACCAATAAACTGGATAACTTAGAAGAAATGCGTTAAATTCCTGGAAACACACAACTTATCAAGACTGGAACACACAGAAGTAGAAAACCTGTACATATCTATAAAAGTAAGAAAAGTGACTTAATAATCAGAAACTTTTCAACAAAGAAAAGCCCAGGACTAGATGACTTCACTGGAAAATTCTACCAAATATTTAAAGAAGAATTAACATTAAAAAAAAAAACAACACTGAAGAGGAGGAAACATTCCCAAACTTATTTTATGAGGCCAGCATGAGCCAACGAAACACTTGCAATCTAATTCAACAAGATGTTAAAAGGATAGTACACCATGACCAAGTGAGATTTATTCCTAGAATGCAAGGATGGTTTGACACAGGAAAACCAGCTGACGTAATATACCATATTAACAGAATGAAGGTCAGGCAAGTGTACTGTGGAGTGTCTCAAGACCTGCCACGGCAAAAAAAAAAAGTGCCACACAGGTGGGACAAACTGCCCAACCAACTCCTCTCCCTACTCCAGATCTCCCAAGTTTCTTCAACTAGAGAAGCTCCAGTTAGAGTGCCTTCATTTTTATCTACCTTACATAGTAAAGGCTTCCTTTGGGGCTCAGCTAGGAAAGAATCCTCCTGCAATGAGGGAGACCTGGGTTCAATCCCTGGGTTGGGAAGATCCTCTGGAGAAGGGAAAGGCTACCCACTGGAGAATTCTCTGGCCTAGAGAATTCCATGGACTGTATAGTCCATGGGGTCACAAAGAGTCGGACACAACTGAGTGACTTTCACTTTACATATTAAACTTCAATTTTAATTTCATCCAGAAGCAATGCAGAACTGTTGCAGGGTGTTAGACAGGAGAGTGACATGATCAGATTCGTTTTATAAAGGTAACTGTCAACACTGTCAGGAACTGGAGACATTGGGACCAGAGAGATTAGTTAGGGGGCCACCGTAGTCTTCCAGATGAAGAGGGCTTAGACCCTAGCCAAACAGATGTGAGGAAGGGTCAGATTTCAGGGGCAATAACAGTAGGATTTAGTGCCTGTGGAACATGGTGAAGTGAGGATTTGAGGATGATTTTGAATTACTAACAATCTTGACTACTAGGTAGATAGTAATACCATTAAGCAAGACAAGAAAACACTGTGTAAAAATTATTTTTGAGAAAAAAGATAGGGAATTAGTTTTGGCCATATTATGCTAATGGGACAGTGTTCTTGCCAATAAATATCACACATATCAGTGATAAGGCATTCAATGAAATTAACGTTTTACATTTGGCAACTGCTAGCCAAAAGGTAACAGAGAAGCACCAAAATGAGCCAGAATGAAGGAATCACAAGATGTCAGGCCACTGATATGAAATAAGACCCCACAGAAGTTGTTGTTGCATGAGTAGAGCCTTGGTAAGTTATCCATGACTCATTTCAGTAAAGTTATAAGAAATGAGATGACAAAGTGCCATTATTTGGCCACAAGTCAGATCTCATGCACTGACAATACAGGGAAGTAGTGAAGGAATGTCAGAATGCTTCTGTGTGGAAAATAGTGGTTACTCAGCTCAATTATTTCTCTTTATAAGCCAAGCAGAGCCACTCTTAGACCCTTAGCAAAACAACTATTTGAAACAAGGCAGCCTAGTAAACACACTATCAAGACCGGGGAATACAGAGTAACAGCTGAAAGAACTATGGTTAAAGAAGCCAGCCTGAACCTGTTTAGTGTAGGCACCTAGATATATGATGGCATAGTAAAGTTCAAAAGGAAAGCCATGGCTTGATAACGTTGAGTAAAGTAGATCCTAAGATAATGACTGTTAGAAAGCTTTCATCAACATGAATTTTTTTTTAATTTTTTAAGTTCAAGAGATTAACTGAATTTCAGCAAATACCATAAATAGTTCAGGACATAAGTCTCCTGACAACACTGAATGAACTGTGGACTATCACACATCACTGGTGTCAGAATGACATTAAAAGTCACATGTATCAAAGCAAAATAAGCAAAAGAACCTTACCTTTCCCAGGTTTATATTTGAGATTGAAAGGCTGATTCTGCCAGATATAGGGGACCAGCATAGGTGCAAACTGGGTCATTATCCTCTCAATGTACTTTTGAAGGATCTCTCTGTGTTCTTCTGGGTCCCCTGGTTTATCTGGTATCAGGAACAGGCGATACTCTACGGTGTCTTCCACTGTAGCAAACTTCATATTTTCCTCCATTCTTCTTTGAAAGTTACATTTAAAGTTTCAATAATATAAACCATATAGAATAATGTAGAAGTAATATCCTAGTCCCTGAACTATGCTAGGCAATTCCATTAACATTGTTTCCCCAAATTCAATGATTCACATACCATCATCATGATTTTTGCATTGACCACAAATCAACTATGGTAACACTTATTCAATATTCTTTTAATGACAGTTTTATATTAAAAGAATTCTTAATATACAATAAATGGAAATCCAATACCACATTCCCAAACTAATAAATAAGCATTAGGAATAAAATAAAAAATGTTTGCCCTTGCATTATCAGTGGTGTGTATAACACACTTTTGGAAACACTGCAATAACATCTTTTGAAACACTATCAAAAGTCCCAGGTCTGCCGAAAGTCCCAGTTGTGTTCTGGGCATTTCATTTTCTCTTTCTGTGGCTTTTCCCTTAATTGGAGAATGAGACTGTTATCTGTCATCTCTATAATCCTTCCCTAGTTAAACTTTTAATATTTAAATGTTCTTAAGCACAATCTCCCCTCCTCTGCAGAATTTAAATCTTTCCCATTGTGTGGGATAGAGGAATTTAAAACTACAAAACATTCATTCCTATCATTTTACCCCCAAATAATCTGCCCAGGGCTCTTGATCCTACAACTATCTGTTCTAAAATTTCCCCCTTTTCAGGTTTCAGAGGGTATAGCTCTGGGATGTTAGGAGATGGTGAATAACTATTTTCTAAAGGTTTCGCTTACATACAAAAGTACTAGTTCACTATTGTTGCCAGGTGAGGCTTGGTACGGAGAAGGCAATGGCAACCCACTCCAGTACTCTTGCTGGAAAATCCCATGGATGGAGGAACCTAGTGGGCTGCCGTCTATGGGGTCGCACACAGTCGCACACGACTGAAGCGACTTAGCAGCAGCAGCACGCAGCAGCAGCAGCAGAGGCTTGGTGAAAGAAAAAACTGCGCTGGATCGTCCACTTCACGGCTGCAATTCGATTTTCAGACTTGTTTTTCTAACGAATTGGTAAAATGAGGTCCAGAGGAACCTGCATCTTCCATCCAGACATTCTTTCACTACAGACTGTCCAAATCATCATTTGGCCTTTAACCCAAGCGCCTGCGTGCTAAGTCGCTTCAGTCGTGTCCGATTCTTTGCGACCCTAAGGATTGGGAATTCATGGGCTTCTCCAGGCAAGAATACTGGAGTGGGTTGCCATTTCTTTCTCCAGGGGATCTTCCCGATCCAGGGATTGAACTTGGGTCTCCAGCATTGTAGGCAGACGCTTTACAATCTGAGGCACCAGGGAAGCCCTCTAGTGACAGGGCTAGAAGGGACTTTTGAGACCACGCAGGCTAACTCCACACTGTATATATGAGAAAACTGGGAGCACAGCAAGAGGAGCAACCAAGCAACAGAGGCCTGGCTCGGAGTCTAGGGGCTCCTTACTTAGACTAGGCTCTCTCCTTCACCCAACAAATGAAGCAAATTCCGCTTACGGTCCTGGGCCTGGGCCTCTTCGGCACGTCTTTGTTGCAGCACCTTTCCTCAGCCGTCTCTCCTACCTAGTGAGCTGGTGGGGAACTGCCAGCAGTAGCCACAGCCAGGCCCAGGATGCGTCCACACGTTCGTCTGGAACCAGAACCCCGAGGAAACGCCGAAAGTCAGAAACGACTCAGCCTCGGAACCCCGGGCCGTCGTACCGAGGCACGTCGGCGGAAGCATTAGGCGAGTGCTCCTGTGATATCGTCACTTCCCGCCCCCACGGGCAAGCCGGAAGACTAGGGAGGTGGGGACCCTGGGAAAGTGGCGATCTGGAGTCTAGGAAACGGGGCGTGACGGGGCCGGAAGGTGGCGGGAGGGGGCCGAGCCGGAGCGGGCGCGAGGGCCAGGCTTGGGAGGCCCCCACCCTGGCTTGTCCGCCCCCCGCCGCGGTGAGGAGGAAGAGGAGAATGACCTCCAGATACACTAGGAAGGCGGTGCCACAGAACTTGGAGTTGTGAGTGAACTGCTAGCTACTCCAGCCCAGGCCGGGGGGTGCCGAGGAGGGTCGCAGGCGCGCTGGGGACCCTTCCTGCCCAGTCCCATGCTCCTTTTACCTTTTCCAGGGTGAGGGAAAAGAAAATCTTTGGAATTCTCTCCTACCAGCTTTGCCGGACGTTGGCCCTTCTGTTTCCTTCTCCAGCTAATAAGGGCATGTTACTTGTACTGTCCCAGAAACTTGGTCTGTTTGGCCTGCACTTGAGCTTAGGGACTTGGTACCCTAAGGCATTTTGTAGTTTCCACGTTTTCCATGCCCTAGTGTCAATGGCCATTGACAACTCGTGAAGCTGTTAATAGCTGAATGCTACAAGAAAGTTAACTACGTCTGGTGCCAACCACAGTGCAAAGCTACTTATATGCATTAGCTCACAGCTCTATCAATAAGGATACCAGATAGGAACTATTATTATTTTGCACAGATAAAGAGCCCAGGTTTAAAGGTTGTAGCATGCCAGAGATCACAGGGCCAAAGGTGGTGGAGCTGAAGTATAAACCTGTTGTCTAATTTTGAAGCTTGTGGTCATAACCATTACACATAACTGCCTCCTCACCTCTGCAACTTAGTGTCAGAATCCTTGAGGATCAGTTTTGCTTTTGAGACTTTAGAGAGCAAGTGTGCTGTATGCTAAGTCACTTCAGTCTTCTCCAACTCTTAGATACTCTCTGGATTGCCATAGAGGCTCCTCGGTCCATGGGATTTTTCCAGGCAAGAATACCGGAGTGGGTTGCCATGCCCTCCTCCAAGGGATCTTCCCGATGCGGGGATGGAACCTGGGTTTCCCATACTGCAGGCAGATTCTTTACCATCTGAGCCACCAGGGAAGCCCAGAGAGCAAATATTTCTGGCTTAAAGACCCACCTCCCTCCCCTAGTGAAATGTTGTAATTTAGAAAGAAATGATAATATCATATATTTGTTAATACTTTAGACTTCCTTGGTGGTTCAGACTGTACCGACGGTAAAGCGTCTTGCTTACAATGAGGGAGACCTGGGTTTGATCCCTGGGTCGGGAAGATACAAAGGAAATGGCAACCCACTCCAGTACTCTTGCCTGGAAATCCCATGGACGCAGGAGCCTGATAGGCTACAGTCCATGGGGTCGCAAAGAGTCACACACGACTGAGCGACTTCACTTTCACTATCCTTTCAAAAATACTTTCACATCTTCATTCTTGTGACAACTCTGTAAGATGAGTATGATTATCTTAAGTTTTTCAGCAGATGAAATATAGGAAAGGTACATACCTTAAGATTATATAACCAATAGGTTTTGAGCTTGGGCTTTTCAACCCCGAATACCAATTTTTTTTCCTCCACTGAACTGTGTAATTTTAACAACCATACATTTATTAACTATTACCTATACAGAGCAATAACAGGCATGGTATTTTCAGTCACATATGGGTTTCTGTTTGTACTCTTTTCTAGCCTTATTAACTTTAGGCAAATTAATAAATTTTTGAGCTTTCACTTATGCAATATAGGCTAAGACCTTATCTAAAAGTGATGGCATAGAGCCTGACACATAGTAGGTCCTCAGTAAGTGGTAATTTCCTTGTCCCTTCCCACCTCTATTTGGTACAATAGCCATAACAAAGAAAATCAGTCTATGATCTTTCCTTGCCTTTCAGAAGCTTGTTATCTGTTAAATAATAGGATAGAACCCAGAAGTGACTCAGTTAAGCTTTTTAGGAACTAGGAAGAAGAAAGTCATTTCCCAATCTAGGGAGCAGGGCTTAGCCAAAAACCTGCTTTTATAATTAACTCTGACCATTATGAGAGTGAAAAAAAGTATCATTTATGGAAAAAAATTGTTGATTGCATTTATTGGACTGGAAATTATTGACCCAGTATGGTTATGTTGTTGCTGTTTAGTCATCTGACTCTTTGCGACTCCATGGACTGTAGCCCACCAGGCTCCTCTGAACATGGGATGTCCCAGGCAGGAATACTGGAGTGGCTTGCCATTTCCTTCTCCAGGGGATCTTCCCGACCCAGGGATCAAACCTGCGTTCTCTGCCTTGGCAAACAGATTCTTTACCACTGAACCACTTGGTTATGTTACTTGTTCTCTATTGTTGATTTCATACTCCCTGAAGATAACTCTCCCAAAAGATGATTGTCTAGAAGTGTCAGAATAATGTGAATAATGACAATAATGAAGATTATATGCATTTAAATAACAGTATATTAAAGGTACTTTTCCCTTTTGGTGTTATAATGATAATTTGCTTTGAAGAATTAACTTTAGTTTTCTAATAGTTCCAAATTATAGATATTAAAAAGATTTTGGCATAAGCATACAGCTTGACATTTTAAAAATGATAAATCTGGAGTATAATTGTATAGTGAATAATATAATAACCTACTCATCACCTACATTAAAACAGTTATCAAAATTTTAATATATTTCCTTCATATTTCATCTGTATATTTTTTTCAGCCTGTCATCTGTGAAATATTGGAAAACCCCAGACATCATTTCACCCCATATGCTTCATTTTGCATTTCTAAAAATTATATATATATTCTTATTTAATAACCATAAATCTGTGATCAAAGTTAATATATCTTTGGTATTATCTAATTGTTACTTCATAACCAAATTTCTCTGACAGACTAAAATATGTCTTAAGTTTCTATTTCATTGCTGGAATCCACATTTCTGATCTCCGCCACTGTTTCAAAGACAAGCTTTTGGTTATAAGATCATTTAATGAGAGAAGAAAAAAGCTCTCCACTAATTCAGCTCCACCATTTGACAAATAATTTAAAGTACAAGCTCTGCTAAGTAGGTCTTTATATACAAAAATGGTACAATTTATTAAAATCTCAAACTATTCATCTGCTCTGAGCAGCCTCAGACAGACTATTTGGATTTGAATCCTGGCTCCATCACTTACTAGCCATATGACCTTAAGCAAGTTACTTAATCCTTCAGTGCCTCACTTTCCTTTCTTGTGAAATAAGAGTATTACATTTATAATACACATTTGCATATTAAAAGCCCTGGGAAAACCTATTGTAAAGAAACCTGTGTAACTTTGTTTAACCTACCAAGTTATTTGACTATAGCATTTTGTGGGGAAAGAAAGTCTGCTATAGATGATTAGGACTGGGACATACAATAATTGACCCCATAGTTTATTCTGAGGCTTCCCTAGTGGCTCAGATGGTAAAGAATCTACTTGGCAGTGCAGGAGACCCAGGTTCGACCCCCTGGGTCAGGAAGATCCCTTGGAGAAGGGAGTGGCTACCCACTCCAGTATTCTTGCCTGGAGAATCCATGGACAGAGGAGCCTGACGGGCTACAGTCTATAGGGTCGCAAAGAGTCAGACACAACCGAAGAAGCTAACACTTTCAGTTTTTTCATAGTTTATTCCAATGCACATGTTGAACTCTCTAGAACAGCACGGTCCAATAGAAATATAATATAAAACACATAACTTAAAATTTTGAGATACATTAAAAAATAGTAGAAACAGGTGAAATTAACTTTTAAATCTTTTTATTTTTAAGTAACTATGGATTTACAGGAAGTTACAAAAGTAGTACATAGAGTCCCATGAACCCTTTACTCAGATTCCCCCAGTGATGACAACTTACGTAACTTTCAAAGCCATGAAACTGACATTGGTACAGTACTGTTAAGTAGACTATAAACCTTACTCAGTTTTCATCAATTTTTATATCCACTCTTTTGTGTATGTATATGTATACGTAGTTCTATGCAATTTGGTCTTATTTATATATTTATTTAACCACCAGTGCAATCAAGATACAGCGCTGTTCTATCACCACCAAGAAACATCCCTATATACCCCTTTATAGTCACTTCCATTCCTTTCTCCATACCCTGGAACCACTAATCTTTTTTCCACCTCTGTATTTTTCTCATTTGTGAATGTAATATAAACAGAATCATATAGTATATGTAACCTTTTGAGATTGGCTTTTTCAGTAAGTATGATGCCTTGGCAATCCATCCAAGTTGTTGCATGTATCAGTTCACTCCTTTTTATTGCTAAATCATATTCCACTATGTGTGTAGAGATACCAAAGTTGAATTATTCACCTGTGAAAAGACATTTCAGTTTTCTAATCTTTTTCAATTATAAATAAAGCTGCTCTGAATGTTTGTGTACAGATTTTGTGTGAACAGAAATTTTCATTTCTCTGGGATCAAATACACAAGAGTGCAATGGGTAGGTCTTATGATTAATACATGCATTTAGTTTTATAAGAAACTGTGAAATTATTCCAGAGTGGTTGTACCATTTGACATTCCTACCAGCAATGTATGAGAAATCCAGTTTCTCCATATCTTCGCCTGCATTTAGTGTTATCACTGTATTTTATCTTAGCTGTTCTAATAAGTGTGTTTTATACCTTATTATGTTTTCGATTTGCAGTGAAATAAGTTTTAATATATTTTGTTTAACCCCTGTATATCCAGAATATTATCATTTTAACATGTAACCAAAATGAAATAATTAGTGGTACACTGTACATTCTTCTTGTGCTAAGACTTCAAAATCCTGTGTGTTTTACACTTAAAGCGTATCTCATTTCCAGCTGACCACATTTTAACTGCTAGTGGGTAATGGCTGTTGCATTGGATAGTGCAGTTCCTGAACAGCAAGAAGTAGGTGACTTAACTTGTAGATCAGGTTACCGAAAAGTATATATTTTTTTCTTTACAAAAACTGTAACTGTTTTTCCATTTCATAGGAAAGGAATAACAAAACATGCTCTTAATCATCGTCCTCTTCCTGAGCAACTGGATGAAATTTCCTCTGCCAATGACAGCCGTGAAAAAGATCTAAGTTCCCAAAGGTAATGACAAAAAGTGTACTGTTTGCTTATTGCACTTGATAATGGCAAAAGTTTTGGGGTTTTTGCCTTAGGATTGGTATCAAGACTTGTACTAATGAAACAAAAGAATTTTTGTCACATTTTTCAATACCATTCAACTTCCATTCTGGAACAACTAGTGGAAACATACTTATTTTTGTAATCTTTGAAAAATAGTATTATGAGGTAGTAAAAAGCAGAAACGCAGGAGGAATCCAAACAGATCGGATTTTTAATCTTGGTTTTGCTACCTATTAGCAGAAAAATTGAAGAAGGCGATGGCACCCCACTCCAGTACTCTTGCCTGGAAAATCCCATGGATGAAGGAGCCTGGTAGGCTGCAGTCCATGGGGTCACGAAGAGTCAGACACGAATGAGCGACTTCACTTTCACTTTCCACTTCACTTTCCACTTTCATGCATTGGAGAAGGAAATGGCAACCCACTCCAGTGTTCTTGCCTGGAGAATCCCAGGGACGGGGGAGCCTGGTGGGCTGCCATCTGTGGGGTCGCACAGAGTTGGACACAACTGAAGCTAGTAAAGTAGTGCTCAAAATTCTCCAAGCCAGGCTTCAGCAATACATGAACCGTGAACTTCCTGATGTTCAAGCTGGTTTTAGAAAAGGCAGAGGAACCAGAGATCAAATTGCCAACATCCGCTGGATCATCAAAAAGCATGGGAGTTCCAGAAAAACATCTATTTCTGCTTGATTGACTATGCCAAAGCCTTTGACTGTGTGGATCACAATAAACTGTGGAAAATTCTGAAAGAGATCGGAATACCAGACCACCTGACCTGCCTCTTGAGAAATCTGTATGCAGGTCAGGAAGCAACAGTTAGAACTGGACATGGAACAACAGACTGGTTCCAAATAGGAAAAGGAGTACGTCAAGGCTGTATATTGTTACTCTGCTTATTTAACTTCTATGCAGAGTACATCATGAGAAATGCTGGGCTGGAAGAAACACAAGCTGGAATCAAGATTGCCAGGAGAAATATCAATAACCTCAGATATGCAGATGACATCACCCTTACGGCAGAAAGTGAAGAGGAACTAAAAGCCTCTTGATGAAAGTGGAAAGAGGAGAGTGAAAAAGTTGGCTTAAAGCTCAACATTCAGAAAACGAAGATCATGGCATCCGGTCCCATCACTCCATGGGAAATCGATGGAGAAACAGTGAAAACAGTGTCAGACTTTATTTTTGGGGCTCCAAAATCACTGCAGATAGTGACTGCAGCCATGAAATTAAAAGACACTTACTCCTTGGAAGAAAAGTTATGACCAACCTAGATAGCATATTCATAAGTAGAGACATTACTTTGCTGACTAAAGTCTGTCTAGTCAAGGCTATGGTTTTTCCAGTAGTCATGTGAGAGTTGGATTGTGAAAAAGTCTGAGCGCCGAAGAATTGATGCTTTTGAACTGTGGTGTTGGAGAAGACTCTTGAGAGTCCCTTGGACTGCAAAGAGATCCAACCAATCCATTCTGAAGGAGATCAGAATGGGATTTCTTTGGAAGGAATGATGCTAAAGCTGAAGCTCCAGTACTTTGGCCACCTCATGTGAAGAGCTGACTCACTGGAAAAGACTCTGATGCTGGGAAGGATTGGGGGCAGGAGGAGAAGGGGACGACTGAGGATGAGATGGCTGGATGGCATCACTGACTTGATGGACGCGAGTCTGAGTGAACCCCGAGAGATGGTGATGGACAGGGAGGCCTGGCGTGCTGCGATTCATGGTGTCGCAAAGAGCCGGACACGACTGAGCGACTGAACTGAACTGAAGCAACTTTGCAGCAGCAGCAGCAGCAGCTGAATAATATTGGGCAAGTTATTTACCTGGTAATAGTATCTCTTAAAGGGTGTAGTGAATATAAATGAGATAAAATATAGTAAATGCTGAGTAAATATTAGCTGCAATTATTATTTTAAGAAATAGGACAGAGGAGATGGTAACTTCACAGAGGGTTCTGAAAAGCAATTGTGGTATCATACAATAATTATAGTCATAAAAGCTTGTTTCAGAACCTAGTACTAAATTTCAAGAGTTTTTGTCTTAAAGTATATCACTAGATGTACTGGTGAGTTTTACATCACCAGATTGTTGTGAGGATAAATGCAGTTAATATCTCTGAAAGTGCTTAGTAAACTAAAAGTGGCATACAAGTTCACATACTATTCCTAGTATTTCTGAAATGTCCTTAGTTTCTTGAGGGTAGATGTTATGAGTGAAATGTTAAAAAATATTAATTGTAAACTAAGACTAGAATTATTTAGAATGGCTGCCATCAATTCTGTAGGAATTAGGTCAGACCTTACTGTGATGCTTACATTTCAAATTCTTCATTTATTTGTATCTCTGTGGATGTAATGTACAAATGTCTATCACCTAAAAGATTGCTCAGTAGTTAATGCTACAGAAACTTGAGGAAATAGAAGAATTTTTCTGTTTTCTCTTTTCCTTCCCACTTGTGCATTTAGTGAATCTGACATCACACAAGAATCACCTTTTACATCAGCTGACACTGGAAATTCAAGGTCTGCTTTTCCAAGTTATACAAGCACAGGGATCTCTACTGAAGGCAGCTCGGACTTCTCCTGGGGATATGGTGTGAGTTTTATGTTATTGGTCTCATGGAGTGCTTGCATGACTGTTCTGGGAGTTAGGATTTGTCAGTTTGGTCAGTATATTTCATACCTTCCTTCTCCTACATTTTTTATTTTATTTGGCCACACCATGTGGTATGCAGGATCTTAATTCCCCAACAAAGAATCAAACAGTGAAAGTGTGGAGTCTTAACCACTGGACCACCAGGGAAGTCCCTCCTACTTTGTTTATTTACCCTTTAAAATAGCTGTAAAGAAGGCATCAGTCTTCTGAGTAGTTGATCCTTAAAGATGCTTAGTGTTTGGCTTAAACAGCTGCAGGTCAGTATAGATCTAGGCCCTGGATCTACTCTGCTGTGCTCAGTCCACTAATGTGTCTCTTCACTACTAATATTACCTTGTTGTTTAAAATGTTTTTGAAAGTTACTACTAAGACATATAGACTCAGAACATGTTTAAAATATATTGTTAAATTTTTAAAAGTGCATTAAAAACAATATGTGTAGTGCGATTCTAATTTATTTTACATATATTTTTCCTTATATATACTAGAAAAAAGATTAAAGGTATTTACTTAAGATGTTATTCAGCTATTATTACTTAACTGAGTGTTGTGATGAGGTTTATTTTTTCATTCTTGACTATCTCCCATTGTATTTAAGACCAACAACCTTCAAAGAAAATTTAAAAGACAAATTTTATGCATTTTTATCACCTTGATGCAATAGGTATTTTTATTCTGTTTAATGTTCTGGTTTTTTTTTGCCACAAGGCACGTGGGATCTTAGCTCCCCAAAACCCATACCCCCAGCATTGAAAGGCAAAGTCTGAATCACTGGACTGCCAGGGAAGTCCCTTAGTTTTTTTAAAGGGTATCCGATGCAGTGCGGTTGATGAGGAAAAAAAAATTGTACAACTTAAAGAAAATTGCATAACTTATGTATTGGGTGTGCATGCGTGCATGTGTGTGTATGAAAACAGTACACCGACCAAGATATAGACAGGCAGCTCCCACAAGGCTCCTAGATGCCCTCTCCCAACCCCAAAGATAACCACTATTCTGATTATTCTGATCTCTATCACCAAGTTTACTTGTTCTTGCCCTTCATATAAATGGAATACCATAGTATGTATTAATAGTTATACCTGGCTACTTTTGCTTAGAATTCTTTGGACAGTCCATACATGATATTGCATATATTTGTAGTCTGTGAATTGCCTGTTTGTATTTCATACTCACTTATTTTTTAATTTATCATTTTCATATTAATTAGAAGTTCTTTATCTTTTAGATTAGGTGTGGTGAAAGTCACTCAGTTGTGTCCAACTCTTTGCGACTTTATGGACTATACAGTCCATGGAATTCTCCAGGCCAGAATACTGGAGTAGGTAGCCTTTCCCTTCTCCAGGGGATCTTCCCAAACCAGAGATTGAACCAGGGTCTCCTGCATTGCAGGTGGATTCTTTACCAGCTGAGCTACAAGGGAGGTATACTTTTTCTATTAAGGACTAAATAGTAAATATTTCAGGTTTTGCAGACTGTCAGGACCCTCAGTTCTCACTGAGAAGGCAGCTGTAGGCAGTGCATAAATAAATGGGCATGACAGGATTCCAATAAAATGTTATTAGAAAACAGGTTGTGGGCTGGATTTACCCCACTGGTCATAGTTTGCTGACCCCTATTCTAAATACTTCTAAAAGACTCTTAGGAAGCTGCATTGTGTCCCTTCACCCTGTAGAACTACAGAACTTTTGGTATTGTACCCAGTTGAAAACTTATTTACCAACTGCTGTTATAGGCAGAGGTAGCTAATGAATTGTACAATAAGTCAGGAGATAGGGCTTTCGGGAATGCCATTTTTTCCATTTATCCCCTTTCTCCTAATTCCTGCCTGGAACATGGACCTATGGCTAAAGGTAGAAAGAGCCAATTTGAACCATAAAGCATCACTAAGGATGGAAATGAAAGAAGAAACTGAATCCTTAATAGCCATGGGGCTACCGTATCAGCTTTTAATGCCTACCTGTAGATTAATTTTTTATGAGAGAAAAATAAACTTTTGATTTGTTTAAGCCACTATTATTGTTTTTGTTAGTAGTAACTAAGTACAGTTCATCACTAATACACTAATTCTTTGTTAAATGTATTGCAAATATCTTTTCCTGATAAGTGGCTTTTGTAACTTTCACAGATTCTTCCACACTTAGGTCTTTAATCCACTGGAATGGTTTTTTTTTACATTCATATAGAAGGAACATAATTTTAATTTTTCTATGTGGATAATGAATTGTTTCAGCACCATTTACTGACTAGTTCAGGATTTCTAAGCAAGGGCATTTTTGGCATTTTGGATATAGCTGTACAGAAATGTCCCATATATATAGCAGGATGTTTAGTATTCATCATCTCTGCCTATTAAATACCTGTAGCAACCTCTGGTCATTGTGATCACTAATAATGCACATACACATTTCCAGCTTCTTCCATGTGAAAGTAGTAGCATGAAAGTGTTAGTCGCTTAGTTGTGTCTGACTCTTTGTGACCACATGGACTGTAACCCTCCAGGCTCCTCTGTCCAGGCAGGAATATTGGGGGTGGGTAGCCATTCCCTTCTCCAGGGGATCTTCCTGATCCTTGTTGCATCCTTTTTTGTTGATTTTGCTGTTATCTCTATTATAAATATAAAAATACCAAAGGGTTTGTTCCTGGGCTATCTAAACTGTTCTGTTCTAAAATCATGGTACTACAACTGACTTTAATGAAACTATAGCTTTATAATAATCTATAATGTATGATAGGGAAGTCTTACTACACTGTTCATAATTGTATTGGCCAGTCTTTCAATCAGATTCAATTAGATTCAATTAGAATCTAATTGCATAGGTCAATTTGGAGAGGACACAGAGTCGGACACGACTGAAGCGACTTAGCAGCAGCTTAGTGAATTCTCCTAATCATAAATTTGATATATAAATCTATCCATTTAATATCCATTTCCTTAGTTGTCTTTTAATGCATTTTTATAATTTTATCCATAAAAGTAATGTACATTTGTTGAAAATCTATTCCTAGGTACCTTGCATGGTATATGAAAAATTGTATTTTTAATCTATTTTTGCTAGTACATAGGTATAGAGTTCATCTTTTTAAGGGAACTGAGTTCTAGGCTAATATTGACTTCTGGCAGAAATTTATATTCTTTGTCACGTGTTTAAAACTTCTGATATTTCACTTAAATATTTTAATAGATTTCTTATCTGTTTAACACAAGATTAGACTTTGATTGGATTATTTTTACTTTTTTATTATCATAATACATATATAAAATTCATTCTTTTAAAGTAAACAAGTATTTTTAGTATATTCACTATTGTGTAAACTATCCTAATTCCAGAACACTTTCATCATCCCAAAAGAAACCCAGTCTCCGTTAGTAATTACTCTCCACTTCTCTCTCCACCCTGCCCCTGGCAACTACTAATATGCTTTCTGTCTTTATGTATTTGCTGTTCTGATATTTCATATAAATGAAGCATATACTGTGTCACCTATTATATCTGGCTTATTTCATTTAGCATATATCCAGGTTTTATCCATGTTATAGCATATGCCAGTACTTCTTTTTACTGATGAATATAATTTCATTGCATTGCTATACCAATTTTGTTTATCCATCTGATGATGGACATTTGGGTTGCTTCACTTTGTTGCTATTATGAATAATACTACTATGAACATTTGTGGATGAGTTTTTCTGTGGACATGTTTTGATTATTCTTAGGTATATCCCTTAGGAGTGGAATTGCCGGGTGATATAAAAACTTTATGTTTAATATTTTGAAGAATACATTTCTCTTTGAAATTTATACCTGTAATTGTGTTTTTGTTCAAGGTTCCTGGTTAGTATATAAATAATGTTGATATTTTCCTTTAATTACACAAACATTTCATTGTAGATTGCACATGTATGTCAGAGTAGGTTATTCCTTTGGAATCCATTATTTTGTTAGTAAGGTTGTATCTTAATTAATGAAATTCAAGTTTTGTGATCAGTTGCTATTACTGCATAGTGTGATTTCTTAATAACTTGAAACAACCTCCAACTTACAGAAAACTTAAGTATAGTAAAAGAACATTCCTACCTTGATATCCATAAGGGACTGATTCTAGGACTCCCCATGAATACCAAAATCCATGGATGCTCAAGTCTCTTATATAAAATGGCACAGTATTTGCATATTACCTACACACATCCTTCAATACACTTTAAATCCTCTCTAGATTATTTAAAATACCTAATACAATGTAAACAGGTTTTACATTACAAACCCATGGATATGGAAGACCAACTGTTTTTTTCCTGAATGGTTTGAAAGTAAGTTACTGACATGATACTTGCACCAAACATTTTAGTGTGTATTTCCTTCAAACAAGGCCACTATGTAACTAAAGGCCAAGCATTAAATTCAGGAAATTAACACTGCTACCATCTAATACGCAGATTCCATTAAAGTTTCACTAGTTGTCCCATTAATAGTCTTCATAGCAAAATCTTATATCACATTGTCATGTCTCGTTAGTCTCCCTCAATCTGGACTAGTTCTTCAAACTGTGATACCCAAGAAATGAGCTTGCTTTTCTCATTTCATTCTATTAAGTGGCACATAATTCCCATTATTGATGTTGTTCACTTTAATCACCTAATGTGACTTTCCTCTGCATTTAAAAGTATTTTATGGGGAGGTACATTGAAATTATGTAGCTACTATCCTATTCCTCCTCTACCTTCCAGTTTATGGTTTACATCAGTATAGACTCAAGAATTCCTATTTTGTTCAGTTAGTTATAATACATAGTTATCAGTATTTATTTGGAAGTTCAGTTGTCCCAGATTTGACCA
Source organism: Nanger dama (assembly GCA_917880005.1). Lineage (NCBI taxonomy): Eukaryota > Metazoa > Chordata > Mammalia > Artiodactyla > Bovidae > Nanger > Nanger dama. Next base: position 16,449,025 of record CAKJTW010000028.1, on the reverse strand, counting down.
GTAAGAGTTCCCTTCAAGCTGGTTTCTGTGCCATTTTGACATGTTCCCAGAATTCTTTGAGTATTTCCTTACTGTCTGACACAAGGTATCCAGGCTTATTTTGTATTTTCTTTGCCGCAGCCATGGAATCAGCCACTTCTCCCCAACGAGCCCTAATTCCTTTTAGTGACGTGTTTAGAAACAAAATTTGGGTGCTAAGTGTGCTTACTGCTTTTTAGGTGTCACTGATTCCTAAACCCTCCCAGTGGACAGAACTAGAGAACAGAAGTATTCTTCCTATTCCACTGTGAAATGACCCATTTCATTCTAGTTTTTCCTTTTGCAAATTTGTAACTTCTCTGATAGAACATGGCTCCCTTTATAATTAATATATTTACTTACTTGATTAATCCCCCTGAACATAAACCAATTCCCCCCACTAATTCACTGCCTCCTAACCTCTGCAGATGCCCTTCTCACTCCACATATGTTTCAACACCCTGTGCTGGGTCACTGCCTCTTGCACCCTCCCACCCACTGAATGATCTCCTCATCCTGCTCAGTCAGACACCCAGTGTTGTCCCCGCTTCCATATACCTTCCTCACACTGGGCTGTCACCCTGTGGGGCTGCCTGCTCCCTCTATGGTAACTTCCTCCTCTTAAATGTGGTTCTAGCATTATAAGCTGACTGCTCTTCCACATGGACATCCTCATCTCACTTGTACTCCATCACTCTGCCACAAACTGCTTCCCATGCAAACACCTACTGTGACAGATTACATTTTCAAAAGCCATGCTAATATATATCCCATCTAACATGCTCTTCTTACAAGATACTAATACTCTTCCATTGAGAGATAGGCTCTGTGTTCTTTCTCCTTGAACCTGGAATGGACTGTTTAACTGCCTCAACCTATAGAATGCAGTGAAAGTGATGCTGCATGACTTTTAGGTTAGAAAGCAATGCAGCTTCTATCTGGCTCTTTTTTCTTTCTCTCTCTGCATGCTTAACCTTGAAGTTCAGCCACTGTATTGTGAGAACATTTAAACTACATGGGAAAGCCCAGGTAGTGAGAAACTGAAGCCCCAGCTGAAAGCCAGTATCAACTGCTAGATATTTGAGTGAACGAGCACTCAAGATACTTTCAGCTCCAAGCCTTTGAGCTTTTCAACTGGTATCTCAACCTGCGGAGAAGAGACAAGCCATTGCTGCTGTGAGCTATGTAAATTCCAGACACGTAGAAACCTGGAGAGATAACAGATGATTATTGCTACTTTGAGCCATTTCATTCTGGAGTAATTTGGTACACTGCCAAAGTAATTAGAACACCCTTTCACACTGCTCAGGGTCAGAAAAACTGCTTAGATGTTCTCTTTCTCTCTGTTAGGCTCCTACCATACAAGAGGCCATCTTCCTACACAGATGCCCTTCTTACTGTGCTCGGTTTCAATGTCTTATACCAGGCTGCCTTCCCAGGTTGATGTTTTCCTTATTCTGTTGTGGCTTTGAAACTCCATGCTGTCTCTTGAGTCATTGGTTAACAGGCAGCATATACCTATAATCCCTGAGAGAAAAGAAACTCATAAGGTAGGCCCCTATTTAATGTGGCTTCCTACCTGGGAATAATTTTCTCACTATGGAGCTGTAAGACAGAGTCCAAACAAAGCATAGTGGTCCCATTTTGCTGAGTAACAGAGATCAGAATTCTGGGCAGATGAAGCAGTTAGAATCTTTAGGACACGAGGCGATAAAGAACACCAGAAGATAAATAAGTGGGTAAATATAAAAGTCTATATTATTTGGTGATTTCTCTAAGGGATAACTAGCTGAATAAAGCAAAAAAAAAGTACAAAATGGAGTTTATATTTATAGAAGTAAAAGATGAGGCAAATACAACTCAAAGGATGGGTGACTATAAACAGAAGTATAGTGTTAAAAGTTATTACATTTGTGATAACAAAAGTTAATACATTTATGTCAGGTATCAAGAGAGAGAAGTGAAAAGTATATGGAGAGGGAGGTATGAAGTGGTAAAATGTTGACTGACTAGACCTTGATAGGTTAAGAATGCACATTATTAGCCCTAGGACAAACATTAAAAATTTTTAAGAAGAATAAGCTAAGATGCCAATGGGAAAATAAAATGGGAAAAATAAAATGGAATAGTAACAAACATTTGATTAACCTAGAAAAAGATAGGAAAGGAAAAGAATAAGGACCCACCTCCCAAAATGGGACAAATGGAAAAGTAATAGCAAGATGGTAGATTTCCATCCAACCATGTCAACAATTAAAACAAATGTAAATAGAATGGGTAAAAAATGGATAAAATGCAGAATGGATTTTTAAAAAAAAGGCAAGACGCAACTGTATCGTATATGTGTGCATGCTAAGTCACTTAATCATGTCCAACTCTTTGCAACCCCTATAGATTGTAGCCTGCCAGGCTCCTCTGTCCATGGGATTCTTCAGGCAAGAATATTGGAGTGTGTTGCCATGCCCTCCTCCAGGGGATCTTCCTGACCCAGGGATCAAACTTGTATCTCTTACGTCTGCTGTGTTGGCAGGCAGGTTCTTTACCATTAGTGCCACCTGGGAAGCCCATATACTATATGGAAGAGATTAACTCTAAATATAAAGACACAAATAGGTTAAAATTAAAAGGAGACAGACCGAAAGCTACAAGGTTGTTATAATGGAGACAGCATAAACCTAAAGACACATAGTTGATCACTGGGAAAGAAGAATATTTTTAGTAGATAAAAGGCAGTTTGAGGACCTCCCTGGAGGGTCTGGTGGTTAAGACTCCATGCTTCCACTGCAGGGGCCACAAACTAAGACTCTATATGCGGTGCGGCCAAAAACAAAGACCTGTTTAAAACAAAATATAGTAACACTTAGGGCAGTTTGCCTTAGCTGAAACTGCCATACCGAATACCACAGACTGTGTGGCTTAAACAACAGATACTTACTTTCTCACAGTTCTGGAGGCTAGAAATCCAAACTTAAGATGCCATTAGGGCTGATTTCTGGTGAGGCTACTCTTCCTGGCTTACTGTATCCTCTCTCTAACCTTTCTCCTGGGCACGAGCATAGGTAGAGAGATCTCTGGTTCTCTTCCTCTTCTTATAAGAACACTAGTTCTATCAGATTAGAGCTCCATCCTTGGGACCTCATTTTACCTTAATTTCTACCTTAAAGGCATTAATTCGAAATAGCATCACATTACAGGTGAGGGCTTCAACACAGGAATTTGAGAGGACACAGTTCAGTCCATAACACAGTATACCAGGAAAATATAACAATTCTAAATAAATAAACATCTAAGAGAGTCGCAAAATGTATGAGGAAAAACTGATAAAATTAAAGAAAGTTAGGTGAAACCATAATTATTGTTAGAGATTTTAGTTATTAATAAAGCAATTAGAAAATCAGAAATAAGTAAATAAAAGATCTGATGGTATACCCAACAAATGCAGAGTACATATCCTTCTTAAGAGCATATGGAATGCTCAAAAGGACAGACTGTATGATGGACCATAAAATATCTCAACATTGTTCAAAAGATTAAATCATACAGCTTATGCTCTGTGATTACAGTAGATTTAATAGAAATCAATAATAATAAAATACCTGTAACAATTCCCAAATATTTGGAAATTAAACAACACTGCTCTAAATATTAAATTTCAAGGAAAATTAGAGGGTATTTGCAACTACATGACAATAAAACCACAAAACATCCAAATTTATGGAAGCAGCTAAAGCAGTCCTTATAAAGACATCTATAGCTTTAAATACTTATTTAAGTTTCTACCCTAGATGCTAGGAAAGAAGAATAAATTAAACCCAAAGTAGAATGAAATAATTAAAAGCAAAATCAATGAAATAGAAAATAGGTAAATAAAAGAGAAAATGAACAAGTTCAAGAGTTTACCCTTTGAAAAGATTAATAGTAAGCCCTCTAGTGGTATTAGTCAAGGAAAAGCAAGAAAATGCAAATTATAAATAATAGGGAATGAAAAAGGAGATGTCACTACAAATTCTACAGACATTAAGTAAAACACTATTAACATAATAATATAAACAATTTTATGCCAATAAATTCTGTAACTTAGAAGAAACAGACAAAGTCCTTAAAAATCTGAACAGCTGTAAAACTCTTAAACTGAATCAATCTATTCTCACAGAGAAAGCACTAGGCTCAGATGGAAGAACATACATTTGTGGAAGAAATAACAGTCACACAGCACTTTACAGATCAGTGTACTACTGATGTCAAAACCTGACAGAGGCAATATAATAGAAAATTCTGAGGTGGGACTTGTAAATAGTATGACAGAGTGAGTATCCCCCAAAGCAACAATAAACTGGATGTAATAGTCAAAAGCAACCATTTCAGGATGCTGAAAATTAACTAAGGTACACAGAAAATGGAGAAGCAGTTATTCATCAAAATTAAGAAAACTTTGAGTTAGGAACACTAAAAGTCTGTTCAACTTTAAAGGGTGCTGTGCTTAGTTACTCAGTCGTGTCCAACCTCTTGTGACCCCATGGACTGCAGCTGGCCAGGCTCCTCTGTCCATGGAATTCTCCAGGCAAGAATACTGGAGTGGGTTGCCATGCCCTCCTCCAGGGGATCTTCCCAACCCAGGGATCAAACCCAGGTCTCCCCGCATTGGATTCATTACCAACTGAGCCACCAGGGAAGCCCAAGAGTAAGGGAGTGGGTAGCCTATCCCTTCTCCAGGGGATCTTCCCTACCCAGGAATCAAATGGGGTCACCTGCATTGCAGGCAGATTCTTTACCTGCTGTACTACCAAGGAAGCCCCTGAAAACTAGCAGTTTCACTACCAGAGGGTCTCAATAGATTTGGAGTGGAACTTGGATGGGCTTTATATCCAATAGCATTTTTAACAACAGTAGTACACTCAGTGGCATATGGAGAAGGAAAAACAGTGGCTCAGATAGTCTGAAGTTTCAGTACTAACTGGGGCAAAAAATGGATTGGCAGACTATCCAGAAATTTATCAAGCATCTGGAAACTAAGTCACAGGAGGCCCTAATAAACTCTCCACATAGCCATGCAGGAAAGAACAGAGAGGGCCCAAACTATGCACACATCCCTGGTTGATGTAGTTAGCACACAAATGCAGAGGAGACGTGAGAGGGCACAGAAATTAAGAGCTGTCAAACTGCTTGAATTTGAACACAAAGTAAACTTTAAGACAGAAAATACGAGAAAAAGGACATTTCCATAATGATAAAAAAGGCCAATTCTTTAGGAAAATAAAATAGTTATAAATGTATACACACCTAACAATGAAGCCTTAAAGTATATGAAGCAAAATTGCAGAATTTAAAAGAGAAGAAACAAAAGTTGTAGCTGGAGACTTCAGTACTACACTCTTAATATTTCATATAACAACTGAACAAAATCAGGAAGGATATTAAAGACTTGAACAATATTATTTACCACCTGACCTAACTGAGTCTACCCAATGACAAGAGAATATATTATCTTCACATAAAAACAAATCTCACATAAAAAAACAAATCTCATAAATCTAAAAGGATTGAAATTATACTGGCTATGTTCAACCATGTTGGAATTAAGTTAGAAATGAACAATGATATAAATTAGGTATCCCCAAGTAGTTGACAATTAAAACGGTGCTCTTCTAAACAACTGATGAGTTAAATAACAATCTACAGGGAAGTCAGAAAATATCTTGAATGAAAGGGAAAAACAGAATATCAAAATTTGCAAGATACAGCTAAAGTGCTGCTTAGAGGGAAATTTACAGCTTTAAATACCTATGTAAAAAAAAATCAGGCTTACAGATATGGAACAGGTTCGTGATGACAGAGGTGGGATTGGGCGTGGGTGAAATGGATGAAGAATATCAAAAGGTACAAACTTCCAGTTATAAAATAAGTCATGAGGATGTAATGTACAGCATGGTGACTATAGTTAAAATATTCTATTATGCAGCTGAGAGTTGCTAAGAGAAAAGATCTTAATTCTCATTGCAAGGAAAAAAATTCTGTAACAACGTATGGTGACTCACTGTGGAGACTGATTTGCTTTATATACAAATATTGAATTATGTTATACACACCAGAAACTAATATAATGTTGTATGTCAGTTATACTTCTATAGAGGAAAAATGCCTATAGAAAAAAAAGGAACATATTTGAATCACTAACATAAGCTTCCACCTTAAGAAACTAAAAAGAAGAACAAATTAAATCCAATGCAAGCAGAAGGAAATAATACAGATGAGAGTAGAAATTAATGAAATAGAAAACAGAAAAACAATAGAGAAACTCGGTAAAGTTCTTTGAAAAGAATCAACAAAATTGACAAGCCTTCAGTTTGATCAAGAAAAAATAAGACATAAATTAACAAGATTAGAATGAAGACAAAGACATAACTACTGACCTTATGGAAAGTAAAAGGACTAAGGAAATATAATAAGCAACTTCCTGTCAAGAATTTAGATAACTTAGATAAAATGGACAACTTTCTAGACTAAAAGATTTTAATAAATTACAAAAGTTACTAGAAAAGAGGGACTACATATAATGGAGTAAAACTCAGACTTAAAATAGGTTGCTCACAATTAACAATGTCAGTTGACAATGATCCTGTATCTTTAAAGTGCTAAGGAAAAAATGAGTGATGTATCTCCATCATATATATGATAAAAAATTATTGCATAAATATGATATACTGTCATTCAGTGTGCATGTGTGTAGAAAAGGCAAAATAGAGACATTTTAAATATCTATAGAGTAAGAGTTTCCCATTCCTATATGGTCAACTAAAAGAATGATTAAAGGACAGACTGAAGCAAGCAAAAGGGAAATAAAGCCAGAAGAAAGAATGGGATACAAGAAGCAACACAGAGTAAAATAATTGGCAAGTTTTACTGGTAGTTACTAAAACAAATAACAATAACATTTTATGTGTTAAAAACAACACTAATACTAAAGTTCAATATAAGATGCTGAGAGGGGAGTTAAAGAATATCAAAGATAAAAATCACACAGAAGATGCTTACAGGGAAGTTGAAGCATATCAAAGTCCTTTAAAAAATTTTTTTTGTTTTACATAATTGGAATGTCATTTATCAAAGTGGCGAAAGATGTCTCAAACCCCTACATCCCTTTCTGTTCCTTTCAGTAATCTTGTAAGCTGAAGGAAGGAAGGAAGGTTTAGACTAGAAAGTAACCTTCAAACTTTTTAAACTGCAACCCACACTAAGACATGTAGTTGATATTGCAACCCAGCATGTGTACATAAGATAAAACACAGGGACTTCCCCTGGTGGTGGTCCAGTGGTTAAAACTCTGAGCTCCCGCTAAAGGGGCCTAGGTTCGATCCATGGTCAGGGAACTAGATTTCACATGCCACAACTAAAGATCCTGTGTGCAGCAACTAAAGTGGCACAGCCAAATAAATGAATATATATGAATATAAATATATATATATATATATATATATATATATATTTGTGTTGAGTCGTTAAACCTATCTGTGTGCTTAAATCTATCTGTGTGCTCAGTCACTCAGTCATGTCCAACTCTTTTTGGCCCCATGGACTGTAGCTCACCAGGCTCCTCTGTCCATGGAATTTTCTAGGTAAGAAAACTGGAGTTGGTTGCCACTTCTTTTTTTTTTTGGATAGAACCAGACTCACTGTTAAGAGTTAAAATACATATTTCTTATCTTATACTTTTAAAAGAAGGTATTAACTTTTCTTCCTCCAGAATGTAAAAGGGCACATAAAAAAAGATGAAGTAGAGAGTAGGCAGAGAATCAGATAACATGATCAGATTCCCCAGATTCCCATCCCTTTGGCTGCTGCAAAAGGATAGATTATAGGGTAAAGATCTAACCTAAATTGTGAGGTGAAAACTGTAAACTACGAAATAATATATTTTTAGGACTGACTGTCTACCTTAAGCTCTAAAAAAATACTGGAGCCAAGCAACTGTAATAGAATTAACAATCATTGTCTTTGAGTGGTAGAATTATTGATAATTTTTATTTTTATTTATTCATTTCTGTATTGTATGATAAGAAAATGTTGCTTAGAAACATTGCTATTTCTACAAATTCTCTTTAAATAGGAATAGGGAGGCCATCTGAATATCCTAAGATTTAAAAACTAACTAACTTAACTTTTCTTTCACACAAATGGACTAAATATTGAAAACGAAACAAAATCTGATTGCTTTCAACCTTTATGATTATGATTCTTAACAGAGACTGAAGCTCACCTAAGTATTTTGGGGTGGTAATTTCTTTTAGGAACTTGATCAAAATGCCACTGAAAAAGTCCAGGCAATGTTCACAGCCATTGATGAGCTCTTGTATGAACAGAAGTTGAGCGTACATACTAAAAGTCTCCAAGAAGAGTGCCAACAATGGACATGTAGCTTTCCTCATCTCAGGTACTGGAATCCTGTATATTCATGGCTAATACTAAAATTTGAAAAGCAGATTTCCAAGAAACCTTGTATTCTGAAATCTTAATGGGCATGGATTTGTATCATTAAGGTGATACGATATAAAGCCTCAGATGATAGAAAACTTATGTTGATGGAAGTTTCTCAGAGTTTTCATAACTAGTTGTCCTAATCCAAGTAAAACAGTTTCTATACAAGTAGCTGTGATCTGTATCTGTCCAAAAGAGACAACAAAAGCATCAGAAAATGTATTTGATTACACTACTGTCTAAATTCTTATACATGTATACTTGAAAGCAGACATAGGCTATTAGGAAGCTTCCCTTAGAAACCACGCTACCACACACTTAAAATTTATAAAGCTTCATGTTCTTAAGAATACAATTCAGTTTTTACTAATTTGGCCTGGCTTTCACCCATTTTAGCAAATTGTTATGGAAGGTGGAGGGTAAATTTAAATGTTTGCCCAGTTTCCTTGGATTCTTTTTCAGTGGGGTGGAAAAGCTTCATCCATTCTGTCTCCATTGTATAGAAGAGAGAGGTACCTTCAGAAAGGCTCTGGATTCACATTTCTGTCAAGAATCATTCTAAATCAGTAAGGGACTAAGTATGTACTAGACTTCTCTGTAGAGCCATCACATTTGTTCCAAGAATACCTATATTTTGTATGTATGCTGGATGAAGGGTGCTTAAGTATCTCTTTATGTTCTTCACTTTGAAGGATTCTAGGTCGGCAGATAATCACTCCAAGTGAAGGTTATGGACTGTACCCTAGATCCCCTTCTGCTGTTTCAGCTTCACGTGAGGCAACACTGTCTCAAGAAAGAGATTCTACTATGTAAGTATTCTAATATGTAAGTATTTATGTATTCTAAATATGCAAGTATTTTATTCTACCACTTACACTAAAGGATTAAAATACTTATTTATTGGTATTTAGTAAAGCACAGCAAATTCTGTAAGACTAATCATAGTCTTTATGCATACTAGAATTTTTTTTACTTAGGTTTTAAAAAGATTAGGTAAAAAAAAAGAGTTCTCTAGAATTTTAAGAGTTACTCATATCCATAGATACTTATATCTGTGTCATATCTATGTCTATAAGCACTTTCTTCCTGGAATAAATGTGTCAATAGAGTGGTTTAAAGAAATTCAAGGATCTAAGAAATAGAATTTAAAATTGTTTTGAAAAACTTTGAAAAAGTGGTTTTCTTAAACATGTAATACTAATTATTATGGAAGTTAAACTGATATTATTAAAATGGGTAATTAGTAGTCATTAGCTAAAATGGCGACTTCTTTGAATACTTCAAACTCTTTTAACAGTAGCACAATAAACCCAGATAGGATTGCTTTAAAAACCTATGCATACCCTTAATTCTGTGGTAAAATGTCATGGTTTTAATTCATTTTAAAATTATTCCTTTACTATTTCCTAAGACTGTAATATTATTTATACTGATACCAGTTAAGAGTTGTAGTGATGCTTGCTTTTGATGCCTTTTAAAGCTTGTAGTAATTTCATCAGACCACAAAGTAAAGCATTATTGTCTTAGATTAGTTAAGGTTATGGGATCTGGGTTATCAACTAACTGATCTTTGGTCAGAGAGTGGGATTTGTTTACTTCTTTCAGAGTGATTTAAACTCAAGGTTCTGGTCACCAGGTTGAGATTTCTTTCTAAATTTAAGCCTCATGTATTACACCAATAAGCCTTTTAAAATTTACTCCTTTTATATAAGTTTCAGATTTATATAGACTAGTTTGTCTCCCATAGTTCAGTTCAGTCGTTCAGTCATGTCCGACTCTTTGCGACCCCATGAATCGCAGCACGCCAGCCCTCCCTGTTCATTACCACCTCTCGGAGTTCACTCAGACTCACGACCATCGAGTCCGTGATACCATCCAGCCATCTCATCCTCGGTCGTCCCCTTCTCCTCCTGCCCCCAATCCATCCCAGCATCAAAGTCTTTTCCAGTGAGTCAACTCTTTGCATGAGGTGGCCAAAGTACTGGAGTTTCAGCTTTAGCATCATTCCCTCCAAAGAAATCCCAGGGCTGATCTCCTTCAGAGTGGACTGGTTGGATCTCCTTGCAGTCCAAGAGACTTTCAAGAGTCTTCTCCAACACCACAGTTCAAAAGCATCAATTCTTCAGTGCTCAGCCTTCTTCACAGTCCCAACTCTCACATCCATACATGACCACAGGAAAAACCATAGCCTTGACTAGACGGACCTTAGTTGGCAAAGTAATGTCTCTGCTTTTGAATATACTATCTGGGTTGGTCATAGCTTTTCTTCCAAGGAGTAAACGTCTTTTAATTTCATGGCTGTAGTCACCATCTGCAGTGATTTTGGAGCCCCCAAAATAAAGTCTGACATTGTTTCCACTGTTTCCCCATCTGTTTCCCATGAAGTGATGGGACTGGATGCCATGATCTTCATTTTCTGAATGTTGAGCTTTAAGCCAACTTTTTCACTCTCCTCTTTTACTTTCATCAAGAGGCCCTTTAGCTCCTCTTCACTTTCTGCCATGAGGGTGATGTCATCTGCATATCTGAGGTTATTGATATTTCTCCTGGCAGTCTTGATTCTAGCTTGTGTTTCTTCCAGCCCAGCGTTTCTCATGATGTACTCTGCATAGAAGTTAAATAAGCAGGGTGACATGTAATACTAATGTATTACTAATGTATTACTAGTAATTACTAATGTATTACTAATGTAATACTAGTATTACATGTAATACTAAAGGAATACTTGAAGTACTCCTTTTCCTATTTGGAACCAGTCTGTTGTTCCATGTCCAGTTCTAACTGTTGCCTCCTGACCTGCATACAGATTTCTCAAGAGACAGGTCAGGTAGTCTGGTATTACCATCTCTTTCAGAATTTTCCACAGTTTATTTTGATCCACACAGTCAGAGGCTTTGGCATAGTCAATCAAGCAGAAATAGATGTTTTTCTGGAACTCTTTTGCTTTTTCCATGATCCAGTGGATGTTGGCAATTTGATTTCTGGTTCCTCTGCCTTTTCTAAAACCAGCTTGAACATCACGGAGTTCACGGTTCATGTATTGCTGAAGCCTGGCTTGGAGAATTTTGAGCATTACTTTACTAGCGTGTGAGATGAGTGCAATTGTGTGGTAGTTTGAGCACTCTTTGGCATTGCCTTTCTTTGGGATTGGAATGAAAACTGACCTTTTCCAGTGCTGTGGCCACTGCTGAGTTTTCCAAATTTGCTGGCATATTGAGTGCAGTACCTTTACAGCACCATCCTTCAGGATTTGAAACAGCTCCACTGGATTTCCATCACCTCCACTGGCTTTGTTTGTAGTGATGCTTTATAAGGCCCACTTGACTTCACATTCCAAGATGTCTGGCTCTAGATACAAAGGACGTATTCTTTAATTCTCACAGACCAAAATTAGATACCTTAGGTCCTGCGATTAAGAGATATTTACCTGATCTATTAGTTTAAACTTTATATATACCTTTTATTTTATAATTGTAAATAGCATTTCCTTTTAGAGATTGCAGAGAAATAAGGAACAAGTCAGGACAGTTAACTCCTCCTTCTCTAGGACATTTGGCTAAATCATGATTCTGCAACACACTGTAGACATCTTTTCTGTCTGTTTTACTGGCTACTACCATTGCTGCTTGGTCCTACTTATTTTTGGTTCTGGATTATTTGACTTATAGTATTCAGTAATTACTTTTCTTTACAGATGAAATAAATACCTATTGTACTTTATACAGACATATAGTTAAATGAAGCAAGTTACTCAGCTATATTAGGATATCACTACTTAAAGAAAATAACGAATTAAATATAATCCATATTTACTTTCATATCACTATCAGTTTGTCCATACTTGATATTTTTTTCTCTCGAGTACCATTAAGGAACTCATTGTACTGCAAAATATTTATATATTTTACCTAACTATAATTATTATTGATGCTCAAATTGTTACAGCCATGTCAATCTGATTCATTTCTGTCCTTTTTCCAGGCCTATCCTGGAAAAATATTTTTTTCTTCTTTAAGACATGGAAGCAGCTGAATGTCGAGAAAACACTTAACTTCTTTGAAAGACTACTAGTATTTGAGAACAAAATTTGGGTAGTTGAGGGTATTTAAGTTGGTGGTGATGCTGCAATTTTGCCACTTTTTAAAATAAGTGATGTGAAGAAAATGTGTCAGAAATACAACTTTGGTATTTTTAGTTTAACAAATTCGTTTTCCATAAAATATGAGGTTTATCAGCTACTAAGATTTTCTACAAAATAACATTTCAAATTATATCCATTCTTGCCTCACCACATTACATCAGATTTTCCTTTTAAAGTTTGTGGTTAATCCTTCACTTAAACATCTTCAGTAGCTTCCCATCTGTGTCTTTATCTTCTGTCACTCTCTTGTTCATTAATCCTTCCACATTGGATTTTTTTTCACATCTCAAATGTACTAAATAAGATGTTTGGTTCAGCTTCCATTCTTGAGTTCTTGGGCCAGAGGAAATTGGTATAAAAACAACACAAAAATACAGTCGCTTTCTCTTTGTATCTCTAACACCTAAAACAATGCCTAGAATATAGTTAGAATCAACTTTTTAAAAAAACTAAATTAAATATCATATTTATTTGACAACAAACTCCATGAAAATGAACTTACATTATGGCTGTAAAACAGTGTTATCAATCAATCAAAACAAATATTATTGTATAGATCTGATAGAGTGCCTGATGAACTATGGAATGAGGTTCGTGACATTGCACGGGAGACAGGGATCAAGACCATCCCCATGGAAAAGAAATGCAAAAAAACAAAATGGCTGTCTGGGGAGGCCTTACAAATAGCTGTGAAGAGAGGCGAAAAGCAAAGGAGAAAAGGAAAGATATAAACATCTGAATGCAGAGTTCCAAAGAATAACAAGAAGAGATAAGAAAGCCTTCTTCAGTGATCAATGCAAAGATATAGAGGAAAACAACAGAATGGGAAAGACTAGAGATCTCTTCAAGAAAATTAGAGATATCAAGGGAACATTTCATACAAAGATGGGCTTGATAAAGGACAGAAATGGTCTGGACCTAACAGAAGCTGAAGATATTAAGAAGAGGTGGCAAGAATACACGGAAGAACTGTACAAAAAAGATCTTCAAGACCCAGATAATCATGATGATGTGATCACTCATCTAGAGCCAGACATCTTGGAATCTGAAGTCAAGTGGGCCTTAGAAAGCATCACTACGAACAAAGCTAGTGGAGGTGATGGAATTCCAGTGGAGCTGTTTCAAATCCTGAAGGATGATGCTGTGAAAGTGCTGCACTCAAATATGCCAGCAAATTTGGAAAACTCAGCAGTGGCCACAGCACTGGAAAAGGTCAGTTTTCATTCCAGTCCCAAAGAAAGGCAATGCCAAAGAGTGCTCAAACTACCGCACAATTGCACTCATCTCACACGCTAGTAAAGTAATGCTCAAAATTCTCCAAGCCAGGCTTCAGGAATACGTGAACCATGAACTTCCTGATGTTCAAGCTGGTTTTAGAAAAGGCAGAGGAACCAGAGATCAAATTGCCAACATCCACTGGATCATAGAAAAAGCAAAAGAGTTCCAGAAAAACATCTATTTCTGCTTGATTGACTATGCCAAAGCCTTTGACTGTGTGGATCACAATAAACTGTGGAAAATTCTGAAAGAGATCGGAATACCAGTCCACCTGACCTGCCTCTTGAGAAATCTGTATGCAGGCCAGGAAGCAACAGTTAGAACTGGACATGGAACAACAGACTGGTTCCAAATAGGAAAAGGAGTACGTCAAGGCTGTATACTGTCACCCTGCTTATTTAACTTCTATGCAGAGTACATCATGAGAAACGCTGGGCTGGAAGAAACACAAGCTGGAATCAAGACTGCCAGGAGAAATATCAATAACCTCAGATATGCAAATGACATCACCCTCATGGCAGAAAGTGAAGAGCAGCTAAAAGGCCTCTTGATGAAGGTGAAAGAGGAGAGTGAAAAAGTTGGCTTAAAGCTCAACATTCAGAAAACAAAGATCATGGCATCCAGTCCCATCACTTCATGGGAAATAGATGGGGAAACAGTGGAAACAATGTCAGACTTTATTTTTGGGGGCTCCAAAATCACTGCAGATGGTGACTGCAGCCATGAAATTAAAAGACGCTTACTCCTTGGAAGAAGAGTTATGACCAACCTAGATAGCATATTCAAAAGCAGAGACATTACTTTGCCAACTAAGGTCCATCTAGTCAAGGCTATGGTTTTTCCTGTGGTCATGTATGGATGTGAGAGTTGGACTGTGAAGAAGGCTGAGCGCCGAAGAATTGATGCTTTTGAACTGTGGTGCTGGAGAAGACTCTTGAGAGTCCCTTGGACTGCAAGGATATCCAACCAATCCATTCTGAATGAGATCAACCCTGGGTATTCTTTGGAAGGAATGATGCTAAAGCTGAAACTTCATTACTTTGGCTACCTCATGCGAAGTTTGACTCATTGGAAAAGACTCTGATGCTGGGAGGGATTGGGGGTAGGCGGAGAAGGGGACGACTGAGAATGAGATGGCTGGATGGCATCACGGACTCGATGGACGTGAGTCTGAGTGAACTCCGAGAGATGGTGATGAACAGGGAGGCCTGGTGTGCTGCGATTCATGGGGTCGCAGTCAGACACGACTGAGCCGACTGAACTGAACTGAACTGAACTGATAGATCAAAGTGGAATTCCAAGAACTTTATAACAGTAGAAAATGGTGGTAGCATAAGGAGAAAACACAGGCCAGAAAAGGATCCTGAACAGATGAGTTTGAGAACATTCCCATTTGAAAACAAACATCGACAGAGGAATGGATAAAGAAGATGTGGTTCATATATACAGTGGTGGAGAAGGAAATGGTAACACACTCCAGTGTTCTCACCTGGAGAATCCCACGGACAGAGGAAGCTGGTGGGCTGCTGTCCATGGGGTCACACAGAGTTGGACACGACTGTAGCAAGTTAGCACGCATGCATGCATTGGAGAAGGAAACAGCAACCCACTCCAGTGTTCTTGCCTGGAGAATCCTAGGGACAGAGGAGCCTGGTGGGCTGCCGTTTGTGGGGTCACACAGAGTCAGACACAGCTGCAGCAACTTAGCAGCAGCAGCAGCATATACACTGGAATATTACTCAGGCATTAAAAACAATGAAATAATGCCATTTGCAGCAACATGGATGGACCTAGAGATTCATACTGAATGAAGTAAGACAGAGAAGAAGAAACACCGTATGACATTCCTTATATGTGGAATCTAAAAAGAAATGATACAAATGAACTTAATTACAAAACAGAAAGAGACTCACAGAGGGCAAACTTAACGGTTGCCGGGTCTGGGGCAGGTAAGGATGGGAGGAAGGGATAGTTAAGGAGTTTGGCGTGGACATGTAACACTGCTTATTTTAAATGGATAACCAACAAAGACCTACTGTATAGCACAAAATAAATAAATACAGTTTTTTTTAATGAATAAAAACTCTGTAATCTGCTGCTGCCAGTTACAGGGGCTTGTCTACCCTTAGTTTAAATACATACTGCAACAAAAATTAACTATAATATCTAATAAGTTGCCAAAGTGTACAACTGTATGCAGAATTATAACCATTAAAAAATCATTGAAAGAATAGATAACTAGAAAATAAACTTTTGTGTATATAACTAGATAATTTTCAACAAGGGTGCCAAGATTACACACTGGGGAAAGGACAATCCCTCCAACAAATAGTGCTGGGAAACAATGCAAAAGAATGAAATGGAACTCTGATCTTACACCATATACAGAACTTAACTCAGAATGGATTTCAAAGACCTAAATGTAAGACCTAAAACTATTAAAATACTCCTAGAATAAAACACAGGGGAAAAGCTTCAGGATATTGGATTTGGCAATGATTTATTGGCTAGAACATCAAAACCAAAAAACAAAAGCAAAAATAGACAAATAGGACTACATCAGACTCAAAAATTTCTGTGCACCCGAAGAAAAAAATTATTTAGAGTGAAAAGACAACCTGTGGAATGGCGGAGAATATTTCCAAGGGTTAATATCTAGAACACGTGAGGAACTTCTACAGTCCAACAACAACAACAACAAAAAGAACCCAATTTAAAAATTGAAAAGGACAAGAGAATAGACAATTCTCAAAGAAGATAAACCAATGGCCAACAAGTAAATGAAAATATGCTCAACATCACTAATCATAAGAGGAATGCAAATCAAAACCACAATGAAATAACCACCTCATACCCATTCCAGCTGAGCTATTTCAAGTCCGAAATGATGGTGCTGTGAGGGCCTCCCTGGTGGTCCAGTGGTTAGGAATCCACCTTGCAATGCAGTGGACACTGGTTCAGCCTCATATCTGGGAAGATCCCACATGCCACGGGGCAACTAGGCCTGTGTGCCACAACTGCTGAGCCCATGTGAGGCAACTACAGAAGACCATGCACCTTAGACTCTGTGTTCCACAATAAGAGAAGCCACCATTATAAGAAGCCTGCAAACTGCAACTAGAGCGAGCCCACACACAGCAGTGAAGACCCAGCACAGCCAAAATAAATAAATATTATTTTTTTAAAAAGATGATGCTGTGTAAATGCTGCACTCAATATGCCAGCAAATTTGGTGAAAACTTGGCCACAGGACTGGAAAAGGTCAGTTTTCATTCCAGTCCCAAAGGCAAAGCCAGAGAATGTTCAAACTATGGCACAACTGCACTCAACTCACATGCTAGCAGAGTAATGCTCAAGATTCTTCAAGCTAGGGTTCAACAGTACATGAACTGAGAACTTCCAGATGTTCAAGAAGGATTTAGAAAAGGCAGAGGAACCAGAGATGAAATTACCAACGTTCATTGGATCATACAAAAAGCAAGAGAATGCCAGAAAAACATCTACTTCTGCTTCATTGACTGCACTAAAGCCTTTGATTGTGTAGATCACAACAAACTGTGAGAAATTCTTAAAGAGATGAGAATACCAGACCACCTTACCTGCCTCATGAGAAATCTGTATGTAGGTCAAGAAGCAACAGTTAGGACAGGACATGGAACAACAGACTGGCTTCAATTTGGGAAAGGAGTACATCAAGGTTATATATTGTCACTTTGCTTATTTAGCTTCTATGCAGAGTACATCATGCAAAATGCCAGGCTGGATCAAGCATGAGCTGGAATCAAGACTGCTGGGAGAAATATCAATAACCTCAGATATGCAGATGACACCACCCTCATGACAGAACATGAAGAAGAACTAAAGAGCCTCTTGATGAAAGTGAAAGAAGAAAGTGAAAAATCTGCCTTAAAATTCAGCATTCAGAAAACTAAGATTATGGTATCCAGTCTCATCACTTCATGGCAGTTGGATGGGAAACAATGGAAACAAGAGAGACTTTATTTTCTTGGGCTCCAAAATCACTACAGATAATGACTGCAGCCATGAAATTAAAAGAAGCTTGCTCCTTGGAAGAAAAGCTATGACAAAGCTTGTCAGCATACTAAAAAGCTGAGACATTACTTTAATGACCAAGGTCCATATAGTCAAAGCTATGGTTTTTCCAGTAGTCATGTATAGATGTGAATGTCGGACCATAAAGAAACCTGAGTGCCGAAGAGTTCATGCTTTTGAATTATGGTGTTGGAGAATACCCTTCAGAGTCTCTTGGACAGCAAAGAGATCAAACTAGTCCTTCCTAAAGAAAATCAGTCCTGAATATTCATTGGAAGGACTGGTCTGAAGCTGAAGCCCTGATACTTTGGCTACCTGATGCAAAGAACTGACTCGTTGGAAAAGACCCTGATGCTGGGAAGGTTTGAAGGCAGGAAGACAAGGGGATGACAGAGGATGAGATGGTTGGATGGCATCACCAACTTGTTAGACATAAATTTGAGCAAGCTCTGGGAGTTGGTGATGAACAGGGAAGCCTGGTGTGCTGCAGTTCATGAGATGGCAAAGAATCAGACATGACTGAGTGACTGAGCTGAACTGAACCCGTTGTTTAACTGTATGGGGGTCCTGGGAAATGTAGTCTAGTTTTGTGGCCTGAGAAAAAGTTCAGTCAACATGTAACAGTCTCTTTGGGTGTCCCTGGTGGCTTAGCAATAGAGTCTACCTGCAATGCAGGAGATGCTGGTTTGGTCCCTGGGTCAGGAAGATCTTCTGGAGAAGGAAATGGCAACCCACTCCAGTATTCTTGCCTGGAAAAATCCCATGGACAGAGGAGTCAGGTGGGCTACAATCCACAGGGTCGCAAGAGTCAGACACAACTTTGTGACTAAACCACCACAACCCATCATCAGGATGGCCACTATCTAGAGAACAGAAAGCAACAACTTTTGGCAAAAATGTAAACAAAAAATTGGAACCTTTGTGAACTGTTGGGGGAAGTGGAGTGTAAAACAGTATAGCCACTAAGGAAAACAGTATGGGCTGTGTTAGGTGCTCAGTCATGTCTGACTCTCTGCGAGCCTACAGACTGTAGCCCGCCATGCTTCTCTGCCCATGGAATTCTCCAGGCAAGAATACTGGAGTGGATTGCCATTCCCTCCTCCCAGGGAACTTCCCAACCCAGCGATTGAACCCTGGTTTCCTGACTCGCAGGCAGATTCTTTACCATTTGAGCTACAGGAAAGTCTCCTGTTATCTCTTGGAAAACAGTATGGAGGCTTCTTAAAACACTAAAAATAGAATTACTGTATGAACCAGCAATCCCACGCAGGTGTATATCCAAAAAAATTCAGAGGATCTCAAAGAGATATTTACACACCAATATTCATTGAAGCATTAATCACAATAGCCAAGAGGTGGAAACAACCCAGATGGTCATCACAGATGAACGGATAAAGAAAATTTATATACACAAAATGGAATATTATAGAAGGAAATCCTGTTACATACTATAATATAGATTGATGAGCCTTGAAGGTATTATTTAATAAGTTAAATAAGCTAGTCACAAAAGGACAAATACAATATGATTCCACCCATATTTAGTATCTAAAGTAGTCTAATCATAGAAACAGAAAGTAAAGCATAGTTGCCCAAAGGAGGAGAGAAAGGGGAAGGGGCAATTAGTGTTTAATGGATACCACAGTTTCAGTTTTGCAATATAAGTTCAAGAGATCTGTTACACAATAATGTGCATGCATTTTCAACAACAATGAAGTTACTAAAAATAAACCTATAATCTCCTGAGGCACTTCAAAGAGTTGAACATGAATGTAAATATTCTTAGATTTTTTTTTTTTTAAAAAAAGCTTATTTTATAGCCATAGCCATTGCATCTGAAAAGATAGCAAGTAGTATTCAACTGCTTCAGTATTAGGAGCCTAATATACCTAAGCAGAGTGGGTGTGTGACTCATATTTATTCCTGTTCTGAGAAATAATAAGTAGTAAAGTTTAGAGTAGTCCAGGAAGGTGTCACCAGGGAAAGGGACTTTGAGCTGAAACCTGTATGAATGAGTTCCTGTGAGAACTGTTTATGTTGTACATAATTACTATCTTTCCCCTCTCCCAGATTTGGCATTAGGGGAAAGAAGTTACATTTTTCATCTTCATATGGTCCTAAAGCATCTTCCATTGCCAAATCCCCTTGCTTGTGTTCTATGGAAAGAGAAGAAGACTGTATAATATTTTCTGAGGGAATAATAGAGGAATACCTAGCATTTGACCACACAGATACGTGAGTATTATATCTTGTAAACTTTTTACTCCCCTGTTTTGTGTATTAGTATCTATTTTTCTAAAGTATGCCACCAATATTATCTATAATTAAATTTGTTATTTATGTTCTATTACTTCTCAGTTGTCTGTAATTGATATAAATTGTTTTTTTCCTGCACATGTCATTTGCCTCTTACTGGGATTAAACAGTTTTAAATGAGTTAATTTTTTTCTCCATATAATTTGATTTTCCTTTGTCAGTTATCACCAGTAATTCATGGAAACTTTATTCATCTTATTCTAAATCCAGGTTCTCTTACTGTGCCATGCTATGTCCCTGAAATATTAACCTTTTAAACTATTCCTCCAAGCCTTTAGAAGTTCAGAATGATAGTCACAGTAGCACATCTGGAAGTGAGAATTTCAGGCTATGAGGCTGTGGTTAGTCTAGTTAGTGTCACATGATTCTGGACTTTTCTTCCCTTATTTCCTATTGAGCCATACGTACTTTTATGTTCAATGTATACAGTCCTAGGCTCAGGTGGACATAACTCAGATTTCTATACATAGCAATGAGTTAGCTAATTGTTCCAAGAGAATCATATGTATGCTCTTTTGATTTTCCAGAGATTTCCCCCTTTCCTTTCACTTCATCTGGCATGAGTCAAATTATCTGTATTTTCTTCTCCTTTTTCCTCAAAAGGTCTTTTCCCTTCATTTTAGCTTTAAATAAAGCTGATTTAACTACTCTAAAACGTGATGTTCATGACTCAAACCCAGTGAATTTTCAAGTAATACAGGGAAGATTTTTAGGAAGGCAGTCTTCTCTTTAGAGATACCATTGAGATACTGAGATGTCATGAACGAAATCATGTAAGTTTGGAAGAAAATAAGATATGAAAGATTTTTTTTTAATAGTTTAGGAATAGGGAAGGCCTTTCTAACTACAGCTTAAAATCTACAAGTCATTTAAAAATAACTACTTAAAATTTCTGGATAAAAAATTCATAAAGTCAGAAGACAAACTGGCAAAAATATTTGCAGTTAATGCATGCACAGAGGCTTAATTTCCTTAACGTGTATATCAATAAGGAAAAAATTAAGGACAAAGCAAAGAACATGGCAGAGTTCACATTATAAGAAAATGGATCTTAAATATATGAAATGAAACTCAGTCTCATTCAGAGATGCAGATCAAAACTATCATGAGTACTCTTTTACCTGACAGACTATCAAAAGACAAAAGATAAAGAAATTCGATTATTCCTTGAATGAGAAAATAGGCATATGCTTTCACTACTGGAGAATTATACCACCTCTTTAAATTGAAATGCACATACCCTTTGACTCAATAATCTATTGATAGGAATCTACCCTACAAATAAGATACCTATGTAGCCAAAGAACTACATACATACAGTCCCCAACTTAAGATGAGCTGACTTATGAATTCTGGTTACAATGGTATAGAAGTGATACACATTGAATAGCAACTGTCCATTGGAATTTCTGTCTTTTCCTGGACCAGCAATATGCAGTATGACCCTCTCTCCAGGATGTTGCGCGGTGGCAGCAAGCTGCATCTCCCAGTCAGCCACACTACCATGAGGGTAAACAACCAGTACACTTACAGCCATTTTATACCCATAAACCATTGCTTTTCACTTTCAGTAGAGTGTGAAATAAATTACATGAGATATTTAACACTTTATTATAAAATAGGCTTTGTGTTAGATAATTTTGCCCAGCTGTATGCTAATTTGTCTTCTGAGTACATTTAAGGAGGCTAGGCTAAGCTATAATGTTCAACAGGTTAGGTGTATTAAATGCATTTTTTACTTACATTTTTGTTAGTTTATTGGGCTATAATCTAATACATAAGGAATATCTCTAGAAATATATTGTGGTATTGATTATAAAAGCAAAAAGTTAGTTGATCAACAGCTGCCTGGCTACATATATTATGGTATATCCAATGGAGTACTCTGCAGTTATTTTTTTAAGAGGCAGATTTTTATATATTGATAGGGATCATGGGCCAGGATACATTGATAATTGGATGAGCAAGGTGCAGTACAGTGTATAATGGAATTTTCTCTGGACTTATGTATGTTTGCTTCTGGGAATGAGAACTAGGGTAGAGATACAGGAAACTTATTTTTCACTACATGTATACATTTCCTTCTAAGCAATTTGAATTTTCATCATATGGCTATGTTATCTCCTCTTAAAAGAAATATAAATTGAAATACAGTTAATACTAATCAGCTTCCCTGGTGGCTTAGATGGTAAAGAATCTGCCTACAATGCAGGAAACCTGGGTTTCATCCCTGGGTCAAGATCCGCTGGAGAAGGAAATGGCAACCCACTCCAGTATTTTTGCCTGCAGACAGAGGAGCCTGGCAAGCTATAGTCCATGGGGTCGCAGACACGACTTGAGCAACTGACACACGCACAGCCTCCTCCACCACTTAATGCCAGGCTAGCTCTTCCTTTGGAAAGGAAAAGCAGAGAGAGTCTGGCTATCCTGCTTAAATCGTAGCATCCTTCTTTCTAGCCTAGTTTACTATTTCATTCTTGAGTACTTTGTTACCCTAGGAGTAACTTTCACTGTTAAGGCGGGAAGATACTTCTCTCCACTCAAGTCAGTTCCACAGTTTGCTTTGTCTTAGTTTATACTGTCACAGATGAGCACATCTGTCAGCCAGATTTTCTTCCCCTAGAAATCTATTTGTGCTATTGATACTCACTGCCAGGAAAGAGATAGCCCTGCCTAACTGGGAGTTTCTGAATTATAGGTGCAGATTCCAGAAGAGCCCGAGTAGCTTCCTATGCTGTTGGGTTTCCCTCTTTTTCCTTTACAATTACCAAATATTTATTTAGGTTAGTAAAAGTATACAGTATAATAATCTGTGTGGACTATTTCCCTAATGAATCACTGCCTCAAATAACTATGCAGCATAATCACAGTTATACCATTCATTGTGTCACATTAATATAATCTAAATGTTATCCAGTTACAAGAAAAAGATTATTTCTGTGTTCAAGTCATAGCTTGCTTGTTGCTCAACTGACAGTGCCATCTGTTTAAAGCTAAAAAAAGTACAATGATTCTCACCCTTCTTTTTCTTGTTCTATTTTTTTGCCAGAATAGGGAGGTGGAATCAGGGTAAAAGGAAAATACAGAGTCTCCTCTGTTGAAAACTTCCTTTGCTCACAAGAGAACTTAATATCTGTGCTATATATGTCAAGGGTTGGGGCGAGGGGTCAGATTTAGGGGGAAGAAGCACAGATCACATTCCTAAGCAGCACAAAAGACAGTGGTGAACACTCAGTGAAGAAGAACCATGAAACCTTTCCCTCTTGTTTCTGTTACAGGGAAGAGGAGTTTCATGGAAAGAAATCAGAAGCAGCTACAGAGAAACAGAAATTAGGGTATCCACCCATTGCTCCATTTTACTGCATGAAAGAGGATATCCTTGCTTATGTGTTTGATGACGTGTGGAGCAAGGTCCTAAGCTGTATGGAGCAGCTGATACGTACTCACTGGGAGGGATTTGCTTCTGGTAAGGCTCTTTGTGAAAACAATATAAAAAAATAATTAAGAGTTCCAAACCCTAACCAGTCTATTAGATTATATGCTTAATAGTACAAAAGAATCATATTTGTATTTCTTATAGAAACTAACAGATAGTTGGACAATATTTGGGAATGACTGGATGAGTAATGAGGCCTAGTCAGTGATGACTAGAGATTGAGCTTTCTTTTTGAATGTAATTATTTGTGAGAAAAAAACATGTGCAAGTCATAAATACATTTTAAAGACCACTTTATTGAAGAACTGATTTACAATAAACCAGTAAAACTTAAAGTATATAATAAGTTGATTATGTATATACAGCCATGAAACTATGATAGTCAATACAGTGAACATATCCATTACCCGCAAAAGTTCATGACCTTGTAATCCCTCCCTTCTACCCTTGCCCAACTCACTATCCTGAAGTGACAACTTATCTGCTTAAATGGAATCATGTTGTATTGACTCTTTTTTTTATCATCTTCTTTCTCCCAGTATAAATCATTCTGAGAGTCATCCATGTGTCAATAATTTATTCCTTTTCTTGCTGAGTAGTATTCCACTGTTCCACAACTTGTTTATCCATTTATCTGTTGATGGATGTTTGGACTATTTTCATTTTTGGTCTGTTAGTGCTTTTATGAACACTAGGGTACAAGACATACATTTTGACATATATTTCCTTTTTCTCTTGGGTAGATTTCTAGGAGTGGAACTGTCAGAGTATATGGTCAAATGTATATTTAATGTCTTAATAATTGTCTGCATTGGTTTTCTGTATTGCACAAAACATTAACACAAACTTAGCAGCTTCAAACAATACACATTTATTATATCACAGATCTGTGAGTCAGAAGTCCAATAACAGCCAGCTAGTCCTTTACTTAAGATCTCACAAGGCTGCAATCAGGGTGTTGGTCAGAGCTGGTTCTCATGTTGAGGCTCATGTTTTTGGAAGCATCCAGTTTCTTGTAGCTATAGTAGTCATGGTAGCTTACTTCTCCAAAGCTTTCTCAGTAAGAAAGACTGAGAGCTAATCTACTAGCAAGACAGATTATGTAACATAATCAAGGGGGTGACATTCCATCACCTTTACCATCATCTATTGGTTTGAAGCAAGTCACAGGTCCTGCCCACACTCCAAGGGAGGGGATTACACAAAGGTTTGAACACCCAGAGATGAGAATCATGGGCTGGGGTGGGGGTGGGGGCACATTGGAATTTGTCCACTACAGTCCTCCCACTGGCCCCCAGTGAGTCATGTGCTCCCACATGCAAAGTACATTCAGCTCTCTTTAAAGGTTTCCAAGAGAATCATTCTTGAAATGATGGAGCATTCAGCTCCAAAGATTTTTGAATCAGGTAAGAATGAAGTTCCTGGATGTAATACAGGGCAAGTGAAGTTATTGGGGGCACAATTCATGTCTATTTTATAGCCCTGTGAAACTAAATACAGAGATACATAAACATCTAACTATTTAATCCAGCCATTCTGTTCCTAGAGACAAATTATTGATATTTGACCCCAACAAACCCAACATATAGTGTGTGCCAGGAAAAGGATAACCATTCTAGACACTCCAGTTAAAGGCTGGGGTGGGGGAGGGATCCCTAGCAATTCTGAAATCCACCTGTGAAAATATTCAGGAGTCCTTCATCAAGTTTCAAGGCCTGGAAATAATCCTCTTAGCTCTCTACTCTCCCCTCTGGAGCTCTTGATTCACCCTATGAGTCATCCTGTTAACATAAAAGGTATCATGTTTGTAGCTAAGTAATTTTATTAGGTTGCGTCCTGCCAGTAGAATTTTGGGGGACTGATAGCCTTCCTTTATTTGGAATTTTTGAATCTAGAGAGATCTGAGAATTCTCAAAATCATTAAGTCCTGTTTTCTTTATGTTTAATAGTTTTCCCCCAATTTCTCTCATCTCATGTCTTACCATAAGCAGCAAGAAAAAAAATCAGGTTTCACCTTTAACACTTTGCTAGGAAATCTCCGTAGCTATATAACCAAAATCATCACTTTGAAAGTTCAGCTGTCCACATGACCATAAGAGACCATTTCACTAAACTTTCTGTCACAAAATAACAAGCATCTCCTTTCTTCCAGTTTTTAATATGTTCTCCCTTCTTCCAGTTTCTAATGTGTTCCTCATTTCCTTCTGAGCTTTCCCCTACAGCACCCTCCAAAACCAAGTTTCTCCTAAGTCTATTCAGGGTAGTTTGTGACTTTCTCTATCATGCTTCTCAGAATTCTTCCAGCTTCTATCAATGAACAATCAAAAATGAAATTAAGAAAACAGTTTATTTACACTAGTATCAAAAAGAATAAAATACTTAGGAATAAACTGAACCAAGGAAGTATAGGACTTCCACACAGAATACTACAAAACACTGAAAGAAAATAGGTAAGGCCTAAAGAAAGCCATCCTCAGTGATCAATGCAAAGAAATAAAGGAGAACAATAGAATGGGAAAGACTAGAGGTCTCTTCAAGAAAATTAGAGATAACAAGGGAACATTTCATGAAAAGATGGGCACAATAAAGGACAGAAATGATATGGACCTAACAGAAGCAGAAGATACTAAGAAGAGGTGGCAAGAATACACAGAAGAGCTATACCAAAAAGATCTTCATGACTCAGATAACCATGATGGTGTGATCACTCACCTAGACCCAGACATCCTGGAATGTGAAGTCAAGTGGGCCTTAGGAAGCATCACTACAAACAAAGCTAGTGGAGGTGATGGAATTCCAGTTGAGCTATTTCCAGTCCTAAAAGATGATGCTGTGAAAGTGCTGCTCTCAGTATGCCAACAAATCTGGAAAACGCAGCAGTGGCCTCCGGACTGGAAAAGGTCAGTTTTCATTCCAATCCCAAAGAAAGGCAATGCCAAAGAATGCTCAAACTACCACACAATTGCACTCATCTCACATGCTAGCAAAGTAATGTTCAAAATTATCCAAGCCAGGTTTCAACAGTTTGTGAATTGTGAACTTCCAGATGTTCAAGCTGGATTTAGAAAAGGCAGAGAATACCAGATGACCTGACCTGCCTCCTGAGAAATCTTATGCAGGTCAAGAAGCAACAGTTAGAACTGGACAGGGAACAATGGACTGGTTCCAAATTGGGAAAGGAGTACATCAAGGCTGTCACCCTTGGGTGACAATATGTCACCTTGCTTATTTAACTTATATGCAGAGTACATCATGTGAAATGCCAGGCTGGATGAAGCACAAGCTGGAATCAGGATTGCCAGGAGAAATATCAATAAACTCAGATATGCAGATAAAGGAGATCAATCCTGGGTGTTCATTGGTAGGACTGATTCTGAAGCTGAAACTCCAATACTTTGGCCACCTGATGCGAAGAGCTGACTCATTTGAAAAGACCCTGATGCTAGGAAAGATTGAGAGCAGGAGGAGAAGAGGACAACAGAGGATGAGATGGTTGGATGGCATTACCGACTCAATGGACATGGGTTTGGGTGAACTCCAGGAGTTGGTGATGGACGGGGAGGCCTGACGTGCCGCGGTTCATGGGGTCGCAAAGAGTCGGACACGACTGAGCAACTGCACTGAACTGAACTGATACAGATGACACCATCCTTACAGCAGAAAGAGAAGAAGAACTAAAGAGCCTCTTGATGAAAGTGAAAGAAAAGAGTGAAAAAGCTGGCTTAAAACTCAACATTCAGAAAACTAATAAGATCACGGTATCTGGTCCCATCACTTCATGGCAAATAGATAGGGAAACAATGGAAACAGTGAGAGACTTTATTTTCTTGGGCTTTAAAATCACTGCAGATGGTGACTACAGCCATGAAATTAAAAGACACTTGATCCTTGGAAGAAAAGCTATGACCAACCTCAACAGCATACTAAAAGTGGAGACATTACTTTGCCAACAAAGGTCCATCTAGTCAAAGCTGTGATTTTTCCAGTAGTCATGTATGGATTAAGTTGGACGATAAAGAAAGCTGAGTGCGGAAGAATTGACTGCATGAAGATCCAACCAGTCAGTCCTAAAGGAAACCAGTCCTGAATATTCATTGGAAGGACTGATGCTGAAGCTGAAACTCCAATATTTTGGCCACCTAATGCAAAGAACTGACTCACTGGAAAAGACCCTGATGCTGGGAAAGATTGAAGGTGGAAAGAGAAGGGGACAAGAGGATGAGATGGTTGAATGGCATCACTAACTCGATGGACATGAGTTTGAGTAAGCTCCAAGAGTTGTTGATGGACAGGGAAGCCTGGCATGCTCCAATCTGTGGGGTCGCAAAGAGTCGGACACGACTGAGAGACTGAACTGAAAGAAACGGAAGGGGCTTCCCAGGCAGTGCAGTGGAAAAGAATCTGCCTGCCAATGCAGGAAACGCAAAAGATGCAGGTTCGATTCCTGAGTCTGGAAGATCCCCTGGAGTAGGAAATGGCAACCCACTCTAGTATTCCTGTGTAGAAAATTCCATGGACAGAGGACCTTGGCAGCCTACAGTCCACGGGGTTGCAAAGAGTTGGACTTAACTGAGTGACTGGGCACACACACACAAAGAAATGGAAAGACAGACTCTGCTTATGTTATCGGAAGACTTAGTATTGTTAAGATGGCAATTTCCCTAAATATATCTACAGCCTGAGTACAACTTTCTCAAAATTCCAGCTTTTTTTAAAAGGGGGAGATATTTTATATAGAAATGAAAGGTATCCTGAATATCCAACTTCTAAATGATTTTAAAAGATAATATAAAGCTACAGTGATCAAAACAGTGTAGTACTGGCATAAGAACATATATTGATACATGGAATAGAATAAAAAGTCCATAAATAAACCCACACATCTATGGTCAGTTGATTTTCAACAAGGGAGCCAAGCCTATGGGGGAAGAAGAGTCTCTTTAAGAAATGATGCTGGCAGGGAACATAGCCAATATTTTATCATAACTATAAATGGAGTATAACCTTTTAAAATTGTAAACCACTGTTATATACCTGAAACTTACTGAATATTGTAAATCAACTCTGTCAATCAAAAAAAAAAATTCAGATGGGGAAAAAAAGGAAATGGTGCTGGGAGAACTGCAAAAGAATGAAGCTGGATCGTTACTTCACGTTTTATAAAAAATAACTCAAAATGGACCAAAGGAACACACTTAAGAGCTTCATAAAACTTAGGAGAAAACACTGGAGTAAATCTCAGTGAGCTTGGATTTGGCAGCTGATTCTTAGATGTCATCTGACACTAAGACCACATACAACCAAAGAAAAACAGATAAACTGGACCTCATCAAAATAAAAAACAGATAAACTGGACTTCATCAAAATAAAAACTTCAGGGAGTATCGAGGGACATTATCAAGAAAGTGAAAAGATAGCCTACAAAATGGGAGGAAATATATGTAAAACATACACCTAATAAGAATCTAGTATCCACAATATATAAAGAACTACAACCCCAAAACAAAAGAAGAAAACAGTCCAATTAATCAGCAAATAACTCAAAGAGCAGTTCTCCAAAGAAGATACACAAATAGCCAATAAGTACATGAAAAGATGTTCAAAATCGTTATTCATTAGGGGAAGCAAATAACCAAAACCACAATGAGACACCACTTCATACCTACTAGTGCGACTGTATTAAAGATTTAAAAAGGATAGTAACAAGTATTGATGAGGATGTGAAATTGGAATGCTTGTAAATTAATGGTGGGAATGCAAAGTGGTACAGTCACTGTGGAACCAGTTTGGCAGTTCCTCAAAAAGTTAAATTACCATATGACCCAGCAATTCTACTCAAAGGTATATAACCTAAAGAAGTGAAATAGAGCCACACAAAAGCCTTGTATGAATGCTGATAGCAGCATTATTCATAAGAGTCAAAAAGTGGAAGCAACCTAAACATCCATCAACTGATGGATAAACAAATTATGGACAGAATTGTGTTCCCCTTAAAATCCAAAAGCCCCAACACCCAATGTGGCTATGTTTGGCGATATGGCCTTAGAGATAATTAAGGTTAAATGAGGTCGGAATGGTGAGACCCTAATCCTATAGGGTTGGTATCCTTAAGAAAAGGAAGAGACATTAATGAGTTCTTTCTATGCATGCAAAGAGCAAAGGTCATGCAAACAAAGATAAAGTGAAAAGGCAACTGTGCCTAGGAGCCAGGAAGAGAGGTCACACTATAAACCAACCCCAACAGCACCTTGATCATGGACTTTGAGGCTCCAGAACTGTGAGAAAATTAATTTCTGTTGTTTAAGCCACCCAGTCTCTGGCATTTAATGGCAGCCCAAGTAACTAATACTTCATGTACAACATTTCAAATATGCTAACACCACTAATTTTTCTGTGTATCCATAAATTTAGGTTATTGTGAAACTTAAAGTTTGAAAAAAAGAAAGTAATTTTAAAATGAAGCTGGAGGATCTCTGACTGGTTTGGTGGGTTGACTGAAATGTCCTAAAATAGGGGTCAGCAAAGTTTGTGTATAAAGAACCAGGCAGTAAATATTTTAGCCTTTGCCAGCGATCCAATCTGTTGCAACTACTTAACTCTGCCCTTGGAAGCAGCCATAAACAATATGTATGCAAGTGGACATAGATGTGACACTATTATACACTCAGTATGTATCTTCCCCAAAGACATATATAATTACCGCTGCCACAAAAACTGGCAGTGGTAATGGGTATGATGTTTCACTGGTCACATGGCTATTTAAATTTTTAATTAATTACAATTAGGTAATTTTAAAATTACGTTCTCAATCACACTAGCTAAATTTTTCTTTAATTGAAGTATAGTTGATTTACAATGGTTGTGTTAATTACTGTTGTACAGCAGTGATTCAGTCTTCCATATTTACATATCTTAATATTCTTTTCCATTATGGTTTACTATAGGATACTGAATATACTTCTGTGCTATACAGTAGGACCTTGGTTTTTAATCCATTCGATACATAAAGCCTGCATGTGCTAACCCCCCATCTACCACTCCATCCTTCCTTCAACCTCCTCCCCCTTAGAAACTAGTCTGTTCTCTAGGCCCATAATTTTTGTTTCACAAATAGGTTTGTGTCATATTTTAGAGTCTACAAATGATATCATGTGGTATTTGCCTTTCTTTGACTTTCTTCACTTAGTATAATAATCTCTCATTGCATCCATGTTGTTGCAAATGGCATTATTCCATTCTGTTATGGCTGAGTAGTATTCCGTGTGTGTGTGTGTGTGTGTGTGTGTGTGTGTGTGTGTGTGTGTGTGTGTGTGTGTGTGTGTGTGTGTGTGTGTGTGTGTGTGTGTGTGTCCATTCATTCAGTGGATATTTAGGCTGTTTCCATGTATGGCTCTTGTGGTGCTCTGGCCGGGGTCATGCTTTTTGAATTATATATTCTCTCATTGCATCCTGTTGTTGATGGCATTATTCCATTCTGTTATGGCTGAGTAGTATTCCGTGTGTGTGTGTGTGTGTGTGTGTGTGTGTGTGTGTGTGTGTGTGTTCCTTCATCTGTCAGTGGATATTTAGGCTGTTTCCATCTATTGGCTCTTGTGGTGCTCTGGACACTGGGGTACATGCATCTTTTTGAATTATCCTTTTGTCCAGGTATATGCCCAGGAATGGGATTGCTGGATCATATGGTAACTCTATTTTTAGTTTTCTAAGGAACCTCCATGCTGTTTTCTACAGTGGCTACACAAGCTTATATTCCCACCAGCAGTGTAGGAGGGTTCCCTTTTTCTGAACTTTCTTTAGCATGTATTATTTGTATACTTTTTAATGATGGCTATTCTGGCTCATGTGAGCTGGTACCTCATTGTTTTGATTTGCATTTCTCTAATAATTAGAAGTGTTGAGCATCGTTCTTGTGCCCATTGGCCATCTGTATGTCTTCTTTGAAGAAATATCTACTTAGGTCTTCTGCCAATTTTTGGATATGGTTGTTTTTTGTTGAGCTATATGAGCTGTTTGTATATGTAGGAAATTAAATCATGTCATTTGTGAACACTTACTCTCATTCTGCAGGTTGTCTTTTTGTTTTATTTATGGTTTCTTTTACTCTGCAATAGCTTGTAAGTTTTACTAGGGTTTGATCCCTGGGTCGGGAAGATCCCTTGGAGAAGGACTTGCCTGGAGAGCCCCAAGAACGGAGGGGCCTGGTGGGCTACAGTCCATGGGGTCGCAAAGAGTCGGACATGACTGAGCGACTTCACTTTCACAGTAGCCAAATTTTAAATCCTCTATAGCCACATGTGGCTGGAGGCCACTATCCTGGAGAGTGCATATATAGAACACTTCCTTCAATCTCCAAATGTCCCATTAGATAGCTTTGCTCTAGTAATCTTTGCTTTTCATTCTGCCAGGAACCAACAGGCATCACCAGCCTGAGAAACCACTTTAAAATAAATTCATGGTTTAAAGTATTTTTTGGAACCATGCAGGTGGTATGAAACTGGGCTATAAAGATTAGTGAAGCCTAGCTTGAGATTATGAATTCTCAGGGGAGATTTTTTTCACAGTACTGTTGCTGTGGGTCTGAAGATATCCATGGATAATAGATTCTATTCCTTTGCTCAGATGATGAGAGTAATGTTGCAATCACCAGACCAGCTTCACAAAGCCCCTGTGTGCTGAGTGAACTACAACCTTTGGTCTTACCTCGAGTGCCACAGTCTAAGGTGCTGTCTATCACCTCAAATCCGGTAAGTCCCACAGGGGAATGTACAGGAGAGCCTAGGCCTATTGTTATAGAGAAGTCTGCTCAGTTATTTGGCTTAATTGTATCACTATGACTTTTTTTTCCCCAGTAGTTATGTTATCATAGTAATCCAGTAATTCTTTGCAAAAGTTTCATTTTGAAAAAACAGCAAGTTAGAGTTGATAAGTCGGAGAAAGCAATGGCACCCCACTCTAGTACTCTTGCCTGGAAAATCCCATGGATGGAGGAGCCTGATGGGCTGCAGTCCATGGGGTCGCACAGAGTCGGACATGACTGAGTGACTTCACTTTCCTTTTCACTTTCATGCGTTGGAGAAGGAAATGGCAACCTACTCCAGTGTTCTTGCCTGGAGAATCCCAAGGACAGGGGAGCCTGGTGGGCTGCTGTCTATGGGGTCGCACAGAGTCGGACACGACTGAAACGACTTAGCAGAGTTGATAAGTAATTTTCAGCTCTTTTGAAAAGGTATCTATAAACTCTGCAATTGAGATTCAACTATATGGTCAGCTCCAGGCAGCTTTGGGAAGAATGAAATATATAATAAAATGAGGGGCCAATGTCAGATTTTCTGTGGCCTTAACATTCTATCTTTTGAATTTCTTTTGACTTCTTCCCTCTTTTTTCTGTTATCTTGACCTACCTGGTTTTTATTTTTTATATTTGAATCTGTTGACTTCTTTGCTTTTGGAGGCTTAGCAATCATTACCCAGGTGTAAAAGGCAAATCAAGAGGAGAAAATGGTTTCAAAAAAGTCTTAAGCATATAAGATGGCCATTTCTTGCAGGTTGATGAGCCTGATCCAGTGTTTGCTTTGTTGGTATATTGGCCAGATACTGTGTAGCTATATTTTTTAAAGGGTTATTTAAAAGTAAATTCAGCTTGTACATAACTATACTATACATACCTGTAACATATAATACTGTACATCAATTATACTTCAATTAGAAAATAAATTCAGCAAGGCCCATATCTTATCACACTAGAGGATGACCCAGGTAATCTAATATTCCTGTGACAGTAATAAAATACTTCTATATGTCAAACTGGTCTGCTTATGGTTTAAGTAGCCTAAGCCCTGAAAAGTTAACATACACATTTCTAGTTGTTAATGACCAAAGGAAGGAGAAGCAATAATCCAAATATTCTAGAGAGAAAGTAGGAGAAAAATGCCTACTTGGGAGAGGAGCTAACCAGAAAGGGCCCTGAACTGATTACCTAAGAGAGAAAATAAACAGGACACTAAGGTGGCAGTGGAAGTCCATGTAAGACTAAATCCTGCTAACATTAGAACAAATAAGATTAACTCCTTCTAATAGTCTTCAGATTTGAGCTAATTATTGAGAGCTGACTGCTCCAGGTGTAGCAGAGAAAGCATTAGCAGAGCACAGGATTATGTGATGGTAAGAGATTATATACTAGAGTTTACCCTTATTTTTCCCATTTTTGTTCCATGTTGTTTTTTCTAATGTAAATAATAATAAAGGTCCTCTCTCCCCAATGAGACTGGCTACTAATTGCTTTCACATAAGTTGATCAGGCTTCCCCATTCAGAAATGAAGAGGATGACTCTGATCTTGTCATCTTAACAGTGGACTTGGGGCCCCAGCTGGGATACTGGCCAAGATACTACAAAAGTTAAGACATAGGAGAAAAAAATATATAAATGATCTAATTTGGAAATATTAACTTTTGGCAAAGTTGGGAAACTAAGCTGGTATCTTCACCAACCAATGAGAAACATCTTCTTTTGATATGTAGATGAGTCTCTGTCAAGCAGCAAGTGGTCATCAGCCAAATGTGAATGGTCTCTTGGTTCATGGGATGCCTCTACAGCCAAGAAATCTCTCTCTAATGGACAAGCTTCTGTAAGAAGTATAAAATTTTAAGACTATAGAGTTTAAGTAGATCACTAAAAATAAAATAAAAGCAAAGTCAAGTCAATCAACATGCATGTATTGAGTGCCTACCAAGCAACCAGAGACATGTGAGGAGTAAAAATATATAAGGAAAATGGTCTCCACCTTCAGAGAGCTGATAAAATAACTGGTGAGAAGACACACAACTAAAGAGACCTAACCATATAGGGCATTCCTGTGACTGAGTACCAAGTGTGTGTACTTCAAGTGAGTGAACACTATGGCAGACCCAAAGAAGGGAAGCATTTTGGTGGGAAGTGCAGGTTTTAAACGTGTCCTTGAAAGATGGAAGTTTGGATAAGCAGAGAAGAGTAGCAAAGCTATTCTAGATATGAGAAGTGA
This sequence comes from Nanger dama, assembly GCA_917880005.1. Lineage (NCBI taxonomy): Eukaryota > Metazoa > Chordata > Mammalia > Artiodactyla > Bovidae > Nanger > Nanger dama. The sequence goes on along the minus strand of CAKJTW010000028.1, from coordinate 16,414,292 downwards.
TGTGGGGAAAGGTTTGGAGACAGGAAAACACAAATATTTAGAAGAGAAAGCAGATCATTTTTTGCTATAGTAAAATAGGAGGCAATAGGTTAGAACTTCAATGTTCTGATCAAAGACCACTGGTATGATTAGTGGGAAAGCAGAGACTGAAATTAAAGAACTTGGGAACCAGACAATGGAGGGTTTTGAATGTCTTGTTTCTGAGATCCATTCATGTTGCATGTGATTCTCTTGTACTGCCAACTAGTATTCTATTTTAATAATATACCACAATTTATCCATCCATTCTTCTGTTAATGAACACTTGGGCTATTTTTCAGGTTGGGGCTGTTATATATAAAAGGCACTATACATACTCTTATACCGGTCTTTTTGTGGACATATGTTCTCATTTATCAATATACAGAAGTAAAGGGATAAGTATGTGTTTAATTTTATAATAAACTTTCATAAAGTTTTTCAAAAGAATTGTACCATTTTACATTCCCACCCAGCAGTGTATGTGTTCAGCTTTGGAGAACATCAGTTTAAATCAGGAATTTGAAAGATTTCACACAGTAGAACATAGATTGGATTAAAGGAGGAGGAACTGAAGGTAGAGGAGGAGTCTAACACAGGAATTCAGGCAGCTATGGGTCTGAGTCTAACACAGGAATTCAGGCAGCTATGGGTCTGTTCTCAAGATGGGGCCAAGACTAAAAAAGTAATAAAATAGTTTAGGAGTTATCATAAAAGAAATCAGATTCTATAAAAACAGAGGAATAAAGGTGAACTCAGATTTCAAGCTCAAGGGAAGATAGTTTGGGGACGGGGGAGATGAGTGTAGGGACTGTTGAGTTTACAATGATGGGCTATATAGAAGAGGTCAGATTTGGAGACTGATCTAGAAGTGTAGAGGTGATAAATCCACTTATGAGTGAGTAGTCCAGAGGAAAAATAAAGATGAATGAAGAGCGCGGCCTAAACTCCTGAAATTAGAAAGCAGGTAGGCTGTGAAAACAAAGGGCTTAAGTGAGTGGTTAAGGAGGCAAGACCACAAAGATCTCTTACAAGTAATGCTCAAGGTTTAGCCCTATTCTGTGATGGACATTTTTCCTTCAGAGTTCTCCAAACTGAGGCATATTTTGTGCTAGAGGATACCAAAGTGGCCTGAAAGCTTGAAGAACGTGATAAAAGCCAAAAGCCTGTGTCAGAGTGTTATTCTTCCACTTTCCCTCCATATCACAGCATAAATACTATCTCTTAGGTGCCTTACAATAAAATCAAAGTCTCTCATCTGCTTAAAACATAAAAATGAAGCACCTGAATCTGTGGGGCAGAGTTTAAGCTACTGAACTGTTGAATATGGTATTTTACTTACCAGAGTACTTACAGAAGAGTATTGTATTTCACAGTTGTTTACGCAAATGGGGATCTACTGACCTGGGCTGCACAAAGCTCTGAACCCTTTGGCTGTTCCCAGCTTTCTAAGGAACCCTACCCCTGTGGGCTTCAACTAGCTCAGCATTTTAATCTCTGCAATGGGAACCACACTAGTGCCACTCCACTACTAAGCCGCAGTACTGGCCTTTCAACTAAGTCTTTCTGATGACATGCCTTCAGCAAAAAGAATGCCTCCAACATGACAGGAAGCACATTCCCTGAGGTAAACTTCTGGGAAGCACTTTGGAGTAGCTACACTAAAGGTCAGCCTTTACCAGTAACTGAAGAAGTGACTCTGATGGCAGGTGAATGAAGTACTTGCTTTCCCCAGTCTCCACTCTAGTAAATTATGTGTAAAACTGAAATGATGTCCTTTTTTCAGATACACATTCTCACTCCTGAGATAAATTATATGACATCTAGAACTAGGTTATTGATTGATTGTTTTCTGTTTTTGCCTTTCTCTCCCTTGAATGTACTTGAAAGTTTAAGGCTTTTTACCCTTTGAGTTCTGTCTCCTTGTACAGAGCAGTCTTGATCTCACTGTGGGTTTCTGATATTTGGCCACTAGAGATCTTGATGACAAGCTACTTATGAGACCTGGGTCCAGTACCATCTTTTCAACTCGAAATTGGCCAAATCAAGCCCTGAAGCTTAGTACATCATTTCTGTCATATACAGTGCAGTCCGCCAGGAGACGCAACCCCCACCACGTACCCTTCATCCCATCAGCACAAGCCATTCACGCGCTGGAACACCAAGACTTATGGACGAAATACGCAGAGGATCCCGAGTGTAGGTTTCAAAAGCAGAATTTCTGGAATCTGTGGTAAAACTAATGAAGAATTTTACATATAGAATGAATTTAAAGATAAGATTGAAATATATGCCTAGGCAGTAATCACTACATACTCTTATGATGAGTTGTACACTGGTTTAAATCTAATACAGAAAAAAAATGGAGTTATATTTGAATAAAATACAGATATACTTATCTTTTGATTATACTTATCTTCCTTCTGATTTAGCTAAACATATTTCCACAAATAAAATGTTGGCTAGAATATTTCAACGGCACTCATCAAAGGAATAGAAGACATTCTATATATATTTTTATTAAAACATTTTCCTTAGAGGGAGCATGCTCAGTAAAATTCTTCCCCCAAATGATGATTAGTTCTCCTTTAATAATTTTCCATACCAATAGGATTTACTTATTTCACTGACAATGAAAACTTCATATATCTCAGATAAGTAGCTGCCTGTACACCAGGAAAAAGTGTCCCTTGGCACATCCTAGGAAATAACAGTAAACATGTCCTCTTCCCTTTTCCCACCTCATTGTGCAAAAGACTCCAAGTCAAGTTTTTAAAATAAAGTCCTTCCATTAGTTGTTAATTTTAAAAACATCTTATGAGGGTTGATTTCTAAGACTATGATCAAGGGTAGGAATTAATAACACCATAACTGAATTCAGCGTTTTGAATTCAGCCTCTGAATGAAGCATATGTCACTATACTTCTCTCCCAACACTTCTTAATTTTGACTTTATTGGTATATTATCTATACCAATAGAGCCATACATTCACTTGGGTATGCGTGGTTTTGATGTAAAATTAATCTCTCATCCATCTGACAGTTCTTTTTCAAAGTGGAAAAATAAATTCCTTTGTTTTTTTCTGGGGTATGAAGAGTATCATTCAGCTTTAATTACTGTCTTGGGCATGAGTAATACTGTAACTGCTCCAAATCCTTTGGAAGGAAATAAGAGTTTAGGATCCTTACCTGGAAATTATAATTTTTAGTGAAAAGGACAACCAGAAGGCCCAGAACTGTGAGTTTCATCAGATGCGAAATTACAAATCTGAATTTGTCAGAAAAAACAACCCAGGATAGGGGATATTGTTTTATTCCAGTTCTTTATGGGAGAAAGGGTCAAATTCTGCTGTGCACTCAGGATGAAGTTTCAACAAAAAATAAGAAAATACTATGAAGCCCAAAATTTTCATGCTCCAAAATCCTTTGAGATCGCTTCACTTAAAAAAGTGTAGACAGCTTAAAGCTTTCTGTGCATGACATTAAACTCGTCTGTTCAGTGTATTTGATGCTAACCAATTTGTTTATCTTGTTATAATTTTATGCTTTCACATCTTGGTTTTTGCTGGTGGGATCTGCAGCCCTGTGGCAGCTGACTCGCTCTCCTCTCCCGCACCACTGCCGCTGAGTCGAAATAATCTGCTGCCACCTATTGGCACCTCTGAAGCAGAACACTTGAGCATGGTGAGGCCACAAAGGCAAACGGTATGTCTCCTTCCTATTGCCTTTCCAATGTTTATAAAACCTCATGGTCAGTAGTTCTGCAGGATCTGTGCTCTGGTTGACTTGTACATTTTGTCAAAAGTACAAACTGAATTCTGATTTGACAATGTAATTGGAGCTGCGTAGCCTGCAATTACCGTACCTGTTAGGGCTGATACTGGACATGCACAGCTCCACTATAAATTAACTGTTTCTGTAATTCTTATCCCTTCTGCAGAAAACCCATAGCAATTCCAGTCGAGCTCGAAGTGCAGTGGTGGATGAGCCTAACCATCAGCAGCCCCAGGAGAGGCTCCTGTTACCTGACTTTTTCTCCAGGCCCAATACAACTCAGTCATTTTTGGTAGAGTGACATACTTCTATTGTCTGATAGCTGAGGAAACGGGAAAAAACTAGTTTGGCAGACTTAAGACTTTATATGGTGACTTAATCACCTCTAAGAGTAAAAGCTGAGGTTCTAATAAAAATAGTGTTTTACGTTTTAAGTATATTTGTTGGAATTCTAATTGCTCTCTGCCACTCATTATTTTAACTTGTAAAAATAAGGTAAAATGCCTTATATATAAACAGCAAATTCTAAGCAATTTAAAATTTAGGTATTTCTGGGAATAATCAAAAAGTTAAACTCCAGTGCATATCAGATTAGCATTAACTTCATTCTTTTAACATTGCTCTGAGGGAATTAAACAAAAAGTGGTAACATGTTGTGGACTGGTGGATGGGCAAGTTAAGACTTGCAGTTTTTATTAACTGGTGTTTGAAATGCTAACACTGTCACCACTAAATGTACATTCACTAGACTTTTTACTTTTAAATATCAGAAACAACCTGACTGGGAGACTAGAGGTCAGGCACTGACGTTGCCCCAAACTAAAAGCCAGGAGCTCAGCCCCATGGCATTTGCTTTGTACAAGAGGGCTTGGAAAGCCCAGAGTGTTACTGAGGGCACACTTGTGGCCCAAGAACCAGGCACCCACATCCTAAACCAGTTTTCAAGACAGTGGTGTTTGTAACCCGCTTATCTCAACTCATAACCCTTAAACTGTATCAGTCTAAAGCACCATATGATCTTTCCTCCATTAGAAGAGTGGTGAGAATAAATAAATGGGACATTGTACTAGCTTCCTAGGGCTGCCATAACAAATTACCACAAACTGGGTGGCTTACAATATAAATTTATTCTCTCAGTTCCAGAGTCTGTTAAGTCCAAAATCAAGGTATCAGCAGAGCTGCGTTCCCACTGCAGGCTCTAGGGAAGAATCTTTTCCTACCTCTATCCTAGTTCATGAGCTCAGCTTAACTGCCTGTTTTTGTAAACAAAGTTTTCTTAGAGCAGAGCCACCACATTCATTCAATTTTGTACTTTCTGTGGCTGCTTTCTTACTCTTAACAGCAGAACGGGATAGTTCCAGTGACAGTATGTTCCACAAAACCTGAAATGTTTACTATCTGGTCCTCTATTAAAAAAAAGTTTGCTGACCACTGATAGAAAACATGGGGCTTCCATCAGGAGAGGAAAAAAAACCCCTCAAATTTCTTATTCCAGTGCTGACAAGAAACTGAGGGGATGTTTTTTATCCCAGAAGTACTAGCAAAATGGCATTGATAGCTCTTTTTTAGTATCTGCATGTGGATATTTTAGTTGTATCTTAAAATCTTTAAATCCCTTAAACTTTGAAATGTTTGAGTTCCATACTGAGTCACATTTTAAGCATGGAGGTTGTTGGTGTTGCTGAAAACGTCCTGTTCTGTTGTTTTAAACAGTCAGCAGGCAGTGGAAATCAGATTCAAATTTCCTTGAGAGCCAATTATGAGTACTTAAGAAATATTAAACCATATGGATTATTTATAAATGCTAAGATTTTCTTAAAGGCATATTAATAAAGTTGCAGAACTTGCAACTTTTACAAGTTAACAATCACTCTGTGGGCTGCTGGCTTGGGATTTTTAACTTGAAATGTTAAGAGTATATCCAGCCAACTGTCCCTCAGACTGATAGATGATGCCAATTACACTGCTATCTGACTTCAAGGCTTTCCCTTGTAAAACAACTAATACATTATCCTCTGGAAGAAGTCACACTGTAAGCAGTGACTCATCTTCTCTCTTTTTCAGCCAGATACGCAGTATCGTCGTGCATGTGCTGCTGAGTATCCTCACCAGGCCCGACCTGGTAGGGGATCTGCAAGGACAGGTGGAGATATTACTACAGGTGGATTATTTTACTACAGTCTTGTTAAGATCTTGCTTTTTCCCATGCTTATTATTTTTCCTTCCTCCAGATTTTATATTTTGCTTTCCTACATCTTTGTAAATAATCTCAAATTCATTTTGGAATATAGGATATAGTAATAAAAAGAAAAATAAGAGGAGAACTCTAACTGCTCAAAGCCAAAAAGTTCCAGATCTGTTTTCTCATATATAAATTAACCTCTTGCCATTCAGGCAGAGTAAACAATACCTTTTTTAAAAAAATCTAAACCAATTAAGCCAAATAAATCATTTTCATAACATTCAAACACTGCATGGATTTTATTATGTAGGCAAAAACCTGTATTGCTATGGATTAAACTGCTCTAATCAGTTAAACTGGTAGGCCAAGGTAAGAAAAGAAATTCACAATGTCAAGACATGAGGAGTCTGATTCTATCCCACTAACTTTTTTGTCTTCTAAGTTATATTCTATAGTTTCTGTTTTTGTAGGAGTAATAGAAAAAATTTAAGAATGTCTTAATTCTTCCTATAATGGTCTTCTCACCATCAGGGTCATTTTTTCCTTATGTTATAGGTGAAATTTAGAATTACCAGGCAGTTGAAATGTTTCCTGTTAATAATCAGATTAATCAGCAAGTATGTTAAAAAGTAATCTGCCTGAAATCATCTCTGTAGTTCAAGTGAATTCTCTTAGTTCAGGTTCCTAGTAGCAACACTTGGTAGTCTTTGAATGCTGTCAGCAGATTCTGTTCTTGGATCAGTCCTCAGGGAAGCACTACTGCCTCTGAGCTAGTTATTACATCTGGCCATGCTGATGGTCAAGTATAATTAGTATAATGTTTAGGTAAGTGAAACACATTTTATTCCTTTTTAATTAGTGACTATTTTCTAAAATTATGTTACTACATCACATCTTACATAGATTTTGTTTTTACATCATAAAATATGTAAACATGATTTTTATTGCTTTAGTAAATTTAAACTTTACTACTTAGCCAATCTCCAAATTTAAAGTCTTAACAATTGGAGCAAAAAAGTCTGTACATAGGAGCTCAAGACAATCAAATCTAGAATGTCTATTCATGTTACTCTATGATGTCATCTTTGTCTCTCAGGTCCTCAGTTACATGGATCTACAAAATCTCAAAACAGAAGTGGACCAATCTCTAGAACCAGGCAGGGACCATAGCACGAATGAGGAGAATTTTCTTCGGGCTGCAGGGAACACATGGGAAGATTTCACAAATCAATGTTCAGTCATCTCATGATGCAGACCTTCTATACAAGAGACAACCTGAAACCATCTTTGTGAATTATTTTGGTACAACAGACTGAAAACAGTATCAGCCAAAGATTACATGGGTACTGTTTCTATCTCCAATTACTGTCTTCTGTTCAGCATAAGTTAATCACTTCACTGGACAGTAGTTTATAGCCAAAGATGTAACAAATGAATAATTTTCCTCCAAATCACTGCTTATGTTGTCTGTTAACAATGATCAGTTCAATTACTACAGCATTCTATCAGACTACATGTACACAAAACGTAGGAAATCGTTTGATAACATTATTATTGGCTTTGGAATACTTCTGCTTGTGTTAATTTCTGGAGAGGTGTACTCACTTGTAAGTCATTTTTAGGAGACAGTTCCGTAAAAAAATCACATCACACAGATGTGATTCCTAAAGTTTCCTCTTAAGATGTCCAAATCCATAGGCAGATATATATGGCAGGGATGAATAACTAAAAACATAAATGTTGAGCACTGGAATAAAGTAATCCACGTAATAAATAATGTTTTTTTTCCCCAGGTAGGACAGTTCAGCCTTACAACAGCTGCCTGATCAGGTTATACTTGTTTTCTTCTCAAAGTACTTTACTGGTCAGTCCCCACCCCCCACCCACCCCGCCAAATATCACACTTGCCTTGCCAGATTTTCTCCTGCAGGTCTAAGAAAAGCAATTTAAAAATTTATAGAATCTTTCTCTTAGTGAGCCAGCAAGACACAACTTCTTAAAATTCCCGAAACCCTGCCATTCTGTCTAGTATAAACATATGCTAAGAGCAAAAGAAGAGAACTTTGACATTCTTCTAATTTTCACATGGACCTTTCCCGAGTGCACTCATGAATGCAGCAATGGTTTTAACGGGTTTAAACTTATTTAAATTTCGTTGAATTCTGATGATCATATTGGTTTTAGATCTATTACTCTTGAGTTGATAAATTCAAATGATCATAAATTGGGGTAGTTTTATTGTTTCAAAGTGTTCTAATACTATCATATGAAGACAGATACAGCAAACAACCTGCATTAAACTGTATTTTTAATAAGAGTATTTTTTAACCTATTTGTAATCACAAACTGAAAACATGTCTTATGCTTACCTCAGATAAATTATGTACATGAATCTCAGTAACAGAAGGCTTGTTTTATGCATATGGTATTGAATATATTAGCTTACAAATCAAAGATTTTAAATTGAACAGTGTCTAAGAAATTTCATATATTCTGATGAACTCATACCAATTCTACTAAATATAAATGAAAATCTCTGTACTGTTCTCACAAATCTACCATAAGAACATGATAACACACCGCTGGATCAAGACAGCTTGCCTTAAGGTCAAAGTTAACAAGGCATTTAGCCTCACCCTTTTACAGATGACAAGTTCTGACAAGCTCAGTAACCTGACTCTAAGGACATTCAGCAGTTAGAGAGGATTACAGCATCTCTTGCAACTTAAACTAGGCTATCTGCTACAATGCTGGCTAGAACTACTTTTCTTTATCCTAGGCACCATTCATATATTTAATAAGTCATCTTTTAAATGATCATATTGGGATCACTTAAAAGTCCTTGGAACTTTACAGTCATCTTTCACTTGATTATTTAATCTTATACAGTTCTTACAAAAGTGCTTGAAGTAATCTGAACACCTGTTTCTCCTATACACCTCAAGCAAAGAGTGCCAAACTTGGTTGAGGAGGAAAAAAAAAAAAAAAGGAGAGGACCTATGCAAGAACATTAACACTGAAAGCAAACTGGCAAGTATTTGGAAAATAGATGTCCAGCAAGTATTGAAGGCTAGTTGGAGTACATGTCCTAAAAAACACACACCACTTAATACCCTGAAGCTCACTCCTATGTGGCAAAATAACAATTGCTAAAAGTGGTAGGGACAGAACTGCATTCTAGATAGTTCCTTATACAGAAGACATACAGAAGAGTGCTCTCAAGGAAGCATTCACCCTCCCGCTCCCTCAGTGATCATCACCAAACTCCTTCATAGGAGGACCTCACAGAATGTCAGCATATTTCTAGGATATACTAAGACCAGGCTGAGAGAGGCTACTTGGTTTAGATAGTTGATCCAAATAATTTAGGCTTGAAAGACAATTTTCCTCAAGAGTTGAGTTCCTTTTTTCTTCAAATCTTGACTGTACCTTGCCTACAAAGGCATCAGTTAACACCTATGGACTTTTGAAGAGAATATTCCATTATTTCTTTTCTTTCTTGAGAGTCGTTTTTTTCCCTCCTCGTTTGGAAGGTTTGCAGTACTTTGCTTCCATCTGAGCCAGAAAATTGTCCATTTCCTTTTGCCGATCCTTTTGTCTGCTCTGTTTAAGAAGTTAAAACACAAGCTTTCAAAACTCAAGACTGTCCACAGAAATAAAGTATTTAGCAGTTGCCAGGGGCTGGTGGAAAGGGAGAAGAGAGAGTGACTGCTAGTGGATAAGGGGTTTGTGTTTAGAGTGATGAAGATGTTCTGGAATTAGTGCTGATGATTGTAAAACCTGATCAATATACTAAAAAACCACTGAATTATACCACTGAATTGTACATTTTAAAAGGATGACTGTATGGTTCCTGAATGTCTTAAAAGATGAAAACAAAATGCCTACAATACTATAAAAACTCCAAAGAAATATTAGCAGTAAGAAGCAGAAATTGAAAGAAATGGCGGTAAGCTTCACAGACAACCTCACAGTTTACCTGAATGGCTGCTTTCAAGTTATCCACTCCTTCATCAAGCCCCAACTCCTTCCTGCTCATTTCTGCTTCTTTAGCCTCTTCCTGAGCCTAAAACAGAAACTCATGTGAGATACAGTGCCAACCTAGCAAATACTAAAAATACACCCTCTTTCCCCAAAGCAAATCTGTTTTGACCATTTCAATTTGAGGATTATATAAATTAAAAGGATAAAATCAAGCAGTAGATCCTCTTTTCCAATAAGCATTTCTGGGTGTTCCCCATTTGTATTTGCTAGGGGTAAGCAGGTCATTTGGTTCCATAAACCATAGGGGGACAGGAAGGAAAACAAAATGCTAGAAGAGCTAAGAAAGGTCACTTAACCAAGGATGCTCTCAAAATGTTGCCAGGACACAGGCACCTCAGATTCCTCCTCTGGAAACCAAATTTATTACATGTGACTTGTGGCAGCCAAGGGTGCAACTCTGGTTTAAAATTTCCCAAGTAGTTAAGATAAACTCTTAACAAATTCCATTTTAACGTTTAACAGATTTCAAAGCCACCTCCTCTTGCCAAATTTTACTAGGGCACTGATTCCAAGAATACCTTGGGAAAGGTTAGTAAGTTCATTCTCCAGGGCAACACCTAAGACTATGAGAGGCCCCAATCCCCCGAAAATTTTCTAAATAGCAATGAATACTATTAATACTGTAAATGATGATATGTTAGGACCCTGTTACTCTAATGAGTTCCCCCTACCTACTTTCAGTCCTTGAAATCAATTTATTTCTTTTAATACTATTTTTTCTCTACGTTTGCAGAACTCTTTGTCAAGACAAAACTATTCCATTCCCCACTCCACCCCCAAACTCTAGGGAAGCTTCTTAAGCTAATAGGCTATTACTGAACACAGCTGTGCTCGGTTTCACCTAAAAAAAGTTGCCAACTTAAACTGTCAGCTTGAAATCTAGACAGATGTAGCCTATAAGCCAAAGTGATGATCTTGATACACATGCCACTTCTCTCAACAAACTTGTCAGGTTTCTCCTGCACCTTTACATAAAAGCCTCAGACTTAACTCCACCTCCAATTCAGCCAAAGTACCTACCAAAGAGCTTACACTGTCTGCTCTCCCTGGAGTTCCCATTATGAAAGCCAGGTTGAGGCAAGAGTGACTTTAATACCAGTCCAGTCTTCCCGTAAAGACCAGAGGCACAGATACCTGTTACCTTGAATCTGCTCCCTCCTGAACCCCAGATGTCCTTAAGTTCCTTTCCCTTGCCATCGTCCTTACCCTCACCAACTCCTCAGTTTAATATGGGTGAAAAGGACACACAAACCACAATCCTTGATCCTCTACAAAAGTGTACCTCAAAGGGTGTTTGGAAATACACCATTATCAAAATAAACTGGCTTTTGTTTTTTTCACTCACCCCATCTCCCCATTTTTGTTTGTTTTTTGAATGTATATTCTGGGTCCAACTCAAGAATCGACGTGAGTGAAGTCACTCAGTCATCTCTGACTCTTTGCGATCCCATGGAGGAGCCTACCAGGCTCCTCCATGGGATTTTCCAGACAAGAGTACTGGAATGGGTTGCCATCAAACTGTGCAACACAGGAATTTGAATTAATAAGACATAGTCCTACAGTCTCTCTCACCTCAGCCCTTAACCACGTGACTCACTGTGGAGCCTAGGTATCTGGATTCTGTTACTTTATTGCCTTAGAATGCCTCAGCAAGGTTGAAAGAATTGGCCCATATGAAAAATATTTCAGTGCTACTTTCAAATGATACTGATTATCTAATCCATGCATTAAAATCCTTTTGAGCACAACAGAGAAGCCTTATCTTTATTTCAGCAGTCTTATTTCTATTTTCATTGTTATAAATATCCTCAAATTCTTTGGGGAAGTAGTCAAGATATAAATAGTAAATGGCATTCAAAATCTTACCCTCCTTTTCCTTGCATTCATTTTCTGCTTCGATTCTTTGACAAAGGCATTATAGGATGGGACCTCTCCAGCATCAATGGCTTGTTGAATAATGTGCCTTATCCTGGGTTCTTCTGTGTATTGCACACACAGCACAGACTCCATAATCTGATCCATGTCACCCTTGAAGTCCAGATAGGCCTGTTTAATATCAGTCAGCTCTTCTTCAGAACCTTTGTATGTCTTCTCGAAAGCCTGAATGTCTTCCAGAGATATCTGAACAAATGAGAGACACATGCTGTAACTTTGAATCAAAGTTCATTTTAAATGATCGGAATACAAGAAAAAAGTTAACTCAGGTGTCAAAATATTTCTCCCCCAATACAACAGCTGCTTCAGTTGAAGTTGTTGCAAGGAAGCAAATTTTCTATGCTAATGATTTTCTAGGGTTCTCCCTAGTCCAATCTTTAGAACCGCTAAGCTACGCACCAGGAAAATTTAAGTGAAGTTTCCAAAGGTGAGAAGAGACCCAGAAAAATACTCAGGGCTTACACCTGGCTTTGTAAAATAAAGCACATATTATAAAAAAATTTAACGTACCCCTTTCACTCCACTCTACACCAACAGACAGTTAAAGGCCCATTTCAGTAAGTGTGTGTATCTATGTATGTACGTGCATGTGTTATAACACACATATATACATGGTTCAACAGAACGGTTAGATAAGTTTGCCTTTCTTCAAAGAAGTGGATCTCTCCTAAGGAATGTCTGTGTTGTGTGTGCGTTTATTATTGAGACCAAATAAAAAATCCTCATTCTTAATAACACAAAACGCAAGGCCTTAGAGGCATTCAATAAAGGTTTGTTGAATGAGAAATGTTAACGGTCACAAGAACATCTCCAGAGTTCTTTACCTTTTTAAAGAGTAATCTCCAATAGGCCTCCCAGTCCCGGTCTTGGTTGAGCACATCAGAATCCTCGTCCACTGTTCCCTGTTCATCGTATAATGTTCTCTGTTCTTTGTCACTCAGAACGGAGTAGACCTTCCCAAGGACCTGCGGGAAAGAGTACACTAAAATCACCCCTCCGCCTCTCACTGAAACCGCGCCGCGAGAAATAAAGACTAGAGAACGGCAGGCCGGGTTCGGCTCACTCCACCCCGGGAGAGGCCGGGCGGTCCTAAGACGGAGGGAAGCCCGGGCGGCCGGTGGATCGAGTCTAGCGCACCTGGAAGCGGCGGGTGGCGTCTTCCTTGTCGCCCTCGCCCACCCGATCCGGGTGCACCTGCAGGGACACCTTGTGATAGCCGCGTCGGACCTCGCTGTCTGAGGCCTCGCGCCGCACGCCCAATACTTGGTAGAGGTCGGCGGTGCCGAATAGTTCTTCGCACAGTTCCAGAATCCCCATGGCCGGCAGCGGTGCGAAGGGGCTGCGGGCTCAGCGAAAACACCTGAAACCAACTATACTGAGTAAAGCTCAAGAGCGCCTACCTTTTCCCGCGCAAAAAGCCCGAGGCGCTAGCGTCACAAGAGGCGCCGGAAGAGGCGGGGCCACGACGCCGCACTTTACGGCCTTCGAGAAACGGGGGGCGTGGCCAAGCTGGGGGCGGCCACGATTGAGGCGGTGAGTCCTCCTAGCACCGAAATCGCCCACGAGTTCAGCCCCGGCCCTCCTCCCCTTACTCTGAAAACCTCATCCCTACCTTTTCCCGTGTCCCAGCTCAGTTTATGTAACAATGTAAACGTTCATATTAGGTTGAACCTAGCGCTGCTTTCTTTTTGCCTTTTTTTCCCCCCCTTTTTTTTTCCCAGTAAAAAACAGCGTAACATCAGCATTTGGCAATCTCATGTGGTTTAAATTTGGGGCTCACAACAGATTGTGGAAAATTCTTAAAAGAGAGAGGGAATATCAGACCTTACCTGCCTCCTGAGAAACCTGTATGGGCTTCCCTGTAGCTCAGACGGTGAAGAATCGGCCTGCAACTGGGTTCGATACCCCAGTGGGGAAGATCCACTGGAGACAGGAATGGCAACCCACTCCTGTATTCCTGCCTGGAGAATTCCATGGACTGAACAGAGGGGCCTGGCAGGCTACAGTCCATGGGGTGGCAGAGTCAGACACGACTGAGCGATTAACTACACTACAACAAGAAGCCAATAGTTAGAACCAGACGTGGAACAATGGGCTGGTTCCAAAGGGGGAAAGGAGTCAGTCGACTGTAAATTGTCACCCTTATTTAACTTATATGCAGAGTAAATCATGCGAAATGCTGGGCTGGATGTATCACAAGCTGGAATCAGGGCTGCAGGGAGACATATAAAAACCTCAGATATGTAGAGAACATCACCCTAATAGCAGAAAGTGAAGAACTAAAGAGTCACTTGAGAGTGAGTGAAAAAGCTGGCTTAAAACTCAACGTTCAAAAAACCAAGATATGACTTCCAGTCCCATCACATCATGGCAAATAGATAGGGAAAAAATAGAAAGTGACTTTTTCTTTGGCTCCAAAATCACTGCAGATGGTGACTGTAGCCATACAATTAAAAGACGCTTGCTCCCTGGAAGAAAAGCTACAACAAACCTAGACAGTATTTAAAAAGCTAAGTGCTGAAGAATTGATACTTTCAAACTGTAGTGCTGGAGAAGACTCTTGAGAGTCTCTTGGACAGCACGGTGATCAAACCAGTCAATCCTAAAGGAAATCAACCCTGAAAATTCATTGGAAGGACTGATGCCGAGGTGCCAATTATTTGACCATCTGATGTGAAGAGCCAACAAACTGGAAATGCTGAGAAAGATGGAAGGCATGAAGAGAAGGGGACAACAGAGGATGAGATGGTTGGATGGCATCATTGACTCAACAGACATGAGTTTGGAGTTGAGCAAACTCCAGGAGATAGTAAAGGACAGGCATGCTACAGTGCATGAGGTCGTGAAGAGTCGGACACGACTGAGTGACTGAAGTTAAGACTGCTAGGCAGGGACTTTCACTTGAGCCCTGCAATTTAAAAATCTACATTAAACAAAAAGCACAAAATACCAGTCTTCTAAAAATTATCTAATTGATAGAACTTCTAGATTTGACATTTATTACAGAATCATTTCCATTCACCTTCCAGTTCCTGAATCACCTTCCACTTTGGTGGAGATAACAATCCAAACCCCCATCCTGATAAAAATATAAGCTTTGGAAACAAAGGCTTTCTAAAGTACAGACGTGGGTTCGAGCATGTTGGATTTGAGATGGTAGCCAGACAGACTGACGCAATCATCCAAGAATTGGTGAAAAATTTGGGCCTGGAAATCCAAAACAAGAGTAGGACTAAAGGAAACTTTGGAAATCAGGGAGAGGATGAGTTTACACCGAAGTTTCCATATGTGTGTCTTAAATAAAAGATAGACCAGGGCACAAAGTGAATACACGAATTGGCAGAAATTCAAAATACCACCTATTTCACATCAGTTCCCTTCATTGATCAATACCTTCCAGAATTACATTCTCCTCTACCAGTTAAGGTTTCTCCAAAGACCTCAAACTCTCCAGGATAGACTGTTCTCCTTTAAACTTTGAAATGGTTTTCAAAGCATTTCTTTTTCCTACCTTCAAGATCAAACTCCCATAAAGTCAGTTGCTCTCTGCCTGTCCTGCCTTTAAAGCCTCCCCAAAGCAAGTGGAGGCCATCCAGTGACAACTCAGAGAGCAGTGATGACCTGAGTTTGAGGTGGCTGGCAATTATTCTCAGAATATAAAACTGAGAATAGGTTGGTACAATAGGGCTTTAGAATCTCCTATATAAATCTCCCATATTTTAGTTTAAGCCAGATTATGAAATTTATATTATTCAGTATGACAACTAAAGCCATCTAACCCTGCCACAGTTATGGTGGAACAGTTAACAGGCTTTTGGGGGACACAACCAGTCATTTATATTAACAAACCATGATGCTGCTGCTAAGTCACTTTAGTCGTATCTGACTCTGTGTGACCCCATAGACGGCAGCCCACCAGGCTCCCCCGTCCCTGGGATTCTCCAGGCAAGAACACTGGAGTGGGTTGCCATTTCCTCCAATGCATGAAAGTGAAAAGGGAAAGGGAAGTTGCTCAGTCGTGTCCAACTCTTCGAAACCAGGCTCTTGTCTATGGGATTTTCCAGGCAACAGTACTGGAGTGGGGTGCCATCGCCTTCTCCGACAAACCATGATACTTCAACCTAATTTTGTCACTGACTTTTAAAAGTGAACTTTTGAAAAGCCCTTTATCTTTACTCACTACCCCCACTACAGACATAACATGTTGGAAAGGGCTCTCCAGGAAGGAACATCGGGGTCTGACTCTGTTCTGCCCAATACTTGGCCTTGACCGAGTTTCTACTTCTGAACCTCAGCTTCCCCACTGATAAACTGGAGACAGTCCTACCTAATTTCATGATACCTTATAATTCTCACAAATAATCTTGCACGCAAGTTGTACATAGGTACTTTACTTTCTTCCAGGTATTCTTTCTTTAAAAAGTAGATTATTAGAGCCTAAAAGCATGTAACAAACTACCTTTGTAAATTTGAGATTGTGTGTTGACAATATAAATCTGCAATTACAAAAACAGTAAGTGAAGTAATCATATTCTTGAGTTGGTGGGATGACCATAAATGATTAAACAAGGAATACTTGGAGAGGACACAGACACGCTGGTTGGGGACTTTGAAACAGGGAAATCTTGGAAGGTAGTAGGCTATAAAGTTGCCCAGGGGACCCAGAGTCCAATCTACGCCACAGCCACTGTCTTTCCCCTGAAGAAGGCGGAAAGAATTAATTAGTATCTATACCCAGCTTTATGTTGATCAAGAACAAACTTCTCCCTGAGCTCTGTTCAGATCAGGCCAGATGATCATGGATGACTTAAAAATTCCATTTATTCACCTCTAAATATAATAAAACTAAGAGTTCTACACAAATATTTTAAGAGGACTTCAAGTTCGTTCCCACTGCTATGTTCACTGAAGTCAGTTCTCTTTTGTTTCTGTAGCCTCTGTATCTGTTTTCTGAGCCGCTAAGAGGACTTCTTGTGCCCGTTTCCGTCGCAGCCTCTCAGCATTTGTGATCACCATCGGGTGCAGAGGGAAAAAGCCAGAAAGACCTAAAAGTAACAGGATTTTCATTCATTATAACAATACAAACTAATGTTTACCTGGGAACTCAGTCTCACTGAAGTCTAACATTAGAGATTTGATCCAAGACAAAGATTCAAAACAAATTCCTCACTTGCCAAAATGTTTTCACCTCTTCCCCCAGCTCCCTTCCTTCCATTTACTGCAAGATCACAATGGATGCTGTCTACTTCTTAACATTATTTTCCTTACTTGAAAAAATCATCAACTGACAGTCATGCAAGACACACCATTCCCATTATTATTTTTTTTTTAGCATAAAATCTCAGTCATCCAAAAGTCTCATGAAGTCTCCACAAAAGAAATTTCCAGATTTCAACTGGCAACTAGATCAATTTCAGTTCTCCCTCCAGTCCTGATTAGCCTGGAGATAGTGAAAATCATTCTTAATTCCCATCATCTTGGAAATGACTTCAATTTTAAATCCCCTCAAAGAGGTAAGGCTTAGCTCAGTTACCCAGAAGCTTTTCCACAGGCTTTGAGAGGTGGGCTCCACAGCCAATCCAATGCCGGATCCGGTCCAGGTTGAGAGCAACGAGTTTCTCTCCATGACTGTTGGGCATTGGATCATAGGAGCCCAGCTGCTCTACGAAACGGCCATCCCTGGGACACTTGTTGTGAGCAGCCACGATGCGGTAGAAAGGCCTGTTGGTACAGCCACCGAGCGCAAGGCGGATGGTTAAGTGGCCTCCACGGTAGGCCTTGCAAAGGACAGTAGCTGTAGACAAATAAGTGGTTAAGACACAAGAATCGAGAGCACAAAATGCAGAAAATGAAATGAGACAACCCCCCTTCACCCACTGAAATGTCCTTGCTGCTGCTTAGTCGCTTTAGTCGTGTACAACTCTGTACGACCCTATGGACTGCAGCCAGCCAGGCTCCTCTGTCCATGGGATTCTCTAGGCAGACTATTGGAGTGGGTTGCCCGTGCCCTCCACAAGGGGATCTTCCCGATCCAGGAATCGAACCCGGGTCTCCTGCACTGCAGGCAGATTCTTTACCTCTGAGCCACCAGGGAAGCCCAAAATGTCCTTCCTTTCAACCAGTTCTTGTCAGTCTGACTCAGAAACCCTTTCTTTGTGAAACTCCTCTTAAACACTCCAGCTATACCCAACGCACTCAACACAGGCCTGATATTTACTGTCTCTGGAACAAGCTGAAGCCCAGCTGCCTCATCTAGAAAATGAACGCCATTTATCTCAAAGGAGTTCAGCGAAAACTAAAAGCAAACAAGAAAACCACTGAGGGCAGAATCAAACGTGTGCAGTTTCAGGTACGGGCTGTCTCTAGCTCGTCTAGGAGAGCGCAGCTCCAGTCAGTCCACACTCCCTCTTATCCCCACGACCGCCCGGAAGGTCTCCCGAGGCCCCCAGCACTCACTGAGCTGGACCATGGCGCAGCCGGCGGGCCCCCGGGGCCTGTGCGCCAGTTGCGACGCCTCGGAGCTTCCCGGAGCCGGAGCAAATCCGCTCTACAGCCTCCGGCTGCGCGGACAACGCGCCAGAAAGCTCAAGGCTGAAGAACCGCGGACTTCAACTCTTCGCCAACCCAGCCCAGGCACCATGGTACCGGAAGCGACTGGTCCAGTCGCCCCGCCTCTTCCGGTCCCGTCCCTGCACTTCCGTAACACAACACGGAGAGCCCTAAGGTATCTTAACTGCCACAAAGAAGGAGCGGTACAACTTGGGAATGCCGTGCGAGCCGAGCCCGGTGGGATCTCCGGCCCTCACTGCCCTGAGGGTCTCTGCCCGAGGGAGGAATACTGGGAGAATCCCGGGAAGGGGTGAAGTGAAAGTGTTAGTCACTCAGCCGTGTCCGACTCCTTGCGACCCTTTGCATCGTAGCCCGCCAGGCTCCTGGGTCCATGGGATTTCCCAGGCAAGAATACTGGAGTGGGTTGCATTTCTTCCTCAAGGGGATCTTCCTGACCCAGGGATCAAACTCGGGTCTTACTTATTGCGGCAAATTCTTTACCGCTTTGAGACCAGCAGAGAAGGCCACCATCCATCCTTCAACCAAATGTTTTCCGAGCACTGGTTAGGGCCTAGGCGCAGTGCCAGAGAACGCAAAGATGAAAGAGGGCTGTCCTTGCCCCTAGGCAGCTGACAGTCCTGGGGTGAGCAGAAGAGAAGGTGAACCTGGTAATTCCTCAGGAAGACTTCATAAAGGAGGTAGCATTAGGGCTGAAACTAGGGAAGAACTATAAATGAATGATTTTATCCTGTGTTTACCAATGTGCCTCTCACTTTCCCTCCTGTTTTTCCATGTCCCTCTTATTCTCTCAGTGTCCTCTTTAAAAAATAAAGACAGGAAGCCTTTATTTTTGGTTTTGCTGTGCACTGATCCAAGAGGACAAGGGTGAGGTATGGTTCCTGTCATTTCTAGCCCTAGAATATCGGCCTCAATTGTGAGGAGTTTTACATCTGTTACATAGTAATAGATTCTTCATAGAGCCCTTGTGATTTACATCCATGAAGATACTGTCAGCAAAGACCACTCGATTCAGCTTCTCTGTTCACTGTTAGATCTGGGCACAACACATGTGCTCTTTGCCCTAATGCAGTGACCCAGCACAGCATTCTTCCTTTCCACCCACCTTAGAAAATGATGCCTTAATTCCTAAGTTCCAGTAAGTGAACCTGGTCACAGACCTTAGCAGTTGACTTCCTACAGGAGTAATTCTGATAAGCTTTCACTAATAATTAACATACTGTACCTTACTTACACACACAAACACACAAATATATTCTTATGTATATCTCAGCATACAATAACTGATGAATTGTGAGTTTTTTATTTAGATTTTTTTCTATTGCCATCCAGTTAACTGTCAAACAGTAAAACATCCAGTAACAATAGCCATTCAGTAAGACAATGGAAATAAATGAATGGGTATCAGTTATATTGATGATCCTTTCTTTATCCCCAGTCTTCATTCTGGTGAAACATTCAGGGTTTAATTTTTCTTGGAAAGAAAGGGGCTCAGCATCCCATACAGAAAATTCTTCAGGTAGAAGGATGTCAGAAAGATGGATTTCCAAAGCCAACCGTCTCCTGAACCATGTGGAGCTCTGCAAGCAGATTCTCATCTTTCAATTTTAACTGGATAAGAGGTAAAAGGGAAGAACACATACGTCACCCCTGACATAGCTATGTGGAGACTCTTTATTTGTGCGGCCACAGCTAAAGAATCAGGTTGGAATTGACTCCTCCTATATTCTCTGTTTCATGGTAACTCCATTAAAAAGTCTCAGAACACTGTGCTGGCTACATGGAAGTGTTCACTTTACAAAAATTTACATGATATGAATGCTCACAATTTGTGCATTTTTTTCTGTAAAAAAAAGTTTATTTTTAAAAAGTTTACCCTAATACCCAAATATATTCTTAACTAATGTATAATACTGTTTGGCAGGTGAGAGACAGGAATAAAATACATAGGAATCAAAACCATTAGATTTGAATTTAATTTTAAAATCTCAATGTGTAGTGGACACATCTGGTTGCCTACAAATCCACTCTCTTCTTTTACTAACAAAATCTTCATTTCTTTTCAGGGCAGCAATGTAGGCAACTAAAAAGTGACAGAGTTTCCCTTGCAGCTAGCAGTAACTTCAATTGTGATCAATGAAATGTAAGCTAAAGTCACATCTCTTTAAAGGGAGGTGAAATAGCTAGTGTGGCCCTTTTGTCCTTTGCCTACTTTGTTCTTTACTATACTTGAAATATGCATGTGATAGCTTGAGGTACAAAGGCTGTCTTGCAACTGTGAGGGCTGGAAACTTCATGTTATGACTGGTGAAGCAGAAAGAAAGAGGTTGGGTTTCTGTTAACACTATGGAGCTGTGGTACCAGTATGTTCTGGACTTGTCATCAGATGAGAAAAAATAAAACTCCTAATTTGTTTAAGCCACTGGCTTCCATGTCACATTATTTGCAATCATAACCGATAGACTAGACCAGGGATTCACAAGCAATAGCTCATGAGCCAAATCTAGCCTGCTGCCTGTTTCTGTTAAGTAAAGTTTTATTCGAAATACAGCTGTGTGCTCATTTGTTTGTGAATTGTCTGTAGCTGCTTTTGCACTACAAGGGTACAGTGTGGTAGCTACAAGAGAGACTACGTGGCCCACAAATCCTGTTTTGCCCTTTACAGAAACATTTGCTGACTGCTGGACTAGAACAACACCTTCATTTTGTATGTGAGGATAATGAGGCCCATGGAGGGTAAAAAAGATCTCCCATGGTAATATGTGGGTTATGGCAAAGATGGTAAGAAAGTCCTCTAGAAAAATCTTCACATCATGAAATGCTGTGAAGTCAAGTCTTGAATTAAGCCGGCACCTTCCTCCTAGCATTCCCAATGTCAGTATACTACAAATAGCAAAGGTATCTGCACCATACCTTCATCGTGTACTTGTAGGCCTGCTCAGCTTCCAGTTGCCGTCCAGCCTGAAAAAACAGCACAGTTCAGTGATGGAGACACACCATAATCATTAAACGAAGAAGGCACTGCCGCCACTGCTGCCCAAAGCAGAGGATTCCACAGCTTCTTGGTTAAGAACCTCTGAATGAAGAGCAGAGGCAAGAAAATGAAAGGTGGTGGGGAAACCAGATAGTAAATATATACTTATAAATAAATATATATATATATATATTCTTCCTCCATTTCAAATAGCTGAAAGACAACTTGGCCTTTTTTTTTTTCCTGAAAGCACCATAAGTCATTTGTTCCTCTTAGTATTGAAGCTATTCTGTTAATATTAGCTAACACACATAGCACTTGCTTTGTAGTTTACATTGTTTTAATCACTTACACTTTTAAAGTGCTTATACCACTATTATTTACATTTATATTGTATATTATTTACATGCCACTATTATTCCTAATTCCCAGTTTACAGAGAGAGAAGATAAATAACTTGCCAGGGTTATGAAGCTAGTAAGTGGAGGAGCCGGGTATTAAAACAATATAGCCTGGCTCCAGAGTCCAAGTTATTAACTGCTAAAATTTATCCCATCGTGGAAGAAGCAGATACTGGCATTACTTGCATGTAGATCTGGATATGAAGGGAGAACACTACTTCTCCTAGTTACTACTTGTATGAAGTACTCATGTAAGACTTAAATGAGAATAATATAACTTCACTAATAGACTTCACTCAGCATCTGCTGGATCATTGAAAAAGCATGAGAGAGTTCCGAAAAAACATCTGCTATATTGATGATGCCAAAGCCTTTGACGGTGTGGATCACAACAAACAATGGAAAATTCTGAAAGAGATGGGAATACCAGACCACCTAACCTGCCTCCTGAGAAATCTTATGCAGGTCAAAAAGCAACAGTTAGAACTGGACATGGAACAACAGACTGGTTCCAAATTGGGAAAGGAGTATGTCAAGGCTGTATATTGTCAGTTCAGTTCAGTCACTCAGTCATGTCCGACTCTTTGTGACCCCATAGACTGCAGCACGCCCAGCCTCCTTGTCCAACACCAAGTCCTGGAGCCTACCCAAACTCATGTCCATTGAGTCAGTGATGCCATCCTACCATCTCATCCTCTGTCATCCCCTTCTCCTCCTGCCTTCAGTCTTTCCCACCATAACGTTCTTTTCAAATGAGTCAGCTCTTCGCATCAGGTAGCCAAAGTATTGGAGTTTCAGCTTCAATATCAGTCCTTCCAGTGAACACCCAGGACTGATCTTTAGGATGGACTGGTTGGATCTCCTTGCAGTCCAAGGGACTCTCAAGAGTCTTCTCCAACACCACAGTTCAAAAGCATCAATCTTCGGCCCTCAGCTTTCTTTATAGTCCAACTCTCACATCCATATATGACTACTGGAAAAACTATAGCCTTGACTAGATGAACCTTTGTTGGCAAAATAATGTCTCTGCTTTTCAATATGCTGTCTAAGTTGGTCATAAATTTCCTTCCAAGGAGTAAGTGTCTTTTTATTTCCTGGCTGCAATCACCATCTGCAGTGATCTTGGAGCCCCAAAAAGAAAGTCTGACACTGCTTCCACTGTTCCCCATCTACTTCCCATGAAGTGATGGGACCAGATGCCATGATCTTTGCTTTCTGAATGTTGACTTTAAGCCAACTTTTTCACTCTCCTCTTTCACGTTCATCAAGAGGTTTTTTAGCTCCTCTTCACTTTCTGCCATAAGGGTGGTGTCATCTGCATATCTGAGGTTATTGATATTTCTCCCGGCAATCTTGATTCCAGCTTGTGCCTCTTCCAGCCCAGCGTTTCTCATGATGTACTCTGCATATAAGTGAAATAAGCAGGGTGACAATATACAGCCTTGACATCCCCTTTTCCTATTTGGAACAAGTCTGTTGTTCCATGTCCAGTTCTAACTGTTGCTTCCTGAACTGCATATAGGTTTCTCAAGAGGCAGGTCAGGTGGTCCCATTTCTTGCAGAATTTTCCACAGTTTATTGTGATCCACACAGTCAAAGGCTTTAGCATAGTCAATAAAACAGAAATAGATGTTTTTCTGGAACTCTCATTTTTTCCATAATCCAGTGGATGTTGGCAATTTGATCTCTGGTTCCTCTGCCTTTTCTAAAACCAGCTTGAACATCAGGGAGTTCATGGTTTACAGATTGCTGAAGCCTGGCTTGGAGAATTTTGAGCATCACTTTACTAGCGTGTGAGATGAGTGCAATTGTGTGGTAGTTTGAGCATTCTTTGGGATTGGAATGAAAACTGACCTTTTCCAGTCCTGTGGCCACTGCTGAGTTTTCCAAATTTGCTGGCATACTGACTGTAGCACTTTCTCAGCATCATCTTGCAGGATTTGAAATGCCTCAACTGGAATTCCATCACCTCTACTAGCTTTGTTCGTAGTGATGCTTTCTAAGGCCCACTTGACTTCACATTCCAGGATGTCTGGCTCTAGGTGACTGATCACACCATCGTGATTATCTGGGTTGTGAAGATCTTTTTAGTGCTTCTGTATTCTTGCCACCTCTTCTTAATATCTTCTACTTCTGTTAGGTCCATACCATTTCTGTCCTTTATCAAGCCCATCTTTGCATGAAATGTTCCCTTGGTATCTCTAATTCTCTTGAAGAGATCTCTAGTCTTTCCCATTCTGTTATTTTCCTCTATTTCTTTGCATTGATCACTGAGGAAGGCTTTCTTACCTCTCCTTGCTATTCTTTGGAACTCTGCATTCAGATGCTTATATCTTCCCTTTTCTCCTTTGCTTTTCATTTCTCTTCTTTTCACAGCTATTTATAAGTCCTCCTCAGACAGCCATTTGCCTTTTTTTGCATTTCTTTTCCATGGGAATTGTCTTGATCCCTGTCTCCTGTACTTACATATCCTTAATTTTTTCCATATTTTATCAATCAGTTTCTGTTAGCTTATAGATGAAGAAACTGAGGCCCAGCAAGTTTAAATAAATTGTTCAGGATCCCACAGCTAGTTGTGGCAGAGCTGGGGTAAGAACTCAGGTATTCCTCATACTGATATTTACTCCAAAGAGAATTCAGTCATTTTTATTTTGTTAGTTTCTCTATAATCACAATATCCCCTGTTGGTTCTGTGTTATATTGGCCAACAAAAATTGAGGGCCACTCTCATCATTCCCAATTTGAATCTTCGGCTAATGTGCAAGTTATTGAAGCAAGTTATTTTAATTATGAGACGATTATTTCCTACAGGTAAAGCAGCTATCACAAATTTCCACCCTTAGCCAGCAGTTCAACAGGAAGGAATGATTCAGAAACAGTATAAGAGAATCTCCTTTGCTGGTATCTGACCTTGTTATATTCTGATACAATATTACTCCCATTTGTAATTCTTTTAAATGAAAACTACCTTAATGAAAGAGGAACTCAGGTCATTAAAAATATAACTAAATACATTTAAAATATTAACACCATGCTTTTCCTGATTAGTCTGGTAGAGCTGAGGTAAGAACTCAGGTAAATATCTAATCTATTTTTGAATAGCTAAACTATCTATCTGAATTCTGCTCTCAGAGAAAAATGTCAGAGACAATTACAAAAGAATGCTTCACAGCTTTGGGCCCATGTTTTAAATGATAGGACTTTTGGGGAAAATAGCTTCAGTCTATCAGAGATTTCTGTTGTTGGTAATTCATTTATGTCTATACCCTTATAGGCTACTTTGCCTTTTTTTTTAATCACTGGATTTTTATATAGCTTTTATAGACCATACACTACATTTTTGGTAGATCCAGAGCATAAATGGCATGACCATACAATTCCCAGACTTGAGGTCCTAAACGTGAGAGGGGTGCTAAGAGGAGGGCAGCAGGAGACCCTCTCTTCCCCAAGTCTAATCTGCCATCCCACTGCATGACCCTTGCACATCTCCTGACTACAACCCCAGCCCACGATCTGATCTGTACATGCGCCTTCATCTTGGGGCAGGGCACACATTGGGCTGGGCTTGGTTTGTGTGGCTTGGGGTTGGGCCTGATGAGCAGCTCAAAAATGTCACATGGAGCCCACTCCACCTGAAACCCCCACTGGTGGTCAATTCCAGTCCACCCCTTTACCACTCACCTGAGACCACCAAATCCAAGTGCCTCACTTCTATTTTTAGAATCTCCTTTCCAGACAAACACACCTAAGCATATAATTTTCAGGCATATTCTAAGGAGAAGCTTCCCAGACATGACCCCTCCTTCATCATCAGTATAATGACTAAATCTAAGCTCATCAAACCTCAACTATCATGAATTGATGGCCTTCCCACTATCCCTTTCTTTACTTGGCCCCTCACCTCTCTGTCCAAGGACACTGGATAATAAACACTCACTTTCAGGCAGACCAGAGCCAGATATGCCCACACTTCAGCATTGTAGTTGTTCAAAGCATTGGCTTCAGAGAGAGCATCCTCAGCCTCTGTGAGCTCCTCCAGCTTGAAAGGAAAAGAAGATACGTGATTTGTTAAGTCAGAGTAATTTCCACTTAAGCCAGCTAGAATCTGTTTGGCTGAAAATGCTATGTCCAAATAACTGGTGTATGTGTGACCCATACTAATAATTTTCGACTTAAAAAAAAAATTTAGCAACAGAAATCATTGTTCAAACAAAATCTTTTGTGGTGGTGTTCCAATATATGAGGCTTCCCTGGTGGCTCAGAGGTTAAAGCATCTGCCTGCAATTCAGGAGACCTAGGTTCAATCCCTGGGTCGGGAAGATCCCCTGGAGAAGGAAATGGCAACCCACTCCAGTATTCTTGCCTGGAGAATCCCATGGAGGGAGGAGCCTGGTAGGCTACTAGTCCATGGGGTCGCAAAGAGTCGGACACGACTGAGCGATATGAACGAGTGAAAAGTAGAACTGCTTTGATTAAAAAGTCAGGTAGGGGACTTCCCTGGTGGTCTGGTGGTTAAGAATTCACCTTCCAGTGCAGGGGATGTGGGTTCGATTCCTGCTGGGGGACTAAGATCCCACATGCCATGAGACAACTGAGCCCTCTCACCACAACTAGAGAGAAGCGTACTTCCACGAGGAAGAGCCCGTCTGCTGCAAAGATCCCACATGGCAAAACAAAGATCCCACATGCTGCCACTAAGACCGCTGCTGCTGCTGCTGAGTCGCTTCAGTCGTGTCCAACTCTGCGACCCCATAGACGCCAGCCCACCAGGCTCCCTCTTCCCCGGGATTCTCCAGGCAAGGACACTGGAGTGGGTTGCCATTTCCTTCTCCAATGCATGAAGGTAAAAAGAAAAAGTGAAGTCGCTCAGTCGTGTCTGACTCTTAGCAACCCCATGGACTGTAGCCTACCAGGCTCCTCCGTCCATGGGATTTTCCAGGCAAGAGTACTGGAGTGGGATGCCATTGCCTTCTCCACTAAGACCACATGTGGCCAAAAATAATTTAGTAAGTAAATAAAGAACATGCAGGAAAAAAATACTACTGAAAAAAACAAAATCAGGTAGGGGAATCTGGAGCCCTGTCTGCTGGGCTCTCAATTTACGCCCCTTCTTCTTCCCTCTCTCTACAGCAGGCCCATGAGGGCTTCCATGCCCCATGGAGCTTCATGTGCCAGGGTTGGAAAAACCAAAAGTATTCACTATCCTGTGTGCATCATTCAGTAATTTCCTGTACACAATGGGATGTCAGGCACATCTGCAGTTGTCTCATTTACATCATGTATCCCTTTCTTAAGTTAAAGTCCTATCAGTCTGTCAAATTACTATTGGTCAGAAAGGTTCTCTTTCCCCTAACATTAGTTATTGATAGCACAATCTCGAGCAATCTATAAAGTATTCAGAGATTCTAGGGTGCTCCCTGAGCTCTGGGCACATGGATATCATTGTTGCCCCTAATATGGTGAGTTTGCTTTGTAAAATCTTCCAAAAGGCCACCTAAGGAAAGGATAAGATACTTCTCTCTCCCTAGTAAAACTGCTGTTCATTTTCCTGTTTTATAAAAGATGATAATGGGTTTCTAGGCCCAAGACAATATGAACAATGGCCTTTCAAAAATGCCCATACATTTTCCCATACTTTAAATGTCTTAGAGATATTAATTATTTAATCAACTTATACTTGCTAAGGCTTTACTCTGTGCCAGGCGATATGCTAGATAATTTGAATAAAAGAAAAAAATACAATCATTGTCCTCAAATACAGAAAAAAATACAACCTTTGCCCTTTTATGACAGATATATAAAAATTAAGACAGAATGAAAACTCAAACACATGAAGAGTTCTGATACAAAATAAGCACGCACACACGCACGCACGCACACACACACACACACACACACACACACATATATACGTGTATGTATGTATAATTTAGTGGAGAGACAGAGGAATAATTCTTCCTGAGAGTAAAGGATGGCTTCAGAGAAGAAACATTGCTAAAGTCAATCTCAATGAATAAAGAAGAGTTTGTTAGCTGTATTTCAAGGCATTCCAGGTAAGAGGAATTTCAGAATGGCATGCTCAGGAAACTCTTAATAAACCTGTGTGGCTGGAGAAGAGATGGGTGGGGGAGAGAGAAATAAGGTGAAAGAGAAAGAGAACAAAGGAAATGATAACACTGAGAGGATTAGGGAGAGACCAGATCATTCCCCCAAAAATCTGATTATTATTCTGAAACAAGGGGTAGTATTGAAGGGTTTAAATAGGGAAGTAATTGGTATCTGCATATTTTAAAGACCACTTTGATAACTCAGCAGATGAACAGGAGACCAGCCTAGCAAGTAAAGGGGATAAAGCTTGAATTAGAGCAGCAAAACTAGGATGAAGAGGAGAGAATAGACTCAAGAGACATTCAGGAGACAAAATTAATAGGATATTCGATGCCTAATTAGAAGTAACAGAAGTAGACTAGGATAGCTTGTAAGTTTCTGGTTTGGTTGACAGAGTTCATTTACTCCCATTCACTAAGATAGGGAATAAAAGGGAACGTACAGGCTTAAGGAATGTGAGAATCCTTCAGAGATAAGTTATATTTTGGATATGTACATTATGAGGTGTCTAGGGGACCACCAAAAGGAGCTGTTTGACAGAAGGGTCAGAACATGAAAGTGTTAGGAACTGAAACTTTAGAATTCACTGGGGCACAGGCGGTAGTTAAGCCCACTGGGATGGATAATATTTCTTAGTGAGAAGAAATACAGTGACAGAAGAGCTGGCTATAGAACCCAGGAGGACCCAACAATTACGGTGGGTAAAAGACCAGGAGTCAGCAAAAAAAAGGCCGAGAGGGACACCCTTGTGGAAGTCAAAGGAGGAGAGGGCTTCACAAAGTTAGTAGTCAACAGGTTAAGTGTCACAGAGAATTCATCTAAGAGTCTACTGCATTTGGCAATTAAGATGTTATATGTGGTCCTCGTCAGAGAAGTTTCAGCCAAGTGTTAGGGTTATACATCTAATTGCAAGGAAGTGAGGGGTAAATGCAACCTAGGAAATGAACATATAATTCACAAGTAAAGAAATAGTTGTATCACATGATTTCAACTTCTTTAGTGATGAAAATGTAAATTAAGATACATATTGGGATTCCCAAATGGTTCAGTGGTTAGGACTCCATTGAGTCCTAATCCTTAGCTGTCACTGCTAAGGGCCCAGGTTTAATCCCCGGTCAGGGAATTAAGATCCTACAATCTGTGCAGCACAGCCAAGAAAAAAGATACATATCAAATTGGCAAATGATAATGCCCATTGTTGATGAAGTTAACAGTAAAATGGATTCTCTTACTTGGCAGAGTAAAAATCAGTATATAGCCTTTCTAGAACATGAGTTGACACCATAAAGACTAACATTTTTCTACATTCTCTATGAATATATCCTAAGGAAATAACAGAATTATGCACAGAGATTTATGTCTAAGAATGTTTATTCCTGCTTTATTTATAATAATATAATTGTAGAAACTAATGACAAGTCTAATACTAAGTGGCTGGTCAAGTAAACCGTGATATCCCCCCACATGGATACAGTATAACTATGACTGAAACACTCACTGGGAGGCAGAGATTACTTGGACGTCTTAGCAGTAGGGCTTAACACAAGTTTTTCTGAATTTCTGTATCAATAAAAATATTTTTATACTACTTTAAACAAACAGAAGCATGATTTATGCTGACTAGTTGGTTTCTTATATTTTCAAAAGTGCTGTTTGGTTTTTAACACCAACAATTGTTTTACATCCTTTCTGGGAAGGTGGAACAGAGGGCATACGGCTTCTATATAAGTGATCACATGTCCCGGTTGACTATATCCCAGTGTAAGCATTAATACTGCCCTTTACATTCTTAAAAGTGTCCAGGTTTATATGATAAATTATACGGTAATCTTACTTATTCATCCAAACCAGGGAATACTACACAGTTATCAAAATTCATGTTTTAGACTAATTGATGATGTGAGAAACTACCAATGCTATATTGTCAAGTAGAAAAAAGATTACAAAGCAGCAAATATATTATTTACAATCTTATACATTAAAATTACTTCTGTGCTAAGTCACTTCAGTCATGTCCAACTATTTGCAACCCCATGGACTATAGCCCACCAGGCTCCTCTGTCCATGGGATTCTCCAAGCAAGAATATTGGAGTGCATTGCCATTCCCTCCTCCAGGGGATCTTCCCAACCCAGGGATCAAACCTGTGTTCCTTATGTCTCCTGCACTGGCAGGCAGTTTCTTTACCACTAGAGCCATTTATGTACAAAAAAGGACTGGAGGAAAATGCATTCAAATGTTAACATCATTGGTTATTATCAATGGTATTATTAAGAATACTTTCATGTTTTCCTCATATTGTGTATCATCTATATTTTCTATAATGATCATATTTTACTTTTATGACTTAAAAAATAAAACAGCAATGAGGGATAGGAATCAAGGCACATAAACACTCTTTTGGTTAAGGTTAACAACCAGGGAGGTTGTTATTGTTGTTAAAGAAGGAGGAAGTACACGGAAAGAGGTGATTGAGAAGGAAAGCTTAACAATGTAAATTTTAAAAAAGAAAATATTAATAAAGTAAGGGGGTTAGGAGAAAATGAGAGGGAAAAATCACAAATATGCATGAAGGAGTTAGACGAGAACAGGAGAATGCATGCCTCTTTCAAAGATTAGAGAAAAGGAGGGAAGGGTGACTAAAGACTTTTCAGTGGCAGAGGAACAGAAGATCTACCAGAAGCTGTAGCAACTTTTCCTGAATATAGAAGGGCCACAGAGCTTAATAAGTATCAATTAGCTTCTTTTTTTTTTTAATTAAATTTATTTATTTTTAAAATTACAATACTGTATTTGTTTTGCCATACATTGACACGAATCAGCCATAGGTGAACACAATCTCCCAATGCCGAATCCCCTCCCACCTCCCACCCCCCATCCTCTACTTGAATCATCCTGTGCATCAGCCCCATGCATCCTGCATCCTACATTGAACATAGATTAGCGTTTCGTTTTAGCTTCTTTAATTGAGTAGATTCTTCACATCCTATATCACTTTTCTCTTACAGGTAACATCATAAAATTATGAGCTTATGTACCAAATAACATTAACTTTTTTACTATATAGCTTCACACTTTAGTTTTAGTGGGATTTTTAAAGAGCATTTTATTTTTGTAGTTCAGATTGAACTTCAGTTTTCTACCGAACAGCTTTGAAGAGCAGCTTTTTATTAGAGAAAATTGCCCTGATAACCTTCCCACCATCATTCAAACCCCATGGATGGCCTGAAAGGCCAAGGAGTCAAGGTCAGCTATATGCACAGGCTTGTCTCAATACCTCATACTCTTACCCGATAACAGGCGATTCCCAGTCCTAGCCAGGTAAGGCATGAAGGTGATCTCTTACAGGCTTGCAAGTAGGTTTTCTTTGCCTTTTCGTACTGTAGAAAGAAAGCACCACTAAACTGTTGTTCTTCTAGAAGCTTTAAATACTGCATTGCCAGAATAATCATGGGGCTTTTGTAATTGTATTAACACTCCACACCAATCTAAGTTAGATGAGTCCTTAGTCCATTAAGGACTCATTATAACCTTTAAGAGAAGTTTTATGTTCACAGTAAAACTGAAAATACAGAGATTTTCCAATTACCCTCAGTCCCCACACAGGCATAGGCTCTCCCATTAGCAATATCCTCCACCAGAGTGCTATCTTTGTTACAATTAACGAACCTACACCAACATATCGTCATCACCTGAAGCCCACGGTTTTCCTCAGGGTACACTCTTGGTGTTGTACATTCTGTGGGTTTGGACAAACGTGTGACATTTCTCCATCATTAGAGTATTTTCACTGCCCTGAAAACCCTCTATGCTCCATCTATTCATCACTCTCCTTCCTCCAGTCCCTGGAAATCACTGATATTACTGTCACCATGGTTTTACCTCTTCCAGAGTATCATACAGTTGGAATCATGCACCGCCTAGCTTGCACACATTTGATTTTTTTCACTAAATAACAAGCATTTAACTATAATGTTGGAGAAGACTCGAGAGTCCTTTGGACTGCAAGGAGATCCAACCAGTTCATTCTGAAGGAGATCAGACCTGGGTGTTCTTTGGAAGGAATGATGCTAAAGCTGAATCTCCAGTACTTTAGCCGTATCATGGGAAGAGTTGACTCACTGGAAAAGACTGATGCTGGGAGGGATTGGAGGCAGGAGGAGAAGGGGATAACAGAGGATGAGATGGCTGGATGGCATCACTGACTCGATGGACGTGAGTCTAAGTGAACTCCGAGAGTTGGTGATGGACAGGGAGGCCTGGTGTGCTGTGATTCATGGGGTCGCAAAGAGCTGGACATGACTGAGCGACTGAACTGAACTGAAGGCTCCTTTTGTGATATTCATAGCCTGACAGCTTGATAGCTTTTTAGCACTGCATAGGGAAATGGCAACCCACTCCAGTTTTCTGGCCTGGAGAATCCCAGGGACGGGAGAGCCAGGTGGGTTGCCATCTGTGGGGTCGCACAGAGTCGGACACGACTGAAGTGACTTAGCATAGCAATATTCTATTATCTGGCTGTACCACAGATTATTTATCCATTCACCAACTGCAAAGTATCTTGGTTGCATCCAAGTTTGGCCATTATAAATGAAGCTACTATAAACACCCATGTGCAGGTTTTGGTGTGGAGAGGAGTTTTCAACTTCTTTATGTAAATACAAGGAGCATAACTGCTGCATCATAGGGTAAAAATATTTTTGATTTTGTTAGGAATTGCCAAACTGTCTTACAAAGTAGCTCTATCATTTGTCATTCCCACCAGCAATGAAAGAGCTTCCTGTTGCTCCCACATCCTTAGCAGCATTTGGCAATGTCAATGTGCCAGATTTTGGCCAGACTTTGGTGTATAGTTATATTCTGTTACTGTTTTAATTTTCATTTCCCTAATGATATATGATGTGGAGCATCTTTTCATGTGTTTATTTTCCATCTGTATATCTTCTTTCATTAATTTTTTGGCCGCACTGTGTGGCATGCAGGATCTTAGTTCCCTGACCAGGGATCAGATCTGCACTCCCTCCAGTGGAAGCATGGAATCTTAAGTACTGGACCATCAGGCAGGTCCCTTCTGTCTTTTGTATTTCATCTGTATTTTGTTTGTTAAGGTCTTTGGCCCTTTTCTTAAAGAACTGTTCTTACTGTTCAGTCTTAGAGTTCTTTGTATATTCTGGATGGCAGTCCTTTAGCAGTGTATCCTTTGTAAATGTTTTATTCTCAGTATTTTTTTCACAGTATTTTCATTTTATTACAAAGCAGTGTATCCTCTATAAATGTTTTTTCACAGAATATTCATTGGAAGGACTGATGCTGAAGCTGAAACTCCAATACTTCAGCCACCTGATGTGAACAACTGACTCATTTGAAAAGACTCTGATGCCTGGAAAGATTGAAGGCAGGAGGAGAAGGGGACAACAGAGGATGAGATGGTTGGATGGTATCACCGACTCAATGCACATAAGTTGGAGTAAGCTCCAGGAGTTAGTGATGGACAGGGAGGCCTGGTGTGCTGCAGTCCGTGGGGTTGCAAAGAGTCGGCTACAACTGAGCGACTGAACTGAACTGAATATTAGACTGCCTGAGCTTGAATCCTACTTCTATTAATTACTGGTTATCTGATGTTGAGCAAGTCACTTTACCTTTGGATGTAAAAGTATCATTATCATATTACTATTTTTAATCCTCAAAGAAGGATGCTAATGTTAATCAGGTCCCAGACCATGACCTCCCCATCCTCTATTCCTCACCTCTTTCTCTTCCAGATATATTTGCCCCAGGCGCAGGAAGATAAAGTGCATTTCAGAAGCATCCACTACAAAACTAATGGTTCGCTCATAGCATGCCTTGGCCTCCACGTGATTTCCACTCAGAAAATAGAGATGACCCTTTACGCCCCAGACATTCGGGTTCTGAGAAAGTGAAGAACAAGTAGTACATGGGATGAAATAGTATTTAAAAGCATATGAATGATTTTTGTTTAACATTTTGATTTAAATGAAGTCCATGTTTTTTTGCAAATTAGAAACAGGGCCATTCAGTTGTACTGGGAAATACTGCTCTAGGACTGCCCTCTCATTCTTCAAAGTCATTTTGTCCTTCGGGTAAATATGAAGAAAAACATTCAAGCATAACCATGATGGTGTTCACAAAGAGAAAGTAGAAGTTCAGGAAAATTGAAGTAGATAAACTGTCTGCTAAAGAGCTGTCCTTATCTTTTCTCTGGCCTTTGTAAAAGTCATGATTAATTAAGAAAAACACAAATGGAAGGAAATTAGATAAAATGAGCTAACTGCTTGTTCCTTCTCCAAACTAAATTTAAGACACAATGGCACCCTACTCCAGTACTCTTGCCTGGAAAATCCCATGGACGGAGGAGCCTGGTAGGCTGCAGTCCATGAGGTCGCTAAGACTCGGACAAGACTGAGCAACTTCACTTTCTCTTTTCACTTTCATGCACTGGAGAAGGAAATGGCAGCCCACTCCAGTGTTTTTGCCTGGAGACTCCCAGGGACCGGGAGCCTGGTAGGAGGCCATCTATGGGGTCGCACAGAGTCAAACATGACTGAAGCGACTTAGCAGCAGCAGCAGCAAAAGTAATTACCAGGTAATCCATCTGGGCTGCTTGTTGAAGGTATTCCTCTGCTTTAGCAAAGTCCTTCTTGAGAAGGTGTGTCTGGGCCAGCACCAAATAATACTCACAGCTGGGGCCTCCTTGAGGGCACAGTAGCTCATGGGCAAGCACTCTGTGTACATACTGCAAGGACAAATCAGACGATAAGAAATATGTAAATGACTGCACTGTGTCAGTTCCACAGCTCTCATGGTTGAAGAATGTGTCTCTGATAATAAATAATAATGAGTGTATTATAGAATGAGATGATTATCAATTTCAAAAGGCTAGAGGTGAGTTATGAACATTCAGGGTATCATGGCTCCATTAAGAGCTATTCGTGTAGCAATATTTCCAAGTTAATTATCTGTAGTACTATACAATCCTGTTCTTGCTCATCATACTAGATGAGTTTTAGCCTGCTGTGTAGCATACATAAGCATTTCATCAACAACCAAATTAACATATAACGTAAATGTTCAGGCATTTGTGTTTACAAGGAAACTCAGAATGAGGCAAACTTCCTTTTCTAAAATTCTAGACTTGGGATCTTAGAAACATAAATGTCTGTTTCTGACATACTCTCAAACATTTGTTATATTCACCAGTTATACTTTGGGCTATTCTTTGTTTTTAATATGATTTAAGGCCTGCAAATTTGACAAACTCATATATACTTGCTAAGTAGAGGGGAAACCCTTCTTCTCCCTCTGTTTTCATCCCAGCCTATAACACAGAAACTTCCACTAACATTAATACCTGCTTAGGAAAACACAGGGGAGGGCTCTGCAGCTCTTTCCTCTACCTGCATTCAGGCTCTTGGACATGGAGGGGGCAGGGGAGTGACTCATTTAATTAAGGAGACAGAAAGCCTGTTTCTCTACTGTGAATGGTTAGTATGTTAAAGGCTCCTGTTTTATGTGGTCCACTCTCATTGAGTTTGTAATTCTTGAGCTTTCTTGAGTTTGCCCACCCTCAAGTGGGACATGTACTCTACAGATTGAGGGCCAGCTCTCCTGGCTCCTGCATCTTGCTCTCTCTTACTGCTTGCTTCATGGGTATGTTTCTCATTGACTATGCGGTAGATAGACCTTGC
The DNA here is from genome assembly GCA_917880005.1 of Nanger dama. Lineage (NCBI taxonomy): Eukaryota > Metazoa > Chordata > Mammalia > Artiodactyla > Bovidae > Nanger > Nanger dama. The sequence goes on along the minus strand of CAKJTW010000028.1, from coordinate 16,378,584 downwards.
AGGAGTCTCTTCTTCTCCAGGAGGAGACTGCAGCTCTCCAGCTGTTCCACCTATGACTGCACAGCTAGGTCAGATTTGGGACCAATCGCATATCCAACCCAGTTTTACCAATAAAAATTAATATTTTTATCCCTCAATAGCATTGTGTAATAGTTTCAATTGCTTCAGAATCTGGAAGTAAAGAAGGGTGTGCTTAGGCTTCTGTGAACCCCTAACACTCACATAATATGAGTTCCCATTTTAAAGTAACATCAGGCTACACAACTCAGAGTTTGACTTTGCTTTGCTAATATTCTATAGGAAGCAGACTGGCAGTGAGGTCTGCTAATGCTTTCTGCAGAGAGTAGTTCACATTTGGATGTTTATACCATTAGGCCTACAGTGTGCTCTTAGAAACATGTTTGATTTCTGCATCATACACATTTAAACTTGCAAAGACACCACTATAATAGGATAAGTAGTTCATTAAAATCTTTCCCTCTACTTGCCCTATTCCAAATATTCTTACCTGCACAGCATTGACCTTCATCAAGAAGCGTATGGTCTCCATGAAAATGGTGGTAGGAGTTTGGGAAACACTATACGGGGTGGAATGCAGACAAGTTGATGACTCTTGAGATTTTAGGGCTTCTGAAAATATATTAAAATAATAGACAATTAGATATAAAGAAAAAAATTCAGAACCTCAGATACATAGAAGAGAGAGTATTCTACTCAATTATAAGAGAGAAAGTATAATCTTGAAAGCAATAGATTATTCTACAACAATGGCCCCCAAAGAGATCTCATAGGTTCTCAAGGTTAGTCTACTGGTGGTTCCAAATAAAAGTTGAATGAAATGAAAGTTGTGGTTTTTTTAAAAAAAATTCAGATCTTCCTGTGATTTCCCTGGCAGTCCAGTGGCTGGGACTCCACCCTTTCACTGCAGGAAGCACAAGTTCAATCCCTTGTCAGGGAACTAAGATCCCGCATGTGGGACAGCATGCACCCACCCCCTCTCCGGCCAAAAAAGTATTCAGATCTTCCTGAATGTGAAACAGATCTGTAGATACTTTGAACCTTTAGATATTCCAAACATGAAAATTCATTGTTAGAAAGTCGTAGATCTGTTGGCTATTTCTCTGAGCTAAAAGTGAAAGAGTGGCACTACTGAGATTGGATTTCAGAGACTAGCCTCATATGAAGGAATTTAAACATAACACGTAAACCAATCAGCTTCAAACAAGACTGCCATTTTGGTCATCATAAGAGTCTTCATCATTGCCTAGTTTGGTTATGCCCTTCTTTCAAGCAGAAATCTTTATTCTAGTTACCTTTTTTTGATGCTGTCTCCTTGATAAATATGTTGGATGCTTTTTGGCTGGCAGCTGGATCCTGAGATTGTACAGACAAAATGGGTTCATGGGAATCAGATTGCAGCTGAGAGGATTCATCAAGAAATTCATCTAGAATGGATAATGGAGCTCCTAGTCCTAAAAAGATTATATTTTAATGAGAAAAAAACCACCTTCCTAAATTGTATTAATATTTAAATGTTTATTATAGGAAAAAATTTGAAGGAGGCTTGAAACTTCTAATCCAATTCTGAAAAGATAAAGAAATACTATGTTGTAAAAAAACAGGAAGTTAACATGTGATACAGTATTATTCATTATGCTAGTGTCCATTATTTGTTTTCATACTTCATTCAAGACTCCACATTGTATTTAATTGCATTGAGCAGCTTCAGTGTACAACAAATTCTGGTAAATTCTCTTTCATTTTTATTCTATTACAAATATTTGTGACATTTAACTTCTCCAAAATGAGATTTTTAAAGTATCTTTGATATTAATTTCTCATTCAAACACTTTCTTCTCTGCAGCTACCCTCTGTTTTTTGTCTTCTAATTTTGTTGAGGCTCTCAATAGCTAAGTCAAATATCTCTCTTGGTAAATGTCATATTGCACTTGAAAATATATGAGTTATTTTCAAATATATTTTGATGTTGATCTCTAACATAATACCACAGTGAAAAGAGAACAGACTGTATGATATCAGTATATTTAGACCACGAAATTTTTGCACCTGGTCTTATATCCCTGGATATGTTCCAATGTCTTCACAGTTTATAGTCTATGGGAACTTGAATAGAATTTGTATCTTACTGTTATATGAAAACTGTGTAAATCTTAATTATGTCAAATTGGTTTATAGTGCTTTTCAGGTCTACTGTATCCTTTTATTTCTCTGTATATTCATTCTGTTAATCTTTGAGAGCTTGATATTGAAACTCCAACTAAAATTCTTAATTTACCTACTTTAAAAAAATAATTGTAATATATAAGTAGAACTACAAGTAACTCTGTTATGCATTTTCAAGTCTCCTATAAATGTGTTACCATATTTTCATAATTTAAAAAATGAAAGACAAATACAATGAAAAAATTTTATTATAAAAGAAGATAAAATACAAGTAACTTCTAAAGCATACATATCCCCTAAATATTTCATGGAAAGAAATATTGTTTTGCAGACTTTTATGTTTCTGATTAAAGAGTACAAGCTACACTGACAGAACAGCTCCTGTCACTATGACTCCCTAGTCCAAACCTGCTGTAAGCCCAAGTCCTGATAATGCCAAACAAATACCTATTGCAAAAGCTATATGCTCAACCTAGAATCTCAAGAATCCAAAGGAGAATAGTAATATAGTTTTAGAAAATATTAAAACTCCTGAAGGATAAGAATTCTATTGTATCTCATTATTCAAAAATCATCACTATCACCATCATCATCATCATACAAAGTAGCTCTATTTGAACATGACTGTATTTGAACATAAGGACTGTAACGCATACTTTTATTTTTCACAACACTATGAGATATATTTATTATGTTCCCTTAAACAAAGTGAACCACCACAGAAAAGTTAATTTGCTGAACCTCTTAAGCATACCATGCTGCCTCTCACATAAATACATGTTTTAAGAATAAAAATAAAAAGCAATGCCAGTTAGGACATGATCAATGCCAACTGGCTCTGACTCAGAAGAGGTCACTCTCAGCTAGAGAAAAAGATATGGCTTTGAAAAATAGATAAAAGTTGGATAGGTAAAGAGGTAGGGGCTAAAGCTTGGGAGTAGCAAGCTAATTATTTTAATGAGTACTGAGGACTGCACAACAAAACTTAAGGAAAGGGAGGTTGGGGCTAGACTGTATTGGTATTTGAATGCTAGGAGTTTTCTTCTATAAGAAAAAGAAGAGGGTTACAATGAAGAGTTTTAGCAGAAAAATCAGAGGATTAAAGTGGTATTTTATGAAGATTACTCTAGCAGTACTATGCAGCAAGGAGAAAAAAATGTTGATGAAGAAGTCCATAATAAGGCTGTTATAACACTCTGGATATTGGTAATGGATAGCAGTGGAAATATAAAGGGATGGTGTAGGGAGCATTTCGAAAGAGAATCAACTGGTCTGGGACATCAACTTGATATAAGGATACAGGGAAGGTCAAGTAAGCAAGCAAGAAGAAGCAGGACTGACTATGAGATTATGAGCTTGGGTGCCTAATATAACAATGCAGTCAGTTTGAGATATGGGGAGATGAGTTAACTAGTGGAAAAATCCACTGCTGGACACTGGAGAGGAGTCAGCATTAAAGACAGACATTTGAGAGTTATGAGAAGTGAAACAGAAACTGTGAGGGTAGGTGAGATCATCTTAGAAAGTAAGACAGTATTACTGGGAAATGATTACACCTAATGGGTGTATCAAGAAAGCATCACTTCATGGGAAATAGATGGGGAAACAGTGTCAGACTTTATTTTTGGGGCTCCAAAATCACTGCAGATGGTGATTGCAGCCAGGAAACTAAAAGACGCTTACTCCTTGGAAGAAAAGTTATGACCAACCTAGATAGCATATTCAAAAGCAGAGACATTACTTTGCCAACAAAGGTCCGTCTAGTCAAGGCTATGATTTTTCCTGTGGTCATGTATGGATGTGAGAGTTGGACTGTGAAGAAGGCTGAGCGCCGAAGAATTGATGCTTTTGAACTGTGGTGTTGGAGAAGATTCTCGAGAGTCCCTTGGACTGCAAGGAGATCCAACCAGTCCATTCTGAAGGAGATTAGCCCTGGGATTTCTTTGGAGGGAATGATGCTAAAGCTGAAACTCCAGTACTTTGGCCACCTCATGCGAAGAGTTGACTCATTGGAAAATACTTTGATGCTGGGAGGGATTGCCGGCAGGAGGAGAAGGGACGACAGAGGATGAGATGGCTGGGTAGCATCACAGACTCGATGGACCTGAGTCTGAGTGAACTCTGGGAGTTGGCGATGGACAGGGAGGCCTGGCGTGCTGCGATTCATGGGGTCGCGAAGATCGGGCACGACTGAGCAACTGAACTGAACTGAACTGAAAACTGAATGGGTGTATCAAGAAAGCGAAGTGAAGTGAAGTCACTAAGCTGTTGTCCAACTTTTTGCGACCCCGTGGACTGTAGCCTACCAGGCTCTTCCATTCATGGGATTTTCCAGGCAAGAGTACTGGAGTGAGTTGCTATTTCCTTCTCCAGGGGATCTTCCTGACCCAGGGATTGAACCCAGGTCTCCCACGTTGTAGGCAGAACAAGAAAGAGAAGGAAACCCAAACTATTAAAGATGGAGGTAATCCAATATGCATTTCAGGAAAAAGAGACTGGTTAAATATGCAGACTGATCATCGAGACATGATGATCTTAATGAAAAAAAAGAAACTGGAGGTGGCCAAAACAGCAGAGTAGGAAGACCCTGAACTCACCGCCTCCCATTTGGAGGGAGGTGTAAATTTGGATGCACCAAATTTACAACCACTTATAGAACAGCTGTCTTTATCTATGAAAATGACAAGAGACTAGAAGAAAATGTTTTCCACACTAAAGACTTAAAAAAGTAACCCCACTGAGATGGTAGGAGGGATGGAGACATGGTATAGTCAGGATCCACACTCTCAGCTTGGTGACCCACAAACACAAGGAATATCACCATCACAGAGGTCCTCCCCGAGGAGCAAGGGGTTTGAGCCCTCTATCAGGCTCCTCAACCCAGGGATTCTGCATCAGGAAGACAAGCCCCCAGAATATCTGGCTTTGAAAACCAGTGGGGCTTAGGATAAGGAGAGCCAAAGGACTACAAGAAATAGATATTCCACTCAAACGGCATCCACAAAATCTCACATGCTCCAAGTCTCAGCACAGAGACATTAACTTGAAAGGAGCCTGGGTCAGACCCTCTTGCTGATCTTGGAGAACCTTCTGGAGTGGCAGAAGCTGGTACTCCCTCTAGGGATGCAAACACTGGTGAAACAGCCATTTTTGAAGCATTCTACCATAATAACATTGGTACTAGCGAATGCCATTTTAGAATCTTCCCTTTGGCCTATTACCAATGAGAATCAACCCCACTCACCAGTGGGTTGGCACAAGCCATGAGCTCCCCTGAGCTCACAAACAGCTGTTTGGGGACACGGACTTGGCCACCAGTGGACTGGCACCAGCCTTGAGTCCCTCAGGGATGCATGACCAACCACACAGGAAGATACTGTCCCATCCAGTGGGCCCTCAGTCACCACAAGAGGCACAGCCTCATGGACAATAGGGCCAGGGGCCAGTCTTGCCTACCAGCATGCCCATAAAGTTCACCTTGCCACAAGAGAAGAGATATACTTCTAGAGTGTATACCTCTGGTGACCAGAGAAGAGTGCCCTGCTGGACCCCACTGGACATATCCTATATAAGGCACTTCTTCAAGACTGGGAAATGTAGCCAACTGACCTATCTAACACAGAAATAAACAGAGAATTGGGGAAAATGAAGAGATAGATGAATATGTTATCAATAAAAGAATAAGACATAACCTTAGAAACTTAAACTGCTCTAAAAATAAAGTTTGTATAAAAATAATACATTAATATGAAAAAACATGTCCTTCTAATGAATTTTTTCAACCTAGATGAAATCGATGAACTCTAAAAAGTAGAAAATGCAAAAAGGTAGAAAATGCCATGAATAGCACTAATAAATATAAAATACAAATACATTAAAGACAAAAAGCAAAAGAACAAAAAGTACCTTATAATCTGGATCATAAAACTAGACAAAAAAAGTATATACTTTCATTTATGAACACAGATGCAAAGATCCAAAATAAAGAGTCAGCTATTCAAATCAAAAGGTATATTAAAAGTTAATACACTATGATCAAGCAGTATTTATTCAATTATTGTGAGGACTCTTCAGTATAAAAGAAATCTATCAATGTTGTTCACTATACTAATAGATAAAAGGAGAAAATAATTTTTTTCAATTGATGCAGAAAAAGAATCTGATAAATATCAATACTTATTAATGAAAAAAACTCTTTGGAAATTAAGATTAGAAGAGACTTTTCTTAATTCTGTAAAGGTTTTGTTTTTGTTTTTTTAAGAAAAATCTTAAACCATATTTTAGATTCAATAGACAAACTTTAAACTCATTCCCCTTTGGGAAAGAAGACAAGGCTGAACACTACAACTAATAGACAACATATTATTGTAAATAATAAAAGGAGGTGAGCAGTATGAGAACTGAGAAAAAAAGGGTAACACTATCATTATTGGCAGATATAATAATCATATTCTGGAAAAAACAATAGAAGTAATAATCTACCTGAATCAGTAAGAGTCAAATTACGGGCTTCCCTGGTGGCTCAGTGGTGGAGAATCCTCCTGGCCAGTGCAGGAGACACGGGTTCGATCTCTGGTCCAGGAGGATCCCACACGCCAAGAAGCTACTGAGCCTGTGCACAACTACTGAGCCTGTGCTCTAGAGCCCAACTGCCGCAGCTCCTGAAGCCGCACGCCCTGGAGCCTGTGCTCTGCAACAGAAGAAGCCACTGCCAGGAGAACTCTGCCTCCCTCACTAGAGAGCAGCCCTCACTCTCTGCAGCTAGAGAAAAGCCTGCTTAGTAATGAAGACCCAGCACAGCTGAAAATAAACAAATCAAGCTCCCTATTTTAAAAAAATGAGTCAAATTAGATTATCATATACAAGTCAAATCTAAAAAGCAACAGTATACAATAAAATCTAAAATGTAGAAAATCAATAGCATACAATAACCAACTAGAAAACATAATTAAAATAAGGTACTCTTATGATAGCAATGCAATCAATAAAACAACTATGAATTACTTAAACAGGGCCTCACTGGTGAAAAAATGTTAAAAACTTTAATAAAGAACCCAGAAGATGACCTTAGTAAATGGAGAGATACTCCACACACTTGGATAGAATGGTTAATAATATGCAGATGTCTACTGGGGTCCCCTGTTGGCTCAGACGGTAAAGAATCCGCCTCCAATGCTTGAGACATGGGTTTGACTCCTGAGTTGGAAAGATCCCCTGAAGGAGGGCATGACAACCCCTCTCGAGTATTTTTGCCTGGAGAATTCCCAGATTTTCCAGGCAAGAACCTAGCAGGTTACAGTCCATGGTGTCACAAAGAGTTGGACATGACTGAGGACCAAGCACAGAAGAACAGATGTCTATTACCCCTAAATTAATTTATAAATTCAATAAAGTCAAAATAAAATGTCCAACTGGATTTTTAATGTACTTGATAAACTCACTAGAAAATTCATATATGTGAATAAAAATTCATGAACAGGTAAATCAGGTATACAAAAGGCAAGTAAATGGGAAAACCTCATATGCCAGAAACCAAGGCATAGTATACCACCACAGCAATAAAGAGTGTGATGTTGTTTTAAGATAGACAAATCAGAACATAGAGCTGAGACATATACACCTTAAATCAAATGATAAAAGATGATTGTTTAACAGATGGTTTTGAGAAAATTATCTCTCTACATGGAAAAAAATTGAAACTAGTTCTCATCTAGCATCACACTCAAAGATGGAATCTGGATAGATTAAACATGTAAATGTAAAACTAATATTATAAAGTTAATCGAAGAAAATGTGACTTGAGTTAGGAAGAACTATTTAAACAAAACTTCAAAGGCACAAAACCACAAAGCATTTGCGGAGCTGAACAACACAATCAACTAATTAAACTCACTTTATAGAACACTCCACTCAATAACAGCAGAATATACACTCTTTTCAAGTGTACATGGATCAAGTCAGATTAACCTACTAGACCATAAAACAAGTCAAAATAGAATTAAAAGGATTCAAATCATGTAAAGTACATTTTTAACCACTATTGCATTAAATTAGAAATAAGAAAAAGTATATCTGGAAAAATTCTCAAATATTAGAAAATAAAAAAACATATGGCTAGATAACCCAGATATTCAACTTCTAAGTTGAACAGTCCCAGCTATGCGACTTAGTATTTATTTAACTCATCCTCTTTCCCTCCTGCCCTCAATCTTTCCTAGTATCAGGGGCAACAGAGGATGAGATGGTTGGATTGTATCACTGACTCAATGGACATGAATCTGAGCAAATGCTGGGAGATGGTGAAGGACAAGGAAGCCTGGCATGCTGTATTCCATGGGGCTGCAAAGAGTCAGACACAGCTTTGCAACAAAAAATAATAAGTATTTATCCAAAAGAATGAAAGTCCATGTCTACACAAAAATTTGTACACAATATCCACAGCAACTTTATTTTAACAGTCCCAAACTAGAAACAGCCCAAATATATATCAGTTCAGTTGAGTTCAGTCGCTCAGTCATGCCCGACTCTTTGCGAGCCCATGAATTGCAGCATACCAGGCCTCCCTGTCCATCACCCACTCCTGGAGTTCACTCAGACTCACATCCTTCCGGAGTCAGTGATGCCATCCAGCCATCTCATCCTCAGTCGTCTCCTTCTCCCTCCTGCCCCCAATCCCTCCCAGCATCAGAGTCTTTTCCAATGAATCAACTCTTCACATGAGGTGGCCAAAGTACTGGAGTTTCAGCTTCAACATCAGTCCCTCCAAAGAAATCCCAGGGTTGATCTCCTTCAGAATGGACTGGTTGGATCTCCTTGCAGTCCAAGGGACTCTCAAGAGTCTTATCCAACACCATAGTTCAAAAGCATCAATTCTTCGGTGCTCAGCTTTCTTCACAGTCCAACTCTCACATCCATACATGACTACTGGAAAAACCATAGGCTTGACTAGACGGACCTTTGTTGGCAAAGTATGTCTCTGCTTTTCAATATACTATCTAGGTTGGTCATAACTTTTCTTCCAAGGAACAAGCGTCTTTTAATTTCCTGGCTGCAATCACCATCTGCAGTGATTTTGGAGCCCCCCAAATAAAGTCTGACGCTGTTTCCACTGTTTCCCCATCTATTTCTCATCAAGTGATGGGACAAAATGCCATGATCTTCGTTTTCTGAATGTTGAGCTTTAAGCCAACTTTTTCACTCTCCACTTCCACCTTCATCAAGAGCCTTTTAGTTCCTCTTCACTCTCTGCCATAAGGGTGGTATCATCTGCAGATTTGAGGTTATTGATATTTCTCCTGGCAATCTTGATTTCAGCTTGTGCTTCTTCCAGCCCAGCGTTGATTAAATAAATACAGTGAGTTATCTCCACACATCAGGACATTATTTAGCAATAAAAAAGGATGAACTACTGATATGGGCAAAAATATGTTTGAGTCTCAAAATAATCAAAATTGGATTAAAGATTTACTGAGCATGGCCCCACCCATCAGAACAAGACCCAGTATCCACCTCAGTCAGTCTATCCCATCAGGAAGCTTTCATAAGCCTCTTACACTTCTCCATCAGAGGGCGGACAGACTGAAAACCACCAGAAAACTAACCAATCTAACCATATGGACCACAGTCTTGTTTAACTCAATGAAATTATAAGTCATGCCGTGTAGGGCCACCCAAGATGGATGGGTCATGGTGGAGAGTTCTGACAAAATGTGGTCCACTGGAGAAGGGAATGTGCCAGGGTCCTGCCCCAGTGGATCCAGGGAATTTGAAGGGGAGATGGCGTAGGCGAGGAAAACTTATTTATTTAGAAATATAAAAGAGAGATTGCTGCTAAGTCGCTTCAGTCGTGTACGACTCTGTGCAACCCCATACACGGCAGCCCACCAGGCTCCTCTGTCTCTGGGATTCTCCAGGCAAGAATACTGGAGTGGGTTGCCATTTCCTTCTCCGATGCATACCAGTGAAAAGTGAAAGTGAAGTCGCTCAGTCGTGTCTGACCCAGCGACCCCATGGACTGCAGCCTACCAGGCTCCTCTGTCCATGGGATTTTCCAGGCAAGAGTACTGGAGTGGGGGTGCCATTGCCTTCTCCAAAAGAGAGATCAGGAAGAAATAGTATAGTAGGAAAATTTAGTGGAGAAAAGATGCTGAATAACTTGGTTTACGTGGAAAACCAATAAAGTTCCTAGACAAGGAACTTGCACCATCTACGTTAGGCCACTGGCGTCCTCTTGAATAGCAAGGGGGTGGCCCGCCTTGGGCTCCTCTCTCACGTGCATCTTAAATGCCAGGGCAAGTAAGTAGACATGGCGAGCCTCCATGACCCAGATAGGAATTCAGCCAGAAAACAGAGCAAAGAAGACACAGGGGAAACCAGTCTTTCCAGATACTGGCCCATCCTCTGTTGTTGTAAAGGCTTTTTATACCTTTTTTGGTACATAGAGACCAATGGATAATATAAAATTATGCAGCATCAGCAGCCTTGACTCTTATCGAGACCAGGCTTTCTCTCTGTATGCCTAGTTGTATACACAAGTTTTAGGTGATTGACATCATCTTCTGGCCAGAAGGCCAATTAGCATTTTACGGCCCTTTTCTGATAAGGGTTTGTCAACCAGAAGACTTATTTGTCTTAAAAGTGTTGTTCTTCCCAAAGTCTGGTGCCACTCTCAGAAAGCACTAAATAACATTACATTCTTACAAAGCAAGGATACAACAAATTATAACAAGGAAAAGGAGTACAGTGATTTATAACAAAGAAAAAAATTAATTAACTCAAAAGTCTAGTGTTGCTAACATCAAAACTTCTGTATTCCTATTTCTGCATCCCGATTACATTGATTAATATCCTCCAGTGCCTAAAAGATAAAGAATATGGAGGCCTGGCAGCAGTCATTGACTCAACAGTGAAACCCATCAACAATATGATTTTTAGCTTTTAAAAAAGGCTCTGTATCTTTAAGATGCTTTAAGCTTCGTGCCTCTCGCGGTTGGGGGCCATAAACAATTCACAAGTTGTAAAAAGTCTGGGCAGACTGGTTAGGTTTAAACTGAGACCTTCTTTTTATATGAAGGAGACTGAAGCCCTGAGTTAACTTTTTCCAGAGAATGTCAGAAGAGTGGAAAGCACAGTACAATAAAGCAGGCAGACTCTGGTTTTGGGGGTATATGTTCAGGAAAACCCAGAGGGAACCCCTGAAGCCAGATCACGCCTTTGCGTTTTGTCGGGCTTCCTTCCTCATGACCTTTGCCATGGGTAGGATTCCTCATACTGGCTCCTGGCAGGAATGGCAAACCGCTTCAGTATTCCTGCCTAGAGAGCCCGATGAACAGTATGAAAAGGCAAAAGATAGGACATTGAAAGATGAACTCCCCAGGTCTATAAGTGCCCAATATGCTACTGGAGATCAGTGGAGAACTAACTCCAGAAAGAATGAAGAGATGGAGCCAAAACAAAAGAACACCCATTTGTGGATATGACTGGTGATGAAAGCAAGGTCCAATGCTATAAACAGCAATATTGCATAGGAACCTGGAATGTTAGGTCCATGATCAAAGCAAACTGGAAGTGATCAAACCGGCGATGGCAAGGGTGAACATTGACATTTTAGGAATCAGCAAACTAAAATGGGCTGGGATGGATTTTAACTCAGATGACTATTAAATCGACTACTGTGGGCAAGAATCCCTTTAGAAGAAGTGGAGTAGCCATCATAGCCAGCAAGAGTCCAAAATGCAGTACTTGGATGCAGTCTCAAAAACGACACAATGATCTCTATTCATTTACAAGGCAAGCCAGTATCACAGTAATGCAAGTCTATGCCCCAACCAGTAATGTTGAAGAAGCTGAAGTTGTACGGTTCTATGAAAACCTACAAGACTTTCTAGAACACCCCCAAAAGATGTCCTTTTCATTTTAGGGGACTGGAATGCAAAAGTAGGAAGTCAAGAAACACCTGGAGAAACAGGCAAATTTGGCCTTGGAGTACAGAATGAAGCAGGGCAAAAGCTAATAGAGTTCTACCAAGAGAACACACTGATCATAGCAAACATCCTCTTCCAACAACACAAGAGAAGACTCTACACATGGACATCACCAAATGGTCAATACTGAAATCAGATTGATTATATTCTTTGCAGTCAAAGATGGAGAAGCTCTATGCAGTCAGCAAGAACAAGACCGGGAGCTGACTGTTGCTCTGATCATGAACTCCTTATTGCCAAATTCAGACTTAAATTGGAGAAAGTAGGGAAAACCATAAGACCATTCAGGTATGACCTAAATCAAATCACTAACGATTTTACAGTGAAAGTGAGAAATGGATTTAAGGGACGAGATCTGATAGACAGAGTGCCTGACAAACTATGGATGAAGGTTCATGACATTGCACAGGAGACACGGAGCAAGACCATTCCAAAGAGAAAGGAATGCAAAAAAAGCAAAATGGCTGTCTGAGGAGGCTTTACAAATAGCTGAGGAAAGAAGAGAAGCCAAAAGCAAAGGAGAAAAGGAAAGATATACCCATTTGAATGCAGAGTTTCAAAGAATAGCAAGGAGAGATAAGAAAGCCTTCCTCAGTGATCAAGGCAAAGAAATAGAGGAAAACAATAGAATGAGAAAGATTAGAGATGCCAAGAGAATATTTCATACAAAGATGGGCTCAATAAAGAACAGAAATGGTAGGGACCTAACAGAAGCAGATGATATTAAGAAGAGGTGGCAAGAATACACAGAAGAACTGTACAAAACGATCTTCATGACCCAGATAACCACGATGGTGTGATCACTTACCTAGAGCCAGACATCCTGGACTGTGAAGTCAAGTGGGACTTAAGAAGTATCACTACGAACAAAGCTAGTGGAGGAGATGGAATTCCAGTTGGACTATTTCCAATCCTAAAAGATGATGCTGTGAAATTATTGCCCACACTATGCCAGCAAATTTGGAAAACTCAGGAGTGGCCACAGGACTGGAAAAGGTCAGTTTTCATTCCAATACCAAAGAAAGGCAATGCCATAGAATGCTCAAACTATCACACAATTGCACTCATCTCACACGCTAGTAAAGTAATGGTCAAAATTCTCCAAGCCAGGCTTCAGCAATATGTGAACCGTGAACTTCCTGATGTTCAAGCTGGTTTTAAAAAGGCAGAGGAACCAGAGATCAAATTGCCAACATCCGCTGGATCATCGAAAAAGCAAGAGAGTTTCAGAAAAATATCTATTTCTGCTTGATTGACTATGCCAAAGCCTTTGACTGTGTGGATCACAATAAACAGTGGAAAATTCTGAAAGAGATGGGAATACCAGACCACCTGACCTGCATCTTGAGAAACCTGTATGCAGGTCAGGAAGCAACAGTTAGAACTGGACATGTAACAACAGACTGGTTCCAAATAGGAAAAGGAGTACCTCAAGGCTGTATATTGTCACCTTGCTTATTTAACGTATATGCAGAGTACTTCATGAGAAAAACTGGGCTGGATGAAGCAAAAGCTGCAATCAAGACTGCCAGGAAAATTATCAATAACCTCAGATATGCAGATGACATCACCATTATAGCAGAAAGTGAAGAACTACAGAGCCTCTTGATGAACGTGAAAGAGGAGAGTGAAAAAAGTTGGCTTAAAGCTCAACATTCAGAAAACAAAGATCATGGCATCTGGTCCCATCACTTCATGGGAAATAGATGGGGAAACAGTGGAAACAGTGGCAGACTTTATTTCTTTCGGGTCCAAAATCACTGCAGATGGTGACTGCAGCCATGAAATAAAAAGACGCTTACTCTTTGAAAGGAAAGTTATGACCAACCTAGATAGCATATTAAAAAGCAGAGACATTACTTTGCCCAGAAAGGTCCATCTAGTCAAGGCTATGGTTTTTCTAGTAGTCATGTACAGATGTGAGAGTTGGACTATAAAAAAGCTGAGTGCTGAATAATTGATGCTTTTGAAGTGTGGTGTTGGAGAAGACTCTTGAGAGTCCCTTGGACTGCAAGGAGACCCAACCAGTCCATCCTAAAGGAAATCAGTCCTGGTTGTTCATTGGAAGGACTGATGCTGAAGCTTAAACTCCAATACTTTGGCCACCTGATGCAAAGAGCTGACTCATGAAAAGACCCCGATGCTGGGAAAGATTGAAGGCAGCAGGAGAAGGGGATGACAGAGGATGAGATGGCTGGATGGCATCACTGACTCAATGGACATGAGTTATAGTAAACTTCAGGAGTTGGTGATGGACAGGGAGGCCTGGCCTGCTGCAGTCCATGGGGTGGCTAAGAGTCAGACATGACTGAGTGATTGAGCTGACTAACTGAATTGGAAAAAGTCAGACCAAAAGAGAGTATATACTGTGTAATTCTTCTTAATTCTAAAGCTGGAACATCCCCAGTGGTTAAGAATCTGCCTGCCACTGCAGAGGACACAGACTGGATCCCTGGTCTGGGAAGATCCCTCGTGCGGTGAAGTAGCTGGGCCTGGGATCCACAGCTAAGCCCACAGCCTAGAGCCCTTGCTCTGCAACAGAGAGACCACCACAATGTGAAGCCCACACACCACAGCAAAGAGTAGTTGTCCCCACTCGCTGTAGCTAGAGACAGCCTGCACGCACTGATGAAGACCCAGGGCAGCCATGAATAAATAAGTAAAATTCTAAAATACGCAAACTCATCGATAGTAATAGAAAGTCGATTGGTGTTTATGTGGAAACAGGGCCAAGTCTACAGCCCTGCCACCCTGAATGCGCCAGATCTCATCTGATCAGGGTCAGGCCTGTTGAGTGATGAGAGAAAGAGATTACAAATGGGCACAAAGAAAGTTCTGGAGTTTTCAGATATGTTCATTATGTTCATTATATTGACTGTGGTGATGTTTCCATGGATGTGTTTGTATGTCAAAATTTATCAAATTGTACATGTTAAATATGTGCAGTTTATGAAATATCCATTATACCTTAAACTGTTGAAAATATATGTACACAAAATAACAATTTTGTGTTAATAAGGGTAACAACTTATAAACAAAATAACATTATGCAAGAAACACATAAAAACACACAACTTAAACACATTAGAATGATTTCCTAAAAAAAAAGTATATAAATAAATTTAAAAATTTTACAATCACATTACTGAGATACTGAGACTTTAGATCCTGGGGAAGAGAGTGAGAGGGAAAAGAATGAAACTTACTCTGCTAAAATGATACCCTTTTTAGGGATACATAAAGATGTTAAATTCTCTAAAAATTTTAAGTCTCAAAAAATTGACAAGCAACAACAGTAGAAATTTCCGACTTTCAGTCACCTGAATGAGGAAATGTTTAGAAGGACTGTTGCCTGGTAGCCCTGGAACAACTCAAAACTCCACTTTCTCATTCACTTAACAACTATTTACTGAGTACCTACTATGTGCCAGGTCCTACTCATGAGGCCAATAATTCTTCCAATAGCCACACACCATCTCCCTGGTCCTACCTGTTTGGGCTTCCACTTTGAGGGCTGCTGTAGAAGAACCATTGGTAACTCCCCAAGGACCTAAGCTGGATTCTGCTTTCCCTCCTTCCTCAACATACTCTACAGTAGCAGTGCTCTTCTGTCTCGTTACTTGTGCCTGAAGAACCCGTGCCTGAAGCTGTTTGAAGGCTTCATGAAATGCCATTTCCATTCGAATATCATTATTTTGAATTTCATAGTACAAGCCTGAAAAAAAAAAGATGTTGAAACAAATGTGACTAATTTCCCACTATCAAGCACTGAAGAAGGACAACATTTCACTTAAATTTCCCACACTTCTACCAAAGTTTAAGAATTACATGATGAGTCATTAAAGAATGGAAAGAGAAAGGAAAAATCTAATGAAAGAAGAGACATTTGTATCATGGGAAAGTATCAAACCAAGTAAAGTCCAGGCTACAACACTGGTTGGTTCCAAGCAAGTAGCATCTTCAAAGAAAACTTCCGCTTGCTCATAGTTCTCCATCAGGACAGCCAGGACCCCACACAGCAACAAGCTGAGAAGAGACCACCAGCAAGACTGACAACATGGCCCCATGTCACAGGAACCAAGGCAAACTCACACAGAAGCTTATCTGCCCCTACTCATTCCTCATCTCCCTTCCAACCATACCTCTGGATATGATTCTGGTTCAGGGAAAGGGCTTTTCGAAAAACACTCCTGTGCTTTGATATTGTCTTCAGTTAGGAGGCAGAAGGCACCGTAGTCCAGCCAGTGCTCCAGGTTCTGGGGCTCCCGAACTAACCTCTGCCACACGAAACATGAGGACCAAGGTTACTGCGACACTGTGTTACATCCTTCATGCACATAACAGCACAGAGCAAGCACTCCAAGAGTACTAGAAGCTCTATGAAACTAGAAATGTGACTTCTTTTTGCTTTCCACTAACTTCTGAATGCCCAGAACAGTCACTTGTCTGGCTTATATTATGTGGTCAATAAATATTTATTGAAATAATGTAAAAAGTGAATCCTCAAAAAAAAAATGAATCCTCAATTCATTGCTTTCTAGTATCAGTGTTCTGGTCACCATATGCTCATCCAATTACTTGGGAACCAAAAGATTCATTTTATGTTTCATTTTAAAGATTTACATATAATCACTTCTGTCACAGTCTTGAGGAGACAAATACCAGCTTATCCACAAATATGTAATAATAAAAGCAACTTATAATGAGTGAAAACTATAAAACATTGATGAAAGAAATTAAAGAAGAAAGATAAATGAAAACACATTGCATGTTCACAGATTAGAAGACAATACTGTGAAAAGCAATATACAGATTCAATGCAATGTCTATCAAAATCCCAATGATATTTTTTTGTAGAAACATAAAAGCCCATTCCAAAATTCATATAGAATCTTAAGGATCCTGAATATCCAAAACAATCTTAAAAAGAACAAAACTAGAAAACTCACACTTCTTGATTTCAGAACTTAACAAAGTTACAGTAATCAGTCTGGTATCGGTATAAAGACAGACATATAAGCCAAGGGAATAGAATGGGGAGCCTAGAAATAAATCCTAAGATATATGGTCAAATGACTTTTAACAAAGGTGTCAAGACCATTCGGTAGGGAAAGGACAGTCTTTTAAGCAAACTATGCTAGGAAAACTGAATATCCACATGCAGAGAAGGAAGCTGAACCCTTACCTAACACCATATACAAAAAATAATTCAAATGGTTCAAAGACATAAATGTAGTACCTAAAACTATAACATTCTCAGAAGAAAACACAGGGTAACAGCTTTACAACTGGAAGTGACAATCTTCCTCCAGCTGACTATGTTCCCATTGAGTGTGTGTTTCTCCCTCTCCCCACACTGGGGCATTTGCACCAGAGCGAGGGTGTGCTGAAGCAAGCCTGGCCATGCGCATATAGCTATGGCTGCTTATGTCGCCATCTGTGGCGCTTCTCAGATGCAACCCAGGTTAGAATTTTTTTCCCTGGTTGTGGCCCCCAGATCCAATGCTGTGCTGTGGTGTGGTCTGAGTGGGGCTGGAGCATTGGCTTGGCTTGGGCCCAGGTGCATGGTAAGGAGGCCGTGAGGAATGGGCCAGCAAGCCAGGACACTTGCATTCTTCATAAGTGGAGTCCAGGCTTCTCTAGCCTTTCTATCTGTCCCAGCAGTCAGTCCTCCAACCAGCAAAGGGGCCTTGTCTTCTCACACTGTAATCCAGGACGGGGACACCCAGTCTGTGGCTTGACCCACTTACTCCTCAGTGTGAATATACACCAGTACACCCTCCCTCTTCCTCTGAGTCCCCTCCTAGGGACACAGGTCCCAACCAGATCACTTTTCTTCCCTTTCAACTAAATTATGCGTGTATCTTTCTTACAGCCTTGGTTGTACATGCGTCCTTCTGTCAGTTTCCAGTGAGAATTGTTCCACATGTAGATGTATTTTTAATGTGCTTAAGGCAAGGAAGTGACCTCCATGTCCTCTTACTCTGCCATCTTTATTTCTCTCTCTCGAGGTTCATTTTCTGCATATGGATAACCAACTGTTCTAACACAATTTTTTGAAAAGCCTATCCTTTCGGCACTGAATTTTTAAATTTGTAAACAACTTTGTCAAAAATATAATGGCTCTGTTTCTGGACCTATTTTTGGACTCTGTTTTATTGATCTATGTGTCTGTCTTTTCACCAACAAGGTTGGATTTTAAACAATCAAACACTACTATGTATTATACCCATACTATACAATTAGCAGTAGCAACAACTACCGGAAAGATGTTTAATTACCTCTTCATAGTACACTGCTGCCATTTCATAGTTTTCATTGACTTCTGCTTCAAATGCAAAGAGTCGAAGCTGTTCACTGCTAGTATAAATGGCTGGAGGGGTGCCTTGGACATCATCTGGCATGGTCTTGTCAGCATCAAGATTACAGGCAGACAAAATGAAGCAGTAATAAGCAGAGAAGTTTTATAAGAATAAACCAGATGTGAGACTCTAGTTATGATGTGTAAAATGATATTGAGGTTTCTCACAGTCTTGCCAGTACAGTAGCAGAGTGCGTGTGAACCAACAGATAAATAGCAAGGGTGAAATGAATCTCAGGTATCTGAACACCAACAGTCTGAGCTCATGGAAGTGAGTAAAAATTATTTACAGCACAACTGCTCTCCTCAAGGCTAGGCAGTCAGCATCCTTAAGTCACTTCTAACCCCAAATAGCTTCTTTCCTTTTCTCTAGTGTACAGAAATATTATCATTTTTAGGTGTCATGACATGAAAAGGGCAAGAACTAGCTAGAATCTTCAAACATTGAGAAAACAAATCTTCGGCAGCTACGTCTATATTTTCAGCGGGATATATAGACAGATTCTACCAAGGAGACATTTTAGACATAGCCAGAAAGGTAGAAGGAAAAATAACATATCCTTTATACCCAGATAGGAAAGGAGGTCTGGTATAATAAGCAATCTCTTGGGCCAGAGGCTAGAGGCAGGGAAGACCCCTCCCCCGATTTCATAACCAAAAAATAAAACTTATATCATTGACTTTAACAAGGAGAGTTACTAAGGAATGTGAAGAGTGAAGCTAGGTTTGGGATGGGCCAAAGAGAGTTTCTGATCACTGTTAATGCCTCTGTACTCCGTTCTTTCTAATTCTGAGCTCCAAATCCCTATAGCAACACACTCCTATGCCCAAACCAGAAATATTTAACCTCTAATATCCACTCCCCATACCCACATTACAAGCCTTCTGTCTTCTTGTCATTTAGTCCCCTTAAAACTGCTCTCTGACTTCCAATATGCCTATAATTTCCCAAATGGATAAGCCTGGGCCTCATGATTACCTACTCACACTGCTCTCTCACCAGCACACTCAAGTCCTGGGCATCCTTGTCCTTTTCCTGCACTTGCTCAGACAACTCCCAAATCAAAACAATCCTACAACCTGACTTCTTCCTTCTTAGGCAGAAGCTGCTAATTGAGCCTGAAGAAAACTTCATATGGTCTTAGCTGAAGACTTTAATACTCTCAATAATCTATGTATTTGTCCTTGTTCAGCAACATTTTCCATTATGCTAGGCAGTATCTAAATTTTCTTCTCTTCAAACTTTACATTCAACACTTACTCCCTTCACTTTCAGTAAAGAAGTTACTTCACAGAGGAAATAGAAATTATTAGGCAAAAAAAAAAAACCCCTACAACTTTTGAATCCCACAACCAAACTCTTCTGTCTAAGACTTATTTAATTTTTTGGCTGTGGCGGGTCTTGGTTGGTGCATGTGGGCTTTCTCTAGTTGCAGAGAGCGAGGGCTACTCTTCATTGCGGAGTGTGAGCTTCTCATTGGTGGCCTCTCTTGTTGCAGAGCACAGGCTCTAGGCATATGCGCCTTCAGGAGCTGCAGCGCATGGGCTCAGTAGCTGTGGCTCTCAGGGTCTAGAGCATGGGCTCAGTAGCTGTGGTGCACAGGCTTAGTTGGTCCACAGCATGTGGAATCTCCCCAGACCAGAGATCAAACCAGCATCCCTTGCATTGCAGGGCAGATTCTTAACCACTTAACCACCAGTGGTTAAGAAGGGAAGCCCCTAAACTGTTTATTCCTGCATCCATTGTATGTCTTTCCTTTCAACCTCAGAGGAAGAGGTATCACATCCTTCTCTGATTCGAGACTAATCCTTACATCTAAATTCTTGATCCTTTTCCACTTGTATATCCCAAGTGGCCATCGATTGCCCTCTCTTTCCCCTCAACCTTCAACTTCTCCCAATCTACTGACTCCTTTTCCTAAACCTGAGGACATTCTAAAGACTTTTCCATGTTAAAAAGAAAATCTCTAATTTCCAGCTATTATTTTCCTACTTCTTCCCTTTATCTTCCAACTTATTGAATGTTTATCTCACTTGCTTTCTGATCACTCATTTACTCCTCAATTCACTATAACTTGGCTCAACTTCATTAGACCAATGAAACCGCTAAGTAAAGGTTAACAATAGCCTCTTTATTGCCAAATACAATAAAATCTTTTCAGACCTTCTGTTTTCTCCCCAGCTTTATGAAGATATAACTGGCATCAGTTCAGTTCAGTTCAGTTGCTCAGTTGTGTAGGACTCTTTGCAACCCCATGAACCGCAGCACGCCAGGCCTCCCTGTCCATCAACAATTCCCGGAGTCCACCCAAACCCATGTCCATTGAGTCGGTGATGCCATCCAACCATCTCATCCTGTCATCCCCTTCTCCTACTCCTACTGCCCTCAATCTTTCCCAGCATCAGGGTCTTTTCAAATGAGTCAGCTCTTCACTTCAGGTGGCCAAAGTATTGGAGCTTCAGCTTCAATATCAGTCCCTTCCAATGACCACCCAGGACGGATCTCCTTTAGGATAGACTGCTAGGATTTCCTTGAAGTCCAAGGGACTCTCAAGCATCTTCTCCAACACCACAGTTCAAAAGCATCAATTCTTCGGCGCTCAGCTTTCTTCACAGTCCAACTCACACATCCATACATGACTACTAGAAAAACCATAGCCTTGACTAGATGGACCTTAGTCGGCAAAGTAATGTCTCTGCTTTTGAATATGCTATCTAGATTGGTCATAACTTTCCTTTCAAGGAGTAAACGTCTTATAACTTCATGGCTGCAATCACCATCTGCAGTCTTTTGGAGCCCCTCCAAATAAAGTCAGCCACTGTTTCCACTGTTTCCCCATCTATTTGCCATGAAGTGATGGGACCAGATACCATGATCTTCATTTTCTGAATGTTGAGCTTTAAGCCAACTTTTTCACTCTCCTCTTTCACGTTCATCAAGAGGCTCTTTAGTTCTTCACTTTCTTCGATAAGGGTGGCGTCATCTGCATATCTGAAGTTACTGATATTTCTCCTAGCAATCTTGATTCCAGCTTGTGCTTCTTCCAGCTCAGCTTTTCTCATGAGTACTCTGCATATAAGTTAAATAAGCAGGGTGACAATATACAGCCTTGACGTACTTCTTCTCCTATTTGGAACCAGTCTGTTGTTCCATGTCCAGTTCTAACTGTTGCTTCCTGGCCTGCATATAGGTTCTCAAGATGCAGGTCAGGTGGTCTGGTATTCCCATCTCTTTCAGAATTTTCCACAGTTTATTGTGATCCACATAGTCAAAGGCTTTGGCATAGTCAATCAAGCAGAAATAGATGTTTTTCTGGAACTCTCTTGCTTTTCAATGATCCAGGGATGTTGGCAATTTGATCTCTGGTTCCTCTGCCTTTTCTAAAACCAGCTTGAACATCAGGGAGTTCACGGTTCACGTACTGCTGAAGTCTGGTTTGGAGAATTTTGAGCATTAGTTTACTAGCGTGTGAGATGAGTGCAATTGTGCGGTAGTTTGAGCATTCTTTGGCATTGCCTTTCTTTGGTATTGGAATGAAAACTGATCTTTTCCAGTCCTGTGGCCACTACTGAGTTTTCCAAATTTGCTGGCATATTGAGTGCAGCACTCTCACAGCATCAGCTTGCAGGAGTTGAAATAGCTCAACTGGAATTCCATCACGTCCACTAGCTTTGTTCGTAGTGATGCTTCCTAAGTCCCACTTGACTTCACATCCATGATGTCTGGCTCTAGGTAAGTGATCACACCATCGTGATTATCTGGGTTGTGAAGATCTTTTTGTACAGTTCTTTGTGTATTCTTGCCACCTCTTCTTAATATCTTAAGCTTCTATTAGGTCCATACCATTTCTGTCCTATCTTTGCATGAAATGTTCCCTTGGTATCTCTAATTCTCTTGAAGAGATGTTTAGCCTTTCCCATTCTATTGTTTTCCTCTACTTCTTTGCATTGATCGCTGAAGGAAGCCTTTCTTATCTCTGTTATTCTTTGGAATTCTGCAATCAAATGGGTATATCTTTCCTTTTCTCCTTTGCTTTTCACTCCTATTCTTCTCACAGCTATTTGTAAGGCCTCTTCAGAGAGCCATTTTGCTTTTTTGCATTTCTTTTTCTTCGGGATGGTCTTGATCCCTGTTTTCTGTACAGTGTCACGAACCTCCGTCCATAGTTCATCAGGCACTCTGCCTATTAGATCTAGTTCCTTATATCTATTTCTCACTTCCACTGTATAGTCATAAGGGATTTGATTTAGGTCAGACCTGAATAGTCTCGTGGTTTTCCCCACTTTCTTCAATTTAAGTCTGAATTTGACAGTAAGGAGTTCATGATCTGAGCCACAGTCAGCTCCTGGTCTTGTTCTTGCTGACTGCATAGAGCTTCTCCATCTTTGGCTGCAAAGAATATAATCAATCTGATTTCGGTGTTGACCATCTGGTGATGTCCATGTGCAGAGCATTCTCTTGTGTTGTTGGAACAGGGTGTTTGCTGTGACCAGTGTGTTCTCTTGGTAGAACTCTATTAGCCTTTGCCCTGTTTCGTTCTGTACTCCAAGGCCAAATTTGCCTGTTACTCCAGGTGTTCCTTGACTTCCTACTTTTGCACTCCAGTCCCCTAGAATATTAAGAACATCTTGTTTGGGTGTTAGTTCTAGAAGGTCTTGTAGGTCTTCATAAAACTGTTCAACTTCAGCTTCTTCAGTATTACTGGTCGGGGCATTCGTGATATTGAATGGTTTGCCTTGGAAATGAAGAGAGATCATTCTATAGTTTTTGAGATTGTATGAAAAAGCATACTCCCTTATTTTTCCAAAAATTCGTCTTATAAGTTAGGCAGTTTCTCATTCATCTTTGTGTTTTCAATGCCTAGCACAGAGCAGCTACCCCAATAAATATCTGTGGAGTTAAGGAAGAAAAAAGGCAAGAAGAAAGGAATTATTTAGAGGAGGCCCTGATGACCTACAGAGAAAAGGAAGCGTGCTTAGTTCTAAAGCACCTACCTGGTTTAAGGCCACATGCATCTGATCCACCAAGAAAACATATAGCTCACTGATAAATTTCTGTAGCTCCTCTTGGCTTTCAAATGATGTTGTCTTCAAGTACTTCTCTCTCACAATCTTTACCACAGCATGCTGCAAGAGACACATATCACCATCTGATAACACAGTTCAGCAGACCTCCCTTGAGCTTCTGATCTAAGGCTCATCAGAAATCCAGAAGGTGAACTGATTTTCTTTGGTGATTGCTAGACTGTTGGCTCTCTGATTTTCCTCCAATCAACACACTTTGCATGACATCAAAGTATGTCTTCATGACATCATTCTTTTCTTGACATTACCATCATCATCAAAATGGTCAATACAGGATTCGCACTTTGCAAAGAGAGTCATAAAGCCAAAGAAAACCTTAGCATTATGTTTATGCGTTATGTTTCTCATAGTGGCAACATGATTCAAGGGAGAAAAGGAGAAAGGCCTG
Organism: Nanger dama; assembly: GCA_917880005.1. Classification (NCBI taxonomy): domain Eukaryota; kingdom Metazoa; phylum Chordata; class Mammalia; order Artiodactyla; family Bovidae; genus Nanger; species Nanger dama. The sequence goes on along the minus strand of CAKJTW010000028.1, from coordinate 16,354,583 downwards.
ATTTGAGAGACTGAATAATGGAATCCTGGTTCTAATCCTGCCACTGTACAACCTCATAAATTATTTTACACTTGGTATTTCGGTTTCCTCATTTATTAAATGGATACGTACTTCTGGTATTCTTATCTTACTTCAAAAGAGGATTGAGAGGCCAAAGAGAAATAACAGGGGAAGAAGGTCATCTAGCTACTAATAGCAGAACCAGGGATCAAACTGAGATGTGCCTGTGCCCCCTGAGAATAGCCTCTTGTCTCCATGGCTACCAGTTGTTTTTTACTTTATTACTTCCACATACTTTCTTTGTATCTGTTTGGTACAGTTTAGGGCACATAGTAAATGTACACAGAGAGGCACTGCAGTGTAGCAAATAAGAAGCCAGATTCTGAGTTGAGTCTGGAGCCAGATTGCCTGAATGCACATCCCATCTTTGACCTTTATTAGCTCTGTAATCTTGGGGAAATTATTTAAGCAACTAAATACTGCAATTCCCTATCTATAAAATGAGGAGTACCTTTCTCTTATAGTTGTTGTGAGGATTAAATTAGTAAAATATGAAGTATTTAAAAATTTGCCTGTATACAACAAATACTCAATAAATATTAGCCATTATTATTTGGGAAATTGTTAAGTAAATATTTCTCAAATTTTAGTGATTCTATGGGCTAGGAAAAGGTTTGCAATGGGAAACAGAAAACTGTCATGGAATCAACACCAGGTACAGAGTGTCTGCCTGCTAGTGGAACACAAAATCTGGCCCCAAATCTGGCCTAATTTCAAGTGAGGAATTAGTTTATTACAAGCTTACACTCAATATGAATACTGAACCATACCAAGACTATATAGGAGTGGAAGAATGTCTCTAGACATTCTGTCATAGTGAACAAAAGGTCTTTGCACCAGTAGCAAGAAAGGTAGAGCCTAGCTGAACCTAACTGGAAAAGAAATGGTAACCACATATGCAAAGAAGATGCTTCATAAACATCCATGGTTTAATAAATTAATATTTACCTTGAGCTGTTCTTTGAAAGCAAAGTATTTTCCAGAGCAATTAAGTTCATAGCTGAGCTGGCACTTCTGCTCTTCCAGGGTTTCACTGTCTATATCATTCCCAGTCTTGACTACTTGTTTTCCAAACATATTGTGATATTCATTCAGAATGGCTCTAGACATGTTCTTGATCTGCATGTGGTAGTCACTCACCGCCTAGAAAAATACAAAATGTCTGGTAAAGGGGCCTCAAAGAGGTCAAGACATGGAATGAAAGTCTGAAACGTGATTGGGTTTTACATTCAATCATACTTTAGGGATAAATTGCCCTTTTCTTCCCATCTCAGAAACCATCAGCCAAAGATTAAACACTGTATGCTATTCATTGGATGCCACTGGTCAGATAGAAGCATGAGGGAAAATTTGTGAAGCTACAATTTCTCATCCCTTCTGGAAAACATACTGAAAAGCCCATGCCCTATTTTCAAGTGGGTGCACTCAACATCTCAGAGTTTCACCTTGGCTTTGGCACTTACTTTCTGAGCTCCTCCTGTCCTACGGGTAAGAGGTGGCCTTGGAGGAATCATTTCCTTGACCCTGTATCAGAATAAAAACACATAAAATTTCTTATATCCAAGTGTATGTTCTTTTATTTCCCACATCCAAAGGTCTGGGTGAGGGATATCAAAGGTCAGTTGCCCATCACACTCAACCACTATGCTACTATCTCATGTAAGAACCTAGATGTGAATTTCAGAACAGCATATAACTGTGAACTAGGAAGGAAGGTAGGAAGCGATTAAATAGCTACCTGGAAAGTAGCTAAGTTGCACTTCTGGCTACTATGAGCCCAGGCTTTACCCTTATACATTTTTTTAAAACCTCTCGCACATAAGAAGCTACATGACTCAGGCATTAGAAAGAAATGGGTGTTTTGACTTTAGTAGCTCTATGTAGCTAATAACAGTAGCTGTTATGACTTTTGGTAGAGTCTCTGAAAGCACAAAGGTTTGGAAATATAAATGGTACAAGCAAGTGAAAGCTTTTCTTTCCTCTCCAGTAGGAAAAATTGATGCTTTTGAACTGTGGTGCTGGAGAGGACTCTTGAGAGTCCCTTGGATTGCAAGGAGATCAAATCAGTCAATCCTAAAAGAAATCAACCCTGAATATTCATTGGAAGAACTGATGGTGAAGCTGAAGCTCCCATACATTGGCCACCTGATGTGAAGAACTGATTCATTTGAAAAGACTCTGATGCTGGGAAAGATTGAAGGCAGGAGGAGAAGGCAGTGACAGAGGATGAGATGGTTGGATGGCTTCATCGACTCAATGGTCATGAGTTTGAGCAAACTCTGGGAGATAGTGAAGGACAGGGAAGCCTGATGTGCTACAGTCCATAGGGCTATAAAAAGTCAGACACAACTGAGTGACTGAATAACAATAAGGATAAAAAGTATACTTTTGGTCAGAATTTATAAGACTACATTTGCTATAGTAAAGACATCAAACTACGGTGGAAAAAAAAACTTTACAGTGAATAAGAAAATACATTTTACCACTGTTCAACTACTTACACCAAAACTTTTACCTTCCATTTTCAGGAGTTCTTACAAGAACCCAAAAGAAATTAGGGGCTTCCCTGATAGCTCACTTGGTAATGAATCCTGCAATGTGGGAGACCTGGGTTCAATCCCTGGGTTGGGAAGATCGCCTAGAGAAGGGCTTGGCAACCCATTCCAGTATTCTTGCCTGGAGAATCCCCATAGACAGAGGAACCTGGCGGGCTACAGTCCATAGGGTTGCAAAGAGTCGGACAAGACTGAGCGACTAAGCGCACACACAAACAGAATTACAGTTCTTTCTTCTTATAGTTTCAGATTCCTACTTAGGTATACTATACTGTCTTGAAATTTACCGAAAAATTCACAAATCCAATTTTTCTTTAATAGGTTCTATATATGAGAGAATTCCCTGGTGGTCCAGTGGCTAAGACCTGGTGCAGTGGCCCAGGTTCAACCCTTGGTTGAGGAACTAAGATTTTGCAAGCTACATGGTATGGCCAAAAAGAAAAGAAAAGTGAGAATAGGTTCTAGGTAATTTTAGACCTTGCTTATAACTCCTAATTTTAATTTTATCTAGGTTATTAGATAATATATCCATATGATTCAAAATTTAAGAAATACGAAACAATATATAGTAAATGGTCTCCGGCCAGCCTTGTTTAGCCACCCAGTTTCCTTTCTAGAGACAATGTTATTCATTCACTGAAAATATATATTGACTGCCTATTATCCACCAGGCACTTTTCCAGGTGCCGAGGATAGAGTATTAAACAAAGGCAAAAATTCTTGCCCTCGTGGCACTTACATTTTAGTTGGGGTAAAAGGACAATAGATAAGATAAATATGTTAGTGATATGTTCCACACAGAAAAATAATGCAAGAAGGCAGACGAACTATGTTGGGGGTTGGGAGTGGTGGAGTTGGGGAGCATATTTCACCAGGGAAAGCTTCACTGAGATGATAATGCTTGAGTATGAACTGATAGAAGTGAGGAAACAAGTCATGTAGATATCTGGGGTGAAGGAAATTACAGGAAAAGCAAGCAGCAAGTGTAAAGGCCTTGCTGCAAGAGTATGCCTGGTATGTGTGAGCAATAACAAGAGGCCACTTTGGCTAGACCGAAAAAAATGAGAAAAAAATACATGCAGAATACATAGCCAGCCCCCTGTAGGTCATTATAGACTTTAACTTTTACTCAGAGTATGATGGGAGTCACTGGTAGCTTCTGAAGAGAAGAGTTATATGAATTGATTTCCATTTTAATATAATCATTACAGATTGCTATAATAAGAATAAATGGCCCAAATGTGGTATATTCATAGAATGAAGTACTATTCAGCAATAAGGAAATGAAGTGCTGATACACACCCCATTCTGGATGAACCTTCACAGCATTATATTAGATGAAAGAAGCCAGTTAACAAAGACCACACTGGTATGAGTCCACTTAAATGAAATGTTCCAGAGTTGGCAAATTTATACAGACAAAAAGTAGGTAAGTGATTGCTTAGGCCTGGGGTGCAGGGTGTTGGTAGGGAAATGGCATGAAGATTGAGAGGAAATGTAGAGGGATTCCTCATATATATGGAGACATTATTCTCCATCTATCTATATAAAAAGACAATAAAGGATACCAGGAATAATTATACATCAATAAATTGGATAACCTTGATGAAACAGACAACTCCTTATAAACACAATCAAAGCACTGTGGTACAACATAAGCATGCTGCTGCTGCGGCTAAGTCGCTTCAGTCGTGTCTGATTCTGTGCGACCCCATAGACGGCAGCCCACCAGGCTCTCCCGTCCCTGGGATTCTCCAGGCAAGAACACTGGAGTGGGTTGCCATTTCCTTCTCCAATGCATGAAAGTGAAAAGTGAAAGGGAAGTCACTCAGTCGTGTCTGACCCTCAGCGACCCCATGGACTGCAGCCTACCAGGCTCCTCCATCCATGGTACTTTCCAGGCAAGAGTACCGGAGTGGGGTGCCATTGAATTCTCCACAACATAAACATAGTTCTAAAAAATTACGCATATTTATATGAGAGAGGTGTGTGGGTGTGTAATCTAGAGACTTACAATAACTCCAGAAAGATAAATAGCAAGGTGTTAAAAATGGTTATCATTGGGTGAGTAGAAAGAAATCTGGGTATTTTTAGATACATTCTTGTTGTTTTTTTTTTCTTGCTGATCTTGAAATTTTCAGTATTTTTGTAATTGGCATATACGGCTTTTTTTAAAGAAGACAAAAGTAATGAAAAAACACTTCATTTAAAAAAACACCCAGAAAACTGTCTGCTGCTTAACTCAAGAAAAATTACATTTATGTGGACAAAATGACTTACTTTAAAGGAAGTCACCTAATTGTCTTGCAAAACAAGTATGAGAACCATTGCCACACACCTTCTGGCTAGCTCCTCTGGCATTCTCTTCGGAACCAAGGCTTTGTCCAGTTCAATCTCCAACACAATGTAAGTCCCTGCTTCTACATATTGCTGCAAAGACATTTTTCTCTAATTTATTCTTTCCAGGAAAATACATATTCATGAAAAATTTTAGTACTATAATGCTCACAATATAAATGAGAAAATTGTATATTTATATATAGGGTGATTATGACTTAAAATATTTTTTTAGATAGAAAAATAACTGGAAAGAAAGATGGTAATGGGGGGCTTCCTGGTAGTCCAATGGTTAAGGATCCGACTGCCAATGCAGTGGACATAGGTTTGATCCCAGGTCTGGAATGATCCCACATGCAGAAGGGCAACTAAGCCCATGCACCATAATTACTGAGCCTGAGTACTGGAGCCAGTGTGCCTAGACCCCTTACTACATAAGAGAAGCCTCTCAAGGAGAAGCCTGCACACTGCAGCAAAGAGTAACCCCAGCTTGCCATAACTAGAGAAAGCCCCAAGTGCAGCCACAAACACCTAGGGCAGCCATAAGTAAACAAATAAGTATTTTTCAAAAATAGTGGCAGTGGTTATCTCTTGCAGAAAAAAACTTTTCAATTTTACTCTTGAAAACATCTACCCCAGTTAAGTCTTATTTAATTTGTTCAATACTATTCTTAGAATTCTTTTAAGTGAGTGTCATTCTATCTTCTAGCAAACATCTTTCAGGAGTCTTGCAGAAATAATATCATAACCTTCTGACTTTCCCACCCACACCCACCTAAGTACCATCTATCAACTTCAACCTAGGACATTTCTACTTAGATTTTTGCCAGCATCCTAAATATATCAGGTCCAAAACTGAACTTATCATTCCCCTATAATAACCACTATCTTTATTTTTCTCTAATGATTCTGGCATCTTTCCAGAAAGTGAGGCTTGAAACCCAAGTTAGCTTTAACTTTTATTCCTCAACACCCAAAACTTTCAAATTTCATACCTTGCCTCTGCGGGCTTTTTTACTTTCTGTACTGCAACCCTGTCCCTAGATTAAACTGTCATTAACACTCCTGTACTATAAGAAAAACCTATACACTGACATCTGAATCCCCTACCACAACTTCAATCTCTTTTTTTCCATATCCTGGCAAGAGTATTGCCCTGACACACTCACAAGGTATTATTTCTACATGACTTAAAAACTTAAATGTGCATCTCTAAGATAAGACTTAACAGTCCCTCGTCATCCACAGAATGAAGCCCACAAGCCTTTTAAGCATTGCCAAGCCTTTCAAAGCATTTCTAACCCCAACTCAGTCTCTCTCTTCTTTATCACCTCCTTCTAGAGCCATTACTTTCTTTCCATTTCTCTGTATCATGGTGGTGGTGGTGGTTTAGTCACTAAGTTGTATCCAGCTCTTGCAACCCCATGGACTCTAGCCTTCCAGGCTCCTCTGTCCATGGGATTCTCCAGGCAAGAACACTGGAGTGGGTTGTCATTTCTCTATATCATACATTGAACTAACTGACATACTCTGAGTTCTGCTACTTTGTTTGTGTCTTGACTCATGGTATTCTCTGATCCTGAAATTCTTCTCCTTCCGTCTCCATTTGGCAGAGGGTTCCCTTTATCTTTCACTGCTTAGCTTGGATGCCACCCCCTTCCTGAAGACTTCTGAGACTGCCCCATCTGACTCCTGAGTCCACACAGCGCTTTCACTTGCATCTCTGCTACAGCATTCATCAAGCATCTGTCTTACAGTTAGTTATATACCAGTCTGTTTTGCCCACCAGAGTGTCCTGAGAGCATATGAATAAATGCTGTACATGATGTATCTCTACATCCCTAATAGTGCTTCGTAAGCATAATTAATGAGCTATAATTTTTTAATGCTAGGAAGGACCTTGAAATTAATCTGTTATCCACTCATTTTAGAGTCTCAATAAGACAAAGACATGACCTTACTCAAGGTCATAAGCTAATCATGGCAAATACGGGATGGTTACTCAGAAAATGAGTTTTCCTGAGCATTTTCCACTATATGATATAATCCTGCTTAGAAAGGACTGATGGATTCAAATTTAATTTTCAAACTCTTTATGCATAGTTACCTGTCCTTCTGGATTGTTGCAAAGGGAGGGTTCAATTTCCAAAGGAGTATCTGAGCTCTGAGATTTTATACTAGGTGCTTGCTGAAACAAAATAAGCATGGATCAGAAATTCAGTTCTTACATGGTCTCTACAACAGCAGGAGCAAGGACCATTCTGTTGCATCAAAATGTCAATTAAACTGAAGCAATTCATCAAAAGAGAAATGAGTGCAAGCCTCTGGAAAGTAATAAAACCAGCAAAACCATCAACTTCTCAACAACCTACCACATCCGCAGGCCTAGGCTTTCCTTCCATATCCTTTTCTTTGACTGTTTTATCCTCTTTCAGGTTCTTAGAAACAACTGGTTTAGACACTGGAGAATTAATTCCTCCTACTTTATTATTCGGAATCAAATTATGGCCAGTATCCCGGAACAAGCTAAATAAACACTTGGTCTAAATAGAAACGAACAAAAAATGTAATTACTCACAGGCAAATAAAACAAACTTAAAAAAAAAAACTTTTATATTTTTCTTATTGAGTTTTTAAAATTTTTACAATGTTGTATTGGTTTCTGCCATACAACAACACAAATTAGCCATAACTGTATATATGTCCCTTCCCTCTTAAGTCTCCTTCCTTTCCCCCATCCCACCCCTCCAGGTCATCACGAGCACCAGACTAGGCTCCTGCACTACAGAGCAACTTTTCCCCAGCTATCCCTCTGACCCCGGAGAGAGTGTATGTGTTGATGCTACTGTCCCCATTTGCCCCACTCTCTCCCTCCCTTGTGTTCACAAGACCATTCTCTACATCTGTGTCTCTCTTCCTTCCCTGCTGTTCATCAATATTATTTTTCTATATTCCATATATATACATTAATATAGTATATTGTTTTTCTCTTTCTGACTTACTTCACTATGTATAATGGTAGAGGAACTTCTGAGCACATTATTCTTTAACATCATTTAGTTTTCCAAATAATTTTAGTATAGTACAACCAAAGATAAATAGAAGCAAAAAGCTTAATTGCCTTGCCATATGGGTTGAACTGATAAAAAACCATTCATAGAAAATTAGCTGTCTACCCTAGTTTTTAAACTAGTAAGAGAAATTTCACCCTTGCTTGTTTTGGTTTCTCAAAACTTGGTACCAGAAAGTGTTTAAACTTTGACACATAATTTCAGATTAAACGATAGAATTTATTTCTGTACAAGAAATATTATCTATCTAAATGCTACTGGCTTATCACTTAAAATTGGAAGAATAGTGCAAGTTTAAAGTAAAACTATGCATGGGAAAATTCAAACTATAGATAAATAACTAGAAAAGAATCTTAAAATAATCTTTATAATTAAACAACAAGGATGAATCTAAATATAATTTATGATAAGTGAAAGAAATAAGACTGCCCTCCCCCAAAAAGAGGGGGAGGAGTGGACAGAGGAGGGAGAGAAGGTAACAGATGAGGATAGAGGATATTTTCATTTCATGATTTGATAGTTTCACATATGCAAACCTACATTAGAAGTTTTACATTGTACACTTTAAATATATGCAATTTATATGTCAGCTATACCTTAATATACCTGCTAAAAGATAGTAGGACAATATTAAAGAAAAATTATGAATACTAAATACTACTCACAATCCTGCCACCTCTACCATAATTGCTGTATTTCATATATTCTAAGATGCAGATTTTTTTCAAATGTTAACATCTCTGGAAGAGAACATTTCATGTAAGTGGTATTATACAATATCCAGTCATTTGTGGCTCCTTTCACTCAGCATAACATTTTGAGGTTTATCCATGTTACAGCATGTATCAATAGTTCATCCCTTTTTAAAAACAGCTTTGTTGTTTTGTTGTCCATACAATTTACCCATTTAAAGTACAGTCAAAATTCCATGATTTGGGGAGGGCGGAATCTGCTTTCCAGGTCTAAACAGCATCTTCCTATGAGAATCTGTTTTTCTGCTTGGTTGAAACAGAATGAAGCACTTAGAATTTTGGATCTTTTCTGTTTAGGCCAGGGGGATGGTACTAAAGACTGCCAGCCCATGAATATTAAAAATGGAATTCACTGGGCAACATCTAAGCAAGCTCCAGAATGGAGCAGACAATCAATAAAGGTGAAATAAGGCTCTGTTTCAGCAGCAAGTTCAAAAGAGACAAGGAAATGGATTCTCCCAGCTTGCTCTGGAAAAATAAAATTCAATGATTTTGGAATATTACACTAATTGTAGTTCTTTCCTTTTTATTGTTAAATAGTATTCCCTAGTACTCCTTGGAAGGAAAGTTATGACCAAACTAGAGCATGTTAAAAAGCAGAGACATTACTTTGTCAACAAAGGTTGGTCTAGTCAAAGCTATGGTTTTTCCAGCAGTCATGTATGGATGTGAGAGTTGGACTATAAAGAAAGCTGAGTGCCGAAGAATTGATGCTTTTGAACTGTGGTGTTAGAGAAGACTCTTGAGGTCCCTTGGACTGCAAGGAGATCCAACCAGTCCATCCTAAGGGAGATCAGTCCTGGGTGTTCATTGGAAGGACTGATGTTGAAGCTGAAACGCCAATACTTTGGCCGTCTGATGCGAAGAGCTGACTCACTGGAAAAGACCTTGATGTGGGAAAGATTGAGGGCAGGAGAAGGGGATGAGAGAGGATGAGATGGTTAGATGGCATCACTGATTCAATGGACATGAGTTTGGGCAGGCTCCGGGAGTTGGTGATGGACAGGAGGCCTGTTGTGCTACAATCCATGGGGTCTCAAAGAGTCGGACATGATTGAGCGACTGAACTGAACTGAACTGATTCCCTAGTATAGATGTTCCACAATTTGCTTACTGATTCACCAGTTGTGGGCATTTGGATTGCTGTGACTTTTTAGTTATTATGAACAATGCTATCAACATCCATATATATGTCTTTGTGAAAACTGCAGGTTCTCAGTTCTCTTGGTAGGTTCCTAAGAATGATTTGCTGGGTTGTATGGTAAGTTTGGAGAGATCCCTAGGAGAGGGGAATGGCTACCCACTCCAGTATTCTTGCCTAGAGAAGTCCATGGACAGATCATGGGGTTACAAAACATCAGAACACAACTGAGTGACTTTCACTTCACTTCACATGGTAAATCTGGGGAATTCCAGGTGGCTCAGCAGTAAAGAATCCACCTGCAGTGCAGGAGATATGGGTTCAATCCCTGGGTTCAGAAGATCCCCTGGAAGAGGAAATGGCAACCCACTCCAGTATTCTTGCCAGGAAAATCCCATGGACAAAGGAGACTGGTGGGCTACAGTCCACAGGGGGTGCAAAGACATGACTGAGCACACACACATACACACATATGGTAAGTTTTATATAGATTATGTTTATATTTAATGCAGATTTTCTATATTAAAGTAATTCTGTTTACTAAATTATTAATTATAAACATAATTATTAAACATAAATTAATTATGCTTAACAAAGACTTTCTAAATAGTTGTTCTGCAAGTATTAAGAGAAGAATATTGAAATTTCTAAATGTTAACTGCCAAATTGCCTATTACCTCTTTCAATTCTGTTGAGTTTGGTTTCATGCATAATGAGGTTCTGTTGTTAGATGTACATACATTTATTATTTAAACATGTATTATATATAATAATCTATAATTTATAAATCTTAGCTTCCTGATTGACATGCCATGCTATATCTGTAATAATATTACTCATCTTGAAGTCTATTTTATCAGATATAAATATAGCCACTTAGCTCTGTTTCTATTTGCATAGTATATATTTTCCATCCTTTTACTTCAACTTATGTGTCTTTGAATCAAAATGCATTTGTTATAGACAGCCTATCATTGAATCTTGGTTTTTTATTGAAATATAGTTGATTTACAGTTGTCAGTTTCAGGTATACAGAAAAGTGACTCAGTTACATACATTTTTCAGATTATCTTACATTATAGGTTACTACAAGATATTGAAAACAATTCCTTGTTTTCTGAAGTAAATCCTTGTTGCTTATCTATTTTATGGACAGTAGTTTGTTAATCTCATACTCCTAATTTATCCCTCCCCTCACTTCCTTTCCCCTTTGGTAAACATAAGTTTATTTTCTAAATCTGAGTGTGTTTATGTTTTGTATATAGATTCATTCGTATTATTTTTTAGATTCCACACATAAGTGATATCATATATTTGATTTCTCAAATCCTGACTTTCTAAAAAAATCCAATCTCATAACCTCTTTCCTTTCATTGGTGTGTTTAGACTACTCACATGTGTTATTATTAACATATTTACATTTATATTTGACATTTTGCTATTTGTATTCTATATATCTTGTCTTTTTGCTCCTCTGTTCCTCCTTTAAGTGCCTTCTTTTAATATTAAATATATATATATTATGCATGTGTATGGTGAGTGAGTGAGTGCTAAGTCACTCAGTCATGTTCAGCTCTTTGCAACCCTACTGACTGTAGCCCGCCAGGCTCCTCTCTGTCCATGGGATTCTCCAGGCAAGAACACTGGAGTGGGTTCCCATGCCCTCCTCTAGGGGATCTTCCCATGTGTGTAGTACCCACACACATACTTTTTTAGTGGTTGCTTTAGAGATCACAATATGCATCTGAACTAATCACAATCTTTTGCACATTGAACCTAACAATTCTTGTAAAAATAGAAACTTTATTGTACTACAGCTCCATTCTATTCTCCATCCTTTATGCTACCATTATTGTATATATCTATGTAATGCTTTCAAAATGTGGTGCTAGAGAAGACGTTTGAAAGTCCCATGGACAGTAAGGAGATCAAACCAGTCAATCCGAAAGGAAATCAACCCTGAATATTCACTGGAAGGACTGATGGTGAAGCTGAAGCTCCAATACACTGGCCACCTGATGTGAAGAGCTGACTCACTGGAAAAGACCCTGATTCTGGGAAAGAGTGACGGCAGAAAGAGAAGGGGATGACAGAGGGTGAGATGTTTGGATGGCATCACTGACTCAATGGACATGAGTTTGAGCAAATTCCAGGAGAGAGTAAAGGACAGGGAAGCCAGGTGTGCTATAGTTCATGGGGTCGTAAAGAGTCAGACACAACTGAGTGACTTTCACTTTCAGAGAAAAGGGAGGAGGAGGTGGTTTAGAAGCAGATGTTAGTAAGAATGCCTCAAACTCCACAGTTTTTCATGCATTAATACTTCTCGGTTTGATGTCTTTGGTCAATTTCCAGAGTGCTGAAATGGCATTTTGTCAATGTGTTGAGCTTTATAGTTGCTTCTAGGGGGAGGAAATTTGGCTACCTTGTCACTCAGACATAGCCAGAAGTGATTCCTTGCAAGTATTTTTCATATATTTAAAAATTATGATTATATATTAATAAAAAGTTGTGATCATAGTAGATGTAGTTTTATACCCTTTTTCATTTAACAGACTACCACATGTATCTGTTCATGTTTTTTAACTTTTTTCTAAGAATAATTTGAATAATCTTCTTCACATGCATATAATAAAAGTAATAAATAAAATTGTCTGTGTGTCAACTATAACTCTAGTGCTTTATGTATTTTATCTCTTTTAATATGTAAAACAATTATAGGAAACAAGTACTGCCTCTAACTTACTAATACATAAAATTGAGAGAAACTTAGTCACTTGCCGTAAATCGTAAATGGCAGCTAGTCTGGAAGTTCCAGAATTCAATCTAGAAACTGCTTGACATCAAAGCCTATAACCTTTTGATTATGATATACTGTTTCCCTCACCCCAAACACCTTCAAACGACTGATAGGATAAAGTAGTTTATATTTTAGGAATAGTAGTCATCGTTCTGATACATATTCAAACATTTCCCCTTATTTTTTAGGTACACTGTAATTTGGTTTATGGTGGTTTCTTCTATGTATGCTGCTGCTGCTGCTGCTAAGTCGCTTCAGTTGTGTCCGACTCTGTGCAACCCCATAGACAGCAGCCCACCAGGCTCCCTTGTCCCCGGGATTCTCCAGGCAAGAACACTGGAGTGGGTTGCCATTTCCTTCTCCAGTGCATGAAAGTGAAAAGTGAAAGTGAAGTCACTGAGTCGTGTCCAACTCTCAGCGACCTCATGACTGCAGCCTACCAGGCTCCTCCGTCCATGGGATTTTCCAGGCAAGAGTACTGGAGTGGGGCGCCATCGCCTTCTCTGTCTTCTATGTATAGAAGATCTGTATTTTTGGCAATCTAAATCTTTTATACCTTTCATTCTTCTCAAGCACAGGAAGTCTTCCCTTAATGCATACATTTAATACCCACTTCTATGTCTATAGACTTCACACTTAACTCACTTTAGTAAACTCACTTGGAATTTCTCATGATCTATGCTATATGCAAATTTTTGCTTTCCTTTTTGCATTTAATTATCTACAAAGCATTAATGTTTATCTTTTTAAGAATTTTATTTCCTAAGCATATATGCTTCATTGCTTTTTTTCCCTGCTGCTCTGGTCTTCACTTTTGCCCTGGGCTCTATCTAATCGTGGAGCGTGGGGGCTGCTCTCTAGCTGAGGTGCCAAGCTTTGCACTCTGGCGGCTTCTCTTGTTGTGGAGCCCAGGCTCTAGGCATGCAGGCTTCAGTAGTTGTGATGCACGGACTTAGTTTCCCTGCAGCATATGAGACCTTCCCGAACCAAGGACCGAATCTGTGTCCCATGTTGCAAGGTGGATTCTTTAACCACTGGACAACCAGGGAAGCCATAATCCTTATTTTTTTAATGGGTGCAAGCTCCACCATTTTTATTTACAATAATCTATCAATCCATCCTGTATTATTAGACATTTAATCTTAAGTTTAGTTTTGCTATTATTGATCCCCAAAAGTTTTCATGGATATAAGGCCTTTGATCCTATTATTTATTTCAGATACATCCCTATAAACCTGACTTCTGATTCAAAGGATACTTATACAGAGTTTATTACTCATTTGGTTTTCAAGTAGAACTGATGGGTCTTTCATGGCTCTATTATTGAGTAATAGCTGTCCTAATAATGATGAAATAGTAATGTGTTTTTGTTATTGATTTTTATAAAGCTGCACTTTGTCCTAAGAAGCAATATGATAAAACTTATTTTTCTCTTAAATAAATAATTTGTATTTTAACATCTGAAAATTGTAAGAACCATATTATAGCTCATTAATCAGTACATGGATTTAAATTTTTGCATACTGAACATAACAGACTTCTTGGATTATTCTAAAGATTTTTATCCAACTTTACTGAGGTAAAATTGAAATATAGGCTTACTTTAGAGATACTGCTGGTTGGTTCCAGACTACACCAATAAAGCAAATATTTCAGTAGAGCAAGACATGGATTTTTGGTTTCCCAATGCAAATAAAAGCTATGTTTATACTATACTGTAATCTATTAAGTGTATAATAGCAATGTCTCAAAAACCAATGTACAGATCTTAATTTAAAAATACTTCTTCACTGAAAAAAAAGGCCAAAATGATTAGATTAGTAACAACACAGATAACTATAACAAACAAAACAGTAATGTTTGAAATACTGTGAGAATTAACAAAATGTGACAGAGAGACACAAAGTGAGCAAATGCAGCTGGAAAATATCACCCACAGACTTGCTCATCTCAGGGTTACGAAAAATCTTCAATTTGTAAGAATAAAATACAACATCTGTGAAGCAGAATAAAGCAAAGTACAATAAAATAAGGTATGCCTGTATACGAGGCTTCCCCAGTGGCTCAGCGGGTAAAGAATCTGCCTGCCAATGAAACAGACACAGGAGACGTGGCCCGATTCCTGGGTTTGGAAGATCCCCCTGGAGGAGGACAAGGCAACCCATTCCAGTATTCTTGCCTGGAGAAGCCCATGGACTGAAAAGCCTGGTGGGCTACATTCCAAAGGGTCCCAAAGAGTCAGATCTGACTGAGTACTCAAGCCTGTATCAGTTCAGTTCAGTAGCTCAGTCGTGTCTAACTCTTTGTGACCCCATCAGCAGCAGCACGCCAGGCCTCCCTGTCCATCAAAAACTCCTAGAGTCCACCCAAACCCATGTCCTTTGAGTCAGTGATGCCATCGAACCATCTTGTTCTCTGTTGTCCCCTTCTCCTCCTGCCCTCAATCTTTCCCAGCATTAGGGTCTTTTCAGATGAGTTAGCTCTTCACATCAGGTGGACAAAGTACTGGAGTTTCAGCTTCAGCATCAGTCCTTCCAGTGAACACCCAGGACTGATCTCCTTTAGGATGGACTGGCTGGATCTCCTTGCAGTCTAAGGGACTCTCAAGAGTCTTCTCTAATACCACAGTTCAGAAGCATCAATCCTTCAGCACTCAGCTTTCTTTATAGTCCAACTCTCACATCCATACATGACTGCTGGAAAAACCATAGCCTTGACTAGACGGACCTTTGTTGGCAAAGTAATGTCTCTGCTTTTTAATATAAACTACATATTTAAAGTATATGATTTCATCAGTCAGAATAACCAATATTCTCATCATCTCTAAATTTTTTCTCGTATTTCTTTTGTAATCCATTCTTCCCTCTATCCCTGTTCCCAAGCCACCACTGATTTGCTTTCTACTTTCTGATAACTGTATTTCATTGGCATCATTCAGTATGCACCCTCTTTTGTCTGGTTTCTTTCATTTATCATAATACATTTGAGATTCATCCATGCTGCATGTTTAATAGTTCATTCTTTTTTATTGCAAAATAGTATTCCATTGTATGGTTATAGCACATAATTTGTTTTTCTGAATACCTGTTGATAGAAATTTGGGTTGTTTCCAGTTTGGGGTTTTTGTTATCCTCAAGTTTTTAAGATTCAAGGGCAAAAGACTTCAAGGCTCTATATTTAACATCCCAGTGTATCAACTGTTTTCAAATATCAACTGCAAAGATGTGTGTGCTAAAGATATAAGTAAACATATATATAAGAATAAATTAGGATGATAACTTCTATACTAATTTTTCTTACCTTTTCATAGACTGTACTATCTAGGTAAGGGTAAACATGAAAAGCTCCCCGAATCTTCTTTACACCTGGATACAGCAATGGCACCATATTAACATAAGCCACACCATGAAATGAAAACTGACCTTCATCATCAGTCTAAAGGAATAAAAACAGATAGCTGTTAGTGTTACAGAGTAATGTAGCATAAGGTCTGGAGCTCTGACTGAGCAGTGCAAAGACCTGACTTTAGGACCTAGCTACGCTACTTGCTTTGAGCCAGTTTTATAGACATTTTGGGTCTCTGCTTATTTATTTATAAGTGGGTTTAATAATACCATGATAACTGAGATAATATATATTAAAGGTGCTAATTAACAGTAAAGATAGTAGTTTGATCAGCAAATACTCTAACAATGTATATTCAACCAAAGAGTCAATTTCTCCACGTTGCTTCTTAGGAAAAAATGAAACTTTGCAAAAAAACAATAACAACAATAACAAAAGCTTAAAAGAAATCAGATTGTGGCCTTAGCTTCAGTTCACAGGTTCATATAAATGAAAAGAGCCTTACAAATCATCTGGACCAGTGATGACAAACAGGATTTAACTTATGCTTAAATTCTGATATTAGTGGAGGTGTTTTAGAATGCTGTGTTGACAAAGATTCTACGTCCTTATCTGGATTCAAAAGGAAAGGATATTTTGATTGATCAGTATTATCTGCCATGGATAAAGGAGGATGAATGACAGTCTGCCATCATGTATTTGTCTAAATTCTCATTACAAAGATGAAGAACATGTCAGTAAATATATGTTAACATAATTCTTAATGGTTGTATGGTTTGCCATAGAAAACACTTACAAGGAAAAAAATCAATTAAATGAAGGAAAACACATTTAATTTCTACAAGGTTAAAAGTAATCTTTTTGATTTTGCTGATTTGTAACAATATCAAAGGACTTCCCCGGTGGTACAATGGAGAAAAATCCACCTGCCACTGCAGGGGACATGGATTTGATCCCTGGTCCAGGAAGATTCCACATGCCATGGAGCAACTAAGCCCATGAGCCACCAACTATTGAGCCTGTGTGCTGCAACTACTGAACCCCGTACACCCAGAGCCTGTGCTTCGCAATGAGAAGCCCACAACCAGAGTAGCCCTCACTCACCACAACTAGAGAAAGCCCACGCTCAGCCATGAATACGCAGCATAACCATAACAAACAAGACAAAAACAATCATCAGAAATCAGACTTAAAGTCCTATCTTCATATGATAACATTATGTTGTTTTAGAAATCATATCCCTGATGAATATAAATTTCAAAATCCTCAACAAAATATCAGGAAACTAAATTCACAATACATTAAAAGAATTGTACACTATGACCAACTGGGACTTAATACAGGGATGTATGAATGGGTTTTAGTTCAATTCAGTTGCTCAGTCATGTCTGACTCTTTGCGACCCCATGGACTACAGCATGCCAGGCTTCCCTGTCTATCACCAACTCCTGGAGCTTAATATCCACAAATCAATCAATGCAATTTACTACATTAACAAACGGAAGAATAAAAATCGTATGATCTTCTTGACAGATGCAGAAAAAGCATTTGATAAAATTCAACATGCATTTATGATTAAAAACCCTCAAGAAAGTGGGTATAAAGGAAATGCATTTCATCATATAGGCCATATATGACAAATCCAAAGCCAACATCATCCTCCAAGGTAAGAAGCTGAAAGTACTTCCTCTGAGATCAAGAAGAAGACAAGGATGCTTACTCTTACCACTTTTATTCAACATAGTATTAAAAGTCTTAGGCACAGCACTCAGAAAACAAAAAAAAAAAAAAAAAAAAGGAATCCAAATTGGAAAGGAAGAAGTAATAAAGCTGCCACTGTTTGCAGACATGGTATTGTATATAGAAAATCCTAAAGATGCCATCCCCAAACTACTAGGACTAATAAATGAATTCAATAAATTTGCAGGATATAAAATCAATATCAGAAATCCACTGCATTTCTACATACTAACAATGAATTATCAGAAAGAATAAGAAAACACTCCCATTTAAAAATGCATTAAAAAAATAAACTATCTAGGAATAAATATAAGTAAGGTGGCAAAAGACCTATACTCTGAAGAGTGCACGATACTAAGGAAAGAAACTGAAGACAACACAAACAAATGTAAAAATATACCATGCTTATGGACTGAAGGAATTAATATTGTTAAAATACTACTCTCCAGGCACTAAAGAGTCAATGCAATTCCTATCAAAATACTAAGGGCACTTTTCACAGAACTAAAACAAATAATTCTAAAATTCGCCACAAAAGGAGGCTCTAAAGACTCTAAAAGGAGCCACAAAAGACTCTGAATAACCAAAACAATCTCAAGAAAGAAGAATAAAGCTGACGATATCATGCTCCCTGATTTCAACTATACTACAAAGCTAGGGTAATAAAGACAGTATGGTACTGGCACAAAAACACACACACAGATCAGTGGAACAGAATAAAGAAATAACACTCATATGGTCAATTAATTTATAACATAGGAAAGAAGGACACACCATGAAAAATACAGCCTCCTCAATAAATGGTGATGGGAAAACTTGGCATGCAAAAGAATCAGCTGGCCTACTTTCTCAAAATGTATACAAGACTAAACTCAAAATGGATAAAAGACTTAAATGTAACACCTGAAACCATAAAACTTCTAGAGGGAATCAGAGGCAATACACTCTTTGACAGCAATATTTATTGGATAAGACTCCTCAGGCAAAGGAAACAAAAGTAAAAATAAATTGGACTATATAAATCTAAAAGATTTTACACAGGAAAAGAAACTATGAGCAAAACGAAAAGGCCACTTAGTAAATGGGAGAAAATATTTGCAAACTACATATTCAAAATGGGGTTAATATCCAAAATGTATAAAGAACTCATAAAACACAACATTTAAAAAAAAAACAACCAAACAACTGGATTTAATAATGGGCAGAGGACGTTCATAGGCATTTTTCCAGAGAAGGCATACAGATGACCAACAGATACGTGAAAAGATGTTCAATATCAATAAACATCAGTTCAGTTCAGTTCAGTTGCTCAGTCGTGTCCATCTCTTTGCGATCCCATGAACTGCAGCACGCAAGGCCTCCCTGTCCATCACCAACTCCCGGAGTTCACTCAGACTCACATCCATCGAGTCAGTGATGCCATCCACCCATCTTATCCTGTCCCCTTCTCCTCCTGCCCTCAATCCCTCCCAGTGTCAGACTCTTTTCCCATGAGTCAACTCTTCGCATGAGGTGGCCAAAGTACTGGAGTTTCAGCTTTAGCATCATTCCTTCCAAAGAAAGGCTGATCCCCTTCAGAATGGATTGGTTGGATCACCTTGCAGTCCAAGGGACTCTCAAGAGTCTTCTCCAACACCACAGTTCAAAAGCATCAATTCTTCGGTGCTCAGCCTTCTTCACAGTCCAACTCTCACATCCGTACATGACCGCAGGAAAAACCATAGCCTTGACTAGATGGACCTTAGTCGGCAAAGTAATGTCTCTGCTTTTGAATATGTTATCTAGGTTGGTCATAACTTTTCTTCCAAGGAGTAAGATCTTTTAATTTCATGGCTGCAGTCACCATCTGCAGTGATTTTGGAGCCCAGAAAAATGAAGTCTGACACTGTTTCCACGTTTCCCCCTCTATCTCCCATGAAGTGATGGAACTGGATGCCAGGATCTTCGTTTTCTGAATGTTGAGCTTTAAGCCAACTTTTTTACTCTCCACTTTCACTTTCATCAAGAGGCTTTTTAGTTCCTCGTCATTTTCTGCCATAAGGGTGGTATCATCTGCATATCTGAGCTTATTGATATTTCTCCCAGCAATCTTGATTCTAGCTTGTGTTTCTTCCACTCCAGCATTTCCCATGATGTACTCTGCATATAAGTTAAATAAGCAGGGTGACAATATACAGCCTTGACATACTCCTTCTCCTATTTGGAACCAGTCTGTTGTTCCATGTCCAGTTCTAACTGTTGCTTCCTGACCTGCATACAGACATACAGATTTCTCAAGAGGCAGGTCAGGTGGTCTGGTATTCCCATCTCTTTCAGAATTTTCCACAGTTTATTGTGATCCACACAGTCAAAGGCTTTGGCATAGTCAATGAAGCAGAGATAGATGTTTTTCTGGAACTCTCTTGCTTTTCAATGATCCAGGGATGTTGGCAATTTGATCTCTGGTTCCTCTGCATTTTCTAAAACCAGCTTGAACATCAGGAAGTTCATGGTTCATGTATTGCTGAAGCCTGGCTTGGAGAATTTTGAACATTACTTTACTAGCGTGTGAGATGAGTGCAACTGTGTGGTGGTAGTTTGAGCATTCTTTGGCATTGCCTTTCTTTGGAATTGGAATGAAAACTGACCTTTTCCATGAGCCGTTATGGAAAATGGTAGAGAGTTTCCACAAAAAAATTAAAAATATACCTGCCATCTGATCTAACATTTTCACTTTGGTGTATTTACCTGAAGAAAACAATATCATTAACTGGAAAAGAAATATGTACTTCAATGTTCATCACAGGATTATGTAAAATAGATATGGAAGTGACCTAAGTGTCTATCAATAGATAAAGAAAGGGCTTCCCTGGTGGCTCAGTAGTAAAGAATCCATCTGACAAAACAAGAGGCATGGGTTCCATCCCTGGTACAGAAGATTCCACATGCCACAGGGCAACTAAGCCCAAGTGACAAAACAACTGAGCCTGCGCGCCAGAGCCTGGGAGCCACAACTACTGTGCCCACGTGCCACAGCTACTGAAGCCCACACACTCTAGAGCCCACGCTCTGCAACTAGCAGCACAACGAGAAGCTGGTGCGCTTCAGCTAGAGCACAGTGTCCACGCACTGCAGCTAGAGAAAAGCCCGTGTGGCACCCAAGACTCAACAAAGCCAAAAGCAGATATATAGCTTTATTTAAAAAGGTAAAAAGACAAAGAAGATGTGTGCTTCAGCTAGAGTGTAGTATCCACACACTGCAACTAGAGAAAAGCCCATGTGGCAACCAAGACCCAGCAAAGCCAAAAACAGATATATAACTTTATTTAAACAGATAAAAAGACAAAGAAGATGTGGCATATATATGTGTGTATGTGTGTGTGTGTGTGTGTGTATACACATATACACACACATACATATACAATGGAATATTACTCAGCCATAAAAAAAGAAATTTGACATTTGTGATAACACGGATGGATCTAGAAAGTATTATGCTAAGTGAAGTAAGTCAGACAGAGAAGACAAATACCACATCATCTCACTTGTATGTGGAATCAAGAAGAAAGAATAAAACAAAACAAAAACAAGAGAAAATGGGTAGTTGCCCGAAGGGAGCGGTGATTCAGTGGGTGAGAGGAAACAACTGAAGGGGATTAAGTGCTCCACACAACCAATTATGTAATATACGTCACAGAGATATACTGTAATAATATACAACATAAGGAATGTGGTCAATATTACTGTAGTAACTTTACAGGGGACAGACGGCTACTAGACTTATCATGGTGAGCACTTCATAATGTATGGAAGTGGCAAATCATTATGTAGTACACCTGAAAAGCTAACAATATTGTGCAACAACTATATTTCGATCTTTTTTTAAAAAAAGGTCTTTTGCAGTAGACATTTAACCTACTGCCTGTGGTTTTCTTCTTCAGCAGGATAGGAAGCAACTGTTGGCACAGTCAGTGGGATGAATTGGAAATAGAGTCATTTGGACAAATGCATTTATTTTTATCATAAACAAACAAAAACAGTAGAGAACTTGTTCCAGGCTCATCAAAGCTATATCTTTTCAGAATAGTAGCACATCTATGAAAATTAGCAGGCTAAAACACTTTAAGTAGGTCAGTCTAAAATAAATTTGGAAAGATGTATTAGGTTGAACCATACAGCCAATATTTAGCTACTTTTGATGCATTCAAAGGCTATTTCATAGTTTTACTTGTGGTAAAACTATAACAAAGGGCTAAAGGAAACAGGATATCTGAGAATCAAGCCTAAATAATTTTTAGTGGACAACAGGGATCTAGGGTTATCAGTCATTCTGATTTGCCAGGAACAAGGAGTTTCCTGACACATGAGACTTGCAGCACTAAAACTGGGAAAGTATTAATATTAAGCAAATTAGGATGAGCTGCCTACCCTAGGGAACAGCCACGCAGTTCACATTTTCCTTTGGTATCAGAATTAGAAGCAGAGTAACAGGCTGGGTCTAACACAGCATTTCTTCTACAAATATTTTTAAGTGAACAAATTTACCTTTTCAAATTTAGCAGATTTCCCTTTGGGCACAACAACCAGAGGAACCCTTGTGATCTCTACAGGCCAAAATCGGCAATCAGCAATTCGTTTCTGCAAACTGCAAATCAAGAATCAGCCCATTAGCAGTATATGCAAAAAGGGGTTAGTATAATTAAGGTTAAAATTCCACTCTTTAAAAGTAATGGAATACTTATATGCAAAAATTCTTATTTGGTATGTGAACTTTTAAAACCCTCTCATAGTTATAAAATTCTAAAAATAATTATCCTATATTGCTAGGAGAAGCAAATTGTAGTTTTTGAGAGCAGTTTGACAATATAAATCAAAAGTCTTTAAAATGTTCATAGTCCTTGACCCAGAAATCCTACTTCTAGCAATTAATTCTAAAGAAATAAACAAGTATGCACAAAGTACAAAATACATTTATTTCTACTGTGAAAGTAATCACAGTGGGACTTCCAGTGTCACCCTGGACACATAAAGAGCTCGAAAGCTGTCATTCTTGTCTTCACAACAAGAAAAAAGCTATTTAATTAAAAAAATCAATGACTTTTCTTAGCTCCACCTAAGAATTAAGTTCATATGGCAAATCACCACCTTGAAATATAGAGAAACAAGCAAGTACAGAGAAGCACAGCTAAGATTAGCTTACAGGCATCAGAAGCCACTAGAGCCAGTTTAACTGGTAGAAACACTTTAAAGATAATTGTGAAAAACTGCTGGAGACAGAATGAACTAACCAGAGAGTTAAAAACTCCTGGGTGCCCACTCTTAGGGAGTCTCCACACTTTCTTAGGGTTTAAATCAAGGAGCTCCATCAGATTCTTATGATGAAAACAGAAGAAAATTTGTCTTAGCAAGAAAGAAGGGAAAAGTAACTGTATTAAAGAATGTCCAGAGTGTTCTCTGTAATAAAGCCCTGCTCTGTAAGGGAATCTACTTCATCAGAGTTTTATTTGACCTAGGGAAAGGGCAATTAGACTACTCTAGCCCTATTTAGCCTTCCTCTCTCACATGAGACAAGGAAGACAAAAAGACACACTGATGAAGTCATAACCTTGGGACTCAAACTCATTGAAATACTGAGATTTAATCACAGGGTTATAGAAAACTTCCTTTCCCCAACACTTCACCACCATTCAACAGGATCCAGTATAATAACAGTGAATTATAACTGAGAATCTGCAAAACACATACCCTATTTGGGAAAAAAACTCTGAGCAAATCCAAAGACAACAGAGAAGGAGTAAAAAAGCCTCTAGCACTTACAGCTATAGTAAGTATTAAATACAACCTACCTCCCAACCCAGTTAACATGAAACCTCACATTGAAAAACCCAATCACCACATTTCTTATTACCCAAAACATAATGTCCAGCCTTCAAAAGAAAAAAAAACTACAAGAAATGCTAAAAGGCAAGAAAAATACCATCTGAAGAGGCAGGCACATGACGCTCAGATATGACACAGATTTTGAAATTATCAGGTAGATAATTTAAAATAACTGATTAATATGATAGGACTCTAATGGAATAAGTAGAAAACACGTAAGAACAGATGGGTAATATAAGTAGAGAGATGGAAGTTCTAAGAAAGAATCAAAAGGAAATGTTGGAGAAAGCAAAAACACTAACAAAAAAAAAATCAATTTGATGGGCTTATCAACAGACTGGACATAACTGAGGGAAAAAAAATCTGTGATCTTGAAGCTACTGAGCCAATAAAAATTTTCCAAACTGAAACAGAAAGGAGAATTTTTTAAATCACAAAAGAATATCTAAGAACTGTGAGACAATTACAAAAGGTATATAGGAATACCAGAAGTGGCAAAAAGTGAGAAAGGAGCAGAAGAAATATTTGAAGTCACAATGGCTGCAAATTTTACCAAATTAATGACAGACACCATAGATCTAGAAAGCTGAGAGCACCAAGCATAATAAATAAATACATATATATATAAAATCTACACCTGGGTATATCATATTCAAATTGTAGAAAGCCAAAGAGAAAGAAAATCTTGAAGTCAGAGGAAAAAAAAAATATTACCTATAGGGGAATAAGGATAATAATTATCTTGAATTTCCTTTCAGAAATCATGCAAGCAAGAAGAGAATGATGTGTAATACTTACAGTTCTGAAAGAAACAAACTGCCAACTTAGAATTCTGTATCTACTGGAATTATCCATCAAAGATGAAGGAAAGAAAGACTTTTAGTCAAACAAAAATGGAAACAAGTTGTGGCCAGTAAACCTGTGATGCATGAAATGCTAAAAGTCTTCACAGAAAAAGATATGAGATGGGTCTTTATATGAGGATCCATACAAAGACAGGAAGAGAATAAGAATGAAACAGATTTAGGTAAAATAAATTTAAATTTTTTCTTACTTTTAATTAGCCAAATAGATAACTGTTCAAAGTAATAATAGAGATAATACATCCTTAATGAAGTATCAGCAAATCAAATCTAACAATGTACATTTGTATTATACATTAAGATCACATTGGGTATATAGGAACTCTGAAATATGTGATCAATTTTTCCATAATTCTAAAAATACCCTATTAATTTAAAAATATTTTTTCATTCAGATAATACATATATTGATAATCCTTTATTTCTCACTTCTCCCTAATCACTAGGTCACTGTGACCAGAGACTGACAGTTAACCACACAAAACTGTGTGATGTTCTGCTTTAGTAAATAAATCCTGATCTGGTATGGGTGACAATGTGTCCAACAAAACCACTCTTTCCTAATTCTCTTTTTCTTCCAGAGACAGGCAATGAGATGAAGGAAGGTTCTATGAAAAGGGCTAATACAGCCAGCATGTGTCCTTTTTAAATCCATGAGCAGTTGCCTCTTCCAACTTTCTGCCAGGAGTGTGACAGTGTGACAGTGCAGGCTAGAGAGCCAATAAGCCATCTTGAACCATGAGATAACCTTGTGTATGGAATGCACACATTAAAGAAGGCAGAGCAAAGAGAAAGAGCCTGCATACCTAGTAGTATTGTAGAGCCACCATACATGCTAGGCCTGACCTTCTTTTATATGAAGGAGAAGAATCCACCGTGGTTAAACCACCATCACTAGAAGCCTGCTACTAGCAGATGTGGTAGAAAAGACTCTCAGAGCACCTTAACTCAATTGTAAATAAACAAAAGTATAATAAAACATTTCTTCCCATCGTCTCTATTGGTTAAACATACTCCCTCCCTCTTCCTACCTGACCACTGCAGGAGGATCAAGGTAGCAGCGACTTTCCAAGTCCCAAGTAATCCTTTTCTTCATGCATTCTGCTTGGTTCCTAAATTCCCTATCCTATAAAATCATAAGACAGAGACTTTCATTCTCTCAGTGTGACATGGCTGCCTCCAGCTCCACCTGAGGGCATCCTTTTCATGGATTTGATCATAATAGCTTTATTACTGCTACTATTACTGCTCTAAGTATGACTACTACTAAAACACTAACACCATCTTAAGGTTTTGAGTACTTTACTATTAATAAAGTACACAGAATAAATTACTTATATTATCCTTGTATCAATCCAATACTAACTGCCAAATATTCATTCACATAACCTCAATCAGTGATTCTCAACCCTGGATGCATATTAGAATTATCTGGAAGCTTTCAAAAACAAAAAATCAAAACTTGGGCATTGGTATTACTTTAAAAGTAAATTCTTATACAATTGACCTGGTTAGAGTTTAGCCACTGTTGTTTTAAAAGCTTTCTATGTGACTATGATGAGCAACCAAGGTTGAGAACTAGTTACCCAAACTAAAATGGAACATAAAATCTAAATATCTAAAATAAAATATCTGATCTAGATGAAAATATTAATAAAAGTAAACCATGAATTTTTAGTAATCACAATGATGAGAAAAGACACTACACAATATTTTTAAAATACTGCTAGCCTTATCTCTGGGCTTCCCAAGTGGCACTATTTAAAATATTTAGAATCAGACGTTAAAGTAATTCAACCACTCACTATAAAATTACTTCATCAAATGTTTCCACTAATGATTATGTTTGTTCAACACACATTTGCAAATGTGTTTACAGAATTTCCTATGCCCTTGATAAACATATGTTGTAGAAAAATATGAAGGAAGGAAGGAACAAGGGGAGAGAATGAAGCAGGGAAGAAAGGAAGGAATATAAAGAATAATTTGAGCAACTTAAGTGTTCACCAACAGGAGACTAATTAAGCAAATTAAACTATGTTCATACTATTTCATATCATACAGCAAGTACAAATAAAGAAAAAGAATGAGAATGCTCTTCGTATATTTAGGTAGGAAAAATCTCCACGATATACTATAAAGCAAAAAAAGCAAGTTGCAGAAGTATGTGAGTATGTCACCATTTGTGGAAAAAAATGACAGGGAAAGACTACATGTAGGTATTTGTGTCTATGAATATGTGAAGAAAAAACACATTTTCCATGCTTCTAATATGATTAAGCACATTATATATATAATACTCAGTTAAAAATAAATAAACACTTCACACTTGAAATAAAGCAAAAATAGCATAGTCTTCCTGACAGGTTCTAGCTCTGAAAACAGCAAGACTTTGAATGCTTTCTGTAAATCTGGACACCCTAAGGACAAACAATTTGATCCCTGACTTTTACTATGTCAATGTCTATAAGGCAGTCTTTCTGAAATGTGACTCCCTTGCGCCCTTTGTGAGGAATCCTTAGGAAACTTTACTTTTCTAAATATTTTTGCTTCTGAGTCTTTCTTTGACTATGTACTTTTGCTTTATTTATATTCATTAAAAAGTATCCAAAAGGGAACACAAGAAACTATAGTGAAGATTAACTATCAGGGTGATGATCGAGGAAGGAATTAGGAAGAAGAGACAAGGATGAGCAGGGAGACTTTAACTGCGAATCTCTTCATGCTTTTTCGGCTTGTGACTGTATTATAACCTACTCATAAATAAATAAATTGCAAATGAGATAAAGAGTAAAATATGAAATAAAACAATTATTTTGCTTGTTGGACTTAAGTCAGGAGATATTTTAATCAGAATTTTTATAGACAATTGTTTTCACATAATTGTTTTAAGAGGTAATAAATGTGTATGAGTTACAGTGATTTACAAACTGTAAACATGTTTTCTCATAGGTCAGTGCACTGAGATTACCACTATAAAGCCATCTAATTCTATCACCTCAGGGTGGTTGAGTTCCCCTTCTTCTTCCTCATAAGGACCACCAACGATGAAACTATCAGGAATGTTATTAGCTCCAGGAGCCAGAATGTTGGCAATAGGCCATTTTTTGGGCCGAGGAACAGGTTCTCTTTCCCCTCCAAGCTTCAGAGTTCCATTCTTGAAGAAGATAGGATAGTCCTTCTATAGAAATGAATACCACATAACAGGAGATTTTGTAAAAGACTGTGAAGTGGACAAAAAAGATTACCGAAGTGTCTTTTCAATGGAATATCAAGTATTGTCTAACAGACCCTTCTGTGATTATCTGAGTCTAAAGAGGGGCCTATGTCCTTCATTTGTCTTTGTGCTATTTTATAAATCTGTAATTTATAGAAAATCGATAATAATGCAAATTATTCTTGATATGCACATGTATTTTGTCCAGTAAAAATATGACTCATTATTCCCCTATGGCTGATGGTAAGTTTTGAATTATCAGCAAACATATTACAATTTTCCTGGTTGCTTACCAGAAAATAGGGGCTTCCCTGGTGGCTAAGAGGTTAAAGCGTCTGCCTGGAATGCATGAGACCCAGGTTTGATCCCTGGGTCAGGAAGATCCCCTGGAGAAGGAAATGACAACCCACTCCAGCACTCTTGCCTGCAAAATCCCATGGAGGGAGGAGCCTGGTAGGCTACAGTCCATGGGGTCCGCAAAGGGTCGGACACGACTGGGCGACTTCACTTTCACTTTCACTTACCAGGAAAAGGTAAGCAATCTTCAGTTCAGTTCGGTTCAGTTCAGTTGCTCAGTCATGTCCGACTCTTTGCGACCCCGTGAACTGCAGCATGCCAGGCCTCCCTGTCCATTACCAACTCCTGGAGTTCACTCAGACTCACGTCCATCGAGTCCATGATGCCATTCAGCCATCTCATCCCCTGTCGTCCCCTTCTCCTCCTGCCCCCAATCCCTCCCAGCACCAGAGTCTTTTCTAATGAGTCAGCTCTTCGTATGAGGTGGCCAAAGTACTGGAGTTTCAGCTTTAGCATCATTCCTTCCAAAGAAATCCCAGGGCTGATCTCCTTCCTCTCAACAAATCTGGATCATTTGTTCAGATTCTTGTTTGAATTGGTTTACTCCCTTTATTTCATTTTATATTTATATGAGAGTCATGATGTATCTTTTTAAAAATTCTTTTACAAAACAAATGTGACAAAGGCCAAAAACATAAACATTTTTATATTTGCAATTCATCTGAAATAAATTTGCAACAGAAAATCGGCAAAGTCTATAAATGGACAATTTAGAGAAAAGCAAATTAGAAAATTCAACATTTAAATAAAAACATGCTAAATATCATGAATAAGTGAAATGCACATTAAAACCATGAGATACCATTTTAAATTGCAGATTGGGAGATTCATAGTCTAAAAATATTAAGTGTTGACAGCACTGTAAAGTTAATGGTATTCTTAAACACAGTTGATGGAAATGTAAATTGGTATAACTATGGAAAGCAATTTTGTAGTCTATTATAAAAGTTAAAATTGGCATAACCTGTAAGTCAACTTTTAAAACTTCTGTGAAGGAGGGGCCTTTATGGGATAGTAGAGTAACAATCTTTGAAAATCTGCTCCTCAAAAAAAAAAACCCCAATAATGCTAGCAAAAATTGACAAAATTAAGGATGTCAAAACCATTCAATATGGACAGGACAGTCTTTCCAACAAATGGTTTCAAGAAGACTAGTTATTCACATGCAAAAGAATGAGATTGGTTCTTACCTAACACCATATAAAAAAATTAACTCAAAAATGGATCAAAAGCCAAAACATAAGAGCTAAAACTATAAAATTGTTAAGATGCAAACACAGGGGAAAAGCCTCTAGACATCACATTTGGCAATGGTTTCTTGGTTATAACAAAATTAAAAAATGGATAAATAGAACTTCATCAAAATTGAAAACTCTGGGGCATCAAAAGATACTAACCAGCGTAAGAAAAGGCAACCAACAGAATGGGAGAAAATACTTACAAATCACATAGCTGATAAGGGATTAACAGCTAAAAAATATAGAGGACTCCTAAAATGCCAACAACAAAAAGACAAACAACCCAGGTCAGAAATGAGCAAAGCACTTGACTAGATGTTTCCCCAAAGAAGATATAAAATGGCCAGTAAGCACATGAAAAGATGCTCAGCATCCTTTAATTTTTATTTCACTAGGGAAATATAAATCAAACCACAAGGTTTGCTACTTCATACCTATTAAAATGGCTATTATGAAAAAAGAAAATAACAAGAGTCGGTAAATATTAGAGAAATTGCACAGCAGGCGGGAGTGCTGAATGGTGAAAAGGAATTGGAGATTTCTATGTGTAAAAAGTGTAAAATGGCAATAAAGTAGATGAAACTATTATATTTTTTTAGCAAGCAATTTGAAAAACTCTTTTAAGAGCCTCAAAAGACCCATACACATCATTCTATAGAAATCTGGACTAAGAAAATAATTTGGAAGTAAAAGACTACAATGTAAAACACTACAAAATTTACAATATATATGCAAAAGGTAATCTTTGTAGATATACGACTTCTAAAAATTGTCAGTTTTGAAGTGATTTACATATTTTCCACAATAAATATGTATTTATTGATATTTATATGTAGCATGTAAACTATACAATTAACATCCATGTATAAAACAGAAGTAAAGTTGATTTTTTTGAGCCTAAAAAACTCAGCTGTTAACAGAGCTTTCTTTGAATAAAATCTTAGAAGGAGAGGAAGAGATGGCCATACAAGTGTTTAAATCTGTGTACACGTCGGGCTGTAAGTCTTTACCTCTCCAGCTGATGGAACTTGCATACCAGCCATGTAGTTCTGCAGCGGCCCTATTGGAATGAAGGATTCAGGCACAGAGTAGGCAGCCTCAATGTGACCTTCAGAAGATTGCCTCCTGAGATCTGGGCTGGGGTCAATAAGGGCTCCGCGACAAATACTTTAACTTCAAGGCTGCACTGCTATAAAAGAGTAAAATTACACAGAAATTTCAAAACGCCAAAGGCCTCCCCAGGTTTTACATTATCTCTTTCGAATCTCACATCACTGTTCAAGGTAAGAAGGTCTTTCTAGGTCCCATAATTTAGAGATAAAGCCAAGAAGAGAATCTTAGATCAAAGTTAGAGCCCTTCCTTTCTGAGGGCAAGTATGAATACAAATACATATAGAAGAGGAATCAGGAAGTTTTATACTGAAATGTTATTAATAATTGCACATGAGTGAGTGAGATTAGGGTGCTTTTATTGTCAGTCTGTATTTTATGATTATTTCTGTAATTTAAATATAGAGCTGAAAAAAATTTTTATTAAATATTTTAAAATCATATTCTTTAACATATTTCTGTTTTTCAAAGGTGAAAAAGTATTTCTGGCAGCATGTAAAGCTCTAGGAATGAATTTTTTTAGTAAGGCTACCAAGATTTGGTCACAGCAAACACCCTCTTCCAACAACACAAGAGAAGACTCTACACATGGACATCACCAGATAGTCAACACCGAAATCAGATTGATTATATTCTCTGCAGCCAAAGACAGCGAAGCTCTATACAGTCAGCAAAAACAAGACCGGGAGCTGACTGTTGCTCAGATCATGAACTCCTTATTGTCAAATTCAGACTTAAATTGAAGAAAGTGGGGAAAATCATGAGATGATTCAGGTATGACCTAAATCAAATCCTTTATGATTATACAGTGGAAGTGATAAATAGATTTAAGGGACTAGATCTGATAGATAGAGTGCCTGATGAACTATGGATGGAGGTTCATGACACTGCACAGGAGACAGGGAGCAAGACCATCCCCAGGAAAAAGAAATGCAAAAAAGCAAAATGGCTGTCTGAGGAGGTCTTACAAATAGCTGTGAAAAGAAGAGAAGCAAAAAGCAAAGGAGAAAGGAAAGATATAAACATCTGAATGCAGAGTTCCAAAGAATAGCAAGGAGAGATAAGAAAGCCTTCCTCAGTGATCAATGCAAAGAAAGAGAGGAAAACAATAGAATGGGAAAGACTAGAGATCTCTTCAAGAAAATTAGAGATACCAGGGGAACATTTCACGCAAAGATGGGCTCAATAAAGGACAGAAATGGTAGGGACCTAACAGAAGCAGAAGATATTAAGAGGTGGCAAGAATACACAGAAGAGCTGTACAAAAAGGTCTTCACGACCCAGATAATCACAATGGTGCGATCATTCACCTAGAGCCAGACATCCTGGAATGTGAAGTAGGACTTAGGAAGCATCACTACGAACAAAGCTAGTGGAGGTGATGGAATTCCAGTGGAGCTATTTCAAATCCTGAAAGATGATTCTGTGAAAGTGCTGCCCTCAATATGCCAGCAAATTTGGAAAACTCAGCAGCGGCCACAGGACTGAAAAAGGTCAGTTTTCATTCCAATCCCAAAGAAAGGCAATGCCAAAGAATGCTCAAACTACAGCACAATTGCACTCATCTCACACGCTAGTAAAATAATGCTCAAAATTCTCCAAGCCAGGCTTCAGCAATACATGAACCGTGAACTTCCAGATGTTCAGGCTGGTTTTAGAAAAGGCAGAGGAACCAGAGATCAAATTGAAACATCCGCTGGATCATCGAAAAAGCAAGAGAGTTCCAGAAAATCATCTATTTCTGTTTTATTGACTATGCCAAAGCCTTTGACTGTGTGGATCACAATAAACTATGGAAAATTCTGAAAAAGATGGGAATACCAGACCACCTGACCTGCCTCTTGAGAAATCTGTATGCAGGTCAGGAAGCAACAGTTAGAACTGGACATGGAACAACAGACTGGTTCCAAATAGGAAAAGGAGTACATCAAGGCTGTATATTGTCACCCTGCTTATTTAACTTCTATGCAGAGTACATCATGAGAAACGCTGGGCTGGAGGAAGCACAAGCTGGAATCAAGACTGCCGCGAGAAATATCAATAACCTCAGATATGCAGATGACACCACCCTTATGGCAGAAAATGAAGAAGAACTAAAGAGCCTCTTGATGAACGTGAAAGAGGAGAGTGAAAAAGTTGGCTTAAAGCTCAACATTCAGAAAACAAAGATCCTGGCATCCAGGTCCCATCACTTCATGGCAAATAGATGGGGAAACAGTGGAAACCGTGGCTGATTATTTTCTGGCCTCCAAAATCACTGCAGATGGTGATTTGCAGCCATGAAATTAAAAGACCCTTACTCCTTGGAAGGAAAGTTATCACCAACCTAGACAGCATATTCAAAAGCAGAGACATTACTTTGCCAACAAAGGTCCGTCTAATCAAGGCTATGGTTTTTCCAGTGGTCATGTATGGATGTGAGAGTTGGACTATAAAGAAAGCTGAGCATGGAAGAATTGATGCTTTTGAACTGTGGTGCTGGAGAAGACTCTTGAGAGTCCCTTGGACTGCAAGGAGACTCAACCAGTCCATCCTAAAGGAGAGCAGTCCTGGTTGTTCATTGGAAGGACTGATGCTAAAGCTGAAACTCCAATACTTTGGCCACCTGGTGTGAAGAGTTGACTCATTTGAAAAGACCCTGACGTTGGGCAAGATTGAGGGCAGGAGAAGAAGGGGAGATGACAGAGGATGAGATAGTTGGATGGCATCACTGACTCAATGGCCATGGGTTTGGGTGAACTCCAGGAGATGGTGATGGACAGATAGGCCTGGCGTGCTGCAGTGCATGTGGTCGCAAAGAGTCGGACATGACTGAGCGACTGAACTGAACTGAACTGAAGCAGAGGAAGAGATGAGATCATATTTACCGTTAAGTCAGTCTGCAAGCAGTGGGAAGGCAGAACTGGAGGGAAGCAAAGGCAGTTACAAGTCTACTTGTAATGTTCCAGGTGAGAGACTATAAGGTAATAAAGTGTAAGAATAAAGCTAAGAAGAGAGATTCCAAAGGCACTGAGGATATAGAAAAGGCTGGATTTGGTGCAGGGCCAATTTGCAGATTAGTGTCAGAGTCCTGGTGAGCAGTCATGGAAGTAATATAGATGCTATATATGTCTTATGATTTATGAATGAGTGATGCCACTATACAAAATAAAATAAAAGGAAGATGCTAAGTTCACTTTTAAAATGTTGAGTGGAATTTCATTATAGAGAAATCAGTAGGTAAATGTAAAGTCTGACATTCTGAAATTCAGGAGAGGGTCTGAAGACTTTTAATTCAGCAGCTCCAGCTCAGACCCCTCTCCTGAATTTCAGAATGTCAGACTTTACATGTGAAATTCATGGATGATACCTCTCCCCTCAAATTTATGGATGATAGCCCTTCCCTAGGAGTTGAACACAGATTAAGAAAAGAAGGTGACCAGGGACAGAACCTTCATACTAAGCAACAGATAGAGGAAAGAGAGGAGCTTCAGTGTTGAGTCAGATTGTAAAGAATCTGCCTGCAGTGCAGGAGCCCTGGGTTGAATCCCTGGGTCGGAAAGATCCCCTGAAGAAGGGAATGGCAACCCACTCCAGCATTCTTGCCTGGGAAATCCCATGGACAGGGGGGTCTGGTGGGCTACAATTCATGGGGCTGCAAACAGTCAGACATGACTTAGTAACTACCACCACCACCACCAGGGAAAAGAGGTACAATGCAGGAAGCTAAGAAGGTATAGTCAGTGAGCCAGAAATCAGAATAGCAAAGGAAGGAAAGATTTTTAAGGAGAGACATTGGAGAATGTGGTATCTCTGATCAATATGTCTCCAAGAAGATGAGTGAACTGTCCCTCAGGTTTCTCATTTGTGTTATTGAATATGACAAGGAATACCAGATGACAAATTGAAGTCTCCTTTTCAAGGAAAGGTTTATGTCATTTTAATCTCTGAGTCTTGAAAAAACTAGTATATATGCTAATATATAAAATTAGTGAGAACTCTTGTCATATATTTTTTCCTTGAGTATGTGAAACAATTAAACACAGGAATATTATGAGCAGAGGTCATGAGGACTGACAAATCATTTGACTAACTTTTCTCCTACAGTGATTTAAAGGAAATCAACAGCACAGACGCTGGGACACTGGACCAAGGAAGGCAAATTGAGCTCAAATATCTCCCTCTTTCCAGCATATGAAATGACAGAAAGATACTAAATGATTATCCTTATCATCAATGAAACAATAACGCTATAACAGCCCAAGAACAAGAAATGCCATCCCTGGACTACACAGTTTTAGGAATCCTTGAAAGACAGAAAGAAAATTATATCAGATCGACCAAAAAAAAAAACTGGAAAAAAGCAATCATATCCTACAATACTGGAGAAGGAAATGGCAACCCACTCCAGTATCCTTGCCTGGAAAATCTCATGGACAGAGGGGCCTGGAGGGCTGCAGTCCATGGGGTCGCAAAGAGTTGGGCACGACTGAGCGACTAACACACACATCCTACAATAAGAGGAGAGAATCACAGCAGATGTAGGAGTGGATTGTGGCAGAATCCACAAGAATCAGGAAGGGCCCACCCCAATTGTTAAACAGGGAACTGCATTCAGAATAGCTGGGACAGTTGGGCCTTTCTCTCTCCTTTGCTTATGCAAAACAGAAGGCAGCTGTGGTGTCTGCTGAAGAGTGAGTGTGTATGTGCACAAGAGTGGTAAAAGCAGTGCCTCAAGAAGCTGCTGATGCCAGGAGAAACTGAAACAAGGCCCAGAACACAAACCAGTCGCACAGCCTACCGATTCATGCCTCCCCTCTTCCGGTGGTCAGGGGCAGGCTACCAGGCAGAAACTGTGTTAGGTGCCTCATATACTATTTAATTTAACCCACCAGGACATAGTTAAAGAGGTATTTTGATGGGTAAACCTTCCCTATATATACCCCTGAGCAAAGTAACAGATATCTACTCTGTGTCCATGTACGCCACCCCATCATTTAATCACACTGGTGGTCATAACTTTTGATGTGTGGACTATGAACTCCTAAGGTAGGATTCTGCCTTTTTATCTTTGTTTCCCAGAACCTAGCACTGTGTGTGCCTGTGAAAAGAAAGAAAGAAGGTGCCTGATGAGTTAGACTCAACTAAATTGAACCTTAAGAGCAGACAGTCTTGACTGAACATCAGGCTGAAATGTTGGAGAGTTAAAACTCTGATTACCTTAACACCTGATCGAAAAGGTTCTATGGGCGAACCTGGCACAGGGTGCAGCGGTACCATTGTTTCAAATGAACTTTCTCCTGTGAAAAGAAGTCCAAGTCAAGCCAAAAAGGAAGGGTTTTGCAGAGACAGCTGTGCTCATCTTTTCATTGCATCTCTCAAATTCATTGCGGGTGAGTTTTGTACTTCTCTGGAACTAAGTTTTATGAGCTTGGTTATTTCTGCTGTTGAGCAAATCACACATCTGACCTTCCAGCAGAGGAAGAAGGTCCACCACAGCTTGACCAAGAACCATGGTCTTCTCCTCTTTCTGTTTCTTTTCCTTTGGTAAAACTTCAGTCACTGTTACTAGAAAAATCAAAACAAAGAAATGAGAACATGTCTAACTCACAGATCAGATAACCAAGGTGCAACAAAGCACTGTCAAAGAAAATCAAGTTGAGAGAAATGAACTGGAAACTCGAGAAGGCACCATTATTAGCGACTTCCAGTGGGAGACATTGGACCTTCTCAGTGACTTATTAAACTTTTTTTCCATGCAAATTATTTTTAAAAAGGATTTTATATCTTAATCATGTACACACATCAGTATAAATTTACTGATACATATGATTATAACAAAGTTTCACATAATATGCATCCTTACTAGCTCAAAATCCTTAGGTATTTTCTATTATGTTTCATGTATAAGAAATTACTGGTCATGACTCCCTCAATCAATTTTCAGAAATACTAAAAATCACCATCTGTAGTTTGAAAAACCCTGTTCCAGATCTTCCCATATTGCCTAGCATAGGACTTAGCATACCTTGGAGTAATTTATAGAGCATCCAAGGTATGCACCAGGTTTTCACTGCAGCATCATTCCTTGTATGTGTTAATATTTATTATGAAAAATTTAAAATATGTAAAAATGAGTAGTACAGATGGTAAAGAAACTGCCTGCAACGCAGGAGACCCAGGTTCAGTCCCTGGGTTGGGAAGATCCCCTGGAGAAGGAAACAGCAACCCACTCCCGTATTCTTACCTGGAAAACCCCGTAACAGAGGAGCCTGGTGGGCATAGTCCATGGGGTCACAAACAGTTGGACGCAACTAACACACACACACAGTATAATGAATATCCCTATTAAGCTTATATGCAGAGTACATCATGAGAAACACTGTGCTGGAAGAAGCACAAGCTGGAATCAAGATTGCCACGAGAAATATCAATAACCTCAGATATGCAGATGATACCACCCTTATGGCAGAAAGTGAATAAGAACTAAAGAGCCTCTTGATGAAAGTGAAAGTGGAGCGTGAAGAAGCTAGCTTAAAACTCAACATTCAGAAAACTAAGATCATGGCATTCGGTCCCATCGCTTCATGGCAAATAGATGGGGAAACAGTGCAAAGAGTGGCTGACTTTATTTTTCTGGGCTCCAAAATCATTGCAGATGGTGACTGCAGCCATGAAATTAAAAGATGCTTACTCCTTAGAAGGGAAGTTATGACTAACCTAGACAGCATATTCAAAAGCAGAGACATTACTCTGCCAACAAAGATCCTGTGGTCATGTATGGATGTGAGAGTTGGACTGTGAAGAAAGCTGAGTGCCAAAGAATTGATGTTTTTAAACTGTGGTGTTGGGAGAAGACTCTTGAGAGTCCCTTGGATGGCAAGGAGATCCAACCAGTCCATCCTAAAGGAGATCAGTCCTGGGTGTTCATTGGAAGGACTGATGTTGAAGCTGAAACTCCAGTACTTTGGCCACCTCATTTGAAGAGTTGACTCATTGAAAAGACCCTCATGCTGGGAGGGATTGGGGGCAAGAGGAGAAGGGGACGACAGAGGATGAGATGGCTGGATGGCATCACCAACTCTATGGACGTGAACTCTGGGAGGTGAACTCTGGGAGTGAACTCTGGGAGATGGTGATGGACAGGGAGGCCTGGCGTGCTGTGATTCATGGGGTTGCAGAGTCGGACACGACTGAGCAACTGAACTGAACTGATAACCATCACGGAGGTTTAACAATAGTTAGCATATACTTGCTTCATGTTTGTGGAAATACTTCCAAGTAAGTTACAGACATCTTTACATTTTACTCAATTATTAAAGTATACAAATCCAAAATACAGTACTTTCCTACATAACCACAACACCTCTATCACATCTAGTAAATATGCATAACAGCATTAAATATAATGCCTTAATGCATCTAATGCCCAGCCTACATCTAACATTTCTCAGCTGTCCCAAAATTTATTCTGTAGCTGGTTTGTATCAAAGGCCACATGTTGCAATTGGCTGTCATGTTTCATGTTCTTTTCATTTACAACCGTCCCTCCTCCCACATACTTTTTTAATATGGCACTGCTTTCTTGAAGACATCAGGACAGTTATAAAGAATATCTTACCTTCTGGATTCATCTTTTTTCTTTCTCATTGTATTTGTTTCTCCATCTTTGTTTCCTCTAAATTTAGGTTCCTCTGTGAGCATTTTTAGCAAAGTTAATACAATTTGGTAACATACTTGTCTAAATGTTACATTATTAAACTCTGTGATCTTGCTAATTGTGAAAATGGAATCTCTGCTTAATTTTATTTCCTGTTTTAAAGTGAGATTGAACATTTTCCATATGTTTAATGGTAAATTATGTTTCTTTATCTGTGAAATTTTCATATCTCTTTCATATGCTTTGTGCATTTATCCATTAGATTCTAGGTGTTTTTATAATTGGTATATAGGAGCTCTTTAATGGGAAAGTACAGAACAGAACTGCAAATTGTATCTCAGTTTGTGGTATCTTATAGTTGCTTATGTAAAATGTATTTTGTTTTCCTTCTGTGGTTTCTGCATTGGTAAAATACTTAGAAAGGCTTCACTACTCTGTTTGTTTAATTATGGTACATAATTTAATTTTGTACACACATTTTATCCATCTATAATTTATAATTCAAAAGGTATATAATTCAAAAAATTCAAAAAGACACACGTACCCCTGTTCATAGTAGCATTATTCACAATAGCCAAGACACGGACACAACTTAAATGTCCATCAACAGATGAATGGATA
Source organism: Nanger dama (assembly GCA_917880005.1). Classification (NCBI taxonomy): domain Eukaryota; kingdom Metazoa; phylum Chordata; class Mammalia; order Artiodactyla; family Bovidae; genus Nanger; species Nanger dama. Next base: position 16,315,881 of record CAKJTW010000028.1, on the reverse strand, counting down.
AGGAGGATACACACACACACACACACACACACACACACACACACACACACACACACACACACAATGGAATACCAGACATCCATAATGAAGATTGAAATAAGGCCATTTTCAGCAACATGGATGCAACCAGAGATTACCATACCAAGTGAAGTAAGTCAGAAAAAGAAAGCAACTACTGTATGATATCACTTATATGTGAAAACTAAAATATGGCACAAAAACTGGATATATATGTATGTGTAACTGATTTTTTGCTGCATGGCAGTAACTAACACAACATTGTAAATCACTATACTCCAATAAAAACTTTTTAAATTAAAAAGTCCTCATAAGTCAAATTATAGTATATCTTAATGTGAACATTCAAAATGACAATTCTAATTTAAACATATCTCAAGGCTACTAATGTTAATAATAAAAAAGACAAAACAAAAATAAATAAATAAAATATGGCACAAACGAACCTATCCATAAAACAAAAACAGACTCACAGACCACAGACTTGTGGCTGCCAAGGCAAAGTGGGTGAGGGAGAGGGATGGATTGAGAGTTTGAGGTTAATAAGTCAAACTATCTAGTTTAGAATGGATAAACCACAAGGTCCTACTGTATAGCACAGGGAACTATATCTAATCTCCTGGGATAAACCATAATGGAAAAGAATATTAAAAAGAATGCATGTATGTGTATAACTGAGTCACTTTGTCATACAGTAGAAATTAGCACTGAAGGAAAATTACATGCCTCAAAATAGCCTGGAGCTAAAACTCCCCTTCAGGTCCTCCCCACCATTCTATGCAAAACAAAGAACTCTTACCCAAAGGAAAAAAAAATGGACATTAAGGTTGATTACATGCAGCTCCCAGTTGGTCCAGCCTCTGGCCAATCTCCAAAATTCCTTGCCCCCGCCGTTTAAGAGATAACTACTCTGAACAACACTGGAGAACAGGCCCACTTAAGACTGTACCTTTTCATATGCATGCCTATATATACTTACTCATTTCTTAGGTTAGTGCAGCAGCTCGCTAATCTGACTGCTGCCCCTTCTTGCCTCATTAAAGGTGATCTGTTCCTGCTTCCTAAAAGTGCCCGGTCTCTCGTTCTGTTTCTGAACCTCGCCTTCTCTCACTCCCTTACCTTACAAGCACAACATTAGAAATCAACTGTACGTCAATAAAAATAAATAAATAAATAAAACAAAACTTTTAAATCACACTATCAAAAAAAAGGATATGGATTAAAACAAAATAAAACAAAAAATGACAGCCTAGAATATAGGTTTAGGGACAAAGTGTTTCAGAGATAATATTATGTAGCTAGCAACTGTAAAAGTGTGAATATAGAAACTATCCATTTATTTATCCATTCATTCTTTCAACAAATATTTTTGAGCCCTTTTATATCCCAGATATTTCTAGGTGCTAGAAATTCTGAAATAACATACTGTCTGATTTCAAGAAGTGTCTCCTCTAAAAGGAAGATAGTTAAAAACTGCTCTACAGTATGGTGAATATACAGAAGTACAGATAGGGTTGCCAGATGCCCAATTAAATATGAATTTCAGATAAAGAACAAGTGATTTTTTAGTGTAAATATGTCTCAAATAGTTTTTGCTTCCCCCCACCCCTAAATCTGACAGCCCTAAATATAAGAATACAAAGGAAAAGCCTCCAAACCAGCTTAGGAGACCAACGCTGCAAAGTCCAATTATATATCTATTCATTTATGCCCATGGATTTATTTGAGGATTATGTCCATTCTTGTTTGACTGTTAACAGAACTTACTAGTTACTAAATGGTTATTAAATAATATTTTTATGGAAATTAAAATGAGTCGTATACGTGAATAGATCAAATTATCTATATATCACTGGTCTTGCTTTCAAACTTGGGGTTCTTTCTTTTTTCATAAAAGAGTATGTTTACTTCTTTCTATATTATTGCTTACTGTTTCTTCAAAATTGTATAAATTCTCTCTTTTTTGGATCATATATGTGTTTTATTATCAACTGCTGGAAAGAATAAAGCCAATTTGGAAAAAATCTTTAAATCATTTAAAAAGTCCAGTTACATGTCAAAAGGTCTTTGATACAAACTGATTAAAATTAGCAGGTCATGGTGACAGCGGCCAGAACCAGGTAAAACTCAAATTATTCTGTTATTCTTAGATTAAAAGGCTAAGATGTGTTCATCTGTCCCAACAAGAGCTACTAAATACCTCAGAATACCCTGATAACTCACATAATTAATGCATCTAGAATCACAAGGACTTACAGAACACAGGTTTGTGGGCAAGGTCATCTAAAGCGATTCCTCCACCTTCAGGATTGAACTCAAAGCTGCAAGTGAAGTTGTATTTTGCAGTTCCTTCTGGAGAAACAGTAGTTTTTGCAGAGTCTCCCAGAACCACTTGATTCAATTCTGCTCGAATAAAGGTAACTGAAGTATCTCCTTTAAAACCTTTCTGTTGACAGAAACATACTTTACAATTATATTCAAATAGAGAATTTTCCCAAGTCTGGCAACCCATTGTGACTTAAACTGACACATTTTAAACATTTTTCTAACAAGCTATACCACAAATACAGAAGGGGGAAGTAGAAAGTCATTAAACAAATACAGCTGCAGCTAAATGCAATATTCTAAAGGCCATTAAGTTGGAAGTTTTGAAAAATGTTATTGGGTTTATATGATTATAAAAGCACACTGTGGAAATTTTTATGATTTTATTTTTAATTGGAGTGGAAGTTTTGAAAAAGTGAGGAAAGCACATAGAAAAACCAATTACCTGTAATAATATATTTTCTAGTGTTTTGCTGTTATGTAGATATATATACACACATTTATATATACCTTTAAAATAAAGTAGAGATCATTTATTATATCCTATTTTGGAATAAGCTATTTGACTTCATAGTACTGAATGAATATTTTGACATTTCATTATTTTTTTAAAGTTTAATAGTAATACTATAATTTCATCAAATGAAATTAATCACAAGACAAGCTCTGGAAGAATTCAAATCCTTTTCAGGAGAAAGGAACTGCTGTTTAGGAAAATGAAAACCAGCTGTTTTACCCTCATTAAGTTTAGTATTTAAATTGCCAGGTATTTTATACACACTAACGTGACTTGCAGATTATAGACTGACAATAAGGAACACGGAGAAGGAAGTGCCATTACTATGTAAAACCAAAGGGATTTGGTGGGACAGAAATATGCAGAACTCCATTCCTCCCAACACATTCTTCCCCAAGCCGCAATAGGATGACTGACAGAGAGACAGGAGACTAAAGACAAAAGTACTCTCAAAAAGAACAAATAAACTAGGGACTTCCAGAATTCCCGAAAATAACTTCACCAAGTCATATCCCTCTGTCACAGTGATCTGCACAGGTCTGCCTGTCGATGACACCTGCTCCATATCAGCACCTGGGCAAAATCTCTCTGGTCTTCTTTGAGCTCTGTGAACATAATAAGTGAACCTGTTCCCTTATATTCCACAGCTGCACAACTATCCACATTACATCATAACCAACACCAGGGGAAAACCTAGGGAAATGCCTTACTCCAGAACTGCTCTGTCCTCTTTCCAACCATTGGTGCCAGACAGGCAGTGCTTTAGGGAGCTAGTCACAGGGATGACTCTGCTGGTTAGTACTAAAAAATCGTCCTTATACATGTAACTACCCATTAGGAGCAAATAGGCAAAGAGGGTAGGAATGCCATCACCCCACCTCCCACCCCCACATCCTTCAGAGTGGTTTTGGTAGCTTTTTTCTTCTTTCTGATGTGCAAGACTCCCCTCAAGGGTTATTTATCTCTCAGTTTTAGGAAAACATATTTTGATAACAAGAAAGAAGCAACCATACAGAAAAGTTAGCCCACTGAAAAAAGTTCTGACATATGTCTTATTTAGTCGAAGATATTTTCAAATGATTTTACAACACTAAGGACACAATTTCAAAAATAAACTGGATAGCTGTTAAGGAAAAAAAGGTCAAATTTTCTTACTCAATTAAAAATGGAACTTAATGCAATTCCAACATTTTCATAGGATATACTTTGTTAAGTGTGTCTAGGCTGGTGGTACAAAAGAGAGGAGAGAGAGAGAGAGAGAGAGAGAGATGTTGCTGTCCCCAAGCTTTGTAAGTATTCTGCCTCTTTCCAACAACTCGCTCACTTTCCGTTACCTACAAGTCTCAGATCGCTTGTGAAACGTTATGTCTCCAGGCTGACTTAGGGCCTAAGTGGCCCTGACAACTTACTTACCAAGTTTACATTTGAAATGATCTTGTCTTTTTTTTTTTTTTTTTAAATTATTAAATTTATTTATTTTTTTAATTACAGTACTGTATTTGTTTTGCCATACATTGACACGAATGAGCCATAGGTGAACACAATCTCCCAATGCCGAAGCCCCCTCCTCTTTTTTTCTTTTTCAATAGCAGTTCACGAATTAGGCCTTCACTAGCCTGACCCTGGAGAAATGCCTAACTTTTCTGGGCCTCAGTGTCACCTTCCATAAAACGGATAATATAACCTGACCTGTTACACATTTGTTGTGAATAGCCACTAAAATATTAAAACTGCTTAATCAATGAAGCACTTCACAAAAGGCGTTACTGACAGGCACTACTTGAGTGCTACTGAATGCTCAATTACTCCTTTAAAGACAAGTAACCTGTGACACATTTCCGCGGCCCCTGAGTGCCTGGCATCATGCCTTGTCGGCAAGTCATTAGCAGCATATTTGTTAAATGAGTACAAGAAATCTTGCCAGCTAAAAATTATAGTTAAGGCAATCAGGTGGGGGTTCCTGTTGCCACCGACAAGGTACGCGTTTGTTATCCGCTCAGAAGTTTCAGGAAGGGAAGTCAGATTAGAAATAGGTTAGATGCTCTACAGTAAATCAACTATACTACAATCTTCAAATTTTTAATAAAAAAAATTTAATAGCTAAAAAAACGAAAAAGGAACAATTTACATGAAAGACGATGTTACTGGCGGTGGTCTGGAGACAGAAGCCCAGTGTGCGCTTATTGTGGGGAATCTCGGCGCAAACCGGGAAGTGGGTTCTGAGTCTGGCTTTGGGTGGGAGGCCTGGGCCTGGCGGAAGAGTCGGGGGCCTAGCGGGGTCAGCAGCTTTCAGGTCTGCACGCGACTACAATCGTGCAGGGATGCGGCCTGTGGGTTAAGCTGAAGGAGAAGAGACTAAGGTAACGCGGTGTGGCCGCAAGGTTGGAGTGGTGAGCCCGAAAAGAGATGATTTTCTAAGGAGTACTATCAGTCTTACCGAACAGCCGCAGAAGCGTTTTTCGCAACTATAGCAACCAATTACCTCTCGCGATAACTTTGCCTCCGCAATCACCACAAATTGATCCCAAGACTCGCGATAACATTGTCCGGGGGAAGAAAGAAGGGGTGGGGGGGGGCCGGTGAGATTTTGCGCGTGCGCCCTGGAAACCTTGCACCCTGAGCCACAACGTCCGTGTCTGGCTGGGGTTTCGTATTTTCGTAAATGCCACTTTCCCTTACCCACGGTGTTGGCTAAGTACAAAGTTTTCCACTTTCGAGTTTGCTTTCTCGACTCCTTTCTTTCAATAGTGAAAGTGAAGTCGCTCAGCGTGTTCGGCTCTTTGCGACCCCATAGATTGTAGCCTGCAGGCTTCTCCATCCATGGGATTTTTCCAGGCTAGAGTACTGGAGTAGGTTGCCATTTCCTTTCTTTCAATAACCCTCCATAAACAGACAAACCAAAAGGAAATTTATTTAAAGATAAAAACCTTTATTAAACGATTTTGAAAACAGATCATTTAAGTCTTTCTCCGTGAAAAATGCAGCTAAGACAAATTTGCAAAGTGCGTGCCTCACACTGTTGGAAGAATGCAAAACCACTCTGCTTCTAGTGCGCAATATTTACACAATAAACAGACGCCAAGTATATGATGTTAATGGAAAAATTTAATACATTTGAAATTCAGCATTACCTCAGAGTTGGAAAGGCAAAATACAATAGCAAAAACCTGGAAACAACCCAAAGAGTGGATGAATACACTGATAATATATTCAAAAATTCGCATATTACAAAGCAGTCGAAATGAATGAACTATAGCTATTCACCGTGTGGATGAATCTTAGCAGTACACATACTTTAAAATGTTGCACTGTTAGGAGTCACTTGAGGAGGGCTCCTGGCCAAATCAGACAATTTGAACATCAAAGTAAACAATAATAATGGGTTACAACCTGTTGAATAAGATGGGAATACACAAGTTCACATTGGTATAATGAAGAGAAAGGAAAGCTCTTTATAGCAGTTGAATGCCAATCCAGTAATGGAGAGGAAATGATTGAAATAGAGAATTACCACTTGGCACCAACTACAGAAGTGGATGAGACAGGAGTCTTCAGTGCTAAGGCTGGTATGTGGAGATTTGATAAGGAACAGTTTAGTGGCATGATTTTGGAATACTAATCAATTACAAAGGGAAAAACTGAATTTAAGAAGCCAGCATGATCAAGTGATCAAGATTAACATCACCAGTGTGGGGAGGAGCCTACATTTTATGCCTCCTGATGAGACTTACTGAGAAAAGCAAAGCATCATTTTGTGGTATTCCTACAGACAAAGGACCCAGATTGTAAGCCATCCTATGATAAAAGCTTGTACCTTTTATTAAAACTGTAAAGCTACAAAAGATTGGCAACTCTTCCCGATTAAAGGAGTCTGAAAATACACAACTAAATCCAGTAGTATTTCTGTATAGGATGTTGACCCAGAAATGAGAAGAGACATTGTTGGGATAGTGGGCAAAATTTGAATAGGCTTAATAGATTGCGTGGTAGTGTACCAGTATTGATTTACTGATGTGGAAGATTGTTTGCCACTCGCTGGAGTGTCTAGGAATGATGGGACAGCATGACTGCAGTTTGCTCTCTCAAATCACCAACAGTTCAGATAAAGACTAATAAAAAGACATATGCACGCACACACATACTCAGAGTAAGTAATGAACCAATAAAATATTAACTGTATGAGAATCTAGGTAAAGAGGACATGGTAGTTCTTTGTACTGTTCTGACAACTTTGCTATACATTTGAAATTATTTCAAAACAAATTATTAAACTATACATACACTCACACATTACTTTCCATGGAGTCACCAGTCTAATTTTAAAAATAAATTGCATTTCTGCTAATAAACATATTAAAATTATAAAAATTGAGAAAAATGCTTTTAAAGTTAGTGTTATAAGTCATAAACGTTCTCAAAAATAAAAACATGTAACTGTTGAGTAAGACGTTTCTCCCTGGGTTTTTCCCAAGTGAAGATTACAACTGAATTTGTGCTGAGATAACTATCCTACCTTATATACATCATAATCTTTTTGGGACTACGTGGCTTGTGGGATCTTAGTTCCTCAAACGGGGGATCAAACCTGGGCCTCCAGCAGCAGCAGCATGGAGTCCTAACCACTGAATTGCCAGGGAATTCTCAATAACCCAATTTAAAAACAGGCATTTTAATAGATATTTCCCCAAAGAAGATATGCAAATGGATAATCAAGAAAATACGGCCAATCAAGAAAATACATTCATTAGTTATTAGGGAAATGCAAATCCAAACTGCAATGAGATGCCACTTTACATCTACTAGGATCGTTAGAATCAAAGAGACAATGATAGTGTCGGTAAGAACGAAGACATTGGAAGCCTCCTCATTCACTGATGGTAGGACTGTAAAATGGTACAGATGCTTTGGAAAATAGTTTGGCAGATCCTCAAAAAGTTACAGGTACTACTACCAGCAACTCCACTCCTGTTATTATAGCCAAGAGAATTGAAAATTTGTGTCCATAGAAAAGCTTGTGCATGAATATTCATAGCAGCATTATTCATAATGGTAAATAGGTGAAAACAACCCGAATGTCCATCAACTGATAAATGCACAAGCAAAATGTAGATCCAAACAATGGACCAAACAATGGATTATTCAGCCATAAACAGAATTAAGCATTGATTCATGCTACCACGCAGTGAACCTTAAAAACAGTATGTTAATTAAAAGAAGTCAGACACAAAGGGCCACACACTGTATAATTCCATTCATACGGAAAGCCCCCAACAGGGAAATCCACAGAGACAGAAAGTAGATTAGCGATTGCCAGGGGACAGGCAGGAAGAAAGGAAAGAAGGATTGATTGCTAATGGGTGTAAGTTCTCTTTTTGGATGATGAAAATATTCAAAAATCGATTGTGGTAACTGTTGCACAAGTGTGTGAATATCCTAAAAACCCACTAAACTGCATACTTTAAAAGGATGAATGGTATGATATATGAGTTATATCTCAATCTTAAAGTTTAAAAATATATTTCTCACAAATTTTTCTTTAATAACTTTACACCCCTTTTCCTTTACCAAATCCTATTGCTGTTAGTTAAAAATCTATGTCAGAAATCTATCTTGGCCTGTTATCCTTCTACCAGTCTCTCTTGCTTTCACCTCACACTACAGTTATACATAGGCCTCTCTCTCTAAAAAGTAAGGTTGTGTCTTATACTACCTTGCATGTATGTCCCTTGGCACTTATCCCCAAACAAATGTTCATTGAATTATAATTGATATTTACTATTCTTTCCCTCAATTTTTAGTACAATCATTCACCATATATATATTAAATATCTGCTTTGTGCCAGGGAGTTCAACAAAAAGAACAAATAGGATTATTATTCTCAGAAGAATTTATAATCTAACAATATCCTTGTATCCTAAGTTTTGTTTAGATCCCCCACTAGATTACAAACCTCCTTCCTTTGTACTTTCCCTAACTTCCTATTGTAATGCTCAACATAATAAGCAATTGCTCAGTACTGGGAATAAAGCCAGGTTCAAAATCACACTGCTATAGCACAAACTGAGTTCCTGAACTACTTCACCAAAGAACTAATATTCAATCTCCCAGGAAGATGATTAAGCTTCATTCCTTCATTCATTCATTTGGCACCTTTTATGTGTCAAGCTTCATTTTCTTGAATCATGATTAAACTGCAACTAAAAGTATTTTATAATTTTTTTAAAAATCAAGGACCAATAAAGACCTATAGGCAGTCTTAGTAGACATAAAAGTAAGCTATATATTCTAGGCATATAAACATATAATCTCTTTTTAAAATGCCACTACAGCCAATACTAAACTATTTTCTATGTGGGAAGTTCAGCATTTATGAATATAGAATACTGATTTATGTGAAGTAAGATGCAAATTACTCTTTTAGGTCAAAACAGCTGAATTTGTTTTAAAAAATAATACAATTTTGACATACTACCAACTATAACTGTCCAATGGAAAGCAAAGGGTTTTTCTAATGTTCAATATTATTTATTAAATTTTATTCAATATTATTACACAGAATTTGAAACTATTGTGACTTTTACTCAATTCAGTGTCCTATTTAGAATAAGAGCAGTGAGAATTATGCTTTACAAACATTGCATTGTTACTTCATCATTGTGATATGGCTTTACTTGATTGTACATAGAGAAAAAATAACATTGGAATTAAGGCAATAACCACATGTGCATACCAAGCACAATACCCTGACACAGTCCTTAGTAAAAGCTCTTTTGGTTAGGCGAGGGTTGATGTTGCTGCATGCAGGTCAGTCCTTGCTTTGAAGGATAAGCTTTGAATAGTTTCATTCGTTTATAAAAATCTCTCCTACTGGCCCACAATGGCCAGAAGAAGCTTCGGTAATCTCCACTCGTGTCACTTGAAATCATTGTGCCCAGCGTCTTCTGATACATCTGACTGAACATCTGTTTTATCTGCACAAGATCGATCTGCATGCAAGACACGATGTTTGTAATATTAGAAAAAAGTTGTTAAAGAAAACTGATAATTTATTAAAATTATTCTTTAATAGTGAAAAGATCCTAATTATAACCAAAGCAGAAGGGAAAGAACACCAAAGGACTGACATTTTATAGCTAGCATTTATACCAGCACTAGCAAAGTGTTGGCCAGGATGCAGAGACGTTGAAATCCCTGTTCACTGCTGCTAGGAATGTAAAATGGTGCAGCCACTGGAAAACAGTATAGTAATTACTCAAATAAATAAAAATAGAATTACTATATGACACAACCATTGCACTTCTGAGTATCCACAAAAGTGAAACACAGGCTCAAATATTTGCACACCCATGTTAAAAGCAGCATTATTCACAACAATCAAAGGGTGGAAGCAACCAAAGTGTCCATTGACGGATGAATGGATAAACAAAAGGTAGTGTATACATTCCCTGGAGAAGGAAATGGCACCCCACTCCAGTATTCTTGCCTGGAAAATCCCATGGACAGAGGAGCCTGGCAGGCTATAGTTCATGGGGTCGCCAAGAGTCGGACATGAGCACAATGTATACATACAACGGAATATTATTCAGCCTTAGAAAAGATGGAAATTCTTACACATGCTACTATGTGGATGAACCCTAAAAATGTTAAAAGGACAAATATTTTATGATTCCACTTATATAAATTAGCTAGAGAAGTCAAATATTGCAATACATAAGATAGAAAATAGAATGGTGGCTGCTAGGAGTTGGGAAGCAAAAAGAATGGTGAATTATTGTTTAATGAATATAGATTTTCAGTTTTTAAGTTGAAAAAGTTCTGGTGATGATGGTTGCACAACAACGGGAATGTACTCAATGCCACAGAACTATACACTTAAAAGTAATTAAAATGGTAAATTGTGTTACATATATTTTATTATAATTAAAGAAAATGAGATCCTGCTTAGAAAATTTAAGTCTAAAAACAAAGACACAACAAAGTTTTCCCAAATATTGTATTATAGTTGTCTTTAAAAAATGATTTACCTTCTTTCATATAATTTTGTAGTACATGATTTCTTTCAATTAAAAAAGTCTACTAAATATACAAAGTCAAAGAAAGGAATACATTTGAGGCTATATTTAAGTAAAAAGATAAAACTTTTAAGTTATTTTATTATACAATGCATGCTAAATTTTAAGAATTTTTATGTCCAATAGGGTTAATCTGCATAGGTCTTTCATACAGCTTTTTGTTGTTTTTTTTTTTTTTTTTGCAGCGCCTCACGCTTGCAGGACCTCAGTTCCCTGACTGCTGAACTTGGCAGTGAAAATGCTGAACCCTAACCACTAAACCACCAGGGAATTCCCTCATACAGTTTTTTACGTAAGCAAAATGAAAACCAAAAGATAAACCTCTTCTTGAATTCCCTGGCAGTCTGCTTCACTAAAGCAAGCCTCTCACAGCAGGAAGAAGGTGAACACTACGCTTTATACAACCTCTAACAGCAGTGAAAAAGAGAGCTCTTTCTTAACGTCACTCATGGATTGACAACCAACGGAGGAACTTTTAAGAAATTAACATTCTAAGTGAGACAGAGAAAGACAAATATTGTATGATTTCACTTACATGTGGAATCCGAAAAAACAAATGAACAAATATAACAAAACAGAGTTATAGACACAAAGAACAAACAGGTAACTGCCAGAAGGGAGGGGGTTGGGGACAAGAAAGAAATAGGTGAAAGAGTAAGAGGTACAAACTCCCAGTTGCAAAATAAATGAGTGAAGAGTATAAATGAGTGGGGAATACAGTCAATAACTATGTTAATATTTCTGTATGATGATATGTCATAATTAGACTTTTCATGGGAATCGTTTTAAAATGTATAGAAATATCAAATCACAATGCTTTATAACAGAAACCAGCAGAGCACTGTAGGCGAGTACACTTCAAAAACGAACAAACTCAAACAAAAAGATAATAAGATTTGTGGTTACTAGATGTAGCGGATTGAGCGGGGCAGACTGGAGAAAGACAATCAAAAGGTACAAACTTCCAGTTAAAAGATAAGTTACTAGGGGTGTAATATACAATGTGATCAATATAATTAACACTGCTTTATGTTATAGAGAGTAAATCCTAAAGTTCTCGTCACAAGGAAAAATATTTTCCTTTAATCTCGTATTTTATAAGATGATGGATGTTCATTAAATTTACTGTGATAATTGCTTCCTGATGTATGTAAGTCAAATCTCTATGCAGCACACTTTAAATTTATACAGTGAGGTATGTCAATTACATATCAATAAAACTAGAAGAAAAATTGTGTTTAATATTGCTAAGAAAAAGAATCAACATTCAAAATCAAGTGAAGATCAGACAGAAAGAGGCGCCTCACCTCACTTCGAGTGACCACAATCCTGACCAGGGTGGAGTCATCTGTGCCGGCGCCTTTCATAGAATAGTAGAGCCGCTCAGCAAAGAAGGCAGGGCGGTTCAGGGCACACTGCACTGAAAGCGAGAGAGGCTTCAGACGAGATCGCAACTTGACGAAGATGTCCACACACCTGCTTCATCTATCACTTCCAGCTGCTTTGGACCACTTCCCATGTAATTATCTCAGAAATCTTAGGTGAGTTGTAGAGTGCTCTCCCCCATGATTTCTCTCAGCATCCCTCTTTCTTTCCAGCTGCATCGGACAGTCTACCTTCAATTCTACAAGATTCCCTCTGGCCAGTAAATCCCATTTTCTCTCCACAGATGCAGTCACTTAAGATTCTTAACATTTTACCCCTTAACATGAGAAAATGTGTAGCAACTGTACCCTGGTAATACCTAACTAAACGTAATAATGACTAAAATCTGAATTCTAGATGTCAAATGTATCCTTTGACTGAAAGAAGGATGTAAGATAGATTCCAAGATAAATAAGAAAACAGAGACTTAAGAATGATAATAAGAAATCTGACATGTTTTCTCTTAGGAAAATTAAGTTAGCAAAGGCTCTACCTTTCATAGAGATGGACTAACTGTACATTATTGTGTTAGCTACAATTACAATTGTATTTATAAGATATTCAATTGCTAATACCAATGTGTTACTAATATTCTCTTTAGTCTTATATTCTCCATGAGAACAAAATTCCATTTCATTAAGCTTCTGGACGTCAGGACCAAAAACTGGGCTTTTACTTTCAAATGGAAAAGGGTCTCCTTTGGCTAAATACTTGAAAGGCATTTGGAGGCTCAAAATAATGCTTTGTGCGGTGGCACTCTGTAGTTTCCTTAGGGCTTCCCATTTACCTTAATGGGAAGGCTACAATCCATCATATATTTTTATACAGTCCTGAAGAAGGGCATAGAGAATAACGACCAAATAATTCCAAAACAATCCTATTTGATCACACCACCAACCATTCATAAGGAATTGCATATAAAACAAAGGATTAGCTTGTCTCTGCCTAAGCAGACTCCAGGAGAGGCTATACTAAGAATCACCACTTGATGGGAACAACTATTCAGTTATTTGAAACAGATAACACTTATTTACAAACGAAGCAAAACACGAAAACAGGAAAAGTGTCTTACAGATGGTCTTCAAACCGCTTTCCACATTTCCAGAAAACTCACGGCTGACGCTGCTTAACAAATCTCGATTAGCCATCTGTAGACAAAAAGTATAGGGGCTGAAATATTTTGACACTTTAAAATAGAAGCAAAATCTTCAAAAGAAAAGCTCATACCCTGGAATAGGCCTCCATGGTAGCTTTCAGCTGAGGAAAGCTTCTTGTGGCAAGAACCATGTTAAAGCAAGATTCATCTGTCCCTAGTCTCCCCTCACCAGCCTGGTAGAGACGCTGAGCATCTTCCTGAGCCAGTTGGTGGTTAACATTCTGGTTCTCATCACGATTTCCCTGCAAAAAAGGAAAGCAGGAGTTAGAAGAAAGTGATACAAGTCTTTTTTTAAAACAAGGCTTTCCAATCTGGTCACTTTTGAATTTAAAAGGACAATTTACTAAAAATTAATGCATAAAGTTTGTCCCGCTTGTCTTTCATTTCCAAAGAAACTATACTAGTGTAACTAGGATTTTATTACATTGCCAACTATGGATTTTATAATGTATGATCATGGTTTGATGAGGTTATATTAAAACGAGAGGTTTTACAGGGCTTTGAGAGCTAAATTAGAAACGTTTCCATAAAAAATTACACAGACATTTTTACTTTTGAAGGTATAGAAAATTTTACTCACATTCAGTTTAAAAAGCTTTCTCGATAGACTAAAGAGACAGGGATTCTTAAAGAAATTACTCTTTTGGGTTTGATCCTTGGTTTACAAGCTGCGGGGTTTTTTTGTTTTTATTCAATAAACATTTCTCCAGTAGCAGGTATTGAAAGTCTAGGTGTGATACAAACCAAAGAGATTGGAAATGATTATCACTACTCCATTCCTCCCATGAAAGAGATAAAAGATGTCTCCAAAGAGGGATTGGGGCTACAACCGAAATCTCTGGAAATTAAATGCAGGCTCAGAGCAGGGAATGACAAATGGCCCAAGAGAGTCCAGGAAAGCTTTTCTGAGGAGGTGCTTTGAAGGGTAGTAACTGGGCCAGGAGAAAGAGACTGGTATGTATTGAAACTGCAAACTATAGCACCTCCAAAGGCTGTGGCCACACACACAGACTCATGATCCGCAAGTCCTGAACGCTAACAATGCAGCCACTCCCACCCTCTGGGAGAAACCCTTCGGCCATCAAAGGAATTTCACTTTTCGCTTCTCTTGTGACAGGGTCTCCTTCCATCAGTCCGTGTTCTGAGCCAGTGAGCACTGTCTCTTGTCTAGCTTGGGGAGAGATGCACTGAGATGTCCCAGAAGCTGGATATCCCTGAACTCCAAGGTCTGAAGTAACTTTAGATTTCTCATGATGAAGCGACTTCTAAGCCATGCTTTGTGGACCTCGTCTCCTAGGAGATGTGAACTACCACTCAAATTAACAAAGTATGATTCTACTTAGCTGGGATTTAAAATCAGCATTATACTGAGATCCACTTTATATTTACCATGTACCTAAAAGGTATGGAGCTCTTATTTGGTACCAGAGTGTATTAGTCAGGGTTTTCCAGAGGAACAGAACCAACAAGATGTGCTATGTGGTGGGGACACAAGAAAAGACAAGGCCCCTCCCTCCAAGGAAGTTAAGCCAAAAGAGGAAGCATATAATATAGAGGCTTCGTGAACTTCCTTTCATTCATCCAAGTGTAATCTTAGTATGTAAGTATTTATTATGACTGTAAGCATAAAAATGATGAGTGAGACTTTAAGAAGAAGCTGTAAGTAACACAAGTACTGACAGTCTGTATCCATTTATAGACCAAACTCTTCCCTGGGATGGGATGGGGTAGAGAGGGAGAGAGGAAGCTCTGGGCCTGAGTAAGAGTAAAGCTTAGATGGGTCGTTGGTTTCTCTCTAAAACAGAAACACAAACCCAAACAAGGAAAAGGTCGCCCTCTAGAGTCTTACTGGAGAAGGAAATGGCAACCCACTCCAGTGTTCTTGCCTGGAGAATCCCAGGGACGGGGGAGCCTGGTGGGCTGCCGTCTATGGGGTCGCACAGAGTCGGACACGACTGAAGCGACGCAGCAGCAGCGCAGCAGCTAGTCTTAGTGTCTGTCTGAGGAACAGAATGGAGACGTGTTCCTTGAAGGTTGAGGAACTGCTTTCTGACGATCACTGGCACAAGCAATGTACAGAAGCCTATTCTAAATAGGCTGAATACAGCACAGGCAAAGGAGCTCAACAGCAACTCCCCAGATGACTGCCTTTGGATTCAAGCACACAATATGGTCCCATGGACCTAGAAAGCCACTTCCTAGAAGAGGGTCCTTTATTTTGTAAAGTGGTTGGGCCTTGAACCCTGCATAAAGAGACGTTCAGCACCTCATTAAAGTCTGAATAATCATTTCTTTAGCATTAAATCTCTGTTTCTGATTTTCTTTTCAAGCTAACCTACCCTCCTGCTCTGTTGTGGTAGATTCAATGTCCTCCCACCCATTTGCTTTGTTTTCTTATTTCCATACCCACACGCTCTGGCACACTGTCTTTTCTGCACCTACATCCCTTTGCTCTGAGAGCCTCTCCTCTGCTTTTAGAATCTTCAAGACTGTCCAGCCTTGTGTACTAGCGGGATAGCCAGTAACTCCTGATACTGAATCAGTATGCTAGTCTTTTGCATCATCTCTTTCAAATATACCCTGATTATTTATAGTATCATTCCAAATACCCTATTTGGAGAATTTTCTGCAACTCTGCCAGCAAATCTAGGGAATCAGAACAAGGAAGGTACTTAAGCACAGTGTTTCAGTGGATGCTGAAATGTTTTCTGCATTTCTCTCTCACTCTTGTCGCACTTGCATGGCAGACCTGCAAACCTTCAGCTGATGGTCCCAATTAACTGGCAGAACAATGCTAACTTTAAAAATACAGATTCAGCTTCATTATAAGACACAGAGCCTCAGGTTGATTTCTGATTTCATACAACCTTCATGTGGTTAATTGCTGATTCCTTACAACAACCAGATTTGCAAAAGTCATTTTCAATACAGAAACAAAGAAACCCATACAGATGATCCTCCGTTGTCCCTCTTAAAGATGTCAAGATTCCAAGGGGGCTAGATATTAAAAGTAAAGAATGCCCACTGGCAGTAGGCAGTAAAGAATGTTCCCTCCACCAACTCTCAGACACTTAATTCAATACTCACCTGGCACATGGATACAAGTAAACGTTCAAAATGCCCTGATGTATCTGACCTAATGTCCTTTTCAAGGTCTCGTCCAAATTCTGATTGATAACATCTGACTATTTCTCGGATTTCCTGGTTTGTTCTTGTGCACAAAATTTCAATCAACACACGTTCCTGAGTTCCTGCTCCCTATGTGAAATGAAGGGAGAATGAGAGAGAATTACAAACAAAAAGCAAATTTCTGGAAGTTATTAAATCTTAATGTTCCATCAAACATAACTCTGGCCTCCAGACTGAAAAGCTCTATATATTCAGATGATATAAAATAATGTATTGGTTTACTTGTCACTGTAAACTCAGAACTGCCATAATTTATGCGGTTTTACATTTGAAATAGGATAAAATACTCAAAGTAAATGCCATACAGTACCTTCATTGCATTCCGTAAACTCCAGGCATCATAATATGTAGGTGGCATGAACAGGGCAAGAATCAGTTCTTCCATATTTCCACTTAACTCTGATTTAAGATCTTTGATTAAATCCTGTTACATTACAAACACAAATTCAGTATATGATCTCTCCAAATTTTGTTTTGCTTAAATTTTTAAGGGAAATATGAGAAAAATGGAATTGAACTACTTTAAGAAAACCTCAATTTCTGTTCAGAATATCATACACTATGGAATAAGTATTTAAGCTTATTATATTCAAGAAGATATATTTTAGTCATTCTATCAATAAATACTTAATAATAAACTTATTGTAATTCCACCACTACACCAGGTACAAAAAAAGAAGAATCGGAAATAAAGAATAATTAAAATTAATAAAATGATAAACATGTATTTACTTAGTATAAGGAACTGTTCTTGTTTTATGAGGAAGCAGAAATCATCATCATTGTGTTCTTATTTGAGAAGAAAAGACAAACATCTGAAAACTAAAATAAAGCAGCCTGTTCTCCAGCACCAGTTGAATAAGCAGCACAGCAATAAGCTGAAGTAGGGAAAGTTAAAGTGGGCTAGAGAGCTTCAGAGAAGACTTTAGTGAAAATATTGAAGAGTATGTAAAAATTAGCAAAGAGAAAGGAGAAAGATATTTCAGGTAAGGAGGAGGGACACAAACAAGAACAGAAAAGCTGTTCCTAGCCTTGGCTATATGCATTAAAATAATCTGCAGAATTTAAAAAAAAATTATGTCAAGAATGAATACTCAAGAGATTCTGCATGTGTTTTTAAATGTGAAAAGAAATTATGATATTCTGCTCAAGCTGAGAATTACTTAGTATAGACACAAGAATGAGCAAAGCTTATTTAATGGGACAATAAGACAATCAATTTTGTTAAGAATAATGTTTTTAGACATTAGTAAAAACAAAGTTGTAACTATTTATTCTTGAATTATTACCTTGAATATCAAGCTAAAGAACATGGATTTGATTCTGCATGCTGGGAGGAGTCACTGAAAATTTTTATGTAAGAAAACAACAGGCAGTATGGATTATAATGACCAAAGATATATATGAAATTTAGCCTACTGGAATATTTAGATAAGGAGTAATAATGGGTTTGAGTGGTGACAGTGAAAGTGGAAGGAAAAAGGAGACAGAAGACACATTTCTAATGAGCCTTTTACAGATTAGATCAATAAGACAAGCACTAACCAGTTACCTGGACAAAGCAGCGCCTGGCATACACAGGCACTGAAACAATATTCACTGACTGATTGAGAAAGAAGAATGTGGGATCAAAGACTCCACAGGTGGCTAGAGGAACAGTGTTTTTATTAATAAGAAGTCCAGAGAAAAAGTGGCGGTGGGTAAGGAAAATAGTCTGGGAATTTAGTTTTAATTCAAAAGTGATACATGAGAAAATTTAGGACAACAAAGCACAGACTACATGTGAACTAAAGAAATTCATAACAAAAAATATTTTTGTGAGAAAAATGCGGCTGATGTTGAACTCTAAGGGAACCTAGAGTTTGTGTTGCTTAAGGAGCCTTAAGACTAAGGAAGTGGACTCTGGGTTGGGCAGAGAGGGAAAGCAGAGTAGGAAAGATGAATCAGGTCAGCGGGCCTCTACTCCCATTCTGAGAAAAGTTAACTGGATCCAGAGAATGTCAGAAAATTTTTAGGATTCCTATCTGAATGACAAACCAATGCTACTCCGCCTTGCCCTTTATATTTAAGAAGCCATGGCACCTGTCAGCCATAGAATCTTGATGGATTTACTCACTGATTATCCACTCAACAAATATTTATGTGGCTATCTGTTATTGTTCCTGTCCTTGGTACTATAAACACAAAGATGAATACGACATGGTTTGCCCTAGGGCACCTCACAGTTTTTAGGGAGTGGGCACTGAGATTAGTTACAGCAGAGGTTTTACAAAGTGCTATGAGATCACAGTGGAACAAGCAATGAGAGAAACTTCACAAAGTAGCTTAAACAAGCCAAATCCTGGAGAGCTTGTTTGCCATGCAGCAAAAGAGGAAAAGGTATTCCAGGACAAGAAAACAACACTTATCAACCACAGAAGCATGTGTGCAGGGAATGGCAAGAGGTTCTATAAAATTGTAAAACAGGATATATTTACAAAGAGGGAGAGAAGTGAAAGACGATGCCACGAGCCAAGAATAAGCAAGGGCCACATAAGAAGTCCTTGAATCCTACTTCAAGGAGAAGATTGAACCAAGCTACTGATTATCATCATGGTCACTTTCTACTGAACATGTGTCAGACATAGTAAATGGGTATGATTATGAGATCAAGGACTACTCTAGAACTGGAAAGGCTTTTAAGAGAAATAAATATTGAATACACCTCTTCTGGGGTCTCTGAAGTCTATCTGTCTCTACTTTATACTTATCACTACTAATAAAAATACAGTATCCAACCTGACAGCATTCGGGGCCTACAGGCCACTGTTCTTGCTGAGTCCTAAAAAGAAAATGAAACAAAACAAAACATACCTTGCCATACATGGTCTTAAAAGCTGCTTTAATTTTTGCCTTTGGTCATTGGAACGACTGGCCACAACATCTATAATTGCCTGCTCGTCTGTACCTGAAAGAACCACACGTGTCTAAGTGAGGAAGAGGTCTGTGTGGGGTGCTCACTGAGGACATTTTTTAGATTACAAGGTTCCTGGTGCTAGATTAAATTGAGGCGTGTGTACACAGGCTCACATTTAAACTTGATTTTATGATATAAACCTTAGTTTTACTTTATATCCAATCACTTGAACTGATTATAAATAAGACAAAAATGCGTTTTCCTTACCAAAACCCTTCATCGCTTTACGAAGAACTTCAGCATCTCTCGTGGCATCGAAATTGGCAGCGGGTCGGATTGTTCCGTGAGTTCCCTGAATCATCGCAGCAGGCTGAGAAAAAGAGGCATAAAATCCAGGTCAGTTATTGTGGTAATCTAATCCTTTCACAATATATACATATACCAAATCAACATGTTACATACCTAAAACTAACAATGTTCTATTTCAATTGGGTTTCAATAAAACTGGGAGAAAAACAGTATGAAAAAATGTTCAACATCTTTAATAAAAGAAACACTACTTAAAATAAAAAAATCCCTCCCAACTCAGGTTTCTCTGCTAATAAGACAACAACTTAAAACTACTCCAATCAACACTCTTGGGCAAGAAAGCCAGTGCTGAGGTTTCAAGACAAGAATATTTATTTTTGTGGCAGAACAGATACAGACCATCCTTCTCCTGCCACAAGACAGCAAGACACCAAACTTTCAGGAAACAAGACAGTCAAGCTTGTGAAGTTAGTCACAATCTTTCTATGCCTTGGTTTCCTTCAAGGGGAGAATAGGGGAAAAAAGATTGATCCCTGAGTAGTGTGAGATGAGTGGCAGTGTTTTATTTAAAGAATACAATAATGGCTTTAGGGAGGCAGAGTCGGAGTTGCCCAGTGAGATTTCAAACAAGCAATGTAATTTTGGTAATCTCTCTTCATTTTCAGTATAGGCTCTGATTACTAGACATAAAATAATACAGCTTACAATAAGAAAAGCACAAAAATGAAATCGATGATTAGAGACTCTTGGAGTTACTTATCAATTTTTTAAGGATAAATCAAAAAGCAAAACAATGGATACATTTTTTTATTTTTTAAATTTTATTTATTTATAATATAAATTGGATACATTTTTTAAACACCAATCTATGGAGAAATTTAACAATCACCAATGACAAAGACCACAGTAATAAGTGTTTCAGGCAAGAGTCACTAATTTGATGCTAAAATTAGTGGGTAAAAGTATAATTTGTATACTTTGTAACATTACAGCAGAAAACCTAGCAGACATCATCTGAAACAAATGATCACCACCAACTATCAGCAGTAAGAGGGTAAATCAACAATAAGTGCCTCCTGATAAGAGGCACCAGCGGCACAGCATCACTTCTGTGGTATTCCTGTTAGAAAGGCATGACCTAGATTTAATCAGAGGGACTTATCAGACAAATCCAAATAAAGGAATATTTTACAAAATAACTGGTAGTACTCTTCCAACGTGTCAAGGTGATGAACAACAAGGATTGAAGAACTATTTCATATTAAAGGAAATGGAAGAGACATGACAACAAACGCAGTGTTTCACCCTGGATTTGATCCTGAGCCGAAAGGACATTACTGGGACAGTTAATGAAATCTGGATAAAGCCTAAAGGTGGAGTAATACCATCATTAAAACATTAATTCTTCATCACTGTATTTATGTAAGAAGTTAATATTTGGGGAATCTGAGTAGAGGGTATGTATATAGGAATTGGTTTAGTCAGTAAAGAATCCACCTGCAATGCAGGAGACCTGGGTTTGATCCCTGGGTCAGGAAGATCCCCTGGAGGAGGAAATGGCAACCCACTCCAGTATTCTTGCCTGGAAAAATCCCATGGACAGAGGAGCCTGGCAGGCTACATACAATTCATGGGGTTGCAAAGAGTCAGACACAGTAACTAAACCATATATAATTTTTACAACTTTTTAATGTTTGAAATTATTACAAAATTAAGTTTAAAAATTCAAAATACAAAGTTATGAAACAGTTTATTAGTTTTCTTAAAAGACTCAAATCAGGGCTTAAGAGAGATGAGACAAGGTGATATCCCACCACATGTAAAAAAATTAATTTTCATAATATATTTTATTTAACCAAGTATTTCTAAAGTATCATTTAAAGATGAAATCAACATTGTTTCAAAATATAAAATTATTCAGCTGCTATTTAGGCAACTGAAGCTGTTTTTCAAGTTATACCCATTGAATACAGCAATATGCTAGTACCTGTGGGGACAAAGTGTTTGGGGAGAAGCAGACCAGACAATCTTTCAGCAAACACTTTTACAGTCTGTAATTCCTCCCACTCATCTACACATTTTTTCCTACCAATAAGCCTAACAATCATCTGTCACTAGTTTCTAAGCCAGGAACGTAAGCAAAGAACTAACAAGAAATATTTGTATTGTGGTTTTAAGGAAAACTAAAAATATTCTACTTGTAGCCTATATTCAAGTAGAAAATTTTTTTCAACATATTGCCTTTACATGAGGCTTAATGTATCAAAAACTGTGAAAGTTTCCTTTGATGTAACCATTGTGACTAAAACCCTAAGCAGGGCAGAAGGTTCTGTTTAAAATACACTGAACTAGGTAGTAAGAGAAACTAACTCCCATCAGGTCCTATTTGATGACTCTCATTTTGTCATCTTGTTTCTAAAAACAAAAACAACAAAAATCTATTCCATTTTTCATCTGGAGGGAAAAATGGCTTTGTTTTATTCCTTGTTCAAAGTCTAAGTTTGAAGTGACTCTTCATCAAGAATACTATCATCCTGCAGGCATTATTTTGAACTCAAAAGAAATCAGGGTCCATGTTCTTGAGGTCAAATCACTAACTACAGAGGACTTCCCAGCAGAGCAAAGCCCATACTATCTGCCACCCAGAGTTCCACCCTTTGACACCCATTTGATTCCAACCTTCTTGCTGAAAAACTGCCATAGAATTAGAATCGGATCAATCAAGAGAGGTCACTTGCCTGAACTACTCAAGCAAGACACACACACAGCAACCAACCTCCACCAGAGGATTTTCAGTGACAGGGAGCTCACGAGGTCGTCTATTCCATCCCCATCTAAAAGCTCTTCCAAAATCTACTGCTCTGTTAACTCCCTGGTTTTAGTTTAAGGTGGTAATTGTTACACAAGATAAGCTGCAGGTATATGTCTATTTTACTTTAAGTGTTTTTATGTTTAAAAATCTTTTATATTCAGTCATAAAATGATGTCTTTAAAAGTATATGCATGCTTAAACTAAACTAAAATAAAAATTCTCCTAACAAATGATTAGAATAGCTACAGCTTTATAATATGATTGAGAATCAACTTTCAATAATTTTTTTTAAAAAGGAAGTAAAAGCAACGTACTATGGGCTTTCAAGGAATATCATTTACTCTATCAGTAAGTAGCATATAGAGACCACTGTTCTGGAAAGCAGAAGAGCTAGAATCTAGTCTCAGCTTTGTCATTCACTAGCTGTGTGGCCCGGGACAAGTTCCTTAATCTCTCTGGAGCTCAAATACCTCAAATCAGGAAAGTAAGCCAGAAAATGGTTAAACTGTTTCTCTTCCAATACTGTGATCCCTTTCCCAACCCAGCCAAAGAAAAAGCTGAAAAATGCTAGACTTTTACAAATGGACAGTATGAAATGAGAAAATCAAGATAAAGTAAACATAAAACTGCTTATGTTCCTAGTAACCTGCATAGGGTATAAAAGAATTAACAAGTCAGTTAAAGAATAAAACTTAACATTAAAGTAAGGAGCTACACTGAAATGGGGCAAAGATTTGATATATGGGAGACCTTCTGAGACTACTGAAAAATCAATTTAACAGACATTAATCACTACCACGCTTAAAGGGCCTGCCAAGCACTACAGGGACATAAAGATAAAATAGCTATCATGAGCCCTCAAGGAAGTGGTGAGACACAAATACACAAGAAATTAGAAACAAATGAAGGCACATTTAGGGGACTGAGTGATTAGTGAACATTAGAAAACCTTACTCACTTCACTGCTATAATCCCAAGAAACAGGAGAGAAAACAGGATAGGAAGGAAAGGATTCTGTATTGATCTGAAAGAAGAGTGGAAAGTTATAAAGGCAAAAATGGAAATAAAACCATACTTCATAAAACACGGCTAGAAATATCAATCACCCAGCCACCTGAGTTCATACTTATACTGCCAGCAAGGGAGGAGGAAAAAGAACGAAAACCCATGCCAAGAATCCAATCTAATGATTGAATCTCTATGAAAAAAAGAGTATGGGTGTCATCACCTGAGAGAAGGGACCTATGTTTGTCTTATCAAAGTCATCAGGACCCTGGTGGACCAAAGAGCATGGAGTCTATCAGAAGCAAAGATTAAAGTCTTAAGTGTCTCTTATAGATCATCTTCCCTGATTCAAGGAAATCTCTAAGATTAAAAGACAGAAACGAAAAATACCTGACTAGGGTAAGGAGATTGTCCTCCAGGATACTGAGAAGGCATCGCTCCCCCAGGAAAACCACCTATTTATTAAGAAAAATACAACAAACAGGTATTAACTATCTAATTTTTCAAAACAGCACTGATTAATTATGAATATGGAAACATATGAGAACACTCACACTTATGTTATTCACTAGAATAATTTTTAAGTATCATGATATACTGAGTCATAAAACAACTTTGGTCACAAGGACCTTTAAAAATATTCCATGTTGTAATTTCTTAAAAACAATTTAACACACTTTCTTTAAAAATAATACTTTAAAAAGAAGAACAAAATAGTTGAACCAGATTAAATTCTGATTCTGTTTGGAAAGGATGGCAGCACATGGTTCTGGGCTCATTCCCTTCGTGTTACATGAATGACAGAGAAATTCCTAAAGGTTTTTTTTTTTGGCTTCAGGAGAGATAATTTTTTTAATTGAAAAAAACAGGTCCTTATTTCCATCTTATGACTAAACCTTTTTTATCAGATTAGTACCTTTTCATGAAAGCAGGTAGTACCTAATAAGTATTTAGTATAAACATTTACTAAAGATGATCCCAAACACAAACTAAGTTCTTTCAATGGCAACTGAAAAATTCAAAATATCAAGCCATCGTGCCTCTCTGGACAATTGATACCTACCAGGTAGCGGGACCTGTGCTGGGCCACCCCCATAAGACTGTGTAGGTGGCTGTGGATAACCAGAAAAGCCTGCTCCACCTGGTGGGGCTCCAAACCCTTGGCCTGGAAGAAGAACAAGAGAGAAAAATAAACTATGGTGACAGGCCTCATGACTGAAGTGAAAACTTTACAAATAATAAAAGAAAAACATTCTATAATGCTACAGCAGCAGTACCTTTGGTCTAAATTCAACTTATCAACAACTCCTTCCCCATTAAAAATACATTTTAAAAAATGTTACTTCTTTCATTTGCCCTAATGACTTACAGTATAAAAGTGCTAAGTTTTTTTTTTTTTTTTTGTTTACATCTTGTAGACAGAGCTGTCCTAAGGTCACAATCATGCTAAAATCAAATGTCTCAATCAGTTCTTAAGATTACAAATTATCAAGCGAACCATTAGTCCTTTATGACCATGAGATTTATTCTAATTCCTTCACGACAGAATTTTGGAGATTGCTCCTGATAATTCTCCAGCTTTCATGCCTCCTCAGAATCTTTATCCCTCTATCTTGCCAGCTAAGTCCTTACTATCTAAGGTAGGAAGCAGGCTAAGAGCAACTCTGATTTCATACAAAACAAGCAGGAACAAAAGGATTAAAGAGACAAGTAAAGAAGTGTTACACTACTTCCACAACCCACAACTCACCTCCAGGATAGGATGGAGCTCCGCCGGGCTGTGGGGCGCCAGGATAGCCTCCAGGGGCTGGATAACCACCAGGGGCAGGGTAGCCTCCAGCTCCTGGGTAGCCACTACTTGGTGCTGGTGGGTGGCACCTCCTCCCATTGGAGGAAAACCACTAGGATAAGGATACTGACCAGGAGGCGGGAAAGAGGACTCCTGACCCGTAGGCTGAAAAACCAGAAAAGTTTTCAAATGAATGTGATCACTGAGAAACAGAACCTATCTAAGAAAACAGAGATAACTGTTTAGGTCTGGCTGATTCTTTTACATATTAAAAAGACCATTAGAAGTCCTGGTATCTCATATTAGTTTATCAGTATAGTAGTTTGTCAGGATACCTATCTGTCAGAATTCAGTTTAATGTAAATGTACCTGTGTTAGGCAAGAACAGTCTGTTTCTCTATTTGGGAGTGTCTCGTTTCAAACCTCAAGGCTTCATGAACAACTAGCAAAGCTCAGTATAGTTTCTTCATTTTCCTGGCACCCGGAAATATGGGAAAGATCTGCCTCTCTACCCTAAAGAGAAGAACTCATGGCTTTCTTGTAATACACCTGGACCGGTGTATAACAGAAAGAATTAAAAAGTGACCTGAGCACATACTAGGTGTGCCATTTTGGACCTCAGTTCAGATCACACAATGTCTAAGTCTGAAGAGACTGCTGTTTTTTAGTTACTAAGTCACGTCCAACTCTTTGAGACCCCATGGACTAGCTGCCAGGCTCCTCGTCCATAGGATTTCCCAGGTAAGAATACTAGAGTCAGTTGCCATTTCATTCTCCAGGGGATCTTCCTGACCCAGGGATTTAACCCATTTCTCCTGCTTGGTAGGTGGATTCTTTACCACTGAGCCACCTGGGAAGAAGCCCAAAGAGACTGTTACACGTTCACTCAACTTTTCCCAGGCCACAGAGACTACATTTCCCAGGACCTCCTTATGGTTAAATAGGACCAGATGACTGAATACTGGTAAAGGACTGTGGACAGAAGTAATGTACACAACTTCCAGCCTGGTCCCCATGACTTCCTGCCCAATCCTTTAAGATCTTTCTTCCTCTCTCATTTCCTTCATCTGCCAGCTGGAGGCAAAGAATCCAGTGGAAGACTCCAAAGCAATAGAGGATGGTAGGTAGAATCAAGATACTAAGGCAACAGAGGCTAGAAGGAGCCTGAAAACCCACAAGATGAAATGGAACAAAGTCTCTTAGCTCCCTACCACACACTTCCCCCATCATCCCCACCACGGACTTCGAGGAGACTGGAGTAAGCAAGAAATAGGTTTTTATTGCATTGAGCCATTGGGATGTTGAGATTGTCTGTTTTAGCATTAGCCTATACTGACAGAAATGGTTGCCAGAGTCCAGTTTAGTACATAGGGACCTGGGAACATAGTTACAAATTTCATTTCTCTTATGACAAATTTAAGAGGACTATATATTTACTTTACACACAGGTACACATATTGTCACTAATCCATATAGGCCCCTCTTTCTATTTACCCAGAAGTACAAAGAAGCCCTACATACTTATGAGCATAAAACTGAAATACACTAACCTCAGCTATGAGGTTAGTCCTCAGAACAATATAGATAAACAACAAAGTAGAACTTGGTGGCACATTTATAACATGTACTCAGAATACTAAAAGTCTCAGAACTACAAATCCAGGGCCCTCTAATCCACTGCAATTTGTGTTCTCTGAGTCAAGCCCTTCTTAATTATTTTAAACATCCAACACAAAGGTTAAAAACCAGTGACTCACAGGATGGATTTAGTTTACATACATGTTGTATTGAATCATACAGAACTTAACATTTTAAAATATGCATTTCCCAATTCAAAAAATGGCAAGTTTCATATAAAATCTAGATTGTTGGCTTTACTTAAAGAAATGGAATATCCAGCAACACTGAATCAACCTCCTTGTATGGCCACAACAGGCTGAAGTGGACTAACAGGTGCCTTTCCATAGGTGACGCAAGTCCTTGTAGTCCCTCCACAACCCTGCCTTCACTCACGTACTCTACTCAGTACTTCTGGCTGTTTGAATTTAATACTCCTGCTCTAGCATATTTGTAAGATCTGTCATGGGCTGGCTAGTCCTATACAACACCTGTTCCCAGGGCATGAGCTATTTTAGTATCATGAGTGGCAATACTTACGGGATATCCAGGGAAAGGTGGATAGCCTGTGGGCGGATAGCCTGGGTATGACATTCTGTAACAACAATAAGAAACGTCCTCTGTAATTTCCTATAAGGAATAAGGCCTTCAAAGATACACACTGTCACAATTTAAATCAAATCACATCTTCTAAAAGAGTCTTTCAGGCAGGCTGGTTCAGTAGTTCTAAGATGGGGCCCAAGATTCTGTATTTCTAACTACCCTTCCAGGTGATGCTACTGCTGCTGGTCTGTGAATAATATTTTGATATCAGAATATTTAGGTATTTCTGAATCTACCATTTAATTTGTCAAGTTTATCAATATGTGTTTTGGCTCTTCTCCCTAGTACAGCTATAAAAGATTTGTATTTCTCTTTTATCAAGACCCCAAACAATGACATATACACACTAATATGTATAAAATAGATAATAAAGACCTACTCTTTAGCGGAGGGAACTTTACTCAATACTCTGTAATGGGTTATATGGGAAAAAAATCTAGAGTGGGTATATGTATAAGTGATTCACTTTGCTATACACCTGAAACTAACACTAATATACACAATACTGTAAATCTATACTCCAATTAAAATAAAAAGATCCCAAACAAATCCAGTTCAACATTTACAAAAACCCATAATGTAATAAGCACTGTTCTAGGTGCTGATAAAGAGATGAGAGGGGCAGGGGAAGTAGCCTGCCTTTTGAATATATAGTATAGGAAAATTAGAAAATAAATTTAAGTTATTATTGTGTCCCTTATGACATAAGCACAATACAGAAGCTAAAAACTTGCTAAATTGAAAATGAGTAGGCATATATCTAGTGGAAGTTAAAAATTATTAAGAAAGATAATAAGAATACTGATTCAGACAGTTCTAAAGCAGTCATTTGGGATCCAAAGACCTGGACGCAAAGGATGTTAAATCATTTTTTTTTCTTCTTCTTCAAGCCCAGTTGATAGAAGGAGTAAAGGACAAGCAATACCATCTAAGAACAGTCAAATAGATCAAGGGTAAAGGAGGTCAGGTTCCAAAGAAAAAGTCTGAAAATAATTTATGGGAGAAATTAATAATAATTTTAAAGACAACAAGAGTTATAGCACCAAAGACTACATAAGCTATTTAAATTTCTAAATCTCAGGAACTGTTCCAGTGACAAAGTCTTATTTCTACAGTCTAAAACTACTACATTAAGTCTCACCTTTAAGGGTTCTAGAGGAATTATGCCAAGAAGAGTTTCGGAACAGAATGAAGATAAATACTATCTGCATATAAGAAAACAAAGCAACTTTAAGAAAGTGAATTTGGGTACATTTTAAAGAATAATAATATAAAAGAGTAGAATGCAATGCCATTTCCAGGGTGTACTTTATAAAAATACCTACAAAAATGCAAAATTATTATACATACAAAGCTATTCATTAGAGCACTATTTGTAACAAAAAAGGTTAGGGAATTCCGTGGCAGTCCAGTGGTTAAGATTCAGCACTTTCACTGATATGGCGTAGTCAGGCAACTAAGATTTCACAAGCCATGCAGTTTGGCCAAAATAAAACATTAAAAACAACCTAAAAGACCATTAATAAGGGACAGCGAAAACAGATTACGGAAAGCCATACAATAAAATGTTAGGCAACTATTAAAAATGAGCAGCTCTCTTATATGTATGGCTGAGTTCCTTTGCTGTCTACCTGAAACTATTATATTGTTAACCGGCTATACTCCAATACAAAAGAAACAGTTTAATAAAAAACATGAGCAGCTCTCCTTTTATTCATATATGAAACCATCTCTAAGTCATATTAACTGGGAAAAAAGCAAGATGAAAAACTGCATAGATAATTTGCAACCAAATGTGTAAGACATACAGTTATTTGTATATAGAGAATATCCTGGAAAGTAGACTCAACAAAGTAGGAAACAGTACTTCTGGAGAGAACTAGAGCATAATGAGACTTGTCAATGTAGCTATAGACCTTCTGGAATTATGCATGTATCATCTATTTCAGATTTTAAAAGCTTTTGTACAAAGCTTAAACAAACCCAAGGGTGACTCAACGAACTATTCAACTTTGCCCAAAGAATAGACTATACTAGTAAACCACAACTTTTACTTCCTTTTCAACATTCTTAGTCAGCAACTACTTTTAAAAGACTAGAAAAGCATTCCTGGTTCTCCAAACCATCTCCACCCAGTGAGTCAACTACTAAAAGGGTTGGGTCTCACTAGGCAAGTCTGAGATGGCATGAAGCCCAGGAACACAGGAGGTAGCTGTTCCAAATTTATGAAATAATGAAACAAAACAGGAAGGGTGAATGAAAATGGCTAACAGTAGATACTACAATTTTCCAAAATCTGCCTCTTGATTGGGAAGGACCATTTAAATCTGTCAGCAAGGGCTCTTTGATAAAGAATTGGAGGCAGGACTAGGCTCTGGCATGGACAGGGTGGGCAGACACCACCAGTGAGGACTGAAAGGCTTCGGTTTGCAGTAGTTCTACCTCCTTATCTAGTACTTGAAACCCCTTCCCTGACTGGTAGGTAACGTATTATACTCATTATCTAATTACTTTATCAGATCAGTTTTCCCCGCCAACTGACAGAAATTGAGGAAGTTTAGAGGCAATTGGACGACTTCCTTTCATTTCTGTCACTTTATGGTGGACATCAGCCATCATCTTCTGTAGAAGAGTTCACCCAGGTTAGGCTCAGATCCGCATAGGTTTGCTGCCGTTTAGGGACTAGGAATCAAATCTGGAATGCTACTTCCTACAACAGTTTCCAAGAATTATAAACCGGGGCCAGTGTACAATTTCAGGCTTCCGCCTTCGTCCTAGGGCTCACTAAGCAAAGTAAAAATTTCCCGTTTCCCTATATTTGCTGTGTCATCAAGAAGTCTAGACGGACTTAGCTGCTCTCTGGTTTTCCTACTCAGCTCTCCTAGAGGGCCGCTTGAGCAGGGCCATCCTCTGGCCTCCGTCCCTCCACCTGTGGTCCACCTGCCTGCGCCGGAGGCCCTCACTGCTCCCTAGGATCCCCAGACAGAGGAGGGGCAGAGACAGCGGGCGAGCAGGACTTCCCGTGGTCTGGCCACCTCGCCGGCCCCGCCCGAACGTCCCCACCGCCCGGGTCCCAGGATGCGCGCACCGGCTCGCCGGCCACCCCTGGGCCTACAGGCCCCTCCAGCCTCCCCCGTCCCCCTCGCCGGTTCGAGGCCGCAGGCGGGGCCCCGCCCACTCCCGGGTGGCGGGCCACGGAGCTGGGCGGGGCGAGGTAACCGAGGGGCTGAGGGGTTGCCAGGGTAGGGGGGGCCGTTCCTCACCTGACCCCGCGGAGCAGCGTCACGGCCCAACCTGGTCCGGAGCAAGATGGAGCCGGGGGCGGGTCCGGGAAGGGCGGGGCGCCCCCGGCCGCCCACGGAGCCCGTTGGGGCCGCAGCCGCGGCCGGGAACGCCTCTGGGGTAGGACAGGGCGGTGCCGGCGGGGCCCGTCCGGGCGATTTGGGACCCCGGCTCGGGCTTTCCCTTCGACCCCGCGTCGCCGCTCCACCTGCGAGGAGGAGGTCCCTTCGGGTGCACCAGCCGGTTTTATCACAGTTCCTTCTGGGCTCTCTCAAGCCCTTTGGGAAACTGAGGCGGTTCTGAGGCATCCTGGAGCCCCCTCAGTGGAGGGCGGCAGAAGCCTTGAGACTGGAGACCAGGGGCAGCCTCTCTGCCTGATGTACAGTCCTCTCTGGTTATCTTCTAAGGACAAGAATGGTGTCTTTTAATAGTGCCTTGTGAAATGAATATTCGTGGGGATCCTAAATAGCGGGAACACGAGATTCATTAATCAAAACCACTCCAGAAGGCAGTTGTTAGGTGATTCTAGGCTCACCTCACACCAGAGCCCTATCGAATTACACACTAGCATTAAACATTTGAGGCCATTTCAAGGCCCAAAGCAGTATTTTAAACTCATTAGTTAGTTCAGTCGCTCAGTCGTGTCCAACTCTTTGAGACCCCATGAATCGCAGCACGCCAGGCCTCTCTGTCCATCACCAACTCCCGGAGTTCACTCAGACTCACGTCCATCGAGTCCATGATGCCATCCAGCCATCTCATCCTCTTTCGTCCCCTTCTCCTCCTGCCCCCAATCCCTCCCAGCATCAGAGTCTTTTCAAAGTACTGGAGTTTCAGCTTCAGCATCATTCCTTCCAAAGAAATCCCAGGGCTGATCTTCAGAATGGATTGGTTGGATCTCCTTGCAGTCCAAGGGACTCTCAAGAGTCTTCTCCAACACCACAGTTCAAAAGATCAATTCTTCTGCACTCAGCCTTCTTCACAGTCCAACTCTCACATCCATACATGACCACAAGAAAAACCATAGCCCAAAAGTTTATATTCCAAAGCAACAAAAAGACAGCTAGCTACCTTTTACAGTGGTTCTCAAACTGTGGCCCCCGACTGGCAGCTGCCACATTTCCTGGAAACATGTTAGAACCACAAGTTATTGGGCTCCACCTTTGACCTTCTGAATTAGTTTAATTCACTTCAAGAGTTTAGAGGTGAAGCTTGGCAGTTTGTTTTCACAAGTCCTCAAAGTGGGTCTATGCACACTAAACTTCGAGAACCATCCAAGGCTTCCTCATGGAGGTGGGATACGGTAGATGAAATTTTTAAGTGGGAAGGGCAAAATATGCATGGCCCTAAAACAGGAATGAAATGTAAGGTACTTGAGAAAGGTCACTGCCAAAATTTAAACAATACTGCACAACTCTCTGGGAACCCAGCATTAATTTCCCAGTTCCCACCAGTTTGTCTGGCAAACATTGGGCAGTTTTGCCCAGTCTGCCTGGAGACCTCTGGAATCTCAGCATTCCATAACAAGGGTGTCCTTACTTCTCCTTGCTCTATATTACTATTTATACCTTGCTGATCTCATCCTTGCCCTTCCCTCTGCCCTATCACCTTGAGAGGTTATTTTCCAAGCCTATTTCCAGCCCACTTTCCTGAGCTATAGGCCCAAATATCCACTAGCCTATTCAGGCAGTACTGCTGGATTTTCCACTTCATCCTTTCAGTTCATCCTTCTTTCTTGACAAGGCCTTCTAGGATCAGAGGTCCTTTCTTCATACTGCCTCTCCCTAGAAAGCACTGCATGCCTTCCAACAATTATGAACCTATTAAGATTCAATTCAAAGATTACCCATCTCCTTCCTGCCTCAAGCAGCTTTTCCTGACCTTTTCCTTTTCCTTACCTTCTCTTGGGTAGACTCCCTTTGTTCACCCAACGAAACTTTTTGTAGATAGTTGCTATGGCACATTTAACAGTAGTCATAGCATACATTTACCTTACCTGTATTTTACCACATAAACTTAGCAAAAACAAAATAAAACACCTCTGAAGGTCATCAATTGCTCCAGACTTCATGTGAAACAGGAGCCATTTTACTTCTCCTAATGGGGCTTCCCTGGTGGCTCAGAGGTTAAAGCGTCTGCCTGCAGTGCAGGAGACCAGGGTTCGATCCCTGGGTCGGGAAGATCCCCTGGAGAAGGAAATAGCAACACACTCCAGTACTCTTGCCTGGAGAATCCCATGGATGGAGGAGCCTGGTGGGCTACAGTCCACGGGCTCACAAAGAGTCGGACACTTACTGAGCGACTTCACTTCAATGTGAATATGAGTTGGCTTAAAGCTCAACATTCAGAAAATGAAGATCATGGCATCTGGTCCCATCACTTCATGGGAAATAGATGGGGAAACAGTGGAAACAGTATCAGACTTTATTTTTTGGGCTCCCAAATCACTGCAGATGGTGACTGCAGCCATGAAATTAAAAGACGCTTACTCCTTGGAAGAAAAGTTATGACCAATCTGGATAGCATATTCAAAAGCAGAGACATGACTTTGCTGACTAAGGTCCATCTAGTCAAGGCTATGGTTTTTCCTGCGGTTATGTATGGATGTGAGAGTTGGACTGTGAAGAAGGCTGAGCACCAAAGAATTGATGCTTTTGAACTGTGGTGTTGGAGAAGACTCTTGAGAGTCCCTTGGACTGCAAGGAGGTCCAACCAGTCCATTCTGAAGATCAGCCCTGGGATTTCTTTGGAGGGAATGATGCTAAAGCTGAAACTCCAGTACTTTGGCCACCTCATGCGAAGAGTTGACTCATTGGAAACGACTCTGATGCTGGGAGGGATTGGGGGCAGGAGGAGAAGGGGATGACAGAGGATGAGATGGCTGGATGGCATCATGGACTCGATGGACGTGTCTGAGTGAACTCCGGGAGTTGGTGATGGACAGGGAGGCCTGGTGTGCTGCAATTCATGGGGTTGCAAAGAGCTGGACACGACTGAGCGACTGAACTTAACTGAATGTGAATATTCTTAAAAACACACAGCTTTTGTACAGACAGAACAGTAATTTTGTCCCCAGTGGGACATTCGGTGAAGTTGGGAGATGTTTTGGTCACAACTAGGAGAAGGGTTTTATTAAAATCAGTGGGGAGACGCCAAAGATGTTACATTCTACAATGCACTGGGCTCCCTCCTACAACAAAGAATTATTCAGCCTGACATATCAGTAATATTGACATTAAAAAAACTCCTTGAGTTAGACTGATCTTCCTAAATAATGGATTTGATCATATAATTTCTTTGATTAAACTCTACTAGCTTCCCACTGAAAGCAGAATAAAATCCAAACTCAAATAGCCACAGTCTATTATGCCCCATATAATCTGACCCCTCCCTACCTTGCTGACTTCATTCCTCTTCATCTACCTTCTCAAGCAGTAAACTCTGATCAAAATGACCTTCGGTCTAAACATACCAGCCTTATGACCAAACACACCAGACATTCTCAGGATCTTTGCACTTGTTACCGCTCCTACTTAGAATGTTTTCCGTTGTATATCTCAAATATCATCCATCTCAGAAAGGTACATATTCCCTGAGAACTGTAGCTTAAGTAGCCCCACGGCCACTAACACCACCACCAGTTAAACACACTGATTACCCTATTTAATTTTCTTTGTAGCACTTAAAAGCAGATCAAGTTCTTTTTTTTTTTTTTTGAAGGGTAATTTATTTTTTTTTCTTTTTTTAAATTAAATTTATTTTTTTAATTACAATACTGTATTTGTTTTGCCATACATTGTCAAGTTCTGTATTTACTATTTGTCATCTCCCTCTGCTGCCCTCAGAATGTAAGCTCCTTGAGAACAGGGATATCTCTAGTGACTAGAAATAAATTTTCAATAAATCCTTTGCTGACTACAACAGGGGGCCCCCAAACTCAAGCCAATTATTTCATCCAGTGATCAACTAAAGTTTTTTTCCCCAATAATGGAGGAAAAACTGATTCTGATAGACTTGTTGAGAGAAAGATAGGTTGGAATCCATAAGTGTTATCCTAAGGGAATTTCAATGTAGTTTTGAAAATACAGATTTACTTCATATGCTGACTTTAGAAAATATAACTCATTATATGCTCCTGCTTTTGTCAGTCTTCTAGCAAACTGTACACACTTTAAGGGCAAAAGAAAACTTAGAATCCTCAGCATTTAGCATGAAGTGAAGGCATTTTCCACACTTTATTGTGATCCACACATTCAAAGGCTTTGGCATAGTCAATAAAACAGAAATAGATGTTTTTCTGGAGCTCTCTTGCTTTTTCGATGATCCAGCAGATGTTGGCAATTTGATCTCTGGTTCCCTCTGCCTTTTCTAAAACCAGCTTGAACATCTGGAAGTTTACGGTTCATGTATTGCTAAAGCCTGGCTTGGAGAATTTGAGCATTACTTTACTAGTGTGTGAGATGAGTCCAATTATGCAGTAGTTTGAACATTCTTTGACATTTGCCTTTCTTTGGGATTGGCATGAAAACTGACCTTTTCCAGTGCTGTGGCCCTGCTGAGTTTTCCAAATTTGCTGGCACATTGAGTGCAGCACTTTCACAGCATCATCTTTCAGGATTTGAAAGAGCTCAACTGGAATTCCATCATCTCCACTAGCTTTGTTCGTAGTGATACTTTCTAAGGCCCACTTGACTTCACATTCCAGGATGTCTGGCTCTAGGTGAGTGATCACACCATCCTGATTATCTGGGTCATGAAGATCTTTTTTGTATAGTTCTTCTGTGTATTCTTGCCACCGCTTAATATCTTCTGCTTCTGTTAGGTCCATACCCTTTCTATCCTTTATCAAGCCCATCTTTGCATGAAATATTCCCTTGGTGTCTCCAATTTTCTTGAAGAGATCTCTAGTCTTTCCCATTCTGTTGTTTTCCTCTATTTCTTTGCATTGATCGCTGAAGAAGGCTTTCTTATCTCTTCTTACTATTCTTTGGAACTCTGCATTCAGATGCTTATATCTTTCTTTTTCTCCTTTGCTTTTCGTTTCTTTTCACAGCTATTCAAAAGAGATGGGAATACCAGACCACTTGACCTGCCTCTTGAGAAACCTGTATGCAGGTCAGGAAGTAACAGTTAGAACTGGACATGGAACAAGAGACTGGTTCCAAATAGGAAAAGGAGTACGTCAAGGCTGTCTGTTGTCATCCTGCTTATTTAACTTCTATGCAGAGTACATCATGAGAAACGCTGGGCTGGAAGAAGCACAAGCTGGAATCAAGATTGCCACGAGAAATATCAGTAACCTCAGATATGCAGATGACACCACCCTTATGGCACAAAGTGAAAAGGAACTGAAGAGCCTCCTGATGAAAGTGAAAGAGGAGAGTGAAGAAGTTGGCTTAAAGCTCAACATTCAGAAAACAAAGATCATGGCATCTGGTCCCATCACTTCATGGGAAACAGATGGGGAAACAGTGGAAACAGTGTCAGACTTTATTTTTGGGGCTCCAAAATCATTGCAGATGGTGACTGCAGCCATAAAATTAAAAGACGCTTACTCCCTGGAAGAAAAGTTATGACCACCTAGATAGTATATTCAAAAGCAGAGACATTACTTTGCTGACTAAGGTCCATCTAGTCAAGGCTATGGTTTTTCCTGTGGTCATGTATGGATGTGAGAGTTGGACTGTGAAGAAGGCTGAGCACCAAAGAATTGATGCTTTTGAACTGTGGTGTTGGAGAAGACTCTTGAGAGTCCCTTGGACTGCAAGGAGGTCCAACCAGTCCATTCTGAAGATCAGCCCTGGGATTTCTTTGGAGGGAATGATGCTAAAGCTGAAACTCCAGTACTTTGGCCACCTCATGCGAAGAGTTGACTCATTGGAAAAGACTGTGATGCTGGGAGGGATTGGGGGCAGAAGGGGACGACAGAGGATGGGATGGCTGGATGGCATCATGGACTCGATGGACGTGAGTCTGAGTGAACTCCAGGAGATGGTGATGGACAGGGAGGCCTGGCGTGCTGTGATTCATGGGGTCTCAGAGTTGGACACAACTGAGCAACTGAACTGAACTGACGTATTCAGTAATATACCATTTATTAAATACACACTATGTGCTAGGTACTGTGTTAAGCACTTAACAAATATTCTCACTTTTATACTATGATTTAAAAAACTGGTTTTTGGTAACAGCTTCATTTTACTTCACTGATACCAAGTGTACAGTTTAATGGTTTTCAATATAGAGTTGTACCATCACCAGAATCAATTTTTGCATCACCCCCAAAAATAAACCTCATAGGTTTTACGAATCATCCTCAATACTCTCATCAGTCATTTTATGCTGCCACTAATCTACTTTGTTTCCACAGATTTCCCTACTCTCAACATTTTATATAAATGCACTCAGACAATATGTAGTCTTTTATGACTGGCTTTTCACTTAACATGAAGATGGATGAATGTGTTTTCCAAGTTCATCCATGTGAAGCATAAATTAGTACTTCATTCTGGTTGTTCAGTCACTGAATCATGTCCAACTCTTTGCAACCCCATGGACTGCAGCACACCAGGCTTCCTTGTCCTTCACTATCTCTTGGAGTTTGCTCAGACTCATGTCCATTGAGTTGATGATGCTATCCAACCATCTCATCCTCTGTCACCCTCCTCTCCTGCCCTCAACCCTTCCCAGCATGGCCAAATATTTCATTATATGTACATACCACATTTTATCTATTCACAAGTTCATGGACACTTGGGTTATTTTTACCTTTTGGCTATTATGAATAATGCTGCTATGAACATTTGTGCACAAATGTTTTCATTTCTCAGGAGTACATACCTAGGAGCAGAATAGCTGGATCAAATGGTAACTCAATGTTTAACTTATTGAGAAATTGCCAGACTGTTTTCCAAAGTAGGGGCACAATTTTACATCCCTACAAGTAGTGTATGAGGGTTGCAATTTCTCCACATCCTCATTAACACTTATCTTTTTATTGTTGTTATCCTTGCAAAAGAAGTGCTTTTTTAATTGTACAAATACAAATTTCTTTTGATTTGTATTTCCAGATGACTAATGATGTTGAGCATCTTTTCATGTCCTTATTGAGCATCTGTGTATCTTTGGAGAAACATCTATTCAGATCATTTTCCCATTTTTAAATTGAGGTTTCTGTCCTTTTATTATTGAGTTCTAAGAGTTCTATATAATATTCTGGATACAAGTGGAGAGGTTGAGGTCTTAACAAGTTGTAGAAATGAATACTTAGGGAATATCCTAATCCTGAGAGTGTGATAAGAAATGGATGACAACAGTCAGGGTGTGGTACAGGGACAGGCCTAAAAAGAGAGCTGATGTTAACCACTCCTTTGGCAAGAGAGAAACCTCCAATCTTGAGATGGTCTATGTAGAAAAGTAACACTTGCCAGTGAATAGGAAATAAGATAAGACAAGTGATTTAAGAAGTCCCAAACTGAATTTATTGTGGTGTAGACCAAGTGATAACAAACTGCAGTATATACAGATACACCCTGGGATATCTAAAATACAACACAAGGGCAAAAAGTTGCTCGAAAGTTGCTGCTTCTGCTAAGTCGCTTCAGTTGTATCTGACTCTGTGCAACCCCATAGATGGCAGCCCACTAGTCTCCTCTGTCCCTGGGATTCTGTGAAGTTAGAGGTCCTCAAAAGAAACAGGAAAATGAGAAATATAACTTGAAAGAGCCAGGAAGTATAACAGTTTGCCAATCCTCACAACCTCCCCCATGCTCCCAACCACTTCTCTGAACTGCTCTTTCTTCCACCACTTCTAGTCATTAAGAAATCTGCATTTTTAGCCCAAACTGCTGTATAAGAAGAAAGTCTTTTCCGAAAGAGTAAGGTACCATTCTTCTCCTTGGTGCCATTGGTTCAAGTCAAAGGTATAACTTTCTCACGAAGGAAACTGTTAAGAACTTTATGGTCTACAAAGTCTTATATGAGGACCTTTTGCCATACACTAAATCTAGAATCTTGTCTCTAGAAGCAACATGTGGCTAACCTCTTAGAAATGAGTCACATGATACAGGAGCTCCCATTCAGCTTAGACGCTACCCAGATAAGAGAATTAGGTTTACGATATAGTAGATTTGAAAGCTGGCAACAATCTGGCATCAGCAGGTATTTCATCACAGCCTCTCCATTTTCTAGACATCCAGTTATGATCTGGCTCAGCTATTTATACCCTGCCATTTACTTTCTCTTCCAATTGCCTCTTATCCAGTTGGCAGGAGCTTCCAAGAAACATGATATAGTAGGCACTGCAGTAAACTGGCTGCTTGTTGGGGTTGGAGTAGACCTGTTCAGGTTTAAGGGACGCAAAAGGGTTGGCTCCATAGGCGGTGATGTGTATATCCAGGTCCACCAAAATCTGCAACGAGGCTGTCAATTCCTGATAGCTATGGAAGACAAAGAAAAAAAAATTGCTCTGCTGATTATGAAAAAGATAGAACTGCTCATTAACCCCCAAAATTACCTAAGGCTGGACTAAGGCAGTGGCCACCCCACTCCCGAATGTCTATACTACCTGCTCAATTAATTAGCATAGCACTTTGAAGGGATAAGAAAGCCAAGTATGTGAAGGAAGAAAATCCTCACCAGAAGGCAGAAGATAAGCAAGGGGGAGAGAAATGAGCTTATCTATAGAGATGTGAGTGAATCAGGGAGGTACGACAAAGAAAGGAGGTCAAAACCTGTAAACAGTAATCATTGTAGGGATCTCATAATCACGAAGTAGCAAGAGGGTGGGTAGCCAAGCCTCCATCAAGTCCGGGGAAGCATGGAAACCTATGGAACAAAATAAGATGGGAATAGAAAGGGGAAACACAAAGACAGACCCCAAACAACATAGTTCTATAACTGTGTCCACCCCTCACCTACAATGCTCATCTACCACCATCACCTACCCTAGATTCTTCAATGGAAAATTATGAACCAAAATAAAGCACATAATGATCAAACAGGGTCTTCATTATATTATGCTTAACCTGATCCAATGAAGAGGGCTCTAAAAGTACAAGGGCCAGGATGGAAAACTCCCAGAAGACTTGACCCCTTATCCCCCAAACCAATGGCTCTTACCTGGATGGAATGCCACCACCAAATCTGGATGGGCTATCTGCCCAGTCTCTATCTGCTCCTCCCAGAAGTCATGATAGAGGGCTTTATGGCCACTAAGCTGAACTGTGCCAGGTTCCAGGAGTGAAGCTGAGGCGCTCTGTGAAAAGCCAGCAGCCACATCTACACCCACCATGATTACATGGAGGCCAAGGTGTCCAGGAAACATGTAGCCAAGCTCATCATAGTCCCCAGGGCGAGTGAGGAATGTCTCTGCATGAGAAGCACCAACCACGTGCACTGTGCTTCCCCCAACCTTCCCAACATTTATTCCCAAGGCCCGAAGCCCAAAGCCCAGTGTCAAGGGCCGTGACAAGACATCTGTCAGCAACCGCTTCAAAGAGCCCTTCAGGACATCTGGGTCTGGTCTTGGCCGTCTTACACTGGACCACAGGGTGGTCATGGCCTGACTGTCAAGCACAGCATCCAGTGTGTCATCTAGCTGTGAACGTCGCATAGAAAACCAGGTGTCCCAACCCTGTACAACTTCAGTCAGCCACGTCCAAGGTCCTGAGGGTAGGACGAAATCACCTGCAGGAAAGGAGGAGTAAGAAATGATCTAATCTTTTCCTGTCTTCAATATTCCCTCCATGTTCTTTCTCCCAACCTGTCACCACAACTGCTACCCCACTCCCCTGTCCCATTCGGTTCCTCTTTTTTTTTTTTTTTTAAACAACATATGACCATTATGGCAGAGTTTCCAATACCGTCACTCTACCTGTGACCAGAAGCCATTCCATGAGACGGTCCACAGCTACAAGACGCAGTTCTTGACAAACCTTCCTGTGTGTTGGCCAGTCTGACCTCTGGCACTCTGGACCACAGTAATAGACATTTCTGCACCTGAGAGAATGAGCCCCAGAAATAGATGTTCCTATACCTCATAGGTGAATGGGGGACGCCTGGGCAAGGGAACTGATATTTCCGCACCTAGGAAGAAAGATCACTGGGTGAGGAAGATAGGGATGGGAACGACAGCTGCTGCACCAAATTTGGGGACTACGTTTGGCAGAGGAGGAAGGAGAGTGTGGGAATGCAATTTTTCTCTTGGATCAGAGTGACACTTCAGCCTCTATCTAGAACTAACTTTTTACATCTCTTATGGGGGGAGAAAGCCCACCAGGAGTTTGTAGCTGCCCTGCTATCACAGGTGTAGCTCCAACCTCTTCGGAACATATATGGTCTTAATACTTAAGTACTCAAGAGAAGAGAGGTAGAAAGGATTATATTCTCCTCTCTGTCTAATCTCCCCATACCAAAATAAACATGAACCTTATAAGCAACTCTTTTCTAATTTCTCTGTGGCCTAGATCAGACAAAATGAGGAATGAACCTAAAGTTACGAAGGTCTGAAATGTAGAAAGGTCTTATAAGTCTCAGACCTTTCTTTCTGCAATGAAGTCTTGGAACAGGATCATTCCAGAAGTCTCCCCAACCAGCTCCTAACTAATCACCTTTTGCAGTGCCGGAGGACCTTGGAGTCTGAAAGGCCACTAGGGAGTGTTTTACAGTAGGCACAGAATCGGAATGTGTCTTCCATCTTCTGGAACATTTCTTCAAGGCATCGATATCCAAAGCCTGACACTGGAGTACCCCCCGTCTAGCACCAACCTGCAGAGTACAGTATGGAGAAGGAATGGCAGCAGGAAAAATATCTCCAGTTCTCATGATACCTGCCCTGACTTCTATACATTTTCACCTTTCCTACTCCCATCATTTCTCATTTAAGCAAATTATGTTTCTTTTATAGTAGTAAAACTGGCACAATTTGGGATGAGAAAATCCCTCATTGCAAATACCCCAAGTTTGCCCAGCTATACTTCCTCTCTACCTTCTGCCAGAGACAATATATCACTCTTGCACAGAGCTAGTCACTCACTTGTATTCTTCATAGCTTTTCATATTCAGTTTTTGAAGGATCAGCTGGGATAGGCCAGGAACATTATTCTCCAAGAAGAAGAAGCCAAGTGTATCAATGCTAGGGCCAGGTTTAGGGAGGATCAGAGGCGCAGGAGCCACAATTGTAGGTGGGGTCTCAACCACAGGAGCCACTGATGAGGGGGTTTTCCTGTGCTTTCGTCGTCGGGACCGTGGAGCCATGGCTTGTCCAATAATACCTGGGGACTACATGGAGAACAGATATGGAATAGAAGTTTGTAAGTTGGACACACATGATGTGTTTTCATATGTTTGACCTTTTATTTGTCATTCTAGTCTCTCAGGCCCAGGTAACAGTAAGATTTATTTCATATCTACTGATTATTGATCAGCACATGCAGTTGTAAAAAACAGACAATTTATTCTATGTAAATATAATTATGCATATATGTGTTATACATGAAGTTCTATATATAATATAGATGCTCAGAAAAAGTCTGGGATGGCTCATATAAAACTGATAACAGTTATTTTTCCTCTGAGAAGGGGCAAAGGCCCTGCAATGGGAACTAGGTCAATGAACTTTAGATTTATTTGCAATGTGTGACTTCTTATACAAAGAATATATTCATATGCTATTAGCGTGCTCCTAAAAATCAACTTAAAATAGAGGAAAAAGCAAGAAAGGTTTTGATTGTCCAAAACTACCATGTAATTGGAGAAATAATCAATCTAATCTAGTAGGAGAAGGAAAACATTCATTTTAAAAGACCTATCATCACATTTATAAGCAATAAACTCAAAAGTAGAAATCAAATGGATATAAAATGAGCACTAGCACTTACAATGCTGAGTTATATAGCTGGAGCAAGTTATACGTAGTATTAGGAAAATCTCCTGAAGAGATGAGTTCTGAAGTACAACCAAGCCCACACTGACCAACTACCTAGTGAGAACTCCATGAAATCCTCCTTTCCTGGCCTGTCTTCTTCTACTCCTTTAACAAGAACTGAGGAAATGAAATCATGAGACTATATTGAAAAAAATTAAAACACCCATTCATTCAATAAATACTTACTGATAAACAGATAAAATCATTCACAAAATACCATAACAGAAACAAATGTGAAAAAAATATACTGATCATTTAAATGTCTTATAGTAGGGTTAGATGTAAACTATAACAAAAGGCAGTGTATAAATCTTACAAGAAAAATGAAACTAAAAGCACTAATGGGAGATCAGAAGAGAGTCTCTTCAGTTGGTAAGCTACAGGCAGATTTTATGAAGCAGATAGCAGCTGGAATAGACCATTAAATATGGTGATATTTTGAATATACAAATACAGGGAAAGAGGAATTCTAAGCACAAAGAAGAGTATGAGCACAACAAATGTAGACGGGAAAATTCTGGGAACTGAGGACCTAGAGTGGTTTGAGTTTAATTAAGTGTAAAGATCTAACTGTAAGAGATAAAACTACAAAATCTTAGAAGAACAC
Organism: Nanger dama; assembly: GCA_917880005.1. Classification (NCBI taxonomy): domain Eukaryota; kingdom Metazoa; phylum Chordata; class Mammalia; order Artiodactyla; family Bovidae; genus Nanger; species Nanger dama. Next base: position 16,272,332 of record CAKJTW010000028.1, on the reverse strand, counting down.
AGGAAAACAGTTTCATGATATTGGATTTGGCAAGTTCTTGAATATGACACAAAAAGCACAAGCAATAAAATAAAAAGATAACTTGGAGTGCATCAAAATTTTAAAACTTTGTGCATCAAAGGACAGAGTGAAATGACAATCCACAGAATGGGAAAGAATATTTGTAAATCACATATCTGATGAGAGATTAATATCCTGAATATATGAAGAACTTCTAAAACTCAACAAACGGCTCAATTAAAACTGGGCAAAAGTCTTGAATAGTTCTCCAAAGAAAATATACAAATTGCCAATAAGCTTATGATGCTAAACATCACTAATCAAAAGCTAATCAAAACTGTGAGACAACACTTTACTCCCACTAGGATGGCTATTATCAAAATACTAGAAATTAACAAAAGTTTTGGTGAGGATATGGAAAAACCAGAACCTTCCTGCACTGATTGTAGGACAGCTGCTTTGCAAAACAGTATGGCAGCTCTGCAAAAAGTTAAATATAGAATTACTATATGACTCAGCAATTTTACTCCTAGGTATATACTCAAAATAACTGAATGCTGCTAAGTTGCTTCAGTCGTGTCTGACTCTGTGCGACCCCATAGACGGCAGCCCACCAGGCTCCACTGTCCCTAGGATTCTCCAAGCAAGAACACTGGAGTGGGTTGCCATTTCCTTCTCCAATGCATGAAAGTGAAAAGTGAAGTCACTGAGTCGTGTCCAGTTCTCAGTGACCCCTTGGACTGCAGCCTACCAGGCTCCTCTGTCCATGGGATTTTCCAGGCAAGAGTACTGGAGTGGGGTGCCATTGCCTTCTCCAATAACTGAATACATGCACACAAACAAATGCCTATACACAAATGTCCATAGCAGCACTATTCACAATAGTCAAAGGTAGAAACAAACTAAAGGTCCCCAAAAGATGAATGAATGAACAAACTGGGAGACATATACATACACACATACATACATATAAATTCAGCCATTAAAAGAAATGGATATTGATACATGCTACAATGTGGATAAATTATGCTAAGTGAAAGAAGCCAGATATAAATCAACACATTATATGATCCCAATTTTATGAAGTAGTAAGAATAGGTAAATCCAAAGACAGAAAGCAGATCCATGGTTGGTTGCCAAGGGCTGGGTAAAAGGAGGAATGAGGAATAACTGCTTAATGGTTATGGGTGTTTTGGGGGAAATGACGAAAATGTTTTAGAAATAGATAGAGGTGATGGTTGCACAATAATGTGAATGTACTAAATGTCATTTGATTGCTCATTTTAAAAGAATGAATTTTATGTGAACTTTACCTCAATTAAAAAAAAAAAAAGGTATCTATAAGAGCTTTTAAAGCTAAAAAGTTGTTTTGCTCCCCAAATAAAAATGCCTGTAGGTACAGGGAAATGACAGGATATGACAATGCTGACAGTGGCTGGTTTTACTATGAATGAGTTAACTATTAAAGTTCAAACCAAGAACTGTGTTCTGCTCCAAAATGGTCTAACACTGAATCCTTCTGGACCTGTTTTGTTGGGGAGAATGCTCATTCAGCTGAGATGTAGGTGGCAGAACAATCAAACAAAAACTCTCCCCAAATCATCCAGCTAACACACATCACTTTACAACATGACTCTTGTAAACCACTGTTCCCAGGCTAATGGAAGAACTAATTTGACTTCCTTTGTACTTTCTTTCTCTTCATCTTTTCATTCTACCCTTGCATCCTTTCCCCTCATTGCATAAATGAAGGAACAAAGTCCACAAAACAGAAATAACTAAGCTCATCTGCATATCATATCTTCTATATTCCCACCAATAAAGAAAAAATTAGACCTAAAGATAGTACATTATTTTAGGATTCTAGAGTCACCTCTCTTTACTAAAGGGTAGATGGAATTACCCTCACGCCTTAGGACCCCATTTCCAAAAACTGACCTGGCTTTTCCCTCCAATTTTAATCACCAAGCATTTGCTTCACTGGGATTCTCCTGAATCCCAGAATCACTGCAATTCTAGAATAAGTATTTATATGCTCTCTCTACTTAGACCCCTCTGGCAAGATCACCTTCTTAAACCTTGAAAGAATGGAATCTTCTTTATAGATATGGAGGAAAAGTATTTTTGAGAGTAATCAAGTCTTAATTCCAAAAGTAGTAAGAATCTTTCTGATATTCAACCAAAGGCCTTTATTCTGCAATAGAAGCCAATTAAGACCAGAAAGTGCTTATCTGCCGTTCCAGAGAGAGGGCCTTCCTGGAATGGAGGATTAACTCCAAATGAAGACTGTGTGGACCCGCTAGAAGTCAAGGGATCACAGAGTTTGGGGAGGTATGATGTTGGTGAAATCTTTGACGTTATACTTGCCTCCGTGTCTGGAGTGGGTTCCTGATACAAATGGACTAATTTTCTGGCAGGAAGATAAGAAGGTAGGAATGAGGAGCCAGATCTTTGTATTTGCATCTGTATATATCAACAGGCTCATGTCTGAGTTTATATACCCAGATACCCTGGTCCTAACTTTCCTGCAATGAGATACAGGATCCTTCACGTTTGGGGGTGGGGGGTAGGGACTGATCTGAGAGAAACAAAAGCAGTGACTTGGGCTCTAATTTATTTTCAGTATATAGAGAGAACACCAACACCAAGCACTGGAGAGGAGACATGAATTCGATGGCCTACAAAAACTTATTTCTCATCTATAATTCCCTAAAATATTACCTAGCCTATTCCCACACCTAGGTTTCCCATCTTCCCTGCTCCTTACCACCAACAGACTCAAATTTCACCAAATCATACTCATCTTTTCACCATCTCCAGACCAGTGAGGCTTATCTAATTTTCTCTAATTAACCAGCAAACAAAAAGTGTCTTTAGGGAGGTAAGGAAGAGAAGGGTAAGTGAAGCTAGTCACTGGGGATCCTCAAAAGGGGTTGGGAAAGAGAAAAAGGAGAAATACATTAGGAACATTGCTATTATGACCACATTTAGCTGCCTAATCAGTGATTAACACTCCCTTGGGTGATAAATTCTTTACTTAACTATAAACTAAGCAAGCAGAGGAGATGATGGAAAAGTAACTTACCCTGCTAAGCCCTCGGCTTCCTTCCTTCTCTCTTTCTTCCAAGTGAAGTGAATGCTTGATCTCCTCAGATTTAGGTTGTGGCTGATTTGCAGCTGTCCCTTCATATCACTTTCATTTGCAAACTGCTGAAATGCTGGGTCTCTGTGATTAGGTGTGCCCTGCCAACCAGACAGACAACACTGAATTCTTCCTAACGAGGCAAGCAAGGGCCTGGACCCCTGCCCATGGACTACTCTCTTTCTGACCTTCCTTCTCTGCCAAGAAGGCTCAGAACTCTGTCAACACTCCCAAGCTCACCAAAGGCCAAGAAGACTAAGGAAAGCTGAATCCTACTGCTTCCTGGACCTCTCTCACTAAGGCAACATTTCTGCTCCCAGTCCACAACATCAAGAATAAGCCCCGGGGGTTAGTTCAGAAGTCAGTATTTGATACACATTAGCACAGAGAAACAGGAACTCCTACAGTTCTAAGATGTCAATCTAGACCTAGGATGGGTTCTCTCAAGCCCAGAGTCCTTTTTAGCATAACAAACACTGTTCTAACTTGACAACTTAAGTACAAATACAATGCCCAGAAGAGAAGAATAGAAATAGTCATTCAATGGTAAACCAAGGGAAATCAGTTGTAGGAGAAACATCCAGAATTAATTTGTAAAATTCAATTTCCCTGAAAAGAGAGCAAGGCACTTTCTGAGATGTCAGCAGGATATTCCACCTGTTGATTTTAAAAGAGGAACAGTGACTTTCCTCATGGTCCAGTGGTTAAGACTCTGAGCTGCCACTGCAGGGGATGTGGGTTGGACCAACATGATGTGGCCAAAAAAAAAAAAGGGGGAATAAAATTTTCTGGGATATTAATGTAAGCAAGAGCAATATATCAATGACTAAAAACACACTATTTCTAGGAACAGAAAAAAAATAGAAAACAATCAACTCAAATATCTCATTCCTTCCTGTAATGGATGCTGATCCAGAGAACTTTTAATTCCACATTCCTAGCTCCTTGTCAGTTAGAGCTATTAAGCACCAGAATCTATCACAAGTTGCTAGTGGATGGTTCTGTATGACTCTAAGACCTGACTTTGCTCACATCTGGCCCCAGCTATGTCACTTACCTGCTTCTGTGAACATCATCAAACTAGGGAACAGAACCACTTGCAGTGAGGTCCTGGACCGTGGCAAGTAAATCTACATATGAACAGAGGCAGAGAGCTGATTCCAAGGAAACCTCAAACTGCAGAAGCACAAACTACAAGCAGGGAAGGTGGAAGAAAAGTGTTAAGGATGCAAAAAAAAATCACAAACAAACAAACCCATTACATAACATTATGTAGAAAAGCTGTGGAAAAGGAAAATCAGTTGCAATAGGCAAAAATCCTGAATAAAATAAGGATAATTCATTTTAAGCAAAGGTTTCAGGCCAATTTCAAATTTAACTGGTAGAGCATTTAAAGGTTTTGAGGTTTGTTAATGGCTAAACTGCAAAAGTCAAGAAGTCAGATCATCTTTTCTGACTCAGAATGTCATCTTTGAATGTAAAAGGAGATGATATATAGGAAAAATTTGATATTGAATAGTAATTTTACCAACATTACTACTATTCTGGTAGACATTTAAATTTACAATTTAGGAAGATCTGAACTTTTCACAACATGCATTCATCATCAGTTATGTTTTAAAAAAACTTTAAAAATACTTCTATAGTTCATTGTGAAACTAGTTAAAAGACAGACTAGAAAGAGTTTCCTATTCAACAAAGAGGAAAAGATCTGAGACACTGGGTGATAATATTCTACCACTCTTCATGTATACCACTTTTTCTGAATTCCATTCCTTCCTCTTATTTTCTTCTTTTTAACTTTTACCATTAACCCTAATTCTTCTGCTTTGCTAATGATGCTTCATGTTTACCTATGCTTCCATAAATAATATATAACCCTAGTGATGGACCTAAGGACTAAAGAAGTTAATACTACTTGATATATCAGTTAAGCTCTTAGTTTAGAAATGCTATTACAGCAAGAAGCTGTAATGATTAACAATTTGAGCTCTCTTTGCTACCAAAAATTAGGCAAGTATAAATATATTTCAATTTAATGTTTTATAATGTATCATAATTAATGCTGAAAACTGTAATTAAACTTCTTATAGTTATATTATAAAATGTTGAACAAAATGCAAATTTCCCTCAATTTGTGAAGTTCTATACGTATTTTGATTATAACAAAGAAGAAAGGAGTATAATGGCAGTATCATTTTTTTCTTATTGTTAAAAAATCTAATATATTCCAAATGCTACTGTAACAAAATTATAAACAACATTTTCTTTCAATTAAAAGTTAACTGAAACACTGATTTTAAGTAATAGATTTAGGCCTATAATAGGCATCCAGTGTCTCCTAGTGCTCAGTTACTAGTACTCATATAAAACAAGTGTAATCAAAGTTTTTTTTTTTAAAGAGCAAAATTTATGAAGACAAGAATTTAATTCATCAAATTAGCATTAACTATCCACGAGATAGTTTTCTCTTAAGGATATATCCCAATTCTATTAACTGGATTTTCTGATTTGCAAGAGAAGGTCAAATCAGACTACATCTTCCAAATAAAACCCAACACAGAGATAGGAGCAGCGGCCCATGCATGGAATTTATTGTGTGCTACTGTTTATAAAATACTCGAATAGTCCTGCACATGCATAATATTTCCAACTTAGACAGGAGACCATACAGGGTGCACTTTCTGGCAAACAAACAATAGATGGTTCCGCTGCCTGGAGCTCTGAGTTGTATTCCAGGGCATGAGGGAATCAAGCCACCAAAGTAAAGGTAAATACCAAACTGCAGTGGCAGTCAATACAGGTCAGTACTTGTGTAAAATTAGCACATGGTTCCATTTAGTTTAACCAAGCAGTTCTGTAACTATCAAAAGAAAATGTTCAACATGCAGTCTTGATTCTTATGCTTCCACTAACATCTGAATGACTGAACAGAACCATTGCTTCTATGCTGCACTGCTTAATCAAAACACTTCCAGAACATTTTAAAATTTCCTTTGCATCAAAACATAAAATAATAGAAAGCCAGCAGTAAATCACCCTGGTGGCTGTATAAGCAACTTGAGTACTCACAATAAACTAAAATTTCTCATAACATCTAGGTAACCTATACATGTCATACCTGTACATCATAGGTCTATATATTAAATATCTGCAAAATTAAAACATGCATACACAAAATACGTCAAGTTTTACAGACATGTTTTGAATTAAAATTACTTTGACAATGTACAAACTTCTTTTTAAAGTACCTTAAATGAGTAATTCTGTAATTCTTCATAATTCTGAAATTTAGAGATTTTCTTCTTAAATCTGTGGGGTTTAAATCTCAAAAGATCTGGGCAAGAAAGATTCTAAATTAGTTTTTGGATTTGTGTTCAAGTAAGAGAGTCTGCCTAGAAATGTTTCATTCATAATTGAAAAATACCAAGACTATATTACAGAATTAGCCACATTTAAGAACTATAGACCTGAGGTCAGCATTTTGTTTAAATGCCAACTGGGTTTCTCAGCATTTTGCCCATAATTCAAAATACAGCTTAGTAACCTCGGAAATGTATTTTAAGACCATGCTAATTCATCCTTTAAAGACATTTCATGGAAAAAAAAAAGTCCACATTAGCTCTTAGGATTGTATTTGAAGTTATGGTTGAAAAACAAAATCTAATTCTACTGAGGGGAAAAAGAAATCTCATTTGTAAACTTAAGTGTGTGAACCACAAGCATAAATGGAGGTGTGGTTGCCCTCCACTGAAATTGCCCCAAGCCCCTTGCTCACTGCTCTCCACCTTGGCAGCGATGACCCAATCTTATCAGTTAGCACATGTCCCAGGGCCCTCAAGCCTCCATCCAGGAAGGGGGCTGGGGTCTCAAAAGCACAATGGTTTCTCCAGAGGGACTGTGACATTTACAGTCAGCTTGGCCGACCCCTCCAGTTCCTCGGGTGATCTGTCCATTTGGGGCCCGAGATGTGAGAGTCCCTGGGAAGCCGTGGGTCACTGGGCACCATGGTTGCCTGTCCCGTGGTTCTCAGTGGCATGTGCGGTGTTCAGAGAATTGAAACCATCTTGCTGTACAGCATCTTTCCGGGGGTGGCATTCTCTCATTGATCCTATCCAAACCCTTTGCCTCTTCAAAACTGCAGATTCTATGTGGTGGAGAGAATCCTCGTATTGCTTAACAAAATGCAAATTTGATAAGTCAGTAATTGAAAAACATTTCTGAGATTTCAAAAACATAATTAATGATTTTTAAGAAGAAAGAAATTAGTTGTATATAGCAACATTTAAACTGTACTGTAACTGAAGCCTATCCCCATTCCAGATTTCCCCTTAAAATATGAAACATTTAAACCTAAATATAAACATGATAGCTTCATAGACGACAAGTGTTAGCATAGCCTTAAAAAACAAGACACAAAAACAGCCCTCTCCTGACCCTGAGATCTCCAGGCAAAGGTCTCAGGGTCTCAACCTGACTCCTACTTCATCAATTATCTCCTACCTCAGGCTCTAAAATCAACAGTGGCTATCACAGTAAGACAGCAACAAGAGTAGGGGCAAGTGAGGAGGCTAAACAAAGTTAATCCTTGACATACAAATCTGTACCAAGAACACGGGAGGAGAAAAGAAATAAAGCTAAAATTTAGCAATTAGAACTACCTTGGAGGACAAGGTATCATCACTCCATCGCCACCAATATGAAATGAAAAAGGTGGGAAATGCCTCCAGGAGGTAGATCTGTGTTTGTAGGTAATAAAAAGTATTTAGAGTTCCATATTTAGGAGATGCTTTCCTTAATTCACTAGCTATTTATTGCCTATTTTTTTGGAAACCTAAATCAAAACAGACAGCAATTCTCCTTCAACTGGTATGGTTTCTTATTCATTTCATCTGGAGTGATGTATCCTCTATTATTAAAATGTGCATAGAAAAGATTTCCATACTATTGATTATGATCTAGTTGCTTTAATATGCAATCCCTGAGACTCAAAAGTCTGTGCATGTGAACCAAATAAATGGTTGGGGCAGCAAAGCTTTCAGCAACGTGTAATACCAAGTCAATACATGATACACATGAATATACTATTACCAGCAAACAACAGCCCAAACTGCAGCACAAAATCATAGTGACAGCTCCTGGACTCTCAAGGGAATTACTGAAAATGACTTTATCATTTTTTTATCATGAAAATACCAAACCTATATCTAGAGAGGATTTCACTCAAGAATATAAAAATCTGAGTAGCAAAGAATCATGCAAAATATGGAACAGGTCTTTATTTGCAACTATAAATGCTATAATATTATAGCGTAACATGCTGTACTCTAAAGAATTCTGGAACATTAAATGCTGGTCTCATTACTATACTAGAAAAGGAAAAAACCAAATTGTCACTATGGAAATCGGTCCTTGTGATTCAAAAAAGAAGAAGAAGATATGACTCTTAAACTTGATGAGTCAGTGAGTCTGATTCATCTTGGGCTGTGCAAGCTAGAAGACACACCCATAGGACATTCTCTGATGCCCACCCACACACCACAGATCTCTGCCCAGCGCAAGGACTCTGATCGTACCTTTTTCAGCCTCAATAGCCTCAACTGTGGCTGTACAGAAGTGAGCAGAGGCATGCAAAATGAATGAGAGAGATGAGAAGGGTCATATTGTACAGCAGAAAAGGCAATGATCACTTAAAAAATATAACAGTACCCCATACTACATCATCATTTACAATTTAACATATATAGTACCCATATTAGAGAACCCCATCCAATCCCCCAATTCCTGACACAGCACAGTTTACACACAGCACTAAGACACCATCGCTCAATGCACAGAACACAGAGACCTATTATAAACACAGACACCTCAGCATCCATGCAAATGCTAGTATTAAAATTATCCATCTTGAATTCAGTATTCTGACGGCCTTAGAATTTTTCAATATGTTTATTATATCACATTCATAACAATCACAAGGAAATCGCTAGGATGAAATTATGAAATTCTCTAGGGTGAAACCATGATGGTAGAATTGTAGCAGAGCAAACAGAAGGAAATTCTTTTCTTTCATGTCTAACTGAAATAATACTTATCACCAGTTGGTTCCCTAAGATATAAACTAGAAGGAGTCTAGCAATGCTTTTCCTGTCACTTCTAATTCATAGAGAGAAGCACAAGCTGCAGAAGTTGCTATGTTCAGAGGACAATGACATAAAATTTGTGGGCAGTAAATTTGGTAAGTTACACTAACTAGAACAGTTTTGCAGTCTTATCTTTTGTGGGTAATCTAAAAGGACTCCTCCGCTCATCTACGAGGATCTTCCTTTCTATTCTAACATTGGTATTCCAAATATCTAAAGATATTAACATATATAGCCTTAAAAAAATCCATATATGTTCAGTGTATCATGAACCCAAATCTGCCTCAGATAATAAGAGTCTGCATTCTTAAGTGAAGATAAAAGGCTACTGAGCATCTATCTTTTCAAGCCCATCTACCAACTAGAGAGGAATCAAGAGACAGAACTGAGGTCTTACAGGCAATTAAATCCTAATCATTTCATGATATGGACATACATATAAGTCATATAAATGAAAAATGCATTCCTGATATAGCTATCTCTGGCCTATTTAGAGAATTTCAACATATTTAGTCATATATTTTTGTAGTCAAAGATTCTTTGGGCTCAATTCTGGGTTCAAACTGTATGAAGCGCTCACATTGAAGACCAGGACCAAAAACTGCAGAAGACAATATTGTCTGATAATATTACCAAGTCTTAATTCTTCACTTTACTCAAAATATACAAACTCAGAATATTTATAACAATAATGTCCATCCCTTCTATTTTGCTTCTTTTACAAGAAGGTCAATTAGAAAAATTATTCCTAAAATGACCTTTTAAGCAGTATACATGATTTAAAAATGATAAATTTCATCCAAAGAAGTTATTAATATGAAAGGACACGGATAAATCTAAGGAATTAAAGAAGGTTAAATTAGATAAGTTTGTAGATCTCAATCAGATAGTAAATTGGGGACCCCCAAAAGAAACATGAACACTGAGTAAAGGAAGAATTAATTTTTCTTAACTGTTAAATCATATTACAAATTAAAGCAGATATACTTACTGTATACCCATTGTACAAATCATCACTTAAAAAAATCTAGCCCTGTATGCTTGTAAAATACTCTTGTAATTTGTCCACACGGAAAACTGGTATAAGTGACCCACCTCTACTGGATCATCCCTGGAATTCCTATTCTTCAAAACATGGACTATTTTCCTTATAATTTACAAATTAATTGGGAAAATAAGATGCCTACCAGAATGTATGCTTTAAAGAGCTTGTGGTAACAGAAATGACTTTACATGAAATATTTCATAATTTGTTTTATATACAGTAATAATTAAAAAACTGATGTTACTATAATAATTGGTATCTATTTGGGTATATCAATAGTTTAAAAAGGCTGTTAAAACTTTTTCAAATTATAAAATTTGGCAATATACTTTTGTGGGCTTTTAATTTTATATGTAAAAGCATTTTCTAGGTCAATTTATATTCTCTGCTCTTTCCCAAGGCCTCTAAATGCTTCTAAATCCTTCTCAGAACACAAAATATACATCACACTCAAAACTGCACACCATGTCAAGCTTGAATGCTTAGAATTCAAAGATCATTTGAAGCTTACACATTACACTGGAAAGAAAGAGATCTGATAATTGCAAAATTCTATCTGAAAAGCACTAATTTTCCTCATTTTTTTCAGTTTTACAGGGCATCTTGACATGGCCTTAGTAAGTTTGAGTACAATGCTATTTCAAACTGTGTTCCTTAGTACTACACAGAATAAGTGATCAAGAGGAAATGATCTTACTATAACATAGATGGCCACATATTTTCTCATATAGTTCCTAGTGAAGGCAGCATTATAATAGCTAGCTCCCAATCAAACTCCCAGAAGAAAATGAACGTAAAATATGATTAACAAATCCTACTCCGATAGTTAGGCAGTTTGTAAAACACTTAAAAATAGTATAAATTAACTGTAATGTTATTGATAAGACAATTTCAATTTTCTGACAACAGGAAAGAGGTCTCAGAATTTTAAAACTTTCTTCTTGCAATACTTAGCTCTCCATTATTCACATAAGGGGTCATCATGTCTATTAAAAATTTTAAATGCTACATAAATTTTAAAAAATCACACAGGCGATACTACTTCTGTATGAGTTTTGTTGTTTCAAAATGGGTCTACTCATGCTAGAGAAATCACTTCAATCAAATACTTAAACCACACTATCAAGATCCATTGCTGGCAGAGCTGTGGAGCTATCTAGTCTCCCAAATTGGACCCCTTAAGCTCAGCACTATCCAGTAACTCACTCTATGCCAGGAATAGACAGTCTCTCAGTAAAGCCGTCTTTCAATCCTTCCCTGCAGTTGGGGGTGATTTCAAAGTTGGAAGACTGAGCTTCAGGCTGCATGCAAATTACAAGTAAACAGAAGTGCTGAGCTATCAACAAAGCATGTAATTAGCAGGTGCTAGTTATGAAATCTGAAAGGTTTGTTGTGGATACAACATAAAAGTAATACTATACCCAAGGATAACTGAGAGATGATGATTGTAGTTTAGATTTATTTCAGTATGAGACCCTTCTGGGTTTTTTTTTCCTTTTCTGAACAAAAAGGAAGAAGTATACAACAATTTTCAAGCTATTGAAATTCATCCTTTTCTATTACTAGATTTATTGAATGTTTAAGATCTTAATTTGTTTTAATGAAATTCTTTTCAGCTAATTTTCCTAATGCTTACAACATAATAAGAAAAATGAAAGGCAAGAAATATAAAGAGAATCAAAGCACATTTTTTAAATAAAAAGAAATCTTGTTCAAAATGAAAATTTGAAGTTATAATTTCAAAACATACTTGTATATCTCACATATACCAGTGGTGGTAGCAGACAACACAATAACATATAAATAGAACAGGTATAGGCTACAAGTAGAAATTATTTGTCTACAGAAAAAAATTCTTTTTATTTATTTAAGCGTTTATTATGAGACTAAGTGAAATGAAATTACGAGAAGTCAATCTAATTTAAATTTATTGAAAAATTAAAGTTAAAACTTTCCTGGTTTTTTTGCCTTAAAAAACTGACTAACTACAACACCAAAAAGATATTGTCAATCATGACTAAGGAAAACATCAGATCTGTTGCTTCCTATCTTAATACAACAGTGACCCTTGGAGGGCTGTGGTTACAATAAAACATAAAGTAAGGCTTTACATATCACATTTTCTGCTTTTCAACCAAAAAGGAAACAAATCTAGACTTGGAGTTACTGTGTATAGACTATAACATTCATATCACTTTCTTCTAGTTAATCTGTAATGGGCTTTCAGAAAGTCAACTCAGTATTTACACAAATATTTACGCCAAAAAAACTTGTTTTTCTTAGTATAAAATATTCAATGAGCCAGATTACAGGAATGCTTTACGTATAATTCTTTTTATTTTCATGCAAAATAAAGGCACACTTAATAACACCCTTCCAATTTTGACTTACAAGGTTTAAATTCAACCCCTTATATAACAATGACTTAATATCTAATGTTACATTCACGTTTAGAATGCACAAAGCACAGCAACAAATGCAGCAAACCTTAAAACAAGGTGCTACAAAGTTGCTACATCAAGACAGATAAAGTGCCTGATAGAGTAATTTAATTTAACATACTTTTACAGACATACAGCTAACCTAAAGAAAGACAGACAGATTTAGGAAAGCAGCTACATCTGCAGAGGAAGGAAACAGCATGTTACAGACAGTCAATTATACATAGAACATTTGACAAACACCACAGAAAACAAACTTTGGCATCATTTACCAGGGTACAAAACCTTGCACAAATGTTTTGGCAAGTGAAGTGCATAAGTAATGTTCTGGGGCTCAAGCAGATTGTTAATTCTAAAATTAACATCTGAAAATATAAGCATAGTCTAATACAATTACATAAATTAAAAAGATAAAAAATAAGAAACTTGGAATTACATTTCCATTTTAAGTAATATGAATATCCTGATTCACATTCTGAAACTGAGGCTTTAAAAAGAAAAGGGTGCATTAGACAAACGAATAAATATTTTAGACATTATGATATGAGTTACTCCCATATCATTTCATGAAAAGCTGAGAGATTGATCATTATTTTCAATTGAAAAGAATACTGATTCTATCAATTTTCTGCCCTGGTCAGGTTCTTTATCAGATATTACCTATCATACAGTATTCTGCTTGTGTCAGCTGCTGAGACAAGAACTAAAAAGCAGAAAGAATTCCCTGCATGCATTATGTGTATTGTTAGCAAAAGAGTGAGGTGTGCCCCAGTCCATCTGAGGCACAGCAAGTTGCATAACATCATTACCACTTTGCAGGGTCTGCCGTCCTCCAGCCAACACTCCACTAGGCAACATCCCTGTGGGAGTCAGGCCCTTGAGTGTCAGCACACTTTCACTCTCCTCCCTACAGCAGAGAGAGATAACAAAGATCAGAGACTTCCAGCAAGTTCCTAGTTAAAAGAGGGAATGGGGCCCAGACGAAGGCCATGCATATAACTTACGACATTTGCTGCTACTACCATATTTTCCTCAATTCCAAGATACACATTTTTCCACATTCTAAATGTTTCAGATATGAGGGTATGCTATACAACTGAGACATATATTGTTTTTCTCGAAAAGTTTATTATATAAGATTCATCAGCAATAGGTATCATAAAATTGAGAAAATATGGTATTTCATATGCTTTAAAGATAAAATGTCTGATATAAGCAATTTTGCAAACAACTTTTTAAGAACTGACTCATTTGCATGCAGTCTTAAACCTGGTCTTCCTGAATTAACCCCAGGAAGACAATTTGGGGCTCCAGCATAAAGGAGTTCCTTTATAGATGGGCAAGTTCATCAGGAGGATTCTAAGAAGTGCCCCTTCCTTCTTATTCTGCTCTAATCTTCAGGGTACAGATCTACTACTTTCATCACAGAAGGATAAGAGATATCAAAGGTGAGCAATAACAATCAAGGAGTCAAAAATGCTAATTTCAAAGAGACTTGTGTCACCATTTTCAACACATAAATATACAACTTCTTTACAGAAAGAATGCTACTATACTGTTTTTAGATATCAAATAGGACACTGTGTGTAGTAAAACACAATAAAAGTGATTTCTGCAAGACAAATCTTTGGAAAAATGTATCATTACCTGAGAACAGAGAAGACCCTTGCCATCTTGCCAATTGCTCGAATTTTGTTTCTTATGATTTCTTTCCGGGCTGCAGCTGAACCTACTTTCAATGGAATAAATAGAAAGAAAGACTCAAGTTTAGGGCATCCATACTTGTACCATCTTATTAGCCTGTTTCACGGTCATCTGAACCAACACCAAGCCCCTACCACCAGCTCACATGGAGACTAGAGGAACTCATGCCAAAAAGCTTCTCCTTTAATGTTTAGCTCACCGCTGGTCTAATATTGGGATCTGATACAGATACAAATGAAAAGTAATCCACAACCTTGACTCTCACACTACTGACTAGTGAGTAAAAGAGCAATGGAAAAGAAACTAGAGTCCAACCTGTACCACAAACCAGAGGACAAAAATATGGTAACATTCCTACAGTCTGTCTAACTTTCATGAGAGCCTACAGCATGCAGACTAACAGACTAGAACTGGTAATAGTCTATAGCCTTCTGCTTGGTTAACATAAAAAGCCTTTGACATGCAGGCTCGAAATATGCCATCATACTATGACAAAAGAAGCTTCCTTGTTCAAATTTGGTCTGAAAATGTGATATGAAGTGACTACTGGGCAGGTGACCCAGAACTAAGGACCATACCCACATTCAACAATGTACATCTCAACTTCATGGACTAGAAGTCCTTTAAGGTCATGCAAATATATACAAGCTTTTACATCCCTAGGTGAGTATGACATAAGGAGAGTGACAATGAGAGAAGACTCCCCAAAAAATATGGCTAAAAATCACTAATGCTTCACCTCCAAAGGGTTAGCTGTACTGCCTATCACCGATACAGAAGAGAATATATCAAAATAACTGAATATATGCCTGAAAAAAGACTCAAAGGTTGTTATCTTCCTTCCCTTGGCCTCCAGAAAGAACAACAATCTCCATCCTGTTATCTCATATATAGCAACTAGAATCACTCAGGACCCAAGAGTGTGGTTCCTTAGACTTGTGCTTCAACATGATGACAATGCACATATGGAAGCACCATAGTTGAGGAGAAGGTTAAGGAAAGGCTAAGACACTAGACCAAAAGGGGCCTTAGATATATGGAGGTCTGAACCACCACCACCAGTCTTTTGAGCTACAACATCTCATTTAAAATTCAAGCAGTCCACAAGTACATGTAATTAAAAACTAAGATGATGACTGGACCTTACTGTAAGTAAACAGAAAAAGAAATCCAATTTCAAAGATGAAAACAAAGGACATATTTTAGAGAAAATAGGTTGCACAACCATGTTTCTGATGCTCTCAGGGTAATAGTATGAGCAATGAAGCTACAGCTTTACAAATCCGAAATTGTGTGGGTACCATGGTATTACACAGGTATTTTTAAAATGCCAAAAATTACTTAAAGTTTCAAAATCATAGAATATTAGAATTTGAAGAGACATTAGAGATACTGCAAAACTCAATTTCCTCATTTTATAGATAAAGAAACTAACTTTACTAAGTATCTTGTCCAAGGACATAAGGATAAATTTGATTCTCTTCAAATAAATCAATATAGATACTTTATTTTTAAATTGATGGGATTTTTTAAATAGCTAGACTGGAGGAAAGGAGTATGGGGATAGGGGAGGATGGCTGTAAGGAGATACACTCATATTTTCAGCTTTAATTATTATTATCTATAAAACTGAATGATATGTAAACTATACTTATTTCAAATTAAAAATTCACTGGAATATAAAAACACTTTACAAATCAGGATTTTAAATCAGTCTACAAACACATCATGCATAATATTAAAAGTAAATGTCCACAGTAAAATTACTTTGGGGAATAAGACAGACAATCAAACACCCCTAGTCATGCAGGGAAGAGTACAAAACATTACAAATAAGCAAAAGAATGAAATTTTAAAACAAGAGGAATGAAAAAGAGGGAAAAATATTTCCATGCACAGAAAGACAGATATCTTGGAATATGACTTCTAAAAACATCAAATTCTAACTTAGATAAAACTTAAACTAAATTTGCACAAGGCCCAGAGGACTCTGCATAAATATACTCAATGAATGCACTAACTTACATGGACATGAGAATAACTTATGAAGTCATATTTCAAAACGATGTTACTCTGTCTGGTCTGTACCTTTTTATTGCCATATATGAGCCGTTCTTCAGATGGAGAGTCCAGAAAAAGGAAGTGAATGATGGAGAAAAGGTGGTTGAGACAAATAAAAGATAGAGATTTAACTTGGCAGTGGTACTGAAGAATGAATGTAGAAAGAAAGGGAGAAAAATGAAGTCCCTCATACTTGAAATTTGAAAAATGTAGTACTGTAGATCTGGCAAATAAGGAGGGATGCCACTGGGTAGGGCTCTAAAGGAAAGATTTCTTAAAAGATATGTGTTCAGAAGAAATTATGGACAGAATGACTATAATATTTGATGAAAGTAGACAAATTAGGGACAGAAAAAAACACGTGAAAACACATAAGACTGATAAAAGACTGTGCTAACAACAATCGCACATTTATATTAATACCCCTAAGGAAATGTGTCACCCATGGAAGCATGTTAAGTGAAAGGTAATGACACAAATGAGATACAAACTCATGTGGTTCTTCAAGGACACCAAATCTGCAAAATCTGTAGCATACACAGAGAAATGTAGGTAACTTTATAAACTACCTTACCCACTCCCAATAAAGAAAAGGCTAAGCCTCCCACACTCTATTATAACAAAAGCCTATAATTTCTTGAAATTAGAATTGTGGAACTTTTACACATACTCAGATCAACAGTATGTGCTATCTGTTCCCAATCCAATCTGGAAATTTGAGGGACATCTTTTTACACAAATAGCAACCGACTGTTTCAAAGCTCTAAGAGGAGGCAGCAGAGACATTTCATTTGAGCTTTCCATTGT
Source organism: Nanger dama (assembly GCA_917880005.1). Lineage (NCBI taxonomy): Eukaryota > Metazoa > Chordata > Mammalia > Artiodactyla > Bovidae > Nanger > Nanger dama. The sequence goes on along the minus strand of CAKJTW010000028.1, from coordinate 16,254,989 downwards.
AATGCTGACATACATGATTCCATTACAGGAAATGCAAAATTTTAGCTTAGTAAAACTATAACACATATGGGTTATCTATTTCCTTTACCAAACTCAAGACAAATATAACTGAAAGAAACAGTATTCATTCTAAATATCATAGAAATCAGTCTTCAAAAATTCCCTTAAATGATTACATAATACCTCTAAAAGGAATACTATGTGCATTTACAAAATGCCATATATTTCTGCAAATTTTTGCCTTCAAAAATAAACCCACAGGTACATTAAACAATATAGAATACCAAAGTCCATCACTTAAGAAGAAAGAGTCATTCCTTTGGCCAATTTCAGCCTTGAATATGCAAAATCTACTCTTTTCTTCCTCCCACTGGGAAATCTCCAATCCTATTCTTCCCCTTTCCCCATAGAAAAGCTAAACTCTTACTCTGCCTCCATAGCAATCCCCAATTCAATAAGTTTTCTTCCTAAGTCAAGTTTCTCTGCAGGCTCAATCCACAGCATAGTTTCACTGCTGAGCAGGAAAAGGAGAAGGAGAGGACAGAAGGCATGTTATCGTGGTCAAAGGAAAGGAAAAATGATGGAGTTGAGGGGAAGAAATAAGGGAATATGAATAAGGAAGGGAAACAAATGTAGCTCCAGTAGCTCTTTCCCCAACCCACCCTAGTATCTATCCTAAACTCCTTTCCTTTCCTCCATTACTCAAGGTTCTTTCTCCTTCAAATCACTCACGTTCCTAGACAAACTCCCAGATCCATATCCTCAAAACTTTCTTGGAGTCCCTACTTTTAATACTTGGTAGTGCAAAGGTGAAGCAATGTGAAGGAACTGCACCTGCTATGTTGGCAGTGAAGGGAGATCTATTTCTAGTATGCAAAGTTGGAACTCAGCGTATTTTCCCAGAGAAACACTGTCAAAAGTGATGCTTGTGCTCAGTCGCTTAGTCGTGTCTGACTCTTTGTGACCCTATGGACTGTAGCTCGCCAGGCTCCTCTGAATATGGGATTTCCCAGGCAAGAATACTGGAGTGGGTTGCCATGCCTTACTCCAGGGGATCTTGCAGACCCAGGGATCAAATCTGAGTCTCCTGCATTGGCAGGAGGATTCTTTACCACTAGCACCACTTGGAAAGCCCATAAATGGTGCTTCCCAATTTTTAAAATTACTTGAAGAGTGAGGAAAAATTTTCATCCTCTCTATTCCCTCATATGGAAGAGAAGATTTTGAGAAGTTAGGTTACTTTCCTAATATTACATAGCTAGTATAATGGTAGCACCAAGACATCTGAACCACCGATCCTTTTCACTAAACTACAGTGCCTTTTTAATGATCAAATTTGATTCACCTCTGGAGTGTAAGAATGATATAACAAGTTGATAAATAAGTATAATTTTTCATTGATAGAAAAAATATTGATAAGATGCATAAATTTCATTAGAAGGAATATAATAAAAAATTATATTTATTCTTGGTTGAATTCCCAAAAACAATTGTGTCTGCTGCTGCTGCTGCTGCTGCTGCTGCTAAGTCATTTCAGTTGAGTCCAACTCTGTGCGACCCCATGGACAGCAGCCCACCAGGCTCCCCCCGTCCCTGGGATTCTCCAGGCAAGAATACTGGAGTGGGTTGCCATTTCCTTTTCCAATGCGTGAAAGTGAAAAGTGAAAGTTTAGTCGCTCAGTCGTGTCCGACTCTAAGCAACCCCATGGAACGCAGCCTACCAGGCTCCTCCATCCATGGGATTTTCCAGGCAAGAGTACTGGAGTGGGGGTGCCACTGCCTTCTCCAACAATTGTGTCTATCTTCATATAAATCATCAATATCTAAACCAAGTACTATATTAGACTTAACAGAGAAATTTTTTCCTTTTTATTATAGAAAGAGGACTAAAGGATCACCTGTTACTACTTCCATTTAACATTATTGATTCAAATTTTTTAAAAGAAATAAAAGATTAAAATGTAGAAAATAACAGTATCAGCCTTATGCAAATGACATTTTTTAAAGTTATGGAAAACAAAATAAAATTATCATAGGAAGTAATTCTGCTGATCCAACTTGTTGAACATAAGATAAACCCCCAAATATATAATTATACAATTAGAAAATACATTGAGAGATACCAGTTGCAATAGTAATTAGAATACAAAATAAGTGAAATATTAATTTAACTTGGTAATAACAGCTTTTGAAAGAAAAAACACATATTTTAAAATAAAATAATGATATACTAAATATATTAAAAGGAATAATTATAGTAAATGAATTATATAGTGCAAAAAAATTTTATCTTTGTTCAGAAAATTATACATTATTTTAAAAAAACTTTCTAGATTCAGATATAGATACAATGTAATGCCAATTAAAACTTCTTCTACTATAAAATGAAGAGCAGAAATCAATGAAATTCAAGCCAAGAAAATAACGGAGAAAAATCAACAGAATCAAATCCTGGTTCTTTTAGAAGTAGAAATAAAAGCGATACATGTCGCCACCAGACCGGCTAAACAAGAAAATAAAGATTTTTTTGAAATTTATTTTTAGAAATAAAAAATCAGTTATAACTACTGAATCATGGATATCAAAATAATAATTAAAAATATTATGAACAATAAAAAAACTCTTACTAGATAGTTTACAGAATTTGATATTAACAAAAAAACTCTACTGAAACAAATTAGTGGGATATGCACAAAAATTATTTCATTATATTATTGAACATTATATCAGTATCTATAGCACTGTGAACTAGAATCTAAACCTAGAACTAATCTTAGAACAATGGTTGCAGAACAGGGAAAATAAATATTTAATTAAAACTATTTTAAAATGCTATGGAAAAGACAGATGATGAAATATGTCAGAACTAAAAACTTTTCTACAAAACATCAGAAAGAAAGAATTAAAATAAGGAAAAATAAATATTACTCATTGAAGCTTATTATCCTCCCCAAAACAACTAATATAAGTTAATTTATTTCAGTAAACGAAACTGTAAGCCAGAGTAAAAGCACTCGCTGCCTGCCACCAACAGATGGCAACAGCAGACGTGTTTATAGTCACTCTGTACTTTGAAAAAAATTAAAACAGTTTAAGAACTGAACCTGTTTGTAAGTAAAGCTATTTCTAAAAAAAAAAAAAAAAAAAAGCAAGCGGAAGAAATTGAACTAAAAAAAAAAGTAAAGATATTTCTAAGATTCTACCTGAGAGGAAGTTTACACAGCTGGTAAAGCAGATTTCTTCCTTAGCATCATTAGAATCCAAATAAATATAAATCAAACCAATGGTAACTTACTTCTAAGTAAAAATGACCAAAACTCAATTAGGTGGGCCTGTGAAAAAATAGGTCTATGGATTCATTGCTAGAAACACTTCATATTGGTCCAATTCTTATGTAATTTGGCAGTTCACAGCTAAAATAATGAAGCTAAAATTCTTCATACTCATTAACTCTGTAATTTTCTTCAAGAAATTTATTCCAAGAAGGAAAATTAAAACTATGTATGACTATGTTTATTGCATGCTATTCATTAATAAAGATAATTTAAAGCAACCCAAATGCCAAACAACGTAAGATTAACTACAAAGATTATGGTATAGTAATATATAAAAATATGTAGGTGTCTAATTTTACCACTATGTAGACCATGTTTAATACATGGGAACACTTATATACTGATTAAAACTATGAAAAATATGCTGCAACAAAGATGTGAGGGGCAGATGGAAGGAAATAAAGAGTTTTCAGCTTATAAATTATTTATATTTTTGTTTATCCAATTAATTAATGCAATAAATATTTAAGTTCTAAATAAAATCTTCAAAACATAAAAATAAAAGTAATTTTGCTTCTATTGTAGTAGTTTATACTATAAAAGTGCATTAGATACACAGGCTGACTGTCTTATATAAGAACTAATAACCATGTATAACTTTGCTGCTACCAAAAAAGGGCTTTCTGAATCTCAAACTAAACTAACAAGAGGTTTCTTAGAACATAACCACTCAAAACTGGGAACAGCTTATTTTGATTTTTGAAAAGAAGTAGTGACAACAACACTTTGTATTCAGCTATTTCTGAGGCATTAAGAATATAGTACCAATGAAACAAAAAGCATTTTTATCCTCCCTACTCTAAGTAGTGTCCATATTCATGAAGAACCACATTCTTTTAGCACTTCAATTTTCTTTTCCTTCTGTTCTCTTTCAAATTTCCCCTTTCCAAAAATTCATTTTCTTTCCGGTATCAACAGAAAAAAATCACTAAAATTATTTTAAAGTCTTAAATAATATCTGAAAAAGTGACTTGTCACTTATCAAATAGTATAGCCATTTGAGAGCAATGACTATAATTTACAAGAGTATATTGAAATTGGGCAGTTAAACAATAGCATTTCACAATAAAAAACAGTAAAATAAATAGTCATACCATCAAACTGGTCTTCGCCTTCAGTCATAAGTTCATCATCAGAGCAAATACTCAGAACGTTTACCAACATTTCTGTCACTATTAAAAACAAATGTTACACATTAGCTGATTATATTCAACACAAGATTAACACATTTAGATAGTAGAAATGATGGAATTAAAAAGCTGTATGGGCTTTCAAACTGAAAGAAATCAAATAGCTAACAAGCCTGAAAGAGATTCTTTTTTTTTTTTTGATATTTTATTTTTTTTATTTTTTTAAATTCATATTTGTTTTGCCATACATTGACATGAATCAGCCATAGGTGAACACAATCTCCCAATGCCGAAGCCCCTCCCACCTCCCACCCCACATCCTCTACTGGAATCATCCTGTGCATCAGCCCCATGCATCCTGCATCCTACATTGAACATAGATTGGCGCTTCGTTTCTTACAAGAAAGTATACATGTTTCAATGCCATTTTCCCAAACCATCCCACCCTTTCCCTCTCCCTCAGCGTCCAAAAGTCCATTCTATACCTCTGTGCCTTATGATCCAGCAATCCCACTGCTGGGCATACACACCGAGGAAACCAGAATTGAAAGAGACACATGTACCCCAATGTTCATTGCAGCGCTGTTTATAATAGCCAGGACATGGAAGCAATCTAGATGTCCATCAGCAGATGATTGGATAAGAAAGCTGTGGTACATATACACAATGGAGTACTACTCAGCCCTTAAAAAGAATAAATTTGACTCAGTTCTAATGAGATGGATGAAATTGGAACCGATTATACAGAGTGAAGTAAACCAGAAAGAAAAACACCAATACAGTATACTGACACATATATATGGAATTTAGAAGATAGTAATGATGACCCTATATGTGAGACAACAAAAGAGACACAGAGGTATAGAATGGACTTTTGGACTCTGAAAGAGATTCTTTATGGAGTAAGTAATCAGGTGCCTCAGAGGAAAAAAAAAAAAAGGCAGCCCACACAGGGATAAACCCAGGGATGAGTAACATCTAAACATAGACATTAATTTTTCATTATGGAGTCAGAAAAAAACAATGGCACAGTTTCATTGTTTTAAAAAGCTTTAGCATTCAATCTTTTAAAACCTGGCTCCAGCAATTCCCCTGAAACTTAATCTTAAGACTACTAATGACTATCTAACAACTAGAACTGACGGTTCTTTTTAGGCTTAATTTTCCTTCATCTTCTGCCTTCTCTTTTCCCTTGGTTTGTTTCCAGGATTCTACTCTTCTGGTTTTTCTACATTTTAGACATTTTTTCCCCCCGAATCTTCTTTTTATATCTTCAATCTCTTGGTGATTCCATCCGTTCCTATATATTTTCAAGTATCACCTTTTGAGGATGATTCTGAAGACTTTACTGCCAGTCTCTACCTCCCCTTGAATTTCTGGATTTCTTTGCTGGTTTTATTGTCAACTGTTTCATACTATCTGTATGTTGTTTGTTTCCCCTACTAGAATGAAAGCTTCTTGAGCGCAAGGTGTTGTTCTGTTTACTCCTGCATCCCCAGAGCCATGCACATGAGAGGCATCCAGTAAATATATGACAAATGAGTAAATAAAAAAGAAAAGTACAAGCAAATTTCAATTAATAAATAAAAATGTCTATTGAGTATTAGCCCCTGGATATCCTGACAACATCTAGAAATGAACACATTCAAAACAAAATTTAATACTGCCCCTATTGTTTCTCCTAATAAATATATTAATAGCATACTATATGCCAGGCACTATGCTAAAGCTTTGGGATTCAGATATAAAAGGTTCAGTCTTGACCCTCCAAAAGCTTACTAACTACTAAAGGATATATAGTTATAAATATATATATATATAAACTATCACAAAAATGCAATGAGCATTATGCTCTAAGTATGCAGAGTTATGCACAAGATCTGCTGAAGAAAAGCAGGCTTTTGGTTTGGAATAGAAATTGGCCAAGTGGAGGTGGCAGATAAGGCATTCTAAACAGAAGTTAGAAAAAGTATGCAACAGTCAATAAATCAGTGGAATAAAATTAAAGAGTCCAGAAATAGAACAATTCAATGGGGAAATAATAGTTTTTCAATGAACAGCGCTGGGACAAGTGGATATCCACATACAAAAGAATGAAATTGGATCCCCACTTTACAACACACACACACACATAGTAAATCAAACAGGATCTAGGACCTAAACGTAAAGGTCAAACTATAAAATTTTTAGAAGAAAACACAGCGGCAAATCTTAATGAGCTTGGCAACAGTTTCTTAAATATAACACCAAAGCACAAGCAACAAAAGAAAAATAAAGAGGACTTCATCAAAATGAAAGACTCTTGTGCTTCAAAGAATATCACCAGGAAAGTAAAAAGATAATTCACACAATAAGAGAAAATATTTGCAAATCATATATCTGATATGGGACTCACCTTTAAAATATACAAAGAACTCTTTTAATTCAATAGTAAAAAGACAAATAAGCCATTTAAAAATGAACATTTCTTAAAATAAGACATGCAAATGTCTAATAAGCACATAAAAATACACTCAGTGTCATTATTAATTAGAGAAATGAGATACAATTTTATATCCAATATGATGGCTATAATAAAAAAAGATTTTTAAAAAGTATTGGCAAGTATAAGGAAAAACTAGAAACATTATACACTGCTGGTAGGATTATAAAATGGTATAGCTGCTTTGGAAAATAGTTTAGCAGCTCCTCAAAAAGTTAGACACAGAGTTATCATATCATCCAGCAATGCTCTTCTCAGTTACATATCTAAGAAGAATGAAAACATATTGTACAGGAATGAATATTCATCACAGCATTATTCATTGTAGTCAAAAAGTAAAGAGAATCAAATGTCCATCAGCTGATGAACAGATAAACAAAATATGGTATATCCATACAGTAGAATATTATTTTGTCATAAAAAGGAATAATGTATTGACTCAGGCTACAACATGGATAAACCTTAAAAATATTATAGAAACAAGTCAGTCACAACAGACTACATACTACTGCATGAATCCATTTATATGAAATTTCCAGAACAGGAAAACCTATGCAAACAGTAAGCAGACAAGTGATTGCACAGGGCTGGAGAGAAGATGTGGAGGGAACTGGGAACTGCTAATGGACACAAGGTTTCTTTGGGAGGATCATGAACATATTTCAAAACTGATTGTTGTGACAGACACATTACTCTGAATCTACTAAAAATCAGTGAAGTACACAATGGAAATAGGTTAATTGTATGGTATTTGAATTATACCTCAAAAAAACTGTCATGAAAAAATAAAGAAAAAGTATTAAGGCATGAAACTTGAAGGAGCATATACATATAGTACATTCAGGAAGTTGGCTATGCTGTTTCATGGCTGGAACATAGAAAACGTGAAAGAAAACAACAAAAAAAATGAAGCTGAAGAGAAACTAGTCAAGGTACAAAGACCTCATGTGACAAGTTAAGGTGTATCTTGAGAGTTACCAGGGTCGTTTATGGTTACTAAATACTAGCTTCTACGTGTGTACTGCTTTCCATCTAGAAGCTTTGCTGTGAAGGAAAGGCAAGAGAATCATAGCATAATAGTGGCCAATGAAAGATATCAGATAGGGAAATGTTATTTTTTATTTAAAGATCAGATATATTTGAACAGTTTACAAAAGAGCTTAGTAGAGAGAGTCTGAAGATCTAGAACACCTAAGTAATAAAGTAAGTTTCCTGAAAAAGCAGAAGGATAATGGAGAATAAGAACAAGTCAGAAACAGTAGCAATGGATTGAAGGGTCACATTTTCAACAGGCTAAGAATTCAAGATGAGTGCGGTTTATCAGGATGGTCTGGTGGTCAGGAATTCACGTTTTCATTACCAAGAGTCAATCCCTAGTTGGGGAACTAAGATCCCCAAAAGCCATGCAGTATAGCTACCCCCCACCAAAAAAGATGAGTGCAATTTAGAAAGCAGGGGGAACAGTAAGCAGAGAAAGCTTCCATAGATGGTATGTGTTTTCTCTGACAGTAAGGGAAGTGGCTAGAAAAAGAAAATGTTTAAGTTAAAAAAAAGAATTTTAGAATACATCCGGGTGGCAATAAGTGAGGAAGGAGACTAGTGACATAAAGGTGTTTAGGTGCTACTGAGAGCCTAGCTAATGTCAGAAATCAAAGGGTGACACCAAATCACTGTTGTTGTTTAGTCACTAAGTTGTATCCAACTCTTTTGCAACCCCACAGACTATAGTCCACAAGACTCCTCTGTCCATGGGATTTTCAAGGCAAGAATGCTAGACTGGATTCCATTTCTTTCTCCAGGGAATCTTCCTGACCTAGGGATCAAACTCACATCTCCTGTACTGGAAGGCAGGTTCTCTATCACTAAGTCACCAGGGAAGACCCAAGGCTATATAAATATCTCCAGTAGCACTCTATATCCTAACTGTAAAAACGGAGAAAATGGATAGTTAGACTTTACTGGGGCTAAGATTTATAGGACAAAGTAGAAGAGCAAGAGAGAAAGAGTTTGGGGTTGGTGGGCTACAGTCCACGGGTCACAAAAAGTTGGACACAACTGAGTGACTTCGCTTTCACTCAAGAAGAAAGGAAGGCAAAAGGGCATCAGATTAAAAAGTAAACAACACGGGCAAAGGCCTAGCAATCCCAATGAAGACGAAAAGCAGCTATAACTGAAGTGAGGGGTTGCTAGAATAACAAGAATTCTTATCAGTGGGTGTTAACGGCACTATCATTATCACACTCAAAACATCCAAGCCAAATTCAATCATTTCTTCCTCTTAAGCAATCTTGTTAAGTCTCACTGATTCTACTTTTACAGTTCTTGGAGTTCTCCCATACTTTCCATTCCTAATGTTAACAGGGCTTCATTATGTTTCTGATTCCTGATGAAGTTTCGTAACAGGTCTTCCAATCTCTAGTCTTTCTTCCAGTTCATTTCACCAGAGTAATTTTTCTAAATGACTATCATGATTATTTTGTTGCAATTACATCCCACCATTTATCAAAGTTCCAGATTCTCTGTTTAAATGATCAAAATCCTCCTGATCTAATTTTGACTTTCCTTCTTTTTCTACTATTATCCTTCATACATTACTTTCTAATGTATGAAGAGGCTTCCCTGGTGGCTCAGATGGTAAAGAATCTGCCTGCAATGTGGGAGACCCAAGTTCAAACCCTGGGTTGGGAAGATCCCCTGGAGAAGGGAATGGCAATCCACTCCAGTATTCTTGCCTGGAGAATCCCAAGGACAAAGAAGCCTGGCAGGCTACAGTCCATGGGGTTGCAAAAAAGTCAGACACGACTGACCAATGAACATTTCATTTCATCTTTCATACATTACTTGCTAATCAAATTGAACTCCTAAACATTTGTCAGTGACCTTATGATTTCTTCCTGTTAGACTCAGCCTTGGGAAGTACCTCCTCCTAAAACTGTCTTGCTCATATCTACCTGCACAATTCCAACATTCTTTAACCCCCAGTTCAAATGCTACTTTAATCTCTCTGATAGACAGAATCTCCTTTCTCCTGTTAATTCCAACAAAAATCTGGTAAATGAACAAATCTTACATATATGACCTTCTATGGCAGATCATACCATACTGGATTCTTTGAAGCAGAGGTTCTTAAATTGGGGCCAGTAAACCTGACGGTATTACCAATTTGCTTCAGATCTATGAGCATCCTCAAAATGTTCCATACGTAAAGACTGTATATGTATTTCGTACATGAAACTTTCTGGGCAGTGTAAGTCTGTAACTTTCACCACATTCTCAAAAGGGTTTTAATCTTATCTCTGAGCTTCATTCTATAATATTTATAGATACAAAAATAACAGCTGAGATCTGATTCAAAACAATTGAGGTGTGGGATAGGGAGCAGTGGATGGGGATATAAATGACACAGTATTGGCCATGATTTGATAACTGTCAAAGCTGAATAACTGGTACATAGTAATTCATCATATTATTCGCTCCACCTTTTATATGCTGCAAGTTTTATAACATAAGATTTTAAAAAAACGAAATAAAAAGTCCACAAAAGGTTAAAAAACTACTTTCACCTAACTTTGGGATAAAACCAGCCTCCAAGGAAGCCTCTGGCTAGGTTAGTTGTTTCCCAGGGACTAGATCAGAGTCAAACTGGTTTTCTCAATGTGGAATCCAATGAAAAGTCATTTGCAGATTTTCACACCAAAAGAAAATTTTCATTAGAATGAGGAAGTAAATAGGCTATTTAAACAGCTAAAGTGTATTAAAATGGAAAAATATGCAAAGAGTTTAAGAAAATTTTCTTACTGTGTTCAACACTGGTTAGAATTCTATTTGTGTATAATGTTCAAATCTGATATTCTGATTTTAGAAAGATATGAATAATTTAGAGAAGATCCAAAGAAAAACAACAAAAATGGTCAGATAATTTGAATACTTCCTCACAATAGCTAAGATGATGTAGAGTGGCAAAAAAGAACAAAAGATCACTTTGTAGCACACTTCAAATACAGGATCACTGAAAGAAATCCACTTTCACTTATGAGAGATCCACAGAAACTAGATTAAGTTTTCTCATCTCTCAAAAGGAGTTAGACTACATGATTGTGATCACTGAGAGATCTAAAATTCTAAAACCAGGGCAAAAATCAGATGCCCTGGTTTTTGACAGGTGCATTAGTTGAGGAAAACCTATTAACTTCTCTTTGTTTGAATACTCATAGCATAAACATTTAGATTAGATATAATGAACTACTTTCTTTTCATGGAGGCATCAGAAAATCAAATTAGAAATATCCATTTTCCTCCTACCTATCCTGCTTTCCCCAACCCCCATCCCACTCATACTAAGTTAAAATAGTTGTGTTGCAGTCTAGCCTGGAGGCAGGAGAATAAACAAGATGAATTCTTAAATTCCCTTTAGCCTGATGAGGCTATGATTGAACTATTTCTCATATACCAAAGATAGAAGGTTATAAGTGTAATGCATCCCTTGCACCTAAGCCCTTTACTGGCCCCCTTCTCAATTGCTAAAGTGGGTAATTCTATCTCCATATTAATGTTGACCTACGGAGTAACTGATAAAGCCCAAAGGGAATCTGCAAGAAACCTGTTGAACATACAGTTTAAGTAGTAACTCTGAATTTTAGAACGAAAATGCCTTGGCAGAAGTTACATATCTCAGGCAGAAAGGAACATTTTGTAACAGAGAGGAGGTGAGAAAAAATAGAGAGGGATATAGAACAAAATGTTTTACAATCATATCTATACTCTAATACTCATATTCCACATATGGAAACTGAGGTATTGCCTCATGGGAAAATTAATACTAAAATGGAAAAAAAGAATGTGATAAAGTAAGGAAGTCTTAAGAACTCTACAGAACTAAAATAAAAACAAAAATAAAACCTCTTAAATAGTATTTATGCTTTTTTAAGCCTATTAAGTACATACTAATAGGAATCTCTAAATTATCAGGAAACCATTACCACTAAAATTATATACATATAATATATTGCTCCATATAGGAGAAGAAATATTAGGTCAGAACCTGAATTTCTCTTTATCATTTCTGACAGTACAGAGCTGCTACAAAATGACTAATACTGCCCCAAATGAAGGCTATTAAATTCTCCCATGAATTGCCATGACATCCCCAAGAGTGATGTTAAAATATGTAAAAGTGTCAGTTCCAAAGCAAAGCCATCTCTCCATTCCTTCATAAAAGATTTAAGCTAAAGAAAAAAAGAAAAGAAAACCCAACAGCTGAAGACAACATCAGGCTATTTATAAGTCTTCTCCCAGTCCCCCAGACACCCTCACATGGGGGCTGTAAACAGCTAACTAAAATATCTTTGAGGCTCTCTCATATCCACACCCACTGACACAAGCAGAGCTGTATCCACAGTGAAACTAGACTTCAGCTCCCTTTAGCAAGCAGTATGTCCCTGCAATAGTAAACTGGAATAAATATAACAGTATAACAATTTTTAAAAATAAAAATCATACCTTTTTCTCCAACAAACGGTAAAGACCATGTGAAAACATCCATAAAATTGGGCAACCAATAAGGATGTGGAGAACAGTTAAACTGTCGAATATTCATCACATTATTTTCATACTTTAATACAGCAGCTGCAAGATAAGTTTGAATGTCAATGTAACAATTTATCTTTAGCTCCAAAAGTCTAAAACACATAAAAGCAGAAAAAATATCTTTTAAGGGTGTTGGGAAGTCAAGGGGTGAGTGGAATTAAGGGTACCAAAGAGAGGTAGGAACTAATTTTTAGTAGTAATACACTTTTTGCTCCCAACACAGTTTTATGTAGAACACAGTCAGATCTTTACTTGTTATTATTAATGAAATTCCCAATCTTCTAAAATGCTTGTTGTACTTTATAATCCAATACAAATAATCCAACATGCATGTTTACTAAATCCAAAATTGTGAGAACTCAGTTTTTTTGAGGAAACACAGAACAGCAATGAGCAATTTTCTAGGTCTAAGAGTTCATACAAGTTGGAGGAATTTAAGAGGGTCTTTTTAGTTGCAGGCAACCTGAAAAGGACAACTAAATGGAAATAAAGCAAGAAAAAAAAAAACACAGAGAAGAACAAGAAACATTTGGAACATTTTATTTATGAATATACTAATGTACTTATTTCATGTATTTTAAGAAATCAAGCAAAACTACTACAAAGAAATATTTCACTTCATTTAGAAAAAAATTCCATTAAAATATCAAAAGAGAAAAACTCAAAGGTAACATACTCATCTCAATTTCAAGTATCTTTCTAAAGCATCATAAGTTGATATAAATAATACCTTAAATTAACCTGATAAAGATTTCAGGCACTGGTTATATTATTTTATGGAACACTGGATTAATGGGCTAGATTCTAATCTAAACTACAGTATATACCATATGTGTAATAGTAAATTATTTAACTAATCTGTTTCTCATTTATAAAATATCCTGCCTATCTCAGAAGTTTTAAGGTCAGAGAATAGAGTTCACGTGAAAGTACAAAAAGTATAAAATGTTTGGCAGATACTATAATAGTTATGTGCTTACTTTTTTTCATGTTAATGTAAAGGACTGAAATGTATGTACTAAATTCCATGATTTGGGATTCTAGCTAATATAGAGTCAAAATATGCTTGTTTCTCTGATGAAATTCCCATGAAATAAATGTATTTCAAATTTAGCCTCAGAAATTAAGGACTGATACCAAGATTTTAACTTAAAAAAGAGAAAGATAAAGAATCTAGAAAATTGCCCTATAGGTGGAATGAAACATTATGAATATGTCCCGTACCATGTAAGCACTCAAATCATTAACACCATGTACAGAATCAGCACTATCAAGAGACATTTGATTTTGACAAGACAGATTGAATGGTTTGAGTTTCTTTTTGGAGTACGAAGAAAAGTATCCCTTGATCTCCCAAGTTAAACTGACGAAGGACAACCAGTATGCTGCTGCTGCTAAGTCACGTCAGTTGTGTCCAACTCTGTGTGATCCCACAGACGGCAGCCCAGCAGGCTCCCCAATCCCTAAGATTCTCCAGGCAAGAACACTGGAGTGGGCTGCCATTTTCTTCTCCAATACACCAAAGTGGAAAGTGGAAGTGAAGGTGCTCAGTTGCGACCCCATGGACTGCAGCCTACCAGGCTCCTCTGTCCATGGGAGTTTACAGGCAGGAGTACTGGAGTCGGGTGCCATTGCCTTCTCCAGACAACCAGTATGGCAGTAATCAACTGAGCACTGAACACTAGTTCCTCTAATACTAACAAAGGGAGGTTATAGGTACAAAGTTAAATATAACAAATCAATTCGGAGAATGGAGTCCAGACTTAGATATATTTTTTCTTTAAAAATGAAGCCTTGCTTCATTAGGCATCTTTATAGAAGTTTCAAATTTTATAAAACAAGATATAATTTAAAAGACTATCTTAGCACTGGTATAATCCTTAAAGGCATTATAGTTTTTAAAGACCACCAATTCGGTTAATCTCTATGGTATGGTTGTTTTGGTAATTAACATAGTATGGAGTTCTTACAGCATACCCTGTATCCAAGCTATCTGATAGCCTGCTACTGCTACTATCTGATCTCAGGTAAATGTTTTAACCTTTTAACTATCACCTATAATCTTCCAAAAACTCTATTTTGCTCCTCTTTTGAACTCACACCACACTCAAACCCATATTTAGCAATGACCTCATTAAATGTACTTTAAAAAATCTTTAACCTTCTGTTCTTTCCTCCTGGCACAACCACTCCTGTCTGACCTTGGGAACTATGGCATAGTCAACTGAATTCCTGACATATCAAGACAGAATAGGAGCTGGCTTCTTGATTTCCTCTTCTGAAAATGTGAACTGTCTAAACATACTCAAGCTCATCTTCAGTGTCCTTGGCACACACTTAACTAGATTAAGATCCTTTGGTATTATCTCTCAATGAATTATGTTCCAAGTTAACGGAAATCCAGTTGTTACAGACAGATCAAATTTGGAGGGAAGGAGGTGGAATATAAACCACTAGAAAAGAAGGTAAATTACAAAGACATAAGAAAAAAAAAAGGAAGAAAGAGCAGTAAAAAGAAAGGAAAGGGGAGACTGTCTTCCTGAAAGAAGGTCGGACTGAATTGAAGGTTCAATTACAAATCATCATGGGGCAGTGGATATAAAAGTAGAGAATAAGAAAGGAAAAGAAAACCTACATCAGTGAACATAAAACAAGAAACATGATAAACGACCATACAATTCAAATACATGAAATGGTCAAAGGAGCAGCAGCAGCTTTATGCAAACAAGAAAACATTCTCTTGATTATAAGAGAAAAGATTTAAGAAAGGGAGTTTGAGAAAATCATGTGCATTTTTACTTGACAGAGTTACCTCAGAACATTCTTTCACAGGCAGTTTTTGTGAATGACAAAGTTGTGAAATGGTTACATGTGACTTAAGTTTCACATTTTGGATTTTCATTTTTGTCCTCTCCCCTCCCTTATATCTTATATTTTTTGATAAAGAGATCTGGATAGTTACAGTTTCAAACAATGCCTCTTTTCTACTATATTTTCAAAAAAATAAGTCAATCAAAATACTAAGTTGTTTAACAATTTTTTTTATCAACAACATCTTACCTTTATTATTGTAGACATCTAAGTAATTAGGTGCCGAAAAAATTGTTATTAATGAAGGGAACCCTGTAGTTTGACTTTTTCTGTACATTCTATAGCTGCAAAACAAATAACTTAATATGCATCGTAAAGCATCAATCATGGTTACTAAGTTTGATTTGTACATAAGGTGTTAATTTGGGTTAGGGAAACAGAGTTCTTACCCTGCATCTTGAGCTTCATGAGCTCTAATAATCGATAACAAATTATTGTTTTGCAAAAATTCACACACTGCTGGATAGCTGTGGGGAAAAGAGAAAATTAAGTAAAATAATTACTTTCTGTATATAATGAAACCATATGCTATTTTAACAACTAAAATGTGATTAAGCTTGAATATTTTTCCTTACTTATAAAAATAAGAACATCCTCGAACTGTATTGTGACTAAAATGTTCCTGTGATTTTTCATTTCCAAAATCTTCAGAAGGATCGGACCATAGCAAGTCACACATTGGTCCAAATGCAGGTGGCTCTTTGAATCTATCTAACTGTGAAAGAAAGAAAAGAAACACAGAGCAGAAATAACTTGTCAAAAGTGAGAATGGAATGGACAAAGGAAAGTGGTACCAACTCTGAATACTGTGCATACTACATTGTTCTGAATGGTTAAAAGATATTTTCTTAAAATACCAGTATATTAATTTTTACCATTACCTAATCTTGGCAGTGAAGAGAGGTTTGAAGCTTCTAGTCTCTACTCAACAAAATGCTATAAATAGGAATCAACTCTTGTTACTAAAATATATACTCACTCTCCTAATATCATCCAGTGTGTGTATTTCTGGTGAAAGTCCACCATGAACACAAAGAAATTGTTGGTTTAAAAGTGCAGCAAGAGGTAAGCTATCAAAAGCTTCCATACAAGCTTCATAGACTCTTTCTGAGTATTTAATTTTACCTAGAGAAAAAAAATTCAGTAATTGAAAACTGCATAATTTGTTAATCATTTACAACATATACATGCACAAACATAAATGACTATTAAAACCAAGGCAAAAAATTTAAAGATATGGATAACAGCCAAGTGGTAGCTAGGGGTGCAGAGTTGGTAAAGGGGTGAGTATCAAAGGCAGCAAGGAGGAATTCATGGGATGATACTTTTCTGTATTGTGACTGTGATAGTAGACAGCTTTAATCATTTGTTAAAGTTGAGAACTAAACACTTCAGAGAGTAAATTTTACTGCATACAAAATTTTTTTTTTTAAAGGCCAGCATCTTGCCCCATAAGAATCAATAAAGATAAGCAATGTTACTGTACTTACAAAGACAAAATATTTGCACTCCTTAGATTTGTGTATGCAGCAGGTAGTCATAAAATATTACTATAAGTAAATAAGTCAAATCTCTAAAAATAGCTCAACTCTTTACCTTTATAGGCCAAGTAAGGCAAAATTAGTACTATACTTAAAGGTAGTGTTAATTATTTTATTCTACTAGTCAGTGATTACTTTTTTGTTACAGGGAAGACTCAACAAAACAAAACTCAAAGTCCATCCAATTAAAAAATAAAAGATCTTATTCCTATTTTGGAGGACCCGAGGGTTTCCTTTAGCCTACAATGAACACTTAAAATGAGCAGAAAAGCAAGAAGTCAACGTAACACAAGAAAGAATTAAACTGTCATCTACTTTTAAAAGTCTGTCATGCATATTCCTTTGCACCTTTATACTTTTAAATTCCTGGATATTTTGTTTTTAGTGGGATTTTGCCGGACAGCTTGTTACTTATATAAGAAAAAAGAATTCAGTTCCTATTTCACTGCTTAACACTGTAACATTCAAATATAAGAAGATCTATATCTAGCAATCAGAGATTATAAACTGGTAGTCTGATGACAGACCTGTTTTCCAACACTGCATTTTAATAAAAACTTTAATTTGATTGCTTTGAGGTCAAGCATGAACTCTCCAGGCCTCATCTTATATTCATTTAAGTTACCCACCCGATGAAGTTATATCAGAGTTTGCCACTTCTGCTACTACCTGTCACTATATTGATCTTTATTGCATCACGTTTTGCATCTCAGTAATTCTGAAGTTATTTTCTAATTTTAAATCTTAATACAACCATGAGTACTAACAAGTACATAGCTAGGAGATGTGAGAAAAGGTCAAACTCTATACTATATGATTGCTTACAGCTATTAAGACTACCACAGCCATAAAAATTTAAGAGAGAAATGGGATAAATATTGTAGACTAAGACCTTCAATTAATCAACAGTGTGTGTATGACACAATCTGCATAATTAAAAAATAAATAAAACAATCTGCAGTGATGACAGAATGATTAATTTGTTAAGAATGTTCATGGGAATGTCTCAATATTGGTGGAGAGAAATCTCCAATGCAACATTTCTTTTCACTTGGTTCATATTCTTCCTGTTAGAAAAAAATAATTCTAAAATTAAAACTATACACAGAGCTCAAAACTGTTCCTAAGTACATATGTAAAAACCAAATTTATTAGGAAATACTGAAATGAAAACATCTGAATAATATTAAATACTAGAGAACTGTAGACAATCTTCCTGAAAGCTTTACATGTTTGGACACAAAATCTGTTCTTACATATTGCACTGTAAAATCTTCAAATGCTTACTACCCATATCACTCTCAAAGAACCCTGAGGAAGTGAAAATAGTTCTCATGGCAGTACTCACATTCCTGCTTAAAGGTAAAATATTCAGTAAGGTGTCTGCATTCATGGTTGCCTCGCAGGAGAAATAATGTACTTGGATAGAGAATCTTCAGGACCCATAAATATAAGACACACTACAAAAGAAAATGTTTCCAGTGAATTAATCTTATATTTTTGTTTAACTAAGCTGTTTGATCTTTGTTTCATTTCTTCTAACCCTATTACCCTTATAATTTCTATTATTCTTCATTATCTTTTTATTATCTTTTTCTCTTTGTCCCTTACTAAAACATAAGCTCTATGAAATTAGGGACTTTGTTTCTTATTCACACCTGATTTACCACTCAGAAAAGTACCTAGCAAGTAGAAGAGCAGTAAATATTTATTGAATAAATGAGTCAAATAATTTAATTACTTTAGATTTACAAATTGTTTGCTGTAAAAACAATTAGCAGATTGGTCTCCTCCTTAGGTATACCAATAAATAAAACAGTAACAATGTCAAAAATAATAGCAGCTAATATTTACTAAGTATTCATAATATGCCAAGTACTAATTATTCCTCAAACAACTCTATGAAGTATTTAATATTATCTCTGTTTTACAAATGAGGAAACAGAAGCAAAGAGCTTAAGTAACTTGTCCAAAATCACAAAACCTCTAATCCCCTGATTTTAAGCATTATGCCATGCTGCCTAATGAAGAGAAAAAATGTTTTATGTTTACTTTGTTGGTTATGAATGTTGCCTTATATAATTAGGTGCTTATTATCTGAAATGATTCAAAGACAATGTAATTTTAAACAAAAGAATATTAGAACAGCAACTATTTTTCTCTAAATGCACCTAAGAAACAGACTCATATTTTACTTATTTGGTTTAAAAAAAAGGAAAGACTATTTCATATGTAAATAAGTTTGGTTTACATGATCACATACAAAAAGAAAATACAAACTATTTTTTTGGCTGCACTGCATAGCTTGCAGGTCTTGGTTCCCTGACCAGGGATGGAACCTGGGTCCTTGGCAGAGAAAGTGTGGAGTCCTAACCACTGGACTGCCAGGGAATTCCCACAAACTTTGTTTTAAACAAATTAAGGTTAAGTGAAATGTGTAACATATTTCATTTTATTCACAAGGAAAAAAAATAATTAAGCCTGGTAAGTACTTAATAAATACCTGCCCTTTTCACTTATTCTGATTCTGTATTACTTTCGGACAATAAAATGAATTAAAAGAGTCAGCTACAGGGACTTCCCTGGTGGTCCAGTGGTTAAGACTTACAGTGCAGGGGATGAGGGTTCAGTCCCTGGTGCGGGAACAAAGATTGCACGTGTCAAAAAAACAAACAGAAAACAAAAACAAAAGTACAACAAATTCCATAAAGACTTTTAAATTGGTCCACATTAAAAAAAAAAAAAACTTAAATAAAAAAGTCTTGTTAAAAAAAAAAAGTCTGCTACAAAACCCTCTAATACCAAACGCTCAGTTACCAACTAAGCTTCCTAAAATTGTTCTATTGTTTCTGTCAAAGACCCCAATCTTTCTATCAAGAAGGGCCAATTTCTAGCTTTCTTGAAGGCTCCAAGGAAAGACTGAGAGGGGCCGATGATGACACTATGAAGAGAAAGAACTCAGGATAATAAAATTCCCAGGGAATTTGGATGGACATAACCCTGAGCTCCCTTTCCCACCAAGGATCCTAGTATACCTCAAAATGGAGGTTGAAAACACTAGAGGAGATATGAACAACAGTAACTGGCATAGAAATTCATCAGGTAAGGTTTCAATATCTAGTGGAGGACATGGTTAAAAGCACAGGTTCAAACTGCCTAGTTCCACCACTTACTAACAATATGACCTTGGGCAAGTTATTTAACCTTTTCAAGCCTCAGGCTCCTCTATAAAATGGATAAATAAAAGTACTTACCTCATAACTTTGTTGTAAAAATTAATCAAGTATGTTAACTGCTTAAAATATGCTTCAAACACATTAATACTAACACACCTATTTGTGGAGCTTCTACTCAACAATTTAACCTCTAAGAATTTGTCCTATAGAAATAACTGAGCAAGTGTATCAAGATGTATAAATGATATGGTCCACTGAAGCATCAACTGTCATGGCAAAAAACTGGGAACACCTTAAATGCCTAACAATAAGAATTGATTGACTGTGACTAGTTTAGTCAACAGAATATAATGCAGCTATTAAAAATGATGCTGTAAATTTATAATTGAACTGGCATGACATCAGAGCATAGGAATTAATAAAAAAGGAAGTTACAAAACATTATAATAGGAGTTCATTTTCATTTCAAAAAGGAAAGAAATGCGTATGTTAGAAAATACAAATTGTTCTATATCTTATTTTAATTTTTATAATTAGAAAAGTAAAAGGAGCAAAAAGAATAATCTACTATTAAGTGATAATAAACAGATCATTTTAATGCCTCTCAAGTTTTTAAAAGCAGATTAATACTTTCAGAATACATAAAGATTCCATATGATATACTTGGGTCTTAATGGCTACAGGAGGAAAGATAGAAGCACTAGAGTTTAAGTGATAAAAGCATTCTATTTTATTTAATTAGAAAAATACAATTAGTCTTTTTTTTTTTTGCATGGCTGAATGCTTTTAAGGATAAGAGAGATAAAAGCATTAGCTCCTCAGGGCCACTAGATAACAGGGCAATAAAGGCCCCTCATTTTGCTTATGATTTCCACTGGGAAATGGTAATTACAGTAACACACAAAAAATTAACAGAATAGTTTGAAAGACAAAAGAGGAATAAATAATAGCTTTACCTAAAAACTTCAGAATATGCAAAAGTATTAAAAGAACCCAATACAGGTAATTTAAAGAACTTATTTTATTAGGAAGTAATAGAAATCATCTATGATAACACTTAAAAGCAAATCAAACGACAGTATATGATTATTACCTCTATACTAAAATAACCTCTGTCCACATAATCACCAAGAAAAAGGTATCGTGTATTAGCAGGTGATCCTCCTACTTCAAAAAGTTTCATCAGATCAAAAAATTGGCCATGGATGTCACCACACACTGAAACAAGAAGATTATTAGATATGAAAAAAAACCTCTAAAATAACAAATTTTACTTAAATTCTAATTTCGTTTACATAAGAGAGAGCATAAGATTCTATCAAGAAAGGTCTAAGATGGAAGAAATATATGAAGAGTCATGACAGGGATAATGTGTACCCAACTGCTCATGTGCTCAAGATCTAGAACAAGATATAACAAGAGTATTACAATTTGTAGTAAGTGACAAAATTTTCATCTAAATTTATAAAACTCTTCTTTAGGAAGTCAAGCATGCACATCTTAGGATGATAAAATTATACTGGTGGTAGTAAAATATCCATTCTAACTCCATACTTTCTCATGACTTCTAAATGATCATTTTTGGCATCTGATATGGCACTGAGGTATTTGCCCCTGATGACTGAAAGCATAGTAATAAGTATTTGTTGAATCAAATTCAATGATGGCCAACTCAACTGATGAAACCTTCATAAAAGCATATTAGACTAACTTCTGCACTCAGATTATTTAGGATCATGTTTCTTCACTGAAAACAGGCAAAAACTTTCGTTATAAGAAATAATCTGGAAATTCAAGATAATGTCCATGTAATACTAATTTAGTATATAATATGAATGAAGAAGAAACAGTTTTATAATTAGGTAAGTAAATAATGGTACAGTAAAAAAAAATAATATCTAAAACATAAATACGTGTACCTGTAATTGGAGCCTCTACTTCTATCATGGTTTTCTCTCTCCGAAGAATGGCAGCACCCTCATTGATAATTCTAAGTGCAATTTCTTCATCTACCCGACCTTCTTTTACCAAGTGGTTCTTCAGAACATCAACCCTGGGTATCCCATCCATATCAAATACTTCTTCAGATGTCAAGCGATGTGTTGGGGGAAAAGGAACAGCTGCAATTTTTTTAATTAATAAAAAAATCACTATTAATATATTAACATAAAAACTAATCAATGGATCTAGGTAAGTAAGAGTCAAAACTGAAAAGCTGAAGTTTTTGTTTTGTTTCTTCATTTACTAGATAGAGGTATTAACTTTTAACAGCTTTTTTAAAAAGAGAAATTAAATTATACTTCTTTTTAAAATAATCTATATATAACATGAGAATTATTAGGAGAAATGAATTGTCTCACAAAATTACATTTTTTCAGGATAACTAAAGCTTTTTTCTTTTCATCTTACATGAAGTATAATAAATATAACTTAATATCATACAAGCATAAATAGAAATCCCAAATATAAGGTGACTGACCAACTTCCTAATAAAAATAAATAAAACAATGCCTGCTGGCCAACTTGAGCAGAAATTTCTGTGCTGTGTTTAGTTACTCAGTTGTGTCCGACTCTACAACCCCATGCCCTGTAGCCTGCCAGGTTCCTCTGTCCATGGGGATTCTCCAGACAAGCTTACTGGAGTGGGCTGCCATGCCTCCTCCAAGGGATCTTCTCAGCCCAGGGACTGAATCCAGATCTGCTGCACTGCAGGCGGATTCTTTACGGTCTGAGCCACCAGGGAAGCCCATGAATCCTGGAGAGAGTAGCCTATCCCTTCTCCAGGGGAACTTTCCGACCCAGGAAATTGAATCAGGGTCTCCTGCATTGCAGGAGGATTCTTTATCAGCTGAGCTATCAGGGAAGCCCAGAAATTTCTAGAAACATAGATTAAAACAGCCAAATGTTTACAGATTTAAATTAATCTAGATGCATATATATATTTAAAATAATATTAATACTGCTTTTTCTCTTACCTTCATTTTTCACATAACAGTTTCATTCAAAATCTTTACATACATTTTTGACATCAGTGCATTCCTTGCCACTGGATTCATTTTTTGTCATCTAAAACACTTTTATAAGCAAATCATCCTCATTTCCATTTAAGTTGCTTAAGATACAGCACTTTTAAAATATATCTTCAATGCTATTGCTGCAAATTTATCCTAAAACACAATTTCCACTTGTCTAACTACTGAAATAGTTGGCCTTTTTACTCCTGTAGCATATAATTTCCACAAGTATTTACCAACTGTATTGCTTTAAACTGAAATCTGTTAAGTGGAATAGAGAACATTCCATTTTCAATGGCATCTACCTTAAGGTCATGTACCTAGGAAAACTTATTATGTATCTGTTAAAATTTTGTATTCTTTTTTAACTGAATCCAACAAATGACCTCTTTATGCATTCAAAATCAGCTTGGGTTGAAGCAGTTTTAGGTTTTTTACCAAATAGTACTTTATTTTTCAAAAAAAAGAGAGGAAATTTATATTAAGAATGTAGTCTACATATAGACCCAAATGTATTTCTCTCTTTTCTGAAATAAATTTTTAAAAGAAAAACTCACCTTGTGTATGGGCATACAGTACCCAGTATCTTCCTATCACTGTGATTATCAATTATTATACAGAAGACTGGAAAAGTATAGGATAAACTGCTTCTTCATAGTTCAACTTAAGTAATTAAAAACAGGGGACTGGGTTAGAATCTTATCAATTACCTAAGAAAGAATAAAAAATAACCATATTCTCATAGGAGAAAAATAATTTAGGAAGAGCTCAGTTCTTAGAAGTGAAACAAGAACTAGAGAAAAGGAATATAAACCATTTCTAAAAGACTCTGAAATCATCAATCCCTCTAGCTTTTACCTTTTTTGATAGTAAAACAAAACTTGCTTTCCCTGGCCTCTTCTTGAGAACACATTTATTCCCATTATTTTTTACTGCATCTAGAACAAGGCATTAAAGTACATTTTGCTACCCCCAAACAGGGCTTCCCTGTTGGCTCAGATGGTAAAGAATCCACCTGTAACGCAGGAGTCCTGGGTTTGATCCCTGGGTTGCGAAGATCCCCTGGAGGAGTGCATGACAACCCATTCCAGTTATGTCTTACCTGGAGAATCCCCATGGATAGAGGGAGCCTGGTGGGCTACAGTCCATCCTGCTGCTGCTGCTAAGTCGCTTCAGTCGTGCCCAACTCTGTGCGACCCCAGAGAGGGCAGCCCACCAGGCTCCCCCGTCCCTGGGATTCTCCAGGCAAGAACACTGGAGTGGGTTGCCATTTCCTTCTCCGATGCATGAAAGTGAAAAGTGAAAGTGAAGTCGCTCAGTCGTGTTGACTCTTAGTGACTCCATAGACTGCAGCCTACCAGGCTCCTCTGTCCATGGGACTTTCCAGGCAAGAGTACAGTCCATGGGGCCGCCCAAATATAGCTACGTGAGATTCTAAAAAAAAACCCTTTATTAATGTATGTTTTTCTTCAACCAAAGATTAAACAGACTATTATACTATATGCTATCAGAGAAGGCAATGGCAACCCACTCCAGTACTCTTGCCTGGAAAAATCCTGGGAAAATCCCACAGACACAGGAGCCTGGTGGGCTGCAGTCCACGGGGTCGCTAGGAGTCTGACACGACCGAGCAGCTTCACTTTCTTTTCACTTTCATGCATTGGAGAAGGAAATGGCAACCCACTCCAGTGTTCTTGCCTGAAGAATCCCAGGGACAAGGGAGCCTGGTGGGCTGTCGTCCATGGTGTCGCACAGAGGTGGTCACGACTGAAGTGACTTAGCAGCAGCAGCAGCAGCAGCAGCATACTATATGCTATAACCAAATTTGCCACTATCAGTAAATCAACTGTTTAAAAACTACAGAAGTTAACAATTACTAAATAAATCAAAAGTTACTTTTGGGACATTATGAAAATGAAAAGTTTAAATATCTCTTAAATAAAAATTTCGGAGATCAAACTGGGATATTTTTCTCATCAGGCCAAGAGAATCTCTCCTCTACTCAGGGAAAGAGACACTGTTTAAGATGTCGCATTCCAGATTACACAGAACATAATTCCTAATAATCAACAACATAATTCCACTAGAAGCTGAACTTTGTTCAAAATACAGAACTTCCTAAAAACCTGTGAGAGTCCTTCCCCTCCATCAGCCAGTCACCTGTGGTACTGCATGTTTTCATGCACACTGTGATGCCTCACTGCAAATCACACCCACCCCACCCCCAACATCTTCACTTTAGTCACCTTTCCCACCCACCCATGCCCCTATTCTGTGTTTCCTGCCTCCAGCTCTCCATAGGGTCTTCCCTTTGAGGAGATAAACATACAGCCAGACAGGTTGGCATGTGATTCAACCAACCACAGACAGAAAATATTTTAAAAAGAAAAATATTTTTCAAATAAAATTTCAAAAAGAGAATACTGAATTTGCCTATCAACTATTTATACAGCATTTACATTGTTTTATTATAAGTAATTTAGAGATGATTTAAAGTAAATGAGAGGATACAGACAGGCTATATCCAAATATTACACCATTTTATATAAGGGATTTGAGCATGCACTGATTTTGAAAGAGGGAGGGGTATCCTGGAATCAAATCCCCACAGATACCCAGGGAGGACTGTACCCAATTCTCTATGATCTTAAAAGCAACCCCAACAAGTAATTTTCCCTTACTTCTCATCCCTGTTTCTGCCATATATATCCCATATTTTACAACTAAGGGATACCTTCATTTTTTCATGTTTTGTCTTCTTTCCTCAACCCACATTTATCTGGCTTCTGATCTATTCCTTCACCTTATAACTCTCTCTCTCTTGGGTTCTTGAAATCATTCACCTGGTTTTTCCCTTAATTCTCTGGTCATACCTGATTAGCCTATCTCATGAACTTCTAGTCCTTTTCCTAATCCTGTGACAGTGTGGCTGAAGATTCTGTCCTTGGCCCTCATATTATACTCCTCTCATTCATAACTACGGCTTCAACCAAAAATCTGTATTTTGTGGACTCCCAAACAGATTACTCACACCAGACTGTGCCACTAAACTCCAAATCCCTATTAAACTATTAAATATCTCCACTTGGATGTTTCATAAGTATCTTAAACTTAATACAGCCAAAACTTAATGCATGAACTTTCCCTCCGAACTATCACCAATATAGTTGTTTATCTGGAAATTATCCTAAAAGTCTTTTTCTTCCTCACCCTAACACAGCCAATAAATAGGTCCTAGATAATTCTCTGATCTGGTTTCATCCCTTTGGTCCTAAGACACTGAATAAGGACTTTTTCCCCTAAATTACAAAAATCTTTTCAATTTTGCCCAGGTTTCACAATAACTCAGAATACTCTTTTTAAAATTCAGATCTCAACATCCACCTGTTGCAAGACTGGATGCATCACATAAAATCCAAATTCTGTACTTTAACATGTCATACAAGATCCCTTCTAATCTGACCCTTGCCTACATTTCCAACCCTCATCTTTTGCCACTAACTCATATTCCAGACACATACTATACTCCAGATGTTATTTTCATTTTTAAAACTACATTACTCAAAAAAACCTCTGTACATTGCATTCCCTAGTATTTATAGGTACACTATTTCCACATTTTGTCTAATTTCTCTTTGCCCTTAAACTTCGTATCAGTGTTTCAATTCTTGAAAAATGTTCCTGTTCTTTGGCTAGGTTAATGGTGCCCCCTCCTTTGCAGTTTCACAGCAAAGCATATGATGTGCACCTAAGCGTGGTGCCTATCAGCTGCACTGTAACTACCTTGCTTCCCCCTCAAGCGTACGAGCTCCTTGAAAGGGAGCAAGCTGTCTTTCATCCCTATATAGCTAGCAATTAGAACATAGGTACTAATGAGCATTTACTGAATTAATGAAACATTAGTTACAGTTTCTAAATTACTTATCTTTACACTAATTTTGGAGAAGGCAATGGCACCCCCACTCCAGTACTCTAGCCTGGAAAATCCCATGGACAGAGGAGCCTGGTAGGCTGCAGTCCATGAGGTCGCTAAGAGTCAGACAGGACTGAGCGACTATGGCAACCCACTCCAGTGTTCTTGCCTGGAGAATCCTGAGGACTGGGGAGCCTGGTGGGCTGCCATCTATGGAGTCGCACAGAGTCGGACCCAACTGAAGCGACTTAGCAGCGTAGCAGTACACTATTTATATAGCAATGACAATATATTTCTAGTTCTTTGTTTACAGTTTAGAAAATGCTTTCATATACACAATCCTATGATTCTCAGAGACATCCTATGAGTTTGGTGAAAGTCTTTGCGACCCCACGGACTGTACCCTACCAGGCTTCTCTGTCCATGGGATTTTCCAGGCAATAGTACTGGAGTGGATTGCCATTTCCTTCTCCAGGGGATCTTCCCAAACCAGGGATTGAACCCTGGTCTCCTGCATTGTAGACAGACACTTTACAGTCTGAGCCACCAGGGAAGTTTGGTAGGGCAATTTTATCTCAGTTTCACAGAGAGGATAACAGGTTCAGACAAGTTAATGGCTCTCTCAAGGTGTTTCAACTAGTAAGGGGTAGAGTTATGATTGAAACTGAGGTCTTCAGAATGCTACTCCAGTACCGTTTGTCTTATACCAACACGACAACAATGCTCTTCTGACTAAGAGTCATCAAAAGTCTCCTGATCAGGAAAAATGGTATATCCCACCCAGCTGCCAGGGGTAGAAGCATGCATTAGCCACATGCTTTAAGGAGAGGTTCAATAAATCCTACAGCACTGTCTTCAAAATTTCTAGGTATCCCTTGAATTCCTTTTAATTTGTGGTGGTTCTTTGAACACGATACTCTTCCCTCAAAAATTAGTTTCTCCTTCCTGGCTTATTTTTGTTATGATATCAACATTCTCTGTTACTCAGATTTAAAATTTTGATGTCACTGTTCTCTTTCTGGACTCTAATTCTATTTTAAATTTTCTCTTTTTTATATCTCCATTGCTGCAATGCTAGTTCAAGTTCTTATTACTTTGTGTACTAGAAAAATCTAAGCTCTACTTTTCCTCCCCCTTTATTGTACAAAGCACAGCTAAATAAATCTACTCAAAATACTGGGGTGGTTTCCACCCTGATTTCTTTTCTACTGTTTAGTCAAAAAGGACTAATGAATAAAGGAGACAAAAGTCTGAAACTTCTTTTTCAAAGTCCTTCTTTAACCATCTGCAGTCTCTTACCTATCACTCCAATCTCTGCCTCTAACTACAACTGCTCAATTTAAACTATCACTAAAGCAAAATTAGTCTCATTACTGTTTTCTTAAAAAAGTTTGCTCTTCTACTTGTTTCATTCCCACACCCAATCATTGCTCCTGTATATCTACTTTCTAATATTACTCAGGATTTGTGTCATATTTGGTTTTTCTTTCTCATAATTCATCCATGCCATGGTATTCTACACTTGGACTATTCCATTAACCTTCTGACACCGATTTTAGTCTCTTCCATTTTAATCAGTAATTACTTATCAACAATATCATGTTACCTTTCAAAAACCAAAACATTGGGTCATCCCTCTACTTTAAAACTTTCAATAATGTGTCAGGCCAGGCACTATGGTACAAATTTTCATGAATTGTCTCTGTTAATCCTTCAAAAATCCCATAACTTTATTAACTGTATTTTGCAGATGAGAAAATTGAGGGCTGGGGATACTCAGTATCTTGTCCTCAGTGAGATGATTAAAGCAGAACTAGGCAGTCTTAATTCAAACCCAGACAGTCTTAATCATCCAATGTTCTTAATCATCCAGAGGCTATACTCCCTAAGTTTCAGGTCCTCAACTTGGTGTGCAAAAAACTTTTTCAACTTCATCTGCTACTTCTTGCCAAGAACTTTACACAATACTGTCACACATTCCATGCTTTTTTCAAACTCCATGCCTTTCTACTGCTGTTTTCGCTACTAGAAAATATTTTCTCCTTCTCTGCTAA
This sequence comes from Nanger dama, assembly GCA_917880005.1. Lineage (NCBI taxonomy): Eukaryota > Metazoa > Chordata > Mammalia > Artiodactyla > Bovidae > Nanger > Nanger dama. The sequence continues at coordinate 16,225,887 of CAKJTW010000028.1, read as the reverse complement.
GTCGCTTCAGTTGTGTCCGACTCTGTACGACCCCACAGACGGCAGCCCACTAGGCTCCCCCGTCCCTGGGATTCTCCAGGCAAGAACACTGGAGTGGGTTGCCATTTCCTTCTCCTCCTCAGCCCCACCTTAATATCTGGAGAAATTCTACTCATCCTGTAAGGCTCCCTCCAAATATAATCCTTTCAGTGAAGCTTTCTCTCCAATTAAGAGTCAATTCCCTCTATACAACTCCAACAGCACTTCGTACCTAATTTATTATATTATTTATTTGCAATAGTGTCTCCTCCACTAGACTGCCTCCAAGAAAAATCTATCTTACTTACTATATCTAATTCAATTCTGTATCCCTAACGCCTAGTATAATGTCTGGTACAAAGAGGTATTCAATAAATGATGCACAGATAAATGGTCCCAATCTTCTGCATATTTGAATCCTACCCATCCTCAAAGCTCTTTCCTCCTATACAAACCCTTACTAGACCAATCAAATCTAGACCCATCCCTATCTCCTTCAACTCAACTTGCTGGGTCTGCCACTTAACTGGCAATTATTAATCACATAGTCTTATGACATAAATTATTAACTTTTCATGAGTACCTATTTCCCCAAGGATCAAGATTGTATTTTATCTTTTACACTATTTCCCTACAATTTTTAGGTATATGGCAGGCATTAAATAAGTAGTTGCTATTTGGTTACTTTGAATTTCAAAAATTTTACATACCATATAAAAATGTTAATTAGTGTTAGCTTATTTCTTCTCTATGTAAAAGTAAACATTTTTATACTGAAATGAAATCATAGGATTGGCACTAAAACACATCTCATCTAATAAATCAAAATTCTTTCACCAAACTTTTCCTTATAACTTTTGCCAATTCATTCAACAGCACCAGAACCTGAAGCTTTTGCCTCACTACTGAGCAGCTGTATTTCTTCCTTGGCATTTTCAAGATGACTTGTTGCCAGAGTGTTCTCTTTCCTTCTCACTGCTCTCTCTGTCTCATACACACACACACATACACACACTATTCTCTGTTCCCCTGCTTTCTCTAGGACACATGGTACTGAAGATTTATTTTAGTATGCTTAACAGTTTGACTAGGGTAAAAAGGAAAAGGAAAATCATTTTCAAGAATTATCTCTTTTAGATAGGTTGAAGTGAAGTGAAACTGCTCAGTCGTGTCCGACTCTTTGGGACTCCATGGACTGTAGCCTACCAGGCTCCCCTGTTCATGGGATTTTCCAGGCAATAGTACTGGAGTGGGTACTTAGTACCCACTTAGATAGGTTAAGTCCATAAAACAGATTTTGTTTAAAAAAAATTAAAATTCAAGTTGCTTTAAAATATAATAAACTAGGGCTTTCCTGGTGGTGCAGAGGTTAAAACGTCTGCCTGCAATGTGGGAGACCTGGGTTCGATCCCTGGGTTGGGAAGATCCCTTGGAGAAGGAAATGGCAACCCACTCCAGTATTCTTGCCTGGAGAATACCATGGACGGAGGAGCCTGGTGGGCTACAGTCCATGGGTTGAAGAGTCGGACACGACTGAGCGACCTCACTTTCAGGGCTTCCCTATGACTCAGTGGTAAAGAATCTGTCTCTCATTGCAGGAAACACTTGTTCAAGTCCTCTTCTGAGAAGATCCCACATGCCATGGAGTAACTAAGCCCATGCACCACAACTATTGAGCCTGTGCTCTAGAACCTGGGAGCTGCAACTATTGAGCCCACATGCCCTACAGTCCATGCTCTGCAACAAAAGAAGCCACTACAATGAGAAGCTCTCGTACTACAACTAGACAGTAGCCCCTACTCTCTGCAACTAGAAAAAAGAAAACACAGCAACAAAGACCCAGCATAGCTATAAATAGATAAATAAAATTATTTTAAAAAAAAAAGCAAACATAACTAGAATTCACACACACACACATACACACACACACACACACACACACACACACACACTTGAAGTAGCTATGTGACTCCAAGACCTATGTGGGTCATCTAAAAATCTGTAATGAAAATAAGCAATCCTATGAAAGCTAGTTACTGGAAAACACATTAGCCAAACAACCTCCGATTTTTAAGCAGAGCATCAGGCAACAGGATCTAAATGAATCATAAGGTTGCCCATTAGATATGTAACAGGTAAAAAACTTACAACACACACATTTTGGTTCAATCTGAAAGTCTGATAATTTAAGAGATAAGGATAATAAAACCTAGGGAATAAAACATGCTGAATGCAAAAGAAAGTGAGCAGCACTATGTGTGCTAAAATGAACATGTACACAAAATAGACAATGCAATGTAAGCAATAAAGGTGAATTTTTGCATTAAGTGTAATAGATTTATTAATTTCAAGGGAAAATCTAGTTTTACAAATCTGGAACCTCATCTATACAGCAAAAGTACATTTTAAAAGTATCTGAGGGAAAAAAGAAAAAAGACCCGGATATTTCAGGTCAGGCAAATTTCAGGGGTAGGAGGAAGAACAATATAAATAAATTCAGGGTTTTATGCTTTAATTACACACACCAATTTTGCTGATGTGGCAAAAAGGCACTAGGAAAAATTAACTGTTTTTCCCAGTTTGTTTCTATTTTCTTATTGCCAACTTTCTATCTTAGCTAAAGATAGAAAAATGCTTAATAGAAAATAGTTAAGAGGGCATACTATCTCACCTAAACCACTTGGGCTCCACCAACTTTCAAACAAATGAATTTGCCCAGAGCCAGAAACTGGAGCAGGCCCAGAACTGAACTGTCTTAATGAACCAGGAAACCGATCACACATAATCAGGGATATCGAATTACCACTAATAATTTCAGTGAATAGATAATTTATACACGAATCACCTACCATATTCCAAGATCTCAAACTTCACATAACGTGAAATTCAGGCATTTGATACTAAACACAGAAGACCTATTCCCCTTCAAAATCTATGTGACCATAAAATACAGGCCTCTTGGCTAGAAGTGTGAGTATAAAATCTGAAACAACAGGGTAAGTTTCAGGGAGTAAAATAACTATTTATATTCAATGCCAATGGTGGTCTCTATAACCCTACCACTATGAAATGGTGCAAAACCAGCACATACTAGACTTAAATCTAGATTTGTAACAAGTTAAACTTAAGTTGAATTAGCACTGTGGTTATATAGCTTCAGCAAACTGGTGTTCTTTGTCATCAAATGAAACATTATACTACAATTACTTACTGAAGAAGGGAAGAAAGAAGCTTGAAATGTAAAAGATTTCTATAAGGAAAGATAAATTTCCCAGTAACTTCCAAGGAAGCCAGAAACTCCTGGAGCAGCACAAACCAGTCTATTGTACACTATCTCTAAAGCATGTGATCCATATCCGCCATTCCAACTAGCTAACAAATTCCATAAAGAAATGAAAGGTGTCTTGAAAAGCATACTAAGTACATGGGATCTTATATCCACAAGTTCTACTATGATTTTCTATATCAACAAACTCCCATTTACCTAAATCAAATGACTTTTATTTCCTACCAATAAACTGCAAATATGACTATGTCTTGTATTCACAACCCACCCCTAAGGAATATGCCCTACGTCTGGAATCTTATTTTTACTGTATTAAAGAAGAAAAAGGGAAACATTACCGTATAAATGTCAAAAAACAAGAAGATTCACAAGCGTTTAAGTATAGCATAAACTTACTGTTCAGAAATGTGACTGGTTGTCCCATCTAATAGTAGGGTGAAAAGTGCCAGGGGAAATTAACAGACAGCACAGGTATACTGTCAAAAAATTAACAGGCAGCTCATGTCTCCTATTCCCAACCCAACAAAACTTCAAGACTTTACAATAGCATGAATGTCTGAACTGCCAATCTTTTTTCTTTCTCCTTTTCAAAAGACTTCTTGGGACAAGGATTCTATAAAAGCTTTTTCAATTGTTGCCTGGCCCGAATATATACAGTATTAAGCTTTTAAAAGTGTCTACATAAATCTAGATACAAATTAGTATTATCATTAAAGGAGGCTAGAATTGATAAATTAAAAACCACAAAAGAAAAAGTTTTCTTGTTTTTAAATATTTTAATGGAAACATGTCTAGTCAGATTTCCAAAACTGGGCTAACAGTGTTTAAACATTATGCCAGTATGTTTGAGAAGTTGAATGAAATAAATAAAACAAATAAAAGAAGTATCTATCTTTCAAAAATAAATGTGATACAATAAAGAAAACTTTATTCTAAAATGATTTCAATTTATTGACCAAGCTACATGATAAAGAAAAATCATTTCAAATTATGTTCTTCACCTCTACAACAGTGTTTGAAGTTGATGGGCTCTCCCAGAAAGCATGGAAATCTTAAGTAATTCTAAATTAGCCTTCAATTTCTCTATTTCAAATTAATGTTATGATCTGTTGTAGTTAAACAATCATAAATTCTGCACCAGCTGAGAAATATTTAATTTTTTCTTCTAGGGGAGTGTGTAGGTGTTTGCATGCACGGGAGGGCTAACCCCTCCTGCCCTCTGACCAGTGTTGCCGGTTCTAAGTAAATGCTTCTTCCTATTCCCAAAGGTCTTTTTTTTTTTAACTTTTTTTCATCTCTTATGCACTTAAACCCGGGGCCCCCAAATTCTGGCTTGTCCCTTCACCCTTGTCCAATCCCATACAGTTCCCCCAATTTCCGCGCGGGGTGACACCTGAAGGCCGAGTGCGAACCCCTGCGGTTGGCATTAACTAGGCGCGAATAGGGCGGACGGCTGTCACTGGGGAGCAGGCGTGGGCCAAAGGCGAGGTGATTTCTGACTGCTCATCGCCCAGCCCCGTGTGGCTGAAGGTCTCAGAGCCCCTCCGTTCGCCCCGGCAAGCCAGGCGTGCAGCTGTCGCGGTGCAGGAAGCTAATCGCGGCCTCTGGGCCGCTTTGACAGGGCGGGCAGGAAAAGAAAGAGGCTCACTGGGACTAGGAGCCTCACCCCTCCGGCTAGGAGACCTACAGAACGAAACCTCTGCCACGGCCCGAAGGCAAGCGAGACCTCGGAGCCGCCGCCACCGACTCAGCCCAGCCCCGCAGGGGCCCGCCCAGGGGCCACTCCCCAAGTGAGGCAGCCAGTCACTCGCCCGCCCTTCCGGGCCCGCTCCGGGAGGGGACGGTCTCCCGCCCGCCCTCACACAGCTATCTCATCAGGCCAGGCCCCCAGGGCTTCGTCCACCTCTCACCTTTGACGACGCGGTCAGCCCCGGGAGGGGGCGGCGGGGGCGGGGGGTGGGGGCGGTGCAGCCCGGGCCGGCTCCCGGGGCGGCCATGCTGGGCCCGGGGCTCGGCTAGGCGCTGGGCCGGGCGGGGCTGGGGGCGGGGGCGGCGGCTACCAGAGCCAAGCGGCGGCGCCGCCGGGGAACATGGCGGACCCTCGTTCCCTACAGAGGGGGCTAAGACCGGCATGCACCGCGCTTGCGGGGGCGGGGGCGGAGCAGGCTCTAGGGACTTGAGCAAAATTACTGAAGCTAGGAGAGAAACAAGACCATGCCAAGGGATCAGCTTAAAATTCTGGGCAAGAAGAAATAAAAGTGAGTGAGGAGAGATGATTCGTCTGTAGCTAGTTCCTGCGGTGAATGAGTGCTAGGGAACACGACACCGGCTTTCATGGAGCTCCTAGAAAGATGGAGAGATGTGACCAAACCTAAGAATCTCCCGCAAATAGAGAAAAGAAAAAAAAAGTATAACAATTTGACTATCAGATTCCGGTACTTCGGTCGATAACTGACAGAACTAGAGGAAGTGTAGGTTCTAGAGCGAAGCTACGGTTCAGAATGGAGTTTGAGAGAGAATCTGGACCTTGTGTTTAGAGCCTGGGATTGTCAAGAGTCTGAAAGCACAAAGAATGCAGGTAGAGCCAGACTAGGCACCAAGGGTTCAGAATCGAAACAGGTAAGAGGAAAGGAAGGGTTTTGTCACTGAGATGTTCGAAGAGTCTACGAAATTCACCTGAAAAGGACTCAGCCTCCCTCTTGATTCACTGAGAAAAGAGAAATTTCGAAGTCAATAGGGAATTGGAAATTAGTTCCTCATAAGAAATACCTCTATGGTAGAATGTGGGATCCAGATTTTCTGCGGAAACTTTAAAGAGATGTACACTCATGGGGAAGGGAGTAGTGGAACAAGAAATGATTGTTAAATCAATAATTATTAGAAGAAGAGTATGACAGACGATGAGATGGCTGGATGGCATCACCTACTCCATGGACGTGAGTCTGAGTGAACTTCAGGAGTTGGTGATGGACAGGGAGGCCTGGCGTGCTGTGATTCATGGGGTCACAAAGAGTCGGACACGACTGAGCAACTGAACTGAACTGATGTGTTGACACCAGCAGAGGTACTGGTTCAGTAGCAGGGATCAGAATATCCAGAGATCTATGTATCTTTTTTTTTTTTTTTTTGCTGCACTGAGAGGTATGTCAGATCTCAGTTCCCCAACCAGAGATCAAACCTTCTGCCCTATGCAGTGGAAGGGCGGAGTCTTCACCACAGGACTGCAAGGGAAGTCCCACATCTGTGTATCTTGATGGCATAGGATTCAAGTAGGATAGGGTGAGAAATGCCTGCCCAATACTACATGTGCTCAGAATCTGTTCATAATAGATGGTGATAATTAGGTAAGCAATAGTCCAAACGACTCAAACACCACCTCTCTACCTCTTGACTTGTCAATCTTAATGATCCTGAGAGCTGCAATAATCTAAGAAAGAGAATGCCCAGTTAGTAATGTTTGCTAAGGGAGCTCACATATTATTTTTTTAGAGGGAGATGAATTTTCGAGTGAGGAAGGAGTGAAAATGGATCTTTCTTACATGGAAGTGCCATATAATTCTGGAGGGGAGGGAAGGGAAGGGGCAGCCATATGAAGAGACAAAGGAAGGGATAAGAGGCACATGATAAACCTGTAGAGGGAGGGCACAATGGGTACCTAGATCAGGAGTGAGTTTCTAAGAGGAGTCTGAATCCCAGAAAATCTCCCTGAGTGGGGAAGGAGAAAGTATGTAATGTGTTGAGTGCCTCTTGGCAGGAAACAGATAGAAAATATACTAGCAGCAATAACAACAAGGAAAGTCACTCCATATTAGGACTCATTGACTCCTACCTTGAATACATACCCTTCAACCAGTCTTCAACTCCTCTTTGGCTCCTCACTTTCACTCAGTCAAAAGCCATATACTGAGCCCCAGGCAACTGGGAATTGGTATTTCTTGCTTCCCCAGCCCAATACAAAAGAGCAAGAAAATACAAAAGGAATCAAATAGACAATTAAATGACAAGGAATTAAATAGAACTATCTTATAGATTTATTAATGAAAAATACTTTACAAAAACAGTATGTTTGGCCCTAAAATATTTCAGCTGACTCTGAAGGTTTACAGCGGCGACTGAGCAAGTGGCAGTAATGGCTGTGCTGCTGAGGACAGGAGGGTGTGTTAGTGTGCCTGACTCCCATTTGTTCCGAAGAGTAAATGTTATGTTGGCAGCCCCACATTCTAGGCCTAAGGTTTGGGGGCTGAGGGAAGGCTGACAGTCTGGGAAAGTGGGCTAGCCTGAATGATGTGGTCAGGACCAAGACTACAGGGCTACATGTCCCTCCAAGGATGAGGGATGGAGAAGACAGAAGGTCGGATAATAGGGATAGGTGGATAAAACAAAGCTTAGAAGTTGGTAGTATAACAGTGAACAGAATATGAGGGCTTAGAGTATTCAAGAATAAAATGGTGACCCTAAGATCCTAAGGAATGGCTAGTGTCCAGAGTAACATGGATTCATCTTCAAAGTGGATCAAATAAAACCCTAAACAGCAGCTGCTTCCTTTTGCTAGGTGAATGGAAATTGAAGTTTCAAATATTCCCTCAAAGAGCCAGGTCTCCTTAGGGGTTCCTGGCACCCCTGGGAGAAACTGCAACTCTGTGTTAAGACTTGCACAACCTTGGCAGGGATGCAGGGTACCAACTCTGCTGCAGTACAGTTTAACAGAGAAAGCTGTGGATTAACCCTTACCACCTGCTGTGCTGCAGGGCTCTAGCCCTGATGTGTTCTCTGCCAGGGGCATCTGCTAGGACAAACAGAAACTCCTCTCTCCCTGTCCTCCTGTGCCTAGATGGCAGGGCATAACTGCTTTGCCTCCAGTCATCATCTGGGGGCATGTCTACTCTTCGAGGACCAGGGGCTCGAAACCCTGGAACAGGACCTGAATTCCAAGCTGACCTCAGGGGTACACAAAGACTGCTTGGTGGTGGCGACACAGGGTGAACAACAGGAGGGTGGGAGGGTGAATGGAAAAGATCCCCCAGGACTGAGCATGAGGAACCTGAAGGCCCTGGTGTCTTTCTGGTAGTGTGGCAGTGTGGGTTAGCTGAGGCTTGCACCCTGGAGTCGTCAGGAATCTGGCCCCAATATGCTGGCTGGCCTCTGACCATGGTCCCCGGGACGCATCTGTTCTGGAACGATGGGGGAGACTCCGGTAGTTCAAAGTCCTTCCTGTGTACTTGACCCCTTCGGAAGTTTCACCCCTGTCACACATAGCCAGAAACTGCTGGACACTCCTCGAAGTTCCTGAGGAGAGAAAAGAAACCCAAAGATTGACTATCAGTAAAACCATTATCCTTCCCAGAGGACCATTCCTGGCTGTTCCTTCCAACTCCTCACCTCTTTAAGAACATACAAATAACGGAAAGAAGGAACCTAGCTTTGCTTTTAATTTCATTTAAAAAATTCTTAATATACATTAAAATCAAGTCACTGCCAATCTGTGCAAATGAAATAGTCTCCTGGATGTTGCGTACTCCTATCTCACTGCATTATAATCTGTCCTCCAAAAGACAGACAGACACACACACATACATGAATGGCTCTCTGATATTCCAAATACATGTTCTCTGTGATAATTTTACTCCTTAGAGCCACCACTCCAAAACATCACTCAGTTTTTCTTAACATGGAACTTTCACTCCAGTTGAACTGTGTCTGCTTACGTTTGTGTTCATTCTCCAAGATTTCTGCTTTTGTTTGCACTACTCCCACATACATAATGTAGAAGGCCTTCTCTATACATTGATTCCCCTTTACTTAAAAGAAGCATAATAACTAATTTTCCAAAACGTCACTTCTAAACAGTACTTCTCATTTTTATTTTTTAAATTCCATCAATAGCTGTACTACACACACACACACACACACACACACACACACACTTGATTACTGAAACTTTGAGCTCTTTAAGAGCAAAGAACTGCCTTCTTTCTCCCATGTATTTTCTGTAGTATTTGGTGCAGAACAAGTTGCAATAAATGCTGCCTTACTGATCAGATACTTCTAGTAACTCTCAAAGGATGCTGGTGACCTGGCAGCTCCACTGAGTAATTAGGAGTCCATTTATCCAGAAGGCCTGTTTATCCAAAGCTCCCTAAAATTTGGACACAAATATCAACAGTACTACTCAGTTCTAAGAAGATCCTTTTCCCTGGGGATTTATACCCATAGACAGGTTTCTCAACTTTGGCACTACTGATAATTGGGGCTGATCATTCTTTGTCTTAGGAGTAGGGTGGGAGTGTGCAAGGAAACTTCTCTGTGCATTGCTAGATGTTTAGCAGCATCCCTGGCCTTTCTACCCACCAGATGCCACTGGCACCTCCTCTTTCTCATTAAGAACCAGTGCCTTAAACTGTAGGTTTGTCCATGAGGGGAAAAGTGGAACAAATCTTGCTGTGGAGAGTCAAAGAAATCCAGAAGGATGCTGCTCACCTTCCCCAGGATTGTCTGGGTCTCTATGCATGGCATGGGTATTCTGTGCATAGGATCTTTCCAAGTCTGCCATTCACTATTCATCCTCCTAGACCATCCCTCAACTGAGACTTGGGATAAAAGGAGAGAAAAACAGCTGATAGAGATGATATTTCCTGTTTTGGGAGATCCTAAAGACTGGGTGCTAATTCCTTGGGTCACTTAAAATCATATCCTATCACAACTGAAGCAGTTCATTTCCATGAGAAGTTAGAGTCTAGGAGCTCTGGTCTAGACCCCATGTTGCCCAAGAAGTGATTCAGTCATGATTCATCAAGATCAATGTTTGATCTTTAAAGCAAGAATTCATATCCTTTTACAACTCCACCTTGGGACCCTCCTTCCCCTTCCCCACCCCCCAACAGATGCACTGATTTGATTCTTCCAGGTCCCTAGAAAAGTACTACATTCCAGCACATAATATTAGATTTGAGGAGAGTTACCTGGGGGTCTATGGGACTCCCCTGCCATGCTGGGCATCAAGACATCTGGGGACAGGAACTGTGGTTGGGGTGGGTAGAGTTGGGGACCAAGGAGAAATACAGGAGGGTCATGGATGACAGGGAGGGAAGAGGAGCTGGAACAACGATGCCGGGTTTCCAACGGCTTTTTCCTCATGCTTGATGAATCCTTACGATGAGACAAGACAAAAAAAACATAGAGATGAGGATTAACACACAGCAGGCTATGGTTGGGTAAACACAGTGAGGGAAGCAGGGGGATATGGAAGGAACTAGAGTACAAACATTCCTTAATCTAGAGATGGACCCAGTTTACTCGACACTCTTCCCATCAGCCCCTCTAGGAAACATTCTGACTATGAAAGACCCTCCACTATGAACTTAAGACACCAATGTACAGTTCTCTTCTCTTAATATATCTTCCCCATAACCCTCACTTTCCCTATCCTAACATCAAGGTCTTTAGCAAAGTCCTTAGTGCTACTATTAAAATTAGAGAATGAGATAGAAATTTTAAAACAGACAAGAGAGAAATTCCCTGGCTATCCAGTGGTAAGGACTACACTGCCAAGGTTCAATCCCTGGTCAGGGGACTGAGATCCCGCAAGTTGTGTGATGTGGGTTAAAAAGAAAAAATAACAGAAGCCTCTAAAAAAATTAATAAAAATTTAAAATAGAGAAGAAATGAGAGAGAAATTCAGAAAACCAAAAAGATTGAAAAATTTTACACTCACTCTAAATATTGGGAACTAATATCTCCCTAAATGTACAGTCAGAAACTCTATTCCATCTCTCCTGTTACTGCTACACTCCAGTCTCCATTTTGGTGCTGCCTGTTAAGTCTGTACCCACTGTTGCTTATGACCTAGTTTGTTCTTCATTTGTCATTCACTTATGTGGCCAAGTCTCAGAAATCTGTTTTTTAATATATGAGATATGAACATGTCCAAAACTGAACTAACATTCTTCCCAACTCCTCCTTCTGGTACCATATTTTCTTAAGTCACCTAGACTCAAAATATTGACACTGCCCTTTATTTTGCACTTTTCATCCACAATTCCATTAGTTGCCTATACCATATACTGTCATTTCTACCTACAGGTTTTATATTTGAATTCAGCTAGACCACTGCAGCAGCCTCCAATTTAGTCTTCCTATCTCGAGCCCACTGCCTCCTTTAGTGTGGCCTGCAAGTTCTGTGTGATATGGCAAAGCTGATCTTTCTCACTTTTATCTCCCACCATTCCTGTGCCTTTTACACGCCAACCTTCTTAACGTTCTTCAAACATATGAAGCTTATTCCACCTTATGGCCTTTACACTTTGTGTTTCTGTTACTGGGAATACTCTTCCCATGGCTTACACCTTCATATCACTGAGGTCTCTCATCACGTTGCTTTCTTAGAGCTGATTTTCCTCACTACTCTATCAAAAAAAAAAACAACCCTGAGAATAACGACCATTACCTCGTTACTCGTTAGCCTCTTGCTTTGTTTTATTCTTTACCACCCATTGTCTGGGGTTTACTTGTTTAATGTCTTTTCTCTCCTACTAGAATACATTTCTTTTCATCCCCATAACCTTGAACAGCTCCTGGAGGATTATTATAGGCACTTAATAAATAATATATTAAATAAAATAATCTATATGCCAGTATATCTTGTTTCTTTTTTCGAGACTGTAAGATACTTTGTGTTGTTTCAGCAGTGTGTGCTCACAGCATCTAACACGGCCTGGCACATGGTAGGCATTTACCAAGTAGCCTAAGAACCAGATGCCAGTCCTCTTTGCACGTGACACAGTCACCAAAAGAAAGACACTCGTCTTCACTGGGTCCCCTTCCATCCCTATGGCCTCTCACCAAGTCTCCTTTTGGGGTTCTTCAAAAGAAGAACCTTAAATCTGATTCTCTTCAGAGATATGTTCTGGTGTGTGTTTGTTTTTTTTTCTTTTTGCAATTCTCCTCCTCTTTTCAATGGCTATGATTCTCAAATCTCAATTTTAAGTTTATATGTCTCAGAATCAAAAGCCTACCAGATATCTATCTCAACTCAAGCTTAATACGTCCAAAATTGCACATATTTCTCCCTCCAAATATATTCCTGCTTCTCTTCCCTCAAATATTATCGTTATCAACCCACAATTCCTAGTTATCATCCTTCATTCTCTTTTCCCCATGTCCAGGCAAGTAGGCACCAAACATTTTAATTTCCTAGTTGACTCTCCAATATGTCTACATCTCTCTATCCTCCCAAACTCCTTACTATGGTTCATGATATGACCCTTGTTTATAGTCTTAACAGTCTCACTTGTCAACATTCTCCATTTATCCCTTGCCAGACTCTAATCATACCATACCAAAAGCTTTTTTTAGTTCAGTTAATATCTGCTTCAGTCCCCTTTATCTGCTACATTCATTTTAATTCTCCAGGAAGACTTCCCTGATTCTTCAAGCCTGGTTTAGATGTCCCCTCTATTTTTCTTCCATAGCATTAAATCCTATCATATTTATATTATAATTGTTTATCTGTCTCCTCCAGTAGACTGTAAAGTCAAGAGAGCAGGGAGTGTATCTAGCTCACTCAACACCATTTTTTGGCACAATACCTAGAAGATAAGCTCAGAAAGCATTTGTTTAAAAGAGTGAATCAATGAATAAATGAATGATAGAGAAGTCAGGCCAAAAGGAAGCCAGCTCTCCTAGGAAAATAACAACTTGCCATTAAAGGTATATGAGAACAAATGCTGGGCAGAAAAGACCACCTTTTCCAAAAAGAGTGGCCAACTGTTCAGAGCTATTTATAAATTTATGACAATAAACTGGAAAAAATGACTACCTCTTGGGTAGTCAGTGGGAAAGAAACTGGATCTGAAAAACTGGTGGAAGAGACTTAGTTTTCCTTTTTGTACTTTTCTATTTTTATACCACATATTTAAGACCGGGTTTTTAAAATTTTTATCAAACTGACAGAGTGACCAAGCTTCAATGTACTACTGGTGCTTTATATCCTGACCTATACTGTAATAAAATCTCAAGTTGCCTCAGGCAAGAGTATGAAATTCTCAAAAGGCACATTTTAGAAATCCAACCACTCAAACTATTTGAGTTTGCTGATCTCTGCTGACTTGGATATCCCTGTCCCTTTCATCTATAGATTACTGCATTAATTCTATATGAAATGCCCCAAAGATGAGGACTTTAAATCATTTTCCTTCTGCTGCCAATGCACATGCTTCATTTCAGCTTGCCCACTGGACCCCACTCGGTCATTTCCTAGGATGCGGAAGAACAGGCCAAACACTACGTCATCCCATCTCTTCTTTTTCCTTTGATTAGTGCAATGGATTCTGACCCAGTCAGCAGTCGTGGCTCCTCAGAGACTCCTCTCAAGGCTTCCGGGACACATCTCATCCTGAGGAAGCCTACATTACACCTTCCAGAACTGCTACAGGAAAAGAACATTCTTCTGGGCTCCAAGTGAATATATGACTAAAAAAATAATGATTACATGTCCTCATTTTTGCTGAATGCACATGGCTTTTCCCAAATTACAACCTTCCATTTCTCTTGCCCCTTCACCGCAGTATATTTTTACCTAGCAAGAGAAAGAAGATGCTCTAAATAGACAGATCCTGGATTCTACTTACAAAACTGTGGGAAGAGACTGGGACCTCCTCCCTCTCTGAGACAACGGTGCCACTGAGACTGCGTGAGATGCGCCGAAAGTTCTCTGCACCATACTGATCATCCTCCCCACACTCCCTGCTGGGGCCTTGGCAAGGTGCGGCCTTCAAACACACAGACACACAGGCAGACACGTAACATCAGACCTGTGGTTTTCCCACAGACTCTGTCCCGAGGGATATGGGAGAGAATAGGATAAGTAAGACTCACTAGTAGAGATCTGAATTAGTTATATTTGAAAGGTAGTAGCCAAGTGGCAACCTCCTCTCACTCAAAAGAAGCCCAATCATAGATCTTGTTCTCTTCTAATAGCCCCACATTCCTATGCCCTGCCTTATCGCCAACCCACCACCCATATCTCTCCATAATTCTTTCCCAACACACCACCCCATGCCCAGAACTACAGAATCTGAGGTGGCTACCTGAGAAGCAGATACTGTGTTGGCTTCATGGAGACTGTGCTCCATTTCTGCTGTTGGGGTCTTTGAGAGACCAAGGCCAGGGGCTGAGTGCAACCTCCTCCCTACACCATCTGCAGAGCCTGAGGAGGAAAACATAAACATAAGTTGAACCCATCTCTTCTCCCAGAGTCTGCACTCAGCCTGCAACACAAAACTCTGGAGTTTTTGCTTCACTAAATAACAAATATTCATCTCTGAATTCAATGGAGGATGGATTCCTAGAATGTAGAAACAGGAGTTTCAGAATGTTGATAGCTTCCCATAGGCCATAGGGATCTCAAACACAGGCCCCAGAGAAGGGGCTCTGTGGACACATAGCTCAATAGTAAATATAATCAGCTTTGCTGCTGTCAGATTTGGGTCCAAGACTTATAATAGATACAGAGGAAATTACCTGACACAGTAATTCACTAGAGCATCTGCAATGACAAGGGAAATGTTGTCTCCAGTCTAGTTAGGAAATTATCATAGTAACCGTATATTAAACCATCTCATTTTACAAAACAGGAAAATAAGTTTCAGAGTCTGACAAGTAGTAAGTAGTTTAATCAGGATTAAAACTCAGGTCTTTGGATTTTCACTTCCAATTATATACTATGAGCAGGAACTCTTCAACATTTTATATGTGTAGTGTGGTCTTTTATTTCCTCATTAGCATCCCTCTAATCACTTACATTCTAAACAAATTTTAAATGTTTTCTTCCTAAAAATCTTGTGAGACTGTAGAGAGATGAGCTGCTTCAAACTGGATATGTGACTCCCAAGGGGCTTGCTCCAATACAACTAATTAAGCCTTCTGAAAGTGCACACACCCTTGACCTACATTTGATATATATGTCTATTGGCAATTCACATCTTGATTTGATATTCTGATTCTAATGTGTACCTAGCTAAAGCATGATATTGCTGATACTAACCTAAAAGGCCAGTTATTTTTAATATTTTCTTGTGCTTAAATGCAGTGGTTCCAATACTACCTCTGATTCATCTAGAACTTTTTAAAAATACAGCTTTGTGTATCTCTCCACGGACATATTAAATCAGAATCTTTCTGGTTAGAGCCTGGGACTATTACTTTTAAGAGATTTCCATAAAGAATGTGGGAAAATAGCCTTAAACATTGTTAGAAGAAATGTGAAATATTATAGTCTTCCTAATAAGCAATCTAGAGATAACCATTAAGACTGAAAATATATTTACCCTCTTACCCTCTTGAGAATAGGAAGCAAAAGTATCAGTTTATTGTGGCATTGTTTGGCTAATAACTAGAAATAAAGCAATGCCTATCTACAGCAGAATGGCTAAATACTTTATAGTATCCTCAATATCAAATATTGTTCAGCCACTAAAAAAAAAAAAAAGGAATTGAATTAAACTAGATGACTTTGAGGAATTTTGAAGTATTTTCAAGCACTGAGTTAAAAGAAATCTGTAAAATAATCCCCAACAAAAAAACATGATATATCTACATCTGCATAGGATTACATAAACAGAAAAATACAGATATATACCCAATAGATTATTGTCTGAGAAGGTTGAGGGCAGGGGTAAACAGTAGGGACTGATTTAAGGAAAGGAGAGCGAAATTGCCTATAATAAAAACATCAGGTATGTTATGATCCCATTTATATGAAATTATTCCTCTTTTTTTTTTTTAAAGCCATTTCTTCAGTGACTGTGATGGGCAGTCAGATTTAAGAATTATAGCTGTAATGGTTAAGAGTTTGCTCAGTTGCTCAGTCGTGTACGACTCTTTGTGACCCCATGGACTGTAGCCCACCAGGCTCCTCTATCCATGGGATTCTCCAGTCAAGAATACTGGAAGGGGTTGTCATTTCTTCCTCTGGGTGATCTTCCCAACTCAGGGATCAAACCCCTGTCTCCTGTGTCTCTTGCACTGGCAGGCTGATTCTTTATCCCTGAGCCACCTGGGAAGCCCAGGAGTACATCGATAAGGTAAAGATGAACTTTTGACTAAGAATGGCTCCATGTTATTCATGGCCAAGCACTGATAAAATCCTTCATCAGACTGAACTTACTTGCCTTCTGCTTCACTGATAAATAAAGAGCTGTTGGACAGAACCTGGATCTGCTTAATTGCAGACACTTTTGCTTCATTTTTCAACCAAGTGACCTTAACAGGAACTTCTCCATGAGCCTGGCAATCTAAGAATCTAGAATTTGGAATTGCTCTAATCAAAAGTGATTTCTGTCTAGCGAATGAGGTAGCCACTGGAATCTCCTGAAGAGAGCAGACACAGATTCCTTTAAAGACATTTAAAAAGAGGTGAAGGTGGCCTCTGTAAGGGATACTGTTGAGGGCACTTCTGGCTTTGACAGAAAGCAGAATTAAGGTGCCCCTTCATGGATCACAGCCTTGTCATAGTGAAGGGGCCTGCATAATAACACAAAGAAGCTGTGAGCCATGCTGTGCAGGGCCACCAAAGACGGACAGGTCATAGTGGAGAGTTCTGATAAAACGTGATCCATAGGAGGAGGCAATGGCAAACCACTCCAGTATTCTTGCCTCTGTTGCTGCTGCTGCTGCTGCTAAGTCGCTTCAGTCGTGTCCGACTGTGCGACCCCACAGACAGCAACCCACCAGGCTCTGCCATTCCTGGGATTCTCCAGGCAAGAACACTGGAGTGGGTTGCCATTTCCTCTCCAATGCATGAAAGTGAAAAGTGAAAGTGAAGTCACTCAGTCGTGTCTGACTCTTAGTGACCCCATGGACCGCAGCCCACCAGGCTCCTCCGTCGATGGGATTTTCCAAGCATGAGTACTGGAGTGGGTTGCCATTGCCTTCTCCAATTCTTGCCTCTAGAACACCATGAACAGCATGAGAAGGCAAAAAGATTATGAAACCAGAAGATGAGCCTTCCAGGTCAGAAGGTGTCCAATAAGGTACTAGGAAGGAGCAGAGAGAAAGCTCCAGAAAGAATGAAGAGGCTGGGCCAAAGCGGGAATGACACCCAGTTGTGGATGTGTCTGGTAGTGAAAAGTTGTAAAGTCTAATGCTGTAAAGAACAATATTGCAAAAGAACCTGGAATATTAGGTCCATGAATCAAGGTAAACTGGATGTGGTCAAGCAGGAGATAGCAAGAGTAAACATCGACATCTTAGAAATCAGTGAACTAAAATGGAGAGGAATGGATGAATTTAATTCAGATGACCATTGTATCTACTATTGTGGGCAAGAATCCCTTAGAAGAAATGGAGTAGCCCTCAAAGTCAACAAAAGAGACCAAAAAGCAGTTCTTGGGTGCAATCTCAAAAATGATGGAATGATCTCAGTTAATTTCAAGGCATATCATTCAACATCATAGTAATCAAAGTCTATGCCCAACCACTAATGCCGAAGAAGGTGAAGTTGAATGGTTCTGTGAAGACCTACAAGACCTTCTAGCAGTAATATCAAAAAGATGTCCTTTACATCACAGGGGATTGGAATGCAAAAGTAGGAAGTCAGATGATACCTGGAAGACAGGCAAGTTTGGCCGTGGAATACAAAATGAACCACGGCAAAGGCTAACAGTTCTGTCAGGAGAAGCATTGGTCATAACAAACACTCTCTTCCAACAATACAAGAGATGACTCTACACATGGATATCACCAGATGGTCAATATCAAAATCAGATTGATTATAATTCTTTGCAGCTATAGATAGAGAAGCTCTATATAGTCAGCAAAAATAAGACCTGGAGTTGAGTGTGCCTCACATCACAAGCTCCTTACTGCCAAAATTCAGACTTAAACTGAAGAACGTAGGGAAAACCACTAGGCCATTCAGGTATGACCTAAAGCAAATCCCTTATGTTTATAAACTAGAGGTGATAAAACAGACTCAAGGGCTTAGATCTAGCAGACAGAGTGCCTGAAGAACTATGGCCGGAGCTTCATAACACTGTATAGGAGGCAGTGACCAAAATCATCCCAAATAAAAAGAAATTCAGGAAGGCTAAGTGGTTGTCTGAGGAGGCTTTACAAATAGCTGAGAAAAGAGCAGCGAAAGGCAAGGGAGAAAGGGAAAGATATACCCAACTGAAGGCAGAGTTACAGAGAACAGCAAGGGAGAGGTAAGAAGGACTTCTTAAATGAACAATGCAAGGAAATAGAGGAAAACAATAGAATGGAAAAGACTACAGATCTTCTCCAGAAAACTGGAGATACCAAGGGAACATTCATGCAAAGATGGGCAAAATAAAGGACAGAATGGGAAGGACCTAAAAGAAGCAGAAGAGATTAAGAAGAGGTGGCAAGAATACACAGAAGAACCATACAAGAGAAGTCTTAATGATCCAGATAACCACGATAGTGTGGTTACTTACCTAGAGCCAGACATTTTGGAGTGTGAAGTCAAGTGCACCTTAGGAAGCATTACTATGAACAAAGCTAGAGGAGGTGATAGAATTCCAGTTGAGCTATTTAAAATGCTAAAAGATGATTCTGTTAAAGTGCAATACTCAATATGTCAGCAAATTCGGTAAACTCAGCAGTGGCCACAGGACTGGAAAAGGTCAGTTTTCATCCCAGTTCCAAAGAAGGGCAAAGCCAAAGATTGTTCAAACTACCATACAATCATGCTCATTTCACATGCTGACAAGGTAACACTCAAAATCCTTCAAGCTAAGCTTCAGTAGCTTGTGAACCAAGAACTTCCGGATGTACACGCTGGATTTAGAAAAGGCAGAGGAACCAGAGATCAAATTGTCAACATCTGTTGGATCATAGAAAAGCAAGGGAATTTCAGAAAAAATCTGCTTCATCGACTATACTAAAGCCTTTTAACTGTGTAGATCACAACAGACTGTGGGAAATTCTTAAAGAGGTGTAAATACCAGAACATATTACTTATCTCCTGAGAAACCTGTGTGTAGGTCAAGAAGCAACAGTTAGAACCAGACATGGAACAAGTGACAGATCAATATTGGGAAAGGAGTACATCAAGGCTGTATATTGTCACCCTGCTTATTATAACATATGCAGAGTACCTCATGTGAAATGCCAGGCTGGATGAATCACAGGCTGGAATCAAGACTGTTGGGACAAATACCAACAACCTCATATATGCAGATGATACCACTTTAATGGCAGAAAGTGAAGAGGAACTGAGAGCTTCTTCAAGAGGTTGAAAGAAGAGTGGAAAAGCTGGCTTAAAATTCAACATTCAGAAAACTAAGATCATGGCATCTGGTTCCATCACTTAATGGCAAACAGATGGGGAAAAAGTGGAAACAGTGACAGATTTTATTTTCTTGGGCTCCCAAACCACTGCAGACGGTGACTGCAGCCACAAAATTAAAAGACATTAGCTCCTTGGAAGGAAAGCTATGACAAACCTAGAGAGTGTGTTAAAAAGCAGAGACATCACTTTGCTGACAAAGGTCTGTCTAGTCAAAGCTATGGCTTTTCCATTAGTCATATATAGATGTGAGAGTTGGACCATAAAGAAAGCTGAGCACCAAAGAATTTATGGTTTCAAATTGTGATGTTGGAGAATACTCTTGAGAGTCCAGTCAATCCTAAAGGAAATCAGTCCTGATTGTTCACTGGAAGGACTGATGCTGAAGCTGAAGCTCCAATACTTTGGCCACCTGATGTGAAGAGCAGACTCATTAGAAAAGACCCTGATGCTGGGAAAGATTGAAGGCAGGAGGAGAAGGGGACGACAGAGGATGAGATGGTTGGATGGCATCACCGACTTGATGAACTTGGGTTTGAGTAAACTCTGGGAGATAGTGAAGGACAGGGAAGCCTGGAATGCTGCAGTGCATTGGTTGCAAACAGTCAGACAGAACTTAGAGATGAACAACTATGAAAAGACATTTGTGGGAAAACTAGAAAAAAATGAAAACTGGCTAGTTACTATATACTGTAGTATAGTATAGTAAGACTATACTATAGAGTATACAACTGGAAAAAATGAATACTGGCTAGTTACTATATAATTTCTACTATATTAAGAAGGGCTTCCCTGGTGGCTCAGAGGTTAAAGCATCTGCCTCCAAAGCGGGAGACCCGGGTTCGATCCCTGGGTCGGGAAGATCCCCTGGAGAAGGAAATGGCAATCCACTCCAGTATTCTTGCCTGGAGAATCCCATGGACAGAGAAGCCTAGGTTACAGTCCACGGGGTCGCAAAGAGTTGGACACGACTGAGCAACTTTACCTCACCTCACCTCACCTATATTAAGAAATTACTGCTATTTTTTTAGGTATAATAGTATCATAGTTTGGCTTTTAAAGGGGGCTTCCCTGGTGGCTCAGTGGTAAAGAATCCATCTGCCACTGCAGGGGACACAGATTCACTCTCTGATCCAGGAAAATCCCACAAACCACCGAGCAACTAAGCCTGTGCACCACAACAATTGAGCCTGTGCCCTTGAGCCTGGGACCCGCAACTACTGAACCCTGCCCACCCTATAGCTCACACACTGTAACAAGAGAAGTTACGGCAATGAGAAGCCTGGGCACTGCAACTAAATAAAAGCCCCTGCAGCAATAAAGACCCAGCATAGGCAAAAAAAGAAGAAGAAAAAAAAATGCAGTAGGGAAGGGAAAGGGGAGGAGGGTTGGTAAATCAAAACAAGCCACATGTTGATAATTGGCCAAGATAATCACCATGGAAGTTAGTGATAAGTACAAAGGGGGTGATCATAATACTTTATTGTTGCTGTTCAGTCGCTCAGCTGTGTCTGACTGTTTGTGACCCCATGCATTGCGGCACGCCAGGCTTTCCTGTCCTTCACAATCTCCCAGGGCTTGCTGAAACTCATGTCCATTGAGTTGGTGATGTTATCCAACCATCTCATCCTCTGATGTCCCCTCTCCTCCTGCCTTCAATCTTTCCCAGCATCAGGGTCTTTTCTAATAAATCTGTTCTTCGCATCAGGTGGCCAGAGTATTGGAGTTTTAGCTTCAGCATCTGTCCTTCCAATGAACAACCTGGACTGATCTCCTTTAGGATGAACACCCAGGTTGGATCTCCTTGCAGTACAAGGGACTCTCAAGAGTCTTCTCCAACACCACAGTTCAAAAGCATCAATTCTTCGGCACTCAGCTTTCTTCACAGTCTCACATCCATACATGACCACTGGAAAAACCATAGCCTTGACTAGACGGATTAGAGGTTTACTGACACCTTTTTAGGGTACTGAAAAAACACTTTAAAACTGATGGTGGTGAAGGGTGGATGATTATAAATATACTAAAAAACCACTGAACGGTACACTTTAAATAGGTGAGCTGTCCAGTATGTAAATTATATATCAATAAAGCATTTTTTTTAAAAGTAGTAAGTCAGAGAAAGACAAAAAACATGATCATACTTATATGTGGGGTCTTAAAAGAATTAAATTCATAGAAACATAATGCAATGATAGTTGCCAAGAGCTCGGGGTTAGGGGGAAATACAGAGATATTGGTCAAAGGGTACACAATTCCAATTATAAGATGAATAAATTCTGAGAATCCTAATGTATAGCATGGTGACTATAGTTAACTATGTTGTGTTATTACATACCTGAAAGTTGCTAAGACAGTAGATCTTAATTAAATATTCTCACCATACACACACACACACACACAACAGTAATTAGGTATGGTGATGGTTTTGTTCACTACTTTTATTGTGGTAATCACTTTGCAACAGATACATGTATCAACCATCACACTGTATATCTTAAACTTAACAGTGTTACTTATCAACTATAGATATAAATCTGGAGGAATAAAGTAATTTGGTGCTTAATAAATGCTTTCCAATAAAAGAGGACTCCCCTAAAGATATATTCTATCATATATGGACCCTAAGCAGCATTTTCCTTCTCGATTTCCTTCCTTCACCTACTTCTCACTTCCACTGATCTCTTCTCTATTTTGTCATGTCAGTTCTGAAAGACTCGATTTAAAAGAGACTAACCAAAATACAGCCTACTTTGATTTGACAAGTTATTTTCAGGACTGATTCATCAAAAGGATCTTAAAAATTAGTTTTCTTTCACTATCAAGTACAAATTAATGGTTGGTAGGTATGCTTTCATACTGCTTTCAGAAGTATAATCTTCCTGAGTTTGCCAGTATGTATCAAGAGATTTTTTTTTTAAGTTTAAAACTTCCAACTAGTAATTATCCTTCTAAAAGTTTATTCTAAGGAGTTTATCAGAAATATGGCCAAACTCTTAAGTATAAAGATACTCATCACAGTGCTATATTACAAAAAAATTGGAAGTAAGTATTTAACTAGAGTAGAATGGTTGAATATATTATGGTACATGCGTGTGAAGCATATTATAGTCATTAAAAGTAGTTTTTTCCAGAGGGAAAATGCTTATGGATATAAGAAAATCATGGGACTAAACTGTATCCATATTTTACAATGATTCTACTTTTGATAAGAACAATACAAATAAATATATAGTATATATGCATAAAAACAAAACCAGCAGCAACATGGCTGGACCTATAGATTATATTGTGACATAAATCAGAGAAAGACAAATATACATCACTTATACATAGAATCTAAAACAATGATACAAATGAACTTATTTATAAAACAGAAATTGACTCACAGACATAGAAACCAAACTTCTGGTTATCAAAGAGGAAAGAGGGGAAGGGATAAACTGGGAGTTTGGGATTAACATATATATACTACTATATAGGAAATATATAAACAAGGACCTATTGCATAGAACAGGTAATAGTCAATATTTTGTAATAGCCCATACTGGAAAAAAATCTGAAAAACAATACACACACACATATATGTATATATATTAACATACATATATATACAGTGGTTCAGCAGTAAAGAATCAACCTGCAGTGTAGCAGAAGCAGGTTCCATTCCTGGGTCAGGAGGATCCCTGGAGGAGGAAATGGCAACTCACTCCAGTATTCTTGTCTGAAAAATTCCATGGACAGGGGAGCCTGGTGGGCTATAGTCCAAGGACTCACAAAGAGTCAGACATTACTAAGCAAGCATGCATGCATATATATATACATATACATACACACATACATATATATATGTGTATGTATATGTATATGTATATGTATATACATATTGGGCTTCCCTGGTGGCTCAGAGGTTAAAGTGCCTGCCTTTGATGCAGGAGACCCGGGTTCGATCCCTGGGTCGGGAAGATCCCCTGGAGAAGGAAATGGCAAACCACTCCAGTATTCTTGCCTGGAGAATCCCGTGGACAGAGAAGCCTACCTAGTAGGTTACAGTCCACGGGGTCGCAAAGAGTCGGACACGACTGAGCGATTTCATCTCACCTCACCTCACCTCATATACATACACTATATATATTAATATATGAACTGAATCACTCTGCTGTATACTATATACCTAAAACTAATACATCTCTGTAAATCAACTATACTTCAATTTTTTAAAAAGTGTACCAACCAGGGCTGGGACAAAAGCCAAAGCCAGAAGTACACTCATGAATTACTGAGTGGGGTTATCAATGATTTTTCTTACTTTCAGTTCAGATCAGTCCAGTCGCTCAGTAGTGTCTGACTCTTTGCGACCCCATGAATCACAGCATGCCAGGCCTCCCTGTCCATCACCAACTCCCTGAGTTCACTCAGACTCGTGTCCATTGAGTCAGTGATGGCATCCAGCCATCTCATCCTCTGTCATCCCCTTCTCCTCCTGCCCCCTATCCCTCCCAGCATCAGAGTCTTTTCCAATGAGTCAACTCTTCGTATGAGGTGGCCAAAGTACTGGAGTTTCAGCTTTAGCATCATTCCTTCCAAAGAACACCCAGGACCGATCTCCCTTAAAATGGACTGGTCCTTGCAGTCCAAAGGACTCTCAATAGTTTTCTCCACCACCACAGTTCAAAAGCATCAATTCTTTGGCGCTTAGCTTTCTTCACAGTCCAACTCTCACATCCATACATGACCACTGGAAAAACCATAGCCTTGACTAGATGGACCTTAGTCGGCAAAGTAATGTCTCTGCTTTTGAATATGCTGTCTAGGTTGGTCATAATTTTCCTTCCAAGGAGTAAGCGTTCTTTTAATTTCACGGCTGCAGTCACCATCTGCAGTGATTTTGGAGCCCAAAAAATAAGGTTTGACACTGTTTCCCCATCTCTTTCCCATGAAGTGATGGGACCAGATGCCATGATCTTCATTTTCTGAATGTTGTGCTTTAAGCCAACTTTTTCACTCTCCTCTTTCACTTTCATCAAGAGGCTTTTTAATTCCTCTTCACTTTCTGCCATAAGAGTGGTGTTATCTGCATATCTGAGGTTACTGATATTTCTCCCTGCAATCTTGATTCCACCTTTTGCTTTTTCCAGCCCAGCGTTTCTCATGATGTACTCTGCATAGAAGTTAAATAAGCAGGGTGACAATAGACAGCCTTGACGTACTCCTTTTCCTATTTGGAACCAGTCTCTTGTTCCATGTCCAATTCTAACTGTTGCTTCCTGACCTGCATATAAGTTTCTCAAGAGGCAGGTCAGGTGGTCTGGTATTCCCATCTCTCTCAGAATTTTCCACAGTTTGTCGTGATCCACACAGTCAAAGGCTTTGGCATAGTCAATAAAGCAGAAATAGATGTTTTTCTGGAACTCTTGCTTTTTCCATGATCCAGCCTGTAGAGGTGCAAAGAGTTGGACATACTGAAGCAATTTAGCATGCACCTAAATAGCAACAATTTTTTTACTATACTTTATATACTTTGTATATTTATATATATACTTTATATATTTTCAAAAGTATCTATAGTAAAAAAAAAAAATGTTGCTATACGGGGTGCATGCTAAGTCACTTCAGTGTGTTCAACTCTTTGCAAGTCTACAGACTGTAGCCCGCCAGGCTCCTCTGTTAATGAGATTCTCCAGACAAGAATACTGGAGTGGGTTGCCTTGCCTTCCTCCAGGGGATCTTCCTGACCCAGGGACTGAACCCATGTCTCTTACATCTCTTGCCTTGGTAGGAGGGTTCTTTACCACTAGTGCTACCTGGGAAGCCCACTGTTTGGGGTAACATATGGACTTTTTGTTTTGTTTGTACTATAATGTTTGACATTCAATTGCTTAGTTCAGTTTTAGTCACATTGTATTTTTCATATGTGTTTCTTACTCTTAAAACACTTCACATTTGTATATTCTTTCTTTGTTACATTAGACAGGATCTAACTGAGGCACACTCCTACTTTTCCTTATTCTTTAGAATCTTCCCATACTGCTTTGTCCTATGTATCTAAGGATCCTAAAAATGTTATTGCAAAGTCTAGAGTGAAGATCCTAAGAAAAACATATCTTAATATCAAATCTTATATTTATGTGATGATCCCCACTCTGACACTACTGGAAACAGAAGATTCTGAATAAACACTTGTTTGGCTGTAATTAAATGTTGGTTGGCAGCATGCAAAGAATCTATACCATCTGAACTGAAGATACATTTCTCTGAGTCAATTTGACAGAATCATACGTATCATTTTAAGAGTTGCAAAGTATCTTTAAAAAGAAAATCACTGAACCAGTTTTCTTATAGGTAAAATCTTATATATTAAATGACTTATCCAAATTTATACTGACAGTTAATGATGGAGACAGGATGACAGTTCAGGCTTTGGATTCTTAAGTACATAAATCCTAAATTATATTTAACTTATATGCAGAGTACATCATGAGAAACGCTGGACTGGAAGAAACACAAGCTGGAATCAAGATTGCCGAGAGAAATATCAATAACCTCAGATATGCAGATAACACCACCCTCATGGCAGAAAGTGAAGAGGAATTAAAAAGCCTCTTGATGAAAGTGAAAGAGGAGAGTGAAAAAGTTAGCTTAAAGCTCAACATTCAGAAAACGAAGATCATGGCATCTGGTCCCATCACTCCATGGGAAATAGATGGGGAAACAGTGTCAGACTTTATTTTTGGGGGCTCCAAAATCACTGCAGATGGTGACTGCAGCCATGAAATTAAAAGACGCTTACTCCTTGGAAGAAAAGTTATGACCAACCTGGATAGCATATTCAAAAGCAGAGACATTACTTTGATGACTAAGGTTCGTCTAGTCAAGGCTATGGTTTTTCCTGTGGTCATGTATGGATGTGAGAGTTGGACTGTGAAGAAAGCTGAGTGCCTAAGAATTGATACTTTTGAACTGTGGTGGTGGAGAAGACTCTTGAGAGTCCCTTGGACTGCAAGGAGATCCAACCAGTCCATTCTGAAGGAGATCAGCCCTGGGATTTCTTTGGAAGGAATGATGCTAAAGCTGAAACTCCAGTACTTTGGCCACCTCATGCGAAGAGTTGACTCATTGGTAAAGACTCTGATGCTGGGAGGGATTAGGGGGCAGGAGGAGAAGGGGACGACTGAGGATGAGATGGCTGGATGGCATCATTGACTTGATGGACACAAGTCTGAGTGAACTCTGGGAACTGGTGATGAACAGGGAGGCCTGGCGTGCTGTGTGTGATTCATGGGGTCGCAGAGTCGGACACGACTGAGCGACTGAACTGAACTGAACTATGTCTTCAGTTTATAGAACTATGTGTATACTTTGCACTTAACATTAGACTTCACTCTTCACACAATATAATCTCACAAAGAGTCAGTAAACAGGTACCCTACAAGCATACCTCCTTGAAAATTCTAAACCTGGTAGTTCCAGAATGGATGAGGGAAGGTCTCAGTATAGCTGGTTCAGTACAATCTGGAAATGCTACATTGGAGACCTGGCTCAGTGTGTACATCCTTGTTGCAAGCTGGATCTGGAAGCTGGATCTTGGGATCAGTTCAGTTCCTAAGCCACAGAAGGATGACCTACCCACTCAGCCTCCCCTGTCTCATGCTGAATCACTCTCAAAGGCCTAAGAACCACTCCTTAGCATATATACTGCAGCAGCCCTGGGCATACAGTCATTGGTCTCTTTCTTTAGAAGAGGGAACTAGCCTGTGAGTGATGATTCTGCCCCTATTCTCTATTCTAGCCAGGAAAATGTCTAGCTCTTATCATGAAGTCGTTATAAATAGTCAGAAATTCTGCTGCTGCCATCTAAGCTGAGGATATTATTTAGATAGAACACCATCCTCCCTTCTGATCTTATCCTCCTGCCTTCAGCTTTTCTGTGCCCCCCACACCTCCTGCCCCTGGTTGCATTCTTACCTGTTTGGCTCAGTGGGTTCCAGCCTACTTCCTGCTGCCCACATCCAGAACAGCCAGATTGAGAAACCTGAAGACTGGCTTGGTAGAGAGACTCCAATTCTGAGGTCTCCTGCTCTGTGTCCTGATTCCAATGTGGATGCAAAATGATGCGCTTTCTTTCTGGATAGGTTACACAGGTATGGGAATCATGAGGGGAGGACTTCATTCCTGGCCCAGGGACCCCATGTGTAAGCTGAGAATCACAGAGCCTTGTGACGTTCACCCAAGAATCCAAAGGCAAGGAAGTCCCCGAGTCAACACTGCTGCCCAGCTCCTTAGGCCCAGCATCGCTCACTCGAGACGGTTTCCCGTGGTAAATACCTGACTTTGCCAATCTGGGCTGTCCTCCCCTAGAAGCTTCACCATTAGGCGGCCCAGAGTTCATGGCAAGAGAAGGATGATTAGCAGGCTCTTCCCAGGAAAGCAGTTTGTTCCTACCATCCAAAGAGGGTTGTTGTTTTGCCCAAGACCAGTGGCCTTTCCCTTGACCCTGTGGGAAAGGAGGCTTACAGTCAGAAGGTGGAGAGTCCTTCCTTAGACTATTTGGCAAACTTCTATCCTGGGCACCTGTTCCATCCCTGGTGGAGGCTCCGTGCATCCTCTGAAACTGCTCTGCCAAAGAGCGGACAAGCCCCTTGGTGGTAGGAAACTCTGGCATAGAGGGCTCCTCGCTGCCTCGGTCCATATTTGAAGTCAATGGAGTTTTGAGGTTTGGGGTTTGG
Source organism: Nanger dama (assembly GCA_917880005.1). Taxonomy (NCBI): domain Eukaryota; kingdom Metazoa; phylum Chordata; class Mammalia; order Artiodactyla; family Bovidae; genus Nanger; species Nanger dama. The sequence continues at coordinate 16,197,551 of CAKJTW010000028.1, read as the reverse complement.
AGGCATTGGTTAGTTTTCTGTACAGTATTAGAAGAGTGAAGCACAGATGAGGAAGGAGCAGGTTTTACGGGGTGGCAGGCCCTGTACAGAGAAAGGCTAGGCTGAGCTGCTGAATTTGAAGGACCACAGCCTAGACTGTGTGCATCTCCTCTCTCAGAGGTGGCTATTATTCCAACTGGCTGTGGCCAAGGCATCGCCTGGGATGAGTCAGCAGGATCCCTCTGTTCTTGGAATAGCTGTTCGGGATTGGAGTCTCTTCCTTCTTGTTGGGGGACCCTAGTCCCACTGCTCTTGTCACCCCTGCAGCTTTGCAGCTCATCCTCCGATTCCCAACCATGATGAGAATTCTTCTCAGTTCTCCCTGGTGTTTTAGGTAAGCCCTGGCTGTGGAACACAGAGGGGTCGATACTGTCCACCTCAACAGAAGTAAGAAGGTTCGAGGCAGACCCACTGGGGGAATTGTGCTGTGGAGCAGACAGGGTGGATGACTCTGGGAATAATGGCGAGTGTGGCTCATGGCAGGAAGCAGGTGAGTAAATGAAAGTACTGGCCCCAAACTCCGTATTCGTGTAGGGTTCCAGTTGGGCCTCCTGGCTTAACAATACTTGGAGCGGGATAGGCTGTTCACTGAAATAAATAAAGAGAGCCAGTCATAAGCTGTCTTAATTTGACAAGATTACTTACAAAAAGAACTGTTCATCTGGTTCCCATTTCTAGCTTTTCACAGAGGGAATGGTAAAAAGAAATAGAAAGACAAGCATAAGTAGAGTCAACAGATTGGAGGTTCACAAGAGAAGGCATGTGGTCAGCTCATACCCAAGTAATGGGTAGTATTAATTCTCTTTATTAAATATCCTCATTAAAGTTGTACACAGTAATAGTAAGTAAAGCTCTTGCCAATATTCTTCATTACCTGTAAAGTCCCATTCCAATCATCCTCTACTTAAAAATTCAAAACCAAAAATTTCTAGTCCCACATGCAGATGACAAGAGAAGGTAAGCAGAGCCTAGAGATCAGTCATTCATAGGGTCCTGAGAGGCAGATCAGTCAAAAGAACCAGAAAGCCATATTTACAGAGTACAGGATGACTTGGGCTCCTGGCATTAATAGAAAGATCAACCATTTCAAGTATATTCTTATAATCTGGATTTGATTGTGTTTATTCACTGAGATGCTTCCCCAAAGTAATAAATGGTGACTCTCTTGAGATCTGGGAGTGGGAGTAGGGATTAAATGCATTTAATTGGTTTCTTACTAATTGTTTTATATTTCTGATCTGAAAATCTCATTAGAAGCACTTAGATATAACCTTAATTACTCACATATATCAAATGGCCTTAAGATTTCTGAAAAGAGTTTAGCTCCCTCAGTTGCTTACATTCAAATATATCTCTGATCAGATTCTCAAATCAGCATTCAACTAGTGGAGTAAATAATAGGAGAAAAGAAGAAAATGGGAAGATCCTAGCTATGAGCATTAAATTTCAATGATAATATACTATAAACTTTTGTGGATATAGTAACTCTATTACCCTTGTAACATTGTGAAGAATGTATTACTTATAAGGGAAACCTAATGGAGTCCAAAAGACCTGGATTTGAAATTCCATGCTTCTACCACTTACTAGCTGAGTAATCCTGGGTATCATACTTAGTTAATCCTCTCTGAGCCTGAGTTTCCTTATTTATAAACCATTACTAAATAGTAATCCCTGTCTCCTAAGGTTATTGTGAGATAGGTAAAATAAAACAGGAAAGTATTTAGCTTACTGCCTGGGCAAATATTCAAAAAACATTAGCTTCCTTTATAACATTTATATTCTAAAAACTACTCAGGCTTATTGATAGCCAACAATAATTCTTACTTAATTCTATCTATTCTAAGTAACAGCCAGTTTCAAGGGCTAAAATGTGGGAACTATACTAGTGGCCATGGGGACTTTTTTCCTATTCCTGGCCACAGGGAAGTAAAACAAAGGGGATCTTTGTGTCTCCTCTCAATTGTTCAGTCAGAGCAAGGAAGACTGCTTTCTCTGCTTCCTTAAGGGACACGAGACACTGAAATCCGCAAATAAATTACATGGTTTCCACTGCAAAGTGAAATGCAACTCAGATTGCCATGTCTAAGATCATAATATGTACCAACTTAATAGTCATGTTACTATACAAGTCCAGAGACAAACTCACCCACAGGAAATATGGACTAATGGTCTATTTATGATGCTATACTTTCTGTATCTTTCTAGGAACTGTCAAGACAAGGACCAGCAGTGGGATGAGCTTTTCTTTGTATATCTGACTTGAGAGAAGAAATCTTTTCAGAGGACTCTTCTCTCTCCCTGGCGTCGCCAAGACAATGAGAGCTGGCTATGGAGCACCCACGGTCACTGCCGCCCCTGGCGTCCATAAACTACAGTGGTTCCCAGGCACTACCTTGTTGGCTGAGGGAGGGCTCCTCCCTGTGAGGGAGGCAGGTTGAGGGCTGCGACGGCGGCTGAGATGATTGCTGCTGCTGCATGCGATCCTGCAGGCTCCGTGCTTTTCGAATACTGATTTGCAACTTCTTATCGACTAGGGCTCTGCTGTGCGTGCTAGAGCTGGCACCATGCAGGGCAAGTCTTAGTTTAGCTAAAATGCAAAAGAAAATATAGCAGAAACAGAACACAAAAATACAAACAAAAATAAAAAATAAAATTCAACCAAAAATGAGCAAAGTTATGCAGTAAAACTGAAAACAGGCAGCAGAACTACAAGGCAGGGACCATGCATATGGTGTCCAGGGCAGAGAGCTGCCTCTGGCAGCAAGGAACATTCATGGGAGCCATGGAGGCCAAACAGGTTCATTCAAATTTAAAAATCAAACAAACAAAAAGCTAAACTAAAATGAGTCAAGAAGATAAATTGGTGCTTTCATCTCAGATGTCACCACTCTCATTGTCCTTTGCAACTAATCTGTCCAATTCTGGTCTCCATTCTCTGCTCCCAATTCCCCCTTCCTGACAGCCAACAGCAGAACTAAGATACAAACCTACGACTGTCTTTATAGAACACAGCTTCTTGTGGGTCATATTTGAGAACCAGACACAAATTCTTAGTCTCTTGCTGTAACCCTATGGTGCAGCATACCAGGAAGGCAGGGAAGAAACGTAAAGAATCAAATATGCAGTAAGAAGTCACTGGCCTAGGAAGTCACAGCCAATTTATTCATTTCTTCCTGCCCTAAGCTCGACTGCGCTAGTCAGTAACTAGCACAAGAGCAGACTAATCTCGCCTCTGAGACTTAACTGTATTTGGGGATTAGAACATAGGTATGGCTGGATAGTTCATTTGTAGACTGCTGCTGAGATTCTTCCAGTAAATATCCACAGGCCACAGTGACAGTGCCTAGCACATTTAGGACTCTGAAAGGAAACGATCCCTAAAGGGCCTCAGTTTGGGGGAGTGAGAGTAACGAAACCTGAAAGCTCTTTTTATCCTATCTGAGTGAGTAACTATCATGGAGTTAGTCAAAAGTGCCATAGCCATAGCGGTTAGAGTTACTTACAGATAGCTTCGTTACAGAGAGCCAAAGCGGCAGCACAGTCTCCCTTCTGCTCCAGACGCAGCGACTCTTCAAACACTGAATCTGCCTCTTGCAGGGACCTCTCAAAGCCGTCACTCCTCCCTGAAAGGGCCAGCACTTTTCATTTTCATAACAACCTGTTCCAACTTTTCCTATGTACCGTCGTTTCCCTTCGGTGCACGTAAATCCTCACTGCTGAGCCTCTGGTCCACCTCTACTCCACCTGACCACTATTAGTAAGAATTCTCTGAAACATGTAGGACATCCATTTTTCTTTGCCTTAGCTGAGACCTTATCAAAGCTGTCAAAGACGGGCATGTCATTGCCCACCACATATTTCAACTCCAAGACCTCTTAGGACGGCCCTCAAGAAAGAACAAAGTACTGTCTATAATAGAAGGGTGGGTTCTTCTGCCTGGAAATGACCTGCTTCCCCACAAGATTGTAACAAGATACATCTTGGCAATGTGTGTCCAGAACCCCAGATCTCCACTGAGACCTCCACTGCTGTGTTAAGGCAAAAGTGGCTTTATGACTCCATGGACAGCCACGTGTAACCCTTCTTTCCTGTACTAATTCGTAGTCCTCTCTCTGCCACCTGCACCTGGAAAGTCAGTACTCCTCTTGGGCACAGGAATTCTACCGTTCTAAACCTCAATATATCTACCAAGTCAGTGGGACCATCTTTGTTCTTGGTTTGCACACACATACCTTTCATCAGCACAGCTAAGCATTTACTTCTATCCTGCCCCTGCTCACCAAACCTAGCATAAAAGAGTCACCTTCCCACACAGTGACCATGAAATGTTGCCTTCCCCTAAAAGTGAATATGTGCCAAAGCAGGTACAGGAGTTGAAGAATAGTGCCAGATAAAAAGTGGCCAACTTCTCTAAGTGTAACTTCTGTCAAAGAATCTTCAAGTTTATGTATCCCACTGCCTTTTACTCACTCATAACCATAAATCAGTAGTAAGCTGTAATGGAACTTCATCTGTGATTAGAATTAATGGTGAGTTTCACAAGCTCACAAGAAAAAAAAATTATTATTTTTCCCATAATATCCCCATCCTCCATTAACCTCCAGCTGGACATGGTAAGAAAAACTCTTTCATACCCCTAACATTCACTCCCCAATTCACTAATAACTTTTGGAGAATAATTGGGAAGACAGTGGAAGTAGCATTTGGGTTCTACTCCACCACTAGAGTTATGGTCCCTGGGGTAGGGGGTACACAGGCCTGAAATTTTCTCATTATATCCAAAATGAACTGAATCTATGCATCCTTTATAATCAGAGGTGGTGGCCACAGCAATTAAAAAGTGTTATCTACAGAGACATAGGAAAACTATAGCTGGCCAATCATTGTACTAAATTTTAATTCTTATCCTCCAGAATTCTTAGCACTCCATTCCTTGCTCTTCCAGGAGGTGCTAAACCAAAACATCTGGAGCACTGACAGTGAATACAACCAGAGGGACCCACTCTCAGCTTTGATGCACTAACCAACTGACAGAGTTGGGAGAAAAGCAAGGGAGGAAGATGACAAGACCCCTCTTTCAGAAGCAACATAAACCTGAGATACCAGTGTGATATAGCTTAAGGGAAAAAAATCAGAAAAAGCTATCTAAGTATAGGGATATCTAAGTAATTAGGAAAGGTAAGCTAATTTGGAGACAAATACAATATTCTGCGAAGTATAAAGCAACAACTGCCTTGAATCAAAAGACAATAGAATTAGAGGAGAAAAGGGGCCCCTCAAAAAGCCCAGGAAGTTTCTGAGTGTTGATAAGAAGAAAGAAGTGGGTAAGAGAAAGCAGCCACCTAAAACAGCCCAGGCTCCTGTTCTTTACACTGCTTTAGCACAATCTGCTGTATCTGGCTAGAGGTTCTGAACAATAAATTTATTTCATAGACAAACAGAGATATAGGTTTCAGGGCCTATTTAAAATAGATACCTCAGCCTTTTAAACTCTTATTTTGAAGGCTAGTCTCTCCTGGTGTAAAATGACATCTTAAAGCAATCGAAGGAAAAAACAGTAACTAATTTGGGGCGGCCAGAGCAGCTGAAATAAAGGCCAGGAAAACTGTGTGAGACTGGAAAATGAACCATCAGAGGATGAAAAGGCAATCAGCCTCTTGTTCTTAGAACCTCCTTGGTAGATCCATTTCCCTGAAGCTCCAGCTAGGAAATCTCAAGGGCATTTTTCTGCTGAGCAAGAAGAATTCCCCTCACAGTCAGTGTGGTTCGCTCATTGCCTTTTTCTGCTGTTTCTGAACTGTGAGTAGTTTAATTTACACCTTCTATAGCTGCTCATCAGAAATACTTTTCATGAACAATGTACTATCTCTAATCTACAAGCTTTTAACAGGCCCCAAATCAGTGCCTGTCTCTAACCAACAGGCTTGTTACCTCCTACTTTGGTTCTCATTGAAATGGCTAAATTAAGATAAAATATAACTCTGCTAAAGAAAAGACAGAATTTATGAGCTCAAATACCTTTTGCCTTCCCCGCTCTCTGTCCCCATCACCCACAACCTAATGCTCACAACAGTTACCCTGATTCTGCAGTTCATCCAAGTCCATGAAGCGGCTGGGATGAGGGTTAAACCCTTTAGCTGCCTCTAATTCCTTCTCTCGTTTCCTTCGGAGTTCCTGTTCCTGTGCCCTTCTGGCCACTTCTTCCTGCAGTTCATCCAGTTCAGTTTTGGAAGATACCTCCCCACCTGGAATACAAGCAGGGGAGAAGAGAAATCGCCACTTTCCCATAACCAAGACTAAGCACCCGCTATATTCATGGTCACCACGCTGCTTTTTCTTTGGAACTCTTGGCTTCATTTGGAATGCAAATTTGGATAGTGTTTTCCATATCAGATTCAGGACAAGGCCTGGGCCATGAATAATAATAAGAGTGATATTTATTGAGCACTTTATAACAAAAATAACAACATAGCAACTAACATTTGTTGAGTATTTACTATGACATAGGCATAGTTGCAAGCACTTTTAACTGTGTTATTTCATGTAATTCTCACAATATGTGAGGTAGACACTATTATTGCCCACATTTTAAGAATGAAGGAACTGAGTCACAAAGACAATAAATAGCTTCCCCAAAATAACAAAGATGGCAAATGGTAAAGCTGAATTAAAGTCAATAGGTTAAATTCATAATCCAAGCTTGTAACTATCAAGGAGCATTCTCTACTGCCACTGACTCACCAGGAAGTTTCAAGCAAGTCAATTTCTCTCCCTTAATTTCCACCACCTTCCAAATGAGTTTGTAAAATATCCATAGTAGTAAACCTTAATTTTATCAGTGTTCATAGATGGAATCACATAGATCTAAAAGGATATCCATGACATATTAAGTGAAAAGCCAAGTGATATAATAATATCTATAGTATAACTTCCTTTTATTGATTTTTAAATGGTAGTAATAAGTTTATTCAGGGGTTCCCAGGTGTCAGTGGTAAAGAAGCCACCTGCCAATGCAGGAGATGTGGGTTCGATCCCTGGGTCAAAAAGATCCCCTGGAGAAGGAAATGGCAATCCACCCCAGTAGTCTTGCCTGGGAAATTCCATGGCCAGAGGAGCCTAGTGGGCTGTAGTCCATGGGGTCGCAAAAGAGTTGGACACAACTTAGCAACTAAACAACAACTACAATAAACTTATCGTTATACTTGTACACAGAATACAAAGCATAGAAAGAGATGTAGAAAGATATACACCATAATGGTAACACTGGTTCCTTCAAACTGAAGAGGCACAGGGCAAGTTACCAAACTGTTGGACTTGTGTTAATTTCTGTAATTTTTTAAAAGGGTGATCAGTCACCAGATTAAAAAAAAATAGAGTTTACTATACAAGGAGGATGGTAGTGTAGTATAGTATATAAGGAATTTATTTTAACTCCTTGCCAAATATCTTTTACAAGTTGAGGAATCCAGCTGGTGAATTCTATACAGCTAGTCTAGAATTAGGGCTATCAGGGAAGTCATGAGATTCAGTTTTCAGTGTACTGAAAAGCTACTGGCTGTTAAAGAAAAGAGAAGGGAGAACAGGCTAAAGTAAGAGCATGGGTATCTCAAAGCCATGTTAGTCAATACGAGACAAAATGTGGGAAATAAACTAAACCTATAATTTCATTAGGAAGAATAAATTTCTTCCATGGGTTTCTAACTGTAACCTACTCTAGCCCAGAATTTCAGAGATTATCTGCCCGTACATGCACTGTTCTGCTTTGCCAGATGTTAGCAGTCTATGCCCCTCACTCATACCTGAAAAGAGTTCAGACCTTTTATTTCTGCTGCATATCACGCTTCCAGCCACCTCTAGGAACTTTCCGTGGTCATTAAGAGAACTGGCTGTCAACCCAGTAAAGTTCCTGGGCTCATCTCTACAGTTTGCCGTGTAGTATTCTGTCCTCATCTCCCTAGTGAGCTGGCCACAAATCTATATTCAGATGCCCATTAAATCAGGTCATAATTAAACTTCTGCCCACACATGCGACTCTCAATTCATCTAACATACCAGAAAAGAGGGGGATGACGAAACACACCTTTCAGAGAAGGTTGATTTCTAAGTTAGACAAGCAGATCCCAGAAATCCTCAGCTGACTAAACAATACTGAATACATATATCTTCCCTCAAAAATCACAAAAAGTCTCCATCTTGGGGAGACTATATAGTTATTACCTCAATTTTCTGCTCTCAGTAAGGATCTATTCATTTTGCTGATTTGAATATGCACTCTAAGTATATATGTGTGTTGTGAGAAGAATGTAAATAGGATATAAAATCTATGACTACCTCAAATTTCTATGCTTGGTGTATGATGCCTAAAATTCCAATATTCCTTTATCTTTAACTTTGACTTGTGAAAATACTAGCTTCTCTTAGAGAAAGCACATTTTCACACATTTCCAGTCACATACATCTAGTGTGAAAGAGTCAGATCATCCCTTTAGAGCTTCTTTGGAGAAGGAGGGACACAGGCAGGGAGACTAGGCAGGATAGAGAGGCAGGGATAAGGGTAACTCTGACCTGCCCATTTCCCAATTTTGTCTATAGTGTACATGCCCCCTTGTTATCTCAATTCAGAGAAATAAACAATAAAAAGTCCATTCCCAAGAGGATGCCTCTACACCGAGGAAAGCCCCAGGACTTATTCTTCTGAGGAAAGCAGGTGCTCCTGACACTGTTCACCATATTTCTGTTCCTTCTTGCTTCCACCAGAAGGAAAGGAGCAAGCAGGAGAGCTGTGACAGAACAACAATGAAAAAGATAAACCTGGAGAGAGAGCAGATCAAACGCCTTCACATTCACGCTCTGGTGGGACGAAGTGCAACTGCCTTCTCATTTCAAATGTGTTCAGGTTAGGCTGTTTCCCAGACAGAACTGGCAGTGAAATCCAGCTCTCCAAATCCAGCGTCCCTCCACTTACCTGAAAGGGGCTGGTTCTTCATCCAGCCACTCCTGGACACAGCGGAGTCTGCCTCCAGGATGCTGCTACTGTGAGACTTAGGGATATGACGCCAGGAAGGGGCCAACCCTGCTGACCTCTTAGCACCTGGATCCCTTCAAAACAGAAACCAGAGGCGAGGCAAAGCATCAGAACGCTGGTAAATAGCAACATTCATAGGACCAAATTCCCTCCAAAAGCAACAACAAAAACCCAAAGCACCAAACTAACATTAAAATATCTGCTAAACTATTTCTGAATATTGAAACACCCATTCGTTCCCCCATCTTATCACACCTCATTAACATTTTGTGTGTGTGTGGCACAAAATTTCTTTAATGAATTAATAAACAAATGTTCTCATATAGACTGCCTTCCTCTTTCCTACACTTTTATAGCATCTTTGCATGTGTTAAACTGAACAGGGTCTGAGGTCAGGGAAAAGCAGTGGGAAAAGTATGATGATACAGTTATCAATCTTTTGGATGATGTCCCTCCTTTCAAAGCAACTATACCGTTAGCAAACTTGTCTCTGAGGCAACTCAGTAAAAAAATAATGTATGGAGATCTGAAATATATAAAGCAAATGGGTTTTATGGACAAGATGCAATGACCACTATTAAACTGTCATCATTATCTTATAGAATGATGAATATCATTGGCTTTGTAAGACACAGAATCCCTGATGAACCTAAAAAAAAACAGTAAAATAAAAGGCAGGAATAAACAACAACTGGATTTTCTCTCTGATCGTATACAAGTTTCAATTCACTAACTCATTCTTTCATTAAAAGTTTGCCAGTTATTTTATATATAACACTTTAAAAAAGTTGTCTCCTCTTTCTCAAATGCCTTTGCTTCTTTCCCCAGCAGAGGGTGCTGTTGCCACAGAAATTGATAGAGCACATTTGCTTGCCCACAAGAGGGTAAGACAGTGCATCTCTTCACTTGTGTGAGTTAAGTAGCCTCTTGGTGGCTTCCATTTCTGTGCGGAACAATACAGCTATTCAAAGGCCAAACAATACCTGCAGACACTTGAGCTCTCAGGCAGGGTTGCGTCCAGGCTGACAGGGCTGCTGCTGTTCCTCTCACCGCTCTCATAGCCAGATTCCATTCGCTGGATTAGGCGAGGGTGCTGCTCTAAAAAGTGACAGCCTGGCCGTGCTGGGCCCCAGATCTTGTACTGAGGGCTTGGTCCACCAGTTTTAATGTCATAAGCAGGTGGCTTGCTTGACTCATCTGGTATAAATTCTTTTGCTATACCGATCAAAGGACAAGAGTGGAAAGGGAAGTTGATTTAGCATCTGCCTCAGAACAAGACAGAACTAACCCCTCCCTCTAATGACTCATTCATTGAGCTCATATCCACAATAGGCCACTCAGGAGGGTAAAATTTTTACCCTTCAAGGTAAAAATGTACCTTGCCAAGTCTACCAGAAACCCCAGGCTTTATATATATATATCAACTTTATTCAAAAGCTCAATTCTTCCCTAATTATCTTCTCACCTGAATCTTCAGAAAAGGGGCTAAGCTGGGTATAACCACTGTGCTTCCTTTTGTCCTTACTAAAGATACTGTCAATATTCAGAGACTCTCGTTTGGGTCTCCATGTTGGACGGTATTTGCTAGAAGAACTGGATTTTGACTCGCTGCTGGTACTCTCTACTTCCCAGTCACGAGAGTGTAAAGGCAGGCTCCGAGGAGGTTTTTTGTCGGTCTGTTCTCCTCCCTTCCCTACACAAGGAGGTCCTAGGGTGGTCTGAGAAGCCAGGGATGGTCTGCTATGGATCATATTGCTGACTGTCTCTTTAAAATCCCTTAGCCTGTTGGTGCTGCTGGATGATTTGGAGGCATTCCTAGGAGCCTGCTTCTCTTTCAGTGTTTCTCCTAAAAACACAAAGAATGAAACAACTGTAAATGTTTACAGCCATCATGGATACCCAGACCCCAGAGTCGAAAAAGAAAGGCCTTTGAGCAGAGAGAAGAAGCCACAGGCTGAAGTGTGACAAAAGCGAGACAAGAGTAAAGAAAGAGAAGCTCTGCAGGGGGGCTTGCCTTCACTGTGGTACCCTGAGGCCTGAGGCTCATCGCCTTTCCTCCTGACCCGGCCAGAGCTCCTCTTGCGCTCTATCAGTGACCCTTTCTTGGATGGGAGTTTCTGATTACATTCACTATCAGTCAGGTGTCCTGAAGAAAACAAGGAAATGAGGGTAAGTTGGTATCTGAGACTGACCTCCATCCATTTGAGAACCTACTCTCCCTTTGGGATTCATGGCAGCCTCGCCAAACTTAGGGGATCAGAAACTGTAGAGGCCAAAACTATGTATCTGATTTCAGTGCAGCAGCAATCTCTCAGTAGACAAAGGCAGAAAAGGTCAAGTATTTATCAGGAATTTCCAAATTTACAGTGTCTCCTGAGCAATGACCAGTCTCAATCTCCCTCATAATCCTTCCCAGTGACCCAGAAGGATACATCACTTGGTAGTTTTTAAAAAGCAAAAGTTTTAATGATTATATAAGAATGTCATGTATCAATATATTTTCATTCTCATCAAAAGAAGACAGAGTTTTCCTTCTATTTATTTAACAACACAAATTAAGTGAAGGCTAATTTTTGTTACATCTGGTATTATCCCAGGGGCCCTAGCCTTTGCCCATGAAAGCTCTGTGTATGGCTTTAAGACCCAATTCTAAGCATGCATTAAATGTGAATCATCCCAAAGGACATTTGAACTTTGAATAATTCAAACCATTCCCAGCCATAACCCAAGTCTTACCAAATTTGACTTCACCCAGAGATTACATTTCATAGTTCCTCAATACTAATCTCTGGGAAACCCGGGAGATCTGGGCTCTTTTATGTAACTTGCCACATTTCATGACCACAGTATGTAAATGTACATACTGTATGTACATATGTATAATCTGACCACAGTCATATCCTAAAGGTCTAAGCTGCTGGAAGCCAAAGGTGAATTATGTAACTGAAATAAACTAGAATGTAGACTTAGAGGAAACCCCTAGGGTTCTCAAAATGTCTGAGAGCTAGCAAAAATTTGCTTTAATATGTTATGAAAATCCTTATACATATTCAAGTATAAGATGTAATGATATGGCTACATATTTACAATCACTTACCAATACAATCTTTTGTTGCTTTTATCTAATAATTTGCAATCTCTGGGCTGATAAGAAAGATTTAAGAGAGGAGGAAATCAACTGGAACAACTAAATCCACAAATGTTCAACCAAACGCGCATGCTTCCCCACCCCCAGCCATTCACAAACCCTTAAAATAAATCTGACTCTCCTTATTTATCCTGTGACTTGGTTTCTCTCTGGTTCCATTTCAGAAATATCATCTAACAAAAATCACACTTTGCCACAGTCATTCATGCAACAATCATCAAAAGAAATCCAACAAGAATCTGACCAAAACACTACATCCAACTACCAATTTATAAAAAATTACAGAGGACAAAGAAATATGCTAAAGTTTACCATATAGACACAATCAGCAAAATTTAGAATGAGGAGAAACTATAGCACAAACTGTCTAGTTCTACAACAATAAATAGAAAGGAAGAAATAGAGGAGAAACCTGCAGATTAAAAAATATGCAAGATTTACCAACCTATTACAATGTGACTCATTTGGATTCTGAGTCAAAAAAAAACTACTACAAATATGAAATTTATAGACAATAGGATATTTGAACACTCACTGGTTATTTAGTGGTTTTAAGAAGTTAATGGTATGTTAAAAAATGATTATTTTAGATACATACTAAAATACTTATGGAAAAGGGGATATAATGTCTGGGATTTGCTTCAAAATAATCCACGAGTAGGGGAGGTGGGCAGAGGTACAGATAAAACTAGACTGACAAAGAGTTATAATTATTGAAACTAGGTGACGGGTACATGAAGGGGCTGCATTCTATTCTGTATACTTTTGAATATGTTTGAGAGTCTTTTTTTCTTTAAGGGTATGCACAGGATGTAAACCACCAATCTGAAGCCATGAGAGCACTAATTCCCAAGTCTCTAAGAGTATGGGTACTGTTGTATGCTTTCAGTGATGAGCTTTTCATCTCAGCAGTCACTCACTGTTCTTCCTTTTATATCCTGTAATGATTTCTTCTACTGACATAGGCACAATCTTCTATAGAGATTAACAGAACAATTCAAGAACGTTCTCTGCATGGAATTCACAATAACCAACAGGCTAGCTTTTCATCTTTTTGGTTCATCTGTCCTTCAGGAAGCCTAGCAAGGTGATGAGCAGGTTCCCCATCCTTAAATACATCCCTTCTCGCAAATCCCTTTGGGATGAGAATGTGATGAGGTGCAGGATCACAAGGGTTAATGGGACACTATGAGAATGAGAGATCAAGAGCACAGCAGGATAAAAGTCTTTAGAAAAAGACTTCAGGATAAACAATCACATTATAATCACATAAATAATCTCATTACAATGGTCGTTACTGAGAAGCTGCTGTTGACAGGCACATGTCCAGTGGAACACCATTGTTCATTCAGAATTGGCATTGCTTCCTTTCATCCCAGTCAATTACCCAAGTTCTCTGCAGTGCCCTCTTTGCATGAGAAACATTTCTGACTCGCCCCGTTTCCTTTTTCTTGGGAGACACTCTATGTAGAACAGAGTAAGGCAGGCAGGGTTGACTGTGTCAAGTCCCTACCTGTGTCCCGACTGCTCTGAGACGTGGAATCAGTCTCCACATTATAGATGACTGTCCCCTGAGAATCAGAAGAGAAGTGACTGACCACAGACTCATGGTGGAAGTGTTTGTAGGGATAGCTCTCCGTTGAGGAATCTGTTCGAGTGTCACTTGAGATGGAGGGCTCCCTCCCTGAGGGAAGGAGGAGACAGGCAAAGGTGAGCAGAGAGAGGACAGCGACAGAGAGAGGGGCAAAGAGTTGGATGGCAACAAAGGTCCATGAGGTAGGAACTTCCTAAACAGTAGGATAAGAAGGATATACCAGAGCTGTTCTTTCTGACACCCAACCTCAGATAACACACACACATATAAATGCCTCCCACTCCTGCCCCTACCTTGCTGAAGCCCTCAATTTGCCTGCCACTGTGAAAAACTGTGGGGCTTTTAGAAAGCCTAAGGAGGGAAAAGGAAGAAGAAAGGAAAAAGCTGTGGAAAGTAAAATCTAGTTAGATGGCAAGTCCCAGGCTGACCTGGCACACTAACAAGTTGTTTCCCTATCCCATAATTTTTCTCCTATACTGTCAGAGCAGTCATTTGTAAAAATTTAGTTGATATTATAAATTATCAGCATGTTTAATATGCATGAGACATTCAGGGGCAGTCATTTATACGCTGGTGTGAATTAGTTCATTTGGACTGCCTTCCTCTGCACACCTGGCTGAGATAAAAACAACAGTGTGAACGGATGTCTGACTGAAGGGAGAAGCGGCAGAGCGGGTCTGGGTGGGGTGCGAGGGCGGAGTGAGCACACCAAGTGGGAGGGAGGCACAAAGAAAGAGGAAAAGAGTCCAGAGACGAGTCTCTTTTCTTTCAAAATTATACTCAGGGCCATCCAGCCCTAGATCCAAGAGGAAAAAGAACATGACTTTTTCCTCATTTTAGCAATCAAGCCAAAACCATTAGAGTTGTATTTCTATTATAGGATGAATTTCTGAGGGACAGCCTGAGATCTCAGCAATAAAGCTGAAATTGTTTCCACAGGAAAACACGATCTAAGTTCCAAATAACTGATTTAGAAGTGAACAGCTAAGGAATATTACTTCTGCACTTGGCATTTTAAAACAAAAATCTCTCATCCCAAACAAAGTGACTCACTTTGTAGTAACTCGTATCATTTCCTTGGTCCTAACAATTCACATCACTGTTAAATCACTAGTAAGAATCAGTCACCTTAGCAATGTGAGATGGTTAAATAATGAGGTTTCCTCATAAACTTACTATCTCAGTCTAATCAACATAACTTCCTTCTGACTTCTGAATCAGGGCCAGGTGATCAAGACAACACCTTCAGACAACAGTGAAGGAAACTAAGCCTGGTGCAACTTGGGCTTCAGCGCGAGCTGGCAAATCTGCCTTACCTTTCTCCAAGCTCAGCCAAGTGCTAGGCTCATGGCTATGAGACCCTACTATCTAGTCATCACACGGCCAGAGGGAGGGAGGAAAGTAAAGAGCTGGGCTGCTCACCTGAATCTTCACTATCGTAGCATGTCCTGCTGTACGACTGGAACTCAACTTGGGGGGCAGGTCCTGGGTGGACACTGGGGTGCCCTGGGGATCCGCGTAAAGCAGCAGCAAAGGCTGATAATGCCCCTTGATGCATTTGGTCACCACATCCTTCCACTTGGGCCCAATCTGAACCAGAACAACCAGAAAAGCAAGACCAATTATACTTCATGTCCATAATTCAACATTTATCTTCCTGTTCTATTTTTCTAAAGAAAAAGAGATGAAAAGACAAGAACTGGGTAAAAAGATAACAGAAGAGATCATACACATAAATTTAAGACAAAACTTTTTTTTAATTTTTGGCCACACCATGAGGCATGCAGGTCTTAGTTCCCCAACCAGGGATCAAAGCTGTGCCTCCTGCACAATGAAAGCACAGAATCTCAACCAATGGCCCACCAGGAAAGTACCAATGAATCTTTGGTTAAGTCTTTTTGTGAAATCCTTTTAGCTAAAACTCTATAACAGATAGGAATGATGAATAAAATTATTTTTATTCATGTGAAACATCAATTCAGTTGTGAAATATGAATAAAAGTTCTCAAAGCTGAATATGCTATGTGAAGCAATTTCAGATGTACTTGGGGATCAATTTCTTTTCACAGACATCAGATAAAAGCCCCTGCTTGAAATCTGCATTTCTATCATTTTCTCCTAAATATTAAAATCACTTGTATGAAGCTAGAGAGCTCACAGAAACTCTCTCACGGACTGCCGTAGAATAAGTGACATTCCGTCTCAGAGTTCACACGTGGCAGGACACAGAATGTCAAACTACTTAGAATGGACAGCTGAACCCTGCAGCTTTAGCTTTGCGCTGGATTCAGTGCGGCCACAGCAGTGGGAAAAAGTGACAGGATAGCCGCAGAAACATCGATCCAATCAAATCCCCGCACTGACTCTCTCCTAAGTCTGGGCCAGTCACATTCTTAGATGGTGTGTTCTTGCAGTCAGACAACTAGCACAGCGCTTATTTCCTAATAGATGTTCAGTCAATGTATAACTGAGTTATTTTAACTGAAACACATTTATGTGCTTTTTCATACAAATTTTATTTACTATTTTATAAGGTAGTCGTATTATTTTTCAAATAAAAAAATCTAAAGCTCAAAGAACTTATATCAGTTGCCCAAAATTACAACAGTGAAAAAGAGACGAAGAAGAGAATCAGGGAATTTGACAAATTCCCACTTTGCTATTTGTGGAAGATATTACGAAAGGTCCACAAGTTGGGATAGATTAGAGTCAGCAGTTTCCTAGCTGCTAACCTTATCACAAATGTCTTCCTAACTCACATGGATCACTTAAACTACTTCAGCCACACACTCCACGGTTTAGATAACACCAAATTTCCAGCTTTAAATATCATCATGGCCTTATTTTTTTACACTATCCCAAAACACGTTAATCCATGATAGAGTATTTCAGGGAGATAACTACTAGAGAACAATTTATAGCAGTCCTAAGACAAAGCATTACTCATTGTTAATTCCAAGATTTGGAATTCTGAATTCCTAAGCTTATAAACTAATTTTAGACATTAGATTGTTCTTACTCAAATCAACCAATGAATGTATTAAAAAGCCGTTTTAACTATAAATACAGAACTGTGCTGAATGCTTGGTGAGGGGATTCAAAGACAATATAGAAGAGAAATTGATCCTGTCTTCAAGGAACTTGTTCTGTTGGGGGAGACAGGCAGATAAGACAATAAAATTATGAAAATGAAACACTGAAGACAAATAACTGTAGTTTTTGTTCCAGTCACCAAACGCATCAAGAAGGGTTTGAATATTCCTACCTCCTTGACATGAGCGTCATCAAAATACATCCATTTTCGGATTTTTGTTTGGAAAAAGAATGTAGAGTAATGTTTGCCGTAGTAACAGATCATTCCTACTAAGTACAGTTCAGACTGCTTGGCCCGGTCATCTGTCACTCTGAAAAACAGCTGTGGGGAAAGAGGAGAAAGCAAAGAAGAGTCACATACTCAATCCTCTCATATCATCTCTCAGAAGACTCCATCATTTCTTAATTAAGGTACTGACTTGCTTCTTGTTTTGCTAGTCTATATTATCGTAAGTAATGAACCTAAAAAGGCAGATTTTAAGGAAGAGAGAAAATGGTCAAACAGGTAAGGTGGTGATGTTTCTTCATACATTTTAATAATTTTTCTTGCTGGGGCTTATCCTAAGAGAAGCCAGGAATGTTGGGGGAAAAATAAAGAATAAAGTTTCAAAAGTTATTTATCAGCTGGTGCCATAAATACAAAGTTCCTGCTGAGACACTAAGTAGAGGATAAGAAAGGCCTTAGGAGGAGGAATTGCTTCACACTGGCTACTAGCATTTCAGCTGCAAGATGTCCAGCACTGTCCTGGGTACAAAGAGACATAAAATATTTGAAAGCAAGGACTCTTGCCTTAAGGAACCTGTTTTGTTGAGAAAGCAATCATAAAAACAAAACAAAAGTAGAAGAGAAAACATATGCTACAGAAACTTAGAAAAGGTGAGATTTTTATTGTGCAAAGCTATTATGTCAGAGATTCTTTGGCAAGGAAATCTAAAATAAGATACCAGTAGTCCACTTATTCTCAGCCATAACTTAATGACATTAAAAGACAACAAAGGATCTCCTTAGTCACAGGACCATCAGAGACAGAAACCAGCAGAAAGGAAATTACAAACTTCCTGGTTCTTCTTCTGAACTGAAGGACAATTCTGGCTGTACCTTTACTAGGACATGCAGCTGATAAGGCAGTGATCCCATGTTTGAAGTCTGTTCCCTATTTCCCTGAATAGATGCATGGAAAACCACTAGAACTCTCTTCCAAGCCAGTTCATTACCGTGTCAACAGACACTGGTTCCTCACCATGAATTCAATATCTGGGACTCATGTGACCAACTTCTGCCTCTTTTATCGCCCAATAGCAGCATTAGTCAGGACTGCTTACCTCTTTGACCTTACTACCTCCCACGGATGAATACACTGGTATTAACTAACAATGAGCAGAGCACAGGATAACTCTATGAATTATTTTATTTTTAAAAATTAATTATGTATTTTTGGCTGCGCTGGGTCTTCACTGTTGTGCGGGCTTTCTCTGGATTCAGTGAGTAGCGGCTCCTCTCCAGTTGTGATGCTCAGGCTTCTGACTGCAGTGGCTTCTCTCGCTGCAGAGCACAGTCTCTAGGGTCTGCAGGCTCAGCAGTTGCTGCCCACGGGATCAGTTGCTCTGTGGCACATGGGACCTTCCTGGACCAGGGATCAAGCCCACGTCTCCTGCACTGGCAGGCAGATTCTTAACCAATGGACCCCCAAGGAAGTACTGAATCACTTCATTCTTATCAATAACTAAGCTCTGCCCATCGTATCTTTCAAGGCCAAGATCTTCCTTATCTTCCAAAAAGCCTTTGCCACCTATACAAAGAAGGTATGTGGGCATGCACATGCATGCATATACATGTCTACATATACACACAACCCATTTGTTCAAAACTCTTTAATATTTGTCATTTAGGATACACCTTTGTGTTTAGAGCTCATTGCCCTTGAGCAATACTAAGATAGAAGAACTCCAAGTGAGAGATACAGGTAATTAACACTCACATCACCCAGCTTAAGGCAGGTGCCCAGGCTGTGAATGACATCCTCTGCCAAGTCTGAGTGGTCCGAGTCCCATACCAGCCCAATTGTGATAATCTGTGGTGCGTTCATCAACACACGGCGAATCCGAATCCTTTCTCCACAGTTGCTCTGAAATACACATAGGTCAGTTTGACATGTTTCTCACTGGCTCTGCCTTAATTCCACTAACCACAGGGCTCTCCTCCCCACTCTGAACCCCAGACCTGACAACTCACCGGGCAGTTCCGCAGATCCCCCATGGTGCTGGCATTCTGCAGCAGCTCACCAAACATGCTTGGTGAGGGTTTTTCTCGTCTTTCCAGCATACAAATAGCCTGATTGCTTTGAGATGGGAAGTTGAAGGGGGATGATTTGGGGAGTTATACAGAGTTATAGCTAAATCAAATAAATCATTCATGCAGATTCCTAACTCACATGTTTGACTTCCTTCCTCTGTCCACGTGCTAAAACCCCTTGTTCTGACCAGCCTCAGTGTCCCACAGAGTAAGTGAGCCTACTGGTCCCAAATCCAAAGCTCATAGACTCCCCATTCCTCCCACGATGGGACAGGAAAGGAAGAGAACAAAGGTTATTCAAACTGACTGTTCAGAGATCCCACAGTATAGCAAAGACTCAGCAATAAGGCTACAAGCTACCTGGGAGCCTTTGATTAAAACCCAGGAATGCCTATGAATACAGAGAATGAAACGCTGTGAGACTCACCAAAGGGAAGTAGTGGAGATATAATGCACCATCTGGATGAAAGGCAGCGGGTCAGAAGTGGCGCCACAGCTGGTACATACACACTAAGCCCAGGGAGAAAAAAAGTGAAACCAGTAGGCTACAGTCATTAACTGCTTTGGCCCCCCATGTGACACTCTACATCCTCGGATAAAGCGTTCAGTAAAGAAAAGGTCTAAGAAGTGACAGCGATAAAGATAAGGTTCACCTGCTCGAACAGTGTCATCGCAAACTTCTGGTGGGAGATGCAGTGCTGGGCAGTACATATGTCCTCTTTGGTTTCATCAGCAATGTGGAAGTGAATTCTCATCAGAAGGTTTTCCTAACAGGCAAGGAACAAAAGCAGTGTATGAAAAACATTTAACAAAGAAAAGCACAAATTTGTTGGCAGTTTACTCAGAGAGACAGCAATCCTTCTGGGAGGTGAGAATATCTCTGATATATTTTAAAAAATTTTAATTTGAAATAATTAACAATTCACAGAAGGTTTCCCAAAAAAATCGTGCTGGCAGTCCATGTACACTTCACCCAGTCTCCTCCACAGGAGGCATCTTACATAACTATAGTATGCTACCCAAACCAGCAAATGGACATCAGCACAATCCAGAGTTTGTTCAGATTTCACTAGCTTTACATACATTCATCTGTGAGTCTGTAAAGCTTGATTCAGTTTTATCACATGTATAGTCATGTAAACACCTCCACAATCAAGATATAAAACTCTTTCATCACCACAAAGCTCCCTGGTACTGCTGCTGCTGCTAAGTTGTTTCAGTCGTGTCCGACTGTGCGACCCCATAGACGGTAGCCCACCAGGCTCCCCTGTCCCTGGGATCCTCTAGGCAAGAACACTGGAGTGGGTTGCCATTTCCTTCTCCAGTGCATGAAAGTGAAAAGTGAAAGTGAAGTCACTCAGTAGTGTCCGACTCTTAGCGACCCCATGGACTGCAGCCTGCCAGGCTCCTCTGTCCATGGGATTTTCCAGGCAAGAGTACTGGAGTGGGGTGCCATTGCCTTCTTCACAAAGCTCCCTAATGCTATCCTTTTATAACTTTACCCATTCAGTCCCAACTTTAACATATTAGCAAACACTAATATGTTTTCCTATCTCTATAATTTTTTTAAGAATGCTATATAAATGGGATCAACCTTTGATACTGCATTTTTCACTCAACATAATTCCCTTTTAGATCATTCAAGTAGTTGCACATCAACCGATTACTTTTACTGCTGCGTAGTATTCCATGGCATAGAAGTACCATGGTTTGTCTCACCATCTATCCATTAAAAGTATTTGGGGCTTTTTACTTTGGGGCTATTATAAATAAAGCTTCTATGAATATTCATGGATAGGTTTTCGTATGAACATATGTTTTCATCTCTCTGGGACTCATGCCTAGGAATCTAACTTCTGAATCTTATGGTAGTTGTCAAGTTTAGTGTTTTAAGAAATTGCCAGGGGACTTGCCTGGTGGTCCAGCAGTTATGACTCTGCACTCCCATTGCAGGGGGTATGGATTGAACCCCGCTCAGGGAACTAAGACCTCACATACTGTGCAATGCAACCAGGGGAGAAAGAAACTGCCAAAGTATTCTCAAGAGTGGCTAGATCATTACAGATTCCTACCAGCAATAAATCAGGGATCCAGTTTCTCAGGGGTACATTTTAACCTGTAATAGGATGTACATTACTCAGATTGTTTAATATTTGCACAGAGAGAGCCTTCTGAAGATTGACAGGTGGCACCTGCAGTTGAAAAAAGTGAGGCTTATCTACTAAAAATCAGCAAAAGTACCACATCATGTTTGTGCTAAGGACTCAGCTATTCTATTTAATTATGCTGGGTAATGTAGGAGCTCTCAAAGTGCGGTTCCCCAGACCAGTAATATCAGGATTAGCCTAGGAACTTGTTATAGATATTCTTGGGCCCTACTCCAAACCTACCAAATCAGAAACTCAAGAGAGTAGGACCCAGCAATTTATTTATATAATGAGCTTTATCTCCTCTGAAGGGGAGAGCTACTGTTCTGTGCAATGGCAAGCACGAAACGACCCTAAGGAAGGAAAAAGAATAAACCCACTAGGCAATTCATACTGAGAATGAATTCATACTCAGCAGAGACAAACTAGAGCTCTGAGAAACTAGAGAAATTCTAGTGCTAGCTGTAGAGATGAGGAATACAGTAAATACCACAGTAAAGTAACAAGTCCCTGGCGAAGACCATCCACAGTCTCACCCCCGCATCAAAGAGGGCCAGAGGCCAGCACTTACAAAGCATTCCGCGGCATCATCCATAATTCCCAGCTGGAAACGCTGTTCATCCTGAAAAGTCTTTGCCAGGGCACTGCGGAGAGTGTCAGATGGAAGCACTTTTTCACTACTGCACTGAAACTGGTTAAAGATTCCCTGTGGAGAAGAGGTTAGACAAGGGGAAAAGCACAATGCTGTTACTCAGCTTCTATGCATCCCAGTCTGCCATGCTAGCATCTCCATGCTTATAGCTATGGAACCAAATGTACCTTCCAGGAGTTGATATGCCTGCAGTAAGTAACAAAAAAGTAAAAAACAAGTAACAAGAAAAGTAATTTAAAAATAAGAATGGGCATGACATGCGCTCATAAAGATCCTTGCTCTTCCATCTGAGTGTGATATACCATTAAGGACACATTAGGAGAGACTGCTGTCATGCATTAAAGAAATGCAGTTACCTGATTTCCTCTGACATATAAAGAGATAAATGGTCTATAGTAAATAAAGATAAATTACAGGTCAATAAACTGGTTAATTATTCTCTGGTGACTCATCCTATGAAATCTGGCCTTCTTTTAAACTGTTTAGCTACTATAAAATTACCCCAAAGTAAAAGGAATAACACATACATGTCTAACACTCAGAAATAAACATTCTATCATGTTTACTTCTAATCTGCAGATAAAGCTAAAGTCCCCTTTAAGACCAGTCACTCACTATCATGAGTTCATAGCACAATCTTTTGTTTTTAATACTTTATATATATTTGTAAGTGTGTGTCTATATTTATCTCTCAATAACATATAGTATGCTTCTGTGTATATGTTCTTTGTTTATGCAAAAGTATCACACTGAATTTTATTTTAAAAAAATTCAGCATTATTTTTGAGGTTATCCACACATTTCATCCCTTCTCTTTGCTGTATTGCATTACATCAGGTTACTCTATCACATCTATTTATCATTTTTTAATTGACAGAAATTTTGGCAGTCTCCACTTTTTTGCTATTATAAAGAGATTATGTCAACTTAAACTTCTACCAGTGCATGAATATAAATAAATTGCCCCATATCCTTGTCAGCAATTAATATAGTCAAACTGGTTAATTTCAGTCTTTCTAACTGCATTAGTTTTTCTGGGTCTTCTGTGAGTACTACTTATAGCAAATACCTTCTTCTAGTCTTCCGGTATCTTTCAAGCGCAGCAGTTTTTTATTTTGGTGTAACTAAATGTACCTGCCTTCTCCATCTTTACCTGTATTTGAAACAATGATGAATGTGATATGCAGAGAATGGAAACAAAGAGTGGCAACAAGTGACACCTGGCTTGAGGTGTCTTCCCCAGTAGTATTAGACCCTCTGCCCTGAGATTAGAAACGTGTTTGCTGACATCACATGGCCCAGATCCACACTAAGCCACCCAAATAAACTACTCCCCCAACAGTGAGTTACATATCAACATGACAAAGAAGGTCACTCTCCTGAAATCCTTGTTAGTAATTATTCATATAAAAAAAAATCCAGGGTTATTTTTCAGACTTATGAATGAGACCAGAAATGAGATCACTTTTATCAACCTACCTATGTGAGCTAACAATAAGAGGTCCCACCAACCTGAAATGGCTAATTCTTGGTCCTCATTTTACTTGACACTTTACTTGCAGTACCTCAGTCACTCATTCACTTCAGATTTTTATCCAAACATTACTTTCTCAATAGAGTAGTCCTTGATGACTCTATTTAAAGCGGCAAGCCTCACCCACTTTTTCTAAACCTCCCCACGTTTACCTGTTTTAATTTTCCCTATGGCACTTTTTACCAACAGTCATACCATATATTCTATTTGTTTACTGTCTAACTGCACTCCCTGGAATATGAAGTCAGAAATTTTTATCCTTTAATTCCTTGCTATACTTTTACTGGCATGTCAAAGGCTATCAACAATTAGTTTTCGGGCTTCCCTGGTGGCTCAGTGGTAAAGAATCCACCTGCCAATACAGGAGACAAAGGTTCGATCCCTGGCCTGGGAAGGTCCCACATGTTGCACAGAAACTAAGCTTGTGCGCCACAGCTACTGAGGCTGGCTCTGTAGCCAGGAAACCGCAGCTGCTGAGCCTGAGCGCCACAGCTGCTGAAGCCCACATTTCCTAGAGCCTGTGCTCCGCAACAAGAGAGGCCACCACGGTGAGAAGCCCTCACCCTGCAACTGGAGAGTGGCCCCTCTCGCCGTAACTGGACAGAGAACCACACAAGAACGAAGGCCATGCACAGCTAAAACAGTATATAAAGAAATTTTTAAAAATTTTTAATTTTTAAAAATCTAGTTTTAAATGAATGAATGATTTTATATGGGTAGATCTTATCAAGGGAAAATATTAAGTCCCTACTCTTTTAAGCAGATGAAGAATCAACTTTCTGAGTGAAAATTTTTAAAGTAATACAACCAGTTCAAGCAAAATGGGACTAAACCTCATTCTTCTAATTTCAAGTAGGAACTGTTTTCTTCACATTGTTTTCTTAATATCATCATTCCACCTCATACACATTGAACATCTATCCCCATAGTAACTTGGGAACAATTTACCATGTACGTGGCTATTATTGCCTATAAACAAGTCTATGATATGAAGGAGGCAGTACCAACAAACCATATTTAGTATTATTTAACAAGCATGGAGTTGGGGCCAGAGGTCTCTCATAATTACTTTTAAGTTATTTTAGATTGACCTAGAAAGTTTTAAAAAGTCTATTTATTATAAGATCACGTAAAGGCAGAGCAAGATCTTCCATATATTTGTTGCTGGAAGTGAAACATCTATCAGTGACTCCTTAAACTAGACCAGAAGGAAAGGTCCAGGTCCATGTTTAAACACTCCCAGAGGCAAGTGGATACCAACCAACACATTTAAACACTCCCAGAGGGCAACTGGATACCGACCAAGCGACCAATGGTATTTTGAAACTTGGGAAATGTGAAGAAAAAAGGAAAGGGAAAGTAGGAAAAGAAGTAGTGATTGCTTCTACATATGGTGATCTGCACACTTGATGATATAATGAAACAGTCACTTAAGCATGGCCAAACTTGGTAACCACTATCATATTCCCACCTGTCATTCTTCTCAGTCATTAACGGTAAGGCATCAGTGCTCTTGGGCAAGGGACAGATAAGGTTTGGTCCTTTGTTGAGAGCCCACAGTCAGTTCCAAAACAAACCAATACAAAATTAGTTTCAGGGCAGTTCTGTACAAACACAGCGAATGCCAACTACAGCCCCTTTAGTCTTTCTCAACTGGGTTTCCTCAAGAATTAAGTCTTAATACTCGAAGTCATCAACAGCTCCCAATGAATTAACTCTTCTCCTGCACATAGTACTAGTTATGCCACCATCCTAGAGAGAATTCAGAAAATAGTTACTCAAAATACTTTATGGCTCCGATCGATGACCCTGTTTGAGAAAGGACAGAGCTCCACGGAGAGATGGCATAGCGTAATAGTATGGACTCTGGAAATATACTATTTATGTTCAAAATCCCAGCCCTATTATTTATCCTCTATATGACCTTGGACAAGTTACTTAACTTCTCTAGGCTTTAGTTTCCTCTTCTAAAAGAGAATTAATAATAGTATTTACCTCTTAGGATTATTTAAGGATTACATAAATTTTCTATCTTTATACTTATATCTTAGACAGATACTTATATCTTAGTCTGACAGTATGAAAGTGCTATCTAACTGCTGTTATTATCATCACCACGCTGTTTGGGAGTTATTTTAGGTTACTGCCTGCACTGACCTATGAAGAAAGGCCTTGAGTCAGAAACACTTCTGCCTTGAGCTACCTCCTCAGTCTCTGAGATCTGGGTACGAAGGTTGAAACTCTTCTCTATTCTGCCGCTTGTATTTAAGAGGCTGATTTCCCATGACCTAGATAACAAGGGAAAGAAAGACTTAAAGTCAGAGCTCTGCCTGCATCCACAGTGCATATGCAACAACAGACCTGGTGCTCGTGTTCAGCGGCATCATCTCCACGCTATTCTTTTTAACCTCTTAATTACAGACAGCTTTCTCCATACACACTGAATACCTTTTCAGAATAGCCTCTGCTTGCATATTCTTTCTTTTCTTACTTTAATTATTACCGGTCTTGTTGGGAGCAAGCATGTGCATCAGGGATGAGGCAGCCTAAGCCTGCCCAGCATGCATCTGTGGAGCCACAGCTCTGGAAGAAGCTGTAGCACAAAGCCCCTCTGTTAGGGCAGCACACTAACTCTGTGTGTCCCTCGCACATGAGCACAAGGCTGGAACGAGCCTTCTCCTGTTCCCTTTTTCGCCCCTCCTCCCACCTTTCCCAGAGGGAGATCCTATTCACACCAAAGAAAGCCAAGAACATTTAGTTCAGCAATAAGAACAGGTGGTAGCACCAATAAGGAACAAAAACTGGTATTCTTCCAGTTGCTGAGTTCTATGGTAGAGAGGGAGAGAGGGCAGGAAGAACCAAAACCCAGGAATCATTTTCCTCTGTGGGGTCCCTGTCAGTTTCACTTCAATAAATAGAAAACCGAACTTTGAGGTTTCTCTCTGCTCTTCTTCACAGAGTGAAACCAAAGAGGTGTTCCTTTTCATTCTCAGGAAAAGGCAAATTACTTTTTGTTTATTAACTATTTTCTTGGATGTGGTGCAAAAGCAACAAGACTTTAATGACTAAAAGCAGGTGCTTCCCCACCCATCTCTCTTGGATCAAGTAGCAAAACAATTCAACCCACATGAGCGTATAATTATTTGGATTAGTAAAAACCATGTAAATAAGATAAAAGCACCATAAAGACAGAAAGTCTTTGTACTTTGGCATGTACAAATGCAGCTGTTGCTTGAGATTTTTTTTTCTTTCCCCTAAAACACAGACTTTGTCTTTAAGCAAGGAATAACTGATTATTTCTCTCTCAGAACTTCCTAGCTTTGTATCAAAAAGAAGTCATGAGTAGGGAAGATACAGGTCAAGGAAAAGGGCTGTCACTAAATTTGATGCTTTATGGACCCAAGGTTTTTGGAAAGTGCCCTAGTTGGCAGTCCAACTCACCTCTGAGACGTGTCCAGCAATATTTTCTACAAGGGCATGACGCATGTTACACACTGCTACTAACTCAGTTCTCTGGATTTCTCTTCTTGCTCTGAGCTTCCCAAATCTATAATTTTGGCTCTTATAACTATCTTTTTCTTCCCCCACACCTCCTGGAAATCATACACCTAAATAAATTCTAAACATAGATATGGCCAATTGAGCCTGTTTGTAAACACAATCCTTTGAAAGGAAGATAAAGGAGCTACTCCTAGTGGGTCACTGACTGCTGAGAGAGAGAAATTTCATCCTAGTTTTGTGTTTTCAAAAGAAATCTGAACGTTTCTTTCAAGAGGAGAAAGAATGTTTAAATGTTTACCATTCTGGCACCCAAAACAGTAACAATGGATTTTTAACATTTATTGCAAAGAAGTTCAAACATATCAGGTTAGACAAAATGGCACAATAAATTTCCTTGTACCCATTATCCATTCTCAACAATTACTGGCCTGTGGCCAAGCTTATTCTATATATACCACCCACCCACTCACCCCTTTCCCAGATCATTTTGAAACAAATACCAGACATTATCCATCTGTAAATATTTCAGAAGATGCCTCTAAAAATAAGAACATTTCTAGTTTAAAACAGAACCATAATACTATTACCACACTCTTAGAAAAAGGTATCCAGTCGGTTCAACAGAAACGCGTGCTCAAACTTTGGGGGAGAGAGAGAACAGCTGGCCAGTTTCTCTCCTGGGATTCTTTAACCTTATGTCTTAAAATAGCCTCTGGACTTCTTAATTAGAAAATTAACCACATATCCTATATCAGTTCCTTTAAATTAAATTTAGTTATCAATACCATTATCTCCTAATGAGTTTAGGGCTTTATTTGCACTCAGTTCATAATCTAAAACCTTGGACTTGCAGTGGTGAAGTAAAAGACCATCATAAACTACCTTTCACACTCATTCCTGCCACTCATACAAAAAAGACACCCACATATACACAATGGTAGAGACCCAGATAGAAATACCAAGACATCAAGACACTGGACAGGTAGACACAGAGGCATAAATAGGCCGGATTCATCAGGGAAGAGTACTGCTTTCAGTGGGATATCATAAATTAATACTGAGCTAAACTAAACTAAAATATAAGTCAATCTGCTAGTTTTTGCCAAGATCAAAAATGTAGGACCATATAGATTATTAACAGTATTCAAATCAAATTTTGAGAATCAATATCCTAACCATTTACTCCATGGGGAAATAAAAAATGGAACCCTTCTGGACAAGCACAAGGATTGTGAGATTGTAAAAGTTTCAGGTTCTGCCATAAACTCTGGAAAGGAAAGAACCATGGTGATCTACTATATTTTTCCCTGTAGTCATATTCTCTATTTGAAATATCACGTAAAATTCTGAACTCTAGAATTTCATTTTTGCTTTTTAACTTTATATTGGAGTATAGCCAATTAATAGGTGATGCTAGTGGTAAAACCTGCCTGCCAATGCAGGAGACATTAGAGATGCAGGTTCGATTCCTGGGTCAGGAAGGCCCTAGAGGAGGGCATGGCAATCCACTCCAGTATTCTTGCCTGGAGAATCCCATGGACAGAGGAGCCTGATGGGCTACAGTCCACAGGGTTGCAAAGAGTTGGACATGACTGAAGCGACTTAGGAGTAGCAGCATAGCCAATTAACAATGCCTTGATAGTTCAGGTGGACAGCAATGAGACTCAGCTGCACATATATAATTTTTAAAAGGATAAGAGCTTAAGTTTTATACTATCCAAGTTATGTCAATCGTTAAATTAACTCAGAAAACTTAGGGACAGACTAATACAACTTTAAAACTAAGAAAAGTTAGGGACTTCCCCAACGGTCCAGCGGTTAAGAATCTGTGCTTCTACTGTAGGGGGCACAGGTTCCATCCTTGGTCAGGGATCTTGCATGCCATGTGTGCAGTGTGGCCAAAAAGTTAAAAAAAAAAAAAAAAAAGACTAAGAAAGGTTAACCAAAAGATCACAAAAATACAGTCATTTTCCACAAATAGGCAAAACAATGAAGTTCAACTTAGACACATGCCTTAGACATAAGGACTTTCCTTATGTGAGGGCTATTTGTTACGAGCTAAAATTTCTGGGTAACATACCAGAAATCTAATTAATTTCCTGGTTTACATAGTCAGTCCAGGATAATGGGTTTATTGTTTTCTGATAGTGGCAATGACTACAAGACAATGAAGAACTTTCGATTCCTAAAATCTACAGAAAAAACAAACAAACAAAAATGACCAGACTGTAATTCCTTATACTACTTTACTCCATATCTGTAAGTTTTAGTCCCCAGTATAGGAACAGCTACATGGTACAAAATCAAAAAATATTGAGATTTGTTCCCTTAACCCTCAAATTTCCTCCCAGTTAACAAGTGAGCAATCCGCAGAACATGGACTTTACTGCTCCTTCACAATAGTCTTACTGCTCTACAGATACAGACTTCTACATTCCAGGACACCTTAATATACAAAAACCTATTTCCTCCATCCCTATCTCCATCATCACCACCTCTCTGAGGCTTTTAGGCCTTATACTAAGTCTTAAAAAAAATATTCACTAATTGAGAAGATTTATTGGATTTAATCAATCAATGCAGCATTCTTCTTTGCCTATAACAAAAAACACTCTGTCCTACATCCTGGCACTGCAAAGCCTCTAGTACAATCCCTGGAAGGAGAACAAAATCTTTGTGGCATACTAAGTACAGAGGACGGATTTCCTCCTCTGGATAGAGATAAATAAATAAACCAACACTAAAGTAAAATCATACCCTGGGGGCCAGGGTGTACGAGCAGATTTGATATGAGTAAGAGCTCTGGGCTATAGGCATGACAAAGGTTTAGGTCAGTAATACTAGATGGGAGTAAACTTGGTGTTTTAGAAGGGACAGGGTAATTAGCACACAAGTCCCTTCTATTTGCTAAATCAGAGTTGAAAGAAATGCTGGTTCAAAGTAAGCAGAAAGACTAACAAATTCTTCATTAATAATTTGAATGCAAGATTTTGAGGCTGCAATTACTTTAGGGACTTCATGTTAAGTAACACAGAAAAAAAAAGCCAACAGTATATTTCACAGGACCAAAAGAAATGGACTATCAAAACTAGTCCATTTCTGTGGTTTTGTGTACAAACCACCAAAAAGTACTGGACACAACATATTCTACTGTACCAGTGAAAGTTATAAGACAGGATTATTGACAGATGTTCATAGACCAAAAGAAAAAATAAAGACATGATCCAAATGTATCCACATAAGGCCAATAGTAAATGTATATTTAAGGTGCTAGGTAAAGTAAACAACTGGAGAAAGAGCAGGGATACATATCTTTCAGCCAGACTTGGAAGGGCAAATCCTTCATCCAAACATCAGATTAAGAGAAAGTTGGCTAACTTTTGACTCCTCGAGGAACATGTTTGTGTTTCTTTTTGCCCTTAATAGTAGGTTCTAGAGATAAGCAATTATGCTCTAACATAAAGAATTCTGACTTTATAGAATTGTCAAGTTTTGCAGACTATTTCAAATTCAGGGATAAAACTTAGCACTAACAGATCATGAATTATCAGCAAAAAGGAATTCTTACTGGCCTCATCAAATATTCCCCTAATTTTCAAATAGAAAAATATTTACAATTATACTCACAGAGAAAAATATATAGAATTTTGCCCACGCTGGTCACCACAAAGTTAACATGTGACTTAACCACAGGATACCATATAACTGCTATGTTGACAGAACCCTAGCCTTTCACTCTTGCACCAGCTGACCTTTACCATCCTCGACTCCCCTCCCTGTCGCCACCCCAACCCCCGCATATCTTACTCTTCCCTTACGAAATGAGGCCTGAAGGCTTAGATTAGTGGACCTACTAAAACAAGTATGAGGCTATATGTCACAATATGAAAATCTGTTAAACAGGACAAAGTGAGAGAGAATATAAGACAGAAAGAAGGCAATATCCAAACTCTTTAACAAAAACACCCAGAACTACTAAAAGACTCAGGCTTCCCTAGGGGTTCAGATAGTAATGAATCTGCCTGCAATCAGGGAGACCTGAGTTTGATCCCTAGGTTGGGAAGATCACCTAGAGGAAGGTATGGCAACTGAAAGACTATATGAACCCAGAAAAGCTGTGTTTATATTAAGGTACAGGAACTGAGCATAACACCAAAAGAGAAACCCACTCAGGCATGCCAAACACTGTTAAGTCAATCACAGATCTACACAGAGAGAATATTTTTAAAACTTCGTTAAGAAGATAAATTCTTAAAAGAGTTCTGACAGGTAGATGTGGTTTGATTCAAAAGGGATGTGTCATTGTTTTATCTACCGGTATGCTATTGTTTGGGGTGACAAGGGATCCAGGCAGAGTGAATGACGGCTGCAACACGTACCTAAGAAGCTGGCATACTATGTGCACTATCTACTGTCATAGCTGAAACAGTCTTGGGAAGGAGACAAAGGGAAAAGGAAGTGTGAAATTAAGTTTTTACACGTCTATAATCTTGCTTTTAAAGTGATTTAACAGACAACTGGAAGCTGCTCCAGGGTTATAAGAAGGGAGTAACTTCAAAATATCACTCCAGGGCAGTCTTAGGTTCAAACAAATAGAAAGATATTAGAGATGGAAAGGTAATATAAGGATGGGGTGGAGGGAGTACTCTTTTACTAAGATGGTGGGCAAAAAGACTTATTACTAGAAATATCATAGACCAGAGAGGAGGCATAAAGCGAAATGACAACCCCTGTGAGGGAATGCAGACTATTTTGTTTCCCTCTTTATACTTTAGGCTTTCTAGATTGCTGTATTTTTCTAAAATAAAAATCATCATTCAAATAAAGAACAAACATGATGGGTGTATACAACCAAAGGATAATAAATAAATGCCCATGTGCTTACCACACAACTTAAAAAAATGGAAAAATCGAGTTTGAGACTCCCCAGTTGATTATATCCTCCCCATTCCAGATTCCAGAGGTAACCATTACCCCAAATTTTGTGTAAATCATTCCTTTTTCTCTACAGTTTTATCATATGTATATATCCCTGAACAATATGTTATTTAGTTCTGCCTGTTTTTGTTTTGTATATAAATGGAATTATAGTTTAGCAGTCTTCAGTGACTTGCTCTTTTCATTCAATGGGATTACATCTCTACTGCTCTTAGAGATGATAGGAAACCAATCATCTTAGGAAACCCATGAGATTACATCCCAGTAAACCTACTGAAAATATATGTAAATTATCTACCAAATATCATAGCCTGCTGCTGCTGCTGCTGCTAAGTCGCTTCAGTCATGTCCTACTCTGTGCAACCCCATAGACGGCAGCCCACCAGGCTCCTTCGTCCCTGGGATTCTCCAGGCAAGAACACTGGAGTGGGTTGCCATTTCCTTCCCCAATGCGTGAAAGTGAAAAGGGGAAGTTAAGTTGCTCAGTTGTATCTGACTCTTCACGACCCCATGGACTGTAGCCTACCAGGCTCCTCCGTCGATGGGATTTTCCAGGCAAGAGTACTGGAGTGGGTTGCCTAGCCTACCTTAAACATGCTCAGAACATTTACATTAGCCTACGGTTGGGCAAAACAATCTAATACAAAGCCTACTTTATTGTAAAGTGAATATCTGATCTAATTTACTGAATACTGAAAGTGAAAAATGGAATGGTTGTATGGGTACAGAATGGTTATAACTGTATTGGTTGGTTTAACCTTATGATTGTGTGGCTGACAGGGAATAACTGACTGTGGCTGACTGACAGCTCATTATAGCTGCCCAGCAACACAAGAAAGTATCATACCACATATCACTAGCCCAATAAAAAAATCAAAATGCAAAATAAGGTTTCTACTGAATGCATATCGCTTTCATATCATCATAAAATCAAAACAATCATAAGTCAAACCATCATAAGTCAAGGACTGTCTGTAATGTTTCTGTGATTAATTTAAATTGATATATGTAGCTGCCAAATATTCATTATCACTACTATATAGTGTTTTACTCTGGGAATAAACCATAATTTTTAATTCATTACACTATAGTTGGAATGGGTTGCTTCCATCTTTCTGTAATTATAGAAAAATACCACCTTAAATATCCTCTAATATATCTTCTGGCATGTATGTACAGGAAGTTTTCTACAGGGAATATCTAGGGAGTAGAATTACTGAGTAGTAGGATACCTGTTACTTCAAGTTTGTTTGACAAATGCAATGACAACTTGGTTTCCTAAATAGTGGTATCAATTTATATTCCAATCAACAATGTACATAAATTCTCATTATTCTACCTTTTAGGTAACAATTTTATCCAACTTTTAAATGTCTACTAATCTAAAGGGTATGGTTTAATTAACATTTTTAGATTACTAAATGGATATTGAGGCTAAACTCCAATACTTTGGCCACCTGATGCGAAGAGCATTGGAAAAGACCCTGATGCTGGGAAAGACTGAGGGCAGGAGAAGGGGACAACAGAGGATGAGATGGTTGCATGGTATCATCAACTTGAGGGACATGGGTTTGGGTGGACTCCAGGAGATGGTGATGGACAGGGAGGCCTGGCATGCTGTAATTCATGGGGTTGCAAAGAGTCGGACACGACTGAGTGACTGAACTGAACTGACTGAGATTATTAAAGAGGGTAAGCCTCTTTCAAATCTTTAAAAGTTAATTGGCTTTCCTATTCTGAGAAATGTCTATTTATGTCTTTTGTTAGTTTTTCTGTTGACTCATTTTATTTTTTACTTATTCTTCATGGGAGTTCTCTAAGTGCTATGCTAGATACCAATCCTTGTTGACTATATATAATGCAAACACTTTCTCACATTTGTAGCCCTGCATATTTACTGTCTTTATGGAATCCTCTGATGAACAGAAGTTCCTGAATTTTCTAAAGTAAAATATATCAAACTTTTTAGCTTTGTATTTTTCATGACTTACTTATTAAATCCTCTCTGTCACTTAGGCCATGATACTCCCTCATAGTTTCTTCTAAAACTTAAAAACTAGAGCTTAATTATTTAACATTTATTTAGCACTGAAAGACTGAAAAGCATTTTAGGAAAAAAATCAAGTTTTTAATCTTCCAAGATAGCAAATTTGATAGCTCAGTTGGTAAAGAATCTACCTTCAATGCAGGACACCCCCAGTTCGATTCCTGGGTTGGGAAGATCCACTGGAGAAGGGATAGGCTACTCACTCCAGTATTCTGGCCTGGAGAATTCCATAGACTATAGTCCATGGGGTCACAAAGAGGCAGATGCAACTGAGCAACTTTCACTTTACATAGCAAAACCATCAGTGAAGGAAAAGAAATCTAATGGACAGCCCAGGCAATAATGTGATTGATGAGGAAAGCACCAGAATTCCAACACATCCTCAGAGCTCTAAAGTCCTAAATCATAATCTTTGATCCACTAAGCCCATTTACTTACCTATCATAAGCAACTGCTTCTCTGAAAAACTCCCAAGATACACCCTTAGTCCTCTAGCTTGAAAAACTAGATGTCTCAGAAGGTGTCCCATAAAGTCTGGTGGTTGGTTTTCTTTATCTCTCTGACTTATATAAGTGTATTGATTTATATTAAAGTAACAATTTGTCCCTCTGGAAAATGAAACATAACAAGACTGTGACAACCAATTCTCCAGAGTCCAGTCTGGGTCAGTGAAGAATATGGCACAGTCCTAACTAATCAAAGGCATGTCAGAGGGTCATGTAAGTGCCATCATCTCTTCCTGGTACAGTTAGGAGTTTTCCATCTGTAGAAATTCTATCTGTAGGAGAGTCTCCTACCAGGTATTTCCCCAGGATTCAGATATCCCTAGCAAGTAATTTGCCCGGTATTTTTGGTTTTAATGTCATGAACCAGACTTCCCTTGGATGTGATGGCCAAAGGATCACTATGTTTCTTGTCTATCTAAAATTAGATACTTAATGACAATGTACCTTTCAGAAAATCAAGCCAAATGCTCTTTTGAATGGACTTCGGTTTGAATGGGTATAGTCAGAAATGTTACAACTTGTAAAAATCTGGTTTCATTAAAATTTCACATTTAAACTCCTCAATTAATCAAATTTTTTTTTTTTTTTTTTTGGCAGCACTAAGAGGCACAGATGGAGAAGGCAATGGCACTCCACTCCAGTACCTTTGCCTGGAAAATCCCATGGATGGAGGAGCCTGGTGAGCTGCAGTCCATGGGGTTGCTGGGAGTCGGACACGACTGAGCGACTTCCCTTTCACTTTTCACCTTCATGCACTGGAGAAGGAAATGGCAACCCACTCCAATGTTCTTGCCTGGAGAATCTCAGGGACGGGGAGCCTGTTGGGCTGCCATCTATGGGGTTGTACAGAGTCAGACATGACTGAAGTGACTTAGCAGCAGTAGCAGCAAGAGGCACAGAGGATCTTAGTTCCCCAACCAGAAATCAAACCCATGTCCCCTGTGGTGGAAACATATAATCTTAACCTCTAGACTGCCAAGGAGGTCCTCAATGATTTATATTCTATATTTTGCTAAGCTATAATGGTTGCAAACAAAGAATTAGGGAAAAAAAAAAAAAGATATTTGTGACCCTAGTGGCAAAAAGTTCCGAAGTCTCAGTTATCTCTTTCCAGAGGTATCAGCCTACTGTGGACTAAAACTTCAAACTGATGTTGGCCAAAAAACTGTTTTTACTCAGCTATTGCAAATTTAACTAGGAAATAATCCTGGAGTTCTTTGGTTATAATTCCTGTTCTCAGACATAAAAACAACTAAGTTAATAATGATCACAACCAAGCATCCTTGTGACAAACCAAGGATTCAGACTTCATGAGACTCAAAAATGACCCTAGAAGCTTCATCACTCAACCACAAATAATGCATTGTAAACCTGGGCCAAGAAAACAGAGAGGATACATGTTGGAAAATTGATGGAGAATGGGCCTTTTATACATCCTAGTTCTTTCTCTTTAGCAACTTACCTAAAATCTGAGTCAGAACTCTCTCACATTACACCATTTTATTTGTCTCTAAATGAATCCTCAGTTTCACTTTATTCAGAAATGAAAAAACTGTGGAGTCAGATGAAAATAGAACCAATATAAAGAATCTATTACATGTGATAATGGGAAAATGGGAAAATTTTAGTACTGTTTTTTTTTCATAGAAACAGTTTGTTGCTAAATTTAGCTTTTATAGACAATAGTTAATTCCATGAAAAACAGCTGGTCGGTTGTTTTTTCAAAATGAAAATTTAGTATTAGCTTTTCAGATAAATACTCAAAGTCTAAGCACATGTAAATAGAACCCATCACATTAAACAGAGTTGTATGGGCAAAAGGTTCAGAGAAACAGAATACCAAGTAGTATTTCTTTGAAGCAAGCAAAATTAATCATACTTATCCTTTGCACTAAACCATAGGCAGATAATGTAGCAACAAATTCTTTAGCATCAATCTGAATAATCAAATCACCTCAATATTGATCATTTGGCAACCTAATGACAGTGAGAAGAAACAAGTTTGAAGTATTTACCTTGAGAGCACAAAAGATGCAGGAATCTCCCATGCATTTGTGAGTTGTAAGCTGCCTAAAGCTACGTCGGAAGATGTCCAAGTGCCATAAAACCTGAGGAAAAGGGAAGATACTTCATTACGCTACAAAAACTCCCCATTTAAATCAAGAAGTCAAGCAAACATTGGTAATGATCACAGAAGACATCATTACTCTCAAGAGAAAAGTTCATTCTAATCTATCAAAAAAGTCCAAATAAAGTGAAGTATCCAGTCAGATGCACAGATGACCATGGAAAAAATACTAATTCAAATATAAAGTAGATCACACAGAGAAAATGTGGTATGACATATATAAAATGTGATCCTAAAGAGGTATTTTATGGGTTAAAAACTGCAGAATAAGTATTTATTTTAATGGTCCACACAAGAAAAGAAAAAATATTTTAAAACTTATTTACAAGCTTGAATTGTAGTGTGGAATTTTGTCTTTGTTAGATTTCTCCATTTTGGGACCTTTCTGAGAGAGGTGTGACCTCCTTAAATCAACAGAATTTAAAAAAATAAAAGTAAAATCAACAGTGACAAATCTGTTCATAGAATGCAACTTTGACAGAAAGTGATGAGAACAGTACTTTACTTTTATGGTATTTCTCTCAAAAACCCATAACCCCAGTTTAATCATGAGAATCACGTCAAATTCCAATAATGGGACATCCTACTAAATACTTGACTAGTACTGTTCAAACTGTCATGATTATCAAAACAAGGAAACTGTGAGAAACTATCACAGCCAAGAGGAGCCTAAGGAGATATGACAAGTAAATGCAGTATCTTGGATTGGATCTGGAATACTGAAAGACACTATGTAAAAAACTCAGGAAAGCCGAATGAACTTTGAACTTTAGTTAAAAAGAAACCGTGTAATATATAGCATAAATGCCTTAGGAAGCTTCTCTTATCTGGAAAACATTTTAAAAGCATCATATCTGAAAAGGCACTACACTTTAGGCGTACCAGATAACACACCTCTGGGGCATCTTTCACATGGATACTTAGGTATCTACAGGTATATATTTCCAACGTTTGTTGAAATATGCTACACTCCCAAATAAGTAACACCTTTTATAATAAATGTAATGGGTTCAATACACCTGTGGTGAACATCGCTTTCATACCATAAAAGTTAGAATATTAGCTCATAGAAACAATTATTTTTAACTTTTAACAAGATTATAACAGGCATTCCAAAAGCATCAATGTCTTCAAGTATAAATACAGAAATATGTATATGTTATATATGTTCTATAATTGAGTATATATATATGTTATATGTATATGTTATAAATTATATGTTCTATAATTGAGTAGTGGCAATGAATGAACTAACTGGTAAATGTTAACCATTGTTGAACCTGGTTGATGTATGCATGAAAATTCATAATACAAAATAAGTAAGTAAATAAGCTTGACAAGATTCTTAAACTACAAGAGAGAAAACTAAAATGCTATTACCTGTACAAAGTCACAAGGCTAGTCTAAAGAAAGGCTAAAACTCGAACCCAGGTCTCCTAATTCTTAAGTCCAGTGCTTTTTATACCAAATACATTGTCATGTCTTTTTTTCTCTCATAACAACTTATTTTCTCATATATCTGAGGTGCAGAGCTAATTAATACTTTTACTCAAGCATAATTATCTTAAGATTTGCTTTTACTCTGAAAAGGAGAGAAAGGGGAAAGCTATCACTTGAAAGTTAGACTGAGAGGGATGAACCTGTCACACTACGGCCCTGATTGGGCAGGGCAGGCAGACGGACAGTAAGCACTGGAGTTTTGAGAAGGCTAACGTGGAAAGCAAGACCAAGAGGGAAAATTCAGAGTAGATAATCAACTTAGGGGAATTTATTTTCTACCAGGTCTGTGCAAGCATATCTAATTAGATACTACAGGAGAACTCAGAGGAAGGAGACAAAGAAGTGGACAAAGACTGGACCCCAATCAGTGAGTGTGCTGAGAGCCTGAATATTATGAGACAAGAATAACATACCTGAAAATCTCTGACTTATGGAAAGAATTTTGCTTTCTAGACTGGAGGAAAGCAACCAGAGTGATGAGACATCTTAGTCTCAAATGGAAAAAAAAAAAGAAACAGTAGAGACTATTCAGGAAAAAAGTCCCTAAACAAGTAGTACGACCTAGTCCATGTACCTCCCTTTAGGCAGGTAAGTAGTAGTAGTTATTATTTCTATTATCATTATTAATCTCTTTTACAAATCAGGTAATTGAGACTCAAAGAGATAAAGTGACTTGCCTATGATCACAGAGATGAACTTAAAAAATGATCTTAAGCTGCTGACCTCAAACAGAGACTATCAAGTATTAGATTTTAAAAAGTAATCAGAAATAGAGCATCAGCAACTGGAAGTCGAAGTTCATCAAAAAGGAATTATCCTTACCTGCAAGGCACTGTTGAGGAAGCAGCTGTTTTGTCCTGGCTCATTGCTGAGGCCTTTGCTGGGAGCTATGGAGGTTGAGCTTCGAGGCGCAAACATCCCCTGGACACTACCACGGCCCCCTGAAAAATAATTTCTCTTCCAAGACATTACTGTTCACATTTAGCCTGAAAACAAGAGAATATTTTGTATCTTTGGGGGAATCCTTAGCCTTTGTTGAAGTCCTTAATATAAAGAGAATCCAGAATTTAACAAATTTATGTTGGAAGACTTTGAATTTACAGCCTTTCAAACATCATATAGGTAGCTCAAGAAACTCAGGCATCCTTAGATCCACAAGCCAGAGCTGTCCTCAACTTGTTCCAAACAATGCCTAAAATTTAACATGGCACAGGACAAATTCAAAAAGAGAAATCCTTAACTATTGCTTCCTTCTATTTTTCTTGAACTGCCTCCATAAAATCCTGGTGAAGTAGCTGTAATCCTCAACTCCAACAGAATTCAGGATCAAGGTAGAGTGTGTTCTTTAGGCTTGTTTATAATGCTTCCTGTGGATTGAAGATTTTCCCAACTGGAAGGAGAGGCAGACAGACAACCAAGAATCCAGCACAACTCTCCTTGCCTTCTACTGCCCTGTCCCATTGTCCCATCATCCTCTTAAGTAAAAAACCAGGTTCTAAGCAATTGACATTTCAGAAAGCTGAGAAGTCTGTCTGAAATACATGGAGTTTCTGCTGTTGTTGCTCTGCTGCTGTTCTTTAATATGTCCCAAACATCTTCTATTATTCCATCCACAACTTCAGAAAATCTCTTCTCTTTTCCTCCGTGACCAGACTAGCCAGCTGTGCCAGAGAGCTTTAACAGAAAGAAAAAAATAAATAAATAATCAAAAGCTTGCGTCACTTAATGACTCTACTAGCTTTGTGTTGTTCTGCCAAGATCAACGCTGCCTCACCTCGCACTATAAACTTGAAACTTGGCAAACAATACAAAGCCCTCCCCCAACCAAAAAAATGAGCTTAACAACAACAAAAAGGAGAAACACTCAACAGCAGGGGGAAAAGGTGTGAGCAGCCTTACTTTCATAGGAGACTTCTCTCAAATTTTCTAGAAGAAAGTTGATCTGGACAAAATAAAACTCCAATGTGAACTTTCCACAACCAGGCTAAGAAAAAAATTACCAAGTAAACACATACCAAACTGGGAAATTGAAACAGTTTCTTCTGGATGTTTTGAGTACAGAAAATTTTAAAGGTGTTTTACATGCCCATGGCTATAAAAGCATATTTAAAGGTGGGAGGGGCATGTTATCACTTTACTGAGTAAAGATGTCCTATCCCAGAGAAACCTTCATGGTGAGTAAACCATATGTCCTTAATATTCACGCCAAAAAAGAGAAATCTTCTTTTGCCCTGTTTGTATGTTACTTTTTTTTTTGGTCAGAGGATCAGAGAGATAATTTGGGTTACAAATCACTTGATCCTCAGATTATATCCAAGGTAGTCACCATCAGAGGCCATCCATTGACCAACAATAATCTTCAACTAATTAAAATGTCAAGGAAGCAAGAGGCAAAAATTTCCTTGGAAGAAAATGCTTCTAAAATTCACCTTTAAGTTTTCCTATAAGGCCGCCAGGTCCACATAAGGAAAAAAATTAAGAATGTTAAATATTAAATTTGGTTTCTAACAGTTGCCCAAGCTTCTCCTTTCCTTCTCACCATCATATGGATGACCTAAAAAACCAAAAATGCTATAACAGTTTCATCCTTCTCAGATCACCTAACACTATCTATAGTGTGTTCAGTGGAAAAGCTGAGGCACAGGAACATTAAATGGTTGCACAAGAATGTTCTTTCCCTTCTCTAAATTCCCAGACTATTTATAATCTACAGGTCACAATTAAAGTATTTGATTATACATTATAGTGTCATGTTATTCTCTATTTGTTTTTATTACTCTTTATTTGTTTTATATGGTGTCAGTCATATATCCTGACCATGACTGTATGAAATGGAATACTAGCTAGCGTCAGACATGTGCTAAACAATACCTACATTCTTTATTCAATCTTCGTAACAGCCCAATCAGTAGGCATTAACAGTTCCATTTTACAGAAGCGTAAAGGGAAGCTTAAAGACATTAACTTGCTCAAATCAAAGTTGGTAAGTGGGAGACATAGAATTGTTTGACTACTTACTGTGACTTAATTATGCATTTTATTATACTATTCCAAA
Source organism: Nanger dama (assembly GCA_917880005.1). Classification (NCBI taxonomy): domain Eukaryota; kingdom Metazoa; phylum Chordata; class Mammalia; order Artiodactyla; family Bovidae; genus Nanger; species Nanger dama. Next base: position 16,156,348 of record CAKJTW010000028.1, on the reverse strand, counting down.
AGCTCCTAACACAGTGCTAGTCATAAGGAAGCGCTCAATAAATACTGCCTGATGATTAGCACACAGTACCAGGAAAGATTCCACGTCTCCCACACAGACTACAAGACCCTCAACTCTCTACACACACCCTCATACACACCCCACCGGAGGCCACTAAGCAATTTCCAACAAGCCATGCAGCATTCCTTCAGCTTAACTGCTGCAAAGGAATGACAAGGACCAAGCCTCCACTCTGCTCAAAGCCAAAAGAACTTGGCAGCAGCATCCACGTGAGGAGCTCACTGAAACTCAGCCTGCCCTATGATACACACCCGTGAGTTCAGGGAGCAAAGGGAAAAAGGCAGTAGCAGAAAAAGATTCTCAGGCTCTGAATGGCTTATGTAGGGTAAGGCAAAAAGCTCTCACACTTGAATTAGGTGTGTCAGAAACCGGAGGTGAGAGCCAAAAAGAACAAAGCCAAGAGGGGCAGTAACAAATGGTCCAAAGAAACACTGATGAAAAAATATTTCAATTAAATCGCAGGTCTCACACCAAACAATATAATCCATCTACGAAACATACATGAGAAAGTAAATAAAGAATTCTACCAACAAAGCCCTAACTTTTGGGGGAGTGGGGGAAACGCTGTACAGCCTGCGGAATCTCAGTTCCTGGACCAGGGATGGACCCTGTGCTCGCCCACGCAGTCTTAACCACCAGAGCACCAGGAAGTCTTGGATTTATCTAACAACCTTCTTCTTCTTTTTTTTAATCAGTTTATGTATTTTTATTATTTTTGTCTGCACTGGGTCTTCGTTGCTGTGCACGGGCTTTTCTCTAGTTGTGGCGAGCAGGGTCTACGCTCTAGTTGCAGTGCTGGAACTTCTCGCTGCATGCAGTGCCTTCTCTTACCGTAGAGCACAGGCTTTAGGCGCACGGGCTTCCGTAGCTACAGCATGTGGGCTCAGTAGCGGAAGCGCACAGCTTAGTTGCTCTGTGGCATGTGGAATCTTCCCGGACTAGGGACTGAACCCATGTGCCCTGGACTGACAGGCAGATTCCTATCCACTGTCTACCAGGGAAGTCCCTAACAACCAATTTTTAAAAGAAAAAGAACTTCCTAGGCAATGTTGAAGCATTTTAGCGGTAAAAGAGCATAATGTCTGCAACTTACTCTGAAATGGTTCAGAAAAAAGACGTGTGTGTATGTGTGCATACTTATATATACACGGAGAAAGAAGGAGAGAGAAAATAATAAACTGAAAACAGCAAAATGTTACCAATAAATAAATCTGGCTGAAGGGTATATGGAAATTCTTTGTTCCATTTCGTAGAACTTGTTTATAAGTTTCTAATTATTTTAAGTTGAAAGGGAACTGATATCTACAAATAACAAAACAATTTAAAATTACCTAAGAAGATATTAAAAATGTATAGCTATGTGGCCAAATTAAAAGGAAATGAGTGTTAAGTCACCTACTATCTGTGACCCCATGGACTATAGCCCACCAGACTCCTCATCCATGGAATTCTCCAGGCAAGAATATTGGAGTGGGTTGCTATTTCCTTCTCCAAAAAGGAAATAAGGCTGGAATACTATTTCTATGAAAAGAAGAGTCTGAAATACAATATAAAGTCAAGTTGTTGTGAGGAGTAAATGATGTAAAGTAATCATGATATTGGGGCTTCCCAGGTGGTGCAGTGGTGAAGAATCCGCTTGCCAATGCAGGAGACATAAGAGACAAGGGTTCCATCCCTGGGTCAGGAAGATCCTCTGAAGTTGCAAATGGCAACCCACTCCAGTATTCTTGCCTGGAAAATTCCATGGACAGAGGAGTCTGGTGGGTTGGAGTCCATGGGGTCCAAAGAGTTGGACATGACTGATTGAGCACACACACACAACAATTATGATATTATTAAGAGGACTAGGACAAGACTTGCAGTTGGAAAACATGGGCTCAACTTCCAGATTTTTATTACTTTCTGTAATCCCAAACAATGTAGCTGCCCTGAACTTTGTTTCTGGGTCTATAAAACAGCTTTGCTGTTAAGTCGCTTTAGTCGTGTCCAACTCTGTGCGACCCCATAGATGGTAGCCACCAGGCTCCCCCATCCCTGGGATTCTCCAGGCAAAAACAGCTTTACAATATCTATTTCACACAATGACTGAGATTTAACATGATAGGTATGTGCAAGCAAGTTTTCAAAACGAATAAATTATGAGTGAACTTCTGTGCCTAAAAATAGAGAAGCAAATTTCTGTTTGGGCACCTCAGGATACGAGAAAGTTGCAAGCCAACAGGAGTAAGTCTTCTAATTGTACAAAAAGATATGCAATAGGCCTCACACAGAGCAAGGTACATATCAGTATTACTGAGCCATGTGCTTGAAGAAACATTTACATTTTACAATTATTTTAAAAATACAAAGATTAACATGAAAAGGTAAACAATTCAGTCTGTTTCAAGAAATAGGGTAACATTTTAGAAGGTCTAAAGAATGACAAGAAAACCATGAAAAGTATCTCAGTTTCTAATGAAGAAACAGTAGCCCCATTACTAGCGATTAAAGCCAAAAGTAACCCAAACAATAGGAAGTCAAACTGGTCTACACTGAGATATACAAACAAGTTTAACCAGAAAATTTGCTCACATTTCTGGTTTCTGTTCATCTGTGGAGCAGTTTACTTATAATTTACTGAAGAAGAAAAAAAAATTTACTGAAGAATCTATATTTGCCATATAGTCAAAGGTCCATATAGTCAAAGTGGTTTTGCTAGTAGTCATGTATGGATGTAAGAGTTGGACCATAAAGAAGGCTGAGCACCAAAGAATTGATGCTTTTGAACTGCGGTGTTGGAGAAGACTCTTCAGAGTCCCCTGGACTGCAAAGAGATCAAACCAGTCAATCCTAAAGGAAATCAACCCTGAATAATCACTGGAAGGACTGATGCTGAAACTGAAGCTCCAGTACTTTGGCCACCTGATGCAAAAAGCTGACTCGTTGGAAAAGATCCCGATTCTGGGAAAGACTGAAGGCAGGAGAAGAAAAGGATGACAGACGTGAGATGGCTGGATGGCATCACCGACTCGATGGATGTGAGTTTGAGTAAACGCCAGGAGTTGGTGATGGATAGGGAAGTCTGGCTTGCTGCCATCCATGAGGTCACAGAGTCAGACACGACTGACCGACTGAACTGAACTGAACTATATTTGCACTGCTAAATCAACAGACAGTTATCTCAATTCCTTGGTACACTCCACATATCAATAATTACAAACTGAGGGTTATGTGGGGGAGGGAGTCTATAGGGAGGGGACACACACACACACACACACACACACACACACACACGGGCTTCTCTGTTGGCTCAGAGGTTAAAGTGTCTGCCCGCAATATGGGAGGCCAAGGTTCCATCCCTGGGTCAGGAAGATCCCCTGGAGAAGGAAATGGAAACCCACTCCAGGATTCTTGCCTAGAGAATCCCATGGACAGAGAAACCTGGTGAGCTGCAGTCCATGGGGTCGCAAAGAGTCGGACACGACTGAGCGACTTCACTTGCTTACTTACTTATACACATATAGCTGATTCACTTTGTTGTATAGCAGAAACTAACACAACATTGTAAAGGCATTATACTCCAATTAAAAAAAAATTTACACACATATTCACAATATCTTGTTGCTTATTATGAGGATATCAATATAGTGACCCCTGTACAAATTAGTTACTATTATCATTCATACATTCCTTCTCACGAACTCTTTCTCCTTTAAAGATAAACATATACAGATATCCCATATTCTTTATTTTTAAAAAAGTAACAACAAAGACCACCTTGAACTTATTTACTCCTATGCCTACTGTCCTAAATTTTTTTCAACCTTTCACTGCTAAACATCTCTGTAAAATAATTTACAACTGCTACTTTTCCCTGCTCACCATTAATCTCTGCAGAACACGGTGCTGCTCCTTCATCCCACCACCACAGTTTTACTTCATGGTGCCTCTGTTTTCACAAGAAATCTTCTAATTTCAAAACCACCTAACACTGGCTTCCTGATCTTACACAATCCTGAATTCATAGGGTGAATTAAAAAGAAAATGAGAGAGTAACGAAAATGAAAGAATGACAAATGAATACTGATTCTCCTGTACTCTAACAGTCCATTTTCCCTCTCCTTTGCTGCTTTCTTAAAGCGAACATTCCCTAAAGTTCAAATCAGGTGTGCCTGCTCTTGTCTAGAATGCTTCCCATGGTGTTCTCATCCTCATTTCCATCAGAACTTCAACCATCACTTCTGGTTGATAAATGACAAATCTCATGAACTCTGAAACAAAATTACCAACTATGTGCATACTGCCTCACTTTCAGAACAAGTTTAACATGTCAAAATCTGAAGTCACATCCTTCCCCAACAAAAGAGTCCTTTGTCTTATTCTCCCCTCACCTTTTTTGTCAACTAACGGCATCTTCAATTACTCAGGTTCTAAATCTTAGCTGTCTATCAGTCTCTGGCACCTTTCTATCTCTCTCCCCCTTCCCCATCCACATCACAAGGTCTGTCAGTTACCTCTTCAAAATCTCTTACATCAATTCTTCCTTTTCACTTCCACTGTCATCACCTAGTTGGTACCACAATTATCCCTCTTGGTGGCTCAGATGGTTAAGAATCTGCCCTGCAATGCAGGAGACCCAAGTTTGATTCCTGGGTTGGGACAATCTCCTGGAAAAGGAAATGGCAACCCACTCCAGTATGCATGCCTGGAGAATCCCATGGACAGAAGAGTCTAGGGGGCTACAGTAAAATGGGGTCACAAAGAGTCAGACACAACTGAGTGACTAACACTAGACGATTACAATACATAAGTCTTTCTGGCTTCCTGTCTCTTGCTAGCCAATTCATTCATAAAATTAGTTTTCTGAACTAATATTTCTCTTTAACATACTTCATTACTTACTTGTGATTTCACACACACAAAAAGTGGAAAGCTTGAATTGTTCCTTAGCAATAGAACAATGTCAGCTATTCAGCTAAAAAGGTTTTTGATAGGACCAGTCCCACCTTTTAGGTCCCCCAAAAAGTAATGATGTCTACTCTTACTGACCCTGTTCAACATCATACTGGAAGTCCTAGCATGTACAACAAGGCAAGAAAAAGAAATTTTAAAAACATATAGATTATAATGAAATAAAATAACCATCTTTATAGATTCTATGTTCTATACTTGAAAATCCTAAGAAATCTACTCAAAAACCTCTAAGAACTAATAAGTGAAGTCAGGTCACAGAATATAAAGTCAGTATTTTTTAAAGAATCACTTGTGTTTCTGTATAATAGCAATGAACACGAGAAACCGAAATTCCTTTAAAGTATTACTTACAATACTATCTTTACCACTGAGGCACCAAAAATATAAAATACTTAGGTAAAAACATAAATATATATAAGCTTTATATCCCCAAAACTACAAAACCTAAGTAAGTGGACAGGCATGTGACATTTGTAAACTGGACATTTCATTTTTAAGATGCCAATTCATTCCAGACTAATGCAGAGATTTAACGTAATTTCAAATCAAAATTCCAGCAAGATTTCTTTTTGTAGAAATTAACCAGCTGATTCTAAAAGTTACATGGAGGCAAAGGAAGTATAATAGCCAAAAGAATTTTAAAACAGAAGAAACAAGGTGGAACATTCACTGGTCAATACCATATGGTACTGGTGAAAAGACAGACACACAGACACACGCTGGAACAAAACAGAGAGCCCAGAGACAGGCCAACACAACTAATGTCAACCGATTTTCAGTAAAACTACAAAGGTAACTCAAAAGAGAAAGGACAGTCATTTCAACAAATAAAGTTGGAACAACTGGACAAACCTATTTAAAAAAAAAAAAGAACCTTGACCCATAATTTACATTTTATACAAAAATAACTCAAAATGGATTACAGTCCTAAATGAAAACCTAAAACTATAAAAATTCTAGAAGATGAAAATTTTGTGACTTTGGGCTAAGCAAAGATTCCTTAGATACAAAACCAAAGCGCAATCCATAAAAGAAAAAATAAACATAGAATTGGACTTCATCATAATTAAGAAGTTCTATAATTTGAAAGGCACTATTAAGAGAATAAAAAGACAACCCAAAGATTAAAAATATTTTCAAATAACATAATGAATAAATGATTTGTATCCAAAATATACATGGAACATTCTAAACTTAATGAGCAAAATTATTAAATTATTCAATGTTCTTAAATAGCAGATAAACATATAAAAAGATATTTACCATTATTATTAGTCTTTAGGGGGATGGAATTAAAACCACACTACAAGCATATTAAATAGCCAAAAACAAACATTACCAAAAGAAGTTATTGAAAATCTAACAACAACAAATGCTAGAGAAGAAGAATCAGGGCAACTGAAAGTCTCCCAAACCGCTAACAAAAATGCAAAATGACACTGTTGGCAATTACATACAATGTTAAATGTACTTTTACCATCTGAACTAGCAACCTCAGTTGTAGGTATTTTACCCAAAAAGAAATAAAAGCTTATGCTATGTAAAAACCTTTACACAAATGTTTACAGTGCCTTTATATATAATCACTGAAAACTGGAAATAACCTAAGTGTTCTTCAACTAGTACATACATACATTAAACTCAGCAATAGAAAGTAATAATACTAACACAAAAAAAATATGGCTGAATCTCAGATGTACTATGATGAGACTCAAAAGGTCATATGTTATACAATTTTACTTTTATGACATTTTGGAAAAGTCAAAATTAAAACTCAAAAGTCAAAACAGACCAGTAGTTGCTAGAAGTTGGAAGTGAGGGTAAGAGTTGATTACAAAGGGGCAGTACCAGCATGATGAAACTGTTACATGTCTTGATTGTGCTGGGAGTGCCTCTATACATGTAGAGGAATGTTAGGTCCATGAATCAAGGTAAACTGGAGTAAGAGTAAACATCGACATTTTAGGACTCAGTGAACTAAAATGAATGGCAACAGGCAAATTTAATTCAGATGGTCATTATATCTACTACTGTGGGCAAGAATCCCTTGGAAGAAATGGAGTAGCCATCATAGTCAACAGAAGAGTCCAAAATGAAGTACTTGGGTACAATCTCAAAAACAACAGAATGATCTCACCTCATTCCCAAGGCAAGCCATTCAACATCACAGTAATCCCAGTCTATGCCCCAACCACTAATGCCAAAGAAGCTGAAGTCAAACAGTTCAATGAAGACCTACAAGGCCTTCTAGAATTAAAACCAAAAAAAATGTCTTTTTCATCATAGGGGATTGGAATGCAAAGTAGGAAGTCAAGAGATAACTGTACTAACAAGCAAGTTTGGCCTTGGAGTACCAAATGAAGCAGGACAAAGGCTAAGAGTTCTGTCAAGAGAACACGCTGGTCAGAGCAAACGAGTTGTCTGAGGAGGCCATACAAATAGCTGAGAAAAGAGAAGGGAAAGGCAAAGGTGAAAGGAAAAGATATACCTAACTAATGCAGTTCCAAAGAATAGCAAGGAGAGATCAGAAAGCACTCTTAAGTGAACAATGCAAAGAAGTAGAGGAAAACAATACAATGGGAAAGACAAGAGATCTCATCAAGAAAATTAGAGACACCAAGGGAACATTTCATTGAGATGGTCACAATAAAGAACAAAAATGGCAAGGACCTAATAGAAGCAGAAGAGATTAAGAAGAGGTGCCAAGAATACACAGAAGAACTATACAAAAAGAGGTCTTAATAATCCAGATAACTATGATGCTATGGTCACTCACCTAGAGCCAGACCTCCTGGAATGCAAAGTCAAGTGGGTCTTAGGAAGCATCACTATGAACAAAGCTAGTGGAGATGATGGAATTCCAGTAGAGCTATTTCAAATCCTAAAAGACGATGCTGTGAAAGTGCTACACTCAATATGCCAGCAAATCTGGAAAACTCAGCAGTGGCCACAGGACTGAAAAAGGTCAGTTTTCATTCCAATCCCAAAGAAAGGCAATGCCAAAGAATGCTCAAACTACCGCACAACTGCATTCATTTCACGTGCTTCCCAAGGTAATGCTCAGTATCCTTCAAGCTAGTCTTCAACAGTACATAAACCAACAATGAGATAGATGTACAAGACAGATCTAGAAAAGGCAGAGGAACCAGACAGCAAGCTGCCAACATCCACTGGATCATAGAAAAAGCAAGAGAATTCCACAGAAACATCTACTTCTGCTTCATTGACTACACTAAAGCCTTTGACTGTGTGGATCACAACAAACTGTGGAAATTTCTTAAAGAAATGGGAATATCAGACCACCTGACCTGCCTCCTGAGAAACCTCAGGTCAAGAAGCAACAGTCAAGAAACAGTCAGAACCAGACATAGGACAACAGAATGGTTCAAAATTGGGAAAAGAGTACATCAAGGCTGTATACTGTCACCCTGCTTAGTTAACTTACATGCAGAATACATCATGCGAAATGCCAGGCTGGATGAATCACAAATTGGAATCAAGATTACCAGTAGAAATATCAACAACCTCAGATACACAGATGACATCACCATTATGGCAGAAAGCAAAGAGGAACTCTTTGCTCTTGCCTCTAGATGAGGGTGAAAGAGAAGAGTGAAAAAGTTGGCTTAAAACTCAACATTCAGAAAACTAAGATCATGGCATCCAGTCCATCACTTCATGGCAAATAGATGGGGAAAAAGTGGAAACAATGACAGATTTTATTTTCTTGGACTCCAAAATCACTGCAGACAGTGACTGCAGCTGTGAAAAGATGCTTGCTCCTTGAAAGAAAAGCTATGACCAACCTAAACAGCACATTATAGAGCAGAAACATCACTTTGCCAACAAAGGTCTGTATAGTCAGATCTGTGGCTTTTCCTGTAGTCATGTACAGATGAGAGCCGGACCACGAAGAAGGCTGAGCACCAAAGAACTGATACTTTTGAACTGTGGTGCTAGAGAAGACTCTTGAGAGTCCCTTGGACAGCAAGGAGATCCAACCAGTCAATCCTAAAGCAAACAGTCCTGAATGTTCATTGATTGGAAGGACTGATGCTGAAGCTGAAGCTCCAATACTTTGATGTGAAAAGCTCACTCACTGGAAAAGACCCTGATGCTGGGAAAGATTAAGGGCAGGAGGAGAAGGGGGCGACTGAGGATGAGATGGTTGGATGGCATCACTGACTCAATGGACATGAGTTGGAGCAAACTCCAAGAGATAGTGAAGGACAGGAAAGTCTGAAGGGCTGCAGTTCACAGCTTTGCAAAGAGTCGGACACGACTGAGCGACTTAACAACCACCACCACCAAGGCTGAATCATGAAGAAATTAAAAATCTGAACATAAATTCTTATATTTAATCTTTAACCTACTTTAAAGTAATATACTTTAGACTTTTTAAATCATTATTACTACTGGGATTTACTAAGTCAAAACAGCCTGCCTCGCTTTGTTGTCTCTAATATCAGGTATACTCCTAGGAAGCTTAGAAGCCAAAATTGGGAAGGAAGCTTGTCGTCTTATTACCTATTACCTATTAGTGAAATGCAGTTACTAAGCTTTATGTCCCATATTGTTCCCAATCTGAACACACTAACTTCCTGTGGGCAGGGTAGAAGCCTTTCCCCTGTGTGAAATGACAAAAAACTGTGGGTCCCAAACTTTTCGCAGATTCTCACATCCAGAAGCAGACTTAACAAGAAACCATGAAGATTAAATTTCAAGGTCCTCTCTTGCACAAGCCCTCAGGCCCAATATTCAATTTTCTATTTTTTAAAAAATGGTTCCCTTAAAGTGGGTCCCCTAAATTATATAAGCTCCAGGACCCATAGAATCTGAATCATATTACAGAAAACGGGCTTCTATCGTACATGTTACTTGGAAAAATATTTAATTCAAAAAGCTACTTTGAATTCAGTAATACTAATAAATTTTATTTTACTAATCAAACATCTAATATGTCATTCATAGTTTACAATTTCCTTAGCACTAAATAGACCTAAATTGTACTGTCCGGTTTACATTTGCATTTTTCATTCTTAGGTAGACTGTAATATTTCTACTACAGATCCACAGTTGACAGAGTAGAAATGGCAGGGCTAAATTTAAAAGGCTCAAGACTGACAGCATTAGATCAATAAAGCTCTAGCTGATGACCTTCAGAAAAAAAATCATTTTATTTCTCTGTATTAATGAAACACAGAGAATGATTACTTCACAATGAGTATACACAATACATCATAATGTGCTGCCATATTTCTCAGGCCAAAATATTAAACCAGGCTACAGACGCAGCTACCCTAACTATCCACTAATGTATTCCACACCAAACAGCTAAGCTGCTCTTAGCCTCTATTTCTAAAAACAAACAAACAAACAAAAAAACACCCCTAAGTAGTCATTCAAATGTTTGGTGAAATGAAACTGGCTTATGCCTAAAGAGAAATGAGGCCTGAAAGGACACTGGACCACAGGAAGAGCCCGTCACCCTAAGAGACAGTGGGATGAAGGGGGTTCAGAGACATATAGCTTATTAGCACTGGAGACTTCATTATGAATGGGATACGAGTGTGACTGACACCAGCAAAGACTAGAGGGATTTGTTCCTACAGAACCTGAGGGTCCTTTGATGAAACCAGGAATAAGGTACAAGTATCCCAGAAGGGGATAACTCTCTTAAGGAAATTCATTTCATAATCATTAAATGAAGTTCAGTGAGGTCTCTAAGTAATACTACTAATTCCATGCATAGAGAATTCCACGACATTCATGCAAATGATAGTATCAAAATATCTCCAACCAGATATTCAGTTCAGTTCAGTTCAGTTGCTCAGTCGTATCCGAGTCTTTGCGACCCCATGAATCGCAGCACGCCAGGGCTCCCTGTCCATCACCAACTCCCGGAGTTCACTCAGACTCACGTTCATCAAGTCAGTGATGCCATCCAGCCATCTCATCCTCAGTCATCCCCTTCTCCTCCTGCCCTCATCCCTCCCAGCATCAAAGTCTTTTCCAGTGAGTCAACTCTTCTCATGAGGTGGCCAAAGTACTGGAGTTTCAGCTTTAACGTCATTCCCTCAAAAGAAATCCCAGGGCTGATCTCCTTCAGAATGGACTGGTTGGGTCTCCTTGCAGTTCAAGGGACTCTCAAGCATCTTCTCCAACACCACAGTTCAAAAGCATCAATTCTTTGGCACTCAGCCTTCTTCACAGTCCAGCTCTCACATCCATACATGACTACTGGAAAAACTATAGCTTTGACTAGACGGACCTTAGTCGGCAAAGTAATGTCTCTGCTTTTGAATATGCTATCTAGGTTGGTCATAACTTTTCTTCTAAGGATTAATTAACTACAAAGGGAAAGCTTTTAACTTTACTGTAGAGAAACCAGGCAGAAAGGCCCTTAACCAAGTGATCAGGTCAAACACCATCAGTAAAAATAAATAATGACATTATGAATTCCACGTTAATAATGCATTGAGAACACATTTCTGTGATAGTCTTGCCTACTAAACCTTATCATCTCAGTTCAATCATGAGGGAAAAAAAAAAAAAGACAAATATAAATCGAGGGACATTTGACCAAATAACTGACTAATACTCTCCCAAAACGTCAGAGTTATAAAAGACAAAGAAAGACTGAGAAACTTTTACAGCATATAGGAGACTAACAAAGAAAAATGTGTGACCTGCAATGTGAGATTCTAGATGGAATCCTCAGTAAAGAAGAATGATGAACAAACTAGTGAAGCTTGAAGGTCTTTCCTTAATAGTACTGAACCAATGCTAATTTCCTGGTTCTAATCATTGGACTATGGTTATACAAGATGATCACATTAAAGGAAGCTGAGTAAGAGATATCTAAAAACACTCTGTACTACCTTTACAACTTTTCTGTAAGTCCCAAATTGGTTCAAAACAAAAAACTTTTAAACTATGCAAATACTTCACTGTGGGAGATGAAAGCTTGGCCCCAGTGGGGAACAGAGGTATTTGGAGGACTAACTTTCTACACCTACAACTGTAGGTGGACTAATAGTTTGTGATCGTGGGAAACTTAGAGTCCAGTGAAGACTTGTTTGAAATTTATGGGTTTATCATGTTTACCCTCACAGTTCAGCAGTTAATTGGTTAAGTTCTATTAGTTCAGAAGTCTGTTTCTCAGAGCTTCCTTCACCTGGAATGAACTATTAGAAAAGTTTTTCAATCTGTAAGATCAAGAAAAAGTAAATGTAAAAGGACAGGGGTCTTGTTAAGGTGATACATTTTCCCCCCTCTTTTCTCTATTTTCTAAATTATCTGTAATTCATGGATAAATTATATTTAATTTACAATTTCTTTCAAGTAAAACTAAAATTGGATTTTAAACTCATTTTCCCTAAAAACAGAATGAACGGACTCTGGACCAGAGTAACCAATCATTGAGACACCTAAGATCCTAACAATATGAAAGCTGTTTAATAACTGGTTAACTATTGTCTATTTAAAAACAGGAGGCTAGATTTCGATTTCTATTTCTTTTCATTCCAGTCTCATTGCTACTGCTGCTGAGTTCAGATCCTCTCCCCACTGGACTACTACACCACATTACTGACTCATTGTCAGCCCTCCATTGCTGCATATGAGACCACCAGAGGACTCCTAAAATACCATGCCATTCCCCTTTCAGTGGCTTCTAGTGATGAGGATTCTTTTGGCTAGGAAAAAATGGTACTTAAAAAAAAAAATGGCATTTTTATAATTCACAAGGGGAGAAATTAATGGATGGAGTTTTCACAAGTTTCTCTCCCATAATTTTTTTCCTGTCTACTTATTCCACTATCAGGGCAAAAACATGAACAAACAGTAAACTTAAAGAAAACCAAAGCAGTCAGCAGGACCTACTTTGACAGTTTTTGTTACTGACTCATGTTCATGATTGTGTTTTTTTTTAATTGCATGTTTTTATTTTGTTTTCTTTTTCTATTTTGCATGTTTTTATATTCACATATTCTGCTAGTAAAATTAACTACTAACTTATAAAATTGGATTAAATATTTCTGGCACTTACACTAAGTTTGAGAGTCATTAGACTTTACCACCATTTTCCAGTTATATCTTCTGCTCACTCATTCACAAATGAATTTGAAGAAGATGTAGCTGGATCAATTGATCGGACATCTGAGCCCCTATTTAGTGCCCCTCACTCATCCTCCACTCCAAGATGAACATTCCCATCCTCGTTCATATTACAGTTACTTGTGTACAGGGACTACCTCATATATTCCTTATCTTTTTATGTTTGAAGGGATAAGTACCTAGAACAACCAATTCCAACATTCTGATAAACTCTGACTCTCCTTAAATGAGTCCCCCAAATCTCCATATCTAGCTTGAGATATTGCAGACATTTTTTTCTAATGAAGACTATATAAGTGAATCAATATTTGCTTTTGATTCAAGCTTAAAAATAAACAGAGATAGCATCTACAACCATAAAAAAAGGCTACACTATTTGTTGATTTATGGCCTGATTATTGCAAACTCCCCAGTGAATACTGCTACCCAACTCAAACAATTTCCTGTGGGTTGGACTTTGGCAGCCTCAAATTATTACATCATGTACAACAAGAAAAACTCTATGCTGATAAAGGACAGAAAGCTTTATTTTTTTCTTTTGTGAGAACTTGGAACACTGTCATTTACCACAAATCTGTCCAAAACCAGCTGAAAAAAAAAAAAAAAAGCAAGTTTCATTTTGTTATAACTAACAAACTAAATAACCAAGAAATGACAGTTGCATGCTACTTAGCCCCTCCTTACAGAGATCCAGAGCTATATAGATAATTTACTGATTTGTAAGGGAAGCAGTGGGCTTCCCAAGTAGCTCAGTGGATAAAGAATCCACCTGCAATGCAGGAGACACAGGGGACGAGGGTTCGATCCCTGGGCTGGGAAGATCCCTGGAGGAGGGCATGGCAACCCACTCCAGTACTCCTGTCTGGAGAATCCCATGGACAGAGGAGCCTAGCGGACTACATGACTGAAGCAACTGGGCACACGTGAACATAAGAGAGGCAGCAAGAAGGCAGAAAGAACACAGTGACTGAAAGCACAGCCTCTACAGGAGCAACTGCGTTACACAGCCTCAGGCAGCACCAAGCTCAGAGTGGGATCCAGGAGGTTCCATTCTAAGAGAACACAATGTGAATTCTAAGTCAGGGAGCTAGAGTTCACAGGGCAGAACAGTTTTGGACTCTATCACCTAACATCTGTGTCATCTTGACCAGCTTACTGAATCAATTATTGAAGTCTCTGATAATCAAGTGGGATTAAAAAATAACATGTCTCCCATAGAACTCTTACAAGGATTAAATGAAATTGTGTGTGTGTGTAAAATTAGCGCAGTATCTAGTACTTAGTAAATGAGGCATCCATGTTTTGATGATAAAAATTAATAAATGCTTTGATGATAATTATCATAAAGAAGAATAAGATGAAACTACATTCCAATCCTGCTCCATCACGTTCAGGTCATTTACCATCTGTAATAAATGTGATTTATTGAGAGTACTGTCAAAATTCTAATACTCAGGGCCAGATACAAAATAGAAGTTCCATGAGTAGTAGCTGTGATTATGAAAACTGCATCCCCATACCAACTGTCTCTCTTTCCTTTTCCCTCTCTCTCTTATACACACAAACACAGGCATACATACACTTACTATAAAAATTATATGAGATTAAACTATAATTGATAGCACAAACAGAAAGCCGTATCAAAAAGAAGGAAAATGTAGTCTAAAAATAATGCATTCTCAATACAATTCAAATATTGGTTTTTCTAGTAGCCATGTACGGATGGGAGTTGGACCATAAAGAAGGCTGAGTGCCAAAGAACTGATACTTTCGAACTATGGTGTTGAAGAAGACTCTTGAGAGTCCCTTGGACAGCAAAGAGATCAAACCAGTCCATCCTAAAGGAAATCAGTCCTGAATACTCACTGGAAGGACTGATGCTAAAGTTGAAGCTCCAATATTTTAGCCACCTGATGTGAAGAGCCAACTCATTGGAAAAGACCCTGATGTTGGGAAAGATTGAAGGCAGAAGGACGATGACAGTAGATGAGATGGCTGGATGGCATCATGGATTCAATGGACATGGGTTTGAGCAAACTCTGAGAGATAGTGAAGGACACGGAAGCCTGGAGTGCAGCAATCCATAGAGTCATAGGGGTCATAGAGTCGGACACGACTAAGCAACTGAACAATCAATATCAATATTTAGCTCAAAAAACTTCAGTGGCAAAATATTTATAGTCAAAACTCCTAGGACTTAAATGGTCTTCCACAGTTTTAACCCATGCACATTTCCAACCTCAAGTATCACTGTTCCCCTTAAAACAGAAGATTTGTTTTCCATATATGCACAGCATTTTACTCAATAAGGAATATGTACATTTATTGAAGAAAGTCTGCATATAAGTGGACCCATAAGGTTCCATCCCCTGTTGTCCAAGAATCATCTGTATTATCTTTGCCCTGGCCTCATCTTCCCAGTACTTCCTAATACTAGAAATCCACTCCACTCAACAAACCTGTTTGAAGAAGCCACTCAGCTGGTAAGTTATAGTAATGATGACTAATGGCAGTCACACCCTATTAGAAAGGAGTAGTCATTTATAATTAGTTCATTCCCCAAAAGATTTTCTAAATACTGTTCCCCACCAACTGGGACTTAGGAACTTTGTTTTTCAGTGCTTACCCAATACATAAGTACTTTATTAGAATACAAAGTAAAATACAAAGTAGAATACATTAGAATACATTGCCTTACCTTCAACAAATGTTCAATGACTGTTAAATAAATAAAGAACTAAGTTTTTTAAACACATTTTTCAATTTAGAGATAACTCAGTTATAAGCATAATCAGTCACCTCTTTATTTCTTCCCTGAATCTACTTTCTAAATCATATCATACCTAAATCATACCTTCTGTTTCCCAAAGGTCTATGGAAGAAAGACGCTTTACCTAATAGCCAGTAGGACAAACACAACATTCTACTCATATACAGCTAATATCCAAACCAGTAACAATGGCAGATAAAGGAAAGAGAATCAACAGCAATTATAGGCACCAAGACAGCAAAATGATAACTATGCATTAAATAAAGTTGCCTTATACTATCCTTTAGCTCAATATCTTAGAATCAAAGTTTTTCCTAATTTTTTAAACCACTGAGGTTTTTCTTTAACTTAAATGCTCAGTTACAACCATTCACTATTTATGAATCATTATAAACTTACCATTACCCAAATTATTTCAGCACAAACAATAATGAAAGCATGATGGCTCTATCAAAAGCCGCTGACTGCACTGACTTGACTCATTTCTGCTGGGAGAACACTGGCACTGAATGGCACAAGCAACTCCAGTGTGAGATACTAAGCACATGACTGGGAAGGTGACAGAGGATACCAAGGAAAGAAGGAGTGGAGGGATGGGCAGGAATCCACTGAAGTTTACTCTAGAAGCCTTCACAATACTCAAGCAAAAACATACTACCAGACTCCCGGTTTTGAGCCAGTTCAGATCTTACTTCTACCACTGACAACTGAGAGACCTTCGGCAACTCTTCCTGCTGTAAGATTATAATAATAGCAGCCATCACTTGTGCCCTGTGCCCCGTTCCCCAGTTGTGTCCGACTCTCTGGGAGCCCATGAACTGGAACCGAATTTTCCAGGCAAGGACACTGGAGTGGGTTGCCATTTCCTTCTCAGGGGATCTTCTAAACGCAAGGATCAAACCCCCATCTCTTGTGTCCGCTGCACTGACAGATGGGTTCTTTACCAAGAGTGCCACTTGGGAAGCCATCACTTAGTGAACACCAACTCTGTGCTAGGCACAAGACAAACAGTACATCCTTTAATTCTCATGATTAATCTACCAAGCAGGCATTGTTTCCCTCATTTTCCAGAAAACTAAAAGCCGTGTTCTACTTATGCACAACTCTTTCCTAGAGGGATAATACTACCTACTTATCAAGGTTGTACTGGAAATTAGAAGTAAATGCAAAGCACTTACCATAGGAAGGAGCACTTGTCACACAGTAGGCGCTCAGGAATTCATTATAATACAAGTGCACCTATCACATCAATAAGTGACTCAACTGAACTTCAATCAAATCCCACAAATAAGTTTTCCTTTATATCGTCTTCCATAAAAAACAATAATTAGCAGCACTTCTTAAGAACCCAAGGTTTACAACTTTATAACTGTTTAAAATACCATAGGATCATCCATTCAGTGCCAATACACACACACACACACACACACACACACACACACACACACATACTGTTTTTCAGTTGAGAATCAAAATGTATAACCCAAGGAAACAGAAAGCCTATTATGAAAGTGATATTTGCTTTAAGCTGAGCACCAAAATATTAAATATTTTACTTACAAAAAGATTATAGATCTCACATCTCAAGAGAGAAGGTGCTAATGAACAAATCTAACTTCCCAAAAATAATTCCCAGAAGCATCTGTTATCCTCAAGTACTCAGCAAACCATTTCCCAGAACTGACAATATATTGCCAAAATCTTAGTGAATTTTGCCAACATTCTGCTGAGAGGAAAAAAGAATCATTCCGGGTCTTGAAATAAGTGCTACTTTTCAGTTTAGCCACAAAATACAATCTTTTCTCTGTTATTACTTTTATCAATATGTTAATACTGAAAATATAAAGAAATCACAAATAATCTTCTGTCTGAAGGAAATTTAAATCCACATCCTTTATCTTTAATTTTATAAGCTCAAGAAAATCTATGAGAATGGGTTTTTAAACCAATAATAAAAATCAATTTTCTAAAGCCTTAATAATTGAATCAGAGGAGGGAAGAATAGAAATAACAGTCAGCATTAAAGAAGCCTTCTGAAAGTCAAGAGTCCTGTAACCTCAATTTCAAAGTTTAAACTGTTGCTGTTAAAAGCAATACTTCACAAAGACTGATCCCTCCATCCCTCCATCCATCCCGTTTTACACACTCACCAGAAAGCACACTCAACTCCCAGCAAAAGGCCTTCAGCAATCACAAGGGCATTTGTGGGACGAGAGATACAGGAATGGGGAGGGGCAAGGGAAGAGCTAGAGTTCTAGGGAGGGAAGGGTAAGGAGGGAGGAGACGCAGCTAACAACAATGGGAAACTGTGACTCTAAACCACAAAGGCTTCCCACAGAACAGGGTAACAGGGAAAGGACAATTCTTTTTACCACCTACCAGGAGCTCAGCACTGATAACTCAAGATAAAGCTAAAAAGATGGAGCTTCCAACTATACACAAAGTAAACTTAAGAAACTAACCAAAAGTAACTTGAAAGGACACATCACAAACTTCAGAGAGGCTTAAGAAAAACATTTAGGAGTCAGTTTCCTCCAGGGGCATTCCTGATGACAAAGGTCAGCAGTGTAACAATGAGGTCTGCAGAGTGGCAGCTGCTTTCAAATGGAGGGCTAGCCCTGAAAAACAGTCCTTTGCACTAACAGTCAAAAGGAGCACTAGAAGACGCGTAACAATGCCATTATTTAACTCCTTAATTCACAATTCTAAGACTATCCAGACTTTAAACTGAATTAAATCATTTTAAGAGGCAAAACTATTTCAACTACCTTAAAAAGATATTCTTAAAGAAAATTTTTGTGTGAAACGAGCTGTTAGATACAAGAATCAATTTTT
This sequence comes from Nanger dama, assembly GCA_917880005.1. Taxonomy (NCBI): domain Eukaryota; kingdom Metazoa; phylum Chordata; class Mammalia; order Artiodactyla; family Bovidae; genus Nanger; species Nanger dama. The sequence continues at coordinate 16,137,612 of CAKJTW010000028.1, read as the reverse complement.
AAAAGCTTGAAATCTCAAAGGGTCGCAACCTGAAAAATAAAGAGAGTGAAAGATCTTCCCTACTTCTCTCAGGGAAGAGGCCAAACAAATTATATCATCAAGAACAATCAGCAGGCAGAGTCCTACCCCCAAGCATGTGATCAGTCCACCCAGAACTTACATTTGCAGGCAGGGCATAAAGGCCCCAGAGGACGAACACACACCCTTCTATGTACTACTTACTCCCTGTTATAAACCAGTTTTATTGAAAGGAGTTGTTCTATAAGCATACTGATGAAAAAACTCACCAGCAGAACCCTCGCCAAATAGGAAGGAAGGTCTGCTCTATTTCCACAGGTTGAGATAATATGTATGAATTGATTTCTTTAAAGATTTAATTAAGATTTATTGGTAAAACTAAACAAATGCAGGCACTGCCCAAAACTAATTCAGCTCTTTTATTTTAACAATATACTAAAGTAGTCTTTCTGCAACAAGGAAAGTGCCCAAATTAAAAAAAAAAAAAAAAGATACTATTGCTTTTCTTTTGCTCATCATTAGCATTCTAATTCAGGTCTCCTAGTGGTTGGTGGAAGATGGGGATGTTAGTGTCATTTCAAAATGGAAGGCACAAAATTTCTATGATCAGTGCTAAATACAAAAAAAAGAATGTACAAATATTAGGGTCAAGCTCTCCAATCAAGTCCTTAAGAGATGGTTATATATTCCAGAAATGGAATATTTCCTGCCATATCAATAAAAAAGGATGTCACAGTCATCAGCAATTGCAGCCCTCGTGTGTGTGTGTGTGTGTGTGTGTGTGTGTGTGTGTGTGTGTGTGTGTGTTTCTCCTGGAAGCTCAGACACTCCAATATTCTTGCCAGGAGAATTCCATCAACAGAGAAGCCTAGTGGACTACAGTCCATGGGGTTATAGAGGCGGACACAACTGAGTGACTAACACTTTCACTTTCATTTATATACGTGTGTGTGTGCGCGCGCGCGCACGTGTGTGTAGAGCTGGACACAACTAAGTGACTAACACTTTCATTTATATACGTGTGTGTGTGTGTGTGTGTGTGTGTGTGCATACCTGCAGCCATCAAACTACAACTACTTCTATGATGAGCCCTGAGGAAAGAAGCTCAGGATGTAAAAACACAGGATACTGGCCCCAGATAAGCATTAGTTGCTAAGCTGTGTCCAGCTCTTTGCAACCCATGGACTGTAGCCCACTGGGTTCCTCTGTCCGTGGGATTTCCCAGGCAAGAGAACCCGGGGCCTCCTGCATTGCAGGCAGATTCTTTACCACCTGAACAACCGAAGAAGCTCAGCTCCAGATAAGTGAGTTACATAAGCAAGGAATGATTATAATGAGCCCAGATTCTTGCATCTTCCCATGCACAGAAAAGCGCTGAATTCCTTAAATGGGGATATCTGGCTTTCTTCAATTAACAACAATTTTTTGATGTTCAGACTACCTGCCCTTTGTTGAAAAACTTCTATATAACCTGGCTCCTTCCCTCATCTCTGAGTGATCTCTCAGAGTTACTTGAGATGCTACCTCTTGGACTTAGGCCCTAAAAATTTCCACCAAATAAAATATAATTCTCAACCTTTAGGTTGTGAATATTTTTAAGTCAACATATTCATTCATAATTCATGGAATTAATCAAATAAAACTAGCATACTGGGGCAGAGTTACAGAGCTTCAACCCTGGTTACAATGCAACTAAATAACATGACCTCATCTCAGTCAGGTAAGGGAGGTGACCCATAGGCAATCTCACATTAATGGACTGTAATCTTTTTAAGCCCCTCAGAAAATACTTCATGCAAAACTCTCCCGTGTACTCACATTCTGCCTTGTAAAAGTTATTTTTGGGCTTTTCTTATTTCCTTTTCATAGGAGGAGATTAGACTGCATAGGAGATTCTATCTCATAAAGAGAACCCTGTGTCAACCACTGGCCCTCTCAACCAAAAATAAATTAAGTAACTACAGCTTTGTGCTAGATGAGTGCCAAATGGCTTGTAGGAGTGTTTTTGTGGCATGATTACTAGGTCAAGATGTTGCCGGGAGACCCCTTCCAAAGGCTTGAAAACGAACTGTCCGAGGAAACACATGTACTGACAAAGCAAAAGACTTTATTGGGAAGGGGCAGTGGGGTGGAGAGCAGGAGGGTAAGGGAACCAAGGAGAACTGCTATGCCACAGGGCTGTCTCAGGTTTTATGCTAAGAGGGTTATTAGTTGGGGGGTTGTCACTGAACAATCTTGTTTGGCCCATATTTGGTCTGACTTAAGTTTCTTCCTGGTGGTGAAACAGGAGGGAAGGGGGCAGGGCACAAGCTTTAAAAGAATGACATAGCCTGAGGACACAACAAAAAGCCGATTAGAGCCAAACGGGTCCAAGATGGTGAACCAGTAACTTCCACTAGACCTGGTGCTTCGGTATACACTCATTGTAATGCATCAGCAAGCTAAGTGACACACCCACCAGTGCCACAATTGGGAGGCCAACCATCAAAGACCAAAAAGTAGGCAATAGTCCAATTCCCGTTCATCTTTGCTCCTTCTCCAAAATAGGAATACTCCTCCCACTCACTGGGCTTCCCTGATGGCTCAGCTGGTTAAGAACCCACCGGCCAATGCAGGAGACTCAAGAGACATGGGTTTGATCCCTCGTCAGGAACACCCCCTGGAGAGGGGAATGGCAACAGTTTCAGAAACAACCAAAACATACATCAACAGATGAATGGATAAATAAATGTGCCATATTCACTGCACAGAACAGGATTCAGTCATTATAAGAGTGAAGTATTAATACATGTTACCACATGCAAATATTGAAAACAGTACTGAAAAGGCCAGTAATAAGGATCTCCTGTTGTATGATCCCAATTACATGAAACACCCATAATAGGCAAATTACAGAGATAGAAAGGAGATTAGTGGTTGCCTAGGGCTGCGAGGAGGTGTGAAAGAAATAGAAAGTGACTGCTAAGAGATAAACCATTTCTTTTGGAGGTGACAAAAATGTTCTAAAATTGACTGTGGTGATGGTTGTTCAACTCTAAAAATACTAAAAACCACTGAATTAAAAAACTTTAAATTTTGTGTTATGTGAATTATATGTCAATAAATTTTTATTGTTTTTTGGTGTTTTTTTAAATCACAGTTTTCCTCTTTGCAAAACAAGGGTACTCTTTGTTTCATGTCTGTGGTTTAAATTAGGTTCCCATAAACAATAGCAGCTGTCACCTGGTAAAAGTAAATGGGCTTCAAATGCTTGGCAAACAACTTCTCTGTGTATGAAATTTTGAATAGCTGTTTTTAAAGTATACATAAGCATGAAAATCAGGCTATCAAGGCATTCTTAGTCTCTGACGCTGTCATTTAACTCAGGATAGAATGCAATAATCATTTCTCTAATCAAGAAGCCAACAGTAATACTACTGATAATAGAAATGTTCAAAGTGAATGGACAAGATAACTCACTTTGACAAAAATAAGGCTGAAAATGCCACTGAAATGGCACATCCACAAAAGTCAGAGTACAAATTTTATGTTTGGGTAGAAAGACAGAACAGATGAAGAGGCAGCCTGAAATGATACTTGCTGGACACACCCTTTGCCAAACAACTACAAACATTCCCCGACACATCTGTAGAAATCCTTCCTGTTGCTTTTTGGGCAAATTTCCCCAGAGTACTCACTCAAAAGCTGACTTAAAATCATCTGTTTGATAAACAATTTTGACTGCGCTCAGGGTGCAAAGAAAGCAAACAACTGATGAACTTTTGGTAAGTGAGAAGGGGGGACAGAGGAAAGGGGAAATCGGGCAAGTATTTACCTTCTTCATTAAAGAGACCTATGCGCCACTTCTCAGCTGGTGATCTGAACTGCGACAGGGGAAAGGGGAAATACGACAGCAAGTATTAACGTTTCGAGAAAGGATATAATCCTTTGTACCAATTTCTTTCCTTAAACAAAGAGTTTAAATGTCCAGTTCACAGAAAAAAAAAAAGTAGATGATCAATAAAGATAGGAAAAATGTCCTATCTCATTCATAATTAGAAAGACAGTGAGGTCACCCAGTCGCGTCCACCTCTTTGCAACCCCGTGGACTGTAGCCTAGCAGGCTCCTCCATCTGTGGTAGTCTCCAGGCAAGAATACTGGAGTGGGTTGCCATTTCCTTCTCCAGGATTAGGAAATGCAAAATAAAAATACTATCACCTTTCATATCTCACAATACCAAATATTTAAAACTTGGGTGAATCCAAGTGAGAATGAGGAGAGGGATAAATTCTCAGTCACTCCTGGTAGAAATAAAATGAATTTGGTGGTATTTCTCAATTTAAAATGCTTATACCCTTTTGTTTCAGCAATTCAAATTCTAAAAACTTGTCCTATAGTTTGCAAAGATAATATAAAAATATATTACAATTACACTGTTTGTAATAAAAACTAAAGGTCTGTCATTAGGGTATTGGTTAAACTATGGTAAGTCTCATTTAGAAATATTTACAGATGAAATAATATGTATGGAATTTACTTCAAAATAATTATAGGTTGTCTTGGGAGAAGCAGGGGAAGAATAAACAAAACCACAACTGACCATGTACTTAACAGTTCACAATGCTGGTGATGGGTACAGGCGGACTCAATACTCTTCTCCTTACTTATATATATGTTCAAAATTTTGCATAATAAAATGATGCAAACATATTAAACAATCTCACTGAAGGGGGTAGTGGATACAATCTCACTGAAGGGGCTAGTGGATAAAAGTACTGACTTAACCCTGGAAATGACTAGAGTTTGTAAGCCTAAAGGCATAAGGAACTGTATATTACCACTACATTCCAGCTAATACATTCCCACAGGTGTACAGGTTAAAAATTCTGAAGACACATGTACACTGGAATTGAATAATTAAGTAAATGAATGGAAGATGGTGGAAGGTTTCCTAATTTTTGAATGGGAAAATACAGATAAGAGGAAAAAGCTAAAATTATCCATGTGGTAATGGATTAGAGTTGAAGAATGAACTTGTGATTAGCTTATTAAAGACACAGATGGGGGACTCCCCTGGCAATCCAGTGGCTAAGATTCTGTGCTTCCAAAGCACAGAGGATGGGGTGCCGAGTGGCATGGCCAAAAACACTTTTTAAATAAAATATAGATGGTTACATCTAGAGATATTTATAGATATGCATATATGTATACACCCATATGGGCTTCCCAGGAAAAGAATCCACCTGCCAATGCAGGAGACACAAGAGACAAGAGTTGAACCTCTAGGTTGGGAACATCCCCTGGAGTAGGAATGGCAACCCATTCCAATATTCTTGCATGGAAAATTCCATGGACAGAGAAGCCTAGTGGGCTATAATCCAGGAGGTCGCAAAGAATCAAACTCAACTGAGCACAAGCACATATACCCATATATTTATTTGCTCTATCAGCTGAGAATGCTTAGAACCAATGACATCCCAGTTGCAACAAGCACACCTAGACCTTAGTCATTTTTTTTTCTCTTAACTTTTGGCCACTCCATGGGCAGGATGTTGGTTCCCCAACCAGGAACCAAACCAATGCTCCCTGCAGTGGAAGCTCAGAGCCTTAACCACTGGACCATCAGGGAAGTCCTACAGACTTGATACCTTGGTTTCAAAAACCCTTCTCCAATAAAAGAATCCAAGGTTCCTTGGAGAAATGGCTGATTTTAGGCCTGAAAGAGGAAACACATGAGATGAGCCTGCAGCATCCTGTAATGTCCAAAAGTAAGGAAATGCTGAAGATAAAAAGAAAGCAAAAATCCTAAACTGACAGAAGTATATCAAAGGTACATAGGAGACAACCAAAGGAGTTCCCAATGGCCAAATCTGAAACAACATGAGGGAAAAAAAAAATTAGTACTGGATTAACCCAAAGTATAAAATAAATACCTATGAGTCCACACCGATATAAAGAAAAGTACTCCTGGGGAATTCCTGGTGGTAGAGTGGTTAGAACTCCACGCTTTACTGTTGAGGGCCTGGGTTCAATCCCATTGTCAGGAAACTAAGACCTCACATACCAAGACTAGGAAACAAAAAAACGAAAAAGAAATTTTAAAAAGAAAAACTATACTCCAAAGAGTACAGTATGGAGGTGTGATGCTGAAGCAGGGAGACCCTGAGCTCATGTTCTCCCACCAGAATACTGGAGTGGGTAGCCCTTCCCTTCTCCAAGGGATCCTCGCAATCCAGGGATCCTGCATTGCAGGCAGATTCTTTACCAGCTGAGCTATCAGTGAAGCCCCCTCCTCCCACAGGCACATCAAAATTACAATTTACAGAGTATCTATAAGAATGACCTGAATACTGGCAAAAATATCTTCCATAACTAAAAGTATAACTAAGGAACCACAGCAGAAGGGCAGAAGGCACAGAGATGCAGTAAAGACACTCTCTCTGGTGGGCAACACACAAACCGGACGATACTCACAGCTGCAGAGGTTTTCCTTAAGGAAGGAGAGTTCTGAGCCCCACACTGGGCTCCTCAGTTGGGCTCTTGGACCAGGAAGATGAGTCCCCAGAATCTGGCTATGAGGGCTAGAGGAGCTTGCAAAGGAAAGAGCCAGAGGCTGTAGAAACAGAGATTCTACTATTGACATGCAAAAAAATCTCACATGCTCTGAATTCCAATACAGGGGCAGTAATTTGAAAGAAGCGTGGGTCAGACAACTTGCTGATCCTGCAGAGCCTTCTGCAGAGGTAGGAAGAAAACTGGAGCTCATCCTGGAAACACAAACACTGGTAATAGCCATTTTTTTGGAGTTTGTTCTACCACAAGGATACTAGTGTTAACAATTATCATTTTGGAGTCCTCCCTCTATCCTTTGGGCTTCCCTGATAACTCTATTGGTAAAGAATCTGCCTGCGCTGCAGGAGACCCCGGTTCAATTCCTGGGTGGAGAAGTCTGCTGGAGAAGGGATAGGCTATCCACTCCAGTATTCGTGGGCTTCCCTTACAACTCAGCTGGTAAAGAAGCCTCCTGCAATGCAGAGACCTGAGTTTGATCCCTGGGTTGAGAAGATCCTCTGAAGAAGGGAAAGGCTACCTACTCCAGTATTTTGGCCTGGAGAAATCCATGGACTGTATAGTCCGTGGGGTTGCAAAGAGTCGGACACAGCTGAGCAACTTTCACTTCACTTCACTCTATCCTTTAGCATTGAAGGCTTACTTACCCACCAGCAGACTGACACTAGCTCCAGAACCCAGCCTCGCCCACCAGCGAGCCAAAAGCATCACCGGGACACCTTGAGCCACACAGCCAGTCATTCCAAGACACAGCCCTGCCCATACCAGCAGGCCAGCACCAAACAAGGGAACCCTGGACCATGCAGCCAGCCACGCCAGGTTTCAGTCCCGTCTACCACTGGGCTGGCAGCCAACTGTGCCTGGAGCCAGACCCACCTACTGGCTAGCCAGACCCACCACAATTATACAATGGCCCCACGCAGCCCACACAGGGGATACCCCTAGGGCATACAGTCCAGTGGCCAGAGAGGAATCTGCTGCTGGGCCTCACAGGAAGTCTCTATATAAGGTCATTTCTCCAAGGTCAGGAAACTTGAACACCCTACCTAATAACAGAAATAAACAGAGAATGAGGCAAAATAAGAAGACAGAGGAATATGTTCTAAACAAGGAACAAGAGAAAACCTCAGGAAAGGAACTAAATGGAGCAGAGATAAACAATACAAACACATACAAACATGTGGAGGCTAAATAATAGACTCCTCTGTCCAGGAGAATTCCCAGACAAGAATACTGGAGTGCGTTGCCATTTTCTTCTCCAGGGGATTTTCCCAACCCAGGGATCAAACTCAAGTTTCACGCATTGGAAGGCAGTTTCCTTAACTCTGAGGTACCTGGGAAGCCCAAAAACCCATGAGTCACTAAAGAAATCAAGGAAGGGACTTCTCTGGTGGTCCAGTGGTTAGAGCACTGTGCTCCCAACCAGGGGGCGAGGGTTAAATCCCTGGCTGGGGAACTAAGAACCCTCATGCTGTGGGGCAACTTAGCCTCCACGAGCCCACAATTAGAAAACTGTGAAATGCAACAAAAGATCCTGGGTGCAGCAACAAAGATCCTGCATACCGCAACTAAGACCCAGTGCAGCCAGAAATGAAGGAAGGAAGAATTCCAGGAAAGCTCAATTTTTAAAAATATATAAGTAAAATAAAATCAGACACAAATGAACCCATCTATAAAATGGGACTCACAGACATAGAGAACAGACTATGGTTGGCAAGGGGGTAGAGGGGTGGTAGAAGAATGAACTGCAAGTTTGGGGTTAGCAGATGCAAGTTATTACATACAGGACAGATAACAAGGTCCTACTGTATAGCACAGGGAACTATAGTCAATAGCCTGAGATAAACCATAATGGAAAAGAATTTTTAAAGTATATACCTAACTGAATCACTTTGTTGTACAGTAGAAATTAACATAACATTGTAAGTCAACTATACTTCAGTTAAAGAAAAGAAAGGTTGCTATCTAAAGAACTGCTGAATTTATTTTTTTAATTGCAAATTTCATTTTTCTTTCTTTTTAAAAATATTTATTTATTTATTTTTGGCCACACAGCATGTGGGATTTTAATTCCCCAACCAGGGATCAAACCACTGCCCCCTGCATTAGAAGCATGCAGTCTTAACCACTGGACCACCAGAGAAGTCCCTGATGAATTTACTTTAAAAGAGAAATTTCCTTTTTATTTACTATGCAAATTTGATATCTACATAAAAGAATAAAATATTTAAATAACAGCAAATAAAGATGAATGAAGCAAAAAGAAATGAAGACTATTTATTTGATCTCAAAGCAAGTCTACAAAGAAATTTTGAACCTCTCATCTACCCATAAATTATTTCTTAAATATTTTAATTCATTAAATACTTAATGAGATCTATTATAGGCTTCCCTCATAGCTCAGTTGGTAAAGAATCAGCCTGCAATTTTGGAGACCCCGGTTCAATTCCTGGGTCGAGAAGATCCCCTGGAGAAGGGATAGGCTACCCACTCCAGTATTCACGGGCTTCACTTGTAGCTGAGCTGGTAAAGAATCCACTTGCAATTCTGGAGACCTAGGTTCAATCCCTGGTTTGGGAAGATCCCCTGGAGAAGGGAAAGGCTACTCACTCCAGTATTCTGGCCTGGAAAATTCCAAGCCAGATATAGTGCTAATGTTAGAAATGCAAATATGACTAAAATCAGAGAGCCTTCTAAATGATCACTGTCTAATGAGAGGAAAAAAGAACTATAACCTTGGAAACTAATATCTGAACTGGGTTTTAATACAGTTGTATAATAAGAATCTAATTTTTGTCTCTGGTTCTTGACAGGGAAGCTTCTAAAGCTTCAGAATTTCTCAAATGATACGAGTATCTCTGTTATTCGGGTTGGGCCCTTCCAGTTACACTGAATTAATACATACCAGGTGGCGCAAAGTGGGGCCCTTGATATTTCAGGATAGGGACTGGCAGTACTGGAAAGCCCAAGTACTGTGTGGTTAGAAGGTTGGGGCTTTGAGTCACATGATCTCAGACAGACCTCTGGGAAACAGAGGGGAGGCTGGAGACTGAGTTCAATCACACAGGCCAATGATTCAATCAATCATATCTATATAACGGAGTTCCAGGAAAAACTCCAAACACTGAGCTGGTGAACTTCCCTGGTTGATAACACTCATCCATGTGTGAGAAGGGTGACAAGCCCTGAAGATACAGAAGCTTTGCTTTGGGGATCCTCCCAGACTTATCCTATGTATCTTTCCCTTTTGCTGGTTCAAATTTGTAACTTTTCACTATAATAAAACTGCAATCAGGAATTCCCTGGTGGTCCAGCGGTTAGGACTCAGCTCTTTCACTGCCAGAGCCCAGGATCAATCCCTAGTTGGGGAACTAAGATTTTATAAGCTGCATGGCACAGCCAAAACAAAAACAAACTGTAATCATAAGTACAGCATTTTCATGAGTTCTGTGAGTTGCTCCACCAAATGATCAAACCTGAGAGAGTCAGGGGAACTCTTGAATTTATAGCTGATTGATCAGAGATGCAGGTATCCTGGAGACTCCTGAACTTGCACTTGGAGTCCAAAGTTCAGACAGTCTTATGAGAAACTGTGCCCTTAACATGAGACCGTTAAGCTAACTCTGGTTAATTAATGTCAGAACTGTACTGCAAATACCCAAGAGGAATTCACTTAAAATAAGAATTTACAAAGTTATTCATCACAAAGGATAACACACATCAATACAATGGAACATGAATCAACCACGAAAAAATTATGTAGATAAATATTTATTGAAATGGAGATATAATCACCATTCTTTTTATCTCCAGCTCCAATCTCTTCCCTGAGGTCCACACTTGTATATTCAACTTCCTATTGAACATTACCCCCTGGATGTCTACTAGGTATTTCAAACCTAACACACCCCAAAGAAAAAAATCTTGATTCTTTCCATATATACCCCAATCAGCTCCTCCACAGTCTTCCCTATCATAGTAAAAAGCTCTACCATTCACTCATTTCTTTAGGGCAAAACTGGAGTCATGCTTGACTCCTTTCTTTCCTGACACCTCACTAGTCCATCAGCAAATCTTATTGATGTTACCCTCAAAACTTATCCCTTCTTACCACCTATACGGCTGCCATCCTAGACAAAGTCACCTATGTTTATTGCGTAGAATACTGCAATAGCCAGTATGTGCTGTCCTTGCCTCCATTACAGTCACTTCTTCACACAGCAACCACAATAATCTTTTTAGAAGATCAACATTATTATTCCACATAAAACACTCCAGTGAGTTCCCATTACACTCTGAATGAAATCCAGATTTCTAATCTTATTTATCTACTTATTTATTTGGCTGCTTCCAGTCCTAGTTGCAGCATGTGGGATGTTTTGTTATGGTCTGAGGAAGACTCTGTAGTGGCAGCATATGGGCTTAGTTGCTCCTCAGCAAGTGGGATCTTAGATCCCCAACTAGAGATCCAATCAGCATTCCCTGCATTTCACTGGACCACCAGGGAAGCCCATGGATCCTGAATCTTAAATCCCACATGGTTTAGCCCCTACTTCTCTCAACAATTTCATCTTTACTGCTCTCTACCCACCCCATCATTTTTCAGAAAATGACAAGCTAGTTCCCACCTCAAGGCTTTTCCACCATGAATCTCTCTCCATTGAATGCCCATTCCCCAGCTCTTTGCATAGGCTACTACTTCAATTAGGTCTCTAGGCAAATGGTACCCTCCTCCGGCTTCCCTGGGGGTTCAGTAATTTTAAGCATTCACCTGCTAATTCAGTGGGTTCCATCCCTGGTCTAGAAAGACTCCGACAGCTAAGCCCATAGGCCACAACTACTGAGCTCAGACAAAAATAAATAAATAAAAATTTAAATGTTAATAATTATATATTTATATATATATTTGAATATAGTTATTACATTTATAATTGTATATAACTATATACTTCATATGTACACATGATATATATATATATAACTGAATTACTTTGCTGCACACCAGAAACACAACATTGTAAATCAATTTATTGAACTATGGTGGTGGTGAAGTCGCTCAGTCGTGTCCCACTCTTTGTGACCCCATGGACTGTAGCCTACCAGGCTCTTCAGTCCATGGGATTTTCCAGGCAAGAATACTGGAGTGGGTGACCCAGGGATCGGACCCAGGGATCGAACCCAGGTCTCCTGCATTGTAGGCAGGCGCTTTACCGTCTGAGCTACCAGGAAGCCCTATTGAACTATATTTCAGTAAAATTAATTAAAACTGCCAACTACCAATAAAATCAGTATTTCCTTTAAAAAAGTGTATTAAATTAAAATAATGAAATAAAATTATCAAACACCTATCTCCTTACCCTGCTTTACTTTTTTTAATTGCATTTATCACTACCAGGCATTTCTCATTATCTGCCTTTCCCGTTAGAACACAAGCTCCAAAAGGCAGGGACTTTGTTTATCTTACTAGCTAAGAAGATTCTTGAGAGTCCCTTGGACTGCAAGGAGATCCAACCAGTCCATTCTAAAGGAGATCAGCCCTGGGTGTTCTTTGGAAGGAATGATGCTAAAGCTGAAACTCCAGTACTTTGGCCACCTCATGAGAAGAGTTGACTCATTGGAAAAGATCTGATGCTGGGAGGGATTGGGGGCAGGAGGAGAAGGGGACGACCGAGGATGAGATGGCTGGATGGCATCACGGACTCGATGGACATGAGTCTGAGTGAACTCCGGGAGTTGGTGATGGACAGGGAGGCCTGGCATGCTGTGATTCATGGGGTCTGGTAACTCTGGTAACTTGCTTCTAACAAACAGAATACAGCAAAGGTGATGGGATGTCATTTCCAGGGTTAGGTTATAGACTCTGGCTTCCATCTTCTTCACTGTCATCGAACTAAGGTCCTCAGTCAGTTAACCTGTGAGTAACTGAATCACGCCACATGAGAGGTAGAACCTGGAATGTGATCCTCCCCCAGTTGAATCTTCACAGGAAATCAAAGCCCCTGTTAACAACTTGATGAAAGCCTATGAGAAATACACCTTGATACCCGACTCACAGAAACAGAGATAACAAATATGTGTTGTTTTAAGTTGCAAAATTTTGAGGTAATTTGTTATGCAGCAATGGATAACTAGCAATTTCACTTCTCACTGTAGCCTAGGAAAATTCCCATACATGTATCTTTTTTTAAATAGAGGAAAACTGAAAACAATTTAAATGTTCATCAAAGGAGAATAGAAAAATACAACGTGATATAGTCTTGAGATTTAATGCTATATATCATTTTTAAAATGGAATATACAAGGTAGATTTCTAAGGGGGAAAAAGCTGAAAACTCATTTACTGAATTTGAATGAATGGAGTCAAGTTTTAGATCCTATCTACGAGTCTTAGCCCACCAGCACAATCGTGTCCAACTCTTTGCGACCCCATGGACTATAGCCTACCAGGTTCCTCCATCCATGGATTTTTCAGGCAAGAATACGGGAGTGGGTTGCCATTTCCTTCTCCAGGAGATCTTCCCAACCCAGGGACTGAACCCGGGTCTCCCGTATTGTAGGCAGACGCTTTACCATCTGAGCCACCAGGGAAGTCCTCTACGAGTCTTGGAATGAGATAATAGTGATCAGAACTTTGAAAACCAATCAAATGGAAAAAGCAAGGCAAGACTTCCCTGGTGGCACAGTGGATAAGAATCTGCCTGCCAATGCACGGCACACGGGCTCAATCCCTGTCCAGGAAGATTCTACATACTGCGGAGCAACTAAGCTCGTGTACCGCAACTGCTGAGTCCACACTCTAGAGCCCTCGAGGCCCAACTGCTGAGCCTGTGCTCAGAAACAGAGAAGTCACTGCAATGAGGAGCCCCTCCTTCACAACTATAGAGAAGCCCCTCCTCGCTGCAACTGGACAAAGCAACGGAGACCCAGTGCAGTCAAAAAGTAAAACAAAAAAGCAAGGCCATTATGTCTAAGGAAAATTAAAAGCCATGTAAGGAAAAATTATCAGAGTATGTAGCCCAGGTTTAATATCTGTATAATATAAACAACAATGATTTCACCCACAAAATACGTAACTATGTTAAAAATATAAGAGAAAAGACATCTATATGTTTAAAAGTGCCAACACCTCATGTCCCTCATATTAAACACTTTTTATAGATTTAATAGCTTTTAAAAGTAATTGTTATAAGTATACTATTACAAATATTTAAGACAGCTGATTGTGGTTGCCACTGTGAGAGGGGATAACTGCTATTCTTTCTTCTATGCATATAAACTATTCAAAAATTTTAAACTATGAACATAGGTTACTTTGATAAAAATAAGATAAACTTCCTTGTAGGGAGAAAGAGGAAAAGGGCCTTGGTTTTATCTCTATTGTTTTATTTCTAAGAAGGAAAGAAGAAAAATAAATATTTAGTAGTTAATTCTGAAAGGTGGAAATGTGGTATTATATATTTTTTCCATTTTAAATGGCATAAAATTTAAATAACTGTTTTAAATTATTTTACAATTTCTCAATACCCAAATCCCAACAGTTTCCTATATAAATGGAATTCAGACCATTTTTGGTCTAGTCGCCTTCCTTAAAATGCTCTCAACTTTGTCAGAGTACACTTAAACCAATATGCAAAATGTGTTTCCAAACTAATACAAAAATATATTGAAACCAATAGTTTTGTGACCTGGATAAACTTGTAACATAGCTAAAGGCATTTTTAGCAGACATATTACCTAGGCAATTACTGCTACATTTGTGATTAACCAAAATTCCCAGTTATTTTTCACATGAACCGCTGCCCAACCAGCTCTTCCTCATCCTGTTACTGTGCATTTGAGGTTTTAAATTTAAACACAGGACTTAATACCTGCTAAATTTAATTTCAGTTTGACCCCATGATTTCACCTTATGGGCATAATTTTTCAAGCTATATTCATCATCTGTCAAATTAACTATTCCTGCATCTTTGCAATACTTACATATCTGATTAACATGTTTTAAATTTTTTTTACTCTATCCAAGGTCCAAAGAAAATTCACCAGACTTTTCCTGGTGAAATCAAGAGTCTAAGTGGGTATAGTTATTCAGTCTTTCTACACATTCATTTAGTTAATCAACCAAACCGTATTTTACTATATAACAGCTACAAATATATCATGAAAGACTGGAAAACTGGCATTATGACTAGAACAATCTCTTGATCTAATAACCTAGTGGTTCTAAAGAGAAGTAACAATTTAAGAATAGAAATAAGAAGAAATTATTTATAATAATCAAACCTATACTAAATCTTTTTGGTTAATACTCCGTATCATCTGTTTGATCACTTATGTAATTTTTCTGGATTAACATTAATTTTACAGGTCTGCAATTTTCCAACTACTTTCCTTTTTCCTTGGATATCACGATGGTTGTCTCGTTCTGGTCTTTATGATTTCTCAGAGATTAACAACAGTGATTCTGAAATCATCAGCCAGTTAATTCAGTAATCTGAAACTCAACTGAGACTTAAAATTTTAATTCAGTTTAAAATGATTATTCTTACTATCCGGGGCTAGTTTCTAGTTTAGAATTTGCTATATACTTTCCAGTTTGAAAACTACTGTCCTTGCTGTTAATAATAATTTATACAGTACTTCTCTTTAAAAAACATTTAGAATTTCTCACCACCCTTATGGCAGAAAACAAAGAAGAACTAAAGAGCCTCTTGATGAAAGTGTAAAAGGAGAGTGAAAAAGTTGGCTTAAAACTCAACATTTAGAAAACTAAGATCATGGCATCTGGTCCCATCACTTCATGGCAAATAGATGGGGAAACAATGACAGACTATTTTGGGGGCTCCAAAATCACTGCTGGTGGTGACTGCAGCCATGAAATTAAAAGACACTTGCTCCTTGGAAGAAAAGTTATGACCAACCTAGAGACCATATTAAAAAGCAGAGACATTACTTTGCCAAGAAAAGTCCATCTGGTCAAAGCTATGGTTTTTCCAGTAGTTATGTATGGATGTTGAGAGTTAGACTATAAAGAAAGCTGAGCGCCGAAGAATTGATGCTTTTGAACTGGGTGTTGGAGAAGACTCTTGAGAGTCCCTTGGACTGCAAGGAGATCCAACCAGTCCATCCTAAAGGAAATCAGTCCTGAATATTCAATGGAAGGACTGATGCTGAAGCTGAAACTCCAGTACTTTGGCCATCTGATGTGAAGAACTGACTCATTGGAAAAGACCCTGATGCTGGGAAAGATTGAAGGCAGGAGAAGAAGGGAACGACAGAGGATGAGATGGTTGGATGGCATCACCGACTCAATGGACATGAGTTGAGTAAATTCCGGGAGTTGGTGATGGACAGGGAGGTCTGGCGTGCTGAAGTCCATGGGGTTGCAAAGAGTCGGAAATGACTGAGTGACTGAATTGAACTGATACAGTACTTTTAAAAGACATTTAGAAATTCTCAAAAAGCCTTTAAATAGATTGTAAAGAAATTAATATACCATTATCCTATTCTATTGGAGAAGGAAATGGCAACCCACTCCAGTGTTCTTGCCTGGAGAATCTCAGGGATGGCGGAGCCCAATGGGCTACTGTCTGTGGGGTCGCACAGTTGCACACGACTAAAGCGACTTAGCAGCAGCAGCATCCTATTCTATATATAGGGGAATTGAAGCACAGAGAAATTTAAATTATTTACCCAAGGTAAAAGAGCTACAATGAATCAAAATCTATTGCAGTCTATCTAGGGCTCTTTTTCATAAAGCTATGTAGATCTCTAACACAAAACTACTTAAGACAGCAGACAAAACTGATTTTTCAGTTACTGGTTGACAAGAGTTAAGGAGCAGGTGGGTGTAAAGGAAGTGGGTGTAGCTGTAAAAGGGAAATATGTTTCCTATGGTGGTGAAAATATTCTGCACCTTCACTGTATCAATGTCAGTATGCTGGTTATGATTCTGCACTACAGTTTTTCAAAATGTTACCCCTAGGGGAAACTGGGTAAAGAATATATCACCTCTAATTCTGAATGAATTTTGAGAAATATCTCAAAAGAAAAAAGTTTAAGAAAAACTAATTAATAATTGATATTTCTCTTTTAAGCCAACTTAATTTTAAAGAAGCTTACTTAAACTGAATAGGTAAATTAAAACAAAAAGTAAAACAGAATCAGGCATAGAGCTCTGAAAGTAAGCAGAGTGGACTAAAAAGCGAAGTAAGTCCCACTAACTAAAGCTTTTAAAAAGCCATAATGATCTTTGTTAATTAAAAGGGAGCCCTCAAGACTTTTATTTCCTAAGGAAGAAAAAATAAAACAAGACAGTCTAGGAAATAAATTATTAAATCACCTCAAAAGAATCACTAGAATAAAGCTAGAACCACCAAAGCTTTCCTCAACCCATGATATACTTTACTGCTGCAATCCTCAACTTAGAGAAAAAACAAATGTGCATGTGTGGCACCTTCACCTTGACATTCACAACCACACATTTCCAAAGAGTCCCAAAACTGCTGCTTTTTTTTTGCTACTTACAAAGTGGCTAAAGCTTCAACCATTTCCTGATTCTCCCAGCTGCAGGACTTGCAATCAGGAAAACATTCACTCAGCATCTAGAGCAGGTCTGGTTAGAAGAATGAGCTCATCCCTTCAGAGGTGCACCTGATCCTCAGGAAGCTGCTCCTCCTCCAGCCAGCAGGTCTTTGTATGTTTAAAGGGACACTCTCACCTGTGTAACCACTTGGCCAGAGCCAGAACAACTCCTTCCCTGGACACGCCTACTGTCACGCAATCATTTCCTGCTCTGGCCCCCTCACACAGCCACCTCACACAGCCACTGCGTTTAGGCAGTCACGGCAGAAGTAGCAAGTTGCTGCTGCTCTCATTATGGCCTCACTAGAGAAGAACCTTATTTTCACTTTACAATGGAGGTCAGGTCCTTCACTACGATCCTGTGAACATCACACTATTTGTTTCAACAGGTCCTTGACCAGAGTCAGACCTGACAAGAATCACTCCTCTTTTTCAGAACTTACAACTCATTTTTTAAACTAGGAATGTAACGCTTGTACGTCTCTCTTATTCTGCTTGTCCTGCCTTACAAGTCTCAATTAACAGAGGCAGCTAAATGGACTGTATACAGTTACAGCTAAATGCTCCAAACTCAAGTTTGCCCCTCAGTTTCATTACCTCTAAGAAAACATTCACTTTGCCATAGCTGGCTATTTACTAGCAAAGCAAATAATAATCCTAACTCAAAATATATGTAGAACTCATGTCAAAATGATGTAATAGTGGTATTTTAATTATTTTCAATCAAAGTACGTGAGTACCAAGTAGTCATTCAAAAAATATGTCTGTGCACCTGTTACATAAAACTATTTGACAGTGTGCCAAACTGGGCTTTCAACTTAAAAAAAAAAAAAGAAATCTAAGAATTAACCCTTCTCATCTCAGCATTCCAAGGACTTCTGCAGTATTCTCTGTCATGGTAAGCTTCTAATACACTAAGAGGCTGATGTTGGAATATAAATTAGTCAGCAAAACATCAGATTCACTACTGGTTACCTTTGAGAGATGGCAAGGGATTTGTGATCAAGAAGGGAAAACCCAGGGGCCTTCAACTTATTTAGTAATATTTAATTTGCTGGATAGTAGACATAAGGATACTTACTGTATTATTCTTTTTAAATGTCTTAAGTAATAAATAATAAAATATTTTAAAACAGAGAAATTCTGAGCATCAAAAGACATAGAAGAGTGAAAGGCAACCCACACAATAGGAGAAAATATCTGCAAATCATTTCTCTGATATGGAGCTAATATCTAGAATATATAAAGAACTCCTTAAAACTTAACAACAGGGACTTCCCTGGTGGTCCAGTGGTTAAGACTTTGCCTTCCAATGCAGGGGGTGCAGGTTCAAACCCTCATCAGGGAATTAAGATCCCACATGCCTTGTGGACAAAAAAGCAAAACATAAAACGAAGCAATATTGTAACAAATTCAATAAAGATTAAAAAAAAAAAACTTAACAACAGTCAATTTAAAAGGGTACAAAGGATTCAAATAGGCATTGCTCCAAAGAAGATATACAAATGGCCAATAAGTACATGAAAAGATGCTCAAAATCATGGGTCTTTAGGAAAATGCAAAGCACAAAAACAGTGAAAATCAAAAACACTAATTAGGATGGGTATGATTAAAAAAAAAAAAAAAAAACAGAAAATTACAGTTGTTACTGAGGACATGAAGAGATGGGAACTGCTAGTGGGAATATACAATGGTGCAGCCACTGTAGACAATGGTGTGGCAATTTCTCAAAAAAATTAAAAATGGAACTATCATACAATCCAGCAATTCCACTTCTGGGTATCCAAAAGAATCAAGAGAAGTGGCCAAGAGGATGAAAGACCTTGAACTCACCTCCTCCAATGGGTACACCAAAATCACAATTATTTATAGAGGAAATACTGATGAGAAAAACTGGAAGACCAGCAGAAAAGATTTCTTCTCCAGCTAAAGATATAAGAAAAGATGGGTAGGAGGGGTGGTGACATGGTAGTCAAGATTCACATCCCCAGGAAGGCAATTACAATTGCCTAAATGGGAAGACAATTACAATTGCCACGGTTCTCCTCAAGGAATGAGGAGTCCATGCCTCACATCCAGGTTCCTAGCCCTGGTTCCTGAACCAGGACAACAAGTCACACAACATTTGGCTTTGAAAGCCAGTGGGACTTACATCTGGGAGAGACGGCAGGCTGTGGGAGCCCTTTACGTGTGGGATCCCACTCTTAAAGGGCACACACAAAATCTCACACACTCTGGGACTCAGAGCAGAAGCAGTAATTTAAAAGAGCCGGGGTCAAAACCCACTGATGGTCTTGGAGAGTCTCCTGGAGAGGCAGGAGGTAACTGGAGCTCATTCTAGAGACAAAGACACTGGCAGAAGCCATTCTGAGGCACTTGTCCCAACATGTGGACACTGGTGCTGACAAATGCCAATTTGGAGTCCTCCCTTTAGCTTATTCCTAGAACCCGGCCCCACCTACCAGCCTATCCGCACCGGTACTGGGACACATTAGGTCAGGCAGCTAGCCAAGCAGGGACATAGCCCCAACCACCAGCAGGCTAGCCAGAGACTCTGGGACACAGCCTCATCCACCAATGGGCAGGAACCAGCCCAGGAATCCAATAACCTACACACAGTCATATCAGAACCTGCCCCCACCCATCAGTGGGCTGGCACTAGGCCCACGACCCTGGGGCCCTGACCCTACCCACTAGCAGGCCAACACTAGATCCAGGACTCCCTGCTATGCAACCACCCACCCTGGAATATAGCTCGGCCCATCAGTGTGCCAATACTAGCCCCAGGACCCCTGGAGCCCCCAGCCAGCCCCCTCATGACCCACCCCTACCCACCAGCAGTTGATAGCCTCTTCACAAGTCAGGGCCTGGCAACCAACTAGACAGGTGGCCCGTGACACCTACCAGACCACTCACAGTAATACAGCCTACCACAACAGAAGGACCCACATACACAGCTCTGGTGACCAGAGGTAAGCACACTACTGTCACAGGATGGCTCCTAAAAAAGACCACTTCTCTAAGACCAGGAAAGAAACCAAGCTACCAAATATATGAAAATAAAAACAGCAAAGCAGGCAAAATGAGGTGACAGAAGAATATGCTCCAAATGAAGGAACAAGATTAAATCTCCAGGAGAACTGAGTGAGTGGAGATAAGCAATCTACTCAATAAAGAGTTCAAGATAATGATCGTAAAGATGTTCAAGGAACTCAGGAGAAGACTGGATGAAGAGTGTCAGAAGTTAGAGGTTTTTAACACAGAGTTGGAGAATATAAAAAGAACCAAACAGAGCTGAAAATACAGTAAATGAAATAAAAAATACACTAAAAGGCAGCAACAGTAGATTAGATGATACGGAGGGATGGATCAGCAAGCTGGAAGACAGAGTAGTGAAAATCACTCAAGCTAAAAAGAAAAAAAAAAGAAAGAAAGAAATGAAGACAGCTTGAAAAACCTCTCAGACAATATACTAACATTCACATTGTAGGGGTCCCAGAAGAAAAAGTGGGAAAAAGAGACAGAGAACATATTTCAAGATATAATACTGGAAAACTTACCTAACCTGGAAAAGAAAAGAAACATTCAGGCCCAGGAAACAGAGAGATCCCAAAAGGATCAATCCAAAGAGGATGACAAGGAAACACACTGTAATTAAAATGGCAAAAACTAAAGATAAAGAAGAAAGAATATTAAAAATAAGCAATGTAAAAGCAAAAAGTTACAGATGAACTCCCATAAGGTTGTTCAGTAGAATTCTGAAGGCCGGAGGGAGTGGCACAATATATTTAAAATGATAAAATGGAAAAACCTATAACCAAGAATACTTTACCTCTCAAGGCTTTCATTCAGATTTGATAGAGAAATATGAAGTGTTCAGTTCAGTTCAGTTGACTCGCTCAGTCGTGTCCGACTCTTTGCAACCCCATGAATCGCAGCATGCCAGGCCTCTCTGTCCATCACCATCTCCCGGAGTTCACTTTTACTGACAAGCAAAAGCTAACTAAGAGTTCAGCACCACCAAACCAGCATTATAGAAACATCTAGCATGGTTAAGAACCCACCTTCCAATGCAAGGGATGTGGGTTCAATCCCTAGTCAGAGAACCAAGATTCCACATGCTACAAGACAATTAAACCTGCACACCACAACTAGAGAGAAACTCACGTGACCCAACTAGAGAAGCCCACTCTGCAACCTAGAGCCCACACGCCACACTGAAGATCCCCTGTACCAAACAAAGACCCAATGCAGTCACATGAATAAATTTTTTTAATGTTTCTTAAAGAAATGTTTAGGTAACTTCTCTAAGTAAAAAGAAAATCCACCACTAGAAATACCAAAAACTATAAAAGGGGCTTCCCTGGTGGCTCAGTGGTAAAGAATCTGCCCGGCCAACACAGGAAAAATGGGTTCAACCCCTGATTTGGGAACCCGCAACCAGTGAAGCCCACGTGCCTGAGAGCCCACACTCTATGACAAGAGAAGACACCACAATAAGAAGCTTGTGCACTGCAAGCAGAGAGTAGTCCCTGCTAGATACAGCTAGAGAAAAGCCCAGGCAGCAGTGAAGACCTAGCACAATCAAAGATAAATGAAATTTAAAAAAAGAAAATTACAAGAGGCAAAATCTCATTGGTAAGTGTAATAAACCAACCATATATAAAGCTAGTAGGAAAGTTAAAAGACGAAAGTCATCTATATCCGCAGTAAGTAGTTAAGGTAAACACAAGGATGTAATAGAATATGATTTCAAAACCAGCAAACATGGCGGGGGGAGAGTAAAAATGCAGGGTTGTTAAGCAACTTAAAAATAATCATACACACACACACACACACACACACACACACACACACACGTGGTTGTTGTTTAGAAGCTAAGTCATCTCCAGCCTTTTTGTAATCCCAGGCTCCTCTGTCCATAAGACTTCCCAGGCAGGAATACTGGAGTGGCTTGCCATTTCCTTCTCCACAGATCTTCTTGACCCAGGGATCAAACCCATGTCTTCTACAGTGGCAGGTGGACTCTACCACTGAGCCACCAGGGAAGCCCATATAGACATATAACTATGTAAAAACTTCATGGTAACCACAAATCAAAAATCTGTAATAAACACACCATAATAATAAAGAGAAAGGAATTCAAACAGAACTCTAAAGATAGCCATCAAATTAAAATGTAAAAGACCAAAAGGATGATTTCATTGATATTTGGAATCTAAAAAACAAAACAAAGAATAAATAAAACATAATTATAGATACAGAGAACAAATAAGTGATTTCCAGAGGGAAGAGGAGTTGGGGGAGGAAAGAGATAGGTAAGGGAGATTAAGAGGTACAAACTTTCAGCTGTAAAATAAATGAGTCGCTGGTATGAAATGTATAATCTGGGGAATATATTCATCAATTAAGAAATATCTTTGTATGGTGATAAATCGTAAGTAGACTTAGCATGGTGATCATTTTGAAATATATAGAAATATTAAGTCACTATGATGGGTAACTGGAACTAACATAGTGTTGTAGGTCAATTGTACTTCAAAAACAAACTCATAGAAAAAGAGGTCAACTTTGTGGTAACCAAGGCAGGAAGGGGAAGGAGGGAGAACTAGATGAAAGTAATCAAAAGGTACAGATTTGTAGCTATAAGATAATTAAGTACTAGTGATGTAATATACAACATGAAAAATTTAATTAATGATGTTTTATGCAATGGTACCCCACTCCAGTACTCCTGCCTAGGAAATCCCATGGGCGGAGGAGCCTGGCAGGCTGCAGTCCATGGGGTCGCAAAGAGTCAAACACGACTGAGAGACTTCACTTTTACTTTTCACTTTCATGCATTGGAGAAGGAAATGGCTACCCACTCCAGTGTTCTTGCCTGGAGAATCCCAGGCTGAAGTGACTGAAGTGACTTAGCATGTTACGTATGAAAGTTGTAAGAAAGCAAATCTTGAGAACTCTGATCTAGAGGAAAAACTTTTTCTGTTTCTTTAATTTTGTGTCTACATGAGGTGATGAGAGTGAAAGTGTTAGTCACTCAGTTGTGTTTGACTCTTTGTGACCCCAAGTACCGCAGCCCTCCAGGCTCCTCTGTCCATGGGATTTTTCCAGGCAAGAAATACTGGAGTAGTTGTCATTTCCTTCTCCAAGAGATCTTCCTGACCCAGGGATCAAACCTGGGTCTCCTGCATTGCAGGCTGATTCTTTACCATGCAAGCCACCAGGGAAGCCCAAACCAAACATGAGATGATGGGTGTTCACTAAACTTACTGTGATAATCATTTCATGATGTATGTAAATCAAATCATTATGCTGTGCACCTTAAACTTACATAGTGCTGTACATCAATTATGTCTCAATAAAACTGAAGAAAAAAAGAAACGAAAGCAAGGTCTCAAAGAGACCATTGCACACCCATATTCACAGCAGCATTATTCACAACAGCCAGAAGATGGAAGCAACTCAAGTGAACCAATAAGCAAAATGTGAAATATACATACAGTGGAATATTACTCAGCCTTGAAAAGGAACAAAATTCTAATACATATGGACCTTATGCTAAGCAAAATAAGCCATGCACAAAAGGACAAACACTCTATAATTTATTTATGTTAGGTACCTAGAAGAGTCAAATTTAGAAACAAAAAGTAGAACTGTGGTTGCCAAGCACCATGGGAAGGGAGGAACGGGGAGGAGTTGTTTAATGGGTATTGAGTTTCCGTTTTGCAAGATAAGAAGAGTTCTCGAGACTGGTTGCACAACAATGTGCATATGTTTAGAACTACTGTACACTCATAAAATGTTAAGGTGATAAATTCTTCTCTGTGTATTTTACCACAAATAAAAAAAGAGAGAACTAATCAAAATAGATCTTAACCTGCTAAATATATTGAATTCAAACACTCTGCTTCTTTTCTCTTCTTTCAAAAACTAATTCAAGCTTTATTGGTGATCTCTGTTGAAAAAAACTGATGTGCCATAGACAATAAACAAGTTCATTGCTCTGATCAATTTCATACAACTGAAGAACCTAATATATTGGGGGTAGCTAATGTACACGTGAAGATATAGAAAGTATAGACACACCTCATTTAATTGAGTTTCACTTTTTTTTTAAACAGTATTTTATTTCTTTATTATTTTGGCTATGCTGGTCTTCACTTTCTCTAGTCTCAGTGAGCAAGGCCTACTCTTTAGTTGTGGCACGCAGGCTTTTCATTACAGTGGCATCTCCTGTTGCAGAGCATGGGCTGTAGGGCACGCAGGTTTCAGTAGCTGTGGCATATGGGATCATTAGTTGCAATTCCAGGCTCTAGAATACAGGCTCAATAGTTGCGGCCCAGGGGCTTAGTTGCTTCGTGGCATGTGGGATCTTCCCAAATTAGGGAACAAACCCATGTCTCTCGCACTGGCAGGTGAATTCATTACCACTGAGACACCAGGGAAGTCCCCATTTTTTCATTATTATACTTGTTATGGCAATCTCGGATCAGCAATCTTTGCTGTTAATATTATTTGGGGGCATCACAAATCGTGCCCATGTAACACAACAAATTTCATAAACATTGCTCTGTTCTGACCAATCCACCAACCAGCTGTTTCCCCATCTCCCTCTTCTAAAGCTTCCCTATTCCCTGAGACACAACAATATTGAAATTAAAAACCCTACACTGGCCTCTAAGTGTTCAAATGAAAGGAAGAGTCACATGTCTCTCTCACTTTAAATCAGAAGCTAGAAATGATTAAGCTTAGTGAGGAAGGAATGTCAAGAGCCAAGGCAAGCTGAAAGCTGTGACTTAGGCAGGAAACAGTTGGTCAAGTTGTTAATGCAAAGGAAAAGTTCTTGAAGGAAATCAGAAATGCTACTCCAGTGACACATGAATGATAAGAGAGTGAAACAGCCTTACTGCTGATATGGAGAAAGTGTTTGTGGTCTGGGTAGAAGATCAAACCAGCCACAACATACTCTTAAACCAAAACCTACGCCAGAGCAAGGCCCTAACTCTACTCTATTCTGTGAAGGCCAAGAGAAGTAAGGAAGCTGTAGAGGAAAAGTTTGAAGCTAACAGAGGTTGGTTCACGAGGTTTGAAGAAAGAAGTCATCTCCGTGACACAGAAACACAAGTGAAGTAGCAAATGCTGATGTAGAAGGTACAGCAAGTTATTCAGAAGAAGTGGCTAAGACAGTTAATAAAGGTGGCTATACTAAGCAACAGATTTTCAATGTAGACAAAATAGCCTGCTATTAGAAGAAAATGACATCTAGGACTTTCATAGCTGGAGAGAAGTCAAAGTCCAGCTTCAAAACAGAGCCTGACTCTCTTGTTAGGGGCTAATGCTGTTAACAAACCAAATTCAACCTGTATAACAGGCAGCAAAGCCAATCTAATGACACCAAGCTGTGGTGAAGAAAAGTACAGCACTTGTTACACGGCACCAAGCAAGAACAGGTAGCTCATGCTCAAAAGACCCAAATTCCCTGATGGCTTTCAGGCAAGGGTTTTTAAAGGCAACATTAGAATTGAGGGTTGCAGAGTGCATATCAGCTTACGGACTTTTTTTCCGATTGGTCGATGATGAGGTAACAGGATGACATTTTAGAAATTTTAATCATCAACCTTCTGGTTCCAACCAGTCTAGGGTCTGTGAAAAATTCTTAAAAAGATGGGACTAACAGACCACCTTACCTGCTTCCTGAGAAATCTGTATGCAGGTCAGGAAGCAACAGTTAGAACTGGACATGGAACAACAGATTGGGTCCAAATTGGGAAAGGAGGATGTCAAGGCTTTATATTGTCACCCTGCTTATTTACCTTATATGCAGAGTACACTGTGAGAAATACTGGGCAGAATGAAGCACAAGCTGAAATCAACATTACCGGCAGAAATAAAAATAACCTCAGATACGCAGATGACAATACTCTTATGGCAGAAAGCAAAGAAGAACTAAACAATCTATTGATGAAAGTGAAAAAGGAGTGAAAAAGCTGGCTTTAAACTCTCAACATTCAAAAACACTAAGATCATGGCATCTAGTCCCATCACTTCATGGCAAATAGATACGGAAACAGTGGAAATAGTGACAGACTTTATTTTCTTAGGCTCCAAAATCACTGCAGATGGTGACTGCAGCCATAAAATCAAAAGACACTTCCTCCCTGGAAAAAAGCTATGACAAATCTAGACAGCATATTAAAAAGCAGAGACATTACTTTGCCAACAAAGGTCCATCTAGTCAAAGCTATGGTTTTTCCAGTAGTCATGTACAGATGCGAGAGTTGGACTATAAAGAAAGCTGAGGGACAAAGAATTGATGCTTTTGAACTGTGGTGTTGGAGAAGACTCTTGAGAGTCCCTTGAACTCCAAAGGAGATCAAATCAGTCAATCCTGAAGGAAATCAGTCCTGAATATTCATTGGAAGGACTCATGGTAAAACTGAAACTCCAATAGTTTTGGCCACCTGATGCAAAGAACTGACTCATTGGGAAAGACCCTGATACAAGGAAAGATTGAGGGAAGGAGAAGTGGGCGACAGAGGATGAGATAGCGTCAGCAGCTCGACGGACATCAGTTTGAGCAAGGTCTGGGAGCTGGTGATGGACAGGTTAGCCTGGTGTGCTGCAGTCCATGGGGTTGCAAAGAGTCAGACATGACTGAGCGACAGAACTGAACTGCATCTAAGGTCTAGTGCTTATGGTTAGTATACAGTCACCATCCTATATCTGGGTGGGGATTTTAGTTTCTGCAGAACAACTCAAAGATATGTGTCATATTGTTACGTATATCCCTTTAGGAGGAACTAAGAGTCCCGTGGTTCTGTTTTATCACTGAACTATAGTTTAAGCTATCATTACTTTTTTTGCTTGATTGCTTTTCCTTTGTTTCTGCATTTCCTCACTTCTCTAATTAGTAACTACTTGAGTCTGCTCTGTGGAATTCTGCCTCCTAGGGAAGGCCTAGGAGACTAAAATGTTTTCTACAAACAAGAAATAGGGGTTATGGAGGGGCTTTTGTACTTGGTAAGGCCCCACAGGGTCCTGCTCAGTTTCAATATGGTCGGTGACTTTAAGTCAAAACCAACAATCATTTACTGTTTCAAAAACCTTAGGGCCCTCATGAATTATGCTAAGTCTACTCTGTCTATATTCTATAAATGGAACAACAAATGGACAGAAATGGTAGGGACCTAACAAAGAGAAGATATTAAGAAGAATACAAAGAAGAATTATACAAAAAAGCTCTTAATGGCCAGGATAAACACAATGGTGTGATCAATTCCCTAGAGCCAGACATCCTGCAGTGCAAAGTCAAGTGGGCCTTAAGAACCCATCACAACAAACAAAGCTAGTAGAGGCGATGGAATTTCAGCTGTTTCAAATCCTGAAAGATGATGCTGTTAAAGTTCTACACTCAATACGTCAGCAAATTTGGAAAACTCAGCAGTGGCCACAGGACTGGAGAAGGTCAGTTTTCATTCCAATCCCAAAGAAGGGCAATGCCAAAGAATGTTCAAACTATCACACAATTGCACTCATTTCATATGCTAGCAAGGTAATGCTCAAAATCCTTCAAGCTACGCTTCAACAGTATGTGAACTGAAAACTTCCAGATGTACAAGCTGGAAGTGAAAAAGGCAGAGGAACCAGAGATCAAATTGTCAACATTTGTTGGAACACAGAAAATGAGTTCCAGAAAAACATCCACTTCTGCTTCACAGACTACACTAAAGCCTTTGACTGTGTGGATCACAACAAACTGTGGAAAATACTTAAAAGAGATGGGAATACCGGACCACCTTACCTGTCTCCCGAGAAACCTGTATGCAGGACAAGAAGTAACACTTAGAACTGGACATGGAACAACGCAGTAGTTCAAACTTGAGAAAGGAGAACATCAAGGCTGTATATTGTCACCTTGTTTATTTAACTTATAGCAGAGTACATCATGCAAAATGCCAGGCTGGATGAAGCACAAGCTGGAATCAAGATTGCCAGGAGAAATATCTATAACCTCAGATATGCAGATGACCACTCTTATGGCAGAAAGCAAAGAGGAACCAAACAGCCTCTTGATGAGGGTGAAATAGGAAAGCAAAAAAGCTGGCTTAAAACTCAACATTCAAAAACTAAGATCATGGCATCTAGTCCCATCACTTCATGGCAAATAGATATGGGGAAGCAATGGAAACAGTGACAGATTTTATTTTCTTGGGCTTCAACAAAATCACTGTGGATGGTGACAGCAGCCATGAAATTAAAAGATGCTTGCTCCTTGAAAGAAAAGCTAAGACAAATCTAGACAGCATATTGAAAAGCAGAGACATTACTTTGCCAACAAAGGTCAACAAATAGTCAAAGCTATTGTTTTTCCAATAGTCACATACAGATGTGAGAGCCAGATCATAAAGAAGGCTGAGTGCTAAAGAACTGATGCTTTTGAACCGGACTGTGGTGTTGGCAAAGACTCTTGAGAGTCCCTTGGACAGCAAGGAGATCAAACCAGTCAATCTTAAAGGAAATCAACCCAGAATATTCATTGGAAGGACTGATGCTGAAGCTCTAATACTTTGGCCACCTGATGCGAAGGGCTGACTCATTGGAAAAGACCCTGATTGGGAAAGACTGAAGGCAGGAGGAGAAGAAGGGGACAACAGAGGATGACATGGGATCATATCACCAACTCAACGGACATGAGTTTGAGCAAATTCCAGGAGAGGGTAAAGGACAGGGAAGCCTGACGTGTTGCAGTCCATGGAGTCACAAAGAGCTGGACACAACTGAGCAAGTGAACAACAGTACTCTGTGCTCTGTAAATGGAACAACAGAGCCTGGATGACAGCACATTTGTTTACATGGTTTACTGAATATTTTAAGTCCTGTGTTGAGACCTATAACTCAGAAAAAAAGATTGTTTTGAAAATATTGCTGTTCATTGACAATGTACCTGGTCAGCTAAGAGTTATAATGGAGATAGACCAAATTAATGTTGTTTTCATGCTTGCTAACACAACATCCATTCTGTAGCTCATGAATCAAGGAGAAATTTTGACTTTCAGGTCTTATTAAAACAGGAGGGAAGAAAATAACCTCTAAAAGTATGACATAGCCCTTGAGGATAAGACACAAACTGGTCAGAACCAGCTAGGTCCAAGATGCAGAAGATTTGATTTTCATGAATCTTGAGCCTCATTATATGCTCACTGCAATATTAATACATTAGCATCTAAATGACACACCTACAGTATCATTGGTGTCATGACACTCTGGAAGCTAACCATAAAAGGTCAAAAAGTGAGCAATGGCCCAATTCCTGGAAATCTCTGCCCCTTCCCCAAAATCCTCCCACTCCTTAAAACTAACCGCACACTCTATCTGTGTAGATAGAGTGTTTCTCCTAAGGCCATTCTCACCTTTTGAGATAGATTGTAGTCTGTCTATGGACTATGTATCTAGATAAATCCACTTCCTATCTATCACTCTGTCCCTCACTGAATTCTTTCTGCAATGAGACATAGAGAACCTGAGCTTCATTAAGTTCTGAGACCAGGCATGTGGTCTCAATTAAAAGACAGTGGGATCAGTCTCAATCTAGGTGTGCAGTTTCATTATTATTTAAGAAACACATTTTGTAAAGCCATAGCTGCCATGCTGCTTGCATTGCTGGTTAAGGGATAGAATTTCTGTCATGTGGGAGGCCCAGGTTTGATTCAGAATGTACTGCACATCCCTTTAGGGCTTCTTGAGGGCTCAGCAGTAAAGAATCCACGTGCAATGCAAGAGATGCAGGAGATGCAGGCTCAGTCTCTGGGTCAGGAAGATCCCCTGGAGGAAGAAATAGCAACCCACTCCAGTATTCTTGCCTGAGAAATCCCATGGACAGAGGAGCCTGGCAAGCTACAATCCAAAGGGTCGCAAAGAGTCAGACATGACTGAGCACGCACACACATAGCTGCTATAGATAGTAATTCCTCTAATAGATCTGGACAAAGTCAAGTGAAAACCTAGAAAGCACACTCATTCTAAATGCCATTAAGAATATTTGTGAGGAATTCTTTGGTGATCCACTGGTTAGGACTCTCATTGCCAAGGGCCTGGGTTTGATCCCTGGTCGGGGAACTAAAATCCCACAAGCCATGAGGCATGATCAATAATAATAATAATATTTGTGATTCATGGGAACAGGTCAAATACCAGGAGTTTGGAAGAGGTTTATTCCAGCCTTCATGGATGACTTTGAGGGATTCATGATAAAATTTGAACAGATAAGGAGTTACTTCTACAGATAAGCAAAGAATGTGGTTTTTTGAGATGGAATCTACTCCAAGTGAACATGCTATGAAGACTGCGGAAATGACAGCAAAGATTTAGAATACTGCACAAACTTAGTTGATAAAATACTGGCAGGTTTTGAGAGGACTGACTCCAATTTTGAAATAAATTCTACTGTGGGTAAAATGCTATCAAAACAGCATTGCATAGTACAGAGAAGTCATTTGTAAAAGGAATGGTCACTTCATGTGGCAAAGTTCATTGCTCTCTTATTTTAAGAAGCTATCACTACTGCCCTAAGCTTTAGCAACCATCACCTCGACGGCCTGAAGGCTCACTCTGCAGCAGACCCTCCAACAGCAGAAAGATTACAACTCGCTGAAGGCTCAGGTGTTGGTTAGCATTTTTAGCAATAAAGTATTTTTTAACTAAGATATGTATATTTGGGGGCATTTCTTGGTGGTCCAGGGTTAGGACTTTCACTGCCATGGTCCTGATTCAGTCCTTGGTCAGGGAACTAAGATCCCACAAGCCTGAGAGTAGAGTTAAAAGAAGTGTACTTTTTAGATATAACGCTATTTCATACTTAGGAGACTACAGTATACCGTGTATATTTACAGTATATTATACAGTATATCATATAGTAAATTATATTTACTCATATCCATTGGCATACAAAAATTCAGTTGACCCACTTTATTGCAGTATTGTTTTTATTGTGGTGCTCTGGAACCAAACTGCCTATAATAAATATCATTACTAAGATTTACTGAAAAAAATAACGATTTAACCTAAAGATATGCAGTCCCCAATACTAAGATGAGAGCTTAAAAAGAAATAATTATTATTATTCATATTTAATACAAAGTTTGAAATCTGCATTAAATTGTATTAGCCCAATTCCTGAGGTTTATTTAGAAAGGGTGGAGATAAGGAAACTATAATTAAAAAACTAAGATATAATCCTTCAGAGGAAGTATGTGCTTCATAGGGTTATTATAAAGAATAAATGAATCACTGCATGTAAAGTTTGAGCAGAGTGGCTGATACATGGTATTGCTCAACAGAAGTTATTGTTGGAGAAAACCTTCTCTTTTTTCTCATGCCCCTCTTTTTCCCTCTTAAGCCAACATCATCAAAATTAGTTTGACTGTATTTAACACAAACATGTACAAAATTTAAAACATGGGTTTGGGTGGACTTCGGGAGTTGGTGATGGACAGGGAGGCCTGTCGTGCTGCAGTTCATGGGGTCGCAAATAGTTGGACACGACTGAGCGACTGAACTGAACTGATGCAGTTCACAAAGTGATTTTTACAATCACTATAACTTAATACTTACAACAGTTCAATGAAGAAACAAAGGAAAACTAAAATTTGAGTGCCTA
The DNA here is from genome assembly GCA_917880005.1 of Nanger dama. Lineage (NCBI taxonomy): Eukaryota > Metazoa > Chordata > Mammalia > Artiodactyla > Bovidae > Nanger > Nanger dama. The sequence continues at coordinate 16,105,804 of CAKJTW010000028.1, read as the reverse complement.
TTACATGACAGCTACTATACTGAGAATTAACATGTAGTATTTCACTTAATTTGTTCAGGTAGGTTATTATTATCCTAATTTCACAGATATGAGAATTAAGGTTCAGAAATACTTAGTAATTTGACCATCTTCACACAGCAGCATTAAATTGAAGGGCTGAGATTTGAATTCTGTCTAGCTCCAAAGTTCATACTCTTATCACTAAAAACTATTTCCAGCCCTATAAGAGTTTCTCATTCTCTTATTCAATTATTCTTTCATTCACTCCTTCACTCAATCAAACAAGTCAACAGTGCCGGCACACTGCTATAAGCTACTGATATAAAAATTAATAAAACAGCATCTGCCCTCATAGCCTAGAGGGTGTGTATGCCTGATGGAGAGATGGACGAACACAAATCAACCAGAATACAATTAAGTAAGAATTCAATAATAGTAATATAAGCCGAATGCTACTGAAATATGGAGGGTAAATATTAGCTTGGAGGAATAAGAAAAAGTACCATAGAAGAAATAGTTTCACCTGAAATTTTTAAAACATGTGATTACACCTTGATAAAGAGCATCTACACAAAAGCCTGAAGCTAACACCATACTTAAAGGTGAAATAATACTGCCCCCTAAGGCTAGGAAATACACATCGAGGCTGTATATTGTCACCCTGCTTATTCAAAATATGTGCAGAATACAGCATGGGAAATGCCAGGCTGGATGAATCACAAGCTGGAATCAAGATTACCAGGAGATATATCAACAACCTCAGATATGCACATGATACCACCCTAATGGAAAAAGTGAAGAGGAACTAAAGAGACTCTTGGTGACAATGAAAGAGGAAAAGTAAAAAGCTGGCTTTAAACTCAACATTCAAAAAGAACTAAGATCATGGCATTCAGTCCCATCACTTCATGGCAAATAGAAGCAGAAAAAGTGGAAACAGTGACAGATTTTATTTTCTTGCATTCCCAAATCACTGCAGACAGTGAATATAGCCGTGAAATTAAAAGATGCTTGCTCCTCGAAAGGAAAGCTTTGACAAAACTAGGCAGTGCATTAAAAAGCAGAGACATCACTTTGACAATAAAGGTCCATACAGTCAAAGCTACGGTTTTCCCAGCAGTCATGTACAGATGTGAGAGCTGGCTGACTGCTGAAGAAATGATGCTTTTGAACCGCGGTGCTAGAAAAGACTCAAGAGTTCCTTGGACTGCAAGGAGATCAAACCAGTCAATCCTGAAGGAAATCAACTCTGAATATTCTTTGGAAGGACTGATACTGAAGATGAAACTCCACTATATTGACCATCTGAAGCGAACAGCAGACTCATTGGAAAAGACCCTGATGCTGGGAAAGACTGAAGGCAAAAGAAGGGGGCGGCAGAGGATGAAAAGATTAAATAGCATCACCAACTCAATGGACGTGAATTTGAGCAAACTCCAGGAGATAGCAAAGGGCAGGGAAGCATGGAATGCTGCAGTCTATGGGATCGCAAAGAGTCAGAGATAACTTAGTGATTGAACAACAAGAAACAGGAACAAAGCAAGGAGGTCTGCTGTCATTATATTTAATATCAGCAGTTCTAGGCACTGTAATGAGCAAGAAGAGGAATACAACATATACAGATTGGAAAGGGAGAAATAAAACTCTATTTGCAAATGACATAATGTCTATATAGACAATCCCAAGGAATATACAAAAACACTCCTGAAAGTACTAATGTCACAGGATATAAGATCAACACACAAAAATCAATCAATTTCTATATACAGTTGACCCTTGAACAACACAGGGGTTAGGGAAGCAGACACCCTGAGCAGTGGAAAATCCCTACATAACTTTACAGTCACCGCCAGCATCCATGGCTCCATACCCTCCCACTCAACCGAAGGAAGAGTATGTAATATTACAGTATGAATTTTTTTCTAAAAATCCATATATAAGTGGACCTGTAGCGTTCAAACCTGTGTTGTTTAAGGGTCAATTGTACATCAACCTTTTCAGCACATCAACAAAAGATGTGCTGAAATCAAAATTAAAAACATATTACCATTTACAATCACTCTAAAAATTAAATACTTAAGTATATACACTTACCAAAAGCATGTACAGGGTCTGTATGCTAAAAGTTAAAAAATGCTGAAAGAAAGAGATTAAAGAAGACATAAATAAGCAGGCTTGTTCATTGACTGGAAGACTCAACATGATAAAAATGTCAATTCTCCCCAAATTAATATATAAGTTTAATGCAATTCCTATCAAAATCCTAGTAAGGCTTTTTGAAGACTGAAACAAATTTATTCTAAAATTTACATGGACAGGTACAGACTCTAAAACTGCTGAAACAATCTTGATAAAGAATAATAAGTGGAAGGAATTATTCTACCCAATATCAAGCTTATTACAAAGCTCTAGTCTTCAAGAGTGTGATACTGATACATAGATTAATGGAACAGAATAGAGAACCCCAAATTTAGGACCTACATAAATATTCTTAGGGCTTCCCAGGTGGCTCAGTGGTAAAAGAATCCACCTGCCAATCAAGGAGATACAGTTTGATTTTTATAAAAATGAAAAAACAATTTAAAGGAAAAAGAAAAATCTTTTCAACAAATAGTGCTAGAGCAACTAAAAAGAAATTAATTAAATTTAAACTTCATACTTAATATAAATATTAAATCAAAATTATCAAGAATTTAAATGTAAAATATAAAACTCTTAGAAAAAAATATAGAAGAAAATCTTTGTGATCTAGAGTCAGGCAAAGAGTTCTTAGACTTGACACCAAAACCTTGATTCCTAAAGGAAAAATCAATAAATTGGATCTCATCAAAATTAAAAACTTTTGTACAATAAAAGCCCAGGGGAAAGAATGGAAAGAAAAGCTACAGACAGACTGGGAGAAATTATTTGCAAACCACATAATCAACAAAGAACTAGCACTCTGAGTATACAAAGATCTATCAAAACTCAACAGTAAAAAATCAAACTATACAATCAGAAATAAGTACAAGACAAAAGATCCTTCACCAAAAAGGGTATACAGTTGGCAAACAAACATGTGAAAAGATGTTTAACATGTTTAAAGATGTTTAACAGCCGCTGCTGCTGCTGCTAAGTCGCTTCAGTCAGGTCTGACTCTGTGCGACCCCATAGATGGAAGCCCACCAGGCTCCACTGTCCCTGGGATTCTCCAGGCAAGAACACTGGAGTGGGTTGCCATTTCCTTCTGCAATGCATGAAAGTGAAAAGTGAAATCACTCAGTCGTGTCCGACTCTTAGCGACCCCATGGACTGCAGCCCACCAGGCTCCTCCATCCATGGGATTTTCCAGGCAACAGTACTGGAGTGGACTGCCATTCCCTTCTCTGTTAACAGCCACTTCTGCTGCTGCTGAGTCACTTCAGTCGTGTCCGACTCTATGCAACCTCAGAGACGGCAGCCCATCAGCCATTAAGGAAACGTAAATCGAAACCACAAAGCATCTATCATCTATCAGAATAGCTAAAATAAAAAGTAGTGACAACACCAAATACCCAAAAGTGTGCAAAGAAACCGGATCACTGGTAACACTGCTGATGGGAATGTAAAATTTATTTTACTGCCACTCTGAAAAACAGACAGTTTCTTAAAAAACTAATCATGCAACTACCATACAATCCAACAATTATATTCCTGGACATATACCCCAGAGAAATGGAATCATGTTTATATAAAACTTGTACACAAATGCTCATAGCAGCTTTGTAACAGCCCAAAACTGGAATCAGCCCAGATGTCTTTGAACAGGTGAATGTTTAAACAAATGGTGGTATAGGCATATCAGAGAATAATTCTCAGCAATAAAAAGGAAACAAAATATTGATACATGCAACAACCTGAATGAATCTCCAGGAAATAATGCTGAGTGGAAAAAAAAGGGACAAGCCCCCAAATTATATAGTATAGGATTCTATCTGAGGCTTCCTGGGTAGCTCAGCTGGTAAAGAACCCACCTGCAATGCAAGAGACCCTGGTTCGATTCCTGGGTTGAGAAGATCCCCTGAAGAAGGGATAGGCTACCCACTCTAGTATTTGGGGGCTTCCCTGGTGGTTCAGACGGTAAAGAATTTGACTGCAGTGTGGGAGACCTGGGTTCGATCTGTGGGTTGAGAAGATCCCCTGGAGGATGGCATGGCAACACACTCCAGTATTCTTGCCTGGAGAATCCCATGGACAGAAGAGCCTGGCAGGCTACAGTCTATGGGGTCACAAAGAGTCGGACATGACTGACTGACTAAACACAGCACAGCACAGGATTCTATTTATAAACCATGCGGGATCTTACTTCCCCAACCAGGGGAACTAGATAATGTTGGGAACTAGAATCTGAACAAGTTTAGTGCTGTAGGCTCAAACAGCAGGTTCACCGTCATCAATGCCACTAGAAACAGGTTTCGATCAATGTGTCAGTCACAGGTAAAAAACAGCACTGGGCAAAGTCAGGGTAACAGAAGAGTTTTTGACTTGTTGGGGAATACAGAGCAGTTTAGACTGGCTAAAATAATAAGACAGTGGAAATCTAACTAGAAATCAAACTAGAATCACAGGTCACTCTTTGATAGTCCATAGAACATCACTGAACACTGTTGAACAGGAAAGTGACAAAAAGCAAAGTACAGCTCTTGACTCAGTTTTTTTAAACTGGCTGATATTCAGTGAAGCTCAAGGAAAGCCAATACACTGCCAAGACTGGTGGGACACTGGAGGCTCCCAGGTGCAAAATTTAAGGAGGCCCTCACTCTCAAGTAGGGTTGTACTTACACAACCCTAAGAGTGAGTACCTCCTTAAATTTTGCACTTCCATAACCCCTAGTATTCTTATTTTGTGAGCTAAGGACCTCATTTGCCTCATTCATAATAGCCAAAAGTAGAAACAATCCAAATGGATAAAAAAGAATGTGCTTTAATCATATAAGGGAAGACAGAATATTTTTGGTGATAAAAAGAATGAAATACTAATACATGCCACAACATGGATGAACCTTGAAAATACTATGCTGAATGAAAGAAGTCAGTCACAAAAGACTATATATTGATATTTTATGATTTCATTTGTATGAAATGTCCAGAATAGGTAAATCTACAGAGATAGAGGTAAATTAGTAGCTCCTAAGGGAAGGAGAGTTTGAGATGGAGAATAACTGCCTATGGATATACAGTTTCTTTGGGGGGTGATAAAAATGTAATAAAATTGACTGAAGTGACAGTTGCATAATTATGAACATATAGTTACTTTTGAATTATACACTTTAAATGAGTGAATTGTATGACATGTGAGTTATATCTTAATAAAATTTGTTTTTAAAGCAGATGTTTAGCAACTATCTGTTGATATAAAGCATAAAAGGATGAAAGTCATTGTGAAATAAGAACTCTAAATTGAATTTTTAAAAGTAGTTGTTGATTCTTTTCATGAGTTGCTAAGAGGAAGCACAGGAAAAACAACTCCAAATCAGACTTCTATACTTTGGCCAATTAAAGTCATAATCAGAGTTTGGTTCACAAAGATTTCCTACTCAAAATAACTTGCTAGTAGGCCAATTTGTGACTTAAACAGTGGTCTTGACTTATAAAGCATATTCATGTATGTGTCTGCTATAAACCATCAATTTAAAAAGATAAACAACTTACAAATATACTATATGGCACTGTCTCCAAAACAAAAATACATAGAATTCGGATAGGCTTTTCTATAGATATATTCTCTAAGGGGAAAGACTTAAAACTGAACCACAAACTGAATTCTGCTTTCCCACTAATTCTCAGTAAACATTTTTTAAAAGTGTTCATATTTTTAATATTGATAAACCAACTTAAACACTTTAGTGAAGATGTGATCAAATCAGTGACTGACTTGGCATTAATCTGATACTATTTTACTCAGTATTCTTCTGGAACCACAGCAGCTAAATACTTGGGTGGCAACCCAAGACGGGCAGCTCATGGTGGAGAGGTCTGACAGAACGTGGTCCACTAGAGAAGGGAATGGCAAGCCACTTCAGTATTCTTGCCTTGAGAACCCCATGAACAGTATGAAAAGGCAATATGATAGGATACCAAAGAAGAACTCCCCAGGTCATTAGGTGCCCAATATGCTACTGGAGATCAGAGGAGAAATAACTCCAGAAAGAACGAAGGGATGGAGCCAAAGCAAAAACAATACCCAGCTGTGCATGTGACTAGTGATAGAAGCAAGATCCGATGCTGTAAAGAGCAATTTTGCATAGGATCCTGGAATGTCAGGTCCATGAATCAAGGCAAATTGGAAGTGGTCAAACAAGAGATGGCGAGGGTGAACGTCAACATTCTAGGAATCAGTGAACTAAAATGGACTGGATGGGTTAATTTAACTCAGATGACCATTGTATCTACTACTGTGGGCAGGAATCCCTCAGAAGAAATGGAGTAGCCATCATGGTCAACAAGAGTCCGAAATGCAGTACTTGGATGCAGTCTCAAAAATGACAGAATGATCTGTTTGTCTCCAAGGCAAACCATTCAATATCACAGTAATCCAAGTCTATGCCCCAACCAGTAACGCTGAAGAAGCTGAAGTCAAACAGTTTTATGAAGACCTACAAGATCTTTTAGAACTAACACCCAAAAAAGATGTCCTTTTCATTATAGGGGACTGGAATGCAAAAATAGAGAGAAACACCTGGAGTAACAAGCAAATTTGGCCTTGGAATGCGGAATGAAGCGGGGCAAAGACTAATAGAGTTTTGCCAAGAAAATGCACTGGTCATAGCAAACACCCTCTTCCAACAACACAAGAGAAGACTCTACACATGGACATCACCAGATGGTCAACACCGAAATCAGATTGATTATATTCTATGCAGCCAAAGATGGAGAAGCTCTATACAGTCAACAAAAACAAGACCAGGAGCTAACTGTGGCTCAGATCATGAACTCCTTATTACCAAATTCAGACTTAAATTGAAGAAAGTAGGGCAAACTGCTAGACCATTCAGGTATGACCTAAATCAAATCCCTTATGATTATACAGTGGAAGTGAGAAATAGATTTAAGGGCCTAGATCTGATAGATAAGAGTGCCTGATGAACTATGGAATAAGGTTCGTGACATTGTGCAGGAGACAGGGATCAAGACCATCCCCATGGAAAAGAAATGCAAAAAAGCAAAATGGCTGTCTGGGGAGGCCTTATAAATAGCTGTGAAAAGAAGAGAGGCGAAAAGCAAAGGAGAAAAGGAAAGATATAGGCATCTGAATGCAGAGTTCCAAAGAATAGCAAGAAGAGATAAGAAAGCCTTCCTCAGTGATCAATGCAAAGAAATAGAGGAAAAGAACAGAATGGGAAAACTAGAGATCTCTTCAAGAAAATTAGAGATACCAAGGGAACATTTCATGCAAAGATGGGCTCGATAAAGGACAGAAATGGTATGGACCTAACAGAAGCAGAAGATATTAAGAAAAGGTGGCAAGAATACATGGAAGAACTGTACAAAAAGATCTTCACGACCCAGATAGTCATGATGAGGTGATCACTAATCTAAAGCCAGACATCTTGGAATGTGAAGTCAAGTGGGCCTTAGAAAGCATCACTATGAACAAAGCTAGTGGAGGGGATGGAATTCCAGTGGAGCTGTTTCAAATCCTGAAAGATGATCCTGTGAAAGTGTTGCACTCAATATGCCAGCAAATTTGGAAAATTCAGCAGTGGCCACCGGACTGGAAAAGGTCAGTTTTCATTCCAATTCCAAAGAAAGGCAATGCCAAAGAATACTCAAACTACCACACAACTGCACTCATCTCACATGCTAGTAAAGTAATGCTCAAAATTCTCCAAGCCAGGCTTCAGCAATACGTGAACCGTGAACTTCCAGATGTTCAAGCTGGTTTTAGAAAAGGTAGAGGAACCAGAGATCAAATTGCCAACATCCGCTGGATCATGGAAAAAGCAAGACAGTTCCAGAAAAATATCTATTTCTGTTTTATTGACTATGCCAAAGCCTTTGACTGTGTGGATCACAATAAACTGTGGAAAATTCTGAAGGAGATGGGAATACCAGACCACCTGACCTGCCTCTTGAGAAATCTGTATGCAAGTCAGGAAGCAACAGTTAGAACTGGACATGGAACAAGAGACTGGTTCCAAATAGGAAAAGGAGTACGTCAAGGCTGTATATTGTCACCCTGCTTATTTAACTTATATGCAGAGTATATCATGACAAACACTGGGCTGGAAGAAGCACAAGCTGGAATCAAGATTGCTGCGAGAAATATCAATAACCTCAGATATGCAGATGACACCACCCTTATGGCACAAAGTGAAGAGGAGTTAAAAAGCTTCTTGATGAAAGTGAAAGAGAGTGAAAAAGTTGGCTTAAAGCTCAACATTCAGAAAATGAAGATCATGGCATCCGGTCCCATCACTTCATGGGAAATAGATGGGGAAACAGTGCAAACAGTGTCAGACTTTATTTTGGAGGGCTCCAAAATCACTGCAGATGGTGATTGCAGTCATGAAATTAAAAGACGCATACTCCTTGGAAGGAAAGTTATGACCAACCTAGATAGCATATTCAAAAGCAGAGACATTACTTTGCTGACTAAAGTCCGTCTAGTCAAGGCTATGGTTTTTCCTGTGGTCATGTATGGATGTGAGAGTTGGACTGTGAAGAAGGCTGAGTGCAGAAGAATTGATGCTTTTGAACTGTGGTGTTGGAGAAGACACTTGAGAGTCCCTTGGACTGGAAGGAGATCCAACCAGTCCATTCTGAAGGAGATCAACCCTGGGATTTCTTTGGAAGGAATGATGCTAGAGCTGAAACTCCGGTACTTTGGCCACCTCATGAGAAGAGTTGACTCATTGGAAAAGACTCTGATGCTGGGAGGGAGGGATTGGGGGCAGGAGGAGAAGGGGGACGACCGAGGATGAGATGGCTGGATGTCATCACGGACTCGATGGACATGAGTCTGAGTGAACTCTGGGAGATGGTGATGGACAGGGAGGCCTGGAGTGCTGTGATTCACGGGGTCGCAAAGAGTCGGACACGACTGAGCGACTGAACTGAACTGAAATACTTAAGTACTTTTTATGATTTTCCTAACTCCGTGCCCAGCCATTCCTCCTCTTTCCAATGCTCAGCAATGTATGCCTGGAAGATCCCTTTACTTAATACCCACAATTCCCAAATGTTTTCCCTAGCTTTTGCCCTCTCTCACCTTTTATTTGATGCCTTCACTTGCAGGTACACCCAAACTTTAACAGGACAGGGAATTATCTGCAGCTATCAGTAATGGAAAGGTTCTAGAATGGGATGGTAAGTTATATGTGAATAGCAATTCCTAGGTTTTTCTCTACCTTCTGTACTTGGCCATTTTCACACAGTCTTTAAGGCAGATATTCTACCTTGGTATCTCTACCTGTTCCTCTCAAGTGGTGCCCAACAGAACTTTCTGCACTAATGGAAACGTTCAATATCTTCACTGTATAATATAATAGACACATGTGACTACTGTGTATTTGAAATGTGGCTGGTACAACTGAAGGACTGAATTTTTACTTTAATTTTAAAAGCCACGTGCGGCTAGTGGTCTGCATATCGAACAGCACAGCTAGCCGAGATTCCTGCAGACTAAAGCTATTGCTGTAATGCTAAACCCCTTCACTGGTGTCCAGCCACCCAATCAGGATCCTGCTAGTCCTGTCTCCTGGAAGATGTTCCCTGCATCCCCCAACTTGATGAGATGACCCAACATAATGAATAAATGAGTCATCTGGAACCACAGTATGAGTATCTGCCTAATTTTCTATAGCTCCTATCACCTCAACTCCTGCTGCTTTGAGCTTGGGATTACCACCTTCCTTCAGGTACTGTACACGTGATCACTGTTTCTCAGACTTTAAGGTATTTATGAATCACCTTGAGATCTGGTTAAGATATAGGTTCTAATTTGGCATTTCTAACATGCTTGAAGGTGCTTCTATATGGTTTTAATCCTAGGTTCTTGGTTCTCTTACCCCCTGATTTGAATGGTGTTACTGATGGGGCAGCAGCAAACATTAATTCAGATCTCCTAAGTATAACAGTACGCTCTTCATCATCAAATATTTGTACCATGTAATACAGCTGCACAAAAATATCAATTCTGAGCAGTTGATGTTATTTGATGTGATATTCATTTTTTTTGAGCACACTGTTTTACAGAGGCGGCTACGACAATGAGCTAAAGATCACAATTATAATAACTGAACAACTGGAAAGGGAACCCAAAGCTCACGTTCTTTCTGCTATGCCAACCTTCTCCTCAATGCTTAACTCAGGAATGTCCACAGGTCAGGATTTCCCTTCAGAAGAGAGTCATGAAGGAACATTGCTCCTGAAAAGTTATCGCTTCTCCCCAGGCATAATAATAATCAGAAAACCCAGCTTCTTCCATATGTATGATTAAACATCAGACACCATTAATATTTATACATTCTATTGTAAATTTTCAACCTGATCAACTTTATTTAGCTATCCCCTCCCCAACTTTTTTGTTTTGGCCGAGTGGCATGGGAGATCTTAGTTCCTGACCAGGGATTAAAACCATGCCTCCTGCTGTGGAAATGCAGACTCTTAACCACTGGACTGCTAAGCAAGTCCTCAAAATCCAGAGGCCATTATGAAAAAAATGTGACTTGTATTTTTGTGTAAAAATGTGACTTGTATTTTTTGTGTAAAATACAAAAAATTTAGTATATCAATAGGCACTATAGATAATACAACACACTGGAGAAAATATGCCTAATAGATACTAAAATACAGATCTGTATCTATATACATATAATGAGTTCTTAGTTCTTGTTATCAATAGGTAAAAGAAAACAATTCAATTAAAAAATACATAAGGAACAGAATAAGCAGTTTCAAAAGACAGAAATATAAACAGCCCATCAAACAAAAAGATGCTCAAACTAAAAAATAATCTGAAAACTACAAATTAAAATGTAAAAATCGGGCTGTTACATTAGTAAAAATGTACAAGACTGATATCCAGTGTCAGAGGTACTTTCATAAACTGCTGGTGGAATAAAGAATGGCACATAGACTGTCTGAAAGGCAAACTGGCTGTATATTTCAAAACTAAAAACATGTAAACCTTTTAAACAACAATTTTAGGCACCTCTTCTAGAGGTATCATAGAACATTTGCACAAGAGACAAGAATATGGGATGTTCATTTCAGTGTTCCCAATAACTGCAAAAATCTGAGACAACTTAAATGTCCATAGATAAAGAAACAGTTAAATAGATTACATACATTCAAACTGAAATACAATCAGCTGTTAAAAAGTATGCACTGACAGGATGAGATTTCAAAAGCATATTGCTAACTTTAAAAAAGCTGCAGAAAAAATATCATTCCACTGACTTTAAAAAGATATATATAGACATAGAAATTATAAATAGAAATTGCATATAATGCATAGAAAAAGAACTGGAAAATTCATCAAACAGGACAGAACCTTTGTTTCTTGGCCTCCATATAAAGTTATTATTTTTAAAGAATGTCCTTTTTCTCTGTCTTCAAATTAAGTATATAGTTTAAACATCTGTAATATTTTTAAATGTTTTAAAAAAGACAAACAGGTCAACAACAAAATGTTTAATTTGCAGTTTTCAGATCACAGAAGTCTGCTCATCTTTCTGTTTTTTTTCAACTGAAGCAGTTATTTTACAATGGTGTGCTAATTTCAGCAAAGTGACTCAAATATAGGTAGATAGGGAAGCATATCTACTTCAGCATATATCAGACTGTTTTTCAGATTCTTTTCCATTACAGGTTTTATTCCAAGATTTTGAATATAGTTTCCTGTGCTATACGGTAGGTCCCTGTTTTATCTATTTCATATATAGTAGTGTGTATCTGTTAATTCCAAACTCCCTCCACTCTGCCTTCTCCCTTTGTTAGTTTTCTATGTCTGTGAGTCTGTTTTTTCTTTATTGGATATTTATATTTCTCTCTGTGAAACTGCTTATTCTACTCTACTCTTCGCCTAATTTGTCATTCAGTCACTAAGTGTGTCCAACTCTGCGACCCCACGAACTGCAACACAGCAGGCTTTCTTGTCCTTCACTATCTCCTGGAGTTTGCCTAATAAAAAATAAATACAGGAAAATGTTCAACCTCACAGGTTATCAAAAAGATGGAAATCTAAAGTGAGATATCACTTTTCACCTACCATGAGAGTAAATCGTTTCTGGTTTGTTCAATGTCTATTTACTATTACTAATATAAATGCTGAGAAAGAAATACTTTTTTCCAGTGGATAAAACCTTTCCAGAAGGTGTGTGTGGAAAAAGTCTCCAGGCTCTCCTGTGGTGGGTGGAGTTAAAGAAAAGCTTTTAGATCATCATCCTCCTAACACATCATCAAATGCTTTCAGTTTTCAACCCTTCTGGAGAAGTTCCCTTCTCACCCCTCAAGGCTCTTTCTCATCTCATTGTCTTGCTCTAAACCTTTCTTGGAAAAATGTCTCAAAGCCTCAAAAATAACTCACATAAAAACATAGGCACACAGCCCACTTAGTTAAAAGGTGTTAGAAAACATGAGAATCTCATTCACACCCACGTGCTATTCCAGCTAAAATCTATATAGAGGGACTGATGCAGAAAGTCAACTCAATGGGAAAAAAAAACACTGACTCACCTTCAAATCTGCATGTATTTCTTAAAAACACCTGGGACACTGCAGCTGTGTGACTCTGGGCAAGTCATTTAAAAGTTCTCAGTTTCCTCAATATAAAAGAAAGACATAAAATTTGAATTTCAACCAGGAAATCAGACTTTGGACTTTGGAATATAGTTTAAAAAATCTGAAAGCAAATATTTGTCCGTGTGTGTGTGTGTGTGTGTGTGTGTGTGTGTGTGTGTGCACGCGCACAAAGTCGCTTCAGTCATGTCCGACTCTTGATGACCCTTTGGACTGTAGCCCACCATGCTCCTCTGTCCAAGGAATTCTCCAGGCAAGGATACTGGAATGGGTTGCCATGAGCTCCTCTAGGGGATCTTCCCAACCCAGGGATCAAACCCACATCTCTTACATTGGCACTGGCAGGCGGGTTCTATAACACTAGCAAAACCTGAAAGCAAATACACCAAAAAAAAAAAAAAAAAAAGCCCCAAACTGCAGCAGTCTACAAAAATGTTTGCCTAAATCCCTCAGTCTGCTGTAATAACCGTTGCCCTATATATGAATATAGATAACCATTTCCACTGTTAAAATCATCAGTTTCTGGAAGCTTACAGATGTTAACAATTGCCTATTATAACTATTTCCCCAAGCAAAGCTCCCTATACAATTATACACAATATGAATATGGTAATTTACTCAATTCTCTGTACAATACAAACCTCATATTTAGCATCATGCTAATATGCAAATTAGTTCCCCCATAGTGTAAATATTTGAGGGCGCAAAACCTATGAATAAAGAGAGACTGAGTTTTAGTCTTCTGGCCAATTCCATGTTCAATGTCTGGCCCTCTCTATCCCCATTCCAAGGCTCCTTCACTGCAAAAAGAAAGGAGCTCTGCTTAGGTTTTCAGTTGCATAGATTTCCAACTCCAGTCCCGAATCTGCCATTTACTAGCTCCGTGATATTAGACAACTGCCTTAATGTTTTAAGCTTCAATTTTCTTATCTTTAAAATTGAAGTATTAGTATCAGCTGAGTGTTGTTAAGATAAAATGAGAAAATTGAGGGGGGAAGAGGGGTGGAAAATAAATAAATGAAATGAGATAATGTGCCTAGGACATTAATAATCACTCAATGAATGTTAGCATTTATGCTTCTTATTACTATTATTGATTTAAGAATGTTCAGTGATGTTTAAGAATACTTTTAAAAGACTACTAAATTATGAACTGACCCCTTCATTTCCTCAAGCTTCCATTCTAATTTTATCTCTTCTGAAAAACATAATGTTTTATTAATGCATCATAATTTAGAATTTGCTTAATATTTTGTAACTTTTTAATAGTTTTTCCATTTTATTCTTGTCAACTATTGTTGACAAGTACTCCCTAGGGCCAGAATTTTGTTTCATAAGCCTGTGTTCACAAATGTATTGTTTACTACACTGTAATGATTTGCTACTCTATTTTGCTCTTTGAGCAATTTCAAGGCAAAGAGGAAGGCTTACTTGTATTTGTATCCAGAAGGCTTAGTTATCAAACACAGAGGTCTCAATAAATGTTTGTTGAAAGGATAAATAAATGAATTTATCTTTTCCCCCAACCCCTGCAATGCCTTGCACAGTACTCTACACATAATAGGAACTCAGTAAAGCTTCTTAATGGATTCATGGAGAAGTCTTTTGGACTCAACCACATAAAGCTTTATCTTGCCTCAGAAAATCATTTCAACTTTAAAGATTAGCTACTAACATTACAAATTAAACGTTTTAATCTAACATATATCAAATAAATAGGTTCAATGACTAACCACAACAAAGCTAGCTCTAGAAGGATTAAAATCCATTATTCTAATTAATGAATTTGTGAACCTCAACATGGAAAAATCCAGTTACATAATCAAAAGAGAGGTTATGCTTTTGCAAATTTAAACATACCAAAAATAGTGAGAAAAAAATTATCAGAAAGCTTCCATGTGTAGATAGAAATGAACAAATTATTTTTCATGCCTGACTTGAAACCACTGTTTTCATTAAAAATAAGAAAACTGGTCCAAACCTGTCTCTAGAAAATACTCCTTGAGACTCAGTGTAAAGCTTTGCCCTCGCAGTGATTTAACTCCTAGAAGCCTCCTTTTATTTCCAGACTGACAGATATTCAACTCTGTCTCCTAAAATAAAAATTCATTCATTTCTTAAAAGGCAAAGAACCTCAACAGACACAAGGTTTTATATTCAAGTAACTAAAACTATCCCTAGTGCTCAGCCTGGTGCTTCTGCAACAGAAACATTTTCCTAGTTTTTAAATCATATTCATGGAAGGTTTAAAAGTCGTACTACACATTCTTTCACTGTATGATCTAAACTGAGTTTACACTGCATATATAATTTCATAAGTACACCGTAAAGAAATTCTACACTTGAATGAATCTGGAAAGAAACGTGAGCTTTGCACACACCCCCTTCTTCCAACTCAATACGCACATCTTAGTTTTTTTCTCAAGAATTTCTCTCTCCCGCCCCCATCCCACACGTTATTTCAGAGCAGCAATCATTCATTACCCCACTCATAGTCTCTCCACCGAAAAGAACCTTTGCAACTAATACTATTTCACCCGGACCCTCCATTCACAT
Source organism: Nanger dama (assembly GCA_917880005.1). Lineage (NCBI taxonomy): Eukaryota > Metazoa > Chordata > Mammalia > Artiodactyla > Bovidae > Nanger > Nanger dama. The sequence goes on along the minus strand of CAKJTW010000028.1, from coordinate 16,090,486 downwards.
CTCAGAGTCCGTGGGGGATTTCTTGGGAAGGGGCGGGGGGCGGTGAAGTTCCGGGACGCCACCATTCCCGCCAAGCCCTTTAGGAACCCGGTCTTAGCGCGCAATCCCGGACTAGTCTCAGGCGGACCCCAGTAAACTGCGAAGGTCTGACACCGCACCCGCCGCTCCACCCCCGCCCCCGCCCCATCTCCGCCAGGGCAAAGCAAACCGGGCCCAATCTCTGGGCTCCCATTCAACATACCCTCCTCCTCGCTGTACCCCATTTCTTCCCACTTATTCCTCGGCGTAGCCCGGTCTCTTTTTCCAATTCTGACTCCCCATAACCATCTTGCTCCCAACACACACACCCTTCTATACTCCTGCCCCTGCCCCTTGAACCCTTCTACACCCGGGTTCCTCCCCCTTGGACCTCGCGGCAGCTCCAGCCCTTCCCGCGTGCCCTCGTGCAGACCGGCGCCCTGTCCTTATAACCACTGGACCTGGGTCCCACCCAACACGTCACACGACGGCCCATTTCTCCCGCGACCCGACCTTCCCCACCCCCTCCCTAGGCGCTACCCCCCAGCGCCCTGTTACCTCCGGCCCCGCCCCCTGAGGGTGTCGCACTCACCACTTCTGCCGCCGCATCCTTAACCGCCGCGGCTGCTATAGCTACAGGGAGCCAAGGCAACCAGCTCTCGCGACAGTTTCCACAGCTACGGCGAGAACAGCCGGGAAGAGCCTCTCGCAAGAAAGTAAATGAGTCAGGCTCGAGACGGCTAAGTATATCTCGCGATAGTGTTGTGTAAAATGGCGGCTGTAAGGCGCTTCGGGGGTGGCCCGGAAAGGTTTGGAGGTGGGCGAGGGCGGGGAAGGATCTTGAACTGGCGGGAGAGTCGGAAAACTATTGTAGGTAGAACGCAGGAACGGTCCCATCTGAGGAAAGTTAGTGTGGCGAACCCTACACTGGAATAACTTTAGGGATGTGGCCGTCGTTTCCCAGTGCCTCAGACTTGAAACAGTGTCACCTTTAACTGAAGTTCCGTCTTCCTGGTATTTTCTTCTTGCGTGCCCAGTAGAGATGGAGCGAGCAAGCCAGAAATTGACCTTTTCATATCTTCGTTAACCTTTCTTCAGGAAACTCATCTGTTCTTCCCCTACCCTGGTTTGGGAAGGACATTTGACTTAACAGAACTATTTATGTTTATATACTGGTGCCCTGCCCCCATCAATTCTCCCTACCAAAATAGGAAATAAAAGTTTGTTTTTATTGTTTTTAATCGAGCATAAGCACAGGTGTTTGGATGCGAAAAGGGGTGCGTTGGTGTGTGATCTGAACTTTGCAGTTCTTGCTTGCCACCCTGTGGGCACATCCTTAGTTGATGACTCTCAACACAGTTTTAAGGGCTTTCTCTCCCGGTGGCTCAGACGGTAAAGCGAGACCCGGGTTCGATCTCTGGGTCAGGAAGATCCTCTGGAGAAGGAAATGGCAACCCACTCCAGTACCTTTGCCTGGAAAATCCCATGGATGGAGGAGCCTGATATGCTACAGTCCATGGGGTCGCAAAGAGTCGGACAGGACTGAGCGACTTCACTTTGCTTTTCCTTTCTCTACTCTCAGAAAGTTGTAAATGCAGACTGAGTAGAATCTGGAACAGAAGATGGATATATAAAGAAAGTTGTTCAGTGAGAATAGAAGTAATAAATGGAGAATTCATTTTCTTCTCTACAAGCCCCTGAATAGCTCTCATAATCTAGACCAGTGCTGTCCAGTAGAAACATACTGTGAGCCATAACATGCAATTTAAAATTTGTACTAGCCACATTTTTTTAAAAGGAAAGTGAAATTTAGTAATCCACATAATCCAACATGTTCAAAATATTTCAACATGTAATCAATATTTTGAAATTTCTAAAAATACTTTTTTTTGGCTGCATCAGTTCTTAGTTGCAGCACATAGGCTCTTCCTTGCAGCATGCAGGATTTTTTGTTGTGCAAATTTTTTTGTCTCAGGGCCTGGGCTTCTCTCTGGTTGTGGTGCTGCCCAGGTACAGGAGTGCACAGGCTCCGTAGTTGCCTGTGGACAAGCTTAGTAGTTTCAGCATGAGTTTCTCTCTAGTTGTGGCCCACCAGCTCCAGAGCAAGTGGGCTCAGTAGTCCTGCAGCATGTGGGATCTTAGGTCCCCAACAAGAGATCCAACTGGAGTCCCCTGCAGTGGAAGAAGTTTTCTGTTGGAAAGGCCTAGACCCTGTACTAGATAATGCATTATCTGAGTGACTTTAGGGCATGTGGTTTATGTAAAAGAACCCTTGAAGTTGCTAACTCAAATGACTGCAGAGCCTAGGTGACTGACAATAAAAGATGACCTGGTGTAAAACATAAGGTGGTAGTGGAGGCTAGGGCCCACTAAAGAGTACAAGCTTCTATTTGAAAGGGAGGTTTCCTGAAGCCATATGGAAAACAACATGGAAATTCCTCAAAAAATTAAAAATAGAGCTAATATATGATCCAACAATTCCACTGCTGGGAATTTATCTGAAGAAAAAAATGATAACTAGAAAAGATATGCACCCCTATGTTCTTGACAGCATTATTTACAGTAGTTAAAATTTAAAGCAACCAAAGTTCCCATCAATAGATGAATGGATAAAGAATGTGATACATAAATATTATATATATAATGTATATATAATGGAATATTATTCAGACATAAAAAGATTGAGATCTTGTCATTTGTAACAGCTTGGATAGACCCAGAAGGCTAAGTGAAATAAGTCAGACAGACAGAAAGACAAATACGGTATGACGCTTACTTGTGAAGTCTAAAAAACAACAAATGAGCAAACATAAACTAGAAACAATTACAGGTACAGAGGAAAAAACATGGTTGCCTGACAGAAGGGTGGTAGGAGAAGAAAGACCATTGAGGGAGACTAAGGTACAAACTTCCAGTTGCAAAATAAATGTCACTGGTATGAAATGTACAACATAGGGAATATAGTCAATAATTGTGTAATAGCTTTTTGTGGTGACATCGTAACTAGACTTATTGTAGTCATTATTTTGAAATGTATAGAAATATCAAATCACTATGCTGTGTAACAGGAACTATAGTGTTATAGGTTAATTATACTTCAAAGATAAACTCATAGAAAAAGAGATCAGATTTGTAGTTACCAGAGGTAGGGAGTTGACAGAAGTGGGGAAATGGATGAAGGTAATCAAAAGGTACAGACTCCCAGATGTAAGAGGAATATGTGCAACCTGATAAATGATTAACACTGATGTATGTTATATATGGAAGTGATTAAGAGAACAAATCCTATCAGTTCTGATCACAAGAAAAAAAATTTTAATGAAAATAAAGGAGTTCAAAACTCTCCTGAATTTTAAAACACAATGATGGCAAGTAGAAGATTTCTGTAAGCAATATGGACAGCTAGAATTACCAGAATGTGGCCTCTGAACTGTGGCATTCATATGAATGAAACATTTTTGAAGAAAAGATGTTTTAACACAATGATGTCCGTGCAAAGGGATAGCGAAACCAAAATTGAGGATTTGACTAGATTTCTGGCTAGATCCAGGTGTGCACTTTAATACATTTAACCACCACTGCAACTTCTAATAATAATTTGATTTCTATATAGACTTTTCTACTAGGAAGATGGCAAATAGATGGGGAAACAGTGACAGACTTTATTTTGGGGGCTCCAAAATCGCTGCAGATGGTGACTGCAGCCATGAAGTTAAGACACTCCTTGGAAGGAAAGTTATGACCAACCTAGACAGCATATTAAAAAGCAGAGACATTACTTTGCTAACAAAGGTCCGTCTAGGCAAGGCTATGGTTTTTCCAGTAGTCATATAGATGTGAGAGTTGGAATATAAAGAAAGCTGAGCGCCAAAGAATTGATGCTTTTGAACTGTGGTGTTGGAGAAGACTCTTGAGAGTTCCTTGGACTGCAAGGAGATCAGTCCTGAGTGTTCATTGGAAGGACTGATGTGGAAGCTGAAACTTCAATACTTTGGCCACCTGATGTGAAGAGCTGATTCATTTGAAAAGATTCTGATGCTGGGAAAGATTGAAGGCAGGAGAAGGGGACAACAGAGGATGAGATGGTTGGATGGCATCACCGACTCAGTGGAGATGAGTTTGAGTAAACTCCGGAAGTTGGTGATGTACAGGGAGATCTGGCGTGCTGTGGTCCATGGGGTCGCAAAGAGTCAGACATGACTGAGCAACTGAACTGAACTAAGAAGATAATGCCTCAACCAACCTGGGCTCCCTGTAAATTACTAGGTTTACATCAATATTTCAAATATTCTGAGATTGGAAAAATTAAATTTTTAGGTTTTCAGAGCTGTGGACTATTAGGCCTGGGCATTTTTTTATCTCAACTTTAAGGATAGGCAGTTAATAATTATTTTATAGTTGACAGGGAAATCTCTTTATCACCTGAAAGTTCCTATTTGCTTTTGTATCTCTGATGCCTGATAATAGTACCTGGTATATAGTAGGCATTCAAGAAACATCTGCCGAAGGAATTAGTCCTTAAATTTGGGGAGGGCTCACAGACTTCTTTAAAAATGTTTTTATTTTAAAATTTATTTATTGGCTGTGCGAGGTCTTAGTTGTGGTATGTGGGGTCTAATTCCCTGACCAGGTATTGAACCTGGGCCCCCTGCATTGAAGTGCAGAGTGTTAGCCACTGGACCACCAGGAAAGTCCTTTATAGACTTTTAAACATGAGAATCTGATAAAAGTTATGAACCTTTCTTCAGGTCCTGTCTGTGCCCTGCCCATATTCCCTCAGCCTATCCTAGAGTTCACTAAAGCTTTGGCAGACAAATGCTATACAAGCCCATAGCTTTCTACTTTAAACACCTGAGTATTCTCATTGCCTGGAAATGTCAGCAACTTAACTTAGCAATCTATAACCAATGAGAGATGGAATTTGATAGCTAAATATTCCAATTCTACCCCTCCTCAGTGAGGCAATTCTAAAGCATGTTTTACTATAGTGTTTCTCAAAATTTACTAACACATAAAATCACCTGGAGAGATTAATAAGACATAAATTCTTAACATTTCCATATTTTTTTGGCCAGAGTTTGCAGGATCTTAGTTACCCAACCAGGGATCAAACCCAGGTCCCTGGCAGTGAGAGCATCAAATCTTAACCACTGGACAGCCAAGGAATTCCCTTGGATTTGTGATTTTAATCAAACTTCTAGGAGAAATGATACTGCTAGACCATGGACCACAGTTTAACATTTTTCTCAGAGCTGCCAGTGAGAATCAGCCCCATTTGCCCAAAAGATATTTATTGGCCTTCTTCTCACTCCCTTACACCGCTTAGATTCTTGGATCACCTCCCAAATTTACTGCTGTTGCTGTTGCTAAGTCGCTTCAGTAGTGTCAGCCTCTGTGCAACCCCATAGACAGCAGCCCACTAGGCTCCTCCATCCATGGGATTTTCCAGCAAAAAGTACTGGAGTGGGGTGCTATTGCCTTCTCCGCCCAAAGTTACTACTTGCATCCAAATCTTTGTTTCAGGGTCTACTTGGGGGAAATCGAACCTATGACAACTCTTCTTAGAAAAATGCATATAGATATAGTTTTGTGTATTACTTATAAGTATGGCTTCCCTTGTGGCTCAGCTGGTAAAGAATCACCTGCAATGCGGGAGACCTGGGTTCAGTCCCTGGATTGGGAAGATCCCTTGGAGAAAGGAAAGGCTACCCACTCCAGTATTCTGGCCTGGAGAATTCCATGGACTCTATAGCCCATGGGGTGGCAGAGTCAGACATACCTGAGCGACTTTCACTTCACTTTAGAAGTATGAATCCTCTGAAATTTATTTAGGTTGTAAAGGAAAGTGACCAGAGTAAATATCATGTGACTCTAGGTCCATGAAAACTGAATGAGTCTAGGCAGAGTCTAGGAACTTACTATAATCATTAATGGCTCATGGAATGAACTGAATTCAGCCAGCTCTCCTTAGAAGTTGCTTCCCCAGATCCTAGTAAGTCATCTCTTTATTTTACCTGGTCTGCATCAAACTCTTATATTGTGAAACATTAAGAGTAAATCTGGGACTCTCAAGAAAACCCATGCTGGCTTCCCTGATGGTCCAGTGGTTAAGAATCTGCCTTGCAATGCATGGGACACCAGTTCGAGCCCTGGTTTGGGAAGATACCACATGCCAGGGAGCAAGTAAGCCCATGCACCACAACTACTGAGCCAGTGCGCTAGAGCCCGTGAGCCACAACTACGGAGTCCCTGTGCTGCAACTACTGAAGCCCCAGTGCCTAGAGCCTGAGTTCTGCAACAGAAACCACCTCAGTTAGAAGCCCACACACAGCAATTAAGAATAGTCCTCGCTTGCTGCAACTAGAGAAAGCCCAAGTATAGCAACAATGACCCACCACAGTCTAAAAAATAATAGTAATAAATAAATTTTTTAAAAAACTTGAAAGAAGTTTTTGCTTGAAGTCAATAAAAAGAGTATTGTTACTCATTCCTATTGGACTTCGATGGTTTCTTCCCAAGCATAGTGCTTTCTGGACACAATTGCAGTTGCCCCTATGACCCTTAGATCTTTTCTTGATGTTTTCACACAGAGCCAGGCACACCATAACTGCAGCTGGTTTCTCCCACTTTCTTCTCAATTCCAACATGGCTCCCTATTCTACTCCATCCTCTCAGGAACCTGTAACCTTTGACAGATACTCCTAAGCTCACCCTGGTGTCATCTGGAAGTCTTGTGGCATGCTCTCATTCTGTGATAATTGGATAATCTTGATTATCCCAATTTCTAATCAGCTACATAAAGAGAATTAACACCAATGTCACCAATGCCTAATTTCCTAAACACAGCACACAATTACTTCTTAGCTTTGCCCACACAGGGGCCAGCACATGTGTTTGTGCTGACTGTCTTATGTACTACTGAATAAGTATGTCTTTGTATACACCTATGAATGTGGTTTGGTGAGTGTGGATATGAGTGTGGGTATGTAATCAGAATTCAGGTCTAGTCTTGAAGTCTGAATAATGAATGTATGGTATTTTACTTTAATTAGTCCCTGTGCATTGTTAGCCTCAGTTTTTGTCTGCCCTCAAATATCAGAGGAAGAATGAGTTCATTTCCTTGAAGTTTATTAACTGTTACTGAAGGCAGAGCAAATTCCATAAAGAGCAGGTTCCACACAGAGCAGTGGAAGGGGAGCTCTGAGTTGGTATGAAAAAATGCTTGCAGTGGGGACTTCGAGTGAAAGGTGAAAAGAAAGATCTTTCCTTGCTTTTTCCCTCCATTCCCACAAGGATCCTGGATTTTCAGTGGGGGTATCCTGCTCAGCATTCCCTCTACAAAATGGAACCGGAGGGGAAACTTGATACAAGGTAGAGGCAGAAACACCTCACAGCTCCTCTGTTTCTCCATCCAAGGGGATGCTAATATCCACATTGTAGTCTACAGGCTCCCCGGAGCTCAGCCAGGGAATAGGGGTTCGATTGAAAGAAGGCCTATTAGAGAGGTTCTGGTTGTAGAGAACTAAGGGTTCACTCAGCAAGGGCCCCAGGTCAAACTTGGGCATCTGGAAGGTCATGCGTTTGGAGGCCTTCTCATATCCACCATAAGGCATTGCTGTCCTGAAAAGGAGAAACATGATTTTGTTAAAAACCAGAACAAAAGAAAAATAGGTTTTTTTAATCAGTGAAATGTTACCCTGTTTGAAGGATGGAGAAGTCTGTGAATTCTAGTTTAAGATCATTTCTGCACTGCTTTTTCTTCTCTGTTAGTAATCCATTCTGCCTTCTAGTTTGCTTGTTTCCCCAAGGCTAATAAAGAGAAAAGTAGTCTGCTGCTAAGTCGCTTCAGTCGTGTCCGACTCTGTGTGACCCCATAGATGGCAGCCCACCAGGCTCCCCCATCCCTGGGATTCTCCAGGCAAGAACACTGGAGTGGGTTGCCATTTCCTTCTCCAATGCATGAAAGTGAAAAGTGAAAGGGAAGTCATTCAGTTGTGTCTGACTCTTAGCGACCCCATGGACTACAGCCTACCAGGCTCCTCCGTCCATGGGATTTTCCAGGCAAGAGTACTGGAGTGGAGTGCCATTGCCTTCTCCAGAAAAGTAGTCTAGAGGGTACTAAATAGTCTCATGGATAGCTGTGATCCAAACCAGTCACATTTCAGAGGAAATTGACAACAAACGCTACAGGCCCAAGGGTCTGAGATCACCTTAAATTATAATGTAGAGACCTCCTTCAAAACCTCTACCCCACCTCCAGTGGATAATGTGTGCCCTAAATGAGAAGAATTAACATTTCCTGAAAAATCCAGGCACCCCCAGGACCAAAGGGCTTCCCTGGTAGCTCAGCTAGTAAAGAATCTGCCTACAATGCATGAGACCCTGGTTTGATTCCTGGGTTGGGACGATCCACTGGAGAAGGGATAGGCTACCCACTCCAGTATTCTTGAGCTTCCCTGGTGGCTCAGCTGGTAAAGAATCTGCCTTCAATGCAAGAGACCTGGGTTTGATCCCTGGGTTGGGAAGATCCCCTGGAGAAGGGAATGGCTACCCACTCCAGTATTTTGGCCTGGAGAAATCCATGGACTGTATAGTCCATGGGGTCCCAAAGAGTCAGACATGACTGAGCAACTTTCACTCACTCACTCACTTAGGACCAAAAGCAAAAGCATTTCTCTAGTGCTTCCCTGTCCTGTTTTCACACCGTCTAGAGAAGCCTGGAGAAGGCAATGGCACCCCACTCCAGTACTCTTGCCTGGAAAATCCCATGGATGGAGGAGCCTGGTAGGCTGCAGTCCATGAGGTTGCTAAGAGTCAGACATGACTGAGCGACTTCACTTTCACTTTTCACTTTCATGCACTGGAGAAGGAAACGGCAACCCACTCCAGTGTTCTTGCCTGGAGAATCCCAGGGATGGGGGAGCCTGGTGGGCTGCCATCTATGGGGTCGCACAGAGTCGGACATGACTGAAGCAACTTAGCAACAGCAGCAGCAGCAGAGAAGCTTAGCTCCAAAACGATAGATATTTGAGCCTATTTGAGCCTTATTAAAGTAGGGTATGGGGCTTCCCTGGTGACTCAGACCATAAAGAATCTGCCTGCAATGCAGGAGACCTGGGTTTGATCCCCAGGAGGGGAAGATTCCCTGGACTAGGTGGACTAGGGAACGGCAACCCACTCCAGTATTCTTGCCTGGAGAATTCCATGGACAGAGGAGCATGGTGGGCTACAGTCCATGGAATCACAGTCAGACACAACTAATTAACACTTTCACTTCATGTTTTACTTCAAAGTAGGGAATAAAGAAACAGAATCTTCAATAATATTATAATAACTGTGTGGTACGTAATCTATAAAAATAACTGTGTCACTGTTGTACACCTGAAAACAATATAATGTAAGTCAACTATACTTCAATGAAAAAGAAAAGAGGAATAGAATTCTACTACAAGGACAGTAATGAAAATTATAACTTTGAATGAAGGGACAACCCCCCAAGAGGCCTTTACATGTGTGTAATATATTATTCTCATTTCACAGTCAGGGCAACCAAGGTTCAGAAGTAGGGTTACTTTCCTACACAGCTAATAACAATGAACCAAAATTCAGATCCTGCCTCCTAGTGAATTTTTCCTTCATCATACCATATTGTTTCTCTGAGCTAGAGTAAAAGAGCAAGAGCCTTCAATTAGGGCCCCCATATTAGTCTTATGCCTCCTCAGTCTCCTGAAACATCTGAACCAAAGTCTCCATTCCAACTAAGGACATGTTGCCATACACTGGAATGCATCAGGTTCCTTTCTCACCCCCCCTTACCTGTTGAAGGACTTATACTTAGGGAGTTCAGCTTTGGCCCCATAGGCCAGCAGGTCGATGCCAAGTTCCACTTTCTGCTGGGGGTCAACCCCCATGGCTTTCTCCCATGGGGAAATATAGGTCTTAAACACAGTGACATGTTTTCCTTCTCCACCTGCCTGGTTGTCTGGCCGCCGAGGAGAGAAATAATAGTCAAATGATAGCAGTTAGGAGGAAATGGAAATTAGTCTAGAGCTCTGTACTAGAGAAGTTGCTAGGGGCTGGGGACCAAAGGTAAAACATGCTAGTAATTGTTTATGGTTTGCGAAACCATGATAGCCTGGAGTCAGATATGTGATGAATGAGAGAAAGGTGACTAAGAGATAGGACTTCTAGGTGGAACAGACATGTCTCTATATCCTTCTGGACCCAGAAGACCCATCAAGATATCTCAGCAGGTCTTTCCTGTATCCAACACCCAGTCCAGGCCTCATTCCTAGGGATTTCTCTGCTTTAAGGACCAGATACTTGACTCTTGTGAGGATACTTACCTGTTCCTGTCTCGCCAACCCCTGCTGTGCCAGCAGCACCTCCTCTGCCCGCGTGGCCCCCAGGACCACCTGCACCCCCAGATCCAGGGCCAGAGCCAGACCCAGAGCCCTGACGATGGTGTTGCTGGTCAGAACCATACTGCCCGGCAGAACCACTTCTCCCTGCCTGGCCTCCGCCACTGCTCTTGCTGTAGGAGAATCCCTGGCCAGCTGTCCCCACCTGTCCCCCCACTGTGGGAATGAACTTCTGGAAGTGATCCTGAAAAGAAAGGACAGAGTGAAGGGAAGGTTAGCAATAGGCACAGGGAATACCATAGCAAGTATGAACTGATCAAAGACAATGGCCAACTCAAAGACTGAATCCTCTGAGACTTCCCCATCCACTAGATGTTAGTGGATAAACCTGACTCAGAGAAATTAAACTCTCCTTAAGGGATACAACCCTATTGGCTCAGTTCTTCGAATTACATCTAGGACAGAAGCAAGTTTTTGTCCAAACTCCCCTTTCCCATCCTTACCAATGCAAAAGGATCAAGACTTCTGTTCCACTAAAATTTGAGAGATTGGGTTTGGCATGGAGAACCCAGACTTAATTTGAGGAACTAAGGAGATCTTTGCATCTCTCCCACCATCTTGTCTAACAGATAAAAAGTGTGTCTCTTCCTCTCCCTTCCTCCTTTCGGTACATAGGGAACCAGGACTTCCTGACGGTGAAACTGTAGTGGGTAGGGGGAAGGGTGGCCCAGAGGGCAACCCTGGATTCATCCCCAAAGCCTAAAAATAACCCTGCCAACTCCTTCAGGAGGCTCTCCTGGCCACCCACCACACACCCCCACGCTCCACTCAGTGTAACCAGACACAGGCAGGGAGGAGGGCTTTTGGCCTCCCTAAAGTTAGATATGGCCGGCTCAGCAATTTTGTTCTGCTCATACATATGGGCCAGTGGCAGACACTCCTGCCCCTGGCCCCATGTAGGCATCTATTTTCACTCTCCCCTGGCTGCTTGGGAAAGATGCAGGGGGAAGAAAGGAAATGGAGACGATCATCCCCTCCTCCTCAGCTGTAACATCTTGTGCCTGGCCCCTCTCCAATCCCTACTTCTCTTTGGAGAATGACCCTGACTAAGGGACCCTGACTAATGACCCTGACTTGGGCCTTAATGGATGGTTTCAGTCCCTGCATCTATGGCCCTTAGACTGACCCTTAAATAAAAGAATGGCTCAAGAAGAGATGGCTATAAAAATTCACTTACCTCTTTCTAGGGTTGCAAGATTTTTGCACACACAAAAAAATCACAGGACATCAGTTAAATTTGAATTTCAGATACACAACAATAGTTTTTTAGTACAAATATGCCTACATATTCATGGGACATACTTAGATATAAGAAAGTATCCATCGTGTATCTGAAATTCAAATTTAACTGGGTATCCTGTATTTTCTAATTTAATTTTTATGTCCCAAATATTTCATGGGACACACTTATACTAAAAAATTATTATGTATCTGAAATTCAAATTTAAATTATCTTCAATTTTCGTTTCTTTTTGACTGTGCTGCATGGCTTGTGGGATCTTAATTCCGCAACCAGGAAGAGAATCCAGGCCCCTGGGAGTAAGAGCACCAAGTCCTAATTACTGGGCCACCAGGGAATTCCCTAAGTGTCTTCAATTAAGAAAAAGAAAGTTACATCCCAAATATTGTGAGATATACTTTACAAAAAAACTATTTGTATCTCAACTTTATTTTTGTAATTGAAATAGAGTTGATTTATGTATAGATTATACATCATTTAAAGGCATTATAAAATATTGGCTTTATTTCCGGTGCTGTAAATATATCTCTATAGCTTGTTTAGTGTGTATCTCAAATTTAAAACATAGGACCGGGCATCCTGTGTTTTATCTGGCAATCCTATCTTTAATACTTAACCATACTAGGGAGGAATTTTCTCTCTGAAGGTGTGGTACTCCTCACCCTGCTTTACCAGCTCTAAGATACAAATTTAGTTTCAGGGTGAGTCGTAATTCACCGTGCATCTATTGGAGGCATGCTATATCTGAGGAGTTAATGAGTTTATAAATTTGCAGGGAGGGGAGGTTGATAATATTTTGGAAACTCTGGGCCTGCCAAGAAGCTGTCAGAAGAGGCACTAGGCTTCGAGAATTGTAGAGTTCTGAACTCACCATTGAGCTGTCAGAGAAGACATCAGGGTGGTTTTCATAGATAAACTTCTCCACACGCAACTGCCTCAGTTTGAACATCTTGGAGCCCCGGTTAGTGAGCAGCTAAAGCTCCTCCAACATCACATCCCTTGGGACACTGATCTTCTTGCCCAGGTTCAGGCCTGAGCTCTCTTGTCCACCTTTCAGGGAGGTGGGGAGGCAGAGACAGGGGAAAGAGGAAAGTAGGGTTTTCTAGTTCCAAATGCAGCTGCCATCCACAACTAAGCGTGTGTGTGTGTCCCAATAGAGATCACTGAGGGAAGCAGATGCTGTCTCTGATGTCTGGTTAAATTCTGTCTAGTCTATGAGGGATTTTGATTTCCTGGGTTTGGAGTTGGAGAGAACGCATGGGAAACGGGGTATAGAGGGGAAGACAGGGGGAACACTAAAGTGGTGTGGAGTGGAGAGGGTACATGGCATAACAGAGGTATGGGGTACAAGGCAAAAGAGTAAAGAAACATCATAGGTGGAGAACATTGGGGAAACCATAGCATGGGGGAAGCCCAAAGGCCACCTCTAAATATAGACTCCTATCTCAACTTCTTTCCCTTCTCTTCCTCTCATAAACTCTGGCTGCAAACAGCCTCTCGGTATTAGGAGAGCTCATCTACCCCCAGGAAAAATGCTCAAGGAATTTTCCATTTTAAGTGCTCAGACAAAGCTCCTTAGTTCTGGGGAAAGAAGTAAGGAAATTAAGCACTTATTGAGACCTTACTCTGTGCCTGTCTGCATCATATATATTTTCTCCTCAAACACACCTCATTGACCTGTGGGTCTTGTTGTCTTGGACCTGTGCTGGGTAACGTGGCAGGGATATCACTGTCTCAGATTACAAGGTGAAAAGGGTGGAAGGGGGAGTAGGCAGTGTTGAATTCTTTTTGTTCTTTCTTCCCCTCCACTCCTGTAAACCCCACTACCACCCCAAATTCCTCTTGTCTCTTCTTATCTCTTCACCTTAAGACATATACAACCTTATGATATTTCTGGAATTCTTGAGCCAGAGATACTCTTACTAAGAAGTCCCATACTAGGTAGGTGCAAACATGCCATACCTCCAGTGAGTTCCATGATCAGCTTGCTGGATTTCCTCTTCTTATTAGGGGGCTGGGGTCCCTGAGAGCGGCATTGTGGAGGTGGATGGAGCCTGGACAGGGTGGGAAGGGGAAGCTGAAGGATGGACAGGGAGTGTCTCCAGTAAGGTACTGCTTAAGGACTTCAGGAAAAACGTTTCTAGATTTTTTTGGAGAAAAAGGCTTCTCTGGTAGCTCAGACAGGAAACAGTCTGCCTGCAATGCAGGAGACCTGGGTTTGATCCCTGGGTCAGGAAGATCCCCTGGAGAAGGAAATGGCAACCCATTCCAGTATTCTTGCCTGGAAAATCACATGGACCATGGACGGAGGAGCCTGGCATGCAACACCCCATGGAGTTGCAAAGAGTCTGACACGACGGAGCAACTCACACACACACACAAAAGGTGAAAACCCATTGCTTTATGGCTTCTCTTCTTAGGAAGCAGAGCAGAGAGTATAGATGTACCCCCTGTTCCTACCTTCTACCAACCTCTGTTCAGCTGTTTTACACAGAGATGGTGCAGGGTTTAGGAACACAACGTTATGCTGGGAATAAAACAAACAAACTACAGGTAGGGCAATGCACCCAGATTTCATTGGTTTGCCATGATATGAAGTTTTTCTTTGCATGGGGCTCGCAGTTTGGGGCTGTCATTCCAAGCTCTAGTCTCTCAGTTTTCCCCAAGCCCCAGGGCAGGGGTGGGGAGGTGGGGGTGGAGCAGAAAAAATGTTCTGCCAACATTGAGGAGATCCAGCCAAAAACATTCTCCATAGGATGAAGAGGTTATTGCCCCTCCCTTGGGCCAGCTGGATCATGGCCTGGGAGGTCACAGCACTGCTTCTGCTCTCTCAGTCACTACCCGCCCTCCCCCCGCATAGCTCTGACTGGACCCTAGAACCAGAGTGCAGAGGGAGGTAGGGGACATTTGAACCTTGATGCATATCAATTCAGCAATATCACAGCAGCAGAAAAATCAGGGAGGACAGAAACATAATCATAGGACCTGGCAGTAGATGGGGACAAGCTGGAAAAAGATACAAATTCCAGCCCCTCCTTCACAGAAGCTGGATCTCAGCAAAATGCTGTCTTCTGCTGAGTCCTGTCTCACAACACACCTGCAATCCTACTCGCTTAGTGGGGTCTGCTGCAGCTGGAGCCCAGGAACTGCTAAATGGACTTTCTCTGTACTCCTCTCCAGCCCCAACTAGGTTCTTATTTTCCAGCCAGCCTCTCAGTCTCCACCCCTCTGCCCATTTCTTCAGTGCCTCCCCCAACATCTCAGTCCCCCCACCCTCTGGAGTCCTTCTCCCTCCAACTCTCTGTGGCTCCCCTGAACTGGACAACTGGGGAATGAGTATAGGTGGAGGAGGGGGGCAGCTCCCCCTGGGACCAAGGGTCACTGTTACAGACACAGACACAGCAATGACAGAAGGCGCTCCAGCCCCTTGGGCCATCAGCTGGAGACTTACCGGCTGTTCAGGCGGTGGTCAGCTCTCCCTGGGGTCCAGCAGCTCTGGAGGACTGAGCTGCTGTGACTAGAGAACCCGAGCTAGGCAGGCGTGGGGGCAGCACTGGCAGTGGGGGAGGGGAGCGTGGTTATTAATAGAGATGATGAGCGCAAGCAGCTCAAATGGCACAGGGGGTACTGAGACCCTGGAACCAAGATCCCGCCCTCCTTGCCCAGAGGCTCGGGAAGGGTAGGAAAAGCCTTTGGAATTCTCCCACCAAGCTGTCTGAGCCAAGGATCACTCTGCCCAGGGACTCCCCTTCCTTGGCACCCTAGAGGCTCAGATCCAGAGAAGCACTCAGGGAGAAACTGAAAACTGAGAGGGAGAGAGGAAGCAGGGAGCAAGTGGTGGACAGGAATTCGGAGTGGGAGAGTGAGAACCAGAATGTGTCTGGAGAGCCATGCAGAGCCAATGTAGGCCAGGGCTGGAGGGACATGTGGGTGCATTTTGGGGGGGTGGGAAGGCTTAAGATGCTATGTCTGGAGAAGGGAATTTCTGTTTACAGTGTTTTAAGTGCCCTTTGAAAGTTCCTGGATAAGCGAGTCTTTCTTTGGGGAGGGCCAGATCTCAGCAGGATAAGGGACCAAATTAACCAAATCCAGTGCTTAGGCTGTCAGGGATGATGTGGGGCAAAACCTGAGCCAGTTTCCTCATTTTTACCCCCCATTTGCTGTTGGGGTGCTCAGCTCAGCCTGCTCAGAGGACAGATGTCACTTCTACCTGGATAGATATCCTTCTTCCTGAGAAGGACATGGAGGCTTCTGACCTGCCAGGGCTTTACTCTCTGAGGTTCCTACTTAGAATTTTCTTCAAAGGGAACACACACCCCATGGGATCTGGACTGTCCCATTCACACTGGTCTAGAGAGGCCTCTGGGCTGGGGCACAAGCTTGAGAGCACTCTGGAGGGAAGTCTGTCATTTGCCTGAGCCCTTTCTCAGTAGCTGCAAAAACACCCTGGATCCTCCTGTCTTCTGCTCAGGTTTTGCAACCAGCTCCTTCACCTCTGCTGGAGCCACCACCATGCTGTAGCTGCCTTAGGAAAGTGGCTTCTGTAGCTCCCAGAATACCATTTTGTCCTTCTGTGAGCTATCCACTTTTCCTGACCACGTCCTTTTCCCATCCTGAACTTTATAGTTTCAGGTTAGATTGCCAGAAGAAATATCAATAACCTCAGATATGCAGATGACACCACCCTTATGGCAGAAGTGAAGAGGAACTAAAAGCCTCTTAATGAAAGTGAAAGTGGAGAGTGAAAAAGTTGGCCTAAAGCTGAACATTCAGAAAATGAAGGGGCGGGGGAAAAAAAAAGAAAAAAGAAAATGAAGATCATGGCATCCGGTCCCATCACTTCATGGGAAATAGATGGAGAAACAATGGAAACAGTGTCAGACTTTATTTTGGGGGCTCCAAAATCACTGCAGGTGGTGATTGCAGCCATGAAATTAAAAGACGCTTACTCTTTGGAAGAAAAGTTATAACCAACCTAGAAAGCATATTCAAAAGCAGAAACATTACTTTGCCTCATGTATGGATGTGAGAGTTGGACAGTGAAGAAGGCTGAGTGCAGAAGAATTGATGCTTTTGGACTGTGGTGTTGGAAAAGAGTCTTGAGAGTCCCTTGGACTGCAAGGAGATCCATCCAGTCCATTCTGAAGGAGATCAGCCCTGGGATTTCTTTGGAAGGAATGATGCTAAAGCTGAAACTCCAGTACTTTGGCCACCTCATGCGAAGAGTTGACTCACTGGAAAAGACCCTGATGCTGGGAGGGATTGGGGGCAGGAGGGAGAAGGGGACGACAGAGGATGAGATGGCTGGATGGCAGCACGGACTCGATGGACGTGAGTCTGAATGAACTCTGGGAGTTGATGATGGACAGGGAGGCCTGGTGTGCTGCGATTCGTGGGGTCGCAAAGGACTGAGTGACTGAACTGAACTGAACTGAACTAGGGGCCAAAAGTTCTCCCTGCTCCCCTCTACTTGGCCTCTGACCAAACCAGTTTAGCCTTCGGATACCTCATCTTTGTCCTTTTCCTCTGTTCTCTCCTAATCCAAGAAAGCAGTTAGACGAAAAATAGAAGTAGCAAAAGGTGATTTTGTCATCATTACCATCCTTCCCTCAAAACCCACAAAAACCAACCAGAATTTTGGTCTTCTATAATTGAGTACCTAAAACTACTATGTGAATGAAGACTGAATATGTATTGTAGGCTTTCTGAGCCCTTGCTTTGGAATTCTGTGTGTGTGCATGAGTGCACGTTCAGTCCCTTCAATCATGTGTGACTCTTTGCTACCCCATGCACTGTACCCCCCAGGATCTTCTGTCCATGGGATTTTCCCAGCAAGAGTATTGAAGTGGGTCATCATGCCCTCCTCCGGGGGAATTTTCTGAGAGGCTGCTTACTTGTGACAGGATCAGGGTCATAGGGCTGGTTATTGGCACAAATCTGCCCCCTGCTGGTAAAACTGGAGTAATAGAACTTCCCTTCTCAAAAGTCTAAGTCTAGTCTGCTTTCCAGTGCCTTCTCTTTTATTCGGAGAAGGCGATGGCACCCCACTCCAGTACTCTTGCCTGGAAAATCCCATGGACGGAGGAGCCTGGAAGGCTGCAGTCCATGGGGTCACTAAGTGTCGGACACGACTGAGCGACTTCACTTTCACTTTTCACTTTCCTGCATTGGAGAAGGAAATGGCAACCCACTCCAGTGTTCTTGCCTGGAGAATCCCAGCTGATCTACCTTCTCTCTCCCTCTTCCTTCTCTCACCTCACCTTCACCTTCAGCCACTGCCTTCCCTTCATTTCCTCCAGGCAGTTGGAAAATGTTGATGGCAAAAGGGTTAGAGGGCCTTTTCAAATTGTCTTGGTTCTGTAAGCTGAGGCCTTATCTGAGAAGTATGGAGCAGGGGATGGAGACGGAGAGAATCTAGACAGAGGGACCCGAATGGAGGTGGTTACATGACAGAATTGGTAGAGAAGAGCAAAAGGCCTGGGGGTGAAGGGCAGAACAGTAAAAACAGGAGGGCAGGAACTGAGAAAAAGATCAGGAATCGGGGAAATGAATTAGATAAGATGAAGGGGAGACTTGGATTTAGGCAAGAAATGAGACAAGATGACAACAGAAGATATAGGGCATAAGTTTATTCTTGTGCACAAACCAAAGCACTGTGGTTCACAACTCAATATGCAAAGGAAACGATCAGTTTCCAGGTCAAGCAGCAAAAAGTGACTGGTGGTCATGGTGAGAGGGGAGTCCGTATCTCTCTAGGACAGAGATCAGTACCTCAAGCTGGAAAGGAATAAGAGCTAGGATTTGCGGGATGGGGTAGCACTAAAAGAGGTTTTGGCTCTGGGTGTTTCCTTACCCTTTCCCAGGTAGTTATGACAAGCTGCAGAAGACAGAGGAACAGATTCACAGGAGGGAACACAGATATACAGATATACCTGTTTTTTTCAACATTCAGCACACATTCTCGCATCCCTCTACCATCATCCCCCTTCTCTCTAACAAATACATATTTCTTTCTTATATTTTCTCCCAGTCCCCCTTTTGTATATGAACGGTTTCTTATTATCCAATATTACTCCAACACTGCACTCACTCTAACCATGCTCCTCTCTAAGTCTCAATCAATTTCGTTCATTTCTGTCCTGCTTCTGACTTCTACCTTACTTGCCACATTAAGGTTCTTTTCCCCTTCCTTTCTGTCTTAGGTTCATGAAGCCACGAAACCAATGATTTGGTCATTCTCAGAGGACATTTTCTTTCTTTCATTTCCTGGATGCTTTGTTGCTCAGCATGGGCCTCTCAAGTTGTTAGCTTTCTGAAATCCTGAGGAACAGAATTCTTAGTTCTATTCCTGGTCTAACTGATGTAACTCAACCCATACAAACTGCCCTGGTCCTTCGTGTCTCCTCATACTCTGTGAATTTCACAAGATGCTCTACATTTGCTGCAGATGATGATATTTAACTCTAGTCAATCTCTTTCTCCCCTTCAGACATTCTATGTGAGGACAAATCTCTGTGTCCTCTATGTGAGGACAGCTGACTCTTCCTTCATGAGTACAAAGGTGAGACCCAGATTGGGTCTTTATGTAGACCTCTCCTCTTACTCTTGCCTCAGACAGACGAGCACATCTGTGTTCAAGCACACACTTGCACATACACACGCATTCACAGACATACACATGCCTAGGGAATATACCAGCCAAGCTGGGAAAGAAGAGTGAGAACAGCGAGTAACTTAATGCAAATAGGGGTCAGTTCAGTCCCTTTGCTGCTTGTCTGGTGGTGAGCTTCTCGCCTGAGGTCTTAGTAGTAACTTCCCTGTGTGTTTCTCATTGAATGTTAAAACAAGGCCCACAGAAAAAGGCACAAATGGAGAGAAATAGGGACCAGCACAGGAGTGTAGGTGAAGAGACCTAAAGACAGAGATCCAGGCAAGGAACTACAAAGAGAAGCACAAAAACCAAAGCAGAGAGAGTAGGCTGGAAGGCAGCCAGGGAGGTTGGGAGCCAGGAGGAAGCTGGGGAACAGGACACCAACTCCAAAACCATCTCTGGCAGGGGGAACTTAGCCTGCTTGGGGGCGGGGGCCAGGGAGAGTGTTGGGAAAGAGAAGCAATTTTAGGAACTGGATGTTCCACCTCCCCTTGGTCCTGGGAGCTGTGCCCTGTTCAGTGGTGGCCTGCCCCAGGCCTCCACACATGAGCCTGCCATCCTGTTCTGGTAGCTGAGAACCGGGGCCTGGCTACTTGGAAGCCACAGGAGCTGGGGGAAGTCCCAAGACCCCTGGGAGACTCTGGAGGAGGGGGTGGGCTAAGGACAGGGGCTGAAGCCAGCTCTGTCCTCCAGATGGGCTCATCCAATGTAGTGGCTGCTCTGGGGGCAAGCACAGTGGGGGCCAGGGGTTCCGCAGTGGGCTGGGGCGCTGGAGTTGAAAATCGGCGGATCTCCTGGACTCTGGCAGTTTTGGGAGGCCCTGAGGAGGTGGGTCCAGGAGTCAGGGGAACCTCATCAAAACAGAACATGGCAGTTTTAAGTTGGTAGGGCTGGTGCCGCATGAAATCCAGAGCCTTGATGCCCTGTAGTGGCTGCCCGAGGCCCTTGGGATTGGGTCTTGCTAGGGAGAGTTCGGGCAGCTTGGGGAAAAAGGGTGAGAGCAGTGGGTTGTAAGCAATAGGAGGTGGGGCACGTATATTGGGTGAATATTTCCAGGAAGAGGGCAGTGAAGGGGTAGGAGAAGGGCTTCTGGGCCGAGGGCCAAGGCCAGGAACAGGTGGAGCTTCCACCACATACCTGTCCGCTCGGCTCTGACGTTTGGCAAACAGCTCCCCACCCCTCCCCTGAAGCCTTGGTGTTTCAGGGATTCCAGCCGAAGGGGCCGCCCCGTTCACTAACCCATCGAGGAACGCTCGAGAAGGGGGGCTTAGGAGCCACTGGGGGTGGAGTCTTAGGAGTCGTAGGGGGTGGGGTCTTGGGAGCCATTGGAGGCGGGGTTTTAGCTGTCACGTGAGGCAACGTCTTGTAACTCCTGCCCCCTGGTGGCTGCATGAAATTACAGGCTTCAGCCCCAAGGCTCAGAGCATCCTCCTCGGGACCAGATTCCGCGCCCCCAGCCCGGGGTTTTTCATCCAGGTTTTGCACCAACGATAGCAGCTCGGGGTTGGGCGAGTTCTTCGTCTCCTCATTTCCTGATCGGAACATCTGCCTTCGGGTTCCCCGACGCCGGGCCTCCTGGAGGATGCCCGTGCGAGCAGCTGGCACGGAGATGCGTTGCTCCCGAGCGCTGGGAGGCTCAGGGGCCGCGGAGCTAGGGGCAGGCGCTTCTGGGCGCGCAGCAGGTCGCAGAGGCGACGACAGGAAGATAGAAGCGGTGGAGGTCATGGCAGCTCCGCTAGCGGGGGCGGGGGCCTCTGAGGCTCCGCCTGGCGTAACAGGACGATGAGGGGCTGGGATGTAGAGGGAGCTGGTGGCCGTCACGGGGCCGGGGGCCGTGGGGTGCTGGGGGAAGCGGGGACTGGCACGTGGCTGGGAACCCCTGAAGTGAAGCTGGGCACGGGAGTGGTACCCTGCGGAGGAGACAGGAAAGGCGGTGGAGCGGAGCTGAGGCCTCCCAGGCTCTCATTTGCCCTCTTGGGAGCTAGAGGCCGGAAAACCACAGAGGTGGTACCTGACCGCTGCCCTTGTAAGCCGGGAGTAAAGGGCCTAGCTGAACGGTTAAATATGCTTGGAGCTGAGGTAGAGGTTCCAGAGCCAGGGAGGAAAGGTCTGGGGCTGGCCACAGGGGGGCTGGCGAAGGGCTGGATGGGAGCAGAGCCGCCTCTGGCGGAGCGCTTTGCGGCCGAGGTGGAGACTGCAGGCCCTGCCCGTTGAGCGTGGCCACTGGACCTTCCTGGGCCAGCTGCTGGGTGATGGAGGCTGCGCGCTGGCGCTGCTGTTCAAAGAGTTGGGCCCCTCGCCCGGAGGCCTCACTCAGCTGCCCTCCCAGCCCCCGGTCCTCTGCTGTGCCTGAGCTCGGCCTGGCTAGCTCCATGTCCAGGTAGGGGCTGTCCCAGTCGGACTGGTTGGTGAGGCTGCGGGCGTCGGAGAAAGCCTCTTCGTCCAGTTCGGACTCACTGGTTGGAGGCAAGCCGTCCTCCTCCTCAGCGCCGGTCCCCGCGGCAGCCCCAAAGCTCACTAGGGTGTACTTCTTGGCTCTCTGCCGACGTTTCTTAAACATCAGTACCCCCTTGGAGTGGGGGTTGGGGGCTGCGGTGAGCAGGGCTGCAATCGTCCGGCATTTGGTCTTGGCCTCCTTCACACTCCTCTCTTGGAGGCTCTCTGCCCTTTGTAGCTCTGAGGAGAGGAGAAGGGGGGTGGTCAGTATGCATCTGTGAGCACCAAGGCTCTCCCCCTCGGCCTCTACCTCTGGCCTTTTCACTGGCCTACCCCACCAGGGCTCTCCTACCTGCGGCAAAGTCCTCTGACTTGGGGGCAGAGTGGAGGTGAAAGGTGAAACCAAGGACAATGGAAAGGAAGGCAGAGCCTAGTTGGCTGCCCTGACACCACTCTGACCACACAGCTCTCTTCCCTCTAATCTGCTCCTGTCTTTCTGGAAATCACTTTTACTCACACCACGCACTTGTCCCCCCTCTCCCCTCCATTTCTGGCCGGCAATGTGAGGGTGGGGGGATGGGGGGGGTCACTTCGCATGGCAGGCAAGGACAGAAGCAGGTCCCAGGGTAAGAAAAGATGAGAAGGGACACTTCTCCCACCAGAGACCACGTTAGAGGGCTTCTCGCAGTTTGGGACTTCCCCTTTTCCTACCCTTTACCCTATACTAAGTATAAAAGGATCCTTAGCAGTGGTGATCTTCATTCATAATTTCACTACCATTATGTAAGCCACATCATATACATTCACAGAAGTAACTCCCACAACATAATTTCAACAAGAATATGGCTCTAGGGAAAGGCACCTATGAGCTTATGTTCTCAGACGTATTTTTCTCCCTCACTCCCATATACTCTAGCTTATATAGACCCCAGTTAATAGACACATGTGTAAATCCATGTGTCCACACAAAAACATACATGCATAGCCCAGGTAGCTCTTCTTCCCAGAATCCCCTAGCTAAGACTAACAGTTGGGACAAAATTCCATGCCTTCTAACCTCCAAGGCACTCTTTTGTGCCTTAAATGCCTGCTACTCACAGCCAGGGATGGCCTCAGATCCGAGATGCAGGAAAAGCCAGAGTGTTGCTCTCCAAGGCGAGCTTCCAAATCTTTAGGATATCTCAAGGTCACCAGCTGATAACACTCTCCTTTCCCCCAAGCTGAGGGTGGGAGTGGGGTGGGCTTCTTTTAGAGTCAAAGCTGCCCCCTATATTTCAAACCTTCTAGGTAGAGTGCTCAGGCACCACCACGAGGCAGGCACAAAAGGACTGTGTGCTAAGGGGAGCCAGGACAGGGCCTCCCAGGCCATGTGGGGCCTGGGAGGTGGGGCCAGGAAATGGGAGAGGCTGCCCTGCTGCTAGGACCCTGACTTGGACACAGTTACTCTCTAATCTGTGATCCCCAGTTCCTCCTGAAAAATTCTTGAAATTCCACCTACTTTCCACTCAAGATATCAAGCTCCTTTCTAATTTGGGCAGTCATTCCGCCCATTCCAACATTTGTACCACACAATAGTACTAGAGATAGGCACTGGAGTCATAGCTTAGTTCAGATTTTGCTTCCTGGGAGAGTTACTTCATCTCAATGAAGTTCAGTTTCCTCATCTGTAAATGAGGCTAACGGCTACCTCACAGAGTTGCTATGAGGATTCAGTGAGATAATGTAGGTCAATTTAGCATTTAACCTAAAGTCCACTATGAGTAATCATTACTATCAAAGCTTTCTTGATACTGCTGCTGCTGCTAAGTCGCTTCAGTCGTGTCCGACTCTCTGCGACCCCATAGACGCCAGCCCACCAGGCTCCCCCATCCCTGGGATTCTCCAGGCAAGAACACTGGAGTGGGTTGCCATTTCCTTCTCCAATGCATGAAAGTGAAAAGTGAAAGTGAAGTCGCTCAGTCGTGTCCGACTCTTAGCGACCCCATGGACTGCAGCCTACCAGGTTCCTCTGTCCATGGGATTTTCCAGGCAGGAGTACTGGAGTGGGTTGCAATTGCTAGCTGCACACAAATGTCTTGTTCACTCATTTCTTCTCCCAGAGACTCCTACACACATGCTTCCATATATTCATAGAGTACTCACACTTCTCTCTCACACACACACCCTCTCTCCATGAGTTTTCCACAGCTCATGTTGTCACAAACCTCTGTGACATGTGGCCATAGCATTAGCCCATCCTGAGAAAAGGGCAGTGAAACTCCTGAGAAAAGAAGGAATAGGACGGCAACAAGGAGAAGGGGATAGGGGGTAAGATCTTTCCCAAAGACCTCCCTTCCTATACCGTTGATATAGTCCCTTTCATTCTAGATTCCAGAACTCTCTTGGCTATGGGAGGGTAGTACCTGCATAGAATGGGTCCTGGAGCTCAGGAACTGGGTTTGGGGCTTTGTCGCAGCTGGCTTGGCTGAGGGGCTCTTGGCTGATGGGCTCAAAAGTCTCCATGCCGGGAAAGGCAGTGTTGGCTGGAGCAGGACCAGCTTGAGCCACCCCCAACGCCTTTTAAAGCCCCTTTGTCTTGGCCCCAGAGATGGTAGCTGAATGACCTCACTGTGCTATTTTTGGAGCCTGGCCCCTTCCCTCCTCTCAGCTGCCCCACAAGCCCCGGTGTGATGGACATGGGCACCTGCCTACCCCACCCCACCCCCAGCCCCCACTCCAGTGCACTGAACAATGAGGTCTGCTTGGCTAAAAATATCCCTGAGCCACTAACTACAGTCCTATCCAGCATGATGGGGAAGAGAGAGGGTGCTAAAAGGAGAATTGGGGTTAAGCATGGGATCCTAAGTGTATATCTGGAATTTCTTTGTGGGACATGGGACACTCTCAGGAATGTCAGAGGGTGAACTGTCACGTCCTTAGGCTCTATTCCAGACTTAGAGGCACAAAATTGTATTGATCAGGAATCAGAGTGGTGGAAGAGAGGAGCGAGAGATGAGAACTAGGGGGTAATCCTGAGATTTCCAAGGTGAAGAGAAAGGAGTGCTATGGGAGGCGTAAGACAGGGAGAAACTTGACTCTTAAACCTTGTACTATAGCTCACATCAAAAATAGTAGAGAGCCCGAGATAAGTGGAATAGGCTTTTTCTGCCCAGCCTACATTATCGCCTGAGATAAGAAGCCAAAGATCTCTCCCTTCACCACTTCCTAGGGATCTCATGACTATTCCATAGCCTCCCAGTCCCCAGGAATCTTCATGGAACTAGCAATGCCAAAGGCAGCTCTGATGTTAAGCCTGCAAGTAACCCTGTAGAGTCCCTATGTCCCTGTCCTGCTTCTAAATACTCCCCTGCCCCATGTCTGTGCTCCCCTCACCCATCTGACATCTAGCAATATCACAACAATAGGCAAACTCTTCATCAGTTCATGTCCCTTTCCAACTTCCCTACTTAGGCCATTCCTGGGTTAGGTTGAAGAAACCCCCTGTATCTTTTTATCCCACTGGTTCAAACAGCAAAAATAATGGGGATCGTGAGACTAATTATTTTCCCCTCCTCTTCTCCACCTATTCCCAAGACTGTATTCAAAGGAAGCATAAGGTAGATATTGATAGAATGTATGGTTAAGGGTGGTTAGATTTAGGACTGAAACTGAGGTGTCCTGAATAATGAAAAGGAGTTCATGCACTCACTGGCTTGTTTGGCCTTCTGGGTATAGGTGGTGGTAAGATCTTCTGCCACTGGGTGGGGAACAGGCCCCACCATAGGGATGAGATGAGGGCCAGGCCGGAGGGGGCCACGGGGCAATAGCAGGGCCTCGGCAGGGGGGTGGCTGAAGAGTTGTCCCATCCTCCCAAGATGGGGAGCTCACACGACTGTCACCCTGGCTGGGAGGGCCAAGGACAGCAGGTGCCGGCTCTGCAGGGCTGTCAGACAGGTAGACCTCATCCGGTGGGGCTCCTGGAGGGGTGGGCCTTGTGGGGCCTCGGCGGCGGGGTCGGCGGGGCTTTTCCTGGGTGGCTGGGCCATCAGCATCACTGTCTGTCTCTCCATAGTAAGCCTCACTGTCAGGGGGCGAGAGGAGGCTCCCGGGCTGGAGAGGCTGGGGAACTGGAGCTCCTGGGGGCTCAGGACTCAGTGGAGACAAGGGTGACCGTGCCTGAAGCTCACCCGGGGATGGAGATCGCACAGGTCCCTCGTCCTCTACCCTGGATGGGAAAGATGACAGAACTTGAGAAACGAGCTGGATGACTGATCGCTAGAGAGATCTAGAGGAGATGGGAGAAGGCCGTATGGGGAGAGAGGGGACTGGCATTTGGGTGAAATGGATGGGCTGGATAGGGGAGAGATTTGAAGATGAACTGGGAGGCAAATTTGCTTGGCAGGCTTTGAGGGGAAATGGGCTTAAAGAGAGATATGATGATGCAGAGACAAGCAAGGGGTCTAAGACAGGCCCACATACCCACATTCAAGTGCTCTGAGAGGCACACACAAACATCCATGCTCCAGCAAAATACACAAGCAGAAATAGGTACTTGTTAGTAGCTGAAGTCAGGTCAGTGAGACATAGAGCTGAGACAGGCAAGGAAGCCCTGGACTAGGGGGCTGGGGATAGACTGGGGTGGAGGGATCCATACCGCCGCACAGTGAGAACAAGCTGATTCCCTGAGGCATCGATAAGGCCCATGGCACTGGCATGAGACAGGCTGGTGCAGGAGACCCCATTGATGGCCAAAAGCTGATCCCTCTCTCGGAGTCCTGCTCTGCCCGCCTGGCTCCGTCTTCGGATCTGAGAAGGTGTTGGAGGAGAGACTGGAGGTGAGGGAGGGCTCCAAGGGGGAATAGAATGAAAGGAGTTAGGACAGGAAGGAACCATGTGTGGAGGGGGATTTTATTGGGTTAGCCAAAAGTTTGTTCAGGTTTTTCCCTACGATCTTACTGAACAACTCAAGTGAACTTTTGGCCACCCAGTACTTTAGAGGGTAAGAAAGGGTGGAGAGGGGCAAGGGGTGACAGTTAAGGGGGTCAATCTAGAGGGAAGAAGGTGCTAACTGGAGAAAATAACATCGTATGAAGGGAGGCAGGATAACTGCTAAATGAAAGAGACTTGGGGAAAAATGCCTGGGAGAGACGTACTGGAAATGGTGGTTATCGCCTCAAGGCTTTCCTCCAAAGGAAGTATCTGTACTAGCCAATATTCTTTCTCTTCTAGTCCTTGAAATCCTAGGCACCGTTATCTATACAGTCAAGATTTTAGAATAGTATTCTAAATAGTATTCCAGCAGATTCTGAGATTGTGATTGTGTGTGTGTTGTGTGTGCACACACATACGTATGTTAAAGTAATAGTAGTAGTGGCTATTTACTGAGTGCTTACTAAATGTTAGGCACAGTGCCGAGCACTCGACATGTTTTATTGAATTTAATCCTTCAGAACTTAGTATTCATGGAGTAGATACTATTATTACCTACATTTTACAGTTGAGAAAAATAAGCTTGTGCTATGAAACCAAAATGGTAACAACTTCATCTGACAGGTCAGATCTAGCCATAACCCTCCTAGTACCTAAAATAAGTCTTGCCTAGTGAGAGAAAGGATCTGGCATAGGGAAAGAGGACTGAAGGCAGGGGCAGGGCTGGGCTGAGCTGGATGAGACAGCTTCAGCTCATCACACACCAATTTAGTTAGAAATGAGAGCCTTCCCTACATTCCTGGAGTTTAGAGTAGAGAGGCCCAGGCCCAGGAGATTGGAGTGCCAGCCCTGGGCCTCTGCTCCTATGGTGACACAGGGAACCGAGCCAGAGTCTTTCTTTTCTCTGCTCCCAGAAACCAGGGATTCCCTTTCCTATAGCCCCCCACAAGAAGCCACTGCTCAGATACTATTCCCACCCCCACCCCCCACCCCCATCAGATTTGAGCATGCTCCCTCGACCACCTGCCCACTCCCACTCCACTTCATAGCCTCCCACTTCTCCCCTATAGGCCATCACATGACTTTTCCCAAGTTCCCTTGGGTTCCCCTTTCCTGAAACCTCAATATAGGCTCCCTTACCTTGGACACCTGTAAAGGTTTCCTCTGCTCGGCCCCCCTGAAGTCGGAAGCCCCAGGGGGCTCCCCCTGACAGTGTGACCAGCACCTCCTCCTCAGCACCCATCGCTCAGCTTGGCCTATGGCCCTCGGAGTTTGGACAGCGTCCCAAGCAGAGAAGTCGAGGCGCTGGTACCCCGTCCGGCCTGTCTGGCTGTCCTGCTTCTGCTGCCCTAGGCCTTCCCCCACACCACACACCACAGGCAGGCAGCCTGGCCCTGAGATCAGTAGTCCACACACGTGTCCTGTCAATCGGAGCTGCGCCCAAAATAGTTACCGGCTGTACTCCCCTTCCTCCCCCAGCTGTGTTACTCCCAGAGCTAATTATAGTGAAAATTTCTGCCCTCCCCCGTCCCCCATTCTTCTTCATGGACTTTTTATTCAGGACTCAGAGTACTAGCTCTGTGGGCTCTATCACTAATGTACATCCTTTCAGGGATGGTGCCTTGCCTGATGGGGTCATGGACTGATCCCAGCTGCTTTCCTCCAAAGCGGATTCCAAAATGGCAGCAGCAGGGGCCTCAATTCTCTAGCAAGGAATGGCTAGGTTTGTCCCACAGGTTGGCAAGCTCTCCAGACAGTACCCCTTTGCTGTATGAATTAACCAGTTAATCAAAGTGGATATCCATATGCCACGTGCAGTGCTGGATACAATGGAGAGAAATTCTGACAAGCCTGCTCCAGCTGAAGTACTGCCTGTTTCATAAAGTTTTCCTGTCTCCCAACTCCCTACCTATGGAATTAATCCTTCCTTCCTCTGGGCAAAATATGTAGCTTGCTTATATGTCTGTTACTGTAGTTTTCAGCCAATATTAGTTTGTTTATATACCTGTCTCCCTCCTAGGCTGTGAGAGTCTTGAAGGCAAGGACTGTGTGCGACAGCCAATCAATAGCCCACAGAGCAATGACTGATGTAACAGGTGCTCAATGTTTGCTGAAATAAATTACCTTTTACAATACATAGTTGGTCATGGAAAGGTGGGTATAGATAGCTGTGCCTAAACATGTCAACCCATGTTAATAACACAATGTTTACTTATTTTTAGGTTTCCACTACATTATATTAATGTAATGGTGCTGTAATTATTAAAAGCTAGTTTCCTGGAATAGGTGCTCTGCTAGCCTGCTAAATGCTGTTTGCCTTGGTGTATGATGTAGTCATGAAAAGCTCTTGGAATTTAGAGTCAGAATTGGACTTGGATTCTTGTTATATTATTTCTTAGCTGCGTGACCTTGGGCAGTCACTTGACCTCATCAGTAAAAAGAGTATCTAAATATCCATTCGTTCACTATTCAAACATTTATTGAGTATTAGCTAGTAATACTGGAGAAGGCAATGGCAACCCACTCCAGTACTCTTGCCTGGAAAATCCCATGGATGGAGTAGCCTGGTAGGTTACAGTCCATGGAGTCACTAAGACACAACCGAGTGTCTTCTCTCTCACTTTTCACTTTCATGCGTTGGCGAAGGAAATGGCAACCCACGCCAGTGTTCTTGCCTGGAGAATCCCAGGGATGGGGGAGGCTGGTGGGCTGCCGTCTATGGGGTTGCACAGAGTCGGACACGACTGAAGCAACTTAGCAGCAGCAGCAGCAGCAGCATCTAGTAATACATGTAAGCCATTGTGCCATACCAGTGGCTTTCAATTACCTCTACACATTGAAATCACCTGGAAAACTTTTAAAGCTACTGGTTCCGTAAAATAGAACTGTGTATAGGATTAGAGGATGTATAATGGCATTTTACATATTATATAAATTTATATATTATACACACACACACAGACACACACTCAGGCTCCTCAACCTTAGGGATTCTAATTTTACTGGCCAGTTTTAAAAGCACTGCAGGTGATTCTAATGTGCATCCAAGACAGAACCAGAGTAGGGGTACAGAAACCAATAAAATGCAACATATCAAGTCTGTATTCTGGTGTTCCAGTGGCTATGACTCTGTGCTCCCAATGCAGGGTGCCCGCTTTGATCCCTGGTCAGGGAACTAGATCCCACATGCCACAACTAAAGATCCCGCATGCTACAGCGAAGAGCTGGCATAGCCAAATAAAATTAATTTTAAAAAGAGAGAGAAACTACGAATTTAAACTCTACTACTTACTAGGAGTGCATTAAGCAAGACAGAGGATACCTACTTTCCTATGCATGAGCATACATATTAGGACCGGAAAGATGGTGAACTATGTCTGGGCAAGGCGAAGCCACAGGAAACTGGTGGAGGTCTGTAGCAGTCCTGACATGCAAATCGGTCGTCTGACCCAGGTATAGGGGCAAGACTAATTGAACCAGTTTCAGGGTAGCTGGCACTCTTGCACAAACCATGCAGTTTTATCCAGTGAAGCAAATGATTAGAGGTCTTGGGGCCGAAACGATCTCAACCTATTCTCGAACTTTAAATGGGTAAGAAGCCCAGCTGGCTGGCGTGGAGCTGGGCGTGGAATGCACCTGCCTAGTGAGGCACTTCTGGTAAACAGTGGCGCTGGTAAACATAACTGGTGCTGGGGGATGAACTGAATGCCGGGTTAATGAACCCATGGGTTCAGTGGGATAAATGATGTGGCAATTGCTCAACAAATGTTAGCTAAATTTCACAAATTACTAATCCATATTACTGGGTCTTAAATCTTCAGTGTGCAGTGGAATTATCTAGAGGGTCATGCCTTGCTGGGCCCCACTTGCAGAATTTCTGACTCAGTATGCCATGGATGGGCCTGAAATTTGTTTTTCTAACAGGTTCCCAGGTGAAAATGACACTGCTGACACCAGGATCACAGATTGAGAAACAAACTGTAATTTGACTCCATTATAAACTCCTGAGGACAGAAAAACTCTTGGTTTTCTAAAGTATGCTCAACGACTAATACAGCTTCCAGCAAACACTAAAAGCGCAATTTTTAAAATGAGTGAACCATTTTGTGCCTCAGAATAACTAATATTTACTGCACAATATGACAGCAAGAACCACCACCCCCACACTGGTTATAAAATTCTTCACTTTTTTCCCCTTTAAATGAAAGATTAATAAACAATATGATAGCAAGAACTTTTCTACCCCACTGGTCATAAAACTCTTAATTTAACATTTTTTTCCCTTTTAAATGCTTCCATTCCACCAGTGCTCTTTTCCCTCATTTCTTATTAAAAATTTTTATTCTGAAATGAATTGTACATAATACATATGTACTATTTTAAAATAACAATAAATATCCATGTGAATGTTAAGAAATAGAACACTATTAATATTACTGATGTTCCATATGTTCCTCCAAATTATACTTTTTCCTTCCCCAGAGGTAACCAACGGACTGAAATCTGTGAAAGAGTGCGCCAGAGAAGTCTCACTTTTTCTTTATAGCTTTATCATGTGTATATAATTACAAAACGATACAGTTTAAATTGGCCAAAAGCTTTTGTTTGTTCACTACTGTATTCCCAGAACCAAGAACCTGGCTTGGTACACAACAATCCTTAAAAAATAATTATGGAAAATTACTGAAAGGATTAAATGTAATTACATATATTTTTTAAAACTCCCACAAATATTATCTACAATTATTGTTATATTCATTAAATGGGGTAATAATAATCATTTCACGAACTGTAGCTCTTCCTTTAGGCTGGGGGCATTCTTACAAATCAGCCGCCTCTGGCAGAGCTCTGCATCTTAACCAAGGCATTATATAAAAACGGTTAATAATGAAAACAAAGTTAATAAGAGCTTCCCTTTACTGAGCACTTACTATGGTGCCAGGCAATCTGTGTGACTTAATTCCATCCTCTCAACAAGTTATTACAATGGCATTCCTCTTTTCTCCATTTTACAAATGAAAGAAACTGAGGCCGAGATTAAATTACCCAAATTAGGGAAACTGCAGGGACAGAACTTGAACACATGCTACCTAAAAGCGAAACTGCTGCCCTTTAAAGTCTTAAGTGCTGCAGCAACTCCCTGGTGGTTCACTGATTAGAACGCTTGAATTTTCACAGCCAAGGGCACGGGGTTGGATGCCTGGTCAGGGAACTAACATCCCGCCAGCCACATGGCCCGGCCAGAGGAAGTAAATATACAAAAAGTATACTATATCAGAATAACCATAATTTTTTAAAATCCCCAAACCAAAAAACATTATACTTTCCATTCCGCAAGTCTTATGACCGGCAACGGTCATGGGTGAGAGAACCTCCCAGACCGAAATCAAAGGGGCCAGGGGTCAGCAGGAAGTCGCTACACGACTTTGTCGAAGATGCCATTGGAAGGAGAGTTACTAAAGAAAGTCGCATTTCGGTTTGGGGTGGGACCATAAAATTACCACGACATCTCAGAGGGGGGGAAAAAAGGAAATACATAAGAATGCTCAGAAGCCCCGCAGACAGCCATCACAGAAAGGAAACTAGGGCGTGCGCGGAATCCGGGTTCCTCGGCGCCTGCCTACCGCAGACGTGGCAGAAGGAGGGGCCTTGGAGCGTGGGGGGTGGAACTTCCGGGGGCGACGCTCCAGCCCCGTCGGAACCGGAAGTGGAGCCTGGGAGCCTTGACGTTAGGAACGAAGTCGAACCTGGATCTGGAGCCGGGTGAGGAGTGGCTTCGGGAGGTTGGTGGGTAGGAAAGCAGAGGAGATGCCGGGTTATCACTGGCCAGGTCGGCGTCCTGTTTGCGAAGGAAGAGAGAGGTTCGGGGGCGGAGCCCGGGAGAGACCCTCACCTCATGCATCCACAATCCAGAATCAGTCCTAGACCCTCCTTTTCTCCTGGCCCAGATTCCGGCTCCCGCTTCCTGTCCGGAGCCTGTTGAAGGGCGCAAGACGCCCGATCTTCTACTTAGAGCAACAGTCCCCTCATCGTGGCCTGAGAAGATTGCTTGGTTTCTTGGTCTTGATCCCCGGCACTCCCAGCCTCCGCAGCTCGACTACTTTCAGAGTTCTAGGGAAGCTTGCCCCGCCCCCTGGGTTGTCACCCTTGACTGTCCACGCAGAGTGAAGTCGAAACTTGAGCCTGACTCCAAACTCTTGTGTGTGTTTGAGGGAACTATTTCCTCCCATCCTCATCCCCACACCGACTTCAGGAAGATAAACGGGAGGGGGACATCCGTCAAGCTTAATGTTGTGACCTGTGCAAGGTTCAGGGTTTGGAAGAATAGCTCCTGAGATGGCTTTGAATTTAAAAAGTTCTAGTGCAAGAGCAGCTCAGCTTTTCTGTAGTTAAGATGGCCCTTCCTAACACAGGCGAGAGGCCCGTTGTTCCATTGCAGCAGCTATGAGCTCTTTTGCTTCCTGGGTTCCTTCTTCTGTGGGCTAGTTGGAATAATCAGGTTGTGTTGAGTAGATGTGATTAGATAGTCCTGTTCTTGGAAGGGTCCTGGAAAGACCCTCCAATTCATTCCTCTGTTGGGCAAGATTGTAATAATTTTGGATGTGGCCTAGATTCATGACAAACCTATAAGGAGAGCAGAAACAGAGTTGGAGAAGTACCTTGAGATTTGGAATATTTACAGTCTCTCTGCTTGAAGGATAAGGTGAATGATCTTTTCTCATGAAATCCAACTTTGATATTGATCTTTGAACTGTTTCTCTGGGTTACTGTGTGAGGTTTTTGTGCCAAACCTGCACTCAGTTCTAATCTGGCACCTTGCTAGAGTTTTCAGCTGTCCTTTACATTTAGTGATTTTAATGCTTCAGGACTAAGATTCATACACTTTTGGTGGGAAGACTGAGGATGGAGTAAGCACTTGATTTACTGCAGTTTAGCCTAAGAATGTCATTTTTCTAAACGGTCACTCTAAAATTTTGTCTTCTGAGGGGGAGGGGATTTAGTTGATCTGTTTTAGACATGCAGTTTGAATGATTAAAAATGACTAGCACACTGCAGGGTATTCAATTTTGTCGAATGAATGGATGCTAGAGTGAATGAACAGAAAGGGGAACATTGTTTCATTTACGTGTACTATCACAATAGTTCATCAGTGCCAGGACTCCTTGTATGACTAGACACTAGAAATCACACCACTAGGGAATGGAGGCTGCTGCTCCATTCCACTGGGCCTATCTGAAGTTGAAATTTATACCCTCTTGGCAGTGACAAAGCATAGGGTTCAGAGTAACAAAATCCTTACTTTGAGGAGGCAGTCTGTCTACTGTCTGGGGAAGAAACTTACAAAGATCCTGTAACAGTGTGAGAATGATTAGGCTGATCACTGCCTGATAAGGTCAGTCCTTTTCTAGCTCTGCTTCCTACCGTGAATAGTGCTTTCACTTTAGAAAGTTGATTTTGACTAATTTCTGTCTTCTCTCCCATCTAATAGGTGAGACCAAGTCGGGGATGCTCTCATAATGAACGTTAACCAGTCAGCTCCACCTGTGCCGCCATTTGGGCAGCCCCAGCCCATCTACGCAGGGTATCATCAATCCAGCTATGGTGGGCAACCAGGGTCCACAGCCGCCCCCACTCCCTATGGAGCCTACAATGGCCCAGTACCAGGCTATCAGCAAACCCCTCCCCCAGGTATGTTTCCAAGCTTCCTTTCAGCTAAGGAAGGGAATTAGTAATCTTCAGATTGGGTGGTATTGTCCTGCTTAAGCTGCCTAAAGGGTTGTGGTGACTGGGATTGAGGAACATGAATCTGGCTCTTGGTCACTGAGAGTCCTGTGGGCAGTCTGCCCTTTCCTGTTTTTATATAAGGTGACTGTGTCTTTAAAACATCTAGTAGGGAGCCCCATCTTCCAGGTTCAATGGCAGTTCACTTCATGTGGGTGTCACCCTGTACAGCCTTCACCTGGCTGAATTGTTCACAGCTGGATGGAAGGACTGTAGTCATAGCTCCTCCAGAGCCAGTGATAATTTCTCTCATTGGACTCGTGGTTCTATCTATACATGACTGTGGGACATAGGGATAAAAGTATGATGTTTGTATGCCTGGGTTTTGGTGCTTCTCATATCTTTTTGGTGATAGCATTCCTTTTCCTTTGAGTTTCTTCAGCTTCTTAGATGTTGTCTAGTATCAGGGAAATTAAAGGAGACTGGTTGTCCTTAGGGTCAGTGTTTGGCTTTCATATTACATTTTTCATGAAGAGGAGCTTGTAACCTGTGGGTTATTCATAGAGGGCAAAAGAAGATGGTTGACAATAGATCTTTGGTTAGGCGAAAGGGAAAGTGTTAGTTGCTCTTTGTGACCCCGTATACTGTAGCCTGCCAAGCCTGTCAGGCTCTTCCGTCCATGGGATTTTCCAAGCAAGAATACTGGAGTAGGTTGCCATTTCCTTCTCCAAGGGATCTTCCCGACTCAGGGTCGAATCCAGGCCTCCCACATTGCAGGTTAGGGTTAGGGTCAGGGTCAGGGTTAGGGTTAGGGTTTGGGCCTTAGGGTATGCCAGATGCTTTATACTTTTTAAGAGAGTTAATTCCATAGAGAGATAGGTGAAGAAGAAGGCACTAAAGAGGCATAGGTAAAATTTGAGAAATGAATGAAGTTATTACCTTTTTAAATTTTGCCATGTGGCATGTGAGATCTTGGTACCCCAACCAGGAATCAAACCCATGCTCCCTGCAGTGGAAGCTCAGAGTCTTAACCACTGGACCACTAGGGAAGTCCCAAAGTTATCACCATTTTTGTTATGACTTTGGGGGAAAAAAAAAAATTTGGAGTGATGAGATTAGGTCTCAGGGCTTTGGAAGAGCCTTATTCTGAGTTGGGACTTTGGCAGGACAGAGTCCATGTCTGATTTGCCAAGTTGTGGCTTATCAAGATGGAGCTGGCATTGCCCCAGGAGGAAGCTCTGTTACTTGAGAGGAAAACATACCTGGCTCTGTGATGGCTAGTGAGCAGGCCAGTGAATGGCTAGTGAATTCAGGTTAATCATATTCCTGCAGGCAGGTTCTGTAGTGTCTAATCTCTACTGAGGGCAGAGCGGAAGAAAAACAGTGGTTTGAACAGGGGTCAGCAGCATTTCCAAAGTGATATGCCAAGTAACTAATGGCTTTCTTCCTGCATTTCATGTGAGAAGGATTAGCAGTCATAGAAGTAGCTTTGATGGCAGGTCTGGTGAGCAGAACATGCGTAGTGCGGCTTTTGTGAAGACATAAGCGACAGCAAGTAACTGGAGGCCAGGAGACCTGTCCTGGGGTCTTCCCAGGTGCTCTAATGGTAAAGAACCCACCTGCCAAGGCAGGAAACACAAGAGACCTGGGTTCAATCCCTGGGTCAGGAAGATCCCCTGGAAAAGGGCATGGCAACCCACTCTAGTATTCGTGCCTGGAGAATCCTCATGGACGGAGGAGCCTGACGGATTACAGTCCATACAGTCACACAGAGTCGGAGACAACTGAATCGACTTAGCACACATGTACAACCTGTCCTGACTGAATAGTTGGGCAGAAACAAAGTCTCCAACCCATGGGAACATTTTCCTGAGCCATGTACTATTGGGAGTGTCAACATTTAGAAGTGGATGAGAAGAAGATGGTTAGGATCTGTAGAATATGTGAAGAAGAGGTTGGCAGAATAGTCTCTCTTAAGTGGCACCTTTCTTTAAAAAAAAAAAATTAAAAAAAAATTATTTACTTGGCTACATTGGGTTTTCATTGCATCATGTGGGATCTTTCATTGCAGCACATGGATTTCTGTAGTTGCGATGCAGGGGCTTAGTTGCTCTGTGGCATATGAGATCTTAGTTCCTCCATCAGGGATTGAACCTCCAGCCCCTGCATTGCAAGGTGGATTCTTAACCACTGGACCACCAGGAAGTCCCAACAGGTATCTCTTTACAACCTAGTTCAGCATGTTACTTGGTCATCTTCTAAGCCACCTTCCTCGCATATGTTCTAAGTTTCTGAGTTCTAGGGTGGGATCTTTTCCTTAAAAGAGTTGACGTTTTGTCTAGGGTAAGAATATTAGACCATCCTGGATTGAGTGAGGGTGTATAGTGATCACAGGAAGGCCCTATATTTTTGTGGCTCTGGCTACAGCTTCACTAGTAGTATAACTGTTACACCTGTTTAAGAGAGTGAAAACTCTCTGGCCGGGCATCCATGTTCAGAATCTCTTGTAACTGGAGTTGCATCTCGATGGTGTCCTTTTCATTGCCAAGCTATATTACACTTGTGATATTGCAGTGAAGGTTTGAGCTTATTGATCCTTGCTTTGCATTCCTTGCTCAAGGTGGAGGAGGAATTTCCTAATTTCTCAGCTTTTCTTCATCACCCTCAGGTGTTGCAAGAGCCCCAGCTTCTTCAGGGGCACCTCCAGCCTCGACAGCACAGGGCCCTTGTGGCCAGACTGCATATGGCCAGTTTGGCCAAGGAGATGTACAGAATGGACCAAGCCCCGGTGTTCAGATGCAGAGGTATGTACTTGGGTCCACCTAAAATTGGTCTGATGAGACTGGAAGGATTAGGAATGTATGAGGGCCTACTTTGCTTTTCTTTTCTTTTTTTTCCCCCTTTGTTTTTCTCTTAGATTCCTTTTCTTCTTCCCTTCATCTTTTTGTAATTCGTTTTCATTTTTCCAGATTAGAGGTGCTGCTGCTGTGCCTCTGTGGGTTATTGACTCATTTAAGTACTTGTGTTCTTTGGCATTTTCTTTCCATTTCTGTGAACTTGAGTTTTTTCCTTGACTAGACATATATCTTAAATAATTGTTATGGTCCTTCCCTAAGAAAGAACCTACCCTAAGGAAGAAACAGGAAGAAGGAACCTTAGGATTATTTATATCTCTTTTGACTTCCCCTTTCCCTCTAGAACAGGCACTTAGTAGGACTTATTGGTTAAGTTTGGGTGTGGCCAGTCATGAAAGGAAAGATCCTCAAAGGAAAACTACATGAATGATGAAAACTTTGGTGGTGTGTGACCCAATAAACCCCTGTCTCTGTGTGGAAGTCCATTAAAGGAGGGCAGTCATCTCTGTTGAAATGCTGTTTGTTTTTGGTAAACAAAGAATAAAGTATAACTGTGGTAGGATGTGTAGTAGTGGAAGAGTTGTTTTCTGACATGTTTATTAGGTGTCCAGAATATACATTTTTAGCATTGAATGTAAGCCCAGAGGACTGAGCCTTGGAGCTTACCAATTTATAAAAGGCATTCAGAGTAGGGGCCATCAAAATGCAATGAGAAAGACCAGTAGTGAGGTAGGTTAGCCAGGGTGTCATAGCATCCTGAAATTAGGCAAAGAAAGTATTTTAGGAAGTCAAGAGAGTAATCAGGTGTGTCACTTGCTGCTGAAAGGTGAGATGTAGACTAAGAATTGACCATTGGGTTTGACAGCATTGACAGATGTAGTTTCAGTGGAGATATGAAGGCAGCTGTCTAGTTGGAGCAGGTGAAAGAATTTCATCTGGGAAGTGATTAATGTAACCTAAAACCCTTCTGCTACAAATGTCTAGAAAGGGGAAAGGAAATAGAAACAAAAATTTTTTTTTCAAATGCGTAATCAAGCTTCAAGGAAAGTGAAATCCTCAAGTGCCAGATAACAAGTGGGAACTGAAAATCAGAGTGGTAAGTTGATTTTGTGGCTTTCTGTGCAAAGGGTGGAAATTATCTTGAGGACCTAGGGGCTTAAGTTTAAGCAGGTAACTTGGGCATTTCTGAGCCGAGGTTTAGAACTGAAATCTTGTTTATTACACTTCAGTAAACAGGTAAACTAGAAAAAAAAAAATCTGTACGCTGGCAGAGGGAGATAATAAGGAGTCCTGATTCTCCCAGGCTGGCTGAGGATAAGTTGCAGGGGAGTCGGGGCGGGGTGTTTTTGAACTGCATGTGAACACCAGGGATCA
Organism: Nanger dama; assembly: GCA_917880005.1. Taxonomy (NCBI): domain Eukaryota; kingdom Metazoa; phylum Chordata; class Mammalia; order Artiodactyla; family Bovidae; genus Nanger; species Nanger dama. Next base: position 16,051,861 of record CAKJTW010000028.1, on the reverse strand, counting down.
TTTGGGGTGGTGAAAATGGTCTAAAATTGGATTCTGGTGATGGTTGCACAACTCTTTAAATTTACTAAAAGTCATTGAATTGTACACTTAAAAGGAGTGAATTTAATGATGTGGAAGTTACAACTTAAACTTAAAAAAAAACTTTGATGCTAGGCAGCAGTATCATTAGAGTACCCTCCAGAAGCAAATCAAATGCTAAACAACCACTCTCCCTCAATTCAGGGATTTCTCAAAGGAAAAAAAAAAGATTAGACTATGAGAGGAGAGCAGATAATAGGCTATTACATTGATTAAGGGACTGTAACTGTCAATATAGAATTATGTACCTACCTAAGAGAGGGCAAATAAAGGCATTTTCAGAGACTGATAATTTACCCTGTATGGGCCCTGGCTGAGAAAAGTACCAGGGAATAGACTAGGGGAAAAAAAGAAAAAGAACCTAGAAAGAAAGAGCTTTCAAAAGAGATAGGAATAGTAATTAAAGAAGTAGAGATAGAGACTTCCCTAGCAGTCCAGTGGTTAGGACTCCTCATTTCTAATGCAGGGGACTTGGGTTTGATCCCTGAAGGGGGAACTAAGATTCCACAAGCTGCATGGTGTGGCCAAAGGAAAAAAACAGCATAGACCAATTTTTTTCGTAAATGTTTGGCTAAAAGATAAAAGCTTGAGGGCATGTGAGGTTTTAGGGCAATTTTATTTGATTGGATTTTTAAAATCCAATTATATCTCAGTTCATTGAGATGTAATTCATATACCATGCCCATTTAAAGTGCACAAATTTAATGATTTTAAGTATATTCACAGATATGTGCAACCATCACTATCGTCCACCTCCAGAAGACATACAGTATCCTTTATCTGAGGAGCTATCTTTATTCAGCTTTTCCTTAAATTCCTCACTCCACCAACTGTAAACAACCACTAATCTACTTTCTGTCCCTATAGACTTCCCTGTTCCGGATATTTCATATTAATAGAATCGTATATATTTTGTAACTGATTTCTTTTACTTGGCATAATGTTTCCAATGTTCATTTATGTTGTAGCATGTATCAGTATTTCATTCTTCTTATTACAGGATTTCATTGTATGATTATACCACTACATGTTCTTTATCCATTTATCTGTTGATGGACATTTGAGTTGTTTTCACTAATAGTTGGTTATTTTTTGAGATATTTGTATCTTTTGTGCTGATGGGAATGATCAAGGAGAAAGACATTGAATGGGAAGTACTTTGGAAAGAAAAGTTCCAGAATGGAAAAAGATATTTACACATAAAGTAGATAAAAACATAAAATAGTGTCCAGCATATGTGAAGAACTCCTACTAGTCAATAAGAAAGAGTCAGTTCAGTTGAAAAAATGATAAAATCCGGAATAGTATTTTATGAAAGAAGGGATACTAGTGGCCAAAGAACAAATTAAAAAGTGGTTCAACCTCATAAATGAAGAAAAAGTAAACATTAAAAACCACAACAGAATTATCCTGTGTATCGATCAGATTGGCAAAATTAAAAAGCTAATAGTACTGAATATTGCTGAGCATATGGATTATCAGGAACTCTCCTCATCCACTGGTGGTCAGATGCAAATCAGTACAACTACCATGGGAAAATAACTTGGAATTATCTGTTAAAATTAAAGATGTCATGTCATATAAACCAGTAATTAAACTCATAGCTGTATGCCTTAGAAAAAGCTCAGGTATGTATAAGTTAAATATATGATTGAACATAGTAAAATTATTATTGATAATATCCAAAACTAGAAAACCTTCAATATCCATCTGTAGTAAAATGCTTAGGTAAATCGTGGCATATTTATTTAATGGAATAACATTTCATGATGAAAGAGAATGGTAAATGCAGCAGCATAGATGAATTCATAAACGTGGTTGAACAAAGAAGCAAAATTCAAAGTACGTATGATGTGATATGTTTAACAAAAGTTTGAAAACCTGACATAACTGAATTGTTTTAAAGACAAGGAACAATTGTTAGAAAGCTGGGAAAGTAGTTATCTTTGGGAGAAAGGGGGCTTCCCTAGTAGCTCAGCTGGTAAAGAATCCACCTGCAACATGGGAGACCTGGGTTTGATCCCTGGGTTGGGAAGATCCCCTGGAGAAGGGAACGGCTACCCACTCCAGTACTCTGGCCTGGAGAATTCCGTGGACTGTACAGCTCATGGGGTCGCAAAGAGTCGGAGACATGACTGAGCGACTTTCACTTTTGGGAGAAAGGAAAGGGTTGTGAGGAGAGGCACACAGGGCCTTTGGTGTATTCCATTTCTTGATTTGCCTTTTGGTTACATGAGTGCTTGTGAGTTACATGAGTGTTACATGTGTTATTCAGCAGTACACATATGTTTTATGTATCTTTTTCTATTTATGTTACATTTCACAATTTTAAATTCCATTGGACTAAGAATTGGGCCTGGACTTGGCCTCTAGTTCTAGTTTAGCCTGCTACTTTTACCCTTAGTGTTTTAATTTTCCGTCTGCTCGCTTCCCTTCATTAATTTGCTGTAAGAATTAAAGCATTCAGAGATGCTTTATAAATTTAAAGCTATGTGCAGATAAGGTGTTGGTTTATATGATAGAATACCAGTAGGCAGCTGAGAGTATTATTCATGTTAATCGAGTAGTACCATGGAATGCAGTTGTTCTGACAAGGATTTATAAGCATCTGCCATGGGCTAACAGTATGATTGTTACTCTGGAAGGCAAAAACTGCAAAACCCAGCAAAGAGCTTAGGGAGGTAAGTTTCACTAGCATAATGCCCTGAAAATACTAGCTGAATGAACAAACGAAAAGTGAAACTGCAGGACCAGTAGAAGCTGACCAAACATAATAAAGTTCCAGTTATTTAGAAAGACAAAATAAACGAAGTATAAACAGGATTTCAGTGTAACAGGCTACTATGGTGAAGAATTTGATTCATTCTTGAAACCCCAGAAGGAGCTTGTTATGTACAATAATCTATGCTGTAGATTTCTGCAGTAATATTACTATAAACCAGTGGTGCAATGGCTAGTTGGTATGCAGTGATATTACATTGATGCTGTATTTGTATTTTAATGTGGCAGCTGTGGCATGGGAGTGTCCAGCGCAGCTTTTCAAGTAATGAGACTTTAATGGATAGACTCAGCTAGCAGGCTGCCTGGCTTATATCCTTTGTGTCTAGCCCTTAACTCTGATGAGATAGCATCATCTTTCTCCTGAGTACGGAATCCCAAACTTAGCTCAACAACTCTTCTGATCTTAAGAGTTATCTAATACCTTTCCCAGGATTAAGTGACCCATTGGTTTAAAAGTTAAACAATCAAACTGTATTTGTTTAAGCCCACATTTATTAAGCTTCTGTTTTGTTAATGCTTCTGTGCACCTTTCTTTCGACTTCTTCTGTGCTTTTGAATACAGAACCGAAGTGGCTTGTCAACAAAGGATTAAGGCAGAGGAGGTGATAATCTAACTACCAGAGTAAATACTGTTTGATCTGAGGGTGCTTGGCACGTGTTTTTGGAGTGAACCTAATGGAAAACAAGGTTTGCCCTGAATAATCACAGTGTAGATTATGAGGAATGTGATTTATTCACAAATATGTAAAAATATGAAGCCATATAAGAGCCCAGAGGAGAGTAAGATGCTGGAAAACAGTATTGTTTCTCATATAATGTGGGACTCCTGTCAACTTTGAAGGGATTCCTGGCCTATTAGAAACTTCTGCCTTCCATCTCTTCACAGGCTCCCTGGATCTCAGCCATTTGCGTCTGCCCCATTGGCCCCTGTGGTCAGTCAGCCAGCTGTGCTTCAGCCCTATGGGCCTCCCCCGACAAGTGCACAGGTGACTGCTCAGCTGGCCGGAATGCAGATCAGTGGTGCTGTGGCCCCAGCCCCTCCCGCTTCGGGGCTGGGCTATGGTGAGTACCTATGACCATAGGAATACTGTTTCCTTTTAGAGGCATCTGTCTCTGGGGTATACCTGGATCCCTTTTATTTCTTTTGTGTATTCCTCTAAGCCCCAGCAGATGGGACAAGTCATTCCTGCCCCTCGGGTGGAAAGGAAAGTGGTTTACTGAACAAGGAGGCAGAATGACTGGGGTTCTGACTCTACTTCTTCTACTTCTCAGGCCCACCAACATCACTGGCCTCAGCCTCAGGAAGTTTCCCTAATTCTGGTCTGTATGGCTCCTATCCTCAGGGCCAAGCTCCTCCCCCTTGGCCAGGGTCATCCGGGGGCCCAGCCTCCCCAGCGATCTGTCCCACCACAGGCCTCCAGCTTCACATCCCCCCGCCTCAGGGGGTCCTCGGATGCCTTCGATGACTGGTCCACTCTTGCCTGGACAGAGTTTTGGGGGCCCCCAGTGAGCCAGCCCAACCATGTGTCCTCACCTCCTCCTCAAGCTCTGCCCCCTGGTACCCAAATGACTGGGCCCCCAGGACCACCACCACCTATGCACTCCTCCCAGCAGCCAGGCTATCAGCTGCAGCAAAATGGTGAGTTTTTCCCAAGGACTACCTAGGAGCCAAAAGCTTCAGCTATTCAGGTGTTTTCGTTGTTGTTGTTATTTGCTTCTAGTATTACTTGCTAAGTGGTGAACTAGATAGACAGCTTCAGGGTATTATTACTAAGATGTGGGATTTATAAGATTTTTTTTTTCTCATAGTTCAGATAACATAGGCTTTCTCTGAATGGTTATTACTGTACCTCTCAATTCTATGTTTATAATAGGAGTCTAGTCATTTCCGTGAGGCCTTAAGAAGAGATAGGGAAGGAATATTTTGTTCATCAACCTTGCCCTTGTCTCCCAGGTTCCTTTGGACCAGCCCGGGGCCCTCAGTCCAATTATGGAAGTCCCTACCCAGGAGCAGCCTCTTTTGGCAGTCAGCCTGGGCCTCCTCAACCTTTGCCTCCTAAGCGCCTGGACCCTGATGCCATCCCGAGCCCTGTAAGTAGATACTTATGTGGTCCTGGGGAAGGAGCTTGTGGCTACTAGATAAGTGAGTCAACCTAGATGAGATGTTTGCCTAGCCTTTTCTGATTATTTTTCCCTTTTGTTCGTCATGTTGCAGGTGTAGAGCCTACATGTAATTTTTGACTCTTTAAATAGAACTTGACGTCCCAGAAGTATTTTAGGGGTATGTTTACTTTATAGCTGGGCAGGAAAAGGAAGGGAAGCCAGGAGTGATCAGCAGTGTCATAGAGCTCTGGGTTGCTGTCACCACTGGACAGAGCCTGGAAACCTCTGCTTTTCTGTGGAGTACTGGCTGTGTCCTGGTCTTGTCCTCTTAGATCTAGTAGGATAGCATAGCAGTCTTCTTAATGGTTAGAGCTGGCGGGGAATCTCTGGTGTTATTGGTGAGTAAAGGAAAGCCTCTCTGGACTCTTTCTGCCTCTACCTGGATAGTGTTTTAGGAGAGAAAGCCTTCAGTACTTTTGTTTGCTAGTCTTCTGCTGTGTGGACGGAGAAAAGTGATATGCAATTTCAAGGGCAATGTAGGGAAGTTCCTTCTCCCAGGAAGACGGTGAATCTTACCCTTAGGGCCATCAGAATGCTCAGACCTTCCTCATCATACTCAAGAGTAGAGGCTGATACTGTATTCCCAGGTGGAGGCCACTTTATAGTTCTGTCTGCAACATTTGCTATGTCAGTTGCCTCACCATGCTTAGCCATTGTCATATTCCATCCTGTTCTCTTCCCTCTTCCTTTGGGGAACCATCATGGTGAGGGGCCCAGCTGGCTAAGGGGGACCCTAGGGGATGAAGCAGTGCCTCTTTCCTTTTTCCTCCTTTAGTGAGAAGGGGAGTCTGGTTGGATGTGAGGGAGGCTTCTTTCAGTGTGAGAGTAGTTCTTACATGAGAGGCTTGGCCTTTTGGAGGGAACATCCCTCTTCTTCCTTCTTAAAATTTCTCCCATTCAGCCCCTCCATATAACCCCTCTTGCCTCCTGTTTGCCCCCTTCCTTATCTTTCTACATCACAGTCTAAGCCATTAAAGGCCCTTTTTTGGCCCAGAAAAATTTGGAATTTCTGATGGAGAGGGGGCCTGATTTCAGCAGTAGGAGCTGGGCTCCAGCTGTTCATGTCTAACTCATCAGGGCTGAGAGAAGTAACATCTGCTTCTTGTTCTTTTGTCTCCCTCCCTGTATTCCCCTGCTGCCTTTATTATTAAAACACTAAAAGCAACTCAATGAGCTGCCTCCTCAGCAGAAAACCAGGCACAGAATAGACCCTGATGCCATTCCTAGTCCAGTAAGTGCAGGGGGTGGGTGTGTGTGTGTGAACCCTGTGTTAAATCACCCGTGCATGCCTATGACCTCGTCTTCACCTCATCCACCATGTCCATCCCTCTCCATCCTCTTCCCTTAGTCCTTCTAGACCCTTGCTTTTACAAGCTAGAAGGATATGCATGCCTCAAGTCACCATATAATGAAGTAGCAAGCTGTTAGCAGTGCCTTTAAGTATGGGATGGTAGAAGGTCAGGCTTGAAGGGCGGGATCAAGTAGCTTGTGAAGCTTTGGTTTTAGCCCTCCTGGCTCCTCCAGGAGCCTGCCTGTGACATATGATGGAACAGGACAAAACAGTAGATCCTTCCCTTTTGGGTTTGATTTGTCTACAGCTTGTTGTGGAGAAACATGGGTAGGTGGCTACTAATGTACAAGTCTGAGAAACTGGCATTTCTTACAGGGAAAGGGACTGCTGGTTTGGGAAAGTGTGGGTCACTTTCTCATCTGGAGAGTCTGTTTGACTCTGATATATTTCTAAGCTTCAGCTCTTTATTCTATGGGACACAGAGTCTTATTTTCCCTTTACTTTTTCTGGTTTTACCAAACCCATCTTGAAGTAACTGACAAAGGTTATCAGTCTGCACAAAGATCTGATCACCAGCTTTGCAATATCTTTTTTTTTCCCCCTCGCTGGGTCTGTCAAAATGTGGGGGACTGAGGATTGGGCTGTAAGATCCTCTTCTCCCATGTTTACACACTGATGCTTACCTGAAAATAAGGCAGCATCTGCTTCCTCACCTTACCTGATCATTTCTGGCTGTGTAATCCTCTCCTCACCCTGTCCCTTCTACTCTCATTGAGTGTAGAGTCATTCCAGGTAGATTTCATTTTTACATGGTTACTGTTGTCTGTGTTCCTGCTCTTGGGGAGAGAAGGGGAGGGGAAGCCTCGATGGGGGAGGGAAGTGGAATCTGACCATGGCTGAAGGCTTGTGATTAGAGCTGGAGCTTCCCTGGAGTAGGTATTGTAACAGGGTGATCACTGTTCACTGGGGGTCAGGGCGATTCCTAAAGAAGCCCTTTCTCAGTGTTGCCCATGCAGCAGGGTGCTGCTGACTATAGAGCGGAAGATTGGCATTACAGCACTTTACATGATCTCCAAAAGGAGAGCAGGCCTGGTGCATGAGGTGTGTTCCTTGGCAAATTCTTAGTTTCTGTACTGCAGCTCCAGCCTTTCTTTCTCCTGCCTCTGGAACGTGGTACTCCCTTCTTCTTCTTCATCTGTCACTTCATTCATTTCACTTCTTCCCTACAGATTCAGGTTATTGAAGATGACAGGAACAATCGGGGTTCAGAGCCATTTGTTACTGGAGTACGGGGCCAGGTGCCACCCTTAGTCACCACCAACTTCCTGGTTAAAGACCAAGGTGAGAAGGGCAATAACTCCTCCCTGCAGGACTTCTTCTCCAGCATTATCAGCTTATAGATGGGGCTCTTGTCAGTCTTTGGTCAGAGACCAGTCCCTCATTGGTCTCTAGGGGGAAAGAGCCACCATCACCTCTAGCATCTGTTGGAGTGATGGCCTGTGTCAACAATGGCAAGCTGGTGTCTGGAGTGATTCTGTGATCTGACTCAGCTTTTCCATCTCCTCCTTCAGGAAATGCAAGTCCCCGGTACATTCGATGCACATCCTATAACATCCCTTGCACCTCTGACATGGCTAAGCAGGCTCAGGTGCCGCTGGCAGCTGTCATCAAGCCACTGGCAAGGCTGCCCCCAGAGGAGGTGAGTCAGGGACAGACCAGAGTATAATAAGAGGGAGGAAGGGAGGGGAGCGAGGATAAGACTTTTTCCTAGATATGATTCTGGCAGTCACAGTGGATGAAGGCTTGGTTGGTTGGGAGGGGAGCGTATCGTCAATAGCTTTCTATCCCAGGGCCCATGCCTGAAGAGGGTGATAGGGAGGAAAGCAGAAGCCCAAGAAATTGCTGGATGGAGCAGAGTTCACACGTGAAACACATTTTGAAAAGAGTCAAGGCCAACTTGTAGGGGAGAAGACAGCTGGAGGCAGGAGCCTCCCGTAGCACGGTCATCACCTGGTGATGAGAGGCACGCCTCTCTGGTTTTTCTTGTTCTCTGTCCTGTCGTCCCAGGTAGGTTAGAAATATTAGGACAGCATATTAAGAAACAGAATCCAGGGGTCCTTCTTTTACCTGGTTTGGGCTATAATCTGTCACCCAGTACCTGGAATCAGGATGAAAAGAGAGCGCTTGGAGCTGCTGCACCATGCTGTGGTGTATATACACTTGCGTTCATGCCTTAATGAACTTGGGAGGGATTTCTCTATAACTGGACAATCAGGGCTCACCTTACATCCTGCTTTTTTGTCTTGTTCTGTCTTTTTCTCTTTCTCTTTTCCTGAGTCTCAGTGAGGGTGGCTGGACACTTGCCTGCTGGTCTCTTATCTGTAGGGTAACATCTGCCTGGGGTGTCAGTAGGTATCACAGAAATCCAGGGATGGGGGAGGACAAGTGTCACAGATACTTGGGTGGGAAAGGAAGCAGGAACGAAGGGGACTGAAGACTGGGCCAGAAATGAGAATCTTGTTTGGGCCAGTTCCACTGTTGCTCTTCTCTTTCGAGAAGTGAAATTCTAGAGATGAGGAGTAAGGAGAGGGACTATAGTCCTTAGACCCTTAGGGACATTTGTCCTCATTCCCCTTCTCTCTGCTCCCTCTGCAGGCAGACTGTCTGAGCCATGTTCTTCTCCCTCCAGGTTGTTCCTCCTCATCGGTTCCCACATATCACTGTAGCTTCCTTCTGTGTCTGAGCCCCTTCTCTTTGCTCCTTAGGCTTCACCGTATGTTGTCGACCATGGGGAGTCTGGCCCTCTGCGCTGCAATCGTTGCAAAGCATACATGTGCCCCTTTATGCAGTTCGTTGAGGGAGGGAGACGCTTCCAGTGCTGCTTCTGCAGCTGTATCAACGATGGTACGTTCACAGAGGCTGGGACTGGGGGATCTGGACTGCATCTTCATTATTCTCTTTCTGGTTAGATAGATGAGGCTCCGTTGTTTAGGAGATGGGGACGTGAAGTGCCTCTGGGGCTATGGGGCATTAGAGTGAGCTCAGCCAGGACCAGATGAGGACTGAAAGCGGACCCATGAGTAACACTCTGCCCTACTCCCCACAGTTCCTCCTCAGTATTTTCAACACCTGGATCATACCGGCAAGCGTGTGGATGCTTATGACCGTCCTGAGCTGTCCCTGGGCTCTTATGAATTCTTGGCCACTGTAGATTACTGCAAGGTGAGGGAGGGCAGCATGGGGAGGAGCAGTGGGTGAAGGACAATGAGACAGCTGAGATTGCTGTGGTCATTTCCCTCACCCTGTCACTGTCCCCTTGCATATTGACTTATCTCTAGTCAACTGACCTGCTTACCGATAGCCCTCTCCCCCCAACATTTCCTTCTTTTGCAGAACAATAAGTTCCCCATCCCTCCTGCCTTCATCTTTATGATTGATGTCTCCTACAATGCTGTCAGGAGTGGTCTTGTCAGGCTCCTCTGTGAGGAGCTCAAGTCACTGTTAGACTTTTTGCCTAGGTGAGAGTTAGGAGCCAAGGTACTCCTATGGATGATGATGGCTGGGGAGGGGGCACAAGGGTGGGTGGTTGGGATAACTCAGCACGTGAATCCTGATGTCATGATGTTGGCTGGTGGAGAAGGTGGCAAGTCTGGGTAACAACATTCCTTTCTGCAGGGAGGGGCGGGGCAGAAGAGTCAGCAATCCGCGTTGGCTTTGTCACCTATAATAAGGTGCTCCACTTCTACAATGTGAAGAGCTCATTGGCCCAGCCACAGATGATGGTTGTATCTGATGTGGGTGACATGTTTGTGCCACTGCTGGATGGCTTCCTGGTCAATGTCAGCGAGTCTCGGGCAGTCATCACCAGGTGAGAGTCAGATTGTGGAGGTAAAGTGAGGTGGAAGGCAGGGTACAACCACAGAAAGCCGGTGATGGACACAGGCTATGCCTCAGGAGTTCTCAGAGTCTGGGGGCCAGATGACTTTTTGGGGGACTTGAGGGATCTGAAATTTGGATAGCAGTTTTGATTGCCTCCCATCACCTATCTCTTTAGCTTATTGGATCAGATTCCAGAAATGTTTGCAGACACAAGGGAGACGGAGACAGTATTTGCCCCAGTGATTCAGGCTGGGATGGAGGCTCTGAAGGTAAGGCGAGAGTCCTGCGCAGCCACCTGTGAGACACTTTCTTCTGAGCATCTTACCTCTGGGATACAACCCCTGTTTCTTTAGTGACTGGTGACTGTCCAGTGAGTCTACTTGTCTGACACAGTTGCCACTGAATAAATGACGAGGGATGGGATGAATGAATAATGGATGAATAAAGGAAAGAATGGACCAGTAGATCTCTCTCCTCTTCTAGGCTGCTGAGTGTGCAGGGAAGCTCTTTCTATTCCACACCTCCCTGCCCATTGCAGAGGCCCCAGGGAAACTGAAGAACAGAGACGACAGGAAGTTGATCAACACAGACAAGGAGAAGGTGTGGGACTGGGAGCTGAGGGGGAGGACTTCGCATCACAGAGGAACGTGCTGTCTCTTTACAGTGCAATACTCTTTAACTTTCTCGAGGGGGTACTGGGACTAGATCCTTTGTCCTTTCATCTCTGTGGCTGCCAGCCTTCTCCACCGCTCCCACACCTCTCTACCCCATGTCATCCCAAAGCCCTTGGTAGACTTTTTAAAGAGAATGTTCTACTATTATTGCAAACTGTAAGGTAGCTCTGAAGTCTTACGTGTCCTTGAATAATAGCCCATATTACATACATAGTTCTCAAACAGGGTGGAACTCAGGCCTCTGAACACCTTCTTCTGTTCCTGCCTAGACTCTGTTCCAGCCTCAGTCAGGTGCCTATCAGACCCTGGCCAAAGAGTGTGTGGCCCAAGGCTGCTGCGTAGACCTCTTCCTCTTCCCTAACCAGTATGTGGATGTGGCCACCCTCTCTGTTGTACCCCAGCTCACTGGTGGCTCTGTCTATAAATACGCTTGCTTTCAGGTACGGCATGGGACTCTGGGTGGCAGGTGGAGGCAGGACTGGAATGCCTGCCTACAAGTGGAGTGGCTCCTTAGCTACTGACTCAATGATAGGAATATCATTGAGAAGACCACTAATGTGAAGAGTGTAGTGAACAGGAGCATGGGGCTAGAAATTAGCCCCAGGTTGATATTCTGGCTCTAACACTTAGCCGCTATATGACCTAGGATAAATTACTTATTTTCTGCTTTGTTTCTTCATCTATAAAATGGGATTTTTAAGTAGTTTTTAAGTAGGGTTTGTCATCAGGATTAAGTGAGCACATGTAAAGCACTTAATGTAAGTACTGGGCATGTAATAAGTGCTTAAAAGCTTAAATAATAACATCGTTATTATTACCTTTACCTTATTGTCATTATGATTCTGCAGGCTTGTAGAGTGGAGAGGGTATAGGGATTGTTGGTGGATTGTATGTAGTAGGTGATGTGACTCTGGGCCTGGGGATGCAGGTGGAAAACGACCAGGAACGGTTCCTGAGTGACTTGCGTCGGGACGTCCAGAAGGTCGTTGGCTTTGATGCTGTGATGCGGGTCCGGACAAGTACTGGTCAGTTCTGGTTGGAGACAAGCAGCTGAGCGGGGACCATCCGTCTGGGCACCTGTCATACCATTAACCATGTCCCTATCCATGTGGCCTCAGGTATCCGTGCTGTAGATTTCTTTGGGGCTTTCTACATGAGCAACACCACAGATGTGGAGCTGGCTGGGCTGGATGGGGACAAGACGGTGACTGTGGAGTTCAAGCATGACGATCGGCTCAACGAAGAGAATGGAGCCCTCCTGCAGGTGCTGGACAGGAGGCAGGGGTTGGGGAAGAAGTCTCAGCAGTCACTTCCCTGGATTTAAGTAGGCTATAGGGAAGGGGGGTAAGGGGTGCGCAGAGAGGACTAGAAGAGGCTGGAGAAGGGATAGCTCTCATCTTTCTTCTAGCTTCATAAAATAGCAAAGAGGAGGTGTCGAGAGGGTCTTGGTGAGGGAGGGGTGTGAATTGCCCCTCTCACTCTCCCCCGTAGTGTGCCCTGCTCTACACCAGCTGTGCAGGGCAGAGACGGCTCCGCATCCACAACCTGGCTCTCAACTGCTGCACTCAGCTGGCTGATCTGTACCGAAACTGTGAGACTGACACGCTCATCAACTACATGGCCAAGTTTGGTGAGGGCAGAGGCCGAGCAGGGTGGAATCGGGGCTGAGGATGGACAGCAATCCAGCATTTCTGGGTGGGCGTGATGGTGGGAAGGCACCCTTGATGGAGTGGCTGACCAGTGACGGTGCTGTCTCCTTTCCCATCCAGCATACCGGGGAGTCCTAAGCAGCCCTGTGAAGACTGTTCGTGACACTCTCATCACTCAGTGTGCCCAGATCTTGGCCTGTTACAGAAAGAACTGTGCCAGCCCCTCCTCTGCGGGACAGGTGGGGCAAGCTTATTGGTGGAGAAGGTATTGGGATACACCTTTGCATTGGGAGGGATTTCTCATGATCATGATCACTGACTTTGTTTTGATAACTCCGGTAGTTGATCCTTCCTGAGTGCATGAAGCTCCTCCCTGTTTATCTGAACTGTGTATTGAAGAGTGAGGTCCTGCAGCCTGGAGCTGAAGTCACTACTGATGACCGTGCCTACGTCCGGCAGCTGGTTACCTCCATGGACGTGGCTGAGACCAATGTCTTCTTCTATCCTCGGCTCCTACCATTGGTGCGACTGAATGCTGGAGTGTGAGACACTGTACTGAGAAAGGGGCATCATAGGAGGAGGAAGGGAAGGATTAATATTGTCTGTATCTGACACTAATACATTTTTACCTATATTATCTGATGTAATATTTTCATACTGAGAGTAACTCAGGTGCTTAGTTTTCGGAAATTTTGTGTGTATGGGGGTGCAGAATGGGCAGATGCAGGTGGGCAAATGAGTCAGTCATTGGTAACATTTTGCCCTCTTCCTTTTGTCCAGACAAAGTCTCCCATTGAGAATACCACTGAACCACCAGCAGTCCGAGCATCTGAAGAGCGTCTAAGCAATGGGGATATATATCTGCTGGAGAACGGGCTCAACCTCTTCCTCTGGGTGGGAGCGAGTGTCCAGCAGGGTGTTGTCCAGAGCCTCTTTGGCGTCTCTTCCTTCAGTCAGATCACCAGTGGCCTGGTGAGGGCAGGGCGTCAAGGAGAGTGTGGGTGTGGAAGTAGGCTTCGTGATAAGAGTAGAAGCCAGTAAAGTTAGTGTGCTCATTCTCTTAAGTAGCAGGGGACACTGAGAGGGAGGGTGCTATCATTCTTCACAGGCTTCCATATTTCAGATAATGCATAAATCTGTGCTGCCCCATCTTGTCTACTGGATTCAGCATACCTTACCATAAGGATATTGAATTTTGTGTTTCAGAGTGTTCTGCCAGTTCTGGATAATCTGCTGTCTAAGAAGGTGCGAGGCCTCATTGATAGTTTGAGGGCACAGAGATCGCGGTACATGAAGGTAACAGTGATCCGAACCTGCATTTCTTACCTTATCAAGTCCTCACTCTGAAGGCGGGTGGGAGGGTGAGTGCCTAGATCATGGGATTTCAGGGCATGTGGTTAATTCTCTTCAGCCCTGCCTCATGACCCTGTATTCTGACTGTAGCTTATTGTGGTGAAACAAGAGGACAAGCTGGAGATGCTGTTCAAACACTTCCTGGTGGAAGACAAGAGCCTGAGCGGGGAGCATCCTATGTGGACTTTCTCTGTCACATGCACAAGGAGATTCGACAGCTACTGAGCTAGAGCACATGGGTAAACAGCACAGGGGCCAGGCCAGCTTCTAGAAAGTGCCCAGGACAGCAGAGCAACGGGGACAGTTCCATATCTTATATGTCATGTAAGCTGACCTCAGTCTCTTTGTGGGGAGGGGGGAGGTATAAGGAGACACCTTCTTTCTGGGCTCAAGTATCCTACCACTCTGTCATGTCCTGCTGTTGGAAGGTGCCCCTATCCCCTCACTTTATCCTCCTTTTCCTGCTAATCCTGTTGTAATGAATGTAGTTTCTCAGTTCACTGTATATGATTTGGTGTTGGGGGATTTGAAGCCACCCAGACCCTGGCAATATTATGTGTCCCTTTGGACCAGCCTCCAAGAAGAGAAGGGCAGGTGGGAAGGCACGGAGATCCCAGGGGTTACTATGGGGGGGAGGGGCTGCTAATTCAGCTCACTGTCATCAATGACTTCCTATATTAGGGAAAACATACATACAGGTGCACCAGAGCTGGGCTGTAGGCCGTAGATGGTAGGTGGTCAGTCTTCTTGGGCCTGGAAGTCAACAGCCAACTCAAAGTGACTGAGGGTGGTTGATTAGCTTTCTTGTTCTGCTTCCACTGCTCTTTCTCCTGCAATGCCTGATGATCCCTTGGTGGACAGAGACACATTATCAGAAATGAGCAAGCCTGGGAACAGTTGCAGAGTATATTGAGACCTAGGAGAGGTATTAGCCTCCTTTCGAGCCAGAGCGGCCCCAACACTGGATGGTTCTGTAGGGAGCCTGGTCATCAACTTGCAATACCTCACAGAGCCAGCCTATATACCACTCTGAGCTTCCGCTGGAAACACTGCTCTCCAGGCTGCTGGGGAGAGGCAGAAGTGGCTAGTTTCTCCTGCTAGGACACCACTCAGGCTTTGGTACTGACAGAGTGGCTGACAGTTATCTTCCAACCCGACCTGGCTGGGGCAGGACAAGGGCTAGGCTTGATGGTGGCCAGGCTTGCCTGCTCCCAGCCTGGGATGCCCCTGCTCTGGACTTCTCATTTCTCTTCATTGGTTTATTTTTCAATGCATCTTTAATTTGTAAAGAAATAAAAATAAATTAAGATGTATCCAGAAGCGTCATTTTTATCTGCCACGTATCACTTTCCCTCTAGTTTTTCCTGCCTGGACTAGCGGCTTTGGGGAAGTGGCCGGCTGAGCTGGCCGCTAAGCCGCGCATGCGCCACATGGCCCTGTGGCGTAGGACCTCGTCCCATCGCTACTCAGAGCCAGGCGGGGACCGGTGCTGCGGGCGTTGGCCACCAGAGTAGACATGGGGGCTGGCCGCACGGGGTCTGTGCTTGCTGTCCTGGGAGTGCTTGGTGTCTGTGCGACCAGACGCCCCCCGACTCGCGGCGGAGGGGAAGACCGGCGGGGAGGCGGAGTGGGCGGAGCCGTGGGATGGCGCGGTTTTCCGGCCTCCCTCGGCGCTGGGCGCAGTGGGGGTGGCTCGCCGTCCGGGGCCCCCGCGGCCCGGGGGGGAGGAGGCGGTGGACTTGCCGGTGCTGCTGTGGTGGAGCCCGGGGCTGTTTCCTCACTTCCCGGGCGACTCGGAGCGCATCGAGTGCGCGCGCGGCGCGTGCGTGGCGTCCCGGGACCGACGGGTGCGGAGAGACTCGCGGACGCGCGCGCTGCTCTTCTACGGCACAGACTTCCGCGCGTCCGAGGCGCCGCTTCCGCGCCTGGCGCACCAGAGCTGGGCGCTTCTGCACGAGGAGTCGCCCCTCAACAACTTCTTGCTGAGCCACGGTCCAGGCATCCGCCTCTTCAATCTTACCGCCACCTTCAGTCGCTACTCGGACTACCCGCTGCCGCTGCAGTGGCTGCCGGGGATCGCCTACCTCCGCCGCGCGGCACCTCCGCTCGAGGAGCGCGCAGAGTGGCGCCGCCGCGGCTATGCGCCGCTGCTCTATCTGCAGTCCCACTGCGACGTGCCTGCGGACCGAGACCGCTACGTGCGCGAGCTCATGCGCTACATTCCGGTGGGTGAGGGCCGGGCGGAGCGGGAAGGGAGGGTGGCGCGTGGGGCTGAGACGCGCCCCTGGTGTCCTGGCCGACGTGCCGTACCCTCTTGACGGCCGTGCTCTACCCGCTCAGGTGGACTCCTATGGGAAGTGCCTGCAGAATCGGGAGCTGCCCACGCCGCGGTTACGGGACACAGCCACCGCCACCACCGAGGATCCAGAGCTCTTGGCCTTCTTGTCCCGCTATAAATTCCATTTGGCTCTCGAAAATGCCATCTGCGACGACTACATGACAGAAAAGTTGTGGCGCCCCATGCACCTCGGAGCTGTGCCCGTGTACCGCGGCTCTCCCTCTGTGAGGGACTGGATGCCCAACAATCACTCCATCATCCTCGTTGACGACTTTGAGTCGCCACAGAAACTGGCAGAGTTTATTGACTTCCTGGACAAAAATGATGAAGAATATATGAAATACTTGGCATACAAGCAGCCTGGGGGCGTCACTAACCAGTTCCTTCTGGATAGTTTGAAGCAGCGCGAATGGGGAGTGAATGACCCCTTGCTACCTAACTACCTTAACGGCTTTGAGTGTTTTGTCTGTGACCACGAACTGGCGCGGCTGGATGCCGAGAAGGCCCACGCAGCCTCTCCTGGGAGCATCCCGGTGCCCGAGCCTCATATTGCCCAGCCCTCACACATGGACTGCCCAGTGCCCACACCTGGCTTTGGCAGTGTGGAAGAGATTCCTGAGAATGACAGGTAAGGATAGCTGGGGTCCCCTGGGGCTGTCAAATCAAATGATTTACAGACTTGCTTCCTGCAGGCAATAAACTAGCCCTGGGTGCTAAGGGAATGTTGTGTATGGAAATTATGACATGAGGTCGCTATGCCTTTAAGATATTAAGAGTCTAAGAGAAGACAAATTGCGAAAGAGCAGTAGAAAATGTGAGAGGTAATTGAGGGCAACGACATACGAAAATCAGCTTTTATAAACAGTGTTTGTAGTAGTGATTCAAAAAAGCTTCAGCTAGAGCAGAGGGCCTGTTTAGGGAAGTGATGGGGGACAAAGTTGGGCCAGGTTATACATATTCTGAATACCAGACCCTGGAGCTGGACTGTCCTGAAAATCAACCCAGCTGTTTATTGAGCATCTTCAACATGGTGGGGCTGTGGATGAGAAATACATTAGTGTCTCCAGGGAGGTTTGCCTGCAGTAATCAGGGTTTATACTTGTTAACTTGGTGTAGCTATTAACAGCATCTCCTTTGACTCTTAAAATTACCCTGATTTGGATGATAAATTATGTTTGTCCTAATCAGAATAGAAGGGATGTTTTCAAAAGATGATTAATGATTGTGGCCAATGTGGATTGGAAGGGAAGTGAGGAGACAACTGAAGGAGGCAGCAGAAGGTGGTGGCATTGGGAAAGGTCGGCATAGGAGATGGGGTAGAAAAACGAAGCCACTTGCATCAAACCACACCTGTTAGGGAGGGGCCATAAAAACTATGTTTGAGAGAGACTGCTAGAATGACCTGCAGAGATCACCTTGGACAGTGGATGGCAGCAGAGGGCTGGCACAGCTTGGTCCTGGGAGTGGAGTGGATTTGTATCCAGTAATTTACATCAGGTAATTTGTATCTAGTTTGTGCAGAACATATTATGATTTATCAGAAGAAAAGTGTAACATTAAAAAAGAGAAACATTCAGGTTATGGCTCATCTAGACACTGGATATGGTTGCACTTCTTGATTACTGAAACAGGTGTAATATAAAAAGTAACCATCTAAATACACTCCCTTGCTTTTCTTAGGAAGATTTACTGTTTCCATAGTTTGGCCCCTGCTCTGCCTACCTCTTAATTCCCTCCACATTTGGAGACCAAGAGCATGCAAGTCAGGAACTTTAACTCACTGGGATATGTGTGTATGTGTGTGTGGGTGGGGGTGGGGTGCTTGGATAATGAATTTGTGTTTGGGGCTCACTACCTATCACTTGGATTAGTACTGGATTTGCTTCACATTTCCTTCCCTCAAAGCAGATGGATGGTCCTAACCAGAAACCACTGTATCTGTTGAAGATTTCTTTGGCCACTGGGAGAAAGGCAGGATTCATAGTTGTACTAAGGCTCCATAATCCAACTCTCATTTTGATGTTTCAGCTGGAAGGAGATGTGGCTGCAAGATTATTGGCAAGGTCTGGACCAGGGGGAAGCTCTCACTGCCATGATCCACAACAATGAGACACTTCAGGGGAAATTTTGGGATTACCTAACGGAGATCTTCATGAAAAGGAACCAAAATCTCTAACTGCTCATGCAAGTATTTAACTTGACAGAGCTAAGGAGATGGAAGTCCTTACTCAACCATGGGACATGAAGGCTATCCAGTGCACAAGCCCTTAATGGACACTGTCTTACCATGAATCCAAGGAGTAAGTTACATCACTGATACTTCATTCTAATCATGTGCACCCAGGGTCTCAGCCTATGGTAACAGAGCCTCTTCTCAAGGAGAGATGGAGGCATCCAGTTTTTGATTCAATGGGAATCAGAAGCCTGAAACACTCCCATTTGATTCAAGGTGCTGATCAACAGAATTTTTAAAGAACTTACTTTTCTAGCTTTCAGCCTCTCAATCGTGATTTGGGATATGATAGTACTTGGCTATAAATGAGGTAAGATGGGCCAGGTTTAGAGTATGAAAACCTCTCCTGTATTCTTTAAACCACTCATTATTCAATACCTTTTCCTAATTTCTATTCCTATTTCTTGTTTTATAAACTATTTATGTTGGTGGTGAAGCAAAACTCCTGGTGGGTTGTGTTCTGGCTCTCTGGAGTTGTATTTTTCTCTATCACTCTTTGCCTTTCGTGTCAGCCTTTTTGAGTGGCCTTTCTTGCTGGTTTTCCACAATTTCTGTTGGAGATGGAGTAGCCTTGCCACCATCCCCACACTCATTCCCACCTGCATTAAATTGGCTAGAGATTGGACACCTTTTCTTACTGCTGATTTAATATCTAGGGCATATCTGAAATTCCTTCTCACCTCATGAATGTAAAAATTCAGAGGCTAATATCAAGTCAACTTAAGGACTCATCCTGCTCTATTTTAGAGAGGGAGACTCAGGCTGCAAATGATAGCAGAAAAAGTGATCATCATTTCAAAAGGTTAAAATAGGTCAATGTGAATCAAAGCGCAGATTTTTATAGGTCTTTGGTCTTTTTCTGTCTGCCTAATGAACTCTATTTTATTATCTTTATATGCTACAAAAGTCCATTTCCCCAAAAAACTCATGAAAATTATGGTGGAAGAAACAGCCCGGCAATATAGCTCTAGTAATTATCTCATATTGTCTCATATTCTGTGGCACTTTTAAGTGGGATAAACATTCCAACTTCATCCATTCTATTATTGTTACAGTGCATAACTTTTTAGTACTTACTGAGGCAACATTTTTATGAAGTCCATCCAAGGCCCTAAACCCAAGGGGATGAGAGGTGAAGCAAGACATTTAAGCCATCATGAGTGGCTGGCTAAATAAAAAGCTGTTAGATTTGGGGAGGTAGCCAAACACTTCTATTACTGTGGTTTAAACATACAGCTTAATGGAGAGGGAGATCATCTGCTTTTTCTGGGGCAGTGGAACAAGAAAGAACACCTTGGATCTTAGAACTACACTGGTTGTAATGTATTAATGAATTGTCATTAGAGAAATCCCATAGTTTATCAATATATCTGGTTTAGTGTGTATGCATGTGTATATACACACACATTATTTACAGACATATATATGTGATGCTAAAGCTGAAACTCCAGTACTTTGGCCACCTCATGCGAAGAGTTGACTCATTGGAAAAGACTCTGATGCTGGGAGGGATTGGGGGCAGGAGAAGGGGACCACAGAGGATGAGATGGCTGGATGGCATCACCGACTCGATGGACGTGAGTCTGAGTGAACTCCAGGAGTTGGTGATGGACAGGGAGGCCTGGCGTGCTGCGATTCATGGGGTCGCAAAAAGTCAGACACGACTGAGCAACTGAACTGAACTGATATGTGGTTGTAAAGATTGAGAGGAAGATGATGCTTATGACTTCAGTATAGACTATGTATAATAGAATCTTGGGTTCCTATCAGGGTTTGTTTTTAATATTTTGAACAGCCTGCTAAACTGTTCTATGTGTGATATACCAGTTTGTTTTTAAATTTAAAAAATCTAGCTCTTTATTTACATCAAAGCTAACATCAAGTGTTTATTTTAAAACATAATGGCACTTGCTTTGAATGGGGTAAAGATCAGAGACTTTACAATTTTTGGCTGACATCAAACTATATAATATCCCACAAAATGGAAATGCTGCAACAGACCTCACAACATTTATATATGTGGGGTGCTCATATATACTGGGCTTCCCTGTGGCTCAGCTGGTAAAGGATCCACCTGCAATGTGGGAGACCTGGGTTTGATCCCTGGGTTGGGAAAATCCCCTGGAGAAGGGAAAGGCTACCCTCTCCAGTATTCTGGCCTAGAGAATTCCATGGACTATGTATAGTTCATGGGGTCGCAGTTGGATTTTCACTTTCATATATACATATATGATGCTTCCACTAGGGCCCTGCACTTATTGTGACCTTTGAGGATGTAGCCAACCAAAGTTATAATTTAGGCTGGCTTTCACTGTCAGGGTGATTCTTTTTGACTGTGCCACACAGCTTGTGGGACCTCAGTTCCCTGACCTGGGACTGAATGTGGGCTCGTAGCAGTGAAAGAGCAGAGTCCCAACCACTGGACCACCAGGGAACTCCCTTTTCTCATTTTATTTAATAAAAAATGCCCTTCAGGACTTCCTTAGCAGTCCAGTGTTTAAGACTCTGCCTTCCAATGCAGCAGGGTAAGTCTGTTTGATCCTTAGTTCCCTGGTCCCGAACTAAGATCCCACATGCCCCAAGGAGCAGCCAAGAAAAAAAAAGGGCCCTTCCTAACAACATGGACTTTTGCAGAAAAGAACAAGACAGACCTTTGAAAATACTTATGTTAAAATTTGATATAGTACGGACTCTTACAAAAGCCAAATTCAGGACTCTTGATTTCTAAGCATGCAAGCTATTTAAATGCAGACACCGGTTTACAGTGTATACAAAATACAGTATTACCCAAGTGCAAACTAAGGTTAGGACTCAAATGTCATTATGTGCAATAAAATGGGTAGGCAATGGTTATGCAAGGTGTAGAATCATTCTTACTTCTGTTTAATTACACCAGTTCAGCTGGCATTACCTTAGCATTTTATGTACAAAGTAGGCCAGCTCTTTATGAATGATTGTGGATGGAGACTCAGCCCTGGCTTTTAGTCAGTGCTTCCAAGACTTTCTTCTTTATTCCTCTTACCACAAAAGTATTCACAGTAGAGGAGGGTAAGCACCTTTCCACAAGGGAAAGCAGAACCAGAAGTAGCCACATGGCTCTCCAACTGAAGGCTTCACTTTCTCTGTGGAGAAAGCATGTGAATTTTCTGTGGTTTGGGGCCCAGCCTGCTCTGTATACCTCAGCAGGCTTGAGGTTATTAGTGGTAGAAGTGTCCAACAGGAATCAACTTTGTGTTGCTGGAGTGGGGGGTGGAGCATGGGGCTGATGCCTTTATAATTCTCAATAGTTGCTATTTTCTATTATCTCAGGTTTAATTTTGTATTAATAAATGGCTTCTTCTTAAACAATGTCTCTTGTTTGATTTTATTTCTGGGGTGAACATAGTAAAGTTGGAGACTTGCAAAAATATTTCAAACATCTGTTCATTTAACAAGCATGTATTGGCACTACTCTAGGTCCTGGGATATAGCACTGAGCAAGACTGACAAAGTCCCTGCTCTCACTATGTGTACATTTTAAATGGGTGTTGGGATTAAAGCCATAAACAAACAATAAATGAATAAGATAATCCAGACTATGATAGGTACAATGAAGAAAATAAAACATGTTGATGGTGGTTTGGATGGAAGTCAGGGAACTCCTCTTTGACGTGAAGTGAGACTCAACAGAACAAAAAGAACCAGTCATGCAGAGATAAATGGGACGATTCTAAATATCTGTGACAAGTGATTAGCGCACACTCAATTTACATAAGCAAATAAATACTGCTCCTCCAAAGTAATCATCTTATAACTATAAGGCTGTCCAAGTTATCCTTCTATTACCAGAAACATTTCTTGGAGATCATGTGTAAATGCCTTGAGCATCAGTGGTACATCTTTGGACTGAGTTTTGTAAACAGCTAAGTTACTTCAGAGGAGCAGGGGGAAGAAAAGGTCACTTAGAACCAAGTCTAGTTAAAACTAGGCATTACAATCCAAGGGCCAAGTATATAAACAGAGATGATACTGCAAAGTATCTTTGCAGGATTGGTGAGAAGATTAAATAAAACGATGAATGTGAGAAAGTGCTTAAACCTCACCCTATCCAATGAGATCACTACAAATGAGAAAACTGTCACGTCCAGTTCGACAGCACAGATTCCCCAAAGTGCCACCATGGCAAAAGAATGAGAAACACTCAAAAGTTACAGAGGGGATCAGGGGACAAACATCCCCACGAGGCGAAGGTGCCCAAACTGATCTGAAGTCTGCTTTACTATACTTTGAGACTTGCTTGTACATGTTTACGTGAGCCTAGCAGGCCAGGTGGCCTTCAATGATAATCCTGTGCAGTTAACATTTAATATTTTTGTATCCCTGTCTTTCTGCCTCAAGGACAGAGACCCAGATAATCTCTGTGTGCCTCCCAGGCACCAAGGACAGGAACAGTCTGCTGATGGTTTTCCATCCCCAGGTGGCCATCCTGCTTTCAAGATGTTTGCTGTTCCTACCTGGATTCTTTCACGAGTCACGTACCGAGTCATGTCCTCTCAGCAAGACGTGTAACTCTTTGGTCAGGCCTTTTAGTAGGCCTGTCTCCTACATCTCCCTCTTTTTGTTTCTGTAGATAACTGAATATAGTCAAGAAGGCTAACTGTTGCTGCTGCTTCTTTCTTGTTCTTCTCCAGACTATACAGAGACAAAGCAGAATGATTAATAAAACATTGCAACTAATTGTAAGTCCATACCATAGGATTTGATTTGTTTGAGAGGATTTAAGGAAGACAGTCCATCAGCTAGAGCATTAAGCAAAGAGCCAGTAATCACATCAAGTTTTTTATTAAACATGTCTAGAATGTCACGTTGTAACTCTTGTAAATCTAGTGTAATATTTCCTTGATTTAGTAAATGTCGTTTAACTTTATCCCAGTTAAAAGTTGATTGATTATATTTATGTGCACTCACACAGAATGATGTGTAATTCCAGTCACACTTTAGTCTTGTTTTTGTAGACTTACCAATTGATCTAACAAAATAACAGAATGTTGTAAGTCAGCCACTTGTGAAGCCAATTTTTCATCTATTTTTTGTTGAGTGGGCCAAAGAACGTCTGCAATCTTATGTCATTCTTATACAAAATGAACAAGTTGAACAGACTGATGCAATGCTATTCTGGCCACAGCTCTAGGGGTGGTTATTGCTATAATTCCCAGAATAGCTGCTATTAACATACCAATAAATCTTTTTGTTCTTTTTAAAGTTGCTTTTATAATTTCTTCTATGGCACAAAGAGTAGGGCTTTCTTGCCAGCCTCTTTGTAAATCCACTGGTATCCAAATACCTGTCTGAGTTTTTAAAACATTAATACTTTGCCAAGATTCACTGAAAGGAATGGTACTGTTTAAACAAGTATAAAAAGGACAATTTATACAATTTGTAAGACCAGTAGAGATGTTCTATATCCCTGGCCCTAACACAAACACAAAAGGTAATCTTACACAGGCCTGAACAGTATGAGTAGAATTTTTAGTAAAATTAAAAGCTGCCTTAGGATCGTTTAAGATATATTCAGTATAACGGCCATTGCAAGCCTTAAGGGTTTTTAAAGCCATAGGTATCTTCCAAATCTCATTATGTACTGGGTGATGGATAAGTTGAGGAATGGGGGAGCAAATCCCTCTCCTTGCCATATCAAAGATGCATTTCCATACCTACTGTGTCACTATATCCAGGGACTAGAGATATTTGTTCCTTTAATCTTAGGGGTTCCTCTAGGGCCCCAATCTATAGTCTGTCCCTCAGGAGTATTTGGTAACAGATGACCTTCAGACTGTCTACTATTTTTCCATTGGATCCAGTCCTCCATCCATACCATGTCCTGTTCTTAAAGCATAGCCTGGAAGATTAGGAGGACTATAATGTATGGTGGAATTTCCTTTCTTTAAAAGTAAGTGCTGTTAATAAGAAAAAAATGTTCTTATTCTCTCCAGGCTTTTCTACAATAGTAAGCCATCCCTGGAATCCTGTCTTTAAACAGAATTCTCCAAATCCTATACAAATGGATGTGCTGTCTGTTCTTACTGTATAATTTTTTAGAGATCGTGCTTCTTCTTCCTTTTTTAAAGGAAGGCTTAGATCATAAGGACCAGGAAAGCCAGGCTGAATCATTGACAAATATAGGAATACTGAATCTTCCTATGCAATGGGTCTTAATAAAGGAGGATTGGGAATATACGCCCAATAATGACTGGAATCAGCTTGAACACTTATCAACATTGTGATAAGGGTTACCATAGCCAGTAGTAGACTGGCAGATGTTTTTGGAAGGCCATGATGATGAACTAGGCTCTCAGCTTCCTGTGGTAACTTCTTTATCTGACCCCAAGTGGGTATCATAGCAGTTCACGTTCGCTTGGTCTTGGCAGGCCCAAGTTCTAATGCAAGGTACAGCACGGCATGCGTCAGAGGTCTGGAGGGTAGGTCGATATCAAATCATGTTTTTTTCTTTCCAGTACCAGATTCTCCTCTTCAGGATCCATTGGTGTTCAATTTCCTCTATTAAGATAAGAGCATACCCTCTTCCTCATTTAAACATGATACCCTGCTTCCATTCCCTGTCCTCTTTCCACAATATTTTTTGCCAAACCTCCTGTAAGGGAGAAACTTTAAGGGAAGTATCTTTAGTCTGTTGTGAAAAGTTCCAGTGAACCTCAGCTGCTGGTTTCTCATATGGCCCTCTTATGTCCAAAAAATTTAGAGTAAAAGAGCTAGAGCTATTTTATCCTTAGGGGAAATAGGTCCCAAGCCATACTGTTCTCTCCTTTTTGTTTTAGTAGTATAAGTTTTAAAGTTCAGTGGGCACGTTTGATGATGGCTTGTCCTTGAGGATTATAAGGAATATCTGGAATATGTTTAATAGACCAGTCAGCTAAAAATTTTTCAAAGATATGACTTTTATAAGGCGGCCCATTGTCAGTTTTTATAGTTTTTGGTAGGCCATATAGGCAAAAAGCTTGTCATAAGTCAATGAGCAGTGGACTCTTCATTATTAATTGAAGCAAAAATCATTCCAGAATGTGTGTCAATGGAAACATGTATTAAACCTAAATTGCCAAACAGGGCACATGGGTAACATCAGTTTGCCATAAGTCATTAGGATATAATCCACAGGGATTTACACCTTCCTGATTCGTGGGCACTATTGTGGAAGTTTGACAGGTAGAGCATTGAAAAACAGTATTTTTAGCTTGTTGTCAGGATAACTGAAATCAATGTTGTAATCCTCTGACAATGTAAGTTAAATCATGAAACTGAGTGGGAGTAAGGAATGTAGTTAATTTAACCTCAATCTGGTCATTACCTTCTGATAAAGGTTCTGGTAATTGAGAATGAGAGTGGATATGAGTAATATGAAATGGAAATTGTCAATTCCTAACTATATCTTGTAATTTCAAAAATAATCGATGAATGGGAAAGTCCGAGACAGGAATATGAATAGTTTCTATCTGTAAAGTTACCTTAACAGCATATTGAGAATCTGAGATATATTAATGGGTATTATAATGTCTGATAGGATAGTAATTATGGCATCTAGTTAAGCTTCTTGTATGGATGAATATGATGATTGCCAAATTTTGGTGGTAGGACCATAATATCCAGCTTTACATTCTATACTTGCATCTGTAAAAAGATAGGAGCACACTAGATAGGTTCTGTTTTAGTTATTCTAGTCAATGTGAAAACATGTATTTTAAGAAAATTAATTAATTTAGAAGATGGATAGTGACAGTCAATTGTACCAATAAAATCAGATAATGCTATCTTCCATTCCACGTTTTGTGGAAAAAATCATTCTATCTGATCTTTAGCTAAAGGAACTATTATATATTTGGGATCATATCCTGAAACTTGTCAAATTTAAGAGTCCTCAGTTTAAAAATCAATTTACTAATAAGGTCCACATAGGTAGTCAATAATTGTTTGTTTATTGGGTAAAAATACCCATTCTAATTATAAATTCATTTTGCCATATTATTCCTGTAGGAGAATGAGGTTTAGGCATAATTAAAGCAGTTAAAGGTTATTGAATATAAATTCAAGATAACTGTTTTTCTTGTATACTTTGATTCATTTCTTGTAATTCTCAATTGGCTTCAGCTGTAAGTGTTCATGGACTGTTGAGATCTGTATCTCCTTTTAGAGTATTAAATAAAATTTATTAAATAAATTTGTCAAAGCATAATTAGGGATACCCAGTGTAGGTCGTAACCAATTAATATCTCCTAATAATTTTTGCAAGTAGTTCAAAGTATTAAGGTGATCAGTTCTAATTTGTATCTTTTGAGAAGATATTGTATGACGATTAAGAATGTATCCCAAATAATTATTTTCTGTGTTTTATCCGGGGGCAATTATTAAGCCAAATTCTTTCAATATATTTTGAGCGTCTAAAAATATATGGTGAAATAATTGATTATCTGGATGAGCCAATAAAATATATCATCCATATAATGTATAACAAAAGCTTGGGGATATTTTTGTCTAATGATAGTAAGGGCTGATTAATAAAAATTTGACATAAGGTAGGACTGTTCAGAAGCAGAAGATACTAAGAAGAGGTGGCAAGAATACACAGAAGAACTGTACAAAAAGATCTTCAAGACCAAGATAATCACAATGGTATGATCACTAATCTAGAGCCAGACATCTTGGAATGTGAAGTCAAGTGGGCCTTAGAAAGCATCACTATGAACAAAGCTAGTGGAGGTGATGGAATTCCAGTTGAGCTCTTTCAAATCCTGAAAGATGATGCTGTGAAAGTGCTGCACTCAATATGCCAGCAAATTTGGAAAACTCAGCAGTGGCCACAGGACTGGAAAAGGTCAGTTTTTATTCCAATCCCAAAGAAAGACAATGCCAAAGAATGTTCAAACTAATGCACTATTGTACTCATCTCACACACTAGCAAAGTAATGCTCAAATTTCTCCAAGCCAGGCTTCAGCAATACGTGAATCATGAACTTCCAGATGTTCAAGCTGGTTTAGAACCAGAGATCAAATTGCCAACATCGTCTGGATCATGGAAAAAGCAAGAGAGTTCCAGAAAAACATCTATTTCTGCTTTATTGACTATGCCAAAGCCTTTGACTTTGTGGATCACAATAAACTGTGGAAAATTCTGAAAGAGATGGGAATACCAGACCACCTGACCTGCCTCTTGAGAAACCTATATGCAGGTCAGGAAGCAACAGTTAAAAGTGGACAAGGAACAACGGACTGGTTCCAAATAGGGAAAGGAGTACATCAAGGCTGTATATTGTCACCCTGCTTATTTAATTTATATACAGAGTACATCATGAGAAATGCTAGGCTGAAAGAAGCACAAGCTGGAATCAAGATAACCGGGAGAGATAGCAATAATCTCAGATATGCAGATGACACCACCCTTATGGCAGAAAATGAAGAGGAAATAAAAGGCCTCTTGATGAAAGTTAAACTGGAGAATGAAAAAGTTGGCTTAAAGCTCAACATTCAGAAAACGAAGATCATGGCATCTGGTCCCATCACTTCATGGGAAATAGATGGGGAAACAGTGGAAACAGTGTCAGACTTTATTTTTGGGGCTCCAGAATCACTGCAGATGGTGAATGCAGCCATGAAATTAAAAGACGCTTACTCCTTGGAAGAAAAGTTATGACCAACCTAGATAGCATATTCAAAAGCAGAGACATCACTTTGCCGACAAAGGTCCGTCTAGTTAAGGCTATGGTTTTTCCTGTGGTCATGTATGGATGTGAGAGTTGGACTGTGAAGAAAGCTGAGTGCTGAAGAATTGATGCTTTTGAACTGTGGTGTTGGAGAAGACTCTTGAGAGTCCCTTGGACTGCAAGGAGATCCAACCAGTCCATTCTGAAGGAGATCAGAATGGGATTTCTTTGGAAGGAATGATGCTAGAGCTGAAACTCCAGTATTTTGGCCACCTCATGTGAAGAGTTGACTCATTGGAAAAGACTCTGATGCTAGGAAAGATTGAGGGCAGGAGAAGGGGACGACAGAGGATGAGATGGCTGGATGGCATCACTGACTCGATGGACATGAGTGTGAGTGAACTCTGGAAGTTGGTGATGAACAGGGAGGCATGGCGTGCTGCGATGCACAGGGTCGCAAAGAGTCGGACACGACTGAGCAACTGAACTGAACTGAGGACTGTTCGTCATTCTTTGAGGTAAGACAGTGCATTGATATCTCTGACTGTTATTAACGCTAGACAGTAAAAGCAAACAGCATCAGAAGAATCTAAAGAAACAGTAAAAAAAAATCTTTTTAAAGTCTATTATTGTAAGATGTCATTTTTAGGAATCATATATGGTAAGCGAACACCTGGCTGTAAGGCTCCCATGGGTTCCATTACAGCATTAATTTTTCTTAGGTCTGTTAATATTCTCCATTTACCTGATTTCTTTTTATAACAAAAACTGGGGAGTTACAGGGGCTAGTACATTCAATTATATGTCCTTGTTCTTTATGTTCTATTATTAGCTGATATAATGCTTCCAATCTTTCTCTGGTTAAGGGCCACTGCTCCATCTAAATGAGTTTTTCTGAAAGCCAAGTCAGTTTTAACGCAGTCTTTTTGAAGCAGTGGCCTCTACGATAAATTTGGATTTTGGAAAGGGTTATATCCCATAGTGGCCATAATTTGCTTAGCTTCTGGGGATATAGTGGGTATGGTTACATATGCTCCCCATTGCATTAATAAATCTCGTCCCCCAAAATTGATCGGAATATCTGCAACCAGAGGTTGCAAAGTGGCAGTTTGTTGTTCTGCACCTTTACAGAGCATAGTTTGAGAGCTTTGAGAGATATTATTCATAGTCTCTATTCCTGTTATAACAGTAGGAAGTGATTTTAATGGCCAGGAATGAGGTCAATGTTTTATAGCTATTATTGAAACATCAGTTCCTGTATCCATGAGCCCAGAAAATCTCTTTCCCATTATTTCTATATCTAGTTTTGGTCTCTCATCAGTAACACAGGTCTGCCAATATGCTTGTTTTCCCGTACTTCCAAATCCTCCTTCTCTTTTTCTAGGGGAATTATTAATCTTTATTAATAAGGCAAGAGAAGGGAGTTATGTAATTCAGTCTCCCTTATTTATTTGATATGGAATATTAGCACTCATCATGAGTTTCCCCTTCAAAATCTTCAATGATTCCAATTTGTACTTGAATGCCCTTTATAATTATACTACTTCTACCAATCATAAGTCCAACAGTATTTTTTGGAAGAGGACCCCATATTCCTGTAGGAATTTTACATATTCCCATAGATGGCATCAATAATTGATTATCTAGGGCAGGAATATCTATTGCTGCGCTGCCCGAGGTTGCTGGGAGTAAATCATAGATTGATTGTTTTCTAATATTTGAGTGGGATATGTGAATGGGACTGCATTCCATAACCTCAGATTGTTTTGGGAGCCCCCAGCTCAGCCCCGAAAGGCATTTCCCAACAGAGGAGTCCTGTCTTTATGAAATTTGGAATGGCACTGATTAGCCCAGTGATTTCCGTTTTGACATTTAGAACATAATCCAGGGGCTTTAGCTTCGCCTTTTGATCATTATTATTTTTTATTTTACAATCTTTTTTCATGTGCCCCAGTTTTCCGCATCCATGACATTTCATTTTATTGTCCTTTTTTTCCTTTTGAAAGGGCCTGTGCCAATAACTGCATCTTATAGGGTTCTGATCCAATATCATGACACGCCTTTATGTAATCTTCCAAGTTGCTTCCCTGAGCTTTTCTTCCCCTCCAAGCTTTTAAAGGTTGGAGCGCCTTTGGCATTCAGAGTTAGCAGTGTCGGAAGCCAAGAGCTGTAAAAGCATGTCCCTTAGATTAGGTTGAGATATCGTGCTCATTAAATTTTTTTGAAGTCTGGTTATAAAGTCAACATAAGGGTCTCCATTAGACTGTCTAACTTGTGTAAATGATGGAGTAATATTTCCAGGAGGATTAAGATTTTCCCAAGCTCTTAAACATACAAATCGTACTTGGGAGAGGACCTGATCATCAAATTGTAACTGAGCCTATATTCCAAAATATCCTCCTGACCCCATCAGCTGTTGCAAGGAAATGTTAATAGGTAGATTTGAAGCAGCATTTTTAATGAGCTTGTTGATTTGTTTCATCTTGCCACCAGGTTTTAAACTGTAAAAATTCAGAGGATGAAAAACAAGTTCTTGCAACCATATCTCAGTCAAAAGGGATCAGCCTTTCAGCTTGTGAAAATCCTTGAATTAAACCTATAGTATATGAAGTTAGTACCATATTGTGTACATGCTTGTTTTATCTCTTTGACTGTCTTAAAAGGAACAGGATGATAATCATTAGTTGTAGCACCTTGTGGATACTGCGGACCAGGGGAAACCTGCCTGACTACCACGGGGGAGGGCTAGGGCATCTTCATCCCCTTGTAGTTGTGCCTGTCTAATTACCCTTTGAAAGGGAGAAATATGGTTGGGCACTGTCAGACGAGGTTTCAAAATGCCGTCATCCCACGGAGTCTCCAGATCTAAAGGGGGTGGCTCCATTAAGGGTGCTGAAGGATGAGCCACATTAACCATGGGAAGATGATCATTACTCCCATATGATTTTCTTTCGCTCTTTTTGTTTGGGGCGCAGAGGTGCTTTTTCCCCTTCAGAATCACTATTCTCATATAAACAAGATTCATTCTCTGACTGTTCATGTGTTGTCTCTACAGAATTTTCAGAATCGGAGGCTCCTGAGTGTAAAGGGCCTAGCGCAGTGCTAATAAGATTCCCCAGTCATCAGACAAAGGAATACATTCCCCACTATGATAAGCTCTGTGTAGGCAACGCATAACTTCTTGCTATTCTTTATACCTTAAAGTCCCTCTGTCTGGATCAAGTCAATAGCAATGTTTTTCAATAGCAGAAAGAAAGTCTTTTAAAGCAGAATGAGAAACTTGCACTCCCTAGCTTTTCAACAAAGCCTTTTAAGACTTGCATATACTGGGTCTGCTTAGGGCTTCCCTTGTGGCTCAGATGGTAAAGTTTCTGCCTACAATGCAGGAGATCAGGGTTCAATCCCTAGGTTGGGAAGATCCTCTGGAAAAGGAAATTGCAACCCATGCCCTATTGTTACCCTGACTGAATTATCCACAGGGTGTACTCACCAGGTACTTTCCCCCGTCCACCTCTTCGGTCAGAATTCCCTGCATTCCTTGCCTCCTAAGGAGAAGCTTCAAAGCTGGTTTCCCCTTAAGGTCTCTGTTGGGGAGCCACTTGTCGAGTCCAGCTCGACAGTACAGGTTCCCCAAAGCGCCACCGTGGCAAAAGAATGAGAAATACTCAAGGAAGTTACAGCAGGGATCAGGGGACCAACAGCCCTACGAGGTGAAGGTGCCCAAACTGATCTCAAGTCTGCCTTATACTTTTTGAGACTTGCTTGTATGTGTTTACATGAGCATAGCAGGCCAGGTGGCCTTCAGTGATAATCCTGTGCAGTTAACATTTAATATTTTTGTATCCCTGTTTTTCTGCCTCAAGGACAGAGACTCAGGTAATCTTTACGTGCCTCTCAGGGACCAAGGACAGGAACAGTCTGTTGACGGCTTTCCATCCCCAGCCGTCCATCCTGCTTTCAAGACGTTTGCTGTTCCTTCTTGGATTCCTTCAGGAGTCACATACTGAATCATTTCCTCTCAGCAAGATTGTTTAATTCTTTTGTCAGCCTTTTAGTAGGTCTGTCTCCTACAAAAACGATTCTTTAAGCCGCAGCAGCTGTTCAAATAAATGAACCTATTTTTTCTTCGCGGCTTCCGAAGTGGCTCTAAAGGTAATCAAAACCAACAGTTATTTAAGGTTTATTAAAATTAAATCATTCCCTAGTTAGCATCTTAAAGTCTCACATTTTGATCCGCTCCCATCCTCTCTGTCCTTGCCTATGTCAATCACTCTCTAATGCAGACTTCGCCACTCGAAACTTGCGCTCTTTACTGGGTGTTCCTGGCTCAGTACTGCCCAAGACTTCAGGGCCCGGAGCTCACAAAAGTCAGCGTGGACCCACAAAACAGCCCCAAAGATTCTCCTCCTAACCTGCACGTGTCTACACCAACCAGGGTCCGAAACCGGAATCAAGGCAACACCGCAAAGAAAAGAAAGAAGAGCCTCCAGAGGCGGGAGGTGGTTGAGTTGCAGCAGAGCCTCCTCAGGCTCGGAGGGGGTCACGCAGGGTCACGCACGGCGCCGCAGAGCCTGCCGGGAGCTCCGTGCGCCATGGCGACGCCAAGCCTCCGGGGTCGGCTAGCACGGCTTGGGAATCCGCGGAAGCCTATACTGAAGCCCAATAAACCCCTCATCCTAGCTGACCATGTCGGGGAACGGCGCCGGGAGAAGGGCGGTGAGTTGTCTGAGCCTTGGAGGCCCCAGAGCGGAAGCTGGAATAGTGCCGAAGGCTACTGGGTGGGAGGGTCGGAAAGTAAGGGTTTCTTTGTGACTGAGGATCCTCCCGTTCTGCCCCTCCAGAGGCGACCTGTATCACGGAGATGTCGATAATGATGGCTTGCTGGAAGCAGAATGAATTCCGCGACGAAGCGTGCAAAAAAGAGATCCGCGACTTCTTCGATTGTGCTTCGAAGGCTGAGGTGACAGGAGGCGTCTGGGGTGCCCTTTTGGGAGGAAAATAGGGGCCATTCAGTAGCGGTTCTACCTGTTCTTGCTTGGTGATAAGAAAGTCTCTCTCGTTCTGAAAGGGAGAGGAGATTTTTGGAAGCTACTTGAGTCACGCCTGAGTGGGAAAGGTTACTGTTTTGAAATCGCTGTGATGCTGAGTGATTTGTTTCACTGCTTTCAGCTTTACCGGGTGCAAAATGAGGTTAACAATTAATATTCGTTTTACAGTTTTTTTAATCACGCGAAGACATGCATGGGAAAGCCACTTCTTAAAATTTAAATTGCTTTTCAAATAGACATTATTGTTTAAACTAGAGACAGTAAAGGACAGGTTGTTTGGTTTCAGACTAAATTGCCGGCTGGCAATTGTATACTACATTGTATAATTCAGATTTTACAATCATTCGTGGATCTCAAGTCCTATGAATGAAAGGGAACTGGGAGGATGACACAGATCTCCAGTCTTGTTAACACCTTAGTGTAATTTGGGTTGTGTGAAAACTATTAGTTTAGGTCAGGGCCAACTTCAGAGCTGTCATTTTAATTTTTGTTCTGTGTTTTCAGGCAGCCCGAAAAATGAGATCAATCCAGGAGGATCTGGGACAGATGGGGAGTTTACCCCCCAAGAAATTGAATAAGCTGTTACAGAGGTTTCCTAACAAGCCTCACGTCAGCTGAAAATGGAGAAGCATTTTCAATGACTGGACTTAGCTTCTGAGAACTAAACAGAGGCATTTTAAAGAGATTTGCAGTGCCACGCTCTCTTTGAAGAGTAGAAGGAGGCAAAACTCTTTTTTTGTCTTTTTCCCCCCCTTTGGAAACATTATGTGGGTGGAAATTTTGCTTTATTTTGAAATAAAATCTTTTGAAGAGAACTTGGCCTTTTGTACATGAATTAGGTACTCCCACCATAGTTGAACCTTGTGTCCTCCCCCTACATTCTGAGAAGTCTTTGCACCATGATTTGCACCAGGAGGAGGACAAAAACCTTTGTGTTGTCCTGCAATTGAGGTCCTTTATACCATTTAGTGCCCTTGCCTTTGGATGCATTAAGGTTGTTATCCGTATGTGCAGTTTTTTGCCATCATCTGGAAGTATATTTAGAGATGACCTATTTTTGTGCATAGCCCCTGTAAGGTGCTGCTGGAATAATCAGAGGTTCACAAATTAATAACCCACAGTTACTGCAGATGAATTTTATTTGGCCCACACAGTTAAAATTTACATTAGCTGACCACAATATAAAAACTGTCATAAAAAGTCCACTTTTAGCTTCCCTTAAAAAAAAAAAAAAGATCTGACAACCCACATGGAAGTAAAGATTAATCAAATAGAGTTGATTATCTCCATTCTCCCGAGATCTGGTCGTGGGACTCCCCAAGTGGTGAGACTAAGACTTAATTGGCAATTACCATCTTGATGTATTACCTGTTCAGTAGTGTCATTATCTGCCTAGTTGCTGAAGGCATTTACTTTTGTGACCTCTTGATATTCTATAGCCTGCCCTTTCAGACATAACTGAATTAACCTTTTCTATGTACTTTACAGCACATATATCCCTGTTAAATGTACAAAGGGATCAGCGGGGGTTTTAAAGCTCCAGTGGGATAATTATTAAGATAAAAGAAGGGGCCATACCCCATACCACCACATACCCCATTGATGGAGTACTGGACAGCTGCCTATTCTGCCAGCTGAGGCTGATAGGAGGAAATTCAGTGCTTAGGTCCTGTGGACTAGCCTTGAAGTTCTTAATCTTTGTTCAATAGACTGCCAGTAAGAGGTCTGTGAATATGGATGAGAAGAGAAAAATTTTTAACCACAACTGAAATTGAGTATTTCAGTTAACACTGGGAAACAACAGTATTATTAGCAATACCTATACGAAACCACAATATTTTATACATTACAGTTTGTTACAGATGTCTCAACATTTATACTCATCATAGGGAAGCCTGTTGTGCTGCCGTCCACGGGGTGGCAGAGTAAGACACGACAGCGACTGAACTGAACTTCAAAATTATGGTAGTTACACTTGCAGCTAGATTTTATTTAATGTACAAAGAATTACTGTCTTACAAATTTACTAATATTTTGATAACTGTATATCAACATAAAATATTTTCTTTGTAATTATTTATAAACAATCTGAGGGACCTCCCAGGCGGTCCAGTGATTAATACTCTGCATCCAGTGCAGGGGGCGCAGGTTCAATCCCTGTTCGGGAAACTAAGATTTCACATGTGGCCAAAAATATATAAATAAATATATTTAAAAAAAAAACTTGCGGGGTGGGGGTCCGGGTCTTCATCAGGTTGCTATGGCACACACATAAAAAGGTTAGGAACATCTAGACTCAAAGGCCCCACTGACAACAGTTCTACCACTTCCCGAAATCAAATGCCTTCTTTTCCTGGTGCTTCGCCAATTAGACCCCATAAAAAGCCTTCTGGAATGCAGGCTTCTGAACTACAATTCCCAGAAGGTGGTGCGGCCCTGGGCCTATCCAGAGTTAGGACAATAACCCCACCCAATGGTTCCTGTGTTTGTCTCTTGACAGCCTACAATTCCCGACATGCGTGGCGGCTGTTTATTCCTTGGGAGTGTTACGGGCGCCGACTTATTGCTAGGATCTACAGTCATTTCGTACACTTTGGGGGTTGGCTTTCTCTTAACGGTACTGGGGGTGAGCTCCAGAAAGAAAATAAAAGTAGTATTTAAACCGCTCCCTCTGTCCGCGCGCACCGAGTCGGAGTCCTGGGCGCGCGAGGGCGGAAGTGGTGGTGGCCGGCGCGGCCGGAAGTTCAGATCAGCTGATGGGGAGGCGGCGCCGCAGCCTCTAAGAGGCCCCGGCTGCCGAGCGCTTCGTCCGGGCCCAGAGTCTCCGAGTCTGGCTGCGATCCCTGTTCACACCGAGCAGTTGGGCAAGGCCCCGTCCCATATCTCTCCCAGGCCTGAGATCCTCGCCCGGCACGGCCGCCCTGAGCGCCCCGGCCACCCCCAGCCCCGGCTCGCCCCTCAGGCCCCGGGCCTCCCCACAGTCCCCGGCCGGCGGCCCAGGCCCCGGATCCGCGGGGGGGACCCGGCTCCGGGGGGTGCGGGCCCCATGGAGCTGATGTTCGCCGAGTGGGAGGATGGAGAGCGCTTCTCCTTCGAGGATTCGGACCGCTTTGAGGAGGATTCGCTCTGTTCCTTCATCTCCGAGGCTGAGAGCCTCTGCCAGAACTGGCGGGGATGGCGCAAACAGTCAGCGGGGCCCAATTCCCCCACTGGCGGCGGTGGCGGAGGTGGCAGTGGCGGTGCCAGAATGCGAGGTGAGAGAGTGGGCTGGCCGTGCCCCGGCCTGTCTCTAGAGCTGTCCCGGGCCGGGAGCTGTCCCAAGCTTCGAACGGACTTCAGGACTCGCTTTTCCGGTCTTCCTGGGGCTGCTTTCTCCACAACTGCGTGTGTGTGTGTGTGTGTGTGTGTGCGCGCGCGCGCGCTTTCCGGTCTTCCTGTCTTCTCCACACCTGCGTGTCTGTGTGTGTGTGTTGGAGTGATGACTGGGGAATCCTGAGTTGGATAGGATTAACAACAGAAAGTAGATCTTTTGTCGTTCATTGGCCTTAGAGATAGGGTAAAAGGGGATTCCCACTTGGACTTGGGAGTACTTATCCAGTTCAGCCTGAGGCAGGGCAGAAAATAGAAATGAATATGAGTAGGGGGCGGATTGTGAAGAAGTGACCACTTGAAGTGTCACCCCATTGCAAAGTGCACTTGGAGCTGCTTCTTCAAGGTGATGATCTCTCATCCCAGCTGCACCAAGAAGAGATTCCATCCAGAGGAAAGTGGAGGTGAACTAGCTGGTGAGAGCAGATGTCACATAGGTTTAGATCAGAGGCTGGGTTCCTGGCCACACTGAATACCAGTCAAACCACAGGGTGGGACCAATGTATTAAAACCTTAGATTTCCATCACCTGGAGCCTGGGGAGGAGTGTAGATGCTTGTCTCCAGAGTCTCATGAAACATTCTTGTTTTCATTTGAGTTTCTTCCATCCTTGGGCCTTTCAGTGAGTTAACTGATTAATGCTGTGAAGGATTTGTTTTTATTAAAGAGGAAGGAAGAGAAGAGTCTTGATAGCAGTGCAGGCTCAGGACATTCTTTCTTTGCCGAACTCAAGGCACAGTTTTGTCCTGGGCTTCATTGCAAGTGGACTTTTTCACGAGTTGAGGGGTTTAATTTGTGATTCTACTCTGGACATTCTAAGGTCCTGTTTTTCAAACTGCCCTGCAGAGATTTCCAGTACTCCTTAGGGAAAGAGAGAAACTTACATGTGTCACTACTTAGAAGTGATACTGTTTATCTTCACTTCAATACCATATGCCCTGTACACACACACACACACAGACACCCACGCACACACATGCACAGTGGCAGTTTCACTGTGGGTCTTCTGTGGCCGCTCTGCTTCTTTCATATTTGCGTGTTTAGGTAGTCTTGGGGCTTAGAGCTCCCTCATTTTGAGGGAAATAACTGAAGATGGTGAAGATTTTTCACATAAACCAACTATACTTCAGTTTTTAAAAAAAAGTTTAAAACATGTTGGTATCTTCTTGAACAGGTTAAAATCTGGGAAAACACGTCGTTTCCATCCCTCCCCAACCCGACCCTTCTCCGGTTGCTGACTGAAAGAACCAGAGGAAACTAACTTTTTTAGGAAAGTTCCTTTCAGCTCCATCATTTTCTAATATATGTTTAATCTGTCAGTTTGGTGAAATATGCGGTTTTTGTATCTTTTTGACTAAAACAATGTGTCACACTTTGAATGGTAACTACATTCAACTCCAGGTGATTCCAGGAGCTTCAGTCAGATTACCTTAGGATAACCTAACCCCCTTCCCAATCCCCCCACCCCAGGGCGTTTGTTGTGCAAAGCCAGGGTTCAAGTGTGCCAAAGAAAGGGCAGACTCTCCTGCTTCCGGAGGCTCCTCTCTTGAACTCTTCTGGGTTCTAGACTGCCTTTCCTCCTTAGGTGGAGGAACGGAGTCATTTAGAGAAAAAGGATAGTTTTTTTAAAAAGCAATTAGAGAAGAGAATGGCTGGTGAGATATATTAACAATGTAATATGAATCTAAAGTGCTAGGTATATGGGAAACTAGGTGCCAAGCTATTGCTTTCTGGGACCGTGGAACACACCTGTTTGGCCAGGAGTTTCTGGGACATCCCAGGCATCTTCCAGCAGGCTGTTGCACGCGTTTGTTCAGCTCCCTTTCCTCAGATAGTCTTAAGGGTTAATGTATCCTGACAGAGGGGGTCCCTTGGTTTTTCATCTAGATGTCCTCCTTTCATGGTGAAAGTGGGGGACCCTAAGATGTGGCCACTGGTATTGGTGCTGAAGGATCACGGCCCTTTTCATTTCCCTTCCTCTTTCTCCTCACCTTGACCTTTGTTTCCATAGATGGACTGGTGATCCCACTGGTGGAGCTGTCAGCAAAGCAGGTGGCATTTCATATCCCATTTGAAGTGGTGGAGAAAGTTTACCCCCCAGTGCCTGAGCAGCTACAACTCCGAATTGCTTTTGGAGCTTCCCTGAGAATGAAGAGGATATTCGGTGAGGCTAAAGGGCTGACGGTGGAGGGTGGGGCCCTGAAGTTCTGCACTGTGTGCCAGGCTTCCCCAAGGAGCAAAGGAGATGCTGTGCTTGGGGCTGTGGTAAAAAGACAGCAGGGGCAGGGAGTACCTGGGATTTTCCCCAAGAGGGTGTAACACTGGGGAGAGTGCCCGGGGCAGGGCAGGCTGTGACAGGGTCTGTAGAAGGGTATTTGATACACATGGCCATGTCCTCTTTTTCACTCGCAGACTCTATTCCTGCCTGGCCAACGGCAGTGCGGATGAGTTCCAGCGAGGGGATCAGCTGTTCCGCATGAGGGCTGTGAAAGACCCTCTGCAGATAGGTATGGGTCCTGTCCTGCCTTGTGGTACTTCCGGCTCCTCCCTTTCCCTGTGTTGAGAGTTCAGGAACTACTGCAAGAAGCTGGAGCGGGTTGTCTAAATAACCACAGGTTCAAGCGCAGAGGCCTGCGTCTTGGCGGCTTTCCTCGGCCACGCTCATGTTTCTTCCCAGGGTTCCACCTGAGTGCTACAGTGGTGCCGCCTCAGATGGTCCCCCAAAGGAGCCTACAACGTGGCTGTGATGTTTGACCGCTGCCGAGTCACTTCCTGCAGCTGCACCTGTGGTGCTGGGGCCAAGTGGTGCACCCACGTCGTGGCCCTCTGCCTCTTCCGCATCCACAACGTGAGGCCCTCCCCATCTGTCCTGGCCCAGTCCTCCGCTCCATCCCCTCCTTCTCTGCTGCGTCCCTGGCCACAGTGCGAACCCCTTCGCCTCCGGACTCTGCCCCTCTGTCCCTGGCTCCGGTGTCGGCAAGCCTCTCCTCAGGCTGTTTCACTTCTCTCGGTGCTCCCTCAGGCTTCTGCAGTCTGCCTGCGTGCCCCCGTGTCAGAGTCCCTGTCTCGGCTGCAGAGGGACCAGCTGCAGAAATTTGCCCAGTACCTCATCAGCGAGCTCCCACAGCAGGTGAGGGAGGCTGGCACACCCTTCTCCAACCAGCTCTAGGGCTGCGAGTCAGCTTTCCTGTGAGGCCCTGGCCTCCTCGGGTCACTTCTGCCTTTGTGTCCCTTTCTCCGGTCAGATACTCCCCACAGCCCAACGTCTCCTGGATGAACTCCTCTCCTCCCAGTCAACAGCCATCAATACAGTGTGTGGAGCCCCGGGTGAGTGTGGTGAGGAAGAAGGGTAGCAGGAAGAAAGCAAGCTGGGGGTGCAGAGCGCCACTTACTAAAAAGGCAGATCCAAGCCCCTGCCTCCAAGTGACAGACTGCTTGTTGCCCCCAGACCCCACGGCAGGGCCCTCCGCCTCCGACCAGAGTACGTGGTATTTGGATGAATCGACGCTCACCGACAACATCAAGAAGACACTGCACAAGTTCTGCGGCCCCTCCCCTGTGGTGTTCAGGTGAGCTGGGTCTCTTCGTGCCATGTCTGTGGTGGAAGGCACTGCCTTCAGGCTGTGGGCAGATCCTTTGTCAGTGCCCGCCTCCCCCACCTCCATTCCCTGTGTCGGTTCCCTGCCTGGTGCAGAGGAGACGTCACTAGTGAAATCAGCAGGTGATGAGAATTTTAAGTAGTCACAGAGTGGTCTGTCCTCAGGTAGAGCCTGCGTTACTTTTCTTCCTTTCAGCAACTGGGAAACTGAGGCAGAGAGTGATGAAGACTTTTTCCAGGGTCATACTTTCCCCCTGTACTTTGTGTTTTGACCCCTTTTGTGTCAAAGGCGTGTTGCTCTTTCACCTGCTTTATTCAGCCCCATCTTAGGGTCATCATTTTCCACTCTGCGACTTTCACAGTGACGTGAACTCCATGTATCTGTCTTCCACGGAGCCTCCGGCCGCCGCTGAATGGGCATGTCTGCTGCGCCCTCTGAGGGGCCGCGAGCCAGAGGGCGTCTGGAACTTGCTTAGCATCGTGCGGGAGATGTTCAAGCGAAGGGACAGTAATGCTGCCCCCTTGTTGGAAATCCTCACTGACCAGTGCCTCACCTATGAGCAGGTAATTCTCCCAGAGCCAGGTAACCCCATGCTGGTTTCATCCTCTCCCTTTCTCAGCCGCACCCCCTTCTTGCTGACAGGGACACTGGAGCAGGCTACTCTGTCTTTCTCCAACTTAGTAGGTTCATCTCAGAGCCCTCTTTGTTTCCAGATAACAGGCTGGTGGTACAGCGTGCGCACCTCAGCCTCTCACAGCAGCGCCAGTGGGCACACAGGCCGGAGCAATGGGCAGTCCGAGGTGGCGGCCCATGCCTGCGCCAGCATGTGTGACGAGATGGTCACCTTGTGGAGACTGGCTGTGCTGGACCCCGCGCTCAGCCCCCCAGCGGTGAGTCTCCCCCAGGGCTCACCATGGTCCGGAGGCGGCCTAGCCCTGGATGACCCAGCCTTTATCTCCTCACGCACACACACTTACCACTCTTCTAGTCCTGGGGAGACGGGAGGTGCTGAGCATTAGGTTTCCAGTGATTTATGAGTCCTTTTCCTGAGAGGCTTTCTTCCTTCCCTTCCGTAAGTAGCCCACTCTCCCAAATCCTTGAGTGTTCAAGTGATGTCTGTGGGGCTGGCTCAAGAAGTGCTTCCCAGGGTCCTTCCCTGTAACCTGCTTTTGGGGTTCGTCATCTCCCCTCTGCACCCCTCCCTCCTTGGTACAGAGTGTAGCCACCCCCACCTCCCAGCAGCGCCCCCCTCTGTTCCCCCAGCCGCCGGGAACTGTGTGCGCAGCTGCGCCAGTGGCAGCTGAAGGTGATTGAGAACGTGAAGCGGGGACAGCACAAGAAGACCCTGGAGCGGCTCTTCCCTGGCTTCCGGCCGGCAGTGGAGGCCTGCTA
This sequence comes from Nanger dama, assembly GCA_917880005.1. NCBI lineage: Eukaryota > Metazoa > Chordata > Mammalia > Artiodactyla > Bovidae > Nanger > Nanger dama. The sequence goes on along the minus strand of CAKJTW010000028.1, from coordinate 16,010,326 downwards.
CTTCAACTGGGAAGAGGCCTACCCGCTGCCCGGCGTCACCTACAGTGCCACTGACCGCAAGCTGGCCCTGTGCTGGGCCCGAGCCCTGCCCCCTCGGCCGGGCGCCTCGCGTGCTGGGGCCCTGGAAGAATCCCGGGAGCGGCCCCGGCCTCTTCCTGCTGAGCCAGCTGTGCGGCCCAAGGAGCCAGGGGCCAAACGCAAGGGATTGGGTGAGGGGGTCCCCACGTCACAGCGGGGTCCCCGCCGCCTCTCAGCTGAGGGGGAGATAAGGCACTGCATAAGATGGGTCCAGGTGGGGGCAAAGCCAAAACACTGGGTGGGGCTGGCTGTGGGGGCAAGGGCTCAGTGGGCAGCGGGAGCAAGCGACGGCTGAGCAGTGAGGACAGCTCCCTGGAGCCGGATCTGGCTGAGATGAGCCTGGACGACAGCAGCCTGGCCCTGGGTGCAGAGGCCAGCACCTTCGGCGGATTCCCTGAGAGCCCGCCACCCTGCCCCCACCCTGGTGGCTCGAGAGGCCCTTCTACCTTCCTTCCTGAACCTCCAGATACTTACGAAGAAGATGGTGGCGTGTACTTCTCAGAAGGGCCTGAGCCTCCCACAGCCTCTGCTGGCCCCCTGGCCTGTTGCCCAGGGAGCTCTGTACCCGGGATGACCTCCCTTCCACAGACGAGAGTGGCAATGGACTCCCTAAAACCAAAGAGGCAGCCCCTGTGGTTGGCGAGGATGATGGCGACTACCAGGCGTACTATCTGAATGCCCAGGATGGGGCTGGGGGCGAGGAAGAGAAGGCTGAGGGTGGGGCTGGGGAGGAGCACGACCTGTTTGCTGGACTGAAGCCACTGGAGCAGGAGAGCCGCATGGAGGTGAGGGGACTTGGACAGAACTCTGAGAGTGCCCTGTGGCCATAGCTGGGAGAGGGACCATCAGCCTCTGGGAGTTAGAGGACTGTTGTGCGATGGTTAGAATCCTGTAGCAGGCTCCTCACTGGCCTCGCTCTCTACAGTCCATTCTCTTCTCTGTCTACTGATTTTCCTGGAATGTTTGGTTGTATCACTCTGCTGCTTTAACTCTTCAGTGGTTTCCATTGCCCTTAGGGTAAAAATGAAGGTCCTCGGCATGGCCTGCAAGGCTTTACTTGTTCTGATCTTTGCCTGCCTCTCCAGCTTCATCTAGCTACTATCGTACTATACTCAGTTGAGCCATTCCCATATCTTGCCATGCTCTCTTATATCCGTACTTGTGCATGGATTGGTCTGTCTGTCTGGAGTGTTTTTCCCTCATCTGGTTAGCCCCTGTCCCTTCTTCATGCCTCCGAGATCTTAGAGATCATGTCCTCTGGAAGGTCTTCTCTGAGACTGCCCCAGGTCCCAGTGAGGCATCCACCCATCTGCTCCCCTCTGGACCTTCCCCAATAGTAGCTGGCTGCACACCTCTGTGTGTTCGTGTGTCTGTGTCTCTAACTGGCTGTGAGTTTCTGGTGGGACTGGCACAGGGCCCAGTGGATAGTCGGTGCTCACGCGAGATGTGCTGCCTGAGTGAGTGTGGTGTCCTGCCCCTCAGGAGCATCAGGGCTTCAACACATCTGGTGCCCATGTTCTTTTTCCAGATACTGTTTGCCTGTGCCGAGGCCTTGCATGCACACGGCTACAGCAGCGAGGCCTCCCGCCTCACTGTGGAACTTGCCCAGGACCTGCTAGCCAACCCTCCTGACCTCAAGGTAGAGCCGCCCCCTGCCAAGGTGAGACCCCTCACCCTTCCCTCCGTGTCACCCCCAACCCTCTCCCACACCGCCAGGCGAGAGTCTCCTCCTCCCTCCACCAAGATGTCAGACTCATCCGCCTGCTTCCTTGTGCTTCCCTCATTAGGGCAAGAAGAATAAGGTATCTACAAGCCGTCAGACCTGGGTGGCTACGAACACACTGACCAAGGCAGCTTTCCTGTTGACAGTGCTGAGTGAGCGTCCAGAGCACCACAACCTGGCCTTCCGAGTGGGCATGTTCGCCTTGGGCTCCAGCGGCCCCCAGCTTCTACCAAGGCCTTGGAGGTCAGAGGTTCTGTCTGGACCTTGTACTGCCATCTCCTTAGAGCCTTGCACCTTGATATCCATCAGGTGTGAGCGGTCTGAGCTCCTCCCTGTGCCCTCAGGTGAAGCTGGCCTATCAGGAGTCTGAGGTGGCCACTCTGCTCAAGAAGATCCCTCTGGGTCCAAGTGAGATGAGCACCGTGCGCTGCCGGGCAGAGGAGCTTCGTGAGGGGACGCTCTGTGATTATCGGCCAGTTTTGCCTCTCATGTTGGCCAGTTTCATCTTTGATGTTCTCTGTGCTCCAGGTATAATGTCTGACTCGACAGAAAGTGGGGAACTGGGGCAGGGTAGCTTCCTCTAAGGAGGAACTAAGAGCTCCAAGGTGAGCTCCCTTTAAGACACATCAGGCAGTATCTTGGAAGAATCTAGAATGATGACCATCTTGGGTTTGTTCCCTTTTATTCTGTCCCATGTTACTTCTGCCTGTGTAACTTACCCCAACTTTTATCCAGTGGTTTCTCCCACGGGTTCCCGACCCCCAAGTCGCAACTGGAACAACGAGATGCCCGGGGACGAGGAGCTGGGATTTGAAGCAGCAGTTGCTGCCTTGGGTGAGTCTGTCGGTGTCTTGAGCCCATGTGTGAGCTAAGCCTGGCCCAGGCCGTGAAGCATGTCGAGACATGGGCCCTCTGTGGAAAGGGGAAAGCTAGCATAAGATGTAGGCCCTACAAAACTGTCAACAATTTAGGGCAAAAACGTGTGCTATGAACATTGGGTGTTACAAGGACAGCAAAGTCAAACTCTAGGGTAAAGCTCTAGGAAGGGGGGTGGAATATGGGATATGAGTTAAAGGATCCATTAAGTTCCAGGTAGGTGGACAAAACACTGAGTAAAGACCCAGGGGCAATCAAGTCTCCATGAGAGTGAGGAGCCCAGCTTCCCTGAAGTGATGGATGTGTCAGGACAGTAGAGGGGCCAAACTATGAAAGCCTCAGAAAGCAGACCAGAGTGTAGGCAGGGGGCACCTTCCACAGGGAATACGGGTTGAACTGGAACCCCTTACTTCACACGCTGGTGGCTGGGAGCCCTGTCCTGGGAGTTCTGGCCACTCACAACCCCCTGGGCGCCTTTTTCGTCACAGGCATGAAGACAACAGTGAGTGAGGCAGAGCACCCGCTGCTGTGTGAAGGCACACGCCGGGAGAAGGGCGACCTTGCCCTGGCCCTGATGATCACTTACAAAGACGACCAGGCCAGACTCAAGAAGGTGAGGGGGGCTGTGGCACTGGGGTTCACAGGCAAAGAGAGCACATTTTACCACCTTTCTCAAGGGTTTCCAGTACAATGAGTAAAGGGCTGTTCTTTAAAGAGATAATGGGGGAATCTTGGAACACCTCGTCAGGAACACAAGAGACCATTGGTTCTTATAGGAATGCTTGGGCTTGAGGTGGAAGAAGAGAAGAGGGCATAAAGTCGTTCATTCATTTCAGTATTGAATATGAATATACTCAGTCCTGGGGTCAGTGTTACAGGGCATACCAAGACATGTAAGCCAGCCCCTTTCTTCTAGAAGGTTTTCCTATGGAGGAAAGCCTTGCTGAGGAGGAAGTTTTAAGCTCTGCAAGGAGAAAGAAAAGTAATAGAAGACAGGAGATAAAGGTCCTCCTGTCACCACTTCTCTTTCAGATCTTAGACAAACTCTTGGACCGAGAGAGCCAGACGCATAAACCACAGACGCTGAGTTCGTTTTATTCATCCAGCCGCCCGGCCACAGCCAGCCAGAGGTCTCCTTCAAAGCATGGGGGCCCATCTGCCCCAGGGGCCCTGCAGCCTCTGACCTCAGGCTCTGCAGGGCCTGCTCAACCAGGGAGTGTGGCAGGGGCTGGGCCAGGCCCCACTGAGGGCTTCACAGAGAAGAATGTGCCTGGTGAGGTGGGGGCACTGGGCAGGGGGGATGAATGGTCTGGAGCCATGTTGGGTTCCCCTTTCCCAGGCTCATCCCGGTGTCCTATTTTCCCGATGTAGAGAGTTCCCCACATTCCCCCTGTGAGGGTCTTCCACCTGAAGCAGCTCTGACCCCAAGGCCAGAGGGAAAGGTTCCCAGCCGCCTGGCACTTGGCAGCCGTGGAGGCTACAACGGACGGGGCTGGGGCTCACCAGGGCGGCCTAAGAAGAAGCACACAGGTATGACAACCCATGGGATGACGTGGAGGGAAGGAGATTCCTAAAGGTTGGAGTCTGACTTCTGGACAGATTTCTGAGACTGACTTGTCTTGTGGGTTAGGCATGGCCAGCATTGACAGCAGTGCCCCTGAAACAACGTCGGATAGCTCCCCAACCTTAAGCAGGAGGCCGCTGAGAGGGGGGCTGGGCCCCCCACCTCCTGGGGTCGAGGCCAGGACAGTGACAGCATCAGCAGCTCTTCCTCAGACTCCCTTGGCTCCTCGTCCTCCAGTGGAAGTCGCCGGGCCAGTGCCAGTGGAGGGGCCCGGGCGAAGACTGTTGAAGTTGGCAGGTCAGTGGGAAGAAATAAATACCCTTCTCTTTTGCCCTGGCCCACCCCGAGGCCACATCCCTAGGGTCATGCAACCAGTCCCCCTCAGTGTCCTCACTTAACCCTGGTTTTTTCCAGCCTCCCTGGACACCCATTTCAGAGAAACCCCAATCCCAGTCCCTACCCCATTGCCCCTTCAGGTACAAGGGCCGCCGTCCCGAGAGTCATGCCCCCATGTACCCAATCAGCCATCAGAGGCAGCTGCACACTTCTACTTCGAGCTGGCGAAGACAGTGCTGATCAAGGCAGGGGGCAACAGCAGCACTTCCATTTTCACACACCCATCTTCCTCAGGGGGCCACCAGGGTCCTCACCGCAACCTGCACCTTTGCGCCTTTGAGATTGGGCTTTATGCCCTTGGCCTGCACAACTTTGTTTCTCCCAACTGGCTCTCACGTACTTACTCTTCCCACGTTTCCTGGATTACAGGTAAATCTAGTATCTTGTGATTTGGGTATGGGAAGGGAATTAATGCATGGTGCTAAGAGCTTTATCCTCATAGTTACTGACCTGATAGGAGATTCCCCATTCCCACTGCCTGTGTTGACCACATTCTGTTCTTCTCTCCTTTTCCTGAAGGTCAGGCAATGGAGATTGGCAGTGCAGCCCTGACTATACTGGTAGAATGCTGGGATGGGCACCTGACGCCCCCTGAGGTTGCGTCCCTGGCTGACAGGGCATCACGGGCACGAGACTCCAACATGGTGAGGGCAGCGGCGGAACTCGCCCTAAGCTGCCTGCCTCATGCCCATGCGTTGAACCCCAATGAGATCCAGCGGGCCCTGGTGCAGTGCAAGGAGCAGGTATTTCTAGAGGCCATTGGGGACCTGCTTTGGGACATCTGGGCAGGAAGGTTGGGCATGGGAAAAACTGATGGCCCAGGTCTTGATTTCACAAGCCTGGCATTCATGAACTATCCAATTGGTCCTCTCATGGTGACAGTTGACATAGTAACGTGCTTTAATATCCATTACATCCTTTACAACTCTAAGGATAGGACTATTCCTGTACCAGAGAGATTATCACTGGGGGGTGGAGTCCTTGGGGAAGGCCTGAGGGAGATGATGGAACTCAGATGGGAGCAGCTAAATTAGGTTGGAACTGGGACTGCAAGTTGGGTCTTGACTTCTGCTGGTCAACAGAGATTTGTTCATTGTCTATGTGAAGCTTCACTGCGCGGACACTGACTCTGAACATTGGCTCTGACCTTGGCTGCCTCCCCAGAACCAGCCAACTCTTAAGAAGTCGTCAGCATTTGTCATTTAGAACTGTCCCTGAGTAAACCTCTTCATCCTTAACCCTCTTTGCCCCTCCCTTTCAGGATAACCTGATGTTGGAGAAGGCCTGCATGGCAGTGGAAGAGGCGGCTAAGGGTGGGGGCGTATACCCGAAGTGTTGTTTGAGGTTGCTCACCAGTGGTTCTGGCTATATGAGCAAACAGCAGGTGGCTCATCCACAGCCCGTGAAGGGGCTACAAGCTGTAGTGCCAGTGGGATCAGGGCAGCTGGGGAGGCTGGGCGGGGGGCTGCCTGAGGGCAGGGGGGCCCAGGGACTGAGCCGGTTACAGTGGCAGCGGCAGCAGTGACAGCAGCCACGGTGGTGCCAGTCATCTCGGTGGGGTCCAGTTTATACCCAGGTCCAGGCCTGGGGCACAGTCACTCCCCTGGCCTGCACCCCTACACTGCTCTGCAGCCCCACCTGCCCTGCAGCCCTCAATACCTCACCCACCCAGCTCACCCCGCCCACCCCATGCCTCACATGCCCCGGCCTGCCGTCTTCCCTGTGGCCAGCTCTGCATACCGGCAGGTGAGACCAGTGTTCTGCTGGGAGGCTGGGCATGTGGGGAGGCTCCCTGGTGGTTCACGGGTTGGAGGAGGGCATTCTGGGAGGATGATGGGGCTGTCCCAGAGTCCTGGTGAGGGGCGGGAGTCAGGGGACCAGCCCCACTACACTAAGAAACACAGGGATGCCCAGGTCTGGATGAATGGAGAGAGCTCCATCCTAACACGATTTGGTTCTCTCCCTTTTCTTCTCCCCACCTCTAGGGTGTGCATCCTGCATTCCTAGGGGCTCAGTACCCTTACTCGGTGACTCCCCCCTCACTTGCTGCCACTGCTGTGTCTTTCCCCGTCCCTTCCATGGCACCCATCACAGTACATCCCTACCACACAGAGCCAGGCCTCCCACTGCCCACCAGTGTGGCCTGTGAGTTGTGGGGACAGGGAACAGGTGAATGGAGGGGTGGCATGCTGGGCAGGGGAGGTGGGGGAGGGAATCCTCTCTGTCCCTCTTCAGGCTCTGAGGTCCTCACACAGCTTCCATCCTACCCTCAGTGAGCAGTGTCCATCCAGCTTCCACGTTTCCAGCCATCCAGGGTGCCTCACTGCCTGCCCTGACCACGCAGCCCAGCCCTCTGGTGAGCGGGGTTTTCCACCACCCGAGGAGGAGACCCACAGCCAGCCTGTCAACCCACACAGCCTACACCACCTGCACGCTGCCTACCGCGTCGGTGAGAGGTCGTCCCTTTCTGCACCCCCCACCAGCGGTGCCAGAGGCTCTTTAGTGGCCCTTCCCCACCTTATCTCTTAGTTTGTTTACTGGGGGGCTTGGTGATAGGCTAAGGGGAAGGGGATGGACCCTCACCACAGTCCACCTTTTTCTCTCAGGAATGTTGGCACTGGAGATGCTGGGTCGCCGGGCACACAACGATCACCCCAACAACTTCTCTCGCTCCCCTCCCTACACTGATGATGTCAAATGGTTGCTGGGGCTGGCGGCAAAGCTGGGTAACACCTCCCTCCCCAGGACCATTGTCCGCCCTCACCTGCTTCCCCAACCTTCCTATCCCAGACCTCCTTCCTAGCTCTTGCTCAGAGTTGAGGCCTTGGTCGGGTATGTGTGCGTGCGCGGGGGCGGGGGGTGACCTCAGCTCCTGGGGTGGAGGGAGGCTCTCTGCCAGGCCAGAGCTGAGAGAGTAAAGCTGGGTCCCTAGGGCAGAGGTGGCCACCCCCGTCTCATGCCCCTCCCCCTGCCCCCCCAGGAGTGAACTACGTGCACCAGTTCTGTGTGGGGGCAGCCAAGGGGGTGCTGAGCCCGTTTGTGCTGCAGGAGATCGTCATGGAGACGCTGCAGCGGCTGAGCCCTGCTCATGCCCACAACCACCTGCGTGCCCCGGCCTTCCACCAACTGGTGCAGCGCTGCCAGCAGGCATACATGCAGGTGACCACCTGGGCAGTATGGAGCAGGGGGAAGCACCTGGGCAGGCAGCGGGAGGGGCCTGATCCTGTGCTCAGTGGCTTCTCCTCCTCACTCCGTCCAGTACATCCACCACCGCCTGATTCACCTGACCCCCGCCGACTACGACGACTTTGTGAATGCCATCCGCAGCGCTCGCAGCGCCTTCTGCCTGACACCCATGGGTATGATGCAGTTCAACGACATCCTGCAGAATCTCAAGCGCAGCAAACAGACCAAGGAGCTGTGGCAGCGGGTCTCACTCGAGATGACCACCTTCTCCCCCTGAGTCTGACCCCCATAGGGCCCTATACAGGGACACAAGCCTGTGGCTATGGGGGTCTCTCACCAAGAGGGAATGAGTCTTGGCTGGACAGATCATCCCCACTCAGTTCCCCGGTAGCCCAGACTGGCAGCTGCTCTTGGGCTGTAGCTTGGGGCCAAGATGCCTCAGACCCTAGAAACCTAGGGTTGGGGGAGACAGCCCTGTCTGGGAGCGGGCATTGGGTGGCCTCTGGTATTTATTTGGCATTTATAAATATATAAACTTTTTTTTACTCTCATCTGCCTGGGCCTTTCTCTTCTTTTCCTCCATGTGTGGGTGAACCCTGAACTAGGGCAGAGGAAAAGTTGGATACTTTCTCTATTCTAGGTTTCTCCCACTCCAGCGAGGCAGACAAAACAGAAAAATAAGGACGTTTATTAAAGTCATTTTTAGCCCACAGCTAGGGCTCATACTCAGCTCTCTGAGCCATCGTCCGACCTCATCCCCATTCAATATGAATGACATTAGGGAGGCCGGGCCACAGGTAGATCCCATTGATCCCACGGTAAGGGGTCCCTCCCATAGCCAGTATAGATAGATACACTGCTGGGGGTGAAGAGGGAAAGCACTGGATTAATACGTTCCTCTACCCTCTGCCTGGACCCTCTCATTCCCTCCACCTTCCAAGACCATGGGCCAAAGGTGCCTAGTACCATCTTGCAGGGTATCAAGGAATCCCCTTTATTATACCCCAAAACTATGGCAAAGGGATGCCCTACCCTTCTCAGCCATCCCAGGCCTTAAGGCCACTGAGGTAGAAGGGGGAGGGACCACCCTGCTCTGGGGCTTGCCCCTTAGGGAAGCAGGGGGCTTTTGCTGGTACAAGAGGCTGATACATCAGCCCGAACTGGAATGTTGCAGTTCTTCTCGAAGCCATGAGGGCACTGGCTGTCCAAGCCGGCTCAGCAGCTTTGACAGCTCCAAATTGTGGTTCCGGAAAAATCCATAAGGAAAAGGCGGGACTAACAGGAGAAAAAATGAAGTCAGAATGGTAAGGAGTGGACAGGATCAGCTCTTAGACATGGAGAGGGAAACCCTGTCCCTGGTTTTCCTTACCTCAGCATCCATATCTGGGTACTTCCGGCCTTTGCTCTTGCCTAGACAACGAGTCTTGCCACCTTCTAGTCCCTGGCACCAGAATCCCTTATCTTCATCAAACCTGCTCAACAGGAAAAGGCCATGAAGTAACAGAAAAGAAATCCAGGCCCCATAAATGAACACTACTACCTCTCCCAGCCCACAGGGCACATGCCTCTCCTTGCAAGACAGGGTAAATTCATTTCTCTTCCAAACAGACATGGTCAACCTGTGTCCCCATTTCCCCCAGTGTCATCCTCCCCTGGGTCATGCTCTCCCACCTGAGGGTCCGTGTGTAGTTCAGAAAGGGTGTGATACCCAGGAACTTCTGGATGCTCTCCATTGAGGCAGCTGGGTTGGTACGCAGCTCTTGCCCATCCACAATCAGCAACTAAAGTGACAGGGATGTTCCCTCTATATTCCTTAAAAGCCACTGGGCTGACAGGAAAAGGGAGGGGACCCCCATGGGGGCCACTGGGGAACTGTACCTGTCCAGAGGGGTAATAAGTCAGCCAGCGTTGTAGATGAGTGGAATAGTAGCCGGGGACTAGACAACGGTTTTGTAGGGAACGAAGTGCTGGAGGGGCCTGGGAGGAGGCTGAAATCACCTGGTAGAAGGTATAGTTCAGAGCAACTGGGTCTCCATGTGCTCGCTGATGCTGAAGGACAAGGAACAGGAAGGGAAGGAATCGGTGACCCAACAATTATTCTGCCTTTCCTCTCGGTCTGGTGAACAGGCCCCTCCCCAAGGTGCTAGCTTGCTTTCCCTACCCTCATTCCTTCCTGTCCCTCCAGCAGTCACCACCTTTATGTGCTAGTGTGTCCCGAGCTTCAGATTCACCTGGTACCAGGAGTATGCCCTGTCAGCAGGGTTGGTGAGCACAGTGATGATCTTGGCTCGTGGCAGGAGGGCAGCTCCCCGCCGTGGTACAACCTCTGAGTCAAAGTACGTAGCACTTTTTCAAATAGGAAATCAGTGCTGGCATTGGAAGGGACAGGGAAGAAATCCATGTACCTAGGAAGTAGTACACAAGAGAGGAAGACAATTTGCAGAGAGAAGGGGCAGATGTCTGTGCTGGTGGAAGCAGGAACTGGGGGGTGGGGGTGGGGGTTAAGAGGAAAGGAATGTTCTGAGAAGCATCCCAGGTCTCACCAGTCAATGCCCTTGTGGTAATTAGGGCCGTTGAAGAACTGAATCTCCTCAAAGGTGCTGGGGCTAGGAAAACTGCTAGTCACAGCTGGGTGCAGGCTCAGGAAGAAGTGAATAGCTGTGGTCCCTAAATAGGAGAGAAAGTCCAGGCCATGGTGGGAGAGAACCCAGCTCAACAACATCAGCTTGAAAGAGGTCAGAAAACAATCATTCTGGGTAGTAAAACACCCTTTGGCCAAACTAGAGCGAGAAAAGAAAGGCCAAAGAGAGGTCCAGGGAAGGGTCAAAATGGTTCTCAGCCTTGACCGTGCATTGGAATCACTTGTGGATCTTTAAAAAAACGACAACAAAAAAGACATAATTCTGATATACAACCAGGTTAAGAATCACTCAAGGGGACTTCCTGGTGGTCCAGTGGTTAAGAATCTGCCTGACAATGCAGGGGACACCGGTTTGATTCTTGGCTGGAGAAGATTCAGTATGTTGTGGAGCAACTAAACCTGCTTGCCACGCGTTCTAGAGACTGCTCCACAACAAGCCACAAGGAGAAGACCACACATCACACTAGACAGCAGTCCCCTGCTTACTCTCTGCAACTAGAGAAAGCCCACATAGCAACAAAGACCCAGCACAGCCAAAAACGAAAGAGTCACTCAAGGGACTGGATTAATGAGGGGTGGTATGAGAAGGGAATTCCTTGGCCAGAGAATTCTCTGGATTTAAGGCAAGGCAACAGAAATTGGCTAAGGATGATTCACCTGTCTTCTGGGGTCCCACAATGAGGAACTTGGGGAGCCGATCACAGGTTTTCTCCTTGGACCAGATATCTTTGTGCCTCTTGTCATCACAGGGATTCTGAAGGTGAGGCCAATAATCAGATAATCTTTTCCTCAACAGCTACCCCCATCACATCTCTAGGTCAGCCTGTGCTCCACATCTACCTGCCAAAGGGGGCTTCGCTCTTGAGGGAAGAGGTCAAAGTACTTTCGTGCGAGAGGGACAGGAGGAAGGGTCTGTAGGCGCAGCCTCGTCCAGCACTGGAGAAAGCGCACCAGGCTCTCAAAGGTGTACAGGCCCAGCCGATCATTTCCGTAATTAGACAGATGAGTCATAAAGATGCTGATCTGAAAGGGGTGCCTGCATGTCAGATTTGGAGAGCCTACCCCACTTCAAAAGCAGGCTTGGTGAGCAAAAGTCTCAGCCTGCAAACACACCAGCTGTCCCATCTTCTAGCCCTTTCTCTTGGCACCTTACCGGATTAAGCAGCACTGTCAGAAAGAGTTCTCCACCTTGAATGCTCCGGTCGAGTTCACGAGAGCCTCCTGGATACTCATTATAGAAGATTGTGTGAGTGAAGAGACCACACGTCTGCCGCGGCAGCACCTGAAGGAAAGAAAAAGAAAAACAGGGAGAGATGAGATTAGAAGGTAGAATGAGAACTAGATGAGGCATCTATAGAAGACTAGACAGAAGACTTGAGGCATTTTAGGATTCCTTGGGTTTACAGAGAACAGCTTGAAGTTACAGCAATAAAGCTCTTGCTCTATGCATTTTGACTTTTCACCCCTCTACCCCCTATTATTATGGACGAGCTTGGATAATGCAGGTTGGAGGCTGGCCGATTGTGGGAGTTTGATTCAGGTTTGTACTGGGAGTCCCTCACCATAATGCCATTGTGAATGAAGCCACGGCGGTAGCGGGCAGGGCGGAGATGGGGGGTACTCCTCAGTGCTGGTCACCTGGATGCCCCACACAGATTTCCAGGCTTCATAGAGCTGTGTGTGGATGGGGTACACGCCGGAGTGGTGGGGGGCCACAGCATACCCCAGATCCGTGGGAATCCCATGCTCCTGGGGATGGGGCATAGACTCTCACCAGGATCTGGTGAGGTATGGGGAGTAGAGGGTAAAGGGGGAGATGCCTCCACAGAAAGAAAATAGGAAAGGACAAGGGAAGGGTACTCCGCTAGGGAAAGGTCGAAAAGGAAGCATTTATCTTTGGGGAAAAGTATGGGGAAGAGATCCAAGGGTCTCACCAGAGCAAACTGTTTGTTGAGCCTCATCTGGTCAGCCAGCACGGAGCGATTATGGAACAGATGTGGCTGCATGTGGCTCCACATGTGGGGAACCACCAGAACTCTCGGCGGTGTTTCAGCAGCATGTCGTCCCCAGCATCCTCCTCCTCTGTCCCTATGACCACACACTGACCACTGACCACAGCCAGGTAGGCCATGGTCCTCCTTCGTTCTGTACCAACGTGGACCGTTTCCCATCCTTGGGACAACATGGCTGACCTCTGCCCACCTAGGACTATTTTCCCCATTGCCAACCTGCCCTCCAGCCACCCATGCTAAACCAAAATTCCCAGCCACTGCTAGCTCCTCACAGCATTCTGACCCCAAACCTTGCCCCCTTTCTCCAACCTGTCTGCCCAGGAGGATAGACAGTGAAGGGACAGATCAAACTAAGACTGATATGTTGAAGGAACAGGCGAACGAGCTCACCAGTATGATAGAACTTGCCCGAGAAGCCCAAGTTGAAGGTGAAGTTGGGGACTAAGGTCCTGAGTTTGTTCTGGGTGGTCAACAGGGCCTGGGAAGAGTAGCAGGAACATGAGAGATCAGGAGAGAGCAATCTAAGGAGAAAACTGAGACTTCGCATTCTTCTTGCCTGTAAAAGGGCAGGGAGCATTACCTATGACAAGCTTAGAATCAAGGGAGGGAGTCTGAAAGGACAGAGCCTGAAACAGCTTCTAAGGAAAGAAATCGAAGTCAGGAAAAATACTGACTGACCTCAACATCAGCCACCTTCATGCGGGTACCTTCCTTGCCCACAAAGATGTCATCAATGTCTACCAAGATGTAACGGTCAAGGTCCAAGCAGAGGCGCTTCCCAGTGAGGTATGCAATGGCATCGACGAAAACTAGTTTGTGGAGCCAGAAGGAGAGGCCGTGACCAAAGAGCACCCGCTGGATGCCGTCGTGAAGCCCCAGGTCTTGCACAACAGTGGGAAGCCGGGCCCGGCGAGGCACTGGTCCTGGCACAGGGGGCTCAGCCAGCCGAAGGCTAGCGAGAAGCACTGGTTCATAGGTGCTGTGGTTGGATTGGAAGATGGTCCAGTCATCACCGGGTAGTGGCCCAGGCTCCAGGCGGCTGGGACGTGTGAGATGCAGGAGGGGAGCTGTAGGATTCACTTGGTAGTCCCGAAGCCCCAAGTTTGAATGGAGAAAAAGGGGGAAGCCCTTGAGCTGGGCACTCAGTAGGCTATGCTCATGGGCTCGGAAAAGCCAATGATGCCCACACCATACTCCACACAGTACCGGTCTAGCAGTTCCCGACTCCAGGCATCTAGGTTGACATACTTGAGCAGGTTCTCATAAATGACCAAGACATACCGGCCACGGGTATGATCAGTCAGTGTGGGCATGTCCCCTCGGCCAGGTGCCAGCTCAGTGCTATAACGAAAACGGCTAGACTCCAAGATGGCCACAATCTCCTGCCCCAGCTGCGAGTATGCACTCTCCACAAACACAAGGACCACGGGTTCAGTTCGCGCTGTCTCTGGAGGCCTGGGGGGCCGGGGAGGGACTGGAGGCCTTACCGGGCCAGGACCACCTGCCACGCCACTGCTGCAGTCTCCCAAGGGGAGGGGCAATGGTTCCTTGGCCTTGGGGCTGGTGGATACGTAGTAAGCCAAGAAGCCCATGGAGCCCAGACTGAAAGCAATCAGCAGCAGTATGAGGCGATGCAGTTCCAGCTGCCGAGCTGGGCGTACCACCTTCCACAGCTTGAGCATGGCGGGGAGGTGAGGCAGGGATGGGGACCGCCTCAGGGGATGGGAGGTAGGAGTTCTATAGGCTGAGGTTCTCCAGGAGGGTAGAAGGATATGAAAAGAGGGGAAAGGAATTCCCGCAGGGTCAGCTCCCTGCAAAGGTGGAAACAAGTCCCCTTAGTATAGGGTAGAGGTAGAAAGGGCAACAGGGGGCAACTGGACAGAGTTCATTGGTCTCAAGTCACCATGGCCCACTGCCCCATGCCTTCAGGATGCAAATCTAGTTAGGCTCCACCTTTGGTCCTGGCTGAGCTCGTCACATCAGATGTCAGACAGAGTTCCTCATAACCTGTAAGAGAAATTGGTGCATTTCTTCTCTCCTTGAAACTGTCATTAATCCATCCCCCCCATTCACCCCCTCTCTCTTACCTCCTGCTCACAGGATGGTTTGTTCTCCAAGAACAAGCTCCTGTAGAAGAACAACACAATCTGAGTCTCATACCTTAGCTTCACAGCCTGTTCCCTTTCTTAGAATGCTGTCTAAATTCTCCTCCCTGAACTAAGTTCAGAACTGAAGCAGTATACCCAAGGTCTGGAAGAGAACAAATCTCCCATCAGTAAGAGGCCAAATAGCCCAGGATGCTGAAAATGAACCTGCTCTGAAAGGAGTTCCAAGCCTGTGACTGAGCAATTGGTCAGCCAGGAGGGGCTCTGGTCTTCCTGTGAAGAAGGGAAGGAAAGCCCAGAAGTCCCATGTTCCAACGAAATATCAGATAAGAGGAAACTCGTGTGTCTGTTAATCTCTCTCATCTATCAAACCCAACATCTCAGGCTAACAGCACTAACGAACTTGCAGTCAGGTGGACACTATGGCAGGGGAATTCAAGAGGAAAGACAAATGGTGCTAGCTAATCGTTCTATTACCTTCCAAGCCCAGAACCTGAGGATTCTCTTCCCCACTCCTTGTGGAAAATTACTCACCCCATCTCTTTACCTCACCTGTGCCAATGTCAGGAGGGGTGATAAAAATGTAGCCCCAGAGCAGGCTACATCACTGGCACCTAAGAAAAGCTAGAGAGGTGAGACCAGAGTCTGTCTCCCTATCCACTCTACTTCTCCTTCCTGACTTAGCCTGGATGGTACTACATCCTCATCCCTAAATAGCTCAGAAGGGTCCTGAGCCAGCCTAGACAGACATGAGGGATTGAGTCTCCTACTACAGAAACAGAGCAAGCTTGAGTAGGGCTGAGTGGCAGAGAGCAACAGGAGCTTAAGTAGTATCCAATCAATAACAGAGAAAGTACCATGGAAAATAGTTTTAAAGAGATCTACATTTCAGAGACTTTTTCCTTTAAGTAGACCAACTAGAAGCTTTACTGTCACTCTCCCCATCTTAATCATTTTTAGTAAGGCCAGTGGCTGGCAATCTCTACCACTCACCTCCCCCCACATACACATTTTGGGGTGATTAAGCAGAGATAGGGGTCCTTCAGAATTGAGAAAGACAGTTTAAGAACAGTTCAGCTTTCGCTCGAGTAAAACTAACTGGCATGAAAAGAGGGCTGGGAAAGGATCAAAATGGTGATGGGAAGGGGTGACTCCTAAGACCTAGAGGAAACTTTTTGAGTAAACACAGTAGTGAGAAGAAATCACTGTAGAATTGGGGAAGTAGATACTAGGGGGGTGATCACTCATAATGTTAAGGAAATAGTTAACATTTACTGGGGGCTTATCTTTGCCAGACATTCTTCTAAGAGCTTTCTCTATATTTAATGCTCACATCAGTCCTAAGAGATAAGTAATATCCCCGTTTCACATATGAGTAATTTGAGGTCCAGAGAAGCTTAGTAACTTGCCCAGGATCACACAGCTCAGTCAATGGAGGAATTGAGATTCAAAGTCAGGCCTGTCAAGCTCCAGCCCTGCTCTTAACCACTGCATTTTAGCTTCGGACCTAGAAGAAGCAGCAATATTCAGAGGAGGGGTGATGAGAAAGTCCTGGGGGAGGGCGCGGGGGGGATGATAAATACCGACGCTGGACCACGGCCGGGGAGGGGTTGCTGACTGTGTGCGCAACAGCGGCAGGAGAGCAACTGAGGTGGCGGGGGTGTGGGCCCCGCGCTGGGAGACCAGCAGTGCAGATGCCGCGGGAGGAGGGGGACCGAGCAGCGACAGCAGCGTGGGGCGCTGGCACATGGGGTCACGGACGGAAGGCCCAGCTAGGGGGAACGTGGGGTCACAGGCGGGTATGGAGAGAGTAGGGCGTGAAGCATTCAAGGGGAAAGAAGGGGCTAGGGGCGCACGGAGCAGAGTCTGCGGCGACGTCGGGGCGGGCGTCGGGCTGGAAGAGCCCCGAGGGGGCCAGCCGAGAGGAATGAGGCCACGACCAGGCGGCCTGCGGAAGGGCCAGGGGGAGGGGCGCGGGGCCCGCCCCGAGGGGCCGCGGGGCCGCCCCCTGCGGGCGGTTTCGGTGGCCACGGAGGGAAGTCTGTGAGGGGCGAGCTGCGCGTGCCGTGGGTGGGGGCCACACTCTGAGCGGGGCTCTCCTCAGGGGCGGCTCACCCGGCGGACTGGGCGGCGTCCCCGCTGTCCCCGGGCTCCGCCACGTCCCGGGGCTGCCCGGCTTCCCTGCTCTCGGGGCCTCGGGCCGCGTCGCGGCGGCTCCGCCATCTCCGAGCGAACGTTCTGCCGCAGCCGGGCCCAACCACCGCTCCCACCGGGGGAGGCGGCGCGCTGCCGCTCGCGGCCCCGCTCGGGCCCCCGCCGCCTCCGGGCCTGCCAGCCGCGCGGCCGAGGCGCCGGGCTGCTGAACGCCGTTCCCCAGCGCTCGGCGGAGCCGCGACCTCAGAGACAGCCGGCTCCGCGCGCCCCCGGCAGAGGCGCCCCCCTCCTCCCCGCGCGGTGGCACAACCTGGCGAGCGTCGGCGGCGCGGCTCCCGAGGCCGGGGCGGGCCGAGGGTGCGGGATCTTCCACTCGGCCCGGCGGAGGGGGGAGCCGGGCCGGCGCACTGAGAGGCGGCGGGGGGAGGGGGCTGGGCGGCCCGAGACGGGGGCGGAACCCGGGGGCGGGGCGAGACTCCGAGCTCACCTCCGAAGAGCACAAGCTCTCCCCAGCCCCGATCCCAAACTCGCCCCGCCAATCCAGTGGGGTGACTGGAGGCTGATGAGTTTAGGGAGGAAATGGGTCCAAAAGGAGTGGGAGAAGGTCCAGCTCTCCACCAGAAGCCTTGTAACCCAGGCTGTTAACTCTAAACCTCTGGCCATAAGCCTCCGACAGCAGTGACACAATGGACTGTTTAAAGGTTATTTTATTAAATATCTTCAGTTCAAGGTTTCATTGTAACAAAGCTATGAAGGGTCTACCAACATTCAGAACAAACACTATTTTTAAATTATTTCTATGTCATCATGCAAAAATTCTGCATCAAATGCCTTCCATTTCCTGTTTAAAAGGTGTTGTTGTTGTTGTTGTTTTTAATAGTCTATTGTCTATAGATGCTGACATTAGCCCCAGAAGAGGAGTAAGAATGCTAAGAAGTGGGGCTGGAGCAGCCATATGAAGCTATGGGTCTTAATGAACTCTAAGACCATTTGTCTTCAAGCCAGCAAAACCAAACCCTGTGGTGAAGGTGTCTGCGTGCTGGTACTGCAGGTTGCTGGGCGGGAGACGGCTGGGACCCGGGGGCTGGGGCATGCAGGAGGTGCTCGAAGGAGCCTGGCTAAATCCAAGCACCAGCACCTGTGAGTCTGCTCTCTTCTCAGCTGGCTCCAAGGTAAACCGGTAGCTTTGCCTCTTCTCCCAGCTCCTGTGCCTCCTTAAGGCAGTCCAGGGAGCTGGGGTCTACCCATCTCTCCCCCAATAGTGCAGACATTTGTGCAGACAGACCTGCACAGTTGTTTGGGGGAAACCAAAGCCATGACCAATTGCTCCTCCATTATCACCTCTGCTATCTGCTTAGAGTATTCATTCTTCCCTCCTGGAATGGAACTCCTTGAGCACAGAGAGGGGCAACGAAGGTAGGAGCCTTGGCTCTGGACATCTCTTTTGGGTACATGCAGGTAAGACGGGGGTGATGCCCATGCAGATTGTCCAGCAGTTAAGTCTATACTTCAGTTGGTCAGTAAAGAAGTCTCTTTATAGAGGATACCTCTTCTTGCCAGAGTAGTCAAGTCAGTCTCAAAGACAGGAAAAGAGACTGGCGTGCAGCAAGGGAAGAGTAAGAAGGGAGGCAGCCCTGAGGGCAGCCTGAATGCATAGAAACAACCATCAATTCAGTCCTGCTGCCTCGCTCCTCCCATCCCACAGGGGCACTTGGCAGAGGGCCCAGGCCCAGATGAGAGTCAGCACAGGGACCACCACCAAGAGAAGGCAAGACAAAGATGGTCCAAGTCAGCACAGAAACAGAACTGCCAAAGGCGGCAGGGGGAGCCCAGACCAAGGCCTGGCTCTCTCCTTGCTAAGTTACAAGAAAACAAACACAAAGCAAAGCGGCAACCCCTCCCACTTCCCAGCTGCTAGGATTGGGCCTCAAGATCCGAGCCCACGCGCATTGTGCATCCTATAGAAATGGATGAGTGAGTGAGTGCATGTCAGACTAACACGAGGTTTCTCATCAGCTTCGGAGCAGACACGCTTCTGCAGCACCAATTCTCTTCCCTTCTACGCTAAATGGTAGAGTACACCAACGTCCGGGCCCTGCTTCTCAGTCCCGAGGCCGCTGCTTCTCAGCTGCCTCCATGGCAAGCTGGGAGCTCCGCATTCTCTCCCAAGTAGGTCTGTTGGCCACGGTGTTCTCATAAGCCTCGTTCTAGGCGCGTATACAAATTCTGAAGAAGTCCATTCCGAGACCTGGGGCAGGCAGGCCATCTCAGAGGCTGCAGTCACATCACACAGCCCCCAGAGCTCTGTCAAGAGTTCTTGCCTGGTCCCAAATCCATGGAGGCCAGAGGCCGAGCTCACCTCTTCAGGGCTGGTGGGTGAGCCCACTGCTTGTACCAGGATGGGCATCACACAGACTCCTGCCTTCTTGCCAGCCCAAGGGCTGTTGATGGTTTTAAAACACATCATGGTATGGATCCCACTTTTTTTTTAACAATCTTTTTTTTTTTTTTTTTTTCCCCTTAAATGTAAAAAACACCTCGGTACAGCAGAGACAGACACGAAGGGCGGGCGGGAGGGCTGCATGCAGGGGCGTGCATTGGCTGCTGCCGCTTTGTAATTTAATTGTTTTAAACCTCAAACGAACAGGACTGCCGCTGTCACTCCAGGCCCTCCAGAGCCACTGGCTGCGAAGGTTTGACCTCCGGCTGGGATCTCCTCATGCCCCTGTCAAACAGGACAGACGTGGTAACAGGACGGAGGACAGTATGCACACAGGAGTTCCAGAGACTTAAACACATTACACACGTTGCCAACTCTGCCTGAGAAGGTGGAGGATGGGGGAGAAGCTAGTATTTAAACACAACATCGCCTCCCATTTGCTGAGCACTTACTGACTGCTTTACTTACAAGGACCTTATTTAAATTTCACAACAAAAGAGGCAGGCACCGCTCCTTCCCTCTTTTTAACAGCTGAGGAAAATGAGGCTTAGGGAGGGGAAGTAACCTGTTCAAGGTCACCCAATTAAGTGTCATGGAGCCTAGACCTAAGTCTGACTTGAGAGCATGAAAGTGAAAGTGAAGTTGCTCAGTCGTGTCCGACTCTTTGCGACCCTATGGACTATAGCCTACCAGGCTCCTCTGTCCATGGGATTTTCCAGGCAATAGTACTGGAGTAGATTGCCATTTCCTTCTCCAGCGGATCATCCCAACCCAGGGATCGAACCCAGGTCTCCCACATTGTAGACAGATGCTTTACTGTCTGAGCCACATTGCAACCACTACGCTGTCTGGCCTTCACTGCGCTTCTGGGCTGGCCCGAATGTCCTCCCCCAGGCCACCTCTCAGCCCCTCCTTCCTCCTCTGACCCCACATGTCCCAGCCCCCCCGCTCCCCACCAGGTGCACCTGTGGCTGAGCTCACTGCAGCGGTGCGGCAGGGGCCCCTGAGCAGTGATAGTGGACATTGAGCCACTTGCCATCCCGGCGATGCCAGACCCGGGTCTCCTCCGACTGGCTGGTGCGAGGCCGACCCTGCCCATCGATGTACTGGGTGAGGCGGATGTAGGCAATGCAAGCCGCGTCCTCTCCGATCACGTGGACGTGTGGGTTCAGGATGGTGGTGTGGATGGGCTTGCTGTTCTTGGACAGGACTGTAGTGGGCAGGGCGGGGTGAGGTAGGTAGGAGGGCGTCAGGCCTGGGGACGGGCATTTTCCTCCCAGCCTGCACTTCCCAAGTCTCACCCTCTCTCCAGTAACCATTCTGGGAGTCGCCAAGTTCCCCCATACACTCCCCAGAGGCTGGGAAACCCCATTAGATTAGTTTCAATTATTTAAAAGGAAGAGAAAGGTGGGGAGCAGTGTTAACAGCAGCTAGTATTTTAATCAGACAATGTACTGCGGGTTTTACATGCATGAGCCATATTCCTTGGTCGATATTATTTTCTTCGTTATAAGATAAGGAAATAGGCTCAAGGAGGTTAATTAAGTAATCTGCCCACACAACATTTGAACTCAAGATTATGTTAATGAAAGACTATGATAATCTTTCTTCCCGACTGGTGGGCTTAGATTTCATAAGTGTTGAGTGTGCTCAGTTGTGTCTCACTCTTTTGCAACCCTATGGACTGTAGCAGGCCAGGCTCCTCTGTCCATGGGATTTCTCAAGTAAGAATACTGGAGTGGGTTACCATTTCCTTCTCCAGGGGATCTTTCCGACCCAGGGATCAAAGCCTTGTCTCCTGTCTTGGCAGGTGGATTCTTTACCATTCTGAGTCATCTGGGAAGCCCTCATAAGGATTGGCTTGTCCCTAATTAAGGCTGTAGAGCAAAACCAAGAACTTAAAATATTCAAAATTGATTTTTGATTTTTATAAAGGCCCAAAGTTTAAAAAAAAAAAAAAAAGTCAGCAAAGCACCAAGCTGAGGGTACTCCCAGAGCCCCCAGGATCCTCTGGGGGAAACCAAAAGAAGATGTGTTGCCATTATCAGCAAACACCGTGAACTGTGTTGCTTTTACTGAGATTCACATTTTAGTTCAATTCAAATGTTAGGGGCTACACGAGACCTTTCAGAGAGTTTGTGCACTCTGGAATTGCTTCTGGCTAATAGAATTACTTAGATAACCTAGGGTTTTAAACTGCAGCTGAGACATGGAGAGGGTGGTAGTTAGCAGAGAAAACAGTGAGAAAATAAAATTCAGGGCAGGATGGGGAAGGCCCAGGATAAAGTGGGAAAGACGAGGAGAAAAAAATAAGGAGGGGGATGGTCTTAGTGGAAAGAAAGATGGGAGGAGGTGATGAATTAGCTTCTTATCCTCTGG
Organism: Nanger dama; assembly: GCA_917880005.1. Taxonomy (NCBI): domain Eukaryota; kingdom Metazoa; phylum Chordata; class Mammalia; order Artiodactyla; family Bovidae; genus Nanger; species Nanger dama. The sequence goes on along the minus strand of CAKJTW010000028.1, from coordinate 15,988,772 downwards.
GACTTCCAGGAACTGTCTGGAGCACAACACCCCAGCCACCCACCCCTAGCCAGGACTCCTGTCTCCCTCAGTGGTTGGAAGGAGGACCCCAGCCACAACTTCCGATCTCACAGTCGCCAACGGTGCCCTGTTACTTGTTTGCACACTCTTATCCTGGTTTTAATTTCCTCTATTGTGAAACCTGCAGACACAGAGCTTCATTATTACTCGTTGATATCATCTCAATCTAACCTCTCACGGTTTCCAAGTATCTTGGAAAGAGGTAAGACTTAAAGAAATACAGTGGCCTTGATTATTATACAGCCGCACTGCTGCAGAACAGAGGGGCACACGGAGCTCTGGAAGGAGGGCCTTTGGAGATGCCAGCTGAAGACCATCCTCAGGGCCCCGGAGGCAAGCACACAGACCAGGGTGCAGCAGGCACGCCCAGTAAGGAAAAGCGGGTGGCTGGAAAGAGGAGAAGGTGAGCAGGGACAGAAGCAAGGGGGTGAGGGGCAGGCAGGAGTATCTCGGCAGCACGAACCCACTCACGATTCTCAAAGTAAAACTTATGGAAATCCATCCCTTCCACGAGGTTACCCAGGGCCTCAGGCTCAAAGGAAGTGAGGCCTGGATCACAAATCTTCCTACAGGGGAGGGAAAAAAAGAAAGGAGCCCGTCAGTCATATGAGAATTATTGTCTATCTTCCTCCAGTGGCAGCAGGTAAGCTGTAGGCTGGGCCTGACAAGATGGCTGAGATCTCAGGGCCCTGCCAGCTGAGCAGCTTAGCTCCACCTTTTCAACCCACCAGCCCGGGCACCATGGGTGGGCTCAATCACCAAGGTCTACCTGGAAGGGCTCCCAGGGGCCTGGTGTTTAACTCAGATGCTTTGCCCAAGGCCCAGCCTTCTCTTTTCCCTGGGTCCCAGCTGCTTTTTGAAAGGCGGGAAAGGCTTGAGAGATGTCTTGGATCTCAAGGAAATGGGTCTCTACTCACGTGTAGGCCTCAAAGTCCCCATTGTTGATGGCCTCAATCAGTTGTTCTGTGATCTTAATGATCTCCTGTTTCCGCACTGTAGGGGGAAAAATCCAGCAATTTACCCATGTGAGACTGGGATTCTCCCAGGTGACGCAAAACCCTCCCCAATCCATCAGAGAATCCCCTGTGGTCTCTTTGACAAAGACATCCCTCTTCTCTCTTTAAGGCCCTTCTCTGGAAAAGCGAGCCCACCGTTCTCTCCCTTCGCCCTCTGTTGTCCACAGACCTAATGACCCTTTTGTCCTAAAGCCCACTTTATGATCCTCTGGCCTTTGCCTCCCTCTCCATCAATAACTAGGATGCAGAAAACACTCTTGTCTTTAAAGCCAAGGAGCCTGACACCCTGTGAATACTCTACCCTCACTCAGTCTTTGTATCCCATCCTCACAGGTTCAGGCTCTCAAAGAAGCATCTCCTGGATATGGCCGTTTCCACCACCCATTTCTCTCACCTGAAGGGGCTCAGTCAGGTCTCAATTATCAGCCCACCCTCCATCCCCCAGCCCTCACACAGTGGTCCAAAACTTAGCCCTGGGCACCAGCCAGCCTGAAATCAGACTCTAGCCAGGGTTGAGGAGGGCTCCAAAGAATGAACAGACCCCTGGGATGGATGCTTAATTCTCTTCGCCTTATTCATCTCCTCCACAGGGCTTTTTGGTGTAAAGGGTCTTGGAACTATAAACACTCTTTTTAAATGGAGCCTCTTACCAGCTCCGTTTACCCTTGAAAAAACTCTAAATCTCATACCAGCTCTCAAGCCAGGATGGGTCCCTCAGGAAAACCAAAGACAAGGCTCAAGACTGACAGGCAGGCAGAGTTGGTGCCCACAGAGCAACCCCCCACCCCAATTCCAAGCCAAGGGACCGCTGATGACACCCTGCTCTCGTGGGCAGCTCACTTACAGGGAGCGCCACTACTAGGCAGAGGGCACTGCCAGGGTAAGGGAGCCCCAGGCTGGCCCAGGCCATGAGCGAGAGGCTGCAAGACAAATGTGAGCATTAGAACAGCACAGCTAAGGGGCACAACTGGGAGAGGACAGTGCAGCCACAGGTACAGCTAGCACAGGGCCCCACAGGCATTGGCACCATCAGGAGGGCGGCTCGGGTGAATAAGCAGGAGGGCAGGGGAACCACAGGGCTTCATCCACTTTCTAAAGGCAAGCAGGTATGTGCACACACACACACACACACACACCCCCTCTCCAACCCCACCAAGCCCATCTGCAAGACCTGACTGGGGCCCTATGGGTGAAGAGGCTCGTGTTTAGAAACTCTAGAAGTATCGACGGTAGGAGGGAGAGAAGCAGACGAAGGCATCCTCTACAAAAATACAACTGAAGATGTAAATACAAGCTACCACTAACCAGCCAAGCATCGTATCAAGACATTCCACTATCCCATTTATATTTCTGAGGTGAGTGTCATTTTATTACCACTTTACAGATAAAGAAACTGTAGCTCTAGGAGGTTAAGCTACTTCATGCATTTTTGAAGGTAGTGGAGCTAGATTTAAACTCAGGTCAGTCTCACCCCAAGCTCTTAGTATGATATTATGCTGAGCCTCAAGAAGCACCGAGGGGAACACGTTTTCTTGACTATGAATTTCTCCACCACCTCACACCCACTACCATGGGCCTGACTTCTGACTCCACCTTTCTTCCCGCTCAGCGCTGAGACAAGGCCCTCTGCGTATCCCACTGGCTTTCTACTCCTTCCCTCCTGCCACATTCTTCCTCCCGCTTTTCTTCATGTCTTTGGGCCCCAGTCTCAAGGACCCCTGTCTGGTCTTAACAGCACCTCCAATCAGCTCCCCCACCCAGCAGAGGCTGAGCTCCCGAAGCTGTAACCACTAGATGACAGCTGGGCTGGGCTGACAGCTCTGGGCGGTGGGTGGGGGGATCCCTGAGGGGCTTCAGGACGAGCCAGGGAGACGGAAGCCAGAATGTGCCTCCCTCACACTTACTGGCTGAGGAGCAGAGAGAAGGCTGGGGCTGCATGCCTGCAGAGGGGGCTGTCCTGTCCCGGGAGCTCCGTCCTTCAGGCATCGAGCTGCCATTCCCAGTGCGGAGCGGGGCAGCTAGCCAGCCAGGGCAGGGCAGGGCAAGGCAGAGCAGCCAAAACAAACAGAACAAGGCAGGTGAGCGAGCAAGCCGGACAGGGACCCGAGCCCGTGGCACTGAAGAACCGAGGCATGGCGATGCCTCAGGTTGCTGTGGACCTGGGACCACAACCACGCTGCCAGAGAGGCCTCCCAGCTGAAAGCCCCAGGAAGGGGCACAGACCTGGGTTTGCGGCTTCCAGAGGAGCCTTCCAACAGCCTGTACACGGAGCCCTGCTCCCAGGAAGATGTTCTAGGGACCCAGGCTGCAGGGTCGAGAGCCCAGCAGTGAAGGAGCCGCTGACTCTGCCAGTATCACCAGAACTGAAATGACCTGACCTCAATCCCAGCAGCCCTGAAGGCACTGTTCTTTGCTGCCTTGTACATTTCTGCTTTCTCTCCTCTTCTTGATTACCAAAGGTTTGTTTGCTCCCTTACTGCCTCCAGTGTGCTCTCTCAGCTGTGAGCTGCAACATTCCTGACTTTTCTGAGAACCTGGCCTAAGGTCACTTACTGAAGGCAAAGGGAGCAATCCCAGGAGGCCAAACCAAAGAGCTGGACAGAGATTCACAGTGGTCTGGCCTGCCATGCCTTCCCATGTCCCCTGGCACTCTGGCCAGGCCCAAACTTAAGCTGGTGTCCTCACAGGACCACTGGGGCAGGACCAAAGTGATTCTGACTCCGTCACTCATGCCAAGGCTTTGTGACGAGAGTGACCCACCAACCCTAATGTGTCCAGGACTGTTCTAGTTTTAGAGCCCAAAGTCCTACATCCTGGGAAATTACCTTAGTGCCCGGGAAACTGGGATCACTGGTGACCTTATTAATGGCTCATGACATCTGCAGGCCACCTCTGTGGGGACTCAAGATGTCCCTGATCTGGGATATCACACCATAGCAGCGACAGGAGCAGCTCTCTGAGCCCTGGGCCTGGACAGGCTTGGGAAAAGCCCTCGTTTAACTATCCTAGACCTGGAGTCAAAGAAGAGAAGCCACCTGCCCAGCCCAGCAACACAAGACCAGGGGCTTCATCCCTGGGCCCATGGAAAGTAGCTTTGAGGCCAAACCCTCTCCTGGGGTACAAGGAGCCACCAATCTCAGTTCTGGGGGCAGATGAGGCAGGTGCCCCCTTGGGACACTGCTGGGGCCCTTGCCCCACTATGGGCCAACACCTACCTTTGAGGTCCTCATCTTCTGTGGTGGTGTTGCAGCTCTCTGTGGAGCCCTGCGGGCCGAAAAGAACAAGTTTTCTATAAACTCAGGCCCTTGGAAACCAGAGGAACCAAGCAAAACAAAAGCAGAGTACGTGTTCCTATGGGAGCTGAAAGGAGGAATCAGACCCTTGCCATGTGACTCATAAAACTCTGATTCCCAAACACCCTCCCGAGTCTTCCCTAACTCAGTAAATGTACCACTTACCCAGTTGTTCAGGCTAAAATCTGGAGGTCTGATTTTATAATATGCTGATGCCTTTCTTTCTTCCCCTCATGTCCCAATTACCCAATCGAAAACCAAATTGGTCAGTTCTACCTCCAAAATAAATCACATCTTACCTCCTCTCTTCCAATGCACAGCTGAGCCCAAGATACTAACATCTGGCACCTGAACTCCTACCATTGCTGCCTGGCCTCCCTGTCTCCACACCTGCCTCTTCCCTAAAGTTCTTGCCCATAACATGGCCAGTTTTTCGATGTGTACATTGGACTCCATTACTCCCCCACTATGGGTTTCCTTCATAGCTCAATTGGTAAAGAATCTGCCAGCAATTCAGGAGACCCAGGTTCGATTCCTGGGTTGGGAAGATCTCCTGGAGGAGGAAATGGCAATCCACTCCAGTATTCTTGCCTGGAGAATCCCATGGATGGAGGAGCCTGGCAGGCTACAGTCCATGGGGTCGCAATCATGCTGCCGCCCCTCGGGCATGGGGTAGCTCCTCTCAGCCACACTATGTGCACCATCGCAGGACTCCACCAGGACTTCCCTGGTGGCTCAGAGGTAAAGTGTCCGTCTACAATGCGGGAGACCCGGGTTCAATCCCTGGTTTGGGAAGATCCTCTGGAGAAGGAAATGGCAATCCACTCCAGTACTATTGCCTGGAAAATCCCATGGACAGAGGAGCCTGGTAGGCTACAGTCCATGGAGTCGCAAAAGAGTCAGACACAACTGAGCGACTTCACTTTCACTTTCTTTCACTCCCCTGCTAAGAGCCTCTAACAGCTTTTTGTTGCTGCTGGTAAAAATACAAACTCGTATCAAGCTCGACAGAGCAGGTCCCGCCTGCCCCTCCAGCTTCACCACCCTCCTGCCTCCCTCTCCTTGCTCACCATGGTCTGAGCTCTGATTTCCTCTGCGCCAGGCCCCGACCCCTGCATCCTCATTGTCTAAGGCACTCTGCCTCAGGGTCTACCCGGCTGCCACCTTCCAGTTTAGTGTTTTAGCTCAAATATCACCTTCTAAAGGAGGCCCTTCTCAACTACTTAATTAGAGGCCCTGTTCATTCTCTATTTACTTCGTGACATTTTCTTCATAGCACTTATCGCTACTGGATTTTATCTTATTTGTATAGGTTTTGGTTTATCATCTGCTTCCCTTACACCTGTGGAGAGAGAGTTCCTCTTGTCCCCTCTGTAAACCAGAGCTGTGGATGGTTCAATAAATATTTACTAATGGTAATGAAAATAAGGAGACAAGGATATTGAGGGCATCAAGGAGTGAGGCGATGGACAATTAATGCTCTAGGATTTGTATGTTTTTGCCTCTGTTTTACTAGCTCACGTTTACTCTAATTTAAGCTTCACCAGTCATGGAGGAAGATTCTATTATTATTAGCATTCAGTTTTCAGATAAGGAAACTGAGGTGCAGAGTGGGAGGGTGACTTGTCCAGTGGTCCAGGGCCAGCATCCAGATGCAGACCTGTCTGCCTCTAGAGCCTGAGCTCAGAATCACTGACCTATGATGTCCTTCCCAGGAACACAGTGACGACAGGCCATATGCTGCCCCCCAGCCGAGACTCTGCAAAAACCGTGGCCCCTAGGTGCAGCCTGTAGGCTGCCGTCTCCGGGACCCTGAGGCCTGTGGCCCAGCCCACCTGTTCCTGCTGACCTGGAAAGCAGGAGGCCAGCTCAGGAGCCACTCACCTTGATCCCATCGGTAGCGTTGTGTACCACAGTGGTTTGTGGCTCCTGTGAGAGAAGATGAAAGTTACCCTCCTGACCTGGGAACGGACCTACGGCTCTCCCCTGAGGGACCCCATCCCTCGAATACTGACCCTATGATGACCACTTAGGCCTGCTCGCCAGTCATTCTTCCAAGACAAAATATCCTGGTTCAACTGGGTCCCAGGCGGCTGGAAGCCCCAGATTTAGGGAACAGCACTGGCTGGTTAGGAGTAAAGGCCTAGTACTTAATGGAAGCAGGTACTGGGGAAGCTGAGGACAAGGGCCCCTGCCCTCAATTCCAGCCAGACCTGTGTGTCCTTTCTCCCATGGGACAAGTACCCTGAAACAGCTGTGGGGCTGAGGGCACAGGCTGGGCCTGGCCACCCGTGCTCATCAGGGGCTGTGTGGGAGACAGGGATACTGGGAGAGTGGACTGAGGTCTCCCAGAAAGATTCACAGGAGGCCCTCAGCGAGTTGAGCCCAGACTGCTGCCTATTCCACCCACTCCTGCCTCTCGCCAAGTTCCTGTCCTCAGCAGGCAGCTCTGGGGGACAGGGTGCAGGGAGGAGGAGGGGGGCAGCAGCACTGGTTCCCCTCCCTCCCTCCCAGTCACTCCCCTGCCATCTCCACTTAGCCAGCAGCAGAGGGGCCCCTGAGAGCACATAGTGCCCTTGACTGAGCCAGGACAGAACTCAGACAGCATGTGGGCTTCCCAGAGACCTCAGCACCATCCAGAGGTAGGGGACTCCAGGACCCCTTCCTATTCATTGCTTTGTAAAGGAGAGGCTGAGGCAGATTTTACAAGGAGGCCTTCAAGAACTGAGGTACAGAGCCCAGGGAAGCTCCTACCCTCTCCCTTTAGAAGCAGCTCACCTTCCCGGCCCCCAGCAGACCCTTTCAGGGCTAGGAGGCTTAGCCGAGAGCCCTGATCACTTTTCCCCCAAGAGCAAAGGGTGCAGAGTTATGCCATGCAGGAGGGAGCATGGCCAAGCAGGACGATGAGGGGCAGCACACAGAGCCGCCTGCTCTACAGGGATGAGGAGGGGAAGTGGCCAAGGAGGCCTGGCAGCGGGGGCGAGAGGAGGAAGAGGGCAGAAGCGGGAGGCAGCCAGGGACAGGGGCGGAGAAGCCGTAGTCAGGAGGTACCATGGCCGTCTGCAAGGGCGCGGGCTCTTGGGCTGGGCTTACGAGACTGTTTTTGTTGTTGCTCTGTGGCTGAGACAAGAAAACAGATGGTTTAGTTCCTCTAGAGTCACCAAAGTTGCTTGGATTTGACTCCCAGACCTCCCTTGTCCCCCAGCTTGGTCCGGGAGGCGCTAGACCTGAGGTGGGCTAACACTCCCGTAACACTCTGGGGTGGGAGCAATGGCTGGATAGATGATCAGAGAAGATTATTTGGAGGGACCTAGCCCTGGAGGCATCCTCAAGGAGGAAGGAGCCCAAAGACTCGTTTTAAAAGCATCTCTCCAGAAATCTTTGCTGATGCGAGGTGCCCTGTCATTGTACAATCACACTTGATGCAGAGAAATTCAGATCTTCTCACTTCATAGGGGGAAAGAGATGTAGTTTATGAGAAAGCAGAACAAAATTCAGAAACTCTGGGTCCCTGTGGGCAGTCCCCTGCTGCCCTTTCAATCTGCCACCTGCATTTCCTTCCCCTTACAATACTAGATTGAAGCCTGATCTGAAGAGGAGCAAGAAGAGAAAGAAAACCTGGTCGAGGAGACTGTCCACAGAGGAAAGGGGTGGAATTTGACTCTGGATATAGAAGGCAACCACTGACCCGGGGGACCAGACACAGGGCTGTGCTGTTGGCCCTTTCGCCTGGCTGATCTTAGACACGATCAGCTGGGAATATGGGCAGAACTCCAGAGAGCAGCAGGTGAGTCCAGGTGGGAGCTGTGTCAGCAGTCCTAGTCCTCAGGAAATAGCAGGCTGCCTAGCAGGCAGCAGACCACTAGGCTATCTCCTTGCCTTTCAGAATATTACACTGAGCAGCACAACAAGGGAGGCGGGAAAAGGAAGGCGAGGAAGGAAGGAGGCCGATCTCCAGGGCAAGGAACCATGTTGATGCTCTCTGCCTCTTACAGTCCTCTAACCAATAAATACACTGAGTCTCACCGGGAGTCCCTGTGGAACCAGGGGCCACTAAGGAGCAGCCTGATGCCTGTGAGCTCTTCAACATGCAGTCACACAAATGTCCAGCGACCATCAATGTGCGGGGTGCCAATGATGGCACACTGGCAGCTAGGACGTGCTTTTTCTCCTCCAGAACGCATCCAGGAAGCTCTCCAGACTATCCTACTTCTTCTTGCCCGGAAGCCTCTTTGTGGCCCCTCGGACCACACCCGAAGCTGTAACTTGCTATCAGTGGTTGAGATGTTCCCAAATCTGGGGCTTGGCATGAAACCTCAAGCCAGGTACCAGGTGCTTTCAGTCTCTGCTGAACTCTGCAGGCTGGAGAAGGGGGCCCAGGAATAGATAGAATGTGGGCCTAATCTCACAAACGCTCTGCTCTCTTCCATATCCCCCCAGAAGTGCAGAGCCCTCCTCACTCAGCTGCTGACATGAACCTATTTGGGGCTGACTGAACAAAGCCATTCTGTTTGCAAAGCTAAGACAAAGACCCTGGCATGGGGTAAGGACTGTATCATGTCTGTAAAACCTGCCATATCTGCAGAGGGCTGGGATGTCACTCAGGTAGCCCCACCTCTGGCTTTAGTATCAAGTTGGCCAAAAAGTTCATTTGGGTTTTTCATGACACCTTATGGAAAAATCCAGATGAACTTTTTGGCCAACCCAAGAGATGTTTCATAAGGATTCAGGCTGCTGCATTCCCCTGGGTGCTCTGTGTCCCTTGAGAAAGAAGACGAGCTCTGCAGCCTTTCAGCTGGTGCCCCTGTGGGTGGGGTGGGAAGGACAAACACTGGGCACAGCTGGCTAATGGGCACCAGCACAGGGGGAAAGCCGCGAGGGTGAGGGTGAGGGTGAGGCTCAGAGCCTCCACCCGGCTCCCCACACTCCACACGGAGGGCCCCTGGCTGCCGATCTGTAAGAACTAGTGCTCGTGCCCAGTGAGCAGGGCCTCTCCTCCCGAGCGAACATGAGTGAGGGTCTCCCCCTGCGCTTGCCACCTGGCCCCGAATCCCTTCCAGATTTACATCCTGCCCCGGGGCTGCTGGGGGCAGTCCAAGCACTGCAGCAGGGAGTGCCACACCACACCTTCCAATGCCTAGTTCTGAGGTCGCCGGGTGGCCTCGGGCACTGGGCCCCGCCTGGTAGGACAGGCCGCACCTGCCCGCATGGCACAGACATGCAGTGAGGATGAGGAAGCACACGCACATGGCAGAATGGGTTTTGCGTGGCTGGCAGGCGGGCGCAGGCAGCATGGAGTGGGCGGATGGGTGGGCAGGCAAGGCTCACCATTAGGTGCACGCTGGAACTCGACTTCCTTTTCTGGACACACCACAGCGAAAGGGAAAGAGAAGGGGAAAGAGGAGGTAAGAAGAGAAGCACAGAGACGCTGCGGGTTAGTGCGCCAGCGTGGGCTCTGCCTCAGGAGAAAAGAGGAGGAGGAGGAGACCTGGAGTCCAGCACCAGAAGGGTTAAAACAGCCTCTAGCCAGACAGGCACACACACCCCTCCAGACCTGGAGAAAGGGAGGTTCACAAACACTGAGTATATTCTGAGGTATCTTAGCTTTGCTCCGAGAAACTTCTTTCATGGAGATTTAAGTCACAGGTCTATGAGAGTGAGTAGCATTTTGCTGCAAAGTTACAGGTTTCAGCTTATTGAGCTCACCTATAGGATTATTTTTCTCACTACTAGGTCTGCCTGAGAGCTGAGTGAACAGTTACCAGGTAAAGAGCCAAAGCTGCTTTAACAATGCTTCACTTTGGAACCTAGACTTTTTCACTGCACGTCGATAACTTTTCAAATAAAGATGTTGGGCTTTTGAAAGTCATTTGACAAACATCATATTTTGGCACCCATTTCTCTGTTGCTATGGCCATGCTCATTTATAAGATTTCAGTGTTTTATTGCATTTTGCAACTAGAGGGCAATGGAACACCAGGAGTGCAGGTAGTTAGAAGTGCAGTGATCACAGGGCCACAGAGACGCCAACCACGTGGAATGCTGAAAGCACGATGCCTTAGTCTCAACTAGATGCTCAAAAACTTTATGTTCAGATATAAACAAGCAGAGAAAAATAAAGACTGTATGGAACACTGAAAATACATCTCAGAAGACTATGTCTAAAAATTGAAAGGTAATTAATAATTTTATCATTAGCTTGCTGGGAGACAGGAGTCCTCTTTGAACATGTTTGTCTGTCTTTTGACTTGCATATTCATTAACAATACCCAACAAATGCTTGTTGAGGACTATTTTAGACATGGTGAACACAGATGTTTCTGCCCTCAAGAAGTTGATATTCTACTTGAGAAGACATTTTTGAGAATGCGTTTTGTTTTTGTTTTTTCAAAAGAAGGGGACTACAAGTATCTCTTGCTTTTACCCTTTCATATATACTCACATAGGAGATTTTACTTCCAAGTTATCCAAAAAAGAGGGACTTGCTTTACATTCATATATATTTATCACTTTATCCAACCAGAGGGTTAACACTTTGAAGGAAGGTCAGTATCTTAATTGTCTTGGCAATTGAGCAAAATGTCTTAGAGTTAACATTTGATCAACAAATGTTTGCAGAGTTAAACTGGGTTTGTCGACTGTTACTGTGGTTTTCTCCTGGGTTAAAGCAGAGCACAGGCTTCTAACTCGCCTAGAATCCCAGCAACGAAAACTCTGCGGGGGCACAGCCCAGGGCTGGTCTTGTCAAAGGCCATGCAGGTTGCTTTCACTCACATCTTGCCTTCACTTTCTGCCGTTTGCTTCAACTAATGAGGAATAAGTTCCCAATTTGCTCCCAACTGGCTCTCTTTTTCCTAAACTGCCCTGTAGGAAAACCCAAGATAATCCTTTCTTCTCTTGGGTTAGTTTCTACCAGTTTCTACTTCTTTCCATTTCTTTCTCCATTCCTTTAGGGCTTTGCCCCCAGCTGTGCATAGCTGGCCTCCTCCCCCTGCAGTCAGCAGCACTATTTAATTTCCAGATCATTTTTTAAAGAACCACACCTCACTTATGTTTAACAATTAAACATTTAAAATTTTAAACCAAAAGAAGGTTCAAGCGTCCTTCCCACACTGAAACATTCAAACAGTACTTAAGGAAAATAACAGGACCTCTTTCCCTTCTCTTTCTCCTCCCTTCCTCTCTCCCTTCTTTCCTCCGTCTCGTCCTACTTTCCTTTCTTTATTTCTCCCTCCTTTTCTTCCTTCTCTCTCCTTAAAGACTAGATGGCCATGCTGGCCTGGGACTAGTGGAATGCACAAGTCATTCTGAGAAGTCTGTCCTCATAAGTGACTCTGCTCCTCCACAGCATCTACCTTTGAAGAAACCTAAGCAGAACCTGAAGTCCCCAAATTCAATTGCACAAGGAAGACTCGCTGCTCAAACCAGTGCTAATATCTGAGAGGGTCTGTGAAAGCTTCTGGACAGCAAGAAAGAAATCTCCCTATGGACTCCCAGCAGGAACTGGGGAGTGGGGTGGGGCTGGGAAAGGAGCATGGGGTCTAAAAGAACGGTCTGGGATGCTGACAGCTCAGGATCTTCTGAGCAGCTTCACAGGTCTCCCTCATGACACAGGTTATCACCTTGACGCTCAAGATGGCCCAGAAAAGAAAAACCCTGCACCTTGCCTTGTCCTTTCCTTTTCGCTTTGCGGCACTTTTATCCAACCACGCTATTCATTATTATATACTTATTCCTGATTATAAAGGACTGCAACCACACTACAAGCAGCTTGGAAAAGAGGGGGAAAACACCCAGAATCCTATCACTCTTGCTAGTCTTTTGTGTATCCAATTTAAAAATATCATTGTAAGCTGTATCTGAGTTTATCCTTCCTTTCTTTTAATACCTTACTTTAAAAATAAATAGCATCTTAATTTTTCTTCTGATTATCAAAGTAATACACATTCTAGGTGAAAAATGTAGAAAATACAGAAAAATATATGAAATAAGTTTCCAAATTCCCATCACCTGATAAAGCTACTATTAACACTTCAGTGGGTTTTCTCCTGGTTCTTTTTCTATTCACCTATTATACACTGAATACAATCTTAAAAACTTTGGTTTTTTTAAACAAAATTTAGATAGTATGTATGTACTGCTTTGTACCTCATTTTTCCACTTAAGACATTTCTGTCATTATATAGTCATAAAAATTAATAACTTTGTGATGGTCAATTAGATTTCCCGTAATTATTTAGTCATTATCTTATTGGCTTTTGATGTTCCCCATGTCATTATCTTGTTAGCTTTTGATATTTCTCATCTTCTCATGGTTATAAATAACGTCATGTTGAACATCTTTCTGCTTTCAGTTTTTCCATATTTTGAATGATTCCTTTAGGGTAAATTCCTAGAATTAGAACTCAAGGGTAAAATAAGAACACTTTTATGACTTTTGACATACAGGCTGTTTCAGGAGGGGGTCATTCTGATTTATACCACTACCACAAACTGAAGAGTCAAAAATGGGGACTTCCCTGGTGGCCCACCAGTTAAGACTCTGCCCTCCCCGTGCAGGGTGCACAGGTTCGATCCCCGGTTGGAGAATTGAGACCTCCCATGCCACGTGGTGTGGCCAAAAAAAAGTGAAAATGGGACTGCATTTCAACCCGACATCAGTGAAACTAAACATCCACATTCATTGACCCATGCTACTTTCTCTTTCATAGTTAGTTCATCTTCACTGACCATTTATCTGCCGGGTTTTAGGGGCTATTCTTATTACAGAAAGCTCTTTTGCATAAAAATAATATCAACTCATCCCATCGATGGGTTTCTCTGGTGGCTCAGATGGTAAAGAATCCGCCTGCAATGCAGGAGACTGGGGTTCAATCCCTGGGTTGGGAAGATCCCCTGGAGGAGGGCATGGCAACTCATTCCAGTACTCTTGCCTAGAGAATCCCCATAGAAAGAGGAGCCTGGTGGGCTACAGTCCATGGGGTCACAAAGAGGAGGACATAACCGAAGCAATGAAGCACAGCACATCCCATCACACCTGCTGAGAATATTTTCCCCAATCTCTTACTGGCCTTTGAATTGTGGTTGGTCATGCCCTTCTTAAACACTTGCATCTTAGTTTCTGGTCCCATCTCTATATTTAAAGTCTTTTCCCAAGCATAAAACTAATTTATGGAGCCCTTGATCAGGGTCAGACCCTGGGCTAGGTTCTCCAGAGCAATTTAACTGCTGTTTCTGTTTGCCTAGCCTGCATTTCTGTGTTCCTGTAAGGACTGGCTTTGTTGTACACTTCTGTTCTTTGTCTACCTCTTTCTTCATTTCCTTTGCTGATTCTTCTTCCAGCCTCTTAAAAACAGATAACCCTGAAATTTTTGCCTTTCCTGGACTCTTAAACCTTTGTGTGCTTTGGATTCGTATGGAGGAATGGAATTAGTCAGATTCTTCCTTCCTCCCAAGGCTTCCTGAATTGGAAATCCGGGCTGGACCCTGACATCTGTGTATTTTATCTAGCTCCTTAGGCTAGTCTTACATAGCTGTGCCTGAGGCCAGGAACTACAAAGTTCTGCTAGAAACCTATTCCTTAATGACACCTTTAACCTCCCTCTCACCATCTCAGCTGTCACTGCTTTATTTCAGGTCCTGTTTTGTGCAACCACTCTTTGCTTCTGCCATACAAAAGCTAACAGCGTTCCCAGAATCATCATGCTGTTTCAGACTCATGTATCTTCACACGTGCTCTGCCTGCAATGTCTTTCTCTTCCCTCCCCTTAACTTGGCAAAGTCCAACTAGTCCTTCAAACTCAGTTTCTTGTTCTGGCTCAGATGCTGCTCTCTCTGCTCCCCAGTGGCTGTCCTGCATGCACCCCCTCCCTTGACCTTATCAGACCACACCAGAACTCATGGTTTCCCTGTCTCTCTCCCACAGTGACCATTTTAAAGGATGGATCATGTTGCTGCCTCCCCAGCTCCTCAGACCCAGAACTGGCTGAGTAAGTGGACTCATGAGATTCACACATGTGAGCCCCCTTTGCACATCCAGTGTTGACCTCCCTGGGCTACACCAGCAGCTTTAACGACCTCTCCCCCTTCCCTGGTGGTCTACTCATTGAGAATCTGCCTGCCAATGCAAGGATCACAGGTTCCATCCCTGGTCCGGGAAGTTCCCACGTGCCGGGGAGCCACTAAGCCCCATGTGCCACAACCACTGAGCCAGTGTTCTAGAGCCCACGGGCCACAACTACTGTGTCCCTGGGGTGCAACTACTGAAGCCAATGCACTTACAGCCTGTGTTCTGCAAAAAGAGAAACTCTGCAATAAGCTTGTGCACCATAACGAAGAGGAACTCCTGGTAGCCACAACTAGAGAAAGCCTGTGCACAGCAATGAAGACCCAGCAGAACCAAAAATAGATAAATAGATCTTAAAAATAAAAAGACCTCTCTACCCACATCTCTACCTGTCTGAGTCTCAATGTGGTTCAAAAGAAAATGTCTCTTCCCTCTAAAACATTTCTTCACTACTCCCCATTCCAGAAGAAATACCACCATTTCTCTTAACAGTCCTGACACTTTGACATTACCTTTGATGGACCCTCTTTTAATCCCTGAATCCAATGGGAACATCCTTTGTCATACGTCTTATCAGGGCTAATGTCTAATCTGAGCCTGGCACTCATGCGTAGAGCTGGACCCATAGGCAGCACCTATTCCAGCTGGTTGGTCTGTGCTCCTCTGGTTAGTTTGAATATTAACTCTTTCTGTTTCTCATCATCTTCACTTCACCCTATACACAGACTATAATAAGCCCTAGTTGATACTTCTGTGTCTAGCTCCTACTGTCAACTTAAAAATGCACAATGAGAGATTTGTGAATTAAGTTTTATTTGGGACGAAAATGAGGACTGTAGTCCAGACGACAGCACCTCAGATAACTCTGAGCAACTGCTCCAAAGACGTAGAGGGAAGGTCAGTATATGTGCGATTTCAGTAAAGAGGAAGTGCGTGCAATCAAACACTTTTTTTTTTTTTTTGGCAGAAGGTTTCTGCTAGTCACGAGGAACACTTGTCACCATGAAGGATTTTAGTGGTTTTCTGGATATGGGAAGTTATAAGAATGAACTGGGCTCATAAAATTCGTTCCTGATTATATCTAACCAGCTGAAGAGCTGTTCTGCCAGTTTTTACCAGAGCATAGAGTACCTCATTTCAGCGCTCCACTCTGAACTCCTTTCAGGGGGTGTTGAAAATTAGTAGCTGCAGCAGCATATGATTTAATCCTTGTAGAGGTAGATGGTAAGTACCAATGGCAAGTGCCAATTTGTGGCTGACACTACCATCCTCTATTTACCCTTACACACTCAGCCAAGTCTTTTGAAACCATCACTCTTAACCTTCCCTGCTCAGTGGCCTACGGTGTTTCCTGTGGTCTAACACACAAACCTCCAATTTCTCTGCCCAACCAGACCAATCCAGCTGTGTTTTCTGTATCCCTTTACCATATATTCCATGTTTCAGTTGAGCAGAGAACATTAACATGTATAATAGAACCTATAAAAATATTTTTTGTTGTTTTTAAGTTACAGAAGTAATACATTCCCATTTTAAAGAAACATGTGTACAAGTTAAAAAAAAAAAAATGGTGTGTCTCCCCATCCTGCCCTTGCCTCCAATTCCATTTTCTAAAGGCAATCACTGACTTGGGCCCAATCTTCCTACATCCTGTAGCTTTCTCCAATAAGTTTCTTCCCCAGAAGCTTCTTGGACTGAACCATCCCTTGTAGGGTCCATATACCATTCAGTGCTTAGTTGATCCCAGCTGTGTCCACTCTCCTTTTCAATTAACCTTGCAACTTCTTGAGGTTGAATGAAATCTGCATCTCCTCTTATACCTCTTATGTGCCCCTAGCACTGAGCCTCTGACAGGTATTTAATAAACACTTAGTGAAGACAGATTCTAGCTTCTTCTCCAGAAAGACACATGCAAAAATCTCTAAATAAACTGACCACCTTTTCCTAGGGATTCCCAGATGGCTGAGTGGTAAAGAATCCACCTGCCAATGCAAGGGACACAGGTTCAATCTCTGGGTCGGGTAGATCTTCTGGAGGAGGAAATGGCAACTCGCTCTAGTTTTCTTGCCACGATAACCTATGGACAGAGGAGCCTGGCAGCTATAGTCCATGGGGTCACAGAGAGTTGGACACAACTGAGCAACTAAGTACACATACCTTTTCCTAACTTGGCTCCACCATCTAGTCCACAACCCTGAAACTGAGGGGCTGCCAATCAACCCACACACACCTATGTCAGCAGGTGCGTGTGGAGCCCAAACTCCCCTCCTTAGGGCAGAAGTACATGGAAGCAGGCATGCAAAGATGAGAAAGAAAGGAAGGGATGGGGGCAGGGAAAGTGGCACAGGTCTATCTCAGCGGGGAACATAAGATCCCACGGAAAAGTCTAATTTAAACTTTTGTCTTAGTTTAAAGGTTTGCATGATAATGGTTTGAAATTCTCAGCGATATAAGTTGGTAGGTTTCAAGATAACATGAACTCCTACCTATCTCCCCAGCCCAGGGTGCTTTCTGCCCCCAAAGCATCTAAGAATACCTTGAACTTTGTGTGGACCCCTCTACCTTGGCCAAGCAGCCATCCCCACTGAGACCCCCTGTTTATGGGGCCTGTCCCTCCTCTTGCCTTGATCCCCCAGAAAAGTTTCCCTCACCAAATAAAGATGAGCTGTGATAACCAGGTCCCTTGCCTGTTTCTAAGGCACCTATGCCTTGAGACAGTTCAAGATGCTTTCCCTCAACGGTATCTCAGCTGGGTTCTAAAAGTGCTTTGGAGATCAGAAAAAAGAGAAAAAGGATAGTAGCTTCAGGTGCCAAGCCTTGCGCCCTGAGTCAACCAGGCAAACTTCGCTTTCCTTTGATTAAATGGAAAAGAAAATAAGATTTAAAAAGAAAATAAGATTAACCAATAACCTAAAAAACCAGAGAGTCAAGCCCTAGAGATAAAACGTGTGTCTGGAAGTCAAGTTCAGGATTCAGTTCTAGCGAACTCTAGTTTGAATCATCTCCCCTGAGTCTTTCCAATCAAGCCAGGGTCAGGTGAAGCACGTATCCCTCTGCCCTCCCAGGCCAGTGGAACCTGCTGTTCTGAGCACAGAGGTTTCTGGCTTAAAGCATAAAGCAAGGATAGGGAGGTTCTTGGGGAGGGGAGACAATGTGCCAAGGAGTCCCAGGAGTGACTTTTCAGGGAGAGGGGCCGCACTTGGGCTGTAGGAGTGGAGACACCTACCTTGACACCGCCGTCCGACTTCTTGTTCAATAGGCTTTTGGCAGCTGTGAAAACAAAGAGAAAAATCAAGTCTCCTGCATTGTACCCTCTCCTCAACCTGAAGTCTGGCAGCTGGATCCGCAAGAGACTGACATGTTTGACAGAGGGGCCAGGAGTCTCCTGAAACCCCTAAATGAGGCCCTTCCTGAGGCCCCAAAGCAAGAAGGGCATCTCAGGCAGCGTCAGACCTGCAGGGTGGCACCCCAGGATCTCCTCTGCCACGGAAGAGAACTCAGCAGAAACAAGGACACTCCGGGCTTGGGAGAAAACCACAATCAACACTGGGGCTGCCTGGGCAACTGGGAACTCTGCCTTCAACAGCTTCCACCTAGGCCTGGAAGCAGAGTGCCAGGGTGAAAGGTGAGGGCTCCACCACTAGATGCCATGGAAATTCTCAGGATGGCCAAGCTGCAAGGATGCAAGACATCTCCTGAGTGTTCTCAAGAAACAAGAGTGGCACAGTTCACGAAGGAGACCAGACGTGAGGACAGACAGGCACAGACACAGAGACCAGGACCACCTACAGGAGGGTTTTGCCGGGGGGCTGAAGCCTTGGCTGGGCAGGTCCTCAGTGCCACCCCTTTCCTCAGAGTCTAGTCTCTGGGCCCACTGAGCAGAAAGGACTGGGCAGACAGACTCTAGCCAGGGACAGGCTGATGCTGATGCGCTCTACTAGGAAGGATGGTGATGTCTGTTGGCCACAAAGGCCACAGGAAGGTGGCAGGCAGTGGATGGGAGATTCCAGGGAGATGGGATCAGTCCAACTGTCTGTCCACCTTGACTCTGATGGGCTTGCATCTAGGGTCTACTGCTTGCTAGCTGTGTGAGTTACTTAATCTCTCTGAACCTGTTTCTTTATCTATAAAATGGGATCATGGCATGAAAAGCACTTAGCAGAGTGCCTGGCACAGAGCAAGCACTCAGCAAGTGTTAACAACTGTCATTGCTGCTGCCCTTCTCCCTTCAGGCGGCCATTACTACCCAAGCTGGGTCTCCCGTGAGAATCACAACAACTCTGACCTCCAAAACCAGACTTCGGTCCTATCTCCAGTTAATGCTGGGGTGATCTGAAAAAAAAATTTTTTAATGCGTTTACTTACTATGGCTGACCAGCCACTGTGTTAAGTGCTTTACATACATCAAAATTCTCAACTCTGAAAGTCCATTAGAATCACTTGGGAATTTGGGGGCGGGGGGGAAGCTTATACCTATCCCATGCCTTAGGGATTCTGATTTTATTTATCTGGGGTGGGGTCTCAGCCACAGGAACATTGTTTGGACAAGTCTTCTCCTACAGGCAGCGTTGAGAGCCTTAGTCAAAAATGATTTTAATTGTTATATTATTAGCTCCATTGGAGAGATGAGGAAACTAAGGCTGGGAGAGCTGCTGTGATTTGCTCAGGGTGAGGCAGGTCTAGGATCCAAACCCAGGGACGGCTGTCTGCACAGCTTCTGCACTCTATTGCCTTCCAGACCCAGAGGCTTGCAAGGCCAGACCTCATAATCTTGAGGGCGTGACTTCCCCCGCGGCGGGCGGGGCCTACCAGTGCGGCTGAAGCCTAGTCCTGGCCCCCAGCGCAGGTCCCGGCCAGGCCAGGTTGTCTCGGGCCGCCTTGGCCGCAGCCTTCACAGGTAGGCCAGGCTGTCAGGCGGGCGGCGCGTTGGGAGGAAAGCCTCCTGCTGCCCAGCTCCACGTCCCCAGGCTATTGCCTCCTGAGAGTTGGCAAGCGCCCAGCATGCACGGCTGGTTAGGGGGCTCCGTTACACCGAGGCGCTCGCAGATGCCAAGTTAGGTGGTCCGTCCGGCATGCCCATCTCAGCCCGCAAGCATGGGACTCGCCTCCCTGGTGAGCGGGCCTGGCATGCTGGCCCTCCTGGTGGGGTGGCAGGGAGCCGAGGCAGGCGGTCGGGGAGGACTCATGCCACGTACCTTGCCCGGCCAGGCCGGCGGCGCTCGCGGCAGGCGAGGCGGGGGCGGAGCTCTGCCTGCCAACTGAGGGGATACAGTCTCTCAGTGCACAGAGCTGCCGCAAAGCCACGGGGGCCAGTCAGCAGCGAGCATGCCCCAGCGCGAGGCGCAGGAACCCGCTGCCGCCGCGCACAGCAGGATCCGGGCGGCGTGGCCGAGCTGGGGGAGCGGAGGCGCCAGGGGCAGGCTGGTGAGCAGGTGCAGCCAGCCCTGCAGCAGTCTGGGGACCTGAGAGGGCCAGGCTCGGACAGGCCGTGGGGAAATCCCGGGGCTCTGCCTGTCCCACGCACCACCTCGGGTGGAAGGTCTGCAGGCCCAAACCTGACTTGGAGAGGGGTGGCCGTCCTTTCCGAGGCAGCCCTGCCCTAGCTTAAGGCTGGGAGGAGTCAGAATCTCATCTGCAGACCTTCCTCCCGAGGGGACCTAAAGGAGGACATTTCCAGATGGCAGCCCTTTCCTTCGCCCACATTCTAAATGGTAGAGAGACAGGCACCTGGGGCCCGCGGAGGGTCTGTGTCCCTAGTTCACAGCCCCCAGCTTCTCGGAGACACAGGTCACTTTCCCTCTTCAAGGAAGGTGGCCAGGAAAGGCTTTATTTCACAGTGTTCCAAAGGTGGAGATGCCCAAAAGATGAGCCCCCAGAAAGAAAATCAAGGCTGCTAAAGCAATACATTCTAGAAGCCCTGATTTCACCATTAGCCAGCCTTATCCCTTATCCAGGGATAAGGTGAATTTTCTACTTGGGATCAACTCAGCAAACAGCCTCACTTGTTCCTGAAGAAGCATACCAAGTGCCCTTTCTTCTTGATTATACCTGTACACACCTCTTTCTACAGAACCTTCTGGAGACAGGCTGTCTTCACCTGTCCCAGAGTCAGGGCAGAAAAGGTTATCCTGGAATGCTTGCAACATTTTTTATTTTGGGGGGTCTCTTGAGCCAGGGCAAAGTGAGTGTGAAGGCCAGACAGAGTCTGAGCAGCAAGGACAGGAGGCTCTTTAGGGATCAGGGAAGGTGCTGTGTCCTAACAGAGAGAGACCAAGTTCCTGAAACTAGGACACCAATTTCCTGAAACGGACAAGAAGAAGCTGACGCGGAGGCTGTCTCATGGCCGGGCACATGCTATGGATTTCCTAGCAGCCTGTTTCACGTCTCTTCTACTCAGAGAGAGAACAGATCACCCCA
The DNA here is from genome assembly GCA_917880005.1 of Nanger dama. Lineage (NCBI taxonomy): Eukaryota > Metazoa > Chordata > Mammalia > Artiodactyla > Bovidae > Nanger > Nanger dama. The sequence continues at coordinate 15,967,920 of CAKJTW010000028.1, read as the reverse complement.
CTCTAGGGGGACACAGAACTGCCCTTGAGCATCCTCTCGAAGGGCCTTCTTAAACCCAGAACATAGAGGCTGTAAGCAGAAGTAGCCGACCAGAGGCCCACAGGGCACCAGCTCCACCTCTGCTGGAGGTGGCTCACTGCGCCCTCCTATCCCCGTCTGCAAGGCGAATCCAACACACACAGCCTTTCCTTCACCGCTGCCCACAACGCAAGACTGAGCCCCAGCCAGGGCCACAGGTCCCTCTGAGGAGGACAGTCTCCCAGCTCACTGTCTAGTCCTGACCTTCCGGGGCCCTGTGGCTCGCAGTCTAGAGTTCATGAAACCCCAGAGGCAAAGCTGGAGGTTACTGGAAATACTAGAGCCAGGCCTATGGATTCAAGTTCAAGGGAGCAATCTCTGCCCAGGAAGCCATCCACCTGAGCCTCCTGCACACCCCCCCCCCACACCATGGCTGTCCAGAAGGAAAGCAAGGGCGGGAGTCTGGTTATGCGAAAGCAGGGAAAGTCCTGAACCAAGCCAGTGGGGCCGGGGGGTGGGGGGTGGGGGTGGGGGGGGTGGGGGGTTGCGGGGGAGGACCAGGGGAAAAGGCAAGTTGGGAAGAGACCTTTCTAGTCTTTTCAGTCCTGTCATTACTCTTTTCCTCACAGAAAAGCCACGGTGCCTCCCAACTGAAGGCCAACAATGATGGGGTGGGGGAGGGGTTTGGGAAGGTGGAGTGTCTTGCATCTTAAAAAGAAATGTCAAGTGTGATTTACAAATTATTGGTCCGAAGACTCCCAATTCCGCATACAAATTTAAGCAAGTTCCTTTCCCTCCATCCTGCTGGCTTGTTTCTTCATTTTTACGGTTGGTATCACAGAGAATATTTTAAGCATAGTCGCTGTAAATGGTTTAAACATCTGGAATGATTTCTGTTAGTCATCGCTACTTGGACACGACATCGTAGAGATCGTCCCAGTAGACCAATTAATGGGGGTAACTGGGAAGATTCACTCTAACTCATCTCTTTCTTTTCCCAAGTACATCCTCCAGGGCCCTTGAGACTGTCTAAAATCTTAAAGTGCTGAGAGTCTTCAGAGAATTAAGAATCCCCAAGGATAACATAAATGGAAGATTGGGCAGGCTACTCTTTGTGAGGTTCTAGGAAACGCCGATCATAAATCTCAAGTCAAGTAAAGCCCCCAGAATTTCAGGTTACAAGACTCAGCTGTAGCAGGGCCTCCAAACAGCATCCTCACCATCCCGGTCAAGGTACTGCCTGAAATACCCAGCATTGGGATGGCATAATACCTGGGAACAGCCCATCCTGACCCACTCACCTCAAAGAATAAAGTGCACAGCCGAACACATACCTGAGAAGTTCCTGGAGACAAGCATGGTTGTGAGGATGGCACCCTGGAAAAAAGAAGAGGTTCCTGTGAGTTCCATCAGGCTCTACAGAGAAGCGCTCTGTTCTCAGGCAGAGTGCAACTGCTGGCCAGGGGCCCTCCTTGGGTACCATGTTCATAGCTCAGCTCCAGCCATGAGATTGTCCCAGTCGGCTGATTAATGGGGGTGATGACTGGGAAGATTCACTCTCTCTCTCCTGTTGTGATGGGGCAGTGGGCGCACTGCCAAAGGGTATGATTTCAGGATGCTGGCAGCCTGGCCCAGAAGGCACAACTCACCTTCAATTTTCTCCGGGCATTGAACTTGCGCAGGCACTCCACTGTCTCTTGACGATGCATCATAGATGCCACTGTGGACCGTTGCTGGAAGCCAAACAGACAGGCCTGTGAGCCCCCAGGCACATCCTCTGCCCATCACCGTAGTCCCAGCACCGGTGGCCTAGTGCTCAGCCACCCCAGAGTTGCTCCAAAGATAAGATGAGATCATAGAGGTGAAAAATGCTTTCACAATAAAAGCTCTACCCAAAACTCACGGTTATGTAAGGACAATAATTTGACCATGAAAACACCACTGGTAATTGATGCTGGATGAGGGTGCCTGAGGGAGCATTCTGATCTTCCTTAGGGGATGGAAGCTACGGGAAGTGTGAGTATTCTCTGTGTTGTGATCCTCGCACAGTTATTCCTTCACCTAAAGCACTCCAGATTCTGGGCAGTGAGAAAACAGGAACGGGTCCTGCTCTCTACAGAGAGCATTCATTCTTTCCAAAAGCTCCTCTCAGCAGCCCCCTGCTGCTGCTGCTGCTAAGTCACTCCAGTCGTGTCTGACTCCGTGCGACCCCAGAGACAGCAGCCTACCAGGCTCCCCCGTCCCTGGGATTCTCCAGGCCCCCTACAAGGTCCTAAATGAAGTTGTGATCTGAGAAACTGAGGATCTTTACCATGACACATCAATTCTCTTCACCATTTTGCATGGGAATTTTTCTTCAATGTATTACTGCTAACTTTTAAACAGAGTCCTTTAGACAGGATTTGCATTTCCCTGATGACTCAGGGTCAGCAATACAAGCATCAATTATTACATAATATCCTAATACAGAGATGTCCTCAGGGGCTACTGAGATATACAGGATGATAGGGAGAAGGGGCCACAAACATGCCCCCAGAACATACGATTCCCACAATTCTTGAGTACCCGTTTTAAGTGGCTTATCCGTTTACTCTGCTCTTGTTGTATCCTGGCTAGTCTGCTAGAAAAATAAAACCCTCAACGCATAGCCTAGTGCCCACACCCCCATGGGACCACCCTGCCATCCCTGCCCTCGTTCCTGGCTTCTCCCTTTCCTGGTTCCCGAAGCAACTCTTCCTTCTGTCTACCTTCTGGAGTTGGGGGCGGTGTATCATATTTCATTTCCTCCTCCAAAGTGTAAACTTCTAAACCAAGAGAAATGAGAGATGATTAAGCAAGAACTTCTTCAGTTCCAGCCTTCCCCCCACAAGCTGATTTTCACCCCCCCTGCAACCTAATCTCAGGTCTCAGAAGCATCACCCCTCATGTGCTGGCCCCCTGCCCTGGGCTCCAGAGCCCCTCTCTTGTGCTTTCCAAACACTGGTTCTTCAATTAGCCTATATATATAGTGTTTTTACATAAAACAAGTCAAATTATCTTCCAGATTAGTAGATGGGACACCTTTTCCAGGTCTCATTGAACCAAAATTCAGCCAATATTTTTAACCCTTTATTCTGCATCATATTCTTCTCTGCAGTCAACACAATATAATCAATTGCAAGATTTTAAAAATTCCCAACTCATCCATCTTCTCTAAGCAGTATCACCGGTCTCTCTGCCTCCACTGCCTCTTTCAGAGAAATAATGAAACAATGGTTTTAACTGGTCACAGCCAACAAGCTCTCTTCCATTTTTATCATGGACTTTCTGAAGCATCTGATTACAGACCCTCCCTTCCTGAGACCTCATGTTTCTTAGGATCTCCTGATCTTCCTCCCTCTCATGGACATTCTCATTCACAGCCCCCTTTGCTGGCTCCTCTCTGGGCCACTAAATGCTGGTGGCCATATCTTCTCTTACAACAGCTCACAGTAAGGATTCAATTAGCAGAGAACCAATCCCATCTATTTCTATAGCCCCAACACCATCCATACAGAAATGACCACAACCTGTATTTTTTATTTTTAACTTCTTCTCCATACTTCTAACTCCCCATGGGATGTCTCCAGCTAGAGGCCCTCATGCTTAACATGTATGAAACTAAAATCATCATCTTTTCTCATAAAAGGGTTCCTCCTCTAGGTTTCCTCTGGGTCAGTGAATGGTACAACCCTCCAACTCAGTTACCAACTCAAAACCTGGCAATTCCCACAGATCTCTCTCTCAAAAGACCTTCACTTTCCAAATCCAGTTGGTCACAGAGTCCTTCTTATTTTCTCTCTCAGATGTGTCCACTCCTTGCCACACCACCTATCCTATCATTACCCTTAGCTGAAACCTTGTCTGGCCTTGCTTTGAAAACCACACAGCTTCCTTAGCTCTCTCTGCCCCTGCCTCTTCAATTCCATTTTCTACACAGCTTCCAAAGTGATCTTTCTTAATTGCATATTTCATTCCCTCTTTGAAACTCTTAAATGGTTCCCTATGCTTTCAGAATAACACCCAAACTCCTTAGGCAGAAACTTGTATGTCACTGGAATCGTTTTTGGCTTCGTTCTCTTATATTCCTGCAGCCCTACCTTCATCTACAACCAAACTACTTAACATTCCTTAATCTCGCTGTAATTCCCCATGGCCTCTCACCTTAGCCTGTGCTAAGCTCAGTCTGCAGGTTATCATGCTGGGGAACTTCCAGTAATCTACCAAGAACCAGGACAGAGCTCACCTCCTCCACGCCTTCAGCAATCCCACTGCCCACCGGAGATGGCAGGGGCTCCTATACACTCGTTAGATTTTTTACGTACTTGTCACGTTGCAGACTGGTTGCCTGCTTGAGTGCCTGTCTCCCCAGATCATCTCTGAGATCTGTGGGGGGAAGGCACCAGGCCTTATTCATCTTTGTATCTCCAGCACACAGGGACCAGCACCAAAGAGGCATTCAGTAAACATGGAAAAGAACAAATAAATACATGCATCATGGTTGTCAGGTGGCCTGACTATAGCAGACCCTGTTTGAAAAAGATATTGCAGCCAGATAGAAGTTTACACAAAAACAGAGCATGATGATGACCCACATCGATAGCCTGGGGGCTCTCCTAGGATGAGCTTTGTGAGTGAATTTCAGGAGCTCTTTTTCACTGCTCACAGGCCCCTTTTGTTTATTTGTTGGGTCTTGTCACCTTCCCATTCAAGTTGTCTGATTTGGGATCTGGATATGCACTCTAGGCAGGGCAATTTACTTTTGAGTTCTGCTGGTTGCTTTCTGTCATCACCCAGAGTCTGCAAGGGTCAACCTAAGCCCTCATTCAACAGCAAAACTAAGTCATACCTGCCAAATGAGTGGGGGAAGGCCAGGGAGAGGTCAGTTAGTCACAATAGCTTCCTGGGCTTCTCTTGGTGACATGTGCTGCCCCTGGGCTCCACCTAGTCCCCTGTCCCCTTTGCAGCATCTTAGCTCAAGGCCCCAAATGATTATTCTCTAGTCACAAGACGGAGGGGTAAAGACAGCGCTATGAGCACATTGAGAGCTGATACCCTGGATCTCCTCGACCTCAGGAGAAGACACTTACGCAGACCCATGGGTGCTTGAGAGCCTGATCAGCTGTGATGCGCTTTGCGGGGTTTATGGTCAGCATCTGGTTGATCAAGTTCTTGGCTTCTGGAGTCACTGTGTCCCACTCTGGAGATGGGAACTAAGAAGTGGGAATAGGAGAAGGAGGGATATGAAACCTGTACACCTTATACCCTTTGTAACCAGAGTTACAAGGTTAACCCTGGTTAACTATCGAAAGCTGCCTAGCATGAAGTGGGCTAAGCACTGGGTATCCCAGGACCTGAGTCAACTTAAAGATTGGGAAAGAAAAACAGAACAATCATGGTTAGAATGCCAGAAATATCATACCAGGGGACCCTGACATCTTCTGGTTCAACTCCATCTCGCTACAAGGAGGAACCCGCTGCTCAACACTGTGCCCAAGGCCCCACTGCGGTGGGAGGAGCCGCCACACTTCTCATCTCTATGTCACACGGCATACTACACAGCCACACCATTCCTTGCAAATAACAGAACAAAGGGCTTTAGTGGACTCTCTGATTTTGCAGCCACCAACAATGGCTGTGCAAAAAGTTGCTCCCTGGGACAGGTGGTGACAAGAATTGAGGCCTATATGGTCCTCAAAATCCCTAACACTCCCCACACCCTGCAACACACTCAGCACACCCCCTTCCCCTAGACAGTGGGACAGGAACAAACTGGTCCTTACATCATAGGCTCCAGCCTTGATCTGCTGATACAGCTTGTGCTGATCCTCATCCCAGAAAGGAGGGTAGCCCACCAGGAGGATATACAGGATGACCCCTACAAGACAGAACACACGTCACTGGGGTCAGTCACCTGCTTTACTAAAGAAACAAGAAAAGCCACATGGGGCTCTGAGCCACCCAGAAAGTCAAGGACCATCCCAGAGAGAGAGGTGGATGGCAGCCGACAATGCTGTGCCACTGTGCTTCACGCCCCGTATCACCACGCCATGTCTGGGATTTCTTCAGGCACAACCCACCCACTAAGGCATGGGTAAGAAGGAGACCTCATCATCTCGGAAGCTGGGGAGGAGGGTGTGAAGGGAACAGCCATCCCAGGGGACACCAGAGCAAAGGCTGTGACTTCACATATACCGGACGCCTGTGGGACCCGCAGGGGATAGCAATGCCTCTTTCTTGTCATCACTGGAAGTTGAGCGCCCTTAACACCAAGAAGCTGAGTGTGTGGAATGGGCTTACCGCAGGCCCAGATATCCACAGGTTTTCCATAGGGATCTTTCCTCAAGACCTCAGGGGACAAGTAACCTGGGGTGCCAGCAAAACCTGTAGCAGAAGAGAGAGCGGAGGCACACTGAACCCACTTTCTCTCTCATTAAATCCACATCAGCAGTTTTCCCCAAGTCCCTTCTTACTGCTGTTGATTTGGCTACATAAGCTCTCAGCACCTGGGCAGCAAGAGACGACGGGCTGGGCTTCTTGCAGTGCCCGGGATCCTAAACCAGAGGGCAAATACACGTGCCTTAAAGGAACTTCCATTGTCCCCCGGAGGCAGCAAGAACGCAGTGCTGACAGCAGCTAGTCTCACTGTACTGAGTCACGGAGGGCCAAGGGGGAGCTCTGTGCCCGCCCTTCCTCCAGTCTCTGAGGAGGCCAGGACCATTAAGGGTCTGGACTGTAGTTCTGAAAGAGGAAGGCAGATCAGGAAGAGGAGGAAGGGCGGGAGCTGCATTCCAGGAAGACAGGGTCACTCTTACCAAACCAAGCCTGTTGCTCTCCCTGTACTTCGATGGCTAGGCCAAAATCAGCCAGCTTGACAGCAGCACCCTTGCATTTACTCGCCAGCAGCAGGTTTTCAGGCTGTATAAGGAAGACAGAGAGCCTCGTGAGGCACCAATCCCACAGCCCAGAGGGAGCTTAGCTTGGGACCATGCAGTACTATCACCTGGCACCAGGTGGCGCCAGTGGTTCACAAACAAGAGGCAGAGGGTACCCGGGCAGTAAGTACCTTCAGGTCCCGATGGACGATGTCGTGCTGGTGGATGTGGTTAACACTCTCCAGAATCTGATGTATACAGTGGCTGCAAAAGCACGAAAAGAAAGATCAGTGCAGGGTTAAACCATCCACGACCACATGCTATAGACTAAAGCACTTAACTCTGGGTAACGGATTCACACAGAATCACCGAATGAGAAGCTAAAACCTTGGACTTTGGACACCATCTGTTCAACCCACTTTACGAAAAGAGGAAACTGAGGCCCAAGCAGACTAAGTGGTTTGTCCAGGGTCTTCCACTAGGTAACAGCAGAGGACAGACTAGAACAGGGTCCACCAAGCCTCCTTAGATTGTGAAGGCTCAACATATCCAATTTGTTTCCAAGGAGGAATACCTCAGACTCCTGAGAAAGAGACACCAACCGACCCCCTTCCTCCTTCCTCTTTCCCCTATAGTAACTGTGTTCTTGGAGAAGAGGCCTGTGGTGGCAACTCAGGAAGGATAGTCCAACCAAGCCTAAGTTGATTTGGGGGTAGGGAAACATTTATCAAGCACCTATAAGCATTGGGCTGGGTATCACACCAGCTGTATAGGGGACCCAGTGCCTGCCCTGAAGTTTATCATCTAGCAGGGGAGAGAAAGGGGTACACAGCCATCATCGAGAAACAAGACACTTAAGAGAATTTCAAAGAGGCACCTCAAGGAGCAGTTCTCATCATGCTTTTGCACAGAAAAAGACAAACCAGCCTAGAGTTACATTTGGCTGCTGATTCTCAAATTCTCAAAGGCCGTCCACCTTCCAAACCATCCTCCACGCCTCTGGTCAACTCCCAGTGGAGTGCACCAGCAGTCCAGAGCACTGGAGAAACCAGAGGATGGTTTCGGCCCCCAGGAGACATCTGGCAATGCCTGGAGACACTGCTGGTTGTCACCACTGAGAGGGAGGGTGCTATTGGCATCTAGCAGACAGAGACCAGGGATGCTTCTAAACCTACAATGCACTAGAGGGGCCCTCACGGGCAAAAATGGCCCAGCCCAAATGTCAGTAACCTGGACTGACAGTATTCCTTCCTCTGAAATCTGAGGCTGGGGCTTCCACAAGAGCCAAAGTGTCTCGCCGGGTTCCTGGAGGCTGAGGCTCAGGCCTCCCCCATAAGGACATGGTCCAAGAGTAGGCCGAAGAGACTTTAAGACTGAGCTGAAGAGGCGAGTCTCCACAGAAATATATAATTAGAACAGAGCCAAGCTAGCAGGGAGAGCCTTCTGGCCAAAAATGGCAAAAGTGCGAAGTGTCCCAGCAGAGCCAGGCCAAGCCCACTGGTACCGTCACCCGCCCCAGCTCCCCTCCTCCCCCGCCAGGCTCCCTGAGCTATCACCACCCCCACCCCCCAGAGCCTGGTCCTCCCCTGCTGGCACTGGAATTCATCTCCCACTTGAGAATTTTTCCTGAGGCTGAAGCATCTGAAGCTGATCAGCAAATGTTGGCCTCTAAGGGTTGAGAAATCTGTGAGGAAGCTGCGTTTCCCCCTCCACGCCCCCAGAGGCAGCCAGAGCTGCCACATATGCCTGAGAAGGCTGCAAGCAGGACACTCAAAATCAGGTTGTCAGGACATCACCCTCAGAAAAGATCTGGGGTGGAGGAGGAGCTGAGGCAGGAAAGGCAGGCCAAACAAGTGCCCAGGAGCTGTGGCGTGGGAGGAATTCTGCTGCGTCATGTGGAGAAGCAGCCAGGGTTTCTTAGAGGGCTGGGGGCTGAGGGGCGTGGCCGAGGAATGGTCCTCCAACCTGAAAAGCTGGTCCTGGTGGTCAAGACACAAGGTGATGGTGGCTGAAATCTCCCAGGAGGTTCCCTGGTTGGATTATTAACCCAGACGTTTACACTCGTTTGGGGAAAACATGGTTTGTGTCCCATCTCTGGATCATTCCCAGGACGCCTTGTATGCAGTAGAATTTGTCAGAAGAAAAAAGTGGAGATAGGAAGGGCCCTCATGAGTATACAATGGTGCAAAGGAAAGGTATTTCTGGTGTGAGAGGGTGAAAGAGATTTGTAAGAGCTTTGCAGAAAACTGATCTGGGAGTGCTGAATTATTAACTTCTAAGCATGCCCATGGAATGTAGCCTGAGTTCAACTCTACAGAATCTTTGTCCAGGTAAGAGCTCTTCTGACCGCTCCCAAAGACGGTTCCAACAGGCACAATGCCCTGCCCCCTAAGATGGTTAAGAGGCACACTTACACCGCAGGGCCTCGTCTCACCTGGCATCGGCTTCACTGTAGTATTCCCTGGCCACAATGTCTTCAAACAGCTCTCCGCCGGTAACACTGCAACCAACAAAGAGGGTCAGAGGAGGCAGCACCCAACAGGTAACCAACAGCCACACTGTACAGCGGCTTTTAGAGGCGGGAGAGCTCTACACATGCCTCGTCTGCAAGCTCAGAACACACTAACCCTCCAATGAAACGGAGCTTCTTCCTGGGACAGTGTCCACGTGCCTCGTCTGCAAGCTCAGAACACACTGACCCTCCAATGAAACGGAGCTTCTTCCTGGGACAGTGTCACGTGCCTCGTCTGCAAGCTCAGAACACACTGACCCTCCAATGAAACGGAGCTTCTTCCTGGGACAGTGTCACGTGCCTCGTCTGCAAGCTCAGAACACACTGACCCTCCAATGAAACGGAGCTTCTTCCTGGGACAGTGTCACGTGCCTCGTCTGCAAGCTCAGAACACACTGACCCTCCAATGAAACGGAGCTTCTTCCTGGGACAGTGTCACGTGCCTCCTCTGCAAGCTCAGAACACACTGACCCTCCAATGAAACGGAGCTTCTTCCTGGGACAGTGTCACGTGCCTCGTCTGCAAGCTCAGAACACACTGACCCTCCAATGAAACGGAGCTTCTTCCTGGGACAGTGTCACGTGCCTCGTCTGCAAGCTCAGAACACACTGACCCTCCAATGAAACGGAGCTTCTTCCTGGGACAGTGTCACGTGCCTCGTCTGCAAGCTCAGAACACACTGACCCTCCAATGAAACGGAGCTTCTTCCTGGGACAGTGTCACGTGCCTCGTCTGCAAGCTCAGAACACACTGACCCTCCAATGAAACGGAGCTTCTTCCTGGGACAGTGTCACGTGCCTCGTCTGCAAGCTCAGGACACACTGACCCTCCAATGAAACGGAGCTTCTTCCTGGGACAGTGTCACGTGCCTCGTCTGCAAGCTCAGGACACACTGACCCTCCAATGAAACGGAGCTTCTTCCTGGGACAGTGTCACGTGCCTCGTCTGCAAGCTCAGGACACACTGACCCTCCAATGAAACGGAGCTTCTTCCTGGGACAGTGTCACGTGCCTCGTCTGCAAGCTCAGGACACACTGACCCTCCAATGAAACGGAGCTTCTTCCTGGGACAGTGTCACGTGCCTCGTCTGCAAGCTCAGAACACACTAACCCTCCAATGAAACGGAGCTTCTTCCTGGGACAGTGTCACGTGCCTCGTCTGCAAGCTCAGAACACACTAACCCTTCAATGAAACGGAGCTTCTTCCTGGGACAGTGTGAGCCCTCCCCACCCCCTGCACATTTCTGTGTCTATAATTTGTAGATTACCTAATACTCTGGTAAAGATGAATGTACAGGCAGTTAAGAAAAACTAACTGACGTATTCGAACAGTTTTAGCTTTATTTGAGACCAGTATGAATACTAAGATCCAGCTACCCAAGAAGGACTGACCTACTACTGAAGTTGAAGAACAATGAGACCAAGGACACAGAGACCCAACCCTGAAAATACCAAAGAGGCATTTCCATTAGGTGAAGAACCACTTTTAAGACATTAAACCACAACCAGAGTGGAGGAGAGACCAATGGGAGCCCAGTTTACAACTAATAAAAGGTGCCTTCAATTTCCCAGAATTCTTAAGGTCAGGCAAAGAGCTATGTTGTATATCTCCACTAAGGACAACACACTGAGAAACGTTGGGGGGGTGGGAAGCATCTGCACAAGGTGTGCTGCAGAACAGAAAATGCAAGAGCAATGCCACCCCAGGGTCAGAGCCCTGGAGAAACACTGAGTGAGCAAGGAGACCCTCGGCAATCTGCTCATTACCAGCGGATGTTCAAAATCAAACCCCCTCTCCATGGGCACGACTGAGCGACTTCACTTTCACCTTTCACTTTCATGCACTGGAGAAGGAAATGGCAACCCACTCCAGTGTTCTTGCCTGGAGAATCCCAGGGACGGGGGAGCCTGGTGGGCTGCCATCTATGGGGTTGCACAGAGTCGGACACGACTGAATTAACTTAGCAGCAGCCACAGGCAAAGGAGAGGACCCCTTGGCAGAGGCTGAAGACCCAGTTTAGGGCTTTTTTTTCCCAGCCTTCCTCTTGAGCCAGCTGGAGGAAAGGCCCCCACACCCTCAGAAAGTGGCACTTACAGGTCAAACACGAGGTAGTGAAACCCTTCTTCAGAAATACTGTCATGGAGGCGTACTGCAAGAGAGGAGATGGGGACAGAGATTAACAGAGAGAAAACCTGGAAAGCCTGCTCCTCTCCTCCTTGGCCACCCCAGCCCTGCCCCATCCTGTCAGCCCCACGGGCTCTTTCCCAAGAAGGGGCAGATGCCCAGCATCCCTGGGTCCAAGATGCGGCCACAGAGCAGAGATGACCAGACCCCAGGCCAGGGCTCGGGTCGCATCTCAGACTGCCTCAGATGTGGGCGAGAGACAGAAGCTTTGTGGCTGAGAAGTAAGGCAAGATGGAGAAAAGCAGGAACCTTCTTCGGAGAGCGGCTGGTCCCAGCGAAGGTGGTCCTGGGATGTGACGTATAAGGGTGATGTGCAGAGCGAGAAGCACCTAGGGATGCAGAGCGCAGAGGGACAGAGAATGACAAGATGGGAGACCCTGGAGTAAACGGGAGCAGAAGAATTAGGGGGAGGACAAGAAGCGGCAAAGGCACAGCCCAGCAGGCAACACACAGATTCAGGCAACGACAATGACCATTTATTAAGTGCTGACTTCGTGCCAGGCCTTGAGTTAGGCTCTTTGCATACATTACTTAAGCTACAAGTATGTATCGAGTGCTAACTGTGTGTGGTAGATGGTAGGATTTAGGAAGGACATAGTGTCTACTTCAAGGAGTTTATTATTCCTGATGATCACTCCGAGATAAGTATTTCTCCCATTCCACAGATGAGGACAATGGGGGCTCAAAAGCACAGAGTTTCTTGCCAAAGGCCAAAGATCTGGTGGGTCCAGATGTGAACCCAGCTCTTTCTGACTCCAAAGACTGGTTTATACCACTGTTTCCTACAAGAAATGTGGAGGAGCCCACACACTCAGGCGACAGAGCAGTGGAGCCTGGAGAGAAACCGCTCATGAATGTGCCCACAAGACGGGTACGGGAGGCTACTGCATGGAGCTGCGGTAAGGCGAAAGAAAAGGCTGGTGAGCAGAATCTCTTCCCACTCACAGCCTCCAGAGTTCTTGGGCAAGAGCCCAGACTGCTGCTGCTGAAGTCTCCTCTTCAAGCTTCTGCCCGCAAAGCCGCCTCAGGGGTTAAATGCCAACTGCCCCTCAGCATCATTCTAATGCAAACGCACCTCTGCTCTGATCAACCCCCTGCTTGGTCCTTCCCCTCACCTGCACTCATGGAGAGCCTGTGTCTCAAAGGGCTCCCTCCGTTTGACTTTCACGCAGTTCCAGGAGCTCCTCATGGAGCACTTCAGGACTGGCCTGACACCAGACCGACCAGTGAAGTTCTTAGATACAAAGAAATCTCTTGTGTCAGGCCCCCACCAGCTCGAATGATACCTTCCATTTCCAGGACGAGGGCGTCACCTCAGGACTGAGGCACTTCCCCCTCCCCTGTCCCTCACAGCAAGATGAGCTGAATGTAAAATCCAGGCCCTCAGCCATCACTGGAGCCCAGTGCTTTTCCTCACTTGACAGATGAGGACTCGGGCCTGCCAGGGCAAGAACCGGGGGCCAGCAATTGTTTATGCTTCATACTGCCGACCTTGTTAGATCTGATCTGGTTACTCAACCTCAAAATTCCACCAGAACTCAGTACTTCTGCGATTTACCAATGGAGTCAAAGGCGGGTGGCACTCCTAAAACCCCTCCTCCTCAAATGATTCTCTCCCTGTACTTGGGCGAACAAGCTCATACTTCTCTAGGCCTGTGGGTGACAGACAGAATGAAGACGCTACAGCCAGACCCCTGCCTCCCGCTCCCCCTCACTAACCCAGGCGCACTCAGGCGAGCTCCCCCAAAGCCCTGCCGCCCTCGCTCCTGACTTGCGCTTCTCTGGCCGGAATGGGTGGCTCACGCTGAGCCCTGCTGCAGCTGCTGCTCCCTTGCTTCCAAAAGGACTTTCCATTTAATTAAAAATTTGCTATTAAAACGCATTAAAGTGTGTAATACAAATAATCCCCTGGAAATCAGCTGTCCCAGAAGCTAAAGACGAGCACTAACAGGGCAGCAGGCACCTTACTAACAGGGATTCTCAGGGGAGTCCTGGCACCTGGCTCTCCTCCCCAGGACCCCTGATCCCAGACCTACACACCCCGCCCCCACGGCCCCGAGCCCAGAAGGGCAAAAGGGCAGGCACCCATGCCTCTGCCTAGACAGGGAGTCATGGGCGCTTGCCCTTCCCCAGGAAGACCACACACAGAGTCCAGGTGTGAGGAGACTGGGAGGGGAGTCAGCTGGGCAGAGCTGCGAGGAAGACTAGTCCTCCCAGGCCGCCCAGCCCAGAGCTCCACTTTGATGTGGGTCCCAGGGCCAGGCACCGTCAAGTCAAGGAGGGACAGGTGTGGAAGTCTCCATCACTGAGCAAGACTGCTATCTTTCTCTTTCCATTTGCAGAGAAAATGAACAGGGGCTGAGAACATGAGGAGAAACTTATTGCACCACTCTAAGTGCCAACCTAGCAGATTCGCAATAATAAAGATCCAAATTATAATACCTAACACTTAGTTGAGCTGTTTCAATGCGCCAGGCATTATGCCAAGAGCTTTACACATGTTATTTGATTGAACCCTTGCATTAGCTCTGTAGGGTAGGTACTTCTATTAATGTCTGTGTAACAGGACAGGCAACAGAGGCTCCAAAAGAAACTCACCCAAAGTTACACTGAGTGGCAGAGCTGAGACTTGAGGCCAAAGCCGGCCAATATTAAGATCCCTAATTTTGTAGAACTGCCCGGAGGGAGTCACTTTCTCCAACCTCTTGGGCAAGGAGGAGCTCTAACCCGTCCCTATTAGCCCTGGCCATTCCGACTTGCTCAACAATGTCCACGTGGCACCCCCACTGAAGCAGGCGTGGCTGGACATGCCATGGACACAGCTGTGAACAAGAGAGACCCAGCAGCCTGCAGTGGGGGGACGGGCTTTAAAGAAGCACTTATACAAATACATAACCAAGCATTAGGGGCTGTTGGGGAAAAGTAAAGGATGTGTTGGGGGAAAAAATCCAATACCCTGGCCATTCCACAGTCATGAGAGGATATGGAGGCCAAGGAGAACCAGACCAACCCTAGACAGGAAGATCTGGGAAAAGAAGCATGAAGCATCTGCAGCATCACAGCCATAAACCTAGTTATTGTTCTTTACAAACTGTGGAAGGAAGAACAGGCCAAAAACAGCACACTCAGTGTCTTATACCTTCAAGGACTGACAAAGCCACAACCCAAATCTTGTGGCTATTTCCAACTCTTTAAAAACCACCTGACAGTATGCCACATTTTAACTAACAAACTTCGGTCAAAAAGCACCGACAACTATCACTGTTCATGTCCATGGAAATACAGGGCTGAGGAGGAGGTAGTGTCATCCCAGGGGCTGGCGGGGAAGTGAGGCTGCCCTGCAGGGAGGAGCAGGTGCGCATGACCTGGGAGCTGCTCACCTATGCTCCAACGTTTCCATCTCTCTTTGCAACTGTTATTGCTACACTTACTATTTATTAGCTGTGTGTGGCCTGGGCCCAGCATAAAAGGCAGCCAGGCTTGAATAACATGTGTGAACTGAGTTGGGGCTGGAGGGACTACTTCTGGGAGCTGGAATCTCCAGTTTCATCACCTCCATTTATTTCCTAGGCCTCGTTCACTTGCTCAGCCTTCTCAGAACAACTCCATTAAGAGGCACAGACGACAAAACAGAGGCATGGGTAAGGAAAATCATGTGCCAGAGGTCACAGCTACCCAGCAAATCCCAGATTCAGACCTGGAGGACTGGATACCAAGGACACAGACCTCTGCTTCTCCATGTGCTGAACCAGCCGCATGAGCTTCACCTGGAGACATGGGGAAGCTCAGGTCCACCCCAGACCCACTGAATCAGAATCTGAATTTTAACACGATCCCTAGGTGATTCACAAGCACATGAAAGTTTGAGAAGTACTGCTCTAAACCACAATGCTAGGCTGTGATCGAAACTGCTGGGGCAGCTCAGCACGAAGGAAGACAGAGTCTATTCATTAGAGGAATTCAGAGCAGGGAGTAAGCAGATCACAGGGAGAAGACACTTCATTCAAACTCTAGACGGTCAGCACTGCTGCCGTTTCTTCCTCTCAACTCTGCACCTCTGGCCACTCTCCCAGGGCTGTTTTAGGTTCTGCAGTATGCCTCAAAACCAACAGGCTTTTTAAAAAAAAAAAAAAAAAGCTTTATCTTTTAAAGCAATTTTGGGTTCATAGCAAAACTGAGAGGGAAGCACAGAGAGCTCCCACCTACCCGCTGTCCCCACACACGCACAGCCATCTCTACAAAAGAAGCAAGCTCATTACAACTGACAAACCTAGGCTGACACAGCATTATCACCCAGAGACCATGGTTTACATTAGGGGTCACTCTTCCAATAGACTGTCAACTCCTGGGGTAGAATATCTATTAAGGGAAAAAAACTGGGGGTGCCTGGCTCCTTGTACCAAATACCCTTCTGAATGCAAGTGCCAGTGAGTCTGACAGTGATCAGGGGTGGACCATGTGCTCTCTGCTTCCTCACCTCTGCACCACTCTTAGGCTGGTCCACTGGTATCCCTGTGGGATGGAATTAGGAGCTAAAGCCAAAAGGGCCATCGCGCTGAAGGATGGAGCAGTGGAGAGAGAAGAGGGATAGAGAATTAAGCAGACAAAATGGGCTCCTCTTCTGCCGCAAGCCAGGTCAAGATCCATGGCAACTCCCATCTCCTGGACCCACAGCTCCCCTCATCTCTAGGAGTCCCGGTTCCCACTGGAGGACAGAGAGCCTGGCCAGATCATCCTCCCAGGACATAGTCCTGACTACTCACCCTTCCTTCTCCCTTCCCTTGACCCCAAATAGGGCCTCAGACCAATGCCCCCAGGTTTGGGAGCAAGCATAAAATGAAAGCACAGTTCTAGGCAATGAGACGCTGACAAAGGGAGAGAGCGTTGCCTGGCCTTCCCTGGGTTCTGCTGTCTCCCTAACAGAGCAGATGGCTGGGGGAGACAGTCCCTCCATCTGCCTTGATTCTGTGCTGGGGACTGGTGGTTAAAGAAAAAGGGGCTACCAAACCAAGTCTAAAAGGTTCAGAAGTATATATCTAATTTTCAAAAGCACAGAAAAAGAAGGCTAGAGTATTTTCCAGCTAGAATTCCAGTTCTGTACTTCCTGGTTGATTCTCAATTGTCTTTGTTCTACCCTGACCCTTCTGTGGTCAACCACACCTATGTTGCAGGTAATATGGACATGGTTCCACCTTCTGCACCATCAATCCCACCCTTTGTTCTCCCCTCCCTTCCAGGTGGGCAGTTCATCATTGCTCTGTGAGTTGGTCACTTGGGGTGTAAGGAAAGGAAGTTGTTGTCCTCAGACCCTGAGACCTGGGGCTAGAACACCAAAATGCTTCTGTGCTTGTGGGTGGCTTTAGCCACCCATCCGCTTTTTCTCCAGTTCTGGCACTGCTAGCTCACAGTGACAAGCTCGTAAAGCCCAGAGGGACCAGGTAAGCAGTAGAAAGTTAACAGCATAGACAGTGGCCAGCAGGCTAAGGGGGCAGTCACTGCCCAGGTCCAGCTGATTCCAGCCATGCATGGATGTGGGCTCGGCAGAGCCAAATCTTCTGATTTGAAAGATTGGGAAATAGAATTTTTTTTTCAAAATGTGAAATCTCATTTTAAAATACTGGCAAATAATAAAAATATTTTTAAACCACTAAGCCAGCCAAACAAAACATGCCTGAGTTGGTAACTGCTGTTTTAGCTGTTCCTCTAGTCGTTTCTCTAATACCCAAGGCGACAATTTGGTCCCCACTATGCTGTTTTCAGGTGAGGGCTTAACTACAGAGGGCTCAGGGGTTGCCAGCCCAAGACTCGTGGGCTGAGAGGGGCTGGCTTCGTGGAAGACTGCATCAGGCAGAACTAAGTACCAGCTATGCCAATCTGTGTCGCGTGTAAGCCAAGCTGCTGATTGCCATCTATAAAGCTGTGCATGGCCTCAGTTCTGGTTACCTCAAAGCTCCCTTCCCCTTGGGCTGGAGTACGACCCCGCTCTCCCGCGTCAGAGCTCATGGTGAAAATCCCAGTCCTAGGTCTGTGAAGCTGGAGGCTGAGTAGCTCAGGAGGGATCACTGAACTTCCGCAAGTCACCTCACAGTGTTGGCTACCAACCCAACAGAGTGGGCAGCCTCTGGACCACCCCCTAATATTTAGGCCATGCCTGAGGAGCACAGAAACTCACTATCCTTTGTGATAATTGGAGCTTTCAGGGAAAACCTAGGAGATGTTCCCTGTTTTTCTACCTCAAGTCAAGCCTGGGGTTTCTGCTTAGACGCTGAAGCCAGCCCAGTTTCTGTCCCCTCCGAGAGAAGCACCAAATCAGGGCCAACGCTTTTGGCAAAGACTACTTCAGCTGAACAATGTAAAACTGAGCCAGAGTGGGTTGTGGCAGGCAAACCTCCTCAGGCTTTAGAACAACCAACAATGTTCTCTTGTCCCCCGAGTCAGGGTGGGAGCAGGGAGAAATCCTCTTAATTTTTTCTCCTCCAGCCGGGTGGCTCCTGCCACCCCTTCTTCAGGGAAGCCAGGCGGGTGGGCAGCTTGCTTTCCTGGCTCTGGGGAATACAAATGGGAGTGCCATGGAAACCCCCCAGAGTGCACACGATCCCGCAACAAGGAACAAAACTCTTTCAAGTCCAGAAACAAAGTGCAGACCCTTTCCTGACGGCCGCGGAAGGCCCCTGGCGAGGGGTGCTGGCAGGCCACTCGCCCCGAGCCTCACACGCCGAAGACCTGGCCCTCGGCCCAAAGACGGAAGGAGAGGGGAAGAAAGGGAGCCTGAGACATATTCTGATACCTCACTCCCAGCCCTGAGATGGCACCACAAGGAGGGAGACGTTCAGGTCTCTAAACTAGAACACCCCAGAATTCCGAGCTGCGATGCTGCCTGGGTAAAAAAGATACCAGGCAGACGCCCAGGGACAGAAGCGGTTCCCCACACAAAAACAGAGGATCTCTGTTCTCGCCACCTTCTACAAAATGCCCAAGACATGCTCTATATAAGGGCACTTACCGATGTTTGGATGTTTCAAAAGTCGGCATATCCGGGCCTCACGTTCTAGTTTCTGGTGATCTAAAAGTGGAAGAGAGAAAACGAAAGCTATCAGACATCCATTCTATTTGCGGCCACTTGGCTATTCATATGCCTTCAATTCTGAGGCACCTACTATGGCCCTTTTTTTAAACAATTTGCTGAATTAACATAGCAGGTCACAGCAATTCTGGAGACAGGTATTAATGACAACCTCCATGAAGCAGTGTCTTAGGAAAGCTTCCCAAGCTAGTGAGCGGCAGAGCCAGGATTTGAATCCAAGTCTTAAACTAAAACTCTGGTGCTCTTTCCACCACAGCAGGGATTTCACTGGGCCAGGGTGTCCAGAATCTCTTCCTTGTTGAAAATACTGATAATAATGGCTAAGTTTTATTGAACACCTACTACATGAACATATAGTGTGCTAGGAGTTTTGCACATATTCCCTAATGCAGTCTTCACGGCAATCCTGAAACATATCCATGCTGACAATGGGGACTGATGATCATTTGAAAAAAAAAAAAAAAAAAAAAGCTAATGTTTATTGAGTGCTTACTTCTACACCCGGCAGATACATCTTTTAATTTAGTCTCAAAACAGCTCTTGGAGGTTGGTAGTATTACAATGCCCATTTTGCAGAAATCCTGCTTCTTCCCAGGACCCGCTTTGCTGCCTACTGCTGGGAGCTCTGACCTATTGCCACGCATGTTCTGAGGTCATGCTGCTTTGAAACGACCAGAATCCAAAAGCCCACAAATCTAAGCAAGATGTGGTAGTTGATTCCTTCCAGAGGAAGGCAGAGCCTCAGGCACAGAAAGAGAGGCTGCTACTGCTTAAAACAAGGTAGCCTAGAAGCCCCAGTAGAGATTACCCCCAATCTCTACTTGTTGAACTCCACCAAAACCATCTCCTTCACAAAGTCTTCCCTGTTTCTCCCGGTAGACTGTGACTTCTCCCCCATGACCAAGCTCCGTCTCCCACAGCACCTCTTATATCTCACATCACACATTTAAATCACTTATCTTTCAGTCACAAGCCCTTCAGAGTGGCACCTCTCTGTGTGATGCTTCCTAGAGCTCCTTCCACATTAGAGGCTTCATAATGGTTTATCAATAGCATTGATAGTACTAGTAAAAACTATTCTTTATTAAGTATTTACTATACGCTGGGCACAGTCACAGACAATCTTATTTCATCCTCAGAGAAACCCAGTGAAACGGAGGATCTGATTAGCTCAGCTACATTGCAAAGGGGGGAAACTGAGACTTAAAAGTTTCAAGTAACCTGCCCAAGGTCACACAAACAGGCACCAGAGGCAGGTGGTCTGAGCTTAGAGCCCTCTTTCTCCATCGCTACGATATGATGACAGGATCAGGAAAAATGAGAGCATCAAGACTCCAGGCTTTAGGGGCACAGTCCAGTTCACCCCCCACTCCCACAGGTCTAGGCAGGTACCGTCCCTTCCATAGCTGCCAAGCGATTCCTGCGCCCCTTGGTATGGGCTTGTGCCCACCCCACCTCCACCTAAACGGCAAAGGGCCTCTGTAAAGCCTCCCAGGACCCTCACAACCATCCTACCAGGCGGGTGCACTGACTGTCCACATTTCACAGATGATAAAACAGGCCCAGAGAAGTTAAATAATTCACCCAAGGTCCTACAGCAGGAATGGGAGAGAAGTGTGAATTCAAACCTAGGCCTGAGATAACGTACGGATTATAGACGAGAAGGAACTCATATTTACTGTCTCATCAAGCACCCTCATCTCTATCCTAAACGTTCCCTCTAGGGATGGCTCTGCTCTGTGGAAGAAGGAGGTAGGGACAGGCAGAGATTAGTTCCTGCTGCCCAGCTAATCTATCCCAGCTGCCTACAGATACGGGTCAGGCCTTCCATCCCATCCTTGAGTTTGGTATGGCGACTGACCAGGATGCAGCCAGGAAAACCCCAGGTAATCCCAAACTGCCTCAGACCACTTGGGTCCAGGACCTCCAGAAGGCAGTGCAGTTGGGGAAGTGGCACTAGCCTTGCCTGGTTACAGGGGGCTTGCTTCTTCCAGACCTGACTGGGGGGATGTCAAGGCGACCCCACCTTCCTCCCCAGCCCTGGTCATGGGACGGTGGTACCAAGCAAGCCACACTAAAGCTGAAGGCCCCCGGGCCTCTCTCTCACGACTCACCTCACCCCCTCCAACCCGCAACTCTCGGGCTGGGCTGCCCGGGCAGGTGCAGGAGAGCAGTATCTTGCGATGCGGAGGTGGCAGCTGAGGGGAAGGCCCAGAAGATTAATGTTTATCTCCTCCCTTAAGTCTCTTACTGGCTAATGGTTACAGTTCCACAACAGCAACAACACTAAAAATAAGGGAGCTCTGGCTTTATCAGTGACTCAGAGTGGGAAGAGGAGAGACACACTCACACTCCCAACTCCTCGAAGGAGCTGCCCAGGGTCCAGAGGGTCCTAGACAGTCATGCAGTTTGACCCTAACTCCATGGAGCTGAGTACCACATTCTGCACAACTCTTCTTTGAACCCCAGGCTGTGCCGTGGTCCTTGGTCTGACCCTCAGTCATGGAGTCTGGCCCACTGGTTTTGAGTCAGACAGCCCCAGATGGAGTCCTAGAGCTGAGAGTCCCCAACCCATCTGAGTCTCATTTATTCATTCAGAAAATACTTACTGAGGCCTACTATGTGACAGGTGCTGTTTCAGATGCTGGGGATGCAGCAGTGAACAGAACAGACAACAGTCCCCACCCTCAGCAAGCTGATAACGCTAGTGGAGCTTGGTCGGGGGACAGACTGTAAGAACTGGATGGCGTGTTAGATGTCACGGCAAGTGAAATAAAGAAAAATAAAGCAGGGCAGTGGGAGAGTGCACACTTAAACTGCATGGTCAAGGACAGCCTTGGCATGGAGTGACATGTGATAGAACGGAGGTGACAGAGTGAGCCAGGTATACAGCTTGGGAAAAAGTTTCCTCACGTCTAAAATGAAGGCAGGGATATCTGTGGCTTAAATGACGTATTTGGGTAAATGCTCCATGCAGTGCCTGGCACTCAGGGAAAGCCTCCTTTCCAAGGGTCCAGCAATAAGACAGATGAGGTCTCCCAGGCTGGGCTTGTGTCCACGGCCATCACCAGAGACACGAGAGAGCTGGACCCACTCTCCATCAGCCTGGGCAGTCACAGGGTCTTGGAACACTAACCAAGCCCTCGACCTGGCTCCATCACAGCCTCCCATTTGGGTGGGGCCCACTGATGTCTGCAGCCTGCAGGGGAAGGCTACCAGCAGGGTAACCTCCGAGAGAGGACAGCCCAGTTAAAGCCACTGTTTGTGGGAGCCCTGGTCGTCCTCGGCCCCAGCCTTCTGGGCTGTGGCGCCCTGCCATCCTGAAACAATGCTCAATGAGCCGTGTGGTTCCTGCCTTCCATGCTCTCCCTGCTCCTCAGGAGGATCCTCGCTCAGCCGGCCAGCACCCCAACCTCGGTCTCCCGTCCCTTTCCCCCTCACTTCCTGTCCTGTTCTCCACTATGTGTCTGGGAAGAAGCACAGGGCTCCGTACAAGCAGCAGCAATGTTTCAGGAACAAGTCAGGTTCGCAGCGCAGAGCATCTTTTCCAGCTGCAGGGTTTGTCCTATAAACTCAGCATGCTGTGCTGTACTTAGTCACTCAGTCCTGTCTGACTCTTTCTGACCCCATGGACTGCAGCCCACCAGGCTCCTCTGTCCACGGGGATTCTCCAGGCAAGAATACTGGAGTGGGTTGCCATGCCCTCCTCCAGGGGATCTTCCCAGCACAGGGATCAAACCCAGGTCTCCCACATTGTAGGCAGATTCTTTATCAACTGAGCTACCAGGGAAGTCCGAAACTCAGCACCCCCAATCCCCGAAGGGCTGAGGGCCACTGACCTGGCCTGGTCCACAGTGGTAGGTCCAGGCCCTGGCTTGACATCCCAAGGTGCTAACACATCAGCAGGGCTCCCGTCACGAAGGCGGCCTTCTCCCTTGAGACACTCTTCCTTCCAGTGACTGCTGAGCTCTGTTCCTAGAGAACAGCCCAGACCTTCCTCGAGGCTGACCCTCTTCCCACCCACCTTTTGACCGGGCTCGTCCCCACCCCCTCACACGGCCCAGCCCCCCTTCCTGTTTGACAACAGCCACTTCCGGCTTTTGCACAGGGCCACTTCCTGCCTGCCTGTGTGCTACTGCCATGGAGAGACCCACCCCTGCCGGCCTTCAGCCCAGCTCCAACCACAGCCCTCTGCAAGGATTTCCCCCTCAAGAGCTAGGTGGTAACAGGAGCAGAAAGCAGAAGCGGCCGTTACCAAGATCCCCCTTCAGGCCTTCCTGATAGCACCCTCAGGTGAGGGCCAGGCCCTGGACCCCAGGATCCCTTGCCTCCCCCGCCTTCTGCACAAGAGCTTAAGACTGGGGTCAGGGCACCACAAAGGCTGAAAATCCTTGACGAGAAGGGCAGCAAAGCGTGACCAGATGTAGAGCAGAGGAAGCAGACGGTGAGGAACACCTCTCCCGAGGGATGATGCCCACTCCAAACTCACTTTCCTGCCCCAGCAGGATGGAGTGCAGGGAGAGCCAGCCAGGTTCTCCACAGCCCTGCAGAGACACACTGGCTGATTCAGTGACGTCTCTAAAACCACGAATGCTACCACGGACTTCAACTAAGATCCTGCTGACATCTAAACATACAGCCCACTATATGTGGGAAAAGATACAGAGCCCTGCTCTGGCTAGGGGACCTTCCCCAGGTTCTGATCTCAATGACATCCTCAACTTTTTGGAGTTATTTCGAAGGTCTGTGCCTGTGGTCCCAACATGGACAGGAAAAGCTTCCCACAGCCCACCCAGTTCAGATGCTCTGTGTGGGCATCTCCTCTTGCTTCCCCCTTCTGGCCCTCTGAGGCATCGCTCGGAGGAGTAGAAACAAGGGCAGCACAGGGATTTGGTGTCATAATCCACATTCCCCAGCTGCTTATAAACAGCCCCTGGCCTTGGGAATCCCAAGCTACAATCCCATTGACCTCACTCTGACATTGTGACACCACAGCCCTTCCTCTTTGAATCTTACTCTAAAGGTACAAAGTCCCCAATTAAGAGCAAAAGTCTGTGCATCGTAAGAGCAGGGGCCATAGCTTCTAATTCATATCCATACACCTGGGGACTAGCTGAGGGCTGTGAATACAGCCCAGTGAGGCCTGAAAAGTCCCCATGTAAACCCCTAGGCTCTGTCCTTTGAACTGGTGTCCCTTCCTTCTCTTCAGCCCTAAATCAAGCAGTTTTAACTGGGTGACACGAAGACCTGAGCCTTACTCTGGTCTTTGGATCTTAAGACAGAAGATTTAACTAAGGAGGACAAGGAGAAACGCTCCAAGAAGAGGCCCATAGTGAAAGTCTTCTCAAACCAGCTTGGACACAGAAAATCCCCATGGGGTCACTAGCAAGCCCCAAGAAGGCAAGGCTCTGCCTCTGGACACTCTAAAGGCCAGAACAGGGTCAGCCACTGAGCTCTCCATGCCCCCAGCAGGGCTCTGGGTGCCTGCAGCCTTTGCCCACTGTTTTGGTGACATTTCCTTCATGGTAACCAGCCCCAAGTAAAACATCCCAGGAAGCAGCCCCTAAAAATAGCTCCTCCGAGGGCAGCAGCAAGCTGGGGGAGGGGAAAGAGAGGGAGGAGAGAAGAGGGGAGCAGATGGGAAGCTGCTGCTGATAGGGCCCAGGAAGTAGAGGTGGTGTTTGGGGGAAGTGGCTGGAAACGTCCCTACCATAGAGCGGTCTCTACCCACAGAGGTATGTTCAGACGAGAGCGACACCTCGTCAGTGGAAGGGAGGGATCTGCTCCACTGGGCTCAGAGCTCTGGGTCTAGATGGAGAGGCGTGGAGGTGATCTATCAGGATTTAGCACAGAAACAAAATATCCAGACTCTGTATTTTAAAGGGAAGAGCCAAAGGGTAAATGATGACCACAACTGCTTAAAGATGCTGGGATCTGAGCACTGGCAATATCACTGGCATGCCTACAGCTCACAACGAACAAACTGGTCTTCTGCGTTCTGATTTCCCCATCGGCTGTAAGAGAGATCTGTCTGGCCCATGGACAGAAGACAAAGGGCTTCTGCCGAGAGGCACTCGAAAGGTGCAAAGTGCCCATCTCTTCCTGTCACCACCCTTTTGGCACCCATGGGATCAGGCCCTTGTCAGCCTGCCAAGGCTGTCCAGAGAGCAGCATGCTCAGAGATGGGGCAGGAGCTGGTCACACCCACTCCACCCCTTCTCTGCCTCCAGCCTCCGCAGAGAATGGGGTCAGCCACTCACCTCTAGGGTTTCAGCACAGCCTCAAAGCTTGGAGCACAGCTCCTGACCAGGGCCCAGAGCAAGCATCAGGAAGCAAGCAGGGGCTTCTCCTACAGGATGGGGGCCCTTCCAACCTGCATAACCACCCTATGATTCTAGCACCCAAAATCACTCTGGGAAGGGGCGGGTGGGCAGGACGGCAGGCCAGTGTTGCAGGAGCTAAATGACACAGCTCACAGCATGGCTGGATGATGAAACCAACCCTTAGCACAAAGCAGGGGCCTCCAAGCTATTTCCTCATCCAGTGGGGAGAGTCAGAGGAGCTCAGTCACCTCTACACAGGATGCTCACTTCTCTGTCCACAGAAATTGGTCTATTTTATCCTCAGGAGGAAAGCACCATTTTGGATCTAACCTCCTCAAATGCTTCAAGTCCCAGAGTCCCAGTGCTCCAGTGCTGTATAGATCTCTCTTCCTCCTGCCCCCACTCACTGCTGCATCCCCCTCCCCTCTTTTCATCCATAACAGGAAAGTCTCACTTGGAGATACCACAAGGGACACAAATGTCATGGGGGCTACTCAGGCCAACACTAAGGGGGCGGAGACTTTCAGCTGGCACCGCCTGGGGGATCCTGTTTCAGTCCCCAGGGCCAGCTGGACCAAGAAAGGCACAGCCTTTGCCCTTCTGGTGGCCGACATGCCACAATTACAGCCACTCAGCTTGCCACAGCCTCGGATGCGAACTGACACCCCAATCTGGGGGCTTAGAAGAGGCCCCTAATCACAGAACAGCCCATGTGCACAGATGGTCACAGAGCGGCAGAGACACCACCTGGAGAAGGCTGGGCCAAGGTGTGTCTGGTAAATATCAAAGAGCACGGCAAGAGCAACTGTCACGGCTGTGCATTTCTTAAACGTGTGGCTCAGGGCCCACCTGCATGAAATTCACTAAGGCACTTGTTAAAAGTGTAGATTCTGAGGCTCCACCCCAGCCTTCCCAAAGTAGAATCTCTGGATAGAGCCCAGGAATCTGCATTCTTAACCAGTCTTCAAGGTGATCCTCTTGCACACTAAAATTGAAAACTGCTGCTTAGAGGAAGTCCTGACATTGCCCTAAAAGGCCATTTATGACAGGGAAGGAAGATGATAAGCTGCAATATCTTCCTATATCTCCCGCCTGTCTTATTCCCCAAGCCCAAGTCTTTAACTTCATCTGTTCTCTCCTACAGTTGTGTCAGGACTACAGCCTGGTCCATGGATCAGAGAGAACCCAAGCCAGTACCAGGATACAAGGGTTCCAGCAACTTGGCTATGAGTTTCCTGAGAGCCAAAGCCAAAAGGCAACCTGGATGGTTACACAGTCCATTCATTCAATCTGTATAGGAGGCACAGTATGTATCAGGCACTTTGTTCTATCAATATGTATCAGGCCCTGTATCAATATGTATCAATCGTATATGTAAAAAAACAGATATGATTCCTATCCTTACCTCCCAGGTCCTGGGAAAGGGGAAGGCTTTTGCTTACATTTAACTTCAACAGAAATTTCTTCACATGTAGTATACAGATTAAATAAATAAACAAACAAGGCAAGTGTTATTAACATTTCATAATATTGTTTCCCATAGCACCTTTTAGTAAGGCTAAGCATCCCTTCCCAGTGAAAGCAACTGGAATTCAGATAAATGGTCCAAATAGAAAAATTTCTTATGATGTAAACTGCTCCAAGGATAAATCCTAAACTACGTAGAAAAAGGAAAGACCATTTGCCCTTCAACTGTAGCAATATGGGAAATGGTTTGGATATAAGCAAGAGAGTGGGATATGAAATGTTATGTTCCACGAGGTGAAAATCTATATGCATATGAATAAAGATAAGAAGGGAATCTGAAGATTTAAAAATAAAAGAAGACATAAGGGCTCAGGCTCCTGGGGGAGGGGGTGCTCTTAAATCTTAAAATAACGACTTATCATTGCCATCACCTGGCCCACTAGCTCTGCATCCAAGCCTATTTTAAATGCCTCCTTCAGCCTAGCTGAGAGCTAAGCTTGGAATCACAGGCTCAAGAGCCCCAACTCCACACCTATTGCTGTTCCAAAGCAAATGGAGTGACATTATGTGACTTTCAGTGACTTTACGCAGACAGACCCGCAAACAAGACAGTGCTGAACACTCAGCTGCCTGAGCTCTCCACGCTGTCGCGCAGCCACCATCATGGGCCCCCGAGGCCACCATGATGTGAAACAGCAGAGCAAAAGGATTCTCATCCAGAGCTGACCCCTAGAAGACCAGGCGATCTCTCCCCATGCCTCCCGGGCCACGTCACCACAGAGGGCAAGGAGAAGCAGCCTGACACTCTCTCTTTCACTCTGCAGCACAGAGAATAACAAACAAGAAAGAAACAGGCAGAGAGACTCAGCAAAAGCCCTTCAGACTTTCATGGATGACCCTGGTGGGCCCACCACATTCCCAGATACAGAAATCCAACACCTGTGGAGCCCTAGACAGACAGACAGTGATGACTGAAACCCAGCCCCAGCCGCTACACCTTTATAAAATATACAGCGTAAACTGAGAGGCTGCAGGAAAGCCATGGCCTTCACTCACTAACCCCACGGGCACTAGCCTAGTGGGCACCCTGGCTCAACCCTCCCCAGGAGCTCAAATCCCCTACACCCACACCTACAGTGCAACCCCCGGATGACTCCCTCCATCTCCAAGACAACAGCCTCCCACTCTCAATCTCCAAACGGTACTGGCACTTACATATCCCTGACCTCTCCTGTTGGCATCTGTACCTACGAGCCAGGACCAGGCCAAAGTTAACCTGGCACACAGGCCACACAGCAGAGCCCCAGTTTTGGCATAACCATCTCGAGAGGGGGAGTTGCTGCCTGAAGCATATGATCTCACACAAGAATCTTCTTGAAGAAAAAAAAAAAACAAAAGGGAAATAAAACCTCATCCAGTTTGGGCAGGGAAAAAAAGATATCAGCTGGGAAAGATGGGACAAGGTTGAAAGAAGGTGAAGCCTGCAAAGGGACGTGACCGCACAGGTTAGGGAAGTTCAGGTGGGTAGGGAAGGAACAGAAGAAGATAGCCTAAGGCAGGCAACTCCACAAAGTCACCACACCAGCTCTCCTCACCCTAGAGTTCAGCTCGCAGCTGTCTCTCCCACCCTCACGCCTGGGTCAGAGGACAGCGGTGAGACCAGGAAAGCAAAGCATTGCATCATTAACTGGAGACACCAGACACCAGCCCCGTTACTGATGCACATGGGCTATGCTGTGTGGGCACCAGGAGGTATCCATTCTCAAACCGCCATCCCTGCCTGCACCCTGCATCCTTGGCCAGAGGATGTCTGCCAAAGAGCCCAACGCACTGCACCGTCCCCCTCTCCCCAAAGGAGGAGGGCATCCAACTGCCCACATATCTCTATGGCAACCATCGCCTCCGACTCAAGGTACCCGGAGAGAAAGAAAACAAACAAATAAGTCAACTTAATAGCCAGTGTAGAGGAACAGCAAGAGGCAGGGGCTGGGAGGAAGACAGCGAGTCAACTCCTGCTTGTGGGGATGGAGAGCGGTGCTCCCAGCAAGGAGGCAGACACAGACCTGCTAAACAGGTCCCAGAATAACTGACAAGAAGCCCACTGTCAGTTTATAGCTTCTCAATGCTTAGAGATATGGATTACATCTCTCACTCCAGAGACGCCCAGGTCATTACTAGTCATGACCCACATCTTCTCCAGGGCATTCTATTGCCCAGTCTTAACTCTTTTCTGAGTCTTATAACCTTTGTCCCAGGGCTACACTTTGCAGCTCTCAATGACCTGACCCATCCACATACCTCCCTAGTCGCCACAGCTATGAAGAGGACTTCACATTGCTAGGTCTATACCTATCAGACGAGTTGACTTTGGCAAGCACCCAGCACAAGGTGCAGGGAGAAAAGGTTCAAGGTGTGAGGCACAGGGCCTGAACCTCCCCAGCCCCAGGCACTTGGGAGCATCTCACAAGCTAGGCTCTCAGGCCTGGGCCTTCACAATCTTCAGATCCTGAGGCCCAGCTGCTCATATTCAGACCAGGCCATTGAGATTTCCAGACCATGAGGCATCACCCTCCACCCAGGACAGACTGCATCTGCTGCTGCACCACCAACTTTGTAATTTGATCAAAAAAGCAATCAAGTTCATCTGGCAGGATTTGTTCCCGAGAAGCCCTCGCCAGTAGCAGCCTCCCTTGATGTTTACAGATTCCCTTCCCTTGGGAGTCTGTTCTGCCGCCTGGTGGGTAGGGGGAGGCTGGGTTTGTCAGAGCTGTTCACTTACTGCATTTCCATCTTAAGTCACCACTGGGGCACAGGGACTAGTGCAAGCCTGGAGTGGCTACCACTGCCCCAAACACAGAAATTCCAAATGCCCCAAACGAAGAGCTAGCCAACCACCACTCCCGATAGCCTCCCCCTCCATAAAACCAAACTCCCTTGAGCCTTCAGGGACCACTCCTCCTAGCAGCAATCAACATCGCTTACATCTTCATTCTTTTCTATCTGTTCTCTGTATAATTCTCTGCCTAGCTTCAAAGGTCACCCACCCTGAAATTCCAACTCTTCTCCAAGAGCTAAAGCCACAACCCCCAGCTTCTGGTTCTTCTTCAGAAGAACACTAGCCCTTGGAGGCACCCCAGGGAGAGACTGAAATGGGGAATACTCACCCCGAGCAGATAACTTCTTCGTATTGATGATTTTTGCTGCATACTCTTGCGTGGACGTTTTCTTCACACACCTGCGGACCACAGAGAAAGCACCCTGGAGGGAGAAGGGGGAAAGAACTGGGACACGGAGCAGAGCAGAGTGACACAAACACACTTCAGGTCTGAGGACAGTGATGCTCCCATCACCAGACCTTCAGTCAAAATCACACACACACACCAGTGTAGTGACTATTACCATCCAACCTGGGGCAGAAGGATGTGGCCTCTGCAGGCCGCTCAACAGATGTGGGTGGAGGACCACGGTACTCCCACGCCCACCCACATCTGTTCTGAGTAAAGCAACAGCCCTAACCTCAGGCTGTGCGTCAAGAGCTGGTGGGAGATGCTTAAAACACACACCTGCTGCATCTCACGGACAGCCCTGCAGTCCCAGCCAAGAAGACCCTGCCCTTTTCTCAGCAGGAATAGTTGGGGCAGGGGAAGGAGAGATTAGAAAGAGGGTATGTCTTTCTAATACATGTCTCCCTCAACCATGGGGAGGAAAGTGAGACTCAAATCCCCCAGCCGGCTTCATCCCACTGCATCCTAGCTCAACTGACAGCAGGGAGAGAGAAGATCCAGTTGTGGGTCTCAGACATCAACAACTCCCCTTCCCCTCGATACTTGACTCTACACGCCCCCCGACCCCGCAATGGGAGCTCGCACTCTCCAGCTCGGGAAACATCCAGGGGGCGGGCTGGGTGGGGGCTGCAGTGGCCAGGCTCGGCGCCGCGGGTGGGGGTGGGGGGCCGGGGCTGGTGCAGCGGCCGGCTCAGTGCGGAGGGGGAGGGGGATGCTGCGGCTGCGGCGCGCGGCTCCCGGGACCACTGCAGGGATGGGGGGAGGGGACGGGGGTGCTGCAGCACTGCCCAGCAGCGGGGCTGGGATCCTGGAAGCGGCACTAGCCGGGGGCGGGGCCGGGTACCAAGCATCCCCCACACCCGGGCACCGCAGCAGGGTTGGAGCTGCAGGGCCGGGAGGGTCCTGAGTCTCAGGCGCGTGGGACATGGGACCGGGTGCTGAGTGAGCTCTTGAACAGAGTGGGGGAGGGGGCAGCAAACAGGCGGGGGTTGGGATCAGGGGGGGCGCCTGAAGGGTGCGGAAGGGGCGGGGCTGGAGGGCGCCCAGGAGCGCTCCGGGGCTGCAGTCCCCGCGGCAGCGCGGGGTGCAGTAGCCCGGGCAGCTGCTGCAGGGCGCGGAGGGGGCTGCGGGGCAGGGAGCTGGGGGCGAGGGGGCCCCGGGAGGCGGCTGGCGGGAAAGGCTGGGGGTGGGGCGGGCCGAGGGGGGCGCTGCAGCGGCCGGTGCAGGGCCGGGGGGCGGGGCGAGGAGCCGCATAGCGCCCGGGCGGTAGGGGCAGGGTGTGGGGGCCCCGGCTGGCGGCGGACGAGCCGTACTTGCCGAGCTCCTCGAAGAGCTGGTAGTCGTCGGTGAAGCGGGTGCAGGTGGCGGTGGTGGCCATGCTGGCGGGCCGGCGGACGCGGCGGTGCAGCCCGCGCCGACGTCGGTGCACAGTCACCGCCGCCCGGCCGAGGGAGCAAGAGGAGGAGACGGGGCTGAGCCCGGCAGCACCGCGAGACTTTACCGGGGAGAGCGAGGGAGGGAGGGACACCCCCGCGCCGCCCGCCCGCCCCGCCCCCAGCCCCGCCGGCCCCGCCCCGGCCCCGGACCGCCCCGGGGAGGGGCCTCCCGCCACCGGCCCCGCCCCGCCCGGGGAGCCGCTGGGGCTGGGCGGGAGGCACCCGGGAGCGAAAGCGGGGGTGGGGGTGGGGGTCTCAGACCCCAGCCACCTGGAGGGGGCTAGAAGGTTCCTGACCTGTGGGCTTGTCCCAGGGCAGACCCTACAAGTGCTCAGGATGTGAGTGCAAGTATGCATGCGTTGGGAACGTGTAGGGGTCTGGACCACCGAGTTCTCTGGCGGAGCTCTACACTCGTGTCCTAAGCCGCGAGTCCGGCTCACACGACGAGAGAGGGCCAAGGTCAAAAACGCCCGTGTCACACTGAACACTTGGGAGACGCCTCCAATCTGTGCAGAGCCAGCTCTCAGCAGCCTTCCCTCGGGAGGCTGACAGTCTAGACTTGTGTAAGCGTCAGGGCCATTATTAGATGAAATCCTTCAGGCACGGTTTGTTCAGGGAGACCAGGCCAGGGAGAAGGATGTAGGTGGAACTCTGCCTTCCTTCCTGCACCCCAGCCTTAGAGATGAGAGAATGTTCTCTCTCTGGCCAGCAAAGAAAGGGATGAAGTGGGAACCACTTAGAAAAGGCTTAGTGCAGTGTGGGCTAGAAGAGCAATTGGAAGCAAGAAGAAAATAACCCCATTTTCCTTCAGGCACCCTTTGTTTTTATTTATGGCTCATCACATTGTATAATGATGTGTTTACTGGTATGAGAGGCAGCACACAAGAGCATGGCTGTCTTAAGTGTGAACTTGGGTTAGACTGCTTGACTTGGGTTTCTGGACAACTCACTGACAGGCTATGTGACACGGGGCAAGTCAGTTAGTCTATCTGTGCTTCAGTCGCCTTATCTGAAAACGGGGAAGAATAGTAACTAACTACCTCACAGAGTTTTGAGTATTAATGGACTAAAGCACATAAAGCATTCAGAATAGTACCCGGCACCTAAGTAGAACTGTGCTCGCTATTTAATATTTAGCTTCCCAGTAAATTGTGATAGGGCAGGGCTGCCTTTGTTCACCTCTCTACTCAGCCTCAGACCCTTAGTAAATATTTGTGGGATGAAGGGATTCCTTGGGATGCTGGCAGAGGGAGTTACCATCTCTTTCTCTGTCTCCACTGTCAGAGGATGGTAGGAACAAGACACATAACTGTCTTGGAGGAAGAGAAGCAGGCTGGGCACGTTCCTGACCTGCCTGGGCACCTGTACCCCCAAGTCTAGAGGCCAGCCCCCACTGGGCAGGGCGGGAGCTCAGCCAACTGCTGCTGTTCAGTCTTGATTACAGCAGGACGCCCACCGGGAGTCAGGCTTCCATTGTCAGCAGGCTAACTCGCCTGCCTAGAGAAGGCAGCTGAGAGGCTGAGAGGTGTCCCAGCCTCCCAAGCCTCCTCCCCCAGGGGGGTGGGTGGAGCAAAGCTCTCCAGGAGGGCTCCTCTCCTCTCCTTACCCAACAGTCCTTGGAGCTGGTTTGAGAACCAGACTGCCCAGTAGGGGTGATTAAGGGAATAGGAGAGGAAAAGAATTAATAGATTGCCTGGGAGAAGGGCAGAGGGGCCGAAGGAAAAGGGTGAGGTGACTGAATATCATGCCCCACCCCTCCCCCGGGCAACAGGAAGTAAGGCGCTGGGGAGTAAGGCCACTTCCTATCTTGAAGCACAGGGGTAAGAGCCTGGTTCCAAGTGCCCATGTGAGGCAGGGCAGTGAGACTGTACACACAGGGATGACAGTAAATCATCCACCTTAAAGGCGTAAGTGCAGGCTAGCCTGCACTCCAGTAACAAGGCCTGCATACTGGTTAATCATCAATGTGTCCTGCCTGAGCCCTCAAGGAAGCTTGGTTCCTGACCTCCAGATGCTGAAACTTTTATTCATGATTGTAAGGCAGAGTGAGAAGATGGAGGGACATCTCACTTCTTCTCACGGAGTAAGCACAGATCAAGGCTTCTAAGGAGACCCCCTAGGGTATCCCAGGGGAAAACAGAAAAACAGGATCACAAACTTGACCAGTTCTCGAAAGAGGGTGAGGGAGGGCTCTACTACTTCGCTTCTCCTGCCCTCGCTGCTCTCAACAGCCTCTCTGACATGGCCTCAGAGGCGATTTGGAGACTACAAATGCCTTCATGTGCACACACAAACACACCCTGGCACACACCTTCCTTGATCCTCACTGCTGTTGCATCCACACAACTTCCAGCCACCGCAGGGCAGTTAGAGGGCAGGCAGTCAGTTCAGTCAGTTCACTCGCTCAGCCAGTGCGACTCTTTGCAACCCCATGAATTGCAGCACACACAAATACATATAAATAATAACCAGCTTGTCAGCTCCCTCTGTAACAGTATCTACCGCAACCCCATGGGGTCCAAGACTTGTGATATCCATTGCAGTTGGCTCCCTCCTCCACCACCCCCCACCTCCCTACCACTGCCATCCCCCCACCCCCCGCAGCTCCAGCCCTCAGTCCCCTACAGCACAGGAAAGGGTTCACCTAGAGGGGCCCCACTAGGTGAACCCTCTGTCATTCTGGTGATCTTTCTTTTGAAAGCTCTGAAAATTACACCAAGGACTGCCCCCTGACTGAGAGGCACTTCCATCCTAGTTTTGGAATGCAAGTTTAGAGTAGGTTTGCACATGCATGTTCAGTCGTATCTGACTCTTTGTGACCCCATGGATTGTAGCCCGCCAGTCCTCTGTCCATGGAATTTTCCAGGCAAGAATACTGGAGTCAGTTGCCATTTCGTACTCCAGGGGATCTTCCTGACCCAGGGATTGAACCCACATCTCTTGTGTCTCCTGCCTTGGCAGGTGGATTCTTACCATTGCCCCATAAAGGTACTCACTCTTGAGCTGAGGAAAATGGAGCAGTTCAAAGTGATAGTTTCTTCTTATTGAAGTATGGTTGATTTATAGTGATATATGAGTGTCAAGTAAACAGCAAAGTTTTATATTTTTTTCTGATTCAGTTTTATATATTTTTTCTTGTTATTTTCCATTATAGATTATTCAGTTCAATTCAGTTCAGTCGCTCAGTCGTGTCCGACTCTTTGTGACCCCATGAATTATGATAGGGAAATTCACCCCATGAATTGTGATAGGGCCGTCCAGCCATCTCATCCTCTGTTGTCCCCTTCTCCTCCTGCCCCCAATCCCTCCCAGCATCAGAGTCTTTTCCAATGAGTCAACTCTTTGCATGAGGGGGCCAGAGTATTGGAGATTTAGCTTTAGCATCATTCCTTCCAAAGAACACCCAGGGCTGATCTCCTTCAGAATGGACTGGTTGGATCTCCTTGCAGTCCATGGGACTCTCAAGAGTCTTCTCCAATACCGCAGTTCAAAAGCATCAATTCTTCGGCACTCAGCTTTCTTCACAGTTCAACTCTCACATCCATACGTGACCACTGGAAAAACCATAGCCTTGACTAGACGGACCATGATTGGCAAAGTAATGTCTCTGCTTTTGAATATGGTATCTAGGTTGGTCATAACTTTCCTCCCAAGGAGTAAGCATCTTTTAATTTCATGGTTGCAGTCACCATCTACAGTGATTTTGGAGCCATCTGCACATCTGAGGTTATTGATATTTCTCCCGGCAATCTTGATTCCAGCTTGTGCATCTTCCAGCCCAGCGTTTCTCGTGATATACTCTGCATAGAAGTTAAATAAGCAGGATGACAATATACAACCTTGGCGTACTCCTTTTCCTATTTGGAACCAGTCTTGTTCCATGTCCAGTTCTAACTGTTGCTTCCTGACCTGCATATAGGTTTCTCAAGAAGCAGGTCAGGTGGTCTGGTATTCCCATCTCTTTCAGAATTTTCCACAGTTTATTGTGATCCACAGAGTCAAAGTCTTTGGCATAGTCAATAAAGCAGAAATAGATGTTTTTCTGGAACTCTTGCTTCTTCAGTGATCCAGCGGATGTTGGCAATTTAATCTCTGGTTCCTCTGCCTTTTCCAAAGCCAGCTTGAACATCTGGAAGTTCACAGTTCACGTATTGCTGAAGATACCAAATACTGTTCCCTGTGCTATGCAGTAAATCCTTGTTGCTTATCTATTTTATGTATAGTAGTTTGTATCTGTTAATCCCATACTCCTAATTTATCCCTTCTGCTCTTCCTTTCTCTTTTGGGAAACATAAATTTGTTTTCTATGTGTTTTCTCTGTGAGTCTGTTTCTGTTTTGTCAATAAATTCATTTGTGTTATTTTTTAGGTAATTTTTAGGTTATTTTTTTAGACAGATATCATAGGATATTTGTCTCTGACTTCACTTAGTATGATCATCTCTAGGTCCATCCATGTTGCTACAAATGGCAATGTTTCATTTTTTTTTAAGGTTGAGTAATATTGCATTGTCTATATATACCGCATCTTCTTAAACCAATCCTTAGTTGATGGGCATGAAAACGAAGTATTTAAAAGCAAGAGGGGCTTCCCAGGTGGTGCTAGTGGTAAAGAACCTGCTTGCCAATGTAGGAGACCAAAGCAAGAGGGATGACACTCTTGAAAACAAAGAATAATTACCTGCTTGTTAGGGGTTGTTGTAAAATAAATTTGAAGATAATTCACTGTTGTACTATAAGGGGTTTTAAATCCACAGAACCGTATGAGTTACATGGTCATGCCCCAGCAGCAGCTCAATATACTGGGGTTCCATGTAAGATTTTATTAAGAAAGAGTTCCTGGCTAAAAGAAGTCCCTGAAAGAAGTTTGAAACCCACTGGAGCTTCTGAGGTCCCCTCCAACTCTAAGATTCTACAATTAACTTTGGAGAATTAGGAATGATGAGGTCATGGCCTTTCTCCAAGGACTCTGAGAAATTTTATTATTTTGAGCCTTTTGAAACTAGTGAGAAGATGTGATAATAAGCATAGGTAACAATGAGAAAGACAAATGAAAACATTTAAGTAAGTAATTCCCAAACTAGGAGGGGATGTGGGATGCCCCTCTCCCCTGGAAGACACTTCAAATCAAAACTATGAACAGAAAAGTTGATATGACCCATCCTCAATGAGAACTACTCCCAACAAAGCCACTGACCTTGATGAGAGTGTTTTCCCATCCCCTCTATCACTGAGAGCTGAAAAAAGGGTTAAGAACCACAGACTAAATCAATGACTGCAATATTTCTTAATGGCAAAGCTGAGGTTATTTTAAGTGAGAGACTCAATTCCTTTTGGGCACAGGGGATGAGATTTTGGGGTGAAAGTCTAAGAATGTTTGAGGTGAGGGCTAAAGCATTTGATGTGAAGAACTGAGGTATTTGTAATACCTGTGGTCTGAGATACTGAGCTTGGAGCTCAGAATTTCAGGTGAGTTGTAGGAGTGAGTTTCAGGGAGTTATAATTGGAGTGAGGGGCTGAGGGGTGAGCAGGGAGGAAATGCCTTCTATTTTCCAGCTAGAGGGCTGGTTCTGAAAGGCAGTCAGATTCTGCCTTTGGATCCTGCAAGTCCAGATCAGGGCTCCCTTGGCCTCTCAGCCACTCTACCCTCCTTTATCCCCCATAGACTGTGCTCCTTGAAGACAGAGGGTATCAGATCTTTCTCCCTTGTATTCTCAACTCCTAGCACAAAGCCTCGCTTACACTAGGTGCTCAACAGGTATTGTGGAATGAATGAAGTACTGGGCAAGGGGCCGAGATAGTTGGGGTGAAGAGGGAGCACTGGTAGAAAGATGACAGGGTTGTCATCATAGGAACTGAGGTGAGGGGCTGGCGGCCTGCATCAGCAGGAATGGCTTGGGCACGTGGGGCCCCCTGGTGGGCAGACCTGAGGTGCACAGGGTGCTTGGAGGGAAAGACAGAAAAGCCAGAGAATAAAAATGACAGACCTCCAGTGCTTTGGCCACCTCTTGCGAAGACTTGACTCATTGGAAAAGACTCTGATGCTGGGAGGGGTTGGAGGCAGGAGAAGAAGGGGATGACAGAGGATGAGATGGCTGGGTGGCATCACGGACTCAATGGATGTGAGTCTGAGTGAACTCTGGGAGTTGGTGATGGACAGGGAGGCCTGGTGTGCTGCAATCCATGGGGTCGCAGAGTCGGATACAACTGTGCGACTGAACTGAACTGAATAGCACTTAGGGAGAGCTTGCTACACAGAAGACACAGGCACAAAGCACCCAGCAGGAGCTATTTCATTTAACCCCCATCACCACCCTGTGAGTGTAGGAGCCAGCAGCTCCATTTTACAGAAGAGGAAACTAAGTTTAGAAACGGAAAGCAGCTTGCCCGAGAGCAAATAGCTACTCTGTGGTAGAGCTGAGATAATGTGATTGAAGGAAGTAAATAGAAAGAAATGTGGGGTGGCATGGGGGTTCAGTTTGAATGTGCTCATACAACCTATGGGGGCTTCCCTGGTGGCTCAGCTGGTAAAGAATCTGCCTGCAATGCAGGAGACCTAGGTTCAAACCCTGGGTTGGGAAGATCCCCTGGAGAAGGGAACAGCTACCTACTCCAGTATTCTGGCCTGGAGAATTCCATAGACTGTTCAAAGAGTCAGACATGACTGAGCAACTTTCATATCCAACCTACAGGATCTAGATTGGATTCTTAAACCTAACCCACATTTATCCCAATGTAGACCTGGTCCTGAATCCAGGCACTTACTCATAGGGGACACTGATCCATCCATTCATTTCTTCATTTTATTAAGCACCTTTTCTCTTCCCTGGGTTTCCCGGTGGCTTAGATGGTCAAGGATCCGCCTGCAATGCAAGAGACCCAGGTTCGGTCCCTGGGTTGGGAAGATCCCCTACAGAGGGAATGCTTACCCACTCTAGTACTCTTGCCTGGAGAATTTCATGGACAGAGGAGCCTGGAGAGCTACAGTCCATGTAGTTGCAGAAAGTCAGACACAACTGAGCGATTGATTGACACTTTCACTTTTTCTCTTCTAGTCCCGGGGAAGCAGAAGAAACAATACCACAATACCACAAAACTCCTGCCCTCAGAGAACTTACGTCCTTGGGAGCAGGTGATGAAACTAGAAAGAGGTCATTTTAGATTGGAATTCTATAAAGAAAGTAAAGCAACGAATTGGAGAGGCAGGAATGGGGAGGGACTAGAAAACGCCTTTAGCTGAAGTTCTTAGCTCTGGCTGCCCTCGGAAAATGACTTGTAAGGGAGACCTAAATGATGATAAGGAGCTGGTCACTTCAAGATCTGGGATAAGACCATTCCTGGGGGAAGAAAGAGCAGTGATAGCTTGAGAAAAAATATTCAAGGGGTGGGAAGAAGGCTGGTGTGGTGGGAGGCGGAGTGGGCAAGTGGAGAAGAAGGAGGAAACTAGGACCCAGAGCCTTGTCAAAGCCCGCCGTCTGGTACAACTGCCCTAGTGCTCCTTCAACAAGGACGGGCTGCCTCTGTGCTCACAGAGGCACAAGACCCCAAACCCCAACTCAATGTGAGAGGATCCCTGATCAGAGATGGACATAAATTTG
This sequence comes from Nanger dama, assembly GCA_917880005.1. Classification (NCBI taxonomy): domain Eukaryota; kingdom Metazoa; phylum Chordata; class Mammalia; order Artiodactyla; family Bovidae; genus Nanger; species Nanger dama. Next base: position 15,929,123 of record CAKJTW010000028.1, on the reverse strand, counting down.
GGCCTGAAGCTGGAAATGATATTCCTTGCATACCATAAAGGAGGGTGGTGAGAAGAGCACAGGATGACCTCTCAGCACTCTAGGGCCTCTAGGAGTGGTGTGCAGAGGGGTTCTTGCATAAATAACCAGTGTTGTTACTCTGCTTCTTACAAAGCCATCTACTGACCCCAAGTTCTGGTGAAGGATAGTACAGCAAATATTTCACGATGCCAAGCAAGGAGAAAAGGCAACTCATGCTCAGAATATCCGAACTTCTTGATGGCTTTCAGGGAATGGTTTTTAAAGGCAACATTAGGGGTAAGGATTGCAGGATGTGTGATCAGCTCCACAACTCTGTTCTATTTGGTTGGTGGTAAGGTAACAGGTCATTTGAGTTAAATTCACCCATTCCAGTCCATTTTAGTTCGCCGATTCATAGAATGTTGACGTTCACTCTTGCCGTCTCCTGTTTGACCACTTCCAATTTACCTTGATTCATGGACCTAACATTCCAGGTTCCTATGCAATATTGCTCTTTTCAGCATCGGACCTTGCTTCTATCACTAGTCACATCCACAACTGGGTATCGTTTTTGCTTTGGCTCCATCCCTTCATTGTTTCTAGAATTAATTCTCCACTGATCTCCAGTAGCATATTGGGCACCTACTGATCTAGGGAAGCCTTACAAATAGCTGTAAAGAGAAGAGAGGCAAAAAGCAAAGGAGAAAAGGAAAGATATAGGCATCTGAATGAAGAGTTCCAAAGAATAGGAAGAAGAGATAAGAAAGCCTTCCTCAGTGATCAATGCAAAGAAATAGAGGAAAACAACAGATTGGGAAAGACTAGAGATCTCTTCAAGAAAATTAGAGATACCAAGGGAACATTTCATGCAAAGATGGGCTCAATAAAGGACAGAAATGGTATGGACCTAATAGAAGCAGAAGATATTAAGAAGAGGTGGCAAGAATACATGGAAGAACTGTACAAAAAGATCTTCACGACCCAGATAGTCATGATGATGTGATCACTAATCTAGAACCAGACATCTTGGAATGTGAAGTCAAGTGGGCCTTAGAAAGCATCACTACGAACAAAGCTAGTGGAGGTGATGGAATTTCAGTGGAGCTGTTTCAAATTCTGAAAGATGATGCTGTGAAAGTGCTGCACTCAATATGCCAGCAAATTTGGAAAACTCAGCAGTGGCCACAGGACTGGAGAAGGTCAGTTTTCATTCCAATTCCAAAGAAAGGCAATGCCAAAGAATGTTCAAACTACCACACAATTGCACTCATCTCACATGCTAGTAAAGTAATGCTCAAAATTCTCCAAGCCAGGCTTCAGCAATACGTGAACCGTGAACTTCCAGATGGTCAAGCTGGTTTTAGAAAAGGCAGAGGAACCAGAGATCAAATTGCCAACATCCGCTGGATTATCGAAAAAGCAAGAGAGTTCCAGAAAAATATCTATTTCTGCTTTATTGACTATGCCAAAGCCTTTGACTCTGTGGATCACAATAAACTGTGGAAAATTCTGAAAGAGATGGGAATACCAGACCACCTGACCTGCCTCTTGAGAAACCTGTATGCAGGTCAGGAAGCAACAGTTAGAACTGGACATGGAACAAGAGACTGGTTCCAAATAGGGAAAGGAGTACGTCAAGGCTGTATACTGTCACCCTGCTTATTTAACTTATATGCAGAGTACATCATGAGAAATGCTGGACTAGAAGAAACACAAGCTGGAATCAAGATTGCCGGGAGAAATATCAATAACCTCAGATATGCAGATAACACCACCCTTATGGCAGAAAGTGAAGAGGAGCTAAAAAGCCTCTTGATGAAAGTGAAAGAGGAAAGCGAAAAAGTTGGCTTAAAGCTTAACATTCAGAAAACGAAGATCATGGCATCTGGTCCCGTCACTTCATGGGAAATAGATGGAGAAACAGTGGAAACAGTGTCAGACTTTATTGTTTTAGGCTCCAGAATCACTGCAGATGGTGACTGCAGCCATGAAATTAGAAGACGCTTACTCCTTGGAAGAAAAGTTATGAGCAACCTAGATAGCATATTCAAAAGCAGAGACATTACTTTGCCGACTAAGGTCTGTCTAGTCAAGGCTATGGTTTTTCCTGTGGTCATGTATGGATGTGAGAGTTGGACTGTGAAGAAAGCTAAGTGCCAAAGAATTGATGCTTTTGAACTGTGGTGTTGGAGAAGACTCTTGAGAGTCCCATGGACTGCAAGGAGATCCAACCAGTCCATTCTGAAGGAGATCAGCCCTGAAAGTTATGACCAACCTAGATAGCATATTCAAAAGCAGAGACATTACTTCGCCAACAAAGGTCCATCTAGTCAAGGCTATGGTTTTTCCGAAGAATTGATGTTTTTGGACTGTGGTGTTGGAGAAGACTCTTGAGAGTCCCATGGACTGCAAGGAGATCCAACCAGTCCATTCTAAAGGAGATCAGCCCTGGGATTTCTTTGGAAGGAATGATGCTAAAGCTGAAACTCCAGTACGTTGGCCACCTCATGAGAAGAGCTGACTCATTGGAAAAGACTCTGATGCTGGGAGGGATTGGGGGCAGGAGGAGAAGGGGACGAAAGAGGATGAGATGGCTGGATGGCATCACTGACTTGATGGATGTGAGTTTGAGTGAACTCCAGGAGATGGTGATGGACAGGGAGGCCTGGTGTGCTGAGATTCATGGGGTCGCAAGGAGTCGGACACGACTGAGCAACTGAACTGGACTGAAGGTAACAGGGTGATGTTTTGGGAATCTCTGTCATTAACTTTCTGGTTCCAACCAGTCTGGGGTCTAGAGCTTGTGGTCAGAGTATAGTCACCATCCTCCACCTGGGTCAGGGTGGGGGATAGTTTCTGCAGAACAAGTCAAAGATATGCGTCAGATTGTTATCTATATCTCTTCTGGAGGATCCAGGAGTCCTGTGATTATTCTAATCATTAACTGCTCAAATCTGCTCTGTGAAATTTCAGGAAGGCCTAGGAGACTAAAGCTTTTTCTATAAACAAGATATGGGTAGACACAGAGAGTCTCTTGTACCCAGGAAGGCTCTAGAGTCTTGTTCAGTTTCAACATCCCCTCAGTCCGTTTAGATAACCATCTCCCCAGAATGGGTAAGCTTCAGTCCTAATTCTTCTAAGGGATAGAAAGATGGGCCAGAAATAGTTCCTGCCTTAAAGGAGCTTTGTTCACTGGGGACAAGAAGATAAGCATGGTAATAGAAGGACAATATGAAAGATTAGTACCCCAGTACAAAGGGCTGCCTGAATCACATTTCCCCTCCTCTGCCTATCCTCCATTTCTCTGCTCAGTTGTCACTTTCTCAGAGTGGCTTTCCCTGGCCTCTTGACCAGATCAAATCTCTATCATGACAGCCCCTCAAAGTCCATACACTCCTCCTTCAAAGCGCTTGTCCCAAGTGTGATCTCACATTTGTCGGTATGATTATACCTCTTTTGTGTAGGATGTTTATGTTCATCCTGGTATCCTCCATGTCTAAAGCACCTGGGATGTAGTAGGTACTCAGTAAATGCAAAGAAGATAAAAGCAAAGTACTATGGGACTTTGGGGCTTCCCAGGTGGTGCTGAAAGTGAAAGTGAAGTCACTCAGTCGTGTCCGACTCTTTGTGACCCCATGGACTGTAGCCTATCAGGTTCCTCCATCCATGGGATTTTCCAGGCAAGAGTGCTGGAGTGGATTGCCATTTCCTTCTCCAGGGGATCGTCCCTACCCAGGAATAGAACCCGGTCTCCCACATTGCAGGCAGACGGCTTTACCATCTGAGCCACCAGGAAGCCCCACTCAGGTGGTGCTAGTGGTAAAGAAACCCCCTGCCAATGCAGGTGATGCAAGAGATGTGGGTTCAGTCTCTGGGTGAGTAAGATCCCCTGGAGGAGGTCATGGCAACCCACTCCAGTATTCTTGCCTGGAGAATCTCATTGACAATGGAGTCTGGAGGGCTCCATTGGGTCACAAAGAGTCAAAAATGACTGAAACTCACATGCATGCATGGGATTTTTAAAGGGAAATAATCAGATCAGTTGGAACAATCGGAAAAGACTTAATGGAAGAGACAGAAGAAGGAAAGGATGTTGGCAGATGGGGGTGGAGATAGGAGGGCATTGCTGGCAGGGAAGAGAATGCAGGGAGTTCCCCGGTGGCCTAAACGTTAGTTTTCTGGCTTTCACTGCCACGGCCCAGCTTCAAGGGTTCAATCCCTGGTCAGAGAACTGAGGAGATAAAAGAAGAGAATTCGAATCAGGTCTTGAGATACGGAGGGCCTGGAAGAGGTTTGGGTGACTGACTGTGTGGTCAGGGGAGGGCATGAAAAGGAGAGGAACAGGAACCAGCCAGATGAAAATAGTGTCTGGCTGGGGATATGCTTACAGGTCAGGCAGGGATGGCCTCAGGAAGGACCAGTGTCCAACTTTCTGGACTCCAGAGCAGGTCCCAAGGCTCTTAGATTCCAGTCCTGAGTTACAGATGATCACACATCAGATATTCCCACTTGAATGTCCTGCTGGACCCCCAGATACAACATAGATGGTTGGTCTATGGTTCTGATATGGTCCATTTTCTTGGTAGTGGTGCCATTTTGTATACTCTTGACTGTGAGTCTGAGGATGGAGAACTTGGAGATCCTGGGGGCAGAGAGGTATGGAAGTTGGACCTCTACCCCAAAGGGCAGTGATTCTGCTTGTCCACTAGAGGCCGCAGTAGGCCTGGGTTTTAGAGAGCCAACAGGGCTGTGGCTTGCTCAGTCAACCCCACCCGCAGGAGTCATTTCCAACAGCAAGTCTGTTCTAGAACCCAAGGCCACAGAGATGGCCTATCAGTGTCTCTGGCTTCAGTTTCTTCTGATAGGTCATCAGATTCCCAGACCTGGGACAAGTTAGCCCCATAAAAAGCTGCTGATGGCAGCTAGAGAGCAGGAGAAGCACCAAGTAGTTCCAGATGCCCCTGAATTAGCCAAAGCAAGGAATGTATATGGAGCGACCTACTGAGTTCTTGCCCAGTACCAGGCAGTGTCTCAGACTCGATCTACCTCGGTGAACGAGACAGACTCTGTTCCTGCCTTCCCTGCTCTTATGATCTAAGGAGACAATTAAACATAAAATCTAAAAATAAGCTGCGATCATGGTTTAAATTCCAGGATTAGTTTTCCCTGCATCTTCAGTTCACTGTGGACCAACCTATGTGATATCTACCTAATCTAGAGAAAGGAAATAAAGGCAAGAAACAGAGAAAAGAACCTTTGCCTGTATTTGGAGAATCGCTGCAGGGCCCCCTCCTCTCTTGAGGTGGAAGTGTTCCCAGTGGCTCCTAGCACATCTGAGGGTGTCTGGGGGCAAGAAAGTTCCAGGGCACATCACCACAGCCTTTCTGGTCTCCTTTCTCCAAGCACCCTAGGAGCTTTGCTTGGAAAGGGAAGTAGATTCCCCAGATTTTGGAGTGTGACCCAGACTTCTGGCTTTCTCATTGCTTTCTCTTTACCTCTTTCTTTTCTTTGTTCCTGGTCCTCAGGTTATCAGCAAATCAGTATATTTACCAGATGAATAGTATGTTCAGGGCACCTTTTTTGTTGTTGTTGTTGTTTTTTAAACCAGGAAACATGAGATTAAGGAAATGGCAACAGAGTTGAGTAGATAACTAGAGAGAGGGGTAGAGATAGACACCCAGGCAATGTAGCATTTTGATAAGGGCATATTGGTAGCTGCGGGCAGTCATTGTCAGGGTTGATCCCTGGGGGTGGGGAGTTTTCCTTCGTGGACAAAGTGACCAGGCTAAGGACAAGACCTCACTCTGCCCAGTGGTGGGGTTTCTCTGGAAAAGGCATCCTTAGAGAAAAGGAAAAAGGGTGAAACATTCCCCACACCCCAGCTGTTCATTCCGCTGTGCATGGACAAGGGCTCAGAGGCCCATGTGCTCAACATTCCTGAGAAGCAGCTTCTGAGTCAGAGTCCCAGAAACAGCTGAGGCAGCTTCAGGCTAGAGTCTTGGCTCTCTTTTCCCCTTTTCTGTCCAAAAGCAACTCCCTCCCTAGCTATTTGGATGTGACCAGAAACCCAAGCAGGGAGCTGGTTAGAAGCCTGGCTCAGCCAGTCTGTAAAATGCATTCGGTCCCCACATCCCCTCCTGGGCGGCAGCCCTCTGGTTAAAGCATGTTCCCAATGCCACCTGTGCCAGGAAATCCAGGGATGAGGGAGACTCATCCTTTGCCTGTAAGTTGCAGCTCCCAATGTGGCCATTGTTGGTGTGCCCTCCAGAAAGGGGGGCCTTAACTGGGAACTGGCTTAAGACAGCAGTGTTCCCTGGGGCAATCTGCCCGTGCCTCCTCACTGCCTGGGCATGGGGCCCAAGACATGCCAGGGCGATGCCAGAGAGCTGACTCAGGGGGGCGGCATGAGGGGAGAGAAAAACCCTTTGACCCCGCCAGCTAAGAGAGACGATGGAGCTGCCCTGATGCCTGTTGTGACCACCCTGTGGTGCCAGACCACCCACAGGACGTGGGGCAGGTCCATTCCTCAGCCACTGATGCACTAGGCCCCACATTTCCTGGGGCCACCAACAGAAGGCCAAGGTTCCCCTTCTCTCTCTATACTCTCCTCTCTCTATAAAGACCTCTAGATGTACAGGTCTAGGTTCCCAAACTCCCTTCTGCAACTGATTCAGGCAACTCATTGTCACTTTGTTGACTATGACCTTGGGCAAGTCACTTACTTTGGTGAATCCTAGACTCCTTATATTTAAGGTGGGACAAATCATACCTGCCTGCCTCAAGGGACTGCAGTAAGGATTAAATGAGATCACATCCGTGAAGGTAACGTAAACTGTGAAGCACATTTATAGCGTATTATTGTTGTTATGGTTATTCCTGTGATGGCCATTAGAGCCACTGGGCCCTGAATCTGAGAGTCTTCCTCTTTGCTCTTTTGTTGGACAAGTTGCTCAGAAGCCAGTGCTGACACCTAACCGAGTCCTGAGCCCAAGAAGCGTTGAGCTCTTCTGCCTGGCGCTGTGTTGCCAGCTCAGGGATGCAGCTCCCACTATCCCAGCTCTGTTAAACCGGTTCTTTCCCTTCTAATCAGACTCCCTCAGTCCAGTTTGCTTGCAGTGATGACAAAGGGACTTAAAATAGCACAGGTTCTGCAAACACTGCTGGAGACGGCTTGGCGTAAGGTGGTGCCTGTCACCCGTGGACCTGTCTGGGCATCTCAGCCAGGCACAGCCCTCTGCCCTCCAGGGCCTGGTGTGTCTTCCTCTGTGCGGCACCAGGATGACAGTGCCTCCAGTCAGCATTTTGGGTGCCTCAACTGGATGACTATCAGAAAGCTGGCTGGGTGCGAAGTGCCAAAAGAAGGGGCTCTCGGCTTCCTGCATGAGCTCCTCACACACAGTCGCAGGACCACTCCTTGCACGGGAGGCCAGGTGAGCTGGGCCAAGATGGTGCAGAGCAGCAGCTGTCTCGTGGCTCTGGGGTGGATTACTGACTGGGAACCAGGAGAGTGTGATTCTGAGGACCCTGGAGCTGGCAGGCTCGGGCTTGTCACTCTTGCTGCAGAACCAGTTTGGTGTAGGCGGCTGCTGGGCCTGCTGTGCAGCTCTGAGACTTCCCATGGAGCCTTCATGTGATTTACCCTGATGGGAGTGGTGGCTGCGGGCACATTCAAATGAGGAAGCACACTTCAGGGAGCTGGGGGTAGGAGCTGCCATTCCAGCTGCCGCAGCACTGCCCAACCCCCTCTAATGCCCCGTATTTTAAGCAGTCACTGCCACCTGCCTTGGGTTTCCACCCTTAGGAACTTTCTCACTCAACTCTTTTCTTAAACATCCTTTAGCAAACATGTTCCCTTTCCTGGGTGATTGATGAAGTCTTAGCTTACATCAGGAATCCCAAACTGATGGTTTGTTGGCTAAAGCCAACCCTTAAACCTGTTTTTGTTGACATGCACAATTCTAACTGGGAAGTTTTAACATAAAGAAAAACCTGCATTTAAAATCTTTCTTAACATTTTGTGTCCTTGGTTTCTTCCAGAGGCAGACCCTGAGACAAGGCTTCAGTTGCAAGTAGTTAATTTTGGAAAGTAATCCTGGGAAAGTCCCGTCATGGAGTGGAGAAGTGGGACAGAGGAAGGAAGGGATCCAGGGCAAGTTTTCAAGGAAATTACCATATGGGCATCTGGAGCTTACTTCTTCCTGGGGAACTCAGGGAAACAGTGTAGAACATGTGTCTCAAAGTTATCTCAACTGAGGGGCAAGGGCATAGTATATTTATCCTCTGCACCCATCAGTCATTCATTGGTTGGGAGCTGCTACTGTGTCGGGAGGTGGGGTACTGGTGGTGGTAATTCCTGGGGAACATCCAGCCTGCTCTACAGTAGGGAAGTGGAAGTAAAAGTAAAGCCGCTCAGCCGTGTCCAGCTCTCTGAGCCCTCCATGGGCTGTTCCTCCATCCATGGAATTCCAGGCAAGAATACTGGAGTGGGTTGCCATTTCCTTCTCGAGGGATCAAACTCGGGTCTCCCTCATTGCAAGCAGATGCTTTTACCCTCCGAGCCGTAGTCCAGGAGTGGGCTCCAAAGGCCAGAGGAAGCTGAAACTGACAACTGCTTCAAAAGGGAAGATCTAGCAAAACTGGTCCTCAGTTCCCACTTGGCAACAATTCGTGGTAGCTGAATAGCAGTTGCTTCCTTTAAAGGAGACAAGAAGTCTCCAAGTCTGCCAGAGTCTCTACTCCCCGCCCAACCCCAACGTCCTACCCTCAGCCTGCTTTACTCTTTGCATTACCTGCTTAGCTTTAGTTTTTGTGTTTGTGACCTCTGGTTTATGTCTCTGTGTGGGCTGTGAATCCCACTGTCTCTGTTTCCAGAGGGAAGCTTCCCACAGGGCAGCTAGCCCAGTGATTGCAACAGACACTGACTGATTACTTCTGTTTCTGTAGCCCTGTACTCTGAATTGTTAACTTCTCTGTGCTGAGTCTTAGACTACCTTACCTCCATGTACATGCTGATTCAGAGCATGTGAAATAGACCCTCACTTTGGGGACTGACTTGAGGAGGCCCTTGGTTTTCTCTTCAACATCTCCAACCTGATTGGCTTTCATCTGCCTCAGGTCAGTTCCTCTGCCTGGAAAGTTCTTTTTACTCTTTAAGATAGGCTAACTCATATTCACCCTTTTATGACTTACCTCACTTCCTCAGTGAAGCCTTCCAAATCATTCATCCCTCCACCCCTTACTAGGTTATGTCCTCCACCATACATTCTTATAATGCACTGTGTTGCTCTTTAACATGTTTACAATAGTTACATGCAAGTGAAATTGGCTCAGTTGTGTCTGACTCTTTGCAACCCCATGGACTATAGCCTGCCAGGCTCCTCTGTCCATGGAATTCTCCAGACCAGAATACTCCAGCCATTCCCTTCTCCAGGGGATGCTCCCAACCCAGGGATCGAACCCAGGTCTCCCATATTGCAGGGGGATTCTTTACTGCCATCAGGGAAGCCTGCTTACATACATACTTATTGGAAAATTTGTATTTACACTGGAGTCCCATCGTTCATGCAGTTAACTTATATAAACCCAACTATAAATACTCAGCTAAAAGAGCCAGAAACAAAGAAATTACTTTATTTAAAGTCACTTTCCATCATTAAAACCAGATCTTGGCACCTACTGCCCCAGGATCATGAGCAAAGTGCAAAGAGAAATAGATGTTATTGCTTGACTTTTGTGCTTCTAAATGTCAAGGTTCTGGTGAAATTAAGGGATCTTCAGGAATAATTTTGCAATCTTTGACTCATAAACTTATTTTAGAATCTATTACCACCCCACAAACACATAGAAGATGGAAATCCATTGTACTATCTGTCTCTCCTTCTAGATTGAATTTCCATGAGGACAGACAAGATGCTTGTCTCCATCACTGCTGGGCCCTCGAGTCTAGCAAAATGCTTAACATGCATCAAGTATTCAATAAACCTTTGTTGGATGGATGGTGGAATGATGGGTAATAGATGGATGTGTTAGGTAGGTAGAATAGGGAAATGGAGTCCAAAATGGCAGTGGCAAAAAAACCAAGGAAGGTCAAAGGAAGATCCGAGGACCAGAAGTGAAGACTTCAGGCAGAACAGACAGCACTCCTGGCTAAGCCCAATTTGCATAGGGCAGGCCCAGGTGGAGGCAAAAACATAAAAAAGGAAGAGCCAAAGTGCGCTCTATCTTCTTTCTCTCCCCGTGTGCATGCGCGCTCCCTCTCTCTCCCTCTCTCTCTCCTCTCTCTCTCTCTCCCTCTCTCTCTCCCTCTCTCTCTCCCTCTCTCTCTCCCTCTCTCTCTCCCTCTCTCTCTCCTCTCTCTCTCCCTCTCTCTCTCCCTCTCTCTCTCCCCCCCTCCCCCCCTCCCACGTGCTCCTCCACTCTCTTCCCTTCAAATCTTTGGGTTGGCATGCCCTCACGCTTTGAGGATGGATTCTCCTGCTATCTTCTAAATAAAATAGAGCTGTAACACTGATTTGCCTAAGAGCTATAACACGGTTTGTCCAAGACCTGAGAGCTGTGAGGCGCCGAGGGCTCTAATGTCCGTTGCTCCACATCTTTGTTGTAATGAGACAAAGAACCGGGGGAACATACACTTGCGTGACAGATGGATGATGGAGGAAGGATGATCAGAACTTCAAGGACGAGAGCTGTAGGAAATGCACCTGGAAATAGGCTGAAACTTAATGTGATGTAACGATCTACCTGCTTGGGAGGAGAATTGATGAAGGCATTGACATGGCTGAACTACTGCAATTGAACGGTCTCCCTAAAGGCCTGCACTTCTGCAGTAAATCTCACACTCTACTTTCCCCCAAACCAAGATTTCTGGATTAGAGCCTTATCCCAGACAGCTCAGCCACCTGTGAGTCACTGCACAACACTGCTGGAGCCCTTAGGGCTCAGACAGTGCATACCATCCGGCGGCATGGATTCCTAGGCCAAATAAAAATTTCCACATAACCCCCTACTGTGACCCTGCTCATGACTCCCTTCCTACCCTAACCCAGAACTTTGCTTTGACCCGATTCCAGCCCTGATCTTGATCCCAGTTGTTTTTACAGCCCTAATGCCAGTCCTGACCTTGACTCTCATCTTGACCCTAACCTTGGCCCAGACACATCCTTGCTTCTGATCTTGAATATATTATCATATTATACGTCTATGCTCTTTTGGCTTTATTTATAGAACTTTTATACAGATTATTTAATTTGATGTTTACAACTCTATGTAATCATCTCTATTTCACCAATGAGAAAACTGAGACTCTGAAAAATGCCCAAGGTCACACAGCTAGTAAACCAGGGAACCCAGATGCAATTCCAGTCTTCCTGCTCTCAATTCAGGGCTATTGGAGTGTGGGTTACTGAAGTTCCACATATGGTCTCCATTGTGGCAAAGCAATCCTAGATAATCAAAGACTTCAGGGTACTAATAGTAGTGCTGATAATTATAATTACCTTAACTTACTGGGCAGTTTCTCTGTGACAAGTGAAAAACTCTCCATGTGGTTATCTTACTTAGTACGTACTACAAGGCTATGGAGTTCTGTAACCCCGTTTTACAAGTGAGGAAATCATGGTTTTTGGAGGTTAAGTAATTTGCTCAAGGTCACACAGCTAATGAGGGGCAAGACAGAATTTGAACCCAAGTCTTTCTGACCTTAAATGCAGTTCACGTCAACCTTTACAAAGAATTGAGATGGCAGCAAGGAGCCTGGGTCCTGCAACCATGTTCCCACCATACCTTTTGGGCTGCATTGCTAATTCCAGAGTGTTGTGTTTGATTACCAAAACTGTGTCAAAAATGAATCAAGCCTTGGTAGGACTGACTCACTGTGGTGTCTCTCAGCTCTACAAGGAGACAGGAAACCTCAGTGGGCCACAGCCAGCTGACCACTGCCTAGTGGATGAAGGTCCCAGAAGCATCCACCACAAGCCCTGTGGCGGTTAAACGTGGAAACTCACATGCCAAAGAAGCACCCAGACTTAAGAGCCGTTTTAAAAACCAGACCCGCCAACCCCCATTGCTTTCTCCATACTCAGCTCTACCCCCTCATAGGGCTCCATTTTGGCCAGCTTCTCCATATTTCATCTCTGCCTCCCACACCTTATCCATTTTCCTCATGGACAGATTGCTTTGTCTCTGTTCCAGTTCCCATGCCCATCTCAGCTCAAGACTCTGAACATCTGTGCTGCCACTTTTTCATGTTCTGCTGCTTTGTGTCTTATTCTCAGTGCCTTGTCGATCCCTGAGTCCTAAGGTCCCCCTTTTGGCAATTATTTTTTGTAAAATACACATAATGTAAAGTTTTCCATTTTTAACCACTTTTTACATTTCAGTGGTATTAAATACATTCAGTTTGTTGTGCAACCAACTGTTCATTTCAGAACTTTTTCATCATTTGAAACAGAAACTCTGTATCCATTAAACAATATTTCCTCCAAACACCTGGTAACCTCTATTTTTTTCTGTCTGTATGAATTTGCCTATTCTATGTACTTCATAGAAGTGGAGTCATACAGTATATAGCCTTTGTGTCTTGCTTATCTCACTAAAGAATGTTGTCAAAGTTCATGCGTGTCATCCCATGTGTCAGAATTTCATTCATTTTTAAGGCTACAAAATATTCCATTGCACGCCTATGCCACCTTTGGTTTATTCCTTCAGTGTCAATGCACAGCTGGGTTGCTTCAGCTTTTGGCCACCGTGAATAATGCCACTGTGAATATGAACTATGAACTGTGCTCAGTCGCTCAGTCGTGTCTGACTCTATATGAGTCCATGGACTGCAGCCCACCAGGCTCCTGTGTCTATGGGATTTTCCAGGTAAGAATACTGGAATGGGTTGCCATTTCCTTCTCCAGGGGAACTTCCCCACCCGGGGATCCAGCCTGGGTCTCCTACATTGCAGGTGGATTCTTTACCATCTGAGCCACGAGGGAAGTCCATGAACGTGGCTGAGCAAGTATTCTGTTTCAGTTCCTGCTTTCAATTCTTTTGGGTATATACCTAAGAGTGGAATTGCTCGATCATGCGGTAATTCTATGTTTAATTTTTTGAGGACTTGCCAAACTGTTTTCCGCAGTGTCTACATCATTTTACTTTCCTACCAGCAATGCACAAGCGTCCTAATTTTTTCCACATCCTCACCAACACTTGTCATTTTCCACTATTTTGATTAAAACCATCCTAATGGATGTGAAGTGGTATGTGAGATCCCTTTGGACCACAGCACTCCACAAGTCCAAGTGTTCCAGATTCCCAAGGTCTGCTTTGCTCCCTGGGGCTCCCACGAGGCTCCCTGGCTCTGAGAATGGTCTTTCCAGCCAACACACTTCTTTCTTTCCATGCCCTCTGGCCTCTCTTCCGGGCTCTGACAAGATGCTGCCCTTGTCTCTGCCTTTTGCTTACCGAGAGTTGGACCCAGAAGTAGCACAGATTTTGGGAAGAATACAAATTAGATTTCTTTAAGCCCTACAGTCTTCTGAGCTGCTTTTTCCGTGTTAGCTTCCAGACCAGAGACAACTGTGCTGGCTCCACGCGACTGACTTTATGACTTTGACCTGTCACTGACCTCAGCGCTAGAACACCACCCAGCTGCCTCAAGCAAAACTGTTTACTGGTCTTACCAGGACCTAAGGGAATGACTTACATTCTAGCTACACCCTGGGGGGCTAGCTAAATCAGGACTTCCCTGAGCCCCTTCCCTTGCTGAGGCTCATATTTGGTGGTTTAGGGCTTCAAGATAGATCCTGGGTGTGGTGATTCACCTCCTCACGAGCCTCATGACTCCTTGAGGGGAACTTGGAGACCTGGAATTTTGGTTATGATTCCCTGTTCGTATTCCCAGAACCCAAACTCTCTGGGGGCAACATTTGTTTATATTGTTTAATGCTTACATCCTCTCCATAGACTTCTGATGTCAAGGGCATGGGTGTGTCAAACCTGCCCCCTGTCCTCAGGCTTTGCTTCAGCCCAGACCTCACCCCCTTCACTTAAATTCTTTTCTTTCAGCCACTTTCTTCCATGGAAGCAGGTGGAAAAGACATCCTTCTGCTTTCACAAAATAGGAAACAGAGGCCCATGGAGGAAAGTGAGTCACCCAGGTTCAAAGGTGGATTCAGCGCCTGAGATGGGAATGGAACTCCATTCTCTGGCTCTGAAACCACAGCTCTCAGCACGGCAGTCAGCCGCTTCCTTAAGAGGAAGCTCTCAGCTCATGCTTGGAGACATGGCCTTTGTACTTGACAGGTGCCTCTCGGATTGGACAGTGGGACTCTCTGCCTTCAGTTGAAACTATTATTGAAACTATTGTTCTAGCCTTCAAATATGGATTTCATGGTTCAGCCCTTTAAAGGAACTTTCTAAAGATCTTTACAAAGTAAAACATATGACCCTGCAAGTTTGGAAAAACAAAAGTCCCTAATGAATATGAACAATGACAGCTATACACGAGTCTGGGTCCCGTTTCCTCCTTGAATTCTCACTTCCCCTTGGTGTCCTCCTATTTCAGTTCTTACTCCCCCTCTTCACCCAACACTGGGGGTTTATCATTTCCCATTCCCTCCAGCCCAAGCTGAGACAAAATGCAAGTTACTTTCTTAACTTCATTTATTTTCATTGAGACCAGTGAGAATTTTCAGCTTTACTAAAAATCTTATACACATCCTTGTTCAAGAACTTACAGTGCTTTCCTGGAGTCTGTGTTATTAAGTATAGACTTCTATTTGGCTTTTAAGACTTTTTATAATCTGACTTCACCCTACCTATCTGTACGTGGTTCTCACTGCTCTTCGATGTAAATGCTCCTTAATTGGGCAAGATTTATCACTGCTTATGTACACGTGTATACACATACATACACACACAGAGTTAAACACATACAAAGTGTACTCTCCATAATATATACAATGTTTATTTAAGCTCCTGTCTTGATTAGAACTTCTTTTTCCTGTCTTCTACCAATCCTAACGTGACTCATCCTTTACGATTTGTTCAGGTCCAGGAAATCTCTAATTTCAGTGTCTCTGTTCTCTAGGTTTTTACTTCACTTATGGTCAGTGTACATAATGTTTAATTTAACAGTTTTTTAAAACATTGTGGTTAAAACCAAACAAAACACACAACACAGGGACTTTCCTGGTGGTCCAGTGGCTAAGACTCTGTGCTCCCAATGCAAGGGGCTGGGATTTGATCCCTGGTCAGGAACTAGATTTTACATGCTGTATCTGAGAGCCCACATGTTGCAATTAAAGACCCTGCTTGCCACAACTAAAGATCTCATGTGCCACAATTAACTTTATTTGGCACAACGAAACAAATAAATAAATAATTTAAAAAACCTCATAGAACTTATCATCTTAATTCTTTTTGAGTGTACAGTTCAGTAGTGTTAAGTATATTTGCTTTACTGTGCAATAGCTCTCTTGAACCTCTTCATGTTGCAATATTAATCTCTATGTTTTAAGCTCTAAGACAGAGAGGGCCCCAGTAAATAAAATCAGAAGTGAAAGAGAAGTTACAGTTGACCCAGAAATATAAAGGGTCATAAGAAATTACTGTGAAAAATTATACACCACAAAATTGGACAACCAAGAAGAAGTGGATAAACTCCTAGAAACATACAATCTCCAAGACTGAATCAGAAAAAAATAGAAAATATGAGCAGACTGATTACCAATAATAACATTATATCAGTGATCAAAAACCAAACAAAAGTCCAAGGCCAGATGGCTTCTCAGGTGAATCTCACAAAACATTTATAGAGAAGTTAACACTTACCCTTCTCAAACTATTCGGAGAAGTTGGTAGGAAAGCCATACTTCTGAACTCATTCTGTGATGCTAACATCATCTTGATATCAAAACCAGGCAGAGACACCAAATAAAAAAGAAAATTTCAGGCTAATATCACTGATGAACATATATGCAAAAATTTTCAACAATATATTAACAAACTGAATACAATAAAGCATTAAAAGGATCATACTCCCCTATGCCAGGTACACAAGGATGGTTCAATATGCACAGATGAAATGATGTGATATGCTACATTAACAAAATGAAGAATCGAGATCATATAAGGATCACAGTATATGCAGAAAAAGCTTTTGACAAAATTCAATGTACATTTGTGATAAAACTATTTAAAAAGATGGTACAGAAGGAACATACCTCAACACAATAAAGGCTGTATATAACAGAACCATAGCAAATATCATATTCAATGATAAAAAGCAGAAAGCATTTCCTCTAAGTTTGGGAACAAGACAAAATGATACTGTTAGTCCTAGCCACAGTAAACAGACAAGAAACAGAAATAAAAGGCATCCAAATTGGAAAAGAAGACGTAAAACTGTCACTATTTGCAGATGACATGATACAACATACAGAAAATCCTAAAGGCTACTCCAAAAGCTATTAAAAAATGAATTTAGTACACTTGCAGGATACAAAATTAATATATAGAAACCTCTTGCATTTTGAGACACTAATAACAAACTATCAGAAAGATAAATTAAGGAAATAATACCATTTATAATTGCATCAAAAGAATAAAATACCTGGGAACAAATCTAACCAAGGGGGTGAAAGATCTGTACTCTGAAAACCATAACACATGGGTGAAAGAAGTTAAAACTGGCACAGACCATTGGAATGATATACTATGCTCATAGACTGAAAGAATTAATACTATTAAAATGTCCAAACTACCCAAGGAAATCTACAGATTCAAAGCAATCCCTACCAAAATATCAAAAATATTTTTCACCAAACTAGAATAAATAATCCTAAAATTTTTATGGAAACATAGAAGACCCCAATTAGCCAAAGCAATCTTAAAAAGAACAAAGCTGAGCATATCAGTCCCTGGTTTCAAACTATACTACTAATACAGTAATCAAAACAAGATGGCACTGGCACAAAACAAAACACATTGATCAATGGAATAGAGATCCCAGAAATAAGCTTATTCTTATATGGTCAGTTAATATACAACAAAGGAAGCATGGGCTTCCCAGATGGCCCATGGTACAGAAACCACCATGGTAAAGAACCTGCCTGCAATTCGGGAGACCCAGGTTCAATCCCAGGAAGATCCCCTGGAGAGGGAAATGGCAACCCACTCCAGTATTCTTGCCTGGAGAATCTCATGGACAGGAGCCTGGCAGGCTACAGTCCACAGCGTCGAAAAGAGTCAGACATGACTGAATCGACTCAGCATGTAAAGGAGGCAAGAATATACAGCCTCTTCAATAAATGGAGTTGGGAAAATTGGACAGCTACTTGCAAAAGAATAAAACTAAACCACTTTCTCAAGCCCTATACAAAAATAAACTCAAAATACATTAAAGATTTAAATGCAAGACCTAAAACTATAAAACTTCTAGAAGAAAACATAGAGAGTATACTCTTCAAGAAAAGTCTTATCAATATTTTTTGGATCTGTCTCTTCGAGGAAGAAATACAAAGCAAATGGGACTACTTCAAACAAAAAGCTTTGTACAGTGAAAGAAACCACCAAAAAATGAAAAGACTGCCTACTGAATGGGAAGCTGCTGCTGCCAAGTTGCTTCGGTTGTGTCCAACTCTGTGCGACCCCATAGATGGCAGCCCACCAGGCTCCCCGTCCCTGGGATTCTCCAGGCAAGAACAGGGGGGCCCCTTCCCCTCCCCCCACGGAGGGGGGGGGGGGGGGGGAGGGGGCCCCCCCGTCATGTCCAACTTTCATAACCCCATGGACTGCAGCCTACCAGGCTCCTCCATCCATAGGATTTTCCAGGCAAGAGTACTGGAGTGGGTTGCCATTGCTTTCTCCGACGGAATGGGAAGAGATATTTGCAAATAATATATCTGATCAGGAGTTAATATCCAAAATATATAAAAAACTCACACAACTCAGTATTTTTTTAAAAGGTCAAATAATTCAATTTAAAAATTGGCAAAATGTCTATTGACCTAAATAGACATTTTTCCAAAGATGACATACAGATGGTCAACAGACACATAAAAAGATGCACAACAGCACTATCAGGGAAGTGAAAATCAAAACCACGAGATACTACCCGATACCCGTCAGAATGACCTAACAAGAAAACAATAAATAACAAGTATTGGCGAGGATGCAGAGAAAAGGGAATCCTCAGGTATTGTTAGTGGGACTGTAAACTGGTTAGCCATTATGGAAAATGGTATGCATGCTCTTCAAAAAAAGAAAGAAAGAAAAAGAAGCTACTATACAATTTTACTTCCAAATATTTACATGAAGAAAACAAAAGCACAAATTCAAAAAGATACTTGCACACTATGTTCATCGCAGCATTATTTACAATAGCCAAGATATGGAAGGAATCTAAGTCCATATCAGTAGATGAATGGATAAAGAAGATGTGGAGTATTTATACAATGAGATATTACTTAGCCATTAAAAAACCTCACCATTTGCAATAACATGGATGGATCTAGAGAGTATCATGCCAAGAGAAATAAGTCAGAGAAAGACAAACACCATATGATTGAATTTATATGTGGGATCTAGTGGGATCTAAAGAACAAAACAAACAGACAAATAAAAAGAAAATGTAAACAGGCTTGGAACTTCCTTCAAGGGGTTAAGAATCTGCCTGCTAATGCAGGGGACACAGGTTCGATTCCTGTGGGAAGACCTCACATGCCAGGAGAAACGAAGTCCATGTGCCACAGCTACTGAGCCCACTCACCACACCCGCTAAAAACGCATGCCCGGAACCCAGGCTCCACAGCAAGAGAAGCCACCACGATGAGAAGCCCGTGGACAGCAACAGAGAGTAGTCCTTGCTCGCTGCAACCAGAGAAAGTCCACAGGCAGCAACAAAGACCCAGTGCAGCCAAAAATAAATAACTGATTAACTAAAAAAAAAGAAAACAGGCTCTTGGAAACAGAGATCAAATGGGTGGTTTCAGAGAGGGAAAGTTTGAGGGAACTAGGGGAAGAGAATTAAGGTTTTGAATTTCCTGTTATAAAATAAGTCACAGGGATATAATATACAGATTGAAGAATATCATTAATAATATTAAAATAACTTTGTAGGAGAACAAATGGTTACTAGATTTATTATGGTGTTCATTTCATAATGTATTTAAATCTGAAATTACTATGTTGTACAGATGAAACTAACATAACATTGTATACCACTATGTTGCTATTAAAAACAAAACAAAAAAAACCTGAAACTTTATAGCTATTTCACAACAACTCCCTAGTTCTCCCTCCCAATAACCTCTGGTAACCACCATTCTCTGTCTCTACAAATTTGGTTACTTTGGATACCTCTGTATCTATAGATATGTGTGGAATCTTATATACCTATGTATGATTTTTGTGACTGGCTTATTTCACTTAGTATAATGTCCTCAAGGCTGCCCAGGTGGTGCAGTGGTAAAGAACTCTTCTGCCAATGCAGGAGACACAAGAGATTCAGGTTCAATCCATGGGTTGGGAAGAGTCCCTGGAGTGGGAAATGGCAACCCACTCCAGTGTTCTTGCCTGGAAAATTCCATAGACAGGGGAGCCTGGTGGGCTACCAGGGTTGCAAAGTGGGACACACTGAGTGACTAAGCATGAGCACAACAATGTCCTCAAGATTCATCCATGTTATATAGCAAGTGACAAGCTTTTCTTCCTTTTAAAGACTGAATAATGTTCCACTGTACGTTTATACCATTTTGCTTATCTCTTCATCTGTCAGTGGACACAGCTTGCTTCACCATGTGGTTATTGTGAGCAGTGCTGCTATGACGTGGGTATACAAATTTCTTTAAACTCTGTTTTAAGTTTTCTTTTGATATATACCCAGAAGTGGAATTGCTGGACATTTGCTAGTTCTAGATTTAATTGTTTGAGGAACTGCCATTCTGTTTTCCATTGTGGTCTGCAACATCTTACAATCCCACCAATAGTGCATAAGAGTTCTAATTTATATCCTTTTTCAACATTTGTTACTTTCTCTTTTTTTAATAAGTCATCATACATTATTTCATGTATATTCACTTTTTCTTCTTTACTAGATTTTAAACTTCTTCAGGGCAGGGATCATGTCTTAGGGCCCAGAGTCATGCTTGGCATACCTTAGGTATTTGAAAGTAATTTTTAGTTCATTGAATGAAATGAGCAGTTTGAGTTGAGTTCAGTTCTCTTAGTTTTAGAACTTGGCGTTGAATTTTCTTTATGATTATACTAAGCTGACTGTCACAACGCAGACTGAATAAGTCTTTAGGATGCTTTGCAAAGGAGCAGAGGGTGTGCACGGGAGAATAACACTGCTCCTTCCTTCTTGACTACAAATGCAAGCATTGTGGTCATCCCATACTCTGCTGGGTCCATCATTGAAAGGCATAGTTCCCACACTCCTTGCAAAGGGATGATGCTCTGGAAACCCGGTTCTACTCATGTGGAACCAGAAAATAAACAAATAAACTGACCTTGGGAAGCTCAGAAGTTGGGCCAGCATAAGATCTGTGAGGAAATATCACAGATAGACAAATACCAGTAAGAGACTTCCCTGGTGGTCCAGTGGTCAAGAATATGCCTGCCAATGCAGGGGACACGGGTTTGATCCCTGGTCTAGGAAGATCCCACATGCCGCGGGGGCAGCTAAGCCAATGAGCCACGGCTGTTGAAGCCCCTGTGTCTTGAGCCCACGCTCTGCAACAAGAGAAGCCACTGCAATGAGAAGGCTGCATACTGCAACTAGAGAAACTGGCACAGCAACAAAGACAAATACAAATTTTTAAAGAGAAAAACACCAGTCAGTACGAGTATTCTCAATTCTTCTTTGTTCTCAGGGTTGCTCAGCTTCTCCCAATTTTTCTGAAGCCTTGAGTTGTCAATTTCTTATCCATTCCCATGACTTTGAGGGTTACTCTGATTCCCCAGATTCTTTTAGTTTCTACATGGAAAAGTCCCTCCATTAGCCATATGTTTGGCATTTTTAAAATGAAACCATCATTATTATCTAAAAAAAAGGAACAAGTACAGAGGTGCTGAAGCAATTAGCTTTCAGAGAACAGATTCTTTAGAAAAATCGCCTCAGGGTGACTGGGTTGGCACTAGACTCTCAGGTGTACATCCCCTTCTTGATTCATCTCTCTCTGTGAAACTCTGTCCCAAAGTCAGCCTTCCAGCCCTGGATTTTCCCACCTCTGCTCTCTTAGGGCCCCCATCTCAAAGGACTGGGTTAGAGTCAAAGCCCCAGTGAATAGAAAATTTGTGATTTAGTTGGGCATTCCTAGGTGAAAAATAAAGTAACACTCCCTAAGCATGCCCGAACTGACATTTTCTCCAAACTTGTTTGATGGTAAAAATCTTCTGGGATATATAAAAAGAATAAGATTGCTGAACTCACTTCTGGACTTAATGAATCAGAATTTCCTAGGAAGTTACTTGAGATTTTTTAATTATTCAAACATTTAAGACAAGGTTGGAAAACATAACATTAGTAAGTATGTATTTACAGATTTTCGAGGAACTTATTTAACAGGGTATTTTTTTTTTCCCCCTCAGAAAGAGGTAAAGGGACGACACTACTGATATTGACTTGGCTGTGTGTTCTAAACCTCTCAGGGACTCAGTTTTCTTATCTGAGGGGTCAAAATACTGTATCTCCTTCACTGAGGATTAAATTAGAGAATGCACACAGGATGATTACTCAATGCCTGCTAAATACAATGCATGCTCAGTGTAGAGATGCTATTGTTATTTCCCCACAGAAAAATCCTAGGTATCTCCATCATATAAATACAGGTGAATAACAGTTTTGAAAAAGAAAAATTCACCTTTGATGCTTCTAGAGAGCTACACAGAAAAATAAGCACGTATAGAAGACCCAATGAACTTCTCTGACTGGACCCTGCAGATACAGCCATGGCTGGATTTATTAAGCTAAAGGAGGAACATTTTTTCAGTCTGGCTCAAGCTGCACAGATAGGACTCAACCCAGACATGACTTGGACTACTGGGGACACTCTGGGATGGCACCATGGGGTTAGAATAGGGATATTAGGTATAAGGACTAGGATCTCCACCTTCCTAACTGAATATGATATTGCCTCAGAGGTAGTTCTCCAAACCCAGGAATCAACCAACCCTGGTTGTGAGTTTTAGCGCTACCATTTGCCTGCAGCGTGACCATGGGTAAACTGCTTAAACTCTGGGAGCCTCAGTTTTCTCATCCATAAAAGGGTGATATTAATAGTACCTTCCTTAAAGGTTGTTGATAACACTGAAAAAATGCTGATGCTACTCAGTCGCCTTAGTTGTGTCCGACTCTTTTTGACCCCATGGACTGTAGTCTGCCAGATTCCTCTGTCCATGGGATTCTCCGGGCAAGAATACTGGAGCAGGTTGCTATACCCTCCTCCCAGGGATCTTCCCGATCCAGGGATCAAACACATGTCTCCTGCACTGCAGATAGATTCTTTACCGCTGAGCCACTGGAAAAGCCAGAAAACCAAAATGAATGTAAGCAATATAAATTGGCTATTATAATCTGTCTTCAACAAGGGATAGATTATAATATCCCCTTAGAGAGAAAAGACTTCCTCTTTAGTTTCTGTCATATTACTACCATCACCGTTCTCAGAGTAAACACGAGCCTCCTGGTTAGATTATCTACATACTATTCCTTCTCTTCACTCTGCACACAGATCTCTTTCAGGGGCTCTCTGCCATGCCCCCTGCTCCCTCTTCTCACAGACTTCCGTACATTTCATCCTCTAGTATCTTCTGAAAGGGGACTGACCTCTCCCTAGGACTTGGCTGCCTCATCACACTGTTATCAATCACCGTTTGGAGAAAAGAAACACCTTCCACAGGTGGGTAGGAAAACAAAGAGACTGAGGGTGGTCAGGAAGGGAGGAGAGCAGATTCAAAATAGGAGAGGAGGGGGGAAATGTGTCATGAGGTTCCTCAAAATTGGTGAATTCTGAATCTCATCATTTTCAGTGAATGAACTCAGATGATTCATTTCCCTTCTTCAGCCCTCTATTTTCCTCTCTGTGTAATGGAAAGGGAAGTGCTGCATTTGTGTTAAAGGCAGAGTTATAGGATGCAGCTTGTGAGAGTCCTAAACTCATGAAATTATACTTCATATAGGCTGTGGATGCTATGTTGGTTTTCTTCTGAACAATATTTTTGAGTATGCTAACTCCTAGTTGAACGTACTTCCTTTAACGGCATTGACTTCTTGGCAGTTTTTAGCAAACCCATCAGTTTTTGGTTTCCCATTCCAGTCCTTTGTTTCTGGAATCCCTTTTAGCTTCCAGCTAAGGCAATGGCAACCCACTCCAGTACTCTTGCCTGGAAAATGCCATGGACAGAGGAGCCTGGTAGGCTGCAGTCTATTGGGTCGTGAAGAGTCGGACACGACTGAGCAACTTCACTTTCCCTTTTCACTTTCATGCATTGGAGAAGGAAATGGCAACCCACTCCAGTGTTCTTGCCTGGAGAATCCCAGGAACGGCGGAGCCTGGTGGGCTGCCATCTATGGGGTCGCACAGAGTCAGACACGACTGAAGCGACTTAGCAGCAGCAGCAGCAAGAAGCTATTGCCATCCAACAAGGTGTTCTGGGCTCCAAGCAGAAGTCCTAGGACCAGGGCCTAGCTTTGTTTCTGGTAGGTGGCCTCAGAATCCAAAAGGTCTGGAAAGCCACAGTCAACACTCTTTGAAGTAATAAGTTCCTGATTTAGGAAGTAACCAGATTTAAATTAGGGACAAAGGAAAACCTGGCCAAAGCTCAAAATAATTCATTCAGACGTCTGAGCTTACTGGCTTGGGTGGGGCTAGGAATTGGTCCAGAGATGATGAGGCAGAAATGATGAGAAAGGGTAGGGTTCATAAGATGAAGCTGGAGGGTCCAACTTGGCCCCTTTGTTCACTGACGAAAGAGTATAACCTCAGGGTATAGCCCCTGGGCTTTTGCTTTCTATGAGTAAGGAAACAAGCATGTGGTTTCCCCCGCCCTACTCTTTCCACAGGCCACTGGGGGCCTAGCAGCTCCAGCACCTCCCCTATCATGTTACAGGCCAGACGTGGCTTCCAGTGCCTACTGTGAAACAGTATCTTCCCCCTTAGCATTAAACATGCAGAGAGACCCAACATGTCTTCAGACCCAAGGAAATTATGTGACCAGCATTCAGTACCTCCTTTCCAGAACTGCAGAGGAATCTGTCTGTCCCATGAGTGTGAGAGAAAGAAGAGTTTCAATCCACGGACGACTAAAGAGGAGAAGGAGAGAGTGGGAGTCAGCGCTGTGGGGATGAGCAGCGCACACAGCTGGCCGGTTGCTGGGAACTGTTGGCTAAGGACGTAGCATTGCCACTTGACTGGAATCCTGGGATGAAGTCCCAGGAATGGCCTGGACTTCTGAGCCAGGAGAGTCATAGACAGGAAGGCAAGACAAGCATTTGAGGTAGGAATTATAGTTTACAGATTTCATCCGTGAGTCTCTAGCATCTAGAACTGTGTCTGACACACACAAGGCCCATGATAAATACTGAGTGATTTAATAAAAGAATGAACGAATGATTTCACACACGTCTATGACCTCATTCAATCGGCAAAGTGAGGCACAGGCAGGGCAGGCGTTGCCTCTTTTTGTACATGGGCAACTGAGACCCAAAGAATTAAATATCTTGCCTGAGGTCAATCGGCTTGGATGTGGCTGACCTGTGGCTAGACGCTGTACTTTACACACAGTACCAAGTTGAATACTCATGGTATAGCAACCCAGGAAAACATCCTGTGACTCGACATGAACTTCCCTTTGGGTCCTGCTAGTCAGAAAATAGCCCTTCAGTGGGCTAGCTTCCTAGACACAGTCTCGGGGCCAAGTTCGGTATCCTGGTCCTCCTTGCACACTTGGCATCTGCCTGCTTCTTTATGAGTCTCTCCAGGAAACAGCGCCTCTCCATTAGTCTCTTTCACCACATCTAACTTGAGGGGTCTGGACTGCTGAGATGTGGAAGCAGGAGGTTGGTGGTTTTACTCTGAGAGTCAGGAACAGAATGAAACCACATATATTCAGTTCCTTATTTTCTCACACTGGATAGAAACTTCAGATACCTTAGACCACTAAGTTAGTTTCAGGAATTCAGGCAAGAGACTAACTTATATTATAGCCGGGGTCTCCCGGGAGCTCAGAGTCCATAGTCTGAGGTATGTTTCTAGAAGGAAGTCTCCAAAGCCAGCAAGAGGGCTCACCTGAGCAGGAACATCTTACATCATCTGATCCTTCTCTTCAGAGTTTTCTGTTCTGAATCCTTCTCTTTGGAGGCAGTGAGGTATAGAGCACAGGACCAAGGATGAGAAAATCTGGGTTCTAGTGCTTGCTTTGCCACTTATCAGTTATGTCTCTTCTCTCCACCTCATTTTCCTCATTTACAGAATGGGAAAAACAATTTCCAGCTATGTAAGGTAGCTCTGAGTTTAAAGAGGAATGGTTTGTATCACGGTGCTTTTTAGCAAAAGAGAGAAATTATGTCAGGACTATTTTTTTATCTCAAGGCAAAAAGAAAAGACACAGAGGAGAAGGGAAACTTCTAGGGAGCCCCAGAATGCTTTGTTCTCACTTGTTCATGGATTCCTTTCATAATAAAGCACCTAGGTGAACAAGGCGTGCATCAGGTGCTGAGGGAGAGAAAGACACTTAAGACGTAGTGTCTGCCCTAAAAGAATTACAAGATGACTGTGCACCAAAAGATGAACACAGATTTCAGAGAGCACCAAAGGTCACAAAGTGGAAAAGAAATTCTGTCTTCACAGAGGCTCTAGGATTGTTCAACTAGGTGAAGAGGCCACAACAGGAAGGAGGGGGAAGAGGAGTGTCACGGTGCATAACGGTCTCCAAGTCTCTTTGTCCGGGAGGAAATGAGGTCATCCTGCTCTCAGAATCAGCATGACAGCCTCCAGCCAAGTAATCTGAAGTCATGAGAGCTGCCGGGAGTGTGCTGTGAATCACAAGAGTCAGCTGGGAATTTCCTGATAACTAACCTACAAGTTTCGGGGTAAGTCCTCAGGCAGCAACATCTCTGTTTACATTTTGATCACATTTATTTACAATTAGTGGGTTCTAACTCTAAACAAAACATACCACGATCTTCCAGAGGAAGTAGCAAAGCTGGTTCGGAGGCCTCTAGCATTCTGACTCAGCACGTGAGCCTGGCAGCTCTGAGCTGGGCACAGAAAATCTCTCCAGAAGATGATGGGTCACCGGCCTCACAAGCTGGATAGTGAGCTTATACTTTCCCCAGGCAGAGGCCAGAATCCTGAGATCTGTGGCTGGATCAGAGCAAAGAGGCTTTCCTTCTTCCTGCTCTCCTGGTACTCTCTCCTACCCCTCTCAGGTGAACCCAGACCCAAGGTCCAGGTTTGCCAGGCAGCAAAATGCTGTAGGCCTCTGGTGGCTCAGACGATAAAGAATCTGCCCGTAATTCGGGAGACCTAGGTTCAATCCCTGGGTTGGGGAGATCCTCTGAGAAGGGAATGGCTACCCACTCCAGTATTTTTGCCTGGGAAATCCCATGGACAGAGGCTACAGTCCATGGGATGGCAAAGAGTCAGACATGACTGAGCCTTTAGCACTAGGCAGGGAGAGGGACCAAGCCTTATGCCTCTTGGGGCCTCCCTCTGGCCCCTTCTCCTAAGCCTTGGGAGGATTCAGCCTCCTCCCCTTCCACTGAGGTGACAGGGTGGATTCAGGTGATCCCAAGCCCTGGTTCCCAACACTAGGGGAAAGGGATGGGGGTGACTGAACTCCAGAGTCCCTACTGTGGTTCTTCAGCTCTGCCTGAGAGATAGGTGTGTATGCATGGACTTGTGTGTGTGTACACAACTGTGCACTTGCCATCAGGCAGGAAGCATAAGCAGAGTTCTTTACACATGGTCTTTCTGAAGACCAATCTTACTTGATCAGCAATTATTTCATCTTAGTAGAAACAAGCTTTTATGATATAGAATGCTAAATAAACATGCATTTAAAACTGTAATTGTATTTTGGGAATGGGTGATATACAAGGATATGTTCAAAAATTTAACAGTGTAAAAGGCCATATAGTGAAAAATAAATCTTATTCTTGTCCTCCAGTTTCCCAATTCCTTTCCTCAGAGGTGAAAACAAGTTTCTACATTAAGAAGGCTTTATTCTTACATTGTCTTTATTAAGAGACAACACTATGGATGGTTCATCAGAGGAACTTCCTGGAAGGCACATCAAAACTTCAACAGAAAGCATCGACAGTTTGTGCCCTAAGACATTATTCTCACTTGCTGCTGCTGCTGCTGCTAAGTCGCTTCAGCAGTGTCTGACTCTGTGCGACCCCATAAGCGGCAGCACACCAGGCTCCGCCGTTCCTGGGATTCTCCAGGCAAGAACACTGGAGTGGGTTGCCATTTCCTTCTCCAATGCATGAAAGAGAAAAGTGAAAGTGAAGTCGCTCAGTCGTGTCCGACTCTCAGCCACCCCATGGACTGCAGCCTACCAGGCTCCTCCGTCCATGGATTTTCCAGGCAAGAGCACTGGAGTGGGGTGCCATTGCCTTCTCCAATTCTCACGTGCGTGAGTGTAAAATCACCTCAGTCCTGTCTCTTTGGAACTTATGTACTAGCCTTCCTGTGTCGTCTCTCTATGGAGATTCTCTAGGGAAGAATACTGGAGAGGGTTGCCATGGCCTCGGGGGATCCAATCCAAGTCTCTTATGTCTCCTGCATTGGCAGATAGGTTCTATGCCACTCATGCGAGTGGGAAGCCCTTGGAAGCCCTGTTCTCACAATCCTACAAAATCCAGTCCTTATCAAGCCCTCACTTTCAAAGACCTCCCTTAAATCAAACTGCAAAAGTGAAAGTCGCTCAGTCGTGTCCGACTCTTTGCGACCCGTGGACTAGTCCACGGAATTCTCCAGGCCAGAATACTGGAGTGGGTAGCCTTTCCCTTCTCTAGGGATCTTCCCAACTCAGGGATCGAACCTGGGTCTCCCGCATTGCAGGCGAATTCTTTACCAGCTGAGCCACAAGGGAAGCCCAATTAAACTGCAAATTCTCAATAAAATCCGACGCCCTCCCCCCACCCCGTCACGACCAAGCTGCTTTACTGCAGTAAGCAATAAACTCAGCTTGTCTTATCCACTGGTTGTGTTGATTTTGGAGAAACCGGCATACTACAGGGACAGCCCCAGTAAGCAGGGTTTTGCGGGGTTTTTTGTCTGTTTCAGCGAGCGTGTACTTTCACATTGAGAAAGACTTCACAGCTGTATGAGCTGCGGGCTATGCCCCTAAGCCCAGGGGTCCGAATCGCTGTCCAAGGCAGTTGGAGGCCGAGGGTGGAGAAGAGCTGGTTTACCGGAGGGGGAGAGTCTCCCTAGCGCCTCTCCTTTTGGCACTTCGGGAGGTGGAGGGGTGCTGCACCCGGCGGGCCCAGGCCAGGTGAATGGAAGGAGGGGGGAGGTGAATTTAGTTACCTCTCCATCTCTAGGTTCAGACCTGGTTCGTCCCCTCCACTGGGGACCGCGCTGGCCCTCACGGTTTCGGTTGTGGAAGCCTGCGGGGTCCAAGTGGCGGCGGGCCGGCAGGGAAGGGGAGGGAAGGGAGCGGACGGGGCGATCCCGGGCTGGGGCGGGGCCAGAACTGGGGCCAGTCCTAATATAGAGCCTGCAGTGCCGGCTGGCGGCACAGCGCAGAGCCTGGAGCCCTAGACCCCGGCGGAGCATCAGAGTGCCTACAAGTCCCCGCAGTCCTGGTCCTGCGCCCCTCTGGCCGTAGCCGCGGGTGAGTGTGAGCCTCCCTGAGAGCGCAGAGTGGATGCGGGAGCCCCCGCTCGTGCCGGCTTTACTTCCCCTTACCTTCTGCCCCGGCTCGGCTGCGTCTGCGCGCTGAGTCACCGCGCCCGGTGCCCGTGTATCGCCCTGCCGCGGCGGGTCCAGGCTGCGCTGCGACCCCCTGAACCTCCAGAGAGGGGGAGACGGGCCAGGCCTGGGGAGGGACCTAAAGGCTCCAGCCCTGAACTGCAGTAGTCCGCCCCGTCCGCCTTCACGCTCCTCCGCTTCGTCCCCTGACTTCTCCTTCCCATGCAGAACCTCTGTCTAGAGCCCCAGCCTTGCCACCATGAGGGTCCTGTTGGCATGCCTGCTCGTCGGTGCCCTGGTCGTGAGCGACTCTGATGTGAGTGGCTTCCCTGCTTTGACTGTAGGTGGCGGGAGGCGGCTTGCAAGACCCCTGAACAGCGCAGGGGAAGGAAGGGGCTGCATAGGGAGCCGGAATCCTCCAAAATGCATCAACAGTAGATCCAAACAGGGGAAAAGGACAGGTGTGGCCCTGGGGTCTTAAGAACTGGGGAGATTGCACTTGCTGCCAAGGGAAGAAGAAGCCGCAGGACTGCCCTAACCTGCTGGCACGTGATTTGTGAAGCTTATTTGAGTCAGTCCATTTCTCACTGCTGGAAACCTATGATCTTCCATATGAGGGCTAGTTAGACATGAACAGGGTGAGGAGAGAGGCAACTGGAGGGAGGGTGAGTTTTGGGATTGGAGCCAGTTCATCTTCACTCCGGGGTGTCACGAGCATGGAACCTTTGATGAACTTTCTCTCCCCCACTCCCCTATCTCTTCCAGGGCAGCAATGAAGTTCATAAAGAGTCTGGTGTATGTGAGTATCTACCCCTTGCACAGATATCTTGGAAAAGCCTCAGGGGGCAGCCCCTCCCTGTTTTTGCTTCAAGGCTGGTTCTCCCCTGGCCTACTCCCACGCTCCTTGCTTACCCTCCAACCTTTATGTTTTCCAGCGGACTGTGGCTGTCTGAACGGAGGAAAATGTGTGTCCTACAAGTACTTCTCCAACATTCAGCGATGCAGTTGCCCAAAGAAATTCCAAGGGGAATACTGTGAGATAGGTATGGGGGTCCTGACTCTAACTGGGAGGGGCAGGGGTACCAGTGATTTGGGGGCAGGGAGACATGAGTAGGATGCAAGAGCAGGCTGGAGTTAGGAGGTGGAGTGGAGGGCATCTTCACCCCCATGTGATGTACAGTGAACACACACTGTCTCATGAAGCTGCTGCTGCTGCTGCTGCTAAGTCGCTTCAGTTGTGTCCGACTCTGTGCAACCCCATAGACGGCAGCCCACCAGGATCCCCCATCCCTGGGATTCTCCAGGCAAGGACACTGGAGCAAGTTGCCATTTCTTCCTCCAATGCATGAAAGTGAAAAGGGAAAGTGAAGTTGCTCAGTCGTGTCTAACTCTTAGCCACCCCATGGACTGCAGTGCACCAGGCTCCTCCATCCATGGGATTTTCCAGGCAAGAGTGCTGGAGTGGGGTGCCATTGCCTTCTCAGCTCATGAAGCTGGGGCTGCACAAATGTAAGATGGGGGTAATGAGCCCCTTTCTAGGATCTTCTACCTCACTGAAATCATCTGAGGCCTGGCAATTCTCTAAAATGCCTGTCTGAACTTCCTTCTCTAATATTCTCATCCCCACATTCTTCCACAGATACATCGAAAACCTGCTATCAGGGGGAATGGTCACTCTTACCGAGGGAGGGCTAACACAGACCTCAGAGGCCGGCCCTGCCTGGCCTGGGACGCTGCCACCGTCCTTCTGAAAATGTACCATGCCCACAGATCTGATGCCATTCAGCTGGGCCTGGGGAAACACAATTATTGCAGGTAAGTGGTAAGTGGGGGTAGCAAGGACCTTCCTCATGGCCTCACAGAAACCCTTGTTACTATCCTGTTTGCCAAGTGCTGGCCATAGTATGAGAAAATCAAGGCCATTGGGTGAGTCTTCTCTGAAGGGGAAGATACAGAAAAGGCAGGTTGGCTTGGAATGACACCCTCCTCCCCTCTATGTTGCCAGGAACCCAGACCATCAGAGAAGGCCCTGGTGCTATGTGCAGATTGGCCTAAAGCAGTTTGTCCAGGAGTGCATGGTGCAGCAATGCTCTGCTGGTAAGTGACACTGGCCTGCTTATGATGGTGGGGGTGGAAGGTGACAAACTCCTACATTTCCTTATTGCATCACCGGAGGGATGAGGAGGGGAGGCCTGCCTGGCCCTGAAAACTGGGTAGTCAGAGGACCAGGAGCAAAACACTTTATCCTACCTCAATGCCCAAGACATCCCTTTCTTTCCCCTCCAGGAAAAAGTCCCTCCTCTCCTAAGGAGAAAGTAGAGTTCCAGTGTGGCCAGAAGGCTCTGAGGCCTCGCTTTAAGATTGTTGGGGGAGAATTCACCACCATCGAGAGCCAGCCTTGGTTTGCAGCCATCTATAGGAGGCATCGAGGAGGCTCTGTCACCTATCTGTGCGGTGGCAGTCTCATCAGTCCCTGCTGGGTGGTCAGCGCCACACACTGCTTCATGTATGCTCCTTGTTTCTTGTCCCTGACCCTTCTGCCCAAACGAATCCCTTCCTCCTTCCCAGCAAAAGATTCCCCTTATTTCTAATCCCTCAGCCTCTCTCTGCATGGCCCATGGCCCTGGGGAGAGGTGAGGCTCTCAGGTCATTGCGGTGGGGAGGGGAAATTGACAGGATCTTACAGGGTCAGACTATCTGACATATCTCCCCACAGTAATCACCCGAGGAAGGAGGACTACATTGTCTACCTGGGTCAGTCAAGGCTTAAGTCCGACACACTTGGGGAGATGAAGTTTGAGGTGGAAAAGCTCATCTTGCATGAGGACTACAGTGCAGATAGCCTTGCTCACCACAACGATATTGGTGAGTGGAGAACCCTCATCTGCCCAGTGATGATAGCTGGGGGACGGGGATCTGGAGAGACCTGAGTGGGAGGTTGTGGTTGTAGGGGAACTTGAAGACCCTGCTTTAAAGGGAGTGGTAGGGAAGGGTTCAGACTGAAAAACACGAAGGCCTGGTGCTCCTCTGTAGAGTCCCTGAATTTCTAAACAGGGAGCCTCTGCTGGGTGGCAATAGCTTGGACTGGGACGCCCTTTCCGTTGTGGGATGGAGCCTCTGTCTGTACCAGGATATAGAACTTGGAGAGGGTATTGGGGCTGGTTTCAGCCCAGCTACCTCTGCCAGGGCTTTCTGCAGGAAAAAATCCATACAGCTGTATGCAGTAGCCCTGGCTGTCTAAGCCTCTGTCAGCAACTGGAACAAAACCGTTGAAGCATGGAACAGAATAGGCTTGTTTTAGGTGACAGGCTACCAGCAGACCTCCCAGGATGCCCTCTGACCTTAACTGATGCAGGAACAGATAGCTTCAGGGTTTGGAGGGGAGTGATGGTAACCGCCCGACCATGTGGTGATCTTCCTCCTCTGCCTCCTTCCTGCTCCCCTAGCCTTGCTGAAGATCCGTACCAGCAGAGGCCAATGTGCACAGCCCTCCCGATCCATACAGACCATCTGCCTGCCCCCACTATATGGAGATGCCCATTTTGGCACAAGGTGTGAGATCGCTGGCTTCGGAAAGGAGGATCCCTGTAAGTGACATTTGGGTCTGGCTGAGAGGGTCCTGGGGAAAGTGTTGTAGCCTGGAAGTGAGCTCAACTTGATCAAAGGAGGACTGTGGAGAAAGAGATGGGAGCTCGGTGGAAGCAGCAGATGGGTCCAGGGATGGAGTGGGGAGCATTGTTTAGGAACTGATGAGCCATAAAGTTAAATGGGTGAGGGGTGAGGGACTACAGGTGGGGGAAAGACCTAGATTTTGGGTGGGGAAAAAAATAAGGGCTTTCCTTGGTAGGGACACTTTTGGTTCCCTCCCTGACAGAGCCCCAGTGTGCAGACTGGACAGACACATCTTAACATAAATTCCTCCCTGTTTCCTCCATCCAGCTGACTATCTCTACCCAGAGCAGCTGAAAATGACTTTTGTGAATCTGGTTTCCCATGAGGAGTGTCAGCAGCCCCACTACTACGGCACTGAAGTCACTGACAAAATGCTGTGTGCAGCTGACCCACAGTGGGAAACAGATTCCTGCCAGGTGAGGGTTCCAAGCATCTCTCTCCATCGCCCAGGTCTCCCAGGGCTTCTGGGCTTTTTCCTATCAACTTTGGGAGTCTCTCTCCAGTCAAAGTCCCAAGAAGCCAGGACCAGGACTGCGGTCAAGAGCCTGGCTCTGTGCTAGGCACTTCAGACTCAGAAAGGGACAGGGACTAAGACCATAAGAAAGAGAAAACAATAGAAAATCATACAATGCAGTGCTCAGAGTGTTGTGTGAGTTACAACTGATCAGCTGTTTAGAACAAGGAGGTGAGCACCAACTAGAAGGTCATGGCCATGGCGGGGGCGCTTTAGAGAGAAAGAATGTTAACTCTTAATCCATAGGGAAGCAGCGGGAAGACTAGGGAGCATTTCAGTTTGCAAGATATAAAAATGAGAATGACCACAGCATATCTTGGGATGGGAGGGAGAAGTATAGGGTCTGAAAATGTAGATGGAATCGTAGATAACAGGACTTTGAAAGGCAAGCAGAGGATTTTTAAACTAGATCTGGTAGGAAATGGGGAGTCACTAAGGACTTTGACTCTAGGAAACTCTTCTTTTCTCTCTTTGCCATGATTGGCCCCCTTCTCACTTCTCCTAGGACTCACCCTTTGTGTCTTTGGCTTAACAGGGAGACTCAGGGGGCCCTCTGGTCTGTACCATTCAAGGCCGCTTGACCCTGACTGGGATTGTGAGCTGGGGCCGTGAATGTGCCATGAAGGACAAGCCAGGAGTCTACACAAGGGTCTCAAAATTCCTGCCCTGGATCGAGACTCACACCAGGGGAGAGATTGACCTTGGCCTCTGAAGGACCCCAGAGAACCAAGGAAAGC
The DNA here is from genome assembly GCA_917880005.1 of Nanger dama. NCBI lineage: Eukaryota > Metazoa > Chordata > Mammalia > Artiodactyla > Bovidae > Nanger > Nanger dama. The sequence continues at coordinate 15,895,287 of CAKJTW010000028.1, read as the reverse complement.
ACCACCCATTCCCATGCTGACCGTCATTTTTGCAGTAGGGCCAGCTGCACAGCTATATATAAGGAAGAGACTGAGGAAGATGGACTCTGCAGAGGTGGTTTTGCTTGTGCTACCCCCAGGGTGAACGATAGTAGACTTACCCTCAGATGTGGCCTGGGTGCTGGACGCCCAGATCCTTCCTGATCAGGATGGAAGGGTGGTCCGGAACTGGGATGATATTGTCCATTTCTGGACTAAAGCTTCCTGGAGTTAAAAATGGCATCTCCTGTGTATAGGTGGAAGGAGACCCAGCTCCCTGGCAGTGGGCCATTCATGAGGCCCACTGTTGGGAAATGAATAATTTCCCAATTAGGAAGTATGACACAACTGAGGTCTCTTGAGAGAGCTCAACCAGTGAAAGGACAATGGTTTGGACAGTAGAGACACTAATGACTCGAGGGAAGGGCTCTGACATTCCATGAATGTATCAGGAAACGTTACATATGTGTGTGTACGTTTGCACACTTGTGCACAAGCTGTGTCAGTGTAACAGCTGGTGTTCTGTGTCTGACTGCAAATCTAGATACTTCCCCAAATTGTCTGGATGTGACATCATACAGAATAGCCTGTTTGGAGAAGTCATGGGTCATTCCTGGGGCCTCTTGGGCCTCCCAGGTGATGATATGTATAAATGTATCATTCTAGGGCACAGACTATGAGAAGCACTAAATTTGCAGTTTCAGTTTCACATAGATGTTTTCTTGGCCAGTTATCCTTCTGACCTTCTAACTGAATTCATCCAATATTCGCTGGGTGAGGTGAGGACCACTCCTGTACACTGAATATTTAATAATTATATTCTGGTATTTTTATTTATATCTATTTTTGTAATTTTGAATAAATATGATCAATCAAACGTGATTTTTCTGAAGATTTTGGCTCTTTCTTGGTGCTTGTATGGGAGGGAGTTGGGAGCATAAAAAGTAGAAGATGACGATGGTGGAATGCATCCCAGGGTTTCCCATGGGGCTATATCTTGGACTTAATGGGCCTTTGGGAAGGAGAAGCTAGGAGAGTTGTAGAGCAGATCCTCCATAGCACATAAGGTACAAAAAGGTGCCCCAGGGACTTCTCTGGCAGTCCAGTGGTTAAGACTCTACCTTCCAATGTAGAAAGCGCAGGTTTGATCCCTGGGGAGGTAAGGTCCCACATCTGGGGGTGTGGCCAAAAAAAAAAAAAGGTGCCCCAAGCCAGAAGTCCCCAGCGTGATAAATGGTGTGCAGGCTTTGCCAATTCTCAGCTTCCTCCTGAGTCTGATGCCTTTGGGCAGTGCACATCGTATTCAACTTTACACGGTGATCCTCTTTAGGACTGTGTGTGTGCCACGTCACTTCAGTTGTGTCCAGCTCTTTGAGACCCCATGGACTGTAGCCGGCCAGGCTCCTATGTCCATGGAATTCTCCAGGCAAGAATACTAGAGTGGGTTGCCATGCCCTGCTCCAGGGTCTTTAGGATTAGTCTCACCAGATTCTCTTCATTCTATCCCCAATGATCCTTGGGCTGAATTCACCAAAGCGGGAGATATGCACAAGTTGCTGATCCAAAACCCAGCCCAGCTTGAATTGGTGGCATTCAGGAAACAGAAAACGTAATTTCCTATAACTTGTGTATGAGGATGGTGCTGAGTTTCCCTGGTGTGTCGTTAATGAAATTCGTTACCAGCCTTTCCTATCCCCCATATCAGAAAGTTCAGAATCTAAAGCTGAGTGATATCCTGATGTATGTGTACATGTATTTTGAACCAAACATCAACTTCTTAAAGACTGTATGTAGAAGGCAAGCCAGGAGTTATATATAGCTGGATGCCAAAATACTGAAATTTCCAAGCTATGTTAGTGAGTTTTGGCAGTGTTTCTTTACTAAGTCACCTGAGAAACTTAACAATAGATAGATAGTCTTTGCTCCACCCACAGAGTCTATGACTCAGGTCAGGACTGGTGCCAGGGCTCGTGATTTTAGAAAAATTCACCAGGTGTTTCTGATATGCAGCCCTGATTCAGATCTGTTGGGGACAATTGGCCTGATAATGTGAAGGACTCGGTAAATTCAAGATGTGGTCAGAATATGTTCTCTGCATGAACAGTTAGATTTCTAAGTAGGGTTTGAAGATACAAGGTCTCCCAGTCTTCCTGTTCAGAGAATCTCTAGACCATGGATCCCTGGAAGGCAAGGACCCAGAGCATTCAGTTTTTAATCCCCATAATCTAGCATGTTTCATTCAGTATGCTGCAGTGGTTCAGAGCATGGATTTTGGAGTCAGGTGGCCCAGACTAGATTCCTATATGACTTAGGAACAACTCTTAACCTTTTGTGCCTCAGTTTCCTGATTGGTTCACAACAAACCATGAAAAGACATGGGAATACCAGACCACCTTATCTGCCTCCTGAGAAATCTGTATGCAGGTCAAGAAGCAACAGGACATGGAACTGGACATGGAACAACAGACTGGTTCCAAATGGGGAAAGGAGTACATCAAGGCTGTATATTGTCACCCTACTAATTTAACTTATATGCAGAGTAAATCATGTGAAATGCCGGGCTGAATGAAGCACAAGCTGGAATCAAGATTGCCAGGAGAAATATCAATAACCTCAGATATGCAGATGACACCACCCTTATGGCAGAAAGTGAAGAAGAACTAAAGAGCCTTCTGATGAATGTGAAAAGGAGAGTGAAAAAGCTGACTTAAAACTCAACATTCAGAAAACGAAGATCATGGGCATCTGGTCCCATCACTTAATGGAAAATAGATGGGGAAACAATGGAAACAGTGAGAGACTATATTTTGGGAGGCTCCAAAATCACTGCAGATGGTGATTGCAGCCATGAAATTGAAAGATGCTTACTCCTTGGAAGAAAAGCTATGACAAACCTATCTGTTAAGTCACTTCAGTTGTGTCTGACTCTGTGACACCCCATAGATGGCAGTCCACCAGGCTCCCCCGTCCCTGGGATTCTCCAGGCAAGAACACTGGAGTGGGTTGCCATTTCCTTCTCCAATGCATGAAAGTGAAAAGTGAAAGGGAAGTCACTCAGTCGTGTCTGACTTCAAGACCCCATGGACTGCAGCCTACCAGGCTCCTCTATCCATGGGATCTTCCAGGCAAGAGTACCAGAGTGGGTTGCCATTGCCTTCTCCTGATAAACCTATAAAGCATATTAAAAAACAGAGACATTACTTTGCCAACAAAGGTCCATCTAGTCAAAGCTATGGTTTTTCTGGTAGTCATGTATGGATGTGAGAGTTGGACTATAAAGAAAGCTAAGCACAGAAGAATTGATGATTTTGAATTGTGGTGTTGGAGAAGACTCTTGAGAGTCCCTTGGACTGCAAGGAGATCACACCAGTCAATCCTAAAGGAAATCAGTCCTGAATATTCATTGGAAGTACTGAAGCTAAAGCTGAAACTCCAATACTTTGGCCACTTGATGCGAAGAGCTGACTCATTTGAAAAGACCCTGATGCTGAGAAAGATTGAAGGCAGGAGAAGGGGACGACAGAGGATGAGATGGTTGGATTGCATCACCAACTCAATGGATATGAGTTTGAGCAAGCTCTGAGACTTGGTGATAGACAGGGAAGCCTGGCATGCTGCAGTCCATGGGGTTGCAAAGAGTCAAACACAACTAAGCTGAACTTCTTCACTGGTATAAAAGAAGTATCTACCTCCCAGGATTGTTATAAGGATTCATGCACTCAGAAATCTCTTAGCCATTACCCTGGCCCCAGGTAAAGGCTCATAAAACAGTGCCTACTATCATAAAACTCAGTACATTCTTGTAGAATTGAATTAGGAACCCCCTCCCCTCTTCCACACCAGGACTGAATACGTGTGTCTTGTGGCAGCTGAAATCTGCTAGGAGAGAAAAGGCACAGTGTGAAGCTAAGGAGCCCAGCCCACACTGAGTTGCTTCTCAGCCTCTGCATTCCCTGCCAGGGGCTAAGAAAGATCGTGTTCCAACACGAGCAGCACCAGCATCAGGGCTCCAGACACTGAAAACAGGAAGTACAAACCCCACTGGCAAGTTGAGTAATGTAATGCTAACCCTCTTCAGACCATTTTCCAGCCACCTGACTGACCCCCAGCCAGCTGTTGTCTCTTCCCTGTCACAGACTCCACTCAGAGTTAGCAAGGATCAGCCACTTCTCCAGCAACCAGTTTTGTGGCTCCAGATATGACCCTGTCACTCACTTTAGGGAATACCTTCTTCTAGTGTCCCCATGTTCTGGACCTTGTGCTAAATGTCCTTCCCCAAGGATCTGGTTTAATCCTTGTAACTATCCTATTGATGGGGGAAGGTGCCATCTTTAGCCCCATACAACAGTAGAGAAAACGGAGACACAGACAGATTGGGTGACTTGTCCGAGGCAGTGTGGCTGGTAAGTTGTGGAGCCAGGCTTCTGACCCAGGCAGCTGGCTCCAGAGCACACAGGACATGTGACTTCTCAGCAGGGCCCCACCTGAGGGAAGGTTAGCAGCTCTCTTTTCAAGCTCCCCATTTCAGGGATGCTGGCTTTGGGGAGGCTAGGTGCGTCAGAATTTCAACCCTGGCCTAGATTATAATTCTTCTCTCTTAAAAGACTCCCAGGCCAAGTGAGCAGACCACATTCAACCACCAGTTGCGAAGTAACACTTCACCCTTCTCAAGTGAACCTCAGCCTTTTTGGTTGACACCTGATTTCATTGAAGTGGTTTTTGCTTTCACCAGAACCCCACCTTCTGAAATAGTCTGTGGCCCATTGTATTATCAGGGCCTGACTTGAGTTCCACTCATGCTCTGCCTTTCCCAAGCCAGCCTCCCACAACAACCATACCCCTGCTTCCTTCCACCCTTCTACGCTCACCCCAACTTGTCCATCTCCTTCCCCAGCTGCAGACACTTGAGCCTGCCCTTTGAATCACAGTGAGAGGAGTTTGCTGAGCTGTACTTTAAATAATAGTATTATTGGGATATACTAATTCACATGCCATACAATTCACCCATTTAAAGTGTACAACTCAATGATTTTTAGTATATTCATAGAGTTGTGCAACTATCATGACCATCAATTTTAGAACATGTGATTACCTCAAAAAAAAACACAAAAAAACCCATACCAGGGAAGAGGGATAAATCAAGAACCTGGGATTAACATACACACTCTATAAGATAAATAACCAACAGGGACCTACTGCATAGCACAGGGAATTCTACTCTGTGTTCTATAATAACCTATATGAGAAAAGAATCTGAAAAAGAATGAATATATGTACAACTGAAACTAACACAACATCACAAATCAACTATAATAAGAAAAGAAATCCCATACCTGTTAGCAATCACTCCCTTTTTCTTCCCAATTCCCTCAGCTGCTAATCTACTGTCTGTCTTTATGAGTTTGCCTACTCTGGACATTTCATATTGATGGTTTGCCATCTCAACCTCCTCCACTTGGCCCTGAATATTGGGGTCCCCAAGATCAGACCCAAGACCAGTTCCTCTTCCTGCCCTAAACTTTCTCCCACACAGTCTTATTTATACTCATGTGTAAATTACCATCAATCAACAGTTGACTTACATATGCTTATCTCCAGCCAGACATCTCCTCTGAGCTACAAACCCTTAGTTTTCATTGTCTACTTGACACTCCTTTTGGTTTTCACATACAGGGCACTTCAAACTCAACCTGTCCCAAATCAGCCCTGTCTTCAGGCCCCAACCTGATCGACTTCTATTACTCTCTGTCTCAGGTGATGGCACCACCTCTATTCACATCCAGAAAGCTAAGAGTCATCTCAATGCATCTCTCCTTTCACCCTCTTCATCCCATCCATCTCCAAATTCTGGCATTTTTGTCTCATAGTTCTTGAGGTCATTCATGTCTCTCCTTTTTACTACCACCATTACTTGAGCCCCTGCCACCATCCACTCTTGCTTAGACCACCACAATAACTTCCCTAATGGGAAGCTTCCAAACTTCCCCAGGTTGGGAAGCTATTGACTTCTAGCTGTTGACTCACTGACTCTATCACTTTTTTTCACTCTTTCCACATTCCCACCACTACTACACAACTGCATTCATCTCACACACTAGCAAAGTAATGCTCAAAATTCTCCAAGCAAGGCTTCAACAGTACACGAACCATGAACTTGCAGATGTTCAAACTGAATTTAGAAAAGGCAGAGGAACCAGAGATCAAAGTGCCAGCATCCATTGGATCATTGAAAAAGCAAGAGAATTCCAGAAAAACATCTACTTCTGCATCACTGACTATGCTAAAACCTTTGACTGTGTTCAGTGCAGTTTAGTTCAGTCGCTCAGTCGTGTCTGACTCTTTGTGACCCCATGAATCACAGCACTCCAGGCCTCGCTGTCCATTACCAACTTCTGGAGTTTACTCAGACTCACGTCCATCGAGTCAGTAATGCCATCCAGCCATCTCATCCTCGGTCGTCCCCTTCTCCTCCTGCCCCCAGTCCCTCCCAGCATCATAGTCTTTTCCAATGAATCAACTCTTCTCATGAGGTGGCCAAAGTACTGGAGTTTCAGCTCTAGCATCATTCCTTCCAAAGAAATCCCAGGGCTGATCTCCTTCAGAATGGACTGGTTGGATCTCCTTGCAGTCCAAGGGACTCTCAAGAATCTTCTTCAACACCACAGTTCAAAAGCATCAATTCTTTGGCACTCAGCCTTCTTCACAGTCCAACTCTTACATCCATACATGACCATTGGAAAAACCATAGCCTTGACTAGACGGACCTTAGTCGGCAAAGTAATGTCTCTGCTTTTGTTTGACTGTGTGGATCACAATAAACTGTGGAAAATTCTGAAAGAGATGGGACTACCATACCACCTTACCTGCCTCTTGAGAAATCTGTATGTAGGTCAAGAAGCAACAGTTAGAATCCAACATGGAACAATGGACTGGGTCCAAATTGGGAAAGGAGTACGTCAAAGCTATATATTTTCACCTTTTTTATTTAACTTATGTGCAGAGTACATCATGTGAAATGCCAGGCTGGATGAAGCACAAGCTGGAATCAAGATTGCCAGGAGAAATATCAATAGCATCCGATATGCAGAGGACACCACCCTTATAAAGTGAAGAAGAACTAAAGAGCCTTTTAATGAATGTGAAAGAGGAGAGTGAAAAAGCTGACTTAAAACTCAACATTCAAAATACAAAGATCATGGCATCTGGTCCCATCTCTTCACAGGCAAATAGATGGGAAACGATGGAAACTGTGACAGACTTTATTTTCTTGAGCTCCAAAATCAGTGCAGATGGTGACTGTAGCCATGGAATTAAAAGATGCTTCCTCCTTGCAAGAAAAGCTATGAACAACCTAGACAACATATTAAAAAGCAGAAACATTACCAACAAATGTCCATCTAGTCAAACTATGGTTTTTCCATTAGTCATTTATGGATGTGAGAGTTGCACCATAAAGAAATCTGAGTGCTGAAGAATTGATGCTTTTGAATTGTGGTGCTGGGAAAGATTTTGAGAGTCTCTTGGACTGCAAGGAGATCAAACAAGTCAATCCTAAAGGAAATCAATTCTGAATATTCATTGAAAGGACTGATGCTGAAGCTCAGGCTCAAGTACTTTGGCCACCTGATGTGAACAGCTGACTCATTTGAAAAGACCATGATGGTGGGAAAGATTGAGGGTGGGAGGAGAAGAGGACAACAGAGGATGAGATGGTTGGATGGCATCACTGACTCAATGGACATGAGTTTGAGCAAGCTCTGGGACTTGGTGATGGACAGGGAAGCCTGGCATGCTGCAGTCCATGGGATCGCAAAGTCAGACACGACTGAGTGACTGAGCTGAACTGAACACCCCCACCAATCCATTCTGCCCATTGGAAGTAAGAAATCTTTTGAAAATGCAAATGTGCTTAGTAACTCCCATTACTCCCGCTGTCTAGCTTGGGCATGGTCCAGCCTCTCCCTCTTCTCCAGCTCTGCCTGACACCAACCTCTTCCAGGCTTGCTCTACTCAGCCGTTCTCTTACTCATCAGTTCCTCTCTCACCACAGGGCCCTTGTGCATCATGATCCTTCTGCCTGGGACTTTCTTCGACTGGTTAAGTTCTTTCTAGGCTTCAGAGATCACTTTGCCAAGGAAGTTTGTCCTGGGTTGCCTCTGTCTATAGATGATCCCAGGGCTTTCCTGGTGGCTCAGACTGTAAAGAATTCTCCTCCAAAGCAGGAGACATGAATTTGATCCTTGGGTCAAGAAGCTCCTCTGGAGGAGTAGATGGCAACCCACTGCAGTATTTTTGCCTGAAGAACTCCATGGACAGAGGAGCCTGGCAGACTACAGTCCAAGGGGGTCACAAAGATTTGGACATGACTAAGTGGCTAACACACACACACAGGTGATCCCACTATTTTGTCTACAGTCTCAGTACACTATGCATTGCCTCTCTGATGCACTTTTCCCTGTTGCAATTTTACTTTTGCTGTATCATATCTGACCAACGTTTGCTTTGCCCTACCAAGCTGTAACCTCCATGAGGGACAGTGTGTTTTGATCATCACTATATCCCCAGCACTAAGCATGATGTCTAGAATATGGCAGACATTTAACAAATGTTTATTGAATGAATGCATTCTGATGCGTTTATTTCCATTTTTCCCCTCTGCTTCTTTTTTACATAGTTATGTTCACATTCTACACATAGTTTTGTATCTTGTCCTTTGCCTTTGTCATATTTCATCATAAGACACTTCCTGTGGTATAACAAATCTCTCCAAGCCTATTATGTACAATGTAGTTAATAACACTAATCCAACCTACCTTTCTGGATTGAGGCAACACAGATAAGATATATAAAAGTTATCTGTAATCTATATGTGCATATGAGACAGTACTATTTTCATTTAAAAGGAAATGGAGATAAAATTTCTCTCTGGTGCCCTCCCCCACCCTTACCCTTGTACCTCTTTCCCTTGGGCATTTTTTTGTTTTTTTGTGCCCTTGTTCTGCCTGACCACATAGTTAAGTTTAAAGTAACTCATTAACTTTAACATGCTACCAGCCCAAAGAATTTAGAAGGTTTTCTCAAAGAAGGGCATTCTGGCCAAGTTGATGAGGGCTGGGGGCTAGGAGAGAACTCAAGATACTTGCTGACTTATTCTTCACTCATTCATTTAACAAATGTTTATCAAGGGCTGGTCATGGGCCTGGCACTGTGCTATGTACTGAGTGTAGTTGTTGCCTCAGTGGGCTAGAAGTCAAGTAAGGAGCAGACGTGCAGATAACAGAGCACAGTGAAAGCACAGCTATAGGACAATGTAAGAGATGGGCACAGAGGGCTGAAGCCGAATCTTGAAGGGCAAATATGGAAGGGACAAATGACAATCTGAGTAGAAGAACCAGTACGTGGAAGGTAAAGAGGAAGCAGAACACAAGGGGCACTCAAGGAACTGGATTCAACTGGATGGGCTATAGGGCCAATACTGGAGAGACAATTTGAGCGGAGAGATTGGCGAGAGCTGAAATCTGAGGACCTAGAGGACTCTGCTGGCCTCATGAAGGACTTTGGACTTTACTGTAATGAAGAGTCTTTAGAAAGTTTGCTGCATGTGGTAGCAGTGTGAAAGACTGAGTAAAAGATTCTTTGGCCTAGATGAGACTGTGGAAAGAGAAAACCAGCTTAGAGACTAGTACAATCAGCTGAGTAGAAGCTGAAGAGTGTTTGAACCAGGGCAATGGCAGTGCTGTGGGAGTGGAGGGGATAGATATGGGAGATTTGTTGGTGGGGGGGTCGGTGGGGGGGACAGGGTAGACTTGGAGTCTGGCTAAGGTGAACGGAGGAGAAGGACGTATCATTTGATTTAGTCTCCTGCCTTTGGATAAGTAAGATATTGCATAATTTTACAGGTGAGAAACTGAGGTTTCACTGTAAGTGATTTCCCTAAAGCCATATCTAGTAAGTAGGGCTTCTCTGGTGGTTCAGATGGTAAAGAATCTCCCTGCAATGCAGGAGACCTGGGTTCGATCCCTGGGTTGGGAAGATCACCTAAGAAGGGAATGGTTATCCACTCCAATATTCTTGCCTGGAGAATTTCATGGACCGAGGAGCCTGGTGGGCTATAGCCAACAGGGTTGGGCACAACTGAGTGACTGACATTTTCACTACTTCACTTTCACATCTAATAGGTAGTTGACAAACTTGAGTTACTACTGGTGCAGTTTTGGGGATCAGCATCTACAGGACAAGCTAGACCTGCTGATGAGTTCTGTGACTGTCCACACACTCAGAAAAATTCTCATCATCATAACCACTAGTAGTGCCCAAACCTGTGGGGGTTGATACTTGTTCCCCTAAACTTCCCAGGTCTGTTCAACCCTGTGACTGTGGTTCTGAAATGAAGGAACTTCTCTAAAACCTCCCAGTCCCGTGATGCATTGTCAGTGAACTGGTGGATGGGTTGTGGTATGTATAAGGGGATTAGCAGATGCTGGATCTAGCTGTTTGCCTTCCGGCTTCCCAAAGCTGAGGCATGACTTCTGGTGTTTGGGAAGATCATACGCACTTGGCACATAACCAGGTTCTGTGCTCAGGGTGTTAAAATGAAGTGGATTTTGTAAGAACTCCGATTGATAGCGTTTTCAGCCCAACCCCTCTATCCCCCTTTTCTGTGACCTGTCAATTGCTTTTACTTTCTCACTCCCTGTTAATATAAAGGAAAGGAAAGGACTTTCTTCTGTCCCTTGGCTCTTTTCATCTTTGCTCTGTAGTCTCTTTAGCTCTCTCTCTCTCCAGAGCTGGTGTCAACACCATGGGTGAACAGGACTCTAGCTCCAACTTGACTTTCCCCTAACTAGCTTGAGTATTACCCACTGCAGTACTCTTGCCTAGAAAATCCCATGGACAGAGGAGCCTGGTGGGCTGCAGTCCATGGGGGTCACTAAGAGTTGGACATGACTGAGCGACTTCACTTTCACTTTTCACTTTCATGCGTTAGAGAAGGAAATAGCAACCCACTCCAGTGTTCTTGCCTGGAGAATCCCAGGGATGGGGGAGACTGGTGGGCTGCCGTCTATGGGGTCGCACAGAGTCAGACACGACTGAAGCGACTTAGCAGCAGCAGCAGCAGCTTGAGTGTAAGTGTCAACCCCTACTTCAGATTTTCTCTTACTTCTCACTACACCTGTTGGCTTCCCTGGTGGCTCAGATGGTAAAGAATCTGCCTGTAATGTAGGAGACCCAGGATCCATCCTTGGGTCAGGAAGATCCCCTGGAGAAGGGAATGGTTGCCCACTCTAGTATTCTTGCCTGGAGAATTAATTCCATGGACAGAGGAGCCTGGCAGGCTATGTCCATAGGGTCACAAAAGGTCAGCCACAACTAAGCACACGTGCACACCTGTATACCTCTTACTATAGTGAGCTGAGAGGCTTTGCCAGGGAAACTCTAAGCTTCTGAGCCTCAGGGGAGCTGTATATGTGGAGTTAACAGTATTGATAAGATCACTTTTATTCTCCACTGTAATTTGGCTACCATCCTTGGCCTTGGAGAGTTACTAGAATTCTGCCAGGACGCCCCAGTGGTGAGCTTACTGAAAGTCCTGCTCCGACAGCCCTCTCTAGCAGCCCCGTCAAGTCAAGACTCCCTCATGCACTTACCTCAACTCTTTCTCTCCCCCTGGCTGGACTCCTTCTGAGAGAATGAGGAGGGAGGATGGACTCAGGCAAGGGGTGGGTAGACACTTTTCTTAAAACACCCATCTAAAGCAGTGGTTCTCCAAGTATGGTCCTTCAAATAGCAACTTCAAATGACTTAGCTCTTGTTAGAAGTGCAAAATTATCGGGCTCCACTCAGACCTACTGAATGAGCAACTCCAGCACTCTGTGTCTTAACAAGACCTCCAAATGATTTTGTCACACACTCAGGTTTGAGAATCACCCATCTAAGCCATTTATTCTCAGACTTTAGTACACATCTGAACCACCGAGCTTGTTAACAATAGCCTAGTTAAACAAAACTAGATTGGTACCGGGGCAACTGTATTTTTAGCAAGCTTCCTGATATTCTTCAAAGATTGAGAATCACTGATCTAAGGAATTCATTTTATCGGTTAGCTGAATCTCCTGGGGAGGGAGGAGACAGAAGGCTGTAGAAATGTCTCAAAGTTCCTAATGCTACCTGCATCAGAACCTCTGGGGAGCTTGTCAGAGAAGCACGATCTGAGTATCAGATGTAGTGACCCAAACTCTCTGGCCCTGAAGCCTTGGCAGCCACATTCAGAGTTCTTGAGGTTATTGCTATGCATGTGAATGTTTGACAATTCTAGAACGATAGGTCGGCAGGCGTTCTCAACAATGGATGCATGTTAGAATCACCTGGGGAGCTTTAACAATGACCTGATATCTGAATCCCACTTCCAGAGAATCTGATACAATTGGTCAGATACGGGACTTCAGTACTTCATACAAGTTGTTCCTCCCACCCCCCACCCAAGTGATTTTAACATATAGTTAGGGTTAAGACCCATCAGGTTAAAGGATGGTGGCGGACTTCCTGGGGGTCCAGTGGCTAAGCCTCCACACCCCCAATGCAGGGGGCCTGGGTTCCATCCCTGGTCTGGGAACTAGAGCCACATGCTGTAACTAAGAGTTTGTATGCCACAACTAAGACCCAGTGCAGCCAAATAAACAACTAAATATTTTTTTAAAAGGATGATTCAGATCTGGAAAGAATCAGGAAACAAGAGAAAGTGAAGGAGTGCCAATGAAACAATTGGCAGAAGCCTGTGGGGGAGGTTAGTTAGAAATGGAAAGGTGGAAGGGGCCTCAAGTGGGAGGCTGAGCAGGTTGGCTCAAATGGTGTGGAACTCGGTGTAGGAAAAAGGTTAGTGTATTAATTTTCTACTGTTGCTGTAACAAACTACCACACATTTAGTGGCTTAAAATAACACAAAGGTACTGTTTTAACATTCTAGAGGTCAGAAATCCAAATAGGTCAGTAGGGCTGCATTCCCGCTGGAGGGTGCATTTATTCTGCTCTAGGGAATAGAATCCATTTCCTTGCCTTTTCTAGCTTCTAAAGCCCCCTACTTTCCTTGATATCACTCTGACCTTTGCTCTGGCATCGTATCTCCTTCTCTCACTCTGACTCCCATTTCCCTCTTATAAAGAGAGCTTCCTACGTGTTGTGATTACATGAGTCCTACCCAGATAATATAGAATAATCTCCCCGTGTCAAGGTATTTAACTTAATCACATCTACCAAGTCCGTTTTGCCATGTAAACTAATGTAGTGATAGATTACAGGGGTTAAGATGTAGTCATTGTTTGGCCTTCTGCAGTCTGCCCTCTTGCCCCCAAAGATTCACAATCATCACATATACAAAACACACTCACCCTCATTCCAGTATCCTCCCAAATCTCAATGCACTAGAGCACTCAACTCAAAGTCTAAAATCTTTCACCCCCAAAGCCTCAGATTTCATCATCTAAATATTCTTAAATATGGTATCGAAGAGGAAATTTAAAATTTTACATAATCTCCTTCTCCTTCTGCCTCTGTAACTCAGGTTGCCCCTTACAAACTCTAGATCACATAGGTCACATAGTCTCAGAAAACAGGGGCTTGCAATACTAGGAACTGAAGTCCATCTCATGCACCCTTGTCCTGCTCTTTGCAATTGCCCAGCCCCTTCAAACCTGCTTAATCATGCCTGTCTAGGCCAGGCATCCCCCTCCCCATCTTGACTGCTGTTCCCACTCGTGTGAAGCCCCTTAGTTTAAACCAGCCTATTAACAGCTGGTGTTGCCCACTACAGTCTGTCTATAAAAACTCTGTAATTCCTTTGTTTGGGGCTCAGAGCTTGGAGTGTTAACTCCCTTGGGCCCACTGGTGTAATAAACCTGAGTTCTCCAACTCTCCAAGTGTGATGCTTGGTTTCTCAAGTACTGGTTTCTGCAACATTTCTGGAGGCCCCGGCGAGATTCCAAACATGCCCTTGAGCCACTGGACTGGTAACTTGGTAAGGCTGGAGTGAAGGAACCCTGAGACAAAAGAGGAGGCATGCCACCTGATGGTATTCTGGGTTCTCTTTCCGACCGGTGTTCCTACTCTCCGGATGACTGAGCCCCAGCTGAACTCATTGGAGGGACAGACCAACTCACCAGGAATGGCCACAGGATAAGGTGAGGCCCAGGGGATGGTCCCCAGGGAGGAACCTATCCCAACTGGGAGAAGAGGACATTGGTCACCTCCTTGGGCTCCCAAGAAGGGAGCGTCAGATAGGGAGACTTGGGGACTCAGGAGAAGGGAGGCATCGAGATAGCCTCTGAATGATTGGGAGTGCATGATTGCTGATCGAACGAAGTGAGAGAAATTTTTGTTTTTGGAAACTGCAAAGTCAGTTATTTTTCACATGCAATTAAAAACAACTAGCTTGTTATAAGGGCTTCCCTTGTAGCTCACTCGGTAAAGAATCTGCCTGCAGTGCAGGAGACCTGGGTTCAATCCCTGGGTTGGGAAGACCCCCTGGAGAAGGAAATGGCAACCCACTCCAGTATCCTTGCCTGGAAAATCTCATGGACAGAGGAGCCTGGTGGGCTGCAGTCCATGGGGTTGCAAAGAGTCGGGCACGACTGAGTGACTAACACTTACTTACTTAGCTTGTTATAAGGCCTGCCCAGGGAAAAGCTTGAAGTTAACACTTTCCATGTACTTGAAATACACAGCCAGATTTGCCTGAGACCTCAGTCTTGGGCAAATTAGAACTTCAAGCAAAGAGAAAAAAAGGGAGGGGGTCAAAGAGATATTCTAAATTTCAAATAGAAAACTATAAGATCTCTGTCAGTCTGTCTGTCTGGATTTATGTGTGTCTCAGTATATGTCTTTTTTCCGATAGGATTGTTGAAGTTGTAAATGAGTTCTAATTGGCCTAAAGAAAAGTAAGTGCTTACAAATCAAATAATTCTAAATACAAGAAAAATTAACTAAATAAATTTCAGATTCACTTGAATCCAGGAAATGGGAAAAATTCAATATTAATATTAATCTAGTATTAATGTTTGTTTGCTAATCTAATAAGAAAGTAGGATGTATGTTTTAATAAAAACATAAAAAAATAAAATTACATTTTATAAAGAGAAAAGAAAGTACATCTGACTTTCAGATGGCTGTTATGGAAAGTGATTAAAAGGTTTGTGGAAGGTGAGCCCTGAAAAAAGTTTTGTGCATGATTAGGACTAATTAATTTAAAATAAATTTAATTAAGTTTACCTAAATGAGTTTAAAGCAAGCTAATGCAAAAACTTAAATTTGGCCTTTCTCTCTGTTAAGAGGACATACTTTCTTCAAATGTTGAACTGCTTTTAATAATAGATTTAAGTTTCTTTACCTTTTAGTTGATCTGTTCTATATTTACCTTTGAAATCTTTTTAACTTTGGCTAAGTAAATAATTATTTCACAGTAACTTATATCATCCTTCTTGACTGAGTGGTATAAACCCTTTTGATATTTATTGACAAAACTTCCTAAATAACTTGACTTCTAACTAACTTTGGGATGCTTCAGAGGGCCCCTGAGACATTCCAAAGAGCTATTAAGCTACCTGGGTTCATTGGACATGTTAAATTACATGGGAAGTACTGTTAAAGGGGTGAAAAATCTCAGGTTATACTGTATGGTTGATATTACTAATAAAGATATCCTAAAATTATGTGAAATTCATATGGATCTGATATGCCCTGATAAAATATGGTCAATAATAGTTCTAGTTATCATGTTAAAGTGTTATGACCAGGTTTCTTTGTCAATTGCAGTAGAATCAGATTTTAAACATACCTTCTATGGTTTTACTCTCATGCCTTTAGAAGAATACTGCCAGTTCTTCCAGATTCATGGAAAAGACTTTCTAAGACTAAACAGATAAACAAATTTTGTTATTAACAATAAGCTGGAACCAGTCTGGAATTTGGTCTTCTCTCTGTTTAGAAGACAAAGTTTTCTTAAAATCCAGCTTTCGATAACAGATTATAAATTTCTTTGCCTTTAAATGATTTATATTTGTTTTTAAAATCTTTCTGTTACTTTGGTAAAGTAAATAAACATTATTTAAGATTATGGTACATGTAGGCACAGCTCATTCTGCTTCTACAAAAATAACCCCTCATGGTTAGACTTTCGCTATCTTGATGTCTTTAAAACATGGCAATAGTCTGCTCTTAAATCAGGAAATTAAAAACAAACAAACAACAGCTAAAAATCAAAGAGCCAGGGCTATGGGAGATCCAAGATGGCTGCTTGGCTTTTCCAGGCTCCCTGACAGATCTCATTTTTATTTGATGGGTTAAAGCCTTACCTGGCTACGGTGTTAATGCCTTCACAATGAGTTCTCCAAAAATGAAAAAAATATGTTTCACTAAATATTAAGTTCTAGTTTTGTTAATTAAGGTCTGTGCTTACTAAAAAGCAAGAGAGTTCCAGAAAAACATCTATTTCTGCTTTATTGACTATGCCAAAGCCTCTGACTATATGGATCACAACAAACTGTGGAAAATTCTGAGAGAGATGGGAATACTAGATCACCTGACCTGCCTCTTGAGAAGTCTGTATGCAGGTCAGGAAGCAACAGTTAGAACTGGACAGGGAACAACAGACTGGTTACAAATAGGAAAAGGAGTATGTCAAGGTTGTATATTGTCACCCTGCTTATTTAACTTATATGCAGAGTACATCATGAGAAACGCTGGGCTGGAGGAAGCACAAGCTGGAATCAAGATTACCTGGAGAAATATTAATCACCTCATATATGCAGATGACACCACCCTTATGGCAGAAAGTGAAGAAGAACTGAAGAGCCTCTTGATGAAAGTGAAAGAGGAGAGTGAAAAAGTTGGCTTAAAGCTCAACATTCAGAAAACTAAGATCATAGCATCTGGTCCCATCACTTCATGGGAAATAGATGGGGAAATAGTGGAAACAATAGCTGAGTTCATTTTTCTGGGCTCCAAAATCACTGCAGATGGTGATTGCAGCCATGAAATTAAAAGACGCTTGCTCCTTGGCAGGAAAGTTATGACCAACCTAGACAGCATATTAAAAAGCAGAGACATTACTTTGTCAACAAAGGTCCGTCTAGTCAAGGCTATGGTTTTTCCAGTAGTCATGTATGGATGTGAGAGTTGGACTGTGAAGAAGGCTGAATGCAGAAGAATTGATGCTTTTGAACTGTGGTGTTGGAGAAGACTCTTGAGAATCCCTTGGACTGCAAGGAGATCCAACCAGTCCATCCTAAAGGAGATCAGTCCTGGGTGTTCATTGGAAGGACTGATGTTGAAGCTGAAACTACAATATTTTGGCCCCCTCATGCAAAGAGTTGATTCATTGGAAAAGACTCTGATGCTGGCAGGGATTGGAGGCAGGAGGAGAAGGGGACGACAGAGGATGAGATGGCTGGATGGCATCTGACTCGATGGACATGAGTCTGAGTGAACTCCTGGAGTTGGTGATGGACAGGGAGGCTTGGCATGCTGCAATTCATGGGGTTGCAAAGAGTTGGACATGACCAATCGACTGAACTAAACTGATGCAAAGAGCTGACTCATTTGAAAAGACCCTGATGTTGGGAAAGATTGAAGGCAGGCGGAGAAGGGGGGTGAAGAGGATAAGATGGTTAGATGGCATTACCAACTCAATGGTCGTGAGTTTCGGTAAACTCTAGGAGTTAGTGATGGACAGGGAGGCGTGGAGTCCTGCGGTTCATGGGGTCACAAAGAGTTGGACATGACTAAGCAATTGAACTGAAGTGAACTAAACTGTGCTTATTAAGACTCACTTCTGAGATAGATCCTTGTTATGTTATATTGCTAAAAGGTTTAATTAAGTTACCAAAAGAACACTCTAAAGCTTATATCAGTAACCAGTCTTTGGATAAAGGTCAGATGTTCTATGATGTACAACCAGGAGATTAACATTTGGCTATAATCATTTCACTGAGGCAGGTGATCTGGGGTATACTGGGCTACACCCAATGAAACTTCTTGACTTAATTTTTGCCTGTGACCTTACTAATAACTCTAGCTATATGTCTGGACCTGGTTCTCCTGGCTAGGTCCTCAGCAGCTTTCCTACTTCTGTTCATCTTTGGGCCAAATATCTTTAACTTTCTTGTTAAGTTTGTTTCTCCAAGTAGTAGTATGACAAGAATATCCCCCGGCCAACGCCCAGCAATGCTAGAACAAGCTGCCTTATTCTGTGAATTCTCATTGCCCTTGCACCCCGAGGTCCTCATGCTGTTCTCCCTTTGAGATCTTATACAGGAGAGCACCTCCAGTGATTTAAAAACTCAAGGGAGACCACGAACAACTAGCTCACCTGTAGATGTCCCAACACCTCCAGGCCCTGGGAAAGTCTTCCACCATATCACCTGAGAAAGGACATCCATTCCATTGGGCAATTGGGTTCATCCCTATCAGCCAGGAGATGAGGTATGGGTTAAAGACTGGAAAAAGAACCACTTCAGCCAGTTTGGACGGGTCATCATGCAGTCTTCCTGGAAACCCCTACTGCTGATAAAATTATAGATGTCATCCCTTGGATCCACCACACCAGAGTCAAGAAGGCAGCAGCTTCCTATAATGAGGACACCTGGAAAGCAGTTTGAGATCCCAAAAACCCCTCAAAGTCTGCTTCCAAAAACAATGGCCCTCACCCACGAAGGACGCTGAGTCCTGCTCTAGTCGCTCTGGAAGCTGACTCGTCCATGCCCTGCAGAAGTTTGAGAATTCTTCAGCCTTGCTCCAGCTACGCTCTGGCAGCTGGCTGGTCAATGCATGGTGGAAGCTTGAGGATCCAGCTATCAAAATATCAATGGATTTTCACTGTTAACCCTGGACTCTATCCCTGATTGCTATTTCTGTGCTCTTCGCTACAGGACTAGCTTCAGTCGCATGCCAGGACTGAGATTTGGGTCAGAAGCTGTGGTTAACTGTTATCTCACTGTAGTGGGAAGTCTCATTCTTATTAGATGTCTCTTATGAGCGATTCTCCTTACTAACTAAACTGCTCCACGGTATAGCTGAACCCCCTTCATGATAGCCTTAGTTGCTATAGCCGTGACAACCCAAAGATGAGGAGAAAACCTTTTGCTAGTGTGTTCAGTTATCTGTTACATGCAGACTGTTTTGCAGCCTTTTGGTGTCCCTTGCTGTGGTGGATGGTGCTGCCACCATCAAGGCTGTTTCTTCGTTTGTGGGACAGATGCTTACTTATGTCTACCTGTCAATTAGATGAGTATCTGCACCTTAGCTTTCCTCACTGCCCAGATGAATATTGTCCCTAACAACCAGACTCTCACAGTACCTTTGGCAGCACATACATGGTCAAAAAGAGGCCATCCAGTTTATACCCCTACTAGCTGGTCTGGGAATCATGGCTGGGATAGGTATGGGAATAGGAAAGAATTGCTTCATCAACCACCTTTCACCATACACTATCCAAAGTCTTCACAGACGACATTGAGAGATTGGCCAAATCTTTAGTGACCTTATAGGACCAACTAGACTCCCTGGATGAGGTGGTTTTATAGAACAGGAGAGGGCTAGACCTACCAACAGCTGAAAGGGAAGACTCTGCCTCTTCTTGAATGAAGAATGCTGCTTTCATGTAAAACAATCAAAAATAGTCAGGGACATGGCCCACCAGCCAAGGGAACAAATAATAAAAAGTCACTTTAGTCGTGTCCGACTCTGTGCGACCCCTAGACGGTAGCCCACCAGGCTCCTCTGTCTACAGGATTCTCTAGGCAAGAATACTGGAGTGGGTTGCCATTTCCTTCTCCAAAAAAGGAGAGAGAAACTAACTAATTCCTGGGGTAATTGGAACAATATCTGGAGCTGGGAATCGTGATTTCTCCGTTTAACAGGTCTTCTCTTCATGCTCTTTGTGATGCTCTTGTTTGGCCTTTGTGGTCTCAATGCAGTTACCCAAACCTCTCGGATTGAATCCATAAAGTTACAAATGGTAATAGTTCAAAATAGCCCTCTAAATGATAGGGAGCTCTGAATGTCCTACCAGAAACATGAGATGATGCTTTCTACAATGAGTGATAGAAGCGTCAGGAGGGGGAATGAAGAGGAAAAGTTAAAATTTTACACAAACTCCTCCTTCTGCCTCTGTAACTCAGCTTACCCTTTGTAAAGTCTAAATCACGTAGTCTCAGAAAGTGGGGACTTGCAATACTAGGAAATGGAGTTTATCTCACTCACCCTTGTCCTGCTCTTTGCAATTGCCCAGCCCCTTCAAACCTGCTTAATCATGCCTGTCCAAGCCAGGCATGCCCCTCCCCATCTTGACTGCTATTCCCACAGGCGCAAAACTCTTTAGTTTAAACCAGCCTATTAACAGCTGGTGTTGCCCACTACAGTCTGTCTATAAAAACTCTGTAATCCCTTTGTTTGGGGCTCAGAGCTTGGAGTGTTAACTCCTCTGGGCCCGCTGGCGTAATAAACCTGAGTTCTCCAACTCTCCAAGAGTGGTGCTGGGTTTCTGGATTACTGGTTTCTGCAACAGTATGAGTGAGGCACTGGATATAATCAATTCTAAGGCCCATTTTCTCTCTATCTGTGAGCCACTGAAACTCAAAAAACAGGTATAGGATAATAGTTATAGATATTCTCATTCAAAAGGGGAGAAAATGGAAGGAAAAAGAAGTCATTGGTCCCAAGAAATTTCAAAATATTGCTGGACAAACTCCTTTAGGTTTCAAGGCCTGGGAATAAGCGTCTGTGGCTCAAAGCTCTGTCCTCTGGGCTTTCTCCTCCTCTCTCAGAGTCGGTTTTCCTTCTACTTGAAGGATAACATATTCCCAGCAAGAAATTTTATCACCCTGTTTCTTACCTGTAGAATGTTGGGAGTCTGACAATCTTTAATTTTGTTTTCTTTCTGTCACTTTCAGTCCAAACTAGCAGTGTTTCTGCTAGTATAAAATTCTCAAGAGTCTTGTGGGTCTTCCACATATGTCATAAACATTCTCTCCATTAGATAAGAAGTTCCTCCACAGGTTTTTCTGGATGATCCCTTCTGTTTCTGGATTCTGCTGAAATGGTTGTGGGGATCCAATGAGTAACATGCCCAATCCATTGTAAGAGCACTTTGTATCAATAAATATGCCGACTATTTGCATTGCCGAAAGGTTTTCCAGCCACAACTTTGACTTTCTTTCTAGAGTATTCTTTCCTGACAGTAAATATGCTAATTTTTAAACATCTTTTCTAATCTAGATAAGAGAAACTACCCAAACACTAAGTCCTGGTTTATTTTAATTTAGTTCTTCCCTCAATTTCCCTCTTTCCTCTCATATTTTACTACAAAGATCAAACATAAACCAGGATGTACCTTCAACACTTTGCTTGGAAGTCTTCTAAGCTAAATACTCAAGTTCATTTCTCACAAATTCTGCTTTCCATAAAAGTTTAGGATACAATTCAGCTCAGTTTTCTGTCGTTATATAACAAAGGCCCTTCCTCCCCAGTTTCCAATTAAATATTCCTCACTTCCTGGCCCTCCCTATACCTTCAATGTCCATATTTTCACCAATATTGTGTTTATGATTTAAATATTATCTAAAACAATATAATTTTAAAAAATCTGTTCTTCACTTCCTTCTTATCCGTCACCAGTAGAGTTTTTAACATCCACAGTTCTGCTAACAGGCTATTCAAGACAATGAGACTGTTTAAAGAAAATCATGTATTTGCCTGCATCAGGTCTTCATTGCATCATGGGAGGTTCAGTAGTGGTCACATGCAGGCTTATTTGCCCTGAGGCATGTGGGATCTTAGTCCCCCAACCAGGGTTTGAACCCACATCCCTAAGTTATAAGGTGGATTCTTAACCATTGGACCACCAGGGAAGTCCCAACCTAGGCTTTTCTTATCATACCTCTAAAAATGCTTCCTTTCATTGCCTACTGCCCAACTCCAAAGCCTCTTAGTATTTGTTACATCAGTACCCTACTTCTGGTACCAAAATCTACATTAGTTTCCAATTTTTGCTATAACAAAGACCACAAACTTAGTACCTTAGAATAATACAAATGTATTATAGTTCTAGGAGAAGGTAATGGCAACCCACTCCAGTACTCTTGCCTGGAAAATCCCTTGGACTGAGAAGCCTGGTAGGCTGCAGTCTATGGGGTTGCTAAGAGTCGGGCCCGACTGAGCGACTTCACTTTCACTTTTTACTTTCATGCATTGGAGAAGGAAATGGCAACCCACTCCAGTGTTCTTGCCTGGAGAATCGCTGGGACAGAGGAGCCGAATGGGCTGCTGTCTGTGGGTTTGCACAGAGTCGGACACGACTGAAGCAACTTAGCAGTAGCATTATAATTCTAGAGGTCAAAAGTCCAAAATGAACGAGCAGGACTGAAGGGTCTAAGTGAAGTGAAGTGAAGTCGCTCAGTCGTGTCTGACTCTTCGTGACCCCTTGGACTGTAGCCCGCCCTGCTTCTCCATCCATGGGATTCTCAAGGCAAGAGTACTGGAGTGGGTTGCCATTTCAGCAGAATCTATTTCCTTGTCTTTTCCAGTTTCTAAAGGCTGCTAACGTTCTTTGGCTCATGGTCCCATATCATTCTGACCTCTGCTTCCTTCATTACATCCCTTCCTCTCTCTCTGGTCATTGTTTCCCTCTAAGGACCTTTGTGACTAATTGGGTCTAGATGGATAATTCAGGAACATCTCCTCAGCTCAGTTTAATCATACCTGCAAAGTCTCATTTGCCATGTAAGGTAACATATTCCTAAGTCCCAGAGATTAGAATGTTGACCTCTTTGGGAGGTCACTATTTAACCTTTTATAGTTAGCACAGCTTAATGGGAGTGCAAACAGTCGCTTCCAGGAACAGTGAAAGTCAAGCAGAGGTGAAGGTGCCCAGTTTGGAGTGCAGCCTCTCCTAGGGTTGGGTTGGCCAGATCCGGCTGACTGAGATGTTTGGCCAGTCGAACATGCTCATTGGTGTTCCTCAGGCCCTAGACTTTCCCCTCAATTCAGAGAGAGGAGAAGGGAAATGATATTTGTTGAGGGCCCACTAAGTGCCTGTAACTCAGATAAGCAAAGGAGCCCTGGATTGTAATTCTCTACCCTAAGGCCTTGCCCCGGGCCTGGGACTATAAAGTCCTTCACAGAGCATCAGGGGTTCTTAACATCCATGATTAGGCTTGCGGTGGTCCTTGAAACTCCCAACAGCCACTCTCCTTCCCGAGCTGGCGGATGTGTCATGTGAGGCAGCACCTTTCCCTCCCTGGCACCTGTGTGTGACTCAGACCCCCAGGTAAAGCCCAACCCAATGGGAAGTGACTAAGCATTGAACTTTGCTTCCTCTTACTGGGGAGAGAGGAGGAAGCTTGAAGCTGGGCCTGGCCCTCCAGCTCACTCAGATGTCTCAAGAGAGTGAGGGAGAGGGTTGCGTTTTCAGGGGACGTCAGGGGCGGTCCCCTAGAGCAGCCCCATACGTCTGCATTTACCCTGCATACGCACATGGCTGTTTGTGTGTGTGTGCACACACATGAGTGCAGTTTAGGAGATTCGAGGGTGGTGGTCATGCTGGGATCTACCAGGTTTTCTCACCTTCTATAGTTTGTTTCCTGCTTTCAGTGAGTCAATTTTCTTGAGTATGTAAAGTGGAATTTAGGGAAATCAGGAGGACTCTGGCTGATTGCCCAAGATGGAGTCCTGACAGCGTTAAATTACAAAGGCTCTGTTTAAAAGGCATCATTAGACATCTCTGTAGCTGTTATTGTAGTTGTCTCTAGGAAGGGAAAGTGGGTGGTTGGGCAACAGGAAAAGGAGCCTTACTCTTCTCTCTTACTCTCCTTTGATAACTTTTAAATTTTGTTCCATTTGCAAGTACTCCCTGTTCAAACAGAAAGAATACTTGATAACCCAAGAAAGAAGAGAACAAAGAGAATACTTTTCCATATTAGTGCTAAAATAATTCACAATGTTAGTCATTGACTGGATAAACATTATGGCATCCCTGCTGGATGTCAGGCACTGTACTAGGTTCTGGAGATGCTCCAGAGAGCAACATAGCATCCCTTGCTTCACAGAGATTCCATTTGGGAGAGCAATTGAGACAGAGAACCAGGCATTGACCATGCAGTGTCAGAAGCGTGATGATGGGGAAGGTACAAAGAAGGTTTCTTTGCCCAGACTTGGGGAGAGGAAGCCTTCTTGGACCTGGTGCTGTCCAAGTTGAAACTCAGAGTACATAGGAGTTAGCCGGGGGAGAAGAGAGAAAGAGAGGCATAAGAACCAACACAAATACAAAGACTGTAGGGGCCATAAAAAGAAACTTGATTACATCCCTGGAATTGCAAGAACTCGATAGGTCTGGAATGTTGAGTTTGGAGGAGGTGTTGGAGAAATAAAGATGGAGAGGTAAAGTCAGATCATGATGTGTTTTATAAGTGAGTTTTAAGACGAGTTAGTGGTCACTTTATAGGCAGGGGTGGAGCACAAAGGGACAGGGGTTAATAATAACCTATAGAAGAGTTGGAATGCTATTTTGTGCCAAGGTACTATAATCTTTTACGTAAGTTTCTTCATTTAATCCTTGCAACAAGCCTAAGATATTTACTATCATTTTTTCTCTATTTTATGAGTGAGGAAACTGAGGCTCAGAAAGGTTAAATGCAGTGAGAAATATTACAGAGTCACACAGGAAATAGCATAGATGTTTAAGCACACAGCTGTGTGTATTAGTCACTTAGTCATGTCCAACTCTTTGCGACCCCATGGACTGGAGCCCACCAGGCTCCTCTGTCCATGGAATTCTCCAGGCAAGGAGTGGGTGGCCATTTATCTCTCCAGGGGATCTTCCTGACCCAGGGACCAAACCCAGGTCTCCTGCATTCTGGCCAGATTCTTTACCAGCTGAGCTACCAGGGAAGGCCAAGCACACAGCTAGACCAGGGGAGATCTCGTGTCTCTCTCTAAGGCACTCACTTAGTCTGCCATACTACTTCCTCATTCAGATAGAGCTGTGGTACTCAACAGGGAGTGATTTTGCCCCTCAGGAGACATGTTTGGTTGTTACAACTTGGGGGATGCTACTGACATCTGGTGGGTAACTAACATCCTACAAAGGACAGTCACACACAGCAAAGAATTATCTGGTCCTAAACCAGGGTCAACAGCACCATGGTTGAGAAAACTTGAGACAGAGAATAAGTTGTAGAGGGCAAGACACAGGGAGGTAGCCAGATGTTGAGTGTGAGAGTTTTAGAAAAAAGTGTTGTTGTTGTTGTTGTTTTCTAAAGGACTTGTATATTCTGTACTCATAGCAGCAAGAGACAGAGTTCAATTGCATCAAAGCTCTGGATGCATCTGGTATATTGTTTTCCCAGCATGTTCCAACTACTCCCAAGCACCAGCCTTAAGAGCTCAGAGATAACCAATCATGAATTATCCCAGAGTTACCCAGAACTCTGAAGAGTTTCCTGTCTTCTGATAGATCCAGGACTATTAAGGGGTCTTAGTCAAGATGACCACCTCCTCACAAGCCTATTGTGACAGGCCAGGGCTCCCAGCTCTGGTCCTGCTGACACATGGTACTGGAGCCCAACATTTTTGGTCAATGCATAATTTTAGCAAACAATAACAAGCAGCAACCAAGAGAACAAAGACATAAGAAGAATACTGCAAACCTTATTGCCTGAATCTAATACTCTTACATGTATCCCTTCCACCTTGGTCAAGAGAGCACATTAAATGGGTTAGCTGCCTACTCACTGACTTAAAACACTGGCTGGGAGCCCATTCATCTTTCTACCTGTAAACTTCACATTCCTATAAAGTGGATCTTTATAGGAGACTTGTAAAAGCTCAGAGGATGAGGCAAAATATCGTCTTAGTTTCCAGGATATTTCATGATGGGTACTTGGTCTCCTGATCCTGCATCTCTCTTGGTTTCTGATCTTTGTATGCTAAATTGCTTCAGTTGTGTCTGACTCTGTGCAACCCCATGGACTGTAGCCCACCAGGCTCCTCTGTTTGTGGGACTGTCCAAGCAAGAATACTGGAGTGGGTTGCCATTTCCTACTCCAGGGAATATTCCTGACCCAGGGATCAAACCCATGTCTCTTGCGTCTCCTGCATTGGCAAGCGAGTTCTTTATCACTAGTGCCACTTGGGAAGCCCCCTTCTGACCTTTAGCTGAACTCTTAACTGTTTCCCTCCTGGTTCTTGTCTGACTCTGTGGTTTGACTCTCGACAGAGGTATCTGTCCTGTTAATTACTGGGCTTTCCAGCAGGCCTTATCTCTGTTCCAGGCCTATGTGAATCATCAAAGCCTTGCCTCTATCTTCCCATTATAATTTTTCGTCTTGCCCATAGTTGTAGTGCCGAGTGAGGTAAAATCATCCCCAGGGTCTAGGTTCTAAGAGCGCTCAGGAAGATCCACCTTTTCCTACATCTGAGAGTCCATTCTTAGAGACTTAAGTTCTTCTAAACATCCTGTGTATATCAAAGCATCCACACGAAAATTCTGTACTAACTCACTAAGTGGAAAAAAGAGTTTGTAGTTTAGGGAATGCTCTGTAGTCTTAGTTTCTTGTCTAAAACAAGGTTTCTCAGACCCCTTGATATATTATGTTCAGGATAAAGATCCAATAAGGGCATTTATACAGTTCACAATCCAGTGCCCCAAACCCTTGGGATGAGATGCATTTGGAGTTCCAAATTTTTCAGATTTCAATACAGTAATGTGGTGAATATATGATTTATCCCATAGCATCCCCAGCAGAGTGAGAGAGGCCCTGTAATCACATATTTCTGTAACAAAACATATGGATATTCACACTACGTAAGTTAAATAAAGAATCTGAAAAGTTACACATCAATTTAGGTCAGGTTCTGTCCCTGAGTTATGAAAAACCATTTATTTTTCAGGACTTTTTCAACTTCAACATTATGGATAAAAGATTGTGAACCTGTATATGAAGCCCCCCACTCGAAACATATTTGACCACAGAATCCCCGTTTTCCGGGGCATCCTGCAGGAACAGGATCCACAGACTCTGGAGGACACTCAAGCTATTGGTCTACATTGCAACCTTCCCAGGGGAGGGGACACACTGCGGTCTCACTGGGCACTCACATTAGTCTCATCGTCTCTGGGGACAACTGGATGAGATGGGGATTCTAATAACTGAATAAGGAGGAAGAGATTAAAAGACGAAGCTCCGACTAGACATAGCAGATCTGATCAGATAGTCACGGTGCTCAACCTTCAAGCCCTGGGTGGGAAAAAAAGAGCATGAGAAAGAGCAGCACTGTGAAACACAGGCCCGAGTTTGACCCTTAGCACTCTTCCACATTTTTCTCATTTCCTTAAAAAACTTTTTTTCTCTCCCTGATTGTTCTTTTCTACTGCAAGGAGTTATTGTTCTGAGTGTTGCTGAGGGAGAAAGGCAGGCCCAGGGCTGATGCTGGGTCCTTGGGAAGAAGGCTTCCCATTGCTCTGGCATAATCACCCCAGCCCAGAGCTGAGGTGGGGGTGGGTGGAGTAGGGTGCATGCCTAAGGCCAATGTCCCCTGGGTAAGGAGGGAGGATGTTGGATATCTGGAAGATTTCCAGGAAGACTTCCTGCTCTGACAAAAACAACACAAACACAGGAAAAGGCTTTGGGGCCTAAGGGGAGGGAATAGTGGACCAGAGTAGAGACTTTGGAATGGGACAGCCGGATACAGAGAAGCCTTCCTCCTTAGCCAGCTGTGTTCCTCCAGCCAACTGAGAGCATTTCTCCACTGAGGGTGAAGGTTGGGAGCTGGAGGAGGGGGACCAGTAACTCTTGAACCCTCCTCAGTTTCCTCTTTTATCCACTCTGCACTTAGTGTAATATTTCGCTATGGCTTGGTCCATGGTGGTTGGAGGTGGAGAGGGGACAGTGAATCAGAGGGCCATTTAGCTAGGGCCTCATATTTATGAAGGGTCTCAAATACAGACCTTAAATGTGTGGGGTTGCATATCCAATGAGGAGCCTCATTCACCAAGATTAGCAGAAAATATGCATCCCAAACTTGTCCCATTACCAGACCAACCTGGGCCAGAAAAAGTACAAAAGCTCTTAAAATCTGAATAATGTCTGAATTTAGTTTACTAGTATAAATGTTAATTTCTTAGTTTTGCTGAATGGACCTTTCTTCTTATTGTTGTTCAGTTGCTAAGTCATATCAAACTCTTTGTGACCCCATGAACTACAGCACTCCAGGTTTCCCTGTCCTTCACCATCTCCAGGAGTGCTATAAGCCATTATTATTTTCATATGATTTGTCAGTTGCACCACTGGCTTCCCTGGTGGCTCAGACGGTAAAGAATCTGCCTGCAATGAGGGAGATCTGGGTTCGATCCCTGGGTTGGGGAAGATCCCCTGGAGGAGGGCATGGCAACCCACTCCAGTATTCTTGCCTGGAGAATCCCCACGACAGAGGAGCCTGGTCGCAAAGAGCTGGACATGGCTGAGCAACTAAGCACGTGCTACATTATATATTCGTATGTATGTGTGTGTGTGTGTGTCCGGGGAAGTCATAAGCTTTAATTTGCTAGGTATAAACATTTGAAATAGGTTACAATTTAGTAACTATTTTTTGGCAATTAAAAAACATATCAGGAGCCATAAAAATGGAAGTAGTAAACATTTTAAAATAACAAAATGGAAATAGTCTGGTGCTGTCTTCACCTTTGAGAAGGATAAGGGAAGCCCCAGGCAGGAGGCTCAGGGAGCCTTCCCAGCTGTGCGCTGGGATTCAGCTTCTAGAGGACAGGATAATCTGCCAGCTCCTGGGCCCTCCTTTCACGGCTCCAGCCAACTCTGGCTTCATCTGTATCACTCTAGCGGCCTCTGCTGGGCTGGGGGTGAAAGGCGACCGAGGATGGGACGGCACTCAGAACCCTGGTTGGGAAGTTGGGTGGGATGCTCTGGTGGGCAATGTGAGGACATTGGTGTCAGGAGGAACTCAAAGGAGATAAGGTCTGAGGACTTCAAGGTTGTTTATATCATGCTTTGTTGGAAGAGACTGTTCTGTTAGCGGTGCGGAGGACGGGAGGCAAGTTTAGGTATGAAGGCAAGATGGCTGAGCCCAGGGAGAGAAATGCTCTGTTGCTGAGTGGGGATTCATGACTCAGTTTCTCCTCTTCTGAGCCCTGCCTCCATATGGTGACCACAAAGGGCCTGGCTTCTCTGAAAAGGGCAGCCATTCTCCTCTATGCAGCAGGGTTGGGTCATGACCTCTCTGATTCAAAGAGAGAGAACAGGAAGTCCTCCAGAGGCCTCTGGCCACAGCTGAGTTCTCTGATGAAGCTTTTACTAAAGGACCTTGTTTTGAGGGCAAGCAGTAGCCTTACCCAGGCAGTTAATGAAAATCCTTCTTCTTAGGCACATGGCATTTATTCCTGTGAGGTAGATGGTAACATTCAGGCCTCCGATCTCTTCTTTGACGCCCCCTTGAACCTACTGGTGACCAAGTGAGGTCCCAGTGAGTACTGGGGATAAAAATAGCACACGGGAGCCCACAGCTTATTGCAGCTGCCGTGGCTAGTGACAGAAACTGGTATTAGGTTATTGAGAAAACAGAGTCTTTTAGGTCTGGTAAAGGCTCACTTCAAACAGACAGAGGCTGTTGTCATCATGAGTGAAGCAGTTTATATCTCAATAGCTCGCTTCCCCCTTGACTCTGTTTCTCATTTAACAGTGCGGATGGAAACTTTATACTGCAGACAAAGCTGCTTGGTTTCATCTGGCCTAAGAAGACTTATGTGTGAACTTTGGGCCCTTAAGTTGTTAGTGGTAGCTTCCTCCAGTTCTTTCCTCTCTCTCTTGCTTTGTTTATTATCCAAGGCTGCCGTGGGGGCTTGCCAGGTGACACTAGCAATAAAGAACCCACCTTCCAATGCAGATAGATGTAAGAGACGTGGGTTTGATCCCTGGGTGGGAAAGATCCCCTGGAGGAGAGCATGGCAACCTACTCCAGTATTCCTGCCTGGAGAATCCCATGGACAGAGAAGCCTGGCAGGTCGCAGTCCATAGGGTCACAAAGAGTTGGATACAACTCAAGTGACTTGGCATACACACCCGCACAGGGCTGGTGAGAGCTGCTGCAGAGCTAACCCCTCAAGGCCATGGGGAAGTTAAGAGGTTCCTGAAATGATGCCCCTCCTCTACTCACATGCCCAGGTCAGCCTGGGCTGCTTGATGGCACAGGGCCTTATCAGGGCTGTGGATTTCACAGGACAAAGATGATGGTTCAACTGCAAGAGGGTGGTTGGTTTTTATCAGTGGACAGTAAAGAGGAAGAACATATCTGGAATAACTGAAAACAAGCCCATTTCTAGAGTAGTCTGTGTCTAGGAGTCAGATCTATTCAGACTCAGGATTACTACTCCAATGTACAAAAAACTCCCAGAGATTAACAAGAAAAGAGACCAGACATCCAATGGAAAAGTAAGCAATGGACAGACTAGAAAATCATAGAAGGTAAATTAGAAAAGCTAGCAAGTGTGTAAAGAGATGTTCAACCTTAGAAGCATTCTGAGTGAAGCAAATTAAAACACAGTATCATTTTGTCATTAGATAAGCAAAAATTAGGCAAGTCATGTATCACCAAGTGCTGGCAAGAATGTGGGAAAAAGGGAAATGTTGTTGGTGGAGTATAAACTTGTAGACCATTCTAGAAGCCATCTGACTATTTCCCATCAGTTTAAATATGCTATGACCTAAGAGCCAGAGATCCCACTCGGGTATATTGCTCCCCCAAAACTCTCAAACAAGCCCATAATGGAACATAAACAAATGTATTTGTCAGTGAATTGTTTTTGGAGGCAAACCTGGATGTCATCACTGGAGAGATGGAGCAGTGAAATGTGTGGATGCACTGGGTAGACACCAGACACAATGAACCAGAGGTACCTGGAGCCACACAGCAATCTTAAAATCATGAGTCATGTTGTTAGACCTCATGGCCTTTTCCAGAGATCAGTCGCCCAAGAGATCGCCAAGACACGGACTCGATGCAAACCGCAAGAGGATTTATTAGGCCGGCGCGCTGGGGTTCGAACACCACTAGGGAAGAACGAACCCTGAACATTCTTTACAGAGCAGTTTTTAAGCACTAAAACCACAAGCAGGTACAGCTAGGGTGGAGCGGCCTGATTGGTGTACAGGTCTTTGATATTTTCAGGGATAGGTCCATTTGTTATCAGGCCAAAACGGCTGAATGGTTTTTGAGGCAAACAACCCCCCAAAACCCCCCGGAGGCTGCATTCCTGAGAGATGAGCTCCTTACACATTCTTGAGATAAAGGTCTGTCTTAAGATTAACTAGAGGGCCTGTTGCCCTAAGGCTCTAGTAAATTTTAACCTTTTTTTTTAATTATTATTTACCTTTCCTCTCAATGTAAAGAAGAAATACAATAAAATCTATGGTACAATATCATTTACATAGACTGAAGTCACATCTCTCCATAAAAGAGCATTATGTATCTTTTAGGAATACCTATATACCAGTGGATATACATTACACATATTATAGTAAATGCCCCTTATGGGGTGGGGAGAAAAATAAACGGTTAGGGAATGAATAGGAAAAAATAAAAATAAAAGAGAGGCTGCTGCTGCTAAGTCACTTCAGTTGTGTCCAACCCTGTGCGACCCCATAAACGGCAGCCCAGCAGGCTCCCCTGTCCCTGGGATTCTCCAGGCAAGAACACTGGAGTGGGCTGCCATTGCCTTCTCCAACAGAGAGGCACTTACTTACTAATGATGTACCATAAGCTGAAGAGATTTGTCCAACTTTCTGTTCCAGAGACAAAAAAAAAAAAAAAAAGTACTGTCAAAACTTTTCATACAGACTGTCAAAAATAAGGGGCATCTGGAGCTTCCCCTAAGGATAGTTGGTGGTTGTATAAAGTGTGGATAGACATTTCAAGTGAAAGACCACAAACTTTGTTACAAAATTCTTCAGGCATCTTAGAGGCACTTTAAGGTGACCCAGGAATTGTATGAATGAGAAGGCAGGTGGGGGCTTAGGCCCCCAAGGGACATGCCAAGGAAGTCATGGGATGAAATTACAGTGGAAAGGGAAGATGTACATTGAGGCAAGAGAGGACACAATGGATCTAATCTTATCTTGGGTGACATGTCTCCTGATGGGAATTCTCTGGTTCCTGGAATCAACCTGCTCCAAGTGAGCAGGATTTGTTTTACTAAAGGAGTCCTTCCAGAGATCTCATATCTGAGTTCCCTAAAGGCAGTCAATGGAAAAGAACAAAAGGACAGCAAATGACTGGCCTGAAAGCAAGGTGATAGAAAAACCAAGGACGGCACTGTGACCCCAGGCTAGTGATACATGTGGGGAAAGAAAATGAGCAGACTTAAGGTGAAATTTGTGAAAACTTTTTGTCCCAATGCAGTGTACTATCCTTGGATATAAAAAGGACAGAAGTGCAAAAACTCATAAAATCGGAATGTCTGAATTTAGGTTAACAGTATAATACTAATGTTAATTTCTTAGTTTTGACAAATGGGCCATTGTTAGGTGTCTATAAGGTATTAGGGCAAGCTGAGTGAAGTTTAGACAGGAATTCTGTCTTTGCAAATTTTCTGTAAATCTAAAATTATTCCGAAATAAAAAGTTTTTTTTTTTTTTTTTTAAGTTAAAGCTCCAGTCCAAAGACACTTAAAGGGACATGGAAATAAGTAAATATAGCAATCAGATATATATTATATCTAAGATGGGTGCATACATCATATCACCTGGGGGCTTTCCAGGTGGCACAGTGCTAAAGAATCTGCCTGCCAATGCAGGAGATGCAGGTTCAGTTCCTGGGCTGGGAAGATTCCCTGGAGTAGGAGATGGCAACCTACTCCAGTTTTCTTGCTTGGAAAATTCCATAGGAGCCTGGCAAGCTACAGTCCAGGGGGTCGCAAAGAGTTGGACACGATTGAGCAACTGAGCACAACACTATAACAACACGCATACAGGTTTATATACGTATGAAATTTAAAATTTGGAAGAATTTACACCAAAATATTATTACCTCTAGATCATATTATAACTAGGATGTGGATGGTATAGCTTATTGATTTTTTTTTTTATACCTTTTTGTATTGTCTATATGTTTTACAGAAATGCCATAATTACGAGAAAAAGACCTCATCTGGGTCTGCCAAAAGAACAGGGTGCCACACTTAGAAACTTCCTTGCATGTCTTGCATAGATTCCAACCCCCGCTAGGTCCCAGGCCCCTCCTCTCCCAGGGCCTGGTTTGAGGAAATCTCCAGCAGATGAGCAGCTCTCTTCTCCTTCTGTGAGGCTGTCAGTGAAAATGTGTGGTCCTGCCAGTGTTTAGGGAGAAGCACTGATGCTCTTATTGGTGGTCAGAGAGCTCTGAGCATGTTCACATTCTGCCTGATACTGGACTTGGAGATGCAGAGAGTGGACTGTATGTATAGACTGATAGTGTTTCTTTCTTTTCTGATCTTTAGTATTTTTTTTATTACAAAAGCAATCAATATATGTGCACTATAATAAATTCAGAAAGCATAAATGTGTAAATAAAAAGAAATCTCCCCATATATGGCTCAGGAACTTTTTCAAAAATAGACTGTTTAAACAAAAGTTTTAAATTCACAATGAAATTGAGTGGAAGGTAGAGATTTCCCATATACTCCCTAGCCCCATCCACACACCCAGTATTAACACTCCTCACCAGAGTGGCATATTTGTTATGATCAATGAGCCTGTGGGTTTTGACAAATGTACAATGATCTGTACACATGTCATTATGTATACATGTCTGTATGTTTTTCATATCATACAGAGTAATTTTACTGCCCTAAAAATCCTCTGTGCTCCACCTATTCATCTTTTCCTTGACATTTTTCATATCAGTAAATGTATATATTTGTCATTCCGATAGTATATTCAAAAGCAGAGACATTACTTTGCCGACTAAGGTCCATCTAGTCAAGGCTATGGTTTTTCCTGTGGTCATGTATGGATGTGAGAGTTGGACTGTGAAGAAGGCTGAGTGCCGAAGAATTGATACTTTTGAACTGTGGTGTTGGAGAAGATTCTTGAGAGTCCTTTGGACTGCAAGGAGATCCAACCAGTCCATTCTGAAGGAGATCAGCCCTGGGATTTCTTTGGAAGGAATGATGCTAGAGCTGGAACTCCAGTACTTTGGCCACCTCATGCGAAGAACTGACTCACTGGAAAAGACTCTGATGCTGGGAGGGACTGGGGACAGGAGGAGAAGGGGACGACTGAAGATGAGATGGCTGGATGGCATCATGGACTTGATGGACGTGAGTCTGAGTGAACTCCGAGAGATGGTAATGAACAGGGAGGCTTGGCGTGCTGCAATTCATGTGGTCGCAAAGAGTTGGACACGACTGAGTGACTGGACTGAACTGAATGGTTACATACTATTCCACTGAATGTTGTACCATAGTGCAGCAACCAAACAGCAACAGCCATGTGGTAAGCATTTTCTAAGCCTCTGCTAATACAAATGCATCCACACCAACACTTGCACATCTCTTGTGCAGTCTTGCTATTTCTGTGGAAGAAATATTTCCCCTGTAAATGTGTGAATCACATATTTACAATGTTGGAAGAGATTTTCTTCTAAATGCATTTGTTCATTCAACAGGTATTTATTGGGTATTATTTTGTATCAGACCCTAGGAATTCAGCTATGAGTTAAAACAGATACAGTTTCTAGTAGGAATTCAGCTATGAATTAAAACAGATACAGTTTCTAGTAGAGCACTGTTGTCACTAAACAAACAACCACACAAACCAATATATTACTGCAATTGTAACTTCTCCAAAGGAAAAAAAAAGGCTGTTGGAGAATATAGATGGAGGAATCTACTTTATACAGAGGATTCAGAGACAGGCGTCATCAAGCTGAGAATTAAAAGATAAACAGGAATACACTAGGAACAGTGAGGGTCTGGGAGACGATTGAGGGAGAAGGAGCCTTCCAGAAAAGGTGAAGGCCTATGTGGAGGCCTTGAGGTGGATAGCAGGCTGAGTTGGAGGAAAACCACGGCCAGGGTTGGGGAGAGAATCTGGAAGTGGGGCTGAGAGGAAGGCTGGACCAGGCCATGCTTGTTCTTCTAGGCTGCCTGATCAGTCTCCCTAACAGATCAGGAAGCTTCCATTTCCTGTATCCTTGAGACCAGCAATGCTTAAAGGTGCTTTCATCCCTCCATTCTATAATTACATGAACATTCAACACGAGCCTTTTTGAGAAGTGTGTAACAGCTCACGTACAGATTGTCAGGTTCAATATGCACATCAAATTTACTTCACAAAGTTAACTAAATTCCCCAAATCCCTGCAAATCCCAGCATATTTATTCTATTTTAGGACTTAAAGTATGAAAGAAATTTCCTGTTTTTTTCTGTAAAACCAATTTCTTCATCTAAAGCAAGCAGTGCTTGTTCCATTCAGCTCATGTTCCAGAAGCTCCCTCTGGGGCTCCTGGATCCGCCTTGTTCTAGCCAGTGAAATGCAAGGCCTGTGTGGGAGGAAGAGGCAGCTGGGCAGCTGGCCTTTTCAAGTCACGCTTCCTAGATACACCCTTGATGCTGTGAGTGGTGCTGTCAAATGCAAGCCTTTCAGTTTGTGTGTCCCACTGTATCCTGGGATAAACCTGTCATCACAAGGTCCACAGAGTTACTTAATCTTTCCCACTGGTGCTCAATAAGTATTTACTGAGCAGATATTGTACTAGCAGAAGGTAGAAAATAGCTAAATCATGGTACATCATTTAATGGAATACTATGCAAGCATGAAAAAGGGTGGGTAGAAACATATTTACTGACGTAGAAAAATGCCCATGAGCTATTAGGTGGAAAATGCTAGCTATAGAACACATAAAGTACAGTCTTTTCTTTTTTAGAAATTGTGTACACACATATATGGAAGACATTCATGTTTTTATTTATACATTTCTGCACTGTCTGAATGTTACAGTGCACAGATGTGAGTTTTATAATTAAAATGAACAAAGGAATGAATGAACAAGGGAATTTTTAGGATTTTCAGAGGGCTGAATGGAAAATAAAACTGTCTGTAAGTTCCTCTCCCTGATCTATTTACCAAGTCTAAGACTTGTTCTTTCAATCTCTATTTGAATAATATTTTTTAAAAATCGCCAAAGGGTGCTCATGATATAATAAGTAAAAGACTGAGGCAGAAAACCTGGGAAAATTTTGTGTGTGTATAGAAAAAGGTCTCAGACCAAACTGCTTACAGAGCTATCTCTGAGTATGGGGTGGATTAGAGGAAACCTCTACTTCTATTGCTTAAATATTTTGCAATTTGTATCTATTTTTCTCTCTATCTATATGTATGCATATATAATGAAGGGTTAAGTTCCTTTTTTTTTTTTTACTATTCCATACATTCAAGATTTATTCATTCATTCAGAAAATATTTATTGAGCAAACACTATCAGCTTGACCCAGTGCTAGAAATTTTTCTTCTTTTTTTTTTTTTAAATTTGGCCATTCTAGGAGGGGGAAGTAGTATGTCATTTTAGCTTTGATTTACACTTCCCTAATAATTAATGACATTGAGTATCTTTTCATGTTCTTATTGATCATTTGTATATCTACTTCAGAGAAATGTCTATTCAAATCCTTTGCCCATTTTTAAACTGGGCTATGGGATTTTTGGGACATGTACACACTGCTATATTTATGTATTTATTTATGCCTTTGCTGGGTCTTTGTTGCTCTACATGGGCTTTCTCTAGTTGTAGAGAATGGGGGCTACTCTCTAGCTGGGTACACAGGCTTCTCACTGTGGTGCTTCTTTTGTGGTGGAGCATTGGCTCCGTGTGTGCAGGCTTGAGTAGTTGTGGCACTCGGGCTTAGTTATTCCTTGGCACGTGGAATCTTTCCAGACCAGGGATTGGACCTGTGTCCCATGAATTGGCAGGCAGATTCTTATCCAAGTTGTGGGATTTTAGTTCCCTGACCAGGAATCAAACCCAGGCCCTCCTTAGTGAGAGCATGGAGCCCCAACCACTGAACCACCAGGAAATCCCCTGAAACATTTTCTTCTGAAGGAGCTCATGGTTTAGTGAAGAAGACTTACAAGAAAGCCACGTGGGGACTGGTCCAGTGGCTAAGACTGTGCTCCAAATATAGAGGGCTAGTTTTCGATGCTTGGTCAGGAAACTAGATCCCATATATGCCATAACTAAGACCTGGAGCAGTGAAATTAATTAATTAATTTTTTTAAAAAGCAATGCAATGTGAGAGGATATATAAAGCCAAGTATTAGGCAGGCCCCCATCTGCCAGGAGAGCCATAGCATGGCCAGGGAGGGCTGCAGAGAGGATATGCTGCTTATGCTGAATCTTAAAGAATGAGGAGGTGTTTGTCTGTTGGACAAGGTGGGGAAGGGTATTCCAGAGAAAGAGAATATCTTGCATGAAAACACCTTTATTAAAATCTAGAGAAGTCTAAGAGGCTATCCTGCTCATGAATATTAAATAGATCAGCATGGTGGAAACATAGGGGACATGGGGAGAAGACGGGCCAGAGAAAGACACCCTCGGAAAAATAAGCAGCCTTTGAAGAAATTGTGTGAGCTATAGAGCTGGCATTGTTGTCCCATTTAATAGTTGACTAAACTGTGTCACAGAAATGACATGCCCAAGGCCACACTAGGGTAGGAGGCCAAGCTGCAACATAGTTCTAGGGCTTCCATGCTTCGGGCTACAGGGCTTCCCAGGCCAGGTCCTATCCTTGAGAGCCTTCTGATGTTCTGGCTTGAACCACTCCAGGTTGTTAGCAAAGAAGAACAGGGCCAACCTCACAGTAGGGTCTGACCACAGTGGCCACACACTTGGCACATCCTTGTACCAGAAGCCATAGGAGAGCTTTCTAGAGGGATTTTCCTGGAAAAGGACATACTCAGTCTTGAAGTTGCTGGGTACCCCTTGGAAGCAATGAAGGAGGCAGCTTCCTGGAACCTAGCTGTCCTGGGGAGCCACTTTCCATTCTTGCTGCCAGCATATAAGAAAGGGGTACTTAGGCCTCTTGTTCCTACCGAAGCCAGAAAGTCATAGATGTAGCAGTAGCTCAGATCCAGAGCTTGGTGATGCTGTATAGGCTCTGGAATCAGAAAGAGCTAATTCTCACATTCACTCTAATGGCAAAATGAAAAGACTGACAATTCCATGTACTGACAAGAATGTGGAGCAACCAATGATTTGGTAGTTACTTAATAAAATTAAATATATTCCTACCTAAGAAAAATGTTCATGACAGCATTATTTAAAATGACCTAAAACTAGAAACAATGTAAATGTTCATCAATAAGTAGGTGGATAAATAAACTGAATGGTATATTCATAAAATCATATCCTATTCAGCAATAAAAAGGAAGAAACCGCTGATACAAATGATAACATGGACAAACCCTAGACATACTATGTTGAGCAAAGGAAGCCAGATACAAGAGCATGATTTTATTCATATGAGTTTAAGAATAGATAAATCAAATCTATGAGAATAGAAGTCAGATTACTGGTTACTTGAAATTTATGGGGCATGGATATTTGCAGGAAAGCAACATGAGGGAGCATCTGAGAGGGATGGAAGTGTTTTAATCTTGATCTGGGTGGCAGCCACATAGGTGTATGCATGTTAAGTGTATATAAGTGGCAGTGTAATAAGGTATTCTGTGCATGTGTGTATGTGAGAAAGAGACAGATAAATGACAGATACAGAGAGAGACAGAGAATTTAAGTCCTGATTCTAGTTCCCAGCTCTACCACTGTGGCTTCTGGGCAAGTTAGTTACCATATATGACTCCTTTGTCTCAGCCGTAACATGGGGATAACAATAGTACTTCTCACACAAGGTGGTTCTTACATTTTTATTTTACTGTGATTAGAGCACTTAATATGAGATCTACTCTCAAGAGATTTTTAGGTGTAAAATATATAGTTACAGTCACAACACTATACAACAGATGTAGAACTTATTTATTTTGTATTCCTGAAGCTTTAAACCTATTGATTAGCAACTCTTCATTTCTCTCTCCCCCTTGGCAGCCAATGTTCTGCTTTTGGCTTCTATGAGTTTGACTATTTAAATTCCTTATATTAGTAAAATCATATAGTATTCTTCTGTAACTGACTTATTTCATTTGGTATAATGCAGAGGTCCCCAACCCCCAGGGACCCTGGCCTATGGCCAGTTAGGAACCGGGCCGCACTGCAGGAGGTAAGGTGAGTGGTGGATGAGACAGTGAAGTTTCATCTGTATTTACAGTCACTCCGCATTGCTTGTCATGCCCACTCCCCATTACTGGCTGAGCTCTGCCTCCTGTCAGACCAGTGGTGGCATTAGATTCTCAGAGGAACACAATAAATGTAATGCACTTGAATCATCCCAAGACCAAACCCCTCCCTGCCCTTGGTCCATGGAAAAGTTGTCTTCCACAACTTTGGTACCAGCCCCTGGTACCAAAAGGGTTGGGTACCACTGGTACAATGTCCTCAAGGCTCCACTATGTTGCAGCATATTTTTAGGATTTCTTTTTTTTAAGGCTTAATAATATTTAATTGTATATATATAGCACATATTCCTAGTCCATTTATCCTTTAATAGACATTTAGATTGTTTCCACAACTTGACTACTGTGAACAGTGTTGCAGTGAGCATGGGAGTGCTAATATCTTCTTCAAGATATTGATTTTAATTCTTTTAGATAGCTACCCAGGAGTGGAATTGCTAAATCATACAGCAGTTCTCTTTAAATACTGAGAAATTTTGACACTGCTTTCCATTAGTGGCTGTACCATTTTGCATTACCACCAACAGTGTACAAGGGTTAATTTCACATCCTTGCTAACTCTTCTTTGCTTAAGGTGGTTTTAAGAGTGGAATGAGATGATGCGCAAAACTCTCTTAGTCCAAGAGCTTGGAAAAAAACTAAGAGTTTGGCAAAAGTTATTCTCACTGTTGCTTCCTCATCCACCACTTACCCAACCAGGAACAGGCCCCTGAAGCCTCACCCTCAAAAAACAGTTTCACCACTGGATTGTGTCAGATCCCCAGGCAGTGCTCCCAAGCCCTAACAACACTGAATGTTGTCATGCTCGCAGAACCCATGAGGCTCTAGTGACTAGAAAGATGCTTCATCGAGTTCTGAACAGGAAGCAGCAGTGGCAGCTGATAATCTGTGACCTGAATATAGCTATCCATTATCTCACTGTGGTTTCTTGTTTCCTGACAGAGGAAACGCCTACGACTTTCTTGAAGTTATTCTAAACACTCAGTTCCTTGTTTAGCTCTGCCAGGATAAAGTTACCCCTGGGCACTCCTGCACTTTGGGCTGGGGCCTCCCTTCCAGCCTGGGGGTCTCAGCTCAGCTGTCAATCTATGGGGTAACTGTCCCCTCTACTTGGGAGGGTTGTGTCATGAGCAAACAGGGGAAAGAGGCCAACGGTATCTATAGCCGTTGGAAGAGAAAACAAAACAAAGCAAGAAACCTTTACCACAACATCCCCTTTTTGTTCCTGTTTAAGAAACCAGCCAGGCAAAACTGCCGTGCTGGGTGAGAGGGTGTCATCAGTTTCTTCTGATCATCATTAGTTTCTGAGTTGCTCTTTGCCTCTAGTTGCTTCTCTTTGGTTCTGTTCTCCTCAGGGAAGCAAATCTGTCCTCTTGGTGAGTCCACCCTCCAGGTAAGGAGTAAAGTGCAAGCCTAAACTTCAGGCTTGAGCAAGAAAGTCCTGTTGAATCTTGTTCTTATAGAACTTAGGGCCCAGGAGGCTCTTAGACAAACTGCAAAGGAGGGAAAATTTGTCTTTGACTTTTCATTCCCTTGGCTCTCCTCTGACCAGCCTGTTCTTCACGAAAGCTTTTATGATACCAATACTCACCATCTGGGGAATAATTCATTCTGAAGAATTAAGGATTTCAGGTGCATCCTCTCTCAAGAGTGCTTATGTTTTATTTATTTATTTATTTTCAAGACCCCATGGGCATTTCATTTATTTTATTTTTTTATTTTTATTTTATTTTTTTAAATTTCTACTTTATTTTGCTTTACAATACTGTATTGGTTTTGCCATACATTGACATGAATCAGCCATGGGTCTACATGAGTTCCCAATCCAAGAGTGCTTATATTTTAAAAAGAGAACTCAAGATAGTAATGCTTAAATCAAAGGACTACATCTCTAACTGGCATCTGGGGAGCTGTGTCTGGCAGGAAGGGAGGCCTTTGGGCTCTCTCTGGCCCCCTGGTGGTCATCTCTTCTTGATCAGTTCTCCAGATGGAGATGACACAGAATGACTAGTCTTAGAAGACTGTTTTTATTCTTAAGAGGAACAGGAAGTTTGAACTCTTGCAATTGGAACAAAATGGGGAAACTATAAAAGCAGGTGGCTTCAAAACACAGGAAAATGTGTTCAAAAGCTCCTCTCACAGGCCCAGAGTTTGTGCTCAGAGCTAGGAGGCCCCTAGGAAAGCTGGAGGAGTAAGTGGTTATTAGTGGGTTCTGATAAAGAATTTGCCTGTAATGAGGGGGACTCAGGTTTGATCCCTGGGTCAGGAAGATCTCTTGGAGAAGGACATGGCAACCCACTCCAGTATTCTTGCCTGGAGAATTCCATGGACAGAGGAGCCTAGTGGGCTACAGTCCATGGTTGCAAAGAGTAGGACATGACTGGGCAACTAACGCTTTCAAGGGGTTCTGAGACACAGTGGAAGCAATGCCAGATTAGCAGGGACAAAAACAGCCTTCTCAAGGCCAGACTAAGCCATCAGCTAGCCAAACCCTGAGCAATCCTTAACCTCTCTGGGGTTTGTTCTCTTCAGTTAAAATATTCCAGGCAAGAAGAACACACACCGAGATGTTGACAGAGGTCCTCCCTGGGTGTGGGATTACAGGTGGATTTAGTTTTTTTCTTAATGTCTGTATCAGCCAGTATTTAATCAGAGACACTACTAGGAATGTCATAGAATGAGTTTATTATAATGACTTGACATTTTGCAATTGTAGGAGCTGGTTAAACAGCTTGTGTGTGACTGTAGAGTATGCTTCTGGTGCTGGGCCTGAAGTTAGAAGGGCAGGTGGTCAGGAAGAGTAGCTAGATGTGAATTGTGGGAGAGCAAAGGCAAAGCAAACTTGGGAAAAAACATATATATGGTGCTCACAAGGGTGAACTGGAAGCTCTGTCAATCTCTTACTGGGTCTTTTGTCATAGAGCTAAACACACACTGGGCCCAGGTGCTGAAAAAGCTTCACATGAGATTTAGTGGGAACTGAAGGAACTGTGGGCCTAATTGCTACCTGGAGCTAACAAGCTAAACCAGCAGATGTGAGAATGTGTGTGAATTACACAGACCTTCTGAGCTTATGCAAATGTTTTTGTGGCTAATCCTAGCCCAGAACCAGACAAGGAAAGCAATTCTGAAAAACATAGTTTAAAATTTAGCTAGATTGACATAGTACAAATTTACCATGATTCCTTTCTGTATTTGCCAGACCTTCTTCAATTAACACGTATTACTTTAATAACCAGGAAAAATCTTTGAGTCCCTAAAATATTCAAATGGCTAATAAATATATGAAAAGATACTCAATTCACTAACAAATAGGAAAATGCAAATGAAAAATACAACATGATATCCGTACACATCCACCAGAATGGCTAAAATGAAGAAGATGGACAACACTAAGTGCTAGTGAAACTGAGCAACTGGAACTTGCACTCATTGCTCATGGGGGTGTAAATCAGTACAACTATCAATACTTTGGAAAATTGTTTGGCAATATCTGCCAAAGTTGAACATATGTGTACATTATGATTAGCAATTACATTTCTAGAAATACATATGTTCACCAAAAGACACATACAAGAATATTCAGAGTGGCACTATTTGTAATAGCTAAAAATCAGGAACAATTCAGATGTCCACCAGTAATAGAACAGATAAATAGTTCATGATGAACTTACATAATCCACTATCCAACAGTGAGGATAATAACCTATAACTACATGCGACAATAAGGATGAATATCATAAATATAACATTAAGTGGAAGAAACCATACATAAAAGAATTCATACTTCTAATTCCATTTATGTTGAGTTAAAAAATAAGAAAAATTAACAGATGCCTTTAATCTATGAACAGGGATTGGCCTTGAGCCATTAGTGACTGGAATGGGTCAAAAGGGGGCTTCTGTATATTTTTGAGATTAGTTGTTTGTCAGTTGCTTCATTTGCTATTATTTTCTCCCATTCTGAAGGCTGTCTTTTCATCTTGCTTATAGTTTCCTTTGTTGTGCAGAAGCTTTTAAGTTTAATTAGGTCCCATTTGTTTATTTTTGCTTTTATTTCCAATATTCTGGGAGGCGGGTCATAGAGGATCTTGCTGTGATGTATGTTGGAGAGTGTTTTGCCTGTGTTCTCCTCTAGGAGTTTTATAGTTTCTGGTCTTACGTTTAGATCTTTAAACCATTTTGAGTTTATTTTTGTGTATAGTATTAGAAAGTATTCTAGTTTCATTCTTTTACAAGTGGTTGACCAGATTTCCAGCACCACTTGTTAAAGAGATTGTCTTTAATCCATTGTATATTTCTTGCCTCCTTTGTCAAAGATAAGGTGTCCATAGGTGCATGGATTTATCTCTGGGCTTTCTATTTTGTTCCATTGATCTATATTTCTGTCTTTGTGCCCGTACCATACTGTCTTGATGACTGTAGCTTTGTAGTATAGCCTGAAGTCAGGCATGTTGATTCCTCCAGCTGCATTCTTCTGTCTCAAGATTGCTTTGTCTATTCAAGGTTTTTGTATTTCCATACAAATTGTGAAATTATTTGTTCTAGCTCTGTGAAAAATACCACTGGTAACTTGATAGTGATTGCATTAAATCTATAAATTGCTTTGGGTA
The DNA here is from genome assembly GCA_917880005.1 of Nanger dama. Classification (NCBI taxonomy): domain Eukaryota; kingdom Metazoa; phylum Chordata; class Mammalia; order Artiodactyla; family Bovidae; genus Nanger; species Nanger dama. The sequence continues at coordinate 15,851,285 of CAKJTW010000028.1, read as the reverse complement.
GTATACTCATTTTCACTATATTGATTCTTCCGACCCATGAATATGGTATATTTCTCCATCTATTAGTGTCCTCTTTGATTTCTTTCATCAGTGTTTTATAGTTTTCTATGTATAGGTCTTTAGTTTCTTTAGGTAGACATATTCCTAAGTATTTTATTCTTTTTGTTGCAATGGTGAATGGAATTGTTTCATTAATTTCTCTATTTTCTCATTATTAGTGTATAGGAATGCAAGGGATTTCTGTGTGTTGATTTTATATCCTGCAACTTTACTATATTCATTGATTAGCTCTAATAATTTTCTGGTGGAGTCTTTAGGGTTTTCTATGTAGAGGATCATGTCATCTGCAAACAGTGAGAGTTTTACTTCTTCTTTTCCAATTTGGATTCCTTTTATTTCTTTTTCTGTTCTGATTGCTGTGGCCAAAACTTCCAAAACTATGTGGAATAGTAGTGGTGAAAGTGGGCACCCTTGTCTTGTTCCTGACTTTAGGGGAAATGCTTTCAATTTTTCACCATTGAGGATAATGTTTGCTGTGGGTTTGTCATATATAGCTTTTATTATGTTGAGGTATGTTCCTTCTATTCCTGCCTTCTGGAGAGCTTTTATCATAAATGGATGTTGAATTTTGTCAAAAGCTTCCTCTGAATCTATTGAGATAATCATATGGCTTTTATTTTTCAATTTGTTAATGTGGTGTATTGCACTGATTGATCTGCAGATATTGAAGTATCCTTGCATCCCTGGGATAAAGCCCACTTGGTCATGGTGTTTGATCTTTTTAATGTGTTGTTGGATTCTGATCGCTAGAATTTTGTTAAGGATGTTTGCATCTATGTTCATCAGTGATATTGTCCTATAGTTTTCTTTTTTTTGTGGCATCTTTGTCAGGTTTTGGTATAAGGGTGATGGTGGCCTCATAGAATGAGTTTGGAAGTTTACCGGCCAAGGAACTAAATAGACATTTCTCCAAAGAAGACATATAGATGGATAACAAACACATGAAAAGATGGTCAACATTACTCATTATCAGAGAAATGCAAATCAAAACCACAATGAGGTCCCATTTCACGCCAGTCAGAATGGCTGCGATCCAAAAGTCTACAAGCAATAAATGCTGGAGAGGATGTGGAGAAAAGGGAACCCTCTTACACTCTTGGTGGGAATGCAAACTAGTACAGCCACTATGGAGAACAGTGTGGAGAGTCCTTAAAAACTGGAAATAGAACTGCCTTATGACCCAGCAATCCCACTGCTGGACATACACACCGAGGAAACCCGAATTGAAAGAGACACGTGTACCCCAATGTTCACTGCAGCACTGTTTATAATAGCCAGGACATGGAAGCAACCTAGATGTCCATTCGCAGATGAATGGATAAGAAAGCTGTGGTACATATACACCATGGAGTATTATTCAGTCATTAAAAAGAATACATTTGAATCAGTTCTAATGAGGTGGATGAAACTGGAGCCTATTATACAGAGTGAAGTAAGCCAGAAAGAAAAACACCAATATAGTATACTAATGCATATATATGGAATTTAGAAAGATGGTAACAATAACCCTGTATGCGAGACAGCAAAAGAGACACAGACATATAGAACAGTCTTTTGGACTCTGTGGGAAAGGGAGAGGGTGGGATGATTTGGGAGAATGGCATTGAAACATGTATAATATCATATATGAAACGAATTGCCAGTCCAGGTTCGATGCATGATACTGGGTGCTTGGGGCTGGTGCACTGAGATGACCCAGAGGGATGGTATGGGGAGGGAGGAGGGAGGGGGTTCAGGATGGGGAACACATGTATACCTGTGGCGGATTCATGTCAATGTATGGCAAAACCAATATAATATTGTAAAGTAATTAACCTCCAATGAAAATAAATAAATTTATATTAAAAGGGGGGCTTCTGAGGTATAGAGATGTTCTGTTTCTTCATTTAGGTTTTGGATAGATAGCAGTATTTGCCTTTTGAGAATTTATAAAGCTGTAATGATTAATGTGTACAAATCATGTTAATGATTTGTACACATTTCTGTATACAGGTTATACTTCCACAAAATTTTTAAGAATTAGTAATCCCTGGCTTAGGGAACTAAAGATAACTACTCTTGTTATATCACAAGTTGAACAGATCAAATTTCACAATGTGCTCAGATGGAAAAAGAAAAAGAAACCCTGATGAATATGTAGACACGGGAATGAAGGGAGAAAATAGAATATTTAATCTGGGTTGGTATCTCTTAAAAAAATGAGGTAAAATCTCCACAACATAAAATCCACTTCTTTATAATTTTTTTTAAAGAGAATGTGTGTGATCGTGTGTGTGGCAGGGATGATACTTGTTAGGGGAAAGTGGGAAGGAAAGACAAGTTTCCTAAATTCTTGACTAGCTTTGGCCATGGCCCGCCCTGCTGTGACAAGCATCTGCTCTGCTTGCTAAGCTAAGGTCTTGTGACCAAAGAGGGAAATGTCCCTGCTCCCCCTGAAGTCAGTCCCTTCATTGACTAGGAGGTGACTCTTCATCCCCCAAAGCCAAGCTGGACCAAATGATAAAAGTGACTACAAATTTTAGAAATGCCACTGAATCCAGGCCCCACTCTGCTCCCTCTCGTCCAACAACATGCATTCAGCTTCACCTGTGACTATGTCTGTCCCCAAAGCTGCTTTTCTTCATGAGTAGTCATGAGACAGATCAGGATGACAAGTTCAGCAAGGCCTTTAGTCGTCCAGCATGGCAGCTGTCATTTTGCTGTACAGAGTTGTGACATGTCTGCACTTCTAGGCTCACTGGGGCAGCTCTTTGTTCAGCTCCCACACTAGCACCAGCACCATCTGGAGAGGGAAGCAACCCACAGCTCCTAAATACCTACACTGGAGCTCCTAAATACCTACACAGCAGAAGAATTTATCCCTAACAGTACCTGGAGAAAATTAATTGAGTGCCTACTGTATGCTTGGCATGACACTCCCAGGAAGACATCTGAGCTTCTCAGACACCAGCAGAAGGCTTGGGACTCAGCCAACGTTCCCTGAGCTAGAGCTTTTTAAGGGCAAGAGAAGTCTGGATCAATTACAGTGGGTGACTCATTCTCCGTCTTCCTAGAAGCCTAACCAGCATCAGACTTTATTTTCTTTAAATCAGATTAAATACTAAGAACATGTATATAAAGAGAAGTCTCGAAGTACAACAGCAGAGGTTGCCTTTTGAGTCCTGGTGTGAGGATGATATATCTTTATACTTTTTAAGGCAGCATGAGTGCATGCTTACTCTGACTCTTTGTGACCTCATAGACCTTAGCCTGCCAGGCTACTCTGTCCATGGGATTTTCCCTAGTAAGTATACTGGAGTGGGTTGCCATGCCCTCCAGGGATCCTCCCGACCCAAGGATCAAACCCGGGTCTCCTGCATCACCTGAACTGCAGGCAAGTTCTTTACCCCTGAACTACCAGGGAAGTCCTTTAAGCCCACAACCTTCAGAGAGCAAACACTAGGGTTCAAGTCTCTGCCTTGCTGTGTACTAGCATTCTAAGTTTGTGCAAGTTACTTCCCCTGTATGAACTTGAATCTTCTTACCTGTAAAAGGGAATGAAAATAAACCTGCTTCATAGGAATATTACGAAGTTTGAGCAAAATGATGCAACTAACACACACAGATGCTCACAATAGCAGCTCCCATTTATGGAGTATTTTCTCTGTGTGTGTGACTTGCTCAGTCATGTCCAACTCTGCGATCCCATAGAGAGTAACCTGCCAGGCTCCTCTGTCCATGGGATTCTCTATGCAAGGGTACTGGAGGGGTTGCCATTTCCTCCTCCAGGGAATCTTCCCCACCCAGGAATCAAACCCATGTGGCCTGTGTCTCCTGCACTGCAGGCAATTCTTTACCCATTGAGCCATTGGGTGTTACATTTCTATATTATTTGAAAACTTTTTTCAACAAACATATTTTTAAAATAAAAACAGTAAAAAAAAAAATTCTTTTTTTAAGAGAAGTAAAGGATAGCTGTATAGCTGTTAGGGGAAGAGAGTTAGTAAGACGGCATGTGCGGACGCAGTAGGGATCTGGGCAGGAGGGTGGGGCTCGGATGTGGAGAAAGGAGTGTGAGCCTTTTCTTCGGCCTCTAGCTGTTCTGGGACACTGCCCCCTGCTCTCTCAGGTCAGACATAAAGACATAACGAGACAAACTGCTGCAGTTAGCTCTACGTTGGCAACTTCTATGATTCTCATAGAACCCTGAGACACACTGGCCAGCAGAGGGTTTCTTGCCATATCTGGGTCCAGGGTAACCTGGCTAGCTCAGCACAAAGTTAGTATGATTTTACCTCCTGGTTTGACAGGCTGTGTCTGTGAAAATTGCTCTAAAAGGTTAGTTCCTTGAAGACTCTCCTCATTAGTCCCTGAAGCTCAGGATTCATCTTACTTTTAAAAAGATAGCCACTGCTATGATATCATCAAGATAACTCTAGTTGGGAGATAGTCTTCCACCATGGTAGCCTCTCTCCCCTTTCCTAAGGCTTTTCATTTTCTCCTAAGTAGATGCTGACTCTGGCCCTTCACATCTGGCCTGGTGCTCAGCATACACCCTCAAGTTTGCCTTTTGTTACACTGAGCATGCCTTCTGCAACCACGCTGGGGCACACATTCTCCCATATTTGGGAGTAAGCCGGAGACTTGGCGGCATGTGGGTTTCTGTTTAAAATTCCAAAGCCAGCGGGGCGTATATTATCCATTTCCTCAGATCCAACATGCTGTAAAGCATGAGTCAGAGTCGGATAAGCTTCTTCCCAGGGGAAGTTGTGTCAGTTGGTTAGTGAATGTAATTAAACAAGGATAATGTTCACTGGCATTAGCTGCAGATTAATGCAGAGAAAAACAAAATCTCCATCTCGAGTTTACAATATTCCTGCCAAGATAAGACAACTTTCCCAAGTGTCACTGGTCAGAGAAGGCACAATCCAACCTTCACGAAATTTGAGGGGTACAGGAAGACCCTTCCATCAGCACTCTCCTCCCATGTAAATAAATAATGCACAAAGGAGGACCTCTATGGGGAGATTATATTCTGATTACTTTTAAGGTATATTTGTGAGTGAGGTTACATGTTAGCAAATATCCATGAGAGTTATTTTATCTGATTTAATCCATCATCGCTGAGGGCCAGGTGGTTGAAGGCAGACTCTGGGGGAATGGAACATGGGATAGATAAGATTTCATAAGTGTAAGTGTTGAGGATAACATCCAGTTTATTGTGCTTTGCATACCAATGGGCCCTTTGGGAGGTTCCTCCCAGAACCCAGGAAGCAACTAAGGACCCGAGCTTCAGAAGGGCTGAAGGGATAAGGGTACCAAGAAGGAAGTTAGGAAATGAGGGGTGGGTCTAGACAGCACTGAAAACCATGATTTTCATAGCGTATTTTAGCCTAGACAAGCCCTTTTCTCAATCATGGAAGCCATAAAATAGAAAGACAATTCTAGAAAGGCTGCTGAAAGTCACTTAGTCCAACTCCTCTTTGGAGAAGAGCAAACTGAGGTCTAATCTGAGAGGTTAATTAAGTTGCCCCAGTTTCAATCCCTGGGTTGGGAAGATCCTCTGGAGAAGGGAAGGGCTACCCACTCCAGTATTCTGGCCTGGAGAATTACAGTCCATGGGGTCGCAAAGAGTCGGACATGAGTGAGCAACTTTCATTTTCACCCAGCAGCTTAGTGGCAGAGTTGAGACTTAAGTCTCCTTGTTTAGTCTTTCCAAGGATGACAAGAGCCAATACTCAGGTTGATCTCACTGGCCCATATCTACAAATATCTGTCCTGCCTTTTCAAATATAACCTCTACCCAGGGTGTAAAAAGCAATGCTAAAACATTGCTTCATAGTGGCAATACTCTCCTGGCACTCAGGTCCCTCCTGACATAAATTAGCAATTTCAAAATGCCTTTTTTTCTTAACTCCACTAAAAATATGCTAAATTTCATATGTTAGTTGTGCAGTCGTGTCTAACTCTTTGCAACCCCATGGACTTGTAGTCTACCAGGCTTCTCTGTCCATGGGATTCTCCATGCAAGAATACTGGAGTTGGCAGCCATTCCCTTCTCCAGGGAGTCTTCTTGACCCAGGAATTGAACCTTGGTCTCCTGCATTGCAGGCAGATTCTTTACGGTCTGAGCCGTGAGAGAAGCCCAAATTTCATATTACTGAGATTTAAAACATTACTAACTGGAATAACTTCTGGAAATAAAGAAAAGGAATTTGTGAATGTTCTTTTAACTCTCTGATGTATTCTCACCCTCACGCCACTCCCAGCTTCCACCTGAAAAAGCATTTAGAAATATACTTTTTTTTTTTTGCATTTCTCTGTGTTTTAGTGTTTTCAAGTACCCCTTCTGATTCAGGTCAAAGCATGTTGTTTTTCTTAAATGTGAGATTGTATTCTTTCTACCCAAGACTTTTCCAAATAAGGAAGTTTTGCTGGAGTGTGTGTGGCCCAGGCAGCCGCAGTTGTTCGAGTCTTAACTTAGTCAAATACAGTAGCTCCACTAAGCTGGAAAGCACTTAGGGACTCATTAGCACTACTGCACAGCTGAGCCAATGGGGGCCGGGGGTGTTGCCAGCAAGTGGTTGTGGCAGGGACACAAAAAAGATTTGTAGTGAAGGCAAAGTTTGGTTTGGGCACAGCCCTGCTCTCCTCACTCCCTCTTTCCCAGCCCACAAGTCCTGCTTGTGTCTACCTTTTATTCAGAATAGAAAGAGGATGCTCTGATTTTTGGAATCAGATAGATCCGAGTTTAAAACCCTAGCTCCTCACACAGAATCTTTGTGACCTTCTAAATTTGCTCAACTTTTCTTTAAAAGCAAAAATAATGGTGCTTATCTTACAGAGTTGTTATGAGGAGTAAATAAATAAACATAATGTGTATAGTATGTTCCCAATTCCCGTTTTAGGTTTTAAAATTACAGTTGACTCTTGAGCAACACAGAGGTTAAGGTCACTGACCCTCCACGCAGTCAAAAATCTGAGTATAGTTAGCTCTCTGTGTATGTGGTTCCTCTGTATCCTCAGTGTCCCATTCTTGTATTCAACCAATCACAGATCCTATAGTACTGTAGTTTTTACTATTGAAAAAAAATCTGTGAATACGAGGACCTGTGCATCTCAAACCATGTTGTTCAGGGATTAGCTGTCCTCCTTTTCCATCCTTTCTCTAGTACCTCCTCTACTATCAGAAACATCTTAGTTTGACTTAGTACTTAACTAGGGATTAGGAGGAAAATGTGATTATTAAAATAATTTGTGCTAAGGTGTGAGTGACTACAATGAAAATATATTAGCCCATATGAACTTCCATAACCAGGGATGTTATTGTAAATGCAATGAAGAATTCCTTTGCAACACTGGGGAAATTTAATTTTGCAGTGCCCTTAATTTATACCACTATGCCTTGTCCACCTGCCATGAAGCCTAGTCAATCTCTTAAAGTGAGAAGAAGCAAGTACTCCATGAGAGTCTATGCTGCTGCTGCTGCCGCTAAGTCACTTCAGTCATGTCCGACTCTGTGCGACGCCATAGACGGCAGCCACCGGCTCCCCTGTCCCTGGGATTCTCCAGGCAAGAACACTGGAGTGGGTTGCCATTTCCTTCTCCAATGCATGAAAGTGAAAAGTGAAAGTGAAGTCGCTCAGTCGTGTCCGGCCCTCAGCGACCCCATGGACTGCAGCCTTCCAGGCGCCTCCATCCATGGGATTCTCCAGGCAAGAGTACTATAGTATTCTGGAAATCTGATAAATAAAATCATTCTTTTTTTTTTTTTTCTAGACAGAGGAATGCTAATCATCTTATTTTAAGAACTTTTAAAAAACACATAATCTTTTAGATTGGTAAATCCAGACAATTCTAGAGTGAGTATCTTTGACAGAAGTTTCTTACCTGAACAGCAAAGACCTGTTCCCAATTCCATACCCAAATGGAAAAAATATTAGCCCCAGACCAAGTAGCTCTTAAGACAGTCTTGATGTAAAATGGTACACTTTGTAAAACAGTCTTCCAATTTCTCAAAAGGTTAAACATAGAGATGCCATATGACCCAATAATTCCATTCCTAGGTATACACCCAAGAAAAATGAGAACATATGTTCACACAAAAACTTGCATGTGAATGTTCACAGCAGCATTATTCACCATAGCTAAGTAGAAACAATCCAAACGCCCATCAACTGATGAATGGATAAACAAAATGTGGTACATCTGTACAATGGAATATTATTCAGACTTAAAAGGGAATGAGGTACCGATATATACTACAATATGATGGGTGGGCCTCAAAAACATTATGCTAAGTGGAAGAAGCCTGACACAAAAGACCACATAGCATATGATGCCATTTGTAAGAAATTTCTAGAACAGGTAAATCCATAGAGACAGAAAATAGATTAGTGGTTGCCTTAGAGCTGGGGCAAAAACAGGAGTACTGTTAATTGGTATGGGGTTTCTATGTGGGGTGATGACAATGTTCTAAAATTGGTGTGGTAGTGGTTGCACAACTCTGTGAATAAAGTAAAAACCACTGACTTGTACTCTTTAAATGGGAAAATTGTATAGCATGTAAGTGCTCAGTCACTACGTTGTATCATTTCTTTGTGACCCTGTGGACTGTAGCCCACCAGGCTCCTCTGTCCCTGAGATTATTCCAGGTAAGAATACTGGAGTGGGTTGCCATTTCCTTCTCCAAAGCATATAAACTATAACTCAATAAAGCTGTTATACACACACACACACACACACATACACACACACAGATAGCACAGTACTTGTTACCTTGTAGGTACTTCCAGATTGGTTGGTTAAAAGGCTACAGGTCTCTTAAACTCTAGAAAATGAACCTGGTGTCCTGTTTGGAGATCCTAGTGAGTGACCTCTTATGAGTCCAAGCATGGATGGGAGGAACAGGATGAAGACTTCACAAGTTCTGCATTCTGTATTTCTAGTCTTCTGGCTGGAAACAGGTATACCCAACAGTAGAAAATAGGCCAGAAAATGGCTTCTAGTATTGCAACTGTTTTTTCTTAAAAATCTAATTTCTCTGTAAACCCTATAAATAGAATAAGCCTTATTAGAGGCATATTATTATTTAAGATTGAAGTCACTAGAGAAATCATATGATTACTAATTCCGCAGGCAACGAATTAAAATGGAACACTCAAATCAGCTATAGGGAGATGAGAAAGGATCTTTGGCAAGATGCTATATTATTAACAGAGTTCATTTGCATTAAAACAAAAAGCCTTAGGGGTCAGCAAAAGCAGGTATAATTGCTTTGTTTCAAAGATTCAAATGATTGATGGAATAATAAAGGTAATTCTTTGTAGACTAGGAAATTTAATAGTATGTGTTTCAGGATCAATTTTGGTAAAAATGGCACCCCATCTTTATGAATTTTTATTGTTTTGCCCAAGAAATTCTCCCTCTTTGATTTGTAAAATGGAAAAGAGTAACTAAAGCACAGTTCAGACCTTATGTTATTAGTCTCCATTTCCTCGGTGAATCTAAAATGCACATACCAAGTAAGCAGTATCAAATCTCTATTTTTCAGCCTGAAACATGATTTGGTAATATGAGTGTATTTAAATTAGTAAACACACAAAGTTAAGATTGACTTCACACATTTTAAAATTGCTTTTAAAACTTCAAATGCAATGCATGGTCATATTAAAAGTGTAAAACTGCAGCAGCTTGCACATTATTAATAATAATTGCCAACAATGAGCACATATTTACTCTGAGCCCAGCACTAGGTTTAGAGTTAGTTACTTTAATCCTCACAACCATCTATGAGGCATATTTTCCTCCATTTTCAGACAAAGAAACTAAAGAGAGGTTAAGTAACTTGTTGAAGGTCACATATCTTCCAAGTGGTAGAATCATGATTTTAAACCAGGCAATTATATACTTCAGTATCTAAGCTAAGTTCCTTTATACATTGAATGAAGTTCTTATTAACTTGTCCAATCCTCTTCCTCCAAATTAACTATTATTTGGAGTTTACCATATATTAGAAAGATGAAATTTAATAACTGGAAAATAACCTTTAGCTTTCTCATTCAAATCCAGGTATATAGATCCAGGTATATCATATAATATATAAAACTAATTAAACATACAAATGCAATTAAATATAATTAACTATATATAATTAATTGTGTAAAATTAATTAAATGTATTATAAAACACATCACAATATTCACAAGCCCAGATATCAACACCCCTAATATGAAAAATCAGATTCACACAAAATATTTATACCACAAAAATGTGAATGTTCATAGCAGCATTATTTATAACAGCCCCCAAATGGAAGCAGTTCAAATGCCCATGAACTGCTGATTGATAAATAAAATGTGATGTACTCAAACAATGGAATATTATTCAGCAATAAAAGGGAATGAAATACTGATAACATGCTACAAGGGTAAAACTTGAAAACATTGTGCTAATTGAAAGAACTAAGTCATGAAGGACTACATATTGTATAATTTGATTTATATAAATTGTGTAGAACAGGTAACTCAGTAGAATGGAAAGTGGATTAGTGGCGCCTACAACTGTGGGTGGAAATGGTTGAATGGGGAGAGACTGAAAACAGGTAGCAAGTTTCTTTTGGTGGGGGGTCATGAAAATATTCCAAAATTGATTGTGGTGATGGTTACACAACTCTGTAAACATACTAGAAACCATTGAATCATATAGTTTATAAATTTTATAATATTTAAGTTATATTTCTTTTTAAATAATGAAAGTAGCTTTTTTCAAATGTGTATTTATTATCTTTTTCCTGGCTGTGCTGGGTCTTCGTTGCTGTGTGGGCTTTTCTCTAGTTGCAGTGAGTCGGGGCTTCTCTTTAGTTGTGGTGCATGAGTTTCTCATTGCGGTGGCTTCTCTTGTTGTGGAGCACAGGTTCTAGGGTGCTCGAGTTTCGGTATTTAGGTGCTCAGACTCTAGAGCACAGACTCAGTAGCTGAGGTGCAAGGACTTAGTTACTCTGCAGCATGCGGGATCTTCTTGGATCAGGGGTTGAGCCTGTATCTCCTGCACTGGCTGGTGGATTGTTTATCTGAGCCACCAGGGAAGCCCTAAATTATATTTCATTAAAGCTGCTAAAACTTCATTCATGATAGTGAATTATAATCAAAATCCGTTTGGTTATTTTAACCTGTCCTTGAAACTTAAATAATTAATAAAATTTTAATCAAGAACACCTTCATAAATCAAGGTAATTAGTTTGCTGTTCAGGTTGTCAAGGTTATAATGAGAAGAGAAAGCAAAATTTTAAAAACCACAAGAAGCAACCACAACTTACATACTGGTCGCGTAGAAGGAAGAAGAGGTTACTTTTACAAGAATCTGGAGTATGTCTCAGCTTTAATCTATACTACTTTGGTTCATATTTGGCTTTCAACAGACTACATACTTATTTAATATGATTTTAAAATAACACATTTTTGGCAAGATAGCTGGTATATGAACCGGGATGGTGTGGCAGCTAAGCCCCAAAGACAGACCCTGATATACCTCCTGCTATTCATGCTTTTGTGCAGTCCTCTCCCACATAGAATCTGGATTGACCCTGTAATTCATTTTTTTAACTACTAATAATTCTTTTAAAATTTACTTTTGGCTGTTCTGGGTCTTTGCTGCTACCCTCGGGCTTTCTCTAGTTGCGTCAAGTGGGGGCTACTCTTTGTTGTGGCCCACTGGCTTCTCATTGTGGTGGCTTCTTTTGCTGCAGAGTACAGGTTCTAGTGCAATCAGGCTTCAATAGTTGTGGCGCATCAGCTTTGTTGCCCCACAACATGTGGAATCTTCCCAGACCAGGGATGGAACCTGTGTCCTCGGCATTGGCAGGTGGATTCTTAACCTCTAGACTACCAGGGAAGTCCCAATTACTAATAATTTAAATTTGATTTAGATGTTATACAAAAATTTGAAGCTAGGTGATGAGTACATGAAAGCTTATATACTTATATAATATATTTGAATATTTCCCCACTTTGTTTTGTTTTAACCAGCACAGTGAAAGTGATGACTAGTTCTAGACATAAGCTTTCAGAATACTTTGCAATTCTTGCTTTCGCACTTTTGAAGAGTCTTGAACTGCCATGCAAGAAATCTGGCTACCCACTGGAGAGGTCACTTAGAGAAGTGACTTAGAAAGGCCATGTAGAAAGGGAGAGACCCTGAGACTGAATGGAAAAAGAGGCCCAACCATGCCAGCAGTCCATGTCCAGCCTTCCAACCATAATCACCAAGGAACCAGACATGTGACTGTGCTGTCTTGGATATTCCAGCCTCAAGCATCCCCCAAATAATGGCAGTCCCTTCTGACACCTCATGGAGCAGAACTGCCCAGCTGGCACCAATCAATCCACAGAATAATAACAGATCATACAGTGAAGCCATTGAATTTTGGAGTGGTTTATTATGCAGCCATAAATAACTGAAATGAATATTTTTGTTCTGTTTTCCTTAAGCCTCCTAATCCCAGAAGTGTTTGTGGGCTTTATTATTCTTAGAGCTAGTCAGGGAATAAACTACCACAGTTTTTCACTTAAAAATTTTTTAATTTGGAAATAATTTCAAATTTACCAAAAAAGGAAAGTTGCAAAATAGTAAACAGAGCTTCCATATACCTTTCACCCTGGTTCTCTGCTTATTATTTCTGAACCATTTGAGAAGGAGTTGTAGACACGATGTGCTATATTATGCTTTAACATCTCAGTTTGTATATCTTGAGCGTAAGGATACAGTACAACAATCAAAATCATGAAATTAACATTGATTCAACAATATTATGTAATCTATGGACCCAATTTAAACATCCCCTAATGTCTCAATGGCAAATAGACCAAGAAACAATGAAAACAGTTAGAGAATTTACTTTTGGGGGCTCCAAAATCACTGCAGATGGTGACTGCAGCCATGAAATTAAAAGACGCTTGCTCTTTTAATCATCAGTAGAGACTCATGGTTTCTGTTTCACTCATAGGGCTACAATCTGTTATTATTACTTTGCTTTAATACTCCAATTATTCCAGACTTTGCCAGTGAGAGCCCCTTCAAACTGATTACTTGTAGACACGTTCCCATTGGGTGAAAAGCTATGACCAACATAAACAGCATATTAAAAAACAGAGACATTGCTTTTCAGCCTTTTGGTTAAGATCAAGTGTAAAAAGCAGAGACATTGTTTTGCCAAGAAAGGTCCGTCTAGTCAAAGCTATGGTTTTTCCAGTAGTCATGTATGGATGTAAGAGCTGGACTATTTGAATTGTGGTGTTGGAGAAGACTCTTGAGAGTCCCTTGGACTGCAAGGAGATCCAACCTAAAGGAATCAATCAATCCTAAAGGAGATCATTCCTGAATATTCATTACAAGGACTGATGCTGAAGCTGAAACTCCAATACTTTGGCCACCTGCTATGAAGAACTGACTCAATGGAAAAGACCCTGATGCTGGGAAAGATTGAAGGCAGGAGGAGAAGGGAATGACAGAGGATGAGATGGTTGGATGGCCTCACTGACTCAGTGACATGAGCTTGAGTAAGCTCCAGGAGTTGGTGATGAACAGGGAAGCCTGGCGTGCTGCAGTCCATGGGGTCAGACACGACTGAGTGACTGAACTGAATTGAACTGACTGTCTCAGTAATGTCTCTTACAGGTCCAGGATCTAATCTAAGATCTAATATAGGGTCACATGTTGCCTTTAGTTGTCATGTTTCTTTAGTTTTCTTCAATCTGGAATAGCTTCTGAGTTTTTTTCATGATTTTGAGAGTTTCGAAGAGTCCAAGGTAATTGTTTTGAGAATGTTCTACAAATATAGGGGTTTGTCTAATGTTTCTTTATACTTTATTCTATTTAGCAGGAATGTCACAGAAGTGAGGCTGTGCTAGTCTCTGGGCATCATATGAGGAGGCACATGGGGTCAGTTTTTTCTGTTACTGGGAATGTTAACTTTTATCACTTAATTAAGATGGTATCTACCAGATTTTCCATTATAAAGTAATTAACAATTATTTTGTAGCAAAAACTTTAGGATCATGTGACTATATTGTTTCTTATAAAAATTTCACCAGTTTTAGCATCCATTAATGATTCCAACTTGAATAAATTATTATTCAGACAATCACAAAATGAGAGTTTTCTAATCCTATCATTTCCTTCTAGATTTATCAGATGGAGTACAGTTTTCCTTCTCCTTAATTAATTAATTGATATCAGTAGAGACCCATGATTTCTGTTTCACTCATAGGGCTACAATCTGTTGTTATTACTTTGCTTTAATACTTCAATTGTTCCAGACTTTGCCAGTGAGAGCCCCTTCAAACTGATTACTTGTAGACACGTTCCCATCATTCTTTGGGGATATCTTTACTTTCTAGTGTCATAAAATGTTACTAACACACCTTGTGTTTTCCCTGCTCCAGTTCTGGAGTCAGCCATTTAATTAAGAGCCCTGTTTCTTTTAGTGGATAATGATATCTAGAAACCAAGATCTAAATATGCTTATTGATATTGGAATGTCCTTGCTTCTAGAACTTGCCAGCAAACAAACAGAACACACACACACATACACACCCACTCACATACAACTATATTTGTCTGTCTAATCAGATGCAGGAGATACCAGCGTCTCCAATTTCTATGCAACATTCTAGGGTATAGTCTAGATTTCTCAGTTTTCATAGTTGTAATTCCTTTCCCAGTAAAAAAATCTATATTTATTTATTTGCTTAACCCCAGACATGCCAACCTCCACCCCTTACTGGATACCAGTGCAAAGGTTGGCCCCAATGAAGGGGAGTGAAAGTGAAGTTGCTCAGTTGTGTCTGACTCTGCGACCCCATGGACTGTAGCCTGCCAGGCTCCTCCATCAATGAAGGGTAAGAGGAAGAAGAAAAGACATTTCCCCTCAATGTGCCAGAAGTTTAAAAAAATGTTTATGTATATTCAACCATTTTGACAGTGCAGTTCACAGATCACTTGTTTTGTTAAACAACAAAAAATACAATTAAATTTAAATCTCCATATATTATAATTAATAAAGGCTTTAGCAAACAAGATCTTTTAAAAGTATTTATTTTGCTGAACCCTGCCTTAGTTGCAGCATTGAACACTTTTAGTTGAGGTATCAAGGATCTAACCTGGGCTCCCTGCTTTGGAAGCACAAGAGCCTTAGCCACTAGACCACCTGTGAAGTCCCAGCAAACAAGGTTTTTAATGGCATCTCTGAAAGCAGTGGAAAGACATGAGACTGTGAGTTAGAAGGAGCAGGGTTTAATTTCTGTCTCTAAGACTTAGTGGAGAAATCTTAGGTAAATCCACTAATTTCTCTGAAATGATTTCCTCTTCTGTAAAATGGAGATGAAGACATAATTGTTTTAGGATTAACTGAGACAATACATATGCAATGGATTGTCTTGATAGAGACTGGATTTTGAAATTTGAAAAGCAGAATGAAAATTGTAACTTAAAATTTACAAGCAATTCCTTCCTGATAAGAAGTGAAGATCTGGATACACATGGAGAATCCATTGCCCTTTTTTTCTGGAAAAGTTGCCACGTTGTCTTGACTATGCAAATGTACACAAACTAGCCATCCATTGGTCTTGGGGAAAAAATTGAAAACAGTAACAGAATGCAAATATAGTGGTTTTCCATAAAGAAATTATGAGTTTGACAATGTAAATAGAGTATAGTTTTTGTTTACAAATTATTCCTCATTCTTGGAGAACAGTATAATTTTTTTCCCAGTTGTTTTTTATGAGGGAAACCTGAGAACTGTAGGAGGAACTGTGGCCATAACTTCACCTCAGGTCAGAAGAGAAATTGTACACAGTGACAGACTTTCACATGGTAGTTAAGACAGAATAATCTAGAATGTATTGATGCTCAATGTGTTATTCCAGGCCCTCTAAGATGGTATTCGATGTGTAAGAAATGTATTAAGGAAAATGTCTGAGAGAAAATGGGGAGGGAACCCTGAGAGCTGGGACAGTCATTTTTCATACTGTGGATGAAAAAGGAGAGTACAGAGAAGAGGGAATGAAGCAGGAGCCCAAGAAGGTACACAGAGAGATTTCTGCCACTGAACTCGCTACTCCATACTCCTTTTGTTCTGTGGATGACGAGGGTAGGCTGTGCTTCCTAACTTTGATTCTGTGAGATAATCTTCTGTCTGTGCAACATATGCCTTTTCTGGGTTTGTTTATTTAAGTGCATTTGACTCCTAAGAACCACCACACCTGAGAGAGGCAGCTAAGAGCAGAGCAACACCCGTTTTCTGATGCCAGACTGTGGATACCCATGGAGAGGACTGCGGCAGGCAGGGCTGGGAGCACACAGGTGTCCCCTGCCTTGATGATCTGGTCAAGGTCCCTGAGAGAGACCACAAGGTAAGGAGGCCAAAGTCTCAGAGTCCTACAGATCTATTTCTGACCCCTCAGTAGATAATCCTTCTCACCAGGTCATATTGAAAAGGTGACTTCTTGGCAATGAATGAGTATTGAGTATTTGTTTTAGTATTAATGGACACATGGCTGGAATTTGTAACCATAGGCTAATGAAGCTCAAGCATTTGGGTTTCTTAGATAGATAAAGTGAGGGTTTCATAACAGGCCTACAATTAATGCTACTTATTTTCCAAGCGCTATCCAAGGATTCTCTGTCATTCTATAAAATGCCATGCTCCAGGGTTGCTTTATATACAAATGTACTTTAATTTTTGGAGAAATCACTTCTGAGCACATAAAGGATAGCGTAAGTCCCCCTTGCTTAGGAGAATAAATAGCATTTTAGGAATTTTGCTAGGTGGCTTACATTCTCTCACTGATTTCCATTAAAACATTGCCAAATCAGGGGTCTCTAAAATGTGCTGATTATAACAGTATTTACAAAACATGGCAAAATAAAAATAAAGTTTCTTTATAAAAAAGCAACATTTGTATAGGTTACTGGAAAGAAAAAAAGAGTTCGTTTAGAAAAGATAGTAATATAGTTATTCACAAGACTCCAAACTATAATACTGTGCTGTTCTCAAAATAAGCCCCCAAATAAAAATATTAAACATGTGCCTGATGCTGAAGGGTGTGTATTGGGAGTGGTAGGAAAAGGGAAAAAAGACCTCTTCTCTTCAAGTGGATTGAATACCTTTATCTTCTCAAACTGGTGCGAACCATTTGATATACTGTTTCTTCTTTTTTCTTAGCTAGGGACACAGACAAGACTGCGGACTAGCAGTGTGTGTTAAGCAGGGCTCTTCTGAGTGCTGATGAGAGAATCCTAACTTAACTGAGCTAAAGCCAAAGGGAATTTATTGGTCCTTACATTGGAGAGGTTTAGAGCAGCCTCTGGCTTTAAGCATAAGTAGATTCAGGGGCTGAAACAATGGGACAAGTTTTTCTTCTTTCCTTGTCTTTGTGTCCTGCTTCTCTCCATGGTTTGGCCTTATTTTTTATTTATTTTTTCTACTTTATATAGACCTCTGGGGAAACTGTCTTCAACTCCAGTTTCACATCTTTCAAGTCTGGTAAGTCCAATGGAGAATTCCTCTCTCTCTCTATTTGTCCATTTCTCTCATATGTCAGTTTCAGGGAAGGATTTTCATTGACTCTGCCAGGATAGTGTGTCTATTCTTGAATGGTTGACTGTTACCAAAGAGGTGGGATATTATGATTGGCCAATCCTGGGTCATAGTCACTCTACTTTGGTAATGGTGAAAGAAAAATGTTAGAGAAAAGGGATAACTATAAGTAGGAGCCTTACCTGGTCACATGAAGAAGGCTTCTGCATTGGCTCAGTGGTAAAGAATTAGCCTGCATTGCAGGAGATGCAGGAGACGCAGGTTTGCTCCCTGCGTCAGGAAGATCCCCTGGAGGAGGGCATGGCAACCCACTCCAGTATTCTTGCCTGGAGAATCCCATGGACAGAGGAGCCTGGCAGTCTACAATCCAAAGGGCCGAAAAGAGTCAGACACAATTGAACAACTGAGCATGCAAGGCAGTCACATGAAGGAGAGGAATATGCCAAAGCAAAAGGTTTTGTACATTAGAAGAATAAGAAACGTATTGAGTGTTAAATATTACGGCTCACAGAAGGTAAGATGCAGAGCCCAATCTAGATTTTTCTAACTTTGGTTTTCTCTGTGTCTCAGTTTCTTAGGCTAATAAGTTCATTTGCTTAAGCTGATGAGATTCAGTTCCAAAAAACATGATAAAATACTCTTTTGCTTTTTCTTCCTATAACTTTTGAACTTACTGCTCTTTCCAGATTCCTCAGCTTAGCAATAACCATATAACTTATTACCTTTGGACTTGAAGAGACAGTGGCATCTAAAGTTAATATACAAAATCTGTGAGAAATGAATTGGATTTTAATTTTATAGCCCTAGTCAAGTTTCTTGAACTTTCCTTCTGCTTTGACCAAATGCTACTTAGAAAAGAAGCAAGAAAAGGCAATAATGGGAAGCATGGGGGTGCTATGCTGTGTTTGAACATTTTACCAAACTTATAAATTTCAGACTTTCTCTTAAATGAATTTCTGAAAATCATGGCATTCCTGTACCAGCCAAAGAGGTTTTATTTATAGACGCATAGAACTCCACACTGTAGCAAGTATTGTTCTTACAGATGGAGTGGGTAGCTTCCTAGGTTAGTGTTTAGCAAATGCCAGATCTGGGACTCATTGTGTTGGGATCACCGAGGGATCTTATTAACAATACAGATTCTTTGGCCCCTACTACAGAACTACTGAGTCAGAGTATTCTGGGCAGAGCCTAGAAATTTGTATTTTGAAGAAGCTCCCTTTGTTGATTTCAAGGTGTAGTCATATTTTAGAACTACTGACCTAGATGTCTGGAAGACTCCATGCCCCTGAAAATTTTGCCTGTTGTCTACCACAATGCTTGAAATTCTCATGTAACATTTAAATACCGAAGATTACAATTGACATGCAGACATTATCAGTATGTTGTAATTATGGATCTTTCAGTTGTCAGTGATAGAAACCCAGTTTAAGTGAACTGGCTGACACAACTGAGAGGAGGAAGGAGAGGTTTTTCAATCATGGCTTGCTTTAGTGATTCAAATGATGTCATCAAGGATTGGGTCTTTCCAGCTCTTGAAGTAATGGGGAAGAAAGCTTTTGTCAGGCCATGATTCACAATGTGGGCAGGTTGTGGGGAGTGGAGGGGAGAGAGAAATTATCTAATAGTTCAGCATGAGAGTTTCCAAGAATCTTTGGCCAATCAGAAGTCACATGTGTATCACTGAGTTGGAAAAGTGGTGTGTTCAGCCTCATTTGGACCATCTTAAATAGGATCTCTTTAGGAAAGAAGGGTTTTGTCACCAAATAAGGATGAATGTGATGCTGGGAAGTCAAAAATAAGAGATGATTGCTACAGTATGGACAAGGAACTCATCAGCATGGACCAGTGGCTCAAGGTGTAGTGTAGGGATCCCTTTGAGTCTCTGAAACAGTTTCAGGGGGTCCACATTATTTTTCACATTAATTTAACAGTAAAAATATGTTTTTTATGTTAACATATGATGGGCTTATTTTACAATGATTAAAAAAACATATAAAAGTTTGATAATTTCTTTAAAGCAGTAAATATTGATAAATGTAGTCACATAAACAAAACGAAATCTTTGGGGTTCTCAACAATTTTTAAGACTGTATAGAAATCCTGAGACCCAAAAGTTTGAGAGCTACTGGCACATGCAGAAATTAGCTAACCAACACTTTTGCTGTGCAGTGGCTTTACTCACTAGGGTTAATCTGGGATCTGCAAAAACATTGTTGAAAGAAGTTCTCTGCATAAAAATCCAGGACTGAAAGTTCCACTTGATGGGTTAAGAAAACCCATGGGAATGAATAAGATATGAAGAATTCATCTGCACAGCTAAAAAACAGTGTCCTCTGACTCTTCTTTACCATTATAAGTACTTAAAATGTACAAATTAAGGGTTATTTGGAGCTGTTTAAAAGCTATGACTGAGTTTATAGTCATTTTAAAAATAACAGCAGGACAAATTAATAAGTAAAGTACTGGATCAGGCAGTTGCTTGGGGAAGTTAGAAGTAAGAAATACTACATGAAAAAATGGCTTCCAAGAAAAATGAGCGTATCTGTCTAATCAAAAGACATATATGAGTGTTCACAGAAGTTTTATTCATATACGACCAAATTTTGGTTAAGTCAAATGTCCACCAATAGCAGAAAGGATAGATTTTGGTATATTCATGAAATGAAATACCATGTAATAAAGAACGGACTACTGCTGGATGTGTTTGGATGAATCTCACAGGTATAACAATGGGTTGAAGAAGCCAGGCACAAAAAAAATACATATTGTGTGAGTCCATTTGTATAAACATTAAGAACAGGCAACACTAATCTATGATGATGATAGAAATCAGATTAGTGAAGACTTCTGGGGGAGGTGTGTACTTGATATCTATTTCTATGTATTAAATTACCTAAAATCTTAATGGCATAAAACAACAACAAAAAATGATTATCTCACATAAAATTTTCTGGGTCCAGGATTTAGGAACAGCTTATCTAGGTGGTTCTGGTTCAGGGTCTTTTGTGAGACTGCATTCAAAATATCAACCAGGCTGCAATTACTTGGATGTTATGCTTTAATAACAATTTGTTTTAAAGCAATAGCCTTCCTGGACTTCCCCAGTGGCTCAGCAGTAAAGAATCCACCTGAAATGAAGGAGCTGCAGGAGACACAAGCTCAGTCCCTGGTCATGGCAACCCATTCCAGTATTCTTGCCTAGAAAATCTCCATGAACAGAGGAGCTTGATAGGCTACAGTCCATAGGGTCACAAAGAGTCAAACATGATTGAAGCAACTTAGCACACATGCACGGCCTTCCTGCACACATAGCTAGACTATAAGCTCTGTCTTAGTCACTATTTCTGTGCACCAGACACAGTCTTGCACACAATAGGTGCCTACATCAAGTTAGCCTCTTTTGATTGTAAGTGATAGAAGACCCAAATCAAGGACTTTCCTGGCAGGCCAGTGGTTAAGACTCCATGCTTCCATTGCAGTGAGCACAAATTCAATCCCTTATGGGGATCTACAGCCAAAAAAACTAAAAAGAAAGAAAGAAAGAAAAGGAAACTACATCAAACTAACTTAAACTGCAAGATTAATTTCCTCAGTGTGCTGGTTAATTTTGTGCTATCTAGACTGGGCCATGAGGTGCCCAGATATTTGGTTGAACATTATTCTGGGTGTTTCTGTGAGAGCAGCATTTCTGGATGAGATTAACATTTAAATTGGTAGACTAAGTCAAACAGATTGCCTTCCCAAATGTGAGTGGGTGTCATCCGATCAATTAAAAGCCTGAATAGAACAAAAAGGGTAACCACCCTGGAAACGGGGAATTCTTTCTGGTTGCCTTCCAACTGGGATAGGAATTTTTCCCTGCCTGAAACATGGGCTTTTTCTGAGTTTGAGCCCTTGACAGGAATTATATCATTGGCTCTTCTGGTTCTCAAGCTTTTGGACTTGGACTAGAACTTAATCACTTTCCTGGGTTTCCACATTGCCAATTCAACTGGTAGATCTTGGGACTTTTCCTCCTCCACGATGAATCAATTCTTGTTAATAAATCTCTTTGGATCCTATTAGCTCTGTTTCTTAGGAGAATCTTGATCAATATATTCAGTAACTGAAAAATCCTCAGGGAGTCTGGCTTCAGGTGAGAATTGAGTCCAAAATAAAAGTTTCACTGAAGACATAGTTCTCTCTTTTCTCCACATTGTTGCCTTCAAATTCAAGCTCTTTATGGTTCTCAGAGTTCCAGATTCTCCCATCATGGAAGTGAAATGGCTGCATATGTTTCCATTTTTACACCATACCTTGAGGGAAAAGAAAGCATGTCTTTGGTAGCTCTTATACCTGGGAGTCATACCTCTTTTCGCAGTGGACCAAGTTGGATCAAATGCTTATTCTTGAGCCAATCTCTATGAACAGGTGGAGAGACTGTAGTGATTGGCTTGTACCCATCAAGGGAGTGGTGTTCCCGTGCATCAGAAAGGGGCTTGTATCTACCTCAGAAAAGCAAAAGATTTTTTTAGATCTATGAGTTTGGTTTCATTGAGCAGAATTGATCACTTGGCTATTCTAGTTGCAAGAAACTATACTTTTGTATAGGTAGCTGAGTTCTGATAGGAGGAAGAGGAAAATTAATTTGGGCTAAGCAACAGGTAGTGTCTTTTTCTTGGTGGGAGCATGCTGCAAAGCATATGGGGTCTTATTTACTTGACCAGGGATTGAACCTGAGCTCCCTGCATTGAGTCTTAACCACTGGACTGCCAGGGACGTCTCTAGCAGTGTCTTTCATATTAACAATAAATACTGGGGTTATCATAGTTGGTTCAGACAAAGCATGGTTTATCCCTTAGGTTTGGAGAGGGCCCCACCTTCTCTGAGCATATTTGCCTTCTTTGGCAGATAATACTTTTCAAGTGTTCTCTTTAAATGGATACTTCTCCATCAAGAAGTGAGTCTATGTTCCCTTCCTGGAATCTAGGCAGACTCATATATGATTCATGTGGGAAGTGATATTAGCTACCTACAAGTATAGGTTAGAAAAGGCAATACAGCTTCTGCATAGCTCTTGATTTCTTGGGAGATGCGCCTTTGGAGTTCTGAAGTCTGGCTGTCCTGAAGTCATCATGCTTGAGAGACCATGGGAGGGATCACACAGAAATAGAAAGAGATGCCTGATGGGTTCATTATTTAAGCCTCCAAGCTCTTTGAGTCTTCCTAGTCCAGTTATCAAACCTATGAATGAAGAAACTTTTGAGATGACCCCAGCTATAGTCACTATGTGACTGCAATCTTATGAGAGACTCTGAGCCACAACTTCCCAGCCAAGCTACTTCCAAATTCCTGAGCCTCAGAAAACAAGAGGGAGAATAAAACATTATTGTTTTGGAGTAATTTATATGCAGTAATAGATAACTGATATATTGCTCCAAATTAATAGATTCAACAAGTTAAGGATGAAAGAGAGAATGCCTATTGAGTAGGCAACCAATAGGCATAGATATTTGTTCATCTCATAAGTAGCAAAGATGTTAAAGCAACAATTCGATGCCTATAAAAATAAAAATTCAAGGGTATTTTTAAAGCACTATTTACAATAGTAAAGAGTTGGAGATAAGAGACAACGTAACTCTCCAAAAATAGGAAGTTGATTAAATAATTTATGGTTCTTGTACACTTTAAATGTAATATGTCTATAAAACAACTACAAAAAAATCAAGGTTTGATGAATACTCAGTCTTACAGGCATAGTTCTTGGCATAATAATGTTAAGATGAAAATATCAAGAATAAAAATTGAACACCATCTTTTTTTTTTACTTTTTAAAATTTGTTTTTAATTGGGAGAAATTGCTTTACAATATTCTATTGATTTCTGCCATACAACAATACAAATCAGTCATAATAATACATACATCACCTCCTTCTTGAGCTTCCCTCCCCCATCCCTCCCCTCTGGTGGTGATGGTGGTGGTGATGTCGACTCAGTTGTGTCCGACTCTTTGCGACCCCGTGGACTGTAGCCCACCAGGCTCTTCCGTCCATGGGGTTTTCCAGGCAAGAATACTGGAATGGGTTGCAATTTCCTTCTCCAGGGGATCTTCCCAACCCGGGGATCGAATCCAGGTCTCCTGCATTGGAGGCAGACGCTTTAAACTCTGAGCCACCAGGGAAGCCCCCCATCCTCTCTAGGTCATCACAGAGCACAGCCAGGCTGGGCTTCCTGGAACACTAGATTTTAAAAGAGTGAATTTTATAGTCTGTAAATTAATCTCAGAAAAAATTTTGTATGAGAGAAAAATTGAACACACACAAAATATGTGAGAACAGGAAACAAAGGCTAAAAGGGGATATTTTAAATGTTATTAGTAGTTATCTCTGGGAGATATAATTCTACATAATATTTAATAACCTTCTTTATAGCTTTTTCACACAATGAAAAAGGTTGACATGCAATAAAAAAAGTGAGAAAACTTAAAAAATGTGTAAAACTGGAAAATGATTTCAATTCACATTGAATTTTTAAAAGATTGGTCAAAAAGAATAGAATCATATGGTAGTTCTAGTTTTAATTTTTAAAAAATCTTTATTGAATTTGTTTCAGTATTACTTCTGTTTTATGGGATTTTTGGTTTTTGGCTCTGAGGCACCTGGGATCTCAGCTTCCAGACCAGGGATCAAACCTGTACCTCCTGCATTGGAAGATGAAGTCTTAACCACTGGACCACCATGGAAGACCCTCTGTTTTTAATTTTTGAGGACGTCCATCATGCTTTCCACAATGGCTGTACCAATTTACATTCCCACAAGTGTATGAGGATTGACTTTTCTCCACATCCTCACCAATACTTGCTATGTTTTTATTTCTCACCCTACCTTTAAAAAAATAATGTATTTATTTTTAATTGGAGGATAATTACTTTACATGTTGTGTTGGTTTCTGCCATACATCAGCACGAATCAGCCATTGGTATACATATATACTCTCCCTCTTGAACCTTCCTCCTACCTCCCTCATCCCACCCCTCTAGGTTGTCATAGAGCATTGGGTTGAGCTCCCTGGTCATACAGCAAATTCCCACTGGCTATCTATTTTACATATGGTAATGTATATGTTTCAATGTCACTCTATTTTTTTACTTTTTGATAGGAGCCATTCTAACACATATGAGGTAATACCTTAATGCTGTTTTGATTTTCATTTCCCTGATGAATAGTGATACTGAGTACCTTTTTGGATGTCTTCTTTGGAAAATGCAATCCTAATTCTGGGAATATATTCAAAGGAAACAAAATCTAGTTCTTAAAGAGGTATCTGCACTCCCATGTTCATTGCAGAATTATTCACAATAGCCAAGACATGTAAAGAATCTAAGTGTCCACCCAACAATAAAGAAAATGTGGTAAATGTACACAGTGGAATATTATTCAGCATTTAAAATGAAGGAAGCTTTGCCATATGCAACAATATGGATGAAACTGGAAGACATTATGCTAGGTGAAATAAGCCAGACACAGAAAGATAAATACTGCATGATCTCATTTACATGTGGAATCTAAAAAAGTCAAACTCATAGAAACAGAGGGTAGAGGGTACTTACTAAGGGAAGGGCTGGAAGGAATGGGAGAAATGGGGAGATACTGGTAAAAGTATACAAACTTTCAATTATAAGACAAATAAATTCTGGAGACCTAATGTACAGCCTATTAACTGTAGTTAATACTAATGTATTGTATACTTGAAATTTTCTGAGAGTAGATCTTTAAGTATTTTCAACACACATGAAAAATGCTAAGGATCAATAAATGAGATGATGCATATGTTAATTAGCTTGATTGTGGTAATCATTTCACAATATATCTATATATCAAAACACCACAGTTTATATTATAAATGTATATATACATATATGGTACCAAATGCTTTATATAAGTAAATAAATAAATAGTTTTTATTTGCTAATTATACCTCAAAGCTAAGAATAAAAAAGAAAAGAACCACATTTTTTTTCAAAATGATGGTGGAAGTGGTTGTGGTTTTGGGTGGGGATGGTGGGTGGGGTGGGGTGTACATGCAGCATTTGGAGAAGGGAAGGAAGGACTACTGACTGAGCCACTTTGTGGTTCGTATGTGGGTATGGCCTGGGGAAGGGGTTGCTAATGTGTTCTCGAGAGAGAAGATACATCTGTGGGGAGTTGGGGGAATGCTGTGTGTCTATATGTAAGTTGTAGATTCACCCGTGTGGGTGTGAAGTGCATTGGAGTGTACTGAGAAGGTGTAAGCAAATCCTTAGGCACATGACCAACATACAGCAGTCCAAAACGTCATCAGAAGAACACAAAAACACAGAGCAAAACTGAGCATCCCAACTGAATAAATATAGAATAGAAGTCTCTCTATCCCTGATTAAAGTTTCCATAAATTGTGCTCATACCGACAGTTGCTATTGTGTGTCAATTTCCCAGTCTGTGTAATGAAAGAGAACGGGTACTTCTTGTTTTCCACTTACCTCAGAGAATTGTTATGGACTTAAAAGATTCTAAAGTTTCCCATGTCATGGACACTGTGTAAAATAACTGCCACTGTCAATGCTAAATTTTTTTACGTATCTTACAATGTTCCCTGTCATTAGTGGTCTTCAGACTAATTACATGGCAAACAGTGATGTTGAGCTAGCCACAACCATGAGCAAATGTCACAGAGTCCTTAATCTCTGTATGTTATAATCTTGTGGAAATTTACCTTTTTATCTTTATCTTTGAGTTGTATGAACACTTACTTCCTTCTGACTAATATAATCACTGTCCTGGAGCATGCTCCAGTCCAGGTCTTGCTTATTCTGGAATGTCTGCCTAACCAAACATTATTCTTCCTTTGAGGACAGATTTGATTTCCTCTTACTTGGAACTTGATCACATGCTCTTTTCCACATTATTTTTGACTTATTCTCACGATGGTTTTTAGTCTCAGCTCAGTTCAGTTCAGTTCAGTTCAGTTGCTCAGTCATGTCTGACTCTTTGCAACCCCATGAACCACAGCACACCAGGCATCCCTGTCATCACCAACTCCCAGAGTCCACCCAAACCCATGTCCATCGAGTCGGTGATGCCATCCAACCATCTCATCCTCTGTCGTCCCCTTCTCCCCCTGCCCTCAATCTTTCCCAGTGTCAGAGTCTTTTCAAATGAGTCAGCTGTTCGCATCAGGTGGCCAAAGTATTGGAATTGCAGCTTCAACATCAGTCTTTCCAATGAACACCCAGGGATAATCTCCTTTAGGATGGACTGGTTGGATCTCCTTGCAGGCCAAGCAACTCTCAAGACTCTTCTCCAACAACGCAGTTCAAAAGCATCAATTCTTCGGCACTCAGCTTTCTTTATAGTCCAACTCTCATATCCATACATGACCACTGGAAAAACCATAGCCTTGACTAGATGGACCTTTGTTGACAAAGTCATGTCTCTGCTTTCCAATATGTGGTCTAGGTTGGTCATAACTTTCCTTCCAAAGAGTAAGCGTCTTTTAATTTCATGGCTGCAGTCACCATCTGCAGTGATTCTGGAGCCCCCAAAATAAATTCAGCCACTGTTTCCACTGTTTCCCCATCTATTTGCCATGAAGTGATGGGACCGGATGCCATGATCTTAGTTTCCTGAATGTTGAGCTTTAAGCCAACTTTTTCACTCTCCTCTTTCACTTTCATCAAGAGGCTTTTTAGTTCTTCACTTTCTGCCATAAGGGTGGTGTCATCTGCATTTTTGAGGTTATTGATATTTCTCTCAGCAATCTTGACTCCAGCTTGTGGTTCTTCCAGTCCAGCATTGGCAGAATTCAGTTCCTTGTGGCTGTGCAAATGAGGTCCGTATTTCCCTGCTGTTTGTCAGCCAGGGCCAGGCTTAGCTCCTAGAAGCTGCCTACATTCCTTGATATGTGGCCTCTTGTATCTTTAATGCAGCAATAGCTTGTCAAATCCTTCTTGTGCTTCTAATTTTTAACTTTGTCTTCCGTGATCAGCTGGAGAAAGCTCTCTGCTTTAAGGGGGTTAATGTAATTAGGTGAGGCCTACCTGGAAAACCTTCCTATCTTAAATTCAACTGTACTATATAATGTCAATCATGTAAGTAAACCTATTATAGTCATAGTACTGGGGATTATACCAAGGGCCATAAATCTAGGGGAACATCTTGGAATTTTACTTGGTGGTGGTTTGGACGCTAAGTCGAGCCCAACTTTGCGATCCCATGGACTGCAGCCTCCCAGGCCCCTCTGTCCATGGGATTCTCCCAGGCGAGAATACTGGAGTGGGTTGTTATTTCCTTCGATAGAGGATCTTCCCAAACCAGGGACTGAACTTGGGTCTCCTGCATTGCAGGCAGATTCTTTACCCACTTAGTTATAGGGAAGCCCTATAGGACATAGACACGCAGAGAGAACTTTCTATGTGGGGAAGAAAAGCAGGCAAACCTCAAAAGTGAAACTGTACCATGGATTCTTGGATATTAGAATGTCTGTTTGTGATGGCTCCAATAATGACAGCTTCCTTTTACTGAGGTCTCCTTGGTGCTTGAAACAAATTCATTCACTAATCCTTATATCAGCTTTATGAGGGTGGTATTATTTCATTTTTATAAAAAAGAAATTCAGGCAGAGAGAGGAAAAGCCACTCACCACAGTTCTATTTCAATCAAGTAGTAAAGCTGGCACTATGGCTTGAGCTCTGGATGACTTCCAAGTTTGTGCTCTTTCCATTGCTTAACCCACCTGACTGTGGGTCTGGATGGGAAAGCAGCAGTCAGTCATGCTGGTTTGAGCTCAGTCTGTGGACACATGGATGTTAAAATGTGTTAACAGGTGCCATGGAAGATTTTAGAAGGAATATGTGAATTGTGGGAGAGGAAGGGGACAAAAGTAGATATGGATGTGGATGGAGGGGAAGTATGGTATTTTAGGGAGGCCAGTATGGTCAGGAGGATCCTGGATTACAAGACTGTAGACAGGGATGATATGTTCCAGCTGACTACTGTGTGACCAAGCCTCTGAATCTCATTGCTAATTTGCAGGAAATTCACAGAACAGAAGAACATGTTAAATTGCACATGAGTATACAATCAGCTATTCTTTGGAACTCTGCATTCAGATGCTTATATCTTTCCTTTTCTCCTTTGCTTTTTGCTTCTCTTCTTTTCACAGCTATTTGTAAGGCCTCCCCAGACAGCCATTTTGCTTTTTTGCATTTATTTTCCATGGGGGATGGTCTTATCTCCTGTACAATGTCACAAACCTCCATCCATAGTTCATTAGGCACTCTCTCTATCAGATCTAGTCCTTTAAATCTATTCCTCACTTCCACTGTATAATCATACTGCTACTGCTAAGTCACTTCAGTCGTGTCGGACTCTGTGTGACCCCATAGACAGCAGCCCACCAGGCTCCCCCCGTCCCTCAGATTCTCCAGGCAAGAACACTGGAGTGGGTTGCCATTTCCTTCTCCAATGCATGAAAGTGAAAAGTGAAAGTGAAGTCTCTCAGTCGTGTTCGACTCTTCGAGACCCTATGGACTGCAGCCTACCAGGCTCCTCCGTCCATGGGATTTGCCAGGCAAGTGTACTGGAGTGGGGCGCCATTGCTTTCTCCTATAATCATAAGGGATTTGATTTAGGTCATACCTGAATGGTCTAGTGGTTTTCCCTACTTTCTTCAATTTAAGTCTGAATTTGTCAATAAGGAGTTCACGATCTGAGGCACAGTCAGCTCCCAATCTTGTTTTTGCTGACTGTATAGAGCTTCTCCATCTTTGGCTGCAAAGAATATAATCGATCTGATTTCAGTGTTGACCATCTGGTGATGTCCATGTGTAGAGTCTTCTCTTGTGTTGTTGGAAGAGAGTGTTTGCTATGACCAGTGCGTTCTCTTGGCAAAACTCATGTATGGATGTGAGAGTGGGACTGTGAAGAAGGCTGAGTGCCAAAGAATTGATGCTTTTGAACTGTGGTGTTGGAGAAGACTCTTGAGAGTCCCTTTGAAGATCCAACCAGTCCATTCTAAAGGAGATCAGTCCTGGGTGTTCTTTGGAAGGAATGATGCTAAAGCTGAAACTCCAGTACTTTGGCCACCTCATGCGAAGAGTTGACCATTGGAAAAGACTCTGATGCTGGGAGGGACTGGGGGCAGGGAGAGAAGGGGACAACAGAGGATGAGATGGCTGGATGGCATCTCATCTCAATGGATGTGAGTCTGAGTGAACTCTGGGAGTTGGTGATGGACAGGGAGGCCTGATGTGCTGCAATTCATGGTGTCGCAAAGAGTCGGACATGACTGAGCAGCTGAACTGAACTGAACTGATACAATCAGCAGAATGGAGGCAAAAGGAGGATTGCAGATAACAAATCATATACAGTTTCATCACCCAAATATTACTATTACTAATGTGAAATAATGAACAAGGAAAACAGCTTTGGTAGCTGTGGTGTGTGTTAGTTGCTCAGTCGTGTCTGACTCTTTGGGACCCCATGGACTGTGCCCACCAGACTTCTGTCCATGGAATTCTCCAGGCAAGAATAGGGAGTGGGTTGCCATTCCCTTCTCCTGGGGATCTTCTTGACCCAGGGGTAGAACCTAGGTCTCCCACATTGTAGGCAGATTCTTTACTGTTTGAGACACCAGGGAAGCCCAACTGTGGTAGGACTAGATAACAGTTTTAATAGATTTGATAAGAGGCTCCATAAGGAATGGTAGTTCCTAGGGGCTGTTTAATAATTAAGTCAGTCATGGTCAGATGTAGGTTACCAGCTATGTAACTAGGGCTAGGTTCATGGGTACATAATCAGTGTAGCTACACAAATATGAAGTTATTCAGAGCTTCATATTTGGGGCCACTGCTTTGCAGTCACTGTCTTTATTCTTAATAATTTTATCTGTGAGTTTGTACTTTAGCAGAGAAGTCCAATGGGACAATTGGAACAGACACCAGGGTCTAGGGGACTCAGCTACTGCATGGTCCTCTCTTTGACCACATCCCTTGGATGGGTTTTCTGACGCCCAGATCAGGCTCCCCTGTCCCGTTTAGTGACTATTACCTACTACACTGCTTTACTCTGCCTTGGGCAGGGCTCTTGGGTGTTCCACCAATAGTATCTAGGGTTAGGCAAGTGGGTGGCTATTCTCAACCTAAACTATTTAATACCAACACCACAGCATTTCTTTGCACTTCACTCAGTGGGGGTGAGCTTCTTGCCTTTCTTTATCATTACAGAGAGGGTCTCAGTGTGGTGGTTGTAATACCTTTGGTGGTCACCCACTTACTGTGAGTTGAGGAGGCAGGCCTATGGGAAGGGGAGATGCTTGACTTGGCCTCCTTGTGCTTTGCTGGGAATAGCATGTTAGTCCAGTAGCTAGCAGGAGGGGGCTTCAGGCAGCCAGTAGGTTGCGTGGGCCCCCAATTTCCAGTGGGGGATCTGCATTTATGTCAAAGATACAGCATAGAAATGAAGTGAAAAATGCAAAAATCCATACATTTTGATAGATACGACCAAATTGCCTAATCTTCTCACAGCATGCTGTGTAGAAGACATCTAAATGTCTTCCTCACCTCAAAATCTCTTGCCTAAGCTTCCCCATTCCAAGATGAAACATTTCCATTGATACCTCTACACAGAAGATGCTCAAGGAGTGTGACATTAAATAGCAGATAAAAATACTGTGACTGGTTGAGAGAGAGAGACCACCAAAGAAAGCAGGAAGCTTTACATTTTAGCATCTTTAACTGCACTTTTTCCTGCTTTTTGATCCACATTTTAATTTTGCCCTGGGCCCTACAAATTTAGTAGCTGGTCCTGTGTGTGATCTTAGAAATTACAAAGTATCAAATTCTAAGTTTCTTAGAACTTCAGTTCAGTTCAGTTCATTCACTTAGTCTGTCCGACTTTTTGCGATCCCATGAGCTGCAGCACGCCAGGACTCCCTGTCCATCACCAACTCCCGGAATCCACCCAAACTCAGGTCCATTGAGTCGGTGATGCCATCCAACTATCTCATCCTCTGTCATCCCCCTTTCTCCCTGCCCTCAGTCTTTCCCAGCATCAGGGTCTTTTCAAATGAGTCAGCTCTTCACATCAGGTGGCCAAAGTATTGGAGTTTCAGCTTCAGCATCAGTCCTTCAATGAACACCCAGGACTGACCTCCTTTAGGATGGACTAGTTGGATCTCCATGTAGAACTTAGAAAGTAACAAATAAATGTTAGTTTAAAATAGAGAAATCCATTGCCTATAAGGACATGAATGCAGTAACAAAAAGTATAGCTACTATGAGTAGGAAAAGTAGAGGATTTAGTAACACAAGGTAGAAACAAAATGTATACTACTGGGCAAAAACATCAAGAATTGCACAGTGCAACACACACTAGTTTAGCCTCTTGCAAAATGTGGGTCCTTGAAAAATACTTGCCTTTGACTTGAGCATCTTCTGCGTGGAGGTATCAATGAAAGTGTTTCATCTTGGAATGGGGAAGCTTAGGCAAGAGATTTTGAGGTGAGGAAGACATTTAGAAGATGTCTTCTACACAGCATGCTGTGAGAAGATTAGGCAATTTGGTCATATCTATCAAAATGTATGGATTTTTGCATTTTCACTTCATTTCTAGGTTCTCCTTAAATACATCTATGGGCTTCCCTGGTGGCTCAGTGGTAAAGAATTTGCCTGCCAATTCAGGAGATGTGGGTTTGATCCTTGGGTCAGGAAAATGCCCTGGAGAAGGAAATGGCAACTCAGTCCAGTATTATTGCTTGGGAAATCCCATGGACAGAGGAGCCTGGAAGTTCATGGGGTGGCAAAAGAGTCAAATATGACTTAGTGACTAAAAAACAACAATACAGAAGAAAGTACCATTATATTCACGCAGAACTGTTGAATAGGGAAAAATAAAAATGTCCATTACTAGGAAACTGATTTCATGCAATGGAATATCATGCAGCCATCAAAAATGAAGTCCACCTAGACTTATATTTACCAAGAAAGAGATAACCAAGGGGATTTTATTTAAGGGGAAAAATATCAAGTTCTTGGAAAATGTTTAATCCCACTTACTCAGAAAATATATATGTACAAGATAGTGAGTAGACTGGTCTAAAGCAAAGGTCTAAATCCTGCACACCAAACTGTTAACAGTGACTATCTCTGAGGATGGGAGTGGGTGAAGTGTGTGTGTGTGTGTGTGTGTGTGTGTGTGTGTGTGTGTGTGTGTGTGTGTGTGTGTGATGTGACGGGAGTGGGTGAAGTGTGTGTGTGTGCCTGCGCTGTGTGTGAATGAATGGGACACATGTTCCTCTGGGCACCTCTGCTGTTTCAAAGCATTACTGAGAGGAAGTGGAAAGCGTATTTTTAGGGCGTCGTGTGAAGGGACAACTTGGGGAGCAGCGAACAGACTAAGGGCTCTCGGGTTTCCTCAGACTCCAGCGCCGCCAGAGGTGAGGAGACCCCGCCCCACTGAGGTGATTCTGCAGAGGGGCGGAGTTCTGCAGAGCCGACGCGGGAGGCGGCCTCGGGGGCGGGGCCCCCGGCTCCAGCCGCTCGCTCCGCTCCCACCATGCCCTTATAAGGAGCGCCCGGCGTTAGGGCTCGGGAATCCGGTCGCAATCCCTGCGGCGCAGCTTCAATCCCAGGCCCCTCCCTTGGGAATGGGGGCGGGGCGGGGGTCTTGGCGGCGCGGTTGCGGGGGCGGAGCATACCAAAGAGGGACCAATAGGAGTGGAGGCCTGGGTCTGAGCGGCGCTTCCATTGGGCGCAGCGACGCGAGCGGGCGGGGCGCCCGTGAGGCTGGTTACGCTGAGGGAAGCCCGGAGTCAGTAGTCGCTGCTCCGAGTCCGTCTCCGTGCGGGTTCCCGGCCCCTGGTTCTCAGTTCTCTGTAGCCCGCGGTTCGCCGCCCCGCTCGCCGCCGCGATGCCGGTGTTTCATACGCGCACGATTGAGAGCATTCTGGAGCCGGTGGCGCAGCAGATCTCGCACCTGGTGATTATGCACGAGGAAGGCGAGGTGGACGGCAAAGCTATCCCTGACCTCACCGCGCCTGTGGCCGCCGTGCAGGCGGCGGTCAGCAACCTCGTTCGGGTGAGCGCGCTGGGCCTGGGATGAGGAACGGGGGCGGGAGACGTTCCTGGGGTCCTGGCTCGCCTCACGGTTCCCGGTCACTGCCTGTGAGTTTGCGCGTGGACTCGGGAGCCAGATCGCCTCAGACTGGAATATTGACTCCCCCGCTCTCTGACCTTGAGCGAGCCCTCGGGCCTCTCTGAGCTTCAGTCTCCGCATCTATAAAATGGGGACAATCCTAATAATGCCTGCCTCGCGGGTTTCTTGTGAACATTCAGTGAGGTGGTATTTATAAAGTGCCTAGCGCAGCTTATGACCTGTAGTAAGCGCTCAGTGAATGGTAGGTGTTCGGATGTCTGATAGCCCCCTTTCGTTCAGCTGCCTGTCGCCCCTCCCGTTGACAGCCTTGCTCTCAGCTCCTTTTTAGGCCTGGCCTCTGGGTTGGCGGGCTCCTCTACTGACTCCCTGCCTCTCCTTCCAGGGATTCTTAAATAGGGGCCACGTTGTTCTTCCTTCTGATACTTCTGCCCCTCACCTTGAAACCTGCCTCACCCACCACCCCTCCCCAGAGCTCCGTGGGCCCGGCCCTTTTGTCCACTTGTCTTACTGACCCCTCATGTCTGTCTCCTCCCTTCCTGAGGAGTCTACTTCTGCTCGCACCTCTGGCACTCACAAACGCCGGGTGACTTCTTTATGCAGTAATTCGTGAGCACGAATCCCTTTCGCTTAACCCCGCTGCTTTTCATTCCCGCCCCCACCCCCCAACTCCTGTGGAGATTTCCACCTGGCTTTACCTGCTGTCACTCGACTTCCTCCCCTGGGGCCTTTCCAGACTCAGGGGCCCTCCTCCTCGGCCCCTCCTCCTGACAGGAAGCAAGATGGAGCTGCCGGGAGAGGCCTGTGGAATCTGGGATCTGCGGCCCCTGCCGGAGAAAAGAACGGGGCGTCTTCTCCCCAGGCCACAACTTTCCTAGATGGCTAAGTGGCTCCGCAGACCCCTGTCGCCCACAGCGGTGACTCGTAACTGAGGTGGTTCCTGGAGGAGGCGGAGCCCGCTTCTGAAATGGGAAAAGAGGTGCTGTGCCCAGTCTCCTAACACCCCGCTGGCTAATATCACACTTTTCTTACCCACCCTGAGTGGGTGACTCAGAAGGCTGCCGCATGTGAGAAGCAACTTCGGAAAAAGTTCATAAGGCTTCCCCCACCGAGCTGTGTAAATAGTGTGTGTCAGGGTAGTTTGGAGGCTGGGGAGGCCACTGTGGGTCTGGGTGCGGCTTGGGCTCCTTATCTGATTAGAGCACTTTAATGCACTTCAGCTGCTGAAAGTCTTCCTCAGTCTTCAGGGCCCAGTTCAGGAGACAGTTCAGGAGAATGGTAACTAGGAAGACACTACTGACCAAATTCCCCATCTGTTTTCCTTGTAGATTTAGTTAGACTGTATTCAGGAAGAATACTGTGTTCATTCAAAATGTCTAGTTCTACATTGTTCTTACTTTTTTATAACTAATTTTAATCTAAGGCTCCAGGGTACATTCTTATGTAGTGTTGTCTAACATGGCTGCATTCCAGGCCTCCATTTTTCAACAAATAGGAAACAATGTAAAGAAACAAGGTAATAGTTTCCCTCCAAGGAGTACTTCAGGAAATGAAATCTTAAAACCACATGTTGCACTTGGAACAGAGCTGGTGTAGTCTAGGGGCTGATATCTGGCTAGGCTATTTAGAGAAAAGTTATTTATGAGCTTCAGTGCATGAATTAATAAGAATTGAATGTCTGTTGTATAGGGAACATTTTAATAAATCAAGTTTTCAGGTTGAAATGTGCATTAGAACCACCAGTGGGGCTTTTAGAAATAAAGATGTCCAGTTCCCATCCCAGACTTACTGAGAAGGTTGGGTCAAGGTCTTTGTGTTTTTAAGAAGCTCCATAGGTGGCTGTGATACAGTTTACTAGTTTACACCTAGTAAACATTGTAACAGATTCTGTAAGACAAACACAGAAGAAATGAGGGCAGTGATAAGCTAAAAACAAAATTATTTATTATTACATATTTTCCAATACATTACAAAAGAAGAAATTTGATAGGAGTTAGCAGAGAGAAAGTGAGGAGGATTGTGTTGATAAATAGTCAGTGGTGAACAAAAGTACTTGTGATTAAGTCACTTCCAGGATACAGCAAGTAGATTATCTTGACTCGCTCAGGGAGGCAAGGTGGAGAGAAATTGGAGCTGACGTTTGTGTATGCTGTATGGGCAGTTTAACAGAAGTCCAATAAAATGAAAAAGAATGGAAGGGAGAGGATAAGAGTCTGTGAGGGAAACTGTATAGATTGTGTTCTGGGGAGCCCAGAGGATTTACCCATCGCTTGGAATTCTGGGTGTCTGTTGTGGCCCTTGGGTATATGCTACTGAATATTGTGATGAATTGTGTACATGTGTCAAGTTCCTAGCTAGATTGTGTCTCATATGATGTGTGTGTGCTTCCCAGTTCCTACCCTTAACATTGGCACATGGGATGGCTTGATATTGTTGAAGGAAAGAAGGAACTGTGGGAAGGCAGATAAATTAGGAGACTAAAAATTGGTTGGTCATGAAGAAAATGAGAGGACTTTGGGTTTGGCAGGCAAAATGGAGCAGGAAATAGGACTATATTAGAAATACAGTAGAAGAAGAATTAGTAGAGTCTGATAATAGAACTCTCAGGGAAGAAATGTGATGTTCCTCTAATGAATCTGATTTTTGAACAAGTATTCCAAAATGTATGCAATTCACATTTCTTTCAGTTACCTTGGGAGGCTATATCCCTATTCCAATGTTTCTCTTTGGGATTTTTTTTTTTACAGGTTATATACATACAAATAAATTTCTTTTATTTTGGTCAAGAAAATTTTGTCTGAAGTAGGTATTGCTTAACCTTACTACCATTTTTGAGTCTAAAGTGACTTTTGAATATTTCCAAAATGAAAATATACCCAATGATGATGAAATTCTGCATTGTTAAGCAGTGGTCACCCACTTATCAGATTGGTATTTATTGAGAACCCCCTTTTAACATCAAAGCAGTAAGTATTATGTTGGCCAGAGTAAGTATAATATTGGATTGAAAGTCATAAGTGGCCCAGAGAAAGTGAAGTTTGGAAGTTCAGAGGAAGATGAGGTCACTTTTCTTGAGAGCATGGGGAAGACTGCATGGAGAAGGTAACCTCTGAACTGGCCTTAAAGAAGGTGGTATTTGAACATTTAAAGATGTGGTAAGAAAGGCATTACAGGTAGAAATAACTACCTAAACAGAGGCATAGAATTACTGAGAATCTGAGGGAGGGCCAAGTTTTGACTTACGGAATCATTAAGCAAAACATTTGGATTTGCAATTTTTCATGTAATTTGTTAAATAAAAGTAGTCTGGTCACTTTATATATGTATCATCACAATTGAGTCATCACTTTTACTCCACCCTTAAAGAGAGGGTAGGATGAGATTATTTACATGTCCTTTTTCTAGTGAACAAGATCATTTTTTAAAAAAACAGCTTTGTTGATATATAATTTACATACTGTACAATTCACTCATTTAAAGTGTACAGTTCAGTGTTTCTCAGTGTATTTATAGAATTGTACAACATCTCCAGAGACTAATTTTAGGACATTTTTGTTCCCTCAGAAAGAAACTTCATACCCATTACATTCACTGATTTTCTCCCATCCCCTAATACCCCAGCCTTAGGCAACTGTCAATTTGCTTTCAGTCCTTATGGATTTGCACATTTTGGACATTTCATGTAAATGGAATCATAAAATATGTGGCCTCTTGTGTCTGACCTCACTTAGCATAATGTTTTCATCTGTGGTGTAGTCTGTGTCAGAAATTCATTCCTTTTGTTGCTGAATAATATTCCATTGTATAAAATAAGGCCATTTTAAACACAGAGAGTGATTCTAATGCAGTAATAAAACAAGGAGGGGACTTAGGAGAAAGAAGGGTGGGAAAGGAAAAATGGAGGAGGGGTACAAGTTCTAAAAGCAATGTGAAAAATTCAGAAGTCTTAGTCTGTCTGTGTTGTAGCATGGTGTATAAATTTTTCTTTTTTCCCATTGAAGTGGCCCATAGAAATCTGTCTTTGTGACCGTAAAGTCATGCCAGTTTTGTTAATGGGGTTCATACACTTTGCCTTCTCCGTTGCATCTGAGGGTATGTGTTGTAATTACTCCTGGGGCTCATGAAATATTTATTTTGGGAGTTTTGTGGCTTTGACTTTTATGAGCCTCACCCATATATCATACCCTGTTGGGACCAGCTCTGGAACAAACAACAGCATTGTCTTTAAACTGATAGATGGGAAAGACTGTTCTGTTCTTAAAAAGAAATCAGCAGTTGATTTTGTTGTTAATATGTTACCTGTATTAACATCTGAAATTATTCCTACTTTAATTTCTTTTGGTTGATGTTGGACTTACTTCATTTAAAATAAATAGCAATGTTTGGGTGACAGGGCTATGGGTGATTTTTCTCTTCTTAATGTTCTGTATTTTCTAATTTTTAAAATGAAAATATTCATTCCTATATTAAGGAAAAATTAAGGTAAATAAGAATGTATAATTCTTTATAGTTTATAAAATGCTTTCATATAAACATGTGTATAATCTCATAGCAATCCTTTAAGGTAGATATTGCTATGGTCCCAATTTTACAGATGAAGATACTGTAAATCAGTTAAGTAACTGCCTACAGTGGCACAGCTGCTTAGTGGTGGAGCTTGGACTCGAACTCTTATTTCTTTCACTCTGGACCCTCTGCTTTTTTCACTTTACCATGCTGTGTCCGCTTGTCCTGGATCTGGCAAGATTATCTGTTTAAAGCCTGGCTTTGGCATGGCCTGTGTGAAGGGCATATATTAAATGATGTGAAGGTAGCGTTGTTTTACAGTGACATTTAATTCTGCAGCTTAAAAAAATAGATACAGATAGTACAAAAGTATTTATGTCTGTAAAAGATAAAGACTTTTTTAGTGTATTTAGCTGCTTAGCTTGAAGTCTATTAGAACTAAATAGTATTTAAAGAAGGTTTGTAGGATTTCTTTATATTTAAATAGTATATAAAATAGGCTTGTGGGTTCTTTGGGGAATTATGAAGTTTCATTTGGAACAGATCAAAAGAGATATAAAAATGGGACTTAAATCTGCTCATAACTGAGAGAATGGAAGAGTTTTGGAGACTGTGTTTCTACAACTGTGTTTATAATTTTAGTGGAGTCCCAATAAGTATTTGTTCATATGTACTGACACTATAGAAAGTTGGGCTTTTCTAAAGCTGTTTTATAAATAGGACTGGTATAACAGTGGATATAATAAAAGTTATTTTATATTTCATGGACAAAATAAAAGTTACTTTATATTTTATGGACAAAATAAAAGGTAAAGTCCTGTGCTGTCAACCACAGTATCCTAAGCGGACTCCTTTTGCCCTTGTCAGGAGTAAGGACAGCTTTAAGGCAACTGCTTTTATGGATATGGGACTAATTTGGATTTTAATATTTCTTGTATATTTTTTAAAAGAGTAGTCTGGTAATTTTATATACTTAATTACTGGTTATTTTTACACACACACACACACACACACACACATATAATACTTATGTTTTATATGTATCACAACTGAGAGGGTCATTATTTTGAAAGTTTTCTGACAACTTCCTGGTCTTTTACTGGCACACCTTGAAAGAGGGTAGGATGGGAACAGCCAGCATAACATGTATTGTTTTTCTCTTTTGACAGCCATCATACTTGGTCAGTATTTGTCTTCACTGGGTTGAAGGTTTCTCAATGGCAGGACCATGTCTGTGTGTTTGCTTCTTTATTTACAGTGTCAAGTTGGTAATAGGTATGAAATATAACTTAAAAAATACTAAATACATAGCATTCATTTTTAATGCACAAAATATTATAATAGGAATTTTTGTGTGGCAAATATCTTCCATCCCCAGCTTTTAAACATCTGGTGTACTGAATTTGAACAGTCTCTTCAAATTTATAATAGGCCTCATCTGGAACAAGTAGAATGTATACTGAGAGGGAGGAATGAATGGCTAACTGCCCATTGTTTGAGATAACAAAAGTGTTAGGCTATTTTGGGTTGTGGTTCTCTGTTTCAGAGTCATTTCAACTATGCAGGCCACTTACTAAATTCATAATGTGAGAATATGTTGCCTCCTGTCTGAAAGTGGCATTGAGATTTTGCATTCTTTTTGAACTGTTTTTGTCTTTTTAAAATTTAACAGTTTAGTCCAGGGGTTGATATATTGTTTGGAGCTCTGCTAGTTACAGTGCAGTATCATATCATGAGTCATTAATGCCTCATTAAAAGATTTTTATTTCCTTGAACCATATGGCAGAAGACAAAGATTTCAGAAAGTTGATCTGCTTCTTTTTGTGTTTTGGCTGATCTGCGGCCCAACTTTTTCAGTGAACCTTATGTTGTGGTCATGACAGTGGGGTATATTTTTACATAATAAACCAGCATTCGAGCAGTATCAAAAGAAGTAGCAGTATGGAAAGAGCAAATGTCAGAGATCTGTTGGTATCCCAGCAAGTTTTCTCTCTAGGATAATGCTCAGGACTCTTGCTGAGAAAGGGTCATTCTGT
Organism: Nanger dama; assembly: GCA_917880005.1. NCBI lineage: Eukaryota > Metazoa > Chordata > Mammalia > Artiodactyla > Bovidae > Nanger > Nanger dama. The sequence continues at coordinate 15,810,939 of CAKJTW010000028.1, read as the reverse complement.
CAGTTCATGTTGCTTTCAGGCCAGTCTGCTTTTAAATCTTCCCATATAGAAAGGACTAAAAGGACTAAAAGGAGAAAACCAACTTTAGCCTTGGCTTTTTAAGCTCCAGCAACCTTCAGTGCTATGTAGTATAAATATTTCAGAGTGAGCTTTAAGGGGTAAAGTTCAGATCTGTAATAAGACTCTGAAACACCCAGAGATGAAAGTTTATATATGTGAGGAAGTACCTCCCATTGGAGGCTTTCATCTGTCTTTCTGTTACTTGTGTGGACCTGTAGAATCCTTACAGTATACATTTGGGTATATTGGGCCACACAGACAGTTAAGTTCAGATAATATAAGTTTCGAATTACCTAGATGACTACTCCTCTGATTTTTTTTTCTGTAATTTTCTTATTCAGTTTCTGTTGGGAATGGTTATGAGAGGAAGGCTATCTTACTTGTTTCTCCTTAATAATTTACAAAAAAGTTAATTAGGGAAGGAAGTTGAAATATATAAGTAGAAGATTTTTGTTCATTTGTATTTTTATCATAGTTAAAACTGTTTTATCTTTCATTTAAAATAATACTAGTGAATAGTATACTATCAATAATTATTTTTTGTCATGCTGAACCTTCGTATAGTCTTTCAAAAAGAACAGTTTTTTTGTTACAAAAGTATTATACTTTTTATTGTTGAAATTTACAAAAATCTATAGTCACAGTCTTCTTAACAGTGTTTCTCAGCCTTTTCCAGTCTTTTACCTCTACTCCAAACCAATTTGTTTCCACAGATATAAATACAAACTTAACTATATATAGGTGCACCAGTTCTTATCCCTTTTCCACCACTAACACCCCTCCTCTGAAACCATTTAATTTACTTTCCTGCTCAAAAATTTGCAAACAAAAGCAAGGAAACCCAGTCTGTTATAACTACGCAGGATTTTCACTGCCATGTGCTGTTTGGGGAGCCATAATGCTTAGCTAACAGCTAAGTGAGTGGCGAATGAAATAAGTTCAAAATAATGGGCTGGGTCCGGAAAGAACTTCTAATCTCATCATCCTCTTTAAAGATATGGGGTCTTTACATTGAATAAATTTGTGCATTATATGTACACAAAGGGATAAGGTATGATAGAGTAATGAATAAAAGAGGACTTGTATAATTAGATATAGGCAGTTAGGGAGTCCTTGCTTTCTTTCCAGTCCCTTGGTAAAACTTTGTAGATCTTCTGTTCTTATATGCTGGATCATCAGTCTTTGGATAATTGATTGATTGTGTGCTTGTTTCTCTCTCTCTCCCTACTCCCCTAGGTTGTCTCCCTCTAAGACCGCTGGTTTCTGGAGGGCAAAGACTGGTTATATTCTTGATATTCCCAGTGCTGTCCTTACCATGGTATCCCAGGTGGTGCAGTGGTAAAGGATCTGCCTGCCAATGCAGGAGATTGGAGTTTGATCTCTGGGTCTGGAAGTTTTCTGGAAGAGAAAATGGCAACCGATCCCAATATTCTTGCCAGGAAAATCCCATGGACAGAGCAGCCTGGTGGGTCCTCTGTCCGTACAGTCCATGGGGTAGCAAAGAGTCAGACATGACTGAGTACACATGCACATGCACACTTATCCCATCTCGTGCTCATAGTATTCCTTTGATAAATGTGTTGTGCTTTGATATTCACTATAGCCGCTAGTCATCCTAGATTTATTCATGATGATAAAGATAGCTCACTATCTCTTGCCTGCATTGGATGACTTGGTATTCTCTTCTGCCCTTAAATGTTGCTATATACAAATGCCTATGTAATCACAAAGATAAACAGATTCATAAATATTATATTGCGTTGGTTACATAATTGGAACTTTAGATTCCAAAAACTGTTACTTTTATCAGAAGTCAGCTTATTGGATTGGTATGAATGTGGGATGTGTGTATGTACAGAGGATGAGAGGTAGTGAATCTTAGAACTAAAAATGTTTTACAAGTATTGTTAAGTTGCAGAAAATAGAGTCTTGGCCCTTAGAGAATTTCCCACTGATAAGATTTCCAGTTGAATGATTTTTAAGGCGAAAGTGGCTGAATTTCATTGCAGTTGGCCACAGTCCAAGCCAAAGTCATTCCTTCTTTTGAAATAAGCTTAACTTTATTCCCATAGGTAGGCTTTCTGTGAAGAAAGAAAAATGGTATATTTATTCATAGATTTGAAAGTTGAGGGACCAACTAGCAACTTATTTAGCTTCCCTGTATTTCCAGCCTTCTCTTTGTCCCCACCCCATCCCTGGAGAACTGGATCATCTTTTATCTTTAAGGTGGACAATATGTTTTTATTCATTTAATTCAGATAGATAAGGATATCTGAATGTGCTGGTAAATTTCTAGTAACACTCAATTTTCTTATTCTATGGCTGTCACCCAACAGCAAAATTAGTTATCAGACTCTAGCTATGCACATTGCCTGGTGTTCTGAATGATTTGTTGTCATTCACTAAGTTGTGTCCAACTCATTGTCACCTTATGGACCACAGTATGCCAGGCTTCCCTGTCCTTCACTGTTTGCTAGAGTTTGCTCAAATTCATGTCCATTGAATCAGTAATGCCATCCAACCATCTCATCCTTGGTTGCCCGCTTTCTCCTCCTGCCTTCAGTTTTTCCCAGCATCAGGATCTTTTCTCATGAGTCGGTTTTTCACATCAGATGGCCAAGTAATGGAGCTTCAGCTTCAGCATCAGTCCTTTCAGTGAATATTCAGGGTTGCTTTCCTTTAGGATTGACTAGTTTCATCTCCTTGCTGTCCAAGGGACTCTCAAGAGTTGTCTCCAGTGCCACAGTTCAAAAGCATCTATTCTTTGGCACTCAGCCTTCTTTATGGTCCAACTCTCAGATAGGGTCTGTGGCCTCAAGTTGTTAACACACAGGTGAATTTATATTATAAAAGATGTAGCTTATCTACATTCTCTCCACACATCAAGTGTTGTGGAATTTGAATTATTTGCTTTAAAGGGTTGTGTGTTGGTAACAATAGTTTTTATTCCTTGGAGCCATGGAGAAAATACGAGTGGTCTAGCAGCAGAACGCTCAGGTGGTGTGCCCCCAGTTAGGAAAAGAACTGAGCATTGGCTTCAGCTTCCCTCTTCCTGTGATTCTCTAGGCACAGTGGGTATTCATTTCCTCAAAGCCGGGTGCTGCTTGTGGGCCATCACATGGGCTGTTCCTCTGTCTGAGCTACTCTTTACTTGGATTTTGAAGGAAAGCTGTTCTTTACTTAGATCATTTCTATTAATCCTCGACTTCCATATTAAATGTCAGCTTTTAGGGTTGACTTAAAAAGTCAAAGGTTGACCTCTTTGACTCTGCCTTCAAAACTATGTTAGGTCTCTCTACCATATGATTATTTTTTCTTGATTGTGCTTTTTATAATTGTAAGTCATTATTTGTGTGACGATTACTTCTTTAACATCTTTCTCCCTCTAGAGTCCCATGGGCAAATACTGGCTCTGCTGTGTTTGCCCTTGGATTTCCAGCATCCATCGAAGTGCTTGACACATAGAAGAGTCTTAAGGAATGATTGTTGAATGAACAAGAGGGAAGACCACTTTCTGCTTCCCTACCCCCAGACTGTTCTATGCTTTTGGAAAAATGTATATCAATGCCTGGGTGAATCTTGGCAAAATTTAGCTGCCAATTAGGAAAGCAGCTGTAAATCATTGCTTAGCATGGGGTATTGCATGCAGTAGGATCATCCAATTCATGTTTCCTGAATGAATAAATTCTAGGCATAGAGTCCTAGAGTGCAGATGGGGATAATCCTTTTCAGCATAGAATCATGCAGGGTATGTAAATGTAAATAAAAATATAGCATGGGTTTGGGATTCTCTATTAGTTTTGATGCTTTGCAAATGAACAGCTTTGGCAACGTGCGTCTAGTATGAGTTAGCAAATACCAATATCAGAGTTTAGATATAGACATAAGGTACTCCCCTGGAGAAGGGTATGGCAACCCACTCCAGTGTTCTTGCCTGGAGAATCCCATGGACAGAGGAGCCTGGTGGGCTACAGTCCATAGGGTCACAAAGAGTCAGACATGACTGAAGTGACTTAGCATGCATGCATGCACACAAGGTAATTTAGCCTAGAATGTAATGGTTAAGAGTAAACTCTTAAGGTTTAAATCCTGCCATTGATTGACACCTACAACATATATAACATTGGGGAAAGTATTTAATTTCTGTTTCTCATAGTCCTCTTTTGTAAAACAAAGCTAATATTAGTATCTGACTTAGAGTGTAGTATTGTGAAGATTAATGAGTTTTTAAAAATGTTTAGAACTATGCCTGACAGGTAAGAGCTCAGTGAGTGTTAGATATATTAATATATTTTCACATGATTTTTAAGTCATATTTTAAATGTTAGTCTAATGAAAAGGCAATGTTGATTTTTTTTTTAATGTCTAAGTATAACTCCTGACTTTTACTCAACAAGGCAAAGTGCCAGTGAAAGCTTTCCATAGAATTCCATATGTTGTGGAATATACAGTTTTATCAACTGTGGGGAAAATATATCTCACAGTTTAGGTGCCTGAGCCTTTGATTGCAAGTTTCTCATGATGTAAATCAGACATCTAAATTTATGATTGATATCTCCTTTATTTGGAGCAATAGTGAGGGTACCCACCCCAATTTAAAAGCAAAAATTGAGATTTAGGATTTGAGCTGTATTCCAAGCATTCATTATCCTATCTTCTAAAAAAGAAAAACACTGAAGGGGTAGTCACTAAAATAAATGGAATTGGCTCTTTACAGGTAGAGTTGAAAAGTATAATGCATTTGTGAGATAGAATTCATCTTGTTCTGGAACAGCCAAATTGATTTAACAAATATTTCAGTTCAGTTCAGTTCAGTCGCTCAGTCATGTCTGACTCTTTGCAACCTCTTAATGACTACATGTTATGCTGGATACTGGAAAAGGTTAGTATCTCTAGCTTGAAAGGAAGGATAGAATCTCTTCAAATGTTCCATCAATATAAGAGTAATAGATGGACTTCCTGGTGAATAAGAACCCACCTTCCAATGCAGAGGATGTGGGTTTGATCCCTGGTTGGAAAACTAGGATCCTACATGCCCTGGGACAGTTAAGCCCATGTGCTGCAACTACTGTGCTCCTGTGCCACACCAAAGCACAGCCCTTCCCTCCCCCATTAAAAACTATATTATTTCTAGTGTTTCAGTGGTTTTCTGGAAAAATTTTAACACGCATATTTAGCTTCAAAGTCTTAAATTAATTGGCACCTTTACTGCTTACTTGAATAAAATGGCAAAGTATTTGTAATCCCACTGTCCCCTTATATATGGTTATCTGAGATTTTGTTTCTCTCTTGATTTTTCTCACCCCGTAAATTAGACACTGTTGTTCTCTTATACTGTTGCTTTCCCCCTCATTTACCTATGTGTTCACCATTTTTTTTGTGATATAAGAGAAACAGTGAACAAATCTCCCTTCTTCCTGAAGTCTCTCCTTTACTAATATCTTTAGGTGGATCTTTGGGCAGTACACACTCTAGTTCTTTTATCTGAAAATATCTTTTATTTTGGCATCTTTGTTTTGAAAGATTGGATATACAAAACTAGTCCAGTAGTAATTTTTCTCCAGCACCTTTAAAATATTATTCCAGTGTTTTCTGTATTCAAATCTGCCATCAGTCTAATTGTTATTTTGCTCTAGATGATGTTTTTTTTCCTTAGTGAGTTTTAAAGTCCTTATTTATCTTTCTTGGGATTTTTGGTCTCCCTGAATTTGAGCGTCAGTTTCTTTTATCAGTGCTAGAAAATTCTTAACTATCATCTCTTTTGCCAAGAAAATGCACTGGTCATAGCAAACAACACAAGAGAAGACTACACATGGATATCACCAGATGGTCAACACCGAAATCATATTGATTATATTCTTTGCAGCCAAAGATAGAGAAGCTCTATATAGTCAACAAAAACAAGACCAGGAACTGACTGTGGCTCAGATCGTGAACTCCTTATTACCAAATTCAGACTTAAATTGAAGAAACTAGGGAAAACTGCTGGACCATTCAGGTATGACATAAATCAAATCCCTTATGATTATACACTGGAAGTGGGAAATAGATTTAAGGGCCTAGATCTGATAGAGTCCATGATGAACTATGGAATGAGGTTCATGACATTGTACAGGACACAGGGAACAAGACCATCCTCATGCAAAAGAAATGCAAAAAAGCAAAATGGCTGTGAAAAGAAGAGAGACAAAAAACAAAGGAGAAAAGGAAAGATATAAGCATCTGAATGCAGAGTTCCAAAGAATAGCAAGAAGAGATAAGAAAGCCTTCTTCAACGATCAATGCAAAGAAATAGAGGAAAAGAACAGAATGGGAAAGACTAGAGATCTCTTCAAGAAAATTAGATATACCAAGGGAACATTTCATACAAAGATGGGCTCGATAAAGGACAGAAATGGTATGGACCTAACAGAAGCAGAAGATATTAAGAAGAGGTGGCAAGAATACACAGAAGAACTGTACAATAAAGATCTTTATGACCCAGATAATCACAATGGTGTGATCACTCATCTAGAGCCAGACATCCTGGAATGTGAAGTCAAGTGGGCCTTAGAAAGCATCACTATGAACAAAGCTAGTGGAGGTGATGGAATTCCAGTTGAGCTATTTCAAATCCTGAAGGATGATGCTGTGAAAGTGCTGCACTCAATATGCCAGCAAATTTGGAAAACTCAGCAGTGGCCACAGGACTGGAAAAGGTCAGTTTGCATTCCAATCCCAAAGAAAGGCAATGCCAAAGAATGCTCAAACTACCATACAATTGCACTCATCTCACATGCTAGTAAAGTAATGCTCAAAATTCTTCAAGCCAGGTTTTAGTAATACGTGAACCGTGAACTTCCTGATGTTCAAGCTGGTTTTAGAAAAGGCAGAGGAACCAGAGATCAAATGGCCAACATCCATTGGATCATGGAAAAAGCAAGAGAGTTCCAGAAAAACATCTATTTCTGCTTTATTGACTATGCCAAAGCCTTTGACTGTGTGGTTCACAATAACCTGTGGAAAATTCTGAAAGAGATGGGAATACCTGACCACCTGACCTGCCTCTTGAGAAATCTGTATGCAGGTCAGGAAGCAACAGTTAGAACTGGACATGAAACAGACTGGTTTCAAACAGGAAAAGGAGTACGTCAAGGCTGTATATTGTCACCCTGCTTATTTAACTTCTATGCAGAGTACATCATGAGAAACTCTGGACTGGAAGAAACACAATCTTGATCTGGAATCAAGATTGCCAGGAGAAATATCACTAACCTCAGATATGCAGATGATACCACCCTTATGGCAGAAAGTGAAGAGGAACTAAAAGCCTCTTGATGAAAGTGAAAGTGGAGAGTGAAAAAGTTGGCTTAAAGCTCAACATTCAGAAAACGAAGATCATGGCATCCGGTCCCATCACTTCATGGGAAATAGATGGGGAAACAGTGGAAACAGTGTCAGACTTTATTTTTGGGGGCTCCAAAATAACTACATATGGTGACTGCATCCATGAAATTAAAAGACGCTTACTCCTTGGAAGAAAAGTTATGACCAACCTAGATAGCATATTGAAAAGCAGAGACATTACTTTGCCGACTAAGGTCCGTCTAGTCAAGGCTATGGTTTTTCCTGTGGTCATGTATGGGTGTGAGAGTTGGACTGTGAAGAAGGCTGAGTGCCAAAGAATTGATGCTTTTGAACTGTGGTGTTGGAGAAGACTCTTGAGAGTCCCTTGGACTGCAAGGAGATCCAACCAGCCCATTCTGAAGGAGATCAGCCCTGGGATTTCTTTGGAGGGAATGATGCTAAAGCTGAAACTCCAGTACTTTGGCCACCTCATGCGAAGAGTTGACTCATTGGAAAAGACTCTGATGCTGGGAGGGATTGGGGGCAGGAGGAGAAGGGGACGTCAGAGGATGAGATGGCTGGATGGCATCACTGACTCGATGGACGTGAATCTGAGTGAACTCTGGGAGTTGGTGCTGGACAGGGAGGCCTGGCATGCTGCGATTCATGGGGTCGCAAAGAGGTGGACACGACTGAGCGACTGAACTGAACTGTATCACCTCTTTGAATTTTTGCCTTTCTTCATTTTGTTCTCACCCTTTGTAAGTGTAGAGATTTTCTCAGTCTATCCTCTGTATATCTGAACTGCTTATATTTTCCACTTTGTTATTTCTTCAGCTCTTCCAGTTTCATTCTCATTCAACTGGGTCTAATATGCCATTTAGTTCAACCATTGAGTTTTTAATTTAAATTGCAGTGTTTTTCATTTTTAGAATTGTATCTTTTTCAAAATCTTGTCTCTATTGGTAGTCTCTTGTTCTTTCATCATAGTTTTTAAAAAAGATTGTTTTTATTTTCATTTTGTTTGATGTAAAACATCTTGGAGTGTAAGGAACTATGAGAGTAGAAAGGCACTTACAAAATCTGTTGAAATGCCAGGAAAGCATTACTGTTGAAATCACTGATTCGTTTTTTTCCCCTCTTTAAAAAAATTTTTATTTTAGTAAAATATACATAAAATTTTCTGTATTAACTATTTTTAAGTATATCATTTTGTGGCATTAAGTACATTCACATTTTTCTTTAGCCATCATCATGATCTCCATAATCTTTTATTTTTCTCAGTTGGAACTTTGTACCCATTAAACCCTAACTCTCCATTTCTTTTTTGGTAAGTGCAATTCTACTCTCCATCCCACTTAATTTGACTTTTCTAGGTACCTTATATAAGTATAATCATACTGTAAGAACAGTATTTGTTCTTTTGTGAGTGGCATATTTCACTTAGCAATGTATTTTGGATTTCATCCATATTGTAGCTAGTGTCAAAATTTCCTTCCTTTTTAAGGCTGAATAATATTCCTTTTTAAAATCACATTTGGCTTCCAGCGTTTGGCTAAGGCAAGTAATGCTGCTTTTTTTTAATCACACTTTTAATGCTTTCTGGGGTCTCTGTCCCCAAGGGGTATAAATTGACGAACTCATGGGGGACTGCAAACCCAGTTTCTAATACAAGGGAGCAAACTTGTAAACAAAGTCTGAAGGACCTTTTAAAGAGTAAGGTGGAAAGAAGACAAGAGGGGAAGTTCATTCTGTGTTACAGAGAAGCAGTGTTTGAAGCATGAGAGAGTGCGCCAGCCAGAGAAAACCTGGAATGCCTTCTGAGCAGAGAGAATGAAAAGATAGAAGAGTGTGAGTGTGCCGTAGGGAGTGGGGAAGCTTTAGTGATGATACTGTCTAAGGTAGATTGTGCTAGTTTATGAAGGGACTTACATGCCATGTTAATCACTGAACAAACCTCCATTTTTTGAATAAGTGAAAATTTTACCCTGGTTCAGAATTTAAAATATTGAATTGTCTCTGTCCCACCCTTGAACTCCAGCCACCTTGATTCCCTCAGAGGAAACTAATGGACACAGGAGACCAAATGTCTTGAGTGTGTTCTAGAGATAGTTATGCATATTCAGGCAGTTGTATTCCTCTTTTATACAGATGGTGACCTATTACCCTGTTATGTTCCTTGATTTTTTTCCCCCTTAACCTGTTTAGAAGAACATTTCTTATCAGTTTATATAGAACTTTCTCTTTTTCTTAAATCACATTTTTTTCTTTCTGGGCCATACCACTTGGCATGAGCGATCTTATTTCCCTGACCAGGGATCAAACCCCCTGCAGTGGACGTGCAGAGTTCTAACCATTGGACCACCAAGCAAGTCCTATCTTCCTTTTTTAGATTGAAGTATAGTTGATGTACAATATTATATATTATAGATATAGTGTTATAGATACAGTAGACTAATTCACAATTTTTAACGGTTATAGTCCATTTACAGTTATTATAAGATATTGGGAATATTTTCTGTATTGAATAGTATACCCTTTTAACTTGCTCCATACAAGATTTCTCTTCTTTTGATAGTTACATAATGATTCACTCACTGATAGTTGTAACAGTTTATTTAACTAGACTCTTGTGGAAGTACGTTAAGTTACTTATGATCTTTTACTGATTCAGGCAGTGTGGCAATGAATGACATAGATATATCATTTTATATGTGTGCAGGTACATTTATAGGATAAGTTTTAGAAGGGGAATTATGTTTCATGTTATGTTATGTTCATGAACTCTGTTTCATGAATTAAGCCCTGGATGTTTAGGCAATGGAGGGATTTTAATCTGATGTTTAACATGGTTAGTTTTGAGCTTTTGTTGTAGTGGTGAGGTGATAGATCAGCAAGTGAGACACGGGAGTTGGAGAGCCACCCATTCAAAATGGTTAAGGTTGCCTTCAGGCAGCGGGAGGAATACAGATAAAGAGGGGACATTCTAGAGATAGCATCTTTATTATGTAATTTACATTTGGATTCATAGTATTCTCAACAGTGTCAGTAAAACAAATGTTTTAAAAACTATTTTATGTATCTTCAATTATCTTATTTATACTATGTGCTTATCATTCTCATTTTATAGGTGGAATAACTAAGGTTCATAGAACCTTGAGCTAGTAAGTGACAGGGCCCGTTTTAATTATGCAGATAAAATCACTTTGAACTGCATGACAGAATAGCTAGAATCCTTATCAAATTTCAAAGAAGTCAACAATTTTATTGACACAGCAAGTTGTAACCACACTTTTTTGATCTCATTTGGAAGCAGGAAAACTCTAGAGAAGACAGAAAAGATCTAATTGAAATTGGGAAAAGGTTTCAATTAGCAATAATCGCGCCTCGGATAAACCTCATTGGCTACGATATTGCCACTGCGCAAAGCTCTAATTGAAATTGGAAGCTCAAAGAAAGGTTTGTAAAGGAAGGACTATATTTACCCTTGAACTCAGGTATGCCAATGGCATGGAAAGATTTGCATGCTAAGATGTTATGCAAAAAAACAGCAGACGGATATGTTTAGAATGACCCCATTTTGTATTATTTTATATGTGGAAGAGCATATACTAAAATGTGGTGGGATTGACTTGTGGGATTTCAGGTTAAATTTTTTTGTTTTTCTTACCATAATTCATGTTTGTCTTCTAACAGTGAACATGTACACCTTTTGAAGTAAAAAAAAAGATAAGCAAGTATTTTCCCACATCTTTTTATCATTATTGTTTGCATTATTCTCACTGCCTGGAATTATTCTTCCTCTCCTGTTTAAAAGGGGTCCAGTGTTGATGTCACTTCCTCCATGAGGTTGCTTAGTTGAAATTAATCTCTAATTTTGCTACGTTTCCATGAGGCATGGCCATGTTTCCTATCAACTACTACCATGAATTAGAGCTGTTGCATTGTGTGCATGTCTCTTTGCACCCCTCTTCTTCCAGCTCCACCCAGCTTCCAAATTTGAGTTCTAGAAACATGGAGTGGTCCCATTGACTCAGATTTCTCACACTTGATAGACCCTAGAATGTTGAATTGGTTGTATTTGTTCAGTGCAATATTTTCCTCTGTCAGAGCAAGCAAAGATAGATATAAATTCTGAGTCACAATCAGCAGGGTGATTTTTAAATTCTGAGGGCAATGATATATCTAAGTACACTGGATGAATACTCTTTCCTAATTTGAGAAGGCCGCTGAAAATTCTCTGGAGTGAAAGGAGCCATAAATAAATAAACATCACCTCTATAACTGCCGTATCTATTGCATCTCTACTACCAAAACATAAAAGCTACATTTTACCTGAGAACTTTTATCTTGGAACTGGAAATTCTAACTTGGGTTGTTTGTTTGAAAGCTTCCACAGAAAGGCAAATTCTTGTTGACTGCAGTCATGAACTCTACTTCAGGCACTGAGGAATGGGAATGCAAAAATCACCTTTTTCCCCCTTCCCTGAAATTGACCTCTTTTATTATGTTTGTGAAATAAGCCTTTTCCTCATCATTTTCTAAAGTAGTGTTTTGTTGATCCTTCCATATCATCCCCCCACCCCTTTTTAAAGCTGCCAGCCTAGATTAGTCTTTAATATTACCTGTTCTTGAGAGTTGTCTACTAATTTCTCACTCTCATCTATTACTGGCAAGTACAACTCTGATCTCAACACTTTCTTGTCCAGAAACCGGCACCTCCTCCCATTGTTTTCTAAATTCATCTAAATTCCTTTTTCCAGCTCTTTTTAAAAATTGAATATATTTGACATATAACATTGTTAAAATTTTAGGTATACAATGTTTCTTATCAAAGAAAGATATTTTATATATTCATATATTGCAATATGTTGCTGTTTAGTACTATTTATCACATATAATTATAGTACAGTCTTGGCTTATTCTAGCTCTTGATGGTTATTAGACTTTACCCCCTTTCTGTTCGTATTTCTCTATGGAGTAGAGAAACTGGCAAATTACAGCCTGTGGGCCAAATTTTGTATTGCCCAGGAGTTAAGAATAGTGTTTAATTTTGAAGTAATTTGAAAAGTCAGAAGAAGATTTTGTGACACATGAATTTATATAAAATTGAAATTTTAATATCCATAAATACAACTGTATTGTAACACAGCCTTGCACATTTATTTACATGTTTTCTATGACTGCTTTCACACTACAGTAGTGGTGAGAAGTGCTGACACAGAAGTGCTGTGCTGTATGAGCCACAGAGCCTAAAATATTTACTCTCTGGCCCTTCACGGAAAAAATTGCCAACCCTCGACCTAGAGTCATAGATTTATAAAGTTGGAAATAAGACCTCAGAGATGTTCTGCTGCAACTCTTCATTTTAAAAATGAGAAAATGTATTCTCAGATGCAATCAACAGTCTGTGCAAGGTCCCTTTGGCAGCAGAAAAGCCAAGATCAGAATTACTGCTGGTCCTGCTTTCCCATGGTACCCTTCCATGAAGTCTGTACCAGCCTGGTGAGACTGCTGGCTGTTCATGAGCAAACTCCAGTTTGTGTCGCCTCTGCTTCTATACATATGCTGAATTTCCTTCTAAGATGCCTTCTTCCCTCCAGAGATTTTATCCATTCATACCTTAAGGCTCATCTCAAATACTGAAGATTGCCCTTATCTCAGCAACTGGTTGAGCTCTCTGTCCACCTACCCCTAGTAATATTAAGTTATAGCTCCCGATAGAACTCACCAGAGTAATTTAGTTCTGATGCTATTCCAGGCCATAAACTTAGTAGCAGTGCATCTGTATGTCACCTGAGGAAGTATCACCAGCACATTGCCTTACACACAAAATTCTTAGGACATACTGAACTAATCTAAAAATGTCAAGATCCAGAGGCTCTTTTAAGATCTCTAATTTACTTCTCTTCTATTAAAAAGAAAGAGAAAAAATGAAACAGCACTGAGTAGTATTTTTGATTGGATCAGCTATATAGAAGAGTTCATAGGGAATTTACCTACACCATATTCACCTGGCTATTAATGAAGTATATACACCCTGGGAAGAGAACTTGGGTTTGTCCTAAGGAGGATTATCTAACTGTGTGATGATTATTTAAGCCTTTAGTATATTTGTTGATTACTAGGGCTTCCCTGGTGGCTCAGATGGTAAAGAATCTGCCTGCAATGTGGGAGACCTGGGTTTGATCCCTGGGTTGGAAAGATTCCCTGGAGTAGGGCATGGAAACCCACTCGTATTCTTGCCTGGAGAATCCCCAGGGACAGAGGAGCCTGGCAGGGTGCATACAGTCCATGGGGTCTCAAAGAGTTGGACACGACTGAGTGACTAAGCACAGCCATAGGCTTATAGAAACTTGCTGCTAAGGTAGGAATGCACGCAAATTCAACAATAAAAACCTTCCATGTTCTCTTTCAATCTCCAGGAATTTTCTTCTGTCATACTTTCCATACACACTCTCAATTTGGATGACTTCCATTTATGAACTAAATATAGACATTTATTGCCCTGTAATGAACCATTAGGAGAATACTTGATGTTTAGTAAGGACTGAAGAGAAAAAGATTGTAATTTAATGTTTAGGTGCATTGCCAGCATTGTTTTTAGTTTTGTTAAAAAGACAGTACCAAAAAAAAAAGACAAATAGATGGATGAATGGACTCTCATTATAGTGTAATTCTCTCAGTTCTATTTCTTCCTTTTGCCCAACTGGGAATAAGTTACCTAAGATGATAGTGCCAGAACTTACTAATGGGCTTAGTTGTCTGTGGCAACTGCTGAACAGATGGATATCTAGGCTGCAGTATAGATAGTTTGTATTAGAAAGCAAATGAAACAAAAGGAAATTGACTTTAATATTCTTGTCAAAGTCTTTTGATTAGACTGATTAGACCAAGGCTTTGTCTAATTTGTTATTGTTATATGAAGAACAGTGATGAAATGCAATCTGCAAAAGGCATAAACATGACTAGTATTGCTTTGCTGCTGCTGCTGTTAAGTCTCTTCAGTCGTGTCTGACTCTGTGCGACCCCATAGACGGAAGCCCACCAGGCTTCCCGGTCCCTGGGATTCTCCAGGCAAGAACATTGGAGTGGGTTGTCATTTCCTTCTCCAATGCATGAAGGTGAAAAGTGAAAGGGAAGTCGCTCAGTCGTGTCCGACTCTTAGCAACCCCATGGACTACAGCCTGCCAGGCTCCTCTATCCATGGGATTTTCCAGGCAAGAGTACTGGAGTGGGGTGCCATTGCTGTAGATGGTTGATAACTTTTTTCTGTTTATACATCTTGGCCAGTTTATTCCACTTTTCAACAAGTTTAAAACTAAGTGTGCTCAGCCCATATATAATCTCACTAAGTTATAGTAGTTGAGAAGAAAAATAAAAACATTAAGAAAAGCCTAAAGGTAAAACTTTGGGGATTTTATAGGTACTATAACACAGGAGTTTTTCCTGTAAGCATTATATTGGGAGCCTTAACCATTTGACACATTAATATTACAAAACATTGAATTTCTAGTTCTGGTTGCTTGTAAGGATTGTGTTTGTAGCTTGAGGTAAGAAATAGAATAGTTTTACTTATGGCCCTAATTGAATGGATCAGAGTGTCTTTTACAGCCTAGAGCCAAATTAAATTACTATACTGTAAAGTGACTGAATAATTTCCAATTACCAAGCAGGATGGTTCCCAACAGTAGTAACAATACTTATTTTTGCCATTGGGTTACTACTTCAAATTTGACTGCACTTTTTTTTTTTTTTAAAGGGCTATATTGTTGATCATTCCTGGTTCAATTTTGAAAGCTAGTTGTAGCCAGGTTGACTCAGTTGATCATCTCTAAGCAAGTAACAGTTAAGAAGCTTAAGCAACTGAAGCCCTAATGAACTTGACCTCTGTTTGCTGTGTAAATCTTCCAACTTCTGGGAAGGAAAATCAAACAACATCAGTTCTTTAAACTTCACCTTGACGGTGTATATTTGCCTGTTGTGAGCTTGAAGTTTTTCTTGTCCTTCTTGCCATCTGAAAGTTCCAAAGAATTGTAAAATCGTGCAGAATTACAGCAGAAAACTTGAGACATCATTGAATGTGTCTTCCACATTTTTGAAAAACACAGAGTAATGGTATTTGTGACTCTGTGGACTGCAGCGTGCCAGCCTTCCCTGTCTTTCACTAATTCCCAGAGTTTGCTCAAACTCATGTCCATTGAGTCAGTGATGCCATCCAACCATCTCATCCTCTGTCGCCCCCTTCTGCTCCTGCCCTCAATCTTTCCTAGCATCAGGGTGTTTCCCAGTGAGTCTGCTTCACATCAGGTGGTCAAAGTATTGGAGCTTCAGCTTCAACATCAGTCCTTCCAATGAATAGTCAAGGTTGATTTCCTTTAAGATTGACTGGTTTGATCTCCTTGCTGTCCAAGGGATTCTAAAGAGTCTTCTCTGGCACCACAATTCAAAAACATCAATTCTTCAGTGCTCAGCCTTCTATATGGTCCAACTCTGACATCCGTACATGACTACTAGAAAAACCATGACTTTGACTATATGAACTTTTGTTGGCAAAGTGATGTCTCTGCTTTTTAATATGCTGTTCAGGTTGGTTATAGCTTTTCTTCCAAGAAGCAAGTGTCTTTTAATTTCATGACTGTAGTCACCATCTGCAGTGATGAGCCCCAAAAACTAAAGTCTGTCACTGCTTCCACTGTTTTTCCATCTATTTGCCATTAAGTGATGGAATCAGATGCCATGATCTTTGATTTTTGAATGTTGAGTTTTAAGCCAGCTTCCCTGGTGGCTCAGGTGGTAAAGAATCTGCCTGATATGCAGGAGACCTGGGTTTGATCCCTGGGTCAGGAAGATCCCCTGGAGAAGGGAATGGCTACCCACTCCAGTATTCTTGCCTGGAGAATTCCATACATAGAGAAGCCTGGTGGGCTATAGTTCACAGGATCACAAAGAGTCAGATGTGACAAAGCAGCTAAAACTTTGAAGATTCATTCCAAAGCCCCAGTTCTTCTTCTTTTTTTTCCCCCAGTTCTTTTCCTATCTCTCCAAGTTACTGTCTAGGATGGGCCCTTGGTCCCATTTTTCCAAACATAAAAATGGGTAAATTTTTGAAATTCATTTACAAATTGGTTTGAAAACAGTGTTTTTCTGTAGGGACAGTATTACAAATGAACTAAATCTGTGAAGAAAAGAACGCATTTGCAATTCTAGCTATTAAAGTAGAAAAACAGGAAAAATAAGAGTGTATTCTGTGGAATGCTTGGGAAAAGCAGATTTAGTTAGAGGGCAGTGAGGAAAATACAGACTTTTTTTTTTTCCTGAAGAGTTATTTATTTTCTTTGGCTGTGTTGGGTCTTAGTTGCTGTGTGGGCTTTTCTCTGGTTGCGGTGAGCAGGGGCTACTCTTCATTGAGGTGTGAGGGCTTCTCATTGTGGTGGCCTCTCTTGTTTGCAAAGCAGGGACTCTGGGTACTCAGGCTCAGTAGTCGTGGCACCTGGGCTTCGTTGTCACACGGCATGTGGGATCGTCCCAGACCAGGGATTGAACCCATGTCCCCTGCATTGGCAGGTGGATTCTTAACTGTTGGACCACCAGGGAAGTCCTAAAGACTGTTTTGATGCTGATGGGGCCTCTAGGATACTTTAAGGGATTAAACATTTATGACACGAGACAGGCTACATTTGATAACACTTCCATAATGTACAAAGCACATTCATATGTATTATTTCCTTATAATCTTGTTTGAGATACATGGGATAGGCAGTAGAGTTGACCTAATTTCTCTTAGCAATATTTAGCTTTCCCTTTTTTTTTTTTTTTTTCATGTTTTCAATCCATGGAGCTAATCACCTTAATAGAGCCATAGAGGACTAGTTTATAGATATGTCGAAGAAATAATGAAAAGAATGAAAGATCTTTTTGAATTAATTGTGGGAGAAAGTGGGTGGTAGAAAGTTATCTGTGCTGATGACCTGCTTTCTTGTTATTAAGAAATTGGTGGCCACCCAGTGTCCATGGTTGTGTCCAGAGAAGAATCTGGAGTTGAGGGAGAGAATGCAGTATTTGCAAATTGGAAGACTGTCCACAGTATCTTCATAAATAAGAGACCTGGTGAGCAAGGCTGCTCTGCTAACATTTATCTAGCCTAATTGATACATTCAGTCTCCTGTTGTGTTAAAACAAGCAACTGCTGCCAAGGCAGCTTAACCCTAGTTCTAAGGAAACTATGTTGCATCAAGTAGCTTGTTTGACATTAGAGTTTGCCACTGATGTAGTTTACCTGCTCTTTAACCTGTTCAGTTGTATTCTTTTGATGCACATTTAAGTTTGGGCAATTGGTCAAAATTTGAACCTTTTAGGTGCTGGTGTTGTCTCATTACTTTATGGATTGTTTCATACCAACAATATTGTTGACATGTTTTAAAATTTTAATGGGTATTTTTCTGATTATGAAGGCATTGCATACTCATTTTTACAAATATCTGAAAAGTATGGAAAAGGATTGAGAAGAAAATAAAAATCATCTGAAGTTCTACTTTCCATGCTGTAATTCCTTCCAGTCATTTTCTTTTGTTTTTTTGAAGTGGATATATATTGGGGAGCAACTGAGGTGTTTCATTATTAGTGAAATTTCTGAGGCATAGTAAAATTTTACATGACTCTCCTGATATTGGGGAGCTTGCCTTGTGTACTGTGCTAATTAAGAATGGAATCTTTTTGTTATATCAGGTGCCGCAAACTCAAATACCTGCAAAGTCAAACAGAAAATGAGTGAATCAGGTGGGTTATAGGGCACCAGGGAGTGGTTGACCAGAGAGACTGGTCAACTGAAAAGTACAGGCCCTGATAGAAGAATACTGTTATTATCTTCAGCTTATTCTTGCCACATGGAAACAGGGCCTAATGTTTCCAGATTTTCCTGATAATCAATAAAATCAAAAATCTTTATTTCTTTTTATGTGAAATTTTCCATTTAAAAAGAATATTGAGCTGATCAAACAAAATAGGTCTGTGGGTTGCAGTTGTTCCATGCACTCCCATTTTGTCATTCCTGATATAAATACTTCTCAGTCTTTCTCATAGCTCTCATAAGAGCACTTTTAGAAAATATTTAGAGAAGAGTTGGATAAGGAATTTCTAAGAGTGGCTTTAGGAACTTTTAACTCTGTGTAGACACTGAGAGGGTTGCCTAGTATAAGAGTGAAAAACTCTGATACCCACAGGGACCAGACAGTGACATAAATGAATGAAATCGTCTGGCTGTTAACATTTTAGCGAGTGATACAGAAAGTATACTCCCTATATGGGACATTTGGGGTTTCTACACATTGTTTTCTTACTGAGATTCAGATCTCATATGGCCAAAGCTTTTGATATTTTAAGAGATGTCAGAAATTTGAATCTTTGTGAAGTTTTTTTTTTTTTTTTTAAGGACCAAAGGAAAATCACCCTTGACTCAAATTCTGCAACAAAGGCCGCTAGTTTGCAACTTCTAGCTTAGAACAGTTTCCATGAGTATCCTACAAATCCTAATTCCGCCATAGGGATTTAATATATTATTTAGATTTGTCATAGCTTTTCTTCCAAGGAGAAAGTGTCTTTTAATTTCATGGCTCCTGTCACTGTCATAGTGATTTTGGAACCCAAGAAAATAAGGTCTGTCACTGTTTCTATTTTTTCCCATTTATTTGCCATGAAGTGGTAGAACCAGATGCCATATCTTAGTTTTCTGAATGTTAAGTTTTAAGCCAACTTTTTCTCTCTGCTCTTTCACCTTCATCAAGAGGCTCTTTAGTTCCTCTTCACTTTCTGCCATTAGGGTGGTGTCATCTGCATATCTGACGTTATTGGTATTTCTCCTGGCAATCTTGATTCCAGTTTGTGCTTCATCCAGCTTGGCATTTCACATGATGTATTCTGCATGTAAGTTGAATAAGCAGGATGACAATATACAGGTGATGGTTGTACAAGTCTATAAATGTACTGGAAACCATTAACCTTTCTTTAGAGCTGACACTATTTTTCACTTTCTTTAAACTCTATCCCTTTGACTTTCATGACACAGTTCTACCATTCCCTGACCCTGCACTCACACATTGCCTTCTCAGCTCTTTTCATCAGCTGATTCCAGCCACAACCTATTTCTTCAACCCAGTCAATTAAACTGAGGAATCATCTGTATGATTTCTCCTTGAACATTTGCTTATCTGCATCTGAACATCCCATAGATAAGAATTAGTTTCTTTCTTAGAGCTGGCTGTCGTCCTCCATTACAGGTATTACTGTTTCAGGAAGGGACACCCCTCCAGGGCCCAAAAGTGGGCTCTTGTCTAACACTTGGAAGTGAATTGTCCAAGGAGACACATGAGCTGACAAAGCAAGAGATTTTATTGGGAAGGGGCACCTGGATGGAGAGCAGTAGGGTAAGGGCGCCCAGGAGAACTGCTCTGCCACATGGCTCACAGCCTCACAGTTTTTATGGTGATAGGATTAGTTTCCTAGTCATCTTTGGCCAATCATTCTGACTTAGAGGCCTTCCTGGTGGCACACACATTGCTTAGCCAAGATGGATGGCTGCAAGAAGGATTTTGGGAGGTGGTCAGACACGTGGTTCTCCTTTTGACCTTTCCCAAATTCTTCTGTTTGGTGGTGGCTTATTAGTTCCGTGTTCTGAGACCTCCTTTCATAAAATAACTCACGTAAATGTTTACTATGGTGCCTGGCCAGGGTGGGCAGTGTCAGTCAGTGTGCTTCCTCTGACATTACCAAGTCACTTGATTCAGAAGTCTGGGCATGTCCGTTGCCTTCTATTTGGACTGTCATGTAGATGGATTTCTTACATCTGCCCTCATATCCATCTGTACTGCTGCTGCTTTAGTTCACTTTTAGTTTATCTTTTACTGAGACTCTAAGCTCCCTGAGGTCAGGGGCCATGTGTATTTTCTTCATCACTGTCTTAATACTTGGCACATGGTATGTTATATAAATATTTGATTGAATAAATGAACTAACAAATGAACTTGTATTTCTAGTTTTTCTCCCTCTGGTCCATTGTTTCTCCTGAGTTTTTCTTGTTGAAATATAAACCTAATATGTCTTTTACTTAGAAACACAAAATAATTTCCCACTGCTTTAGAGAGTGAACTCTAAGTACTTTGCACATAACACCCTCCCTGATTGTTTCTCCAGCTTCCTACTCTTTATCCTTCTTCTCCACCCAATACCCTTTGTTCCAGCTGGGTGGGTCTGTGTCCCCTGAACTGGATAATTTCACATATGCTTCTCCATCATTGGAAACCTCTTCTTTCTTCCCCAAATCCCATCACTCCTGGAGAACTTCTTAGAGTTTCTTTTCCTCTGTGAAACTTGGATTTAACTCTGTTAGAGCATTATCTTATCTTACAATGATTTATTTAAGCATTTGTCTTGTCTGCGAAGGGCAAGGCCTGTGTCTCCCTTATTTTTTGTGTTCCCATCACACACAGTGTTGTGCATGGCTATTATGTATGAAGTTCTCAGTAAGTGCTTGATTAAATGAATGAGTTAGAAATCAGAGTAGGTTAAAGAGTCCTAATTTTTCTGGTATATGTGGCTTTTTAAAAACTTGGTTCTGAGACTTGCCTGTTGGTTCAGTGGTTAGGAATCCAGATCCATGGTCTGGGAAGATTCCCAAAGCCCATGCTGTTTACAGGAGATGCCACTGCAGTGACAAGCCTGCACAACTAGAGAGCAGCCCCCACTCACTGCAACTAGAGAAAGCCTGTACATAGCACAGAAAACCCAGTGTAGCCAAAAATAAATTTTAAAACACGATAAACAATCATTTGGCCCTGGTGTGTCATTTTTTTTTTTAATCCTGCTTCTGCTTTTATTTTTTTATTTTTAGCCACTCTGGGCAGCATGTGGGATTTTAGTTCCCCGACCAGGTATTGAATTCCCAGTCCCTGTATTGCAAGCATGGAGTTTTGACTGCTGGACCACCAGGGAAGTCCCTGGTGTGTCATCTTTGAATGATACAAAAGGAACCAGTGAGTGAGTGGATGGATCACAAATTCGTCACCAGCCATTGTAGGAAAACAATCGAAAGTGTTGCTGATATTGAGACACATACACTTTCACTACCCTTGTATGACCCACACATAGTATTGGACATGGCAATTTATCAGAATGGGCTTCCCAGGTGGCTTAGTAGTTGAGAATCCACCTGCCAAGCAGGAGATGCAGGTTTGACCCTGGGTTGGGAAGATCCCCTGGAAAAGAAAATAGCAACCCGCCTCAGTATTCTTGCCTGGGAAATCCCATGGGCGGAGGAGCCTGGTGGGCTGCAGTCTATGGGGTCTCAGAGAATCGGACATGTTGTTCTAGTGTCATATCAGCTTTTTCATTTTGTTAGTGACTCAGCAACAACAACAACCTATCAGAATGGCTGTTCCAAATAATAGATTGATGAGCCTCATACTGAGCCAAACTAATAGGCAGATAAATGCATATTCCCTTGTCTGGTCACAATCAATAGGCCAGTCAGTTGACCTCATACCTTGGCTTAGCCCACTGTCACCTTAACTGTAACTTAGGGTTACGTTTTCATCATTTGTATCTTCTTGTCTAAATACATTAGCAACTTCTGTTGATTATCATCTCCCTGCCACCATTTTAATATAATGCTCCATTTTTATATAATGCTCTATATTTGTACAGTACAAATCACTAATACAAGTCCAACTTGCTGTGTTTTGTCTTCCAGTTTTCTTACACTTAGTCTCGCTAAGGGAGACATCTACATTAACATACTTTTTAGTCTGGGAAGTGACTTGAATCAGCCAAGCTTTTTTTTTTGCTAAAAGAAACCATATCTCGGTATTATTGAACCAAATTGAGATAAATAGTGATAAAAGAGTATAACAACAGCTGAAGACAAAAGGCTTCTTGCAAGTAACTTGGAACTAAAGTCACATAGTGAACAAAAGATATTTAAATTAACTATGGAACAAAGTAAGAGCTCTTCAAAAGAAACAAGGCTTCCTGCCAAGCCCCTAAAAATGCCCCCAGGTCACTACCATTATTTCAGTTTATATGTCTAAGAATGCTTTATTTCTTCTCATTCTCTTTCACCACCTAGCAGACACATAGTTGGCACTTACTGCCTATTCATTGAATGAAGTGAAATTGGGCCTCAAGAGTTAGAAGCAGTTCTCTGAAGAAGAAAATAAAAGAAATTATTTTAGCATTGAATAGAACCAAAAATCTGAGTTTAAGCAAAGGAATGCAGTTTGGAAGCCATAAAATGTATTTACTGTAAAGCTGGATTACTTTGAAAGGGTTGTTGTTGAATGCTGACCTGAAAAACCTGCTCAGGATTTAAGACTATAATATAAAACTAAGACCTTATATGTCATTCTTTTTTATTCATTTTGAAAAAACACCTTACCATACAGGTCTTTTTTTTCCAGAGGGAATAAGGCTTATTTTAAGGTTAAAAAAAACCAGGCATCTACTTTAGGCATCTCACAGGCATAAAACATACAGATAAAACGTGTAAGAAATGAGAGCTTTTACATTTTTTATTTATTAATCGTTTTATACCTTCTCTTGCTCACCAAAAGAATTTGAGGTAGAAAATGAGATCGTAAGGTAGAGAAAAAAAATATTCCTACATCAGAGAGCTAAAAGAGAGTTTGGTCAACACACAGTAGACAAGTAGGGAGACCCTTAAAGAGATAATGTAGTATGGAAGAAATAATTGAGTAATTTAATGATTTATTTGAGGTCACATAGTCATTTATTTGCAGCAGAGAATGGTAATCCAGTATTCTTGCCTGGGAAAAGCTGTAACTGGAAATCAAATCACCAAATTCCCACACATGTGCTCTTAACATGTATGTAGCAAACATTTGACGTAATTAGTCAAGAATTTTGATGACCTGGTACTGTACAGGTTCAAGAAGCATTTGTCAAGACTACCACTGACCCTCCTGTTTGCTCAGTTGTAGCCTGTATTAGGAAATCATACGCTTCCCCATATTAACGTTGATCTCCAGGAATAATGTTTTCCTACAAGCCGTGAAGATTCTTGCTAGTTAAAAAGGGGCATTTTGTGAATCCCTTTCTGAATTGTTCTATTCTTTTTATTTGGAAAAAATGGCTCCTGTAGAAACTATTTCTGTTTTGATAGTGTGTGGAGAGAGAAGGAAAGTGTTATCTCCTGGTTGATGGCTTAAAAACAGGAAGTTTTGTCTCTGGCTCTCTGTAGATTTTGTCAGCTGTTTACACATAGGAGATGCCTTTCTGGTCCTGCATATCTTTAGAAACTGGCTTCTCTGAAGTTCTTGACTTGATACTTGATAAAGTGATGGAACACCAAATTGAAAAGATCCAGATCTAGTACAAAGGATGACAGCCTTTGAATACATGGGCAGGTTAAGTTACATAATCCCCTCTGCCTTCACTTTGGCATACAAAGCCCTTCCCAGGCTGACTCCAGTTTGCCTTTCAACTTCATTTCCTTTGCTGAAGCCACATCAGCCTGTTTTTCTTTTCTAGTTATTAACCATGTGCTCAAACAATTCTGAGCCTTGACCTGTGCTCTTTGTGCTTGGTCTGTCTGACCCCTCTCTCCTCCACCTGGCAACCACAGTCTCTCCAGGCCCAGCTCGCTTCTTCTGTGAAGGCAAAAAGCAACATTTATCTACCAGATGTATGAAGAGTGAGTTAAGGAAGCCTGGAGGCAGGAAGACCAGTTTAGGAAACAGTGCGAGTTACATAGACCTAAGTTGTCCAGTATGGTAGCTGCTAACCACAGCTACCATAAATTCACATTAAATGAAAGAAGACAGTTTGAAGAGGTTACATGCCATATGAGTCTAACTATATGATATTCAATTCAGTTCAATTCAGTCGCTCAGTCGTGCCCGACTCTTTGCGACCCCATGAATCGCAGCATGCCAGGCCTCCCTGTCCATCACCAACTCCCGGAGTTCACTCAGACTCACGTCCATTAAGTCAGTGACGCCATCCAGCCATCTCATCCTCGGTCGTCCCCTTCTCCTCCTGCCCCCAATCCCTCCCAGCATATGATGTTCAGGAAAAGGCAAAACTGTAGAAACAGTAAAAAGGTCAGTGTTTTTCAGGGGTTTTGGGTGGAGAGAGGGATGAAAAGGCAGAACACAGGATTTTTAGGGCAGTACCCTGCTTGATACCATGATGATGGATACCTGTCAATCAATATACATGTGTCTAAATCCATAGAATGTGTAACACCAAGAGAGGAGTGTAATGTAAACTATGAATTTGGGGTGATTATGATGTGTCAGTGGTAGACTCATCTGTTTTAACAAATGTACCATTCTGGTGGGGGGGTGTTGATAATAAGGGAGGCTATTGGTGTGGGGGCGATAGAGGATGAGATGGTTGGATGGCATCACCGATGCAGTGGACATGAGTTTGGGTAAGCTCTGGGAGTTGGTAACGGACAGGGAAGCCTGGTGTGCTGCAGTCCATGGGGTTGCAAAGAGTCAGACATGACTAAGTGACTGAACTGAATTGAATTGGTATGGGGGCAGGGAGTGTATGGGAAGTCTCTGTATCTTTTCCTTAATTTTGTTGTAAACCTAAAATGACTGTTTAAAAAATAGTCATATCTACCAATTCATCCCAGATGTAAAGCACTACCATGTGTAAAATAGATAGCTCCCTGTATAGCCTAGGGAGTTCAGCTTGGTGCTCTGCAATGACCTAGATGGGTGGGGTGGAGTGGGAGGGAGGTCCAAGTGGGAGTTATATGTATGTATACACAGAGCTGATTCACTTCATTGTACAACAGAAACTAATACAAAAGTTTCAGTTCAGTCCTTCAGTCGTGTCCAACTCTTTGAGACCCCATGGACTGTAGCACGCCAGGCTTCCCTATCCATCACCAACTCCCAGAGCTTGCTCAAACTTATGTCCATTGAGTGGGTGATGCCATCCAACCATCTCATCCTCTGTCATCGCCTTCTCCTCCCACCTTCAATCTTTCCCAGCATCAGGGTCTTTTCAAATGAGTCAGTTCTTTGCATCAGGTGGCCAAAGTATTGGAATTTCAGCTTCAGGATCAGTCCTTCATCCAATGAATATTTAGGACTGATGCCTTTAGGACTGACTCGTTTGATGTCTTTGCAGTCCAAGGGACTCTCAAGAGTCTTCTCCAACACCACAGTTCAAAAGCATCAATTCTTTGGCGCTCAGCTTTCTTTATAGTCCAACTCTCACATCCATACATTATTACTACTGGAAAAACCGTAGTTTTGACTAGATGGACCTTTGTTGGCAAAAGAACGTCTCTGCTTTTTAATATGCTATCTAGGTTGGTCATAACTTTTCTTCCAAGGAGCAAGCATCTTTTAATTTCATGGCTGCAATCACCATCTGCAGTGATTTTGGAGCCCAAGAAAATAAAAGTCTGTCACTGTTTCCATTATTTCCCCATCTATTTGCCATGAAGTGATGGGACCAGATGCCATGATCTTAGTTTTCTGAATGTTGAATTTTAAGCCAACTTTTTCACTCTCCTCTTTCACTTTCATCAAGAGGCTGTGTAGTTCTTCTTCACTTTCTGCCATAGGTGTGGTGTCATCTGTGTTTCTGAGGTTATTGGTATTTCTCCTGGCAATCTTGATTCCAGCTTGTGCTTCATCCAGCCTGGCATTTCACATGAGGTACTCTGTGAAATGTACTCTGAGGTACTCTTATACTCTGCATATGTTAAATAAGCAGGTGATGATATACAGCCTTGGTATAGTCCTTTCCCAGTTTGGAATAAAACATCATAAAGCAATTATATTCCAATGAAAGAGTCTTAATAAAAAAGGTTAAATTTAGTGAAAGTGAAGTCGCTCAGTCGTGTCCGACTCTTTGCGACCCCGTGTACTGTAGCCTAACAGGCTTCTCTGTCCATGGGATTCTCTAGGCAAGAATACTGGAGTGGGTTACCATTTCCTTCTCCAGGGGATCTTCCCGACCCAGGGATCAAACCCGGGTCTCCCGCATTGGAGGCAGACGCTTTAACCTCTGAGCCACCAGGGAAGCCCAATGAAAGTGAAATAAAAGTAATAATTCAGTTCCTCACTTAAACTAGCCATATTTCAAGTGCTCAGTAGCCACACTTGATTAATGGCTGCTGTGTTGGGTGGCACAAATTAAATAGCACATAAATAGAGCGTTTCCATCGTAACAGAAAGTTCTATTGGACAGCATTGCCAAAAATCAATTCCCCAAGTAGAAATGGTATTCATTCTACATAAACATGTTTTATGTGTACCTTAAAAATAGGACCATTCATTGTATGTAACCTAATTATAGGCTGAGTGTATTGAAGATCAGAGCAATTATGGATACTATCACTGCGGTTATGAATGCAGCTTAAAATAATCAGATTTAGTACCCATCACTTAAGTACTTAAAAATAGCTTTTAAATAAGTAGCCCTTGAGTATGTTTTTATTGTCTATTTCTCTTCTTCATTTATCTTTTTCTTTACAAAAGAGACAAAATATTTTAATAGAATTCATTAAAAAATTATTTATTTATTTGGCTTTGCCAGGTCTTAGTTGCAGCATGTGTGATTTCTGTCTTCATTGAAGCATGTGGGTTCTTTAGCTGTGGCATGTGGGATCTAGTTCCCTGACCAGGGACTGAACTCAGGCCACCTGCATTGGGAGCTCAGAGTCTTAGCCACTGGACCACCAGAGAAGTCCCAATAGAATTCATTCGTTAGTAATTACCTCTGCTGGGGTCAGAATACTTGCTATTGGAAAAACTATTTTATTGTTTTGCCTGGTGTATTCATGATTGTTTTATCTTTTTATCTTAAATCTTTGCTATATATCAGCCTTCTGGCATTGCTGCCTTTGAAGACATTTTACTTAACTGACCTACATGTCATTTCAAATTTTTTTTTCTCTCAGTCCACTCCCTAACCCCTACTTCACCCATTCCAAGAGCAAGTCCCATTAACTCTCCAAGAAAATGAATTCTCCATTTCTACTTTCATGTCTTGTTTTAAATCACTTCTGTCATTCCTCTGGATGACTACAGTAGCCTCCTAACTGGTCATTCTGCTTCCTCTTGCCTGCAAAGATCACTTTTCCTTATAACAGGCAAAATGACCTTAAAAAAACAATCAATCAAGACTTCCCTGGTTGCCCAGTGGATAAGAATCCACCTGCCAGTGCAGGAGACATGGGTTTGATCCCTGGATTGGGAAGATTCCACCCAGTGCAGCCAAAACTTAAAAAGAAATCAGATCAAGTCAGTCTCTTGTTTAGCTCTCCTGCTTCTTGTACTTAGAAAAAGATTCCAAATATCTTAACCTGACCTTAAAAAGCTGTTTGTGATCTAACCCCCTTGCCTTCTGAAAACCCAGCCTTATCACCACATCCTCCTCACAGCCACTCTGGCTTGTTTAGGGCTCTTTGGGTATATCCAAACTTTCCTGCATTGGGTCTTTTTCTTGCTGCTCCCTCTGGATTATTCTTTCCCAGCTCCTGCATGAGTAGTTCTTCTTCAGCTTCAGAGTCTCAGCTC
Source organism: Nanger dama (assembly GCA_917880005.1). NCBI lineage: Eukaryota > Metazoa > Chordata > Mammalia > Artiodactyla > Bovidae > Nanger > Nanger dama. The sequence continues at coordinate 15,782,995 of CAKJTW010000028.1, read as the reverse complement.
CACTGTTACTTCTTTGTCCTCTCTGTGGCTCCCAGCTACCCACTCCAGTATTCTTGCCTGGAGAATTCCATGGACAGAAGAACCTGGTAGACTGTAGTCCATGGGGTTGCAAAAGTTGGACACAACTGAGCTACTAACACTTTGACTGTATACTTTCTTTCTCTTTTCGCTCTAACCACATACTCTTTATAGCATCATCTTTACTAATACCTGGCATGATTTTTTTTGTTATTTTTGTTTATTTATGTGTTTACTTTTGTGCTATCTCTGTCTACTCCCACTAGGATATAACTTCCATGAGGGCAGAAAACTTTATTTTTACTTCTGCTTTGTGTAAAGTACCTAGACAGTGACTGCATATGCAGTTGCAGTCAGTAAATGTTAATAATGTTGAATAACTGAATACTTTCTAAAGGAGATATAAGAGGAACTCCCCCCACTCCCCCAGTTCGCTCACTCTTTCTCTGCTCTTGTCTCTCTAGCTCTCGCTCTGTATGTGTACACATGGTGTATAAGATAAAAGGGATTGCCATTTATCTAAGTGTGAGTATCTTTCTAAGCCCTTTATGCTTAGAATGAACTAGTGACTTTTGGCTGAACTTCATCTTTTCCTTCATGAAGTCATGGCCTACAGCTTTCTGAATGGCTAAGTTTTGTTGGAAACTCTGGTGAACAATACATCTGGAAATATTCTGTCATGTTTTGATTTGAGAAACTGTAGAGAACTAGCTGCTGATCTGAAAGGCTTTTATTATGATACAGACTGTCTATTGTCTACAAAAGCACTGGCTATTACACAGTGGTATATTTGTCTTTTTTTTTTCTGAGCTATTAACTTGAGAGAAAAAAACTTGTATTCATTAACTCATGCCTGACTGGTAATTCTTGAGAATTATTTATTATATTATTTATTTTAGCTGCTTTACTGTGCATTTGGGATTTTTAAAACTAGTTTTTCTTCTTTAAACTCAATAAAAAGTTAAATAATAGGATTGAGAAATTTTCCATCTGGGTTTTAAAAATTTCTTAAATTTCTGCATTGAAATCTAGTTCATATTTGTGATTAACATTCCTAAATAGTTTTATATTGATAGTAGGATAAATTTCACTACCCGTTATATCATAAGTTTGCTTCTTCTATATTATAATATGATATAGTTAAAAATTGACATCCAAGCCCTACATGGGAATGATTGTGAAAAAGGGTAAGTATACATATTATTTGTAGTATAGTAAATACATGTACAGATACACACAATCTGGTTAATGTGACAGTATTTTAAATTAAAAAAATTTTTTTAACCATTACTTTTTGGAAAGATTTTGGTATAAAATGACAGATAATTACTAAAATCATTTGATAGGAAATAACTGCACCTTAAGTAACCCAGAGTAATATGTTAATATTACTTTTTAAAAATAAAAATTTTATATTCACATTTCAGAAAATTAGAAGACAGAGCATACAGATACAGATTCACTCAAAATTTTGCAAGCATTAATAAACATATTTTGTTTTATATTCTTTCAGGGTTTTGGCCTTATAATAATGATTTTGTGGTTTGTTTTAATCATAGTGTACTTATGATTTTTATTTATTCTTTTGAATGGTAACATCATAAACATTTTCCCATAGTGCTGAGTCTTTATAACCATTGTTTTCATGGCTGCATAGTACTAAGGCTAAAGATATATCTTAATTTAATTAACTGTTCTTCATTGTTGGATAAGTTTTTTTAAAATGTTTTTACTTTTTAACTAGCATGATAGTGAATATTTTTAGAAATATTGTGATTACCACACTTGGTATTATTGCTTATAGGGTATATTCTCATAACTGGAATTCTTAGATAGGACAGTTTTCTTAACACATATTCAGTTCAGTTGCTCATCTGTGTCCGACTGTTTGCGATCCCATGAACTGCAGCATGCCAGGCCTCCCTGTCCATCACCAACTCCTGGAGTTTATCCAGACTCATGTCCATTGAGTTGGTGATGCCATACAGCCATCTCATTCTCTGTCGTCCCCTTCTCCTCCAGCCCCCCAGTTCCTCCGAGCATCAGGGTCTTTTCCAATGAGTCAACTCTTTGCATCAGGTGGCCAAAATATTGGAGTTTCAGATTCAGCATAAGTCCTTCCATTGAACACGCAGGACTGATCTCCTTTAGGATAGAATGGTTGGATCTCCTTGCAATCCAAGGGACTCTCAAGAGTCTTCTCCAATACCACAGTTCAAAAGCGTCAATTCTTCGGTGCTCAGCTTTCTTCACAGTCCAACTCTCACATCCATACATGACCACTGGAAAAACCATAGCCTTGACTAGACGGACCTTTGTTGGCAAAGTAATGCCTCTGCTTTTGAACATGCTATCTAGCTTGGTCATAACTTTCCTTCCAAGGAGTAAGCATCTTTTAATTTCATGGCTGCAGTCACCATCAGCGGTGATTTTGGAGCTCAAAAAAATAAAGTCTGACAGTTTCCATTGTTTCCTGTTCTATTTCCCATGAAGTGATGGGACCAGATGCCATGATCTTCTTTTTCTGAATGTTGAGCTTTAAGCCAACTTTTTCACTCTCCACTTTGACTTTCATCAAGAGGCTTTTTAGTTCCTTTTCACTTTCTGCCATAAGGGTGGTGTCATCTGCATATCTGAGGTTACTGATATTTCTCCCGACAATCTTGATTCCAGCTCGTGCTTCTTCCAGCCCAGCATTTCTCATGATGTACTCTGCATATAAGTTAAATAAGCAGGGTGACAATATACAGCCTTGACGTACTCCTTTTCCTATTTGGAACCAGTCTGTTGTTCCATGTCCAGTTCTAACTGTTGCTTCCTGACCTGCGTATAGGTTTTTCAAGAGGCAGGTCAGGTGGTCTGGTATTCCTATCTCCTTCAGAATTTTCCACAGGTTATTGTGATCCACACAGTCAAAGGCTTTGGCATAGTCAGTAAAGCAGAAATAGATGTTTTTCTGGAACTCTCTTGCTTTTTGCATGATCCAGTGGATGTTGGCCATTTGATCTCTAGTTCCTCTGCCTTTTCTAAAACCAGCTTGAACATCTGGAAGTTCACGGTTCACGTATTGCTGAAGCCTGGCTTGGAGAATTTTGAGCATTACTTTACTAGCGTTGTGAGATGAGTGCAATTGTATGGTAGTTTGAGCATTCTTTGGCATTGCCTTTTTTGGGGATTGGAATGCAAACTGACCTTTTCCAGTCCTGTGGCCACTGCTGAGTTTTCCAAATTTGCTGGCATATTGAGTGCAGCACTTTCACAGCATCATCCTTCAGGATTTGAAATAGCTCAACTGGAATTCCATCACCTCCACTAGCTTTGTTCATAGTGATGCTTCCTAAGGCCCACTTGACTTCACATTCTAGGATGTCTGGCTCTAGGTGAGTGATCACACCATTGTGATTATCTGGGTCGTGAAGATCTTTTTTGTACAATTCTTCTGTGTGTTCTTGCCACCTCTTCTTAATATCTTCTGCTTCTGTTAGGTCCATACCATTTCTGTCCTTTATGGAGCCCATCTTTGCATGAAATATCCCCTTGGTATATCTAATTTTCTTGAAGAGATCTCTAGTCTTTCCCATTCTGTTCTTTCTGTCTATTTCTTTGCATTGATCACTGAGAAAGGCTTTCTTATCTCTCCTTGCTATTCTTTGGAACTCTGCATTCAAATGGGAATATCTTTACTTTTCTCTTTTGCTTTTCACTTAACACATATTAGCAAATGCTTTTCCAAAGAGAATGTACCAGTTTACATGCCACCAGCAAGGGGTAAAACTATCTATTCCATTATAGCATGTAGCATTATATATGATTTCAAGTTGCTCTATGACTGTGTGGGTCACAACAAACTGGAAAATTCTTCAAGAGATTGAAATACCAGACCACCTGACCTGCCTCCTGAGAAATCTGTATGCAGGTCAAGAAGCAACAGTTAGAACTGGACATGGAACAACAGACTGGTTCCAAATCTGGAAAGGAGTACGTCAAACCTGTATGTTGTCACCCTGCTTATTTAACTTATATGCAGAGTACCTCATGTGAAATGCCAGGCTGGATGAAGCACAAGCTGGAATCAAGATTGCCGGGAGAAATATCAATAACATCTGATATGCAGATGACACCACCGTTATGGCAGAAAGCAAAGAAGAACTAGAGAGCCTTTAATGAAAGTGAAACAGGAGAGTGAAAAGTTGACTTAAAACTCAACATTCAAAAAACGAAGTCCCATCGTTTCATGGCAAATAGATGGGGAAACAATGGAAACAGTGTCAGACTTTATTTTCTTGGGCTCCAAAATCACTGCAGATGGTGACTACAGCCATGAAATCAAAAGACGCTTGCTCCTTGAAAGAAAAGCTATGACCAACCTAGACAACATATTAAAAAGCAGAGACATTACTTTACCAAGAAAGGTTCCAATAGTCAAAGCTATGGTTTTCCAGTAGTCATGTATGAATGTGAGAGTTGGACTATAACAAAAGTTGAGCACCAAAGAATTGATGCTTTTGAACTGTGGTGTTGGAGAAGATTTTTGAGAGTCCCTTGGATTGCAAGGAGATCAAACCAATTAATACCAAATGTTCAATGGAAGGACTGATGCTAAAGCTGAAACTTCAATACTTTGGCCCCCTGATGGGAAGAACTGACTCTTTGAAAAGATCCTGATGCTGGGGAAGATTGAAAGTGGGTAAAGGGAACGATAGAGGATGAGATGGTTGGATGGCATCACCAACTCGATGGACATGATTTTGAGTAAGCTCTGGGAGTTGGTGATGGACAGGGAAGCCTAGTGTGCTGCAGTCCATGGGCTTGCAAAGAGTCGGACACGACTGAATGACTGAACTGATGATTAGGGAAAACATCAGGTTGATAACTAGTTAAGCTGTGTATTTTCATATATTTGATTCTAGTTTCAGAGTTATAATTGCTTCATATATTTTCCCAGTTCCAATGATGTCAATTATTTTCTGAATAGACATTTTAACCTACCTAACTGGATTCATGTACTTCGTGTAGTCTTTCAGAGATGTGGCAGTTTATGATTAAACATAAATAAGTACACACATACGTATTATCAATGTTGAATTTCTTTATTTCACTCAGTGTGCTCAATGATGCCTTCAAATTAATTACTCTATAGAAGGAGTTATCTTTTATCTTTACACTCCATATTGTTATCCAAGTGTATAATGGAAGGAAATATAGGAGCAATCCTGATAATTAAAAAAAAATAGAAATGATCTTTGAATCCAGAAGCTTAAATGATAGATCGTTTGTGATATTTCCCATATGTTTAAGTAATAGTTTTAAAAGTCTGAGAATTTATAATTGAATTGTGAATCTTTTTTCCCTGTAGGTTGGAAAAGAGACTGTTCAAACCACTGAGGATCAGATTTTGAAGAGAGATATGCCACCAGCATTTATTAAGTAAGTAATTAAACATTCTTCTATTGCTAAGCAGAATAGTCTTTTTGTTAGGAAAGGAAAAATAGTGATCGTAGAATGAAATTTTAAAATATATAGAGCTTTGTTTATAGTTGAAATTTCAGCTTTTCATTTTTCAACACTCAAGTTTTCTATCTTTGATTTTATTCATTGGTATTAAACATTTTTGACATAATTTTTAATCAAACTATGACTTCTGAATTTTGTTTTTCAGAGTGGAAATGATTTAGAAACATTCTGATCTTAGCATGCTTGAGTCTGGATTAAGTACTAAATACTTTTGCTCAGCAATAACAGTAGATACAAACTTAAAAAATATTGTAATTCACAATTTCACTATTTCAGTAGCATTTTAAATTTAAATTTCTGAGCATTTTGACCTATCCTATGTAAAGTAAGCAGAGTTGCTAACTTTTGATTAGTTAAAGCTTCTTTATGACAGTCATGTCCTAAGTAAAAGTAAAGGCTGATTCATAAGACAAACAAACAAAAAAGAACCTCTACAATTCATTAAGAATAAGATGACTATTCAGTTAAAAAAAAACAAAAGAGGCAAAGAATTTGAATAGGCAGTTGAAAGGAGAGAAAATCCAAATAGCCAGTAAACCTGTGAGAAAGTGTTCTATGTCATTAGTCACCAGAAAAGTACAAATTGTTCTATTATAAGCTCCTAAATTAAGAAGTCTGATGTTGTCAGTTGTTGATGTGGATGTGGAGTAACTGGAACACCCATATGCTGTTGTTGGGAATGTAAATTGGTACAGCCACTTTGAGAAACATGTGTCATTAGTAAAGCAGAAGATAGGCCTCCCAGTATGTTCCCTAAAGAAACTTATACCCTTGTACACTTGGATCTATATAGAAGAATACTGATATCAACATTGTTCATGATATCATTTGTCTATTTACATTGGGATGGATAAAAACAATCATGGTATAGTCATCAGTTGAATATTAGTAGTAAAAAGGAATGAGAATATCTCACTTTAAAATGGTCAATTAAATTAAAATTAATTAAAAAATTAATTAAAAAAGAATGAATCTCAAAAATAATTAGGGAAGTGAATGATAGAGATAGAGATATATAGGTTGTTGTTGTTCAGTTGCTAAGTCCTGTCCAACTTTTGGCGACCTCATGAACTGCAGCATGCCAGGCTTCCCTGTCCTTCATGCCTTCCAGAGTTTGCTCAAATTCTTGTCCGTTGTGTTGGTGATGCTATCTAACCATCTCATTCATCATATGTAGGTAAATTCCATTTATTTAAAGTTCAAAACCATGTAGAAATAAATCGTGTTGTTTAAGGATGCCTGTAAGGTAAAAAGATAAAGGTGATCAAGGAAATAATGAACACAGAAGTCTGAATAGTAGTGTTTCGAGGATGAGAAAGGAGGGCTATATGAGGGAGAGGAATGCAGGGGCTTCTAAAGTGTTAATAATGTTGTATTTCTTGATTTAACTGTTCAGTTACATGAGTGGTTATTTTGTAATTATACATAGGCTTTTGCAGTTTTTGGTATCTATATGATATATCACAGTTCAAAATAAAGCAAAAAGTGTTCCTTTATTTTTATCTTCCTTATGTTTTATTATTTTCATTGAACAGATGCAAAATTTCACCCATATTGGTGCCTTATTTCTAACTTACTTGAGTGGGTGCTTCTACAGAACCATGTTTTTGTTAATTCTGCAGAATGTTCATGTGTTAGGAAGTAAGGTACCAGAAGCATCTGTTTTTCGCAGTCTGTTTTGTGGGAATATCTTTTCAAACTTGCCTTCCTTGGACTTGGTAGCCTCCTAGTTTCTTCCAGGTCTAACCAGTATGAGCCCACTTTATGTGCCATTTCATCGTCATGGTAATAATTACAAGTTCAATGCTGGCAGTTAAATGTATTATAATTAAACTTGCATTTACTTTATAATAAAAACACAACTCTAGCTGATACCCATTTATCCCTCACCCCCTGGAAGGTACAGAGCTTGGTGAGATAGTGTATAGGGAGATTCAGTATCTGGTAAGTTGGACTTGTAGTTTAGTAGTAGTTTGTTGCTGAGTCGTGTCCGACTCTTTGCGACCTCATGGACTGTAGCCTACCAGGCTCCTCCTTCCATGGGATTCTCCAGGCAAGAGTACTGGAGTGGGTTGCCATTTCCTTCTCCAGGGGATCTTCCCAACCCAGGGATCGAACCCGGGTCTCCCGCATTGCAGGCAGACGCTTTTAACCTCTGCGCCACCAAATTCCTTTCAATCCTTCACATTCAAGTCTATGAATATCATTTGATTGGTAAATGAATTTCTTCAGGAAACTGATTTCTGCTTGTTCCCAGAACTCAGTCTGTAAAGAATCTGCCTGCAGTGTAGGAGACCCAGGTTCGATCCCTGGATTGGAAAGATCCCCTGGAGAAGGAAATGGCAACCCATTGCAGAAAAAAATCCCATGGACAGAGGAGCCTGGCAGGCTGCAGTCCATGGGGTTGCAAAGAGTTGGGCGTGACTGACCAACTAACAGTTCACACTTTACTTCCAGAGATAAACTTTGAAATACGCTGTGTGCTGTCTCACAGGCTTCCTTGGGGACTTAGAAAAATTAAGGAGTACCCTGGTTGTGATGACATTCTCAAAAGAGTGGATAACTTTAAAACAGAACAAAACTTCATTGATCATCCTTGGTGGTAACTAGGTCCCCAGCCCCTTAATCTGGTAAGGGAAAATTTAAAGAAAAGAGTTAAGTATTTATCCTATCTTTTCAGAGCTTCCTCAAAGAATTGAAAATAGAACTATCACATTATCCAGCAATTCAACTTCTGGGTATTTATGTTAAGGAAACAAAATTACTCATCTTGAAAATCTCTCTGCACCCCATGTTCATTGCAGCATTGTTTACAATAGTCAAGATATGGAAACAATCTAAGTATTCATCAGTGGGTGAATTGATACAGAAGATGTGAGATATATATTATTCAGCCATAGAAAAGAAGAAAAGTCTGCTGTTTGTAACAACATGGATGGACCCCGAGGGCTTATGCTAAGTGAAATAAGTCAAAGAAAGACAAATATTGTATGATTTATATGTGGAATATTTTGAAAAATGAATTCATAAGTATAGAGAACAGATGGGTGGTTGTTAGAGGTGGGGAGGTGGAGGGATGTGTCAAAAGCACTGACTTCTAGTTATAAAATAAATAAGTCATGGGGACATAATGTAGAACATGGTGAATATAGTTAACAATACTGTAATGTATATTTGAAAGTTGCTGAGAGTAGATCTTAAAAGTTCTCACCAAAAGAGGAAAAAAAATTGTAACTTATCCTTTCTCTCCTATGTGTACTTTATTTCTCAGTAACCTAATAGCCCTAATTGATGAGGGGAATTCTAACCAATAAATGTGGAATAAATGACAAATTATAGATCATCTTTGTGTAACATTTAATGAAACCATTGATTTAGGAAAGGATCATCAATGGATGAAACCATTTAGAGGTTTTAACCTTTATCATACTATGGAGGGAAATCCCTGGTTTCCTTGAGGAGTCGAGAGAAAACATTGTGTTATGACCAACTGAAATAATTACTGCACAGTTTTTGAAAACTACATGTCTTAATATGCCACACTCTGAAATGTTACCTGAAAATAACCTGGAGTACAGAAATAACATGACCGTGGTTATCAACCAGATATGGGGAAAAAGAAATATTCTGTAGTTTAAAACATCAGGCCTCTTTATGCTTTTCTTTAGAATGCAAAATGAAGCAAAAAATAGCTTTAGTAGATGCCTTGACTAGGATGGGGAGGGGACAGAGAGGGAAACAGATGGAAGCAATTAATGACATCCTTGGAACTGTTGAGTAGGACATTCTTTTGGGCTGTTTGGTTGATGTTTGGAAGTTTCCAGGGCATGATAGACTGGTGCTTCCTCTGCCTCCACTTTCACAAGGATTTCTAAATAGTGTCTGCTTTGGGAACACTAAAAATAAGTTAAAAAATTTATTCTTAGATCAGTCTCTTCTAGATTGTTCAAATGTCAGGGCTAAAGAAAACAGAAGACTGATGATCTATAAATGGATTTATACCTAAGCAATCTGATGTAGATGTAGAGATTTTTTTAGGGAAAGATATGTCATTTTCAGATTCTTTATCAGGTTTTGGGGGATCTCAAAATAAAATCATAGTCTATTTGTGTGACTGGCAATTAAGGGGGCATGTGACTTCACTTTCACTTTTCACTTTCAGGCATTGGAGAAGGAAATGGCAACCCACTCCAGTGTTCTTGCCTGGAGAATCCCAGGGACAGCAGAGCCTGGTGGGCTGCTGTCTCTGGGGTCGCACAGAGTCGGACACGACTGAAGTGACTTAGCAGCAGCAGCAGCTGGAATATTATAGAATGTTTTAGTATCAGTTAAAGATTATACGTTCAGGTTGTAACTGTTGATAAGGGACTTCTAATGCTTGGCAATTTATTATTATAAAACTGAGGGCCATTTTAATATATAACAAGTTTTGCTTTGTCACAGGAAGACTTGTTCTTGGTTGGAGCAAACATTATCTGATCCCTGACTGCACTGGCAGATAGAGTTTACAGTTTACTAACTTTACCAAAGATTGCATTAATAGCCACACTGTTGCACAAGAGGTGTAGGGTTGCATGATGATTGCCACAGAAACTGTGATATTCATAGACTTCAGGAGTGCCATGGTCATGCTATACGGTCGAAATATTGGTTAGACTCACCCTATAAGAAGTCATTTGTTCCCTTAGAGTCTGGCAGCAGGAGATTCAGCTGCTGTACCCCATGTTTGTATTTTGTGTCATCGTCATCAATCATTGTTATCAGGCAGTGGCAGCAGCGATAATATTTATGTGCAATTGATTGATTAATGGGCTAGACACACTAATTGGATAACTGAGTATTTACTGATGACTTTTTATATGTGTAGCATGCTAAGTGCTACGTAGAATAGCAGTTTTTATCATTCTTATTATGAATGATCACTTGTAAGATGTATTATAAATTATTTATTAATAGTGATAAAGTGCCAAAGTTTGCAAGTGCTTGGGTTTTTTTCAATGTAAATTGATCATATTCAAGATCACATATATAATAACATCCCTCTCATTCCAACTCAATAGGTGTCAGTTTTTCCTTTTACCTTTATTGAAGTGTAATATGTTCACCAGCTTTTTATTAGGCTTTCTTTAGTGAGGGAGAAATTAGTGGAAATATAGATATTGTGGCTGAAAACTGTGCATAATTCCAGGTATACCCAAGGGGGTAGGACATATATGAGAGTTTTATTCTTCTGTGTATCATGGAGTGAATAAGGTGACCTGCTATTACAGAGAGATTTTTTATTTCCTTTTTAAATATTTATTTATTTTGGCTGTACTGGGTCTTTGTTGTAGCACATGGACTTTCTCTAGTTGGTGGTGTGAGGGCTCTCCAGTTGCTGACCATGGGCTTAGTTGCCCCGAGACATGCAGGATCTTAGTTCCCTGACCAGGGATCGAACCTGTATCTTCTGCATTAGAAGGTGGATTCCTAATCATTGGACCACTAGGAAAGTCCCTGCAAAGAGGTTTTTGAGAAAATGTTTCAAGAAGTTTCAAATTGAAGATCTGTAAAAGAGACTGATTCAACTGTAAAAGAAGTACTGAGAAGTGCTATCATTTTAGGTAGAAATAATAGGAAGACGTTTCATGTAGGAAGTTGGACTTGCGAGGATAGAGGGAGGGAAAAAGGAGCATACTGGAAATGGGGACAGGGGTGGTGAGAAAGGAAAATACTCCAGGTGGAATGAATAGCATGAGTCAGTCATGGGGGCTGTGAGGAAAGGAAGTCACAGTGGGAGTGATGGGAACTAAGCTTGGGTAGCTGGGCCACATGACGCTCTTGGAGGCCAGGTAGAGGAATTTGGAGTTGGGTGCAGGGAAACTTCGCACTTCTTGAACAGTAAGTAGAATGACAAGATGAAGGTGGTTCTTCAGGAAGATTCATAGCCAATACAAGGTGAATAATAGGTAGGTGTTAGTGAAGGAGAGGAAGTTATATGTCAAAACGACCAGATTCATTTTCTGTCAGCATGGATTTGCTTCAGGTTGATTTCTTACAGGTAAAAAAATGTTTATGGCAAACTATTTTATTTGCCTCAGAAAAATTGCTTTTGTGGTATACAGTGGAATTTCATTCTTATTTCTGCAATGGAGCAGAAATGGATAATGAAGGCAGTTCTTGGCTCTGATCCAGGGGTGTTCAGTGTCTGAGCATGTCAAAAGTGTCGCTTGTGAGGTGGCCTTGTGGTATGAACTTATTTAAACGGGCATAATGCATTTTGTCTGTTGACAGGCAGATGACGGTTTCATTTAGAGCTGGGAAGTGCCGCCACTCTGTCTCGGTGCTGCTCTGCAGCACTGCTTGAAATCATCAAAACTTGGATTGAGTCACTAGTTTGGACTATTTTGAAACATATTGTAATGTTTATGCCTATCAAATAAAAGAATGTTCCTAAAATACTTTGTAAAAGGGTGCATGTAATATTGGAAATGTACAGAATGGCCATTAATCATATTTCCTAGGAAATTGTCTTGTTTTAACCCTTAAAGCTTATTAGTTAAGCAGTTATAATCTGTATTTGATATAATTTTATCTTTTTTTAAATTTTATTTTTACTTTATTCTACTTTACAATACTGTATTGGTTTTGCCATACATTGACATGACTCAGCCACAGGTGTACACGAGCTCCCAATCCTGAAACCCCTTCCCACCTCTCACCCCATATCATCTCTCTGTATTTGATATAATTTTATCTTGACTGATATTCATGTACAAAGAACTTTCTAAAGGATTTAAATATGTTTACACTTAATCTAGGTCTCTTCTGACCAAAAGTAGTAGTGCTGTATTTTTAGATCACAAGCCCTCATATTTAGCTTTTTTCATTGCTTTGATCTTGAACACGCTGAATAATTTGTGACGAAATCTGAATTTTCAAACATTCTTCTTGGTGAAAGTGGCCAGCACATCTTTTTAAAGTATTAATTCTTTGATTAATACTCAGTGCATTTTGCTTCTCTGGGGCTAATGTGTGATTCTAATTTTTTTTTCCAAGTTTTTTGTGATCCTTTCCATTGCTGCTTTAAGAAATTTTTGCCACTTAACATTGATGACCAAGTAGCTGTGAGATAATCATTCACATCTGCCAGCTGATTTGTTGCACCTTTGACCTAGAGCAAGCATTTAGACTTTAAATAGTTCACTTTTGAACTTGCCATGTTAACCATAGTTGAGTACTACTTGTTTTTCATAGACTTTCTCAAACAAAAATGATTTAAGTTTTGAGTTTTCTCAGTAATGAACTCTGAGTATTTTATTAACTCGTGGGAGAGTTCTAAATATGTTGGCAGGGATTTAATCCTTATTTTACTTTGTATACCTTAATAATTAAGAAGTAAACAAATAATACTTTAAACATATAATACTTTGTTTTCCATTGCCAACAGACTAGTCATGGTAACATGACTGAGGAAAACTCAAGGGGCCAAGGGAACTCACGTTTATTGAGTATGTATTATTGGGTGAGGTACTTATATTTTTATTTTCTCATGTAATTCTGAGAACACCAACTTCAAAGTATTAATACATTAATTTTATAGATAAGAAAACTAAGGTTTGACAAACGTTAACTCACCTAAGTTTGCTCATGTAAATGGAAAAGCATGTTTCCTGTTGATGGTCTTGTGGTATCCAGGTGCATTTCTTTCCATAATCTGACTTCCAGGAAGTCATGTTGTACTACTCATGTAGTCCACCCATCTCTGTTTTAGGCAGTAATGACTATGGGCTCTCCTGGTGGCTCAGATGGTAAAGAATCTGCCTGCAATGCAGGAAACCCTGGTTGGATCCCTGGGTCAGGAAGATCCCCTGGAAAAGGGAATGACTTCACATTCTAGTATTCTTGCCTGGAGAATCATGGACAGAGGAGCCTGGCAGGCTATATAGTCCATGGGATCACAAAGAGTCAGACAGGACTGAGTGACTTTCACATTTTCCTTTTTCTTAAACTAACTTTATACCACTCTGAGGATAACTCTTTACAGTTTTCCTAAGTATTTCCAAAGGAGGAATTTTACGGATGTAATTTGTCATGTACTGCACACACAGTTCTTAACCTGTATAGAAGTTAAAGTCATAATATTTTAAAATGAAAAAGAATCATAGAGATTATTTAATCCAACTGCTTTACTATATAGATGAATTGAGGCCATTGGCTACCCCAACACTACCCCTGCAAATATAAATAGAAGCACTAAAAGTAGTTAGTGACTAAAATTCCCTTACTTATTACCTTCACTATTGCTATAAAGGTCCATTCTCAAATTAAGATGTTTGCAAAATTAGCTTTTTTCCCTCTATCTTCTTAAAATCTTTATTGTTCTTTTCTTAGTAGATGCAAGAGAACCTTATAAAAATAGCTCTATTTCTGTTATGGACAATATGCATAAAAATAAGACAAGATTTTTATAAAATAATATTCAGAAACTATACCTGGAGGATAACTGTTTTGTGTATTTTTTGTGCTACAAAATAAAATGCCTTTGAAATGCGTATATAAATCATGTAAAAGCATTTTAGCTATGGAAAATAAATAAAATTCCAACATTAACAAATTGAAAAAAAATAGCTCTATTTCTTGAGTACCTTTTATGAGCTGGTACTTTGTTTTGTTATTTAATCCAGCTGAGACTCAGAGTAGTTCACAGTAATTTGTTGAAAGTTACCCAGTACGTAAATGGCAGAGTTAAGATTCAAACCCTAAACTGTCTGACTCCCAGGCTGTACTCAATCTAGCATGCCAAGAGTGTTTTTTGCCCTTCCTTATAAGAGTCTCTTCTCATAACATATTAGTTATTGTGAGGCTTAAATGAGTGAGATAATATATGTGAAAATACCTGAAAAATTTTTTTCATGATTATTAGCTTCCTTCTTGAACTTCTCGATCTTTTTTTCCTCAATCATTTTCTCCAAATAAACTCAGTTACTTTTTAAGCTTTTTCATAGAAGAGTCTCCTCTAATTTATTCTCCTGTAGTAAGACCTTTTTAAAAATAAAAGTCATGATTGCTTGTTTTTATTTAATACTTTTTCTTTATAATATACTATTTTTTCAGATAATCATGCAGTTTTTATCCTTTACTCTGTGATATGGTCTTTAGTCTACTCCATAAATATCAGCTTTTCTGATGGTGACCTGTATATGCATTTCTTTTTCTTATTTGGCCACTCTGCATGGCTTGCTGTATCTTAGTTCCCAGGCCAGGAATCAGACCTAGGCCCCAGCAGTCAAAGTGTGAAGTCCTAATCACTGGACCCCCAGGGAATTATCCCCCCTGTGCATTTCTGAGACAAACACTATGTGATTGTGATTTAGAAAAGAAAATGCAGTGCTAAATTCAACTTTTAATATTTTTAAAAGGCTTTGCTTCTTAGTTCATGAGGGGTCTTGATCTATAATTTTCTTTTGTTATTCTGTTTCTTACTCTGTTTTGTTATCAAGGTTATTTTAGTCTCATAAAATAAGATTTCTAGTCTTTGAAACATTTTATATAACAAAAGGATTGTCTATCCTTGAAAGTTTGGCAAACTTTCTCTGGGTCTGGTGTACTTTAGAGGAAGAAATTTGATTACTCTTTCAGATTCCTTTTATTATCTAATTCAGGTTTTAAATTCATTTTGAGTTAGCTTTAACAGTCTGATTCTTTTCTAAGAAATTATCCCTTTCATCTCTCCTTTTTGTTTAGTATTGTTTACTTCTGCTTTTTTTCTTATCACTCTTATGGGGGATTTATATTTTATTATTTTTTCCCAAAGTCTGTTTCATTAAATTCTGCTCTTATATTCATTATTTAGTCGTTTATTATATGAATATGTTATTTTCAATATTTCTGTCTTTGATGTTCAGTATTTCTTGTTTTTAATAAATATATTTTGAGCTCTCAGTTTTGCTCTTAGTCTGACTACAAGCTTGTAAACAGCTTATAGGTACTTACGCTGCTGCTGCTGTTAAGTTGCTTCAGTCATGTCCGACTCTGTGTGATGCCATAGGTGGCAGCCCACAAGGCTCCCCCCTTCCCTGGGAATCTCCAGGCAAGAACACTGGAATGGGTAGCCTTTCCCTTCTCCAGGGGGTATTCCCAACCCAGGGATCGAACCCAGGTCTCCTGCATTGCAGGCAGATTCTTAACCAGCTGAACCACAAAGGAAGCCCATTTATATATAGTAGTTCAACCCTAAATATTTTGTAATTTTGATGTGAATTCCTCTTACCTATGTGTATTATTTAGTAGTACATTTAAAAATTATTTTTACTACAAGCATACTTCAGAGATACTGTGGGTTCAGTTCCAGATTACTGCAGTATTTGCAATAAAGCAAGTCACATGAATTTTTTTCCCCAGTGTATATAAAAGTCATTTACACTATAGTCTGTTAATTGTGCAATAACATTATGTCTAAAAAAAAGCAATGTACATACCTCAATTTAAAAATATCTTATTACTAAAAATACCAAAGCAATTACAGTAATAACATCAAAGTTCATCATAACAAATATAATAATGATGAAAAATCTTGAAATATTGTTAGAATTATCAAAATGTGACACAAGACATGAAGTAAGCAAATGATGTTGAAAAAAATGGTACCTATAGTTTTGTTCAACATAGAGCTGCCACTTACCTTCCAATTTGTAAAACACTCGGTATCTGCTAAATGCAGTGAATTGAAGCACAGTAAAATGAGATATGCCTGTATTTTTTGATTGTTATATTTCTGATTTAATTGCATTATGCCCAGTAGTCAAGATGTATTATTGATTCTTGGAAATTCTGTAGTCAGTGTTGGTAAGTGTACTGTGTGTGTTTAAAAAGAAAGTGTATTCTCTTCTGCTTGGGTGTAGAGTTCTCTTTTTATCAATTAGACCAACATATTAATATTATTGATCTGACTTGTTATATAGTCTTACTATAGACCATAAATTGTTTATGATTAAGGTCTGTTGAAATCTACAATAACTGTAGATTTGTCGGTTTTCCTCATAATTGTCAATTTTGACTTTATATGTTTCAAAGCAGTATTATTTAGTCATTATAAGCTTATGATTCTCTGGGTCCTAAATTATGTTCATTATTTTGTTACTAGCCTTTCTTAAGAATGACTGTTGCTTGATGTTAAGCCTACTGTTGACTTTTATTTCCAGATTTTGTTCTTTTTTTTTTTTTAAACCACATCTTAGATTTTGTTCGTTTTCTTAAAAATATTTTCTTATTGTGTCTGTGCTCAGTTATGACTGGCTCTTTGCAACCCCATGGACTGTAAACTGCCAGGCTCCTGTGTCCACAGAATTATCCCAGCAAGAATACTGGAGTGAATTGCCATTTCCTCTTCAAAGGGATCTTCTCAATCCAGGGATTGAACCCACTGGATTCTCTTGCATTAGCAGGCCGGTTCTTTACCACTGAACCACCTAGGAATCTCTTACTGTGTCTATTTCACTTCATTTGTGTTTAGGTATTAACACCTCTGCTGTGTCATTACATCAGCAGTCATTACATTCTACTGTAGAATAGTGACTGTTGACTTTTTTTCAGCATAAGACCTTCAAGTAATAATGGTAAACTATTATTAGTTAATTAAGAATATATAAGAATAAAGGTTACAATGAATTTATAATGTTTTAAAGTAGGTTTTGATTTTATTTATCATGACAACATCAACATACATTTGAAAATTACTATTTGAAAACTACTAGTATCTGTAACGGAGAAGGCGATGGCACCCCACTCCAGTACTCTTGCCTGGAAAATCCCATGGATGGAGGAGCCTGGTAGGCTGCAGTCCATGGGATCGCGAAGAGTTGGACATGACTGAGCGACTTCACTTTCACTTTTCACTTTCATGCATTGGAGAAGGAAATGGCAGCGACTTAGAAGCAGCAGCAGTATCTGTAAGACACACTTATTTCTATGTTTATCTGTTTCTGCTGTAACCCTAGCATGAGATGGAGGAAAGACCAGAGGAGCTGATGGACCTGTAAATACCAGTGTTCCTGATTGAACCTTGCAGGCTCTGAATCTCCTCTTCCTTCACAGATGCTAGATTTGAACAGGAGGTGAAAGAAGGTGGGGAGAAAGACTAGGACTAGTCATTCAGGCTTTAAATGATACAGTTGTGACTCATACTGTCTTTCAAATAACCTGCCACCGAGACCTGAGGAGGATGTGACTTGGGCAGCAGTGACACTTCAGACCTTCCCATCCCCTCCATGCTGCTTCTCTGTCAGTTATCTCTGGGCTTTGGTTTTGTTTGAAGGGGAAGTTGAAACTGGCTGCATAGCCTTCTAATATCATATGAAATAAAAGAATTTAGTGAGCCTTTGATGTTTATGTGTGTTTTAGCTCTGTTATCTCAATGTACATGTTCTAGCAAAAGTTTGGTGTTACCCTTAAAGGGTTTTGAATTTTTTCAGTATGACTCATGACTCATTTGTGGTTTTTAATTTTAATCAAAATTACTGTCACTGAGTTAGGTCAGGAAAGGAATGATTTGTGGATAAGCCCTGTAGGATCTTTAAATCTTGGAGCCCAGGGTTGGAACAGTGTGTTACCATTCAGTGTACACATGGGTCACTTGATGCGGGGCATTTGCTACTTGAGCTCGATTAGAGTTTATCATTGTACTCAGTGTTCCTGACTCCCTCCTAAAAACTGTAACTGCTTGTGGCCTTCACTCAGGTTTCCGGATGACTAATGGCTAAGGCTCCCTGACCTTTCTCAAAATGGCAATGCCAGGAGCAAAGCATATTGGTTTGTCCTGGATTGCCACAGAATGAGTCTAGCTTTTGCTATTTTAAAGTAAAATTTGTGCCAAATGGTGAGTATATAAAAGAATATTTTCACATATCTCCATGAGTCTTTTGAAATCTCTCTATATATTATTATCATTTCTTAAAAATATTATGTATATGCACAAAAGAGATGAAGATACAATGGGTTGATTAGAGGCCATACTTCCTGTTTGAGGGTACTCTCATTGCTTATGCCTGGAATTTCATTAGAGCTCATTCATCAGGTTAACTGTTTAAATGCTTGAATACCTAGGAAAGGGAGAATCTTTGAGGCATCAGCAGTCATTTTTACTGATCTTGGGTTAGGTTCTAAATTTAGGAAAGCAGAGGGTATTGAGTGCTTACCCCTTACCCTCAACCCCTGGCCTCTCACCCAGGCCTTATATTTGTGAAGGGCCTGGACTTCAATATTTTCTTCAAATGATACCATGTATATGCTGCTGCTAAGTCACTTCAGTTGTGTCCAACTCTGTGCGACCCCATGGACGGCAGCCCACCAGGCTCCCCACCCCTGGGATCTCCAGGCAAGAACACTGGAGTGGGTTGCCATCCTAGTCCCAGAGAAAAAAAAGCAATCTTAAAAGAAAATCTTTATCATGCAATTAAAATTACTCAGTGTAAAGACTTGAATATTCCACTATGTTTATAACCTTGTTTTGGCATTTCTTTATTTTTATATATGATGAGTTTCTCAAACTTGGAAGTGATCTGGCCCTTTCATGATCTCCAAGAGGCCCTCCCCAGATAAGAAGGGAGGGGAGGTCTGAACATGCATTAAGAAATCAGCAGGAATAGCCTGGCCAGTCAGTTTTGCCTGTGAGGTCATTATGCCAGGGTCAGCCTGGTTGGAATGGTCATGTTGGCTGCCATGGCTACAGTGGCGGAAACCTCATCCACTAGTTGATTGTGTTCTTTCTTCCTCCCGCCTTTTTCCTTCCCATCTACCAAGTGTTGTCTGTGCTTCGACTGATCGGATGTGCTTGTGATCTGACCAGCTCTCTCTCTCTTCAGAGGACAGGTCCCAAGATGTAAAGACCTGCTTCCTTGGATGTGCTCCAGGCTAATCCGACTTCCATGAAATCATATTTTGAGGTGTTCTGCTCCACAGCACTGCAGTCTTTAGCAAACAGAACACATGTTTTGTAATACTGTTTATAACCTAAGTGACTGTACTGTCTAAGGTTAGGTTTTATTCAGATAGTGAGTTTGATATGGGATAGTTTCCGCCACCCCTCAGCATGTGTTTTAGGGGTAGGGTGAAAGTTTAACTTGCTGAGTGTTTTAGAGAGCTTTCTGGTTTAAAGTTATGGAGCAATATATGTCTAAATAGGCCCATAAGACTCTCTGCTTTAGGGAGGCATACCTTGTTTTTATTGCATTTAACTTCATTGTACTTTGCAGATACTGTGTTTTTCACAAAGGTTTATGGGAACGCTGCATTGTCAGATGGTGGTTAGCATTTTTTTTTAAGTGATAAAGTATTTTAAAATGAAAGTATGTAGTTTTTCTTCTGGGAATCAAGCTATTACATACTTAATAGACTACAATAGAGTATAAACATAACTTTTATATGTGCTGGAAAAGCAAAACATTTGTGTCTCATTTTATTGTGATATTTGCTTTATTTTGGTGGGTCTGGAACCAAACTCTCGATATCTCCAGGGCGTGCTTGTATTATTTTTTCCAGCTCTCTTTCTCTCCCTTCTTCATTTAAATCAGTGAGCTGGGATATGATAATTGATTTTGACAGAGTAGATTGAGATTATTTGGCTTCAGGGCGAGGGATTTACCTGTCCTTTGTTAATTGCCCTTCCCTAGTCAAAGCAGGTCTACTGCAAATGTTTATTATTGTTCACAGAAAGGACACTTGACTGTGTCCCTGTGAGAGAGTGAGAGAGACACACACACAGAGAAAGAAAGACAGGGAGGGAGAGAGGGAGATGGGGAGAATATTACTCCATGGAAAAAACAACTCAAAGAGATGCTACTAGGAGAATTGTCATTATAAGTAGTGCTGAACTTCTGAGGGCAGGAGCACTTTTCTATCACAACTCTTATAATCTCTCAGTTAAGAAAGAAGACTACTTCTACTTTTGTATCCCCTCAGCATGTGCTGAGCATACTTCTAAATACTAATTCTTATTTGTTGATTTATATGCCTCATCTTACCAAGGTAGTAAGCCCTTAAAAATAGGGACTTAAAAAAAAAAAAGTCTAGGAGTTCCCTAGCAGTCTAGTGGTTAGGACTTGATGCTTTCAATGCTGTGGGCTTGGGTTCAGTCCCTGGTTGGGAAACTAAGATTCTGCAAGCTGTGTAGCACACCTTCCTTCCAATCTAGTTCTAGGACTCATGTAGCATGTAGTAGGTCCTCAATATGTTAGATGAACTAATATATGAAAGAATTAAACTAAAGGAATTTAAGATTAGTAACTCACTTCTTTGATGATGCTGTGAAAGTACTGCACTCAATATGTCAGCAAATTTGGAAAACTCAGCAATGGCCACAGAACTCGAAAAGTTCAGTCTTCATTCCAATCCCTAAGAAAGGCAATGTCAAAGAATGCTCAAACTACCACACAATTGTACTCACCTCACATGCTAGCAAAGTAATGCTCAAAATTCTCTAAGCCAGGCTTCAACAGTACATGAACTGTGAACTTTCAGATGTTCAAGTTGGATTTAGAAAAGGAAGAGGAACCAGAAATCAAATTGACAACACCCATTGGATCACTGAAAAAGTAAGAGAGTTTCAGAAAAACATGTATTTCTCCTTTATTGACTATGTCAAAGCCTTTGACTGTGTGGATCATAACAAACTGTTGAAAATTCTTCAAGAGATGGGAATACCAGACCATCTGACCTGCCTCCTGAGAAACCTGTATGCAGGTCAAGAAGCAACAGTTAGAACTGGACATGGAACAACCGACTGGTTCCAAATCTGGAAAGGAGTACGTCAAGGCTTTATATTGTCATGCTGCTTATTTGTCTTATATGCAGAGTACATCGTGTGAAATGCCAGGCTGGATGAAGCACAAGCTGGAATCAAGATTGCCGAGAGAAATATCAATAACCTCAGATATGCAGATGACACCACCCTTATGGCAGAAAGTGAAGAAGAACTAAAGAGCCTCTTGATGAAAGTGAAAGAGGAGAGTGAAAAAGTTGGCTTAAAACTCAACATTCAGAAAACTAAGATCATGGCATCTGGTCCCATCACTTCATGGCAAATAGATAGGGAAACAGTGGAAACAGTGACAGACTTTATTTTTTTGGGCTCCAGAATCTCTGCAGATGGTGACTGCAGCCTTGAAATTAAGACACTTGCTCCTTGGAAGAAAAGTTATGACTAACCTAGACAGCATATTAGAAAGCAGACACATTACTTTGCCAACAAAGGTCCATCTAGTCAAAGCTATGGTTTTTCTAGTAGTCATGTATGGATGTGAGAGTTGGACTGTAAAGAAAGCTGACTGCTGAAGAATTGATGCTTTTGAACTGTGATGTTGGAGAAGACTGTTGAGAGTCTCTTGGACTGCAAGGAGATTCAACCAGTCCATTCTAAAGGAGATCAATCCTGAATATTCATTGAAAGGACTGATGCTGAAGCTGAAACTCCAATAATTTGGCCACCTGATGCAAAAAAACTGACTCACTTGAAATGATCCTGATTGTGGGAAGGACTGAAGGCTTGAGGAGAAAGGGATGACCGAGGATGAGATGGTTGGATGGCATCACCGACTCAATGGACATAAGTTTGAGTAAACTCTGGGAGTTGGTGATGGACAGAGAGGCCTGGCATGCTGCAATCCATAGGGTCGCAAAGAGTTGGACATGACTGAGCAACTGAACTGAACTCACTTCTGAGTGCAGTCTAGAAGAATCTTTAAAAATGCCTTGTGGCTCTTTCAGTTCTGGTTTTCTCCGTGTGTATGCCCAGCAGAGCGATTGCTGGGTCATAAGGCAGTTCTATTTCCAGTTTTTAAAGGAATCTCCACACTGTTCTCCATTGTGGCTGTACTAGTTTGCATTCCCACCAACAGTGTAAGAGGGTTCCCTTTTCTCCACACCCTCTCCAGCATTTATTGCTTGTAGACTTTTGGAAAGAGATACGTGTACCCCAGTGTTCATCACAGCACTGTTTATAATAGCCAGGACATGGAAGCAACCTAGATGTCCATCCGCAGATGAATGGATAAGAAAGCTGTGGTACATATACACAGTGGAGTGTTACTCAGCCATTAAAAAGAATACATTTGAATCAGTTCTAATGAGGTGGATGAAACTGGAACCTATTATACAGAGTGAAGTAAGCCAGAAAGAAAAACACCAATATAGTATACTAACACATATATATGGAATTTAGAAAGATGGTAACAATAACCCTGTATGCTAGACAGCAAAAGAGACACAGATGTTTAGAACAGTCTTTTGGACTCTGTGGGAGAGGGAGAGGGTGGGATGATTTGGGAGAATGGCACTGAAACATGTATAATATCATATATGAAATGAGTCGCCAGTCCAGGTTCAATGCATGATACTGGATGCTTGGGGGAGATGACCCAGAGGGATGGTATGGGGAGGGAGGAAGGAGGGGGGTTCAAGATGGGGAACATGTGTATACCTGTGGTGGATTCATGTTGATGTATGGCAAAACCAATATAATATTGTAAAGTAATTAACCTCCAGTTAAAATAAATAAATTTATATTTAAAAAATAATAATACCAAAAATAAAGTCTTGTAGCAGTAAGTCTTTATAATCTCTGAATCTGTTTTTCTCTTATTTTTCTTAAATAAAAAAAAAATTCATCATAAGTTAAAACATCTTGATTAGTGATAATTGAAATCACATGGAACTGAATAGTTTGGAACCTTTCCATCTCTTAAATGATATGGTGTTATATCATGTAGTAATTTGATGAAGAATGGACTTGAGGGTTATGAGTGGGTCCTGTGAGGCTGTCATTGGTTCACTGATCTAAAGCAGAAGAGCTTTCTACTAATTTAGATCGAAGACTCAAAGGCAGAGAGAAACCTTAAAATGTGTTAGCGGATTGATTTAAAGTAGCTAACTCATGATTAATATATAGTCAAGATTTATTTTTTTAGTTTTATAATTATTTAATAGACTTTATCCCTGCTGTCATTCTCTAACATGCTTTTAAAAAAAGATTTGTATTAAAAAGCAGATCACTTTAAGAAGCCAGGCAGGTTGAAAAAGTCTCACTTTCCACAGACAAGACAGACTCCTTCCTGTTTCTGCCTACTGGTTAGTCATGGTGGGATTTGTTTGGCTTTATGAATCTCATTAAATTTTAATGTACAGATCAGATGTTTTATTGTAGGTGAAAGGAAAGGATGCAGTGCCTGTTTTGGCCCTATCATTTTACCACACAAGGGAACCATTAGTGGAGAATCAAATTGATTCCTGTAAAGCTTTTCCATTTCATCTTCTCTTTTTCCTGTTTCCTTTCTCCATGATGGTTATTCCTTTCATTTATTTTTTGCTTTTTCCAAATTTGAAACACTTGTGCAGAAACTATCTTTTCAAATAGATGTAGTGAAGTAGTTGCATTCTGTGGTGTTTATGTTTGCTATAATTTCATCAAGGTTCATGTTAACCTAGAAATAAGTTTGTGACCTTATAAAGTTAATGATTTTGATGGCCAGATGATTTTATGATATCCTGTACTTGAAAAAAAAATCCATTTTTTCATTCAACAAGTGTTTATTGAGTATTTACTCAATATTTCTTATGTGTCAGGGATTGTACCCTGTGAATACAGGAAAGATAAGGTCCTTGATCTTGCTGAACTTACACTCTTGTGGGAGATAGGAAAAACAAAGCCAAGAGGGTTTGTCTCGTGAACACATAAGAGAGACACTTACAGATGTGCGTACATTTTCTGAAGGAAGAGTTATTTAAAAGCAGCATCTAGTCATTTGTCAACACTACCTTCTGGGTAAACTGTGTCCTCAAATTTTGAAGAGCACATGTGTGTGCTCTCTTGTTCATTTTGCTTTGTTGCCACCAAGAAAGCAATGTGGGTCACCAGCAGCTCTACTGGAGCCATTCGAGAAAATTTGGCCAGGGTTCTTGCTCTTGCTGGCCTACTCAGACCAGAGAGGTCTGATATGCAAATACAAACTTAAGATGTTCAGCCAGTACTTGAAGGACATGAGCTTCATTAACTTGGCCTAAATGAACTCCTTTTAATGGATCATCCAGCACATGTACCATATGCAGAAACAATACTAGCTTTTGTATATAAAATAAAAGTTTGAAAACTCAAAAAAAAGCATCACCTAAGAGAATAAATAGGGGTTAGTCAAGCAAAAGAGGGGAGAGAGAAAGAGGCATTTCAGCTAGAAGGAATGGTGTTAAACAAACAAACCAACCTTGAAGCAGATGGCCAGTGCTCTTCAACTAGTGGTCTTTAGTAAGCATCTTTCTATTCCTAAAGTGAAAGTTGCTCAGTCGTGTCCACTTCTGTGACCCCATGGACTATACAGTCCATGGAATTCTCTGGGGCAGAATACTGGAGTGGGTAGCCTTTCCTTTCTCCAAGGAATCTTTCCAACCCAGGGATCGAACCCAGGTCTCCTGCACTGCAGGCGGATTCTTTACCAGCTGACCCATAAAGGAAGCCTGGCTGTTCCTAAAGGACTTTTGAGATACTTTGAATACTTTTGAATACCTTAAATATTCCAAATTTAAATTAGAAATAAATTTAAATATTTATTTAATTAAATGTTTAATTATTTTAAATTTAAATATTTTAAATCACAAGTTTAGTTGCAAAGCATGTATTTTCTGCCATATTATGTATTTTGTACACGTCTCAAATCTTTCCATGTTAATTTAATTTATGGAAAACACTTGCCACAATGGTGAAACCAGTCCTCATTGTCTAACTAGTCAGCCAAATCAGATTTACTTCTTTTGAACTTTGTGTCTTAAAAATTTCTTGCTTTAGCCCGTCAACTATCTTTTAAAGATTTAAAAATAAGAAAAACATGTGCTTTTATATCTATGCACATATTTACCATTTTGTGCTCTTCATTTATTTCTGTAAATCCAAACTTCTATATGGTATAATTTTCTTCCTGAAGGACTTCCTTTAACTTTTTTAATAGTTCATGTCTCCTGGGTGATGAATTCTTTTAACTTTTGCATAGCTGGAAAAGTCTTTATTTTGCCCTAATGTTTGAAATATTTTCTTTGTATCCACCCAAAGTTCTTTCAGTGCTTTGCTCCATTCTTCTCTGTCTTGTATTGTTTCCAATGAGAAGTCTGTTGTTATTCTTATCTTTGTTTCTCTGTAATATAAAGTGTCTCATTTTTCTCTGGCTGCTTTTAATATTTTCTCTTCATTATTGGTTTTAAGCAATTCCTTATGATGTAGCTTGTTGTGAGTCCTTTGATGTTTTTTGTGCTTGGGGTTTATGAAGCTTTTTGAACCTTGTGCTTTATTCTTTTCATTAAATTTGAAAAATTTGTAGCTATTTTTCTTCCATTTTTTTCCTGTCCCTTTCTCTCTCCTTTGGGGACTTCAGTTACACACATACAGGCTGCTTGGAATTGTGCCACAACTCATAGATGCTCTGCTCATTTTCTTTTAAGTTTTGTTTTCTCCTATTTTAAATAATTTTCATTGCTCTGACTTCAGTTCAATAATCTTCGTGCAAAAAGAAAAAAGAAAAAAATCTTCGTGCTGTATCTTATCTAGTAGTAATCTACCCAGTGTAGTTTTGTATCTCAGACACATCTCTAGTTGATCTATCTGAGTATTTTGTTTTAATATAATCTACTCAGTCTTTCCTTTAGCTTTTAAGCATATGAAACACATAGTAACTATTTTAACCTTCCTGTCTACTAATTCTGTCATCTGTGTCATTTCTGGGTTGGTTTTGAATGATTATCTTTTCTGTTCATAATAGGTAGTATTTTCATGTGTTTTTGTATGCCTAGTGAATTTCATTTGGATGCCAGTGTCCTATTACTCTCACAATAAGCACAATACAAATGCTTTATTTTACAGTTCTGGAGGTCTAAAGTCCAAAATAAGTTAGCAGAGTTGGTTCCTTCTGAAGATTTAAGGAAAGAAATCATTTCCTTGCTTTTCCAGCCGCTAGACACTGTCCGAATTCCTTGACTTATAGCCCCATGTCACTCCAACCTCTACTTCTATTACATCTCTTTTTGGTTCTGTTTTCAGATCATAGTGAGAAGATACCTTCAACATGTTGGTAAAATAATGATCAATCAGAATTCTCTACTACTGAAGTAGTCTTTGAAGGACGATGACAAAGTAGGCATTTTCAAACAAACCAAAATGAATACCTGTTGTCACTAGCAGACTCATAAAGGCACATGTAAAATAGAAGGATGTGTGTGTATGTGCTCAGTCCTGTCTGACTCCTGGCAACCCTTGGGCTGTACCCCACGAGGCTCCTCTGACCATGGAATTTTGCAGGCGAGAACACTGGAGTGGGTTGCCATTTCCTCCTCCAGGGAAAATCTTCCTGACCTAGGTATCAAACCCAAGTCTCCTGTGTCTCCCGCATTGGCAGGTGGATATTTTACCACTGAGCCACCTTTGATCTGAAAATATAAGGATACAGAGAGGTAAAGTTATATCCAATCAAGTACAATAGTCAGAGCAAGCTGGTTTACAATAAACCAGCAAAAACATTATTATATTATTATATAGAGAGGTGTCACCTAATGATTTATAGGTTGAAATTATAAGAAAGATATAATAATTACAAATTTATATGTACCTAATAAGTTAGCTTCAGTAAAACAAAAACAGAGCTGCAAGGGGATATGGACAAATTTATTGTTCTGGTGGGATTTTTATCACTCAGTAATTGATAGATAGAACAAAAAAGTATCAGCAAACATATAAAAGATTTGAACTGCACAGTTACCAAGCTAAAGTTAATGAACATGTAAAATAATTCACCTAAAAATTAAAAGCCAACTTATGTTGACTTCTTTTCAAGCACATAGAAAATTATACCCTTTAAAATTACTAATTGTATGTTATATAAGTATCATTTCAAACTATTGAGATTTATCAATTTTGGTCTGTCATTTTGGTGAAGATGCCTAAGTTTGATTATACATTGAGTTGTTGAGACTCTGAGGAAGCAGGTACTCTTATCCATTGTGGAAATGTCAATTGATAATTTCTGTGGATGGCAATATAGCAATGTTTGTCAAAACTATTAATGTCCACACCTATGACTTAGCAGTTCAGTTTCTAGATAGTGTCCTACAAATATATACATTTAAAAATGATATTTCTTGGGAAATCCCTAGTGATCCAGTGAGTTAGTACTTGGTTTTCATTCAGTTCAGTTCAGTTGCTCAGTTGTGTCTGACTCTTTGCAACCCTATGAACCACAGCACACCAGGCCTCCCTGTCCATCACCGACTCCCGGAGTCTACCCAAATCCATGTTCATTGAGTCAGTGATGCCATCCAACCATCTAATCCTCTGTTGTCCCCTTCTCCTCCTGCCCTCAATCTTTCCCAGCATCAGGGGGTCTTTTCAAATGAGTCAGCTCTTCGCATCAGGTGGCCACAGTATTGGAGTTACAGCTTCAACATCAGTCCTTCCAATGAACACCCAGGACTGATCTCCTTTAGGATGGACTGGTTGGATCTCCTTGTAGTCCAGGGGACTCTCAACAGTCTTCTCCAACACCACAGTTCGAAAGCATCAGTTCTTCAGCGCTCAGCTTTCTTTACAGTCCAACTCTTAACATCCATACATGACTACTCGAAAAGCCATAGCTTTGACTAGATGGACCTTTGTTGACAAAGTAATGTCTCTGCTTTTTAATATGTGGTCGAGGTTGGTCATTACTTTCCTTCCAAGGAGTAAGCATCTTTTAATTTCATGGCTGCAATCACCATCTGCAGTGATTTTGGAGCCCAGAAAAATAAAGTCAGACACTGTTTCCCCATCTATTTGCCATGAAGTGATGGGACTGATGCCATGATCTTAGTTTTCTGAATATTGAGCTTTAAGCCAACCTTTTCTCTCTCCTCTTTCACTTTCATCAAGAGGCTCTTTAGTTCTTCTTTACTTTCTGCCATAAGGGTGGTGTCATCTGCATATCTGAGGTTATTGATCTTTCTCCCAGCAATCTTGATTCCAGCTTGTGCTTCCTCCAGCCCAGCATTTCTCATGATGTGCTCTGCATATAAGTTAAATAAGCAGGGTGACAATATATAGCCTTAACATACTCCTTTTCCTATTTGGAACCAGTCTGTTGTCCCATGTCCAGTTCTAACTGTTGCTTCCTGACCTGCATACAGGTTTCTCAGAGGCAGGTCATATGGTCTGGTATTCCCATCTCTTTCAGAATTTTCCACAGTTTATTGTGATTCACACAGTCAAAGGCTTTGGCATAGTCAATAAAGCATAAATAGATGTTTTTCTGGAACTGTCTTGCTTTTTCCGTGATCCAGCGGATGTTGGCAATTTGATCTCTGGTTCCTCTGCCTTTTCTAAAACCAGCTTGAACATCAGGAAGTTCACGGTTCATGTATTGCTGAAGCCTGGCTTGGAGAATTTTGAACATTACTTTACTAGCATGTGAGATGAGCACAATTGCGTGGTAGTTTGAGCATTCTTTGGCATTGCCTTTCTTTGGAATTGGAATGAAAACTGACCTTTTCCAGTCCTGTGGCCACTTCTTTCCAAATTTGCTGACATATTGAGTGCAGCACTTTCACAGCATCATTTTTAGGATTTGAAATAGCTCAACTGGAATTCCATCACCTCCACTAGCTTTGTTTGTAGTGATGCTTTTAAGGCCCACTTGACTTCACATTCCAGGATGTCTGGCTCTAGGTGAGTGTGAGTGATCAAACCGTCGTGATTATCTCGGTCATGAAGATATTTTCTTTTTGTACAGTTCTGTATATTCTTGCCACCTCTTCTAAATCTTTTGCTTCTGTTAGGTCCATACCATTTCTGTCCTTTATTGAGCCTATCTTTGCATGAAATGTTCCCTTGATATCTCTAATTTTCTTGAAGAGATCTCTAGTCTTTCCCATTCTATTGTTTTCCTCTATTTCTTTGCATTGATCACTGAGGAAGGCTTTCTTATCTCTCCTCGCTATTCTTTGGAACTCTGCATTCAAATGGGTACATCTTTCCTTTTCTCCTTTGCTTTTCACTTCTCTTCTTTTCACAGCTATTTGTAAGGCCTCCTCAGACAGCCATTTTGCTTTTTTGCATTTCTTTTTCTGAGCCCAAATTCAATCCCTGGTCAAGAGACTAATATCTTGGAAGCTGCACAGTACAAACAACAGAAAAGATGTTTATTCAAGGTGGTTCATTGCAGCAGTCTAGTAAATTATGGACTTATGGAGCTGTGTAAAAGAATAGGGAGGTTCCTTTGATACTTCTATTAGAACATCTCCAAGTTAAATTAAGTGAAAAAATCAGAATGCAGAGAGTATGCATAGTGTGATCCTATTTATATTAAAAGAATGGAAATCTGTGTTTTTGCTTCTTTGTGCATAAAGTATCTTTTTTATTGAAGAATACAGAGGAAATGGGTAACACTGGTTGCAAGTAGATGGAATTTGAATGCCTAGGAGATAGTGGAGGGAAGAAAAGTTTTTACTGTATGCCTTAGGGTTTTATATATGTGTATATGTTTTTGTCATATGTATAGATATATGTATTATATAATTTCAAATTAAAATTTAATTAAAAATTTTAACCAAATATAACCAGTCACCTAAGATTGTTGATCAAAAGCCATGTCAGTGAGGTCTTGCTCTTTGCTGATATTTATAATGTGCTGCCTTATGGCTCTGATGTTTGTGACTTACCAGAGTATGCTTCTTGAGAGTTAGTGTTTTTTGTTCCTTTATGTACATACTTATAGTGTCCATAGCCCAATGCTTTTTATGTAATTGAAATTGATATGTTGGTTTAATTCTATTTATTAACAGACTGCCTTGTACTTGTGGACTTTTATATTATTTTTTTGATCCTCAGAACTGCCTGTGGAGTGGGCTTTTATTTGCCTGGGACATTTTTTTGTGTTTTCAAATAAGAATGTGTAATTTTGGCTAAATATTTTAACTTAAAGTAATTTATTACATGTGTTTATAAGTTACTCTGTGATAACATAATACATTTATTCAGTATGGAATTAGAGAAAATGATCCGGTAGGTCCTTTTCACCTGTGTTGAAGAACGGTTGAATGAATGAATACATATTAGTAGTACAGGAGGATCAAGGTGAATATTTGCTTTATGCATTTTGGGTTCCTTTTTAAAATGATCTCCCACCTCCAAAAGACAACTTACTTCACTGATTAGGTCATCCATGCTATTAAACTAAATTATATTAAACTATTAATTACTGGTTATTAATGCCAGTGACATTTTAATTAACACCACTGTTTTATAGGGCTGTTTTCAAACAATCTAGTTTGTCAGACAAATCCATTTGACTAGATGAATGAAAAATTTGTACATTACCTCATGCTTTTTCTTTGTGTTTCCTCCTATTCCTTTGGTTCGTCTGCTTATTATTTTTTTCATTTAGCACAGTGCTTTGGTATTTTGTTTCCAGATGCTGAATCTGAAACTGTTGTCAGTGTCTTTTAATGGCAGTGTGTATAGGGTGAATAGTAAGGAAACAAAGGAGTTACAGAGATATAGCCCCTAAAGTAAAAGGTCCAGAACTTCTTTTCATTATGTTTTGTAGTCAGGAAATAATGAAGAACAAAGGCTTAATGCAGTGAGTAAATGAATGTGCTGCCCTTAATTGCCAATTTTAAAAGCTGTAAACTCTTGTCATAGGAAAAAATATGAATTTATCTCCATTTACATCCCCATTAAATTTGCATGTGATATTCTTCTGCTTGGTTCTGCCAGTGAGTTAACTCCATGTTCCTCCCTACAGGGTGGAGAATGCTTGCACCAAGCTTGTCCAAGCAGCCCAGATGCTTCAGTCAGACCCTTACTCAGTGCCTGCTCGAGATTATCTAATTGATGGGTCAAGAGGCATCCTCTCCGGCACATCAGACCTGCTTCTCACCTTTGACGAGGCTGAGGTAAGGCACCCCGAGGCCCAAGCAGACCTCTTCCTCCTGACAAGAAGCCCAGTCGTAAAGATAATAATGGAGGACTGAGGATTGTTTAGGATGAGAAAACGTTGACTAGCTACACATCTGAATCACTGTGTTTTCTACTTATCGTTAACACAATTGATTGAATATTCTGAAATATATTTTCAGGTTCGTAAAATTATTAGAGTTTGCAAAGGAATTTTGGAATATCTTACAGTGGCAGAGGTGGTAGAAACTATGGAAGATTTGGTCACTTACACGAAGAATCTTGGACCAGGTTAGTCACGTGCTACGTTTATAATAAAATGTTCTGTGAATTGTCCTTGGTTGATCAAGGGGAAAGGGGCACTCCTTCCTTTTTTTGTGAAAGGTAGGTAATGATGCTTTGGATTTTTAGTTGTCTGCTCTCTTGATGGAGCTGACTCTGTGCTTCTACTGAAGAGAAATCATTGTCTCTGAAAGCTGAATCTGCTTTCTGCAAATCCTGGCCCTGTCTAATGAACTGAACTAGACATTGCAAATGTTGCTGGAGAATGTAGGAAATACTTTTCTATTACTGCAGTGCTTAAGGCCACCCTGAATCCTGACCTCTTCATTCCACATAATACAGCATTCCTTCACTTTCTGCCAGCTGGCCTGAGCTCTCTGTGACCTCTTAGCTTGCTAATTAGCTCGCCTGCTATTATGGATTCATGCCCTTGCCCAAGACTGCATAATATAATCAGACCTAGAAGGAGAGAAGAGCTTCTGTAGCTAAATCTCTGATTGTGTAGTCATCTGAGAATTAAATATTTAAAATACATGAACAGATACCAGCTTTTGGTATTATAGACATATAACATGAACTTGAGGCTCCTTAAAGTGTAAATGAGACTAATGATAAGACATATTAGATGTTTAATTTGTTAGTATTAAGGATCACATATTTTATAAAATTCTTTTTTCTTACATAAAATGATTTTTAATTAATAGCATTTTCTGGAGGTTCCAGTGCAGTCATTCTGTAAACCTAATAGTTAAGAATTTCTCTGAGCTGTCATTAAGATCTCTGAGAAATGGCTTTAGAGAAGTACCCTTTAAACTTGTTCCTAGCACTATGAAGAAACCTTATTTCTTTAGATGAAATCTAGTGCAAAATCTCAACATATGAAAGACAAAAATGGAGCCAGTGTGGATCAAGCAGGGGTATCCCCACCTTTCCATCTCCCTTTGGGTACTCTTGAGAATCCGTGAAACTACTTAAGAAATTCTAAGAGCAGTTTGAAAGTCAACATATTAGAGACTCACATAGCACCCTTGAATAATAACCAAAGTAAACAAAAGTTTCTAGCAGGCTAACTCTGAAATACCAGATTGTTTCAAATGCTGTCATCACCACAATTACATTTATAACATTTTTGTTTGCTTTTAATTATGACAGTGAGACCCCCCCACCCCCTTATTTTGGGCAAATTGGAAAGTAGAGAAAATGTTAAAGATGAAAACAAAACATGTTATTGTAATTCTTAAGATTTTTTTCAGCTGCTAGATTCTCAGTATAGACACACGTCATTTTATTGTGCTTCTCTTTCTTGTGTTTCACACATGCTGAGTTCTTACAAATTGAAGGTTTATGGCAGCCCTATCTCAAGCAAATGATTTGGTGCCATTTTTCTACTTCATGTATCTGTGTCATATTTTGGTAATTCTCAAAAACACTTCAAATTTTTTCATTATTATTTTATTAGTTATGGTGACCTGTGATTACTGATCTTTGATGTTACTGTTGAAAAGATCACGATTCGTTGAAAGCTTAGATGATAGTTGGCATTTTTTAGCAATAAAGTATTTTTAAATTAGGGTATGTACTTTGTGTTTTTAGATAGTTTTATTGCACACTTAATAGACTACAGTAGAGTGGAGATATAACTTTTATATTCCCTGGGAAACCCAAACATTCCTATGTCTTCACTTGATTGTGATATTCACTTTGTTGCAGTGGTTTAGAACTGAATCGACAGTATCTTTGAGGCGTGCCTATAGTAGGCTCACATGAGGTTCTTACACATATAGGCTCAGTGGCCAAGTACATGACATGAAAACTGGTATGGAAGCCAGACAAGGTATTCCCCCGCTCACCACTTGTGAATTGTTTTTGTTTATTTTTCAAACACATATTTATTAATTTCAACAGTTTAAACATTTGTGAATGTATGTCAAATGTGTGAAAATTAAGTCACATTTAGGATTTATGTTTGTTAAATTAACTTTAATGAGAATACATTTGCCTTAAGTTAGAGCTGTTCTGCAAAATTCAGTGTCATAAATGATAGAGTTCATTGATAGTATGTATGTTTAAATAAATGGGCAGTTTGGACGTTCATAGTAATTCATAGTGGATATAGGCTTAGAAAGCCTGACTCTGGATTGTTTCACTACTCACCCTGTACAATTTTTTCCCTGTGCCCCAGGAATGACTAAGATGGCCAAGATGATTGACGAGAGGCAGCAGGAACTGACTCACCAGGAGCATCGAGTGATGTTGGTGAACTCAATGAACACTGTGAAAGAGTTGCTGCCAGTTCTCATTTCAGGTATTTTCTGTCTGTACTTTATCTTACAGAAGAAAAAAAAAAAGTGTTTATATGTTCTAACTCTGGTATTCATTTTCTTTAATGTTTAGTTGCATGTCCTTCAGCCTAGGTAAAAATGCAGCTGGGTTAGCTAAGAGCCAGGATTCACTTTCTTTAATGCTCTCCTCCTGCTCTTTGTGTGAAACTGCCCTCCTATTGCCTACTACTGTTCCCTTGAAGTTCTAACAGGCTCCTTTTCTTCTCTAGGAACTCTAGTTTTGGATGTATGGATCTTGACCCCTTTATTTGTACTTGGGAAAAAAATTAGGAGCTGGAATAGATCTAGAACACTGTATAGTAGAGAAGTGAGTCCACATCCCTTTCCTGGCTCTTCTCTTTGTTGAAGAGCTGATGGTCTATACCAACTAGGATCACCTTCCCATTGGGCAGAGCCCAGAAATGCAAATATGACGGCTGCTCTCTCAACTAGCAAAAGAGAATTGTGCTTCTTACGAGTCTAGTATGTATCAGGTATTTCTAGTATGTATCACATATCTTGTTGTTTATGTAAATTTTCTTAGTCAAGTTATGTGTTAGTTGGTTTAACTCTAAGAGGGTTTCTTTATTTTCAAAATCTTTTAAGGCATGTCACTGTAACCCCCAGCTACTGCCTTCCTGCTTTGTCATTTTTCAGGTAGTGATTAAAATAGGAGATGTGAGTATAAGAGTTCAGAAAGCCCTTATATAAACTAGAAAATAAAAAATTGTAAATAGAGTCTTACAATCTTCTCAAAAATATGTTTTTTGAAGCCAACTGTTTCATGTGGCAGAAAGGCTTTTGAGAAAATTATTTCTTTCTAATTTGGGTAACTCAATAAAATGTTGATTAATCTTTGCTTTCATAATTTTATTAGTTTATGAGAAGATATTTTCTTTTCCAATGTTTCATTATTATTTTCTTCTTTACTTGTGGGGGTTAGATAGTCCTTCCTATATGTTAAGAGAAATCATGGAAGATAAACTCAACACTGGGATCTTCCACTAGGATTGAGGCAGCAGCGTACTTTGGTTACAGTTTAACTGACTGTTTTTATCTTGTCCCATTAGGTTTGTGTTAGATGGGACCAGTGTTAGGCCTGGATGGTAACTGATTTAGAAATAGTGGATATTTTGTGACTCTGGATCTTTAGTACATGCATGTTAAATTAATTCCCTGATCATGATGTGGAGAAGGCAATGGCAACCCACTCCAGTGCTCTTGCCTGGAAAATCCCATGGGTGGAGGAGCCTGGTAGGTTGCAGTCCATGGGGTCGCTAAGAGTCAGACACGACTGAGCGACTTCCCTTTCACTTTTCGCTTTCATGCATTGGAGAAGGAAATGGCAACCCACTCCAGTGTTCTTGCCTGGAGAATCTCAGGGACAGGGGAGCCTGGTAGACTGCCGTCTCTGGGGTTGCACAGAGTCGGACATGACTGAAGCGACTTAGCAGCAGCAGCAGTAGATCAGGATGTGGTGATGTTTTGTACCTTCAGTTTTCTTTACAGTGAAGGTTGCTGATAGTGGAATTTTAATAGCAAACTTGTAGTGTTTATTTTCATATTCTTTTTAAGACCTTAGGAGCCCAAAACATGTTCAAAGTGAGAAACATCTTGTGTGACTATTGTAGTACAGCAAGATTACATTCCAAACTTAGTTTCTGATCTTTTGTTTATTTTTACAGCTATGAAGATTTTTGTAACAACTAAAAACTCCAAAAACCAAGGAATTGAAGAAGCTTTGAAAAATCGCAATTTTACTGTAGAAAAGATGAGCGCTGAAATTAATGAGATCATTCGTGTATTACAACTCACTTCCTGGGACGAAGATGCCTGGGCCAGCAAGGTAAGTGTTATTGGGGAAGAAATAAGCAAAATCCCCAATTCTCCCCTCTTGGGGGTGTGATTATCTCACATTTTATCTTGTAATTTCGTGCAGCATAAGACTACTTAGATATTATGAAAGTAATTTCATGAATTATTTGCTGCTTTTGCACTTTTCCTTTGTTTTCAGGTAGAACAAATAAATAGGTATATGAGGTGAATGTTGGTTAAAAGCTGAGATGTGTAGCTTTTCTTTCAAACTGGAGTCTCATTTATTCAGTTGGTGGAAGAGTTCTGCTGTGGTGTATGCTCCCCTGGGTAGGAGCCCTGCCTTTCAAGTGGGTGGTTGTTGCTAGGTTACTAAGTAAGATACAGAATATGCCTACAGCTGAATGTTATGGAAAACTTTTCTTAATCAGCTTTTGACCCAGAGAAATCTACAAAGGAAAATGTAGTCATTTCTAGGTGTGTCTCTTTATCATTCCATTCTCCCTAAAGAAAACTTCACTGAAATATTAGTTTTCACATTGTCTGTTAGTTTGAGGGGTCCCTTTCCCCTTGGTCTATAATTTCCTGTTGGAGTCCACAAGGGCTGGTGGATTCCTCCTAGACCCCAGCAGCAGGGGTTTGAGGTGCTGCTCTGGCCTGCTTCTCCCTGTTTAGTGATTGGATACAGAGACACTTCTCTTATAGGAGCCCAAGAAGCAGGCAGTGGGGGGAACCCACTGTCTCTAGGACCCAGCTTCCCCTACCGTGTGGACCCAAATGTTATCTCCAGGGCCACCCAGCAGTCTGATAGCAGACTGCAGAAAGGATTTTGTTATATGATTTCCACTCGGTGTCCAGTAGGGCTCTGTTTGTCCTCTAGGACACCTAAAAGTTAAGGTCGAAGCTGGGCCTAAAATTACCAATTCTGTCTCTTTTGTTGCCCAGGAAGTTAAACTAAATGTATAGGAGAAATTAGTTAGATTATCTTAACCATGGATTTGTTTTCAGAGGCATGAAATTATCGAAAAAGTCCTGAGACTATATATTTTAAATCCATATGGTAAAATCATATAGTCTTTGATATTTTACTTAATTTTGCTTTTGCATGTTTGACAACTTTCACTTCCCTGTTATGACTTCTTTATGCATCTTTTTTGTTCTCTTGTTTGTTTTATTCTTTTCTCACGTTTAGAAGGTAAGCTTTCTCTTGCCTTTTAGTTTCTTGCTTAAAAAGAGAAAAAAGCATGTCTGTGAGGTTTTCTTGTGCTGTGTGCCATGCCTTATCCCGTGTGCCGGTGTGTAGCACTGTGCTCGATTATACGTCAGAATGTGACTTAATATGGGACTTGGGGCTGTGCTGAGCGGACTGTTTGGCTCAAAAGGAGCTGTTTTTTGGGGGAAGCAAGAGGAGAGACATTAATATGGGATGTCAGGCTTTCTATATTTGGTGGGTGCTTTCCTCTCTTTGGGGACTTCCCTGGTGGCTCAGTGGTAAAGGATCCCCCTGCCAGTGCAGGCGATGTGGGTTCAGTCCCTGGGTCAGGAAGATCTCCTGGAGATTGAGGATCTCCTGAAGGAAATGGCAATCCACTCCAATATTCTTGCCTGGGAAATCTCACGGACAGAGGAGCCTGATGGGCCATAATCCATGGTGTCACAAAGAGTCGGACACGACTGAGCTACTAAACAATTCCTCTCTTTGAGCAGGCTCCTGGGAACTGCTTTGACCGGGTCATTCCCACTGACTTCTTTTGAGGGGCAGATTTCCCTATGTGGGTGACCCCTAAGTTATCTGTGGATCCTGCTCTTAGCAAAGGAAACTTCCAGCTGATGCCATCTCTGTATTTGTCTCTCGTGCCAGTTTCCTTTGCAGGCTCTGGAACTTGGCTTTTGGAGATGCATCATTGAAGTTTTAAGCCATAATGAAAATAGGTAGGCTAGAGAGTCTCAATGAGGCACCTGTCCTTCACAGTAATCCAAACCTGCAGAATCAAAAGGAAAAAGTCAGGTGTACCTAAAGTTTTTCCTAATCTTCAGTCCCTGGCTCACTGCATGTTCTGCTGTGTGAGCTGTGAATCAGCCATCATTCTCTATGACCTCATGTTCCCCTAACCTAATC
The DNA here is from genome assembly GCA_917880005.1 of Nanger dama. Lineage (NCBI taxonomy): Eukaryota > Metazoa > Chordata > Mammalia > Artiodactyla > Bovidae > Nanger > Nanger dama. Next base: position 15,744,999 of record CAKJTW010000028.1, on the reverse strand, counting down.
TCTTTCCTTATTCTCTTCCTTATGCTTCTAGCAGATGAGAAATAGTGAAAAATGAGGAGCAGGCACTGCAACCGTCATGTTTCTGTTTTCAGAGGGGAAAAGTCATCCATTACTTAGAATAAGTCACTGAGCTTCACTTTGTGAAAATTTGAGAGCTGCTTTTTTAAAGACCAAAACCAAAACTGTGGTCAGTTGAGGTTTTCAGGAGGAAGATTAGGCACTTGGGGGCACATACAAGGGAACTAGACCTGGTCCCCACTGTGTCATAGTCTAATAGCCATCTCAGTTTTATGCTGATCTGGAAGGAATCAGACTGTTAGGATACTGTAAAACTATCAGAATTAAAGGAAATAAATAAAATTAGCTCAGCCAAAAGAAGCTTAAGTACAAAATGACATCAGAATGAGCAATGAATATTTATTTTTAAACTTCCTTTTGCTTTTGTTATACATTTACCTGATTCAAAAGTCAAAATGCTATAAAAAGATATATATGACATAGCTAACTCTCATCCCAATCCCTTTCCACTCTATCTCCCTTACCCCTAAGAGTAATTGTTTTTATTAGTTGCAAGAATATTTAGAAAAAAATTTTACCCTGAAAATGGAAGTCAGTAACTAGGATTTTAGTTATTTTTCAGTTCAGTAGCATTATGCATCTTTCATTGCTCACCTGTAAGCAGTGAATTAATCAGACCCTGTGTCTGTCTGTGACCCCTGGGTTCCCATTCTGTTTAATACATGGCAATATTTTTTACCTCCTCTCACCCCTTACCAATAAAGAATTAACTTTGTCTTACCGTACTTGTTTCATGCCTCCCCATTGGTGCAGTTTTCTCCTGGAAAGTGATGATTCCTCTAGAAAAGTGGGGGAAGAAAGTAAGTGGAAAAAATTCTTGGTAAAAGTGCGTCTTGCCGAATAAATTAAGATTTTAAAGAGGCAATGCAATAGCTGACTATTTTATGTTTTATACCTACATTCAGATGGCAGATTTACAAATTTAAAAGTATTTTGACTTTAAATCCTTCCTTTTATTTTGAAAATAAAAATCCTCCCCTTAAATCAATAATCATCTTATAATGATTATTAAAAACTAGTTTAGCATTTTTCCTGAGAATACATCATGAGACAAAAAATTTAGGGATTAAACAGAATTCACATTTTACCCTTTGTAAATTTAGCAATATGTAGTAATCTTTTTGGTGTTTATATTGCTTGTATTTTGATGCATGTTGAGAATAAAGAGGAAATGAGAAAAATTTTAAAAACGTTTCATGACTGAGAATTTTTGAACCCTATGAGATGTTCCTGTAACTGCACCCTGAGTCAGTTATTCAGAATTTGTCCCTGTGGTGCATCTCCTCCCACTGTGGGCCTAGGTTGGTGGTGGGTAAATGTAGTGAGTGACTCAGATGTCTGTGCAGATTAGAGTACCAAAGAAGGAAATATTGCTTGGAACATGTGATCCTATAACACTGTCCCTTACTGCAGACCATTGGGGTTTAAATGTTGATTTTTATTTCAGTTTTGAAAAAATAAAGTTATCCATGAGCTTTTTATGAGTCTTTTAATGTGATGCAATATTAGTATTCTAGTATGCAGCTAACACAACAAAGGATTTATCTCTTAGAGTCTGAGATAAATAGTTAATTTAAGCGTTTATATATCTTACCCTGTCCCCCAACCAAAGGAGAAAAGCCCACCATGTTAAATTGAGATTTCCTTCTGATCCAAGTGATCTTTTAGTTAATACAACTGATTGTGTGCACATAGGTGGTGCAGAATTGTGGCACTGAGAAGGTATTCTTAGAAATGAGGAACTGATGCCTGGGAGGCTTGCCTGGAGGTTCAGGGCTAGACAACTTTCTCTCCTTGGTTAAATGTAGTTTACAAGATTTTGTGTTACTGCCCAATTTAACTTTCCAAAAACATCTTTGTTTAAAATATGGATTTGGAGTTAGAAATGTGGTCAGAAATGGAATGGAGTGGGAAGGGTGGGGACAGGAGGTGTTAGTGGAAAAAGGAGAGTAGGTTGGGCAGTGAATGAGAGGGGGTCCTTAGTCCCATATTTAAAATTTTCAAGAGCATGGGATTATAGGAGCTCACTTTTCCTACTACACTTCCTCTTGACTGTTTGTGGGAGGAACTCAGTGGTTCTTGGTATTAATATTATTCAGTGTTCTTTAGGTCTAACTCTGTATTAAATTTCAGAAGTGTTTCAGTTCCTGGAAAAGCGTGGAAAAAGAAGTCTTTTAGGTTGTCCTTCTGACTTTCAGTATGTGTGGCATAGTTTCAAGGAACTGTGTTTCTTTTCATTTAAAACCTGAACTCCAAAGAGTTTTACAATAAAAGGAACCAGAGCAGGAGGGGCCAGAACCCTGCTAGCTGTCCCCAGAGCTGCACAACTATATCTGATCTTTTTATATTCACTAAAAAAAAAAACACACACACACAACAAAACCCACAACAACAACAACAAACAGAAAATAGGTTGGTGAAGACTTTTCTCTTTCCCAAATTTGAAATATTATAGAGAAAAGTACTTAGTGAAGGTGCAGTTTTTTTCTCTTCTGTTTCATAGCCAGAGTGTACTCTGGGTAATTAGACCTACATGGCAAGGTTTAACTAAAAGCTCTGTGGTACATAATGTAGTTGGCCACAGAGTTATGGTTATTTTCATCCTTTATAAATATCTCAAAATTGCTTCTTAGTCCTAGTTGAATTTGTTTATATTATATCTAGTATTAGTATACTTCTATTGTTGCTTATGTCAGAATTCTGTTACTTTCATAATAAACACTCTCCTTCAAAAGAAATTCTTATGACATTCTCAGGACACCGAAATTTATGTTCCTATAGACATTTTTGCTTTCAATGTGGTTGGTCAAAAAGTTTGTTGGGCACTCGAACAAACTTCTTGGTCAACCCAACAAATACGACATTTAAATGTATTGTGTTTAAATGATTATTTACAACTTGTCTTATTTTAGAAAGAATTTAATGTAGCCCTCTCAGTTTTAAATCTCCAAAATTGTCTAAAATTTATTCTGTTAAAATTTTTGCTAACGAATTGAATTTCCCAGTTTAAAAATGCATCTTCATTGCATATTTGCCACTGATTCTTTTAGGAGAAAATGATGATAATTATAAGAAATAATGTTAACTGCTTCATATTTTCACATCTCAGGACCAAATTAGTCACATCCTTAGAGTTGGATTCTTTCCTTGAAGTGTGGTAGCCATGCTTTCTTTATTAGGGAGAGAAAAAACAGTGACTTTTGAGGATACTGAATGCTGAGCAAAACTGGTTTTTCTATTGTGTTTCAAATCATTTTTGGGCAGTGGTGAGTAAGGCAGTTATTTAGGTTAGTAAGAATTATGAATTTGATTTATAGAGCTAATTTTCTGGGCAGTGACTGTATTAACCAATCCAAAACTGGCAAAGCAAAAGATTTGCTGACTACTATAAAACGTTAGTGGAATCTTTGACAACTCTCTTTGGTAAAAGAAAAAAAATTCTTGAATTTCATCCATCAGAAAATAATGAGATTTGAAATCAAATGGGGCTTCTAGGACTGAGCCCCTTAATTTAAAATTGAAGTTAAATGAAGCAATGAGGGAAAAAAATGGCTAAAGTAGAACCTAACATGCAAGAAATACTCAATTAAGGTTAATTTCCTAACTAATAGCTATTAATGCTAGAGTAGACACTAGAAAATTTCTGATCTTTGTTTCCTCTTAAATTTAGATTTTGAAATATAATAAATATCTATTGAATTTTTCACTAAATATATATGTGTATCAGAGAAATAGTTATTAAGAGATTTTAAATTAAGTACTTTTACATGATTTCAGTTTCTCCTCTTCAGCATGTGCACAGTATTTCCTAGGTGAGAGATTGTGAATTTTTAAAAAATCTATATCTAGACAAAGTCCTATAACTTGTATTAGGCCCTGAAGGCTATCCAGCTCGGAGGTTGGGTATTGCCTGAGGCTTTCTTTAAAACGATATTAATTTGAGTCTTGCTAATTTGGAATTAAACTAAAGTTGACTTTTGAAGGCAAGGTTTGCTGTACAGTGATTAGAACAAGGTGGAGGAGGAACAAATATTTGAGAATCAAAGCACTTAAATGCCACTTGTCTACTTGCACTAAATCCAAATGGATTTAAAAATAGATCCTCCTACAACTCAGTCTTTTATTGATGGATAGCTATCATAATTTCATACACCTCAATAATAAAAATATTTTATTTCCATTTTTTCAGTAATTTAGTTCGCTTCTTTTTAGTTGCTGTGGATGAGAATTTGTTTTTTAGAGCCTGAGGTAGACAAGTTTATAACAGGAGAACAGTCTGTATCTGTTTAGATGGCGAAAGAGGGAGTCTAAAGCTGCGAGTTCTATAATTTGACTGAGTACTTTGGAAAAGCTGGGGTCAGTTCTGCTGAAACTCTTAAGCCTAATTATGAATGCTCCCTATACTTACTGGTGCTAGTGCTGGGTTTTGTTTGTATTTAAAGTGGGGATGCTCCTAGTGCCCCCAAGTGGAAAACTGGTGGCACCACACCTTTAAGAACCCCGATTTACAACAGTGGAAATTGAAAAAGGTGGGGATTTAAGACATTCCCTAGAAATTCAGAGGGTAACTCTGTACTTTGATGGATGTACTCTGTAACAGCCAGTTCCTTGAGTGTAAATAAAAGAGAGAGAGACTGACTTTTAAGGTGCTAGAGACTTAAGAGATGGCCAGTCATTCAGTTGTGAGAATGGGTTCATACATATTTGTTATATTATTTTCTGTATTTTTATTTGCTTAAAAACCCTATTAAAATATGTGTATATTTTAAAAATGATTAGTCTGTTTAGACTTCTCATGCTATATCCTGGGAGGTTTTATGCTAATTACTATGAATCCTGATTGTAAACAATAGATTGAGACCCCCTTATTCTATCCTGCCTCTTCTTCCAGGTTAGGGATGGTAAGGGAACTAAGGATGAGGAGTGGCAGAGAAGGCTGAATGTATTTTTTTCTTGTGATACATTCAGTGGTTTATTTGTGGAATTAAAACTAAATTGCTAGATTAAAATTTCCAGTTTCCTTCTAACCAGTAATTTCAGGTTCCTCGGGTTAATTAAACATAGTGAAATATCATCCAGTGTGTATATTTCAAAACAAGATGTAAGAGAAACTATGATTTGTGGCACCACATCCTAATGAGGCTTCTCTGAAGCCAGGAAGGCTTTGGCAGGGCTGCAGTATATGAATGTTGACTAGTAGAAAGGCTGATAATGAGGCATGTGACAAAAGGGCTTTTTCCTGCTGATGATATTAAAGTGCTTTGACTTGAGCAGTTTTACCAGTTTTCATAATTTAGCAATAGGGAGACCAGATAATAGAATTAACTGAAGATTTGCATGCAAGTTGCTGCATTTTGACAGAAATAAGCATTATGGTGTGATGAGAATATTTTTAAGGCTGTTGTAGGACTACTGTAGCTATTGTATGTTAATGGTGTAACTTCTCTGTCTTACTTTGTATCATGGTATTTCAGTTTTTGCAAAGAAAATAATTTATACTTTTCTTCAAAAGGACACTGAAGCCATGAAGAGAGCATTGGCCTCCATAGACTCCAAACTGAACCAGGCTAAAGGTTGGCTCCGTGATCCCAATGCCTCCCCAGGTAACCCTCTGGTTTTACTTTTCTGATAGATACATCAAAAAGCTAAAACCAAGCAGAAAGAAAATGAAAAAAAAAAAAAAGAATTTATTTCATAATTTCATAATTCTGAGATAACTACTGCAACATTTAAGGGCATATGCCATTCTCTGATAGTTTTGACTAACTGAACCATTTCCGGTCCTCTAAAGGATGAAGGGCATGAATTAATTACCTCTCATCACAGAGGAATAAACCAAAGTGAACTGGGCATTCTTTGCCAGATTATTGGTTCACCCTTTCCCTGAATCAGAAAGGTAATTATTTTGAATAAAAGCTCTCCTCTTCTAGTTCCCATTGGGCAGATTTCCATTTATGCCAACAGAATACTTAATTAAGCAGATGAAATGATGATGCTAATAAGAATTGGGAAGCAAAGTTGACTTGTATAAAGATAAGACCCAAATAGGTTATTGAGCTAGGCTTTATGGATTTTCTAATCTAATATTTATTCAGTTTTAGATTAATATTTGAATGAATGTATAAAGCCTAATAGAGTTTGGAGGTGTTAAGTACTATTAAATTGTTAGAGCCTACTTTCATTTCATCCATATGCTTACCACAAGCTGCTTATTATTTCCAGCTGTTTATGGTTCCAAGGATCTTTTCAGCAGTCTCTGTGGTTGAAACCTCACCCTACGGTTTAAGGGCACTGCTTGGCTATTAACTATCAGATGTATTGCCTTCTATTCACTAGTCATTTAAAATCATCCATTCCTTCATGAATGAAATGACTTGTAAAGCATCTTCTCTAAATAATTAATAGATCTATAGTGTAGATATTGAATCTCTCTCTCTCTCTTTTTTTTCTGGCTGCCCCTGGCTTGTGGGATCTCAGTTCCCCAGCCAGGGATTGAACTCAGGTCATGGCAGTGAAAGCCCAACATCCTAACCACTAGGCTACCAGGGCACTCCCTTGAATATCTCTTTATTTTAGGTGATGCTGGTGAACAGGCCATCAGGCAGATCTTAGATGAAGCTGGAAAAGTTGGTGAACTCTGTGCAGGCAAAGAACGCAGGGAGATCCTGGGAACCTGCAAAATGCTAGGGCAGATGACTGACCAAGTGGCTGACCTCCGAGCCAGGTAAAGTTCCTCTGCTCTCACCAGAGCAGTGGTGGTAACAACTGGGATCTTGCTTTTGATGGAGTGATTCAGAAGCAAGTTTCTGTGAATTTTACTGAGTTCTCTTTGGCTAATAGATAACGTAGGTATTACATTCTGTGTTGGAATTGGAGTGAATTTTCCTTTTGATGAACTTTTAAAATATGTAGATGCCTTGTATTAAAATTGAAGTTGAAATAGAAATATGTTTTTTTAGTTCCTAGTCATAGGCTTATGAAAAACAAGGTATAGTGGATAGATGTATTTTATGAAGGATGATGGAGAGAAAAAGAAACATAAATTGGAATTATTTAACATGTCATTTAAAAAATCAGTTAAATAGATTATCCTCTGTGTTGGTCATATCTAGGCTCTGTTGAGTTTCTATTTGATTATTATTCATTTAGTTTTATAATTCTTTTATCTAATCTTAGCCACTTCAAGTTTTGGCTTTTAGAATCCAACTCAATTCCCCCAAACTGTTTAGTTTGCTGATAAGAAAACTCAGTATAATAGGTTTGTTTGGAACTCATACATATAGTTAATGAACTTCTAAAAGATCTTCAGTTTTTATGAAATTTTATACTATGGATATTGAGAAAATTGAGGTATAGATAGAGTTTAATTTTGCTTCAAGATTGTCATGACACATCTCGAGGTAATTGGAATTACCTACAAACTAAGACCTCAGGAACACTCCTTGATGTGTCGCACACCATTACACCTGGCCTCAAATGTATTAACATAATGGAATTCAGAATATAGTTCTTTTTTTCCTTTGGCCATGCCATGTGGCATGTGGGATCTTCATTTCCCAATCAGGGATTGAACCTGTGTCCCCTGCATTAGAGAGTCTTAACCACTGGACGACCAGGGAAGTCCTAAATACAGCTCCTAACCTGTTTTGGACCCAGGTCATTTTTATAATTTGATGAAGACTACCAATCTCTACCTAAAAAGATGCATGTAAACATGCTTATACAATATTATGTGTAATTTCCAGAAGTTCATGGATTCACTGTAGCCCTGGAAGCTCCTTGGGCTTCAGGGTAAGAGTCTTTTCCTTGAAGGAAAGAAGAAACTGCATAGATAAATGTGATCTCACTGAGTGCAGCGGGCCTTTCCTCCTGCTGTGAAGCAGTCTCCTCTGTCATGCGCCTGACAGAGACTTTACAGAAAGGACAGAAAGAAGTCCTGTTCCCATTCGGAGAAATGCCAATGCCTTTTGGACAAGATTCTTGGCTCTTCTGATTTCTCTCTGCTGCCTCTTTTGTTTGTAGCCTTTTCACAGTGTGGTAGACAGCTTTCAGCTGGAATTCTCAAGTACACAGTTATATGTATTTAGAGAAAGATGAATCTGAACAAGAGAAAGAGGTAGTTTCTGTACAGGATCAACCATAAATCTGTAAAGAGAAAAGGTTGAAGCAGTGAGGAGCCCCAGTGAGTCTGCTTCACACTGGCGCCTGCAATCTCCTTTCACAATGAAAGATTGCAAAGCTGTCTCCCTGTTATCCTTTCTTGGATATGCCTAACTTTCTAACAGTTTAGCGGCTGAAACTCAGTAACAGTTTCGTCTTTAGTATTTTTTATTCAGTCACCTAGGATTGTAAATGTATATTTTCCTTTCCATGGGACTCAATAAGCTTTTCTTTTGAATGAAAAATTATGTAGCCTGTACATATTTTTACTTTTTCACAGTTGGACTCTTATACAAACAAGGTTCCTCGTCATGAATTATTAGATTTGAAAGAAAAAAGCAAGTTAAAACATAAAAAGTATCTTTCCAAAAGTCTCAGATCCTTTGCCATAAAACGGAGGTGTCAAGCATAAGTAAAACATGTGTATATATTTATATACAAATATTATTGGAAATAAATATTATTGAGTTCACTACCTCAAATATTGGTATACATGAGAAACATAAGTTTAAAAGAGGTTAGATAGATGAATGATAAGTCCATAATCCATACTATCATTAAAGGAGGCAAAGAGGTTTGGAGGTTATCCTAAAATCAGAAGCTTGGGTTATGATCAGCCATGCTATTGGACCAAATGATGGAGTTGTTGCTTACTATCATTGAATTTACCAGGCTAGGTGGACAAAAAATATGAATATAAAAAGATGGCATATCTTACTTTCTTATGACTTGGGAAGTCTCTTACAAAGGGAAAATAAGTTTCCAGTAACTCGCATCTTTTTTGTAATAGCAGCATACCACTTCTGAGAAAGGAAGATAAATTAGTTCTTTAGGAACCTGGCGAGAACTTGTCACTGTGCTTTTCCTCAGTACTAACTGCTTTTGATACGTAGAGGATGCATAGGGATGGAAGGTCGATATTTAAGATTACCATTAGGTTATGATAACAATTCTGTAGTAATAATAGTTATATATGTGTATTGGTTTATTGGCAAACTTTTCAACTATTTCTTTTTGTGTGGCACCACTCTGTCTGATAAGCAGGGCAAGTATTGTTACCTACCCACTCTTCATTTTCTAAGTTAGAAAACTAAGCCCAAAGAAGTTGAACATCATAAGGTTCCACAGGTACAGGAGTCAGGATTTGAACACAGATCTCCTTGGTCCAGGTGCGGACCAAACATTTTCAATGTATATTTGCCCATAAATAAGACAATCTAATGGGCTGTTTATTTCTAAAGCATACCTACTATAGTAACAAACCCTCTATAGCAATAAGATCACAACTGCATTTGTCCCTCTAAAGATTAGGTTTGGTTATGTAATCATCACCAAGAGGAAAATTATAATTATCAAAATTTGCAGGTCTAGTCTTAAAGTGGTTATTCAGTTCCTTAAAGCTTCTGTATGATATTGTTGTTTTCTTTTTTGTTTTGTTTTGACCATGCTGCACGACATGTAGGGTCTTCATACTTCAACCAGGGATCGAACTCATGCTCGTTGCAGTGGAAACTCAGAGTCTTAACCACTGAACTGACAGAAAAGTCCCTGCTACTGGTTTTAAGATGGTTTGGATGTTTCGCTTTGTTTCTCTCTGTTTCCTTGTGTTATCCCAGATTTAGTGGAGAAAAGGAAAAAGGACAAATGTGTTAGCAAAATGATATACACTATGCTTTTAGTATTATTTTGCAATTAAGATTTTGAGAGAGTACAACAACAACACGTGTGTCTGTTTGAGTAGAGGACAAGGAACCTCACCCGTGGCCATGCAGAAAGCTCAGCAAGTGTCTCAGGGTCTGGATGTGCTCACAGCAAAAGTGGAAAATGCAGCCCGCAAGCTGGAAGCCATGACCAACTCAAAGCAGAGCATTGCAAAGAAGATTGATGCTGCTCAGGTAGCAATGGTGATTTTCAGGAGGGGTGGGAAATAAAAGACAAAGGGAAATGTTCCATAAATATCCTATATTCCGCCCCCCCGCCCCGCCCCAATTTTCTGTGGGTGGATAATGGGTGTTTCTAAGTGGTAACTGATTCCCAGTGGTAACTGATTCCCAGCAGTTGTCATTGTTAACATGTTTCCTGCTACCGCATAGCTTAAGACTAATGTGTATCTATATTTTGAAATGGAGATCTTAATTTTGAATACTTTAGTTAGTTAAAAATAAGTGTTCTGAGTACCATTCTCCTAGTTCCTGATGGAGATTGCTGCTGCTGCTAAGTCGCTTCAGTCGTGTCTGACTCTGTGCGACCCCATAGATGGCAGCCCACCAGGCTCCCCCATCCCTGGGATTTTCCAGGCAGTATGTTAAACCTGTTCTTCATCTCACAATTCACAACTCTATTTGGTCATAGCAATGTTAAAGGGTTAAAAGTTTTTGATACTACTCTACTGTAGAATGATTTTCAAGTATTTCATGAAGAAAAATGTTTAAGAAACTGAAGAGTTAATAAGGTATGATTAATTCAAAGATAAGATAAAACTCATGAAAATATTTTATCCTGATGAGAATTAAAAAGTCAGTTTTAACAAGATGGATTGATTTGATTTTACCTTAGCAAGAACCAATGTAAAATAATAAGGACTAGCATTATTGCTGATATGCCTTGTGATTACTTTTGAAATATTTCTGATGCCCTTGTTAAGTTGAATAAAATTGATTCATGAGTAAATCACAGTGTGCTTCTTTTCATTTCTGTGTGTGTAGAATTGGCTTGCAGATCCAAATGGTGGACCAGAAGGAGAAGAACAGATTCGAGGGGCTTTGGCTGAAGCTCGGAAAATAGCAGAATTATGTGATGATCCTAAAGAGAGAGATGACATTCTGCGTTCTCTTGGAGAAATATCTGCTCTGACTTCTAAATTAGGAGATCTACGGAGACAGTATGTATTTAATCAGTTAAATGATGCTTTAACTCCTCCCTTCTCCCCCCAAGCACATACATAGTTGAATTTTATAGGTTAAATGCACATATGATGCTCTTCTCCTGTATTCTCATTGATTCTGTGTGACATGATAAGGGCAGATGGTTTTAAATTAATTAATTAATTTAGGATACTAAGAACACCTTTTTTGGGATCTGTTTTTAAATTTCTTAGGACATCCTGCTACACCATATTTGTGACTTTTCTGTTTCCCAGGCATATGAGGAAAATAACTTGTGGCTAGTTGTGAAAAGATAGGGGTGTGTGTGGGGTAGGATTGAGGAGACATAAGAAAATATTTTCTTCCTTCCTAAGCAGTGTATTTTTATGTAGCAATTATAAAATATCCTTAAATATGATATTCTCACCACAGCTTCTTTTGAAGATTTTTTTTTAAAATCAGACAGATAAGGCCTTCTTAGCACCTACTTTGATTATATTGAAAAAGGTGTTGCTTTCTCCTTTTGAAAGATATTTTTCTGTCTTAAAGAAAGCAACTGCATCACATGCTAAAAGGATATTAAGAAAGTGTACAATGGCAAAAGTTAAGAGTTGATTCTCTCTCCCGCCTCAGTCTTCTAGTCACTTCTCCAGGGATAATGATAGTCAAGTATCTTGAGAGATTTAAGATACTTGAATGCTTCACTTCCTGTTTTTCTGTGTTTCATTTAACTTGTATGTTTCAGTTCCTGTTCTCCCATGGGAGAGTGCCTACCTTTTTCCCAAAGAGGTACTTTAGAGTTCTTTCAAATCTTACATTGGCTAAGAGAGCAATATTGGCTAAGAAAGCAAACTCTTGCCTCAGACCATGAAATAGAAATGCGTGAGAGCAGGGTGGACATACTTTAGGCAGGAGGTTGTGGTGATAGAGGGCAGCTTATGTAATAGCTGAGATCTGATTTGGTATCAAGCTCAGTCAGTTGGGGGTCACTGCTTTATACCCCAAATCTTAAATTATGTAGGTGGGAAAATGTGTTACTAGACAATTGTAAAATACAGTGGGGTTCCCAGGGAGTGCTAGTGGTAAAGAACCCACCTATCAATGCATGAGACATAAGAGACGTGGGTTCGATCCCTGGGTCAGGAAGATGCTCTGGAGTATGACAGGGCAACCCACTCTAGTATTCTTGCCTGAAGAATCCCAAGGAGAGAGGGAGCCTGATGGGCTACAGTCCATAGGGTCTCAAAGAGTCAGACATGACTGAGCGACTGAGCACCCCCACACACAAAATACAATATCGACAAATTTAGGCATCTGTTTATTAACATTAGCCTGTTAGTGCAGTCTGCTTACATTTTTACTAGATATAAAAATACACAAGAGTAGGAAACTGTGTTCTCAGGATCTAAACACAAGCCCATAGCAAGCACTCATTAATGTTTCTTAATGAAGAGAGAGTTAATGATGACACTGATAACAGCAGACCTTCATGTTTGGTCACGTGCCATCGTTACTTATAATATCTATTTAATATATTTATTTATATAAAACTTCTTGACAGGGCAGTTACCTTTTTTGTCCAGCTTTACAAAAATGAAGAAAGTATAAAAATTTAGAATCATAAAGGAGCTCTTTAGATGATATTTAAATTAGTCATTCTGTCAGGTATGCTAATCTTTGCAGTTTTATCAGTGAGACAGATACACTTCTCCTGGTTTATTTTTCTATGACCTACTGGACTTGAGCTATAAAATGAGTCATACTCTTGAGGTGGCAGGCTAGAGGGAAGAATCAGTCATCTAATCTATTGTTGACTGAGCTTAGCTTACCGAATGGATGAGCTTGGTTGAGCCACAATGACCAAACTCATATTTAACTATCTTAACTAGGAAAAACAGTCAGAATTTGTAGTATTAATTTCTTATTTAAGGGCCAAATAGATAAATCCCTTTCCTTTCAAGTCAAGTTAATAATAATCATTAGCAATTTATCATTTCATTAGCATTCCTATTATCAGTTAAGTCATCTCAAAGTAAAGAATATCTTGGTGTGATATTTTTTCTCTGCAGAGGAAAAGGAGATTCCCCAGAGGCTCGAGCATTAGCCAAACAGGTGGCCACAGCCCTACAGAACTTACAGACTAAAACAAACAGGGCTGTGGCCAACAGCAGACCTGCCAAAGCAGCTGTTCACCTTGAAGGCAAGATTGAGCAAGCGCAGCGGTGGATTGATAATCCTACTGTGGATGACCGGGGAGTTGGTAAGGCTATTAGTGGACTTAGCCCTCATTAAACTTATTTCAGTGAAGATAAGCAAGTTGTTGCTAGAGATCCTGTGTCATCTGTGATTAGGTACAGAGGGGCTCTTTAGTCACTGGTGAGTAAGTCATTCCACAGTAGGACTCCATCTCTAAATGTAGTCGGTAGTATTTCTTTGATTTAATCAAAAGTATTAGCAAATAAATGATTTTGTTGCAGGCAAATAGAAAAGTCCTCAGGTTGCAATTGAAACTTTGAGCTAATTATTTCCAGTTTATGTATACTTTCATTCTATTATATTTCTTTGTGTTATTACAGTCCTTAGAAATTTGACAGTTAAATATAATTCTTAAAACTAAATAAAAGGTACTTAACTACCAACATTATTTTCAGTTGTGAAGTCTCCTGCATCACACAATCACCTGTAGAACTGATAACCTAAAATTTTGATTTTTGAGAGATTTTAGGAATGGAACTATAAGAATTTAGGTCATATTATGATAGCAAGCCTGTTGAAGCTGAAAGATATTTATTTTGTTTGCTGCATTCATTGGAAAAATTTTAATTATTTTAATTAATCCAATGTTGGCTAATCAGGCAGATGTATAATTTACTGGTGGAGGAATAACTTGGTATAAATTTTCTGAATGCCAATTTGGAATTATTGTATGCCAAGAGCTTTAAAAAGAAGTTCATACCCATTGACTCAGCAATTTGAGTTATAGGAATTTATTCTAAGAAATAATTAGCGATATTTCTAAGGAGTTATAAGAATGTATATAAACAACACAAAATATTTAATAAGTAAATTGCCAACAATTAGGTTCATATGATAAAATATTGCATAAGTTTCAGATCATGATTTTTGAATAATATTTAATGATGTAGAAAATGCTCATGTTAAATAAAAAGAAGCACAGGATAAAAGTTAATGTATAGTTTATCCCAGATTTATAAAAGAGAAATGTATGTATGTATGTATATAGAGGAGCATGCAATGCATTAAAAAACTGGAAGGAAATGTTCAAATATATTAGTCTCTGAGAGACGGGATTATGGGTGGTTTATATTTTTACATTTTTATATTTCTCAAATGTTTTGTCTTTTTAATGGGGGGGGACACACCACTAAATGTTACTATTAAAAAAGAAATCCTTACCAGAATGGCACAGTGATTGGCCTCTCCATATCCATGTGAGTGTCAGTGTTTTCCCTCCTGGTACAGGTCAGGCTGCCATCCGAGGGCTTGTGGCCGAAGGGCATCGTCTGGCTAATGTCATGATGGGGCCTTATCGCCAGGATCTTCTTGCAAAGTGTGACCGAGTGGACCAGCTGACAGCCCAGCTGGCTGACCTGGCTGCCAGAGGGGAAGGGGAGAGCCCTCAGGCGAGAGCTCTTGCATCTCAGCTCCAAGACTCCTTAAAGGTAGAGCTCGGGAGCATGTATCATCACATTTCTTATGCTTAACTATAATTGAAAAACTAGGGAGGGAGAGAGTTTTTAAAATACGTAATTTCCTGAGTCTAGGGAAAGTGAAAAAGATGTGATTAGGAATATAAGAAAATCCAGAGTTTATTAGGAAAAATCTTATCAGTGTGTGATAGCAATTAAAATTGTGTTTCCCAAGAAATACAAGAGCTCTTTCATATCTGCTCTACCACGTATCACTTACACTTGTTTAGTAAGCCAGCTTTTTTCTTAAAATGGACTCCTTTTTAAACTTAAATTTATTTAAAAGAAAAGTTTATAATAATTTTGAAGTCAGGAGCTTGAGCTAGTTATATTTTTTCTAATAATCTGTAAAAGAAACAATTATTATAATAAAAACATTTTTCTGTATAACACCTAAAATCTTCTTAGATATCACCAGCCAGTGCATGCCATCCACTTTGAGAAACAGTGGAGGGGACTGAAACTTCTTTGAGTTTAAATCTATTCTAAGACTTGGATTGGAACTTCCCTGGTGGTCCAGTGGTTAACACTCCACACTTACACTGCAAGGGTCATGGGTTCAATCCCTCATCCCCCTGGTCAGAGAAGTTCCATGTGCCTTATGGTGCAACTAAAAAGCAAACAAAGAAAAACCTTAGGTTGGACTAAATGTGAATTATAAAAGGAATTTTTTTTTCATGACTTCTGAGAATTCTCTTCTTTAGATCCATGTTAGAAAGTGGATACATATATTGGTTATTGAGTTTTTCTTGAAATTTATTTGAAATATCATGTATCCAAAAAAATCCATTATTGATTTCTTTCCTCTAAATATAAGAAATTACTTAGAAATTTGGCACTGTATCCACAGTATCTTACAGTTACTGAGATCATGTCAGGCCCCTCCAGCACTGGGACTCGTGAGGGATTATCTCATCTCGTGGTCTTCTTTGGGCTCAATCCTGTGATTCTTAGTATTATTTCTTAGAGGCCATCAAGAAATGAAATAAGATTTCTTGTTTGGGTGAAACAGTCTCTAGGGCAATGTGGGTTATGTCCTTAATTGCTTAGAGGGCAAGATTCACTTCTTATACCTGTTTTATGCTAGCTCAGTGCTTTGTACACGGTTGATACTCACAGTTGGTAACATTGAAAGAAACAGTGAAGGAATGAATGGGAAGAGAGGACAGTGGCAGATGTGCTTTTGGATATTTATGGAAAATTTCATTTGTAAACAATGTTTTTAAGGATCTGAAAGCCCGGATGCAGGAGGCCATGACTCAGGAGGTGTCAGATGTTTTCAGTGATACCACGACTCCCATCAAGCTGTTGGCAGTGGCAGCCACTGCTCCTCCTGATGCACCCAACAGGGAAGAGGTAGGTGTCCGAGGTCTTTCATTTCTTCTCTTGGCTATCCGTGTGTGTGTGTGTGTGTGTGTGTGTGTGTGTGTGTGTGTGCGTGCATGCATGTGTGAAGGTAAAATGTGACTACAGTGTACACTGGGGTGGTTGGGAAATTGTGGATGAAGAGTAGAAGAGGGAAGGAAGGCCTTGCCACTTGTATTTCAGTCACCACGTGTTTCAGCTAGGAATTGCTTCAGGACATGTCTTCCCTTGCAAGTAGTGGAAGACCTGACCATCAGAGATGAAAACAATGGGTTTTATTTTTATCACATAACAAGAAACAGGGAGCTAGGTAACCTTGGCATTGATTCAGCAGCTTGGCACCTTGAAAGCTGGCATCTCTGTGATTTTCATGATCTTTCCTGATAGAGATGGCTGATGCAGCCCTGGGCATTATGTTCAAGGCAGTAAGAAATGAGGAATGGGGACACCCCCAGTCATAACCGCCATAACAGTTCCTCTAGTCATAACTGTCCCTTCAGTGTGTCCTTAGGACACTTTATTCTTGACACTGGAGTCAGGACACTTCTTTTAAGTCATTTGATGTCATTCTTTTACTCAAACCCTTCAGATTACTCCTCTCTGTCCCAGAGTGAAGCCAAAGTCCTTACAGTGAACAATAAGGCCAGTGATGTGCTGGTAGACCAGCTCTCGAGGAGAAAACAAAACAAAAAACAAAAGACTCTGATTTATACAGTTTGTTGACTTTCATGATGTAAATACTCCCACGATGACTGGTTCAATGTGAAGTCACTGTAAGCAGAATTGGGAAGAGATGGGCACTTCTGGCTCTTATGAGTTTGTGTGAGTTGATACCAGCATCTTTGTCACACCACTGCATCTGAGATGGTACCCCATCTACTTCGCTGACCTCATCTGGTACCTCTCATGCCTCTCATGCTCCTCTCTCTGCATTGACCTTCTTGTGTTGTATTCCCAGTATTCCTTGTTTGTGTTTATAAGTCTAATCTTGAAGACCTTGCTCTTGTCTTCTCTGGTCCTCCCACAGATAACTGCAAATACTGTTCACTGACTTTCTTCAGCTGTCTACTGAAACATCACTTTGGGGTCACCACCTAAGAGAGCAACCTCAGCCCAAGGAATTTCCTTATCTCCACATCCTGTTTCTCCTTTGTGTTTATCAACACTTGCATATTTACCTCATTTTTCTTTGTATGTTTCCCTCATGTTAGCATGAAAGCTCCATGTGGGCAGGGATTTTGTTTTGTCATTACTTTATTCCCATTTCTTGGCACAATTCTTGGCACATCATTGGCGCTGAATAAATGAAAGTAAACACTCCCAGAAATCCTCCAGGAGACTTTTGTGTATGCCTCATTGACTGGAACTCTGTCACAAGGCTACCTGACTGCACAGGAATCTAGGAAAGCAAGTGTTTGGTTTTCTAGACTCTGTCGTCCTGGCAGTGAAGGAGAAGTTGGGTCAGGCACCCAAGGCAGTGTAGAACAGGTGGGCAGAGGTTTGTGTTACTCTTATTTGCCTAATGACCCCCATTTTCATTCTGTGGCCTTGATTCCTGGGCAGTTCAGCTCATAGTCCACTTAGGCTGGGGTAATTTGCTATTTTTTCATCCAGACATCTCTCGGTGTCGTATGAGTAGGCAAACTCTGTTGGTAATCTCTACCTAGATACTGCTGGGTACCACAGCATGTATTGTCCTGTTTTTCTCCTATTGGAAATTTGTGAGTTGCCACTGATTCTTCCCTTCATCAATAAAGTAAGACAGGCTAATTTGATCTTACAAATATGTCTTGAATTCTAATTTCTATTCAGCTGTAATTCTGATCCTTGTCCCTTGCATGTGACTATGGAATTGTGACTGGTCTTTGAATCGGTCACTAAGGCACACATAAAATTAAAGGTCTGAGCCTGATATTTTCCTGCTTAAACCTTTCAGTGGTCCTTCTTTTTCGCATAGGAGAAAGCCAGGGCTCTATGATCTGGCTTCTAATACTCTCCTTACCCCTGTTTCGCACAAAGCCCTGCTTCTCAGTTCATGTCCCTGCAGTAAATACCTCTTTGCTTATTGTTTCCTGCCTACTCTGTCCTTTCTTTTCTCCATGTCTTTGTTCTCTCTGTCTCTCTACCTAATTATCTTCCCCATCATCTCTTTTGGCTAATTTCTATTTATCCTTTATTCTAGTATCCTTTTCTTCTTGGATAGGTAATGTGCCTTTTTCCTCAAAGTATCAATGCTTAAATTTATTATTGCAGATAGCACACAACTATTGTAGGCATCTGTTTATGGGCCTTTTAAACCCTGCTAGGATGTGAGCTCCTTGAGATGCAGAAATAATGTCTTACTCATCTTTGTATCTTCAGCAGCTGTTCCAGAGCCTGGCACATAGTAAGTGCTCAGTAAATTTTGGTTGCATGTCAAGAAAAGCAAGCAGTAGATTAAGTCAGAGGGAGCAGCGGACATGGTCTGGGATTGAGGTGGTTGACAAAGTCAGCAAAAGCCTTGTATATTCAGAGTAGGGAGACCAGACAAGGAAAGAAACAAGGCTGGAGGCCAGGAGAAGAGGACCAGGAGATCAGAGATTTAGGAAGAGATTCTGAGCATTAAATGGCAAGAACCCATTAATGGCTGAATCCAAAGAAGAGGCCAGGATGGAGAAGAGACTTGAGTCTGGTAAACATAGAACCCTGGCAATGAGGAGTCTGTTTTGGGCCAAGAGACCTTTAGAGAGTGTCTGCTAGGAGGCAGAACTTGATTCCAAGTACAGGCAGGTAGATCTTCTGGAGGAGGTAAAGAGGAGGGTAGATTCTGCTAGGCAGTCCTGACGTGCTCTGTGTATAAGTGTCACCCAGGACTGCTGCTGAGTTCAGTCCTCATAATGTTATTCACACAGATGACAGAGGAACTTCTGTCCTCTAAGTTCAGTTGTCCCCTTCGAGGTATGCAACTTTGAATAATACCCATGCTGAAGCAGATGTGTGAACTGAATGAACAATTCAGTAGATAGTTTTGCTTTGGGGTGATGGAAATCAGCCGAATTTCCCTTGTGTCAGGCCTGGGTGTGAGCACCAGCTATCGTTTTTCCTACGGAGGTCAGGGGCAGAACTTTTACAACATTAATGGTAATGGGATATGTGAGCTGCCCTGAGGAGGTGGGGGCTCTGTTTAGGACTCCGTGGATAGTCTTGGCCTTTAACGCATTCAGTCACCAACCTGGAGTAGGTTTTTCTGACCTCTTCAAACTGGAGGATAAGCCTTTGGGAAAGGGGGATTAAGTCTTTGGATGCTGTGAACTTCTTGTAGACCACACAGCTCTGTATGTCTTGTTTGCACCTGGTAAGCATTAGTTGAACTGAAATTCAAGGGTGTGTGTGCACTTGTCTGCATACATGTGGTGCTAATGACCAAATTTCTGAGGAGATATGGCAAGGCCAGGACTCAATGTGTGACTGTTGTCTTATTAGCTGGGGTTTGATGTCATCTCTTGAAGTCTTTGCTCAAGCAGTTGCTGCCTCTACTTATAAAGAGAGACTTTTCCCTTAGGCTGTCTGACCTGTTTTATTGAAATAAAATTACTTAATATCTTTGTTTTTTTCCTCAAGGTATTTGATGAGAGGGCAGCTAACTTTGAAAATCATTCAGGAAGGCTTGGGGCCACAGCAGAGAAGGCGGCTGCTGTTGGAACTGCTAATAAATCAACAGTGGAAGGCATTCAGGCCTCAGTGAAGACAGCCCGAGAACTCACACCCCAGGTGAGTTTCACTCCCTTTTATGATGTAAGTTCACACCATAGTGAGTAAAGGAGGTTAACCACAGAACAGTTTCTATACATTTTTGAACACTTATTATTATAAAATATCATGAAAAAACCCACATTTACCCTTAGTGTCTATAAAATCATTTTTATATTGTTTGAATTTTTTTACAATGATATGATTAGTTTTGAAAGTAGAAGAAACTAGTAAAGTAACTCCCTCCTATGCAGAATTAAAGAAAAATTTGATGAGCGGTTAGTTGACTTTAATTTTAGAGTTTACGCCTTTCTGCACATCTCTTTGATGGTATTTAAACATTTTTAGCTGTGTTTATACTTAGTTTTCTTTTTTCTTTAATTATATAACCAAGATATAGCGGACTGTGAACAGAATATTGGAAGAGCGGGAACAAAAAGAAAACAAATTGGATAGGAATTAAAGTTCTAGTACATGATAGACATTCTTTAAAAAAAATCAGTTCAATGTCATTTAGTGTGATGTTTGTGCATTTTTTTTCTTTCAATCGAATTATAGAAAATTTATTATTTTTTCACTTATTTACTCAGCATATATTTCTTAAATGCCTGTGATACATTAGAAACTGTCTTGGCTTTACAGATTTGTGATACTAGATTTGGTAGGAGCATGTAAGCAGAGACAGGGGACATTTAGCATGTCCCTTCATTGTTCAGCTTTTATCCATGTGGCATGTTAATAAGTTAGATTTTCTTGAAAAATCATACTTGTCTAACTTTTTAAAAAACATGTCCGTAAAACATGAGTGTATCTAACTTTCCTGAAAATGCTCTATAAAACATGAAGAATAAAGTATAGAATTTCTGTATAAAACTGAGATTCCTAAAAAACAGAAACACAGCAGTAGGCTTAACACACTAACTATAGAAAAAATCAGGACTTTGGAGACAGATCTGGACTTGAATCCTTTTCTCATATGTAAACCGGAGGTAACTCTTTCCTAGCAGATTGCTTTGAAAATATTTATATGTTATACAGCCTATAACTTATCAAATACTCAGTAAATGTTAATTCCTTCCCCTAGAGCTATAACTGACTAGCTAAGAGCTCTTGAGCAAGTGACTTCAGTTTTCTGTGTCTTGGTTTTTGCAGCTGTGAAACGGAGAACTAACCTGTCTCTCTCACAGGCTTATTGTGAGGATTCAGCCTGATAATGGATGTGAAAGTACTTTGTTAACTATAGACAGTTGTTTTCAGTAAATATTCATAAATCTGTTAAATAGTATCTTTTTAAATGGTGCTTTTTAAGATGGAAGGACATGGAGGGCTTAAGTATTTGTCTGTTTTGTGTATGTTTGGAAGTATCAAGCAAACACTCCTTTACTTTGTTACTTTACTAGCTGAGCTGCTTATCAGACCAAAACTAAAGTGTTTGGCCTTAAAGGAGACTCGCTGACTTTTGGCCTTACAGTGCCACCTGCAGGTGAAGAGGGGGAAGCTTCACTCAAGGCTTATATTTGAGTGGGAAGGTGCTCTTGGTGTTTCAAGGTTGTTTTGTCATTCCCAGGTGGTCTCAGCCGCTCGCATCTTACTTAGGAATCCTGGAAATCAAGCTGCTTATGAACATTTTGAGACCATGAAGAACCAGTGGATTGACAATGTTGAAAAAATGACAGGTAGAGTTGTGTGCAAAAATCTTGCTGTCTAATCCATGAGAAACAAGTTCTGAGAAACTCGAGCAGGACTGGTTATGTTACTAAGCTGTAATTGGATAAAGGGACCGTCACGTGCCTGACAGTGTACTTGGCCCTGATTAAGGCCTCTGAGCAGCGGCGGCTTCTCATTCAAGCCTTGCAACTTTGTCCAAAGAGAGACTCTTTGAGCCCCTTTGATTTTAATGCCGCCCTCCCAGTGTGATGTTTATTGTTACAGCTCCTATCTTCTCTGAATAGTGTCTTTTCTCTTTCTGAGCTGGGGTTTGGTTTCAGAGGCTGAGAGGCAGTGTTTGTGGATACAGTAAGTGTCCCTGTCATTTTCAACGAGTTCACATTTCAAGGAACCACAATAGCTACCATTTAATACAACTTGTCTCAGAATTTCCTCCAACTTATCGACTACGTTGTTTTTTTTTAAAAGGAGACACCAACAACCAACAGACCTGTGTCTGTGCAGTTGAAGTGGCATTTCTGAATCTTCTTCATTCTCCGTGGAGGGAGGGATGGGAGAGGAAGAGATGAGGGAAGTAGGCGCTTCAGCTTCCCTGCACAACCTGCTGGGACAGGGGTCCATTGCAGCCAGTGACGAAAGTGGAGCTCCTTGGGCATATGAAGACAGGTAACAGAAACAAGAAACAGGCTGTTAAGGTTACCGGAATCCACCTCGTGGCTCATCTTGGGCACTACCAGCTGCCAACAAGCAACAGATGGCTGGGGAGTGAGACGGGAGGAGAAAGCATTCTTAACAGATAATGTGGTGCTGATGCAGCGAAGGTTTCAGACACAATCCTGGTTTCCTCCTGATGTGAATGCGTTACTGGGTGTCTGTGGTAGATACAAGAAGCCTGGGACCACGGTTGGTACAAATGCTCTGAATCTGTTTGGCCTCCTGGGCTACATTCTCACTCCCCACCCCCCACCCACCCTCCAGTGGTGCTTTTGATTGTGTAAGAAGGACTTTGAGCTGAAGGCGAGAATTAGGAGTGTTGTACTTTCACATGAGTGGGCATCAGGGTTTGGGAGTCTCTATTCTAAAATAGAAACTAAATTCCATTTCTGTTCTCCGGACAGGGCTGGTGGACGAAGCCATTGACACTAAATCTCTGTTGGATGCTTCTGAAGAAGCAATTAAAAAGACCTGGACAAGTGTAAAGTTGCCATGGCCAACATTCAGCCTCAGATGCTGGTCGCTGGGGCAACCAGCATTGCTCGTCGGGCCAACCGGATCCTGCTGGTGGCTAAGAGGGAGGTGGAGAACTCTGAGGATCCCAAATTCCGTGAGGCCGTGAAAGCTGCCTCTGATGAACTGAGCAAAACCATCTCCCCAATGGTGGTGGATGCAAAGGCTGTGGCAGGAAACATTTCTGACCCTGGTAAGCAATGCATGGTGTGGTTCACCTCACCTGAGAGGTTAATTCAGGCAGCTGACAGGGAGGGAAAAGAAGATGCACCCCAAAACCCCCACATACAAAGTCTTGGAGGAAAAACTACAGCCTGCTAGTTTGAGAATGCTAGATTAATCCTCTTCTGTTCAAAATATGTTGGACAGAATATTTCCTGCTTGTATTGGCAGGGTTATTGTAAGTTATTTTCTCTGAAGCAACTTCTCTGCACTTTCTTCATGTAGTCTGACTAAATAGCTCCTTCTCCTGTTGAATCATTATTTCGGCATTTCTCAAAAGATGTATAATAACCAATTTATCAACCACTTAACTTATGTCACTTGCATAACTTCTGCTTTTCTTAAAATGCTTTTTTTTTAAAGACAACATTGTTTATTTCTGTCAAATTTGGAGGACCTGAGTTGACCTGTGGGTCTCCTCGGTGATTATCTTGATCCTACAGCGAAGAATTTGGGTTTTTCTTTAGCTGAATTTTGGTCATGCTTTCATTGCTGCTGAAGATGTTTCACTCCTTTCTGGTAGGAAACATCTGAATTCCTTCCTTCTGTGAACCTCCAGTGATTCTAGCCTCTGAGTAGGATCCACTCAGTGTGAGAGAGTGGGAGGAAGGGGCTGCCCTCTTCATCCCTAGCCCAGGCAAAGTCTACCTTGTTTTCTCAACCCACCATCACTAAAGACGTGCTCAGTTTCCTAATTGGAGTTTCTAATAGTTCGAGTGGCTTCCCAGGTGACTCAGTGGTAAAGAATCTGCCTGCCAATACAGGAAACATGGGTTCAATCCCTGGGTTGGGAAGATCCTCTGGAGAAGGGAATGGCACACCGCCCCAGTATTCTTGCCTGTGAAATCCCATGGACAGAGGAGCCTGGCGCGCTACCGTCCACAAGGTTGCAAAGAGTTGGACACAACCTAGTGACTAAACAACAACAACAGTTTGAGTAAATTCTTTAATTCTAGGTGACCGGATACAGTAGCAGCAGCTCAGTGTAGGGGTTAATATGCTGAATGCCAAGTGGAGCAAAGGATTAGGTAGGGAGAAAGGTGAGAAGTACTTCAGGGAAAGTCTGCCCCATCTGAAAGTGACATCTCCCCTGTTCTGAGTGGGGCATGCTTATCTCTTGACTGCTTTATCATGAGAGGTGATGAGCACCACCTGATTCCAAAGTGTTCCTGTCCAGGAATGTCCCGCGTGCTTGTCAGCTGTCCAGGCAAGAAGGTCCCCTGAGCACTACAGGGAACGGCTGGTTTGTGCTGCTTCTGACTCTTTGCAGGACTCAGGGCATCTGCCTCGGTCTTACCTCCCTTCCCTTTCAGTCACTGCCTGTGCCACTTAACTGGCAGCTTCACACTCAGCTTTTGTTACTGGAAACCAGTTCTTCTGCTGGACAGAGAGTGCTCCAGGGTACTGACCTACCCAACTGAAAGTGAGGGTGTCTGTGTTTAGGACTGCAAAAGAGCTTCTTGGACTCAGGATACCGGATCCTAGGAGCTGTGGCCAAGGTCAGAGAAGCCTTCCAACCACAGGAGCCTGACTTCCCACCTCCTCCACCAGACCTTGAACAGCTCCGAGTAAGTAGATCCAGATACATGGGGAGAACTGAGCAGCAGGGTGTTGGGACTGTGGTGGCAGAGAGGTAGTCTGCTCTGGAGCCTCTGTCACTAAGTAGTTTTGTTTTATTTTACTTGAATCTCAAAGGCACAACTCAGCTTTCATTCTTGAATCTAGGGGAGTCCTGACCCAGTGCTTATGCATTGGGTGTGCTGGGTAAGTGGAGAGTCTGTGATGTTGGTCTGCTTTGATGGGGAGTGACTGGAGCAGAGGAGCTGGCTATGGTCAGTGTGAATGTGATGAGTGATGAGTTAGTGGGGTGGATTGGTGAGGAGTGGGAAAATAGCCGTATTGGAAATAGCTTGTCCTTAGGAATAGCTTATCAAGGCAGTAATTTGATTTAATGTCCTGATTTACTTTCCCATATTTAATGTCCCAAATTTGCTTTCCCATATTTAAGTTTCTGAATTTGTTGAGGACAAATTTGGGTGATTGTGCCCGTAGCTAGTGACCAATGCTTCCCTAGCCATCAACACTTCTTTTTTGATATGATTCGATTCTTTCCATCTGATGGACTGTGGGTGGGTGGTTAGAGTCAGGAGATGGCTCTTCTGGGGAATGGATTCTTGTGGGATCAACAGAGTCCTGAGATTTGGAATCAAGAACTTAGAAGTCATTTGGTCTAGATACCCCTCATTGGTAAATGAGGAACCCAAGGCCCTGGGAGAAGTTCCATGCTTATGCAACTGCCCCTCAACTCTGGTCCGAAGTTAAGACCAGAGCTTAGATCTTCTTTGAGGATCTTTGGCTCAATTTTGCCATGCATGCCTCCCTGGGATATGTCCAAAACAGTAGCTGCTAGTATTTTGTGAAGAAAAAAGGAGGGAAATATGCTTCTGCTGAGATTGAAGCAGGTGGTCCTCATGCTCAGTGTGGATGATTGTGAATGTAGGTGACTTTTCTGGGGATGCTTTTTTAACTAAAAAAAAAAAAACTTGTTTATTTTAAATTGAAGAATAATTGCTCTACAATATTGTTTTGGTTTCTGTCATACATCAACATGAATAAGCCATAGGTATACATATATCCCCTCCGTCTTGAACTTCCTTCTTACCTCCCACCCCATCCCACCCCTCTAGGTTTTCACAGAGCCCCAGTTTCAGTTCTCTGAGTCATACAGCAAATTTCCATGGCTATCTACTTTACATATGGTAGTATATATTTCCATGCGACTCTCTCCATTCATCCCATGTCCACACATCCTGACCTCCCCATGTCCACAGTCTGTTCTCTGTGTCTGCATCTCCACTGCTGCCTTATAAAGAGATTCATCAGTACCAACTTCCTAGATGCCATATATATGTGTTAATATATGATATTTTTATTTCTGATTTACTTCACTCTGTGTGATAATGCTCTAGGTTCATCCACCTTATTAGAACTGACTCAAATGTGTTCCTTTTTATGGCTGAGTAATATTCCATTGTATATGTACCACAGCTTCTTTATCCATTCATCTGTCGATGGACACCTAAGTTGCTTCTATGTCCCAGCTATTGTAAATAGTGTTGCAGTGAACATTTGGGAACATGTGTCTTTTTCAATTATGGTTTTCTCAGGGAATTTGCTGGGGATGCTTTTTAGAGGAAAGGAAAGAATTCTAGTGGAGTAGTTCCTAGGACTTTACTTATAACCTAGCAATTCTTTCTTAGCTGACAGATGAGCTTGCTCCTCCCAAACCACCTCTGCCTGAGGGTGAGGTCCCTCCACCCAGGCCCCCACCACCAGAGGAGAAGGATGAAGAGTTCCCTGAGCAGAAAGCCGGGAGGTGATTAACCAGCCAATGATGATGGCTGCCAGGCAGCTCCATGATGAAGCTCGCAAGTGGTCCAGCAAGGTAAGTAGTGAAGCTCTTCCTGTTGAGAAAGGATGAAGAGCTAGACACACAGCCCAGGAAGAGTCTCTTTGGAAAATCACCCTCTCTGCTTTGATTTGTGTTGTTGCCAGCAGCAGGATCCTCTTCTTTCTTGTGATTTAGTGAGATGTTTCTGGTACTTGGTGGTTTCTCCTTCTAGCAGCTCAAGTGAGAGCTAGGACACTTGTTTGAGACGAAGGTTCCTTTCCTCTTTCTTCTGGAGTATCAGCTCCCCTGATGGTGGAGATTTAGTCTCTAAGAAATTTATCTTCTTTCTTGGGGGTCACTGAATGTTTTTAGATGCTCTCTTGGTAATTATCACAGTCCAAACATGGCACAGTCTTCTGTGGGCTCTGCTATAGCTATATGAAATATTTTCATTTTCCTTCTCTTTTCTCATAGAAGCAGATATTTGGTATCTTAAAAGCTTTGTCCTTTGTCCTGTTATCAGAATCATCTTATCCTTCAATTCAAGGCAGCTTCAGGGTAACTCCAGCAGATCTGGAAATGTAACTGTTAACGTGGTTGGTGAAAGTGTGGAAGCTATAGCAGTCAGCCCCGTGGAGAACTTCTGCCTGCGTGCGTGTGCATGCTCAGTTGTGTCTGACTCTTTGCAGTCCCATGGACTGTAGCTTGCCAGGCTCCTCTGCCCTTTGAGTTTTCCAGGTGAGAATACTGGAGTGGGTTGCTATTTTCTCTTCCAGGGGATCTTCTCCACCCAGGGATCAAGCCTGTATCTCTTGTGTCTCCTGCATTAGCAGGTGGATTCTTCACCACTGAGTCACTTGGGAAGCCCCTGTTTGGCTCTAAATGATGAAAAGTGAGTGGTAGCCTTTCTAGATAAGAGTTAAATTTATTTGTTAGTTTTAAGTCAGTTGTGTTTCTACTATGACCCTACATCTTTATGCCCAACATCTATTTTCCTCTTTTCTTTTTACACTCTCTGTCATCTCAAGCTCTTGTATTGAATGTAGTTCCCAAGGGACCTCCTGCACATGCAAATGATCTTGGGTTGTTTTCAGGCTGGGAATTTGACCTTGGTTTTTTTAACTCTGTATTTTTCTGAACTGTTAGCTGTGAGTCCAGCTTCAGTGAAGGAATGGTGACCTTGCTGGTGTTGGACCTGACCTGTGGACCTACTTACAATCATGTCTCTCCAACTGGGGCATGCATACCCCTGGGACTGTTAGCAGAGTCCCAGTGCATGTGAGGAGTTGAGTGAGGGTGACACTGAAGGTTGGTTTTACTTAAAGATTTTAAAGAAAATTTATTTATTTATTTGGCCATACGTCATGGCCTGTGAGCTCTTAGTTCCCTGACCAGGGATCGAACCCAGTCCCCAACAGTGAAAGTGCTGGGTCCTAACCACTGGAGCGCAAGGGAATTTCCTAAAGAAAATTTAAATTTCATTACAATAAACCCAAATGCATTGTTCAGAGGAACACAAAATATACATGCATTGTAAAGATAAACATAAAACTTGAGGGGTGGACAGCATTTGGCCTAGATGTTTTATCCTACTCTGCTATTTGTCACCAGAAATCCTTAAATCTGACTGTATCTGGTCGTTTGCCTCTGGGGCTTGCTGACTTCAAGCTGTGTGAAGTCAGTAGTTACTTGAACCATGTGTGTTTAGGGAGGTGGGGAGTGGGCTGTGTTTGTGTTTCTATCAGTCTGTCTTTGTACACTTTGGGACTCTGAACCCCACCCAGAAGGGAGTGGGCTGGCCTTACCTCTCAGGGATGGGGATGAGTCCTGGTTGAGACAGTTTAGGTGAAAGGATTTAGAAGGTACCTACACAACTTGTTGGTGCTGAGTCCTCCAAGTTAATAGTCATTTTTTGGAGGCAGGCTTCCTGTGCGGATTAAGATTTTTAGGAGTTGTAGCAACCTCAAATAAAATTTGACACAAATTCTTACTTTCTTTTGGTTAGAAATGTTTGTAATCTGAGATTACATACCCTGAGATGTTTGATAAAAACAACCCATGTTTGCCATTCTTTCTTTATTTATTTTTTGCCATTCTTTATATCAGTGGTTTGGCTTCACTGGGGGCAGTTCCTTTCATTTTCTTTCTCCCTCAACCTATTTTTAGCATCTGATCTCCCTGCTTCCTCCCTGGGCTTTCAGAATCCCATCCCTGGTATTAAATTAATTGCCTCCCCCAACACACACAGGTCCCATTCTCTCATGGGCATTAACTTAGAGCTCCTCTGAACTCAGCCTTGGTCAGTTGACAGCTCCATGTGTCAATTAACTGTGAACTGTGTAAACTGAGTTTGGGCTGAGAGCAATTGGAGAGATTTAGGTTGGTGGGCTGCCGTCTGTGGGGTTGCACAGTTGGACACAACTGAAGCGACTTAGCAGCAGTAGCAGCAGGTTGTACCCAAAGAATAGCCTGCTGGGGCAGAATTAGTGAGAGATGCAAAGTGAGATTGTGAAGCGTTGTCTCTGAGGATCTCAGATAGGGACAGCTGCTCTGAAGTATGTTTTCCCTAAGGCGGATGCTGGGTGAGGTGTCTTCCCGAGGCTCCTAGATGGGTGACTGTGGGGTATTTGATAAGCCCTCTTCACTTAGCGTTGTGTTTTCCTTTCCTCTTTTCTGATTTGATATCTGTTGCTTCCAGTTTATCATTTTAGATTCTGGGACTCTTAACCCCAGCAAGAAAAATAAAATTTGTTCTGGCAGAGCTGACCCAAGACACCTCCTGTGTCCAGGAAACTGCAGGACAGTGTCCATATGAGCCAGCAGGTTTTTCACTTTGTTCTCTTCAAAGCATCTTGTGTGGCCGCATTTACTTTTCCCCTCTGAATTCCTTTTAAAGTTAATAGGTTACTGTTAATTGTTTGTTTGGCTTCTAAAAAATGTTCTGACCTGAGAATTACTCTTTGGTAGTAAGTGTATTAAAAAGGAATGCCACTTTCTTTGTATAAATATGTCTCTGGAAACCTTTGCTACTGGAGTAAGCAAGCCTCTTTCCCTTGCTACGAGCAGATTGGTGCCGGAGGCTGAGAATTCCCTTTTGCGGAGCTTGGCTCATCTGACTCCTGGAGGGAATCCGTTTTCTTTCCCATCCTAGGCCAGCTTGGGTTACTAAACCAGCTGAAGCTCAGTTTCCCAAGCCCTACTGCTCTTACTAACACTGTCCTGTTTCTCATCCTTCCTGCCATCGACCAAGCCGGGTAACCCAGCCGCTAAGGTGGGTATAAGTGTTGTAGCTGAGGCAGAGGCGGCTGATGCTGTTGGG
The DNA here is from genome assembly GCA_917880005.1 of Nanger dama. Classification (NCBI taxonomy): domain Eukaryota; kingdom Metazoa; phylum Chordata; class Mammalia; order Artiodactyla; family Bovidae; genus Nanger; species Nanger dama. The sequence continues at coordinate 15,715,266 of CAKJTW010000028.1, read as the reverse complement.
TTCCCTGTCCCCCTGACATGGAAGACGATTACGAACCTGAGCTGCTGTTAATGCCATCCAATCAGCCGGTCAACCAGCCCATTCTGGCCGCGGCTCAGTCATTGCATCGGGAAGCTACCAAGTGGTCTAGTAAGGTACTGATGAGCGCCCCCCAGTGGGGCTGCTCCCTATGCATCCGGCCATGTGCAGCCTTGACACATTGCATCACTCATGATCTGTGCGGGTCCTGTGAGTCTGGGCCGGGCGGGCGTCTGTCTGTTTGCACCTTGTTGTTAGGACTGGCTTCACAAGTTTCATAGGTCTGCTAATGCCAGATTAATTGGATTGCATTCATGTTTGGGGGTTAGAGAGAGATGGGGTCACTTTTTGAAAGGATTCCTTTTCTTACTGACCTTGTGGCCGACATTGGAACCTTAAACCCCTTGGGAAGCTGTGGATGCGTCTCTCAATGACTTTCAGGTCAGGAACCACTGTAGACCATTAAGAGGTCATCCGGCCTGATCACTGGGCTTTGCCTGCCCCCCACCCCCAGCTTCTCTCCACTGACCTCTCACTGGCAGAGTTGGCTCTGGCAGAGTTGATCAGGGTGAGAAGCAGCTTTACATGGCAGGGTTTCTGGGGAGGACTGCTTGCTGTCCTGCACTTGGCTGTGTGGCAGATGCTGGCCTTATTGGGTACATACAGGGAAGGGAGCTTCACTGACTGCTTGATCAGGGGTTTCAGTGGGCCAGGGTGTGGGAGTGGGGGAAGAGAGAGGTCCCAAGGCAGGACAGGAACCAACAGAGCTCTGGCCTTAGGGAGCAGAGGATGGGGATCATTACATTTTCCCCTTTGAAGGTGGCATGCTGAAAGAAGAAAGGTTCTGAGGAGTGATGGGTGATAACTAACCCTGGCACAACACTATCCTCTAACCAAGGTCATGAAATCCTGGGATGATCCCAGGTCTGCAGTGGAAGAGGTGGGCCTAGCCAACCTTGTCTAACATACTCCTATTCTCATGAGTTCTTCCTGTAACTGTGTTCTCTCTGGCCGCTGACTGTCTGGGAGGTTACACACCCTCTTGTGTAAATGATCAGCCACTTCATGGTGCCTGTGGATGCCGCTCACAGAGCACCCTGCTGTGGCATGGTTTGTGTATGCCTCACTGCATTGTCTAGAAATTGGAAAGCATGAGGGGAAAAATGCGTAGGGCCTGGCCTTTTAGGTAGTTTTGAACACTGCATTTATTATTTTTGTTTGCTATCAGCCAAAAGATGAGCCTTTTGAAGGCATAAAGTAAATTACTTGTACATTATGACCCATGAGGGTTATAATGAACCAAAATGTCAAATCTAAGATAAGCTGCGATTAGTTGCAGGGGTCCCAGTTACAGCTTGACACATGATTTTTATTTTCCCAAAGCCTCCCCAGCATCCTCTTAGCTGAAAGTTTCTTTAATTGAAGCCACTTAGCTGAGGGGATTGAAGAATTGATTTTGGGTCTTTTTAAATGTGAAGAATGAAAATAACATGTTCCTTTAGGCTGACAGTACAAACAAGAGGCAGTAGAGAGAGGGAAGGAGCTGTCTAGGTCAGAAAAATTTTTTTCACCAAGGCTAATAACAGTTACTTGGTTTAAATTCTAGTTCAGCAGCGGCAATCCTTGGCTGCTATCTGTAACAAGGGTAAGGATGAAGAGGATGATTTCAGCATCTGGAAAGGCTCATCTGTATTTTTCCCTTCAGGCCAACTGTACTGCTTTCCCCCCACAGAAAGGAAAATGCCTGTTTAACCAATTCCTTGGGCCCACTCCCATTTTATTGACATGATTAACCCGGAGATTCGGAAGTGCTTGTTTAGTGCTATGCCTGGGGCTCACATGTTGCCCTTTCAGATTAATATCCAAGTCCTCCTTTTTCAGTCCAGTGATCTCTCTCTCTCTCTCTCTTTCTCACTCTCTTTGAATGCTAGGGTGAGTGCCCTGGCTCACTCCTCTCTTTACTTCTCCTCTGCTGTCCGTGTATTCTCTTCTCACCTCCCAGAGGGCTGCTAGAGCAGCAGGCTCCCTCCTCTCTTCTCTCTGCTTCTACTTCACTCCCCTAACGTGGCCAGAGTATGGGCTGAGCTCACTCTGTGTCTCGCTTCTCTCAGGGCAATGACATCATTGCAGCAGCCAAGCGCATGGCTCTGTTGATGGCTGAGATGTCTCGACTGGTCAGAGGGGCAGCGGCACCAAGCGGGCACTGATTCAGTGTGCCAAGGACATCGCCAAGGCCTCAGATGAGGTGACTCGGTTGGCCAAGGAGGTTGCCAAGCAGTGCACAGATAAGCGGATTAGAACCAACCTTTTACAGGTACTCAGGAAAAGTGTGTGTATGTGTGTGTGTGGTGGGGGGGAAGGGAGGGAGTGGCAGGAGTGGGGAGAAAAGCAGGAGAGAGAAATCTGGGTGAGCAAGGAGGAGGCACCTCAGAATGGAAAAGAAATAGCAGAAAGGGGAAATACGCATGTGAGTTTGGGAAAGACAGAGTTGGAAAAGTTTATTTCTGAATCAAATGAGAGAATTTTAATGCTTCCATTTCTGGACAAAGAGACTAGACTGATTCTAGAGGGAAAACAAATGGAATTCTGCTGCTGATATATTGGATGCCTTCCGCATGCCAGCCACTGAGATTAAGAGGTGGATAAGTCTTGCCCTCAAGGAGCTTGCAGGCCAGAAAAACATAGAAACATACTCAGTTCTAGTTTTCTTTTTTAGGTATGCGAGCGAATCCCAACCATAAGCACCCAGCTCAAAATCCTGTCCACGGTGAAGGCCACTATGCTGGGCCGGACCAACATAAGCGACGAGGAGTCCGAGCAGGTACGTACCTGCTGCTTCTGATTTCTCACCAGCAGCTTTTGTGCCCCTTTATGGTGATTTAATTCAGCCTTGAGGAATGAGTATTCAGGACATGGGATGGAGTCTTCAACTGTCTCAAAAGGGCATCTATATTGGAGAGATGCATCAGAAATTTGGAAAGGGAAGTGAAAAGCTCTTGTGCCATTTTTGTCATTTTACAAATGAGAAATGAGGGTCAGAGAGGTTGAGTGAATCAGCAGCAGTTAGAACTCCACTCAGTTCTTTTTCTCCCTGGAATAGGCTTGGCTGTTTAGAGGCCTCTAGTGTGTGTTCAGTCCTGCCCACTGGACCTTTTCAGCAGAATTTCTGCTTCCGTGCCCTCTGGATGATAAGTACCTCAGGGAGGATGAACAGTGCGATCTTTTCAGGGGCATGAGGTGGTTAGGCCTGTGGTGAGGCAGAAATGACATCTCAAAGGAGGTGCTTCTCTTTTGTTTTTGACAGATATTGAAATAAAGATGGTGGGAATGTTTGCTTAAAGTGTTTCTTGTATGCATTTTGGCAATCACATTTTGTTCTCTTCCCTGCCTCCTGGAAATGTGGCTCAGGTCTTTCAGAAAGCCATCATTTGGACACCTCTTCCTCTCCTAAACTCCCTCTGGTAGGCTGTGCTGTGAGCCAGACTTCCAATTTCTTCTTATGGAAGATAGCACATCTTTTGTTAAACTGCCCAGACAAGGCTTATCATACATTGGAATATGTACGTGGCACTGTATAGTGTGCTGTGTAGAGGGGTTAAGAGAAGACATCGTCCCTCTCCTTGGAGAAGTCGGGGCCAGGAGACAGAGGGCAGGAGCACTCGAGAGGAGGCAAGGAGGCTCCTTCTCTTGGGGTCAATAGTGCTGCCTTAACTACCATGTTTTAATTCACTATCTCTCACCTTAACCCTCTCATCCCCTAACCATGCAAACTGGATCTTTACCTGTAACTTCCGTGTATTCTAGGCAGGGTTTGGGCACTTGGCTATTTCCTGTCAGGTGATCTCTTCTGCCCCAAAGAAAGGAAATAGAAAAGACAAGGAAGGGTGGGTAAGACTCAAGAGTTTCCGACCTTATCATTTAATCAGTTAACCAACAAAAATGTATCTTGGGGAGTGTCTACTACGTTCCATTAAATATTCTAGTAGAAAAAGAAGAAACTGACAGTGTGGTAGAATGGAAGAGACACAGGACTGTTGTGTGAGTTTGGCTGGCAAGTCTCTAAATCTTTCTGAGCCTCAGCCTTTGTTGACCAAGTGAAAAGATTAACTGATCAGGACTTCTAGTCCATAGTTATGCCTCTCAGAGCCCATAAACCCTCTGATATCACATTCACAAATTTTGTGCATCTGAGTTTTTTTTTTTCTGGGGAGAATCCACAGCCTTCATTAATCTCTCAAAGGATCTGTAGCTCAAAAATATGTAAGAATTTAAAAAACTACTGTGATCTCAGTCCTGTATTTTTATGTTTAGAAGACTTACTTAGATTTTCATGGATTTATAAGGTTTACTTGATTACTTTTTCATTCATTAATTAAATATTTATGAAATGCCTCATGTGACAGGCACTGATATAACACTAAAGTACAGTAGAGAACAAAACTGACAAAAATCGCTGCCCTCATGTTACTTAAATTTTAGATAAAATTAGATAAAACATCAGATGAAGAACCTAGATAAAACATACAGTATGTCAGCTAGTGATGATGAGTTCTGTAGAGAAAAATGAAGACAGAACTGGAGGATGAGGCACACTGGGAGTTGGAAAGGTGGTTTGTGACTTAAAATAAGGTGAGCAGGAAAAGCCTGAGCAAGGTGATAACTGGGCAGAGAGATCTGAAGGAGGTGAGAGGTGAGCCATTGGGATACCTGAGGGAAGAGCATTCTAGGCAGAGGGGGAGCCCAAGGCAGGGGCTTGTTCAAACATTGGCAAAGGAGTATACACTAGATGCCATCTGAGAGTACAGTCCACAATCAGCGATGGTCCAGTTTGGGGTTCTTTTTGGTGATCTAGATATAAACCACCAGTGACGCCAGGTGCAGGTAGGGTAAACTGCATTCCATTCCTGGCTTAAGCCTGTTTCAGAGGCAGGGCTCCATCAGGGACTCTGAGTAATGGAGAGCTCCTTTTTCCTTGCAGGCCACAGAGATGCTGGTTCACAATGCCCAGAACCTCATGCAGTCTGTGAAGGAGACTGTTCGAGAAGCAGAAGCAGCTTCAATCAAAATTCGAACAGATGCTGGGTTTACTTTGCGCTGGGTTAGAAAGACTCCCTGGTACCAGTAGACACCTGGTTGAACCTGGCTAACACAGAAGCAAGCCCCTGCTGCACAGAACGAAAATGATCTGGTCCCAGGAGCTACCCAAGATTGCTGGAAGGTTGAAAGCCACCATCCTGGCCTGACATACAAATTAGAAAACATTTATACTCGTTATGGACACTGAAACGTGTCTTCTCAAACACGGCTTTACTTATGCACACTATCCGAATAGGCAGACTGGGTTTCTAGCCCATGGACTTCACATAAGCTCAAAATCCAAGCGTGAACACTAGCCTGACACCCTGCTCTGCCCTTGTTCCCTAGAGGACAGCTCACTTTCCATCTCCATCCCCTCATTCTTTCCACTAGGCTCCCAAGACCCAGGGCCAGGCAAGTCAGTTAAGGAAATCACTGTGCCTCCAACATTTGTTTTGGGCTTTCCATGTTGCTGCTGACCCTGCCTGCCTCTCCTGGCTGTGCTTCCTGGGTCTTTTTCAGATGTGAGCTTCACTGTGGCTTGGCAGGGAAAGGTGGCCTCTGGGGAGCCCCAGCTTGTGGGGCTTGAACTCACTTCCTTCCTTTCCCTAGTTCAATCCTTCTAGTTTCCCACAGAACACAGCCAAATTTCACTTTGTCAGGAGGAAATCACTGTATCATGTGGTTCTGTCTTTACCTCACCCCAGAGCAGTGTCTGTGCTAGGAAACCTTTCCGTCCCATACCCTGCCTTGACCCGCCAAGGCAGCCATCCCAAGAACACACTGTGTGTCCTGGTGCTCTCTGCCACTGGAGAGGCAGAGTAGCCGGGCGTGGCTCTGCCCACCCTCCTGGCAGGGCCACTCCACGCTTTGTCACTGCCTGCAGAGGTCTATGCTGAGGCCTTATTCATTCATTCTTAGCTCTTACTGTTCTTTCTGAGCTGAAATGCTGCATTTTATTTTTAACCGAATCATGTCTCCTGTCCTGGCTTTTGTATTCTTCCCTTAAACCCTTCCTAGACAAGATTTTAAAGATAAATGTTTGTTTTGTAATTTTGGAAGATCCTTTTTATCCTTTTGAAATTCAGTCCTGAGAATTGGTGCTTGCCCCTAGGAGTGTTTAATGGAAAGGCAATCCTGTCTGAAGGACGCTTCCGACCTAAGGGAAGTGGTACTTGCAGACTGGAATTCTGGCACTCTGGGGGATGAGTCAATGGGAAATAGTCCTCAGAAATTCCTACCTCCCTCAGCCAATAACAACCAAGTCCCTTGCAACCTCCCCTCCCTCCCAAGTACAGCTGTTCAAGGGAGTAATGGGTATAATATATAATTATCACCATAAGTTTCCTATTAGCAAAGTGAGAGAAGGGAGCTTTTCCTTTCCTGTACTTTTCACTGCTGTCTAAGCATTCCCCAGCACATGAAACTGTGTTTCTTCCCAAAGCCAGAACTGGATGAGTAAAGGAGTAAGACCCTTGCCTGAATGTCCTCCCCACCTCAAATGTGTGTTAGATCCTAACATCGAATGTGTAAAACTTGTCTTAAGTTGGTACTGTACACTCAGGCTTCCTCTATTACCTTTTAACTGAGGATGATTTTCAAGGCCCTAGGCATCTTTGTATAGTTGCTTAACCGATATAAATGCAATATTAATGCCTTTAAAGTATGAATCTATGCCAAAGATCACCTTTTGTTTTACTAAGACTACTGAGAGGAAGTAAGAAAAATCATGTTTGCTCTCCAAGTTCTTCCAGTGTTTTGAGACACTGGTTTACACTTTACGCCAATGTGCTTTTCTCTAATATCAGTGCTCAAGACACAGTGAAACAAATTAAAAGAGAAAAAAAATCCCTGAATGCTGATTAGAGATACCACCACTGAAAAACTACATTTATAAGCTAGGATTTGTTATATGCAAATATTTTCTGCCTCTTCCGTTTAAAACAATAAAGTACCTTTATATAAAGCTTTAAATGATGGGTATGTTATTTCAGCAAGAACTTAAAAACAATCGATTTCTCTCTTGGCTGCGCTGGGTCTTCGCTGCTGCATGGGGGTTTTCTCTGGTTGCGCTGAGCAGGCCGTTGTGGTCCCTCTCTTGCTGTGAAGCACAGACTAGAGTGCGCAGGCTTCAGCGGCTGTGCCTAGTGGACTCGAGGGCATGGGCTCTCATAGTTGTGATACATAGGCTTAGTTTCAGCAAGAACTTTTAGATCAGGCTTCAATTTTATTCTGAAGAACAGCAAGTGCAGCTAATCCTCAAAAATGAAGAAACTATAAAGATTTTTACTTAACCCAGTACTGTACTGGAAGAAGTAGAAACCAGTGGTAATACATTTACTTCGCAAGTTCTGTGTAGTAAAGGACAACTCTGGGGATTATACAGTAGAGGAGCAGAAATGACAAGGCTAACAGGAGGAGGAAAGCAGGTAGACGGTACAGACCACCCCCTGGTTGAAGGAGTCTGTCTTAGAAGAGTCCAGCTCTATGTGGAGGCCATCACTATCCCCTAAGAAGCTAAAGCTATTACATGTGCAGGAATATTGCGAGTCTACATGTCAGAGTCCGAAGTCCAGGGATTCAAACAGGGCTGTGAGGCAGAGCTAGCTTCTGGGGACATATTCCTCTTCTTGCTTGAGGAAGCTCAAAGAGTAGGAACAGGTTCTTGAAGTGGAGCTGGGACATCAGTATTTTTGATTGATTTTCTAGATCTAAATATCACTAAAGAGGGAGAGGACTGCTGACTACATTTATCACTGTTTTAACTTAGAAAAGCTGCTGACTAGGGAGGCAGATTCTGGGTGTTCAACTTACAGGGAAATGTCCAAGGCTACTGAATTAGCTCAGCAATATCTGGAAACAGTAGTCATGGCCTCATTTTTGCTACTCACCATATGTACACTGGTGCGGCCTTCTTCCTGCATTCTCGTTATTCTCAAATCAGATGACTCAAAGGAGTACAGGATCACTATCTTCCACGGATTCTTCTACAGTGGCACTTAAAAGAAAACCCATCACATGAACTCCCTTTGAATAAAATGATGGTGACTCCTTTAAGCAGAAAATAAGCTTTTGGGTTATACTCCCTTAAGAAGTTAGAACAAGAGGCTATTCTTGAACTATCTGGAATTCTGTGCTTGAAAAATACTTCATTACGATTAAGTGCTCATGGATCTTAGGCGTCAGCAGGTGGTGGTAGGGAGAGGAACTCCAATCCCTTCTTGTTCAGTCTGGGCTGGAGGGGTAAATCTTAGATACGGGCTCTTAACACAGTCAAGAAAGGAGCATTTGGAAGTGCTTTGCTGCAGCCTTCACACCTTTTGTGATGATGCCAAGTAAAACGGGATCATGGCTCAGCTGCTGAAGAATCCATCTGCCATGTGGGAGACCTGGGTTTGATCCCTGGGTTGGGAAGATCCCCTGGAGAAGGGAAAGGCTACCCACTCCAGTACTCTGGCCTGGAGAATTCCATGGACTGTATACCATGGGGTTGCAAAGAGTCAGACACAACGGAGCAACTTTCATTTTCAGCTTGCTTGAACACTGAGGCATGCCCATCTGAGAATGCTCAATTAACAGTCAAGCTAAAAAAAGTCAACTTGTTGCTTTCATCTTTTTATTGACAGTGTAGCCAGAGCTGGAGAAAGGACTTACTGGATTCCATCAAATTAATAAATACAATAATTTAATTGTAAAAGGAAACAGTCTCCTTGGAAGTTTTAGCAGAAGTTACTAGAGGCAAGGGACTCTTGGCATACAATCTGCTGGGATTTGGGAGGGTAGCAGAGAAAGAAAATTAGTCCATAAATGGATGGTTGAGATGAGGGATTCTGCAGAAAGAAGAGCAAATGTATTGATCGCTCTTTTGAGGTATGAACTCTGAAAAGGAAGACATTAAAATGAAAAGCAACCGAACTGGGTAACCAAGCTTATGCAAAGGGAATAAACATTTGGCAACATCTTAATTTTAGCTGCCAAGCTGATACTGGTTGTCCTATAAATTGCAAAACGTGATCTTTCATATTAGATGGAAGGCAGGCTTGGTGCCATAGGCAGGCAAAGAATGCTGCTGTGCAGTGGGCTCCCTGTATCAGCACCAACCACCAGCCCTTGACAGGAGAATGGGGTGAGTGTAAGGGCTATTGTTAGCATATGGGAAAGGGAATTATAAGTTGAGAAGAACAAAATGAATGGAGTTACAGGCAGAAAACTAATAGCAAGAACAAGCATTTAGATCTTAACTTTATTCTGCATGTCTTAATGAACCAAAATAAGTGGGCAAGGACTTCTAAGTCAGCCAAGTTAAATGATAACTGTGGGCTGACTCACCAACCACAAAGATCAATACAGGTTTATCAATGTTACTGAGGATTTTGTTTCTGCCTCATTATATATGTACTTTCACCTACTTGGTCAGTAGAGATATTTAAGTACTCCAGTGACAGTTTCAACAATAGTTTCAGAGAGGAATCTTTTGACTATAGCCTTGGGTAGCACACACTGTGTAAAGGGGGTCCCCCTGAAAGCAAAGAATGTAGGCAATTTGAATCCATTAAGAACAGGAAGGAAAAAAGATAAAAGATTAAAAAATAATAATTTGACAGTATTGAGGCAGGCAGTTTCTTCTTTTAGCTGAACTAGGGCATGAGGGCTTTAGGCTAATTGGTTCTAACTGGTATTAGACAACTTTATAAAACATGAAGACGGCAAAGGTTCACTTAAGTTTTTCTTTTACATTAGTTTGCTCAAAATCTCAAATGCTTGTGCTTGCAATAACTTCCTAAAAGGAGAAGTAGTAGTAGTGTTCCCTTTTATTACCTTAAAGCATTTGCCCCTTTGATACAAATGACTTTTACTGTGCTAACAGATGAGCTAAGTGGCACAAAACTGAGAGAGTACTTACTGCAGCAAGGTCCCTATAAATCAAAATCAGCTTTACATAAAAATCTTATCTATAAAAATACAATACCAAGTACAGTGAGAATGGAGCACGGAGCAGCAGTGCTCCCTGCCAGGGCCATGTGGAGTGGCTTTTGCTACAGTGCTTGCTTAATGGCACAAGTGAAAAGCTGAATAAGGCAAACACTTGAAGAGGCAGTTCTTTGTAAACTTCTTGGGTGGGAGGAATTATTCTTCTGTTGGGACAGATGACTGGGGATGGCTACGATCAAGTGTGACATTCGGCTCCACTTGATACATCACATTACAGACTAAGACAGTGTCTGCTCGCTGAGGCCGGTTCACTTGTTTTAGGGGAGAGGTTATCACTGAGGACTTCTGCCTTGACTGTTAACATGTGCAGCCTCTAGCTGGTGCCTTCCTATAGAGGAAATCACCTCTAAAATTTTCCTAAGTGACAAGGTACAAATAAGCTAAGTCATTCAGAAGTTTCCTTAGCTTAAAGTTCCTTAAGAACCCTGCATCAATAACTAAGTAACTTTGTTAGCGGTTTGTGGCTAGACACAAATGCTTTAACGAGAATATGTATTCCCACCCAATTGGTATCTAATAATAATACATTGTGATGACACCTGGAAAACAAATAAATCTTTAGGAATTCTGGCCTCTTCTCATGTCCTCACTTGGAACTTTCCAGCTTTTGTGACGTATTTGACTCCTTTAAATGGCTTATATTTCTCCCCCGTACATGTCCAAGCGGTTTACTTTTAAGCCTGTGTCAAAAAGAACACGTAAGGAAAGGAACACATTACAATCCTGGCCACACCAGCCAATACAACATTTGCTTTGCTTAAGAAACAGAGTTCACTACACAGTGAATCTGACATCAGCCAGTGTCCGTTTCAAGATCTGAAAGCAATGTTCCTTCTAGCATTCACAGATTCAAGTACTAGGAGGGTATGATTTTAGTTCAGGTTCCCATATGGACAAGCGATGTCTTTTAAGGATAATTCTACTTTCTTTGAGTATAAATGATTTCTTTCTTTGTGCCTGAATGAGGGTAGGGGTGAAGGGAAGCTATGTGCAATAAGGTGCTCTCCAAAAATCACTCTCAAAAATCAAGGAGAGTGAGAGGCATACTGGAGTTGTTGCTCTTTGTAGAGACAGAATGTCAGTTACTCTTCTAAGCTCCTAGCAGCTGACCTCAGCAAAACTCAGTTAACCCTTACACACATCAGATTTCTCCTTACCTGAAATAGCAAGCTGTTGGATCTTGAACTGTATGTTGAGGCTTGGATTCTCTTCTGGCTTGGGTGCCCCAGACTGTAAATTTACCAGTCCTTTAAGACTGGGGAGCTTTTGTGGAGTGATTTTCCCCACATCCCACGTTAGTACCTTAGAAAGAAAAAAACAAAAAACATTCTGAACTATTTACATTTTGGAACTATTTATTAAAGACAAATGTTCAAAGACAAGGTTCAAAGACCATAAACTTCTGTACAAAATAAAGCACAGTGTCTTGGAATAAGAGACCTGGGATTCCCACTGAGTTTTACCGCTAGTTAGTTTTGTGACTTGGAATGGAGAGTGAAAAAAGGAGCAGATGCATTTGTTGAGCGTCTACTTTTGGATATAATCCCGTGCTCAGCACTATTCACACGCTGTCTCAGAAGTCTGGGACGTAAAACTTTGTCTAATTTTCACAAACAAAGGAACTAAAGCTGGAGTCAGATGACTTGCTGAAGGTCACATAGTTAGAGGAAAGGTTGGGATTTGAACCTAAGGCTATCTGGTATCAAACATCCTTTCCACTATGCCTTTACTGTTTCTCTCTGGGCTTTAGTTTTCTGTAAAATGAGAAGATGGGCCTAAATCAGTGCTTTTAAACTTTTAGTGATGGAACCCTTTGTTCAAATGAAATACTTAGTGAGGGAGCTCAGTAACAGATGAGAAAGTAAAGCTGTTATGGTTGAAGCTGGGGTGAAGGCTAGGGATTTGGAGCTCCTGCTTAATTCCTCAGCCCTGTGTGGTCTCTGGGGAGATTCTTTGACTCCTTAGGAATAGATTAGATGATCTTTAACATTCAGTGATTTTAAAGTTAAATAAAAAAGACTTTTCATTTACTATGTAGCTCAATGACTTTTTGAGGAAAAGAATCATTTCTTTAGCAAAGCATGAAGCAGAGAGAAAAATCATCTTTTACAGTTTCTCTGAACTCCCTCTGCTAGAGGCAAATATATGGAGGGTGAGAAGGCAACTTTCCTAGGCAGCATCCTCTGTGGAAGAGTATGAAATAATGCTTTTAAATTAAAAAGGAAGAGAAAGGTCTTAATTTCTTAATAATTAATACACTGTAATATCTATTAACCATTAATAGATATTACACATAATGCTTTTCTCTTTTTAAAAGTTTTTATGTCTTCCTCATTGAAGAGGGAGTGAACCTCTGGATTATCAATGGATAAGAAAAGGCAGACTCTGAAGGAAGAAGGAATGAACCTCACTTTTCTGTTCATCGACTTAGCAGCAGATGCAGGATTCTCTCCTGGCAGAGCACAGCACAGTCTGCATTCTAGGCTGTTAAAGCTTTAATTTCAACCAAGATATTAGACCCTTCCCTCTGTTCTCCCAAGTCCCCAAATCACAAAATAAGGATTGCAGAAACACTTGCTCACTCTTGATTTTAGGTGACTATACCTTGGTAACTGGATCAAATGTATAGCTGCCTTGTGTTGGTGTCAGGTTCATATTCAACACAACTTTTGGCATGTGAACGGTCACTGTGATTCCTTCAATAGTTTTCCCCATATTCTGCTTTGGTCCAATTGTAATATCAAATCTACCACAAGAACTGTTCTCCTTAAAACTGATGCTGTGTTTCACATATACTGGTATTGCCACTAGACTAAAAGAGAAAGGAAGACACAACCACAAAAAACATACAATTAATAGTGTGAGCTCTGGAGGTGGCATGAAAACCCTAGTATAGAATAGCCAATACCCGCAGAACCACAGGTTCAGTATTTGAGCCAGGGCAGTTGAGTATAGCAGTGTTGTGGAACCACTGTGCTAGAAATTATACAATTTCTGAGCAGTAAGTATACAAATCAAGATATAAAATTATAGCATCAACAACTGGCACAAACAGTCCTGGTTTCAAGAAACGAATTAAGATCCCAGAGAAAGATAATTTAGAATTACACAGACTATCAGTTTCTCTGTGGTAAGAGCCAAGAAAAAAATTCCTCTGCTTTTAAGTTCTGTTTCGATGTTGTCCAAATACTTTCTGATGTTTTCAAGGGGCAAACCAGCTACAACCGATGATGCTAAATCATTCATTTAAACCTCAGTGCAGAGAAGAGTGACTTCAAGCCAGTTAGTTGAGGGAAGTCCTGGAGAGCTACAGGTAAGTCTGTCTCCTTCTATCAGCCATAATGTCCACAGATCACAGGAAAATTATGGCATGGGCTCATGGTTTCGTCCAGGTTATGCATGGTCCCAGATGCTTGCTCTCAGGTATATATTTACTATTACTCTATACTCTTAAGATTCAAAGTATACTAATTATATTTCCCACATATATTTTCATCAGTTTGTTCTGGGTTTCCTGGTGAGCAATGGCTAAAGGGAGCAATGGTGAATTCAAGTAACCAACTGTTAGAATGAAACAGGGAAAAAGTGAGTTCTACACAGCACATTGATAGATGACAGGAGATTATGGTTGATGCAACAACATACTTTTGTGAGCTGACACGGTATGATATGAGTCGGAAGTTTCCATCTGGAGGAATAAACGACAAAACTCTTTCAGATTCCCAACGCTTGAACCGAATGCAGGGGTGGAAGCTGACATCATCTAGAAGCCTTGGATTCTGCCACGGAAAAGAGAGACAACCATATTCATAAAGTATAATGAATATGGCAACTCTAGTCAGATATATTATGAGAGCTAAGAAATATGCTTCCTTAAGATAAAGCAGTCATGTAAGTTTATTATCATGACCATATCAACAGTCTTATCATTTCACAATGCTTTCAAGTGTACAAATATTTTATATACATTATTATTTGAATTTCAATAATTCAATTCCAGTAATTTCCATGAGGTAGAAAATGTGAGTGGTTTCATTTCCACTTCATAGATGAAAAAACTGAGGTTCAAAGAAAGCTCAAGGCCAGGACAAGTTAGAGGCAGAGGAAGCATCAGAGCTCAGTTCTCTCAGTAGTTCTCAGTAGTGTAGCATGCTGAGTCTAAAATGATGGAAAGATCAATGCCTTTTCATATCAACAAAGCATATAACAATTCAGCAAAAGCAGCACCACAGATCCGCAGAAGCCAGCCAGCCATTTAAGCTACTTCTAACAGACTCAGAGGCAAAGCCCTCTCCGCAGCCTATCCATAAAGGCAGTGCTCATCATGTAAGCTACTGTCTTTGGAAGCTGTGCTAGGAATACTTTTACACAATCCAATGTGATCTACAAGAAACATGTATCAGTATTTATCGTTTCATTTAGTACTTCATATATATTAGGCAGGAAGGAGTTACAAAACAGAGCAAAACTTACCATAAAAGAAAGGGAAAGGTCAGGCATTCCAGAGAGCTTAATGCAAGCATCGATGACCCCCTGAATTTCTGCAAAGACTGTAGACCCTGAAGGAACAAGGTATCACTGGAATATGCATGTGCTCTAGTGAAGTAGCTCTGCTTTACTAGAGCTGACACTATATCTGAAGTAATGGAGGTATCTCCCAGGTGGCAGACACACTGAAGCTTTGCACATCTATTAAAGGGTCAGTGGACAGAGGATCCATTACACCAGTTTAGACGACTTCTTTACTGAGTGCCATGGCTGTTCCTATCTCTGGTTGGAATATGATGATTCTAAGGAAAATCAAACCCATCCTTGTCTTTATAGAGTCAGCCTTGTAAGACTACTGGATGTGAAATTAAAATACCTTTTTTCCACTGACTTTTTATTCAATTTTAAAGGTTACTTTCCATTTACAGTTATTACAAAATATTGGCTATATTCCCTGTTTTTTATAGTATACTTGTGAGCCTATCTTACCCCCAGCTGATTGTACTTCCCATTCTCCCACCCCTTTATTGCCCCACCCACTCCACACTGGTAAACACTAATCTGTCCTCTGAATCTGTGAGTCTGCTTTTTTTGTTAAATTCATTTGTTTGTTGTATTTTTTTATATTCCACATATAAGTGATATATAGTATTTGTCTTTCTTTATCTGGCTTATTTCATTTAGCGTAATGTTCTTCAAGTTCATCCATGTTGTGCAAATGGCAAAATTTCATTCATTTAACGCTAATTTTCCATTGTGTATATATACACATCTTCTTTATCCATTTATCTGTTGATGAACACTTAAGCTGCTTCCACATCTTGACAACTGTAAATAATGTTGGTTTGAACATTTTTTTTGAAGTTCAAATATTTTAAATAAAATTAGCCAAGTTTCTAATGAAATGTTAAGAAGTAGGAACCATTATTCTTTCACAGTACAGCAACTATTCCATACAATGGAATTTCTATAATAAAAATGAAACTCACTGTGGAGACAATTGTCTGTAATTCACAGTAAGTCATTTTCACATACCAACTCGCGGTGTGACCTTTAACAGATTATTTAACTCTTCCAAGTCTCAGTTTCCCCATACATAACATGTGAGAGTTGCACTAGGTATTTTTAGTAAAATATTACGATTCTAATACAGCACTGTTCTTCAGTCTGGGGTCTTTACTAGAAGGACTGCACACAAAGTGGTCGTAAAAAGTATGGTGCATAGTAGATATACATTACATATTAGGCTGGGTAAATGGCAAGATAAACAATACATGATAATTGGCTTCAAGTAAGGTGATTTACAAACGTTTGGCATTTCTCAACTAGTGGTTATGAAAATTATATGTAACCTCTGGGCAAATTAAACAGATTCAAAACGAATGCCTTTCCGGTAAATGATACTGCCAAGGGATATCAGCTTTCTATTCAGCTTCTGTCACCTGAATGGTTTTTCCCCCATAAGAAAATATGCACACAATTACCTGATTTATCTATAATTGCATCTATTTCTTCAACAACATCAAAATAGGCTTCATTGTTTGTGTACTTCACCCCTGCGCGGCGCCACGGAATGTTGGACAGCTGCCCGGTGGGGAGTGTGTCCCCAACATTACTACTGCCTAGAAATCAGAAAAGTAGAAAGTAAAGCTAACATATGAAATGGTCACCAGAAAAGCTATTAGCAGAAAAAAACCTCAAATAGTTTAGCTGCTTGTTCAATGTTTGGGTTTTTCTCCACTGAAGTTGTAAATGGTTTACAGAATTGTCAGAGACATATCCACGCCAACATGATCAAATTTCTTGAAGACAGAAATAGGCCACATGGTCCTGTGTTTGTCTGCCAAACCAGGTTAAATTCATTTGCTTATCTTTTGCTTCCTGTGTGCTACAGTAATCTAACCTAATTCCAGTGGCTTAACAACAGAATCTCCTTCTGCTGCCACTAACGAAAACAGGCGAGATGTTTCAAAACCCTTTGCTGATTAAATGTTTGTACAGAGAATACAGAGTGATAAGTAGGCCATTTGGTATTCAGCTTGAATTATACATGAGATGCTGCCAAACAGGTCTCTCATGTGGAGAGTATCTGGATGTAGAGTAAGTGGATGAAGAACATACTCTGGCCTTTCAACATTTTAAGGTTAGCACATTCATATGGCATACCCATATGTGATATGGAAAATATTCAAAATCTGGCTAATTTCCTGGTAAACTGACATATGTCTTAAAATAAGTCTGGCTGTCCAAAACATATACCCTTGAGCTGTGACACTTTAACATTCTGGTTAATTTACATTTCCAATTCAAAAGTAGTACATGTTTAACAACAACGACATATGAAAAATTAAGAAAAGTAGCTAAAAACTATCTTCCTATTACAGAAATATAGCTACTATTAACATTTTGGTATATGTATTTCTTCAAACATTTCCCTCTGGAGAAGGTAATGGCAACACACCCCAGTGTTCCTGCCTGGAAAATTCCATGGACAGAGGAGCCTGGGGCCTGGCAGGTTACACACACACACACACACACACACACACAATGGACAGAGGAGATTGAGGCCTGGTGGGTTACACACACACACACAGAGGACAGAGGAGCCTGGGGCCTGGCGGGTTACAGTCCATGGATCGCAGAGAGTCAGACATGACTTAGCGACACACACACACACAAACACACACAATCTCCCTCAGAGCAGGTTGCATCTATTATTTTTCTATTTTGATAATTTTGCATTCTTTCTGATTTTACTGTAAAATATATAACTGACCCTTGAACAACACAGGTTTTAGGGGTGCTGATTCCTGTGCGGATGAAAATGCATATATGATTTTATAGTTGGCCTTCTCAAAACGTGGTTCTGCATTAACAGATTCAACCAACTGCGTGGATTGGGTAGTACTATAACATGTATTTATTGAAAAAAATCTGGATTTAAGTGGACTCTTGCAGTTCAAACCCATGTTTGGTTGTAGTTGCAGTCCAATCATACATACAACTTTGTAGTGTGATTATGCTGATGATCTTGTCTCCAACCCTGCTGCTTTACAGAATTTTCTAAAAAACACTGCTTTAATCTTCCTTCTCAAAACCTTGAAATGCTATCCCACTGGTTTTATGATAAAAGCTAAATATTTAGCCTAGTATTCAAGGACTTCCTCAGCTTAACTTTTTATCTCATGACTCAACTGAAAAACAACTCTGCTTCTATTAAACAGGTTAACACAATTCAAGATTTTTCCACTGTGTGTTTTTTCTCATATGGTTCTATTTATGAAGAATGTTCTTATTCCTCCCTCCCTTCCTAAATTCTTTTGATTCTCCAGATCCCTGCCCTAGGGCCACCCAGTACAGTTCAAGAGAGATTACTTCATCCACTGAACCACTCTCTTGATCTTCACTGTGTATTATAAACTTTAGAATTTTTTGTGTGGGGATATTTATTTATAATTATGGGCAACATGTTATGGTTGTGTGCTTTTCTTTCTTGGCAGTGCTGCATAGCTTGTGGCATCTTAGTTCTCCAACTAAGGAATGAACCCAGGTCCCAGCAGTGAAAGCACCAAGCCCTGACCACTGGCCCACCAACGTATTCTGCACCCTCTTTTTTTCATTTAATAGCATATGATGTGTACCCTCTAATGTCATGACACTGTCTATAAAGTTATGGAACTGTTTTTCAGAATCTTACATTGTTATTTATATGTTTTAATTCTTTCCCCTCAGTTTCTCATCCAGAGTTTACATTTTAGAAGCAAAGAAATCTCGTCTTATCTTTCCTTAAATTTCTCCTGACACTTATTCTTGAGAATGAGGATGAATAATGGAAAGATCACTTTCTTACAGACCTTGCTTACCCATTTTTCGGCCAGTGCACTTGGAAAGGAGTTTGCAATGGTGGATAGTATACATGAGTATGTATGGGGTATATACATGGAATGGTATATAACAGTTCACAGAAATTTTTCTCTAGAAGACTTTGATACTTTCAAAAGAGTATTGTCATCTGAATAGCTCTAATTTCTAGCTATACTTAAGAATTAAAGCAAAATTAGAAGTTTGCAAAATAAGTACAAGGCCCATAATGCATGAAATCTCACAAATACACTTATTTTCTCTTTAATGCATCTTTTATATGTGTAAAATAAGGATTTGAAGGAGGTAACATATACTCTATGGTGCAGAATCTTAAACTTTCTATACTCTAGTAATTGTGCACTATGCAGTGGTAAAGAATCCTCCTGCCAATGCACGAGATGCAGGCAGCGTGGGTTCAATTCCTGGGTCAGGAAGATCCCCTGGAGAAGGAAATGGCCACCCACTCCACTATTCTTGCTTGGTAAGTCCCACGGACTGAGGAGACTAGAGGGCTACAGTCCATAAGGTTGCAAAGAGTTGGACGTGACTTAGCGACTGACACAGGGTAATGTCAGTTTTAAAATGCTACTTTTACATTTTATTTTTTGTTTTTTCCCAGCTTTATTGAGATGCAATTGACATTAAACAGTGTATTAGTTTAAGGTATACAACATAATTATTTGATATATATATTAGAAAGTGATTACTACAATAGTTAAGAGCAGCCACTACACTGGCTTATGGTTAACTGGGATAATTTATTCAGTGTTACTATTCAGTGTAAATAATAATAATATTGCTGTAGTTTTGAAGCAAAACTTATAACAAAAGAGTAATAACCAAAAACTCTATCATTTAAGATATAGGCTCTTTTCATGAAAAGAAATATACTGATATATCCATTTTAACATTACCACTAACTGTAATTCTGGCCAAAATGGGCTACCTTAATAATCTGCCAGATCACAAGCAAAAATGAACTGTTTATGAAGTTTTAATGGTTCAGTTCCTAATAGACTTCTACCTTACCTGTAATAGAGTTGACAACAGAACGCAGAATTGTTGGTGGTTTAATCAATTCCTTCAAGATATTAGATTCAGTAGCCAGTGGAAATCCATTGTCCAACATTTCTTCCAAGAGCTCATATACTATGACCACATTATCCTTAATTGCAGCCTCCGAACACTCACCAAAGTAGTCCTAATAAAACATACGTAGTATTGCACAATGGAAGGCATGAAAAAGGTTTGCTAAATATTTCTTATTCTATTATAAAGGGTATATTTACAGTAGCATAATTCACTGTTTAAGATGCTGAAAATATGTAAACCAGAGGGAAAAAGCCCTCTGTGATTCTATATACTATTTCTCAATATTTTCTTAATATTTTTAGATTGAACTGAATTCCTACTACAAATTATGCCAGAAAGTACACTGAAATGTTAAAACGGAATAAGAACTATAAACTTCATTTTCCCTGATTAGGTACTCCAAAAACACAGATCAGTTTTAAACTACTGGTACATTAAGCAAGACGAGAAAAAAATAAAATGTAAGTAATGCAAGATTTCATAACCTATAAAAACTTTGGTGCCATTCAAAGAATCGCATGTGGAGGGCACTGATGACATAATTCATAATATATTAAAAAATACAGTTTCTATGACGATGAGATTGTTCTGTTCTGTTAAAACAGGGGCAGCCATGTGTACTACTTGTGTGCCCTATTAAAAAGGTTTACGTTTTATGAACTTATGCTTAGTTGGAAATAAGAGGGACAGAGAGACAGGGAAACAGACTGTATATCAAAATTAAAGAATATAATTATGTCCCACCTCCAACTAACTTGAATAATCCAAATTCAAAAGACTTGATGAATAACCCACCTGAAAGGTGTCAGCAACTCGATGTAGGAACTCAATTACAAAGAGAGGTGGTACTTCAGTCTGTATGACGGAGACAAAGAAGAGCTTATCCCGGTAGATACTGATGAGGTAGTGGTGAGGTGTTGAAATAACAGGTGGTACATTTTCAACATCAGCAGCTTTCTCTTGAGCTTCAAAGAAATAATCGCAGACAGACTGGCTCACGACGCTCTTCCAGTGCTTCTCTAGAAATATGTCACCGGAACAGTTTATGAGAAACAGACTGTGGATCATTTTCTGTGGGAGGAAAAAGGTTTAAATTTAGTATATATCAAAGAAAAGTATCTTTGTATTATCTCAACACCAAAACCAGACAAAGGCAATACAAGAAACTACAGACCAACATCTGTAGACAGATGTAAAAATTTTCAATAAAATACTAGCAAACTGAATCTAGCAACATATAAAAAAGATTATAATCCTGACCAAGTGGGATTTATTCAAGAATGCAAGGCTGGTTCAACATATGAAAATCAATCAATATACAATTCTCATAAAAGACAAAAATATAATTATTTCAAAAGGTGCAGAGTATTACTTGACAAAATCCAACCACCTTTGTGATAAAAACATTTAAACTAGCAACAGAAAGAAACTTCCTCAGCCTGATAATGAGCATCTGTGAAAATCCTATAGCTACCATTTAATGCTTAAAGACCAAAAGCTTTCCCTTAATATAAAGAACAAACAATACTCCATTTTCACTACTTCTTTTCAACATGGTACTGGAGGTTCTACCCATGACAACTAAGCAAGAAAATGAAACACTGCAGCTCTGTGCGAAAACAGTGTTGAGTTCTTCAAAAGTTAAAAGACAGAGTTACCAAATGACCCTACGATTCTACTCCTTTATACTCAAGAAAACTGGAAACATATGTCCATACAAAAATTTGTACACAAATGGTTGTAGCAACATTATTTATAACAGCCAAAGAGTGGAAATAATTCAAATGTATACAATTGATGAATGGATTCATTAACCAAATAATGGATAAATAATACTGATAAATATCTGAAATAAAATATTTAGCCATAAAAAGAGTGAAGTACCAGTACATGCTACAGCAGAATGGATCTTTAAACATTATGCTAACCAGATACAAAAGGCCATAGATTGTATCATTCCATTTGTATGAAATGTCTAGAACAGGCAGATCTAAAGAGACAGAAAGTAGATTAGCCGTTGCCAGGGGCTGGGTAGAGGGAGAAGAATGGGGAATTACTGGTTTTGCATTTCTTTTTGAGATGATAAAAATCTTCTGGAATTAGAAATGATGTTTGTATAACTTTGTGACTATACTAAAAACTACTAAACTTCACATTTTTAGAATACTGTGCAGTTTAGTTTTTAGTATTAAAAATGTAAGTTTTAATTTAAATTATTTCAATTAACACAAAGTATTCTTTAATACTCTGTAACACACAAGTCTACCCCAAGGTGGATTAACAGAAACATGTACAAATGTACACAAAAAAAATGCATAAAAATATGCTGTAGTAGTGAAGACTATTACCAGTTATTAACAGTAAATGGGAAAATAAACTAATATATTAAAATGAAACAGCAATGAAAATGAATGAATTATTGCAACATGAAACAAATATGGACAAATCTTAAAAATACTGAACAAAGCCAGACACAAAAGGATACATGCAGTATGATTCTATTTATATTAAGTTCCAGAACAGACAAAACTACTCTATAGTTAAGAGAAATCAAATGGTTTCTATTATGAAGGAGAATGGAGGTGGTGACTTAAGTGAGGCATAGGGTTGGCCTTCTAAGGTACTGGTAATGTTTTATTTCTTGATCTAGATGATGGTTACAAGTTGTGTTCATTCTGTGTTAATTTATTGGGTTTTATGTTAACAACTTGAATATTTTCCTGAGTGTTAGTTATTCTTCAAATAAAGAGTTTATTGTCCTTGTAATGTGGGAGACAGTGGACAAATATCTAATTACGTTAACTCGCTCCTTTCTTTTATAGGAATATTATCAGTATCAGTAACTTAGTCTAGAGGTTCATTCATTCAAAATTACAGTGCTGAATGATAAATGTAACCTAAGAAGAAAGAATGTAAAATCTATTAATATAGTTTCTAAGCATGAAGACAAATTGCCAAGAGGAAAAGAAGAGTTTTCAGAATGAATTCAACTCTATTGACAGGGAAAACGATGACAAGCTGACAAGTTCTTTTCAGAGGAAGTCATTTACTTAATGAAAGCAGCTGACATTTAAAGACTATCTGATGATTTCCTCTTCCCATGTGGTGCATGTTCAATAGTTATTAATTTAAATAATACTAAGTCAAAGCTATGGTTTTTCCAGTAGTCATGTATGGATGTGAGAGTTGGACTGTGAAGAAGGCTGAGCGCCAAAGAATTGATGCTTTTGAACTGTGGTGTTGGAGAAGACTCTTGAGAGTCCCTTGAACTGCAGGGAGATCCAACCAGTCCATTCTGAAGGAGATCAACCCTGGGATTTCTTTGGAAGGAAATGATGCTAAAGCTGAAACTCCAGTACTTTGGCCACCTCATGCGAAGAGTCGACTCATCGGAAGACTTTGATGCTGGGAGGGATTGGGGGGCAGGAGAAAGGGACGACAGAGGATGAGATGGCAGGACGGCATCACTCACTCGATGGACGCGAGTCTGAGTGAACTCTGGGAGTTGGTGAATGGCGTGCTGCGATTCATGGGGTCGCAAAGAGTCGGACACGACTGAGCGACTGAACTGAACTGAATTAATAAGATGTGCTTTAGTAATTATTGTATTAATAAATATGGGTGCTGTTACTAGTTTAGGCTTTCTATTTATTAGAAAGAGAAAATGTTTCTTTGTTCAAAGGCATCTCTACTTAGCCAAGTAGTCAACTTTGATTGAGTTGGCAGTAATAAACCCTGACAGCTAAGGCTTTCAGTTCAGTTCAGTTGCTCAGTTATGCCCGACTCTTTGCGACCCCATGAATCACAGCACACCAGGCATCCCTGTCCATCACCAACTCCTGGAGGCTTTGGACCTACTAAATTTTTCCAGATTAATACCCATACTCAGTCACCCAGTCATGCCGGACTCTTTGTGACCCAATGGACTATATTCTGTCAGTCTCCTCAATCCACAGGGTTTCCCAGGCAAGAATACTGGAGTGGGTAGCCAGTTCCAGACACAATATCTGGAACTTGCTGAATGTTTCCACTTTTATCTAGTCAGATACCTTGTTTAATAAGTTTGCTTTGTGTCAGTTTCCATTTGAGTAGCACCATTGGAATACAGAGACTTGCTATTCAGAACCTACTGACTTTTAACTATTACCTCTGCTCTCTGATATGTTTTAAAAAAAAAAAAAAAAAAAGGAAAAGGGGTATCCAGAAATAAGATCTGTGACTAAAGTTGCATTATGATACCTTTTGTGGAATAAAATTTTCATCTGAAATATAAAGTATGGATTAAAGTGGAACTTTTGTAATCAACGCAATGAGACCCAGATTTGAGCACTTCAGGTGAGCCATCTATGGAATATAGCATCTTTCATAATAACTAATTTTCAGCTTCAAAGTGTTTTATTCATTAAAGATAAATGAATTAATAATGTCTAAAACTGAATACTTACTGTGGGCCAGGCACTATCCTAGGCACTTTACTTACATTATCTTCTTTAATCCTCATAATCAATGCTATAAATACTTATCCCCATTTTGCAGATTGGACAAGAATGTCTGGAAATAAGTCAATTATCTAAGGTCATGTAGTAAGTACAGAGCTAGGATTCAAACCCACATCCAGGTGGATCTTGAGCTCCTGTTCTTACTTGCCTCTTAGAGCTAATTATCATGAACACACTCTACTGCAGTAGTGTCCAGTAATATTTATTTCCTGTAATGATGGCCGTGTTCTCTACCTCTGCTAATATAGCAGCCACTAGTCACATGTGAACACCTGAAATGTGGCTAATGCAACTGATGTACTGAAGTTTTAATTTTAATTAAATTTAAATAACTACAAGGAGCTAATGGTTATCATATTGGACTGGGCAGCAAATGTGCTGTTTGAACTTAAAATTTAAGAGAATGAGTTGAAGGATATGTTTCTTGTTTAGTTAGAAGCCAAATGTATTCTTTTTTTTTTTTTAATTTTATTTATTTATTTGGCTGCTCTGGGTCTTAGTTGTAGCATGTGGGATCTAGCTCCCTGACCAGGGATGGAACCTGGGCCCCCTGCGCTGGGAGCTCAGAGTCTTAGCCACTGGACCACCAGGGAAGTCCCCAAATGTATTCTAATAAATTACACAGAGCAGAAATTATGTTTGAGAGAGCTGACATAGTTATCTTCACCTATTTATCCTAAAGAAAGTATAGTTTGCATGGACCTTTGGTACTTTACTGCTACAATATACTCTAAAACTGCTTGTTGTTGAATAGTGACTTCTTAGTTTATTTGAAGGGCCAGATTCCTACTTGTCGTCTTAAGCTGTTGAAAAATTCTTTTCAGGAAAAGTTTCCACCAAAGTTGTTTTTATTGGCACCGTCCAGGTCTCAGAAGAATAGAGTAAGTCAAACCACCATCTGGATTTACTGCTATTGTCCTGAGTGAGATGAAAGCACAGTACTTGCACCTTTCAACAGCGTGCAGCTTTAAAACTGATCTTAATCTTCTATTATAGGGAAAGAGAGCTTATTTCTTCTATCCATATTAAGACCAAGGGCCTAGTGCAAAAAATAAATACTACATGCAGCTGTGTAAATTAAGTTGTTTCTTTAGCTACTTATCCTTTGAGTAGCTGCAGTTATTTCTTCCATTATTTTAGTAAACTTTCTGGGAAAGCTACCACAACTATCATTTTGTTCCTAGTGACTTCAGAGTCAGAAAACAGAATTCTCCCAGCTTATATTAAAGCCACTTAAGAAACTGTGTTTAGAGGCAGTTCCATCAGAGCTTCAGTTGCAGCTTAAATATTTCATAAACCCTCTTTACTGAATATTGAACACATGCAGCCTGATGATTCACAAACAATGCAATCACAATAGTCAAAAATACCCTTGGAAGAGAGTGACTAAAAAGAAAATGTATTCCTTCTGTATATAACAGAATGAAGGCATAGAAGGGCGTGTATCTAAGGTGAGAGAATGAAACCAGAAAATATTTCAGTCATTCTGATTTTTAAACAATATTTGGATCATTGTTCATTCAACAAAGTTGTGTATGTTCTCTATATCAAGCAATGGGGATACAAATGGAATAAAACAGAGTCTCTGAACTCGAAGCATTCAGAGCTCAGCAAAGAAGGCAAACAATTTAATTCAGTAGGATAACAGGGGAAAAACAGTGTGCTATAAAAATCCACAAGGCTTCAAGGTGAGAAAGAACATAAGATAAAGAAATCCAGTACAAATTTAGCAATTTCAGAAGGTGGATGGAGGTGGTGAGATAAAAATGGAGAAAAGCAGATATTGGTTCACTTTGTTCCCAGTGCAATGGCAAAAAGTCATTTGTTAAATGGTTTTATGCAGGGGATTCATGCAATCCAATTTATAGTTTTAAGAAAGATCGTACTATGGAAACTGGATAACTGGGCAATTGAATATTGTGACATTAGCTGAGAGATAACTTATGTGGTGGCCTACGCTAGAGTGCTGCCAATACAGAGGAATCAAAATGAAAAGGTAAGAGAAACGTGGGGTTGAGAAAAGTTTTGGGGGTAGAGACGGGGCAGTGGACATGAGAGGGAAAAGGAGGAATTTAGTTCTGGTCCTATATAATCTGACCCAATTCTGGATATATTTGACCCCAATGGATATATTCAAAACACCACTGTATACAGAGGTCTGGTGCTTCAGAGGGAAGCCAAACTGGAGACAGATTTGTGAGTATTGTAACTGTGATTTTCTATTGATGGAAATTTTAACAAAAGGAGACTAAAACTGCAAAGAGAGAACGTGTATAGTATAATAAAACCTAGAGAAAGAACTTCAACATTTGAGAAACATATGGGTCAAGTTGGCCTACAAAAAAGAGTGACAAAATGTGGCTAAAGATGGATAAGAAAAAAAAAGGGGGGGCAGAGTTTTTAGTAACTAGAGTATGTCAGTCAGTGTGTTTCCAGAACAATGGAGTGGTAAACATTTTAAATGGCACTAAGAGGTCAAGCTATAAGAAGAACTTAAAATATCTGTTTTTTTACAGTGTTACTCAACTTTTTTTCATTATTGCATATGATAAGGCCTTTTCAGAACCCCATTCATTATTAATTCCCCATTCCTCCATAAAATTATTAAAATCACAGAATATTTCTGTATACCTCTTTATGTACCATAAATATCTGTGCTTTATACATAAAAAGTATGATTTTTTTTTCCTCATAAGAAGCAAATTTTGTCCCTGATGAGAATGTACAATTTAGAGGCTACTGGTGATCTCAGTGAAAGAAGTTTCATTGTAGCTCAGTGGAATGGTGGCAAAAAGATATACTACAGTGGGCTGAGAAGGACATAGCAAGAAGTGGGAAAAACAGAGATAAGGAGAGTAGATGATACAGTCAAGAACTATAGCTGTGAAGGAGATAAAAGGCAAGAAAATAAACGGGAATAGTTCATAAAGTTAAGGAAGGATATTTTTAAATGCTGAAGGAAAAATGTGAGTAGAAGGGAGGCTGATGATGTAGGAGAGAGGGAATAAGTTAAATAAAAAGAAAAGAGGACTCTGAGAAGGTAGGGGAGGATGGCACTAGGAAACTCAGTAAAAGCATGTGTCTTCCCTAAGGAGAAGGGGCACTTTTCCCTCTTTAAACAGAAGGAATGCAGATTTGTATACCTGGTTGCAAGATGATGGCTTCTACTTTCTCTGTCCAAAAGGAGAGAAGGTCATTTGTTGAGAAAGTGAATTTCTCCTCTCTACAAATACCATTTGTTATGTGTGAAGAGCTACTTAAATATATCTAGTCTGCAGGGAACTCCAACAGTCTATTATGTTGACTGTTTAGAAACCTTGTAAAATCCTAAGATTCAGTAAGAAAAGCTAAACCTTGCTGCCAAGAGAGCTTCCCAACTATAGGGATATTAGGATTCCAGTAATTTTTCTCTCATTTTAATCCTCTACTTTTCCTATGGTTCAATTGAAAGTGTCCTCTGTCCTTTCCAACAGTAATCCTTTCACCTCTAATTCTGATCCCATCCCCTCTCCTGTCTTTCAAGGTCTTACTTGCTCTTTCTTGAATCTTTAATCTTATACATTAGTTACTTGCTCATAAAGTGCCTTGTATCCTTTAAAGCAAACAAACCCCAAACCTTTCAGGGAGCTTGCAAACAATTTTTCTCTTCATGCTCCACATGAAGAAGCATTAGTCTACACTTGCAGTCTCTCCTCTCAATAACTGACTCTTATTAAAGCAGTTCTTGCAAATGACCCAATGACTTCTTAATCATCAATTCCAACAACCTATTCTCAGACTTCAACTTCCTCCTTTGATCCTCGCAGCATTTCATGTCGCTGTTAAGTGGCTGCCAAACAAAACAAATACTTCTTACCAAATTATATGAAACTTCACCTGTTTTGGTTCTCATCTGGAAAGTTTCTTTCTGGTTTGCTTATCAGACTGTTTTTTTTTTTTTTCAATCTTTCATCTCCATCTAAACTACTGTCTCAAAATGGATATAGCCCAAGTCCTACAAAATTCCTCCTTCTCATGTGTTGTTGTTTAGTCGCTAAGTCGTGTCCGACTCTTTTGCGACTTCATGGAACTGTAGCCTGCCAGGTTCCTCTGCCCATGAGATTTCTCAGGCAAGAATAATGGTGGGTTGCCATTTCTTCCTGACCCAGGGATCGAACCCGGGTCTCCTGCATTGGCAGGCAGATTCTTTACCACTGAGCCACTTGGGAAACCCTTCTCAGGTGAAGACTACTAATTTGAAACAAGTATCAACAAGTCTTCCCTGTAGCTCAAAGGGTTAAGAGTTCTCTGCAATGCAGGAGACCACGGTTCCATTCCTGGATCAGGAAGATCCTCTGGCGAAGGGCATGGCAATCCACTCCAGTATTCTTGCCTGGAAAATACCTTGGACAGAGGAGACTGGGGGGTCCGTGTGGTCGCAAAGAGTCGGACACGACTGAGCAACTGTTACTACACTATCAACTTCTTAATCAAGCTCCAACTTCAACCTAAATCCAACTGTCACCTCCTCAGTTTAGATTCCTACTAACTCATTTTTGAAGAACTGCAACACCCTCCTCACCGTATTCCCCGAGGCTCATCCAGGTGCCACCCTCTAACAGGACGCCTGCTCGCGTCAGTTAGGGATTTTGTCCTCCGAAGCAGAAGCCTGGGGTTGAGGTCCGAGTTGTCGGTACTCCAGCTCTCCGTGCGTGACAAGACCTTTTTCCCGCGCCGAAGCACGACGAGCGACCCCAATGAGCCTGAACCTCTTGAGCTTGAGGCCTGAGAACACTGGGCTGTAGGTGCACCGTTCCCTTCCGGCCTAGCTGGCAAGAAAGACCGGAAGGCCGGGAGGAAGGCGCGGCTCCGGTCCACAGCACCAGAGGCGCTTCCACACCCCTGGCTGGAAGCCGGAGCTCTAGCTAGTCACTCCACTTCCCAGCGTTCGTGATGTCCCCTGTCCGTAGACCACCCCTCTCTCCCCCGCCCCTCACACTCACCCCGGCTCCTGGGCCCGTCAGTGATTAGACGCGGGGTCCTCTCCGGACCGAGGCTGAGACCGCTGAGAAAGCCGTGAGGACCTTGCAGTTGGGATGCCCAGTAGATTGCCTGAGTAACAGCATCAATATAACCAATAGTTTTGGGAAGAGTAAACGAGCAGGAAGACGCTGAATGAGAAGACGTCTTTTGAATTTTAGGATATCATCTTCCGAATCATCCAGGTCTAGAAGAATGGGAGCTTTCACCTCTTTTGGACTCAGGCGCTCATCTGCCGCCTAACCCAGTCTAGGGTGTCCCTGGAGTCGAGGGCGCGGGGTCTGGAAGAGCTGTGTACCAGCCAATGGGTAAGGCCAAGAGGTAGGGCCAAAAGACTAGGGCTGGGAGAGGCACAAAATGGGAGGAGCCAAGGGGGCGGGGCTTAGTGACAAGGAGGCGGTGATGCGGCGAGGGGGGCGGGGAGAGGGAGCCGAAGGGGTGGGGCGAGCCCTGGAGCGTAAGTGAGGTGAGAGCCCGAAGATGGCAGCGGCTGAGGAGGAGCCAAAGCCCAAAAGCTGAAGGTGGAGGCGCCTCCAGCGCTGAGGTGAGCCCTACCTGACATAGGGTGGAGGGCGACGATGCCTGCCGCTAGCCAGGGGCCACGTAGGGCTGCGCGACAGAGGCGCTGGGTGGTAACCTCAACCCCCGGCATGAGGCCAACGCGCGGGACGGGTAGCTCTGGTAGTTGCCCGCCTGGCTGCGACCCTTTGCCCGCTGTCCGCCCAGTTTGGCCCAGTCGCCGCAGGCTCCTGAGACGCTCCGCCGCCCTTGACCAATCAGAGCGCCGGCCGGGGAGCGGAGCCGGCTTTGGGCAGGCTGCGGACGCCACGTGGGAGCCCGCCCCGCTTGGCTGTGCGACCCGGGAGGACCGGACCGGACCCGATCTGAGCCGAGTCAACCGCGGTCACCTCCTGTTCCTTGGGGGATGATGAGGAGAATGCCCAGCAACTGGCCCACCCTGAGGCAAAGACAGAATTCTTGGGTATTTTTCGTAAAGGTCGCGGAAGGGCGCTTTGACCTTCCTTTTAGTACTTAGGTGGATCTGAATGCTGGTACCTTTGCAAATCCTCTACCGGGCACCAAGACCCCGCCTCCGAGGCTTTGCGGGAGTGGGGTCGGGAGCGTGGGGATGGCGTTTGCCAAAATGGTTAGGAAAGGCTAATTTTTCTTCTTTGCACTTTTTGCGGCAGTGGAGATAGTTCTGCACTTAACATATGATTTGATGTTGCAGCTTTTACTTGCAAAAGGTTACTGGTTAAAATATTCATTCCTGATAAAGTGGAGTATGCACGTTTCTTGATGATTTTGAAATGCTCCTTGGAAGGCAGTGGGTTTTCTATGTAAAGCTAGATATATAAAACTGATTTAAAACTATTGGGACACTCCTGATTATACAAATTTCATTTCTTCCAACATGACCCTTCTTCACTTTTGAAAGACCTAATCTTTCATGTTTGAAAAGATCACTTAGGAGTCCAGTGGTCTGTTCACGCTGTTCAATGGATGGTGACAAAATCCCTGCCAGTATCTTTATTCATATTACCTTCAAAGGGCCAAAGTATTAGTGTGCCTACCTTATATAAAGAAAATAAACTTCCCCCCCTCCCCCACGACTCAGGATGTCTGTTTTCGTTTTAAGCTTTCAAACTACAGACTGAAGCAAAGGCTTTTGAATCAGACCTACCTGAATTTGAGTTATTAGGAGAAGCAAACTGACTGAAACCGCCCACCCTGGCCAGGCACTGTAGTAACCATTTGCCGTGAATTATTTTACCATAGCAGGTCGTGGTAAGGAACAGGGAATTAACAAGCCACCATTAACCAGATGAATTTGGGAAGGGTCAAAAGGAGACAGCACGTGTCCAACCATCTCCCAGGATCTTTCTCACTGGCATCCATCTTGGCTAAGCAATGCCTGTTCCACCAGGAAGGACCCTGAATCAGAAAGATTGGCCAAAGACAACCCAGAAACTAATTCCATAACCATAAAACTTCAGACTTCAAGAAACTGTGGCAGAACAGCTCTCCTGGGTTCTGTTAACCTAATGCTCTCTGGCAGGTGTCCCTTTCCAATAAAGTCCCTTGCTTGGTCAGCATGTGCGTCTCCTCAGATAATTCATTTCTGAGTGTTAGACAAGAGCCCACTTTTGGGCCCTGGAAGGGTCCCCCTTCCTGCAACAAAGGCATATGCTTTCCTTGAAAAGCACCTTCTTAACAAAGTTTCCTGTACCAAATTGGAAGATAACTCCAACTTACCCCCTCCTATCCTAATAAAGATACAGCCCTTAGATTTTTCTCTTCTGCTTCTCCATTTTCAAAGTGCTTTCCTGTTTTGTAGACGAGAAAATGGAAGCCCAGATGAAACAGTAAAGGAACTGAAGTTTGAACACAAAGAATCTGGGTGCAAGTTCATTGTTATTTGACTTTAGTGTGCCTACTTTTATACAGTCACCCCCAGTTATGCGTCTCTCTGACCATGCAGCCTTAGAAATAATCATAAAAAATAATTTTAATATGTATTGTTTCAGCATTTTACCTATTTTAACTCATTTAATCCCACAACCACCCTTCAAGGTAGACACTATATGTCCATTTTACCAAGGAGGAAACAGGTATAGAGAAGTTAAGTAACTTTATCGAGGTCAACTTTATTAACTTCACATTTTGATCAAAAGCCCTAGGGAACTGTTAACTCAGCTTTTGTTTTTTCTTGTTTTGTTTTTTGCTTAGCGTGTATAATTTTTTGTTGTTGCAATACATGAGCATATGATACTTAATAATTCTTAAACGTGTATAATGTTACTTTACATGTCATTAGTGTCTGTCTACCTAAAACTTGAAATGGCAGCCCACTCCAGTGTTCTTGCCTGGAGAATCCCTGGGATGGGGAAGCCTGGTAGGCTGCCATCTATGGGATCTCACAGAGTCGAACACGACTGAAGTGACTTGGCAGCAGCAGCAGCAGTGTCTTTCTACCTAAAACTTGTAAGTCTTTACTAAGTGTAGACATGAAGGTAGGATTAGACACTTGAGTACTGGAATAAATCTCTTTATTTTGTGTGAAGACCTTTTGTGATTGGCTATTCGTACTTCATTATATTCATTTGTCTTTAAGGATCTCAATGTGATAATGTACTGATTGTGTGCCTTATTTATGATGACTTGCTTGACATTTAAGAGGCTAGCTACCAGTTTTGGTTAACTTTTAAAAAGATGGCTTATAAGGTCTGTTGTTCAGTCACCAAGTCGTGTCTGAGTCCTCATGACCCCATGGACTGCAGCACACCAGGCTTCCCTGTCCCTCACTATCTCCTGGAGTTTTCTCAAACTCATGTCCATTGAGTTGGTGATATTATCTAAACTATCTTATCCTCTGTCACCCCCTTCTCCTCCTACACAGGAAGCCCTCCAAACAAAAAAATTATCCAGGCAAAAGTGACAATAATATGGAGGCTGTAAGAACTCTGCTCCAGAGAGAGCTTCTGACAAGTCTAGTTTCCCTTTCTCAAAAAATATTTTTCTAGGCTTTTTAGAGTTACTGAAGTTGGAAAGAAGCTAGCTCTATCAGAAGCTAGCTCTATTGTGTTTTCACACTGGGTTGAGGAACAGAAGGGAACTTTAATTGAGTGCCAGGCACACTAGGTGCTTTATATATGCTATCTCATTTAATCTTCCCAGCAACCTGTGAATGAGCCTTGTGTTACAGTGGTGTATTTAGGCCTGAAAGAAGTCCAGAAGCATTTTGGGGAACTGTTCCCTAGATAAAGGTGTTCAATCATGATTACCTGTATTTAGGACCACTTTCTTTTCTCTCTTTTGGGAATGTCATCCAAGTTCATTTCTCAGCAGTCCCCTCTGAGAGGATAGGGTTCCTCCCCAGGCTTCTTAAGCACTTGCCAAGTCTGTTCTTTTAGTCTTTCAAGTGCCTGCTATTTTAGGCATGGTGCTGAAAACTAGGTACATGAAGTGAGAGAGTGAAGAACCGGTACCATCTTCTTCGTGGGAAAATGACACCTGAGCACTCCAAAAGGTGACAGAGCGCTAACGAGGTGGAAAATAGGGTGTCTGGCTTTAAAGAGAAGTTTGTTTGGAGGTAGAAATGGGAGAGAGCTGCCTCTGTTGGGGAACTACATCTGTTTGGTCTGACTGAAGCTGGAAGGTATAAAGGGGTCCAGGTTTTGTACTGAACACTTGGCCTGTGTGATCTTTCTATCTCTGTGTCCTTCAGCTCCCAGACCTAATTTTAATTGCTGAATATCTCCTTCGGAGTGTCTTGCTGACACTTTAAAGTCATATATATCAAGCTAAATTCACCTGTTGTCCTAAATCTGCACCTTTTTTCCATGTACGTATGTTAATGGCGCCACTAACTTCTCTTATTCTAAAGTTTGGAGCCTAGATACTTGGTTCATTTTCCCTCTGTATATGGTTATCAAAGTTGGTCTTCTTCAATTATGTCTGAGAAATTCCTTTTCTTTTCCATCCTGCTGCCACAACTCAAGTTTAAGACTTTATTTTGCTTAGACTTTGTGTTGGCTTTCTCACCAGTCTCAAGTTCTGCCTAAGCTTCATTAAGAATAGCTCGACTTATTCATCATAGAAAATACTTGTAAGCTCTGAAGTTGATGTTAGGAAAGGCTGAATCTGAAGAGCCATTGTAACTCTTTCTGATGTTAGTAATTACACATTGTTCTGGGTCATGGTTTAACAATTACACATTGTTCTAGGTCATGACTTTTCTATAACTTATACATATAAATTATATATAATTTTAATCTTTATTAAAAAGGAAACAAACAGCACTTCTCCAGTCAGCAAATGTTGCACTTTTCTCAAGTTATTGTTGCCTAACCATTTCTCTTCTATGAGCTCCGTTTAGTCTTTCCTTCTGTCTTTTACTTCACTAATCTCTCTGTTTTAAAATTGTGTATTAAACCTCGGAAAAGTCTGGAAGATTTTGGATGACAAAGCAACAGTATTAGCAACCTCTTTTTTAAAAACATTTTTTTTATTTCAGAAAATTCTGTGGAATATGATTTTTGTAAATGGAGCATACTGTTCCCGGGTGGCCTCTTGTGAGGATTAAATGTGGAAAATGTATGCATAGTAGAAAAGAGAAAGGATGATTGATCCTGTGTCAGTAGCGTGTTGCTCAGCGCCTGGTCCTTAGGAGCTATTCAGTTAATGTTTCTTGAGTGAATTATCAGTGCGACGTGAGAGTGAGACTAATGAGTTTTACTTTTTTAGATCTTATGCTTTTAACAGTGCAGCCTAAAATCAAGTTTGGCTCTTTTTAGGTGACATTGCATGTTGTTGACTTACATTACAAATTTAATCCTTTAATATTAAAACTTTTGACTATGAAGTAAAATGAAAAATGGAACTCTTGGAGGTACTTTGTATGAATGCCTTAATAAAGTCCTTTCCTAGGCACTATAAATTAGGGCAGAGTGAGGGTGGTGAAAAGGCAGAATCAGAGGAAAGCCTCCATGGATGGTCCTAGGTATCTAGAGATAAACATGAAATGTGTGGAGCCCAGGCAAAGTCGGAAGGACTTTTGGTAAAAGGCATTGAAAACTAAGTTTCTGGTTTTAGGTATAGGCCTAGACTGAATAATGCTAAACAAAACATGAGGCCAGTATGCTACTTTCTACCTGGACTATGGCTTGACTTCCCTTCCAGCCAATAAAATCCTGTCTGTATGCAAAATATTCAGAGTTAAATCAAAATTCTCGAGCATTCTGGTCAGGGTGGAAGCCAGCAGAGGAGTAGTTACGAGCATGGTCTCTGGAATCAGACCTTTGGTCCTTGGTCCTTATTAGCTGGTAATCTTGGTAAGATTGTTTAATGGCCCCATGTCTCTGTTTTCTCACCTTTGAAATGGGTATAATAAAAGTACTTACCTCAAAAGATTCTTGAGAGGATTTCATAAAAAAAAATAATAGTAAATTTGGCTCATAGTATGTCTTCAGTAAATGTTAGCTATTGCTGTTGTGGTACTGTTTATCCTGCTTTTGGCTCCCTACCCTGTTCCACACTCTGCAATTACACATTTAAGCAGAAAAAGAAAAGATCCAGGTATACTCAAGAACAAGATAAACATCTCCAGGGACTGAAATGAAAAGGAAACGTGCATTTAGATTCTGGGTTCAGGAGCAAGTGGAAATAACTTTGTGCAGGGGAGCTGGAGTCAGATACCCTGAATGAATCTTGTAGCTGGATTGGGGCTGACTGAAAAGAAGGCTGAAAGCCTCTGTTCCTGGTTGTTGCTTTAAAAGCTGTGAATCTGAAGTGGTGACACAGAAGTGGCTGAGCTGCCAGATGGCTCAAAGCTGGGAACTGTAATTTCTCCATTATCAACTGGTACAAGAGCACCAAACCTGGAGGTCATGAATCTAGAAGAGGGGTGGCTTACCTCAAAACCATTGGAAAAAGAAAGGGAAAGTCTGAGCCTGCAAACAGATAAAGAAGACTATTACTTAGAAAATAAAACACAACCACCAGGAGATAAACTCACTTGAAATCTAATGGATTGTTAGAGCAATTTCAAACTGATTTTAAGTATTTTTAAAGATACTTAAGAACACAGAAATAATAGTTAATTAAAAATGTTATAAAAAATAGTAAATATGAAGTAAATGGCTATATAAAATAAAAGATAGTTACTGAAATTAAACAGCAAAAGTTGGTTAAACTCCAGTTCAAACACATTTAAAACGAAAATTAATGAGTTGGGAGATAGTTCCATTCAGTTGCTCAGTCGTATCCGACTCTTTGTGACCCCATGAATCACAGCACGCCAGGCCTCCCTGTCCATCACCAACTCCCGGAGTTCACTCAGACTCATGTCCATTGAGTCGGTGATGCCATCCAGCCAACTCATCCTCTGTCATCCCCTTCTCCTCCTGCCCCCAATCCCTCCCAGCATCAGAGTCTTTTCCAATGAGTCAACTCTTCTCATGAGATGGCCAAAGTACTGGAGTTTCAGCTTCAGCATCATTCCTTCCAAAGAAATCCCAGGGCTGATCTCCTTCAGAATGGACTGGTGGATCTCCTTGCAGTCCAAGGGACTCTCAAGGGTCTTCTCCAACACCATAGTTCAAAAGCATCAATTCTTTGGAGCTGGAATATAGTACTGAGTAATTCTCCCAGTTGTAGTACAGAGAAATCAAGAAAAATCAAAAGAATATATATATGTATGTATACACATGTGTGTTATGTTCAGTCTTTAAGTCATATCTGACCCTTTGCAATCCCATGGACTGCAGCATGCCAGCATCCCTGTCTTTCAATATCTCTTGGAGTTTGCTCAAATTTATGTCCATTGAGTCAGTGATGCTATCTAACCATCTCATCCTCTACCACCCCCTTCTTTTGCCTTCAATCTTTCCCAACATCAGGGTCTTTTCAAATGAGTCAGCTCTTCCCATCAGGTGGCCAAAATATTGGAGCTTCAGCTTCAGCATCAGTCCTTCCAGTGAATATTCAGGGTTGATTTCCTTTTGGATTGACTGGTTTGATCTTGCAGTCCAAGGGACTCGCAAGAGTTTTTCCAGCACCATAATTCAGAAGCATGAATTTTTCAGTTTTCACCCCTTCTTTATGGTCCAACTCTCATATCTGTAAATTACTATGGGAAAAACCATAGCTTTGACTATCCTGACCTTTGTTGATAAAGTGATGTCTCGGCTTTTTAATACGCTGTCTAGGTTTGTAATGGCTTTTCTTCCAAGGAGCAAGCGTCTTTTCATGGCTGCAGGCACCATCCGCAGTGATTTTGGAGCCCAAGAAAATAAAGGCTGTCACTGTTTGCATTGTTTCCCCATGTATTTGCCAGGAAGTGATGGGACCGGATGCCATGATCTGAGATTTTTGAATGTTTAGTTTCAAACCAGCTGTTTCACTCTCCTCTTTCACCCTCATCCAGAGACTCTAGTTCCATGTCACTTTCTGCCATTGGAGTAGCATCATCTACATATCTGAGGCTTTTATATTTCTCCTGGAAATCTTGATTCCAACTTGTGATTTATTCAGCCCGACATTTCACTTGATGTGCTCCACGTGTAAGTTAAATAAACAGGGTGACAATATACAGCCTTGTCATATTCCTTTCCCAATTTTGAACCAGTCCATTGTTCCATGTAAGGTTCTAACTGTTGCTTCTTGACCTGCATGTGAGTTTCTCAGGAGACAGGTAAAGTGGTCTGGTATTCCCATCTCTTTAAGAATTTTCCACAGTTAGTTGAGATCCACACAGTCAAAGACTTATAGTGTAGTTGATGAAGCAGAAGATGTTTTTTCTGGAATTCCCTTGTTTTCTCTATAATCCAACAAATTGGCAATTTGATCTCTGATTCGTCTACCGTTTCTAAACCCAGCTGGTACATTTGGAAGTTCTCTCTGGCAGTACATACATATGTGTAAAAATTGAGGCACCAACTAATGTCTAATTAGGAGTTCCAAAAAGAAGAAAGAGTGTGAATAGTGGAGAGGCAATGTTGTTTTGCTAAAAGTTTTCTTTCAATTTAGGATTGAAGGATTCATTAATAAACCACTGCTGCTGCTGCTAAGTCACACAGTAAATAATTTCAGTATTTAACACAGGATTATTTGACTTAATAGTCAAAGAATCAACATATAGTCGTTTCTTTACCACTAGAGTCCATATGGTCATTAAAAGAAAAGAAATAGAAATAGAAACAGTAGCATATGCATCACCAAATTGGCCAAATCTACATCCAGACTTGAACAGCACTGGGAAGTCCTGAGTAACAGCAGTCTGGAGTCCTAGTGGGAAAAAGGGTCCTGGGCGGTGTGTCGACCTCGTAGATGAGACTTCATGTTGCAGTTTTGGAGGCTCCTGCTAGTGATCACATGCCACTTGACTTGCTGGTAACAATTGTGCGATTACAGGTAGGCATGTAGTCCAGGCAGGGTCCAGACAGGATCAGAAGGTGGTCAGAGGTCTGCTCCCTTACTTCTGAAGCCTGAACAAGACTGCCTCCATTTTAATTTCCCTTAAACATATTAGAAGAAATGATGACTGAGAATTTTCCAGAATTTAAGAAAGAGCAAAGCCCTCAGGTTGAAAGGGTATTCCACGTGCGTTTAAGTGACATCATATGGTATTTGTCTTTCTCTTTCTGACTTACTTCACTGAGTATGATCATCTCTAGGCATCCATGTAGCTGAAAATGGCATTGTTTCATTCTTTTTAATGGCTGAGTAGTATTACGCACACCACATCTTTATCCATTCTTCTCTCAGTGAACATTTTGGTTTCCATGTCTTCACTATTTTAAATAGTGCTGCTGTGAACATAGGGGTGTGTGTATCTCTTTGAATTACAGTTTTGTCTGGATATGTGCTAACTGGATCATGTGCTAACTCTATTTTTTTTCCCCCTTGGAAATTTATTTTTATTTATTTATTTTTTACTTTACAATATTGTATTGGTTTTGCCATTTGTTCTTCCTACTGGCTATACCAGTTTACATTCAAATTGTGGGTTATTTTTATTTATTACTTTTTCTTTTTTGTATTTTCCAACTGTTCTACATTGAACATAATATTAGGACTTGATTTTAAGCTGGAGGAACTTGATGTATACTGAATACGTATTTTGGTCAAGTGCTGAGTGGCTATCATTATAGAATGGACCTCTGGGATACTAAGTAAATCTGAAACTTTGTAAAATAAGCGTTAAGATGTTCATATAGGTTATAGTCTTTTCATCTTTTTTCTGAAGTCCCCAAAGCTCTGAAAACTGGAAATTAAAAAAAAAGGTTTGAGATAGAATTAATTTGCCAGCAAAACTTGAACAGGTGTGAGGCTCTCTATAGTATTTATTTGTTGACACAAATGTGTATGTTTTGCCGTAGATATATCTGCTTGTTAATGGCATGCTGCATGAAACCTTCCTGTGCAGTTTACAAAATATAGTACATAGAGTGTATTACCTTCCTAAAATTTACAAACTTCTGAATCTCATAAAATTCTGGCCCTAAAACATACCTTTGCCCCAAGGATTCAATTAAAGGATTGAGGGCCTTTTGAAAAATTTAAATACTCAATTTTTTGTTGTTGTTCAGTCGCAAAATTGTGTCTGACTTTGCGACCTCATAGACTGCAGAACACCAGGCTTGTCCTTCACTAGATCCTGGAGTTTGCTCACTCATGTCCATTAAGTCAGTGATACTATCCAACCATCTCATCAAACTCTGTTTTTAAAAATTCAGTTTTTTGAAGTTTACTATTGTGAGGAAACAACAGTTTCTCATCAGAATCACTTGCTAAAATATTCCTGCAATCCCCATTCTACAAGTCTATAATTCTAAATCAATGCTTGTTTCAAAGGTCTTGTTTGGCTAGTTCTATCATAGTACGTGTGCTGGTTATGTCATTGAGTTATTAGGGTTTTTTTCTTTTCTGATAGTAACTGACTAAGATAAAGACTTCAGGTTTTGAATTTCACGATTTAGAAGGCGTATTTCACTGGAAGTGGTCTCATGAACTGAAGTTTCACCTACTACTTGAAGATGATACCTTTGAGTATTTTCCAAAGCATATTTAAAGTTGTTACCCTCTCTTCTATGTTTTACTTCTGGTATTTTTGTTTGTATTTGTGCCCTCACATGACTTCTTTAAAAATGTTTCCATTTAGAAAACAACAATTAGCTTTCAACATAAGAACATCTGAATTTCCACTTGGAATTTGGCTTTTATCACATGCATGCCAATTTCAGCACCTTCTGTAGAATAAGAAATTGTGTACAGCAATTATGTAAGAAACCCAGTTTGCTTGCTTATTAACAGGCTCTCAATTTTGTCTGCAAGCCACACTTAGTCATTAGCAAACCCTGCTATTTTTCTGTGTTAGCTGCAAATACAAGATTATAGGTCTGGAAGTAGCCTATGTGATCACTGATCGCTCACAAAATTAGCGATTATTGGAAATGATATTGAAGTAGTTACTTTACTTTTTTGCCTTCTAGAGGCTGAGGCTGGACTTTGGTGTATCCCTAGTAGAACCCGCCGAGTCCAGCCCCCACAGGATCCAGGGGAACCTGAAGGAAAAATGGCGTTGGCGATTGATTTAGAGAGAGATAAGGAAAGAATATTGTAGATAAGGAAATAGAGGAGAGAAAGAGGCTCACATTCCTTGGTTTACATAGAAAGCCAATAAAACTCCGAGACAAGAAGTTTGCCCTGTTGATGGAGGCCACAGGTGCCCTCCCTGTCTCCCAAGGGAGTGAAGACGCAGAACGTCTTCCCGTTCAGGTCTTAGAAACCTGGGCAGATAAGTGAATGCAGGGAGCCCCTATGCTCCAAGGGATCAGCCTGAAAAGAGAGGGAGAGGGAGATGTAAGAAAACGCTGCGGGAAGAAAAAGCCACCTCTAGGACCCGTTAGTAAAAAGGCCTTTATTAGGGCGGTTGCTCTCGGGCAGAACTCCCAAGGACAGGCAAGCGAGGGAAACGAGGGAGTCTGCGAGGTGGGGAGGGGTGCGGGAAGGTTTTATAGTGAGGGCTGGCAGACAGGCCAAGTTTTTCCCATGTAAGGCAACAGGTGCGGACCACAGCAGGGGTTGGTTGCCCATGGTCTTTCTGGCATTTCCCGATTGGATCGGGGCTCCAAGGCCGGCCCCGGAGGTCGGGTCCATTCCCTGGTTCCGGTTTGGTCATCAGCCGCCCCTGGTGCTGACCGGATGCCCCCTTTCTGGCCACGTTTCAGGCAGCTCGCCCTTTCAGGAGAGAGAGAGAATGATTAACACGGGAGACCAAGCTGCCTCGGTGAGCGAGGCCCAAAAGCTTTATTTTTCAAAAGGTACTTTTATACCTTGCCTTATACATAGAGGGAAATGAAAGATGCAAGGTCATACAGAGTCAACTCAAACATTCTAGCAGTTTTGCCCTTATCGAAACCAGGATTTTTTCTGCAAACCTTTCCCACAAATGATGTTGTGTACATTATCTTCTGGCCTTGGAGGCCTCTGAACATTTTATGACCCTCTTTTGATAAAGGCTGCTCAACCAGAAAAGTTATTTTCCTTCAAAGTGTTTTTTCTTTATATTTCTAATCTATGTCAGCCTCAGAAAATGCCAAACAGAGTTACATTTCACAGAGTAAAGGTGCAGTGAGTTACAAGAAAGAACCAATTAGCTCAAAAGTCTGATGTGGTTAATTTCAAGGCTACACTTGTTTTTCTTACATTCCAACTATGTTAACTAATGTACTCCCAGGTGCACAGTGGATAAGAGATATGGGAACTTAGCAACAAGCATTGGCCCTATAATGAAATCCTACACCAGCACTACTCTAATAACTTTTAACTCTTTGAAAGGCTCTATGTTTTAGGCTTTCCGTGCCTCTCACAGTTGGGAGGCTGTAAATAATCATATGTGTAGCTGCAAGAGTCTGGATATACCTGCCAAGCAAGCTAGAATGCTTAGAGGGGGTTTGATTTGAAATATTCCTCTCATGTCCAGGAGACTTATTAGCTAGAGCCCTAAGTTGATTTTCTCCAGAGAAAGGTGGTTGGGGATAACCCCCTGTATGTCAGGAAAGTTGGTGAAAGACACAAGATAGTAAGACAGACAGATTCTGGTCTTGGGGTAGATGCTCGAGAAGACCCAGGAGACCCTCGAGTCGTGAAGCCTTGCTTAACAGTTCTCTTCCACATGACCTTTGCCATGGGTGGGATCTCCCGCGCTGGCTCCCGGCAAGAACCATTTCTAATTCTCTAAGAAACTCAGTTGACTCAGAGCGGGAAGTCTAGCCAAATATAACTCATTCTAGGAGTGCATCTCTAGCTTCTAGTATTCTCTGGTATTGAATTTATTTCTCACACAGGCCATCTTAAATGTAGTAGGAAAGACAGCATTTTTCATCCCTAAGCCCACAATCTCATGACCCCAAAGGCAAGACTTTCCCCATCTGTTTAACGGTTTTGAGAATATTCTGATTGGCCCTGCCTGGGTTACATACCCGCCGTTGAACCAGTTAGTGCCTCAGAGGTGGGGATTTTGGCCAGCCTTGGATGTACTCTTACTCTTTTTTCTTTGTGCCTGTGTTTATATATGTTGGGGAGTATATGGATGTTGAGGAAGACACTATAATCAACAGCTCTACCAGGAACTTGAAGGGTACAGGAGGTGGTGTCATTCTCTCAGCAAGAGAAAAATTCATTATGGCACTTAAAGAAAATATTTATGAAAATGAACAAACAATCCTCTTCTGTCTCCTGCTGCCACTGGAAACCTCATTCCTCAAGGTCTAGACAAAGTCTATCTTCCTTATAAAATTTTTCTAATCACCCAGCCTGGGAATGGTGTGCTCTCTGGTGCTTGGTACTTAATGCTTTGTATTATTGCAGTGCACAGTATGTGCGTGTTTTATCTTGTCTACTGCTACTTGACGTCAGGAAACTAGTTGAATAACTCTCAATGCTTTATAACTAATTACTTCATTACAACATAGGCACTACATTTTTGTTCAATGAATTAACTCTTTAAAGAGATTTGAAGCTTATCTTTGTGGTATTCAATGGTGCAAAATGGAATCATATATTGACTGTAAATTGTTATCTGTTCAGAAGAGTTGATAGAACTCTTACCTGAAAATGTTTCATGGTTCTTGGACCTTTGTTTTTTATTGTCATGTGGAGTGAGCTTGTGTGTGAAATAAATCCAATGCTGGAGGACAGAGGCCAAGAGATGCACTCTCGTCTGCATTTCTGTTTTTACTGATGATTATAGTGAGCTTTGACTATAATAATCATTTCATACATTTGTCCATAGGGAAAATTACCTCAAAATAAATGTGTTTCTCCTATATTAATGGCTTCCCAGGTGGCACAGTTGGTAAAGAATCTGCCTGCCAGTGCAGAAGATGCAAGGGACTCGGGTTCAATCCCTGGGTCCGGAAGATCCTCTGGAGGAGGAAATAGCAACCCATTCCAGTATTTTTGCTTGGAAAATTCCATGGACAGAGGAGCCTGGTGGGCTACAGTCCATAGCATTGCAAAGATTTGGATACAACTAAGCACACACAACCAACCAACCAACAACCTTATATTAATAGAAATGTATTATTAAGGCCATGTTGTCAGTGTTTTCTTTCTTAAATATAGTACAACTGCTTATTTGGTGGAGAAATGAATTTTCTGAAAGAGTGAATTTACAGAGAACTCAGTGACCTATGAGAATGGTCAGTCTTTTCCCTCTGGGTTTGCAAGTCCATATTTAGTGAGATTATTTGCATTGTAATGAACTCCAAAAGCACTGAAGGGTAGCAGTATTGTTCTTGATTTCATAACATACTGTGTAACAATGTACTATGTAACCAATAAGTGATATCCCAAAATGGTCTTTTTAAGAAATTTGTCTCTAGTGACTCATCCAAGAAGGGTCACTTGAAAACTATTGAAATAGAGCAAAATAATTAAATTCAGATGTCTTAGGGTTCTCAAATTCCTTTAAGCTTGACGTAGCAAAGTAAATAGTTTTACCCTTTGAACCTTTGAGCTAAAGTTTGGAAAGCCATGTTAAGTTTCTTAGTTAAGCAAGTTAAACAAGAAAATTTTATCTTTTAAACAAACAGTTCAAATGTGTTGTCTTTGAAGTTAACCACATTAGAGATTTGAACATTTTCTTATTTTATAGGCATGGCTGAGGAAGTCTTTGGTTCCTCCTAAAATAGTTTTTCAGAAACTTTTTCTTATGCAGAGCTCACTAGAGACCTTCACCTTCACTTCTATGTGAAGCCTGAATAAGCTACATTCCTGAGAAGACTTGTTAGTATCCTGTAACTATCACGTCAGACTCAAAGCTCTTGAAATGCTCTCTTGTTGAATAAGATGTTGCTTCTTTTTACTCATAAAACAGGTTAAAGCAGGCTTTCTTAGGCTGCTTTTAGGAGCTTTAGCTGCATTTCTTAGGCTTCCCTTTTAGGAGCTATTTTGGTATATCCAAAGAATGCCAGGGAATGCAGGTGTGGGTATGAGTAGGAACAGGGGTGGGAAGAGATGTCTAGGTGTGCAGACTCTAAGGTAGGGTAGGATCTCATAGAGTTGAAGTTTCCTGCAAATCTCAGTAATTACCCAGATGTGGTTTTAAAATGACAATTTACAATTTTACATGATTTTTTTTTAAAAAACTCTGAACATGTTTTAGACCCTTTAGATTGTTAGTGCCTGGGAGGTACTTAAAATCAGTCTCATATTTACCTTGTGTTTAGAGAATTGAAGCCCAGTGAGGTTAAATATATTGGAGAAGGAAATGGCAACCCACTCCAGTATTCTTGCCTGGAGAATTCCAGGGACAGAGGAGCCTGGTGGGCTGCCGTCTATGGGGGTCGCACAGAGTCAGACATGACTGAACCAACTTAGCAGCAGCAGAGGTTAAATAAGAGTCATGTAACATAGCTATTAAGTATCTGAAATGAAATTTGATGCCAAGACTTATAATTTCTCATTGTCCTACTTTCCAGAACAGGAAATGAAGTATCATTTTTTTTAAAGATAAAAATAACATATGAATACGTCAGTAACTTTCACTTACCTTTTCTTAATGATCCTCACAAGGCCACCAGGTAACTGCCTTCTGCTGAGGAAATAGACCCAGGGATGTTAAGCATCCCTAAGTAGTAAGCTCTCATTTCACATTCAGGACATCTGATTCACATTTCTTGGTGTGTGTATTACACTCTGAAGACAGAAATTGAGAACTTGTCAAAATAAATTCTGTGTGAGATAAGCACACTATTTAAGGAAATTCTGTTTTCTGTTTGGTAACCTTGTTTAGATTTTTGTCTTTCAAGTTCTCTTATTCACATATGGAAGTGTCCAGCCCTCCTCACCCCTAAAATAAACTTGTGGGATATACTTAATTGTATGCTTTGCAATGGATTAACTCACTGAACTTCAGTTTTGATCAGGTTGTGTTTTC
Organism: Nanger dama; assembly: GCA_917880005.1. Lineage (NCBI taxonomy): Eukaryota > Metazoa > Chordata > Mammalia > Artiodactyla > Bovidae > Nanger > Nanger dama. The sequence goes on along the minus strand of CAKJTW010000028.1, from coordinate 15,670,272 downwards.
CATTAAAAGCCTTTTTGCTTGGCATAAGCCAATTTTGCTTATGTTTTGGGAGTTAAAATGTTCCAACTAAGAGAACAATCTCTGGTAAGTTTTTATTTACTTTGGAGATTTTGTACTTTTCTCTGATATTGATGATTTGAATGTTATGACTAGCATTATTAATTATTATAATAATATGGAATAACCATTACTGTCTACAGAATTTAATATGCTCAAGATTATACAATAAATGGCAGAGATAGGGTTCAAACCTGAATCTGTCTTAATGTTTAGTAATTAGCTCAAATATTCAGGTATTATATAAATAATATAGCAGGAATCAATAGTGATTTGTGGGATTAAAAAAATAAGCCCTTTGCTTCAAAAATACTCCTAAATTATATATGAAACTATTACTAGTAATCTAAAAATCTATTAATTAATCTTAATATTATTAATAATTTAAATTTTCATAAAATATTCTATCAAATCTGAGATGGCAGTGGTGAGGATTCTTTTTCATTAGAAAAGAACTGTAGTCACAAAGTCTTGGACCTCATACAGAAAAAAAGCAACATTTTTAAAGAAATGATAAAATGTTCAGTTAGCCTACTTTTAAGGATATGACTATAATATTTCATTAAATTCAGCTGATACTTAAAAGGTCAATTTTATAATGCTTGAGAACCATAGGAAAAAGGAAGTAGGAGTAAGAAAATACAGATCTGTGAAAAGAAGAGGGGAAGTAAAAGGAAGTGATTTAAAAAGGACTCAGTTCCTCTTAGCTATTTCTTATTTCTGCATCACTTCCAACATCAGACATCTCTGCTTTTCAGCTTTTCACTCAGCTCTGAAGTGTATGTGAGTTTGTGAGAAACTTCTTGTTATGAACTGTAATACCTGTGGTCTCTTAGGATGCTATAAGGAAAAAGAGCTTTGCATTATTAATCAGAACACTTGTGTCCTATTAAGGTTTCTGTCTAGGTTTGTGTATACACCTGTGAAGTGAGTAGTTTAGATTAAAAAGCTTTTCAAACTAGATCATGAATCAATTTGGGTGTAGAAAAAGTGGTATTTTATAAAAGGAAAATAGAAAGTGTCAGTGCATTGAATATGGTAAGGATAAATGCTGCTTTGTGAAATATTTCTGTTATGTGTATTTACGGAGTATTAGTTGCAGTGCAAAATGTATTTTCACAATGAGTTTGATTTTTCTGTCCTAAAATTCAGTGGCTTCAAAGAGCAGCCATTTTATTAGAGTTAATGGTTTTATGGGTTAGGAGTAGCTGATTAATTCTTCTGCTCCATGTGGTATTGGCTAGGATAACTTGGAAGTATTTAGCTGATAATATGGAGTTGGCAGTGGCACCCCACTCCAGTACTCTTGACAGGAAAATCCCATGGACGGAGGAGCCTGGTAGACTGCAGTCCGTGGGGTCGCTAAGAGTCGGACACGACTGAGCGACTTTGCTTTCACTTTTCACCTTCATGCATTGGAGAAGGAAATGGCAACCCACTCCAGTGTTCTTGCCTGGAGAATCCCAGGGATGGGGGAGTCTGGTGGGCTTCCATCTATGGAGTCACACAGAGTTGGACTTAGCAGCAGCAGCAGCTGATAATAGGTCTGGTCTGTTTTGGTAGAGGTGACTGGAAATCTTGGCTGGATTCCTCTTTGTGTAGTTTGAGTGCGTCTCCGTGTGGTTTCTTCATCCTGGTAGTTGGATCTCCTTGACAGCAGCTCAGATCTCTAAGAGACCAAGGCAGGAGCTGGCAGTTCTTTATGGCTAAAACGTGACCGAATTTGTCTATCTAAGCTTTTAATTCTGCTGCTGTCCTTTGAATGATGATTCATTTCAATAATCTACTCCCCTACCCCGCCACTTGTACAAATAACACTGGAAAATGTGTCAACTTTTGGTTTCGAAGTGCAGAGTTTAAATATGTATATTATTTTCACATGGTATATAGTGAATTTTAGGTTTTTGGAGAAATAATTTAAGGTCTAACCATTTTTGTGGAGTCCTAAGTTTGTTACCTTAATGCTACCTAAAGGAACTGCCTTCTTAAAATGTTTGAAGATTCCATTTGAATTTAATTACTTCTTCCCTTCACATATAGTCAGTCGAGCTGTTATGCTTTTGTTGAAATCTGGAAAAGTGCAAAATCTGTTCCTACCAACCCCTATTCCACCTCACAGTAAAGAAAACAAAACCATTAAACGTTTTTGTTATAAATCTAAAGGTTGTTATCACAAGAAAAAAAAATCTTTGTGTATGGTTATGAATGTTAACTAGACATTGTGGTGATTATTTGCAATATATACAAATGCTGAATCATCTGAAGCTGATACAATGTTAGGTGTCAATTATACCTGCAAAAAAATATTCATTTTTGTAAAATGTAGATTTTGTGATGTATTTTTAGCTGACAGACTTTCTAGAATAGGACTATTCCCTATGATAGAATTGTAGAGATTTTTATATATACTTTTTATTCTGTATTGGGGAATAGCCAGTTAACAATGTAGTATTAGTTTCAGGTGAGCAGCAAAGGGACTCAGTCATTCATACACATGTACCCATTCTCCTCTAAACTCCCCTTCCATCTAGGCTGCCAGGTAACACTAAGCAGAGTTCCATATGCTACGCATAGATCATTGTTGTTCATCTATTTTAAATCTAGCAGTGTGTACATGTCCATCCCCAAATCCCTATCACCTCCCTTCATCCTTCTCCCCAAAAGCTATAGGGATTTGAAGAAATGTCCATGTCAGCGTATCTGCCCATATTTTGAATATTAATCGCAGTCTCTTAGGATATAAGTAAAAGGGATTTATCTTACCATACCCTTGGCTGTTTAGAATCCCAGATCTTGAAGCAGTGTTTGAGTTTAACCCCTGGCTTTTTGGGAATGGGTTGTGCTGGTTATTTGACTAGTTACACTGGAGAGTGATTATTTTCTTTGCCTCTGTCTGCAGACAGATGTCTTGTTTTTCAGATAAACCACATTCATTTTAAATGTTCCTCCACCCCAGGCTATTCTTTCCCACCAAGAAAGACATTAAGATAATCAAGATTTCCTTCAGAGTAATAAAGGAGGAGAATGTGGAAAATGATAAGAATTTAGAATGAAATTCTGTGCATTTAAAATGCCAGTATTTAAAAATAAATATTAAAACCCACCCTCAAATGAAATGGGAGTGGGAATACTTAGGTATATTTTAAGCTTGTAAATAGGCTTGTGAAGATAAATGTCTTATCTCAACCCCTGGCAAAGTGATATGTTATAGATGCTTGAAAGAAAGAAAGGGAAATTGCTCAGTCCTGTCCTCTTTGCGACCCCATGGACTGTAGCCTACCAGGCTTCTCCGTCCATGGGATTTTCCAAGCAAGGGTACTGGAGTGGGGTGCCGTTTCCTTCTCCCTCCCAGGTTTCCCAGGAACAATGAGACTACTGTCATTGCTACCTCCACTGCCATCACTGCTGTATAAAGCTTCCAAGTGTTTCAATTTTAAATGCTTAGTTATTGCGGGAAAGCAGTCTACCCTGTTTCCACAAGGAGGGGTTGCGCTGTCTCTCTGCACCCTGAAATCCAATTGCAGGTCAGTCTTTAGGCTGATGAGAGCCAGTGCCAGTCTGTGTCCTGTCCTAAAGAATGTGGGAGAAGATGGCCCTCTGCCCACGTAGCAGGGTCGAAGACAGGGCCTTCAGGTCTAGATCAGTTCTCATCAGTGGGAACTATGAGATTGCTGGTTACCATTGTTAGAATACCCTCTTAGGAAAAAAGAGAAGCCCCAAAACCCTAAAGAAGAGACCAGTTTCATCATTTCTAAAAAACTCAGTAGAAACAAACTATTGTTCCTTAGAACTCTTTGGATAAAGCTGCATATTTTTTACTCTTATTTAGAAAATGATAGGCACCTGTTAGTTAGAGGACATACCCAAGGACAGCATGAATATATATAAAAATTTTTTTCTTACAGTGGAGCCTTTTGTGGACATTTGTGGTTTCAATTTCTGAGTCTTGAAAGATGTTGCTAAGAAATAATTTGTAATGTTCCTAAAGCCTGAATTTGATTTGCACAAGATGAATGGCTGAGATGGGATTTTTTTAGTTTTATAGTAAGTTGAACCCTTGTATTCATTGTGTGTCTCTGAATTCTTGCAGAGTGGTGAAAAAGATATTTTTCTTTGTCAAAAATCAATCTTGTGATTTTGACAGAAATGAAATTGTGGTTGAAATTAAAAAAGTGAAGAGCTCTAAGAGATGTTTCTTGGTGGCAATTAGGAGTCTTTGCCAAATTAAAAATGGCAGATTCATTGTCTGCTTAGATTTAACTATGAATCAGTACACATGGAAAAAAAAAGAAGCAACTTCTGAAAGTATTTCCTATGATGCTCCAGCTGTTACTGGACTATTACATCGTATGGGTTGAAGTCATAGTATAGTGGCCTGAAACTTGGATATTTATAAAAGTCTCAGACTTACGTCCAGAGAAGGCAATGGCACCCCCACTCCAGTGCTCTTGCCTGGAAAATCCCATGGACGGAGGAGCCTGGTAGGCTGCAGTCTTTGGGGTCGCTAAGAGTCGGACACGACTGAGCAACTTCACTTTCACTTTTACTTTCATGCATTGGAAAGGAAATGGCAACCCACTCCAGTATTCTTGTCTAGAGAATCCCACGGACAGAGGAGACTGGCAGGTTACAGTCCATGGGGCTGCAAGAGTCGGACACGACTTAGCAACTTAGAGAGTGACTGCTAAAGTAGAATGGTTCCCCTCTTAGGGTGTTGTTCAAATGAAACTGCATATACAATTATGGACAACTATTTAGTCTATTAATAGAAAACAGTAGGCACTACAGAGTAAGAACGACTAGAAAGAAAAATTTGTTTCCCAAGTTGTTATTTCTATCCCTGATCACTTCTAGAACTTGTCCTTTGACCTTGATTTTTGCCTTTTCCATATATCTTGGTAATAGCAGCACCATTACTCAGTTTAGTCCAAATTTACCCAATGTAGTCTAAAATCTAGGAGTTACTCTTGATTCCTTTGTTTTCCTTACTCCCCTGTATTTTGCACATCCTGTCATTCTACCTTCAAAATGTCCATTTACTTCTATGTCCACCACTATTTTTGTGGTTCAAATCAGAATTATTTGTCATCTTTAATACTGTAATAGGTTATTTATTTGGTTGCATCAGGTCTAAGTTGCGGCATGGGGGATCTGGTTCCCCAATCAGAGATTGAGCCTGAGCCCCCTGCATTGTGAACACAGAGTCTTAGCCACTGAACCACGAGGGAAATCGCTGTCACAGGCTTTTAATTTAGTCTTTCTGCCTTCATGCTCCTGTGATCCATTCTCTGCACCGTAACCACATTCTCTTTTAAAACAGTATCATGTCATTCCTGTGTTTAAAACTTTAAAGTGTTTAAAACTTAATTCCTGTCTTGCTTATAACAAAATCTAAACTTCTGAGGCTCATCAAAGCTAAGACAGTCTGTTTCTTCTCTGACTACAGCCTTGCATCTCTTCCTTGCCTTTCTTCACACTGGCCTTCCAGTTACTTTAGTCATATCTGTCTGGAATCCCTTCCCCACTTGGCTGTTCTTTGCTATTCAGTTCCCTCCTACTGGGGGCCTTCACTGACTCCCCACTCTAAATGAGCCTTTCTCTGTGTTGGCTTTAATTCTCTGAATAGCACTGATGAGCATTTAATGATCTTATTTATTTGGTTATTCATCCCTATCCGCTCACTAGAATGGAAGTTCTTTAAAGGCAGTACATATTCTTGGTCGTTGCTCTGTCTCCAGTGTTCTGAGTAGTAGAGTAGAACTCAGGAAATATTTGTTGAGCTAATGAGTGATTGATCACTATAGCTTTTCCTTGGATTGTGGGATCTTAATTCTCTGACTAGCGGTTGAACCCCTGACCTCAGTGATGAAAGCATGGAGTCCTAACCTTCTGGACCACTAGGAAATTCCCGAGTGATTGAGTCCTAAAAGCTTGTTTGTGAAGTACCAGATTTATGGTAAAATAAAAATAAGAAAAAATCTTTTACATAGAAACTATACTTCATAAGATTATCGGCAGTACTTTGAGTAGCACTATTTATTCTGTGATGTCCTTTTTACATTTTTATGTTAAAATGCCCTTTATGAAATGATAGTCCTGTATTCAATTTTGTAATTTAAATATATATTCTTGGCAGCATAAATAATTGGGAAGCTGTGTTGTCCTATACTTTTAGGTTGGAAGTTTTCTTTGACTTTTAGAGATTTGTGGTTCACTGAAAATAAAGAAGCACTGTGTGGGTGTTCTTGGGAGGGAGTTTTGCTAAGAATTCTTACTAAATAAAGTTCAATCAATCAAATGTTATTATATTCTTCAAATTCTTCTGGGAAGTAAATTGTCAGTTTCCATTTAAAGATTAAGTTCTGTTTGAATATGTCATGTTAAACTGAAATGCGACATAAGAATCTACAGACAGTAATTTAAAGGAAATAAAAATAGTGAGCCTCTTATATCTTTTGAGGTAATACATTTAGCAGTGTTTCTTTGAATAACCTTGACCATAATGAAAGCTAAGTAAAACTGTACATGTTTTATTTTCATTAAAACTGACCAATTCTTAAAAAAAAATCTTCCCAATTTGTACTGAGTCACAAGTGGACAGTTTTTTTTTTTTCCACTGTCCAGTAAGAACTGAAAGGGACCTGAGATGTTGACTGTAACAAACGACCTTGCATTTCAGATAAGGAAACTAATGGTCAAAAGACATTTTTTTTTTTTTTGGTAGGCCTAGGCTTAGAATTCCTACCTCCTTACTCTCCTGTGCTTCCCTGTGGTGCTAGTGGTAAAGAACCTGCCTGTCAAGGCAGGAGGTGTAAGAAACACAGGTTCCATTCTTGGGTATGGAAGATCCCCTCGAGGAGGGCGTGACAGCCCACTCCAGTGTTCTTGCCTGGAGAATCCCATAGACAGGAGCCTGGCAAGCTGTAGTCCATAGGGTCACAAAGAGTTGGACAGGACTGAAGTGACTTAGCACGCAGGCATTCTATTTTTGCTTAGTTAGGGATGTAATAAGTATTTGGACTATTAATGCGAAATGAATAGTATACAAATCCTTGTTTACATTTGCTCTATTTTATCTGATAGTTGGCTAAAACATGGAATTGTTGACACGTATTACCACAAAGCTTTCTAGAAATGTACCATTATATGGAAATACTTGGTTTATTGAACCCTTAACAACAAAGTGGTTGTGTTTGAAGAGAACTTTGCTATTGTTTTGGGGTTGGAAGCATTTGTTGAAAAGGTAAGTCTACATATTTGTTATGGTATCCATAAATGTACTTATTTAACTATTTGGGGATTAGCTATCTACATGCTCTTAGTGGCAGAATAGCTACATGATTAGATAAATAGAATATTTGCTTATCTATCTTTCCATGAGTAAGTTATTCTGACCCACTGATCTTGATTCAACTCTTTGAATTAGAAGAAGGTTCAGTCAATTCAGTCGCTCAGCTGTGTCCAACTCTTTGCGACCCCATGAATCTCAGCACGCCAGGCCTCCCTGTCCATCACCAACTCTCGGAGTTCACTCAGACTCACGTCCATCGAGTCAGTGATGCCATCCAGCCATCTCATCCTCTTTCGTCCCCTTCTCCTCCTGCCCCTAATCCCTCTCAGCATCAGAGTCTTTTCCAATGAGTCAACTCTTCGCATGAGGTGGCCAGAGTACTGGAGTGTCAGCTTTAATATCATTCCCTCCAAAGAAATCCCAGGGCTGATCTCCTTCAGAATGGACTGGTTGGATCTCCTTGCGGTCCAAGGGACTCTCAAGAGTCTTCTCCAACACCACAGTTCAAAAACATCAATTCTTCGGTGCTCAGCCTTCTTCACAGTCCAACTCTCACATCCATACATGACCACAGGAAAAACCATAGCCTTGACTAGACGGACCTTAGTTGGCAAAGTAATGTCTCTGCTTTTGAATATGCTATCTAGGTTGGTCATAACTTTTCTTCCAAGGAGTAAGCGTCTTTTAATTTCATGGCTGCAGTCACCATCTGCAGTGATTTTTTTTGGAGCCCAAAAAGATAAAGTCTGCCACTGTTTCCACTGTTTCCCCATCTATTTGCCATGAAGTGATGGGACCGGATGCCATGATCTTCGTTTTCTAAATGTTAAGCTTTAAGCCAACTTTTTCACTCTCCACTTTCATCAAGAGGCTTTTTAGTTCCTCTTCACTTTCTGCCATAAGGGTGGTGTCATCTGCATATCTGAGGTTATTGATATTTCTCCCGGCAATCTTGATTCCAGCTTGTGTTTCTTCCAGCCCAGCATTTCTTATGATGTACTCTGCATATAAGTTGAATAAGCAGGGTGACAATATACAGCCTTGACGTACTCTTTTCCTATTTGGAACCAGTCTCTTGTTCCATGTCCAGTTCTAACTGTTGCTTCCTGACCTGCACACAGATTTCTCAAGAGGCAGGTCAGGTGGTCTGGTATACCATCTCTTTCAGAATTTTCCACAGTTTATTGTGATTCACACAGTCAAAGGCTTTGGTATAGTCAATAAAGCAGAAATAGATGTCTTTCTGGAACTCTCTTGCTTTTTTTGATGATCCAGCAGACGTTGGCCATTTGATCTCTGGTTCCTCTGCCTTTTCTAAAACCAGCTTGAACATCAGGAGGTTCACGGTTCACATATTGCTGAAGCCTGGCTTGGAGAATTTTGAGCATTACTTTACTAGCGTGTAAGTTGAGTGCAACTGTGGTGGTAGTTTGAGCATTCTTTGGCATTGCCTTTCTTTGGGATTGGAATGAAAACTGACTGTTTCCAGTTCTGTGGCCACTGCAGAGTTTTCCAAATTTGCTGGCATATTGAGTGCAGCACTTTCACAGCATCATCTTTCAGGATTTGAAACAGCTCAACTGGAATTCCATCACCTCCACTAGCTTTTGTTCGTAGTGATGCTTTCTAAGGCCCACTTGACTTCACATTCCAGGATGTCTGGCTCTAGATGAGTGATCACACCATTGTCATTATCTTGGTCGTGAAGATCTTTTTGTATAGTTCTTCTGTGTATTCTTGCCACCTCTTCTTAACATCTTCTGCTTCTGTTACGTCCATACTATTTCTGTCCTTTATCGAGGCCATCTTTGCATGAAATGTTCCCTTGGTATCTCTAATTTTTTTGAAGAGATCTCTAGTCTTTCCCATTCTGTTCTTTTCCTCTATTTCTTTGCATTGATTGCTGAAGGAGGCTTTCTTATTTCTTCTTGCTATTCTCTGGAACTCTGCATTCAGATGCTTATCTTTCCTTTTCTCCTTTGCTTTGCCTCTCTTCTTTTCACAGCTATTTGTAAGTCCTCCCCAGACAGCCATTTTGCTTTTTTGCATTTCTTTTCCATGGGGATGGTCTTGATCCCTGTCTCCTGTACAGTGTCACGAATCTCATTCCATACTTCATCAGGCACTCTTATCTATCAGATCTAGGCCCTTAAATCTATTTCTCAGTTTTACTGTGTAATCATAAGGGATTTGATTTAAGTCATACCTGAATGATTTAGTGGTTTTCCCTACTTTCTTCAATTTAAGTCTGAATTTGGAATAAGGAGTTCATGATCTGAGCCACAGTCAGCTCCTGGTCTTGTTTTTGTTGACTGTATAGAGCTTCTCCATCTTTGGCTGCAAAAGTTAAAAGTTCCAATTGACTGCTTTTCCCTAGAGTGACGAATAGGATTGAAATAAATTGCTTAGAAAATTGATGAAAAGTTTTTTAGTAGTTACTCAGTAGCTAACCGTGTGTGTATTTGTATGTGTATGGTTGAAAAAACTGGGTGGAAGAGAGGGTAGGGAAAGATTAGAAAAGGAGCTTGAAAAGCCGAGGAAAGGAACATGCCATGAATGAAAAAAAGCTGCTGCCTTTATCTGGAAAAACATGTCTTTTATCTTTACCTGATTGACTCTAAAAGGAAGATCACACATGAACCCTGTTTACTGAAATAACATGTTTATATCTATACCTGCAGAAATGAACTGTTACCTAATTACATTTTAGATAATATACTTTTTAAAAGTTGTGTTGACTGATTATGAGTACAACCCCCCCCCAAAAAAAAAAAACCCAAAATATTGATTGTTAGATGCAAAGTGTCACTTCTTAAAAGTTTTTTTTTTAAATCTTTGAATTTGATATTTTAATTTTATTGAATATTCGAACATTGCAGACTTTTATCATCCCTTAATAACATACAATATACTATATTTGTTTAAAAGCAGGGTTTCAAATCTAGGTTTTTGTGTACCACCTTTTTTTCTTTTACCTTTATTATTAAAAATCAAAAGTAAGTGTCAACAAAAGCATGTAAAAGTTCATTTATTTTTTCACAGGGCCAAGTTCATGTTAGCTTTCATATCACACTTCTCAGAGAGATAATTTTAACAAGTGTGGTAATAACAAAGTAACACTCATGTCTTGTGCTAAGGACTCTATTAGACACTTTACTGGAATGAATTAAGTTTTAGTCTTCTCAGTGCCATGAAAAGCATGTAATGTGTAAACTCAGGCAGGAAGTCATGTAGGGGTTCCAAGTCACTTCTGTCTTGCTACCTTTATAATCTTGCTACTTTCGTAAGTAGCTACTTGCTACTTAGCATGGCCCACAGAGGAGAAGCAACTGGCAACATCTGGGAACTTAAGGAAATGCAAAATCTTGACCACAGAGCTTGCTGAATCCTTAATCTCTCCAGTGATGTGTATTAAAGTCTGAAAAGCACCATAGTACATCCCATATTAAAAGTTGCATGCAGATTTTAAAGTTTGTTCTGAGTATTATTCCTGGTTTTACTTTAGTTCATCGGGGTTATGGTTGTTGTTCAGTTGCTAACTTGTGTCCGACTCATGCGGGTTATCTATTAACATTTTCCATTAAGTATTGCATTAGTCAATGTCTCCACTGCTTCAAATTGCTATCCTGCTGCTGCTTTGATTCACTTCCTGAGGAACAACTGACTAGTTGTGGACATTTGGAGAAAGTCTCAACCAGCCAAGACTCTTGTTTTTAATAGCCTTTATTCATGAACTGAACACATCAGATTTATAGTGCAGGGCTTCCTTCTAGATAGGCATTTTCCAAATTAAAGAAAATAATGTTAAAAAAGCATTTTTGAAGAAAACTTGATATCTTTTGGAATACTTATATTTTAGATTGTAAGAAACCACAGATTTGTATAAATTGATCTACTAATTTCATTTTGTGAACGTAATTATTCTGTCACAGGGGCAATGATAGGTAAGAGAAGCAAGGCTGGCTTAGGAGAACAGCACTGTCAGGTAGACATGTAATGTAAGACAAAATTAAATTTCTAGTAGCCACATTAGAAAGTAAATTTAATCTTAATAGGTTTTATTTAACTCAGTGAAGCAAAGTACTATTTTAACATGTAGTAAACATATATATATAAACTATTTGAGATATTCTGTATTTGTTTGTACCGTCTTGAAAAAGTACACATTTATCTGTGCAGTGTCTCAATTTGGATGCTAGATTTTCCACAGTGAAATGTATGCAGTGAAAAGTACTGTTTAATGGAATAATGTTTTACTTTGCTTTTGGTTTTAAAATTTAAACTAATTAAAAGGAAATAAATATTTAGTTCCTTCAGTCACAGAATGCACATTTCAATGTTACGTGTGGGGTGTGTTTCTAATGTAACTGATTTCAGATTATGGAATTGAACCCCATCCAAAATGGTTATTAAATGAATGCCACTGGAGGTTATGGTCTGTTTATATAAATATTTGTACACAGAATAAAGAGGGAATAAACAAAAGTTATTTAGATCATAAAACGTTTATTTTCTAGCGCCCCCATGTCAGTCCTTCCGGCAGTTGGAATTGATTTACTGTCTTTTATTAGTGGTTCAGACTCAGTTTCTAAGTCCTTTTACCCCCGCTAAATTGCAAGGTTGGCGCCAAGAGTTTCTTCCAGTTTTCAACCTATGACTAGATGCTTGCTTCAGAGCGCTGCATCCTTTTCAGGAAAGCGAGGACGTAAGACAATTAGTGTGTCAAGCAGGATAGTCTGGGCTAGTTTGGCCTGGAGGTTTTAAAAGTTACACGTGTATCTGGATAAACCGGGAACTTGCTAAAAATACCATTGTACGGGCCTCACTTTTCTAGGTTCTGATTCGCAAGTTTACACTGAGACCCTGGACACTTCCTTATAAGCTGTCCTAAGTGTTTTTAAAGTCCAAAACGTTTGGGGACCACCATACTCAGCACTGACTTCCCTGGTAGCTCAGACGGTAAAGCGTCTGTCTACAATGCGGGAGACCCGGGTTCAATCCCTGGGTTGGGAAGATCCCCTGGAGAAGGAAATGGCAATCCACTCCAGTACTGTTGCCTGGAAAATCCCATGGATGCAGGAGCCTGGTAGGCTACAGTCCATGGGGTCGCAAAGAGTCGGACACGACTGAACGACTTCACTTATACTCAGCATTTGACTCTTAAAAGGCTGCGAGTTCTACTTTAACACATCCTGCTGCTATTGCCACGCGATCGATTGTACCCGGACTGAGGTTGCCAGGCGGTTGCTGTTTTTCTGCAGATGGGTTTTCAGGCTGTTACACCCCCTCCCCAAAGACTGCCCTGACATCGCCCCCGTCCCAAGCCCTGTTAGAGCGACCTGGGCTGGCCGAGGTAGACCGCGCCATGTGACTGATAAACCGGTTGCCTTTCGGGGCGGCCATTTTTGAGGCGGGCACCCAACCTCGTGCACCGTGAGCCGGGAGCGGGAGGTGGGCAGTTACCAGGACTCAAGATGGCCACCGAGCCCGCTAGCCAGCCCGCTAGCCCGCATGCCGGCACGAGACGCACGGGCGGCTAGCCGTGGCCGGCGGCGCCCTGGGCAGGTCCTCGGGCCGCAGGCACGGGGCGGAGCGCCCGCCCCTTCCGGGCGCGGCCAATCAGCGTGAGCGACCGAGGCGGGGGCCGCCCGCGCGCGGGGTGTGAGGACGCGCTCCCGGGTCGCTGAGTGAGCCCGGAGCGGTGGCTGTGGTACCTGCTGCCGCCACCCGTGCGGACGCGGAGCATCGGACGCGAGCGCTGCCGAGTGGGGCTGGAAGGTGAAGCTATGACGGCCATCAGGTAATTAGTCTGGGCGGCAGCCTGACTGCGCGCTGGGTCGGCATTAGCCTCTCGGCTGCTGAGAACTGTCGCCCCTTCTCTTGGGTGTTCTGGAGCCTCCCGGTGCCACCGGTCCCCCTCATGTGGAGGCTCTCTGCACTTTTCCTTTGGTCATTTATGCCTTCCTCAGAAGTTTTGGGGCCGAGGCACATGGCGGAGACCTTTGAGTGGCCGCATAGCTGAGATGACCCTCGCTCAGATGCCAGGGTTTGAAGCTTGCTGATGAGTCTAGTGGATTTCTCTTGAAAAATGTAGCTGTCTTCCCCCACCCCCGAATGGCCTGAGGCCTGGGCAAGTGTGACGTGCACCGGGCGTGTCCACGCCCGCGTGTCTTGCCTTCTGACAACTTCGTTGGTGGCCCAGTGCAGACCTGCAGTGTTGGCCCTTTGATGCAGATAGATTGCCCCCAAGTTTTGAAATTGTGTGTTCTCACAGTGTTTGCTTATGACTGGAATTAGTACTCTGGTTCCCAGGGTACCATCTGTTTACCTACTTTTATCTGAGAGCCCCAGCAGAATGAGTTTCATAGTATTCAATGAGAGCAGTAAACGAAAAACTTCACCTCAATTGCTCTTCCAGAGTTTGGAAGGTTCTTTGCTGTTAATGGCCCGGTCCAGTGTCTGTGGGTAGCACTGACCAAATGGTTACCTCATGCTAATGCAACTATTTATAAAAAGAGATAAATCTAAAAAAAAAAAGAGATAAATTGCCTTATTTACCCAGTGTTCTGAACAGCCTCTTTTAAAGTAGACCTTGGCCTTCATGAACTTCCCTGGTGGCTCAGCTGGTAAAGAATCCACCTGCAACGCAGGAGACCTGGGTTCTCTCCCTGGGTTGGGAAGATCCCCTGGAGAAGGGAATGGCTACCCACTCCAGTATTCTGGTCTGGAGAATTCCAGACTGTATAGTCCATCGGGTCGCAGAGTCCCACACAACTAAGTGACTTTTCACTTTTCACTTTTAGACCTTCATTGTCCCAGAGAAAAGGAGGCCCCAGCACAAATGTAAAGAGAATAAATGAAATTAAATTTTCCTCTGTGAGCTTCCAGCAGCCTAAGTCCTGGTGATTTAATGGTTTCTCACTGGTGATTTTTGACTACACAGTATTTTAGAAATTACTTTAGAACCTAACCCTCAGGTAATTTAGGATGTAACTGTTGAACTTGGATGCAGTTTCTTTTAAATTGCATAATTCTGTGTAAACTCAGAGTACTTACCTCATTATGCAGAAGGAGGATGGAAATACAGTACTGAAATGTGGGGGCTTCCCAAGTGGCACAGCGTAAAGAATCTGCCGCTTAATGCAGGAGACCTAGGAGTTGCAAGTTTGATCCTTGGGTCGGCAACATATCCTGGAGGGGGAAGTGGCAAGCCACTCCAGGTATTCCTTCCTGGAAAATTCCAAGGACAGAGGAGCCTGGTGGGCTATAGTCCATGGGGTTGCAAAGAGTCTGACACAACTGAGCACACAGACACTGAAATGTGGAGATCCGCATGGAAAGATTTCACAGTAAATTATCTTGGGATGTATAAATTTAGTTTTTAATGCTAACAGTATTTTAGGGTGAATTAGGATTATGCTGTTAAACCTAGTTTATGCTCCATCTCCCCATTTGCACTTTCAAATCCTATCATTTCAGTCTGCTACTAATGAGGAGTGTAGGGCAAATACTTTCTATGTTAAGGGTCTCTTCTTGTGTGGACTTAATTTTAATCTGTTATCATAATCCTGGCTACTCCTTGGTGGAGAAACACCCAAATCTAAAACTTAGGCTTCTTGGCTACTGACAACAGGATGTGTTTTTTAATGTAGAAGTTGAATGGTGGTTGTATTAAAAAGACTTTTTTTTTTTTAAACATGTATTTTTGGCTGCCTCTGGTCTTAATTGAGAGTGTATGGGCTTTTCTCTAGTGGTGGTGCTCAGGCTCCAGAGAGCACAGGCTTACTAGTGGCAGGCTTAGTTGCCCCGAGGCATGTGGGATTTTAGCTCCCCAACCAGGGATCAAACCCATGTCCCTTGCATTGGAAGGCAGATTCTTAACCACTGGACCACCAGGCAAGTTCTAAAAAGATTGACTCCTGGAAGGGTAGATAACTAATAATAGTTACATTTATGCTTATATCTTCAGATATTAGTCTACATTTTTGTAGTCTTCAGCTACAGTGACATTACTCAAAGATTTTTAGATATTGTCTAAAACCAGTTGCCACATTTATACCTGAGGCTAAGAAAAGTTGAGTGCCTTGAGTAAAATCAGTTAGTGGCAGAGTTAGGAACTGAATCCAGATATCCATAATCGAGTGCTCTGCAAGATACCTTCATAAAAACAACATACTACTTAAATTTCCTGAAAAGACTGTTTCTAGAACTTTCCTGACTGTCCATTGGTTAAGACTCCGTTCCCAGTGCAGGGGGCATGGATTTGAACTAAGGAACTAAGGTACTGCATCCACATGGCACAGCCTAAAAACTACTCAATTATATATATAAAATAAAGGAAAAAACTGCTTCTGGGAACAAAAATTGTAAAGTATTGTGAGGGACAACTATAGTAACTTTTGCTTTCCCATAGTCCTCCCTCCAAAGAACTTAATAACTTAGGTTTAAGTGTAGGCGTGGGGACTGCTGAAGTTGAAGCAACTTTGTATATGTGGTGATAGTTTTAAATGGGTTGGTAATCCTACAGATACCGGCTGGTTCCCAAAGAAGACAACATTTAGTGCAATTTTATGATACCTTTCACATTGATGTTTATTAATTTTCACATTTATGATGTTGCGTGCATTCCCATTTTGTACTCAGTTTGACAGTAGCCCAGAGAATGGGGACTGCTGACTTGCTTTTACTGATGAGGAGAATGATCAAGGTCACCCAGCTGACGTCACATCCAGTGCTGTTTTTACACCACACTTAATTAAGATAATTGCTGGTAAATATAGTAGTATGTGACTCTTCACAGTGACTATGACAGAATAGAGAAATGGGAACCAGTGAGGGCCAGTGGTCAATACACCTGGGTTCTTCTTTTTCTTTTTTCTTTGAACACTTGTTTTATGAAATAGTGATGGTAATGTGTGCTCACGCTCAGTCACTCAGACGTGTCCAACTCTTTGTGACCCTTTGTGACTCTTTGAACCCGCCAGGCTCCTCTGCCCATGAGATTTTCTGGGCAAGAATACTGGAGTGGGTTGCCATTTCCGCCGCTAGGGGATCTTCCCCACTCAGGGATTGAATCCACATCTCGACATCTCCTGCACTGCAGGCGAATTCTTTAACTGAGTCATTGGGGAAGCCCTCAAACAGATCTCTGGTTCCACTGAGATTTGAACTACGATTGCTGGATTCAGAGACCAGAGTGTTAATCATTACACCATGGGGCCTGTTGGAATGGTAATACAGATATGTATTCCACAGGGTTCTTGAGTAGATATGAAACTTTTTTATATTTTAAGGCTTTTGTAAATGGAATATTAACTTGTTGAATGCAGTTTGGTCTCCTTGATGTCATCTGAAAATAAATGTTTAAATCTTAGATTTTTAAATAGGAAGCAAACTTACCTAATTTCCTCATTTTACAGGCGAAGAAACTGAAGGCAAGAGATACTGTGATTTGTTCAGGTTCATAACAAGTAGTTGCATGTCTTGAACTAGATCCCAGATCTCTAGATACCTGATTCAGTGCCCTTTCCAGAGCAGCATTCCAACTGGAATTCCTAAATAACTATTTACATAAAAATAATTTAAAAAAAGCTTATGATTTGTGAATAAGTTTGGCTGGAGAATTTGACTCTGACTTTTACTGTTTATGTTCTACTCTGCTACACCATTACTAATGAAGTGTCCAAGTTTGCAGCCTCTTAAACCAATTATCAGAGTATGTATTGGGTTGGCCAAAAAGTTCATTTGGTGTTTTCTGTATGATGGCTAACGAAAACCCCAAACAAACTTTTTGGCCATCCCAATATATCAGATTCCAGCTGGTCTTCATCTGAGAAATGATGAAACATATTTGATAAACTGATGCTTTTGTCATTTTTAATTGGCCTAACGGGAAAGTTGATGCTTGGGTTAAAATTGAGGACATAGGAAAATGTAGAATGTTAGGAGTATAAGAGAATCTTAGAGAGCACTTTACTCTTTCTTTCTTGATACTGGACCTTCAGGCCCAAATGAAGAGCTGTGTCCTAGTTTGGCAGCAATAGAACTTAAGAGGGAATTTAGGTCTCCTGACTTCTCCTTTATGCACTTTTTATAGGTACTCAGCCAACAGTATTTCAAAATACTCTTATGAATATTGCCTTGTTTTTTCAACATGAATGTCTAGTCTGGTTTTGAAAATTGCTTACAGCTTGAGTTTGTGCCATGTTTGCTGTAGAGCTGAGGAACCTATTCTTTGGCCTGCGCAGACAGGTCAGATTTGGTTTAAGACTATTCTGGGACTAGACATGACTGTGACCTACATGATAATTCTGTAACCACTTCTGTGGATTAAGCCTACATTGGAAAATTTATGTGGGCTGTGGGTGGAGTCCTGGGGTATTTTTCTCGTAACACTCAAGACTTTGAGGTACGTCTAGTAGGATCTGCCAAGCCACTGAGATGGAGAACATTCATATGGAGACTAAATTCTGGCTGCAATTGAAGTGTATTACTTTGTTGAATTGGTTTCTTTAGAATATTTAAAGTTTTTCAAACTCATTTCAGGTCTTGTGTCTTCTATAAGAATTATAAATTTTATATTATTACACAAACTTTTTTATGCCATGAGGCTTCTTAGTGAATCTAATGAGCTTTTTAAAATAAAATGAAATTGTTTCATTTATGAAATATTTTGAAGAACTAAAGCAGGAATCCTTTCCTTGGAGAACTGCAGTGTTGTCAGCTGTTAATACTCATATTTATAAATAGGTCATCTTTGTTTGAAAAGGCATACAAGGATTTCTAACTCCAGATCTTTCCAGCCACAGTATTGCTACATTAAGCAGAACTATCAAAGATGAAATGGAACCAGAATGATTGTCTAGACAGTTTGAAATGTTAACCCTTTCTTGTAACATTGGTTAATGCTCATGACTATTTACCTCTTCTACTTGGTTTTAAAATTGTTACTTTAAAAATATTGTAATAAAATATAAGTCTGAATTCTTAATTTCACATAGCATAGCTAGCTTATAAATAGAATGACCATATGTCCCAGTTTGCCCAAGACAGTCCTGGATCATGCCTGTTATCCTGGCATAATTATTAATAGTTCTTCCTTTATTCTCAAAAGTGTCCCACTTGGATAATAAGTTATCTGGTCACCTACTTAACACACTATAGTAATTTTGTGGTAGTAGATTTGGGTTGTTGAAATGTTACTTGATATAGTATCATAAGATAATGGAATATTAGCTTATTTTGGCTAGATTTGGATATTTTTCATCAGTCAGACATTTTTGTTAACAGAATTCTTATTGTCTCAGAGTAGCATATTAAAGAAAAAGAACGTGTTTTGAAGTTAGGTATCATTTATTTGTTGTATGACGTTTGACAGGTTATAAAACTTTGCTGAGCCTCTTACTCTCTTTAACAGTGGTGGTGGTCTAGTTGCTAAGTCATGTCTGACTCTGGTGACCCCATGGACTGTAGCCCTGCCAGGCTTCCATAAACACAGATAATAGCAAAACCTATACTATAGGGTTTTTGTGAGGAATTAAAGACAATAACATACATCAAAATGCTTTGTAAGCTTTAAATTGCTGTGTGTTAGTCAGTAGTATTTCACACATATGCTTCTGAAAATTGAATTTAAAATAAATAATTTTATCTACTTCAAGGAACCTTGCTGTTTCATAGCACAGTCTTTTAGAAGTATTAGCTGTCATGGGGAGTAGGGAAATAATACTTAGAGATATATGTATGGTTGAGGATTTTGGTGATGAAGGGGAAGAAAAAAATAGATGATGCTGTGCAGAGGGAAGAGATTTTTTTCCTTGAGTGTGCAAGACAGCATGCTAGTATGGATAGGCTTAAATGAAAGGACTGGCTTCCATAGCCTAAGGGAAACAAAGATTTTCCTAGTTTTGTTTCCTTTTTTAAAAGTGCCAACAGTGTAATTCATATATAGTAAAATCACTGATCCTAAGTTCACTGATTTTTTGGGGGGAAAGAAAAGTATTTGTAAAACACCACCCAGATCAACTTAACAAAACATGTTCATCTCCTAGAAAGTTTTTTCTTGCCTCTTTTCAATCAGTCTCTTTCTCCTGCCCCATCCAGGCAATCATTTTCTGGCTTCTATTAGTAGAGATTAGTTTTGTGTATTCTAAAACTTCATATAAATAAAATCATACAGTAAGTACTGTTTGTGTCTGATTACTTTTGTTCAGTGACAGTTTTGAGATTCATCCATTTTGAAGTGTGTTTTAGTAGTTTGTATCTTTTCACTGCTAAGGTTCTATGATATGAATATTATAACAGTTCTGCTGATGGACTTTGGCTTGTTTCCAGGGTTTGGTTACCCTAAGTGAAGTTTCATGAACCTTCCTGGATAAGCCTTTGTGAGGACGTGGGTAAATGCCCAGGTGTTGAATTGCTGTGTTCTAGAGTAGATGTGTGTTTAACTTCAGAAACCACCACTGTTTTCCAAAGTAGAAAATAGAATACATTCAACATTCAGAATTATAAGAGTTCCATTTATTCCACATGCTTGACATTTTTGATATCACTTAATCCTTTTCCATCCTTTACTCCTTTTCTATCCTTTCCAAATACCAAAATGTTTGGCATTTTTGATTTTAGCCATTCTGGTGGGTATATAATTGTATTTTATTGTAGTTATAGTTCACTGATGGCTAATAATGTGATTATAGGCCATTTGCTTATCTTTTCTTTTGAACTGTCAGTTCAGGTCTTTTACCCATATTTGTAAGTATAGGTTGTCTTTTTTTGTTGCTGGTTGGTTAATTCTTTTGGTATTTTAGATAGAAGTTATTTGTCAGATTTTACACGTAAGCATATATACCTTCATGTTTAGCAAATATTTTCTCTCTGAGCCATGTCTTTCCATTTTTGTAGCAGTGTCTTCTGGGAGCAGAAGTTTTAAAATTTGACATTGAATTTGTTGGATTCATTTTATTTTATTACCTTTTAATAGAGGTAAATAGATCTTTCCTTTTCTATCTCAAGGTTATGAAACTATTCCCTTATGTTTCCTTCTAGAAGCCTTATAGTTTGAGCCTTCACATTTAGGTCTGTGATCCATTTTAAGCTTTTTTTTTTTTTTTTGCTACAGTGTAAGGGTTTCCTGAAGAGGATTCTCAGTCAATAGATTCGATAGGTATAAGACTTTTCCCAGACTCTCTATTCTGATCTGTTGATCTGTTTGTATAGTGTTATGCCAATACTACATTGACTTAATTATTGTAGCTTTGTAAGATTGGTATTGTTTCTTTAAATTTTTGATAGCTTTCAGCAGTAAAGCCATCTGGGCCTAGAATATTTAAAGATATGATAAATGGTTATTCAGATTTACCAGTTTTAACTGCGTCAGTTTTGAATTTTTAAAGAAATCTGTTTTAAATTGCTGGATTGTTACAGAGTTACTCATAGTATTCTATTACTGCTTGCGGGAACTGTTTTATGTCCCCTTTTTCATTCCTGATACTGGTACTCCGCCTCCTCCTCCTCCTCTTTTTTTTTTAAACTTTTGGGGCGCAGTCTTGTTAGAGGTTTACCAGTTGTATTAATCTTTTCAAAACCCCAGATTTGGGTTTTGTTGAACTTCTGTTTTGGTACTACGTTTTCTATTTTGTTTATTTTTGCTGTCATATTTTTATTTTCTTGCTTCTACTCTTTTGGACTTAATTTACTCCTTTTCCATTTTCTTTTGAGTTAGAAATTCAGACCATTCATTTTAAACTTTTCTTTAATATGTGCATTTCATATATAAAATGTTTCATATATATAAATGTTTCCCTCTCAGTACTTCTTTAACTGCAACATATTAATTTTGATCAGTTCAAGTAATTTTCTGATTTCTGTTGTGATTTCTCTCATCTACAGATTTTAAAAGTTTATTGTCTAATTTCTAAATATTTGGGGGTTTTACAGTTAATTTTAAAAATTGATTTTCTATTTAATTCCGTGATACAGAAAATACATTGTCTATACTTTATAAGCATATATCTGTATTTTATGTATGTGGGCATGCGTGCTTAGTTGAGTCTGGCTCTTTGTGACCTCACGAGGCTCCTCTGTCCATGGGATTATCCCAGGTAGAATACTGGAGTGGGTTGCCATTTCCTCCCTCCAGGGGATCTTCCCAACCCAGGGATCCAGCCCATATCTCCTGTGGCTCCTGCATTGGCAGGTGGATTCTTTGCCACTGAGCTACCTGGGAAGCCTCTTTTTATGTATAGAGAAAAGATACATTGTTAAGTTTCAGTCCTTTGATATCTACTGAGATTTTTATGGTCTTACCTGTAGCCTGTTTTGCTGAATGTTACAAGTGTTTTTAAAGTCTTTAATTTCACTCAGCAGTATTTTGAGATTTTCATTGTAGTTGTTCTGTACATTATTTATTCAGTAAATGAATATTGCAGTTGTTGGGGTGTATTGTTCTATAAATGCCAACTAGTTTCCTTATTTTATTTACTGCATTATTCATTTCAGTTCAGGTGCTCAGTTGTGTCCAACTCTTTGCAACCCTGTGGAGTGCAGCATGCCGGGCTTCCCTGTCCGTCACCAACTCCCAGAGCCTGCTCAGACTCATGCCCATCGAGCTGATGGTGCAGTCCAACCATCTCATACTCTGTCTCCCCTTCTGCACTTGCCTTCAGTCTTTCCCTTCATCAGGGTCTTTTCCCAGTGAGTCAGTTCTTTGCATCAAGTGGCTGAAATATTGGAGCTTCAGCTTCAGCATCAGTCCTTCCAGTGAATATTCAGGACTGATTTCCTTTGGGATTGACTGGTTTGAACTCCTTGCAGTCCCAAGGGACTCTCCAGAGTCTTCTCCAACACCACAGTTCAAAACCATCAATTCTTCAGCACTCAGCTTTCTTTGTGATCCAGCTCTCACATCCATGCATGACTACTATGATACATAATTCAAATGCCATGAAATCTACCATTTTAAACTGTACAACTCAGTGGTTTTTAGGATATTCATAGTGTTCTGCATCCATCACCACTATCTAATTGCAGAATATTTTCATCATCTCCAAATGAAGTCTCAGGCTTCCTTGATGGCTCAGCGGGTGAAGAATCTGTCTGCAGCTCGGGAGATAAAGGAGATGTGGGTTTGATCTCTGGGTCAGGAAGGTTCCCTGGAGGAGGAAAATGCCAACCCACTTAAGTATTCATGTCTGAAAAATCCCATGGGCAGAGGAGCCTGGTAGGCAGCATTCCATGGGGTCAGAAAGAGCTGGACACAACATAGTGACGGAGCACAGGGCACAGATGAAGCCTCGCACCTGTTAGCAGTCGCTCTCCATTTTCTCTGCCCATATCCTGCTGCTGCTGCTGCTGCTGCTAAGTCGCTTCAGTCGTGTCCGACTCTATAGACGGCAGCCCACCAGGCTCCCCCGTCCCTGGGATTCTCCAGGCAAGAACACTGGAGTGGGTTGCCATTTCCCTCTCCAATGCATGAAAGGGAAAAGTGAAAGTGAAGTCGCTCAGTCGTGTCCGAATCCTGGCAGTTACTAATCTACTTTGTGAATTTGTCATACTCTGGTCATTTCACGAGTGGAACCATGTATTTGGGCTTTTGTGCCTGGCTTCCTTCACTGAGCATATTATTTTCAGAGTTCATCCTATGTTGTTACATGTATCAGTATTTCATTCCTTCTTATGGCTGAGTAATATTCCATTGTATGTATAGACCACATTTTGTTTATCCATTTGCCAGTGGATGGGTATTTTTATTTCCACTTTTTGACCATTATGAGTAATGATAACCATAAACATTTATGTCCAAGTTTTTGTGATGTCATGTGTTTTCATTTCTCCTGAGTATATACTTATACTGGGTCATACGGTTATTTTGTTTAATCACTAACTTATATCCGACTCTTGCAAACCCATGAACTATAATGTGCCAGGCTCGTCCATGGAATTTCCCAGGTGAGAATGCTGCAGTGGGTTGCCGTTTCCTTCTCCAAGGAATCTTCCCAAGCCAGGGATCGAACCCACATCTCTTATGTTTCCTGCATTGGTAGGCGAGTTCTTTACCACTAGTGCCACCTGGGAGTTTTCCATTTGTTTTTCTTTTGAGGAACTGCCAAATGTTCTTTCGAGCTGGCAGCATCATTTTACATCTCCACCAGCAGTGTGGATTCCAGTTTTTCTATGTTCTTTCCAATACTTGTTATTGTCTCCCAATGTTTGCTGAGAGGCTGTCTGCTTGATAAGGTGTAACTTCAGTGCTCAGCCAGGCTTACAGTGCTGCCATATCCTTTATTTCCTGCTTGTGCAGGGCCTCATGTTCAGAGATGATTGCTTAATGCCTTTTCAAGTCTTTCTTGAACATGCACACAGGCACATGTACGTGGTCTCCTAGATTCTCAGGAATATTTAGAACTTTTCAAAACCCCTATGGACATCTCCTGTGCGCACTTTTCCTTTCAAGCTTTTTGGTTTGCCCCCAACTGCTTCAGATGGCTGGAGTGTTAAACAATTGCAGATGATTGTTTTTGACAAATGCCCCTGGGGAAAAGGCTGTGAGCACTGGGGAAACTGTGAGTCAGGTCAAATAATGAGAAGTGTTAGGAGTAGGGATTTTTCGGGTAACTGCCTGTTACTCAAAAGCTCAGAAAATAAGTCTCTGAAAACGAGGCTTTGAAAGAGCTCCAGTTCGATAGGCTCTTGCTTTCCACTGTGTTTTTGGGGCTGTTGCTTTTAAGGCTGCCATGGAGCTGGGAAGGGGGATGGGAATTCGGCAAGTTAGAATGCCACAAAGCTTGCTGTTTTTGCAGAGATTCAGCCTTTTTTTTTCCCCCTTGAAAAATGCTCCTCAGAGGTTGCAAGCCTTTGGAGTTCTGAAAGTGTTGATTTTGACTCCCCCCCACCCCCGGCCCCCCGCTATTGTTCTTGTTGCTTTTATGGAAGAGAGGATTTTTGGAGGCCTTATTCTACCATTCCTGAGGATGTCACCCTAATTGTTTTTTAAACATCTTAATATATTTTTCTCTTTCTTTTGAATACTTTACGATTTTCTTTTTTTCTTTTTTGACTCACAGGAAGTTGCAAAAAGAGTACAGAGAGTTCCTATGCACCTTTCACCTAGCTTCTGCCAGTAATAAATCTTAAATAGCCATAGTATATTACCAAAACCAGGAAATTAATATTGGTATAGTACTTTCCCAGGTGGCGCTAGTGGTAAAGAACCCACCTGCCAGTTTTAGGAGATAAAGATGCAGGTTCATTCCCTGGGTTGGAAAGATCCCCTAGAGGAGGCAACCCACTCCAGTATTCTTGCCTGGACAATCCCACGCACAGAGGAGCTTGGCAGGCTGCAGTTCATGGGGTCACAAAGAGTCAGACACAACTGAAGCGGCTTGGCACACATAGTACTATTAAGCTGACTATGAATTGACTATGAATGTTTTTAGAATATCACCAGTCTTTGCTTACACTGTGTTTTACTGGCGTGGTGGCGGTGTATACTTCTGTGAAATTTTGTACAGAAGAATTTTGTATAATTCATGAAATTTCATGAATCTATACATACAGATTCCATATCAACACAATTAGGATACTAAACTGTTCCTTCAGCAAAAGAAACTCCTTTGTGTTATCCCTAAATGGTAACTCACAACAGTGTGTTTGAAATCCATCCAAGATGTATCATAGTTCATTTCTTTTAATGCTGAATATTAGTCCTTTGTATGGGTGTACCACAGTTTGTTTACCTAGTTACCTGTTGAAGGACATTTGGGTTGCTTCCAATTTTTACTATTACCAGTAAAACTATTATTATAAGATGGGCTCCAGGCTAGGCATTGAAACTGGCCTCCTGTATACATTTCTTGGGGCAAAAAAAGATGAGCTCCAGTCCAGACATTTACAATTAGCCTCCTGTTTCCATTTTTTGAGACAAGAGATATGTGGGCTCCACGTTAGATATTTACAACCAGTCTCCTGTTTGTACTTCAAAATAGAAATAACAACAGAAATAGAGTAAATAGCCAGGCTGTGTCTCCTGAGGACACTCTAAGATAACAACAGTCAGAAACAGAAAGGGGCTAAACCCTGTTTGTGTAAAAGATCAAGAGGTCGTATATTTCCCATCCTTGGGGCAAGGGATACATTGCACGTGCACAGAAAGGCTCCTTTGGGGTCAAAAGGAGGAGTTTATCACTCCGGAATGTGTGATACCAAGGCCACTCTATAGGCCTCTGGGCTGGAATATATTTTGAAAAAAATTGCACATGCATGTTGGGGAGGGTCCTCGGGTAAGTCAGGTGTAGAGAAAGAAACCATGTAATTGGCCAAAGGTAAACAAATACCCCAAAGAACTGCCCTGTATAAATGATTTAACCACCTCTTTACTGCCCTCCTCCTCTTTAGAGGGGATGTCCACACCCTTTCTCTTTGGGTGTGTATTTCTGCCTTGCTCCTATCATAACTGTTTCTCTGTGCTCACCACTTGTCACGGTGCTTTGTCTCTAATAATAAACTTTGTACCTGCTTGTACAGTTTTTACCTCCCTGAGAAATGAATTTCTCAGTAGGGGCAAGAGCCAGGGAAAATTTCCTTCTACCTCTATCCCTTGCTGATCTGGTGGCTAGGATTCCTGGTTTTCATCCAGGGTACACAGGTTCAATTCCTGGTTAGGGAACTAAGATCTTGCTTCTTGTGACTACTCAACTGCTGCCTCTTGAAGATCAGTTCAGTTGCTAGGTCATGTCCTACTCTTTGCGACCCCATGAATTGCAGCACGCCAGGCCTCCCTGTTCATCACCAACTCCCCCGGAGTTTACCCAAACTCATGTCCATTGAGTCAGTGATGCCATCCAGCCAATCTCATCCTCTGTCGTCCCCTTCTCCTCCTGCCCCCAATCCCTCCCAGCATCAGGGTGTTTTCCAATGAGTCAACTCCTCGCGTGAGGTGGCCAAAGTATTGGAGTTTCCTCTTCAGCATCAGTCCTTCCAATGAATACCCATGATTGATCTCCTTTAGGATGGACTGGTTGAATCTCCTTGCAGTTCAAGGGACTCTCAAGAGTCTTCTCCGACACCACAGTTCAAAAGCATCAATTCTTTGGTGCTCAGCTTTCTTCACAGTCCAACTCTCACATCCATACATGACCACTGGAAAAACCATAGCCTTGACTAGACGGACTTTGTTGGAAAAGTAGTGTCTCTGCTTTTGAATATGCTATCTAGGTTGGTCATAACTTTCCTTCCAAGGAGTAAGC
Source organism: Nanger dama (assembly GCA_917880005.1). Taxonomy (NCBI): domain Eukaryota; kingdom Metazoa; phylum Chordata; class Mammalia; order Artiodactyla; family Bovidae; genus Nanger; species Nanger dama. Next base: position 15,643,683 of record CAKJTW010000028.1, on the reverse strand, counting down.
ATCTTTTAATTTCATGACTGCAGTCACCATCTGCAGTGATTTTGGAGCCCCCAAAATGAAGTCTGACACTGTTTCCACTGTTTCCCGTCTATTTCCCATGAAGTGATGGGACCAGATGCCATGATCTTCTTTTTCTGAATGTTGAGCTTTAAGCCAACTTTTTCACTCTCCTCTTTCACTTTCATCAAGAGGCTTTTTAGTTCCTCTTCACTTTCTGCCATAAGGTTGGTGTCATCTGCATATTTGAGGTTAGTGATATTGCTCCTGGCAATCTTGATTCCAGCTGGTGCTTCCTCCAGCCCAGCATTTCTCATGATGTACTCTGCATGTAAGTTAAATAAGCAGGGTGACAATATACAGCCTTGACGTACTCCTTTTCCTATTTGGTACCAATCTGTTTTTCCATGTCCAGTTCTAACTACTGCTTCCTGACCTGCATATAGGTTTCTCAAGAGGCAAGTCAGGTGGTCTGGTATTCCCTACTCCTTCAGAATTTTCCGCAGTTAATTGTGATCCGCAGAGTCAAAGGCTTTGGAATAGTCAGTAAAGCAGAAATAGATGTTTTTCTGGAACTCTTTTGCTTTTTTGATGATCCAGTGGATGTTGGCAGTTTGACCTGTGGTTCCTCTGCCTTTTCTAAAACCAGGTTGAACATCTAGATTTGTTTAAATAATATAGTTCTGGTGATACTGTATCGGATTTATTGTGGCTAAAAAAATAGCAGCAGTGTAGAAATTTAGGCAGGGTCTATTTCACTTTTCACTTTCATGCATTGGAGAAGGAAATGGCAACCCACTCCAGTGTTCTTGCCTGGAGAATCCCAGGGACGGGGGAGCCTGATGGGCTGCCGTCTATGGGTTGCACAGAGTTGGACACAACTTTAGTGACTTAGCAGCAGCAGAGGGCCTAGAGGGCCTAGTTAAAGGCAGTGCCAGTGGAATGTTGTGGGGATTCCTGGCAAGTAAACTGTTGGAGAAAGCTAAGAAGATGCAGTTATTACTAAGAATAGTGCTTATTGATGGAGAGAGAAAGAATCACCCATGAAGATGAGGCTTCTGAATTTAAAGAGCAGATGATGGCTATAATAGTTAAGGATACTCATCATTAGTATTTATTCTGGCAGCATCAGTTCAGTTCAGTTCTGTTCAGTTGCTCAGTCGTGTCCGATTCTGTGCGACCCTGTGAATCGCAGTACGCCAGGCCTCCCTGTCCATCACCAACTCCCAGAGTTCACTCAGACTCGGGTCCATTGAGTCAGTGATGCCATCCAGCCATCTCATCCTCTGTCGTCCCCTTTTCGTCCCGCCCCAATCCCTCCCAGAGCTGATCTCCTTCAGAACGGACTGATTGGATCTTCTTGCAGTCCAAGGGACTCTCAGGAGTCTTGTCCAACACCACAGTTCAAAAGCATCAATTCTTAGTGTAACTAAATATTTTTGCTGACCAAAGAGGTAATCAACAATAATATATCAATAGAGTAGACAAAGTTTTATGAGTATCTTTTACTTTGATATCTGTGTCAGTGCATGAAACTTGGAGGTTGTCTAACTAATAATTATAGGTTTATGTTGGATGGCGTCTGAATTATGAGACATGTAAAATTACTGACTAAAAAAAAAAAAATCCCAACAAAACCAGTCATTCAGAATCTTTCATCCTAGCATCCATTCCAGGAAAAAGACATTGCTAACATTTATATTGCTAACAAAATAATAGTCCTAGTATGAGTCAGATAGTTTTTGGCCATAGACCAGCCCCATCTTGTTAACATCTAATAGGAAAAGATCAAAATAAATGCTTACTTAAATAGTATTTTCATTATTTGAGAAGGGTGGTACAGTATTTACTGGCCTGGACACTAGTGTGTATTTAGGAAATTAGCCATTTTAAAGCATTAGTGTTTTTAACAGAGTTAATCTGTCATATTACAATGAAGTTATTTAATACCTTCTCAGTTATATACAGTGATGGAGAGGAAAATGATGTGAGTAGTCTAAACTCATTTGCTTTTGGAAATAATTGTATGGTTTTTAACTTAACTTACTGTATGAAGACACCATTTATGTTTGTTTTAAATTCTGTTGTCTCCTGCCTCATATTAGCCATGCTTGCTGTAGTGGGTTCCAACTAGGCCAGCTTGACAGCATCTCTCATCAGGGCCTATGCTATATAATTCTTGCAATAAGGAACAGTAATTGGTATTTAAGTTCTTCCTCTTTTGTCCTTTACACAGGGAGCTCTAGATCAACATTTCACATATTCTTATCCATTTGTGTTCATAAGCAAAGGTTTTGTTGGACAAATAGATTTAGAAATGAGTTTAAACATGGTTATTGTGATTCATTGTTCTCATTTCCACCATAATTCTTTGACTGTAGAAGCCATGGGCCTAGAAAGATTTCATTAATTTGATAATATTATTTCTACTGAATTTTTGAGTAGGATGTAATAAATCATTTTGAGAGTGCAGGAGATATGCAAAGGACTGACTCCTTAAAAAGAAGTATTATATTTCTTAAAACCAGGAGGGGACCAGTTGCGGGTGGAGAGACTGACATGGAGACAGTTTTATTTTTTTGTGATGATGGAAATGTTTTGTGTTTTAATTTTTGCGGTGGTTAGGTTACATTACTGTCTATATTGAACTAAACACTTAGAAAGTGTGAATAAAAAGAAACAGCCAAGCAGCTCAATAATATTTCCCCTGTGCTTTTTGTTTGTTTAAATAAATAAGAGATCTCTTCAAGAAAATTAGAGATACCAGGGGAAATTTTCATGCAAAGATGGGCACAATAAAGGACAGAAATGGTATGGGCCTAACAGAAGCAGAATATATTAAGAAGAGGTGGCAAGAATACACAGAAGAACTATACAAAAAGATCTTCACGACCAAGATAATCATGATGGTGTGATCACTCACCTAGAGCTAGACATCCTGGAATGCAAAGTCAAATGGGCCTTAGGAAGCATCACTACAAACAGAGCTAGTGGAGGTCATGGAATTCCAGTTGAGCTATTTCAAATCCTAAAAGATGATGCTGTGAAAGTGTTGCACTCAATATGCCAGCAAATTTGGAAAACTCAACAGTGGCTACAGGACTGGGTAGGTCAGTCTTCATTCCAGTCCCAAAGAAAGACAATGCCAAAGAATGCTCAGACTACAGCACAGTTGCATTCATCTCGCACGCTAGTAAAGTAATGCTCAAAATTCTCCAAGCCAGGCTTCAGCAATACATGAACCGTGGACTTCCAGATGTTCAAGCTGGATTTAGAAAAGACAGAGCAAACAGAGATCAAATGGCCAACATCCGTTGGATCATCAGAAAAAGCAAGAGAGTTCCAGAAAATCATATACTTCTGCTTCATTGACTATGCCAAAACCTTTGACTGTGTGAATCACAGGGACTCTCAAGGGTCTTCTCCAGCACTGCAGTTGAAAAGCATCAATTCTTTGGCACTCAGCTTTCTTCACAGTCCAACTCTCACATGCATACATGACCACTGGAAAAACCATAGCCTTGACTAGATGGACCTAATTAGCTTTAGTCATTAGCTATTAAATGTTGTGGAAAAAAATAATGTGATCTGGTTTCTTCTTTTGTTATGTTTTGTCCAATTTAAAAGTCATTCTTCCTTCTGAATGGCTTTATGTTACCTCTGAAGTTTGTCCTACGTGTATGTAACAGGCAAATCAAAGGTTTAATAATCTAGTATATTAGGTTTATTTTCAGGATAAAGTGAAGATTATTTTTATATTCGTGTGCGTTTTATATGTCACCTTACTTTCAGAGGTATTTCTAACTTGTGCTTGTATTTTGTTTGTGGTTTTTTAGTGAAAATATCCTCTTTGGAATGGGAAATCCTCTTCTTGACATCACTGCTGTAGTGGACAAGGATTTCCTTGATAAGTAAGTATTGAGCTCTTCATATTTACTATGTAAAGCATACATCTAAGTAAAAACTGAAAATGTTAGAGTTGAATTTGCTGTTTAACATCTTCAGTTGGAGGAAAATTCAGGAAATTTAAGCCTGATAATGGCAAGTGCAATATCATTATTATTGAGTAATTGACCACAATTTTCCCTGGGAAAACTTTGGTACTTTTATTCATTCCTGTTGCTCCTTTCACTTGAAGTTGGTTCTGTTATTCTTTACAAGGAAGAAGTATGTGATTTACTTAATGATTTAATTTCCACATTTTAAAATTAACTGTCAATGAACTAAATCAGTAATGGTACCATACCATATGGGAGAAGGAATAGGATTATAGAGAACAAGAAGAATATGTAAGACATAATTCAAACACTATGAATCTTCTCTATTTCCCCCAATAGTAACTTTTGATATTGTTAATTGAGCGGAGAAATCATTTTATGTTTATTTATCCATGGTCATTTGGTACAAGGGAAAAGTTAAGTACTAAAAATACTTAAGCATGAGAAATTAACAGCCCCTTCCTCTTAAACACCCCAAGTTCTATGCCCGGGGCAACCACTTTTAAAAATATTATTGATGCAAAATTTACTTAACTTCATAATTTTAACTATTTTAAGGTGTATAATTCAGTGACTACTAGGACATTGGCAATGTTGTACAACTGTCACCACGATCTAAACCCAGGACATTTCATCACGTCTAAAAGAAACTTGTATCCAATAAGTGGTCATATCAGTATTCCCACCTGCCCTCCCTGCTTTGCCCCAATCTACCAGCTTAGTTTGTTTCCATGGATTTGCCTATTCTGGATATTTTAGTTCATATAAATGGAAGTGTGCAGTATGTGGCCTTTTCTGTCTGGCTTATTTTACTTAGCATGTTTTTCAAGGTTCTTCCATGTTGTAGCATGTATCAGTGCTTTATTCCTTTAAGGCAGAATAATATTCCATTGTTTGTATATACTACAGTTTTTTATGCATTCATCAGTTGATGTAGTAATTGGTTGATGGACACTTAGATTGTTTTGTCTTTTGAAGACAAACCTGCTGTGAATATTTGTGTAAAGTTTTTGTAACAATATATATTTTCATTTCTTTGGGTTTATATGTTGGAGTAGAATTGCTAAGTCACATAGTAATTCTGTGTTTAGTTCTTTGAAGAGCCACATGCTCACCATAACTTGGTCTTTTCCCTTTTTAAAATTATAGTCATCCAAGGACTTCCCTTGAGGTCCAGTGGTTAAGACTCCATGCTTTCTCTTCCGGGGGCACAGGTTCAATTCCTGACTTGGGATTGTAAATGGAGTCATTTTCTTAATTTCAATTTTGGATTGTTCATTGCTGATATGTAGAATACAATTGATTTTGAGAAATAACCATTTTTAGCAAATTCTGTTTTTAATGTCTTGGAGATTAATTCTTTATCTGTATAAACTCAAGTGTCACAGGGTCAGGCAAGAATTTATAATTGTGTGAATTTGGCTTATTGCGATATAATAGGAAATAGGTTAGGGATCCAAGGACAAACTGGAGGATGTGTCTTATCGTAAGACATTCAGATACAAATTTTAAAATACACTCTGCTAATCAGAAACACTCCTGCATACAATTATATTAATAGCTTTACTTCTTCTGGTTACCTTGTGCTTTTTAATGACATAATATTCATACATGAAAATATTTTCTTGTATCAACTTTCAATAGAAGCCCTTGACTTCTCCTTACATACAGTGAATTTACCAGTGCCCCGTTCTTCCCTCTGTTACTTCTCCTCTACTTTCTAAGTTTTGTTAACTTTCTACTTTAACTCCTGACTACTGCTCTTTTAGCTTTATAAATTCTGTTTAATTTTATTTTTATTTTAGTATTAAGATCGATGTGTTTTCATTCTGTTAGCTATCTATAATTACATTACCAGTTTTGAAAACAAAGTGGTAGTGAAGATTGAAAATCACTTATCCATACTTAGTCTAACTATATTTATTCCTATTTGCAGAATGAAATAGTTGCTTAGAGTGTAGGTTAGGTTTAACATTTGGAATGTAATTAGAGTACTTAACTATATTAACAGTAGAAAAAGAAAAATAATGTAATCATCTCAATAGAAAAGCCATTTGCCAAAACCACTATCTATTCCTGATAAAATTTTGTATAGGATTCTTAGAAGGGATTTATTTATTTCTCATAAAAGTATGGTTACAGTAAAGCCTCATAACATAATTTCTAATGGTGAAAGTCTTTATACTTTTCCCTAAGATCAGAGACAATTCAATGATTTCGGCCCTTACCACTTCAGAATGTATACAGTGGTCCTGAAGATTCTATTCAGAGCAGTCAGGCAAGAAGTAGTAAAAGACATCCAGCTTGCAAAGGGAGAAATAAGCTATTTTTATTTCCAGAAAGCATGATCATTTATGTAGAATAACTGATGGAATCTACAAAAAGCTACTGCCTGATTTCAAGAATTATTTTAAAGTTATAGTAATCAAGCAGGGATGTCAGTGTAAAGTTTGATTGCATAGAATAGTATGTCCAGAAATAGCCCCACACATAAATGGATGACTGATTTTTGACAAAGGTGCAAGTCAGTTCAGTGGAGAAAGGATTGTCTTTTCAACAGGTAGTGCTGGAACAGTTGAATATCAACATGCATAAAAAGGAAATTGTATTTTCTACCATATACAAAATTAACTGATAGAGCTAAATTTCAGGCCTAAAAGTATAACACTTCTTTAGGATAATATAGCAGGAAATCTTTGTGACTGATTTAAACAAGAATTTCTTAAATATAGAATACCAGAAGTATGTTCTATTAAAGAAAAAACTGATGAGCTGAACTTTTTCAAAATGAAAATTTTTACTGTTGGGAAGATACTGTTAGAAGAATGAAAGGACAAACCATAGGTTTGAAGAAAATGTTTGCAAAGCATATATCTGATAAAGAACTACTGGTGAGAATATATTACGAACTCTTAAGGCTCAATCAGAAAAGAAACAGCCTAATAAAAATGGGCAAGAAATTTGAACATTCACCAAAGATATATGGATGGCAAAAACCCACATGAAAAGGTACTCAGTCTCTTTCATTATCAGTTAGTTAGTTCAGTCGCTTAGTCGTGTCCGACTCTTTGCGACCCCATGAATCGCAGCACACCACGCCTCCTTGTCCGTCACCAACTCCTGGAGTTCACTTAGACTCATGTCCATCGAGTCAGTGATGCCATCTTACCATCTCAGCCTCTGTCACCTCCTTCTCCTCCTGCCTTCAATCTTCCCCAGCACCAGGGTCTTTTCAAATGAGCTCTTCGCATCAGGTGGCCCAAGTATTGGAGCTTCAGCTTCAGTATCAGTTCTTCCAGTGAATATTCCGTGTTGATTTCCTTGTTGTTCAAGGGACTCTCAAGAGTCTTCTCTAGCACCACAATTTGAAAGCAGTTCTTCGGTGCTCATCCTTCTTTATGGTACACCTCTCATACCTGTACATGACTACTGGAAAAACTATAGCTTTGACTATACAGACCTTTGTCGGCAAAATGATGTCTCAGCTTTTGAAAACGGTGTCTAGGTTTGTCACAGCTTTTCTTCCAGGGTGAAAGCATCCTTTAATTCCATGGCTGCAGTCACTGTCCATAGTGGTTTTGGACCCCAAGAAAATAAAATCTGTCACAGTTTCCATTGTTTCCCCATCTGTTTACCATGAAGTGATGGGACCAAATGCCATGACCTTAGTTTTTTGAATGTTAAGTTTTAAGTCAGCTTTTTCACTCTGCTTCACCTTCATCAGGAGGCTCTTTAGTTCCTCCTCACTTTCTGCCATTAGGGTAGTGTCACCTGTATATCTGATGTTTTTGGCATTTCTTCTGGCTATCTTGATTCTGGCTTGAGTTTCATCTAGCCTGGCATTTAGCATGATGTGCTCTGGATATAGGGCTTCCTCCTTCCTTTGTAGCTCAGTTGGTAAAGAATCTGCCTGCAATGCAGGAGACCTGGATTTGATCCCTGGGTAGGGGAAGATTCCCCTGGAGAAGGAAATGGCAACAAGCTCCAGTATTCTGGCCTGGAGAATCCCATGGACAGAAGCCTGGCAGGCTGCAGTCCTTGGGGTCCTAAGAGTGGGACATGACTTGGTGACTAAGCCACCACCACCACTCGGCATATAAGTTAAATAAGCAGGGTGACAATATATAGCCTTGACATAGTTCAGTTCAGTCGCTTAGTTGTGTCTGACTCTTTGTGACCCCATGGACTGCAGCACGCCAGGCTTCCCTGTCCATCACCAACTCCTGGAGCACGGTCACACTGATGTCCATCGAGTCGGTGCTGCCATCCAACCATCTCATCCTCTGTCGTCCCTTCTCCTCCCTCCCTTCAGTCTTTCCCACCTTCAGGCTCTTTTCCACCTTCAGGGTCTTTTCCAATGAGTCAACTCTTCACATCAGATGGCCAAAGTACTAGAGTTTCAGCTTCAGTATCAGTCCTTCCAGTGAATATTCAGGACTGATTTCCTTGAGGATGGACTGGTTGTATCTCCTTGCTATCCAGGGGACTCTCCAGAGTCTTCTCCAACACCACAGTTCAAAAGCATCAGTGCTTCGATGCTTAGCCTTCTTTATGGTGCAGTTCTCACATCCATACATGACTACTGGAAAAACCATAGCTTTGACTAGATGGACCTTTGTCAGCAAAGTAATGTCTCTCCTTTTAATATGCCGCCTAGGTCTTTTAAGCATCTTTTAATTTCATGACTGCAGTCACCATCTGCAGTGATTTTGGAGCTCAAAAAAATAAAGTCTGTTTCCATTGTTTCCCCATCTAGTTGCCAGAAAGTGATGGGACTGGATGCTATGATCTTCATTTTTTGAATGTTGAGTTTTAAGCCAGCTTTCTCACTCTCCTCTTTCATTTTCCTCGAGAAGCTCTTTAGTTCTTCTTCACTTTTCTGCCGTAAGGGTGGTGTCACCTGAGTTACTGAAGTTATTGATATTTCTCCCAGCTGTCTTGATTCCAGCTTGTGCTTCATCCAGCCTATCATTTTGCGTGATGTTCTCCGCATATAAGTTAAATAAGCGGGGAGACAGGGTACAGTCTTGAGGTACTCCTTTCCCAATTTGGAACCTGTTTTTTGTTCCATGTCTGGTTCTAACTTGCTTCTTGACTTGCATACAGATTTCTCATGAGGCAGGTCAGGTGGTCTGGTATTCCCATCTCTTGAAGAATTTTCCACTGTTTGTTGTGATCCATATAGTCACAGGCTTTGGCATAGTTCATAAAGCTGAAGTAGATGTTTTTCTGGAACTCTCTTGCTTTTTTGATGATCCAGTGGATGTTGGCAATTTGATCTCTGGTTCGTCTGCCTTTTCTAAATCCATCTTGAACATCTGGAATCTCACGGTTCACGTACTGTTGAAGCCTTGCTTGGAGAATTTTGAGCATTACTTTGCTAGCATGTGAGATGAGTGCAGTTGTGCAGTAGTTAGAACATTCTTTGGCATTGCCTTTCTTTGGGATTGGAATGAAGACTGACCTTTTCCAGTCCTGTGGCCACTGCTGAATTTTCCAAATTTGCTGGCATATTGAGTGCAGTATTTTAACAGCGTCATCTTTCGGGATTTGAAATAGCTCAGCTGGAATTCCATCACCTCTGCTAGCTTTGTTTGTAGTGATACTTTTTAAGGCCTCATTGATTTCACACTCCAGGATGGGTGGCGCTAGGTGAGTGATCACACCATTGCGGTTATCTGAGTCATTAAGACCTTTTTGTACAGTTCTGTGTAATCTCACCATCTCTTCTTAATATCTTATGCTTCTGTTATACTGTTTCTGTCCTTTATTGTGCTTATATTTGCATGGAATATTCCCTCAGTATCTCTCTTTTCCTTGAAGAGCTCTTTAGTCTTTCCCATTTTGTTGTTTTCTTCTATTTCTTTGTTTTCTTCACTTAAGGCTTTCTTCTCTCTCCTTGCTGTTCTTTGGAACTCTGTATTCGGATGGGTATATCTTTCCTTTTCTCCTTTGGTTGTCTGAGGCCTCCTCAGACAAGCATTTTGCCTTGTTGCATTTCTTTTTCTTGGGGATGGTTCTGGTCACTGCTTCTTGTACAATGTTATAAGCCTCCGCAGTCAGTTGTAAAAATTGTCTTCCACTGTGGGTGCCTTCTTATTTGTGCTCCAACGTACTCTCTCTCTCTCATACATTCAGACATCTTGTGAGAGGCTTAATGGCTGGAGATAGAGGCTTCTTCCTCTGCCTGTGAGGAAGTCGACATACCTAGTGAGGAACTGGGACTTGTCAACAACCCTGTGATGTGAGTGAGCCGGAGAAGTGGATTCTCCATTGTCTTTTAAGCCCTGAGATGATTGCCATTCTGGCTGACAGCTTGACTGCAACCGTGTGAGAGACCTTGAACCAGAAAAACTCAACTAAGCTACTCCTGGGTTCCTGACCCTGAGAAACTGTGCGGGATAATGACTTGTGTTTTAACCTGCCAGTTTTGGGTGAATTTGTTACATAGGCAAAGAGCACCAATAAGTAAAGCAAAAAAAATTTCCAAACCCACACACATGCACACACCCATATCCCACATTCAAAACCACATTGGCATGTTAATATGTGTGGGTTTGAAACTGCCAGGTGGTGTTCTGGGGGCCTCCAAGGAGCTCCAGTTTTTTATGTCTCAGCGCAGAACGACTTCAGTGAGAGGCAAAGTGGTAGAGACAAGTGATTTATTGGAATAGGATGCCCCTGAGGTTTACAAGTGGGCAAGTGAGATGGTATCATGTCTTAAGAACTTAGTGGGCTACAGTTTTATAATCAAAGAAAAAGTAGGAGGGGGAAAAGATCACCTTTTCCTTCATTCTTTTTTAAAAAACTATTTATTTTTGGTTGTGCTGGGTCTTCGTTGCTTCCCTTGGTCTTTTCTCTAGTTGTGGCAAGTGAGGCCTGCCCTTTGCTGTGGTGTGAGGGCTTCTCATTGCAGAGGCTTGCTGTTGCGGAGCCTGGGCTCCAGACGCACGGGTTCAGTAGCTGTGGCACGCGCACCCTGTGTGGGCCCTGGACCATATGGGCTTCCCACAGCTGTGGCTCATGGGCTTAGTTGCTCTACAGCATATGAGATCTTCCTGGGCCAGTGATCAAACCTGTGTCCCCTGAATTGGCAGGTAGGTTCTTAACCACTGGACCACCAGGGAAGTCCCTTCCACATTCTCGAGTGTACATCCTGCTTCCATCACCAGCTCCTTTCTGTCAGGTGGGGGCGTTTTCTTGTCCCTACATGGTCAAGCCAGGACTGTCATGGCACTGTGGGAAAATTATTTCAGGTCTCAGTACAGTGAGGGTCTTTCACTTTGAAATGTCATCTTTCCATAAAGTATTGTGTTTTATATGTGCAGAGACTTTGCCCTAGGGATCATTAATTTAATGAGCTCACTGGGCAGAATGTGGATCTCATGCCACCAGTGTTTCGTTGTTTGGGGGCATGTTTCATGTTTCTGTTGCTAATCAAGCTTGCTTAGCTTTGTGCTTAAGCAGACTTGCTTTATTGAGGGATCAGGAACTTACAAGGGTCTCCCATACATTTTTCTTTACTTACAATCCTCTAATAGGATTAACTGCTTAACTACTTTGTCCCTTTACTCTGTCCCTTTCAGGTTGGGCTTGACCAAAGGCTTGGTTATGCTAAAAGCCTATTTTTCTGTGGGTGTGTGTGTGTGTGACCCTTAATGTTAATATCTGGAAATCTAAATAATCTGTTCAGTTTCCTTCCAGAAAAGTCTTGCATTTTGCTTTCTGAAGGTTTCAGCCTGGCTGCTTTATTCTGAGTTGGCCAGTGAGGGGGTACCTTAATTAAGCAGGCAATTTCACCTGTCCCTCTTTATTTACTTCCTCTGCTTTACCTTTTGTCCATTAATTCAGAGATGCTTCTTTTTGGTTTCTTGAGGGAATAAACTGGTAATTTATCTCTATTTTAGGAATTGTAGGTTGTGATGGTGAGATGGTAGCTAGTATCCATTCCCTTACTTGTGGCTCCATGTCTTATGTGTATCTTCTGAGGTTAGTGTTTCTGCAGATGCACTAGGCTTGCTTATCATAAGCAGCTTCTTTCAGTTGTAATTGAGAGTTTTATTTCTTTAGCGCTGCTGAGTTCCTCACGTGTTTTTGTTTTTCTGAAAATTTGTGGAAACCTTTTGACCAGTACTGCTTAGTTGCTTCTTTTATATTATTTTTGATCCCATAGATGTTTGCTTTTTTTTCCTTTTTTTCCTTTGTCATCGTTTTAACAGTCTTAGATGCAAGAATAGATAATCTTTCTGCCATGTTTAAGTGGAAGTTCCAGGGGTATGACTGTGTGTATTTCACTGTTATTGTATGTACTGTAGCAGGACATATACAATCACAGGAATTCTGAGACAAACTGGACTTTGGAGATAATTTAAATCTCTTTATTCATTTTATAGCAAAGGAACAGTCTCAGTGAAGTTACAGATTTTGCTGTTGATTATAGTTAGCAGTGCAAGCCTAAGACGGAATCTGTATGTCCTGACCCTGTTTGTGTCTTTTTCTACCATGCCACTCACTACCTTTATTTTTTAACTAGATTATTAAATTATCGGTAATTTAAGCCTGTTGTATAAACTAAGAACTAACAACTACATACCAGATTTGGGGAATTCAAAATAAGTAAGCCTGGTTTCTTTGTCAGAGCAATCTCTGGATTAATAAAAATGAATTTCTTATTTTCTTTTAGTTCAAATCTTTTCTTGATTGCTGATCTATCTTTTGCTTTAACTATTTAGCAGTTTGTATAATTTATGTGATGATCTCAACTTACAGTTTGTCAAACAAGTGTTGCCTTTAATGAGAGGTTTTTTCCCTTTAATTTACGATTTCCTTTGACTTTCTTGACTCTCATTACTGTCTTCTGCCTTCTCATTTCTTGAGAGGAAGCTCAGTATTTTTTCTGTTGTATAGGTTTATAATTAAATACCTATAGCATATGCCTCACATCAGCATTTCTAAACATTGCTTGGGAGATAGACAATTAAGAAAAGTATCTTAGTAAATTTTTTCTGTATGTGCTAAGCTTTTGGTGCAAAGGAACTGCACCATACCTTTTTTCTTACATGACTCTTAGCACGGTGCTGGATGTATGTTAGGCAGCTTAGGAGATAGCATCTGACTGAAAAATATTTTATGAAAGGCCTTTTTAAAGTGAAGTTTTGTGTTGAAAGCTAATGAGGGAATTGGTATTTTTTCACATATATTTCTGTGAAGATACATTTTTCATGTGCTATGTTTGTCAAGTTTTTCAGTGCAGTTTTTTAAAGAACAAGAACCATCATATTCCAGTGGTCTTTGCATTTGGGGCTGGTGTACACAAAGGGTTGAATCTAAAGAAGGGCCATAGAGAATCCATCTGAAAAACTTTTAAGGATAAGGAGAAAAATAAGAATATAATTATTTTTGACAATTATTATTTGACCGTGAAGCATTTATTCAATGTGTATTAGGTACATTTTTTATATAATATTAGTTTCGTCCTCATGACAACTTCATGAGGTAGTTATCCTCATAAAAAATGACAGAGCTTAAGACATTTGTTCATGACCAAAAACGTATCAGGCATTGTGCAATAATTTGAAATACATGCTTGTTTTAATTGTCAATCTGTATTCTATATTTTCTGCTATCTTACTCTGGAATTATTAATTTGAAATTGAAAAACTCAGTTATACATCTAGATTTTTGGAGTGTAAATAAGTATATATGTAAAGGCTCATAGAGTTAATGAAATTCTGTTTTCCTTTAATTATAGATATAGTGTAGATGAGAAAGATGTGTGTTATTGGCTCTAAACATTGTTCATGTTCAGTTTTAATTAGTTTATCAGTGTATTAATAATTTCTTTGTATTGTAATTAGCCTCCAATTAAAAGAAATAAATAAATTTAAAAAAGCAAAAAAATAAACAACAACCAAAACAGAAGGACTGCAGAATTCTCTTTTTGGCTGAGCTTTGAAAACAATGAAGTTATGTGTTGGGAGGATGGTATGTTGCCTCCAATTGACCTGTTTCTAGAATAGAGCAAGCATTGCCATGATTCGGAAATATCAACTAGATAATTATTTGATATTCAAAAATTAAATTTCTTCTAGAGTTTCTGTTCTTTACTTGAAGATTATAAAGCTGGTGTTCCATTGAATAAGAAAAAATTAGGATCTTTAACTAAAAGAAGAGCAAAATTAAGTTAGTTTTGATGTAATTATTTGATATAAATGTTATAAATGAAATTAAGTAGGAACACTTGTTATAGGAAGCAGACTATTGAAAATAATCTTTTCCAGCATCTTGAAGAGACACAGTGGGTGTGAGGAGAGGAGGAAATACAGAACATATAAATACTTCCAGATGAATATTGCTGTAATTATGGAGAGTAAAGGAAAAGGAATGTATTAATAGGGATGGAAAACAGAGGGAAGGAATTTGTAAGACAGATTTGCCTTAATTTTCCCTGACACCAGATAAATACCCACAGAAGTAAGAGAAATGAGAGAATTAATGAAATGGTAATTGGAAATAAAAATAATCATTTGCAATGAAAATACTCAGTTTTAAAAAGGAAAGCTAGAGTAGTTCAGGAAATATGTCTCTCATGGATATAAATTCTTAATAATGATATGAACCTTAGGTAAATCTTGATTAATGTAAACAAAAATGAAAGGTATTACTTAATGTTTGCTCTAGAAGTAGTAAGAGTAATAATAGTTGGTCATAAATTTCAGTGCTGATTATTTAGTGTCAGCAATTTATAGGTGACTTATAGGTGAATCATAGTGTAAGTTATGATGAATTACTTCAATAAATGAGTGTATATTAGTTTAAAGGTGAAACATTTCGAGTTTCAAGTAGGACTGTATATAAAGGACTGTATATAAGGTTAAAAGCTATCATTGTTTTGTTTAAAACTAATTGTGAGATGCTCTGACATTTTTATAATTAAATCTATATATAGCTATTTCGCAATATTTTCTTCTGTAAGTCATATCATAATGCTTTGTATATTTAGGTCTTTAATTGATCCTAAATTGATTTTTGTATATGATGTGAAGTAAGGATCTGGTTTTTAAAAAGTTTTCCTTGTAGGGAATCAATTATTATATTACTGTATTGTGAATAGTCTGCCTTTACCCACTGATCTACAATGCCAATTTTAAAATTTATCTGTAGTTTGGTTTCTAGCTTCTCAATGTTTTTTCTTTCTGTCCTTGAGCTTATATAGCCCTGTAGTTGTTTTGCTGGTAAAACTTTATACTGAGTATTTTTTAGGTTCATTTTTAGCAGTTTATTTGAGCTCAGTACATACTTTTTGGAGCATCTACTTTGTGGTCAGCTTTTTGCCAAATAAATTTATTTCCTTTAAGCAGCTAGTAGTATAATCGAGGAGACAAGAAATCAACTCATTACTGTAGCATTGTAGAATTTGGTTAAGTATAAGGTAAGGTAAGGTGGCACAGTGGTAAAGAGTCTGCCTGCCAGTGCAGGAGACAGAGAGGTGCAAGTTCGATCCCTGGCTCAGGAAGATCCCCTGGAGTAGGAAATAGCAACCTGCTCCAGCATTCTAGCCTGGAAAATTCCATGGACAGAGGAACTTGGTGGTCTGTAGTCCATAGGGTTGCAAAGAGTTGAACATGACTGAGTGACAGAGCACAGAGGCACAAGGTAATCTTAATGTATAGGTTAAAGTTGTGCTCTGGAACGACTTGTAGTTGTGTGAAAATCTGTGGAAGCTCAGTTTCCTTGTAAATAGGAATACTATATCTGTTGTCGTTGTTCAGTTGCCCAGTTTTGTCCAATTCTTGGCAACCCCATGGACTGCAGCACGCCAGGCATCCCTGTCCCTCACCATTTCCTGGAGTTTGCCAAGTTTATGTCCATTGCATTGGTGCTGCCATCCAGCCTTCTCATCCTCGGATGTCCTCTTTTCCTTCTGCCCTCACTCTTTCCTAGCATCAGGGACTTTTCCAGTGAGTTGGCTGCTCACATCAGATGACCAAAATACTGGAGCTTCAGCTTCAGCATCAGTCCTTCCAGTGAATTATTGGAAATATTACTCCAGTGAGTATTCAGGGTTGATTTGCTTTAAGATTGACTGGTTTGATCTCCTTGCTATCCAAGAGACTTTGAGAAGTCTTTTCCAACACCACATTTTAAAGGCATCAATTCTTTGGCATCCTGCCTTCTTTACGGTCCCACTCTCACACCATGCGTGACCACTGGGGAGACCATAGCCCTGACTGTTTGGACCTTTGTCAGCTGAGTAATGTCTCTGCTTTTCAACGCATGGGTTATGTTAGGCTGGTGCAAATTGTGGTTTTGGACTATGAATTTTAAATTATTATAACTAGGCTCAGACACATCTTTATTAATCAAAATAGGAACCATTACAATCAACACACTTTTGTTAATGAGAGATAAGCTTGTTTATTCTTGTAGTGTAAGTGGTTGACATTGAACTCTGGCAACTTCTGAAGTACTTTGTAAGAGGATCAGCTTCCACGATCCTCTCGATTGGTCCTTGTCAGCTTCCAGTGGCCAGCCACTATGCTACTCACCTTCAAGGCTTTTAGAACCACCACGTGCTCTATGTTGGTTAGCAGTTGCTGGGCCAAACAGTGTTGTTGATGTTGGGAGTTGTGTCTGCTGCTTTTATGACCCATTTTGAACTTGAATAAGAAAATTGCTCAAATTTGCTTTTTGTCTAACATCATTTCCCTGGTGTAAAATAAATGTAAATTAAACAGTAAGGCAGAAAGTGAAGAGGAACTTGATGAAAGTGAAAGAGGAGAGTGAAAGAGTTGGCTTAAAGTTCAACATTCAGAAAACTAAGATCATGGCATCTGGTCCCATCACTTCATGGGATATAGATGGGGAAACTATTTTTCTGGGCTCCAAAATCACTGCAGATGGTGATTGCAGCCATGAAATTAAGACGCTTACTCCTTGGAAGAAAAGTTATGACCAACCTAGATTCAAAAGCAGAGACATTACTTCACCAACAAAGGTCCATCTAGTCAAGGCTATGGTTTTTCCAATGGTCATGTATGGATGTGAGAGTTGGACTGTGAAGAAAGCTGAACGCCCAAGAATGATGCTTTTGAACTGTGGTGTTGGAGAAGACTCTTGAGAGTCCCTTGGACCTCAAGGAGATCCAACCAGTCCATTCTGAAGGAGATCAGCCTTGGGATTTCTTTGGAAGGAGTGATGTTAAAGCTGACGCTCCAGTACTTTGGCCACCTCATGAGAAGAGTTGACTCATTGGAAAAGACTGTGATGCTGGGAGGGATTGGGAGCAGGAGGTAAAGGGGATGACAGAGGATGAGATGGCAGGATGGCATCATCGACTCGATGGACATGAGTTTGAGCGAACTCTGGGAGTTGGTGATGGACAGGAGAGGCCTGGTGTGCTGCAATTCATGGGTTTGCAAAGAGTCTGACACGACTGAGTGACTGAACTGAACTGAAGAAGTCACTTCCCAAAAAACAACATGAAATGAGAAATGTGCATTAAAGTGATGTATAACATAACCACATTAAGATGTCTTCCAGTATCAAATGACAGAGTTCCGCAGTCAAAACTGTAATTATTTTTGCACCAGCCTAATAGGAGTATTATAATATGAAGATTGAACAAGATAATTTATATATTTGCCAAATGCTAGCTGATATTATTGGCTGCTGAGGAGCTTGGAATGTGTCTCACATCTCTGTTACAGACAGTGGAGACAACTTCAGGGAGTTAATAAGCAAGGGGGATGACATGGTCAGATCATATTAGAATTTTATAAATCACTATGTCTGCAGTAGATCAGGGGATTTGAGGGGATAAATTAGAGGAGGCTATAGTGATAGACGTGTAGAGAGATGGTGACCTAATCATTATAGTTAGAAAATGGTCAGGAGAAAGTTCAATAATACAGTGTTATAAAGGTAAGATTTGATTGATTTAATGAAAAGAGCAAAGGAGTCAGGAGTGATGTTCCAATGTTTAGTTTTGATGAATGACTAGATGCTGTTATTTATAACTGAATTAAGGAGTATGGGAGGAAGGACATGTTCGAGGTGATGAAGAGATTGGGTTCAGGTTTGTTCATGGATGAAATAAATATGTGTTATCTAAATGGGCATATTTAGGAGCATCTGTGATTTATGTGTTTGGTTGGTAGAGGATTCATGGTGGGAGAGACATATAATAAATAAAGGTTATATTTAATTGTACTTTGACCTAATGCCATTCAATAAATGTTACCTGTTATTATGATTATCATCCTCATTATCACCACCAATACCACCATCATTATATAGGCAGTGTTAATTTTTTTGATACCTCCAAAAATTAGTTTAATACTGCCCAGAAGGCCTAAGTCCCGTGAGAGAGGCACAGCTAGAGCCTGCATGCTCTGTCACTTTAGTCGTCTCTCACTCTTGGTGACCCTGTGGACTGCATAGCCCACCAGGCTCCTCTGTCTGTGCCATTTCCCAGGCAAGAGTACTGGAGTGGATTGCCATTTCCTTCTCCTATAGATAGTGTTTAAAGCAACTAATAGATAAGCCTTTCTAGAGGAAAGGCATGACATAAAAAGAGAAGTGGGGTGGAGGATAAAGCATTTAATGGATGGATAGATGAATGGCAACCCACTCCAGTAGTATTGCCTGGAGAATCCCAGGAACGGGGGAGCCTGGTGGGCTGCCATCTATGGGGTTGCACAGAGTTGGACACGACTGAAGCGACTTAGCAGCAGCAGATGAATTACAGAAGGAGATGGTGAGCTTTTATTGGGAGAACTAAGATCAGGTCTCACAAAGAATAGTGAGCTTGTATGACAGAGTAGTGAATAGTATCAGATGTAACAGATTGGTAATATAAAACCTGCAGGGAGTCCACTGGATTTGGCAGTACAATATCAATGGTGATCTCAGCTAAGTAAATCATAGTGGAATGATAGAGAGGAACAGAAGCCAGATTAAAATGTACTTAGGAGTATATTGAAAGTGTGATACAAAGTTAACTAGCTTTGTTGAAGTGGTTCAAGAGCCACGTGGTGACATCTTACAAGTACCAAATGTTAAAAATTTCCTTTAATGAAAATATCTAGCTAGTCATTATGAATAATTATTAGTGATGATTTTAAAATACAAAGAATATATTTCTGTGTTGAGACTTAAATCTAGCTTTATTATTTTTCCTCCTGTTTTCTCTAGCTGAACTTTATTTATTGTTAAAAATAAATTTATTTTAATTGGAGGCTAGTTACTTTATAGTATTGTAGTGGTTTTTGTCATACATTGACATGAATCAGCCATGGGTGTACATGTGTTCCCCATCCTGAACCCTCCTCCCACATCCCTCCCCATCCCATCCCTCAGGGTCATCCCAGTGCACCCTGCCCTAAAGCACCCTGTTTCATGCGTTGAACCTGGACTGGTGATCCATTTCACATATGATAATATACATGTTTCAATGCTATTCTCTCAAATCATCCCACCCTCGCCTTCTCCCACAGAGTCCAAAAGTCTGTTCTTTACATCTGTGTCTCTTTTGCTATCTTACATATAGGGTAATCATTCAGTTCAGTTCAGTTCAGTTCAGTCGCTCAGTCGTGTCCGACTCTTTGCGACCTCATGAATCGCAGCACGCTAGGCCTCCCTGTCCATCAACAACTCCCAGAGTTCACTCAGACTCACATCCGTCAAGTCAGTGATGCCATCCAGCCATCTCATCCTCTTTCGTCCCCTTCTCCTCCTGCCCCCAATCCCTCCCAGCATCAGAGTCTTTTCCAATGAGTCAACTCTTCTCATGAGGTGGCCAAAGAACTGGAGTTTCAGCTTTAGCATCATTCCTTCCAAAGAAATCCCAGGGCTGATCTCCTTCAGAATGGACTGGTTGGATCTCTTTGCGGTCCAAGGGACTCTCAAGAGTCTTCTCCAACACCACAGCCTCGAAAGCATCAATTCTTCGGTGCTCAGCCTTCTTCACAGTCCAGCTCTCACATCCATACATGACCACTGGAAGAACTATAGCCTTGACTAGATGGACCTTTGTTGGCAAAGTAATGTCTCTGCTTTTCAACATGCTATGTAGGTTGGTCATAACTTTTCTTCGGAGTAAGCGTCTTTTAATTTCATGGCTGCAGTCACCGTCTGCAGTGATTTTGGAGCCCCCCAAATAAAATCTGACACTGTTTCCACTGTTTTCCCATCTATATCCCATGAAGTGATGGGACCGGATGCCATGATGTTCGTTTTCATTACCATCTTTCTAAATTCCGTATATGTGCATTAATATACTGTATTGGTGTTTTTCTTTCTGACTTAACTTCATTCTGTGTAATAGGCTCCAGTTTCATCCACTTTATTAGAACTGATTTGTATGCATTCTTTTTAATAGCTGTGTAATATTTCATTGTGTATATGTACCACAGCTTTCTTATCCATTTGTCTGCTGATGGACATCTAGGTTGCTTCCATGTCCTGGCTATTTTAAACAGTGCTGTGATGAACATTGGCATACACATGTCTGTTGCAATTCTGGTTTCCTCGGTGTGTATACCCAGCAGTGGGATTACTGGGTCATATGGCAGTTCTATTTCCAGTTTTTAAGTAATCTCCACATTGTTCACCATAGTGGCTATACTAGTTTGCATTCCCCCAACAGCGTAAGAGGGGTCACTTTTCTTTACACCCTCTCCAGCATTTATTGTTCGTAGACTTTTTGATAGCAACCATCTGACTGGTGTGAGATGGTACCTCATTGTGGGTTTGATTTGCGTTTCTCTGATAATGAATGATGTTGAGCATCTTTCCATGTGTTTGTTAGCCATCTGTATGTCTTCTTTGGAGAAATGTCTGTTTAGTTCTTTGGCCCATTTTTTGATTAAAGTGAAGTGAAGTGAAGTGAAGTCGCTCAGTCGTGTCCGACTCTTTGCGACCCCATGGACTGTAGCCTACCAGGCTTCTCCGTCCATGGGGATTCTCCAGCCAAGAATACTGGAGTGGGTTACCATTTCCTTGTCCAGGGGATCTTCCGGACCCAGGAATCGAACCTGGGTTTCTTGCATTGGAGGCAGACGCTTTAACCTCTGAGCCACCAGGGAAGCCTGGAGTTTCAGCTTCCCTTAATATGTTTTAATCAACCTTTAGTTTTCAGTTGTAAGAACCATTTAAACATGTTAAGTTTAACATTTTACTCTATCTGCACTATCTGATTAATTCTGTCAACTTTATAGAACTTTGCAGGATACCATTAAGTTTCTTTGGTTTATACGGTAATATTTGTAGATTTCTAGAATTTTACTTGTTTGATTCTTGAGGGCAATCTTAGTTGCAAATATTTATGGACTATTTATTATCATCCTCCTGTAGAGCAAGTCTTAGCTTGGCATTAACTATCTGACATTGGTAGGGCATTTCATTTATGACCGAGCTGTTTTTGGGCTTAACAATCTCTTCAAAGACCTTTCTGAGCCTTAAGTTCTAAGTTATGCTAATCTTTAGGGAAATAACATATTTCAATGAATAATGTTTGTTTCAGTCTCGTACAGAAGACTCAGACTTTGTGGAGACTAGAGGCAAGATAGAGAGGGCCCTTGCCTGTGTCCTCTCCTGCTTCCTCATCTCCTGATGACTGTATATCTTTTCACTCTGGTAAATTCAGGTAGAAAAAAGGTTGAGAAATAACACGGTACCCTTTTGCTGTCTCTGGCTTTTTTAGGAACTATGTTCATGTTTGAATCTAAGAAGTGATATAAAAGCAGAACATCTATTTATTCATGTCTTTAGGAAACAAAACTCAAGTGAAAAATAGTTTATGCATTGTATTATTCTGGAGAATACAGAGTAGAAAGTTGAAGTATATCTCTACTTTCTACTTCTTACTAAGTTGAATTTTTCCTTTCAAATTTCTTGATTTAAAACATTGAATATTCAGAGAATAAGTTAAATGTAATAAGAGATAAAAAATCTGTATATCTTTTGTTCTGCCAACAGAAGTTAGGTTGGCAGAACAAGATCCATTACATGAAAAAGAAAACTGCATTTAATTTAGTCCCACATTTAAACAGACATTTTAAAAGCAAATATTAACATTAAATGTTTCATTGAGAAGTAGCTCCATTTTATTAGTAAGGATTGTGGACCTGATGGCATATTTACTTTTACAATTGTAATTTATATCTTGCCTTCCAAAATGAATCTGAAGCAGTGTTTTAAGTATATAACTATGTCCTCAAACCTAGCAGTTGGGCTTGCTCTCGGTGGTAGGTCAGGTTCTTAAGAAGGGTGCAAGAGTCAAGGAAGAAATAAGGAAGATAAAACTGACAAAACCAGCAAGGACAAAGAAGAATAAAGGTTATTGAGATCTGATGGAAAGTTACCTGGCTTGGGGCAGGGGAAAATCATATCAGAGAAAGAAATACTAAGGAGAGACTGAACGCTTTAAAGTTTGGAATTAGAGAGCTAATCTGCCAGTAGAATAGTTTGAAATGGATCTTGCATTTTGATATTAATTTCTCAGTTAAATGCTTTGTTCTCTGTAGTAACCCTCTGTGTTTTTTCAGTCTTTTAACTTTATTGAGGCTTTCAATGGATAATCAAAGGTCTCTCTCGGTGAATGCTACATTGTACTTAAAAATATGTGGGTTCTTTTCAAATATCTTTGATTTCTAATGTAATTCCTCAGTGATAACAGAATAGACTGTATCAGACCATGACATTTTTGTATCTTATTTTATGTCCCTGGGTATGTTCCAGTGTCTCCTGGTTTATAGTCTGTGGAAACTAGAATTTTTATCGTACTGTTGTGTGAAAATTATATAAATCTTAATTATTTTGGCTTGGTTCATAGTACTTTTCAGATTTAATTATCCTTCTACTTTCCTGTATATTTATTCTGTTAGTTTTTGAGAGTTTGATACTGAAACTCCAACTAAAAATCTTAATTTATCTACTTAAAAATAATTGTAATATATAGTGGAACTACATGTAACTTTGTTTTATACTTTCCAAGTCTCCTGTAGATGTGTTATCATACTTTCATAATTTAAAAAATAAAAAATAAAAATAATGGATCTTGCCAATTTATTGTTGAGGACCTGAAGATGTACTTGAATCTGCAAAGTAGAATGTCTTTTGAGTGATTTGATCCCAGTTAAGCTGTCCTTGCCTTCTTCTTGCCTATAATACGGATCTTTTTTATGGGTAACCTTCACTATTCCCTTTAAATTCTTACCCTGAGACATTAAAAGTTGTTCAGTCAATAAGTTGTGTCCGACTCCACGGATTGCAGGCTGCTAGGCCTCTCTGTCTTTCGCTATCTCCTGGAGTTTGCTCAGATTCATAGCCATTGTGTCAATGATGCCATCTAATCATCTCCTTATCTGTCTCTGCTTTTTCCTCCTGCCCTCAATTTTTCTCAGCATCAGGGTCTTTTCCAGTGAGTTGGTTCTTTGCATCAAGTGTCCAAAGTATTGGAGCTTCAGCTTCAGCATCAGTCCTTCTAATGAATATTCAGGGTTGATTTCCTTTAGGATTGAGTGATTTGATCTTGCTATCCAAGGGACTCTCAAGAGTCTTCTCCAGCACCACAATTCTTTAAAAGGAGGAAAGGTTTTTTATGGGGAAGGAACACAGAAGAGATGAAATGGGAGAGGAAGAGAAAGTTGGGCAACAGATAAAAGCTGTCCTTTTTTTTTTTTGACTCTTACAAAAGAGACAGTACTCCCTCTTCTATATTGTACTTAACTTTATTGTAATATCAGTACTTATGACACTATGAGTGGTTATTTTTGTTCTGATTTGTCTCCCTGAACTGTGAGATCCCTAAGGGCAAGACAGGCTTCTCTGGTAGCTCAGAGGGTAAAGAATCTGCCTGCAGTGCAGGAAACCTGGGTTTGATGCCTTGGTTGGGAAGATCCCCTGGAGAAGGGAATGGCAACCCACTCCAGTATTCTTGCCTGGAAAATCCCATGGACAGAAGTGCCTGGTGGGCTATAGTCCACAGGGTCACAAAGAGTTGGACACGACTGAGCGACTAGCATAGGCATGAGGGCAAGACATGTTTGTTATTTCTCTTTCACTGACTATCTAGAGAAGGAACGGTTGGGACTCCCTACTTCCATTTCAGGGGACACAGCTTCAATCCCTGGTCGAGAACTAAGATCCTACTGGCTTCATAGTATGGGCCCCCCAAAAAGGAGCTAATATATTAAAGGTGTTTAATGCTGTGTCACAGCATTGTTAAGCACATAATACATGTTTAAAAAAAAAAGGAAAGTTATATTGGTTGAGTTCCTATTTTGTATATATCAAGCACTTTGCTAAGCAAAGAGTCGGACATGACTGAGTGACTTCACCTCACCTTGCTAAGAGAGAGAGATCATCAAATCCACTGGTTTCAAACTTTTAACTTCCATGAAAATGTTTTGATAAGTACTTCCTTACTCATTTAAGTATTTATGATTTTTATATTTTAGTGTTAAATAAAACTGGTAAATCATTCTTTTACTGGAGTCTAAATACCTTAATGGTTTGATACTTAGCATTCATTATACATTTATAAAAAGATAAAAACAACTTCTTTCTTAACATTAAAAAAATTTGTATTCCTTCCTCTGTTTAAATTTGTACTTCTATTATACTTTTCCCACCAGGTTTCATCCTTTTGTGATGTATTTTTTATGCATGGATTATATTTTGCATGTAATGTATTATGTATACATTATGAAGGCAATGTATTTTTATGCATGCAAAGCGTATTGATCACCCTGTTGTATGTCTTTGAACAACTATATGTATGAAGTCAAGTTTAAAATATTTTTTCTAGTTATTTTAATTAGCATACAATTAGTAAAACAATATAAATGTATTAAATGTTAAATCATTATTAAACAAGAAAGTAAGTTTTTTGAAATGCATCTTTTTAAAAAAATTTTTTATTTTTATTTTATTCTACGTTACAATACTGTATTGGTTTTGCCATACATTGACATGAATCAGCCACAGGTGTACAAGATCTCCCAATGCCGAAGCCCTCTCCCACCTCCCACGCCATATCATCTCTTTGGAAATGCATCTTTTAATGAGATGGATAAAGCTGATCTTTAATTTTTTTCAATTACTTGAACCTTTTGTGGATAAATAATACCAAGTGCTACAATAAAACAATGTTAAGCATTAGTTTTATTTCCCCCCTTTTCCCTTTTAGGGATCTAACTTCTGAGTACTATGTTTATATAATTAATTGAATGGTAATGGGCAGTTTTGTTTCAGAAATTTTTACTCAGTTATTTGAACTTTTCTAACGTCAAATGACTTATCAGAATTATTTTTATTTATCTATCAGCTGATAATTTGATTAAGACCTTTTTCAGTTTTGTTAGAAGCAAAGAATAGAAATCACCTGACTTGCCAGAGTCATTAAAGACTTGAAATTCTGGGAAGTATACCAGAAAGGCTTTATTAAAGCTTCTTAATATAATTATATTAAGTAGTGATTATGTGTTGGTGTTTTATTCATAGGCATTGTTCAGACAGTATTGAGAAAAGGTAGATCTTGTTAACTTCAGTTTACCTATGTCAAAAGAATATTTCTTTGATAAGATGTTTTTATCAGGTGACTTAAACACGTTTCAACCAAAACCATTTATTCAGTTTAAAGCCACTGTCTGTCTTGAAACCTTTTTGGCAAAACTATTCTTTCATTGTCACACCAATGAGATTTACTTTCATGATATAAGAAGTCTGACTTGATTTTTTCAGTTCAAATAAATTGATTTGATTCATGTTCCTATAACAACCATCTTTGATACTTAATCCTTGGTAGATAAATATAAGGCAAGAAGACTTGTTTAAAGAGTGTTGCTTGGAAGAAGTAAATTGACTTTGTCTTTCTTGTTCCTTTTAGAAACTCTCTTAGCTTTACTTCACAGAATTCTCCTTGAAAAGGAATGTATTCTCTGATGATGAGCATGGCCTAGAAATGATGAACTTTTAAAATGAAAATTGTAATCAACTTCTGAATATATCTGAAAATAGAACATTCTATCCCAATTCCTCATTTTAAATTTCTGTCTTCTTTCTTTACTGTAATAGTGTGTAAAACAGGACGCCATAAAGTCAGTTTGTAGTACTTTAAGAAGGCTTTGAAGACAAAATATTCTGAACCATTCCTTGTTTAATACTTCAGAGATTTTTATACATAGGCATTGCAGTATGGTTTCATTCAGGATGGAAAAGATGTGTGCCATTGTTTTTATAAAGTGAATAAAGGCACTTGTGGAAGGGGAGGCAAGAAAGGAGAATTAGATGACCTCTCTGCTGTCAGACAATTAGTTTTAGGAAAAGGATGAGGACAAGTGGAAATTGAAGACCTGTCCTTTGTTGTTTGCCTATTTCTGTGACCTTTAGTAGTATGAACTATATGATATTGGAATATCCCTATTGTTATATTTATGGTAGCCTCTATTTTATAGTCAGGGAAACTTATAGTTGAAAGAATTGCCTATGGTCACTAAGCTAGTTAATGGTTTAGTTAAGAACTCCAAAGCTTGTTTTTCCTCCTGTGTTGCACTACCTAGTACATAGTCTGATATGTAATAAATGTTTACTGTATATTGCTTTTTTTCCTCTTTTGGCCATATAACATGGCATATGGGATTTTAGCTCCCAGACCAGAGTAGGAACCCATACCCCCTGCTTTGGAAGTGTGGAGTCTTAACCACTGGCTCACCAGGGAAGTTCCTACTATATATTTAATGAAAGAATAACTTTGTATTGTTTTGTGAGCTATTAAATCTTAACTTGGAGTAGTTTCTTGAACTTTGTACTGCTGGATAAATGTAACCTTATAGATGAGTCACTACAGAAGAATATTGAAGATACCTCCCATTTTTAAAGCATGGTCAAGTTCATTTCCCTTTCGTTACTGAGGTGGTGTTGGTGGAAGTGACTAATAGAGCATCAAAGAACTCAGACATATTTTTAATGTTTTATTGGTTAAGATAGAGACCTGTTGTCAGTGTAGTAGTGTTTATTTGCTTGGGGTCAACTGGCTGTATGTAGAGACTACAGTCAGATGTCCACGAGGCAAACATACTCATGTGTTTATTTAACCAGTATATTTTTGTTTCTGTGTTACAGGTATTCTCTTAAACCTAATGACCAGATTTTGGCTGAAGAGAAACATAAGGAACTGTAAGTGCATTAAACCCTAGGCTATACATAATTTAGACTGTCTGTGGATTAGATGTGTAAACAATCTAATTTTTAAAATTCCATGAGGTTTTAAAAATCTAAAGATATAACCAGTAGTATGTTCTTAATCCTAGTAGGATTAGGATAAGTTATACTACATAAGGTTAATAAAGTTGTTACCACATGCACATTAAAATATGTTTTAATAGTATTGTATCCCATCATCTTGCGAGTCCCTTGGACTGCAAGGAGATCCAACCAGTCCATCCTAAAGGAGACCAGTCCTGGGTTCATTGGAAGGACTGATGCTAAGGCTGAAACGCCAATACTTTGGCTACCTCATGAGAAAAGTTGACTCATTGGAAAAGGCTCTGATGCTGGGAGGGATTGGGGGCAGGAGGAGAAGGGGATGAAGAGGATGAGATGGCTGGATGGCATCATCGACTCGATGGACATGAGTTTGGGTACTGGAGTTGGTGATGGACAGGGAGGCATGGTGTGCTGCTGTTCATGGGGTCTCAAAGAGTCGGACACGCTGAGCAACTGGACTGAACTGAACTGATTCCATCATCTGGACTAAGGGCATATTGGGAAATAAGTTGTTTTGTTTTCTTTCCCCAGATAAAGTATTGAATTGTCATTGTTAATTTTGGCTCTTGCTGAGTTGACTTCCACTCTGTGCTTAAGGTGGAGACATGATTTTGTCACCTTATGAAAAAGTAAATGCTTAAGCTTGTTTAGCACAAGGTTAAGAAAACACTTTAAAATTGTAGATGTGAATATAACTTTGTTTCTTTAAAATTTTTAGTATTCATAGGATTCTCTCTTTCAGGTAAAGTAACTGTATACATGATTTTGGAATGTCTCTGTTACTGTTTTTCTGCCCTATGGTAGTATCTAAAAAAATTACTGCTTACAGGAACTGTGAGGTTTTTAGCTAAAAATTACAGACTTTGTAGTTTTAAAAATTCATCTCTTGTTTTTCAGTATTATAGGATTGTTCCAGGAGGGAAGCTAAAAAAGTATTTTATGCTTCTCTTTTCTAGTAGTCTACCTTTTTTTCTCCATCATGCAATAAGAAAGTTCTGATGACGTTAATTATTATGCAAATATTTAATATCAACTAATAATGTAGAACTAAGAGTTTGAGGCTTACTATACCTTTAGGTTGGACTTAACATTATTATTATTATATGTTTTTAGAATTGAAGTATAGTTGACTTACAGTGTTGTGCAGACCATACTTATTCTCAGTGATAGTTAAGGTTCTATCCTGTTTATAAATACATTGGTGAATTTGTTTACAGACATCCTTGGTTGTTTCCTTAATGTTTGACATCTAATTCAAGTCCCTTGCTGTTTAGTTTAAATTTGTACTCATGTGTATGGAGAATAACTTTCTGTAGATCAAGTACTTTTCAAGACTCTTACTTTCTTCCCAAGGTTAAGTAATGATTTTTCTGCGTACTTTTAAACGGCTTAAAAATAACTCTGTCCTGGATCTTTTCCAGATTATTTTCTTCCCTTTCTCTTATTGAAGAGATTGTAGAAAGTGTTAATCATCAAATGGTAGGCTCGGTGTGCAGGGAAAAGATTTCTTTAAGAGTTCTTACAATTGATATATCCCATTATTATGTTAGCCTTTCATCATGTTAATCATAAAATGGTAGGCTCAATGTGTAGGGAAAGGGTTTCTTTAAGAGTTCTTATAGTTGGTATATCCCATTGGTAATATTAGCCTTTTACCAGTGCTTTTATATTTGTTATGTCTTCGTTTAATTATAATCTCCAAATGAGTTCTCAAATTTACTGTCAAGGAGTTTTCTATAATTTTTTTCTTTACAACCAGAAATTGTGAATGAGGGTACATGATTGTAACTGTACCATTGGTTGATTGCTTGTTATTTAGGTTTTCTAGCAGAGCTTTTTGGTTTGGGAATTAGGTAGTCAACCTATAAGTTCTTTGGGGCTTTCCTGGTAGCTCAACTAGTAAAGAATCTGCCTGCAATGCAGGAGACCCTGGTTTGATTTCTGGTTGGGAAGATGCCCTGGAGAAGGGATAGGCTGCCCACTCTAGTACTATGACCAACATTAAAATACCAGAAACTGCAATAGTGTAAATATTTTCATATTATTAATGTGTAACCCATATTAATGCCATTCGTTTACAGTTTATTTAGCCATCTATGATATAGTTGGCCCTCAAGGATAGACTGATATTTTTCTTTGACTTTATTATGAAAAATGTATAATATATAATTAACCATATACTCACCACCTAGATTTTATCATTGACATTTTACTCTACTTTTTACCTGTCCATTCTTTTGTCTATCCATGACTTCATCTGCTTTTTGAATGCATCTCAAAAGTAAATTGCAGACATCAGTATGTTTCCCCATAAGTATTTCAGCATGCATACCATCACCTAGAGTCCAGTCTTTAAAAGTTTTTTGTATTTACATGTAAACATTTTCATACATTGAAACACACAAATCTTCAGTGTACATTTGCTGAGTTTTGACAGATATATGAATGTTTGTAACCCAGTTCTCTATCAAGATCCAGAACAATATCATCACCCCCGAAAATTCTTCCCTTCTTCCTCTTTGTAGCCACTCTCTGCTCCTACCCTCCGAGAGGAACCATTATTATGATTCTTTTTCAACTATAGATTAAGGTTTTCCTGTTCTGAAATTTCTTACTAATGGAATCATATGTCTGTTCTGTTTTATTTAGTGCTTCTTTCACTCAGTATAATGTTTTTAGATTCTTTCTTGTTGTATGAATTAATTACTTTTTATTGCTTATTAACATTCCATGGTTTATCTGTTCTCTTATTGGTGGACATCTAGACTGTTTCCTTTCATTTTGGCTGCTACGAGTAAAGTTGCTGTTAATATTTTTGTACAGGTCTTTTGGTGACGATGTTTTCATTTCCCATGGAAAATTACTCAGGAGTAGATTTGCTGCTGAGTCACTGAGATATAGGGTAACATCATATTTGGTTCTGTAAGGAAGGCCTAGATTCTCTCTGGAAGCAGCACTGTCTCACATTCCTAACAGCTATATTTGAGAGTTCTAGTTCCTTTACATCCTCATCAACATTTGGTGTTGGATGGTCTTGCTAATTTCAGGTATTCTGGTGGGTAAGTAGTTGCATTTCATTGTGGTTTAATTTTCATTTCCATGGTGACAATTGATATTGAGCATTTTTTCATTTGCTAATTGGCCATATGTATTTTCTTCAGGGAAGAATCTGTAAAATCTTTTGCTGATGATAAACATTGGATTGTTTTGTCTTTCTGTTGATGCGTTGTTGAAATTCTGTATATATTCTGGGTACCAGTCTATGTCAGCAGTCCCAGGCATACCTTTTTCCCTTGATAGTTTCTTTTGATAAGCAAGTGTTAAATTTTTATAAAGTCTAATTTATCAGTTTTTGCCTTTATGATTATTGCTTTCTATGTTCATCTAAAAACTTTTACCTGCTCTCAATTTATGAAGATACTCTTACGCTGTGATTTGAGCTTTTTTGTTTAGGTCTGTGATCTGTTATATGTTAATATTTATCTATGATGTGAGTTAGATGTTGAGGTTCATTTTTCTTTACCTGGATGGATATCTAGTTACTTCAGCACCATTTGCTGAATAGACTTTACTTGTCCTCTGAATTGCTTTGATGCCCTTGCTGAAAATCAAATAACCTTAGAAATATGGATTTATTCTGTTCTGTTGATTTACTTGTCACTCTATGCCAGTAACAAAGTATAGTAAATATTGAAGTCAGTTGCTGTAAGTCCTTCAACTTTGTTCTTTTATGAGATTACTTTGAATATACTAAATCCTTTACATTGCCTTTTATTTTAGAATCAGCTTATCAGTTTCCTCACAGAGACATTTTGGGATTATCATGGGGATGTTGAATCTATTTCAGAGAGAAGTGACATTTTAACAGTGTTTAATTCTTCTTTAATTACTCTCAGCAGTGTGTTGTAGTTCTCAGTGAAGAAGTTTTGCTTGACTTTAGGCTACATGAATTTTAATACCACTCTTTATGACTGAATTTAGAAACAAAAGATTGAGGGTTTCACATTATATTTTCACCTTGAATGTGTTAAATTTGGATAGATGATTTTTTTCTTCTCACAATGGGAAATCTTCTGTATTTGCCTTCTTCTTGTAGATTATTTCTCTTTAAATATATAATAATTATTTTTATAAGTTAACATTTATCAGTGTTATACATTTATCCAATAAAAGTATATTGGAGTTACTATTTTTCTATCATTTTTCCATAATTAGCTATGTAGGAAAATTAGGTATGTTCCTAATCTTTGCTAGCTGTGGATAAAATGAGTATGATTGGGCTATTCCAGAGACTGGAAAAGAGAGGTAGGTATTTAGCTCAAATTTGTTATAATTAGTAGAGAAACTCTTCAAGGTGTGTAGTGTGATGAAAGAGTAATAGCTCAAATTTTTAATTTAATGCAAATACTTTACAAAAATAGTATGATATGACAGGAAAATACAGTTGCATTATTGATTGAAGCAGATTTTTTGGGTTAGACCTTTTCTTTTGTCACTATTTAGCATTAAAAATTACATGTTTTATAGGTTACTCTTTGCTTTACTTATTTAAATTTAAAAAGATGTTGGAAAGGAGTCTAGAACCTTGTTAGGATTTAAATAATATATACACTTTTACAAAAACACAAATTTTTCAACTGTCTTAAAAGGCAAGTGCCATACTCTTGGATTAATCTTAAATGATTTACTCTCTTTTCCCAGTGAAATTAAATAGTTAACTGTATAGAATATTATGCAGTTGTTAACATGTTTTTAGGAAAATATTTAATATCACAATGATAAAGTAATTGAAAAAGCTTGCTCACAGATATCATAGAAGAGAACTGTAGTAGAACAGTAGATCTATGGGTGATCGGGCGGATTATGGGTGAAATTTGTTTGTTTTTCCTTGTCCTTTTATGTGTGTTTTAAATCTTCTCTAATGGGTTGTGTTAATTCTGTAACCAGAAAAATAAAGAATGAAAGAAGTGAAAAGTTCCCTAAATTTAAATTGGTTATTAAATATATTATCTATTTCAGGATCAACTTTTTCAACTTTATGATCATAATTGGTGATCTAAGTTAGGAAACATAAAAATGAGGGTCTAAAGGTTGAAATGACACAATTTAATTTTTTTTTACTGCAACATGAAGTCTTTCTTAATAACTAGTGCTTATGCAACAAGGATCTTACACTTGTTAGTACATGCTTGATTGATTTGGCATTGGTTGATGTATCTTAATTCTTTTGACTGCTGGTTCTCTGTAGTTTTTGACCTGTACACCTAAGAAAACTTTCAGTTGGGTACGCCACTGTCAGAGCAGATATTAATTTAAAAAACTCAGCAGCAGCGTTTCATGAAAGCTGCTTATAAGTAATTTCATTTGTATTTTATACTTAAAATAGCTGAGATCTCTTTATGTTTAAGACCAAGCTTTTAAAAATATCAAGAGATGTAGCTATAAAACAAATAAAATTATCCAAATTAATAATTCCATGCTTTATTCTTATAAAACAGTATTATTTGTTTCTTAATTATAATCTGCTGAAAATCTTGATTTAAATTGTAAAAATGCAACATTAAATTAACTGACCTGTTGAAAGTCTACATTAATTATTTGTATGCCAATAGGAGAGTATAATAACAGTATTTTGATATTACTTTGTGGTAAATATTAAGTATGCTTTTACTTAAAATATTCTTAGTACCCATGATGTCATAATTCAGACTCCATGTACATTTAGTCACTTGTGCTTCTCACTTGTACTTGTTATTTCCTTGTTGGGGAAGACTGACGTGCACGAAAACAGGGAAGATTGGTCAGCAACGAAAGTGACACTTGTTTTAAGCATAATGGCTTTTCTCAAGTTGCTGTTTTTTCTGTGTATTGAAGATACTGAGAGGTGATTTTTAAGTGGGGAAGGACAAGAAATTAAATTTGTGATCTGATTAATCCAAAACTATGGAATTATACTTTGCACTGTATGTGATCCAATAATGAACTGGTTTCATTAGTCTTCTGCAGATTTTGCTCAGTCTTTTAGAGCTAGGTGGAGATACTTAAATGAGAAAAATATCACTATTTCATTGAATAAGTATTTTTTCACCTACTTACCAGTTGCTATGGTAGGCAATATTTAAGAGAAACATTTATCAATGTAGACTTACTCCCCAATTAATAGTTCACATTTTAAAAGTATTGTAATTAGAGATTTTGTAATAGTGCACTCCCTTACTGTTGGGCATCTACAGTTATAGGAAATAGAACTCTTGTTTTATTTGTGAATATCTAAATCTATATTACATTGAACAGAATATTGAGATCAGATCATAAAGATTCAGATAAGGAAAGATAAAAATTGGCTTGAATGAGAGATAAATTTCAAAGGCAAGTATAAGTAAATTCAAAAGAATTCATGCCATTTAGCACATACAGAAGTAACTTGATAACTGAGAATTGTTTTTCAGTTTCCTGTACCCCATAAAGCATGGGGAGGGAAAGCCTCTTTTTAGAAGAGATTCACATTTATTTACTTGGCTTTTAAATATAGTTGCCAAGATAAAGGGTGAATTTTTACCTTTGCATCTAGAACAGTTCATGCTCTTCCTGATATGGAGTATATTTTACTTTTGTTACTGAATGAATTCTCCTTATTGACTATTTTTTATGTCAAAAATTGTATTAATTTGTTAGAATTAGTCCTTGAATTTAAAATTTTGTCTTCAATAAGTATAATATATTTAAGTTTTTACAGTTTAGGGTTATGATGAAATGGGAGAAAATGAATGAATTATGTAAGAGGTGTGAAGTAGAAGTATTTGAAAGTGAAATCGCTCAGTTATGTCCGACTCTTTGTGACCCCTTGGACTATAGCCTCTCATGGACTATATCCTCCATCCCTGGATTTTCCAGGCAAGAATACTGGAATGGGTTGCCATTTCCTTCTCTAGGGAAATCTTCCCCACCTAGGGATGGAACCTGGGTCTCCCTGCATTGCAGGCAGACTCTTTATGGTCTGAGCCACTGGGGAAGGACACTGTTAAACCTTAATCTTTGATTCAGTGTCAAAACATAAGAATTTCTTAGAGAACAATGCCCAGTTTATTAACCAGTAGGGAAGATTTTTAAGTATTTAAGTGGCATTTGAAAACATGTTCGGAGCCGTTGGAGACAATCAATAGCATCTGTCTGATATGTTCCTAAATTCATTATTATTAATGGTGTGACTTAGTAATTCTTTGAAAATACCGGGATTGTTTTGTAAGAGTAATATAAGAATGTTTGCCTATAAAGCTGATAGATTTTGTTCATTGCAAATACCAAAGAGAAAAGAAAGCCTGGGAAGTGAAAAGTCAAAACTGAAATAAAGAACATCTAGGACCAGCAACGAGGTTATATGGTTAGTGTTTTATATCTTTTACATTATAGAATGCAAGATTCTGGAAATAAGCCCTAGAATTGGGTTACCCTGCCCTTTAATTACAGCTTTGGACCAGAATCCAAATCTCCTGATTCCCAATTAATTGCTTTTTATCACACCCAGAAGCTCCTTGAGAATATTATTTTTTTTTAATAAAAGGGATTGATACTCATTGGCAGATTCACTGATTATAATGAACTCAACTGTATCAAGGCTCAATGGCTAATTAATTTTACATTATTATGGTTTTAGAAACTACCGCAGACTCACTGAGTGGGTTGAGGACAGTCAATCAAATAAATGCTATGTGTATCTGAATTCCAAATACAAGGCACTTATTCTTCCAAGGAGAGGGTATAATACAAAGCTTTTTGGTCATCTTGATTCTAAAAACTTTTAGAGAAGTTTACAAAATGTCAAATTTGTACTTGTACTTTAGTTTCATTATATACATTTTAAAGTGACATATTATGTGAAATATTAAAATTATTTTTTCTTCTTTACTTGTTATTTGTTTGAATATCCAGAATTTTTATAATCTAATCACCACTAGAACTGTTTTCTCTAGAACACAGCAGTATTCTTTGATCCAAGTTGTTTGATTTCATGTATAATACTTTCATAGGACATTTTATTCTAAGCTACCAATTCCTCTTACATGGGAAACATTTTGTGTTGTTGTTTGGGAAATATTTTTTAATTGATTTTTTAATGTATAGTTATGATCTTTGTATGGTAACTGTTCACTATATTGCTTTTTAAGTTGATCTTTAAAAGGTGCCATATAATAACATTACCATGTGTGCTTCTGAAGCTGTGCCTCCAGGAATAAGTACTAAATGTATGTTCAGATTCTTTGTTCCTTTTTTAAACTAATCAGGTGACTTTTCTAAGAATCCCAAGCTAGCATTGACTGAATTTATTTCAGGCAACTACGTATGGTTCATACTGTTCATGGGGTTCTCAAGGCAAGAATACTGAAGTGGTTTGCCATTTCCTTCTCCAGTTACAGCTTACTCCTTGGAAGGAAAGTTATGACCAACCTAGACAGCATATTCAAAAGCAGAGACATTACTTTGTCAGCAAAGGTCCATCTAGTCAAGGCTATGGTTTTTCCTGTGGTCATGTATGGATGTGAGAGTTGGACTATAAAGAAAGCTGAGCGCCGAAGAATTGATGCTTTTGAACTGTGTTGTTGGAGAAGACTCTTGAGAGTCCCTTGGATTGCAAAGAGATCCAACCAGTCCATCCTAAAGGAGATCAATCCTGGGTGTTCATTGGAAGGACTGATATTGAAGCTGAAACTCCAATACTTTGGCCACCTGATGCGAAGAGCTGACTCATTTGAAAAGACCCTGATGCTGGGAAAGATTGAAGGCAGGAGAAGGGGACGACAGAGGATGAGATAGTTGGATGGCATCACTGACTCAATGGACATGAGTTTGAGTAAACTCTGGGAATTGGTGATGGACAGGGAGGCCTGCTGCAGTCCATGGAGTCAAAGAGAGTTGGACATGACTGAGCGACTGAACTGAACTGACTGAATTTACTTGACATCATTTTACTATGTGATATCAATTGGGTAAATACTTAATAGGGTCAACCTGAGTTTGAGAGAGTAGAAACTGCTGTGTTGAATTCTCTTTTCTTCTTGGTCCTACAGCAGACAAGAATATTTTGAGAGTGAAGCTATGACAGATATCAACTTGAAAAATAATGAAAAGGTTATGCTGACACAGTCTATAGTTCCCTAAAGAATTGAGTCAGATTATTTGGAAATGATATGAATTTAGAAGTTTCGGGAATTTTTAATGTCTGTTAGCAGCTATGGCACCCCACTCCAGTACTCTTGCCTGGAGAATCCCAGGGGTGGGGGAGCCTGATGGGCTGCCGTCTATGGGGTTGCACAGAGTTGGATACGACTGAAGTGACTTAGCAGCAGCAGCAGCAGCAGCTGATGTAGCTCTTGAAAACTACTGACTATAATTAATATATTCTCTAGTATCTATAATGATTTCTTTTTAGAAAATATTGAATAACATGAGTACGAGATGAGAGCAGTATTTTAATTACTGTTATGTGCTAATTTAATCTTCACAACAACCCTATGAGGTAGATATAATTATTCCCATTTTACAGGAAACTAAAGCTTGGCGAGACTCTATTACTTGTTTTATAGTAGAAAAGGATAGGCTCCAATTTGATTTCAGTTTTTTTTTTTAAAATTGCCTTTTAGTTGCCTAAGTTTGGCAACCTACTCCAGTGTTCTTGCCTGGAAAATCCCAGGGACTGGGGAGCCTGGTGGGCTGCCGTTTATGGGGTCGCACATAGTCAGATACGACTGAAGCTACTTAGCAGCAGCAGTGACTTAAGAAAAAAGTATTTAAAGAAATTCTTTAGAAGAATGATGTTACTTCACACACTGTGGTTGGGGTGGATGCTATATTTCATTAGTTTAATGTGATTTACCAGAGAAATGCCATACTTTGTAGATAATATTGTGATTTTTTGGGGGTTGGCTGATGGCCAAGGTGTAAAAACCTTAGAGTATAATCCAAGTTTATGTTGATGAATAGAAATCTAATATTTCTAACTGAATAGGACTTTTCTTGAAGTTCTGTGTATTATAAGATGTTTTCCTTGTGATGTTAGCTCCCTCTGTAGAACTTCATTAAGATTGCAACTTGGGTATTTCAATCATTTTGCAAAATGGTTGAGACGTTATCCAGAATACATTTAAAATTTTTCCTTTAAAACTTTTGCTTTATATTCTAATAACTGCTAAGTGTTTTTGTTTTCGTTTGTGTGTATGTGTGAAAATGTTACCTTTATAAAAGTCTCACTTTTTATATACTAAATTTTAGTAGCAAATAGAAAGGGAAACCATCTTTCCCAAATATTCCTACTACTTTAATGTTTATTTAATTTGTGAAAGCCAGAGATACTTTTGATTTCTAGGTCTGTAGGGTCTGTGTTGGATAAGACCAGAGGAGATAGGAAAAACCTGATGGAAGATTTTGAAGGAAAAAAAAGTTTTCTGCAAGTATAACTGGTTTCCATATATCATATTTTAAATTATCTTTTTAAAAGAGTTTTTCAGTGTTAAATTGGATGAGAAAATGGTCATTAAGGGAATTTTGGGGGAAGGGGTCTTGCAGAAAGGGCATGAACAAAAGTTCTGCATGCTAGAAGGATTCATTTCTTTTCAAATTGAAGTCAACAAAAAGTCCAAAGGAATGCAGGAAATACATACATAGTTTCCATAAACTTATGTTCTTATGGGAAAATCCTTTATTATCAAATGCTACCACCAATTTTCCTTTGTTGGAATGTGGATACTTCTTTCACCTCTACTCTTTCTTCTTTCTCTTCCAGATTATTTTATATTTATATATTGAGTGGTACAATTATCTCTTCAGGGAAGTTTTCCCCATTAGAATGAGGGCAAAGTGAATGTGTCTAGCTTCCAAAATGAAATTTGGAAAAATGGGCAAATCGATGTCAACTTTAAAGCTAGGGACGTTATTAGGATGATGCATGAATCGACTTTTAAACAATTTTATAAGTTAATTATCTTTGAACTTTTTGTTAATTTTGAGTGTATTTATCTGTAAAAGTATAATATAGCTTATAGAAACACAGGTGTACATTATGGTGGCACAAGAAACATCAGGGATGATTTTTATTTTTTATTTGTTGAGCTTCACTGAATTTGATAACAGAATTATTTGAAAGAGTATAATTGAACTATTTTATTGATAGCAATACTCTTCATGATCTTAAAAAAACTGAGATATAACTGATATAACATTGTATTAGTTTCAGCTATATAACATAATGATTCAATATATGTGTATTTTTAAAATTAAGTATATAGTTGATATACAGTGTTAATTTTTGTTGTACAGCAGAGTGATTCAGTTATATATGTATATATATGCTTTTTTAATATCTTTTTTCTGTATGGTTTATCACAGGATTTTGAAGATATATGTGTATATTGTAAAATGATCACATCTAGTTAACACCCATCACTAACATCGGTACAGATTTTTTTCCTGTGGTGAGAAGTTTTAAGATCTACTCTCTTAGCAACTTTCAACTGTCTATATTCTTTTTTTTTCATAATTCTTCCTAGAATGTTACAGTAGCACCTCAGGACCTCATCCTCACCCCTTCTCTTCACTTCAACTTCACATTCTTTGTTTAATGTTTGTTGCGGTATTTTGTTTTCTTTCTGTCCTATTGATTGTCCACCTTTCTAAGAGACTAGTTGTCCCATCTAGTTTGACTGTGTTATTAAGGCACATTAATAGTTCTCTGTTGGCTGTTGGATGAATTGCTCTCTGCCTACTGCCAAAGAATGTTCAGACTACCGCAAAATGAAAAGTGAAAGTGAAGTGACTCAGTTGTGTCCGACTCTTTGTGACCCTATGGGCTGTAGCCTGCCAGGTTCCTCTGTCCGTGGGATTTTCCAGGCAAGTAAGTATACTGGAGTGGTTGGTCACTTCCTTCTCCCGGGCATCTTCCTGATCCAGGGATTCAACCCGGGTCTCCCATACTGCAGGCAAACTCTTTACCATCTGAGCCACCAGGGAATATATGCTAGCAAAGTAATGCTCAAAATCCTTCAAGCTAGGCCTCAGCAGTGTGTGAAACGACAACTTCCAGATATACAAATTGGATTAAGATCAGGCAGAGGAACCAGGGATCAAATTGCCAACATTGTTCAATCATAGAAAAAGCTAGAGAATTCCAGGAAAACATCTACTTCTGCTTCATTGACTATGCTAAAGCCTTTGACTGTGTAGATCACAACAAACTGTGGAAAATTCTTAAGAGATGGGAATACCAGATCATGTTACCTGCCTTCTAAGAAACCTGTTTGCAGACCAAGAAGCGACAGTTAGAACTGGACACAGAATAAGACTGGTTCAAAGTTGGGAAAGGAGTACGTCAAGGCTGTATATTGTCACCCTGCTTATTTAACTTATGTGTAGAGCACATCATGCAGAATGTTAGGCTGGATGAAACACAAGCTGGAATCAAGATTTCTGGGAGAAATTTCAATAACCTCAGATATGCTGATAACACCACACTAATTTCAGCAAGCAAAGAGGAATTAAAGAGCCTCTTGATGAAGGTGAAAAGAGGAGAGTGGAAAAGTTGGCTTAAACCTCAACATTCAAAAATGAAAATCATGGCATCTGGTACCATCACTTTGTGGCAAATAGACTAGGGAAACAATGGAAACTGTGACAGACTATTTTCTTGGGCTCCAAAATGGCTGTGGATGGTGACTACAGCTGTGAAATTAAAAGACGCTTGCTCCTTGGAAGAAAAGAAATGACAAACCTAGACAGTGTATTGAAAAGCAGAGACATTACTTTGCGAACAAAGGTCCATATAGTCAAAGCTGTGGTTTTTCCAGTAGTCATGTATGGATGTGAGAGCTGGGCCATAAAGAAAGCTGAGCACCAAAGAATTAGTGCCTTTGAACTGTGTGTTAGAGAAGATTTTTGAGAGTCCCTTGGACTGCAAGGAGATCAAACCAGTCAATCCTAAAGGAAATCAACACTGAACATTCATTGAAAGGACTGATGCTGAAGCTACAATACTTTGGCTACCTGATGCAAAGAGCCAATGCATTAGAAAATACCCTGATTCTGGGAAAGACTGAAGGCAGGAGGAGAAAGTGATGACAGAGGATGAGAAGGTTGGTTGGCATCACTGATGGTTCGATGACACCGTGGATGTGAGTTTGAGCAAACTCTGGGAGATGAGAAAGGACAGCAGTACTCAGGGTCGGAAAGAAGTGGACAAGACTGAGGGACTGAACGACAGCAGCAGTGCGTGACTCGGAAGCAGTTGATCCGAAGCTGGCTTTCCCCCTTATTTCTATCACCTGCCAACAGCTTTCTTCTGCTTTAAGCCCCCTTAAGGTCCAATTGCTTGTTTTTGTCTTTGTATGTATTGTCCTACCCTTTCCCAATTTTATCTGCCTAATAACTTCAAGATTTTGCTGCTTTTTCTGGAAAGCTCCCTCTTCACTCCTGAAAAATTTGCTTTTTTTTATTGTACTAAAACTTATCTGTGTTGTTGTCCGTATTAGACTGGACTTCTTGAGGCCTGTGACTACTTCATACCAAGTTTTGCTTGTGTGTGGTACATAGGTCTGCTTATTAGATGCTGTGGAGTCAAA
The DNA here is from genome assembly GCA_917880005.1 of Nanger dama. NCBI lineage: Eukaryota > Metazoa > Chordata > Mammalia > Artiodactyla > Bovidae > Nanger > Nanger dama. Next base: position 15,602,813 of record CAKJTW010000028.1, on the reverse strand, counting down.
TTAAATGCCTGTGGACTAAGGAATAAGTGTTAGTTGAATTGGAAGTTGAATTTCAAGAAAATGATGCTTTAGGAATTTTAGGCAAACAGTGTTAGTTTTTTAAGCATGATATCCAAAATGATAGTATTCTTAATTTTTATTTATAGAAGGATTTTTAGACAGCATAAAAGTATTCTGATTTCTTTGTTTTGAATGTGATAGGAAAATATGAAAAAGATTGGTCCATAATTTAATCCTTTTAAAAATAGAATTAATTGTCAGAACATTTCTAGAGCATAATTTTATTCCCATGCTGATTTCATCCTTCCACCTTATTTGTTGTCAAGTGAAGGTCAGGAAGTGGGGAAGGGGAAAGATGGAGAGAAAGGTAGGGAGAGGGGAAGGAAGAGGGTAGTGTTAGTTGTGTGTGAATGTGTGAGTATGTATGTGTGGGGGAGAGAGAGAGAGAGTTTCTTCTTTCCCGTCTTCCTCCTCAGGCTTTGTGTGGTGGTATAGTTCAGCTCAATATTTCTGTTGCTTTAAAGACTTCAGTGTATTATGGATATTTTGTACCAAAAATGTTCTTGGAAGTTTCTTATCATTTTAGTGCAAGGAGCAAAGATGAGCTTTGCTTTAAGGTTTTTGTATTTAAGTTCAAGTTAATACTGGTCGGGGTGTCTTTAATATAAAAGCTGTATAAGTTGAGATGTTCAATTCTTTACGTTAGGAAACAACAGCATAATTAAAAGGGAGAAGAATTGCTGCATTTGCAGGATACTTAGTCAGTGGGGAAAATGATAGCTGCATTGTAAGTCTCATGAGAAAATGGGTTTATGTCTCTGTGTGTTTGTGTTTCCTTTCCATTGTATATATAGTGGTTAACTTTGTATAACCAGTAGTACCTTTTTCTTGTTAAACTCTGTGTGTGTGTTAACCAATAATTATTGAAAAAATGTAACATGTAAATTTTATCTTTTAGATAAAAAAGTACATCAAGAAATATGGTACCCTTTTGGGGACTTTTAAATATTTTGATCCTGTTCTCATTCTCCATTTCACCCTTAAAAGCCAATACTTAATGTCCTGATTTTTGTCTTTAGTTTATTTTCCTTTCCATAGTTGTTACCATTACCTCATAAAATAATGATGTAGTTTATGTTTTGACCATTATCCAATACAGTACTTAGTATTCAGAAAGGTTTTATTGTTAATCAGCCTTACTAATTTAGTTGATTATTTAGATAAACCTATTTTAAAAAAAAATCAACGCTGGGAATTCTCTGGTGGTCCAGTGGTTAGGACTCCTTGCTTTTACTGCCTATGGCCTGGGTTCGTTCTCTGGGAACTAAGATCCCACAAACCTTGTACTATGTTCAGGATGGGGGGTGGGGAACCATAGTATAAACAAACAGCAGAGAGCGATATCTTTCTTTTTATACTTATTTTTTTTGGCTATGGTGTACAACTTGTGGGACCTTAGTTCTTTGACCAAGAATTGAACCTGGGCTCTTAGCAGCAAGAGCTTGGAGTTCCAACCACTGGACTACCAACTTATTCCCTGTTTTTTTCTGGAAGATTATCTCATATCTCATCCTCTTCATTTAGTATATATGTGTTATATCAAAGATCTGTTTAGTCAAAGCTATGGTTTTTCCCGTCATCATGTATGGAATGTGAGAGTTGGACTATAAAGAAAGCTGAGTGCCAAAGAATTGATGCTTTTGAATTGTGGTGCTGGAGAAAACTCTTGAGAATCCCTTGGAGTGCAAAGAGATCCAACCATCGTCAAAGAAATCGGTCCTTAAAATTCATTGAAAGGACTGATGCTGAAGCTGAAACTCCAATAATTTGGCCACCTGATGCAAAGAACCACCTCATTGGAAAAGACCCTGATGCTGGGAAAGATTGAAGGCAGGAGGAAGAAGGGGATGACAGAGGATGATTGGATGGCATCACCAGCTTGATGGACATGAGTCTGAGCAAGCTTCAGGAGTTAGTGATGGACAGGGAAGCCTGATGTGTTGCAGTCCATGGGGCTGCAAAGAGTCGGACATGACTGAGCGACTGAACTGAACTGATTATATCAAAAATAAAATTATTTTTATATTAAAAATTGACATTTCCTTCCTTTTTAAACAAAGACCCAAGGTTCTGAGGAGATGTCATCCATAATGGCCTGAGAATAACGGTTAACTTCTTTGTAATTAAAACAATGCTGTAATCTTGTTTCAGTTTTCAAGTATACTTTTGCTAGCTAATCAAGCCACTTTTTATTATTCATTTATACTACTTTATAATGAGTCCCTATTGTGCAATTTTCCCAAAATAGAATTAATAAGGTAAATTTAGAAATTTATTTTAAAACTAAGGTTATATCCACCAGATGGTGCTATTTCGCCTGTTTTGTTTGTGGGGAAAAGAAAAGATGAATAAACCAATACAGTATTATAAAGTGAAATAAAGTAAAATTTAAAAAAAAGTGTGTAGAAGATCTCAGCACTCAGTGGAGAGAAGTATTCAAGTAAGCTTATAGAATATAGAATAAGTTTACATATATGTTATACTAATGTGTTTTAATAGAGTTATAGACCATTGCTACAGTTAATATGGCAGAGAACTTTCTATTTAGTGTAAAAATATTAAGTAGATATTCTTAAGTTTTACATAATGTGATGCTATCTATCAACTGTGATAACTCCATAAGCATGAAAACAGAATTTATATTTCTGTTTTCTTTTGTTTTGAAGTAAGTAGCATTACTGTCTGACTGAGTTACATAGTTATTTACAAGTGAGGCAAACCTTTTGATTATTTTATATATTCTTAAATATTTCTCAGATCGAGAAGAGAGGATTAGGCTTGAATTCGTTATTTTTACAAGGGATAAAAATGATCCAAGTTAATTTGTATATTACAAGAAAGCAACCATGTGGCACACTAGTCATTTAGATGCTGCAGTTGAGTGACTGACTATCCATTGTAGTTAAAATGGCTAGCTAATGAAATATACTTTTCAGTGACATAGGAAAGATCATTGAGCATTTCTAGGATTTTAATATACTTTACTTTTTCTGGTCTTACTATCACTCCATATTTGTGTCTGGCCTTGAAAGAGAAGCATAAAGGTATATAGGTCCTGTTATAAGGATTTGCCAAAGAATTGTGCCAACAATGATTCTGTTTGCCTATGTGAAATTAGAGGTTAAACTTGCATTTATTTCTTATATTTTACTTTTTTTTTGTGGAAAGATACACGTATTACTTTGTAGGGAAGGAAAATTTTTTCCTATACCTTTCTAGGTTATTTTGGCTGGTCTGGTAATTCAATTGTCGAAAAATTACAGGAAAAAAAAAACTAATTACTTATGTATGGGATCCCCATAAAATATGAAGCCCAAGGGCAGGCGTGGCAGTTGAGGCCTTCTTGAGGTAAGGAATGGAATAGGGGCCTGGGGCTTTGGCGGAGAGGAGGATATTTCACAGGACAATAAAAAGAGCAGATGTTTGGTAGTTGTATGTCATACAGGTCATCCATTCAGATAAACTATTATCTCTGGTAGATGTGTCTCTGAGCCATGCCCCTTATCTGAATATTTTTTAGGTACTTAAGGAAGAGGTAAAAGCTCTTCTTGAGTCTTTTGGCATTGATTGTCTCCAGCTCAAAATAATCAAAATGCTCAAGTGGCACATTTTTGGGGAGACTTGTTCTGAACCCCCTTCAGCTTCAGAGTCAGTGAATGAAACTTAGCTCTTTAGGCTAGGAAATACTGATAGTAGATTTGCTTGTATTTTTAGACTTTGCGAAAGAATAGTTTAATCATGATTATATTAACATAGTTGATATTACAACCTGAAGATTGTGAATCATCATAATATAACTCCCTTTGTATTTTATTTCCTCTGTGTAGTGATTTCCATAATAATAGTATGCAGTGTTGCATTATTTTTAATCTTCAACATCTTTTCTTATATGACTCTTTATAGTTGGTTTTAAAAGGACCATCTCATTGAACTCTCTTAAAATGATATTAGTGATACATTCTATCATGGTGAAGATACTGTATTTTCACTTTTTAAAAAAATAAATATCAAATCTTGTCATCAGTCTAGTTTCATGTGGATCTTGAGAATTAGAGATGGTCTAGTCTGATAGTGCTCCAAGTGTGGTTCAGGGCCTCTTTGTTGAGGGGGAGTTCATAATACCTTTTCCAGGGGGTCATGAAGGCAGAGCTATTTTCAAAATGATAGTAAGATATTGCTTGCTTTTTCATACTCTCTCATGAATGTAAGTAGTTTTCCAGAGGTTACATGATATATGATAGACTGAATGCATAAGCATATGAGGATATAGCTGTCTTCTATTAAGCCAGACATTAAAGAGATTTGCAAAAATAATAAACAGTGTAACTCATGTCACTTAAAGTTTTTTTGATTGGAAATAGTTTTTTTCCCCATGAAATGTTATTTGTTTTGATGTTTAATACTTCTATTATTAAAGGCAGTAAATTAATAAACATTTAATAATCTTAAAATTTTTCTAATATGGTAACCAGGGATAGATATAAAACTCTTTGAAGTATTCAGTACTTTTTTTTTAAGTATAAAGAGGTTCTGAGATCAAAGTTTATGAGCACTTCTGATCCTAATTTTTCCATCTTCATTTCACAGATGAGAGTACTCTGTGGTCTAGAGAGGTGAAGCAGTTTAATCAAGTATACTCAACCTGTTTTTGGCTTAGCTGATACTTATGTTACTGATTTCTGACTGCTTTGATTTATTTTATTAGCTGTTTTGCTATTTAGATATTTTCCAACCTAATACCAACTCTTGAGTTTCTTAAACTGTTTTGTAGTTTGATATTTTAACTGATTTTATTAAGTATATGAGTAAATTGGGAATATTGACCTGATTTTTTAGCTACAATAACAATTTTTCTTGCATTAAATTTCTAATATGACTCTGCTATAAAGTATGAACTTTCTAGAAAGAAAAGGGAATTGATAGATGAAAAAGTGTAGCGTTAGTGTCAAAAAAATAAAATTGAGGTCAAAGAGGTAGCTTCTTGTGTTTTAGAGAGTCTTTTACTACTCTTTACTTGTTTGTTCGCCATTCATCCACAATAAAACGTAGGTTACAAGCTTCCCTTGACATTTATGGCAGTCTACTTGTAGAATAATGAGGTATTCTATTCTTAGGTTTGAAAAATTAAGAGGATAATTCCACATTCTCTTTTGGTGGGTATGCATTATTTCTTATGTTGAATTTCGTGCTTGGAAGAGTGAATTGTAAAACATTCTCTTTTTTTTTAATTGTTGAAGAAGTTTAAATTCATACCATGAAGATGGGTGGAAAACCTGGGTAGCTTTAGCTTGAAGAGAACGGATCAGGAGATACATATGATAGCCCTCGTCATTTGAAGGACTTTGTTCATTTGGAAATATTAGGTTTATTGATTTATTTGTAAAACCTCAAGTATAGAAGGACCAATGGGTAGCTGACACAGACTGGATCATTTTAGCTGGATAAAGGAAAACTCTTTAGTAGTAAAGAAGTACAGAAATATAATCAGTTTCTTTTGGAGGTACTATGTGCCCTGTGTCAGGAGGTGTTAAATTGTAGACCAGATTGCTTGGTGGGAATGTTGGCAAATGAATCGAAGTTAAGGTTAATTGAATTAGATGATCTTTCATAATATTCTTTCTGCTATTATGAGTTTGCATATACTTGTTGAAAATACCTTGTTAAATGATAAGAATTTATTTTAGAAAGGTAATTGGCTTAGCAGATGTATTTTACTTTTATATTACTAGTCAGTAAACTTCATGGATCTGTGGTATTGCCATGAGCAGTATAATCGATTCTCCTAGAAGGACTGTATTTTGTTTGTTCCTTTTATTACAAGCCATTTGAAAAGATGATAGATTGGTACCAGAAGTTTAGAAGCAAAAGGAATGATAAACATTAGAAAGGAAGATGAAAGCAATTTTGAAGATGTACTTTGAAGATACTTTGAGATATGTTTTATTTTATTATTATGATCACAAATATTTTCTGCCTCTTACTACCATTTTTTTCCATGTCTGTTCCTTTTCCAAATATTACAACAAAATAAACTATTCTATAATCAGTATTTTTGTGAAATTCTTTCAATTGTTGCTGGTTTGATAAGTTATAGGCTGCTTTGTAGTATAATCAAAATGATGGCAGCATTAAAACATATTCTTAATTTAACAGTGTTGGCCTGGGGAGAATCTAAGTCTAATATTTTTAACTTTTTTTTGGGGGTGGTATACTAGAGGAAAGGACATGTTCCTACTATTATTAGAAGTATTAATAAATGGATTATAGCAAAATATTTGACTTTATTTTCGTTTATGTGTGGGTGTCTTTCTATCTATGCATGTATCTTTTTCTGTATAACGTGTATTCTTAATACTTTCAAAAATGATTTGAGATTTTATAATGTCTTATTGTACATGCACACACTCACATACAGATGTACACAGTGATTTATTTGTTTGTTACACAAACTGGCAACTACAGGGCTCAGGTAGGAAGTGAATGAGAGAAATGAGCCAAGTTGGAGAAATAGTTTTTGGTTGATAGGCAGACTATATTCTCTCTTCAAAATAAAATTTGTGGCACTGTGGAATCTTGCCCTCTGTTACACAGTGTAAATAAGATTGTTGTATTTGATATTTAATAGTTAAGAAATTCTAGCAGAACTGAATGCAAGTAAGGACTTCTTGGTCAAATTGTCATTATACAAATTAACTAGTCTCCCCATTCTTCAAGAATGCTGAGGTTTTCTTCTATTTATTAATTCATGTGTTTATTCATTTAATTAGCATTAATTAATCTCCTACAGTGTGTAAAGCCTACTTCAGACATTGGATACTGTATCAGATGATAATTTTTCTTCACTCATAGAGTTTATAGTCTAATGGGAAAGGCAGATTTGAACATTCCATTTCTTATTCAATAAATATTTCTAGTAAAACATAAAGTAAAAAAGCTTAGAACATGGAGTCTAATGATTTGAGTTCTTATTCAGACACTGTTTAGCTTTTCATACGGTTAATGCTTATTATTAACTGTTTATTGTATATACCAGCAACATAGGGATGAGTAAGATATAACTGTCCTGAAAAAACTCAGTCTCTCAAGGATTATAGACAGCTAATAGCTAGTGATAAATGCTATGATTGAATTATGTATGAAATCCTTAAGGAGTAGTACATTCCTCTAGCTATGAGGGATACAAGAACCTAATTTGAAGACTGATATTGAGCTAGGCCTTGAGGATGATTAGATATTATTTGGGAACAGAGGAATCAGTGTGAATAAAGGAGGAGTTACCCTTGTTGACTGAAAATGAAAACAAACAGGAAAAAGAACCCATGATGTGAGAGCTATGTATTCTCTTTATTTGGGACTTACTGAAGACTGTAGCCCTGGAGACAGTCTCAGATAGCTCTGAGGAACTGCTGCGAAGAGGTCGTGGGGAAGGTCATTATATTGAATATATGTGATTTTGATCAAGGGGGTGTTTGCAACCAAGCACACATCTAAACAGAAGGTTACTGCCAGTCACAAGGAACAGATGTCTTTGTTAATGATTTTAGTGCTGTTCTAGGTATGAAAATATGCAAGAAATTGGACTCATAGAATTTTCTCCTTAAAATATCTAACCAACTGAAGACCTGTTCTGCCAGTTTTTCCCAGAGTACAGAGTGCCTCATTCCTGATCTCCACCCTAAAATCCTTTCAGGGTAGGTCAAAGGTCACTTCATTGGCTGGGGATTTGACTCTTTAGAACCAGATGGTGAGTAACATTCTTTGCTTTGTACCCGTATGCCTAATAGAGGGATGTCCATGAATACACAGAACATGAATGAGCAAGTTTCCTGCAGAGAATGATAAACTATTTTGTACTGTTTATAACTCTAGGTGTGCTATGGAAGGAGAAGTAGCAGAAGAAGCTGCATATGTAGGTTGGAGCCAAATTATGAGAGGTCCTGTGTTGTTGTCCAGTTGGTAAGGAGTGTCCAGTTCTTTTTGACTCCATGGACTTTAGCTCACCAGGCTCCTCTGTCTTCCACTGTCTACCGGAGTTTGCTCAAATTCACATCCATTTGAGTTGGTAATGCTATGTAACCATTTCGTCGTCTGCCGCCTGCTTCTCCTTTTGCCTTTAATCTTTCCTAGCATCAGGGTCTTTTCCAGTGAGTCGATTCTTTGCATCACGTAGCCAAAGTGTTAGAGCTTCAGCTTCAGAAACCATCCTTCCACTGAATATCAGGGTTGATTTCCTTTAGGGTTGATTGGTTTAATCTCCTGGCAGTCCAAGGGACTTGCAAGAGTCTCCTTCAGTACCACAGTTCAAAAGCATCATGCATATAATAGACTTATATACTAGGCTAACTTGTTTGGTAAAATTGAGAGCTGTTTGGGACCTGTGGAAGTCTTTAAAGCTGGCAAGCATGATTAGACTATATTTTACAAAGATAATTGATAGAATTCTGTATAGGAAGAAGTAGAGCAAAGGTGAGACTGGAAACAGTTGTACTAGTTTAAAAACTCCTCATATTAAATATGAATGAGATAATGAGGATCTCTTATAGGGTAGTAGTAGTGACTTAGCAGCAGCAGTGACTTCAGAACATGAGATGAATTTAAAGTGTACTTCAGAGGTTGAACTGACAGAATTTAGTAGTGGATAAGGAGAGAGGACATCCAGGAAGATTTTGGATTTTTGTCTCTGTCGTGTGTATAGATAAATGATGGTGCTATTAAATTTGAAAGGAAAAGCAACATGGTTTGGGGGATGTAATAAATTTGTTTTTGTAATGTTAAATTTGGAGAAGTAAACCTAAAAGGAATGTTGGAGGCATTTACGTTGTAAGTTGAGGAAATGCCTGTTACAGAGAAAGGAGAGTTAGGAGAGAGAGAGTTAGCTGTAGGTATGTCATTGAATCTCTTAAATTCTCAGTTTGTGATTTATAAAATATGGCAGGTGGGATCAGTTATTTTTATGGTTTGGAAATAAGCAATGTTTTTGTTATCACAAGTTCTAAATTAATGGTGCAGAAATCATAATGATAATTATGTATGTTACAGACTAATAATATTAGTTAAGATTTATTGAGTGAGTTAAAGTTGAGTGCTCCTATGAAGCTTAGCTGAAACGGTAAGCATTTTATGTTCATCATCCTATTAATTCTCATAACAGCATGATTAAATATTATACTATATGGATTTTCAGAAGAGATGATTTGTTGGTCAAGAGTAAATAAGTGAAGGGTTGGGTATTGAAACCCAGGTTAGTCTGACTTTAAAATCCAGGCTCTTAACCACTATGCTAATTGCCTGTTTTGTAGAACATGAGAGCTGTAATAGATCTAAAGACATTATCTAGCCCTGCCCTATAATCAAATATATGTCATAGCTAAAATCTGTAATTAATGTCAAGATTAGCTGTCCAATTTACTTAATAAAAAGCTTACCCAGCAGCCATTCATTACTACTGTTGTCCTTGTAGCAGATCTCTGTATGTGTGTGTGTGTGTGTGTTGGGGAGGATGGGCTCACCCCCTCTACTCTGTGACTTGAGAAAAATCGCATCAGTCTAGGCTAATCATGTTTGTCTCTCTCTCGCTCTTCTACTGCTAGTAATTAGTTAAGATACGGGCGTGTGACTACATATCTGGCCAATGAGAGGGGATGCTTGATGAGGGGCTTCGGAGAAAGTTTTTCCCCCACTTATTTCTGGATGTTATCCATCTCTGTGGGTACTTGGAATTGTGGGGTTCATTTTGTAACCATTTGAGGGCTAGTTGAGTACAAAATTAAATTGAAAAAACCCCACTGTATGGCAGAGTGAAAAGATGGAGAGAACCTGGATCCTTAATGACTGTTGAGCTGCTAGACTGCCCAGCCCTAAAACTATTCTATCTCAGGACTAAGTATTATGTGAAATTAGAGTAAGTCTCATAGGCTGTGTGGAAAAAAAAAAAGAGAGATTTATTAGGCCATTTTGGATCGGAATTCTTTTTCCCCCATAATTCCACAGAAAGAAACCTAACTGGGGTCAGATTATTTACTCTTGATCTGAAGTACAACAGGAAGCATTGTAAGACTTGCATTACTATTAAGGTGCAATTAAAACAGGACTAGTAGACAGTTTTATTGGCAAGTGTGCCTAATCTAATTGAGGTAGAAGCTATAATAGATGATTATGTATTGGAGAATAGATGTTACAGGTTAATGTAGGAAAGTGTCATTGAGGAAATAAGCCTGTTTATCCTAACAGTATAGAAAATAGGTCTTCAGAATGGGGTAGAGAATATAGTTGGCTTTACTTTGTATTCAGCTAACTTGTTTCAGGGTACACAGGCCCTTCCAAGGCCCTGAGAGGATCCCAAGCAATATGCTTTCATAGTTTTTTTTTGTGGGGGTGGGGGATAAAATTTGCAGAAGTTAGGTATTTTAAACAGTTAGAAATTTTGTCTCTTTCACTTTGGACTTCTGCTCTCTGTTCAGGAGCGCCCTCACTGAGCTGGGGTCTCGTTAAAGGGCAGTTTAGTAGGAGACGTACTTACGTTTGCAGCTGCCTGACTCTAGAGCTCAGGCCTAGTGGTTGCGGCACGTATGTTTAGTTGCTCTGCGGCGTCTGGGATCTTCCCAGGCCAGGGACTGAACTGGTGTCCCATGCATTGCAAGGTGGATTATTAACTACTGGACCACCAGGGAAGCGCCATTTGAAGTTTTTCTGTGTATACTTCAGTTATAGTCATTCTGGCATAGGGATGACTTCTAGGAACATTCTTACTTTCCACTGATATATAGATGCAGAGCCAAGGGTCTTAGAGCAATATGAATATGTTCTTTGTGTCTGGTACCAGAATTATCTAGGCAAGGAAAGGGGAATATGATTTCAGTATTATATGGATTCAGAAGCTTGTCTGGAAAAAATTTCCAAACCTTAGAGCATGTGTATGAAAGAAACTTAATAGGAGCTTTCCTCAATCTGACACTTCTAACAATGCACATGACCTTACCTGTAATATGTTGTAAAACTGATATAAACTTTCTTAAATTATTAATTGTAATCATTGATCAAATAGACTTGCAGAAATAATTGTCTATTTTCTTGATATTACAAAAGTATTGTATGAAGGGACAATAGATTATGTAGCCAGAAATGTAGGAAATATGAGTATTAGAGAGGTTGGTCAGGTAATGAAAAAAATATGCTATTCTTTCTGAAATTTTTGATGTTTTTGGCATTAGTTTTTTAAAGTGTGTACTTTGTTGTAATTTATTTTCACATTCTAATTAAATGTTTACTTCATAACTAATTTTGTATTTTATTTCTTAAAAGAATTCCCCTTGTTATAAAAGATTCTAGCCCACAAAGCATGGATCCATTTCTCATAGGAAACAAAAGCTAAGATTTGTTTTGTAGAAGTGTTGAAAGAATAAAGTCAAATGACAGTTAAGCAAGTACCATGTTTCATTATTGTGGCAGAGTAAGATAGAGGTAAAAAGTTTGAAATGAACACAGGGAATTGGGGGTTTTAATAGCTATAGTGGGTTTGAATGATAATGTTTTCCCTTAACATTTTATCAGATTATTTCTGGTGTATGGCAGTGGCGGCCTTGACGATACTGTCTTTGCTAATGCTCTTCAGGAACTGGAATGGGAGAGATTTGCTGAGTGGAAAGAAGGCTACCACTGTGTGGCAGCTAATGAAGAATAGACAGAATCACTCTCTGTTGTATAATAAAGAATTTGGTTTTTTTGTCCTGGGTTCCTGGTACAGAGCAACTGAAACCCTTGGAATTTCCCAAGGGCTGGAAATACTGTTGTTATTCATGAGCTGCTTGAATCACGGTACTATGGCGGTCATTATGCTAGTGACTAAGGGTGGACCCCTGGATAACTCCATGTGGGGGTGCACTGGTCACCCAGAAAGACCAGATCATGTGATTACAGGGTAGGGACTTTGAGCCAGCCCAGCTCTGGGAAGGGGACTCGTAGGTTGTGTTCAGTCATGTGGCCAGTGACTTAATCATTCATTGTAAATGAAATCCCAATTCTGGACATTGAAGCTCAGTGGAACTTCCTTGTTAGTAAACAAACTAGGTCCCAGGAGTGTGTCCAGCTTTGCTTCCACAGAGGCAGAGGGCATGGAATCTCTCTGAGATCCTTTCAGACCTTATTATGTCTCTTCATTTGACTGTTTGAGTGTTATCAATTATAGGATAACTGTGAGTATGCTGCTTTCCTGAATGGTGTGAGTCTTGTTGTGAAATATTCAACCTGCAAAGGTAATGGTAACCCTCAAATTTGTAGGCTGTAGGTCAGAAGTGTGCGTGGCATCTGATGAGAAGGAATTCTTCTGTGAAGTGTCTTTTAACTTGTGGCGTCTGCCCTAACTCTGAGTGGTTGGTGTCAGAATTGAGTTGCAGTTCCCAGTTGAGATTGGAAGACAATACCTCCAGAAAGGCAAATTCTAAAATTATGTGTGAAAATTGTTGTGTAGTGCTAAATCATGTCCAACTCTTTTGTGATCCCATGGACTATATCGTCGGCCATACTCCTCTGTCCATGGGATTTTCCAGGCAAGAAGACTAGAGTGGGATGCCATTTCCTTCTCCAGGGGATCTTTGTAACCCAGGGATCAAACCTGAGTCTTCTGCATTGGCAAGCAGATTCTTTACTACTGAGCCAGCAGGGAAACCATGTGTGAAAATACCGAACCCAATTTAGGGCTTGGTGGTTTGCAGCACCAAAACGAAAAACGTAAACAGACAACTCACGTATGAGCAGATGTTCAGTTTCATTCCTCAGAGATGGAACATTTTATTTTTGGCCTCTTATGTGTTTCAGTGTTTCCTTCTCAGGAGAATGTTAATAATCAGTTCACATGTTACGTCAATTAGAATTGAGTTTGCATGTACTGGAAAGCCCAAAATCACAGTGACGTAAACAAGATAGAACTTCATTTTTCTTTTATGTAAAAGATACCTAGAAGTTAGCTAGTCCATACTGGCACAAGAACTTAATAGTTACCGAGAACCCAAGCTCTGTTTTCTCTGTGCTGGCTTCAATTTTCAGGTTCCTTATGGTGACTGTTAATATGTTTAAGTCTTCTAGAGTTCCTGTCCTTAGAGCAGTCTATAAAAAGACCCAGTTCCTGACCTCCTGGAGTTTATAATGAATGAAGAAGCAGCTTGTAAAATTGAAGGTGTAGCAGGCATCAAATAGTGGCTTTTCTTGGGGAAGGCGGCTAAGGAGAAGGCGATTTCTGAATAGGGTAGATTAGGAACAAGCAAAAATGGCAATAATTCCGATGACATAATCAGAGAACTGTGATTGACTTTAAACGGACAGCAGTAAGATACTCATATGGTATGCTTAAGGAAATAATAAAGGAATTTGTATAAACTATAAAGCCAGCTTTGAGGAAGGAACGATTAACTTTGTTGGGATAGGATCAATGATTCAAGATCAACAGGACAGTCTGCAAATGATTTGGAATCCTCTATCTGTTAACCTCTTATTTATTCAGGCTTATTTATTCATATTCTGGTTAGTCTCAGGTACTCTATTTGCAGTTTGACTGTGTCCTGACTTTAGTGCTTATAAATATATAATTTTCTGTCTGGGAAGTTCTTCCTCTCCCTGTAAGACTCATACCTGTTTTTCCTTGAAAATTCACAGTTCCTTAAAAGATTACAAGCCTTTCCCCTATCCACCTCCTTCCATCATGCAGATCTTTCCTGCATTTCCACAGCGTGTTAATGCTTTTTTTTTTTGCATTATATTTAAGCTGTTTTCATTTGTCACATCCTAAAATTGTATAAACGTGAAGATAGAAACTATTTTGATTCTTTCATCGCTACTGGAAATAGCAAATATTTACATGAGAAAAAATTTTACTGTAATATATTCACTTGCGCATACTTTCTATTTCTGTATGTCTAAATATATAAGAGCTACTATAATCATTATTTTTAAGTATAATTTTCCTAAAATATCTGGGCTTTTAGGTCACTTTTGTATTACATAAATTATGTAATTTTATAGTCTATTTAAATGCATTTGTACTGAACATGTATGTGAAAGGATTTTTGTACTTTTAAAAATACTAGTGTAACCAGACTTAACATCTTTCTGTCTGGAGAGTGCAGAAAGTGTCTGGAGAATGCAGGAGTCTCTTTCATTCTATTTATTATTTTTAATTGTTTTAAGTTACAGTTATAAACTTATAAAAAATTATTTTTCTTTGATTAAAAATTATTTTTCTTTGATTCTAGATATTAGCCAATTGCATGTTCCTTATGCAAGATCAAAATCATTCCTAAATATATAGAAAACAGAAGGCCCTCAGAATTTCTTATCCATGAGATAACCAATACCAGTAACTTGGTATATATTTTTCAAACATTTTCCTGGAAAGTATTTGATATAAATAAAATAATATGTGTAAGTCAGACAGGGAGAGACAAATACTGTGTGTTTTCACTTATATGTGGAATGCAAAATGCAAAACAAATGAATAAATAATAACCAGAGAAACAGACTCATAGATATAGAGAACAAACTAGTGGTTGTCATAACTGGCAGCAGCATGAGGGTATGAGTGAAATAGGTGAAGAGGATTAAGATGTATAGACTACCAGTTATAAAATAAATCTCATAGGGATGTAATAGAGAGTAAAAGGATGCTTAAACTCAACATTTAGAAAACTAAGATCATGGCATCTGGTCATGGCAAGTAGATGGGGAAACAATGGAAACAGTGACAGATTGTTTTCTTGGGTCCCCAAAATTACTGCAGATGGTGACTCAGTTTAGTTGCTCAGTCGTGTCTGACTCTTTGTGATGCTATGGGCTGCAGCAGACCAGGCTTCCCTGTCTATCACCAACTCCTGGAGCTTTCTCAAACTCATGTCCATTGACTCGGTGATGCCATCCAGCCCATCTCATCCTCTGACGTCCCCTTCTCCTCCTACCTTCAATCTTTTCCAGAATCAGGGGCTTTTCCAGTGAATTAGCTCTTCTCATCAGGTGACCAGAGTATTGGCATTTCAGCTTCAGTCCTTCCAATGAATATTCAGGACTGATTTCCTTTAGGAATGACTAGTTGGATTTCCTTACAATCGAAGAGACTCTCAAGAGTCTTCTCCAACACCACAGTTTAAAAGCATCAATTCTTCAGTGCTCAGCTTTCTTATAGTCCAACTCTCACATCTGTACGTACTGGAAAAACCATAGCTTTGACTAGATGGACCTTTGCTGGCGAACTAATGTCTCTGTTTTTTAATATGCTGTCTGGGTTTGTCATAGCTTTTCTTCCAAGGAGCAAGCGTCTTTTAATTTCATGGTTGCAGTCACCATCTGCAGTGATTTTGGAGCCTCCAAAAATAAAGTCTTTCATTGTTTCCACTGTTTCCCCATCTATTTTCCATGAAGTGATGGAACCAGATGCCATGATCTTAGTTTTCTGAATGTTGAGTTTTAAGCCAACTTTTTCACTCTCCTCTTTCACTTTCATCAAGAGGCTCTTTAGTTCTTCTTTTTCTGCCGTAAGGGTGGTGTCATCTGCATATTGGATGTTTTTGATATTTCTCCCAGCAATCTTGATTCCAGCTTGTGCTCCATCCAGCCCGGCATTTCGCATGATGTACTCTGCATATAAGTTAAATAAGCAGGGTGACAATATATAGCCTTGATGTCCTCCTTTCCCAACTTTGAACCAGTCTGTTGTTCCATGTCCAGTTCCAACTGTTGCTTCCTGATCTGCATACAGGCTTCTCAAGAGGCAGGTCAGGTGGTCTGGTATTCCCATCTCTTTCAGAATTTTTCACAATTTTTTGTTGTGATCCATACAGTCAAAGGTTTTGACATAGTCAATAAAGCAGAAGTAGATGTTTTAGTGGAACTCTCTTGCTTTTTCCATGATCCAGCGGATGTTGGCAATTTGATCTCTGGTTCCTCTGCCTTTTAAATCCAGCAGGATGGTGATTGCAGCCATGAAATTAAAAGACACTTGCTCCTTGGAAGGAAAGGTATGACAAACCTAGACAGTATATTAAAAAGTAGAGACATCACTTTGTGGACAAAAATTCTGTCTAGTCAAAGGTTGGAGACGGAAATGGCAGCCCACTCCAGTGTTCTTGCCTGGAGAGTCCCATGGACAGAGGAGCCTGGAGGACTGCAGTCCATGGGGTCGCACAGAGTCAGACACGACTGAAGCAACTAAGCAGCAGCAACAGCCAGAGGTATGGTTTTTCCAAAAGTCATTTAAGGATGTGAGAGTTAGGCCATAAAGAAGGCTCAGCACTGAAGAATGGATGGTTTCGAACTGTGGTGCCGGAGAAGACTCTTGAGAGTCCCTTGGACTTCAAGGAGATCCATCTAGTCAGTCCTAAAGGAAATCAACCCTGAATATTCATTAGAAGAACTCATGCTGAATCTGAAGCTCCGGTACTTTGGTCACCTGATGTTTAGAGCTGACTCACTGGCAAAGACCTTGATGCTTGGAAAGAATGAGGGCAGGAGAAGAAGGAGACAACGCAGGATGAGATGGTTGGATGGCATCACTGACTCAGTGGACATAGTTTGAGCAAACTCTGGGAGTTGGTGATGGACAGGCAAGCTGCATGCTGCAGTCCATCGGGTCGCATGAGAGTCAGACACGACTGAGCGACTGAACAACAGTACAGCAGAAGGAATACAGTCACTATTACTGTAAGAATTTTGTATGGTGCTTAACTATAAAAATATTAAATCACTTACACAAAAAGAATATGTATATATATAATCTTGTGAAGCCTACTAATGAAACTAACAGTCACAAACCCATCCCAATTTTAGAAATAAAATGTTTTTAATAGCTTTGAGAATCCCTGTGTACTCCCTATGGATTTTATTCTCTCAGATTCCCTACAGAGGTAACCATTCTCCTGAATGTAGAGTTTTTCTTTTGAGGGTGAGGTTTGTTTTTACAGTTCCTTTTCTGAATGGTTTTATTCTAAATGTATATTCCTAAATAGTATGTTCTTTAGTTTTACTTGTTTTGAAACTGTAAAGTTAATGCATTTTTGTATGTTTCTCTGATTGATTGTTGTTGATACATATAGTTCATTGATTTTCATTGTTAACTTGTGTTCTGTTGCATGAACATATCACTTTATTTTTCAATTCACCTGTTGATAGACGTTTATGTCATTTGTTTGTTTTGTGATTATGAACCGAATTTTTGTAAATCATCTTATATGCGACTCCTCTTGTACATATGTGATAGCTTATTTAGGGTAGTACTTATCAAAATACTGTGAATTACAGCTTGGAACAAGAAATGCATTTTATATTTCAGTGCATGCATGTAGACACATGCTCCTACAACTGAAACTCACTATTTATTGTTACTAAATATAATAAATAAAAAAGTTAATGACAGTATGATTTTAAAATTTACAGAATGAGTACGAAAAATGAATATTTATAAATGTTTTGTTTTGGAACTATTTATACAGTTTTGGAAATTTTTATTATGGATATTCTTTCCTATTCATAAATCGCTTTCAGTTCACTTTGTAGAAGAGCAGTGTTTAACTGGCACACTCTTGAACCTGTTGTTTTCTGGTGTTTTTAATTGTCAAGTTGAAATCTGTGTTCATACTAATAGATTTTTGTCAGTGGTAACACGCTCTTTCTACATAGAAATAGAAATTTCTTTTTGGTCCTACTCTACAGTAATTCATGCTGTTTGAGCATCAAATTTAATGTAATTTTTGATTCAAGGTTTAAAAAATGAATCTGTTCTCTAAATGTTTTTCTTTCAAGTTTCAAATTTCTTATTCAAAAATTAATCATGAAATGTTTTACACAGAGAAGTAAGAATTTATAATACATCAATTTAATTCAAACTTGTTTCCATTAATACTCTCTTCAGTAAGGGAACAATGCTTTTTGCTATCCATGGGTATTTCTGTTGTATTAAAATATATCATTACTTGTTCCCTGTAGTTTGACATTTATTTCTCTAAGTGTATTGAAAATAATCAAACATACCTGTTTTGTCCCCCAAGTTTTCAAAAGTACTTACCTGAAAAATTTTTATTCACTTTAGAAAAGGATATCTTTTCCTTCGTTTCATACCATCTTCTCTTTTCTTAGTATTTTCTTTCTCAACAGCTAATAAGTGTTCTTCAAATGTAATTCTAAGTGGGTACAGTTAGTTCTAATCTCTGAACAAAATATTTTAGAAAGTCAGCTATTCAATGAGCCTGCTTTCATTACATTAACAGATTTTAGTACATTTTACCCATGAGATTTGATGGAATTTGTGTGTTAAAGCTTTACTACATAAAATGATGATTCCAACAAACTCTTTGAGTAGCCTAGTAGGTTTTAGAATAGCTGTTCTTTTCCAAGCATATTTGCTGCTCCATCACTTACAATTCCTGTAAATTTTTAAAATTTTAATATGCTGATCAGCAGTGCATTTTATTTAAAAGTTGTGTTTTGTTTTTTTTTACATTTTTCATAAAGTTTCACTGGAAATTATTCTAGTAATTTGTCCTGAATATTTTGTCTATTATATCTCTAGTAGACCTTTGATATTCATGAGTATTATACCCGTTATCTTTATGAAACTCCAAAGTATCAAATGCTTCTCTAGCATATGTTGTCACTCATAAAATGAAACCAACTACAACTCAAAAAAGTGAACAAGACTCTTTTAGGTCCTGTTCTACAAAATAAGGAACTAAACTTTTATAAAGCTGTTAAGTGTTGCCAAAGCAATTCGGTGAATTATTTCTCTAGTTTGCACTGGACTTTATCACATCAGATGGCTGAGACACCTCTGAATAATGCCTTTGTGGTAAACCCAGTCATCTGAAATTTAACATGTCCAAACCTGTTCCTCCCATAGTCTGCCTCACTTTGATAGATAATTCCAGGGCAGAAAACTGGAAGCTATCCATGGCACAACGCTCTCTCTCATTCCCTACCTCCAGTCCAACAGCATGTTTTTTCCTACTCATTCTTCCTTCAAAATGTTCCAAGTTCACACACCTCTATCTGTCTCCATCAGCAACACCCTGCCTCTTCTCTTTCAAGAGTCTCCTGTCTTTCTCTTGCCAATACTGCATTTTATAATTCAATAAATGTATTTGAGCTAGTTGTTCAGTTCAGTTAAGTTGCTCAGTCGTGTCCGATGCTCTGTGACTCCATGAACCGTAGCACAGCAGGCCACTCTGTCCCATCTTCAACTGCTGGAGTTCACCCAAACCCATGTCCATTGAGTCGGTGATGCCATCCAATCATCTCATCCTTTGTCATCCCCTTCTCCTCCTGCCCTCATCTTTCCCAGCATCAGAGTATTTTCAAATGAGTCAGTTCTTCGCATCAGGTGGCCAAAGTATTGGAGTTTCAGCTTCAACATCAGTCCTTCCAATGAACACCCACATTGATCTCCTTTAGGATGGACTGGTTGGATCTCCTTGCACTCCAAGGGACTCTCAAGAGTCTTCTCCAACACCACAGTTCAAAAGCATCAATTCTTTGGTGTTCAGCTTTCTTCACAGTCCAACGCTCACATCTATACATGACCACAGGAAAAACCATAGCCTTGACTAGACAGGCCTTTGTGGACAAAGTAATGTCTCTGCTTTTTAATATGTGGTCGAGGTTGGTCATTACTTTCCTTCCAAGGAGTAAGAGTCTTTTAATTTCATGGCTGCAGTCACCATCTGCAGTGATTTTGGAGCCCCCAAATAAAGTCAGACACTGTTTCCCCATCTACTTTCCATGAAGTGATGGGACCGGATGCCATGACCTTAGTTTTCTGAATGTTGAGTTTTAAGCTAACTCTTTCACTCTCCTCTTTCACTTTCATCAAGAGGATCTTTAGTTCTTCTTCACTTTCTGCCATAAGGGTGGTGTCATCTGCATATCTGAGGTTATTGATATTTCTTCTGGCAATCTTGATTCCAACTTGTGCTTCCTCCAGCCCAGTGTTTCTCATGATGTACTCTGCATATAAGTTAAATAACCAGAGTGATGAAATACAGCCTTGACATAATCCTTTTCCTATTTGGAACCAGTCTGTTGTTCCATGTCCAGTTCTAACTGTTGCTTCCTGACTTGCATACAGGTTTCTCAAGAGGCAAGTCAGATGGTTTGGTATTCCCATCTCCTTCCGAATTTTCCATAGTTTATTGTCATCCACACAGTCAAAGGCTTTGGTATAGTCAATAAAGCAGAAATAGATGTCTTTCTGGAACTCTCTTGCTTTTTTGATGATCCAGCAGATGTTGGCCATTTGATCTCTGGTTCCTCTGCCTTTTCTAAAACCATCTTGAACATCAGGAGGTTCACAGTTCATGTATTGCTAAAGCCTGGCTTGGAGAATTTTCAGCATTACTTTACTAGCGTGTGAGATGAGTGCAATTGTGCAGTAGTTTGAGCATGCTTTGGCATTGCCTTTCTTTGGGATTGGAATTGAAACTGACCTTTTCCGGTCCTGTGGCCGCTGCTGAGTTTTCCAAATTTGCTGGCATATTTAGTGCAGCGCTTTCACAGCATCCTCTTTTAGGATTCGAAACAGCTCCACTGGAATTCCATCACCTCCACTAGCTTTGTTCACAGTGATGTTTCCTAAGGCCCACTTGACTTCACATTCCAGGATGTCTGGCTGTAGATGAGTGATCACACCATTGTGATTATCTGGGTCATGAAGATCTTTTTGTATAGTTCTTCTGTGTATTCTTGCCACCTCTTCTTAATATCTTCTGCTTCTGTTACATACCATTTCTGTCCTTTATCGAGCCCATCTTTGCATGAGATGTTCCCTTGGTATCTCTAATTTTCTCGAAGAGATCTCTAGTCTTTCCTATTCTTTTGTTTGCCTCTATTTCTTTGCATTGATCACTGAGGAAGGCTTTCTTATCTCTCCCTGCTATTCTTTGGAACTCTGCATTCAGATGCTTAAACCTTTCCTTTTCTCTTTTGCTTTTCGCTTCTCTTCGTCTCACAGCTATTTGTAAGACCTCCTCAGACAGCCATGTTGCTTTTTTGCATTTTTTTTCTTGGGGATTGTCTTGATTCCTGTCTCCTATACAGTGTCATGAACCTCTGTCCATAGGCACTCTATCAGATCTAGTCCCTTAAATCTATTTCTCATTTCCACTATGTAGTCATAAGGGATTTGATTTAGGTCATACTTGAATTGTCTAATGGTTTTCCCCACTTAATTCAATTTAAGTCTGAATTTGTCGTAAGGAGTTCATGATCTGAGCCACAGTCACTCCCAGTCTTGTTTTTGCTGACTATATAGAGCTTCTCCATCTGCAAAGAGTATAATCAGTCTGATTTCGGTGTTGACCATCTGGTGATGTCCATGTGTAGAGTCTTCTCTTGTGTTGCTGGAAGTGGATGTGTCCTATGACCAGTGCATTCTCTTGGCAGAACTATATTAGCCTTTGCCCTGCTTCATTCTGTACTCCAAGGCCAAAAAAGCCTGTTACTCGTTGGAGATCAGTGTGGGTGTTCATTGGAAGGACTGATGTTGAAGCTGAAACTCCAATACTGGTACTCCAGTCCCCTGTAATGAAAAGGACATTTTGGGGATGTTAGTTCTAGAAGGTCTTGCAGGTCTTCATAGAACTGTTCAGCTTCTTCAGCGTTACTGGTTGGGGCATAGAGTTGGTTTACCATGATATTGAATGGTTTGCCTTGGAAGCAAACAAAGATCATTTTGTTGTTTTTGAGATTGTATCCAGGTACTCCATTTTGGACTTTTTGGTTGACTATGATGGCTACTCCATTTCTTCTAAGTGATTCCTGCCTATATTAGTAGATACAGTGGTCATCTGAGTTAAATTCACCCGTTCCAGTCTATTTTAGTTTGCTGATTCCTAGAATGTCAACGTTCACTCTTGCCATGTCCTGTTTGACCACTTCCAATTTGCCTCGATTCATGGACCTGACATTCCAGGTTCCTATGCAATATTGCTCTTTATAGCATCAGACCTTGCTTCTGTCACCAGTCAGATCCTCAGCTGGGTATTGTTTTTGCTTTTGCTCCATCCCTTCATTGTTTCTGGAGTTATTTCTCCACTGACCTCCAGTAGCATAATGGGCACCTTCCAACCTGGGGAGTTCATCTTTCAGTGTTCTGTCTTTTTGCCTTTTTATACTGTTCATAGGGTTCTCAAGGCAAGAATGCTGAGGTGGTTTGCCATTCCCTTCTCCAGTGGACCACATTCTGTCAGACCTGTCCACCATGACCCGTCCGTCTTGGGTGGCCCCACACGGCTTGGCTTAGTTTCATTTAGTTAGATAAGGCTGTGATCAGATTGTCTAGCGTCTGTGATTGTAGTTTCAGTCTGTCTGCTCTTTCATGCCCTCTCTCAGCGCTTACTGTCTTATTTGGGTTTCTCTTACCTTGAATGTGGGGTATCTTTTCATGGCTGCTCCAGCAAAGCACAGCCGCCGCTCCTTACCTTGGACATGGGGTAGCTCTTCTCGGCCCCCGCCCTGTTGGGCCTGGGGTAGCTCCTCTTGGCCACTCCTGTGTCATCGCAATGAGCTAGTTATATGAGAGGTTAAAATTGCTGCAATATACAAATCTTAGATTAAATTGTCTTCCCACATGTATCTGACATAAATTCATGGAATTCTTATCCAGTTATGGCACGAAATTTATGCCAGACTAAAACTGAGAAGTTTCTTGATATTTTGCAGTAGTACAGATTTTACGTAGTTTAGTAGTGTATCACTCTCAAAAGATATAGCTATTAATGTATTAGCTTTTTAAAAAAATAATTGGTTCCCCTGTCTGTACAATGCTAAACATAAAAAAATGTTCAGTGACTGTGTGTCATTGCTTTTGCAAAGAGTTTGGCCACTAATTGATGACTTACTTTTGCAATTGTATCTCCATGAGCTATCAAGACAGTTATTCTTCATTTATCAAAACATACTGCTTTTCTTTAAGACCATTCATTTGCAGTATAGAATGGTAGTTATTTTTCGGAACTTTTTTTTGGTTAATCATCTATGATGTCAAGTGCAAGGGATTCAGAGGTAGATAAGACTGTCTCCTTTTGCAGTGTTCCTAGTCTAGTAGGTGCTAAATATGTCAGCAGATTTGACAAACTCAGCAGTGGCCATAGGACAACCTGGAAAATTCTGGAAGAGGTGGAGGTAGCAGGCCACATAACCTATCTCCTAAGAACCATGTATGTAGGTCAAGAAGCAGAAGTTAGAATTTTATGTGAAACAACTGATGGTTCAAAATTGGGAAAGGAATACATCAAGGTTGTATATCATCATCTTGCTTATTTATCTTACATGCAGTCTACATTATGTGAAATGCCAGGCTGGATGAAGCACAAGCTGGAATCAAGATTGCCAGGAGAAATAAACAACCTCAGATATATAAATAATAACCACTCTAATGGCAGAAAGTGAAGAAGAACTAAAGAGTCTCTAAAGAGCCTAACTAAAGAGCTGGCTTGAAACTTGACATTCAAAAACTAAGATCATTACTTCATGGCAAGTAGAAGGGGAAAAACTGAAAACTGTTATAGATTTTATTTTATTGGACTCCAGAATCACAGAGGTTGATGACTACAGCCAAGAAATTAAAGATGCTTGCTTCTTGGAAGGAGAAATATGACAAACCTAGACATCACATTAAAAAGCAGAGATGTTACTTTGCCAGCAAAGTTCCATATAGTCAAAGCTATGGTTTTTCCAGTAGTCCTGTACAGATGTGAGAGTTGGACCATAAAGAAGGCTGAGTGCCAAAGAATTGAGCCTTTCGAATTGTGGTACTGAAGCTGCAGTATTTTGGCCACCTGAGGTGAAGAGCTGACTCATCGGAAAAAACCCTGATGCTGGGAAAGATTGAGGACAGAAGGAGATGGGGGCAACAGAGGATAAGATGGTTTGATAGCATCACTGACTTAAAGGACATAAATTTTAGCATACTCTGGGAGATGATGGTGGATAGAGGAGCCTGGCATGCCTCAGTCCATGGGGTCTCAAAGAGTTGTACATGACTTAACAACTGAACAACAGTATTAGCAGTCTACTGGGTAGCCAATGAACAGTCAGAGTGGAGATGTGAAATTAGTGTTTAAGGGAGTACAGAGTCTTTGGTTGTTTTATCAGTCAAGCAAAGCTTCGTAATGGAGGACTTAAGCTTAGTTGAAAGAAGAGTAAGATTTTACCAAGTAGAGGTGGAAGGGAGCCCTCTGACATAGACAGCCTGTGAAAAGGCAGCGAAGAGTGAGTTCAACATTTGTACTAATTTTGTCTCCCTGGAGCATTTTGTAACCTGTATTGGATATTCTGACAGGACAGAAAAGCAGGCAGGGATCAGTTCATGGGGTGGGGGAGTGAGTCTGAGAAAATTAGAGTAATCTAAGTTGGTGATGTGTTCAGATTTGTAGTATCCTGGTTATAGTTTTGGCTGTTGTGGTGGGAACTGATTGTTTAGATTTGATAATAAATTAATACAAAAAATTGGGATTGTCTTTGTTTTCAGAACTCTTTATGAATATTATCTAACCTGTCTTCATAGCCTACTTAGTGAATTAGATGTCTTTAAGAAAAAAATTTTTCTTCTGAAATTAAAACTTTTTGAAGATTTATCTTTCTCAGATAATTGATCTAATGAGTTTTGAGCAGAAGTGAAATGTGTTTTTTAGGATGGAGCGTTTAATTACCAATGCAGGTCATTTCAGAGCTCTCTTTCTATTAATCGTGATGAATGGCAGTATTTGAGATAGTGATTGCTCCATCATCTTGGTTAGTGAAAAGACATGGAGTGGAGCCTTTAGAAGACCCATGAACGTCTAGTAAAGTGAGGAAAGGACCTGATTGTCTTAAGCCACTGAGGTTTTGCAATTGTTACCTGATCCTAACCTGACCTGTCTTCATTGATGCACAACCTGTATATTAAAGCAGTCTTAGCTTATAAATAATATTGTTTGAGAAGGAATCATTATAGAAGTATAAAAATAGGTAAAGAAAATTTTCCTATCTGTTTTAGAGATATTTAAATCACAATAATTCATATATGTGGTAATGTAAAAGTTTTCTTGGTATATGTAGACTATGACTTATCGTGCCTGTAAGAAAAGTCATTTTAAAGAGATTAAAATGGTGTTATTTTTAGTATAAATTTAGTAAATGTGATATAAATCCATTACAAACTGGGTAAAAATTGAAGATAACTGCAATTTTATGTCACTGCATTAATTTTACACTAGATATTATTTTCCAGTAAGTATTTACATAATTGGACACTTACAGGGTTTATTTGTACTTTGATATTCAGAGTGCCAAAATAATCTACATGTACATTTTGTGATGATAAAGTGGTACCATTTCAATGGTAAAGAATCAGCCTGCCAATACAGGAGACTCAGGTTCAGTCTGTGTGTCAGGAAGATCCCCTGGTGAAGGAAATGGTACCCATTTCACTTCTTGCCTGGGAAATTCCATGGACCAAGGAGCCTTTGTGGGCTACTGCCCATGGGGTTGCGAAAGAGTGAGACATGACTGAGCAACTAAGCAGAGCACAGCATAAGAGTTACTAAAGCAGTTGACACTTTATTGACATATGTAATCATTTTAGATAATCATTATAAAATATGATTAGGATAATCATATAGATATAGGTAACTTAATGTTTATGTAACACATTTTTGTGGTATTTTGGTTATCCCAATAATGAATACTGAGTAAAAATTTTATTTCAAAATGTGCAAGCTAACATTAATATAAGCTTGGGATTGTCATCATTTACTGATAGTAAATTAGATTTCCATACTAAATTATTCCTGCTTATTTAGGCAATACATTTAAACTATAGGAAAAAAAATGCAATGTAACTTGTACTGTAAATAAACTATTAGTAATGAGCATCACAGTGAGAGCTGGTAGTATATGAATTATTCACTGAAAACTTATTATCTCTGTGTCATTAGCATGTAAGATAATGAGCCTAATTACCATGGCTTTAAGCTCAGGGGAATTAGCAATTTATGTGGGACTGTGTGGGCTGTAGTCACCACCCACACGGGTATTGAGAGAGCTGCAGATGCTACTGTGTTTTGGTGCTGAGATACTCTTTCTTCTTATTTGCTGCTTTGCTGATAAATTTGTGTTTGTTTATTTTTAGATAAAGACAAGAGATTTTCTCTTATTTGAATACCCTTTAAAGGAGTTAAAGGAAACATATTTTTATGTTTTCTTTTTTTTTCTTTAGTGTTACTTAGGGTTATAGGTAGACAAAGTATTATTGATACACTTTCATTGACCCACATAAATTAGCATCACCTATTACAGTAGATTACCATAAATACTGTATTTATTTGAAAAATCTAGGCTAAAGGTTAATAATCAGTTTTCTCCTTTTAAAGAATTTGGGCTAAAATGCTTACTTTCAAAGTACTAGATATTAGCATATAGCCCTGTTAAATCTGTGATATTGTATCTGTGATAATAATTTAAGGTTTTGATGAACTTCTTGCTTCTGTTTTCTTTATTATAGTGTAAGTTATCTGTAGTAAGTCATTCTAATTAAAGTTGGTAAATCTACAACTGCTTCAATTATACAGTAATCAATTATACACTAATTCCTCTTAGCACGGTATGGCACATCATTAATTGGTTTCAGACTTAATACAGCAGATTTAGAAGTAATCAAAGTTTACAGTATTTTATTTAGCTGGGAAAAAGTGAAGGATCATAATGTCAAATAATTCACATATCTGCTAAACTAAGTGGTTTATCACTTTAACAGTGAAAGCATGCAGCTGCCATTTATGTTCCTTGTTGAGTGCTGTGGGCTGTCAGGGTGATTATATAATAGCATCAGATATTAATAATATACTTGTTTTATATTCTGTCCTTCAAATTTTTAATGTTACTAACTTACTTTCTATACCATGCTTTTATCTACATCTATATATTATGTGTATATGTAATACGAGAGTATACCTTAATTCATTGGTTTTCAGCTTTCTCATGTCGTGGCCCACATGGAATATTTATTAGTAGCTGGTGATAAACATGTAAGCATGTGCTAAAATTATTGTTTCTAGAATTATATTAAAGAAATAAGATAATTTAATGTAATTAACTTAAATCTTTAGTGAAGTAATCTTTTGTTATGGTTTTATTCTTGTTGAGGTAGTAGTGACTTTAGTGTGCTTCAGAAGTCTTAGGAATGAGTTATAAACTCAGTGTAATAACTTTTCTCAATTAACTGCTCATTGAATTAAATGATTCAGATTACATTTCATTACTCATTCTTTTTCTGCATGTTCATATTAGGGAACACTCCTTGCCCTGCCCACCTTTCTTTCCAATAAATTACTTCTTTGTAAGAATGTTATATAGATGGGGGTTTCTAGGTTATGAAGACTATGTTAAAAGCATTTTACCCTTTTGAGAAAGTTATTTTTGGTAGCAAGTTTCAGGGAATCCCATGGGCCTTTGATCCATTATATCTCAGGACCACTTTAAAAAAACTCCAAGTTAATATATGCACATGGTTAGAATTCAGATAGAACAGATGGTCTTATAATGAAAAACAAGAGAAATCATATCCCACGTTTCCCCTCCCACTCCCCTAAAGGCAGCTACTTTTAACTCAATCTGTTTTGACTGCTTGTTGTGGTTATCTGCCTATAGTAGGGATTGTGTATTATTTCTTGGTATTTCTGCTCTGTATTCTTCTATGATGGGGTGAATCTTTATCTCATACAATCTCTGTGTTTCCCTAGCTGTTTCAGTTCTTAAATTGGTTACTTTGTATTTCAAATAACAATAGGAATGTTACATTTTATGGCTATTCCCTGCTTTCTTTCAATTTCCTTTAATTTTAACAATATCAAAGTTGATAACACTAAGAATGTTTTGTTGCATGTAGGTAAAAGACTCATTAGTGCCAGGTTTACAATAAAATACAGCAGTTTTCTGCCCTTCAGTTTTCTAGAAGTAACCACTTTTTAATGCTATCATTGATAGTTTCTTTCTTATGATACCATTTTATTTCTAAGTAATATGGTTGCTCAGCTTTTCTTGACCAACCGATTTTAGCTATAATTATTGACTTTTTAATGTTGATTTATGAGTCAAATCATAATACACACCTACTTCTTTCTTCTCTAGTTTAAAAAATATAATAATTTTGGGTAAATCTGTGAACAGTCTATACTTAATGTTTACATTATAATGATCATGTAAGCATTGAATAATATAATGTACTATATTATATCCATTTACTTAAACGAATATTTGTTCTTTCCCCCTCTTCTATGATTTATTGCTTTGCTTATTCATTTACTTAGTTTTCTGTGGGTTAATTTGCTTATTTCTCCCTATGTTTCAACAAATCTCTTAGGCACTGCTCAATTGTTTTCCAGAGTTTAAGTATAGGTCTAAAAGCTATTTTTTTTCTAGAGCTTTCTCTCAATCTAATGTTCTGCTTCAGTCTTTTTTAAATGTTTCACAGCCCTGATCCTGATCCTCTGACTTTTCTTTTGGATTATTTTCTTTGGGGGCTGTTTTCTCCTTTATTAGTTTATTTCCTCATTTTACTGAAGTTTATTCTCACATTTTACTGAATCATCATTCAAAGATTGCTGAAGAAAGAATGTGTTGAAAAGTGAAATTTTGAGTTTGAAATTTTTGAGTACCTGAAAGTCTTAAATATCTTCATTCTTTCTTCACTTTAGATAGTATTTCAACAAGGAATGGAACTGTAGATTGAAAATAATTTTTCAGTTATTTTAACTTATTCAAAAACTTTCAAATTTTTCAAGAATTTGAAGGCCTAGCTTCATTGGTAGCTGTTGTTACCCATGAGTGTTATATGTAACCTGTTTTTTCTCTTTGGAAACATTTTGATACAGTTTTTTTCTTTCTGTCTAGTATTCTGAAATGTCTTTATGCGATTTTTCTTAGGAGCATGTGATGAAACCTTATCATCCAGAGACTTTAATGTTCCTCTTGGCTTTTTTGTTAAGTGTTTTTGGCAATTTCCTCATTACCATTTACTCTGTTCTTTCTCTGTACGAACTGTAAATTATCTTTATTAACCATCTTTCTATTAAGAAACACTTTGAGTTTTCATTGCCAATTATTATCTTTTTGCCTGTGTCTTTACACAATTGTGCCAGTTTTAGTAAGCTATAACTTAAAGGCATTAAGTTAAAGGCTGTAGCTAATGCCTTTGACTATGTGGGTCATAACAAGTTGTGGAAAGCTCTTTAAAGAGATGGGAATACCAGACCGTCTTACATGTCTCCTGAGAAACCCGTATGCCAGTCAAGAAGCAACAGTTGGAACCTTATAGGGAACAACTGATTTGTTCAGAATTGAGAAAGGAGTATGACAGGGCTGTCAGTTTTCACCCTGTTTAACCCACATGCTGAGCATGTCATGAAACATGATGGGCTGAATGAGTGACAAGCTGGAATCAAAATAGGCAGGAGGAACATCTATCTCAGATACGCAAATGATATCACTAGTGGGAGAAAGTGAAGAGGAACTAAAGAACCTCTTGATGAGGGTCAAGGAGGAGAGAGAAAAAGCTGGCTTAAAACTAAGGATTAAAAAACTAAGATCATGGCATCTAACCCCATTATTTCATGGCAAATAGAAGGGGGGAAAAGTGGAAGTAATGACAAATATGCCCTTCTTGGGCTCTAAAATCACTGCGGATGGTGACTGCAGCCATGAAATCAGAAGACTATTGCTTCTTGGCAAGAAAGCTATAATAGAACTAGACAGTATTTTGAAAAGCAGAGACATTTCTCTGTTAACAAAGGCCTGTATTGTCATGACTGTGGTCTTCCCAGAGGTCACATACGATTGTGAGAGCTGGACTGTAAAAAGGCAGAGTGCCAAAAAATTGATGCTTTCAAATTGTGGTGTTGGAGAAGACTCCCTTGGACAGCAAGGAGATCGAACCAGTCAATCTTAAAGGAAATCAAGCCTGAGTACTCACTGGAAGGACTGATGCTGAAGCTGAAGCTCCAATATTTTGATCATCTGATGTGAAGATTCGACTCATTGGATGGGAAAGTATCATCTTTCCTGATGCTGGGAAAGATTGAAGGCAGAAGAGGGCATCAGAAGTTGAGAGGACTAGATGGCATCACCAGGGCAACAGACATGAACTCGGGCAAACTTCATGAGATGGCGAGGGACAGGGAGGCCTGGTGTACTACATACAGTCCATGGTGTTGCAGAGTCAGACGTGACTGGGTGACTGAACAACAGCAACAGCTTAAAGGGATGCACGTCCTAATTCTTCAAAGATGCCAAACTGTCTTTCACAAAAGTTGTATCATTTACTTATGATAGAGCATAATGGTGCAACCAATGCAATTGATGAAAATACGACAGCAGTTCTAATAAATTTTCTTTGATATTGAGGACAGTTTTATTGGCCATTTTTAAGCAAATATTTGCCTTTGTCCTGGCTTTGTATTTTTCAGATGGAGGGGTTGTTCCCAAATGTAAATGTACCAAGCAAAGCAGAACATCTTCAGGAAGAGACACGAGATTTTCACCTTAAAATTGGGATTGGGCTTTAATCCCGTTTTTCGGTGTTTCCTCTGAGAGAAGGAAGGTGGGCGGCAGAAAGCTGTGAGAGGAAGTTTCGTGGTTCTACTGACATTCTGGTGTGAAGCGCCAACATTTAGAACTGCTTTTTCAAGCATGTTTATTTTCAGTTCTTCACTTTTTTTTTTGTCCTAGGTAGTCTTGAATCATAACACAAATAGGGGACATGTTTGATACTGATAATAGATAGTTGGATTTGTTGATTATTCGTTTATTCATTCAGTCACTTACAGTGACACTGTATTTGATCTCATACAATCCTAGTAAAGCATGTAGTTTGTACTGCTTAACAATAGAAGGATTGAATAATTCAAAAAACTTTAGAATTCAAACACAGGCTTAAAGTGGAATGTCATGTTTGCTTGTTTGTATTTTCATAAGTACATATTTTAGCTTTTGATTTTTAAAGCTAGGAGACAACAGTGTCTTGGAAGAAAGACCTAATATGTGATCCTTATGAATTTCTCAATTACTGCAAAACATAAACATTTAATAAGACATTCAACAAAGTAGATTAAATGTTATTTAAAACATATGTTATAGTTGACCTCATGGCTAAATGGCCTGGTTCAGGAATCTATGAATTATCCCAAGGGTAATTCTTATATAGGAGAGCTTTTTGTTTTGTTTTCATGCTGAAATACTTGATTTCTACAAATACTGCACAAGGGGAATTGAGTAAGAAGTCAAAAGTCATAAAAAAGAGAAGCCTTGACTTTTTACTGCTTTAACAAGGACATAGAGAACATTTTTAGTAAGAAAAGACTATGCTTCATCATGAAAATACAACTGAATGTTTTAGGCCTTCACAAATTTGATTTCACTGTGTTTAGTGATGAATGTTAGTAAGCTAAATGAGATGGGGAGAAATTAAACAGGAACTCACATTTTTGAAGTGGTTGTGTTCTATAGTTTGTATCGTGGATTTTCTTGTCTTTAGATTTTCCTTATAAAATATCTTAAGTATATAGAAGAATTGAACAGTACTGAATCATACACCCATGTACCCAGTATATTAAAATTGTGCTATATTGGTTGAAGGTTTTAGTGTGGCAGGGAGAGGGAACAAAACTACAGATAGAGTTAGGACTTCGTATGTACCACTCTGCAGTCCCATTCTCCGTGTTACCCCAAGTCATTGGAATTTTTAGGTGTTCTTCATGTTTTTAAGCTATAATACATCTCTTAGTGTTTAATGTAACATATATGAGTGAATTGATTAGAAGGTTGTAAAACATTATGTAAATGCTGTTTTACTGTGTCTGTCCTTCATGGTTTTTTGTGCACTATTACTTTTTGAGGTTTATATATTTAAATATTGTTTATATGTTGTATTATGCATTTAGTCATTTAGTCATGTCGGACTCTTTTGCAACCCCAAGGGACTATAGCCCCTCAGGCTGCTCTGTCCATGGCATTTCCCAGGCGAGAAGACTGTTGTGGGTTGGCCATTTCCTTCTCAAGGGGACCTTCCTAATCCAGAGATCAAACCTGTGTCTCCTGCATTACATGATGAATTTTTTTTTCACTGCTGAGCCACAGGGAAGCCCTATATGTTATATGATGCATTTAAATTTCATGGACATAAATGTTATAAAATAAATATGTATTTTCTTCTGTGTAGTAGTGTATGAATGTGTCACAGTTTATACTCCGGTTAAGGACTTAGAAGTTTTTCAGTTTTAGAAACTTTGCTGCAAGTAAAATTCTTGTATTTGTGTATATACATGTGGAAGATTCTCTTGGGATGTACTGTCTACTGCAGTAGCATGTTGATGTTTGAATTAAGATTTAGTAAATTTAATTAAGTTCCTCAGTTAAACTAGCCACATTTCAAGTGCTCAGAAACCATATGTAGCTAGCAGCTAAATGTCCTGGGTATTGTAGATACAAAATATATCCCCTTTTCCAAAAAGCTCTGTATGACAGCACTGACTCAGATTTATATTTATTCCACCCGTGTGTGGAATTGTCAGTCACGCACATCTTATACTTTACTAGATGTTGCTGAATTGTTCTTGCCATCAGCATCTGAGCATTCCCTTTCTCAACTGTCATGCTAAGAATTGGTGTCAGTAGAAATTTTAATTTATTTTTAATTTGATAGGTGTGAAATGTATCTCAATGTGGTTTTCACTGGCATTTAAAAAATGTCTGGTGAAGTTGAGCATGTTTTCCTACAAGTTTATTTGCCTATTTTGTTATGGCCTGTTGTGTCATTTGCTCACTTTTTTTTTTCCTGCTGTGATATTTTAAGTGACTAATTTATAGTTTTTTATATTTTATGGAAACTAACTCTTTGATTGTATTCATTTACATATTTCTGTGCCCTGTGTGTGACTTATCTTTGTGGTGTCTTTTGTTTCATGTAAGTTTTGTAATTTGATGTTAACTAAATTTATCAGTTTTTTTTCTTGTATACTTTATGCTCTTTTGCTTTAAGAAATTCCTTCTACCTCCAAGTCAAAGAATTTCTATATGTGCCCTACAGAGTTTGTTCTTTCATCCAACTGAATATAAGTTTTATGTATGGTGTGAGGTAGAGTTTGAGACCGAATTTTTCATAAATGGATAACCAGTTATTGTGGTATAATTTTTTGAACAGTTCAGTGTCATATATTGAGTTTTCTGTGTGAGTCCGTTTCTGGGTTTTAATTACATTTCATTCTTATCCCTACATTTTTGAAGAATTGAAAAAATGGATAACATTTTGAAAGTCAGACACTTTCAAGTGGTAGGTTAAATTTTTAAAATTAATTTTTGCTTTTACTGTCTTTTGAAATATAACTTTTTTGTTTTCTTTTGGTACGCAACTGAATCACTCACTCCCAGTTTTATAAATTGGGTTTGTGGTTTGGCCGTAATATGAAAAAAAGAAGAAAAAGCAATATGCATCTTGTGAGTAGTAATTAAGCAAATGGGTTTTGGAGTCGTCAGCCTGTCCAATAGTTTATGATCTTGGGTACGTGAATGGGATACTCAGAGTAGTAATTTTACCAAACTCTTTGTGATGATGACCTGCATTAAGCACACTAAGTGCCTGGCAAAGGTGAAGGGCATTCTAAACAGTTATTCCAAAAGGAGCAAGACAGTTGTTGAGAGAGGAATGTCAGGAGGCTTAAGACAGAATGTATGTACATATGAATAAAGGAATGGATTTTGCACAAAGGAATGGACTTTGAAATAATTATTAAATACAGAAAGACAGTAGGAGACTTGCCTGTGTTCCTTTAGCTGTGAAGGAAGTGGAAAGACAGTGGATCTCAGACAGTGACTGGTGCAGGGCACTAGGTGGCGCCATAGTCTAGACTGTTTACTTGATGTCACTGGAGGCTGAACAGCCTCAAGGTAAAAGAACGTCAGGAATCCGACTCGGTGGGCATGAGTTTGAGTCAACTTGGGGAGTTGGTGATGGACAGGGAGGCCTGGTGTGCTGCAGTCTGTGGGGTCACAAAGAGTCAGACGTGACTGAGCGACTGAACTGAACTAAAGGTGTGAATTGTTTTTTTAAGAGTACTTTCTTTTTTAAATTTTTTAATACTTTATTCTACGTTACAATACTGTATTTGTTTTGCCATACATTGACATGAATCAGCCACAGGTGTACACGATCTCCCAATGTCGAAGCCCCCTCCCACCTCCCACCCCATATCATCTCCCTGGATCATCTGGTGCACCAGCACCAAGCATCCTGTATCCTGTATTGAGCATAGACTGACACTTCATTTCTTACATGATAGTATACCTGTTTCAATGCTACTCTCCCAAATCATCTCATCCTCTCCCTCTCCCTCAGAGTCCAAGAATCCATTCTATACCTCTGTGTCTCTTTTGTTGTCTCGCATAGAGGGTCATCATTATTATCTTTCTACATTCCATATATATGTGTCAGTATACTGTATTGGTGTTTTTCTTTCTGGTTTACTTCACTCTGTATAATCGGCTCCAGTTTCATCCATCTCATTAGAACTGAGTCAAACTTATTCTTTTTAAGGGCTGAGTAATACTCCATTGTGTATATGTACCACAGTTTTTTTATCCATTCATCTGCTGATGGACATCTAGGTTGTTTCCATGTCCTGGCAATTATAAACAGTGCTGCAGTGACATTGGGGTACATGTGTCTCTTTCAATTCTGGTTTCCTCGGTGTGTATGCCCAGCAGGGGATTGCTGGGTCATAAGGCAGTTCTATTTGCAATTTTTAAGGAATCTCCACACTGTTTTCCATAGTGGCTGTACTAGTTTGTATTCCCACCAGCAGTGTAAGAGGGTTCCCTTTTCTCCACATCCTCTCCAGCATTTATTGCTTGTAGACTTTTGGATCACAGCCATTCTGACTGGTGTGAAATGGTACCTCATTGTGGTCTTGATTTGCATTTCTCTGATAATGAGTGATGTTGAGCATCTTTTCATGTGTTTGTTAGCCATCCGTATGTCTTCTTTGGAGAAATGCCTATTTAGTTCTTTGGCCCATTTTTTTGATTGGATCGAAAAATATGGACCGCTTCACAAATTTGCGTGTCATCCTTGCGCAGGGGCCATGCTAATCGTCTCTGTATCGTTCCAATTTTAGTATATGTGCTGCCGGCGCGAGCACTAAGAGTACTTTCAAAGTAATGTGATAGTTCTTGGTTTTCTTCTCAAGTGATCATAGTGAAAATGTTTCTGTTTTGAAGTAGTTTGTTACTTTTTAAATAGTTTATTTGATGGACAATCCATTTTTCTTTCTAATTTTAAATTAAAGATTGTATATAAAAATGTATTTCTATTTAGAACTCATGGTGAAACTAGATAACAAATTTTCATTTGAGATGATAAAGTCAGAAGGAACTTGGTGTTAAGTTTTAGTGACCTTACCTCAGATAGGATTATGACTCCATTAAACTTTCTAAAATACTGAAAATAATTTAATTCCTATTGAATTTTTTTAAAGATGCCTGTTAATTTCCTTTAAGATTCCAAATTGAGAATAATTAAATGCATTATTTGGCTTTTATGAATGATATATACCACTTTTTATTGATACATGCATTGAACAAATGACAGAAACCTCTAATTTAGACTGGCTTAAGCAAGTGGAAATTTATTGGGTCACATAATTTAAAAGATATGGCCGATTTCAGGTAAAGCTTGATCCAGTGGCTTAAATAATATCTTTGGGTCCTCTTCAACTGTTAACTGTGTTTCTCTTGGTTTTAGCTTCTTTTACAAATAGGCTCTCATCTCCTGGAGGTAGGGTAGGCCCCAGCAGGTTTATATCCTTTTCATTTTTTTTTTAAAATTTGCATCTAATCTCTCCAAGAAGAGTTATGGCATTAAATCATGTTAGGTCTGTTTGGCTAGTCTTGGGCTGCCTGTCTACTCCTGCAACCGGGGGTAGAAATAGCTCTCCTGGAAATTTAGAGATTAAGAGTAGTTAAGAGTAGAAGGGTAGTTTCTTAAAAGCAGATTTGAAGGTTGTTACGGGGAATAAAGAATGGTTATAAAAATGGTAGTCATTCTTTTAAGAAAGTTGACTTAGAACTGCTTTCATTCTTCTGATTTTATTTTGCTAGGGTTTGTTTGACTTTAATTCTGTTTATGCTATATCTTGGTTGTTCAGCTTCTCAGAATCCATTTTGTCATTGGCAGGGGAATATGATACCTATTGCTTCAGTTATTGTGATGATGAAATACAGTGATAAGTGTGGAATACTTGGCTGAATGCCTGGCATATATTAGATATTTTAGAAATGTTAGTTCACCTCTAAGCATGGCCTAAGCCAGAAACTTTTGGGTTTAATCAACACTTGTCTCATATTAGTCTATAATCAGTAAATATTACAAGTGTAGTAACTTTTATTGATAAATTTCTAAACTCAATGTAATTTATTGATTAGCATTTTCAGTGATTAAAATGGTAATTGATAGACACTGTCCTAGTCATGACTTACCTGTATCTTTATATTCTATTGAATGTATAGATTGAGCTCATGAAGACTTTTGTAATTAATCTATGCTGGGAAATATAAATTATCTTTAAAGACAGCAATAAATGTAGTTAAATTGTGATAAATGGTTTTATTGTTTGGGGAGATAATATAAACTGTTCCATGTGTTTGAAGAATAGAAAGAATTTGGCAACAAGAGAGAAAGATGAATGATTATGGTTTAAACTTGTTTTTTAATTAAGGTGCTTCATTGCTTTGTACAGTATTCAGAAATGTATTTTTAAATGTAACACTAATTTTTCAACCTCTATTAATCTTTATTTGAAAATATTACTTACATTTATCCTAATATTTTTTCACCAGCCGTAACTTTTATAATCCATTTAGGTTAACTAGTGTGTAGTCTCAAGAAAAGAACCTTCATAATGGTTTTTAAACTATTTAAACATTAGCTATTTGGTAACCTACATTTCTAGCAATATACATAAAACTCTCGATAGTGCTGACATAGAATTAATTATGTTCTTTGTAAATTGCACAGTACTGGTATCTTTTATTCGGTATTGATAGCAAATATAAAAATATTTAACGGTATAAAATTTTGTAACCAAAAATAAAGCCACATCAGACCAAAAGATATTGAAAACTCATGTGGCCCATCTTTTATTGTTGGTTATTGTGTTCATTATTGTTTGTTTTAATTGCAATTTATTTTTAAAACACTGTATTATGTATATGTAAAAGCAATTAAAAAACAAAATGGTAATGAGAGATATCCAGAAAATTTTTAAATTAAAAATGGTGAAAAATTGATTTGTAGAATAACAGAAATTATTTTTAAGACAAAGTTGGTGATTAAATATGTGAAAAGTATTATCCCTTTGTCACAGTGAGTTCTTGCTTCTTGGTTATATTTCTTGATATTTTATTGTATCAGAAATTAACAAGACATTTAAAATTTTTATTTAAACATTTAAAGATAGTTGTAATAAACCCATTATATATTAATATAAGTAACATATAAGTAACATTTTTGTGAAAAATGTTTTCTAAAACAGAAAATAATATAAAAAGATGGATATTGTTTTACTTTGTATGTTTTACATTTTTGCTAATTTTTTTAATGTCTGAATTAGTAGAAGCAGGTGGATTCTTACTGTCTGCATTCAGTCTGCTGCAATATGTTGTTTTGATTGAAGTATATGAATGAAATATGGCCTTACACCAAGATTATAGCATGTATAGCTAGTTAAGAGTGTATAACAGAAGTAGCAAGAACAAATTAATTTGTGAAAATGTCCATGCTAACATCCTAGATCTATTACCTTAAAAACAAACTTCTCAAAACAAAATGGAACACAAACATATAATCATTCACTTCATTAGCTAACCAGAGTGATGTCATTATGTTATGTAGCCTATGCAAAACTTTGCTATATAATCACACAAGAATAGATTATAAAATGAAAATAATTTTGTATGCGGATTCTCTGAAAGAATTGTAGGGTCTCTTGTGGTCCGTGGACCATATGTTGAGAACTCCTAGCCTCCATACTTGAAAACAATCACTGTGAGGCACTGGTAGAAATTCTTTTTAATTTATAGTAAAGTTGGAGAGTTAATATCAGATGTCTATTGATCTTATGTTAAAAGACCAGGAGTTTGAGAATTTTAAGTCTTAACACAGTGTGTAAAAGTTGCTGATCAAATTTGTAGCAACCAGGAATAATATAGTCCTTTAGGGTTAAGGCTCTTTAAATTTATTTGATACTGTTAAATGGCAAGGTAGCTATTGTGGATGTTCAGTTCAGTCCAGTTCAGTTCAGTAGCTCAGTCATGTCTGACTCTTTGCGACCCCATGAATCGCAGCACGCCAGGCCTCCCTATCCATCACCAACTCCCGGAGTTCACTCAGACTCACATCCATCGAGCCAGTGATGCCATCCAGCCATCTCATTCTCTGTCGTCCCCTTCTCCTCCTGCCCCCAATCCCTCTCAGTATCAGAGTCTTTTCCAATGAGTCAACTCTTCGCATGAGGTGGCCAAAGTACTGGACTTTCAGCTTTAGCATCATTCCTTCCAAAGAAATCCCAGGGTTGATCTCCTTCAGAATGGACTGGTTGGATCTCCTTGCAGTCCAAGGGACTCTCAAGAGTCTTCTCCAACACCACAGTTCAAAATCATCAATTCTTCGGCGCTCAGCCTTCTTCACAGTCCAACTCTCACATCCATACATGACCACAGGAAAAACCATAGCCTTGACTAGACGGACCTTAGTCGGCAAAGTAATGTCTCTCTTTTTGAATATGCTATCTAAGTTGGTCATAACTTTTCTTCCAAGGAGTAAGCATCTTTTAATTTCATGGCTGCAGTCGCCATCTGCAGTGATTTTGGAGCCCCCAAAATAAAGTCTGACACTGTTTCCACCGTTTCCCCATCTATGTCCCATGAAGTGATGGGACTGGATGCCATGATCTTCGTTTTCTGAATGTTGAGCTTTAAGCCAATTTTTTCACTCTCCTTTTTCACTTTCATCAAGAGGCTTTTTAGTTCCTCTTCACTTTCTGCCATAAGGGTGACGTCATCTGCATATCTGAGGTTATTGATATTTCTCCCGGCAATCTTGATTCCAGCTTGTGTTTCTTCCAGCCCAGCGTTTCTCATGATGTACTCTGCATATAAGTTAAATAAGCAGGGTGACAATATACAGCCTTGAAGTACTCCTTTTCCTATTTGGTACCAGTCTGTTGTCCCATGTCCAGTTCTAACTGTTGCTTCCTGACCTGCATACAGATTTCTCAAGAGGCAGGTCAGGTGGTCTGGTATTCCCATCACTTTCAGAATTTTCCATAGTTTATTGTGATCCACACAGTCAAAGGCTTTGGCATAGTCAATAAAGCTAAAATGTTTCTTAGGATACGTGTGCAGAAATCATCAAGAAGAAAGAAATTATTTCATGACTAATATTTATGTGAACAGACCAAGACTATTTTGGAGAAAGAAGCAAATAAAATACATGGATGAGCAAGTTAGGAATAGAGGATAACAATGTATTTTTCTATTTGACAGGACTCATATAGGGACTGGTCATGTGTGATTGAGAAACAAAGGGGATTTAACCTACTTACATATAGTGAAAAAAGTGAAGTTGCTCAGTCGTGCCGGGCTCTTAGTGATGCCATGGACTGCAGCCTACCAGCCTCCATCCATGAGATTTTCCAGGCAAGAGTACTAGAGTGGGTTGCCATTGGCTTCTGTATAGAGAACTTTCTTAGTATAACTTATATTCACCCCAATATCAAGTTGTGGGGATT
This sequence comes from Nanger dama, assembly GCA_917880005.1. Classification (NCBI taxonomy): domain Eukaryota; kingdom Metazoa; phylum Chordata; class Mammalia; order Artiodactyla; family Bovidae; genus Nanger; species Nanger dama. Next base: position 15,562,914 of record CAKJTW010000028.1, on the reverse strand, counting down.
TTGATACCTTCCAGTTGCCAGTTGTTCAGCTGTGGCATGGAGACAAAACACACGTTGGTTAGTATCTTGCAGTAATTGTAATTTCTAATGCTGGAAATTTTAGCTCTAATATGACTTATTAAACAATTTAAACATTCATGTTTTCTTGCTTAAAGACAAAGCATTTCTGTTCTACATTTTTATCAAGTATATTTTAAGGCAGTTTTCTTTTATGTATACCATTTGTTTTCTTAATAGTTAATGTTTATCAAACCTGATTACTTGTTATGACAGAGCTACTTGGCATTGTCCTATTAGCTTAAGCTTCCCTTTGATATGGCCAAATAAATACTTGCTTTTCCTGAGTGGAACTCAACTACACTGTAAATCCATTGATACTAAATTATTTGTGAAGAATTAACATGCAGGGAAGCCTTAATTATTCAGGATACACTTATGTTATGAAGTGTAGATGATTTGTTTACTATCTTTAATGTAACTCAGTCAAAATATATGTAGATTTTTGCATGAAAGGGAAGTGTTGCTAATATCTGTTACATTACTTAATGTTACATATAAAATTAATTTTCCTTGTTAAGAGATGTGAGAAATTTTTTTATTTTCTATTTCTGTTTCTTCTCTTCGGTTTCTATGAAAATGTAGATTTGATGTTTTTGTAATACAAGGAGAGTAGAACAAATGTGGCAAGCAGCATTGGTTTCTGGGAAGATCTAAAAGTGCCAGCTCATCAGCTTTCAGTCTCAAGTATTTATATAATTCTTTAACAATTAGCAGCAGATTAAGTGGCAGGAAAAATGGTTGATCCTGACTGAGACACTTCGAGTGTGACTTACCTCATGTAACCCACTCCAGTATTCTTGTCTAGAAAATCCCACGGACAGAGGAGGAGCCTGGTGGGCTCCAATCCATGAGGTCGCCAAGACATGACTGAGGGACTAACACTTAACCTCATGTAAAAGCGCTCTTGCTTACAGTGCTTCAAGGATGCTGATCTTTGTCTTGTTTCTTGAACAGCTGCTGATTCCTGTATCGGGACCTTGCATATATTTCCTTTTTCTGGAATACTCTTCTGTATAGTTCTTTTGGGTTTCTTTCAGTTCTCCAGTTTACATGCCATTTCTCTTTGCACTTCCCAATATCTGAAGTAACTTTGTTTTCTTGTTTATTATCTGTCTAGAATATAAGCTCCTTGAAGGCAGGGTCTCTGCCCAATTGACTTCTATATCCTGCTCCTAGGAGTGGCTGGTACATAGTAGGACCTTAAATATTGTTGTATGAAGGAAGATTATATTTAAGTGATTTAAGATAAAGTCATTTTAAAATGCCTTTAATTCTCATTATAATTTAAAAGATATTGTTCAGTTCAGTTCAGTCGCTCAGTCGTGTCTGACTCTTTGCAACCCCATGAATCACAGCACGCCAGGCCTCCCTGTCCATCACCATCTCCCGGAGTTCACTCAGACTCACGTCCATTGAGTCCATGATGCTATCCAGCCATCTCATCCTCTGTCGTCCCCTACTCCTCCTGCCCCCAATCCCTCCCAGCATCAGAGTCCTTTCCAATGAGTCAACTCTTCTCATGAGGTGGCCAAAGATATTGTTATAAATGCTTAATCTTATAACCAGTGATATTTTACTGCTCTCTGTGATGAATAAATTATAAGCCGTCCTGTGTTAATTCTAGTTGGATTTGGTGGAAACATTTCCTACTTTCAGAAGTTTGCTGTTAGATCGTTTTGTCAACTATTCCCATGTAATTACGTAGTTCATTTACAGCCTTTCCCAACAATTTACAAATAAACTTAGGTCAGTAGGGCCTCCTGTTGCTCCTTCTATCCATATGCAGTTTTAGTCTGCCCACAGTTTATAGTGAACCTTCTGGAAGGGTTTTATAGTGCAGATCTCCGCTTGTGCTTTACCTTAAGCAAGCACACACATATAATTAGAAGAAGTAGAAAAGAGAAGAAAGGAGTAAAGTAGAAGAGAGGAGGGGATTTTGAGAATGGATGAAATGGGTTCCTAAGTGGAAGTGTGGTGGACATAGAGTTGTGCAGCCCACATCCTTCAAGGAAGAATTACAAGGGGAGAAGAAGGTAATCAGAAAGCTTTCAGCTATCAGCTTGTTCAGGGTCACCTTCTGGTATGGAGAACCTCCTGCCTAAGGTTCAACCCTTTCCAGGGCAGCTCTCATCCTGCACCTGAGTAATCAGAGGTGTAAAAGCCCAGTCTTTTTGTTCACACTGAGAAAACCCGGACAAGTAACTACTTCCAGAGATCCCTGCTAGGTTGCCTGAGGCTTTGTGAGGTCTATATTGCCATTTGACTTCTGCCTTGCAATTCTGCTTTCCCCTCCTTCCTTTCACAGGAATGATCTCTAGTAAACATCTTTCATTCCAAACTCTTTCAGTGTCTGGTTTTAGAGAATTCTAGTTGTAATAGGGAGGTCTATGGGTGTCATCCTTGAATATTTCATAAAATTTATGCAAATTTGTGTGTGTGTGCAGGTGTGTGTGTGTGTGTGTGTGTGTATCATTCTGAGAGGGTCTACAACTTTCATTCTATTTTTAAAACTAGATTGAAAGTTACAGGTCACTTTTTATCCAAGAATTAAGAAGGAAAGGCTTTCATTTTAGTTTTTTTGGGTTCAGGTTCAGACTAAATAATGTGAACTTCTAATTTTGGCTAACAACTGAGCCAGAGCTTTGCTGACTGGGAGACCTTCTCCAGTGACACACCAGTATAGCACACTGGCAGAAGCCACTGGGGCTGGTTCTCATTTGCTGCTGCAGTGGCTCTTAGAAGCTCGGGAAAAGTGACGGCCCATGTTAATTGTAGTCTGTATGTTAGAGCTGCTGTTTTTCAATAATGTAATAAGGAAGTGCAATAGTGAGGGAGGTACCAGCATCATAGAGAAACTTCCAGTGGCTCTTTACTGTAGATGGCTGTAGATGGAAGCTGATGGTGGTTGTTGTTCTTCAGTTGCTCAGTCATGTCCAGCTCTTTGCAACCCCATGGACTGCAGCACACCAAGCTTCCCTGTTCTTCACCATCTCCTGGAGCTTGCCCAAACCCATGTCCATTGAGTCGGTGATGCCACCCAACCATCTCATCCTCTGTCGTCCTCTTCTCCTCCTGCCTTCCATCTTTCCCAGCATCAGGGTCTTTTCTAATGAGTTGGCTTTTTGCATCAGGTGGGCAAAATAGATACTTTTATAAAACTGGACTCTAGTAGTAAAGGAGATGATGAGATCCTGGAATAGTAAAGCCTCAGGAGCAGTACTTAACTGCAAGGAATGTATATTAGTTTTCTGTTGCTTCCATACAAATTGGCACAAATATAGCAGCTTAAAGCAACACCCGTTTATTATTTCATAGTTCTGTAAGTCAGGTAGGTACAATGTGTCACACTGCACTGCTTTTCTGCTTCAGTTTTCACCAGACTCAAATCAAAATATTGGCAGGACTGCATCCTTTCTGGGGACTCTAGGGATGAATGCTTCCATGCTCATTCAAGATGTTGGCTGAGTTCAGTTACTTGGAGTTGTAGGGCTGGGGTCCCATTTGCTTGCCTGCTCTTGGCCACAAACTTGTATCTGCTTAATCTCTGTTGTTTCTGTAGTTATATATATGTGTGTTTTCTCTTGTGTGTGTGTGTGTGTGTGTGTGTGTGTGTGTGTGTGTGTGTATTTTCTAAATTGATCTTTGTCGTACCTTTGCTTTCTGTTTCCTTAATTTGTACTCTTTATTTCCTTCCTTTTGGTTATCTGTTGTTACTTTCCTAATATCAATATGAACTAAGAGTTTGTTCATGTGAACACTTGGCTCATTAATTTACAGATTTTTTTTCTAAGACTTTCAATCAAGCTATATGGTTCTTCTCAGAACACTTTTTGTGTGGTATCGTGTAGACTTTGAGATAGTGTTTTAACTGTCATTCATCTATAAGTATTTTAAATTTCCCTTAGCAATTTCTTTTTATTCTTTAATTGGAAATTCTTTTTAAAAATTTGAAATAGCGACTTAAAAGAAGTTATGTTTGTTTTTTAATTCAAATTGTAGTTAGAAAGTTATGTATGATATTTGCTCTTAGAAATTTTTGTAATTTATCTTATGTATACATTTACTCAGTATACAATTACTTTTGTAATTTTTATGTGTACTTGATATATACTCTCTAATTGTTGGATTAAAAAAATCCATGTGTTTCATATGTCATTGTATTATCCACTCATGTGTATATGCTTGCCTGATCAATTATGTAGAAAGGTGTGTAGAAATCTGTTGTAATATGGATTAGTAAATTTCTTTTTCAGATTCTTTTGTTTAATACATGTTGCCCATTTTATTAGATGCATAATATACTTTTAGAATTACTGTTCTTCCTTATAAACTTAGCTTTTAAAAAATCATTATTGTGACCCTTTCTGTCCTAATTGATGTCTTTTACTTTTAATGTTTATCTGAAAACAGTTACAATTAAACTTCTTTTCATTAACATTTGATCAGTATATCCTTTTCTTCCTTTCAGAATATTAGATGTCCTTATGCTTTTGATGTATCTTTTAAAACAGTCATTAGTTGAACTTTTTCTTTACCTTAAAATCTTTCTCCTGTAGCATATATTTGTGAGTTTTAAATTTGTGTTGCTTGTCTTTTTTTCCTCTTTTTCTTTCCTTTAAAAAAAAAAGTGTCTAACCTGGAGTCTCACTAACAGAGCTGTTAAACTTTTTTATTTTTTCCCTCAACTTAATCACTAAAAAGGGTTTTCAGCCTACTTCTAATTTGTGTGTTTTTTATAATGAGTGAAGTTGAGGCTCTTATTTCAAAACCATTTGCTTCTCTGTTTTACTATGTAACATTTTTAATATATTCTACAGCACATTTCCTTTTTGGTGAATTGTTGATCTTTTTAATGATTTCTGGGAGCTTTTTATATGTTAGGAACCATAAATTGTGTAGATATGTGTTATAGATATTTTTACAAGATTATAATTGAGATTTTTTTGTTTTGCTAATTTTATTTTTATATTATTGATCTTATTATTTCTTTTAAGACTTCTTAATTCAATATTTTACTCTTAAGTATTTGATCAATTTGTTATTTATCCTCATATGTAGTATGGGATGTGGATTCTACACGTGATCAGTATATCCTTTTTTTTCATAGCTGGTTATTTAGTTGTTTCATACTCTTCAGAACATTAGATGTCCTTATGCTTTATGATCTAATTGACTTTTACTTGTATAACAATGTTGTTGTTCAGTTCCTAAGTCATGTCTAGCTCTTTGTGACCCCATGGACTGCAGCATGTCAGGCTTTCCTGTCCTTTACCATCTCCCGGAGCTTGCTCAAACTCATGTCCATTGAATCAGTGATGCCATCCAACTATCTCCTCTGTCATTGTCTCTTCCTGCCTTCAGTCTTTCCCAGCATCAGGGCCTTTTGTAATGTTGTGGCTCTTTGCATCAGGTCACCGAAGTATTGGAGCCTCATTTTCAGCATCAGTCCTTTTAATGAATATTCAGGCTTGGTTTTCTTTAGGATTGACTGGTTTGATCTCCTTGCAGTCCAAAGGACTCTCAAGAGTCTTCTCAACACCACAGTTCAAAAGCATGAATTCTCCAGCATTCTTTATGGTCCAACTCTTACATCCATACATGACTACTGGAAAAACTGTAGCTTTGATTATATGGATTTTTATATGTATTAATTTTTTAACCCATGTCCCTTACCACATTCTCTTATTGTTCATAAGTTTTCTACTGCTTTTTTCAATTTTTAAACTATGTACCTTTTTTAAACTGTGCAATAACATATTCCAATATTTATAGCTCCAATTTCCTTCATTTTGTTAACAGTGTCGACTAGTATTCCAATATAATGGTAAATGGTGATAATAGATTTTCTTGTCTTATTTCTAACTTAGCAAATTAGAGTGGTATGTTGTGCATTTCATGGTACTCCTCCACCTTCAAAAAGTATATTTTCACAGACTCATTCAGTGAATTTCCACCAGTGAACTGTCTTGTCACATTTTGTGCTTTTCTTCCTACTGCATGATAGCAGCCTTTGACAGCTTACCATGTATATTTATAGTTGTTCTATACCATCATTGATTACTCTAGGTTTTTCTTATTAATTTGTAGTACCTACTGACTCTATTAGAGCTTCTCCAGTAGCTTAGGGGTAAAGGATCTGCCTGCAGTGCAGGAGACACAGGAGATGTGAGCTTGACCCCTGTGTGGGAAAGATCCCCTGGAGAAGTAAGTGGCAATCCACTCTAGTATTCTTGCTCGGGAAATCCCGTGAATAGAGGAGCCTGGCAGGTTACAGCCCACAGGGTCTCAAAGAGTCAGACGTGACTGATCAGCTAAGCATGCAGGCATGCACTGGCTATATTTGTCTCCTACTTTTACTAAAAATAAAGTGCTGTTTTCATTATCCTTGATGTTGCATGATTTCCAGTAGGAGGAAGAGAATGCTCCATGAACATTAAAGTTCTAGTCAGGAGTTTCTAACAGACTTGCGAGCATCCTTAATTAAACCACAGCTCCATTTTTCTTGTTCTCTGTATAGAATTGAAATATTTAGAGTTGTTGAGATTTGAGTACTCTTAGTCCTTTCTTGCAGTACTGGCTTTTGTATACCCAGCTACTTGAAGCAGACATTTTTGGTACAAAGTACTCTAAATCTCAGCAGTGTATTTTTTGCCAAAATTGCCTTTGTATTTTCAAGGCAATGCTCCATTATCTTCTAGCTTTCAGTGTTGCTCTGATGAATTCTGATTCTTTCTCCTTTGTTGAAAACACTAGTTTTCCCCCATGCGAAAAAGCCTTTAGGCTTATTGTCCTGGTGATGTCTTTGTATGAGTCTCTTTTTATCCATTTTGCTGGACACATTGGTGGTAGGATTCTTCTGATATGGATCTTGTCCTGGAGTCTTTTTTTCCTATTTTTTTTTTAACATTTATGTTTGTCTGTGCTGGGTCTTAGTTGCGGCATTCGGGATCTTTAGTTGCTGCATGTGGAATCTAGTACCCTGGTCAGGGATAGAACCTAGGCCACCTGCTTTGGGAGCACAGTCTTAGCCACTAGACCACCAGGAAGGGGGAGTCCCTTTCTTGGAGTTCTGAAAAATGTTCTTTAATCATTCGTATGATTTCTTCCTATTTGTCGTTCTTCTCTTCATGGTTAGGGAGCCCAGTTATTGGGATATTGGACATCTTGGATAGGTCCTTTAAATTTTCTCTTCGAATTTAAAATTTTATTCTCCCTTTTGAGGAATTTTGGTTTTTACTGTCATATTTTTAATTTCAAAGGATTCTTATTCTGATACATTTTTTTAGTAGCATCTGTTCATGTCTCATGGATGCAGTATCTTATCTTTCTAAGGATTTTAATAAGATAGGTTTCATACCAAGATTTTTTTCTAATGTATGTCTCCTTTTCCTCCAAGTTTGCGATTAACTTTTCGTTTTGACTTCTGTATTTCACAGCGGAGAGTTTCAGATGTCTTGTAATATTAACCTCTTTGCTTAAGAGTGGAAAATTGAAAAAATAATGACTATACTTGGGTAAGAGTTGATCACTGTTAAATGATCTGCTGTGCTGTTTTGTAGCAGAATTCCATTTGATGTTAATCAAATCATTTCTTATACTAGGTCAGTTATAGGAAGGTTTTCCCCCCAACTTCCTGGTTCTGGAGCGAAGAAGAAGAAAATTGGATGTCCAAAAGTTTAGTGTATCAACTTTTGGTTAATCCTCCTTATATTTTCAGTATACTTTTATAGCACTCTTATCCGTTTTAGAAAATGGACCTCTAGTCTTCTGCATGGCCGAGAAGAAAGGACATTTGCCCTGATGATATAAAGTACAGGGAGGGATCTTAAGCAGACTTTACGTGCTAGCTTCACTCCCATTCGTAGAGTTCCCAAGGCTATCTAGTTTGATGCCTTTGGGGAGTATGGCAGTGTAAACTTGATAACCCTCAGTTTCCTTCTACGTTTCTTCACTGCTGTTTCATTTAACTTCCTTGGGTCTGTTGAGTTCCTTGGGTCCATTCTTTTTATAGTGTCCAAAGTTTTGCCACCATTGTTTCCTTTTCTGGAATTTTTGTCCTTGAGAATAGTTTTAGTGGCATTCAGAACAAATCAGAAGTTTATCTAAGTATACAGTTCCTTTTTCTTTTGCCTGAATGTATGACACATGTTTTGAATTGCTGCTTTTTCTTATTTTGGTCTCTTAATTAAAACTATTGCATTATATAATTTTCTAGTGAGACATTCAGTTATCAGAATAGAGAATTTTAAGAGGTATATAAAAGGATTTTCCACATTGTTACATATAATGTTCATTTTGAAGTATGTAAAGGAAATAATGACAATTGTATATTATATGTAATATATGAAAATAGTGTAATTTGATTCTTCACATTTTATAGAGTTCACTTGATACTTCAGTTTTTATCACTTATCAAAGGCCCATGTACTTTATGAGAGACTAAGTTCTTTACCTTCAGTGACTGAATTTGAGTTAGTCTAAGCTAATTATCGTTATTTCATTCCTTTTGATTGATTTAATAAGGACTGGCCAATGACACTTGAAATTTATTTGGGAGATTTTTCTTATTTTTATGATACATAAGAAAGAGACAATCTTTCTCCTTTGGACCTTAGATAAAATGATACTTACAACTATTGCAGCTATCTTGGGCCATTAAAGGACAAAAGTCATCACGCTGAGGATGGCGTGGAGAAACCACCTATGCCAGTGATGATGATGTTGAGTCATAAATTAACTAACCCAAGAACACTGCTCTAGTTCTGGTACTTTTTATGTGAGATGATAATTCTAATTGTCTTTTAAAATGATCAAACTAACCATTATTCTTAGTGAGTTAGAAAAAATAATCCTAAGTAAGTAAACATTCTAAAGTTCAAATTACATAATGTTGAAACTGCAGGTTTCTGAGAAGTTAGTAGGTTTTTCCCCACCCACTAAAACAAGCCAAATTGGGAATTTATATTGTATTCTTTCATTATTACTATTTTTGATCATAGCTTGTGTGACTCTGACATTTTAGTTGTTTGGTAAAACTGGTAATTTTATTCTTTTGTTTTGGTGTGATTCAGGTTGACATGACATTTTAATAAATCTGGCTCCTAGGACTGATTAAAGGAACAACTTATTTGTTGAAATACGTACATTTTTCTTCATGAAATTAAAAAAAAAATTTGTGATTTGCCTTGCTAAAGCTTTGGGATTCTATGTTTTTGATACTGGTGTTACATTTTCAATTAATATTTAAACGTAGAGGTGACAGTCTAAAGGATTGTTTTGTTAGTGACTTATCCTTAAAAGCAAGTGGCATTTGGTTTTATTTTACATTAGAATTTAATCCTACATGTTTTTTGTTAAAGTAATGTTACCAAAAATCTCTTATTGAACTATTTGTGGTGAGCTTTTTAAGGATGTTTAAGATTTCACATGCAGTTTAACTGATCACAGATGACGTTGTAAATTAATACCTCATGAGTGTATTTGACTGCAGGGCATTGTTTGTGAATCAAAACTCCTTTGTTCCTGTAAACTGTGAAAGAGGTTTAGGCATATGGATTAAAATTGCATGGTGATATCAATGTACTTATGAAAAGACACTGTAGTTGGATCATTTAAAATGTACTAAAATATTATGAATAGCCATAAATTGTAATAAGTACCTTAAGCTTTTAAGGGTCGTAAGATTTAGTTTTATTCCTTTGTTGGATTTTACCACCTTAATAATAAATTGCTTTGTTGTTTTTAAAGCTGTGCTATGTGCTAAGTCACTTCAGTCATGTCTGACTCTGTGACCCCATGGACTGTGGCCTGGCAGGCTCCTCCATGAGGGTTCTCCAGGCAAGAATACTGGAGTGGTTTGCCGTTTCCTCCTCCAGGGGATCTTCCCGACTCAGGAATCAAACCTGGGTCTCTATGTCTCGTGCATTGGCAGGCGGGTTCTATACCACTAGTGCCACCTAGAAGCCCCTTTTAAAGCTGTACAGAGTGATAAGAATAACCTTTGATACAGTATGGAGGTAAGAACAGCTGAAGTTTCTTAGAAAACATGTATTTTTACAAGTGTTCACAACTTTATCAAATAAACATGGCAAGTTTTTTCTTCTTTTCATTTAAGCCATAGTCTTAATAAAACCTGTAGAATGAATAATTATTCATTGATATTTTCTAGTATAAGATTATTAAGTAAACATTTTTAGTGTAAAGTCAATTTTTTTTTTGCTCTATTTTTGTTTTACAATATATGTTAGCCACCTGATGTAGAATGAACTTTTCTGGTTGTGACACTGTCAAGTATCTATTGAAAAAAAGCAGAAAATAAGGACTTCTTCTGGAAGGCAGTGATAGGTTAGAGGAAGCAGGAAGAAGCTTTATTTAACATTTTAAGTGAATAACACAAGCACTACTAGATCTTACTAGAAAAGATGGTTGGGAAGCTTTTGGGGTTCTGATCTGCATCACCTTTTTAGACTCCTTCATTCTTTGGAAACGTTGGTATCTGTTTTACAAATATTCTCTTTCTTACTGTCTTCTTAGTTCTCATGTGTGTGAGTAGCAGTCATCACACTTCATTAAACTCCTCTGTTACACCTACCTTTATGTTCATTTCACTTGAGCAACCCTCTTTTCACATTCTGAACGTGCTCCATCCCCAGAACTGTTTTAACAAAATAATCTGTGTCTTCCTTTTTAGCTTCTTCATATTTTCACCTTATTCTCTTGATCTAGCCCGAGTGGCAGTGACAGTTATTTCAACTACCTCTTATCATTGTCTTCAACTTTCTGTTCCCTTTGACCAAGCCAATATCTAAACGTTGGTTAATTTAATTTTATGCCTTGTTTTTTGATTTTTTTAAAAATCACAATTAACTTATTTTGTCATACTATACATTTTCAGCCATCTTTGATCCTACTGCTTAAGCCTTCATAAGCAAGTTATTCACTAGTTGTTAGCAAGTTGTTGTTCAACACTAGCAAACTGTTCTTAGTACCATCTGAAATGGATCTAAAATTTCTCCTTCTTTGCTCCTTTCATGTTTATTGCCCATATTGTCTCTTGGGTTAAGTACTGTAGCCCTGTCATCTCTGGTTTTATTTCTGCAGTGGTTCTTGCTTTCTACTTTTTCTCTCTCAGCAATATATGAGGGATTAGATATTCATCTAACCCTTTCCCCTAAATTACAAGTCACCTGTCAGTTGTTGTTTTGTTGTTTAGTTGCTAAGTTATGCCCGACTCTTTGGGACCCTATGGACTGTGGCCCACCAGGCTCCTCTGTCCATGAGATTTCCCAGGCAAGAGTACTGGAGTGGGCTGCCATTTCCTTCTTCAGGGGATCTTCCTGACCCAGGAATTTCCTGCATTGGCAGGGGAGATTCTTTGTGGCAGAGCCACCAAGGAGGCCGTCCCTTGAGTAGAATTCTCATTTGAGGTGCCAAATCCTCTATGTCTCAGTAGCATGTGTATTCGATCTTGAAAATACCGTAACAATGATTCTCTTCTGAGGTCCTAAAGTGTCTATTGCAGGAATTCCTTAATTCCATTATCTGTAGTGCTGCAGGAACTGTCTTTTGAAACATGGATTTGTTTATTTGTTTGGTTGGTTGGTTGGTTTGGTTTTTTTGGAGCTGCACTATGGCTTGTGGAGTCTTAGTTCCCCAACCAGGGATTGCACCCAGACTCCAGCAGTGAAAGTTCTGAGTCCTAACCTCTGGACTGCCAGGGAACTCCCTGAAACATGGATTTAATTCACTTTACAAATGTACAGTCACTGTGGTTTTTTTTTGGCCATACAATACTAGTTGCTGGAGTAAGGCTAAGGTGCTTGCCTTTGAAAGAAATATTAATGTCACAGTACATCTATCATTTAGGGAAACTTTTACTAAGTACCAGCTACTTCTTGAACTTGTCTTTCTAATAGTCCCTCAGTGTAGATATTGTTAGTCACTCTGTAGATGAGCAAACTTGAGACCCAGTGAATTCTGAGTAATAAACAAGTGATAAATGTTATGATAAATACTTGAAAAGTTACCTCTGAGAGCTTTGAGGTGGGATAGCTAGTTTAAAAGGATTAGAAGATTAACGATTAAGACTGACTGCAGTAGAGATGATGATGTTAGTATGAAGTTAGACAGAGAAACTGATAAATAGGAAGGTATGTGTGTGTGGCATAGTTGTATTGTGAACAGCCTTTGCAAAAAACATGCAGAGACTTGAGAAAGCATTTTATGGACACACCACAGTATGATTGAAACACAGGACATGAGTGAGGGACCTGGAGTGAGTTAGCAGATAAAAGATGTTAAATGCAACCTGGTTTATATGTGTTTAAATACCCAGCTAAAACGTTTAGATTTATTTTTAGTAGGTGATGGGAATAATTTTAAATAGGAGAGTTAATTGATTAAGCAATGTGAGAATGGATTGAAGGAAGGCCTTTCTGCAGTCGTAAAGACATGTCAGACTGTTGGAATATCCTAAATACTAAATAAGGAGGCCCTATATGTCCCAGTGAGATTGAAGGGAATAGAGGTGGGATTTAAAGCCTGTTTGGAAACTGAAATCAACAGATTTCATGTAAACACTGAGAGGAGTGATTTCTCAGGTTGTATTCAGTGTGGGAGAGCGGTTGTGTCAGTCTGAGATAAAGCATGTTAATAATATATAGTAAGTAATGTAGACATGCTTAAGGCATTAATAGGCTCTGAATAAATATTTGTGTAAGCTGCTTCCTAAATAGCCTTCTAGTTTTTGTATTGGAGTGCGTTCTTTAAACATCTGAACAACTGTGACCATTGAGACCCTTTCATTTATTGAGCCTTAACTAAATATCTAGGGCCCAGGGATACTGTGGTTCCTGTGGGCTGTGGAGGCTACAATAGAAGTTCTGGGATTGTTCATCTAGTTGAATTGCTTGAATTTAAACAGCTTATGAACTTCAGTTTTCATTTTCTCCAACACTGAAAACAGACTTTTTACTAGTGATCATATAAATCAATATTGTGGTTAAAAAAAACAGTGACCGTAATATATAGAAGCAAACTTTTAAAACTTCACTATAAAGACATTTACCTGAAGGTCTCGTTGTTGTTGTGGTTTTTTTTTAACCAAAATTTATACATTATTAAAATACAGTGAAGATGAGCTGTATTAACATCTATCTCCTTAAATACATTTAGAATGGAACCTTGATAACTAGTGTAGTAGAAAGTAGGATCTAAAATGGGCAACAGTGTTACTTCACTTTTCTTTATTAATATTCATAGAAGTTAGTTGGCCTTAAACTGTTTAAGAGATTATTTATATGAAAAGCAAGTAATGTTTTATAAGCATCACAAGTGACGAGGGGGAGGGTGAATACTTTGAAAATTATGTCAATACGTAGAAAATGAAAATATCAGAATGAACCAGTTTACACTTCGTTGTTGAATTGAGTCCTAACGTAGTGGATTAATTTCTGGATTACACTTTATTACAACTCAAACATACTTCTCACATGTATATACATAGATACACACTCATTCTCCCTGTCTCTCAATACATGTACATTCACTGAAGTCTTAAAGCTACTTTTTTTATGACACTGCTTGGAGCAGTCAGTGGCAACTCACTCCAGTATTCTTGCCTGGAAAATCCCATGGATGGAGGAGCGTGGTAGACTCAGTCCATGGAGTCGCTAGGAGTCAGACTCGACTGAGGCTCAGTCCGTGGGGTCGCTAGGAGTTAGACACGACTGAGCGACTTCACTTTCACTTTTCATTTTCATGCACTGGAGAAGGAAGTGGCAACCCACTCCAGTGTTCTTGCCTGGAGAATCCCAGGGACGGTGGAGCCCGGTGGGCTGCCGTCTATGGGGTTGCACAGAGTTGGACACGACTGAAGCGACGTAGCAGCAGCAGCAGCTTTACACATAGTAGGCATTTGATAAATACTTGTTGAATTGAACTAAATAAACACTATTTGTGAAAGCTTTGTGAAAATTAAGTCCAAGTAAAGATGTCTATTGAACCATGTTAAAAGTTAAAATTATGTAAAACATACTCTTAAACAGTAATTGTTCTTTCTGATTGTTAAGAATTTGGAAAATACATAAAAATACAACAAAAATATAAAGATCATCAGTAATTCCACCATGAATAGAGTACTTTTGTTACCATTTTGTATTTTCTTTCAACTAATTTTTCTGTGAAAATGGCACTATGAACTTTCTAGTTAAAAAATAAATCATGGGGATGATATTTACAGTAGGGGGAACATAGCCAATAATAATATAATATGTAACATAGCTGATGTAACATAAGCTACTGCTAAGATAGTAATCATTTTGCAATATATATGTGGATCAAATCAATACATTGTACACCTGGGACTTACATACTGTTACATGTTGATTATATCTCAGTAAAACTGAGGAGAAATCTTTTAGAACTTCAGTATAGGCAATGGCACCCCACTCTAGTACTCTTGCCTAGAAAATCCCATGGACGGAGGAGCCTGGTAGGCTGCGGTCCATGGGGTCGCTGAGGGTCGGACCCGTCTGAGCGACTTCACTTTCACTTTTCACTTTCATGCCTTGGAGAAGGAAATGGCAACCTACTCCAGTGTTCTTGCCTAGAGAATCCCAGAGATGGCGGAGCCTGGTGGGCTGCCATCCATCTATGGCGTTGCACAGAGTCGGACACAACTGAAGCAACTTAGCATTAACACATAGCTGATATATAATATAGTCATAATATAAAAGACGGTAACTAAACTTACTGAAGTGATGATTTTTAATGAATAGAAATGTTGAATCACTGTGTAGTGTATCAGGAATTAATGTAGTATTATAGGTCACTTGTACTGTAAAAAAACAAATGAACAAACACAAAAAGAGATCAGATTTATTGCCGGTGGGTGTAGGAGGAGGATGTTGGGGAGGGGGAATTGGATGAAAATACCCAAAAAGTATAAACTTCTAGTAAGATAAATAAGTACTAAGGATATAATGTATAATACGATTAATATAATTAATACTGCTGTATGTTGCATGTGGAAGTTATTAAGAGAGTATATCCTAAGAGTTTTCATCACAAGGAAAAATATATTTCTAATTTGTATCTGTATGAGAAGATAGTTACTTATTGTGATAATCGTTTCATGATGTATGTATGTCAATTCCTTATGCTATACACCTTAAATTTATACAGTGCTGTTTGTCATTTGTATCTCAGTAAAGCTGGGAGGAAAAAAATGGTACTACAGTTTTGAAAGAGATGAGAACTTAAGGGAAGTTACTGTCTACTTACTTTCTTACACTGGTGCTTTTCGAACAAGTTGACTCTGAAGTTTTCTGCTGTAGTGAATTTTATTTCGATGCTTAAAAAAACCAACTCTCCCCTTCACCTAAAATAAAGGAAATAAAGTTCTCCTTCCTGGAAAAAGGAGAGAAGATGGAATATATGTATGTCATCATACATGTGAAAATTGATGCATTTCTGTAAATATATGGGCAGTTAGTAGTATACTTTTTCTTAATACTTCTACACTCAATTAGGGTTCTTGGCTCCACGTGACAGGAAACTTAACTAGCACTAGCGTAGTCTGGAAAAGGAACTTAGCAACTTAAGTCGCTAAAACTGCATCACACAAAAGTATATGGGTACAAGTTGGGCCTTAGAAATGACTAAATTTACAGACTCAAAAGCTGTCACATTTTTCTTTCTTCAGTTTTCTCTGTCTCTGAGAGTTATCTTCAAGATTTTGCTTCAGTTTGTCAGACTTCTCTTTTCTTACTTTGACCTGTGTGTTATGGTCGTCTGCTAGCTTTCCTTCTTGTTTGAAAAGTTATCAGTACTGTTGATTAACTAGTAATTGCAGATACTGTTTTTACATTTTTATTTTATTTTATATGCAAAATAAATATCCAGAAAAATAATTTGGTTTCATAGTTTTGTAAGATTTATGGTGTATTTCATTATTTGTCCTCAGAAGAGTAATTTCAAATGAAATAACCATGACTGGAATCTCATTTGTTTAATAGCTGAAAAAGCCTTTGAATTTACACTAGAGACCTGCTGATAAATTTTAGTATTTGTGGCATTAATATTCATATTCTGAGGTGTTAAAAGTGCTTTTATGAAAGAGATTAACTGTTTTACTTAAAGAATGTCTTTTTCTTTCTTTCTTTTTTTTGGGTAATTTGCAGTGTTTTCTCCATTTTTGCTGAATGCTTTTTAAAAAAGACACTTTACATTGTTTCAGGTTTTTCTTCTTGCTGATCAACTAATGTGCTAAATTTGTTTTGTTAAGGTGACCCTTTAAGATTGCTCTTACAGACTAAGGAGAGGCACTGAATTTTCCAGTGTTGAAGAGGTTATATTTAGCTGTTGGTATTCCAAGTTGGAACACTTCATTCTACTTTGCCTTTAGTTAATGAGTCATCTGGAGAAAATGGGCAGCCTCTTGCTTTTAGGAAGAGTCTGTAGCAAATAATAATAATGAATTAAACGCTGTGGGAGATTTTCTGCCAAATTACAAACTTAAAATGGAAAATGTTTTGTAATACATTTTATTGTCCATATGTAAGATATAAGCTAAAGAATATAGAAGCATTTTGCTCATTATTATCTTTAGCTGATAAAAATAAAAAATAATCCTGATGTTCCATATAACAGAAAGAAAGTTTTTTTTTTTCTTTTCCTTTTTACCAAAGCATTATATAGATTATTATCAGTTACAGGCATGTGGGAAGCCAGATTAGCTCTGAAATTCTTTGATATACAGGATATATTACAGTAGTCAAACTTGAGTAATTGTTAGTAATTGAGGAAACTACTGTGATTATTGATGTACTGTTATTTTTTTTTGGTCTTCTTATATCTGCTTAGTTTTTTCCACATTAAAAATTTGTGGTAAAATGTATATAATATAAAATTTGCCATCTTAGCCATTTTTTTTTTTCATCTTAGCCATTTTTAAGTGTACAGTGGTATTGAATATAGTTGTTCAGTCATTAACACCATCCATTTCATTTCATCTTATAAAATTGAGTCTCTGTGCCCATTAAACAGTAACTCCTGTTTTTCCCTTTCCCTAGCCTCAGGCAACTACCATTCTCCTTTTTGACTCTATGGTTTTGATTACCTCTAAGTACCTCATTGAAATGGAATTATATAGTATATATTGTTTTATGACTGGCTTCTTTCTTGTTCTTAAGATTTAATTACATTGTAGTATATATCAGAATGATAGACCATTATGCTTATATTTCACATTTTGCTTATGCATTATCTATTGATGGACACTTGAATTACTTCGACATTTTAGCTGTTATAAATAATGCTGCTATGAAAATGGATGTGCAAATATCTTTTGATATCAGTTGTTTTGGTCATAAAGACAGAACAAAAGTACATACCCAGAAGTAGAATTGATGAATCATATTGTAATTCTGCTTTTATTTTTTTGTGGAATCCTATACTGTTTTCCACAGTGTCTGTACCATTTTACATTCCCACCAACAAGTGTACAAGGGCTCCAGCTTCTCCCTATTCTGGTCAAACAGTTATTCTTTTCTTTCTTTTTTTTTTTTGATGGTAGCTTTCTTAATAATAATAATACTACTATTTCCTAATATTAAGTTTGAGGTAGTATAATTCTGATTTGCATTTATCTAATGATAGTGATGTTGAACATCTTTTTCTTGTGCCCCCTTTTTTTTTTTTTGAGAAGCATTTATTCAGGTCCTTTGCCCATTTTTGAATCATACTGTTTGGTTTTCCTTGGAGTTATGTGTAAATTCTAGATCTTGATCCTTTATCAGATATATGAGTTGCAAATATTTCTTCCCATTTTGTGGGTTGTCTTTTTCTTCTGTTGATATTTTCTTTTGATGCACAAAAGTTTTCACTTTCATGAAGTCTACTTTTTGTTGTTGTTGCCTGCTCTTTCAGTGTCATATCCACTGAAGTCATTGCCTAATCCACTATCATGAAACTTTTGCCCTGTGTTTTCTTCTAAGAGTTCTCAGTTTTAGTTCTTAAATTTAGGTCTTTGATCAATTTTGAGTTAATTACATATATAGAGAGACTTAGATGAATGTCCAGCTTCATTGTGTTGCATGTAGATATCCAGTTTTCCTAGCACAATTGGTTGAAAAGACTGTTCTTTTGTTCATTAAATGATGTAGGCATCCTTGTCAAAAATCATTTGACCATATATGCAAGAATTCATTTCCGGACTGTTTATTGTATTCCATTGGTCTATATTTCTGTCTTGAAGCCAGTTCACACTATTTGATTATTGTAGCTTTGTAGGAAGTTTGGAAATCAGGAACTATGAGTCCTTTATCTTTGTTCTCTTCAAGACTGTTTTGGCTGTTTGGTTTCACTTAAGATCCCACTTGAATTTTTAAGGTATATTTCCTTATTTCTGAAAAAAAGGTCATTAGGATTTTTGATAATGTGCTAAATTTTTATAGTTTACTTTGTTACCTCATATTTGGTTTAGTATGACAGCTTTGCAATATTAGAAACTCCTTGAGAGGGTAGCAAATGATATGGAAGATACCGATTCTAATTTTGGTTACCTTTATGTTATACATGTCACGATATTTACATACTTTAATTTTCTCATCTGTGGAATATTTTGTTTCTCATGACTTTTCTTGCAGGAGTGAAAGGAGATAGCATGGGATAAAGAAGAGCTTTCCTTTTGGTTCTGCCTTAGTAAAGCCTGCATTTTGGTTTTTATATGTACAACCCTGTACATGGCAGTCAAGCTATAAGACAGTTTCTGTCTGAAAAGAAACTGGAAAAATGGCAACTGCTGTAAAGTCTCTATACTTTTCTGTGGATCTCATGGATCATTTCTTTGCAGTGAAGTAGAATGTCTTGTGGCATAGCTCATATCCTAAACTAAACATATCCAAAATTGAACTCTTAATCTTTCTCCAAAACCTGTTCCACCTATAACCTTCTTTTTTTTAACCCTATGAGAACTTTATCCTGGTTTTTTGGGCTGCATTATTCTTGATTCTTCTCTTTTTCTGAGGGCACGTATCCAATCCTTTGCAAATCTTACTGGACCACTGTGAAATACATCCTGAGTCTAGTCACTTTTTAACCGTTGATACCACAATTGTCATATGTCCCTTGCTTTATGCCACCATCATTCTTTGCCTTGGTTATTGCAGTAGCCTCTATCAGTCTTAGTTTTTATACTGTTCTCACCTTCATTATATTCTTAGCAGGGCAGACGAGTTGAATTTTTAAAAACGTTTAAGTCAGATCATGATGCTCGGATAAAAAGTAAGGTATAGAAATCAAAAGGATAGGAAACTATAGTTTGTAGGTGAAATGACTCTGTTTTTGTAAAACTCAAAAAATAACCAACAAACAAATATTTAGAAACATTTAATACATTTACTTGGTAGGAATTTACTTAGTGGAGGTGATGGAATTTCAGTTGAGCTATTTGAAATCCTAAAAGATGATGCTGTGAAGGTGCTACACTCAATATGCCAGCAAATTTGAAAAACTCAGCAGTGGTCACAGGATTGGAAAAGGTCAGTTTTCATTCCAATCCCAAAGAAAGGCAATGCCAAAGAATGCTCAAACTACACACTCATCTCACACTCTAGTAAAGTAATGCTGAAAATTCTCCAAGCCAGGCTTCAGCAATACATGAACCGTGAATTTCCAGATGTTCAGACTGGTTTTAGAAAAGGCAGAGGAACCAGAGATCAAATTGCCAACATCCACTGGATCATTGAAAAAGCAAGAGTTCCAGAAAAACATCTATTTCTGCTTTATTGCCTATGCCAAAGCCTTTGACTGTGTGGATCTCAAAAAACAGTGGAAAATTCTTCAAGAGATGGGAATACCACAGTACCTGACCTGCCTCCTGAGAAATCTGTATGCAGGTCAGGAAGCAACAGTTAGAACTGGACATGGAACAACAGACTGGTTCCAAATAGGAAAAGGAGTATGTCAAGGCTGTGTATTGTCACTCTGCTTATTTAACTTCTATACAGAGTACATCATGAGACTCGCTGGATTGGATGAAGCCCAAGCTGGAATCAAGATTGCCAGGAGAAATATGAGTAGCTTCAGATATGCAGATGATGCCACCCTTATGGCAGAAAGCAAAGAAGAACTGAAGAGCCTCTTGATCAAATTGAAGGAGGAGAGTTGTTGGCTTAAAGCTCAGCATTCAGAAAATGAAGATCATGGCATCCGGTCTCATCACTTCATGGCAAATAGATGGGGAAGCAGCGGAAGCAGTGACAGATTTTGGGGGGGCTCCAAAAATCATTGCAGATGGTGACTGCAGCCATTAAGTTAAAAGATGCTTCCTCCTTGGAAGAAAAGTTATGACCAATCTAGACAGCATACTAAAAAGCAGAGACATTACTTTGCCAACAAAGATCCATCTAGTCGAGGCTGTGGTTTTCCAGTAGTCATGTATGGATATGAGAGTTGGACTGTGAAGAAGGCTGAGTGCCGAAGAATTGATGCTTTTGAACTGTGGTGTTGGGGAAGGCTCTTGAGAGTCCCTTGGACTGCAAGGATATCCAACTGGTCCATCCCAAAGGAAATCAGTCCTGAATATTCATCTGAAGGACTGATGTTGAAGCTGAAACTCCCAATACTTTGGCCCCCTGATGTGAAGAGCTGACTCATTTGAAAAGCTCCTGATGGTGGGAAAAATTGAAGGGAGGAGGAGAAGGGGACAACAGAGGATGAGATGGTTGGATGGCATCACTAACTCAATGGACATGAGTTTGAATAAATTCTGGGAGTTGACAATGGACAGGGAAGCGTGGAGTGCTACAGTACATGGGATTGCAAACGGTTGAACATGAGTGAGCAACTGAACGGAACTTGGTAAGAGATTATAAAATTAATACACAGAAACATTTTTTATACTTCTCTCAATACGAAGAACCATAAATGATAAATTGGTATTTTAGTTGCTAAGCTGTCTCTGACTCTTTGTGACCCCACGGACTGTAGCACATCAAGCTCCTCTGTCCACGGGATTATCCTCTCAAGAATACTGGAGTGGTTTGCTATTTCCTCCTCCAGGGGCTCTTCCTGACCCAGGGATCAAATTTGTATCTCCTACTTGGCAGGTAGATTCTTTACCTCTGAGGCACCTGGGAAACTCCAAATGATAAATTAGCAGCAACATAAACAGAATACAACTACATACCAAGAGACTAGCACAAGTGGGGTTTATTCTAAAATGAAAGGATCATTCAGAATTAGGGAATCTTTGAACAGAGTTTACCATGCTTTTTCCCTAGCTGCTTCCCAGAGGTTACTATTACTTGCTCATCAGCTCCAGACCAGCTAAACTGATGAACCCTGCTATCTGGTGGCTGAACCACACCTTGTCAAATGAAGTCTGGTCCTTTACATGTTTTTCCTTCCGTTTGAATACCATATGGGCATT
This sequence comes from Nanger dama, assembly GCA_917880005.1. Lineage (NCBI taxonomy): Eukaryota > Metazoa > Chordata > Mammalia > Artiodactyla > Bovidae > Nanger > Nanger dama. The sequence goes on along the minus strand of CAKJTW010000028.1, from coordinate 15,541,421 downwards.
CTTATATCCTTTAGTTACTCTTTTATCATAGTTAATTCTTTATGTTTAAACTCCCCTGTTTAATCTACTATGGTTTTAGTCTTTTTAGTGAACCAAACTAATGAACCATATTAGTAGATTTTGGAGAAATTTTATCTATTTTTTTCATAGATGCCAAAATGCATTTGCAAAACTCAACGTTTATTCTTTTACTAACTTTTTATGAATTGAAATATAACACACATAGAAAAGTATACAAATCATGTGTCCAGCTAAAGGAATTATCTGAGTAAACATACTTGGTTTAACTGCCATCCAGTTCTAGAAATAGAACTTGGCTAGCAGCCTAGAAGCACTCCTGTCCCAGCTCTTTGTTCCCGAAAAGTATCCACTGTCCTGACTAATAACACAGAGATTAGCTTTGCTGTTTTTGAACTTTAAATAAATGGAATCATACAGTGTGTGGTTTTTTTTTTTCTCATTCCTTTCTGGCTCGCCTTTGTTTGTGTGATTTATCCACATCAATTCTGGTAGTATTGCTTCATTCATTTTCTTTGTCCTATTCCACTGTATAAATCAATCTCAATTTACTTTTGTATTCTACTGTTGGTAAAAACTTGTGTTGTTTCTAGTTTGGCTCTGTTATGAATAATGCTAGTTTGGCTCTGTTATAAATAATGCTAATAAAACATATATCTTTTAGCATTAATGTGCACACGTATCTTTTGGAATTATGTGTAGCATTGGGTCACTGAGTATGCTTGTCTTAATTTTTACTAGATACTGACAAAAAAATTTCCAAAGTTTTGTATTTCCATCAGCAGGACTGAGAATTCTAGTTTTTCCACTGTTATTTTCAGTCTTAAAAACTTTTGTTTTAGCCAGAGGGTTGTATAAGTAGTGGTATTTCATTACTGTTTTAATTGTATTTCCTTGACCATAATCAATAATAAGTTGAGCATTTTCTTATTTGTTTATTTACTGTTTATGTGTGTACTTGTTTGTGAACTGCATGTTTAAGGTCTTTTCCCATTTTTCATTGGGTTTTTAATAATATTTGATTGATTCATAGGAATTTTGTATATGTTTATGTTAATGGCCCTTTTGATTGGCAAATGCCTTCTGTAATTTTGAGACTTGCTTTTTCAGTCTTTAAATGTATCTTTTTGTAAATAAATGTTCTTCATTTTAATGTGGATACTCCCTTTTGGTGCTTTTCTCTTTTTGTGCTCTGTGATTTTGACTACTGTCAGTGTTATTTCATTCTTATATGTTCTGTAGCATTCAGTGATAATGCTGTCTCAACCTGGAGTTTTCTTCGTGTGAATATTCCATTATAAATAGATATAGGACTTCTTGTAGTTTCCTATTTATTCTCATGCCACCTTTGGTAAGATTTGTGTTTATAAGTATTCATACATTTTGTCCAGATAGTTAAATGTGTTGTTTATACAACTCTTGTTCATAATGTCTTCCTGTGATCTCTTAATTTGTATTGTAATCTATAGATTACAAAATGTACCCTTTGCATTTCTGCAAATGGTTTGTTGTTACTTCTAAGGGTTTATCAGTTTTATAAACCTCTTCAAAGAGCCAGCTTTGTCTTTGTTGTTCTCCTACTTGTTTTCTATAACTACTTATTCTACTGTTTGTTGTTTTCTTTAGGTTTAGTTTGCAGGGTTTTTGTTTGTTTTGTATTCTAGAATGGACACTTGACCTTAAGAAACAATTTTTAAAATATATGACAAAATGTTTGCCTAAAGTCAGAAGACAGTTCACGAAATGATCAAAATAATTGCCAATTAAATCAGAGTCCAAGTCCAAGTTCTTTAATATGTTAAGAGCTTCTAGAAGTCAACATGAAAAGAGCAAGTATATATTAATAATGAGCAATGTCTATGACCAGATAAGGGACAGAAAAGTTAATATCAGTGGCACTTAAACATATGAAAGAATGTTCATCCTCTCTCCTAAGAGGAATTCAAAGTAAATGTGTTGTGATAATACTTACATAATTTATTGGCAAGGATATAGCAAATGGGCACTTACATACTATGGTGGGATATAAATTGCCACAACCTTTTAAAAGAACAATTTACATTATTTAGCAAAATTTAAAATGCCCTTTGACTTTTATGTATCCATAAGTATATTTGTTCTCATATTACCTGTAAAAGCAAAGAGAAAAAAAAATCCTGGAAAATATGTTAGTATATGTTTATTCTACAAATTAGGTTGTAGCTATGCAATGTAAAGCTGTGAAACCACTGAAAAGAGGTAGTTTGAAGGTGCTGGTTGTTATGGAACAAACTCTGTGAAAGACTTTTTGCTGAAAAATGTATCTTGTTAAAGAGTTTGAGGGTCAAGTGTGGGTTGTGTGTGCATAGTGAATTTCTGAATTGCCTAGCTGTGTGTCCTGTGTAAGGTAAATGCTAAGTGTTTATGTCTATGGAATTGAATTGACTTCATCTGGTATTTATTTAACACAGGATATTCAGCATTTCTCTTAGTTATATTGTAATTTTTCACTCATATTGTGAATTTATTGAAAATAGATGATATGGACCATGTTACATGCTCTTTATGTGCTCCACGCTGCCTGTCATAATACATTGAATGTTGTACAGACAATATTTTGTGAATGCAAGATATAATTAGTTCACACACAAACATTCATTTCTTTTACAGTTTCCGAACCTGGTCATAGTTGCATATGTGGTAGATGGATAGGACAGTCATTATTTAATTTTCATGTTACAGAAGAGTGAACTGAATTCAAGTGAATAAATGATTTCTCTGAAGCAAGGATTGGTAAAGCCTGTGGACCACACCTGTCCCTTCACCTGTTTTTGTATGATCAATAAGCTAATAATGGTTTTTATATTTTTTAATGACTGAGGGGGAATAATATTATATGACAGGAAGCTTTTATGAAGTTCAAATTTTAGTGTCCATAATTAAAGTTTATTAAAAGATATCATAAACATTTATTTATGTATTGTCTGTGGCTGCCTTCCCACCGCTATGGCTGACTTGAATAGTTGCAGCAGAGATTCAATGTGGCATAAGCGTCATGCATATTGCTGTACCATAACATTTTTTTTTTGTAACTGTTGCATATCTCATTATGACAAAACAAGAAAAGGAGAAAAAAGGGACTTCGAAACACAGTTTTAAGGGAGTGTGGACTGTGAATTATTTTATTAAATTAGATGATAAAACATTGTGTTTATTATGTTCTATTAAAAGAATATGTAATATATGTTGCCCTTACCAGCCTAAGCATTACAGTATTCCAAATGCAGGAAAGCAACTCTCATAAAAATTAGAAATTTTAAAAAATTTTATCATAGCAGATTTTTTTTCCCCACAACTATAAAAAGGTGAAAATGAGCTGGCTCTCAAAGTAAGGTTTAGAGTGGCTCATTTGTTAGCTAGGCAAAGAGAGCCAGTTACCAATGGTGAGCTAATTTAATTAAACTGTGTTTTATTGCAGTAAAGAAATGTGTTCAGAAAAAATAAATTTGTTTAAGTTTATTAGCCTTTTGATGACAATAATTGCGTTAAGAATTGAGGACATTGGTAGCAACATCAGTAGTCAAATTTAAAAAAGGATAATGATTTTGAGTGGTTTTCCTGACTTTTGATGAATCCACAGATGTTTACCGACACTGTTCAGTTGTGTATTCAAAGCGGCAATGCTGAGTTTCAAGTGACTGAAGAATTAATTGGTCTCCCTAAGAAGTGTTTGTAGAACACCTTCAGGCAAGATTATTTTCAATGAAGTTGAGAACGCTATTTCAGTGTAGTCTGAAGTAGAATCTACAGATATGTTACAAGTGATAGTGATAAAAATATATGTGGAGTGGAAAAAAAAGGTAAACTAATTTACAAAGTTTGTGAAAATGTAAAGTTTTTAAAGCCTATGGTTATTCTTTATTTTTATGATTACAGAATTGTGGAAAACATTTGTAACTGCCATTTATTATTGAGCTAGAAATATAAATAGTGAACAAAATCTGATCTCATGAAGAAATGGTTCTAGTTTTTGTCAGAAGTTTGAGCTGTTTGACATAACCTAGCACCCATAAATTTGATCATTTCAATTTTTTGAGCTTGCAGTCAAGATTTAAAGTTTTCTAGACAGGAACACACTCCTTTTACTACTCTTGGAATATTGAACGGCTTGAACATTACCTTTTGCTTCAATCTTCTTATTGCTTCTTACTGATTTAATTGATAATGTTTCTAATTATGAGGCAAACCAACTCTTATATGTGAAACTTACACCATGGTAATCATTTGACAGCAACTAAGGTCCGTCTAATCAAGGCTATGGTTTTTCCTGTGGTCATGTATGGATGTGAGAGTTGGACTGTGAAGAAGGCTGAGCCCAAAGAATTGATGCTTTTGAACTATGGTGTTGGAGAAGACTCTTGAGAGTCCCTTGGACTGCAAGGAGATCCAGCCAGTCCATTGTGAAGGAGATCAGCCCTGGGATTTCTTTGGAGGGAATGATGCTGAAGCTGAAACTCCAGTTCTTTGGCCACCTCATGAGAAGAGTTGACTCATTGGAAAGGACTCTGATGCAGGGAAGGATTGGGGGCAGGAGGAGAAGGGGATGACAGAGGATGAGATGGCTGGATGGCATCACTGACTCGATGGACGCGAGTCTGAGTGAGCTCTGGGAGTTGGTGATGAACAGGGAGGCCTGGCGTGCTGCGATTCATGGGGTCGCAAAGAGTCGGACACGACTGAGCGACTGAATGACTGAGCTGAACTGAACTGAAGGCACCTTGACCTGGAGAAGAGAATGGCAACCCAGTCTAGTCTTTTTGCCTGGAGAATCCTATGGACAGAGGAGCCTGGCAGGCTGTAGTCCACAAGAGTCAGACATGACTGACCAACTAACACATACACACCACACACACACACACACACACACACACACACACACATACACACACACACACAGACACACGCACACGGCAGCTTGAATCACAAGTAATGTCAGTTTGCTTTATATATGTCATTTTGTCAGAAGGTAAAGCAAGGAGTGATCTCTCCATTCACACAGACAGCAGGCATATTTTCCTGGAACTGTAGTTCCAACAGTATTTTTCAGACCTTGATGGAGGTGCAGAGAAGTTTCCTTATTTCAAAATCTTATAACAGTGCAATTGAGGAGCCTCTACCTAACCTTAAGTTAGAAGTGATTGATCTATAGTGACATACTAAAAGGCAAATATCAAGAGACTTTTGTAATAGACTTCTATAAATGCCTTATAAGTGATGAATATACTCAATTAAAATCATATGCTTGTGGATTGATATCGGTATTTGGCAGTATATCTGTGTGAAAAGACATTTTCAAAGTTGAAATATGTAAAATCTCATTATAGATCAGTGTTAGCAGATGAACATTTGCAATCATTTTTGATGATGGTGAACAGTAATTTTGAACACCCATTAAATGAAATGTTATTCCCCCCAAAAGAATTATGTTCTACTGCTAATAGTAGACTTGAATTGCCGAAAGTTTTTGGAAATTTGTTCTCTCTCTTATTTTATAACTACCTCAGTAATACTGTTATTATGTGTTTTTCTCTTTACAGAAAAAGTTTTCTGAAGCCATTCTCTTCCTGAAGGAAAAATATATTTCTAGTTAGAAACCAGTTATGCATTGATTGTCCTTTATTCTCATTTTAGAGTTCTTGCCTTTAGAAAATACCAAAAATGTTCAAATTTGGGACAGTTTATTGCCTATTAATATAAATGTTGAACATGAAATTCACCTGTAGATTATGTCAGCAGAGGATGTCCTATAGAGTATCTTGCAGCAAACACCCTTCTCCTGTAGTTGCTGTCTAATTTTAAAATTCAAAGCTTTGCCTTCTTTACCTTTTATTGTTTGTTTTGCTTCCAAATGACTGATGATGGGTCTTCAAAATTTTTACTTCTGAAGTTTAGTATGTACTGAAAAGGATTTTTATTCCATGTTGTACTGAGTCCAGTGTTTTATTTTATCGTTGCTTTATTTTATTTATCTATTTTTGGCAGTTGACTTAAAGAACAATATGAATACTTTCAAGTTAATAAGCTTCATGGACAATTTAATTTTAAATTCTGTGAGAAATACATATTTTAGGATCCCATATAAAATGCCTTGATGCATTCTATAATATATATTTTGGTAAATAATTGTTTATGAAACAGGCTTTTACATTAACAGCTTAACTTCATGCAAAAGAAAAATGTACCTTCAGGATTTTAATAGAAATTAACCCGTTTATTCCTTACAGTAATCTTCTGAGAGTTTATTGTTATCTCATGAGAGTTTCCATCTTTGACCAAAGGAAATATTTGTTATCTGAACCCTTCACCCAATATATTTGTTAGCAGTTACAAAGGATTATGGATAGCTACTTTCTGGTCGCTGATTGCTCTGAAATCAATATATTCTCATGTAAATAAGTCCTATATATTTTATAATTGATCACTAGTATTTGTTTTTAAAGTTTTCTTTTATGGAGCATTTTTATCTCTTGGTACTTTGCTTCCAAATTATAGTTTCTTTTTCTTTTCTCTCTCTCTCCTTTTTTAAAGTCTGTTTATATTCAATGGGATTAAAAACACACTTCCACTGTTAGAGCAGATTTATCATCTCCCCTTCAGGCTGTTTTTTAACATGGAGCTCTTAAAATGAATATCTTAAGATATACCCCAGATGTTTTAAACTTCAGCAAACTTGTGGTTTTCTTTATTGGAATCTCTGTTTGTAGTACTCAGAAGATGAAAGAAAACATCTCCTCAGTCTCCAAACACTTTTCATACTGGTTTTAACGTCTTGTGCTGCAAGGGCATGCATAAGATAAAATTTCTATTACTGATAAATTTTTAGAATCCTTCCTTTAAAATGTAATTATCAAACTGGGAATTGCATTAACAATCAAGTAAAAAATAATATTGTCTGTTCTATGTGCTTTTCAATCAACACTGTTATGTGGTTGCTTTTTGTTTTTATAGCTGTAGCATTTAAGAGAGCTTGAGGATGTTTCAAGTGTTTATTCAAAATGTTGGGAAGTTTGAATTTAAATTTTTTTTTAATGATGTCAATTATTTAGTTCTTTTTTCTTCTTTCTAGAGGATAGCCAAATTGCATAATCTGTACAGAATCAACAACGAAAGTGTTTCTCCAGTTATAAAAATAGTTGGTAACATTTACTGAGTGCTTACTGTATTCAAGGCAGTGGCATATTGTTCACATCACGACAAAATAGCGATGATTTGTACTAATTGAAAGATAACAAGGGGTTAATAAATGAGTATAGTAGTGTACTACATACAAGCACACACACTTTTGTCATCTTAAACATGTTGTAAAGGAAGCAGGTAGGAGCACCTTATCTGATCTCTACTGTTTATAAATAATCAAATTTTTTTCCTACCAGGTGACATCATATCTAAATATTAACCTAAAGTTTATGTCTTATGCTTAAATTTCTCTCGTAGCAATGTTCTGAATTCTCATTTGTTTTAGTTCTTTTGATTTAATTTTCCGCCTCACATCTAGGAGGTATCTGTGACATAGGCAAAATTGCCATCAATGTCAAATTTTTTCTAAAAATTTCAAGAAAAGCTTAATTTTGTTAAAATGTGTACAAATTCGCAGTCTGTACCTTCTTAAAAATTCAACACCAGCAGCAGCAAAAAGACTCTTAAAAAACCCTTCCATAGCTCATCCATCCGATTATCCCCCTTTTTTTTTTTTTTTCCGTGCATGCATGCGTGTGTGTGTGTGTGTGTGTGTGTGTGTGTGTGTGTGTGTGTATACCCAGTATCTGTCAGGTACTATGTTTAAATACTGTAGAATGCAAAAACAGTCTCTAATACCATGCTTTACGCATGAGGAACTTAATCTTGGAGAATATAAATTACTTGCCCCATCTTAGACAACTAGATGAATATGAAATTAAAGTCAGATCTGTCTATACCAGAGCCTTTGCTTAAGGAATCTATCTTGATCACTTGCTATGTAAAATCATAGTTTGACCATACTGGTATCAAGTCTTTTGTGTTCTTGGTAAGGAATTTCAACTATGTAGATTGATATCTGCCCTCCCCACTTCTTCCTTCCTTTAAAATTTTTTTCCTTTTAAATACTGATATTCCATCTGGTTCCACCCTCTGGGTTCTTCTCATTTGTCTAGATTTCTTTGGATTTTTCAGCTTCTTAAGCCTATAGGAATGTGTCTTTTATCAAATTTGGAAAGTTTTAAGGTGCTATTTCTTCACATTTTTTCCTGCACTGCATTTTTCTCTTCTTCTGATACTCTGATAGCATAAATGCTAGATCTTTTAGTATTATTTCATAGGTATTTGAGTATTTGCTCATTTTTAAAAAATCATTTTTCTCTCTGTTGTTCAGACTGTATTGATTGGTCTTCAAGTATACTGAGTTTTAATTTTCCTGTTGAGTCCATCTAGTGAATTTTAAGTTTTCACTTATTGAAGTTTATTTGATCTTCTTTATATCTTTTATTTCTTTGATGAGTCGTTCCTTTTTTTTCTAGATACTTAAAGAGTTCTAGGAATTTTTGCTTTCTGGAGTTCTCCTTTCTGGTCTCCTAGCCAGAGATCTGGGGCTTTATTTTCCCAGTTCTGCCTCAGACTCAGACTTGTCTTGGGCTAAGTAATAGGAAGATACAGAGAAAATATTCTCAGCTTGAACTTATATTCAAACCTACAGTTATTTGAACAATAAATTCTTAAAGTCACATATATCAAATTGTTCAGTTCTAATTTGTTTACTCTTTTTTAAAATTTTAATCCTCTTAAATTCTCCAGTGTTTCTAGTTTATGCATTCTTTCCTTTAATTTTTGGAAAATATTATAGTTACTATAAAGTCTCTTTTCTCATTTCCAGTATTTGAATCATTTTGAAACTTCTTTATTGTTTTTTTTTTCATTTTTAGTTTTCAGTCAAATTATTTTGCCTCTTTGCATAACTATCAGTTGTTCATTGTTTGCTGTTCACTTTATATAAGAGCTGTTGTCCTTCAGATTGTATATTCTACCAGATTGTTCACCCATTTGTTTATGAGGCTGATGAGAAGTGAAAGGAGAGCTGAGCACCTTAATAAAGTTAAGAATAAAATCTAGGTTAGAGTTGATTTTTGGTTTTAATAGATTTAGTCTACACTGTTTGCCTCTGTTTCTAGAGCTTGACTCTCTAAGATTCTTAATTTAGACCACTGGGGTCTTTGTCTCAGCTGTGGAACAGTCCACCAGAACTTCTCTCAGAGGTTTCTAGCTTAATTCTTTAGCTTTCTGCCCAGTACACATTCAAAATTTGACAAATATCTCAAGTAGGAGACTGACATTTTAAATATATATATATTTTCTAAAATTTGAGTATAGTTAATTTACGACGTTAGGTTCGTTTCACCTATGCAGTGCAGTGATTTATACATATATTCTTTCCCAAATTCTTTCCTCTTATAGGTTATTACAAAATGTTGAATATAGTTCCCTGTGCTATACAGTAGGGCTTTTTGTTAGTTATCTATTATATATGTAATAGTTTATATATGATAATGCCAACCTCCTAATTTATCCCTTCTCCCCTTTTCCTTTTGGTAACCCTAAATTTGTTTTCTGTGTCTGTGAGTCTATTTCTGTTTTGTAAATAAGTTCATTTGTATCTTTTATTTTTTTAGACTTCATATAAAGAATAGCATATGGTATTTGTCCATTTGGCATACTTCACTTAGTATGATAATCTTTAGGTATATCCATGTTACTGCAAATAACCTTATTTCATTCTTTTTCATGGCTGTGTAATATTCCATTGTGTATTATATATAACCTTTTGAATTAACATTTTCTCCAGAACTATGCCCAGGAATGGGATTGTAGTATTGTATGGTAACTCTATTTTGAGTTTTTTCAGAAACGTCCATGCTGTTCTCCATAATGGCTATACCGGTTTACATTAGGAAACTGACATTTTGTTTTAGACCCTAAGTTTCCAATTTTATCACTTTAGTACGACTTAATGAATAAAATTATCCAAGTTTTTTTAATCCCCCTCTCTTCCATCCCCATACCAGTGTTCTGCTACACCCAAAGTTTGAATTTTCACCTTTAAGATAGAACCAGAATAGGCACACATCCTCTCCTGCTTCCCAGTAGAAGAGTGTCTGTCTTTAGTTTTTATTCTCCACTCTTCCTATGGAGTTCATTTCTTGCCTAACATATCTTTAGTTCCTTTGATCTTGGCCTTTGTTTTGTAAGCACTGCCAGACTGGGCAGACTTTCTGGTTTTCAGGTGATTCTGATTAACCTCCTTCGTTTGCATTTCATTTTCAGAATTCAGCAAATATGTTATGGGATAAACCAGCTATATGTTTATGGTTCCTGAATTGTCACATTTTGTCTCTCTAGCCTAAAGCTGGTGAGTACGAATTTGGACAGGTTAGACAAACAGCTGCTGGTTCTGGCCAACTCCTTGAACAGTTCTCACCTCCATAGACATTTATTCATTTGGTGATTGTTACTTCCAAAGATCTCTTGTACCTTTAATGATTTATAATATGTATGACTTTACTAGTTGTCAGTAGAAATGCTATTTATGACTCAGAATCAAAATTTCTATGTGTTATATTTTGATAAGAAATCTGAATGTTGGAGTGTTTCTTGTAAATGACATGTTTTATAGTTGGATAGAGAAAAATGATAAATTTTTTGCTTAAATACTGTCCATATCCATATCTGTTACGTATGTTTATGGAGTGTTTGTATTAAAGACACTAAGGCTCCATTATAAACCATATATTCTGTGATAGAAATAAGAAAGCAGTAATGGAGTGAAAAAGTATAGTTTGTGTTTTGGAACTTTCTGTGTGTGGACATATGGGTGACACTCTTAAGTTTATCAGGTTTGTCTCATTTTGAGAAACACTATATTACAGTATTTCTCTTTCTTATGTATGACTTTTTCTTGTATAGTTTAAAGTAAATGTCAAACAGTTTTACTATTTAAAGAAACTTGTACATTGGTTTAGTGAAGTTTCCTTGTATATTTTTATAAGGAGGGGATACCTAATGTGTATACTGTTTATCTGTATTTAGGAATAATTCATTTTATGTTAATCATCTACACTTATATATAAAGTACTTTTCAAGTTATTTCACGTGCAGACATCTTCATTCATCTTCAGAGTTATAAATGGGAATAATTAAAACTTTTAAACATTTTAGAATTGAATAAAGACTTATCTAAGCAATGCATGCTTAAAACTGCTTTCTTATCAAGGAAAATAAAATTAGAGGTTAGAGAAATACCTTTAAATTATGATCCTCATGAGCTAATAGCTTAACCCTGGTTTTGAATGACTGTTACTTTTTCCATCTTTTAAAAATATGCTTAAATATAAACACATGTGGGAAATGTTCTTTTGGCTTTTATCAAACTGACATTTAAGTGAATTTTTTGAACCTCACTAAACATTTGTGGTAAAAGATTTCAAAGCTTTGAATCTTTCTATTGGCCTATGAATTTTTCCCCACTGTGTTATTCTATTAACATTTGGTCTTAATAAGTATAACCTGTTTAGAATTAGTGATTTTTTTTTCATTTATTATCTGTTTAGATGAGAAGTTTAGGAAAAGAACTTCATCAGAACCCTACTTGGCAGTTATGAATGCTTTCTTAAGGAAGTTAAATAGTTTGAGTTTTACTGTAAAGATTTTGCATGTATCTTATCCTTCATATGTCTTCTTTACGAAGTTTTCGAAATTTTTGATGTTTGGTTTCTATGCTGTGATGTTAGCACAATGTGAGGTCTTCTTTATCTTCTGAGCTCACTCTCTTTTTCCTTCCAAGATTGGGATAAAAGAGACTTTACTTTAGTTGCTGTGAAAGTGGGAAGCAATTGCCCTAAGATAGAACTAGAAATTATAAAGGATGGTTTTGTGGACATTTTCCTGTTGATATTTCTTTTATTTTACTTACAAGAACTTTTTAAGGGGTTTAAGAATGATTGGTCCTAAGTTATAGGGTATAACCGTGAAATTTTCCTCATGATTTCAAGATGCATGCAGAAAATCCTTCTAAAGAGTCATAAAAGAAAAAGAATGATAAGGAAAAAAAAACACAAGAGAGAAGAAATTAAGTTACAGAAATAGCTCCTTAAATGTTAATGTGTAATTTTTCTGTTTTTAGGTTCAAGCTAATAAGGTATTTTATTCTAAATTATCTTATTTTTACTTTATATGATTTTAATGTTTTCTTAATTTTTGGATGGATCTTCTAGTCCTGAGTCTGCCACTTACTAAGAGAAATTAATAAAAATCACTTAACTGGACTTGGAGGAAAGGAATTTCCTTGGTCTTCTTAAAACAAGGCATGTAAATAGAATCACATAACCTGCAATTCAGAATTTCTAGGAGACAGATCATACTAAGAATTTAAATTTCTTATAAATACTGGAAGAAACATCAGGTTCCAATAGAGAGAGCTCTTAACTACTCCTGTATATCTTTACCTCTGGAGAAAAACGTTGGAGGGTGGAGGACCTTAAAGAGCCTATGAAAAGAAGGGAAAGATGTGGAGAACAGAGTTCAAGAGCAGATGCAGTCAATCCTGAAAAGTATATACTTCTCAGATTTAATATTTATAATAAATGTTGAAGAGCATTTTATAACAATAAGTATATCTTTGAAATGGTAGGTCAGTTAATGTTTAAGTCAGAAATGCTAAACAATGCTTTAGCATCCTCAGTCACTAGCCTCGCAATGACATATTCAGACTGAGTATAGGTTTCCAAACTTGTCAGGAATTAATGTTATATAATATGAAAAATATCTAGATTGGTAAATCACTCTTTTCAGGAATGTCAGGAAATAAGTTCATACTTCTAAAGTTTTTCTTTAAAAGTCTCACATTTATGTCTTTGCCATTTGTCTTACCAATTTACATCGCTGGTTGGGTAATTTATTTAGGGTTAAAAAGAGGTTTATTTGAAAGAAATTTCTTAACCTAAAAACTGAGCAAAGATAAGAATTAAAAATGCCCTACATTCTAAAACTTTCTTTGAATCTTAAAAATTTGAACTAGATTCTTGCCTGGAGAATCCCATGAACAGAGGGGCTTGGTGGGCTACAGTCTATGGGGTTGCAAAGAGTTGGACATAACTAAGCAACTAACACACATATTAAGCCTCATATTATAAGGGATAAAAGTTAGTTTATCATTCATATCCTTATGTGTATCACTATCAGTGGAATTAAGAATCTTATGATTGTTTTTTCTAAGGTATAGTATATATACATTGTTTTATTATCATCCTCTGACAAATACTATTCTCCTTAACCTTTACACTCCTGAGTTTTACTTTTGTGTGGTCGTTATTCTTTATTCTTGATTGCTAAATTTTCTGAGTTAGACTCTGCTTGTGTTTATTTCTTAAAACTCATTGAAAACTCATTCAGTGTTTGTTGCTCATTCCAACTTTGTAAAGTGGATACTAGTTGGAAATTTTATGAAATGAACAGTTTTCTATAATAATAAGCAGCAAAATCTAGATACTATCTTCAAGGTAGCACCATATTTCTCTTCCATTAAACTTTTCAGTTACTGACTTCTCCATAGTCTTTTCTGACCATGTTGTAGTTGTTTTTCAGTCACTCAGTTATTTCTGACTCCTTGTGACCCCACGGACTACAGCACGCCAGGCTTCCCTGTCCTTCATGTTCTTCCAGAGCTTTCTCAACCTTATGTCCGTTGAGTCAGTGATGCCATCTAGCCATCTCATCCTCTGTCATTCCCTTCTCCTCCTGCCTTCAATCTTTCCCAGCATCAGGGTCTTTTCTAATGAGTTGGCTCATCGCATCAGGTGGCCAAAGTATTGGACTTTAAGCTTCAACATCAGTTCTTCCAGTGAATATTCAGGACTGATTTTTTTTTTTAGGATTGACTGGTTGGATCACCTTGCAGTCCAAGGGACTTTCAAGAGTCTTATCCAACACCACAGTTCAAAAGCATAAGTTGTTCGATGCTCAGCCTTCTTTATGGTCCAACTGTCACATCCATACGTGACTACTGGAAAAACCATAGCTTTGACTAGAGGGACTTTTATTGGCAAAGTAATGTCTCTGGTTTTTAATATGCTGTCTAGGTTGGTCATAGCTTTTCTTCTCAGGGGCAAGCGTCTTTTAATTTCATGGCTTCAGTCACCCTCTGCAGTGATTTTAGAGCCCAAGAAAATAAAGTATCTCACTGTTTGTATTGTTTCCCCATTTATTTGCCATGAAGTGCTGGGACTGGATGCCATGATCTTCTTTTTTTCAATGTTGAGCTTGGTGCCAACTTTTTCACTCTCCTCTTTCACCTTCCTCAAAAGGCTCTTTAGTTCCTCTTCACTTTCTGCCATAAGGGTGGTGTCATCTGTGTATCTGAGGTTATTGATATTTCTCAGGGCAATCTTGGCAGCTCTGCCAGCCATGTTGTAGTTAATATAGTAATTACTGTTTTTGAAAAGGTGAATCTCTTTGTAGTATACTTTCCTACATTCTTTTCCATTAATACTTGGCTTGACTTCAATGCCAAAAGAGCTTTTATGCTAAAGGATGAATTATGTTTGGTTGACTATGTTTACTTTGGTCATTTAGTCATTGTCCAGCTGTTCCAACATTAGAAGCTCTTTGCTCCTGCTAGTCACATCCGTATGTGACTACTGGAGAAACCATAGCTTTGACTAGATGCTCCTCTAGCATGCTTATGATCATCAGTATTATTTTTATCAGAAGTCTGTGTTATCTTTTAATAGACTTAAAATTTTCATGGCTGATAATTTTCTTATGATAACTTTTCTGTGCATACTACCACTCTGAGGTATGGTTTAATATTAAACCAGGATTAAAAGATTAGTAGTTAGTCACATCTCTGCCTGCCATGTTAGTATTTGAAGTCTTCTCTACTCTATTGTTTTTACTTTCTTCTCAGAAACAAAGCATATATATATATAGATAGCATATTTATGAAGTATTTAATAATATGTGATATGAGAGCTGAGAGTGTTACTTAAAATTTAAGTTCTCCTGTGCATCATCAGCTTAATACTATACACAAGTATTAAAATTCTTTAGCAGTATATGGTATATTGCATTCTTCTTTTTTTATAAGGTTAGTCTTTGAGAAAATCTGAATTATATCCCAGTGACATTAATTTTTATTTAAAATTTTCTTTAATGAAAATACTTTCATATGAAATGGATCAGCTGTTATTTCAATTCTTTTTTTATTGAGGTGTTTGATATACTCACTCCATTCAGACAAAGAAGCTCAAAGAAAGGAAAAAGTAAGAATGTATCTATGAAGTACAGAAATAGACACATCGCTCCCTATAGGAAAAAAAAATTCACATTCTGAAATATATGGAAGTTCTCTATCAAATGTTAAGGTATCATAAACTCTGTTATTTCTAAGTAACCTAGAAATATTTAGGGTTTTTATATAATTGATTATATCCCTATAAAATTTTAATCATGGTTTTGAGGCTTATTAATATCTTAGCTGAACTTTTTTGTTCTTTTATTAAAGATATACAGGCCTTCTTTTCCTGGCATTTTCCACTGAGTGCATTTATAGTTTTGTCATAGACAATGTGGAGCTATCCTATAAAATCAGGAGATTTTATATCAACTAGAAAATTGTGTAGAGAAAATGTCCCCAATCCATGCAAGAGATTAAAGAAAATAAATTTTTCCTCAGTGCAGTTAGTTCCCTAAACAGAAATCTTTCTAGGTTTGATAATCACATACTTAGGAGTTCCCTTTTTTCCACATGACTTTTCTTCTTTCTTGTATTTCCTTTCTTAACACCATCCAACTGGTAATCCAAAGTAGAAGTCTCAGGATTGTTTTTCCTCTGACACATCTTTCACTTCCATTTATCACATGCGTTGTCTTCAACTGCAGAAATGATTCCTTAGCTTGATCACTTCCCTCTAGCGCCGTGGCTCCGCATCTGACTTATGAACTTTTCCAAAGGCTTGCGATGTCCTTCTCTCTCTTTCTCCCTCTCTCCCTGTTCTTTTTTTTTTCCTCAAAAGATGTGATTTTCCCTCTCCACTCTTTTTAAAAATACTTGATTCACTTATCTGGCTGCGCAGTTGTGGTGTGTGGGATCTAGTTCCCTGAGCCAGGGATTGAATCTAGGGCCCCTGCATTGAGAGTGTGGAGTCTTAGTCACTGGATCCTCAGGGAAGTCCCAGTCTGCCTCCCTTTAATCTACCTTGTTCTTGGAGGAGAGCTATTATCATTTAAAAAGAAAATCTACCTCTCACACTATCAGTAAATAGATTTTAATAATTCCTAGTTGCCTACTGAATAGTACTGAAGTGTATTAGTTTGGCAGAGAGAGTTCACTTTCGTCAATTTTTGCTACTTTGATTTTTACCTACATTTTAGTCTGTGTATAACTTATTTCCCTGAATATGTTAGAGTTTTTTTTATCCTTAGCCCTGAATATTTTTTCTCCCATATCTGTTAAATTCCACTTCAGATATTACTCTTTCCTTGCCTCTTTCATTCAGAGCCACTCACTTCTCTGCTCTGTGTTTTGATTTGTATATAGTTCTATTTGTATTGCTGTCTGGAAAAACTGCTGTTTTCTTCCATTATAAGATGAAGTAGATTTTTAAATGTTTTTATTACAAACAGTTTCTATGCATATTACACAATCAAAAAAGGTATATAAGATCTGTAATTGCTTCTACTTTGGAGTAAACCACTCTTAACACCTTGGTTGTAACTTCCCAGGTCCTTTTTAGTACATATGTATATTGGGTAATTTTGCTTGCAGTATACACATACATATTGTAATTTTCTTGGGTTATATTGTACATATATTTTGGTTACTTAATATTTCTCAATTGAAATATATGGAAAGTGTCAGTAGTATAAGTCTACTTTGAAGAAGTAGACTGAATGTTGAAGAATGTTAAACTATTTAGTAGAATCAGTGCAAGGAGATCCAACCAGTCCGTCCTAAAGGAGATCAGTCCTGGGTGTTCATTGGAAGGACTGATGCTGAAGCTGAAACTCCAGTACTTTGGCCACCTCATGTGAAGAGTTGACTCATTGGAAAAGACCCTGATGCTGAAAGGGATTGGGAGCAGGAGAAGAAGGGGACGACAGAGGATGAGATGACTGGATGGCATTACCAACTCGATGCACATGAGTTTGGGTGAACTCTGGGAGTTGGTGATGGACAGGGAGGCCTGGTGTGCTGCAATTCATGTGGTTGCAAAGAGTCGGACACAACTGAGCGACTGAACTGAACTGAGAATCAGTGCATACACACAGTAAAAATCAAAGTGAAAAATTAAACATTTTTGAAATGGATCTACCTGTCATCTATCAGAATTCATCAGGATTTATCAGACCGTAATTTGGAATACTACATACTGTAGTATGTAGGTATTTGTTGAAAAGAAATTGAAAAAATAGGAGCTAATAGTAGTACCCATGTTATAAACTTGTATTGAGCATTTAAAAAAATGATTTGGGTAAAATATTTAAAACAGTAATTTCTGGCGTGTAGTAAATATTACATAAATGTTAGCTATGGAACCTAACCCTAGAACCTCAGAGGATTCTAAGATCCTGTATGTTTAATAAATAAAACATGTTTTTTATTTCAGATATCTCATTGCTTTTAATATGCTGATATACAATATGAATCTTCAAGATGAGAATAGAATACACAATTTCCTGTGCTTGTTTGGTCTTGTAATTCATTTTCTCTAGAGCATCTTGAAAAGGTAGTGTTTTTAAACCATAATAGTCTAGAAGGTAGCCACTAGCCTTGAGGCTATAGATGTTCAAGTATAAGTTAATAAAGTTAAATGAGATTTAAATTTTTATTTGAAATAAAACATAAGTCACACTGTGTACCTTCCAAGTGTTCAGTAGCTAGCTAGAGGCTGTCAGGCTGGATGCACAGATACAGAACTTTTCACTATTAACAGAAAGTTCTGTTGGATGGTGCTGGGAGAATTGAGAACAAAACAAAGTAAACAGTACAGATTGTCGTTGGTCTAGTGTGATTTTAGTATCTGTACTAAATCTACCCCCCAGTTATTACCAAAATATTGTATCTGTTTGATTCTTTGTTGTTGGAAGTAAGAAATAAATGACGGAGCAGATAAGACATAACTTAAGGAAAGTCTTGAGAGAGTGAGAAAGGATGGTGTTGCTGTACAACAAACTGGGGAGGCCTTCAACAGAAATTTATTGTCTTAAAGTTCTTGGGATGCAGAAGTCTGAAATCAAGGTATTAGCATAGTTGCACTCCTTCTGAAGAGCCTAGTGGAGAATCTTTGTCTCTTCCAACGTTTGATGGATGCTGGCATTCCTTGGCTTCCTTGGCTTTTGGCCACATTCGTCCAATCTCTGTCTCCATCTTTACCTCTGTCTTCTCATTTGTCCATTGTAAGAAGAACTGGCCTTGGAATCCGAGACCTAGCTGGTAATTCAAGAGGGAAGATTCTACCTTCTGAAGATCCCCAAATCTCAGTCTCCTGCGAGACCCCCTACCTTTTTTTTTTTTCTTCCAAATAAGGTTACATTCACAGGTTCTGATGAAGGGAGATATCTTTTTAGAGAAATTGGCTTTTGAAAGTGGAATGACCTCAGATAGAGCAGTTAATCACTTAATATTTATTTTGTCCACTCATTCTTCCTTTCTCTTCCAATTTCCAGTATCATTCTTAGCTGATACATAGTTTAGAAAGTAATTAGAAGAGAAGATTTCCTAAACTACCACAACTCCCACATATCTGCATCGGGACTATGTACTTTTTCTTCTCTCCTGTAAATATTCAGTTCATTTCAGTTCAGTCGCTCAGTAGTGTCTGACTCTTTGTGACCCCATGAATTGCAGCACACTAGGCCTCCCTGTCCATCACCAATTCCTGGAGTTCACTCAGACTCACGTCCATCGAGTCAGTGATGCCATCCAGCCATCTCATCCTCGGTCGTCCCCTTCTCCTCCTGCCCCCATCCCTCCCAGCATCAGGGTCTTTTCCAGTGAGTCAGCTCTTCGCATGAGGTGGCCAAAGGACTGGAGTTTCAGCTTTAGCATCAGTCCTTCCAATAGATTAGTATTATTCCATTCAGTTCAGTTGCTCAGTCATGTCCGACTCTTTGCAACCCTGTGGACTACAGCATGCCAGGCCTCCCTGTCCATTACTGACTCCAGGAGCTTGCTCAAACTTATGTCCATTGACTCGGTGACACCATCCAACCATCTCATCCTTTGACTTCCCTTCCCCTCCTGCCTTCAATCTTACCCAGCATCAGGGTCTTTTCCAGTGAGTTGGTTCTTTGCATCAGGTGGCTGAATATTGGAGCTTAACCTCCAGCATCAGTTCTTCCAAGGATTATTCAGGGTTGATTTCCTTTAGGATTGATTGGTTTGATCTCCTTGCAGTCCAAGGGACCCTCAAGAATCTTCCCCAACACCACAGTTCAAAAGCGTTAATGCTTTGGCACTCAGCCTTCTTTATGGTCCAGCTCTCACAACTATACGTGACTACTGAAAAAAACATAGCTTTGCCTAGATTAACTTATGTCTTTAAAGTAATGTCTCTCCTTTTTAATATGCTGTCTAGGTTGGTCATAGCTTTTCTTCCCAGGAGCAAGCATCTTTTAATTTCATGGCTGCAGTCACCAGCTGCTGTGCTTTTGGAGCCCCCAAAACAAAGTCTCTCACTGTTTGCATTGTCTCCCCATCTATTTGCCATGAAGTGATGGGACCGGATGCCATGATCATTGTTTTCTGAATGTTGAGTTTTAAGCTAGCTTTTTCACTCTCCTCTTTCACTTTGATCAAGAGATTCTTTAGTTTCTCTTCACTTTCTACCATAATGGTGGTGTCATCTGCATGTCTGAGGTTAGTGATATTTGTCTTTGCAATCTTGATTTCGGCTTGTGCTTCATCCAGCCGGCATTTCGCATGATGAACTCTGCACATAAGTTAAATAATCAAGGTGACACTATACAGGCCTTGATGTACTCCTTTCCCTATTTGGAACCACTCTGTTCCATGTCTAGTTCTAACTTGCTTCTTGGCCTACATACAGATTTCTCAGGAGGCAGGTCAAAAAGGTAAGATAAGGTGAAGTCACTCAGTCATGTCCAGCTGTTTGCGAACCCACGGACTGCAGCCTACCAGGCTCTTCCATCCGTGGGATTTTCCAGGCAAGGGTACTGGAGTAGGTTGCCAGTTCCTTCTCCAGAGGATCTTCCTGACCCAGGGATCGAACGCAGGTCTCCCTCATTGTAGGCAGACACTTTACCGTCTGAGCCACCAGGGAAGTCAGGAGATAGGTCAAGTGGTCTGGTATTCCCATCTTTAAGAATTTTCCACAGTTTGTTGTCATCCACACAAAGACTTTAGCGTAATAAGTGAAGCAGAAGTAGATAGTTTTCTGGAATTCTCTTGCATTTTCTATGATCCAGTGGATGTTGGCAATTGATATTTGGTTTCTCTGCCTTTGTAAATCCAGCTTGAACATCTGGAAATTCTCAGTTCACATACTATTGAAGCCTCGCTTGGAGAATTTTGAGCATTACTTTGCTGGTGTGTGAGATGAGTGCAATTATACAGTTGTTTGGATATTCTTTGGCATTGCCTTTCTTTGGGATTGGAATGAAAACTGACCTTTTCCAGTCCTGTGGCCACTGCTGAGTTTTCCAAATTTTCTGGCATTTTGATTGCAGCACTTTAATACCATCATCTTTTAGGATTTGAAATAGCTCAGCTGGAATTCTGTCACCTCCACTAGCTTTGTTTGTCATGATGCTTCCTAAGGCCCACTTGACTTGGCACTCCAGGATGTCTGGCTCTAGATGAGTGAGCACACTGTTGTGGTTATCTGGGTCTTTAAGATCATTTTTTTGTAAGTTCTTCTTAGTGGTATACAGATACTGTTATCAAAACTTTCTAGTGTGTGCTCCATCATGTCTGACTCCTGCGACCACCAGCCTCCTCTACCATGGAATTTCCTAGGCTAGAATACTGGAGTGAGTTGCCATTGCTTACACTATAGGATCTTCCTCACCCAGGGATCGAACATGCGTCTCCTGTGTCTCCTGCATTGTCAGGCGGATTCTTTACCACCGAGCCACCTTGTCCACAGTTTGGGCTTTGCCAGTTGTATTTATTGACATCTCAGGGTTTTATAGATGTGGTTTGAAGGCTGTTGGAATTATAGAAGTTGGTATAGTAACTCTGTTTTCCCTATTCCTAATGTAACCATCTCTATATTTATCACTTTTTGTATTTTGAAGTTTTGTGAAAGGTTTCATTTGAGTAAAAACCTCCTTCTGAGCTTTAAGATTTTAAAGTTGTGAAAATAGCACTAGGACTGGTATCTTTCTTGAATACTGTATTCACATCCCAGTCTCTCTTCTTTGGTCTTCTGTAACCCTTGCTTTCTGTATTGCATACATTTTGTTTGTGGATAACTTGATATTTTTAAATTTTCTCTTTGTTCATGCATATTCATCCTTGTCCCTCCAAAACATATAAATCCTTTAAAATAAAGTTTATGCCTATGCCCTTTGGTTATCTCCCACAGCATCTAACATGTTAGAGATGTATAAGTAGAGGATATTGACTTGTCATCTAGATTATTAAACGCCGTGTAATTTGAGACATTTTAATCTGTTTACTTAGCCCTTTGAGTGTAATACTAGGGATTTACATGCATCACCTTGTATGAAAAGTACTATGTGTAGTTAGTATATATATCTTCCTTTATCAGATGCCAAAGTAATGAAGTGTAAAAGCTGTAGATCATCTCTCTCTTGCCTCTCTATTTAGCAGATACAGAAACTGTCATCAGTCCTTCTGTCCTAAGAATCACGCAACTCCATGTAGTTTTGTAATTCTTTAAGTTATAAAACAGTAGCTTTTATGATATTAAAAAATTTAGAACTTATTAGGGCATACATTTGTAAGAATTTTAGAATTCATTTAAAGTAGGAGAATATTCATTGCTTATAAATATTTAATAACTTACAAATTTTTATTTTTACCTTGTATTTAATGTCTAATTATGGTCACCCTATATATTTTAAAGTCTCATAATTGTACACTTGTGGAAAACAATTTGTTAAGTATGGAAATTTAGCAAAGTTGTTTTCATATAGCAGTTTAATTCATTTATTCAGCATAATTATGTAATTAAAAATTTCACTAAATGTAATAGAATGAGCTTCTAATCAGAAAAATTTGCATTGTGACAACTGACACATGCTAACATTTTTCTACTGTGATTTACTTTTAGGTTTGATGAACTTGTAAAAATTCAAAGTTGAATATCATGCTGGTGGCTCTACCCAGAATTCAATTAAAGTGGCCCAGGTTAGTTGATTATTTTAAAGGTGGTAAAAGAAATTGGCTCAAAATGATTTGATACTTTTGGTCATAGTTCACAAGTATTTTAATCTATATTTTTTGTTATAGAATATTTTTGTTGGTTTTAAATGTTTATTTTCATATATATTTCTTAATTACTTGTGGAATCCTTTGGTTATATTTTATAACATTTCATGTTATTGATTTGTAGAAGTTATGCATATTTTATAAACAGTATTCCTTTTTTGGAATTGTAAGTATTTTTTATTCATCATTTATACTTTAATGACTTTTCACATCTTTTACTCTGCCAAAGTTCTTAGTTTTTTTAATATAATTAAATTTTATGGCTTTCTTATAGTACTTAGAATGGATGTTCTTAACGGATACTATAAGTTTTCTTGTAGTATATATAAATACATATATATCTATATATTTGTGTATATTATGTATGAGTTTATGCATCTGTGTCGGTATCTATATACATCTTCCAGTGGGTAATTGGACAAACTTATTTTGACGTGTACTCTTTCAAGTAACCAGTGTAAACTAATTTTAAGTGGTAATGTTAGTGTTCTATTTAAAGTTCTAATTATGAAGAACAGGAAGAGCTTTATAAATCTCTGTTCTTACCTCTGTGATTTGTAAACTAGCTCAGAATCCCTGTAACTGCAGTCACAGGTTAACTCTCATGGATTCAGGTCATTTATATGTATTTACATTGATAATGCTTTCCCTTGCAATTTTAATTATGGGCTGAAGAAGTGGAGAATTGTTAAAGATTGGACTTTGATTAAATTTAGACATTTACAATAATTATCCTGCATACTGTCAAAGCTCAAATTTAATCATTTGATCATTTAAAGTAATAAAATATTTTAGGTTGTAAAATACTATGTTCAGTGGCCTGAGGAGATGAGATCTTTGTATTTATCAGTGGATTTTGTTTGTTTGTTTGTTTAACATTCCAGTAGTCATTTAGTAAGTTCAGGTTAATAGAAAAAGACAGTTTACTTTGTACTTAGGTGTTTGTATTGGTCATCTCAGAGTGCCACATCACCTGTATCTTAATCTTAGATTTCTAAGCCTCCAGAAAAAAGTTTTCTATTGTTCAAGCCATCTGGTCTATGATATTTTGTTACATCAGGCAGAGCACACTGAGACAGGTTATATACCCAAAAGAATTAAAAGCAGGGTATTGACATATATGTACATGTGTGTTCATGACAGAATTATTCACAACAGCTAAAAGTGGAGGCAACCCACATGTCCTTTAGTGAATGAATGGCCCAACAGAATGTGGTGTATGCATGCAGTGGTATATTTTTCAGCCTTAAAAAGTAAGGAAATTCTGACACATACTACAACATGAATGAATCTTGAGTGTATACAGTATGTGAAATAACTTAGTCACAGGAGTATTAATATTGATGATTCCACCTATATGAGGTACCCAAATTAGTCAAATTCATAGAGATGGTAAGTAGAACATAGTTTCCAGGGGTTATAGGAAGAGAAAATGAAGAATTATTGCTAACTGGGCATAGAGTTTCCAGTTTTACAAGATGAAGAGTTTAGAGGTGAATAGTGTGGTTGTACAACAATGTGAATATATCTAATGCCATTGCACTGTATGCTTAAAAATGATTAAAAAGATAAATGTTGTATATGTTTTGTATATCTTGTATACCTTTTGTATATCTTGTATATCTGTTTTACTGTATTTTAAAAATAAATTGAAAAATAGATTCTAGAAATGCTTCTATAGGGAGTAGTATCAACTTTATTCAAGTTTTATATTTCATTTGCTTATTTAACAATCACTGAGGCAACAAGAACATAGACTTGCTCTTGTGGCTATGGGAATCCATTAAACTGGGTTTGGGTTCAAACTTTGTTGCTTTACTGGGTGTGAAACCATGAGCAACTTTTATGGGCCTTTCATCTGTAAATGTGGAGTTTAGTGTGTATCTCAAATGAAGGTCATAAGGATTAATGAGATAATGAACATTTTAAAAAGTTATACTGCTCTTTAAGGTAGTTTGGAAACCACTAGGGTTGCAGGGCTTCTCCCCCCCCCCATTTTACTTAGTTAACAAACTGTAAACTTACCCATCCATGGACAGAACAAATTTGTGGCTCTCATCCACTTAAAAATACTGTTTCAGTCTAGTCTTCAGTTAAACATGTTATTTGGCTTTTTAGTTCCCCTAATATTTTGAGAGTGCTTTTCCTTTCCATCTGATTGATGATTCAGCTACATAATTGCCCAATTATAATTTATCTTTGGGGTAGCCAGAGAGGTTTGAAAAATGTTCCTAGAGAAGAATTTTTCTTCAGAAGGAGAATTCTTCAGATTTTCCATGGCAGTCATTAATGGAAATAATTGATTGCTTTATACATAAAGTAAATATTTATTGGCATCTGCTATGTGCTAATCGTTGTGCTCGGTAGTAGCTGGTATCATAAGCTGTGTCTTCTTCAGTTTAAGTAAAATTTGATAGAATATTTAGAACCTTAACGTGAACAGTTTTGATAAAGCCTTGCTTGAATCTAAAGTGATGAATGACTGAGGTTTAACTGTGAGTTGTTTAAAAAGTCTAGCTGGAGATGGCCCATCACGACAGGTTCCAGATTTTGTTTTCTGTTAGTGCATTTGATTCGTTGGTTTGGGGCTTTGGTCTTCTTTTCTTATCCATTTGTGTTCTCCAGACGGTTAAGTGTCTGTCTACAATGAGGGAAACCCTGGTTCGATCCCTGGGTCAGGAAGATGCCCTGGAGAAGGAAACGGCAATCCACTCCAGTACTATTGCCTGGAAAATCCCATGGACAGAGGAGCCTGGTAGGCTACAGTCCGTGGGGTCGCAAAGAGTCAGACACGACTGAGCGACTTCACGTTACTTCAGAAAACAACTGGATTGCTCTTCATTTTCTCTATTATTCTAGGTGACTGAGAAGCAAATACTGGGCAACAAATACCAGTTTAGTGTAACTGTGCTAACTGAATGTCTTCCAGGTCCTGTGAACTGTAGATCTAAAATAGGGCCAAGCTCTATGATAGAAATTCAGTCATCATCAAAGTATTCATAAATAATTTAATTCTGTATAGTTTTTGTTAGTACATACCATGTGTAATATGTGTTTTCTGTGTGATCTTTTGTAATAGGTATTTTGAAAATAATTCAGTTCTGTAAAGATAGGAAAAATAAAGATAGATGAAATTTATAGATAGTAAACTGATAGCTTTTAAGATTGAGATAAAACTAACAGGCTTTTTTTTTTTCCCTTGCCCGTGTCATACACCATTTGGGATCTTAGTTTCCAACCAGGGATCAAACCCTTGTCTCCTGCAGTGGAAGCACAATGTTTTAACCACTGGACTGCCGAGTATAAGTAGTAAACAAGTAGCTTGAGAAACAGGCAATATTGATATGATTTGTTAAATATAAATAGCAAGTAAATTTATAACCTGTAAGACTGCTGAAGATGGAATAAAAGCTATGCTATAACAAACAAGAATATTATGATCATGTAATACTAGGCTGACAGTTACACCTACCCTTGAAAGATCACTCATTAGTGAAACCTACTATGTCCTTATTTCTGGCCTCACAGGTGTGTAACCCGGAAAGGTAAATAAAGCCATGACTACTCAGGTTATTTCCCAAGATTTAGTTTCCTTGTTTTATAATGTTGCTCAAACTGTGGCCCTGTTCTCCTGCCTATACTGTTACCATCACTCAGATGAGGTTAAAGGCAGATAATGTGTGAACATTCCGGTGGTGTGGTCCTTACACTTGTTTGCAAGTGAGCATTAACCTACTCCAACACTTTCCCTTGCTTCTTGCTGTGTATTTTAGATGGATACATCTATGATTTCAACATCTTAATTTGGTCAGTAGGCCCTTTCTGTTCTGTGTCCTCTGGTACAGCTTGCTTATAAAGTACGTGAGGTCTACCAGGACTTTAAGGTAATTTCACCACACCCCACCAGATTTAGGCCGATTTCTCCTTATTCAGTAGTTTAACAATAGCTTGCATGGTAGCTATATTAAAGATATGCTGAAACATTGAAAGGGAAAGTTGCTTGGAAAAATCATCACTGCTATTAAAGAAGAACTGAAAGTCATATGGAGAGTAAAGGTTAACATTTGACGATGTAGAACTCATTCTGTCAGATCTTATCAGCAGTCACACTTTGATGCAAGTGATGTGACAAATCATGTCAACGGGAAAATGTTCCCATTAGCTCTTAGATAATTTAATTTGTTAAAACATGTTTTGAAGATTTTAATCAAACTACAGGCAGCATAAAACAAATTAAGATATCATAATATTGTTGATATCATGCCCAAATATACTTTTTAGACTTTTCTTATCTGCATATTTGACAGGCAGTGCAAATTTAAATTTTAACAGATCTGTTAATTGTAAACGTACTAATGAAAATAAGAAGATTTTATCTTCTAAATATCCTGTACATGTTGTATACAAAAAGTGATGTGGTTTGCTTACCTGTGAGATTGGTACCTTCACAGTGGACGTTTGATCACTTTTCAGTTTTTTAAAATGTACAGATGCACTTAATGTGATTTTTGACTTAAAAAAATGGAAGAAGATTGTCTCCTTGAACATGTGCCTGAAAGATGGCTATAATTATTGCTGGACCTAGAAAATATGTCCTGCAATATAATAAAGATGTGATATAAGAAGAATGTCCTTGTCTAATGTACATTGAAGAGAATGCAGAGAAAGATTACAGTAAAACAAAAGTTTATATGCCATTTCTCCATAAGTGTTTGATGATACTTGAAGAGGCCATAAAGAGGCTAAGAAAAACTCATACAACAATCAACTGACTCATTGTTGTGTGATAGGACTGCTTTATATCTCAAGAGGGATAGAAGGTCACTTTGAAAGGGCAGCTAACTTAAATAAGACTTTCTCAATGACTTTACTAAAACTGTAACTTACTTGGAATCCAACTTGAGAGCCCAAACTGCAATGACCATTGTGTTTTGAAGTGTTTTGAAGTAATGTTCATTTTAGGTATGGATAGTATATGTAATGAATCTATCGATGCAAAGGATATGATTGAATAAACATTTGGAATACTAAAACAGGCATTTAGATTCAAGGTAGATAAATATTTTGCAGAGCTAGAAACGGATTCTTATACATCTCAATGTCTGTTATTGCTAATAAGTAAAATCTAAAGTATTACATGTTCAGGTGCTTTTGTTGAAAGGATATTTAGTTTCATGCCATCGTATTGGATGGACGTCATGAATGTGGACTTGATAAGAGCAGCGATGTAAATCAGAGTGAAATTTACATTTAACCGTACCCAGTTTTATCACACATTAAAGGAGATGTCCTAATGGTTCTAATAAGTTCAGAGAAGTATTATTAGAAACAGAAATTTGAAATATTCTTTTGTTTTATGGGACAAAATAGAACATGTCATTGTTATTTTTTTCTAAATTTTGGTAATATCTGTTTAATTCAGGTGTACTTAACTCTTCTTTTTAAAAATCTTATTACATTTATGTACAACAGTATACAGTATGGCCTATTGAAATTTAAATATCTAATAAAGAGTTAGGAAAAGTATACAGTTTCAATTAAAAACTATGGTGGTTAGCTCTGGCTGCCATAATAACATCATGGATTGGGCAGCTTAAAAAAAGAATTTAACTTTCTCACAGATCAAGGAAGCTGAGAAGTTTAAGGTCAAGGTGTTGGCTCCTTGGTTTTTTCTGGGTCCTTTCTTCTCTTACTGCCTTTTCACATATTTGCCACTCTGTGCATACCCTTGTGTCTCTGTGTGTTTCTATTAATTCTTATAAAAGACACTAGTCAGATTAGATCCAGTTCAGTTCAGTTGCTCAGTTGTGTCCAACTCTTTGCGACCACATGATCTGCAGCACACCAGGCCTCCCTGTCCATCACCAACTCCTGGAATCCACCTAAACCCATGTCCATCGAGTCGGTGATGCCATCCAACCATCTCATCCTCTGTCGTCCCTTCTCCTCCCGCCCCAATCCCTCCCAGCATCAGGGTCTTTTCTGATGAGTCAGGTATTCGCATGAGGTGGCCAAAGTATTGGAGTTTCAGCTTCAACATCAGTCCTTCCAATGAACACCCAGGACTGATCTCCTTTAGGATGGACTGGTTCGATCTCCTTGCCTATTAGGGCCTATAATAAATGTGTCATTTTAACTTAATGACCTCTTTAAAATCCCTAACCTCCAAGTACAGTTGCATTTTGAAATCTTAGAGGTTAGGGCTTCCAACATACGAATTTTGGAAAGATAGTTCATGACAATTACTCATTTGTTATATATCCTTTTTGGTAGTGTACCACTTTGATTCCCATCTTCTTTCCTTTTCTATATTTGTTTCAGTTATTTCCTTGGTGGTTACTTTGGGGGAATTACAGTTTCATTCTAAACTTATAGCAACCTAGTTTAAATAGTATCAACTTAGTTTCAATAGTATGAACACTTTGCCCCTTTATATCGCTATCCTCCGTCTTTATATTATTGTTACTGATTATATCTTTATACATTGTGTGCTCATTAACATAGATTTATAGTTACTATTTAATTCATTTACCTTTTAAATCCTATAGGAGGAGTTGCAGACCAAAACTATAGTAATGCTGGTTTTTATATTTGCCTGTGTAGTTATCTTCATCATTGTTTTTTATTTCTTGATATGTTATTTCCATAACATCTTACAGAAGAACATGAACAAACTCTTTGGACAACCCAGTACTAACTGATGTGCTTTCACTTCAATCTGAATGACTCCTTTCAGCATTTCTTATATGGCAGGTGTACTATTAGCAGCTTCTTTCCACTTTTGTTTTTATCTGTGAATGTCTTAATTTATCCTTTATTCTTATTTATTTATTCATTTATTTAGTTACTGGTTGTACCATGTGGCTTGAGGGACCTTAGTTCCCTGATCAGGGATTCAAACTGGACCACAACAGTGAAAGCCTGGAATCATAACCAGTAGGCCCCCAGGGAGCACACTATCCTTTACTCTTAAAGGATAGTTTAGCTATGTGTGGAATTCTTGGTTGACAGACAGTTCAGTACTTGAAATATGTCATATCATTGCCTTCTGGTCTCCATGGTTTCTGATGAGGAGTCAGCTTTTACTATTATTGAGGACCCTTTATTCTTGACAAATTGCTTCTCTCTGCTTTTAAGATTCTTTGTCTTTTGATAATTTAGTCAAATCTTGGTATGGGTCTCTTTCATAGTTTAGCTTCTTCAGTGTATAGGTGCATGTATTTCATCAATTTGGGATGTTTTTGACCATATGTCTTCAGATATTTTTTTCTGCTCTTTCCTCTTTCTGTGATTCCTATAATACATAATATCTTGGTATTCTTGACGGTTGTTGCTTCTTAGAGTTTGGAGCTGCCTGTCTAACCAATTGCTCCATAATTATTGTTTTGCCATTATATACATATGTATATAGTATATAGCAAATATACATACATACAAACATATATATATATATATAAAATACATATATTTATATATAAAAGTCTGGTATATTTGTTCCTGGGCTGCAATTCTAAAAAGTTGGTCACTGTTTTAAGGCTAATGGTCTGTTGATTTCTATTCTTATGCTGGAGCTGTTGGTTTTTGTAAACTATTGTTTCTTTGCAGTCTTTATTGTATACCAATGTTGTATACTTGATCAACCTTTAGAGCCTCATGACAGCCTATGAGACAGAAAGAAATATGTGGTTTCTGTGTTAATGATAAGATTCTAATTAAATAACATAGATAAAATGTCGTGGTGGGTAACAAAGCAGATCAGCACTAGAACTCAGAACACGGAAACATCTGAAAACTAACTGGAAACTAACTGGAAACATCTGATTGCTCTCCTTACTGGAGATGTTCCCCTTACTGGAGGTTTTTCTCTCCTCCTTAGTTGACTTTAGTTTTGGCTTGTTCATATGTTGCATTTCACATAGTCTCTACTTCTTACCATCTGCTTCAATTTGGGAAGAGTTGGAGGTTCTCAGAAAATCAAGTAGCCATCATTTTAAAAACAGCTCTGAGTAAACCAACTCTTTCTTTCATGCTTCTTAGGAACAGCAGTTTTTCTTGTTTGGATATCTTTTTGCTTCTTGACAGTTCATATTTTTTCGGACTCACTGAATTTTTCAGAAGTCTGATGACCAGATACATGTGGTATTCCTATATGGTTTTAAGTTACATAAATTCACTGTTAAAGCTTCCTGTACATTAAAAAAAAATTGTTTATTTTTATTTTTGGTTGCACTGGTGTTTGTTGCTGCGCACAGGCTTTCTCTGATTGCAGTAAGCAGGGGCTACTGTTTGTTGCAGTGTGAGGGCTTCTCATTGCAGTAATTTCTCTTGTTATTGGAGCACAGGTTCTAGGTTAATGGGCTTCATTAGTTGTGGGTTGCAGCTTCAGAAGTTGAGGTTCTCTAGAGTGTGGCCTTGGTAGTTGTGGCACATGGGCTTAGGTGTTCTATAGTATATGGAATCTGCCCAGACTAGGGATCGTACCCATGTCCCCTGCATTGCCAGGCAGATTTTTATCCACTGTACCACCAGGGAAGTGCCCTCACAAATTGATTTACTGATTTTTCTAATGTTCTATACTTGTTGAAATTTTGCCATTTTGGATATATCCTGGGTATCTAGTCAGATATTTTAAGTGCCTTCTCAGTCTTTGTTACCTGGAATATAATGTCTTTGGAATCAATTAATTCTTCTCTCTTTCATCCCCTGAAATGTTAAGGCTATATGGATTGTTACAATTCTTTCTTCAATAATAAAGGGTAATCTTTTTCTTATTAGTTTAATAACTGTCATTTTTCTAAATATGTTTTTCTTTCTCATTTGAAGCAAAGATCTTGGGAATCAAATAGTGCTTCTTTCTTTGCTGTAGTTTAAATCATTTATTGAAAACTACTAAATTTATATATGTTCCTTGTCAAATAGCCCTCTCTCCTACATTTTTCTTTAGAAAGTATAATATGTTCCTGATTATAAATTTTCTTCCTTAATCATATATATAAATCCATCAGTGATAAATTTGATTCTCTTCTTCACATAAGCATTAAACATTTCACTTGATCTTTTCTTGAATTCTTATATGCTTCTAATTCTTCACATGTTTTCTGGTTTTTGACTTTTAGTCTTTGTATTTCTCATCTTTCTTCCAGTTAGATAAGCCTTTGTATTGAAGTTTTAACCAAGGTGTGTGTGTTTTTTTAATTTTGAGAGAAATATTTTGTGTAAATATTTTTATGTTTTATGCAGTATGACTATGAGGGGTGTGTATTAGCAGGGGTACTTTTTTTTCATACAAACATCACTTAATCTATCAGTTTTCAGAATTGTTTTAAAGCTTTCCCATACTCTGTATATATTGAATACCTAAAAACATTTTTTATAAAGTTTACAGTTAATATTGGATTGAACAGAAACATGTTCAACCCAGAATTGTAAGATTGGTATTTTAAGAACCTTGCAACATTTCCAATTAGGTCACAGAATAACAGAGCACAGCTATGCATAGCTCTCAACACAGCAGGTTTTCCTGGCATCTTGTTACCTGGCTGTGGTTACCTTGAACTGTTAGTGGTCTTGCTCACCCACTGGTCAGTGCTGCTCTGGTTCCCTCCCCTGAGGGACCATTAGTGGGCCCATTTACCTTATGACCAACAGAGTGGTGGTCCCCATTCAGAATAAGATGAGAGTGTATCCTGGCCTTCTCCCCAGGGCTCTTTAGCTCATCCAACATCAGGCCAGTGAGTGAGCTGGGGCACCCAGGGAACAGGCTGAAGGCTGTGTCCTGCAGGGCTCCGCTACTGGCTGGGCCCAGGCCTTGAGGCACAGTGAACCTCTCCCCAATCTCTGCCTCTGCCACCGAATGCAGCTGCCATCTGCCTGTGTAACAGTTTATAGAACCTGCCTCCACTGTGTGGGTGGCTTGTGGAGCCTGAGGGCCAGTTGGGTCCTGGGCACCTGTCTCCCCAGCGATGTCACCTGGGCAGGGCTACCAAACAGGGCAGGGTTACCTGCCCTGAGGGAGTCAACTGAGAGCTGCTGCCTCTTAGCCAGGACCTGATCTCAGAGGGTCAAAGTTGTGCCTTGAGGTCTGGTCCTTTCTTGTCAGAACATAGAATAGTGTTTCTTTGGTGGAGATGTATAGGAATGTCGTTACCTGACCATGACCTAATAACCAAGAAGTTTAGGACGAACCCAACCTCTTCCTCACTTTTCATAGAAAAGGGCTTTGCTGAAAGCTTTTGGGGAGTTTGGGTTTTTTTTTAATTGCTTGTTTATATTTATTTTTGGCTGTGCTCCATCTTCATCCCTGCATGTGGGCTTTCTCTTGTTGGCAGTGTGCAGACTTCTCTGCAGTAACTTCTCTTGTTGCAGAGCCTGGGCTCTAGGTGTGGGTTTTGGTAACTGCATTTCACAGGCTCTAGAGTGCAGGCTGAGTTGCACCAGTGCACGTGGGATCTTTTCAGACTAGGGATTGATCCAGGGTCTCCTGCACTGGGAGACGGACTCTTAACCATTGGACCACCAGGCAAATCCTGAGTTTGGGTTTTTAAGGCACGAAGCACCCATCTCTTTGCATGGCCCTCAGTAAACCTTTCTTTGTTTCAAACTGACATTTAGTATTGTTTGGACTCAGTGTGCGTTGGGCACACGGGCTTGTATTTTAGTAACAATAGCATTTAGAAATAAAAATTGATGAAAATCGAGATCCCTCATCTTTATTTTTGTAGACTTTTTTTTTTTAAAGAAACAAGTCTATGTGGCTTTCCTATATGAATTAGTAGTATTCTGATTATTTCATTTTCTGACCAATTTCACTTGAAAAAACTGTTTAGATATTAAAAGGCACTTTAGTAGATATATCTCTGGGAATCTGGGAACAGTCTAGACTGCTTAGATCTAAAGAGAAGAAATGACATTGGAGTGATCAAAGAGAGTTCTCCCTTCTAATGCCTTACACCTGGAGCAGTTGTAGAAACATCAATAGCACAACTATATTTATAAATATCAGAGCAGGATGTGGCAGATGGTGATACAACACAGAATCTTGTCAAACTTTTATGTCCCTAAAAAGAAGGTTTCTTTTAGTGCCTATTTTAATATTTTTAACTTGAATTTTACAAAATAAAGTTGACTCTATATTGTGAATTTCTCCTTTCAATTGAAAAAAATTAAGTATGAATTAATATCTTGCTTCTTTGGTAATCTTTTTCTTTGTTGAATTAGACTGTGAGTGACTGTTGTAGTAAACTAAGGTGAAAAAAGCAGTGTGTTTTGTTTTCCTAAATGATACTTTTCATGTGTTGTGACATCCTTCTATGTTAAGTTAGATTCTTTAAAGCAAAACCCGATATTTTCACTTTCTTCCTTAGCTCCCCATCCTCTCTCTCTCCTTCTTTCTGTATTTTTTTATCCTTTAAGGCTTACTTTATGACTATGTTCAGGGATTCTTTTGCCACCATTAGTAAAACATGCCTTTGGTTTTGTCTCAGTGGTTTTGGTGTGCTCTGAGGTTGTATAGTATAAATCTATACCTACATATCATAAAGCATGCACTTTATTTAAAAAAAAGTGTACCTTTCACACTTACGAACCTTAATGTGGTGCATTGTCCTGTGGTGTGAAATTAAGCATGGTTACAGTTTGATATTGTGTTTTTCCTGCCTAATAGTAAAGCAACAAGTGCTTCAGTAAGGAAAACTGGAAATAGCAAGACCGAATTTCATCCAGGGGATAAAATTTTTTCTCCTTGATTCTGTTTCCTGTTCTTCTGTTTGTAATTACATTTAAATACACCCCACTCCAGTACTCTTGCCTGGGAAATCCCATGGATGGAGGAGCCTTGTAGGCTACAGTCAATGGGGTTGCTAAGAGTCGGACACTACTGAGCGACTTCACTTTCACTTCTCACTTTCATGCATTGGAGAAGGAAATGGCAGCCCACTCCAGTGTTCTTGCCTGGAGAATCCCAGGAGCCTGATGGGCTTCCGTCTATGGGGTCACACAGAGTCGGACACGACTGACGTGACTTAGCAGCGGCAGATCTTTGCTGTGTGTGGACTTTCTCTAGTTGTAGCAAGTGGGTGTGCAGACGTCTCACTGTGGTGTCTTCTCTTGTTGCTGAGCACGGGGTCTGGGCACACAGGTGGTGGTAAGACCATGCAGTGGTCCAGTAGTTGTAGGGCAGGAGCGTAGTTGCCATGTAACATGTGAGATCTTTGTGAAGCAGGGATTAAACCTGTGACCCCTGCATTGGCAGGTGGATTCTTAACCATTGGGCCACCGGACTTTTGTTTGATTAGTTGGATAGTGAAGATGGTCTTTGCTGATTAAATGGTAGAGTGGTACTGTCAACTGCCATGTTTTTAAAGACAAGCTTTTCTAGAGTATTTCTGTTTTCTTTGGCACTTTTGGTGATAAGGTATTTTGTAAAAGTGAAAAAATAGTAAATTTTTAGCTAACATCACATAGTGGTGGGGTGCTTAGTGATGTTTTGTGCAGTAAATAGAGCTGGAGAAGTGTAAACTTGGACTAGTTACCTAACCTTTTCAAGTTTCGGTTTCCTTTTCTGTAAAATGGGAATAATCATAGTACTCTTACAGGCTAATGTTCTTAGAAGGGAAAATCATGACTCTCAGATATAAAATAAACACATGCCAACAATTTTATTTAACTCATTGTTGATTAGTGTACAGGTAAGATGTTGCAGTTTATTTTAAGGAGACTTCAGGGCTGGAGATACACATAGTCCATGGAATCAGTCTATAAATATTACGAAACTGACGATGATGAGGTGATATTTCATTTTTCATCTCTACTGGGTTGGTTTTAATTTTTGATTTTTATAGATAATTATTGCTATATATAATATATAATTATAAACTCCTGAAATAACTCACAGGTGATAATATGATGTGTACTTCCTGTTGCTGCTGCTATTTAGTCGTGTCCTACTCTTTGCAAATCCATGAACTGTAGCCCACCTTGGAATTGGCTTTGTCCATGTGATTTCCCAGGCAAGAACAGTGGAGGGGGTTGCCACTTCCTGCTCCAGGCTATCTTCTTGACCCAGGGATTGAACCCGCGTTTCCTACTTGACAGGTGGATTCTTTACCACTGAGCCACCTGAGAAGCCTATAATTAATGTTAGGGAAGAATAATCCTAATCTTTATGTTTTCACAACTTTTATTAAGAAGAGCTATTGACAAGTTCTCTGGTGGTGAAGAATCCACCTGCCAATGCAGGGGACATGAATTGGATCCCTGGTCTAGGAAGATTCCATATGAGGCTGGTCAGCTAAGCCTGTGTGCCACGGCTACTGAGCCTGTACCGTGGAGCCACAGGAGAAGACACCGCACTGAGAACCCCACACACTGCAAGCAGAGAGTAACCCTTTCCCACCACAGCTAAAGAAAGTCCATTTGTAGCAATGAAGGCCCAGCACAGCCAAAGATAAAGTAAATAAATAAATATTAGAAAAGAATAATTGTTGAGTTGATAGCATAATTTTTTTTCCTTTTTAGCCTGTTACTACAATTTATTATTGTAATATTTTTCTTCTGTTATTATTGCATATTCTTTAAAATATAAGCATTATGAGGACAGGCACTTTTTTATCCCTTGCTCTATGTCCTTAGTGTCTCCAGCAATCTGTGTGACTTAAAAGACTTTCAGTGAACAAATTTTGAGTGATGGAAGTGATTAAGAGACATAACCCTATATGAGAAAACTTATTTTTCTTTAGTGCTCGATTCTCTGGTTTGTACTAATTTTATTTAGGTTTTTTTTTGGACAGGCTGAAAACATAGCATCTTTACAAGCATAAATATTTATTTAAATCTAATTATTAATTTTTTTCTTTTAATGTTGTGCATGGAAATGTTTTGACTGCAATATAAATAAAGTTTATAATAGTATAATCTTCAGAGGCAAAAATCTTTATTTTAGACCTGGTTCTTCACTTTCATATTGAGTGGCCTTCAACTCTTTGAGCATTAGTTTCTTCACAAGTAAAGTGAGATGATAACTCAAACATCAAAACTTTACAGTTTATTAAGAAAATTCAATGTAATAACAGGCATGAATTACCTAGCAAGGTGCCTGACACATAGTATGTGATCAAAAAGCTGAGCTTTGGGACTTCCCTGATCATCCAGTGGCTATGCAAAGGGCTTGAGTTCAATCCTTGCTTGGGGAACTAGATCCCATCTGCTCCAACTAATATCTGGCAAAGCCAAATAAAACTAGTAAATAAATAAATAATGTAGCTTTTACATAACTATTTCTGATTTGAAGGACTCACAGATGTAATGTGATGGTGATTTATCACATTAATAATAGATATGATAAAGTAAAATGTGGGACCGTAAAATACCCTTATCTAAGTTGGTATTCAGGATGTTTATAGTCTTTTTGAATACATGATATCATAAGATATTCACCATTCCTAATAAAATAATGTCATGATTTTTACTTATGTTAGTGAGCAAATAAGCTAACTTCTGAGAGTTAAATCAAAGGTCTGAATTTTGCTTAATACATTTAATGCTATGTAAATAAGGAATTTTAAAGCATTTCTAAGACATGCTCATTTAGGGTTCCCCTTTAAGCCCTCAGTTTCGCTGATAATATCCAAAGTTAAGCGTAGGAAAACAAGTTTTTAAAAATCTTAGTTGAGTATAATTGCAAAATGTTCTTGTTTCCATTGGAAGAAATTCAGAGTATGTAAAAGAAAATTCTTAAGACAGAGTTTTTATTATAACAGTACTATATGAATAGGCTTTTGAATATAGTAGCTTATTGATAAAATTTTTGAATTTGTAAATGAATCATCTGTTAAAATCTTTAGAGTTCATATTAAATCTTAGGAAATTGTTCTTCATTTTTCATATATAGTCTGTATATTGTAGTTCACTGTCAACTTTGCAGTATATAATAATGAATTGTTAAATTGAGAATCTGTGATAGTACTTTCCAGGTTCTGTTTATTTGCCTGATACTCATCTTTATGCTAAGAAGGTGAGCTAAGTGAATTCCCTGGCTGTCCAGATGTTAGGTCTCGGCACTTTCACTTCTGGGGCCTGGGTTCAGTCCTTGATTGGGCAACTAAGATTCTGCAAGCAGAGTGGCACAGCTAAAACATAAAAGAGAGTGAACTAAACTGTTTGTTTCCTAGGACCTACCCTGTGCATTGCTGCTTTTAGGTGACCACATACTCTGAACTCCCCACTTGGTTCTTTTGTTTTTCCCCTCAGAGGCATTGTTGCCATCCATTAAGAGCCAATAACTTCCTATTTTCTAATATTATTCTTGTACCAGTCAAGATAATCATTCCTTCTTTGACATTTTCAGAACATTGTATTCACATTGATTTATAAGATTATTTGATTATGTATCTGTTTAATATTTATATTGGGCTTCCCAGGTGGTTCAGTGGTAAGAATCTGCCTGCCAAGCAGGAGACATGGGTTCAATCCCTGGGTCTGGAAGGTCCCCTAGAGAAGGAAATGGCAATCCACTCCACTATTCTTGCCTGGCAAATCTCACTGACAGAAAAGCCTGGCAGGGTGCAGTCTATGGGGCTGCAAAAGAGTTGGCCATGACTTTGCAACTAAACAACAGCAG
This sequence comes from Nanger dama, assembly GCA_917880005.1. Lineage (NCBI taxonomy): Eukaryota > Metazoa > Chordata > Mammalia > Artiodactyla > Bovidae > Nanger > Nanger dama. The sequence continues at coordinate 15,503,307 of CAKJTW010000028.1, read as the reverse complement.
CAATATATTATTAGGAAATGAAAGGCCTGAGTTTTCTGTTAATGGAATTGGAAATAAGTGCAAGGTAAATAGGATAAGGAGTATTTTCTCTTTTTAAAATTAGACACCTGTATGGTTGGCCGTAAAGATAAATATGCATGTATATACAGGGGTTGGTGAGACAAAATGAAGAATTGACCTAAGGAACCCTATTTCATTCTATTCTCCTACCTGAATCCCTCCCATGTAAAGCATTTAGAATCCAGTATGCAGTGATACAATCCTTGGATTCATTTTCATAGATCTTACTTGGTAGTAATTGCTGTCCATTCTATCATGAACTATAATTTCCAACTTTTCATAAAGTCTCTACATGAAAATTAGCAGCTTTCAAATAAGTGGGAATAAAATTGGATGGTTGGTTGAAAGTTAGCTGACCATTGAGAAGCTCTATTCTTGCTAAGAGTAGCAGGTTGATTGCAGGTGGTGTATAGCTAAATGGATGAGCTTTGCTGTTTAATCTTTGTGTATTTAGAAGTGATTTAACAATATGTAACAAAAAAATGAACATTTTTATAATTTAAAAATTGTGATCTGACAAAATAAGGAACATAGGTTTAATTTTATGAAAGCATACCAATTACTATGCTTTATGAATATGGCATTTAGTTTATGCAAATATGAGCAATTAAAAGTTCATTATATAGATCAGGTTGTTTTCAGTTAAGTTCAGAAAAGTAAGTTTTCCTATTTATGGACCACTAGTGATTTGCACTTTATGTAAAGTTACCACTTTCTCTTACATTAAAAATTGAATGAAATGTTCATTGGGTAAACTAATACAATTCACATTTGAAAGTAATATTTGAACCATAAGAGTTATCTAAAAATACTGGGGAACTAAAAAGTATCTTTACTACTTTTTATTACTACTTTACTACTATGTAAATGTGAAGGATTAACATAAATATGTCTTTTATCTTAAATGGTGAAGGATTTTAAACCTCTAAGTATATAGAATACAACTTTAAGTTATTTAAAATAGTTCATTTTCCCTTCCCCAAACTTAAAGATTTAATCCTACGCTGTGGAAAATTACACTAAATGTGAAAGATCATAGTCATTAATAATGTAGTCAGTGTTGCAGGTTTTTTAAAAGCAGAAACTATCAATTCTTAACCATCTCTTCAAGCACCTAAGGGTTGAGGTTTAATTTTATAGCAGCAGTGACTGCAAGTAATGTACATTGCTTGGAACATGTACATAGCTGACTTGAGAGGACTCATACTTTTGCATTGACTATGTAGAAGGTGGAGTAGCAAGCTCAGCCATTGGGCTCTTCTGTGTATAATTAAACTTTTCATATAAGAAGCTATGGCAGGTTGATGCTTTATCCTCACCCCCATAAGGCTCCTTAATATTTTTTCAAATGGCTTTGTTAAACTTAGAACTCATGTTAGAAAATTGAAATGTAAAGAAAAGAAAAAAAAATGACAATTTTTTTCTTTCCAGTTGTATGTGAGTTGGTGTGTGTAAACATAGTTCTTACAATTGGAGAACTTGGGGGAGAAAACATTTGCTTTGTTTTTAAGGCAAATTCAGTTTACAGGTTTACAGAACCACCAAAACACAATGTTAGGGAGAGTAATGTAAAAAGAATATTGAAAATGAAGGAAAATGGACTAAGAACAGTATATTTCTTGAATATGGTGCTTAGTTCTGGTAACCATATATATATTTAGACTACATGATAAACTTGTTTGGATGACGTTGGGCAAGTCATCCAAACAAGGCTTTCCTGGTGGGCTCAAATGGTAAAGAATATTTATGGGCCACTAGTAAAATGGTAGGTGTTGCAAGAGGGCATCAGAGGGCAGACACACTGAAACCATACTCACAGAAATCTAGTCAATCTAATCACCCTAGGACTACAACCTTGTCTAACTCAATGAAACTAAGCCATGCCAACGGGGCAACCCAAGAGGGCTGGGGCATAGTGGAGAGGTCTGACAGAATGTGGTCTTCTGGAGACGGGAATGGCAAACCACTTCAGTATTCTTGCCTTGAGAACCCCAAAAACAGTATGAAAAGGAAAAATGATAGAATACTGAAAGAGGTACTCCCCAGGTCAGTAGGTGCCCAATATGCTACTGGAGGTCACTGGAGAAATAAATGCAGAAAGAAGGAAGGGATGGAGCCAAAGCAAAAACAATACCCAGCTGTGGATGTGACTGGTGATGGAAGCAAGGTCCGATGCTGTAAAGAGCAATATTGCATAGGAACCTGGAATTTCAGGTCCATTAATCAAGGCAAATTGGAAGTGCTAAAACAGGAGATGGCAAGAATGAACGTCGACATTCTAGGAATCGGCAAACTAAAATAGACTGGAATGGGTGAATTTAACTCAGATGACCATTATATCTACTACTGCGGGCAGGAATCCCTCAGAAGAAATGGAGTAGCCATCATGGTCAACAAAAGAGTCTGAAATGCAGTACTTGGATGCAATCTCAAAAACGACAGAATGATCGCTGTTCATCTCCAAGGCAAACCATTCAATATCACAGTAATCCAAGTCTATGCCCCAACCAGTAACGCTGAAGAAGCTGAAGTTGAACGGTTCTATGAAGACCTACAAGACCTTTTAGAACTAACACCCAAAAAAGATGTCCTTTTCATTATAGGAGACTGGAATGCTAAAGTAGGAAGTCAAGGAACACCTGGAGTAACAGGCAAATTTGGCCTTGGAATACGGAATGAAGCAGGGCAAAGACTAATAGAGTTTTGCCAAGAGAATGCACTGGTCATAGCAAACACCCTCTTCCAACAACACAAGAGAAGACTCTACACATGGACATCACCAGATGGTCAACACCGAAATCAGACTGATTATTTTCTCTGCAGCCAAAGATGGAGAAGCTCTATACAGTCAACAAAAACAAGACCAGGAGCTGACTGTAGCTCAGATCATGAACTCCTTATTACCAAATTCATACTTAAATTGAAGAAAGCAGGGAAAACTGCTAGACCATTCAGGTATGACCTAAATCAACTCCCTTATGATTATACAGTGGAAGTGAAAAATAGATTTAAGGCCTAGATCTGATAGACAGAGTACCTGATGAACTATGGAATGAGGTTCGTGACATTGTACAGGAGACAGGGATCAAGACCATTCCCATGGAAAAGAAATGCAAAAAAGCAAAATGGCTGTCTGAGGAAGCCTTACAAATAGCTGTGAAAAGAAGAGAAGCAAAAAGCAAAGGAGAAAAGGAAAGATATAAGCATCTGAATGCAGAGTTCCAAAGAATAGCAAGAATAGATAAGAAAGCCTTCTTCAGTGATCAATGCAAAGAAATAGAGGAAAACAACAGAATGGGAAAGACTAGAGATTTCCTCAAGAAAATCAGAGATACCAAGGGAACATTTCATGCAAAGATAGGCTCGATAAAGGACAGAAATGGTATGGACCTAACAGAAGCAGAAGATATTAAGAAGAGATGGCAAGAATACACAAAAGAACTGCACAAAAGAATTTTCATGACCAAGATAATCACGATGGTGTGATCACTCATCTAGAGCCAGACATCTTGGAATGTGAAGTCAAGTGGACCTTAGAAAGCATCGCTACGAACAAAGCTAGTGGAGGTGATGGAATTCCAGTGGAGCTATTTCAAATCCTGAAAGATGATGCTGTGAAAGTGATGCACTCAATATGCTAGCAAATTTGGAAAAGTCAGCAGTGGCCACAGGACTGGAAAAGGTCAGTTTTCATTCCAATCCCAAAGAAAGGCAATGCCAAAGCATGCTCCAACTACTGCACAATTGCACTCATCTCACATGCTAGTAAAGTAATGCTGAAAATTCTCCAAGCCAGGCTTCAGCAATTCGTGAACTGTGAACTCCCTGATGTTCAAGCTGGTTTTAGAAAAGGTAGAGGAACCAGAGATCAAATGGCCAACACCTGCTGGATCATGGAAAAAGCAAGAGAGTTCCAGAAAAACATCTATTTCTGCTTTATTGACTATGCCAAAGCGTTTGACTGTGTGGATAATGATAAACTATGGAAAATTCTGAGAGATGGGAATACCAGACCACCTGACCTGCCGCTTGAGAAATCTGTATGCAGGTCAGGAAGCAACAGTTAGAACTGGACATGGAACAAGAGACTGGTTCCAAATAGGAAAAGGAGTACGTCAAGGCTGTATATTGTCACCCTGCTTATTTAACTTTTATGCAGAGTACATCATGAGAAATGCTGGACTGGAAGAAACACAAGCTGGAATCAAGATTGCCGGGAGAAATATCAATAACCTCAGATAATGCAGACAACACCCCTTATGGCAGAAAGTGAAGAGGAACTCAAAAGCCTCTTGATGAAAGTGAAAGAGGAAAATGAAAAAGTTGCCTTAAAGCTCAACATTCAGAAAATGAAGATTGTGGCATCCGGTCCCATCACTTCATGGGACGTAGATGGGGAAACAGTGGAAACAGTGTCGGACTTTATTTTTGGAGGTTCCAAAATCACTGCAGATGGTGACTGCAGCCATGAAATTAAAAGATGCTTACTCCTTGGTAGACAAGTTATGACCAACCTAGATAGCATATTCAAAAGCAGAGACATTACTTTGCCGACTAAGGTCCATCTAGTCAAGGCTATGGTTTTTCCAGTAGTCATGTATGGATGTGAGAATTGGACTGTGAAGAAGGCTGAGCACCGAAGAATTGATGCTTTCGAGCTGTGGTGTTGGAGAAGACTCTGGAGAGTCCCTTGGACTGCAAGGAGATCCAGCCAGTCCATTCTGAAGGAAATCAGCCCTGGGATTTCTTTGGAAGGAATGATGCTAAAGCTGAAACTCCAGTACTTTGGCCACCTCGTGCGAAGAGTTGACTCACTGGAAAAGACTCTGATGCTGGGAGGGATTGAGGGCAGGAGAAGAAAGGGACGACAGAGGATAAAATGGCTGGATGGCATCACGATCTCGATGGACGTGAGTCTGAATGAACTCCGGGGAGTTGGTGCTGGACAGGGAGGCCTGGCGTGCTGTGATTCATCGGGTCACAAGGAGTCGGACATGATTGAGCGACTGAATTGAACAGAGGGTTCCCTGTGGCTCAAACAGTAAAAAAATCTGCCTGTAGTTCAGGAGACCTGGACTCTTTCCCTGGGTTGAGGAAATCCCTTGGAAAGGAAGTGGCAGCCCACTCCAGTGTTCTTGGCTGGTGAATTCTGTGAACAGAGGAGCCTGGCGGGCTACAGTCCACCGGGTTGCAAAGAGTCAGATGCAACTGCCTGAATTTTACTTTTTCCTGTGCCTCTGTTTGCTCATTTGTCCACTGTAAAATGCACATTGTACACTTGGCTTTGTGAGCATGAAATGTAAAATATAGGAAGAATATGTACTACTCAGTAAGGTGCTGGCACATAAAATCATTTCACAGATGTTATTTAACTTCACTATCATCATTAAAGATTATGTGATTTAATTTTTCAGTGTTTTCATAACATATTTGTATGAATAAGTGGTACACACAGACTTATTGGCACTGTTCAGAGCCATTGTCAAAATAGTCCTTTAGTTATACATTCAATTGTTGTTTTTTATTTTAGATACAAATATAGAGATTGAGATATGTGTTATTTCATAAAAATTAAATCCCAGTTCTCTCTGTCATTCTTTTGGTAAATGATAAAAGTTTGTCAAAAATTCCCTGGCACTCTAGTGGTTCTGACTTGGTGCTTTCACTGCTGAGGGCCCAGGTTCAGTCCCTAGTCAGTGAGCTAAGGGGAGGAGGCACTGGCACCCCAGTCCAGTACTCTTGCCTGGAAAATCCCATGGACCGAGGAGCCTGGTGGGCTGCAGTCCATACGGTCGCAAAAAAGTCAGACACGACGGAGTGACTTCACTTTCACTTTTCACTTTCATGCATTGGAGAAGGAATGGCAACCCACTCCCGTGTTCTTGCCTGAAGAATCCCAGGGACGGGGGAACCTGGTGGGCTGCCGTCTATGGGGTTGCACAGAGTTGGACACACCTGAAGCGATTTAGCAGGAGCAGCAGCAGCAGCAGCAGCAGTGAACTAATTTCCCACAATGCCATGAGGCAGGGCCAAAAATAAAGCTTGTCTTACACAGAGTTATCGGCATCTTTTTGTTTAATTTTCTAATATTCTTCTATTTGTATTTCCCAAAATGCAATACGTATGTTTTGGTTTTTAAAAGTATCACTCTCAAGTCCTTTGACATTCTTATATTTAAAAGGTGGGGTCTAATTTCCCTGTTCTTAAATATGAGCCAACGTTAGTAACTAGTTTCTAACAAATAGAATGTTTGGCATTGGTGATGTGCTATTTCTGAGGCTAGGCCCTTAAAGGTATTGTTGCTCCCACGTTATTTTCTTTTGGATGCCCATAGTAACAGAGTCAGCTGGTGTGTCATGAAGATACTTAATCAGTCGGTGGAGAGGTCCGCATGGGAAGGAACTAAAGTTTTCAACCATCAAGGAGCACCAACATGCTAGCCATATGCAGGAGCCAGCCCCAGTCACCATAACCTAATAAAATACTCTGAGCCACAACTTGTTTGCTAAGCTACTCCCAAATTCCTGACCCATTAAAAACTACATAAGGTTACGTTTCTTATTTTATGCCATTATGTTTGGTAGCAACAGATACCTAAGAGTCACAGAGTCCAAATTTTTAAATGTAAAAGAGTATGTAGTGAAAAGTAGGTTTTCTTCCTGTACCCATACTCTGCTCACCCAGCTCATTTAATTAGATGTGATTCCTGTAACAGATTTCTCTGCTAAGTCGCTTTAGTCGTGTCTGATTCTGTGCGACCCCATAGATGGCAGCCCACCAGGCTCCCCCGTCCCTGGGATTTTCCAGGCAAGAACGTTGGAGTGGGTTTCCATTTCCTTCTCTAATGCAGGAAAGTGAAAAGTGAAAGTGAAGTCGCTCTGTCGTGTCCGACTCCCAGTGACCCCATGGACTGCAGCCCACCAGGCTCCCCTGTCCATGGGACTCTCCAGGCAAGAGTACTGGAGCGGGGTACCATTGCTGTATCCTTCTAGAAATATGTTACTCTTTTACAACTATGTGCATATCTGTCAATGTGTGTTTTCTTCATGTGTTATACTGTATACACAGTTTTGGTATTTTGAATTTTTTTCTTAGTAGTATATCTTGGAGATTGTTCCATATCAGTATGAAATAAATCTGGCTAGTTCTTTTTAATGGCTATAATGGTCCAATCTGTGATAGTATTATAATTTGATTAATTACTACTTCTTAACATTTAAATGGTTTATAGAGATGCTTTAGGAGTACCTTAATATACATGTTATTTTCCATTTGTATGTCTTTATAATTTAGTTTTAGGAATAAAATTGCTGACTGAAAGAGCATAGGCATGGTAAATTTTTATGCAAATAAAAAATTTGTCCACATAAACATTTTACCAATTTTTATTTCCATCAGAACTGAATGAACATGTTTGTTTTAGTACATCCTTACCATTCAGAGTATAACTGGGATCTTCTTTATCAATATGCTATGTAAAAAGAAGACCTCATTGAAAATTTACATTTCCATTTTTCTGGATGACATGAATTACTTGGACGGAGTAAACTATTTTCTGAGAGAAATAAATCACCAAAACTCATTCTAAAAAGAGAAAAATCTGTGTGGTATAATACTATTTTGAGAAATACAGATTATCAACATGCTTCCTCTCCATAATCGTGAAAATCCCAGATGATTTTGCTTTGAAAATATACCAGACTTGTGAAGAGTAGATTATTTGAAAATAATTAAATTTTGAGTAGTGTAGGTGAAAAAACCTTATAGATTCTTTTCTTTCAAGCTTGTCTCACATTGATACCATAACCCAACAAGGAAAGCAGAAAGAAAAAGAAATAAGCAGACATAAACTAAAAGCATAGATTGATACTATTTATAACTACTGTGAAAAAAAGCCTCCAGTACAATATTTGGAAGTAAATTTCAATTTAAATTTAGTGAAGTGAAGTGAAGTGAAGTGATTAATACTATTTATAACTATTGTGAAAAAAAGCCTCAAGTACAATATTTGGAAGTAAATTTCAGTTTAAATTTAGTACCACATTAATAATTGTCAGTGACCAGACTGAGAAATAGGAGTAATTCTGGGAATGCAAGAATGGTTCATTGTGACAAAATCTATAATTTAGACCCATAGTAATAAAACAAAGGAAAAATAGGATCTTCTCTGGAGATGCTGAAACAACTTCCATTAAAGAAAACAGGTACATGTTTCCTTAGTACAATCTGTCTCTTTTATTGCTAATGATAGTATCATATTTTATAGATAAAATGGAAAAATGATTAGCGCTACCTTTGTTGAGGGAATTCCTGGTGGCTCAGACTGTTAAGAATCCACATGCAGTGCTGGAGTCATGGGTTCAATCCCTGGGTCAGGAGTATCCCCTGGAGAAGGGAATGGCTATGCGTCCAGTATTCTTGCCTGGAGAATGATGACTGAGGAGCCTGGCGGGCTACAGTCCATGGCGTTAGAGAGTCAAGACAAGACTGAGCGACTAAGCATACATTTATTGTGTCTTTTGTGTAAAACCTCAATAGAATGAAGTAAATACGGTTGTCAGCAAAGAACTAATATATTAGCTGCATTTAAAATTAAAATGTTGAGGTGCTTATATTAATAGATGCTATAAACTAAACCTCATTTACGATAGCAAATAAAAAGATAATACAACTTTTGGACAGACATTGTTCTTTTATTTTTGTTTTCTGCAATCTCTTCGCCACCAATCCTCTTTCATATTTCATGTTTTTATTGAAGCATTCTTTTTCTGCCCTTATTTTTATTTCTCTTTGTTTTTTCTCTACTCCCATTGTTGTGTGACTTTATATATTCATTACTTTGAGCTATAAGAATAATTTAATACCAGAGACATTACAGATAGCAATATTACAGTGTGTACAGAAAATACTACTATTATTATAATTTACTATTGTTGCTTACATCAAGAAGTACAAAAATAAGCTATTCACGGGCTAATTTTTGTTCTTTACAGATGCGGGAAATGCCTAAATTTCAATCTTATAGATGTGTTTTTTGAGTTTTTAATCATGCTTCTAGTTTTGAAAACCATTCTTGATTTTTATTCCTCAGAAATATGATACTCTAAAATAAATACATTGATAAATGATTATTTAAGTCATTTTACTTCAATCAAAGTAGCAAGGCCAGAATAATGTAATTTCCCAGAAGAATAATGAAATAAAAATTAGTGGTAATTCTATGTAACATTAGCCTATATTTCTATTTTTTTAACTTTGAAATCATTTGTTGCCTTTAGCTGGATCATATTTCTTGAGTTTTACTTTAATAATAATTATGCTAATGTAAAAATTGCTATATAATGGGATTAGTAATGTCATACTCTATTAAGCTGATGCTCTCTTAAAAACTGTTGATGATAGCAATATAAAGTGAGAGGTATATGTAGTTTTGAATGATCTTAACATTACTGTGTATCTTTTTATTTAAATATAAAATGTACTCATATTTTTTCTATCACCAGTATTTTCTTTTAGTGGTATAGCACAAAGAGCTATATTATGATGGTGAGACTATGAAAAGGTAAATTTATGGTTAGTTTCCAAATCTGCTCTAGAGTTTATTACCATCTGGTCTCTTTGGAGACTATTATAATTATTCATGGAAGTGTTTTCAACACACTAAAAAGGAAGGTTTGTGTATTGGCAGAAAGCAAGAAATACCAGTGGTTTAAACCACATGTAGTTTTCTTAGAATTAGCAAGGGAAATGAACTAAAGAACTAATTGAGAATCATTAGTAGTTATGTGGTTTGTCTCAATTTTGTCAGAATTTCATTCATACAGAACAAAATACTGTACAAGAAAAACTGAAGGTCGTAGAAATATAGTAACTCCATTTGGCATATTTTATTTTCATTTTAATCAGTGAAATGTTAGAATGGTCTCAAATCTTGGTGTAAACCTCAGAAATAAGATGAGGAATGTATGTCAAATTTGAGGGCTTTTGAAATAAAAGCAAAAATATATTCATGTTAACCTAATTATAGAAATGAGAATGCCTTTATTAAAGGTATTTGTCTTGGATTTAATGCAAACATTATATTAAATAATTTTACATGTGTTCTGGACTTACGTCACTCTCCAGGAGTAGTAGTTTACAGTGTTTTAAGCTAAGGTTGATTTAATAGTAAAAGGATAAAAAGAAATATCTCTTTACTTTTCCAGTCTCAGAGTTGGAGAGAGGTCTATAAAAATGAGATGACAAGTCAAAAATTGAATTCATCTATTTTTATTCAGCAATTTTAAACAGAAAATGCCTGGTGGGCTGGGAATATACAGGAAATTTAAATTTGTGATTGAGAATAAGAAATGCATTTGTGGTTTAAAAAAGAAATACCAGCATGTCGCATTAGAGTTATGGTATCTACAGTATTATACAGTTAGCAGGAAAATGTATTGCATCAGGGGTATGTTGCACTTTAGAGAGCTAGTGTGGGGATGCGGATGAAGAGAATAACTCCATAGAAGCCATGAGCATTAATAATCCAGTCAGAGAGGAAGAAGTTTGCTGTCTCACATGTAACATAAAACAGATGTTACGTTCTATTAAAAACCTCCTTAACTAAAATGAATGTTTAGATCACTGGTCAATAAGAAAAACATGAACAACGGCAATGTAATGATTTTGAAAATTTATTCCATTTGTCAGTTAATATTGGTGGTAGGGACGGTGAAGGGAAGCTTGCTAAATGTTATTGTATTTTGGATATCTTAATTTAGAAAGCTGAAAGACAGCAATGAACTATATTTGTTTTTAATTTATTTTACACATTTAAGCTCGTTTCTTTCTCAGAAATTGTTGTAAAAGCCAACAAGAGATTTATAAACTATGAGTTCTGATTTAATATGTCTGAAGAGGTGATTTAAACATATCTAAAGTTTTAATTAATTAAATGAATGCTGGAAACATTGTAAATAGTTGGCAATGGAAAGAAGACATATGGAGAAAAGGACACTGAGGATGTTACCACAAGGTGCTAGATATCTTTCCTTAAAAAAAAAAATTTACCTTTTCTTTTCCCTTAATATTTTTAACCATTAGAAAATTTTAGGTGTAAAAATTAGGTGTAAAGTACATGCAATAAAATTGACTTTTTAATGTACAGTTGTGTCAGTTCTGACATATGGACACAGTCATGGAGCCGGTACCAGGGTACAAGATATATTTCAGTTCCCCTACCCCACATGTCCCCAGTGCTCTATTGTAGTCAACCTTTCCCCCACCTCAGCTCCTAGCAATCAGTGCTCTGTTTTTGTTGGCAGATATAGACCTCCTTGGTTGGTGTGCCAAGACCATAAGGCTCTGATTGCTCTCTTTCCTGGGACATTTCTCAGTATTATTTATACAGCTGGTAGACTTAAGGCATGAGGTAACTGTCTCTTGCCAGAGAAAGAGCAGACTTAGTTACTGTTTGCTATAAAATTGGTAGAGTCCCCAAGCTTTATGTTCCTCACCTGCCAGTGGAAACCCAGAGCATATATAGCATCTCTCTGAACCATATCCTATTACCTCTGTAGGACTTGGAGCAAGGGGGAAATAGTGCAAATATGCCTATATTTGAATGCCTTGCCTTGAGTAAAATAAAGTCTTTCCCTTTGACTCAGAAGTCTCATGTCTTCTGTTAATGAATTAGTACCAGACTTTTTTTAAAAATTAGCTTTTAAAATATGATAAAATCAAATCCCAAATCTCAATAGTTTTCTGTTTTTTTTAGTTTAACCTTTTACAGTGTTTCATATTGACAGAGCCAGCTCCTGGCTGAAAACCTATGTGTGATTTTTTTCAAGGTGTCATAGAGATCTACAAAGGTTTTATATAATGGGCTTTAAGTGGGAAAGCTGCCCTCCCTACTCCTGACTTGGTACAAAGCCAATCAACTGTCTCTGAAGGGAGTTGCAGTCAAGGACTCTGTCCCACATGGCCAGCCATGCTCATTCTTACAAATGTCAGTGTTCCTAGGCCAAGTGCCTTTGTTTGGAAACTTGACTGGGGCTTTCATTGAGACCTGGCTTAGATTTCTATGTGAAGACCTTATTAAGGAAGTTAAAGAACTTTGAAGACACCTTTCTGTTCTATGACTTAGTACTCAATACTTTTCTATACCTGGCTCTCCTTCCATCTTACCCAAGACCCAGGGTCTTAAAACTGCTGGAGCCTTTTTTGCAGATTCCCTTGGAAGTGAAGCAACTCTCACATTGGTTAAGATTCACCTGATCTTTGATCAGTGTACTGGTCTTTGGGGGAACATGGAGCAGTAGGGAGCTGACATTTTCTACAATTTAACCTCTTTTTTTTTCTTTAATTTTTATTGGAGTGTAATTTTGTTTACAATATTGTTTCAGGTGTAAAGCAAAGTGAATTTGTTACACATATGCATTTATCCACACTTTAAAAAAATCTATTCCCATTCCCATGTAGGTCATTACATAGTATTGAGGAGAGTTCTCAGTAGGTCCTTATTAGTTATCTATTTTATATATACTTGTGTTTATATGTCAATCCTAATCCTCCAATTTATCCCTCCTCCCCTTTGCCCCCTAGTAACCATAAGTTTATTTTCTACATCTGTAACTCTATCTCTGTTTTGTAGATAAGTTCATTTGTACCTTTTTTTGTTCTTAACAGATTCTGTATATCATATATTTGTCTTTATCTGACTTACTTCACTCAGTATGACAATCTCTAGGTCCATCCATATTGCTGCAAATTAGTCTCTTTCTTATAGTATCACTGTAAGTGATGAAAGACTTAATTAATTTCAGTTTGATTTTTTTTTTTTGGTGCACAGCTTGCAGGTTCTTAGTTTCCTAACCAGAAATTAAACCTTTGCTCTCAGCCTTGAAAGACAGACTCCAAACCACTGGTGTGCATGCATGCTCAGTTGCTGCATCGTGTCTGAATCTTTGTGACCCCGTGGACTGGAACTGCCAGACCTTGTCCATGGGGTTTCCTAGGCAAGAATACTGGAGTGGGTTGCCATTTGCCTCTCCAGGGGATGTTCCTGACCTCAGGATCAAACCTGTGTCTCCTGCTAAGCAGGCAGAGTCTTTACTGCTGAGCCACCAGGGAAGCCCTCTTAATCAACTGGATCATCAGATAATTCCTTGGCTTGTCTTAATCAGCTACGCTGATATCTGACAGCCCATCTTTTTAACTCACTTGAGTTCCTGACACATATAGATGAAATGATTTAGTCCATCTGTTCAGTTCAGTTGCTCAGTCATGTCCAACTCTTTGTGACCCCATGGACTGTAGCATGCCAGGCTTCCTGTCCATCACCAACTCCTGGAGCTTGCTCACCATGTCCATCGAGTTGGTGATGCCATCCAACCATCTCATCCTCTGTCGTCCCCTTCTCCTCCCACCTTCAATCTTTCCCAGCGTCAGGGTCTTTTCCAATGAGTCAGTTCTTCTGATCAGGTGGCAAAGTATTGGAGTTTCAGCTAAGCATCAGTCCTTCCAATGAATATTCAGGGCTGATTTCCTTTAAGATTGACTGTTTTGGTCTCCTTGCTATTCTAGGGACTTTTCAAAGTCTTCTCCAACTCCGCAGTTCAAAAGCATCAATTTTTGGCCCTCAACCTTCTTTGCGGTCCAACTCTTACATCCATATGTGACTACTGGAAAAACCATACCTTTGACTGGAAGGACCTTTGTTGGCAAAGTAATGTGTCTGTTTTTTAACATGCTGTCTAGCTTTGTCATAGCTTTTCTTCCAAGGAACAAGAGTTTTTAATTTCATGGCTGCATTTAGTCCGTAACTGTTGAATTTTCTTTGCTTTAGTTGGCGTAAGTATATCAGAGATTATCATACCTTTTGTTGAGTATCAGTAGTTTGTTTCTTTTGTGACTAATATTCCATCATGTTGATGTACTGCAGCTTGCATATCTATCCTTATTGGAGGAATACTTAGATTGATTCCAGTTCTGATGATTCCTGATAAAACCGCTATAAACATTTCTGTATATATTCTTTATTAGCAAATGTTTTCATTTCACTAGAAGTGGAATTGCTGGATCACAGGCTTCATAAGAAACTGTCAAAGTGTCTGTTATCATTTTACATTCCCAAAGCAGTATATTAAGAGATTTGGTGGCTTCACATTCTTGCCAGTACCTGGTATTATTGGCTTTTGTTATTTATCCACTGTAACAGGGGTAAAGAAGTTTCTCATTGTTTTAATTTATACTTCCTAATGATTTTGAGCATATTATTATTATTATTATTTTTTGCTTTCTGTATACCTTCTTAAGAGCCATATTCAGATCTTTTAAAAAAATCATGTTCATTTTTTTGACCCTAGTTGAGGGTCAGAACTATATTCTTCTATATTTTCTAATAGAAATTTCATTGTTTTACTTGTTATATTTAGGTCTGTATTCCATTTTGAGTTAATTTTTGTGTTTGTAGAATGAGACACGTAACAATGTTTCTTTTTAATCCTCACTTTGGCATATAGGTATCCACTTGTTCCAACCATTACCCTTTCCTGAAATCGTTTCTAAATCATTGTAATTGCCTTTGTACTTTTTTCAAAATCAATTCTGTGGTTGTTTTTCTGTACTGTGTGTTCTGGTCCCATGGATCGATATGCCTTACTGTTTCCAATATGCTGTGGTGATTTCTGTAGCTTTGTAGTAACTCTTGATGTATTTGTTTTCTGTGGTCTCTATAATCATATTAAATTGAGTCTAAATGTTGAAATTATTACATTTCACAGGTTGAAATTTTTTTCACATTGATATCCATGTGCAGGCGTGCTCAGTCACTTAGGTCATGTCCAACTCTGTGTGACCCTGTGAACCGTAGCCCGCCAGACTCCTTTGTCCATGGGATTCTCCTGGCAAGAATACTGGAGTGGACTTCCATGCCCCACTCCAAGGCGTCTTCCCTACCTAGGGCTCAAACCCACGTCTCCTGCATTGCAGGCAGATTCTTTTAACTGCTGAACCATTGGGGAGGCCCATTTACAGTCATAAGCATCTATAAATTTTCACTATTGAATTTTGATTAATGTACATATTAGAAATTGTTTTCAATATCCCAAAGTGTTGTTAACTTACAGTTGAAGGGAATTTTGTAATAGTGACTGTAGTTAATAGTAGTAAGTAGAAAAATTAAATAGAAAAGGGAACACTTAATACATGATGCTAATTGTCACTACTTTAAAAAATTTGTATTTTTAGTGAGACTGTTTTTGTTTTCATAGGTGGTTTAATTTTTATAGGTTCCCTAGCGGCAGAACCTAGGACAAGAAGTTTAAAACACCAATTTTGGACATGCAGGTGTCTCTCAAAAGGGTGGCAGGAGGTGATTCAGGGAAGACAGAGCAGCCAATAAAAGTCATTAAGCCTACTATCACAATAGGATACTGGGCTTTATCTTGTGGGGAAATTTTAGGAATAATCAGTGTTGATATTGGAGAAGGCAATGGCACCCCACCCAGTACTCTCGCCTGGAAAATCTCATGGACGGAGGAGCCTGGTAGACTGCAGTCCATGGGGTCGCTGAGGGTCGGACACGATGGAGCGACTTGACTTTCACTTTCAGAAGGAAATGGCAACCCACTCTGGTGTTCTTGCCTGGAGAATCCCAGGGACGGGGGAGCCTGGTGGGCTGGTGTCTATGGGGTCTCACAGAGTTAGACACGACTGAAGCGGCTTAGCAGCAGCAGCAGTATTAATATCATTTTCAGAATTAATTCACGGAAAATGCAAGTGTATTTCCTGTTACTGATTGTGGAGTGTGGTTTAGAGGACTGTGCAGCTGCCTAGTGCCCACATGGGCACAGTAGTTTTCACCAGTTCAGGAGAAGATCCCTCGGGTAGAGAGGAAGCTTGCAGCATTTAGAAGCCTAGAGCCAGAGTAAACCGTCAGGTTCAAAGAACACAGCAGGGACACTGATAGCATCTGTGTCCTACACATGCTCTATGACTTTTAAGTCCCTTTTCTGGGTTATCATAATAAATAACTTCAATCAAATCATCCCCATAGTGATATTTTCTGAATAAATTAGATGACACTTTCTGTACTTAAGTGTCTGTCTCCACTTTTTATTCATAAAGCTTCATTAAGTTTTGTTTATTTATCCTTGTCATACTATTTACTTATGTGAAAAACCTTATTAACTATACACTTGGAAATATTATTGTTTATTCCATCTTAAAATCATGTTAAAATGGCAAATAAGTGTATAATACATTTTCATTATCTTTAGCTATCAGAGTGCAAGTTAAAAACATGAGAAGCATTGCATGTCTTTAATTAGCTAACATTTTTAAGTGATGACAGTAACAAATCCTGATGAGAGAGAATACAGAAGAACTGGCTCTCTCATACACCGCTGGTGGGAATATAGAATGACACAGCCACTCTGGAAGCAGCTTGACATTTCTTTTAAAATTGGACATACATTTTCATGACTCAGCAGTCACATTCCTAAGCATTTGTCATAGAGAAATGAAACTTATGGTCCTACAAAGACTTCCTACACTGCATTCATAGCACTTTGTTATTGCCCCAAACTGGAAGCAATCCAAATAGCTTTTATCAAATGAATGGCTAAATTGTGATATATCTGTACGATGAAATACTACTCAGCTTTAAAAAGGAATAAAATATTGCTTCAGACAACAATTTGCATGGATTTCAAGGAGGGCTCACACTGAAGGTAAAAAAGCCAGTTACAAATGGTTATATTCTATGTGATTCCAATTATATAATATCCTTGGATTTAAAACATATATATAGTTTTGCAATATATTAAAATGGTTGTCAGAGGTTTAGGGATGAAGGTGAAAGATAGTGTAAATAGAATTTTCACAAAAAACTGTCTTGGTGGTGATGGAACGGTTCTGTATCTTGATTGTGGTAGTAGTTGCACAAATCTGTATACTGTTAAGATTTTATAAACTATATACATACACAAACAAGAATGCATGTGAAACTTGGTGAAATCTGAATTGGATCTGTAGTTTAGGATTGTACCAATGTCAAGTTCCTGGATTTGAAAGCGAGCTATGGTTGAATAATACATCATCTTTAGGGAAAACTGGAAGAAGGTAATGTAGGAGCCTCCTATACTATTTTTTTGCAATTTCTTGTGAATCTGAAATTAGTATTTGGTTACTCAGTATGTTTTATTTATTGAAATTCTTTTGCATCTTGTAAGCTGATTCTTCATTACAGAATAATCCCATAATATATAATTTAAAGTGTTTTTTAAGTTAGGGCTTAAAAGACTATGAAACTACTTGTATGAAATTTAATTTTGTCAAGTGTTTCCCTTGTCTATTTTAAACCTTTTGACAGAATTTCAAGGTTGCAAATATAAATAAAATAATTTCATTTTTAAATGATCTACTTTATAGACTCAGAGAACACTCATGATTTCTTCAGGATTTTAGGTTGTAAATTAAAACCTTTGATGTTCACTCATCTCATTGATATAAATCTATAATCTTTCCTACTTGTAACATTATTTTTGTTTGTTTGACCTGTTTGTGCCCATTTCTTGAATCTCAGATTAAATGTGACTTTCTTGTGGAGGTCTTTCTTACTCTGACACTCTTCTTTCAAAATCTTTGTTTCTACTCAGATATATGCTTCTATGCCAAGTCAAATTCATTTTACATATGTACAGAGTGATCAAATCATGGGAAAGTTAATCAACCAACAGTGTCATTTGGTATAAAATTTTGGAGTACATCCTAAATCTTAAACATATTAATAAATTATTGAAAAGATGAGACCACCCAACCTATTCTAGTGATACTTAAAAGAGATGGATTTGTAACTGGTAGAAGAAGAATCACTCCCTGAGTGTAAGATCAATTGCTGTTCATTTTATTCACCTGAAGATGAATCACTTTTTCAGATTTTGCAGACTTTCCCTTTTTCTGAAAAAATGATATATTAAAGTGAAAGTTTCTTTACTATATCAATGCTAACTTCCTCTTCCTTTATAATACTTCTATATTGAAGGGACCCAGAGGTCAACACTAAGTCTTGTCTGCTCTCTTTTTATTTCAATGTTATTTCTAAACGAGTTGATGAAATTCCCTTCTGTTTTGAAGGACCATTTTTCACCTGCATATGAGGAAATTTAAACTATTTGAGCTGATATTAACATATTCTATTACTATAAATTATCTATGATTAAAAAAATATTTGTCAATTTATATTTATTAAGTATAATTTTAGGATTCAAATCTACTGACCAGAAAAAAATAGTGTTTTTTGGTATGGTGAAAAGAAAAGGTATATGATAATGGTTAATTATCTAAGGAAATGTTTTCAGTGTTTCATCATATGTCAGAATTTTGTGCTGCTTATATTATATGAGGAAAAACTTGGTTATTTACCTATATTCTCATATACTTTTTGACACTTTGACAAGTACGATAGTTTTTATTTCTGCACCTAGTGACTTTTCATTCTAAAAATATTGTTTGAACCAGGTTTCAGAAGATGTATTCTGGTTCCTAGTTTGGGAACTCTATTACTATTCAAAACTAAGCATTTTCATCTTTTTTGAAAATGAGGGCCTATGTACCATTTGTTTTGATAAAGTGAGTAGAAATATGGATTATTCTGGGAAGTCTAGAATATATAGTTTTATTGTATATATCTAGATACAACAGATTAAAGACCAGGGGTTCAAAATAGAGACAAGAAATAAATACACCTAACATTGGAAATTATGGAAGAAAATATATAAAACTGGCAGCCAGCGGAGGAAAACTAAGAACTTACTATCTGTGGGAGAATTTTTTTCTACTCATGTGCTTTCTTACTGTTTTAATCACTTTTATAACATGCTATGTATCATGAATTTTAAGTATGTACATAATTTTGAAAAATTAAAATGCACTGTCAGATTTTTGTAAGAGCAATTTATTAATCAATATTTAACTGTCCATTTGCTAATTATACCAGGATTAGTATGATATGTAGAACATTGTACACTGTCTTTCAAATGCTTTTTAAAAAAACAGTATAACCTTCTTCCATAAGAAATATTTCTTAATAAACTATTGATTTAGACATATACCATTATCCTTTATGTCAGAAATCTATAATAAGGAAAATTTTATGGCTGCCCTGAATGATGAACATTTGTCCTAATTTTCTTGTGCTCTGGCCTTTGTGATATCCAAAGGTACAGTTCCCAGGTGGCACTAGTGGTGAAGAACCTGCCTGAAATGCAGGGAACATAAGAGGTGTGGGTTCCATCCCTGGGTTGAGGAGAACCCCTGGAGGAGGCCATGGCAACCCCACTCCAGTGTTCTTGCCTGGAGAATCCCATGGAGAGAGAAGCCTGGTGGGCTATAGTCCAAACGGTTGCGAAGAGTTGGACACGATTGAAGTGACTTAGCATGTGCACACATGACCTTTGTGATATCCGAAGTTACAGTTTTCTACTTAACAGTTTTTTTTTCTTCCTTTTATAGTATACTAACACAAGTATATTTGATGCAATATCCTCATTTCTTTTAACATTTAAATTTTAATTTTTATCATCCTTTGCCAAGAGTTCTTAATACTTGCCATACTATATTGTGTACATTGAAATAATTTTTGAAATCGTTACTTTTGCTTCTTGCTGTCTCTGGTTTTGTTTTGCTATTTGTGGCCTCTTCAGAGTTTAATATATGTTTGGACTTATTGGAAAATCCACCATGTGTTAGCTCTCCTAATAGTTCCCCATGTCATGCAGCTCCTTACATAATACAAGTAACTATTCTTGGGGTTTTATATATTTATTTATTTGACTGTCATTTTATTGAAAACTGTTTGACAGTTGTTTACTTATGAAAAATGCAATGCGAGACTAGCACGCTCAGTTTGTGCTCTTGTAGTTTTGTTGCTGCATGGGTATTTTCAAATTTTAAAAGGCTCAGAGAACAGTAAAACATATACATAGCACGAATGTTGCCACTCCTTGGTGTCTTTAAAACTGCGCTTTAACTTTTAAACCTTTGTTCTCATGCTACTTAAAAATAATATTTATTGAGGTATAATTCATCTACCACAGTTTAATCATTTAAAGGGTGCAGTTCCGTGGTTTTCCCTGTATTCATAAATATGTGTGGCCACCACCAGTGTCAGTTTTGGTACATTTTTATTACTTCAAAAAGAAACCGCATACTCTTTAGTTATCACTCTCTGGTTCTCCTTCATGTGTTTTCCACATGAATTTTGGAGTCAGCTTGCACATTTCTACAAAAATACAGCTTGGACTTTGATTAGGATCAATGTGGGTATTATTGGCCATATTAAACTGTGTGAAGTCTTCTGACTCTGAAAAAGTGGGATGTTTTTTTCATTTATTTAGATCTTTAAAGTCTTTCAACAGTGTTTTATATTTTTCAGAAGTTTTTCCAAATATATTTTATTAAAAAAATAATTTGTTTCTGGCTGTGCTGGGTCTTCATTGCTGTGTGCAAGCTTTCTAGTTGCGACAAGTGGGGGCTGCTCTTCATTGCAGTGCCTGGGCTTTTCATTGTGGTAGTTTCTCTTGTGGAGCACAGGCTCTAGGTGCGTGGGCTTGAGTAGTTGCTGCTTGTGGGATCAGTAGTTGTGCCTTTAGGGATCTAGAGCACAGGTTCATGAATTGGGCTCATGGGCTTAGTTGCTCCCAAGCATGTGGGAATTTCCCAGAAGAGAGATCAAACACGTGTTCCCTGCATTGGCCTGCAGATTCTTAACAACTGGACCACCAAGGACGTCCATCTTTTTTCATTTTGGTGTTATTATAGATTGAATTACTTTTTAAATTTCATTTTTCAGTTGTTCATTGCAAGTGTATAGAGATAGAATTCATTGTTTAAATATTGATCTTATTTCCGTAGCTTTTCTGAACTCATTTCTAATATTTCTGAACTAAGTTCTTATATTTTTCAGTGAATTCCTATGGTTTTGAATATACTAAATCTGTTACCTATTAGTTTGGCCAAAAAGTTCATTCGAGTGTTCCATAAGATTGTACAGAAAAACCCAAACAAACTTTTTGGTCAACACAATACAAATACTTTTACTTCTTCCTTTCCAGTTTGGAATCCATTTGTTTATTTGTTTCTTTTGCCTAATTGCCTTGACTAGTGCCTCTTTGTTGTTGTTGTTTAGTCACTAAATTGTGTCTGACTCTTGTGACCCCATGAACTTCAGCACCCCAGTCTGCTCATGTCCACTGAATCAGTGATGTCATCCTACCATCTCATCCTCTGTTGCTTGCTTCTGCTCTTGCCCTCAGTTTTTCCCAGCATCAGGGTCTTTCCAGTGAGTCAGCTGTTCACATCAGGTGGCTAAAGTATTGAAGCTTCAGCTTCAGTGTCAGTCTTTCCAATGAATATTCAGGATTGATTTCCTATAGGAGTGACTGGTTTGATCTCCTTGCTGTCCAAGGACCCTGAGGGGTCTTCTCCAGCACCACGGTTTGAAAACGTCAGTTCGGCAACTCAGCCTTTTCATGGTCCACCTATCACATCCATACATGACTATTGGAAAAACCATAGCTTTGACTGTACAGACCTTTGTCGACAAAGTGATGTCTCTACTTTTCATACACTGTCTAGGTTTGTCATAGTTCTTCTTAGAAGGTGCAAGCATCTTTTAATTTTGTGGCTGTAGTCACCATCCGTACTGATTTTTGAGCTCAAGAAAATGAAATCTGACACTGTTGCCACATTTTCCCCATCTGTTTGCCATCAAGTGATAGGACCAGATGCCATGATCTTTGTTTTTGAATGTTGAGTTTTAAGCCAGCTTTTCTACTCTTTTCTTTCATCAAGAGGCTCGTTAGTTCCTCTTCACTATCTGCCATTAATGTGGTATCATCTGCATATCTGAGGTTGTTGCTGTTTCTCCCAGCAATTTTGATTCCAGCTTGTGCTTCATCCAGCCTGGGATTTCAGATGATGCACTCTGCATATAAGTTAAATAAGCAGGCATCTATTATAATGTTGAAAAGAAGTGATGAGAGTAAACATCCTTGTGTTGTTCCTTGTCTGAGGGCCAAAGTATCCTGTCATTCACAATGATGTTTACTGTGTATTTTTCTTAAATGTTCTTTATCATATTCAAGAAGTTCCTATCTATTGCTAGTTTGTTGAATCTGTTTAACTTGAAACAATGTTAGATTTGCCAGGTGTCTTTTCTGCTCTTGTTGTCATAAGCATATGAGTTTCGTTTTCTATACTGTTGATATGATATATAACATTAGTTGATTTTGAGATGTTAAGCCAATCTTGCATTCCTGGGATTAAATCTCATTGGTTATATTATATAATTCATTTTTATACATTGCTGGATTTGTTTTTGCTAATATTTTACTGAGGATTTTTACATTATATTCATACGATGTATTGGTCTGTAATTACCTTATTTCTATCTGTGGTTTGGTATCATGGTAATACTGCTCCATAAAATGAATTGGGGTTTGTTTCTTTTTCTGTTTTTTGGAAGAATCTGTGGAGAATTTTTAAATTCTTCTTTAAATATTTGTTAGAATTCAGTGATGAAGTCATCTGATCTTTCGTTTGTGGGTAGTTTTTGATTACTAATTGCTTCACTGGTTGTATTGGTTTCTAAAGATTACGGTTTATCCTTGAGTCAGTTTCAGTAGTTTGTGGTCATTCTATTCATTGTATTACCCTTCTTATCTGAGTTACATAATTAATTTTTATGTCTGTTTTTTCATTACAATAGCCATTTCAGGTCTCTTCTGGATATTTGCATGACACATTACTTCCCACCCTTTACATTCAATCTGTTTGTAGCTTTTGATGTAAGGTGTGTTTCTTCTCCTGCTGCTAAGTCACTTCAGTCGTATCCGACTCTGTGCGCCCCCATAGACGGCAGCCCACCAGGCTCCCCTGTCCCTGGGATTCTCTAGGCAAGAATACTGGAGTGGGTTGCCATTTCCTTCTCCAATGAATGAAAGTCAAAAGTGAAAGGGAAGTCGCTCAGTTATGTCCGACTCTTAGCGACCCCGTGGACTGCGCGCAGCCTACCAGTCTCCTCTCTGTCCATGGGATTCTCCTAGACAAACATAAATATTTTTATATAAAAGTATCAGAACTATTGATAGGAAAATGTGAGATTTGTCTCATGATTTTATTTTCATGAATCGGTATACTAGTCCACAAATTGTTTTCTACTTTTTCTATAAAACTCAGCTTGTTTTTACTAAGGCCTTCGACAAAACATTTAATAAAATTGTTTCATTGCATTTTGAAAGTTCTGTTATTTTTTGAGCTGTAAATTCATTTCCCATATTTTCATGTCATGAAATCAATTTAAAAATAGTGATTTGAAGTTTCCTGAACACTGGATTTTTATTATATTGAATAATGAGTGTAATAGTTATATCTTATAATGTGATCTTCTGGCATGGAGAAATACTATAATGTTAAATATAATCATATTTTTTAGTTGAATTTATATATCATTTAGATTTTTCTCTGATAGCTTAAATTTTTATATTGACAGTTTGTAGCATATTGATAAATGCTTTTAAGTCATCAGTTCAGTTCCGTTCAGCTCAGTCACTCAGTCGTGTCCGACTCTTTGCGATCCCATGAATCACAGCACGCCAGGCCTCCCTGTCTATCACCAACTACCAGAGTTCACTTTTAAGTCATAACAGTGTGTAATTTTAACATGGATTGGCCATATCCAATGTAATTGTTTAATTAGCTTGTAGTAGTTAATGCAAGCTAGTCTAAATTTTCACTGATTTCCAGTCTCTAATCAGTTGACTTCAGAGATACATTTTTTACATTTTTTTTCCTTTAAAAAAAAAACAACTTAAGTGAGAACACTAAAATCACTTAAATACAAATTATAAAAGTGTTTCATAATGTTTTAAAGAAGCAATCTTGTTTTTGAAATGTCTAATTTTGTGTATAGAGTTCCTTACTGATTTTTAAAAATAGTTTTTCAAGATTACATACATAAAAATGTATGGAGAAGAAGTAAGATTTTATAAACACTGTTAATCATTCTACATTTAAAAGATTTTCATTTTTCAAAAACCCTCACTTTAAAATAGTGGTCAAAATATGTATTCAACAAATTAGTGTGAGACTTGTAATGCAAGCAAGTAAACCTTTGGCTTTTAGTTTTTCTACTGATTACCACTGTTAAGCAGAAGTTTCATATAGGAATAGGAAAAAATGAACTCATCATTCTCTTGAGCATCTGGAGTAAGTTTACGCCAGAGGCAAGCTGGTAATTTATATTCTTACCCATACAGCAAATCCTATGCTGCCCTGAAATGAATCACATGCACAGCTTCATTGACTCTCACAGAAATATTCTAGTGTCCGTGTGAGTTTTTTTAGCTGGATAAATTGCATCTCTGGGCCTCAATACAATTCCTTTGTAAATAGTAAAGATACCCCATAACACAGTTCCTTCAGCCTTAGTATGCTTTGATAATTATCCATGGAGTCCTAAAATAGGTATGAAAAGAATTATTGTTTTTAAATCAATGTTATATCTTATCAAAACATGATGAACTTTAACTCTTTTTGTGGCTATTTAGAGCTGAAAACATTATTTGTATAGTCTTATGGAAAACTTTATAAATATCTGGGATGATAGAAACAGTCAAAGACCTGATGGGAACTCACAAAGTAGAAAAGTCTACTCCATGCTCTGCCAGCAAGTAGCTGAGTGATCTTGGGCAAGTGATTAAACTATTTAATAATTTAATAATACTTCATAATTAATTAGATATTATTGTGAGGAAATTAACAAGATGGTGCCGGTCGGGCTGTGTCACCCCCCTACTGTCACGCCCTCTCGTCTCATATTCTGGAAACAATGACTTTGCACAGCTGTGTAACAGCTGAGATCATTTATAACATTGCACATGTTTATCACGAGGTACTCGCTTGGTCACGGGGACCTTGTGCCGTATGCCTACATGAACTTCACCATGAAAGCCCTGGCTGCTGCTGCATGAGGGCTACATTGGAGCCACATCGTAGTTATGTTATATGGGACTGTGTTTTTGCTACGTTATAATTATGTTATGGTTATGTTATAGCTAGCTGCCGCCAGCCAAGAGAGAGGCTGTGTTATGGCTGCTGTGCCAGCCAGGTGAGAATAAATGTGTCTGTAGTTCCTGGGCTTCCCTGGTAGCTCAGCTGGTTCAGAATCTGCCTGCAGTGCAGGAGACCCTGGTATGATTCCTGGGTGGGGAAGATGCCCTGGAGAAGGCATAGGGTACCCACTCCTATATTCTTGGGCTTCAGTGGTGGCTCAGATGGTATGGAATCCTCCTGCAATGTAATAGAGCTGTGTTCAATCCCTAGCTTGGGTAGATCCCCTGGAGGAGGATATGGCAACCCACTCCATTATTCATGCCTGAATAATCCCCATGGACAGATGAGCCTGGCAGGCTGTAGTCCATGCGGTCACAAACAGTTGGACACTGCTGAGCAACTAAGCACAGCAGCAGTTCCTACATCTCCTCGAGTCTTCTTCCAGCCTCTTAGCTCCTGCCTCACCTACCCTGGCTCCAATGAACAGTGTGCACAGTGGGAACAGCAAGACATCTGGTGCTGTGAACAGGATCAGCTAGATAATTATAAATTAAATAATTTTTTAGGTTTGATTTCTGTGGTCTATATAGCTCCCAAATTTCATGACATTGCTCCATTTTCTTTCTATTGTTTTTTAATCTAAGTAAAAGCAACTATTGACGGGAAAGATCTATTTGCAGTTGAGTTATTAGGTATGTTATTGCTTCTCATTTTTCATCCACTACTTCCATTTTTTGTGATTATGTTTACGATATGCATTTGTAACGTATTTTTTTAAGTCCAACCAGAACACTGCAGTAAGTAACTAAAACTTCACTACAACTTGCAGTTGCCCAGTATCAAGAGAGATTATTATTATAACTTACTGAGAAATGCTGGGCTGTATGAATTAGAAGCTGGAATCAAGATTTCCAGGAGAAATATCAGTAACCTCAGATATGCAGATGACACTTCCCTTATGACAGAAAACAAAGAGGAATTAAAGAGCCTCTTGATGAAGGTGAAAGAGGAGAGTGAAAAACCTGGCTTAAAAACTCAACATTCAGAAAACCTAAGATATGGCATCTCCTCCCATTGCTTCATGGCAAGTAGATAGGGAAACAGTGACAAACTTTATTTTCTTGGGCTCCAAAATCGCTGCAGACGGTGACGGCAGCCATGAAATCAGAAGATGCTTGTTCCTTGGAAGAAAAGCAATGACAAACCTGGACAGCATATTATAAAGCAGAAACATTACTTTACTGACAAAAGCCTATCTAGTCAAAGCTATGGTTTTTCCAGTAGTCGTGGTATGGATGTGACAGTTGGACAATGAAGAAAGCTGAGAGCCGAAGAATTGATGCTTTTGAACTGTGGTGTTGGAGAAGACTCTTGAGAGTCCCTTGGACTGTGAGGAGATCCAATCAGTTTATCCTAAAGGAGATCAGTCCTGAGTGTTCATTGAAGGACTGATGATGAAGCTGAAGCTCCAGTATTTTGGCCACCTGATGCGAGGCGCCAACTCATTAGAAAAGACCTTGATGCTGGGAAAGACTGAAGGTAGAAAGAGAAGGGGATGACAGAGGATCAGATGGTTGGATGCCATCACTGGCTCAATGGACATGAGTTTGAGCAAGCTCTGGGAGATGGTGATGGACAGGGTAGCCTGGTGTGCTGCAGTTAATGGGGTTGCAAAGAGTTGGACATTACTGAGCGACTGAATAACATTGCTAGCCTGGAGAAAATTCAGAATTCATAGTAGTTTCTTTCTTTTTGCCCATGGCCATATGTGGGATTTTTGTTCCCTGACCAGAGATTGAAGCGTGGAGTCTAATCACTGGACTGCCAGGCATGAGTATAGCTTTCCCACCATCATAATGTCCAAAAATTGTAGACCAAGCCATCATAAGTCAAGGACTGTC
Organism: Nanger dama; assembly: GCA_917880005.1. Lineage (NCBI taxonomy): Eukaryota > Metazoa > Chordata > Mammalia > Artiodactyla > Bovidae > Nanger > Nanger dama. The sequence goes on along the minus strand of CAKJTW010000028.1, from coordinate 15,476,251 downwards.
TGTATTAATATAGTAATGAATAATCTTTCACTTTGGAGCAGCGTGTAGATCGGTTTCTAGATTTTGGAATTACTGTCCTCAGATGCACTTTCCTGGCACTAGTAGCATCCTGTCCTTACTTACTGCATTGTCCCCTGAGAACTGGTGCTCAAAAAGGCAGCACTAAGATGTTTCTCTTGCTGCCATTCTTGCCTCGATCTAGAGGTCTCATGTCCTTCTGTCGTGTGTGTGTGTGTGTGTGTGAGTGAGTGTGCATGCATGCACATGCTTGGATATAGAAAAAGGAAGAAAGAGATGAATAGGCAAACACTGGCTGACTACTTTATTAGCATGTGAGGTGAGGTGAAGTCTCTCAGTCGTGTCTGACTCTTTGCGACCCCCGTGGACTGTAACCTACTAGGCTTCTCCGTCCATGGGATTCTCCAGGCAAGAATACTGGAGTGGATTGCCATTTCCTTCTCCAGGGGCTCTTCCCGACCCAGGGATCACACTCGGGTCTCCCTCATTGGAGGCAGACGCTTTAACCTCTGAGCCACCAGGGAAGATGCTTTATTAGCATGTACGCACAGTTAAATAGCGGACCCTTGATAGTTTCTGAGTTAATAGCTCTTTATAGAAGAAGTGCAGGTTCTCATGGTTAGTAAGTAGCAGACTTGTAGTTTGAACTGAGGCATTTTTATAGGTAGACAATATAACCAGAAAATATTGTGCTAGTGGCTAGAATTTGATGAAAGTAGACAAATACATATTTTATATCATATTTGCATACTTTTACCTTTGACTCTCCCTCTGATAGCTCAGTTGGTGAAGAATCAGCCAGCAATGGAGGAGACCCAAGTTCGATTCTTGGGTCGGGAAGATCTGCTGGAGAAGGGATAGGCCACCCACTCCAGTATTCTTGGGCTTCCTTTGTGGCTCAGCTGTTAAAGAATCTGCCTGCAGTATGGGTTCGATCCCTGGGTTGGAAAGATCCCTTTCAGAAGGAAAAGGCTGCCTACTCCAGTATTCTGGCCTGGAGAATTCCACCAACTGTATAGTCCATGGGGTCACAAAGAGCTGGACGCGACTGAACAACTTTCACTTTTCACCTTTGACTCATGAGCAGTTTGAATGTTTTCCTCCTCATCCCATATGTTACACTAAAAATGTGCTAGACTGTGGCTTGAATATCTCAGGATGAAATTCTTTACTGAAAAATAATAGTACAATGACCTTGAATAAAAATTGTAGGAATTTCCTGGGAGGCCAGGGGTTAGGACTCCATCCTTCCAATGAAAAGGACATATTTTTGATCCCTGCTTGAACAACTAAGATCCTGCATGCCATGAAGCTGGTCCAAAAAAAAAAAAAAAAAAATTAGTTTCTTTATACTTGTTGTGGAATTACCATGAGATAATATCGAACCAGTCCATCCTAAAGGAGATCAGCCCTGGGTGTTCTTTGGAAGCAATGGTGCTAAAGCTGAAACTCCAGTACTTTGTCCACCTCATGCAAAGAGTTGACTCATTGGAAAAGACCCTGATGCTGAGAAGGATTGGGGGCAGGAGGAGAAGGGAACGACAGAGGATGAAATGACTGGATGGCATCACCGACTCAATGTACATAAGTTTGAGTGGACTCCGGGAGTTGGTGATGGACAGGGAGGCCTGGCGTGCTGCGATTCATGGGGTCACAAAGAGTCGAACAAGACTGAGCGACTGAACTGAATATCTACAAATACTGATTTTAAGTGGCACTCTTCATGTGATATTTTGGGTATTATTAATCCTGTGTTTTGAGGAATAATTTGTAATGTAAATTATAGAACATTTTAGAAAAATCCCTAGATTTAGCATTAGCATAGGCTTCTAAAACTAAGCATGATTCATTGAACAGTTGATTTAACATTATCTGTGTCTAACTCAACATTCAGAAAACGAAAGTCATGGCATCCGGTCCCATTACTTCATGGGACATAGATGGGTAAACAGTGGAAACAGTGTCGGACTTTATTTTTGGAGCTCCAAAATCACTGCAGATGGTGACTGCAGCCATGAAATTAAAAGACGCTTACTCCTTGGAAGGAAAGTTATGACTAACCTAGATAGCATATTCAAAAGCAGAGACATTACTTTGCTGACTAAGGTCCGTCTAGTCAAGGCTATGGTTTTTCCTGTGGTCATGTATGGATGTGAGAGTTGGACTATGAAGAAGGCTGAGCGCTGAAGAATTGATGCTTTCGAGCTGTGGTGTTGGAGAAGACTCTTGAGAGTCCCTTGGACTGCGAGGAGATCCAACCAATTCATTCTGAAGGAGATCAGCCCTGGAATTTCTTTGGAAGGAATGATGCTAAAGCTGAAACTCCAGTACTTTGGCCACCTCATGTGAAGAGTTGACTCATTGGAAAAAAACTCTGATGCTGGGAGGGATTGGGGGCAGGAGGAGAAGGGGACGACCGAGGATGAGATGGCTGGATGGCATTACGGACTTGATGGACGTGAGTCTGAGTGAACTCTGGGAGTTGGTGATGGACAGGGAGGCCTGGCATGCTGTGATTCATGGGGTCACAAAGAGTTGGACACGACTGAGCGACTGAACTGAACTGTGTCTAAAACTGTGGGCCATTTATTTCAGATTTCATAGTGAGATATATTCTGAAGATTGTTTGTGACCAAAAGATTGCAGCTTTTTCTAGTTTTAGAATCTCTACAAAAGCATACGGATTACTTGTATAGCAATTTGGTTTTATTTTTAAATCCTTTCACAATATATATGTTTCATATTATATATATTATAGTTCATATTAAGAGATAAGAAACAGACTAAAGCTTCCTCCCTCAGAGTGAAGAATTCTCTATCTTATGTTTGGCTTCAGGAGGAAGACAAAGGTATTTTTGTTTTAACTAAGCTGTCATCAACAAATACTTATTATATCTGTACAGATCTGTATGTAAATATAGCCATATTTTCTAAGTACAGTGAAACTATTAATGAAAAAATTTGATCAAGATATATAATTTATAAATACTGTTTAGTTTGTGATATTCTGAAACATAGTGATTTGAAATTGCATATCATGTGAGAAATCTGGATGATTTCTGTATAAGCAATGGATTGGAGGTGGTGTTCAGTTACTAAGTCGTGTCTGACTCTGCAACCACATGGACTTCACACACTAAGCTCTTCTGTACACCACTGTCTCCCAGAGTTTGCTCATATTCATGTCCATTGAGTTGATGATGCTATCTAACTGTCTCATCCTCTTCTACCTGCTTCTTCTGTTGCCTTCAGTCTTTACTAGCATCAGGGTCTTTTTCAGTGAGTGGCTTCTTTGCATCAGGTGGCCATAGTTTTGAGGTTTCAGCATCAGTCCTTCCAATGAGTATTCATGGTTGATTTACTTTAGGATTGACTGGTTTGATTTCCTTGTTGTCCCAGAGACTGTCAAAAGTCTTCTCCAGTACCACAGTTTGAAAGCATGAATTCATCAGTGCTCAGCCTTCTGTATGGTCTAACTCTCACATTTATACACGAATACTGGAAAAATCATAGCTTTGATTATATGGATCTTTGGTGACAAAGTGGTATCTTTGCTTTTTAATATACTGTCTGGGCTTGTCACGGGGGCTTCTCTGGTGGGTCAGTGGTAAAGAATCCACTTGTAATGCAGGAGACACAGGTTTGACCCTTGGGTCACAAAGGTTCCCTGGAGAAGGAAATGGCAATCCACTCCACTATCTGTGCTTGGGAAATCCGATGGACATAGGAGCATGGTGGCCTACAGTCCACAGGGTTGCAAAAGAGTTGGACACAACTTAGCAACTAAACAATGACTTCTGAGTTTTTCATTCATTGTTTTCCTTCCAAGAACCAAGTCTGTTTTTTTTTTTTTTTTTTTGCATGAACAACAAGGTAATTTATTAAGGCACATTCTTCATCCCCTCAAGATATTGTGGGTGGAATGATTTAGAAATTAACCTAATCAAGATGAGAGGCAAGACAATTTCATTAGGAATTTACACATCTATCTTAGTAAAGAGAATTGACTTGACAGACAACTGAAAGTGGAGACTAGGTCTCCTGAAGTGTAACAGCGGGAACTTAATTGTAGTTACTTATTTTAAAAAGCAAACATACTGAATGGTATAACTAGGCTTGTTCAGTTCAGTTAAGTTCAGTCTCTCAGTCGTGTCCGACTCTTTTTGCAACCCCATGAATTGCAGCACGTCAGGCTTCCCTGTCCAGCACCAACTCCCAGAGTCCACTCAGACTCATGTCCATCGAGTCAGTGATGCCATTCAGCCATCTCATCCTCTAGTTGTCCCCATCTCCTCCTGCCCCCAATCCTTCCCAGCATCACAGTCTTTTCCAATGAGTCAACTCTTTGCATGAGGTGGCCACAGTATTGGAGTTTCATCCTCAGCATCAGTCTTTCCAAAGAACACCCAGGACTGATCTCCTTTAGAATGGACTGGTTAGATTTCCTTGCAGTCCAAGGGACTCTCAAGAGTCTTCTCCAACACCACAGTTCAAAAGCATCAATTCTTCAGCACTTAGCTTTCTTCACAGTCCAACTCTAACATCCATACATGACCACTGGAAAACCATAGCCTTGGCTAGACAGACCTTTGTTGGCTAAGTAATGTCCTTGCTTTTGAATACGCTATCTAGGTTGGTCATAAATTTCCTTCCAAGGAGTAAGCATCTTTTAATTTCATGGCTGCAGTCACCATCTGCAGTGATTCTGGAGCCTAAAAAATAAAGTCTGACACTGTTTCCATTGTTTCCACGTCTATTTCCCATGAAGTGATGGGACCAGATGCCATGATCTTCTTTTTCTGAATGTTGAGCTTTAAGCCAACTTTTTCACTCTCCTCTTTGATTTTCATTAAGAGGCTTTTTAGTTCCTCTTAACTTTCTGCCATAAGGGTGGTGTCATCTGCATATCTGAGGTTATTGATATTTCTCCCGGCAATCTTGATTCCAGCTTGTGTTTCTTCCAGCCCAGTGTTTCTCATGAGTACTCTGCATAGAAGTTAAATAAGCAGGGTGACAATATACAGCCTTGACGTACTCCTTTTCCTATTTGGAAACAGTCTGTTGTTCCATGTCCAGTTCTAACTGTTGCTTCCTGACCTGCATACAGATTTCTCAAGAGGCAGGTCAGATGGTCTGGTATTCCCATATCTTTCAGAATTTTCCACTCTTTGTTGTGATCCACACAGTCAAAGGGTTTGGCATACTCAATAAAGCAGAAGTAGATGCATTTCTGGAGCTCTCGCTTTTTGATGATCCAACAGATGTTGGTAATTTGATCTCTGGTTCCTCTGCCCTTTCTAAATCCAGCTTGAACATCTGGAAGTACACAGTTCATGTACTGTTGAAGCCTGGCTTAGAGAATTTTAAGCATTGCTTTGCTACTGTTTGAGATGAGTGCAATTGTGTGGTAGTTTGAGCATTCTTTGGCAATACCTTTCTTTGGGATTGGAATGAAAATAGACCTTTTCCAGTCCTGTGGCCACTGCTGAGTTTTCCAAATTTGCTGGCATATTGAGTGCAGCACTTTCACAGCATCATCATTTTGAATTCCAGCTCAACTGGAATTCCATCACCTCCACTAGCTTTTTCTGTAGTGATGCTTCCTAAGGCCCACTTGACTTTGCAGTCCAGAATGTCTGGCTGTAGGTGAGTGATCACACATTCTGGTTATCTGGGTTATAAAGATCTTTTTAATATAATTATTCTATGTATTCTCTGTATTTTAGTAAAAACTCCATTCATATTTAAGTGAATATTCTACATCACTTAACACTTAGTTTTTTTTTCCTTGCTCTTCTCAGAATAATGACGATATTCAGTCCCAGCATGATTTTGTACATATGCTTCAGACCCTTCTATACTGAGTCAGCAGGCATCTATTGAATAATTAGTATTTCTTAATAACATTGTTTTAGAATATAGTTTTTACTTTTAAAGTACTTTCAAATCACATACCTTACTTTTTGAAGAAATAAAAATTTTTATTAATATCTTAGTACTTTCAGTTCAAGGTAATAATACTAGGCATTATTTGAAAAACAGTGTAAAATGTTGTGACATGGTGATGCTGTCCTAACATACCTTTTCAAGAAAATTTTAACATTTCCCTTCTTTTGGCAATCATTTTTAAAATTGTATATTTCCTGTTGATCAAACAGAAGCAGGAAAAATGCACATTTTAATATTTTCTTTTGTATTTTTGAAGTCTAAAGGCATTTAAATGAATTTTCTTGTAACTTGTAAAGATCTGTCTACAGTTTCCCAACCAGAAGGTAAGGGATGATTTCACTGGTATAAACCATCCATCTTCCCCTTTCAGAGTTTGTTTGACTTAATTCTTTTTGAATAATTCTCTATTATGTCAGTGCTGTAAATTGTCATCCCTCAGTTCTATATATGAGATCTATGACTCATTTTCTGTGAGGATATAGAATTTTCTTAGCCCTTGTACCTTTACGTGCCACTGCTCCTAAATCTGGCATTTCACTGCCCTTAGTACATTTGAGTACACTTGATTTTCTCTCAAACTTACGTAAACAAGTTGTCTCACTTTTTGTGTTCTTTTATTTCACCATGCTTAGCCACCAACCCTAGGTCAGTCTAACTTAGTATCTGCTAGTCTATTCCTTGGTATTGAGATACTTGAATGCAAATACTTGAGTGCACAGCACTGCTATATGCATGGGTCCTACTTCAAATTCCTGGTCTCCCAACCCACACCTTGCTCTCTCTGTAGTATTTTTGGAAATGGTAGCTTTTCTTTTAGAAATTCTAACAAAGATTAGTGTTACAGTATTATATAATTTATGTAAATACTTCATTGTTCATCCACTTGGAGGATACTGAGTTCTAGCATAGGAATACATTTTAGAAAGTTGATGAATAGTTGACCCTGAACATTTAGGGGTTAGGCTTGCCAACCCTTCACCTATAACTTTATAGTTCACTCTCCATTACCCTGGGGGTGTACCAACAGTGGATTGTGTAGGACTATCAGTTCAGTGCAGTTCAGTTGCTCAGTCATGTCCGACTCTGCAGCCCCATGGACTACAGCATACCTAGCTTCCCTGTCCATCACCAACTCCCAGAACTTGCTCAAACTCATGTGCATTGAGTCAGTGATGCCATTCAACCATCTCATCCTGTGTCGTCACCTTCTCCTCCTGCCTTCAGTCTTTCCCAGCATCTGGGTCTTTTCCAGTGAGGCAGTTCTTCGAATCAGGTAGCCAAAATATTGGAGTTTCTACTTCAGCGTCAGTCCTTCCAATGAATATTCAGAACTGACTTCCTTTTGGATGGACTGGTTGGATCTCCTTGCAGTCCAAGGGACTCTCAAGAGTCTTCTCCAACACCACAGTTCAAGAGCATCAATTCTTTGGCGCTCAGCTTTCTTTATAGTCCAACTCTCACGTTCATGCACAATTACTGGAGAAATCATAGCTTCAACCAGATGGACCTTTGTTGGCAAAGTAATGTCTCTGCTTTTAATATGCTGTCTAGGTTGGTCACAACTTTCCTTCCAAGGAGTAAGTGTCTTTTAATTTCATGGCTGCAGTCACCATCTGCAGTGATTTTGGAGCCCAACAAATAAAATCAGCCACTGTTTCCCCATCTGTTTGCCATGATGTGACCAGATGCCATGATCTTAGGTTTTTTGAATGTTGAGTTTTAAGCCAGTGTTTTCACTCTCGTCTTTTCCTTTCATTAAGAGTGTCTTTAGTTCGTCACTTAATGCTAAGGGTGGTGTCTTCTGCATATCTGAAGTTATTGATCATTTCTCCCTGCAGTCTTGATTGTAGCTTGTGCATCATCCAATCTGACATCTCACATGATACAGTCTGCATATAAGTTAAATAAACAGGATGACAGTATATAGCCTGATGTGCTCCTTTTCCAGTTTGGATCCAGTCCATTGTTAAATGTTCGGTTCTAACTGTTGCTGCTTGACCTGCATACAGATTTCTCAGGAGGCAGGTAATATGGTCTGGTATTCTTATCTCTTGAAGAATTTTCCACAGTTTGTTGTGATTCACACAGTCAAAGGCTTTGGCATGGTGAATGAAACATAAGTAGATGTTTTTCTAGAACTCTCTTGCTTTTTCTGTGATCTAGTAGACGTTGGCAACTTCATCTTGGTTTCTGTTCTTCTTCTAAATCAGTTTGAACATCAGAAAGTTCTCAGTTTACATACTGTTGAAGCCTCCCTTGGAGAATTTTGAGCATTACTTTGCTAGCATGTGAGATGAGTGCAATTGTGTAGTAGTTAGAACATTCTTTGGTGTTGCCTTTCTTTGGGATTGGAATGAAGACTGACTTTTTCCCAGTCCTGTGGCCACTGCAGAATTTTCCAAATTTGCTGGCATATTGAGTACAGCACTTTCACAGCAGCATCTTTTAAGATTTGAAAATAGCTCAGCTGGAATTCTGTCACCTCTGCTAGCTTTGTTTGTCTAAGGGCCTATAGACTTCATACTCCAGGATGTCTGGCTGTAGGTGACTGATCACACCACTGTTGTTATCTGGGTCCTGAAGATTTTTTTGGCACAGTTCTTCTGTGTATTCTAGCCACCTCTTCTTAATATCGTCTGCTTCTATTAGGGCCATACCATTTCTATTCTTTATTGAGCCCATCTTTGTATGAAATGTTCCCTTGGTATCTCTGATTTTCTTCAAGAGATCTCTAGTCTTTCCCATTTTGTTGTTTTCCTCCATTTCTTTGCACTGATCACTGAGGAAGGCTTTCTTATCTCTCCTTGCTATTCTCCAAAACTCTGCATTCAAATGGGTATATCTTTCCTTTTTTCTTTGCTTCACTTCTCTTCTTTTCCGATACAAATAAGGAGGCTTTATTGTAAGGCCTCCTCAGACAACCGTTGTGCCTTTTGCATTTCTTTTTCTTGGGGATAGTCTTGATCACCGCCTCCTGTACAATGTCATGAAACTCCATCCATCCTTCTTCAGGAACTTTTATCAAATTATATCCCTTGAATCTATTTCTCACTTCCACTATATATTTGTAAGAGATTTGATTTAGGTCATACCTGAATGGTCTAGTGGTTTTCCCTACTTTCTTCAATTTAAATCTGAATTTGGCAATAAGAGTTCATAATCTGAGGCACAGTCAGCTCCTATCTGAAGCACAGTCAGCTCCTGGTCTTGTTTTTGAAGACTGTATAGAGCTTTTCCATCTTCAGTTGCAAAGTATATAATCAGTCTGATTTTGGTATTGACCATCTGGTGATGTCCATGTGTATAGTCGTCTCCTTTGTGGTTGGAAGAAGGTGTTTGCTATGACCTGTGTTGTTGGAAGAAGGTGTTTGGCAAAACTCTGTTATCCTTTGCCCTGCTTCATTTTGTATTCCAAGGCTAAACTTTCCTGTTATTCTAGGCTCTTGACTTCCTACTTTGGGATTCCAGTCCCTTATGATGAAAAGGACATATGTTTTGGGTGTTAGTTCTAGAAGGTCATGTAGGTCTTCATAGACCATTCAACTTCTGCTTCTTTGGCATTAGTGGTTGGATTACTGTGATGTGGAATGATTTGCAAAATGATCAGAGATCATTCTGTTGTTTTTGAAACTGCACCCAATTACTGCATTTCGGACACTTTCGTTGACTATGAGGGCTACTCCATTTCTTCTAAGGGATTCTTGCCCACTGTAGTAGATATAATGGTCATCTGAGTGAAATTTGGATGATCATCCTATATTAAAAACTATAGTGTCGTATTATAGTATTTATTATTGAAAAAAATCTGTATATCAGTGTACCTATGCAGTTCCAACCTGTGTTGTTCAAGGGTCAACTGCAATTGCTAAATGAAAACACTACTCTTCTTTTTATCCTGCTTTCAAATCAAAATGTATTCTTTTATTTATCACTTGAGGTGAAAATTAACAAACCATGTCAAAATTTTGCCAAAAATAGTTTATGACACAGAGAAGATTTTTTTGATTCACAGAATAATAACTTCAAAACAAGAAAGCAATATGATGATTGTGATAATTTTATTATTGTACAGTTCAGTTCAGTCACTCAGTCGTGTCCGACTCTTTGTGACCCCATGAATAGCAGCACGCCAGGCCTCCCTGTCCATCACCATCTCCCAGAGTTCACTCCAGACTCAACGCCCATCGAGTCCATGATGCCATCCAGCCATCTCATCCTCTGTCGTCCCCTTCTCTTCCTGCCCCCAATCCCTCCCAGCATCAGAGTCTTTTCCAATGAGTCAACTTTTCACATGAGGTGGCCAAAGTAACTGGACTTTCAGCTTTAGCATCATTCCTTCCAAAGAAATCCCAGGGTTGATCTCCTTTAGAATGGACTGGTTGGATCTCCTTACAGTCCAAGGGACTCTCAAGAGTCTTCTCCAACACCACAGTTCAAAAGCATCAATTCTTCGGCGCTCAGCCTTCTTCACAGTCCAACTCTCACATCCATACACGACCACTGGAAAAACCATAGCCTTGACTAGACGGACTTTAGTCGGCAAAGTAATGTCTCTGCTTTTGAATATACTTTCTAGGTTGGTCATAACTTTCCTTCTAAAGAGAAAGTGTCTTTTAATTTCATGGCTGCAGTCACCATCTGCAGTGATTTTGGAGCTCCCAAAAATAAAGTCTGACACTGTTTCCACTGTTTCCCATCTATTTCCCATGAAGTGATGGGACCGGATGCCATGATCTTCGTTTTCTGAATGTTGAGCTTTAAGCCAACTTTTTTCACTCTCCTCTTTCACTTTCATCAAGAGGCTTTTGAGTTCCTCTTCACTTTCTGCCATAAGGGTGATGTCATCTGCATATCTGAGATTATTGATATTTCTCCCAGCAATCTTGATTCCAGCTTGTGTTTCTTCCAGCCCAGCGTTTCTCATGATGTACTCTGCATATAAGTTAAAATGAGCAGGGTGACTATATACAGCCTTGACGTACTCTTTTGCCTATTTGGAACCACTCTGTTGTTCCATGTCAAGTTCTAACTGTTACTTCCTGACCTGCATACAGATTTCTCAAGAGGCAGGTCAGGTGGTCTGGTATTCCCATGTCTTTCAGAATTTTCCACAGTTTATTGTGATCCACACAGTCAAAGGCTTTGGTTATATAATATTAATTTTATTATCGTATATTAATATAACATGAAGGGAATATGAGAATTCTTTTCATTATTTCTGTAAGTTTTCTTTAAGTATAAAATTATTTCAAGGTAAAAAGTTAAATAAAGTAATTTTATATTTAGTTTTTAAAAATAAGCTTTTGTAGAAGTTATTTTTGTTAGACTTAATTGATTTACAGTGTTAGTTTCAGGTGTACATCAAAGTGATTCAGTTATACATGTACATAGTTCTATTTTTTTCAAGTTCTTTTCTCATTTAAGTTATTACAGAATATTTTAGCAGAGTTCCCTTTGCTATATAGTAGTTCTTCAGTTCAGTCACTCAGTCGTGTCTGACTCTTTCTGATCCCATGGACTGCGGCATGCCAGGTCTCCCTGTCCATCACTGACTCCTGGACTTTACTCAAACCTGTGTCCATTGAGTCGGTGATGCCATCCAGCTATCTCATCCTCTATTGTCCCCTTCTCCCACCTTCAATATTTCCCAGCATCAGGGTCTTTTCAAATGAGTTAGCTTGTTGCATCAGGTGGCCAGAGAATTGGAGTTTCAGCTTCGACATCAGTCCTTCCAGTGAATATTCAGGACTGATCTTTATTGGTTATCTATTTGAAATGTAGTAGTGTGTGTATGTCAATCCCAAATTCCCAATCTGATCTATCCCTATCCCCATCTTTCCCCCACCATAAGCATACGTTGATTCTCTTAAGTCTGTGATTCTTTTTCTGTTTTGTAAATAAGTTTGTATCATTTTTAAAGATTGTTCATATTAAGAGTATCTTATGATATTTGTGTTCTGATGTCTGACTTACTTCATTTAGTATGGTAATCTCCAGGTTTGTCCATTTTACTGCAAATGGCATAATTTCATTCTTTTTAATGACTGAGTATATTATATTGTATGTATTTATCATATCTTCTTTATCCTTTCATCTGTTGATAGACTTTTAGGTTGCTCTTGTGTCTTGGATATTGTAAATGGCAGTGCAGCCAGCATTGGGATCTGTGTATCACTGTGAACCATGGTTTTCTTCCGATGTATGCCCAGGAGCAGGATTGCTAGATCACACGGTAGCTCTATTTTAATTTTTTTAAAGAACCTCTATACTGTTCTCCATAGTCACTGCACCAGTTTACATTCCCAGCAACACTAATAAGAGAGTAGACTTCTCATTTGGAATCATTTTAGATTTACTGAAAAATTTTAGAGTAATATGTGAGGTTCCTATGTAATCCTCAACTAATTTCTTCTCTGTGATAATTTATTAAGTAAAAGTATCATTTTCAGCGTGTGTTTAGGAGCTGAATACATTTAAAGTCTTTATTCCAACTCTGTTTAAATATAATCTTTAACATTAATTAGCAATTTTTAGTACTTTTAACTTTTGATTTTAATATGCAAATGATTCATTGACAATTATTCTTGGTAATATAGTTTAGATATAATCTTGATTAAAAATTTGTTATACTTTACATCATAAGATTTTTAATTCTGTGGTTATGTATTAAAATATTATATGTCTTGATAAATTAAAAATTCCATTTTTAGTGATATTTACAAATTTGATCCTATACCAGAAATATCAATTTTAATAGGTGCCACTTCATCAGTTTGCCAACCCATTAGTATGAAAGTTTTAATCTGATTCTATAGAAATTAAATCAAATAGAATTATATGTTCTTATATGTCACTGTATAATTAGTGTACACAATCATATTAATGTATACTGATTTATATGAAATTTTTCTATTGAAAAGTCATATAAAAACTAAATTTCTTGAAGCATATATATTTTTTTCATTATCCAAAATCTGGTCATATTTTATATGTATTCACTGAATCTGTCCATATGCAAGCATTTTCTAGGCGTTTTAAAGGTCTCAGACATGTCTGTATCCACAATACTTTGAGTTTCTACTCCCAACTGTCATTGCCTTTGTTTGTTTGAAGTGAAAGTGAAAGTCACTCAGTTGTATCTGACTCTTTGCAACCCTATGGACTTTACAGTCCATGGAATTCTCCAGGCCAGAATACTGGAGTGGGTAGCCTTTCCCTTCTCCGGGGATCTTCCCAACCCAGGGATCAAACCCAGGTCTCCCACATTGCAGGCAGATTCTTTACCAGCTGAGCCATAGGAGAAGCCCTCATATTTGTTTAGATCTCTCTTACTCTCCTTTAGCATAGAGATACCAGGGGAACATTTCATGCAAAGATGGGCTCAATAAAGGACAGAAATGGTATGGACCTAACAGAAGCAGAAGATATTAAGAAGAGGTGGCAAGAATACACAGAAGAACTGTACAAAAAAGATCTTCATTACTCGGATAATCACGATGGTGTGATCACTCATCTAGAGCCAGACATCCTGGAATGTGAAGTCAAGTGTGCCTTAGAAAGCATCACTACAAACAAAGCTAGTGGTTCTGATGGAATTCCAGTAGAGCTATTTTAAATTATGAAAGATGATGCTGTGAAAGTGCTGCACTCAATATGTCAGCAAATTTGGAAAAGTCAGCAGTGGCCACAGGACTGGAAAAGGTCAGTTTTCATTCCAATCCCAAAGAAAGGCAACGCCAAAGAATGCTCCAACTACTGCACAATTATACTCATCTCATACGCGAATAAAGCAATGCTCAAAATTCTCCAAGCCAGGCTTCAGCAATACGTGAACCGTGAACTTCCAGATGTTCAAGCTGGTTTTAGAAAAGGCAGAGGAACCAGAGATCAAATGGCCAACATCCGCTGGATCACTGAAAAAGCAAGAGAGTTCCAGAAAAACATCTATTTCTGCTTTATTGACTATGCCAAAGCCTTTGACTGTGTGGATCACAATAAACTGTGGAAAATTCTGAAAGAGATGGGAATACCAGACCACCTGACCTGCCTCTTGAGAAATCTATATGCAGGCCAGGAAGCAACAGTTAGAACTGGACATGGAACAACAGACTGTTTCCAAATAGGAAAAGGAGTACATCAAGGCTGTATATTGTCACCCTGCTTATTTAACTTCTATGCAGAGTACATCATGAGAAACTCTGGACTGGAAGAAGCACAAGCTGGAATCAAGATTGCCGGGAGAAATATCAATAACCTCAGATATGCAAGATGACACCACCCTTATGGCAGAAAGTGAAGAGGAACTCAAAAGCCTCGTGATGAAAGTGAAAGAGGAGAGTGAAAAAGTTGGCTTAAAGCTCAACATTCAGAAAACGAAGATCATGGCATCCGGTCCCATCACTTCATGGGAAATAGATGGGGAAACAGTGGAAACAGTGTCAGACTTTATTTTTGGGAGCTCCAAAATCACTGCAGATGGTGACTGCAGCCATGAAATTAGAAGACGCTTACTCCTTGGAAGAAAAGTTATGACCAACCTATAAAGTATATTCAAAAGTAGAGATATTACTTTGCTGACTAAAGTCCGTCTAGTCAAGGCTATGGTTTTTCCAGTGGTCATGTATGGATGTGAGAGTTGGACTGTGAAGAAAGCTGAGCACTGAAGAATTGATGCTTTTGAAGTGTGGTGTTGGAGAAGACTCTTGAGAGTCCGTTGGACTGCAGGGAGATCCAGCCAGTCCATTCTGAAGGAGATCAGCCCTGGGATGTCTTTGGAAGGAATGATGCTAAAGCTGAAACTCCAGTACTTTGGCTACCTCATGCGAAGAGTTGACTCATTGGAAAAGACTCTGATACTGGGAGGGATTGGGGGCAGGAGAAGATGGGAACAACAGAGGATGAGATGGCTGGATGGCATCAAGGACTCGATGGACATGAATCTTAGTGAACTCCGGGAGTTGGTGATGGACAGGGAGGCCTGGCGTGCTGCGGTTCATGGGGGTCGCAAAAAGTCAGACATGACTGAGCGACTGAACTGAACTGAACTATTATCAGCACATTACTTCATATCCTTCTGAACGTATATAACAGAAATCGTCACGTTTCATCTTTTTCATCTTTTTCTCTCCTCATTTTCTTCAAACCTGTTTATACAATTTTTTTTTTTAGGTTCTATTCCATTTTCTTTCTCATTCTCTGAAACAGGAAATTGTTACCTTTCCACCTTCCCTTCACTACCCCTAGTCTAGGTAGAAGAGTTTATATTCATTATCACCACTGCTTTACCTCCAACTTTTAAAATTTCAACCTTTATCTCTCTTTGGAAAAATATTTATTTTTTTACAGAAATCACTAATAATTGCTTAAACCAGAGACTATTTAAAAGTATGAATTCTGATTGACCCACTCAAGATTATTTCATTTGTTGATTACTTCCTCAATTTTAAAACTTTCTTACATTGGCTTCAAGACAAATAAATAGCACTCTTTCTTTGTTCGTGTTAACTTTAAGCTATCTGTAGCCTTTACTGGCTTATCTTTCTCTGTCAGTTTCTCACTGGTGTTTCTAATCTGTAAGTCTTAAAGTACATTAAATTCAAAAAGTGGTAGGTGAAATACAGCATAAACAAATATGAAATGAAAATATTTGCAACATTTGTCTTGTAAAGAATTAATGTTTCTAAAGTCTTAAGCAATTCTTAAAATTTGGTAGCATTAAGAAAAGAAAAGCCCGACTGAAAAAAGTAAACAAAGGTTATGGTGAGTCATTCAATTCATATAAGAAGAAATATGAATTGCTAATAAGTATACCTCAATCCATTTAACAATAAAAATGCAAGTAAAAATAGAAGTCACCAGATTTGCATATCACTTAGTTGTAAATAATTTGATTAGAATTCAGTGTGGGGAGATTGAAAAGCAAAGGATACTTTTATACCCTTTTGTATGGGAGTGAAAACTAGGTATACCTTATTGTGGAGCAATTGGCAGTATTTTAAAAAATTTTATATGCACATAATCTTTGATGCAGCAATTCCTAGTTTTGGTATCCTATAGTGGTAGTTAGATATTTAAATAAAGAATATATAAATGTATTACAGCAGTTTTTATAATAAAGTAGACTGAAAACAGTGTAATCATTCACCAATAGGGGAAAATTACAGTCATTATAGTATACTGTTATCTGTGTATGGGATGCTAATTTTCCAATGGTAAAAAATATAATACCACTAGCATTTATAGTGTCAGTTTTATATTAAAACTGTATTTAACAATCCATTGGTTGGGGATTTTACATTTAGATTTATAATCTGTTCTGAAGTTTATTTTTTTTAATAGGTGAGGAATGGATGGAAATTTTGTATGTAACTATCTAGCAATTCTAGCTCTATTTGCTTAAAAACTATCCTTTCTCCATTGAATTATGTTTGTACCTTTGTCCTATCTAGTTGTCACAGATTCTAGAGTTCAGAAAGAAATTTATCCATTTACAGTTAATTGATTTCTGACAAGAATATCAAGAGAATCAAACAGAGAAAAATGGCCTTTTCAACAAATGATGCTGGGTAAAGTAAATACAGTAAAACGGACTCATACCCTGTCTCACACCATATATAAAAATTGTGGTGAGGATGTTGAGCTGGTAGGATTACAAAATGGTGAAGCTGGTTTGGCATAGAATCTCTCAGTTCCTCAAAAGACTAGAGTTATCATATGACTCAACATTTCTGGCTATATACCCAAGAGAGATGAAAATATATCTTTACATAAACAGTTGTACATGTATATTCATAGCAGTTTTATTCATAATAGCAAAAAGTGGGAGAAAACCACATGTCCATCAATTGAGGAATAAATAAACTGAAGTTATCTGTACCATAGAATATTGTCAATAAAAAGAAATGAAATACTTACTCATGCTACAATGTGGCTGAATCTTGAAAACATTGTGCTAAGTGTAAAAAGCCGCTCACTAAAGTCCACATTATGATTCCATTTCTGTGAGATGTCCTAAATATGCATGTTTATAGTGACAGAAAATACACTGGTTCTTTCCTAGTATTTGTGGTAAGGGGGTTTAGGGGTATGGTGACTAAATGATGTGGGATTCTTTTTAGGGTGTTGAAAATGTTCTGAGATTGATATGGTGATCCTTGCAAGCTCTGAATATACCAAATGCTTTTGAATTGCTCACTTTAAATATAATTTGTATATGTGTTGACTGTATATCAACAAGATATTGTGTTAAAAAAATATGTATCCATCAGTCTTTTTAACTCCTTGTATAGAAATTTTTCCCATGTGCGACTTTTACTATTGTGCATTGTTAATTTGCAAAGTTTTTATTCATTAATTATGCAGATTTTTCAAATGTTTTAAAATGTCTTTCATTTGTCATTATCACGCCCAGTTTCAAGAAAACAGTTTTTTATGTATTGGGAATCTCACAGTGGTGAATATTTGATTTATACAATTATAATTTTCAGTTGAAAGCTCAAATTTCATTATTAAGAATAAATCCTGACAGTTATTTTTTTATGTGACAGGCTTACTTTTTTCATTTTTAAGAATATATCTGCGAAATACGTTTTAGTAACTGTCATTTGTCCATCATTATTTAAATTAAAAATAGTTTTTCCTAAAGAAAGCAGTTTAGTTCGTGTAAAAACTCAACATCACAAGAGTTTTTCCTTAGAAAACCATTTTATTCATTCATACTTTTCCAGTTTCTTAAACAGTGCATTTAAAAGATGTGTATTTAAAGGCTAGTGCTTAATAAAAGTGATGATTTTTGCTGCTTCAAAAAATTCTTAAATGGGTATCATTTAAAAAGAAAGCAATTCCTTCCAGTTTTATTGAAATATAATTGACTTACAGCGCTGCATAAGTTTAATGTGTGCAGCATAGTGGTTTGATTTGCAAACATCAGGAAATGATTACTGCAAAATGCTCAGTGAACATCATCTCATCTAGATACAAAAAGAAAAAAAATAATGTTTTCTTGCTATGAGAACTCTTAGGATTTATTTTCTTAACTTATATATATATAAAACAGCAGTGTTAATTATGTTGTACATGAAATCCTTAGTACTCTTATTTGTGCTATAACTGCAAGTTTGTACCTGTGACTGCCTTCATCCAGTTCCTTCTACCACTCCCCCACCTGTAATAATCACAGATCAGATCTTTTTTTCTATGCGTTTGTTCGTGTTTGAACAACTAACATAACACTATGTTAGTTCCTGGTTCTCAGCTTAGTGAGTTGATGTTTCTGTGCATTACAAAAGGATCACTACGATAAGACTAGTTAACATCTGTCATCATACAGAGGTATTACATTATTGAATATATTACCCACGCTGTTCATTTAATAAATTGGTATCTTTTTAATATGAGCACAAGGTTGTGAAGAATTCAGTGACTTACTGTTCCGTGGCTCCACTTCCTTTATTTATTTAGATACCAGCAGTTTACCTGTCATTTGCAATTTGCACTTTAAAAGCAAATGTCAGCATAGTGAAAAATGCAAACAATATAGTCTGAAACTTGAATTGACTTTGTGAATACCCTGTCATGTTTTCAGGGTCTTCAAGGGGTCTGCAGACTCTTTCAAGAATAGCTAATTTTCAGTGCTTTTTCAGTATTTGTGACCTTTTGTGGTACTACAAACTGGTTTTTCCAACATACCAGTAGATATTCCACATGAATGTTCTCCTAATTCTGTATGTTGAAATTCACCTTTTTCTAGTTTTTTCACATAGTACTTCATCCTGTGTTCTTATATCAGTTCAGTTCAGTTCAGTTGCTCAGTTGTATTTGACTCTTTGCGGCCCCATGAATCACAGCACGCCAGGCCTCCCTGTTCATCACCAGCTCCTGGAGTTTACCCAAACTCAGGTGCATTGAGTTGGTGATGCCATCCAGCCATCTCATCCTCTTCATCCCCTTCTCCTCCTGCCCCCAATCCCCCCCAGCATCAGGGTCTTTTCCAGTGAGTCAACTCTTCACATGAGGTAGCCAAAGTATTGGAGTTTCAGCCTCAGCATCAGTCCTTTCAGTGGACACCCAGGAGTGATCTCCTTCAGAGTGGACTGGTTGGATCTCCTTGCAGTCCAAGGGACTCTCCAGAGTCTTCTCCAAAAACACAGTTCAAAAGCATCAATTCTTCAGCACTCAGCTTTCTTTACAGTCCAACTCTCACATCCATACATGACCACTGGAAAAACCATAGCCTTGGCTAGACGGACCTTTGTTGGCAAAGTAATGTCTCTGCTTTTGAATATGCTATCTAGGTTGATTATAACTTTCCTTCCAAGGAGTAAGCGTCTTTTAATTTCATGGCTGCAGTCACCATCTGCAGTGATTTTGGAGCCCCCAAAATAAAGTCTGACATTGTTTCCACTGTTTCCCCATCTATTTGCCATGAAGTGATGGGACCAGATGCCATGATCTTCATTTTCTGAATGTTGAGCTTTAAGCCAACTTTTCAGTCTCCTCTTTTACTTTCATCAAGAGGCTTTTTAGCTCCTCTTCACTTTCTGCCATAAGGGTGGTGTCATCTGCATATCTGAGGTTATTGGTTTTTCTCCGTGCAAAGATTTACTGCTTCTTCCAGCCCAGCGTTTCTCATGATGTACTCTGCATATATTTTTTATCTATTAGTAAAGTAAACCTCCCCCCCACCCCCCTTAGTCATCTAGTTAGAGCCTTTATAGTCAGTTTCAACATTTGCCATAACTAAGCAGTCCTTGGGGGTTCCTAGGTGGCGCTAGTGGTAAAGAACCTGCATGCTAAGGCAGGAGACATAAGAGATCCGGGTTTGATCCCTGAGTCAGGAAGTTCCCTGGAGGCATGCCCAGCCCACCCTAGTATTCTTGCTTGGAGAATCCCATGGACAGGAGAGTCTGGAATACTACAAGTCCATAGGTTCACAAAGAGTCAGACATGACTTCAGTGAGTTAGCACACATGAACTCAAAATCAGTCCCTCGTCTTATCCGTTTTGTCTCCAAAAGAACCTTTTTTGTATCTGTGTCCTGCTCTCCTTAGAATTCTTGAGAGTGAGATCCTTGTCTCTTTTCTGCAGTACTGCATGGCCAGCTAATTGGTCTTCCTGTATCCTGTTCCTGATCATCCTCTTCTTTTGTCAGTAACTGTGAAATGTCTTGGATTTTATACCTCTTGCAGGCTAGCAAATTGGTCTGCCACAGCTTCTTAGTTGTTAACAGAAGGCAAGAAGCTCCTGGGTCAGAGACAAAGGATTTCTTTTTAAACTTACAACAATGCAGGCAGCATTAAGTTTCTATTCCCATTAGTTCTGTTTGATTCCTCAATCACTGAGGCAATGTGGAGGGGAAGCTGTGTTCACAGAGTTTGAATCACAATAGAAGAATCCTGAATTTAAGAAATCACAATCTTTAAATATTCTCCCTGAAACTTGCCCAACCTTTACCCTGACATAAAGCCACTATCTTTATCTTTGAAGACTGTTTGTTATATTAACATTCCTAAAAAGAACAAAAGCTGATACGACCTATAGAGACATGATGGACCCATGGTGATTTGTCTCTCAGTATTTTTTAGTTAGTTTTCTGGATACTGTTGCCAAAATTATCTTACTAAAAAACATTTTTGTCATGTAACTCAGTGATCGCAGCCTGCTTTTCCATGTTATGGATTGCTGGTCCTTTATAAAATATGCTATTACATTACCCATGTTTTACTAATCCTCTGAGTAAGCCATGGAGATAGTTCCCTTTGTGTTTTTGCCCATATGTTTCTCTTGTATATAACTTACTTTATTTCTCTTGTCCTGAAACTGATAAGATCTTCAGCTTTCTGTTTGACTTTCTCATTACTGCCCAAACTTCTTGATGCTCTCAGAATATTTTGTGTCTACATCTTTTATAATGCTCATTGTTTCTGTTTCCATGCTGCCTTCTCCACTGGACTATGAACTCTTCGAGGTCTTAATTTGAGATTGTGTTCCCTCACAGAGTACTTTAGATATAATAGGAGCTTGATAGAAGTTTATTGAATTAATAAGTGTATAATTCCATGGTGGATCCCAATAACATTTTTATTTTTATGAAGATATAATTCAGCTACTAATAAGAGTCTCCTTGCAGTCTCTGCATGTTAATCCCCTCCAAATTCTGTCAATTTTAATTATCTTGTGCTACTCTGTAATTGTCTAATATTACTGTGCAAAAATACCATTTATTGTTCATTGCTATTGAATATTTCATTTTAAGTGTAGATACAGGTGGGATAAAATGTAGGTCTATCAGAGATATGGATATGCCTGAAAAATTGTTTTTGAATCACAAATCTGTTCTTGGGACTATGATATTGTTGTTACCACTAACAGTTACTGGATAGACAGGCTCAAAGCTAAAGTCTCTTATTAGAGTCAGTCAAAAGGGGCTAGAACTGCATAAATACCTCAGCAGTATGTTGAGAATGGCAAGAATACCTTCTTCAAAGATATATGACATCCTCACTAGGAACAGGAAATTTTAATAGCATCAACAGTGGCCTCCTTAATGCAGATTTGAAAGCCAGTGAAGAGTTCGTTTTTTCAGAGTGCTGCTGATTCTTATTCTTTACCGAGTATAGTGTTCTCTACTTACATTAAAGGAATATGTGTTCTATTGCTTATATCATGTCTGACTCTTTGTGGCCCCATGGACTGTAGCCTGCCAGGCTCCTCTGTCCATGGAATTTTACAGGCAGAAATACTGGAGTGGATTGCCATTTTCTACTCCAGAGGATCTTCTTGACCCAGCAGAGACTGAACCCATGTCTCTTGTATGTCTTGCATTGGCTGGCGGATTCTTTATTACTAGTGCCACTTGGGAAGCCCAAGGTATCAAATTCAGAAACAGAAATTGAACCTACTGGTAGAACACTGGTAGTGTTGTTCTTCTCGTTTAGTTTGCTAAGTTGTGTCCAACTCTTTCATGACCACATGGACTGTAGCCCTCTAGGCTCCTCTGTCCATGAGATTTCCCAGGCAAGAATACTGGAATGGGTTGCCATTTCCTTCTCTTGGGCATCTTCCTGATCCAGGGATTGAACCTGCATCTCCTGTGTCTCCTGCATTGGCAGGTGGATTCTTTACCACTGAGCCACCAGGGAAGTCCTTATATGTATGAGCATTACTCTATGAAGCACCATCCTTATGACAACCTTGCGTATTATATTCTTACTGATTTTTGAGAGTGCTTTGTACATTAAGGATACTGACTTCTCTCCACCCTTTCGGCATGCACATGCTTCTTTGCTTCTTTGTAATGATTTTAACTTTAAATCAAGTCAGGCTATCAGATTTTTCCTTTATGGTATTTGGTGTTCTTGCCATAAGGAAATCTGCCTTTGTCTTAAAGTTATTTTGGAAGTCGCTGGATTTTCTAACTTTCTGTTTTTTTTTTTGTTTGGTTTTTTTTTTTACATTTTTTTGGTTTAAATATAAGGGGAAAGAATCACCCCTACCTCGCAAAGACTGTATTCTTATCCTAGTACAGTGTATTGAATAATCCCCTTTTCCCCCAACTCAGTGAACTATCATCTGTAGCCTATACTGTGTTGCCATTGGTACGTGAGTCTGAATTGGAACTCTTTTTTATCCCCCCACTGATTTCTTTCTGTGTTTGTACCAATTACAGTTGTCAAATAATACATTTTAAAGGCAATCTAGGTTTGCAATAGTTTTTCTTCCAAGGAGCAAGCATCTTTTAATTTCATGGCTGCTAAGGATGGTGTCATCTGTGTATCTGAGGTTATTGGTATTTCTCCCAGCAATCATGATTTCAGCTTGTGATTCATTCAGCCTGGCGTTTCGCATGATATACTCTGCATATAGGTTAAATAAGCAGGGTAACAATGTACAGGCTTGACGTACTCCTTTCCTAATTTGGAACCAATCTATTGTTCCATGTCCGCTTCTAACTGTTGCTTTTTGACCTGCATACAGGTTTCTCAGGAGGCAAGTAAGATGGTCTGATATTCCTGTGTCTTGAAGAATTTTCCACAGTTTGTTGTAATCCACATAGTCAAAGGCTTTAGCATAGTCAGTAAAGCAGAAGTAAAGTTTTTTCTGGAATTCTCTTGCTTTTTCTATGATCCAGTGAATGTTGGCAATTTAATCTCTGGTTCCTCTACCTTTTCTTTCTATTTTTTAAATTAAATTTATTTATTTTTTAAATTACAATACTGTGTTTGTTTTGCCATACATTGACACGAATCAGCCATAGGTGAACACAATCTCCCAATGCCGAAGCCCCCTCCCACCTCCCTCCCACATCCTCTACTTGAATCATCCTGTGCATCAGCCCCATGCATCCTGCATCCTACATTGAACATAGATTGGCGCTTCGTTTCTTACAAGAAAATATGCATGTTTCATTGCCATTCTCCCAAACCATCCCACCCTTTCCCTCTCCCTCAGAGTCCAAAAGTCCACTCTATACCTCTGTGTCTCTTTGTTGTCTCACATATAGGGTCATCATTACTGTCTTCTAAATTCCATATATATGTGTCAGTATACTGTATTGGTGTTTTTCTTTCTGGCTTACTTCACTCTGTATAATCGGTTCCAATTTCATCCATCTCATTAGAACTGAGTCAAATTTATTCTTTTTAAGGGCTGAGTAGTATTCCATAGTATATATGTACCACAGCTTTCTTATCCATTCATCTGCTGATGGACATCTAGGTTGCTTCCATGTCCTGGCTATTATAAACAGCGCTGCAATGAACATTGGGGTACATGTGTCTCTTTCAATTCTGGTTTCCTCGGTGTGTATGCCCAGCAGTGGGATTGCTGGGTCATAAGGCAGTTCTATTTGCAATTTTTTAAGGAATCTCCACACTGTTTTCCATAGTGGCTGTACTAGTTTGCATTCCCACCAGCAGTGTAAGAGGGTTCCCTTTTTCTCCACATCCTCTCCAGCACTTATTGCTTGTAGACTTTTGGATCGCAGCCATTCTGACTGGTGTGAAATGGTACCTCATTGTGGTCTTGATTTGCATTTCTCTGATAATGAGTGATGTTGAGCATCTTTTCATGTGTTTGTTAGCCATCCGTATGTCTTCTTTGGAGAAATGCCTATTTAGTTCTTTGGCCCATTTTTTTATTGGATCATTTATTTTTCTGGAGTTGAGCTGCATAAGTTGCTTATATATCTTTGAGATTAGTTGTTTGTCAGTTGTTTCATTTGCTATTGTTTTCTCCCATTCAGAAGGCTGTCTTTATGTGCTGCCGGCGAGCACCCTCTACCTTTTCTTTCGCAGCCATTCTGACTGGTGTGAAATGGTACCTCATTGTGGTCTTGATTTGCATTTCTCTGATAATGAGTGATGTTGAGCATCTTTTCATGTGTTTGTTAGCCATCCGTATGTCTTCTTTGGAGAAATGCCTATTTAGTTCTTTGGCCCATTTTTTTATTGGATCATTTATTTTTCTGGAGTTGAGCTGCATAAGTTGCTTATATATCTTTGAGATTAATTGTTTGTCAGTTGTTTCATTTGCTATTGTTTTCTCCCATTCAGAAGGCTGTCTTTATGTGCTGCCGGAAGCGAGCACCCTCTACCTTTTCTTAGTCCAGCTTGTATTTTTGAAAGTTTTCAGGTCATGTATTGTTGAAGCCTAGTTTGAAGGATTTTGAGCATTACCTTGCTAGTTTTTGAAAATGTATACCATTTTCTTGGGATTGGAATGAAAATTCATCTTTTCCAGTCATGTTCCAGTGCTAAGTTTTCCAAATTTGCTGGCATATTGAGTACAGCACTTCAACAGCATCTCTTAGGATTTGAAGTAGATCAGCTGGAATAGTAATGCTTTCTAAGGCCCACTTCACTTCATACTCCAGGATATCTCACTCTAGGTGAATGACTACACCATTATGTTTATCTGGGTTATTAAGACCTTTTTTGTACTGTTCATCTGTGTATTCTTGCCACGTTTTATTAGTATCTTCTGCTCTGTTACGTCCATATCATTTCTGTCCTTTATTGTGTTTATCTTTGCATGAAATTTTCCCTTGGAATCTCTTATTTTCTCGTTGAAAATTGAGTATCTATTATGTGTCAATTTCTAAGGATGCATTGATGAGCAGAACAAATAAAAATTCTACCTCCATGTACTTTGCAAGGAGTTACAACTCCTTGCAACTTCATGCTCTTTGCATGAAGTGAAGGGCAGACTCATTGGAAAGACCCAGGTGCTGGGAAAGATTAAGGGCAAGAGGAGAAGGGGGGTGACAGAGGATGAGATGGTTGGATGACATCACTGACAGACTAACTCAAACTCATATCCATTGTGAGAGAGGGAAGGACAGGAAGCCTGGTGTGCTGCAGTTTATGGAGTTGCAAGCAGTTGTACTTAGCAACTAAGCAGCAACAACAATCTCCATGTAACTTATTTTTGTGGGAGGAAGAAATACAAATAATGCAATGTGTTAGGTGTTGACCTTAAAAAATTTTCTTTAGGAAAAATGTGTTGATTCAGGATCAACAAACCATTGTAACTGGGGATCTGCAACCATGACAAGCCTTATGCCGATCCCTACAAAGGAAGGAGGAGAGGGCTCTTTTATTTATTTATGTTTTTGCCTGTTCTCAGTCTTCATTGGTGTGCAGGTTTTTTCCTAGTTGTGCAGCACAGGCTTCTTACTGAGGTGGCTTCTCTTGTTATTGCAGAGCTCAGGCTCTAGGGCGCAGCAGTCTTCAGTAGTTTCTGCTCCCAGCCTGTAGAACGCTGCCCCAGTTGTTGTGGTACATATGTTTAGTTGCTCTGAGACCTGTGGGATCCTCCCATATCAAGGATCGAACACGTGTCTCCTTCATTGGCAGGCAGATTCTTTACCACTCAGCCACTAGGGAGGACTCTTAAGGAAGTGAAAATAAATTGGGAGGATTTAATAAAAGAGTCAGTTGGGGGAACTGAGAGATCAGAATAAGTGACTTTTCATTGACTGAGTGATGGCAGTTTCTCATTGGCTGAGCTCTTGCCAGGCAAGAAAAGGACCAGTTCCTCCTACTGGTCTGTTTATTAAATTTTATAAAAGCAAAATAATTAAAAGTAAAAGAGAATTGGGAGAGTATTAGCAATGTTGGAACAAAAGGAATGTTTTATAATATTAAGTAGAGTGTGTGTGGAATAGTTTTGTTTAGATTTGTGTAAAGAATTTTTAGATGAGGGAATCACTGGGAAATCTGGCTCACTGGAAAAGTCCAGTCTAGTAGAGTGTCAGTAGTTGCTAAGGAGAGCATGCTTGGCATGTTTCAGAATCCTGCAAGGAGTTCATTGTGGTTGCAGCAGGATATGAAGAGTAACAGAAGATGAGGTTAGAGAGGGAATAAGAGGTAAAGAAGATTGGCTTGAACCTGTATGGCCTCACAGACTAATATGAAGTTTTGCTTCTTACTGAGTGATCCAAAGAGCATTACAGGGTTTTAAGCAAAGGAATGACATTTGCTGATGTACGTTTTAAAAGGAGGCTGTCAAGAAAGGAGGCAAAGACATCAGGAAAGTTTTGCAACATTTCAGGCAAGAGATTATGGTAACTTGGATGAGTGGTAGCAGTGAAATCAACTAAAAATTATGGAAAAAGAAAGTAGTTAAAATTTGGAAATAAAATGAGTATAGAAGCAATTAGCTTTTCCAAAGGGGCTGGATGCAGGATGTGAATTATACCATCCTAACTAATATCTTTTAGGCTTCCCAGGTGGCTCAGTGCAGGAGATGCAGGAAATGGCAGCTGACTCCAGTATTCTTGCCTGAAAATCCCATGGAAAGAGGAGCCTGGCTGGCTACAATCCATGGAGTCTCAAGGAGTCAAACACGACTTATTGACTGAGCATGCACACACAACTGATATCTTTATTGCCTGTCTGTTTATGTCTTAAAAATCCTTTATGTGTAATAGTAACATTGATTCTCATTTAAATTCAGTAATTTTGCTTTGTTGTTGAAAACACTTCAGTGAAATTCTGTTGCACGCTGTATAAAATTTATTCTCTCTACCATAGCCAATAAGGTGTGCATTATCTGGAACCTACATATGTGTCAAAACTTAGCTACTATAAACAATTTTTTTTCAGTTTCTTGAATATATGCCAACTTCTTCTGTGCCTTAGAAGTTTTGTACTTGCTTCTCTTTCTGTTTGGAAGGGTCCCCACCCACTACCTCACTTTTTTCCTATTTAGCTTACTTACGTATTTTATGTCTCAACTTGTTGTTCCTTAGACAGGCCTATTTAAGGTAAATTATTTCCTTGTTTCTCTCTCCCATGCCTTTCTCCTTCTCAGCCATTTGTTTTTTTCCTTTTTGGCATTTCTTGCAATTATTTTATTTCTCTGTTCAGTGTTTTTGTTTTATTTGCTTTGCATTTGTTTGTTTTGCTTTCTTTTCTTTGGTATCTACCTGAGGTAAGAACTGATTCTAACTTGTTTAACTTTGTGTTTCAGTGCTAGTCTGGTGTCTGACCCATAGACTCATTCAGTAAATACTTCAGGTTGGATTGACTGACTAGATTAATGCTCAAATGAACAACCAAAATATTTACTTTATGTGCCAGAGTTAGCAGCCCTGAACATTACACCTAACTTAGATTTTTATTGTCTTGTTATTTTGCTACTTACCTTGTTTAATTAGCCATTGCATATTGCTAATTGTAATATGATCATACATGATTCTTTATCACTAGAAGAAAGTTTCTTCCTTAAAATTCATTTGGTTATTAAAATTAGGCAAATCTTTATGTTTCAGAAGATAGCTGTAGTCATATAGTTATACTGCCTGTTGCAATGATGTGTGAAAGAAAATGTGAAATAGTAGCTTTAAAGATGTTTCTACCCCCACCCCTGTTGCCCCTTGAAGCTATTATCTTAAAGGAAGACGAGGAAAACAGAAATCTATGTTGTGAGTTCAGGTTTACTACTGTAAGTATATAAGAAAGGCCCCCTGTTACCATGACAACAAATGCATGAATTTCAAATGGAAAATTTTCAACGTAGGGAACTGATAAAATTGTAGCATCCCTATTCTCTTAGTATAGAATTGCTCTTTGGCAACTAGTTAAAAAATTCTGAAATCCCCTAATAAAATTAATATTAAAATAGTCTTATAATATTGTTTTGAAGTCATTTATTATGAGTTAAAACTATACCAAAACAATATCCTTTCATAGATCTGTCATACAGAAAGTTAAGCATTTAATTTGACATTAAAAATTACTTTTCTAACCTATACTATATCTTTGCTTAAATGGTAAATAGTTTAATATATTGGGAGTTTTTGACAATAGAAAATGACCTGCCACTTTATAGATTCCTTTGCCTTAAATGCTTTCTAACTCCAGTGGAGGAAGGCTGTTAAGCTTTAAGTGCTCTGTCATATTGGCAGGCTTTTATAGTCGAAGAGAACCGCAGTGAGTAGTGATGATGGAAAACGATGGCAGGTAGACTTAAAACACCATAAAGCACAGACGATTGTGTGTAATGCCTTGAATTGAATCCTTTTCGAATGAAATGATCAGCCATATGTGCCACCCTTATGGACCCTGTAAGAAGAGGAGAAGAAATGTGCCCTAATGCTAACTGTGCATGAAATTGCAATGTTAGGAGATATTGACCAGATGTTTCAATCTCAACAAATAGCTTGTTATGTGACTGAGTGAAAATATCTTTGCTGCTTTGATCACATACACCTTGAAAGAAGGGGTAATTTAATAGAGGCTGTCATAGTTCATCATTGTCAATAAACTTTGACTTGACCTTTGCCTTATGTTTTTGATGTTGCTTCTGATAAGCGTTGATGGGCAGATGTTTACTGCCTTAGGGATTTTTCTTTTTATAACGTGTATGCTAGAAATTGTAAAGGAGAAAGATTTTTCTCAATTCTTCTCTTGCTCTTTGGTTATTATTTGGATTGTTTCTCTTTAAGATTTTGTAGAATTTCTGCACAAATACATCTGAGTGACATTTTTACCTTTGAAGACCCTCAGTGGTTTTTCTCCAAAAGTTTCTTATTCTCCTCACCTCTCTGTCCCAGTTTTAAGTGGCCACAATTAGCTTCTGTGGTGATTTTTTTTTTTCTTGTTTCATATATTGTATGTATATGTATATATATATATGTATGTATGTATGTATATATTTGTAGTTTGAAGTGATAGATATCTTAGAAAAGCATCATGATTTGCTGACTTTTATGATTGAGAACAGTGATAGCTAGAGAGATTAAGATACTTATTCAATGAGAACAGTATTAGCTAGAGAGATTAAGTTACTTATTCAAAGTTACTCTTTTCAAAGCTGGCTGCATGTCTGAGAACTGATGACACTCTTCCCAGTAAAATTTTCTTTAGTTCACTTTCTTTCCTATATCTAGAGTAGTGATTGAAAGTATACCTTCTAAAATAATCCAGACTTGAACTTGCCACTGACCTATTTTCCTCATCTGTGAAATTGGAACAGTAAGTATCTCTATCGTGCTTGGTAGTTCAGATTGGCTGAGATTACATAAGGAGGTAAAGCATTAGCATATTGTCTAACATAAAGCAAGGGCCCACTAATTTAACTCTAAATTATATTTTTGTTTCTAAAAGGAAGCCTTGCATGCTGCAGTCCATGGGGGTGCAAAGAGTCAGACGTGACTGAGCGGCTGAACAACAACATAGTTCTTTAATTACAGTGCTTTTTAGCTGAAGGTTTTTTTTTTTTTTTAATTGCAGTTTTTCTTAAGTTGTCAGAGGAAAGTATTTAGACTATATGGGGGAAAATTAAAATGATTCTAGACATCATTTTTAAATTATGGTAGAAAATATAGATAAATAAAATGTCCTTTAAACTAGAGCAGCTGTTACTTTGAAGTTTCTTGGCAATTGTAGGAGATGAAAAAATTTCCTTGACTCTCACAGGGTCCCTGGCTAGGTTTGAAAATCAAACTGACAAAACATACAAATGTATTTAATATAAATTGTATGTGATGTGAGAGCCTCCTTAAGGCAACGAAGATCCAAACAAACAGTTTGACCTGTGTAGCTAGCTTTAATGAAGAAAGAGAAATCTTACAGAAATACGATAGGTCAGAGAGTATGAACAAGTGTTAACTGGAGGAAACGAAGCAAGGTCTTTTTGTTGGGATTCTTCTCAGTGTTCCTTTGTCTTCGGAGATAAAGGTGATCTTTTCCTTCAGATACAGGGAGGGCACTTCACACATGAAGGTTTTATGACCTGTTTCAGGAGAGGAAAGGGATGGTAAGAGTGATCATTTTCCTGCTTCTGCCTGTTTTTCAAATTCCTTTAGCCACTATGCCATAACTTGGAGTAGTATATCTTAAACCCCCTCAGTGTATTGGCTACATATATTTACAACATCATTTCACTTTGTATAAGGGAATATAACAAGTTCAGGTAATGTCATGGAAATTTTATATTGAATTCTGTTTCTGAAGACTTTTTCTGTAAGATTTTTTTTTTTAACAAATCAAATTTCTCCTTGTAAGACATCTCTTATTTTGACCTAAAAGTAAGACTTAATTGTGCATAGCAAGAAAATAAAGGTAGGCCTAATTTTTAAAATCTTGGGAGAATATAGAACTATAGAGTATAAATGATCTGTTTGGTAGAAATCTTATTTCCCAAAGACCTCTGTTGAAAAGCATATTGAACACCGAGGAAACCAGAATTGAAAGAAACACGTATACCCCAATGTTCATCGCAGCACTGTTTATGATAGATAGGACATGGAAGCAACCTAGATGTCCATCAGCAGATGAATGGATAAGAAAGCTGTGGTACATATACACAATGGAGTATAGCTCAGCCATTAAAAAGAATATATTTGAATCAGTTCTAATGAGGTGGATGAAACTGGAGCCGATTATACAGAGTGAAGTAAGCCAGAAAGAAAAACACCAATACAGTATACTAACACATATATATGGAATTTAGAAAGATGGTAATAATAACCCTGTATGTGAGACAACAAAAGAGACACAGATGTATAGAACAGTCTTTTGGACTCTGTCAGAGAGGGAGAGGGTGGGATGATTTGGGAGAATGGCATTGAAACTTGTATAATATCATATAAGAAACAAATCACCAGTCTAGGTTTGATGCAGGGTGCAGGATGCTTGGGGCTGGTGCACTGGGATGACCTGGAGGGATGGTGTTGACGGGGAGGTGGGAGGGGGTTCGGGACTGCGAACAGGTGTACACCTGTGGCGGATACATGTTGATGTGTGGCAAAACCAATACAATATTGTAAAGTTAAAAATTAAAACAAAAACAAAAACAAAACCCTGAATCCTGTTATAGCACTGTATTCAAGTGCTGTGGTATCTTTTATCATCTGATTTTGGAGCTTTTGGAAATAAATCTGGGCCGCTTATTTTTGATAAATGAAATTGAGTAACAATTTTCAAATAATATAAGTTGTTTAAAAATGTTTTTGAAAATTTAGATGCATAGTTTTGAATCAGTGGTTTTCTTGGTTAATTTGTTGCAGTTCTATAGCCTTCTTACCCTTATGTTTGAAAAGAAAAAGACATCTACACTAACTATAGCTGTGTTCTCCTACACCATTCCTCTTCCCCCTCCTTCCTCTCTGGTGTGGGTGGTCTAATCCCGTTTAAGAATCTAATGAAATTTGTGAGTCCTATCTTCTGAAAAATACATCAGAATTTCCTTATATTTCAGAGAGTTCATGGATTCCCTGCTTTCTCTCACGTATACCTTGACCTGATTGGAGCCCATGGACCTCAGATAGGCTACAAATTTCATTAGAAAATATAATTCAAGCTCATTTCTAGTAATCTCAGTATTTAACAATTTACCTTAGAAATAATAGTGTTATTGATACCCATATAATAATTAGTCAGTCAGTTCAGTTCAGTTGCTTGGTCGTGTCCGACTCTTTGCGACCCCATGAATCGCAGCACACCAGGCCTCCCTGTCCATCACCAACTCCTGGAGTTCATTCAGACTCGGCGTCCATTGAGTCAGTGATGCCATCCAGCCATCTCATCCTCTGTCGTCCCCTTCTCCTCCTGCCCCCAATCCCTCCCAGCATCAGAGTCTTTTCCAATGAGTCAACTCTTCTCATGAGATAGCCAAAGTACTGGAGTTTCAGCTTTAGCATCATTCCTTCCAAAGAAATCCCAGGGCTATCTCCTTCAGAATGGACTGGTTGGATCTCCTTGCAGCCCAAGGGACTCTCAAGAGTCTTCTCCAACACCACAGTTCCAAAGCATCAATTCTTCAGCGCTCAGCCTTCTTCACAGTCCAACTCTCACATCCATACATGACTACTGGAAAAACCATAGCCTTGACCTCTTATAATATATATAATAGGGACAACCACAGCTATACATCATTTACTGTATGCTGTGTATCTTGTCCAACAATGCATATACATTAAATTACTTAGTTTAATCTCTAGCAACCTTATGAGATAGAATTATTTGCCATTTATAGATGACACTGAGGCATAGAAATGTTAAGTGACATGTTCTTACTTATTCAGCTAATTATTGGCAAAGGCAAGATTTGCACCCACACGATATTCATTATAGATTCTGGACTTTTAATGACAGTGCTTCACTACTTCTATTGGACTTGGTATTATTTTTTGTATTAAGACTAATTAGTAACCTAACATTCTATATGACTTTGATTCTGAGTTCTTAATCAATCGCTCTGCTCTCTTTCTTTCCTTGAAAGAAGTATATTAAGATTTTCTCTAGTTGTTATATCAAATTTGTTATCATAAGTGATGATACTGGAATAGAATTCCGTTCATAACAGCGACAGCTGCTCACAAAGAAAAACCATTTTATGCCACCATCCATGGCAGAATACTGAATTATGTTTTCCATTTTTCTGACCCATTAAAATTATTTATGTTTCCACATTTCAGTGGATGATTCAACAGCCACACAAAGCAGCAACATTTTTTGGATGCATTGGGATAGATAAATTTGGGGAGATCCTGAAGAAAAAAGCTGCTGAAGCCCACGTGGATGCCCATTACTATGAACAGAATGAGCAGCCCACAGGAACTTGTGCCGCGTGCATCACTGGTAGCAACAGGTCAGTGTCATTTGAAGGCAGCTCTGTACTAATTGACTGTTTAACTGCTGGTAAAATCTGAATTCAAATCTGAGTTTGGAATTTAGACTTCATGTTTATAATGGTTTTAATATTTAATAAACCCTTCTTCCTTATATCACTTTTCCTTAAAGTTTTTTTCCCTTTCTTGAACCTGCTATTGTCTCCTTGAAGCACAATGAAATGAAAATTTGGAGATCATGTGTTCTTGCCGATGCTTTTTATGCATGTGTATGTTAGTTGGTTAGTTGTGTCTGACTCTTTGAGACCCCATGGACTATAGCCCACCAGGCTCCTCTGTCCATGGAATTCTCCAGGCAAGAATACTAGAGTGGGTTGCCATTCCCTTCTCCAGGGAATCTACCTCACCCAGGAATTTAACCCAGGTCTCCTGCATTGCAGGCAGATTCCTTACCAGCTGAGCCACCAGAGAATTAGAGTTAAGAATGAAGAATTTTATTCAATGTTTTATAGCTAGGTTCTTGCCAAACTGACATTAAGAAGACTGTCCTTTTCCACATATCCTGAGATTGAAATGTTAAAATAACTATTTGCATATATATATTTTAGTATATATAAAATATATTTTTATGTATTTTATCATGTATAAAATATTACATTATATCTAGTCTCTTATGGATTACATCATCTAAAGTAGTTCTGGCAGTTATCTGTCCATACTAAACAACTTCAGTCATGGGTAGTGTACTACTCAAAAAACAAGCCATTAGATTTCTAAACAGCTTTGCTTGTCAGAAGATTTTTCTTCCTCTGAACTTGAATGCTGTCTGTCATAGCCTGCCATGCTTTGCCTCTTTCTGTGCCTTTTGCAGTTATGTGGGGTATGTCTTCAGTACATTCATGCTTTGCTAACATCAACATTACCATGTTGCTTATCAGCACGAGCTTTTTCCTCCGTTGAAAAAGAAAAAAATGATTTTTTTGTTATTGTTAGAATCCACAAAGATGATCTCTTTTAAAATAACAATTCACTTGATACTTTACATACCTTATACTAGAAATGCTGTATGTCCTCCCCCATTTCCTGTCTCCTTTTTCTTCTTTCTTGCCTCTTGTCTTCTTTTCCTTATTTCCTACCTTATCTCTCCTCCCCTTGCTCCGTTCCCTCTTTTTACTTCATTTATTTTTGCACACTTTTGACTTCGCAAACATATATTAAAACCTTGACGATATTCTAGACAGTAGTCATGAAAGAGCTAAAATAAAACTTTCAGAAATAGTTATGGTACCAAAGCCATTTAAAAAATAAAGTTACAGAAAAGTAGTAAAGTTCTCCTACCAACAAAAAATAGTATTTGTAATAAATAAAACTATCAGTTGTTGAGATATTGAGATATACTTAATTAGACCTTTCCTCTTTTAAGTTTTTCTAAAATTACCTTTAGTAGGCAGGTGCAGAGATTTCCTGTTCGTGAGAAATGGATCAACCCTTGCCTGTTGTACCATTCAAGCTACAGTAAAATTGCTAAATTGTTTTTATATGTTGTTATTTTAAAGAGCATTTGTGATAATAATAGGTTTCCAGATGTCAGCAGCTTAATTTATATAGTCATATGTATTGCATTATCAGTATTATTTAGGTAATATTGGAAGTCAGAAACTGAGGGAAACCTTTGCTATCTAACTCATTTTCCAAATTGTAGAACTTAATAAATTTGTATAAACTTTTAAATAGAGCTGGAAACTCTTACTTCTACCATCCCAAACTCAGAGTAAGGCAATATTTTTCTTAACCAGGTTCTTCTTCTCCAAACTCTAGACCAGACACACTTGGATAGTAAGAACACCTGTATTTTCTTTTGGAGGACTATTTAGTTTTCTACTGACGAGTAGTTTTATTATCAGAATAGAATTTAGTAACTCATACTAAAAGTATTTGCTTTTATTTAGTAACCATTTTATGCCAAAATTTTGCAGGAGTCACGATTACTAAAATATGTTTTATAGATTGATTATTCTTAAATTGTAATATAGTTATTTTATATATGCATGTATTGATGCACATCATGCTTATTTTCATTAATCCAATTGAACATAAACAGAATGTATCCTTCAGTTAGTCACTCAGTTGGCATATGGGTGAGTAGAAATATGTTTTTGAAGGTGATTGATTTTTTTCAAAAGAGAATCTAACCATGTTATCGAAATCTTAAGTAATTATATATCTGTGGATTGATTTCTTTGCGTTTTTAAATCACAACTGTTACCGAGAAAAGTTGGAAAAATTGGCAAGTTGTGTTTTTAATTTCTGGATCAGTAGGAAAAGGAAAGGTATTTTTGTATGTAATGTAAACAATTATTGTGTTAAGTTTAATTGTTGGACAATAATAAAAAGTTGTATGTGATACTTGGCGGCAAAATTTTAAGTTTAGTATTGTAGTTAGATTTTTCAGCTGCAAAACTGGACCAGCACAGGGAGTTTTCAACTATAAACAGCAATTTAAATATTATAGTGCATAAAATGTAATGAATTGCAAATTAATTTCTCATAGTAAATATGGTCTACATATATATGTGGGTTTTACAAAATTTATCTCATGCTTGGCTTTTAAAGCATTAAATATCAATGGATATTCTGTTGATACTTGAAAACTGAAGATTTTAGTTGCATATATATTTTTTCTGTATAACTATATAGTAGCTATTTCTTACCTGTGTTTTGAATTATTAAAATGTAGAGGGTAGGTAATTTTATCATGTTAGTATCAAAAGGAAGCTTAAAGGCTGGTTTCTTGAAATACCAGATGATATTTAGATTAATGTCTGTTTTTATCAAGGTAACCAAGATGTCTTACAAAATTTTTAAAACAAAATTAACGTTAGTTTAGTAAAATCAATATACAGCAGTTTGAAGAATTAAGAATTAAAATGAAAGTCATAGTGAAGTATTTCAGACAGAGAAGGAGATATATCATATGACATCCCTTACATGTGCAATCTAAAAAGAAATGATACAAGTGAACTTACTTACAAAACAGAAAAAGACTCACAGACTTACAAAATGAACTCATGGTTGTGGGGAAGTTCCATGGGATAGTCCAGGAATAGTTAGACTTAGAAAAAGACTCACAGACTTACAAAATGAACTCATGGTTGTGGGGAAGTTCCATGGGATAGTCCAGGAATAGTTAGACTTTGGAAAGGTCATGTATATACTGCTATATTTAAAATGGATAATTAACACAAACCTATTGTATAGCACATGAAACTCTGCTCAATGTTATGTGTCAGGCTGTATGGGAGGGGGTTTGGAGGAGAATGGATACATGTATATGTTTGCCAGAGTCCCTTCTCTGTTCACCTCTAACTGTGACAAGATTGTTAATTGGCTATACTTCAATACGAAATGTTTTTGGTGTTAAAAAAATTTAGAAAGAAAAATTAAAATGAAAACAAAAGTTGCAAAAATAGTTAGCTGTATAATTACAGGACAGGTGTGACTGTAAGTAAAAGCCTACTTACATTTTGTTGTTGTTTTAGATCCCTTATAGCTAATCTTGCTGCTGCCAATTGTTACAAAAAGGAAAAACATCTTGATATGGAGAAAAACTGGATATTGGTAGACAAAGCAAGAGTTTATTATATAGCAGTAAGTATTTTACTAATTCAAATTTCTGGTACATATTTTTACTATAAATTATAGTTGTTTGTTGATGTACATTTAAAAATAATTGTCTCATCCTGCAAATTATATACCCATCTCAAAGCATATTTTGGGCTCACTATTACAAATTAAGAACAGAAATATGATCGTTCTCTGGTAACATAATTTGAACTATTTACCTTTAAGTATACCTTCTTTTGGATACATTATAGATAGATGTTTTTAACCAAGTGTCAAATTCTGTATTAAATGTTAAGGTCTTTTGAAGTAATTCTGGAAACTAGCCGGTTGTATTTATAGGCTGCATATGAATGATGCATGTGTTGTGTGGGAAAATATTAGTAATATAATTGTTCACTGCAAACAGTTTGAGCTTATTTGCCTGAAACAATGTTAATTAGTATTTATTCCATAGTAATTACCATGACACCTTTTAATTTAATATTTCAGAGACATTGATCATGACAAATCTGTTAAATATCAGAATAAGGGCAGCATGTAATTTCAATTATTAAGTCTTCTGACATAAAAATAATTGGTTAAGAATTCATTTCTAAAATAAGACTGTAATAAAAATTCTCCTGAATTAATCACTCTGTGAAAATCTTGTTTTTATTTAATATGAGTTAAATGTGACTGATGAAAAATAAGTAGATACCTCTGAAAAATTACAAGTACTTCATATGCATATATAGTTTTGATATAACAGCTGCTGCCATTTATTACCTGAGCTGTGAAACAGCTGGTAAGATGTGTAAAAATTGATTATCCAGTAAGAACATGTTTACTGAAAATATAATTATTTCTTTCAGTCTAGTGTTAATGTCTCCTATAGCATGTTTATGTGCTCTTCTGTAGGCGTTACAAGGTTGGTATTGATCCTTCTGTACAGCAAATCCTGTTCCCTTTATAGCTGTCAAGTAAATACTTACATTGAGAGGATTATTTAGAAGAAAGTCACATTATGTCTTCTGCTAGTATGTAAGAAAAACATCTCAAAATTTAAAAATTTTTCTGTATTATCTTCTGTTTTGTTTTATTTCTCAAAATTGTCTCATTTTTTTCATTAATGTCTCGATAGCAGGTGTTTGTAGTGTAGCTGTAAGGGGATCTGTGCATTATCTTAAACCATCTTATATTTGAAAGTCAAAGAGCACATAGTTTAAAGTTTGTTGTTATTTATGCTATATTTACTGACTGAAATTTGACAATATATAATGATACAAAAATATTTTTACCCTGACAGTTATAATTCTTGGTATGTCAATATATTCATTGGACCTCGTTATGAGGTAACTTGGAAACAACTCATAATTTTAATGATTATGCATATATAAGACAATCTAGCCAATTTTGCATGAGTGAAATTTTTGTAGCAGTATAGACCCAACAAATAATTGTGGCAATTATATACTGTAACACATCTAGCCAGCTTTAGGTGGATAAAATTTTTAGTACTGTTAGTTATTCGAGTAAAGTTTTTATAAAGTGTAGAGTGATCAGTTTTGATCAAAATAATAAAATTGAATTACTTTTGAGACTTGCGTGGTATATTCAGCCAGAAACAAGTATCAAAACAGATTGCAGCTGTTATCTCTTAGTTTCTGTGTCAGCAATTTCATAAAAGAATGCTCTTTCACACTGCCAGGTAAATCTATAGTTTGTTCAGAGTTGGCTATTTAAATAGTTCTGGAAATAGTAGATTCATACCAGATACTTACAATGCTATATATTCTTGGTGAACATTCAACAAATATTTATTCTGCTTAACAACTAAGAACATAATTATTATTCATTAAAATCTGTGATATTTCTTCAGAAATGTAATGTTATTTCTATAGACTTTCAGCTGTTCTTTTAAATATTTAATTTCCTTTGTGTTCAGAGCATCCAGTCTAGTCTTAGAAAACTGCAGATTTAGATTGAGTTGATAGATATATCTGTACTTATTTCAAGAAATCAGATGGGCTTTCTAACACTTTGAGGTTCTGTAGGGGTTTGTGGTCATCTCAAATCATCATTGTAAACTTTGGAGGCTCAACAAGTTCAAACTGTGGGAGCTCTTTTAAATATAAAAGGTTCTTGATCTAAAGAAGTGGTTCAGTATATCCAGCGTATTTCCATAAGTAAAATGTCTGTCTGCGTTACACAAAATAATCTAAATCTGCATACTCAACTTTTTCTCACTCTTCCATGAACTACTGAAGCATTAAGAAAATTTAAAACTTTTCATCATTTTTTGTCACATAATACATTGAATCTATAATTGAAAGCAAAAATTGTCGTATAAAAAATTGAAGTATAGATTATGCATACACCAGCATTCTCTTTTGGTGTAAAGTGTTCCACTTATGGCATATAAACTCAAATTTTCCATGTTTAAATCAAATTCTTAGTAGATACTTAGGCATTCTCTAACTAATTGATTTTTGAAAACATAAACCTTAGTTGCTCTTTACCTTAGAATCAGATTGACATGTCTGTTTATTGAAAGAATTATTGTTACAGTCACCCTCTAAGACTGTGATATTTAGGAAAAGTTTATGAAACAGATGAGATTGGAGTCATTAATTTTGTAAACCATGTGTTTTCTTTTTAAGCAGTATTAATGTGCTGTGAAAAGTCAGCAAATTAGTGCTGTATTTCATCTTCCCTCTTGGTTTTTTATAATTATTTTTATATTTTAAGTGTTTAAACATTTACATTTTGTTCTGTAACCATAATTGTTACAGACTTATTCTGTGTTTAAATGATCTAAGTGCTTACCATCTGCTTCTTTACCCCATTTACCCCATTCCTTTATCGTTTACTTTGACTGTCCCTCAGTTGGCTGCATTTATTAAACATTTCCCAACCAATGGAAGACTAAGAACTCTCTTCTTGAGCTTATTTTCATGTTGTTTTTCTATGTGAATGACACCTTGTTTGGTGTCATATTTTATGAAACAGAGTGCCTTGTGGACGTTGCTTCATTGTCCCTTAACACTTCTTATGGAGTGCAAGGTGAGGTTGGTTTTTATTTCTGTTCTTTACTGTCACTTTCTTTTTTTACTGTTTACTTTGAATTTCATTTGCCACTCATTTACTCCCCTTCCTTCATTCTGTTCCACGCCCCTTCCACCTTTGGAAGAATTATTTATTGATTTGAGACTTTTCTCTTCTACTATAGACATTTAGTGCTGTAAAATTCTCTGAAAGCATTCATTTGACTGTCTCTCACAAATTTTGATATATCATGTTTTCATTTTCATTTAGTTTGTAATACTTTCTACTTTCTCTTTGGCTTTCATATATGACTCATGGATTATTTAGAAATGTGTTATTTTTTCCTAAATATAGAGATTTTCCAAGGATCTTCCTCCTACTACCATTATGCGTTTGTATATTCCTCCTTGCAATTCTGATTTCTCTTCATATATTTTGAAACTCTTTTCTCAGGAGCATTAATGGGTGTGGTTGATAATTTGACTCATTTATTATTTTGAAATATTTATCCCTCATAATATATTTTGTCCTCAGTTCTACTCTGTCTGATTTTAATATAACCAATATAACTTTCTTTTGACTGTTGATATTATGGTATATCTTTTCCTACCCTTTTACTTGTAATCTATTTGTCTCTTTAAAGTGAATCTCTTGTAGGAAACATGCCAGTGAGTCTTTATTTTTGTCCATCCTAACAAGGTCTGGTTCCAAATAGGAAAAGGAGTATGTCAAGGCTGTATATTGTCACCCTGCTTATTTAACTTTTATGCAGAGTACATCATGAGAAAGGCTGAACTGAAAGAAACACAAGCTGGAATCAAGATTGCCGGGAGAAATATCAGTAACCTCAGATATGCAGATGACACCACCCTTATGGCAGAAAGTGAAGAGGAACTCAAAAGCCTCTTGATGAAAGTGAAAGAGGAGAGTGAAAAAGTTGGCTTAAAGCTCAACATTCAGAAAACGAAGATCATGGCATCCAGTCCCATCACTCCATGGGAAATAGATGGGGAAACGGTGGAAACAGTGTCAGACTTTATTTTGGGGGCTCCAAAATCACTGCAGATGGTGATTGCAGCCATGAAATTAAAACACGCTTACCCCTTGGAAGAAAAGTTATGAACAACCTAGATAGCATATTCAAAAGCAGAGACATTACTTTGCCGACTAAGGTCCGACTAGTCAAGGCTATGGTTTTTCCTGTGGTCATGTATGGATGTGAGAGTTGGACTGTGAAGAAGGCTGAGCGCCAAAGAATCGATGCTTTTGAACTGTGGTGTTAGAGAAGACTCTTGAGAGTCCCTTGGACTGCAAGGAGATCCAATCAGTCCATTCGGAAGGAGATCAACCCTGGGATTTCTTTGGAAGGAATGATGCTAAAGCTGAAACTCCAGTACTTTGGCCACCTCATGCGAAGAGCTGACTCATTGGAAAAGACTTTAATGCTGGAGGGATTGGGGGCAGGAGGAGAAGGGGACGACAGAGGATGAGATGGCTGGATGGTGTCACTGACTCGATGGACGTGAATCTGAGTGAACTCCGGGAGTTGGTGATAGACAGGGAGGCCTGGCGTGCTGTGATTCATGGGGTCACAAAGAGTTGGACACAACTGAGCGACTGAACTGAACTGAACAAGGTCTACTTTTTGACTGGAATGTTTATACCATTCCCATTTAATATAATTATTGATATGGTTAGATTTGAGTTTTTCATCTTGGTATATGTCCCACCTGTTCTTTAATGTCTACTTTCTGTTTTCTCCTCTTTTTTTAGGTTAATCAGTATTTTTATCTCCATTGTTGGTTTAATATTTCTAACTTTCTGTTGTTATTTTAGCAGTTGTTTCAGATGTTATATATATTTAAAGCATTGTAACCTGCCTTCAGATAATGTGTATGGCATCACACATGGTGTAAGAACCCTGCAGTAGTGCACTTCAGTTACATCCCTCCTGGTCTTTATGCCATCACTGTAGCACATTTTATTTTCTAAGTTTGTGTTTATTTTTGAAAACAGGTTTATTAATACATTATTCACTTACCATACCCCACCATATTATACTTTTACATGTGATAAACACTATAACATTTTGTTGAAATCATTAAATATCTTTTAAAGTGATTTAAATAATGTATATATGTTCATTTAATTACTATTTCTAGAGCTCTTCATTTCTTTTGCTTAGAATCAGACCTCCACCTGGTATGATTTTCCTTCTGTCTGAAAACCATTTTTTTAGCATTCCATGTGTTTTGGTCTGTTGGTGATGAATTCTTTCCATTTTTTTTTATGCTTGAAAAGTCTTTATTTCACCTTCATTTTAAAAGAAAATTTTGCCAGGTATGTAAATTCTAGTTTGACAGGTTTTTGTCTTTTAGTACTCTAAAAATGTTGCTCTGCTGTCTTCTCACTTGCGCTATTTCAATGAGAAATCTGACATTCTAAATTTTGATTCTCTGGATGTCACATGCTACACACCCCTGATTCTGTCTCCTCTTAGAGATTTCCTATTTATTGCTGATTTTGATCAATTGATTACTGTGCTTCAGTTTTTAGTTTTAGTTTTCTTTTCATGTTTATTGTGCTTGGGGTTTAACTGCTTAGAGCTGTGGACTTATGATTTTTATTATGTTTGAAATGTTTTCAACCATTATTTCTTTAAATATATTCTTTGCCTCAACATCCATCACCTCCCTATTGGGTTTCGGAGTACTTCTGTATTAGGACACTTGAAGTTTCTTATTGTGATGACTAAGGATTGCTATTGGTAGGTACAGGACAGTAATGTTGCTAAACATCCTACAGTACATGGGACAGAACCACACCACAAAGGATTATCCAGTTGTAAACATCAATACAGCCAAGGTTTAAGAAACCCTGTTCTAAGGCTAAATAATCCCTATGACTGAAGCAAGATTTATCTATATTAATGCAGTGCCCTGTTATGAGTTTTTTGCTCTAGATGAGGGAGATAAGTACCATTTCCAGAGGTCTGTGTGCCTAAAACTATTGTATAATCCTTTTCCCTGTAGTACTTTGAGATCATTTTTTCTTGGGCTCTGGTCTGGTGAATGTTCAAAAGCAAACCCTTTGCACATTTCCGGGATTCTCTGTAAAGCTTTTGCTTCTTGGATATCTGGCCTCTCATGTCTACCTGCTCTGCTCTTCGTTGATTCTCAGCTCTATCTCCTCAGCTTTGTGGGCTGGGAACTCTCTCAAGACAGTAAGCTAATTCAGTTTTGTTGAATTCTGTTTAAGAGAAGCTAAAGGCAAAGGAGAAAGGGAAAAATATACCCATTTGAAAGCAGAGTTCAAAAGAATAGCAAGGAAAGATAAGAGTGCCTTCCTCAGAGATCAATGCAAAGAAATAGAAAATAGAATGGGAAAGAATAGAGATCTCTTGAAGAAATTGGAGATACCAAGGGAACATTTCATGCAAAGATGGGCTCAATAAAGGACAGAAATGGTATGGACATAACAAAAGCAGAATGGTATTAAGAAAAGGTGGCAAGAATACTCAGAAGAACGATGCAAAAGATCTTAATGACCCAGATAACCACGATGGTGTGATCACTCACCTAGAGCCAGACATCCTGGAATGGAAAGTCAAGCGGGCCTTAGGAAGCATCACTACGAGTAAAGCTAGTGGAGGTGATAGAATTCCAGTTGAGCTATTTCAAATCTTAAAGGATGATGCTGTGAAGCTGCTGTAAAAACTCAGGAGTGTCTACAAGACTGGAAAAGGTCAGTCTTTATTCCAATCCCAAAGAAAGGCAATGCTAAAGAATGTACAAACTACCGCACAGTGGCACTCATCTCACATGATAACAAAGTAATGCTCAAAATTCTTCAAGCCAGGCTTCAACAGTACATGAACCGTGAACTTCCAGATGTTCAAAAGCTGGTTTTAGAAAAGGCAGAGGAACCAGAGATCAAATTGTC
Organism: Nanger dama; assembly: GCA_917880005.1. Taxonomy (NCBI): domain Eukaryota; kingdom Metazoa; phylum Chordata; class Mammalia; order Artiodactyla; family Bovidae; genus Nanger; species Nanger dama. The sequence goes on along the minus strand of CAKJTW010000028.1, from coordinate 15,432,618 downwards.
AGCATCTGCTGGATCATCAAAAAAGCAAGAGAGTTCCAGAAAAACATCTACTTCTTTGTTGACTATGCCAAAGCCTTTGACTGTGTGGATCACAACAAACTGTGGAAAATTCAAGAGATGGGAATACCAGACCACCCATCAAGAGATGGGAATATCCAATACCTGCCTCCTGAGAAATCTATATGCATGTCAAGAAGCAACAGTGAGAACTGGACATTGAACAACAGAGTGGTTCCAAATCAGGAAAGGAGTATGTCAAGGCTGTATATTGGCACCCTGCTTATTTAACATACATGTTGCACAGTGCATCATGAGATACACTGGGCTGGATGAAGCACAGGCTGAAATCAAGATTGCCGGGAGAAATATTAATAACCTCAGATATGCAGATGATAACACCCGTATGGCAGAAAGTGAAGACCTAAAGTGCCTCTTGATAAAAGTGAAAGAGGAGAGTGAAAAAGTTGGCTTAAAGCTCAACATTCAGAAAACTAAGATCATGGCATCTGGTCCCATCACTTCATGGCAGATAGATGGGGAAACAGTAGAAATAGTGTCAAACTTTATTTTGGGGGCTCCAAAATCAGTGCAGATGGTGACTGCAGCCATGAAATTAAAAGACTCTTACTCCTTGGAAGAAAAGTTATGACCGACCTAGATAGCATATTCAAAAGCAGAGACATTACTTTGCCAACAAAGTAATGTCTAATCAAGGCCATGGTTTTTCTACTGGTCATGTATGGATGTGAGAGCTGGACTCTGAAGAAAGCTTAGCACCGAAGAATTGATGCTTTTGAAGTGTGGTGTTGGAGAAGACTCTAGAGAGTCTGGATTGCAAGGAGATCCAACCAGTCCATCCTAAAGGAGATCAGTCCTTGGTGTTCATTCGAAGGACTGATGTTGAGGCTGAAACGCCAATACCTTGGCCACCTCATGCGAAGAGTTGACTCATTGGAAAAGACCCTGATGCTGGGAAATATTGAGGGCAGGAGAAGAAGGGGACGACAGAGGATGACATGGTTGGATGGCATCGTTGACACTGTGGACATGGGTTTGGGTGGACTCCGGGAGTTGGTGATGCACAGGGAAGCCTGGTGTGCTGCAGTCCATGGGGTCACAAAGTGTCGGACACTACTGAGTGACTGAACTGAAATGAGTTCTGTTTGCTAAAATTTTGTTAAGATTTTTTGCATCTATGTTAAGCAGTGATATTGGCCTGTAGTTTTCTTATTTTTTGTTGTGTTTGTCTAGTTTCCGTATCAGAGTGATAGTGGCCTCATAGAATGAGTTTGGGAGTGTTCCTTCCTCTGCAATTTTTGAAAGAGTTTTAGAAGGATAGGCGTTAGCTCGTCTCTAAATTATTGATTGAATTGTCCTGTGAAGCCATCTGGTTCTGGGCTTTCGTTTTTGGGGAGAGTTTTGATCACAGCTTCAATTTCAGTGCTTGTAATTTGGTTTTTCATAATTTCTATTTCTTCCTGTTTCAGCCTTGTGAAATTGAACTTTTCTAAGAATCTGTCCATTTCTTCCAAGTTATCCATTTTATTGCCATTTAGTTGTTTGTAATAGTCTCTTATAATCCTTTATATATTTGCATTGTCTATTGTAACCTCTTCTTTTTCATTTCTAATTTTGTTGATTTGATTCTTCCCTCTTTCTTTCTTGATGAGTCTTGCTAAAAGTTTGTCGATTTTGTTTATCTTTCACAGTACCTGCTTTTAGTTTCATTAATCTTTGCTATCATTTCTTTCATTTCTGTTTTACTTATTTCTGCTCTGATCTTTATGATTTTTTTCCTTCTGCTATTTTTGTTTTGTTTTGTTTTTTGGACTTCTTTTTCCAGTTGTTTTAGGTGTAAAGTTAGGTTGTCTATTCAGTGTTTTTCTTATTTCTTTAGATAGTCTTGTATTGTTATAAACTTCCCTTTTAGAACTGCTTTTGCTGCATCCCAGAGGTTTTGAGTTGTCATGTTTTCATTGTCATTTGTTTCTAGAATTTTTTTATTTCCCTTTTGATTTCTTCCATGACCTTTTGGTTATTTAGAAACGTATTGTTTAATCTCCATGTGTTTTTGTTTTTTACATTTTTTTTCTTGTAATTGATATATAGTCTCATAGTGTTGTGGTCAGAAAAGATACTTCATATGATTTCAATTTTTTTTTAATTTATTGAGGTTTGATTTGTGACCCAGGGTGTGCTCTATCCTGGAGAATGTTCCATGTACACTTGAGAAGAAAGTGTATTCTTTGCATATGGATGGAATGTCCTGAAGATAGCCATGAGATCCATCTCATCTGTATCATTTAAGACTTGTGTTTCCTTATTCATTTTCTGTTTTGATGCTCTGTCTATTCGTGTGAGTGGGGTGTTAAAGTCTCCTGCTATTATTGTGTTACTGTCAATTTTTCCTTTTTTGTCTGTTAGCGTTTGTGTTATGTATAGAGGTGCTCCTATGTTGGGTATATAGATATTTACAATTATTATGTCTTCCTCTTGGATTGATCTCTTGATCCTTAGGTGGTGTCCTTCCTTATCTCTTCGAATATTCTTTATTTTAAGGTCTGTTTTGTTTGATATAAGGATTGCTACTCCAGCTTTCCTTTGCTTTCTATTTGCATGGGATATATTTTTCCATCCTCTCACTTTCAGTCTGTATGTGTCTTTAAGCCCGAAATGGATTTCTTGTAGACAGCTGAATATATGGGTCTTGTTTTTGATCCATTCAACTAATTGTGTCTTTTTGGTTGGAGCATTTAATCTGTTTACATTTAAAGTAATTATAGATATATATGTTCCTGTTACCATTTTCTTAATTGTCTGGAGGTTGATTTTGTAGATCTTTTTCTCCTCTTGTATTTCTTGACTATATAAGTCCCTTTAATATTTGTTGTAAAGCTGGTTTGGTGGTACTGTCTGCTTGGTGGTACTGTTTTGCTTGTCTGAAAAGCTTCTGATTTCTCCACCAGTTTTGAATGAGATCCTTGCCTGTAGAGTAATTTTGGTTGTAGATTTTTCCCCTTTCAGCACGTTAAATATATCCTGCCATATTCTTTCTGGCCTGCAGAATTTCTGCTGAAAGATCAGCTGTTAAATGTATGGAGTTTCCCTTGTATGTTTCTTGTTGCTTTTCCCTTGCTGCTTTTAATATTCTTTCTTGTGTTTAATCTTTGTTAGTTTGGTTAGTATGTGTTTTTGTCGTGTTTCTCCTTGTGTTTTTCCTGTATGGGTCTCTTTGTGCCTCTTGTAGGAAAGGCACAAATTGATTGACTAGTTCCTTTTCCATGTTTGGATATTTTCAACTATACTCTCTTCAAAAATTTTCTCATACCCTTTCTTTTTCTCTTCTTCTGGGACTCCTATAGTTCAAATGTTGGTGAGTTTGATATTGTCCCAGAGGTCTCTGAGATTGTCCTCAGTTTTTTTCATTCTTCTTAATTTTTCTGCTCTTCAAAAGTTATTTCCAGTGAGAGGTGGGAGGGGGGTTCAGAATTGGGAGCTCGTATACACCCGTGGCAGATTCATGTCAATGTATGGCAAAACCAATACAGTATTGTAAAGTAAAATCCACCATTTTATCTTCCAGCTCACTGATTCGTTCTTCCGTTTCACATATTCTGCTATTGATTCCTTCTAGAGTAATTTAATTTCAGTAATTGTGTTGTTTGTCTCTGTACGTTTATTCTTTAATTCTTCTAGGTTTTTGTTCATTGATTCTTGTATTTTCTCCATTCTGTTTTCAAGGTTTTTGATCATCTTTACTATCATTATTCTATTCTGAATTCTTTTTCAGGTAGTTTGCCTATTTTGTCTTCATTGATTTGGACTTCTGTGTTTCTGGTTAGTTCCTTCATTTTTGTAGTATTTCTCTGCCTTTTCATTATTTTTTTTTTAAAGCTTACTATGTTTGAGGTTTCTGTTTTGCAGGCTTCAAGGTTGAATTCTTTCTTCCTTTTGGTTTCTGCCCCACTAAGGTTGGTGCAGTGGCTTGCTTAAGCTCAGTATAGGGTGAAATTAATGCTGAGTTATTTTGTTTGTTTGTTTTTCCTCTGATGGGCAAAGCTAGGTGACATGGTAATCCTGTCTGCTGGTAATTGGGCTTGTATTTTCATTTTGTTTGTTGTTTGGATGAGGTATCGTGCACAGGGTGGTACTGGTGGTTGGGTGATGCTGGGTCTTGTATTCAGGTGATTTCCTTTGTGGGAGTTCTCACTATTGATACTTCCTAGAGTTAGTTCTCTAGTAGTCTCAGGCCTTGGAGTCAGTGTTCTCACTCCAAAGGCTCAAGGCTTGATCTCTGGTCAGGAATGAAGATTCCACAAATGGTTTGTTATGGCATTAAATGAGATTAAAACACATACCCAAAAATGAGAAACCAAAGATGATCCCCAGACAAATGACAGTTACAAAATCAGGCAAATAATAATTAAAATAATGGAATATATATATATATACACACACACACATATACATCCATAAGCAAAATCAAAACAGTCCAACAAAAATAAAGTACAATTGATTGACCCAGCAAAGAAAGGAAACCAAAATTTATATCTACCGGTTAGCTGGTATAACAAAACCTTGCTAAAGCATAAACTGGAAAACAAAACTAAAGCAAGGTGCCATCTGGAGAATAAAGCAATGAAAGCAAAACTAACAAATATGTTGAGAGGAAAAGAAAGAATAGATATGCAAAGCTAAACAGAGATACATGAAGCTTTATATACATTAAAGATTAACTGCAAGGGGAAAAGAACAGTAGGAAAAGCAAACAAAGGACTGAATGTAGAAAAAATAATCATAGGTTTTAAAAAATTAGAAGAAAAGGAAAAAAATAAAGGAAAACTCCACAGAACTGCAAAAGCCCAATGCAAAGGCAGAGGTTTATAACAACAATAAAAAGTATGATTTAAAAAAAAAAACTCATAGCTTAATAGATTTCATAGTGCCCTTAAAATCGAAAACTACAGTGGGAGGGGGCAGCAGTGAAGGAAAAAAAAATCCAAAAGACACTATAGAACAAGTCAAAACATAAGAATAACAAATGTTTTTCTTGAGTCACTGCTGTCAGGATCGTTTCCCTTGCTGGGAGTCACAGGCCCCCTCACCTCCCTAGGATACCCTCCAACACTGTCCTGGTCTCTGGCCTTGCTGTGGAGGCAGCTCAGATTCTAATCTGATTCTCCTCCTTCATATTCTTGCCTCCAGTGTCCACAGCTATCAGGACTAGTGTGTTTCCTTTTGTGGGAGCTCTCAGTGTTCTTTTTATATATTCCATAGGAACAGAGTCTGCCTAGTTGATCATGGAGATTTAATCTGTAGCTTCTGTAGCTGGTGGGAAGGTTTTGGGTCTTCTTCGTTAGCCATACTGCCCCAGGGTTTCAATTGTGGTTTTATTTCCACCTCTGCATGTGGATTGTCCACTGGGGTTTGCTCCTGAGGCTGCCTTGGAGGACTTGGGTCTGCCCCAGTGAGGGCCAGGTGCAGAGATGGTATAGCTGCTTGGGTCGGAGGGGTTCTGGCAGCACCAGGTACTCAGAGGAGTTGGCTGTTAGGGCAGCAGGAAATATGGTGCTCCAGAAGGGTATGGCAACCAGTCTTGGCCAGTACACTCCAGTATTCTTGCCTGGAGAACCCCGTGACAGAGAAGCCTGGCAGGCCACAGTACAGAGGGTCCCAAAGAGTTGGACATGATCAAAGTGACCCTGTGTGCATAGATGCAAGGCATTTTTTTTTTTCCCCCTGTGGCAGCTCTGCCCCAGTGAGGGTTGAACATGAAGGTGGCACAACTGCTTGGGTCACGGGGACCCTGGTGGCTCCAAGTGTGCAGGGACACAGAGTGCCTCAGCCGCTGGAGTTATGGCCCTTTCAGCCTTTTTTTTGAACCTCTGGTAGCTGACGATCAGAAGGCCTCTTTGACTAGTCTTTCTCCATATCTCTGCCTGTTCAGGCACTTAGAGGGCTCCCTTACCTGGGTCCCTCCCTCCCTTACTGTTGTTCAGTGCATCAGGCAGATAGAGGGGCCCCCATGGCTGGGGTCCCACTCTGTAGATTGGCACATCAGGCACATCGGGGGGTCCTACTCTGTAGTTGAGTGTATCAGGCCCTTGATGGGCCAGCCTGTCGGTTGTTTAGATGCTGATGCTGGCATGTGGGCAGAGAGAGGCTATGGTGGGGCTCCACCACTGTGTGTCACTCAGCAGTATTGCCTTGCTTCCATGGCTGCCTGGCTTTGATCCACAGGCATTTCCTACCTCAGTCTCGTCCCTGATGTCTCCTCGGTCCATCTGTCCACAGTCAACAGCAGCCCTTGCCTTGGGATTGCTCCACAATCCCTAAGCTCCGGCTCCCAGCCACTTCACCTTCTAGGGGACCTGTGTCCCTGTCTGGGATCCATGTGGCTGCGGCAAGGACTGTCTGATTCTCAGTCCATTTAGGCTACAGATAATCTTTTTCACTCTCAGCCTTAAATGGTTCTCTTCTGACTCAGACAGTTGCCCTGATGTGGGGATTGGACCCCTGCTTCAATTCCTCCACCCACTGAGGGCATGTCCAGTGCTAGTAACACTCCTGTTTTCCCCTCTCGCTCCTTTGTCCTGCTGAGTTTTGCGTGGTTCCATATATTCTTTTCCCCTGGTCAGGTACTCCTGTCTGCTCTCAGCTGGTATTCCACATGGACTTCTGTGCCGGAAGGTGTATTCCTGATGTATTCGTGGAGAGAGATGTACTCCACATCCATCTACTCCTCTGCCATCTTGTTCTCTCCACCCAATGTATTTTTTTATCTCAGACATTGTAGTTTTCCCTTTATAAGTTTGATAATGGGCCTTTAAACTCCTGCTGTGTCTGCTCTCCATATTCATACTTTTTACCTGAGTAAAAGGTATGAAATTTTAGAAATTACCTCCATTTCTAAACTTACAGGATATAGTTATAATACCTGTTTTAATACCCTTGTCTGCAAGTTCTATCATGTATTTTTTCTGGTTCTTACCTTGACATTGGGTGTTTTCTTCATGCACATGTGCTACATACTTGATGGGAAAGCCTTGCGGATCTCAAGTTCTCATCTTGTACCTCTTTCTTCAAATGGCTCTCTTCCATTCAGTATATTACCCTTGCATGTACTACCTGCCATGGCTTCCGTGATTGCAGACTACTGGACTCTGTCTAGGTTCTCTCTGCCTTGACTGCAACCTGGAAATTCTCTCTAGTAATTAAGTTTGAATAATTGTAGAGATCACTTGATCTTGTCTCTCATATGATTGTTGTCCAGTTTCTCAAAGTTGTTGTTTGATATGTTTTGCTCATTTTTATTGTTCTTTAAGATGGGAATATAAATCCATTTCTCATTGTTTTCATCTTGATTAGAATTAGAATCTCCTGGCTTTGTTTTTCCTTTTTTAGGTGACTTTTTTTCCTGTAAGATTACCTAAGCTTCTTTTGAATTTGAACAATTTTAAGGTTCATTCATCCTAAGAAACTCTGTAAGTTATTGTTCTAGATTCTGTAAAATTCTCTAGGTGTCATTTTATCATTTAAAAATGTGAAAGTTCTTAGCTAATAGATAACTGTCATCCATGTATAATTAAGATGTTATGGTAATGTTTCTAACATTTTCAGTCAATTCTTAGTAGTGTTTTGGACTGCATTGTGAGTACAGTGGGATTTTGCATAGAAGTTTATGCATTGTTTCTGAAGAATTCTTAATGAAAAAAAATTTCTGTATGTCAAATACATTGTGAAACACTAATCAGCTTGCAAGTTTAGGCTTATATAGGGAGAATTTTTAACTTTAAAGATCAAAGTGATATTTAGGTTAACAAGAGCTTCCAGTGACATGTTACTTACTTTGTGTAAACTGAGTCACCTAGTGTGTGTGTTCTTTTTACTGATTGAAAATGAAGCACCGTAAATGAAAAAACCGTGAATCATAGTTTGTCAATAGTTGTTTGAGAATGCAGGGCTAATAATTTGGATTATCCTTTGACTCCTGTGCATATTTTCTTCTTTCTGTGATGTTTTCAGTTTTAATGGCTTGTCATAGATCTTTTACAGCCTATACAGTCTTACCATTTTGGGTAGTGTATTTTTCTTGAAGGTAAGGTTTTAAATGTTAGTAAGGTTTGCTTTTGGAATGATGGGAGGAAACATGATTTGAAGAAGTGTACATGCTTAGAGAAAAGGAATAGAGTTAATACATGATAAGAAATAAGATCTTTTGCACATAAAGGGCAACTAGTATTCAGTGACAGTTATTTAGGTCATATCTTCGTTCGGGCCTGGTTGAGTTTTCTACTAAAATTCTTAATAACGCCATTAGTAATAATTTATCTTAATAGAACTGTTACTTGGACTCAGTTACAATTAAATATCTTTGTCGATATTGTGAAAGCAATAACTAGTCATTAAAATGAAGTGTGATAAATTATAAGAAATGTAGTCTAGAGAGATCATATATTTGAGATTTTTTTCTGTGCATGTTGAATAGCAAATTAGAATGAATGTGTAATGAAATAAGATAATTGCTGGGTTTTTTATCAGGATTTGGTTTTCTTCAGATAACATTTGCTAAAAAAATACACTTAATATAACATGATTAGAATTTTAAAGACATTTTGATTATACTCAATATTTAGTGTCATCTAATATTGTAATGTTGTGAAAAAAATTGAGAGAGATTCTAATGAAAAGGAATGAATTTGTGTTGTAATTGTAACCTAATAGAAATTAATGTACAAGGGAATGAAAGATACCTATTTAATTTATATTAATATATTATATATATATGTGTGTGTGAGATTTATACTTCTTCCCGCAAAACATCTGGATAGGTGAAAATAGAAAAATTTTGCTCAAGTATGGACACTTAAACTCGTTACCATACACTTATTATACTGTAAAAAAGCCTTTGTAATATCATCTTCTGAAAAATGTGCTATTATAGTGAATGAACTTTGACAGAATAAATAAACAAATGTATTTTTTTAAAGAATTTAAGCTATTTTGTATGCAAAAATTGATTTGATAAGTCACTTAGTAAGCTGTGTATAAAAATTTAGCTATGAATGAATTCAAGGCATTTCTGAAATTTATTAATCTTTGTCATAATCTTCTGGGATCATTAGTTAAGGAGTTAGGATGGTTGAACTATCTCTGACTTTTCATTTTATCAGTGTTGTAAATGAAGTTTTTCAGTGCTTATGTATTTCAAACTCCCATTGCATTGGTCAAATTAAAGACCATCATTTGGTTTTACTCCTGCATTTTTATTAGAAACTTTAAAATTTGTGTGAATTCAGTTTTAAGTTGAGCTGAGTCTTCGTTGCTTTACACAGGCTTTCTCTAGTGGCAGTTTGCAAGCTTTCCTTGCTGTGAAATACAGGCTCTCACCGCTCCGGCTTTAGCAGTTGTGGCTCCTGGAGCCTAGGGTGTGGGCTCAATAGTTGTGGCTCATGGACTTCATTGCTTTAAGGCATGTGGAATGTTCTCGGAGCAGGGATTGAACCTGTGTTCCCTGCGTTGGCAAGGAAATTTTTATCCATTGTGCTACCAGGGAAGTCCTATTCCTGCATTTTTATATTGGAAGGTTTTGACTATACTATTCTGTTTTGCTTCATTGACTTCATTAGGAAGTAACTATGAATGTCTAAGCGTAAAAAACTTTTTACAGTGTCCTTATAGGTGACATATAGAGACTTCCCTGGTAGCTCAGATGGAAAAACGTCTGCCTACAATGTGGGAGAGCCAGGTTCGATCCCTGGGTCAGGAAGATCCCCTGGAGAAGGAAATGGCAACCCACTCCAGTATTCATGCCTGGAAAATCCCATGGACTGAGGAGCCTCGTGCACTACAGTCCATGGGGTCGCAAAGAGTCGGACACGACTGAGTGACTTCACTTTCACTATAGGTGACATTAACTATTAACATTTATAAAGTCAAAATATAAAATAAGAAACATTTTCCCCCTCCTATCTGGAGCATTACATGTTTGTGTCTAATTTCTGACATTTAGTATAGTAGTCCCCCCACCTCCCCTCAACCTTTATCTGTGGTTCTCCTTTTGTGCTTTCAGTTACCCATGATCATCTTTGTCCTGAAAATAGTAAATGGAAAATTTTGGAAATAACAATTAATAAATTTAAATTGAGCCCATTCTGCATAGGATGATGAAGTCTTGTGCCGTCTTGCTCTGTCCTTTGTCCATCACATCGACACTGTACACTACTTGCCTGTTAGTAATTTAGTAGCCATCCCAGTTATTAGGTCAACTGTTGCAGTATCGCAGTGCTTGTGTTCAAATAACCTGTATTTCATAATGGCCCCAAAATGCAAGAATAGTGATGCTGAGAAAAATGTAGTCTATAAAGTGTTTAGAACTATTGGCAATTTCAAGAATACCTTGACATTTCTGGAACGTATTCTCCACAGATAACGGGGGTGCTGTCCATATGAATCTGTGTCATTCAGGAATTTAGAGTTTGATGTACCAATGTGACATCTCTTCAAGTAAAACCCCAAACTGTGTGGTAAAAGACATCCATCTTTAACTTGGATACAAGATAGAGAGAAAGAAAAAGACTTAATTCTTTCGCTTCTTCAACATTAGCATTGGAGTTCAGTTTTTAAGCTGAAAAATTTTCTGAATGTTATATCTGTCCAGTGAGTTACACAAATGATTACTGTTCTTGCTTCTTCCTTATTAGAGAGAATCTTTGATTCATACTAGAATATTTTTCAAATGAGAATGTGATTTTTAGAAATTCTATTTGTATTTGTTTTCAGTTTGTCTAGAATATTTTTCTGGCAAGTTAAACTCTAACAGTATCACTTTTAAACTAATACTTTGTGAAAAATGTATAGAGATATTTTCTTCAAGTTGAGCAATTTACTCATGTACTGTGCTAAGTCGCTTCAGTTTTGTCCAACTCTGTGTGACCCTATGGACTGTAGCCCGCCAGGCATCTCTGTCCATGGGATTCTCCAGGCAAGAATACCGGAGTGGGTTGCCATGCCCTCCTCTAGAGGATGTTCCCTACTCAAGAGATTGAACCTGCATCTCTTATGTCTCTTATATTGACAGGTGGTTTCAATAGCACCACCTGGAAAGCCATTTTCCTCCTATACACCTATAATTTTTCTTGAGTCTCATTTTTAGCAGGTCTCAAAAGTAAAACTCTATAGTAGGAGGGATGAATATATGGAATATTAAAGTTATCTTCTGCTAAACAGAATGATCTTTTTACTTGCTTAGTAGAGGTAAGATAGTATTGATTAAAGAAACTCTGGACTCTAAAGATAGAAAGATAAAGATTGAAAGTGTTTGTGTTTTAAACTTGTGGCTTTATAATTAAGTCTTGGAATTTTATGTGATGTTGGAAACCACACTGTGTGCTAATTGCCTTAGAAGGTAAGAAAATAGACATATGGATAGCAGTTAATTGTTAAGACAATAGGTTCTTATATGTGGGTGTGTGTGGACTCAGTCATGTTCAACTGTTTGTGACCCCTGGCCAGGCTCCTCTTTCCATGGGATTTTCTCAGGAAGAAAACTGGAATGGGTTACCCTTTCCTCTTTTAGGGGATCTTCCCGACCTAGGGATCAAACCTGTGTCTCGTGCGTCTCCTGCATTGGCAGGTGGATTTGTTATCACTGAGCTACCATATGTATATGTATAACAATTAATTGTTTAGATAGTAGGTTCTTTTACAGAACCCCAAATGAATTAATACATCATCTACTGAAGTGTTTCTGCTTCAGTTGATATATTTCAGGTCTATCAGCAATTGCTTGAGAAAATGTTTATTAAATCTCTTTAATAAACATGTTTAAGAGGGGAAGTTTATAAGCATTGTGATGACAGTATACATTTTTACATGCTAGTTGTCACATCTTTGATATTGTATATAAATTGGACATAAACAGTCTAGTATCTGTAGATGTATGTCTTTTTCTAACATATTTTATTGTACATTCTTTCTAGCTTAATATGATTTAAGCCATATGTTCTGTTGTGTCTGTTCTTCTACAATAGATAAATAACATTGGATTTAATCTCTTTATAGCAGCTTTTTCGAGATATTTATATCCTGTAAAGTTCATCTGTTTAAAGTGTACAGTTCGGGTGATTGTTAGTTTTGATATATTCAGAGTTCTGCAGCGATCACTATAATTTAAATTTAAAACTTTAACATCACCACAAAAAGAAACTTTGTACCCATTCGCAGTTATTTTCCATGGCTCCAGCATTCAATTTTATATCCATATTATATAATTGTTTGTATGAATTAAATATTATGGCTATTAATTATATAGTTTTCCTAATTAGATAATGAATTTATTTCTTTGTTCTTTGACACACACAGTAGAAGTCATAATAAGTTCTATTATTTGTTTTCTTCCTTTTACCTATTTCTCCTTTGCAGATACTCTATAAAGAGTGGCTTCTAATCTTTTATTCTCATTTATTTGTTCTAAATATAATATTACATGTTTTGGAGTCAGTTCTTTACAATAACACTTAATTTTTCTTTTTCTGATCTGAGTGGATGATGTGTAGTAGATGAAGCTTTAAAAATCGTATTTGGTAAAGTGGGATGAAAACATGAGAAAAGTTTATTTCCTTTTCAGTGCTTACTTAGACCTATTAAATTCATATTTGCTGTCATCCAATTTCAGATCAGTATAGGTTTCTAAACTATATAACAGGCTCATTTGACTCTAACCTCTTGTGTCTATCATGTGTTTTCTCTCTACCCCTTGGATATATTCATATTAAGTTTTTCACTGACTTTGTCCTAATATAAGCAAATCCTAAATAACTGAAGATGCTTTAAAAGATAGATTAATACTCTTCCAAATTGCATTCCTCATGTACAGATTACTGGCACAAGTTTTTGTTTAAATTTTGATAAACCCTTGAATACTTTTCTCTCTCCCATCTTCCCCTATAAATACCTTTAGCCCAAACACAGATTTTGTCTAATCTCTCACCTCTGTTTAACCCTGCTGTCCTGACTAGTCTTTTTATGTACTTATTTTTCAAATTATTATTTCTTCATTCTATAAATAACATAAGACCAACTTGTATTATTATTGTTAAGTTTAAGGGACATGACAGAAATAGTCACAATCAAAGCAAAATATGAATATATAGTAACCCACCAAAAATATCTTGGCTCAATCTTTTCAGAAAGACATATATATACAAACTGAAAGAGTCCTCTGTATTCCATTATTCATCCTACAAAAATAAATATTTTTACAGATATGTAGTTTCTTCTAAGGTTAATATTTATTTAATTTGATAGTGATAAACTAAATTAAATCTTTAAAATATTATTTTGCTTAAAAATGTAGACCAGCATTTCTCAGGCAGATGTATCTGGTTAGTATAGTAGATTTTAATTTTTTTCTGAGTTCTGAACCATTCCAGAAAGATATATTTACTCATAAAATTTTTGTAGAGTTTTTGATAGTTCATGGAAATAAGAAGAGTTTTTCCTAATTAACGGAGCCCAGGTCAGTAACCCCTGTTTAATAAATAGTGAATGAAGTGATATATAATTCCAGTTATAGTTCCATATTAAAAATGTCCATTCTGGATTTCTAAAGCTTCTCTAGTCATGTTTATATGTTTGTTTTCTTATATCATTCAAGAATTAGATTTTGTAAAAGGTGTTAAAATGGAGAATCAGGCACAGTGGTGAAATGATATAGTTTAGTGCCAGTGATAGAAGAACAGAATTCTATAAAATTATTCAAATATCTTTAATTCATTCAGTCTGTCAAAGTGGCCATTGCGATGTTTTCCGGTAAACCACAGCATTTTTACTTCCTCATATGAGCCAAATTGGGACTATGCTTTGTGGGAAGTTTTTTTTAATACAGTATGTAGACATGGGTGAGAATCGAAATGTCCACTAACTTACTAGTTTCACAGATGCTTCTATAACACTTAGTGTACCCTTGGGTTTATTAAATTATCATATCCTGACAGCAATCCTGAAACATGCCAGTCCTATAAAGCCATGTTTCTAAGAACTAAAGCAAGGTTTCAGCGAACCATATCTGACATGCCATGTTAATTTCCATAACTATCATTCTGGAGGCAGTAGTATTTCTAAGACATGGAGAATCTTGATAAATCTACCAAGTAAAAAATGAGAAAATATCTACGTTTTCACTGGGTTTCCAATTATGAGGTTTGGTTTCTTTCAGTTCTAATTGAATTGCTTCAAAAATAATGATAAGCATCTTTTTTTCCTCTTATCATGGATTATACAATAGTTATTTAGGTATATAATATATCAAAATGCAGTATCTTTTTCTGTTTTTATCATGTCTAGTATTCATATTGTGAATGAAAACCTCATTCTCTCATCTCATAGTATATTTACATATACATATGATTTTTGCCTTAAGTAGAAGGGAAACAGCCGACAGATACATAGATTAATTTCATTTTTAAAACTGCAGCAAACTGTTGTGTGATTCTTTTGTGTGTTTGGGACTGTTTTGTGGAGGAAGAATTTGTCAAGCAGCACTTGAGGGATGTTGGCCTTTTGTGTACCCTTTCCTAAATAAACTTAAACAGAAACCTGTCAACTCAAGAATAAAATATTTCTTTGTAAATTCTCACCTGCAAATAATTGATAATAGAAGGAGCACTGTTTTAATCCTTATATCCTCCTTCTCCTCAACAGCTTTTTGATTGTAGATAAACTTCCCAGCTCAGTAATTAACTGAGCTCAGTCATTGCACCCCATATCATGTGATTTTTTTTTCCAGTAGAATACATTATTAGAGCACTTACACAGCCAGTCTAGCTGCCGCAGCCCAGGCGGCAACAGCAGTGCCATTTTTCACAAAGAAAATGTTGAACAGGAGCCAAATGTTTGGTGGCAGTCTGTTGCTAGGAAATCAAGGTCCTGAGGCGATTAATGACAAAGCAAGCAATAACAAGAAGGCAGAATTACAGATTTAAAAGAGAAAAAAGTGGTTGGTGTTATAATTACCCAAAGAAATCCGCACTCATTAAATTGGCTGTTTTTATGATTGACTTTAATTGGAGGTTAGCTCAGATATTTAGCTCCTTTCCCACCCCTTTAAACACACACAGGCACATAATCTGTAGAACTGCAGACTTGTTTTTCTAAGCATTGAGAGGAGCTTGCCCTGTAATTTGATCCCCACTGACAGATGCATTTTCTATGCTGCCATTTTGAATTAACCTATTGTAGAACAATTTTCTTCAGCCCTGTTGAATAAAACATCTAGTCCGATTACCTCTGAAGGATTTGATAGAGTAAAAGAATGTACTTCTCATTGAAGTAGATTGTTTGCATAGACTCTACTGATTTTGAACTCTGCCAATAAGCACAATCATTTGTAATAAATTTTCAAAGAAATTTGTGGGGAGAAGGTAATGAGAGTCACCCTTTTATAGTTTAATGTGTGGGTATCTGCATCAAAACAATGTTATTCTTTCAAGAAAGCATTATTTTCCCAATAAGATGTTCATAGGCATTTAAAAATTTTTTATGAATCTTCATTTATACTGTTGATAATTTTAGGAATAGAATCTTGTATTTATGTACTTAAAATGACTACTCTTCCTCTTCACCAACAGTATTTAATTATAAGACTCATTATGCTTCAAAGACCCTCTTGTGAAACCATTTTTAATATATAAAATATTTAACTAAACTGATTTTAAGATCTGCCTGTTTGAATAAATGTTTGATGTATTTATATATAGAAAAAGAATTCCTTTACATTTTCTGGAATTTGATAAAGTATATTACCAGAATGACATTGATCAGTCTTTCATGTACAGATGAAGCATCACAGTTTATTTACCTTTACAACCTTAAGAATAAAGTTACATGATGCCACTGCTCTCCAGATTTCTAATCAAACCCTGAAACAAAAGAGCCAAGCACATTCTGTCTGACAATACACACACTGCTAATCAGATGCCAATGCCAAGCTGTCTGCTTTGTTAAATACTTAGCTTCCTAGAGGCAGGAAGACAGCTGCTATAATAAGTATGATAAAATTTGGTAGTTCAATCTATTTTTACTATGGTTGAGCTACTAAGTTACTGTTAATTTAGACCACCCCAATTGGTACACTTTAGGAAGTTTTTTTAAGAGTTTGTAATTAAAATGATAAAGCATTATTATTACATTGAATACCTTCTGTAAGTTTTACATTTGGCAGATACCTACTGAGATAACTCCAGCATGTAATTTACAATGATGTAATCGTTGTAATTGCATTTTGAGGGGGCAAAAGAGGAACTATAGGAGAAAAGTGCTTCCTTTAGAAGAGTTTTGAGATCTGTTTCTATTTCATTTAAAGCCACTCTTATCCCAGAATTGGCTACCTATAATTGACTGTAGCAGCCATAAACATAAAGCATTAAGATTCTACCCAAATATTATTTAAAGTGTTAATGCATACATTACCACCAGGGGGAGAAAGCTAAAAGTCTTTGATGATAACACTGCCAGCAAGTGACTTGTGCTGCTTAGACCTATATAGTTAATCATATCTCCAGATAACAGTGCCTTTGGGGTCATGATTCATACACAATTTGTATATGAAATCAAATGTATACGAAATCTATAATGACTTATGTAAGTACCTAAATGTAAATTAAATGGAAACTCCCATACTGCATGATTTTTTTTAAGAGAGGATACAAATAAACAAGTTGAAGATTTTTATTATTATTTTTCTCTTAACTGTCAGTCTACTTGGGCTATCCTTCTGAAACTGAATTCTTCAGACCTGTGATATTGGGTAGATACTAGCATGTCTACTAAAATCGAATATTCGCATGATTGGTACCAAATTAAATAGTCTGTAAGACAGTTTTCTAGTTTATTGTCCCTACACTGTGGTTGTGGTGGTGGTGTTTGTTTGTTTGTTTGTTTGTTTTTTACTGTCTCTCTAGTTTACCATTTACAGTTCAATACTAAACATTTGTGTGAGCAAAGATTAGAGTGTCTTTCCCTGGAGAATACCTGATAAATGTATAAAATAGGTGCTTGGGACTAGACCCCAGCTCCCAACCATGAAAAATGTTGAAGTTGATCTCATGTCTTCTCTCCAATCTAGAACTCTATAAAGTGATACAGTATAAGCACTCCCCTATAACGTTTAAGCATGGCCTTTCCTCACAATTTTATGTTTTATTCTGTGAAGAATCATCAGTTTTAATTCTTACACTCTGATTTTTAATCATGGAGATATTAAAATTATAAATGTTGGGCAAAAAAATCATTGACTACAAAGAAGACATGGAGGTCAATTTTTGTCCTGATAGAACTGTTCTTGGATGGTACTATAGTGGTAGGTACATGATGCTATGCATTTATTAAAGCCCATAGAACTGTACATCACAAGGAGTTAAGGTGAAAATATTTTTTAATGTAGGGAATCCTAGAATTAGGACAGACTTTGAGAAATGAATCTGTGTTCCAAATATATAATGTTACCTTACTGGATGGGTGCAGAAAAAAGGAGCTGACCTAAGTAACTTGGGAAATGGTGTCTTGACTGGAAAACATTAAGTTAAATACAAAGGAACACTATAGAAACACTGTAGTTGGCAGATTTGTTTCTTACAGACATATGAGTTAATAATTCTGAGCCTACTTTTTATATATACTGGAGTTGGACAACTATTGGAATAGATGATGGATGGTGAGATTCAGGTTTCTCACTGTCGAGGAGAGATGTTAAAGATATACAGGATAACCTGGGATTGGCAGGGGGCAGAAACTAGAATAAACTCTTGGTACTGAGTTAGAGTTGGTGATAACAGTATGAATTCTTGTTCAGCTTAATATATAAATAATTACAGATACATGTATATACATGAGTTAGTGTACATATGTATATTTCCTAGATCTGTCAACTAAGAAGGCTAGAAGCAGTGATACCCCAAGCAACAGATGTACTCAGCACCCAGACCTGTGTTGGAAAATACTATTCTCCACTGAAAGGACCCAAAGTTCCTTGGACAAATGGCTGACTCTATGACTGAAACAGGGAAAATGAACTTGTAATATCTTATATTCTTCCACCCCCATCTAATCATGAGGACATCAGACTAATCTAAACTAATGGAAACTCTTAAGAAATACCATTGAGTACTCCTCAGAACCTTTAAGATTGAAAACATCAGGGAAGACTAAGAATGTGCCACTGATAAGAGGAAACTAAAGAGATATAACAACTAAGCACAGAGTGGTTTCTTGGGTTGGAACCAGAACAGAAAAGGATATTAATACAAAAACTGGTGAAAATGAATTAGGTCTGGACTTTAGTTAATAGTAGTACAACAGGTTGGTTTCTATGTTTGGACAGAATACCATGGTAATGTAAGGTGTTAACATTACAGCAAACTGGAATAAGAGCATCTGCAAACTCTCTTTACTACGTTTGAAGTTTCCCTATATATCTAAAATTATTCCCAAATAAAACTTTATATAAAAATTAACGTGTGTACCTACCACCCATCTTAGGAAACAGAAATTTGCCAGTATATTTAAACCTCTATTTCATCCTTATGATCTCCTATCTCTCTCCAGCCCCAAGGTAACCATTATCTTGAGTTTTATGAGTATTATTCCTGTGGTTTTCTTTATAACTTAACCATATTTGTATCCCTGATCACTTTATCACAAAACCTTTAATCACTTGCATAATTTTGCTGTATTGTCTTTGCTACTTTCTGGATTATGATGTATTTTCTGATGTTTCTGTTTATGTCTTCAGTAGTGTCTAGTATTCTGTTTTGCCTCTCCTTTGAGTTTTTTAATATCCGTAACTTTATTTTTCATTTTTATTTCTTTCAGATTTGCTTCTTGTTTCATCATTTTGGTAAACTCTGACTCCTTTCTCCTGTTTATACTTCTTTCTTTTATTTTAAAAAATATATTAAACTTTTTATTTTGTGCCTAACCTAATAGTTAAATCTTTTGCAGTTCTGATTTTGTTGTTTTTTGTTTTTGCTGGCTCTTACTCAGACTCCCTTATGTTTTATGTGTGAGCTCACATTCATTATTTGTAGTATTTTTGAGGCTGAGATGAAGGTGGATTTCCAGAGAGAGGATTTGCATGGGAATCTGCCAAAACCCTAGGAATACTGTCACCATGGACACACATTCAGATAAATTTTAGGCTTAAAGTTTTGTGGGCTGCATAGGTAGCATGAGTTCTAGACCTATAAACTTCTATGAGGGTGGGCTTGCGATTAAATTTTCAGGAAAGATATTTTTACCTTCACCCATCAGCAAGTTTGAAACAAGCAGATTTCCTTGCTGCCTCTTTTTTGGGATAGGCTTACTTCTGTTTCACTCTTACACTAAGTGTGCAACTCTAGAGTTTCAGCTTTATGTTGAGATCTGTAGTCTCCCTATCTTCAGTTTACCTAAGATTTCTTTTCTAAACCTTAGGTTCAGTGGTGTGCTGGTAAGGATTTTAAAACTTGCTTTCTAGAGGGAAAAAAAGTCTTTATTTGCAGTATTTTTAAATTTTATGTTACAGCTAATTTCAGACTACCAATGTGAAGTCATTGAGCATGAATTTGGGAAGAGATATATACAGTTTGCTCCCACAAGCCATTTCCAGGATACTGCTGCCAACTCTGTACATGGCTGTAAAAAGTAAAGCTCAGTTCATGGAATTTGACATGTCTGTAGAATGAAAGACATTTGACTGTTTGCTTACCTCCCTGGATTTCCATTTTTACTTTGTTTTAGCTTTCCGAGTGTTCTGTGTCATTCTAGCAATGCATTTCAAAATGAAAAAGATTCTTTTCTTTTTATTTAACTCATCATTTGTTTTCAGCAAAAGGGCTTTGTTATTATGGTACCTAAAGTCAGTTTGACTACCAAAAATAGAACTTATTCTTGTTTGCCAATATAATTTATTGTTTTTTTGTGTGTTATAAACATAATGCATGATGATTACATTAAACTTGAGACATACAAAAAGTACAGCAAAGAATATTAAAACACCCATAATCCCATCCCACATTTGGTTTTTTGTGCATGCATGTGTCCCTTTGAGTTTTTATGTAATTTGCATCATGCTATATCTTCTGTTTCATAATATGATTTTTATTTCTTAATATTTAAGGAATGTTTGCACATGTCATTAAAAATTCCTCCACAAGATGCCCATACCCCATTACGCAAGAGTAAAGAAAAACATCTTCACAAATATGAATTAGTTTAAACCAGGAATCCACTCCTTATGGTATGTTAAAATAATTTGCAAAGATTATTTATTTCAGTATTTTATAATTGTAAAAATATTAGAATGTTTATAAATGACCAATCATAGGAGATTGATTGAGTAAACCATGGTACATGCACACTGTAGAGTACAATGCAGCTTTTTTATAAACAGAAATGAATTGATATCCAGGAAATAAGATACAAAATGAAAGCACAAAAGAGCACATATAGTGTTATTTTTGTGTGTAAGAGAAAGGGAAAATAAAACATGCATATGTGCAGGAAGGGTAAAGCAGAACTCAATAGAATCAGTAACCTGTATGTGGCAGAAAGTGTGGTAGAAGAGATATGGGTCTCACATGACACTTCTTGGAGTTTATTTTTTTGGTATAGTTTCAAATTTTGTTAATATCCTACATATTCAAAGGGCTTCTTTGATGGTTCTGCAGTAGAACATCTCTCTGCAATGCAGGAGACACAGGTTTGATCCCTGGGTCGGGAAGATCCCCTGGAAGAGGAAATGGCAACCCACTCCAGTATTCTTGCCTGGGAAATCCCATGGACAGAGGAGCCTGGCGGTCTGCAGCCCATGAAGTTACAAGAGTTGGACATGACTTAGCAACTAAACCACTGCTGTGTATTAAACAGGTTAAAGAAAAATGGTATCAGTGAGAGTAGATCTAAAACTAAGTATACTAAAACAAATGAACATAATTGTTTATCAGAAGTCAGATGAATACTGTATACTGAAAGATGAAGAATGAAGGGAGGACTAATTCAAGTAATTTATTAATGCATTATTGAATGATATATCCTCAGTTTGGGGCAGAATGGGAGAGGCAAACAGTATTGCATACAAATCTTGGACTTTTTTCTTTATTCTGTTTGTTTATTTTGGTGGTTTGAGCAAACTAATGCTGAAATTATTTTGAGTGAATGAGTAATTGAGTTAATATTGTTCAGAGCCTGTATTATCACTGTGGGAAAATGGACATACAAATATAGAATGAGAGAAGACAGAAAAGAATGCTATGGGGATGGACTGGATTAGAGGTGTCTGTGTAAATATGTACATTCCTGTAGATAAGTGACTTTGTGTGTACTTGTATATATACCTGTGTGTTTATGTGAGTATATATGCATTTATGCCCTAGTTCTCTTGCCAAGTGGACAAAGGAAGAAAGTTGCTCAAGTAGAAATGACACAGCTATCACCGTATCCCATTCTTTTAGCTTCCTAGGGCTACTGTAAGAAATTACCAGAAACTCAAACAAACAGAAATTTATTCTCTCACAAGTCAGGAGTCTAGAAGTTCAGAATCAATGTGCTGGCAGGGTTTGGTTAATTCTTGGTCTTAGCGGGGTCGAGGGGGAATCTCTGCCATGCCTAACTTCTGGTGATTGCTTGTAATCCTTGAAGTTCCTTGCCCTGTGGCAACATAGCTCTAGTCTCTGCCTCCATTGTCGCATGCATTTTCTCTATATCCAGATTTCTTTTTTCTTATAAGGACACCAGTCATTGGCTTAGGTCCCACACGGTATAGTCTCCTCTTGGTTATATCTGCAAAAGTTCTATTTCCAAGTAAGCCTGCATTCACAAGTAATATCAGCAGTTAGACCTTAAACATATCTTATTGTGAGGGATAGTTCAACCCACGACACCACTTTAAAAAATTCAGGACTCCTTGTTGAAATGGCAGGTTCCAGGGCCAAGTATAACATCACAAAGGAAGCATTCAAAATAATGATGGATGGTTTATCTTAACTATATAGGAAAGAGCTTGAAGGTCTCCCATTGGCCAAATTTGGGACAATTTGAGCATCAAAATGATTAAATACCATAATGAATTATGAACCATTGGGAAAAAAGAGTTTTGTGAGATTATGCCAATCATAAGTGGGAGGGAGGAAGAAAAAGGAAGAAAACAAGAAAAAGAAGGCATCTTGCTTACAGTAGAATGCAGCAGGTTGAATGGCAGATGTGGAAGGTGTTGTGGAGTTGGAAAAAGCAAAACTGAAAACAAACCTGATATTGTTTTGCAGCTTCCAGGGTAAAAGAGCAAGTAAAAATTATCAGTAGAGGCAACAGGTTGATGAGGAGGAGGACATTTGCATGGTCTTAAAGTGGCTCCCCAAAGAATGTTTATTAGTTGTAGTGTTGAAAAGAAATAGCAGTAATGCATTGGAGATGTCAAGCCCTAGTGATGAAAATTATCGCCAATGAGAGTCAGATGGCCAATGTATGTCTCCTGGTGAGGTTCTCTGAGGAGGACACAATGTCACCTATGCAATGTTCTGTCAGGAGTGCATTATCTCAACTTAATAACCAGGAAACATTAGAAAATGCACACAAACAGAGAAAGACAGTACTAACAACTGCAAATAAATAAAGCAAATGAAATAAAAATGTTAACAGGGGAACCTGAGTAAAAAGCATATGTATATGGGTGTATTTGAAATTACTTCCAGTTGAAAATTCATATAAATTCTATGACAAACCTACACAGTATATTAAAAATCAGAGGTATTATTTTGCTGGCAAAGGTCCATATAGTCAAAGCTGTGGTTTTTCTAGTAGTCATGTATGGATGTGAGAGCTGGACCATAAAGAAAGCTGGGCTGCAATGAACTGATACTTTCAAATTGTGATACTGAAGAAGACTCATGAAAGTCCCTTGGACTACGAGGAGATCAAACCAGTCAATTCTAAAGGAAAACAACCCTAAATATTCACTGGAAAGATTGATGCTGGAGCTGAAGCTCCAGTACTTGGTTACCTGGTGCGAAGAGCCAACTCTTTGGAAAAGACCCTGATGCTGGCAAAAGGAGACTGAAGGCAAAAGGAGAAAGGGTAGGTGAAGAATGTGATGGGTTCGATAGCATCACCAACTAAGGGGACATAAATTTGAGCAAACTCTGGGAGACAGTAGAGGACAGAGGAGCCCGACATTCTGCAGTTCAAAGAGTTGGACAAAACTTAGGAACTTAACAACAGCAGCAACAACATTCTTTAGTTTCTAAGAAGAAATTGAGGAGAAAACCATCTTAAACTGGACTCAGATAGTGTACAGTCCCAACTGACAATTAGCCAATCATTTTAGTGAATACTATTCAAACTTTTAAATTAAACTGATTTTGTATTAACTGTGAAATATCTTATTACACTGACTTTATGCTTCTTAAAGCATTAAATTATGATACCTAGAATATCTTTGAGATTTAACATACCATTTAATCTGTAGTTATATATAGCTAACATATATAATTTATAGTTAATATATAATTAGTATCTATATATTATAGATATATAATCAGTATCTGTGGGGAATTGGTTCAGGAGCTACATCCCCTCCAAGGACATCAAAATCCTTGGATGCTAAAATCCCTTATATAAAATCATATGGAACAATTGGTCCTATCAAGGTATTTGTCATATAAAGGTATTAATATTGAGGTATTTCTGCATCTACATTTACAGAAGGCTGGATACAACTTGTAGCATTTTTTCCATTAATTTCAATCAATTTTTGTATGCATAAAAGAGATCAGTAGAGTTATTAGAAGAAACCTATAAACTTTTAAGACTAGTGGCCTTATTAATCATAATTGTTATCTGTAATATTATAGAGCTAGAGAAGGAAGAGATTAACAATATATCCGTCAGCTCTTTCAATCAAGATTGATACAATACGAATTTCATGAGAAAGAAAGGAGGAGAAATTCTCTAATGCAGAGGAGAATTTTTGTGGTAATCCATAATCAATTATACAAATTATACAAATATAAAAAGAAAGTTTTGACATGTGATATTCTCAAACTTGGGTATTCAGAAGAGTGATTTTATCTGTGCACTGGAAGCAAATACATCTCTCAGGACCATTCATTTGTTCACGTGCTTATCATGTGCTGGATGGTGTTTTAGGCACTTGTAACTGTGAATAAGAATCGTATTTATAATAGACAATATAGCAGAAAATGTTGTCTGGAGAATTTTTAATAATGGATCACATTTGTGTAGTGACACATCCCATTCTAAGATCTTTATGTATCTTAATTAATTTACCTTAATTAACCTTGTGAGTATTGGCACTGTTATCACCTCCATTTAATGGCTAAACAGGAACATAGGGATGTTACCTAACTTACTCCAGGTCTCACAGCTAGCATATGACTGACCTTGAATTTGAACACATTGTGTAGACTACTGTGTCCAACTCTCTTTTTAAAAAGATAAAACTTTTGAGATCAGTGAAAATTCATATGTCATTGTAACAAATAATATAAAGAGATCTCATATACCTTTACACAGTTCCCCAGAATCATTATACTATAATAGCACAACCAACATACTGACAGTAATATAATCCAGGTACCAAACAGATCCATCACAAGAATCTCTCATCGTCTTAGTTTAGGCTACTATATGAAAGTGCCGCAGACTGGGTGGCTTAAACAATGGGATTTTATTTCTCATGGTTCTATAGGCTGGAAAGTCTAAGATCAGAGTTACAGCATAGCATAGTTGAGTTCTGATGAAGGTCTTTTTCTTACTTGCAGATGGCTACCTACTTGTTGTAGCCTTACATGCTGTAGAGAAGGGACTGTCTTTCTTGTCTGTTCTTACAAAGGCACTACTCCTTCTCATGAAGCTTCCATTCTCATGACCTAATTACCTTGAAAAGCCTTACTCTCAGAAACATTGCACTGAGATTCAGGGCTTCAGCATATAGAATTGTAGGGACATACTCTCATGCGAAGAGTTGACTCATTGGAAAAGACTCTGATGCTGGGAGGGATTGGGGGCAGGAGGAGAAGAGGAGAAGGGGACGACAGAAGATGAGATGGCTGGATGGCATCACCGACTTGATGGACATGAGTCTGAGTGAACTCTGGGAGTTGGTGATGGACAGGGAGCCCTGGCGTGCTGCAGTTCATAGGGTTGCAGAGTTGGACACGACTGAGCAACTGAACTGAACTGAACTGAGACATTTATTATATAGCACTTATGTTGTCTCCCTATAGCCACACCCACTTCCCTTCTTCCCCAACCCCTTTACATACCCCCTTAACCCTGGCAACCACTAACCTTTCTCTGTAATTCTGATATTTTAAGAATGTATAAATGTAATTATACAGTATTTCACTTTTTGAGATTGGCTTTTTTCATTCAGCATAATCCTGTAGAGAGTTACCTAGATTGTTGGCATATATCAATAGTTCATTCTCTTTTATTAATACATAGTTTAGTATGGAAGTGCCACAGTTTGTTTACTCATTGGAAGACCTCTATGTTGTTTCTAGTTTGGTGCTATTATAAAAAGTTTCTATAAACATTTGTTTATATTTGTTTTTATTTTTCTTAGCTACTTCTAAGCTTTATCCATCCTTTCATCTCTCTCAGTACACTGAATAGACAGTAACTTGCTGGTAAGGTGACATTGAGAAGAGGCCTGAAGGAATTAAGGGAAAATGCCAGGTAGCTATTTGAGGAAAGCACATTTCTAGCAGAGGGGAGCAGTTAAGAGGCTTTGAGGTAGGAATATGTCTATAGTATTTACAGCACAGCAAAGGAGGACATTGAGACACACCACAAAGAGAATGAAAGCAGATGAACTCTGAAAGGCAGCTATGAGTCAAATCTATAAGATATGTAAGGTTTTAAATATTCCTAAGATGAGACAGGCAACTATTAAAGAGTTTGAGTAAAGGAGTGGCATATCCTATATTATATTTGAAAACTCACTGTAACTCCTAAGGAAAATGGAACTTGAGCCAGGGAGAACAATAAGGAGACTTTTACAATAATACTTAGCAAATACGTGATGGCAGCTTGCACTAGTGGTGGAGCTGTTTAAGATGGGTCAGAGTCTGGATATATTTTTGATAGATTGATTATTGGATATGAGAGAGAGGGGAGGAAAGGACGATTCAGTTTACTGACTATGCCAAAGCCTTGCACTGTGTGGATCACAATAAACTGAAAAATTCTGACAGAGACGGGAATACCAGACCATCTGACCTGCCTCTTGAGAAATCTGTATGCAGGTCAGGAAGCAACAGTTGGTTGCTGGTTCCAACGAGGAAAAGGAGTACGTCAAGGCTGTATATTGTCACCCTGTTTATTTAATTTATGTGCAGAGTACATCAGGAGAAGGCAGTGGCACCCCACTCCAGTACTCTTGCCTGGAAAATCCCGTGGATGGAGGAGCCTGGTAGGCTGCAGTCCATGGGGTGGCTAAGCATCGGATATGACTGAGCAACTTCACTTTCACTTTTCACTTTAATGCATTGGAGAAGGAAATGGCAACCCACTCCAGTGTTCTTGCCTGGAGAATCCCAGGGATGGGGGATCCTGGTGGGCTGCCGTCTCTGGGGTTGCACAGAGTCAGACATGACCTAAGCGACTTAGCAGTAGCAGAGTACATCATGAGAAACGCTGGGCTGGATGAAGCACAAGCTGGAATCAAGATTGCCAGGAGAAATATCAATAGCCTCCTATATGCAGATGACACCACCCTTTTGGCGGAAAGTGAAGAACTAAAGAGCCTCTTGATGAAAGTAAAAGAGGAGAATGAAAAAGTTGCCTTAAAACATTCAGAAAACTAAGATCGTGGCATCTGGCCCAGTCACTTCATGGAAAATAGATAGGGAAACAGTGGAAACAGTGTCAGACTTTATTTTGGGGGCTCCAGGAGTTTGTGATGGACAGGAATGCCTGTTGTGCTGCAGTCCATGGGGTTGCAAAGAGTCGGACACGACTGAGCGACTGAACTGAACTGAACCTGCATATTCTCTAGCCATAGATAAATTTGCATTGAGAGCTCAGTATTTTCTCTGTGATGACATAGAATCAGAAGAAAGAGACTTTCAGTCTTTAGTAGCATGTGTACCTGATAACTTCATCTCTTCATTAGGACCTGAAAATGTGAAGCCCATTGTCCATAGTTCCTGAGCTCTTGTTGAATATTAACATTTGCCTTTCTCTCTCTTTTATGACCTGTCAGCACTAACACAACTCCTAACTTCAACATAACCTTTCTCTAGATTTGTTAATTCATTAAAACAAGCTGTGTTGCTTCTCTCATCTTATTTTGTTGTTTTATGGTTTACTGCCGGAGTCCAGCTCTGGCAGCCAGGGAATTAGCCTGAAGGGGTGAGTGGTGTTGGTGGACAATGATGTAGCCTCTGACTCATAGTACAGAACTACATGTTTATTTCAAGCTTCAGGTTCTCTTTTATACTTTGACAAAGCATTAGGTCGGAGGTTTGACATTTTTAGTTTCCCCACCCAGATTTACTTTACTTGTGATTACAGTATAACTCATGCTACATTCCTCAGTTTATTTCTTATCTTTCTAAATCCTGTTTGCCCCTAGCATCTTAAGATCATTATCTCCTAAAAAGGTTTCTGAAAGTGAAAGTGAAGTCAGTACTGTCCAAATCTTTTCGACTCCACGGACTGTTACCTACCAGGTTCCTCTGTCCATGGGATTTTCTAGGCAATAGTACTGGAGTGGATTGCCATTTCCTTCTCCTGGGGATCTTCCCAAACCAGGGATTGAACCCGGGTCTCCCGCATTGTAGACAGACACTTTACTGTCTGAGCCACCAGGGAAGTCATGGTGGCTTCTAGCTATTCTTAATTAATCCTAAACTCTAAACTCAGCAAACTTCTTTTTCCATAAACACCCCCTCACAAACAGGCCTCAGATAATAATCCTTCCCATGGCCTCAAGCTGTGGCCTAGTACTCATCCTGGGACATTCTTTGTAAAGATCCTTGAACAAATGTCAATGGTTATTTTATAGATTATTTTCTGGGCACAACTGCAGAAGGCTTTGTGCTTTCTCATGCTTCTCTCAAGCACCTTAATGTTCCAGCCAGCTCAACGGAAGAAAGGAAAGAACAAGTCAGAATCACAAGGCCTAACTCCTTCATCCCAGGGCCCTGCCTGCGAGATGAGGAGAGGGGGTTGGGGCCATGCCTCCATTTTGTCAGTAATGCCTAACGCGGCTCCCTACAGTTTACTCAAAGGTGGTATGAATATTCCTTATTTATATGTTGTTGAGTAATATCTCACATTGTATCATTGTAATGGCAATAGTGATAAACAATAAACATGTTTTTCATTTGTATAAATTTAGTATTGCAATTAGTATTGCTTAAACTTTGTTTAGTGATATATCATTTATCCAGAATTGTCAAGGTTAGTATTACATATTAACAAACAAAATACTGAGTAAGAACATCTTTAAAGTTTTACTCTTTCAGATAAAGATTCAGCTGTATAAATTCATGATCTTTTTTATCAGCTCTGTGAATATAATTGTTTTTCCCATGTCTCAAGATTTCATGTACAGTATCTATTTTTAATGGGTTTGTTGTGTGTTTTTAAGTGACTCCAAAGAACTATGTATTTTCAGTTCAGTTCAGTTGCTCAGTTGAGTCCAGCTCTTTGCAACCCCATGGACTGCAGCATGCCAGGCTTCCCTGTTCATCTCCACATCCCAGAGCTTGCACAAGCTCATGTCCATTGTGTTGGTGATGCCATCCAACCATCTCATCCGCTGTCGTTCCCTTCTCCTCCCACCTTCAATCTTTCCCAGCATCAGGGTCTTTTCAAATGAGTCCATTCTTCTCATCACATGGACAAAGTATTGGGAGTTTGGGCTTCAGCATCAGTCCTTCCAGTGAATATTCAGGACTGATTTCCTTTAGGATTAACTGATTGGATCTCCTTACAGTCCAAGGAACTCTCAAGAGTCTTCTCCAACACCACAGTTCAGAAGCATCAATTCTTTGGCGCTCAGCTTTCCAACTCTCATATCCATACATGACTACTGGAAAACCATAACTTTGACTAGGTGGACCTTTGTTGACAAAATAAAGTCTCTGTATTTTAATATGCTGTCTAGGTTGGTCATAAATTTTCTTCCAAGGAGCAAGTGCCTTTAATTTTATGGCTGCAGTCACCACCTGCAGTGATTTTGGAGCCCCAAAAGATAAAGTCTGTTACTGTTTCCATTGTTTCCCCATCTATTTGTCATGAGATGATGGGACTGGATGCGGTGATCTTAATTTTCTGAATGTTGAGTTTTAAGCCAAGTTTTTTACTCTTCTCTTTCACTTTTATCAAGAGGCTCTTTAGTTCTTCTTTGCTTTCTGCCATAAGGATGGTGTCATCTGCATAGCTGAGATTACTGATATTTCTCCCGGCAATCTTGATTCCAGCTTGTGCTTCATCCAGCTCAGCATTTCTCATGATGTACTCTGCATATAAGATAAATAAGTACAGTGACAATATACAGCCTTGACGTACTCCTTTCCTTACTTGAAATCAATCCGTTTGCAAAGTTCTAACTGTTGCTTCTTGACTTCCGTATAGATTTCTCAGGAGGCAGATCAGGTTGTCTGATATTCTCATCCTTTGAAGAATTTTCCACTGTTGTGATCCACAGAGTCAAAGGCTTTGGCATAGTCAACAAAGCAGAAGTAGACGTGTTTCTGGAATTCTCTTGTTTTTTCTGTGATCTAACGTATGTTGGCAATGCGTTCCAACTAGTTCCTCTGCCTTTTCTAAATCCAGTGTGAATGTCTGGAAGTTCACGATTCACGTACTGTTAAAGCCTGGCTTGGAGAATTTTGAGCATTACTTTGCTAGTGTGTGAAATGAGTGCAATTGTGTAGTAGTTTGAGCATTCTTTGGCAATGCCTTTCTTTGGGATTGGCATGAATACTGACCTTTTCCAGTCCTGTTGCCACTGCTGAGTTTTCCATATTTGCTGGCATATTGAATGCAACACTTTCACAGCATCGTCTTCTAGGATTTTAAATAGCTCACCTGGAATTCCCTCACCTCCACTAGGATGTCTGGCTCTAGGTGAGTGATCACACCATTGTGGTTATCTGGGTCATTAAGATCTTTTTGTATGGTTCTTCTGTGTATTCTTGCCACCTTTTCTTAATATCTGCTTTCGTTATGTCCATACTATTTCTGTCTTTTAATGAGCCCATCTTTGCATGAAATGTTCCCTTGGTATCTCTAATTTCCTCAAGAGATCTCTCTTCTTTCAGTATTTCTAATTTTTTAGGGTAGGTATGAAAAATCTAATTAGGTAGGTAGAATTTTTAGAAAAGATGAAATAAATACTAAATAATTTAGGTATTTGACTACTTTGGGACCTTTTCAGCTCCCTGATTCTCTTTTGTATTCTGCTTTCCTGAAAGGCTTTACAAAGTAAGTCAGCAGTATTTCCATATGTCGTTTAATTTGAAGTCCTTTGGTTCCATGGAAGCAAATACTGCCCATTATTAGCAACCTGACATATTCTGTTGATGAGAAAATGAGCAATTTGGATCACCCATAATTGTTTATAATGCAAACAGTGTATCAGAAATGTCATAGTCTCATTTCATTAAAAAATTTACATACACACAGATTTTAGAGTACTCATTCATGATGAAAGTCTGCTTCCATACTGTTTGTGTTTGAAAACATTCAGTAGCCAGTCTTGAACTTAAAAATTTAATTGAATGCTTAAAGAATTACAAGTGTTCCTTTTCTTAGCTCTAATGCTAACCAGAGTGTTTTTCTAAACTGCTGAGAATGGACTGAAGATTCTGCTGAGGGCTGTAGATACTTATCTGCCTAATTGAGCCATCATTTGTTGACATGAGGGGAAAAACCACGTGACCTGCTTTAATGCATTTCTTAGTAACAGCAGGAGGCTAGAATGTAGTTCATTCAAAAGTAAACCAGCATCAGTATATTAGACATGTGAAAATAGCATTGGTTATGTAGTGGTTTTAATAAAAGGTGAATAGTAATATCAAAGGATATAATCTTATAAAGTATAGGGAGTGATTTTTTAAAATCACTTGTTAGTTATTCATTAACTGTTTACTGATTTTTATACTTGCTAGGTATGTTAAGGTAATTGTTGACTTCTCAAAATTGTTTATTTGTATAAATTAGTGGTAAAATTTGAAATTGGTGCTTTATCATGCTGTGCTAAAGCAATGAAATATTATTGAATATTTCTGAGTAGATAGGATTGTAGCAGGATCCAAACTTAATTGGCTACATTAACCTTACCTGGAGTAAGAGACATTAGTTGGCTTTGAGGGCTTCCTTGTGGCAATTGCAGTTAGTATTGCTGAAACTTTGTTTAGTGATATGTCATTTATCCAGAATTGTCTAGGACAGTAGTGCATCTTAACAAACAAAATGCTGAGTAAGACCGTCTTTAAATTCTTAAACTCTTTCAGATAAAGATGTAACTGTGTAAATTCATGATCGTCTTTATCAGTTCTGTGAATGTAATTGTTCATATACAGTATCTTTGCTTGAATAAATTATCTACATTATCTACATTAACCTGACTTGGAGTAAGAGCCATTAGTTACAAGAACATTAGTCAGTAGTGTTACTTTCATCTAGGTCAAGGTAAAAGAACATAGGAACCTTAACTAAGTTACCAGGTAAGAAAGCAGGAGATAATATAAGAGCCTTTGGAAAAAAGTGTGTGACAGACCAAAACAAGTTAGAATTACCCTCCTGGATGTCTTGAGAGACTTATGGCTCCATTAGCAAACCAGAGGGAAAAAGAATTGTCTAGATACATAAAAGTTTGATTTAAGGCATGTTGAATTAGAAAAGCCAATACAGTATGTTGAGGTAATCTAAATGCAGCTATGGTTCTTGGGAAGTGAGTTGGAGCTAAAGGTGAAGATTTTTGAGTCAGCCATAATGGTGGATTTGGTAAAGCTTGTAGAGTATTGAGATTATTGAGAGAGAAGCATATAGAATATCAAAAGCAGTACTTTGAAAAGTGCTTTCTAAATGGTAAATGAAGAAATTAATAATCAACTAAGAAGACAGAGCCTGGCATACTACAGTCCATGGAGTTGCAAAGAGCCAGACATGACTTAGTGACTGAACAAAAGCAGCAAACAAGATACAGAAGAATGGTTTTAAAAAATAAGAATTCATCACAGAAAAAATCCCTTACAGACTTTTTTATATCACTGGTGGCAGTACAAAAAAAGTCATTAGAGCTAAGTAGTCTGGGAGACATTTGATCTCAGTCTGCAATGAATTAAATACAGCAATCAAGAGAAAGTGTTTAGAAACTTTTTAGCAAGTTTACTGTTGCTAAATGTCAGTTTAATTCCTCATTGAATAGGGAATGGATAACTTCAAATGTTGGGAAACACCTGTGGTAGATTTCTGATGGTATAGTCTATAAGCAAGTCGTATACAGTGGTGCCATATGAGAGCGTTCATATTGGAGTGGCTTAAAAATCCAACTTGTCTTTCACCACGGAGAGTTTGATATGGACTCCACCAGAGAGATAGTGATAGTAGACAGATTACATAAAGAGTGCTGGATGAGAATAAAGTTTGTTTAAAGACATAATAGATGTGAGTTTGTATATTATCTGAATAATATATGATAGAAGTCTGATGATGGAAATGGAAGAATTATAACTAGTAGATGGAATGAAATCAAAGGCATATAGATGAACACTTTATTGTTAGAGGAAATTTTATACTTATTTAATATTTTGTGTGTTGTTTTTATTAGATGTTTATTTTGGTCCTCACAGGAATCCAGTGAGTTAGGCAGAGTATAATTTCTATAATTCATTCCTTTTTACATGGAAGAAAATGGAGAAAAAAATTCAGGTTCCTTGAGGCTTCCCTAGTGGCTCAGATGGTAAACAATGTGCCTGCAATGTAGGAGAGCAGGTTTGATCCCTGGGTTGGGTAGATCCCTGGAGAAGGGAATGTCTACCCACTCCTGTATTATAAATATAATGGTATAATGAATTTAGTTTATGAATAACTGGCTCTCCACCTGAAAGAAAAAAAAATTCAGATGCCTTATCCATTACCACATGGTTAGAGAATAGAAATATTCTGATGCCTAGTTTTATACTAATAATTACTATCATGTTTGAAAATAAGAAGATATTTGAAGAAATAATGGCTGAAAACTTCCTAAATTTGTTGAAAAACATTAATATACATGTCTCAGAATTTCACTGAATGTCAGGTGGTATTAATGCAGAGATACGTAATAGTCAAAATGTTGAAAAACAAGTACAGAAAAAAATTATGAAAAAAGCAAGGGGAAAAAAATAGTCATCACATAAAAGGGAACACCAATAAGATTTCAAGCTGACTTCTCATCAGAATAAATAGAGGCCAGAATACAGATGGTAAAGAATCCACCTGCAATGCGGGAGACATGGGTTTGATCCCTGGGTTGGGAAGATCCCTGGAGGAGGGCATGGCAACCCACTCCTGTACCTACCAGCTCTCCTTTCTTCTCTGAAAGACACAAAAGTATATAAAATAATACATATAAAAATTCATTCTTGGGTTTGTCACATACATATAGGCTTAAAATATAAAAATAATAGCGTAAGAGAGAGGAATAAATAGAACTGTACAGAAATAAAGTTCTGTATCTTACTAGAATTAAGTTAATATGAATCTGACGTAGATATAATTAAGATGTATATTCTAAGTTTTAGGGCAACCAAGGAGAAAATCACAAAAATTATAATTTAAAGTCATTAAAAGACCATATAAGTGTATTCAATTGATTTTTGACAAAAGCATAAAATCAGTTCATTTGAGGAAGGATAGTCTTTTCAAAACATTGCAGCTGAAATAGCACATTCATAGGTCCAAAAATGAGCCTTATATAAAAACCCTCATACCTTATATAAAAATCAAGTCAAAATGGGTCACAGGCTTTAATGTAGAAAGGAAATTATAAAACTTTCAGGGGAAAAAATTGGTGCAAATCTTATCAAAGTAGGACTAAGCAAACTTCTCTTCTATATTGTACTAGAAGTACTAATCAAATCAATTAAGCAGGAAAAATAATAGACAGCTAGAAGAGAAAGTAAAACTATCTGCTGTAGACTATTTGTGTCCCTTCAGAATTCATATGTTGAATGCTAATAATTTAATCCTCAATGTATTTAGAGGTATGGTTTTTGAGAGGTGATTGGGCCATGAGGACAGAGCCCTCATAGATGATATTAGTACACTTAAAAGAAGAGGCACCAGAGGGATCCCTTGCCCTTTCTGCCATGTAAGGACATAATGAAAAGATGCCCATCTGTGAAACAGGAAGCACACCCTCACAAACACTTGATCTTCCTCTTCCCAAATTCCAGAAATGTAAGAAATACATTGGTTTTTTCCAAGCCACTCAATCTTTGGTATTTTCTTATAGCAGTCTGAATGGATTAAAGACATTGGATTTGAAGATAGTATGTGATTTCTTATATAGAGAATTTTAACACATCCACTAAGGGGGTGGGGGGGTGGTACGCGGGGGAGAGGAAAAGGATATGATAAACATAAATTAGAGGTTAATGAAATAGAAAATAATACAGACTTAAACCTAGTTGTTTTAAAAAGTAATCAAAGTAGATAATACTATCTGTTAATACTAATAAAGTGAAAAACAGGAAAGAGCCCATTAGCAATGAAAATGATGTATAATCAGTAAAGAGAGGAAAAATTGGGGCCAGTATATTTAAAAGTTTGATACATTCTCAAATTTTCTCATATATCTTATATATTATCTTCATAGTAGACTTAGCCATACTCACAGCTATAAATACCCTTCATAGAGGGTTGTGATTTCCAAATGAATTTTTTGGTGTAAGCCTCTTTTCTAATTTCCAAGTGTAATACCCACTGTATGCATTGGAGAAGGAAATGGCAACCATCTAGGGATGGGGGAGCCTGGTGGGGTGCCATCTGTGGGGTCACACAGAGTCGGACATGACTGAAGCAACTTAGCAGCAGCAGTAGCAGCAGCAATACCCACTGTTTAATTGATATATGCCAACAGTAGTCTTCAAACACCGTTGATCTTGTTTCTCCCTTTCATCTAACACATTTCTGTGCATGACATCACTATAAGGTTTGGCTCAGTGCTCTCTGGCCAAATCCTAAAATTTATCCTTGTTTATTCCCTTTCCTTCAAGAACTATCTGTCTTTAAAGTTTATCAGGAATGCATCTATTTTTCTTTTATCTGCAACTACCTTTCTATTATAAAACTTGAGTTTTTTGTTTTACTGTAGGCCTACTGCAACGACTAGTCTTCCCAGTTTTACTTTTTAACTCTTTCTAAACCATTCTCCACAGAATAATAGGAGTTATCTTTTTAAAATGCACATCAGTATAAGTCGTTTACTGTTTAAGTTCCTTGCATAGTTGCCAGTTGCTTATAGAATAAAGTCTGAAACTCCAGGAGTTGGTGATGTACAGGGAGGGCCTGGCGTGCTGTAGTCCATGGGGTCACAAACAGTCGGACAAGACTAAACAACTGAACTGAACTGAACTGATATATATATGTATATATATATAAATCAACAGATACTGTATCTCTTTTTAGTTTCTTTGTTGTTTTCTGCTGCTGCTGCTGCTAAGTCACTTAAGTTGTGTCCGACTCTGTGCGACCCCATAGACAGCAGCCCACGAGGCTTCCCTGTCCCTGGGATTCTCCAGGCAAGAACACTGGAGTGGATTGCCATTTCCTTCTCCAATGCATGAAAGTGAAAAGTGAAAGTGAAGTCACTTAATCGTGTCCGACTAGTAACGACCCCATGGACTGCAGCCTACCAGGCTCCTCCATCCATGGGATTTTCCAGGCAAGAGTAGTGGGTCTAGTCCCTCCTTTCTCCCTTCTTTGGATCATATAATCGTTTATATTATTGATTTGTCTTCGGTTTCATGTGGCATGTTCAAATGCATGGCTATGGTCAGTGTTCTTTTCCCCCTTTTCTTTTGAATAAAAACTCTCAACTTTCTATCGTGATCACCTTTTAAAGAACCCTTTTATATGTTCCACAGAATGCCTGTTGTTTTTTTCTTGTTGTTAGGTTAGACTGCCCAATTAGGTGTCACATAAATTTGCTGCCTTTAGCACACGTTCTGAACCAAAATTTTAATTCTAGAGCTTAGGGTCAGCATTTTCCAAGTGTGTTAAACTGTAATCCTTTATAAAATATTATATGTAAAATAGTAGGTAATTTTGAATTTACTAAAAGCTGAGAAAGTTATTACTTTGGCTTTCCCCAAGATGACTTAAAGTTTATCAAAAGGATTATAGAAAGAACAGATTTATAGCAGCTGTCTGATATCTGCCCAGAATCCCCATGTTCAACTAAAACCATTTTGCCCTAGGCTTTCTAGAGCATAATGCCCGTAGCAAGTAGCTTTCAACAGCTTTTTCAGGAAGCAATATTTTCCTTCAGTAAAAGGGTCACTGTACTGTTTTTCTTTTTCCTTCTCCTGTCTTATCTTTTGAGTTCAGGAAGTACTTTAAGTTTATAGGCAGCTTTGAAGGCATGAAGCAAGTTCAGGCCTAGAAGTATTTCCTGTTATGGCATTAATCTAATTCCATGAAAGTAGAGCTGATTTTTCATCTGTAAAGTAGATAAAGTGCCTAGAGCAGCCGACCATTATTCTGGGTTATCATGATAAAGAGGCTTAGTTTTGACACGAAAGAGTTTATCAGCCTAACCAGTGGAAGATTTCATCCTTTTTGTTGAAAGATATATTAATGGATTATAATCTGTCTTGGCTTCCAAAAGAGAAAATTCTCCTTCATATTGAAATTGTTTACTTAATTCAGCAAACACAGTTTTCATGTTTATAAAGCGTATAATACACAGTAAATCAAGACAATATATTAAGGGCATCACATAAAATTAAATATTAGAACATTTTTTCTTAGTGTTCAAATGAATGTCCCAATCTGAAATAACCACAACTTCTCTAAATGAATCAATATGACTTAATTTTAGTATATAGACATGTATAATTTCCTATAACCACTTATGTTTAGTATTAGTAATTAGGTCATATAAAGTCTTCTATCAACTTATATAAATAATTTTCTCATAACAATGTATTCTGTTTAATAGTTAAAGTTGTTTGTTTACTTATGTTATTATGGACTTTGGTATATAAAGCAGGCAAATTATACATAATTCAAAAAGAAAAAGTTCATCTGTTTCCCATTTCTGCCACCTAGTTCCCCACTAGGCTAAGATGTTTAGATTAATCCTAGTACTTTGCTATAGGTTGAAGAATTTTTTTTTTGTTTCAAAACTGATTGCACATTGGACATATTTACAATATTTTCTTGAATAATAATAGCCTATTTTAACATATCTTACTACACAGTAGTACATTACATATTTACTCCCCTTGATACTTCTCTATTTTAAATTCTGTTACCTACTTGGAAAATGGGGCTTCCCTGGTGGCTCAGCGGTATAGAATCTGCAAACAATGCGGGGAGACCTGGGTTTGATCCCTGGGTTGGGAAGATCCCCTGGAGAAGGGAATGGCTACCCACCCCAATATCCTGGCCTGGAGAATCCCATGGACTATACAGTCAGTCCATGGGGCCACAAAGAGTTGGACATGACTGAGCACCTGTCACACTTAGGAAAATACAGAATCTGAAGTTAAAAGAGGTTAAATAGTTTGCTCAAGATCACCCAACTAGTAAGTAGTGGATTTGGGACTGGAACTTATGCCCTCATTATAAATTTATAGAAGTAGAAAGTCATTTCCTGGATCTGCCTTTTATACCCGACAGGAACAAAGAATCTACTTACCACTTATTTCATAGTAATGAGAAAATTGCTAAAGCTTTTCCATATTCTAATGAGATGATACCTAGTTTTATGTTCATTTTGTTTAAAATAAGTGAACAGTCTATTCATGCTCATAAACCAAAATAAAGACATTGCTTTGTTGTTGAATATTTTGAAATGTCATCTGAATGTGAAGAATTTCTGGCCCAATCAGAGATATACTGAGCAGTAAACTTGTGATTAGGAAATTTGGAGTTTTGTTGTGGTCTCATTAATTCAAAGTACAATTGTCTGTGATTATCATATTTCAGAAGTAGTTTGAATACTATCCATTCTATCTTAGAGGATTTTGGGAAGTTAGTATGAGATTTCATGTTAAATTTATTAATTGAAACATTATTCACTGAGTCTGCCTACTGTGTGTATTCTGTTAAGTAATGGGCTTCCCTGTAGCTCAGTCAGTAAAGAATTTGCCTGCAGTGCAGGAGACCCGGGTTTGATCCCTGGGTTGGGAAGATCCCCTGGAGAAGTAAATGGCAACCCACTCCAGTATCCTTGCCTGGAAAATCTCATGGACAGAGGAACCTGGTGGATTGCAGTCCATGGGGTTGCAAAGAGTCGGGCACGACTGAGTGACTAACACACACACACACACACACACACACACACACACACACAGTGTGACAGGTACAAAGATGTAGAAAACAAGGGTGCTGTCTTTATTGGACTACTGGTTTTTTAAGAAGAATGAGATCCGTTGCAATATAAATTGACAAATACTTAGTATATGTGAGGGTCCCCTTAGCTAATCTGTGAAAAGTAACAAGTATAATTCCATCAAGCTGTACTAATCTGTAGCTCTGTAAACTCAAGGCCTTACATCTACTTTCTGAAAATACATACACATACTCAAAGCAGAGGTTTTTGTAAGAACATGAAAAAATGTTCAGCTTCATTAAGGATCAGAGAAATGTAAATCAAAACCACAATGAGATTCATCTTCACACTCAGTAGCATTTCCATAATCAAAATGATAGATAATCAAGTGTTGACAAGGATGTGGAGAAAGTGGAACTTCATGAAATACTGCTGGGAGTGTGCCAGTTCCTTAAGAGGTTAAACATAGAGTGACCATATGACTCAGCAATTCCACTCTGGGTATATACCCTGGAGAAATCAAAACTTTTGTCTGTGTAAAAATTTGTACACAAATGTTTGTAGCAGCATTATTCATAATAGTAAAAAATTAGAAATAACTCAAATGTCCATAAACTGATAAATGTATTATAATCTTTGGATTTACACACTGGAGTGAAAGTGAAAGTTGCTTTGTTGTGTCTGACTCTGTGTGACCCCATGGACTGTACAGTTCATGGAATTCTCCAGGCCAGAATACTGGAGTGGGTAGCCGTTGCCTTCTACAAGGGATCTTCCCAACCCAGGTCTTCTGCATTGCAGGTGCATTCTTTACCAGCCGAGCCACCAGGGACGCCCAAGAATACAGGAGTGAGTAGTCTTTCCCTTCACGGGATCTTCCTGACCCAGAATTGAACCGAGGTCTCCTGCATTGCAGGCAGATTCTTTACCCAGCTGAGCTACCAGGGAATATTACTTAGCAATAAAAGGATCAATATTGGCACATGCTACAGCATACTGCTGCTGCTGCTGCTGCTGCTGCTGCTTCAGTCGTGTCCAACTCTGTGCGACCCCATAGATGGCAGCCCACTAGGCTCCTCTGTCCCTCGGATTCTCCAGGCAAGAATACTAGAGTGGGTTGTCATTTTCTTCTCCAGTGCATAAAAGTGAAAAGTGAAAGTGAAGTCACTCAGTCATGCCCGACTCTTGGTGACCCCATGGACGGAGACCTTAAAAATATTATTCTAAGTGAAATAAGCAATTTACAAAGTGCCACACATGCATAATCACACTTATATGAAAATTCCAGAATTTGATAAGAGACAGAATTTAGGTTGGTAGCTGCCTGGCAGGATGTGGAGGGAAACTGTGGGGAATGGGGAGATAGTGATGGATGACGGAGACTGACTCCTGGGTACAGGGTTTCTTTTGGAGGTTACAGAAGCATTCTAAAATTGACTGTGATGATGAGTGTACATCTCTGTTACTATACTAAAACTGCTGGATTGTGTACTTTAAATGTGTGCATTGTCTGATCTGTGAGTTAGACCTCAATAAAGCTATGATTTATAAAATAAAATGTAAAACAAAACATGATGTTCAGAATATTTAGACTACTTAGACCCGTGGGCACACCTAAGAACAAAGTATCTAAAACAGTACTTAGAAGTATAATTGTTTGTAGTATTAAAGGCATAGAATTAGAGAGGGGCACGTTGAAGAAATATATAATATAAAAGTATTATTATATTTATTTATCAAAACCGTGGTGGTGTTAATTTACTTATTCTCTGTAGTCCCATTTGGTTAAGTAGACTACAGTACTTAGAATGAGTCAAATATTGATAATCCATTGAGGAAGAATTCATATCAGAACTTCATGGAACATTTGTCACTTGCTTCTCCATTTCAGGCATGTGCAGGTGACCTAACTGTTAATATGATGATCTCTGTGGCACTTCATCAGTCATTTGCCAGATTATCCAATGTGAGCAAATGATCAATATAGCCAGAGTGTATTTGTAATTTTGTCGTTTAGAGCTTAAAATGCATTTCACCACAGGAATTATCCCCCTGTGCAAAAGCTGGTTAATTCCCCACAATATTTCATAAGTACTTGATGAAAGTGAAAGAGGAGAGTGAAAAAGGTGGCTTAAAGCTCAACATTCAGAAAACAAAGATCATGGCATCTAGTCCCATCACTTCATGGGAAATAGATGGAGAAACAGTGGAACCAGTGTCAGACTTTATTTTGGGGGCTCCAAAATCACTGCAGATGGTGATTGCAGCCATGAAATTAAAAGACGCTTTCTCCATGGAAGAAAAGTTATGACCAACCTA
This sequence comes from Nanger dama, assembly GCA_917880005.1. Taxonomy (NCBI): domain Eukaryota; kingdom Metazoa; phylum Chordata; class Mammalia; order Artiodactyla; family Bovidae; genus Nanger; species Nanger dama. The sequence goes on along the minus strand of CAKJTW010000028.1, from coordinate 15,391,742 downwards.
GATAGTATATTCAAAAGCAGAGACATTACTTTGCCAACTAAGGTTCATCTAGTCGAGGCTATGGTTTTTCCTGTGGTCATGTATGGATGTGAGAGTTGGACTGTGAAGAAGGTTGAGCAACGAAGAATTGATGCTTTTGAACTGTGGTGTTGGAAAAGACTCTTGAGAGTCCCTTGGACTGCAAGGAGATCCAACCAGTCCATTCGGAAGGAGATCAACCCTGGGATTTCTTTGGAAGGAATGATGCTAAAGCTGAAAGTCCAGTACTTTGGCCACCTCATGCGAAGAGTTGACTCATTGGAAAAGACTCTGATGCTGGGAGGGATTGGGGGCAGGAGAAGAAAGGGATGAGAGAGGATGAGATGGCTGGATGGCATCACGGACTTGATGGACGTGAGTCTGAGTGAACTCCGGGAGTTGGTGATGGACAGGGAGGCCTGGCGTGCTGCGATTCATGGGGTCGCAAAGAGTCGAACATGACTGAGTGACTGAACTGAACTGAATATAACTAATTTAAAGCATTATTTAGGTAGGCAGTGAACGAGGAGGAAGAAAAGCCTCTTTCCTGAGGATAAATCCTGGCTCAGAGGTTTTACACTTTTAGTGGGAAATATTTGTCTGTTTTGTGATGAACACATATTTGGAAGTTAAACAAACTCATGGGTCTTCTGTTTCATCCCAGTCATATAACTGATTTTGTTGAGTTGTTGTGTTAATCGCTCAGTCATGTCTGATTCTTTGTGACCCCATGGACTGTAGCCTGCCAGGCTCCTCTGTGGAATTCTCCAGGCAAGGATACTTGAGTAGGTAGCCATTGCTTTCTCTGGGGGATCTTTCCTACTCAGGGATCAAACCTAGGTCTCCAGAATTGTAGGAAGATTGTTTACAGTCTGAGCCACAAGGAAATCTCCATTTAACTAATGTTTGTGTGCTCAATTGTGTCTGACTCTTTGTCACCCCATGGACTGTAGCTCCTCTGCCCCCAGGCTCCTGTGTCCATGGAATTTTCCAGGCAAGAATATTGGAGTGGGTTGCCATTTCCTTCTCCAGGGAATCCACCCAACCCAGGGACTGAATCCACATCTCTTGCATCTTCTGCATTGGCAGGTGGGTTCTTTACCTCTAGCGCCACCTTGGAACTTTTATAAGAAATTATTCCTTCAAAATTCAGAGTTAAGAGATTTACATTCTTTTTCTTCAGCAAGAAGAGAAAGAGGTGATGGTCATTAATCCTGATCCATTACTTTTCATGAAAAATAGGACATTTTTCCTGTGTTAGTTCATTTGTCTGACTGCTTTATTTCCCACCAGAAATCACAAAATCCATTTCCTATGAGAATATAATAATTTTCATAACTTCTGTTTATAAGGGCATATGGGGTTTCTTTGGAAGGAATGATGCTAAAGCAGAAACTCCAGTACTTTGGCCACCTCATGAGAAGGGTTGACTCATTGGAAAGGACTCTGATGCTGGGAGGGATTGAGGGCAAGAGGAGAAGGGGACGACAGAGGATGAGATGGCTGGATGGCATCACTGCCTTGATGGAAGTGAGTCTTGAGTGAACTCCGGGAGTTGGTGATGGACAGGGAGGCCTGGCGTGCTGTGATTCATGGGGTCTCAAAGAGTCGGACACGACTGAGTGACTGAACTGAACTGAGCACACATAATATTAAAGATATGAATTAGAAAAGAAGTAATAAGACATTGAGAATAAATATGCTGGTTGAATTAGTTTCTTCAATGGCATAATTACACTAATTTCAAAAAATAAAAGTAAACAGTGATGTAAATATGCTGTTCAGTATTTTTCTAAAGAATTAGTTCATTACATGCACATTTAATTTTTACATACTTGCCCCAAAGTTTTTTTCTCTCCCTATTATCACATTAAAATTACAGATGAAATTCACAGCCTCTGTTGAAAAAAACCTTCCATTAAAATCAGCTGCCCCATAGAGTGATTAATATCTTAATAACAAGTATGAATATCATTAATGTATCTACATTTAATTTCATTATTAACACCTCCTGTTTATTATCCATTCCTCAGATGAAGAATTTTCTAGTTTATAGCTAAGTGGCAATTATATTTTTAAAATTTAATAAAGAGCAAGAGGCTATTGGTACTACTAATAATTCATATATAAGTTTAAACATGATTTTATATTCATTGTTTTATGTATTTGTCCACTATGATTCCATATTTTAAGTGCCTTTGAATGAACAAAAGTGGTTGAAATATAAAAGAAGCTACTTGGAATGTCTGTAATATCACATGCCCTAGTATGTTTACACCTGCTTGAAGGAAAGAGTAAATTATTTCCTGAGAGCCCCACAGTTACATAGCTAGTCCCACCTCTGATCTGCTCTGAGGCATTTAACCTCTCTTAACCTTGGTTTCCTTATTTAGAGGAAGTGGCTGTTGAGCTTTATACCTAAATCATAAAGTGAGTGCAAGTAATTGTTTACTGAGAATTCTAAGAAAGGGTAATGGAAAATGTCAAGTATAAATGAAAGAGTTATAACTGCTCTCCTCTCTCAAAGGAATTGCAGTTGAGTCGTTGAACTATCATTTTTAAAACTTCTACCTTTTTGAAAAAGAGCTGTTTAAATAAAAATACATAAAAGATTTGCTTTGTTATCTCAATAGTGATTTTGAATTAATTGAAGCATACAGCATAAACATTTTATTATTATTATTATTACATTTAAATAGTAGATTAGCAAAACCCAGTAAAGAATTTGGGAGTAGGTTCTGCTAGATGAACCATAAAGTGGATGGTACCTACTTTGAAGGGCTTTAACTTTTTATTTTTTCTTTTATACTGATTTAAGATTGATAATTTATCTCCTTACTCATTAATTACTTGAAATGGAGTGGGGGGCATCCTGCCACTAATTGTATAAACTTTTTGCAAGTTATTTTCTCAGAAATCCTTCCAACCTTACCCTCTCCTTAATATGCTAATGTTCATTTAGAATTTGTAAGAGGGAGCTATGCAGCTCTTAAAATTCATTTGCCACTCAAGCCTTTTTCCCAAAGAGAGCTGGTTAACCCCTCCTCTGGAGGAGATTGTGAAATGCTAAGATAGGTTGTATATGGAAGAATGGGTAGGAGGCTGTGGTAGAAAAATAGAGTATGGTAGAAAATATGAAAGTTAGAAGGACCTTATATTTCATGGTTAAAAGTATAAGCATTGGGGAACCATGAAATCTTTTTAGGAAGAATGTGATATAAGACTAATTTGAAAGAATACTAGTGAGACATAAGATAATTATCCATTTGTTTTTAACCATTTATGCTAGTGGTTCCCAAATATGTAAAATGAATGAAATACAGAAGAAAAAGCTTCAGCTTTTCTTCAGTTTCTTGTTGCTTTTAGAGCGTGAAATACGTTGAGATATTTTAAAACCTGTTTCATCAACTATTATTTTCTCTATTTTATATACTACAGTGATTTTAAGCACACTTTTACCTTGATTTTTATAAGCCAAAAGTATAAATGATTACTGTCAAAACACCTCATGTTCCTCATTTGTGTTGAGAAAGCTTTGTTGTTTTGTTTTTGTTTCCTTAATGCTTTAGTGAAAGCATTTCACATCATCTACCCTACCAGTAATAATTTCTATCAGACATCTATTATTATGTTCATAATGAATATTAACTTATTAGCTATACTATTTGCTAAGTTTATTTAAACATCCTTCTCTTTCCCTATTTGCCAGAAGATTGTAGGAGAAATTGGCTACAGACTACTCATTAATACTAGGATGCTGAATGAAGATGCACTTTAAGATTTGGCTAATATCCTACTACTCTGTCAGTTTCCAGCCTTAGTTCCCTCATCTTTAAAATAGAGGTGATGATAGCACTTCGCTCAAAAAGTTGTCAAAAGGTAATAAATACATGGGAATTTCCTGGCAGTCCAGTGGTTAGGACTTCACACTTAAACTAAAGCCCAGGTCCCTCAAGCCAGCATGGCCTACAAAGAAAGAAACAAAAAGAAATCTATAAAAGTGCTTAATAAAATAGCCTAACACATGTTAACTGCTCAATGAATTATTCATAATGCTGTTAATAATCATAATGCTGTTAATAATTATTTCCTTCTAAGTCTGTAGTGAGGAAGAAAAAGTTGGAGCTCCTAGAGTTAGATAGGCTTGTATTCAAATTCTAATTCTGTCACCTGTTAGTTATATGACCTTGGACAACTCAACCTCAGCTTTCCTATCTGGAAATAGAAATGATAATGTTTAGTTCATTAGATTATAAGCATTAAACGAGGAAGCACTTATAAGGCATATGATAAATTTCATTGTATGCCACTTCCTCTTCTATATAAATTTTCTAGGCTTCTTGTCCTACCCCAGGTGTGAAGCAAGTTTTATGTTAAAACCGTGTCCTCTCCTGCTTTATAACACACCTCAGTGCCAAGTGAAGTGGTCTGTTCATAAAATAATAAAGTTTTCATTGACAATTTAGAACTCCTCTTCAGTTTTCTGTATGATTAGGCCCCTTTAGTTGAAAGCTGATGTTTAAGCCAAGAATTGTTAGACACATTCACTGCAGTTCAGACTTGTATATTTTATATACTCATTTGCAATAATGTGTACTGGTTTCCTTAATTGATAAAATGCCCATTTTCCCAGTTAAAAAGCAGAGGTATGCATTCTTTGAAAATGTATGAGTATAATGTGTGATTTGGAATGAGATTTTCATCAGTCTGCCTTCAACCAGAGAAAAAGAACCAATAGATACATTTGATACACATGCATACAGAGAGATCAAGAGAGAAATTTCAAGGAATTTACCTTTATCCTTGGAGAAACTGGCTAGGCAGTCAAAAAAAAACCACAGGACAGGCAACCAGAATGATCACCACCAGGCTAGAACTCCATGGGCATGGGCTGAGTGAGGCTCTCTTCCATTGGTGGAATTTATTCTGTGAGGGAAACATTTGGCCATGTTTTTGAGGCCTTTCAACTGATTCAGTCCAGCCCTTCCAGATAATCCAGAATATATCCTTATGTGATATCAACTGATTAGGGGTTTTAATTACTTCAGAAAAATACCTTCACAGCAACACCTAGATTAACGTTTGAATGAAAAACTGGAGTCTGTAGCCTAGCCAAGTTGATCTCATTTAAAAAACCATCATAGAAGATAAATTTTAGTGAAAGAAATAACAAGTTCAAGGTATATCCTCTTTATTTTTGTGTATTATGTGGACTTTTTATGTTTAAAGTATATAATATAATTGAATAAGAAGTAATAAACATATTCTCAGTGTTTCTGCTTTTATATATTTAAAGCTTGTTTTGTCTTTAAAGCATTATAAAGTTTCTCTGGTTGATATCTTTCAGTGCTTTTCTGTGTAACGAGATAAAGCAGTTGAATATAAAGGAAAACTATTTGTGTGGGGATTAAAGATTTATTGTATAAATGGCTTAAAGTTTTCTGTTTTTGCTACATCCCCCTGCTTCTGACCAGGGACTGTACTCAGGCCAAAACAGTAGAGGTCTATAATCATAACCACCAGGCCACCTTTAAACCTCCCTAAATGGTTTAAAGATTAATTAACTGTTATCTTTTTACCTTCCTATACAGCTTCTCTGGTGGCTCAGGTGGTGAGAAATTGACCTGCAGTGCAGGAGACCTGGGTTCGATCCCAAGGCCAGAAAGTTCATCTGGAGAAGGGAATAGCAACCCACTCTGGTATTCTTCCCTGGAGAATTCCATGGACAGAGGGAGCCTAGTGGGCTACAGCCCATAGGGTCACAAAAAGTTGGACACAATTGAGTGACTTTCACTTTATTTACTTTCCTATAACAGATCAGTCACCTGTTGTTCAATTGCCAAGGGATATGTGACTCTTTGCAACCGCATGGACTGCAGAGCACCAGGCTTCCCTGTCCTTCATTATCTTCTGGAGTTTACTCAGACTCATGTCCACTGCCTCAGTGATGCCATCCAACCACCTCATCCTCTGTCACCCCTTTTTTCCCTGTCCTCAGTCTTTCCCAGCATCAGGGTCTTTTCCAGTGAGTTGGCTGTTTGCATCAGGTGGCTGAAGTATTGAGCTTTAGCTTCAGCGCCAGTTTTTCCAGTATAATATTCAGGTTGATTTCCTTTGGGATTGACTAATTTGATCTCCTTGCAGTCCAGGGTACTTGCAAGAGTCTTTTCTAGCACCACAGTTTGAAAGCATCAATTCTTCATCACTCAACCTTCTTAATGATCCAACTCTGACATCCATACATGACTAATGGAAAAACCATAGCTTTGACTAGACAGACTTTTGTCAGCAAAGTGATGTCCTTGCTTTTTAATACGTTGTCTAAGTTGGTCATAGCTTTTCTTCCAAGGAGCAGGCCTCTTAATTTCATGGCTGCAGTTACCATCCACAGTGATTTTGGAGCCCAAGAAAATGAAATCTGTCACTCTTTCCACTTTTTCTTCATCTGTTTGCCACAAGTGATGATACCGGATGCTATGATCATAGTTTTTGAATGTTGAGTTTTAAGCCAGGTTTTTCACTTTCCTCTTTAACCCTCATCAAAAGGCAGAAAGTTATCTGTTAGTACCTAGAAACTGTTTTATTTCCCATTTTGTTCTCACTTCCAACCAAGTATCAGAAAAATATCAAAGGAAAAAACAGTTGGACATCTTTTAACTTTTTATGTTTTTAAAATTTTTAAGAAATACGGCTCCACTGCTATTTTTGTAATTAAATTTATTTTTTACCAGGATCTTGTGGAAAAGAAAAATACTAATTCCATTTATTTCATGATTTTCTTTTGAGTTTATCCTTATTTTATAATATCTAGTCAACTGAATATTATAGAGAGTCTTTTGTGAGAAATAGTAGGGATCAAAGAATATCTTACTCTGATGGCTTTTAGTGATTTTATTGCTAGAATGTGAAACGTTGCTTTATTGTTTATTTTACTCAGTAAAGTTGTCTGAAACTAGGTAACAAAATGCAAAACAGTGTATTTACTTTTCCACCTTTTCCCAAAGAGACAATAAAAGCAGTGTTCCAATGGAATAATTTGCTACCTGTGTTCTTCCTTGGCAAATACTGGTAGCTTTTATCACATGATCATAGATACATACAAAAAATGCTAATGATGAAAAATGAGTTTAATTTCTATTCATTGAAATGTGACCAAACATTTAGAAATGAAACCTGTTTTTCTGAGGTGACATCTAGATATGCAGTTCTTTCTTAACAAATGATCCGATCCATTTTTTCTAGCAATTCAGAAAAAAGGTGAGAGTGGGGGCCTAATATATAGCAAAGCTACTGAAGTGACTATTTGAGTTTTTCATTCTATCTATATTGAATATCACGAATTTAATGCAAATGGATGTAATTATTTCTCATTTTATGAAGAAATAAAGGATTGATCAAGGCATACTAAAATGAAGAAGTAAATGCCAGGAAGAATGGAAGTAAAAGAAAACTAAATATTGTATTCTTTAAAGAATAATAATATAACTCAATATATAAAAAGTGAATTATTTTAGAGATTATTTGCTTACTTATTCCTGTAAGTGGCATTGTTTGGAAAGGAACTTGAAAGTACTTGATCAGAACCAATACATTGATTAAACGTCTCAATCGACTGTTTTGCTTGTTAATGGTGTATCAGCTATAATTCAGAGTATAGACATGATATGTTTCACAAAAATTAAACTATGTATAATTATGTATAATTAAAAGCTACACCTTAACTTGAATTAATGCTGTTTGTTTTAGTAAATTTACAACTGAGGAAATGGACTTGGTTGACAAAATATTAAAGATCTATTTTTGATAAATGAATTTAAAATTTTCAGATTAACTATAATTTTATCTGTATTTGGTTATATCATTAGCTGAAATGTGGAGCTAGTCATTCATTCTACTTATTGACACCTTGTAAAGTACTGAATTTATGTTATAAAGCTTTGTGGTGCTGCTTTCTTTATAGCTGTTAATGATTTGCTGTTTCTAAAACAGTGTTTGAAGTTGGTCTGTAGTTAATTGATCAACACACATAAATGTGATAGGAAGAAATGAGATTAGGCATATAACCTCTTTTTATTTCAACACTGTAAAACCATGAATTTATAAATAGATATAGAAATAAACTGTATTTTGGAAAATTTATAAATGAGAGCTTGATTTTGCTATAGAATAGTAATAATAAGAATTCTTTCCAGAGGTTTTTAAGAACACTGTTTCCTGGCCAGCTGATTTTGGGTGACCATTTTCATGTTAACTCTAGTTTATCTTATGATTGGCCACAAGTTTTTAAAATACACGTTTGAATTTTCCAGATACACTTCATTATGATTAGAAGAGCTCATAAATTAAAAGAATTTATTTTGAACAAGCAGTGGACACATTTCTGGTTTGCCTCTTGCCATAGACTTATTAGGAATTTTTCTCATCTTGCTTTTGGTTACTATAACCTTTGAAGTTTACAATGATGATAGTGATAAGTGTGTAGGTTTTTACTATAATAGAATTTAGAAAAAGTTATGTAAGCTTTATGCTTTATAGTTGTATACTTTATCAGATAGATAACACTAATTTTTAAATTGTCTTCATATTGAGGTTTAATTTTTGTGCAAGCCATAGTTCAACATATGAGCAGGTAATTAATTTCATGCTAACAGAGACAAGTTTAACTAAACATCAAATTTTATAAATCTTTCTGAAAATCACACAAAATGAGATAATTTCTTACAGGATCAAGAAGTTACTAATTTTTAAAAGTTTGAACACCTGGTACCATCTAGATGGTTTATGAATTTTTTTTTAAGCAGGAATCCAAATAGTGAATAGCTAATTTGTTCAGCACTTAAGATTCATTTCTATAGGACTAAGAACATGCACCCCATCTCGTTGACTATGGTTCTAATTACCTCAGCTTGGACTGATCAATATTTGATCTTTTTCCCACCATACAAACATGTTACTTTGACTCTGTCTCTTTCTCTTCCTTTCGGATAATTTGCAGCCATGTGAGAATGGTTCATTTTGTTTGTTCTCTCTGGCTAGAGGCCAAGGGTCTCTTATTAGTATAATGCAGCTCATTGATGTGAATTTGTTGATCTCCTGGGTAGTTTTTCACAAATTTAAGGCAATTAAAAGCTTTTATATAGCATTTCACTTGAAATTATTAGTCACCTTTCAGTGATTTTGCTTGTAAAAATTACTTCATCATTTTATAGTTATTTCCTTTCCTTCTCATTTCTCTCCCCTTTCCAACATATAAAACTCTTAAAAAAGGTTTGAAACAACCATTTCATTGATAGATTTCATAAAAAGCAGCAATTTATAAACTTGTAATTTAATAACAATATTTTAATTAACAATTTTAAAGGACTAATGAATTATTTTGTTTTAAAATAGTTGTTTATTTTAAGCTTATGGATATTCATAATAGAAGCCATAATGAACCTGGAGCACAATGACAGGAATTGGAGGTCAAAATTATTTAGTAATTGCTAAAAGCAAAAGCATATATACGTGTGTGTGTAGATATATATATGTATTCAAACTTTTATTTTTCAATGAGGCAAGTTTGTTTCAAAATTAGAGCTATATTAATATTTTAAAATTTTCTCATAGCTAGTAGTTGCCTGTGTTCATTCCTTAACCTTTGCAGTGAATGGACCTTTCTTGAATACATCAGAAGTAAAAAATGTTGAAGACCACCTGAGTCTTAAGGAATGGTCTTATTGCATTGATTAAATTAAAATCTTTTTATTTCATTTGTACATATTAGGAATCATTGGTACTATTTCTTTATTCTTCCTCCATTTAAAAGATTATTTATTGAGTTGTTGTTTTGGACAGTTCCATGGTGGTCCACTGGTTAAGATTCCGCACTTCCACTGTAATAGATGCAGATTTGATCCCTGGATACCTGATTGGGGAACCCAGTTCCCACATATCATGCAGTGTGGCAAAAAACATAGTTGTTTTCATGGTGTCTGTCAGTAGCAAAGTTTCAATTACATTACTTGATTCAATTTCTTTTGTTAGTATACTTGATTATTGTAAAGAAACCACCACTAGAGTGTATCTCGGGTAACTTGGAATTGCTATCAGTATATGAAATGTCATATTCATTTATAGAGACCTTCTTTATGTTTTCCGTTTTTTAGCTTGAAAATATGTAAAAAGTAATAGATACTTAATAGGAACTTCATGCTAAGGTAAGAATATATTATTTTGGTTGAGAAAGTATGCCTTGAAGTTAAACTATCAGGATATAAATCTAGGTATCACTGCTTACTAGCTGTGTTCTCTTGGGCAAGTTAACTTCTAAACCCATATTCTTCACTTCAAAATAATACATATCTCATAAGGATAAAATAATTATGTGTAGGTTCTTAGAATATTGTGTGGCCCACAGAACACACTTGGCAAATATTGTTATGCTGCTGCTGCTGCTGCTGCTGCTAAGTCGCTTCAGTCGTGTCCGACCCTGTGCGACCCTATAGACAGCAGCCCACCGGGCTCTGCCATCCCTGGGATTCTCCAGGCAAGAACACTGGAGTGGACTGCCATTTCCTTCTCCAATTCATGAAAGTGAAAAGTGAAAGTGAAGTTGCTCAGTCCTGTCCGACGCTTCATGACTCCTTGGACTGCAGCTTACCAGGCTTCTCTGTCCATGGGATTTTCCAGGCAAGAATACTGGCATGGGTTACCATTGCCTTCTCCGAATATTGCTATGAAGATGTTTTTATTATTCAGACTCTATGTTAAATTTTACACAGGTTTATTCCAAAACTAAAGATATACCAAGGAGAGAAGTTGAATCCCAAGAAAAAGAAAATCCAAGAGTTGTTAAAAGAAATAACATATTTTTCAAGTAGTGTTTTTGTATTAAAAAGAAAACAAAAACCTGTTCTGTATACTTCATTGAAGTAGAACTGTATACAAAGGAAGCTTATAATTTAGAAAATGTAGTTAACTCTTGGACTTATGGTTGAGTTATATCGAGTAGATAAAATCTATTTCTTGGCTGATCAGGAACACTTCAGAGAGTTGACATTCTCATTTTTACAAGAAATAAAGTGATTTGTTAATTTGAACATCATGATCAGAAGCTTTAGGTTTGATTTCATTATTCGTAGGTGAATTTCATTAGTGTATCATGGGAAATATTTAACTTTCTTTTTTTAAAAATGTTGCTGAATCTAAATTAAAGGAATATTTCTGAAATGATTTCTATTATTTTGCATTGCAGTGGCATGACTTTAAGATGCACAAAACTATTATCTACCTCTTCCTCTAAGCAAATCTCTTACCTAAGGTTTTTATTTATTTATTTTTAATTTTAGCGGTAAATCTCTTTAACCAAGGATTGAATTTAAAAAGCTTTTTGACATCCAAAAGAGGCCTTTCCTTGACTGATTTCTACCTAGCTCTCTTGCCTGTTTTCAGACAGTGTTCTGAGTTTCAGACACACTGGACGTCTTTCAGGTTTTATTCTTTTCTGATGAAACGATTCTTATATTCTTACCTTCATTACCTAGTTAACTCTATAGTTCCATCAGATTTTGTCTCAATCATCACTTCCTTCATCAGTTCCATTTAATGTACTTTTGTTATCCTAACAATATTTACACTTTCAACAAATGTTAAATGAGTCCATACTATATGTTAGATACCATGTATATATATTTGTATATACATATGTATATAAATTTTTTTGCTTTCAGTAATATTTAATTCTAGAGAGGCAGGGGAAGGGGGTAGGGCACAACAAATATAGCATATATATATATATCAATATCAGGTGGTAATAGTTTATGGAAGTCACATGACAAGTATTTTATAAAAGAATAAATTAGGAAAATTGATTAGCGCTTGACAGGTAGGGATTCGTAGTGTTCTCTTTTAAACATGATATTCTTGGATGATCTCTTTAAGGAGAAGATGTTCACTTGAGACAGAAATTATTTGAGGGGAAGATCATGTATATATCTGAATGTTCCAGACAGATAGAGTGGACAGTACAGCATGCTTGATATTTTTGAGGAATAAAAGCCTTTGTGATGAGAAGGGTGGCAATGTTTTGTGGCCCTTTAAACAGTAGTTAGCACATAGCCAGTAAATATCTGTTGAATTTATGGACTGATATTGGAAACATTGGCCCAGATCATTATTTTCCCAGAAAAACAAACAGATTGTTTATTTAGTAACTTCTTTTGATCAGCTTAAGACCTTGCCTTTCAAACTGGCTTGAACTAACCATATCAGGAGTATGTCACATCTTCCTGACTATAAAATTGGGAGTAAATGTTGTTTGTAAACATTTCAGTACAGAATTCTCATAATTTTTTTAAATGATGACCAATAATTTTTAGTTTATGATTTATCCCTCAGATTCCTCATGTTTCTACCACATCTCAGTTTTTAAGTTTGTGCTCTTTTCTGTCATTCAGGAGTGAGTACGTTGAGACCTATTCCAAAAGAAACGTGTGTATCATCAGCTTGGCGTTAAAATTTTTTTGTACTGTACATCTAATAAGGTCATCTAGTTTCAGATTGGTATAGGCTGTTCCATTTACCACACTTGTACTATCAGCTCCCACTTGTCTCAGCTCCCAAAGCAATTAACCAAACAGCTTTTTTTTTTTTCTCTATATTTTCTGGAATACTCATCTACCTTTCTTCTGGGACCAGCCTACAGACCACCTGGTGGTTCTTCCCCTAACCATAGAATTCTTTAGATTAGTTAGACATGGGAAAGATCAAGAAATGATAAAGGAAACTTGATTAAAAGATTTTTTTTTAAACATATACATATATACCCAACCTTAACACATAGTGAAAAGCAGTTTTTCCTAAATGAAAGAAGAGTTTCATTTCCAAATTGCTGGGGAAATAAATATAAGGATAGGCAAAAGTTGAACAGATTTCTTTACTGTGAAACAAAATTCTTTTTTCACAGAACATGTTTTTACATATCAGGAGACACTAGGGTTCAGCAGGACACTATCTGGAAAATACTAGTACAAAAAATCAGCTCTCTATACCCAAGAGTCAAACATTTTCACTGCTAAAATAAGGCAGATTTGTTTTTCCCCTAGCTTAGTTTCCATGTGTTGAAAGTGAAGTTGCTCAGTCGTGTCCGACTCTTTGTGACCCCATGGACTGTAGCCTACCAAGCTCATCAGTCCATGGAATTTTCCAGGCAAGAGTACTGGAGTGGGAAGAGATTTGGGTTTGGAATCTGTTTCTCTGGCTATCTAACTGTTCCTCTACCCCAAGGGGAAAATACTGTGAAAGAACACCTGGTATTAAGTGCTCTTTGAACATTATTCTCCCAGATAAAGCAGGGTTTTTTTGGTTTTTTAATGGAGAAAACAAAGCCTTGTGATACCTGTGTACCAAAAGGTCCTTTTGACATAAACTTTGTAATTCTAATATGCACGTGTACACAGACTCATTTTGATTGTTGCACATGGGAAGGTGGAGCTTATTTCATTTGTTGCGTTTATGAGTATGCTCTTCTATAGTTGTGAAATTTCAGATATTAGTATGTCTAATTTGTTGTTGATTTGACTCATTTCTTACCTAACACACGTAGTATTGTTTGCTATTGAAAAAAAAAAGTGATAGATGTGTGTAAAAAGATTGTAGTTTTTAAATGTACATGAACCCCATCAGGTTTTGTATAATTTTAATAATGAAGAGATTTCTATTCAAGGATGCTTTATTTTTCTTAAAACTTCAGTTATGATTTTATATTCAGTGTAATTTATTCCATCTCACTCTAGTGCCAGATTATTCCATTTGCCTTATCCCTACCATGTACAGTTTAACACTCTATGGCAATGAGGAGTATAAGCAAAATTGTCCCTAACAAACATGAAATCTCCAAGAGCTTTGTTTGTTGTATCTTTTCCTCTGTGAAGTTGTTACTTCAGGGTAATATATGATGTGAATGTTCTAATGAAGTGCTCCTTTTATTCCATGGATTACAAATAGCTTGAGAAAATATTTAAACTAAAACTGTAATGATTACTCCTGGTAGTCTCCATTTTACTGAGAATGCCTTTGTCAGAAATTATGTCATCACAATGGACTGTTAGCCAGGAAGTTCTGTCTAGCAGATGAATGAATTAGGAGTACTAAGATTCTAATAAAAGACTGTTGTAATATTGAAATACTGCTGGTGGGGGTTGCCAGTTTTCTGTCTTTAAACTTACAGAATATCTTAGGTGATTAAGGTAAGAAATACTTAAAATAAATCCTTAGAGTAAACCACCTCTAAACTTGAGAAGCCAAAAATAGAAAATGATATTTCCTTTTAATAATGCCATTTAAGTTCCCAACTTCTCTGAATTCAGTTGCCAGACACTTGTTTCTTTGTCTCAAAAGCTCCTAGCAAAAAACAATAAATATACTTCTTGTTTTAGTCAGCTAACATCTAATTTTATCTGCACATTAATTCCATTTTAAAACTTTTCTCACATTCCTAGTCTGAATGATTTATGTAGTCCTCCACTGTTCTGATTATCAGAACAAAGATTTTGATTCTCTCTTTTGGAAAGGGAAAATATCCTGACAGTACTTGCACATTATTTAATTGTTTCCTTCCAATTTGAAATATGAACTATTTTAGATACATCTCTGATGTTTCGCTGAGTACTAGTTTTTTTGGTAATTCATATTGCAATAGTATAACATCTTCCAAACACATATCCCCTTTATGAGTGACACAAAGCTTTACATATAGCAGGTATGCAATATAATAGAAGATGGTTTGGAACTCACACATTTTCTTGGCTAAATATAACCTCCTGCTATTTCATCTACTTTCTGAGCTAGATTTATTTTTAACAGTCACTAGACTTCATGACATTTTACAATTAATGGTAAATTCATTATGGTATGGTAGATTCGTTACTATATCTTCTATAGTAAATGTAGAAAAATATTTTTGCAATATCATGCAAAAATGCATGCAATATCATGCCCAAATCATGGCTTCCTAACTAATAGTAAAATATCTTATCTGTACTAGAGTTTTATTATACAATAATTATAGCATTTTATAGTGCTGCCCATTAACTAAAAATAGCCCATTTCCATTTAAAATGGAAAATAAAATTATCATGTTGCTTGAAAATATCTTAACTTGGGTTTTATTACAGGTTGCATATGGTATCTGTTAGAACTTTGAACCTATCTTGCTTGTTGAATTATTATGTGAATTAACTGTTGTGTTTAAAAGTTCTTGACTTTAAAAGTGTATGTCTGTTTTAAATCTTATACAAATGCTCTACAGGTTTTGAAAAGAGTCTAATTTCTTCATTGTATGTCTTTTTGGTTTATTTGTTTTGATTTTATATCAGAAATTGATGTCCTAAGCACTCCCAAATTGCTTTATATTATATGGTATTATTGATATTAGATAAAATCTACCTATATTACTGACATGGGGACATCACAAAAATTTTAAGTTTTGAAAAATGACGTTATACAGTATATTAAGATAAAAAAACTCTTTTATCATGGTACTCCCAAGAAAAATAAAATCTCTTTAAGAGTACATTTGAAGAACTTTTCTATAATTCTGTAGATTGATCTATAGAGAAAAAGTATAAGAAAAATAATTTTTAAAAGATATGCAGAGACCACATTTTCTTCTAAAACTAACTTCTGAAGTTTTAGGAAGTAATTTATTAAATAATGTGTAGTTCATATCTAGTTTCAAAATCCAAGTAATTTTTGTGTTTTGGCTACCAAGTAGAGCCTTACCGTTCAGTCATATTTGAGTGAGTCATCTACTTCAAAATGAATGAACAAGATAGTTCTTACCCTTTAATCACAAATTTAGCTTTTATAATTTGACTCACATTTGCCATGATTTTAGGTAGTGAATGAACCTAGAAAACTATCTAGCATCCGTGTGACATACTTTCTTCCCTGCTGCTGCTGCTGCTAAGTCGCTTCAGTCATGTCTGACTCTCTGTGACCCCATAGGCGGCAGCCCACCAGGCTCTGCTGTTCCTGGGATTCTACTGGAGTGGGTTGCCATTTCCTTCTCCAATGCATGAAAGAGAAAAGTGAAGTCGCTCAGTCGTGTCCGACTCTCAGCGACCCCATGGATTGCAGCCTACCAGGCTCCTCCATCCATGGATTGTCCAGGCAAGAGTACTGGATTTGGGTGCCATTGCCTTCTCCGACTTTCTTCCCTAGAGCTTATCAAATATCAGTTGCCCTTCTGAAATAATGAGAATTTGGATTCTTTCTGAAAACTTAACTTTAAGTGAGAAGAGTAGATTATTGTAAAGATAAAAACTGATTAAGTTCAGAGATACACATTAAAGAAAGATGACTGAAACACAAAATTTAGGATTTTTAATTAACTTCCTCATAATTCACAGATTTAAGAATTTGTAATGGTCTCAAAGTGTCTTCTGGATTCCAAGAAAGTGATGACTCAAGTTTCGTAAATAAACATTAGTTCAATTTAGTTCAGTCACTCAGTCATGTCCCACTCTTTGTGACCCCGTGGACTGTAGCAGGCCAAGCTTCCCTGTCCATCACCAACTCCTGGAGCTTTCTCAAACTCATGTCTATCGAGTCGGTGATGTCATCCAACCATCTCATCCTCTGTCGTCCCCTTCTCCTGCTTTCAATCTTTCCTAGCATCAGAGTCTTTTCCAGTGAGTCAGTTCTTCACATCAGGTGACCAAAGTATTGGAGTTTCAGCTTCAGCATCAGTCCTTCCAATGAATATTCAGGACTGGTTTCCTTTAGAAGTGACTGATTAAATCTCCTTGCAGTCCAAGGGACTCTTAAGAGCCTTCTTCAATACCACAGTTCAAAAGCATCAATTCTTCAGTGCTCAGCTTTTCTTTATAGTCCAACTCACATCCATATATGACTACTGGAAAAACCATAGCTTTGACTAGATGGACCTTTGTTGGTAAAGTAATGTCTCTGCTTCTTAATAGGCTGTCTAGGTTGGTCATAGCTTTTCTTCCAAGGAGCAAGTGTCTTTTAATTTCATGGCTGCAGTCACCATCTCTAGTGATTTTGGAGCCCAAGAAAATAGTCTGCCACAGTTTCCATTGTTTCCCCATCTATTTGCCATGAAGTAATGGCACTGAATGCCATGAAACAAAGAATCTCTATACTATTTACAGATTTCCCAGTCTTTTGTACATTTTCAGTTTTTCAGTGTATTTTTCCTTTTCCTATAGTTATTAGAAAACTAAAAGTAAGTCTCTGTTTTGCAGCTTACGACAGTGTGTTTATTCTGTTTTTCTTTACCAGTACCTTTTAATCATGGTCTTATTTTTTTACATCCTTCTCAACCACCTTAATCCTCAAAGAATTCGGTGAAGTGTAAGTGAAATACTTATAAAACTCAAGAGAATGTTCTTAGATTCTTACTTGCCAACGTATAGATCCTAAATATAAGAGAAAAATCATGAGGAACGCTTCATGGTCTTTACATAATTAGAAAGTACTGTTACTATTATGATTACTCTGATTTGATATATTCTTACAGATACCCAAAGATTCTTGTATATAAGTGTTATTTGTATGCTTCCAAAGTTATAGAGAGTTTGTACTAAAAATGACTAGCAAGAAAATTTTCAGGAATATACCTAGGATATATTTTACATGTGACACCTTCTCCTGAGTCCTTTGTGTTTTAGTTTTAGAAAGTTTCATTTTTTTAACAGCAGTACATACATGTTTTCTTAGCTCTATGTAAGTAAGAATCTGTAAACAATTTATGGAATGGTATTATATTATAGTTCTGTTTTAAATTTGTTTCTGAAATATTCTGAGAGAATATTTCATGAACTTTGAATCAATTGTCTTCAAGAGGTACATGAAATAATTTCAAAAGATGCCTCACCATGACAACCATAGTTAAATTTAAATATTGTATGCTTACTTCATTCCTAATACTGCTACTATATATCTGCCACTTTTTCTCGGTGCTGAAAACATAGCTGTGACCAAAACAGATAAAGACTGCTGTCCCCAAGGAGCTTACATTTTAGTGTATAAAAACTTCAAACAAAATATATAGTGTATTAGAAGGGCATAAGAAGTATAGAGGAAAAAAAAATGGAAAAGGAGTGTTGTGGGGTCTGCAGAGAGTGGTTGTACTTTCAAATGGCCCCATTAGAGAAAACCTCACCCAAAAAGGTAGAATTTAAATAAAGTTTGAAGAAGTTCCATGAGTCAGTCACGTACATCTTAGGGATAAAAACAATCTAGACACAGGAAATAGATACCAAGTGTATCTATAGTATACTTGTGAGGAGTGAGGAGCATAGTGTATTTCAGGAGCAAGGAGACTAATATAGCTGGAGTGGAGTCAGCAATGGGAAAAGTAGTAGAAGATGTAGTTACAGAGGCAAAGATTTGAGGGGCATATTGAGAACAACTACACACCATAGTAAAGACTTTATTTTTGTTTTACTTTCAACAAATAAAATGTCTTTAGAGACTTTTGTGTGGAAGAGCAACATAACCTGCCTTTTATTTTAGTATAGCGTTATTCTGGCTGCTTTGTGGACAAGAAACTGAGTGTGACAAAGATAGACATTGGGAGATCGATTTGGAGGGCTTTGCAGTTACGTAGGGAAGAGATAAGGTGGCGTGAACTTGGATGCTGGCAATGGAAGTGGTGAGAGGTGATCAGGTTCTGAGTATAGTTTGCAGGTAGATGTAATAGAATATGCTATTGGATTGGAAGTAAGATATGAGAGGAAGAAGGAAGTATTATATATATTATTTACATGATAAAAGATGGAAATTCCATTAACTGAGATGAGGGAATTGGGAAGAATTTGGTTTCATTTTACACAAACTATGGGAAGTTTTAGTCTCATAGCCCAGTGGCCTGTGGTTAATATAGTCCCTTGTCCACAGTGAATGAGTGATAGATCATTCAATATTTCATTTTGTCTCAAACTTAGTTTAGACTTAGACCTTGATAAATTTGTATATTTATGATGAAGAAATTGGTCTTTTTAGTTTATTGATTCTATTGTTTCTATTTTATGATGTAATATGAGGCACACTAATGGAAATACAACTTGAAGTTCTTTTCTTTTCTTACTAACATTTAAAAAATAAGTATATATAATGTCTTTTGTCTTACTAATGTATTTGTACACCCTCCCCCTTCTTGGCAAACTTGTTTGAAAGTATAATGTTACACGTTATGTCATGGGTATACTAGAGCACATGTGTTCAATACAGTTCATAAATGGAAGCAGCTGGCTTCCTGTGCAGTTAAGAGAAGGCATGCACACAGCTGAGATCTTCAAACTTCAGAATTCATTGGATTCAGTTTCTATCTTGTGTGTGATCATGTTGTAATTTCAATTAGTACAGATGTGTAACAAGCTACCTTAATGGCTTAAAAACTATTTTGTTTCAATAGTTGAACTGCTAAACCTAGTTAATGTTCTTTCCCCATGCCTTGTCCCAACTCATTCATCCTACCTCTTAAAAAAGCACATTATACCTATACGCTTAGTTTTATATTTGATTCTGAAAAGGTCTTGGCAAGAGGCAAAAAAGTTACCATCTCAAAGGGAAAAGCTGAATTCATACACAGGAACTGCAGGATTACTTTGGCGTTTTACTAGTCCCTTGTAACACTAGCAAGTCCCATAAATACCTAATGGAAAAACAGCAGAAAATGAGATCTGCAGCAGCCTTTTGAGATCGAATTTATGTTGCTGAACATTTTTTTGAGGTTGAGTGTAAAGGTCAAAAGAAAGTGGATAGATTAAACTTGCTGATTTTTGCAAACTTAAGGCCATGTTTAAAGGTTCCTCTTTCTGTAGCAAGAAAATTTCAAGATAAATGGCTTTGCTTCATTAGTTGAAATGTCATGTCTTCATTTAATATCTATTACATGAGACATTTAATGATTTAGTAGTATTTACATGCAACAAATGAAATCCTCAATCCAATTTAACAAATGTAGATAAAGAAAAGAAATTAATTTTTAAAATTGGAGATCTTAACCAAGGTAAGATAAGTGAATGTATATGATTTTGTTTGTATTTTTTAAATTTTAGATTTTTTTGGAAAAGATAGAAGTCAAAGTTTTCCTTTTAGTTAGTATAAGTTATTGATCCAGCATAGTATTACCCATCTCTTTTAAAAACATATTTTATCTATTATAAATACTGTTTCAAGGAAGGTAAATTTCACTGAAGAAAGGACATTAATCTTTTAGCATTAAATTAAAATTCATAGATGTTTTTACTGGTCCCTTTACCTTTTGAACGGGCTTCCCTGGTGGCTCAGACTGTAAAGAATCTGCCTGCAATACAGGACACCTGGGTTCCATCCCTGGGTCAGGAAGATCCCCTAGAGAAGGGAATGGCTCCAGTATTCCTGCCTGGAAAATTCCAGAGGAGGAGGAGGGCTGGAGACCTACAGTCCCTGAGGTCAAAGAGTCGGACAAGACTAAATGGCTAATGCTTTCTTTTCTTTCTTCTTTCTTTACCTTTTGAATAACCTTCTGTCCCTATATCACGATTTTAATGAATCAAAGAAAGTTTGAGCTACTAGCATACTATAGACTTTGTACAGTGAAAAACTATAAACTTCCATTCTGGACACTTCTTTTTGAGTTGATAGTACATAAAGCCACAACAAATATTAACTTAAAATTATGAATTATCTGTATCTCCAGGACTTTCCTTCTGTCTTTGATTCCACAGTCCAGATTGTCAGTCATTGATAACTCAGAATCCAAAATAATAAAATAACAAATTTTGGCATATTACATGAAATATTATATTACAGTAAAAGTTATCAAGTAATAATATATTAAATCTTTTTTTCTTTTGCAGTAGTTGAGGATTACTAGTAAAGCCATTTATTGTTATCTCTAAGAAGTGAGATTATGGACAATTTTTCACTTTCTATTTTATGGGTTTTTAAAAAATCATTTTAATGACACAGATTAATATTTTTAATAAGGTACAATTCACAGAGAAGATAGACATCATAAACCATTAGACACCAAAGAAAGAAACAAAGATACATAAAGCAAAAATCAGAAGAAGATAGATAAGGGAAGAGAAATCTATTTTATGTTTTTCTCTATTTTAAGCTGTTTTCATGACAAACACCTTAGTAAGGACAGTATTAATTTTATTATTTTTGTTTAAAACTATATATTAAGTATCAGCTGATCTTATTAATAATCTGGAATCACAATTTATATAAAAGTTACTTTCATATGAGTCTGAAGTCTCAGTTGATCGCTATTGTTCTTTATGGAACTAGACAGAGATTAGATCTCTTGACAGTGACAGCTGGTTCTTAAACCCAGGTCCTGTATTATACCACATTTCCTTATTAGTTTGCACTATACTCTAAGGCAATTTCCTCCTCTTTAACTTTTTGTATTTTATTACTGGTAAGTAGAACTATACTTCTCTTTCCAACTGCCCTTTTCCATTCAGTACTGTTTCTATTCAGGGGTCCCAAGTGGTCAGTTATTCTGACTGGGGAGAGGCAGTGGATGTTGGTATAGCTAGTGGGATTAAAAGACCATTAGGAAAATGGGTAGCTGTATAGTTGTTATACCTCATTAAAAAGAGCCTCCTCTCACCTTCTTCTCAAGTAAGGCTGTACCTTAACTGACTTACTGTCATTCGTATTTTTGAAGCCACCCATTATTAGGTTCAGCTTTGGGCTGTTTTTGATGTTGTTGAGGTGAGGAACTCAAAGAAAAATGAACCAAAGTTCCTTTAATTTCAGAGTTTTAATAAACTTGTGTTCTCCAAATCTTCAAAAGGAATGTTTAACAATACTCTCAAATATGAGATACTGTCATGTGAGTTTTTAATGATAATTGTTAATGGAACAATTTTCAGTATTTTAGCTAGCTGTAGAGGCTTTCATAAAACGTATAATATATATTCTGTGTTCATTGATAGAGCTTTTATGAAGGAGTCAGTATTGTGCACTAGAGAGAGCATTAGATGGCAAATTGTGTTTCAAATATTAATCATAGTTTTGTCACTAGGTTATATAATGTGCAAGTTTAATAAACTTTCTCAACCTGTACTACTAATAAAATTGGAAGGTGAATAGGGTTATCTACAAAGTTGCTTTCAGCTTTAAAAACTATAATTATTTAGACATTTTATTATGGAAGAATTAAAATCATACACAAATATGAAGTGACACAATGAACTCCTCTATTCCCATTACCTACATTCATATCTTAACATTAAAAGTAATCTCTAGTATATTCTAATATCTAGTCCATGTTAAAATTTTTATATCATCTTAGTAAAAATAATTTTCATTGTATAATTGTTTTATTCAAATCATAGTCCAAATAAGGTGTGTGTGTTTATCATCTAGCTTTTTTGTCTTGTATGTGTGTGTTCAAAAACACCTAACAAAGTTTATCTTCTTAACCATTTTTATGTGTATGGTGCTGTAGTATCAACTATAAGCACATTGTTGTGAAACAGATTTCTAGAACTTTTTCATCTTGCAAGACTGAAACTCTATCCATTAAGCAACAGCTTCTCTTCTCCCAGCTCCTGGCAACTGTCATGCTACTTCCTGTTTCTAAGAGTTTGACTATTTTAAGATACCAAGTATGAGAGGAATCACGCCATATTTTTATGTTGTTATTAGCTTATTTCTCTTAGAATAATATCCTCAAAGTTTCCCATGCTGCACCATATGGTAAGACTCCATTCTTTTTAAGGCTGAATAGTATTCCACTGGTGGTGTTAGTGGTAAAAAGCCCACCTGCTAATGCAGGGGACGGAAGAGACACTGATGTGATCCCTGGGTTGGGAAGGCCCCCTGGAGGACAGCATGGCAACCCACTCCGGTATTCTTGCCTAGGGAATCTCATGGATAGAGAAGCCTGGCAGGGTACAGTCCATAGGGTCACAAAGAGTTGGACACAACTGAACCAACTTAAAACACAGTATTCCACTGTACATATTTATCACATTTTTATACTACATTTTGGATTTCCCAGATGGCACAATGGTAAAACATCCTTCTGCCAAGCTGGAGATGCAGGTTCGATCTTTGGGTTGGGATGATCCCCTGGTGGAGGAAAGGCAACCCACTCCAGTATTCTTGCCTGGGAAATCAAATGGACAAAGGAGCCTAGCAGGTGTCTCAATGAGTCAGACACAACCTTGGCGACTAAACAACACTGGAAAAATGCATTTAAGATTTACTCTTGTAGTGTGAAATCAGTCATATTTATTATGTGAAACAGTTATTTTATAAATGAGTTCTGTCATTTTATATTCTTTCTGTTTCTGAGGTTGTTTTGTTTTTGTTTTAAATCTTTCCTGTGGTCTCTTCTTCCCTCTAAACCCTATGCCTGCACTCTGGTTTATTTTGTGTGTGTTTGTTTTCCATAAGTTTTTAGGCTTATATTTTTATTCTGATGATTCCCTTGTAATCTATAACATCATATAAACTAATTTTTTAAAGATATTAACTGTTGATTCTTAGCAATTCCTCATTCTCTTTTCTTACAGTGTTTTTTTCTCCCTTTGTATTTTTAAGCAGATGTAGACTACAGTTGCATGGTTTATCAGCTTTTCAGAAGCTCCTTGACCCCTGACTATGAAAGAAAGGGAAATCTTAGTTAATACACTGTCTCTCACCATTCACTCTCAATTACTGAGAGAGAAAGCCTCCATAAAGAGGCTTTATAACATTTACATTCTGTTCTATAACCAAAACCACTCATCCACCCCCCAATTTTTGTTTTTTTCTTAATAGTTAAAAAGAGTCAACATTCATTGCCAGACTTTTATTAATAGTAGTCATCTCTGGTTTGCAAAAGTTTATTCTCAACGACTTCTTCAGAAAATCACATAGACATTATATTCCTCTGATTCTTTTATGTTCAAAATATTGTCATTTCAGGTTATTTACATGTTAATTTAGTCACAAATAAAATTCTTAGCTAGACTTTCTTTCCTTGAGCAGAGTATGGTCATGGCTTCATTATCTAATATCTTTTGATGATGCTTTGAAGTGTCCATACACTCACATAGATTTCTTCCTTCTTCATTGGTTAGCTCTCTTTTACATTATGCAGTTTCATTACTCTATGGTCTGGTGTATGTATTTCTTATTTACTCGTTGTCTGTCTCCATCCCATAGAATGAAAATAACAATAATAAAGAGATTGAGTCTGACTTGTTCGCTACTGAATACCAAGAGTCTCTGTCAGTGTTCATTACTTGTTGTTCAGTCGCTCAGTCGTGTTCGACTCTTAGTGACCCCTGGGACTATAGCATGCCAGGCTTCTCTATCCTTCCATCATTTCCCAGTGTTTGCGCAAACTCATGTCCATTGAGTTGGTGATGCCATCCAACCATCTTGTCCTCTGTCGTCCCCTCTTCCTCCTCCTGCCTTCAATCTTTCCCAATATCAGTGTCTTTTCTAATGAGCCAGCTCTTCTCATGCGTGGTGAAAGTATTGGAACTTCAGCTTCAGCATCAGTCAGGGTTGATTTCCTTTATAATTGACTGGTTTGATCTCCTTGCTGTCCAGGGGACTCTCAAGAGTTTTCTCCAACACTACAATTTGAAACCATCAGTTCTTTCATTCTCAGCCTTCTTTATGGTCCAAATCTCACACCCATACATGACTACTAGAAAAACCATAGCTTTGACTATATGGACCTTTGTTGGCAAAGTAGTGTCTCTTCTTTTTAATATGCTGTCCAGATTCGTCATAACTTTTCCTCCAAGGAGCAAGCATCTTTTGATTTCATGGCTGCAGACACCATCTGCAGTGATTTTGGAGCCCAAGAAAATAAAGGCTGTCACTATTTGCCTTGTTTCCCCATCTGTTTGCCATGATGTGATAGGACTGGATGGCATGATCTTAGTTCTTTAAATGTTGAGTTTTAAGCCACGTTTTTCACTGTCCTCTTTTACCTTCATAAGGAGGCTCTTTAATTCCTCTTTGCTTTCTGCTATTAAAGTGGTGTTATATGCGTATCTGAGGCTGTTGATATTTCTCCTGGCAGTCTTGATTCCAGCTCGTGTTTCATCTAGCCTCACATTTTGTGTGATGTACTCTGACATATAAATTAAATAAGCAGGGTGACAGTATACAGCCTTGGCGTAGTCCTTTCCCAATTTTGAACCAGTTCATTGTTCCATGTCTGGTCTGCTACTGCTTCTTGATCTGCATACAGGTTTCTCAGGAGGCAGGTAAGGTGAGGAATTTTCTCTAAGAATTTTCCACAGTTTGTTGTGATCCATACAATCAAAGGCATTAGCGTAGTCAATGAAGTAAAAGTAGATGTTTTTCTGGAATTTCCTTGCTTTTTCTATGATCCAGCATATGTTGGTAATCTGATCTCTGGTTCATCTGCCTTTTCTAAATCCAGCTTGTCCATCTTAAATTTCTCAGTTCACATACTGTTAATGCCTAGTTTGAAGGATTTTAAACATTACCTTGCTAGCATTTGATATGAGTAGTATTTTGTGATGGTTTGAACATTCTTTTGCGTTGCCTTTTTGGGATTGGAATGAACACTGATCTTTTCCAGTCCTGTGGCCACTGCTGAGATTTCCAAATTTGCTCACAAATTGAGTACAGCACTTTCACAGCATCATCTTTCACATAGCATCATCTTTCAGGATTTGAAATTTCTCAAATTCTGAAATAGCAGAAATTCTGTCACCTCCACTAGCTTTGTAGTGATGCTTCCTGAGGCCCACTTGACTTCACATTCCAGGATATCTGGCTCTAGCTGAGTGATCACACCATCGTAGTTATCTAGGTCATTAAGATCTTTTTGTATACTTCTTCTGTGTATTCTTGCCACCTGTTGTTAATATCATCTGCTTCTGTTAGGTCCATATAGTTTCTGTCCCTTATTTTGCCCATCTTTGCATGAAATATTTCCTTGGTATCTCTAATTTTCTTGAAGAGATCTGTAGTCTTTCCCATTCTATTGTTTTTCTCTATTTCTTTGCATTGATCACTGAAGAAGGCTTTCTTATCTCTCCTTGCTATTCTTTGGAACTCTGCATTCATATGGATATATCTTTCCTTTTCTCCTTTGCCTTTCATTTCTCTTCTCTTCTCAGCTGTTTATAAGGCCTCCTCAGACACCCATTTCCTTTTTGCATTTATTTTTCTTGGGGACGATTTTGATCATTGCCTCCTGTACAGTGTTATGAACCTCTGTTCATAGTTCTTCAGGCACTCTGTCTATCAGATCTAATCCCTTGAATCTTTCTGTAACTTCCACTGTATAAATGTAGTTGACTTCAGTCACTCAGTCATGTCTGATTCTTTGCAACCCTGTGGACTGTAGCATGGCAGGCTTCCCTGTCCATCACCAACACCTGGAGCTTGCTGAAACTCATGGCCATTGAGTCAGTGATGCCATCCAACCACCTCATCCTCTGTCATTCTCTTCTCCTCCTTCCTTTAATCTTCCCAGCATCAGGGTCTTTTCTATGACTCAATTCTTTGCATCAGGTGGCCAAAGTATTGGAGTTTCAACGTCACTCCTTCCAATGAATATTCAGGACTGATTTCCTTTAGTATTGACTGGTTGGAGCTCCTGGCAGTCCAAGGGACTCTCAAGAGTCTTCTCCAATACCACAGTTCAAAAGCATCAATTCTTTGGCGCTCAACTATTTTATAGTCCAATTCTCACATCCATACATGACTGCTGGAAAAACCATAGCTTTGATGCAACTAACCTTTGTCACCAAGGTAATGTCTCCGCTTTTTAATATGCTGTCTAGGATTGTCAAAACTTTTCTTCCAAGGAGCAAGGTGGCTGCAGTCCCTATCTGCAGTGATTTTTGGAGCCAAAGAAAATAAAGTCTATCACTGTTTCAGTTGTTTCCCATCTATTTACCAGGAGGTGATGGGACCAGATGCCGTGATCTTTGTTTTCTGAGTGTTGAGTTTTAAGCCAACTTTCACTCTTCTCTTTCACTTTCATCAAGAGGCCCTTCAGTTCCTCTTCACTTTCTGCCATAAAGGTGGTGTCATCTGAATATCCGAGATTGTTTCTCCCAGCAATCTTGATTCCAGCTTGTGCTTCATCCAGCATGGCATTTTTCATGATATACTCTGCGTATAAGTTAAATAGGCAGGGTGACAATACACTGCCTTGATGTCCTCCTTTCCCAATTTGGAACCAGTCTGTTGCTGTGTGTCCAGTTCTAACTGTTGCTTCTTAACCTGCCTACAGATTTCTCAGGAGGCAGGTCAGATGGTCTGGTATTCCCATCTCTTGAAGAATTATCCACTGTTTGTTGTGATCCACACAGTCAAAACCTTTGGTGTAGTCAGTAAAGCAGAAGTAGATGTTTTTCTGGAACTCTCTTGCTTTTTCTTGATCCAACAGATGTTGCCTTTTGATCTTTGATGTTGCCTCTGCCTTTTATAAATCCAGTTTGGACATTTCGAAGTTCTTGGTTTATGTACTGTTGAAGCCTCACTTGGAGAATTTTGAGCATTACTGTTGAAGCCTCGATTGGAGAATTTTGAGTGTAATCATAAGGGATTTGAGTTAGGTCATAGGTAAATGGCCTAATGGTTTTCCCTATTTTCTTTAGTTTCGGTCTTAATTTTGCAATAAGGAGTTCATGATCTGAGCCACAGTTAGCTCCCGGTCTTGCTTTTGCTGACTGTATAGAGCATCTCCATCTTTGATTGCAAAGAATATAACCAGTTGATTTTAGTATTGACTGTCTGGTGTTGTGCATGTGTAGAATTATTGAAAGAAGGTGTTAACTGTGACCAGTGCATTCTCTTGCCAAAACTCTGTTAGCCTTTGCCCTGCTTCATTTTGTACTCCAAAGCCAAACTTGCTTTTTACTCCAGGTATCTCTTGCCTTCTTGCTTTTGCATTCCAGTCCTCTATGATGATAAAGACATCTTCTTTGGGTGTTTGTTCTAGAAGGTCATGTAGCTCTTCACAGAAGCGTTCAGCTTCTTCGGCATTAGTGTTTGGGGCATAGACTTGGGTTACTGTGAATCTGCATGATTTGCCTTGGAAACAAACTGAGATCATTCCGTCGTTTTTTAGATTGTACCCAAGTACTGCGTTTCAGAATCTTTTGTTGACTACTCCATTTCTTCCAAAGGATTCTTGCCCACTGTTGTAGATAAAATGGTCATCTGAATTAGATTTGCTCATTCCTATCCTTTTAGTTCACTGATTCCTAAAATGCTGATGTTCACTCTTGCCATCTCTTATTTGACCACTTCCAATTTACCTTAATTCATGTACCTAACATTCTGGGTTCCTATGCAGTATTGTTCTTTGCACTATCGGACTTTAGTTTCACCACCAGACACATCCACAACTGGGTACTGTTTCCTCTTTGGCTCAGCCCCTTCATTCCTTCTGGAGCTATTTCTCCACTCTGCTCCAATAATATACTGGGCACCTACCAATCTGAGGAGTTCATCTTTCAGTGTCGTATCTTTTGCCTTTTCATATTGTTCATGGGGTTTTCAAGGCATGAATGCTGAAGTAGTTTGCCATTCCTTTCTGCAGTGGACCACATTTTGTCAGAGCTTTCCACCATGACCCATCCATCTTGGGCGATCCTACACAGTATCAGTTCAGTTCAGTCCAGTTGAGTCGCTCAGTTGTGTCTGACTCTTTGCAGTCCCATGAGTTGCAGCACGCCATGCCTCCCTGTCCATCACCAACTCCCAGAGTTGACTCAAACTCACGTCCATTGAGTCAGTGATGCCATCCAACCATCTCATCCTCTGTCGTCCCCTTCTCCTCCTATCCCCAATCCCTCCCAGCATCAGAGTCTTTTCCAATGAGTCAACTGTTCACATGAGGTGGCCAAAGTATTGGAGTTTCTGCTTTAGCATAATTGCTTCCAAAGAACACCCAGGACTAATCTCCTTTAGAATGGACTGGGTGGATCTCCTTGCAGTCCAAGGGACTCTCAAGAGTCTTCTCCAACACCACAGTTCAAAATCATCAATTCTTCGGTGCTCAGCTTTCTTCACAGTCCAACTCTCACATCCATGCGTGACTATTGGAAAACCATAGCCTTGACTAGACAGACCTTTGTTGGCAAAGTAATGTCTGTGCTTTTGAATATGCTATCTAGGTTGGTCATAACTTTCCTTCCAAGGAGTAAGCTCCTTTTAATTTCATGGCTGCAGCCACCATCTGCAGTGATTAGCTCATAGTTTAATTGAGTTAGTTTGAATTAATGAGATGAAACTCATTCTGTCCCATATTCCAGGTTTCTAGGTACTTTGAGGTATTTGTTGGTTCATCAAAGAATTTTTAAGTAACTTTTTAATAAGAAAAGTATTAGATTTCTTTACTAGGAAAGAAAGAAGCTAACTTAAGTCAGCAAACAGTAGTTTGTTTAGATAGTATAAAGCTAGAAACATAAAGAACCGTGTATATATATCCTACTATATTATACTTTCATTGGTGTATTTGTTTATCAAAGATACAATTTAGCAATTTTTCAACTGCTTTACAGGTGTACCAGTAAAGTTCTATTGTTACTACTTATTCTGTGTTCAGATAATGCTGAAGACGTGGTGGTGTGTTTTACTTAAATTGCTTGCTGTTATTGTGGCTTGTTGAGAGAATATGAATAGAAGTTTTAGGGTAAGGTAAATGTTATTATCTTTAAATACATTTAATTTACTAATGTATTTTTGGCTCTGCTGGGTCTTTGTTACAGTGTGCAAGCTTCTCATTGCAGTTCCAAATTCATTTTCATAATTTTTCTGTTATTGTTTTATTTTTCTAACTTAGAAACATTAATATATTATGTTAGATTTACCTGTTTGTTATTTTCATAATTTTTTGTATATTTTTGACTTTATTTTAAAGATTTTTTTTAAGTAGTTCTAGATTTCCAGCAAAATTTAGAGGACAGTACAGAAATTTCCCATCTGCCCTTTGCCTTCACACTTTCATAGCCTCCCCCATCATCAGTGTCCACCTCTGGAGAGTTTCGTCTGTTACAGTTGATGAACCTCTCTGGACACTTTATTATCATCCAAAGATCCTAGTTAACATTAGAATACAGTCTTGATGTATCTTCTGTGGATTTCAACAAATGTATGACATATATCCATCATTATAGTCTTATACAGAATATTTTCATTGCCCTAGAAATGCTGTGTTTCTATCATTTTCTTAATAATTTATTTTCCTGTTTTCATTAGTTGCCAATTTATGTTACTTACTTTACCCAGTCCTGCTGTATTTCTTTTACTACACTGTTAGTATTTCTTCTGTCCATTTCTGTGATAGTTTTACGTTTATTTTAGATTTTTCCTTTGAACCCAGGCAGTTTATATTTCATTTTCTATTAACATCTTTAATCATATCTCCTCCATACTTTTGCCTCTGTTTTTAGTACAGATCTTTGCTGTATGAGATTTGTCCGTGTATTGGGTTATAGTTCACACATGTTGCACTGGTATATATTAATATTTCTGTTAAATCTCTTTCATGTGTCTTTGTTGTTGTTGTTGTTGTTTTGTCCATGAAAACATTCTAGGCTGACTATGATTGTCATGTTTGAATAAGAGATATTTTTCTAAACCAGCTATTTTATAGGAAGTTCAAATAAAGAAGAGACAAGGTATGTATTCTATATTGGTAGAATTTTCCTTAGGTTACCTGTGTATCAGTTCATTTTATGGTCAGAACTGAGTAGGATACAAATTGTGTGTAACTTCATGTATTTTTACCACTCTTCTCAAATGGTTTATATCAGACTTCCTTTCTATTAAACATTGATATCTAGGGAAAGTTTGCTACTATTTTTTAATCACTGATTTCAGATATTATGGAAATCCTCTTTATTTTTGGCTATTAAAATGTTAAGTCTAATACCAAACACATGCTCAGTCGCTAAGTCATGTCTGACTCTTGGTGACCACATGGACTATAGCCCACCAGGCTCCTTTATCCTTGGGATTTACCAAGCAAGAGTACTGGAGTGGGTTGCCATTTCCTTCTCCAGGATATCTTTCCAACCTAGGGATCAAAACCATGTCTTTTGCATTGGGAGTGGATTCTTTACCACTGAGCCACCAGGGAAGTCCTATATCAGTTTTATACTATTCATAAACTGAAAACTTTAATGTCTTTAAGGGGATCAGTTCTTGCTTTGGTGAGCCAGAGAGTCCGTGCCATTATCATCAAAACTGAAATGTTTTGAGGAATACCTTAAGTTTCTATATTTGAATAGGAAAAAGCCAAAAAAAAAAAAAGCAGGATATTTCTAAGAAATGACAGTGAGGGGTGGTGGGACACAGCCTACCATATATACAGACTATTGGATGTTGACAAAGTGGTAGAACATTGAAATTGGATAGAGAGGACTGAGACAGACCTCCTCATACATAGTAACTTGATTTATGAAAGAGCTGGCTTTGCACTTGATGAAGAAATGGTTGATTTTTAGTAATTTTGCTGGAATAATAATTTTTCCATAGAGAAATAATAAAACTGAATTCCTGTTTTTACACCAAACAGAGAAAACAATTTGAAGTGGATTTTTATCTAAATATTTAAGTTAAAACAGCAGAGCTTCTAGAAGATGACATTGATAACGATCTTTATGACTTTTGGATCAGAAATGATTTGTTGAGCAGGGTATGAAACATATAAAGGAAAAGACTTAAGTTTTAATTCTAAATGTTGCCAAGATTAGTACTAATGATTCTTACATGTTTTTGAAAACAGTTACATTACTTGTTAAAGTTGAAGATATGCATTCCATACAATCTGGAAAGTTTTGTTACTTTTTGACACACTAATTATGTCTGGTATCTGGAACTTTACTGTATGAACCATGTACAAGGCCTCTATACAGAAAGTTATAAACATATTAAGGAAAGTTAAAGAAAAGTTAACTTTGGAGTAACAGGCAAATTTGGCCCTGGAGTACAGAATGAAATAGGGCAAAGACTAATAGAGTTATGCAACAGAACGCACTGGTCATAGAATCCATAGATTTAAGGGACTAGATCTGATAGACAGAGTGCCTGATGAACTATGGACAGGATTTGTGACATTGTACAGGAAACAAGGAGCAAGACCATCCCCAAGGAAAAAAATGCCAAAAGGAAAATGGCTGTCTGAGGAAACCTTACAAATAGTGTTTGCTATGACCTCTTCCAACAATAATAAAAGACTCTACACATGGACGTCACCAGATGGTCCACACCGAAATCAGATTGATTATATTTTTGTAGCCAACAATAGAGAAGCTCTGTACAGTCAGGAAAAACGAGACCAAGAGCTGACTGTGGGTCAGATCATGAACTCCTTATTGCCAAATTCAGATTTAAATTGAAGAAAGTAGAGAAAAACACTAGACCATTCAAGTATGACTTAAATCAAATCCCTTATGATTATGCGGTGGAAGTAGAAATAGATTTAAGGGACTGGATCTGATAGACAGAGTGCCTGATGATCGATGGACGGAGGTTCATAACATTGTACAGGAGACAGGGAGCAAGACCGTCCACAAGGGAAAAAAAACACAAAAACCAAAACAGCTATCTGAGGAGGCCTTTTTGAAAAGAAGAGAAGCAAAAGCAAATGAGAAAAGGACAGATGTAAGCATCTGAATGCAGCATTCCAAAGAATAGCAAGGACAGATAAGAAAGGTTCCTCAGTTATCAGTGCAAAGAAATAGAGGAAGACAATAGAATGAGCAAGACTAGAGATCACTTGAAGAAAATTAGAGATACCAAGGAAACATTTCATGCAAAGATGGACTCAATAAAGGACAGAAATGGTATGGACCTAACAGAAGCAGAAGATATTAAGAAGAGGTGGCAGGAATACACAGAAGAACTGTACAAAAAGATCTTCATGACCCAGATAATCATGATGGTGTGATCACTTATCTAGAGCCAGACATCCTGGAATGTGAAGTCAAGTGGGCTTTAGAAAGCATCACTACAAACAAAACTAGTGGAGGTGATGAAATTCCAATGGAACTGTTTCAAATCCTAAAAGATGATGCTGTGAAAGTGCTGCACTCAATATGCCAGCAAATTTGGAAAACTCAGCAGTGGCCACAGGCCTGGAAAAGGTAGTTTTCATTCTAATCCCAAAGAAAGGCAATGCCAAATAATGTCCAAACTACAGCACAATTGCAATACTCTTCTCAAACGTTAGTAAAGTAATGCTCTAAATTCTCTAAGTCAGGCTTCAACAATAAGTGAAGCGTGAACTTCCAGATGTTCAAGCTGTTTTTAAAAAAGGCAGAGAAACCAGAGATCAAATTGGCAACATTCACTGGATCATCAAAAAAGCAAGAGAGTTCCAGAAAACATCTATTTCTGCTTTATTGATTATGCCAAAGCCTTTGACTGTGTGCATCACAATAAACTGTGGAAAATTCTGAGAGAGATGGGAATCCCAGACCACCTGACCTGCCGCTTGAGAAATCTGTGTGCAGGTCAGGAAGCAACAGTTAGGACTGGACATGGAATAACAGACTGGTTCCAAGTAGGAAAAGGAGCACATCAAGGCTGTATATTGTCACCTTGCTTATTTAACTTATATGCAGAGTACATCATGAGAAACACTGGGCTGGAAGAAGCACAAGCTGGAATCAGCATTGCCTAGAGAAATATCAGTAACCTCAGGTATGCAGATGACACCACCCTTATGGCAGAAAGTGAAGAACTAAAGAGCCTCGTGATGAACATGAAAGAGGAGAGTGAAAACGCTGGCTTAAAGCTCAACATGCAGAAAACAAAGATTATGGCATCTAGTCCCATCACTTCATGGCAAGTAGGTAGGGAAACAGTGGAAACAGTGACAGACTTTCTTTGGGGGGCTTCAAAATCACTGCAGATGATTTACAACCATGAAATTTAAAGACGCTTACTCCTCGGGAGAGAAGTTATGACCAACCTAGTCAGCATGTTAAAAAGCAGAGTCGTTACTTTGCCAACAAAGGTCCATCTATTCAAGGCTTTGTTTTTCCAGTAATCATGTATGGATGTTGAAGTTGGATTATAAAGAAAGCTGAGTGCCGAAAAATTGATGGTTTTGAACTGTGGTGTTGGAGAATACTCTTGAGAGTCCCTTGGACTGCAAGGAGATCCAACTAGTCCATCCTAAAGCAGATCAGTGTGGGTGTTCATTGGAAGGACTAATGCAGAAGCTGAAACTCCAATGCTTTGGCCTCTTGCTACGATGAACTGACTCATTTGAAAAGACCTTAATGCTTGGAAATGTTGAAGGTGGGAGGAGAAGGGGATGACAGAGGATGAGATGGTTGAATGGCATCACCAACTCCTTGGACATGAGTTTGAGTAAACTCCAGGAGTTTGTGATGGACAGGGAGCCCTGGAGTGCTGCAGTCCATGAGGTCGCAAAGAGTTGGACATGACTGAGTGAATGATCTGATCTGAACTAAAAGAAAAGCTAAATAAACTAAATAAATAATTTTTAACATTGTTTATGCGTTAAAAATCTGTATTATAAAGATTCAGTATTGTCAGTTCTCAAACTCATTTGTAGATTCAATGCAATTCTAGTAGAAACCCTAGCACATGGACTGTATCTGTATATAAACTGACAAACTTATTCTTAAATGCTTTTAGAAATTTAAAGGATTTATAGAATCAAGGACTCTCTTAAAAATTAACAAAATAGCAGAAGTTAATTTTGGATATAAAGTTATAGTAATTTTGATATTGCCGTGATGATAATGGAAGAGAGCAGAGGATCTGGAAACACACCAACAAATAAGAGTCTTTCATTTTTATTAATGTGGTAAATGTTTCAATAAATGTGGTAAAAACTTTCAATAAACGTTTAAGATTTTATCATAAGTATGTACAGAAATCAAAATCTGTTTCCTTGAGAAACTGAGTAATATGAATTATGGCCTTTGAAATATGATCTGAGTTTAGTTCGCAGTTCAGTCATGTACTAACTTAGCTATTTGTGTGAAAGCAGTTATTTAATCATTGTTAGTCTGATTTTCTTCATCTGCAATATAAAATATTAAAATTTCCCTCTCAGGATTTTGGTGACAGAAATAACAAATATAATCCTTCCAGCACATTTTGGTATTGATAATGGATACTTCTTATTATGTTTCTCAGAGACCATGAAAATTTTTCTTTTTCGGTAAGAATTCATGTAATTTATGTTTCACAAATTCGGATATAGTATTTATTATATTTAAGCTTACCAAATAGCCTCTTTTGTTATGGTTGCCACTGGGTATTTTTGTTGTTGTTGTTGTTGTTGTTGTTGTAATATGGAACTCCTAATCCAGATTGGATTTTTATTCATGATTAGTTTTCAGGGTTTAAGAAACGCCTATTATTGTTTTGTATTCATAAAGTAGTTTTGTAAACACTGATTCAGTTTAGTTCAGTTTCTCAGTTGTGTGTGACTCTGGGAACCCATGGACTGCAGCAAGCCAGGCTTCCCTGTCCATCACCAACTCGCAGAGCTTTTTCAGACTCATGTCCATTTAGTTGGTGATGCCATCCAACCATCTCAACCTTCGTCATCCCCTTCTCTTCCCACCTTCAATCTTTCCCAGCATCAAGGTCTTTTCTAATGAGTCAGTTCTTCGCAGTAAGTGGCCAAAGTATTGGAGTTTTAGCCTCGGTATCAGTCCTTCCAATGAATATTCAGGACTGATTTCCCTTAGGATGGACTGGTTGGATCTCCTTGCAATCCAAGGGACTCTCAAGAGTCTTCTCCAACACCACAGTTCAAAAGCATCAATTCTTCGGTGCTCAGCTTTCTTTATAGTCCAACTGTTACATCCATACATGACTATCGGAAAAACCATAGCTTTGACTGGATGTGTCTTTGTCGGCAAAGTAATGTCTCTGCTTTTTAATATGCTGTCTAGGTTGGTTATAGCTTTTCTTCCAAGAAGCAAGTGTTTTCTAATTTCATGGCTGCAGTCACCATCTGCCGTGATTTTGACACCAAAGAAAGTAAAGTCTGCCATTGTTTCCATTGTTTCTCCATCTATTTGCCGTGAAGTGATGGGACCAGATGCTATGCTCTTAGTTTTCTGTATGTTGAGTTTTAAGCCAACTTTTTCACTCTTATCTTTTACTTTCATCAAGAGGCTCTTTAGTTCTTCTTTTTCTGCCATAAGGGTGATGTCATCTGCATATATGAGGTTATTGATATTTCTCCCTGCAGTCTTGCTTTCACCTTTTTTTTTTAATCCAGCCCAGCATTTCTCATGATGTACTCTGCATATAAGTTGAATAAGCAGGGTAACAATATATAAACACTGATTATCATAGCATAATGAAAATTAAAAGCCCTCAAAATGATTACCATTTTTAAAATACTTGAAAAAAGTTAGCTCTATTTTATCATAAGTCCTGTTATAGTAATTAAATTGAGTAGAACCTAGTTTTTGTACATGCTAAAGATAGTATTTGCTCGAGAAATTTGATCTAATATGACATAAATAAATTACATATTTATTAGCATTGTGTTTAGCTTCCTGTCAGATCTTTTGAGAAAGACTTCACTGTATTGAGCAGTGTCCCAAGGTGAAGAGGTTTATCAGGTCTTCAATAATGAAAGTAAGGGAAGTTCCAAAGATAAATTTGGATGAAATAGAATAGTTTAAAGAGTACATTGAAGCTCTAACAGAAAATTATGTTTCACAGTCAACATATTACTTTATCTAATAATCATATTTTTAATCAAGCAGGATTTTTAGTCATTATATATAATCATTGCTTCCTGAATATATATGCCAGGGCTTCTCTGGTGGCTCAGATGGTAAAGAATCTGCATGCAGTGCAGGGTACTTGGTCAGAAAGGTCCCCTGGAGATGGGAATGGCTGTCCACTCCCCATGTTGTTGCCTGGAGAATTCCAGTGATAGAGGCCATGGACAGAGGAGCCTGATGGACTGCAGTCCATGGAGTCACAAAGAGTCAGACACGACTGAGTGACTTCACACTATAATCATTTAATAAGATAACCTCATATTAAACTTAGGGAGTTACCCCAACCAAGTGATTCAATATAACGTCTTTAATAACAACTTAGTGTGTTTCCCAAGGCATACAGTGAGAAGTACAAAGCATCAGCTATTTACATCACCGAAAACACTGAACCATCACTACCAACAAAGCTAGTGGAGGTGATGGAATTCCAGTTGAGCTATTTCAAATCTTTAGAAATGATGCTGTTAAAGTGCTGCACTCAATATGCCAGCAAATCTGGAAAACTCAGCAGTGGCCATAGGACTGGAAAAGATCAATTTTCATTCCAATACTAAAGAAAGGCAATGCCAAGGAATGTTCAAACTACCACACGATTACACTCTTCTCACACTCTAGCAAATACACTCAAGATTCTCCAAGCCAGGCTTCAATAGTACATGAACTGTGAACTTCCAGGTATTCAGGTTGGATTTAGAAAAGACAGAGGAACCAAAGATTAAATTGCCAGCATCTGTTGGATTATAGAAAAAGTGCAAGAATTCCAGAAAAACAACTACTACTCCTTTACTGATTACTCCAAAGCCTTTGACTGTGTGGACCAAACAAACTGTGGAAAATTCTCCAAGAGATGGGAATATCAAACCATCTTACCTGCCTCATAAGAATCTGTATGCAGATCAAGAAGCAACAGTTAAAACAATGTATGTCAAAGCTCTACATTGTCACCCTACTTATTTAAATTTTTGCAGAGTACATCATGCGAAATGCAGGCTGGATGAAGCATAAGCTGGAATCAAGATTGCCAGGAGAAATATCAATAATATCAGAAACAGAAATGATACCACTCTTATGGCAGAAAATGAACAACTGAAGAGCCTCATGATAAAGTGAAAGAGGATAGTGAAAAAGCTGTCATAAAACTCAGCATTAAAAAAACTGAGATCATGGCATCCAGTTCCATCACTTCATGGCAAATAGATGGGGAAACAATAAAAACTGTAATAGACTTTTATTTTCTTGGGCTCCAAAACCACTGCAGATGGTTACTGCAGCCATGAAATTAAAAGACACTTCCTCCTTGGAAGAAAAGTTATGACCTACCTAGACGGCATATTAAAAGCAGAGACATTACTTTGGTGACAAAAGTCCATCTCGTCAGTGCTATGGTTTTTCCAGTAGTCATGTATGGACGTGAGAGTTGGACTATAAAGAAACTGAGCACCAAAGAATTGATGCTTTTGAACTGTGGTGTTGGAGAAGACTCTTGAGAGTCCCTTGGACTGCAAGGAGATCCAACCAGTTCATCCTATAGGAAATAAATCCCGAATATTCATTAGAAGGACTTATGCTGAAACTGATAGGCCTCCTGATGCGAAGAACTGGCTCATTGGAAAAGACCCTGATGCTGGGAAAGATTGAAGGTTCGCAGAAAAGGGGACAGAGGACGAGATGGTTGGATGACGTCACCGACTCAATGGATGTGAGCTTGAGCAATCTCCAGTAGTTGCAGATGGACTGGGAAGCCTGGCGTGCTGCAGTCCATGGGTTTGCAAAAAGTTGGAGACAACTGAGCAACTCAACTTAACTGAAAACACTGAAGTATCAGACCAGTCTTGACTGTGAAACATTCTATAAGACAATGACCTGGCATCTCAGAAATGCCACTGTCATTAAAGACAAAGGGGAGAGGGTGGGAGAATTAGGGACAGAATTAGGGACAGTGAAGAGACTTGACAAGCAAATGCAGCACTTGATTGAACTTGAATCCAAAATTTTTCACTAGAGGCAAGGAACTTGCTGCAAAGAACAGTTTTGAAATGATTAAAAATATCAGATACCAACTGTGTGTTATATATTTTATATTTATATAGTAAAATGTGATCTTTATGGAGAGAAATTCTGAAGGACTTAAGGATCGTGATGTTTGGAATTATTTTCCGGCAGTTCAAGGGGGAAAAAGTCATTTGTGGAGTATGTTCCCGTTGGTAAATAAAGATGCTCTAGGAGTGTTCATTGCACTTTTCTTTAAACTTTTTCTATAAGTTTGTTGAGCTTTTTGCATGGGGCTGCAACATGCAGCTTGTGGAGTCTTAGTTCCCCAACCAGGTATTGTACCTGTACCCCTTAGATTGGAAGTGCAGATTCCTAATGACAGGGCTACTAAAGAAGTCCCAGTTTGTTATTTTTTCAAACAGGAAAATCGAAGCATAGTCTGCAGGGGGGAAAACACATTTTAAAAAATGGTAGTAATTATAATAATTAATACACTAAATAATGCTTTTTTAACTTTTATGAGTTACTTTTAGAAATCAAGTTTCTATGGCAGAGTTTTTCCCTTTTGATAACTTTAAAAAATAATTTTCCAAATTTCATATACTGGAAATGGAGGAATCCAAAAATGTTGCTCCTCCCTCCATGGGATTCTCCAGGGAAGAGTACTGGAGTGGGTCCTTCAGGGGAATCTTCCAGACCCAGGACTCAAACCGGGCTCTCCCACATTCCAGGCTTAACCCCACATTCCAGATGCTTAACCTCTGAGCCAACAGGGAAGCCCTTTTATTTAACATCTAAATGCTAATGAAAACTGACCTTTAAAAGATTAAAGTCATTTAAGTTATCTAACTGGGATTCATTGTTTAGCTTTGACCATCAGATTGTATTCAACATTTAGGTGTTATAGTAAAGTAGCTAATCTCTTTGATTATCCAGGTTTATACTGATTTTACAACTTAACAACTACACGATCTTGCTGAGTCATTTGACATATCTCTGCCTTAGTCCCCTCAGATATCAAATAGGATAATAAGAATACCTATATCTTAGGGTTTTAGTAATGATTAAATGAGTTAATCTATTTGGAGCACATATAAGTGCTTTAAAAAGTGTACATGCTGCTGCTTTTCCTGTTGTTGTATTTGTTATGAAGTGGAAGTGGAGTCGCTCAGTCGTGTCTGACTCTTCGCGACCCGATGGACTGTAGCCTACCAGGCTTTTCAGTCCATGAGATTTTCCAGGCAAGGGTACTGGACGAGTCTTGTGGAGTCTTAGTTCCCCAACCAGGGTTCCCCAACCAGGTTGCCATTGCCTTTTCCAGGGGATCTTCCCAACTGAGGGATTGAACCCGGGTCTCCCAGGTTGTAGGCAGACACTTTACCCTCTGAGCTACCAGGAAAGCCCTGTATTTGTTATAACCCGGCCCTTTTCTAAGGAAATGTAAGACTGTTAAGACTGGACTGCCATTGAGGAGTTCACAGTGAAGAGAAGGTAATTTTACATTTTATATTAGAAATTTATGTAGCACATTGCTTATTTGTTTAGTCATGTTTTCGATCAGATACTGAGCTCTACAATATAAAGCATAACTTTCAGCTCAAGAGACAGGTAAGAATATACTTTACAGAGTGTTTTTAAGTGTCACAGTAATACTACTCAGAGAAATTCAACAAATTGGCATCAGTAAAGAAAGCTCATGATTTTTGGATAAAGATTAAAGAAATGGGGAAAGGAGACACTGACAGCTGGGATAATGACTTGGGGAAGGGTACAGATACATGTAGTACCTCCAGTGGATTTGAATGTGTATGTGTGTATTTATATAGGAAAATAATCTTCAGAATGTTTAGATATGAATTAAATTCTGATTTTAAGACTTCATTTGCAGCGCTGTTTATAATAGCCAGGACATGGAAGCAACCTAGATGTCCATCAGCAGATGAATGGATAAGAAAGCTGTGGTACATATACACAATGGAGTACTAGTCAGCCCTTAAAAAGAATAAATTTGACTCAGTTCTAATGAGATGGATGAAATTGGAACCGATTATACAGAGTGAAGTAAGCCAGAAAGAAAAACACCAATACAGTATACTGACATATATATATATATGGAATTTAGAAGATAGTAATGATGACCCTATATGTGAGACAACAAAAGAGACACAGAGGTATAGAACGGACTTTTGGACTCTGAGGGAGAGGGAGAGGGTGGGATGGTTTGGGAGAATGTCATTGAAACGTGTATACTTTCTTGTTATAAATGAAGCACCAGTCTATGTTCAATGCAGGATGCATGGGGCTGGTGCACAGGATGATTCAGGTAGATGATATGGGGTGGGAGGTGGGAGGGGGCTTCGGCATTGGGAGATTGTGTTCACCTGTGGCTGATTCATGTCAATGTATGGCAAAACAAATACAGTATTGTAATTAAAAATAAAAATAAAAGACTTCATTTTCTGTATCCATCTTGTTTTTGATAGCATTCTGTTTCCTAAGTCATACTTTGAAACAGGGATATATATATATATATATATATATATATATATATATAAAAATCCTGAAAATGCTGCTACTATTCCACCACAGTTAAAACAAGAGAGGATAATTTTCTGATTATTCTCCAGTTGGATCAACCTAAGTTCTGTGCATAGCTACTAAATACAGACTCAGAATTAAAACTATTTCCAGTTTACTTGTCAAAATGGAATTAATAGATTTTTTTTTAGGCCTAACACATGGCTAATATATATAACATACTGAAACCACCAAAAGTCAGGGAGAAAAAGTCTTGTGTAAATTGGCATAATACACTGGGGTTTGAATTGCTTTTAGAAATTCTTTAAGAATCATGTAAAATGATTTGAGTTTCTATACGTTTGTTGGATTACAATGGCCCATATTAATGTTGCCTTGTTATAATAATATTTTAACCCATATTTTCAACATAATGGAGCATTTAACCAATTATTCTGAAAATGAATTGCTTTTCTAGTCATAATCTCTGTACTTAAAAATTCCTTCCATTAATTAGGGAAACCACTGTTTCTCTTCACTGGGT
Organism: Nanger dama; assembly: GCA_917880005.1. Classification (NCBI taxonomy): domain Eukaryota; kingdom Metazoa; phylum Chordata; class Mammalia; order Artiodactyla; family Bovidae; genus Nanger; species Nanger dama. Next base: position 15,349,919 of record CAKJTW010000028.1, on the reverse strand, counting down.
ACATGTACAACCATTGTCTTGAAAGCTGTCTCCCATTCCTGCTGTCTTTTGCTTTGGAGAGCAATGTGTCTACACAAGGAGCTGAGCTGACCTTCCTATGGGGATGCCCTGGAGTCTACAGTGATCAGAATAATTCATTTATTTGTGTCTCCTGTTATGTTTGTATTTTTGACAATAAGAATCCTTACTACTTTCAAAAAAAAATTCATTCTGTTTCTTTTAAAATTCATAGCATCTATATTTGGAAAATATATCAATAAGGAGGAAAATAAGTGTTTTTAATTGTGTTAGAAAAGATTTTCCAAATTAGATAAAAATGTTTGAGAAAATAAAATCTTTATGAATTCATTGCAATATTGATTTTATCAATGTGTTTCTGAAAAGATACTTCTATGTAATTTTGAAGAAGTTTAACATATGGTATATATTACATAATTAATGATAGTATAAAACTATGTTAACCCATAAAATATTGTCAGAGATTTACAAAAGCCACAAACTTAATTATACTGAAAAAAATTGCAATTGAAAATGCAGTCCTTTGTTGTTTTACTTTCTCTTTTTCTATTTAGATGGTACCAGAGATATTATATCCCTATGCAGTATATGATCTCCAGCATATGTTCCTGAATTATAATGGACAAAGCTTCAATGCCTAATAGTTAAAGTTATTTTCATAGCGCTATATTAATAGTAAATAACAAGAAGAAAACTTTGATCTAGTCTCTTACTGTCAATCTCCTAATTGAAATGATCCAAAAGTTCAAAGATTTCAATACATTCATTTCTGCCTAATAACAAAGTTTTCTGTTTTATCTTTGGGCATCAGTTCATCTTTGTCTTAATTGTCTTAATTTTCAACTGTTAGGGTTGAACACAATAATTTTTAGTGGTCCTTCCAGTTGAAAGTTCTGTTGATTTTTCTTTTATTAACTCACATAGCTTCCCAGGATGGAAGTAGTGTTGTACACACTGAGATATCAGACATTCAATCATATTTGCACCCATAGATAAGTCTTCAAAGACACAAAATTGCAAAAATAATGTAATGTAGCCACATCTACCCACTACTAAGATTCAGCAGTTACTAAGATTTTGCCTTTAAAAACGTTTTTACATTCAAAGATTTCCCTTAAAATATATGACCTCCATCCTTTTTACACTATATTCTTTGTATTTTACAGAAGGTAGTCTTTTTTTTTTTTCTCCTGAAGACCTCACTTCTGAGGCCCTTCATTTCTTTGCTTCAAGCTTTTTACCTTTTCTTCACTATTATCCTGAAATTCCTTTCATCTCTGCTCTGTGTTGAATCCTTAGTTTCTAGAATCTCATGAGTTCTTCTTTTGTTAAATCCTTATTTGAAAGGTATACATCCTCTGTTAACCTTCTGAGTAAAATACAAGGGAAATAAATATTTGGAACCTAAATATTTCAGTCTCTACCATTTACTCTCATGCTAGATTAATAGTTTGGCTGCATATGGAATTCTAGAAAGAATATTTCATTTCTAATGTTGAAATATTTGCTCTATTCTACACTCAGATGTTGCTTTTGAGAAGTCTGAGTTCATTTATTTTGTAAGCCATTGTTTGTGATCTGGTTTTTCTCTAAAAGCATTTATAATCTATCTTTATCTTTGATTTTTACAAATTCCCTAAAGGTATAATGGCAGAGGTCTCTTAGTTCCTTGTATTAACTTACTGATTCCTGGAAATCTAGACAATAAGAAAGTTTTGGTGCACTTTAAAATGCAAATGTAAATTCTGTGTAATTTCCTTCCTTCGATTTTTGTATTCCTTTTTGGAATATGTGATAGAAATTTGGCTTCCTGGAACGTCCCTCTACTATTCTCATTATTTTTCTCTTGATCCCCTCCACCCACCCCACCCTCAGCATTTTCTCTGTTCATTCGAATTCCTTTTTATAGCTTCACTTTTTGTTGGAGACTCTTCAAATATCTGGTAATGCTGGTTGTCCATTTATATTTAGGAATGACGTGTTAAATAACCTCATCAGACTTTACGCAAGTGAGACATTTTGATCTTAGAGTATTTCAGTAAAAGGCAACTTTTTCATGGGAAAGGGAACTTGTACCACCACAGTGGCACAGTGATAAAGAACCTGCCTGCGAGTTCCGTCCCTGGGTCGAGAAGATCCCCTGGAGACAGAAACGGCAACCCACTCCAGTGCTCTTGTCTGGGAAATCCCATGGACAGAGAAGCCCTAGTGGGCTATAGTTCATGGAGTCACAAAAGAGCTGGACATGATTTAGAGACTAAACAACAATAACAACAGGGCTCTTTATTCATAGTTTCTCCAGTGTAACATTGGATCCTCCAGTTTTCTGTTCAAGTGAACTTGAACCTGAATGCTAGTCAGGGAAAGTGTCTTAAGGACTGACAATTTGTAGTATGTAAATTTTCACATAATCACCTTCACCTTGGCCCATTTTCAGCCTAGGACTTCATTCTGAATCCTGTCTTCCTCTCTACTTGGAGTTCCTGAACCTGAGCCCTTCTAGTTCTTTCATAGTTCTTTCTCCATTATCCTTCAGAGGCAAGGGAATGTGTGGTTCTGTGGGATGTGAATGGGAATCTGAAAGTACAACTCTTAAGTCACTTCCCCAACTTTTCAGCCCCACTGTGGTTCTACCACTTTTGAACTTCACAGGGTTCTTTGGATGAAGTAGCTTGTTTCTTGCTAATATATCTGCCAGCATTTATACTTTAGCTTTCTGTACTCTGCTAACCTAGGTACTACTTTTCTTTATGCTTTCTGCCTTCAGATATTGTTACCTGTGATAGGTTCTACCTTTATTTACAAAGGTGTTTTGTTTTAGTTTCTCCTCTATATTATTTTGAGGTAGTTTTTGGCAAAGAATGTACAGAAATGTCTACATTCTGGCTTCAGAATTGCTATCTTAAAACCAATTCCATATCTTTGCATTTTCTCTCATTAAAGTCTGTAAATAATTGGAAATGGTTATAATGAAATTTTCCTTAGTGTATGACTTTTAAATAATCTACTTCATTTAAATAGGTATTTAAGAATCAGTAATATTGATAAAGCTTTCTATGTTGAAATCCAGAAGCCTCCACTGACCTCTGGGATCAAGCAAACCAATTCTGTTTAAGTCATGAGAGCCTCTGGATTGCTAGATGCTAGGTCTCCATAGACTCAAGGAAATACATTCTTTCTCCCTTGTATATCTTGCTTGTAAATTGTTTGTTATTTTATTGAAAGTGATTCTCCAAAGAATGAAACAGATTTCAGATTTTTAGGCAGATGGAGAAATGAGGCAGAAGGTCATATTTAAATATTAAAGTATCCATGTGCATAACTCAAGCTAAATTGAACAACCTCTGTGTGTGATTTTTAACTGTAATAGCATGAGATCCCTTAGCCTAATTCACTCTTAGTACAGCATCCTCAAAGTGAAGGAGAAAAAAGAATCAATAATATTTTATGGTTGAAGATAGATAATATTCTATTTGATCAGGGCAAAAGTATGGCATTACTTTTAGCAGCATTTCCAGATTAAAATAATAACATAATATTAACATTGGCCAAAAATAATAATCTATCTTATTTCCATATGCATTTATTGATCACCTACTACTAATTATCAGAAACGGTGACATTTATTGTTCCTTGAGTATGTGTAGTCCTGCTTTGAGAGAAGAAATGACTTTTGAATGTTATCACTCAGTTCAGTTAGTAAGTTTTGCCTATGAAAAAAACAAAATTATGGGTTTTTAATTAAAAATTTAATACTTTGTGTGTGTTTACTGAGTTTATTTATACTTTTGTTTTAGTGATTACCTTAATACTTCCACAGTTTCTTATGTTCTTTTATTAGTCTTCTTATTTAACCTTTTACTATCTGGCTTATCTGGTTTTATTGATACCCTTTGACTCTCATCTGTCACCTATTTTGAGCTTATATATTTCCTTCTGTGTTTGTCTTTTCTTTCCTTTGTTAGTTACATTATTTCTACTTTCTCCCAATGTAAAATTTGTACATTAGACTTTCATCTTTATCTTTATTTTTAGTTTAATCATAGATGTACCTGTATTTTTTAATGTTTTTTAATTTTTTAAATGTTTTTAATATTTTTTTAATGTTTAGCCCCATTTTAAAACTCTAAAAATTCTTCAGAAAGACTCATGAGTACACAATTCCCTAAATTCTGTGTTGAAACAGTTCTTCTGTAGTCTTAATATATTTAAGGGATACCTTAATTGGACATAAAAATCCGATTGACTCATTGAGATTTCTAAAATTTACTGTTCTAGTGTTGCCTTGCTTTATGTGTTGGTTTTGAAAAGTCTGATACCAGTCTAATTATTTTACCTTTTATACATTATTTAACTGGATGTTTGGAGGATTTGTCTTTATTCTTGAAATTTAATGGTTTTGCTCTGATACATCTCTAGGTTGCTCATGTGTTACTAACTTGCCCAGATATCTGATGGGCTCTTTCACTGTTTAGATTTATGTCTGTCTTATTTTTCAAAAGTTTCCTAGGATTATAGTTTTAAAAATTAATTCCATTTACTAGTACTTTTTAAGGGATTCAAACAGTGTGAATGTTATTACTCCTTTTTCTGTCTTCCTTTTCCTTTATTTTTCTTTTTACTTATTTCATTTTCATTCTCTTACTATTCCTTTTTCCTTTTTTAATGTCCTTTATTACATTTTCATTTGAGTTTATTCTTTCTTGAGCAACCTGTCTTTGACTTTTGTCTTCATTTTTGAGTTCAGTCCACTCTCTCTTCTTGTTTTCTTAATTTTTATTAGTTTTTTTTTCTGTTTTTATTTTTTTATTATTAAATTTATTTATTTTTTTATTACAATACTGTATTTGTTTTGCCATACATTGACACGAATCAGCCATTGGTGAACACAATCTCCCAATGCCGAAGCCCCCTCCCACCTCCCACCCCACATCCTCTAATTGAATCATCCTGTGCATCAGCCCCATGCATTCTGCATCCTACATTGAACATAGATTGGCACTTCGTTTCTTACAAGAAAATATACATGTTTCATTGCCATTCTCCCAAACCATCCCACCCTTTCCCTCTCCCTCAGAGTCCAAAAGTCCACTCTATACCTCTGTGTCTCTTGTTGTCTCACATATAGGGTCATCATTACTGTCTTCTAAATTCCATATATATGTGTCAGTATACTGTATTGGTGTTTTTCTTTCTGGCTTACTTCACTCTGTATAATTGGTTCCAATTTCATCCATCTCATTAGAACTGAGTCAAATTTATTCTTTTTAAGGGCTGAGTAGTATTCCATTGTGTATATGTACCACAGCTTTCTTATCCAATCATCTGCTGATGGACATCTAGGTTGCTTCCATGTCCTGGCTATTATAAACAGCGCTGCAGTAAACATTGGGGTACATATGTCTCTTTCAATTCTGGTTTCCTCGGTGTGTATGCCCAGCAGTGGGATTGCTGGGTCATAAGGCAGTTCTATTTGCAATTTTTTAAGGAATCTCCACACTGTTTTCCATAGTGGCTGTACTAGTTTGCATTCCCACCAGCAGTGTAAGAGGGTTCCCTTTTCTCCACATCCTCTCCAGCATTTATTGCTTGTAGACTTTTGGATCGCAGCCATTCTGACTGGTGTGAAATGATACCTCATTGTGGTCTTGATTTGCATTTCTCTGATAATGAGTGATGTTGAACATCTTTTCATGTGTTTGTTAGCCATCCGTATGTCTTCTTTGGAGAAATGCCTATTTAGTTCTTTGGCCCATTTTTTTATTGGATCATTTATTTTTCTGGAGTTGAGCTGCATAAGTTGCTTGTATATCTTTGAGATTAGTTGTTTGTCAGTTGTTTCATTTGCTATTGTTTTCTCCCATTCAGAAGGCTGTCTTTTCACCTTGCTTATAGTTTCCTTTGTTGTGCAGAAGCTTTTAATTTTAATTAGATCCCATTTGTTTATCTTTGCTTTTATTTCCAATATGCTGGGAGTTGGATCATAGAGGAGAACATAGGCAAAACACTCTCCGACATATTAGTTTTTAAATTTCAGCTACATGGTAGGTTTTCATATCTCCACATGCTTTCTCGAGTATAATTAATTCCTTTTGTGGTACTAAATTATTTTCTTTTGATTCATGGTTGGTTTTCTTGTGTGGAGCTTTCCTTGGTTGATAGGGGCTTCCCAGGTAGCCCAAACAAAAGAATCTGCTTGCAATACAGGAGACCTGGCCCTGGGTCGGGAAGAGCCCTTGGAGAAGGGCATGGCAGCCCACTCCAGTATTCTTTCCTGGAGTATTCCATGGACAGAGGAGCCTGGTGGTCCCCAGTCCTTGGGGTTGCAAAGAGTTGAACATGACAGAGCGACTACTACCTTCACTTTCCTTAGTTGGTACATGCTGATTTTCACTTTTGATATTTCCTGGCTATCAGCGACCACTGCTTTCACTTTCCTTGGTTGGTACTTGCTGATTTTCACTTTTGATGTTTCCTGACTATCTGTTGTTGCTGTTCAGTCACTAGTTGTGTCTGACTCTTTGAGACCCTATGGACTGCAGCACACCAGGCCCTCCCTGTCCCTCACCATCTCCTGGAGTTTGTTACTATCTGTTACTAACAGTTTGCTATTTGTCCCTCTGTCTCTTATTCAGAGAAAGAGAGAGAGAGTGAGTGAATGTGTTATTGTGGTCCTTTAAATAACTCTTGGTATAATAGTGCCCTCTTCCATCAGTATGTCAAAGTGCAAATTTGTTAGTAAATTTGTGGAGGCACTGGGAGAGACAGGAGTTGTTTTCAGTGGATCTGTTTCAGGTGGGATTAGGGATTATGAGCTCTCATACTTTGTGCTGTCTTTCAAAACTCTAAAATTTACCCCTTTTGATTCTTATTCTTTTCATGACTTAATTGGCAAAGGGACTTCTTTTTTTTTTTTTTTTGCCCTTTTTCCTCTCTTAGAAATTAAGGATTTCATAGAATGGCCCTTCACATTTCTGTGCTTTTAAATTCCTCCTCTGATCTACCTGCAGACCTATTAAATATTTTCATATTTAGGATGGAGGTCACCTTTCTGACAGTAGTTTTATGTTGACCTTAGTCCCAGTTACCAGCTTTCTTCTTAGCCAGTATTTTTTTTGTCAAACTACATTTGTTCTTCACAAGCCCTCATGGTAGAATGGAGATGGGCATGAATAGAAGAAAATCTTGTAGTGGTATATGGTGATCCTTCTTTTACTTGCAGCTATTTTCTACTTCAGGCGTTGTTTTTCCTCAGCTTATGCTCAGGACATGTTGTTTGGGTAGATTTATTTTTCTACACTGGTACTGTAATATTTCAGAGGGAGACAAGACTTACATGGAAACTACTGCTTCAACTACCTGGCATTTCTGAAATTAATTTGTTTTAATTATATTTAATTATTATTAGTTTGTTAAATTACTTGTTTTATATACCATCTCTTCTTCCCTGCTTGTCTTCATGTGAAGTTCTAGACTCATTCATTCAAAAATATTTAAAATATTTTTCTCTCTGTATGTGAAGTCTTCTAGGGATGCAGTAATGAACAGAGCAGATGTTATTGCTCTCATATATATATCATTCCAGTAGAAGAAAGAAAGAAAGTAAAGAAGTATTATATAATATAATGTTATATAGTGATGGATAGTATATTTAAAAATAAATACATTAAGCCAGGCAGAAATGACAAGGCTGAGGAGTTTGTAATACTTTGTACAATAGATGAGGAAGACTTCTGAAGAAATGTTATTTGACCATTTTATGTTATAGAACAGTAATGTACATATCCTTATATTAGCATTTACTTCCTATAAATCCTAAAGATTGCTGTTCTTCCATTACTCAGTCGTGTCCAACTCTGCAACCCCATGGACTGCAGCACGCCAGGCTTCCCTGTCCTTCACCCTGTCCCAGAGCTTGCTCAAACTCATGTCCGCTGAGTCAGTGATGCCATCCAACAATCTCTTCCTCTGTCATCCGCTTCTCCTCCTGTCTTCAATCTTTCCCAGCATCAGGGTCTTTTCTAATGAAAAGTCACTTTGCATCAGGTGGCCAAAGTATTGGAGCTCCAACTTCAGCATCAGGCTTTCCAATGAATATTCAGGGTTGATCTCCTTTATGATTAACTGGTTTGATCTCCTTGTAGTCCCAGGGGCTAAAGAGTCTTGTCTAACACAGTTCAAAAGCATCAGTTCTTTAGCGCTCAGCTTTCTTTATGGTCCAACTCTCACATCCGTACATGACTAATAGAAAAACCATAGCTTTGACTGTACAGACCTTTGTTGGCAAAGTAATGGCTCTGCTTTTAATATGCTTTCTAGGTTTGTCATATTTTTTCTTGTGAGGAGGAAGCATCTTTTAATTTCATGGCTGTAGTCACCATCTGCAGTGATGTTGGAGCCCAAGAAAATACAATCTGTCAATATTTCCATTGATTCCCCGTCTATTTGCCATGAAGTTATGGGACCTGATACCATGATCTTCATTTTTTAAATGTTGAGTTTTAAACCAGCTTTTTCCTCTCCTCTTTCACTTCATCAAAAGGCTCTTTAGTTCCTCTTTGCTTTCTGCCGTAAGGGTGGTGTTATCTGCATAGCTGAGGTTACTGATATTTCTCCTGGCAATCTTGATTCCAACTTGTGCTTCATCCAGCCCAACATTTTTCATGATGTACTCTGCATGTAAGTTAAATAAGCAGGGTGACAATATACAGCCTCAATGTACACCTTTCCCAATTTGGGACCAGTTCATTGTTCCATGTCTGGTTCTGTTGCTTCTTGACCTGCGTACAGATATCTCCAGGAAGCAGGTAAAGTGAGTCTAGTATTCCCATCTCTTTAAGAGTTTTCCACAGTTTGTTGTCTTCCACATAGTCAAAGGCTTTAGCGTAGTCAGTGAAGCAGAAGTAGATGTTTTCTGGAAATCTCTTGCTTTTTCTATGATCCAGCAGATGTTAAATCAAAAAAATGTCTAAAGTTTGTAAAGATCTTACTAGACCCACTCCCATAATTTACATTTTAAAATAATAGGATTAGCCAGAAGGTTTTCAGAAAGGAGAAACTGTCCTCAAGCAGGCTATGTTGTTATTATATAATCCTTAGTACAGAATTTAAACTGATTTGTTTGTTGTGTAATCATCAGTTCCAGGCTTAAAGAAAAAAAGTGTCTTATGTGACTTAAGACCAAGGAATGTAGAGAAAAAAGTTTGTCCTTTCCTCCTCCTTAAGAACCCCAGAGCCCTATCTCCGTTTCGAGAACCCTAGACCCCTTTCTCCTCAGGGATCCTTAAACTTCTTATGAACCTGCCTAGGAATTGACTCTCTCAGTTCTTTCTCATACGAAAGTACATTTTTGTCTCTTCAAGAATGAAAGCCAGGTAAACGAGTGTCTTAGCTTTGGCTCTCAAGAAACTTAGAACCAAGTTTAGAGCCAATTCAAGCCAATTCAAGACTCTTGTGCTATATATTTCTTTTTCCTTCAGTCTTAACCTGTTCTAAGTTATATTTTCCCTCATCCTTTTTCTCAGAGTTGCCACATTATTTATGGAGTGTGACTGTGGAGCATATAAACAAGTAAGCAGATGTACAAGTCAGTAGACTGGAGTGCAAGTACCTCCTCACTTGATTATTTGTATGACCTTAGGGAAGTAGAGCAACCTGTCTGGACTGTAATTTCCACATCTGCAGAATGGGTTTATAGATCAAATGTTTCTAACTATAGAACCGTATTTCCGTGGGAAATTACTCAGAAGTAATTTGAGTTCAGCCCAATGTGTGTTCAGCCATATGCCATAGCTTCAGGGAAGCTAATTTTGATATCTTCTTAATCTAGATAATATCAGTTACCTCTTGGAACAAAAAGCATAACTTTATTTCACTACAGCCAAGTTTTATATTTTGCTGCGATCTCCCTTTTTCCAGTCTTCATAAAGATTTTGAGTTTCTCTGATGGAGTAGAAGTCTTAAGAATAATGAGTAGGTATTTCATTATTCCTGAGCAGTGGTTTTTGTCTTTTAACATGCATCAAAGTCACATAGGGGCCTTGTGAAAACAGTTTGCTGTATCCACCCCCAGTTTCTCTTTCAATAGGTCTAGATTAGGAACAAGAATTTGCATTTTTAGGAAGTTCCAGGTGATACTGAAGCTGCTGATTCGGGAATTACACTTTGAGAATTGCTGTCCTGTATCTGTTAAAAATGCATTTTAGTCAGTTTCCTTATTTTAAAAATTATGTCAGATCGTGTAACTTGATAACAGCCAAGACAAGTAATGTATAATATGTAAAATAATATTTAAATAATAAGCAAAGCTTCTAATGTCATGAAGCTGTCATATCTAGCAGCAAGGGCTTTCCACACCTTTCTGGTGACTTGTACTACTGTTATGAGTGGATAGATACCAGTCCAGCAGCAGTCTGGGTTGGCTTCAGCTATAAAGCAATTATTCAAGTCTAAAAGCAATCTTCTCCTATTGACGTGCTGGAGACACCTAAGAAGAAAATGTCAGGGTCAATACAAGTGCATTTATGACAGTTTAGCTCTTTGCTATGTCACAGAAGATGGGTTGATATTTGGCTTTTATCAAAAATAGAAACATCGACCACTTAGAATGATAAAGCAATACTTTTATAGAAATAAGCAAACAGTTGTTTATTTATACATAGTTTCATCATTTTTAAACTTGGATTTAGAACAACTGTGTCCAGTAGTAAGGAGAGAAATCATAGCTTGCATTACATCAAAGCAACAACAGAGGATCACTTCAAGACAAAATAAAACCAAAAGAAATGATCGTCTCACCGTAGGTTCTTACAGATCACTTGTGTTCTCTAGTCTTTCTGTTTCAGAGCCTGATCTATGTATTTTGTAAACTTTTATCTTAGAATTTTTAATTTTTCTTTAGACCCTCAATTAATTAGTTACATGAATCAGCAGTTATAATAAGTTGCATTTCTAGCTCACTGAGACCTGTCAGTTTCTGGATGAAAGGGACTCTCTCTTCAGAATATCTCTTTAAATATTTTTTAAAATACACTCTTGATATGTACACTAAATAATGGTTCCAAAAGTATTTTAAAATCAGGTATGAAAACAAGAAAAATGTCTATGAACATATAGTTAAATGCAGTGTGTTATATCCATGCAATGTGGTATTATTTGCCAATAAAAGAAATCGGTGACCTAAATTCATTCTATACTATGAGCAAACTTCATATATGTTATGCTAAGTAAAAGAAGCCAGACATTAAAGATCACATAATGTATGATTTCATTTTTGAAATATCTATAATAGGTAAATTCACAAAAACAGAAAATAGATTGATAGTTGCCTGGAGCTAGGGGTTGTGAAGAACTGATTTGCTGGAAAACATCCTAAAACTGGGAAAGACTGAAGACAGGAGAAGGGGATGACAGAGGATGAGATGGTTGGATGGCATTACCAACTCGATGGACATGAGTTTGAGCAAGCTCCAGGAGTTGTTGATGGACAGGAAGCTTGATGTGCTACAGGCCATGGGGTCACATAGAGTCGGACACAACTGAGCTGAACTGAACTGCGGAGCACTGTAGAGTTACTTCTTAACGGGTATGGGATTTCTTTTTGGGAGTGATGGAAATGTTTTGAAACTATATAGAGGTGATGGTTGTACCACACTATGAATATACGAGATGACATTAAATTGGTCACCTTAAAATGGTTAGTTTTATCTTATGTAAATTTCGCCTCAATTAGGAAAAAAATGGGTAACTTAAAACCTAACTGAATTCCAGAATTTTTGTCATGGAAAGGCTTCTCAAAATCATCTGTTCATTCACTTGTCATGAAGAAACTGAAGTTCATCAGGACTCTCACTCAAATATTTAAGTATAGCTTGTCCAAAACATAGACCAGAATTTGAAATGTCTGAATTTCTAGTCCAGCCACTTTTTTAAAAGTATGACTTGCTGCTTTATTATCTTTTATCAGTTTAGATATTTTAGGTGAAACACTACTCCACTTGTTACTTGTGCATTAAAATAACAACAATGAAACATAGCTTCATTTGTGCTACTTACTAAAAATGCAGGAATAGCAGGTGTTTGTTTTAGTAATTTGCCAAAAAGCAGGCCAGAGCTTGAGTTAAAAGAAGGTTTTTTCTGCAGTACATAAAAGAAGGCACCCTGTATTTTAATGCTAGTCCACAGTTGCCTGGTTTGTGAACACTATGTTTCTAGCATTATTATGATTCATTTTTAAAAATTCAAAAGTATTAAATTTTTGTTAGCTTTTAACCACTGACAATTTTTATTTTTCCAACACAGAATATTCACAGTATAAAAACTAAATGTTCCTGCCTACCTTATGGTGGCTAGAAGCTCTGTTAGCAGCCATTATCCTCAGAGGCACCTAGGGAGAAACACTGAGTGGGATCAAAGGGTAGAGACTGCAGCAACTGCTAATGCAACATAACTTCCATCCTTTGAAACTGAGTTTTATGCTCACATGTAGGTGGGTAACTTGCCTTGATTTAATGCTTGCCTCACTGTGGCTCAGATCATGAATTCCTTATTACCAAATTCAGACTTAAATTGAAGAAAGTAGGGAAAACCACTAGACCATTCAAGTATGACCTAAATCAGATCCCTTATGATTATACAGTGGAAGTGAGAAATAGATGTAAGGTCCTGGATCTGATAGATAGAGTGCCTGATGAACTATGGAATGATGTTTGTGACATTATACAGGAGACAGGGATCAAGACCATCCCCATGGAAAAGAAATGCAAAAAAGCAAAATGGCTGTCTGGGGAGGGCTTACAAATAGCTGTGAAGAGAAGAGAGGCGAAAAGCAAAGGAGAAAAGGAGAGATATAGGCGTCTGAATGCAGAGTTCCAAAGAATACCAAGAAGAGATAAGAAAGCCTTTCTCAGCCGTCAATGCAAAGAAATAGAGGAAAACAACAGATTGGGAAAGACTAGAGATCTCTTCAAGAAAATAAGAGATACCAAGGGAACATTACATGCAAAGATGGGCTCGATAAAGGACAGAAATGGTATGGACCTAACAGAAGCAAAAGATATTAAGAAGAGGTGGCAAGAAGACACAGAAGAACTGTACAAAAAGATCTTTACAACCCAGATAATCATGATGATGTGATCACTCATCTACAACCAGACATCTTGGAATGTGAAGCCAAGTGGGCCTTAAAAAGCATCACTACGAACAAAGCTAGTGGAGGTGATGGAATTCCAGTGGAGCTGTTTCAAATTCTGAAAGATGATGCTGTGAAAGTGCTACACTCAATATGCCAGCAAATTTGGAAAACTCAGCAGTGGCCACAGGACTGGAAAAGGTCAGTTTTCATTCCAATCCCAAAGAAAGACAACGCCAAAGAATGCTCCAACTACCGCACAATTGCACTCATTTCACATGCTAGTAAGTAACCCTCAAAATTCTCCAAGCCAGGCTTCAGCAATACGTGAACCGTGAACTCCCTGATGTTCAAGCTGGTTTTAGAAAAGGCAGAGAAACCAGAGGTCAAATAGCCAACGTCCCACTGGATCATGGAAAAAAAAGGAAAAAAGCAAGAGAGTTCCAGAAAAACATCTATTTCTGCTTGATTGACTATGCCAAAGCCTTTGACTGTGTGGATCACAATAAACTGGAAAATTCTGAAAGAGATGGGAATACCAGACCACCTGACCTGCCTCTTGAGAAATCTGTATGCACGTCAGGAAGCAACCATTAGAACTGGACATGGAACAACAGACTGGTTCCAAATAGGAAAAGGAGTACATCAAGGCTGTATATCGTCACCCTGTTATTTAACTACTATGCAGAGTACATCATGAGAAAGGCCAGACTGAAAGAAACACAAGCTGGAATCAAGATTGCCAGGAGAAATATCAATAACCTCACATATGCAGATGACACCACCCCTATGGCAGAAAGTGAAGAGGAGCTAAAAAGCCTCTTGACAAAAGTGAAAGAGGAGAGCGAAAAAGCTGAGTTAAAGCTCAACATTCAGAAAACGAAGATCATGGCATCCATTCCCATCACTTCATGGGAAATAGATGGGGAAACAGTGTCGGACTTTATTTTTTGGGGCTCCAGAATCACTGCAGATAGTGAGTGCAGCCATGAAATTAAAAGACACTTATCCCTTGGAAGAAAAGTTATGACCGACCTAGACAGCATATTCAAAAGCAGAGACATTACTTTGCTGACTAAGATCTGTCTAGTCAAGGCTATGGTTTTTCCAGTGGTCATGTATGGATGTGAGAGTTGGACTGTGAAGAAGGCTGAACGCTGAAGAATTGATGCTTTTGAACTGTGGTGTTGGAGAAGACTCTTAAGAGTCCCTTGGACTGCAAGGAGATCCAACCAGTCCATTCTGAAGGAGATCAACCCTGGGATTTCTTTGGAAGGAATGATGCTAAAGGTGAAACTCCAGTACTTTGGCCACATCATGAGAAGAGATGACTCACTGGAAAAGACTCTGATGCTGAGAGGTATTGGGGGCAGGAGGAGAAGGAGACGACAGAGGATGAGATGGCTGGATGGCAGCACGGACTCGATGGATGTGAGTCTGAGTGAACTCCAGGAGATGGTGATGAACAGGGAGGCTTGACATGCTTTGATTCCTGGGGTTGCAAAGAGTCAGACACGACTGAGCGACTGAACTGAACTGAACTGACTCAGAAAATAGTTATATGTCCTTATTTCAGGGGAAGACACCAGAAAATACAGAGTTTGCCCCTGATCAGTGTAGGAGTGTAATGGTGCCATCATCTCGTGTAGTCAAAAACACACATCAGTGCAGTTCAGTTCAGTTGCTCAGTTGTGTCGAACTCTTTGTGACCCCATGAACCGCAACACGCCAGGCCTCCCTATCCATCACCAACTCCTGGAATTGGACGTTGTCGCTTCTCCTCCTGCCCTCTATCTTTCCCAGCATCAAGGTCTTTTCAAATGAGTCAGCTCTTTGCATCAGGTGGATTAGAGTTTTAGCTTCAACATCAGTCCTTCCAATGAACAGCCAGGACTGATCTCCTTTAGGATGGAATGGTTGGATCTCCTTGACTAGACGGACCTTTGTTGGCAAAGTAATGTCTCTGCTTTTTAATACGCTTTCTAGGTTGGTCATAACTTTCCTTCCAAGGAGTAAGTGTCTTTTAATTTCATGGCTGCAATCACCACCTGCAGTGATTTTGGAGCCCAGAATAATAAAGTTAACCATGTTTCCACTGTTTCCCCATCTATTTCCTATGAAGTGATGGGACCAGACGCCATGATCTTCATTTTCTGAATGTTGAGCTTTAAGCCAGATTTTTCACTCTCCTCTTTCACTTTCATCAAGCTCTTTAGTTGTTCTTCACTTTCTGCCATAAGGGTGGTATCATCTGCATATCTGAGGTTATTGATATTTCTCCCAGCAATATTGATTCGAGCTTGTGCTTCCTCCAGCCCAACATTTCTCATGATGTACTCTGCATATAGGTTAAATAAGCAGGGTGACAATATACAGCCTAGATATACTCCTTTTCCTATTTGGAACCAGTCTATTGTTCCATGTCCAGTTCTAACTGTTTCTTCCTGACCTGCATACAGATTTCTCAAGAGGCAGGTCAGGTGGTCTGGTATGCCCATCTCTTTCAGAATTTTCCTCAGTTTACTGTGATACACACAATCAAAGGCTTTGGCACAGTCAATAAAGCAGAAATAGATGTTTTCCTGGAACTCTTACTTTTTGATGATCCAGCGAATGTTGGCAATTTGATCTCTGGTTCCTCTGCCTTTTCTAAAACCACATATAATCAACTATATTGCAATAAAATTTTAAGAATAGAAAAGCCCTGTGTGTCACTTTAAAGTCACCCTCCACATCCATCCATAAGCATCCACAGATTCAACCAACTGGGGATCATGCCTTACTTTCACATGTATTACTTGGGAGGGGGTTGGATCCATAGATAAGTATACCTGAGCTGTGAAAACTTCTGTTGTTCAGGATCAACTGTATATTGTTTTCTTCTCTCTAAGGTTACTTTAACATTCAGTTTCTTTATGATGTTCATTCTTAGGAGGAAGCTACCTCTCATTATCATCCTATATTGGATTTCCTGTTAATTTTTCTCTCCAATGTTCGTTTTATCACAGTGGCGTTTTTACTTGGTAGTTTGTATTTCCTTCTTTTCCTTCAGTCCAGGGGTCAGCAAAACATGTCATCTGGGCCAGATTTGGCTCACTGACTGTTGTTGTAAATGAAGTTTTATTGCAACATTCTCATTTTTTGTGTTATTGTATATACCTGCATTAGTATTAAAACAGGAAAGTTGGGTGGTTGTAGCAGAGATCACAAATCTAAAATATTTACTATTAGGACTTAAAACATTTGCCAGTATTTAGTTTTGTTGTCCAAATAAAAGATGAAGAATAGATTCTACAGAATGAATAAATAAAACCAGCATATGAGAGGATACGGCGAAGTGTAATAGAATTTGTACTTAAGCTAATTAGAAGCTCTGTGTAGTCAGTAGAAAAGTTTCTTGAAGGTGAATCATCACAGAAAATGTAGAAAAGATAGATTCCTGTCATCCTTACTGGTTTTGATGGCATGTCAGAAATGAGGTGTATTGTTTAGGAAATGAGCCATTTAAGGTTTTGAGCAAAGGAGCTTTGCCAAAACAGTATACTGTTACAGTAATGTTTACTAGCCAAATGAGGATTGTATTGATGAAAACTTAATACTAATGTAGTAATGAGGAAGAGCATAGTTGTAAGAATTTCTTGAGATAAAATTGATAGGCCATTGATTTGAGAACAAAGAGTTAATAATTCTCAAACTTCATTGAGCAGGAAATTGGAAATTTGTTTATACATATTTTAAAGATGAACTGATTTTTATGGAAGGTTTAAGTTAATGGAGAAGGATTATAACATTATATAGCGTAAGAAACAAAATTGTTTACTAGGTATCAGCAGTCCAAAGTTATTAGGGAATCTCAGCCAAAGGCAGTTTTTCATTGGCCTTATTTTACCAATGAAATTGTAGCCTGTCCCATTTCCATCATCTAATTAGGGTCCATCTCTTAATAAAATCCTCTTTCCTTTGGTCTCCAGAATTCTACCCTTACACTCAAATTTACTTCTGTTGTCTCAAATTACTGACATTTTCTAAATACTCTGAATCATGCCCAAGAAGGGCTTTAGCTCTCTCAAATAAAAATTCTTATCACGGTATTTTCTTCAACTAAAGCCATGTTTTGCAGAATCTGTACTGATATAATCCATGGTCCTGTTGCCGCATATTCAGGAGTTCTGTAGGGTATTTTGTGTCAGGGTAATGCATAGTCCTAACATCAGATTGTGATGCATTCCTTTGGGATGATGTTCTATGGGAATGGTTGCTGTGATTTTTTTTTAAATCCTGAAAATTAGTGCAGAATAGGAAATGAGAGTGGCACTATTCAGTTAGAATCCAAGGCTTGAAGAGTTGTGCAATACCCATAAGCACCGTATCCCATTAGTAAGTGGTGTGCTGATTTTTGAATGAAGTAAGAAAAACTTTTTAGTTTATATGTATTCTTTTTCAAACCATGTAATAACTGTTAAAATTATCAGTAGTTGTTAAGTTGTTTCAGTTCAGTTCAGTTCAGTCGCTCAGTCGTGTCCGACTCTTTGCGACCCCATGAATCGCAGCACACCAGTCCTCCCTGTTCATCACCATCGCTTGGAGTTCACTCAGACTCATGTCCATCGAGTCCGTGATGCCATCCAGCCATCTCATCCTTTGTCATCCCCTTCCCCTCCTGCCCCCAGTCCCTCCCAGCTTCAAAGTCTTTTCCGATGAGTCAACTCTTCGCATGAGGTGGCCAAAGTACTGGAGTTTCAGCTTTAGCATCATTCCTTCCAAAGAAATCCCAGGATTGATCTCCTTCAGAGTGGACTGGTTGGATCTTCTTGCAGTCCAAGGGACTCTCAAGAGTATTCTCCAACACCACAGTTCAAAAGCATCAATTCTTCGGCGCTCAGCCTTCTTCACAGTCCAACTCTTACATCCATAAGTGACCACAGGAAAAACCATAGCCTTGACTAGACGGACCTTAGTCGGCAAAGTAATGTCTCTGCTTTTGAATATACTGTGTAGGTTGATCATAACTTTCCTTCCAAGGAGTAAGCATCTTTTAATTTCATGGCTGCAGTCACCATCTGCAGTGATTCTGGAGCCCCAAAAAATAAAGTTTGACACTGTTTCCCCATCTATTTCCCATGAAGTGATGGGAATGGATGCCATGATCTTTGTTTTCTGAATGTTGAGCTTTAAGCCAACTTTTTCGCTCTCCTCTTTCACTTTCATCAAGAGGCTTTTTAGTTCCTCTTCACTTTCTGCCATAGGGGTGGTGTCATCTGCATATGTGAGGTTATTGATATTTCTCCCGGCAATCTTGATTCCAGCTTGTGCTTCCTCCAGTCTAGCGTTTCTCATGATGTACTCTGCATCGAAATTAAATAAGCAGGGTGACAATATACAGCCTTGATGTACTCCTTTTCCTATTTGGAACCAGTCTGTTGTTCCATGTCCAGTTCTAACTGTTGCTTCCTGACCTGCATACAGATTTCTCAAGAGGCAGGTCAGGTGGTCTGGTATTCCCATCTCTTTCAGAATTTTCCACAGTTTATTGTGATCCACACAGTCAAAGGCTTTGGCATAGTCAATAAAGTAGAAATAGATGCTTTTCTGGAACTCTCTTGCTTTTTCAATGATCCAGCGGATGTTGGCAATTTGATCTCTGGTTCCTGTACCTCTTCTAAAACCTTGAACATCAGGGAATTCACGGTTCACGTATTGCTGAAGCCTGGTTTGGAGAATTTTGAGCATTACTTTACTAGCATGTGAGATGAGTGCAGTTGTGTTGTAGTTTGAGCGTTCTTTGGCGTTGCCTTTCTTTGGAATTGGAATGAAAACGGACCTTTTCCAGTTGACTGTTATCAAAAGTAGAACTGTTAAGTATTTCTTAGGGCACCATGAAAAAGTTATTTGTTCACTAAGGGTGTTGTGAACTGAGAAAGTTCAGATTCTTTGAACTAAAGAGTTGTCCAACTCTAAAATAAATATACTCTTCCTTTAGGATATGAAAATGCATCAGTCCTTTTATTTCTCTTTCTAAAACTGCATTTCATAGAGTCACAGATGTAGAAAACAAACTTTGTGATACCTCGTGGGAAAGTGGGAAAGGATAAATTTCGAGATTGAGATTGATATATACACACTGTTGCTGCTGCTGCTTCTGTTAATTCACTTCAGTTGTGTCTGACTCTGTGCGACCCCCTAGACAGCAGCCCACCAGGCTCCGCTGTCCTTGAGATTCTCAAGGCAAGAACACTGGAGTGGTTTGCCATTATAAAATAATTAATCATCATCTACTGTGTACCATCCCCTGAAGGAGGGAATGGCAACCCACTCCAGTATTCTTGCCTAGAGAATCCCATGGACTGTGTAGCTTGGCGGGCTACCGTCTATAGAGTCACAAAGAGTTAGACTCTGAGTGACTATGCATTCTCATGCAGTGTATACCACAGAAAAGTCTTCTTAATCTGCTATAATGATGTATATGGGGAAATAATGTGAAAGAATGTGGATATGTGTATAACTGGTTCACTTTATTATACACCTGAAACTAACACAGCATTATAAATCAGCTATACTCTGATAAAAATTTCAAATAATAATAGATGTGAAAAAATAACATTTCAGTTACATAGGATTTTATGTAGAATCTCAATAAAAATTTAATCAGATCTTTTAAAATTATCTGTACACTGTGCTTTGTGCTATAACAAACATAAAAATAAAAAGTACTCTTAGCCTTAAGTTTACAGTCAGGTTAGGGAAGTAAGACAAATGTAAATTGCTTAAATTATTAAGTAAAATAAATACTCTTGGTTATTTATTTTATAGTATATATTATGGAGATTCAAAGAAGAGTATATCTGTTGGTACGCATGCAGTATGACTTTGTGGGATGAATGTTCAATTTAAAATGGACCTTGATGGAGGGTAAAATTCCAACAGGTAGAGGGGTGGGTAATTTAAACAGGAAAAAAAATACAAAACCATAATGACTGAGAAGATTTATTTTGGGGGGAGCAATTCATTCTATATGATTGAAGGAAGAACATACCTTGTAGAGTAATAGAGGTTACATCTGATATACTCTGAAAGTTGGAATATTATTGTGGAGAGCTTTGAATGCTGGGGAGTGAGACATTTGGATTTAATTTACTGGTAAAAGAAGACTGATTGGGGTGATTAATCTGTCAGCAGGATATAGGATGATTGAATCAAGGAGAGATAGGAGGCAAGGAGCTTTTAGAAAGGGAATGATGGATTTTGTTTTATGTATTTGTATTCCAAAGAAAATACCAAGCTCTGTATTCAAGTTTAAAAGCATATTTTTGAGCAGCAGTATAACTAAGAGCTATAAAATAGAACTCAACATTAATAGAAAAACAAAACTTTGTAATGCTCTTGATATTACTGCAGAAATAATATTAATAAAATGTTAGTATGTGTGGAGTGCATGCTTCATGCCAGGCATTATATGAAGCATTCATTTAATTTTCACAACAACCTTAATAGGCATTAGTTTTCCCATTTTTTAGATAATAAACCTAGGGAGGTTACATAGCTCAGGTCACATAATAAGTACTAAGACTGGCAAACTGTTTAAGTATACTAGTTTAACCTCAGGCTCTGAGAATTGAGTGAACAAATTATTATTTGGCTTAGATATGGCTTCTCTTTTATTATTTTTCCTATCATTCCTGATCTCTCGTAATTCTTCTTCACTCTATGGATACTCCTGTGTGTTTGGTATGTGTCTTGCATGCTTGAAAAATGAATCATCATGTTTTAGGTGTGTGCATGTGTGTATTTATTGTACTCAGTATATAAAAGGATGAACTATATGCAATCTGATGCATATGCTTCTAGTATATTTATATCTTTGTATAACAGTATGTATTCACCACACTTTCTGTGTCTTTTTCCCTAGAAAGGGACTTTCAGAATGCTTCACATTTCCTTTTACTTTCAGCAAATCTGTAGTAAATATCATTGCATGTATCTCCCTGAATTCCATGTTCTTTCTACTATTGCTTCCTCCTGTTACATGCTTTTGGAGGTGTTTATTTCGTATGGAAGAAAACCTGACATCTTTTCACCTTTTCGTGTTTTTTTTAATCCTAAAAAAGATTAATGTATTTGTGAAATGAGTGATTTTATTTATGCTTCCAAAAGGCACGAAGAACTAGGTGAATTATCCTGTTCCATTGTTGGATTACATTTAGTCAGTGGTAACATAAGCGTTACAGTATCACTAGGATATTTTTTCTGACTTTCTTCTTTTAGTGATTCTTTTCCTGTCATTGCAATAAAGTAGTGCATATCATAACATTGCAATTGTGAACAATTTATACATTATCCTAATGTTAGTCGAAGTCAGGATTTTCCTTACAATCATATAGTAACTATGCTTTGTAAGAATTCATACTTGATCCTCACATTCCTACAAATAACTACATTTAATACTCTATAAGATTTGCAGAACACATAGGACCCATTAAAAGGAAGAAAACATGCTGTATGATTTTTTTTTTTTTTGGCTTCTTATTTATTCATTCTCTCAACTAGTCTTGTCTAGTGTTACTATGGCACTTTCGTTATGGTGTGGAAAACAGACTAATTATGTTCTTTAAAACAGACAACAGTCATACATCTTGAGATACAGCATCTGGTACTCTCCGCCATCCCTCATCAGTGTTAGTCTGCGTTTGGTAGGGCTTCTAGTTGTCCAAATATTTTTATGTTATTGTATATTCTTTTTCTCTTTTAAAATATTCATTTATTTATTTTTGGCTGCGCTGGGTCTTCGTTGGTATGTGAAGACTTTCATTGCGGAGAGTGGGAGCTATTCCAGCTGCTGTGCACAGGCTCGTTATTGCAGTGGCTTCTCTTACAGTGGAGCACAGGCTCTGGGGCGGGGGGTGGGGCCAGGGGGGCTGGGGAGGGCGGGGGATAGTCTCTGTAGTTGTGGCTTCCGCAGGTTCAGTCATTGTGGCTCAGGGGCTTAGCTGTTCCATGGCTTGTGGATCTTCCTGGACCAGAAATCAAACCTTTGTCCCCTGCAAGCAGATTGTTAACCACTGGGCCAACAGGACAGTCTCTCTTTAAAGAGTTTATATCAGAGAATAATCGAACTACTTCTCCAAAATTTGAAAAATAAAAACATGAAAAGCATCCATAATTTTTCTACTGAAATTTGACCATATTTGCTTTTGGAGTATCTCCTACTAGATTCTTTTCCTATTGTTATAGTTTATACCCATATTTTGCCTATACTACTTGTATAGCTTATGTTTCATTTAACACTTGTGTGGCATAAACATTTTCTACTTTGCCGCCTTGTTTCATAATTATCCTTTTATTATCTTCAAAGTATTCTCTAGAATAGCATTATCCAGTGGAAATACAATAAAACCAACATAATTTAAAATTTGCTAGTAGAGATATTGAAAATATAAAAAGAAACAAGTAAAATTAATGTTAACAATATATTTAACTTCAAATATCTAAAATAATGATCATTTCAACACATTTATATAAAATTATTAATTATATTTTTAACCTTTTTTTCTTTGAAATTGTTGTTTTACATTTGTAATACAGCACAGTCACTAAATTGTCAACGGTCAAAATGAAATGTAACTGTACCAAAACAATAAAAATGTGTTTAATAGAAGAATGTTTTTCATTCCTTCCATTTTGAAATTTCAAAAAATTAAATCAAAATTTCAGTTCCACAGTCACACTAACCACATTGCATATACTCATTATCGACATGTGGCTTCTTATATTTAAATTAAAATTAAATAAAATTTGAAATTCAATTCTTCAATTGAACTAGCCACATTTTAAGTAATCCATAGCCAAATTTAGAATGGATGTATATGCCAGTTTTTACTTGACTACTTATTCCTCTATTATTGAATATTTATGTTTAAGTCACATGTATAGTGATATATACTGATATATTCCTGTATCAGTATACATATATACTGATATATTCCTAAATGAATATTTTCCACATTTTGAATCATTTACTTGAGGTAGACTCTTAGAATTATTGCATCAAAGAATATGAATTTTATAGTTCATCATATTTTCAATTTATTTTCTTGGAAAAGTGTCAGTTGCACTCCCATCAGCAGTATTAATATAGTAATTTCAGCAGCCTTTCTTCATCAATAAGTTACTACAGTGATTTTATATTCTATGTAATATTATAAATCAACTATAGTTCAATTAGTTTCAGGTGTACAACATATTGATTCTATTTAATATATTTATATTTTATTTTAATTATTAGAAAATGATGGCTGATTTCCCCGTGATGAACAGTGCATATATTTACAGCCTATTTATTTTATACTTAGTAGGTTATATCTCTTAATCCCATACTGCCATCTTACCCCACCCCACTTCTGGTAATCACAGTTGTCTTTTTATATCTGTGAATTATTACATTCATATGTGATAGTAAAAGTATCTGTCTTTCTCTGTCTGACTTATTTCATGAAGTATAATACACTCTAGGTCTGTCCACATTGTTGCAAGTGGCAGAATTTCATTCCTGTTTATGGCTGAGTAATCTTCTTTATCTATTGATCTTTTGATGAACATTTAGTTGCTTTCAGCTGCTTTGAACTTTGGAGTGTTTTAATCATTTTGAATTAGTGTTTTTGGTTTCTTTGAATATATAGAATGGCAGGATCATATGCTAGTTCTATTTTTAAGTTTTTGAGGAGCCTCCATACTGTTTTATGTAGTGCCAGTACTAATTTCCATTCCCACCAACAATGTGCAATTGTTCTTTTACTTCATATTTTTCCAAATATCTATTATTTATAGACTTTTGATGACAGCCCTTTTGACAGATGTGACATGATATCTCATTGTGGCTTTGATTTGCATTTCTCTAATGATTAAGAGTTGACTCATTGGGAAAGACTCTGATGCTGGGAGGGATTGAGGGCAGGAGGAGAAAGAGACGACAGAGGATGAGATGGCTGGATGGCATCACTGACTCGATGGACGTGAGTCTGAGTGAACTCCGGGAGTTGGTGATGGATAGGGAGGCCTGGTGTGCTGTGATTCCTGGGGTTGCAAAGAGTCAGACACGACTGAGTGACTGAACTGAACTGAACTGAATAATTAAGAATCTTTTCATGTGCCTATTGATCATCTGTATATCTTCTTTAGAAATGTCTGCTCAGATCTTCTGCCCATTTTTAAAACTGGATTGCTTATATTTTTGATATTGAGGTATATAGGCTGTTTATATAACATTTTGGATATTAACCCCTTATTGGTCATATTATTTACAAACTTCTCTCGTCCTGTAGATTGTGTTTTTATTTTGTTGATGGTTTCCTTTGCAGTACAAAAGCTTTTAAGTTTAATTAAATTCCATTTGTTTAGTTTTGCTTTTATTTCCTTTGCTTTAGGAGACAGCTTCCCCCAAAATTGCAATAATATCTGTCAAAGAGTATTTCACCTCTGTTTTTCTCTAGGAGTTTTACAGCATCCAGTCTTACATTTAGGTGTTAGGGGTTTAATACATTCTGAGTTTATTTATGTATGTGATGTTTGAGTATGTACTAATTTATTTCTTCTACACGTAGCTGTCCAATTTGCCACACCAGTCATTGAAAAGACTGTCTTTTCTCCGTTGTTTATCCTTGCCTCCTTTCTCAGAGATTAATTAAACACCATGCATGAGTTTCTTTGGGGCCCTCTGTTCCTTTCCGTTGATCTATGTTTCTCTTTCTGTGCCAGTACTATATAGTTTTGATGCCTGTAGCTTTGTAGTATAATCTGAAGTCAGGGAACATGATTCTTCCAGCTCTCCTCTTCTTTCTCAAGATTGCTTTGCCAATTTGAGGTCTTTTATAATTCCATAAAAATTTTAGGATTATTTGTTCTTGCTCTGTACAAGATGTTTTGAGTTATCTGATCGAGATTGCAATGAATTTATAGATTGTTTTTACTGATGTGGACATTTTAATCATTTTAATTCTATTCCATGAACATGGAATATCTTTCCTTTTCTTTCCTTTATTGTGTATGTATTATCTTTCATTTTCCTTCATCAGTGTTTTAGTTTTCAGAGTATAGCCTTTTCACCTCCTTGGTTAAGTTTATTTGTAGGTATGTTATTTTTGATGTGATTTTAAATGAGCAGTTTCTTTTCTTTTCTCTTAGTATTTTAAACACTTTAGTTCCTTACACTCCCTCATATTTAAGCTACCCTGAGAAATCCTCAGAGTGGCTGATTGACAAATCTGCATACTTGGAATTTCCAAATTTTATGTCTGCCTCTGATAAAAAATGGTTCTTTGGCTCTGCCTTAGGCTTTCCCCATTCCTTTTCCTCCTGCCTTTTGTTCTGCTTCAGTTTTCATTTTAATGGAGAAAATTGTCTTACTTCACTCTTATGGCCAAAGAGTAGCAGGGCTAACTGTTGTGCTGACTGAAATTCCTAATTAGAATATTACAAGAGTTTTGTTGATTCTATAGAATGTTTTTCTAAACTATAGCTCTCTAAACTATTGGTCTGTTTTTATTACAAACCTGTTACTTGAAAAAAAAAATTTATACTGGCACTGTTTTTATTTTTGGTGATACTATACTCTGAAACATGTGGCTTAGCAATGGATATAAATCAAGAAAGAAAAATTATGGTTGACATCAATTTTAGGTCTTTGCACTCGAACAGAGCACAAATCCATAATTGCTCAAATATTAAATATTTACTTAAAGAGAAACAAGAAACAATTCAAAAAATGGAATTAATTTAAATTATGAATTTGCCTCAATTAAAAACTGACCTTTTTGTATATTCTTTGTGAAATTGACAAAATGGAGGCTCTGCTGTCCACATCACATGCTCTTAAGTTGCATTTTTAAAGTTAAACACACATACAACATACACACATTTGGAATGAGGCCAAATTTAGACTCCAGAGGCATACTGTTTGGTACCTTAAATTACAATCAGATGTATTTTAGCACAGATCAAATTTTCAGTCTGAAGTTGGTGAGAAGTCTAATTATTTGACCAGGTTACTATTTATGTAGACCATTCTGTGGCTGTCTGTGGTTAATCCACAGCTGGCAGAGTGCTAACTCTGGGAGGTTTTTATTTCATGCTGAAACAGTTTGGGGAGAATTAGGAGGAGGGAGAGTTTTAAACTCTCCTCATTAAATGAAAGACTAAAGAGCAAATACATCCATATTACTATGGAGACAAGATGCTATATACACTGTTCATCTTAATTCTCCAAGTGACAAAAATAGCAAAGCAGCTTGAATGCTCATAGTTCGCAAGTGACATGGTATTTGATTAAAAAATAAAGATGAAAAGATTAAATGATATTACCTAATAATATATGATGTTACCTTTCTAAACAGTTGACTATTGGTACAGAATTAATGCATTAGAATTTTAAATAATGGAAAAGTTTAGTGTTATTTTGATTAGAGAACATATTTCTTATAATTTTATTAGCAATAAAGAGATAATTATAAAGTTAGAGATAATTATAAAGTTCTCTTTAAATACTTCAAGATTTTTAAGGGAAAGATACCCTTCAAAAATATACCCCAGTACACATGACTTCTGCCAGAAAGTTGATTTTTAATGTTCAAAATCTTATTTTCTTTTTAAACTTTTTGAGTTTGCAAGAGGGACGTAGTTAGTCTCTCAATTACAAGTGAGCATTTCAATAGCTCTTTTGTAACTTAAGGTTGCTGCTGCTGCTAAGTCGCTTCAGTCGTGTCCAACTCTGTGCAACCCCATAGACAGCAGCCCACCAGGTTCCCCTGTCCCTGGGATTCTCCAGGCAAGAACACTGGAGTGGATTGCCATTTCCTTCTCCAATGCGTGAAAGTGAAGTCACTCAGTCATGTTGGACTCCTAGCGACCCCATGGACTGCAGCCTACCAGGCTCCTCTGTCCATGGGATTTTCCCAGGCAAGAGTACTGGAGTAGGGTGCCATTGCCTTCTCCAAAACTCTTCTCTAATGAAATGGCACATATTAAGCATACAGTACTCAGATGATAAACTTTTCTCCTGATCAAATGCTGTAGTTTCCTGCTTTGCATTTTATAATTGCATTTTTAAGGTTTACATTGTAGAGGCTGGGCTTCCCTTGTGGCTCAGCTGGTAAAAATATCCACCCACAGTAAGGGAGACCTAGGTTCAATCCCTGGGTTGCGAAGATCTGCTATCGAAGGGAACATCTACCCACTCTGGTAGTTTGGCCTGGAGAATTCCAGGACTGTATAGTCCATGGGGTTGCAAAGACTCAGACACGACTGAGCGACTCTCACTTTCACTTTCACTTGTAGGGGCTTTTGTATTATGTATGTTGTTGGTGTTGTTAAGTTGCTCAGTCACGTCCAATTCTTTGTGACCCCTGTGGGATGCAGCATGCCAGGCTCCCCTGTTCTTCACTGTCTTGTGGAGTTTGCTTAATGTCCAATGAGTTAGTAATGCTGCCTAACCGTTTCATCCTCTGCCAATCCTTTCTCCTTTTACCTTCAATCTTTCCCAGCATCAGGGTCTTGTCCAGTGAATCAGCTCTTCACATCAGGTGGCCAAAGTATTCAAGCTTCAGCTTCAACATTAGTCCTTCCAATGAATGTTCAAGATTAATTACCTTTAGGATTGACTGATTTGATCTCCTTGCATTCTGTGGGACTCTCACGAGTCTTCTCTAGCACCACAATTTGAAAGCATCAGTTCTTTGGCTCTCAGCCTTGTCTACGGTCCAACTCTCAGATCTATTCATGACTACTGAAAAAACCATAGCTTGGACTATACAGACTTGTTGACAAAGTGATGTCTCTTGTTTTTAATATGCTGTCCAGGTTTGTCATAACTTTCCTTCCAAGGAGCGTCTTTTAATTTCAAGGCTGCAATTACCATCCACAGTGATTTTGGAGCCCATAACAAAAAAATCTGTTACTTGATATGAAGTGCTATCAGTTGAATATTGAGTTTTAAGCCAGCTTTTTCACTCTCCTCTTTCAACCTCATCAAGAGGCTCTTTAGTTCCTCTTCAGTTTCTGCCATCAGAGTGATATCATCTGCATATGTGAGGTTGTTGATATTTCTCCTCGCAGTCTTGATTCCAGCTTGTGATTCATCTGTATTTTGTATAGATTTCTTGTATTCTCACTGAGAATGATTCTATGGAGATAGCATTTCTAATTTCTCCTTTTTTCTTTTCCCAGGGTTTTTTCCTCACAGTTTCTCCAGAGTCAGTTTTAAAGTGGCTCACCATGCTTCTGCAAACAACAGAATTTTCACTTTGAATCTGTCTGCACCATTTATTAGTCAGTTCTACAAGGAATCATTGATGAAAGTTATGCCCTATGTTGACATACTTTTTGGAAACGAGGTGGTGAGTAATTTTTAAATAAAAGTACCTTGCTTTTGGTTTCTGTTTGTGTATGTGTTTAGAAATACATAAATAAAAACTTAAATAACTGCAGAAGTACACTTGAGAATTACACAGTAAAATGGCCTCAGTTCGGTCCACTATAGTTCATTATTTTCAATATTTCCTTTGAAATATACTAATTCCTTACATAATAAGCAATTAGTCTTTTTAAAAATTTGGTTGTTCAGGTTTATAATCACTCCTATGAGCTCCTGTAACATTTCTGTGAGCTTTTGCAAATGTATACTTGTTATATGACTTGTAAGCATAAGCAAGATAAAAAATATTTTCATCTTCTTAGTCAGTCAAGCCTTCCCTTAATCCTTAGCCCTTAACATAAGCTGTTTTCTGACTTGTAAAATAATGTTTTTGTTTGATATTTTCATGGATTAAGATAAGTGATATCTAGCTGAAATAAATGTTTTATGAAGTTAAGTATATTTTCAAGGTCTTGAGTCAGTTTAATAAATTATGACTATATGGTTGTATATTGTAATTTGTAGTCAAATGTGTTTATTTATAGTATCACTTTTGCTAATATTGTCTGTTATATTTGAAGGTGATAAAAGGAAGTTTCATTTAAATTTTACAGCTTTTATATCAAGATTATAATTTCTTTCATTCCAATTTAATGAAAACAGAATTTTTTTCTTATTTAATATTCATACCTTCTGTCTTACCTGTGGACTATAAAAATCCATAAACACTTGTAAAAATCCTTGAAACAGAAAAAAAGGGGAGACTTTTACTATATCTTCCTTTATGAATGTGTGAAGTTGTGTGAATTACCTCAGAAGTCCATTCTGATTTAGATTCTAACTTAGTTTGATTATATTCACCAATTTTATATCTAAATAAAATAACTATATTGTCTGCCTAGAATAACATAAAATTTGACCTGGAAGTAACTTGTGGGTTCCGTTCAGTTGCTCAGTCATGTCCGACTCTTTGCGACCCCATGAATCACAGTACGCCAGGCCTCTCCCTGTCCATAACCAACTCCCAGAGTTCACCCAGACTCACATCCATCGAGTCATTGATGCCATCCAGCCATCTCATCCTCGGTTGTCCCCTTCTCCTGCCCCCAATCCCTCCCAGCATCAAAGTCTTTTCCGATGAGTCAACTCTTCGCATGAGGTGACCAAAGTACTGGAATTTCAGCCTTAGCGTCATTCCTTCCAAAGAAATCCCAGGGTTGATCTCCTTCAGAATGGACCGGTTGGATCTCCTTGCAGTCCAAGGGACTCTCAAGAGTCTTCTCCAATACCACACTTCAAAAGCATCAATTCTTCAGCGCTCAGCCTTCTTCACAGTCCAACTCTCACATCCATATATGACCACAGGAAAACCATAGCCTTGACTAGACGGACCTTAGTCGGCAAAGTAATGTCTCTGCTTTTGAATATGCTATCTAAGTTATTGGTGTGGAAATAATATGGTGTGAATATCTTCTAAGGGCCCGTAACCAATTGAAGAACATGCTACTTTTGTAATGATGAACAAACTGACATAATGGCAAGAAATAGTGGTAAAAACCTTGGTCTCCTAGGTATCTGCTAGAGGTCTCATTTGACTGAAATCTGTGTTTTAGATTTTCCGTATTGTCAATGTTATTTTCTAGGTACAGGAAGCTCTTAAGAAAAGTGCTGTTCTAGACTCTTTAAATAACGGTAAAGAATTGGTCATTAGTATAGTAGTCTGAGAGTGCTTGGGAGAAATTGAAACTTGAATCCAGAGTCCTTTATAGTCAGAAACAGTAGAATGGCAATACTTAGACTTTAAGAAGATAAACTTTAAAAGTTTTAAAAAGATAAATGTCTTTCTAAAGAATGAGATTTGGAAAGTAAAGAAAACTTGAGAGGATTGAATACCAGCAAAAATTCAGTTATGACTTTAGAATCTCAAATGACCTTAATTAAAAGGAAAATGAAGAGGAGCCTTAACAAAAATAAAAAGCATTGTATAACACACAGAAAACTGTTTAATAGGAGCTCACATTGTAAACCATATGTAAAAATGATGGAAAGCATTTATAGAATGAAGGAGCAGTGCTGAAAATTTGGCTGAGACATCGGACAATAGAAAAGAATAGAGGCCTAAGAATGATTACTTTGCAGAAAATGCTGATAATATCAAAATGTTCGTTATTGTTTAAAAAACTTCAAAAATGCAATCAACAAAAAAGTAATTGGACTTCATTAAAATTAAAAACTTTTGTGCATCAACGGACACTATCAAGAAAGTGAAAGACAACCCATGGATGGAAGAAAATAAATACATCTGATAAGGGATTAATGTCCAGAATGTATATCTCAACAACTCAAATATATCTTGACACAGGAAACAATCCAATTTAAAAATGATCAAAGGACTTAAACATTTCTTCAGAGAAGACATACAGACTGGCAATAAGCACACATAAAAAGATGCTCACCATCATTAATCATTAGAGAAATGCATATAAAACCAAAATGAGATACTACTTCGCACCCTTTTGGATGGCTATTGTCAAAAAATGGAAAATAACAAGTATTGCCAAGAATGTTGAGAAATGGAAACCCTTGTGCATAGTTGCTGGGAATGTAAATGATGTAGCTGCTGTGAAAAGCAATTTGATGCTCCTCAGAAAGTTAAAGTGGGAATTATTACCATTGTTGTTGTTCAGTCACTCAGTTATATCCAGCTCTTTGCGACCTCATGGATTACAGCATGCCAGGCTTCCCTGTCCTTCACCATCTTCTGGAGTTCACTCAGACTCATGTCTATTGAGTCAGTGATGCCATCCAACCATCTCAACCTCTGTTGTCCTCTCCTGCCTTCAGTCTTTCCCAGCATCAGGGTCTTTTCCAATGACTTGGCTCTTCGCATCAGGTAGCCAAAGTATTGGAGCTTCAGCTTCAGCATCAGTCCTTCTAATGAATATTCAGGGTTGATTTCTTTTAGGATTGACTAGTTTTATCTCCTTGCTCTCCAGGAGACTCTCAAAAATCTTCTCCAGCATCACAGTTCAAAGGCATCAGTTCTTTGGTGCTCAGCCTTTTTATTGTCTATCACATCCATACATGACTACTGGAAAAACCATAGCTTTGACTAGATAGACCTTTGTAGGCAAAGTAAGCAAAGCACTGTCTCTGCTTTTAATATGCTGTCTAGGTTTGTCATTGCTTTTCTTCTGGCGAGCAAACGTCTTTTCATTTCATGACTGCAGTCACTATCCACAGTGATTTGGAGCACAAGAAAGTAGCCTGTCACTGTTTGCATTGTTTCCCTGTCTATTTTCCATGAAGTGATGGGACCAGATGCCATAGTCTTTGTTTTTACTATTACCATATGACCCAACAATTCCGCTTGTAGATATTAAAAAAAAAAAACAAACTTCAAAGCAGGGATTCAAATGCTTTTACACCAGTGTTTATCAGCATTGTTCACAGTAGCCACAAGTTGGAAGCAAAGCAGATGCTTTTCAATGGATGAACAGATAAATGTGATATATTAAATACAGTGGAATACTATTCAGTCTTTAAAAGGAATGGATTCTGGTAAAATACAGAATAAATAAATAAACAAAATCTTTTACCTGATACATGGTAAAATCTGAATGAACTTTGAAGACACTTAGGTTAAGTGAAATTAGCCCTGCCTATACAAGCAGACCCTATGGCAGAAACTGAAGAGGAACTACAAAGCCTCTTGATGAAAGTGAAAGAGGAGAGTGAAAAAGTTGGCTTAAAGCTCAACATTCAGAAAACGAAGATCATGGCATCCGGTCCCATCACTTCATGGGAAATAGATGGGGAAACAGTGGAAACAGTGTCAGACTCTATTTTTTGGGCTCCAAAATCACTGCAGATGGTGACTGCAGCCATGAAATTAGAAGACGCTTACTCCTCGGAAGAAAAGTTATGACCAACCTAGATCGTATATTCAAAAGCAGAGACATTACTTTGCCGATTAAGGTCTGTCTAGTCAAGGCTTTGGTTTTCCAGATGATCATGTGTGGATGTGAGAGTTGGACTGTGAAGAAGGCTGAGCACTGAAGAATTGATGCTTTTGAAGTGTGGTGTTGGAGAAGACTCTTGAGAGTCCCTTGGACTGCAAGGAGATCCAACCGGTCCATTCTGAAGATCAACCCTGGGATTTCTTTGGAAGGAATGATGCTAAAGCTGAAACTCCAATACTTTGGCCACCTCATGCGAAGAGTTGACTCATTGGAAAAGACTCTGATGCTGGGAGGGATTAGGGGCAGGAGAAGAAAGGGACGACCAAGGATGAGATGGCTGGATGGCATCACTGACTTGATGGACGTGAGTCTGAGTGAACTCCGGGAGTTGGTGATGGACAGGGAGGCGTGGTGTGCTGCGATTCATGGGGTCACAAAGATTCGGACACAGCTGAGCCACTGAACTGAACTGAACTGATACAAGCAGACACATACTGGATTTTCCTATAAGAATTCCTCTGAAATGAAGTATTTGAAATAGAAAAACTCATAAAGAAAGACAGCAAAACAGTGGTTACCAGGTACTGAGGGGTAAGAGGAATTAGGAGTTATTATTTAATGAGTACAAAGCTTCTGTTTGGGATGACAGAAAACTTCTGGAAATGGATAGTAGAGATGATAGCAGAACATTATGAATATAATGTCAGTTAATTTAACACTTAAAATTGTTTAAATGGTAAAATTTTACTACATTATGTACATTTTATCACAGTTTTAAAAATTGATTCTACAAATCAGTAAACTTTAAAATTTGACTAGAACTTAGTATAGCTTATTAGGGAAATTATTTTTCCTTACCTGGAAGAGGAAGTAATCAAATTACAAGCTACTACATGGCTCCAAAAGGGCTTCCTTGGTTGCTCAGTAGTAAATAATCTGCCTGTAGTGCAGGAGATGCAGGTTTGATTCCTGGGTTGGGAAGATTCCCTGGAGAAGGAAATGGCAACCCACTCCAGTATTCCTGCCTGGGAAATCCCTTGGACAGAGGAGCCTGGCAGGCTATAGTCGATGCGGTCACAAAGAGCCAAACA
Organism: Nanger dama; assembly: GCA_917880005.1. NCBI lineage: Eukaryota > Metazoa > Chordata > Mammalia > Artiodactyla > Bovidae > Nanger > Nanger dama. The sequence continues at coordinate 15,316,322 of CAKJTW010000028.1, read as the reverse complement.
CAACAACCAAACAACACAACAACAGAACTCCAAATCATGTCAGGATGACTTTAACTTTTCTGATATGATTGCTATTGATATGAATTCATTTCAGTAGCTATGTGGTACTGTTATGACAGTCCAATAAGCAGTGATGTATATAGTATATTTGAGATGATTTGTCATAATATGGATTATAGAATAATGAATATTGGATATAGTGCAATTTGATATATTTGATAATTATTGAGCCAGTCTCAAAAATTCTTCTGACACATTAATACTGATTTGCTTTGCTCAGGTAAAACTATAAGTGATTCAGATAAACTTGTGTTTGTGGATAATGCAGATACAGAGAATGCAAATAATGGAACATGTTAATAAATTATCAAATATATTGAATGTCAAAATGAGACTAATGATAATTTTAATAGATTAGAAATACCAGTTAAGTGATGTAATTTAATAAGGATAAATAAAAATGATATCATTATTTGATTACAAAAATATGGTATTATAAGGTTTATCTCTTTGATCTGATCTTTATTTATTTTCCTCAAATACTCTAGTAATAATAAACTATCTTCAGTTCTCTAGGGAAAAAAGGGTACATCTAACTTATAAATTGCAATGAAGTGTGAAATATATTTCTGAGGGTATGCATTCAGGATTGCTTTGTCTTTCCCCTACCTCTTTATCCCTCAGACCTCTACCCCAAATCTACTGTGTTTAATATAAATTCTCAAAATTCCAATATCTAGCCAAAACTAAATACACTTGGCTCTTATTTTCTACCTAGTGCCATTTTTTTTCTTTCATAGGATGTGTGCCCTTTGATTAACCCAGCTTACCACTTGGAGAGGGTTCCCAGTTCATTGCAGAGGAGAACCCACGTAGAATTTAACAGTCTCTTTCATTTGAGGAAATGGAGCTGCACGTTCGGGAAATCTAACAGCTAGCCAGCAAGTTTGCAATTCATAGTACCAGAAAGGAAAGAGCTACATAGACAGAGAACACAGGAGATTTGCAGAGTCCTACCCCCAAGTCTTTGAGCCTGAGTACTGATCAGCTATGAGGAAACTAATGAAGGCTGAGGAAAAAAAACCAACACTTGAGAAGATCCTAGGGCATAAACTTCCAGAGTGCACAGAGAGCCTGTAACTATCCTTATTTTACTAGCTAGAATAGAGACCCTTATCATAATTCATGGGCTTCAGATAGAGTACTTAGAACATCTCTGGGGCAAAATTAGTCTAGAATGTGTCTTCTTTTGTCCCTTATAACAATATTATCCCAACATGCATATGGTCTCCTGTATTGGTATGAAGTTTCCTTCTCTTCATATTCAGAATACTGAGAGCTTTTTTCTAGAATGGATTTGGATTTTGACATTGCCACTCCACCCCAATTTTAGAAAACCCAATCCAATAATACATAAAAAGGATACTTCATTGTGACTAGGAATATTCAGTTGATTTACTGATCAATATAATTCAACTTAGTAAAGATAAAAAGCATTACCATCTTAATAGATACATAAAAAGATATGTCACAATCCAACATCCATCCCTGATAAAAAGCCCTCATAGTACTTACAAGGGACCTTCTTCAACTCAATATGAAACATTCACAAAAAATATACAGCTAACATCATACTTAAATGATTAAAAACTGAGTACTTTTCTCTAATATCAGGGACAAAGCAAGAATGTTCGCTCTCTCAACTTCTGTTCAGCATTGTCATATATGTTTTAGCCAATGCTAATAACATATGAAAAATATCCAGATTAGAAAGAAAGAAAAAAATTATCTCTATTATTAAACATAATGTGTGTCTTTATAGAAATCCTATGAAATCTACAAAGAGATTTTAGAAATAAAGATGAGTTCAGCAAGGTTGTAGGATATAAGATAAACACACAAATAGCAGTTATATTTCTATATAGTAATAGCAAACAGTCAGAAATAGAAAATTTTAATCACTATTTTTATTACCAAAAGATATATAACATACTTTGGGATAAATTAAAAGATATGTAACACCTGTGTACCAGTTACTACAAAATATTCTTCAGAAAAATTAAAGAGCTAAGTAAGTGGAGAGAGAAGGCCTGCTTGTGGATTTTAAGAGTCAATTGTGAAGATGTCAGTTCTCAAATTGGTCTATGGATTCAACATAATTTAATTTAAAATCCCAATAGGTTTTTTTGTTTGTTTTGTAGTGTTAACAAGCTTATTCTAAAATTAATGTGGAAAAACGTTGGACTGAATAGTCACACAGGATTGAAACAAAGTCAGAGGACCTGTACTGCATGGTGTCAGGACTTAGAAAGCTGCAGTAGTCAACACAGTGTGGCACTTGCCTAATGACAGGCAGATTCCTAGCACTCCTTATTGAAGGGATTATCTTCTCTCCATTGTATATTCTTGCCTCCTTTGTCAAAGATAAGGTGCCCATAGGTGTGTGGGTTTATCTCTGGGCTTTCAGTCTTGTTCTTTTGGTCTATCTTTCTGTTTTTGCTCCAGTACCATACTGTCTTGACTGTAGCTTTGTAGTATAGTCTGAAGTTAGGAAGGTTGATTCCTCTAGCTCCATTCTTTCTCAAGCTTGCTTTGGCTCTTTGGGGTCTTTTGTGTTTCCTTATGAATTGTGAAATTTTTTGTTCTAATTCTGTGAAAAATGCCATTGGTAATTTAATAGGGATTGTATTGAATCTGTAGATTCCTTTCGGTAGTATTGTCATTTTCACAATATTGATTCTTCCAGTCGATATTGGAAGAACATGGATATCTCTCCATTTGTTTAGTCATCTTTGGTTTCTTTCATCAGTGTCTTACAGTTTTCTCTATACAGCTCTTTTGTCTCTTTAGATAAGTTTATTCCTAGGTATTTTATTCTTTTTTGTTGCAGTGGTAGATGGAATTGATTCCTTAATTTCTCCTTCTGATTTTTATTATTAGTCTATAGGAATGCAGTGATTTCTGTGTATTGATTTTGTATCCCACAACTTTTCTGACATTATCTTTAGGTTTTTCTATTTATAGTCATATTGTGTCATCTGCAAACAGACTTTTATTTTTCTTTCCCAATCTGGGTTCCTTTTATTTATTTTTCTTCTCTGATTGCCTTGGCTAGAACTTCCAAAACTATGCTGAATAATAGTGGCAAGAGTGGACACTGATCAGGATCAGTGTCTTGTTCCTGATCTTAGAGGAAATGCTTTTAGTGTTTCACCGTTGAGAATAATGTTTGTTGTGGGTTTATCATACATTGCCTTTTTATGTTGAGGTAAGTCCCCCTCTGCCCATTTTTGAAGAGTTTTTCATCATAAATAGGTGCTGAATTTTGCTGAAAGCTTTTTTGCATCTGTTAAGATAATCACATGGTTTTTATCTGGATAGCAATATGTGCAACAATTAAATTAGAACACTTCCTAACACTGTACACAAAATAAACTCAAAATGGATTAAAAGCTTATGTTTTAGACCAGAAACTATAAAACTGTTAGAGGAAAACACAGGCAGAACACTCTATGACATAAATCGCAGCAGGATCCTCTGTTACCCACCTCCTAGAATTATGGAAATAAAAACACAAGTGGGACCTAATTAAATTTAAAAGCTTTTACACAACAAATGAAGCTATAAACAAGGTGAAAAGACAACCCTCAGAATGGGAGTAAATAATAGCAAATGAAACAACTGAGAAAAGATCCCCCAGATATACAAGCAGCTCCTGCAACTCAATACCAGAAAACAGACAACTCAATCAAAAAGTAGGCAGAAGATTTAAACAGACATTTCTCCAAAGACACAGAGAAGGCTAATAAATACATGAAAAGATGCTCAACATATTATTATTAGAGAAATGCTAGTGAAAACTACAATTAGATACCACCTCACATCAGTCAGAATTTCCATTATTAAAAATCTATAGACAGTAAGTGCTAGAGAGGATGTGGAGAAAAGGGAACCCTCTTAAACTGTTGGTGGGAATGTATATTGATACAGCCTCTATGGAGGACAATATGGAGATTCCTTAAAAAACTGGGAATAAAACTACCATATGATCTAATAGTCCTGCTATGGGCATATGGACTTCCCTGGTGACTCAGACATAAAGTGTCTGTCTACTGTGCGGGAGACCAGGGTTCAATCCCTGGTTTGGAAAGATCCCCTGGAGAAGGAAATGGCAATCCACTCCAGTACTATTGCCTAGAAAACCTCATGGACAGAGGAGCCTGGTAGGGTACAGTCCATGGGGTCACAAAGAGTCGGACACGACTGAGTGACTTCACTTTCACTTTCACTATGGGCATATACCCTGAGAAAACCATAAATGGAAAAAAACACATGTATTTCCATGTTCATTGCAGCACTGTTTACAATAGCTAGGTCATGGAAGCAACCTAGATATCCATCAACAAATGAATGGATAAGGAAACTGTGGTGTGTGTGTGTGTGTGTGTGTGTGTGTGTGTGTAGGAATGTTACTCAGCCATAGAAAGGAATGCATTTGAGTCAGTTCTAATGAGGTGAATGAACCTAGAGCCTATCTACAGAGTAAAGTAAGTCAGAAAGAGAAAAACAAATATCATTTATTAATGCATATATCTGGAACACATAAGATGATACTGACAAACCTGTTTGCAGGGTAGCAGTGGAGCTGTAGATATAGAGAACAGACTTCTGGACACTAAAAGGGAAAGGAGTGGGTATTCAAATGGAGACAAAAGTATGAAAACGTACACACTACCATCTGTAATATAGTTAGCCAGTTGGAATTTGCTGTATGACTCTGGGGCTCAAACTGGTGCTCTGTGACAATCTAGAGAGGTGGGCTGGGTGGGAGGTGGGAGATAGATTCTACAGGGAGGTTCAGTTCAGTTCAGCTGCTCAGTCATGTCTGAGTCTTTGTGACCCCCATGGACTGCAGCACACCAGGCTTCCTGTCTATCACCAGCTCCTGGAGCTTGCTCAAACTCATGTCCATTGAGTTGGTGATGCCATCCAACCACCTCATCCTCTGTCGCCCACTTCTCCTCCTGCCTTCAGTCTTCCCAGCATCAGGGTCTTTTCCTGTAAGTCAGTTCTTCCCATCAGGTGGCCAAAGTATTGGAGTTTCAGCTTTAGCATCAGTCCTTCCAATGAATATTCAGGACTGATTTCCTTTAGGATGGACTGGTTTGATCTCCTTGCAGTCCAAGGGACTCTCAAGCATCTTCTCCAACACCAGAGTTCAGAAGCATCAGTCCTTTAGCACTCAGCTTTCTTTTTAGTCCAACTCTCACATTCATACATGACTAGTGGAAAAACTATAGCTCTGACTAGATGGACCTTTATTGGCAAAGTAATTTCTCTGCTTTTTAATACACTATCTAGGTTGATCACAGCTTTTCTCCCAAGGAGCAAGCATCTTTTAATTTCAGTCCTCATCTGCAGTGATTTTGGAACCCAAGAAAATAAAGTCTGTCACTGTTTCCATTGTTTCCCCATCTATTTGCCACGAAGTGATGGAACTGGATGCCATGATCTTAGTTTTTTGAATATTGAGTTTTAAGTTATTTTTTCACTCTCCTCTTTTACTTTCATCAAGACGGAAGGAACATATGTATATCTATAGCTGATTCATATTGATGTATGACAGAAAGCTAAGCAATATTGTAAAGCAATTATCCTTCAATTAAAAATAATCTAAAAGAAACTATCAAAATAAATACTCCTTGATAAAAATGCTAAAATAGAATAAAGATAGGCAAATAGATCCATTAGACCAACAACTGATTTTTTTCAAAATTTCAGAGGCCATTCTGTAGAAAACAGTCTTTTTAACAAATTATACTATACCACTTGAATATCCATATCCAAAAAGTAAACTTCAATCCATACAAAATACAACTGAATATAGCATACAGTAGCTATTCAAGTGTTCAAAATTAAAGTTTGACCATGCCAAATACTTTCATGAGCTAGTTGAACTGTCAGATATGGCTGATGAAAATGTAAAGCGATACCATGTATGGATGTGAGAGTTGGACTATGAAGAAGGCTGAGCACCAAAGATTTGATGCTTTTGAACTGTAGTGTTGGAGAAGACTCTTGAGAGTCCCTTGGAATGCAAGGCGATCCAACCAGTCCATTCTGAAGGAGATGATCCCTGGGATTTCTTTGGAAGGAATGATGCTAAAGCTGAAACTCCAGTACTTTGGCCACGTCATGAGAAGAGTTGACTCATTGGAAAGACTCTGATCCTGGGAGGGATTGGGGGCAGGAGGAGAAGGGGACGACCGAGGATGAGATGGCTGGATGGCATCACTGACTCGATGGACGCCGAGTCTGAATGAACTCCAGGAGTTGGTGATGGACAAGGAGGCCTGGTGTGCTGCGATTCCTGGGGTCACAAAGAGTCGGACACAGCTGAGCCACTGAACTGAACTGAACTTAACCACTACTTTGAAAAATGGTTCCTTACAAAGTTAGATATATACCCACCATTTGACCTAGCTGTGTTATTCCTTGGTATTCTCCTAGAAGTGAAAGTATATGTGCATATAGACACATACACAAATGCTTATAGGAATTTTTATTATATTCAGTCTGGAAGCAATTTAGTGTTCATTAACTGGTGACTAGATAAATTGTGATATATCTATGCAGTAGAATACTATTCTATAAAAGGAATGTATACATATACCAACACAGATGAATATACATACACCAACACAATCTGATTGTTTATGCTGAGTAAAAGATGAGCTGCCAGACAAAAGTACATTCTGTATGATTCCATTTAAATTCTAGAAAATTCAAAATTTGTAGATTCATGGTTGCTTAGGAAGGAGTTACGCTGTAAGGCAGTGATCACAAATGGACGGGATGAATTTACTCCTTATCTTGATTGTGGTTGTGGTTTCAGGACTTCATTCTTGTTTCAAAACATTAGATACTTTAATTTGTTTAGATAATCATATTTGAATTATATCTTATAAAGCTGTTTTGAAAATAATATGTACTCTGTGATTCTGTTTACATAAGTTTAAAAATAGAGAAAATTAACCTTGAGTTGTTCAAATAAAAAGCTCTAAAGAATCAATGTTAAAATGAAGACATAAAATAGGTGAAGGAAGAAGTATCTCCCCTAAAATATGAATTGCCAATTTTTTGTTTGGTTCACCGTGTACCAAATTTCTGTTATTGCTATGAAAGATTCCTGTATTTCAAGGGCAGTATCAAGTCAGAGGAGGAGTATTTTGATAGTCCTAACTTTTAATTTGGACAGATTATTTTAAATTATCATACTTTATCATTAAATAATACTTTAAAATTACATTGGGCATCCATAATAATCATCATTTAATTTGTACATCAGTACTTTGGCTGGTTTTCTAATGCACATGAAGCTTTGGCTTGATTCATAGTAAGTACCGTTGACCTCTGAAAAACACAAGGGTTAGGGGTGCCAACTGTAAAGTCAATAAAAATTTTGCTTATAATTTATGGTTGGCTCCCCCCCACCCTAATGGTTCTACTGTACCTAGGGTTCCAAGCAAAGGCATATCGAGTAGTGGTCCAGTATTTACTATTGAAAAGAATCTGCCCCTGAGTGGAACCCTGCACAGTTCAAGCAGTTTTGTTCAAGGGTCAACTGTACTGAGGTTTTGTTATGTACTGTTGAAGGTGTCCTTTGGAGTACTGCTCTTCTGCCTCTCAAGTTTCAGTTAACTAACTTTCTTGAAAAATATGTACTCTCCATTCCACTGTTAAAACATCATAAGTAGTGCCAGGTGAATAAGGAAAAAATGTTAAGCTATTAGACTATTTTCTGATCAACCAGGTTTTTTTTCCTACAAATTTTTTTTTCTGATCAAGAGTCAGTTTGTTCCTAAGAATAATTTTATTTTTATACATTTATAAAATATAGATCGGTTCAGTTCAGTCTCTCATTTGTGTCTGACTCTTTGTGACCTCATGAATTGCAGCACGCCAGGCCTCCCTGTCCATCACCAACTCCTGGAATCTACCAAACTCATGTCCATTGAGTTGGTGATCTCATCCAGCATCCTCTGTTGTCCCCTTCCCCTCCTGCCCCTAATCCCTCCCAGCATCAGGGTCTTTTCCAATGAGTCAACTCTTCGCATGAGGTGGCCAAAATATTGGAGTTTCAGCTTCAACATCAGTTCTTCCAATGAACACCCAGGACTGATCTCCTTTAGGATGGACTGGTTGGGTCTCTTTGCAGTCCAAGGGACTCTCAAGAGTCTTCTCCAACACCACACTTCAAAAGCATCAGTTCTTCGGCCCTCATCTTTCTTTATAGTCCAACTCTCACATCAGTACGTGACTACTGGAAAAACCATAGCCTTGACTAGATGGACCTTAACGCAAAGTAATGTCTCTGCTTTTTAATATGCTGTCTAGGTTGGTCATAACTTTCTTTCCAAGGAGTAAGTGTCTTTTAATTTCATGGCTGCAATCACCATCTGCAGTGATTTTGGAGCCCCCAAAATAAAGTCAGCTACTGTGCTTCCTCCAGCCCAGCATTTTTCATGATGTACTCTGCATATAATTGAGCCCATCTTTGAATGAAATGTTCCCTTGGTATCTCTCATTTCCCTTGGTATCTCTCATTTTCTTAAAGAGATCTCTGCTGCTGCTGCTGCTAAGATCTCTAGTCTTTCCCCATTCTATTATTTTCCTCAATTTCTTTGCATTGATCGCTGAGGAAAGCTTTCTTATCTCTCCTTGTTATTTCTTTGGAACTCTGCATTCAAATGGTATATCTTTCCTTTTCTTCTTTGTTTTTCCCTTCTCTTCTTTTCACAGCTATTTGTAAGGCCTCCCCAGACAGCCATGTTGCTTTTTTGCATTTCTTTTTCTTGGGGATGGTGTTGATTCCTGTCTCCTATACAGTGTCACGAACCTCCATCCATAGTTCATCAGGCACTCTGTCTATCAGATCTAGTCCCTTAAATCTATTTCTCACTTCCACTGTATAGTCATAAGGGATTTGATTTAGGTCATACTGGAATGGTCTAGTGTTTTTCCCCACTTTCTTCAATTTAAGTCTGAATTTGGCAATAAGGAGTTCATGATTTGAATGTGAATTAGTTTAATGAATTAAGTTCAGGTACAAAACTCAATAAAGACAAATTGCTTAAAAAATTGTTCTTGAGAACTTCCCTGGTGGTCCAATAGTTAATCCACCTGCCAATGTTTGATTGCTGGTCCAGGAAGATTCCATAAGCCATGGGACAACTAAGCCCATGTACCACAACTACTGAGCTCTCAGTTGGTACAACTACTGAAGCTTATATACCTCTAGCCTTTGCTCTGAAACATGAGGAGCCCATACCAGATCTAGAGAAATCCTGCATACAGGAACAGAGCCTGTGGTGCCAAAACTAAATTAATAATTTTTAAAAAACTTCTTGAATTAGGTGTGAGCATGCAAAGTTTGAAAGAGTAAAGGACGAAGAATCCATAAATATCTGCATTCAGGGATGTTTCATTGAAGTGTTCAAGTTTTGATTCTGCTTTAAAGAAACTGAAAGTGGAATTCATGAACTAAGAATTGTGGATATGATTCTGTAAGGTAGACTCTGGAGTATCAGTCAGCATATATACACTGAAATCCTTGACCCTGCTTTAAATATTAACAAATGATGTATCTTTATATATTAAGAAAATATTTACAGATTTTTTCAATTAAAAATTTTAAATTTAATCAATTTGCTGATTAGCCAACCACTGTTCTTTCCTCTCCTGATAGGTAAAGTGAGGGATTTATATAGACATACTGGATGATCTTCTAAATTTTTTCTTATAACCTAAGAATTTTTTTTTCAAAAACCATGGATTCATTTTCTAATGAATCTAACATTCTGATATTCAGTAACACTGACCAGTTTTGCTATATATCAGCAAGTCCTTGTTCTGAAATCTAGAATATTACAGTCCCAAACATTAACTTTTCGATAATCTTTTTCATTGTTAATCGGCTTATACTGACTTCCCCCTTCTTTACCCTACTATGCTTTTGATATGCCCTGGGAAAAGAAAGGGATTTCGTGGTTGAGCCCATTCTGAACATGCTACCGGCTCCATAAGTATGATAAAAGAAGTATAAACTGTGTGACTTTTTTTCTTTTTAGGAAAAGCATAACAAATTTACTGTTCTTGAGTGTGTAACTCATTGATTTTAGTACACTGACAGTGGTGTGCAATCATCCTCACTATCCAGTCACAGAACCTTTCATCTTTCCAATACAGGCTTTGTACTCATTAAACAATACTGCGGCGGCTAGCCTTAAGGCGTGTCTAACTCTGTCCGCCCCCCCCCCCGCCGCCCTCCCAGGCTCCTCTGTCTCTGAGACTCTCCAGGCAAGAACACTGGAGTGGGCTGCCATTTCCCTCTCCAGTCCATGAAAGTGAAACGCAGAAGTGAAGTCGCTCAGTCGTGCCTGACTCTCTGTCCATGGGATTTTCCAGGCAAGAGTACTAGAGTGGGGTGCCATATTCCTCTTTTCTGCCAGTGCTGGGTTATCACATTTCTACTGTCTTTCTCTATGAATTTGACTACTCTAGGTACCTGAAAAAGTGGGATCATACCATAGTTGTCTGTCCAGCTTATTTCATTTAACATAATATTTTCAAAGTTCGTCAGTGTTGTATCAGTTTCCCCTTTGTCTATTTATTCATCTGTTGATGGATATTCAGTTTGTTTTTACCTTTTGACTTTTGCTAATAATACTGATGTGAATGCTGGTGTACAAGTATCTTGTTCAAGTCCCTGCTTTCAGGTTTTTCTTTGGATATGTAGAAGTGGAATTTCTAGGTCCTATGCTAATAATTCTCCTTTTAAGTTTTTGAGGAACCACCAAATTGTTTTTCCCAGCAGGTACACTGTTTTACATACCCACCAGCAATGCGCAAAGGTTATTGTTTCTCTACAACCTTGCTAGCACTTGTTATTTTCCTTTTTTTTTTGCAGTAGCATCCTAATGGTGTAATGTAGCATCTCATTGTAATTTTGATTTGTGTGATTTACTTTTAGAAATTCATAGCGATAAATTTCTATGGTACCTTAATTAAAAATATTGATAATCTGTTAAATTGCATTTTGTACTTTTAAACTGCACACCTAAATTTATTGGTTGTTCTTGTTAAGATAGTTTTAAAATATAAATTATTTAAATGTTTGTGTTTTAATTTGTTTCTGACATCTTCAAAGTTTAAAGCATTTCCCTTCAGCCACAACCTGTTTACCTAGAGTCACATGTAATCAGCTTAATGAAGGACATTCTGCATGCAGGTAATTATATTCATTGATGCCTGCTAATGCAGTCTGCTTTGTAGTCATTATCTAGCAGTACATGACTAAAGAACTTGATTTTTCTTCTTGTTTTCATTTTTATTAAATTAAGCGTGTTTTTTTTTAATAGTGTCATCTTGCAAAGTGTTCTTAAGAATAATACCTTTCAAGTCTCTGTACTCACTGGATAATTAACCTGCCAGGATTAAGTACCCTCAACTTTGCTTCAGGATACTTAACTCTCAAATAAGGTCAATTATCTCATGATAATAACTGCTTTGTCAAGAGTTACCACTTAATTCCACAGTGAAACGTCACATTACCGGTACAGTGTGCTTTAAGATAGAGTTTAAATAATGAAATACAGGTAGAAAATTGGGCAGAAGAATTCAGTTTAATTATTTCATAGATATTATGAATGCTACATTTTAGATAAAACTCCTCCTCATAGACCTAGTGTTTTGAATCTTACAGATGACTTCTATTTATAAAGATTGTGTGTTGCTCTGTTTTATCCATCCTTTTGCTGGCAATATTCCCACACTGTACATTTTCTTGCAGGGAAATCCATTTTAAACCTATTGATCCTACAGAGGATTCAGTATATTAAAAATCTCTAGTGCAGACCAGGAAAATTGTAATGACTCTCTTTTGTAAGTGATGGATTTAACTTTAAAAATATTTTATTAATCAATGAATTATAAAACAATAAACACAGCTTTACACTTTTTTGTTGTTTTTTTGTTGTTGTTGTTGTGGCTTACCAGCTGTTAAATCATATGATGTCAGTGATGTGCAGCCAAAAACAAGAATGCTTCTTGAGGCATCAGGACACTGAAAGAAATGTAAAACTGGCTTTCGTTATTTGAATCCATGTTTTCTAAGCTTGAATAATGGCTATAGCACCATATAAGTAAATCCTGATCATTTTTGTACTAAACTAGGTGGAATAGGCTAACTTTCTTTTTTTTATATTTGGCTGGGAAAGGAAGGGGATTTTTATTGACATTTATTGTTTACACTGTTAAATTCTTCTTAATCTTTCTAATGAGCTTTCCTGGTGGCTCACTGGTTTTAAAAAAATCCACCTACCAATGTAGGAGACACAGGTTTGATCCCTGGGTCAGGAAGATCCCCTCGAGAAGGAAGTGGCTACCCACTCCAGTAATCTTGCCTGGGAAATCCCATGGACAAGAGGAGCCTCGCAGGCATAGTCCATGAGGTCACAATGGGTCAGACATGACTTAGCGACTAAACAACAACAATCTTTCTAATAGCCATTGATTCTTTTTATTTTTTTAATTCTTTTTAAAATTACATTATAAACATTAAGAATTGTAAAAGGAATAGTTTTAATTGTAAATAATTTTTGGTAAACTCTGTCTTATCTGAAGTATTCTGTCAGTGTCTATGCAAAGATGTCATTTGCTATTTCAGTATGAAAATCTGTGTAAATCTTTAAATCATGTGCACCAAATATAATAAGTGCTTTACATGCATACATCTTCATCCACGTAGTCTCTGTTTGGTTAGAAGACTTTCTTTATAAAAGTATTATTTTTAATTCGGGGTAAATTTTCCTTTCTCTCTCAAGTCTATGGACATTTTATCCTCAAAGAATTCCTTTTGAGTTCTTGTATCTTTTATAAAATCTAATTCTTTAAGATAACATGATTTCCAAACACTTTCAGAGAGCCAGGGTGTCACCAGATCCATATTCTGACAATGTAAGAGATGATCTTTTCTTTCCTCATATTAAGGTATTTCCAACATGAATGTGGGAAATAAGGCTGTATCTAAAATGGTAATCCTACCCTTTTAAGTATACAAAAGTGCCTAGTTTCTTCCACCGAAAGATGGAAGTCACCTTCCTCTGACTGTTCGTATAGGTTTTTCCATTCCTGTCTCTTTTCTATCAGTATAAACAGAGAAAGTGAGAGGAGCCTACAATACAGACAAAATCTAAGGTTATTATAAAGTCAATCCAGGAAAGTAGGAAATGATGTTTCAGAGAAGATATATAACCCCTTCATAAAAATTAAAACATATGGAGACCTCTCAGCGCGGGTGAGCCCTCTTCCCTGAGGCAGTTGGTGCTTACCCTGTAACACAAAAGGAGAACTTGCTGGCTGAGCTCAGCCTTGCTACTGGTGGCCAACATGTCCTTGAAGATCCAGGCGAGTAACATAACCAACAAGAGTGACCCCAAATCCGTCAACCCTTGGGTTTTCATTGGAAACCTCAACACAGCTGTGGTGAAGAAGTCAGATGTGGAGACCATCTTCTCCAAGTATGGCCGTGTGGCCGGCTGTTCTGTGCATAAGGGCTATGCCTTTGTACAATATGCCAATGAGCGCCATGCCCGGGCAGCTGTGATGGGAGAGAATGGGCGAGTGCTGGCCGGCCAGACCCTGGACATAAACATGGCTGGAGAGCTGAAGCCCAACAGACCCAAGGGGCTAAAGAGAGCAGCATCTGCCATATACAGTGGCTACAGCTTTGACTATGATTATTACTGGGACGACTTCTACGACAGGCTCTTCGACTATCGGGGCCACCTGTCACCAGTGCCAGTGCCCAGAGCAGTCCCTGTGAAGCGACCCCAGGTCACTGTCCTCTTGGTCCGATGTGTCAAAACCACCATACCTGTTAAGCTCTTTGCTCGCTCCACAGTCGATCACCACCAGCACAGCCAAGATCAAGTTAAAGAGCAGTGAGCTGCAGACCATCAAGACAGAGCTGACCCAGATCAAGTCCAACATTGATGCCCTGCTGGGACGCTTGGAGCAGATTGCCGAGGAGCAAAAGGCCAATCCAGATGGCAAAAAAAAGGGCGAGAATAGAAGTGGCGGTGGTGGCGGCGGTGGTGGCGGCGGCGCAGCAGCGGTCCTGGTAGCAGCAGCCGGCTACCGGCCCCCCGGAAGACACAGCCTCTGAGGCGGGTACGCCCCAGGGAGAAGCACAGGCTCGAGATGATGACGATGAGGAGGGGCTGCTAACACACAGCGAGGAAGAGCTGGAGCACAGCCAGGACACAGATGCGGAGGATGGGGCCTTGCAGTAAGCAGTCTGACAGGAGCGATGGCCACCAGCAGGAGAAAGGCGTGCACTGTACCAGGCCTCAAGCTGGGCACTCACCCCTGGATAGCACCCCCCAGCGGGTCCCAGAGGAGAGCTGTCAGCAGGCACCACCTCCCTCACGTGTATCAGCCAGTGACGCATTCTCTGCAGGTGGAGTTATCAGCATCCCTTCCTCACGTACCCTCCCTGTTGGTACTGCCCAGGCCAGAGGGCAGAGCACAGTCTCCCTACACTCTGCCTCCCTCCCCAGGACATTCCCAGGCTTGGGTTTTTTCTGTAGGTTTGGAGCGGGGTAGGGCCCACAGGGAGGGGATCTTGACAATAAAGAGACTGGATTCCAACTTGCTCTGAAAAAAAAATAAAATAAAACATATGGTGTTCTTAAAAGTTCCTGATTTATTTTCTGTTAAGGATAATGAAATTTCAATTAAGATGATGCTATGGCATTGTAATGCTGCTTAACTCTTAGATGTAACTTTCTCCTCAGGGTCTTTCTAATATATTTTACTCACTTGGAAAAAAATGAGATTTACTATAGCACAAGGGAGTCTTCTAATGTCAGTGGCATGTTGTAAAGATGGGCTGTGGGAAGGATTTGGAAAGAGCCAAAAGCTATTTAACTGTAAGCTCTGTGCATCTTTTCCTTCCTTTCCTCCTTTCCTCTTTTTTTCTTCTGATCCTGATCCCCATCAACATACGTGCTCCCTTAATTTCCCTCTCATCACCAAACTACATTGCCTATGTAAGGATGAAAGGTCTTTTAATCATTCCTAAACTCAGTTTGTTTAAAAAAAAAAAAAAATCCTGTGATTTGAAATGGTTTGAATTGCTATGGAGATGATCACATTTTATGCAGTAATGCTTTTCTGTGTTATTCAGAATTTCAGTTACTTTTTATTTGAATGTTTTAGTTCAGTTCAGTCACTCAGTCGTGTCCAACTCTTTGCAACCCCATGAATCGCAGCACGCCAGGCCTCCCTGTAAATCACCAACTCCCGGAGTTCACCCAAACTCATGTCCATCAAGTCGGTGATGCCTTCCAGCCATCTCATCCTCTGTTGTCCCCTTCATAAAAATTCCTCCTGCCCCCAATCCCTCCCAGCATCAGAGTCTTTTCCAGTGAGTCAACTCTTCGCATGAGGTGGCCAAAGTATTGGAGTTTCAGCCTCAGCATCAATCCTTCCAGTGAACACCCAGGACTAGTCTCCTTTAGGATGGACTGGTTGGATCTCCTTGCAGTCAAGGAACTCTCAAGAGTCTTCTCCAACACCACACTTCAAAAGCATCAATTCTTTGGCGCTCAGCTTTCTTCACAGTCCAACTCTCACATCCATACATGACCACTGGGAAAACCATAGCCTTGACTAGACGGACTTTTGTTGGCAAAGTAATGTCTCTGCTTTTGAATATGCTATCTAGGTTGGTTGTAACTTTCCTTCCCAGGAGTAAGCATCTTTTAATTTCATGGCTGCAGTCACCATCTACAGTGATTTTGGAGCCCCCAAAATAAAGTCTGATACTGTTTCCACTGTTTCCCCATCTATTTCCCATGAAGTGATGGGACCAGATGCTATGATCTTCATTTTCTGAATGTTGAGCTTTAAGCCAACTTTTTCACTTTCCTCTTTCACTTTCATCAAGAGGCTTTTAGTTCCTCTTCACTTCCTGCCATAAGGGTGGTGTCATCTGCATATCTGAGGTTATTGATATTTCTCGCAGCAGTCTTGATTCCAGCTTGTGCTTCTTCCAGTCCAGCGTTTCTCATGATGTATTCTGCATATAAATTAAGCAGGGTGACAGTATTCAGCCTTGACCTACTCCTTTTCCTATTTGGAACCAGTCTGTTGTTCCATGTCCAGTTCTAACTATTGCTTCCTGACCTGCATATAAGTTTCTCAAGAGGCAGGTCAGGTGATCTGGTATTCCCATCTCTTGAAGAAATTTTCCACAGTTTGTTGTGATCCATACAGTCAAAGGCTTTGGTATAGTCAGTAAAGCAGAAATAGATGTTTTTCTGGAACTCTCTTGCTTTTTCCATGATCCAGCGGATGTTCGCAATTTTATCTCTGATTCCTTTGCCTTTTCTAAAGCCAGCTTGAACATCTGGAAATTCACAGTTCACGTATTGCTGAAGCCTGGCTTGGAAGAAAGGCAGTGCCAGAGAATGTTTTAGTCACTGTTCTATAAATGTGTCGCTATTATAGTGTTATTTGTCTGGTATGCCATGATATAAAGGCAATGACTTAATATTTAAGCGTTAGCTTAATGAATTTTAATATTATTAGTAAAATTATAATGAAACTGACTTACAAATAAAAGCTAAGTTTATATGACATATAAAGGAGCATACAACTATATTTAGAAATTTTTCAGTGTCTGTTTTTTGACTCAGCTTGAATTTTTTCTGTAGCTTTCTTGTTTGACATTAGGAGGATAATTGGGGAATTTTTAATAGGTTTTATAGTATGTTATCAACAGTAATTTCCTAGCTTTGATGTTTCTAAAACGGTTATGTTAAATGTCCGTATTTGGAATATTTTTCACTCACAACAGCTGTATACATGAATGTTGTTTCTAATGGAGTTATTTTAATGTTTGGTTATTGACTATTTTTAAGGCACTGCTATCAAATAGAATTCATTAGAAGGGTCAGAGTCTAGCCTTATTTCAAAAAGTTGGTTGCTATGAGAATTAAACTGAATTAAGACTATAATTGACTCAGCACCTATCAGCCTATCATTTGAGCACAATAAAAATAATCCAGTAAACTAAAAATGATCATTTCTTAAGATATGGACTTTAAAGACTTACATCTCATTTTTGCTTGTCTAAAATCATTCAATGAATATGAATGAATCCTCATTCTATATTAATAGTTTTATCTTTATTTTCTTTTCTCCTGCAAATCTCTCTTTCTCCTGAACTTCCTAACTACTCAGGTTTTCCGGACTGCACCATTTAATTTTTGCCTTCATGTTTTTCTCTTTCAGTCCTTCTGTCTTTATCCTTAATGTCTCTAATTATTTCTGGCAAACTTCTAATTATCCATTAAAACTTGTGTTACTTCCCTCACCTCCTCTCCTTATCCTCCATCCCCATTCACTTAGTCATTTTTTAAATTTGATTTAGTGATATTTTGTGTGTAATTATAACACATTTTTCTTAACACTTGCATAGTTTCATAATTATGTTTATGTGTTTTCTTTTACACTAATATATTCATTCACAGTAGACTTCTGTTCATTATTATAGTCCTATGCCTAACAAATAATATGTTTACTAAACATTTAATAAATGAATGGTTGAGGTTTCCCCCCCCGCCCCCATTGCTGAGAGTTTGAATCTTTGCAAATTGTATAGAATGGTTGTCTTTTTAAATACGATTTTCCTGCTTAGTCACTGCTGTTTTTTTGTTTTGTTTTGTTTTAATCATTACTTTTGATCTTAGGAAGACTTAGGATTTAAGAATTGGTCATAAATATGAATCCACTAAACTTTTAGCTATTTTAGGCTATATTTGACACATTTAAAATAGTTTTAGGTGATTAAATATTGTCCTTCAATTTGACCACTTTTTATTAAGAGAATATTCTGTATCAGGCACTGTGTTCTAATGTCTGTATTCTAAAATCCTTTTAGAATGTCAACAGTGCTATTACACAGTCACTTGCTTATCATCATCCCTTTTCTCTCAACTTGTTGAAATAAGAATCTGCAGTATGTTTTCACAATATGAAATTCAGGTCTGGTTTAGGGGTCCCAGTTCATATGAATAGTTTTAAGAGCCTCAATTTTGTGGTAACCCTGTACTAACTTCACAAGCCCAGGAGACTATAGTACCCACCAGAAGTATTTTGTCAGCCCTCTTGTTTCAGTTCATAGTGTAGAAAAGGGCGACAAGGGAACTGAAACTTCAGCCAAATTTTGCTCCCTAAGAAACAAGATTTAAACTATCATCTTTTTGTACACTCAGGAAATGATTGGCTCCTCCAATTTTTAATTCTTTTTCTTTGGAAGAGTGTCCTAATGTTTTTTCAAAAATATGATGCTCATAGGAGTGATGTTAGGTATTTTTAAGCCAAATTGATATGGTATCCCCCATGACTGTTGTTATAAATGTTATTGTTTCTTTTGAACTATAATGAAAAATGCCTTTTAAGAAGCAGTGTGTGTTTTCAGTAATTGACCTGAATGAAACTAAATATTAAGTGTGGAGACATTTGTTAATAGAGTGGATATTAGTACTAATTTATTCATATTAGTACTAATTAGTCATATTAAGGTAGAATATTTAATTTGACAAGTAAAGTTCTTTTATTACAACATCAAGCCAACTAGGGTTGATAATTTGTACAAAATTAATTTTTTATAACATAGGGAAACGTAAGTTTTCTTTCTCTCAGCATGGTATTAGTTTAAAAATGACCTCTTCAGTATCTGCTTCTTTCAAAGGGGCAATTCTGGCTTGGAGGTAAATTCATTTTACTCCTTCCTAATCAAATTTCACATTCGTTATGTAAAGTCAGAGTCTACATTTCTTGATATATTGAACCCCAAAATGCACTACAAGGAATACCAGAAAATAAATCAGTAGAACTTTTGTTTGTTGCTCAGGAAAATGTAGACCAGCTGTAAAATAGGTGAAAAGATACAAACCTACGAAGCAATGTTGTCAGGACTGAATGGTACTTAGCACTAGTTTTCAAATAACAAATGAAAGAAGTGGAAACTTTAGGAGAGGGGAAGATTTAGAAACGGCCTTTTAAATTGTGATTTTAATATATTAATTTCCGTATGGCAAGAGCATAGGAAGAGATAGTGACACAGAAGTAGGGAACTGTGAACGTGAAATTTGCTCAGTTGAGTCCAACTCTTTGCGACCCCATGGTCTATACAGTCCATGGAATTCTCCAGGCCAAGAATACAGGAGTGGGTAGCCTTCCCCTTCTTCAGGAGTTCTTCCCAACCCAGGGATCGAACCAAGGTCTCCCACATTGCAGACGGTTTCTTTACCAGCTGAGCCACAAGGGAAGCCCTAGGGAACTGTAGAGGATCCCGATTCACCCCACACCAAGGAGGAAATAGGTTGTGGGTGAATTGGGAGATTAGGGATGACATATACACACTGTTGATATTATGTATAAAGTAGATAACTAACGAGGACCTACTGTATAGCTGCTCTTTGGTGACCCAAATGGGAAGGAAATCCAAAAAGAGGGAATATATGTATAAGTATAGCTGATCCATTTTGCTGTACTTGTAGAACTTAACCAAATTTTAAAGTAACTATTAGTCCAAATAAAAAAATTTTTAAAGAGGCCTTTCCTAGAAATATTTTTATCTCTATTTGTCTAGCCATTCTCAGATTTGTACTGAGTTCTGTATTTTCTTTTTCTTTATTATAAACAATCAGAACATTACTCCCACAGTGTCATTGATTTAGTTGTCATAGTCCCTTTATCTCTTTGTATAATAGGTAACAAGTCCAGGGAACATTTCTAAAAAGATTGCTCATGCCTAGATTGGTTTTACAGTAGAGCTTTTAAATTTTAAGAAAAGCTGTGTCGTTAGAAAATAAAACATCTTGGATAGTAGAGAGAAGAGTAGAAATAGAAGTGAAAAAAGTGAAAGTAAAGTCGCTCAGTCCTGTCTGACTCTTTGTGACCCCACGGACTGTAGCCTATCAGGCTCCTCCATCCATGGGATTTTCCAGGCAAGAGCGCTGGAGTGGATTGCCATTTCCTTCTCCAGGGGATCTTCCCGACCCAGGAATTGAACCCAGGTCTCCCGCATTGCAGGCAGACACTTTACCATCTGAGCCACCAAGGAAGTCCCTAGAATTGAGAATGTGTTCAGTCTTCTAATTTATTTTGTAATGATCTTTTTAAATGTTAAAAATAAATTTTTATCCTGAAAGTCTGTAAATAAGACAAATTAACAAGTCATGGACTATATATTTTATCAGATGACCTTTAAGTGATTTTTAATACTTTTCCAACTATAATAATAATGTATGCTCATATAGAAAATAAAATATAGAAATAGTCAAAGATAAAATTAACTTTCATTTCAGTATTACTTATTCTAAAAAAATTTTGTGTGTTTCCTCACAGTGTTTTTTTTTAATGTTTTTTTCAGTGTTTTTTTAGCTTAAGTTTTTTTTT
Organism: Nanger dama; assembly: GCA_917880005.1. Taxonomy (NCBI): domain Eukaryota; kingdom Metazoa; phylum Chordata; class Mammalia; order Artiodactyla; family Bovidae; genus Nanger; species Nanger dama. Next base: position 15,295,787 of record CAKJTW010000028.1, on the reverse strand, counting down.
TACTTTTTATTTGCCTGCACTGTATCTTAGTTGTGGCACTCAGGATCTTCAGTCTTCTTTTGGCATGTGGCATCTTTTAGTTGCAGCATTCAGGATCTTTAGTTATGGTATGCAAGCTCTTAGTTGAGGTATGTGCGATCTAGTTTCCTGACCAGGGATCTAGCCCAGATCCACTGCATTGTGAACACAGAGTCTTAACCACTGGACCACATGGAAGTCTCTAAAGTTTTTATTTTGAAATGATTTTCAAATTTAAGAAAAGTTGTAAGAAGAATACAAATAAATTTCTCCCAAAAGCTTTGAGGTCTTCTCTTTTTGCATATGATACTCAGCGTATATTCAGATTTTTCCTGTCTTCCAGGAATGTTCTTTCTAGTAATTTTGTTTCCCTACTCCAAGGTCCAGTTCAAGATTGTGCATTACCTTTATTTGTCATATGTCTTTGGTTTCCTTTAATCTGAAACAGTGCCTTGGTGTTTCTCTGTCATGACATTGGCATTTTTAAAGAATGTCGCAAACTGTTGGGCATATGCAAAGTTTTAACAAATTGAAATTATTTCCATTATTGTAACTTTATTTCTCCTTTTCCGCTTAGCATTAAATTTTCATTATTTTCCAGTGTCATTAATTGTTCTTTCAGTTATCATTTTAGGTTGCTGTATAATGTCATTTATTTTCATTAGTCTTATATTGCTGAACGTTTTTACTGTTTCTGATTGTTTCAGTATTACAAGTACCATTCTGAAAAACATCTCTGTAAATAAATATTCAATGTAATTTTAGTTTCTGTCTTCATCTATCAAGTATTTGTTAAGTGCTTAAAACATACAGAAGAGAACGATTAAGTGTTAAACTCTGTGATCCTGAATATAGTTAGAATGGGAATTTGGAAAGGGGGAAATTACCAATTAACAAGATTGCCAGAAACAGCTTAGAAAATGCAAGATGTCCGTTTAAATTTGAATTTCAAATGGAATTCACTTTAGAGATATAATTAAACTAAAAATAATTAATTACATATATGAAATTCAAATTTAACTGGTAATCTAGTATTTTACCTGGCAAGTATACCAGAAGATTGAATGTTCAGGAAACCTTCATGGTAGGGAGTAAAGATGTTTTAAACAGAAAAAATGGCTTCAGAAAACCACTGAATGCAAGAATGGAGTATTCTCCACAAGGATGAAAACGTTGTGTCTCATTCATTGCTGTACTCCCAATCCCTTAAACAGTATCTGCACACTGTAGGCACTCAGTATTTTCTGAATGAATAAATGAATTTGCACTATGAATACAACTGGGACTTTTTTTTTCTTTTTTAAACAAGAGTTACCTGTTATAACTAAGTGGTTGAGGATCAAATTTCCATGATCCTGGAAAACCTCACAAAAAAAAATTGAACTTCCCCCCTTTTATTATTCATTTATTTCATAGTGATTTATTAAGTTTCCACTACATCCAATATTAAGGATACTTAGTTGAATAAGAAAAGATATGGTCCCTACCCATAGGGATTTTATAGTCTAGTGGGAGTGACAGACATTATAAAGGTACTTCTTAATTTATAAGTATAGACTTAAATATTATGGAGAGAAGGTACTTAGTTCTGAATTCATGTAAAATAAGGGTATATTCTTAAATACCTGACCATGATGAATGTAGAGTTGTGTCTGCATTGTGTCTTGAGGGACATGTTGTGTCTCAAGGGATAGATGTAATTTATTCTATGAAGTTTTCATTCATTCATTAATTTTCCCCTTGAGTTTATAGAACTCTCTTTGGGCTGTCACAAAGAGGTATAATTTATACCTATAATAGGTGTATTTGTATGTTAACTCATTGAAGTTATAATGGAGTTTTTAATAGCCATAGTTATGCCATGTACATTAAGTGTACATGTACATGTACAGTCTCAGTGACTGTTTCTGGATTCTTTGAAGACATTTATGTCTAGTTGTCATTCTTAGTTTATAAATCTGAAGTGGCAATTTTAGGTCAGAAATATCTATCCAGTGGTTTGCAGTCAAGGAGCTTTGTATCCATTGTCACATTAATCAAAATAGTTGTGTGTGAATCTACAGTCAATCTATATTGAAAATCTAACTACCTCATACCACCTCTTCTAACTTCTTCCTAGTTCATGATGCTCTTATCACTTCCTGGATTATTGCAATAGACTCAGTAACTGCTTCCTACTCCCCAAGTCTTACCACCTTGCATCAACAACAGAAAATATTAGAGGTTTTAAGGCAGTGATAGTAACAGTATTAGATCATGCTTTGACAGAAGTATGTTGTGTTTAATAGATTGGTATAGGGATAGAGTCAATGTGGATTGATTTGGAAAATACTAACAGCAATGTTGGGCTTCCCTTGTGGCTCAGATGGTAAAGATTCTGCATGCAATGCAGGAGGCACGAGTTCAGTCCTTGGGTCAGGAGGATCCCCTGGGGAAGAGAAAAGTTACCAATCCAGTATTCTTGCCTGGAGAATCCCATGGAACAAGGAGCTTGGTGCGCTACAGTACATGGGGTCACAGGAGTCGGAAACAACTGAGCGACTTTCACTTTTCACTTTCAATAGCAATATTAGTCTTTGTAATTTGCATCTTACTGCTTAGTAATATTCATTTGAACCTTAGTTTATAATGTGTTATACTCAAATGTAGTAGAATTGCTATTTAAGTAAACATTTCTATTTTTATTCAGATAGAATTGACATAACAGAGCGACTGAACTACATCTGTCAGTTCAGTTCAGTTCAGTTCAGTTGCTCAGTCGTGTCCGACTCTTTGCGACCCCATGAATCGCAGCACGCCACGCCTCCCTGTCCATCACCATCTCCCGGAGTTCATTCAGACTCACGTCCATCGAGTCCGTGATGCCATCCAGCCATCTCATCCTCGGTCGTCCCCTTCTCCTCCTGCCCCCAATCCCTCCCAGCATCAGAGTCTTTTCCAATGAGTCAACTCTTCGCATGAGGTGGCCCAAGTACTGGAGTTTCAGCTTTAGCATCATTCCTTCCAAAGAAATCCCAGGGCTAATCTCCTTCAGAGTGGATTGGTTGGATCTCCTTGCAGTCCAAGGGACTCTCAAGAGTCTTCTCTAACACCACAGTTCCAAAGCATCAATTCTTCGGCGCTCAGCCTTCTTCACAGTCCAACTCTCACATCCATACATGACCACAGGAAAAACCATAGGCTTGACTAGACAGACCTTAGTCGGCAAAGTAATATCTCTGCTTTTGAATATACAATCTAGGTTGGTCATAACTTTTCTTCCAAGGAGGAAGCATCTTCTAATTTCATGGCTGCAGTGATTTTGGAGCCCAAAAAAATAAAGTCTGACACTGTGTCCACTGTTCCCCCATCTATTTCCCATGAAGTGATGGGACCGGATGCCATGATCTTTGTTTTCTGAATGTTGAGCTTTAAACCAACTTTTTCAGTCTCCTCTTTCACTTTCATCAAGAGGCTTTTTAGTTCCTCTTCACTTTCTGCCATAAGGGTAGTGTCATCTGCATATGTGAGGTTATTGATATTTCTCCTGGCAATCTTGATTCCAGCTTGTGTTTTTTCCAGTCTGGCGTTTCTCATGATGTACTCTGCACAGAAGTTAAATAAGCAGGGTGACAATATACAGCCTTGATGTACTCCTTTTCCTATTTGTAACCAGTCTGTTGTTCCATGTCCAGTTCTAACTGTTGCTTCCTGACCTGCATACAGATTTCTCAAGAGGCAGGTCAGGTAGTCTGGTATTCCCATCTCTTTCAGAATTTTCCACACAGTTTATTGTGATCCACACAGTCAAAGGCTTTGGCATAGTCAATAAAGCAGAAATAGATGTTTTTCTGGAACTCTCTTGCTTTTTTCGATGATCCAGCAGATGTTGGCCATTTGATCTCTGGTTCCTCTGCCTTTTCTAAAACCAGCTTGAACATCAGGGAGTTCACGGTTCACGTATTGCTGAAGCCTGGCTTGGAGAATTTTGAGCATTACTTTACTAGCATGTGAGAACTACATCTGTAGTAGTCTGTAGTAGTAGTTAAATCAGCAAAATCATGAGTGACTTCACATATATGTAAAACTTCTAACGAAGTTGAAATTACGACTTGGAAATATAGATACCATTAGAAATCCTTTCTATTTCTATAAGTATAGTAAGTTATATGATTTGCGTTTTTATAGTAGAATATGAATTATATACTTCTACCATAGCTGCAGAGTAGAAAGTTTTAACACACTAGAATGAAGTGTATCTTCGAGACATTTCTTGGTGTTTGAATATCAATATGCTCCATATGGTGCAACTGAACCAATGAGTTTGAAGAAAATGTTCCTATTGCTGAAATAGCAGAAAGTGGATTACTCTTTTATGCACAAGTTTATTGACTTTCCAACTTAATATATATGATAGTTGTATGTATAAAGTATATTGATTATAAATATAACCTGCTTTATTTAACCTGTATTTTTTCTCCAAGTTCCAATGAAATTATACTATATTTTCTAAGTTTATTACAATTAAAAAAAAAAAAAACGAAAACCTTCAGGTCTAAGTTAATGGCAAGTTATAAGATATGGTTAAGCTTATAACATTGTCATTTACTATGAATAATAAACAGTTTTGATGGGTTCTTTCAGGAGTCCATCTTGTTTTTAGTATTTGTTGTATTTAGCAGTGTGTTATTTCCCATAGAATATGGTTCTTTATAGAAGAACCCCGAAATGTGTATTATATAAAAGCATAATTTAAGTCATTGGTGTGAGATCCCTTTAGCTGTCTCATAAACCAAAGAAAGACATCTTTTTCATCACAAGGTATAGGACTGCAAGAGTAGGAAGATACCTGAAACAATAGACCAGTTTGGCCTGGAGTCCAAAATGAAGCAGGGCAAAAGCTAACAGGGTTTTGCCAAGAGAACATATTGGTCATAGCAAACATCCTTTTCCAACAACACAACAGATGACTGTACACATGGACATCACAAACTGGTCAATACCAAAATCAGATTGATTGTATTCTTTGTAGCTAAAAATGGAGAAGCTGTATACAGTCAGGAAAAAATAAGACCTGGAGCTGACTATGGCTCAGATGAGCTCCTTATTGCAGAATTTTGGCTTAAGTTGAAGAAAATAGGGAAAACCACTAGGCTCTCCAGATATGATCTAAGTCAAAGCCTTTATGATTGTACAGTGGAGGTGACGAATAGATTTAAGCGATTAAATCTGGTAGATGGAGTATCTGAAGAACTTTGGATGGAGATTCATAACATTGTACGGGAGGCAATGACCAAAACCATTCTAAAGAAAAAGGCAAGAAGTCAAAGTGGTTATCTGAGGAGGCTTTCCAAATAGCTGAGGAAAGAAGAGAAGCAAAAAACAATGGAGAAAGGGAAATATATACTCAACTGAATGCAGAGTTAGAGAATAGGAAGGAGAGATAAGAAAGCCTTCTTCAATGAATAATGCAAAGAAGTAGAGTGGGAAAGACTAGAGATCTCTTCAGGAATGTTGAGAGACTAAGGGAATATATCATGCAAGAATAGACATGATAAAAGACAGAAACTGTAAGGCTCTAACAGAGGCAGAAGAGATTAAGAAGATGAGGCAAGAATACACAGAAGAACTATACAAAAAAGGTCTTAATGACCCAGATAACCATGATGGTATGGTCACTCACCTGGAGTCAGACATCCTAGAGTGTGAAGTCAAGTGGGACTTAGGAAGTTTTACTACAAAGAAAACTTGGGGAGGTGATAGAATTCCAGCTGAACTACTTAAAATCCTAAAAGATGACGCTTATTAAACTGCTGCACTTAATGTGCCAGCAAATGTAGAAAACTCAGCAATGGTCATAGGACTGGAAAAGATCAGTTTTCATTCCGGTCCTCAAAAGGGCAATGCCAAAGAATGTTCATACTACTGGACAGTTGCACTCATTTCTTGTGCTAATAAGATTATGCTCAAAATCCTTCAGGCAAGGCTTGAGCAGTATGTTAACTGAGAACTTCTATATGCACAAGCTTGGTTTAGTAAAGGCAGAGGAACTAGAGACCAAATTGCCAACATTCATTGGATCATAGAGAAAGCAAGGGAATTCCAGAAAAACACCTACTTCTGCTTCATTGACTATGTGAAAGCCTTTGTGTGGATCACAGCAAGCTGATAAATTGGGAATACCAGACCACCTTACCTATCTCCTGAGAAAACTGTATGCAGGTCAAGAAGCAACAGTCAGAACCTTGAATGGAACAACTGGTTCAAAATTGGAAAAGGAATATGATAAGGCAGTATAATTGTGCAAAGTATATCATGCAAAATGCTGGGCTGGATGAATCACAAGTTGGAATCAAGATTGCTGATACGCACATGATACCACTCGAATGACAGAAAGTGAAGAGAAACTAAAGAGACTCTTGATTAAGGTGAAAGAGAAGAAAGGAAAAGGGCTTAAAACTCAACATTGAACAAACTAAGATCATGACATCTAGTCTCATCGCTTCATGGCAAATAGAAAGGAAAAAAGTAGAAACAGTGACAGATTTTATTTTCTTGAGTTCCAAAATCACTGTGGACAGTGACTGCAGCCATGAAATTAAGACACTTGCTCCTTGAAAGAAAAGCAATGACAAACATAGACAAAATGTTAAAAAGCAAAGACTTCATTTTGCTGACAAAGATCCATATAGTTAAAGCTATGGTTTTTCCTGTAGTCATGTATGGATGTGAGAGTTGGACCATAAAGAAGGCTGAGTGCTGAATAATTGATGCTTTTGAACTATAGTGCTGAGAAAGACTCTTGAGAGTCCCTTGGAGTGTAACAATCAGTCAATCCTAAAGGAAATCAACCCTGAATATTTTTTGATAGGACTGAATCTGAAACTACAGTACTTGGGCCGCTAGATGCAAAGAGCTGGCTCATTGGAAAAGATCCTGATGCTGGGAAAGATTGAAGGCAAAGAAGAGGGCAGCAGAGGATAAGATGCTTATATATAGTCACTGACTTAATGGACATGAATTTGCGCAAACTCCGAGAGATAGTGAAGGACAGGAAAGCCTGGCATGCTGCAGTTCATGGGGTCACAAAGAATCAGACATGACTTAGGGACTGAACAAAAACATCAGAAAGTCAGAATGATGGATTGAAAGAGAGGAAGGGAGGAAGGGAAGGAGTGAGGGAGAGAGAATTGTCAGAGAAGCTTGTTAGGGTTTACATTCCTAAGTGACATCATACAGAAAGTTTAAAATTAAGTATACAATATTATAAATATCTCATTAAAATACAGGACAATAAGACTGTGCTAAAAGTAGGCAAAATCTTTGGATGATCTCTTTTTCTAGGTTGCTCTAGTAAGAAAGCACTTGGAAGATTTAAATAACACTGGTGGGAAATCAGAGATTTCCTATAATCAACTAAAAACCTGACCTAGTTGGTCCTAACAGTAGACTCAAAACCCTAGAGAAGATAGTAAGAGCATTTTTTCCTGTTGACCAAGACCGAGACTTCATCCATCCTTAAATCACATAGGACATTACACTTCTTTTTAGAAGCGTAGATCTGTAATAGTGGCAGTAATAGTTATGTCAGTAGTTCTTTATGAAGCAACTGAAACCCTAGGATGAAAGACAATATTCATTTGTTTTCTTGAATGGAGCAGGCATTAGAGAGAGTGAACACTTATTAAATGTGATTTAAAAAAAAAAGAAGAAGAAGGTGGTGTAGAGTTTTATTCTGATAAGTCATGCAACAAGGGAATTTAAGTTATTGTAGCTCCAGGGCAGCGATTACTTATATATTGACAACTTATACATGTTTTACATGCCTGTTTGCTCTGTTCACCACTGAAATGTAGTTACCATAGCAATGAACACATCACATGGTTCCTGTGCTAGTTCTAAAATAGAGAACAGCAATATGCCATATGAGCCACGCTTATGTTGTACATAAGGACTGCATATACAACTAGAGGATATTCCATTCCCTTCTCAGTGCAGATAGCTTATCACTGATTTAGAAATCTTTCAAAGTAAAAGCAGTTGGCAGGAGTGTATTTCAAGTTTCCAACCTCTCTTGTACTATGTACTTTGTATTCTTTGCCACTGAGCTAAAAGAATAGCTTCACTAGCTTTGACCAGCAGGGACTCTGCTATTGTATATTTAACCAAGTATCTTCTATGGAGCATCACTACTACTCAGAAGATTTGACTGGAGGGGCATATATATATAGCATTCATGGAAACATTTTTCAGCCTTACTGACCAGTCCTTATCCAGTCTTAGCTTTTCTCCTTCTGTCTTCTTTTATGTATTAAGTTTTTAAAAAATGCAGTCTGTTATAGAATTTGAGAAGAGAAGGATGCCAGGCACAGCTGGAGGCATGCAGTTAGTTCCCTTTTAGGACCATTAATTGCTCTGTGAGATTTAAGTGTAGGTTACACAGCAGTGTATCTATAAAAAAAGGACTTCAGATTTCTGTGATTGATGCTGTCAGGTCCCCACTTCTTCCCTACTCTCGCATTCTTTAGAGTATGTAGAAGGCTGTCAGACCTCAGAAAAAAATAGGAGCACACCCCCTATGGATCTTACCAGATATTTTATTTTCAACAGTCCCAAGAACTATGACACATTAGAGAATTGTGCTGCTCTATAACAACCCCTAACATGTATAAAATAAGAAAATGAATTTCTACATGAGCTGGCAGCTGCATTACACGTAGTTCGCTGGAAGTATGAATTGAAAAATTTTAAAGTTCTTTATTGAAACTACTAGAAATAGCTATACTATAGATAGTAGAGGCTCCCCTGATGGCTCAGCAGGTAAAGAATCAGGAGACACAGGAGATGCAGGTTCGATCCCTGGGTTGGGAAGATCCCCTAGGGGAGGGCATGGCAACCTACTCCATTATTCTTGCCTGGAGAATCCCATGGACAGAGGAACCTGGCAGGCTATGGTCCATGGGATCACAGAGGGTAGGACATGACTAAAGCGACTGAACACAGCACATAATTAATAGAGGAAGTTATTATTGACTGAAGTTTGTAGGAGGTGAATCACAGATCTTCAAACACAAATTAGTCAATTTAAAAAGCTAAATAGGCATATATATATCAATATTTGACTATCTATTATGGATAAGATATATGTTGAGGATATATTTGCGTTTGCTCTTTCATCCCCCTTGTAATTTAAAACACCTGATTTAATATTCCATAAACTTTACAGTATCACATATTTCCCTACCCAAATAGTATACAACAAGGTAGAACAAATGACTGAGGACGTCATGGTTATATTGAACTTTCTTTTTCTTAGTCACTGTTTAGAAATTGAGCTTTACAAAAGTAGATAATGCCAGAAGGAAACTCTTTGATAATCCCACCACATCTCATAGTGAGATAATCTCTGTTGTTATTTTTAGGTATCCCTTCCAAATACCTTCATATTTTATCATGAAAAGTATTTTAAATGTTCATTTTAATGAGGTTGTACTGTAATTCTGCTTTAAAGCTTTTTGCCTAACAAAATACATAGACCTCTTTTCCTGTTAGTACAGATTTCTCTGGTATTTTTCTTAGTAGTCATATTATTGTATGCATACACTGGAGTTTGTTCTCCTATTGAAGGCTATTGGGGTGTCTTCTGTTTTTTTATTGTTATAAATAGTGCTGTAGTGAATATATGTGTGTGTACTTAAGTGTGCATTTTTCTTTAGGATCAATCTCTAGAAGTAGAATTGCCAATGATTTTTAGTTTTGTTAAATTTTTCCAATTGCCCTCCTGAGAGTTTCTACCAAATCATATTCCGAATTTAACTGTGTTTTTAAGATTGAAATGATCAACTAAAAGTGACATCTCATTGTTTTAACTTGCATTTCTGGAGTTATTGTTGAAGTTCATAAGTTTGAGAGCCATTTCTATTTTAATCTGTCATCTCTCAGATTCTTTCCTCAGCTTGCTTTTGAATGATGCGTTTTTACTGCAGTGTTTATTCCCCCACCCCAACCCTGCTTTGTTTATTAGGGAAATAATACCTAATAAATTCCTGACTTGTAAATATTTCTCACAGCTTGTATTTTCACTTTATTTTTGGTGCTTTCTTATATGTAGAAATTTTTCATTTGTACGTAGTCACATTTGTTGGTTTTCCTTTTTAGCTTATAACCTTTAAATTTTAGTATCGTATTCATTTTATTCACTTATTTTCAGAATCTAATCATTTGAGTCCTATCATATACCAAGGGTCTGGAAACATTTGGTCAGTACTGCACGTACAATCAAGGAATATCCTCATACTTCCAGCAATGAGGTTTTAGGCTAGCAATAGACCAAAGTCTCTAGAATGACTAGCAGCTTCTTCTAAATATTGTGGTAAAGCAGAGTAACTTGTAGCATAATCAAATTCTCAAGAATTATTACTAATCATTTCTGAATATTGCCTTAAAGTTAAGGTAACATGTAACGTGTAAAAACCAAAGTAAAAACCTATATGGAACAAATGATTTGTCCTTGTCTGAAATTTGATTTTGTCTCTTATGTGTCTTTATATTTACTCTTAGTTTTGTGGCTAAAAGATGTACATCTTTCCAAGTTATCGTCTTATTATGAAAACACGAGTACTAGCATTTCTCATAAACAGGAAACAGATTCCTTCAGATAAGAGACAAACCACAATTATCATTATTTTACATACTATTCTGCAAATTATCAAATTAATAAATACTTATTGATTTATTGCTATACTCTTATAAGAAAAAACACTAGTTGGTTTGTGTTTTGTGTGTTTTTTTCCTTAAGTTTGAGTTGTAACCCTCTCTTCAAAAGCTCACGATCTAGTTTGGAATATATGGCATAAGTACATCAAAAGTTAAATAATAAATGATAACTGCCCAATAATATACAAAGACTTCCTACCCAGACCAAAATAATACAGAATAATAAAAAAGTATAAGTTTCTTCTGTAGAAGTACTATATGGTAAGAAAATGTTACTGGTGTGAAAGGCTTGGCTGTAATCATTTCTAGCATCACAAAATGAATAAATCATCAAAAAAAAGATACCTGGAGGTAGCCAGTTTATAGATAGGCAGAATATGTGGTCGTTTGAGAGTTTGTGAATTTATGTGTTAGAGAATATCCTTATTTGCTTGCTTATTTCACCATTTGCCAAATACTCCTTTGTGTTGAAGCTTTCACTTTTATTAAAGTAGACGTACCTTGTGGAAATTTTAAATACCAACTGTTGTAAAATATTAATACTTCAGTGTGAATAACTTTTCATCCTCTCCTCATCTTAGTTTTGGATAAGGAAGGAGAGAGACAATGAGAAAATTCAAAGTCTGGGGAGAAGATGAATCATGAGAATCTAAGTTTGTTTACCTTTGTACACCTTGGAGTGACATCTGAATACACCCTTTATCTGCACATTATATATGTATCTACTCCTCATATCTACACATTTCATTGAAATTGATGGGAACAGTTAAAATATTTTAAAGTGTTCACTCTTCATAGTGTATACAGCATCATTATATGAGTCAGAGTTGAAGCAGAGGAGCAGAGCCAGTAGAACCATACAGATAATATGGCATATACAGTTCTGAAGGCTGACTAAAGTTTAAAGTCTACTTAAGAACAGAAGATGATGAGCAGGTTAAAATCATATGGGTGTATGTGGGATAGAGTCTCTGTTTAGGGAAAGCCTAGGCTCTCTTTTGGGTTTCCTTGGGGCTCAGTGATAAAGAGTCTGCCTGCCAATACCAGAAATGTGGGCTTAATCTCTAGGTCTGGAAGATCCCCTGGAGAAGGAATTAGCGACCCCTCCAATATTTTTGCCTGGGAAGTCCCATGGACAGAGGAGCCTGATAGGCTACAGTCTATGTGATTGCAAAAGAGTCAGACACAAGCTAGTGACTAAACAACAAGCTCTCTTTTGTAGGGCTCACTGATTATGTCCCACTTGGGATTTACTTAGAGTTAACTGATTAGGGACTGTAATTTCATCAGCAAAATTCCATTCCAGCAGCAGATAGATTAGTGCTTGGTTGAATAACTGGGAAAGATAGTTCAGCCTAAGCAAGATGATGTGCCCCAGTGCCTCCCAAAAGCCATCAGAATCATTTAGGCATAATTAAGCAATAATTGTTATCTTGGCTGTAATTCACAAAAATAATAGTTCCCCTACAACTGGTAACCTCAAGAATCATTTACATTAGCACCATTCACACTCAGAAACTAAGCTTTGTTGCTAGTCTTAAAATAGAAAGATCTCCTTAAGAAGCAATCAGTCTATCCCTTCATTTTTCAGGTGTAAAATCTAAGGCCCAGAAATACTGTGAAATTTAACTTTGTTTTAATACTTGAAATATCTCATTTAGAGATATATTTTAATTGAGTTAGTCTTTCACCTAAAGTCCTGCAAGATTCATCTAAGAGTATAAATAGAGCACTGAAAATACTCCATTTTTAGTTCAATTGTCAGTTTGTAATATTATTATATATGAGAGATCTTGGTACTTAGAAATGTGTTTCTTTGGGTATACAACTTAAAATCTGGATATTTAATGAACTTTGTAGAAATGGCTTTTATGAGAATGAATTTTGTCCTCTTTGGAGGATTAAAAACATGTTTTAAGCACTCTCATAAGGATTAGTGACAGTTTTAGTATTTCTCCATTACCTTGCCTGCTAACTTTTCCTTATAATTTTTTATACTGGATCCCTAGTTTGCCCTTTGATATTATGGTGTATAATTAAAGTTTAACTGACATTTGGTTGTGAGTTTTTTTGTGCTTAATTGTGTATATATGATGTTCTTGCGGAGAAGGCAATGGCAACTCACTCCAGTACTTTCGCCTGGAAAACTCCATGGATGGAGGAGCCTGGTAGGCTATAGTCCATGGGGTCGCTAAGAGTCGGACATGACTAAGCAACTTCACTTTCACTTTTCACTTGCATGCATTGGAGAAGGAAATGGCAACCCCCTCCAGTGTTCTTGCCTGGAGAATCCCAGGGACGGAGGAGCCTGGTGGGCTGCCGTCTATGGGGTCTCACAGAGTTGGACATGACTGAAGCGACTTAGCAGCAGCAGCAGCATGATATTCTTGAATACTTGCATAACCTCCCACTAAAGGTCCATAAAGACCATATATTAATTCAAAAAATATGTAAATGACTGTTATGTGCCTAACACTTCTCTTGATGCAGTGGTGAGCAAGATGGATAGTCTAGTAGGAAAATGATACAGGAAACACCAGCATTAATTATGGAAAGTATCTATACTGGGAAAGTATAGAGACATGATTATGTTTTTGTTTTTAATTTGGCCACTTCCTGATGTGTGTGTGTGTGTGTGTGTGTGTGTTAGTCACTCAGATATGTCCAATTCTTTGGACTCCATGGACTATAGCCCACCAGGCTCCTCTGTCCATGGGATTTCCCATGCAAGAATACTGTAATGGGTAGCCATTTCCTTTTTCAGGTGAATCGTCCCAACCCAGGGATGGAACCCGCATCTCCTGAGCCTCCTGCATTGGCAGGCTGGTTCTTTCATTCATGCTCTTAGTCTCATTGTTCCTGACCTTTAACCTTTGTTTTGAGATCAGTATATTGGTTTGAACTAATTGAAACTGCCAGTGACCAAGTGAATAGGACATAACTTAAAAAAGTTGAAGTCCTTATTATGTCGCTGCATCACTAATCCAGGCTTCTAGCTAAATTCCAAAATATAAATTAAATCTCTTATCAAATGTGGCACATAAAATTTTAGGATCCTTTTTAGTGTGGTGCATGTGTTTTCAATAAATGCCTGCTTTGGCAAGAAATTAAATCAGCCTTTGTGTGAAGTACACGTGCATTATATTTTATGCTCTATAACTTTAAAGCTGTTCTTGCAAACCAGGTCAAAGGCAAAATGAAATTTAATTTCTGTATTTGGTTTTATATTCAACAGATACCATTTTTTCTTTGTTTGGTTATGTTGTGTTGTGAGGATTTGGTTTATTTTTTTGTGTGTGAACAAAATTCAGAATCCATAACACCATCTTTCCACTAACCAATCTCCTGTCATGGTGGCCTATTTCCAGTTTTAAAAACTGTTGACCTATTTCTCTTCTTGTCTCAGACTCCTTTCATATTCTTTTCCCTCTGCCTTGACCTGTAGTATTAACTTTTATTCACCCACTAAATTATTCATTCTTTAGAGATTCCTTCTTCATTCACACCACCAAATCTTAGTTAGATCCTGCTTAGTAGTTTCTTCTGTATTTTTAGTTGCTATTAGTTCCTGGTACATAGTGGTAAATGAAAGAATGGATTAACATACTGAGCACTTATTATGTTCTAATCAATATAAAATGCCCTCAAGGAGCTTTTAAGTCTGAATTCCAAAGGCCCATGTTACTTTGTAAATGATATTCTTAGTTTCACTTTATGGGACAAAATTACCAGTTCTGAATGGAATAAGTATAAAGATATAAGAATGTACATTTATGTAAATGCATGTATACCTATGTCTGTGTATGTCATGTTACAAAGTGAATATTTTACTGTGATTGCTGTCAAGAAACCTTGAAAGCTACCACTTTAGTGGATGCTGTTGTGTAATAATTTCCTGACAAGTATTTCCAGAAAAGCAGTCTATTTCACTTATCAACTTCCCCAGGCATCTCTCTGTTTCTACAGCTTTGGCTTCTCACGTTTGTTTGCTTAGAGTCAAAAGCCAAAATCAGAAATCTCCCAGAAAATGCTATTAATGTTTAAGTTCATCGAGCCCATCAAAATTTGGAGGAAAGCCTCCTAAAAAAAAAGAACACTGTATAACATTCTACCTTTAATTTTCAAAACCTGAAAACCTTCTCAAGCCTAGGAAAGCTAATGGTATTTCATCTGTTCTCTTTATTGGGCCATGTACCCCATCCTGTGATTTTCTTAGAATTCTATAATACTTCATATTTTTAGCTTTTACTTTGTTTTTCTTCTCAGGATGATTTTTCAGGAAAGAGCAGAGAAATGCTTTTTCTTCAACAAACCTTTCTAATTTTTTAAAGCTCTTTGAATTTTCTCACCATTTTGGAATAGATATTTCTCAATTTTTATGTACTATACTTTCATGTACTTGGTTATATAAACGTTATTTTGTATTGGATGTAAGCTTTTCTGTGTTTGTTTTATTCTTACTCATTAATTTCACATTTGTCTCCACCCAAAAAGTTGTCGCTTGAATCTTATTTTCCTTAAATTTAGTGCAATTTTAAATTGCTTTCCTGGGAAATTAAATGCACATCATTACTGGAGTGCTTTCCTTTACCTCCCCAGAGTTGTTACACAAAGTATAGTACTCAGGGAATTACCACCAATCTCCACCCTCTATCTTCTGTCCACGTTGGCTCTGCTGAGATCCCTAGCCGTTAGCTTTGGAAGTTCAGTGGCTCTGCTGCTTCCTCTGCATGAAAGTTTTGGCTAAGGTTGGTAGCTTTAGTAGCTTATATTTAATTTTCTATGTTGGATATTTTCTGTTGACCCTTCAAGATTGACTTTTACTCTTTCCCTTCCCTATTTTGTGCCTGAGGATCCTTAGAAAATTACTGAGTATTGGTAGCGTGGGGAGAAACGGTCCTTGTGAGACCCTAAATTTTTTAAAATATGGTTTTAAATCCCTGGGAGCCCCAAGGTCAGGTGAAAGTAGAGGAGTTCAAAAGAAGAGGGGGCGGGTTAGAGCCTGGAAAGTCAAATGATGGGTCTTAGAATATAGCCTAACTCCAGGAACATTACTGTATCCTTTCTATGGGCTTGTTGAGTTCCATACTATTCCCAGCTAACTGAAGGAGAGAGTTAAATACTTTAACAATTCAAGATTGCTGAATATGAGACTGGCGATTTTTAAACAAGTGATCATATCAACAATAAAGCATAAATCTTGTCTTAATAAGACACCACTTAAAATTCTATTTTTCAGATTAATGAATATGATTAAAAATAAGATAGAATAAAAACTTTAGAAAACGGTTAACTAAAATCCAAATTGGATATGAAATAAAGGCCAAATTGTTATTTTCAGTCATGTGGTACATATTTCCATATGTTCTAAAAATCCTTAAGAACTTGGCATAAAGTTCTGCTAAAATAATTTCTGCTTCTTAAATGACAGGTGTCCCATCTTTTATTGTAGTGTTAACTCAGAATCCATACAGTATGAAAATGCATAGTACAAAAGATAAATTTGTAAGCATTTGCCTCAGAATCATCACTGTAGTACATTCACTTGCAGCCTATTTCTATATCCTTCCTCTCCTTCACCTGGCCTCCTAATGTCTTTACTTGCACCTTCTTTTCATTTTAACCACCATCACTTCTCTATCAGATGGTTCTTGTTTCTACTTTTGAATACATTTAAATGCCATTTATGCAGTCATAAATTCTTATTGAATTTATGTTTAAACCTAATGGATTCAGCAGTCTTTTGAAACTGCAACATAATTATTAAATGTTGATTTTAATACCAGTGATGATTCACATTTTCCAACCTCTGTATTTTGCAATTTGTTTCTCTTGGCAAGAGTTTGTTTTCATATACATGAATAAGGCAAAAGGTTTCTTGAATTTTGGCTTTCAGAAAGAAGGAATGAATCTTTTACTGTCTTCTGGTGATTTGGTCACTAAGTTGTGTTGGACTCTTATGAGTCCATGGACTATAGCATGGCTGGTTCCTCTGATCATGGAATTCTCCAGGCAAGAATACTGGAGTGGGTTGCCATTACCTTCTCCAAAAGTGAAAGTCACTCAATCCTGTCCAACTCTTTGCGACTCCATACAGTCCATGGAGTTCTCCAGGCCAGAATACTAGAGTGGGTAGCTTTTTCCCTTCTCCAGCGGATCTTCCCAATCCAGGAATCAAACCAGGTTCTTCTGCATTGCAGGCGGATTCTTTAGCAACTGAGCTATCAGGGAAGCCCCTTACTGTCTTCTAAAATGTTGCTTTACCTTTAGCAAAAAGACATAAGCAGTAAAAACTGACAGATATTTAAATCTCACTGATTTCGTCCAGTCATTTCTTGGTAGAATCTTTGGACTTTCTGCTTAAGGAGCTTTCTCTAATAGGCTTTCTGTAGTTCTTAGGTACCTTCCAAAAACTCATTTGTATAGTCATTGAATTATATACTTAGACGGACTTGAGAAAGTATTAAGCCTCTCATTCTCAAGATGAGGAAACAGAGTTTGCCTTGCCTAAAGTCACAGTAGAGGTAAAGTAAGAGACAAAGAAAGAACTGGAATCCAAGTTTCTTGATTCCAAGTCCAGGATTCTTTGATTTTATTTCATTATTTTATGTAACTTGGAAGGAAAACCTAAATAAAAAGTTTTGCCCCAAATTTATTATATAGTATATATTTTATAACTTGTCATTTCTATAATTTACTTTTTGAGTTAAATTATGTTGTATTCATTACCTGTTCTCTGATCTGCCATCTAAAAATCTTCACCTGTTTTCCCTTTTATATCCAGTCTGTATATTGCCACTAGATAAATCAGTCTTTCTAAAGTGTAGTCCTAATTAGGGTGCCTGAAGTGAAGTGAAGTGAAGTTGCTCAGTCGTGTCCGACTCTTTGCGACCCCATGGACTGTAGTCTACCCAGCTCCTCTGTCCATGGGATTTTCCAAGCAATAGTCCTGGAGTGGATTGCCATTTCCTTCTCCAGGGGATCTTCCCCAACCCAGGGATCGAACTCGGGTCTCCCGCATTGTAGACAGACGCTTTACCATCTGAGCCACCAGGAAGTCCTTAATTAGGGTGCCTATCCACTCAGAAACCATAATAATTCTCACCTCCTCCATCCGCCTACCACATAGTTAAATGAATTAAATCCAGTCTTCTAACTCATTGCACTGTAAATCTACCTTTCAAATCTTAGTGCTTTCAAATCCTGTATTCATAGCTTATGATCCACCCACATTGGACAACTTGCTAATGACAGGACACACCTGTCATTTTCCATACCTTCCTATCCTTCCTAAAATTTTGCCTGTCTTTTAGATTTATAGCAAATTCTACTTCTACCATAAAGTCTTTTCTTTTGTTTTCTTTCTTTTTCACTTCCATTGCCACATACTGTAGTCCGAGTTTAATTTTTGCTTTCATCTTCATTCTTTCCTTATTTTTGATTAATCAGATGAGTCTCGCACGCCTTATAACTTTGGAAATAAAAAGTACTTAAAAAGTATCTAATATGCTCATTGATTGCTAAAATTCTTATGAAAGATACTACCCTCCCTATATTCCTACATTGCTGCTGCTGCTGCTGCTGCTGCTAAGTCGCTTCAGTCGTGTCCGACTCTGTGCGACCCCCGCAGACGGCAGCCCATTGGGCTCCGCCATCCCTGGGATTCTCCAGGCAAGAACACTGGAGTGGGTTGCCATTTCCTTCTCCAGTGCATGAAAGTGAAAAGTGAAAGTGAAGTTGCTCAGTCGTGTCTGACTCAGAGACTCCATGGACTGCAGCCTACCAGGCTCCTCTGTCCATGGGAGTTTCCAGGCAAGAGAACTGGAGTGGGATGCCATTGCCTTCTCCTATTCCTACATTAGATAATCAAAAATCTATACAGGTCGTTAGGAACCAAGAGAAGTCCAATAACCCCCATGTCTATCCAGCAATCAGTAGTATCTAACATTGTCATGGTGATTACATGGAGGCTGAAGATACAAAATACTGCTATGAAATGCCTGTTCTGAGCCTATTACAGTCACCAAATTTCACATTTTATGCAATGTCTAGAATATACAATGTTTATATTTTGCTTTGGGGAGACTAATAAGAGGGCTTTTTTCTTATGCAATTGCATATAAAATTATGCCGTGTTCTGTGGCAGCTATGTTTTCAGATGCTGTGTATGATAATACACTGAGTAATATAGGATGCTCCTGAAAAACCTTAAATAGAACTTGATTTTAGTATTTTTTCATATATGCAGTTTATGTAGTTTGCTTCTTAAGAACGTACTGTTGCTTTTTTGACTCTTGACTTTTCTTGCCATCCTTTCAAAAAAGAAAAATAAATTACTGTCTACCTATTAATTAACAGAGGGTAATTGAAGAAAATAGGGAAAACCACTAGACCATTCAGGTATGACCTAAATCAGATCCCTTATGATTATACAGGGAAGTGAGAAATAGATTTAAGGGACTAGATCTGATAGATAGAGTGCCTGATGAACTATGGACGGAGGTTCGTGACATTGTACAGGAGACAGAGATCAAGACCATCCCCATGGAAAAGAAATGCAAAAAAACAACATGACTTTCTGGGGAGGCCTTACAAATAGCTGTGAAAAAGAAGTGAAAAGCAAAGGAGAAAAGGAAAGATATAAGCTTCTGAATGCAGAGTTCCAAAGAATAGAAAGGAGAGATAAGAAAGCCTTCCTCAGCGATCAATGCAAAGAAATAGAGGAAAACAACAGAATGGGAAAGACTAGAGATCTCTTCAAGAAAATGAGAGATACCAAGGGAACATTTCATGCAAAGATGGGCTCCATAAAGGACAGAAATGGTATGGACCTAACAGAAGCAAAAGATAAGAAGAGGTGGGAAGAAGACACAGAAGAACTGTACAAAAAGATCTTCATGATCAAGATAATCACGGTGTGGTCACTCACCTAGGGCCAGACATCCTGGAATGTGAAGTCAAGTGGACCTTAGAAAGCATCACTACAAACAAAGCTAGTGGAGGTGATAGAATTCCAGTGGAGCTGTTTCAGATCTTGAAAGATGATGCTGTGAAAGTGCTGCACTCAATATGCCAGCAAATTTGGAGAACTCAGCAGTGGCCACAGGACTGGAATAGGTCAGTTTTCATTCCAATCCCAAAGAAAGGCAATGCCAAAGAATGCTCAAACTACCACACAATTGCACTCATCTCACACACTAGTAAAGTAATGCTCGAAATTCTCCAAGCCAGGCTTCAGCAATACATGAACGGTAAACTTCCAGATGTTCAAGCTGGTTTTAGAAAACGCAGAGGAACCAGAGGTCAAATTGCCAACAACCGCTGGATCATGGAAAAAGCAAGAGAGTTCCAGAAAAACATCTATTTCTGCTTTATTGACTAGGCCAAAGCCTTTGACTGTATGGATCACAATAAACTGTGGAAAATTCTGAAAGAGATGGGAATATCAGACCACTGACCTGCCTCTTGAGAAACCTATATGCAGGTCAGGAAGCAACAGTTAGAACTGGACATGGAACAACAGACTGGTTACAAATAGGAAAAGGAGTACATTAAGGCTGAATACTGTCACCCTGCTTATTTAACTTCTATGCAGAGTACATCATGAGAAACGCTGGACTGGAAGAAGCACAAGCTGGAATCAAGATTGCTGGGAGAAATATCAATAACCTCAGATATGCAGATGACACCACCCTTATGGCAGAAAGTGAAGAGGAACTAAAAAGCCTCTTGATAAAAGTGAAAGAGGAGAGTGAAAAAGTTGGCTTAAAGCTCAACATTCAGAAGATGAAGATCATGGCATCTGGTCCCATCACTTCATGGCAAATAGATGGGGAAACAGTGGAAACAGTGTCAGACTTTATTTTGGGGGTTCCAGAATCACTGTAGATGGTGACTGCAGCCATGAAATTAGAAGACGCTTACTCCTTGGAAGGAAAGGTATGACCAACCTAGATAGCATGTTAAAAAGCAGAGACATTACTTGGCCAACAAAGGTCCATCTAGTCAAGACTATTGTTTTTCCAGTGGTCATGTATGGATGTGAGAGTTGGACTGTGAAGAAAGCTGAGTGCCAAAGAATTGACATGCTTTTGAAGTGTGGTGTTGGAGAAGACTCTTGAGAGTCCCTTGGACTGCAAGGAGATCCAACCAGTCCCATTTTAAAGGAGATCAGCCCTGGGTATTCATTGGAAAGACTGATGCTGAAGCTCAAACTCCAATACTTTGTCCACCTCGTGGGAAGAGTTGACTCATTGGAAAAGACTCTGATGCTGGGAGGGATTGAGGACCGGAGGAGAAGAGGGATGACAAGATGAGATGGCTGGATGACATCACCAACTTGATTGACGTGAGTCTGAGTGAACTCTGGGAGTTGGTGATGGGCAGGGAGGCCTGGCGTGCTGTGAGTCATGGGGTCACAAAGAGTCAGACACAACTGAGCAACTGAACTGAACTGAACTGCATGTATAGGTAGCAGAGTAGGAAGAGAAGTTATTGATAACTGAAAATCTCTATAATAACAAATCCATTGTTTAGTGTTGGTTGTCCAAGTGAATGTTAACCATGGTAGTGATAAAGTGAATTACTCTGAAGTGGAAGTGGGTGATACAACAATGTGCTCCTTAATCCAACTCCTTGCCTTCATCCTGCAACTGCTAATCCAATATTGCCTAATTACCAGACTCTTCTGGGTTGTTGAGCACATCTCAGGCAGGCCCCTGTTTTGTCCAGACCATGTCTAATATGCTCTGTCTAGTGAAGAACTGACTTTCATTGTTTGTGAGGTATAGTGCCTGTTAATTAGAAATGTAACTCAGATCATTCCTTTCACAATGAAGTTTTTAGATATGTTATCATTGCTTCTAGCTTCTGTTTCCAAAGGCTCCCTATCTAAATTAGATCTTGTTCTTGGAAAACTTGGACATCCCTGGTGGCTCAGAGAATCCCCTTGCAATGTGGGAGACCTGGGTTTGATCCCTGGGAAGGGAAGATCCTTGGAGAAGAGAAGCGCTCCCCATTTCAGTATTCTTGTCTGGAGAATTCCAGGGACAGAGGAGCCTGGTGGGCTACATACAGTCCATGGAGTCACAAAGAGTTGGACATGATTAAGCAGCTAACACTTGGAAAACATAACACATAAGATCAGTTTATGAAGATCAGTTTCTCTTCTTTTGAAATCAGAAAATTTAACATTAGGTCTTGAGCTGCACATGTATGGGGTGGTATCTATAATGATATGTACACTGACAGTGAAAAAATGATGTGTATTACATTGGATGTATTAGCATTCATGTACTAAAGGAAAAAAAATGGCATTTTGAAGTTGTGAATCTACCATAATGGGTTGTTGCTGGTTGTAAGCTCATTTAGACTTCTATTTCTATCCCAAGTGCTATAAATTCTCTAATTACCATATATGTCAGCAAAGTAAAATAGTAACTTATCATAAAACCACTTAGTAGATAACTTATCAAGTCCTCAAACCTGAGTTGAGACTTGCTATTTATCCCTATTATTTAATCTATATGGAAGAGGTTGTTTTGTGGGTTTTGTTTAGTTATTTTTGTTGATTTTCTTTGTAGCTGTTCTTGCTACTTCCATTATAAATATTACTGCTTATCTTTGTTGAGCTGTATTAGACCTTTTGATATCCACTATCTGGCAGTGACATCCAGACTGTGCCTATCTTTGAAAACATAGTTTAATATTTCAGAGTTAACCATTCTTCCAGGAAAAACTATTTCCGTGATTATTTGTGTGATACTTTGAAAGAGACAAGTGCCAAAATCCTTTATGGTAACTTCCCAGAGCAGGACAACTACAGAAATAGCATGATATACAGATTGAATGAATACTGTCACGGAACACATAAGGCCAGCAATTTGCTGGCCAAATCTTAGGTCTCATTCCAGAAAAGCTCAATATACATGAGTAGAAAGATCTTTTACCTTTTAAAATGTTTCTTTTAAAACAGTTTAACTCATTCCAGCTCTCATTTATTTAATTCATACTCTGTGTGAGGCATAATTCTAAGATACGATATAAAAATTAGTTCTTAAGAAACTCATAAGGTAGGGGAGACAATACACCACGTAAATAAATTGTAAAGCAGTGTAGGAAATAACAGAGAAATATACAGAGCACCAAGATCTCTAAAACAGAAGTATGAAGCACAGCAAATCAAGTCATTGACCTAATGTAGAGGTATTTGTTCTTTGCTTAATGTAGGTGAGTGGTTTATCCTTATCATTTGGTAAATCAACAAAGATGTATTATCTGTTCTGGGCAGAGCAACATATCAGATGTTTTGAGGATATAAAATAAAAAAGTTTCTGTGCTAAGAATTTATAATCTAGTAAGAGAGATAAGCTGTCTACACAAATAACGATTTCCAGTCTGTACATAACTGCCAAAAAAGAAACAATTTTAGCAAAACTCTTCTGCAATGCAGAAAGCCACTTCTGGAGATGGGAAGGAAAGACCATGAACAATTCAAGAAGGCTTCCATTAAGGAGAAGATGGTTGAACTAACCCTGGAGGGACTGGTAGGATTTTGACAAGGGTGGTTGAAGGGTATTCTAATTCATTTAGTGCCTACATGTGCAAAGTAGCATGAAGGCAAAAAAGCCTGAGGCATGTTCAGAGAATAACAAGTATTCTAGTTTGAGTGGCATCTGGTACACGTACAAGAGAATAGTAAAAGATCAGGCTAGGAAGAAAAAATAGGGGCACTTTATGGAAGACCTTTGAAAGTCGGGCTTTGGAACTTTTATCAGTACTTTATCAGGAAGCAGTAGGTAGCTTTTTGAACAAAGGCTAATCAGAGTTGATATTTAGGAAGGTGGATCTAATGATTGGGTGTAAGGATATATTCAAAATGCATATGACTGTTTATTGGAGTAATCTAGGCAAAAGGTAATACAGGCCTGACCTGGGTTTCTGTGGGCAAGAATGACAACAAGACTATATAGGCATTGTGCTTATAAAATGTACTTGGCAGAACTTGGAAGCTGTCAAATGTGAAGAGAAAGAAAATGTCAAAGGGACTCTGGAAGTGAGGAAGTATATCTGAGGATGATACCAAATGAAAGGAATAAAGGAAATTACCCCTAAAAATATAAAGAGAGAAAAGATTGAAAAGTTGATATCTGAATTTCTAGGTAAGACTACATTTAGGGAAGTTAATGAATTTAGAGATAAGCAACAGGGAAGGTGAGAAAGAAAGGGAAAGGTGATATGTAACAGAAAAGTAGAGAGGAATGTTTCTTGGAAAAGGTGGAAAAATTCACACTTTAAAGCATCAAAAAAAAAAATCTCAGTTTTTCATGTGTTAAATTATCCAATAAAATTGGAAAAATGCAAGCAAGAGGGCTTAAATATGTAGGAGTAAGTGGGAACTCTGACCAAAGACTAGAAGAGGGAAAATATTTATTCAAGAAATGAAGACTAATTGATGACCCAGAGAAATTTGGACAGGGATTAAAATTATGCTTCTGAAGAAATAGAAGGAAATGGCTATTCTTAAAATAGGAGAAAATAAATATTTCTTAAATTAATTATTCCTAACTTTTACACAGTGGAGAAATCCTTCATCATTCTAGAAAAGAGATCAAGTCCTATTCAGAAAGGTGAAGGAGAAAGCTTTCCCACTGGTGACCAATGGGAAGAGTTTCTGAAATGGATATAGGTTGAAGCTGATTTATAATACTATGTACAGTAAGACAAAAATACTTTTAACAAAAATCCCATTTGTTAGCCAGTCACTTTATAATGTTCAGTACAATAAAAATGCCAGTACTTTGTTACTACCTCTGTGCTGAATTACCTTCATTTCCCAGTGTGTTGTTGGTATCTAATGAAAACTCATACTTTGTTACAGAGACTCCTAAGCACACAAGCAAGCACTTATACTTTGTTACAGAGACTCCTAAGCACACAAGCAAGCACTTGGATTAAATGTGTTATCTCAGATTCTGACAAAAGGTTTGTGAGGGGGAAAAAAGGAAATTCCCTGGCAGTTCAGTGGTTAGGACTCCTCACTTCCACTGCAGGGGACAACAGGTTCAATCACACATGGAGCAGCCCTAAAGGAAAAAAAATGTTTGCAAGGTAGATAAATATCTCTTGGTTCTAGTTTGTAGACTTAAGATGATTGTCTCCCATTTCATTATCAAATGCAATACTGGCTTTTCAAAAGTAGCTTTTTAAATCTATTTATCTTAGAGGAAAGGTAAGGGAGTTATGCTTTCAGTTAAGTATTTATGGAGATACATATTATGTTGGGTGTTTCCTATCCTCTTTCTGTAATTATTTTTTTAATAGCCTGACTTTTTTTTCCATTGGCTTCTTTGTAGTTTCATTTTTGTTGTGGGTTTTGTTTTTTTTTTTGGTGGTGGTGGTAGTGTCTTCTTCTCCTTCTTTTTTCTTTTCCTTGAGAGACCTGTATTGATGGTTACCACCATGCCTAACTTTGTTTCTTCCCACTGGCCATTATGAAAATTCTAATTTTGTCTATATTAGACTTGTTTCTAAGGCATAGTGCTACTGTACACTTTCTGCATAATTATTGTGAGTCACCTGACAAGAATGAAAATACTGGGTTTTGGTGATACTTGGATGGAACGTGTTATATACACATCTGTAGTTTAAAAATTATGACCTGAGGAAGGACTACCTTTTCCACCCCTGACCCCTATCCCCAACCAGAGGTTAGGAGATTAGGTGCTTCTCATTTTTTTAAATTATTTTTTATAATGTTATTAAGTCACAATGTGGTCCTATAAGTTTCTTCTTAAGTTAATTCAATAATATTTTGGATTGTGAACGTTATTATGATTTCTAATTGTTTCCTCTTCTCCCTCGAAAGACCAGGAGACTCAAAGAACAGAGGAGCTTTTATGATAGGTTCTGCTGATAGGGTCATTAGGGTGGCCATAGAGGGTGGAAACTATGTAGCAGTGATTATCACACCTTGACCCTAAGATAACAGTGATTATCATACCTTGACCTTAGGAAGATGTGATAGGAAGCTTAGGAACTTTAAGAAGCTTAATGTATTGAATATAGAAAAAATAAAGGATATTGGTACACATTTGAGAGAAAAGAATTAAGATACTGAATAAAAATGCCAATCTCTCCCCATCCTAGCTAATTTTTAACACTGATCAGTAATACCTTTCTCATTGCCCAACATAAACATGTATCTTGTAAACATGTAACTTGTAAGAATCAATTATTTATCTTGTCTTTACTGTTTTTTATTAATATAAGTGACTTAAGTTTTAGATTTTTTTCTTTTTCCAATAAATGAGGGAAGCTAACATCTGTCTAAAGATACATTTTACTTATCTTAAGGTTAGCAAGCTGTAGCCTGGTCTCCATAGGCCTTCAGTTCTTCACTGATAATGCGGTAAAGAAGAAAAATGTCTGTTTTAAAACTTATATGTATTCTACTAATAGCATAATACAGGGATTGCTCAAGTTCAAGTGACCTAACATTCATATTTGGAGTCCTAGAGAGGAGAAACAAAACAGATATTTGAAGTAAAAAGAGTGAAAATGTTCCAAATTTGAAGAATACTGTAAACCCAGAAATCAAAGAAGCCCAACAAACCACAAAAGAAACAAGGGAAAAGAACTACACCAAGGAACATCATAATCACATTGCATAAAATCAGTGATAAAAAAAAATTTTAAAACAGATTTTTGAAGATATATTCTATACAGAGAAACAAAGAAAAGAATGCATCTGAGGACTTCCCTGGTTGCTCAGGGATGATCCTGCCAATGCAGGAGACATGGGTCTGATCCCTGATCCATGGAGATCCCACATGCTGCAGAGCAACCAACCGTGTGCCACAACTATTGAGCCTGTGCTCTAGAGCCTAGGGGCCAAAAAAGGATGCATCTGAAACAGTGCAAGCTGAAACTCAGAGAAAAGCTGCCAATCACAAATTCTATACCCTGCAAAAACATCTTTCAAAAATGAAAATGAGTTAAAACAGCTAAAAGAGTTCAGCACACCAGCACAAACCATTCAAAAATCAGATCCAGATGCCAGCTATTATGAATACATTTTATTTGGTATTGAATATATACTTTAATGTCTCTGAACCTTCAGATTTTTATTTATGAAAGAAGAATGCATATTTTATGGGATTTTTATGAGGATCAAATGAAATAAGGAAAATAATTACCACCTGTTAAGTGTCTTCATTATTCCACGCACGTGGTATCTCACTAGAAATGGAAATAAAACACCCAATAACAGGCCTGCTCCCCTAATCGTTTTCTTATCCTATCACCTCGCCTCTTTTTTTTAGCAGCTGAAAAACTTGGATTAGTCTACAATTTAGCCCACATAGCTAGTCAATCAAATTTTGATGAAATACTTTTCCTAAACTTGCTTTCCTTTACCTACCATCATTAAATATGCATAACAGTGGGAGTGATGAACAGCTTTCCTTGGTAAAACAGACACATCACCTAGTAAATCATTTTGTGAAAGGATTAAGTATTTTCTAAACTGAACCTAATTTATTTGGCTTATAATTCGGCTATGTGATATTTTTCAGTCATGTTTATGAAAATATACTTTATACACTGTTTAATTTTTATCATTGGATAGGGGCCATGCTTGTCTTTATAGCTTATACATTGCCCCACAGAGTTTTTGACACTCAGTAAATGTTAAATAACATTTATATTCAGCATTCTGCAGGCAGGAAGCATATGGTAATAAATGCCAGAGCATAGGTTGAAAATCTCCCAGAAGCTGTATGTTCTTTGAAAAACCAGTACAGGTATTTTCATGAATGAAACATTTTAAAAGGGATTTCTCAGATTTATATTTACTTAAAAATATTCTCCAGCCGTTGTTTACTTTACAAGTTAACAAATAATTTAGTATTAAAAGTAGTATAACATTAATGCAGTCTCATAGGAAAATATGTAAATATTTTTATAAATAAGTACAAAGTACATTTTGTAAATAGTAAAAGGTAAAAGTAACTCATAGTCTGAAGGATAGCATGAAGAAATATTTAGAGGCTTAAGCAATATCAGTTAGTTTGGTTCAGTCATGACCAACTCTTTGGAACCCCATGGACTGCAGCACACCAGTCTTCCCTGTCCATCACCAGCTCCTGGAACTTGCTCAAACTCATGTCCATTGAGTTGGTGATGCCATCCAACCATCTCAACCTTTGTCGTCCCCTTCTCCTCTCACCTTCAGTCTTTCCCAGCATCAGGGTCTTTTCCAATGAGTCAGTTCTTTATATCAGGTGGCCAAAGTATTTGAGTTTCAGTTTCAGCATCAGTCCTT
This sequence comes from Nanger dama, assembly GCA_917880005.1. NCBI lineage: Eukaryota > Metazoa > Chordata > Mammalia > Artiodactyla > Bovidae > Nanger > Nanger dama. The sequence goes on along the minus strand of CAKJTW010000028.1, from coordinate 15,267,751 downwards.
CCAGTGAATATTCAGGATTGATTTTCCTTAGGATTGACTGGTTTGATCTCCTTGCTGTCCAAGGGATTCTCAAGAGTCTTCTCCAACACCACAGTTGAAAAGCACCAGTTCTTCGATGCTCAACTTTCTCTATAGTCCAACTCTCATATCCATACATGACTACTGGAAGAACCATAGCTTTGACTAGATGTGTCTTCATTGCCTAAGAAATGTCTCTGCCTTTCAGTATGCTGTCTAGGTTGGTCATAGCTTTTCTTCCAAGGAGGAAGCGTCTTTTAATTTCATGGCTGCAATCACCATCTTCAGTGATTTTGGAGACCAAGAAAATTAAGTCTGTCATTGTTTTCCGTTGTTTCCCCATCTATTTGCCATGACGTGATGGGACCAAATGCCATGATCCTATTATTTTTTGAATGTTAAATTTTAAGCCAGCTTTTTCACTCTCCTCTTTCACTTTCATCAAGAGGCTCTTTAGTTCTTCTTCACTTTCTGTCATACGTGTGGTGTCATCTGCGTATCTGAGGTTATTGATTTTTCTCCCGGCAATCTCGACTCCAGCATGTGCTTCATCCAGCCCAGCATTTCACATGATGTACTCTGCAAACAAGTTAAATAAACAGGGTGACAATACACAGCCTTGACGTACTCCTTTCCCAACTTGAAACCAGTCTGTCGTTCCATGTCCGGTTCTAGCTGTTGCTTCTTGACCTGCATACAGATTTCTCAAGAGGCAGGTAAGGTGGTCTAGTATTCTCATCTCTTGAAGAATTTTCCAGTTTGTTGTGATCTACACAGTCAAAGGCTTGGGAGTGATAAAGCAGAAGTAGATTTTTTTTTTTGCAACTCTCTTGCTTTTCCATGATCCAGCAGATGTTGGCAATTTGATCTCTGGTTCCTCTGCCTTTTCTAAATACAACTTGAATATCTGGAAGTTCACAGTTCATGTATTTTTGAAGCCTGGCTTGGAGAATTTTGAGCATCATTTTGCTAGCATGTGAGATGCGTACAACTGTGCGGTAGTTTGAACATTCTTTGGCTTTGCCCTTCTTTGGGATTGGAATGAAAACTGACCTTTTCCAGTCCTGTGGTCACTGCTGAGTTTCTCAAACTTGCTGACATATTGAGTGCAGCACTTTAACAGGATCATCTTTTAGGATTTGATTAAGCAATATAAGTCTTCATAATGCTACAGTCCATGGGGTCACAAAGAGTCAGACATGACTGAGCAACTGAAATCAGCTGAATATAGGAAAGAAATAAACAGCAGATAGTTCTTTATCATTAAATGTCAGCATGACTCAAAGGTGTATCACTGCTACAGCTAAGAAATGATTAATCACAATCAGGTATAGAAAACCATTTAGATAATATGTTTCTAAATTATCTTTCCTTTATTTTCTCAACTGTGATTAATCTGTTAGCCACGCTTGTTTGGTTTGACTTTTGTGAGGATTTTTTTAAGGATTAGCATAATCTGAATAGAGAGGTTTTCTGAATTGGACCATGTTAGTTAACCTCTTAGAGGCTTAGGTTCTTTGTGTATAAGATGTGGATAGAGAATCTGGGCACAGCTTAGTTTGGTGCCTCTCAATTCAGAGTCTCTTCCAAGGCTGAAGTCAGGATGTTGGCCAGGGCTGTAGTCCTGTCACTGCTTGGAGAGGATTCACTTCCAAGATCCTCTCTGATGGTTAGTTATGGGCCGCTCCATGGGGAACTCACAGCATGGCAGCTTATTTCCCATAGAGTGAGAGCTGAGAGAGAGCGTGTGAGCAAGAGAACGAACAAACAAGACATCCTTTCACTTTTTGTCAGGTATTTGTTAAAAGTGAGTCTCTTGGTCCAGACAACACACAAAGGGGAGAAAAATTTTACAAGGATTTGAATGTCGCCAGTTAGGGATCTGTCTACACAGTAGGCAACCAATTTAGAGGCTTCCTGCTACACATATGATCCACAGATAGGACAAATCATGGAATATACTCTGGATGCTCTGAAATTCATTTGCTTAAATTTTCCTAAGATTTTACCAAAAGCTTGAATTTAATAGGTGATATGATATTATAGTTCACATTAAATATTTTCCTTATTCCTAGTAATCAGTCAGTTTCGTTGACCTCAGTTTTACTAATATAAACTGATATTTACTGAGTGACTTGCCCAAGATTACATATCAAATGAGCTATAAAATGGTAACCTTAGTGTAGGTCTTCTAAGCCAACTACTCTTTCTATTTGTCTGTAACTGCTTCCTGACCAGTATTATCTTGCATTCTTAAAGCCTTCAAAAAAGGCTTCATACATATAATTGTATAAAAATATATGGATTTTATTTATATGCAGAGATTTTTATACATAGATTTATATAGATAGAGATAGGCATAGATATCATTCCATCTTAGACCACACCATTTAGGATTTACAGTATTGTTTCAAATATTGCAAGTCGAAGTCCATTAAGATGTATAACAGCTGTAACACTGATGTATCCCTAGCATTATAGTATCTGTTAGCCTAAAACTATCTTTGTAGGGTAAATACTAGTTGGATGGAGAGATGAACAAACAAAATAGCAGAACTATTTTGGTGGTTCCATTCTCCCTTGCCTTTTCCCAGAGCTCTGGCTGGACTCCTATGACTTGAGTGAAGACCAAGCAAACTCCAGTGAGTTTGCTGCTTCCTGTTCTCATTGCAGCAGCAAAATAGTTTGTTTTGAATGGATGAGCTGCCTTCTGTGGATAGTCAGAAGTTAGCTTTCTTTGGTCCTAAGTTGGATGTTCTTTTTTACTTCAGTCCATGAAGTTTCAGTCAACACCCAAGATCCCTTGTGTCCGATATCGAAAAACAGAGTGTTAACATAAGCAAGCAGATAATAGCTCTAAATGGGTTCAGTGCCTTGAAATGTAGGAGAGCAAGGGTTATGAGCTATGATAGTGGTGGGTAGTTAGTAGTTACACCCTTCAGATTACCCTGGAGAAAAGAGAGATGATTTTTTAAGGCATTTGCTAAATTCTTAAAATAACTTTGTGGTTTGGTTAGTAGGAACATCTTGTTTCCCTGAAGGAAAAGGATAGTTCCTACAACCAATAAGTTAATTTGGCAAAGTCTCAGGATATAATGCCAATAATACAGAAATCATTTGTATTTCTGTGTAACTAGTAACAGATAATTAGAATTAGAATAACAATATGGCCTATTTATGGTTTTAGTTTTATAGTGACTACAGATAATTCTACAGAAATTAAAATCAAGGTGTTATCAGGCAAAATGCAAAGAAAATAGTCTTCTTCTTAGATATAAGGGAAATTGTTGTATTTTCTTACACACAGACATATACTGGAGTTGTTCCTTCCTTTCCTATATAACCTGAGAACTGCTTTTTAGTAGTGGTTTGCTAATCCCTTTAAATAGTTCTTCATGTAAGTATTCCATAGTTTCCATTAATCATGAATTTCAGCTTTATTTTTTAAACCTCTACTCAAAAACTGTACTTGGTTGTTGTTTCATCCTTTTAGCCTAGTCGGTGAAGCAGCAAGCCTACTGCAGATCCTAAATAGCGTGGTGTAGATGAGAGCCTAAGACTTTAATTATATGTCATTTTATTCACAACACTCAGTTCCAGGAAGGAAAAAAATGACTTTGTTGTTGTAAAAGACATATGTGAGTATCATTCATTGTAAACCAAAAATGATACTGTATTATAGCTTAGACAACAATGGGAACTGATTTTGAAAATGTGACCTGTATGAGAAACTGAATAATAGTGAAAGTTATCAAAATGGAAAGTAGTGTTAATGTGAAATCCAGCCTTCTCAGAAATACTCTTTCCTGGCCTGTTTCGTTTTGCTTTTGTTGCTTGTCATGCATGAATGAAAGTGCTACACTCTCAGGGGAGCAGGAAAGCCTCTGTGTCGGTTGTTTATTTCCTTAATCCCTCCTCCTTTGTGATTTTTGATGTCAGATCTAAAATGGAAAGCCTGTAAATATAATGATTATCACATGGATAATCACCTGCATTAGGAACCGCCATGCTTCTCTATTCTAACCCTAGCTGTTCTCCACATGTCACATCCACTCTGCGGTTGGATTTTAACCTGACTGCTTCATTAGATTTGTGAAACTCAGTACGTGGCGCCCTGGGGCAGCACAGATGGGGACTTGCTTGTTTTCTTTTCTCACTTTTACTGCGAAGGCACGCTAAAAAGTCCTTTTCAATTTAGTATGATCAGTTCACTTGGAATTACCCCTGATATTTGGAACCTGCCTTACTGTTCTGCCCACCATTTATGCCTTTTTTCTTCCCTGATTTCTGACCTAATGCCTTTTCTTTTTGTCCCTCCATGCAGTGAATCTTAGGACTAAAATTCTCCTTCAAATTCTTACTGGGTCAAACTGTTCCTCTGTGTTGTTTTATTTGTTTTGCTGTGAGGGAAAAATAAATGTTGTTCCATCGTTGTATCTACAAACACCTTCAGATCAGAGGTTAGCTGTGGGAAAGTCTGCAGTGATGTGAGCCAGCTGCCTTTACTAATGGAGTGACTGGGGGCACCAACCCAAGATCAAAGGAAGGTGGGAGGAAGTCAGGAGATAAGATCTTTTAAGCTATAGAACAAGTGCTTAGCTTTTCAGCGGTAGGGCACAGCTCTGCAAACCTGTGTGAGGGGCGCTAAGATAGAAAATTGAGTTGGCTTTTCTTCAGCATGTCCTTCCTCAGTCAGAAATATGTTGGTGCTTGGAATAGTTTACAGTTGTGCAAGAGTCCTAGGGCTCAGTTTCATTGAAGAATAATGATCTGACATTGGTAAATGTGCCTTCTTGCAATTAGTCAGTTCTGTTGTACCATAACAGATCTCAGTCTATTGCTTCTTACTTTGGGGAGCAAAACTGGATATTAAAAAGGCAACTTATCTACTGTATGTGAATTTGGAGTTTTTATGTCTTAGTACAATTTTAGTTGTACAGATTTGTCATATTAACTTTGTCTTACAGTCCTTTAGGTTTCTTTCATGCCTCTGATAAACTTCCCTGTAAATAAGTAGTTCTCACAAAGCTATTTTGTTGTTTTTTTCATATAAGAATTAGCTTGGTTAATTCTTGAGTTGGACAACTTGGAAAAATTCTACATTGCTATCTTTTTAACCCTATCCTTTTCCTTGACATCCAAGCTAGTAAATATTATTGACTGTCTGATATACAAGATTCTGGTGTAAGTAAATTGTCAAGAAGGCTAACCATCCTTACCCCAATTGTCAAGATCATGATTTAATTTTTTTTAATCGGTATCAACTAAGGTTAACTCAATCAGCTTTATGCTTCTCTAGAACAGCCTAAGGAGTTGTACTTTGAGCTTATCACTGTTAACGTCAGTGTTTAATTGTGATAGTATGTTTCACTTTTCTCAGACCCTCAAAGTGTTTCTTTAAACTTACATGATATTAGTATATTGGACTATAAGTGCATACATACCTCTTTTCTGTGTTTTCCTTAACATGTAGATAGTACCCAGATTTGTGCTGGAGACATTAACTGTAGTTTCTGCCTTACATGGTTTGGTGCAGCAGTCATTTTAGTTAAGTTGGATCTGCTCACTACTCAGGCTCACATCCCATCCTTCTATTAATATCTCTTGGCAAAGATAATTCTGGAGGAATGTAAGTTAAGATGTAGAGACTCTTGACAGTTGTCTGCAGTTTTTTTTTTTTTTTCATCTTCAAGAGGGAAGTGGGATTGAAAAGTAATATTGCCTCCATTTTCTGTATCAGTACTAAAATGAAAATATATCCACAAAGCAGAGAATCAAGAAAGGGAAAGGATTTGGTTACACAGATATGTTTTTGTCATTTGATAGCCTATTATAAGGGCATTAGATTATATAATAATGTTCATCAGATTGTGCCCTTAAGATACATTTAATATCTAGAAAAACATTGTTTAAAAATTTTTAACTAAATTTTAAAAAATATTCAACGTTTGTTACCCTATCATCTTAAATCAGAGAGAAATGCGGGGGTAGACATTTTATTACACAAATTTTCAAACAGGCAAAAAATAGTAATACTGAATACATCTAGATACATTAATATTTTACCATTTTTGCTTCACTTTCTTTTTTTGTTTTTAAGTTTTCTAAAATAAATTACATATACCATGCCATTTTATCGAAGGATACTTCAGGATACACCTGAAAATCCTGGATTTTTTCATATCAAGTTGATAATTCCTAATATTATTTGATTTCCATTTCATAATCAAACTTACCCAAAATGTATACCTGGTTTGTTCAAACAGTTTCCAATTAAAATCTGTATATTACTCCTGTATGTTTTATCATGATGTTGACTTACTAAAAAGACCAAGGTACTTGTCCTGTCTAATGTCCTACCTTATGTATTTGTTTATTAACTTTCTCAGTGTATCATTTAACTTGTTCTTCTATCCTCTATATATTTCCTGTAGATTGCAAGTTATTGAATAAAATTTTGATTAATTCATGTCAAAAACTTTATAGATGGTGCTCTGTACCTTATACTACATTATGGCAGAAGCCACAGACTATTTGGTGATCAGAATATTAGGTAATAAGATTGATCACCGGGTTAAAGTGATGACTGCTTGATTCTTTCACTATAAAGTTATGCTTTGCTCCTCGTGACCAGCATGTGATCTTTGATACTTTGATTCCATGAAATAACCAGTTCCTCATCATTCTTTAACCTAATGAATTGAACATCCATTGATGACCTTTGCCTGAATAAATCAGAGATTGCAAAATGGTGGGTTTTTTGAATCTAATCTATACATTTATTAGCAAACATTCTTCTTGACAGAAGAGTTTTCTGAAAGGTATTGTTTTAATTAAAAACATAACCATCAGCATCTTCCTTAGGTTTCAAATGATTTTCTTTGTCGGGGTCAAAACACCTGAACTCATGGTGACAGCTACAGTAGAAACATGTGCTACGTCTTCTTTAGTTCAGCTTGTGAAGTGTGTTGACATTTGCTGCCCTTTTTTATGCCAAGGAAAAAAGAAATCTTTTTTTCCGTGTAAGAATAAAAATTGAACTATGTGAGTATATTGAGATAATTGTGTAAAAGAAGACTGTTTGAATGAGTTTCAAAATGGATTATTTCTTCATTACCTAGCACTTTATAATTAACTGTTCTTTTTTTAATTTCAGGAAGCTGCCACTTTTGCTAGAGAGCAAGGCTTTGAGGTGAGTTAACCCACAATTGCACACTAAACAGATCCTAAAGGTTTTTTCTAGCTGATAATGAAGTTCTTTTGGACAGTGATTGATGTGCTATTATACTCTCAGAGCCTCGCAGCAGTTGCCATGGAAACTTGGCAGTCGTCATGGTTTCTTTGTTCTGCCAGCACAGTGTTATGACGCACTCTGCTAGGTCTGCACCCAACATCGCCTACAGATGTTATTTATTGAATTTTGAAAAGCCTCTTGGGAAGCCAAGAGGTTGGGCACGGTTTCAAGCTGCCTCTGCAGATATGGGGCCTGTCAGTTTGTTCAGTTAAAAGCTACCTCATTAGCTGCATTACATTTCATAAGAATTTACTGCTAAAGCAGTGGTGGAGCAACACTAAATAGTGAAATATAATGTCATTTAAATAATTTCAACCTTACCACATGTAGATTATCATTATGTAAATTAATTTCCAAAAGGTTATACTTAACTGTTGTTAGGAACTGACTAGTTTAAATCCTTCTCATATGAACTTCCTGTTTGAATCTTTTTCTCATTTCTTTGATAGCATAAAACATATACATTATCTGAAACACAAAATTGACAATTGCTTTAATTTTCAGATAATCAGTTCTGTTTTCCTTATAGAAATATTATCCTGTTGAGATTCCAAACTCCATATAGTTTTTGTTGGCAAAATTAAAATAATAGCCAAGACCATGTTTTTACATATGTAGTATCTACCTTCTGCAGGATTGTTGGGAAACACTGACTAATCTAAACCCAGGTTAATTGACAGAGATTAACTGAGTGTGTGATTTTTATCACTATCTTATTTATTTAGCCAGAACTCTGTAGAATGTTGTGTTCTATATAACAACTTGGAATGTTTGATGGAAGTAAGTTTTTCAGTTTAACCTGACTAGATCTGGAATATATAGAAATTCTTTCCTTATTTGCATACTCAGTATTGTCTACCATGTACAGAAACTGTGAGCGTTGACTGGATATATTAGTAAGCTCACTTTGAACTCTTTAGAGATAGGTGTTTTATAAAATTGTGAAGGAAATGTTCTTTAAATGTACTAAAGACAGATTCGTTATGAGTGATACATGTGTATGTTATCTGTGTCATAGGACTTGACAGCCAAGGTGCTGCTTTTTCTTGAGGGAAGACAGTGAGCATGTGGAATAAGTATTCTACTCTCAAGGTCCTATGTGAAAACTGTATCAGGGCAGGAAGCTGCCTCATAGTGCTCAATTAATGGAAACGATCATCATTTCTTGGGAGTTTGCTTTTTTTTATTTTAACATATTCTCATGAATATAAGGTTGAGTCACATGAAGAAGGAATAAAGATTTCCAAGTAATTTTTAATCTAATTTAAGTTTCCCTTTGTAATTTCCCAAACTGGCAATTGCTGTATAGGGCTAAATGTAATGAGGGGTACATTCAATTTAGAAAGACAAATGTTTTGATCATGAAACTATAAGTAAATATTTTAAGTCATGTTATAAAGTTTCAGTGATTTTAAATTTCAGTATTAACAATTAATATTCTCTGTTACATAAAAATTCTTCAAATAAAACATATATAGAGTATAAATTTGTGTCCTATTTTATGTGCTAACATTTAGAAATGTATTTCAGTTCTAAAAATAACCACTTTTATAAATGCTTAGAAATGTAACATGTTGTATAACAAATGATTCTGTAGTACCTGATAATAATTTGAATAATTTATTAAACCTTACTAATTCATAGTTTTATTGTCCCTTTGAGCTACATGCTTTGAATATGCCTGGTTTAAATTCAGTCTTAGCAGCAAGCTACTTTTTCTATTTTCTACTAACCAACACCATATTAACCTTTCCATTAGTTCTTACTTGTTGACTCTAAAGTTGTTTCTTTTTACCATAAATCTGCCATAACTGATTACAACATATGAACAAAGTGATGATTATAATAGTATACCTTATTACCTCCTGACATAGCAAAACTCAGTTGGTAATTTGACGATGATGTGTTAGATTATATAAAGCATACAGTGTCTTGATGTATCCCTTCATGGGTTCCCTAAAATACTATAAGCATTTCAGAATCTGTAAAAGCCTTGATTAGAATACCCTGAAGTTGGTATTTTTAATAAAATATAATCCTTGTACTGAATGCTATCTAGAGAAAATGCATGATTTTAAAATGTCATTAAAGTTTCCTTAGTTGGTTAGATAATAGTATAAAGGCATAGATTTGAATCTCAGTATTTTTAAAGACTCTAACAAAAATAAATCATTTAACAGTTGAATGTCTGTGGGAATGTGTCAGTGCTTTCAAGTTTTGTGACAAACTAGACAAGATCTGTATCTGTTTCCTCCCAACTTTAATTTTACCTCTTAATTTGGGACATGAATGAGAGGAGAGAAGTGAAAAATTAAAGAGAAAGGAAAGGTGAGCACGTTTTCTTCCCACAAGTCCTACCTTCATTTTCTGTTATAAATCCCAATCAGTTCCCAAAGCCACTGAGTGCTGCCGCTAGTGATCTGTCTGCTAAGAGACCAATCCAAATGCATCTAAAAATAACCAGTGTTTATCATCAGGAAATATCCTCAGTGACATTGTTTATGATATTCTGGTTAGCTTCTCTACAAATTTCAGATAGTCTTTCTTTGAGAAATCTTTAATCTTTAAAGTGAATTGAGCAATTTTCAGTAAGAAGAAGCAGCTTAGCAGTGCACTGGAGAATGAGATAAAAACTGGAACTGGCCAGAGCACAAAGCAGAAGAGAGAGGAAAATATATATGTATATGTATATGTATATGTATATGTATATGTATATGTATGTATGTATATATGTGTGTGTGTGTGTGTGTGTGTGTGTGTGTGTGTGTGTATATATATGGAAAATTGCATAGTGCCTGATTTAAATGACAGACCTGCTAAGAATTTAAAATGACAATTCTTGGTGTAAAAAGTTTCATGGGGCCTTTTATTATTTTGGAAAATCAGTTCAGACTGCAGTGTGTTTTTCAACCAACCTTATCTTAGGTTGAACCGATTAAGGTATTTTTGTATTTTTAGAACCTAAATAGAAATGAGGCACTTAGCAATATGTTTCATTATGAAACCTTTTGAAAGCACTATTGAAAATTAATTTAAATTAAAGTGAAGGACATACCTCCAAAACCTAAATAAAACTATTCTTTGTGTTCTCATTCTCAGTGCAGTAGAGTATATGCCAAATGATGAAGAGAATTCATACCTTTTCTATTGTATCAGTTACTCAGTTTTACTCCAAGCAGCAAATTTTAATTTTCTTATTTTAGAGCTCTAAAATATAATACTTCTAACCATAGAGGAAATAAAACAATCCTTTTCCATTTTCCCACTTCCCTACAGCCCATTACTCTGCCCAGAGACTTCCAGGCTTGTAGTCTTTCTCTGAACAATGACAGCTCTATCATCTTATACCACTGAGAGAAGGAAGTATTGAAAGTGCTATCCAGTAGGCATCCACAAGCCATGTGTGGCTATGTAAATTAAATAAAATTACAAGTTCAGTTCCTTAGTCTCGAGGCACATCTCAAGTGCATGCCTATGTAGATAGTGACTACCATATTGGACAGAGCAGATGCAGAACATGACATCCTCACGGAAACGTCTATTGATTAGCACTGGATAGTAAGTCTACAGAGAGTTTCAGAAGGTATTGATTACCAAAGAGTTCTCCAAGATTTTCCTAACGTTCCTCTTTTCCTCACAAATATAAAGAATTCACAATGAATGATCGCCAAGAGTTTCTGGAAATGAGACACTAAATTAGATCATGTTTGTTGATAGAGTACAGTGCTGCTTCCCTAAGTGACTGAGTCCCAAATGATAACAGTTTTAAATACTCAATTAACAGAAAGAGATATAATAGTCATGATTCTCTTGATTTAATCGCTTACTAATTCAACAAATACTTGCTGAGCACTTACTTTGTGCCTAACACTTTGATAGGCCCTGAAGACAAGATAGAAATAATGAAAGTATGCAGTAAAAGAAAAGGTGGGAGTCTCCTGTGTTAGATACTCTTATCATTGGAGTGACTCTCTGAGGAAGTAAAACTAAAAACACAAATATCTAGCTGTGACAGTAAAAACCAAAACAAGCAACAGGGAACAAACCAGACAAAAGGACCAAGAGTTTGCAGGACTCTAGACACAAGAGACCATAATGTATTGTGTACTCCAGGTAGTGACAGGAGGCCAGCGCAACTGGAATGGAGTCAGTGACGAGGAAGTGGTATGAGACAGGATGGAGACTGGCACGTCATATGACCACCATGATTATTACAGGAGTTCCTATTGGGAAACAAAGCAGACTATGTGTGATTAAATGGGGCAGTATATATGAACAGCATATTTGCTTTTCTCCTCACTCCAGTACTCTTGCCTGGAGAATCCCATGGACGAAGGAACCTGGTGGGCTGTAGTCCATGGGGTTGCTACAAGTCCGGACACAACTGGGCGACTTCACTTTCACTTTTCACTTTCATGCTTTGGAGAAGGAAATGGCAACCCCCTCCTGTATTCTTGCCTGGAGAATCCCAGGGACGGGGGAGCCTGGTGGGCTGCCGTCTATGGGGTCGCACAGAGTCGGACACGACTTAAGTGACTTAGCAGCAGCAGCAGCAGATAGGTGGTGACAGTATTCTTTTACATTTGTATCATCAGTTTGTTAAAAACGGAATGAAGACAATATATTAATTGGGAAAACAACGCTAAATTTAAAGTGTGTGAGCACCAGTGACAGTAAAAGCATAATTTGACATTTATGAAATGATTCAAAGTTTATAAAGCATTTTCTAACATATCATTAATACATTTAATATTCATACAAACCTTGGAGGGGTAGGTAGGGCATGTATTGCCATATCAGTTGAACAGGAAAAAAAAAAACTACATAACATGTTCAGAGTCACATGGCTAACAGATAATGGAGTCAGAATCTGAGCTCAGCTGTCTTGACTCTGGTGATCTTTATAAACTACACTTCTTTCTCACAGTCTAACATATTGGAGGAGGAAATCAGATTTTCAAATGACCTTAGAAAATGAGAAATATCTGGAAATTCAGAAGTTGAAATTCACTAGGGTAAAATGCAATCCAGAATAATTAAGAAAAATATCATGTTTACATGCAAGATCAGCAATGACTTGTGACTATGGCATAATTATTTAACATGAAGATGCTTTAGTTTTGTGATCACAACAGAAATCACATAACCAGAATTCATAGCCGCAGTATGAGCCGTAGATAACAGAGAAGAGTGTTGGAATCAACACTTTGTGGATGCTAGTCCTGGCTCCACTTCTTAGTATGTTTATGACCTTGGCAAGTTACTTAACCTCTCTGTGATTCAATTTCCTCATCTTTAAAATGGGGACATAGTAATAGCACCTATTTCCTAGAGTAGTTAAGATTTAATGAATACTTTAGAGCTATATACATGGCTCTTGCTTTCTGCATCTATAAAATAGTGACATAGTAATAATACATACTGTTTAGACTGGTTAAGAGGTAATGAGTATTTAAGAGTGCTCATAGCTGTTTATACATGGCTCATATTTAAATTGTGAGCTTTCTACTTTTTCTTGCTTTTTTCTCTTTCTCCTCACTTATTGGATAACATAATTGAATTCTCAATACTCAGCACTCTTCAGAGGGCTTCCCTGGTGGGCCAGTGGTTAAGAATCCCCCTCTTGGAATGCAAGAACACCGGTTAGATCCCTGGTCCAGGAAGTTCCCACCTATTGCTGAGCAACTAAGCAACTAAATGTGTTACAAGTAATGAGCCCACTCGCTACAACTAGAGAAAGCCTATGAGCAGCACTGAAGACCCACTATAGCCCCCTGCCGCCAAAATTCTTGAGGTCCTTTCTCGAGATTTTCAGGCAACTTAGGATTTGATAGTTTTGAAGTGTATTTAAATGACAGTAAATATAGGAAATACATTAATATTTATTAAGTACTTGGCATGTGCTAAATAAATACTGCATTCAGCTCTTTCACTTACCTTATTTTTCCTCCTCATACACAGAGAAACTATTTTTAACTTTCTGTTTTGAAACAATTTTAGATTCAGACAATTTGCAGAAATAGTACAGAGAATTTCTGGATACCTTCACTTAGCTTCCACTAATGTAAACATATTACAGAACCAGGGTATAATGATCAAAACCTGGAAATCAACATTAATACAGTATTCATAACTGAACTATAGAATTTATTCTCATTTCACCAGTTTTTCCTCTAATTTCTTTTTTTCTCTTCCACAGTCTAGTCCAGTGTCACACATTGCATCTATTTGTTTTCTTAGTCTCTTCTTATCAGACAGTTTCTCACTCATTCCTGTTGTTCATGATCTTCATACTTTTGAAGACTGCCTGTCAGTCATTTTGTAGAATGTCCCTCAATTTAGGTTTGTGCAAAATTCAGAAAACTAAGATCATGACATGTGGTCCCGTCACTTCATGGCAAATAGATGGGGAAATAGTGGCTGACTTTATCTTTTGGGCCTCCAAAGTCACTTCAGATGGTGACTGCAGCCATGAAATTAAAAGATGCTTGCTCCTTAGAAGAAATTCATGACCAACCTAGATAGCATACTAAAAAGCAGAGACATTACTTTGCCAACAAAGGTCCATATAGTCAGTTCAATTCAGTTTAGTCGCTCAGTCGTGTCCGACTCTCTATGATCCCATGAATCGCAGCACGCCAGGCCTCCCTGTTCATCACCATCTCCCAGAGTTCACTCAGACTCATGTCCATCGAGTCCGTGATGCCATCCAGCCATCTCATCCTTGGTCGTCCCCTTCCCCTCCTGCCCCGAATCTCTCCCAGCATCAAAGTCTTTTCCAATGAGTCAACTCTTCACATGAGGTGGCCAGAGTACTGGAGTTTCAGCTTTAGCATCAATCCTTCCAAAGAAATCCCAGGGTTGATCTTCAAAAGGACTGGTTGGATCTCCTTGCAGTCCAAGGGACTCTCAAGAGTCTTCTCCAACACCACAGTTCCAAAGCATCAATTCTTCGGCGCTCAGCCTTCTTCACAGTCCAACTCTCACATCCATACATGACCAGAGGAAAAACCATGACTAGATGGACCTTAGTCAGCAAAGTAATGTCTCTGCTTTTGAATATACTGTCTAGGTTGGTCATAACTTTTCTTCAAGGAGTAAGCGTCTTCTAATTTCATGGCTGCAGTCACCATCTGCAATGATTTTGGAGCCCCCAAAAAAGTCTGATACTGTTTCCACTGTTTCCCCATCTATTTCCTATGAAGTGATGGGACCGGATGCCATGATCTTCGTTTTCTGAATGTTGAGCTTTAAACCAACTTTTTCACTCTCCTCTTTAACTTTCATCAAGAGGCTTTTTAGCTCCTGTTCACTTTCTGCCATAAGGGTGGTGTCATCTGCATATCTGAGGTTATTGATATTTCTCCCGGCAATCTTACTCCAGCTTGTGCTTCTTCCAGTCCAGCGTTTCTCATGATGTACTCTGCATGTAAGTTAAATAAGCAGGGTGACAATATACAGCCTTGACGTACTCCTTTTCCTATTTGGAACCAGTCTGTTGTTCCATGTCCGGTTCTAACTGTTGCTTCCTGACCTGCATACAGATTTCTCAAGAGGCAGGTCAGGTGTTCTGGTATTCCCATCTCTTTCAGAATTTTCCACAGTTTATTGTGATCCACACAGTCAAAGGCTTTGGCATAGTCAAAAAAGCAGAAATAGATGTTTTTCTGGAACTCTCTTGCTTTTTCGATGATCCAGCAGTTGTTGGCAATTTGATCTCTGGTTCCTCTGCCTTTACTAAAACCAGCTTGAACATCAGGGAGTTCACAGTTCACGTATTGCTGAAGCCTGGCTTGGAGAATTTTGAGCATTACTTTACTAGCATTTGAGATGAGTCCAATTGTGCGGTAGTTGGAGCATTCTTTGGCATTGCCTTTCTTTGGAATTGGAATGAAAACTGACCTTTTCCAGTCCTGTGGCCACTGCTGAGTTTTCCAAATTTGCTGGCATATTGAGTGCAGCACTTTCACACCATCATCTTTCAGGGTTTGAAACAGCTCCACTGGAATTCCATCACCTCCACTAGCTTTGTTCATAGTGATGCTTTCTAAGGCCCACTTGACTTCACATTCCAAGATGTCCGGCTCTAGATGAGTGATCACATCATCATGATTATCTGGGTCATGAAGATCTTTTTTGTATAGTTCTTTCGTGTATTCTTGCCACCTCGTCTTAATATCTTCTGCTTCTGTTAGGTCCATACCATTTCTGTCTTTTATCTAGCCCATCTTTGCATGAAATGTTCCCTTGGTATCTCTCATTTTCTTGAAGAGATCTTTGGTCTTTCCCATTCTGTTCTTTTCCTCTATTTCTTTGCATTGATCGCTGAAGAAGGCTTTCTTATCTCTTCTTGCTATTCTTTGGAACTCTGCATTCAGATGTTTATATCTTTCCTTTTCTCCTTTGCTTTTGCCTCTCTTCTTTTCACAGCTATTTGTAAGGCCTCCCCAGACAGCCATTTTGCTTTTTTGCCTTTCTTTTCCATGGGGATGATCTTGATCCCTGCCTCCTGTACAATGTCACGAACCTCATTCCATAGTTCATCAGGCACTCTTATCTATCAGATCTAGTCCCTTAAATCTGTTTCTCACTTCCACTGTATAATCATAAGGGATTTGATTTAGATCATACCTGAATGGTCTAGCGGTTTTCCCTAGTTTCTTCAATTTAAGTCTGAATTTGGTGATAAGGAGTTCATGATCTGAGCCACAGTCAGCTCCTGGTCTTGTTTTTGTTGACAGTATATAGCTTCTCCATCTTTGGCTGCAAAGAATATAATCAATCTGATTTTGGTGTTGACCATCTTGTGATGTCCATGTGGAGAGTCTTCTCTTGTGTTTTTGAAAGAGGGTGTTTGCTATGACCAGTGCATTTTCTTGGCAAAACTCTATTAGTCTTTGCCCTGCTTCATTCCGCATTCCAAGGCCAAATTTGCCTGTTACTCCAGGTGTTTCTTGACTTCCTACTTTAGCATTCCAGTCTCCTAAAATGGAAAGGACATCTTTTTGGGTGTTAGTTCTAAAAGGTCTTGTAGGTCTTCATAAAACTATTCAACATCAGTTTCTTCAGCATTACTGGTTGGGGCATGGGCATAGACTTCGATAACCATCTAGTCAAAGCTATGATTTTTCCAGTAGTCATGTGTGGATGTGAGAGTTGGACTGTAAAGAAAGCTGAGTGCAGAAGAATTGATGCTTTTGAACTGTGGTGTTGGAGAAGACTCTTGAGAGTCCCTTGGACTGCAAGGAGATCCAGCCAGTCCATCCTAAAGGAGATCAGTGCTGGTTGTTCATTGGAAGGTCTGATGTTGGAAGCTGAAACTCCAATAATCTGGCCACCTGATGCGAAGAGCTGACTTATTGGAAAAGACCCTCATGCTGGGAGAGATTGAGGGCAGGAGGAGAAGGGGGGCGACAGAGGATGAGATGGTAGGGAAGGCATCACCAACTCGATGGACATGGATTTGGGTGGACTCTGGGAGTTGGTGATGGACAGGGAGGCGTCATGTGCTGCGGTTCATGGGGTTGCAGAGAGTCAGATACGACTGAGCGATTTTACTTTCACTTTTCACTTGCATGCATTGGAGAAGAAAATGGCAACCCACTCCAGTGTTCTTGCCTGAAGAATCCCAGAGAGGGCGGAGCCTGGCGGGCTGCTGTCTATGGGGTCCCACAGAGTCGGACACTACTGAAGCGACTTAGCAGCAGCAGCAGCATTGTGCCCTTGTCAGTGCGTCATAATAGGGATATACATGACATCCCAATGTCTTACTCTTGGTGATGTTAACTTTGATCACTACGTTAAGGAGGTATTTATCCTCTCTGAAGTTAACTATTTTCTTGTTGTAGTTGATAAAATATCTTGGGGGTGATACCTGTGCAGATATCCCATTTTACCCACTAATTTAAGCATCACTAAAGTTGATCACTGGGGTAAAGGGATGTCTGTCAACCTTCTCCACTATTAACATTTCTATTTTTCCTTCTGTAATGAATAAGTTTAAAGGGAGATAGTATAAGACTAAGCAGATACCCCATTTCTCTTCAGACTTTTGCCCACTAATTTTAGCATACTTCACTCTTAACATCTTGTAACACAATTACTATTGTCTTAGTTTTGTAGATGAGAAAATGGAGTTTCAGAGAGGTATATTTACCTGCTTTGTTGTTTAGTTGCCCAGTCATGTCGAACTCTTTGTGACTGCATGGACTGCAGCATGCCAAGCCTCCCTCTCCATCACCAACTCCCAGAGTTTACTCAGACTCATGTCCATTGAGTCAGTGATGCCATCCAGCCTGTCTCATGCCCTGATAGCCTCTCCTCCTCCTGTCCTCAGTCTTCCCTAGCATTCAAGGACTTTTCCGCTGAGTCATCTGTTGCATCAAATGACCAAAATACTGCAGCTTCAGCTTCAGTCCTTCTAGTGAGTATTCAGGGTTGAGCTCCCTTAAGATTGACTGGTTTGATCTCCTTGCTGTCCAAGGGACTTTCAGGAGTCTTCTCTAACAGCACAGCATTAATTCTTTGGCATTCTACTTTCTTTATGGTCCAGCTCTCACAACTGTAAGTGACCACTGGGAAGACCATAGCCTTGACTATACGAACTTTTGTCCGCAGTATAATGCCTCTGCTTTTCAACTCCCTGTCTAGGTTTGTCATCACTTTCCTGCCAAGGAGCAATCATTTTCTGATTTCATGGCTGCAGTCACCATCCGCAGTGATTTTGGAGCCCCAGAAGAGGAAATCTGTCACTACTTCCACATTTTCCCCTTCTATTTGCTATGTAGTAAGGGGGCTGGATGCCATGCATGATCTTAGTTTTTTAATATTTAGTCTTAAGCTCACTCTTTCACTCTCCTCCTTCACCCTCATCAAGAGACTCTTTAGTTTCTCTTCACTTTCTGCCATTAGAGTGGTATCATCTGCATACCTAAGGTTGCTGATGTTTCCCCCACCTAAATCTTGATTCCAGCTTGTAACTCACGTAGCCTGGTATATCTCGTGATGTGCTCAGTGCATAGGTTAAACAGACAGGGTGACAGCAGACAGCTCTGTCGTACTCCTTTCTCAATCTTGAACCAATCACTTATTCCGTACAGGGTTCTAACTGTTGCTTCTTGACCCACATACAGTTTTCTCAGGAGACAGGTAAGATGATCTGGTATTCCTCTCTCTAGGAGCGTCCCACAGTTTATCATGATCCACACAGTCAAAGGCTTTGGCATAGTCAATGAAACAGAGATAGATGTTTTTCTGAAATTCCCGTGCTTTCTCTGTAATCCAGCGAATGTTAACAATTTCATCTCTAGTTTCTCTTCCTTTTCTAAACCCAGCTTGAACATCTGGAAGGTCTTGGTTCACATAATGCTGAAGCCTAGCATGCAAGATTTTAAGCATGACCTTACTGGCATGGGACATGAGTGCAACTGTCCAGTGTTCAGCACCTTCTTTGGTACTACCCTTCTTGGGGATTGGGATAAGAATTGACCTTTTCCAATCCTGGGGCCACTGCTGGGTCTTCCAGATTTGCTGACATAATGAATGCAGAACCTTGATGGCATCATCCTTTAGGGATTTGAATAGTTCTGCTGGAATTTCATCGCATCCACTAGCTCTATTAACAGCAGTGCTTCATAAGGCCCACTTGACTTCACACTCCAGAATGTCTAGCTCTGGGTGACTAACCACACCATTATAGTAATCCACTTCATTAAGATCTTTTTTATACAGATCTTACGTGTATAAAAATTTACTATTTGAGGTCACAGAAATAGGAAGAAAAGCTATGACCAACCTAGACAGCATATTAAAAAGCAGAGACATTACTTTGCTGACAAAGGTACATATAATCAAAGCTATGGTTTTTTCTATAGTCAGTGTTCATTGGAAGGTCTGATGTTGATGCTGAAACTCCAATACTTTGGCTACCAGATGTGAAGGGCTGATTCATTGTAAAAGACCCTGATGTTGGGAAAGATTGAGGGCAGGAGTAGAAGGGGACAACAGGGGATGAGATGGTTGGATGGCATCACTGACTCATTGGACATGAGTTTGGGTAGGCTCCAGGAGTTGGTGTTGGACGGGGAGGCCTGGCGTGCTGCAGCTCTTGGGGATGCAAAGAATCGGACACAACGGAGCAACTGAACAACAATGTCAAAATTAGTGAATCCGGTTGTGGCATACTCTAAAATCCCTTGTGATTTCATCATTCTGTTAAGATATGTTAGAGTAGATATATGGGAGAAAGAACTGCCAGGAGATAAGGAAGAGGTTCATGTTTTCAAGTTTTACAGAACTCTAAATGTATGTTGTTAGGAAGACAAAATTGAAGTTTTAAGAAAAGCGTTTATACTAGATGGGAATCATCTGTTGAGGGCAAAGCAATGACTCCTCAAAGCTTAGTGTGGGATACTTTGATTTGGTGCACAGTGGAACTATAGATATGGATACAAATAGAATAAAGCTTAATATTTCTGTGAAGATTTATCTTTTATATTTGAAAAGTTTGTTTCAATCTTGAATTGCTGTTTTTATAAGGTGTAACTTGAGGCATGAAAAAAATGTTGCTTTGATTAGGTTACCAAAACTCCCACAAAACATTCTCTTTTTTCACAGGGTTGGTATAAGACAACCAAATCTCACTCTTAATTTATTCCTTATACCACTTTTAAGAAGGATCTCTACTTAAAAATCATCCAGTACATGCATAAAATTCCACTGCTAAGGTGCTAAAGTGAGTCTTTCTGGAGTTTGCCTCCTATCTTTACTAAAATGAACTGTACTCAATCATAAGCAAAACTCCTATATTAGTAAAATATGTCTGTAGTAAAGAGATTTGGAGAGTATATATAATTTTAATGTATATATTTATTAGAAACATTATTATTACAAGACATTGTCATTTGGGGGATAGACTTCCCTGGTGGCTCAAATGGTAAAGCGTCTCATCTGCCTACAATGCGGGAGACTCAAGTTCAGTCCCTGGGTTGGGAAAAATCTCCTGGAGAAGGAAATGGCAACCCACTGTAGTATTCTTACCTGGGAACTCCCATGGACAGAGGAGCCTGGTAGGCTACAGTCCTTGGGGTCGCAAAGAGTCGGACACGACTGAGCCACTTCACTTTCAAATGTTACTGGTCATTTCAGTCTTTCCCCTCAGACTAAGGGAATTTCTTTTATCGTCTTATCAGAGTTTCAGGCATAGTTCTTTTCTAAAATAAGCAAACAAAACTAAAATAGTCGGCATGTGTGAAAGGTCAGCAGCGTTGTCCAACCACAAATGACTATTTTTTTCTTTCCCCCCTCAGAAATAGCAGTCCTCAGAAATCATGATGTTAGGTTTAGGAGAAGCTTAGATTCATATATCATCCAGAATTTCTTAAGTATTTTGTGACTAAACAGCATACAAATATTTCATTAAAAATTGTCGTACCTTTAAAAACATCACGGTTTCTGATGTTGTCTGTAGACACTGTGACTTGTCTGCTTTGCTTACCTAAATTTTTTTCTGTCCTATATATCCTAATTAATTTCTTTTATTAGATATATTTCCACTCTGGTATATATATTTCTCTCTCCATACCTTTTTAAAACTTTGCACAGTGATAGAGGAAGCTAGCAACAAACTCCAGACCATGGACAATTTTAGCAGCCCTCCGAATTCAAACATGGGTTTTTAAATTATCTAAAATTGTTGAGGACTTCCCTGGTGGTACAGTGGATAAGAATCTGCCTGCCAGTGCAGGAGACACAGGTTCAGTCCCTGGTCCTGGAAGATGCCACAAGCTGAGGAATGGCTAAGCCTATTCGCTGCAGCTACTGAATCTGCGTGCTGAAACTACCGAGCTCGTGTGCCACAACTGCTGAGCCTGTCTGCCACAAGTACTGAAGCCTACGAGCTCTAGGCCCATGAGCCACAGCTACTGAAGCCATGTGCCTAGAGCCTGTGCTCCACAACAAGAGAAGGCACCGCAATGAGAAGTCTGCACACCACAACTGCTTACTGCAGCTAGAGAAAGCTTACACAGCAACGAAGACCCAGCGTAACCAAAAAATAAATAAATAAATCATTAAAAAGCTAATGAAAATACATTTTTAATTCAAAAAGTTGAAAACATGTTTCTAAAAATCTAACCCATAGCTCAAGAATTAGATTTCAAGACAGAACATTTATGATGTAAAACTGCAGCCTATGTGATCGTGAAAAACAGCATGAGGGTTTCTAGAACTAATTTGTCCTTTTTAAAACTTTATCTTTAAAAAAGCTAAGTCTCTAGAAAATGGTTAGCATCTCATTTTAGTTCTTTGAAAAATTTTATTATGTTAACTGCATTATTTCCAGAACCAGCATAATTGTGCTCTCTCTGTAAGCCTCTAAAATAATTCAGTAATGCTCTTTTTACAAATCTCTCATTAATAGGAAATTTGAAAACTGACTTTTGTTGATATTAAAGAATTATTGTTAATTAAAAATATGATAATAGATGGTTATGTTTGAATTATTGCCTTTCAGAAATATATAATACAGCATTTTACATGTGGCATTATATAGTATTTACGATTTCCTTAAGAATAATATGAAAGGTATGTAGATAAATAGAAGTAAGATTCATCATAAATTTCAAATCATTGCAACTTGATGATAGGTTCCTTGAAGATTGTTGTACTTTTCTGTTTACTTCTGTATGTGGTTAAAATTTTTATGTAATAATTCTATGATCAAGTCTCTCTTATTTTGAGCATGAGAAACTAAATCCTTAATCTATAAAATTTTAGTTTATTATATTGATTATGAGCATATTTTTCCTCCTTTCTATTAATAGACTGAAGACATTAAAGAAATAGCCAGAAAGACACAGGCTCTGCCAAAAGTCAACTCAAATAGGCAGCGAATCGTGATTTTCACCCAAGGGAGAGAGGACACCATACTGGCTACAGGTACCTGGGGAAGCTGTGGGAAAAACCCAATATTATGGAGATTAATCATTATTTTAAAATGTTATTTACTTTCTATTATAGCTTACTCAAAGTAGTGTACATTTTTCTTTTTAAAATCTCCTTCATGTACTTTACTCACTGTCATCCCCACTCCAACTCTTGCCACTGGCATCCACCAATCTGTTCTCTGTATCTGTGACTTTGAGTTTTTTATTATTATTTTTAAAATTCTACATATAAGTGAGATCATACAGTATTTGCCTGTCTGACTTATTTTGCTTAGTTAGTGTAGAGTACTGAAGTTTCATCCATATTGTTTCAAATACTAGCATTTCCTTTTAATACAGCTAAATAATATTTCACCATGTGTGTGCACACACGCGTGAGCTGATGTACACGTACCACGTTATTTTTATCCATTCTGAAGTCTGTGCATCCTAAATGTCTATCAGTGGACACACAGGTTTTTTCCATGTCTTGGCTGTTGTAAACAATACTGCAGCGAACATGGGGGTGCAGATATCTCTTTGGGTTAGTGTTTTTGTTTTGTCCATGACTCAGAAGTAGAACTGCTGAGTCTTATGGTAGTTCTGCTTATTTTTGAAGGGCCTCCATACTGTTTTTCATAACAGCGGCACCAATTTACATTTCCAACAGTACAAAAAGGTACCTTTTTATCCACATTCTTGCCAACAGGTATTTCCTATCTTTATGATAGTTTAGCCATTCTAACAGGTCTGAGGTGATACCTCATTATAATTTTGATGTGTGTTTTCCTGATGAGTAGTTATTTTTAGTACCTTTTTCATGTGCTTATTGGCCATCTGTTGTCTTCTTTTGAAAAAATGTATATTCAGATCCTCTGTCCCTTTTTAATTGGATTATTTGCTCTTTTGCTGTTGAGTTGTGTGAGTTCTTTACATATTTTGGATGTTAACCCCTTATGAGGTATATTACTTGCAGATATTTTCTCCCATTCTGTAGGTTGTGTTTTACTTTGTTAATAGTTGCCTTTGCTATACAAGAGTTTTTTTAGTTTTAACTCCCACTTGGTGTCAAATCCAAAAATTCATCATCAAGACCAGTGTCAAGGACATACTCCCTTTGTTTCCCTCTAACAATTGTTTGATTTCAAGTCTTAGCTTCCAGTCTTTCATTCACCTTAAGGTGATGCCTATGTATGTTGTAAGATGGTGGTCCAGTCTCATTCTTTTGCCTATGGCTGTCTGGTTTTCCCAATACCACTTATTTTGACGAAACTGTCTTTTCCCTCTTGTGTCCTCTTGGCTCTTTTGTCATAAATGAATTGACCTTGTACACGTGTGTTTATTTCTGGGCTCTGTTCTGTTGTTTTATTCTGCAGTACTATACTGTTTTGACTACTCTACCTTTGTAATATCATTTGGAATCAGGAAGTGTGATGCCTCTAGCCTCATTCTTTCTCTCAAGATTGCTTTGGCTATTCAGGATAGTTTGTGGTCCCCTGCAAATTTTAGAACTATTTGTTCTATGTCTGTAAAAATGTACCTTTTATTGTTTATTTTAATAAATACAGCTATCTTCTCCTAGTAAAAAAAAAAACATTTCAAGAACTTACATTTATTAAAATTCAGTTAAGTAAATCTACTTTGATTTTGTTTATTTGTTTTGAAATTTTGGAGATACTGTCAGTCTAGAAATGTCTTTCTTGAAAATAAATAAATAAATTTTACTTACCAAGTACCATGCTTGAATAAAGTAAATTTATCTGATTATGAGCAAGTAGAATTCAGAAGTAAGTTGCTTTCTTATTGTTTAAGAAGAAAACCTCACTTCTGTTTTTACTCGACCATCTATTTTACAACTGTCATAGAAATAGAATAGGAATTTTATCTAATAAACATTTATTCATTGAAATGAGTAATATTGTCAATATGATGCTGCCTACTGTTAAAGCCAAAATAAAAAACCTTTAAATATTCTCTGAATCATTAGGATTAAAATCAATCAGCTTATTAATAACTGTTATAAACAATAGCAATTATCAGTTTTATGTTTGTTCAGTACTCTGCAGAACACTGAAATTTAAGATAGACTTAAAGATCTAGCTGAGAAATAAAATTGGTACACATCAAAATGTGAATACATGCATGCAGTCACTTCAGTCATGTCCAACTCTTTGCGACTCCATGGACTATAGCCTGCCAGGCTCCTCTGTCCATGGGATTCTTCAGGCAAGAATACTGGAGTGGGTTGCCATTTCCTTCTCCAGGGGATCTCCCCGACCCAGGAATGAAACCCATGTCTCTTATGTCTCTTGCATTGGCAGATGGGTTCTTTTCCACTAGCACCACATGGAAAACTTAGTGAATACAACAGAGTATACAATTGTTTACAGTGAATACGACAGAGTATAATTATTTATTGGTACAGACTATATGGGTTGTATTGACTTAAAGAAAGAGATCAGTAAACCTTGAAGAAAGATGCTATAGAGAATATGTAGATGGTTTTTTACTGAATTAAATATATAAGCCTGAAATAGGTAAAAGAAGAAACTATTGTCAAATTATGGGAAGAAGGAACCCTATGGTTAATTTATTTCAACTTTCTTATTTTAGAATTGTCAAAATCAAGATTGAGAAGTTTACTTAAAATTTTGTTTCAAAATTAATTCAGTGAGTGGTAAATAGTGAAGTGGGATGATAAATGAGATGAGATTTGTCATGAGTTAATAATTGTGGAAGCTGGGTGATAGATATATGGGGGATGGTTATTATGTTATTACTTCTACTTCTACATATGTTTTAAAATCTCCATAATTAAAAGTGAATGAAACAGAAAGAAAAGTAAAAAAAAATAATTTTCAGACAAAATTCAGAGTTATTAAGGACCTTTCCTAAGATGCGTTGATATCCTTGCTAAGTCTTGAATTTTAGGAGGAACTTAAAGAAAGGAGGGCAGTCCAGTCAAAGAGGATCATGTAAACAAAGGCACCAGGTAGTATATAATCTTTCATTGTTGTTACAGGAAAAGCCATGTTGTAAATGTGTACAGGGGAGAAAAGGGTCATGAAAAGATAGCCCTGCATTGATAACTACCTTGATTGCTGTCTTCCTATACCATGTGGCCTCTTCCTGTCTTAGCAATGAACTCTTTGGAAAAGTGAAAAACATGCAGATTTTTTTTTATCTTACAGGAACTGGTATACTGCCTTCAGATTCAAAACATGCAATTTGTTGCTCTTTATAGAGACATTTATTTTAAGGCTTTATATATTCCATATCTACATATTGTACAAGTGTCTTCCTCATTGTGAATTTTCACAATTTTCCCAAAATTGAAACCTTCAAAATTAGCCTCCCCTTCCTATGACTGAATTTCATTTTGTTCTTTATTAAATCTATTAAACCATGCTTAGAGATGCTTACCAGCAGGCATTTATTTGAGGAAAGACACTGGCTAATGTTTGCTGTTCCTACTCTATGAAAATGAACTTAAATTAGAGGATGCACTATATCTGCAATGCATGATAAATACAAGACGGATCGAGAATCTGTTCAGTGGTGTCAGCTACAAAAGCAAACATGATAAATGTTAATGCAGTTTTGAGCCCTGGGATAAGCTGTTCAATGCAGAAGCATAGCTGAATCTCTTTGCTGTGTTGTTATTCATGGCAGCCAAATAAATGTCAATAATAAAAGAGAATTAAAGATTTTCATTTCCCAGAGGCAATCCTCTAATACGGCTTGATCTTTCATTTCATTTGTAATTCGTTCTCATGTCAGGATGCAATCATTCGCCAGGCTCTGGGTGTCATGTTAAGTCATTTAATAATGATTAAGAACATAAAAATGCTTGGCCTGTGGGGCAATTCACAGAAGAGATGCCAATTTGTTATTGTTTTTCCTCCTTCCCTCTTGAATATGGATCAGCTTTTTCCCACCTCCTAGTATTAAAATACTAATGGAAGATGGGGAAAGAAAGTATCCTTTAATTTACTATAAGTGACATTCCAGAATGGCACAAGGCAGTGCTAACACACTTATTAAAACACTAATTAGGAATCATTGTTCCTTAAACCTTGCGCTGTAGAGTACTTTTAAATGATCAATGCTAAGTTTGTGGCATTTAGCAATAATGTAACAAAATTAGTTTCCTTGGTATTTAATTCTGGAGACCTTTCTCCTTTTGAAATAGAGTTGATAAACTGTTTTCTCTTACATTATAAATGTAATTCTTTGAATTCCTCGTCCATGAATTGCTTGT
Source organism: Nanger dama (assembly GCA_917880005.1). Lineage (NCBI taxonomy): Eukaryota > Metazoa > Chordata > Mammalia > Artiodactyla > Bovidae > Nanger > Nanger dama. The sequence goes on along the minus strand of CAKJTW010000028.1, from coordinate 15,241,254 downwards.
GAATCTGAAGACTTTTCCACTTCTTCCTTTTTTTTTGGTCATTTCTATTTCATTTGGGAATCCATCCTCTATCCTTCCAGCCCAGAGGTTTTGTCACATACTAATCATTGGTTCATTGCTTGCAGGCTAATTGAGTTCTGAGCTTTTGGGGGAGTGAGGGGATTGGAGAGGGACGGGAAAATAATGAGTAAGAGACTAGGGATGAAGGCAGGAAAGAAAAGTTGATTCTATCCATTTTGATCCTTTTAATAAATGTTGAATGAACCTGTTGGTAACATGGGAGTCAGGTTAGGGAAATCATTTCTGTGTCTATGAACTTTAGAAAAACTAAGACTGAAGATTACCTACCGCAAAGCAGCTGCTAATAAGGTCTTCAAATGTTAACATCTTACTAAAATAAGGATTGTAGTGGAAAAAAGATTTTCTACAAACACATGTATAAATATGTACATATATGCACATATATACATATTTATATCTTTGTAGTAAGTTTAAGTTTTTCCAAGTTTCTGTACTAAATATATTACTGAAAATTGGAAGAAGCAATAGGACTTTTGTTCTGAATTGAAAATAACACCTTTCACACAGTAGCTGTTATGAGACAATAAAATAGGTGCACTGAAGAATAAACTGTAGACTTTTCTGAATACTTCCAGAGTGTTTTCTGATGTTTGAATTGTAATTGTGCCCTAAAAGAAAAAAAAACAGACTAGATCAGAAATTCTCAATTGGAAAACATACTGTTATATTAGAATCACCTAATGGGCTTTTGGTAAATATTGCCCTCCCTTCATAAAAACAACTTCCCCTCAACCTGATACATCCCTGTGAGGAGTTAGAATATATATCCTCAAAAAGATGTATAAGAATGGAGGTGATAGAGTCTGGGGAAGAGAAGTGCAAGGTTGTGAATTTGTTGAAAAAACTTCCTTAGGTGATAATGTGTGTGCACTTAGTCACTCAGTCAAGTCCGACTCTTTGCAGCCCCATGGGCTGTAGCCTGCCAGGCTCCTCTGATCATGAAATTCTCCAGACAAGAATACTAGAATAGCCATTCCCTTCTCCAGGGGATCTTCCCGACCTAGGAATCTTACCCAGATATCCAACATTGCAGGCGGATTCTTTACTGTTTTGCCACCACGGAAGCCCCTTAGGTGATATAGCAATGCTACTATCCTCTTCTCTCACTTTGAGAGCCATTGGATTAGGTGATTTGATAATGTTGCTTCAAGTTCTATGATCCTGTGGGATAATGGAAACAAAATCTTTTAGCAGCTAAGCATCTAATGCCTCAATAAGTCAGGCCTTGTTGAATCCTTCTTCTCAATAAATCACAAAGTAACAAGGACTCATCCACAATAAAAATCAATATATATACATACTACTTTAAATAGTCTCCTGCCTCTGGGAAGTTTGTTATTTAAGATAGTCACATCATAGTGTCTTCTGTCATTTTCTTATGAGTAAATGGAGTTACTGAAGTTTTTTGTTTTCCTGTTCTTGAGTCCTTAAACTTGTCACCCCATTTTCTAGTTAAGTTTTCATGTTCTTTGAAAACACTCAGGGCTGTCTATTACTCTCTAAGAAAGGCTCAGTGTGATTTGCAATTCTGGTAGGCATAAAGCACAGAAGGTGTGCAAAAGAAAATGTGAACTCTAAAGGAAAAACAATCTCAGCAGCTGAAAGAATAATGTCAGCACATCATCACAACTGCTCCTGCTATAAAATATTACTATAAATCACTTTGAAAATGTTCTCCACTATAGCCAAACCAATTTTAAATCTTGTTCTTATTGGCATAGGTACTGGTAATGATGTGGATGAAACAAATTAAGTAGCATTCTTTCAGAACATCTATGCATGGCATTCTAAGGAAAAAGTTCTTATAAGATAAGGTTATACACAGTATGTATTTTTCTTAACTATTAATGTAAAAGGTAACTTATTAACTCATGTTCCATTTAAAAGTTTTTGTTACCACAAAAGACAAAGTCCTTTAATTAATCCAGAGGTTCAAAATAATTTAGAATGACATATGTGAAACTGTCATGTTCCTGACAAAGTATTATCTTTGGGGCATGGTTTGTGTGGTTTAGTGATCTCAGGCTTGTCAAGAAATGAGACTTCTTTGAACACCCACCTTTCTATCAAAGCTAAAAAGCAAAATGGAAGACAGCCTACACTAGGCAAATGTTTGCCTTATTATAGAATTTATTTTTAAAGGACCTTTATTCAGGTTTTTAAGGTATAGATCACATATGGTAGAATGCACATATATTTTACCAATTAACATGGAACAGCCACTGTAATCAAAATATAAAATGTATGGTTTGTTTTGAAATATAGTATGGCTATACAGCTGGTTCAGATTTTTATTATGTTGGCACATCATACCTATGGTTTTCATACCTATGCCACTGATCATCAAATCAATTAAAAGAACCCTTCTAGCACTTTAGAACCCATGCCTTGTGCTCCCCTCCTAATCATTACCCCCACCAAATTTACCCATTATTTTCACTTCTACAGCTAACAATTTGTTTTGCTTCTTTTTAAAATAGAATCACCCAATATATAGGCTTTTATCCTGCTCTGTCCCCATACTTTTTAAGCACTACCTTCCTTTGTGATAACATAAGATGTTCAACTACTTCTTCAAATAACCCCAGCTCCTTTTACTAGCAAATATTTTTAGAAACCCAAATCTGGGTACTAGATATGCTCATCGCTACTTAAGAATCATTGCCTCTAGGCCCTCTTACAAATAGATTGGCTGCTGCTGCTAAGTCGCTTCAGTCATGTCAAAATGAAGTCGCTCAGTTGTGTCCGACTCTTAGCGACCTCATGGACTGCAGCCTACCAGGCTCCTCTGTCCATGGGATTTTCCAGGCAAGACTACTGGAGTGGGGTGCCATCGCCTTCTCTGACCCATGGCTCTACACCTGTTTATTTCTCTATCCATGTATATATTTAAATTCCATGAGTTCAGACTGATAACCTTTGATTCCAGTCCAACAATAAAGTTCTTTCTGACCTTCTTCCTTTCCTTATTTATAACTTCTTACTCTGATATTGAAAGTTCTGGTTTTGTTCTATAAGCTATACTTACTATTTGTTTCATCGTAAAGTAGTTTTGAGCTTCCCTGGTGGCGCAGTGGTAAGGAGTCTGCCTGCCAATATAGGAGATGCATATTCAGTCCTCCAGTTGGGGAGAGCCTCTGGGGAAGGAAATGACAACCCACTCTAGTATTCTTGCCTGGGAGATCCCATAGAGAGAGGAGCCTAGCAGTCTACAGTCCGTGGGGTCGCAAAACAGTTGGACACAACTTAGCAACTAAACAACAAAGTAGTTTTTAATTGCTTTCCCATACCCTTGTGTGAAACTTATTTCCTTGACATACAGTGTTCAGTTCAGTTCAGTTGCTCAGTCGTGTCCAACTCTTTGCGACCCCATGAATCGCAGCACGTCAGGCCTCCCTGTCCATCACCATCTCCCAGAGTTCACTCAGACCCACATTCATTGAGTCAGTGATGCCATCCAGCCATCTCATCCTCTGTCGTCCTCTTCTCCTCCTGCCTCCAATCCCTCCCAGCATCAGTCTTTTCCAATGAGTCAACTCTTCGCATGAGGTATCCAAAGTACTGGAGTTTCAGCTTCAGCATCATTCCTTCCAAAGAAATCCCAGGGCTGATCTCCTTCAGAATGGACTGGTTGGATCTCCTTGCAGTCCAAGGGACTCTCAAGCGTCTTCTCCAACACCACAGTTCAAAAGCATCAATTCTTCTGCACTCAGCCTTCTTCACAGTCCAACTCTCACATCCATACATGACCACAGGAAAAACCATAGGCTTGACTAGACGGACCTTAGTCGGCAAAGTAATGTCTCTGCTTTTGAATATGCTATTAGTTTACAGTTATTTTTGTCTTTGACGCTGCAGTATCTAGTCAGTTCAGTTCAATTCAGTCATTCAGTCGTGTCTGACTCATTGTGACCCCATGAACTGTAGCACGCCAGGCTTTCCTGTCCATCCCCAATTCCCAGAGTTTGTTCAAACCATGTCAATTGAGTCAGTGATGCCATGCAACCATCTCATCCTCTGTCATCTCCTTCTCCTGCCCTCAATCTTTCCCAGCATCATGGTCTTTTCCAATGAGTCAGCTCTTTGCTTCAGGTGACCAAAATATAGGAGTTTCAGCATCAGTCCTTCCACTGAATATTCAGGACTGATTTTCTTCAGGACTGATTTGCTTCAGGATTGACTGATATGATCTCCCTGCAGTCAAGATGCTGTTATCCAAAAGTAAATCTAAGTTAGTTCTTTTTATTCCATCTACTTCAATATGGTTACATTATTCATTTGTAGTAGTTATGTTTGTTAGAGTTTGTATTCTACTTTGATTTCCTTTCATATGTGGGTTTTTAAATTTATTTTTTAATTGAAGGATAATTGTTTTTTAAGTAAGTAAAAATTTACTTTTTAGTGTCATGTTCTCTGTGTTTTGACAAATGCATATGTTTATGTAACCACTACCATAGTTACAATTCAGAACTTTCCAAACTGATGGTACCAATTTATATAGAATGACTTTTTCCTCCCACATTTTCACCAGCATTTGATACTATCCATCTTTTAAATTTTGTCATTCTGGTGAGTATGTACTAGTACCTTATTGTGCTTTTAATTGAAATTTTCCTGTTGTAATGAGGTGGGGCACATTTTCATCTGCTTATTAACATTTGAATATCTAGTTTTGTGAAGTTCTTGCTGAAGTTTGTGCGCTTATTTGATTGTCTTATTGATTATAATTCTTACAGTCAACATGCAAGTCTTTGGTTAGAAAAGCCTTTAATTTTATTTATTTACTGTAAAATTCTATTTTGTATTCTTATTTCCTGTAGCACACACAATGTGTGTAAGTATTAAACCATTTTGTTGTGCACCTGAAACTAATGTAATATTTTGCTTTGTCTTTAATCTTTAAAGGAGTATAGCTGATTAACACGTCATGTTAGTTTCTGCTGTACAGCATAGTGAATAAGTTATACATATACATATATCACTCTTTTTAAGATTCTTTTACCATAAAGGCCATTAAAGAGTATTGAATAGAGTTCAATTACAGTTAAGTCTTTATTAGTTATCTATTTTATATATAGTAGTATGTTATATCAATCACAATTTCCTAATTTATCTTCCCTGCCCTTTCCCCTGGTAACCAAGTTTTGTTTCCTACATGTGTAACTGTATTTCTGTTTTATAGATAAGTTCGCTTTTTTTTTAGATTCTACATGTAAGCAATATCATATGATATTTGTCCTTCTTTCTCTGACTGACTTCATTCAGTATGACACTCTCTAGGTCCATCTGTGTTGCTGCAAATGGCATTATTTCGTTCTTTTTTATGACTACTCTGAGTAATATTCCAAATTGTATATGTATATATGTGTGTGTGTGTGTGTGTACACACACACACACACACACACACACACACACACACACACACACACACCAGATCTTCTTTATCCGTTCTCTGGATAGATATTTAGGTTGCTTCCACGTCCTGGCTGCTGTAAATAGTGCTGCAGTGAACCTTAGGATGCAAGTATCTTAGAAACGCCTTTAATTTTAATATAGTCAAATTTATAGTGTTTTCCTCTGTGATAAATAAACTTTCATGTTCTTCTGAGGAAAATCTTTACATATCCCAAGCTCATGTCTTCATATTTTCCTATTCTTTTTCCTAAAGTTTTAATTTAAAAAATTTTCATGTAGATCCACAGTCCATCTAGAATTAGAGCTAGTTTTTATATATAATGTGATCTAGAAGGCATGATTCATTCACTTTACCCATATGAATAACCAATTGACCTATCATCCTCTTCCTAACTGCACTAAATTGATACCTTTGTCATATTTCAGATGATCTTATATCTGTGATTCTTTTTCTTGGTCATTCTATTCCATTGTCTCTGTATCCGTATACTGGTTTACATTGTCATTTACTTAGTTTATATAATCACCTTTATTATCTGATTATTATCAGCTTTCTAACTTTGTTCTTCAGGACTCTCCTGTTTCTTCTTCGTCCTTTGCATTTTCACATAAATTCCAGAATCTGTTTATTATCGCCCCCTCTAAAGTTTTTTTTTTTTTTGTCAAATTCTTACTAGACTTTTTTTTTGAGATTTTATTGAATCTGCATTTCAGTTAGAGAGAATTGATACCTTTATAATATTGTGTTTTCTAATCTGGAGTTTTCCCTTTGATATTTTAAGTGGTCTTTAATTTTTCTCAAAATGTTTGTTATTTTCAGTGTAATAGTCTTATATTATAAGATATTATAAGATTATAAGATATTATAAATCTATCTTTGTAAGATTCCAAGTTTTTTGTCTTTTAGTGCTGTCTCTCTTTAAATGACAGCTATATCATATTAATCAGCTATTATAAGATATTATAAGATATTATAAGATTATAAGATATTATAAATCTATCTTTGTAAGAGTCCAAGTTTTTGTCTTTTAGTGCTGTCTCTCTTTAAATGACATCCTTTCAGATTTCAGTTTCTATTTGTTTTTAACTAATGTATAGACTTTTTATAATGACCTTGTTTTATTCGTTTTAGTAATATATCTGTTGGTTCTGTAGGATTTTCTATGTATATGTGATATCATCTGTGAATATTTACAAATTTACAATTTTGCTGCTTTCCCAAGTATTTCCTTTTTTTTTTTTTTTTGGCTCTATGGGCTTTCTCTAGTTGTAGTAAGTGGGAGCCACTCTGGTTGTGGTGTACAGGCTCCTCAGTGCAGTGGCTTCTCTTGTTATGGAGCACAGGCTCTGGGACGTCGGTTCAGTAGTCATAGCATACAGGCTTAGTTGTTCCGCAGCATATGGGATCTTCCCCAATTAGTGATTGAACCAGTGTCTCCTGCATTGGCAAGTGAATTCTTTATCACTGAGCTACCAGGGAAGTCCCACAGATGTTTGCTTTCTTTCAAACTTTTTCTCAACTGTATTATCTAGCACAGTGAAAGTGAAGTCACTTAGTCATGTCAGACTCTTTGTGACCCCATGGACTGTAGCCTACCAGGCTCCTCTGTCCATGGGATTTTCTAGGCAATAGTACTGGAGCGGATTGCCATTTCCTTCTCCAGGGGATCTTCCCAAACCAGGGATTGAACCCTGGTCTCCTGCATTGTAGACAGACACTTTACCATCTGATCCACCAGGGAAATGCTAGCACAGTACAGCATATCAAATATGAGTACAGTCAAAATGGTTATTTTGAGCATCTTTGTCTCATTTCTACCAGGTGAAAAACCTTCAGCAGTTCATCAAAAATGATATTTGCCATAGTCTCTTTGTCGATATTCTTTATCAGATTAAGAAAGTTTCCTTCCAGTAATAGTTTACTAAGAATTTTATTGTTCTTGTAAGACTATTTTTCACTCATGAAGGAATGTTGCATTTTATCCAATACCTGTTCTGATCTATTAAGATAGCTATATGATTTCTTTCTTTCTTTTCCTTTTAATGTGTGAATTATAGCTTGGTTTTGGAGTGGTAAAACCACCTTTGCATTCTTGAGATAATCCCAATATAATTGTGTTATTCTTTTATTAGATCATTGGATTTGATCTAATTATGTTTTGTTTCTAATTTTTGCAGCATTGCTTAGAGAGAGTTTGACTTATAATTTTCCTTTCTTGTAACATTTTGTTACTTTGGGTAGGAACATTATGATGATCTTATGAAGTGAATTAGATAAGCACCTTTTTCTGTTCTAGAGGAGTTTTATTACACTGATGTTGGTTTTATGTAAATATTGTAAAGAGTTCACCCTTCAAAATGTCCTGGCCTAGGAAATACTTTGTTGTATGACTTTTCATTGCAGATTCAGCTTCTTTCATTGAATCAGAATGTGTAGCTTCCATTTCTTTCCATGCTAGTTTTGATAAATTGTGCTTTTTCTGGGAATTTTCTTCATCTAAATATTAAAATCTATTAGCATAAAATTATTCATACTATTCTCTCACCTTCCTGCTTACTATAGGATTTATGATTCTGTATCCTTTTTAAAATTCCTGACCTTGAAATTAAATTTCTGCTCTTTTCCGTGATCATGTCCTGGAAGTTTACTTTAGTTAGAATTTTCCAAGAAGTAGATGCCAAGATGAAGTTAGAGGGACTTGCCTGGTTATCCAGTGGTTAAGAGTCCACCTGCCACTGCAGAACACACAGATTAGACTCCTGCTCCAAGAAGATCCCACATTCCTCAGAGCAGCTAAGCCCATGGGCCACAACTAACTGAGCCTTTCCTCTAGAGACCATGAACATAGCTGCTGAGCCGGCATGCTCCAGCCGCTGATGCCTGCATGCCCTGGAGCCTGTGCTCATCAACAGGAAAAGACACTGTAAACAGCAGCCTTCACACCACAACTAGAGAGGAGCCCCGCTCACCTCAACTGAAGGAAGCTGGTGGGCAGCAGCAAAGACCCAGCCGGCCGCAGATAATTAATTGTCTACATTTTTGAAAAGATGAAGTTAAACATCAAAAGATTTATTGAAGGAAACACCTGTGAGGGATAATAAGATGCCAGTCAGAGAGGGCAAAGAGACCTGTCAGATTGTGATGCAGGTCTGTTCCCTGTGTTAGAGAGAAGGAAAGTATGTAGGAAAGAAGGAAAGTAGGAAGACGCTTAGGTTGTAATACAGTAAAGTTTTGACAATATCAGTGAGGATTCCTCAATCCATAGTTGCTCATCAAGCCAGGCTGTCGAATGGAGTCCCACCTTTCAAGAATAGGATTCCAGGGCTTCCCTGGTGACTCAGTGGTAAAGAATCTGCCTGCCAGTGCAGGAGACTTGGGTTCAATCCCTGGTCCAGGAAGATCCCACGTGCCTTGGAGCAACTAAGCCCATGCACCCCAACTGTTGAGCCTGTGCTCTAGAGCCTGGGAGCCACAGCTACTGAGCCCGCATGCCACAACCCAAAGCCTGCATGCTTAAGACCCTGTGCTCTATAATAAGAGAAGCTACAGCAGTGAGAAGCCTGCACGTCTCAACCAGAGGGTAGACTCTGTTCACTACAACTAGAGAAAAGTGCATACAACAACAAAGACCCAGCACAGCCAAAAAATAAATAATTAAATGAAGCAACAGAAAAAAAAAAACAACAAAACTCCCCTGCTGTGCTCAGTCCCATGCTGTTGGGAAGCATGGACCCGGCATGAAAACAGTAATGGATTCAGAACATGGCTAGTTCCATCAGTCAGTTATGGCACATGGCAGATCTGAGAGGCGCATTTTGATGGCCTCCACAGGGTTGATCAATTATTATTATTCTTATAAAGAATCAAGTCTGCCTTCATTGATTTTTCTCAATTATCTTATTTAATTTTCATCTTTGAAGTTATTTAGAAAGTTTTGCTTAATTTCCGAATATCTGGAGATTTCCTAATTATCTTTTTGTTTCTGACTTTGTTCAATTTTATTGTGATCAGGTATGTTGGATGATTTTAGTTCTTCAAAATTTGTTGTAGTTTTGTTTTTACTGCATGTCATATTGTTAATTTTATACATATTCTTTGAGCATTAAAAAATGTAAATGCTAATATTCTTATATATGGTCTTTATATATACAGTTAGGTAAAGTTTGTCAAGATTGTAGTTCAGACCATTTATATTCTTGTTTTATTTTTGTCTGCTTGTTTTATCAGTTATGAAGAGAGGTTTATTAAAGAGTCCTACTCTGATTTGAATTTGTGTATTTCTCCTTTTGGTGCTATCAAATTTTTTTTAATGTATTTTGAAGGTATCCTATTGCATGTACATACGTTATTTTGTTTAATACATATTTATTTATTTTTGACTGCACTGGGTCTCCTTTGCTATACACGAACTTTCTCTGGTTTCAGTGAATAAGAGCTAGTCTTCACTGTGGTGCACAGGCTTCTCACTGTGGTGGCTTCTCTTGCAGAGCATGGGCTCTAGGCATGCAGACTTTTCTAGCTGCTGCATGTGGGCTCAGTTGCTCTGAGGCTTGTGGGGTCTTCCCAGAGCAGGGATCAAACTCATGACCCCTGCATTGGCAGGTAGATTCTGAACTAGTAGACCACCAGGGAAGTCCTGTATATAAGTTTAGAATTCTTTTATCTTCATGATAAATTGAATGTTTTATCATTTTGAGATGGCCCTCTTTACTTCTAATAATGCCTCTTGCTTCAATGTCTGTGGTATTTGTTATTAGTGTAAATATGCCAACTTTCCGTGGGTTATTACTTACATTTATGTATGTCTTTCTGTTCCTTTACTTTCTACCTTTCTTTGGTCTTAATTTTTTTTTCCCCATTGGCATATAATTTTTGTTGTTTTTCAATTCTGACAGTCTTTATCTTTTGGAATCTTTATATTAAATATAAATAACTCATATAATTGGATTCATGTTCTATTTTCTCATATTTATTTTCTTTTTTCTGTCCTTTGCTGCATCTTTTGGATTAATCAGGTGTTTTTAATTCTCATACCTCTCTCTATATGTTTGCCAGTGGTATATCTTTTAATGTGTAACATAAAGAAGAAAAGTTATGACCAACCTAGATAGTATATTCAAAGCAGAGACATTACTTTGCCAACTAAGGTCCGTCTAGTCAAGGCTATGGTTTTTCCTGTGGTCATGTATGGATGTGAGAGTTGGACTGTGAAGAAGGCTGAGCGCCGAAGAATTGATGCTTTGGAACTGTGGTGTTGGAGAAGATTCTTGAGAGTCCCTTGGACTGCAAGGAGATCCAACCAGTCCATTCTGAAGGAGATCAGCCCTGAGTGTTCTTTGGAAGGATTGATGCTAAAGCTGAAACTCCAGTACTTGGGCCACCTCATGCGAAGAGTTGAATCATTGGAAAAGACTCTGATGCTGGGAGAGATGGGGGCAGGAGGAAAAGGGGACGACAGAGGATGAGATGGCTGGATGGCATCACCAACTCGATGGCCGTGAGTCTGAGTGAACTCCGGGAGTTGGTGATGGACAGGGAGGCCTGGCATGCTGCAGTTCATGGGATCACAAAGAGTCGGACACGACTGAGCAACCGAACTAAACTGAAAGATTACAGAATCTATCCTTGACCTATTAAAGTCAAATACAAACCATAACTATTGCCACTTCTCGTACAATAGTAGGATCTTAGAAAGTTTTAAATCCATCTAAACTTTTTAATCTTTTATATTATTGTTGTCATTCATTTTAATTCTGCATTTATCTTAATGCCTTGTAGTGACAAAATGCTGTTATCTTCTGCAGTTGAATAGACTCCTACCATTGTTTTTTTCCCCTTTTCATTTCCATGTTTTCGTCTAAGTATACATATTATTGCATAATTTTTCTTCTGCCTAAACAGCTCCCCTTTTAATGTTTTACTCAGTGTGTGATTTCTTTTGGTTTTTGCTTGAAAATGTTTCTATTTTGCCTTTCAATAAATATGGAACTCAATATACTGGGTTATATTACTTGAGCTCTTTAATGATCACCTTCCATTATCTTTGGATTTTTTTATATTTGTTGAGAAGCCAGACCTTAGTCTTATTCTTGGTCCTTTGAACATGATATTTTCATTTTCTCTTACTGCTTTTTGGGATTTCTCTTTGACCTTAACTTTGGTTTGTTTTTTGACTTTTTATCTTACATTGGAATATAGGTAATTAACAATACTGTGATAGTTTCAGGTGTACAGCAAAGGGACTCAGTGATACATATTACATGTATCCATTCTCCTCCAAACTATACTCCCACCCAGGTAGCCACACAGCAATGAGCTGAGTTCTCTGTGCTATACAGTAAGACCTTGTTGGTTATCCATTTTAAATCTAGCATTGTTTACATGTCAGTCCTAAACTCCCTGACTATCTCTTACTTCAAGCATAAGTTTGTTCTCTGTCTTTGACTTTAATTTTGTATTTGGTTTTGTATTTATCCTGTTGGGATTTTTAGTGCTTCTTTCATCTTTGACTCTGGATCATCTTCTTAATGTTGCTTAACATTTAGGGGAAATTCTCAGTAATTATCTCTTTAGATACTGCATTTCTGTCTTTCCAGTTAGAGACCAATCACACATATCTTGGGCCTTTTTCATTGTGTCCCATATGTCTTTTTACCTTTTTGTATCTTTTATCCTTTTTCATCCCTCGGGCTTCAGCCTGTGTGTTTTGCAGTGACCTAGCATTTAGTTCAGGAATCCGTTCTCTTTTGCTTTCTCCTATCTGCATTTCAACACATCTGTTTATTTCCTTATTTCAGTAATCACATTCTTTTTTAAATTTTCTTTTTATTGATCTCAGTTTTATAATGTAATCCTCTACCTTGTCATTAATTTTCAAACATGTTAATTATAGTAATAGTAAACTGCATGTCCAAAACCTATATCTCAGTTATCTGTAGATTTGTTTCTTTTATCCCTAATAAATTATAGCATTTCTGTTGGTGATATTGTCTTTTGTAAAAGGCAGCTAGAGTAACGCTAGATCAGAAAGTGAACCAACACAAGGGTTTGTTACAGTTTTTATAAGACTCAGTCTATTTCTGTTTTTCTTTTTCCCCCTCACTCCTGAAATTCTTCAGGTCTCTTGAAATCCTGGAGTATTTGCTAGGATCTCTACGCACTGGTAGGTTCTCTTTGGCACCATATAACTACCCAGAACATTACTCTGCCTTTTAGAGATCTTCCACTTAATCTGTTGACCTCTTGTCCTGCTGCCTTACAAACTTGGCAGATACCTCAAAGGAGAAAACCCCTGAGTACCAGTCTTACTCCACTGTATTCCCCTTCATGATCATGACACTTCAATTCAGAATGCCTTCACTGGAGGTATGTCTCACCAGGCCTGGAGATTGCCAGAAACTCCATTGGCTTTGTTGCCTCTTGGGCACTTAGTCGCTCAGTTGTGTCTGACTCTTTGCAACCCTGTGGACTGTAGTCTGCCAGGCTTCTCTGTCCATGGTGATTCTCTAGGCAAGAATATTGGATTAGACAGCCATATCCATAAACTGTGGAAAATTCTTCAAGAGATGGGAATACCAGACCACATGACCTGCCTCCTGAGAAACCTATATGCAGGTCAAGAAGCAACAGTTAGAACTGGACATGGAACACAATAATGTTCCAAATTGGGAACGTCAAGGCTGTATATAGTCAACTTGTTTATTTAACTTATATGCAGAGTACATCTTGTGAAATACTGGACTAGATGAAGCACAAGCTGGAATCAAGATTGCCAGAAGAAATATAAATAACCTCAGATACACAGATGACACCATCCTTATGGCAGAAAGTGAAGAACTAAAGAGCATTTTGATGAAAGTGAAAGAAGAGAGTGAAAAAGCTGGCTTAAAGCTCAGCATTCAGAAAACTAAGATCATGGCATCTGGTTCCATCACTTCATGGCAAATAGATGGGGAAACAATGGAAACAGTGACAGACTTATTTTCTAGGGCTCCAAAATCACTGCAGATGGTGACTGCAGCCAGGAAATCAAAAGACACTTGCTCCTTGGAAGAAAAACTATGACTAACCTAGACAGCATATTAGAAAGCAGAGACATTACTTTGCCAGCAAAGCTCCGTCTAGTCAAAGCTTTGGTTTTTCTAGTAGTCATGTATAGATGTGAGAGTTGGACCATAAAAACCTGAGCACTGAAGAATTGATGCTTTTGAACTGTGGTGTTGGAGAGAATTCTTGAGAGACCCCTGGACTGCAAAGAGATCCAACCAGTCCATCCTAAAGGAGATCAGTCCTAAATATTCATTGGAAAGACTAATGCTGAAGCTGAAGCCCCAGCACTTTCTCTACCTGATGCAAAGAACTGACCTTTGGGAAAAGACTCTGATGCTGGGAAAGATGGAAGGCAGGAGAAGGGGATGACAGAGGATGATATGGTCATATGGCATCACTGACTCGAAGGCCATGAGTTTGAGCAAGCTCCAGGAGTTGGTGATGGACAGGGAAGCCTGGTGTGCTACAGTCCATGGGGTCACAGAGAGTTGGACATGAATGAGGAACTGAACTGAACTCCTTCTTCAGGGGATCTTCCCAACCCAGGAATCAAACGGGTCTCCTGCATTGTAGGCAGATTCTTTACCAGCTGAGCTAAGGGGAAGCCCTCTTAGCATAAGCCAGTTCCCCAGATTCTCAGCCATTCACCAGAACCAAGAATTACCGGGCCCTGAAGGAGAAAGTCAACTTTTAGCACATCAACATAGCTCTTCAAGGTTCTCTTTTCTCAGAGATCCTGTCCCATCAAGTCTTGTCTACTTTGGCAGCTCTTAGACCTTCATTTATTTAAAAATAAAAAAAAATTTTTTGACTGTTCTAGCTGTTTATGATGTATAAGTTGGTTTGTTACAAGCAGTAGCAATAGAACCTAATGTCCTTAGTAAATATCTTTTGGGGCTTCCCTGGTGGCTTCAGAGGTGAAAGCATCTGCCTCCAATGCGGGAGACCCAGGTTCAATCCCTGGGTTGGGAAGATCCTCTGGAGAAGGAAATGGCAATCCACTCCAGTATTCTTGCCTGGAGAATCCCATGGATAGAGAAGCCTAGTAGGTTACAGTCCACGGGGTCGCAAAGAGTCGGACATGACTGAGCGACTTCACCTCACCTCAAATATCTTTTATTATAAATTTGCAAAGTGTATGGTCCTAGAAAGTTAAGTGGGCTGATCTATTTGTTATATAAGGTTGTTAGCTGATTTGGTAATACTGCACTCCATAATCCACTTTGAAAACTGCTGGATTAGGTAATTTTCCCATGACCCCAAAGTTAGAGGCAAAAACAGCTAGATTAGAACCTAACCTTTTGATTCTCAATCTAGTATAATCCATTCTGTACTATGGTGCCTCATGTATTTATTACAGCAGTGGTTCTCAACTTGGAGCAGTTGTTCTCTTTCCTTTTGGTTGTCACAGTGGAATAGGTAGAGGAAGGTGGGGAATTCTACTATTATCTAATGGATAGAGGCCAGAGATGCCAGTAGACACCCATTAATTCACAGGATAGCAACTCACAGCAAAGAATTACCTGGCCCAAAATATGGATGGCACCCAGATTGGAAAACCCCTGGCTCACAGTGTACCTCAGAATGTTTATTTATTTTTTATTTTTTAAATTACAATACTGTATTTGTTTTGCCATACATTGACACGAATCAGCCATAGGTGAACACAATCTCCCAATGCCGAAGCCCCCTCCCACCTCCCACCCCACATCCTCTACTTGAATCATCCTGTGCATCAGCCCCATGCATTCTGCATCCTACATTGAACATAGATTGGCGCTTCATTTCTTACAGGAAAATATACATGTTACTGTCTCCTTCCCCAATACACACTTTACCATAAGATCAATAACAATAAATCTTCATACAGGAATACAACCAGGGGCCCCTTAATCTAAGAAAGCATCTATGTATGAACTAGTCCATACTGGGTTAGCTGTGCTTTTTAGAGTTTCTCCCAAATACCCTCCAGTACTCTTTAGTTAGAATCTGTTAGAGCTAGAAAACATTCTGATGAAAAAGAGTGTGTACATATAAATGCATTTCATGTATGTGAATGGGTATCTAGATAATAGATCTGTTTAGCTACACACTGACAGATAGACAGTGAGCTCAGTCACTCTATCATGTACGACTCTTCATAACCCTGTGGACCGTAGCCTACCAGGCTCCTCTGTCCTTGGAATTTTTCAGACTGAAATACTGGAGTGGGTTGTCATTTCCTGACCCAGGGATTGAACCCGTGTCTTTTGTGTCTCCTGCATTGGCAGGCGGATTCTTTACCCCAGAGTCACCTAGGAAGCCCTAGATAGACGCTAGCTTAAATAGTTCTTAGAGAATGCATCCGTTGTGTTTTAAAACTCTATATATAAATTTCTATAAATTAAAGCTCTTGAAAGTATAAAAATGGATATTTACCTAAGAAGTGTATTACCAAATAATTTTCAGAGTAATTATTGATTATACCCAGTAAGTTAGTTTTCTGCAATTCAGTTAGACACCAAAATTCATTTTTCAGAACATTACAACTTGGCAGCAAAATTTTATTTTGGCTTAAACACCACATGCAAGTTTTTGGCTCAGATAAAAATCTTTGGAAGGGTAGCAGATAAGTATAATTCAGATAATTGAATAGCTAAATTTTTCCTCAGTTAAAAGGAATAAAGTGTTTTTACATTTAATGTGAAAAACTATTTAAATTCAGACTTAACTGTTGCCTTGTTCCTATTATTAGGATCAGACAGTTTATCCCAGTTAAACGTCTTAAGAAGCTCACATCATTTTTAAATCATTGATTTTTAAAGTAGCCCTATAAAAGCCAGTATTCCTGAGGACTTTCCCCCTTTATTTAATCTTGGTCCATAAAGTTTATTTACCTTTTCCCTGTTTCTATTAAACTATTTTAGGTTCCTATATTTAGAGCTTTTCTTCTCCCAAGAAAGTGGCCTATTTTTTTTGTCTCATTATTTTGCACTTAATATCAGCGATCCCCAACCTTTTTGGCACCAGAAACTAGTTTCATGGAAGACAGTTTTTCCATGGCCAGGGGCAGGAGGGTGGTTTAGGGATGATTGAAGTGCATTGCTTTTTTTTTTTTTAATTTTCTACAACCTTAATTATGAATATTCTTTTGATATTAATTTTAATTTCCATATATTAAAATTTAGATGAACCCTTTTTAAAATTTTATTTTTAATTGGAGGATAGTTACTTTACAATGTTGTGTTAGTTTTAAGCACTATACATTTATTGTATACTTTATTTCTGTTGTTATCACTTCAGCTCTACCTCAGATCATCAGGCATTAGATTCCAGAGGTAGAGACTCCTAGTTTATATGATTTGCTCATTGTAATAAATTTTGGCTATACTCTAATGATTTCCTAGAATTTCGCCCATACTCACCTATAACAAAGGGAAAATTTTTTAAATGCCTTGTGAGTAGGCAGTACATTCACATGGTTCAGAATTCAAAACGTATAATAATTAGGGCTTGTTCAACTGTCCAGTACTTGTGAGGAAATAGATTATTTAAGTAACCATAAAACTTGTCTTCAAAACTTACATACTTTTGGAAATGGAAGGGGGTGCTATTAATTGTAATAGGACTATCCTGGGCAAACCAGTCTGTGTGATCATGCAAGTCATCAAAGATATTTAACCAAAAGTATTTAGTAAAATGAATTACTACATTGGTTGATGTTTTGGACTTATGTTATTTCTAACATTTCTTCCAACTCACAAATTCTTGATCATGTTCTAAGAATATGCCAGATAATATAGAATTTAAGTCTGAGAATCTAACTCCAAGAAGAACAAGTTGGAGAGGCAAGATACCGATAGATTAAAACAGTAAAGTAGCAGTACAAACGAATTCAAGTCAGGGTCATTTTACTGAATGCCTTCTATATGTCAAAAATTGTAGTTACAGAGATAAAATAAGACAAAATCTCCTTTCCTTGGAATCTAGAAGAGACATAGCCCACTAATACAACATGAGAAGTTGTATACAACTTTTATGAACAAATTTTTATAGGATAAAGAATGAAGAAATTTATAAGTTTCACAGAGGAAGTGGTGTTTGAATTAGGCTTTGAAGAATACTTACAGTTTTGGCAAGTTGATATTACAAAAGAATTTAAGTTAATGGAGCACTAAGATCAAAAGGCAAAGAGGCCTTAAAGGGTATGATGTATCACAAAGAAAGTTACATATCATGGAGATGGGTGTGGGTAAGCATGAAATGGTAAGTTGTAATAGGCCTTTGAATGCTGTACTGCACAGGACATGATTAAGTGCTTGAAGTACATACTAAGAAGAAAGAGATTTGGGCTGAGAAACATCTTGTGGTCAGTTTATCATAATTCAGGAAAAGAAAGGAACTATACTTACACTTGTTTATAAAGCTCTGTTTCAGAGGGATCAACAAATACTAAAGATGAAGATCCTTTTTTTTTTTTTTTAATTAAATGCCAAAGAATAAAAGCTGCAATAATCCCTCTAAAACGTATTAGTGATGAACAATCCCATGGGGTTAGAGTGAGACAAATTTGATAGGGTTAGAAAAATTGTAGAGTAAAGGAGCTATATATAAACTGTGATGAAAGCACTAGGAAAACGCCTTAGAAAATTAATAAAGATTGGCTTGGTTTAAAGATGATAAACAAAGACTAAGGCAAGAGGCTAATGAATTCAGTCATGAGGAAAGTTTATACTAAAGTGCTCTCAAAAAGAATTGCTGCTGGCCTGGTTTTTATTAAGCATTTTTCCCTTAAATTAGGGGGAAAATATAAATAACCCATTAATAAAATTTGCAATTGATACTAAGTTAGGAGATACTGTCTCTGTTAATAAAGTGATGGAAATTCTGATAATATTAATAATTACTGTAAGTTGGATATAGAATGTCAAAATAGTGTTTAGTGTTTAAAATAAGGAAAGCTATATGTTTTCCATTTTTAAACCCACACAGAAGCAGCAGGTCACATTTGAGAAATGTCTCCATTTCCAGGAGATATTCTTGGTTTAAGGGTTTTAAGAACTGAATGGTAGGAACTACCTGGTGGTCCAGTAGTTGAGAATCCACCTTGCTATATAGAGGACATAGGTTTGATCCTTAGCCTGGGAAGATTCCACATGCTGCAGGGCAACTAAGCCAATGTGCCACAACTACTGAAGCCTGCGTGCCTAGAGCCCGTATTCTACAACAGGAGAAGCCGCAGCAATGAGGATCCCATTCACCTCAATTACAGAGTATCCCCCACTTGCCACAACTAGAAAAAAAAAACCCATGCACAGCAGCAAAGACCCAGCACAGCCATAAATAAACACTTAAAAATTTTTTTTTTAGGAAAAGAACTGAATGGTAGAAACACCTAAAATGTAGAGCTGTAGGAATATGTCTTCACTGGAGAGTCTACATTTATATGATGTATAATGTGATTATATTCTATGATTCAAAGTAGATTTTTTGTGAAACTTTTCAGATAAATCTTTGTCATTGAATTTTCTATGAAGTATTTCTTTCTGAGACTCACATTTTAATCAAGGAATTATTATAAAATTCTTACTCCCTCTTGATGGTGTTTAGATACCTAGAGGAGGATGTGTAGGTCTTAAGGAGTTAGGTGAGGAACAGTGGATGGAGGCCTAGGCCAAAAGGGTAGTTCCCTGGGACATTTATATAGTTCCCTTAGCAAAGTTCATATTTCAGTCTAAACTGCTATTTGTACTGTAAACCATGGCCTTCACTTTCTATATCTTGCAGTAGATTTTACCATGAATTAGAGACTAGTGTGATTATTTGAAAGATCAACGGTGCAATTTGTTAGGATCAAATAAACAGTTTTCAAGTCAACTATTCTGGAATCTGTTGATGCATTTAGACTTAAGCCCTCATAGCAAATCCATAGAGATTTAAACTTTTTAGAACCTGGACTCTAGCTACTTTGAAAATTTGACACAGGGAGTAATTTAAAAGGTTTCTTTTGAAATGACCTCAGGCTCATCAATCTCTATTCTTATACTACTCTATAAAGAATCTCTATATTCAAGTTTCTTTGGTTGGATGTTTTGTAAGTACAGAAAACTATTGGGTGGGTGGGGCAGGGGGAGGAAGGAGATAAAGAGGGGAAGGAGAGAGGGAGGGGTGTGTGTGTGTGTTCAACCTTAATGGAATAGTTGGCTGTAGTAAGCTTCTTGAAACCTGTACATTGGTATATCAACTTAAGAAGTGGATCATAAGGCAAGTCAGTAGGTTTCTTTGACACATGATAGCAAGAACCCAATCCAGCATGCCACTTGTAAGCTTATCTATAAAGCATGGAGGCATTTGTCACCGTTGACAGTACTGACATTTAATCTGGGATCTGTTTGCAACTCAGCTTTCCCGTGTATATGGTGTTCCCGTGTATATGGTGGTCTCAATTCAGCTTCAGAGCGTAGCTTTTTCTATCAAGTTATTCTGAATTTTATGTAACAGAGGAAGACAGAAATATTAAGTAGATACTGTTTGGGTGATTATTTTTCTCCAGATGAGTTATGCCAACCAGAGGGTCCTGGGCATTGACCTCCTGTGCTGTTTTTGTAATTCACAAGCCAAAACTGTGGTAAGTTAAATTATAGGACGTTGATTAATGATCCAAGAAGGAGGCACAGTAGATCAGTTACATAGGAAACTCAGGAAAGCCAAGTCAATAAGGACTACAAAATACTTAACCCAGATGAGGCAGATGTTTAAATAAGATGTCCTGGTTACACAGGTTGATAGCAAATCTGGTGTCAAGTCAGTTTGGGTATAGTCTCCAAGGGAGTACAACAGCCTGAGGAATTCTAGTACAAATCCAACAACATATTATATGAGCTAGGAATGGTAACAGGAAAATGGAAGAATTCTCTCTCAGGAGTCAATCAGTGTCATTCAGAGAGGTTTATTTTTATATGAAAGCTGCTGGTTTAGTTGCTGAGTCATCTCTGACTCTTGTGACCCCATGGACTGAAGCTCACCAGGCTTCTCTAACTAGGATTCTCCAGGCAAGAATGCTGGAGTGGATTGCCAGTTCCTTCTCCAATAAAAGCTTCATTGGTCTTCTAAAATGGACAGTTCCCAGGAGCTGGCACATACTAAAATTCCTAGCAAACACCTCGGAGTGAAAGCCATCTAGATTTAGAAGATTGAGCCTCGAGTGTTAGGAAGGCTAATACTTGGGGCTAAAGATAGGGAATCTAGACCAAATCTCAGTTTAGTTCCTAGGATTGACTGATGCAGAAGACAACTTATTAAGATAGAACAAAAGGTTTGTGGTCACATTTGGGCCACCACAGCTTATATCTGAATGTCTGTTATTCCATGTTCTACTGTTGACAAGTATCCTGCCCTTATTAGAATTAGCTGAAACTTGGTACCCAGCTCTGCAAATGCAACCTGAACTACAAAGAACTAGCAAAGATATAAGCAGAGCAAAATGAAGAAGGACCTCATGCAAGCAAAATCAGGACTTAAAATGTCAGCAGATAGCTGTCCGAACATGTCATGGAAGAAAGCAACTTGCAACTTGTTTAACTACTACAGTGCTAAATTGAACCACTGCTATATGTAACCTACTGTCATGAGGTAATATTGGAAACAAAGATAAACGGCCTTTATGGCAGAGCTTATTCTTGAGTAAGGCAGGTGAGATATATACTAGAAAACAGAATAAGAAAGAATTATATGAATTTTACCCAAAAATACACTGTAGAAATAATGCAAGCATGAATTCATTTTATACTAGTAATCATGGAAACAATATTTCTAAAGGGAACATGTAAACTAATTTGTGGAATGTAAATAAGATTTTGATGCAAATAAGAACTAGAGATGATCTTAGAAATTTGAAAAGTGATTGAGACCCACTGCTGGTGGGAGAAATTTTGTACAACTTTCCTGGAAGATAGCTTGGAAATACATATCAAAAATCTTTAAAAAATGTATAAGTTTGACTCAGTATCTTTACTTATAGGAAGTGATTCTGTGGAATAATTTAGCCTATGCACAAAGATTTATATACAAGGATGATTGTAACAGCATTGGTCTTAATTTTTTAACTTCTCATTTTCTGCAGCAAAGTTGTTAAAAATAATAGAGATCTTCCATATATTAATTACCCAGCTTTCCTAAACTTTAATATTTCATGTAATTATAGTAAAATGATCAAAACCAGGAAACTAATACTGATTTAATAGTATTAGTAAAGCTATAGGCCTTATTCATATGTTGCCAATTGTCAGTAATGTTCTTTTTCTGGCATAGGATACAATCCAGGATCCCACATTGCATTAGTCATTAGTCAGTTCCTCTTATTCTCTTATAGTCTAGCATAGTTTTACAGTCTTTCTTTTGTCTTTTGTGACTTTGACACTCTTAAAAAGTACTGCCTGGCAATTTTGTAGAATGTCTCAATTTAAGTTTGAATGTTTCCTCAAGATAAAATTCACGTTATGAGTTTTTAGTCAAGAATACCACACAGATAATATTTTGCTCTCCTCACTACATCGTATCAGGAGGCATATGATACCAGTTTGCCTCATTGGTGGTGACATTAACTTTGATCACTTACATAAGATGGTGCCTCTCACATTTCTCCATTGTAAATTAATGTTTTTCTCTTCCTAATCAACAAAGTATTTTGTGGGATGATACTTTGAGATTGTATCTTTCATCTCCCCTCCATTATATTTTGCCCTCAAATTATGACATCCATTGATTGATTAGTAATAATGATTACTATAGTGTCAGCCAAATAATGATTTTTTAATTTTTATTATTCATCATATATTTATTAATTGGAATTCTGTCATCAGAAGGTGCTTTCTCTTCTCCCCTGATTCATTTACTTATTTATATCAGCATGAACTTACAGATATTTATTTTATTCTATGGATGCACATTTATTAGTATCACTATTTGTTGCTCAGATAGTTTTAGATTTCGCCATTGGAAGCACCTCCAAGTTGTCTCTTGTACTCTTTCAACATGCTCCTATTATTTCTTTATTTCCTTATGTTCTGACACAAGATATTCCAAGATCATCTTGTACTTAGCCCTGGCCATGGGATCAGCCATTTTTCTAAGAAGCCTTTGATCCTTTTATTGGCACTGGCCATTCTCATTTCTACTGGATTGTCTCATTTTTAGATTTCTGTGAATGAGATTAGAAAATGTGTGAATATATAAACACATCTATCTACTTCTATATCTGTGTATGTGTATTTTTTAAATATGGGTTCATATTGGTATTATCTACTTCAGTCCAACACCAGAGACTTCCCTGCACATCCTGGTTCATGTTAACTTTTATATATACATATAAAGTTACCATGACTACATAGATACTCAGTGAAGTGTCTCTCTCCACTCATCCTTTCTTCCACATTCCAATTTTCACTCTCTTTCATACTTTTTCTACCCACCAGTAGGCAGCAGAACTCTTTACTTTCTGACTATTCTTCCTGTATTTTATCTTGTTTTCCTAATAGCTTATTGAGATAGAATTCACATACCATACCATTTACTCATTTAAAATGTGTAATTTTGTCTTGGGGATATATTCATAAAGTTGTGCAATCATCACTACAGTCACTTTTAATATTATTTACAATCAATTTTCTTCACCCCAAAACATACCATTTTTCCTCAGTTCCTCTCTTTTTCAGCCCTTGGCAACCAGTAACCTGTGTCTCTATATATGCCTTTTGTCTTATGAGTTTTTAATTTATTAATATATCAATATGGCAGAAATTGATTTAGTAATGAAGGTGTTTTTATTAACATGGAAAGATATACACAATATATTTTTTGTAAATTTTAAAATTTATATTCTCAATATATAATACTTTCAAACAATACATTCCCTTTTATATCGGTCCTCTTTCATTTAGTATGATATTTTAGAAGTTTATCCATGTAATATCATGTATCAGTACCTCATTCCTTTTTCAATCCAATCGCTCAGTCATGTCCAACTCTTTGTGACCTCACGGAATGCAGCACACCAGTCATCCACGTCCATCACCAACTCCTGGAGCTTCTGAAACTCATGTCTATCAAGTTGGTGATCCCATCTGACCATCTCATCTTCCGCTGTACGCTTCTCTTGCCTTCCATCTTTCCCAGCATCAGGATCTTTTCCAATGAGTCAATTCTTCACATCAGGTGGCCAAAGTATTGGAGCCTTAGCTTCAGCATCAGTCCTTCCAATGAATATTTAGGACTGATTTCCTTTAGGAGTGACTGGTTGGATCTCCTTGCAGTCAAAGGGACTCTCAAGAGTCTTCTCCATCACCAAAGTTCAAAAGCATCAATTTTTTGGTGCACAGCTTTCTTTATGGTCCAACTCTCACATCCATACATGACTACTAGAAAAATCGTAGCTTTGACTAGACAGACTTCTGTGGCAAAGTAATGTCTCTGCTTTTTAATTTGCTGTCTAGGTTGGTCATAGCTTTTCTTCCAAGGAGCAAGCATCTTTTAATTTCATGGCAGCAATCACCGTCTGCAGTGATTTTGGAGTCCAAGAAAATGAAGTCTGTCACTGTTTCCATTGTTTCCCCATCTGTTTGCTATGAAGTGATAGGAGTGGATGCCATGATCTTCATTTCTTGAATGTTGAGTGTTCAGCCAACTTTTTCATTCTCCTGTTTGACTTTCATCAAGAGGCTCTTTAGTTCCTCTTCACTTTCTTCCTTAAGTGTGGTGTCATCTGCATATCTAAGATTATTGATATTTTCCTGGCAATCTTGCTTCCAGCTTGTGCTTCACCCCAGTCTGGCATTTTGCATGATGTACCATGCGTATAAGTTAAATAAGCAGGGTGACAATATACAGCCTTGTTGTCCTCCTTTCCCAGTTTGGAACCAGTCCATTGTTCTATGCCCATTTCTAACTGTTGCTTCTTGACCTGCATACAGATTTCTCAGGACGCAGGTCAGGTGGTCTGGTTTTCCCATCTCTTGAAGGATTTTTCACAATTGTGATCCGCACAGTCAAAGGCATTAGCATAGTCAATGAAGCAGAGTATATACTTTCCTAGAATTCTCTTGTTTTTTCTGTGATTCACCAGATGTTGACAATTTGATCTCTGGTTCTTTTGCCTTTTCTAAATCCAGCTTGAGCATCTGGAAGTTCTCAGTTCACATACTGTTGAATCCTATCTTGGAGAATTTTGAGCATTACTTTCCTAGCATGTAGGGTGAGTGCAATTGTGTGGTAGTTTGAGCATTCTTTGGCATTACCTTTCTTTGGGATTGGAATGAAAACTGACCTTTTCCAGTTGTCTGGCCACTGCTGAGTTTTCCAAATTTGTTGGCATATTGAGTGCAGTGCTTCCACAGCATCATTTAGGATTTGAAACAACTCAGCTGGAATTCTATCAGCTCCACTAGCTTTGTTCATAATGATGCTTCCCAGGGCCCACTGGACTTCACATTCCAGGATGTCTGGCTCCAGGTGAGTAATCACACCATTGTGATTATCTGGGTCGCTAAGGTCTTTTTTGTACAGTTCTTCCGTGTATCCTTGCCACTTCTTCTTAATATCTTCAGCTTTTACTAGGTCTCTACCGTTTCTCTCCAGTGGCACCCCACTCCAGTATTCTTGCCTGGAAAATCCCATGGATGGAGGAGCCTGGTAGGCTGCAGTCCATGGCGTTGCGAAGAGTTGGACACGACTGAGCGACTTCACTTTCACTTTTCACTTCCCTGCATTGAAGAAGGAAATGGCAACCCACTCCAGTGTTCTTGCCTGGAGAATCCCAGGAATGGGGAGCCTGGTGGGCTGCCATCTGTGGGGTCGCACAGAGTCGGACACGACTGAAGCGACTTAGCAGCAGCAGCAGTCCTTTATTGTGCCCATCTTTGCATGAAATGTTCCCTTGGTATCTATAAAATTATAAAAGTAGAGCTTCTGTGCCTTAATTTTCTAAAGGAACTTCATTCCTTTTATCGCCATATAATATTGCATTGCATGACATGCTAGTTTCCTTGGACTGCCATAACAAGTTGCCATAAACTGGTTGGCTCAAACAACAGAAATTTCTTCTCTTATAGTTCTGAAACTTAGATGTCTCCAGGCATTAGTATATAGAGCCGTAAAGATATTAGTTGGGTCATGTTCAAAGACTGTAGGGAAAAATCTTTTCTTGCCTCTTTCTAGCTTCAGGTAGCTCTTGGCAGTTAATCTTCAGCAGTGCTAACGTTCCTTGGCTTGTAGCTGAATCACTCCAGTCTTTGCCTCTGTCTTCATGTGGACTTCTTGTATGTATTTCTCTGCATCCTCATCCATTATTGGGCTTCCCTAGTAAAGAATCCGCCAGCAGATGGGAGGAAGGTTTGAAAAGGAGGGGATATGTGTATACCTATGGCTGATTCATGTTGAGGTTTGACAGAAAACAACAAAATCCTATAAGGCAATTATCCTTCATTTAAAAAAAATTAATTTTAGAAAAAGAATCCGCCTGTAATGCAGGAGACCTAGGTTCAATCCTGGGTTGGGAAGATCCCCTGGAGAAGGAAAAGGCTACCCACTCCTGTATTCTGGCTTGGAGAATTCCATGGATTGTATAGTCCATGGAATATTGCGACCCCCATTGGGGTCGCAAAGATTCAGACTTGACTGAGCAACTTTCACTTCACTTTACTTCATTTCACTTCACTTCACTTCACTTCACCTCTTATTCTAAGGGCTTCAGTCACTGAATTTTGGACCTACTCTAATCTAGTATGATCTTATTTTAAATAATCAGCAAGCATCTTATTTCCAAATAAGGTTATAGCCTGAGATTCCAAATGAATGTGAATTTTGGGGAGGTGCTATTCAACCCACCTATATATAAATATGGGCTTCCCTGGTGGTTCAGAGGTTAAAGCATCTGCCTGCAATGCGGGAGACCTGGGTTTGATCCCTGGGTCGGGAAGATACCACAGTTTATTTATTCATTCATTGGTTGGTGGACATTTCATTTTTATACTTCTTTATGCCCAAAGGAACAGATACATGAATATTTTATTGTTTCTTTTTCTTTTCATGTGAAAGGTGGCATACTGTTGATAACTTGTTTGCACTTTGCTTTTTTCAGTGAGTGATATAACTTGAATATTGCTCCATACTACTTCACAGAGGTCCTGCCAATTATAGTCAGACTCAAAGGATTAGATACTAACTTTCATCTTAGAATAGAAATAGCTCCTATCAAACCAATCCTTTCTCAGGTAGCGATTATAACTCTGGAAAAATATTAGAAAAGAAAATACTAGGGTGTTCCTAGTGGCTTAGTGGTGAAGAATTCACCTTCCATTGCAGGAGATGTGGGTTTGATCTCCAGTATGGGAAGAATCCCACATGCCACAGAGCAGCTAGGCTCGTTCATCATAACTGTTGAGCCTGTGCTCTAGAGCCTGGGAGCCACAATTACTGAACCCTTGAGCCGCAACTAATGAAGCCCAGTGCCCTGGAGTGCTCAGCAGCAAGAGGAGTCACCACAGTGAGAAGCCCATACACCAGAACTAGAGAGTATCCCTCATCGCCACAACTAAGAAAAAAAGTTCATGCAACAACAAAGACTAGTACAACCAATAAATAAATAGATATTCTTTTTAAAAAATTACTGGGAGATACTGGAAAACAATGAAAATCAAGTGGAAACTGAAAGAGAATATACATGCAGTCTTACAGACTTCAGGAGCAGAGAAAGAGTTTGGGGTGACTACATCAGGTAGAAAGTGAGCAAAGAAATTCCTGAAAGGAAAGAATTATAGCAAAGTAGCCTGAAACTGTGTAAAGGTCCTGCATTCATGGAGAAGGAAGAGATTTGTATGACCCCCGAATTACACGTATACAGACAAGTTCCAGCAGCTCAACCAAAGCTAAAAGAACTGAATGGCAATTTCTGTTATTGTCCGTTGCTGGAACCAGGAGTTTAGAGTTTGAGTTTAGCTAGGTTTAACTGCTTGCTTAGTGGCCACACAGCCACACCCATTTCCTGCTTTCTGCTGCTGCTTTAGTGCCACTAGTTGGGGACTAAAGTCTTGTCCTTTCTGTACGTTCATTTAAAAAATGGGGTAATAATAATGATGGGCTTCCCTCACAGCTTGGTAAAGAATAGTTGTTTTTCATAGTTGTGGCGATGAGAGGATACTCTCTAGTTCTGGTGTATGGGCTTCTCACTGTGGTGACTTCTCTTGCTGCTGAGCCCTCCAGGGCACGTGGGCTTCATTAGTTGTGGCTCAAGTGTTCAGTAATTGTGGCTCCCGACCGGAGGTCAAACCCACGTCTCCTGCAATGGAAGGTGGATTCTTCACCACTAGGCCACCAGGGAATAGCACCAATTCTTTACCGAGCTACTCAGTATTTACTTCTCAGTAAAGAACCAGGAGACCCAGGTTCGATTCCTGGGTCGGGAATATCCCCTGGAGAAAGAAATGGCAATCCACCCCAGTATTCTTGCCTGGAGAATCCCATGAACAGAGGAGCCTGACAGGCTGTTGTCCATGGGGTTGCAAGAGTTGTACAAGACTTAGCAACTGAACCACCACCACCAACTGCTTACTTAAAAAAAAAAAATTTAATCCTCTTCAGAAATACATAAATGACCAGTCTCTACAATAGAGGTCAACCAACTATTTTTAAAGGGCGCAAGAGTAAATATAGAGTTGCAGGCCTTGCCTTGTGGTCTCAGTTGAAACTATTCAACTATGCCATTGTAATGTAAAACTGTCCAGAGAAAATCTGTAAACAAATGGACTTGGCTGCATTCCACTAAAACTATTTAGAAAAGTAAATGACTGGCCCTCTGGTTATAGATTGCCCAACCTCTGTTTCACATCCCGTACACAATATTCAGGATATAATCTCAGGTTACAAAGAAACATTCATGCTGAAGAGCAAAAACAATCAATGGAGACAAGCTCTGAAGTGACACTGATGTGGAATTAGCAGATAGGGGTTTTAAAGCAATTGTTTTAACTGTATAATCCAAGATGTAAAATATGCTCATATGAATGAACAATTAGAAAATCTCAGCAGAGATACAGAAACTTTTAAATATAGAAATTCTGGAACTGAAAGTACAGCTTCTGAAATTAAAAATTCACTACCTGCTCTGAGCAATTTAGAAATGATAAAAGAGCTAGCAAACTTGAATACAGATCTATTGAAATTATCAAGTCTGAGGAACAGAGAGAAAAAAACACTGAAACAGAATGAACAGAACTTCTGTAACCTGTGGGACAATATCAAAGGGCCTAATGTATGTGTATTTAAAATCCCAGAAGGAAGGGAGAGAGAAAATGGGGCAGGAGAAATGTTTGATTGAGTAATAGTTGAGCGTTTCATAATTCTGATTAAAAACATGAGTTTAAGGATTTGGAAAGCTCAATGTATACCACACACAGAATAAATACACAGAAAATTAAAACTAAACATATTATAAAACTACTGAAAACAAAACATAAAGAGGAGAAAGTTGGTAAAGCAAAATAGCACATTACACACAGAGGAAACATTAAATGAATAATTGCAAGTTTCTCATCAGAAGTGTTGAGGGTCAAAAGAGAATGGAAAATCTTCCAGGTACTCAAACAACCTGCCAATCCAGAATTTTTTGTCCAACAAAATTTTTCTTTAAGTATGAAGGTGAAATAAAGTCACTTTTTTGTAAACAAAAGGGTGCATACTATATGATTCCGTGTGTGTGTGTGTGTGTGTGTGTGTGTGTGTGTGTGTGTGTGTGTGAAAGTCACTGGAGATAGAAGTCAGGTTATCTTTGGAGGGGATTAGTAATTTCAGAAAGGGAATGTTTCCACATAACATACCACTGTACAAATTAATAGCTTAATAAAAAGTTTTATTAATGATTCTGTAATCAAGAATAGGCTCAAGTGAGCAATTTTTCTACTGTTCTTGACAGTAGTCACTTGTATGACTGCATTCAGTCAGTGTGTTGCCTGCAAGCTGGATTTGTTAGGGTTGCCTGGAATCCTCTCTGTCTCCACTTAGTCTTAGAGTCAGTACTTCCAGCCTCAGGCTTACAGTTTATACCCCTTTTAAATATGTGTTATACTTCAATAAAAAGTTTACTTTCAAATGAGGTACAATCAGTGGAAAACCTAGTTGTTAAAGAATAATGCAGCAAAAATGGTTTTTACAGAATGTTCCAGAGAAAGCAAGTACTTCTTATCTGTCTAGTGTAAAGTTTTTGTAAGGAAAATTAGTAGATGACAAAGAAAACAAATATTTAACTTTAGGTTGCAGTTAGATGGCTCCAACTTCAAAGGATGTAAGAAGCTGTTGAAAGAGTTTTGAGCAGAGGAATCGTGATAAGAACAGTAGTTTAGGGGCTGTAATTTCATGCTAGGGTATAAGATCAAATGGAGGAGAGACAGGTTATAATCAGGCAGACTTGTTTGGAAACAGCAATTCAGATGTGTACCTATAAGGATTTGAACTAGAATGGTAGAAATTTAATTAGAAAGAAGGTAATAAAATTTATTTATTCCATATGCAGAGATTGAGGACCTACTATGTTCCAGGCACTGGGTAGGGAATTCACAATATATGAAACAGAAGTATAGAGAAATAATCACAGTTTGTTGTAAGGAGAGTTTTAACAGATGAATGCTTAAGATGTTAGGACCCAGGATGAGGAATCAACTAATTGTATGGAAGAGTCTAATAAGTGTTTTATCCAAGATTAAACATTAGGTCAGCATTTGCAGTTTGACGAGCAAAAGCCTAAGTAAACAAGAATAGAGCATCTTGCATTAAGGGCATGATAGAGTATGTCTGTGTATCCAGTCTAAGCCACAGGCACAAGGAGCTAGAAAGACAAAAGAAGGATTCCATTGCTAAAAGTAAAAGGTACCATTAAAGAAGGCTTAATAGAAATTATGACTGTGTAAATAGGCAAAAATTACCCTAAGTTCTGAGTATGAGTTAACTAGAAGAATGATAATACAGACAAATGGGGACTCTGTGTTAAGAATTATGTAGCCTATAGATATTTTTCATCTGAGTGTACCTGAAATACCCAGCTAGTATTTTTTATGTATGTTTGAACACTAAATGTGTTTCATCGGTGAAATTCTGAATATCATACACTCATCATAGGTTTTTAAAGCCAACAAACAACCTAGAATTGATTATTGACCATTGGCATAGTTGTTTTTTTTTTCAAAATTACAATATGTAAAATAAAAGAAAATTTACCTGAATTTTTCTTAACTCAGAAGAAAAGAAATAAGGGTAACTAAATGAGAAACAGAACTGCTATGAATGTTCCAAAGGTTTGGATCTAAATTATCAAATTAATTCCTCTTTCATTTGTTATAAAATACTGTTGTTTCAAGAACCACCAATTATCAGCTAATGCTAGATCTATAATTATGTGTTAATATATGACAAGGCTGGCAGTCTCCACAGAAGACTGGCATTTAGCAGATGCTTGAATCTGTTGTTGGTCCAATGAATCTGTAGCTCAGAAATTTTCCTATAAAAGAACCTCTATTGTTCAGGTTATACATCCATTTTTGGGGAGAGAATCCACTGGCTACAGTCAGCATTACCTGAAAAATAACACAGTAATTGATGAAAAATAACATAGTAATTGATTAAAAATCCAAATCAAAGTTTGACAATATGGATCCATTATGAGTGGTTGTCTAAGAACTAGGGGGCAGAAAGAGATAGAAGCTTATTAAAAAACACAAGGGTAATTGTGAAAGTAATAGATATGTTTATTGTCTTGATTATGATGATAATTTCATGGATATATACATACTACATACTTAACAAATTATACGCTTTAACATGTGCAGCTTACTGGATGTCAATCTGTTTCTTAAATCAATAGAAATTGATAAGAGGTCAGAGGAGAAATTCAGGCCAAGATTTACTAGGATTCATACCACAGCACAGGGAATGAAAACAAGTTTCCTTTATCACTCCCCAGTGCCCAGTGTGGGCATGAGCTCGTCCCATTAATGGAGTGAGGGTAGGGGCAGTGGCTGAGGCTCAACGGGTGGCCTAAGTGGTCTACCCGCCCCTTGGTGGTGCTGTGGGCAGGGATCATTCGCACTACCCTGCTTTTGCTCTGGTACCTCAGAAGTAGCAGCTGGGACTTGGCCTTTTTGTATATTGTTCATAATTTGCCCCATCTATGCATGCATGCAGTTATTTTTAGTTTCTTAGTGTTTCTTTGTATTGTTTTGCCTCTAGGAAACATTTGTCCACTTACAAAAACTCCAGTAGGGGGTCCCAAGCCATAGGTTTCAGTATGTCTCAAATCATAGCTTAGTGCAGCTGTTATTAAAAGAAATTAATCTTAGAATGGTCAGATATAATATTTGGGTTCCTACACCATTATTCATATTTTAAAAGATCTAGTCATTTTTAAGTGGATATACACAATTTGAACTAATCTAGGTTACCTGAATTATAATGAATTGAGTGTAGTGATTTTTTAACTAGAGTCTTAAAATAATGTGCTTTACTAAGGATAGATTTGTGTGTTTGTGAATCTGTGCTAGGGCTTCCCTGGTGGCTCAGGTGGTAAAGAATCTGCCTGCAATGCAGGAGACCCAGATTCAATCCCTGGGTCGGGAAGATCCCCTGGAGAAGGGAATGGCAACCCACTCCAGTATTCTTGCCTGAAGAATTCGATGGACAGAGAAGCCTAGCGGTTGATTCTGGATATATATATATATATATTTTGAGAATGTATTTCTGCAGACTGGATATTTAAATTGGCCTTCAAACAGGTTTTATAATATATCAGTACCACCTTAGTTTGAGTAGTTTTTCCTTATGAGAGATGCAGAAAGATCAATGCCTCAAGTGCCCCAGATCATAATAAATATTTTAAATACTTTTCTTACCTTTATATACTTTTGCTTTTATTAATGAGCTTTTTTAAAACTACTGAACTATTAATGGCTTTCTCACAGTTTCATACTAGCTGTGAAAAGTGAAAGTGTTGGTCATTCAGTCATGTCTGACTCTTTGCCACTCCATGGACTGTAACCCACCAGGCTCCTCTGTCCCTGGAATTCTCCAGGCAAGAATACTGGAATGGGTAGCTATTTTCTTCTCTAGGGGATCTTCCCAACCCAGGGATTGCAAAAAGATTCTTTACTATCTGAGCCACCAGGAAAGTCCATCATCCTAGTTGTAGTTGAGACTAATGTGAATTCTAGATTGGTTGGTTGGTTTTTCTTTTTTCTTTCTTTGAACTCTAGCTTTTAGAGGTTAATTCTATTGGTAGAACATAGATGTGTTAGAATACATAAGGGCTTTGATAAAAGATCAACTGAGGATATGTGATATAAGAGGATCTTTTAATAGAATTGGTATTTGATGCTTGGGGGTGTAGTCAATCAGATGCCTATATAATGTTACTAAAATACAAATAAGTGAAAATATTCATATCCTTTAATACAGTATTTTCAGTTATTAAAATTTAATCAAAGTAAGACTATGTGTGAAGACAGTTATATCATTTTTATGCATAATAGTATAAATTAAACGAAAGCTTGATAGAATGGATAAAGTATGTTATTTACTTAATGCTACCGTTAAAAATGATACAGCAGTTTTAGACTATCCTTATGTATTGTGTTAGATGAACAAAATTTGAGGACTTTTCAATAGTATACAAAAATCAGAATATTAAATTACCTGCCACTACAATCAAAACAGCAAAAGTGATTATGTTGGAGGTGGTGGTAAGATGATAAGTACTGTGTGTTTTCCATATCTTATTTCTATATATTTTTAAAATTATGTTGTTTTTAAAAGAACACAAGCCTTTCAATTAAGTATACAAATTAGTTACCCTAAAGTAATACAGACTACTAGTGTCTGAAGCTCTGGGGTTTCATTAGTACAGTGACGACTTAATTAACAAATCCTCGATGAACAAAACCTCTTTCCCCAAGACTGGCCTTGGTTCAGCAGACATGAGGGAAGGATCAATTTTCTCTGAGCTAGATTGGTGGCAGCAGGGACTAATGAGGCAGGGCCTTGAAAGTAGCTCTCTCTCAGATCTAACTCCTCAGGGGTTAGCTAGAGCTGATGCTAAGGGCACTGCTGTACTCCTGGGACCGACACAGCCTGGTTACCCAGGTGTTAAAAAAACAATTTCTGTGCCAAGACCATATGTGGCTTTTAAAAGACTCAGCAGGACTCTTGATTTAGGCAGAGCATTCCTAGTGTGGAATGAGTAGGCTAGAAAATAGCAAAGTGGGAATTCCATGTGCTACGAAGCTTCCACTTGTCTTCTGTGTGCTCAGCGTGCTGCTTTATTTATTTTCTGGGTTTTATTTTATTCAACTATGAAATGAAAAGACTGACTAGAAAATCTCTACTGTATCTTTCAATTCTAATAGTCTATGTGTCCAGATTGCTCTAATGATCTATATGTCTAGATCAGGAGTCAGCAACCTTTCTATACAGGGTCAAGGTATATGATCTCAATTGAGGCTGTTTAACTCTGCCTCTAGTATGAAAGTATCCCTATATAACAATATATAATCAAATGGAAGTAGCTAGATCTGGCCCATAAGCCATAGTTGGACAACCTCTGGTCTAGATTTTTGTTAAGTTTTATATATTTTTGGCTGCTCCAGGTTTTCATTGCTACATGCGGGTTTTCCCGGGTTGTGCTGAGTGGGAACTAACCTCTAATTGCAGTGTGCAGGCTTCTCATTGAGATGGCTTTTCTTGTTACAGAGCACGGACTCTAGGCACAGGAGCTCAGTAGTTGCAGCTGTCCGGCTCTAGTGCACTGACTCAGTAGATGTGGTGCATGGGCTTAGTTGCTCCATAGCATGTGGGATCTTCCCTAACAGGGGATCCAACCTATGTCCCCTGCATTGCCAGGCAGATTCTTAACACTAGACCACCAGGGAAGCCCTGGTCTATATATTAATGTAATGTAAATATTAAAAGAATTCTTAGGGGGCTACAACATAAACCTTATATCAGAGGGACCATTCTCTCAGACTTTTTGCTTTTAAGGTTCAGTTCAGTTCAGTCATGTCTGACTCTTTACGAACCCATGAATTGCAGCACGCCAGGCCTCCCTGTGCATCACCAACTCCCAGAGTTCACTCAGACTCACATCCATCGAGTCATTGCTCCAGCCATCTCATCCTCTGTCGTCCCCTTCTCCTCCTGCCCCCAATCCCTCCCAGCTTCAGAGTCTTTTCCAATGAGTCAACTCTTCGCATGAGGTGGCCAAAGTATTGGAGTTTCAGCTTTAGCATCATTCCTTCCAAAGAAATCCCAGGGCTGATCTCCTTTAGAATGGACTGGTTGGATCTCCTTATAGTCCAAGGGACTCTCAAGAGTCTTCTCCAGCACCACAGTTCAAAGTGAGGTGAGGTGAAGTCGCTCAGTCGTGTCCAACTCTTTGCGACCCCATGGACTGTAAACTACTAGGCTTCTCCATCCATGGGATTCTCCAGGCAAGAATACTGGAGTGGATTGCCATTTCCTTCTCCAGGGGATCTTCCCGACCCAGGGATCGAACCCGGGTCTCCTCCATTGGAGGCAGACGCTTTAACCTCTGAGCCACCAGGGAAGCCCACAGTTCAAAAGCATCAGTGAAACATAAAATGATATTTCAGAGAGTTCCCTGGTGGCCTAGTGGTTAGGATTCCAGGCTTTCATTGCCATGTCCTGGTTTCATTCCCTGATTGGGGAACTGAATAAGTAAATAAAATGATATTTCAAAATCAGTGTTTAAAAAGGGATAAAAATACCTTGTCATGAAACTATTATAGTAAATTATCTGCAGTAGAGGAGCCCTGTGATTCCCAATTAAGGAAGAAATGGTATCTATAATACTTGTGACTAGATTCTTTAAAATCCTCAAAACTGTCAGCCTAGTAGGAGAGAAGTTCAACAGCCTGTTAATATAGTTTCTTATAAAATAGGCTAAATCAGTCCTTTCATGGTAGTGTACACTTCAGACCGTGTGTGTGTGTGTGCGCGCGTGCGTCTTGCGCGCGCACATGTGCTTCTCTAGAAAAAGGGCAACTGCCATGCTAGGCAGGCTTCAGATTTCCATCTGTCTTGTGTTGGGCTTATATATCTCGGTCTTAAGTTACCAAGAGTCCAACATGGAAATCAGAGTGTGATCACTTTGGAGATCTTTGTTAGTTCTCCCACTTTAGGCCTCATCCAGTATACTTTGTCTAGAGCATTTATAGCAAACTTTACTTTTGTTTGCTATAACAACAAAGAAATCATAGGTTGGGTTAATTAACTCAGGCCTATTATTATATAAAGGGATCAGTACAGTGACACGTTATCTGCCTAGGGAAGTCTAAAATGTTCTTCTTAGCCAGCTTGCTTTCATCTAAACGCTTGGAATCTTTTACTTTCTAAGCTGCAGAGCATGAACTCCTTACTGGCCTATCCCACTAAACACAGCTGTGAGCATAGCAGAACTGACATATTCTTTGAGTTACAGTTTGTCCAGAGTGAGCAGTTGTACCATTCCAGCATAGGGACATCTATAGCCGTTACTGTGATACAGCAGTTTTCAAGGTGTGAACCCATTGGAGGTGTCCAGGACACTCTGAGTGTCTTCCATGAAGGCAAAACTGTTTCACAGTAATACTAAGACATTGTCTATATGACTTAATTTCAGTAGAGTTTTCCAGGGAGTGTATAATGTGTAATACAGCAACAGATTTAATACTGAAGTAAATATGAAAACCCTGCTATCTTTTATTAAACCAGACATTAAAGTGATTAGCAAAAATGCAACTGGAAGTTTTCAATAATATTTTTATTTGGAATATATTATTTTTTAAAAATATTTAATAGGTATTTAAAACCTATTTAATAGGTATTTTAAAATATTTAATAGGTATTTAATACCTATTTAATAGGTATATTAATAAATTTTTTCCACCCTCTTTTAAAATTTCTAATACAGTAAATATTGATAAATATAACTCACATAAAACAAATGGCATTTGGGGTTCTCAGTCTTTAAAAATATTATATATGTCCTAGAACCCAAAAGTATATTTCTCAGTTACTGATAATAATCTCAGCATATTTTCATACATAAAATGTCAACTCAGATTTCCCCATTCAGCAAACAGATGTTAAGAATTTAGTGCTTATCCTTTCAGACATCTTTCTATTGAGTGCTTGCATGCCTACAGTACATAATTTTATATATATAAGATTATATTGTACTTTTTCTCTGAATTCTTATAAAATCCTAAGGTCTTTAAAAGGGCATGGGAATCATCTTATAAAATCCTAAGGTCTTTAAAAGAGCATAGGAATCATCTTATTTCATTCCCAACTCAATTCAAAAATCCTTTCTAAAACATGCACCGCCTAGCAGATTGTTCATTTTGGTTTTATAAACCCTAAATTGTTAGAAAATTCTTCTGTTAAATAGAAAGAAAATTCTTCTGTTAAATAGAAATTTACCTTCTTATAAATCTCTGCATTGGTTCTAACTTCACTTTCAGTAGCTATGTAGAATCCATCTTATCTATCTTCACTGTGTCTCATCCTGGATATTTTCTTCTGACCTATCTTCCAGTTCACTAATTCTTTTCTAAGCTACATCTGGGTTTCTTTTAAATAGCATTCATTGAATTCTTATTTTCAGTTTTTGTTTAAACCTATGAAATTCTTATCTATTTTTCATACTTGGTAGTCCTCTGCTAAAATCTTCAGTTTTTAACTTGTAATCAGTAAGTACAGTCATTTCAGAGTTTCTGTTTGACGGGTTTGTTATCTGGACCACTTTGGGCTACTTTCTGTTGTATAATTTCTGGTGGTTTTAATTTCTTGCTCTTATTATATTACTGTTTTTTAATTGTGTTTGAGACTTTGTATTTGGAAAATTCTTTGTAGAAATAATTCAAGGTATAGGCTAATTCATATTTTCTTTTGGTAAGCATGAGTCCATTGGCATGCTAGAAGCATCTTGATCTAAATTTAGGTATTTAGATGATTGGAGTATAAACCACAGTCCATTGCTTAGGCCTGTCTACCTCCTGTATACCCTAAACCTGGCTGCAGTCCTTTGGGTTCCAGACTTAATATGAAGAGGTTTTACCAGGGCCATCTCACTTTATAGGGTCTAGATTCCAAGTTTTGTCCTCCAGCAATATCAAACATCAGACTCACCTCTCTGGGCTCTATTATCCCTTATATCCTACCCTGGTAATTTTTCATTCTTTTGTTATGGCATCAGTACCTTCAAGCACATTTTAAGGATATTTTTGCCCATTCTAATTCTTCATGGGATAGTTGGTCCAAATTACTTAATCTCTTACTATCAGAAGCCCCTAAAACCTGCTTAAACTCATACTAATATTTCTCTATTTTTCTGGGTTGCTAGAGAAACTGTTAGGGAGTAGAGATAACCCTGAAAGGACATCCTCATAGACACATTTTACCATCTGTACCACATTTATCCAGATGCTCTTTAAGAGCACATGTTGAATGTTTAATCTGATATTGCATTGCATTTCAGACACAGTGAAGGTATTATCAAATTCAAATAAGCAGTTATTCTGTAGTCTTCATCTCATAATTTTGGAATGTTAAGAGTAATAATCCTTTTTTGTATATATATTTTAGCCAGGTTAGGTTAAGGCAGCAGCCCATTAACAAATAACCCTCAGAATCTTAATAACATTCAATAATAGATATTTCTTTTTCTCTTGCTTTCTTTTTCTTCACTTGGTAGCTGAGGCCCTACTCCATGTTTTCTCCTGTCTGGGATCAACACCTAAGGGCAGCCCCAGTCAGGGGCATGTTAGTTGCATTAGAGGGGGTAAAGCCATGATGAAAGAACTACACAGTAGTTGCTACATCTCTTGCATCATCTCCCCTCACATTTCATTAGCTGGAGCAAGTCACATGGCCTGATAATGAGGTAGGAAGTACAGTCCTTATTACAGAATGTATAATAGGTCCCCCACAGGAATGAGCCCAGTAAGGAGGAGCACTGAATACAATGTGGACCCGTTTTCCATCCCAGGTTTATATTCTAGTCTTCTTGAGATAAAACTAATGGTCTTATTGTAATTTGGGGTTATATCCTAAATTTATCATAAATTACACTAACAGCAAAAAGTCAGAACATGCTATTCTTTAAACCTTAAATTAAGGTAAAGAATGTTTTTTTTTTTAAATTTAAATTTATTTAATTGGAGGCTAATTACTTTAAAAGCCACTCGCATTGCTCTTCTTTAAAACATTAATTCTGTGTGCGCACAGTTTCTTCCATCTGCTGTTTCTCTAACTTCCTTTGCCCCACCTCTTTTCCCCAGTAGTGATAATGGAATTTGTTTTTCAGAGAGTTAAATCTTTCATATTGACCTCTCGGTATTACAACATAGTTCTCTGTTTGTATTATACCTTCATCAGCACTAAATTTTTCATCCTAGCTTTCCTAGAATTTTTATTTTTATGGTTTTAAAAAAAGACTTTAATAACATTTTTCCCATTTATTTGCACATCTTCTCTGTTCTTCATTGTTTCATTGTGCACCCATTTACTGTCTCTTTTCTTTCCATTCATCATGTATGCTCTTAAATTCTAAACTCAGAGATTCTCAGTCCTCTTTTATAGTTATGATGTTTCTCTAGTTGTTCTCCTATTACTATTCAAAATGTTTTTGTGATGTATTGGGATTTTCTTCAGTGTTTGAGGTTCTCTAACATGTCCTTTTATTTTCATGCATTAGACTGATTCCTACTATATTTGTATGGGTTCTCATATAATTTTTTTAATGAGGGAAGTTTTGAGCAGCATCAGGATTTTATTATTCCTTACTCTAAAATATAACATTTATTTAATAATGAGATGAAAATACAGGCTTTATGAGATATAATTCCTGTGTCAAAAGCTGTAAGTGCTACCACTGTTTTGTGACCCCCTGAATGATGTCTGCTTTCTTTGTGTTAAATCCAATAGTAAATGATCCCAAGGAATATCATAAAATTCCCTGTCATTAGCTCTAGAAATGCCTTGATGAGTAACTTGTTTGATGGAATAAAAGCTTCAGTAAACTGATGTCCCCACCTGAGTGGTTAATTCCAGAATATTATTTGTCTAACACATTGTTGTCAATGACAACTGAATAAGAACTTTTAGGAGCAGTTGGCTCTCCAACGATCGCAAATTTCAAGGCTATGCAAATTGTGCCAGTTCAGCCCAGCTTTTTCTCTATTATCATATCAATTGAGTCAGTTCATAGTAGACAAAGCAAGGTTATGGGAACCACCTAGAGCATCATGCACCATTTAACATCAATGCGGCATACAAGAACATCTGCAACTTCAATCTTATTAACAGTGGAGAGAATGGAAGGCAATAAACAGCTTTCTTCACCATTTAATTGCAAAATAGTATTTCCTAATGTTCGCATTGTTTATCAACAGGAGCTTCATCAATAATTGTATAATTATGGTTGCCTAGATTACATAGGCAACCCTCATGCAACTTGTCATTTATTACAGAGAGGTCTGAATTCAATCTGAATTTGAACACACAATTCAAGACTAATAATGTAAGTCCTTTGAAATGTGAGTTGTATAATATAGATAATTTGTGCAGTAGGAGAATGGCATTTTATGATTTTTCAGTCACTTTGGGGATTAAGTTATCACAGAAAAGACTGAAAGGCACTGAAAAATGAGGGGAAGCCACTAGTTAGATTCTAACCTAGATCCATTGAACATGAAAGTAGGTTATGTTCTTTAGAATTAATCACGAGTAATTAGATGTTTGCTTTAGGCCAAAATTGGGCTGAATTAATGCAGAATTATTATGCTGAGGTCTTCCTCTCAAGTCTCTATACTTAAAGGGAGAAATGGCAGAAAACTACAAGTATACTGAGAAAAAAACTATGGTGGCCAAAGTTAGAAATTGTTAAATGCAGAGGAAGACTTGACATATCTGTTCATTCTTTGCCTTTGTTGCTTTTTGAAGCCATATAACATCACTGTCCCTAACAAGCAAAATGTGAGTGTTTATAGCAAGCAACCAAGCGCATTCTTCAGGCCCTGCGAAAGCAGGGAGTTTCTTTTGGCACACATTGCAAAATAGCCAAGAAAAATGAGAGGAAATAATATAAGTCCGGTAACAGTTATTGGTGTGGTCAGTGGGAATTGTCTCATAATAAAACAGGAGCAGGAAAATGTGAAAAATACGAGGTACATTTGAAGTAAGTCAGGCAAGGGACTGGTCTGAAAAGTTTGTATCTTTTAAACAAGAAAATCTCATATTTCTACTTAAATTTATTTTGTATATGAGGAAAACCAAAAGCCTATTCATGAAATTAGATCTGAAACATTTCAATATTTAGAATATTTTCTCCCCCTGATTAGTCTGTATTTATACCTTTAATAATTCTTCATTCATCTTCTAGCACTTCTTTTTAAAGATTGCATAAGGAAGAAAAATAATTGCTATAGTAAAGTATCCACAGAGTAGAAGAATATATAGAGTTTTTGTCCCATTTTTCGTTGTTCTGGGTATAGTGAACATAACAGAAACTTTCTTAACATGACAGTTGACCTATCATTTCCTCCAGCTGAGAGACTCCAAGAACTGATGTGCTGGAGGTAATGGTTCGACCTGTAACTACATAACATTATGCCTAGAAACTTTTTTTTTTAGTAGTTACAGCCTCTGCTATAAACTTTGAAAAAGTTCTAGCTCTGAAGATTGAGAGTGGAGATTTTATATGCATGCATATATACATAGATATACATGCATATCTATATATATATGTCTCTCACTTAAAATACCTCAGGGAAAACATTTGTCTATGCTGGGGCTTTGCGTAAATGTATAGTACCAATTCTGACACTTTTGCACACCTTTCCTTTAAAGAACTTATATGCAAACATTATTCAGGAACCTTTTCTAGGAGCTATTTATCAAAACTGCTATGATAATAACTCTGTCATAATGAGTCCTGTTCTCTGTTTAGAGAGTAATCGATAAACTAAAAATTAATGTTCCATAATTCACATTACAATGCACATGT
Organism: Nanger dama; assembly: GCA_917880005.1. Classification (NCBI taxonomy): domain Eukaryota; kingdom Metazoa; phylum Chordata; class Mammalia; order Artiodactyla; family Bovidae; genus Nanger; species Nanger dama. The sequence goes on along the minus strand of CAKJTW010000028.1, from coordinate 15,199,636 downwards.
AATTATTTGAGATGAGGCAAACCCTATGCATTTAATTTACACTATAATTAAGTAAACTCATTTGATACTAATTAGGTGAGCCCAAAAGTATCATAGGTTTGTGTATTTAATTATCAAAGTACAATCAGCAACCAATTTCTGAAAAGCTTTCCTAGCTTGAGCTCAACATTGATCTTTGCCCACACTACAATTTTATCTTCCTGGACCTTCGGTAAATTAAAAGGCAATGTGAATCATGGAAAATCTACTTGGTGGGTTAGCTTTTTCTGTAATTTGTAATTCACCATCTGAAAACAAGGGTTTATATATACTGGAGTTTTATATCTGTTAAAATAGTACATCAAAAGTGAGGGAGAAATTAAGATATTTCCAGTTAACCAAAGCTAGAGGAGTTCATTACTGGTCAGTCAGTCAGTTCAGTTGCCCAGTTGTGTCTGACTCTTTGTGACCCCACGGACTGCAGCACACCAGGCTTCCCTGTCCATCACCAACTCCCGGAGCTTACTTAAACTCATGTCCATCAAGTCGGTGATGCCAGCCAGCCATCTCGACCTTTGTCGTCCCCTTCTTCTCCTGCCTTCAATCTCTCCCAGCATTAGGGTCTTTTCCAGTGAGTGTGTGCATCAGGTGGTCTAAGTATTGGAGTTTCAACTTCAGCATCAGTCCTTCCAATGAATATTCAGGACTGATTTCCTTTAGGATTGACTGGTTGGATCTCCTTTGCGGTCCAGGGATTCTCAAGAGTCTTCTCCAACATCATAGTTCAAAAGCATCGATTCTTCGGTGATCAGCTTTCTTTATTGTCCAACTCTCACATCCATACATGACTACTGGAAAAGCCATAGCTTTGACTATCTGGACCTTTGTTGGCAAAGTAATGTCTCTGCTTTTTAATATGCTGTCTAGATTGGTCATAGCTTTTCTTCCAAGGAGCAAGTGTCTTCTGATTTCATGGCCGCAGTCCCCATCTGCAGTGATTTTGGAGACCAAAAAAATAAAGACTGTCGCTGTTTCCATTGTTGCCCCATCTATTTGCCATGAGGTGATGGGACCGGATGCCATGATCTTCGTTTTCTGAATGTGGAGTTTTAAGCCAACTTTTTCACTCTCTTTTTCACTTTCATCAAAAGGCTCTTTAGTTCCTCTTCACTTTCTTCCGTAAGGGTGGTATCATCTACATATCTGAGGTTATTGATATTTCTCCCGGCAATCTTGATTCCAGCTTGTGCTTCATCCAACCCGGCATTTCTCATGATATACTCAGCATTTAAGTTAAATAAGCAAGGTGACAATATACAGCCTTGACGTACTCCTTTTCCTATTTGGAACCAGTCTGTTGTTCCATGTCTAGTTCTAACTGTTGATTCTTGACCTGCATACAAATTTCTCAAGAGGCAGGTCAGGTGGTCTGGTAATTCCATCTCCTGAAGAATTTTCTACCATTTGTTGTGATCCACATAGTCAAAGGCTTTAGTGTAGTCAGTAAAGCAGAAATAGATGTTTTTCTGGAACTCTCTTGCTTTTTCGATGATCCAGTGGATGTCATTAATGGTAGACCTGCCCTATAAGAAACCCTTCAGGCTGAAATGAAAGGATGCTGGACAGTACTCAAAGCCATGTAAAGAAATAATTCCAGTAAAGGTAATTACATAGCTGAATAGCTAGTGTTCTTGTATTTTGAGTTTCTAACTCCTCTTTTATTTCATACATGATTTAAAAGACAGTACATTTAACAGTAATTACAAATATATGTTAATAGACACATCTGCATAAAGATGCAATTAATGGCACCATCATAATAGGGAAAAGGAACAATTGGAAGCATAGGTTTTGTGTGTTGTTGAAACTAATTTGGTTTCAATTCAAATTAGATTGTTATATATTTAGAATGTTAATTGTAATCCCTGTTGTACCCACTAAGAAAATGTTTGAGAAATAACAGAAGTTTCCTCTATTTTGTTAAAATAATATCTAAAAATTAGTTTATGAGAAAATGTATTTGTTTGCTAGCTTAACAATCTTTTAACTCTACCATTACTCAATCACCAAATATTTATTATGTACCTAATAATGGGTTTCTGCTACATTTCAATAATTACCTCCATTTCTTCCCACTAAATGTGTAAACATATAATTAAGAAAGACTTGTTTTATGATGTCTAGAGTGACTTCATAGACTTGGAATATGTTATATAAAATGTTCACATTTTCTTTCTTTTTAAAAACATTATTTTTGTCTCTGCTGGAGTCTTGGTTGCTGTGCATGAGTTTTCTCAAGTTGTAGCAGGTGGGGCTACTCTCTAGTTGCCATGTGTGGGCTTCTCATTGCGGTGGCTTCTCTTGTTGCAGAGCACAGGCTCTAGGATGCATGGGCTTCAGTAGTTGCAGGTCTTGGGCTTAGATGCTTCGTGGCATATAGGATCTTTCCAACGAGGGGTTGAACTTGTTGGAAGGAAGGAAGGAAGGAAGATTCCCATAGGCAGGAAGATTCCTAACCACTGGACCGCTAGGGAAGCTCTTCATATTTTCATATTTCTTAATGGCATTTATTCTGTAAAGAATGTGAAAACGTGTGCCCCTGATTTTCCCTGACAGTGTTAAAGATGTTTCTGTCCGCATACCTTTCAAACCATGGTACCTGGATGTAGGTAGAAGGCACCTATATGATCCAGTATGTGTTCCCTTCACTCTCAAAGTATTAAGGGTATTGCCATCACTAACAGAAAATGTGAACCATAGCCACAGACGCTCAAATTCTAAGCTTTCAGAATGTGGTCATGCTAAACATGAAGGCTTTTCCCTTTCCTTATCAGCTACCACTCTCAGTTCAGTTCAGTTCACTTCAGTCGCTCAGTCGTGTCCGACTCTTTGCGACCCCATGAATCGCAGCACGCCAGGCTTCCTTGTTCATTACCATCTCTAGGAGTTCACTAAGACTCACGTCCATCGAGTCGGTGATGCCATCCAGCCATCTCATCCTCTGTCGTCCCCTTCTCCCCCTGCCCCCAATCCCCCCAGCATCAGAGTCTTTTCCAGTGAGTCAACTCTTCGTATGAGATGGCCTAAGTACTGGAGTTCAGCTTTAGCATCATTCCTTCCAAAGAAATCCGAGGGTTGATCTCCTTCATAATGGACTGGTTGGATCTCCTTGCAGTCCAAGGGACTCTCAAGAGTCTTCTCCAACACCACAGTTCAAAAGCATCAATTCTTTGGCACTCAGCCTTCTTCACAGTCCAAGTCTCACATCTGTACATGACCACAGGAAAAACCATAGCCTTGACTAGATGGACCTTAGTCAGCAAAGTAATGTCTCTGCTTTTGAATATACTATCTAGGTTGGTCATAACTTTTCTTCCAAGTAGTAAGCGTCTTCTAATTTCATGGCTGCAGTCACCATCTGCAGTGATTTTGGAGCCCCCCAAAATAAAATCTGACACTGTTTCCACCATTTCCCCATCTATTTCCCATGAAGTGATGGGACCAGATACCATGATCTTCATTTTCTGAATGTTGAGCTTTAAGCCAACTTTTTTGCTCTCCTCTTTCACTTTCATCAAGAGGCTTTTTAGCTCCTGTTCCCTTTCTGCCATGAGGTGGTGTCATCTGCATATCTGAGGTTATTGATATTTCTCCTGGCAATCTTGATTCCAGCTTGTGTTTCTTCCAGTCCAACGTTTCTCATGATATACTCTGCATATAAGTTAAATAAGCAGGGTGATAATATACAGCCTTGATGTACTCCTTTTCCTATTTGGAACCAGTCTGTTGTTCCATGTCCAGTTCTAACTGTTGCTTCCTGACCTGCATACAGATTTTCAAGAGGCAGGTTAGGTGGTCTGGTATTCCCATCTCTTTCAAAATTTTCCAGTTTATTGTGATCTGCACAGTCAAAGGCTTTGGCATAGCCAAAAAAGCAGAAATAGATGTTTTTCTGGAACTCTCTTGCTTTTTTTGATGATCCAGCGGATGTTGGCAATTTGATCTCTGGTTCCTCTGCCTTTTCTAAAACCAACTTGAACATTTGGAAGTTCATGGTTCACGTATTGCTGAAGCCTGGCTTGGAGAATTTTGAGCGTTACTTTACGCATGTGAGATTAGTGCAATTGTGCGGTAGTTTGAGCATTCTTTGGCATTGCCTTTCTTTGGAATTGGAATGAAAACTGACCTTTTCCAGTCCTGTGGCCACTGCTGAGTTTTCCAAATTGGCTGGCATATTGAGTGCAGCACTTTCACAGCATCATCTTTTAGGATTTGAAACAGCTCCACTGGAATTCCATCACCTCCACTAGCTTTGTTTGTAGTGGTGCTTTCTAAGGCCCGCTTGACCTCACATTCCAAGATGTCCGGCTCTAGATGAGTGATCACATCATCATGATTATCTGGGTCGTGAAGATCTTTTTTGTACAGTTCTTCTGTGTTTTCTTGCCACCTCTTCTTAATATCTTCTGCTTCTGTTAGGTCCAGACCATTTCTGTCCTTTATTGAGCCCGTCTTTGCATGAAATGTTCCCTTGATATCTCTAATTTCTGGAAGAGATCTCTAGTCTTTCCCATTCTGTTGTTTTCCTCTATTTCTTTGCATTGATCGCTGAAGAAGGCTTTCTTATCTCTTCTTGCTATTCTTTGGAACTCTGCATTCAGATGCTTATATCTTTCCTTTTCTCCTTTGCTTTTCACCTCTCTTCTTTTCACAGCTATTTGTAAGGCCTCCCCAGACAGCCATTTTGCTTTTTTGCCTTTCTTTTCCATGGAGATGGTCTTGATCCCTGTCTCCTGCACAGTATCAGGAACTTCATTCCATAGTTCATCAGGCACTCTATCTATCAGATCTAGGCCCTTAAATCTATTTCTCACTTCCACTGTATAATCATAAGGGATTTGATTTAGATCATACCTGAATGGTCTAGCGGTTTTCCTTACTTTCTTCAATTTAAGTGTGAATTTAGTAATAAGGAGTTCATGATCTGAGCCACAGTCAGCTCCTGGTCTTGTTTTTGTTGACAGTATAGAGCTTCTCCATCTTTGGCTACATAGAATATAGTCAATCTGATTTTGATGTTGTCCATCTGGTGATGTCCATGTGTAGAGTCTTCTCTTTTGTTGTTGGAAGAGTGTGTCTGCTATGACCAGGGCATTTTCTTGGCAAAACTCTATTTAGTTTTTGCCCTGCTTCATTCCACATTCCAAGGCCAAATTTGCCTGTTACTCCAGGTGTTTCTTGACTTCCTACTTTAGCATTCCAGTCCCCTATAATGAAAAGGACATCTTTTTGGGTGGTTAGTTCTAAAAGGTCTTGTAGGTCTTCATAAAACCGTTCAACTAAACTGCCATTGCAAATGTTGCTCACAGAGAACATTTACTTAAAATTATCTAAAATGTGCTATTAAAATAGGTAAATAAAGTATACCTGGCCTATTGAGGCTTCTTTATTTCTTTGGGAAAGCTAGTGCAATTTGTCAATATTAAAACAGAGACTTTTTTTTTTTAATAGCAAGGCCTAAATTTCTTCTGTCCAGATGTTGCAAATGTCAAGAAGTCATACCCCACACAATTAAGGAAACCGGCCTTGCAGCACTGACCTCTACAGCCTGACCAATTTGTATCTTGTCTCTGGGTCATCTGAGGAAGTATAAGTGGTATTGTGGACTGTAAACATTCCAAGTCTAGCAGGTGCCATTTACATAAACTAGAAATGGCAGTCCACTCCAGTATTCTTGCCTGGAGAATCCCATGGACGGAGAAGCCTAGTAGGTTACAGTCCACAGGGTCGCAAAGAGTTGGACACGACTGAGCGACTTCACCTCACCCCACCTCAGAGAGTCAATAGTATCCGCTGAAGCTGTACAAGATGGTTTTCTTAAATTGAATTATCTTCTTCCAGTCTCAGAAACAAAGATGCTGGGTTTTGGATTGGGGGCGGGGTTTGGTATCATTTGAAGAACTCTCTAGTAGTTCAACGTAACTAGCAAAGTATAAAGACTTGACACTTAATGGCTTCTATTCTATCCTCTCATGATGAAAATTATTTGGTGACTTCAGAAGAGTAACAGACATTTAGAATGACACTTTGGACAGGAAAATGGAAGCAGCAACTAAGGATTATTAGTAGAACCAGTTCTGAGAGGAATTAGCAGTAATCGGCTCAGTATTAGATGACAGACACCAGCCTGTTTGGAAAGAGGGTCTTTATCATTTTTTAATAGGGTTGTGCCATTCTTTTTAATCTACTTATAGGTATGAGTATGATCCTTAAACTATTCCTGCAGCTCTTCAAAAATCTGTTGCTACAAATTCTGTTCATAAAGAATAGTGAGGAGTACAACCAAGCTTAAAAAGCAATATAAAATATTGTAATTGAGAGGTTTTCTTCAAACAGGTAATTAACCATACGTTTATACATTTTAATCTACTTTTAAGTGCAAGAGAGATTGGTAAATGCCTCAATAAAGAAAAGTGTTCTGTTTAAATTGGATAAAATCGTTGTTTACTAGTGCTTATCGCTGTACTCCAAGTAGTCAAGTGATCTGTGAATCCAATTTAGTTTATTGGACAGTAAATAGTACTCATAACTTTTATCAGTGTTTGTCAGGGAGCCCTCTGAAATTCACTCCATACTTTGAGGAAGTTTAATTTTATTGTATAGTATAGACTTTAATTTTTTTTTGTTTCCTTATAAACCTATGACATTACCTTAAAGCATTATCATCCCTGCAAACCAGATTGCTGTAAACATTAGTGATATTTCATTAATGTTTTCTTGCTCTAAGATTTCTTAATCCATAGGATAAAAAAGGAGACATTGGTTCCCTCATATCTGATGCAGCTTTTCCTTTGCAAACTTAACAACATTACCATTGCCGCCACCACCAGCAATTCAAAAGGAAATCTTACCAATAGGAAGCCCAGAAGTAGTGGTATCAGTAGCATCTTCATTCATAATGGAGAATAGCTTTGTACATGGATATCCATTTGAAAATCTTTACTGTTGTACTCAGGAAGAAATACATGGTTTTGGAAAGGGGTCCATTTAGAATACCAGTAGTATCCTGTATCCCACTAATGCAGTGATTAGGACTAAACCACAAGAAAGGAAGGATGGAGGGAGGGAGAAAGCCACTGATGTTTGATTGCTCAGTTTTTCCATAACACTACTCAGTTCAGTTCAGTTGCTCAGTCATGTCCGACTCTTTGCGATCCCATGGACTGCAGCACACCAGGCTTTCCTGTCCATCACCAACTCCTGGAACTTGCTCAAACTCATGTCCATCAAGTAGGTGATGCCATCCAACGATTTCATCCTCTGTCATCCCCTTCTCCTGCCTTCAGTCTTTCCCAGAATCAGAGTCTTTTCCAGTGAATCAGTTCTTCACATCAGGTGGCCAGAGTATTGGAGCTTCAGCTTCAGCATTAGTCCTTCCAATAAATATTCAGGACTGATTTCCTTTAGGATTGACTGGTTGGATCTCCCTGCATTCCAGGGGACTCTCAAGGGTCTTCTCCAACACCACAGTTCAAAATCATCAATTCTTCAGCACTCAGCTTTGTTTATAGTCCAACTGTGACATCCATAGATGACTCCTGGAAAAATCATAGCTTTGATTATCTGGACCTTTGTTGGCAAAGTAATGTCTCTGCTTTTTAATATGCTGTCTAGGTTGGTCATAACTTTTCTTCCAAGGAGCAAACATCTTATGATTTCATGGCTGCAGTCACCATCTGCAGTGATTTTGGAGCCCCCAAAATAAAGTCTGTCACAGTTTCCATTGTTTCCCATCTATTTGCTATGAAGTGATGGGACCGAATGCCATGATTTTTCGTTTTTTTTAATGTTGAGTTTTAAGCCAGCTCTTTGACCCTCCTCTTTCACTTTCATCAAGAGGCTCTTTAGTTACTCTTAGCTTTCTGCCATAAGGGAGGTGTCATCTGTACTGAGGTTACTGATATTTCTCCCGGCAATCTTGATCCCATCATGTGCTTCATACAGCCCAGCTTACTCTGCATGTAAGTTAAATAAGCAGGATGACAATATACATCCTTGATGTACTCCTTTCCCAATTTGGAACCAGTCTATTGTTCCATGTCCAGTTCTAACTGTTGCTTCTCGACCTGCATACGGATTTCTCAGGAGGCAGGTCAGGTGGTCTGGTAATTCCATCTCCTTAAGAATTTTCTACCATTTGTTGTGATCCACACAGTCAAAAGCTTTGGGATAGTCAATAAAGCAGAAGTAGATGTTTTTCTGGAACTGTCTTGCTTTTTCTGTGATCTAATGGATGTTAGCAATTTGATCTCTGGTTCCTCTGCCTTTTCTAAATCCACCTTGAACATCTGTAAGTTCACAGTTCACGTACTGTTGAAGCCTTTTGGAGAATTTTGAGCATTACTTGATAGCGTGTGAGATGAGTGCAATTGTGCAGTAGTTTGAACATTCTTTGGCATTGCCTTTCTTTGGGATTGGAATGAAAACTGACTTTTTCCAGTCCTGTGGCCACTGCTGAATTTTCCAAATTTGCTGGCATATTGAGTGCAGCAGCACTTTCACAGATCATCTTTTAGGATTTGAAACAGCTCAACTGGAATTGCATCTCCTCCACTAGCTCTGTTCATAGTGATGCTTCCTAAGGCCCACTTAACTTTGAACTTCAGGATCTGGCTCTAGGTGAGTAATCACACCATCGTGGTTATCTGGGTCGGGTCACTGAGATCTTTTTATAGTTCAGATTCTGTGTCTTCTTGCCACCTCTTGTTAATATCTTCTGCTTCTGCTAGGTCCATACCGTTTCTGTCCTTTATTGTGCTCGTCTTTTCATGAAATATTCCCTTGGTATCTCGAATTTTCTTGAAGAGATCTCTAGTCTTTCCATTCTATTGTTTTCCTCTATTTCTTTGCATTGATTACTAAGGAAGTCATTCTTATCTCTCCTTTCTATTCTTTGCAACTCTCTGTTCGAATGGATATATCTTTCCTTTTCTCCTTTGCCTTCCTTTCGTTTCTCTTCTTCTCTCAGCTATTTGTAAGGCCTCATCAAACAACCAGTTTTTGTTTATGCATTTCTTTCCCTTGGGGGTGGTCTTGATCACCGCCTCTTCATCTCTACTTCACCTCTAATATCACTTTGGCCCACTATGGCTCCAAGGCCGCTTGTCATGGATGCCTGTCTTGATCAGTCTCACCTAATTATAAGGATGAGTTGCTCAGCAAGAGAGAGGAGGGGAAGGAGGGGTGGTCTTGAATTAAATTTTTAAGGATAAGCGGGCTTCTCCAATCAAAGGTACATAAAGCACACTTCAGGTAGGGAACTTATATATGAACTATGGTGTATAGAAAAATAATTCTACAAGTTTGTATTTTTTCCAGAATGTTACTAAATAGGTGCATCACAATTTGTTGAACAGACTTTCTTCTCCCAGTGTAAAATACCAACTTCTACATTTATCATATTTCAATATGTGTGTGGGTATATTTATTTCAGTCCATTTACTGCTAAGTCGCTTCAGTCGTGTCCGACTCTGGGTGACCCCATAGACGGCAGCCCACCAGGCTCCCCCGTCCCTGGGAGTCTCCAGGCAAGAACACTGGAGTGGGTTGCCATTTCCTTCTCCAATGCATGAAAGTGAAAAGTGAAAGGGAAATTGCTCAGTCGTGTCTGACTCTTCGCAACCCCATGGACCGCAGCCTACCAGGCTCCTCTGTCCATGGGATTTTCCAGGCAGGAGTACTGGAGTGGTGTGCCATCGCCTCCTCCACAGTCCATTTGGGCTGGTATAACAAAATACTGCCCATGGAGGGTAACCAAGCTTGTCCTCTGTATTGAGTATTCTACCCCTGATGTGACTACTTCTTGCTACTATAGTCTTAATTCAAACATCACCTCCTCAGTGAGGAAGTAGCACCCATCTAAATTAGCTCTCCTCCCCAGTCATACTTTTTCATCCTGTTTGTTTCCTTAATGTCATTTATTGTTATTTCAAATTATCTTCTTCATTTTTGTGTTATTTATATATTATCTATCCTCACTAGAATGTAGATCCTGTGAGAGCAGGGATTTTGTTTGTCCTATTCACATCTGTATTCTCCCTCTCTAACAAAGGTCCTGACACATGATAAGCTCTTAGTAAGTATTTGTTGAGTAAAGTAGTTGAGCAAAAACCAGACTCAAACAGTGGATCCTTTGAGTCCTAATGCAGTGTACTTGCCATCATTCCATTTATTCTGCGTTTCATGCAAGCGCTTATATGTTTGGAACTACAATAAGGATTGATGTTCAGAATAATAACACTAACATGTGCTATAAGATTCTCTTATCAAAGAAAATTTTCATTTGAGTTCAATAAACTAAACTAATTAAAGCAGGGATGTCATGGTATGTTATTATATTAGTATATTTAGAAAGATTTCCAACTAAAGAGACTTTCTGCTTTTTCTTTAATCAGAAAATTAAATTAGCCCAGAGTTCTTCATTCCCCCAAAAGTCCCTGTTAATTAGGAGTGTTCTATAAATCTGTATTATTAGCAGAATTTGTCATCCGTTTCATTATCGTGTTTATTAGAGCAGTCTGAGCAGGGTGTCTTTGCTCATATCCTGGTTTGTGTACCACAGTGAAAAGAAAAATTATTTCCTAGATTCTCTCTTTTTTCCTATTCTGTGACACAGGCATATTTCATGCTGTTTGTTTAACAACTTGATTTCCTTGTGTCAGTTCCCAGTATAAAGTAGGAATGATATTATTGACTTGGCTATTAAGTCAAATAATTAGATTTAGAGTCTACGTAAAAACATTAGTGCTTTGAAACAATGTGATAACTGAATATTGAAATCAACCTAACAGTCCATCAGTAAAGAACTGTTTAAGTAAAGGACTGTCCATTTAATGGACTATTATGCAGCCATAAAAAATAATGAGGACATTGCTTACCAACATAGAAAGATCACCTAGTGAAAAATACGGTCCAGGGCAGGCTGCATAGTGTTATTCATTTGTTGTTGTTGTTTAAAATAAAAAGAAGAAAAATAACTATGTATTTTGCTTGTGTGTGCATAGAGAAATTATGGAAAGATATACAGGGAAGTAATAACAGTAATAACCAGATTGGAAAATAGTAGGACTAGAAATGGGAAATGTGAGAGACTAGGGAGTGGAATTTATACCATGTCTTTCTTTTCATAGATTAATATTTGGAGTCTATAGGTTATGTATTATTTGTAGCAAAAATTGAAAGGTTAAATTAAAAAAAAACAAAAACCCATAACTAAAAGCAATGTGTGGTTCTGGACTGCATCTTATAGGATTAAAAAAAGTGCTGTAAAAACATTAAGGGACTTCCCTGGTGGTCCAGTAACTAAGACTCCATGCTCCCAAGGCCAGGGGCCCAGGTTTGATCCCCTGTTCAGGGAACTAGATCCCACATGCCACAGCTAAGAGCTTGCATGCCACAACTAAAGATCCTAAGTGCTGCAACTAAGACCTGGTGCACCCAAAAAAAAAGCCTATTAGGACAGTTAATAAAATTCAATTATGGAATATAGATTAGAGGAAATAATAAATAATAGTAAATTAATAAGCTTAATGTCATTAATAATATTAATTAATACTATTAATAATATTAAGTTTATTAATTTATCAACTATACCATGGTAACCTAAAAGAATATATTTGTTCTTAGGAAATACACACTGAATTACTAAGGAATAAAGGACATGATATATGCAAGTTATGCTCAAATGACCTGAAAGAATAAATTAAAAAATATATGTATGTGTATATACATACATATCAGAGGACTGATAAATTTTGACAAAATGAAAAACTAGTAGATCTAAATAAACATTCTCTGTACTTTTCTTCAAACATTTCTGCTAGTTTAAAATTGTCTCTAAGTCATGTCTGATTCTTTACAACCTCATGGACACTAACCCGACAGGCTCTTTTTTCCATGAAATTTTCCAAACAAGAATAGTGGAGTGGGTTGCCATTTCCTTCTCCACAGAATCTTCCCAACCCAGGATTCAAATCCACATCATGGATTCTTTACCACTGAGCCACCAGGGAAGCCCAGTTTCAAATTATCTCCACCCCCCGCCAACAAAAAAAAGAAGATTAATAAGAAACAAGCAAAGAATCTTAGAAGTTCAGGTTTTTAAACAGTAGTGCTTATTATCACTTTTCTCATGAAATTTTTGCCATCAGTTTTCCGTTTGCGCTGTGACTGGTAATGCTCGTCAGAGGCAGTGGCGGAAGTGGCGGCTGCCTACAGTCTACTCTATGGCTGAAAATCGTCTGCTTGTCTGCTTCTTATCCTGCTTTCTATCTTTTCCAGTTGTATCTTCACTACAACTTAGAGGTGACATTTGTGATACAGCGACAATACATGGAACAAAATTTACTAAGGATATTAACTGCCTTGGGACTTTGTGTATAGTGCTAATATATAGTTCATTTTGTAGTGGTAAAGCTACAGGAACATTGAGTCTGGTTGTGTGGTATAGAGTGACTGAATCTGTATTATTATTTTTGAGTTAGATATTTTGGCATTTGTATGAACTACCATCTCTAGTATAAATGACTTAACAGTATAGTTGATTCTAGCCAGGCTGGCCTCTTAAGTGCTTGAGAAGTAAGGCATATGTCACAGTAAAGTGAGGGGTAAATTATCTGCTTGTAGAAACTGTCCAGAGAATGTTTGATTTTTATTGCTTTGTATTTTAAGTATGTTAAATTTGATTGTTCTGAGTGAAAATACCCTAAGGTCTTATCTAATAAATGACGCTGACACTAAACAAATCTGGTATCCACTGAATTGTTAGTGTTTGCTTCCTGTCTGTTTAGGGAAGCACATGATTTTGTGCTATTGTAGAAGTCTGGAAAATAGGAATAATAAAAATTCCCATGGGATGGGGAGGGAGATGGAAGGGCGGTTCAAAGGGGAAGGGATTTATGAATACCTAAGGCTCATTCATGTTGAGGTTTGACAGAAAACAACATAATTCTGTAAAGCAATTATCCTTCAATTAAAAATAAATTAATTAAAAACAATGATAATCCCCAGCCCTTTCCCTTCTCACTGTATAAAAAAAAATTGGGAGGAACTGAGAAACGGTAGCACTTAAGCTCGTACTTGATCAGAACTACCAGTGTCATTTTTCTATAACTAAGGCAAACGGCTATTTTTACTACTTTTCCCACAGCTACTCCAGACCCATTTCACACCTTTAAAAACTAGCTCCCAGTTAGAGTAATTTGAGTTTCTTGGGCCTCATTAGCTGAATAATGCCCATGCATATAAATGGGTCTTCAGATTTAGTGAAGTACTTTGTATTTTCATGCAATAAATTGACTAGATGGCTATGAAATAGATCATGCTGGCAAAAACCATTTACTTAGTTTGTCGGTTTTTTTTTTTTAATAGCTCTGTAAAATAGCTTAGATCATTGTATTTCAAAATAAGAACTTACTGAAAATATAATTGAATATTATTGAACATTGCTTAATCCCCTTTCAATAATTTGAAACACCATTCAAGGTCTTGGAATTTTGGGGGTTATTATTTTGAAAAGAGTTCTCATGCTATAGCGCTCCATATGCAGAAGATAAAAGATTCCCAGGTGGCTCAGTGGTGAAGAATCTACCTACCAGTGCAGGAGATGCAGGTTCAATGCTTGGGTCGAGACAACCTCCTAGAGGAGGAAATGGAATCCACTCCATTTTTCTTACCAAGAAAATCCCATGGACAGAGGAGCCTGGTGGGCTGTATACTCTGTGGGGTTGCAAAGAGTCGGACATAACTGAGCAACTGAGCACACATGGTGCAAGCAGATAGTAGAGCCTGGACTGTCTACACCAGTTTATGACAGTTCTCTATACATTCTTCATATTCTTATATATTTATTTATATTAACAAGTACAGAAGGTAGAAAATATTTCTACTTTGTTTTAGGAAATTGAACTTCACATGACACCTAAGGATCAAAGATTTTAAGAATCTACACATACATCCAGAAAAAAAGTATAGTAAAATTTTATTCACTTAGAATTTTTGCTAATGTAGACCAAAAGTCGTGATTCTTAAGAACATAATTCAGATAAACTCTCCCACTGTGAATTAGGTTTTATTCATAAAGATTTATCCAATTAAAAATCAATAACTTATTTAGGAAATCAAGGAATTATATCTAATTGTGGCTTACTTACCATTTATTGATAACTATTTTCAAATCTCAAATCCAGTAATTCTTATATTCTTCTATTACCTAAAGTGTTTTATAGACATATTATTACATAATGTAACCCTATTATAAATTGTAATGGTCTCATTAACTTAGCTCGTTTTACTTGTTTAGTGCCTATTCTTTCTAGTTTATAATTGTTAATTCCCTTTATAGTAGGACTTGTACTTGGAAGTAATAAAATCAGATTTCTTTATAAATATTTATGGTACAGACCTTTCCATAAACCAGACTGTAGCCCTTCCCTTTCCTTTCCTAATTATTTCTAATAAACTCTACTTATATCTCTTTTTTGGCCTGTATAGCAGTCTATACTACATACTCCCTAGGAAATTTAATCCTGGATATTTATGCCTTAACTTCCAGTTAATCAAAACCTTGTCAACTTCGTGTATGTCTTGTGTTATAAAGTGTGGAAAGGTAGTACTTAGAGTTTTTAGATAGATACGTCTAACATGAAGTCTTCTTAGCATCTACAGTCATAGGGATTATTAAGTGAATGAGTCCTCTTCTGGAGTATCAGTCTTTCCAGGAGGATCTTTTTCTCATTATCTTAACTTTATCTCTTGTTGAAAGTATCCATTAGTAGCAGGTAGCATGCTTTTTGAAAGTCTTAGGTTCTTCATTAAAACCTTAAAGTTTCCAAGATGTCCTTTTCTCTGCTTCTTCATCTTAGGTGAGATTGAAGGTTACAGATTTTTGGCGACATCTATCACCAGAAAGGATGCAAATTTGTGGTTTGAGAAGTTCCAGACACCAATAAAAAGCACTATTCAATCTTTTACAGATGTCCTCTAGGCCAGATTTCATCACAAATACAGTAGTTTCCCGTGCCTGCAGGGGGTATGTCCCAACAAATTGGATTCCTGAAACTGCAGACCATATATATACTATGTTTTTGTCCCTATACATACGTAACTACGGTAAAGTTTTAATTTATAAATTAGTCATAGTAAGGGATTTACAACAATGACTAATAATAAAATATAATAGTTATAATCTATAATAAAAATTATGGTATGGGAATTTCCTGGTGGTGTAGTGATTAGGACTCCATGCTTCCACCTGCAGGAAACCCACATTAGATCCCTGGTTGGAGAAATAAGATCCCATAAGCCTCAAAGCACAACCAAAAAAAAAAATTTATATGAATGTGGTCTCTTTCTCTTTCTCAAAGTTATCTTATTGTACTGTATTCACCCTTCTTATGATGACAAGAAATAATTCAGTGCCTGTGTGATGAAATGAGGTGAGATGAATGACACATATTGTTATGTATTATTAAGCTAACATATCAAGACATGATGTCAGTGGTTGGGTGTCAGCAGCAGATGATGTCCATGATTGGGGATCCTTGATAGTTGAAGGGTATTTGTTTTTGTTTGTGTTTGTTTCACTGAAATCTTTTAGAAGAACATGGTAGTTGGAAGTTGTCTCTTTTTAACACATCAAAGTTTTGCTGCCGTGTTTGAATCCTTCGGTGATAATAAGGGTAACTTTAATACTGCATTCCATCCATGAATCTTGTTCCCTAATTTTATCCTTTGAAGTCTGTGCAGTCTGAAAGACTTCAGCAAATTTTGGTATCGTCTGAATTGCTGGTTCTGTTTCACTTTCTTCTTTGTAATCTTTCTCTTACTCTGTTGATGACTCAACAACTTCTTAGTTTCTCATCTAGTAACACTTCTTTCTCCATAGTTTCCTATATGTTCTGCTTCTTCATCAACCATGTTGGCAAATCCTTCTTACTGTGTGAATAATTTTCCTAACTTTTCTGTTGATTCCCAGGAAGCTTTTAAAATCACTCATGACTGCAAGCCTTTACAATTTCTAGTTTAATTAATCCACTGCAGCTTTGATGAATATTATTGTGTCTGTAATAGTGAATGATTTCCAGTATGGCATTGTGTCTAGATTGGAGTCTGCATCAATTGCTGGTTGAATGTTATCAAATACCAGGAAGGTGTATGTGGCCTTGACAGACTGAATGATGCCCTGGTCAAGGGGTTGAAGCAGTAGAGTTGTATTTGAAGTCGTAAATGTCTAGCCTCAACATTTTCATGTTTATAACAATTCAAGTTGACTAGGTACATTATCCATTATTAGTAAGATTTTAAATTCCAACCTTTCCTCATGCAAATATTTTTCCACTTGTGGGATGAAACATGAGTAAAAAACCATCCAATAAATGAGGTGATGTCACCCCTGCTTTCTGACAGTTTTTGAGAGCAAGTGAGTTCTTTGCCCTGCACACTACACATATCACTCTGGGCTTTCTCACATGCCCTGCAGTGTTGCCACATAGTACCAGAGTTCATCTGTCCTTCCATGTTTTATACTCTGGTACCTTCTTTGCACGTTTATGAATGTAGCTTCTATTGGGCATCTTCTTCCAGAAGAGCCCAGTTTCATTGCCATTGAAGACTTGTGTTTATGGTGTCCTTTCTCCTTAATCAGTTCCAACACTGTCAGGAATGTGGCAGTAACTTCTTCATGAGCAGTCTCAGCCTCTCCAGTAATTTTTATGTTTTTCAGTCTAGATCTGTTCCTGAATCTGTGTAACCACCCTTTGTGTGTGGGTGTGATCAGTCACTCAGTCATGTCCGTAATTTTTATAGTTTGAGGTGCAACATCAAATCTAGCACAGATTTTCTTTTTCCTTCTTCACAGTTTCACAGATAGAAGATTCATTCTTACCATAGATCTTAGAAACCTTTTCGTTTAAATGAAGTACTTCATGGCTTTTTTTTTTTTTGGCTTATTCAAATCTCCAGCATCCCTACTCTTGTTCTTTGGGGCCATTAATAAGTAAAATAAGAGTTACTTAAACATAAGCTCTGCAGTACAGTGACAGTCAATCTGGTAACCGAGGGGGCTACTAAATGACATACGGGAGTCATACATCATACAAAGGGATGATTCACATCCAGGGCAGGATAAATTGGGACAGTTCTCAAAATGATATGGAACTTAAGGTTTATGAATTATTTCTGGAATCTTTCATTAGACTTCAGCTGACCGCTGCTAACTAAAACCACAGAAGCAAAACCGTGGATAAGGGAGACTACTTTAATGTCATTCTACTGTCATCTGCCAGGATTACAGTAGTGTGTTCGGTTACTCTGTAGTCAAAACAACCAAGCCCTAGTCCAGACTGCTGTAAGACAAGAGCTCACTGCACTGTCCCTTTTGTTCTGCCCAGGCAGAGGTAGCTTTTAGTTTTGTTGTTTGACTGATAGTTTGGAGGAAATAGTGGCTCTTTTGTAAAAAGTAACCAGATTAGGTTATTTGTAATAAGCCAACTAATATCAGTAATCCTTGCCATTGGCATGAGGTATTATTCAGAACAGTAGTTATATTTCTATACAGAAACAGCCAAGAGTTATTATTTCTATTTTTTAAATTTATAGCTCTTTAACTATATCCAAGATTTCACTGCCGGGGCTCTGCTGGTGGCTCAGTGGTAGAAAATCTGCCTACCACTGCAAGAGATGAGCGTTCAAGGGTTCAATCCCTGGTCCGGGAAGATCTCCTGGAGAAGAAAATGACAACCCACTCCAATGTTCTTGCCTGGAAAACCCCATGGACAGAGAAGTCTAGCAGGCTGTAGTCCAAGGTGTTCCAGAGTCGGACATGACTAAGTGACTGAACAATAAGATATCACTGGCAGGACTGTAGGCCAGGCTTGATGTTTTATTAGAGATCCATGATATAGTACTTGAAAGCACTTCCTTTAGTTCATAGCTTCTGTTCAAGTATTTTTACTGTTCAAAAGGTACTGCTACCATTTGCAGTCTTTCCTCAAAAATGTGAACCACCCTCAGTATAACTCTTAACAAAACATATGGCATCTGTGTGCTGAAAATTACCAAAAGCACATTGCTTAAAGTTGGCTTTTCACCTTGGTTCCCAAGTGCTTGTGTACAGAATATGGACCTCATGTTCCATCGCTCTCTTTGAATGATGTAGGAGCTTTAAGCTTTCC
This sequence comes from Nanger dama, assembly GCA_917880005.1. Taxonomy (NCBI): domain Eukaryota; kingdom Metazoa; phylum Chordata; class Mammalia; order Artiodactyla; family Bovidae; genus Nanger; species Nanger dama. The sequence continues at coordinate 15,181,427 of CAKJTW010000028.1, read as the reverse complement.
TGGGTTAGTTTGTTTATTGAGTATTACAAAGGGAAGTCATTCTGCCTTGCTTTGGCTCTAATTACAGAAAGTGAAGTCACCACTTTTGCTGTCTTGGATCAAGACCAGAAAGAAGTTGTTGATACCAATGGAGCTGGAGATGCATTTGTTGGAGGTACAGACTCATTTATATGATTCTTACTTATAATTTAAACATTTCCTTTAACCCTATCTTTGCCACATGGCCAAGATTTTTGATTTAATAACTTTTAATTTCTTCTTTTAAAGAATTAACTCCTGATATTTTTTCCATATGCTTCTATCATTTTTGTGAAGGGTATATTACTATAGAAAAATACATATTTGGGGCTTAAAGGTAATTTACTATTATGCTATATCCCAGTCATTTTCACAAGATTAATTGTGTCTGTCAGAATATCGCACAAATAATCTACATTAAGTGTAGTACATAATATTTTCATAGCCCTTCAAGCTGAAATGTTAACACATTGTTGTTCTTTAAAACAAGTTGTGAATATTAATAGTATGCTAATAATTAAGGATGATGTCTTTGGATTATATCCTTTGATTATATCATCTGTTTCTAGCACAATGGTTGGATATTTATAAGAACTAAGTCTTTTTGGAGTGAGTAGTCAAAAATAAAATCAAGAAAATTGGCAGAGTCTTGGCTTCCTGACTTAGGGATTCCCTGGTGGCTCAGACAGTAAAGGGTCTGCCTGCAATGTGGGAGACCTCAGTTTGATCCCTGGGTTGGGAAGATTCCCCTGGAGAAGGAAATGGCAACCCACTCCAATATTCTTGCATGAAAAATCCCATGGACAGAGGAGCCTGGCAGGCTACAGTCCATGGGGTTGCAAAGAGTCAGACACAGCTGAGCAACTTCATTTTCACTTGGCTTCCTGACTTAGGTTGATGTAAAATCTGATTCATAAGTTCTGAACTCCTTCTAGCTAAGTGTAGTTAAGCTAGGTTAGGATCTCTAATCTCTAGAAAGCTTTAGATTCCTGAGTGATAGCCCAAAAGAGTCCCTCCTGACTGTCTTTCCTTCTTTCCTTGGAGTATAATTTGAATTATGGGAAACTTATTTGAGATTATGTAATGGTTGTAACAATATTGTTTAAAATATTTATATTCTTTTTATTTTAATATTCGATTTCACTAGCATAAGTTTTTCATGTTTCCTTCTTTGAAACTTTTCATTACTAGTCTTAAACTGTTAACATAAGACTGATAGCATGCACCGTGCCCTGCTCTTTGGAAAGAGTACATCTGAGTACAGCAGATAATGTGCTTCTTTGCTGTCATTCATGTCTCTTTTATTTCTTTGCTGCGAAAGTTTTCACCATTGATTATTTTGCAGCTGTTTTTTCTATTCCATGCTGCTTCAGAGGTCTAATACCATGTAAAATCTAATGCCATGTAACCTAAAAACACCTTATCCAGAATTGGGTCAAATTCTGTAATACATTAAGGAGACACTATTGATTTCCTGGTTAAAAATTGGTTAAACCAGTAATCTTAGTATAGAAACTTATAAACATAACTTTTGTGTGTATTATTTAAGCATTTAAAAATACTTAAAACAGTTAGAATTCTCTTTCTTTGCTGTTTAGTTTGGTACCTCCTGAGGCCACCATAAATATAATGATGATGATATGATGATGGTGACCTAATTAGCCATTACTTCTGATCCTCAGGTCTGGGTTTCCTAGCCTTGGCAACAGCAATTCCATTATAGACCCCTGCTGCTGCTGCTAAGTCGCTTCAGTCATGTTCAACTCTATGAGACCCTACAGACAGCAGCCCACGAGGCTCCCCCGTCCCTCGGATTCTCCAGGCAAGAACACTGGAGTGGGTTGCCATTTCCTTCTCCAGTGCATGAAAGTGAAAAGTGAAAGTGAAGTCGCTCAGTCGCATCTTTGTGACCCCAAGGACTGCAGCCCACCAGGCTCTTCCATCCATGGGACTTCCCAGGCAAGAGTACTAGAGTGGGATTCCATTGCCTTCTCCATAAACCCTTAACCTCCTATAATATTTCCAGTACAAGGTAGGAATATGTAGACTTTCTGAGGAAGAGAAAAGTCATTCTTAGGATACGAAACAGCCAGCTACCCATTTGTATTATGGTTAACTATGTCATCAAAGCACTTGGGCTCTTAGAGGATTTTCAGCCTGTTTATCTTGTTTTTCTTACTCAACCTCATTATATACTTATGGTTGGGGTACAATGAGGTAAATAAAAAGGAAAGAGTGTGGAACAGGGACCTGCAAACTTTTTTATCCTAAAAGGCCAGGTAGTAAATATGTTAGGCTTTGCAAACCATATACAGGCTATATCGCATATTCTTCTCATTTGTTTTCTTGCCTTTTTCTTGTTTTGTTTTTTCATTTTTTACAGTACTCTAAAAATGTGAAAACCTTTCTTCGTTCTCCAACTGTAAAAAAGCAGACCACATGCTGGGTTTGACCCTTAGCTATGGTTTGCCAACCCCTTTGTAATATGTTGGCAGCTTCCTCACTTGATTCACTTTCATCATACCCTGGATTTCACTACAGAGTGTTGAAATCAGTATAGAGAAAGTAGAAGGCAGGCTGAAACTAGGCAGAACTTTACTGGTAAAATCTCAATTCAGTTCAGTTCAGTTGCTCAGTGATGTCCAACCTTTGCGCCCCCATGGACCGCAGCATGCCAGGCCTCCCTATCCATCACCAACTCCCGGAGTTTACCCAAACTCATGTCCATTGAGTCGGTGATGCCATCCAACCATCTCATCTTCTGTTGTCTCTGTCTCCTCCTGCCTTCAATCTTTCCCTGCACCAGGGTCTTTTCAAATGAGTCAGCTCTTCGCATCAGGTGGCCAAAGTATTGGAGTTTCAGCTTCAACCTCGGTCCTTCCAATGAACACCCAGGACTGATCTCCTTTAGGATGGACTGGTTGGATCTCCTTGCAGTCCAAGGGACTCTAAAGAGTCTTCTCCAATACCACAGTTCCAAAGCATCAATTCTTCTGCACTCAGCTTTCTTTATAGTCCAACTCTCACATCCACACGTGACTACTGGAAAAACCATAGCCTTGACTAAACTGACCTTTGTCAGCAAAGTAACGTCGGTTCTTTTAATATGCTGTCTAGGTTGGTCATAACTTTCCTTCCAAGGAGTAAGCGTCTTTTAATTTCATGGCTGCAGTCACCATCTGCAGTGATTTTGGAGCCCCCAAAAATAAAGTCAGCCACTGTTTCCACTGTTGCCATCTATTTGCCATGAAGTGATGGGACCAGATGCCATGATCTTAGTTTTCTGAATATTGAACTTCATGCCAACTTTTTCACTCTCCTCTTTCACTTTCATCAAGAGGTTCTTTAGTTCTTCTTTACTTTCTGCCATAGGGTGGTGTCATCTGCATATCTCAATTAGGTAGCCATTTTTTTCATTTAACCCTACTCTCATTGCTTCACAAGATAATCAGATCCTGAAAGACTGAGTCATGCAATGAGATAAATAATGTTATTTTAACAAAATACTAATGTTGGCTAGTTCAGCACATTCTGTTTACTTAAGTCAAGCTATACAGTAATAGCAATTAATAACATGTAGTGCCCCAAGCCAATCGCTATCCTATGCACTTTACATATATGAACTCATTTAATGTTCATAAAAGATCCTGGAGATAAGTTATATTTAACCCCATTTTACTGATAATAAAGCTGAGACACAGAAGGGTTGGGTAACTTGCCCAAAGTCTCATAGCTAGAAAGTAGCAGAGATAGGCAGCATGAACTGTTCTGTTTCTCTAAACGTTTAGGGAAATCTCATCATTAGGACTCAGAACCACAGACCAGCCTTACTAATAATAACTGGTTTTGCTGAAGAGAATTTTCCTGTCGTCTGCATAGATGACTTCATTTATTGAATAGGAGCTTTTGTTATCTGATAGGATTCTGAGAACTCTAGGGTAAGATTGTTGCAGAAAAGAAAGAGAAAGGGAAAGGGAAGAGAATCGAAGGACTAGAATCCCCAGTGACTTTGAACCAGGAACTTCTTGCTAAGCAGTGGAATTGATGGCGCTACAGAGATACTGAAAGACAGATCATAAACTTGCTTGGCCAGCATGGAATCGGAATGGAGGGGAGTTATATGAATCAGCTGTTTAACAGTACCAGGCTGATGGATCTGTCTTACAATAGAGATGGTCTTGTTAGTTTGAAAAGTAAAAATCCATTGGTTAAAATCCCCTACTTCCATCTCTATACCTGGGAAAGCATACTCCTTTGGCTTGAACATGAATGGAGAGGCAGTGGCAACGTTTGCATGTATTATGTAGTTTCTTTTTGTGCTTTATTGCCTGATTAATATACCTCCTTTCTGATTGACATATTTTATCTTTAGATGGTTAATATATTCCTCCTATTACTTTCAAGTTTTGCTGGCTTAAAAGCATTTCTTTCTTTCGTGAATTTGCATAACTGTATTCCAGTCCCAAATTTAAGTTCTTAGATAAATGATGACTTCACCTACCGTGTGGTGATATTACATATCACAATACCAGAGTGCCATGTATTCTTATTAGCCACATAAGAGGGACATGACTACATCATTGATGTATAATTTTAAAATGACTACCCCAAATGGACATAAATTAAATTCATAGTTCCATCTCCAGGGTTTAGTGACAGTGACGAATACCTCCAACCTCTACAAGCATACCTCCTTGTTCTGTTTGTAGATCTTATGCACTTTCTTATGTGTCACTAGCCAGCCCTGATGGACCTACCCTTTTCACATTCTCCCTCAAAAGCCCAGGCACTACGATTGTACCCTGGGAAATGGAGACAATTCTATAATCTCTAAGTATGATTCCCTAATTTCCCAGGTCAGTAGAAAATTTCTTCCTGTTGTCCTGCTGTGCTTTGTCACAGCAGGTCTGCCTTTTCATTTGGAACCCTCTTTGTCACTGCCATAGTAACAAATGGAAACATTGAGAACATTTTGTGACAGGCACTGTCATTGTTCCCAGTGAAATCTCTTCCCCTGTGTCTTCCCAGTAAATGAAACTGAGACGAAAAATCATAACAAATACCATGAAAGGGGACCTAATCAATATGTTCCCAGTGGGCTGTCAATAACAGCTTGTGTTAATGTAATATGATTTAGTCATATGTTTCATGGCAGCTGTAGGAATATGGACTAGATCTGCTAATCATTTTTAGACTGAGTACACCTTTGACAGATTATTCCCAGACACATATATATTAATATAACTCTCAGATAAAAGACTAGAGACCTCACTCAAGGGCCAGGATTCTTAGGATTTAAAGAGCTTCATTAAATAATGGTTAAAAGCCATATATAGCTTAGAACAGTTTATTTTGAATGATAGAGTAACAGTGCTGCCTTTAATATTTTTATTTTCAAATTTCTCATGACAGCTTTTGCAAGGAAAATGATTTTTAAAAGATATTATGTACAACATGCAAATGACTTTTAAAGCTACTTAGCAATCACACTGTAAATAATTATCCTATTTCTCATCTAATAAAAAGGAACATTAACTTCACTTTCTAATTTATGTTCAAGAAAGATGGTTTTTTTTTAAAAAAGAAATTTAAGTTTCTAGAACAGAGATACTTTTTCCTTTCCAAGTAGCACCTGTCTGTATTTCTGAAAACCATAGGGAATCTAAATTATGTTTATATTTTCTATTCTCACCTTGCTTTTTGTTCCCAAACATTTGTATTAATAGCTTGCTTTCCCATTTTTCAAAACTGCTGCTTCATTGTGCTACGCAAAGAAGTGGTGCAGAATTCTTATGATTTTCTTTTTTCTGCATAACCCCCTTCCTTTGCTGTCAACTCAGAGGACTAGAAAATAGCTTGGTGCATGTTGAATATATCATTTCTCACACTTCTTTACTCAAAAATCAAAACCTTCATATGACCCACTGTATGCAGAAGATTTATTTGTGCATGGTAACCGAGAAGATTGCTGCATATCCCACAACAACAAGAATCCTTTCTCTGTCTTTTACCTCTAGGAGGACATCTTTGGTGTTTAATTTCTTAAGCAGTTTCCCTTAAAACCATTAAATGAGGTATAGAATACACTTGGCCATTTGTTGTTGTACAGTTGCTCAGTCGTGTCTGACTGTGATGCCATGAATGGCAGCACACCAGACTTGGTCATTAGGAATTTGAAATACAACACAGACATCAACTCAAGTTCACTCAAGGGGGAAGGGAAAAGAGATTCACATCTTGCACAGTCCTAGGATTCTTCATGACATGCTATGCTGATGTTTCACATCTAGAGATTTCAATAAGCTGACATTGGACCGGGACCAAATTTCATGAACCTTGCCAAAGATTATTTAAGCTTTTGTTTGTCTAAAGAGGTAAAGATGATCCTCAAGCCTTGACAAAAAGAGAAATAATTTTCATTCACATGGGATACAGGATGATTTTAAGATAAAGTCTGAAATTTCTCACCATTAGAAATGTTCCCTCAAAGTTACAGTATCTTGGATGGCCTCCATCTAGAAGCAATTGTTAATAGATAATGGAATTCAAAGGTCTTTGTCTTCTGGAGATTTGGATCATTTAGAGATAGGCTGAGCCGTGTAGGCTATCAGATCCTGAAACGTATATGTGAACCTTGTTATTGCTTAGTTGCTAAGTCATGTCCAACTCTTTTGTGACTCCAAAAAGAGCCTGCCAGGCTCCTCTCTCTGTGGGATTTCCTAGGCAGGAATACTGGAGTGGATTGCCATTTCCTTCTCCAGGGGATCTTTACGACCCAGGAATCAAAGCCACATCTCCTGCATTGCAGGTGGATTCTTTACCACTGAGTCACCTGGGAAGCCCAAAGATCAACCTTACATTTCCTATATTTGAAGGCTATTGAGAAATGCTTATTCTAAGGAAACAACAGTGGTATTTATAAGATTTCATTTGGTAGAAGAGGGCAGAAGAAATATCATAAGCAAAACTTTCTGAAGTTGATTTTCTTAGAAGTGTGACATGACAAAATATATGTGTGTAAGTTTTCCAACCTTTAACGTTTGTGAGTCAAATAGAACTAATTTGAATCCAGTAGCAGTTTATGCTGCTATTACATGTATTTGGTCAATTTTACCTACCTTATCTGTCTGATTCATACAGCCAGTATCAGTTAGGTTTTGCTGTGTAACACACCACCCTCAAAACTTAGTGACCTGAAAGAACAACCATTTATTTAGCTCCACAAATCTGTGAATTGACAGCTGGGCCCAGGCTCAATTGGGCAGTTCCTCTATAGTCTCAGAGGTTCGAGAGATTAAGTAATTTGCCCAAGGTCACAGTGAAAGCCAGGATTCAAACTTAACAGTTTGACTGCAAATTTCTTAACTCTAATCATTTTGTTATACTCCATTCTTTTAGTATATCCGCTTGTCTTCCCCTCCAAATGAGGAGAAATATCCAAAGTGCCTTTCTAACCTCTAGTCTGTAGACTGAGGCCAGTCTACAGAGATTTCATCAGTCAATAGCAAAATGAAAAAAAGATAGGAGCAGTATAGTACGTTTTCACAAAGCTAAATATATTCAGTTGGGAATCTTGTCTCAGCGATGTTTGAATTTGTTACCATGTGCCTTTATTGGCTTTGTTGTTAGTATAATCAAAATAAATGAAATCATATGTTGGTAGTACTGATGCTTAGCTTGGTCCACCTTGTGACTTAGCCAAAGTCTCAGCTATGGTGTATAAGTTATTAGAAACAACATCTAAACTATATGAAAATTTGTATGAAGTCTAACCTGTGTTGTCAAATGGCTGTTTACTGTCAACAGAGGTCTGAATGAAACAAAAATTTATCAACATGATTACTAAATTCACGGCTATTATCCCATCAGATATGAGTTTCCAAACCTAGGGTATGAACACAGGATCTTAATTTATTTTTCATTTAATTATCTAGTTTACATTGACATTTTATGAAGTTAAGATATGTACCTTTTATTTCTAGCCCATGAAATAAATGGCAAATTAAAACCAGTCTCTGTCATCGAGTGCTCTTAGAATTTTAAAACCACCCTGCTGTGAAGAATTGTCAGTTGATCAAATACAGGTTTTTGAATTGAGTTAAATAATAACAAAATTACTTATCTTGCATATGAATTGAAGCATAAATAATCTTACTATCATGTCCTTACTCCTACAGCTATGACTTTGTCCTGATGTGCCTTTTTGTTTTTAATTATTATTGCTTAAGATATTAGTGCTAAAAGGGAGTATTTTTTTAAATCATATTTCCTGGTTTTCAGGTTTTCAATAGTGAAACCATGTTCAAATGAGGTCTTACCTGAATCAAAATGAAATTAGGTTAAACAAATCCCCCATATGACCTTATCCACATTTTATTTAGCAGTTCATAAAAGAGCTCCCTTGAATGGGTTATTAGTTATGAAAACCTAACATGATCTGTTCAAAAGCCCCCATTTGATGGATGAAGAAAGTGAGACCAAAGAAAAGGAGTTAATTGCAAATATGCAATACTAGAAGCTAGATCTCCTAACTCATTAATTCATGATCAGTAATTACATATGTTCATAAGCCAAATGAAAGTTGTCAGTTAAATAGGCCTTTTGGAAATATATAGGTCAAGAGTCAATACCCCAAATGGATAGAAGCCTTTGATGTAGTGTTCTTGTTTGGGGCATGTGATTATCCAAGATGATAAAGCTTTCACAATAAACAGAAGCATGTGCTAAACTTTTATTTTGGGAACCACATCAAGAGCTCACAGGTTAGGTTTAGAATTCAGATTCTAATCGTGTACATTTTTGTTACATAAGGAGTAATGATCATTACAGCAGTGTTTTGAAAGGGGTTGGGGTGTAAGGGCACCTTATCCATACAAGTAAAACATACTGCTTTCTGGTACTCTTTAGGAGCTTCTTTTCTGAATTAGAAGCATTGAAAGGTTTTCTTGGTTTGGGATTTTTTTTTTAATAATTCAAATGTAATATCCCACACCATGTTAACAGAGTTTGACAAGTTTCCATTTTCAGATACCAGAGAGAGGAAGTAAGTTATCATTGTTATAGCACTGATCACTGCCTGTGTATTATACCATACTGCTCAGTCGCTGTCTTTGTGTGGGAGAGCATATTGTGCTGAGCTATCATAAAGGAACCTTCGCTCTGAATTGACTTCCTGTCCATGTCAGTCACTACACCATCTGACACCACTTAGGCTTTGGTTTTCATTATGCAAATATCTGCTAGGTCAGACCTTACCCTGACAGGCACAGTAGCTTTTTAAGTTATTTCAAAACTTAATGTTTGTTGATTTCCTTTTTCCAGAAAAATCTATGTTTTTTAACATATGAGTCACAAGTTGTTGTTTAAGTTCATGACTAGCTGGTAGTCAATATGAAGTCAAAACAAAATTTTACTAACTAAACTACATAGAAAATGAAAGAAAAAAAAGCTTATGTCTCAGGCTTTTTCAGCAGGGGGAAACCATTACTTTGTCACATCTGGGTAGTCTAAGCCAGCCAAATTGAAGTGGGAATTTCCTGCCATATGTTAGTTCTTTGAGCAACCTGTGAACATCTAAAATAGGGTATATGAGTTCTTGTTTGGTAGAGCTGTAGCCACTGTGGAGGCTTGCTCCTAATAGGTAGCAGACGTTTTTATGTACTGCCACTCATCAGGAGGTTGTGTAGTCTGTCTATAGCTAACAGTATTTGCTCTTGTTAAATACGTTAATTTGGAAGACCTAATTTGGAAGGGAGAACATCAGGTCTCAGATACAATGGTAAGAGTGAACACTGTGACCTCCCAAATTTTGATGATAGTTTTGTTTCATTAATAAAAAGAAGGTAAGACTGAACCACTGTGGGTATTCCAGATAACTTGAATAAGGTTATTTTATAAAGTCAATGAAGACCAAAATAAGCCACTTAATATAAAGGAAAATAAAGATTCTGAAAAGGCAGAAGAAATATCAAGTATTTACATCAGCTTTCTATTCAGATACACATGGGAATTAGGAAGTAAAAATTTCATTCAGAAGAGTTGTGCACAAAAGGTAGAAATGCTTTATCCATTTGAAACAAGAGACATTTTTAAGGGGGAAAAAAGGCTTTCCACATGATCTCACTGTTTTTGTCATCCTCTGTAAGGGAAAATATTGACATTTGCCAGACTGTTTGCTCCAGCTTTCTGATCCCCTGCAGTTTATTTTTATAACAACCTTATCGATGGGCCTCTTACCCAGCTCTCTAGGTTTAACTGAGTTGAGTCGATTTGTTACCACAGCTTCAAGTAGCTGTTATAGAACAAGCAAGACATCCTAATAAAGCTGTAAATGTGTTTACTCAAACAGAGTATTGATTTTACTTGGAGAGGGAGAAGCTGGTGCTTAGCACAGTGTCAGGGTGGATGAATTTCACTGCAGTTTTTCATTGTCATCTGTCATGGTTGTGAGACACTAAGTAAAGCCATCAGAGGATAATTAGAAGTACCAGAAATTTAGCCCCTAAAATCAGTTAACCGCCTGGGAGTTTTGTAGATTAATTAACTTTTATTTAAAATTTCCTCTAGTAATAATAATCAAGATAATGGTGCTTTCAGATAAAGCAAGATTTCAAGGTCATGACTTGTTAAATATATAAATTTAATGGCTAAGGGTTTTTCAGACTTTTTTCATTCTTGTAATTTAAGCTAACATTAGAACACAATGTAAGGAGACAGTGATCTGTACTCATATCAAAAGACATACGTGGTCTTTCTGAAAAATCAGTTTTAAAGAAATAGTAAAGCAATTATAAAGTAATTGAAACACATCCTATTAAGGAAAAAAATACCCAGTTAGCATCTTTAGTAAACCTAAATGGTTTTGTAGTGCAGCATGACCTAAACACACAAAACTGTAAATGCCACCCTTGTTTCTTAATACCTTTCTTCATTAAAGAAGAATCTAAAATATTCTAGCTTGCCATAAGTTAGTTGTTATCTTGAAGATAAAAGTTGATTACACAACTGTGAAAAAGACAAGAGTTAGATTAAGAAGTTACTTACCTTCTATAAAAACTATATTGGCTTTTGAATTTGATAAAAGGTAGTCATATAAACACTTTACTTGCCTCCTTGCAAATGACTAGAAAAAGTCACAGTTGAAATGAATTATACCTAGGATGATGAACATAAAACTGAAATTTTATAAAAAATAAGTTTTACCATTATAGATTTTTTAAAATTAGTCTTTTTCCCATCATCTACAGTCATTTATTTGCTGCCTTATAGAAACTCATGCTTTCTTGCACTACTGACTCGTTAAAATGATGATATCTGAGGAATTACCATTTCTAAAGCCTAGGAGTAACAGACTCTGTCAAAAAAACAGTGAAAGATATTGAAGCGTTTTCTTTGCCTTTGAAATGCTGTATAGTTATCAGCCAAATTCTACCCTGAGTAAAACTTTTAAACCTTGAAGTAGCAGATTGTAAAATTTTGTTACATAAGTGGGCACCACTAGAGCTTCTTCTTTTAATTTTTCAGAGGGTAGAAAAGGAAACTGGTTTTTCACACTTGTATTTCCATCTTTATTCTATGTTGAAGTATTCAAAGACAGAGGAAAAGGAAAGGATATAGATTTATGATTATAATATATCATTCTGGTTTTTTATATTTCAAAATCCCTACAATCCAGTAATTAATTTTGTTCTATTCATTTCTAGAGAATGATAGCTATGTGAGGAAGCTTGTCATGGAAGCAGGGAGCGGTGCAGGATCTAGTAGGGCAGCCATACTTTAGCTTCAAGGTACTATCTCATCTGAGTCCTTTGGTCAAAGGAACAGAAACGCATTTCATCTAGCTCAGAATAAGGATTGTTTTTTAAGGAAGCACATTAGCATTAAAGGAGACATTATAACATAGTGGTTAAGACAGTGGGTCAAAAGACGTGGATATGAGTCCTGGTTCTGCCATTAACTAGTTGTGGAACTAGTTACTTGACATCTCTGAGCCTCAGTTTTCTCCTCTGTGAACAGAGGACAAAGTACCTTTCTCATTTGGGTTATTGTAAAGGTTGAATGTAACAATGTTTACAAAGCACAATACGTAATACTTAGTAAGGACTCATTAAGTGTTACCTGTCATAAAAGGAATCTCAGGCAAGAACCATGACTAGACAAGTTTTTGCTGAGAATGGAGCCAGATGATGATTCTAGAACCCATCAGTTCTAGAGACCTCAACAGCAGAAATTCATGGATCTTTACTCCAGTGCTTATGCACTAATGTTACTCAACTTCACTGTGTCTCTGCTTCTTCCTTCTTGGTCTTTCTTTTTTTTTCCATTCTGGCTCCTAAAAGAGAACACTAGGTTAGCTCAATTTACTTTCTGTGTCATTCATAAATACGACACTGGAAGAATATCTTGGGTCAGATGTCCTAGCCTTGATCCAGGGGTTGATTTGTATGCTCAAAATACATCAACTGACCCCCTCAGCAATGCTGAAGGTGAAGCAGTTTTTCTTAAAAGGGTGATGGATGGAGCCTTTAAAGGGCTCTGTGTACATGTATGTTTGCATGCCTTGTCTTTACCCTTTTTCTCATACTTAGAGTTCTGAAAATGTTCCCTACAGCATGATTCATCTATCACATAACACATGGAACATCAACACCCTATATCTTAAGCTAGAAATCTAAGGATCATACTCAATACTTTCCTTTCCCTCTGTTCAAACCTTCAGTGAGTTCTTTTGACTCAATTTTAAGGATTTATCTCACGTCAACTTATCTCAAATCCATCTGTTTTTCTTCTTTATCAGATCTACCACTTTAACTCAGGCCTGTTTTTTACTTACTAAAGTAGCTTCCTGTGTGCTTAGTCTCTCAGTCGTGTCCAGCTCTTTGTGGCCCATGCACTGTAGCCCTCCAGGCTCCTCTGTCCATGGGATTCTCCAGGCAAGAATACTAGAGTGGGTTGCCATGCCCTCCTCTAGAAGATCTTCCCAACCCAGGGATCAAACCCAGGTCTTCAGCCTTTACCATCTGAGCCACCAGGGAAGGTGATTCTGCCTGGCCAAATTCTGAAAATCATCAAGGCAAGGAACTCCTTTCTATGTCTGTTCCATTTTCTTCCTTCTGGAATAGGAATGTCTATAACTATTGTCACATGCCTATCCCACCACGGCATTTGGAAAGCAGGAGCCCTGTTGATGTCTTGTTTCTCTGATTCACAGATGCAAAGGAATTTTACCCCAGGGTTTTGGCCTGTTGCTGATTTAGATGAGCTAGATGAGATTTAGGACTTTTGAACTGATGATGTTTGGATGAGAGTTTAAACTTTAGGTTTGAGACTTTGGGGAATATTAAGGTATGGTGAATGTATTTTGCACAGGGGACAGACATAAATTTGGGAGTCCAGAAGCAGACTGTAGTGGGCTAAAGGTCACCTCCATAAAGATATGTCCATATCTTAATCCCCAGAACCTTTGAATGTTACCTTATTTGGCTAAAGGGTCTTACAGAAGTAATTAAGTTTAGGCTCTTCATATAAAATTATCCTGGATTATCTCAGTGGGCTTGAAATTACAACAAAAGTGTCCTTATAAGAGAGAGGCATAGGGAGATTAAATACACAGAGCAGAAGTTAATGTGAGGACAGAACAGACAGAGAGATGTGGCCATAACCCAAGGAATGCGAATAGCCACCCACAGTTGGAAGAGGCAAGGGGAGATTTTCCTCTAGAGCCTTTGGAGGGATCATGGGCCCTTGATTTTGGACATCTGGCCACAACAACCATGAGACAATAAATTTCTGAAATGTTAGGTCACCTAGTTTGTGGTAATTTAGTACAGCAGCCAAAGGAAACTAATATAACTAGTAAACATTTTAAAGGGTTTTGCACTTTTAAAAAACATTCTGAAGAAAATCTGCATAAATTTCACCTTTGGTTGCATGCTCTAGCTATGTAAGCCTTCTTTCAGGCCTTAGACACTTTGCACATGGAATTCCCTTTGCCTGGAATGCTCTTCCCTACTTTGCATGGCAGTGTCTTTGCCATCCTCGGTCTCAGCTTAACAGTTTTCTCTAATCATTCTATGTAACATGGCTCCATTCACTCTTCTGCATGCTGCACATAGTCATTTTCCTTAATAGCACTTAACATTCTCTGGAATTATCTTACTTATGTATTATCTTACTCACTGACTTACTGCATCTTAAAAATCTCCCCCATTAAAATACAAGCTTTAAGAGAATAGACTCTCTGTGTGTCTTATTCACCAATGTATCCTCAGGGTCCACCACAGTACCTGGCAGAGAATAGACAGTAAATATTCATTGTATGATATAAAGTCAGTTATTCACATGCATAGTTACAACAAACTTACCTCCTATGTCAAATAAACTTAGTATATCTAAGAACTTGGTTTTTGAGGGATTTTGTCAGAAAGGGAATGAGTCGGGAAATAGCAAGTTAGACCATACTTTAGTATCAGGGCACCCTCACCTTCACCTAAGATTAAACTGTGCTACTTAAATGACCATGTACATGTATACAATAGAATATTACTCAACCAGTAAAAAGAATAAAATAAAGCCATTTGCCGCAACATGGATAGACCTAGAGATTGCCTTATGGAGTGAAATAAGTCCAACAGAGAAGGAGAAATATTATATGGCCTCCCTTATATATGGAATCTAAAAAGAAATGGTAGAAATGAACTTAACTTACAGAACAGAAACAGACTCACAGACTTGGAGAATGAACTTATGGTTGCCAGGGGAAGGGATAGTTAGGGAGTTGGGGATGGACATGTACACACTGCTGTATTTAAAATGGGTAACCTTCAGGGACCTACTGTGTAGCACATGGAGCTGTGCTCAGTGTTTTTTGGCAGTTTGAGAGAGGATGGATACGTGTATATGTATGGCTGACTCCCTTTCACGGTACACCTGAAACTATCACAACATTGTTAATTGGCCATATCACAATACAAAATTTAAAAGTTGTTAAAAAATAAATAAAAGTGAAAAAGCAAAAAAAAAAAAAAAGAAAAAAGATTGAACTTTGCTATTATGTGTGTGGATGCTCAGTTGTATACTACTCTTTGTAACCGCAGGGACTGTAGCCCGCCAGGCTCCTCTGTCCATGGGAATATCCAGCTGAGAATACTGGAGCGGGTTGCCATTTCTCCTCCAGAGGATCTTCCTTCCCAGCCCAGGGGTTGAACCCTCCGTCTCTTACGTCTCCTGCATTGGCAGGCAGGTTCTTTACCTCTAGTGCCAGAATATGAAAACTGATTCTCAGGATCAGAATCCTGAACATGTTCCTGATGTTAATAGGCAGTAGCATATGAGTCAGAGGCTCCCAGGAAGATTTCACAGAATGTACTGACGTTACCCAGCAGATGTCTAAATCTGATTTGCTAAAATGGCTAGTGGAATGTCCAGCGCATCCAGTAACAGTGCCTTTGTCGTGTCCTACCTAGGACCTTTACTGCTGTTCCTTACTGAAAGTGTTGTGAAATGTAGCTTCTCCACAGGAGTAGCAGTGAAACTCCGATGAACATACATATGCCTGGGGCATAACCCTTGTTTCATTTTCTACACAGTTAACTAAGCTTTAAGCCACAGAATTGTTCTTAATTTTTAACTTTCATCGGCACCCACATCAAATCACTGTTTATTCTCCTTCCTACCCTTATTTTCTGTCACATTAGACCTGTGGTTCTCAAACTTGAGCATGCATCAGAATTCAGAATCACCTGGAAGACTTTTAAAAGATAAGTTGCTGGGTCCTTTCCTCAGAGTTTCTGATTAGATAACGTCTCGGATGGGGGTTAGGTCACGCTAAAGCTGCTGGTACAGGAACCGCACTTCGAGAAACACTCCCAGAATATTGAAGTAGATATCTGTGTGATCTCTCTGCCAGCACTCTCTTTCCTAGTGAATTCATGTTGCACACTTCTGCCAGGATTATTTTTAAAGTATTTATATGGCTTTTCTAAAAACTCTAAAATCCTCAAGGATTAACACTGTTTTATCCATCTTTGAATCCTTTGATGTCTAGCACCTTACCTAGTAATGGCAGGTATTCAGTAGCTGTTGGTTGAATTAATCAAAATACTTTTGATAGCATTCTAGGTTTTTATTTTCACTTGCTTCTTATACAAGTTTGTATAGTGACATGAGTCTAATAAATTGAGGATTCAGATTAGTCAGTGTTTTAATTTCTAGCTTATTCTCTCTCTTAGAGCATGCACGGGTAATAAGAATACAAGTACAGCTTTTAAGTTGACTGTCTCATTTGCCACATATCTGATAACCATTGGTTTAGAAGGTATAGCAGACCAGTCTAAGAGAGCACATAAAATCGTCACTGAAGTGTAGATATCTAAGAAAGATGGGAAATAACCAAATATTGAAAATCAAATTGACCTAGAAATGACAGCAAAATTTTTACAAAGAACAGGACAGGAAGAATATAGAATTCAGCACTCTTAGTTGCTGTAAAATATATCAGGTTTGCTTTAATTACATGGTAATGCCTCTGAGAACAAAGGTAATTACATGATAACTTGTGTTACTATTCCCATATTATCTCTTAATAACTATGTGATTAACTCATCACTACTGTACAGTGTATAGTTCAATATTACTCATGTTTAAAGAACATTGATAACTTAAAGGAATGAGTTGGGGTGGGATGAGGGATGAAGATAGTAGAGAAAGCATAGTATTATAAATATCTAGAATGCAAATGATTCATTAGATCATTGACCTAGTCCTCAGGGATCTGAACCAAAGCTGTGGAGAATACCATCAATGTCTAAAATAAATCATGTGGCTTTGAAGACAACATACGTAAAACATAGTAAGTTTACTGTGAGCAATGAAATAGATAAGTTAGTAGAGGACATAAGGCATATGCTTTCATGTTTTGAGAGGTTTTCAGTTGTAAATAAGTATTAAGATTTTTTTTAATGAAAAAAGACATTCTTTTACCCATATCATTAAGCCAGCATCTTCAGTTTGTATGTGCAGACTATGTGGTGAGGATATACAGCACCAGAAACTCTTCATTCATTCATTGCTGAGATAGGAATGCAAAATGGTACAGTCACTTTGGAAAACGGTCTGGCAGTTTCTTAAAAACACACTCTTACTGTAAGATCTAGCAATTGTGATCCTTGGTTGCCCAAATGAGCAGAAAACTTACACCTACATAAAAACCTGCACACAAATGTTTATAGCACTTTATTCATAATTGAAAAAACTTACAGTCATGATGTCCTTCAATAGATGACTAGATAAATAAACTGTAGTATATCCATTCCATGGAATATTATTCAGTCATAAAAAGAAATAAGCTATCAAGCCATGAAAAGGACATACAAGAAACTCAGACATACCACACTAAATGAAAGAAGCCAATTTGAAAGGGCTACAAATTGTATGAATCCTTTACCGAAAGGATAAGACTATGAGGAGAGTAAAGATATCAGTGATTGTCAAGGGGTGACGGGGGAGTGAGAGGTATGAACAGATAGTACAGGGGTTTTGAGCAGTGAAACTGTTCTATGTAGTATTGTAATGGTGTGTAACAAATCATTAGACATGTTCTTTTTTATATGTCTTTGAATCCTATAGAATGAACAACATAAAGTGAACCCTAATATAAACCATGGACTTCAGTGAGTCATTATCAGCTCATTAATTGTTAACAGTTAATGATAGGGGAAATAAGGGATGTAGCAATGAGAGGGTATATAGGAACCCTGTACTTTCTGTTTAGTTTTTCTGTAAACCTAAAACTGCTCCCAAAAATAGTCTATGAATTTAAAAAACAAAAAAGGCCAAAATGGAAAAATCTTTCTTCCACCCACCTCATTTTACTAGTATCTTCAGTTTGCGCATGTGCCTTAAGCTTCCCAACTTCATCAGTTACACTGTTCTAAGATTCTAAGGCCAGTATCCTATGGCCAGTGATCTCACCGTTTTTACTAAAAAAGCTTGTTCTATTGATATCTCATAATGACCACTCTATTCAAGTACAGTGAACCTTTCTGCTTAATTCTGGCAGGAATTCTCCCAGAGTCCCTGCTAAGGAAGCATTGGTTCCTGAATTTCCATTTCAAAAGATGCAGACTGATGTATTTGGCATATGCCATCTACAAATGAAGTCTTCATGTGGGGAAGAAATACTGTACTAAGGTTGCCTCAAAAACTCTCTAAGGTGCCTCCTCTAACATTGCCTGTGTTTCGCCAAACCTGAGAATATAGAAGATAGTGAAGATCTTTAGTTCTTGAGAAATCTTTCTGAGAATAATGACCAATTTCATTGTACTTAACACTCATACTGATTTACTTTACAGAAAGCTGTTCCCAAGTGGCTACAATTATTAATAAATTCTAAAAGCATGAATGGAAAACTATCAGAATAAAACATCACTTAGCTGAAATTCTTGAATGAGTTATTTGTAAACATTTTCTGAATAATTAAATGTTCCATGTTATCCTTTAAAATGTTTATTGATTTCTTTCTGATTATAAAAGTAATATTACTATAGCACATTTAGGAAATAAAAGGAAACAGGAAATAAAAATCATCTCTGAAATCTGGAAATGATCATAATTCTTCAGACATAGAAGAATTTTGCTTTTTTTACTGTTTTGAATAAACATGTTTCTAAAATACATTGCAAAGAGTAAAAATGGAAGGAAACACATGCAGGAATTTAATAAAATCAGAATGAGTACAGATGTACTCTACTGTCTTTGCAACTCTTATGTAAATCTAAAATTATTTCAAAATAAAATGTTTAAAAATGTTTGGAACAAGATGGATTACTTAAGATATGGTGGTGGAACAAAAATGTAACTGTGAAAAATGAAAGTTGATTACTACCAATCATGACACTCAATTTCTAGATGGAATAAATAATTAAATGACCATAAGTGAACTAAAGAAAATACGAGCTGATATTTATCTGAATTCATGGTATGGAAGACCTGTCTCAACCCAAATTTAGTGGAAAAAACTATTAAAAGATAAATATATCGATGTGGCTGCAGTCCATGGGGTCGCTAAGGGTCGGAGATGACTGAGCGACTTCACTTTCGCTTTTCAGTTTCATGCATTGGAGAAGGAAATGCCAACCCATTCCAGTGGAGAATCCCAGGGACAAGGGAGCCTGGTGGGCTGCCATCTATGGGGTTGCACAGAGTCGGACACAACTGAAGTGACTTAGCAGCAGCAGCAGCAATAGAAATAAAAGGCGAGTAACAAAATAACAGGAAGTACTCTCAACATAAATAGACAAACTGGAAGAATGTCTTTTAAAAATCAATAATAGACGAGAAATACTCTAGTAGGAGAACAGGTAAAAGCTGTCATCAGATAGCTCATAAAAAGAAGCAATACAAATGGCCAGTAGGCATATGAGCAAAAAATTTTTCAACCTCCCTAATAAACAAATAACTGTAAGTTAGAACAAAATTCTGCCTTTCACTTTTTAAATTATCAAACAGATTTTTTTATAGCAAGAATGCTATTAGGTATTTATATTAATAACATCATTTTGAAAAGGAGTTTGGCAATATGAATAAAAGCCTTAAAATTAATTACCTTTGGGGCTCCCCTGGTGGTCCAGTGACTAAGACGCCAAGCTCCCAATGCAGAGGGCCTGGCTTCTATCCCTGGTCAAGGAACTGGACCCCACATATACCAAGATCTGTGGCATCTCAATAAATAAATAAATTTTAAAAATTAATTACCCTTCAAGAAATATATCCCAAGAAAATTAAAATTTTTAATTCTGCACAATAAGTGTTATTAAAATGTTATAAAGATACTCACTACAGTGTTATTTATAGTAGTAAAAAAATAGAAATACACCTAAATATCCAGTAATAGGATTAAGTAAATTACACTGCATCTACATTTAAAATGCATGGTCTCTAAGAATATTCAAAGATATAGGAAAATGCTTCTAATAAAGTTTTTATTACAGAAATAATTCCTGTAAGCAGTAGAAAATACAACAGCACAAAAGGAAATATAGAAGTACTGTATTTATACGTAATGAAAGGTAAGCATTGCTTGCACCCCAGTCCTCTAATTCCCCTCTGTGAGGTAGCTTTGGTTGCTGGTATTTATTGAATCCACCCATAGAAATTCTGTGTTTGTGCAAGTTTGTATATGTATACATATCCTAGTTTTCATCAAATGAGAGTATACTGGGCTTACTTGAGTTTTCATTTACTTATATCTTGGAAATTGTCTCATAGCAGCTTAATGAAGATTTAACTCATTTTATTTTATTTTTATTTTTTTAATCATTCACTGATTTATTTTTATTTATTTTTAAGATGCACCTTTGTTTATTTTTTTATTATTATTATTTTTAATACTTTATTCTACGTTACAATACTGTATTGGTTTTGCCATACATTGACATGAATCAGCCACAGGTGTACACGATCTCTTAACTCATTTTAGTTAACTGCTTTCTGTAATTCCTTTGCATGGATTTAGCTGGTCACCTTTTCGAATTGTTGGATTTTTTTTTTTTTTAACATAAACCATGTAGCCGTATGTGATGATAATCAGAAAAGCTAACTCATGCTTTTACTGTGAATGTTGAGTGAACAGGAATGGCGCCTACTGGGTTTTTAGTTCCAGCCACCGTGAAAAATACCAGTGTAGGAACTGCATATGAAAAAGAAAATACTGACTTGTAAATTTCATTCATTTCTTTCTAAAATATTCCTGGCTCCTAAGTGTCTTTATTAAGACTTTCATAGTTACTGACAATATTTCTGTTTTCTATGGATGACACTAAGAAAATTCTACATGTTGTATGTTTTCTACAGTAACTACATGGAATGGACAACTTGAGCTAGGATATCTCATTGCCTTTTGCCCACACTAGCCATCACACCTCTATGTGCTTTGAGAAAAAAAAACTTGGTACTCCTTTCAGCACAATTTGTTTAAATTATGTGTCAAGTCTAATCTCAGACACTGAATTCATGCTGATTGAATGCTAAAATTGACCACTCTCTTTAACAGCAGTAAAAGAAAAGTCCAAATGAAATTAACCAGAAGATAATAAACCATACTGGTTGTTAATGGACTGAGGTTTATTCTGAGAACTCTGGGTCTGTGATTGCTCCAAGATTCAGAGCCCTAGGAACCAAATTCAGTGTCAGTGAGAAGCCTTCAGGTACACTGTTCCTCAGCAGCCTGAGACCTAAGGTCCATGACATGACCAAAAGTGGGAGAGGCCCTGGAATAAGCCTGTCCATGAAAGGATCAAAGAGAAGTTAGGAGTCACAGAAAGAAGGCACTCAAGTTAAAAGGCACAACCACTGCCTCAGCATGTGAGTTCTTGATTTGGAAACCTGTACTGCTGTTTCTCATTCACCAGTGTATGCCTCCTGTTCCTGTTCTCATGGCTGTCTTGAAAGGCATATACACAGAGCCTTACTATTGGTTTTTAACATGATATACTGACAAGGACCATAAGCTAATGGCCTCCCCACAAAGAGCTTCTAGAGTACTTTTTCATATTGAACACCCATGCAAATCAGTTATTTAAAATTTTGCTTCTTACTTCTTCTTGGCTCAGAGTCTTTACTGAAAGAGTATAAAATTCTTTTTAATTTATCTTCAAGCCATATTTATCTGCTATAGTGTCTGCTAGCTGCACTGTTTGTAATTCATCACATTCAGTGAATGAAATATGAATAAGCACTTTGTTTACTTGCTGGCACAGTATTTGTATATACTAACAGCATATTGTATTTTTCCTACCTGAAAATACTTTATTGAAATAATATCCTAAAAATATAGAGAACTTTAAAAATTGGGGTGAGAGAGCCAAAAATTCTACAGAAAAATAAGCAAAAAATCAGAAAAACAATTTACAGAAAGAAATTAGTTTTTTAGACATAGAACAAGGTCTTCAATCTCACCCATAGTAAGAGAGATGCAAATTAAATTTACATTGAGATATGTTTCTAACCCATCAGATTGGCAAAAATCAAAAGCTTGACAGTGTACTCTGTTATTGAGATTGTGGGAAACATACGCTCATTAAACATTACCAGTGGAAATGCAAAAGGTTTAACCCCAAGAAAGTGGAATTTGGCAGTATCTAACAAAACTACTTTCATATTTATCCTTCAACCCCCAAAATACCACTTCTAGAAATTTACCCAAAAGATACACACACACACCCAATAGCACAAAAGTACACATGCAAAATGTTATTCATTACAGAATTATTTGTAATTTCAAAGCATTAAAAACTGGTGAACATTCACACTAGGAGATGGAGTGAATGAACTATGGTGTATCCATACAATAAGCTGCTATGCAGCTGTAAAAAGAATGGGGAAAATCTCTTATGTATTAGTATGCAATGATGCCAGGAGATATTTTAAGGGAAAAAAGCAAAGTGCAAAAGGGCATATATTCTATGCCACTCCTTTTGTATTTAAAAAAAAAAAAAGAGGAAATAAGAAAATGCACAGATATCTGCTTACTTTTACAAAACTAAACACAGGAGTTCAGTTCAGTTGCTCACTCATGTCCAAATCTTTGCAACCCCATGGATTGCAGCACGATGCGCCTCCCTGTCCATCACCAACTCCCGGAGTTTACTCAAACTCATGTCCATTGAGTTGGTGATGCCATCCAACCATCTCATCCTCTGTCGTCCCCTTCTCCTCCTGCCTTCAATCTTTCCCAGCATCAGGGTCTTTTCAGATGAGTCAGTTCTTCACATCAGGTGGCCAAAATATTGAAGTTTCAGCTTCAGCAGCAGTCCTTCCAATGAATATTCAGGATTGATTTCCTTTAAGATGGACTGGTTGGATCTCCTTGCTGTCCAAGGGACTTAAGTGTCTTCTCCAACACCACAGTTCAAAAGCATCAATTCTTTGAGACTCAGCTTTCTTTATAGTCCAGCTCTTGCATTCATACATTACTATTGGAAAAACCATAGCTTTGACTAGATGGACCTTTGTCGGCAAAGTAACGTGTCTGCTTTTTAACATGCTGTCTAGGTTGGTCATAACTTTTCATCCAAAAAGTAAGCGTCTCTTAATTTCATGGCTGCAGTCACCATCTGCAGTGATTTTGGAGCCCCCAAAATAAAATCTGTCACTGTTTCCACTGTTTTCCCATCTATTTGCCATAAAGTGATGTGACTAAATGCCATGATCTTAGTTTTCTGAATGTTGTTTTAAGCCAACTTTTTCACTCTCTTCTTTCACTTTCATCAAGAGGCTCTTTAGTTCCTCTTCACTTTCTGCCATAAGGGTGGTGTCATCTGCATATCTGAGGTTATTGATGTTTCTCCTGGCAATCTTGATTCCAGCTTGTGCTTCATCCAGTCCAGCATTTCTCATGAAGACAAACCAAAACACAGTGAAACTGGATACCTCCAATGGGGAGAGCATAGGGTAAAAGAAAGTGACACTTCTCTGAGCATACCTTTTTTAGAATTTTTAATATTCTACATTTTTTTTTTTAAATAGTAAGTTAATAAGGATGAAAGTGAGGGATGAAAATTGAAATCGTGACCCCAGCATTTTTTCCGTCTTAAATAAGTGAACCATTCTGAGAGAGTCAATTCCTGGGCAGGCTGATAAGAAGTTTGGGGGTCCCCAGGGAGAAGAAGGGTCTGGAATTCTCAAGGAGGAGGAAAGGACAAACTTTTTTTTCCCTCTACATTCCTTAGGATTATATAACAATAATGTATCCTGCTTGAGGACAGTTTCTGGAAAAAAAAACCTTCTGGCTAATCCTGTTATCTTAAAATGTAAATTATGGGAGTGGGTCTAGTAAGGTCTTTACAACCTCCAGACATTCTTTTGATTCACTGTAATAGCTAATTAAAAGTATATAACTCCATTTCTAACACTAGTGAGGAGGTACTCTTTCTGCCCCCTTCTGATGTCTTTGTCAGAAGCTTTCTCTCTTTATACTTTAATAAAACTTTATTACACAAAAGCTCTGAATGATCAAGCCTCATCTTTGGGCCTGGATTGAATTCTTCTCTGGAGGCCAAGAGTCCCTGGCATCTTTCGTGGTTCAGCAACAAGCTGTCAATTCTGAAGTGGAGTAA
Source organism: Nanger dama (assembly GCA_917880005.1). Lineage (NCBI taxonomy): Eukaryota > Metazoa > Chordata > Mammalia > Artiodactyla > Bovidae > Nanger > Nanger dama. The sequence continues at coordinate 15,157,296 of CAKJTW010000028.1, read as the reverse complement.
AAAGGAGAACCAATCTAAAGAGCATACTGCACACAGTATTTGAGCACACTGGAGAACAGCAAACCGATTCTAAACTGTTTTTAATAGATTCGAGGTTTTGTAAAATTAGTAGTGAAGCAATTTTGAAGCTGTTTTGGAGATAGTATAAAACTGAACCAATAAATATTTTGATATTGTTGAAAGCTAGGGTTTTCACTATGGAAAAAAGTACAGAATCATCATAATGGACTGGAGAAAGGTAAGAAAGAGTGCTATAAGGATGGATTGGAACTGGAAGCATTGGTGTCAATTCAATTTCTAAAATAGGTTTGTGTACAGTACACATGTATACACATACATACACATTTATGTATTTAAGTATGTATGTGTGTCTGTATCTGTACATGTGTACAAGCACATACTTCCTAGCTCCATTTGCTGTCAGGGTCTAAAAGCAAAGAATGCACCTACCTCCCACACTGTGGTCTCTAATAGCATTTTACCCTAATAGGAAATAGGTATCCTTGGAAAAATGGCAGGTTCTAAGGCTGAGATAGGGTGAGTTTAAGATGAGCCAATAATATAATTCCAAAAGTAAGGAAGTACTCAAAGATCGTATGGGGGGCATATCCAAGGACACCTGAGCCAGCTTTAAGGTTCTCCCACTGGTAGAAACTGGGACATTTTGAGCACCATATAGAGCAGTATTGAATTATAAAGCATTGATTAAAAAATAAAAGTCTGTGCCTCCTTATTGATACATAAATAGATAAAAAATAGTAAATGAGATAAGGGATAAGCTCTTGCATATAGAATGTTGAAAGCTGACTGGTAAATGTGAAGGGAGTGCTAGAGTTAGAAAATCATCATGGTTTAAGTTGCTTCAGTTAGGAATTACTAGTGAATACTAAATTTGGGAGAAGGGATGGGGATTCTTTAAAGGGAGCAGAATATTTGCATGGTATTAAAGTGTCTACCAGCAGACTCCTTGTTAGATGCAAGGGAGAATATAACTACACAGTGGAGAAGTAGGACAGCATCTTGATCAGGTGATCAAAATTATCACCAGTGAATAGCAGCCAGACATAATGTGTTCCTAAATGTGATACCCTTGAGAAGGACACAACATAATTTTTCTAGTATTCTGGCTGGGAATGCATAATCTGAATTTAATCATGAAGAAATACCAGACAAACCAAAATGAGCATCACTCTATTAAATACAGAGTAGGGGAAGACTGGATTCTTCAAAAATGTCCTTGTCACAGAAGTCAAAGGAAATGTTCAAGATAAAGGAAACTAAAAAGATGACAAATCCTAGACTAAATTCTATCCTAGATGGAAGAAAAATGGTATGAAGGCTATTAATGGGTCATTGACAAAACTGGAATATGAGCACTCAATTAGATAACAGTATTCTAACAGTATTATTGAAATCAATGACTGTGGTTATCCATGAGACTAGCCTTGTTCTCAGGAAAGATGCATAGATAGATTTAAAGGTAAGGGCATAACAAATGCCACTTTTTCTCAGTTAGTTCAGTAGAGAAAATTGTATAAAAAAGAGAAGATGGGCCCAAAAGGAGCAAAATGTTGACAATAAGTACATCCAGGTAAAGGATATATGGATACTATTTGCACAGTTTTCTGTCTTTTTGTGGCAAGTTTTCTGAATTCGAAATTTCCAAATGTGTTTTTTAAAAATATAGTTTAGGCCAGCTAATAATAAAAATCTAAACTTAAAAATTGTACTGAAAAACATTATGCTAAGTGAAGTAAGGCAGACACAAAAGGCCAGGGGTGGGAGGGGATGGAGAGTTTAATATAGTTTCTGTTGGAGTAATGAAAATATGCTAGAAATTGATAGAGGTGATGGTTACACTACATTGCAGATAGACTTAATGACTTGAATTGTACACTTTAAAATGGTTGAAATGGTAGCTTTGAGGTTATGTATATTTTATGCAATAAAAAGGTATCTTGGGAATGTTTAATTCTTATTATGAAAGAATTTCCTATGATTCTTTAAATATAAGCTCCTTTATTTTTTTTTAACTATTTTGTACAACTTGTGAAGACTCATATCAGCTACTTTATGAAGGTTCAACTTATAACTGATTATATAACATCTGTAGTTCATCTCAGTTAGAATTTAAAAATAGATTGTTAAAGAACTGATATTCACTCAGAGCAAAGGTCTAAGATTTTTTTTCTCCATCCAGGTTTTCCACTTGTCAAAGCAAATGTCTCTTCAGGGGACTTCACTTCAATCATCAACTAGCTCTTCTGTTATAAAGAGGATGCTGGTACTTATGCTTCTCAAAAATATTTCATAAACATAAGCTTTCTTTTTCTCGGAAAGAACATACCAGGAGGAATGAGGAAAACAGATGTTCCTTACAAGTCTTCTAATAGACGTGTTTCCATTGTAAGCCGATCTGGCTGAATTTGGCATCTGCTCCATCCACTGTGTGGGCTGAACAGTTCAGTCTCACAGTTTGGCTGAAAGTTAATATTGACCTTTGACTGTTACCTGAAAACTCAATGATAAAATACTCTTACTAAACCTCTTGAGAGAGTGATTTCACATTCTAAGCAAATGTCTTCAAAATACATCACTCCATTAACCAAATTAATTATTCTTTGGTTGGGCGTACTTATTTATTTTATTGGATACAGCATCCCCCAAATCTGACAAGGGAGAAGCCTGTGTGGTCAGAATGGTAGAAGAGAAAGAACATAAATCTCTTATAATGCTCTCTACAGGTCACTATACCACAGCTTTTAAATTAACCTTAACCCCCCAGCTGCCCAGGGCCTATGAGGCCTAGAAGTCTGGCTACAGAACAGTTTCTCATTATCATCTGTTCTGCGTATTTGAGTACTGCTATAGCATCTCAGGTTTTCCTTAGAGGGGAAGTAGCCCCAGATTTTTCTGTTCTTGACTATCTTATTTGTAACTACAACAATTTTTTATGTAGTTTTATTGCAGTATAACTGACATACAATAAACTGCACATGTTTAAAGTATACAGTTTTACAAATGTTGACATATGTATACACCCATGGACCATCACTATGGACACATTTACTGCGTCCGTACTATTTGGATTATTTCCAATTTGGGGCTATGCCAAATAAAGCTGCTCTGAACATTCATATACAAACCATGGTTAAATACCTAGAAGTAGAAAGACTGAGTCTTTTGATAGGTGTATGTTTAACTTTTTAAGACACTGATAACTGGTTTTCAAAAAGACTCCTATAGTCTCATAATCATTATTTTGGGCTTTCTGGTATCTCTGAGGTAAAGAATTCGCCTGCCAATGCAGGAGACGCAGGAAACTCAGGCTGGATCCCTGGGTTGGGAAGATCCCCTGGAGAAGGAAATGGCTACCCACTCCAGTATTCTTGCCTGGAAAATCCCGTGGAGAGAGGGAGCTTGGCGGGCTGCAATCCATGGGGTCGCAAAGAGTTGTACACAACTGAACGACTGAACACACACACAGGCAATTAGTATTTGAGAGTTTCAGTTAATCTGTACTCTTGCCAATACTTGTTTTGTCAGTTTTCTTTTCATTTTAGCCTTTCTAGTGGATGGGCAATGGTATTTCACGGTGGCTGTAATTAGCATTTTTCTAACAGATAATGTTGAACGTCTTTTCCTGTGCTTGTTTGACATGTTTATCTTCACTAAAGTGTTTGTGTAAAAGTGTTTAATTTAGCAAAGTCAAAATTGTTTTTCCTTTCATAAAGGTTTACACTTTTTATGTCCTAAGATCTTTGGCAAGTTCAAAATCACAAAGATTTTCTCATAAGTTTTCTTCTCAGTTTTATAGTTTTAGCTCTTGCATTTAGACCTATGATCCATTTCAATGGATCTTTCTAATTTTGTGGTTGGTGTGAAGAAGGGTAGAAGTGTATATTTTTTTTTATGTTCTCACATATGGCCCATCCAGCTCTTCTAAGAACATTTGTTTAAAAGGAAGTCTATTGTAATAACATGGAAAAAAGGAAGATTATCCTTTCTCCATTGAATTGCTTAATACCTTTATAAAAATCAGTTGACCACATAGAAGTAAGTTTATTTCTGGATTGTCTGTTCAGTTTCACTGATTTATTTGTCCATCTTAATGCCTGTACCACAGTGTCTAAATTATTTTAGTTCTATAGTAAATTTTTAAATCAAGTACTCTTGTTTTCAGAGTTCTGTTTTGATTAGTCTAAATTCTTTGCATTTCCACATAAATTTTAGAATCAGCTTGTTAGTTTCTGTTAGAAAAGCTTGCTGGAATTTTGGTTGATATTACATTGAATCAGTAGAGCTGGTAACAATATTGGGTCTTCTGTTCTCTGAATAGTTTATAGCTCGTCATCTTACTTAGCTTGTTTTTTGTCTCTCAGCATTGTTTTTTGTTTGTTTGGGGTTGTTTTCTCAGCATATTTTTGTCATTTTTAGTGTTGAGGTTTTACACAGCTTTTGTCAGATTTAGGTATTTCACATGTTTGGTAGTATGGTGAAGAGTATTTTTAATATCAATTTCTAATTGTTCATTGCTGGCATATACAATTGCTATATATACACACATTACTAGTACAAAAATTCAATTGATTTTTGTATAGGAATCTTATATCCTGCAACTTCACTAAACTAACTTAGTAGTTCAAGTTAACTTTTTTCTAGATTCCATAAGAATTTTTATATAGACCAGGATTTCTCAGTTTGGGTATTATTGACATCATAGGATATTTAGCAGCATCCCTGGGCTCTACCCTCTAGTTGCAATTAGCACCTTCTGGCATGAGTATGACGTTGCCACGTGTTCTCCAGGAGGCAGAATTACCACTGTTGAGAACCATAGATATAGGTGGTCATGCCATCTGCAAATGAAGACAGTTCTACCTCATTTTCAATTTTGATGCCTTTTCTTTCTTTTGTTTGCCTTAATACATGGGCTAGAGTCTACAGTACAATGCTTAAGGACAGACATTCTTTCCTTGTTCTTAATTCTAAGGGGAGTAACACTTCATCATCCTCCATTAAGAATGATATTAACTGCAAGGTTTTCATAGAAGTTCCCTTCTGTTACTAGTTTGTTGAAAATTTTTTTAGAAATCCATCTTGGGTTTTGTCAAATGACTTTTCAGCATCTATGAAGATGACTTTATGATTTTCCTGGTTAATATGGTAGATTACATTGATTGATTTTTGAAAGTTAAACCAACCTTGCATTTCTAGGATAAATGCTACCTTATCATGAATTGTTATCTTTTTAAATATACTATTGGATTGGATTTGCTAAAATATTTGCATCTTTTCTGATTATACTATCAGAGTAAACCTGGCCTCAAAGAGTGAGTCAGAAAATATCCTTTTTAGTTTTCTAGAGTTTGTATAACATTGACATTATTTTTCTTCTTTATATGTTTGGTAGAATTCAGCAGTGACACCATCTGACCTGGAATTTTCTTTGTGGGAAGCTTTTTAATTTTAAAATCAAATGTTTAATAAACTCAAGGCTATTCAGGTTATCTATTTCTTCCTGAGTGAGCTTTGATAGATTGTGTATCTCCAGAAGTTTGTCTTTATTTGTCAAATCTGAACAACTTATAGTTCTATAACACTTTGTTGGCATTAAGTTGTTAATAACGTTTCCTTATCCTTTTAGTGTGTATAGATGCTATAGTGACATGATGTCTCATATTATCAGTAGTGACCATTTATGTCTCTCCTCTTTTTTTTTCCTTCTCAGTCTGTATAAATGTTTATCGTACTTTGATTCCTACTTCCATCTTCTCAACTAGGTAACTGTCAGGCTCTGCCTAGGTTTTCCTTCTGTGAATCGTGGCCTGGTAGTTTTCCTCATTTGTTTCCCTTCTTTCATGTGTCTTTTGTGACTGATGTACAATATTTGAAAAACTTTGTTTCATATACTTTTTTTTAAAGTAGTTTTTATTTTAAAGTAGTTTCTGAAGAAAAGGTAAATCTGATTCTTTTATTTCATCTTGATCGGGAGCATAAGGCCTCAGCATTGTTATCTAATCATATTTATTTTAATATCAAACTGATCCATGGTGCTTGACTCTAGATATTATTTCCCTGATACTTCTGGGAGTGAAAAAGGTATATAAAAGTTCCTTCATAACTTTTCAACTCTCAGATTTGTTCTTGGAGAGACATCCAGATGAAAGAGTTTTTCCCAAATAACAATTCTCTAACAGCAATATAAAAAGAATTTAGAGAGATAGGCAGAGGTACAGCTCATAATTACTCAGCTGTAAAGACAAAGATAATACTATTTGGCCAGTAATTCTTTCTTACAACCTCTTACTCTCAAAGTTAAAGGAAAGCATGATCATTTATGCCTAGAAAGACTAGATTGACTTGATGAGTTGTTACGTCCCAACTTGAGCTCTTTAAAAGAATTATTAGGGAAGAACCCTCTAACCCTGGAGGTTTGACACTTCACTGTCAAGACTCAAGAGAGACATAGGTACGTAGACCATATTTTGTTTTGACCCATATGACATTTCTGACGCTATTGCACAATACTCAGGCTTCTCCCTCTGTCTGTGTCCCAGGCTTTCTGTCGCAGCTGGTCTCTGACAAGCCCCTGACCGAATGCATCCGTGCCGGCCACTATGCTGCGAGCGTCATCATCAGGAGGACTGGCTGCACCTTTCCCGAGAAGCCAGACTTCCGCTGATGGAAGAGCACGAGCTGCATCCCAGGAGCGCAGACTCTGCCCTGATTGTTTCCTGAGAATCCCCATATTAATAAAGAAGAAAATTAAATGCCACCTTTCCTACTATAATAATGTTGATTCTTAATTTAGGGGTACAGTAATGCACAATAGAATCTTTACTCTCTCAACGACCTAAAGTAAGAGGTTTATTTCTATAGTTCGATAGTGCCAGGTAAATGTCAATTAAACAGGAATATAGTATTTCAATTGAAATTTTTGTTTCATTTTCCATTACATTGTAAATTCATGTGTACTAAGCAAAGTGATCATTTTTTTACATTTCTGCTTTGAATGCAGATGCAATTTAATATAATAGATTTTTTTAAAGAATTAAAGATAATACATAAATCTTAAGCTTTTATACAAGTATATTTAATTCAGAAGTGTGTTTATACACATACATACATGTGTTCATATATGTACCACATATATACATGACAAATGGTTAAATAAGGTACAGAAATATTTATCTTTCCAAATTATGCCAAGTAATTTCATCAGTGTGTACTCAAACATGTAATAAATTTTGGATAATTAATTTGCCAAATTATAAGCTATATTACAATACTCAAGTCATAATCTTATATTTACTTATGGTACTCTGTATTTGATACAAATAAAAACTTGTCATAAAGGGCTTTTTTTTCTGTCTTTGTCCTGTACTCAGCAAACTGAGGAAGAAAGATAACTGTCTAATCCTGGATCCTAAAATAGCTGATCTGTTTATAGAGATAGAAAAAACAGCATAAGTGAAATGAAGTCGCTCAGTCTTTGCAACCCCACGGACTGTAGCCTACCAGGCTTCTCAGTCCGTGGGATTTTCCAGGCAAGAGTACTGGAGTGGGTTGCCATTTCTTTCTCCAAAACAACATAATACATCAAAAAATAACTTGGTATTGGAGACAAGTAAGCCACTGTTTTCAGGAAGACAGAATGGTGTGATATAACTTCTGGGGAATGCCCTGGCAGGCCAGTGGTAAGGACTTCATATTTCTGCTCCAGGAGGCACAGGTTCAGTCTCTGGTCAGGGAATGAAGGTCCTACATGCTGTGTAGCACAACTCCCACCCCCAAAAATCTTAAAAAAATGGAACCTCTGGAGTCAGACATACTCACCTTGATAAGAGCTTGTACAAATTACTTAGTTTTTTGAACGTCAATTTCCTTTCTATACAATGGAGTCATAACCCCTATGTATGAGGTCACTGAGATGATTCAAGAGGGGATACTAGGTATAAAATACTTGTTACGAGTCTAATAAGAATCTACTATTTTTATGATTATTGTTATTGAAGAAGAAGAAAATCATAGTTATAAAACTGAATTCATAGAAAACCATTCAGGTTTTTGTTTTATGTTTAAGAAGACTTTTAGGTCTCCTACACTAATCTTTTTATCATTGTTGAGATACAATTCATAGGCCATAAAATTTTTATTTTGAAGTATATAATTCAGTAGGTTTTAGTATATCCACAAAGTTGTGTAGCTATCACCAATATCTAAATCAAGAACACTGTCATCACCCCAAAAGGAAACCCTTTTCTTCCCAGTTCACTCCCCATCCTCTTGATAACCACTAATCTATTTCCTGTCTCTATAGATGTGTCTGTTCTTGATGTTCATAAAAATGGAGTCATATAATAATGTTTTCTTTTGTGTCTGGCTTCTTTCACTTAGCATGTTTTCAAAGTTTACTTATCCTATGATATTTTCAGTACTACTTTTTATTGCCAAATATTTCTTTGAATACACATGCCATATTTTGTTTATCCATTCATGTTGATGGACATTTCAGTTGTTAATGACCCAATTAACCCTTATGGTCTATTATGAATCATGCTGTCATTAACATTCATGTCCAAGTTTTTTATATGGATGTATGTTTTCAATTCTTTGGGGTATATACCAGAAGTGGAATTGCTGGATCACATGGTAACCCTATGATTAACTTTTTGGGAAGTGGCCAGACCTTTCCAAAAGGACTGCGTCATCTTGCAGTCTCACTGAAAAGGTTTGTGAGTTTCAGTTTTTCACACCCTTGCCAACACTTGCTACTCTCTGTTTGATTATAGCCATCTTGGAGGGTATAAAGTGATATCTCATTGTGTTTTTAATTTGTATTTTCATGATATTGTATTTATTGACCACTTGGATTCCTTTCTTTGGAGAAATGTCTATTCAAAGTTATTGCCCATTTTTAAATTGAGTGTTTTGTCCTTTTATTGTTGAGTTGTAAGCATTCTTTGTATGTTCTCTATATTCTTATCAGTCGTGTGATTGACAGATATTGTCTTCCACCACATGGGTTGTGAAACATAGTTTTTTTTTCCTTTTGGCTGTGCTCTGCAGCTTGTGATTGGGCTTCTCAGGTGGTACTAGTGGTAAAGAATCCACTTGCCAATGCAGGAGACGCAAGAAACGTGGGTTTGATCCCTGGGTCAGGAAGATTCCCTTGAGGAGGAAATGGTAACCCACTCCACTGTTCTTCCCTGGCAAATCCCTTGGACAGAGGATCCTAGTGGGCTACAGTCCATGGGATCACAAAGAGTCAGACGCAACAGTGCACACACGTGTGGCTTGAGGGATCTTAATTCCCTGACTAGGGATTGAACCTGTGCCCTTGGCAGTGAAAGCATGGAGTCCTAATCACTGGACCACTAGGGAATTCTCCAGATGTTTTTAATTTGTATGAGAGCCAATTTCTCTCTCTCTCTTTATTTTTCTTTTCTTTTTTTTTTTTTTGTCAATTGTGCTTCTGGTTTCATGTCTGAGAAACCATTGCCTCATCCAAGGTCATGAGCAATTAACATCTGTATTCTCCTGTAAGAGTTTTATAGTTTTTGCATATATTTGAGTTGGGAGGTCTAACTATCTTGCTTCTGGATATGCAGTTATCCCTGTACCTTGTTAGAAGAGACTAATTTCTCCACTATTGTATTTTCTTGGGGCTTCCCTGATGGTGAAGAATCCACCTGCAATGCAGGAGACCCAGGTTTGATCCCTGGGTTGAGAAGATCCCCCGGAGAAGGGAACACTCCAGTGTTCTTGCCTGGAGAATTCCATGGACAGAGGAACCTGATGGGCTACAGTCCATGGGGTCACAAAGAGTCAGACACGACTGAGCAACTAGCACTTTTACTTTCACTTCAATTGTATTGTCTTGGCACCCTTGTCAAAAATTATTGACCGTAAATATAAGGTTTTATTTCTAGACTCTCAGTTCCATTAGTCTGTATGTCTGTATATTATCCTTATGCCAATCAGGACTGTCTTGATTACTGGAGCTTGGAGTAAGTTTTGAAATCAAAGTCCTCTAACTTTGTCTCTCAGGACAATTAGTTTTTGTGTGTTAGAGTATCTTTATCATATTAAAACTACTACAGAATGTCTTCCTCTTAGATCAGTAGTTTTAACACTGATAAACCTTTCCTATTCTTTTTTGATAAGAAAGTCCTTTACCCCAAAGGTTGTTGATAAGTACCAGTCACCAGCTAGACTTTTATGACAGTCACTATTTTTAAGAGGTTCCAGAAGCATGCTTTCTGGTAGTAATTAACATGCACACAGATCACGTAACTTTCTTGGATTTATGGCATACTCTTTTTAGTTCTCTGTTTTATTAAAGGACAAGGGGAAAATAATGGCTAGGCTTGCTGACCAGGTCTCAGGAAAACTGCCTCTTAACTGGTTGTCAGGCATCCTCTTCTCTGGGCTAAATTTTTCTATCTTGGAATGATGAATAGCTAACCTAGTTTCACTTTATAGCATCTTGATTTAACAGATAGTTAAGGGAAGACATATAGGACTGGGAATGGGGGAAGGGATAATGAAGTTGTCAAGAAAACATGGGTTCTGGTCTCAGATTGGCTTCAAATAGTTGAGTGACTCTCTTATTTTAGGTATTGGGTTGGCCAGAATGTTCATTTGGGATTTCTGTACGATGTTACAGAAAAATCCTGAACAAACTTTTGGTCAAACCAATAATTCTGAAAATATAAGTGCTTTGGTTGTGACATTCTTAAAGGATATTATGTATGAATGGTTTTAACAAGGCTGCCTTCCTGAATCTGGGAAAAGATGGTCTTTACAAGCCATTCATTTGCATGTTGGGTGAATTGGGTGGGCATAGGAAACCCATGCCTCAGGTGAACCTAAGTGATCTGGAAAATTAGATTTTAAAAATATATATACTTATTTTAATTGGGGATAATTACTTTACAATAGTGAGATGATTTTTGCTCTACATCAATATGAATGGGCCATAGGTATACTTGTGTCCCCTCCATTCTAAACCCCCCCTCCTACCTCCTTCCTCACTTTATCCCTCCAGGTTGTCGCAAACCATCCACCAGCTTTGAGTGCCCTGCTTCATACATCAAACTCACACTGGTTATCTATTTTACATATGCTAATGTATATGTTTCAGTGCTATTCTCTCAAATCATCCCATCCTCTTTTCCAACTGAATCCTGAAATCTGTTCTTCACGTCTGTGTTTCCTTTGCTGTCATTTATGTAGGATCGTCAGTACCAAATACTATGGTATTTTTCTTACTCTTTGTGACTTACCTCATGCTATATAATAGGCTATAGGTTCATCCACCTCATTAGAAGTGACTCAAATGCATTTCTTTGAGTAAGAGAATTAGATTATTGAGGCTGGCCTAGTCTCAGCAGGTGATCAAGTTTGCCTGAAAACTGCTGCCATGATATGGAAAAGAAAATGATACCAAACATTTGGAAACAGGCTGGGTGCCCAAGTATTAGTATAGCATAATAGGAGCGAAAGCAGAAGAGTGGCTATTGAGTTTTCTTCTAGTTTTTATTTAAGGCAAAAGTGGGTGGCAGAGGATGAGATGGTTAGATAACATCACTGACTCAATGGATCTGAATTTGAACAAACTCCAGGAGACAGTAGAGGACAGAGGAGCCTGGTGTGCTGCAGTCCATGGGGTCTCAAAGTCAGACAAGACTTAGCAACTTGACAACTCATTTTTATATCTATCTTCATGGCATATATTTCTTTCTGTGAATCATGGAAGAGTAATTTTCATTTTAGATCAGGGTGAAAGAAATACATTCTTTATCTTAAAATCCAAGCAACCTTTGCTAAAAGCTGTTGTTCTTACTCAATTATGTAAAGCAACTGTTATAATTCTATATCTTTTCCAAAAAAGGATACATATTATAGGTTGGGTTTTTATGAGTTTTGGGGGATTTTATTTTGTCTGGGTTTTTAGGGGGATAATTATTTGGGGGCTTGGTGGTAGTGGTTTGCGGGGGTGTTCCCCACACCACGCAGCATGAGGAACTTCTACAACCAGGGATCAAATCTGAGCCCCCTGCAGTGGAAGCAGTCGAAGCACAGAGTCTTAACCATGGGACCACCAGGGTAGTCCTAAATTGTTTCAGATATACACAAGCCTACAAAAGAAGCATGTGTTTCACTAGCAGTCTGAAAATACTACCTGTATTGAAATATAAAAACATGCACTTACTCATTTTTGTTACTCCATTACCCTCAGAAAAAGTATCCATTTAATAATATTTTCACTGGCTATAGTAGGTTTAAAATGTGAACAGTTTCTTTGTGATTCAAAAGGTCCGTCTAGCCAAGGCTATGGTTTTTCCAGTAGTCGTGTATGGATGTGAGAGTTGGACTGTGAAGAAGGCTAAGTGCCGAAAAATTGACTTGCTTTTGAACTGTGGTGTTGGAGAAGACTCTTAAGAGTCCATTGGACTGCAAGGAGATCCAACCAGTCCATTCTAAAGGAGATCAGTCCTGGGTGTTCTTTGGAAGGAATGATGCTAAAGCTGAAACTCCAGTACTTGGGCCACCTCATGCGAAGAGTTGACTCCTTGGAAAAGACTCTGATGCTGGGAGGGACTGGGGGCAGGGGGAGAAGGGGACGACAGAGGATGAGATGGCTGGATGGCATCACGGACTCGATGAATGCAAGTCTAAGTGAACTCCGGGAGATGGTGATGGACAGGGAGGCCTGGCGTGCTGCGATTCATGGGATCATAGAGAGTCGGACACGACTGAGCAACTGAACTGAACTGAACTGAACTGAGTAGTTCCAGAAGTCCTTCACTTTCTGTCCCTTTGGTCACGTTCTTGAACTGCCCTAAGCCTTGATTTTCTCAATTCAAAATGAGGAGAATAGTTAGTGAGAGAGTGTTAATAGGAGAATAAGACCATTTTATCAATAGTAAAATAAATTTGAATATGTGGTTTGATATTTCACAAAAGCACCAAAGCAACTGAATAAGGGAAGGAAAATCTTTTCAATATACAATGCTATTACAACTTGATACCTTTATGGGGTAAAAAAATGAACCTTTGACCCTTTACCTTACACCATACATAAAAATTAAAAGTGAATCACAGCGGTAATAAAAGCTAAAACTATTACTCTTCTATAAGGAAATAATATTTTCACAGCTTGGGGATAGGCAAAAATTTCTTATTGAGGACTTTGAAAGCACTAACCATGAAAGAAAAGATACTGATACATTCACAAAAAATTTAATCCTATCGTTCATCAAGATACCATTAAGAATATAAATAAACAAGCTATAGGCTAGGATAAAATACAACATATATCTAACAAAGAACTTATATCCAGAATATACTAAAAACTAATTCAATAGTGAAAAGACAAACATGAAAGAAAATACATGAATAGTCATTAAGTATATGATAAGAGTATTCAACATCATTAGTCATGAGACAAATTAACATTAAAACCTCAATAAGATAACTACTGCATTAAAATGACTAAAGTTTAAATGACAGGACCAAATGTTGGAGAGGATGTGAAGCAACATTGCCACTGAGAGCGTAAAATGAAGCAACCACTTTGGGAAAACACATGTAAGTTTTAAGAAACTTAAAAATTAAATGCACCTATTCTTTGATGAAGCCATTCTACTCCTGGTATTTACATAAGAGAAGTGAAAGCATATGTCTACATAAAGACTTGTATTAGAATATTTATAGCATTTTTATTCATTGTTGCCAAAAGCTGGAAACTGGGTTAGTTGTTCAACAAGCAAGAGAAGAGATAAAAATGGTGGTATAGTCAAACAGTGTAATAATACTCAGCAAAAGAGGGAAATTGCTGATAAAACAATATGAATCGATTTCAAAAACACTTTACTGGGTGAAAGAAACCAGATACAAAAAGAATGCATACTGTAAGATTCCCTGTATATCAAGTTCTAGAACAGGTAAAACCAACCAACAGTGAGAAAGTTCAGAACAAGAGCTGCTTTGTGGGAGAGGGGAGAAGTGGAAACTGGGAAGGGAAATGAGGGGACTTTCTAAGCTGACAGTGATGTCATAATAGGGGTTACACAGCTATATTCATTTGTCAAAAGTCAGGGAATGTCCCACTTAAGCTGCGTGGTTTTTGAAGCTCTCACATACAAACTAAGCTAATGTTGAACTCTAGTTAATGATGTGCATAGATATGAAGTGTATTAATGTCTTTGACTTACAGTGAAGTGCATCAAGTAATAAGATGACTGGAAAGAGGGATGGTTAAATGGGTAAATAAGTGATAAGTCAAATGTAGCAAAATATTAGTTGTAGAATATAGAAGGAAATGGATGTTTTCTGTGTAATACTTTTCAATGTTTCCTTATGGTCGATATTTGTCCTAATGTTCAAAAAATATAAAGTACTTAAATAGGAAAATCAATTAAGTATAGCTGATTTACAATATTGTATTAGTTTCCCGTATACAACAAAGTAAGTCAGTTATATGTTTTTTCAGATTATTTTCAATTATGGATTATTACAAGACATCAAATATAAATATAATTCCCAGTGCTATACAGTAAATCTTTGCTGCCTATCTATTTTATGCAGTTTGTATCTGTTAATCCCATATTCTTAATTTTCTCTCCCCTCACCTTTAGTCTTTTCAGTTCAATTCAGTTCAGTTGCTCAGTTGTGTCCGACTCTTTGTGACCCCATGCATCGCAGCACGCCAGGCCTCCCTGTTCATCACCATCTCTCAGAGTTCACTCAGACTCACATCCATCGAGTCCGTGATGCCATCCAGCCATCTCATCCTCTGTCGTCCCCTTCTCTTGCCCCCAGTCCCTCCCAGCATCAGAGTCTTTTCCAATGAGTCAACTCTTTGCATGAGGTGGCCAAAGTCCTGGAGTTTCAGCTTTAGCATCATTCCTTCCAAAGAAATCCCAGGGTTGATCTCCTTCAGAATGGACTGATTGGACCTCCTTGCAGTCCAAGGGACTCTCAAGAGTCTTCTCCAACACCACAGTTTAAAAGCATCAATTCTTCAGCGCTCAGCCTTCTTCACAGTCCAACTCTCACATCCATACATGACCACAGGAAAAACCATAGCCTTGACTAGACGGACCTTAGTCAGCAAAGTAATGTCTCTGCTTTTGAATATGCTATCTAGGTTGGTCATAACTTTTCTTCCAAGGAGTAAGGTAAAGGTAAAGTCGCTCAGTCGTGTCCAACTCTTTGCAACCCCATGGGCTATACCTTACCAGGCTCCTCTGTCCATCGGATTTTCCAGGCAATAGTACTGGAGTGGATTGCCATTTCCTCCTCCAGGGGATCTTCCCAACCTAGGGATCGAACCCCAGTCTCCCACATTGTGGACAGACGCTTAACCATCTGAGCCACCAGGAAGTCCTCCAAGGAGTAAGCGTCTTTTAATTTCATGGCTGCAATCACTTCTTAATTTTTAAATATTCTATATAGTACTATTTCCTCCCCTCCCTATCCTCTTTTGGCCAAAATAATTTTTCTCTGAATTCCTCCTTTAAGGTCTGCTAAGTAGCATGGAGTGGTAGCTAACAGCATGAACTTTAAACCTGACTTTCAAGGTTTGCACCTGGGCTCTACCACCTTTTAACCTGAGACTTTGGGTAAGTTGTTTAACTTCTTAATATTTTGCTTTCTGCATTCTTAAAGCACAATAATATCACTCCATTAGGTTGTTATAAAGAATAAAAATATTAATACATGTACAGCTTAAAATGTTACATGGCACTAAGTAAAGTGCTTAAGTAGTGGTAGCTATTATTATTTGCAACCTGTGGTTCATAGGGTCCCTACCTTGCCATGAAAACTGTTTCATGGCAAAGTATAAAAAGCAATTAAAGACCTTACTTTTCATTTATATTCCTTTAAATAACTCTGCTTAGAAATTTTCTTATAATCCCACACTGTCCAGCATGGTGGCTATTAGCCATATGTAGCTTGAAATGTGGCTGATTGGAAGAGTAGGGTGGCAAGTGCAAAGTAAACCAGATCTTTAAAATTTAGAGGAGTGACATCAGTGAAAATAACAGAGTAAGAAACACCTAAAGCTTTCCCCTCTAAAGTGTTACTATAAACTGGCAAAAACTATCAGAATCAATTTTTTCAGAACTCTGGACGGTAATCAAAAGCTTGAAGCAGCTTGGGAAGCATTTTTTAAGAAAAACAGTAGCATCCTAATAAGACCAGTGAGCTTTGTGGCATTTTAACTTGCCTGAGTCCCATTTCTTGTACCCCAACGGATGCAATAAACAAGGAAGTATGGCCCATACATGGAAGGAAAAACAGTCAATATAAAACTGTCCCTGAAGAAGCCCATATATTAAACTTGACAAGGATTTTAAATCAGCCACCTGAAGTAGAGTAAGCTCAAAGAAATCACATTGAATCATATAAAATCAAACCATTTTGGAAAGAAGTTTGGAAGTTTCCTAAAATGTACCTACTACATAATCCAAATATTACATTTAGGTATTTCCCTGCTAAAATACAACATATGTCCATACAAAGTCTTATACATGAATGTTCATAGCAGCTTTATTTGTAATAGCCCTAAGGAGGAGAAGTGCGTGACAGCATGAGATGGTTAGATACCATCATCAACTCCATGGACATAAGTTTGAGCAAATTCTGGAAAATAGCAAAGAACAACGAAGCCTAGCATGCTGCAATCCATGGAGTCGGAAAGAGTTAGACATGATTTACAACTGAACAACAAAAACTAGAAATAACCCAAATATGCATCAGTAATGAGCGAATGGACAAATTAATATATATAAGTATATATATGCTATTCATCAATAAAAAAGAATGAATCATTGATCTGTTCAACACATGAAGCTTGAAATACTTATGCTGCACAAAGCCTGTCAAAGGGTGATTCCATTTATGTAAAATTCTAGAAAGTGCCAGCTAAATCATAGTGACAGGAAGCAGATCTGTGTTTGCTTGGAAAGAACAGGGTTATGGAGTGCGGAAGGATGGGGAAAATGCATTTCAAAGAGGCATGAGGCAAATTTTGGAGTGATGCTTATGATCATTATCTTGATTATGGTTATGACTTTACAGATATATACATGTCAAAACTTACCAAATTATATACTTCATATTAATACATTGCATTGTATATCAATTACACCTCAATAAAACTTCTCTAAATTGCATATTTGTTGATAATATAAAATGATACAGCCATTTTTGACACAGTTGGTCAGTTCTTCAAAAAACTAAACATGGAGTTATCTCTAGTCAGCAATTTCACTTCTACATATCCACATTCTACATAAAGAATGCTCCATAGTAGCATATTCAAAATAGCCCCAAATCAGAAACAACTCAGATGTCCATCTGCTGATCAATGGATAAACAAATATGGTATAACCACACACTGGAATATTATTCAGCCATAAAAAGGGATCAAGTACTAATGGATGCTACAGTATTAATGAACCTTAAAAATATTCTACTAAGCATAAGAGCCATCACAGAACACCACGTATTGTATGACCCCATCTGTATGGAAAGTCAAGAATAGGAAATTCTCTGGGGACTGATTAATAGTGGGCTAGGCCTCTGTGTAGGGGAGAATGGGAAATGACTGCTTATGGGTACAACTTTTCTGTTGGGCATGATGAAAAAGTTCTAAAATTAGATTATATGATTGCACAACTCTATAAATATACTGAAAAACATTGAATCATATGCTTTAACATGTGAACTTTATGGTATGTAAATTATGTCTCAAGCTGTGAAAAATTACATATATGGCTGGCATTCTATTTCTGTTGGACAGTGCTATTTCAGAGAAACACAGCTTGGTGCAAAATGTGGGCCAAAGGTAGATAGGAGAGCATAGTGGTACTCATTATATGACTACCCTACATATTAAGTTTTCCATGAATATTTACTCAATTGTTAACGTAGAACAAATGCTAAAGGTAATAAAAATATATTAGAGGGAATTTTTTGACTGCAGGATTTTTTTAAAATATCATGTGTGAAAGATTTTAAATACTCCATTTACATTTGCTAAGCAATAATTAAATTATCTAAAATCAGCTGGCATATACAAATTACATTCATGTCTTAGATAGTTTGTACCTTTAGGATTTTCCTATAGTCACTAAGAATGCCATCCCCAACTTTGCCCACCATCTACATGAGAGTTTCCTCTGCATCTTGCAGATCACAGCCTTGGAAAAATTTAGACAGCTACGAGCTTTCTAATCAAGTGCCACCCTAATGGTGTGTCAATATTTGGTGATCTCAAATATTAAATCCACCAAATGAGCCTGATGCCAGAATCAAACAACTTTATGATAAGCTGAAAGCATGATGTCTATGTGAGTTTGGGGCATGATGTGGGCAGCAGTTTTATTTTTTTCCAAAAGGGTGGAATTGTCTTCTACTTCTTCTTCAAGGGACATGATGATTCCAAAATATCCTGTGTAGAAAATAAAGAGATGAAAACTTTGATAAACATAATAATCCCACAAAGATGCCTATGCCCTAATCCCTAGAACATATGAGTATATTATATAAAATGGTAAAGGGCATTGCAGATGTGACTAAAGTTACAAACTTTAAAATAAAGAGATTATTCTCTTTGATCTGGGTGAGCCCAGTCTAATCACATGAGCCTTTACAGTAGAGAACAGAAAGAAAAGTCAGACAGACTTGAAGCGTGGAGACTCAGTGCATTGTTGCTGGCTTTGAAGATGTAGAAGCAATGTGACAAGAAATATCAGAAAACTTAAGGGGCCGAGAGGGGCTCCAGGCTATTAGCCAGACAGTAAACTAGACCTCAGCCCTACAACCACATGGAACCATATTTCACTAGCAACTAAAGTGAACGTGTTAGTGGATTCTTACCCAGAGTCTCCAGAAAGGAACAAAGCCCTGCTAACACCTTGATTTTTGACATTTTGAGATCTGGAGGCAAGTACCTTGCTTAAGCCCACCAGACTTCTGACTACAGAACATTAAGATAATAAATGGAGGTCGTTTTACGTTTGTGGTAGTTTGTTACATGACAATAGAAAATGAATACAATAGCTATTAGAAAGGTATTTCAGAACCCCACATGCTGAAAAGGTTCTTGGGAAAGGTGAGAAAGCGAGTAAATTTAAAAACTGGGAAACACATTCAGGGATATAAAGAAAAACATTATGAGCAGGATTATATTATAAAGCTGGATTTAGAAAAGGCAGAGGAACCAAAGATCAAATTGCCAATGTTGGCTGGATATTCGAAAAAGCATGAGACTTCCAGAAAAACATCTGCTTTATTGACTATGCCAAAGCCTTTGACTGTGTGGATCACAACAAACTGGAAAATTCTTCAAGAGATGGAAATACCAGACCACCTGACCTGCCTCTTGAGAGATCTGTATGCAGGTCAAGAAGCAACAGTTAGAACTGGACATGGAACAACAGACTGGTTCCAAATCAGGAAAGGAGTACATCAAGGCGGTACCTGCTTATTTAACTGTCACCCTGCTTATTTAACTTCTATGCAGAGTACAGCATTAGAAATGCCTGGCTGGATGAAGCACAAGCTGGAATCAAGATTGCCGGGAGAAATATCAATAACCTCAGATATGCAGATAACACCACCCTCATGGCAGAAAGTGAAGAAGAACTAAAAACCCTCTTGATGAAAGTGAAAGAGGAGAGTGAAAAAGTTGGCTTAAAGCTCAACATTCAGAAAACTAAGATCATGGCATCTGGTCCCATCACTTCATGGCAAATTGATGGGGAAACAGTGGCTGACTTTATTTTTTGGCTCCAAAATCACTGCAGATGGTGGCTGCAGCTGTGAAATTAAAAGACACTTGCTCCTTGGAAGAAAAGTTATGACCAACCTAGATAGCATATTCAAAAGCAGAGACATTACTTTGCCAACAAAGATCCATCTAGTCAAAGCTATGGTTTTTCCAGTATCATGTTTGGATGTTGAGAGTTGAACTGTGAAGAGAGCTGAGTGCCAAAGAATTGATGCTTTTGAACTGTGATGTTGGAGAAGACTCTTGAGAGTCCCTTGGACCGCAAGAAGATTCAACCAGTCCCTCAAAAGAAATCAGTCCTGAATATTCATTGGAAGGACTGATATTGAAGCTGAAACTCCAATACTTTGGCCTCCTGATCAGAAGGACTGGCTCATTTGAAAAGACCCTGATGCTGGGAAAGATTGAAGGTGGGAGAAGGGGACGACAGAGGATGAGATAGTTGGATGGCATCGCTGACTTGATGGACGTGAATTTGAGTAAACTCCGGGTGTTGGTGCTGGACATGGAAGCCTGGTGTGCTGCAGTCCATGGGGTTGCAAATAGTCAGACACGACTGAGTGACTGAACTGATATTATATCTCAGAATCAGGGTTTGGGGCTCAGTGCCTGGTTGTGTATTGGACTCTGCAGCAGGGATGGAACTGGCCTGATAGATTTAACTATAGTTGTACGAATTCAGAAGGACTCAGAGAATGAAGACAAGAAGTGTGACTCTAATTTGTGTATGATGTTGAGAGATTCTTTGAGAAAGGAACAATGATCATGCTGCTTTTTGACCCTAGGTTGTCATCACCAGAATTTTCTATTCACCTTGTACATAGCAAATCAATCACTCATGTCCCAAATCATCAATCAAGTGTTTATGGCAGAGAGTATGAACATCTCTAGGATGAGAGCATATTTGGTGTCTTCCCTGGATGAAAAAAATTAGCTGTTTCAGGAAGTAAATATACAAGACCACTGTTATCCCATTTGGGGACCAAACCAAAACAAGAAATACATTTCTTGTCATCTGGATTATTGTTGTATAAATCTCTGTTCTCACCCAATTTTATAAATTCTTTCAAATGTCTGAGATTTAAGAAACCAGTGCTTTATCTCAGTTCTAATCTTCTACTTAGAACTTTTATGATTTAATGTGATTGTCAAGGAATAAGAATGAAACACTTAATTCCAGCGCTATATAAGCTATAGAAATAAAGCAAGATTCTCAAGAAATAAAGCAAGATTCGTGTATTTTATGAAGCTAAAATACACACACGCGTCTTGTGCGCACACACACACACACACACACACACACACACACACACACACACACACACACACACAGGCCAGATCAGACTAGTCTGACTTAAGCTACTTACATGGAATTTATAAACATATATTCAAAATGGAATACTGCCAAATCTAATCCGTTAGCACAATATATTAAAATAACATTCCATCACCAAGCATTCTATAACATTCAGTTCCAACATACCATCATCACTCAGAAGTGCAAGGATGATAATCAATATTTTGCAATTTATAAATACTGTACACAGACCATGTCTGTCCTGTGCTAGTATAGTCTTGGTGGTTAGCACTGTGCCTAGCACACAGTATTTGCTGAAAGACTAAATTAGTATTCACTGTCAATAATCCATTTGAAAATGAGAAGATAAATATCCCATTCAAGTAGCAATTATAGAAATTTTCTATAAAAACATAAAATATATATAAATATTAAAATGTACATAAATATAATTTACATAAATACATAAACATTTATTCCTTGTTTTATTGCAATTTACTTTATTCCACCACATTTGGTAATTGTTGCACTATCTCAAACTTTTTCCTTATTATTATTGTTTGTTATGGTGATCTGTAATCAGTGATCTTAAATGTTACTGTTGTAATTATTTGGGAGATGCTGCAAACACACCCATGTAAGATGCTGAACTTCACTGATAAATGTTTTGTGTGTTCTGACTGCTCCACCAGTTGGCCATTCCCCCATCTCTCTCCCTCCTCTTAGACTTTTCTGAGACACAGCAGTATTGAAATTTGGCCAATTACTAACCCTAAAATTGCCTCTTAACTGTTCAAATGAAGGGAAGAGTCACCTCTCTCACTTTAAATCAAAGGATTAAGCTTAGTAAGGATGGCATGTCAAGAGCTCAGACAGCTTGAAAGCTAAGCCTCTTGAGCCAAACAGTTAGCCAAGTTGTGAATGCAAAGGAAAAATTCCTGAAGGAAATTAAAAGTGCTACTCCGGAGAAAACAAATGATAAGAAAGAAAAATAGCCTATTGCTCATACAGAGAATGTTTTAGTGGCCTGGATAGAAAATCAAACCAGCCACAACATTCTCTTAAACCGAAGCCTAATCCAGAGCAAGATTCTAACTCTCTTCAATTCTGTGCAGGCTGGGAGAGATGAGGAAGCTGCAGAAGAGAATTTTGAAACTAGGAGAGGTTGGTTCTTGAGGTTTGAGGAAAGAGGCCATCTCTGTAACATAAAAGCATTAATTCAAAGTGAAACAGAAAGTCCTGATATAGAAGCTGTAGCAAGTTAGCCAGCAGATGTAGCTAAGATAATTCATGAAGGTGGCTAAACTAAACCACAGATTTTCAATATAGATGAAACAGCCTTCTATTGGAAGAAGATGCTACCTAGGACTTTCATAGCTAGGGAGGAGAAGTCAATGCTTGGCTTCAGATCTTCAAAGGACAGCTCTTGATAGGAGCTAGTGCAGCTGCTGTCATTCAGGTGAAGCCAGTGCTCATTTGGCATTCTGAACGTCCTAGGGCCCTCAGGGAATGATGCTAAGTCTACTCTCCCTGTGCTCTATAGCGGAAGGCAAAGCCTGGATGATAGCACATCTGTTTACAACGTGGTTTACTGAATATCGTAAGTCTACTCTAGAGACCTACTACTCAGAAAAATGATTCCTTTCAAAATGCTGTTGCTCACTGACAATGCACCTGGTCACCCAGAGCTCTGATGGAGATGTACAAAGAGATTAGTGTTGTTTTCATGACTGGTAACACATCATCCATGCTGCAGTCCTTCGTTCAATGAGTAATTGACTTTCAAGTCTTATTATTTAAGAAAAACATTCTGTAAGGCTATAGCTGCACTAGATAATGATTCTTCTGATGGATGTGGACAAAGTCAACTGAAAACCTTCTGGAAAGGATTCACCATTTCAGATTCCATTAAAAGCATTGTGATTCATGGGAAGAAGTCAAAATATCAATGTTAACAGGAGTTTCAAAGGATTTGGTTTGTACCCTCATGGATACTTTGAGGGGTTCAAGACTTCAATAAAGGAAGTAACTGCAGATGAAAATAGCAAGAGAACTAGAATCAGAAGTAGAGCCTAAAGATGAGACTGAATTGCTGCAACTTCATGATAAAACCTTAATGGATAAAACTTGAAACGATAACAAAGGATTTAGACTATTACATAAACTTGATAAAACGACAGCAGGACTTGAGAAGATTGACTTCAATTTTGAAAGAAGTTCTACTGTGGGTAAAATGCTACCAAATGGCATCATATGCTATAGAAAATTATTTGTGAAAGGAATAGTCCATTGATGTGACAAAATTTATTGTTGCCTTATTTTAAGAAATTACCACAGCCACACCAGCCTTTAGTAACCAACACCCTGATCAGTCAGCAGCCATCAGCATCAAAGCAAGACCCTCCACCAGTGAAAAGATAACTGCTCACTCAAGGATCAGATGATAGGGCTTTTGAACAATAAAGTATTTTTAATAAAGATATATGCATTTTATACATGATACTATTGTATATTTAATAGGCTATAGTATGTAAACATAATTTTATATGTACTAGAAAACCAAAAAAGTTCATGTCTCTCACTTATTGTGACTTTCACTTTATTACAGTGGTCTGGAACTGGATGCATAGTATCTCCAAGGTTTCCCTGTATATATGTGTGCATATATATTTACATGTATATACATGTGTCTATATATCACCAGGAATAAACTTTATAAAAACCTTAAAATGTATGAATATCTACCTGAAGGAAAGAACAAAACTTTACCAAGGTACATGAAAAAGATAAATTCATGAATAACAATGTGGCTGTAGTTAACTGTACTATATTTTACACTTGAAATTGCTAAGAGGGTAGATCTTAGGTTTTCTTACCACAAAAATGAAAAGAGAGAAAAGAGAAAAAAGTATGTGAACTGATGACTACGTCAGTTACCTTGATTGTGATAATTTTCTACCATATATGAATATCATATCAACAAGTTGTACACCTTGAACTAATAGTTTACTTTTTTAGTTCTTTTTTTTTATCAGCCACAGATAAATTAATTTTTATTTTTATTTTTTTTCTCTGTGACATGATTTATAACTGCATTTTCAAGAAATCCAAAAATATACTCCAGAGCATCTATCAGAAGTTTCTGATTTCTTTGAACATCAAGGTCTTCTCACATATTTAAATTTCTACTTTTTCAAAAGAATTTTATATATAACCAATTCTAGGATCATATCTGGTCCACAAGTTACATAAATTGATATCTTTTTATACATGACTATTTGACAGCAAGTACAACCCGAGGAAAAACTGAGGTCTCTAGAGTTATCACTTTGAACGTTCTCGTCTGTGTTAGTCTGCTAATTCGTGGAAATCCTCTGTGCGTTAAATAAAATTGGTACATATTAAATAAAACTGGTAAAACTGCTTATCTATGACTTAGAACCACCACCTTCATAGGATTATGTAAATAATGGGTCATTACATTTATGTGTTAAAACTCTGACCAATGATATTTCTGATTACTACTTTTCACAGTATAGTTGGCGATCAATATAATCAAGTAACAAGTCCCTAGTATTGAATACGTTGTAATAAACTGAGAAACACATCAGGTAAAAATTGTGCAATGCTGTATACCAGATTTTAACATATATTAACTTTTTAGTTCTTAAATTTGTTATGAAGCAAGATTTGGTATAGAATAGACAAATCAGTAAAATAAAATTTAAAGCCATGAAACAGACGTAAGTATTAGTATATACATGTATTTCAGTTCATTTCAGTTCAGTCGCTCAGTCTTGTCCGACTCTTTGCGACCCCGTGAATCACAGCACGCCAGGCCTCCCTGTTCATCACCATCTCCCGGAGTTCACTCAGACTCATGTTCATCGGGTCCGTGATGACATCCAGCCATCTCATCCTCGGTCATCCCCTTCTCCTCCTGCCCCCAATTCCTCCCAGGATCAGAGTCTTTTCCAATGAGTCAACTCTTGGCATGAGGTGGCCAAAGTACTGGAGTTTCAGCTTCAGCATCATTCCTTCCAAAGAAATCCCAGGGTTGATCTCCTTCAGAATGGACTGGTTGGATCTCCTTGCAGTCCAAGGGATTCTCAAGAATCTTTTCCAACACCACAGTTCAGAAGCATCGATTCTTTGACACTCAGCTTTCTTTATAGTCCAGCTCTCACATCCATACATGACTACTGGAAAAACCATAGCTTTGACTAGACAGACCTTTATAAACTTCAAGTTATAAAATAAGTAAGTCATGGGGATGTAATGTACAGCATGTTGACTATTGTTGATAATTCTGTATTACATACCTGAAAGTTGCTAAGAGACTAAATCTTAAAAGTTCTCTTCAAAAGAAAAAAAAATCTGTACCTATGGTGATGGGTGTTAACTAGACTCATTGTGGTGATCATTTTGAAGTATTTACAACTCTGAATCATTATGCTGTATACTTTAATACAATGATATATATCAATTTTTAAATCAGAGGGAGAAAATATTATTCAAGCAAAGAGTTCTGGGATAGTTTCTCTTTGGAAAAATTAAGCTAGAGTTTCCACTGCATACCAATCATCAATATAAATTTTCAAATAGAGTTATTTTTTTAGAATACCTTAAAGAAAATATAGAAAGTACTTATATAATTTTGAGTCAAAAATGTTTTTCAAAGCAAAAATCATAAAAGGTACATAGATTTGCCTGCATAAAACTTTGAAACAGATTTAAGTTAAAAGAATGAAAAGCTAAACCACAAACAAGGATAAAATGTTATCCTTAGACAAAGGCTAAATGTCCTTAATTTTAAAAACTTCTGCAGGGGTGTGGGAAAATAAATAAATAAATAAAAATAAAAACTCTGGCAAGGCTTCACTGGTGGCTCAGTGGTAAAGAATCCACCTACCAAAGCAGGAGACACAGGTTTGATCCCTGGTCCAGGAAGATCCCACAGGCCGTGAGGCCACCAAGCCCATGTGCCGCAACCACTGAAGCCTGTGCTCTACAAGAGAAGTCAGCACAATGATAAGCCTGCACTCCACAACTGCAGGAAGGCTGGGTGTTAACAACAAAGACTTAGTGCAACCAAAAAGAAAATGAATAAATAAAATTATCAAAAAAGGAAAAACTTGCAAAGCAGAAGGGAAAAGACATATATCTGAATTTTTAAAAAATGCAACAAAAGGCAACTCACAAAAGTAGACAACAAATGAAAAAAAGAAATGTTTTCCTCACTAATAAACATACTAAGTAATCTTTTTATATATCCCAAATTGACAGTAATTAAAATAATATAGCTACTGGGAAGCAATGACCTCATATATTTACTGCAGAAGGCAGTTAAAAAGCCTTAAAAACATGTATCTAGAATTTTCTTCTGAAGAAGAGATCAAGGGACACGTGTAAAGATCTATATCCAGAGATATTCATCACATAATTTTTAAAATGCTATTAATGGAAATAATAGGAATATTCTACAGAAGAAGGGTGTTTTGGTGCATCAGTCCCCTGTGTACAATGGAATACCACAGAGCCCTTAAAAATTATGTTGACGAGTATGTTCTAACTTGGTAAATATCAGAATGTTGAAGCCATTGAACTCTATAGTCAGACCTGGATTTAATCCATCTCTTCTCAGCTTTGTGTCATGGGACAATCAGTTTTATCTCTCTAAGCCTCAGTTTCTATACTGACCCTTTAAAGTTATTGAGGGAGATCAAATAAATCTTTATAAGAAGTACTTATAAACACCATGCTTGGCAGTCAGTAATATGCTCTGCTCATACACAGAGTTGAAGTCAGTAATAATGGCCTACAAAAAACATTTAATAAACAAAAAAGATCTTCACGACCCAGATAATCACGATGGTGTGATCACTCATCTAGAGCCAGACATCCTAGAATGTGAAGTCAAGTGGGCCTTAGAAAGCATCACTACAAACAAAGCTAGTGGAGGTGATGGAATTCCAGTGGAGCTATTTCAAATCCTGAAAGATGATGCTGTGAAAATGCTGCACTCAATATGCCAGCAAATTTGGAAAACTCAGCAGTGGCCACAGGACTGGAAAAGGTCAGTTTTCATTCCAATCCCAAAGAAAGGCAATGCCAAAGAATGCTCAGACTACCGCACAATTGCACTCATCTCACATGCTAGTAATGTAATGCTCAAAATTCTCCAAGCCAGGCTTCAGCAATACGTGAACCGTGAACTTCCAGATGTCCAAGCTGGTTTTAGAAAAGGCAGAGGAACCAGAGATCAAATTGTCAATATCCTCTGGATCATGGAAAAAGCAAGAGAGTTCCAGAAAAACATCTATTTCTGCTTTATTGACTATGCCAAAGCCTTTGACTGTGTGGATCACAATCAACTGTGGAAAATTCTGAAAGAGATGGGAATCCCAGACCACTTGACCTGCCTCTTGAGAAATCTGTATGCAGGTCAGGAAGCAACAGTTAGAACCAGACATGGAACAACAGACTGGTTCCAAATAGGAAAAGGAGTATGTCAAGGCTGTATATTGTCACCCTGCTTATTTAACTTCTATGCAGAGTACATCATGAGAAATGCTGGGCTAGAAGAAACACAATCTGGAATCAAGATTGCCGGGAGAAATATCAATAACCTCAGATATACAGATGACATCACCCTTATGGCAGAAAGTGAAGAGGAGCTAAAAAGCCTCTTGACGAAAGTGGAAGAGGAGAGCGAAAAAGTTGGCTTAAAGTTCAATATTCAGAAAACGAAGATCATGGCATCTGGTCCCATCACTTCATGGGAAATTGATGGGGAAACAGTGGAAACTGTCAGACTTTATATTTTGGGGCTCCAAAATCACTGCAGATGGTGACTGCAGCCATGAAATTTCTCCTTGGAAGAAAAGTTATGGCCAACCTAGATAGCATATTGAAAAGCAGAGACATTACTTTGCCGACTAAGGTCCGTCTAGTCAAGGCTATCGTTTTTCCTGTGGTCATGTATGGATGTGAGAGTTGTATTGTAAAGAAGGCTGAGCACCAAAGAATTGATGCTTTTGAACTCTGGTGTTGGAGAAGACTCTTGAGAGTCCCTTGGACTGCAAGGAGAGATCCAACCAGTCCATTCTGAAGGAGATCAACCCTGGTATTTCTTTGGAAGGAGTGATGCTAAAGCTGAAACTCCGGAACTTTGGCCACCTTATTCGAAGAGTTGACTCATTGGAAAAGACTCTGATGCTGGGAGGAATTGGGGGCAGGAGGAGAAGGGGGACAACAGAGGATGAGATGGCTGGGTGGCATCACGGACTCAATGGATGTGAGTCTGAGTGAACTCTGGGAGTTCGTGATGAACAGGGAGGCCTGGCATGCTGTGATTCATGGGGTTGCAAAGAGTTGGACACAACTGAGCAACTGAACTGAACTGAACTGAAACATCTTTGAATAAATAAAATATGAACATGATAGAAAATTTTACTAAAAAGTTGTGTTTAGGTCAAAAAGAAGATGTGGCTCTAAAGTAATGAGACCTTGGTTTTGTAGGATTTCAAGAACTCAGGCGGAGAAGGCAATGGCACCCCATTCCAGCACTCTTGCCTGGAAAATCCCATGGACGGAGGAGCCTGGTGGGCCACAGTCCATGGGGTCGCGAAGAGTCGGACACGACTGAGTGACTTCACTCTCACTTTTCACTTTCATGCATTGGAGAAGGAAATGGCAACCCATTCCAATGTTCTTGCCTGGAGAATCCCAGGGACAGGGGAGCCTGGTGGGCTGCCATCTATGAGGTCGCACAGAGTCGGACATGACTGAAGCGACTTAGCAGCAAGAACTCAGGAGGAAATGGCAAAGGCAAGCTTTCAGGAAGACTTTGAGCAGCGGCTGCATATTGAAATAAAGGTACACAGCCTGGAGAGCTGGAAACATTTAGGTGTAAGTGTTCTGCTAAAAGTATATTTTGACATTGTAATGTTGTAGCTGTTCTTTATGTGGCCCACCTCAAAATACCCTTAGTGCAATGTTCATTCAACACTTTCTGAGTACTGACTGTGCTAAGCACTGCCGCAAGCTCAAGGTCCTCGTGGAGTGTTTTACTGTGCTTGGGTGACACAGTCTCACCTCCCAACAGGCACTTTGGCTGAGCTCTGGAGAGCCTGGCACTTTGACTCAGGAAAACCCCAGGTTTAGTTCCTAGAGAATGAGTCTTGACTCTGGACCTCAATCTTCTCATCTATAAAATGAGAGCATTAGAAAGACAACTTCTTTTTTTCTTTTTTTATACCACAAGCTGAAAGAAATCAGTTGTGACCCAGAACATACTCACATTTACACACAGACACACAAAACATAAAGCGATTTCACGAGTGCCAAGACCACTTCCAGCTCTGAAATGTTTGTTTTTCTAGTGGAAAAAGGTCTGGCAAGGAACCAAAAGCCCTGATTGTTGGTGGCTGTCAGCCTTATGGGATCTTAGGCAGATTATTTCAGCTCTTCACACACTTCTCTATGAAATCAGGTTCTTCGATCTCTGAAGTCTCTCCATTTCTGAAATTCTGTTTTGTGATCATTTAATTCTTTTAAGCAGTCATTGAGTATCCTGTGCCAGGCACTTTCTAGGGCCAGGAGAATGACTCTTGGACCCACTGTCTTACTGAGTGAGTCAGGGTAGGTGGCACAAAGATGGAAGCAGGTGTGTATGCTTGCTCCAGAGTTGGTTTATAACCTGACGGAAGGTCCTTAATAAAAGGTCATGATCTCTGCCTGTCTCCTATCTGGGCCTCAGTAATTGTTATAGTTCAGTAAATGCACTGAATCACCAAACACATATTTTCACCACATTTCCACCACCCCGCACCCTAAGGAGTTTTCAGGGGGTACTCACCGTCTGTTCTCCATGCCCAGAGCTGGCAAGCCCTAGTGACAAGGAGAAATGCTTGCACGTGTGGCACAAGCTGCAAGTTGTAAAGGACAAATGGAGGATACATAATATAGCTGAGTGCTGAGTTAATCATCTTAAAGTCCAAATGTTATTTTTCAGCCCTCACTCACCCACCCTGTGAGCTGCTTTCTTTTTATCAGATTTTTAAAATCAATGTCGTGCAAAAAAAAAAAATTCCATTCATATTAATCCAAAAACGTTTCTTTATTTGACCCTCAGCCCCATCCATGTGACCACTTTCCATCAGAAGATAGCTGTTTGAATAGTCAGCTCAAAGCGCCCACTGCCCAGCAAGGCCAAATGCCAACACACAAAACAGCCCTTCAAACCAGTTAAGTTTATCTCTGTGCCAAACACAGCTTTGAAATACAAGTTTAGATAGAATGTGAACTGCTGATGAAGAATTGCTCCAAGGGACTCAGCCCTGTAAAGGGCCAGAGGAGTAAACATCATCTTCCATGTCAATGAACTGCAGTGGCTGCCTACGGATGAGACACATTCAAGACTTACCTTCAGTGGCGCACTCAAAAGTAGAATTTCCTTGCTTGGGTATGAAAGCGTATCTGTAAACTGCTTTACCAGCTCTGTGGTGCTAGACAGTTGGACAGTTGAAAGAGAGGGTGGTAAGTTCTGCCTATTACCAAGGATTATTCTATGTGGCTCTATAAAGTAGGGCACTTGGTCCTATCCTCCAATATGTGAGTCAGCATCTCATTCTTTTAGGCCTCTGTGCCTGTTCTCAGTCTCTGCCTGTTACTGTTTAGCCTTAGCAGCAGCAGAGAAGCAAAAGGTAGAAGAGCCAAGCACAAAACAGGCCCGTCCCAGTGCCAAGTGGGTAGTGTTCTCTGTCTAGGAATTGCTGTTTGGCTAAAGACCCATTACTCAGAGTAAACTCAGGGTGGTTTAGGGTAGAACTTTTCTGGGAAGCTACAAAGCTATCCTGGAAGCCATGGTAGACCACACAACCCAAAAAATGTTCCTTGAGACCTAATATATACCAACAAGTTCCAGGTCCTGGGGATGGGCCCCCTGCTGTCCTGGAGCACACACTTAGTGAGACAGGAACAGTAATAAATAATTATATCATGTATGGTGTGGCTTTCAGGGTAAGAAAGATAAAGCAGGACAAGGGGAAAGATGCTCTCCTAGACAGACTGCTTAGACAAGTTTCCCCTGACAAGGCAACATTTGAATGAAGACTGAGTCTCACACTTATCTGAGGCAAGAGTTTCAGGCACAAGAAACAGCAAGAAAAGTCCTGGCTAGAGATGTGCTTGGCATGTTTGAGGACCCAGAGGTCGTACATAGGTATTATTATCCTCATTTTACACATGAGTAACCTGGATCCTGCTTTGAACCCAGGCTGTCTGACTCCAGATCCTATGTTCTTTTCTACTGTAGAGCATCACCTCCTGTGTGCTGATTATGTGCATTGGATACTACAGACCCATTGCTAGCCCAGTAGTTATCAAGTGTTGTCAGAGAGCAGACTTCCAGATTTGGTGTGAGACTATGCAGCTCCCCCACCCCTATTCGTGCCCTGCAGTGACTGGCAAACTGTTTGTACATGGCAGCTGTCAATTCTTCAAAACCTGTGTCTTTCCTCAGTATATGTCGTATCTCCATTGAAAGTTCAGCCATCCCACAAACCTAGGTTATGGAACAAAATGCCACCTTCAGCCCAACTTACATCTGAAGACCTTAGATGATGAGATTAGGGCCGGGCCTGCTTGGCTCTCAGAGTTATTGCCATATGCTGTCACAGTTAACCAGTGCTTTCTTCTAAACTAGCACCCACCCACGTATGAAATGGCACAAATAGGTTAATACTTGTTTTCCTTTCTTTAAAGAGACATCTAGTACCTGGAATCATGGAATGCTGAGCATCAAAATGGACCTGAGGTTTTTTTTTTTAAGACCCACCATCCTCTGATGGTTCTCTTGCTGCCCCATTTTTCACCCAGTGGTCATTCTGTTCATGCTTGAACACTCCAGTTTCCAGGGAACACACTACCCCCTGAACAGCTCTTGTTTCTGAGTGGCTTTGAGCAGCTTCCTAACACTGCGCCAATGTCTCCTCTCACTTAGGCTCTACTCTGTGAAATTAATTCATACTCTTCCTGGGAGGCTATGCAGTACATCTAATCCCTGTTACAGGGAAGCCAAATATTTGTCCTATACTTTTATTAATGTAGCCTAAAATCACAGCCTTTTTTGGTACTCACATTATGCTATTGATTCACATTGAGGCTTTCATCAGCTAAAACTTGTGGGGCTTTTTTTTAGCTTACTACTGTTAAGCCATATCTCTGTGTCCCCACTAATACAGTCACTTTAATAGACAATTCCAAGACATTTATCTCTATTAAAGGTTTATCTTGTAATGGAAAATTACAAGACGTTTATCTCTATTAATGATGCACATCTGTTAACTAGATCTTTCTGGATCTTGATGTTTTTATCCATTTTCTTGCTATCCCTCTCACCTTCACTTCATCTGTGATAATTTGGGAAAGCGTCTGTCATCAGGACTTCAAAAGACAAATACCTGTAGAGGCCCAGGAGTAGATCAAGGGGGCTGGTTTTAAGCATATGCTCTGTGAGTGATGTGGGAGTCCCTTGGCAGAGGAGCAGCTACTACTTACTTCAGCTGACTGTTGCTCTACAGGAATGCAAATACACTATGACCTGATCACCAGCTTCTTTTAAAATCTGGAATTCTGGATTTTTTTTAAAGTCTACTGATTTCAAAACACAGACTACTTTTTACCAGCATGTGGGATAAAAGTTCCTATAGAACAGGTGTCCTGTGGGCCATCAGTTTGCAATCAATTAATTCCACACTAAAGTAACTGAACAGTTAGAGGCTGTGACATCACTAGAAACTACCCTCTGAGGCCTTCTGAGTTCATTCCCCAGCCCCCTCTGAATGTGGTCCTTCAACCACTTATTAAATCATCTACCTGGAATGATATCCAGCCCTCATTTGCCATCTTGCCCAAATACCCTGGGGACTGCTCCGTAGAGGAAGTGTTTCATTTCAGAAAGGAATACATACAGTGTAGGCAGAGTTCAGGCATTGCTGGGATCTCATCTTTCCCCTCCTCTTCCTGGCTGTGTGACTTTGGGCAAATTCCTTCACTTCTCTGTGCTTTAGTTTCCTCTAAGTAAAATGAGGATGATAATGTCCACTAAGGAGATCTAACAGTCCATTGAAGGAGATCAGCCCTGGGATTTCTTTGGAAGGAATGATGCTAAAGCTGAAACTCCAGTACTTTGGCCACCTCATGCAAAGAATTGACTCATTGGAAAAGACTCTGATGCTGGGAGGGATTAGGGGCAGGAGCAGAAGGGGACGACAGAGGATGAGAAGGCTGGATGGCATCATGGACTCAATGGATGTGAGTCTGAGTGAACTCCGGGAGTTGGTGATGGACAGGGAGGCCTGGCGTGCTGCGATGCATGCGGTCGCAAAGAGTTGGACACGGCTGAGCAACTGAACTGAACTGAATGTCTATTAAGGAGAGTTAACATAAGCATTTTACAAAATCATACCTATAGGATGCTTAGCTCAGGGTCTAGCATGTAGGAATTATTCAATAAATTTTACCTACACTTATTACTTTAATGGTTATATACTTAGTACTTTGTTATTAATATGAATCCTATTATTATATCTGACACACTCTATAGGTCGTGACTGGACTGGACAGTAAGAACAACGCAGTGAGCACAGTTGGAAGCTGGAAACATCTCCAGCCTTTGTCTTTCACTTGTGGCCCCGTCAGCCTGGAAACCGTGGCGTATTGCTACAGCTCCTCTTAGAGAAAATAGTGCCAGTGGTGAGAGCTGGCATCTCAGTTTTGCCTCCATATGACACACACCAGGTCATGCCGCTCCTCTCCTTGAAAACTCTCAACGTTTCTTCTTTATTGCAGAATGCAGTTCACACTCCTTTGCCCATGATTTAAGGTTCTCTCCCACCTCCTATCTGCCCACAGCTTCAGCTCTTCCATCAGGAGAGCTTCCCCAGGGGCCTTCACTGCAGGAACTCTCTACCTACAACTTGCCATGCCCTGGATGTGCCCCAGCACCTTTTGTGCTCATTCCACGAGCTCATCTCCCAGGTAAGAAGCCCTCACCTTGCCATTCACTGACTAAATCCCATTCATCCTTAAAACCCTGTGAAATTCAAGTCTACTGTGAGAAGTTCTTCTTTTAAATTCTTTACCATTTACTGTTTCTACCACTTACCTGGCCTTAGCATGTTCTGCTTTCTGTTGTTGCTTGACTGATAAGCTACAGAAGAGGGCCTGGATCTTGGCCTTTTCTTGTGACTCTCCCCTCAACACACACACGCGTGTGCGCACACGCCTCACATAGCACAAGGCTGAGAACACTGAGAATGCTCAATAAAGAAACATTTTTTTGGCCTGAATGAATGGCCTGAGGGACTGTTCCTTTCAACAATTATGGCCCAATAAATTATACTGGCATTGCCTCCTAGAGAGAAAGGCCACACTAAGGCTCCACAGATGGGGAAACTGCTCTGTCTGCCAAAACCCAGATCCAGCGCAGCCTTGGCCCTGTTTGGCTGTCTACCTGAATCTGGGTTTAACAACCTGGACTACAGTTTTACAGCCTAAGTCACCAGGCTCAGCACAGCAGCGTGAGTTCTTTGTCCACATGCTGGTGCCAGGTGTTAAGGGAACTGGCTCACTCTGCTTAAGGGGACCTGCGGGTGGGGGGAGGGGCTGCCTGTGCTGCAGGCTGTCAAGCCAGGGGGCTTTTGCAAAAGGAGCCTTCATCTGGATCCTAAACAGGAAAAAAGAAATGAGGAAAGTTTATAACATGAGGATTCCGGGCTGGATGCTGGGGAGAGGGGGGTGGGGGAAGTAGAACGACCTGAAGGTCATGACTGAATGGGACAAAGCTGAGAAAAATGGCCTAGACTCAATCAGATTTTATTTCCGCTGTTGCAAGAGTTGCACAGTCCTAGGAAGGTGAAAAAAGATGGGAATCCATCAAATTCAATCTTTAGAGTTGAAGTTACTTTTTTTTTTTCCAAACCGTGCAGTATATAGGATGTTTTAGTGTATAGGATGTTAGTTCCCCGACAGGGATCAAACCCGTGCCCCCTGCAGTGGGAAGCGTGAAGTCCTAACCACTGGCTGTGCTGTGCTGTGCTTAGTCATTCAATCATGTCTGACTCTTTGCAACCCCATGGAGTGTAGCCCACCAGGCCCCTCTAGGGGAGGAGAATCCATGGAAATTCTCCAGGCAAGAATACTGGGGATCTTCCCAACCCAGGAATTGAACCCAGGTCTCCCGCATTGCAGGCGGATTCTTTACCAGCTGAGCCACCAGGAAAGCCCAAGAACACAGGAGTGGGTAGCCCATCCCTTCTCCCAGGATCTTCGCAACCCAGGAATCGAACAAGGGTCTCCTACATTACAGGCGGATTCTTTACCATCTGACCCACCAGGGAAGGCCCCTAACCACTAGACTACCAGGGAATTCCAAAGGTTACATATTTTAAGACAGGGTCCCCAACCTCTGGACCGTGGACCAGTACCCCTGGTCAGATCAGCAACAGCATCAGATGAGGATAAAGTGCACTTTAAGCATAATGCACTTGAAGCAGCCTGAAACCGTCCCCCCTCCCCCTGGAAAGACTGCCTTCCACAAAGTCGGTCCCTGGTGCAAAAAGGTTGCAGACCACTCTTTAGAGACAAAGAACTGCAGCATCCACGCAAGTGATAGAAGGGTTGGAGACTTTTTGTGAGTAGGGGCTGGAAGGGTCTCTGGCTACGTGAGCTGTCCCTTTTGGGGTTTTGAAGTTATCGGTATAGTAGCTATAAATGGGGTTCCAGCCATGGTGTGATGGTTAAAGCTTAACAACCAATTCTCAAAAAAAAAAAAAGCCCTGGCTTGTAGCATTTGCAGATTTCTGTGGTGTAAATATACCCACCATGGTCAATTTCAAACTGCTTGGTGGAGGCTCAGAATGTGGGGTTGGGAAGTGCTTGCGCAGCTGGCTCTTGTGAGCCTGGGCAAGTGGTTACAAAGGTGAAAAGTCTGAGTTACCACAAGCTCACCTTCTCAGCTGAGGCTGAACAAGTTGGTGTGATGCCTCCTTGTTTCAGCTTTCAACTCTAAATAAGTGTCCTTTCTGGCTGTATTAAGTGCTAACTTTTTACATTTTTACCCCTTTGGTTGCTGTTTTCTCTTTTTAAAATGGTCGGTTCCTCAAGTATAGTCCTGAAGTGCTGGCCACTCTTCCTGAGAGCAAGAAGGCTCTGATGTGCCTCACAGAGAAAACATGAAGATAAACTTCATGCAAGAATGGATTATAGTGCCATTGGTTGTAAGTTCAACGTTAGTGAATCAACAGTATCTATTAAATAAAGTACTTTAAACAGAAATACACATAACGCTAGGTATGTATGGATCAGGTGACAAACCATTATGACCAGAGGCTCTCGGGAACCTAATTCTGTATTTCCCTGAAGAGTAGTTCACTAATTCAGTGTTTGTGCCAACTTTATAGGGCACAGCTACCTCGAATGAGAGTTGGTCGTGCTTTCAGAAAGAGTGAGGGTCTGCAGTGGCCCAAGGCAGAGCATCAGAGCCCCAGGAGGATGAGCGGGGAGCCCTGCAGGGAAGCTCAGGGTAGAGAGTCAGAATCTCAGCAGAGAATAGAAGAGGTAGCCCAGGGGGAAAAGATTAATTGTGTACCAAGGTATGAGTCAAATAAAGAAACATATTAAATGCAATGGAAGCTAGAATTGCCTCTATCTACTGACTGCAAGGCCCCAGGAGCAGCAGCATCCCAGTGGCACAGAGCTCACCTAAGGCCCAGACCTTGGCTTCTAAACAGTACTTTTTCCATGGCTTCTTGGAGGAAAAAAATGATTCTAGGGCTAGGAGTGAACACATGATTCTGTGTTTGATATGCGTGCTATAAAGGACATCATTAGGACTATGGACAAAATTCTTTTGAAGTCTGAGGAGTTAATAGTGAATATATTAGTGTTCATTTCCTGATGTTAATGGCTCTGTTGTGGTTACACAGGAGAATGTCCTTGTTTGTAGAAAAACATACACTAAATATTCAGAAGTGATCAGATTGGCCACTTTTTCTCAAATGGTTTGAAAAAAGTTCTTTAAATTGTGCTTTCAAACTTTCTATAAGTTTGTGTTTGTATTAAAGATGTGTAATCAGGTAATTGATTAGATTTATAATTTTTAAGTAGAAATCTTACCAAGTTTATATATAGTAGTGAAACATTTCAGAAGAATTAAGTTCACCATATGTATTTTTTAATTTATTAGATTTATAAAAATTACTTAGGTACTTTGAAGGGTTTATCATCACCATATGTATTTTTTTAATTTATTAGATTTATAAAAATTACTTAGGTACTTTGAAGGGTTTATCAGTTAAATAATTGAAGTACTTTTAAAAGGAAATAGAGTATATTACATTTATAAATGCTGTTTTAAATAGTTCAGAGTATTTAACAGAATCTATAAATGGGACCAAATTATTTTTAAAGTAATCACTAAAATGTGCTAGACTTATAAAGAGAATAAAGCCTTCAACTGAATTTAAAAGTCTAATTAATATTAACCTTTTAAAGCCGGAGTAAATATAAATAATTTTTCATGGGTAATATAGATTCCACAGTCAACTAGCACTGCTTTAGCACTAATTTTGTACCTGGAGCAGCCAGGATAAAGAAGAAATATAAAACATAATCTCTGACCTGCTAAGGAGATTATAACTAATCAGTGCCATGAGATCAGCACACAGGAGACAATAACAAATAAAATAATATGGCAAGTATCAGAAACTGAGATTATGTGGCATATGCTTGTGTACACCTGTATAACCCTAGAAAGCAGAACTCTTATCAAGAGGAAAATAAATGGAAGCAGTTACAGTACTCAGCTTTAACACTCAGGATGGGATTAGTCTACACTACAAGAACAAACCAACCTTGAAGTCTCAGAGGCCTAACATGAAATTTGTATCTTGCTCAAGCAAGGTTAAATGCAGGCCAAAGTAGCTATTTGCCCTGCAGTGAATTTAGGGCAAATAGCAGTGAATCCAGACACCTTTCACCTTATTGCTCCACCATTTCCAACCATTGCTTCCAGGGTTGCTGCAACAGGAAAACAAGAGAGTGGTTGTTACAAGAATTAAACTATGATGTATTATCAAAATTAAAGGGCTTAAAAAATTGTTGGTGTTCTTTGTTGTTGCTATTCTTATCATTATCAAGCCATCCACCAGTTGAACTTTATAACTTAGAAACTAGTGAGTTTCCTCTACTAGGAGGTATCTAAACAGAGAGAGGGCAGAAGTTGATCCAGGATTCCATGAGAAATATTCAAAGACTGGGTCAGGCTAGACCTATAGGGACCTTTCATGGAGATTCTGTTCTGTTCTAAGTGCACTAGAAGATGAAGGAAATTGGTGTGAAACAGAGGAGATGAGCCTTGAAAGATGGGGTCAGTTGGTCATGACCACCGTAGCACTTGACTTCAGAGTGACTATTCATCAGGTGGCCCCAAAGGAAAACATGAAGTCAGAAGGACTGGCTAAGTTTTCTTCTGCCTCTTTTAAATGTAACATTCGCTTTTTCTTTAGGAGTCTACATACTGTCATTTCAACAGATGATCCTGGGGTTACTGGATATTCACATCTAAAAGAGTGAAATTTAACCCCTTCCTCTCATGTACCACATGTAAAAATTAACTCAAATCAATCACTGACCTAAATGTAAAGTTTAAAACTATAAAACTCATTATAATAAAACATAAGTGTTAATCTTTAAGACTTTGGGTTAGGCACAAGCAACAAAAGGAAAATTGACAAATTAGAATTCTTCCAAATCAAAAACTTTTGTGCTTCAAAGAGAAAGTAAGAAGACAATGCAGCAAATGAAAAAAAGTTTCCAAGTTGTAGATCTGATAATGGTCTAGTCTCCAGAATATATAAATAACTCTTACAGCTAAATAACAAAAAGAAAAACAACTCAGCTTAAAAGTGGACAGAGAATAATTCTCCAGAAAAGATATACAAATCATGAATAAATACATGAAAAGATACTCAACATCATTAGTCACTCAGTTCAGTTCAGTTCAGTTGCTCAGTCTTGTCCAACTCTTTGCGACCCCATGAATCACAGCATGCCAGGCCTCCCTGTCCATCACCAACTCCCGGAGTTCACTCAGACTCATGTCCATCGAGTTAATGATGCTATCCAGCCATCTCATCCTCGGTCGTCCCCTTCTCCTCTTGCCCCCAATCCCTCCCAGTATCAGAGTCTTTTCCAATGAGTCAACTCTTCTCATGAGGTGGGCAAAGTACTGGAGTTTCAGCTTTAGCATCATTACTTCCAAAGAAATCCCAGGGTTGATCTCCTTCAGAATGGACTGGTTGGATCTCCTTGCAGTCCAAGGGACTCTCCAGAGTCTTCTCCAACACCACAGTTCCAAAGCATCAATTCT
The DNA here is from genome assembly GCA_917880005.1 of Nanger dama. Classification (NCBI taxonomy): domain Eukaryota; kingdom Metazoa; phylum Chordata; class Mammalia; order Artiodactyla; family Bovidae; genus Nanger; species Nanger dama. The sequence goes on along the minus strand of CAKJTW010000028.1, from coordinate 15,117,750 downwards.
TAGGCGCTCAGCCTTCTTCACAGTCCAACTCTCACATCCATACATGACCACAGGAAAAAACATAGCCTTGACGAGACGAACCTTAGTTGGCAAAGTAATATCTCTGCTTTTGAATATGCTGTCTAGGTTGGTCATAACTTTCCTTCCAAGGAGCAAGCGTCTTTTAAATTCATGGCTGCAGGCACCATCTGCAGTGATTTTGGAGCCCCCAAAATAAAGTCTGACACTATTTCCACTGTTTCCTCATCTATTTCCCATGAAGTGATGGGACCAGATGCCATGATCTTAGTTTTCTGAATGTTGAGCTTTAAGCCAACTTTTTCACTCTACACTTTCATCAAGAGGCTTTTGTGTTCCTCTTCACTTTCTGCCATAAGGGTGGTGTCATCTGCATATCTGAGGTTATTGATATTTCTCCCAGCAATCTTGATTCCAGCTTGTGTTTTTCCAGTCCAGCGTTTTTCATGATGTACTTTGCATATATGTTAAATAAGCAGGGTGACAATATACAGTCTTGACATACTCCTTAGGAAATGCAAATCAAAATCACAATGAGATACCACTTCACTTACCACTCGCTAAGATGGACAGCGATAAGTGTTGACAAGAATATGGAGAAACTGAAATCTTCACATGTTGATAGTGGTATGTTAAATTGTGCTGCCATTTTGGAAAACAGTTTGGCAGTTCCTCAGAAAGTTAAACATAATGTTACCATATATGATCCAGAAGTTACACTCTTAGGTATATATTCAAGAGAGATGAAAACATATGTCCACACAAAAAGTTGTACACAAATATCCATAGCAACTTTATTGACAATAGTCAAAAAGTGGGAAGAACCTAAATATCCATCAACTTGATATGATAAAATATGATACACCCATACAATTGAATATTATTCAGCCATATAAAGAAGTATTGATAAAAGCTATAACACAGATGAACCTTAAAAATTATGCTAAGTGAGAGAGGCCATTCACAAAACATCACCGATTATATGATTTTATTTATATGCAATGTCCAGAATAGGCAACTCTACAGAAACAGAAAGTAAAGCAGTGGTTGCCTAAGGGTGGAGGTGTTGGGGGAAATGGGGAGTACTGCTAATAGTCATGGTTTTTTTCTTGAGGTGATGCTGTTCTAAAATTGGTTGTGGTTATGTTTGCACAATTCTAAATATACTAAACAATTAAATTACACACTTTAAAAGGTTGAGTTGTAAAGTCTGCAAATTATATCTCAATAAGGTTGTTCTATTTTAACAGCTTTAAAACGCATACCTAGAATGGAATTATATGCAGAATATACAAAGAGCTCTTAAAACTCAACGATAAGAAAACAAACAACTGAGTTTAAAAATGATCGAAGGATCTGAACAGATCCTCACCAAATAAGTTACGCAAATGGAAAATAAGCATGTGAAAAGATGCTTAATATCATATGTCACTAGAGAGTGCAAATTAAACAACTCCACACCTTTAAAAATGACCAAAATCCAAAGAACAGACAGTGTTAAATGCTATGCTAGCTAGGATGTAGGGAAACAAGAACTGTGATTCATTGTTGGTGGGAGTGAAAAATGGTATAGCCACTTGGGAATACAGTTTGACATTTTCTTACAAAGCTAAACATAGTCTTACCATACTATCTAGCAGTCACACGCCAAGGCATTTAACCTCATGAGTAAAAAACTAATGTCTGCACAGAAATCTGCACATGAATGTTTATAGCAACTTTATTCGTGATTGCTGAAAGCTGAAAGCAACCAAGGTATCCTTCCAAAGGTGAGCAGATAAATTACGGCAATCTGTAAAATAGAGTAGTATGCAATGATAAAAAGAAATGACTGGTCAAGCCTCAAAAAAAACACATGGAACAACCTGAGATATGTAGTGCACAGTAAGGGAAGCCAGTTGGAGAAGGCACCATAGTATGGGATTCCCACCATTTGATATTACGAAAAGGCAAAACTATAGAGACAGTAGGGACTTCCCTGGTGTCTCAGATGGTAGACTCTGTCCATAGTGTGCGAGACCCAGGTTCAGTCCCTAGGTCGGGAAGATTCCCTGGAGAAGGAAAAGGCAAACCCCTCCAGTATCCTTGCCTGGAAAAGCCCATGGACGGAGGAGCCTGGCAGGCTACAGTTCTGGGGTCACAAAGAGTCGAACATGACTGAGCGACTTCACTGCCACACATAGAGACAGTAAAAAGATCAGTGGTGGCCGGGAGTTTGGGGGTGGAAGGGAAAGAAGAAATGAGTGGGGCACAGGAGATTCTTAAGGCAGTAAAATTATTCTCTATGATAGCATAATTGTAGATGCATGATATTATGCATTTGTCAAAACCCATAGAAAATATACAGCATAAAGCGTGAACCTGAATGTAATTTATGCACTTCAGTTTATAATAATGTATCAATACTGACTTACCAGTTTTAGCAAGTATACCACATTAATGCAAGAGGCTAATTATAAGGGAAACTGTGTGCTGGAAGAGCATATATGGGAACTTTCCCTACTATCTGCTGAATTTAGTATAAATCTAAAAAACTGTGTATTGATTAAAGAAAACATAGAAATGAATATGAGCTTCCCTGGTAGCTCAGCTGGTAAAGAATCCACTTGCAGTGCCAGAGACACCAGATCAATTCCTGGGTCAGGAAGAAGTGGAGAAGGGATAGGCTACCCACTACAGTATTATTGGGCTTTCCTGGTGGCTCAGATGGTAGAGAAGTATCTGCCTATATCTGGGTTCAGTCCCTAGGTTAGGAAGATCCCTTGGAGGAGGGCATGGCAACCCACTCCAGTATTCTTGCCTGGAGAATTCCCATGGACAGAGGAGCCTGGTGGGCTACAGTCCACAGGATTTTAAAGAGTCAGGCACAACTGAGTGGCTAAGAACACACTCAGACAAGGAATGAATATGGAAAACAGAAAGCATATTAAAAATACACAAGACTAGTACACATCAGACCAAAAAATATGAACAAATGGTACTCTTTAAAAACATTAAAAAGAATTTAAAGTTTTATTCAGAGTCTGTGTGCATCTCAAAGAGATCCCTGCACTTTCACATTTATTATGACATTGCTCACAGTAGCCAAGATATGAACCCGATCTAAATGTCCATCAATGGATGGATAGATTATGAAATGTGGTATATACATCTAAAGGAATATTATTCACCCTTTAAAAAAGGAAGGGAGCCATTTATGACAACATTATGGTAAGTGAAATAAGCCCAACAGAGGAAGACAAATACCATATAGTATCACTTATATGTGAAATCTAAGAAGGCCAGACTCGTAGAAGTACAAGTGTTAGTCACTCAGTCGTGTCCAACTCTTTGTGACTCCTGCACTGTAGCCCGCCAGGCTCCTCTGTCCATGGACTTCTGCAGGCAAGAATACTGGAGTGGGTAGCCATTCCCTTCTCCAGGGGATCTTCCTGACCTCGGGATTGGACCTGGGTCTCCTGCATTGCAGGCGGGTTCTGTACCATCTAAGCCAGCACAGAGTCAAATGGTATTTGCTAGGGGCTGGAAAGGGGGTAAATAAGTAAGCGATGGTCAAAGGGTACAAAGTTTCAGTTATGAAGATAAGTTCTGGAAATCCACACAACATAGTGCCTGCTGCTAACAATATTTTACTCAAAAATTGTTGAGAGGGTAGATCTTATATTAAGTGTTCTGACCACAAAAATAATAATCATACAAAAATAAGGAGGGGGTGAGAGGAAAATTTGGGAAGTGATGGATATGCCTATGGCTTAGATTGCTGTGATGGTTTTAGGGGTGTATATTTATCCCCAAACTCAACGAGTTGTATACATCAGTAGGCACAGCTTCTTTTACATGTCAATCATATCTAAGTAAAGTGTTTTTATAAATAGAGTCTGTGTGCTTGCCAGCTGTGATGTGTCTTCTCTTGCAAAGGACAGATGATGTCACGGCACTCCTTGCTGCTACTCAGATGTTTGGAACAAGAGCCAATACTGCAATAGGCATCAGAAGCTCTCCTGACAGCCTCAGGGAGCCAGGGGAGACCTCCGCTCCAAAAAATTTAACTAGGAGAAAAAAATGCATTCTCTATGTTCATTCCAAACTTACTAGTCACTAAGAGTTATTCTGTGCCACCATGATCCGTGTTCTTTTTCGGTATGTGTCCATTTAGAATACAAGCACTGGGAAAAGCGGTCATCACAGGCTCCCATAGAACCAGCTCTCTTTCCTTGCTCTGCCAAAGCTGTGGGAGGAATGCTGTCCTTGGCAAGCAGGAATAAGCCAGAACATGCTTGGCCACTTAGGTCCTTGTCAAGAAAAGAGCAAGAATTACTACACGTCACCAGTGAACTAGGGACCTTGGGACAGTAGTTCCCCGCCCTACTCTGCTTGGACTCACTCAGGGATCCTGTCAAGATCACAGGTACCTGTTCTAGCCTGTTCATTCAGTCAACAAACATTTAGTAAGCATCTGTTCTGTTTACTTCGAATAAAGACTGACCCTCCCCCAAAAGACAAAAATGTCAGTGCTTTTGTGGAGGAACAAAAAGAATGAACACAATAATTAGTAAATGGTGCCTGAATCAGACATGACTGAGCGACTGGACTGACTGATGGATGTGATAAGGAAGTCAGTGCTATGGAGGGAAGATGTTAGGCAAGGAAGATGCAGAGTGTTAGGAAAGATGAGAGGAGCTGGTTGCAGTTTTAAATCTCAGGGGCTGGGTTACACACTAGGAAGACTAGCCCTGAAGATGGGCAAGTCAGCCACCCAGCCTCAGGCAAAGGAAGCAGTCTCCAGGGCTGAGGGAATAGGCTCTGCAAGGACTGACCTTGGCTGGAATCGAGGTGTCTGTCCTCTGCCACTTAGAAGTGGGCCCACCTGGTTTTCCTTTCTCTCTCTTGGAGTTTGAGAGGTGTGACCATTAGGAGCTCATCTGACTTGGAACTCTGGTGGCAGGTTGGAACAGGAATGAGAGAGATTGGAGGGGCTGACACCGGAGGAAACGCCACTTCTGACTTGTCAAAGTGAGTGACAGCAGACACGAAAAAGCCCGAGGCTGCTGCCCGGTTCCATGTGCTATGGATGCAGACTCAGAACAGAGCATGGGATGTAGTGTGTGGTGTGAGAGCAGAGACAGCAGCAGTTTAAGGCAAACTCAACAGAAAGTGTGGCTGCTGCCTAATGCATTTACTCATTAACTGTGGAACCTGCTCTGATTTCACACAGGTTGAGTGCGTTTGTGCTAAATTGCTTCAGTCATGTCTGACTCTTTTTTGACCCCATGGACTGTAGCTCTCCAGGCTCCTCTGTCCATGGGATTCTCCAGGCAAGAATATTGGAGTGGGTTGCCATGCCCTCCTCCAGAGGATCTTCCCAACCCAGGGATCGGACCCAGGTCTCTTTGTGTCTCCTGCACTGGCAGGCGGGTTCTTTACCACTAGTGCCACCTGGGAAGCCCTTCACACAGGTTAGTGAAAGTTGCTCAGTCATGTCAGACTTTGCCACGCTATGGACTGGCCATTGACTTCTCCAGGCCAGAAAACTGGAGTGGGTAGCCTATCCCTTCTCCAGGGGATCTTCCCGACCCAGGACTTGAACCGGGATCTCCTGCAATGCAGGTGGATTCTCCACCAACCGAGCTAGGGTTTGTGTAAAACAAGTGACATCAATGTGTACATATTTTCAACTATTGTTTAAAAAGAAACCTATTGCTTTAGGGAATTTCATCTACAAAGTTCATGGACATGAATATAGGAGCTATTATAAAACTCAAAGGCATGCTTGAAATAGAAAAGGTGCTAAATATGACTTCACTCCACATAGCAGGGTGCTAGTCAGGATAAGGTATGTTGCCAACAACCCAAATCTCAGTAGTTTATAACAACAAGGTTATTTCCACTCCATCTACATATCTATCATGAGCTGGCTGGGGCTACTGCCCCACGTGTCCTCATTCTAGGGCCCAGGCTGGGGAAACAGCTGTTGTCAGAAACATTACCAGTCACATGGCAAAGGGAAAGAGATGTTAGAAGGGTCTCATACTCATAATTCAGTGCTTGAGCCCAGCCATTGTACTTCTGCTACCACTAAGAACATCTAAGAGGGAGAACATGACGAGGGCAAACTTTGTATCAGGTTATGTAAAAAGACCAAGAAAAAAAAAAAAAGCCTGCATTCTCCCCAGGTCCAGCCCAAGACCTCTGAATGTCTCAGGAACTGGGATTCAAAAGGAAAATACCATGTTCTAAATGTGCCAAAGTTTGAGAAAGCAGAATTTCCAGAGGGCTGGATCCAGCAGGCAGGTAGCAATGTAGTTTGGGCAAGAAAGATGGGCTTAGAGACATAGGTTCAAAAGTCATCTGCATTGAGCTGAGAACCAAGCCAGGAAGAATGAGGGAAAAATGTCAAGGACAAATGCCAATGGCCTCAGACACTGAAAAGAGAGATCAAGATGTCAGAGGAGCAGGAAGGCACGTCCAGGACAAGGGTATGGAGAGGGAGGGCAGCCATGTGGGTTTGGTCCCAGGGGTTAAAGGGTATGTCCAGGGAGAGGGAATACATGAGCATGCCGGGGGGGCGGGGGGTGGTCTCAGCTTAGACATGGCACCCTGAGAAGCCCTCCCTGGCTCCCCTCAGTTGCACCTTCAGCCCTCTTGAAATCTGCCTCTGCCCCCCACCATCCCTCTCCTTGGACCAGGGCTCCTTGGCACCTGAAACAGTGTTTTGTTCACTGTGACACTTCCCCCCCCGCCCCAGTGCCTAGTCCAGTGCCTGACACTTAGAAGGCACAAGATAAATGCTCAACAAATGAAGAGGTAGATGAGGAGACAGAGAAGGTATATCCAGGAACTAGTGATGACTGAAGCTAAGGTTTCAAATGGAGGAAAAAAAATAGAAAACAGGAAAACAAAGATCGATGCAATTCGGCTTAATTCAGCAAATAAATGTACCCAGCCCTCTGTGGGGAGGAGACAGGGGTTGCGATACAGGATATGAGAGAACACGGGTCCTGTTTTCAGGGTGCACACAGCCCAGTGGGGTGAGACTGCAGGCCACACAGAACTCCAGTATCGGGAAGCACTAGAAGCAGCTCACAGAGTGCTATGGGTGTTTAAGGTAGGTAGAGATGGAAAACCAACCTGGAAAAGACGGCATCTGAGACGTGCCGCGGAAACAAGGAGTGGATTTCGCAGGAAGATGAAACAGAACGACGAAAGGCACCAGCCCAGGTAAACGTGGCCTCCTGAAACATGGGTCACTGGCGTCTTGAGTTGGGAGAAGGAATCGCTAGTGTGTTAATGAGGAATGTGCGAATTCTTCTTCATAGAAATTACTCTGTGTGAACACCGAAATGTGAGCACAGAGGTACGACTCAGATCGCAGGCAGCATCTCTGCTCTTTCGTGTGGTCACTGAGCTGCTGTCACCCGGGAGCAAAAGCGCTCAAAAGGACAGATGCAGACAGAAGGTGTCAAGAGACAGCTTCCCCTTCTCACCCACTTAAGACCTACATGAGGGAAGCAGAAAACCACTTTTATCACTGGCCCCCTAAAAAAAAAAAAAAAATTTCTGGCGCGTAGTCTTTCAAAGTCTGGAAGGAATTTTTATTTATTTATTTATTTTAATTTTGTCTCATGGCTTATGGGATCTTAGTTCCCTAACCAGGGATTGAACCTGGGCCCTCAGCAGTGAGAGCATGGATTCCTAACCACTGGACTTCTGGGGTATTCCCTGGATGGAATTTTTAGATTTTATATTTCACAATCAGTGACTGTTCTATTTGCCATAGTCACTTGTCGGGTTGGGACCCTGGCAGAGTAACCAGACACTTTGATTGGCCGGAGGCCCTGTCCCTCTCACAAAGACCTCAGAGATTTTCCAAACAAAGTATGCAAGAGGCGAAGACTAATGACGCTGGGGCCATTGCATGCCAGAGCTGAGCTATGGTGCCCAGGGCTAGGGAGTGGGGGCAGAACGCAGGGCAGGACCCCAGCTGGAGGACACAGTTACAGGCAGGCTTCCTCCCTTCCCTGGCAGAGCACAGGAGAACAGGTGCTAAGCTCCTGGTGGCCCAGCAGTTCTGTTCCTTTGCATCCCAGAAGGAGGAGGGCCTTCCAGTGTTCAGCATTACTTATCCCTGTGAATGAACGCAAACCTCCTGAGTTTCTCTTTGTAAAACAGCCTTCTATAACTGTCAGAAGTGGAGAGATCAAAAAGTGTCTGTACGCTCTCCAAAAACAGATCAAAATCTCTCCTTGATCTAAATAAAGTGACTTAACAAGTTTTCACTTAATATAGAGATAGGATTTGCATCCAGTTCAACAATCCACATGCCAAAAAGGCACTTTATGGAAACTAAAGCAGAGTTAGGAACCTCTCAGCAAACTTGTGCATAATGGAAATTATAAATCACCAATGATATAATTATGAAGGATATTTTACAAGAAAAAATTCTCTTAGCATGTTTAGAGATACTTTATGTTCCATAACATAAAACACAAATCCAGGACTAATTGGAAACAATGGCATGGTACATAATAATGAATGTTCCCCCAGTGAATCCAAGTATTCATCTGAGTCCTTACCTTGATCTTTCTGGGTAATCAGATTTAGAAATCTTAAAAATCTCATGTGCTCAGAGGCAGGTCATGGCAACTTCACCCAGGGGTGAGCAACAGAGGAGTGCAGTGAAATAAGAACAATCAAGGGCCAAGCCCCCATGAGCAGCAGAATGCATATCTGGCACCAAAGCCTGGTGGCTCTACTGTACCATCCTGAGTTGACCTCAATAAATTCAAATTAGATGAAACAAAAAAAAATGTCATTTTTCATAGGTTATAGCATTTCAACCATGGGGAAGGAGGACAGGAAAAAATCAGAAATTCTCATATGTCATGTAAATGGCCAGTGTGTTGGATGTGGAAAATTGCTGCACGAAAAGTAATATTTCCCAAAATATGGTACCCAAGATCACTTTAGGGGGTACAGAAAGGAATCTGTTTTTAGGGGGTTCGTTTTATTTTTTTGAAATAGTTCTTTAAGAATTTTTCTTTTTTTCTAAATTTGGAACAGTTCAAATGAACAAAGACAAGTGATACTGGCTTTTCAGCTTATGATATTGACATAAAGTTTTCCTTTTGGCTGCTGTTGCTGCTGCTAAGTCACTTCAGTCATGTCTGACTCTGTGCGAACCCATAGACAGCAGCCCACTAGGCTCTGCCGTCCCTGGGATTCTCCAAGCTAGAGCGCCGGAGTGGGTTGCCATTTCCTTCTCCAGTGCATGAAAGTGAAAAGTGAAAGTGAAGTTGCTCAGTCATGTCCAACTCTTAGCAACCCCATGGACTGCAGCCTACCAGGCGCCTACATTTCAGTAAAGCAGCAAATTCATTTAAATAAAACTTCTAGTAAATAATAGCATGGTCACCCCTTAGCTAATGGTAAAAACAGAAACACTGATGCCCCATTGTGAGGTCTGGGAAACAAGAACAAAAACAGAAATCCTGGGCCTTCTGGATTATGTCCTTTTGTCCCTGAGTGGGAAGAGTTTCTCTCATTCATTCATTTGGCTTTTAGCAAGTGTTTTTAGGTGCTTGTCCTGTCTGGACACTGTTCACTGGCATCTGATGGTGAACAACAAATGGTCTGCCCTTGAGGAGCTCTGCATTAGAGGGGATACAAACAATTAGAGAGACAGTGGGGGGGGCTTCCCTGGTGGTCCAATGGCTAAGACTCCATGCTCCCAACATAAGAGGCTCTGGTTCAGTGCCTGGTCAGGGAACTAGATCCCACATGCCACAACTAAAAGATCCCATATGCCTAAATGAATACCCTGTGCAGCCAAATAAATATAAATATTTTTAAAAATAAAGAGACAGGGACCATATGCCATGGTAAGTGAGAAAAAAGGATCAAGGCTAAATAATAGAAGAATTAGATGCTTTAAAACAATGAATAGTAAATTATACAAATATTTAACAGCAAGAAAAAAGAATGATAATATATTCATAGCAAAACTAATGGTGTATAATACTATATTAATGAACAAAGATAATGTTTCAATGTAGAGCTTTTAGCATGTAACACTCTTTGCATATATTATTTCATTTATTCCTTACCACAACACTGCTAGTTCCTTGTTATTAAATTTATCTTACAGGTGAGTAAATAGTCATCCTCAAACTCACACAGCAGTGCTGGGATTCAAACTCAGATCTTCTTGCTGCCAGAACCTGAGCACATTCACTAAGTCATGTGGCCTCACTAGAGCAGCTGTGGGAGGAGCAAGGGAGAAAGCAGGGAAGTGGAAGAAAAGTGTGGAGCAAAGAGGAGGAATAAGGGAGGAGAAGCAAAGAGGAAAAACAAGTCAAGGAATGGATGAGAAGAGTAGGAAAGCAGACAAAGAAAGAGGAAAAGGAAGGGGCAGAAAACCTGTATCTCTGTGATGGGGGAATTAAGGGAAACTCGAATCAACTCAGGCAGGGGGTGGACTGGGTATGGTGACAATGCCAAATCCTTTGTTCAAAATCCTTTAAATTGAAAACACGGAATGTTCACAGTTTGAAAATATACAGAGAAAGACAATAGATTTGTGGTTGCCCATGGCTGGAGGCTTTGGAGTAAATGAGGGCTAATGTGTACAGGATTTATTTTTCAGTGATAAAAAATATTCTAAAATTAATTATGGTAATTTTTCTAGAACTCTGTGAATATACTAAAAACCATTGAATTGTATTCTTTGGGTTAACTGTGATATGTAAATTATGTCTCAATAAAGTTGTTAAAAAAGAATCAGAGAACTTGAAGATAGGTCAGTTGAAATTATCCAACCTAAGGAAGAGAAAGAAAAATGATAGAGAAAAAGAACAGAATTTCAGAGACCTGTAGGAAACCTTCAATTATATCAACATATGCATAAGGATATTCCAAGGAGAAGAGAGAGAGAAATGGGCAGAAAGAATATTTGAAGAAATAGTGGCTCAAAAGTTCCAAAACTTGAGAAAAAAATCAATAATCTACATAACCAAGAGCTCTACAAAATCAAAATAGGATAAATTCAAGGAGGTTCAAATCTAGACTCATAATAAACAGTTGAAAATAAAAAATAAAGAGCGAACCTGGAAAGAGCATGATAGAAAAAACACAGTAACATACAAGAGGCCCTCAATAAAAATAACAGTTAAGGTCTCTTCAGAAACCATGGAGGCCAAAGGGTAGTGGGAACACAGTCAATGTTCTAAAAGAAAAAACTGTCAGTCAAGAATTGTATATCCAGCAAAATTATCCTACAAACATTAGAGAGAACTCAAAAGATATGTGTATACCAATGTTCAAGCAGTATTAATCAAAAGAGCCAAAAGGTGGAAACAAACCAGATATCTTTCAACAGATGTGAAAGTCGCTCAGTCGTGTCTGACTCTTTGCAACCCCATGAACTTCTCTAGGCCAGAATTCTGGAGTGGATAGCCTATCCCCTCTCCAGGGGATCTTCCCCAACTTGGGGATTGAATCCAGGTCTCCTGCATTGCAGGTGGATTCTTTACTATCTGAACCACAAGGGAAGCCCCTATCAACAGATAAATGGACAACAAAATGTAGTATACAGACAGATGAGTGAAATTCTGACACACACTATGGAAGACCCTTGAAGGCACTGTGCTGAGATAAACTGGACACAGAGGAGCACTGCATGGTCTTACTTATATGAAGCACATAACAGTAGGCAAATTCATAGAGTTGAATGGTGGTGCTCTCTAGGGGCTAGGTAAGAGGGATTGAGGAGTTAGTGTTCAAAGGACATAGAGTTTCAACTGGGGAAGATGAAAAAGTTCTGGAAATGGATGGTGGTTATAGTTGCACAATAATGTAAAGATACATAACACCACAGAATATACACTTTAAAATAGTTAAAATAATAAATTTTATGTTCTGTATGTTTTGCCACAGTAAGAAAAAATACAATGTTAGATTAAAATAGCAAAAAAAAAAAATTAAGGTGAAATTATGACATTCTCAGATAAACAAAAACTGAGAGAATTTGTCACTAGCACACCTATCTAATGGAAAATACTAATAGTTCTTCAGGCTGAAATGAAAGAACACCAGAGGATAATTTGAATCCACATGAAGAAATAAAGAGCATTGGAAGAGGTAACTAAATAAGTACATATATACTGAAAGACAGTATATATGTAGTTTGTTTGTAACCATTTTTCTCTCCAATATGATTTAAAAGACAACCGCATAAAGCATTAATTATAAACTAATTGTGAAAGATTGAAAATATATGTTGACAGTCATATATTAGATAAAGATGTATTTTCTTGACAATGATAGCACAAAGGAAGGGGAGGAACTGGAGCTATGTAGAAACAAAGTTTTGTATAATTTTGAAATTAACTTGGAACAGTTCCAAACTGGATTGTTTCAAGATGTGAATTACAGTCTTCAGGAAATCACTAAGAAAATAATTCAAAAAAAAAAAAATAGTAGAAGAAATAAATTAAAATGGTGCATTAGAAAATATCTGCTGAACAGAAAAGACTGTAATGGAGAAACAGAAAAATTTAAAAAAAAAAGACATATAGTCAACAAATAGCAACAACTGGTGTAAATCTTTCCTGTGTGGGATTGTGCTCAGTTGTTCAGTCATGTGAAACTCTGAAAATCCATGGACTGCCAGCCTCCTCTGTCTGTGGAATTTTCCGAGTAAGAATACTGGAGTGGATTGCCAGTTCCTTCTCCAGGGGCTCTTCTCAACCCAGGGATCGAACCTGCATCTCCTGAGTCTCCTACATTGGCAGGTGGATTCTTTACCACTGAGCCACCTGGGAAGCCCAAACCTTACCTTATAAGGTAATTGAATGTAGATGGACTAGATACTCCACTCAATAGGCCAAGATTTTCAAAAAGAGTAAAGAACTAACTATATACTGTCTACCAGAGATACACTTTAGATTCAAAGGTGCAGATAAATTAAAAAAAAAAAAAAAAAAGATGGAAAAAGACATGCCATGCAAATAGTAACCAAAAGAGAGCTAAAAGTCCATATAAACGTCAAAGTGGACTTTATAATAAAAATTGTTACTAAAGACAAAGCAGATTACATAATTAAAAAATGACCAATATATAAAGGAGACATAGTAATTATAAATATACACCTATCAGAGCCCCAAAACTCATGAAGCAAAATAGTCATAACTGAAAAGAGAAACAGACAATTCAATCATTACAGTTGATGAATTTAACATCCTATTTTCCATAATGAAAAGAGTAGGTAGAAGATCAAGTAAAACGAAGACCTGAACACCGTAAATCAACTTGCACACACCTATAAAATACTCTAACAACAGCAGAATACATTTTCTTCTCAAGTGCTCATGGAATATTTTCCAGTATTAGAGCGTATGTTAGGCTGTAAAATTTTTTCAATAAATTTGAAAGGCTTGAAATCATACAAATATGCTTCTGATCGTATTTTCATTTCACAATGAAATGAAAGTACAAATCCATAGCGGAAGGAAATTTAGGAAATTCACAACAATGTGGAAAATATAACTATTCTCTTGAACAACAAGTAGGTCAAGGAAGTCACAGGGGAAATTACAAAATACTTTGAGATGAATAAAAATGAAAGCCCAATATACCAAAAGTTATGGAACGCAATGAAAGCAGTGCTTTGGAGGAAATGGCTTTAAGTTCCTATATTAAAAAGAAGAAAGATCTCAAATTAATAACCTAATGTTTCACCTTAAGAAATGAGAAAAATACCAAAACCAAAGACACAAGAAAGGAAAACTACAGATCACTATCTCTGGTGAATATAGAATGGAAAAATTCTCAACAGAATATCAACAAGCCAAATTCAACAATAATTAAAAGGATCAAATTAATTTGAAAATAAATAAAATGAAGACTTTTACAAAAGAATTCCCTGGTGGTCCAGTGGTTAGGATTCCATACTTCCACTTCAGGGAGCACGGGGTGTTCCTTTGTCTAAGAACTAAGATCCCCAATGCCACCCAGCACAGCCAAAGAAATTTTTTTAATAATGAAAAAAAATTTAAAGAAGATCATATACTATACTGGAATCAAGATTGCCGGGAGAAATATCAATAACCTCAGATATGCAGATGACACCACCCTTATGGCAGAAAGTGAAGAGGAACTCAAAAGCCTCTTGATGAAACTAAAAGAGGAGAGTGAAAAAGTTGGCTTAAAGCTCAACATTCAAAAAATGAAGATCATGGCATCTGGTCCCATCACTCCACGGGAAATAGATGGGGAAACAGTGGAAACAGTGTCAGACTTTATTTGGGGGGGCTCCAAAATCACTGAAAATGGTGATTGCAGCCATGAAATTAGAAGATGCTTATTCCTTGGAAGAAAAGTTATGACCAACCTAGATAGCATCTTGAAAAGCAGAGACATTACTTTGCTGACTAAGGTCCGTCTAGTCAAGGCTATGGTTTTTCCTGTGCCCATGTATGGATGTGAGAGTTGGACTGTGAAGAAGGCTGAGCGCTGAAGAATTGATGCTTTGGAACTGTGGTGTTGGAGACTCTTGAGAGTCCCTTGGACTGCAAGGAGATCCAACCAGTCCATTCTGAAGGAGATCAGCCCTGGGATTTCTTTGGAAGGAATGATGCTAAAGCTGAAACTCCAGTACTTTGGCCACCTCATGCAAAGAGTTGACTCATTGGAAAAGACTCTGATGCTGGGAGGGATTGGGGGCAGGAGGAGAAGGGGACGACCGAGGATGAGATGGCTGGATGGCATCATGGACTCGATGGACGTGAGTCTGAGTGAACTCCGGGAGTTGGTGATGGACAGGGAGGCGTGGCGTGCTGCTATTCATGGGGTTGCAAAGAGTCAGACACGACTGAGTGACTGAACTGAACTGGAGTGCCATTTATTCCAAGGGTTCAAGGATGGTTTGACATCTATAAATCAATCAATATGGCATACCGCATTAACAAAATAAAAATCATATGATCATATCAACAGATGAACAAAAAGCATTTAACAAAATTCAACATCCACTCATGATAAAAACTCTCAACACAGTGGGTATAGAGGGAGCATACCTCAACACAGGCAAGGCCATATATGACAAACCCATATCTTACATTATACTCAGAGGTAAAAGCTGAATGCTTTTTCTCTAATATCAAGAACAAGACAAGGATGCCCATTCTCACTGCTTTTATTCAGCATGGCATTGGAAGTCCTAGCCACAAAAATCAGGCAAGAAAAAGAAATAAAAGTCTTCCAAATTGGAAAGGAAGAAGTAAAACTGTCACTATTTGCAGATGACATAATGCTATAAATAGAAATCCCCAAGGACTCCACCAAAAAAAAAAAGAGTTAAAACTAATAAATGAACTCAGTAAAGTTGCAAGATACAAAATCAATATACAGAAATCAGAGTTCCCTAGTGGTCCAGGGGTTGAGACTCTGCACTTCTACTGTCAAGGGCCCAGGTTCCATCCCTGGTTAGGGAACTAACATCCCAAAAGCTGTGTGGTGTGGCCAAAGAACCCCCAAAACAGAAATAGGTTGCATTTCTGTACACTGATAACAAGTAATCAGGGGACTTCCCTTGCAGCCCCAGTGGTTGAGACTCCATGCTTCCAATGCAGGGGTGTACGTTCAATCCCTGGCAAGGGAACTAAGATCCCACATGCTACAAGGGGGCAGTCAAAAACAACAATAATAATAAGCAATTAGAGAAATTAAGAAAATAATCCCACTTACAGTTGCTTCAGAAAAGAATAAAATACCTAGCAGTGAAATTACCTAGGCATGAAATTAAAAGATGCTTACTCCTTGGAAGAAAAGTTATGACCAACCTAGATAGCATATTCAAAAGCAGAGACATTACTTTGCCAACTAAGGTCCGTCTAGTCAAGGCTATGGTTTTTCCAGTAGTCATGTATGGATGTGAGAGTTGGATTGTGAAGAAGGCTGAACGCCGAAGAATTGATGCTTCTGAACTGTGGTGTTGGAGAAGACTCTTGAGAGTCCCTTGGACTGCAAGGAGATCCAACCAGTCCATTCTGAAGGAGATCAGCCCTGGGATTGCTTTGGAAGGAATGATGCTAAAGCTGAAACTCCAGTACTCTGGCCACCTCATGCGAAGAGTTGACTCATTGGAAAGGACTCTGATGCTGGGAGGGATTGAGGGCAGGAGGAGAAGGGGACGACCGAGGATGAGATGGCTGGATGGCATCACGGACTCGATGAACGTGGGTCGGAGTGAACTCTGGGAGTTGGTGATGGACAGGGAGGCCTGGTGTGCTGTGATTCATGGGGTCGCAAAGAGTTGGACACGCCTGAGCGACTGAACTGAACTGAACTGAAAAGTCTTGTAAACTATAAACTATGAGACACTGAGAAAAGAAATTGAAAACACAAATAAGTGGAAAGATGTTCTGTGGTCATGGATTGAAACAATTAATATTGTTTCAATATTATCCTTATTATTTATTGTTTCAATAAATTATCCTTATTGCCAAAGCAATCTAAAGATTCAGTACAATCCCTCTCAAAATTTCAATGGCATTTTCATGGAGCCAGAACAATTCTAAAATTTGTATGGAAACACATAAGACCCCAAATAGCCAAAACAACCTTGAGAAAGTAGAACGAACGTGAAGGTATCATATTCCCTGATTTCAAACTGTATTTACAAAGCTATAGCAATCAAAACAGTATAGTATTGGCATTAAAAACAACAACAACAACACATAGATCAATGTAACATAATACCTAGAAATAAGCCCATACACATAATAGTTAATTTTCAAGAAAGGAGCCAAGAATATACAATGGGGAAAGGACAGTCTCTCTTAAGAACTGAACACCAGACAGCCACATAAAAAGAATGAAACTAGACCACTAGCTTACACCATCCACAAGAATTAACTCAAAGTGGATTAAAGGCTTGACTGTAAACCTGAAAGCATAAAACTACTAGAAGAAAACGGGCTCACTGATATTGTCTTAGTGATTTATTTTTTTGATTTGATACTAAAAGCAAAAACCAACAAAAGCAAAAATCAAAAAGTGAGACCACATCAAAATAAAAAGCTGCTGAGCAGCGAAGGAAACCACCAGCAAAATGAAAAGGTCACCTATTGAGTGGAAGAAAATATTTGCAAATCATGTCTCTAATAAGCAGCTAACATCCAAAATACATAGAGAACTCATACAAATCAATAGCAAGAAAAACAAACAACCTAATTTTAAAATGGGCAGAGGCTCTGAACAGGCATTTTTACAAAGACAATAAACAATGGCCAAAAGATACAGGAAAAAGTGTTCAATATCCCTCCTCATCAGGGAAGTGCAAATCAAAGCCACAATACAATACAATATCATCTCACACCTGTTAGAATGGCTTTTGCGAAAAGATAAGAAAAAGCGTTGTCAAGGATGTAGATAAAAGGGAATTCTTGTGCACTGTTGATGTGAATATAAATTGATGCAGTTACAATAGGAAACAGTATGGAAGTTCCTCAAAAAATAAAAAAATAGAACTACCATATTACCCACCTGGGTGTTTATCAGGTCAGGAAGAGGACCACTCACACACGTATCACTCAAGTCAACACAAATCCCATCAGGAAGAAATGCACCTTGTGTCTCCAGCAGAAAGTAGCATGACTTTACTAGTGCCAGAAAGAGGAATAAAGATTTTCTCCTTGCCTGGCAACAGCTCAGCCAATGAGAGACTGTCATAACTCAGCCAATGAGAAGTCACCCTCCCTCAAACTTGTTGTTTCCTCCAATTAACTTGTGTTTTAACAGCCCCTCCCAACTTTTCCTTCTCTGTAAGTTTTCTCTCCTTTGCCTTACTGGACTGGCATGTAGTGCCCAATAGTTGCATATCCTGAATTGCAGTTCTTAGCTGCTCCTGAATAAACCCATTTTGCTGGTAAAAAAATAATTGGCTATTTTTTGTTTGTTTGTTTTAGGTTAACAATGAACATTTAAACTGCCTCTGTTTTTCTCTCTCCTCACCTCCTTTTTCTGGGGGGACTGCACTGCATGGCTTGTAGGGATTTTAGCTTCCCAACCAGGGACTGAACCCAGGGCCTCAGCAGTGAGAGCATGGAGTCCTAACTACTGTACCACCAGGGAATTCTCTACCTCCTTTTTTATTATACAAAATGCCACAGTGGAAATTTAAAAATCTGTCCCTTAGAGCACATGTGGGAGAATTTTTCTAGGAAGGGAATTACTGGATTGTGGGGGTATTTTCTTCTTAAATATTATTAGCTATTGCCAGTCTGCTCTGCAAAAAGCACATCCCATTTTACACTGGCTCTCAGTGTATGTAGAAGTTTCAGTTGCTGCACAGCCTAGCCAGTCCTTGAAATATCTCTTTGTGGTTTTAATTTGCATTTCCCTATCCCTGGTAAAATTGAACACCTTTTCACATGTTTATTTGTGGTTCAGGCTTTTCTTCTAATTGCCTGTTCATGTCCTTTGATCACTATTCTACAGAGATATTTCTCCCTTTTTTAAATTGATTTTTTAAAGTTTTTTTATATGTTCTAGATACTAATCTTTTGTTGATTATACACAATCTGTTGTTGATTATATGTAATGCAAATATCTTCTCCCCTTCTCTGACTTGTCTTTACTTTTTTTTATGACATCTTTTGTTGTACAGAAGTTTTTAATTTTTAGACGGTTGAATATTTGAGTTCTTTTCTTTCAAGGCTCATGCTTTTTGCATCTTGTTTAAGAAGTGCTTCTCTATGCCGAGGTCATGATATTTTCTCCTGTTCATTATTCCTTTATATTTGTTAATACAGTCAGTCTGGTTGGTGTTAAGAGGAAAGGGAAGATTGATATGTCCCCTCAGAGGTGACTTGGCATATCTTGCCTGGATTCTTTAATGCTGATTTCATGGTTTAACTCTCTGTGGGCAATTGTATTCTTATTTCCAGGCTCCAGGGAAAGCTTTACCGAAACTTCCAAATCCTAGGCAGAGTTTTATTTGATTGGCCTGGAGTGGGGCCCAGGAATCAGCATTTTTGATATGCAGTCCAGGTGATTTTGATGCGGAAAGGCTCCTTTTGAACACCTCTGGTAGTGCTTAGCCACCCTTTCAGGTATCTGAAAACTTTGCAGTGAACCCAGTTTTTGCTAACCAATGACAGCCTCTCTCTGCCTCAGATTCCTCTTTATAAAAATATCTCCCTGGAAGAATTCTTCCATGAATGGTGAGTCTCATGATGAGTTTCATATATGAAGACTTCACCTGGACCTGGCATGTAGCAGGGCTAAGTAAAAGATAAATCTTCATTAGCCTTGAAGGTCTCAAGCTCTGGGGTGAACCGGCCCTGCCTCCCTCCTAGACTCAGCTCCCACCATGCTCCCCATCATGGTGGCAAGTCACTTAACCTCTCAGAGCCTTACTGTCACTATATGTAAACTGGTATTAATAATCCCTACTTTGTGAAGTTGTTGGAAAAATTAGAAATGGCATATCAAATGCCCAGGACGGTACCCAGAATGTGGTGGGCAAACCGAGCTGTTGTGTGTTTGATTCTGGAGAAGCTGAAACTTGAAGTTCAGAAACTGTTCTTCCTGAGTGGCCACAGGCCTAGAGAGTCCTGGGGTGCCTCCCACGTCCCTTCCCAGTGGCCAGGACAATCCTAGACACACAGGCTTTCGGTAAAGGCTTGATCAGTTCATGTTTCTTTCTAGTGTAATAGACGGCACCTCCAAAGGATCCACAAAACTGGAAATCTTTTTATTTTATTTAATAGGTGTTTGTACAGAGCCTACAATATGTCAGGTCCTGTTTTAAATGCTTTATATTAATTAACTCATTGCCTCTTCATAATAACTCCATGAGGTAGATACTTTCATTATTCCTGTTATATAGATGAGGAAACTAAGCTAAAGGACAGCCCTGTACTGACTGAACTGACCCTTCCAGCTGTGTTGCTTTCAGAATAGCGGAATTAGACCCCCGGACAAAAGGTGCTGCAACTGCTGGTCCTTCTCAGAGTTTCCTATCTCTGATTAAGGTGGCTTAATAGGAGAGGAAAATAACCTTTGAATTGAAAATAATATGCTTGAGCAATATTAGTTTTAAAAAAGTTTTATATTTTAAAACCCATTCTACCACTTCATACCTATTAGGATGGCTACTAAAAACAAACAAGCAAACAACATGACAAGTGTGAGTAAAAATGTGAGAAATTGGAACCCTTGTGGTGCCCTGTTGGTGAGGATGGTGTAGTTGCTGTGGAAAACAATACGCAGTTCCTCAAAAATAAAAAAATAGAATTACCATATGACCCAGCAATTCCTCTTATAGGTATATATCCAAAAACTTGAAAGCAGGGATTTAAAGAAATGTTTGTATACCCATGTTCATAGCAGCATTATCACTATAGTCAAGAGGTGGAAGCAATTCAAGAAATTGTGGTATATACGTACAATGGAATGTTAATTCAGCCTTTAGAAGGAGAGAATTTCTGATACATGCTGTAGTGTGGTCGAAACTTGAGGACAGTATGCTAAGTGAAATAAGCCAGACATAAAAAGACAAATATTGTTTAATTCCACTTATATGAGATACCGCCCGTAATCAAATTTTTGATTCAGAAAGTAGTTGCTGGGGGCCTGGGGAAGGGGTAGAATAGAAAGTCACTATTTAATAGGTATAGAATATCAGTCTTGAAAGATATGAATGTAATTAATGCCATATATAAAATTTATGTTATATATGTTTTACTGCAACAACAATAATAATAAATAAAGGAGAGAGCAAACAAACTACTTATGTGATGGTGGAAGAAGGAACTGTAGGCACCAGGAGACCAGTGACTTGTCTGCTCTGTTCACTACTGAGTGTACTCCATGCTTGTTCTCGTATGTGTGTGCTAAGTCACTTCAGTCATGTCTGACTGTGTGTGACCCCATGGACTGTAGCCTGCAGACTCCTCTGTCCATGGAATTTTCCAGGCAGGAATACTGGAGTGGGTTGCCATTTCCTCCTCCAGGGGATCTTCCTGACCCGGGGATTGAACCTGCATCTCTAAGTCTCCTTCATTGGCAGCCAGTTTCTTTACCACTAGCACCACCTGGGAAGCCCCCTACTTAAAGACAGTGGATAAATGAACATCAGATGACCAAATGAACATTAGAAAACAAATCCTTCTGCTAACTCCTCTAGCCCATCAGGGGCTTCTCAGGTGGCGCTGGTGAGAACCTGAAGCCACTTAGCCCGCACATGCATGCGCAGCCCATTAGGGAGCCCTGTAAGAAGTGGAAGGTGGTGTTGGGAGGAATGGAGAGGAAACAGTGGAATCAAGTTCGAGGTCAGTTGTTCCAGTCACTCTTGAGCCAGGCAAGAGCTGGCTAAAAGGCCCCTGCAGAGGTTGGGAGGTTTCCTGATGGGGAAGTGGATGAAAGCTGGCACTTAGGAAATTGATCTCTGTCTGGGTCTGTTGGCCCCAGCAGCATCCCAGGGGCTCTGAAGAAGGACTGAGATGTTACGTGGCACTCCTCTCTCACCTCCCCACTCCACGGCAGTCGCTATGACATTTCCGTGCAGCTTCCATCCCACCTCTAACAAACCCTTCCTTTCTACCTTATTGCTGTAGCAAAGTGATTTCTGCGAATAGTCTGTCTCCTTACCTGTAATGCTTCTCTCTCCAACCCAAATTATACAAAGTAATCTTTCTAAAATCAGTTTTCATGCTTTAAAAAAGTTAACAATATCTCATTCTCTACCTACTGAAATGTAAACTTAGATGTTTAATGAACTCTGTGGAACTCTATCCTTTTCCAGCTGACACAGGCTGTGCTTCCTCTTCACCTGCCTGTCCTAGGGTTCGGGGTGTTTATTTTCCCTTTTTTCTTTTATTATGGCATATTCTAACGCATGCAAAAGTAGAGAGTACAAGGAACCCCTATAGACCTGTCCCAGTTGTCAGCAAATGATCAGTTTTGTTGTATCTGGACCCCCTCCAGCTCCTCACACACTACCTTTTTATTTTTTTGGTTCGTGAGCTTTTCAATTCTTTATTTCCTTTCCTGATTTTCAAATATTTCTTACAAAAATTTCAAACATCACAAATGTACAAAGCAAAGAATGGGACAGCCTTCCATAATCCCACATTCCTCAGATAATAATCATTGTTCACAGTTTGGTGTACGTTTTCAGATTTTTTTTTTTTTTTTTGCTGTGAATATATTATACGATATAAATAACCGGATTTAATCTGCTTTGCAAATTTTTTTTCCATTCAACAATATATTTTTGACAGGTTCCATATTAGATCATGTAGATCCACCTTATTCTTTCTAACAATCAGGTTATATTATATTATATGCTTTGCTGTAATCTGTTTAACCAGCCCCTATGGGTGGACAGTTGAGAGAGCAGTTTCCATCTTTACATTGTTACAGAAAGGTTGCAGTGAGCGTGCTTTTACGTATTTCTTTCTGCACATGTGCAAGTATGTCTATAGGAAAGAATCCCAGAAGTTGAGTTGCTTAAGTTTAAACAGATGCTGCAAAATATGAAAAGTATATAAAAGTACTTGTCATTTTCTTACATATAATTAATCTGTCTTGTCTTTGCCAAACTGATAAATTTAAACTATTTCATTATGATATAAATTTATAGGATTCTAAGTTGAACCTCTTTCCTTCTATTAACCAAGTATCAAAACTCCAGGGAGGAGATGGAGACTCTATGTTACTGACAGAGGGACAAGGCAGAGGGAGAGCCTGAGCCCAGAGAGTGGGCAAATTCTCACAATGGCAGGTGTGTTGAGCTTCAGGTTAATGTAGCTGGACCATACTACAAGTTATAAGGTTCAGACCAAGGAGTAACTAAGTCGAATTCTCTACATTCAAGATTTGTGCTCTTGAGGAGAGCCTGAAAGGCCCCAGCCTGCTTCTGTGCTCATTTCTATAAGGAGGCTTTTCCCCAGAGAAGCCTGCCTTCAGACCACGAGCACTCTCGTCCCACCCTTCCTCCTCAAATGTACCAAGACTCAAGCAGAATTTCAGCCAAAGATGGTGGATTTTGGGCTCATACTAAGATTGATACACTTAAATCATTAGTAAAAGATATTTCTGTAAAACTGTAATACTTGAATTCCTGTACTTCTCAATGTGTACAGTAATTAATAGAAACCAAAATTATTTTTTGTATAGGACTTGGATTCAGAAAATTCAGTATGTAGCCACTAAATGCATTCACTGAGTCAACCAGTGTTCCCCAGAGTCTTCCTGAGTGGTGCCAGGTATTATTGCTAGATAAAGGGATATAAAGGAGAATAAGAGAGACTTAGGGTACGGGATGGGCTTCCCAGATGGTGCTAGTGGTAGAACCCACCCCCCAGTGCAGGAGACGGAAGAGACACTGGTTTGATCCCTGGGTTGGGGAGATTCCCTGGAGGAAGGCATGGTAACCTACTCCAGTATTCCTGCCTGGAGAAAGCCAGGATGGAGGAGCCTGGTGGGCTATGGTCCATAGGCTCGCAAAGAGTCAGACACAACTGAAGCGACTTAGCACATGCTCATGCATGCATGGTATGGTATGGGAGGAATGACTTCTATTTCAAAATAAAATGTCAATATCCCTATTATAAACAGATATAAAAAACAAAACTGACAGAGAAGGAACCAGCAAGAGAGACTCCCTGATCTGTGTTCAAAAAGAACAAACAGAAAAAAATTACCATGTTTAAAATTACCAAAAGGAGATAGTTCAAAAATATAAGAAATAATGTTTTAAGAAGTCAGCCGTAAGTGAATATGAACTATAATGAAAAAACTTGTTTCAAAATATGGCTTATTTGATAATTTGGTTATAATATAAAAGGATCATGAGCAATTAAAAATATTTTTATAAAAATGTATAAAGTGAAATTAACCATAGAGAAACATCAGAAAACCCAAACTAAAGGAAATTCTACGAAGCAACTGGCCAGCAGTCTTTGAAAACATCAAGATCATAAAATCTAGGTGGAGAAACTCATCCAGATTAAAAGAAATAGAGAAAACTAAATGCAACCAAGATTGGATCCTGGTCTGGTAAAGAAGGAGCTGCTGCTGCTGCTGTTGCTGCTAAGTCGCTTCAGTCGTGTCCGACTCTGTGTGACCCCACAGACGGCAGCCCACCAGGCTCCCCTGTCCCTGGGATTCTCCAGGCAAGAACAATGGGGTGGGTTGCCATTTCCTTCTCCAATGACGCAAAGTGAAAAGTGAAAGTGAAATCGCTCAGTCGTGTCTGACCCTTAGCGACCCCATGGGCTGCAGCCTACCAGGCTCCTCCGTCCATGGGATTTTCCAGGCAAGAGTCCTGAAGTGGGGTGCCATTGCCTTCTCCGAAAGAAGGAGCTATTGGAGGCTTTATTTGGACAATTAGCAAAATTTGAGGGACTTCTTTGGTGGTTCAGTGGTAAAGAATTCGCCTGCGATGCAGGTGACTCAGGAGACATGGGTTCAATCCCTGGGTTGGGAACATCCCCTGGAGGAGGCAGTAGCAACCCACTCCAGTATTTTTGCCTGGAAAATTCCATGGACAGAGGAGCCTGGTGGGCTACAGTCCATGAGATCACAAAGTGTCAGACGTTACTGAGCACACACACAGTGATATCTGAGTGTGAACTACAGACTCAGGTCAGTTCAGTTCCAGTTCAGTCGTTCAGGCATGTCCGACTCCTTGCAACCCCATGGACTGTAGCATATCAGGCCTCCCTGTCCATCACCAACTAATGGAGCTTACTCACACTCATGTCCATTGAGTCAGTGATGCCATCCAACCATCTCATCCTCTGTCGTCCCCTTCTCCCTCCTTCAGTCTTTTCCAGCATCAGGGGCTTTTCCAATGAGTCAGTTCTTTGCATCAATTGGCCAAAGTATTGGAATTTTACTGCGGATTAAATATCAGTAATTTAACAATGTTAAGTTTTCTGAATTTAATAACTGTATTGTGATTATAAGAGGATGTCTTCACTGTTAACAGCAAAGATGAAAATGTTTAAGGGTAAAAGTCTACAATTTGCTTTCAAATAGTTCATTTAAAAGATAATAATAATAATAAAGATAATGATGGTATATACATAGTGTATAGTGAATAGTGAAAGTCGCTCACTCGTGTCTCTTTGCAGCCCCATGGAGTGAATTCTCCAGGCCAGAATACTAGAGTGGGTAGCCTTTCCCATCTCCAGGGGATCTTCCTAACCCAGGAATTGAACCCAGGTCTCTGACATTGCAGGCAGATTCTTTACCAGATGAGCCACAAGGGAAAACCCCTAATATATTGTATCGAGAATGGTAAAGCAAATGTAGCAAAAATAAGAACAATTGGTGAAAATAGATGAGGAGGATTTAGGAGTTCACTGAATTGTTTTTGCAACATTTCTGTAAATTTCACTTTTTTTTTTTTTCAAAATAAGAAGTTAAAAATTAAAAGTCTTGGGAATTCCCTAGCTGTCCAGTAGTTAGTGCTCTTTGCTCTCACTGTTCAGGGTCTGGGTTCAACCCCTGATTGGGGAACTAAGATCCCGTAAGTGGTGACACAGGGCCAAACAAATAAAAATAAAAAAGCCTTTTTTTTTTTTACACAAGTTTACTCTTAAATATACAATAGATTCCAAGACAACACTTCATTCTAGCTATAGATGTCAACAGATGTTACGACACGCAATCCAGATGTTTAAACAGGAATGGAACTAAGAATCATCATTGCCTCAGGCATAAGGAACAGCTTACTTTTTGCCAGATTTCTTGATTCCACCTGTGGCCAGGGAGCCTTTCCCTGAGACTTTGGCTTTCAGCTCCTTTAGTTTCTTCTGCTGCTCCTTCTGTTTCTGCTTGCATGCCTCATCTTATCCATCTCCTTGACTTGCTTCTTGGGCTGCTTCAGCGGCTTCTTCTTGCCACCTTTGCACCCGACATGGCACCTGCCCAAGAAAGCCTTTAGGGTCTGTAAAGATAGAAAGATATTTCCAATATTTCTGGTATGGTAGAGATCATTATTTAGAGTAGCTCCACCATGCTTTCTGAGAAGAAGAGGCTAACCATTTGAGTAAAGCAGAATTGGATGCCTGAACACACCCCTTCAGTGCCCCTTGCTCTTGGAGAATAGCTGTTAGAAAGAAACCAATACCAATGGCTGAGCTGCAAAATAAAATCAGCTTTGGGGCCAAGGTGTAACTTTCTACCTCTGCCCAATATTGCCCCTGAACAGCAAGGAGTAAATGACACCCTGACAGCAACCTGACCCACCTCTGCCAAAGGTGAACAGTTGTTCTATGCACTCTTCTTTTTCCTTTTTTTATGTTGAATTTTCTTGATTCTTCCTTGTCAGTCCAGGAATGCTCTGAATTTTCTATGGATTGGAGTCAATCATTTGCATAGCACAATCTGGGCTGTCCTGTTCTTTGCTGTTGGAAAGGAACTCTGCTTTTCCTCCTAGGTCCATGAGAAGAGAAGTAGAGAGTCTTCTGAAGCTGCCCCAGGCGCTGTAGGGGAGGACTTGCCTCCACTCCCAACCCCAGCCCACTCATCTGGGAGCCATAGCACAGTGAGTACCTGAGGGGCTGTGTGTCCCACTTGGATGGTGGGCTAGGCCAGGTGGGAGGCTGGGGTGGACTGGTCAGCTCTCAGTGTGACCTTGAATATTGAGGCTGCCAATATCTGAGGCTGGGATGAAGTAAAGTATTAACTGCTCAGTTGTGTCCCACTCTTGGGGTCCTCTTGGACTGGGGCTTGCCAGGCTCTTCTGTCCATGGGATTTTCTAGGCAAGAATACTGGAGTGGCTTGCAGTTTCCTTCTCCAGGGGGTCTTTCCGATGCAGGCATCAAACCCTGGTCTCCTGCATTGCAGGCAGGCTCTTGACCCTCTGAGACACCAGAGAGGCTGGGGTGATACCTTGAAAATTCACACATTTTGTTACAAGTTGACCATGACTGTTTTGTGGCAGAAGTGGATAGGGCAGGAGAATATTTTTCCCTTGTGTACTATGCAGATTTACCTCAGAGGCACAGCTATTTGGCACTTACTCACTAAGCGGAACCACAGTCACTGAACAGCTGTCTTTTGGGTGCTTATCAGGGGTTCAAGTGATGAAGCAGATAGTCGTAGTCCCAGCCCTCAAGGAGCTCAAAAAGAGCAAGAAGAGTCAATGTATTAGGACAATACAGCATGTCAGAGCACAGAAAGAGCAATTTCCTAGAACCTTGACAATATGTTTTTATTTTAAAGCTGAATGGCAAAAACCACACAAAAAATTAAAATATAAGTGATAAACCGGAGGAAAAAATTTGCATATGTTTCAACTGAAGAGCTAAATGAAGAAAAAAAAGAGACCTACTATTCAATAGAAAGTGAGGCCAAAACCAGACAATTCAGTGAAAAGGAAACACAAATGGCTGTTAAACATATGAAAAGGTGCTCAACCTCACTCACTATAAAAGAAATGCAAATTGAAATTTCAATAGAATACCACTTTCACCTTGGTCAAGAACAAAGGTTGATAACACTAAAGTGGAGAGCTTCAGAAACAGCCCTTCTGATATCTTTGTCCAAGAGTGCATTGGAAACTCTGTGGGGCAAGTTGGCCATAACTGTAAATTTTTAAATACACATCTTTTGATTCAGTAATTCCAATGCTAGGCACTTACCCTACAGACACATAGAATTTGTGAAATGTTACACTGTTGAGTGAAAAAAGCAAGGTACAGAGCAGTGCATATCATAGGCTATCAGCTGGTCTGGACCATAACTTTCCTAACTTTCCCCTAATGCTGGATGCATTGTGGCCCTGTTTTTATGATCATAAGTAATCCTGGAGGGACTTCCCTGACAATCCAGTGGTTAAGACTGTGCACTTCCCCTGCATGGGGGCATGGATTTGATCCTGGTCAGGGAACCCCAGATGCTGAGGGTGCAAGGGAGGGCAAAAAAAAAGAAAAAGTAATACTGGATAGACATGTTTTGTACATGAATCTTTGCCTACATGTCCGATTATTTCTCTGGGACAGTCCAGATTACTTCCTCAAAGAGAATTTAGAATAAGAGCCACTACGGCATCCCTGTGTGTTAAGCCCTCTGTTTTTCCCTTCAGCCTCACAACAGCCCTGTGAGGCAGGGAGAAGCACCCGTTGTTCTCATACTTGAGAAAAAGCGTGAACGAGGCAAAGTGGCTTGTCCGTGGACACACCGCTGGAATGGTGGGATCGGGACTCACACTTGCTTGGCTCCCACGCCCCTACCTTAGAGTCCTCTCATCTGCGCGGAGCATGGTTAAGTCACTTGATAAACGCTGTCAGATATTTTCCAGAAACTTCACATCAATTTATGCTCCCAGCGTGTCACACTTGCCACACCGAGGCCAGTGTGGGGGGACCCCATGCTTTCATTTTGCTTATTTGGAAAGGGAAAAATGGGATCTGACACATCTTCAGTAACTAGGAGGTCTGGACATTTTTCATATGCTTATTAGCTGTGTATCCTTTTCCTCACTGAAACATTTGGTTTATTTATCGTTGGCTCTGCCGGGTTCACCTTGCTGTGCGGGCTTCTCTCTGTGCTGAGCAGGTGCACGGGCCGCTTGTCGCAGTGCTTTCTCTCGTTGCTCAGCGTGGGCTCCAGGGCACAGGCTCAGTGGTGGCGGCTCATAGGCTTAGTTGCTCCTGGCATGTGGGATCTTCCTGGACCAGGGATTGAACCTATGTCCCCCTGCATTGGCAGGTGAATTTTTACCACTGAGCCACCAGGGAAGCCCTTTGTCATTTGTTAAAGTGTTCATGTTGGACTACATATTCTTTAAAATATATCAAACTTTCTTTAAAAATGTATCACATCAATTTCTATCTAGTCTCAGCCAGAACACTGGCTCATTTTGGCTAAAGCAGCAGCACAGACAATGGGATGGGTTATGCCTCCTTCCGTGCCCTTGGCTTTACACTGGAGATCCAAGTCCAGGAGGTAGATGGGATGACCGTGGCAGAAACAGAGTACATTCATATTGAGAAAGGAGTTGGATGTGATGCTTAAACAAACCCATAGGACGTAGAATAATGTCCCATCCACGTGTTAATTGCTTTCTGCTAGAGTAACAGTTATCTGGGCTCATCCTCCCTGAAATGACCCTTTCTGCATGATGGCTGATGCCAGGCTGGTGATGACGCTCAGGCTGTACCCCGCCAGGGGCAGGCACATTTTCAGAATGGAGCAGAGGTTGTCCGGGAGGGAGCCTGCCAGTTTCCAGAACCTTCTGGCTGATTTCCCTGCTTCCCTCTGTGCAAGCCAGTGGGGTCATGTCCACCAGGGAGGGTCAGGAGGGAAGACTGGGCTCAGGATCCTGGACTGTAGTAAGGCCATGCCAGCCCCAGGCCCTGCCTGGCTGGCCCTTCGGGGGTAGGTGGGGGCATGTGGCATGGGGTTCCGGGAGGCAACCGAGCAGGGAAGGGAAGGCTCCTGTCAAAGCCAGGTTAGCCGTGTGAGTTTTCTGTGCCAGACATCAGCCCTTCAGCAAGGTGAATTCTTTCAGAAAGAGACTCAGTCACATGCTGCGGAGGCATCCGCAACCCGTTCGTGAGTTCACAGTAAAAGACAAAACAGCAACCGGGCTAGCTGAGCAACTTGAGTTAGTTTAGCAGCTGATGCTCCCTCCCTTTGAGCTCAGCCCCTGTTCAGGGAGGTCTCTCCAGAGTTACTTTGTATCCAGCGGCCCCGGGCTTGGCGGTGACCGCGAGTGACCTAGATGGCACCGTGGGATGCGGAATGACAAAGGCGCAGAGTGTCTCCCGGTGGCTGGTGGGGAACAGCGCCCCGGACATGGGTTTGCGCCCGGAGTCTCTGCTGCAGCACCCGCCTGCTGGGAGCTTAGTATCCTCACTCATTTCTCCTCTTTCTAAAAAGTATTCTTACTGAAATTAAGTGAGAGGCTTTGGCATGCCAGAAAGTGGTTATTCCTGTGTTCTCACAGCCTGGCAGTGGTTCGGCCTCTGGACTCCTGGAGGCCTGACCTGGAGGTTCTTCTCTGTCACTTTCTCCTCTCCATCGAGCGCCAGGACTCCTTCTTTCTGCCCCAGAGGCCACTTCGCCTTCCCGGCCAGCAGCCTGCCCGTGCCTTCCCTTTCTTGGTGGAGCCAGCTTCCTCTCTGCCAGGAGCTTTGGCCCTGGGCGCCTGGGTGAGGTCGTGTGCACCTCAGGGGTTGCCTCTGTTGCACAGGCAGAGTGGGCCGTGCTAGGAGGGCAGGCTGCTCAGTGGCTGCCTGGACCCCTATACAGCCCCACAGGGCCCCACTCTCGTGGGCAGTGGCTGGAGGCCTGGCTTTGAGTTCATACTTCATCAAGGACAGGTAAAAGGAATTCTGACCACCAGCCAGCCACTCAGCACCTCAGGGCCACAGTTTCCTAGTCTGTAAAATGGGGGATAATAGCAGTATTTAAAGAGGATTTTTGTGAGGATCAAATGAGCCAATTCAGGGAAATCACTTAGCTCTGTAAGTACTCTGTAAGTGGTAGCTGTTATTAATAATATTGTTAGGCCAAGCACTTAAAAGCCGTGCTCAGCCAACATGTTCCCGCAGTCCACTTCAGCATCCCGTGTTCCCACGCTGTTTATCCTAAGAGGTTTTGAGTGGAGCCACAGAATTACACAATACCATGCCCAACATGAGTCCCCCTTCTTTAATTGACAGGAACAAAATGCACTTCTCCTAGCCACCTTGCAAATCAGCTCCTATATCATTTGTCATTTCTTAGAGCTCCAAGACTAGGCTGAGAAACTGCAAAAATGGACACTGAATGGACTGGGGCAGAATTTCTTTCTCTTAAGAAGCAGCAGTTTTTCCAAGAAACGCCCATATTTCAAAAAATTCAACTTACAGTGGTGACAAAATTCATTATTTGAAAGCCAGCAAAGCCATGCTAAAGTAATAAAGTGATTCCAACGAAATTTTTCTACTGTCTTCAGAAACACAGTAGACTCTAGCCCGAGAATGGCACTGCCACCCCAGACTTTTCACAGTTTTTATTTACATGAAGAAACAGATCCTTTTTTTTTTTTTTTAAAGCATTGTATCTTGAAAATTTAAATAAATGTATCCATTTATTTATTTGGCTGCACTGGGTCTCAGTTCACTGTGGCATCTAGTTCTCTGATCAGGAAGGTACTGGGGCTCTTGCACTGAGAGCCCAAAGCGTAGCCCCTGGTCCACCAGGGAAGTTCTGGATCCACTGTTTAATTCCCTTCGTCTCATCAACAGTTTTACTAAAGCATTCTGGGGGAAATCCAACATAATATGATGTATCTGATATATCCATCACAACCGTGGTCAATGGGCAGTCAGCTGGGGTGCTTGGAGAAAAAGGATAATTAGTGAGGAGGGACGTGTTTTTACCTCAGTGACACAGATACTAAGGTTTTTTAAAAGGTATTTGTAAAGTACTGCACTTAGGAAATACATTAATTTAGGTTCTGCAACTCTACTGCTTGTTATAACAGACATACTTTAACACATATCTCTTTGGCTTAACACAACAAAATTTATTTCTCCTGTTACACATTAAACCCAATTGTGGGATTTGGGGAGTCTTCTCCATTTAGTTACTCTGGGGTTCAGGCTGATAGTGGCTCTGCCAACTTGTAGCTTCTTAGCTGTAACACATGGCTTCTGAGATGCTTCAGCAAGGAAAAAGAGGCATGGAGAACCACTACCCTGGTTCTTAACTTCCTTGACCCAGAAGTAATACATACCACTTCTGCTCAGAGTCCACTGGCTGAAACTAGCCACATAATCTAACCAAACTGAAAGGAAGGCTATGAAATATAGGGGAACATAGGGAATACTTGGTGAACAGTAATCTCTTTGCCTTGCCATAGAGATACTACAAACTACAAATAAACTGAACTTGAAGTTGTTATTTTAGATCATCAATTAAAATTTAGGAGCTATTATAGACTCTTTACTAAAGGTTATCATTAGCTGTGTGGCACTGCAATGGGGAAAAAAAAAAAGAAGATATTAGTCCCAGCTAGTAGATATGCCAAGTCACACTGGCTACTGAAGTGAGCCACTGGGAGCACTCTAAGAGGTCACAAACTGCAGAAGTGGGTAGCTAAAATACTTGTGGGAGTAGGAGGATTTCCTCAAAGTATGGTGTTCTTGATCTTAGAAACTGAGATGGCTGTGGTTTCAAGTCTGTGTGTATATGTATGTATATATACCTATGTGTATGTATATGTATGTCTATGTATGTATGTGTATGTGTGTGTGTGTATATATATATATATATATGTCATTAAGTCATGTCTGACTCTTTGCAACCTTATGGACTGTATGTAACCCACCAGACTCCTCTGTCTATGGATTTCTCCAGGTAAGAATACTGGAGTGGGTTGCCATTTCCTACTCTTGAACCCACGTCTCTTGAGCCTCCTGCATTGGCAGGCAGATTTTTTACCACTGAGCCACCTGGGAAGCCCGTGTGTGTGTGTGTGTGTGTGTGTGTGTGTGTGTGTGATAAAACCAAATGTAGTATATAATAAATAAAACATACCTGTTGATCAAATGCTGAAATGGTAAATGTTTAAGAACATTAGTGTTAATGTTTTAAAAATGTTAATGTTTAAAAACTCTCCAACAGACATACATAACTTAGAAAAAATGGTTTTAGATTAAGTAGCAGAAAGTACAGTTTTACAGTGGTTAGGGAATGTGTTCATCCAACCTTCATATATTGAATGAATGTCTGTGAAGTATATGGGACTTCCCAGGTGGCTCAGTGGGTAAAGAATCTGCCTGCATTGCAGAGATGCATGTTTAATTCCTGGGGTGGGAAGATCCTCTGGAGGAGGGCATGGCAACCTACTCCAGTATTCTTGCCTGGAGAATCCCATGGACTGAGGAGCCTGGCGGGCTACAGTCCATAGGGTCGCAAAGAGCCAGACATGGCTGAAACAACTGAGCGTGCACACATGATGTACATGACTGTGTACAGGGACTATTTAAGCTTAGGAAGTTTACAGCCTGCTTTATGAATTTTCTAAGATAAGCAAATGAATTTTCTAAGATAAGCAAATAGATAACAGATCCTTAACTTTTTATTTTACTCAACATCATTTATTAATACCATGTACAGGGCAATTTGGGAACCATACAAATGAAACCAACCCCAACCCTGAGGTTTCTGGCCAAGGTTGTTAAGATCAAGGAAGCTCTCAACCGTGGTCTCCCACAAGCAGTTTTGTTACTAATACTGGGAAACTGCTCACCAGGCTGACCTTCTCAACTGTTTTTGACTTGCTGACTTGAATGATGGGATGTGGGCTGCATTGAGAACCTTATGGTTGGAAAGGCTAATTCGGGCCCTCTGTCTGCATTCTATCAAAAAAATGGAGTGATTATCATACAATATGCAATAATTATCATACACGCAAACTGTCTGAGAAGTTGCAATATTCTATTAAGTCCTAGTAAGTTACTTTTTTTTTTACTACTGCAGTTTCCTTAGCTGAAAAATTTATCCCAAACTTCAGCCACAATAGAAATATTGATTGAAGTAAAAAGTTAGAATACTTGCCAACACATTATCTTTCGGTGTCAGGACTTACAACTAATTTCTGTTTACTTTTCTCCCCTTTTTCTATATTGTCCACACTTTCTATGACAAATATGTATAAATACGTTATAAATGAAAAGATGAGGTAAGAAAAACATATTTAGAAGTTTCATTCTTTCATCAGATCTTTAGAAACTTTATATACAAAAACAGTGACCTTTTGGGAATCACAGGTAAGCCAATAATAAATTACTAAGAGCAGAGATGAGTTTCAAGATGTTGCCACTCTGGATTTGTCCAAGGACACACATTAGTTGCTGGCAGAGATGGATAAAAATCTGGTGCCTACTTTTATTTTGGTGCTCTCTTCCATATTCCTTTGTCACCATCTCTCTGAGCTATATATTTTCTTTCTGTATTAAAGATAGACTAAGAGAAAACCATCTTCAGTTAGTTGAGCACATTGAGTTGGGCATGTTGGAGAAAACTGTTAATGATTAGATTGAACATGATCTCTACTTTCTGCCCCTGGAAAAGTGTAAAATAATCCAGTGGTTCCTGAATGCACTCTGGTCAGGTAGCCAGAATCAGAAGTAAAGTTTCAATGTCTGCATTGAAATGGAAAAAAAAGAGGAAGAAAGAAAATGTACATGTTAATATAGTCATCCACTTTCATTTCATGGGCGGGACTATCCTTTGTTCAGAAAGCTCTTTCTTTTTGTAATAATGCAGAGGCATAAGTTCAGTCTCTCAGTCCTGTCCAACTCTCTGTGACCCCATGGACTGCAGCACGCCAGGCCTCCCTGTCCATCACCAGCTCCTGGAGTTTACTCAAACTCATATCCACTGAGTTGGAGATGCCATCCAACCATCTCATCCTCTGTTGTCCCCTTCTCTTGCCTTCAATCTCTCCCAGCATCAGGGTCTTTTCAAATGAGTCAGTTCTTCGCATCAAGTAGCCAGAGTACTGGAGTTTCAGCTTCAGCATCAATCCTTCCAATGAATATTCAGGACTGATTTACTTTAGGATGGACTGGTTGGATATCCTTGCTGTCCAAGGGACTCTCAAGAGTCTTTCTCCAACACCACAATTCAAAAGCATCAATTTTTCAGTGCTTAGCTTTCTTTATAGTCCAAGTCTCATATCCATACATGACTACTGGAAAAACCATAGCTTTGACTAGATGGACCTTTGTTAACAAAGTAATGTCTCTTCTTTTTAATATGCTGTCTAGATTGGTCATAGCTTTTCTTCCAAGGAGCAAGCGTCTTTTAATGTCATGGCTGTAGTCATCATCTGCAGTGATTTTGGAGTCCCCCAAAATAAAGTCTGTCACTGTTTCCACTGTTTCACCATCTATTTGCCATGAAGTGATGGCACCGGATGCCATGATCTTAGTTTTCTGAATGTTGAGCTTTAAGCCAACTTTTTCACTCTCCTCTTTCACTTTTATCAAGAGGCTCTTTAGTTCTTCTTTACTTTCTGCTGTAAAGTTGGTGTCACCTGCATATCTGAGGTTATTGATATTTCTCCCAGCAATCTTGATTCTAGCTTGTGCTTCATCCAGTCCAGCATTTCTAATGATGTACTCTGCATAGAAGTTAAAAAGCAGGGTGACAATATACAGCCTTGATGTACTCCTTTCCTGATCTGGAACCAGTCTGTTGTTCCATGTCCAATTCTAACTGTTGTTTTTGACCTGCATACAGATTTCTCAGGAGGCAGGTCATGTGGTCTGATATTTCTATCCCTTGAAGAATTTTCTACAGTTTGTTTGATGCAGATATGTGCATGCATGCTGAGTCAATTCAGTTGTGTCCGACTCTTTGTGACCTTATGGACTGTAGCCCAGCAGGCTCCTCTGTCCAAAGGATTGTCTAGGCAAGAATAGTGGAGTGGGTTGCCATGATCTTCTCCAGGGGATCTTCCCGATCCAAGGATCAAAGCCCAGTCTCCTTATGTCTCCTGCATTGACACATGGGTTCGTTACCACTAGTACTATCTGGGAAGCCCCAGTAATGCAGATAGGGGATGGCCATTAGGTCTTTTAAAAAATGTCCTTATTATCAAAATTACAAGTTGGCAGCTTTGTCATTTTCCCCAGTTTTAAAATTCAAAGGACTGGGAACCATTAAATTAAATCTTGGTA
Organism: Nanger dama; assembly: GCA_917880005.1. Classification (NCBI taxonomy): domain Eukaryota; kingdom Metazoa; phylum Chordata; class Mammalia; order Artiodactyla; family Bovidae; genus Nanger; species Nanger dama. The sequence goes on along the minus strand of CAKJTW010000028.1, from coordinate 15,082,032 downwards.
TTGTTTCATTTTTCTTTTTTATAGCCTGGTGCTAAAAACTGAGTCTTTATTAAGTCTCAAAACAAAACCAAAAAGATCCTGAGTCCTCTGTCCTCTCAGCAACATTTAGCTAATTTTATAATCTTTTACCATTCTCTTGTCTTCAGAATTTCTCACTTGATGCTGAGGCATCCTCCTGGTAAATATAAAACAATGGTTCTGAACAGTTGACTGCACAGGGTGCTTAAATACTGATACTGATAAAAAGTCCACCCCAAACAGTCTTAGGTGTCCTCAGGTGGGACTTGGTGCTAAGCTGATTCAAAACTTCCTTCAGCTGATTCCAGCGTGCAGCCAGGGATGGGGACCACAGATGTGTGTGGTGGTTGTTAAGTAGCTTCTATGGGTCAGGCTCTAGGGCAGTTATACAGATGAAAAAACTGGACCATGTAGTAGAAAAGCTAACTAGGACAGCAGACTGGCAAAATGTGCTAACAGGGTGTAAGTGCTTTTATTCTGTAATTTGACAAACAATAACAGCACTCGACAAGTGCAGAGCTGGATTGCTCCAGGTTTGCTTCAAGTCCTTTGGGCTCCCTACAAAGACCAGGGAAACTTCACAGAAGAGGCAGCAGCCAAGCAGGGATTTGGAGGTATCTTTTTTTCAAGGTCTTCATCAGATAAGGTAGAGAGGGCAGGCATGACTGCAGAGGGAACAGTGTGTGCTGGGCACGGAGGAGTATGTGGGGCTGGGAGAAGCTGGAGATGAGATAATGGTTGGGTGCAGATGCACATAGCCTTAGAGATAGACTAAGGAGTGTAGACTTGGTTCGGAATGCTTTTAAAGGACACTAAAAGTTTTTAAGCTGGAACTAATGGGTTAAGAGTACAAAATATTGGTATTTAAAACAATGCAGACTTTTCATACACACCTATAGCTTGAATTTGCTAGCCTATTTAAAACTAATGGTTTGACTGATCGTCCCTCACCCCCCTTTGCCCTTGACTGACATAACCAGACACTGTGACCTTGTGGGGATACAGTTTCCAGTCCCCAGTGGCAGGTGGAAGGACAGTGGAGACCATTGTTTTTTTAAGTGACTAATTGAGTGTAAATAGACTTCATCCTGAGCTTTGGCCTGGACAGATCAGCTCAGGGTCTCTGCCTGCTGCCTCCCTTCCTCGGTTTCTTTCATAAGGTTTTGTCTCGGTTTCTTTCATAAGGTTTTGTTGGTGTGTCTGTGGATATGATCCCTCTTATCAGTGTGTTTGTTTGACTTGCTCCAGAGCAAGTAAACAAACCCCAAAGATCAAGCCCTTCAGTTCCCTTCAGCTCCTGAAGCTATTTTGCATTCTTTTTACTCTTACTCAGGACTGAAGGACAGATAGGTCAGACCATGGAATCATCTCAGTATACTAGGGACTATAACCTTCTGGCTGAGAAGCTCACAAAAGAAACATTACTTTGCAGTGGGAAAGACAAGGATTCAGCCTAGGCCAGTGGTTGTCAAATCAGGGAGCATAAGCTTCAAGCTAAGTCATGGGCTAAAAATGTAGATTTGGGAGACTCACTGTAGACCTACTGAATCAGAATCTGAACTCTTTTGGGGAAGGGGGAGGACTCATCAGATGGGCCCCTGGATTCATAATCCTTCAGTCCAGTCAGCTTGCAAATTTTGTGCTGGGCTTGGTTTTCAAGTTATTTCTAGATTAAGTTATTAATTGAGCTGTTTAGCTCAGCTGAGGCTTTGAGATCCTATAGATAAAGAGAGGTTTAGAGGAAGTCTCTGGCTGTGACTCTGTTATCCTTTCCAGTCCCACTTATCTGAAAAGCCAGGCTTGCTCAAAGGAAAAGTAAGCTTAGAGGGGAGTATCATTGGGAAAGCAACACAGTCCCTTTCTTTGCCATGCCCTGTTAGAGAACTATATTAAGAAAAGAACCTCAAAAAAAAAAACACACACAAACACACACACACACACACACACACACACACACACACATCAATTTGTTGGATAAAGATATTTCCATCTTCTGTGTTTGCCAGCTCCTGGGGTTACAGGAGCACAAGTTTAGGCAAATGAGACCCTTTTCTATCTAAGGTGTCTGTTCAGGTCTTGATGCACTGGAAATCCATCTGGCTAACTCATTAGTGATAACAAGTGTTAGATGCTCATAAATCTCCCACAATTCATTGGCTTAAGACATCTTAAATGTGGACTTTTGGCTTTAATTGTCTTTGGTTGCTTCTTTAGCATACTTTAGTTTGTACAGATTTGGAGTTTTGAAACTTGTTTTTAATTAAGACATGGTTTATTTTTATTGCTTGAGATAAAATGCAGGCTGGGAGGCTCAAATCTAAGTTACAAAATAAAGTGCATCTGGGCAGACCACGGGGGGCGGGGTGGGGCGGGGAGGGGGTGGTAACCAGAATATAAAGGCCAAAGTGTGTGCCAGGATTCTTAGATTTACTTAGTAATTTCTTGGAGAATAAAAATCCCAACAACTGCATTATAAAAATAAAAAAAAGCATACCTTATAAATGTCCTTCTCTTTGAAATACCTAAATGAACTAGCCTGAATTATAAACTAATGGCTTGTAAAAATTCACCTTGAGCCAGCTACTGAAGATATTAAATAAAAGAGGTAGGAGAGGCTATGAGGAAACCCAACCCGCTGTTTGTTTGTTTTATCAGTAATGTAACTCAAAAGTAGCCAAGCCAGAGCTTTCCCTGTGTTTTGTTTCCCCAAGCTGAGCCGCCAAGATTTAATCTAAAGAGGTTTGTGTTTTAAAAACTAACAACCAAGTAATAAAACACCTATAAAAGGGATTTATAATGGGACCGGTGACAGTTTTGAGTGTAGTATTACAACTCTTCTGCTCCCCCTCTCCCCTCTTCTGTGCTTTCATCCAACTCTGCACCCTTTGTCTTAGCTCTTTTCCCACCTTGCTGCCAAGAAGCAAGTAAGTAGGGGCAGCTCACACCCTAGAGAAGCGAACCATCTTAAAAAGTGAAGTGTGTTTTAGCTCCGCAACTGATGACTGCGCTGTGCTGCTGCTTTTGTTTGTTTGAGAGAAGTTGCTCTAACAAAGCACCTACCTAGCTTACACAGTGGTTGCTAACGCGAAGTTGAAGATGCTGCTGCTGCAGAGTCTCTGCCATGAGGATGCTAGAGTCAACCAGGGCAGGAAGCCTGGGGATTCCTCTCCCTGGTACCATGTGTCACCCTGCCAGGGCCCAAGATCGCCCTGGGGCAGACTCGAGTCAACAGGTGGTTTGCCACCTAGGCCACCATGCCTGAAACTTGGTTCTTTTACAAAGTCATAGTTCTCCTCCCCCTCACGAAGAAATGGCGCCTCAGAAGGGAAACTTCGTACTCAAAACTCTGTAGGAGCCATTTCTCAAGGCTACTTTTACTATTTTCTGAAGTCTCCCCTGTCAGCATCCCACCGGTCTCCGGGAAGAACGAGGAAGTCTCTCTTCAGAGTCTGGACGGCGCTGGGAGGCATGTGGGCAGCGTCAAAGTGGCCTCGCCTGGGCGGCCAGATGAGCCCCCAGCCTCCCTCTTGTGGGCCTCAGGAACTCGGGGGGCCCAGGGGAAGCCTGGAAAACCGAACTTCGCCATCAGCCTTCCTTCGAGCGCTGGCTAGAAGAGAGGGGGAAGGGCCCCCCAGCCATCTCCCCCGCCCCTAGCCCCTCTGCCACCCGGCTGCATCGCCCAAGAAAGCACTGAGAACGCAGCTCAGAGCTTTCCAGCTCCTCGCAGACCGGGAGAGGGCATTGAGGGGCAGCTTCCCCCTCCAGCGGCGTCTGACATCCCCACTCCCACCCAAGGATGCCGCCGCCGTGCCCTGTCCGCAGTCGCTGAATGTCACTGCTCCCTCTTCCTCCTGATCAGGGTAGACACAGCTCCCGAAGCATCCCCCACCCCAAAACTGCCGCGACCGCCCAGGGTACAAGGCCCAGCGGAGGACGAAGTTTGGGGCCCACGGCGGCGGGGTGGGGGGGGCGCTTTGGTGAGGACCGCACCTCTCAGTCCCAGCCCTGGAGGGCACACTCCCCGCCCCAAACGGCCCAGGCGTCCCCATCCTCCCGCGGACACCGGCATCCCCGCCCTCCCCCGAGGGCGGCAAGCGGAGCCCCCCAGGGCGGAGGCAGGTACCCCCGGGGCGGGGACTGGGGCGGGCGGGGTCCAGGCTGCGCCCCCCGGCCGGGCCGGGCGGGCTAGCTGGCGGCGCGGGGGGGAGCGGGGCTGGGCGGCGCTGCCTCGGGCTCTGTGCGCTGCAGCCCGGAGCCGAGGAGGAGGGAGGAGGCGGAGGAGGAGAAGGAGGCGGCGGCGGTGGGTCCCGGGCGGGGGGAGCGCGGCGCTGCGGACCCGGGCGGCTGGCAAAGGACGAGGCGGAGGCTGAGGAAGGCAGCGGGGAGACCCGGGCTGCAGCAACAAAGGGCAGCAAGCGATTGGCCGGGCTGCAGGCGAGGTTAGCCCGGGACCGGGGTGGCTGGAGGCAGCGGCGAACGGTGCACGTGCTTGCAGACACGGGCGAGTGTGGAGCCGGGGGTGCACGCCCGGCGGGTAAGGGCTTGCTCCCCCTCGGCACGGGATGGCGAGGAGGCTGCACCGACATCATACTGCCTGCACTCGGCCTCGGCTTGCAGGGTAGGGGGTGCGTGGGGGTAAGGATGCGAGCCAGGGGGCGGGCGAGTAGTCGCCCGGGACAGGACGGGAGAAGGTGGAGGAGGGGGCGGGATGGAACGCTCCAGGCGGCGCGCCCGTCCGCGCGCTCCACCGCAGGAGCTGGCGACTGAGAACCTCGAATTTTAACTTCGCGTGCCCGCCCGCGCGCGCCCGCCCGCGCCCACCCCTAAATCCTGCGGCCGCCGCCAGCGATCAGCTCTCACACAAACTTTAGCTGCGGGCTAGGGGGTTCGGGGTTGAGTGGGGGAGGGGAAAGGGAAAAGGCCCTCTGATTGGCGTTGAATGCAGCCAATAAGGCCAAGCACCTCTCCTGCGAGTAGACCCAATCCCCTTCTAGAGGTAGAGGGGGCGGGTAGGTGGAAGTAGAGGTTGCTTGGTGTCTGGGCAAGAGAAAAAGGGCTGGACCAATAGGTGCCCAGAAGAGGCGGGCCAGGAGGTCTGTTGATTGGTACTGGCAGTGGGCCCTCCCCGGGGTGGTACCGGAGGGGGGCTGATGGGTCGAGGGGTGTGCCTATGCGGAGGCGAGATGACCGGCAGGATCCTGCCCCAATGGGCTGCAGAGTGGTTAGTGTGTGGGTGACGGACAGACTCCTAGGCCAACGGGTGGCCCTAAGTGTCTGCGGTCTAGTCCAATGGAGCAGCGCTGGGGCGGGACCGTGGCTCGGGTTTAATGAGACTCCATTGGGCTGTAATCAGTGTCATGTCGGATTCATGTCAACGACAACAACAGGGGGACACAAAATGGCGGCGGCTTAGCTCCTACCCCTGGCGGCGGCGGCAGCGGTGGCGGAGGCGACGGCACCTCCTCCAGGCGGCAGCCGCGGCTTTTTTCTCAGGCAGCGGCAGCGCCCCCGGCAGGCACTGTGGCGGTGGCGCGCGGCCAGGTCTGTCACCCACCCCGCGCGTTCCCAGGGGGAGGAGACTGGGCGGGGGGGGCGGGAGGGGGGGACATAGGGGGCTTGTGACGCCCCTCCCACAGGCCTCTGCGCGAGGGTCACCGCGGGGCCGCTCGGGGTCAGGCTGCCCCTGAGCGTGACGGTAGGGGGCGGGGGAAAGGAGAGGAGGGACAGGCCCCGCCCCTCAGCGGGACCTCCAGGGCAGGGGGCGGGGCTCGAGGGTAGAGGGGCGGAGCGATATTGGGATGGGGGCGGGGTTCGGGTGGTCGGAAGGCGAGGGCTCGTAGGGGTTTTCTGAGTGGGAGGGACCTACTAGGAACGGTAGGGGGCCAGTGAATGTCTGGGAAGTGCACTCCCAGGGAGGGGGTGGGTGTGAGGGGAAACGAGGTGTGCAAGCAGGTGCATCAGGGAGGGTCTGGAGAGTGCAGAATTGGGAGATGTGAAAGGAGGTCCGAGGGGCAAGTGAAACGGTGCAGAAGGGTGAACTTGTAGATATGGGGGTTGGGGGAGGCAGAGTAAGAATGGATTTGGGTGTGGTGGATATGGAGTAGTGCTGAGAAAGCGGTGCAGAGTAGATACTGGTTTGGACGAAGTATTGAGGAAACGGGGGTTAGGTACATTTACTATGGGGGAAGGAGGTATCTGAGTGAATTGGCATGCTTGAATAGAAAGGTTTGCTAGCTTTGGGGTATAGAAGCTTGGAAAAAACATGGAGGGATCGGAAACGGATATGCTTTAGAGAGTCTGTGGAGGACAGAAGAGCAAACTTAAATTCCAAGAGAGCCTACTTAGAATTTAAATATATTCTAAATTATTAGATATATTTTGCCCCGAGGTGACCTTTGCGCAAAATATATCTAACAGAAAATCTCTTAGGAGTCAGGGGGTTCAGGAGTTGGGAAAAGGTGACAGGTGTGAAGAAGGGTAGGTGGGACTGGGCGAATGGGATTTGGATCGAGTCGGGAGGGCATGTGGGCAAAGATGGTAGTGTGGGAGACAGAGTTTTTAGAGGCTTCCCTGGTGGCTCAGTGGTAAAGAATTCACCTGTCAATGCAGGAGGGTGGGGACAGGTTTAATCCCTGGGTCTGAAAGATCCCTTGGAGTAGGAATTGGCATCCCACTCCAGTATTCTTGCCTGGAAGGGAAATTCCATAGACTGGAGTTGGTGGCCTACAACCCATGGGTACGCAACTTGACACACACTTTGGATTTCTTGGGTGTAACTTGAGCTGGAGTCAGCTCAAGGGGGAACTGGGTGTGTGTCTCAGAAAGAGGCTCCTTGTGTTTGCATGTTTTTGAATTTGTAAGTGCTTTGGTCTGAGTTGAGTGCAGGGAGTGGTAGGAGACAAAGGGCAAAGGCAGAGGAGGGGCTAGATCACAGATGTGGAAAATAGGAAAAGAGAACCAGTGAACCAAGATTTGGGTGGAAGTACCTGGAAATTCAAAGTAAAGAGCATATAAAGACTCCTCCATATATGGATAGGAGGTGGGAGTGGCTAATGGGAATAACTTACACCGAGACAGTGTTCTGTGGTCCTCCAAAAAAGGTGTGTGTGTGTGTGTCGTGACTGAGTAAAGTTCATTGATTTTCTGGGATAATCTTGAAGTAAAACACTCTATTCTTTTTTATTCATAAATTCTTCACACATTTATCAAAATGAATTTGGGCAGGATTTTTTTTTTTCTTTTCCCAGAAGGAAAGGATAACGCATTTTTCAATAAAGGATAAGATTCTTACCTGAGAACCTGAACTTAGGGTCAAAGATTGAGATGGTGAAGTGATAGTTAAAAAGAGACGATAAAGACAGACGGAGGGTTTAACATTAAAGGAGGAACTTAGGAGAATGGCTGGCTGGTGGTGATGAGACGGTCAGTTGAAATTTTGCCTGCCAGTCAAGCCCAGGCCTCTTGAGTAGAGTGAATGTTACGTCATAGCTGTTACACCACATGTTTATCTCTCACACTGCTTGTGGAGATAAGGTGGGAACTGTCAGAGGTAAGGCGTCAGGGGAGGGAAAGTTAAAATAAGGTGAATATTGGAAGGTAGTTGAGGAAGTTGGATAAATAATGTACTTCAGAAACTTTCATGGACTGTTGAATACCAGTCAGAAGAAGAGTTAGCCAACTGGTACGGTTTTTAAATGCCAGGGTTCCTAATAAGTGACTTTTCATCTTTTAGTTCTCTACACAATAGTTTCAGTGTTCTTGTATACAGATCCCTGTATTTGTATCAAGTGAGAGAAAAGGAATTGTTTTATGAAAGCAGGTATGTGTGAGCTACAGTGATCAGTCTTTGCATGTAGAATAGTAAATGACTAGTGAATGGGAGAAGTGTGAGCAACAGAGATTTTTTTCTTTGTTGTGCTTTAATTAGCTTTTCCAGAGCGCCATTAGGCAGCTTTTTATGGGACTCCCATAATCTTCCACAATTTTTCTATCATAAGTTCCACTCTTTTTGAAAGGTTGTAATATGTCCAAGTAGCCATTTAAAAAATAATTTTATTTCTTTATTTTTGGCTGCTCACGGGTTTTCTCTAGTGTGTGGTTAATGGTGGCTTTTGTACATGGGCTCCTCATTACAATGACTTCTCTTGTTGCAGAGCACAGACTGCAGGCTGCGGGGGCTCGGTAGTTGTGGTTCCCCGCTCAATAGCTGCAGCATGTGAGCGTGGTTGCCCCCTGGCATGTGGCATCTGCCAGGACCAGGGGTTGAACCTGGGTTTCCTGCATTGGCAGGCAGACTCTCTACCATGACCAGGGAAGCCTCCTCAGTTCCACTATTGCTGGATATTTGAGTTATTTCTGGTGTGGGGAAGTTGTGAACTGATGGTCCCTGCCAGCGTTCCTGTGCTCATCACCTGGTGTGCGTGTGCACAGTCTCCGACTGAGGTGTGCATCTGGGAATGAACTGCTGCTTCCTAGGCAGCGTGATTGTTAATGCTGCTTATACCTGTTGTCCCGGTGTTAGTGGTATAATGCTCAGTCGTGTCCTACTCTGCAACCCCAGGCTCCTCTGTCCAAGAATACTGGAGTGGGTTGCCGTTTCCTCCTCCAGGAATTAGGATAACACCTTTAATTCTCAGAAGCGTCTGAATTTGGATGATCTTCTGTGTGGTTGCCCTAGTCGTGGGGGTATACTTGTCTGCAACTTTACTAGGTACCAGGTTGACTATTTTCCAGAGTTGTACCAGCTTATACTTCCTCCAGTATATCTATGTATCTGTATCTATATCTGAGTTCCCTGGCTGCTGCTTCTCACCAACTTGACTTAGTCTTGTTAGTTTTTCAACTTAGCCAATCTGGTACACTTTGCCTTTACCTTATTAGTAAGGAGGTTGAACAGCTTTTCGTTTATTTATTGGCTACTTGGATCTCATTTGTAAAGTTCCTGTTCAAGTCTGTCCCCACACCTCTTCCCCCTTTTGTAAATTGGTCCTTCTGTCTTTTTATAGCTATTTAGTAGTTCTTGCTCTAAATATAAAACTCTGTCCTTTTGTGTGTGTTGCAAATGCCTGCCTTCATTCTCTGGCTTGCCTTTTCACTCTTTGTGGTGTCTTTTAATGAACAGAACTTCTTAATTGTAATGGAGTCAAATTTAATGGTATTTTCTTTATGGTTAGTGCTTTTTGTATCTTGTTTTAAGACTTTTCCTGCCCTCAGGTTAAGTAGATATTCACCTATCAATTTTATCTTCTAAATCTTTACTGACCTTAAAAGATGTATGATCATGAGGAAAATACACGCTTCTTGACCCTATCCTCACCATTTCAATCTCTTTTTGCTCTTCTTCACTTTTTTCTGTTCTCTGTCTTTAATTTTTCTTGTCTGCAACTATAACTAAGCCAGGTGCTGACTTTCCCTATCTCATAGGAGAAAATGGTCATATGGACAGAAGTTCAGCTAGATTAGATCTTACAGGTCTCTAGCTGACTGCATTGTCCTTTTTCCTTTTATGAGCTAGCATTTTATTGTGTTCCTGCTATGCGTCCTCAGCCTTGGTTCTTTCATATTTGTTATCTCAGTTATTCCTCTTTACAGGTCTGCAAAACTACATTTTTCTCATTTTCACAGGTGAGAAAACTGAGACTTAGATTGACTCAGTAATGTGCCCTATATCCCACAGCTTAGGTAGCTGACAAAGTGAGGACTTGATTCCTGAACTCTCTAGATCCATCCCATCATAGCACATTGCCTTGTTGAATAAGATTTCATGAGCCTGTTTGACAATATCCCAAACTGATGATAATAACTTTCTTTTTTCAATATAACATGTTTTACTTTAAGCACATGTAGAGATAATTATTGTGAAACTGGACAAAACGATCAACCTCTCTGTGTGTGTTAAAGTAAGTAAAGTTAGTGAGTGGACCTTTAGAGGTCCTTGGGTGGGCAGTAGAGATTCTGTAAGCCCTTGAAACTATACAAATGTCTGTATGTACTTGTGTTCCTATTTAGAAATAGATCTGTAATTTCCTTGAGATTCTCAGAGAGCAGCTTTAATTTAAGGATATCCTCTTGGAACTGTGTGATAAAGTTAATGCAGAATTCTGAAATGATGTGTATTTTCAAAATGTGAAGTGAAGTGAAGTCGCTCAGTCATGTCCGACTCTGCGACCCCATGGACTGTAGCTCACCAGGCTCCTCTGTCCATGCGATTCTCTAGACAAGAATACTGGAGTGGGTTGCCATTTCCTTCTCCAGGGGATCTTCCCAACCCAGGGATCGAACCCGGGTCTTCCTCATTGTGGGCAGACGCTTTAACCTCTGAACTACCAGGGAAGCCCAATCTTTAAAAATTTAAGATGTCAGATTTTTTTCCCCAAATACATTGTTTTCTACCTTTGTCATGTTAGAATTGAATAGGAATTTTTAAATGTCAGAAAAAAAGTCACTCTAAATTCAGTTGATTATTTCTTAAGTGAAAGTGCGTAGTTATAATATCATTATTACTAATCAATGTACCCTGGCTCCAAAGGCCTGATGACTTCAAATGACTTTTCATCTTGTCTCTAAAATCCTGTTTTACAAGGGATCAAATTTCCTGTGAGATTCCTAACAATGTAATTAAAGTTTAGAGACTGAAACTATTGAGCACTTAAATTTAGGGATGACTATGCAAACAGAATTCATAGGCTTCACCAGGAGATTTGGGACGAGTCTCTACTAATTTATGATGATGATGTTGAAACTAATCTTTGCTAGGGATTATGGAAGCCATAATAGTTTATTGATGGTTCAGTTATTGTTTGTTGAAGCAGATTTACACAATTATAGTTTAATGACATAACAAGGTTACTGTCAGCTAGGAGAGCATGACATGAAAAATTAAACTTCCAATTAATATAATATGTATTAGTTGAAATTATAATTTTCATGGTGATTTAGCCTGTTAGAAATCCTTGGAAAACATTATTAGCTTTTGAATTGAAAACTCTATGTTAATGAGTAGTGAGAAAGGACTTAGTATTATTCTAAAAAGATGGGAATTAAATATTCAATTCAACTAACATTTATGGAATGCCTACTCTGGGCTTGCTGCTGAATTAGGCTCATAAATATAAGTTGAACAAGGTTGATATTTGGGGAGATGAAATACTGATTGCTTTTGTTTGTTCCTTCAGTCATCCTTCCCTTCAGCGTACACTGGATGAATACCATGGTCAGGATTATTTAAACATTCAGCACATTTGTGTGTGCGTGTGTGTGTGCGCGTGTATTCCACTCTACCTCGTTGTGTTGCTACACCTGCACTGGCTTTCTGTTACTTCATCTGTCGTCTTCGGATGACTCAGCCTGGCTTTTGCCACATCCAGCTTTATTTCTTACTCCTAGTCAACACGTGCCCTCTCCAGGCATGCACTTGGACTCAGTGTCCCTCTATTCTGACAGCTCATTCTTGTTCTGTGCCTTCTCCTAGATTTCCCTTCATTCATTCACTGGTGCGCCCATTTAACAAATAGACGTTGAACCCCTCTTACGTTCAAGTTGTGGTCCTTGGAAATCTTGGGGCATGCCAAGATGAATCAAACATGAGTCCTGTTCTTAAGAATTTTGCAGTCTATTAGGGGAGATGAGGCAAGCAAAATACAGATTAGAAATGCCAAATGATAAGAAAGCTAGAAGTTTCCTGTTAGACAAAGTGATGTTGGGCTTCTGAGGAGGTATCTGTGGAGAGAACAGGCAGTTCTAAGTTCTAAGTTCTGCCTTTCAAGGTCCAGTTTAAGTCCCATCCGTCCAAGGGATGTTCTCCCATCTGCACTAGTGAGGAATAGTCACGGTTGTTTTCAGACTTTGTTCCTTCTGTATTTAGAGGAGCCCTTTCTTTGAAGTGAATATGATAGAGAAGCCCATTAAATAGAGAGTAGTTAAGGCAGAGATGCTTTGTTGGGTGCAGGGATTATGGTGGCCCTAGTGTGTAACCCACAAGGGCATCTGCAGGTGGTTCTGAAAGCCCAGGCACTTTCTCACAACAGCGCCAAGGAGCCTAGTTTGAAAACCAATGGAGAGACAGGAAAGCATTTAGCATCTGAATTAGAATCTTTCATGACTTACTGGTCTGAGGTCTTGACAGTCAGAAATCTGTTTTTCTTTTGCAAAATGTGGGCAGCAATGCTACCTTACAGGGTGGTTTTGAGGTTTACTTGATAATTATGTAATCTATGGCTTGCCCTGTGGCTCAGCGGTAAAGAATCCACCTGGGGTGCACGAGCCGCAGGAGACACAGGTTCAACCCCTGGGTTGGGAAGATCCTTTGGAGGAGGGCATGGCAACCCACTCCAGTATTCTTGCCTGGAGAATCCCCATGGGCAGAGGAGCCTGGCTGTCTATAGTCCATGGGGTCTCAAAGAGTCGAACACAACTGAAGCGACCTGACATACATATGCACGTGATAATCGATGTAAAGTGCCTGGCTCACAGTAGGTGTCAGACAATGGTTGCTATTATTATAGTTTATTTCTTAAAAAAAAAAATGGGGGTAAAATTCATATAACATAAAACCTTTTATTTTTTTGACACGTGCACTCCAGTTTTTATTGCAGCATTATTTATAATAGCCATTATGCTGCTGCTAAGTCGCTTCAGTCGTGTCCGACTTTGTGCGGCCCCATAGACGGAAGCCCACCAGGCTCCCCCGTCCCTGGGATTCTCCAGGCAAGAACACTGGAGTGGGTTGCCATTTTCTTCTCCAGTGAATGAAAGTGAAAAGTGAAAGTGAAGTCGCTCAGTCGTGTCCGACTCCTAGCGACCTCATGGACTGCAGCTTACCAGGCTCCTCCGTCCATGGGGTTTTCCAGGCAAGAGCACTGGAGTGGGGTGCCATTGCCTTCTCCGATAATAGCCATTATAAAGCATTCTAAATGTCCATCAACAGAGAAGATGTGGTACATATATACAATGGGATATTAGCCATAAAAAGGGACAAAACTGAGTCATTTGCAGAGACATGGATGGACCTAGAGACTGTCATACAGAGTGAAGTAAGTCAGAAAAAGAAAAACACAAATATGTGGAATTTAGAAAAAGGGCATGCTACTGCTGCTGCTAAGTCACTTCAGTAGTGTTCAACTCTGTGCGACCTCATAGACGGCAGCCTACCAGGCTCCCCCGTCCATGGGATTCTCCAGGCAAGAACACTGGAGTGGGTTGCCATTTCCTTCTCCATTAAACCATTTTAAAGTGAACAATTCAGTGACATTTAGTATCAGTTCAGTTCAGTCACTCAGTCGTGTCCGACCTTTGCAACCCCATGAATTGCAGCATGCCAGCCTCCCTGTCCATCACCAACTCCCGGAGTTCACGCAGACTCAACGTCCATCGAGTCCGTGATGCCATCCAGCCATCTCATCCTCTGTCGTCCCCTTCTCCTCCTGCCCCCAGTCCCTCCCAGCATTAGAGTCTTTTCCAATGAGTCAACTCTTCGCATGAGGTGGCCAAAGTACTGGAGTTTCAGCTTTAGCATCATTTCCTCCCAAGAAATCCCAGGGCTGATCTCCTTCAGAATGGATTGGTTGGATCTCCTTGCTCTCAAGAGTCTTCTCCAACACCACAGTTCAGAAGCATCAATTCTTCGGCGCTCAGCCTTCTTCACAGTCCAACTCTCACATCCATACATGACCACAGGAAAAACCATAGCCTTGCCTAGATGGACCTTAGTCGGCAAAGTAATGTCTCTGCTTTTGAATATGCTATCTAGGTTGGTCATAACTTTTCTTCCAAGGAGTAAGCGTCTTTTAATTTCATGGCTGCAGTCACCATCTGCAGTGATTTTGGAGCCCCCCAAAATAAAGGCTGACACTGTTTCCACTATTTCCCCATCTGTTTCCCATGAAGTGATGGGACCAGATGCCATGATCTTCATTTTCTGAATGTTGAGCTTTAAGCCAACTTTTTCGCTCTCCTCTTTCACTTTCATCAAGAGGCTTTTTAGTTTCTCTTCACTTTCTGCCATAATGGTGTTGTCATCTGCCTATCTGAGGTTATTGATAAATTTCTCCTGGCAATCTTGATTCCAGCTTGTGTTTCTTCCAGTCCAGTGTTTCTCATGATGTACGCTGCATATAAGTTAAATAAGCAGGGTGACAATGTACAGCCTTGACGTACTCCTTTTCCTATTTGGAGCCAGTCTGTTGTTCCATGTCCAGTTCTAACTGTTGCTTCCTGACCTGCATACAGATTTCTCAAGAGGCAGGTCAGGTGGTCTGGTATTCCCATCTCTTTCAGAATTTTCCACAGTTTATTGTGATCCACACAGTCATTTAATATAGTCACAGTGTTATGTGACCATGACCTCTATGCAGTTTTCAAAACATTGTCATCACTCCAAAATAAAGTCCCTTACCCCTTAAGCCTGGAGAAGGTAATGGCAGCCCACTCCAGTACTCTTGCCTGGAAAGTCCCGTGGACAGAGGAGCCTGGTAGGCTACAGTCCACGGGGTTGCAGAGTCGGACACGACTGAGCAGCTTTGCTTACCTCTTAAGCCAGGCTTCCCTGGTGGCTCAGATGGTAAAGAATTTGCCTGCAGTGTGGGAGACCTGAGTTTGACACCTGGTTGGGAAGATCCCCTGGAGAAGGGAGTGGCTACCCAATTCAGTATTCTTGCCTGGAGAATTCCATGAACAGAGGAGGCTGGCAGTCTACAGTCCATGAGGGTTGCAAAGAAATCTGACACAACTGAGTGACTTTCACTATTTTTCACTTTTACCCATTAAGCAGTTTATCCTCACCATCTCCCCTATCCCTGCTCAGGTCCCATCAATCTATGTTCTGTTTCTAGCTTTATCTATTCTCAGTTCAGTTCAGTTCAGTCACTCAGTCGTGTCTCTTTGCGACCCCATGCATCGCAGCACGCCAAGCCTCCCTGTCTGTCACCAACTCCCGGAGTTCACTCAGACTCACGTTCATCGAGTCAGTGATGCCATCCAGCCATCTCATCCTCTGTCGTCCCCTTCTCCTCCTGCCCCCAATCCCTCCCAGCATCAGAGTCTTTTCCAGTGAGTCAACTCTGTGTGAGGTGGCCAGAGTACTGGAGTTTCAGCTTCAGCATCAGTCCTTCCAAAGAACGCCCAGGAGTTTCCTATTCATGGGATTAAATGATATGTAACCTTTTGTGTCTGGCTTCATTCACAACATGAGGTTCGTCTGCGTTGTAGCATGTGTTACTACTTCATCACTTTTTCTTTTTTAAAAATTAGTTTAATTTTAATTTTGGCTGTGCTATTTTTCTCCGTTGTTTCACACAGGCTTTCTCTAGTTGCGGCGAGTCGGGGCTACTCTTGGTTACAGTGCTCAGGCTTCCCATCGCCATGGCTTCTCTTTTTGCAGAGCTGGGGCTCAAGGTGTGTGGGCTTCAGTAGTCGTGGCTCATGGGCTCCCCGGTGCAAGTTCAGTAGTTATGGTACATGGGTGTAGTTGCCCCTCGGCCTGTGGGATCATCCCAACCAGGGACTGAACCTGTGTCCCCTGCATTGGAAGGCAGACTGTCCACCACTGGATCACCAGGGAAGCCCCCGCTGCGTCATTTCTTATTATGACTGAATAATTTTCTAGTGTATGGATATACCATATTTTATTCACCCATTTTTCTGTTGATGGACATTAACCTGTTTCCACTTTTTTGGCTGCCGGGAATAGCGCTGTCCTGAACATGAGTGTACATGTGCTTACCTACGTCCCTGTTTTCAGTTCCTTGGGGTGTGTATCTGGAAGTGAAAGTGTGAGCTCATACAATAATTTTATGTTTAATTTTTTTGAAGAACTACCAAGCTGTGCTGAATTGCTTCTTTTCCCCACAGCAGCTACCAGAGGGCTGCACACGCAGAACAGTATCTCACTAAATTTGCTGGTTGTTCTTTGAGAGTGTTTGTAACCTCACCTCCCAGTTCACATGTTTTGGGCCTTGAGCATTAATTTTGAGAAGTAATTGCATGCAGGATTTGAAAGTTAAACCAGTATTACTGAATGGATGAGGTCTGATGTCCCAGAAATTTGTTCACTAAGAATGCTGTTTGGAGCATCTGTGCTAGTAGGCTGTGCTGGGTGGTTATAGAAGAAAAGAAGTTATGTTCCCTTCCCTTAAACAGTCTATATTCTTTTTCAGACGATATTGTTAAGATTTGTGGATCCTGACTCAGTTACATAATAGGCTGTGAAAAAATCCAGGAGCCTATAAAAAGTGGGAGAGCTAAAAATAACTGTTTTGTCAGTATGACAGAAGAGTAAACTCTACTATTAATCTTTATTTTTTTCTACTGCTGCTTTTGGCTCATCCGCAATCTCATGACTCGAGTGTTATGACATTGATTTTGAAACAACACACAGCCTTAGTAAAAGCTTAGAGGAGGCTTCACATAGAATTTATGATCCAGGGTATTTTGACTCTTCTTATGCTGACATGAGTATTTCTGAATACTGTTGATATTTTTATAATACTAATGAAGCCAAAAGCTCAGTGTTGGATGAAGCATTTCTCTAGATTTGTTTAGAATAGTTTGTAATGAATGATGTAAATAGTGTTTTATTAAAAACTGTATGATACAACCATATAATTTACTCATGTTACTTTGTAGTTAAAAATAGTGATTCAAAACCTTAGAAAATAGAGTAATTTAATTTTGATGTAGCATGAGTCCCCAGAATTAATTTGGAATGACTCATTCTTAGTTTTGATAGCCTTTTAGTCCAACTTTCAAGCTTTTATAGAAAAAAATGAACACAGCATAACAGTTTTTAGGGTCGTACTTGTAACAGCATGAGCTGTCTACTTGTGGGACTAATCCTGAGGCTTTGGAAGAGAGAAATGGTGTGGATAATTCTGAATCAGGGGAGGCAGGGGACGGAAAGCATTTCTAACTGGCTTTTTAATGAATTATGCATTTTTTGCCTTAGATTTGTCTTTCTAGTTAAATATTGCTTAGACTAAAATTGGTTTTCAATCTATTCTCTTAACATATACCAATTTACAGTGGGGCCAGTGGGATGTCAGAAACAAACCAGCCTAAGATTAAAAAATATGCAGTGGATAATAGACAAAGTGGATAATATACATGTGTTTAGTTGAGAATTGGCTATAGATAAGAGACTTATGATTTTGTTCCTTTCTTAGCTCTGTGTGTGTATGTTTTTAACACTGATTCAGCTTGTAGCAAAGAGCTGCTGAGTTACATCTGCTTCTGCCTAATTAACTCTGTTGGTTGGTGTCAGATGAGAGCTAATTTTGAGATTAAATTGAGGAGTAAGGTATGTGTCTGTGGCTAGGGGAGGGGAGAAGGAGGCTCTAAGGTTACTTGGTTGTTCTGTACGGTATCAAAGTACAGCCATTCATAGTGTTGTTTCATATTTATTTTTTGCCTCCCTGGTGGCTCAGTTGGTAAAGAATCTGCCTGCGATGCCAGAGACCACCTGCGGCTCAGGTGGTTTTGATCAGAGACTCGGTTTTGATCCCTGGGTTGGGAAGATCCCCTGGAGAAGGAAGTTGCAGTCCACTCCGGTATTCTTGCCTAGAGAATTCCATGGACAGAGAAGCCTGGCGGGCTGTGGTCCATGGGTTTGCAAGAGTCAGACACAACTTAGCGACTAACGACCACTGCCCTGAAATGTGTCCTGTGCTGACATATCATGGAAACTGGTGCATCTTTCTCTTAGTTGCAGCTATTGGCCATATCTTGATAGTTCAATCAGTACTTAGATACCAGATGACCCTTGGGATAAATAGCGAATGTTGCCTGGGAAAGTTAATATTGACCTTTAAACAGTGTTTGACTTTTTTTTTTTCCATCCAGACAAAATGTTATACCTGCCTACTTGTGTAATAGTAAGTTTTTTTTTTTTTTTAATGATAAAATTCTTTCTTAGTCTCTATTGCAAACCTGATTTTTAAAATTTGGAGGACAGGTCTAGCTTTGAAGAAGCCTGAAAGTTTACTTTCTGAGGTACTTGTTGTGGGGCTTCTTGTCAAAGAGAGCTAACTTATCACCAAATAAGGTGTACCAGTAAACTCACCGTGTCTGGATTGAGTAGCATGGAGATCCAGAGATGGTTGCTGAATTTAAGGGATATCCTAATGCCCAAATTAACATTTACATTTTTTTCTTTTGGCAGATTTGCCTGACGATCTGGACAATCTTCTTTTTGTCATGGACTGTTAAAACACTTGGAGTTCCAATTCTGGTATTTTCCTTTTTTTTTTCTCATTGTATGTTTCAGATGTAAAAATGTCAGTCTGGTTGAAATGTGTTGGTCATGGAGATGAACAGTTCTTTTGATTGTGGGTTAGGATTGTGGTAATAGCTTGTCATGAAGGTGTATTTTGAGTATTAATTATGAAATGTATTTTGTTTTAATGTATGTTCATTGGCCTGTGTAACCAAAATGCCTGAAAGCAACTTTGCAATATTAGATACTTTTCTGTGACCTCTTTTCCTGCTTCCTGCAGTTGTATTTTGTGCAATCAAATTAAATTAGTTGATTCATCCTGAATAAACGATGAAAGATGAAATAATTACTTGGACACAGGTGAAATGTCTTCTAGTGAAATTTTGCCCCAAACCATTTTACTTTGGAAAGATCAGCTTCCTGTTCTAAACTTACTAAAGCAGAATGATTCCTGCGTTCTGTCCTGAAAGTGGTTGCACGATGAAAGCCAATGATTTCATTCTTAAACATACTGCGTTCCAAGTCTAACATTTTTGTCAATGATTTATGTAATGACACAAAGGGAGTGCTTATTAGATTTGCAGATGACATAGATGACAGAATCAAGATTCAAAACAGTTTTTAACAAGTTGGAAGATAGACGCAAACCAATAAGATGAACTGTGATAAGTTTAAAAGTCTGAGCATTTATTAAATTTGTACGGGGCAGAGAATGAAAATCCTCAGCTGAACAGTTTTTGAAAGAATATCTGAGATTTTTAGTTGGACTGCATGCTTGGCATGAACCAGTTGTGTGGCAGTGCTGGTAAGAAAGTTTATGTAACCCTGGGTTGCATTTATAATTGGATAGTGCCTGGACTGCCAGATTTTAAGATGAGCATTAGCCAGACTAATGAGTGAGCATGAGAAGGAGGTGCTTGGAAACCTGTGACGTGTGGGCATGTTAAGGAACTGGGATATGAGTGGTCCAGGGTGGACTGCAGGTAGAATGGGATTTGATTGTAGTGGTTTTCAAAAGATACTTGTGTTCAAGTATATGAAGGCTCATTGTGTTTTCAGATATACGAAGGAGTGTATTAAAGAATTTCTTGAGTTTGTTCCAGGGGAACTGGAACTAGTGGGTGAAAGTTGTGGGAAGAAAGGTTTTGGCTCCTCTGAGCAAGAGATATATTACAGTCAGAGCTGCCCAGCAGTGGCACGAGCTGTCTTAAGAAGTGACAAATTCTCAATCCCTAAAAGTATTTTGAGACTTTATGGCCCATCTGTTGGGGAATTGAACAAGGGGTTTTTACTGTTTAACTAGAAATTGGATTGGATGACCTATAAGAGCTCTTTAGTCCCAAGTTTCTAAATCTGAATGGAGAAAAATAGAGTGAAACTGTAGTGTACTAATTGCAAAATTGACAAATCCTTTTGAAACTGCCACTTTCAAGCTAGTATAGTTCAGTGGTCCAGTTGTTTTTTAGCGACAGAATCTTTGAAAGCAAATGTTAAATTCTTCAGTGTATCTGCTTAAATTTGGGGGAAAAACATTCTTTTACCCTTTTAAAATGTTTATTTCATTTTTATTTTATGTTTTACCAACTCTTTGCACCCCCATGGGCTATACAGTCCATGGAATTTTCCAGGCCAGAATACTGGAGTAGGTAGCCTTTCCCTTCTCCAGGGGATCTTCCTAACCCAGGGATTGAACCAGGTCTCCTACATTACAGGTGGATTCTTTACCAGCTGAGCCACAAGGGAAGCTCATTTTACTCTTTGAGGTACATTAAATGTAAATAAACAATCAGAGATAACTTTATAATTTTATGAGCCGATTTTCAGAGCGTGTAGGCATTGTATTAAGTGGAAATGATGATAGCTGTTTTGTGCGGCATATTAGATAACGTGTTCACTTAATTCTCTCAACAGTCCTGGAAGGATATACTATTATTGCTCTATAGGTAAAGTGACAGAAACTTAAGTCATTTACCCAGGTTTCTCTGCTTGACATGGGTAGAGCCAGCGTGTGAACTACTAGTCTTCATTGCAGAGGAAGAACTAGCTGGAACAAGCAGCTGAGGCTCAGGTGAAGGCAGAACGGACTTAAGTATAGAATAAAGGCCTGTGAGCCTGGAGTCTACCACTGACTGTTATCCTGTGTTCCACCTTTCCCCAAGCGTCAGGTTACCCATAGAGTCATCCTGCAGGTTACAAGTTGTATGTGAGCACACTCTGAAAACTTCAAACTGTTTGAAAAAGAGTTTTAAGATGTGGATTTTATCTGTGAAGAGCAAGATTAGGGTCCAGGTCGGACTCAACTCCCAGACCAGGGTGCTTTGGCCGGCGCTCTTGGCAGGTGTTCTCAATACCAGATTGGAGATCTAGGGGATTTTTGTGTATATCAGGAGGTTCTCAGAAAGCAGTATCAGTGTCTACCTGGAATAGGATGTGTACAAATCTTGCTCAAATTGAGCAGTTTCATGAGCTAAACGGGTAGAGACACCTAGAGGGCTCCATTATTCAAAAGGTGATGGGTTATGTTACCACATTAGTTTCAGTTTTCTTCCACCTGTGGATGAGAGTGTTACAGAACCTCTTCAAAGGGCTGGGGGAACATGGTTCTTTAGCAGAGAGGCTCAGTGGGAAATTTTCTTGTGTGTGAGACTTGAGAAATATGTAGAATGTTTAGCTGAAATAGAAGAGTCAGGACTATTGCTTTTTTTTTTTTAGTTTAAAATTCTTTTTACGTTTAATGTGCTCCCATCAGAGTTTTTTCCTTTAAAAAAAAATGTAATTTTTTGGCTGTGCTGGGTCTTAGCTGTGGCATTTGGGATCTTTAGTTGCAGCATGTGGTATCTAGTTCACTGACCCAGCATCAAACCCTGGCCCCCTGCATTGGGAGCACGGAGACCACCAGGAAGATCCCCACCATCAGATTTTTTGTGCCATACATTTATTTTGGTGTTGATTTTATGTTTATGGTAGATACATATCTTGAACTACTAACATGTAATTTTATTAATTTCAATGAAGATTATCCATTAAATATATATTGATAACTTAGATATGATCTCTTAAATGCCCCATAAACTACTCATATAATACTAAAAGAAATTCCTTTTCGGAGTGTGACCCAATTTCTGGTTGGAAAATATAATCATTGTGGCTTTGTTACATAATACCTGCCTGTCACTATTTCTGTGGTCATTTTGCATCTGAAAAAGTCTTTTACTTTATTTTTAGAAGTTTCATTATTAAGAGTTTTTCCTTCTTTTTTATCTTTTAAGGTCTTGATTTCCTGGTTAAAGATGCTCTTCACCCAAATGCAGTTTATCCTGTTGGTCAAATAAGACAACTATCAACTTTGCCTGTTCATCTTCTTTTTAATCTCTAAAGGATGGATATTTGTGAGATGTTGCTTAATATGGTCTGGAATGGTCTGCCCATTTGTTGAATTGTAAGTGACTTTTAAATGTGCAAGTTCTGTTAAATACAAGGAGAACCTCTATGGGTAACTTTTGTACTGAAGTCATTTGTCAACCATGGTAAAACTTGCAAACCCACTTTATACAGAGTGGATTCTTGAAGCTATACAGAAAATAAAAAGCAAAAGCAAAGGCCCTCTGAAGAGAGAATCTGCCATGCCGTCAGCACTTCCCATGGGTTGGATAAGAAGACAGTCTCTGAACAGCTGGAACTCAGCGTTCAGGATGGCTCCGTTCTCAAAGTCACCAACAAAGGCCTTGCCTCCTACAAGGACCCAGACAACCCTGGGCGCTTTTCATCAGTTAAACCAGGCACTTTTCCGAAGTCAACCAAGGGGTCTAGAGGATCATGCAATGATCTGCGCAACGTGGATTGGAATAAACTTCTAAGGAGAGCAATTGAAGGACTGGAGGAGCCAAATGGCTCCTCCCTGAAGAACATTGAGAAGTATCTCAGAAGTCAAAGTGATCTCACAAGCACCACCACCAACCCAGCCTTTCAACAGCGGCTGCGACTGGGGGCCAAACGCGCAGTGAACAATGGGAGGTTACTGAAAGACGGACCGCAGTACAGGGTCAATTACGGAGGCTTAGATGGCAAAGGGGCTCCCAAGTACCCCAGTGCTTTCCCATCTTCACTCCCACCTGTCAGCCTTCTACCCCACGAGAAAGATCAGGTAAGTGCAGGCAGAACTGTCAGTACTTTCTGAGTATTGCCCATTTGACTTGTACGGTTTCAGTTAAGTTTACACAGAGGCAAGTTAAGTTTGATAGAAGCAGTCTTTTATATTTTAAGAGATATATATTATTTTACAATAAAAATTGCTCTCTATTGTTCTACAATGTGTTGAGGGCTTCCTCATTGGTTGACTAAGAATTGAATGTGATGATTATGTGATTTTTGTTTTTAAACTCTAATTGCTAATCCTTGGGTGCTTGAAGGGCCCAGGATAGATAACTTCACTCTTTACTCAAGGCAGGATCATACATTTATTTCAGAAATCCAAGAAAAGCCATTGCATGCTTTTCTCTTTTAAAATTATTACTTTTTTTTAGCTTTATGAGGTATAATTGATTTATCTTCCTCTTTATTGTTGTTTCCGAGAAGAAGACTCTTAAGACTAATTATTTTAATACTGATAGCTTGTGCATTACTGGAACTGTGACAGTATGTGACCTAAATCCTGCCTGTTTCAATTTAAAGCCATTTATTACTTGTTCACTTTTCTCATCTGGTGAAAGTGAATGTTTATTTTGTCTTGTCTGTATCTTTCTTATAATCTTTGGTTTCTCTGGGCTTTCTGTTATTTCTGAGATAGTTATACATTTATGGCAGATTTCTCCTAAAGTTACTGCTGCAATTTAAAGTCTTTGGTTATGTAGGTTTATCCTTTGTTTTATTTCAAAGCTATTGAAGTTACCAGCCAAACTAAACCCCAAATTACAGCAGCAACAAATTGTTTATAATGGTTTCAGCCCTCCAGTTTATCTGTCTATCCCTTGAGGGAGTGGATGTATTGATGCCAGTTATTAATAACTTTACATCTTGTAAACTGTTAGCCATTGTTGATAGACAGGGTGGTTGTTGTATGAGCAGACTGCATTTTCAGAAGTGCTAGAAGCAGTGTCAGGAAAAGCTGTGCTCCTGAGGACTTGTTTTTCCTCTTTGGATGTTGTTGCCCTTGAGATAGCTCCTGCTTCCCTCATTGCATTAAGCTGATAGAGGCTCAGCCCTTGCAAACTAAGTGGGACCAGGTGATTTGCTTTTCCATGGACTAATCTAAACCGTAGCATTTACTTTTTAACTGTATTTCTATTTTATTAATTTTCCTCAACATTTATTTTATCCTTGGGTGGGATTTGTGTTTGTGTAACCAACCCCTAGTTCTTTGTGAGAGAATGTGGGCATAAAGAAAGAAATAAGTAAACCTATGAAATTTTCTTTTTAATAACATTTGTTTCAAGAAAATACAGCAGGTGACTTAAATCCTAATTTCTGTTTCTGACACAGCCACATTGAGCACTTCTGTTTCTCATTAAATATTTTTATAAAAGCTTACGCCATAAGGAAATTCCTTAAGGGAATGTAGAGCCATTTCTTGATGGTTTTGGATGTCTTTGTTTTAAAAATATATGCATTACTCTAAGGCATTAATATATTAAAGCTTTATAATTATCAGGTACATGGACTAATTCAGGCAGCTTTAGGCAATTTAATAGCATGTTTTAATAATTTTGAGATCCAGGGGAATATCTTAACTTGTGGTGGAGAAATCATTACAGATTTTCCACAGTCCCTTTCCTCTCCTTCTCTTTAACCTTGCTCATCATTATTTTTGCCATTCTTATCATATTTTTTTCATACAGCATCTATACAAAAGTATTTTTAGTCTAAGGGAAGACTCCTGTCTGGAGGGGTCTAGAACTGAGAACAGAGTGATTTATTGCTTAGCATGCAAATTGTTCCTGCTCTTTCTGTGATGCTATTCTTTAAATTGTCCAGTTAGCATCATCCTATAACAAGGAATGCTGAGAAAATGTGTCCTGTAATTTTTATTTGATGAAATTTGGGAATTGTATTGAGTAATCATAAACTAATTCTTAAAAGAGGACAAATAAACATAAATGAAAATCAGATCAAGTCACTTCGGCCAGAATGTACTGTATTGCTTCCATTGTATATTACAGTGGCATTTTTCCTTGAAAAATGTAATAACTACATTAGAATATGTTGCCCTTTGAGATTACAAGGGGTAAATAATTTAAAACCCTGTAAACTTTCCAAGTCAGTGTAATAGAAATTCTTATCCTGGGTCCATGAATGAGTTTGGGATAGGTAAGCTAACAAATCCTCTTAAATAGAACAATCGTTTGTATCCACATGTTTTCCTAGGGTTAGGGTCTGTAATTTTTATCAGATTCTCAAAGGGATCTAAAGTGTCAAAGCGCCAATGTGAACATTTTTATACTGTAGAAAATATTTTTGAGTTTGTTATACAAAAACCTATACATATGTAGTGTGTATATATATATATATATATATATATACTAATTGTTACCTTTCCATTGTTTTTGCTTCAGCTCTTGACCTTGGATCTGTATGTAAACTAGTTCTACTATAGCTTCATGTATATAGGACTTGCTCTAATATATTTGAAAGGCAGATTATCATTGTTCTTGTGCTAGAATTCTGAAGAATTCACACTGTGGGAGGCCATTTATGATATAAATGGCCACTATACAGAGATGAAGTCATTCAGTCACAATTTAGCCAACAAATATCTTTTAAGAAGCTGTTACTCTAGTTACTTTTGTTGAGCAGTTTCATTTAATTGTAAAAAGAAAATAAAAATAGTGAAAGTAATAACATTTCTTGTTAAATGCTGGCACTGTTCCAAGTGCTTTCCATTTATTGTCTCATCACAATAACTGTGAGGGCCATAGATTCTTATCCTTCTATAGATGAAAAACGGAGGCTCAAAACCTAAGCAGTTTATCCAAGGTCACTTACAGAGCTGGTGAACAGTGAAGCCAAGATTCTGAGAATGTCTGACTCTAGACCTCTTTACCACTGGGCTGTATAACTGGTCAACAGGTGTGGCTGTTCATTAACAATACAAGTATCTCTTTCAAGTCCTCAAATGCTCTGAAGCAGTTTTTCCCCCAACTAATAGATTTTTGGCATTTTAAATTTGGTAGCTGCAATGAGCTTATTAACAGTGTTTAAAGCAGGTACTATTTATAATATTAGCAGTATGGGAAAGCAGTCGGGAAAATAGTAAATCTGTGTCTAATTAGATTTAACATCATCATCATTCCTATGCATGACTGCTAGGAGGAGTACAATGCAAGTTAAAATAGAAGGGCTCCTTCCTTTCTAAAATGTAATTGCACATCTTCTGATAGTCTAGAATTCAAATTGGATATTACCACACTGGCTCCTTAGCATAACTTCTTTGTATTTATTTAAGAAAGCTCTCTTTGGTGAGGTGATATGGAAACGAATTAAACCACTGAAGATAAAAGTTTATCTTTGACTTGATGAGGGAACTCCTAAAGGATAGTTGTTAGAGTTTCTCATTAAAAATGGTAAAGCTCAATTAGGTCAGATTATGAGGACTTTGGAAAAGTCAAATATTTCTTTTGTAGCATTAAGATTCTATTTGAACATTTGGGCTTTAGCATTTTTATAAAATCAGTTTGGTTCAGTTTTAAACAGATTCCTCGGTATTTCACTTTATTGGTAATATCTTCCTAAAATTTATTAAGTGCCAAATCTTGGTATGTTTCTAGTGCAGTACATATTATTATAATAGGAGCTCTCGTTTTTGGTAGCTGTGGTTGGAAAGGGAGACACTTCTAAATATCAGGTAGGGCTTTTGATGTTTTTTTCTTGAAGAAATGAAATACCTGTATTATAATACTATGAAAAAGCTTCAAACATAATTACCACACCAGTGATACTGTCAAAAGAAAAAAAAATGAGTTTCAGAAGGAGCACAGATGTTCAGAAATGGGGCTGAGAAATAAAACTATTAAAAAATCACTTTTTGTGCTCTTGGCCTGTTCAGTTGTTTATTCTATTTGTCCTTCACTCCTTTTAGGGAGCTATTTTATTTGTGGTTATTGGTTATTACTAGGAAATAATTCCTTAAATAGAAGAATTTTTTTAAAGGAAGTGTAATAGGGAAGAACAAATCTGACTCCATATTAGATCTGTTTCCTTTTCTTTTGAGTTTTCATAAACAGAAGGTTAATGTATATCCTACGTCAATTTCCTGTGTTGTGTAAATGCCATAATTTAAACAACTTAATTTTTCTTTGCTTCAGTTTTCCCCCTGCTCTCCTCCTCCCTCTCTGGGATTTTTTTAATCGCCCGTACTCTGTGAAGGACCATTCACTAGTCCATATTGTTCTTTGATGTGGCAGGATTCCAGAAGTTTCTCAGCTGTAGAATTGTCCATGGCTGCAGACAACTCTGGATCTTTTTGTCAGAAATGTGTGTATCTTTTATCTGCTAATTATGGAGTCCAAACGTCCCCTCTGTTGTCCTTCTCAGTCCTCCTTTGAATTGGTGTCCTTTGTATTGCAGATGGCACATTTCTCAGAGTGCTTAGCTGTGTGCATTCAACTGAAAGTTGGAAAAAGCCCTGAATACACCAAAACATACGCTTACACGTCACCTGAATTTTGGAATTGGTATAGATCAAGGTCAGTTTTAGAATGACTGAAGTCAGACAGAAAGCTGCTGTGTTGTGTGAAACACTAGGTGAATCCCTGCGTGCTTTTCCAGGGTCAGGGAGGGAAAAGGATTGTTATGTTGTTCCTGTGTTTAAGCTTCAGAAGTTCTTCCGAATAACATGAGCTGCTTTTGTGAGCAGATAGTACTAGTTACTGAGGTGATGTTAAGAGCCCAGGAATTGTCTGAGACTAGTTAGTTAGGTCAAGGGAAGGACGGAATGAAGAACACGTGCGTCTTTCTTGTACTGGCAGGAATCACAGTATGTTCCACTTTTGAGCTTATATCTAGGTGGGACTTGTGTACACTTCTAATGAAATACATTTCAGGTAAAATATAAACATTAGAGGGTTCTGGACTCTTAAAATGAGTGTGAAATACTCCATTTAACTCTTTGGGTCTTAGATATGTTTGATATTGTAGCTGCCTTTTCTTGACCTTGATTTCCTAATGATATTTTCTTTCAAGCACTGAGGATGCTAAGGGTGTAGTTTTGTAGTTTTTTGATTAATTTTGGATGTTTTGAGCAGCTTTCAGGAATTTACTATTGTATTCCTCAGCTATATTTCTTTCAGTGCTAAGAAAAATCTAGATTTTTATAGCTTTGATGTTGTTTAACAGTTAAGTGCTGTTTGCTGATTTATTCTGACTGTATCTTGGATGGCAGAGATTTTATTCATCTTTTCCTTTCAAACTTTTTTTAATAAATAGTACATTTTAATGTATCTCAGAACAAAAGTTTACTTTCTTTTTGTGTATTTTATCTTTGTACATGGTAATATGAAAAGAATACATGTGATTGTTTTGTTCACTGCAATAGCAAATTTTGATTGGAAAATTCATGACTTCGGGTATTGTTTATAAACGTATAAACTTAATTTTTCTGGCCTATACATTAAACTAAAGTTTAATGAAACTACAGTTTAATAGTTCTTCTCTGGTTACACCAGCATTTCAAATGTGAATCAGCATACTTAAGTACTTTGATTTCTCCAATCTATTAATGTTTCTAAGTACATAAACATCAATTACTGGAGTGGGTTGCCATTGCCTTCTCCGAAACATCAATTAGCTCACTGAGTTAAAGTTCGCAAATGAGTCATCCATGTAATTTGTGACATTTGGAGTTAGCAGGGCCATAAGGAAAGTGTGTTTTTGTTTGTGTGTGGGTTCCCTTATCTCACTGTCTTCAGGTAGTGATGGGGAGTTTATATAAGTAAAAGGAGGAGGCCTGGCAGTGAGCCTTGTGAAATGCTAGTCACTGTTATCAGGCTTATACTTGCCCGTCGCTAGGAGTTGCAGACAGTATACTGTTGATTTTCCTTTTATAAGCGAACCTTTTAATTAACAGAGTATTAATTAGAGTGTAACTTTTTTTTCTTTGTTTGGTGAAATATAGTATATTGAAAACTCTGCAAACTGGACTATACAGGCAAAATTTTAGAGTGAATGATACTAAACTGTGAGGCTGGTTTCTTCAAAGATACAAAATACATACTAATCAGTGGTCTAAGCAAAATCCAGGAAGGATTTGTGTTAATTTGACAAGTGGGTTTAGAATTCTTTAGCCATTATTTTTTAGAAACCAGCTTTGTTCATACATCCTTTCTGTAATTTGCTTCACTTTTGATCTTTGATAAAACCAGCTGCAATTTTGTTTCATTAACAAACTTAACTGGTTAACAGATGTTTGTTTTGGCTTGATTGTGTCCTTTCTATTAAAAACAGCATAAGCATACATAGAAACCATGCTGGGCCTTTTCCTGTCTGTAGTTAGACAGGCGTTTCAGAAGAGCATCTTAATTTTATTTACAAGTTCAATTTTTGTTCCTCTGTGCTATTATAGTAGGTGTACAAACATTTTAGCTCTTGTTCCTCCTGTCAGGGAGGTCTTTTGTTCTTAATCCTCCATCTGTTAGTCCAGTACACCCTCCCCCGCTCTGCTGTTTCAGCATTACAGAATCTTAGCATGCAGAAAAAGGTATTGCAGAATTGGTAACTGAGACATCAGTGACTCTTCCACAGTTCAAGGGATGGAATGGGACTAGCCTGGTAAATTTAGATAATGTCTTCCATCTTCTTTGATGTCGGTAAGCTGCCATATGGAAAGCAATGAGGCCTGCAGGAAGGAGGTGAGCCTTGGTCTGGGCTGTCTATGATACTCACAGTGATGCGGGCTGCAAGCCAGAGGCAACACTTGAATGTGTCTGTAGTACTTTCTGATGTCACCAGTCCTGAGTTTTCTCCATGGTTGACTGCCATGCTTGTGACCGTCTCGGATCATGAATGAGAATGATGAATTTCAAGAAACGGAGAGTAAGGGTTATACTGGGCAAGAGAAACGGTAGTAAGAGAAGCAAAGAATTCACAAACTAAAATCCAGTTTTAAGGACGTGCAGGGATGATTCCAGTTTGATATTTGGTCAACTTGTTTCCCAAACTGGTATTTTAATACCATGTAGGAGCTTCTACCTTATATCGAAATCCAGCTGCAGCTGTTGAGCCTTGGGATGTGAGTGAAGCAGCAGAATGCAAAATCTGCTAGTGGAAGAGTTGGCCGTGTGAAGAATATGAGCTGTTCCAGCTACAGTGCTGGCCAGGCACGAGGAGGCTGGGAAAGATAGGCAGTGTTGGCAGCCTGCTGCTTCTCAGGTGGCGCAATGGTAAAGAACCTGCCTGCCAAGTTGGGAGAAGCAAGAGACCCAGTTCAGTCAGTCCCTGGGGCGGGAAGGTCCCCTGGAGGAGGGAATGGCAACCCACTCCAGTATTCTTGCCTGGAGAATCCCATGGGCAGAGGAGCCTGGCGGGCTACAGTCTGTGGGGTCACAGAGAGTAAGGACACACCTGAGCGTGCATGCACTGGCACTCAGTGGGAGCCAGGAAGACGTCTTCCCCTTAACTTTGTAATTTACGAAATTGCAAGACTGCAGATAAGTTGAAAGAGTAATACAACAAGTGCTGTATTTCTTTCCTCTAGACTCACCACTTGTTAACATTTTCCCGCATTTGTTTTTTTCTCTCTTTCCCCTGTTTGTGTGTGTGTGTATGTGTGTACACATATTCATACTTATGGCTGAACTATTTGAAAATAACAGCAAACATGATGTTCAATTATAATAACAATTATATATCAAGGAACATTCTCCAGTGTAACCACAATGGTATTAGCTCACGTAGAAATTCAACAGTGAAAGAAGAGTATTACATTTAATAGACAGTCACAGCTTCAGTTCAGTTCAGTTCAGTTGCTCAATTGTATCCGACTCTTTGCGACCCCATGTATTGTGTCAGATGGCCCCAAAGTGTCATTTATAGCTTTTGTTTTTGAGTTTCAATCCAGTTAAGCATCTTGCATCACACTTGGTTATCATGTCTCCTAATAGGGACTCGTTTTCCATCTTTTTTTACTTCTCCTGTCAGTGACATTTTTCAACAGTTTCACCCAGTTATTTTTGTAGGCTGTCCCACAGTTACTGTAATTAATCTGATTATGTCCTTATAATTAAGTTCAGAGTCAGCATTTCTGGTAAGAATACTACGTGGGTCATGTTGTATATTTCCTTTTCTGGTCACATCCTTTAAGGTGGTCTTCTTACTGGCAGTGCTTTTTGATTAGTTGCTTAAGGTGGTGTCTGCCAGACCTCTCTTTACCAAGGCACCTTTTTCCTTTTGTAGTGAATAAGTAATTTGTACAGTATCTCATGATGCTCTGAGACCATGTGAATAACCTTTCATCCAGTGTATATTAGTTTTCTGTTACTTGCTGTGACAGATCACCACAAATTTAGTAGCTTGAAACAACTGCAAATATATGTCTTACAGTTCTTTTGGTTGGAAGCCCAACATGGGTCCCATATGATTGAGGTCAAGGTGTCAGTAGTTCTGTGTTCCTTTCTTGGGGCTCTGGGGGAGAATCTGTCCCATCACCATTTCCCACTTCTACAGGGTGCTGGGTTTCCTGACTAATGGCCTCTCCCTTCACCTTAGAGTCAGCAACGTCTCATCACTCTCACCAATTTACCATAGTCACATCTTGCCTCAACCAGCAGCCTGGGCAGCTTTTCAAGGATTCATGTGGTTAGGTTGGGGCTACTTAAACGATCCAGGATAATCTCCCCCTCTCAAAGTCTTTAACTTAATCACAGCCATAAAGGTCATTTTGCCATGTAAGGTGACAGATGGACAAGTTCTTGGCATTAGGAAGTGGTTCTTGGGAGGGCGGGGGGCATTATTCTGCCTGCCACACAGTGGTTTCAATAACCTCACTTAAATCAACTTTTACATTAGAGGTTGCGAATCTTGGAAGATTTTGGTACTGTAGTGTAATAACATGGTTTAAGTCTGCTTAGAAAAGAGTGAAGGCTGGGAGTCAGACGGCTTGAGTTCTAGGTCTGATGGTACATCCTGAATCATTTCCATGAGGGCAGGAACAGGGGCTGGCCCTCACTTCCACTTAGTGTTTCTTTACTTCTGAGTTGAAGAACTGAAGAATGGGTTTGGCAGTAATAGCTTAAGAGTTTTTACCAATAGGAGTCTGGATATCCAAAATATTTTCTAACAGAGTACATTTAAAGTTGTAGATAAGGCTCTTTCATTTAAATACTCACAGAGTGCAGGAAAATATATGACAACTTAATGTGGGAGACTCTTTGGTGATATTTTGAAGACTAAGTAACATCTGAAGAGTTTTATGTCTATTATTTAAATCTGAATCCTCAGTTAGAGAACTCTTAAATAGGCCAATAAAGAAACTGACTTATTTAAGAAAGAATAATATCTTGGTCACAATGTTATATGTCAGTTATACCTCAATAAAGTTGGGGGAAAAAAGAAAAATATTCAGGTGAATGTCTATTATGTTCTCTCAGTTCTTAGTAAAAACTGAGGAGGAAAAAAGATCACATCAAGATTGACAAAGGCATTAAGCCTTCATTTCCTTTCATTCCATAGTGTTTTAGTAGAATCTTCTGCAGTAGCTGCAATTAGTTGGCATGCCCTGGTAATACTGACCTTTTCAGTTGTTAAAGAAAAACTGTTTGTTATCTGCCTGTAAATGTGCTTTCTAGAGCTGATACAAAAGATAATCTTCTCATCTGATGAGCTCTGACCCTCTGTAAACGTCCCTTCCAACTTATTTTCTACCAACTACTGAAATACAATAAGATGCCAACAAATACTTCTTCACAAAGCATTTATACCAACTTACATAAAATCATCTCTTTATTGGAAAATTGTGTAATGTCTTGATTTCAATTTAGCATAGCATGTTGTTTAGCAATAAATCTTGTTAGGGTAGGAACACAAGCTAGAGGCAGTTTGCAGAACATTGATCAGGGGCAAATTATATGTATTTTTCCAGCTTCTAAAAATGTCAGAGCAAAATGAAATAAACAGTTATCATCAAGACCACCACTTTCTAGGTGGTTTGTTTTACAGTCTGACATAGTAGAACATCACTGTATCCCATGCAGTTAAGTGCCTGACTCTCCTAAAATACGTTGTTTGTGCCTGTGACTATTTCAGTTCCAAGTTCTGTCTGTGATACACAACAAAAGCAAAAGAATGTGGTTAAAACTTGGTACTTGTGCCTTGTAAAATAGCATAATAAACAGCTCAGATTTGAAGGCTGTACAGAAAACAGGCAAGAAGATATTAATGGGAAATATTGATACTCAGTACTATGTACTAGGTAAATTTCTAAGTATTTAATATATACAAAATAACTTTACATGAACCCTGAGAGATAAATACTGTTATTGATGGAATTTTACAGATGAAGAAACAGTCCAGAGATGTTACTTTGCCTAAGAGGATACAGGAAGTGTCAGAGCTACAACTTGGAGTGCAGCCATTTCACACCTTCTGGTCTTCTCACTTATTTGGATGGAACCAGCAGATACCTATTGAATTCTTATAACATATAAAGCTCTATACTAAGTGCTATAAAACTTACATAGTATAAGCTGTATTCAAATTGTAGTTAGATTAATCAGTTGAAACATTCCTAGACATACAGCTGTGCAGTACCTTTTCAAACGACCAGTGCGGTGATCTTCATTTTCACAGTGATTAAAAATTTATTTTCTTCAGGAATGAGTAATAGCAGCCGTTTATATACTGCTTACTGTGAGTCAGATACTACTTAAAGTGCCTTAGGTACTTGCCCGTGATGTGGTACTTCTTTGCCTTCTTACGAGGGAGGGGACTGAAGCACGTGAGGTTAAAGGACTTGCCCAAAGTCACATGTCTGTTGTGTGGGGAAGTGGAGCCAGGATTCAGGTCCAGGCGTCTTGGCTCCGCAGTCTGTACGCGTAATCCTTATGCTATACTCCCTTATATTTTCCTCTAGAAGAAAACTTATTTTAAAGAAAGGGTATTGAAAAGAGTACACGTTAAGTTCTTATGAACCTGGACTTCTAAATGCCTTTTAAGTGTTTATAATAGGAGTCACTGAAAAGACTTAAAATTTGTAGTGTGACCTCATCTAATGTAGCTTTTCCCAAACATCCTGAGGTAGAAGGAAATGGTACTCTTTAAGATGATAAGGATGCTAACAATGTTCTGAGTTTTAAAGTTCCTGAGAGATTCTGGAATTTGACTTGCTTAGCCTACAGTTTCTCAAGATGGTTTGATAATGGGCCCTCCTCTTTCTCCTCACTCCTCACAGTAGCTGTTCACTTGTCTAGAAATCTTTACATTTGGTTAAGCACAGTTTGGATAGTGCTAACGTCAGGTTATACTGCTAAGTCCTTTCCTCATTTCTCCCAAATGCTCATCCCAAGGGAAGCCATTGACTAATTGACTTTGGGTTTATGCTTCAGAACAGAAAACGCCATTCATCATTTTCATTCCTTGTCTGTGTTATGAATTAGTAAAGTGTTAGTTACTTAGTCATGTTTCACTCTTTGTGACCCCATAGACTGGAGTCCACTGGGCTCCTTTGTCCATGGGATTCTCCAGGCAAGATTACAGGAGTGGCTAGCTATTCACTTCACCAGGGAATCTTCCTGATCCAGGAATCAAACCGGAGTCTCCTGCACTGCAAGCAGATTCTTTACTGTCTGAGCCACTAGTTCAGTTCAGTTCAGTTCAGTCCAGTCGCTCAGTCGTGTCCGACTCTTTGCAACCCTATGAATCGCAGCACGCCAGGCCTCCCTGTCCATCACCATCTCCCGGAGTTCACTCAGACTCACGTCCATCGAGTCCGTGATGCCATCCAACCATCTCACCCTCTGTCGTCCCCTTCTTTTCCTGCCCCCAAACCTTCCTAGCATCAGAGTCTTTTTCAATGAGTCAACTCTTTGCATGAGGTGGCCAGAGTACTGGAGTTTCAGCTTTAGCATCATTCCTTCCAAAGCAATCCCAGGGCTGATCTCCTTTAGAATGGACTGGTTGGATCTCCTTGCAGTCCAAGCCACTTTCAAGAGTCTTCTCCAACACCACAGTTCAAAAGCATCAATTCTTCAGCGCTCAGCCTTCTTCACAGTGCAACTCTCACATCCATACATGACCACATGAAAAACCATAGCCTTGACTAGACGGACCTTAGTTGGCAAAGTAATATCTCCGCTTTTGAATATACTATCTAGGTTGGCACCAGGGAAGCCCTAATTTAGTAAAACCATTGTGTAGTTCTTCAACTAGAGAATAACATTTTAGAGTAGCAGGTGGCCTTCGAGGTCACCAAGTTCAGGGGTTTTAAGTTGAGGTCCCAGTATTCCTTTTAGGGGGTTGTGAACTTCTGAAATTGTATACAGAATGTTAGGCTTACATGTTTTATGAGTATTTTTCTGAAGCCTCTCATCTCTCCCCTCCTTCAGCAGGTCACTTGACTTTAGACCAGTGGTTTCCCAACTTTGCTGCATGTTTGAATCATTGGTAGAGCTTTTAAAAATTCCATGCCCAGACCTCATCCCACCTGTTAACACACAATGTCTGGGTGGGAGGCAGGCATGAGAACTTTTAACAATCTCTGGAGGGATGCCAGTGTGCAGGAAAAGTCTAGGAATCACTGCCTGAGGCTAACTTTCTTTTATAGATGAGCAAACAGGTGCTACTTTGTGGTTGAGGAAACAATCTAAATATGTTAATTGGACAGGGCCCCCACTGTTGCTAAAAGAGGTCTTAGAGATCACGTGAGAAAGAAGTCTTAGGAAAAAGCAGCTCTGGGGGCAGAATGCTTTGGTTCAAATCCCGACTTTTCCACTAGGCAAGTAGCCTTTGTCTTGGTTTTCTCAGCTGACAAATGGGGACGATAAAAGCATAGACTGCATAGGAGTGGTTTTGCTGCACTAGAAAGGGCAGCTGAACAGAGTAGCTCTATGGGAGGCACAGTTGCCCATGGCCTCGCTGCGTTTGAAGCAAAAGTGATACCCTCATGTAGTCACACAGGCCACCAGTGGCTACAATTTACGTTTCTTTGTTTTTTTCCCCTCATTTATTTTTATTTAAATAACAAGAAAAAGAGTATATTTTCTAGAGTAACACATGTTTATTGTGCAGGTTTTGAGAATACAGAAAAGTTCAGGGATGATAATACTATGTAAGTTTCACTCCAAAGATAACTAGCATTAAAAATTTGTATTTCCTTCCAGTCTTTTTTCCCCTACATGTGTATTTGTTCTATTTAAATAAAAAGATGTTAGCTGTATAATTTTGTATCTTGCTTTCTACATTTAAAACATGTTGTGAACCTTTCCCCGTATTAATTCTTTGAAGTGTGACCTTAAAAGACTGGTAGCATATCGTATGTCTTTGTTGGCTTAACATTTAAGATATTCCTTACTTTTTGCTATTACAGGTAATCCTGCTACTAAAAATTTGTGTACGCATGGGTAATTATTTCTCATAGGATAGATTATTAGAGGAGTATACTGGGGCATAAACATTAATTCTTCTATGACTTGTGAAATATATGGTAAAAAATGTTTCAAAAGGTAGTACCAGTTTATACTCTTGGGCAGAGTATAGAGTCCTTGGGCATCCATCCACTTGCTTCTTGAGTTCAGTTCAGTGGTTCAGTCGTGTCTGACTCTGCGACCCCAGGGTCTGCAGCACGCCAGGCTTCCCTGTCCATCACCAAATCCCAGAGCTTGCTCAAACTTGCTTCTTCACCCTTATTTATTTATTTATTTATTTGGCTGCACTGAGTCTTGTTTGTGGCATGTGGGATTTAGTTACCTGACCAGGGATCAAACCCCGGCCCCCTGCATTGGGAGTTCAGAATCCCAGCCACTGGACCACCTGGGAAGTCGCGGCCTCATCCTTACTTTTTGTTTTGCCAGTGTGGTAGACGGGAGAGTGGATCTCTCTTTACTTTGTATTTCTGTGATTACGAATGACTTGCACGTTTTTGTTTAGTGGTCATTGCTTAATAGCTGTAGTGTTGTGGTTATCCATCCTTTATTCCTGTGCCCTGGAGGCAACCATCTTAAACTCTTCAACCGTATTTAGTCATTTCTTCTGGAAGTTAGAGTTCTTTGTTTTTAAACAGCATTCTTACAATGCTGTTTCTTGAATTTCAGTTTTAGACATTTTCTATTGACTTCTTGCCAGGGGAAATAAGGATAAAGTTCTCATACACCCTTCCCTTTCCCATTGCCCTTCTCATCTCAATGTAATTAGGTCATCATTTTTGTTTAAGTATTTGTATTCAGTGTGCAAATACGATTTAGTTGTGCCTTGAAGTATATACTGTTATCAACTTTCGTGATTTTTGTTGTGCTTTTTAATAGGTAAAGGGTTGCTTGTTTATGACTGTGCTGGGCCTTGGTTGCTGTGCGGGCTTTTCTCTCGCTGCGGTGAGTGGGGCCGCTGTCTGGCTGTGGTGCACGGACCTTGCACCGCCGTGGCTTCTCCTTTGGAGAGCGTGGGCTCCGGGGCAGGCGGGCTTCAGTAGCTGCAGCTCCCAGGCTCCAGGGCACAGGCTCAGTAGTTGGGGCACGTGCACTTGGTTGCTGCTCAGTGTGTGGGATCTTCCAGGGTCAGATATCGAGCCCATGTCCCCTGCACTAGCAGGTGATTCTTGACCACTGAGTCACTAGGGAAGCCCTGTTCTGTTTTGTTGAGAAAATTCTCCATCCTGAGTTCAGAGAGACATTTACTGTTTTTTCCTTCTAATTTTTGTTTGTCTTTATACTTAAATCCTTAAAATCAAGTGCAGTTTTCATTTTGGTAAATGGTGTAAAGGTCTCTTGTTGTTGTGTTGTTTTTAATAGCTGACATTGTTCTAGGATCATATAATAAAATTCTTACTTTCCCCACTAATTTATGATACCTTAAAAAAATCACATCATAACTTTTTATCTGTTACAAAGCTCAGTTCAGTTCAGTCGCTCAGTTGTGTCCAACTCTTTGCGACCCCATGAATCGCAGCATGCCAGGCCTGGTGTTGGACAAGACTCTTGAGAGTCCCTTGGACTGCAAGGAGATCCAACCAGTCCATTCTGAAGGAGATCAACCCTGGGATTTCTATGGAAGGAATGATGCTAAAGCTGAAACTCTAGTACTTTGGCTCCCTCATGCGAAGAGTTGACTCATTGGAAAAGACTTTGATGCTGGGAGGGATTGGGGGCAGGAGGAGAAGGGGACGACCGAGGATGAGATGGCTGGATGGCATCATGGGCTCGATGAACGTGAGTCTGAGTGAACTCCGGGGAAATGGTGATGGACAGGGAGGCCTGGCATGCTGCAATTCATGGGGTCGCAAAGAGTCGGACACGACTGAGGGACTGAACTGAACTGAGAGCTAGATCTCTCTTAATACGCAGCTTCATTGTTACCTTTGACAATTTTAATTCAGTTAACTTTGTAACATTTATTTCACTTAACCTCATTTAGCCTGTGGAACTCTTCCAATTTTGCTTTGGAATGTAGGGGAGGACAGAGGAGGTAAAAGGCAAGTGGCCTCTTTGGTACAGTATTCCCATTTTCAAAGACTGATGGAATACATATCATTTGAAATCATTTGCTGTCTAAATTCTGTGTATCTCTAGAGCGTCTTAGCTAGCCCTATTATGTCGGCCTGTATTTCACTAATTGCTTATGATTATTTCTTGAAACTGAGGGTTCAGGAAAGAATGTATTTTGCCCAATTAGCTATTGTTTTTAATGACGTGCAGTGCGTTTGTCAGAGACCCTTGGCTGTGTTCAACCTGCCACAGTTGGAAGTGAGTGGATTTCCTCGTGGGCATGCCTGAGTTGTCGCCCATCAGACTGTCTCCTAGCCTGCCTTCGGATCTTTCCAACTATCCCACTGTCATGCTGAACTATCCCGCTGTCATTCAGCATTGCCCAAAAGTTCATACTGGGCTGTGAATTTCCTAAACTTACCTCTGTTATTAAGACTTCTGTTTTGTTCCATTGTGATCAGAGAATACAATTTATATGATTTCAGTCCTTTTATATTTATGCCTAACATATGAGCTGAAAACATATGTCCTGATCTGTCCGCTCTTGAGAGGAATGTGTATTCCGCTATTGCCGCGTGACGACATCTGTAGATATCTGTTAGGCCTGCCTGGTTTGTAGTGCTGTTCAAGGCTTCCGTTTCCTTGCTGATCTTCTGCTTGATTATTTTATTATTGAAAGTATAATATTGAGGACTCCAACTGTTACTGTTTGTCTGCTTCTTTCATTATTACCAGTTTTACTTACTATTTAGTGTATTTTCAGTCTCTACATGTTTAAAATTTTTATATTTTCTTGATGTATTGACCCTTTCATCATTATACAGTATCTTTGTTTTCTTTCAGTAACAATTTTTATGTTAAAACATTTTTTTCTGATAGTAATATAATATAACCACTTCACCTTTGTTTGGTTATATTTTTGTGGTTTATCGTTTTCCTTTTGTTTCCTTTCTATTTATTAATATCTTTGAATCTAAAGTGTATACCGTATAAACAGTCCTGCCATGAAAACTTGAATAAAAGTATTTGAATCTGTGTTCTCTCTTCCTTTGGATATATACCTAGGAGTGGAATTGTTGAGTCATGTGATAATACTGTGTTTAATTTTTTGAGGAACTCCCTAGTTGCTTTCAACAGTGGCTGCATCATTTTACATCTCTACCAGCGATGTTTTGAGAGTTCCAGTTTCTCCACATTCTGACCAACATTTGTTCTTTCTCTCTTTCTTAACTAGTGCTCCCTTATTCTCCTTTTCAGAATTTTCACGGTTAGTTGTGCTTATTTTCCACATAGACTTTATTTATTATTGTTATTTTGTTTTCTTTTCGGTTGTGCCACATGGCTTGTGGGCCCTTAGTTCCCCCAACCAGGGATTGAACCTGCACCCCCTGCACTGGAAATGTCGATTCTTAACCACAGGACCGCCAGGGAAGTTCTCTTTAGAATGAGCTGTTTAGTTCTCAGAAGCTCTTGTAATTTTATTGGAGCTTTTAGGGTATAGAATGGCATTCTTATAATAATACTGAAGCTTATACCAAAGAACAGATGTATCTTCCATTCTTTAATATGCTTTATTGTTTCAAGTTTTCTTTATTGTGGAAAATTTAAAGCATATGAAAAATCAAGAGCAGTGCTCACCCATAACCATGACAGTAATTCCTCATGACTACTCAGGTTTCGTTTATATCCCTACACATTGTTCCTTGCCCCGCCATGGCTGAGTTATTTTGAAGCAAATCCAAACACATTTTGTTTATAAATATTTTTGTAATATAACCATTATTATCCATTTAAAGTCTTATATGTGAATGTAAGTGTGTGGATTATAGAGTGTGAGCAATGTGTACTGAAGGATTTTAACTTTCTTTTAAATTAATTCCTGGATATGCTATTTTTAGGGTGCTATTGTAAATAGAAACTTGTTACCCTTTCTAATTGACTCTTTTTAAAATACAAGGTAGTTTTTGATTTTTATGTATTAATTTTGTACTTAGCCACCTTACTGAATTCATTTTT
This sequence comes from Nanger dama, assembly GCA_917880005.1. Lineage (NCBI taxonomy): Eukaryota > Metazoa > Chordata > Mammalia > Artiodactyla > Bovidae > Nanger > Nanger dama. Next base: position 15,042,177 of record CAKJTW010000028.1, on the reverse strand, counting down.
TTGCTCATAATAGTTTTTAGTTATTATCTTGGGTTTTCTCGTCAAGTAATACTGTGTTGGCAAATAATGATCATTTAGATTCTGTTTCCTCCTTGCTAATTTCTGTATCTGAGCTTTTTCTATAGTCTGTTTTTATCAGCTTACTTCCCTTAATGACGTTACAAAGCACTGGTGACAGTGGATATGTTTTGGGGGAATACTTCATTATCTCTAAAATATGATACTGTCTTATGTATTTATCATGTTGATAAAGAAATTTATCAGGTATAGATTTTTATTTTATTCAGTATCTTTTCAGCATTTATGGAGATAGTGATTTTTCTTTGATCTTTAATATGATGAATTTCTAATACTGACCATTCTTGCTTTCTGAGTATGATTTACAGATGTTCATAGTGTGTTATTTGTTTAAAGAGTGACATTCATTTTAATAGCAAATTCTCCTGGCATGTTAAAAATTTTCAGTCTTAGTAAATTCACTCACGCATTTTAGAAACATGTCTATTCTGTAAAGAAGCATTCTTATTAGTAAGTTATTTCCTGGTGCCTTTTTGTGAAGCTTGTATTAGAGGACGGTATTCAGTATTGTGTGTGTGTGTGTTTGTGAGAGAGAGAGGGAGTACATACACATGGGTGCTTGAGGAAGAGTGTTATAATACAATATTGGGTTTTAGAAGCTATGATATAATAAATTGTAATGTGTGGTATATCCACATCTTTGTTGTAACAAACCATAATGTAATAATTTTTTACTAAAACAATTTGAATATTTTTACTACTAAATTGAAATCAACATGTCTATTTTTTGTAGATAAGTCGATTATGATTGAATGAGATAATGCATTGGAGCACCTGACTTGGTGCCTATTCAATAAAAGAGATGAGCTAGTTATTTTGGACATGTATAAACTCTGAAAAAAATGTTTTTAATTAATTATTTAATTTGTAGCTTTGAAATTTTTAATGAAGCACATTTTGGCATATACCTCTCTCTTCTGACAGTGATCTTTTGACTGTCCTTTTTCAAGGCCTAATCAAAATAGAGTAGGTATTAAATGTTTTCCTTGTAGTTTTGCATTCTGTGAGTGTAAGTTTAGTTTAATAGCAGAGGTTACATTTTTTTTTCTTTATTAATTATTTAGATTACTTATCCCCTATTCCCCTCAGGGTTTTGGTTGGTTCAGTGTTTTACAAATCCAAGTGTGTCTCCATGACAATTTTTCCGAGTTTCATATACCATCTATTAATTATTTTCTTAATATTTTCTTTCTTATTGCCTTACTAAAGGGATAACAACCAAATGCTATGCATGAATTCTGTACTAGAAATTGGGGGATAATTAGGTACATTTGAATTTGGGCCAGATTTTAGGGGAAATTTCCTGGAGAAGAAAATAGCAACCCACTCCAGTATTCTTGCTTGGAGAAGCCCACGGACTAGAGGAGCTTGGTGGGTTGCAGTCAGTGGGGTAGCAAAGAGTCGGACATGACTGAGCATCTAACACATACACTTAGGGGAAATTAAGGCATTACTGTTAATGTTCTTCATGTGATAATGGTATTTTGGTCATCTAAGATTATCTCCTTATGAGTTAGGTAATACCTTCTGATAAAGTGTCATGCTGGTGTGCAGCTTACTTTCAAGTGGTTCATTAGCAGCCATAACAAAAGTATGTGTGGTTCTCAGATGGCTCAGACAGTAAAGAATCTGCCAGTAGTGCAGGAGACCCAGGTTTGATCCCTGGGTGGTAAAGATGCCCTGGAAAAGGGAATGGCTACCCACTTCAGTATTGTTGCCTGGAAAATTCCATGAACAGAGGAGCCTGGTGGTCTGCAGTCCATGGGTTGCAAAGAGTCTGACACGACTGAGTGACCGACATTTTCACACACATGTGTATGTTTAGATAGATAGAAGATGTAGATAGAGCTATGAGGCAAAATCTTAACAATTAGTAAGTTTAGGTGAAGGGCATACAAGCATTCATTGTGCTTATACTCTTCTATAGGCTTGAAATTTTTCTTAAATGTAAATTTGGAAAAATAAATAAAATTACAGTACTCGCTGTCTGTGGGGTTGCAGAGTCAGACAGGACTAAGTAACTGAACTGAATAGTACTTGTTAAAAATTAAATGGCCTTATTTTCTTTACTTTGATCTACTGAAAAAGGAAACTTTTCATTACTATAAGTGGAAAATATGTATTCCATATCATAAACAGAACATAGTTGTGAAAGTTATTATTAAAAATTTTTAATTAAAAATATATTTGTATACTGTTATCTGCTGGGAACCCTCTCTAATGATTTAGCAAACGTTAGAGAGGTATTAAATATGTATTAGCACCAAACTGAGACTTTCTTCTTGACTTAATAAGGAGGTATGAGAGAAAATTGAAAAGGAACAACGGCTTTCTTATTCTGGGTGATTTAGATTGCTTCAAATTATCTTGAATCTCACCTCAAAGCATCTTGAATCTTTGAGAAATGCTGCATCCATTGATTTTAGTGTAGTGTGTTAGAAAGAAAATAAACTTGTGTACTGTTTATAGTTCCTATTATGTCTTTGTTTTTAAACCTTCTGTGTTGAATCATCATCAACATCTTTATTATTTGGTTGATCACTACAGATGCATGCTTAGCTGAATGGCATCTTGGCCTAACAGGCAGATGTCAGATTCTGCAATCTAAATAGTTAGAGGTTTCTTGCTCTGAAGTTGCTCTTGTTGTTGGGGTTTTCCTGGATTTTTGATCTTTTTGTTTTCCTTTCTCTTTATTTTTTTTTCTTTCCTGCTACATTGTCCCTACTGTTATTTGGAAGCCAGTAGGTCACTTTGCCTCTTGAACAGTGAAAGGACCCAGATCGTGTCTGTCTCACATTTTGTTATCCCAGTACAAGACTCAATTGAATAAAACATATTACCCATCTGGCCTGGAAATCTCAGTGGCACTCAAAATAACTTACTAACAAGTTGTTGGATCATGAAATCTTGAAATTTTTCTGAAAGTTCAGCTCCTTTGTAGCTGTTGCTAAGAGAGAAACGTCATTGACATGAGAGACATGAGGACGTGTCTGCATACTGCCAGTTGTTTTATAGGCATTTGGCTCTGCCGCCTTGCAGATGGTTAGACTCTGGGTGGTGGGTAAATGTGTGCCGATTATCTTATTGAATTAAGGTAACCTTTTGTCATTCATTGAATTCTGCAGACCAGTTGGTCAGTGAGCAGCTGCTCTGTGTGGCTTGGTTTGGGTTTGGAAGCACACAAAGACCATCTTAAAGGGTGGTCAGTCTAATCCAGGTATTCAACAAAGCAAGAGTGAAAGCCTTCTTCCTCCTTTGACACTGTTTTCTATTCTGACGGAAGCAAATGAACAAAAACATTTTTGCTTCTTGCTCAGTTAACTAAATGATTTAAAGCAGTGATTTATTGAGTGTTTGGATGAGTGCATTTTTATAACCTAATGTTTTAAGTTGGAAAACTTATCCTATCATAATATTTGATGTTAGAAGCATTCTAGTTTTAGGGCAGAGTCTGTGTTTGAAAATGCTTGGTAGACTAATGGAGTTGTTGTCTTTTTAGTTTATTTTCACAGATATCCTGGAAACCAAAAGCATGTCTTAGTGATATCATCTTTTGGCAAATTCCGGCTGTATAATTTTTGTAGGGCTGTTTTGTTTTGAATCTGCTGTATTTTTATATGAATTCTAGTCTTAGTTTCTGGAAACTGTTTCAGGAGGCTTTATTTTTAATAAAGGGGTTCTAAATTGTTTTTAGTAAATTGCCAGAATTGTGTGGCTCATTTCTTCTTTAAGAAAATTTTTCTTGGACTCATCTTTTTGGCTTTACTCAGAGTACAGCGTAGGGGGCCTCAGAGAAAGTGACTGGCCACTAGTTGATTTCCTTGTTGTCAGAGAGAAGTCATTTAACAATGATTGATGAGTCATCTGATTTCTCTAGTTTGGTCATCTGTTAGGCCTGGGAGACTTTTGATTCAAAGCCCACTTTTTCATTTGGTTTATATGCTAGTAATGATCATGATGTCTATCAACATTTATTAAACACATACTGTGTGCTAGGCTTTGGACTTGGTCCTTTACGTATGCTCCTTTCTTTTATCCGCTCAACAGCTTTATGAGGTAGATCTCATTAGTTCCATCTCAAGAGATGATGAAACAGCCTCCCAGGAAGGATAGCTCGTCCAGTGTCACACAGCTCATTAGTGCCTGGGCCTTAATAGTGTCCAGGGCTCTCAGCCTCCAAGGTTTGCCCTCTCTCCTTGCATGCTGCTATTTTAATGAAGATCTAAGCCACAGAATTTTGGTCAAGGCTTGGAGTAAGCAAACACTTCTTTAGGGCTTTAGATTCTGTCTGTGCTTATCTTAATTATGGTAAAAATAATAAAGCAACATTAAAGAAAAAAATTTGAAATGTGAACACTGCCCATAACATTGCCACCCTCACATAACCATTTTATTTTGTATTTCTCTTCCAGATTTGTCTTTATGCATGCCCTTTTATATAACTATAGTCAAATCATATCCATAGCTGTGTATTCTGCTTTTTTTTAAAAATACTATTAATTCATAAATATTTTCCATTTTAAATGTGATTCTTTTAAAAGACTCTTCCTAATCTCTTTGAACCTCCCATCCAAATGAAGTCCCTTAAGTAATTCCAGCGAAGTACCCGATACTTTATCTTATCAGCACTTATGACAGCTGACAATTGTGTATTTATTTGTCTGGTTAACTTCAGTTGTCCCCCTAGGTGGAAGAGCTCCACGAAGATGGAGGCCTTTTTTCTTTGCTCACTTCTGTTGAGTGAGTGCAAGGAGTTATATTATTTATTAGCTAATATTAAATTTTTGTTTGTCTTTTACTCCATTGCAGGAACACAGAGTCTGTCCAAAAACAGTTGGACAGATTTTCACCAGACTTGGAGAGCTGTGGGAGAGTGTGTTTAGGATGATCAGGAGATGTGTCATGTTTCCTGGTCCTGTCTGTGTCTGAGATAGCATACAGAGATTTAAGAAATGAGACCTAAAAGCAAAAGTCCTCAGGGTGGGTTCTTGGAATTGTAGCCTATGGTTTACATTTTAGAGTTGAGTAGCTTCTCACTTGGGCTATTCCATATCTTAATCTAGAATGAGGGGCAAGCAGCAGTCTCTTTACTTATTGATGACCACTGAATCTCACAGTTACTTATCAGCTCATTTCAAATAGATCCATTTTATCTTTTCATTTTCAGTTTGCTTCTTTAAACATGAATTGTCTTTTGAAAGTGATGATTTTAATGGCCATTTCTCTTCTGTGAAACACTTGTGATCTAGCGGAACAAGTTAAACAGTGCAGGTGTTCATAGTACAAAAGACATGATCTGTCGATGTCTGAGGCTGGAATTTTGTTAGCAGAAGAGACTCTGCTACTGTATAGCACAGAGAACTATAGTCAGTATCCTGTGATGAACCATAATGGAAAAGGATTTGAGAAGAATATATATGTATAATGGATCACTTTGCTATACAGCAGAAGTTAACACAACATTGTAGGCCACCTCTACTTCAATAAAATAAATGTTTTTAAAAAAGAAGAAACTCTGTATGTTATACATAACTCTGTGGGATATATAGTGATTATTAGGATGGTCAAAAATAAATCAGATACTCGAAATGTGTAAGCAAGCCAACTGCCTGGTAATTAAAAAATCTTGGCAAGGTAATCTGTAGACTCCTGCAACTGGAAAAAAGTTGAGTCAAATAAAAGCAGAGTTCATTTTCAATCTCTGACATTTTAAAAACCAGTTTTGAGTTTAGGGTAGAAGGTTGCCCTTTAGAGCGTCTGGACAGCGGACAGACTGGAATCCATCTCCCAGCCACCACCCTCCCTCGTTCTGGGGGCTGTGTTCCTGGCACAACCTGCTGCCAGGGCCCTCTTGTTTCTCCTGCAGGCTCAGCCCGCTCTTTCAGGTCCCATAGAGGATGCTTCAGCCCTTCCTGTCTTCTTCCCACCACCCCATGCCACCTCAGCCCACATAGCAGGATATTTGCCAAATAGCCACATGCTCTGGTACCTGAGCTGGATGTTAAACCAACAAGCAGACGTACATGCCTCCTGTCCTGGACGTGTCGGTACATGGCTACATGTGTCAAACTGAGGCCAGAGCCAGCACCACAAGAGGAAAACTACCACTGAATTCGTTAACGGAGAATACACTCCTTAAACGGCCTTACGTCATGCACCGGCCCTCGCATCCTAGCACGCTTTCCGCCTCTTCCTGGACAGTCTCCTGGCCCCTCTGAGCCTCTGTAGTGCTGAGGCCTTCACTGTCCAGCACTGTCTGTAACTTGTCAGTTCTGTGGGCGCCGACATTCTAGGCTGGTTGTCAGTTCCTTGGAGAGTGAGACTAAAGCTTAAGTTGATAACATCCGTGCTGCCTACCACAGGGGATACTTAATTCAATTAAGAAATCACAGACTCTTGAGGTTGAAAGAGACCTTGTGGGTCATGGGGCTGAGCCCGCGCTTGAATCTCTTCTGCAGAATCCTCCCAGCTGGTCATGCAGCCTCTGCTCCCGCCACAGGGAGGATGGGAGCCCCTGTGCCCAGAAGCAGCTTTTGTTCTAGGTTCTGTTGGTATCTAAATGCTTGCATATTTGAACTGCTCTCTGCTCTGGGTCCAGATAGGGCTGAACAAGAGTGAGAAGGGAACTATTGAGAGCCTACTTTGCCAGATACAGTCCGGCATTTCACTTAGGCTGAGGTTCAGAAGCGAGCATTCACTGTTGCTCAGCTGTGCGCCCTGGCTCACTGCTCCTCGCCTCTATTCAGGAGCCCGTTTCCCTTTGTTTCAAAGTACCTGCAGGACCCTCTGCTCCCAGATGGGCCAAGAGTGAGGCATTATCCTTACTAAACATTTGAGGAAATTGAGGCCCAGAGAGAGTTATGGCCACACAGATGGGAAGCCAACCCCGTCTTCTGACTCCAGAGTCAGCCTTTCCCTAAAATATTGTGGCCGTCCCCTTTCAAGCTGAAGACGTGGGTCTTTCTAACGCTTGAAACCACCTTGTGCTGGCCCGCTAACCCCTCCTGTCACCCTTGATCTTAGAAACCTTCACAGTGCTTACCTGAGGGTGCACATTCTCGTTGACTGCACCTCAGCTGTGCCCATGTGTGATTACTGTCCCTTCAGAGGAGAAGGGGTCTCACTGACTTGTCCCTTCCAGTGTGCAATCTTACAGTGAGGTCTTGACAAGGCCACTTTTTTTTAAAAGAGCTGTTTGTTTATTCTTTCATTTATTCACTCAAAAATATTTATTGAGTGCCTACTCTGAGCCAAACACTGTTCTCCTTTCACAGAATCAGGTGCTGATAAGCAAATAAGCCAACAAGATATATACAGACTGTTAAGTGACAGAAAGGTAATCAAGAGTGAAGTGAGACAGAGCAAAACCAAGGATGTGTCTGTAAACATTGTGCCCTGGAAAGTTCCTGAGGAGAGATGAAAAGATGAGGAGGGGTCAGCTGTGGGAAGAGCTGAGGGGCTCCAGGAGGGAAGGGTCCTCCCTTGTGCTTCAGGAAGAAGAGGGCAGCTTGTGTGGCTGTATCCGAGAGAACCAGAGCAGCAGGGAGTTTAAAGCTGGGGAACAACAGAATCTGATTTATGTTTTTAAAATCATCCAGAGACATGACACCTTAATGAAATGTGCAATCCTGGATTGAGGTGGGAGAGGTAGGACAGTGTTGGGATAAATGGCAGAATTTGAACACAAACTGCATATTAGATAACAGTATTGTATCAATATTAAGTTTCCTAAATTTAGTAACTCCTTGTGGTTATGAAAGAGTGTCCTTCTTCTTAAGAGGGGTGAAGAGTTGTGGTCTTTGCAGCTTATTCTCAAATAGTTTAGGGAAAAAAAAAGGAATAGAAGGTGACAAATATGTTAGAGGACGTATGGCTGTTTATTGTAATATCCTTGCAACTTTTCTGTGGGTTTGAATTTTTTTTTCCCCAAAACAAAACTTTAAAGGTCTCTGAGGCTGCTGCGTGTGAGAGGAATTACAGGGGACCAGAGTAGGGGTAGGCAAGTCCAGGAGGAGGCTGTTGGGATGATGGAGACATAGATGATGGATTGCGGTATCAGTGGGATGGAGAGAAGAGGACAGATTTGAAATGTGAATTGGAGGTAGAATTAATGGAACTTGCTGATGGAGTGGATGTGGTGGCCTAGGGAAGAGCAGGAGGTAGAAATTGGCTTGTTAGGGTAACAGATCAAGTTCCAAAAAAATCTTCTTCCAGAGGTACTCTCACCCCTAATCCATTCGACTCAAGGCAGCCACTTTATGAATAGTTAACATAATGATTTATTTTACAGGTGAGGTGAGGCTCAGCGATGTGAAGTGGCTCATTTGAAGTTGCCAGATGTAGGCAGAAATTTTACTCTCTTTACTCAGAAGACACAAAATCAGAAGACACAAAATGTAGGCATGAGTTAAAAGTGTTCTTCAAACTGAATCCTATCCCATTAGTTGGTTGTGAAATTGATGTAGTAGTTGTTAGCAGCTTTTAAAAAACAGTGAAAAAGAAACATTGTAGCATATCCTGTGTGGAAAGGATAAGTGATGTTTCATGAAACTTCAATTTTAGTTATATACATATGTTTCATCATGATATAAAATGTGTTATTTACTTTGAGTTACCATTGAAAATTGAAGCACACCACGCACAGGATTACTGTAAACAGGTTTTACAATCCCCATGGGAATAAGAAAGCAGAAGATAAACTCACTTGGGTGGCTACTGTTGGCTGTCCTGTGTTGTTTATTTTCTTAATGATTGATGGGCTTTAAGTCAGTGTGTCTTTTGTGGACTTCATAGTCATCCTCCCCTTCCAGTCTTGGAGTCAACAAATACTGAGTGCTTGCTGTGTGCCAGGCTGTTGTTCAAGGCAACAGCAATGAGCAGAAAAGCCCTGGCCCTCAAGGAGCTTCCCTTTAAACATGTTACCAAGTGAAACTTTAAGATTCCTGCAGTTTTTTAAGTCATAGGTGCTGTAAAAGTTTAGGAGGACTGATCTAGGAAGGCCCTTCTGAGAAGGTGACATTTGAGTTCAAACCCAAGTGAAACTGAAGGTGCAGCTTTGCTTCAGGGAAGAGTGACCCAAGCGGAAGCAATCACCCAGGCCAAGGTCCTGAGTTGGAAACAAGCCAAGGGTGTTGGCGGGACAGAACAGTGGTGAGGGGATCAAAGGAGAGTGGAAAGAGAGGGAGTGAGATCTGGGATATTTTTTTGGAGACAAAGCTAACAGGACCTATTCACTGTATAGCACAGGCATCTGTATTCAATATCCTGTGAAAAACCATATGGAAAGGAAATATATGACACATACATAGTGGCGGTGGTGGTTTACTCGCTAAGTCATGTCCAACTCTTTCGGCCCCATAGACTGTAGCCCGCCAGGTTCTTCTGCCCATGGGATTTCCCAGGCAAGATTACTGGAGTGGTTTGCCATTTCCTTCTCCAGGGGATCTTCCCCTAGAGATGACTGAACCAGGGTCTCCTGCATTGCAAGCAGATTCTTCACTGTCTGAGCCACCAGGGAAGCCCTAGGGTAGTAAAACCATTGTGTAGTTCTTCAACTAGAGAAGAAATGTTAAAGGAGCAGGTGGCCTTCGAGGTCACCAAGTTCAGAGGTTTTAAGCTGAGGTCCCAGTACTCCCTTTAGGGTGGTGTGTGTGTGTGTGTGTGTGTGTGTGTATATGTATGTATATATATAGGGCATCACAGTTCACTCCAGTATCCTTGCCTGGAGAATCCCAAGGACAGAGGAGACTGGCACACTGTGGTCCATAGGGTTGCAAAGAGTCGGACAGGACTGAAGTGACTTAGCATATATATATATATGGGTACACACACACACACACACACACACACACACTATGTATAATTGAATCACTTTATGGTCCAGTGGAAATTAATACATTGTAAATCAGCTATACTTCAATAAAATTTAAAAAAGCTAACAGGACCAAATAATGGATTGATGTGGAGGGAAGGGATGCAGGGATAAGTCTAGGTGGATGATGGAACCATTTACTGGTAAGAAAGACTAGAGGCTGATGTAGAAATATGACTGTAGAGAAACGTAATTCAGCAGTTCTGTTCCTGGCCTGTTCAGAGGCCTGTTGGACATACAAGTGGAAACCCAGGGTGGTCAGTTGGATGGTCAAAGTCTTAGGTCAGAGTCTGAACTGGAGAATTTAAGAGCCATTAGCATATAGCTCGGAGAAGGCAATGACACCCCACTCCAGTACTCTCGCCTGGAAAATCCCATGGATGGAGGAGTCTGGTAGGCTGCAGCCCATGGGGTCGTGAAGAGTCAGACACAACTGAGCGACTTCCCTTTCACTTTTCCCTTTCATGCACTGGAGAAGGAAATGGCAACCCAGTCCAGTGTTCTTGCCTGGAGAATCCCAGGTACCGGGCGCCTGGTGGGCTGCCGTCTATGGGGTTGCACAGAATCGGACACGACTGAAGTGACTTAGCAGTATATAGCTGATATTAAAAGGACTGAGATTTGATGAGCTTCCCGAGATGAGGCTAGGGGTTGGATGGGCCTGGGGTGGGTGAGCTGGGAGTGTGGATCAGAAGAGTAGAGGCCTGGGGACAGAGCTCAAGGGCAATTAAGAGAAAGGTGGAGAAAAGCTCTGTGAGCACCTGGAGAAGATGTTTTGGGGAGGGAGGGGAAGGGCCCAGTATCAATTTATGTAACAGCTGATTCCCTGCTTTTAAGCCCTGGATTTACTAGCAGTAAGTGAATTTATTTATTCTGAGAAGTTACTTCTCTGTGTGAGATATGTGTTTTTAAATTTTTTATTTGATAAATTAGGGAGAATAGTACTCATTTCACAGAATAAATTAGATAATACACACAGAGTGTTTCAGACAGTCCCTACCACATAATAAGAACTCAATAACTCCTAGTTTTTGTTGCAGTGATGCTTACTATAAGAAATCAATTCAGGCTTAAGGTCTGTATTCCAGGTTAGTATAGAGGTAAGTAGTAGCAGAAATGACTGTCTGTGTGTGCTATGCGATAATCAATTTGGTTTAGCTAGTTCTCTGAGAAGTTTAAAGAGTCTTGCACAATGAGAGGACCTTCTTACTCGGACCTTCTTACTGGGAATATCAAGTGACCCTAAAATCAAAGTAATAGAAAATTGTTTTTTTCTCAGACATTTAATTTGCTGTTTCTTCACTACACATTATCCTTCCTTTTTGGGGGGCTGTGCCATGCAGGATCTTAGTGGGATCTTAGTTCCCTGACCAGGAATCAAACCTGTGCTCCCTGCCTTGGAAGCACAGTCTTAACCACTGAACTGCCAGGGAAGTCCTTGCCTTCTGTACTTTCAAGGTCAGGGGAGATATTAATTTATACCATACTGCTACCTTGTCAAACAAATTATTGTGTAAAGGAGCTTCTTAGATTTGACAAATGAAATCTCAAGAGGAACTCATTAAACCAATAAAATTAAATATTCTAATTCCCATTGCTTTCTAGTATGTACCATTTTATTCATCTCAAAAAACATGCAAATTCAAGCATCCTATAAGACAAATTGATTCCTTTTTAATTAGTGGCTCTTTATACAGAATTTTTATCATCATGAAAGTTTTAAACCAAGAAAAGAACAAATATTTGCAGTTGCAACTTCATGTCAACTTTGCCCACTATTTGAGGAGCTCTGAAAATGTAAATGTATCTCCTATTTTTTTCACTTGGCAATGAAAAAAATAGGCTTTGACTTCTTAGGATCATGCCTTGTCTGTTATGTATGGAATGTGGGAGATACATAGAAGTGTTCTTTTTGGTGACCGATGTTACTGTTTCTCATGCAAAGACTTGTTTATCAAAAGCTGATCTTTGCTTTGTGTGTGTGCTTTTCATGGTACTATTTCTTGGGCATCTCCAAATACTAAGGCAAAGTTTTATTTTGAGGAGTTATTGCTTTGTTAAATATCATAGAGAATTATTTCTCAATTTAAGGAGGCCTTGTATTCCATGGCAAAAGTAAGCCAAGTGCAAGGGTTTCTGGGAGCAGAATAATGTAGTGCTAAGGTTTTGTGTGTCAATGTGGGCAATCTAATACTTTACACCAGGTTTTTAATGATGCTTAAATATGTGGTGGTTTTAAGATCCCATTTGAAGTGAAGAAGCTCTTTAAAATTCATTGAAATAATTTAGAAAAGGAGGGGGGGATGATTTTGCCAAGATTTGAGAGATATGTACTTTTTCCAAGGCTTTACTATGGTTTTGATGCTGCTGAAAGTGGCTCTGCCAAATTTCACCTTCATATATGGTGGTTATACTATGCCTGGATCCAAAAATGATTTTAGGTGACTTAGGTGATTGAAATATATTTAATTTATGAATCTTCTTTTCTAAAGTAACAGAGATAATTAAGATGAAAGACTAGATAAATCCTATGTCTAGATTGAATAAGTTAGTTCTAACCATTCTGAACACTAAGGGGAAAGAGAAACATGGTTTTTAAGATTCTCATTGTCAAAAGCATAGAGCTTTGAAGAGAGAATATTTCTCCAGCCTTTTCTGAACTTAAGGATAATTTGTTTTTGGATTCTAATCCTATATAATCAACAGTGAGTAATAACACGGACAGTCTCTCTGCCCACTCTTTCCTCTCCCCTCAAAGGGAAATACCCAATTATAAAAATAATGCATGCTGGTTGTACAAAAGTTTAAAACAAATAAAAAATACATCTATCAAAATGAAGTTTCTCTGAATGACCCCTCTGTCTGAGTAGACATTTCTCAGTTCACAGAGAGGGATGGCTTTAAATCACAGCTCAGTGGTGATACTTGTAAGGAGCCGTGGTGACGAGTTCAGCACATGGTTATTGAGAATCTCAGATTTGCCGGTATTAGGGATACAGAAATGGTTAAGACAGCACTCTTTTCCTTAAGAAACTCAAGGATAAATGGGCTTCACTCTTTGTCAGTGACCCATGAAATATTTCGTATCCGTTTACTGGCTACCTATTATGGGTATGGTATTTACTGGCCAACCAGGGAGACTCTAGTTGGGTACATTGGTTACTAACTATACAACTAACGCTCATGCTGGTTTCTAAGTAAGTGGGCTGGGCTTGAAGTTACCTTGAGAGCACGAAGAAGGAGAGAAACTTGTTTTGTGGGCAAAGGTTTGCAGAAGAAGGAAATTTTAGGTTGAGATTTAGTGTCAGAGTGCACCAGACAGCCCAGAGGTGGGGATGGCATTCTAGGCAGAGGGTATAATGAACCCAGAACTTTGGAGGTGTAATCCAGAATGCACGTTTGGGCAACAGATAAACAGCAGATGGCTGAACAGAGTGTAGGGCTCGGAGGAGGGGGAGTGTGAGGGAAGACGAGGCTGAGAGGATGGTAGAGCTGGGTCCAGTGAAGAAACTTGGATTTTATTCTGTCAGTAGGCTTTTAAGTGGAGGAGGAGAGATTTGTATTTCAGATACATAACCGGTGAGGTGTGACAGGTTGATTGATTGTGGGGCAGAGAGACTGGAGGCAGGGAATAATGTGCAACTGAGGTAAAGGAGAAGCGAGGTCTTGAGTGTGGAGCAATGTCCGAGAGGACACAGCGAAGTATTGAGCCATTTCTAGTCTGTTGTGTGGGATGAGTGAGGAGAGTCTAGGGAACGGTGGTTGCTGAGGAGAGGGCGGGTCTCTGGGAATACTGACATTGAAGAACTAGCCCAGGAAGGGGGCCTGGTCTTCATTTGATTAGGTATTTTGAGCAATTTTACTTTTCATTTTCTCCCTGATCAGCAAATTTTTCTTTCGTTTTATTTATTTTGAATAATTGTATTATAGATATCTCAACAGACTGTTTTGATCCACAAGATACTTTATTATCTAATACACACACATATACATTAATATATAAATCTTTATAAATAGAGTAAAGTCTCTTTATAATAAACGCAGACTTGTTTACACCTTTTTTTTTCTCTACAGACACTGTGGTGAAGTTATATGTGCCACCATGTGGAGCCTCATCCTGTCCTCTCCTCATTTAGGCAACCTGGTGCATCTTTCAAAGCACCCCCTCCAGCCCTGACAGCCCTGGGTCAGAGGCAGGGAGTCTTTGGGCTGGTGCTAGGTCCTGGTTCCTCTGCCTCCTAACTGTGAATGTGGGCCTTTCACTTTTATCTCTGAGCCTTAGTCTGCTCATCCATGAAGCAGAAAGATTAAGTATCTATTGAAGTTTTAAGAGTTAGAAAACATTTATTGATTCCAAATGGAATATTTCCAAGAAAACTCTATGACATTTTGAAGAGGCCATTTTGATGTTGTAGATTTGACCTGCATGCCTGTTGCTTGACTCTGAAACAAACTATTAACCTTTCAGCTTTAAAACATTTACCTAGTTGTATACCTAGCAAACCAGCCAATACCCCTATCCCAGGTCTGATCCATGCTGTACTTCATCCCTTATTTTTTTTAATAAAATATACATGACTGGTATAAAAATGAGAACAATTCACTGTTGAATATTGTTTCTCATGATTTCCTTTAAACCTGGAGTAGTCTGATGACTCTTTCTCAAGAAGCTTCACAGATACTGTAGGTAAGGGACATGGGATAGTAGCAAGTCAAGAGCTGCGGTGGAGGCTGAACAGGCAGGGGTTTTGGTCTCTTGCAGCAGCCAAGGCGGGCGCTCCAAGGTGGCCAAGCTGCCGTGATCGCACCTCCGCGTCCTTCTGCTTCGCCACCCTTAGCACTGAGGCCTTCCTCACACCCCTCCCATCCTCACAGTGCAGCTTCTTCATGCGCAGCCGCCACTGCTGTGCTCCACCAGCGAAAAGAGGGCAGGGCCAGGGGCAGCAGCACAAGGCTTTTCCTTTCTGTTCAGGAAATGAGGCATCTTGCCCTCCACCAGGGGCCTCTGCTTGCATTTCATTGCCTTGAGCTGAGCCACATGGTCATCACTAGCTGCAAGTACTCGGGAGGTCACAAGTTTACCTTTGCGGTCTCTCTGGTTAAAAAGTAAAAGAAAAGATGGTGAGAATGAGTTCGTGTCAATCATTCTGTGCAGTATCTGCCCTTGATAGGGTGACTTTGTCTTGGTGTAGTTACTCACTTCAGGGTCTTATTTAGGGTGACCAACTATCCTGGTTTGCCTGGGACTGAGAAATTTCCTGGGACGCAGAGCTTTCAGTACTACATAGCCTGGACATTCCTAGGAAAACCAGGGTGGCTGTCGCCCTAGTCTTACCATATTCTCTTGGGTCTAAAAATACAGAAGTGAGTTATCACTTGAGGATAAAACCACCTTGGCTGGCCTTACAATGATTGAAAGGCAGCTTAATAATTTAATTTTAATAATAATTTAATAGTATCAAATATATAATTGTAAATTATACAAAATAATTATCAGACTATTGAAAAATAATTTAATAATGTACAACAAGAAACAAGTGATTTTGGATCCCTGGAAGCAGAAGCTGCTTAGTACATCTGAGCTTTTGACAAAGGGTCTTTGGGCTGCAGTGTTACTCAACTCCAGGGGGCTCTATTCACTCCAGCCTGGGGTGAATTCTGTGGTGCTAAAGCTGTTCAGAAAAACCTTTCTAAGGAATTCCCTGATGAAAGTGAAAGAGGACAGTGAAAAAGTTGGCTTAAAACTCAACATTCAGAAAACTAAGATCATGGCATCCTGTCCCATCACTTCATGGCAAATAGATGGGGAAACATTGGAAACAGTGACAGATTTTATTTTCTTGGACTCCAAAATCACTCCAGATAGTGACTGCAGCCATGAAATTAAAAGACACTTGCTCCTTGGAAGAAAAGCTATGACCAATCTAGACAGCATATTAAAAAGCAGACACATCACTTTTCCAACAAAGGTCCATCTAGTCAAAGCTATGGTTTTCCAGTAGTCATGTATGGATGTGAGAGTTAGACTAAAAGAAAGCTGAGCACCGAAGAATTGATGCTTTTGAACTGTGGTGTTGGAGGAGATGCAACCAGTCAATCCTAATGGAAATCAGCCCTAAATATTCATTGGAAGGACTGATGCTGAAGCTGAAGCTCCAATACTTTGGCCACCTGATGTGAAGAAATAACTCATTTGAAAAGACCCTGATGCTGGGAAAGACTGAAGGCTGGAGGAGAAGGGGACGACAGAGGATGAGATGGTTGGATGGCATCACCAACTCGATGGACATGAATTTGAGCAAGCTCTGGGAGTTGGTGATGGACAGGGAAGCCTAACATGCTCTAGTCCATGCAGTCACAAAGAGCTGGACATGACTGAGTAACTGAACTGAAGGAATTCCCTGTGGTCTCATGGTTAGGACTGTGTACTTTCACTGCTGAGGGCCCAGGTTAGATCCCTGGTCAGGGAACTAAGGTCCCACAAACCACACGTGGCCAAAAAAAAAAAAAAAAAAAAGCCCTTTTAACGGGAACAGACCAAGTTCCTGGTCTCTCTGCAGGTGAAGCTTCTCCTCTGGACACTGCCATTTTGTTTCTTCACCTTTCTGAGCTTCTGTTGCTGACAAGTCTCCCCTTCTGATAGACAGTCTTTGGATATTTTATTGTCTTCAAGTAAATATTTTTTTGGAATTGAGATATAATTCATATATCCTAAAATTGACCCTTTTAAAAGTATACAGTTCAGTGGTTTTATTAGTATATTCACAAAGCCATGCAGCCTTTACCAGTACCTAATTTCAGAACATTTTCATTACAAAATGAAACCCTGTACCCACTTGCAGTCACCTCAGCCCCTGGCAACCTCTAGTCTATGTACTGGCTGTTTGGAATTTGTCTGTTCTGGACATTGCATTTGAATGGAATCATACTGTTTGTGGCCTCTTTTGTGTCTGGCCTCTTTTACTTGGCATAATGTTTTCAAGTTCATTCATGCTGTAGCATGGAGCAGTGGTTCATTCCTTTTAATTGCTGAATAACATCCACTGTATGGATATGTCGTATTTTGCTTATCCATTTATAAGCTAGTAGACATTTAGGCTGTTTCTACTTTCTGGCTATTCTGAATACTGCTACAAACATTTGTGTACAAGTTTTTGGGTGGACACATGTTTTCAGATCTTTAGAGATAGATCTGTCTACGCGCATGTGTGCTAAGTCGCTTCAGTCGTGTCTCTTTGAGACCCTATGGACTATATATAGCCCTCCAGGGTCCTCTGTCCACAGAATTCTCCAGGGTTGCCACACCCTCCTATAGGGATCTTCCCTATCCAGGGATTGAATCTGCATCTCTTATGTCTCCTACTTTGGCAGGCAGATTCTTTACTGCTGAGCCACCAGGGAAGCCCAAAACATACCTATATTCTCCTAGAATAAACCTAGGAGTAGAATTGTTGGGTCTTCAGGCAAATCTTACTCTGATTCTTTAAGGATACTGTGTATAACTTATTGTTTGACTCTCATTAGATAGCATTAGTTTTCCAAGATTGGGGGTAGATTAGGAGTCCCCTCATTGGCTCTCTCTACTTCATCTGTAGGCTTATCATGAGGCTTTCCTGAGATCAACTTGTGTAACGTGAAGTGCTGGCCTGTAGCCGCACATCCCTCACTTCTGGCATTTCCACTGCCCTTAGCTCCCTTGCCTTCCCTTCTGGCCAGCTTCAGACATCCTAGACTCCATCTTCTGTCCTTCTGTCAAAACATAATAATTTGATATCTTTCACTGATACTTTGATTGATTGATTATACTGAAAACCAGTGTATGTTATCTCAGGCATCATTTACATGTTAAACTCTATGCTGCAGACTAGCACACTGTGTAGGGGTAGAGCTTTAGACGCCGGAAGCCCTCCTAGGCTTCCTGCTGAGGTTGACCTTGAAGGCAGTCTTAGCATTGACAGGCCCTTGCTGGGTGGTCTGCTGGGGGAAGGGTATGATTGGAAAGACCCTCCCCACTCCTTTCCCTGATGCTGAGACCCAGACTGGATGTGTCTACTGGGGCTTCCAGAATCCTCCCCTTCACCTCATTTAGAGCCTGAACCCCTGCCCCTCTTCAAGATTTCCTGTGCTGTCCTCCCTTTCCTGTTCAAATAGAAATTCCCCTTATTTCTCCTCTTGCTGTTAATCTGGCTTCCTCTGTTTTTTCCTCAACCTCTTCCTCAAACTGTCTGATGCATATTTTATATTTTCTTGCATGTTTGACTTTTAGTTAATATTTAATGATAATTTCATTCTGCAGCCATCTTCTTATCTGACATCCTGGAACTCATCCCTGGGCCTCTCAATTCTAGCCGTTGATAATTACGTTTTATAAAAAAGAAGTGTGATATTCGGATATATTCTCTTATTAGTAAAGGTATTACTGAACGTGAAGCTAATGCATCTGTAACAAGCTGTTCCGCTCTGTGAATACTAATGTAATTTAGAGAGAAACCTTTCTTTGTTAAACACTTTTTCTCCATGGGCCACATGTTTCCAGACCAATTTCATAGTAATTTGTGGTTTTTTAGGTATGTCAATAGAGATGCTGTAGCCAGCATGCCGGGATTTGGTTAGATAAACATTTTATAAGATTGCTTACTTTTAAAAATTATCTTTGTTTAAAAAGTTAATTTCTTCCCTATTAGCTGATAAATCGAGGTTAAAACATTAGTTTTTTTTTAATGTTTTAAACATTTTAAACCTGGTTTCTGAAGCTTGATATATTAGTGCTTTTTTGATTTATCTCCTGAATTTTAAGAAATCAGTACCAGAATCTGTTACATGCTTATAATACATATACTTTTGATGATCATGTGCTTATCTTTATTAAAAACAGCTAACTAAAAATTTCAGTGAATGATGTTGTGCATATAGTAACATATTCCTCATCATTTATACACTATTGAGAGAGTGACTCATGCACTGTTTTTGCTTGAGTTTCTGAGAGTTTGTAAAAAGTTTACAGACAGTCAGCAATGGAATTGAAATAATGGATGTATAAAATGGGAGATTAAGTTATTTCACATCTGTTTCTCTCTTACCTGGATGAAATTTTATCCTCTTAAAAATTTCCAGTAAACTCAAGATCAGTACTGTGAGCCCAGTATGGTTCTACCCATCACGGTCTTAAGTATTTCCTGTCCCGTCACAGAACACGTATATTTCCAAAGGAAAAAATACAGTTTTATTGAATGATGATAAACAGCTCTTTAAGGGCAAAAGAGTCAGGCATAAGAAGATGACCATCATTTTAGGACTGTGATGTGCTGCTGCAGGACAAGGGAGATGAAAGTTAAAAGTTCCCAGTCCGTTGCCTGCCCGTCATACCTCTTGTTGCCCTCCTGGCAGAATTTTAGGGATGTATTTCAGTTAGTTGGAAATCATGGGCCTTAGGCTAGAGCAGAAAACTGACCTGAAGACAGTCAAATTGTTTGTGACCCACTTGAGTGGTCCTTAAGGTAGAGTACATCTCAATAAGAAGTGGTAAATGAATGACCTTGGTAGTAGGTAAAACTCAATTTCTTAGAGTGGTGGACAGCCCAGTAAGAATGCCACAAATATACACTCAAAATGTGTAAAATTCAGACTCTAACGCACTGTGTTATACCTTGAATCTCCTTGCTAAGCTGCTATCTTGTCTTGACCTTCAGGCCTCTTTTGTCCGCTGTCCACTGTGGTTTTGATTTTTTTTTTCCGTTGTGCATTTATTGTGCCTCTTACTGATTTCACCGTCGGAAAAAGCTTTTCTGTCAAAGTGATGTAACTTTGCTTTCTGAATCTTTTACCTTGAAGTCTCAGTGTTCCTAGAAGTCCGCAGAAGATCACTTTCCTCTCACTCCCCATGTGTGTATTTTATGTGTTAAGGAAAGTGGCATTTAGTGGGAAGGGGTGGGAGATTGACCCACATAGCAGAGGCTTCCTTTGTTCTGATTTACACACTTAACATGTTCATGGCAGCCTTTCTCCTAGTTTCAGATTCTGAACTCTTAGAGGATTTAGATACTTTGGTTTTGTATGCATACATGGTGAAATCCCTGGGTTGACAAAATTTCTAAGTTGTTTGTACACCTGACCCAAGACATTAAGGGTTATATAAAAATTAGTTCCTTAAATGACCATTAACCAGAAATTTTATCTGGCCAGACAGAGGAGACATGTAACTTAAAGTACGCATTGCCCTCTGCCTAACATATTACTTTTGGCAACCAGAGATAGATGAGAACTATGCTGTGTTTAAATTTTTCATTGTCATAAGACAAATCTATTATTATAAAAGCTCTGCTGATCAGTGAGTGTTTCCTTCTGTTGATTTAAATAAAGGAGCAATATATTTTTAATTTAATCATGGCACTTTGATGATCTGATACTTATTGGAGGCAAGCTAAGAATTGTTCAGTTTTTCAAGATTTATATTGCATCTAGAGTGGTGCTGTGGAGAGGGCAGTGGCAACCCACTCCAGTACTCTTGCCTAGAAAATCCCATGGGCCGAGGAGCCGGGTAGGCTGCAGTCCATGGGGTCGCTAGGAGTCGGACACGACTGAGCGACTTCACTTTCACTTTTCACTTCCCTGCATTGGAAAAGGAAATGGCAACCCACTCCAGTGTTCTTGCCTGGAGAATCCCAGGGACGGGGGAGCCTGGTGGGCTGCCATCTCTGGGGTCGCACAGAGTCGGACACGACTGAAGCGACTTAGCAGCAGCAGCAGAGTGATGCTGGTCAAAAGAATGATGGAAATATGTTCTATGTCTGCATTGTCCAATATTAACCACTTGTGGCTGTTGAGCACTTAAATGTGGCTAGTAAGACCCAAGAGTTAAATTTTAAATTTTTTTAAAATTAAAATTTAAGTAGTCATAGGTGGTTGGTTCAGTTCAGTTCAGTTGCTCAGTCGTGTCCGACTCTTTGCAGCCCTGTGAATCGCAGCACGCCAGGCCTCCCTGTCCATTACCAACTCCCGGAGTTCACTCAAACTCAGGTCCATTGAGTCGGTGATGCCATCCAGCCATCTCATTCTCTGTCGTCCCATTTTCCTCCTGCCCCCAATTCCTCCCAGCATCAGAGTCTTTTCCAATGAGTCAACTCTTTGCATGAGGTGGCCAAAGTACTGGAGTTTCAGCTTTAGCATCATTCCTTCCAAAGAAATCCCAGGGCTGATCTCCTTCAGAATGGACTGGTTGGATCTCCTTGCAGTCCAAGGTGGTTGGTTAGTGGTTATCATATTAGACAACAGAGATTTAGATCATGTAGAAAATCACCATTTAGTATAACGACATCTTGGGCTTCAAGGTTTCCTGTTTCAGATTGGAACCAACCTCAACTGGTTAAATTTGAAGTTAGTAAGATCAGTCCTGGGTGTTCATTGAAAGGACTGATACTGAAGCTGAAACTCCAATACTTTGGCCTTATTTAACAAAGGAGTAAGTTTATCAGACTTAAATATATTAGAAATGAACTTCTTTGAGAAAGCAAATGAGTCCAAAAATAACTCCATGGCATCTGGTCCCATCACTTCATGGGAAATAGATGGGGAAACAGTGGAAACAGTGTCAGACTTTTTATTTTTTAGGCTCCAAAATCAGTGCAGATGGTGACTGCAGCCATGAAATTAAAAGACACTTGCTTACTCCTTGGAAGAAAAGTTATGACCAACCTAGATAGTATATTCAAAAGCAGAGACATTACTTTGCCAACTAAGATCCGTCTAGTCAAGGCTATGGTTTTTCCTGCGGTCATGTATGGATGTGAGAGTTGGACTGTGAAGAAGGCTGAGCGCCGAAGAACTGATGCTTTTGAACTGTGGTGTTGGAGAAGACTCTTGAGAGTCCCTTGGACTGCAAGGAGATCTAACCAGTCCATTCTGAAGGAGATCAACCCTGGGATTTCTTTGGAAGGAATGATGCTAAATGTGAAACTCCAGTACTTTGGCCACCTCATGTGAAGAGTTGACTCACTGGAAAAAACTCTGATGCTGGGAGGAATTGGGGGCAAGAGGAGAAGGGGACGAAAGAGGATGAGATGGCTGGATGGCATCACTGACTCGATGGACGTAAGTCTGAGTGAACTCTGGGAGTTGGTGATGGACAGGGAGGCCTGGCGTGCTGCGATTCCTGGGGTTGCAAAGAGTCGGACATGACTGAGCGACTGAACTGAATTAATTGAACAAATATTTAGAAAATATTTCCTGTGTGTAAAGAACTATACTAAACATGGAGGCCTTAGGAGTGAATTAAACTTAGGTGGTCCCCTTAAGAAGCTTTCTATTTGAGTCTTACTGGGGAGATTTTGATAAGCTGAGAGGGTGAGCTCTGGTTCCTTCTAGAGCCCAGAATGCCAAGCCAAGTAGGGTATTATCTTCAGATTGTTGAAGTCAGGATTCCGCTTCAGGGCTTTGCAGCCTGGCTGGGGCTGTAACAGCCCAAGAAGGAACTGTTTACATCTGGGAACATTAAGATCTGACACACAAGATTAATCTGGAGTGAGAGAGGGTTGAGGTGGGACTGGGATTTCTCCAGGTGTGCACTGTGAGAAGCTCTGCTGAGCTCCAGATGTGTTTGAGCAGGCCCCTCAGGTCTTCAGTGTTTCTGAAAGATGGACTTTGCCAAGACTCTGGAAAGCTGGAGGGAGAGATACTGGGCATGAATCCCCCATACCCCCACTCCACCTCTGCACACGCATTTCTCCTCACCTCTGTGAGGAGGGATTCTTAATAAATGCCAAGTTTGGTTCAACAGCCAGGATTATCTAATGTATATAAATATTCCCTTAAACAGAAGTATAGAGAGTGTTAAGAAAGCCAGATTTTTTAGAAAAACTTGCAGCAAGAACTCAGCTTTTTCCCCTTTAAACTGACAAGATCCTGAGTTCAGTTGGCTGTGCTCTAGTTGGAAACTCAGGGGCAGAGAAAAGCCGCAGGAAAAACGGGCTGCACCTGCTCCTGCTCCGTGTCGCCACCTCACTTGCCCATTAAGTTCTGTGATTTCAGCTGAATTAATCATGAATTTAGAGCAGAGAGAGGGGCGTGTGTTCCCACCAATCTGTGACCCTCCACAACCCTGTGTCTTCCCAGGAGCCACTAGGCTTGCTCGGGAGGCAGGGCACGCGGAACCTAACTGTCCTAGGCCCTCCTCCTGGCAGTTGGGTGAGTCATGAGGGCCTGAGGGTAAAGCTCAGGCAGGCGGGGAGCAGTAGGTCATAGGCCGAGAAAGGGAGGCCATGTAAACAGTGGCGAGCTGGAGTTAGTGCTCTGGTCTCATGGTGCAGATGTGGAGGGAGAAGGGCCAGGATTTTCCCCTGGGGGTAGGAGTCCCTGTCACACAGACTGTGTCTTGGCAGCTGGGCCTGTCAGGATCCAGTCACCAGAGTTACCTGCTGTGGGTACACACTGTCACTCTGGGTTTGTTTTTGCCAGGTCAGGGATGTCTGTTACATCTGAGGCTGTGGTGGTGGTGGTTGTGTGTGTGTGGGCTTGGGTTGGCAGTCTTCGCACAAGGTGTCCAGACACTGGTGGTTCGGAAACTCAGCCATGGAGAGTGGGATGCTCGCCTCTGTGTATCTGGGCCTTGGTCCCTGGCCTTGGGTCAGGAATCAGGCTGACTGGTTTGGCACACAAGCCTGGAATAGGTTAGGCTTCTGCCTCAGACATTAAGGAAGGGAACTGGCTAGTCTTTCCTGGTGCCCACTGGTTGGCACCTGCCCCTTTCAGAGGTGGGCTCAGGATAGCTATGGAAATTTTCCAGTGTTTGGGTCGTGGGAGTGTATGCCTTCTCCCGTAAGCACTGCCAGGCCAGAACCCAGCAGAATTGCAAAGAATGAGTTACTGTTAGAAGAAAATATTCCCTATATGTAAATAAACTCAGGTACAGATGGGAAATGATGAGTAAATTGGACTTGTAAAGATTTGAAACCTCTGTATCACCAAAGACAAAATCACAAATATAATTAAAGGACAAGTAAGAGAATAGGAGAAAGTAGACCATGTGTAATAGACAAAGGATAAATGTAGAAAGTACGAGAAACCTTCTGCAGAACAATCAGATATTTTTTTTCCTGTTATATTGACAGAAGTTAAAAAGATTAATAATATTCCGTTTTGGTGACAGAAAAAAATGGATGTACTTTATATATAGTGAATATATAAATTGTTCAGGTGTTTTTGGAAGGCAATTTGACAGTGTCTGTGAAATAAAGTCACATACCTTTGATTCAGTAATTTTGTGTCTAGTACAGTATACAAAAGCACACACTTATTCTCTCTGTGTTAGCAGTGGAGAAATATTGGAAAAGCTAAATACACAGTGGTATAGCCAGCATATAGAATATTATGCCACACCTAATAACAGTGTGGTAGTGGAACTATATGCAGCTGGTATGGTAAACTCTCCCAAATACATTCTTAGTGGGAAAAATAAATTACAAAATTATCATATTATGTTAAAAAAAACCCTCAGAACTAGATCTATTTCTATATGTATTACATTTCATAGATCCTCTATGTATTATGCATATGAAATCTATATATAAAATAAATTCATTTCTGTTCTATATGTATTTCATGGATTCCAAAACATGTTTTTCACATTTTAACATTTTTTAAATCAATGTGTCTATATATATGGGGAGATAGAGCTGCCTAGTTATTTGTGTCATCTGAGTGATTTTTCCCTATCTTATATTTGATACTCAGCTCATCTGAGACTGTAAGGCTGGCATGGCTGAGAGATTGTTCAGGCTCATTAAGAAGTTAAGGAGCTGTGAAGATGCAGTGGGAGAGAACTGAGTACTGAGGTCCAAGAGAGGCGTGGAACAGGACGCTTGGCCCGGGCCAGTCGGCACTGTTGCCTTTCTTGTCAGCGTGAAAGGTTGAAGGGCTCAATCCACACGGTGGTACCAGGCTAGCCGGGGCTGAGTACTGTGGGCTTATTCATCTGCTAACTAGGGGTTCCCTGGGATAAGCCTTGTCAGTGGTGCCCCTTCCACTGTGTGGTTAAGGTAATGGTACGGTGAAGCAGAAAACAGGTCAAACCACAAAGTGTTTCTCAGTGCTACTGAAAGAAAGTGCATTGTCTGGGTGGAGAACTAAGTCCTGGTGATGAAGAGCCAGAGGAGTAAATGAGCTTTTATACCCGAGGGGAGTAACAAGGCAGATAGGAACCGTAGGTGCAGGTAGGGTCTGCCCTCTTCTGGAGGCCCAAGCAGGAGATCTTTGTACGCAGAGCATTGTGTGGGTGTCTCTCCACAAAGTTAGAGCTGCACCGTGAAGGTAAAGTGAAAGTGAAGTCGCTCAGTCATGTCCGACTTTTAGGTTAAAGTGTCTGCCTCCAATGCAGGAGACCTGGGTTCGATCCCTGGTCGGGAAGATCCCCTGGAGAAGGAAATGGTAACCCACTCCAGTATTCTTGCCTGGAGAATCCCAAGGACGGAGGAGCCTGGTAGGCTACGTACAGTCCATGGCGTCGCAAAGAGTCGGACACGACTGGGCAACTTCACCACCATGGACTGTATGGTCCCTGGAATTCTCCAGGCCAGAATACTGGAGTGTGTAGCCTTTCCCTGCTCCAGGGGATCTTCCTAACCCAGGGATTGAACCCAGGTCTTCCGCATGGCAGGCTGATTCTTTACCAGCTGAGCCACAAGGGAAGCCCCCTGTAAACTAAATGACTGTTAAAAAGGAACAGAGTATAGTTTCTTGTAAGAGGTCAGCCAGGGCTCTGGGAGCCAGAGGAAGGGAAGAGCACTCCCTGGGAAACCCAGGAAGATTTCTTGGCCACGATGTCATTGGGGTAGTCATTGGAAGAAGAGTGAAATTTGAACCCCTTGAATTTTAAGGAGCGGTATGGGAGGAAGGGAAGAAGGGCTCATTACTATGAACAAGGGCACAGAGGAGAATGTGAGGAACTGGGAGCAGAACCACTTGCTGGTACAGGCATGTAAATACGTAGATGGAAAAGGTAGATGAAAGGGAAGCAGGAGGAAGTAAGATTTTAAAGGTAGGTTACCGCTGGGCCATGAAGAGCTAAGAAGGCCAAGCTTAGAAGTTTAACTTTGATTCAGTAGGCACATATTTACGTTGAATCCTTTGTTTACCAAGTATTAAATATTTTTGTATCATCATTGGTAAATTTTTTTAAGATGGTCACTTCTGATTTAGTTTCTGAGAGGTTTTTTTTTTTTTTAATTTAAATATTCAGATCTTGTGTGTAGAACACAGGGTTTTTGGGTTTTTTCCCTCATGCACATGGTTGAATTTTAAAATTACATGTGTTCTATAAACTTTGTTTTTACTCTCTGCCTTCCAGCATTTGCAAATAACCACTTCTCTTTCACAGGAGATCATGAGAGATCCTAGCATTTATCTCCATTCAGTAAAAGTGAAGAACCAAGCCCTGTATGAAGAGGTGAAACTAAACATGAAAGATTTACTGAGAACATTGTTTAGGGAAAGCTGTGATCCCTGTACCTCTGCTGTGATGTGATTCAGAACAGCTCTTCCGGTCCTGGCAATTCTTTACAGCCTTTCTTTTGAACTCAGCCCTGCTTCCGTTGCCAGCTTAACCTCGATATTAGCTAGTACTGCTGCTTCTAGGGCGTCTTTGGCAGAAAGCCTCCAGGCATTTTTCTGGATTCTGGTTTTGGCTCCCCAGGTACCTTGCTAAGCTGAACTGACCATATCTGCAGTGTGGAGAACTTAGTCTGAAATGTGGAGGGTCAGTTTGGAGTAGGAAAATGCAGTAACAATGCTTTTTCTGCCACAGTATAACTTATCAAATCCTCTTGTTTTCCCTTTAATAGTACAAGGAGTTGCACTGAAATGGTTATTCATCTGTGTCTGTGATGTTTTTAAAAATAATAATTTCACTAATATGTCACAACATGCATTATTTATTACTTTAGTAAATGGATAGTTTAACAAGCAGCAATTTACAAATTTAAACATGACAATTAACATGATCTGACATAAAAAATTAAATAATCTCCTGGCATCTTTGTCATCAGCGTTGCATTAATGATTTTAGCCCTTCTGGGAGCTTTCATTTTTGGTTGACTCTGACTGATGATGGGAGACTGTGGTAGTGATATGCTTTTATAAATTATTTTTTAGTCGGAATGCTATTACCATGTAATGTGGACTTGCAGAAATAAAATTGTTGATCATTGTCAGTGTTGTTTTGACTTATATTCTGAGTTCTTTAAGGAAGAAGATTAGGAGTATCTAAAACAGACATTTGACGTCCACTATGGTTTACCCACTGGTGTGCCATGG
The DNA here is from genome assembly GCA_917880005.1 of Nanger dama. Classification (NCBI taxonomy): domain Eukaryota; kingdom Metazoa; phylum Chordata; class Mammalia; order Artiodactyla; family Bovidae; genus Nanger; species Nanger dama. The sequence goes on along the minus strand of CAKJTW010000028.1, from coordinate 15,014,927 downwards.
GGAGGGTCTGCCTTCTGCTGTGGAAGCTGGTGCAGGTCAAATGCGCATTTCCTGGTCTTGCCTCTTAGGAGTTATAGGAGTGGGCTCACTCCTTAGGCTCAGCCTGCTGACTGCTTTCACCCTGGAGCTTGAAACTGTGTAAAATGCAGGGACAGTTAGTAATGGCAGTTCAGTTCAGTCGCTCGGTCGTGTCTGACTCTTTGTGACCCCATGAATTGCAGCATGCCAGGCCTCCCTGTCCATCATCAACTCCTGGAGTTCCCTCAAACTCATGCCCATCAAGTCAGTGATGCCATCCAGCCATCTTATCCTCGGTCGTCCCCTTCTCCTCCTGCCCTGAATCCCTCCCAGCATCAGAGTCTTTTTCCCAATGAGTCAACTCTTTGCATGAGGTGGCCAGAGTACTGGAGTTTCAACTTTAGCATCATTCCTTCCAAAGAAATCCCATTCTGATCTCCTTTAGAACGGACTGGTTGGATCTCCTTGCAGTCCAAGGGACTCTCAAGAGTCTTCTCCAACACCACAGTTCAAAAGCATCAATTCTTCGGCACTCGGCTTTCTTCACAGTCCAACTCTCAAATCCGTACATGACCGCTGGAAAAACTGTAGCCTTTACTAGACGGACCTTTATTGGCAAAGTGATGTCTCTGCTTTTGAATATGCTATCTAGGTTGGTCATAACTTTCCTTCCAAGGAGTAAGCAAGCGTCTTAATTTCATGGCTGCAGTCACCATCTGCAGTGATTTTGGAGCCCCCAAAATGAAGTCTGACACTGTTTCCACTGTTTCCCCATCTATTTCCCATGAAGTGATGGGACCTGATGCCATGATCTTCGTTTTCGGAATGTTGAGTGATGGCAGTAGAGCTACTAAAATGGCCAGGATTTCATCTTCCCTGTATAGCCCTCACTGTACGCATCAGTGTTGATACAGGTGGGCTTAGCTTTTACTTTTGTATGCTTCGCACTGATACCTCAAACCTGCTTTTGTGCACACAATCCAAAGTTACGTGACAATGAGCATTGGATGGCAGACAGTTCAAGCTATTGTGTGGTGACACTGCCTGCCTGCCAACAGCTTGGGTTCAGCAGGGTTGACTTCTTTTTCTGTGCAGCAGTGCTTATTTGTGCAGTTATTTGAATATTTAAAAGAATTCAATTTTGAACTTTTCTTGGAGGAATTTTCGACTTTATGGAAGTACCTTGAATACCTGATAACCGAGTACCTCAATTTGATATAGCCCTTCTCATTTTTGTCCTATTAGTAAGGAAATATATATGGTAGTGTATTAAATGGGAGTTTTTCTTTTGCCTAAAATTCTGGCCAAGATCCAGAGCTGTAACCGATTGGTGGTAGTCACCCATATAGTCTCAAGAGAGATTCTAGAAGCATCTATCATGGGACTTGTAAAGGGGTGTCTAAATGGGTCTAGCAAATGTTACACCCTCCATCCTGTAACCCAGCCTCTGTCAGGAAGACTGGAAATGAGTTACAAGTACGGAACTCCTAGGAGGAGAGAATGCTTTTCCTTGAGAGAAAGGAAGATTTCGCTCTGTGTGTTACTCTCTCAAGAGAATAACAGAAAGATTGGGATGATGGTGAAAGGAGATTGACATTTTATTGAATCGCAGTCACCAGCCAGGTGCTGCTATGGATTTAGGGTGAAGTCCTAAGGAAGAACTCCTGAGGGAGTGTGGCATGCCTCTCCTGGAGTTTGGAAGTGTTTGTGAACAGAGGCTGGTGTCTTCCTCTCACCTGGAAGGAGCTGTGTGGCCAGAGCTACCTTGGGTGGTGAGTTGGGGGAGCAGTGTGTGGAGAGGGGACAGCACTTCCTGCCAGCCAGGAGGTCTGCTTGGAGGCAACCACTGAGTCTTCTTGAAAGAACTTCCCTGCATGTGCAGACTGCCTGCCAGGTGTGGGACCCCAGCAGAAAGAGGCTGTGGATGAACCATGGGCAGGAGCTGAGAGAGGCGAGCCAGAGGGGCCCTTGCCTGCCTCAGCGGCATGGAGGATCCAGAGACGGGGTCTCACTGGAGAAAGCTGGCATTTGGACTCCAGCAAATGTTTTATAGGCCAGCGGACCACAGAAGAATAGATGGACACTTCCTTTTCCTTTTTCTGCCATTTGCCTCTTCTCATTCTCTGGCTCCCCACACTTTCTTCTCTGCTGGTCTTAGGGGAAGAGCTTCACATTAGATGAAATTAGGTTTGATATGGATTAGACTGGACTTTTTAGTACCCGAAAGTTTGGCTGTATTTGAGGTAATTTCTTTTTAAACTCGTAACTACAAATACGTAGTTCTAAGTCTCTGAACTTGGAAAAAAATCCTTTCATGATGATACAGTCAACATTCTCAGCACCAGTAGATTAGAGCTCGACTTAGTAATTAAGTGCAGTTTCACTTATTTTGTGTCCTGCAGATTTCAGGTGTACAGCTTGCCAACAGTTACTTTGTCAACTGAGAAAGGTGAAATTCACTATAAACTGAACATTGTAAACTTGCTAACTAATTTTATAGCTAGGACAAGTCATGGCCCTGTATTGGCATTTGGGACCCCTTATAAAGTAGCCTGAAACTCTGTAACTTTTCATTGCTTTTTTGGTGTGTTTTGGCTGTTATTTATTTTTAAAGTGTGTGAAAACATGAAAACTTACCGTCTCAACCATTTTTAAGTGTAAAGTACATAGTACAGTGTATTTTTAAAGCGCATAGTTCAGCAGTGTCAATACGTGCATGTTGCCATGTAACAGATCGCTAGAACTTTTTCATCTTGTAAAACTGCAGATCTGTACCCATTAAACACTATTTCCCCTGCCCCTCTCCCTGCTTCCTCAAAACCCATGGCAGCCACCTTTGTGCTTTCTAAGAGTTTATTTTAGATACCTCATACAAGTGGAATAATGATGTAATATTTATCTTTTTGTGACTGACTTTTTCCACTTAGCATAATATCCTCAAGGTTCATCTGTATTGATGCATACGACAAGATTTCCTTCCTTTTTAAAAACAGTAATATTCCGTTTGAGGTATACACCACCTTTTCCTGACTCCTTCATCCGCTGGTGGTCATTTGGGTTGGTTGCACCTCCTGACTATTGTGAATAATGCTCTGGTGAATCTGACTGTGCAGGTATCTCCTTGAGATCCTGTTTTGAATTCTTTTGAATATGTGCCCAGGAGTGGAATTGCTAGATCACGTGGAAGTTCTATTTTTTAATTTTTTGAGGACCCTTTATACCATTTTTCCTAGTGGCTGCACCATTTTAGATTCCTACCAACAAGTCACTGGAGTTCCAATTTATCCATGTCTTCATCAACACTGGTTATTTCCAGTCCTTTTGATAGTGCCCGTCCTGATGGATATGAGGTGGTTGTGGCATTTCTTTTATGATTAGTGACGCTGAGTATCTTTTCTTACACTTGTTGGCTGTTTGCATATCTTCTTTGAAGAAATGTTTGTTCAAGTTTTTGCCCAGTTTTGAATCCGAATATTTGCTTTTGATCATTGAGTTGTAGCAGTTCTTCATATATTCTAGATGTGGACCTCTCATCAGATACAGGATTTGAAGATGTTTTTTCCTATTCCATAGGGTGCCTTTTCACTCTGTCCTTTAATCATATTTCTTTTGCAGTTAAAACATTAATTATAATGATTAAATATTTTGAAATGCTGAAAAGTTCAGGAAATAATATGACAGACTTTGATCAGATCTTCAACATTTTCCCAGTAGGCCTATTGAGTAGCGCAGGAAACTTGAATTAATTTCGTCATTTGACTAAAATGCTCTTCTCCCATAATCTGGTTGCCGTCAGCCTTTCCAGCTTTATGGACTGACTCGTCATTCGTCCTTATTCTCCCTACTCCTCTTCTGTCCAAAGACAACTTAAAAATACCGTTTCATCCTTTTGTCTGTGCCCTTTCACACACTTGCTTCTTTTGTATGATGGAAGGCGAGCCTTATTTTACCTCGTGTTCTGCCTTTTCATGCTCATGCTCCTTTAAGACTCAGCCAGCCAATCAGCAGCTTCTCCCGTGTGCTAAGTTGCTTCACTCCTGTCTGACTCTGTGCGGTCCTGTGGACTGTACCCCCGCCACGTTCATCCCATAGAGATTCTCCCCATGGCAAGAATACTGGTGTGGGTTTCCAAGCCCTCCTCCAGGGATCTTCCCAACCCAGGGATCAAACCCGAGTCTCTTATACAGTCTAGGTTATCTGGAGGTATTATGAGGATTTTTATACTTTGCCCACTCCAGTCAAGCAGTGTAAGCTTCTAAAGCACCCAGCTTGTCCTTGTGTCTAGTCCTCATTCCCAGTGGACCTGCCACAGTATCTAGCCCATAGTGCTGGCTTCTTTAATGATTATGGCTAGAGAAAACAAATGCCTTTTTAGAAGTAGCAGAACTTTTGCCAATTTTGTGTCCAAGTATCCTTTCTCTTCTAATTTTATCTGGTAAAATTTTGGCAGCTAATTGTAGATTTTATGAACTTATATTGGGTTGCTTTTGTCTTCTGTTATAAAAGCAATAATTAGAGGAAATGATCCTTTTGAGAGGTTGCTTAATGAATTCTGCTTCTTTCAAATGTGCTGCTTTAAATCTTATTTCAAGTAAATTGAACTAATGCCCAAATTATTTCACTGTAGATTCCAGAGTATTATGATTAATTTCCTTCCATTAAATTCCTTTGCGTCTTTTCTTTGGTGGTAGTGGTGGGGGTAGGGGCTCAACAATCGAAAAAGACTTTATTGATTTTACATTTAGTGTGGTTTACTCTACTCAATTATATCGTTCAAATGTGAGTTTGTGTGTGGCATAGGATTGTGTATATTGGAATTCTGTTTTCTCTTAAATTACTTTGTGTTTTATTCACGACTGGTGTTTAATGGTTTAAGATTTCAAAAGCCTTTTCTTTGTAAGTCCTCAAGTGCTTTTATTATAATCCTGCAACCTAACCTTCTGGTTTCTCTGCCTCCTTCTCCACCCTTGAGACAAGCCCAGGCACAGACACACACTCTGGCATGCACCCCTGAGCCCGTCCGTCTCCCCTGCCCCTCACCCCCTCCTGACAGAACCGAGAGCAGTGGCCCAATTCCAGTGGCCATGGTATTGCAACCCCGCCCCACTGTGGTGGCCCATGGACAGAGATCTCTCATCTTCAGCTGCAATAAGCTGGTCAGTTCCTTTTACTTCCAGTGAGCTCATGGGCAGTGAAAATCCATTAGGTCATCACTACTTAGAGACTTTCTTCTTCCTGTTACCTTTTTGTAAGGCATGCTGCTTACATCCTCCAGAGATGAGACCAACATCTATTTTTGTGTCTTAGCAGTGAACTTCATCCAAGACGGTCTTGATTTTTAAATGATTTTAGCTTGCATCATGATTTAAATTACTAGTCAAAAATTCCAGCTTCTCTATAAAACATCCTATTAAAAATTTAGATGTATTCCTCATGGCTTACATTCAGTAAATGAACACTATAAGCAGGGATCTGTGTTGTTTTTTTGGCTTTGAAAATTGAAAATTTGGGAGCTATTATGTTTTAGAACTTGAAAACTCCATAGGAAATTAAGTATAATTCAGTTGTGGATATTTTTGCCATGTTAAATTAGAATTTTAACTATACCAAGACAGACACTTTTAAATTACTTTGTTCAGTAAAATGCAAATAGATGCTTATGTGTATTTGTTAGATCTTTTCTTTGTCAATAATAAACTGTATGTTTGTTTAGTAAAAAGAACAAAGTGCTTCTTACAAAATGTTCATCCTCTCAAAACATATGAAATGCATCTGTAAACTAGGCAAAGTCACCTAGAATTTGGGTCCTTTCCAGTCAAGGTATGTAGCTTTCCTGTTCTTAGTAGCTGGAGGCAGGGTTGTGATGGAAAGAATGGGGCCTGGGCTGTGGACAGACCTGCTTCTTCTACCCACTCTTCGCAAATTAGGATTAACCTCTTTGAGCTTTGTTTTCTCATTTATAAATTGGAAGAGGATTAGCAACATGTTTGTACATAGCACATGATACTAAGTATTTTCTCTAGACAGCAGCTTATACTTGTGAATTGCTTTCAGGTGATGCTATTTTATTTATTTTTTAAACTTCATCTCATTGGATTTTTACTGCCCATTTAGATGGTGGGTAAGGCAGATATTATTCTCCTTGTGCAACTGAGAAAACAGGTTCAAAAGAAGTTTTATGCTCTATTTGTCTTATCTTTAAAAAAATTATATTTCTTTATGGCTGTGCTGGATCTCCATTGCTGCGTGCGGGCCTTCTTTAGCTGGGGCGAGTGGGGTCTCCCCTCCCACTGTGGCGTGTGGACTTACTGTGGTGGCCTCTCTGGTTGGGGAGCGTGGGCTCTAGAGTGCGCAGGCTTCAGCAGTTGTGGCGCACGGGCTTAGTTGCCCGTGGCATGTGGAATCTTGCTGGACCCCAGGGACTGAGCCTGTGTCTCCTACATTGGCAGGTGGAGTCTTAACCACCAGGGAATTTCTGTCTGTTTTATCTTTCTATGGCCAGTCAGTGATAGAGCAAGAACTCCAGCTTGTGTCTCCTGGCCCCTGTCCCGTGGTTTTCCCACAGAAATGCTATTTAATACTGTGAAATGGCAGGGAAAAAGAAGCGTAAAGCAGATCTCTGCAGAGAGTCACTTTATCTTTCCAATGTAATTATATCTTTGGGGAAAAAGTGAACCTTCGATTTTTCATCTCCCAATAATTCCTTTATTTATAGTCAATTAGTCCAAAGAAAGAAAATATTTTTTCATATATTTATGGAAGCAGCCACTATTTCTCTGAAAGACTAGATAATATATCACCTTTCTAAATGGATTTTTTAAAAACTCTGTAATCCAGTGAATGGTGCTTGAATGCCTCTTAGCCTGAAGCGTGTAAGGTGGATTGTGAAGGCTTTATCACTCGGGGTGTGTGCATTGTCCCCACTCTTCTTTAGGTGTGAAGTTGACCTCCACCGCTGTGTAAATGAGTGATCATCTGTTCTCTTGGAAAAAAAAAAAACACAAAACCCTGAGTATATGAGGTGTGACAGTATTGCAATGAAACAGACTCACCAAGTCACACATCAATACCAGCGTCGTTATTTTTGGTCAAATGAGTTTCACATAGCTAGAATTTATCATCCTTATCCTAGTCTAACTTCAAATATCTTAGACCTAAGCAGCCTTTGTATTCTTTTCAATATGTAGCAACGAGAGATTTAAAACTTTAAATTAATTACACAGGTGGGGCAGTAAGAAAACAGTTCCAGATAAAAATTTCAAGATAGTGTTATAGAAATTGAAGTTCTATAGAACTTCAGTAAAAAGAAGGATCAGTAGGATGTCCTTGCGGAAATGTGAGCTTAGCTGCATTTTGGTTAGAATAACATTTTTTCTGTTATCTTATTGCAAATATCTAAACACAGATACATCTGGCATTAACCTAATGTTAATGTTATCTAGAGACATCTAATGTTCAAAACAGAAAGTGGAGGTGGATTAGGCTCAGTTGACGGCCGTCTCTCGGAGGATGTGGTCAGGGCTGTCTGTCTGCATCCGTAGCTCTGCCCCCTCTGTGTATGGGCTCACTGTGCCTATAGGCCCTCTCCTTGGCGATGGGGAAATGGCCGCCCGTACCGCCTGCCAGGTAAGTGGTTCCAGCCTCCAGAGACTTCTCTCTCCCAACACATATATAGAAACAGCCTTCCTAAGGCATGTGTCCCCTTAGACCAGCTACTGTCACCAGATGCCTGGGAACTATGGTTTTGAGGATCATCCCTGTGAGCTGGGGGTGAGGACATGATGATTGACAGTTCTCCACGACCAGAAGTGGAAGTGGGTTTGCTGGAAGAAAGGGAGTGATGTACTAGAGGAAGAGGAGAGAGTGGGAAATGTGTGCTCAGCAGCACAAATATCAATAACTCTCATCCTCTGTGGCATAGGGCTGTAAAACAGTTCTTAAATTGTTCTCTGGGTTCAGGTCAGGGTATTAAACACAGAGGAGTACTCTGAGTAATTCTAGATGGTTGGTCCTGGTGTCATTCCCTGTTACAGTGGTTTTTAAAGCTTTCAAATAGTCAACTACTCTTTTACCTAATAACCCATGAAAATATATATTCTGAATGTCCCAAGTGTTTGTGCTTTGAAATATCTATATGTACCTTTTATATTTGTGCTTTTATAAGTTGAAAAAGGTAATCACCATGGCCATCTATTTGGATGTGACAGCCCTCCATTTTATAAAATAATTACTATTGAATCAGAATTTTTGTTCAACCTGTGCTATTAGGTTACCTGTCAAAGCCAACTAAATGAATGACTAAAAGGTTCAGATCAAAAGCAACCGGCTTAACTTCATGGAGATTTTCATCCTTTAATTTAAAATTTGTCTGTGTCTAACTGATTATCTCTCACATTTTATAAAGAAATATTGACGTCCTGTAAAGTATATAGTGACCTCACTTCTGGCTGTGTGGGCAGGCTTCACTGCAGGCCTCTGAAGCATTGATATTCCTGTAACCTTTGAGGCAAGATGTGTGTATAGTGTATTAATGAGCTGGTGGAAGTGATGTACAGTAATTTCATCCTTGGGTAAAAACAGATGTGAAAGATTCTGTTTTAATATTTAATCAGGCTCCAAGCCTCTGTTGGCTTGTTTAAGTTGACCTGACAGCATTATACCTGGAAACACTTTGAATTAAACTCTGAGTGCTTGACCTTGTTCAAACAGTTGTAATTTAATAAGGCTGCTGTCTTGGTGGAGATAGCGTGGCTAATAGGCAAATCCTTTTCTTTCTGGAACTGTTCTGTTTGTGAGTGCTGAGGGTGGGGAGGGTCAGAGATTGCCAGGTTCTCACCAGCTTTGGGGAGGAGCTGGATTTGAAGAAACACAAATGTCTAAATTAAGAAATTGTCTTTGAGAAGACCTTTAAGACCTCGTCTTTTGTTTTAATTTTTAGCCTTACAGGAGTATGTTTTTAATGTAATTTTAGTTGGGTTCATTTTGGTGGAAAACAATGAAAAATCATTTGTTAAGAATGATTCCAACCAAGGAGGCTGGAAAATTCTCAGAAATCAGAGGCGCCCTAGGGAGAAGCAGATGCCACTTCTGTCTGTCCTTCCATCTCCTGTCTTCCATGCCCACCCATTTATTCATTCATTCTCTTTTCCGTCTGGCCTCTGTCCCTGCCTTCCACAGCAAGTCTAGCTCCTCCCTCCGCTCTCATCTGCTGGTTTCCTCACTCTCCTTCCACCTTTTCCTCTACCTCATAGCTTCTGTTTACTTAGCATTTGCTTTCTCTCAGGCCACCGGTTTATCTTGGTCCTTAGGAGTTTCACCCTTTTGTGTCCTTTCTGATGTGGGTTCTGTCATTAACAAGTTTGTTTCCTTATTCAGATTCCACATAGTGGGATGCTATGTCAAAGCTACTGTGTTATCTGGAACATGTACAGCAGTAGGTTTTGGCTTGAAAGAAAGTTTGTTTGGACCAAATACCACAAGTCTCCCAATATAAATGTGCACGCACGCGCGCACACACACATTCTGGTTATGAGAGTGTTCTTACATGCTTATTGGGAAAAAATGAGAAAAATTAAAAATTAATCAAAATGCAATTAAAATCTCCTGTGATTCCCGCTACTCAAATAGCTAATCACTTCAGTATATTTCCTCTCATACATTTTCTAATTTGTGCATAAACATTATATACACATTAAACACCCTCACCAAATTTGGACCCGTAATGGTAATGTTTTAAAAGCCTTCATATGTACTGCTGTCACCAGTGACATTTGTAGGGTATACTCAGGCTGTGAGACTTGTATTAAAAGCTAAGCAGTTTGGTGTGAATATGTTATTCTTGGACATCTGACTAATATTAAGTGTGGCATCCTTCATCATTTTATAGTATCTTTTCTTTGATTTGCATTATTTATCACTCCCTTCAGAGGCGTTAACTTTTATATATTTCCAGCTTTCACTGTGTTTTAACATAGTGACTCATATGAAATAAATGTTTAGTATTTGGTGTCTTTTGCTTTGTTTTATAAAATAATTTCTGTATATGCTCTAAATACATTGATAAGTTTCCAGCTCAGAGAAATAAAACTACGTGTGTGTATATATGCTAATATGCTGAGGATATGGAAAGGAACAGGGAAATACTAATTGCTTTAAAACTAGTGGAAATTTTGACAGTCCTTGTAGTATATGTGTCTTCTGTAGAAAGCTAGCTGATTTCTTTTTCAGGAGGCTTTCCAGGGTGGCATTCATTGTCTTGTTGGGTTTGCTGTGGTCCAGTATGGTAGGCAGAGAGCTAAGAATGCCCCCCGATGACCTTTGGCCTTTGAACAAGCCCCTCCGCTTTGAGCATGGGTGCAGCCTGTGAATGTGTTGAGCTGGCATGCCCACAATTACATTACCTTGGGCAATGAAAGTGGGCAGTGTCCAGGTGGGCTGATGTAATCAAAGGAGCCTGTTAATAGCAGAGCTTGCTCTCTGGATAATGAGAAGAGAGAGAGATTTGAGGCTTGAGTAGGATTTGATTGTGTTTTCTTGGCTTTGAAGATGGAAGGGAATACATGCCTCAGAATGTGCATTCCTTCTAGAAGCTGAGTGTGGCTCCCAGCTGACAGCCAGCAAAGAAAAGGGAACCTCAGTTCTACAACCAATAGGAACTGAATTCCACCAGCAACCTAAGTTAGCTTGGAAGTGGGTTATGCCCCAGAGGCTCAAGATAAGAGCCTGATCAACGCCTTCGTTTTGACTTCGTGACACCTTAAGCAGAGAACCCAGCCCAGTCAGCCTCCTTGGACTTTCGACCTACAGCACTGTGAACTAACAAATGGGTGTTGCTTACTCCACTGTTGGTAGCAATAGAGAACTAATATAACTCAGAGTCTTGCTAATTCTTAGCTTAGTCAGATTTTATTTTTATTTTCTCTGGATATCAAGGGCAGAGCTCTCTGTCACACAGATTCACATTAGCCTAGCTAAAGAACTGGTGTATAAAGTTTGGGGGCCAGTATATTTGTTTATTTGCCTAAGAAGTAATTATCCCGGGGGAAGTTGGTTTCTGTTATCTCCCTGAAGGCAGACCTGTGTAGGAAGCCAAGCTTGTATCAGTGGGCATGACCTCTAGCCTGAAGAGTTAGAGGATGTTAGTTTTTCTGTCTCATAGCAGGGATGCCAGTGTCCTGGACAGTGTTTAAATGAAAGCTGCCAGCTTATCTGGAGACTCACTCTATTAGTTTTCAATTGCTCTCTTAACAAAATCACTGTAATTGAACAACTTAAAACAACATTTGTTATCTCACAGTTTCTACAGGTCAGGAGTCTGGGCATGGATTAGTAGGGTCCTTGGCTCAGGGTCTCACCAGGCTGCAATAAAGATGTTGGCTCGGGCCATGATCTCTTCTAAAAGAGAAGAGAGTTCAGGTCTTTATGGTCATAGGGTTGAGGCGCTTTGCTTCTAGAGGCTGCTCTTCCATGTGACCCTTCTCCAAAACATACCTTTTGCTTTTTCAAGATCCTTTGAGAATCTGTTATAGACTTCCAATCTCTGATCGTTTGAAAAAACTCCATCTAATTAAGGAAGGCTCACCTTAGATGATCTGTATCTTGATAGACTTGAGGATCAGTGGATTTGGGACCTTAAATGTATTTGCAGGATTTCCTTACCTTGGTCACATAACTTAACCTAATGGTGGGGGCGCTGGGGAGAACCCATAATATCCATGGTCCTGCCAACGGGAGGGAATTATAGAGGTTGTATACGCCCAGAGGCCACCCTAGAATTCTGCCTACCGCTGCTTCAGTCTCGGTGCCACTGCTGACTGGCTTCTTGTTTCTGTCACCTTTCAGTTCAGGTGCTCATTAGTGTCTGACTGTTTACAACACCATGGAATGCAGCACACCAGGCCTCCCCCGTCCATCACCAACTCCTGGAGTTTACACAAACTCATGTCCATTGAATCAGTGATGCCATCCAACCATCTCATCCCTCTGTCATCCGCATATCCCCCCACCTTCAATTTTTCCCACCATCAGGGTCTTTTCAAATGAGTTAGCTCTTCTGATCAGATGGCTGGAGTATTGGAGTTTCAGCTTCAACATCAGTCCTTCCAATGAATATTCAGGACTGATTTCCTTTAGGATTGACTGTTTGGATCTCCCTGCAGTCTAAGGGACACTCAAGAGTCTTCTCCAACACAGTTTAAAAGCATCAGTTCTTCGGAGTTCAGCTTTCTTTATAGTCCAACTCTCACATCCATACATGACCACTGGAAAAACCATAGCCTTAACTAGACGAACCTTTGTTGGCAAACTTATGTCTCTGCTTTTTAATATGCCGTCTTAAGTTGGTCATAACTTTTCTTTTGAGGAACAAGTGTCTTTTAATTTCATGGCTGCAGTCACCATCTGCAGTAATTTTGGAGCCCCCAAAATAAAGTTTGCTACTGTTTCTACTGTTTCTCCATCTATTTGCCATGAAGTGATGGTACCGGATGCCATGATCCTTGTTCTGAATATTGAGCTTTAAGCTAACTTTTTCACTCTCCTCTTTCACTTTTATCAAGAGGCTTTTTAGTTCCTCTTCACTTTCTGCCATAAGGGTGGTATCATCTGCATATCTGAGGTTATTGATATTTCTCCCGGCAGTCTTGATTCCAGCTTGTGCTTCTTCCAACCTAGCGTTTCTCATGATGTACTCTGCATATAAGTTAAATAAGCAGGGTGACAGTACTTGACATACTCCTTTTCCTATTTGGAACCAGTCTGTTGTTCCATGTCCAGTTCTAACTGTTGCTTCCTGACCTGCATACAGATTTCTCAGGAGGCAGGCCAGGTGATCTGATATTCTCATCTCTTGAAGAATTTTCCAGTTTATTGTGATCCACACAGTCAAAGGCTTTGGCATAGTCAATAAAGCAGAAATAGATGTTTTTCTGGAACTCTCTTGCTCTTTCGATGATCCGGCGGATGTTGGCAGTTTGATCTCTGGTTCCTTCTTCTTTAGCTGTGTTAATATAGCCAGTGTTTGGAAGTCTGGGCTTGGAAGCTATTTTGCATAAAGCTGCTACATAGTTCTACTCATATTCAGTATGTACTGATTTTTAAGTTTAAATTTATAAAGCAGATTAATTAATCTTTTCCCTTCAGTAATTGAGGAATGAAATGAAGGGAAATGTCTTCACTATAATTGCCAATATCCTGACAACAGTGACCTCTCTTTGTAGTTTTATGGCCTGAAGATTTTATATTATTAGGGAAATTCTGCCCTCATCAAACAGTTTTGTTTTGTGGCCACATTCTCGGGATCTTAGTTCTATAACCAAGGATTGAACCCAGGCCACAGCAGTGAAAAACACTGAGTCCTAACCACTGGGCCACCAAGAAGTCCCCTCATCAAACTTTTGAGGACTATAACTTAACATTCTACTTAATAGATGCAGAAGCTGGGGAGAGGAAATGAGTTGTTTGCACAATTAAATTATTAACCATTGAAGAAATGCCAGTGTGTTGTTTGCTATTTATTCTATGTTCTCTCACTATGAAGACTCCTGGTAAAAGGCAGAATCTAAAATTATAGCAATTAAGATAAAATTCTATTATGAGGATTTTGACGGTACCTAAACATAAATGTCCTTGTTCATTAAAATGAATGCTAAGGAGTCCAGAATGTGTTTTCATGAAGCAGGTTTTTACCACTGCCCGTCTGTTCTGAGAGATCTTTGCCTCGGGCCACAGTGGCCAGGAATATGGCAGTTAACCTGCCTTGCTCTCCGGGGAAAAGTCCAGAAATGGGCAATGAATTAGTAAGTAAAGAAGTGTTCTCTGAGCTATAGGCAGTCAGTTGTTGATTCACTGATGAAAAGGTAGGCGGTAGGCTAATGAAACACGACATTCGGACTCGGCTATTGACTCTTAACTGAGCTGAACTGGGGATTTCTGCTGTTTTGCTCATTTTTCCCTGAGTGGAGTAGTTTGTAGGTTAAACATGCAACCCTGGGAATCAGGCTGCCTGGGGTAAACCCTCATTCTCTATTTACCTCTGTCTCCCAAGCCTCTCTTTCCCTGTCTGTAAAATGAGGGGTAAAAGAGAGTTCATGTAAAACACTTCCTGTGATGCTGAGCACTAGTACTGGTGGTGGACCCAGGAGAGATGGCTGAGATGGGAGCCGTCAGTCCCAGCAGAGAGAGTTAGAATTGTTTAGAATTGCCAGTGCAGAGTGATAATAAAAAGCAGACTACTTTAGTCAGTTTATTACTGTTTTTAAATTCTCTGCAGACCCCGTTATTGCCTGCACCCTGGGTGGACCACTCCCTTCCATCCAGCGCCTTGAAATACCACCACTGCCAGTAAATGCCCCCAAAATGTTTACCACTTTTCTCACGTTTGAGCCAAGGTAGATGTTTTCATTAGAGAGGAATTGCTAGGTGAACATGGACTAATAACATTTGTGATCGTAGAGTGTAAAAAAATTGTTGTAATAAAAATAATGCATCTTGAAAACAGTTTATAAACCATTAAGAACAAAATGTAGCAGAATCTGACCTGAATAACGGAAAAATGAAGCAGTACTCAAGTCAAAACACAGCTTTGCTTTTCTCTTTGTCTGAGTCCCTAACATTGTAATACTTCAAACTTGTGCGTGAAGACATGAACTGTCCCTTCACTTATTACTTCAGTCTTCCGTTTTGTCTGTAAATCAGACTTACAGTGCCAGCCTGAACTTGGCAGTCAGGATGGTCCCTGTCCCTGGTCTTGGCCGCAACCCCCTTTCTCTAACTCATCACCCCAGACTGTGTTCACTTACATACGTTGGGTCGAGCTCAGCCCCTGCTGTGCTCTGTGCTCTGTGTCCCAAACGACCTAAGTCACAGTTCTGCAGGTCAAGCCTCTTTGCATCAATGAAGCCTTCCTTTCCAGATCTCTTTACTGCTTTTTCCCGGTCCTAAATCCTTCTTTTAAATTTATAACATTTGTTTATAGGACTCATTTTTTCCCCTGCCTGCAGATGTTGGCTGAGATCTCACTGTGGTCAAGGCAGGATGATCCCTGGGCTCTGCAGAGAGGGGGCTGAACAGGTTGGAAATGGTCACTGTTGCCTTCCTGAACTTCTCTAGTCCCATTTTCTTTTTCAGGACACATTTGTTTCACAGTCACCTGTCTTCTCTACTCTTACTGCAGATGGAAACAAATCCACCAGAAATTGCTTAGACCAAGTGGGCAAGAGCTTTCAGAATATTCAGAAGGGATCTTAGCAGCAACTTAATACAGAAATGTCTTGAGAGGGGATCACCCTGTTCTGTTTGCACACTGTTTGCCTTGTTTGTCAGAGGTGCTTCCTTAATATTGAGTCTGAAATTCCTCTTCATTCTGGTGCCGTCCAGTGCAGTTTCAGTGAGTTTTTCAATGCACAGTACATTCGAACCTTATAAAATTGCTGACACTGCACTTTTTGGATCTGTGAAAATAGCCATTTTATGTGGGTCTACCCAGTATATCCCTCCTGACCGTTTGTTTTTGTTTATATATTCTTATAGTTTAAATAACTGTCGGCCACCTAAATCCTTAATATAAGTTCATAGTTCCTTTTTACGTATTTTTTATGATTTATGTATATCCTTCCTCTGGTAGACCGCAGGGTTTTGACCCACAGCAACTCAGATTCTGCCTTGTATCTTCTTCCCCAAATCAACTGCAAATTCTCCCTCAGCTGCTCTCCTTTTTGGACTCTGAACCAAGGTTTTTTAATCACAATATCCACAATATATATATGATGAGGTTAGAGGGTGGTAGTCATTTGTGCTGAGCTCAGTCACTCGGTCATGTTCGACTCTGTGACCTAATGGACTGCAGCTTGCCAGGGTCCTCTGTCCCTGGAATTTTCCAGGCAAGAATACTGGAGCAGGTTGTCATTTCCTTCTCTGGGGGATCTTCCCCACCCAGGGGACAACCCCATGTCTCTTGCATCTCTCACACTGGCAGGCAGATTCCTTACTGCTCCTTTCCTTACCTGGGAAGCCCAGGAGTCAGTAGTGGGGACACAAGCAAAATAAGATGTGCCCATCTTGGCCTTGTTAGTATGTAAATGAGGCCAGGCCTGTTCCCTCAGATCAGTTCTGGAGTTTCTCCTCTTGATTGTGCAGAAGAATTATTCCCTGTTTAGTTCTTTATTGGCTAGACACCAGGCTGCACTTCTCAGATTTGGGTTAGCGTTAAGCCGAAACTGGACTCCCACATCCTTCCTGGATAATCTCCTCACGTGCATAAGGCCGTGGCTCAACTCCCTCCCCATCGTGGCCGCACACCTTTCCCCTTAGTTCTCTAGGACTCTGGGTGGATACTGGCCTTCTGAGGAAAGGGTTCTGTGGCCAGAGATGCTTTCTGATTTGCTTGGACTAGCTTGAGTTCTGCAGCAGTCTTAAATTTCTTTCCCCAAGGTTTTGGTGCACATTTTGTGAATGCTTATCGTTCTTTACCTGTTCTTGTTTCAGAGGAGTAGAGCAGTTGTCATACTTACAAGATGAGCAGATGACCTGGCTTCTGACCCGGAAGTACCTAGATCCCAAACTGCTTGGAGGGAGGAGGTTGTTGTGGTATTGTGTTCAGCTGTCTCTTCTTTCCCCTAATGTTCTGTTTTACTCCTACTTTCTTCTTTGTTGTTCAGTCCCTCAGTCGTGTCTGACTCTTTGCTCCATGGACTGCAGCACACCAGGCTTCCCTGTCCTTCTCTATCTCCTCGAGTTTGCACATGTCCATTAAGTCTGTGATTCCATCCATCCGTCTCATCCTCTGTCTCCCCCTTCTCCTGCCCTCAGCCTTTCTCACTATCGGGGTCATTTTCAATGAGTCGGCTCCTCACATTAGGTGGCCAAAGTATTGGAGCTTCAGCTTCAGCATCAGTCCTTCCAATGAATACTCAGCATTGATTTCCTTTGGATGGACTGGTTTGATCTCCTTGCAGTCCAAGGGACTCTCAAGAGTCTTCTCCAACACCGCAGTTCAAAAGCATCAATTCTTTGGCGCTCAGTAGGCTGCAGTCCAGGGGGTCGCTAAGAGTCAGACACGACTGAGCAGCTTCACTTTCGCTTTTCACTTTCATGCATTGGAGCAGGGAATGGCAACCCACTCCAGTGTTATTGCCTGGAGAATCCCAGAGACAGGGGAGCCTGGTGGGCTTCCGTCTATGGGGTCGCACAGAGTCGGACGCGACTGAAGTGACTTAGCAGCAGCAGCAGCTTTCTTTATGGTCCAACTCTCACATACGTACACGGCTATTAGAAAAACCATAGCCTTGACTGTACAGACCTTTGTCAACAAAGTGATGTCTCTGCTTTTTAACACATTGTCTAAGATTGTTACAGCTTTTCTTCCAAGGAGCAAATGTCTTATAATTTCATGGCTGCAGTCACTGTCCACAGTGATTTTGGTCGGGCCTGAAGAGAATGAAAACGCTGGCTTAAAACTCAGCATTCAAAATCTGCTTTCTTAAGGTCATATATTTATTGAGTAAGATGAGGTAAAGGGATACGTCCCATTGTTGTTGCTTTAGTAATCTGTCTACTTTGGTTAGACTCTAGTTTTTCAGTAAATTAGTGAATTCGCCTAACTACCTTACCTTGTATTTCTCTCTGTCCATAGTTATAACATGAAAAGAATTTATTACCTGCCTTTATGTTTTGTTTTGGGGTCTGTGGCATTTTCCTCTAAGTGTCCAACAGCCTTATTAACGGCTGAATTGGGGGCTTCCCTGGTGGCTCAATGGTCAAGAATTTGCCTGCCAGTGCAGGAGACACTGGCTCAATCCTGGCATAGGAAGATCCCACATGCCTCTAAGCAACTAAGCCCGTGCGTCACAACTATTGAGCCTGCGCTTTAGAGCATGGGAACCACAATTACTGAGTCCGTGTGCTGCAGCTACTGACGCCTGCATGCCCTTGAGCCTGCGCTCAGCAACAAGAGAAGCTATCAACGGTGAGAAGCCTGCATACTGCAACTGGAGAGTAGTCCCTCTCTCTGCAACTAGAACGAGGCCCTTGCAGCAGTGAAGATCCAGCACAGCCAAAAGCAAAATAAATACATAAATATTTTAAAAAGAGGAGAAATGAACTTAGTTTTTGAGGTTTAGTGCCTAAGTGACTCCACCTTGGGGTCTAAAAATACTTCACTTCTAGGTACTTAGAAATAAGCTGTTTAATTTTTTTCTGAAGTTTTTGCTCAGGGGGAGTATAGTATCTACTTGCCTGTTGTTTTCTGAACTTTCTTCCTTAACTTTATCGTTGTTGTTTGCGTTTGCTCATATTCAGACTTCTGGCATCTCAGCCGTTCTCCCTGACTTTAAAACCTTAATGGACTGTAGGTCTGCTGCCTCACTTAAAGCTGTCATCTCAGCTTTAAGAGGAAGTTTACTAAGGGTTGGAAACTTGACCTTGTATAAAACAGATATCAACACTTATCTTTTATGGATGAAGGCAGGGAGTAAATACACATACATACAGAAGCTAGGCCCTGTCTCAGCATTTCTTCCCTAATCTTGGGTTTGAGCCGACAATCTTGTCTAGCGTATCCTTTGCCAGTTTCAAGATCCTCTTCTTTGATTCTTGCTAACAAATCTTGGGTATTTGTCTTCATTCCTGAAAGAATATGTTTTTTAAAAATATTTTGAGAATAGGCACTTTATTATGTAAAACATCTTTCCTCTAAAATCTTCAAAGCAACTTTATTTTTCTTTGATTACTCTGAATAGCCTAGCAGAGTATAATGTGTAAAGATAGTTGATAAACACTGTTCTCGTTCCTCCGGGATTCAAGCTCTTACATGGCAGCCTATATGTGTGTGTGTGACTTGTGTGTATGTATGGACATATTTTTTAAAGTTGATGGAACATAATTTTTAACTGTCTTCATTCACTTTAGCATTTAGTTCCCCCGCTGTTCTGTGCCATTTTTATAGAACCATGTCATTTTTCCCTTGGTGCCTTCCCTGTCTTTCTTCTCATCATGATTTTTAAATTATTATTTTGTAGTATTTGTGGTTCTCATATCCATTTCAAATTACCTTTCCTTTAAAAATATTTTGATACATTTTTTGAATGACTGTGTATGTTTGTAATCTGGGGAAAAAACCAGTAAATGTTTGTGACTATCTTTTAAAAAGCAAATTCCATTTTCTAAAATTATATTCCCTTTTGTATTACAAAGGATTTCTAAACTGGTTTCCTTCTAATTGTGTCTTTAGGAGCTAATGAGCTCAGCCTTCAAATATCCTAATTTCCAAGCTGTTTGGGCAAGTTACTCAACTGTTTTGCATATATTTATGTGATAGTTAAAGGTTGAAGGGGATAGAGTTGGAGGATGAATCCTAACTTTCGGTAGATTTTCTATTAAGTAGCCATTCAGATGTATAATTTCCTATATTGTGAGTCTGTTAACATGGCTCGGTCATGTATCTTGTATTTAGCTCTGCCTGTGTCATAGAAAGGTTATATATTAGATGAGCATTTGCTTTCTCTTTTTCCTCTTTAATTTCAGTCATACCCGCTATGAGTGCAGTTGATAATATGGGCAGCCATGTTTAGTTTTTAGGCTTTCAGAATTACAAAACAGGCTATAATATATTGATTTATAACATTGCCTAATTACAGGCAGATTCATTAATGACCTATATGAGTTAGTGTTGTACTTGATGTCTGTGTCTGTGTGATGGAGCAGAGTGATCATGGCACATGGGGCCAGTCTGGCAGGGCTTTCCAAACATGGTGCCCCAGCATCAGCCCCAGGGGAGCCAGCAGCTGGAGCAGCATCTGCTTTTGACAACAGAGTGTCCTTGTTGCTATTGATTGGGTTGTTCAGTCAAGTGCAAAAAAAGAATCTAACTGTAAATGGTAGTTATATGATAATCCTAGAGATACGTAAGTGTCATGTGAAGTGTTACTTGCATTTGGGGATATGAAGAGAGGGAAGGGGTAGGCTGAGTAATCAGTGGGAGGAGTTTGGTGTCACAAGTTGCTGCTGCTGCTGCTGCTGCTAAGTCGCTTCAGTCGTGTCCGACTCTGTGCGACCCCATAGACGGCAGCCCACTAGGCGGCTCTGTCCCTGGGATTCTCCAGGCAAGAACACTGGAGTGGGTTGCCATTCCTTCTCCAGCGCATGAAAGTGAAAAGTGAAAGTGAAGTCACTTAGTCGTGTCCGACTTTGAGCGACCCCATTGACTGCAGCCTACCAGGCTCCTCCGTCCATGGGATTTTCCAGGCAAGAGTACTGGAGTGGGGTGCCATCGCCTTCTCCAGTGTCACAAGCTATTCAGTGAGATCTCTGCAGATAACTTTTGTTAGGGAAATCTGAAATCAAGCACCCCATACATAAACTTCAAACTAGATTTCACGTTAATTGCTTCTGGAATTTCACAAGGATTGAATTAGACTTGGCTCTTGCTACAGAAGCACATTATTTAACATTAGTCAAGCAAGAACTTGTATTTTAGAAATTTGCTCCTTTGAGAAAGTGCACATAGATGGAAGAAAACGTGCATGCTCGAGGCCAGCGAATAGATCTGCATTTGGAGACAGAAAGCATGCTGACCTGTGGGGGTCACCCAGGCCAGCAGAGACCCACACCCGGTGCCTGAGTCACCTGCTGCTTAAACCAGTACAGTAGACCTGCCCTCAAGCCCAATGTGAACTTTAAGTGTTATTCTATTTAGCAAGTCTGTAACTTTTTTTTTTCATGTAGTATGTCACTGTGCTTTCTCAACATATAATTAGTTAATCCAGGAATTAAAAGACCTGTGACAGAAAACAGATGCTGTTCTCACCAAAAAATGAGAAATTAAATTCAATCAGGTTTATTATTTAAATGAGTTCTTCTTAAATTGAAGAATTGTTATGTGGGTAGCTTTCAACATCATTTTCTTGGTATTAGATGTGTAGGACTAATTTGGTTAATGTCATATTTATCACATTTAATTATTATTTACTGCCAAGGTCAAAGCAATTTATTTCTTCTGGAAAATTTTACGATCTTCTGAATAAGGAACTTCAGCCAAACTTGGTAACTTTTTCAAAGTAACTGGCTCAAGAAATTAGGAATTTCTTTAATAATGAGCCATTTTTGTTTTGAATTCAGCGATTTAAAAGGCCTGCATAGTTAGGTTATGATTCCAGTGTACCCTCCGTGCAAATGGATTCTTCTTCCCTCCTGTTGACATAGTCTGCTTTGTTATCAAGCTTATCCAGTTCCCTTAGAAGCAAAGAAAGTATCTTTTGAGGTGCAGCTTTTTATTAAAACCTGTTCTTTGGCAAAAGTAGTGATAACTATAATGATAAACCATAAATATATGTAGCTTTGAAAAGCATCCTTATAAGTTTCTCTGTGATCTTGAGAATCATGCTATATAGGCTGATAAATGCATATACTACCCCATCCTACTGTGTACTCTAGCATTTTCCATTTTCCTCACTTCCTTAATCTGCCATGCTCCATGTGTTTTCAAGACTCTTCTTCCCATAAGGTGCCTCACCCACCAAGAACCTCACTTCTGCCTTCACTTCCTTTGTCTAGCAGACTCTCACTCATCCTTCAGCCTCAGCGTCAGTGTAACTGGAATCTGTCTGGGAGGCCTCCCTTGACTAGGCTCTGAGCTTCCAGTGCTTCCTCCTTCTCACTAAGGTAACATCATCACATTTCTTAGTGGTCTCATTGTAAACCCCCATAAGGCAGGGACTGGATCTTTCTGTGTCTCCAATACTATCCTAGTGCCTGGCACATACTAAGTTGCAATGAATTATCTATAGAATGAAAGACTGTTTCTGTTCTTTATCACTAGTCTTTCAGATAAAGAATTAACTGGTTACCTTTGTCTTAAATTGAAACAATTTAAAGGTTACAAGTGCTGGTAGATCAATTCAGATCCACCACTTCAATATTGCTGCTTGTTGCCTCTGTTATCAATATTCCGAAGATGATTTAAAATTCACTTACATTGCTTGCAATGGTTGTTTTTAAAAAAATCTATATTTTTATAGTGGTGTTGCTGTTGTTGTGACCCTGAGAGGTTATCATAATGCCTTAATGGTAATCTATCTTGTGGATCTGTTTGCATTTTCACTTACATCTATAGTTCTACGTGTTTTATTGACTTGGTGCTTTCTTTGATAATTTGCTTTTTTCTCTACGTTAAACTGACCTCTCAGATTTGTATTTTTACCATCTCAGCAGTTTTTATCCAGGACATATTCTTCTGTTGTATTCTGTAGCATGGCACAGTGCTTTATATAGAGCTTCGTTTCTTGTGCAGTGATGAATCAGAGTGAAATATCTGCACAGTAGTACTGGATTTCATGTATAATGATTTCCATATTCTGTATATCACTATGTTACATCTTACCCACAGAGTACTTATAGAGTCTGTATCTTTATTGACTGTGCTAGCCATAGACAAATTTCAGGTCTATTAAATTTGCTTTGTAGTTTGTAGTTTTGCTTTGTAGTTCTTTGTATACTTTATTTGCTTGTTTTTGTTTTTGTTTTTAGTTGACACATTGTATATGAATTTATTTTGGGTAAAAATTCAGATAGTGTTTATCTGGTAATGGTTCCTTTGACCTATTTCATCATTTTTATTTACATTGTATGGCTGAATACTGTATAAAACTGAACATTTCTTTGTGACATTTCTATCATTTGAGAAAATAACTCAATCCAGCAAGCACTTAAAAATTATTTTGAAAAAATAATACAGAAAAATTATGAAAGTAGTGTAGTTTATATATACTCTTTAGCCCCCCTGCTGCTGCTAAGTCGCTTCAGTCGTGTCCGACTCTGTGTGACCCCATAGACGGCAGCCCACCAGGTTCCCCATCCCTGGGATTCTCCAGGCAAGAACACTGGAGTGGGTTGCCATTTCCTTCTCCAATGCATGAAAATAAAAAGTGAAAGTGACATCGCTCAGTCGTGTCCGACTCTGAGCGACCCCATGGACTGCAGCCTATGCTTACCTAATCCCCTAATGTTTACCAATTGCATTGCTGTAGTATGATTATCAAAGCCAGAAATGTGTTAATACAACACTATTAAACTACGCTATAGACCTTATTTTAATTTTACCAGTTTTCCATCTGCTGTATTTCCTTGTCTTAGAGCCAATCCAGGATCCCACATTGCCTTTAGCTGTTGTTTCTTCGTTTCCTCCAGTCTGTTATACTTTCCTGTTCTTTCTTTCAGTCTCCTGAGCAAACAGTTTTGGATACTCACTATGTTCTAGACACTAAGGTTGGTGCTTGGGGCTAGAAAGATAAAAGAATGGAGAAGACATGGCCCTTCCCTTCTAGCTCTCAAGATAGACAGCGTATACGCAAGTGCTGAGCACCATGTAGCATATAATACCTTCTGTAAAAAGCCTTTGTTCCATCTGAATAGCGAGGAGAGAGTTCACGCTAGCTCATTGGGTGACAGTGTTGAGGCGACCTTTTCTGAAGAAATGACATTTGATTTGGTTGTTAAAGAAGGAGAGAATTTTTCTTTTTGGATAACTGGCATGGAGGGGAAGGACATTATGGACAGAGACATTATTGGCATGAATGCATAACAGACAAAATGGTGACTGCATAGACTGGCACATCACTTAACTGAGATATGGAGCATAAGGTATGCAGAGAACATAGTGAGAGATGAAACTAGTACCAGTTAAGAACTATCTTTCTTCATTGCTTTTTAATTATGTAGATATAGTCTCATATTTATGAGCTAAGTTTGGCTTTTTAAAAAAGTTTCAAGTTAACCATATTTATAAGCATTTAATTTGTAATCAGTGTTTCTAATTTTAGAATATATAGCATTAAGATTTTATTGTCTGAACAAAGGAAACATTTTCAACTCTTACAGTGGAATCTAAAATCTTCTAAAAATTCTATTAATATTATGAATTTATTTTATAATGTCTTTAAGCACCTATTATGTGACAGACATTCTTTTAGGTGAGGGATACAGCAGCAAAGAAAACAGGAAAATCCTTGTCCTTGTTTCAGTACATCTTAGAGGTTTCTGTTGTAATGTATTTGAACTGACATGGCAGGGTAGTCCGTCAAGCGTTTGTTTCCTGCCTACCATATGTAATGCAGAGGATTAAAGCAATGAATAACTGTATGACTGGGTTGTGTAAGAGAAAGAGTTTTGTTGAGTTCAAGTTTGCTGGCACAAATAATTTTATGTTTATTTTACGTTCTTTCTTGATTATTTTTGCTACGTATAGAATTCAGGGTTGTTGTTTTGTTTGACATGGTGAAGGAGAGGGAAGCCTGGGGTGCTGCAATCCGTGGAGTCTCAAAGAATCATACACGACTTAGCAATTGAACAACAACAGCGATTTTCTTTGAACATGTGGAAGATAGTCCATTGTCTTATGACTTCATTTGTTAAACTAAGGATTCTGCATTTTCATCTATTTTCTTCAAATTTTACCTGTGAAGTTTTGCTGTGATATGTCTAGATATTCATATCTTTTTATGTGGTCTACTAGGGATCTTAGTTCATATAAATTCTCAGCCATTGTTTTTTCACGTACTGTTCTGCTTCATCCTCTTTATTCTCTCTTGTCAGGTTTCTTTCTTTTTTTTTCTTTAGTCCTAGAACATTCTGTTTATAAGATCTTTCTCTTGTTTTAAAAAAAGTTTATTTTATTTTTAATTGGAGGATAATTGCAATATTGTCATGGTTTCTGCCATACAGCAACATGAATCAACCATAGCTGTACGTGTGGCCCTTCCCTCTTGAATCTTCTTCCACCTTCCTCCCCTCTGTTCAGGTTGCTAATAAAATACATGTTATCATTTCTTACTGTATGCCCTATGCATACAGGGCATATAATATTTTTCTGTATTTTTCATCTTTTGAAAAATAAAGGATTTTTGTCTTATTTCTCTTCTGTATTTTTCATCTTTTTTTCTGAGCCATATTTGAATTTTCTTCTCAATTGCAGTTTACTAGTTCTCTCTTCAACTGTATCTAATCTGCCAATAAACTTATTCACTGACTTCCTAATTTCAGTTATTGTCTTTCAGTTATAGAAGTTTTTAGTTATTTTTCACATTTGTCACATTTTTTAGTTGACAGTCCGCTGCCAGATCTTTAAGCTTGGTTTTTATCTCTTTGACTATAATAAATGTAATTATTTTTTAATCTTACCTTGTATTTTCAGCATCGGCAGACCTCAGAGATATTGCAGGTTCGGTTCTGTAATACCACAGTAAAATGAATATTGAAATAAAGGAGTCATACAAATTACTCGATTTCCTAGTGCATGTAAGAGTTAGGTTTACACTATACAGTAGTCTGTTAAGTGTACCATAGCATTATGTGTATAAAAACTGATGTACATACCTTGAGTAAAAATATTGCTGAAAAATGCTAACCATTCATCTGAGCCTTCAGCAAGCATATTAGTAACCTCAAAGATCACCAGTCACCTTAACAAATATAATAATAGTAATGAAAAAGTTAGAAATATTACAAGAATTATCAAAATGTGACATAGAAACACAATCTGGGGAAATGCTATTGGAAAATTGGTTCTGATAGACTTGTTTAGTGCATGTTTGCCCCAAATCTTCAATTTGTAGAAAAGGCAGTATCTGTGAAGTACAATAAAGCAAAGTATGCCTATATCTGATATTTCTGCGGGTCTGATCCTGTCCTTTAATGTTTCAGGTGGTTCTGACTTACGGTGTCTTATCTCTCCATGTGCTTGATTATATGTTGGATACTGTTTTTGAAAAAACATTTTTATAGAAATAATTTGAGGCCTACAATTTTCATGTGCTCTGCCTTAATGCCTTAGGCTGAGGCCTCCTCAACCCAGGGTCACAGTTCAGACGTTGTAATGTGTGTGTTCAGTTCTTCACTTATATCCAACTCTCTGTGACCCCGTGGACTGTAGCCTGTCACGCTCCTCTGTGCATGGAATTCCTTAGGCCAAAATACTGGAATGGGCTGCTGTTCATTCTTTAAGGGGATCTTCCCAATCCAGGGATCGACCCTGAGTTTCCTGCATTAGCAGGTGTATTCTTTACCACTGAGCCACTGTAAATTGGACTGCAGATCCATATATAGGCTGGTTGCTTACATTTCCCTTCCCCGCTTATGCGTGGCCCCACTTACAGTAAGCGTCAGACTACTAAAGACCCCAACTTCTTAGGCCCCAGAGGCCACCACAGTTTCACCTCAGCCTCTCTTCCTGAATAGGTTTAAAAATAAAAAATGGCAGGACAAATGCAGCTCTTGAGTGTTGGGCTTATCTCTCTGGCATCCACTTCTCACCAAATCTAACCCTATCTAGTTAGCTCTTTGGTGCTTCTATGGAGATGTATTTGTTATCCAGCATTTTACATTATCTTTACCAGAAAGTTTGGTATGAACTGCCTATTCTCCCATCACTGGAAGAGTGCCTCCAGCATTTACTGCCTCAATGATGCAGTTCAGTATTTTAGCTGGATTGTTTGTTTTTAATATTTGTTTATCCTTGATTTTTAACCAGATCATAAGCTTTGTGATAAGACTTTGCCTAATGTTTCTTATCTATCTCACATAGCATTTAATATAATGGTAAGTAGATAGATAGTTCTTTACAACTTGGTTGATTGGCTGATTAAAGGGCAGTTTTCCAACCTCCAGTGTTTTCTCTTTTTGTTCAGAAGACTGTTCTTGTTCCTTAAAGAGAGATTTATTATAATTTAAAAATAGCTTCGATTTTTTTTTTTTCTCCCCTGCTTTTCCATCCCAAGGTGGGATAACCCCAATTAAACCATAAAACCCTGACACAAACTGGTACCCAGGGAGCATTCCTTAGTTTTAATTTGTATGTATTATCAAAGGAAAGATTGTTTAGATGCTTTAGAAATCCAAAATTTTGGTAATGAAAATAATTATGTAATGATTTCTTTTGAGCTTTGTTTCTTTCATTTTTCCTTAAGATCAAATGATTTCCTAATGTAAATGGATTACTGTAATCTAAGTATTTTTGAGTGTAGGTTTTTAGGTTTGCAGTTCTTGAGTACAAACTGTCTTTTGCTCTTTTTCGTGTGTCTTTCAAGTATGTCCTAACCACTGAGTAAGAAGGGGGTATAACCTAGGAAGTTGTAGGTGTGCTTTTCTTCCTTTATTATCTCTTATTAACATGCACTGAATACCTAGTGTATTACAAATGGACTTTACTATTATATTCTCACTTCCCTTCCAAATTTATCCTTACTTTGGAAGGTGGGGGGAGGGCAAAAGCAGGACAGCAAGACCCTTTTAATTCCCCCCTCACCATTGGTTCTTCTGTAGTTTGGGCAGTTCTCTAGTGGCTGCTTGAACTACTGGTTGTCAGACTGACCTGATTTGTTTCACTTGTAAACAAAATGGCTTAAGCCACTGTTGATTTTTGTGGCAGCTCAGTTGCTTGGAGCAAGGTGCTAATGAGACCCAGGTCATAGGTCCGGGCTCTGAGTGGATTGGTAAGCTTTGCTCTGGCCCATGGCCACAGACCCCCGGCTCCCCTTGCCAGCTGTCTTGCACATGTGTGCCGTGGCTTATCATGGGGACAGAGCAGGGGGTGTGGATAAGACAAGGCAAATCTGTCATCTCTGCCAGAAAAGACAACTCCTACTGATGGGTCAGTAACCTTTTTGTTGGAAGAACAGCACATTCGTATTAGCTTCCCTGGATATGTCCATCTAAGTCTTTTTCTTAAAATAACCCTTGGGATTGTATGGGCTGTCTGAAGCAAGTTTAGAATACTACTGACAGTTTAAAATGTGTTTGAACATAAGAATGGCCTTTCAGTTTGTTAAAGATCATTGTTCTCAATCAGAAATGTCTTACTATCGATCTCTAAAGTAGAAAAGTAATCTTTAGAAGTCAAATTTGATAAAGCACTAGAAATAAACTGTGAAATTGCTGTTAGGAAGAAATCATCAAGTTTAGGAAATGTCTCCCAGGTCTTTTTACCCCAGCCACCCACTTCTAAAAGAAAATAAGGAAGGAAGTTAGGTAGGAAGGAAAGACAGACAGGCATGCATGCAGCCTGACTGGGTGTTCAAAAAAAAAAAAAAAAAAACTTAACTAGAAAAGCATATAGGTTTGCTCTTTACTGGAGCATTTGAGCAGATATCATCTTAGAAAAGGACCCAACAGATAGTTGAATAGATTTCCCTTTAGGAGCTTAGCTTTGATGGTCTGAATCAATCTGACTAGGAATTTAGACATTTTTTTCATGATATATTTGGAATCTGTAGATTAATCTGATTCTTTTGGGACTTGAATTCTTAACTTACATGGTGTAAAGCAAAGGGGAACGTGTGTGTGTGTGTGTTTCTTCCTAAAGATATTGCCTCAGTATAAAGTTTTTGGCTTATATCAGTGAATCCTGGAGTATGGTTTGTACCACTGGTGGTGAACCGTGGACAAACCCTTCATTCCTATAGTCATTACTTTTATTTTTATATATATTAGTGGGACAGAACCTGCTTCAGACTTCTCTTTTCATAGTTGTTACTGCTTAAGATGAGTTTCTTCTTATATTCATTTTTTTTTTTAAAGAATAAAGGTGAGCCAAGTTAAAAACATTGTTAAGAAAATGATTGCACAGTTGATGTATAGATGAAGCAGAATTGCTGAGGGTGGTCTGGGAGTGCCTAAGGATTGGAAAACACGTCTAAATTGTACTCTGCCACAGAAGAAATGTAGGCTTTTAGAAGCAGGCAGAGGTTATTGGAAAGATTGGAGTCTCTAATGTTTAGCTAGAAGGTGAATAAGTTGGTTTCTTAAGTTCCTGTTTGTTTATTTATTGGGTATATCCTCAGGTAGGTTAATAAGAGTTACATTTAAAACGAATCTTTGAGAAATGAACTCAGAACAATTTTAATGCTAAATCATGGGCAAGTAATTGTATTACTAGAAGTAGCATGGAGAAGGTGTGGAAGAAGGAGAAGTCTGGCATTTTAATTTATTCATTAAATCAACCAGTATTTCCTGAGCACCTGCTGTATGTCAGGCTCTGTTGTAGGTGATGAGGATACAGCAAGGAACAAAACAGACAGTCCTCTACCCTCATGAAATTCATTTTACATTCTAATGGGAAGAGACAGATAATAAATAGATATATAGCATGTCACCTGGTGATGAGTACTGTGGAGATAAATAAAGCAGGGTTAGTGAGTGACAGGAATGGGAGGCAAGATTGCTATTTTAATTAGTTTGATTAGGAAAGACCTCCCGGAGAAAGTGACATTTGATTCTGAAGGATGTGCAGAGCATGCCATGCATGGAAACAGAGTGTTCTAGACAAAGGCAATAGCAAGTACAAAGACCCTGCTGCTGGCAGTGTGTTCTGACTTATTTGGGAAACAGAAAGGAGGCCAGTGTGACTGGAGTGGAGGAGGAGAGTACTTAGAGATGACAGAGGGGAAGAAAGACCCCAGCTTATGCCAGGCCTCCGGAACCAATGTAAGCCTCTGGCTTTTCTATGTGTGAGAAGGAGTCCTTGCAAGGTTTTAAGCAAAGAAGGCCATGATCTGAGTGACTTCGTTTTAACCAGATGTTCTGGCAGCTGTGCTGAGAAGAGACTTTGAGACAGCACTAGGGAGCCCGGCTAGGAAGGCAGGGCTGTACACCAAGCAGGAGCTGTGATGGCTTGGACTGGAGTGATGGTGGAGAGGAGTGACCAGCGGCTGGATATAATCTGAAGTAGAGCCAACAGAATTTGTAGATGGACTTCGATATACAGTGTTAGGAAAAAGGAGACCTCAAAGTTATTGGCCTGAGTAACTAGAAAGATGAAGTTTTCTTTTACCAAGATGCAGAGACACAGTGGCAGGACAGGAAAGGGGAGAAACGACGAAAGTACAGAGTGCACTGTACCTTTACATTTTAAATTTATTTTTGTTTAAAATAGCCACAACTCCCTGCCCTGTTGCACACAAAGGACCTGTGCTTGCCTTTATTCCGGATTTGTTACTGTAGATTTCCTGGAATACTTCTTAAAAACTATAAATAAAGTAGTCATAATATAGCTCATTTTGCAGATTTTTTTAAACTTCCTTCATAAGCTATTGGTTTCCAAATAGCTGTGTATTCTGCCAATTTGGTGACTAACTGGGTCAGAGGTTAATAGCAAGACATTCTTATAAACATCAATGGGAGTGGTGTCTCCAAACGTAAGCTTGTTTTAGGCAGAGATTCAAAGAATGGGAATGACTAAAAAACATGTTTCAAGCCGAGTAAATATTAAGAGTTTTAACTTTGAAAGGAAGAGACGTTATCCTTGGAAATGTGTCTTAGTTGGATGTTCTCGTGGTCAGGTTTTAAAAATGAAAAGGTATTCATTACCATCAAACCATCACTTCTTAACCATGAAATTGCCTTTTTAAAATTAGAAATTCTGTGACTTGCTCTCTACTGTGATGATTGGGCATTTCTCCTTTTGCCAAAAAAAAAAAAAAAGAAGAAGAAGAAGAAAGAAAGAAAGACAGTGTTGGATTTAGTGCCTTCCAGCCAAGAGGACTACTCGTCTCTCTCCATAGGCCAGTTAAGTGCTTCTCACTGCTCTGTGATGAAATCAGATGATGAAATCTGTCAGTTTGCTCTATTGAATTTTTTTTTCCAACTTTGTTTTAATTGAGTCTTTGGGGCATAAACTGTTTTAACATCTGAAAGCTAGAGGCCTAATATTGTGGGATAATCATTCTATACCTCCTCTTTCCCCAAACTGCCCCCTCTCTCCCACTGAAAATTTTCAATGAAGAGGATTTCCTCGGTAGGTCTAGAGGTCAGTCTTGTTCCAGTCTTTCTATATAATAACATTTCTTTTCATAATCTTCATGAAGGCACTGGTAATCACAGTGGTTGGCAGAGAATAAAGCATTTTGTGAAACCTATACCTGGAAATTGAGTCACTGTTATTGCTTAAATTTCCTTCACAGAATAACATAGTTTCTATTGGATGAGCATTTGTTATAAAAGCAAATTGTTAAGGGTAGAAACTGTTTATACAGGGTGACATGTAGGAGGATATATGAACTAGATTATTTGCTCCTTTGTCTGTGTTTTCAGAGCTCTTTAATAATACCTCTTAACACTCATTGCATAGTGTTGTCATTAATTTTCAGGTGTCTGTATTCTGTGGAGTGAGATTTCTTTTATAACACAATGCCCAATATACATCATTCATTCATTGGAAGAATGTTCTGAGTGCTCACTGTGTGCCAGACGTGTATGTGGCATATGTGCTGGAGGCACAGTAGTAAGCAGACCAGATGCAGTTTGTGCCATGCGGGGTTCGCAGCCCATGGCAGGGTCCAGGAATGGGAGGCAGCAAACCAGTAATTGGACAGATGGCCGTGCAGTTGTGATCGCAAGCACAAGGCCCAGTGAGCACGGAACTGGGCACCTAATATGTCTATTGTGAAGACTCAATAAATAAATGTTGGATTTGGTTTTGAAATTGAACAAATACCAGTAAGTCTCCTACATATAAACAAGTTCCATTCTGAGATCATGTTCATAAGTCCAGTTTGTTCATTCATCCCACAGAGTTAGCCCAGGTATCCAACTAGCACAGCTGGTTATGTATTGATGATACTGTAGTATCATAGGTTTATAATAGTTTTCATACAATTCATACACACACAAAAAGATTTTTAATCTTACAGTACAGTACCTTGAAAAGTATAATGATACAGTGCAGCAGCCGGCACCCAGGGCCTGAGAGCAGCACCGGCTACATCAGCGCGGCTTTTATGCTTGCTTCCAGACAGCCTGGGCTTGAGATGAGGCTCCTGTACTGCTATGCGCTATACGGTCCTGTACAGTAAAGTGCACAAAAGCACGACCGCTGTGGAGGATGCATGATGCGACAGTGTATGTCAGACATGGGAACTGGCTCACATGACTGGACATGTGAACACATGTTTGCAACTTTGAAAGTTTGCAACTTGAAGGTTTCTATGTAAGGGACTTACTTGAGGTTTTAGACTAGTCGAAATAAAATGTGTTAAAAAAAAGCCATTGGGAGGAAATACCATTGTATGTGTTTTGCCTGTAAGAGAAAATGTAAACTACTTATTTATTTTACGATGGCTTTTTTTTTTTAATGTTTACTTAGCTGTACTGAGTCTTAGCCGCAGTCTGAGCTGCAGCATATAGGATCTAGTTCCCTGACCAGGGATCAAACCCAGGTACCCTGCATTGCAAGCCACTGGACCGCCAAGAAATTCCCTTAAAAAAAAAAAAAAGTTGACTTGACCCAAGTTCTTTCTTGGGTCCATGCCTCTGAACATCTTCACATATATGTTCTGGTCCTCTTCAGTAATGGCAGGCACTTACCCTTCCAGACCCAGCCTAAATGCCACCTTGTTCCTTCCCTGTCATCTCGCAACTCCTTTGAGACCGTGCAATATTTATCTGAAACCCTAGAGCTTGGCCCACTGCTTCCCAGGGAGGCGTCAGGCAGGGGTTTGCTTAACTAATGACTCTGCTTCCGCGCCTTCCTCACTGTACCCCGAAGACCTTGTTTTGGTTCCCAGGAGGAAGTGACCGCTAGTCCGGTCAGCTCCGTCGCGTCGCTCCTTCGTTGCGAGGTGTTTCTTCTTGCTCTTGGCACACAAGGTTGTGAGGATTAAATGTCGAAATGAGGTAGGAGTCAGGCATGTTGAGTAAATGTGAGGCAGTGGAATCATCATCATCAACAGCAATTATCACTACACTGCTGTTGTTCCTTAGAAGACGCGTTCCAGAAATGTAATTACAAAATCTTACTGAGGACGCCAGTGTTCTAGGTTTGACCTAGATGTGAATGTAGTAAACCATTCGCTACCAATTAGCGTGCCGGCCAGCGGAGGTCCTTGGCGAGGCCGCTTTCAGGCCCCCGAGAGCGCTTCGGCCCCGCCCCGTGCCGCTCCACCCGCCCTGCCTGCCAATGGACCAGGAGCCGTAGCCTTCAGCCGGCAAGGGGCTGCCTGAAGCAGATCCCCGAGGAGGGAGGCCCCGCGGTTTCCCTGGGTGTGAAGAAGCCTCTCGGGAGAGCCTGAATGACTCAGGAGATCTGGCCCGGGAGCCAGCAGCTCAGCAGGGGGCAGCTCTCCCTGCCTGACTAAAGCCTGCCATAAGAAACCTTTTTTTTTTTTTTTTGGCTCTGACACACTTGCTAGGGAAATTGAAAATCTCCTTTTTACGAAACAGATCCTTTAAGATCCTTTCTGATTCCGAATGTCAGCAAGTGGTGATCGGCTGGATTACTCACTGGTGGGGTTAGGCGGAGGGGGCAGCCGCAGAGAGCTCTGGGTCCCCTCAAAGCCCATCTCCCAGCTGCTCACCCCTCACCCTGATTCAGAAGGTGCCTTTCCCCTGCTGGCACGGGATGGAGGCTGCTTTTCCTACCCACTCACCTCTGCTGCTGTCCTTCGCTGTTTCCAGCAGTGCTGCCAGGAGACCGTTTGGTGGCCTCCACAGCCATCTTTCCCCTTGGATGCTATGCTCTCCAGCCACGAAGTGTGCAGACCAAGTTGTCAGGCACTGCTTTCCAGTGCTGGCAGGTGGAGAGACCCTCCAAGCCACCCTTAACTCAGGGAGGACGCCACAGGCTTATGTAAGCTAACCAGATCAGAGTTAGGCATCTGAACTCATCAACAAAGAATGCTCTAGCAAAAACAGTTGGTCTACCTGGCATTTTATTATTTGGACGTTTCTTTTAGCTGGCAGTTCTGGTTCATCAAGGGTAATAATAATGCAAGAGTTTACAAGGCAAAACTCAAAGGTAATTGTGTGGCTATAATATCACATGTTTTACTCTGCTTAAAATTTGTGAAATTGTTAATCCTACTTTATGAACCAGGATATTTGAATAAAGCAAATATCCATTATTTATGTCAGAAGCACGAGTTTGCTTTCTCTTTCCCTGATTAGATTGTCACTTACTTGATAAGTAATTTTTAAAAAATCTTATATCCTGATGGTGCATTAGGCCCCAAAGAGGATATGAAAGTATAAGATCTTTTCCCAAGAAACTAGTGGTATGATTGAATGGGTAAGATTATGCATGTGAAGCAGAATACTTGATATTTTGAGTAGTAATCAAGTGTAATAGTGTATGGTTAATTTTAGCTTTAAGTGCAGTGGGTGCAGGAGGAGATGAAAAATAGATATTATTTAGCAAAATTCACTACTTTAGAAGAAATAAATATTAGTAATATTTTTAATTCTTCTGTCAGGAAGAACATTTTGAATCACTGATTTAGAGAGCCTCGGTTTTATTCTGAACCTTGAGTTTTTAGCTCATTTATGTCATTTGACATTTGAACATGTCTTTTGGAGAAAGGAATCTTTAGTTTTTATACATAATTGTTAAATTTTTCAGTCTTTTTCTTGAAAAATTAAGATGTCAAGTCAACAAGTATTTGTTGAACACTGACCTTGGGCCAATGCCTGTACATTTTTAGTTTTTAAACAACGGTAGTGTAACCCTGGAATAATGCCTCTTAAGATGACTTTGATAAGTACAAGATGGTAAGTTGAGCTTTTAGCCAAGAACCTTTGTTTTCCCTTGCTGAATATATTTCTCTTTTCTTGTGTGGTAGAACTTGAGTTAGAAATGTTCAGACTCTTTCTGTCCAAGCCACATTCTCATTATTGTCAGGGTTTGTTTAGTGATTTATAATTGATGAAATAAAAATTTGCAAAGCTTGTGAGGCTCTGCAATGGGACGATGCTGTGCTGTATGAGGTGTGGTGGTGGTTTGGGCCTCAGCTAATATATCTGGATGTGTGTCTTTCATGACTTTATGCCTATCTCTACCAAACAGAGATTCTTCCTCTTAATGGAATTTGAAAAAAGATCATTTATCTTGAATGAAATTGGTTTCTTCTGTCTATTGCTGGGGGATTTAATTTTCAACCAGAATGTCTGATCTGTTTTATGCGCCTGCCAAAAAAAAATCCCAAAATACTGGCCGCCTGAGTTCTGGCTAATGTTTCCAGGCGCTCTGTTTTGAAAACATTCCGTTTCTACCCTGTGTTACAGATGCTCTTGCATACAGTGAAATCCTGTGATAAATATTTTTCAGTGAACATAAAGTATTTGAAAAATAAACGAATGGCAGTGTTATCATTAGTCATACATTGACTGAGCGCCACCAGTGTATTCATCATCGTGTACAGGACGTAGTCCAAGACACAATCCCTATTTAGTGGTTTTATGGTCTAATTATCTGTGAAATGGTCATGTCAGAAAAAACCAAGGAGCTATCAGTTGGGCAAATTCTTTGCAATTATGATTAATAACCTGCTCTGAGTAATTAATGGGAAAGTATATGTGGCTCCTTATGGCCTGCTAGTTTCAGATCTATTGGTGGTAATTGTGTAGTCAACATAATTCACAGTAAATTAAATAATTCTTTTTAATAATCCCAGGCTGGCTCTTACCTGTATTTTAACCCACTGAAGAAGAAAATGAGCACAAGTAGGAGGTATCTACCATTCTTTATATTATTTAGATCTTAAAATCAGTCAGTAGCACATTATATTATTTGAAAAATGATTGCTTTTCAGAGACTGATGATCCTTGCAGCATTTATCCTTTCTTGATTATTTTAAGGTACTTTGAGAATACTTAATATCTATTTAGACTTCTTTTGTATTAGAAATAAAGTATTTTACATTAAATAAAATTAAAATGTATTAAGGTCAGGTTTACAAATACAAATATATATTTAAATTCAATGTTCAGACTGGAGTTTTGTTGGCAAAATATTTAACGATGTTTGTACTTCATTTACCTATTCTTTTGACTCATACAGATGCGATATAGTGAGTATAGATATAAAAACTTACGTATTTGAATAGGATTTTCCCCATCTATTTGCAGGTGCAGTTTTTTGATAACTTTAATTCAAGTGTGATTGCGTGGTCCACTTGACTTCATTACAGTAGAAGCTTTCTTATTTGATGTGATAAGAATTGACTGGCTAACCTGAACAAAAGTAGGAAACAAAAAACTGTATCAGTGTAGATGTGGCAACATTTTATTAATATTTTAACTTGTAATAAAGTATGTATCATATATACACTTGGATTTGTTTTGTGGTGCTTCCAGTCTGGTCCTGGAGGATAGGCTGGAGTTTCCCACCTCTTTTCTCCACAGCTCTCAGTCTCCGTTTCCTTAGATGCACTTGTGAAGTAATTAGAATGCAGAATTCTTCTCGTTGAAATTTCCTCTCAGTCTTGGAATAATTTTTTTCACTATTAGTTAGATCTGTCTAAAAACATTCAACAAAGTGTCCACAGAGATTACAACTCTCTTTGTATACATAGTTTATTGGGTATTGGATAACAGTGTTTAATTAAGGTGCTTAATTATAGTAACAGGCATAACCGACATAAACAAATTTGAAAATAAACACAATTAAGCACAGACCTCAACAGGTGGAAGCAGAGTGCATGGGTGTCCTGGAAAATAGCTTATTAGCCACTGGTGTTGAGCATTTTGTGGGGAAATCAAGAGCTCTGGACTGGGGAGGCTGTGATGTGGTGGTCAGTGAGGGAGAGCTTTGTTTCTTTTAATTTGAGGCTCTTGCCAAATTGGATCTCCATCTAAAGGACATTCTTTTTTCCTGTCGTTCATTCCCGCATGAATCCTTGTGTATTTTCACCGTTACAGCTACCACCTCTCTCCTTTCCACCCAAGTCTGCTGCCATTAGCTTCTACTATTTGTGTCTACCTCCCACCCTCCGTTTGAAATTTTGCATCAAAGTTCAGCCCCTTGTAGAAGCCCTGTGGATGGACTCTATGCAACTTTTATGCTTTTGTTGATAATTTGTATACTATCTATATAGCTTTAGTGAAATAAATCTTGGAACACTTTGAATTTTGGTATCAAATACAGTATTCTGTATATATACTAAGTGCTCAAATATTTCTTTAGCCATATGGACCAATAAAATAGAACAGTTCTTCCCCTGGACATCCTCTTTGCAGTTTTATTGAGAAATAATTGATGTGACAGTTGTTGAGATGTTTAATTTTCAAGTATTCACCATACCTTTCCTTTAAAGGAGGTGGAGGAAATGGCCTTTTAGAATGTGACTTGCCAACTTTCCACAGAACATACTGTTGAAGAAAGCAAGAAACACATGTGTCTATGGGATTATGTTGTCTGAAACATGTTCTTGAATTGTGCATGTATGCTTTTTTCCCTGTAATTTGTAAGCTCTCCAAAAGCACAGGTCATATGTTCTCCTTCTTTGAATTTTCTATGGCATAGTGGATAGAGACTCTGTGCTCTTGTACAATTGAAGACGCAGGTGCTGAAAAAATGTTGCGGGGCCAAAATGCCTACACCAAATACAACAGCAACTCAGGGTCTTCCAAGCAGTCGCTACGTGCTGTAGCACTTCGTACTTTATGTATGTGGTCTCATTAATTCATGCAGCTTTTGTTATCCCCATTTTACAGATGTAGAACCTAAAGGAGGAGTCAGTGTCTTGGCTGCATTCATATAACCAGAAAATGGGAGAGCTGGGACTCAAATGCAGGGAGTCTATTCCAGATTCTAGGCCTTCAATTTCTTTACTACAGTGTGTGTCAACAGGCTTTCAGAAATCTTCTGCAACAGGTTTTGAAAATGTAATGAAATATGATTATTTTCTTAACCAAACCAAATGGAAAACTAAAAGCTAATTCTCAGGTGAAGCCAATTTATGCTAAGTAGGAAGGCCTTGGGAAGGCCTGGTCAGAAAATGAGAGAATGGGAGACCAAGCATAGTGCTGTCTACTACGCTATGAAACACTGTCTGCTTCCTGTTATGAACCCTTTCATTTTATCCATGTATCACCTGAGTGAGGATGGTAGAGTTATCAGGCTCTCACATCTCACTGCTGGGTGACAGCAGGAAGCTCTTTTTTAGGAGAGCTGTCCATCTGTTCTTCTCCAGGAACTCCTGGACCTGCGCCACTGCCACTTGGCTGCTGGCTTCAAGAGAGCCTAAATCAGTGAGTTGCTCACATCAGGGAGAACAAACAGGCTCTTCTCCTTAGAGTGTCTGTAATTATATGACCATAATTAGAAATAAAACCTTTAGGTAATTTGCAGCTTACAAGGGAAGACTTTCTGCTTACACACCATTTTATCCTCTATTGTTTCACAGGCTGATCAGGGAAACAGGTTTCTTGGCCTAACAATAGCTCATTAAATCTAACTGAGATATGCAGATTCCCCACACTCCCCTAATTTTGCTGTGTAGTCTGGGGTTTATCAGGTGCTTTTTCAGCTTTTGGCTTGTAGTATTACATGATGTGGCAGCAAATACATATAGGAAGTGTTTCATGGGACAACCTGAATTCCTGCTATTAATTCCCTGGGAAAAGAGATACCCTACAAATAAATAACTTATGAGTAGAGACACTAGTTTTGGTGCTTGTGGTTAGAGTTCAAGTTTGTTGTCATGATAATAAATGATAACATTTTTTGGGTGGTTCTAACAGTGTTCAAAGAGATGGAGGTCACTGCTGTTTTTGTCTGACGGTTTGAGTTGGAGTAGATTCTGATTAATTCATGAGCCCCAACTGCAAGGTAGATGTTCAGTATTGATTAGACATATGCCCCTGGTTGTATGCTGTTAAAAAGGACTCAGTTGTGAAAATACTCCTAGAGCTAAATCAATAAGCTACTAAAGTTGTTTTTCTCCCATAAATGTTTGTATTTTATCCTTTAACTAAATGAGAAGGACTGTGAGGAATGTCTATGATCTGGGCTGTTAAAGAAACCAGCTGTATCTTTGGAACAGTATGCTCGTATGTTAACCATTCCAGGTGAGTATAAATTATTCATATGTACATCTTAGCTGAGGATAACTCTGGCTTAATGGAGGAGACAGCATAACAATTTTCTCTGGGAAATTATCTTTTTTTTCTGGTGACATGGGTAGAGAATTTGCTCAGAGGACACCCAAATACTAATGAAAATTTCAAGGGCTTTGAGACATAGTTCCTCATAGCGTAAGGGTTTTAAAATGTCTACAGTTTCTGTGATGCTCATAGCCAGTAATTGCTAAGCAATTAGCTGTACTGGCAGAATCACTGGGAAGTTTTCTGCCTTGGTAATTTTTTTTCTGAAAACTTTATTAAATTTAGAGAGCAATTTCTGGCTGACTTTCCTTCCTCAATATATAGCCTTGTCCAGAATAACACCCGTCTTTATGAAATCATCATGAAATCCACTGAACTCAGTAGCTTCTGGGCCTGTCATTCTCCTCTCCTGGCCTTCTCCTCCAAGTTCCTAGAATGGACTGTTACCTCCTGCTGGGTGAATTTCCTGACCACGCCAGCCCCTTCCTTAAATCTTTACAGGGGCTTCTCATTTCCTTTTGCATCTCCTCTGGCTGTTGCCCCATGCATCAAAGCCAGTCTCTAGCAGGCTCTGGATTACCTCATTTCCCTCATCTGCTTCTCAGGTCCCTAGCCTTCTCTCTCCATTCATTTCAGTTCCTCTAGGTAGCACCTTCTCTGTGAACTCATTACTAGTCTTCTGAACAGTCTCCCAAGCACTGTCATTTTCTTAGGTTCTCTCCTCAACAAACTGTCCTTTTCCTTCAGTTCTAAATAACTCCTGAAAGCCAATCTTCTGTAAAAGTCATTTTGAATTAAGTAGAGAATCGCCAATGGTCTCCTCTTCATCTCCTCTGACAATAAAAGACCTCGCATGGCTTCTTCCTCTAATATCCATCCCTGTTATAAACTTACCTCTTGCTTCCCACTTCCAGAATGACCCTTGCCCTTGACTTAGGTGTGTATCCCATCCTTCTCTAGTTACTGTTCCTAATTTAGAGACTCACACAGGGGTGAAGAAGGCAGGCTCTGAGGTCGGCCTCCTGACACGGAATCTGAGCTCTGCCGCTTGCAGCTGTGGGCTCCTTGGGGTCCATTATTTAACCTTTCTGGGCTGCAGTTTCCTCCTTAATAAGTTTGGAACCATAAGAACACCTTGCTGAGTTTGTTGAAGTAATGTAAATACCTCACACAGTATCTGGCACATGGTTAGCATGCAATAAATATTAGCTGTTATTTTTTTAACAGGGAAAGAGAATGAAGAACACACCCTATTAATATATCTGTATATCTACACAGTACATATATATGTATATACATATATGCATATGTGTGCACACATCTGCATTCACTTACATAGTTACGTAGTGTAGAAAAACATTCAGAATAACATTTCTCTTTTAGAAATTGAAAAATTACATATTATAAAATACAAAACACATAAAGTTGAATATAATCTTGGCTGGTGAGGCAAGGGTTTCAACAGAGGTGGGAAAGTGTACTACAGCATTTGTTTCTGCACACCTACTGAGGATCTGGCATTAGTGGTTTGGTCTTTGTTTAAAAGCAACAGAGTTCCATATGCAACAGAGTCCCATATGCATCTGTAGGCACTTGTTTGCTTTTGAGTGATAATGATTAAGAAAAACTGATTTTCCTTAGGAAAGTTTCAAAAGCTAGTCCACCCCAACTTTAAGTAAATGAACGAGAAATTAGTTTTGTTTTTAAAGAATAGTGTGAAGGAGAGCATTCTTTTTAAAAATAACTGTGAAAGGAAATGCTTCAGACAAGTCTGTCATGAGTTTACACATATCCCTTTAAAGTCTGATGCATCTTTGGTACAGCAATTATTTAGCATGAGGATAATTAATTGCTTTTGTTTTCCTAGTTTTCCTACTTGTAATATTCTGTTAATGAATTTCATAAACATACTGAAAGTAATCTTGGGCTGATGGGTATATTTTCCAATAGAATAATTACCAGGCTTATGTTGATTGTTTATATTGGAAAATGTTGAATGTAGATATTATTGGATTGCTGTCAGATTAGTCATTTATTCCTGTATCAGTGAAACATTTGTTTAGAAAATAGAAATTATTTTAGATATGAAAATTAAATTTCTTGAAACTAATAATAAATGATTTAATATACCAGTGTTTTTTGTATAATATTGGAGGACCCAGAAGT
Organism: Nanger dama; assembly: GCA_917880005.1. Lineage (NCBI taxonomy): Eukaryota > Metazoa > Chordata > Mammalia > Artiodactyla > Bovidae > Nanger > Nanger dama. The sequence goes on along the minus strand of CAKJTW010000028.1, from coordinate 14,973,887 downwards.
ATGCAGTGTGCACATGACTTTGCATAGTGCTATTAATATTTATCATATCTCTGAGGTTGCTACTCTTGTAGATGTAAAAATTACTTGAATTTCCCTATTTTCATTTATGTAATTTTAAAGCTTACATCATTTTAGGTTGTCTTATTAATGCCAGTTTTATAAAATAAAATAATTGAGAACTTATGAGGAAGGGTGGCATGAAAGAGGCAACCACAGTTACACAGTTTAATATTTGTAACTTTCATTTCTTTTCAAATGTAGATTTATTCCTGGTGATACAAATTGCTGTTTTCCTTGGCAGGCATTAGGAGCAAGTCTATGTGAAATTATGTAATGTCTGAAAAGTTATATTCATGATTAATTGGCCTATCCTAGAATGGTATTTGTGTGTGGAATAAGGCGATCATGCTTTTTTATTTGGCAGTGATTAAAAGTGTCCCTGCTCAGATCGGGTTACTCTACAGAGCTTTTTTGACTGAGAACTGTATATTTAGCTTGATCTCTTTTTAAAAAGCGTAAAATGTAGCTTCGAAGCCAAATATGCTAGAATTCATATTGTAACCAGTGTTGGTCTTTGGATAACTTCAAAAAGCAAGCTGTTCCACTCTGTCACACCTTAGTTAACAAATGAAGCCAGAAGATTTAAAACATTATCGTCTCTTTGGCCTCTGAACTTACAGCCAGTCTTGATTATCTAAGGGTAGATTGTCTGTAGTGTCAAATCAGTTTTAAATTCTTCCTGACCTTGACCCAGGCTGATCAGTTACAATGATCTGTTTGTTTATCTAAGCTGGACTTTACAGGAGCTAGAAAATAAGGCCTTTAAACAATTGCCCTTTCCCATGTGTCAGCTTGAGAAATGATGACATTCATTACTAAGAACACAGTGATGGTGAACTTGATAACTGGAGACTGCAGTGATCCTGGAGCCCAACTGTTCAGGGAAAGTTAACTTCTGTTTTCTGATCTGTAGTGTGGAGATAATAGTACCTACCCTCTGGTATTTTAATGATTGATTAAGAGCTTACCTGAATATCTGTTATTAGTGCTTTTCAAATGCTTGCTGCTGCTAATTACTGTTATTCCTGCTCCTGCTGCTACAACTGCTACCGCTCCAAAGACTGTGTTACTATGCCTAATAGAATAGTTCCCCTGGCTGGGCATTAACCCCAGGGTTCTGCTCTTCAGTGAAGCCTCATATTGAAATGGTAAAACATATCCCAGAGTTGAATATGAGTAACTTGGAGGTTACTCTTTTAAAAAAGTATCTATATTCTTATTGCTCAAAGGTGTGGACCACAGATCAGCAGCATTAGTGTCGCAGGAGACCTTCTTAGAAATTTAGACTCTGACTCCACTCCAGAGTTAATGAATCAGAACCTGCATTTTAACAAGATCTCCAGGTGTTTTATGCATGCGTGCTCAGTTGTGTCTGACTCTTTGCGACCCCATGAACTGTAGCCTGCCAGACTCCTCTGTCCATGAAATTTTCCAGGCAAGAGTACTGGAGTGGGTTGCCATTTCCTATTCCAGGGGATCTTCCCGACCCTGAGATCGAACCTGCATCTCTTGAGTCTCCAGTATTGGCAGGCAGATTCTTTACCACTGCACTACCTAGGAAGACTGAAAGTGTTTATCTCCATCATTTCCCAGCCTCTCCCCATCATCCTCAAAATCATCTGAATGACTTTGAGATGACTACCAGCCATGGACCGCCAAGCAGCATCACATGAGCCAGGCCCTCAAAACAGGCTGTAGAAAGAAGGAAAGAAGGGAGGAAGAAGAACTATGTCTGCCAGTACTAATACTGTAATTCTGTAGTTGAGTCTGTGCTCACTGATTTTAGATTGTTTTTTGTTGTGACATGGATCATGGAAAGAAGTACTGAAATTTTATGGGCTGGTAGCAAATTTCTTTGGCTCTGTAAGTTCCAGTGATCTGTCAAATTTACTGCGCGAAGTCTCCTTTTAACTCATGGTCTCAAAAATTAGTATGCATCTCTTATTTTCTTAAATATATACATACACAGTGCAGTCATCTTAGAATCCTGCTTCATTTACCTTTTTAATCTGAAGATGGTGTTCTCACTGTGCCGATCCTAAAAACCAGTGGATAGGAGACTAGAGTTCCGTGTGTTGTCCTTACTGTCCTTTGGCCAGTACGTCTACCTTTGGTTTGTTTTCTCTGTGTAAACATTGTGAAGATATATAAGAAAATTGGTCTTTAACTGTGAATCATGGATGGTTGTGGAGGAACAGCTCTATGTATTATCACATACTAGGGAATAAAATAAATTGCTAGTTTTTTTACTTAAAATATGACCTTTGAATCTGTTGTTTAAAGTTAATATGAAGAACAAATTTAAGTTAAAATATGGTATGGTTTTCAACTATTGTCAAGGAAAAATTTTGCTAAAGTGTTAGGTAGGAACGATACAGTGGGCACAACTTTATGCTGTTAAAAATGCCTGCATTCTGTGACCCAGCAGTCTGACATCTAGGCATTTATTCCATATAGATAATTTGCACATGCAAATGTACATATGTACATTTTTGTGGAAGCAAAAGAATAATAACCTCAATATCTTTTGGAATGAAACAGGTTTCATGTACCTCAAATTTTAATTTTTATAAGATGAAGGTATCTCACTTTACCTTGTGGAAGGGGATTTGAGTGTACAGAGATTAAATGTAGGATGGAGACTTATTTCCCATTCCATATGTCTTTATACTGTTTAAATGTTAAAAATACACATACACACAATTTTAAATCGACAAAATGGCTCTTGTATTGAAGAAACTGAAGCCATTTAACACTTACAATTTTTTTTACTTTACTTTTAAAGCATCTTCATGTCCATAAACTCATTCATCTTCCCTCAGACACACAGTAATTAAGAGTAGCCAGTGAATTCTTAGTAGCCTCTCAGTTCTATGTATACTCTTGTACTTCTCAGACTCTTTGTAGCATAAACTGCCTGATTCCTAATCATTCAGAGCTTTGATTCTCGACCTGGGGTACCAACAGAATCTCTTTGAAGCTTTTAAAAAATCAAAATGTTTGAGTTGCCTATTTAATCAAAATCCATGTGTGTGGCTTAGGCATGTGCATTTTTTAAAACTATGTAGGTGATTCCAATATTCACATCTCTTTAAGAACCCCTGTCTAGAGAGCAGTTATTGGTAGGATTCCTCTTCTGCCAAAGCACTAGCTGTTACCTCCTCCCTCCCCACTGCCTCTTAGAGTAGAATGTTTGGGTAGAATGTCTCTGCTCTACATCCCAGAGAAAAGGGACTGGCACTCTGAATAATCACATGACTCTTATCTGTTGTATTAGAATAAAAATGATGATAGTGATAATAACAAATCAGGTTTCTGCATAAGAATCAACATTTTTCTGCATATAAAGAACATTGAAAGTAAATAGGGGAGATCAAAAGCTGATTCTTTGAAAACAGCAATAAAATTCAGAAACCTCTAGGTAGAACAATAAAAAAATGAAGGGAAAACAAATTATTGATCGCAGAAATGGAAGAGAGGATATCACTTAAGACATAAAAAGAATAATAACGGAACATTATGAGCAATTTTATGCCAATAAATTGGGCAACTTAGATTAAATGAGAAAATTCCTTAAATGCCCAAATCACCACAGCTGATGCATACAGACAAAATGGCAACTCTGAATAGCTCTCTATCTGTTGAAGAAATTGAGGTCAAAACTTAAAACTGTGGCACAAAGGAAGCTCGGTAAAGGTCAGACAACAGACAACTTTAATGGTGAAGTCTATAAAATATTTAACAATACAAATGTTAGATTAATTCTTTCAGAAAGTAGGAGGTAACACAATTTTATTTCTCTTTGGTAGCAATGAACATTCAGAATTTGAAGTACCATTTGTAATAACATCAAACAATATGAAAATATATAGGGATGAATTTAGTAAAATATGCACCCTGAAAGAAAGGAAAGAAGACCTAAATAAGTAGAGAAATATACCTGCTCATGAACTGGAAGACTCAGTAATGTTACAGTTAGCACTCCCCAAACTGGTCTACCTAGTCAACACAATCATGATAAAGGAGCTTTGTTCTAGAATTTGACAAGTTGATTGAAAATTTGAAATGGTGATACAAAGAACTTAGAATAACCAAAACAAATTTTGAAAAAGAAGACCAAAGCTGAAGGACTAGTTCAATGGGAAGAACATCTCTACAAATTGTCCTGGAATCGCTGGATATACATACATATGGAAAAAAGTGAATCTTGACCCTTACCTCACTCCATACACAAAAATTAAGTAAAAATGCATCATAGACGTAATTTATAAACGAGTGCCATGAAACTAGGTGAAAATATATGATAAAGCCATTGTAAAGTGAAGAAGAACTAAAGAGCCTCTTGATGAAAGTAAGAGGAAAGCGAAAAAGTTGGTTTAAAGCTCAACATTCAGAAAACAAAGACCATGGCATCTGTTCCCATCACTTCATGGGAAATAGATGGGGAAACAGTGGAAACAGTGTCAGACTTTATTTTGGGGGCTCCAAAATCACTGCAGATGGTGACTGCAGCCATGAAATTAGAAGACGCTTACTTCTTGGAAGAAAAGTTATGACCAACCTAGATAGCATATTCAAAAGCAGAGACATTACTTTGCTGACTAAGGTCCGTCTAGTCAAGGCTATGGTTTTTCCTGTGGTCATGTGTTGATGTGAGGGTTGGACCATGAAGAAAGCTGAGTGCCGAAGAATTGATGCTTTTGAACTGTGGTGTTGGAGAAGACTCTTGAGAGTCCCTTGGACTGCAAGGAGATCCAACCAGTCCATTCTAAAGGAGATCAGCACTGGGATTTCTTTGAAAGGAATGATGCTAAAGCTGAAACTCCAATACTTTCGCCACCTTATGCAAAGAGTTGACCCTGGGAAGGATTGGGGGCAGGAGGAGAAGGGGATGACAGAGGATGAGATGGCTGGATGGCATCACTGACTCGATGAACGTGAGTCTGAACTCTGGGAGATGGTGATGGACAGGGAGGCCTGGCGTGCTGCGATTCATGGGGTCGCCAAGAGTCGGACACGACTGAGCGACTGAACTGAACTTTGGATTAGGTAAAGATTTTTTAGAGTGGACATGAAGGTAGAAAAAATGGTAAATTGGACCTCATAAAAATGAAAAACTTGTTTCTCAAAACAAATTGGTAGGAAAATGAAAAGATAAGCCACAGAATTAGAAGAAATAGTCAAAGTACGTATATTTTTATATATAAGTAAGTGTTAACCCCTTCAGTTGTGTCCAACTCTTTGCGACCCCATGGACTGTAGCCTGCTAGGCTCCAGCTCTTCTGTCCATGGAATTCTCCAGCAAGAATACCAGAGTGGGTTGCTTTTCCCTTCTCCAGGGGATCTTCCCCAGCCAAGGATCAAACCCAGTCTCCTGCATTGCTGGCAGATTCATTACCATCTGAGCCACCAGGGAAGCCCTTTAAATATATATGTAAAGGAGTTGTATCTAGAACATATATCCTGCAACTCAATAATGAGACAAACAACCCATTTTAAAAACAGATGTTGTAGGGTGTGTTCCTTAGGAATCAGGCACTGAGATAAAGTTTTATGGTAGGATACTTATTAAGGGAAGCCTTTAGTAACATTGACTCTTGTGGGAGGAATTGCAGTGAAGCAGCACTGGGCAGAGGGAGAGGGCTGAGCAGCGATGCAGCTCAGTAGCAGCCATGGCTGACTTTTTATGCAGTTTTTGGTTGTGGGCCACTGCAAGAACGAGTATCCTTTGGTGACATGACTCTGCAAGTAAAGCAGCCCCTGAAGGGAATGACCGCTGGCAACTGCCTGCTGGTAGCATTTTCAGTAGCTGGGGCAACAGGTTTTTAACTGGAAGAAGGTTTGGCAATATATTCCAGGAGACCATGATGACAGGTAGAAGAGTCTGATAGAAACTGTACAAAGGAAGATGCATGAATGGCCACTGAGCACTAGCCGTCAAGTCTATGTAAATTAAAGCCGCAATGAGATACTCTTACACACCCTCTAAAATGGTTAAAGTTAAAAAGACTGGCAAAACCCAAGTGCAACCAGGAGTGTAAAATGGGGCAATTCACTCCAGAAACCACTCTTGACAGTTTCTTATACAGGTAAACACATACTTACCATTTTACCCAGCAGTTTAGCTCCTAAAAAGAAATGAAAACATGTAACTCCAAAGAGAAACGAAAACATGTTGACTAGTGCATTTCAGCTGCCACATGAATCTCTGTGAAGGCAGAACATTGTTGGAGTTGGTGGTGGTGACATCATTGAGAAGGTGACCAGCTGCCATGTTAATGTCCATCTACCTGTGCCTCATCTTTTCGCCCTGCTTCCCTGTTTGTACCCAGTTACAGTCAGCCTTGTTGCCTCTATTTCTGAGCAGATCATGCAGGTGAAAGTGGTAATGAGAATGTTTACGTTCACATCGTGCCTTGGTGGCCTTGTATGTAGGCACCACTTCTAGATTAAAATGGATTCCTTGGGGCAACTGCGGAAACCAGTCATATGATTCCAACTGTGTGATGTTCTGGAAAAGGCAAGACTGTGGATACAATAAAGAAAAGTGGTTAACAGGATTAGAGGCGGGGAGGGAAAGATGAATAGGCAGAACAGGAGGATTTGTTTTTAGGCAGTGAAAAATACTCTGTATGATGTTGTTAATATAAGGGTAGATACATGTCATCATAAATTTGTCCAGCTCCACAGAATGTACAGGGCTTCACTGGTGGCTCAGAGGTTAAAGCGTCTGCCTCCAATGCGGGAGACCTGGGTTCGATCCCTGGGTCGGGAAGATCCCCTGGAGAAGGAAATGGCAATCCACTCCAGTATTCTTGCCTGGAGAATCCCATGGACGGAGAAGCCTAGTAGGTTACAGTCCACAGGGTCGCAAAGAATCAGACACGACTGAACGACTTCACCTCACCTTACAGAATGTACAACACCAAGAAAGAACCTTTATGTAAACTGTGGGCTTTGGGTGATAATAATGTGTGAATGCAGGGTCTTCAGTTGTAACAAATGTATGAGACTGGTGGGGGATGTTGATAATGGGGGGACGCTATGTATATGTGGGGGCAAGGGAATATATGGGAAATTTCTGTACTTTCCTCTGAATTTTGCTGTTAATTTAAAACTGCTCGGGAAAAAAAGAAAAGAAAACTGAAAGATTTGTGACACTTGAATATGAATTGATTTTTAAATTCCATTTCTCAAAACCTATGGTAGGGTTTATATTATATTGCTAATATTGTGACATACTCACTGAAAATAGTAGTTTGTAAATCCTAAGCTGACTTCCTATAACCATGTGTTGAATTTCCAGCTGTGTTGAGTCAGACTTTGATCCCTCTTGAGAAGATAAATGCAGTATCTGCAGTTTTTAATGGTAGGGGTGTAGGAGGGACTTTCAAATGAAATCTTAAAAACCAAGTCCCTGTCCAGATAAGAAATTAAAAACCCTGGGAAAGGCAGTTGTTTTTTTATTCTACCCTTTCCCCGGTTGTAGGCCTCATTATTACACCCCTCACCCACTCCCACCCCTGCCTAGGGGAAAAAAAAGAACAAATGCTGGGTTCAGGATCAGATTTGTTCCTTCCAATAGAATCACTTCCTTAATCAGCACTCTTAGAAATGGCACACCTGCCTAATTAGAACAAGTTCTAGACTGCAGGATATACTGTGAGCATCTCAGTTACCTCCACACAATTTATAGCTACTGTGACTGATGTTCTTAGGACGTCTTCCCCTCTCTCCTCTTTTTATTCCTCTGTGGCTAAGCTTTTTATTATTTTATACTTATGACTCTGTCTTTGGTTGTGGAAATTTCATGGTATGTGGTCATTGATGTTGTTTCTGTTTCTACGTTATTCCTTAAATGAAAAAAGAAGTGATGTATTTATGGATATGTGTAGGGATGCTTTTAAATATTTTTATTTTATTAGATTTAATTTGCTTGTTGTCACTCTTAAAATACAGATAACTCCCTTGACTGTGACAAGGAGGTAAAATACAGCAGTCACAGTCAAGATCTCCATACATTAGCCATAATAAATCCTTTTGCCCTGAGTAATATAGAAACTCAATCCAGAGCCAGTGAGGATGATGTAGGGCTCCCTCACAGAACCAGTCACCCACAGAGAAGCATAATGAGCAAGGGAGGTGATATAATAAAACCTCTATGGCCAGAGGAAAATTATGGTAAAAACTGTTGCCTATGAAAAGTCTTGTAATAAGTATATCTCCAATTATCTTCTGAAAGAAATTATTTAGGCATCTGCTCAGGTTAAGATTCATGACGGAAATGCACGAATGGCCTCAGAATAAAGCACAAGGGTACCTGAGCGTAGAGAAGGTGGTGGTGGACATGTGAGCAGAGCTCTGTTGTGCCCCAAGGATCTGCAAGAGCCCCGGTGCCGCTGTGAGCGTGTGTGGTCACCAAACCTTCTTCTTGCAGAGGGATGATGGCTGCACTGACCACCGAGGGGGACAAAATAACACTCTTAAAAAATAAGATGATTTCAGCCATCACGGAAGAACTGTCAGAGTTATACTCTGAAATATGCGATTTCCCAAGACCGCGACTTAAGGCACTAGCTGGAAAGGAAAATCCTGAATGTGCATGATCTGTATCCTAATTAGGAGTGGGCTTGATCTGTTCAGACAGATATCAGTTGAGTAAGTGGGTTAAGTGGTGAGAAATGAAGTCTAGCTCTTTATTAGATAAGTGGCAAGCTGAGCAGCCAAAAAATAAGAAAAAAGAGGAAGTATGTTACCCAAACAACATGAACGGTGTCATCCTCCGTTGTCCCAGGGCTGTCACTTGTACATTTTGTGGAAAGTAATTCATTACCAATAATAAAACACCAAAGTTTGTAAAATACTTTTTAAATAGATTGAACAGATGAATGCTTTTTATAATTCTGTTACTCATCTTTCTTGACTTCTTTTTTGTGTGTTAGGTACTAGCACCTGAGCACGGCCCCAAATCTGTCTTGCATACAATCTATAGTGCCTATTAGTGAGTGAGCCCCAATAGTTAATATCTGTGGGAGTGATGAGGCAGTTTTCCTCCCACCTGATTTTTAAAATCTTCTTATCTTGTCAGATTAGGCCCACGGAAGTATTATGTCCAAACATAAATATCAGTCACTGTAAATGATCAGAATAGGAAAAAAGCAGTCAGATTAGACCTTTATGGCACTCACCTTGCCACCAATCGTTGCCTCATATTGTAGTCATTAAAAATATACATTAAAATAAAGAACAGTAATCAGTATTTAGGGACCTGTTAAATCAGAGAAGTCAGTCTGAACCCAAAAGCAGTCTTTTCATTTGTTCTTTCATTTATTTCGTAAATGTACTTTGAGCCTGGAGCAACAGCAACAAATCTCTGCTCTTTTAATGTTTACTAAGTGAAATGAAACAAACGATACAGCATATGTCAGATAGTGATATGCACTGTGCGGAAAAATAAAGCAAAGCACGGAGGATCCCGAGGTGCTGCTGGAGTGCCCTTTGTAGAGGGTTGTCAGGGATAGCCCTTCTGATAAGGTGGTACCTAACTCCACCTCCAAAGGAAATGAGGGACCAGCCATGGGAAGCAGAAAGAGTGAAGAGCTTAGACTCAGCAAGACGCCGTGTCTTAATAGCGTTGTGACCAGAGGGAGCATTTAACTTACCTGTGACACAGACCGTCAAGAGTCACCAAGCCTGTTTCCCAGGGTTCATGTTCGGCACAAGTGAGACACTTGAGAAGACCAGGAAACAGGAAAGCAGTGCCTTGACTTCAGATTTCAGCGTGAAGCGATAAGAGGGCCCAAATTAAAGAGATAAATGCAGCGGCCTTAAAACAGCCCTTTCATACAGCTTGTTGTGAAATTTTGAATTGAGTTGTCTGAGCTGAAGTGTTGAGAACATTCTCCAAAGATGAACCATTTGAGACTGGGGTGTACAAGATTTATATACATCTTTGTTTGCCTTCGTGGTCATATTTGTTTAAGATTTTCTGTTTGTTTTTGCTTTTCTTCCTTTGACATCTTTTTTTTTCCTTTTCCTCTGAGCTTTCCTTTTATTAAATCGGTTCCAGGCCTCTTCACTCTCAGCTGAGGCGTTTTCTACCCTGTTCCTGTACTCTCTGATCAACTATTAGAAACAAAAACCAGAAAACCCTTTAAGATGAATACTTATCATGGGGCTCAGAGCCTCACAACATCCACCTTTAGAGAGTAAATTCTAGACTCCAGATCAAATTATTTGCACTGACCTTTATTAAGGAGTTGAAGTTGTTTGTCTACCCTGCTTGTTTTTATAGCCTGAGTGAATTTTGCAATAATTGTAACAATGTTTGAACAGAACTTTGTAGCTACAAAGCACTTCACACGTTCACTCACATGGGAACTTTAGCAATCCTGGATCAAGACAACATGGACTCTGTTGTGCTCTTTTTAAAATGGGGAAGCTGAGACTCAGAGAACAGAAAATAAATTCAGGTCTTTCATGACACAAGTGTGAATATATGAATGAGAAATGCGGAATTGTTTCCAGCACTTGGAATTACTAAATTGATAACGTTTCATAAGTGAAAGTGAAAGTTGCTCAGTTGTGTTTGACTCTTTGAGACCCTGTGGAATCATCCATGGAATTCTCCAGGCCAGATTACTGGAGTTGGTTGCTGTTCCCTTCTCCAGGGGATTGTCCCAACCCAGGATTGAACCCAGGTCTCCTGCATTGCAGGAGGATTGTTTACCAACTGAGCTACCAGGGAGTAGCTCAGCTGTTTTATAAGTGGATTCAAGGAATTTTGTAGATGACTCCAGGAGAAGAATCCATGAGGGATTATGGAAAGGGAAGACCATGTCCCTGCTGACTGTGAGTGGTGGCTGTGGAGACAACCCCTTTTGGTGTCGTTGTCAGAACGAGGATGCAAGCCTGGGAGCTCTTGCCTCCATCGGTGCAGGAACTTTCTTTTTGGGGGCAGTTATTTAGACTAACAAGACTAGCGAGCATCTTTTTTTTTTTTTTCCTTCAGGGCAGAAATAAAAGTAACCATAAACAAATATAAAACTTACCTAAAATGCGTTGTCTTGAATTTAAAAATGTTTCCTCAGAAAAGACTATTTTATTTTGATATTGAGGGTTCCTGAAGACTCTTAAAATGTCTTTTAAAATATAATAGAAACAATAAAAAATTAGAGCTCAGCTGGGAAGAGCCTTTGAAATTATCTAGCTATGGACCCATTTAACTATTTGATTTGGAAAGGACCTTTGAAAAGGTCCCAGATCCCAACTTGTGGGAGACTCCTTTTTCCACCCTGGTGTCCTTGACATCCTGACAGAGTCCACCCAGCCTCTCATGGCCTCTTCTGATTATGAAGACCTTAGGATTCCATTTATATGAGGTCCGTAGATTACTCAGACTCATGGAGACAGAAAGCAGAAGGGCATTTGCCTGGGGCTAGAGGAGAATAAGGAGTTAGTATTTAATGGGAACAGAGTGTCAGCTTGGGAAAATGAAAAAGTCCTAGAGATCAATGTTGGTGGTACAACATACTTAATGCCACTGAACTGTATACTTTAAAATGGTTAAGATGATAAATTGTATGGTATATGTGTGTGTGTGTGTGTGTGTGTGTATATATATTAACCACAATGTGAAAAATAAATAAGAAAAAAAAATCATTTTGTTTTTGGAGGGTTGGGGCATGGGAAACATGGAGAACAAACCTAACCCCTCCCCCTGAAAGAGCACACCCACTGTCCTCTCCCAACAGCCTCTTCCCAGCTAACTAGCCCCAGTTCCTTCAATAGGCCATTGCATTTTGTTTTACAATATATTTGAATCATGATCAAGATAAGGATTATTACATTATAATGATAAGCCTTTTAAATTTCTCTTAATCTATGGTTTCTTCTTTCATATCTGTTTCTCTGTCTCTGCCTTTCTCACTCATTCTGTCTCCCTTTTAATTTATTTGTTGAAGAAACTGGGTCATTTGTCCTCAAGAGTTTTGGTACTTGCGTCCCTCTGCTATGTAGACTGATACCTCTGTCCTCTGCACTTCCTGTGAAGCAGTAATTGGATTGAGTTATTTTATTTTATAAATGCTGTAATCCAACTATGTAACTCATTTTAGGTTCTTGTTTTTTTGTTTTTGTTTTTGTTTTGTTTTGTTTTGTTTTTTTCCCTAAGTGTCTTCCTAGCGTTTTGCTTGGAAAACTGTAAACACTGAATGGATAATTGAAAAAATTCGAAGAATCATGTCATGGACACCCTCCTACCTTTATGTAGATCCGCCAACCAGTAACATTTGCCACATTTGCTCGCTCCCTCTCTGCACACAAACACACTAATACACGTAAGGGTTTTCCCCTGCCTCTTTTGAGCTCAAGTGGTAGACATCAGGACACTTTACTCCAGACTATTTCAGCACGTAACTCTGAAGAACAGCTCCTGTGTAATCAGCCACAGTCTGGTTTGTGTATTGTCTGTTTAGTGCATATTACCCTACTTATCCAAATAATGTTCTTTATGGTCATGAGTATTTTTGAAAAATTTGAAAACCAAGTGAAGAGCTCAAATTATATTTCATTTTGCTGACACTTTAGTTGCCTAAGTTGGTTCTGCCCTTTTTTGGGGTCTTACCTGACGTTGGCGTTTTTGAAGTGTCCCAGGCTAGTTGTTTTACATCATGTCCCTGACTTTGGATTTGCCTGACTATCTCCTTATGATTGGAGTCAGAGTAAATGTTCCCAGCAAGAGTACTGCACAGGCAGTGCTGAGTCCTTCAGCGCCACGCTTGGAAGGCACCGGATGTCGGTTTGTCCCATAACGGCTGCTAGGTTTGGTTGCTTGATTAAGGGGGTGTCTACCGTATTTTTCCATTGTAAGTGTACCATTTTCCCAGTTTTTCTGTTCCCCATAATAAATAATCTGTAGCATATTAAAAGTTGCTTTAAAAATAATTTTAAAAGCATGCTATTTGGTCATGGGAGAAATTGGATGGCAGGGATTATGAGCACATGAGAATTATTACTGTCAATAGAAAAAATAAGTTTTAAACATTTGTTTTTCTTGAGATAGGAGAGACAAGGAGAGGAGGTAATCAAGGTGAGAAAATGGGCTTTACTGAAAGCAGATTTGTGTTTGAATCCCAGCTCCACACTTGAACCTGTGTGACTTTAGGAAAGTTACCTCACTCCTTAGAGCCTCAAGTTCTTTCCTACGATGGGCATAATAATATACATTCCTGGCAGGATTGTTAAAATGATTAAACAAGCTAGTGTATGAGTGGTCTCTGGCCTAGCAGCTGCCCCAGGACCATCATGTGGGAAGTGAGGAAGAAAATGCTTCCCCAGCAGCCTGCAGAGTTTATGCCTCTCCATGAGTGTTTGCTCTCAAGATGAGATTGAAATATTCATGCATGTTGATAAGAAAATATGATCAACAGGTAAGATGCCTTTTTGAAATTTCAAAGAAAAGAATTCAGAACTGGAAGATGTTTGGTTCCATTTTCAGTCCTCTTAAACATGATTTGTCTATAGTGGAATTGAGCTGCCATTTATTCAGACCTGCTTCTGATTACAATTCATTTTAATCTATTACCAGGGATTATTTTTTGAAACAGTTTATCTGTAGTCGGGTTGAGAATGGTGAATCATAATAATCCCATGACCCAATTTACATGCCTTACTGTAAAAGTTTCATTTCATACAAGTGACAATTTTTTAAAGTTAATTAGACTCGGCTATACTGAGGTTAGCAAAAGTGCTTTGAATTATCAATAATTCAGCAGAGCAGACATTTCTGTATAATACAGTGGTTTTATAGAGTATTGTGAGATAGTTATCCCTAAAATGAATGGTTGTGAGCATACATCAGCATGGTGGGGCTTGCTTGAATGTGGCGTGAAGTGATATCATCTGTGCTTTCTATTATTGAGCAGAGTGTGAACCATCGGTCTTTCTGGCCATGAACTACTAGCAACCTTTGTCCTTTGTGTTACCTTTAGTTAAAAACGAGAAATGAGCATGAATGCTGGCTGATGGCCATGTCTTCTTACAGTGAAAAATTCATCTGGGGAAGAAAAATAGGATTGCAGATTTGGATTTGTTTCATTGCATGAATGATATGTGACATTTTGTAAATTATTTATCACTGCAAGGATGGCAGCAATGGCTCGAGCATTGTTATATCAAATGAAAGTAGGAATCCCATTAGTACAAGGACTGGGTTTTAGCTGGAATCTATCAGGGGAATGTTGTCACTTGAAAACCAGATTGTTCTTTTAATTGCTATTTAAGGGAACAAAAGTGTTCCCAAGGTACTGCAGTTGAGCATTTGCAAGTAATAACTATGGATCCATAATTATGCAGTGCTGATTATCTGGCATTTAAAAAACGGTGGCAGGAGTCAGTGACCAGTTTGTTGTAGCTTGTCTTTTTGGGTTTTCTAGAACAGAATTTTATTCTCTGCTTTTTAACTGGGGCTACAAAAATATATTTGCATAGTTACCTCAGAAAGTAAACCCTGTGCGTATTAAAAGAACAAATTAAACGGGAAATAAGGGCAAGATAATGAAAGCTTACATTGTAAGATGAAATTAAGTCGTATTGAACAGTTTGCAAATGCTTGGTCATGAGATGAGTTCTGGTTTTTGATGACATGCCACATTGAACCAAGATGTTTGTTGGAATCACTGTTACTATTTGAAATATTATTTTAGGATAAGATTTTTAAACTAGCATATATTTCTTTCATTTATTCACATATATTTTTATATAGTTAGCAAAAACATTTTGAGTGCCTATGTGCATCAGGCTTTTGGAATAGAGTGGCTGAACAAATGAGGTTTATTCTACACTGATGTATATTTGGAAAGTTAGGCCTAGCAAAATCTTGTTTTAAATTTACATTTAAATGAAAAAATTTGTGATTATACTAAGCTTTCTTGCCCTAAATTTTTGATTCACAAGATTCAAATATAAATGCGTTAGAGTTACATTCTGATGGCTAGCAGACAACGTGTGACACTTGGAATATGCAGTAAAATTTTAGTTCTCATACCGTGTGGCTGTGCAAAATAATGTGACCAGACCTGTAGGCACAGTCAGCTCTTCATATGGATGGGAATACTAGTGTTGTTGGTAGTCATAAATAACAATGAAGGCACTAAAATGTATGCAGATTTATACATTGTTGAAAGCAGTTTCCTTTGTGAGAGTTAAAGGGGTGCTAGGGATTAGACAGATGTTTTGTTGTTTCTTTTATTGAAGGGGATGTCAGAGATTGAGAGTTTATCCCTTTTATGTGGCATGGTGTGGTTTACTTTTGAAGACATTGGTGTTAGAAAAGGCTTGCTAATGGTCTTTTGATCATCTTAAATAATCCTACAGAATTTTAAAGTTCTTAACAGTTTTTGGCCATGCCACACAGCATGCGAAATATTAGTTCCCAGACCAGGGATCCAACCCACGCCCTCTGCAGTGGAAATGCAGAGTCCTAATCACTGAATCACCATGGAAAACCCCTTCTTTAGTTCTAAGGCTGTTATTATGTCACCTTTTAGCATGCCAGAAATTTATGTCATATGTTTAATTGATGGATAATAGTAACCTGTACTAAAACATTTGATGAAATTTAAGCAATCTGGTCTGACTAGATGATATTCATAGACTGTAATACTGAATAGATGAATCAATTTATTGTAGGCATATAGATTATGGAAACGATTTGAGACTGCAAATGAATTCTTAATGTTCATTTCAGGAAGGTAATACATAATATATATAAAGGTTTTAAATTTCATTGGCTTAATAAAAATTATTTCTGAGTCTTATGCATTACACTTAAATGTATTATTCAGGCAGTACTTCACTATCAAATAATTTGAGGGATTTTTAATCAGCAGAAAATATTGATATGAATACCCTATTCTTTCTTTGGTAAAGAAATATGTAAGACACTTTTGATTTTAATACTTTGTTTTTAATGTTGAAATGGAAAGCTAACAGTGTTTTTTCATTTTAATTTTTTCATAGCCTCGTGCCGATCCCATTCCAATATGTAGCTTCTGTCTGGGGACAAAGGAATCAAATCGTGAAAAGAAACCAGAAGAACTTCTCTCTTGTGCAGATTGTGGCAGTAGTGGTAAGTTGTTATTTTTTTCTATGTGTGTACAATGATTCCCCATTACAGCTACATGAAATTTCTCTATCCAAAATACTTGTTATTTAAAGCAATTATTTGATAATAGTGCTTTAAATTTAAAAAGTAAATATAGGTTGGGGGAAGTGAGTATATTCTCACTGATGTAAACAGTGTTATATATGTTTATAAAATATTATGTATTCATATTTTAAATTAACCTTAGATTTCGTGCCAGCATTGGTAATTCAACGTGGAATATTCTACCTTGAAGGTAAATTCAGGGTAGAAAATTCTAAACTTTCAAGCTGATTGCAGCTAGAATCACTTGTTTTTTATTGAGACTTGAAGACTTATTAAATTGAGACTTGAAGTCTCAGTTTAGTACATTTGAGTAGGAATATATAGTGTTTCCGGTCCTGACACCTACTGGTGAAATATAATATTACAGCCCAGCTCTGTGTGACAGACTGAAGGGGATGCACCGGATTCCGGCAGCTGCACTGACATAATCCAGAAATCGTAAGGCCTGAAAGAAACTCAGATTGCCCAGAGTAAGACAGGAAGGGAGCGGGCTACTCAGAAAGTGATACTGAAATCAAGGAACTACTGGGGAGGGATACTGTTAGTTGCTGAGTTATAGCGGACTCTTTGCAACCCCACCCACCAGGCTACTCTGTCCATGGAACTCTCCAGGCAAGAATACTGGAGAGGACTGGGTCATTGGTACATTGCAGTATCCAAAAAGCTTTCAAGATTGTTGTCACCTTTTTTTCTCAGCATAGGACTTTAAGCGCACATTTCCACTCTTGTAATGGAAATGAAGTCACATTGTGCTTATGCGAAAAAAATTTGTCTTGGAACTTACTTGGTGGTGCAGTGGTTAAGACTGGACTTCACTGCCG
This sequence comes from Nanger dama, assembly GCA_917880005.1. Lineage (NCBI taxonomy): Eukaryota > Metazoa > Chordata > Mammalia > Artiodactyla > Bovidae > Nanger > Nanger dama. The sequence continues at coordinate 14,956,796 of CAKJTW010000028.1, read as the reverse complement.
AGGCAGGTGCAGGTCCAGACTCGAGGTCGACCCCATATGCTGCAAGGCTAGGCAAGAAAGATAATTAAAAAGAATGGGTCTTACCAGCCAGCCCTCCTTCTTAAGTTGCCTAGAGATATACATGGTTATATGTGTGTGTGTATACACACACACATACACAACTCAAGTGAATGAGTGGCAGTTACTGAACTTTTAAAAATCAACCTCTGTATTAATCTTTAGATTTTCTTCTCCTAGCCTACTGAAACTTTTCCCTGAAAAGATGTTATTTTAAAATTAACACCAAGTATTGCTCTAGTTATAGTTAATTCTTTAAAAACATCAACAAATCTGCAAAACACAATAGCATTCTCTCGTTTAGCAGGTTAATAATATAGTATACTGGTTAAGACCAAACTAGAAAGCCGACCATAGCCCCTTTACTTCGAATGAGTTAACCATTCTCAGCCTCAGTTCCTTTATTGGAAACAGAGAGATAATGGTAGCATATTATATCTTGGGTTGTATGGAAGCTAAAGAAGAGAACACAAGTAAATAGCCTAACACATGGGAACTCTACACATCAGCAGTTGTTGGTCTCTTTTTGTTTTTGGCGGATCAAATTGTTTTCCTTGATTGCTGCAAGAAATTTAAAATCTCATTGTTTATGACAGCTGCTTGATGGTTGGATAGAGGAAATGTTTCACACTGAAGAATGACACTGCTGTGTAATGATTCTTCCTCCTCCTATGAAGGTTTAACTTGATAGATCCTAAATGGCTCTGCAGCTCTCAGGACTTGACTAGGAGGAGAGAACCTTGGAAATAAGACATTTCAAACTCTGCTTGAGAAATGCTTTCTGACAGTCTTTTTGATGGGCTTTACAGATTCATTAAAACTCTTTCACCTGCCATGATATCGTGGCTGGTGACAAAAGGGCATGGAAACATTATCTGTATGTTCAGATTAATAAATCTCAATCCTTCACTCTCCTTGTGTTATCCTGGTGAGCTTTGCCTCACTCATCAGTTCTGACTTTGTAGTTATCTTTTGGGTTTTCTCACGAGGCTCATTCTGAATGAATTATTGTTTTGCGTAACTGCCTGATCAATTTAGTAGTGTTCTCTTGTCTAAGGTTTACCCTTTGTGATTTTTAAGGTGGTACTTTAAAAACACTCTTAACTGTTTTATTTCTTGAGTGTCTATTTGTCTGGGCACCTAGACAGATTAAAGTCGTACTTAAATCTGGAAAGAAAAGTTCCCTTCATATATTTCCTTACCTCCAGTGATACACTTACTTAAGTTGATAAGAGATCATTATCTTCCAGATCATAACTTCAAGGCTTTTTTCACAAGGTATAAAGGTGTAATTCTAAACAGGTAGATCTTAGATTTTCTGATGTAACCAATCTCCCTTCATCTTTTCCAGACTGAAGCCTGCCAAAAGAGAGGTTTGAGTTCCTTTATAGTTAGAGGTGACTGAAATATTTTTACTCCTGAAGTTTCTCATTTTTCCAGGATATGTAGGTATAGTGTTGTGTTTTCTTTTTCAAAAATAATCTCTTGTTTTCTCTTTTAACACATGGGAAAGAATGGATTGAAGATGCTGTCTAAAAGACTTATATCCAGAGTCATTTTGTGAGCACCCTCTTCACACAGAATGAGCTAGATGCTTTGGAGTTGAGGTGTGGGTCATGGTAGAAATTCAAGACCTGGGGTCGTCAGGTCCCTTTGTTTAGGATAGAGGATGGATGGTTCAGCGTGCTTCTCTGGACTCCCCTATGTGATCTGGCTCTAGTGTTAAGGTTCACTTAATCTTCCCTTAAAATGCTTAAAATTCTCCAAGCCAGGCTTCAACAGTACGTGAACCGTGAACTTGCAGATGTTCAAGCTGGATTTAGAAAAGGCAGAGGAACCAGAGATCAAATTGCCAACATCTGCTGGATCATCAAAAAAGCAAGAGAGTTCCAGAAAAACGTCTACTTCTGCTTTATTGACTACACCAAAGCCTTTGACTGTGTGGATCACAACAAACTGGAAAATTCTTCAAGAGATGGGAATACCAGACCACCTCACCTGCTTCCTGAGAAATGTGTATGCAGGTCAAGAAGCAACGGTTAGAACTGGACATGGAACAACAGACTGGTTCCAAATAGGAAAAGGAGTACATCAAGGCTGTATATTGTCATCCTGCTTATTTAACTTCTATGCAGAGTACATCATGAGAAATGCTGGGCTGGAAGAAGCACAAGCTGGAATCAAGATTGCCGGGAGAAATATCAATAACCTCAGATATGCAGATGACACCACCCTTATGGTAGGAAGTAAAGAAGAATTAAAGAGTCTAATGAAGAAAGTGAAAGAAGAGAGTGAAAAAGTTGGCTTAAAACTCAACATTCAGAAAACTAAGATCATGGCATCAGGTCCCATCACTTCATGGCAAATAGATGGGGAAACAATGGAAACAGTGACAGACTTTATTTTCTTGGGCTCCAAAATCATTGCAGATGGTGACTGCAGCCATGAAATTAAAAGACACTTGCTTCTTGGAAGAAAACTTATGACCAACCTAGATAGCATATTAAAAAGCAGAGACATTACTTTTCCAACAAAGGTCCATCTAGTCAAAGCTATAGTTTTTCCAGTAGTCATGTATGGAGGTGAGAGTTGGACTATAAAGAAAGCTGAGCGGTGAAGAATTGATACTTTTGAACTGTGATGTTGCAGAAGAGTCTTGAGAGTCCCTTGGACTGCAGGGAGATCCAACCAGTCAATCCTAAAGGAAATCAGTACTGAATTTTATTGGAAGGACTGATGTTGAATCTGAAACTCCAATACTTTGGCCCTCTGATGCAGAGAACCGACTCATTTGAAAAGACCCTAATGCTGGGAGAGATTGAAGGCAGGAGGAGAAGGGGACGACAGAGGATGAGATGGTTGGATGGCATCACCAACTCCTTGGACATGAGTTTGAGTAAGCTCCGGAAGTTAGTGATGGACAGGGAGTCCTGGTGTGCTGCAGTCTGTGGGGTCACAAAGACTCGGACATGACTGAGAGACTGAACTGAACTGAACTGAATCTTCCCTTGAGTATACTGTGCCAGTCTGGATTTACCTACTTTAGTTTAAAAAAAAAGTTCCTAACTTGGGGAGATGCACTGTAAGCATTTACTTCATCTGTAGATCAGATGAGTGGACTTTGTTACTGGCTAGTCTTTAAGGCAATGGCACCCCACTCCAGTACTCTTGCCTGGAAAATCCCATGGACAGAAGAGCCTGGCGGGCTGCAGTCCATGGGGTCACTGAGGGTCGGACACGACTGAGCGACTTCACTTTCACTTTTCACTTTCATGTGTTGGAGAAGGAAGTGGCAACCCACTCCAGTGTTCTTTCCTGGAGAATCCCAGGGACCAGGGAGCCTGGTGGGCTGCCGTCTCTGGGGTCGCACAGAGTCGGACACGACTGAAGTGACTTGGCAGCAGCAGTCTTTAAATAGAAGGACTAGAACAAAAATATGGTTCTTCTTAGAAAGCTTGGGAGATTTCGCAAGTTACAGTGGTCTCTTGTGACATGTTGGTGATTATAGGGAATAAAGAATCAAATAGGTTGGCCTGGTTCAGCAGTGTTCCCAGTAGTGCTGGGAGCCCTGGTGTCATGGTCCAGTTCAGTTTCAGAAGTGGGAATTACAGAGTGGCTGGAAGCCCTGGTTGGCCTCACAGAAATGACCACTATCTCATACGGTAGAGTCGTTGGTTCTGGGATTGGATTGAGACTGCTTGTAATGATCAAAGGAATCCCTAATGTAAGGTGTTTCTGTGAAAAACAACAACAGCAACAACAACAACCCATAGCCTTGTAAAACAAACAAAGAAAGGAAATATAGATACTAGCTCATAAGGATTGCTTTTAAATGTGTTTCCCACTTGTGCCTGTTGGTTGTTAGTCACTTCTTTCCATCTGAAGTATCATCTATATGATGTCGCATTTAGACTGCCTAGACTTCATAGACCTGGGTAATAAGTGTTTCCTTCCGCTTACATCATAAAGTAAAGCCAATTAGAAATTTCTGTATTTTTCAGATGGCTCAGTGCTGCAGATGGGCAGTATCTTCTTTAACTGTGTTTTTCTGCTAAAACTTTTGAAAAACATTTTTCAAGTCTGCAGGTAGTAAAACTGTGAAGGGAAGAAAACAGTCCGAGGAGCCCCGGTGCAGTGCCGCAGTCCAGGTGCAGTGCCGCAGCCCTCTCTGCTTGCTGGCTGTGGAACCGCAGCTGCACGCATCTGTGAGATTTGGGGGTGATGTCTGTATCCTGCATCCACAGGGCTGCTGTGAGGATCCAGTGAGATAATGCTGCGAAGATCATCAGTATCTATAAACCATCACACAAACATTGAAGGGCTGTTCGAAGCACTAATAGGAATGTGGGGCTCATCACATAGTCTTCAGGTCTACGGAAATGTTGGGACTAGGAAGTGATTTTACTTGACTTTCATGGATCAGCCTACTTTGAAATTAACACTGTTATATTCTCTTTGCCTCATTAAGACCAAATTATCTTTAATTAGCTTCACATAAGTATTAGATATTATACCAAATGAAATTTTGTGTCTGCTGCTCAGATTGCTGGGTGGTTAAATCTTACTTACAGATGAGTTCTGTGCATGTGTGTTTTCAAATTAGCAAATCTAAGATAAGTGCACAGTTCAAAATTACAGCATCATTCTAAGTGGAAGCTCGTTGACACTGGAGACAGCGTGGCTGCTGAGATGCAGCTGGAGAGCAGGGAGATTACCTTTGTACAGTAAAGGAAGCCAGAGACATGGGGTTGCACCCGTCTCTCCTCAGGAGACCTGAAGTCCTCCTGGGTTCGTTTTATTGGTGTTAACCCTGAATAAAACTTGCCTGCCTTCTGCTCCCAGTGAGCTGGTTGGTGCAATATATATATATATGTATGTATGTATGTATGTATGTATGTATGTATGTATGTATGTATGTAAGCACTAGCTTCCTGAGGTTACTGTGAGAAAATACTCCAGGGATTGGTTGGTTAGTTGTCCAGCTTCACACTGACTGTACACAGATTGAAAACTAGGTTTGGAAGAAACCCCTTAACCAGGAAGAAACCTCGAGATGGACTCTAAAGAGGATTAGACAGGGATGGAGGAGGAAGGATTGGTGAGCCCCCTCCCACAAGCCCAAAGCTGGATTGACAGTCCTAGCAGAGTAACAGGAAGCAGAAGCCTTGCTTCTGACCTGTTATTCCACTAAAATTCTGCTGGTATGATTAACAGTGACCTCCATGTAGCAAACTCTAAAGGTGCCTTCTAAGTTTTTGTAAAACTCTAGGGACTTTCCCGGCAGGCAAGTGGTTAAGTCTCTGAGTTTCCACTGCAGGGGGCACAAGTTAATCTCTTTTGGAGGAACTAAGATATCCTGCATGCTGTCCAGTGGCATGGCAAAAAAAAAAAAGTCTAGTGGACATCTTTCAATCTACAGCAAATACTCCTCTCAGTCATATTTGAGTTGTTGAGAATCTTTTTCCATGAAATGTTCTCATCTTTTGACTTCTGTGATTTCATATTCTGTTTTCTATCAGTTCAGTTCTTCTGGATCTTTCGTGAGCTCCTTGGCCTCTCTTCATCACTTCAGAGTTTCTTCAGGCTTTTGTCCTTGGCCCTATGTTTCCTCACTTTGGTTCATAGCTTCTCCTTGGTTCCAGACCCTTAGGTATAAGCACCTCCAGGACTCCTCTTCTTGATACTTCATGGGCTCCTCAGAGATAATATCCAAAACAGCTTATGAACCTTACACTGCTCCTTCCTCCCCAAACAACCACCACCACTCTAGCAAAGACAGAAATCTTAGCAAACAACAACATACTGCTTCTCCTCGGGGATTTCCCATTTCAGCAAATGACACACCACCAGCTACGCATTCAGCTTTACAAGCCCTCCTCCGTCCTATTCTCTCACAGCAAGAAGTTACCAAAAATGCATTGATTGTACGTCCTCAGTATATCCACAGCCTTCACCAGACCTGCTCAGAGCTGCTATGATAATAAGCTAGCTTTAATCCTCATAGTCTTTCTCCTCATCCATTTTGCATACTTCAGCATAAATTACTTTTAAAACCATAAATCTAATCACAGAATTTTTAGTGTCCACCAGTTAACCTTAGGAAAAATCCAAGCCCAAAACACTCTTCTGGATTGGGCTCCTGTCGACCCCTTTGCACATCACCATCCCTGTCACACTATATGAGGTTATAAAGAGGTTATATCAAACTTCTTTCCTCTTCTTAAACATCCCCGTGTTCGTCCCGTGCTTTCCTGTCACTCTGCACATGCTGCTCTCTCCCACCCTGGCCCCCTCCGCCCCCTTCTGATCTCACCCATCCTTTGGTGTCTTTCTAGGAAGGCCGTCCTCTAATCTCTTGCTAGACTTGCCCACATCTCCAAGCCAGCCTGTCCGAATTCTTGTCTAATGGTTGTCTTTCCTGCTGGACCATGCGATCTGAAATGTCTGTCCTTTTCCTCCTTGGGTCTTCAGTGGACGGGTAGTTGGTCAGATCACTGATCTGAGGGGCCCAGTGTCTTGAGTCTTTCATAGTTTTTCCATTGCTGCTGTAACAAAGTACCACAAAACTGTGAGCAGAACTCAGTGCTGTGCATATGCAGGCCCAGTCTCCCCATTTCTTGCTGTCCCGCACTCGGCACTCCCTGCTTCTCGCGGACGCCTCCACTCCTGGGCTCGTGTGCCTCCCACTCCCGCCGGGTGCAGTCCTCCTCCTCTTGTCTCATGTTACTAACCAAGCTGGAGGATTCTCTGCTTTTAAGTACTTGTGATTAGATTGGAATAATTACACAGATAACTCAGGATAATCTCCCATCTCAAGGCGTCTACCCTTGGTCACATCTGCAAAGCCCCTTTTGCTATGTCAGGTAATATATTTGTTCGTTTTAGGGATTACAGATAGACATATTTGGAGGGCATTGTTCAGTCTACTACAGAGCCCATGGTGTTTTCCTCCCATAATACTTGACGCAAAAATCACTTCTACTGACTTGTGGTCTCCTTGGTACTTGTTTAATTTTAAACAGTGCTCCTTTGGTTTCGCTGGATGAAACTGTTATAAGTCATCAGTGCTTAAAATCTGCTGGTACAAGAATGAGTGTGTGTGTGTGTGTAAACCACCATGAATTGTGTCAGCAGAGAGAACCCAAATTTTAGAGGGGATTGTTGAGTTTACAGAATGGCTAAAATGGGAGGTAAGGAATTGAATTATCAACAGCATTGTTGTCCTTTTTCTAATTACTATAGATTATGTACTAGCATATCAAGACTCAGTTACAGTCTTTTGTGTAAAGTTGGCAGTGAGAAAATAAAATGGAAATATTTCTTCATCCCTCAGCATCCTTTACAGAATCATAGAAATTTAGAGCTGGAAGGGATCTATGGCCAATTCTCTTGAGCTAAATAAAGGTAAGATTGCTGCCTGAAGGAAAGATAGACTAAAGATTTTAGAATTTGATAGGGTAGCTTAAATGGTAGTAGTTGCAATATAATATTACTTCAAGTGAGAGGAAGCAATAAGAAGAAGAAGTGGCTGAAATCCATTAACTTTCAAAAGTATAATTAATTATTAAAAATTATTTTTATAGGATATCTATGAGAAAAAAATAGTAAGCTATAATATGATGTGAATTACCTTAGTTGCTGGATATTAAGCTACAAAATACAAGAGCAGATTTTAATGTAGAGAAAAATTTAGTGCATGAAATTGAGGTCATATGTGCTAGTGATGTATGACTTACAGGAAGTAATAAAAAGGGAGAAAAAGAGAAGTAAATGGTATACTTTTAAGCTGATGGGACCCATTTAAAGGGTGGAATATAAATTGCTGTTCTTTAAAACTTGAGTTTTTACCCCCTCACTATGTAAGTGGGGGTGGGAAAGCCCTGATCAAAGTAGACCTTCCCCTCCCTCTTCAGAGTATCCTTCTTAAAGTCGAAAAGCAAGCTGTCCTTGTTTGCTGTTCCTAAGCAGAAAGAGGTGATTGATACCATTTATATATATATAAACTCCCCCCCCACACACACACACACATTCATTTGAATGAGAGAAAAGAAAAATGTCATAGGTTAAATGCATCTGCCTGGGTGTCTACTGCCTGAGGTCATAATCCTATGACAACATTTTATTTGCTCAACATCTTAAATACAGATGTTTAGGTTTTTGTTGTTGTTTTTTTAAACTCAGGAATAGTGTGCTTTTATTAACAGTATTGATGATTGATTTTGAATGTTTTTACTTCAAAAGCCAAATCTCCTGGTGGGTAGAATTTTATGAAGCACCTGTTAAGCTTTAGGAAGGAGGACCTTTTTGGCAGGCACCCAAAATACATATTTAAACAATGAGCCTGCCAAAGTCAGGAAATTATAAAACAGTTTTGAAATTGCAGAATCTGCCTTTTTTTTTTTTTTTTACCCCTCAGGTTTCTTTTGCAGCTTGGCTATAAGTTCTTTCACATGGGACTTACTAACATCCATACTATTTTAAGACCAGATTTAGAAAACTAAAATCAAATTTGGAGGTCTCAGGTTTATGTGATAAAAGACCATCAGATTTTAAACTTCCAGAGTCTGGACTCACACTCCCCAAACCTTTCAGAGAGATCTATTACTCAGTGTAGCCTGGCTGGCTTTCTTAAGTGGTGCTATCCCTTGGGGTCTCCAGTTTTCCTGTGTGAGGTGAGAGCTGCTAGATGAAAAATGTGTCTAAAACAGGGTGGAAAAGCTGAACTCTCAGAAAAATGTGGGACGCTTGCTAAGGATATGCTTCTTGACATGTTCTATGTAGCCTGGACTTTGCAACTTCTTAACTCCCAAATTCACTGTTTCTATTCCTGCTTACAGACCTTCTGAGATGACTCAGTGGTAAAGAATCTGCCTGCCAAGCAGGAGACCCAGGTTCGATCCCTGGGTTGGAAAGATCCCTGGAGAAGGAAATGGCAACCCACTCCAGTATTCTTGCCTGGAAAATCCCATGGACAGAGGAGACTGGTGAGCTACAGTCAGTGGGGTCGCAAAGAGTCAAATGTGACTTAGCGGCTTAAACGACAACTCCTACTTACAGATTTTAAATTCAGGAACCCGGGGCAAGATGGCAATAGTGTCTTCTTTGTATATCCCAGCAATGGGATAGTCTTTGTATACTAAAGTTTTTTTCCTTTTTTGCATTTGTTCATTGTATTATGTTAAGTAGCATCAGATTTTTATTTAGTTAACTGTTTTATGTTTTATGATTTCATTACACACAGAAAGTAGGAATCATTTGAACTTCAGCACTCTCCTCATAGGCCAGCAGGCCAGAAAGCTTTGGGGTAGATTGTGGTTGATGAAGAGGACGAGGGCAAGAGATTTAACAGAAGGCACAGGTGTGAGAACATGATCTGAGCATACGTTATCTTCAAGTTCTCCAAGACTTGTGATTAGAACTGGTATACATTTTCCAAGTTTCTCTCAGGAAAAATGTTTGTATAGTCACACTGTCACGTATCGGTGCTAGGGGAAGGGCAGAAGGGGAAATATAATTTGGAATCTTTGACTTTTTCGTATTTTCAAGTTCCTAAGGTTCTTTGGCTGACATCGTCACTATCTATTAAATATTAGTGAGTTTTAAAAATTGAAGGCACCATTCCCATAAAGCAGTTTATTTTTTTATTCTTGTAGGACACCCATCCTGTTTGAAATTTTGTCCTGAATTAACAACAAATGTAAAGGCCTTAAGGTGGCAGTGCATTGAATGCAAGACGTGCAGTGCGTGTAGAATCCAAGGCAAAAATGCAGTAAGTATGGCTCTCAGTATCCATCTCCAGGTAAATTGTTAGCTTTCCGTGTTAAGGTTTTTCATTTTTGTAGATTGCTGCTATTTTCTTTTTAAATGTTTAGGTACCTGTGATACCAAATTTCAATAGGGATCGTGGTGCTGCTTTATCATATTTTATTATCGTTAACCAGATAACAAAAGACTTTGTCACCTTTTACAGTTGATTTCAGTCTCAATTAGTCTCTAATATGCTACATTACAGGATAATATGCTTTTCTGTGACTCCTGTGATAGAGGATTCCATATGGAGTGCTGTGATCCCCCACTTTCCAGAATGCCAAAAGGTGAACCTTTAAACCTATTAAAAATGTGCTTTATTACGTATACATTAGCCTAGTCCTAATGTCTGACAGCTCAGGAGTATATAGGTTCTTTAAGCATTTTTACATCCCTCCCACCTTCCTTATACTTGTGGGTTTAGTACAGGTTGTGAGCAGAGAAGTGTAAAAGCTTATAATTTGGGGGCTATGTATATAATAAATACTGTAATTCAGACACAGGACTAAAAAGACCATTCTTCTCCTAAAACCACTTTCCATTAGAATAAATTTAGACTATGTAGGTCAAAAGTGTAGAGTACCCTCCATGTTGTTCAGTATAGTGTTCAGAGGTAAAACATTACCTGTTTTTGATGATGGTGATAATGATGACCACAGAAAAGTCCTATAACAGGAGCCATTACCATTTTCTTGGCTGTTGATTGATAATCTTGAACGTGAAGGTCTGAACTATCTTACATGGATATATCCATATAGAATATGGATTTTCTTCTCCGTTTATTGGGTAGTCAGCCAAGTTTAGCCTTCTTTTTCTCATATGATAATATATTGAACATTATAAATAACTTTGCCTTCTTATTACAAAGTTTATACATTTTCATTGTGAAAAATTTAGAAAATACCAATTGACAAAAAAGAATGGAAAAAATAATCAGTTAGAAATTCCTTCCCTGCCCCATCCACCCTTTTAAAAAGAAATGGAAAATTCTGTACATGTTTATGGTTTTTCCTCTTAACAATAGATTCTCATATTCTCACATCATTAAATATTCTCCCAAAGATAGTTTTTAATGAGTGTGTAGAACTCCATAGTATATAGAGCTGAGATTATAAGCATGATGACTGTGGGCCACAGAAATGTTTTATTGAGACTTCTCTTAACTAGGTAACAGAAGATCTGGTACTATAGTTAAAGATTTTGAATTTGAATTTGCCAGTGTTCCATTCTGCCTCAGTCTCACTGCTACCTGTTGCTTTACATTCCAGCTTGCTTCAGTCACATATATTATACCTGGGTGGTTCCTGAACATAACTGATTTTGCAACCCCATGTTTTTTTTTTTAATTTTTAACCAGTTTCATCTAGTGAATATTACAAATATTTCCAGTTTTTCATCAACAATTATTGCCTTAAGATAAATTCCTCAGGGAGGAATTTCTGGACTGAAGGCTATGTCTATGAAAGGTCATGTCAATTTTCAGGCCAGCCAGCAGTGTATGAGAATACCTGTTTCCCTGTATGATGATCAACACTCACCATTGCTATATTTCATTGAATCTAAGACACACATTTTTAAAAAACATTTTAACATCTTTGACATCAGATGTATATTGTAGTCATAAATAGCTTAGATTCAATGTAATACAGTGTTACTCTTTAAAATTTTTACCAGTTAGATAATAGAAAAAATTTGTCTGATAATTATTTTCTTTAGTGAAACTGAACATTTTTTGTGTTTGGTTATTGGCTGTTTGCATATCATCTTGTAAAGCACCTGTTTTTATCCATTAATCATTTTTCTATTAGAGGTTTTCACCTTTTTTCTTACTGATTTGCAGAAGCTCTTTATATTTTCATGTAGTCAAATCCATGAATCTTTATGGCTTCAGTTTTAAGTGTCAGTCATGCTTAAATTATGTAAATAGCCGTGTATTTTTCCTGGTCCTTATAACATTTAATTTTGTCGCGTAATATTCATCTGCCTAGAATTTGTGTTTATAAAGGATAGGAAGTAATTATTCTCCTTCCAGAAAGACATCTATTTGTTGTAGCACCTCTTTCTGAATCATTTCATCCTTTCCCCACTGATTTGAAATATGACTGTTACGATATGCTAAACCTCTCCATTATTCTGGCCTTTTAGTTCTTCTTCATTGACCTGCTTCCATATGCCATACTTCAAATTATTGTAGCTCCACAGTGCTTAAACGTTTTAAATTTTCATTTTCAAAGCTATATGTTAGAATTATAACTTACTTACTATAGAAAATTCCCCCAAAGAGATGATAAAACATCCTTGACAAAACTTTCCTAGAAGTTCCAGTTGACTTAAAAATGTTCCAATTGACTTAAAAATGTCTCCCTCAAATCCAAAAATATATAATATCTGACAAGACTGGGTGTTCACGTGTGTTTACATGGTGGAGGGAGGCTTGGTGACATATTGGGCAAAACCTTATTGGAGGAATTCTCAGATGGGTCAGCCCTCTGCTCTCGTCACCTTGACCCTGGGAAAACTGACCTTTAGTGACAGCTTCCTGAGGAGAATGACAAAAGGGAACGACCCACCTTCTAGGGTAAAGTTCTGCATACAGGCATCCTTGGGCAGCTTATTACAGCTGCAGTTTATATTTAATCTCTCTCCTAAAATGAAACATTAAAATATTTTTCTCATATATATATTAATTCAGGGATGTGGATTTGCCAAGTCTGCAGACCAAAGAAAAAGGGAAGAAAACTGCTTCATGAGAAAGCTGCACAAATAAAACGACGATATGCAAAACCCATTGGACGACCGAAAAATAAATTAAAGCAACGATTGTTGTAGGTTGAGATCTTATCAAAAAAAAATCTTTTATGTTGTGCTTTAAAATACAGTTGATTGTAACCCCCTTAGATCCCATTAACTTTTTAGCATCATTTTTACAAACTCAAGGGATGAGGAATATTTCTTTTGCATAAGCTATGGAAATCTTTTTGAAAATAACAGTTAATATTACAATTGGCATTTTGAGGTCTTCTGTTGCCAGTATCTGTGATGCTTAGTGACATTTTTCGACCAGCAGGATAGAAGCAGAATGTAAGAATTGGAAACACTCATTGTGCCTACTTTATTACTGGCTGAACATTAAAAGAGCTTAATTATATAAATATTTTTATAGGAATTTTTAAAACAAGAGAGGGATTTGTTCACATTTATAATGACTCTCTTTTGTTACCCCAGATAACATTTTAGAAAAATACTCCTTGTTTCTGGTGCTAATGTAGTATTACAACTTTTTAAGATCCCTTTTATGAAATAGAAGCTTCTGAGAAATCTGCAAATGACTGTCCTAATGTTTGCCTCCAGAGAGTTAGACAGGACCACTTGGTATGTGCACATCTATACAAACATATAGACAAAATAATACATTTGCAGTAGCGTGCAAATAGTTCTATTGGATTGGCCAAAAAAATTCATTCAGGTTCTTGCATAACATCTTAGGGAAAATCCAAACGATATACTTTCTGGCCAACCCAATGCTATGTTAGCCCCATTTCCTCTAGCCTGTGGCCATGTGGTTGCCATTAAAGCCAAATAGAACATTTAGCTGGATTTACTGGAGAAGTAGAGAAAAGAGGTGTAATGAGTGTGTTTGTTTTTTTAACCCATATAGAATATAGAACTGAATATCAGCATTAGGTAAGGTGTTTAGAAATGAAATCTGTAGACTTGCATATCTGAAGCAGCTCTGTCTATAAGACCATTGCCTTTCTCTTTGGGCTTAGTGAAAGGGTCATTATGATGTAGAAATGAACAGGAACTCTACACACAGTAAACACCAGGTGTCTTACTTGCTTACTCTCCCCTCCCTTAGTTTTATCTGAAGCAATTCATTTTATTATTACCTGCTCTCAGGAAAACAGTATCCTCCTGCACATTTATCTCCCAAAGGAGAAATAGAAAATGCATGCTCCTTTCTAGAGTGTTTTGTGAAACTTTATGAAAATCTTCTAACTGGTGGACATTCTAATATGGAATTTGTGTTAATTTGTAGAGACAAACATGAAACATATTCATGAATAAAATCTTTCATATTAGCATCACTTGAAGTAGGAATTACGTGTTTTTGTGTTCATCCAGTGTTAAGCATTGTTCTTGAAATGAGACTGTATCCTCAGGGCCCAATTTAAAAAACCGAATTAGGATATAAACTTTCTAAACAAAGGACACAGCTGAAAATTACATCTGGCACCAATCCTGACTTTTTGTTTGTCCAAAATTGTCCTTTGAGCTTAGGAATTTTTAAGACAGTCTGGGGAGTTTTCCTTTTTACATGCTTTATAAGCATATTATCCTTTCTGGGCAATCGATTCCAGATACAGTCCAAATGTAACATTCTGATGCAAAACATTTTATCCTGGATGAATTGTTTACTGGTGACTCTCACTGTGACACTCGAGATCTCCAGCTCTAACCTGATTTGGCTGACTCGGTGGCGCTGGGCGAAGCTCCTGGCGGTTGAGCTGCTTCAGATGAGCCTTAGTAGCTTGCTCCGTTGACCTACGCCAGCCTCCCCTTTAGGGCGACTGCCAAAATTGTTCATCAAATCTCTGTGTACAGGATAACCACTAAGCTATGCTCTTCTTTTTGTAATTACTTAAGACATTTTTATAATTTAAGATCATATCATTTTCAGGCTTCCATTTCTTCATTACTAGCCGTTAGCTCAACTGATAATTTTTAAGGTCCGTTGTCGGGCCCCAGCACTGCCATAATTCACATGCACATGTCTCTGTTGTATAAAATTCTGCTGTAAAACGGGTGGCTTTCCAAGCCCTAGCCTGAGGCGAAGGCAGGCAGCTGCCATTCCTATAGGCAGCTGCGCTAGCAGAGTGACCTCCAGTCTGCACTGAGCACACAGCTGTATGAGCAGAACCAGCCTCACATGAACTGAAATAGCAGTCAGAACCAGTGTGTAAAGATTCCGATGCCAGGTGTCTGATAATGACCATGGTAAATGTGCTGCTTCTCCACCAGACTTTCCATGTCATGTCTGACCTGCTGTAGCTTTTCTTTAACCATTTCTTCAGTTTTTTGCTATTGTTGTCCTTTTTCAGCAATATTTTATGCTGCAATTAATTGTCTCCTCTACTTAGAGAGTATTATTGGTTATCTTATCATCCAAAGCATAAAATGCTAAAAGGAAGAGGGTATTTTTTTTAATGTTTTCTTAAAAAAAAAACAACTAATTTATAGATAATAACTAAATTCTGTTTCTATAAATTTTCCATTTGAGTTAAAATTGCTTCTAACTAGAGATTACATAAGCTTCTTCTTTCACTTCGAGACAATACTTATGACTTTTTCCTTTAATACTTTTTAAAAAGGCATTTCAGAAAAATCACAATTATGTATAATGACACAAGGGGTAACACTTTTTTATTTATAATGAAACCATGGGGTGATCTTTTAATCTCCTCAAAAATTTTCTTACTTATAATGCCCTTGGGTCCACATGATTCTTCCAGGACCTGTTGAACAGGTCCTGGGAGAATCATGACTTGCCAGCATAGTGGCTGCAACCTGTTTCAACAGAGAAAAACACCTCAGTGAAGGCACACACACACAAGCAGGGCTTTAGGGTTGCAATTCAGATTTTTAAGTTTA
The DNA here is from genome assembly GCA_917880005.1 of Nanger dama. NCBI lineage: Eukaryota > Metazoa > Chordata > Mammalia > Artiodactyla > Bovidae > Nanger > Nanger dama. Next base: position 14,941,280 of record CAKJTW010000028.1, on the reverse strand, counting down.
AACCCGTTGACTGCATCTAGTTGCTATAAACTTGTGTTAGATACCTTTATAATTTTATTATTAAATGCTGATACTATTCTCTAAATTTTTGCCTAGGTCTGTAACCAGTGATGAAGGATCCATGAATGCATTCACAGGAAGGGGGGTCACCTGGTAGGGGTCAAAAGACTAAAGTCTGTACCACACCTTCATCCGGTCATGCTGCATCTGGGAAGGACTCAAGCAGCAGATTGGCTGTTACAGACCCCACTCGGCCTGGTGCCACCACCAAAATCACCACCACCTCCACCTACATTTCTGCCTCTACACTTAAAGTTAACAAGAAAACCAAAGGGCTCATTGATGGCCTTACTAAGTTTTTTACACCATCACCTGATGGTCGCAGATCACGAGGTGAAATAATAGACTTTTCAAAGCACTATCGTCCAAGGAAAAAGGTCTCTCCAGAAACAGTCATGCACTTCTCATGTGTTGGCTCCAGGTACCACACAAAGCTCAAACCTCCACTTTCTTCACTCCACCCCGACCCCCCATCTCTGGTCAGAGCCCCAGCTCACAAAAGTCCAGCACTTCTGTTTCTTCTACCTCGCCCCAGAGTTCTTCCAGCCAGTCCAGCGTGCCCTCCTTTAGCAGTCTTACTAGTAACAGCCAGCTGAAGGCACTCTTTGACGGACTCTCTCATATCTATACCACTCAGGGACAGTCTCGCCAGAAGGGACACCCAAGTTATGCACCACCTAAACGTATGCGTCGTAAAACCGAATTCCCTCTACAGCAAAATCTAAAGCCCATTTCTTTGGAAAAAGAGATATTAGAAGTAGGTTTATTTCTCACTCCTCCTCCTCTAGCTGGGGGATGGCTAGAGGGCGTATTTTTAAAGCAATTGCTCACTTCAAGCGAACAACTTTCCTTAAAAAGCACAGGATGCTAGGCAGGTTAAAATATAAAGTGACCCCTCAGATGGGGACCCCCTCACCAGGGAAGGGGAGCTTGACAGACGGAAGGATTAAACCTGATCAGGATGATGGTAAGCAAAAGGTCAAAGCTCCAACCAAACCTGCGTCCCGTCCCTTTCTCCCCAACCCCCGGAAAAAAAAAAGAATCAATCAATTCCTATTTGTCACATAGGTCTTAGCTATTTCTCTTGTTCTCAATTTCACTTTCATACAGAAGCAATGAAACTTTGACCTTTTTCTAATGCTGACTAAACCTCCAAAACATTGTTTTTTCAACTAATACTCTCGCACTCTGATGATTTCCTTCCGTTTGTAGTGACACTAGGGCCCCCAGATGCTGTCATAGCGTTGCTTACGGCGCTGTGGTCCCGCATGAGCAGCCCCCTGTCGCGCTCGCCACGCCCTCCCCATGCCACCTCTCCAGCCACCGCGCTGTGTGGCCACGTGCTGTCCGCGCTTCCGGCAGGGGGGACGTCGGCTCCTCATCTCCCTCTGTCCATTGCTTGCTCATGACAAAGTCCATCCTGCTTCCTTCTCAACAGAGCCTGATCTGTAATTCTGTGAAGTGTGCTTTTTGGATGTGAGTGTGTCTGTGTGTGTATTCACCTCAGGGAGAAAACTGATTTCATGATTTCATTTAACAAATTGGCCCGTTACATTTGCTATCCTTTATATAAAACAAAAGCCAAACTGTGTCATTGGGACAGAATGATAGATTTTATTGTCTCAAACAGGATCGTGGGAATTCTATACCTAGACATTGATATGCCTTCTAATCTTGGTTGAAAACTATGATTTTTTTTTTGTATTGTTCTTACTTTCCCGTGTTTGTTTACTGAAGCTATAAGAAGATGACAGTGATAATTCAAATACTTTGGGTATGGCAGGGAAAAGGTACTGCTGGATCTATGAGTAGCGCTTAGATGTAAAAGCTTATAAAGCTTTAAAAAAAAATAAAATTCCCTATTTGCCCACTGTGCTAATATGGTACCATTTTGGTAATTATATGGTGGTTATTCATGATGCAAGTCAGTAAATACACTTTCTGCTGGTTTTAAATGACAGATACGGAAATCAAAATAAGCATCAAACAGGAAAGTACAGATATAAATGTGATTGGAAACAAGGATACCGTTACTGAAGAGGATTTGGATGTTTTCAAGCAGGCCCAGGAACTGTCTTGGGAGGTAAGGCCAGAATACTGCAATCCAGAAACTAAGATAATATATGACTTTTGCATCTGACTACTGTGAAATTAACTGCCTTGATTTTATAAAGAATCCCTTTAAAATCCTTTGTGGTTCTTTAACTGCTACCATCATTTCTGTTGACTGTACATTCAAAAGTACTGACTTTAAGTTGTCTTCACTCTCACAAGTTGGTAATGGCTCAGCTGGTCTCAGAAAATAGGCCAGAGTAGCAGTTGTTGAGGCAGATTTTGAAAAATGCTTCTAGGGGTAAAGGAATAGATTTCTGATGATTCTTGCTCAAATTAAGAAAATAGCCCTTTTAAATAGCTCACTGAAAGAAGAAATCACTTTTAAGTTGATCGGTGCTTCTTCCAGCTCAGATGGCCAGCAATATGAAAAACGTCTCCTGATTTTAACTCCTGGGCATTGGTGAAGACAATATTGTATTGCATGATCAGTTGTAATTACTTTTATTTTCATTGTCCAGTAATTTCTTTTAAATGATTTTCCTAAGATAGTAACTCTACTTAGCTTATTTTCACCAAAACATTGAAAGGAAGGGCTGTTGGACTTGTCAGAAACAATGGATTACGAGTTTTTCTGTTAGTAGACCACATTTAGTAGCCGACTCATTGGAAAAGACTGATGCTGAGAAAATTTGAAGGTAAAAGTAGACGAGGGCGGCCTAAGATGAGATGGTTAGATAGCGTCACTGATTCAGTGGACGTAAATTTGAGCAAACTTCGGGAGATAGTGAAAGACAGGGAACCCTTCCAGGCTGTAGTCCATCGGGTCACAAAGACTCGAACACGATTTAGCAGCTGAACAGACCACATTCTCAGGGCACGATATTATGGATAGATTACCTACTCTACCTCACTTCCTTTTATGGGGAGTAGGGGTCTGTCTGAAGGCTCTTGAGCTTTAGTTTTAGTAGAAACCACTTGGACTAAATACTTGTGCTTATTTCTCCTTGAGGGGCCATTGGATATTTCCATTCCTCATTCTGCATTCTTTGTCGTGTTTTCCCTTTGGCTAAGATAAAATGTATCCCATCCCCCCCTCCCCCGCCCCCAGTCACTGAGATTTGAAGTTCTTAAATATTACCACTTTGGGAGATTGTATCTGGCATTCATATTTAAACATGATGAACAGCAAGCAATTAACTGAAAGTTACTGCTGAACCTAAAGCCCGTTCTGTCCAACCCAGTAACCCTGGCTTTTCCATTCAAGAACATGTCTTGGCTGTGTCGGGCACTGGGCTAGACTCTGGGAATGTCTGGATGAATCAGACAGGCAAAATTTTAACCTCCTGCATGAGAGTAAAAGGAGATGGGTATCAAACTGCAGACTTCTGGGGTAAATGTTACTTGGTGGAGAACAGGAACTGTTAACAGTGTGACAGTGTGTAATAGCCGCATCATAGAATTTCCTCAGTCTTAATACATTGTAGCAGATCATTGACTGTTCATAGAGGTTTGTATATTTTAACAGGTACTCATTTTTTCCTATATTGGTAATACTGTTTCTTAAGAGTATTTGTTTATATATGTATATGATACAAAGCTGACTGTTGTTTCACAAAGGGCTATAATGTTTTTTTCAACAACATGAAAATTCACAATTATGATTAGCATTGGCAGATTTTCATATCCACTGGTGAAAGAATCAAAGTGTAAGTGAAAAAATCCTCTTCTGAGACTTCTGTTTTGTTTTCTTTCTGACAGAAAATAGAGTGTGAAAGTGGAGTGGAAGACTGTGGCCGGTACCCTTCTGTAATAGAATTTGGGAAATATGAAATCCAAACCTGGTACTCCTCGCCTTACCCACAGGAATATGCAAGGTAATGGCATGAGCCTGGCAGGTGTGCAGCCTTAACGTCTCACATGTAGGAAGGAGCCTTCTAGAACTGAAACTAGGTGATTTTTTAAGACAGGAATTTTGAGTGTCAATTTCAGGTGTTTCCAAAACTATCACTTTTGCCAGCACCTCCTTATAGTGGTCCTCGTTCTGTACAAACACCGTATACTCCTTAGTTACACCAGTGCTGTAAATTTCGTCTTTTAACTTTCGGTCCATTTTTTTTTCTCTCTTGATTAACTTGGGAAATATTGTTTATGTAAGAAACCAAAGCAAGAAAAATATTTAGCCATTGTAAAGTATTTGATAGTTTCTTCTTGGTTGCCTTTTTCATTTTCCTAATTAGGCCTGTTAGTTTTATCTCGTGATTTCTGGCATTCTATTGTCAAGTATTCTTTCTTCTTTTTAACATAAATTAGAGCAAAAGACCTGGAGGAGGAATTGGCAACCCACTCCAGTATTCTTGTCTGGAGAATCCCATGGACAGAGGAGCTTGGCGGGCTACAGTCCACGGGGTCGCAAGAGTCAGAACATGACTAAAGCAGCTTAGCACTTAGCACGCATAGCAAAAGAAGGAAATATGGAAGAAAATAGGTGGGAGTGGGTAGCCTTCAGAGATTCTTCCCCAAGTCTTGACTTTTAGAGCCGTCTGTGACTAACTTGTTAAAAATGAAGAGAAAATAATGGTACTAGGTTTTTCTTTTGTCCTGAACTAAGATTAGCTGTGAAATTGTCTTGAACTAATGTATCTAAAAATGGGTGTTTTGTGAACAGATTTTTTTTCCTTCAGGTATGTCAGGGCATACTTCATTAGTATCTTCTCAAATGCTTTAGCCTGCAAAGTTTGGTAATCACAAATTTACTTTTCTTCTAGAATAGATACCACCCTTTTCTCTTTCTCATGGGCATCTGTCAGGCATCTAACTGGAGAAAATGGGGAGGATTTCTAGAAGTGGCAGACTAAGAGTCAGGGGTTTTGGTTTCACATTGCTCATCTCCATGTTCCTAAACAGTTTTTGAAAAACACCGAACATCAATGAGCTTTTATATGTATGGGTAATCACGTCATGTTGTTCTGAGAGCTTTGGATAAATTTTGTATGTGAATCCAAGATTTGAGATTTCTATGATGAGTCTGTCTAGTTCTCCCCAAAACCCTCTCCCCATGTTTATATCCCAAAGCCCTTGAGAATGCTTCCAGCCATTCTCTTGTAAATACAAGCATTGTCCACCTAAGCATAACAGGGCACTGGTTAACAAAATGGTGTCATTTCTAAGGTGGAGAAAAAGTCAGCAGAAGTGAGAAAGCTGATTGTCTAATGTAACTCAGAGTCAGTGGAATTGGTGGGAACAGATAAGGTCATTTGACTTGACTGCACTTAGTGCTTTAGATTGTGTATAACTGATAGTAACCTTAAAGTTACCTCATCCATAAGAAATGGAGACAGCTAAATTCTAAGACTTCCCTGTTTATAAGTACACAGATCATTTTAAAAATAATGAGTTCACTTCTCTCTGAAAAAGACTTGTTAACGTTACACCACTGATTATATGTAATATTGAAATCATGACGTTAAGTATGAAATTTGAGAAATGGACATGGTTGACAGGATGCCATTGTTTTTATTAGAGTCATAGTTTCAAGTCTGAAAACCTTTTCTTGATAGGACATTTCTAAGGAAAGAAATGATTTGTTTGTACAGTAAAGACAGCAAATACTATTAGATTGAAAAATAATGTAAAGTTTGTACATTCTGTCTACTACTGGCTTTCTTTTTCCTTTTTAAACTACTTCCTTCAAATACTATTATACTGCCTTTTATGGCTTAGAGAGAATTGAACAATGTTTATAATATTTCCCCCTGAAAGGAATAACCAATCAGATTATATTCTTTGGTTTTAAAATTTCAACAGATTACCAAAGCTTTACCTGTGTGAATTCTGTCTTAAATATATGAAAAGTAAAAATATTTTATTAAGACACTCAAAGAAATGTGGATGGTTTCATCCTCCAGCAAATGAAATTTACCGAAGGAAAGACCTTTCAGTATTTGAGGTAAGCATGTGTAAATAAAAACTCAGCATTGGAAACCTAGTGCTTCTAATTGTTGACTATGTGCTGATTTGTTCGTAGAAGGTACAATGTTTATTCAATTTTGGCACTGAAATTCAGACTGCTTTTTTCAAATATCTCCATATTTTGGAAGTGTTTTTCTAACCATGTTAAGCAACCTTTGAGACTGATGATGAATTCCTACTTCATCACATTAACTTTTTTGTCTTCTCCCAAATCCCTGTCTGCACCAGATATATTCACCAGTGAATTTATGATCTCCTTAGCTCTTTGTAAATTCTACTCTCTTTGGCAGGAGAAGTTAGCTTTGTTCAGCAGCTCCAGCCAGTGTCTGGCAGGTGCTCCCTCTTCCAGGGAATTGAGCAGCTGCATATATCTCCTCAGTACACAACCACCTGTGTTTCCATCCACTTCTTGGCAGGGTGGATAATCCTTTGGTGAGACCTCAGCAGATGTTGGGACTCCCTCCCTTCCCAATCTGGGTAGGTGGCCACCCCTGGAGAACTTTGCTGTTCACAGGAACCCCTTGTGGCCGTGAGTCTGTTATTGTGTGTTCTTGAAGGCATTTTGTGTTTTCAGAATTGATTTAGTAGCAGAAGGTCTTTGCTGGTATATCGTTTCATGGTTTGATCATGTTCTGTTGTCAGTTTCAAGGATCCAGTTTGGCTGAGTCACTTGTTCCTTGGAGAGGCCATGCCTTTCTTTCCTGTTATTGCCTGTTCACAGGCCTTCTCAATTCTCTCACTCTGGTTGTGCACTTCCATCACCCTGCCTTATTATCATTTCTGTAACGCATCTCAGTCATTGGGTTCATTCCTGAGTGCTTAGAAGAAGCCTTCCCTGCACAGCAGATATGATCTCCTCTTTCTCCGAAATAGTTTTACTTCAGGATTCTCTTTTTCGGACTTGTTCAGATTAGAAATTTATTATTCTACCCCACATTTCTCTATAATTCTGGTCTGTAATGTCTTGCATTAAATTTAATGTAGGGGGAGGGTCATGCGTAGGTTTCTCTCATGGATCAGGCTCCTCTCTCAGACAGACGGTCTTGGGCCCATTGCTTTTCCCAAGGCTCACCAGAGAACACATGTATTGTGTCTTATGAATTTTCTGGAAGCCCCTCTTCCTGGTTAAATCAGGCTCTTTTGGCAAGCTTGGAGGGAAAAGGGTTTTGTTCCTGAGAAGGTTTGATGTGCTAGTTCTTACTAAATGGGAGGCACAAGGTTTCTCACCCTGAGGGCTGTTTATGTTTTGGGCTGGATGAGTCTTTGGTGTAGGGGGCATTGTAGGATGTTTAGCAGCATCCCTGGCCTGTACCCACTAAATGCCAGTAGCACCAAACCCCCTCCAGTCAGCATATCCAGACATAACCAATGTCTCTTGAAGGACAAAAATCACCCGCAGCGAGAACCACTGGGCTACAGGGAAAGGCAGATGCCAGTCGCTGTCCTGTTGTTCATCTTGGGATGCTAATAGGCCAGCCCCAGCCAGCTGAGACAACAGAGCTGTTCTCAGTTGAAGCTTAATTAATGAATGTCACAAGTTCAACTTAACTGTTGGCTCCTTCCTTGATGCCTTGGAAGCTTTCTTCTAACCAAAATAAAATGAAAATCAGTGTCTCATTGTTTCTCAAAGGACAGAACACATTGTTGGCTTTAAGTAATTGTTAAATAAATCAGCATAACTCTGCCAGAGGGTGAACCTCTCATAAATCCAGGAAAAGTCTTCTGGGGTAAGAGAATCAATCTTGTTAGGCTAATGAGAATGCCCTAATTCAAGACCAAATGCTCTAATTTGGGACCATACATAGATAAGAAGGGAAAAATCAGAAGCGGATCTGTAAATTTTTTATTCAGAAAAAATAATTGAAGGAATTGGATTAGATAAGTGCCAAGGTCCCTATTTTAGAATCTGAGTTAATACTAAGAGTATAGCATGTGGGGAACTTTTGTCTTTGCAGTGTCCTTAGTAACTTCTAAAATAAATGAATAATAATCACAGATTACTACTTTGCTATGTTTTCTATATCCCTCTTGAAAGCATGTCATATTAGACCTTTCACAACTGGTAAGACTTTTCAGCATTGCCATCTCTGTTTTTCTGGTTCAGGGATACATACATCTCTGTCTTTCCTTTTGTTATATACTACCATTTCCAAAAGGACCATACTCCGAAAAACTTCCTTTAATTAAAGAGAGAATTGTATCCTCTGTGCCTGTTGCCCATATTTGATCATGTTGCCATGTGTGGGACCGAGGTATCATCCAAGGGAGATGGTTATATGAAGTCTAAAAATAATCTCTGCATTATGAGAACTGGTATGGTCCACAGGAGACTCAAGAACGATCAAGTTCATTGTCCAAGAGCTCTGGTTAGCAAATATCCATTTCCCGTAAGAAAAGTGCTAGGGAAATTCTTCTTGAATCTGCTGTGCTTTCTGTTTCAACAAGTAACTACATTTGATCAACGAAATTGGCATCTGTGCCTCGCCTCCTGTCTGTAACCATCAGTAACACAGTTTGATTCTTTTATTTTGAAGAGAAGTAGACTGTAATCATGGTACTTACTGTAGGTTAAAATTCATCTCACTTTCTCTGTAAGAATTCCCAACATAGAAATTTTATCTTTTTCAATTATATTTAAAATGATGCTTGGGATAAAACCCAAATAGAATCCTCTTGTGCACCCATGTTTCTGAGGAATCAGAATAATATAGTTTATTTTATTTTTATGTGAAGCCCTTTGGAAACAACATAAAGTTTAACTGACTCAAGCAGCATTTTGATTGGTTTACGTTTAATTCAGATTTACTTGGTTCAAATAGAGAAGGAATGCCTAATCGTTTTTTAGTTGTAATAAATAGTAAATAAAAATTACTCCTTTGTTAGCAATGTGTGGCCTTTCTTCAGGAAGTGTAAAGAGAAATTTAAGCTACCTTAAATTTATCCCAATTTAAGGGACAAGGTGGAATTCTGATTTGCCAAATGACAGCTATTTTCTGGTAAACTTTCTTAGTTAATGGCGTGTGTTAATTGTTTAGTTTGGGATTTGAAAAAAAAAGTATATGCTTTCCAAAATACCATATAAAAGAAACAGTTTTATATTGAGTGGTATTTTTATGTTAAATAATGTTGTCTGTTTCTCTTTGCTAGGTTGATGGGAATATGAGCAAAATTTATTGCCAAAACCTTTGCTTGTTAGCCAAGCTCTTCCTGGACCACAAAACCTTGTATTACGATGTCGAGCCATTCCTTTTTATGTCCTTACAAAAAATGATGAAAAGGGCTGTCATCTGGTTGATACTTCTCTAAGGTAAAACAAGAGCCAGGATGACCTTCATTTTCTTTTTCAGAATGTTTTTGGTAGAGTCCAATTCTTGAAACAGGGCCTTTTTATGACTCTAATTTGAATAAATGACATGTTTCTGAAAAGCTCAGGTTCTTATTCAGAGCTCATTAAGAAAAACACACACACAAAAGCCATGAGCACTGTGCCTAGGAAGTGTGTGAAAGACCTCAGCACTATTTGCTGTGTTGACTGTCAGCATCCATGTAATGTTATCATTGCTGCCTTGCAGACCACCTAGCATCTTTCATTTTCTAAATTTTAAGCTTAGTTCCCCTTTCCCCCAAGTGGTATCAACATGAAGGTTTCAGTATAATGCAGCATTTAAAAGAGAATTCTCCTTTCTCCTTGTTGCCTTCCTCTGTGGCCATCAGTATCTCAGTGAGTTGGAACATTGGCATTTGGACAGTTAAGCTGATATAATGGCTGGTTTTACTCTTTTCGTCTCTTAATCGCTGCGCTGTTGTTTTAAGATCTAAAGTAGCCTCATCTTTAGAAAGCCTAAGTACCTCCAGCTGTTAATATAGGGGAGCCCTGGACACTGAGAGGCTGTAGTTTGTCTTTTTCACATGGTTCAGAGCAATTATCTCACATTCTTCTGTTCAGAGGCTTCTGAGATACATTAACTCGTATGCAATAAAAGGAATCTGAGTTTGGAGATATTTATCAGGCTAACCTTAAATTTTCTTAGGTACTTAGGAAATAGTTTAATATGCCAGAATGGTAATTATAAGATTTGTAGGGCAGAATATAAATGCTCCAAATCCTATAGCTTATTTATTTTATGATATATGTTTACATATTAGGTGATAAGTGAATTTTAATTAATCCACTGTTATATAATGGAATGCCTAATGGAATTGTTGTTTTTGTGGAAGGTCAAAACTTTGCATACAGAAGTTTTTCCAAATTTAAGAAACAACCGAGAGACCATAAACAGAAATAGGAATAAGTGACAGCACTCGTGGGAAACAGCCTCACCATTTTAATCCATGGATTTAGTAAAGCTCTAAAATGAAAAAGAAGACTGTTAACTTTTATAGGTTACAGATGATAGAGAATTAATACAAGGGAAAGCAACAGCTAGGAAATTTATATAATTTGTAGGACATTTTACCTTCTGTATAGATGTGTCCAAAGAATTTTAATTTTCTCCCAAAGAATTAAAAAGAATAATGGTCATAACTGTCCTTTCTGTTTGCAAATGGTGTTTCTTTAAATCTATCTGCATTTTAAAACAGTGACATTGACATTGTTCTGCCTTATGTTGAGTTGACCTCTAGGTCTTTGGTTCACAGTAACTCTTGGGGTTTGAGTCTTTGTCACAAGGCACCCAACATTTTTATTTGCGTGCATGGTCAGTTGTGTCTGACTCTTTTCAACCCCATGAACTATAGGGTGCCAGGGTTTGCTGTCCATGGAGTTTTCTAGGCAACAATACTGGAGGGGGTTGCCATTTTCTTCGCCAAACATTTTACTTAGAACAAGCTGAACTTTTTTCATTTTGTCACTGCTTCTTTTATAGTATGGCAGCAACTGCTGTCATTTCTTACCATACTCGGAATATTAAAATATTTTTTGCAAGTGCAGTAAAACAAAATCTGAAAAACAGCCATGTTAAAAGACAAGATGCAAATTAAGCCATGTTCTGACATCTCAGTTGGAGTTTGAGGGACTGTGGCCCTTTGAGATTAAACCAAATTCTAGATGTTATAGCCAAAGGATGGCCGAGATGACCTAGAAAAGTTTAGTGTAAATCATTACATGCATATATCTTTCTAAGCATGTAATAGATGACTCAAAACAGGAAGGAAAGAGGGAGCAGTTGTTTAGAGTTTAGCTGTGGTAACATGTGTTTAAAGGCAGGGGGCAAGGATGGGGGAAAGGACCACTTTGGGTTAGATTTCCAAAAATATCATACAGGTAAAAATAGTTTGAAAGACTTGTGTCAAGGATGAATCCTTTAGCTCAGAGTACACCTCATTTTAGATACAGTGACCCATTTGTCTGACTTTGCAAAACAGACTAATTATTTGAATCTTTGCCGTGGATGTACACATCCAGTGATAGGACCATCCAGTTTCTTAGGAAAACTGACATATGTTACTTCTTACTCCTCATTTCTTGGAGACTCCACAGACAGCTCCAAACGTGCAAAAGTTGGGAGCACATCTTTTCACAAAATCTTTAATTCTGCCCTGTAGTGTTTTTTCCTCCACCATTTCCTGTGATCTTTCAAATAGGTTCATTAAAGATCTGGGTGTTCCAAAGTAATTCTTTGATGTGGTTAGTACCATTTGTGGTTAATCTAATTTGTGGTTTATAGTTGGCCAGAGCATTCACAACCTCAAAAGCCTTTTCCAGGTCTTCTCTGTGTAGGTTTTGGCAGCTTCTGTGTACTGTGAAGAAAATGTTGCTGCTCTGATGCCATAGCCCGTGAACACGGCAGATTTTCCCTGAACTACAGGAACCACTTCCACTATATTCTCTCCAGTCTTCCTCCTGGTTTCAGACTGTTGGGAATATGTTGGCATCACTTTGGTTTGCAGGCTTGGGGATTTCTTGTTGCTCTTGTCTTTTTGTTTTGTTGTCCTTCTTTGAAATATAGATTATTTCTCCAGCGTTTTACTTTGACTGCTTATTCATAAGAGAAATGTATCGTGCAAGTCTCCCCACACAGACACTGTTACAGTTTCACTGTGGCCTTTAACAAGGTGCTCTTAACTGATCCCACTGGGTGACTCTCTGGATCTTCCCCCACCCCCTCTGCCCATCTCCCAGGTTGTTTGAGCATAGAAAACCTTTCTTCCATACTGTGCTGCTTCATTTGACTCACATTTCTTGGATTCTTTATTCATATGTCATGGTGCTGACTTTCAAGAATAAAGATGTAATTGAGAGGCATGCCTGAGCGCGCAGTTTGTTGTTAGCTGATAGTTTGATTGATTAAGATGGCGAATTATTCTGCTTGATCCTGACCTAACACGCGGCTCACCTTAGTGGACCGTGGCGTATGGACAGCGGCAGGGGCAGGGAATTGCCCGCTTTAGCAGCGCTCTGACATACTTGATCTGTTTCTCCTTCCCTCAGGAAAAACTTTGCCAGCAGAAGTATAATGTCTCCTGCATAATGATCATGCCTCAGCACCAAAGGCAAGGCTTTGGACGGTTTCTCATTGATTTCAGTAAGTGAAGTACTTTATTTACTTTCATGATCCAGGGAGCTGACGGCTATTAAAGGAGAGTAGTACTTAAAACTTTATTTAACCTACTTTGTTGTTTTTATCAATAGATAATGGGTTTTCTACTTATATTTACATAGGTTAGAAAACCTTCCTCAAGTGAAAATGTATTGCTGCTCACTATTGTACTCTAGGAAATTGAGACCCCATCTCTTGCCATGTCACCAGCTCACAAAGCCATTACCCTGAATGAACTGGCAGAATTACATTCCATTCTGTGAGGCTCCTGCTCGTTAGCACCAAAAGAGGCAATTATTTGTGATTAAAGCCAGAGGAAGTGTTATTTAAAAGGATTTTCAGCTTTCTGAAATTCTGCCTATAATCTTGTGCAGTACAGAGGAAAAGGGGTTTTTCTATTTAGAAAAACAATTCTTTAGGTAGCCTATCCTTGGAGCCTCTCTAATAGAAATAAATATCTTGTTTTGTTAATTTCCCTTGTCTGTTATGGAAATTACTATGGAAATGTTTGTATTTAGAGGTTGCCCAAGTAATACTTTTATACACATTTGTATCTGCTGAGTCTTCTCGATGCATTTAAAATATGCATAGAGTAATGTTTAAAGAAAGTTGGTCATTTTTTCCTCCTTTGTTTATATTAGATTGGATGTGTAAATACAGTATTAAGGCTGCATTTGGAGATTTTATTCAAAATATCCAGGTAACAGGAAGACCAGGTATCTCATGATAGTAATCACTTCTGACCATGTGAAAATCTGTCACTAGGAACTGTGTGCTTCTTCATTACCAGAGTTTAAACTGAAAGAAGGAAAACACAGCAAATCATGTAATCGTCATAAGGTACATCAGATGCAAAACCAAAATGTAAATATACTCAAGGAAAACCATGAAGTGACGTGTTGAGTCTAAATCTATATTATTAGATGTAGAAATATGAAATTTTGGGTGTAAAATATAAGTGTATAGCAGTGTTGGACTGATTTGTATAATTTATTGACATTGAAAGATAGTATTCTTCTTTGAAATGTTTTAATTGATTATATTTTCAGACGATATTTCTAGTCATTAATTCATTACCTTAGTCTTACTCTTCTTTCTTGATCTAGTTCTCCCCACTGAAAGGTCATCTTACCAGAAGTTCACCATTTTATTTTACAGGCCCAGTTGTAATGTGTTCTACAGGCAAATCCAATTGTTTTATTTTTGTGTTTTTGTGGCCACTGTTCACAAGTTGTTCCTAATAATTTGGGGTATGCCTCGGAGCCATTTGGCCTTAAATTTTGGATGGTATTTGCGTGCTTACAGAGTAAGGCAGTCTACTTAGTTCAGTATTCGTGATCTTCCAACAGCTAGTTCCAACCTCTCTTTGGGGCTTTTTCATGTATTATGTTGTATATTAACCTCCATTTCCTCAAATACTTTGAGCAGGTTCCCATATTTCCATTGTCTGTGCCGTGCCTTCCTTAAATGACCACTTCCTCCTTTTCTAGCCTCAGTCTATTCAAAATCCTACCCGTTGTTAAGAACTGGCTCAAGAACCTCCTTTTTATTTTTTCTTAATTGGAGGATAATTGCTTTACAATGTTGAGTTAGTTTCTTCGTTGCAACCATGTAAATCAGCTATAAGTATACATATATCCCCTCCCTTTTGAGCCTCCAGCCTCTTCTTTTTGACCCCATCTCCCAGAATTACATCCTGTTTTTTTCTTGGCTTTATATTTCTGCAGTGTAGCACTTAGATTCAATTCATTCTTTTGTAGTAATTATTTGATACAAGTGTCATGCTTCCAGCTTGCTGTAAGCTCCTTGGATACCTTCTTTTCATTCAGCAGGGCAGAGCACTCGTAATCTACATTAGATGTATTTTTGCTTGTTTGAATGGAATCTCCAAAGTGAGATGGTCACTGCTCATGATGATTTTCTACCTAAAATTTAAAAGGGACTGGTACTTACCAGGTAAAAATGCATGTCTCTAAATATAGTAGCCACTTATTTGTTCAGCATGGTCTGGTACTGCACCCAGGAACAAATGCCAAATCTTTATGTTAACCATTTTAGTGAAAACTGTATTAAAGTCTACTCTGTTTTTTAAAACAACTAGGGAACACAGTGGAATCTATCTGGATGGCTCAAAGCCATCATGATGAATGCCATCCATTAGGGTGCAGCCAGGCAATGCAGTGCTAAAAGGTGTCATTTTAGATTTTCTCTTTCATGTACCCTTGGCATCACCCTGCACTGGAGTGGGTTAAGAAGTATGGTGAATGATTTGAATAAAGCTGAAAGGGGATTGGTGCTGTTTCTCCAGAGAAGAGGAGATCAGGGGAAGAATTTTATAGTGCTCAAAGAAAATGGGTACTAGTATAAACCAAACAGAAATTCAATTTAAAGCCAAAAATAATTCGTTGGCTGCACACGTTTTAAAGAAGATAGAGTAGGCTGCTGCCAAAATAGATAGCCTCTCCTCATTTGGAGTTACTTAAAATAATAGTAGATAAATATCTTTCTATGATGATTAGATCCAGTCTTTTGCAGAAGGAGGAGATAAACCCCATGACCTCGCATAATCCTTATCGACCTTATAATTCAGAACTCAGGGCAAAACAGATAACCAGAGTTACAGGCTTTCTAAAAATCTGCTCTGTTTTTTTTTTTAAAGGAACCTTTTAAGGGTTAAATTTATTTTATTTCTACTTGTACATGAGCCTGAGGGTCTTTTGGTCTGGGCAGGTATTTTCAGTAATTTAAAGAAGGTTGTAAGGCATGAAATCTCTATTTGGTTTACAATATCTACTGGTTCAGGAAGCTAAAACAGGACACCAATAGAAGGAAAGCTGTTCACTGCCCAGCTGCCCACTGGCACACAGAATTATCGACATGGGCACAAAATGACGAGTGAATATAAAGAACTGTGACTCTAAAGCTCTGAACACTGTTCTCAACAGATGGAATGGTCATCCCAGCACCAAATGCTGTCCTCAGAATAATGCTATTGTGTGTGTCTTCCTAGGACAGCTTGTCTGGGATGTGTCAGAGCAGGGCTTCCCCAGAGCTCATCTGCAGAGTGGCCCAGGTGACTAAGGGCACCTGCTCCCACCTGCTCTGCTTATAAACCAACTCATAGGTTTTGTAACTCTGCCCAAAACTTCAGGCAGAAGTGGATAGCGGAAGGAGTGACTTGTCTTGGGTTGAAGCTGCTACTGTATTTCTCTTTCTCTCCTGCTTTCTAAGATTTCCTCTCTCCCTCAGTTAGAGAATTTCAAAGTCCTTTCCTTCTCTGTGTCCACACAGATACACATACAACTCTCCATCCACACCAGGCATCTCAGAACTCCAGAGAAGCCCCCTTCCTCAAAACTTCTATGATTCCTGCTTCCAGGTCTCCCAGGGTGAGGCAGTAGCGTGTCCCTGCCAGGCTGTGCCCTGTCCCTGCTGCCAGAGCCCCCCAGAAGTGCCTTTCCGGCTTACTGCTCTCCCTTCAATTTTGAAGTACTCTCAGACTTAGAGGAAAGTTCCCATCTACTCCACCGCAGATCCCCAGATATTGACATTTTGTCACATTTGTTTTTTGCTTTATTCTCAGTCTTCCCTCCCCTCCCATCCCCCTCTGTCATTCTGTATTTCTTTTCTAGAATCATTTGAGAGTAAATTACAGACCTGTCACACCTTTACCCTTACCATTTCAGTGTGTTTTTCTTTAAAAAAAAAAAAAAGATGCTCTCATACAAAACCATAAATTATCAAAACCAAGAAATTAATGTTGATTCAGCATTATCTGTTATCTAATCTATCTTGTTCAAATTTCAGATGTTGCCAGTTTTCACTTATGTCCTTTCCGGTGGGGGGAATCTTTTTCCCAGGCCAGGATCGCATGTTGAGTTGTGTCTCTTGAGTTATTTGGAATAACACCTTAGTCATTTTTTTTGTTTGTTTTGTTGTTACCTTGACATTTTTGAAGTCCAGTTTTTTGCACATTGTCCCTCAGTTTGGGCTCGTTTGATGTTTCCTCATGAGTAGACTGGAGTTCTCCATGTTTTGCCAGGAAGACACAGAAGTGATGCTGGGTCCTCCCGAGCACCTCCCAGCAGGATCACATGAGCATTTCTTTGTCCCAGTACTGGTGTAAGATGGTGCCTTTCAGATTTCTTCACTACAGAATAACATTTTCCCCTTTGTACTCAGTAATATCCTAGTAAGAAGATACTTTGGAATTATGTAAATATCCTGTTTCTCATCCAATTTTCACCTACTACCTTTAGTGTTTATTTATGATTCTTATCTAAAACAGTTACTACTTTGGTAGTTACCAGATAATGATTTTCAAAGTTCCAATGTATCTTCTACTTCTTGTTGATATTTGCTGTAAGGAAAGTGAGTGAAAGTGAAAGTCGCTCAGTCGTGTCTGACTCTTTGTGGCCCTTCCTTTGTGACTCTTCCATGGACTATACAGTCCATGGAGTTCTCCAGGCCATAATACTGGAGTGGGTAGCTGTTCCCTTCTTCCCAGCCCAGGGATCAAACCCAGGTCTCCTGCATTGCAAGCAGATTCTTTACTAGCTGAGCCACCAGGGAAGCCCAGAGCTTCCTTTATTAATTTTTTAGTTAAAAACTAACTTCATTTATCTCATTATTATTTAATTTATATAATTATGGGCTACTTAATGAATTTTTATTTTATTCTATGGATTATAACCTGTAGCTGCCATTATTTATTTTGATATTCAGATTGCCCCAGATTTATTCTGTGTGAACTGCTTCAGACTGGCGCCTGTGTCCTTCTGACATGTCTGATCCTTCCTTACTTTCTGGTACAACAAACTTAGTGTACCATATTCATCTTATTCTCTCTCTGACCTAGCCCTGGAATCACATATTTCTATTTTAAAAGTCTTTAATTCTTTGTGGTGAAAAACAATGTAAAAACCAAGATCTGAGTACTTAGGTGTCCATACTGCTACTGGGGTGTCAGTGCTTCTAGGGCCTCTCAAGGAGGAAGAGCCAGGAAAGAAGAGATAAATGCTTCTGTGTGTGTGTGTGTGTGTGTGTGTGTGTGTGTGTATTCACACACACATCCCTGTTATGAGTTCACTGAGCTTTGCATTCCAGATCAACACCTCTGCAGAGTTTTAGTCTCTCCTTCCATATTATTGTATTTGCAACTCTCTTGTCTGGTAGTAAGAAACCTGACTTCCATTACCTACAGTATATTTATTAATGTGCTTAGCCCTAGAATACACATTAAATCATTTTAGGATTGCTAATCACATTACTGTATAAAACCGACCTTCTAATGAGAGGTCAGTATTTGTATATAGCTCTTCATGACTTTACCCTGAGTACAACTGTTTTCAAATGTTAAGAATATAGAACAACATGATTTTCAAAGCTGAAACTGAATTAAAGGGTGTACTCAAAGAAGTGTTACTCCCTCCTCAGTCCCATTCCTGAGCCTTTCCTACCAATCTTACTAGTTTCTGTTTATCCTGTCATTGTTTCCTCTGGTACAAATACTTATGGAACAGTGATAATCTGTTGTATATACTTTCAGTTGTGTAGGACTGTGCTTGGTGGGGCAATGGATGGGCAGTGACAAACTGTCTTTACTTAGGCCTGCAGAGCCAAAACCCTGCCTGGGGAGCAGGATACAAAACCCAGGCTCCTGTGCTAACCCAAGGAGAGACCCAGGGAACCCAGCTGATTCAGCAGTAGGTTGCAGAACATTGTGCCAGGTAGTGGTGAAACAGGCTGGCAAAAGCACGTACTTGTGTGTTTGTGTAAATGCTTTTATCTGATTCTGAATTAGATAATGAAGAAGGATGAGAAAAGATTCATTTCTTACCTCTTCAACCTTGTCAGTTGGGAAACCCTAGTCTACATTCAGCTAAACACAAGCAAGAGAAATGAAGACACAGCTCTTGCTGGGTGGTTAATTAAGTTCACTGAGGAGACATCAGTTGTTGGACAGTATGTTTCTACAATAGATATTGAGAGCTCGTGGCATGAGAAGTTAAAGTGAAAACATACCAGGCTGAGGAAAGAGCATATTCAAAAGTGTAAGCATGTACAGAATCGTGTTAGATATTTAGGTAACAACAAAAGAAATTCCAGGTAGATTAAACACTTAGAGATTAACAACAAAAAGAACATTTAGAAAGTAAAAGAAAGGATATCTAATTATTTATCTGGTCTTTAGATGGTCATGGACATCCTGAGCATTAAGAGAATGAAAGAAATCACACACAAAAAATAGACTTCACTGTATAATAATGTAAAACTTCTATGTGGGAAAATATTAATATTTAAAAGCAAACATAATAGGAAAGATGTTTGCAACAAATATACCAGGCAAAGTTTTGTTATCTGTAGTATTTAAACAAATATAAAAGTAAAGGTTTTGATAGTGTTAAAACATAAACTCTAATGGGAAAATGAGGAGAAGTCATGAACACAAAATGTGCAGAAAAGGGAAAATCATCGATGGCAGCAACAGCGCTGACATTTATTAAGTGTCTAATATGTGTCAGTCACCGTCATAGGAGTCTGTCCTCGCATCACATGTTGAGATGTGTTCCTTTAGCCTCCTTGTAAAGGGTCCAGAAGTAGGAAAAGTAAGCCAAAGAGGTCAGCGTTTCGACAACAGCATCTGTAGTCATAGCTGGCATTCCTAAAGCGCTCACTGTGTGTCAGGCGCGTGCTGAGTCGCCTCAGTCGCGCCCGACTCTGTGCGACCCCATGGACCATAGCCCGCCAGGCTCCTCTGCCCATGGGATTCTCCAGGCAGGAGTGCTGGAGTGGGCTGCCGTGCCCTCCTGCAGGGCCTCTTCCCGACCAGGACTGAACCTGCATCTCTTAAGTCTCCTGAATTGGCGGGTGGGTTCTTTACCACTAGCACCAGCTGGAAAGCCATATATGAGGTAGTGTAACCCAAGTTACACACTCACTTAATCCTTGCAGATGCCCTCAGGAGTCGGTCACAGTTCTCTCTCTCTTAATGGCACAGAGACACTAGGAAACTTGTCTAAGATCACTCCTGAGCCACTGTTCAGTACCCCATAGAAGAAGGCTAAGATAAGGTGTAAAAATTATACTTTGAGCACTGTGGTACAAGTGAAATTTAAAAGTAGATTTAAAAAGCTTAATTATCAAGGGCTGTAGGTTTTTTTGTTTTTAAGCTGAAGAGAGACTGGAGCACTGATGGAGAAAAATCAGTGAGAAAACAAAGGATAACCAGAGCTGTTGTTTAGTACAATGAGAAAAGGCATTTGATGAAATTCAGTATTCTTCCCTAATTTAAAGTAATCAAACATACTCATTTGAATCATAAGAATTCTAAATCTTACGTTAACTTTTTCTTCTTTGTTTCAGACTTGACTTACTCTTAGGGGAGGGAGTTATAAAGAGCAGATGACAGTTGGGTGCAGGAGTCTACAAACTTAAGTCTACATTTTTCCTGAGACTAGTATACAGCTGACAAGCTTTTCAGTTACATAAATTATCAGTTAACTTTACCTTCAGTCAGTCATTTTAAAAACAACTGTTTATTTGTAGGCTAATCATAAAAGTTTGTAGGCAGCTTCAATTCTTGGCTTTCTCCATTGAGTATTAAAATACTGTGTGATGTATCAGGGTTGTTCTCCATGGACCAGAACTTGCTGTAGAGGAAATAGGAATGATGGAATGAGTTAGGTACTTATTATTTCCAGAAATCTCCTTTGCTGATCTTGTCTGTGATCTTGTATGTCGAGAGGTTTCCCCTCAACTTTCATGAGGAATGTATACTGTTTACAAACTCAATCTGTCTTTAGTGTGTGCTGCTAGAAGATGGTGCAAATGACCCAGTTTTGTGCCTACAAGTTATGAACTTGGTCATGTCACTCACCAGTGTGGTTAGCAATGTTCTTGTACTTGTTCACTTTTCTTAAGAATGAGACTGGATTTAAGCCTCATTCTTAAGGAGTCCACACACCTGGATTTAAGGAAAATAAGAAATACAATAAACTTTTAAGAAAGGATGCTTCTGGGTACCATTTAATAGCTAGTTTCATCCTCACTGAGAATTAACAGATCAACTTTCCATGCCCTCATTCTTCCCCTGATCTGGTTCTAGTGACAGAGATCTCTTAGGTAGTTCAGAGAGTCCAGTCCCTTTAGCCTCTCTCTAGCTGTCGGCTGATTTCTTGAGGAAGTACCACCTAGACAAGAAAGCACCTTCTCTCCCTACTACTCTGCCTTTCGAGGTCCATCAGGCAGAATTAGAAAGCCACATGCTGCATCTCTACCTAGAATATTGTGATGTTGAAAGTTAACATGATGTTGGTGATGTTAACCACGTTACCTCTGTCAAAGAGAAAACGTCTTCCCCTGTATCTTAGATGGTAGCCACTAGCTTAAATGTTATATGTCTAAATACCGGGATGCATCTCATAGCATTTCTGGTTATTACCAGCTAGCAACTTTCAGTTTTAACAGTCAGCCTTCAATAGATTACTTTAAAAGAGCTACCACTTACAAACTTTTCAGAACACAAGGTAGGTTAAACTATTAAACTATTAAACAAAAATTTAAAGTAACTTCATCCTACCTGAAAATTGCATGGTTTTTTTAGAACAAAATTTCTGATACTGACTGACTTGTCTCCTGTAGAAAATAGGAGTTTTAATCTAGGAATCGAGTTGGTTGGGTTCCAGTGTGACACATTTTACCTGTTGGTAAATTCTAAAGAACTAGGACTTGACGAGAGTCACTAGCTTCTCCCTGAGGCCAAGTTGAGTACCATATCAGGACAAACAGGTTCTCCGAGAGCTGGATCCTTAGTGTAGCAGGCCCTGGGGAGACACCCACCGCTCTAGTGAGGGTCTCTGGGCATCTCTGTGCCATTGTGGTCAACTTAGGGCTACACTTTCCAGCGAGTGACCCAGGAACTGGTCCGGCTAGCCGGAGATGTTGCAGTCTCCAGAGCTCTGTGTAGTCACCTCACCCTGAGCAGCCTCATCCTTTGGCCCTGGCAGGCATGTGAATATTACCTTCTCCCTGTGGGGTGGAGGCCATGCAGCACTCCCTGGGGGCATAAACTCTGTTGGGTAGGTTACAGGGTAAAGATTTCACTTTCCCCTATTTATGAGCCCCACAAGCCAAGCATGAAAGACGTTTTGGGAGACCATGGCAGTGTGTCTTAGGTACGTGATCTGACTGAAATGCTCTGACCGCCTGTGAGGAGTTAAGCAAATTGAATGAAGGAGCTGTATGTTTGACATGTGCTATTTACCTACTTTTGTGATTTTTATTTAATAGTTTTTCTCTTTTTTTCAATGGCACTGACTATTAAAAAGTGCTCTAGGCTGAGTAAGTGCAAAGTCATTTAGAAAGTTGCAGAGGTCTTCTATCTATTCGTGGTTTATTGTCCGTCGTGGAGGGAGAGTCTTCGCTCTCTTCTGTAATCTCACCCCTAGAAGAGCCTGGCACTGAACTGTGGTTGCTTAGATGCTCGGTCGTGTCCAGGTCTTTGCATCCCCAGGGACTATAGCCCACCAGGCTCCTCTGTCCGTGGAACTTTCCAGGAAAGAATACTGGAGTGGGTTGCCATGCCCTCCTCCAGGGGGCTCTTCCTAACGCAGGGATCGACTCGCATCTCCTGCGCTGGGAGGTGTTCTTTACTGCTGAGCCATCAGAGAAGCCCCTGGCACTGAATAGGTCTTTATTATTTGTTGAATAAATGTTAAATGAATTACCTCAGGAAGAACTTTCTTAATATTCTTTCTCTTCTCGCATGTGATTCTTAGGAAGAAGAATGTTATCTTATTAGAACATAATTAATTAGGTGTGGTTTGCTCTCTTCCACATGATATGTACACCCTGCCTTCTGCTGAGGTCTGGTATTTTTGTTTAAGGGCAGCCTCTGTCTTAGGATCATGTAAGCTGCATCAGAAAGGAAGCTGTCAGTTACCTGCTGTAAACCTTGAGCAGAGAATTGAGAGCTGTGACAAAATGCACATTTACACACATTTGGTCAGAGAGACATTTATCTTTTCCTGCTTTCATCAGATAATTCGTTCTTCATGCATTCATTTTGGAAGGAGAGTTCCAGCTTTAGTCCTAAGAAACTGTCCCGGAAGTTTCTTTCTTTGCAGAGCTTTCCCAGCAGCCCTCCTCCCATGGTGAGCACAGGCTGAGCGACCATTAAGGAATAATAAATTATGCTTTTGAAATGGTGCTCAAGTCCTTTATGGCCTTTTCTAAGATAGGAGCTGCTCCCCCACCTCCACCATGACACTTGTTGGAAGATAGAACCAGCAGCTGTATCCTCAGACTTTGGCCGGGTTTTGGAAGACATGTTTTGACCTGTGTAATCAAATATAATGATGACATATCTTTTAATAGGATTCTAGTTTATAATGTAATAAGGAAAATGGCTATTTTTCCTTATTTTCTCATTATAATATGTTGTACTAGAAGCCTTTGTCATGACTGCTTTATTACGCTGGGCTGAAGTACAGTATATTTTAATATGCTAAAGATAACATCAAGGTTGAAAATTGAGCTCTTCAGTGATTTATTCAGAGTGACTGTTACTGAATGCATTGAAATGAGTTGCATGAGGCAGTGCAGCTAACGATTTATTTATGTATCTTATTTTTAACTAAGCTTGTCATAAATAAGAGCAGATAAATAGCTCTTATAGAATAGTTTGTATTCATGCATGAATGAAAACATTGTAAATATGAAACATACGACCTGCAACTACTATTTTGCCTTACATAGCTGAGAATGTTTCAAGTTTTGGCATGCAGGTGGATTTTTTTTTAACAAGTCTTTTGCCCATTTGAATTGTTTACATTGACCACCATTTGCAGCAAGTAGTTTTGAATCCCACTACTGGGCAAGCTCCATTCCAGGAGTTAGTATTAGAAAACTTAGCCTTCAAGAATAAGGGGAACTTGGCAATGCTGGCAGGGCTTCCTGATAGCTTAGTTGGTTAAAAAAAAATCCACCTGCAATGCAGGAGACCCTAGTTTGATTCCTGGGTCTGGAAGGTCTACTGGAGAAGGGATAGGCTACCCACTCCAGCATTCTTGGGCTTCCCTTGTGACTCAGCTGGTAAAGAATCCGCCTGCAATGCGGGAGACCTGGGTTTGATCCCTGGGTTGGGAAGATCCCCTGGAGAAGGGAAAGGCTACCCACTCCAGTGTCCTGGCCTGGAGAATTCCATGGACTGTAGAGTCCATGGGGTTGCAGAGTCGGACATGACTGAGCAGCTTTCACTTCACTGGCAGCACCATCACGGGGGGCCAGGACTTGTTTACTGCTTTACTCCAAGCCACAAGCACAGAGTCACACTCATAGATGAGCCCACAAAAAGTTTGCTGAGGGAGAGAAGTAATGAATGGCCAAATGTAGTCTGTCCTCTTCTCTGTCAGTGACAGCACCTGTCCGATTGACCCAGCCAGATCTCAGATCTCCTCTCCATCTTTGGTTTTTGCTTCCCCCCCCCCACCCCAATCATTGATCCCTTCATCCTTTCCTTCAGCAGCATGCTTTGTACAGACTCTGCCGGGGTTAGCTTTGGTGATGAAAACATCAGGATAAATGATCTGGTTCTTGCTCACAGGAAACGGGCACACCAAGGATGCTTCCCATCCCCACCCAGTGTATGCTGTGAAGCACACTCGGGCTGCATCATTGCAGAGGAGGAAATGTTTCCAACTTCCGTTTCCATTTTCCCAGCTAAGATATATGCAAGGAAGCATTTTCTCATTATTAAACCAAGAGCAAGAAAGATTTTGTTCCAATTGGTTGAAATTAGTGCTATACCTGGTTTTGGTTTCAAGGGAACTATTCTTTATAAATATGTTTTGCAGCTTGTAGTAGTATGTTTGAAGTAGAATATTGTAAGATAATAGTTTGATAACATCCTCTCTCCAGGAAATTTCTAAATAATATATTTAAAATTTTAGTTGATTGTAAAGCAGAAATTTTTTTATATCAATTTGTTTTGGGTTAAGCGGTTTTCTTACATTTGTTTAGAATTCTGTTAGGAAAATACTAGTTAGAAACCTGATTTTTTTTTTTTCCCTCATGGATTTGTGTTCCATGTGGTTCTGCTCTAATATTAGTGCTGCATTTTCATGTTTACAATATAAAAACCTTGTTTTATACATATTCACGTTGAGTCCTGCTTTGAGCTAACACCACAGAGGAGCTCCTTTTTTTCAACAAAATTGTTTTAAATTAATGTTTATAAAGTGTGCTTTAAAATAGCTTGGTGGATTAAGAATAATTCAGTTGTGCTTTTGTCCACACTGAAAAAAAAATGCAATGTGATTATATAGTAGTAGAAGGTCTTTTAAAAAGTTGCTGAAATCTTGAGGAAAATATAATGCAAGTTGACCTCACTATACACACTATATTTGCATATGTCCTTGGGGGGGTATTTTGGTGATAAAAGTATAAAGAAACACAAGAGATTACTGTTAGTCATGATTGTGGTTCCTTATGAAGAAGAAAGGAGAAGGGTAAACAGGATGGGACAGGTGGGAGGTTTGTAGCGGGCTAGCTGGCAAGCTTCTACTTCCTGATCCTGGGAGATGGTTACAAGGGCGGTTGCTTTATGATATTCTATTAAGCTGTATATATTTATTTAATATGTCTCTGGGTTTAATTTTTGCTTTTGTGTTATTGTTTGTTTTTTAAAGAAAGTGATGTTCTTGAAATAGGAGATCACGTCCTATGGTATCTGTTTTAGCGCTTAGACTTTTACATGAATATAAGGGGATTCCCAGGTGGTGCTCCTGGTAAAGAACCTGCCAGTGCGAGAGACATAAGAGATGCTGGTTCAATCCCTGGGTCAGGAAGATCCCCTGGATAAGGGCATGGCAACCCACTTAAGTATTCTTGCCTGGAGAATCTCCATGACGAGCTGCAGTCCATGGAGTTATAAAAAGTTGGACACGACTGAAGCGACTTAGCACACTACAAGTGTATTTGGTATATTGGCATCACCTTTATGTCAGACTTTGCAGGATCATTTATTTTTTATTTTTGATTGGAGGATAATTGCTTTGCAATGTTGTGATGGTTTCCACTGTACCGTAATATGAACCAGCTGTAAGTCTACCCATATCCCCTCCCTCCTGTGTCTCCCTCCCATCCCACCTCTCTAGGTTGTCACAGAGCGCCAGACTGAGCTTCCTGTGCTATATAGCAGCTTCCCACTAGCTATCTGTTTTACACATTGTAATGTATATATTTCAGTGCTATGCAGAATCATTTTTATGTGAAGGAAATATCCTGAAATTTACTAGAACCATAGCCTCTCAAATGTTAAGTCCGTTAGAAAAACCGCATTCCTGTAAATTATTTTTCTACTCTTACACCTAGAGAAACTTAAATGAAGGGCTATATGTTAACACAGGTGATAAAATAGAGGATGCAGGCAAGGAATGGCTGTGCAGAATAGGGGTGAACTGAGGAGAAAATACGGAATGGAAACACCAAAGAGAGAAAGAAGAGACACTGCAGCATCGGGGTGTTTCCTCTTCTCTTCCCTCCCTTCCTTCCTTCCTTCTGTCTTTCCGCCACCCCCCACCTTCCCTCTCTTCTTTCCTTGTTCTTTTTTTTAAATAACTTAATTTGTTTGTTTTATTTACTTTTGTGTGTTTAATCTTTGGCTGCACTGGGTCTTTGCTGCTACACGCAGGCTTTCTCTATTTGGGGTGCAGTGGCTTCTCTTGCGGAGCACAGGCTCAGTCATTGCGCCACGTGGGCGCAGTGGCCGTGGCATGTGGGGTCTTCCAGGATCAGGGAGCAAACTTGGGTCTCCTGCAGGCAGATTCTTTACCACTGAGCCACCAGGAAGCCCCCCACCTTTTTTGATCCAAAATGAGGGAAAGCAATACTGGCAGACATTGTAAGTGTAGGAAATTGCCCTTCCACCAAGAATGCTGAGTGTTCAGCATTCTGATATTTGGGGCAGATTTTTAGGCACTAGAAACAGTGCTTACAGAAGAGAAAAGATGTTTAAAAGTTAGACTTTTAAGAAAGGTAAGGAAAAAGGCTAGAATGTCTTAAAATGAGAATAGATTCTGCTGATTATTTGTTGCAAAAGCAGGCTTCCTCCTTCTAAAGAAGCAGATGATCCTCTGTAGATTAGAAGTCCTTCCCTGTGGTTTGCCCAATATTGGAGCTTTTCCCCATGAACTTAAGGAAGCTAATGAGATTTTTTTTTCCCTGCCAAAGCAGAAGAGCCATCTGAGGACTCTGACAGCCTTCTATCCCTGCAAGTTTTAGTTGCATCCAGTTAAGAACTTACAGACCATAATGAATGTTTTTAGAGAGGAAATAAATTGAATGACACCTGTGAATTTGTTTTAAATGTTGTTTATTTTACCAGACAATTTAGATAAATCTTTCTTGAAGAGGAAGAGAAATCATGAGTTTTCATGAATAATCTGGAGCTTTTCAGAGGATTACTTTGAAATACCTCCCTGCCGAGTTTTCATAAATTAAGCATAAACTTTCTTTGACCTCATCACACATAATTAAATAGCTGTTGAAGGGTTAAAACCTGCTAAAAAGCAATTCTGTATCTTGATCCCCATTCTCCAGGAAAATTATACAGGAAGTTTCTTTTGGTTCTCAAGCAGGGTAATTACAAGAGACAGTTACATAATTTACAGTTTCAGCCTGTTCGTCCATAATCACACACTTCCACCTAGTTGTATATACCCCCATGAGAATCCGCATTATACTTTGATTTGTAAATGATGATTGCAGTGTAATTGATTGCTTGCATGTAGCATATTGAATTGATTTTTTAAAATGAACTTTAGCTGTTAACATATCTATTTGAATTCCTATTATTTACGTAGTTTGTGGTTCTTGTGTTCAACAGTTGCATACTGGTTAACAAATTAAAGTCCCAGAGCTTTTTTCCTTATTAAATTTGGAAAATGTAGTGTCTGTCCACAACCTAACTAGAAAAGTGCCTAGAACACAGTGGGCATTCCACCGCTGAACGCACTGTTAAACAATCCCAACCTTTTGAAAGTTGGATGAACATTCTTTGGTTACCAGTGACCACAGAATATAAAGGCTTACAGATTTAATACTAGTGATACTGTGGCAAAAACTGCTAATATTAGTATATTGTTAAGCCTATATATATATAATAACAGTGTATTAATATTAGCACAGTTCCCTCATAGCTCAGTCAGTAAAGAATCTGGCTGCAATGCATGAGACTTGGGTTCAGTTCCTGGGTTGGAAGATCCCCTGAAGAAGAAAATGGCAACCCACTCCAGTATTCTTGCCTGGAGAATCCCATGGCAAAAGAGCCTGGCAGGCTATAGTCCATGGGATCACAAGAGTCAGATACGACTTAGCAACTAAACCACCAATATTAACATATTGTTACTGAAGTCTCAGCTGTTAAGTACTTCTTGAATTAGGGAGCCAATCTAAAAGGTGGACTTTGAGAGATAATTACCTACTAAAGGGGTAGTCAACTGATGTCTTTTCATACTGCTAGAGATGATGCTTCACAGTGTTTTTCCAACAGCTAACATCTAACTGTAGCCAGTTGGACTTTAAGATCCCTATAGGATTAACGGCTAGAAACTTACATGACACCAAGTCCACTGGCAAAGCAGCCAGTAACTTGGCTGAATACGTCATCCCAGCCTAGCTTCCTGCCCCATCCAGCCTCCAGATGCAGGAAGCTGTACTTCTGTCAAAATGGGCTCATCAGTAACCCTGTGGGAGACCACCTTTTATTGCCAGAGGCTTTTTACTTCCAATCCTGTTTGAAAGCTTAGAGTGAAAGTGAAGAGAGAAGTTTCCGACTTCTATAGACCAGTGAAATACACTGTTTGTCTAAGTCAGCTTGGATGATAGGCCATGCTTTGGTTTTAGAAAGTTGCCTCAAAGACAGACCCTTTTGAAATGTACTTTAAAAACAAAGAAAAATTTTAGATTTTGCTTCCCACTTTTCCTTTCTTCAGTCTTGCTATATTCTTACATTTTTGCTGTGCGGAAAGCTCATCACTCACGATTGGAATTACAACATACTTTGTCTGGTTTTTGAAAATTATAACTGGGAAACACACACATACAAAGTATTGTGGGACAGTTGTGGGAGAAGAAACACATGGAAAGGCAAGTTGCTCTTTTATCTGTCTTGTCTCTCAAACGTGGTTTGAGGCCAGTGGCCAGTGGCCATGTTGGTTTAAATGCTCCCCCTTGGCTGGCCGGGCAGGATTCGACCAGACTATTAGAATAATTTTTTCAGCCACCCTCCACAGAAGCTCAGTGGTCAAAAGAAACTCCCCTGTTTGTTTTTGTAGTATTTAAAGAAGAGTTCAGTTGTAATGTTTTACAGAGAACAGTCACACAGGTGCAGCATTGTGAATATATACTGTTACATGCTCTGAGCAGATGCTTTATTTGAAATGTGTATGGGTTTAATGCAGTGATTAAAATGTTGTAACTGTTCAAAGTTAAATTCCTGTTACCAGGATTTTGCAAGTTCGATATAAAAATTGTATCCAGGTTTCAACTTGGAAGAAATTTAGTTTTGAAATAGTTTTTCAGATTGAATCTCCAGTGTGGACTTTTGCCTCTTTACAAGAAAGGGCATAGTTTTTAAATGCCAGATTACTTCATCTTAAAAATTTTTTTTTTGGTAAATTTGTTTTTCCCAAAACTTTCCAGAATTTAAAAGTGGTTTGAACTGTGGAAACCCACAAAAGGTCCCAAAGGAGGGCATTCTTCTGACATGTTTTTCTAATTTCTGTCACCTCGGATGTCATGGTGCCGGTACTGTATTACTATTATCTAACCAAGGGTGCCTCTGAGTGATGAGTCAGAGCTTAACTTAATTTGCAATAGGCAAGGGCCTCATAAAAAAAAACAACAACAACAAAAAAACTAGTTACTTCCCGGATATATTTAAGGAAAGATTTCTTTTTAATTCTTGCCTTCCCCAAACGATTTTAGTTTGGGAATAAGTAATAGTGACAAATTGATCATTTTGTTCTTTGTCAGAGGTGCCTCATCTTCCTAACAAGAAATTTGGGAGACTGAATCTATTTCATACATGATCACCTTCTTAGAAAAATTATATTTTTCTAATACACCCGACCAGGACCTTGATGGTGTGGTAACATGGCATACATAAACAAATATTTCTCAGTTAAATGTTAAGTCAGTGAAGCTTCTTTGAAGTCTGTCACGGAGTTCTCTGCCAAGTGACCCTCTTCTCCTCTCTGCCTCTCTGCCGTTAACTCTCAGGTGTCTCTGATTCCCCCAGGATTCACCTTCTACTTGGATCTCTCATTAGACACCACTGCTACCACCACAGCCCTTTGCGGGGCAAGACAGAAATGAGAAGTGGGATTGGTATTCACCTCTATTTAACATTCTGGCCAAGGAGTAGTCCCCAAATCCTTTGCCTAATATAAACCCTAACACTTGTGAGACCAGCCTGGCTTGAGAGGCAAGGGTTGTGGATTGGATGAAATATGGACGTCTAGAGCTTTTAAAAGGCTGAGTGATTCTAGTGAGCAACCAGGGTTGAGAACCTTTGGGCAAGACCACAAGATAGAAAAAGGAGAAATAAAGAGACAGCGTCACTCAGTTAAATTAATCAGTTATTAAAAAGCCATTGATTCATTTTTACCCTGTGGCTGTCTCACAAGGGTCTGGCCCTGGTCATCCCCAACTTGGTAACTCATTCACAGATGTTCACCCTCTCCAACACAAGGGTGCTGCAGGGGGAAGAGAGTTCCTGCCACCTGATGTCCTGTTTGTGAGTTTGTATACACAATGAGTTTGTATACGCAGAGAACAACCACCCACTTTGAGAAGCCACACCCACTCACAGACTCATGGAACTCATCTGGTAAATTCCAGTATGGTCCATATGCTTACACACACGCACACTCCCACAGCAGCAGGGGTGTCATGCCCCACGTACACATTCCCCAGGGTGGCGGTGGGGGTGGGGGCATGGCTTGAAGGAATACCGCTCCTCTTCCATATCGTCTTGAGAGCAAGGCAGGGGTGTTCAGTAAAAAGACCAGTGGCCCCACCACATGACTGAGGAAGAGCCCAGCATCAGCACAGTCTGCAGAGGACCTTGTGGGATCTTTGAAAAGGGAGATCTTAAGGGGCGCCTTAGAGAAACAGACTGGCGTGTGACCCAGGGCAGCCAGCCTTCCCTCTCCAAAGACTTGCTGTTCCCATTCTCTGGGTTTCACTGGCTCAAGCCATGTTCCCAGGGACACTCTTGAGTCTTCTAGAACATTTGGGTTTTTGTTTCATCTCTTGGGACCATCCCCGGGTTCTTGCTGAAGCTCTCCAGCCATCATTGTTACTGTGGTTTGATGTGCTTGCTGTTTCCTAAGGGTAGTCCTTGAAGTTAAAGACTTGAGGACCAAAGGGAATTTGGGGGCACAGAAATGCGCTTGCTGGGAGCTTTTAGTTGTCAGTTTCTTGAGATCGTTCTCTAGGCAGAATATGTTTGCCTTTTTTTTTTTTTAAATCATCGCTTCTTCCTCTACTTTAATTTATGTTTGGGTGGTTAGGTGGGGATGGGGGCAGGAGAAAAAATGGAATGGTTTTCAGGTGCCTCAAGCAAAAGTAGGAAAAAGGAAAGGGAGCTGTTCTCTGCCTCCTCCTGTCCCAGTTTTCTTTCTTTCCCCTACAGTAAGGATAAGCAGTCATCAAATGACCAGCTTGAGATTTCTTTCATTCACTAAGTTGACTAATAATGATAATACCTTACACTCATACAGGGTTTCTGTACCATGCCAAGCACTGTTCTACGTGCTTTGTATTCATTCATTTAATTATTATGACAACCCTAGGTGACAGGTATGATTGATTACTCTCCACACTTTATGGATGAGGGATCTGAAGCACAGAAGGATTAAATAACTTCCCCAAAGCCACATAGCTGTTACATACAGACTCTGGATTCCATCACAGGCAATCTTGCTCTAGAACCCTTGCCCTTAACCAACCTGTAGTGCCTCTTATGATCTGGCATACTGTGTTCAGTGGGTGCCATATTGTTTTCTCATACTTGTGGCCTTGTCGCCCATCTTTACAAATTCTTCTCATTTTTTATTTAATGCAGATGGTTTCAAAATATGGTCCAGGGACTGCTGGAGATCTCGGAAGCCCTTTTAGGGAGTCTGCAAGGTCATAAGTGTTTTCAAAGTCATACTAAGATACTGTTTGTCCTTCTCACTCTCATTCTCCCATTAGTGTACAGTGGGGTTGTCAAGAATTTCATGACCTGTGATATTACAACAGATTGAATACCAAAACAGATAGGAGAATCTAGCTGTTTTCTCTTAAGCTAGTTGTAGAAGAATTTTCCAAAAAAAATGTTAAACAGTGCTACTCTTCTCACTTTTTATTTATTTTTTTGTATTTTAGAAAAATGATGTCAACACATAATGGCTTTACTGGGGGTTTAAATAAATATTTGTCAATTTTTTTCTAAAATTAATATATGTAGCCCTTATAAACAGAAGCTCTTAAACAACTTGTTTTTAATGTAAAGAAGTCCTGAAACCCAAACGTTTGAGAATCACTGGCTTCATGTATAAACCCTTACTATTCAAGCATGGTTCATGGTATAGGAACTTGTTAGAAATGCAGACTCTCAAGCCCCACTCCAGACGTACTGAATCAGAATCCAGTTCTAACGAGAAGGGGATTGTTTGCACGGCATAGAAGCTACAGACAAAGCCACTCTCCAACTCAGTGACCCTGGCTAAATTTCAGTCTGGTGGGGCTTTCGAGATTCTCTACCACTGAGGATCTGGGTGAGGTCTTCTCACCAAGATTCTTCAGCCACTGTCTTTTCACAGCTCTCCTACTGCACAGGGCCATTGTAACATCCCCGTCAAAGCCAGAAGCCTTATGCTGCTGCTGCTGCTGCTGCTAAGTTGCTTCAGTCGTGTCCGACTCTGTGCACCCGATAGCAGAGTTTATTCCAGTGCTCCTCAAACTTCTGTGCATCAGAATCACCTGGAGGGCTTGTTAAAGCACAGGTGCTGGGTCCTGCCTCCAAAAGTTCTGATGAATAGGCCTGAGAATTTACAGCCCTAACAAGTTCCCAGGTGATAGCTGATACTGTTGGTCTGGGGGACCACACCTTAGGCTGCAGACTGAGAGGCCAAGCAGTGTTTATTTAAGCCCATAAAATTATGGGAATGTTGCTGTAAACTTCCATGTCCTCAAAACCAATCTCTTAAAATACAGAATATCTTTAAAAACTTCCAGTTTCGCTGAGGACACATCTGAGCAGTTAAGAATTCAGGCAGATTACAAGTCATTTAGAATACTCCTCTTCGAACAGTGAGAAGGCTAAGGTTCAGCCTCCTTCTTTACTAACTGCAAAATTACCACAAAATTTCACTGAGGAGACATAAGTAGCCTGTCAAACTGATTTTTCTCCACTGTTTAAACTGATAGCATGCCATTTGTCCACTTGGTCACAGAGCTGCTTAACCCCAGAAACCAGTAATACATGAGTGTGGACCAGTGAATTTCCGTCCACAATCTTGAGATACATAGTTAGAGCCACTGGATTTCCTCTGATCCAGAGCTGCCATAAATCCCTGGCCTGGTGTCAGTTCCCAGGCTTGCAAACCCAATGCTCTCTTTCGATAGGAACACTTTAGTGGGGTTTGCTGAGCTAAACAGGTGTCTGATGAAAACTGTGTAATCCTTAAAGATTATTTTCCCCTAAAAGCAACTGGTTACTCCAGACCCATATAATCCAGATAGATGGGAGCTGGAAATACTTTGCCAAAGGCTGCCCTTTTGTCTTTGAGGAAGTTCATATGGTTTGGCTCCAGGTGGTAGAACATAAAGATGTGCAAGGGTGTGTGTGGCTGCCTTGGAGAGGAAAAGCCTTAGCCGTGCCCACCCCCTTGCTGGAAAACATCACTCCACTCTGGTTTAGTCTACATTCTTATTTACTACATTACTGATTAAAAAAAAAAAAAGAAGAGTGTGTCATATTAATCAAGGGTTGACCTTGCATTTAATATGCTGGGAGTTCAGTTAATTTGGGAATTTAGGCTGCAAAAACAAATCTTGACCTTGTCTAGATTGTTCCCTCCTTATCCTAATGCCTACAGGAAGGCAGCCCTCTACCACTTTTTTTCCCTGCCCATAGGAGAGAATTAACCTCTTCAAACACTGGGGATCAGAGCTAGTTAACATGAGGATTGCTTATCTTACTACAGGTAGGTCAGCCTCAACAGAGGTGAGGTAAATTTGGGTCCCATGCAATACAGCTTAGAAACACTTATTTCTTTGCAGACCTCGCCTTATTTTCCCTTTCCCTTTAAGCAAATACCTTGATAATCTTTTGAATTTAGTGCATGGTTCATACACTAAAACTTTGACCTCACTTTCTCTTGGGTGGTAGTTCCAGTGAAGCAAAATAGGAAGCTAGCTTCCTCAAGATGGTTGGTGTGGGTGAGGGGTGTTGGCCAGTCAGCTTTGAAGTACAAGTGTGCTCGCAGAGTTAAGAGCTTTTCACCAGCACCTCTGGCTCACAATTTACAGGGAATAATTTCACCAGCGATTAATTATACTGCAGCTACTGGGATTTGTCCTCCAAACATCACTTTGTTTCCAGTTTGAACAGCCAGGTTTCCCCAGGGATAGTTCAGGTTTTCTGATTCAAAGTATCCTGAGTTGAGGAAAGGCATTAGAGCACCACAGGAATCTATTCCCCAGGGGTGGGTGTATTGTACTTGTTTCAGATGCTTCAGGATAATATACCGGCTTCCAAGATAAGTGCTTTTTATTTCCCTGCATCTTAGATCAATTATTTGGAATCTTTTTGGTAAGTTAAACTTAAGAGCTGTAACTTAACCACCACATCGCTATAATCCCTCAATAAGTAACTGTTCTTACTAAAAATTATTGTCATTGGGCTCTATAGTGATGATAATTTGAGGAGCCTAGAAAAAGTAGAAGGAAACCCAAGATGGCAAGAAATTCATGATTTAAACCATTCCATGTTATGAAGGTCAGAGTCATAAAGTGCCACCAGCTACAGCTTTTTTGAGGAAAAGTGCCTGCTTCAGGTAAAATTTAAATTATGTATTACTTCAACCTTGTGCACAAATGGAGTGGAAAAGGCACGGCAACTTTTCCTGCTAAACTATTGTGTATATGTTAACATATTACCAGTGACTTGACTTTACTACCAAGGAATCAGAAATTTGTCCTTGGTCATTTTGTTTGTTGAAATGGATTCCGTTTAAAGCAAAAATTTCTCCTTCAAGAGAAAAGACTTTGTGAACTTGCAAATGTCTCTTAGCACAAGTATAAGTTCCTTCCATTGGTGTAAGCTCCTTGAGGGGCTCATGAGTCGGAGAGGAGACGGGAAAGCTGCAGGCGGTGCTGAGATGTCCTGGGACAGCGGCGTTGTGTGGTCTGCAGTGGGCGGGGCCATCATCCTTGGAAACCTGTTTGGTGTGTTCTGGTTGGAGTTTGGGCTTGCAGTTTCTTCTCTCCCACACCAGGGAGAGTATCACTTCCCGGCAGGTATGGGTGGCCTTTGCAGCTTTTGCTAGCACAGCACAGAGGTGGTCTCTGTAAACATCCAGCGGGCTTGGTATGCACGTGCTCGGCGGGTCTCAGACACAGATCACAGATGCTCCAAGGGAGCGTCCCAGGGAGACAGCCGCTGAACACAGTGGGGGCAGCGGGTGCTGAAAGGCCTGCGCCATGGTGTTCTCCACGGACCCCAGGTTGCCTAACCCGTCTGGTCTGAGGCCCTGAGAAGGTGTATGCTGCTCTCTAGGGGTGTGAAAGCATGAACAGCTGTGTCAGTTGTCTTTTGGGGGCTTCTGGCTGCTCCCCTTTAGCCCAACAAAGCACTCATGGGAAGAGAAGACAGAACAAAGAAATACATGCGCTTCCTGGATGAGGTTGCTTGTTGCAGAGGGGACATGAGGTTGGGAGGGCGCAACTTTGGAAATCTGTCTGCTGGGCTTCAGGGTCGGGTGCTTACTGTTCCCAGCTGTGGGGTTCAGATGAGAATCAGTGAGCTAGGGAACTTCACAGTCACTGCATCAGACTTACTTGTGGGGTCCTGTGGACAAAAACGGATCGTTCCCTGTCCACAACACTATGGCCCTTTTCCCCCACCCTCCCCAACTCCCACCTGCCCCGGAGGTACAGAGCTGGGACCTCCAGCTGACCCAGTAAATTTCTCAGCATGTACCAAGCACTCAGGAGGCAGGGGACAGATGTGCTGATTATCTGGGTCCTGGGGTTTGGGCACCCTTTGTATCCTGGTGACAGCGCTCCTGCACACCGACAGGGCGCAATCCGGGCTGGGTTCAGCAGTGGCCATCACTGTTAGCACTCCTGACACACTGCTGTAGAAAGCCTCTGTGTGCAGCCAAATGACATGTCGACAGTCAGATTTTGTGGTGCTGGTTTGCATTCAGTCAAATACTTTGCACTTAAACATGAGTTAAAGAGACAAGTCAAAAGACTTCAGCAAAACCTAAAGTTAAATATGTGCCTGATCTTCATAATGGCGTTCAGATTAAAACCATCAAAATGCAAAATGCTGCGGTTATACCCTTCTAGGGTAAGGCTGGATTTCTTGTTGTATATTTCTGCATTATTTACAGTGATTCTGAGAGGCAGGAAAATGCACCAGAGACGTTGCTTTCTCCTTTTAACAAAAAATCCAAAATTGAGAAAATTCTTGAAAATGCAGCCATTTTGGAAATGTAGATAAAGAAGCAAAATGCTGAAGATTTGGGTGGTTTACAAAGCAGCATGATTTTGTAATTGCTGCCACCTACTGTATGTAGTTGATGTTTGTTTAAATTTAGGAAGTTCATGAAGGTGAGACTGTTGAAATAGATAATTAGAACAAGGTAGACATCATTAGTCTATAACATTACTTCTCTACTCAGTAAGTGGCTCTTAATTACCGAGACAGCCGCCAGCCTTCATTCATTACCTTCAAGTGGGTTTAAAGTTTTTCTCATTTTAAAGTTCCTTTGCCAAGGAACCTTCACAGTAATGCTGTCGGGTATGTGTTCAAATGCCTACCATGCTCAGGGCTTTTCTGCATTTACATGAAACAGTTTGTTTTAAGGAGGTTGTTTTAATTTGTAGGAGCAACGGTTGGATTATAAATTAATTTCCATGAAAGAGGTGAAAATAGAGCTAGTGGAGCTGATAGGAGTTGCAGCAGTTGACTTAAAAGACATTCTTTTATTAGTCCTGAAACAAAGCTTTAGATCCGCCGCTAGTTAAATGTAACAAGCAATACGGAATCTCAGTCAACAGAGGCCCTTGTCTTTTATTAAGACCCAGCTGTTAAAGGGTCATTTGGTTCTTCCTGTGGAAAACAACCCCCTCCCCCCCGCATTAATGTTCAGGGTGGTCCCTTGACAGGATTTCTGAGTAAGTGCCTGACATTTAGTTTTTGAAAGGATCTGAAGCCGGGGACTTGGACGTTGAGACTTATCAGAAGTAATGTGTTCAACTGTAGCTTCATTAAGTGTGGCACAACGTATTCCTGAAATGCTGCCATCAGCTAAATGAACTGACTTACAGGGCTACTATAAAAGATTCAGGGGCATAAACTTCGTGGATGTCAGATCACTATAACTGGGAAGAGACTAACATACAATTAATGCGCTTCTCCGATGTGATGTTTCTTGTGTGATATGTTATGATGTGATGTACCTTGTTGCTACTTACAGTGTTAAGTCTTACATTATTTTTTTTTTTTAAGTCTTACATTATTTTGAGTGGCCCCTGTTCCAGTGTCTGAGAACACCGCAATGAGGTCGACTTTTGCTTTTTCTGCCCTAGGCTATTTGCTTTCTCGAAGAGAGGGCCAAGCAGGGTCTCCTGAAAAGCCACTCTCCGATCTAGGCCGTCTCTCCTACCTGGCCTACTGGAAGAGTGTCATCTTAGAATATCTCTACCACCACCACGAGCGGCACATCAGCATCAAGGCCATCAGCAGAGCTACGGGCATGTGCCCCCATGACATCGCCACCACTCTCCAGCACCTCCGCATGATTGACAGGCGAGACGGCAGGTGAGTGCCCGCACCCTAGGCGGCCCAGCTGCCTCGGAACCCTCTTCCTCCAGAAAGGGTCCCTAAAGTTAGGCAGATGCATTCTATTTCAATATTAGAGGTTCCCCAACAATGTTATAAAAACTTTTCTCCTAAAAAGAAAACAGGCAGTGACACTTCTTTGCTAGTCAAATTTCAGTTTGCTCCACATTTTCATTGATGAGCTTTCTGGTTTTTTCTAACCCAGGTAATGTTAGTGCTAGCAGAGATCAATATCTGAAGGTGAAATGAAATTTCAGCTTTTGATTGCACTTTTTCTGTCTCCTCACATTTCAGATTTGTCATTATTAGACGGGAAAAGTTGATATTGGGCCACATGGAAAAGTTGAAAACCTGTTCCCGGACCAATGAACTTGATCCAGAGAGTCTGAGGTGGACCCCAATCTTAATTTCTAATGCTGCAGTTTCTGAAGAAGAACGAGAAGCCGAAAAAGAGGTAATTTGGGTTCATCAACCTAAGTTGGGTAATTTCAATCTTGTAGCATTTTTAAGCTAAGGTCATTAACATCATTGTCAAAAGCTTGGTTATGTAGAGAGAGCTTGTGAAATGATATGGCACTAATTTACCCTAAGTGAGGTTGCATGGTAAGACATGATAATTTTATTGAATTGAGTATGAAAAATGAAACGTTTATCATTGATCACAAAGCAGCATTTTTCACTAGTGACAGCATGTAATCAGATCAAATTTGGTGCTGAGCTCCAAGACTGCAGTGACAATCGATTCATTGTGTTTATGAACTTGCTTAAAGTGCTCCATGCCAGTGAGCATGTAATGTAGCGATAAGGACCCAAATCAA
The DNA here is from genome assembly GCA_917880005.1 of Nanger dama. Lineage (NCBI taxonomy): Eukaryota > Metazoa > Chordata > Mammalia > Artiodactyla > Bovidae > Nanger > Nanger dama. The sequence goes on along the minus strand of CAKJTW010000028.1, from coordinate 14,902,710 downwards.
TTCGCTGCATCATTAATACTGCTAAATATCCCATGAAACCCAATCTTCTTTGATTTGTTATCCTAACTGATGCAAAAGAGTTCTGAGATGATGCAGCTGGAATGCTGCTTGACTGGCTGATGATCCTGATCAGAAATGACTTAGAGATCCTTTGCCTTTGATCCTTAGAGGCTCTGACTCTGTAACTGCCCTCACACTGACCCGCCATTTTTACCTCCCCTTTAGGCCGAGCGGCTAATGGAACAAGCTAGCTGCTGGGAAAAAGAGGAGCAAGAAATCCTGTCATCTAGAGCTAACAGTAGGCAATCACCTGCAAAAGTACAATCGAAAAATAAATATTTGCATTCCCCGGAGAGCCGGCCAGTGGCAGGGGAGCGAGGGCAGCTGATGGAGCTGTCTAAAGAGAGCAGTGAAGAAGAGGAGGAGGAAGAAGAGGAGGAAGAGGAAGAGGAGGAGGAGGAGGAAGAGGAGGAGGGAGGAGGAAGAGGAAGAAGAGGAAGAAAATATCCAAAGCTCTCCTCCAAGATTGACGAAACCACAGTCAGTTGCCATAAAGAGAAAGGTATGTGTCTGTTTAGATTTTCTGTCTTGTGAGTCAGTTTCAATCAAATCTTATTTGTCATCGCAAACATTCTATTAGTATTTGTTTCACGCTCCATTCTTTAGATGTAGTTTATTTGTATACAGTCCCACTGATCATATGTCCTCATCATTTATCTTACAGTCATGACTGTGTTTACTCTTTGAGGTTTGTTGGTGCTCTGACAGGAAACCAGGGACAGGCGGCTTGCTAGTCTGGTGGTTACTGCCACCTGCTGGTTTGCAGGCCTGGAGTAAATCAGTCTGTGGGAACAGAAAAGGGCCCAGGGGAGCACTTAACCACTCTCCAGTCAATTTTGATGAAAACGTGAAGGCCTAGAGAGGATAGGAGACTTGTCCAAGGTCACACAACTCATTAGAGATGGAGCCAGAACCAGACAAATGCTCAGACTCCAAGCCCAGTGCTCCTATGCTATTTCCTTCTCTTGTCCTTGGCACAGAATTGTCAGAAGGTATTTTAAGCCCTTAAGTTTAATGCTGGTATTTTGCATTTGCGCAAGTACATATTCTTAACGTGTCTCTGGTCATAGTAGCCTGGTGGTTTCCCTAGGTACACATTCCAGGTGCAGAAGTTAGAAAATTGATTTTGTCTTTAGGTAACCGCTCAACCCAGATCTACTGTCTTTGTCTTCAGTGTCTATCTGTCACCTGCGGAGGGGCCAAATAGTGTAGGATAGCCGAGACTAACAGTGAGAATGCAAGTTAAGGCTCTGCCCCAAGGCCTCGCTGTGTGGTTTCTGTCAAAGCACCTGCGGTTGTGACTCCCAGGGTGGTTGGTGCTCCATTACCTGGGCCTGGCCACGTTTGAGTGGAAGGGCAGCTGGGGGAGGTACAGGAAGAGCATCCTACAGAGTGGACTTTAGGCTTATGACTCATATTTTGATTTCTTACAAGGAACATGTATCCATGTATTTTGTATATAACAAAAGAAATTTGCTTCAAAAATAACAAACCCCAGAATTATCCAAGGCGTGTTAAGTGCCTACCATCACACAAAAGGACTCAACCTAAAGAAAACCAGTTCTGCATACTGGCTAAACTCATGTTTGGGAAAATTCTAATGGATTAGGGAGAACAGACTGACTGAAGGGATTAATAATCATAAATACTAAAATACAGAATATGACTATCAAAATTTATATGTGCACTTCAGTGAACATCCAGACAGTCAAAAATGTGAGCTGCAGTGATTCTTGGATATAGTTTACATAGAGTTTGAGTTTTAATCAAGCATTTTGTACTCTTCTTTGCAATGTACTTTCAGTAATTTTTCAGACCCATTCTTGACAGATTACATCTTAGCAGCAAATCTACCTGTTATACTTGGATTTTGTATCATTGAGTACATCTTGCTTAGAAAAAATATTTTATGTTTTCAAGTATGGAAAGTCATTTGTGCCAACCTCTAATGCAATTAGAAAAAAACTGTTATATCTTACATAAGTAAGACACATTCCACATGTCTTTACATTTTCTTTAGATGCCGTCCACGTGAAATATTTTGTAAAATCCTTGCAGCCACCAGTACATGACTCTAACATTGTCTGCAGAGTAATTCTTTCCTCAGGCACTCTTTCCTTTTCGTTGTTCCTGAATTCCTGTGTGCTGGGGAATGAGTAGGCTAGTCTGGTATGTATCATCACATATCTTAGAGTGCTGTGCACATAGTAGGTGCTCCTTGAACAGTTATCAAATTTAAAATGAGTGATCCAGTGGCTAGTTGATTGTTGAAACACTCATAGAGACGCTGATGTCCATGATGATTTAATCACTATAACGTATAGGAGTTTGAAGCCAGCAGGTACTACTCGAAAATAATATGCTAGGGAAGCAAACCTTAGCTTTTAAAAATCCACAGTGCAGCTGCTAGGATGTTCCCTCTCAAAGCATCTGCTTGGGTAAACAACTGTTTTATTTGGAAAACACTTGTCTGTGTAGTAGGCGCCCGAGAGGGATGTTAAACATCAAATGGAAGGTTAAGTACAAAGGCATTACAGAAGTCTTTACGTGTAAGTCTCAGACACGCGTTCAGTACATGTTTGCCGCATATCGACTCAGCAATGTAATTTCTCATGAGCTCTGATGTATTATGTTTGGAATTAATTTCAGAGGCCTTTTGTACTAAAGAAGAAAAGGGGTCGTAAACGCAGGAGGATCAACAGCAGTGTAACAACTGAGACCATTTCTGAGACGACAGAAGTACTGAATGAGCCCTTTGACAACTCAGACGAAGAGAGGCCAATGCCACAGCTGGAGCCTACCTGTGAGATTGAAGTGGAGGAGGATGGCAGGAAGCCAGCGCTGAGAAAAGCATTCCAGCATCAGCCTGGGAAGAAAAGACAGACAGAGGAAGAGGAAGGAAAAGACAATCATTGCTTTAAGAATACTGACCCTTGTAGAAGTAAGTGGAGGAATTATACAAACCTTATCCTTGTGAATTTCTGTCTGTTATTGCCAAAAACCAGGCACCTGAATTCTACCCAAAGGCATCTCTGAGGTGATACCGACCCACCAGAAATAAGTGCTCATCTGTCCTTTCTCATTCATAAAAGGTTCTATCCCTTCTTCCTGGAATTGGATTTTATGTTAAACAACTTCTAAGGCCAGAACATCCCTCTAGGTGGGTTCATCTTACTTTCCAGAAATTGGCTTATCCTCAAAAACTTTGAAGTCTGTCAATAAGAAACACATTGCACTTCCTTGATTCTAATGTGTACTTTTTTGACATTTAATAATTCTGAAATCAGGGTATATATTATTATTGATGTGAGCACTGAATGTTTTTCCCTGGAAAACAAATATTAGTAAATTGATGAATCATAATCAATGGTGTCATCTAAACCTACCCACACCATCAGTATTGGCTTTGATAATATAGGATAATGTGTAAATCAGGAAATTATCTTTCCTTTCAAATTACTGTTTAACAGTTGCTGTTGCAGAGACATCCCACCCCATCTTCTAAAAAAAAAAACACTATTGACTCCTCTTTGATGCCCTATTTAAAAGAAACCATCCCCTGCCTGTTGGGCTGGGAACTTGAGCTTCCAGCTGAATGATGAGGCTTTGTGGGACAGTCTCTCTACTCTCCAGTTGAAATGACTCTATTCAAAACCTTACTTTATTTTAGTCTAGAGAACAGGCCATCTCACTTTCCTGGAAACCACCGGTTATCACTCTTGCCTTTGAAAAGCCACAATTTTAAGAACATGAGCAGGCAGCTCCTTGACTTTCTGAATTAACAACAATGCTATTGCTACATACCTGTTTTGCGGAGGCAGTGACATCTCACTCTGGGTATGGAGGAACCAAGCCTGTTCATTAGTCATTTTTGGCATGGAATTTGAACCTTATTCCACTCTTTAGCTGTTTTCTCAGGAGTCTATACATGAGTCATCACTGCCTGCATTCTCTCCTTTGTGCCACTTGCCTTAACAAATTCCAAGTGACTGTATTATACCTGATTCCTTTCAGGACCTTCTTTCTTAAAAAATAGTTATTAGAAATTTCATCTTCTGGTTAGCAGAGTTTTCCTAAAAATGCTAGTGGATCTAGCAGCATGTGGAATGGGAATGTGGAGTCCAGAGTCACTGGCATGCCTATTCCCTGTTTGTGCGAATAGAAATGAAACCATTTGAACATCATGAGATCTGTTAACTGGGTATTGTACTTTGCACTTCTGAAGGAATCAGTCTATAGTACATATCTTTTCAGTTAGCCCATTTGAATGTAATACATACAGGTAAGTTTATGTGTAATCCTTTTATTACATATGTGAGCTCAGTGTTTACCCTGCTCTGCACTGATTGGATTAGAAACCACTCCATTCTGGCAAAAGGGATCTCTGTTCCTCACCGATTATTAATTAGATCTTGTTTTGTTCTCCAAAACAGTGTTTCTAATAAGACCATTTCTCTTTATGAAGCTTTTTCTTTAAATTGAACCCCTAGGAGATCAGTGGGGCTTCCCATGTAGGGCTAGTGCTAAAGAACCTGCCTGCTAACACAGGGGAGATAAGAGACATAGGTTTGGTCCCTGGGTTGGGAAGATCCCCCGGAGGGGGGCATGGCAGCCCACTCCAGTATTCTTGTCTGGAGAGTCCCATGGACAGAGGAGCCTGGTGGGCTACAGTCCAAGGGGTCACAAAGAGTCAGACATGACTGAAGCAAGTGAGCGTGCATGCAGGAGATTGATATGGTCATTAATTTTATAAAGATATTAAGACTTGGGTGTTTCATATTTGTATTTATTCATATATTTAATTGCTTGCTTGCTTATTTTATAGAAATATATTTATATTCATACATACATACAACTAACAGTAAAAATAAGATTAGCTGAGCTAAAATGAGCCTGACAGTTATGGTTTGTTTCTTATTTAATATTCAAACGACACATTTGCACATGGATCCAAAATGCAGTGTGGATAGAATTAGTGATAAAAAGAATACCTGTATTTTAAATGTTCAATAATTTCAAGGTAATTACATTATAGTGTGTGTCAGGCAGAAATGATCCTGGAGTAGATTAGAAATGTATTTATGTTTTGGTTATTTAGTTATTCATTTGTTTCAGAGGTACATAGTTTATTGTTATGCCAGAGAGAATATTCAAATCAAAGAAGATAATGTCATCTGAGATCATTTCAAACCAGTAAATGTCCACAAGCAGAAGTCCACTTTCTCAGGATAAATATGCAAGCTACGCTTCTATTCACTTCTCCAGTTTAGTGGTGATTGAGATATGAGCTGAAGGAAATGGCAACCCACTCCAGTATTCTTGCCTGGAAAATCCCATGGACCGAAGGGCCTGGTAGGCTACAGTCCATGGGGTCGCAAAGAGTAGGACACTACTGAGCGACTTCACCACCTTAACCTCTTTTCCCTGCATTTCCTAATTTGCAAATATTCAAAATGATTCTTTTCACATTGTGGAATTCCAGGCTTTTGTGTTAGAGAATATTTTGTTTGTTAAACTGAAATAAACTTCTTATAGTTGCTTATATTATATGATAATATAAGCACATTATTATTCATGTGCTTCCTATAAAAAGCACAACTTTCTGTAAAGAATGGGTTATGTGGGGGGGCGTGGGTATATGGTATGTGCAGCATATATTATTTTCCAGACCTAGGTTATTTCCTCAGTTTTTTAACCACAATATTATTCTATATTAGGTTTTATTATATCTTTAACATCAAAGCTTAAAGTGCTAAATTGAAAGGAGTATTTGATAAATTATTTAGAAGAATGAATTCAAATTGTTTATGGTCATGCTTTCTAAGATTTTATTTTCCTTCCTCCCCCTTTCTGTCTGTCTCCTCACTAAGACAATGTGGATGATGGTGCAAATAACTTGAAAGAAGCCAGTAGAGACAATCCCGAACCTCTGAAGTGCAAACAGTGGCCAAAAGGAACAAAGCGTGCTCTGTCTAAGTGGAGGCCAAACAAAGAGAGGAAGACTGGGTTTAAACTGAACTTGTACACCCCGCCAGAAACACCCTTGGAGCCTGATGACCAGGTAACAGCAGAAGAACAGAAGGAGAGTCCAGCAGACAAAACCAGCCCCACTTCCCCCAGGATTGAGGAGGGCGTCAAGGAAGCCGTGGAACCCCTGCTGCCTCAGGACGAAACGGAAGGGAGGAGACGTGTGCACCTATAAGTCCAAATAAATCGCCGGGTGGAAAACCTGAAGACGAGTTAATCAAAGCTGAGGAGGAAGAGGAAGAGGAGGAGGAAGAAGAGGAAGAGGAAGGAAATGTGGGAAAAGACCCCAGTGGTGCCAAGAGTCAGGAAAAAGAGGAGCCAGAGGTCTGCATGGACAAAGAAGGCCCTGTGCGTTTGGATGATCACGAAGAGGAGGAGGAAGAGGAGGAAGGGCCGTCTCACAACGAGGGGCATGATGCCGATGATGAGGATGACAGTCACATGGAGTCTGCTGAAGTGAAGGAAGAACACCCAAGAGAAGCCTTCAAAGAAGTACTGGAAAACCAGGAGGCTTTTTTAGACCCTAGTGTCCAGCCTAGCCATTCAAACCCAGAGGTCCTAATGGACGGTGGTGTTGACCTCCCAGCTTCAAGTAATAGTGAACCTAAGGAGCTTGCTGCAGCCACTGAAACTGCCCCTGAATCTGATGAGGAAGCCCCAGGAGAGCAGGCTCAGAAGCAGGACCAAAAGAACAGTGAAGAAGCAGATTCTGAGCTCAAAGAGGGAAACACAGCCACCTTGGAAATAGACTCCGAGACCGTCCAGGCGGTTCAGTCCTTGACCCAGGAGAACAGTGAACAGGACGACACCTTCCAGGATTGTGCTGAGACTCAAGAGGCCTGCAGAAGCCTACAGAACTACGCCCAGGCAGACCAAAGCCCGCAGATCTCCGCCGCTCTAGATGACTGCCAGCAGTCAGACCACAGCAGCCCAGTTTCGTCCGTCCACTCCCACCCTGGCCAGTCAGTACGTTCTGTCAACAGCCCAAGCGTCCCTGCCTTGGAAAACAGCTATGCCCAAATCAGCCCAGATCAAAGTGCCATCTCAGTGCCGTCTCTGCAGAACATGGAAACCAGTCCGATGATGGACGTCCCGTCCGTTTCGGATCATTCGCAACAAGTTGTGGACAGCGGGTTTAGTGACCTGGGCAGCATCGAGAGCACAACCGAGAACTACGAGAACCCAAGCAGCTACGATTCCACTATGGGCGGCAGCATCTGTGGAAACGGCTCTTCTCAGAACAGCTGCTCCTACAGCAGCCTCACCTCCAGCAGTCTGACACAGAGCAGTTGTGCTGTGACCCAGCAGATGTCCAACATCAGTGGGAGCTGCAGCATGCTGCAGCAGACCAGCATCAGCTCCCCGCCGACCTGCAGCGTCAAGTCTCCTCAAGGCTGTGTGGTGGAGAGGCCGCCAAGCAGCAGCCAGCAGCTGGCGCAGTGCAGCATGGCTAACTTCACGCCGCCCATGCAGCTGGCCGAGATCCCCGAGACTGGCAGTGCCAACCTTGGCTTATATGAACGGATGGGTCAGAGTGATTTTGGGGCTGGGCATTACCCACAGCCGTCAGCCACCTTCAGCCTTGCCAAACTACAGCAGTTAACTAATACACTTATTGATCATTCATTGCCTTACAGCCATTCCGCTGCTGTAACTTCCTATGCAAACAGTGCCTCTTTGTCCACACCATTAAGTAACACAGGGCTTGTTCAGCTTTCTCAGTCTCCACACTCCGTCCCTGGGGGACCCCAAGCACAAGCTACCATGACCCCACCCCCAACCTGACTCCTCCTCCAATGAATCTGCCACCACCTCTGTTGCAACGGAACATGGCTGCATCAAATATTGGCATCTCCCACAGCCAAAGACTGCAAACCCAGATTGCCAGCAAGGGCCACGTCTCCATGAGAACCAAATCGGCATCTCTGTCACCAGCCGCTGCCACCCATCAGTCGCAAATCTATGGGCGCTCCCAAACTGTAGCCATGCAGGGTCCTGCACGGACTTTAACGATGCAGAGGGGCATGAACATGAGTGTGAACCTGATGCCATCCCCAGCCTACAATGTCAACTCTGTGAACATGAACATGAACACTCTCAATGCCATGAACGGGTACAGCATGTCCCAGCCGATGATGAACAGTGGCTACCACAGCAATCATGGCTACATGAATCAGACGCCCCAGTACCCTATGCAGATGCAGATGGGCATGATGGGGACCCAGCCATATGCCCAGCAGCCGATGCAGACCCCGCCCCACAGTAACATGATGTACACGGCCCCTGGGCACCACGGCTACATGAACACAGGCATGTCCAAACAGTCTCTCAATGGGTCCTACATGAGACGGTAGGCAACATGGGCAGTCACAAAACCCCTGGGCATCTCTCTCGGATTGATCTGCACAAATACCTTCTAAGAGTACGATTTCAAAACCAGCAATTGGTGTGAATGCAAAAACATTTGTTGGCACCATTTATTATTATTAAAAAAGCTGTATGCAGCAGAAAGCCTTATAAAGTTGTTTTTCTTTTTATCTTTTTTTTTTTCCTTTTTCTTTTTGGTACCTTTGTTTCTGTTACTTTTATATGAAATTCTCTGCAAAGGAAGGCCTCTCTTTGGACTACATATGGAGGCAGCCACTCACTGTGACTGCTTCCATTAAATAATGTGGATATCAAGCCCCGCCCCACCCCAAATTATCTGTTTTAATACTGAACCTAGAGCTTTTTTTTTTCTTCCCTGTCCACTCCATGTAAATGCCTTTGCCATTTTCAGTTATTGTATATTTTGTTTGAGGTGACACTTCAGCATGCCGCTAATGTCTTTGTTAGTGACAGTGCATTTTGTAGTACTATACAAGTGTTGTGCTAACAGTAAGCCATTTCTTAAGTTTTTGCCTTGATTAGGGTGCCCTAATTTGAGGGTTTAAAAAAAACTATATTTTTGTTAATTATAAAACTGTAAAGAGCTATAAAAGCTATTCCCATTTGGTTAGTCAAAAGGGTTTTATTGCTAAATGTTTGGTGTAAAGTTGAGACCCTTTTCCATTTTGGTGACAGATTTCTTTGGGGGAAAAAAGGCAGCTTTCTGTTTTATAAATGCAGACTTCTGTTTATTGAATGAAGCATATCTCAGTGTTTATCTGTCAGGTTTTGAAACATTTCATATATGTCCAAATACTTGGCAGGATTTAAAAAAAAATAGTGAATTTGGTGTAAAGTTGCTATTTTATGGAAATGCCTCTAACTTTACATTTTCATTCCATCTGTAGATTTTTCTATCTTTATAAAATATTGGAGTTATTTTTTAAGGAAAAATAGAGAAGTAGCTTGTGAATAGCTCAAACTAAGCTTACAAATCGCATGTAAAAAAGCAAAAAAAGTTATTTGTGTCTGTTTATATTGCTTCCTTTTTGTAGCCTTTGTACCTGTACAGGGTGACTGTAAGGGCCAAGCAGGAGAGGCGTAATCCTTGTATAAAATAGGAGCCAGCGACACTCTTGTATTTATCTGTTCTCTTTTTAGTCAGTCACTTCAAAAAAAAAAAAACAAAAAACAAACAAAAAAGCTGTACATTTTAACATAAAATAAATTATGATGAGCCATTTTTAGCCTCTTGTGTCCTGTCATATTATGATTGATAGAGAATGACCAATTGAACTGTATATCATGTGTCACATCTCAGATCACATTCACATTTTGGGAAAATAAATTATTTAGTGTAAATCGGAGTTAAGAGATTTTCTGATTTGTTTTGACTTTGTGGGAGGGGTTGGCAATAAATAAGAGTAATATCTAATAAAACCATCACATATACCAAATACCTATTTAATAAATTAATTTATAATGGATTTTAATGCTTTTCATGAAAGTTTATTTTATGCTAGTGCATACCTTCTGTATGCCAATCATTGTCTTTAAAATAAAGTGAATTTGTTTTTTTCTTTTTGACTTTGATCTTCATTTGCAAAGGGATCCTGCCCAAATATCCAGCTTCCTCGTTTGTACAGTCTGTATAAAATCCCCTCGGGGCCTAGTCCATTGGTAGCAAACTTCATTTTGATAAACAGTAATACCAGGAAAAAAAGCACCCAATTTGGACTTGAATGTTTGAAGTATCATTTTCTTGAATAAGCATGCAAGTTTTGCTCTGTCGTGAATGAGTGATTGGATGTTATTTTTAGAGTCTAAAGTTAAGAGGGAAAAAAGTCATTGTTCACAAACATCATGGCATTCAGAGAAAGCCCTGTCTGACTGTTAAAACATTTGATGATTAAGTGACAAGCCTAGAAACAAATGCTTGACTCGGCACCCACGTGGAAAGGACAGTGCACACAGCTCGGGGTCACGGGTCCCGATGGAGGGCTTTGCCTTGTGCACTCACTCACCCTTATTTTTCTCCCACAGTTATGAAACAGTCTGGGCTTGGTGTCAAGATTTTGTCTTTTGGTTCCTCCTCCCCAAAACTGTATAGCAAGTGGGGGAACATCTGTAGTAGCTGGAGGGAGGGCTTCCAAGAAGACGCTTCTGCAAAGGCTGTTGTCACCAAGGGGAGAAGAGAACGTTTAAGGTGCTTTTCTGGTAGGAAAGAAACTTCTCCTCCTCCTTCAGAGCAGGAATTGATGGTGTGCTGTTGTTGGAATCAGCTGCTGGCATCGGTTCTAGAGCTGCCGAGGATCTTAGCAACCCAGTGGATCCACACCTCAGGCAAGAGTCTGCCCCTAGGAGGGGTAGGGGGCTTGCGGAGATTTGCTAACCAGCTGATGGGGAACTCTGCAGAACCTTCCACAGGCCCCACCTGGAAACCGTCTCATATTTAGTCTCTTCTCTTGTGTTAAATAAGGTTCTTTGGGGACTGAGATTGTCCTCTGTTCCATGTATTGCAATGGCTTGTAACCGCACCCTATGGTTTGTGTGGCGCCTGGGCTTACCACACTCCGCCTGCCTCACAGTCCTCCAGGGAGCTTGAGGACAAGTCCCAGTCACTGCCTCAGACCTGCCACCCCAGAATTTAAGCACGGTACTGGGGACTCCTGGTGTCCTACAGGCTCCCCAGGGACTGCCGCATAGCCAGGGGTGGGAGCCCCTCTGCAGGCTCCAAGTCCTAACATTCCTCACAGATGAAAAGGGTTGGTGGGAGAGAAGCTGCTGACCTGAGCCTGCTCTGCACTTGCCTACTCTCACTTAGAGAAATCAGCCTTAAATGTGACACCAGGGAGCCCAGAAAACAGGAACTTGGATTCATCAGGAGAAACTGAGTCATTATTAGGTTGAGACCCATCAACAGGCCATACCTTCTAAACCCAGTAATGTGTTCTTTCATTTAGAAGAATTTTTTAACAAGTGATTGTCAATTGCCAGCCCGGCCTTTTTACTGGCGCAGGTGGTGCCCACCCAGGTGTGAAGGCATTGGCTTTCCTTGCCAACATTTCATTTTAGAAAAAAATGACTCATAATATCACAAGAAAAAAACAAGTCACAAATATCCACCTTTGCAGGAAATGAGGCAAACAAGCTAACTTAATTGTCCAAACACACTGAACTGAAATCTGTGAGCAGAAACAAATTTGATTCTCTCCAAATCATAGTCTTTTTTTTCTAGAACACTTTGAGAGAAGGCCAGAACTTATCAGCTCTGATTTAAAGGCTTAGCTAACTAATATGTAATGCTTTTAAAACTGTTAGGTGCTATACAAATATAGGTTACTTTGTTGTTACAAGCAATACTGGTTTACAGTACAAGCAGGATTATATTGCTAACAGTGGATCTTCCTCTGAGCTCTCTCTGTAGACTGAAGGTGAAATCCTGTGTCATCTTTTGTAGGTCTTAGACATGATGTAACTGGTGATCTCTAGCCCCTCCTTCCATTTCTGCCCTGGTCAACCCCATCTCAGTATTAAGGCACCACCAAGAAACCGAATCACTGCCTTCCAGTCCTGTCCCTCAAAGCAGGCTTTGTCTGTTCTCCAGGATAATTCTAAAATAATCTTGAATGCTAGTCGCCTGGTGCTATCTTATCCAGACCATCTTCCTCTTTCCTGTCAACAGTTCAACACCCTCTTACTGGTTGCCTCACCTCCCCTACAATTGTTTCTATTTCAGCCAGGGTGATTTTTTATTTCCAGAGTGATCTTCTTAAAACAGATCAAACCATTCCCCTGCTTAAAAACTGATTGTGGTTATTCTTTCCACTTGGAATAAAATCCAGTGTCTCTGCCGTTCTGTATCCATCTCCTGTCTCACCCACAAGCTCCAGCTTCACTGATGGGCAGTTACTGAAACACACTCCCACTGGATAGAAACACACTTCTTTGCCACCTCGGCGCCACTTCACCTGTGCTGTTCCTCAGCCTAGAATGTTCCCTCCCCATTTGGAAGTTGCTCTCCTTGAAGTCTCATCTCACCCCATCCTCTCAGGTCTAAAGTGGGTTTTCCCCTGCCTCATCCCCACTGCTTCTCTCCCTCAGTACTTGCTTCCCTCATCCCACGTCATTTACAACAGACATTTCTGCGCCGGCCTCCCTAACCCAACTTTTAGCATGCCGTAGGTTCTCAAATACTTGCTGACCAAATGAATATACCATTTCTGAAGAATTTAAATGCTTTTGCAAAAACTTGTGTTCTTCCTTTCTTCTACCCCTGGCTCCTGTCTTAAAGAGGCCATGCTTTAACTTCAAAGTGATCTACTTCTGCTTTGCTCGACAGGACTCATAGCCCCACAAAGCTGGGGACATGTGGGAAGGTGGAGAGTAAACACAAGAACCCTCTGAGGGACCCCAGCAGCCAATGGACCTATCCTTCCCACATATGGATTCATAAATACTTCATGATGATGTATAAAAGTAACATCTCATTAAAATGGAAATATTTCTTTCTGGACCAGAAATGGTCAGACCTAGGAGATAAGAGCTGAATATAGAAGAGCTATTGTGATCTTGTAATGGGAAAGTTTAAGTAGGGGCCACTAGAATCCCTTTTGGTCCACACCAAGAGCCTGTGTATAGGGCTCCCCTCACCCAAATCTGAGTCATTATGAGGCTCTATTATGGGCCAACGTGACCCCAGAGCAGATCATGGGCAATCCCAGGGAGCCCTACAAGGGCTCACAAAAGCAGGGCAGCTCCCCTAAAGTCACAGGGTGACCCTCGGGTCGCTTTATAAGGCTGCTGAGCTCCTAGTGGGTTCATTTTCCTGTTTTCCCTGTAGGCCATTATCGTTTCAGGTTTTCTGTTCTTTGAGTACTGGCATCAGCATCTTTGGGTTCTGTCTGGTTTCTAGTTCGAGAAGACATCTCCCCCAGTTTTGTTCCTGCTGCTGCTTTCTCCCCAAGAATGAGAATCACGCGATCGTGGTGAGTGGATTAGTTGGGCATGGGGGTGGGGAGCAGGCTCACAAGGCTGCCTGGTTCGCGCATTCCAGGGCAAACACAGTTGTAAATATTTTATACCGGGACTGAAAACAAGCTCGTGTTGCTTGGACTAGAATCAAAATGAAAGATTTCCAGTCCCCCGACGTGTCTTTTCAAAATTATTGGTTTCCCTGGTAGCTCAGTTGGTAAAGAATCTGCCTGCAATGCTGGAGACCCAGGTTCGATCCCTGGGTCGGGAAGATCCCCTGGACAAGAGAATGGCAACCCACTCCAGCATTCTTGCCTGGAGAATTCCATGGACAGAGGAGCCTGGCGGGCTATAGATAGTCCATGGGATCACAGAGTCCGACACAACTGACTGACTAACTTTCTGAACTGCCCTGGCTCCCTGAGGAAGGGAGGGGAAGCCAAAGAGGGGTCCTCTGTGCAGGGTCCCAGGACCCCCACTCCCCACCCCTCCCAGATAAAATGCTGTCTACAGCTTGCCAAGAGGAGCATCTCTGGATGGTGACCTGAGCCTGTGGAGTCTATCGAAAGAAGACGCAGCAGCCGCCGTCAAGGAAATCCCTGTTGCCCGCACCTCCCCACCCCAGGAGCCGACCGTTTAACACAGCTCTCCCAGGCACTCTTTCTGTGGTTAGAAAATAAAGTTATATTTTAAAATTATATTTTTAAGACTGTGACTTTCAGACAAAGCCAAATGTTTAATCACAGCACAATGTCAACAGATTTTTAAGTCCTTTTCTCTGCTTCCATCTTACAAAAAAAGAAAAAAAAGAACGGCGCCTGCGCGCTCACCTGTAACCAGCAGCGCTAGGGAGGCCGGTCCGCGCCATTTGCAGGGAAGCCAGGCGCGGGCTCGTCCCGGAGCCCGCTGTGAATGCCCCGCTGCTCACCAGCCCCGGGAGGTTTAAGAGTGTTTGGAAGGAATCAAGCTTTGGTTTCATGTCCCTTCTCTGCGACAAAGGAAGTCACGGGGCAGAGCAGTTTTCAGCCCTCCCTCTCCGTTCCCACACGTCCAGCCGGCCCCGGGAGGGGCCCTCGGCTGCAGCTCACAGCTCTTCCCGGCGTCCTCCGCGGGCTGGGCCTGGCGCCGCCGCTGCACCAGCTGCCGGTCCAGCTCCCGGAGCTGCTTCAGAAGCCCCGGTTGGGTAGGACACAGCGGTTCTTGGCCACTTGTTGGATGGCGTCCACCAGGGTCATGTTCCTGTGGATCATCAGGTAGGCCAGGACCAGAGTCGCCCGACCGGCTGCGGCCCATGGCGCAGTGAACCAGGATCTTATCTGAAATGGAGAGGGGAGAAGGACCCACACTGGAGAGGCAGGGTGGCCTGGAGGTTGGAGAGTACGTGTGGGGCCCAGGTGGAACCCGCTCAAATCTTGATCCCTCTCCCATATTGTAGGACCCTGGGCAACTTACTGAGTGTCTGGGAGCCCCAGCTTCCCCGTTTGTACAGTGGGAATACCATCAGGATCTTCATAAGTGTCCTTGTAAAGGCAGTTTGCTTAAAGCACTTGGTACACTGCTTGGCAAAAGGACCACAGATGTTATCATTGCCTCGGTAAGGAGGAGGAGGGGTTGAAGTTGATGCTTCCTACCTGCCAAAGCGCCTCCAAGTGAAAGCTCCATCAGCGTGCAGGAGTAAAAATATTATGATTTTTTTCTTTTTAGTGCTCACTTGTAATTTCTTCATGCTTATAATATTTATTTTCTTAGTGCTTATTTTTAATAGGGCAGCCAGTAGAGTTCAGATTTCAAAATGTATAATAAGGTGCCCATTGAAAAGTCTCCCTCCCACCTGCTCTTTAGTTCCCCAAAGTGACAAGTATTACTAGTTCTTCTTATGGAGAAGTATCTGTGCATATACATAGCAAAAACATACTTTTTCTCTTCTTTCCTTGCCCAGAAGGTAGCAAGTTTTACACACTTTTCTGTACCTTGCTTCTTCCATTTAACAATGTATCTTGGAGATCTTTGTATATCAGCCTCTGAAGAGTTCTCTGTTTGTTATTTTTCTTGTTGCTGCACAGAGTTCCTCTGTATGGATGAACCATAATCCACTTTAAGCAGATGCACTCCATCCCTCCATGACTACAGGTGGATTGTGGAGAAATGCAGGCTTTCTGCACCATTTGCAGTCCTGATGCACTTAACCTCAGTAAGGAGAGAGTTACCCACAGTCCTAAGAGATAGAGGGCCTGGTCTGTTTGTCATGGTATCTGTGAGCATCCACATGATCCAGTCTGCCTACAGAACCCTAGCCTATTCTCCTGCAGGCCTGGGTTCCAGAGTCAGTTCTGCTCCTAACTACCTGGGTTTGGGGTTAGCCACTCAGCCTGCGGAGCCTCAGCTTCCTCAACTGTCAAAAGGGGCAGCAACCTCAGGTCAGCTGTAAGCAAAATCAAGTCAGTAAAACTTACAAGATAAGATTTTCAAAAATAATTTTACCGTGTCATGTAGTACCACCACAGGATAACTATTCTTACAGACTAGATGATGAAATCGTCATCTAGACCAGTGGTTCTTGATTTAAGACCCTGGGGGTTCCCAGGATTCTCTGAGGAGATCTATAGCATTAACATTATTTTCAAAATAGTACTATAGTGATATTTGCCTCGTTCACTGCTTGACTTTTGCACTGATGGTGAAGAGGCAAGGAGGAGGAATTGCTGGTGCCTTAGTGTGAATCACGGCAGAGGCACCGAACTAGACTAGAAATCGTTACGTTCACCACCAGGCACTCGTGGGGGAAAAACAAGCCAACTTCCCTTAAGAATATCCTTGATGAAGCAGTAAAAATTAATTTTATCAAATTTCAGCCCTTGGTTACACTTCTTAATATTCTGTGTGATGAAATGGGATATACATCAAAAGCACTTAAGCTGCAAACCAAAGTACAGTTGTTATCGCAAGGAAAAGCTTATGAGAGATTGAGTTGCAAGCTGAATTTTGCTAATTCAGCTTATGGTGTTTCATGAAATACCATTTTTACTTAAAACAATGAATGACAGAAAAACTATGGTAATTCAGACTTGGGTGTTTGGCAGACTTTTTATCAGAAGTGAACAAAGTGAGCCTGTCACATCAAAGAAAACAATTGACAGTATCTGTTGCCAGTGATAAAAAGCAAGCTTTCAAGTAAAAATTAGAATTTTGGGAAAACTTGTATCTACCACTGTGAGATTGACAGTTTCACAATACTCTTAGGATTTTTCTGTTAAGATCGGCAGTGATATTAACAAATGTGTCTTTTGACATGTACAATGAAAAATGTCAACATTTCGAAGATCTGCCTAACTCAGTGAATGAGACTTTCTGTGGGACCAATATGAGATATTAAAGAATCATGATGGGTAAAAAAAATCCATTCCAAGTTCAAGACAGACTGATGGATTTTTCATGTAACAGAATATGACATTTATAGATATGGTTTCAAATCCCACATCACAACTCACCTTTAAGAAGCTATCATTTGTCAAGTTTTGGTGTAATATCAAAGAAGAATATCCACAGTTTTCTGAAAAGGCTATTAACATATCCCTTCTTTCTCCAACTACATATCTGAGTGAGGTTGGGTTTTCTTCATATACTTCCATCAAGACACTGTATCACAACAGATTGTGTGCAGAAGCAGATATAAGAACCCACTTGGATTCTCTTAAGTCTGATATCAAAAACACTTGCAAAAATGTAAAATAATGCCACGATTCTCCCTAACTTTATTTTGGAAAATGTAATTTTTTCATAAAAACATTGTTATATGCAGTTGGTTTACTTTATTATTTTTTAATGAATATTCTCAAATTTTTCAGTTTTTATTTCTAATAAACATTGATAGATCTAACCTACATAAATGACAGCTCTTTGAGGCCTTCAGGAATTTTTAGGAGTGTGGAAGAGATCTGAAACTGTAAAATTTGAAAACTGGAAATCTAGAAGAATTCCCACTAGAAAAAAAGCTCCCTTTGGTCACTGTCAATGGCAACAGCTGGGCCTGATGAGAAGCCACCATGAGAAGCAGCTTTCCATCCTTCAGGCCTCCGTTTGGTAGTGCTCTAGAGTAGAGCTCACAGAGCGCATCAACATGCTTTGTTTCATTTCATCCTTAATACAACCTTCAAGTTTTCATTATTCTCATCCCTGCTTTACAGATGGGGAAATAGCTTCAGGGAGGCAAAATGACTGCCAGAGGTCACCCAGAAAGATGGTGCCACCGCTGGAAATAGTTCAAAGCAATTTGTTCTTGAGACCCTCCTGTGCGGTGGCTCCTTGCTACTGTGCCCTGGCAATTAGCACCTCTGGCTGTCCCCTGCACTGCCATACCGCCATCCCAGTGCAGTGGCGGCCCTCTCCTGCGGTTCTAGGATGTTTGCTGGGGCCAAGCTTAAGCTGTGTGACCCCAAAGCTGTCCCGAAGTCTCAGGCCCCAGGCCTGGAAGGATAACCAAGGAGAAAGATGTTAACAGATGTCACTGGGTTTGTGGAGCACCGTCAGGAGATAACGAAGAGCTTGGCAAAGAACACTTCTGAGGGGACTCGGCTCTGTGTCCCTCTCGTCCTCATCCGTCAGCTCATAGGACTAAGCCCAAGATAGAGTTGACAGTCAGTGGCAATAGCAGCGTAAGACAAGCAAAAGGGGTGAACTCTAGGCACCGGGATTCTCTCTTGCCACCTACGCCGGCTGGAGAGGCCTGTATACCCTGCCCCACCGTAAGAACCCCACTGGTGGCCTACACACACACGCTCGGAAGGAGCCTCATAGAGAACTTAATTTTACACACACACACATATACACACACTCATTCGGAAGGAGCCTCATAGAGAATTTTATTGTGATTCATTTCCAAGAGTCTGCACAAGCTAACCAGGCAGGCCTCCAATCCCCGTAGCTGAGCGGCAAGTGTGGCCGCCTTTCCTTGCGCACCTTGGTTAGAAAGGCCAGAGGGCCAGAGCAGGGCTGGCTGCCTCAGCGCTGGGTGGGGTTTGGGGGCGGCTGGCCCAGCTCAGGGCCATGACTGCTCCTGGAGTGTAATGGCTACCTCTGGCATTCTAATCCCCACGGCCTGTTCCAGAGGCTGCCTGGCCCCTTGCCAGCTCTGCTGATAACTAAAGCGTTTCTTCCTCTCCTGGCAAAAGGGTAATTCTTTCTGTCATGACTAAAGACTTGAAACAGACGAAAGCTGTAGTTCATTAAGTCTTTAGGGAGCCTGAAGTCTGTTAACTGGGAGAGAGGAAGGGGAGAGAAGGGGGCGAGGAGCTGGAGCAGCTCCGCTCCGGCAGAGGCCCCTTCCCGCCCGAACCTCGGTTTTACGACAGTAGCGCTAATGCGGCTCAGCTGAATTTTGCTTTTACGACGGCAGTGCTGGTGCCGCCAGCGTGAGCTTGGTGGGTCTCCTCGGGTAGAGGAGCTGTCCCCAGTGTCTCAGGGCACTGCTCTCCCGGTTCTGGATCTCTTGCTAAGCAACACCCTGTGGGCCCAGTGTTGGATGTTGGGAACCTGCTCTCGGGAGAGTTGGGGGACAAGGGGAGGAAGGCTGCCTTTGGCCTTTTCACAGCATGGCCCGCACCAGAGAAAGCCGGCGGCTCTCTGTGGGGTTAGATGCCAGCCAGGGTTAGGAGCCTCAGGGAAGGGATCATTGTCGGGGTTGGCATTTTCTAGAGCGGTGATTTTCTAACTCTTCTGTGTTACATCCCGTTGCCCCCCGGCATAAAATTCACAGCTAACACAGACATGGGCTCAGCCCACCCCGTATCTTCCAAGCACTTTGTGCATTTCAGTCCTCACAACAACCTGATAAGGTAGATAAAGTCAGTGCCTCTGTTTTACAAAGGAGGCAGCTGAAGTGCGCAGAAGTGCTGTGTCTTAGTCACGCAGCTGGGAAGTGGCAGAACCTGATTCAAGCCCAGGCCTCTGCCTCTAGAGACCTTAAAGGCTATACAGGGGCCTCAAAGGTATGTGCATATCAGACAAGAGTTTTACAAGTAATTAGCACTTCTGCCTCATGCCAGGCATGCCGATGGTTCTGTTCTTTCCTAATCTTTTGAAATTTTCAAGAAATACTAGTCACAGCCTCTACATTGATTTCTCCGTCCACTGATGGGCCACAGTTTATGTTTGAGAAATGATTTCGATTAAGCATTCTTCCTTTGACCTTTTACGAAACAGGTGAATTTCCACAGTTTTATGAGGAAAAGTCAAATTCAGAACATCTCGTTCAGTCACCTAGTCACGTCCAACTCACTGTGACCCCATGGATTGCAGCATGCCAGGCTTCCTTGTCCCTTAACATCTCTCAGAGTTTGCCCAAGTTCATATTCATTGCATTGTTGATGCTGTTCAGCTGTCTCATCTCTGCTGTTTACCTAGTGGCGCATTTTTACTGGTGACCAGAAGGTAGGCCTTGGTCACTCAAATCAGTCATATAGGCCAAGCCTGTTAGTCACCAACTCATCCCATCCCATCCCCTCGGTTTGAGGGGGTATGCCCTTTGTCTCCCACTCACTATCTTGGAACCTGCAGAGTTCCTTCTCCCAAAATGGTCTGCACCCATGGAAGTCCTCAGGAAAAGGATGTGTGGCGTGTTTTAGAACGGCCAGGCAGCAGGCCTGTTCTTGCTGTAGTGGGTCAGGAGACTCTTAAAACACCCTGAAAATCTTGGTCTGGTTAAAGCCAGAAGCACCAGAGAATCAGCTTCCTGCTCAAATGCAGACTTCATTTATTTATTCATACCTTCCTTATCCATAATAGATTTAAAGATGGCTTCAAAAGCAGCCTATGGACTGTTTATTTAAGAAAAAGAAAGGAAAGGAGAGTGGTGATAACTAAAATCTGATCTTTAGAACCTCATGGTATCTGCCCTGGGATTTCTCAGAAGATTTCATTAAATTAAAACCACAGTAACTCATCTCTGAGGATGCTATGCCAAGAGCAGAGAAGGCAGTCCAAACGGGGCTCCGGTGGCAGTATTTTGTCCGTACTTCTTCTCCTGATGAAGCATGATAATTCAGTTGTTTTAGATCCTACAGCCAGCTGGAATGTCTCACCTTTCGTGATATTTGGTGACCCCTTATACTGCAGAGTCACCAGATGCTGAAAATTGGGACGAAGGACTCTCCTTTGAGGCCTGAGTGACAGAAGGGTGCCCATTGGCCTCTGATGAACTCTGTGACCCTCACCATGTCATGTGACTTCTCTGGGTCTCTGTTTACCTAGCTCTTGGGGCAGGACACTGGACTCGATTATCTCCCAAGAGTTTTCAGGAGTGACTAATGTTGCTTGGTGAGTTATTTCGGAACGGTCAGATCAAGGTTGAGTAGACGTGGGGTGGGCCCCGTGGGGCTGATGACAGACCACAAGTACAGCTCTGGAGCACCACGAGGGATGCTTTTCTGCTTTTCAAAAGAGACTGACTGTGAGGGGCGGTGTGGGAAACTGTGCACTCAGCTGAAGCTAAAGGAAGAACAGGAAAGACAGGAAAAGACACGCCTTTGCCTTTTGGCCAGACTGTCCATCAACAGCTCTTACAGCAAGAGTATAATAAGAAACATACGAGTGCATCTGGCTCTAGAATGCTGCAGGAGCATCCTGTGGTTTTCCAGGGTGTGACAAGACCCATCCAGGCAGCCTGCGCATGTGCCATACAAGCTGAGTACATACTGTCTCCACTAATGGAGTCTCTGATGATGCTAACTAGCATTTTATTTTGTTACTCTGACTACTCAGGGCACAGGTTACAGACTGACAGCCATTGGGTTTCTTTTGTTTGGTCTCTGCAGCATTTTAAGAAATTTTCAACTTGTTGCCAACACTTAAAATTTGAGCAGTTTTATGTTAAAATCCAGGTTGGAAACTTTTCCTGTAAAGTCAGATCTACCACATCAGCACTGATTCTCACAAGATGATTGCTGGCTGGGACTGAGTAGCAGTTTTCCCCTGTGGAAGGAATAGGGGGCTCTTGGCTTAGCCTTAAGAACCCCCTCCCTGCACCCCCGTGGCCTCCCCCACAGCCAGCGTCATTCATTTATGGCATCTGCCTCGGTCCTGAGGGTTGGTGTTTGAGCCCTCAGCTTGAGGAAGTCTTTAGATATGCAGATACAGAGGGCACAGAGAAAGGAATCAGTCCTCCCACCTAGTAACAGGGTCCTGTCCAGTCCTGCTCCCCACCCCCAGCCAGCTGGTCTAGGCTCACACTCCCTGCATGTCCTCTGACCTGTGGATATGCTTTTCTCTCTTGATGCTTTCTTGGCTAGCATGATGCTTTTGGCTGCACCATCTACCTGTCACAATCCACAGCGATGCTCTGAGATCTGCCCAGGCATAAGCATATGACCCCATAGCCCATTCTTTCCTAATTCAGCAGTGAGTGGGGGCAGACTCTAAAATGGCATGTCAGGAACTGGGCAAGCTGTCCTATGCCTGTATCATGCCACTGAAGTTCAAAGTTGGAATGTCTTTTTTTCTTTTTTTTTTTTTACCCCTTTGTGGATTAGAAACTTTATTATGATGATATACACGTGCTGGTGTGGTTATGTGCTTCATGGTGCACGACCTTTCTTTATCAAACACATCTGAGAGCCTGCTGTGTGCCAGGTTCTAGGCTAAGTGCTTTTTGTGGGTTACTGCTCATCCTCATTATAACCTTTCAAGATAAATATTTTCATCACCGGATGGAGAAACCAAGGCTTAGAAAGCACATTGTTAGTAAGTTGTGCAGCATGAATTTGAAAGCAGCCCTGTCTTCTCCGAAGCCAGGCCCCTTCCATTAAGGGGATGGTTGAAGATATAGTAACGGCAAGTTGAGCGCATTAAACAGAATTGGAAGGATTGGGTGGTTGAATCTTTTTGTTTTTAATGTCAAATATGTTTTCAGTTAACTTCAAATACTGTAAGGCGAATTTCACCTTACGGTGATGAGTCAGAGCCCAGTTGCTTTTTGATCCTGCTTGGAAACCCAGAATGTGCCCAACACAGAAAGATGGTCCATAAATAGACTCATAAAAGGATGACTTTGAAATGAGGCATCCCCTAAGACAAGCACTGCAGCTCCGTGTTTTGTTTTCTTTTTTTTTCCCCCTTCACTCTGACATTGCTTTCTGAACCAAAATAAAAAACAAGGTCTGAGACTCTCCAGCAGACATGGCCTTGGCCCAGCTGCAAGTTGCAATTTCTGCAGCAGGCTAGTTGGTCAGTCAGTGAGCCTCTTAATTCCAACTACTTGTGGCCAGAAAGACTTAGTAACTGTATATCCTGAATTATGTGATGACCCCATAATTCAGTGTGTGACACATGCAGCTGAAGTCAGAGCACAGATCAAGGACTTGAAGCCCCTCTGACCTCTATGGAATGCCACTGAAATGCAACCTGCAGTCATTAGGGAATATTATCTCACCCGGATGCATACCTACACTGTGCCCTTCTCTCGAAAATAGCCTTGCAGCCTTTCCCTGGATTAGGGCAGCTAAAACTGCATTTGGAGCACAAGGACTAGCACCGTGATTTTTAAAGACGGTTATTAATTAACCTTGAAAAACTCGGACATTATGAGCGTAAAACTCAGATTCTCATAGTTTGGCATTTACAGAGAATAAGTTGTCAGCTTTCTTTTTATTTTTCTCTTGAAAGCCTCATCCTTTAGTTTTAAAAATTGAAATATAGTTGATTTACAATGTTGCGTTAATTTCTGCTGTACAGCAAAGTGATTTGGTTATACATGTATATATAGTCTTTTAAATATTCTTTTCCATTATGGTTGGTTTCTCATAGGATACTGAATATAGTTCGTTGTGCTATACAGTAGGGCCTGGTTGTTTATCCATTCTATATGTAAAAGCTTCCTTCTGCTAATCCCGACTTCGCACTCCATCCCTCCACCAAGCCCCTCCCCCTCCCCCTTGGCAACCATCAGTTTGTTCTCTATGTCCAAGAGTCTGTTTTGTAGATAGGTTCATTTCTGTCATATTTTAGATTCCACATGGAAGTGATATATGGTATTTGTCTTTCTGAGGTTGTCAGCTTTCCACAGGAGAGTTCACTAGACTGAATATGACTGGGGTGGGAGGATGAGAGAGGCGGGTATGAGCTAGGCTGGAGAGCAGGAGAATTTGAAGTCTCTATATTTCCACTCTGATTAGCTCCCTAAGGTTGTTCTAGCATCGAGGCCCTTGGCTATTAGTCTGGTTTGGACCCAGGCACAGTTAGCATCTTGGCTGCACCCCCAGCTTTGAGGGCTTCCAACCAACCCTGGCGTTCAAAGGATGGCTGCTGTGCCTTAGGGAAGAGAGACTCAGGCCTAAGACCTCTCCTCTGAGCCCTCCCGACTTCCCATTAGTGGCAACCAAGTCCGAACCCCAGCAACAACAGCACCGCTCAGTGAGGCTCAGAGACTCCGACATTTCCAGCTACTCTGGCAGGGCAGAATTTGAGAAGGGAGCTTACTTTAAGCGTGCAGATGCCTCTTCCCACCAGGGTGAGGGGGCGTGGCCGTGGGCTGGGGGGCGGGGCCTCGAGGTGGCCGGGGGCAGGGGTGGGACCACCGTCGGGCGAAGGTCTCTTACTGTGATCATAGCGGAGGGCAGCGTCAATGAAAGCGGCAGCGGGGTAGAAGAAGACGCTGAGGTCAAAGGTGGGCAGGTCATCAGCCTCGACACCATGGTACTCGATGGCCATGTCCCGGTAGTAGTCGGGCCCCGTGTCCACGTTCCAGCGGCCGTGGGCAGCGTTCAGCACATGCGTGAAGCCTGCCTTCTGCAGCCCATAGCGGTCCAGCGCGGTTGCCCTGGGTGTGAAAGAGAGAGAGGCTTGTAGGCAGAGCCCTGGCCAAAATCTGGGGAAAACGCGAGCTCAGTCCATGGGTTTTTGCCATCAATTCTAGCTTCTAAATAGGCCTAGCCACTGAAATGAAGGACTTCCCTTGTGCAAGCCCTGCTCCTGCTGACCCCCTGGCTGCTTTGCCTTTTTATATTTCTGGTTCAGCAGTTGAGAGAAAGTGGAGAGTGGGCAACCTATTCATTTGTCCATTCACTCTCATTCACCAAATACGGAAGAACTTGGTGCTGGACACGCCAGTGGTGGCGGCAGTGGACTGTCAGCTGCCAGATCTCCTCTAAGGCCATCAGAATAACCTGTTCGTTAGGCCAAGCTGAATAAGTGAAAGGGAGAGGGCCACCTTCACAGAGCCTCAAGAGACCCCTTAAAGCAGCCTCTCCTCTGAACCCTTGGATATTTCTGGGGTTTGAAGGGTGAGGTTCAAATGAATGGTTGAAAATGGGTCATTCAGCGTGAGGATATGGCAAAATTCTTGATCATGATGTTCAGGAGATTGGTGAACACTATACAAACTCTTTGCTTTGATAAGTAAATCATTGCCTCATTGAGCGAAGCACTGTTCTGAGAAAGAGCGTTGTTTAAGCAGTCTGTCGTTGGAACTGATTTTAGGAAGTTCCTGAAGCCAACAGTGAGATTATTTTCTCGTTTATAGCCTTATCTTTCTAGGCAAGATTTTTCATTAACAAAGAGTAAAGTCTTCTTAATGTAGGTGGCCTTGGAACATGGACAGAGGAACCAGGAGTTATCATTCCTTGAAGGGCTAGGAAACACTTTATTGGAAAGAGGGTTTTGAGCCTGCCTTACTGTCGGTATCAACACTTGGTGATGGAGGAGAAGAGGGAG
Organism: Nanger dama; assembly: GCA_917880005.1. Taxonomy (NCBI): domain Eukaryota; kingdom Metazoa; phylum Chordata; class Mammalia; order Artiodactyla; family Bovidae; genus Nanger; species Nanger dama. The sequence goes on along the minus strand of CAKJTW010000028.1, from coordinate 14,877,582 downwards.
GCAAGGGCATGCCAAGCCAAAGAAATAGCACAACCTAAGGGATGTAGGCTGGAGATAATGAAAGCCATTCAGGAAATGAACCTACTGTGTGCCAAGCACTGTCCTGGGTACTGATGCTGCAGCCATGAGCAGGTAGTCAGGGTCCCTCAGGAAGCTTAGATTCTGGGGAAAGCAAATAAATGAATGATCCATTTCAGATAGCAGTAAGCTGTGCAGAATCACTGTGGTCCTGCTTTAGGTAAGGTGATCAAGGAAGGTCCCTGCCGGGAGGTGGCATTTAAACTAAGACAACTAGGTGATAGGGGCCTAGGCAGAGGAAGAGGGGAGGGAACGTGTTTTATTCAGGCAGAGACAACAACAAGTGCTGAGAACAGAAGGGAGACTTGTGTGCCTGTAATCACAAGGGTGGTAGTAGCACAAGAGGAAATCAAAAGCAGAAGCTGGGTCACGGTGGACCCTGGAGGTCGTAGGGGAGAGTCTGGATGTTATGCTCGGTATGATAGGATGCCACATGCTACAGAGGCGTTTAAGGAAGGGGTGAGTGTTGTTTACTTTTTAAAGATCAGTCATGCATGGACATGGATTGAAAGGAAGCAAAAAATAGAAGTGGGGATCTCTTCTGGAGGTGTCACAGTCACATGGTCAAGGGAGGAAGGTGGTTGGACTGAGTCACAGCAGACTTGCGGATGGATTGGGACTAGGGGAGGAAGGAAGGGGGCTGGTTTGGGCAGAGCATAAGATGTGAGAGGAGAGGACAGAAAGGTCTGGAGAGGGAGTGTGAGATCTGACCATGGGGTGCTTGCAAGTCAGAATGTGCATTTGGGGGTTGAGAAGAGCTTTTTGTGTTTGAGGCGGGTGATCCCATCTGAGCTCTGAGATGACATCTCCCTCAACAGCGCCAAGTCCAGTTCTGCAGCTCAGGAAAGAGGTGACAAGGTCTGGAACCGTAATAGTAAGAGACCAAAAAGTGGCAGTGTGCTCCAGCGGAGGGCTCATCTCCAGGCCATTGGTAAGAGGATCTGGACAGAAGTGAGCATATTGGATGCCAGCATGGATCAACACCGTGCACCTCCATGCAGCAGAAACACATGCCAAGGGCCCTACATCTATCACTGGTTTCCTGGGGTTTTTGTTGATCATGAGAGGAACCACAGTGAGCTTTTAGAAATGAGCAAACAGACCATGGGAACAGAGGCACAGGGAGGTGTGGAGTTCCACTGAGCCCCCCAGCTGGCTTTTGGGGTTGCCATGCTGACTACGGAACACATTATGCTTTCAATTTTTCTCAGAAAAGTCTGTTTTTCATTTTTCTCCTCGCCCCAAACTATGTATACAACAAACATTATGCTTTTGGGATTGTAGATCTGCGCTCAATTAAAGCCTCCACTAATGCAGTCCATCTTGCTGAGCAGCAATCAACCTCACTTTGAGGTTGAGCTCAGTGGAAAAATTAAAATTAACTGTCCTTGACAGGAAGTTCCTACCCACCATAAAGACTGGTCTCTCTGGGTTCTGCAGCTGGGTTTCAACATAATCAAATAGCAGTTTGAATAAATAGCAATTTGCACTTTGCTCCTTTGGGGGTCAAGGATCAAGGTAGATATGCAACAAGACTTGTTTCATGACACGTCCATTTTCACCCCTCCATCCCAGAGCTGGTTTTTGACTGTGTCTAAAAGAGAGAAGAGGGTTCATGGGTAGGATTAGAACTAGTGGGTATCCTGAGGCCTGTTGCAGGTCTTTGGGCTCTGTGGCTCCCTGGGCCCAGAATGGGGGGTGGTGTCCTCACACACCCCTCTGAGGATTTCCCCCAGCTTGACTTACTCAGAGTCTAGGTGCCGGCTCAACAGCAGCAAGGGGATTTGCAGATACATAAAGTGACTCTTAGTAGACAGCAGGTGTTTTGGAGGCAGGTCCCCAGTTGGCCTAGACACCCAGCTCATCTGTCGCTGGGATGATTGGAGGGTGTCACTGGTGGGATTGGAGGGTGCCGCTTGGTACTGTGTTGTTTTATTTTCTTAACTTTCAGGGCCATCTACTCAGATATGTGGGAAAGACTAAGAAATGTGCCTCTGTTGAAGGAGAAAAGCTCAAAAAAAAAAAAAAAAACCCACCAGGATTAAGAAATTACTCCTAGAATCTAGGTGATGCAGCAGCCTTAGTTTCTGGTTGTTTAAGAAAAAATCCTAGATGTTGGTGATCTGTTTATTTTAAAAGTGTCAGCTAATTACAAAACTAACACATGTTCTCTGTAGAACATGGAAGACAAATATGCTCCCCTCAACACAAAAACACACGTATTTCTACTCCTTAGAGATAAGGGCTATTTGCCTTTTGAAATAAGATCTTCCAGTTGTTTTTCCATGAATATATTTGTATATTCTATTTAATGGTTGGGGGTAATATGATAATATGATGATGATGGTAATACCACATATACAGTTTAAAAGCTTTGCATGGTGATATACTGTAAACATCTTATTATGTCAACATACAGCCTGCAGTAGCTGCATCCTGTTCCCTTCCATAGATGAACCTCAGTTTTCCCTCCTCAGGTCCCTAGCTTTGGACGTTTGTGTTCTCTCTCTCTGGTCTGTCTCTCTGTCTCTATCCTCGGGAGAGAGTAATAGTTATTATAATAAGTAACTATAAACAAACAACTTGCTGTATCTTTGAGCACATCTCTGTGTCCTTGGGAGACATTTTTTTGAAGTGGAATTGCTGGGCATGAGTGTTTTGAACACAATCGATACTTGTTACTAAATTATCTTCTAGAAAGCATGTTCAAATTTACATTCTGATTTTTGCTCACTGCTAATTTCATAGACCAAAAAAGGTGTCTTGTTTTTATTAATTTATTTTAGCGGTGCGATGGGGCATGTTCTCTTTCATTTGTTGGACTTGTACAGTTTTACTTTTTAAAAAAAATTTTTTTTAGCTCTGCAGTGTGGGATCTTAGTTCCCCTATCAGGGATCAAACCAGCATCCCCTGCATTGGAGGTACAGAGTTTTAAGCACTGGGCCACCGGGGAAGTCTCCTGTACAGTTTCACTTTTGAAGAACATTGTTATATCCCTCTTTTTGACCCAGTTCTCTTTGGCACTTCTCCCTGCCTTGTGAACCTCTGGCCTCAAATGTGGATTCTGAATCTGGTTTGGAGGGCCAAGGAAGCAACTCTTCTCCTGCAGTTTCCTCGGAGACCTTCCCTCCCTTCCTTCTTCCAGCCCCTCGCAGTTTCTCCAGGAAACTTGCTTCACCCAGCACTCCTTCCACCTTGGGGAGTGACAGGAGCAGTCTCCTTGGACAGAGCTCCCAGCATCCTGCTTTTTCAGACCCCTTGAGGCCCTGTTGATTCCCGTCCTGCATACCCCAGCCCCTGCCCAGAAGCCCATTTCCCACAGGTGTGTGTTCTCACAGAGGGGAGGAGGGACATTACGTGCATGCATGCGTCTGCCCCAGCCGCCCACCAGCTGCTCCCATGTTGCCAGGATTCTGCCCTGGGCGTTGATGAACGTCCACTACTGATGGGGAGGTTCTCCATACCCTCACCTGTGAGGACCTGCTGATTTCCCACACCTAACTGGGGATTCACTGTGGCCCACATCCTGTCATTTTCTGATGCCTGTGACACACACTGGCTTCCCTGGTGGCTCAGTTGGTAAAGAATCTGCCTGCAATGTGGGAGACCTGGCTTCGATCCCTGGGTCGGGAAAATCCCCTGGAGGAGTTCACAGCAGCCCACTCCAGTATTCTTGCCTGGAGAATCTTCATGGACAGAGGAACCTGGCGGGCTACAGTCCATGGGGTTGCAAAGAGTCAGACACAACTGAGCAACTAAGCACAGCACAGACACACACTGGTGAGTGTGACCCTGCTTGTTGCGGTGGCAAGTCATTTTGAGAGCATGACCCTGATGGTGACCTTCTTCTCTGGAGTCTTAGCCACGCTGTGATTCATGGAGTCGCAAAGAGTCGGACACGACTGAATGACTGAACTGAACTGAACTCCTTGCAGGTGAATTTTAAAACAGGCACAGTTCTAGTTTTTGGTCTCCTTCAATTCATCTGATATGAAGGCAGAATTCACTAGCTGTCTGTTTTCTGGGTGTTCCTGTCACTTGCCGATGATGAAGCTGTTGGGCTACGAGGCCTTGCAGAAAGCATAGGGCACGCAGGTGTAGTTTGTAAGCTTAAACTGCTGCATGAACCAGAACAACAAACCTCTGGGACCCTCAGATTTCTTTGTTAAAGAGGACCAATTACATTGGCAGTACTTTCCTTGCAAGATTCTTGAAGAGTTGAGTGATGTTGATGATATTCAAGTTTCTTTGAAAGGTTAAAAGATAAATTCTGAACAAGGAGGAGGTAGCAAGCAACAGGAAGATGTACAACGGAATTTATCGGTGGTTCTCTCTGGGTAATGGGGTTATAGGGAATTTTAATGTTCTTCCTTTTGTCTGTGTTGTGTAAATTTTCAGTAATGAATGTGTCATATATTCACTTAGTATTTAAATATATGCCAGGATTTTTATTGACATTCTATCCTTAGTTCTCAGGAGAGATTGACTGTCGCAAGGACCTAAGGTGGTCTCTGTGTTTTTAACTCCTTAGGAATCTCTCCATCATCTTCCCCACCCCACTAGGCTCTAGGCCTCCAAGGATTGAGGCTAAATGGGAAAAGACAATGTGTAGAAGGCCTGGTTTCAAGACATACCATCGTATTAATGATTAGACAAGGCATTCGGCTAACCGTGAAAGGAAATGGTTGGCATTGCTGGGGGCCTTTGCTAAAGTACTGCCACCCAGTGTGAGAAGACCCAGTGGGGGAAGGACCATTGGCACCTCTCCCCTAGCACCTTGCCCAGACTGGTGCCCAGCTGTGCCTTGGGTACTTGGAGGCTCAGAATCCAGATTTTCTGGTTCTTTCAGGTGACATTCAGCATCTTAAATTGTCACCCTCGGCTGTGTTTTCACTGCATCCTAGTCTAGCCATGGCCCACCCTAAAAAAGACAGTTAAATTTTAGCTCTACTTGGTGCCTCAAGGCCGAATTAGTTCTTTCTTTTAGAGGGGAAAGGTTGCAGCTGTCCGGGTACATCAGTGAGAAGTCCTGTCTTGATCTGAGGACTGTCTCAGCCATTGCTTTGCCTTTACCTCAGACCCTGATGCTGGGAAAGATTGAGGGCAAGAGGAGAAGGGGGTGACAGACGTTGAGATGGTTGGATGGCATCATTGACTCAATGGATGTGAGTCTGAGCAAACTCCAGGAGATAGTGTAGGACAGGGAAGCCTGGTGTGCTGTAGTTCATGGAGTCACAAAGAGTCAGATACAACTTAGCAACTTAACAACCCTCTCCAGCATCTTTGACCAACCAACCTTGGCGATGCCTCTGGCTTCAGAGGCTGATGATCTGCTTAGGAGCAAAAGGAGGAGATAGAGAGACTCCTTGGCAAGTGAGCTCAAGCTGAGTGGGGCAGATGCAGGCATTTGAAGAGTCAGGCTTGATGGGGAGAGGCTGCTGGCTGTCGATGACCCTAAAAGGCAGACTGTAATTTTAATAAAAATAGAGTCCCCGCCATTCAACCAGCAGAGCAACTTCACAGAGCCCTGGTGCTGGCTCACAGGACTGCCTCTGTTGTGAGAGGGAGTAGAGATTTCTCAATGATGCCTTGCTGTGAGGAGCCTGTCCTGCCTGGGCATTTGCAGTCACTTTGACTGTAGCCAGGATACTTGCCCTCCTGCTGACTGTCAGGGAGAAAAAAGAAAAAAGATTTTGCTAAGCAAATGAAAGATGTGAATGAGATTAAGGTTAGAATATTTAAATTACAGAAATTTAGTGCTTTCAAGCATCCTGAAGCACTTGTGAAGCACCCATTTAGGGACTGCTGATTGATAAGAGGTGATGAATTATTCTTATCTCATCATTGATGCCAGTCCCTGATTCTCTGGAGGGCAACACTTGGTTAACCTAATTTGAATCTAATTTGAATGACTTAAAAGTAATAAAACAAGTATGTGCTTGAGCCTAATAAAGCCTAATTTATTTAATAAGACATTTCTTAAAGAATTTTACTTCAGAGCTGGAAGGGTCCTTTGAAATTATCCTTTTATTTTACAAATAAAGAAACTGAGTCCCAGAACAATAAGTTGTTTTGCCAAAGGCCACACAGAGTGGCCACCCACACTGAGGGCTTGAACTCTGTGCCTCAGTCCCGCTGGACAGCTTTTTCTGTACTCCACACTGTCCCTCCAGTTCCTACTTGGAGATCCAGACCCCCTACCAAGGCGTGGGAGAGGGTGGCTGTGCCTTGAGCCCTTGGGGGAGAAAGACTTCTTCATGAGGACATCCAAAAGGTGGCTGCCTAGTGGGGCCTACCGACCCCCAGCGCTGGGCCGGCACGCTTCACATCAACCACATCGCTTTCCCATCTGTGACCTCTGCTCGCCAGGCTGTGGTGGTATTGGGCAGGGCGCAGGGGTGGGGGGGTGGGGGTGGGAGGCTGCATCTCTGCCCTCCCCCAGGCTGGTAAGCAGTGGGAACTTGGAGTCACCAGGCATCCCATTTGGTGATCCCCTTGGGATAAGCTAGGCTTGAGAAAAGCTTCAGAAATTCTGGAACCCACAGGCTTGTAGGGCTTTGATGTGGCACTGCCCCCTTGGGCCTTTGGCCACCCGGGTCCCTGGAAGGCCAGGACAGTGACTGTGGAGGGAGCTGCCTGGAGGAGGCCCATTAGGAGGGAGGGACCTTCCTTCCAACCTGGCCTTGGGTTTATGATCGCATCTCACGGGAGAAATGTGCCTGGGGGTGTTTTCTATCCCAGGGCTTCCCTTAACACACAGGGACCCATAGTGGCAAAGTGTGGTGACTGTTCTTTACCTTCTTCTCACACTGTGAGGTGAGTTTCCAGAACCTGCCTGATGTCTAATAGTTCACACTCAGTGCTGGAAACTGAGCTCAGCATCCGATGTATTAAACCATCAAACCCACATCTTATAGGTAAAGAAATCGAAGCTCAGAAAGCTTGAGTGACACGCCCAAGGCCACATAGTAGTCAGTATTTGACCCAAACATTGTAGCTCCTGAGCAAATGCCCAGCCATTCTATTCTTGAGGTGAGAGGAGGGCAAAAGAGTGAGGTGCTTCTTGGGGATCAATCGGGTCCTTCCCCCATTTATGCCATTTTTAAGGATCAAATCTAAGGAAATAATCTTAAATATTAAAAATATATTTATACACAAAGATGTCCACTGCAGCATTATTTATAAAAGCAAGAACATGAAAATGACTGCTGTATCCAACAGTAGGAAAAGTGGTTAAATAAATGATAATTATGTCTATCTGATACATATAATTATAGTTATCATAATTAAGTATATGAGAAGTATATAAAAAGGGGAAAGTTTCTGAATGATGCTGTGTGGAATAAAGACAAAGATAAAATGAATAATCCATATGATTGCAACTATTTTAAACCAAAAGTAGCATATAGAAAGTCTAAGAGGAAATTACTACACTATTAACAGGAATGGCTTTGAAGTGGTGGACTTCAGTGATTGTTTTGGGAGATTCAAAGTTTTCTTTAACACTAATCACTATCTTATTATTAAAGCTAGTCTATTTTAGTGCTTATTCTGTACTTGACACCACACTAGTATTTGACTTGTTGTTGTTGTTCAGTCACTCAGTCGTGTCTGACTCTGTGACCCTGTAGCACACCAGGGTTGCCTGTCCTTCACTGTCTCTCAGAGTTTGCTCAGCCTCATGTCCATATATTATCTCAATCCATACACCCTTATGAAGAAAGTTCACTTGTCAACATATTATACCTAGGGAAATGAAGATGTCTATAACTTTATACAGTGAGTTTATATCACCTTTAAAATAGGAAAACAGTATATTTACTATACTTATTTAATAATATTAGAAGATATTCAGATCCCCCACACACACCTTTTATTGCTACTTCCGTATTGAACATTGTTATACGTATATCCTTATGTATTGGTACTCTTATTTCTCTGTGTTTCATTTCTTAAGGTGATATTTGGAGTCACAGTGTGTGCATACATTTTTATTTTGAACTAATTCTAGACTCACATAAAAGTTGCAGAAATGGGGACTTCCCTGGTGGTCCAGTGGTTAGGATTCCACTCTTAACTGCTGAGGGCTCAGATTCAGTTCCTGATTGGGGAACTAAGATCCCACAAGCCGCGCAGTGAAAAAAAAGTTGCAAAAGTAGTACAGAGATTATTTGGCAGGGAAAAAAGAAATGCTAATACATGCTTCATCTTGGATTAACCTTAAAAACATTACGCTAAGCGCAAGAAGCTAGTCGTGAAAGGCCATTCATGTGAAGTTCTAGGTTAGGTGAATTCATAGGGAGAGTAAGCTGGTGGTTTCTCAGGCTGGGGGGACTATGGGGAATGGAGTGTGATTACTTAATGGGTTTGGGGTTTCCTTTTGAGGTGAGGAAAATGCTTTGAAATTAGATAGTGGTTGCACAGCTCTGTGAATATAATAAAACCACTGAACTGTATACTTTAAAAGGGTGAGTTTTACGGAATGTAAGTTATATCTCAATAATGCTATTATTTTTTAAAAAGTAAACAATGAAGACCCTATTTAGGACAACCCAGGTTCCCCTAGTGTTCACAACTGAGAGATGATGTGATAAATTATGGCACACCTATACTAAGGAATACTGAAAGTACAGAATCACTTAATTCCTTTTTTCCTGCTAAAATTACTTAAAAGAAATAAAAATCCTTTAAGTGTTTGCATGTGTTTCCTTATGTTTGCCGTGATATCCATAAAGTGAGCTTAATACTAGTTACTCAGGGCAGAATTAAGAGAGGACAAAGGGAGATTATGCAATTTGTTTTGAAAACTCTCTGTTTAGTTTAATTTAGTGTAGAAGGGCATATAATTTTTTTGTAACTTTTTCCATTTAAAATTACTAAGGAAAAAAGAGGGATGCTACCTCTGGATAGCCCATGACTAGACACTTTTAAGCAGCAGTTATTGAAAATCACGTATGAATGGGTCCTGTGCCATCTGACTCCTTAGAGAGGTGAGTTGTAAACTGGAATCCTGGAGGGTGGAGGGAGGAGCAGGATTGCTAATCAGGATGAAAGCTTACGAGTTAGGCAAGACTGCATCTGAATCCCAGTTCTCAGCTGCTTACCAAGCTGTGGACCTTGGGCCCATTATTTAGCTGCTCTGTGCCTCAGTTTCCTTATCTTTAAAATGGGAGTAATGAGATGACCTCTCACTGGGCTGTAGTGAAAAATAAAGTGAGATCACTCATGCAAGATGCTTAGCACAATGCCTGGCACCTAATAGTCAATAAATGATAGGTATTACTATTATTATTTTCCTTCTGGCTCAGTGGTAAAGAATCTGCCTGCCAGTGCAGGAGACACGGGTCTGATCCCTGGGTTGGGAAGATCCCCTGGAGAAGGAAATGACAACCCACTCCAGCAGTATTCTTGCCTAGGAAATCCCATCACCAGAGGAGCCTGGCATGGGGTCGCAAAAAGTCAGACACGACTTTTAATGACCACCACCACCCCCATTACTGTTATCACTATTATTATTTACAGTAGGCACTTCCCATTTTTTTGAAGAGTGGGGCCTGGTGGCTATAAATTATAATCTAAAGCAAGGGACAGTGGCTTCAACTTTGCAAGGTCTACCACACTTCCTGATACAGAGGGTGATATGCCACCCACCTGAGAACGGACTTTATTCTTGCTTGTCTTATCCTCAGCTAAAAACAGACTACATTTCCTAGCCTCTCTTGCAGTGAGGAGCAGGGGAAGTATTTGGTGGGACTTCCCTTTGGGAAGATGTCCTTTTCCTCTACCTTCCCATGGTCTGGATCCTACAGTTGGTGACAGGAGCCCTGCTAGTGATGTCAGGTCATGAAGCAACCTTGAAGAAGGAAGCCACACCTGGGGGATGGTGGGCCCAGGCGTGGGAGCCTGAGCTGCTGATGACCCTGGAGTCGCCATGCCAGCCTCAGCTCTCCTTCCTCTGCACATCTTTTATGTGAGACACACCAACCTCTATCTTGCTTAAGCCCCTTTTCCGAGTTTTCTGTAATAGGAAAATAAACCTAGTCCTAACTGATAAAAGAGTTCTCTCAGAACCAACCTGAAAAGCAAGAGCGCATGGTGGGAAGGTAGCAAGGGCTGTGATCTGGGAGGGGCTGGCTACCAAACATGAGGCTGAATCTGGGCACTTACTCATCGCCAATGTAGAGCTTGGGCCAGACCTCATTGACGTGGGTGTACTGGGGACTGCCTTTCCAGAAGAGACGCTCCAGCTCGAAGGCTCCAGGAGTACAGTAATCCTCAGCCTCTCCCTCCTCCTCCGCCTTCGGCAGCAGCTTCTTGGCAGATGGGTAGACGTTCTTGAGGCCTGTCTTCGATTCTCCAGATGTCATTTTGGAGCCAAGGGATTGTCTTTCCTTTCTGCAGCTGGTCGTGAGAGAGGGATCAGGGTTGGGGTTAGCCGGGACAGACTTGGGTAAAAGCTGATCTGAAGATGTGGCAGGAATTTCCCCGGCTTGCTCTGATCCTCCTTCCTTTTCCCAGGTTACGGAGGTCAACAAGGAAAGTCATGATGGCAGTTAAACAACACTTCCCCGACGTTCCAGTCCCCTGCAGAGCAAGCATGCTGCATGCCCTCTGACATGGGCCTATGCCGCAGACCCAGGACAGACTTTGGGTCTAAGAACTCCCTGCAGGCAGCCTGTTCTTTGCCATCTTTCTTTTAGATGTTTACCCCTTTGTTGGTGCCTGCTCTTTCCTTTATGTGACTGGAGTCTGCAGGCTGAGGCCATTTTGAGCATGAACAAGACTGCCCAGAAGGTCCCTGGCCTTCCAGACCCATGGTATTCAGCATCTGAAGAGAACTGTCGACCAATGGAAAGGGCACATCTGGGGATCCAGAACCTATGAGGTCTGGGCAGCCAGGCATTTCCAGGGCTTCAGAGTCTTGGGGTGGGAGGCAAATTGGCTGTGGGAGGGTTTGTCAACTTGTTAGAAGGTTGAACACAACGTTGGCTACTCTCACGCTAGGAGGCTGGCAGTTGTGTTAATTTAGTGGTCATTCAGAAGACATTCCAAGCTAGAAAGCTGTGTCTGCAGATCAGGATGTTTGTAGAGCTTGTCAGCCTCTGTGAATAGAATGTGTGTGAACAGTTTCCATTGTCCCCGAGGAAATGAATCTCCGTGGAATTGGGCACCTTGTGTTCTGTGGGCTGGGTGGCCAACACACTCAGGCAGCCTGGGAAGGGAGGTTGTACTCACAGTGCTGGGAAACGAGGGAAAGAGGAAGGCGTGGAGTCACTGAGAAACTCACAGCCGAGAAATGGGGAGGGAATGCTATTCGTATATGTAACAGATCCTGGTGTAGCACTTAATGTGTGCCAGGCACTATGCCAAGTGCTTTACAATTATTAACTCATTTAATCTTAACACCCGAATTAATAGGTGCTGTGATTATCTTCACTTTGGAGATGAGGAACACTGTAAATTGAGGATGTTTGTAATATGTGATCTTAGTCTTCTGAGCGGAGAAGGCAATGGCACCCCACTCCAGTACTCTTGCCTGGAAAATCTCATGGACAGAGGAGCCTGGTGGGCTGCAGTCCATGGGGTCGCTAAGAGTCGGACACGACTGAGCGACTGAGTGACTTCACTTTTCACTTTCACGCACTGGAGAAGGAAATGGCAACCCACTCAGTGTTCTTGCCTGGAGAATCCCAGGGACAGGGAAGCCTGGTGGGCTGCCATCTCTGGGGTCGCACAGAGTCGGACACGACTGAAGTGGCTTAGCAGCAGTCTTCTGAGAAAAAATAATTGCCGTGGGCTTACCTGGTGGTCTAGCAGTTAAGAATCCACCTGGGGACACAGGTTTGATCCCTGGTCTCGGAAGATCCCACATGCAGCGAGCAACTGAGCCCATACACCACACCTCCTGAGCCCATGAGCCCCGACCTGAAGCCTGAGCACCCTAGAGCCCATGCTCTGCAGCAAGAGAAGCCGCCACAATGAGAAACCCATGCACTGCCCCGAAGAATAGCCCCCACTCACCACAACTAGTTAAAGTTCACATGTAGCAACGAGGACTCAGCGCTGCCAAAAATAAATAAATGAAGGAATAAATATTTTTTAAAAAATTGCTGAGAGGGCAGGGGTCAGAGTGGAGCATACAGCATGAGGAGGGGCAGGCCCCACGGACTTAAAAATGTAAAAAGCCCTGGAAACTTCAAAGACCAGTAGCATCCTATCAAAAGGACCCGGAGCACATCTCGAAGAGGCTCCTACTTATCAAAAATGGGACAGTTTGAACATGAATAACAAAAACTACTGCAGCTGATAGAAACACATCAAGCATTTAAATCGTGATGATGCGTAAAACAATCATTCACTGTTGGAAGATGCTAGGGAACCAGCTCATTGTGAAGACAGGTCAATAAACAGAATCTAGCATTTGTTGTTCCTTTCTGATACAAACTGTACTACTGCGTAGATGAGGGGAATTTTCCTTTATAGAATAACTTTAATAGAGAAGGAAGAAAGCACCATTTTACATCACCTGAAGAGCTAATGGATGCAGGAGCCAAGCACTGGCAGCTGCAACGTAAGAAGTGACGATCAGATGCTACGGGCCTTGTGATGGAGAAACACACCGCCGCCGCCACAGGAGGCGTTTCGCCAAAGGAAGAGCTGGATCTTTGATCAGAGTCCTCAGAGTCTAGATCTAGCAACTGCTTTGCGGGAGATTCAGAGGACAGTTAAATTATACCTCGGGGTCTTATCTTTTAGAAATATGTAGTGAAATGTTCACGGGTGAAATGATATAATGTCTGGGATTTGCTTCAAAAATAACACCACTGGAAAAATGTAATCATATACTGTGTATGGGGTGAGGGGAATGGATACAGGTGTGATGAGGCAGGATTTGCCAAGGATGAGGGCTGCAGGTAGTCACTGTTACTCTTTGTATGCATGAAAGTTTACATTAAAAAAAATTTTTTTTAAGAAGAAAGGGGCTGAAACTACTGCTCTGGGAAGCTTGATTCAGCCAAGTTTATAGTAGATGAATTAAAGGATCACTGGCTAGCAGTGTCTTTGGTGATCATGGGAGGTCAAGATCTGTGACTTTTTCCTGCAGGACCCTGAGCGGAGGGGGTGGGGGCAATGGGCTGCAGAGGCCTCTCTTTGGAGTCTGTGGAAGTGTGATCTAAAGGCTACCTCCCACAGAATCATCTGGCTCTTGCAGATTCCTGAGTTGTACCCTAAACCAGGGTGGTGTCTAGGAGTCTGTATTTTAACAAACTGCCAAGTGAGTCTCATGCTAACTAAAGTTTGATAATGATTGTCCAAGTATGTGGTTTAAGAGTCAAGGAGCTGTTGAGTCAACAGAAGGGTAGGAAGGGTGCTCAATATGCTTTTCCATGTTCTCACTGAAGTGCAGACCCAAGTCTTTAGCCCCTAATAAGAATGTGGGACTGGGACAAGAGAGGGACTAGATAGCCTTTGACCGAGGCTCCTTGGAGATGCTCCTCTGTGTTGTTTGCAGTCTCAGGGTCTGACATGTAAGAGGGGATCAGAAAGTATTTATTGAATGAGGGAATGGCCTAGGGAGTGAACGAAAGGAGTGAATGGATGACTGAGGGCCGTGAATAAGACTGGGGGCTTGTGCTAGGGGCTTAGTGGAGCTGATGGGGCAGGAAGGAGCCTTGGGCTAATTTGGAGGAGGACGGAAGGTGAGTGAGGAGCAGGACACAGGATGGACAGTCCCCTGCAGCGGGGAGTTGCTCAGACCCGAACTCTGCTCTAGGGCACGGCTGCTGGCATTTGCAGTCACCAAGGGAGGTGTTATTTCAGGAATGGATGGAAACGTCTGTGGAGGAACCAGCACAGGTACCCAGTCTCCTGAGAGTGTAAGCACACTCTCCCTGCTGCAGGCCTGAGATGCTTCAGTTTTAAGAGGTCTGGAGCTCAGCTTGTCCATGGCACCAGCTCTTCCTATTTCACAGTGAGTCAAAGCTGGCTACTGAAATTTGAAGGTTTGAGCCATTTTGAACCCTGACTGCTACCAAAGTAGGCTTCAGAAGACGGGATTTTAGGGAGATGCTGAAGTAACTGCATTCTGAACCCTCTCCCTGCCTCCTTTGATCACTGAAGCTGACCTCACCCTTGCTGAGGCTGATCCTCCTTCATTATATGGTGGAGGGGAACCATCCCCATCCTCGTGCTGAAAGCCTCGGCTGGATTTCCAGACAGAAGCGGAAGTGGTGTGGTCTACCCAGAGCGGCTTGGCACGCAGAGGGAGCTCTGGGATCTATTATCCTCCAGCATGTAGATTGAATGGGGGAGAGAACAAAGCACAGAGCCGTCCAGAAACCACAGACCTGTAATCTTTCCAAATCCTAAAGGCGGCTGTGTGCATCTCTCTGCATGGCTCCAAGTCTCTGGATCTCAGAGAGGCCAGGAGCGTCTGTTTCCCAGATCACAGCCAAAGTGGAAGGGAGAAGACAAACCTGCTCTGTTTGGTTTCCATAGATTCGACCTAAAGATTAACTGCCAAGGTCTCGATGACACATACAATATCAATCACAGGCTGAATGTCATAATGAGAGCTGGGCAGGTTGTCAAGAGAGGCCTCCAGGTTCCTGTTACAGCTTCATATCGAAAGGTTTGGTCCCAGGAAATCAAATATCAACTTGATGGCTACTTGGCCTTTATTTGCAGCATCAGCGTGCCTCTTCTCAAAGGAAGATAGACTCAGGCTCCTTCCTGGAGGGGCCAGGCAGATAACATAGAGGAGTTAAGTGCCTTGGGTGTTAAAGAATAAAACAAGCAAAAGCCCAACTATTGGCCTCAGATAGGCAATGGCACCCCGCTCCAGTACTCTTGCCTGGAAAATCCCATGGACAGAGGAGCCTGGTAGGCTGCAGTCCATGGGGTCGCTAAGAGTCGGACACGACTGAGCGACTTCACTTTCACTTTTCACTTTCATTCTCTGGAGAAGGAAATGGCAGCCCACTCCAGTGTTCTTGCTTGGAGAATCCGAGGGATGGCGGAGCCTGGTGGGCGACCGTCTCTGGGGTCGCACAGAGTCGGACACGACTGAAGCGACTTAGCAGCAGCAGGAGACATCAGGGAGTGGTGTGGACTGTGCCACAGTGGCGAGCAAACGCCCCCACTGAAGGGGGCAGCAGCTTGCCATTCCATGTGGGAATGCAAGCCCATATTGTTGGTTATTTTTATGAAAAGTCAGAAAGCCAGAGTTTTGTGGGAAATCAGCTGATTTAAATTAAGTCAGTAGGCAGCTGCCCTAGAAACTAGCCTTGTCCTGTCCTATTCCTCAGTTTGGATCACTGCAGTGGACAGCTGCGTTATACACAAAGGCTTCCTCCCTCCAGGCCCTTATTTCCCTGATTGAGGGCATTTTCTGGTCTCTGCACTGATCCTGTTTGTTGGAGCACCTCACAAACAACTTGTTCTCAAACCCTGGTTTCAGCGTCTGCCTTGGAGGGAACCCAGCTAAGATATCGCTGATCTTAAGACACTGTGATAACAGAGAACGCAGAGACCGAATGGTACTTGACCTGTAAGGCCCAAGCACCGTTTCCCCCTGTGAAACAGTTAGCCTTGCTTTGAGAAACTATTTCCAGGAATAATCAAAACTGAGATCCCTCGTTAATCCTGACTCCATGTCAGATTTTTCAGTGGTACAGCTTGTGTTTGATTAAAGGTTTTCCTTGCCAGTGAAGAAGGGCTAAAGCTGAATTTAGAAATATAATTTTTTTGACACCATGATTTGACTTTATGTAAAAAAAAAAAAAATTATGGAATTTGGGATTAACATATGCACATGACTCTATATAAAGTAGATAACCAGGGACCTACCATATAGCACAGGGAACTATACTCTATGTCTTGTAATAATCTATAAGGGAAAAGAATCTGAAAAAAAAATGTATATATGTATATTCTTTTATACATCACTGTACACTGAATCACTGTACACCTAAAACTAACAATATTATAAATCAACTATACTTCAATTAAAAACCTTTATATTATATATATATGTATATATATATATATTTCAAACTAGCAGAAAAACTATCAAATACTGTAAACAAGTGGCAGGACTCAGAAAGATATTTTTGTGTGTCTTCTATTTTGGGATTCTTTATAAATAATCATATTTTATAATAACCACATCTGTATTTTTCACTGTGCTGGCCAAATAGAACAGTCTGGGCTGGAAACTACTTGTGACTTCTGATTTATGATTTCCCCTTCATCTGACTTGCCTCCAGAGCCTGGTTGTTTCCTGGGGCTTCTCTACCTCTCTGTCCTTCTCTCCCCCCATTCACTGGCTGGTGGCCCTTCTCTACTCACAGCCTCAGCAATCACTGAGGACTCGGATCTACATGTCTCATCCTCCCTGAGCTTTGCCTCCTTCTTTGATAAAATAGAGCTGTAACAAAAGGGATGAAGCTGCTTCAAAAACAAACACTTAACCTGAATTCTTTTGCTTTCTAAGGTGGAGGATGGAAGAAGCCCAGTGGAGAGGTGCCTCATTCATTTCAGCAGGAAACTTGAATATCTAAGTGGACCCCCTTGAGCCTGCAGAGACTGGCCAGGTAGCCATGTCCAGGAGTATGAGCCACAGAACAGGCCTCCTGATTAACAAAAAAACACCATTGAAGGATCCTTTTGATGGGGAAAAGGTAAGTCCTAAAGCATATTTCGGAAAGTGATGGAGTGAACAAAGAGCTAAATTATTTTGTACAAGAAAGCAAGGGGGGTTCTGAGCCTCTCGAACATCCCCAGAGGGGGTGTGAGGGAACTGCTGTAGGGTGTGGGAGGCAGGGCGTGGGAGCCAGGTGAGGAGCATCCAGGGCACACAGCCCCAGGATTCTGCAGAACAGAGATCCCCATGCTTAACTTTGTGGTTGCAAAGAGTCGGACATGGCTGAGTCACTGCAACAGCTGACTGTATCAGTCTTCCCTAGCGGCTCAGTGGTAGAGAGTCCTCCTCCAATGCTGGAGACAGAGGTTTGATCCATGGGTCAGGAAGACCCCCTGGAGAAGGAAATGGCACTTCACGCCAGTATTCTTGCCTGGGAGATCCCAGGGACAGAGCAGCCTGGCAGGCTACAGTCCATGGGATCGCAAAAGAGTTGAACATGACTTAGCGACTAAACAACTGGCTGTCAGCCCTCTTGTCGTTACCCTGAAACTTCAGTGAAATTGTTAGATGGTACAGACTGCTATGTTTGCTGTGGTTTTGAGAAATCAAAAGGGAAGAGGCTTGTGTTGGTGGAGAGAAGAGACCAGAAGTTTGTGAAGCAGCATGTATAGTCTGATTCTATTCTTGTACAAAAATACATTTCACCAGAATATTAACACTAAGTATATGCTTATTTTAGAATGATGAAACTATATGAGCTCATTCTTTTTTCTAAAGAGCCATCTTTTCTAAAATCTCTTGTGATGAACATAGAATACTTGGGAGTGTATGGCAGTGGGGAAGAAGCCTGTGAAGGTTCTGTTTGAGAACTGTACTGGGTGTTGTTGATGCACTTTCTAAACCTGTGGACTGAAGGTACAGACAGGTGGCCCTCAGGACAATGCCTGGGCAGGAGTTCCTGCCATGACACACAGCACCGAGCACCTTCCAGGCCACGTGAGTTTCCCAGAGGCAGGGCTGTATCCTTTGTGAGCCCTCTGCTGGCAAAGCCAGGCCTAGGTCACGTCACCGAGTCATTCTGTCCCTCAGTGCCTCCTGGAAAACCAGAAGTGAGTCAAGGTTTGTGGGTTCTGAAGTGTATACAGTTTCTTTAAGAAAAAGAAAACCCAATAGGTGCAATAGGCCTTAGAAGAGGCCAGTGCAAGTGTGGGGTGTTGACTTTTGGGGGTAAATCTACCTCTGAAGGAAGCTTGCTTCCCAAGCGTCCCTTGGACTGGAGACAGACCTCAGGTGGAGAGGGCAGCATCCATCCCGCAGCATCCATCCCTGTCCCCTGGGACTCTCTGACTCTGCTGAGCCTGGTCTTGGGTTAGACTGATTCGGCCAGCATCAGGGCTGCTTTTTGACTTCACCTCGGAAGTTAGGCCTGGCCCTGCTCACCCCCACAGTCTACCGTGTCCCTCTGCTACATGCCAGGCCTGGGCTGGGCCAGAGAGGTCTCTGCCTTCTACAAGTTTCTGGTCTAGTAGAGCAGTTTATAATTTAATCTTCTAAAAATGAATCCTCTTCCTTTGAAGGGATCCTGTATTTATGGACATAACATGTTTACCTTCCTAAATGTGTTGGGCTCTTGGGGAAAGTTAGCCTGTGTTGCCTGCATACACATCTCTTCCATGACACCACCCAAGTTGGGCTTGGAATGTGCCTTGAAAGAAGGGGGAGAGTAAAAATGTTATTATGGTTGGGAAAATTACACTATTAGGAGAGTAATACCTACCCACCAGGGTTTCGTGGAAGGGCAGAATTTGGCAGCAGCATATGTATATGAATATACATGTTTTCAATTTACCGCAAGTCCTGCTTGTCTTTATGCATCTTAAATCTGCGAAAATGATCCCAACTAGGAAATAAAAGTTGTGGGATTTTAAAAAAATTAAAACCTGGACGTGAAAACCCTAGGAATTGTTTGTTGCCTATAATTTAATTCCTGATACATCAGACACAACCCAAGTTTAACAGATTTTTCTTTTCCTTTTGGATTCTGGCAAATATGTTAATAGGAGGCAATTATGTGAATTAATGTAAAATCCTTTTATTAAAAAAAAAAACAGAGAAGGCTTCATTGAAAGAGGTAATTTAATATTCCTTCTCAGATGGGGTTGATGGCATTAACTTGTTTGATTAACTCTTCAAATGGTTTCAAAGCGCTTCAGGGTGGTAATTTATGAACTCCTAATTGATTTTTTTCAGTCTTGGTTTGGCAGAGTTGGGCCTCCCTGAATCCGTGAGGAGGCTCCAGGGCCATGTGCACCTTCCTTCCCAGACAAGGGAGCCGGCCGGGGTTGCCTTGACCTCCACGACCAGCCCCGTAGGGAGAGGAGGCTCTGGGCACAGGGGGCCGCAAGAGCCTCTGAGCAGAGCGGCGGTGGTGTAAACACTGCAGGCAGTTACACAGCTCATGGATTCAGGAATAGATGGCCTTTAGCCCCTCTCTTTCAAGGATCACTTCCCCCTATGTGCCGCCTCAAAATGTGAGGCTTCCTCATGAGGGGGGAAAATGTGGGGGTAGATTGTGGGGGTGCAGCCCTCACCATGCTCTCACCACCCCCCACTTGCCCATCTGCACCACTCTCACTCACTGGGTCCATCTCTCTGTGCTGCGCAGAGGAGCCTCTAGGCCATGGGAAGGCTGTAGGCCACTCTTACAGCTGCTACCACTGTGTTGCTGCTGCTGCTAAGTCGCTTCAGTCGTGTCCGACTCTGTGCGACCCCATAGATGGCAGCCACCAGGCTCCCCCGTCCCTAGGATTCTCCAGGCAAGAACACTGGAGTGGGTTGCCATTTCCTTCTCCACCACTGTGTTAGGAGCTAAGTTCTGAGCCCAGAATGTGTTAGGAATAGGGGTAGAGCTGTTTGGTGGGGGCCAAAGGTCTCTGTGGGGATAGTCTTGGCAGACAGGATGGGGCATTAATAAATATGTCTGAACATCTCTGGGTGATGGGGCTCCTTTGCTCATGGGTGAAGTATAAGCAGAGCTTTAGGGAGAAGGAGAAAGGTCTCTCTCCAGCTTGTTAATATCTGGTGCCCATGCCAGGCTGCGATGAGACTTGATCCTCTATTTGCTGTGGAAGTAGTGGGTCCAGAACCGTCGAGGGTCACCTGCCCTGGAGTCAGGCTGGAGAGGACGCACGGAGCTCTGCCTCCTGACACCAGAACCTGAAGTGGCTGTGTGCAGGTGGGGGGTTCAGGCAACGAGGGAAGCGGGTGAGGTGTCCCCCACCCCTGCCTCACGGAGGGCCACCCGGGCACAGTGGCTGTGTGGCCAGGCTCTGAGGCACACTGGCCTCGCTGTGGTCTGGGCTGTGTGATGCTGGAAAAGCCTCTCCAGAGCTTTGTGTCTCAGCGTGCTCATCTGAAGTGAGGGTGATGAGGTACACCCCTCCCGGGCTGCTGTGGTACCAAGTAGTAAGTAGATGACCATGTGACTACCCAGAAGACAAGCTCTCTGAGCCGTGCCTCGCACGTAGTCAGCCAGGACCCCTTGCCGATTCACAGGGTTGCACAGTGTCTGGAGAAGGCCAGCCCTGGCTCCAGGGAGGGCAAGCTGCCCCCTCCCCAAGTGGACTCAGCTGGGCATCACCAGGGTGTCAGGAAACACAACTAAGCCCCCCAGCCTCAGGGTCCTCTGTGCCCCTCGTCCCCTGTGAGGTTGGCAGCAGCCACTGGAAGTCCACCCTCAGTCAGGACTCAGGGTCCCCCTCTAGTCCAGTTCCACCCTAGGACCAACACGCCTCCAGCGAGGGCTTACAGCTCGTCAGATGGCGGAGGGCCATCGCCCCAGCCCCCCAGCATAGATCTGTTTTTGCCCCTGAAGAGCCTCTGACCTCCCCCTGACTCCTCAGACCCTCCCCCACGTCCCATCTCCCCCTCCAGGCCCCAGGTTGTTCCTCTGTACAGAATTCAGCTCAGAAGCCCTTCGAGTGCTGTTGGCAAATGTCATTTGGTGGGAACAAAATGCTTCTGTTGTGAAGAGGACAAAGACGAGGTCGCGACAGAAGGTTCAGGGCACAAGAACACAGACCGAGTACAGAGCCCCTCAGATGCTGGGCCTTCGGTGGGGCGGCTTCTCCACACACGCGCCCTGCACCTTCCCCCATCTTACTTGAAGCGTTTCCCCCTGGAAGGTCCTCAGACTTCCTCAACACTCAGAGTCCCCCACTCCCAACTCTTGGGTCCAGGCCCATGAGGGGCCCCTGGGGCCACAGGACAAGGGCCCAGCGTCTAATGGGAGCGCCCTGGTCTGAGATACAGGACATGGTCCCACCTTCCTGCCTACAGGCGCTGGTGTCTTGGTCCAGAGGCCAAGTCCCTCAGTGACCCAGTCTCCCCATCTCTACCGGAGCAATCGTCCCCAACCCCACCCTCCCACCAGGACAGGAAAAAGCTTCAGAAGCAACCACTGTGTCCAAATGATGTTTAGGGTTACCGAGGACACAGGAAGCGTTCTCATCCCCAGGGTTTTGAGGACGTAGTTGTAATTTGTGCTGCTCCACACTTGATGTGAGTCACCACCTCCATTCCACCCCCACCTCCTGCTGAGGTTTTTTTCCCCTCTACTGGCTAAATGGATAAATGCAGAACCTTGCTGGAATATGATATGTGATGCAAGGCATCCAGTGCCTCAGAAGGGCCTGATGAGATTTAACCCACCCTATTATCCTTTAGAAATGGTCATTGAACTGGAAGCTTAGATTTAGAGGAAGGGAAGTGGAGAAAATTTCTTGGGAGTCTTTAGGGAAAGACGGAGCAAGAAGCCTGTCAAACCTAGATGTCAGCTGGTCTCTGCTGCTCCAGAGACCAGGTGGAAAGGGGTCCTCTGATCCCCACACCCGGGACCCCAAAGAACAGTTGACTGAACCCAAGAGATGCCAGTCTCCCCACCGGAGGGCCTTACCTGTATGCACTGAGTCCTGCTGGGTCAGGCGGCGCTGGTCCGTGGGGCGTGTGGCGGCCGCACACCCAGCCACTTTGACTGGCATCCAAGAGCCTATTTTTAGGGTCAGATCTGCTGACGCTGACCTTGTGTGCTGCCCAGTCTGTGAGGAGACCTGTGGCATCTGCTTGCAAAATGATTTGCCAGTGTGATCTGAAACCCTTGACTTTGGGAGTCCTGTACCTGGAGCGCACATGCTTGTCCCCAGCCCAGCCACGAAGGCGAGACACGTGCCCACTAACGCTAATGCGGGGACAGGCAGGGGGATTTCCTGGCTTTGTTTTCTTGGGATGGATGAGGCCAGGTGCCTGCGGGGCCCTGCCTGGGGCTCTGTCCTGGAGCAGCTGGAATGGGGGTGTTTTGCAAAGCTGGCACAGTGCCTGTGCAAGGGCACGGCCCCCCAGCCTGGAGAACTCTCCACTCCAGTATTTTCTGGGAGTTTCTGGAGTCATCTCTGAGGAGTGAATGGAATGATTGCCACATCATGCAGGGTGATCAGTGAACCACATCCACCTTCCAGAGAAACTGGAAGCTTGGTTTCATCTGCATTGTGTCTCTTCTTGTGGAGACCTTCGGCAGGTGTCCAGCCCTTGTCTGGGCTTCAGTGGGGAAAATCATAATGCCACCCTCTTATGTTGTTATGAGAGTTACATGAAATACCATGTGGAAAGTATATAGCCAGTGCCTGATACATGCTAAACCTTTTAAAAATACAAGATGGTATTAGGAGGCCAAAAATATTCCCAATTCAACAGTCATTCCCAGATTGCTCTTCTTAACGGTTCTTTCTCTCAGCCTCCCATCTCTTTGGCCCAGCCTTTTTGCTCCCGGGTCCCCACCACCACCCCTACTGCTATGGTCCTCTTTTTAGGGCTGCAGGGGTCAGGGGATAGTCCTGTCCAGGCTCCTCTGTTTTTCTGGTAAAATCATTCCAAGGCTTCCTGTAGTTCCTTTTAATGAGTGATTTGATTTTACATCCTTTCCCATCCTGTCACCCTTCTTGGGCATCCTTCAGTGTGTGAAGGATTAGGGGAGTGGGTAGGGGGTCCCCAGTCTCTCTACATCCTTCACTTAGTAGGGTCTTCTGATGTTGGGGTCATTATATTGCCCTTTACAACTTTGTATTCAGCAAACCGAAACACAATTCGCATGTTTAACGACTGCCAGTTTCATTTAGAGCGATTATGTCTTCTAGTATTTTTCATTGCGAAACTGCTAAGAAAGATCTTGCTTTTATTGATTTCTTGGTGCAGAGAATATGCACAAGGCAGAGTACTCAGGATTTAAGCATACAAAATGTATTAAGGAGGTCAAGCTGTCGGGGTCCACACATCCCTGCCGTCATGTGCTGGAGTCAGAGCACCAGAGTCAGAGGCCCAGCTGCAATTGCCCTAAGAACTGGAGAAGTCAGAGATGCTGAAACTAACTGAGGCTGAAAAAAAGGTTTCCATCTAGCTGGGAGCCTGGGGGCCAGTCCCAGCCTCAGTCCCAAACCCAGCCCAAGTTAAGGGCTGAGCTATCAAGAGGAGCTGCTGAAGATGCAGATTCAGAGGGGGCAAAAATCAAATAGCTAAAGACATCTGAGATGGATAGAGAAAGAGATAACCATTAAGAGAGCAGGGTAGTATTTCACACTGTCTAGAAGGATGGCCAAGGAAAGATTGGTGTGTGTTGCTGGATTATCACTTCCACTAGACTAGCCCCTAAATGCTGTGATCAGAAGACTCGTGACCCTCTCCCCACACCCCCGTGTTGCCAATCCTTCACACATTAAAAGATGCCCAAAGGAGAGTGTCAAGGGTGGGGAAGAGTGGAAACCACGTAATTAATTGTGAGAAATTATAGGAAACCCTGGGAAGAGTTTATTAGAAAGGAGTGGTAGTGGTCAGGGACACCTGGTCCATCTTTTAGTTAGCTGAAGGGCTCACTTGTGAGAAACGACCGCCTTGTCTGCACAGCTCTCAGGGCAGAACTCAGGCTGTGAGTGAATGCCCCAAGATCTGCCTGGCGTGGACGCAGCACACACGCCATCGTGCCAGGATGGGGGCAAACCCAGTGACTGTCGGCTGGACTCAGAGATGTCTCTAACTGTTTAAGATTCCGAGGCTAATCTGCCAGGATTCTGTGCAACAGCATGCCGCCCTAGTGCAGGCAAAGTGTGATCTGTAGAAACAGCTGTTGTTTTCATTGTAGCTTCTTAGGAACTTAACGTACATATGGCAGCACTTGACATAGGTTTCCTCCCAAAGCCACTGCCTTCTCTGACTCAAGTGATTTTATTAGCAAATTCCCTTCCCTCAGAATCTCCCTCTACTTTCTCTATTTTCACATACAAGTAGACACTACTCTGGATCAGAATTCCACTTATGCACAATGGCAAGGTATGGTAGGCAGAATACACACACACTCACACTCATGCACACACCCACAAAGGTGTCCACATCCTAATGCCTGGAACCCATGAATATGTTACAAGGCAGAGTAAGGTTGAAGGTGGAATTAAGAGTGCCAATTGCGAGATCTTTGAATAGGGAGAGTACCCTGGATCACCCAAGTGGGCCTGATGTAATCAGAACGTCTCTTCAAAGTGGGAGAGAGAGCCTGAAGAAGAGAGTTGAGTCCTTGTGAGAAGGACTCAGCTTCCTGTTACCGGCTTTGGAGATGGAGGAAGGGGCCAGAAACCAAAGAGCAGCCTCTGGAAGCTGGAAAAGGCAGCGGATTCTCCCCTTAAAACCTGCTGAAGGAAAGTAGTTCTGCCCATGCCTTGATGTAGCCCAGTGAGCCCCACATCAGCCTTCTGGCTCCAGGACTGTATGAAGAGCAGTGTTGCTTTGCGCCACTGAGTTTGAGGTGGCTTGCTACAGTAGCAGCAGCAGGAAAACTAGTACGTGATATTTGACTAGTACCTGACCTTTCTGGGTTGAAAAGATCCAAAGGCTTCTGTGCTCTGTGGACACCAGAGTTTATGCGGATGCTGAATCCAGCCAGAGCCCAGGGAGAGAGAGGGTGCCCTCCCAGATGGAGCCCAGAGGGCCGAGGCCAAATCTCAGCAGCACACGGGTGCAGTCTGATGGTGCGAGGTCCTCCGCTGTCCACAGCAGTCTTTCTTTCATGTTAAGAAGAAAAGCAACCAGACGGAGGCCCGTGTTCTGCAGCCCACACAGAGCCCTCCACAGCATCTCCAAGGACTGCCGTCCCTGGGAAGGAGTCCAGGGAGGACGGCTCTCATTTCTCGGGGGCAGTGTCCCTGCAGCCTCCTTCCCTCTCCACCTCACTGGCACGTGCCGCCCTCCTCTCCTCCAGCCTCATCCCAAGCTCGACACCAGCCTCTTCTGTCCTTTCCAAAGCACCACTCACCCAGTGCCATTGTGTGTGGCAGAGGGGACCACAGCTCAGAGCAGGTGGCAATGCCAAATTCCATGTCTGAGCTCCTCAGTCTTAGGAAGTTGTTGGCCGGGCCCCACTCCCAGGGAATTTCTCCCTCTCAAGACATCCGTCCCTATGCCTGCCATGTTCACGAGGCTCCTCGCTATATGAACAGTCCTCGCAGCTTTCCTTTCCTTCCATTCTGGGCCACTCCGTCTCTCCTCCAGAGTTCCCTCAGGGACCTTCCAGATTTCCTGCTCTTCCAATGATTATGCTGAGCAGATCAGCTCCCTTAGTCTCAGCCTCCCAAGCAGAATAAGCTAGGGGCCTCCCTTTCTTATCAAAAAGCCCATCATGGCATTTTGCCAGATAAGTCACTGTCACCCATCTGAGAGAGGAGTTTTGTTTTTTTTTACTCCCCTATACAATATCCAGAGAAGGCAATGGCACCCCCACTCCAGTACTCTTGCCTGGAAATTCCCATGGATGGAGGAGCCTGGAAGGCTGCAGTCCATGGGGTCGCTAAGAGTTGGACACGACTGAGCAACTTCACTTTCACTTTTCCCTTTCATGCATTGGAGAAGGAAATGGCAACCCACTCCAGTGTTCTTGCCTGGAGAATCTCAGGGACGGGGGAGCCTGGTGGGCTGCCGTCTATGGGGTCGCACAGAGTCGGACATGACTGAAGCGAGTTAGCAGCAGCAGACAGTATCATCCACAGACCCTGGAAGAAGGAGCTCTTCGCTGAGCTTCTTTTTAGAGATCCCCACCTCTGTCTCTCTGTCTCTGTCTCTGTCTCTGTCTCTCTCTCTCTCTCACACACACACACACACACACACACATGTGTTGAGATGCTGCTGAGCATTCATTTGAATGGCTAAAAACAAGCAAGAAGCTTATGGTGCCAAACCTGGGTAAGAATGTTGGGGGTTGCAGTGACTGTTGTGTGTTGGTGATAATGGTGGTAACACAACCGTACGAATTTGTCAGTAGAAAGACAGAGTGAACTTTGCTGCGTGGAAGTTTAAAAATCAAAAGGATATGGGCAACTCGTTCACCCAGGGTCTGGCTCGTCTCACAGGCGCCCAGTGACCCGTAACTCCATCCGCTTTTACGATTAACGCCATTTAGGCCGCAGAGAATGTGCTCGTCCTTCCCTTCCTCAGTGTCCTCAGAACGAAAAGTGACTGAGTCTGAATTCCGTGGGAGGTTGATGGGTTGTGTCACTGCGAACTCGGGCTTCCAGAGAGGACTGGAGCCGGGGAAGCGGGACGGCTTATCCTGCTGAATCAGTCGTCGGCTCAGCAAGCGCACGGACCTGGTGGTGCTGAGCATCCGTTGTGTCTGCTTCTGCTCCAGGGCTCTGGAGGTGACCTGGCATTAGTGTGGTATTCCCAACAGTCACACAACAGCTGAGGGATATTTTGGTGTGTTAAAACAATTCACAGACTTCTTTAAAGCGTATATATTATATGCAGGACTAGATGTACTGTGAAGCAAAAATGCCACTTCTTTACACTGACTACTAGAATTATCCATTATTTTTAACAGTTGTTTATATAAGATGTAACAAAGCTTTCAGAGAAGTGAGTTAAGATTTTGGAGTTTATTATTGTTTTGATTTAAAACTTTGATATCCAACAATTATATATTCCTTTACTTTTAATAGAAACTTTGAATGTTTTTTTAAAACAAGAACTCTTTTAGAATACACGTGGAGATGTTTCTCATGTTTTATTTTCATTTAATTTGCATTTTGATAAAAATTTCTTTGTTCACTTTGAATTGTCCTTTTTATTTTATTCTTTAGATCAGCACTGTTTAAAAGATATACAATACAAAGCCATGTTTGCAACTTAAAATTTTCTAGGGGGCGTTCCCCATGGTCCAATGATTAGTATTTGCTGCTTCTACTGCCATGGCCCTGGGTTCAATCCCTATTCGCAACGCAGCCCCCAAAATTTTTTTTCTGGTAGCCATATTAAGGCGTAGAAAGAAACAGGTGAAATTAATCTTAATAATGTATTTTCTTTAACCATCTCCCCAAATATTACAGTGTCAATATGTAATCAGTATAAAAATTATTGAGATATTTGACATGCTTTTTTCTATATGAAATCTTTGAAATCTGAGTATCTTACACTTATAACACATCTCATCTTGGACCAGACACATTTCAAGTGCTCAACAGCCCAAGGCGGCCCGGGTCACTGAGAGTGAGACAAGACCTTGTGCTGGTGGGAATCACAGTGGGGCTTTCCATCTATCCAGGCCTGACCTGCCCCCTTCCAGCCCAGGTTGTCACCGGTGTGTGGGTGCCTTGAAGGTTTCTGTGACTCTCCGGGGAGCTTGCTGGCAGCCAGCAGGGCCATGTCTGCTGCATAGCTGTCACTCATGACTTTGATGACCTAGCGATGTGAGGACTTCATGTTTGAAGAGAAGACCTAAGAGCTGAGGATGTTTCTCTGAAATCGATACCTCTGTTTATCTGCCTGGCTGTCAAAATACTGGGAGTGCCTGCTGCCAACCTCCTCCTGGGGGTCTCTGGAGCCCTGAGGACCCGGGGCATGGGCTGTAGGTTGGGGTCCCCCAAACCCCCTTTCTCAGATGACTGCTGTTTGAGCCCTGCTTAAGTCTGTCAGTGATCTCAGCAAATGGGTAAATTGCGTCTCTATTAGCACCTCTGTCTGCATGCCAGGACTTGTTTATTTTACAGATAGATGGCTGTTTCCTCTTCACGGCCTGTTAGTGCATCAAAGTAACATTGATGAGGCTTGACAGTGTGATTATTCATGTGTGGGAGGCAGGAGAGTGGAGGAGGAAAGGGCATGTGCTTGCAAAACAGAAGGACTTGTGTTCAAATCCTGCCTCGGCCACGTAACTCTGAGCTGGTACAAGTCCCTTAGCTTCCTTGAGCCTGTACATTGTATCTAACAGCAGGGTTTAGCAAACATTACACACTAGCCATTGCTGTTCTCATTCTCTCTCAACTCTGGTTAATTGTTTTCATCTCCCACTCGATAGATTAAGAAGCCCCTGCTGCTGCTGCTAAGTCGCTTCAGTCGTGTCCGACGTGTCCAATTCTCTGCGACCCCATAGACGGCAGCCCACCAGGCTCCCCCATCCCTGGGATTCTCTAGGCAAGAATACTGGAGTGGGTTGCCATTTCCTTCTCCAATGCATGAAAGTGAAGCTCCTAGAGAGGATTAAATGAACAAACCATTAGGTTGGGAGCTGAAACAATCCCCTGTGTGCTTCACTTATTTATTGAAGTGAGGCCCTACTCTGAGTCCAGGCCCTGTCCTTGGAGCAGGAAACCAGCGCCTGCGAAACAGAAACCTCTGAACACACACCAGCAGCACGAGAGGCGAGGCCCGTGATGGGGGTGCCAGGTGGCCGAGGTTGCCCAGAAGAGCCAGGAAACAGCACAAATGCTCAGAGAAGGCCAGCCTTGGCACTGGGGGAAGAAGGCTATATGGGAACATCTGTGGTAATGTACTGGTCATGCATGAACCCAGTAGGCATTCAACAAATACTCGCTGCACAGAGTGCTATCACTCCAGACTGTCATGGACGTTTTCAGTTCAGTGCCAACCCACGCAAGTTTAGTTATGACAGGTATCTTGTGCCAGTTCCAGTCAGATTTGGGGGCACTGTCTGGGATGGGAAAATACACACAGACACCCCATGTGTCAATACACAAACATATGCACACACGTGTATATATGACTATAAATCTGCACACCCATATATGTACACACAGATACACATGTAGACACATGTTAATATATGGGGGCTTCCCCAATGGCTCCGTGAATAAAGAATCCGCCTGCAGTGCAGGAGACGCAAGTTTGACCCCCTTGGTTGGGAAGATGCCCTGGAGGAGGAGATGGCAACCCTCTCCAGTATTCCTGCCTGGGAAATTCCATGGGCGAAGGAGCCTAGTGGGCCTACAAAGTCCATGGGGTCACAAAGATTCAGACAAGTTTAGCGACTGAAACACCACCACCACCACATATATCTGTAAGCCGAACTGAGCTCAGTTTTAAGGAGGGGTTGACTCTGACACATTGTGTGCAGCGGACCTTTAGTCACAGGCTGAAAAGGGACAGAATTCACCAGCGATAGTTTAAAGAAAGAGGTATCAATGGAGGGGCTACATACAGAGTGTGAGTAGGGTTAAGGGAACAAGCCAGGGATGCTGAAGCAGCCAGGCAATAGAAAGCCATGGGCTACAGCTTCCACCAGGCAGATGAGAACAAGACTCTCAGGGCTGGCAGAGCAGCGAGGTGGAAGGCACAGGGGTCCGTGCATGACCCCTTGAAGCTGAGTCCCCTAACCAGCCTGGACTGCCCACCTACCTTTGAACAGTGACACCAGAATGAAATAAACAGTTACTTAAGTCACTGTGTTTTGGACTCTGTCACAGTAAGCCAGCCAGGACCCCAATGCTTTGAACAGCTAGTGTGATTACACCAGAGTGGAGAAGAATGAGAATGTTGGCATACGAGGGCCTGTAACCATGCAGCCTTGAGGTCTAGTTTGGATTTTATGCCAGGGAGGATGCTTATATGATTTGACGTGCATTTTAAGAACATTTTGACCGGTATGTGGGGAATGGGATGTGGTGAACAAGTAGTGTACCAGGGAGGGGTCTGCTCTGGTGGTTCAGGGAAGAGATGCTGGTGCCTTACGGGCTCAGGATGGTAGTGACAGCGTTTTTGAGAAGTTAGATTCCAGGTATGTTTTGATGGTTGATTGTAAAGAATTACCTGGTGAATATGACTTTGAGGTATTTGTTGTGAAGTGAAATGATAAATGATATGAAGTACTTGATTAACACAGGCCTTAGCACATAGTGGTGCTATTGTTTTAATAAAGGTTCTCTGACTCTGATGGTGTAACTTTTCCCTGCACAAGTTGCTGATGAATCTGAGGATGGAAGCTCGTGTTTTCTTAAGCAACTTCACTACCGTGGTGTCTGGTCACGCAGTCTCAGACTTGTCCCTGAGGCCAGTTCTCAAGGGGCATCAGTTGTGCCCAGGGCCTGAAGACACTCTCACTGCCACAGTCAGTCTGGCTTAGAGCGGGTGGAAAGTTCACACACTCTGCCCTTCCCAGGGCACCTCTCATGTGCTGGGCAGAGTTCTGTAAGTGGGGGAAAGGTAACAGCAAGATAGGCTGCATCACCGTCCTCATGTTGCTGTTCTTCTTTTCGCTGGGATGTACAAAGGAACTGAGGCATCTTTATTTATCTTTAGCTCTTCTAACCTTCCCTGCAAGCTCCCTCCCCACCTGCTGGGAATTTCAAGCACTTAAATTTGCTAAATAATAACAGCCCACCTTCCCAGTTAAAAGCTCAAACTCAGAATCCTCTTCCACTGTGCAAGCCAGACAGTGGATATATTATAATATGGATTGTGGATGTAGTACATCAGGGTTTGCTGCAAGAGCCGTAAAGGTAGGGAGGGAGCCTTGACGCTGTGGGGCCTCTTGAGCCTGGCTGCTGCTTATGTCAGGAAAAATAAGTAAAGAGCAAGGCACTCTCTATACCTTTCACTTCGTCCCCGGGACCATGTCTTAGAGAATGGAGGTCACCGCTCCTGCCCCTCCTCTAGTACGTGTTCTCTCCAGTCACTCACTTCCTTTTTCTTTCTCATTGGAAAATCCTCTGGGCCTCCTCTTACTGGATTTGGCCTCTTTTTCCCATTTGTCAGGGGCTATAAAAGTGGAGTGACTTCCAGGTGGGATTGACTGATTTACAAATACATTTTAATTTTAAGCATCTCCTCTGCGGGCTTCCCTAGTGCCCCGTGGTGAAGAATCCACTGCCAATGCAGAAGACTTGAGTTCGATCCCTGGATTGGGAAAGTCATCTGGAGAAGGAAATGGCAACCCACCCCAGTATTCTTGCCCGGGGAATCCCATGGACAGAGGAGCCTGGCGGGCTGCAGTCCACAGGGGTCATAGAAGAGTCAGACATGACTTAAGAGACTAAACAAGAAGAACAAATGTCCTCTGCAATATTTGGGACATATTTATAATAAAAAATTATTTGTTGTTTATCTGAAATTCAGATCTAACCGGTGTCCTGTATTTTATCTGGCAACCCTACTTCTAAGCAACTTGTTTATGGGGGAGACGGTATAAAAACACAGCCATTGAATATTTTCAAAATATTATGCCTGATATAAGGCTTTACTCCTGCTGGTCTCTTGGCTGGACAGATTGACCTTTCAGAAAGAAGGAGGCTGCCCCCCACTGCCTCTACAGCAGGGGCTGTTCCCAGTTCCTCAGAGGAGCCCATTGTGTGTGTGCTGTATGGAGAAGGCGGAGGAGACCATAAAGCAACCAACTCTGGCTTCCTGCCCTCCCCTAGACCCCTGCCCATCACACCAGGCAGGCTTCCTGGGAAGTGGGTAGCCCCAATCCTGCTGGCAAAGCTATTGCTTATCTAGAAGTTTTATAAGCACATTTTTATTGAGTTGTAATTGAAAAAAAAAAAAAACCAAGACATTCCAGATTTTTCTCATAAGCCTGCTTTAGGCATGCGTGTGTGTGTGTGACTGTGGGAGGCATTTAACTTTTCTCTCTTCTTCCCTAAGTTAAGGACCAGAATAAAGATGAACTGGGGGTCCGGAGAGCCTGTAAAACTCTTTTCATTAAGCAAAAGTTTCTAGTGTTTGGATAATGAGGGCTTTAGCTAAGAGGGCTGCATTTATCATTACAGTCTAATATCCTTATGTAAGTTTACAACAATATCTAAGAAACTTATATGTAATAGAATGCAGAGCCTCTTATATGTGTAAAACTCCTTGGCAAAAGTGTTTAAATCATATACATCTATTTAAAAGAATGAGAAAGTAAATCCAGATGATGGCCTCTTAGAAATGGGCTGGTGCTGACCACCTCACTAGGCCCCATCGCTGTTCTGAGAAGCTAATGGAAAAAAACTGCATCTCTCTTGGGGCCTGTGTGACCAGGCTTCCCTTCCCCAGCCAGGAAGGATAGAGATCCAGATATTCCTTCCCAAGGCTCCTGGCTTTCTCAGCAGGAAGGAAAGAAACACAAGCTTTCGTGGAGGACTTACTGAGTGCCAGGCACTGGGCTGCTCCCCTGTTCCATCATCACAAGAGCCCTGTGCAGTGTGGCATCTGTCCTGCTTTTGCCCTTGAGGAATGTGAAGTTCAGAGCAGCTGACTGTCAGTCCAGGCTCACGTAGCTGGTTAAAGGATGGAGTCTGAATGGAAACCCATGTCCAAGGCTCCTGTTCTTCCTGCCACCCCATTCCCACCCCGGGCCATTCAGCTCAGCAGTGGCAGTGTCTCTTGTAACTCCTTGTCTGGAGATGTATTGCTGCTTCTTGGAGGCACAAAGCTGGACCGAGAGTAAAGAGGGGTAATAAGGCCAGCTCCTTCTGTGCAGTGGCTGTTTCTGCGACAGACCTGCCTCCACTGACCCATTGTCCTGCCCAGCTCATTTTTTCAGGGGATACTAGGGGTCTGATGGAAATTCAGGAAGGAAATAGTTGAGGTTCTTTCAGGGACCCAAGGATAAACTCACTCTCCAGTGACCTCAGGGTTTCATTGTACGAATATACTGGAAAACAAGGACTCTCCTGGAGAGTGGGAGTATCTCCCAGAATATGCCATAACTCCAGTGACCAGCTTTACGTGGGGTCTCATCAGCTGTCAGCTGCTCTTCATCAATGACAGCCTCTGACATCAGACCAGTCCACAGGCCTCTGACTACCTGCGGGTCAGGAGAATAACAGTTAAGACCAGTTTGGCTGCAAGTAACAGAGCCTTGAAAAACAGGGGGCTTAACCAAGACAAACATTTCTTTCTCTCTTATGTAAAGGGGGTGTGGAGGTAGTGGAATCCAGGACTAGGAGGGATCCTGGCCAATCCCATTCTCGCCATTAAGTGGAACACACATTGCCCTTCAGGGAGACTTATCAGAAGTTCCACACAGTAATTCAGTACATCTTATTGAATAGAACATAGTCACTTGGCCAAAGTTACCTACCTTTGGCTGCGTGCCAAAGTAGCACTTACCCGGTGGCTCAGACGGTAAAAGCGTCTGTCTGCAATGCAGGAGACCCGGGTTCGATTTCTGGTTTGGGAAGATCTCCTGGAGAAGGAAATGGCAACCCACTCCAGTATTCTTGCCTGCAGAATCCCACGAGCGGAGGAGCCTGGTGGGCTACAGTCCATGGGGTGGCAAAGAGTCGGACACAACTGAGCGACTTCACTTTCACTTGGCTGGGTGCATTGCCACCCAGCTAACAACTGAGGTTCTTCACCAAAGCAAAAGGGGAGGATGGACATGGGGAACAAATTGAACAAATTGACGTGCCCAGGTGCCCATCCTGGTGCAGCCATCTACGGCTAGGACAGCAGAGCCGTAGAGTCATATGGTACAGAGTGTGTGACACCAGGAGTCCCTCGGAAAGAGGCACTGATGTGAGGGGGATCTTCCATGGGCTGTGCAGAGTGCTGTCTGTGTGGGATGGTCTATGAGGGGCCATGAGAACCCCTCCACCTCACCCCAAGTTTCCCCTTTGTAGTCCTGCCTGTGCAAGTTCAACAGTCAAGTGAAGACGTGCCTTGCTAGCACCCTTGTGATCCTGGGGAAATTAACCTGCCCTCAGTTCTTTGGCTCAGATGGTAAACCATCTGCCTACAATGCGGGAGACCTGGGTTCAATCCCTGGGTCAGGAAGATCTCCTGGAGAAGGAAATGGCAACCCACTCTAGTATTCTTGCCTGGAAAATCCCATGGACGGGGAGCCTGGTAGGCTACAGTCCATGGGGTCGCAAAGAGTCGGACACGACTGAGCAACTTCACTTCAGTTCTTTATACGCACATGTATATCTTCTCATGTCTGCTTAATGTGCAACCCCTCTGCCATAGTTGCTTCCGGAATCAGGAGGCTCTAGCAATCAGCTGCACTAAGCTAGAGCCCTGGGAGGCTTGAAAACTAGTCTGATGGAGTCCCAGTTATGGGTCCTAGGAACCCCAATGTGGCCCTAGGGGGTATAGGAGAGAGTCACACCTGCACAGGGCTGTAAAAAGGAAAGTGTTTCGAGGGTGGGCTGATGGAAGGCTCTGAAGTAGGGGCTGGGATGGAGGAAATCTCAGAAGAGGGGAGATTCTAGCAACTCCCCAGGAGAGAGGGCCAGACATCAGCTGGCTCAGGGAACATGGATAAAGAGATGAGTGCAGAAACCTGGGGGCATAACCTGAGAAGAAATGAGTGATCTGGGGCAAGGGAGAGGACACTGGTAACCCATTCCTCCTGCCTGCCAGGGACGGGGGGAGCAGAGTAGCTCACGGTATGGTGGGGTATTTCCCTTTGAGTTTTCCTCAAACCAGGTTTCCCTGAGGCCCCAGGGCTACAGAGTTCATACTGTGGCTGCCCTGGGGAGGAAGTGGGGGAGGCAGGTGTCAAGGCCGGGCTGTGAACCAGAGGCCAGCAGACCCACAGGGGCCTCCTGGGGGCCAGGAAGTCTGCAGGAGTGTGTTTGCCTGGAAGTTAGGTAGCTGTGGCTTAGACCAGAGCTTGGGAGAGGAGAGGGATGTTCCATTCCTGGCAGCCTCCCCACCTTGTCCACCCCAAAGCGTTTACCACCAGCATTCCCCCTGGGCCTCTAACCATGCTCTGCTCTCCAGTGGGGCTCTTGGCAGAGAGAAGCCAGGGCTTTACTGTCGTCTGTCCACCCTGTACTGTGACGTTGCCTTCGTGCACCCAGCACGTGGGTGGATTGATGTGACTGCTGTGTCCTTTTTCATTCACCTGTTCCTCCAGAGACTGATTTAGCGCTTAACAAGTGGGACTTCTGGTCAGACTGGCTCTGCTGCTGTTGATGTATAACAAACTACCCCAAGTGTTTGTGGCTTGAGAGCATTTTGTTTTATCTCATGATTTTGTGGGTCCTTAATTCAGGCAGGGTCAAGTGGACTGTTCTTCTGTTCCACATGGCACTGACACCTATTCCAAATGGTGTTCAGCTGGCAAGTGTGCTGATCTGAAGGGTCCAAGAGGAGGTCACGGTAAGGTCCAGGGTCTCAGCTGGAAGGCTGGACTCAGCAGGGCCGGTCAACCAGTTCACCTATACATGGCTCCAGCCTCATGGCCTTGAGGGAGTCAGACGTCTTGTAGTGTAGCTTGAGGCTCCCAAAAAGAGTGTTCCAAGAGCTCCAGGCAGAAGTTTGTGAGGCACCTTACGACCCAGCCTTAGAAGTCCCTGAATATACCACTTCTGCCCCACATTCCATTGGCAAGCAAGTCACTAAAGACCAACGCAGAATGAAGGCTCAGAAAGTGTTTTAGAAAATAGGCTTGCTGACTGAGTTTGTAGTATGGTACTACCACTGCTAGCTAAGTGACCTTGAGAAAGTTTACTTAAACTCTCTTTGAACCTCAGTTTTCACATCTGTAATATGGGAATATTAAAAATAGTATTTATTGCTATGGCTTATGAGAATTAACAGATTATATATATCTCATAGAGGGCTTCCCTGGTGGCTCAGACAGTAAGCGTCTGCGTGCAATGCAGGAGACCCGGGGTTTGATTCCTGGGTCGGGAAGGTCCCCTGGAGAAGGAAATGGCAATCCACACCAGCACTCTTGCCTGGAAAATCCTATGGAAGGAGGAGCCTGATAGGCTACAGTCCATGGGGTCGCAAAGAGTCGAACACGACTGAGCAACTTCACTATATCTCATATCAGTGCCTGCTCTGGGCACACCTACTCATGATTACTAGTATCTGCCGTTTCCTTTTGTTCCTGGGCACCCTGCTAGACCACATTTCCCAGCCGCTGCTGCAGTTAGGTGTGACGTGACTGAGTTCTGGCCCTGGGAACTAGTGGGGAAGTGATATACATCCTCCCTTCTTGCTCTCGCTTCCACCCATCAACTTGTGTTCTGAGAGAGAAATAGAGCTTTGTTGATCAGAACCACAAGCCTGCTTAATGCTCAGGTATATAAGCTCTCAAAGTTAGCTGCTATCTGTCTTAAGCTCTCTGCATTGATGTTCTTGTCTGTAAAATAGGGTGACAATTGGACTCACCCCATAGGGTTGTGAGGATTAAATGAAATGTATAGTTGACCTTTGAACAAGGGGGTTAGGGGCACAGACCCTCCCACAGAGCTGAAAACTTATGTATATAACATTACAGTTGGCTCTCCTAATACAAAGTTCCTCTGTTTCCATGGTTCCTCCAGATCTGTATCACTGATTCACATTGGTGGATTCAACCAACCATATATCGTACAGTACTAAAGTATTTACTATTGGAAACAACCTGTCTATAAATGGACTTAAGCAGTTCAAACCTGTGTTACTCAAGAGTCAGTGGTATAGTTTGACTGGGTCAAAGCTTCCCTTTGATCATAGTTATTTCATCTAAACTCTATAAACTGGTCATCATTACCTTTTTTCTTGATGCAAGATTAGCCATAATCAAGCCTCTTGAAGGTTTTCAAAGGATAACATGAATTTGCAGTATTTTAGGCCTAAAACAAATACTGGGATTCCCTGATAGCTCAGTTGGTAACAAATCTGCCTGCAATGCAGGAGACCCCAGTTTATTTCCTGGGTTGGGAAGGGATAGGCTGGATAAGGGATAGGCTACCCACTCCAGAGTTTATGGGCTTTCCTTATGGCTCAGCTGGTAAAGAATCCACCTGCAATGTGGGAGACCTGGGTTTGATTCCTGGGTTGGGACGATCCCCAGGAGAAGGGAAAGGCTACCCTCTCCAGTATTCTGGCCTAAAGAATTCCATGGACTGAGTGACTTTCACTTTTTCAAAGCAAATAATAACAGCATCATTTAAATTCAGAATATTTCCTAAAACCCATTTGCTGATGGGTTTTAAATATAGAGAATATATTCTCTATAAATATAGAGAATTGGTTGTCTCTCATTTTAAAAGTTTCAGTTCAGTTCAGTCGCTCAGTTGTGTCCGACTCTTTGCGACCCCATGAATTGCAGCACACCAAGGCCTCCTGTTCATCACCATCTCCCCGGAGTTCACTCAGACTCACGCCCATTGAGTCCGTGATGCCATCCAGCCATCTCATCCTCTGTCGTCCCCTTCTACTCCTGCCCCCAATCCCTCCCAGCATCAGAGTCTTTTCCAATGAGTCAGATCTTCTCATGAGGTGGCCAAAGTACTGGAGTTTCAGCTTTAGCATCATTCCTTCCAAAGAAATCCCAGGGTTGATCTCCTTCAGAATGGACTGGTTGGATCCCCTTGCAGTCCAAGGGACTCTCAAGAGTCTTCTCCAACACCACAGTTCAAAAGCATCAATTCTTTGGCGCTTAGCCTTCTTCACAGTACAACTCTCAAATCCATACATGACCACAGGGAAAACCATAGCCTTGACTAGACGGACCTTAGTCGGCAAAGTAAAAGTTTAGTCAATTTATATTTTTAACTAGGAAATAGTTTTAAAAATACCAAAATAGGAAAACCGGATATCTATAGTCCCACAACTCAATATTGTCAAATTTTAACATTTTGCTATATTTGATTTCTGGTTTTTTCTAAAGAAATAAAACATTATGATGAAACAAAAAAAAAAAAGATATGTAATGTATCTAATATACTCAGCATAGTACCTGGCATACACAAAGCATTCAGTACTTGTCAAAAAATTGTAAAAGCTTTTTATTTTGGAATAATTTTAGATGTACAGAAGTTATAAAGATAGCAGGGACATTTCTTAGCTACCCTTCAAGCAGCTTCCTCTAATGTTAACTTCTTATATAACCACAGTCCAAGTTCATGGTCTTCACAACACCTCACTTCTTTCACAAGCCTGCTCCATAGAACAGAAGGAGCAGATGCTTCATCACAGACTTCTGGGCCAAGTGTGACAGCAGGAAGGCTTTCTGGTGGAGGTGCCAGTCTGGAGCTCAACCTCTGTTTCCTCGGGTGCTCTGGGGCATGTTTGGCTTTCCCTGCCTTCTTCACCCCATAACCCCAGAATCTGACTCCAACCCTTAGAGCCCCAAGAAGGTAACCTGCTGAAACAAACGCCCCAGGCCCAGGGTACGGCTCTGTTCCAGATTCAAGGTGCTCTACCCAGCCAGCAAGGGCCAGCTGCCCACAGTTATAGACCTGGATGTTGATTTAGAGACTAGTTTCTGGAGCCACTATTTTGGATCCTGCTGACCATGCATGGGCAGGAAATAGCAACAAGGGCTGAGCTGTCAGGCAGAGCAAGGGGATCCAAGGGAATTGGGGGTGGGCAAGCTGGGCTATGGGGCAAGGATTAGCTTTGTGTGCTCTGGAGAATTATAGACCTCACTAACCCAAGGGAAAAGCCGAGAAATTCTCCATCCTGGCTGGTTGGGCACAGACTTGCGCTGGGACATGTGTTTACCTTTTGGAAGAGGCCCACAGAGCACCTGAGGCATGAGATGAGGAACAAGTCCTGAGGGAGGAGAATGGGGAGCTGCTGGGCAGCACCTGTCCTTCGCGGCCAGAACCCAGAGACCCTGGGTCCAGCAGGCAACATCCAGCCTCATTTTAGCTTCTCTGAGCCTAAGTTTGTTCATCTGTAAAATGAGGGTATTAAGTCTCTGTGACCCAGAGAGGGCGGCACATGTTTGTACGGTTTATAAATCGCAGGAGTGAGGGGGTCCTAAAACACATCCCCTGCTCAGCTCCTGAGTTGAGCACCATGGCTTGGAACTAGGTCTGCTGCTTTGGTCAGAGGTGACCCCCCCCCTTTTTTTTTTTTTGCAACAAAGGAAAAGGACTTGCCCTCTGGAAATAGACCAGACGGTAGAGAAGGATATGGACTCCTTAAGCCATGAGGAGAGGGTAGGGCTGTCCCCAGAAAGCCTTGGCCGGGAGCAAAGAGAGAGGTCAGAGGTGGCCCAAGGAGACGAGATGAGCTGAGAAGAGGGTGTCAGGGTGACCAAATGGTGAGATGCCATGGCCGGTGGAGCTGGGAGGAGAGGAGGTCCCCTATGGAGGCAGGTCCAGTCCTGGGGCCAGGTGGGGATCCACTCCCCCTGGGGCCCTCGTAGAGAAGGCACAGTAACACACAACTCTCCCTGAAGGTAGGGTTACAGCCAGAGAGGGTGGGAGTCTTGGGGTCCTTGAGGCCAGGGAAAGCTTGGTGAGAGACTGCCAGCTGGAAAAGAATGACAGAGCCCCAGACACTTACAATTCAGATGACAGGTGATACACAAGGGGTGGATGGACATTTTGGTAGCTTGAGGAAGAACACTTCACTGAGGCTTGCAGGGTCCAGGGGGCTCCCCAGAAGTGACATCTAAACTGAGACATCTCAAAGAGACCCCAGTGAAAATGTGTGAGAATGTACATTCAGGCGGTGTAACCTGAAGCGTATATAAAGCGCCAAGAGGTAAGAGAGTGGAACATTTCTGGAAAGTGCAGGTGGATTTAGCATTTCTTAATTACACGGCATGTATGGGAACAGAATTAGAAGAGAAATGTCTAGAGACGTGAGAAGTTATCAGAAAATGAATCTTTATACTTTGTGAAGCTCTCTGTCTTTGGGGGGCTGTAAGTGTTAGAGTGATATGATCAGATTTTCACTTTAGTAAGATGTCTGGGGCCTGCGTGGAGATTGGGAAGGGCAAGGCTAGAGGCAGAGAGACCATCGAGCTGAGCAGGAAGCCAGGTGAGAGGTGAGGTGGCTTGAATTTGGGTAGTTGGCAAAGATGAAGCTAAATGAGCAGATCTGAGCTCACTTTAGGAGACAGAGTTGGTAGGCCAACCGGAAGAAAGGCAGGAGTCCAGTGTGACACCCACCACTGGCTTGGGTGATAATGCCTGTCAGAACCCTTCACTAAAATGGGAACTCGGAAGAGGAATTGGTCCAGGTGGGAGATGATGAAAAGTTCAGTTTGAAATTCAAGTGCAATATTCAAATGAAGGTGGCCAGTAGTATACTGAGGTTTTCTAGCTCAAAAAGAAAATTTGGCCGCCATAGGGGTCTGAGAGTCATCAGCCTAGAGATGTGAACTGAGGCTGTGGGAGCAAGAGGACCTCCCCCACCCCCAAGGAGTGAAAACACAAGAGGGCGAGAAGACGCAGAGGCCAGAAATCTCAAGAGACTTTGACATTCAGCAAGGGTCAGCTGGAGGAGGCAAGGGCTACATAGGAACCGGCAGAGAGGTAAAAGGAAAGCCAGCCCATCTAATCCTCATAAATACCTCACGTACAGGTGAGGAATTGGGGGCTTTTTTTCACTGTTTTATTAGGGCACAAGAAGTAAGAAACTCTGGTGTTGCCCTATCATAAGCATCCTTCACCAAGAATTTTGGCGTGTCTCCTGCCCTCTTGTTTAATGCCTCTGTTAGGGTTCTGTGACTTCAGTCCGTGCTTTTGAAAGCAGACTGAAGATGAAAAGACTGACTGGGTTCAGGAGATACCAGCATGTTTGTGCACAGCACGTTTTGCCAGTCGGTTTTGATACAGGGCAGGCATGTGAAGGATGGTGATGCCTCACACTTTGGTCTTTATTCAGATAGTGGATGCAGACTCTAGACAGTGGACTTAGTCTTTAGACTGCCATCATAGGTTGTCTAGCCTTCCGGAACCTCCAGACCATCCTAGGAGTGAGCCACTGCCCCACAAACCACCAGAAGATGAACCTTGACCAGCAGATGAACTCACTAGAAGATGAAGTCTTTATTATGATGAACCTTTTATTATAGAGACAGACTGAACTTTCTTTTGCATAAAGAATCTTTGGATTGGGTCAGGGAAAATCCACCTGCTAAAGGTCACCGCCAGCTCTCCCTGCCTCTGCCTCAGCTAAGCCCCCACTTGCCATTTATATCTCAAGGTCACCGGAAAAAAAGGCCCCCAGGTGCAGGCTGGTTAGGTGGGCCATGCCGGCCAGAGGGTTAGGATTCCTGGCTGGCCACCAGGTCAGAGCCGCCCCGTCTCCCGCCCCCAGTCGGTTGTCCAGGACCTGGAGCTGCCGGAGGAAGCCCGAGTTGGGGCAGATATCACGGTGGGCCTGCACTGTCTGGATGGCCTCCACCAGCGTCATGTTCTCGCAGATCATGAGGAAGGCCAGGACAACTGTGGCAGAGCGGCTCACCCCATGGCACAGTGTACCAGCACGCGGCCTGTAGGGAGACCCAGCTGAGCATCAGGCGCCCGTCCTCGAGGGGAGTCAGAGATGCTTCTGCCCAGCTGTCACAGTATCCTGGGATACTGACACTGTCCTCACTGCTGAGGCCCGAGAGGAAAGGGGCTCGCTCAAGGTCACATAGCATGTTAGTGGCAGGGCTCAGGGTAGCAGCTGGGATCCCCTTCTCCTGGTCCAGGGTGCTTCCTTTGCAACGGGCATCCTTCGCATGTCCAGCATGGTGAGGATGAGTACTCCTGCAGTCCCCTGGGTTTGCATCAGATTGCACGGGTGTCCACCCACCTCCCTATCCTCAGTCCTACCCTCTCCCCTGCCCCTGCAGCTCCACACCAAGGCCTCAGCTTAGAGGAACCCACTCCAGAGCCCTTGCTAGGTCTTGGACCTTCTGCCCAATGCCTGGCCTCTTACTGAGGAATATGGTTACTCTGATGACCACACTGGACCTTAGTTATATCTATGATTGTTAGTTTCAAGGGGGAGGTTCCCCCTGAAGGGACTGCTCACTAAATGCTAGTAGTGAGCCCCCTGGGGTGGGCGGGTTGCTAAAGGACCCCACCATCCACATATTGGAAAAGCAGATAACCCCAGATCCCGCCTGCACCCCTCTCCATTCCCTTTCTTTCCCCAGCAGCTGACCTTGGGGAACGCTGAGGGCACTTCGGATGTATCGAGCAACAGGCAGAAAGTAGACACTGAGGTCAAAGAAGGGGTTGTCATCAGCCTCGATGCCATAGTACTCCAAGGGCATTCCGCGGTAGAACTTGGCACCCGTGTCCACCTGAAACTTGCCTGCAGCAACATTCACAACATGGGTGATGCCCAGCTGGGTCAACTTGTTCTTGTCCCGGGCCGCATACCTGGAGGGGCACAGGAGGAGGTGGGGTAGGGCTCACTGAGTCTGCCCCGGCTGCGCTGGAATTCACCCCTTGGCAGCCTCTGCTGACCTCTTCCAAGGGTAGAGCCTGGAATCAGTGAACTGGTCTGGGTGAAGGGGCTCCATTTCACTCGGGCCAGCTTTTCTGGAGGGCAATTCAGCCACATGCATTAGAAGCCTCAAAACGTACACTTGCCCCAGCATCCTCGGAACTTAAAAGAATTCCAAATGTACTCACAGACATGTAAACTGTATCTAGTGATATTTAAGATAGAGAAAAAGTGGGGGCAGGGAGAATCACTAAATAGCCTATAAGAGGAGATTGACTATTGACACAGCTGAATAGAATACTGCACATCCACTAAAACGTGGCAGATAGATGCAGGTGAACAAGAAAAGGTGTTGGTACTATACTGAGAACCCACGAAAAGAACAGGATAACAGAATGTCGTTTAAAAGTGCTTTTAAAGTATGTTGTGCAGCTCCATTTAAAAAGTTTCCTATTAAAGCGGATTACAAAATGAGCTTATAAAGTGATACCATTTTTGTAAAAAAAAAAAAAACTGAAAAAGTATTTATGTATGTACATGTGTATGCATTTTTTTTAAGTCAACAAGGATTTTACAACTGGTTAACCGTGCGTGTAGGGGAGATACATATTTGCCATATTGTTAATAAGATATTGATCTATATTTTCTAAATATAAAAGAAAACTTATAACATCCACAGATATTCATCCATAGGTTCTAAGACAACTTTTAGGG
Organism: Nanger dama; assembly: GCA_917880005.1. NCBI lineage: Eukaryota > Metazoa > Chordata > Mammalia > Artiodactyla > Bovidae > Nanger > Nanger dama. Next base: position 14,834,710 of record CAKJTW010000028.1, on the reverse strand, counting down.
AAAATGAATCATATTGCACACTCTCTATATATATATCCTAGAGAAACATGTGTGGTTCCCAGGGTACATGTACTAGAATGCTTTTAGAATTTCTGTTTATAATAGCCCCAAAGTGGAAACAATTCACACAGAATATATAAACTGTGATGTTGACATGCAAATGAATAATCTATAGCAATGAACTGTATGCTGCACATATTGCTGGCATCTCCCAGTTTTGAGCAAATGACACCAGGTACAATACACAACACGACTCTATTCCTATCACTTTAAAAGGTAGGCAAAACTAACCCATGTGGTGAAACTGTAAAGAAAAGCAAGGAAATACCTATTTCAGTACTCAGTGGCTCTCTACAGGGGAAAAGGTTAAGCTGAGAAGGGTTCAGTGGAGGCTTCCGGGCGCAAGTAATGTCTTATTTCTTGACCCGGGGGGTGAAACTGAGGCTTTGTGCACTTTCTTGGATATGTTCTAGTTCCACAAAGTACTAACAGTGTAAAAGGAAGTAAATACGTGAAAAGAGATGCTCGGAGGCACAGAGGGTGCCACTCTGCTCCCTCACAGGCTCTGGGCGGGGGTCCCCTTCTGCTCCCCCAGTCCCCGCCGTGGCTCTTACTTACGCATCTCCCAGGAAGAGGTTGGGCCAGACTTCATTGATGTGGTTCAACATGGCAGCCCGACGGACCCACAGTAAGCGCTGCAGCGAGGCCAGCGTGGGTGGCTGGTAGGGGGACACCTGGACTGACCCATGGATCTTGGGCCTCCGGAGGTCTTGCTTGTGCAGCGAGTCCATCCTAGAACAGAGTGGACACTGCAGTGGCAAGTGGCAGGCTCCCCCACAGGCGGGTCCAGCTGACATGGAGGCCCAGGCATGGTACACTGCCCAGGTGCCACTGGGATGCTTCAGAAGGGCCTCAGTTATTTCAGATGAGGTTCTTAACCAGCTCGACTGGGACTGAGGCCTAGACGCTTTCCACAGGAAACCAGGAACCAACCCCTTGTCACCACTGTGGAGCCAGGAAGCCCTCTCCCCTACCCTCTCCAGAGGCCCCTGGTGTTGGAAACTTTGTTCAAGGGGCCCTCAAAGCTCCCTGTTGGTAGCAACCAGTCCAGTGCAGACCCCGCCCCTTATGTCTCTGGCTACTTGGGAGTTTGTAAGGATGAGAACTCCAGATGGGTGTGGCCCTCTGAAGGCACTTAGACCCCCACAACCGGGCAGCTCATCTCAAGCCCCATTTCTCTGCTGCTTCTAGGGCTGGTCCTCAGGCTCCTATTCCTTCCCACTTTCAGGTGCTTGAAGGTCAGAGCCCATCTCTGGAGTTGAGGAGCCTGGGCTATGAACTGACCCTTGTTGGCACTTCCCTGCTGAATGTGCTGATGCCTCTTGGGCGCTGGGGCCTCATTCATGGAAAGTCCCTGTTTTACATAGGAGGAAGCTGAAGGTCAGAGAGAATAATTGGTTAAGTGATGCTCAAAGTTGTATGGTCACTAAGGAGCAAGGCTAGGGTTTCAGTCGCATTCTGTGTGCCTTCAGTTCCATCCCCTAGCCTTCGCATTACCCACTTGGAGGACTCCAGAGTGGTTGCTAACCCGTCTTTCTCTACAGGGGAGCCTGCTGTGGCTGTTCCATGTCTGCCTATAGGCCCTGGGGTTTTCCTCCTTACCCCTGTGACTCAGGCCAGTGCTGCAGGTCAGGCCTCACCGTGGTGGGGTGGCTCGTGTCAGGAGTCAGCTGGCTGAGGGAATCCGAGACCCTGCAGGGCTGGGATGTCAGGGGCACCAGAACCTGGGTCTGGTGCTGGGCTGGGAAGGAGTGCCTCTCTTGGCTACCTGGCCCTGGCCCCTTCAGCCAGTAACTAGGGAAGGTACAAACTGGGAAGAACTTCTTTGTTCTGTGGTAGGCAGTGCCAGGACCAGGAAGAGAAATGGGCACCCAGGAGGCCACCGGCTTGGCCAGGCTCACCCAGCGGGCAGTGGGAGGGCAGGGAGGAAGCGAAGACCCGGCTTTCCCTTTCATCCCCCACTGTGATCTCTCGGGGCAGGCTGAGTGGCCTGCCACCTACCTACAGCATGGTCTGGGGCTAGGAGTGGGGGAGTGGGTGCAGGGACAGGACCTAGCACGTGAGCAGAGCGAGGCCAGGGCAGGTTCCGCCTGGAACACAAATGCTGTGAAGCGGCTAGAGTTCCAGGTCCTCCCCTTGGAACCGGTGGGGGTGGGGCCTGAAAGCAGACGCAGGCCCCTGCGGACTGAAGCGCAGGCCTTCCACACCTCCGGACCCCTCTCTGCTTGGTGTCTCTTTGGGGTTAAAGGCTCTTGGCTCGGGAAGTCCCCAGGGAGATGGGAGGCTACATGAAGTGGTGGGAAAAGAACTTTAGAAAGAGCACAGAGAGCCTAACCACAGCTCATTCTGAGGTCAAGAGCAAGTTTTAGCTCCTGTCTGGGCCATGATTTCTCTTCTTTATCTTAAAGATACTGGCCTTGCCTGCTTTAAGAAGTGTCTGGAAGGTCTGATCTGAGAATGAGAGAGGAGTGGCTGGGTTTGCAGAAACTACAGGGAAGAGTGAAGTGTATATTGCTGGAGTGTAGAGAGGTCAACAGCCACACGGGTCCGGGTCCGGAGCTGCCAGCTGGGGCTGCAGGAGTCCCAGCTTGGGGGAGATGGGGCTTAGGGAAGCCTTGCAGGCGCAGCTGCAGGCCTCTGAGTTGGTGTGGGGTAAGGCTGCCACCCAGTGTCCAGTGTGTGTCTTGCAGCTCAGCTATGCCTGGGACCGGCAAACTCCTGCTGAGATAGAGCTTGTCCCTGATCCTTCTGGAGGCTCCTGGGAGATGGAGGAGCCAGCAGAGGGGTCGGGGATGAGAGCTGCTAGGCCACAGCCCAGCCTCAGCCTCCTCAGGGCCTAGGCCCAGGTCTGGAGAAGGGGGCCTTTTCCTTGAACTTAGGAGTACTTGTTGTTAGGCCTCACCTTGGACCTCACACTCGATGCTCGTGATGTACCCCCTACGTGTCTGCTCTGTCCTGTGAGGGCCCAGCCCCTACCCAGCAACTCATCCTTAGAGCTCTGGGCACACCCACAGAAGGGAAGTCGGTGGCTGCAGCAGCCCCTGGTTTCTGCTGTCCCCAGATCTAGACTGAGTCCTGCCTGACCCCTCCTCCTGCATCTTCTCGGCCACAGTAGGGTGAAACCTGGGCCCGATGTCCAGACAAGATCGGGTGCGTTCAGGGTGACGTGGCTGTAGACACGGGCCACACGTCCAGCAGGGATAGGCTCTGTCTGGCTCTGCACCCCGCTCCCTCTGGTGCCCCTTCTGCCTCCTTCCTGAGTCTCCTCCTAAGCTGAGCAGCTGCCCCTGTGGGCGGTGCTCTTCCCTCTCTTGAGTTGCTGCTGTTTACAAGTTCAGACACCTGTTTTCTGCCTTTGTGCCTCTCGTACCCTCTATGTTGCTGTCGCCGGTGCCTCTGTCTCCACCCCCATCACAGGAGCTCACGCTCCCCCACAGCCCCCCAGCACACTACCCCACATGCCACAGCCTCAGACCAAGGCTCAGGCCTCCGCAGGGCAGGGGAGCAGCTGTCTGGCACCCACCCCTTCTGGTCTTCCCCCTCCTGCTCACTCTCTCCTCCTCCTCCAGGCAGACCACATGGGCCTGTGGCCACAGGAGAGGTGGGGCCCGAGAGCTCAGGGCAGGACAAGTGAAGAGTCTGGCGAAGGAAGCCTTAGGGAGGGTGGCAGGCGGGCAGCCAGTGGGGAGCTGCCTGTGACCCTGCGCCCTGGCCTTGGAGGAGGGTGGGCCTGGGCCAAGTTCTCAGGTCTGGAGCTGGGATCTGTGTGGTCTTCTCTGAGCCAGCTTTCTCAGTGGAGCTGCTGTGAGAATGCCATGAGACTGCCATGAGAATGCCATGTTTAGGGCACCTCCCCTAGTGTCTGCCTCCTGGAAGATGCCCAATAAATGGTGCATCTTACTCTTATTCTCATCACTCTTACCCTTTGAAGCCTCAGCCATATCCCATGGGACAGTGAGGCTTGGTCTCTATTTCTTTGTGTTCCTTAATTTGTCTTTCTCTGTCCAATAATGGTTATTATATTTACCACAAACTAAGGATATGCTTTGTATCAGAGCTAAAGGCTTAAATTTTTCTCACTGAATTCTCACAGCACTCTTATGAGGCAGATAACATTTACCATCCCCATTTTTACAGATGAGGAAACTAAGGCTCAGAAAGACTAAGCTCTATGCCCAAGGTCACACAGCCAATAAGCACAGGAGCCAGGAATCAAGCCCAGGTTGATCTGATTACTAGGCTTCATCCGTGCCTCTATCTCCGACCCAGTCTCTCCGCTAATCCAGTGCAGCTGCCTCTCCCACCCCCAATACGCACAGGCACAGGTGTCCTGGCCCTTTTACCCAGCATGCTCTGCAGCCCCCAGAGTAGGGGCGCTCACCCACCTGTGGGGGTATTTGGCCCAGGCTGTGGTCTTCTCTGACGGGCACTTTTTGCTCCCAGCTTTCAGACGCCCGTCTCTGCACACTTGATGCTGTTTCTATTTTTTGATTGGAGTTTAATTATAAAGCATGATGTGCCGCTCCCCTCCTCTGGCCTCCCCCTGCCACTCCCAACTCCCCCACGGGTCCCCTGGCACGGTCAGTGCCAGGCCCAGCCAGGCACCTGGCCCCGCTGGGGAGCAGAGGCAGTCCAGCAAGGGGGTCTGCCTGTGACGTGTGTGGACGTGGATATGGATTGTGGGGCAGGAGGAAGGGAGACAGAATAAGCCATTTGGGAAGGTCCGTTGGTCTTCACGGGGAGCACATGGAGTATGGGCAGCAAGTTAGAGGGAGAAGGAGTCTCCATGGGGGAGAGTGGGGAAGAGAACAGCCAAATCACACCCCAGCTGGCAGCACTGACACCCGAACCCAGGCCCAGGGCCCCTCGCTGGGAGCAAAGGTTACAGGATTGGCCCCAGACTAAGATCCAGATCAGGCTGAGGGAAATGTGGGCAGAAGACAGACAACGATGTAAGCGGCATTCAGAGCAGGTCTTTGGAACAGGCCCGGCAGAAACCGTGTGTCTGGAAACCAGCCTGTTCTCTGCGAACCTCTTTCCTCCCCCAGAAGACATTCCTGGAGCAGACCTCACCATTCTGTTAAAGTCCCTTCCAAGGCTGACGGCTCAGTTAGAGACCTTGGATTTGGGTCTGTTAAGAATTCTGACTCTTCAGAGACCCTCCTCATATACCCATGCTTCAGTACTCTTCTCTACTCACACCCCCAGATGACCGCCACGGATGATTACCTGCAGCCACACCTCCTCTGGGTCTCTGAAGCCGGAGCTCCAGCAAGCTGGGCTCAGCCCTTACTGCGGCTCCCTGAGCCCTGGTGAGGGCTGATGGAGGCAGCTGTGGCCACAGGCTATCAGGAGCACTTAGAACACCCCTCCCACTCCCGTGTCCCCCCACTCCTAGGGGAACTTAAAGCCCCTGGAGAGGAGTCCTCAGGGCCTGGCTAAGAGGGCAGCCCCTTCCCACCTGTGAAAACTGGAGGCTGGGGCTGAGAGGGAGTGCAGGCAGCAGGCGGAAGTGGATGGAGCTGCAGGCTCGAGGGGGGCCCCGCGCTGGGCTCTTACCATCTTCTGGGTATCCACCTGGGCCGCAACCTCCAGCAGCACCAGCAGAGCCAGGGCAAAATGGCAGAGCCCCATCACAGGGAGTAAGGCCCAGTTCTGGGGGAGAAATGAACTCCATGTTACAGGCAGGTAAACCGAGGCCCAGATTGGCCGGGACTTAACACGGCAGGGACAAGAGCTGCCAGCTAAACCTGCTTCTGCCTTGAGCCTCTGTGTAAGATCAAGTGGGTTATGGGTGCCAAAAGAGAGAAAGAGTCAAGTTTGAGGCCCAAGGCTCTTGAAGAGACAAGTTTGAGGCCCAAGGCTCTTGAAGAGAGATGACCTCTCCCCAAAGCCCCCTCACCTCTTGAGTCCTCAGCCCTAGGACTACTGTGTACAGTCACACAGGTTGCTCACTGCACAACTCTTGGGGACCCCAGCTACACAGACTATTTTGTGGATGTAGCCCCAGGAATTGTGCAAGGCTATATGCCCAACTGACTCCCCCAAAGCCAACTGCCTGAAAAGAAGAATGCAGAGGCCTGAGGTCAGAGGATTTAAGGCCCCAGGCTGAGGAAGCGGGGTGGTTGGGCATGATCAGAGATGTGCTGTTGCCCCAGTTCCCAAAGCCTGCCTAGAGGAATGAGCAACGTGGGAAGATGCTCTTCCCATCCCCCTCTCGGCTGCCACACCTGCAGAACCCCCACAACAGTTTCCCCCAGCTTCACCTTGGGCCTAATCCCAACCCCAGCAATAACCCCTGTTTCCTTTCATGGCATTCACCCTCAAACTAACCGAGACCTCCTTCCTGCCCCCATTCCCAACCCCAAGATGCTTATCCTCCTAACAGCACATGGGAAAGTGTTGATATTGCTCACGTGCTCCCCCTTGGCCAGGCTGGTTATGCATTCAGAGACAAAAGCAGCTCTTATAGGTGGTGAGCAGGGGGAGATTCGTTCATGCCCCAGGGAGGCTCTGGCAGGAGGAGAAACCTGCTATCTCCTAACTCCCAGAAGAGCCCAGGACAGTGTCCCACTTCCAGCTGGCAGTCCTTCTGAGCCAGTGGGTGGTGGGTCACAGCCAAAGTCAGGGTGAGGAGAGATGAAGGAAAGAACAGTTTGGGTAGCAGGAGCTGGAGGTGGGATGGGGGAAGTGGAGAGCATCTCTGGAGGCTTAACCTGCCCTCAGATGGCCCTCAGTGGGGATGGAATATAAGGAAGATGAGCTGTTGGAGCCAGATAGGGACAGCCCCAACATGGGCCTGGTGGGAGAAGAAGGGCAGTGGGCATTCTGCAGCTGCCTCACAATCTGGGGTCCCCACAGCCTCTCCATTCTCAGGAAGAGACACCCCTGCCTCCTCTCAGTTGAGCAGGAAGAAAACACAGAACTGATGCCAAAGAAATTACAGCAGCACCTTGGCAACCATTTGTGGGCTGGGAGCCTGAGACACACCATTGCTGTGGGGGAGCCAAGCTCCTTCTGCTGGGCAGCTGGGGAGACTGGGGCCTCTAGCTGGAGGGAGGTGGCCTGGGGAGAGGAGATACTGGGGATCTGTCCTTTTATGCAGCCTAAGGACTGAGGGCTTTTGCTCCAGATGCACTGAACATGGAACAGGAGGAGGCAGAAGGTAAATGGATAGACTTCAGGAAGGCTTTATGTCCTTTGGGGTCCCCAGAATCAGAGACAGAGGAAGGTTAGGGAGGGTCCTTCTGTAGATCTCTGAGATCACATTGGGTGGGGTGTGAAGGTAGAGAGTGGGGTGCTGAGTCCAAGGCAAAGAACTGAAGGGCGTGGCGATGGGAGAACATTGTATCAAGCAGGGCTTGTGTGAAGAGGTTGTGGCCAGTGGCAGGAGCACCTGTTCTCTTTCTCCATTGTGGGAATGGATGCGCGGGGCTGACGTGATAATTAACTAAACTTGGAGCAATAGCTGCAGCCCCACGCTTCACCAAGGACTGGGATCCAGACCTGAGGGGAGGGTGTGCAGAGGTGTGGGAAGGGCCAGACAGCCCTCAGGTACAGGACCGGCTGTGCTCCTATCTTGGTGGGGTTCAGGTGAACCCCACAGGCTTCCGGCCAAAGAGGTAGGGCGGGTCAGCACCAGGACCAGTTTGGAAGCCCTCACCTCTTCCATTGTATGCTTCCCACCCCCTTGCTTTCCCATCTTCCCTGGCTCTGAAGAATCTGTGGGTGGGCTGGGAGTAGGTGGAAGGACTGACGATCAAGCTGCCTGAGCCAGGCCTAGGACTGGTGAGGGCAGCCCAGTAGCTTGGGGAATGGGCCAAGCCCCTTTCAACCCTCTCTTCCAGCCCCACCCAGCCCTGAAACCCAACCTCTGAACTGCTCTCATTCATGTCCTCTGCCAGGCCTCACCCAACCCCTTATTCTAGTTGTACCTTTGCCCTCTGTCCAGCCCTCACCTGACCTTTACCCAGCCTTGGCCTCTCACGCCCTGCCCAACCCTCACCTGGCCTCTCAGCTCCGGCCTGCACCCCGCAGCTGCTGGTCCAGCCGGCAGAGCTGGTGAAGGAAACCTCTGTTGGGAAGACCCATCGGCGCTCCCTCACGGTGATCACCGCCTGGCGCAGGGAGAGCTGCTGGTGCAGCATGAGGTAGGCCAGGACCAGGGTGGCGGAGCGGCTCACCCCGACCACGCAGTGCACCAGGACCTTGGCTGAGGAAGATATCCTGCTGAAAGACCGTTTCCCACAGGCCAACCCACCCAGGGGCTGAGGTGGGGACCCAGGTTCCTTCCCTTGCTCTGCTTTGGGTATATTCTGTGACCCTCGGCAAATCGCTCAACATGTCTGGGCCTCCATTTCCCAATCTGTCAAGTGGGTACATCAGCACCTCTTATGCCTACCCTTGGGATGGGGTAAACACACTCCAACACGGCTTCTAGGACTTTCTGTGGGCTGGCTTTGCTGCTTCACTGCAGGCTGTCCCACCCCAGCTCTCAGCTCTGGAAACACTGGGTAACTTGCAGTCCCTTGAAGCTGTCATGGTCCCTGGCCTCCAGCCTTCCCACATGCTCTTTCAACTACTTGTAAAAGTTTTCCCTTCTCTCCGTCTGACTAACATCTACTACTCATTTGTCAGGATTCCACTGAGATAAGGCTTCCTGACTACTCATGGTATCACTTGAATCCCAAAGCAGCTCATCCTTTTTGCATCGATGCAACAGTGAATACTGTTGTAGAGGGAATTCCCCCAACTTCCTGATCCTCTGAATCCAGGACCCTGTCCTGTACTCCCATCGCTCTTCACTTTTACCGACTCATCTGAGTCGTGCTACTACTCACCTGAGTAGTGCTCAGATGTAATACTTAACATTTTGAATGTCTTTCCACCAGGGACCCTGCTTTGCTTAAGGCAAGTATCTAGTGTCCCCTTATCTAGCTCCATGCCTGTCACAGAGAAGATAATAAATAGTTGATAAATGAATGGCTGAAGAAAAATGAAGGTCAGGATGCTTTGGATTGAAAAGTGCTATGAGCCACAGTCTTGTCTTTCCCATGACACAGATGAGAAACCAAGGTATAGAGAGGGACACTGGCTCATCCGGGGTCGGGTAGCAAGGGGCACAGGATGAACACGAAGCAGCTTCCCCAAGCTCCTTTGTTGCACCCCAGATATTAGATTTTTTTGTTTTTTTCCATTTGAAAGTACTTTGGGGCAGAAACCAGACATCTAGATACCAGATGGCAATCTCCCAAGGCTGAGTGATGCAGAGAAAGAACTGTTTTATTGTTTGGGAGACCTGGCTTCCAGCCCCAGGGCTGCTCCTAACTCGGGGCATGACCTTGCACTTCAGGCCTCCCTTTCCCTGTCTGTGGAGCAATGCTACTGGATAAATGCTGGGACACTGAGCAGAGGATTTTAAAAACATGATGACTTTTTAAAAACTAGGGGTGGGAGGCCACTGATGTTAAAGGGGAAACTGGACATCCCCCCATGACTGAGCTGGGTGGAATATGGGTTCAGATGCCAGGTCCTACCCCCAGGCGTGCTAAGGGCACGGTGGATGAAGTCAGCTGCAGAGGAGAAGTAGACACTGATGTCGAACTCAGGAAGGTCGTGGGCTGGCACCCCCAGGTAGCTCACACTGCTGCCATAGAAGTCAGGGCTGCCCTGACAGAAGAGGCCCCCGTGGGCGGCATTCAGCACGTGGGTGATGCCCAGCTTCCATAGCTCAAAGCGGTTATTTGCTGTGGCCCTAGGGAGGGGGAAGAAGGGAAGCCATGAGGTCTGGGAAGGAGGCGTTGTCTGGTCCCCTGCTTTAGAGCGATGAATCCATTAGGGTCCAGAAGGAGCCAGAGGAACTTGCGGGGTTCACGGCTCTCAGCCGCACCCAGGAGCTTTCTAGTAGGGGAGCTGGTAGTACAGGGATAGTACAGGGATGTAGCTTTAGCCTCTCTTTGCTTCCTGAGGCAATCCGCCCCTGCCATGCCAGGACAGGAAGGAAAGGATTGCTTCAGCCCTAGGACCCAGCTGCACCTCCCTTCTTGCCCCATGCCCTGGCCCGCACATCCGGCTCTTCCTGGCCACTACCTCATACCTGTTTCTAATCTACAAATATTTAAAGGTGACACCTTCCTTGATTCACCTCCTGTCAGCCTTCCTCACCCAGTCTGTGTCCAGAGGAAGAAGGCCAGAACCGGAAGGGGGACTCTCTGTCCACCCCATCTCTCACCCCAAATCAGCACGATTCCCTGTCCTTTGCCCCACCTACCCCACCCCCAAGACCCACCAGTTGTTCCTGATGTGCCAGAAGACTCTGGGAACTTTTGGGAGCTCCCTTCTTTCAGGCAGGCAAAGTCCTTGCTCCCCCTGGTGGCTGCACCTGATCACTGCACTGTTCCTAGCACGAAGGGGTCCTGGAGGAAGTCCCTGGCCTGGGAAACTCAGAGCAGAACCAGTTGCCCTTTCTCTCACCCCAACCCCCATCTCTGGTAAAGATCCCAAGAACTGTCTCTCCTTGTCCTCACCCCCACGTCCCTTCAGCCAACTACCACTCACGCATCTCCTATGTAAAGGTTGGGCCAAACTTCATCCACGTGGCTGGAAGAAACCTTCCCTGCCCTCAGGAGCTCCTCCAGTTCCAGGACGCTGGGGCAAGGCGTGGCTCCGGCATCTCCCCTCGGCTGTGGGAGCGAGGCTTCCGCCATGGGCCAGCCCACCCACCCCTCTGTCTCTGTGGTCACTCCTCTCTGCCTCTCCAGTGTCATCCCTCCTTCCTAGAGACTGGCAGGGACAGGTGAGACGGCAGCAAGTGACTCAGCAAATTACAGGGGCCTCTAGAGAAAACAGGACATTTTCCTCCCCAAGTCACCCCCTAGCCTGAAACTGCCTGACAACAGGGAATCAGATCTTTCTCTGCAAGTCACATTACCTCTCAGCCTCAGTTTCTTCATCTCTCAAGTAAGAATTATAGGGATTAGCTGAAACAAAAGATACTCTGAGTCTAACACACAGTAGATATTAATAGATTTAGAGTCCTGTATAAGTCTATTTGGTTCTGAGGCCTGCGTTAAGGTAGAGATCCAGGGGCAGAGGAGGTGGTTGCCTCCAAGGATGCATGATGGGAAAAGTTCTTCAGGTCTGGGTGGGTCACATACTAAGTGGAAACTGTTTGACTGTTGGATGAGCTTCTGGATTATGGGACTCAGGGGAAGTTTCTGAGTTACAGAGAAATGTGGAGGGAGGCCTGGAGGACCTCATCTAAAGGGTGCCCATAGGGTTTGTGGGCGAAAGTTTGAATAGTTCTGTTATGAAGATGGCTTATTTCTCAAAAGAGAAGGCCAAAATGGGCTATGTGTGCCAGAGAGGCAGAAGGGAGAGATGAATGTTTCCCTCGACCTTCTGAAGAGCCAAAGAAAGGGCTGTCATCAGAAATATTTTTGGGTGGGAGGGAGATTCCTCTGCTTATAAGGGCTTTTGTCCTCATAGCAAAAAACAGAGAAGGGTCTGTATTCGTCCTTCTGCCAGAGGTCCTTGTAGGCTGAAGTGAGATGCCTTGCCCACTCTCAAGATGCCTTCATGAAGGGTTTGGGGGATGAGCTGTAGTGGGGAGGCTCCCAGTTGCACCTGGCTTTGAGTCTGGTTTGAGGGTAAAGACCATACCAGGGCATTCCATGGAAGCAGGTTGCACTCAATATCTATCCCCACTCCCATCAGAGCCACTGCCTTGCACCGCCCGAGGAAGCAAGGTGAAGAGGGGGCTGGAGCCCAGGGAAGGCGGTTTTAGACTTGGTTTATGCCACTGCTAGGCCTAAGGTGGGGGATTCCTTTGGGATAGTACAGTAAAGCGAGAGGAGCCTAAGTTAGACTTCAGTAGGAATTCTGGCTTCGGCACATATTAACTGCCTGAAGTGAAGTCGCTCAGTCGTGTCTGACTCTTTGGGACCCCGTGGACTGTAGCCCACCAGGCTCCTCCGTCCATGGGATTCTCCAGGCAAGAGTACTGGAGTGTGTTGCCATTTCCTTCTCCAGGGGATCTTCCCGACCCAGGGATCGAATCTAGGTCTCCTGCACTGCAGGCAAACGCTTTAACCTCTGAGCCACCAGGGAAGCCCCAACCTGGGGCAAAGTTGTTGGCCCTTCTCTGTTGTGATACTCTGCAGAGGTGGAACAAGGATTAAGTGATATATTTATATGGCATTTGGCATAGAGACAGTCAGAAAGTAAAGGGACAATAAACGGTAATAGTGATGACTGGAGGTTGGCTCTTGGAGAGGAGCTGGCTCCTTGCAAAGGAATTAGGGAAAAGCCCCTCTTGCCCCCAGTTTACTAATCCCATAGGCCCCGCCCCGCCTGTACTAGCGCCTCATCTCTCATCTCGTTAGCTTTGGACCAAATGCATGCTCTCTTGAGTTTCCTTGCAGCCGTTTCAGATCGCCGTCCTCCCCCTCACGCCCATCTTGAACCCCGAGCCTCTTCCGGGTTTGCCCCACCCCCTAGGGCTCCGCCTCCCGCCGATGGGCCCCGCCTCGCGAAGTATATCCGGTTCGGGTTTGAGCAGCTGCCGGCGCGGGTGAGACCGCGGCCGGAGCGGGGCCGCAGCGATGCCTGCGCGCAGCCGCCACCGCCCCAGCCTCCACTCCGGCTCGCCTACCCGGGCTCCGCCCCCACCGCTTGAGGCGTCTCTCTCGGGGAGGCCCGGAGGGCACCGGACTCTGGCAGCGGCTCGGACGCCGACCCGGAGGCGGGTCCGGGGAGCGCGATTCGGAACGAGGAGGTGAGCGGCAGCTGGGGTGGAGGAGAGGGGGAGCTCGGGGTGGGCGCGTGCGGCAAGGGGAGTGGGGGAGTCGGGGATGGAGGCGGGTGGGGGTGCCAGGGACCGGATTCGGAGGGCCCGTGGGAGACGGTTGAGGGAGCGTGGAGAGTCCCCTTTAGAACGGAATCTGAGGGCAATGGAGGTTGTTGAGCCGAGGCCCTGAGGCGGGTGACGATGGCCCCCGACTAAGGGGGTAGGGAGAGGGTGTGGAGGCTGAGGGAGAGGTGGCCTTGAAGAGGCAGGGCAGCCGGGTGAAAGTGGGGGGAGAAGACCGAAGGGTCCCACGGGAATGTAGGAGCGGAGGGGGGAGATGCTCTGCGGTTTGGCAGTGGGAAGAGGGCTCAGAGGAGCCGATCCAGGGTCCATGTTCCCACTGGGCGAGAGAGAAGGAACTGGGGTGGGACTGACGAGATTGCTGACCTAAGGGGTTGGTACTAATTAGGGGGAGGATTTAGGTTTGAAGAGGAAGGGGCTCTCAGTGGCAAGTCGTCTGGCCTTAAAGACCAGAAAGAGAGAAATGGGGTCAAGACAGAAGCGGAGCCCTTGGGGGCTCTAATTTAGGGCTTTGGCATTTTCACAGGTGTCTTTCATAGCATGGAAGATCCCTGGGGTAATATACTTGGATTACGGAGCTTTCTAGTTTGTGGACAGTGAATCCTTATAAGAATCTGGGGTGAGAAGGGTGTTCTTTAACACTGATTTGCCCGAAGAGCTAGGAGAAGTAGTGAAAAGGAAGTGATGTTTGGAAAAGATAGTGAAAGGAGTGATTCTGAATGTAAAGATAAATCCTTTTTGAATTTATTCTCACAGTGATAGCGTGTTTCTCTTTATTTGTTTGTATTTTATTTAAATTTGTTTTGTCTTAAATACCTGACAAGTTTAGGTAATCTTTAAAAAAAAATTCCCTGGTGGCTCAGAGGTTAAAGCATCTGCCTGCAATGTGGAAGACCTGGGTTCGATCCCTGGAGAAGGAAATGGCAGCTCACTCCAGTATTCTTGCCTGGAGAATCCCATGGACTGAGGAGCCTGGTGGGCTACAGTCCATGGGGTCGCAGAGTCGGACACGACTGACCAAGTTACTTAAAAATTTAATACTTTACCTTTATTAAAAAAAAAATAAAGTCGAAACGAGTTTGGACACTTAGATTTTTCAGATACTCAGTACTGACTGATTTCACTCTTGATCATTTGAGTTGACACATACTGGTCACGAGGTAAAAATATGATCACGGCAAATATCTTGGTTAAAAGTATTTGGTTTTATCTACCTAAAAGATAAAACTGTGTGAAACCACCACAGTCCAGGAGACTACCAGACCTTTCTCTCTCCCGTGACTCCACAATTGGAGTTATCTTTTGAAAACTGGAAGGATACCTTTGACAGATTTGCAGGACCAATACTTTGCAGTTATTGTATAAATAATATTTTTAGTAAAGTTATCTAGAGTAAGAATAGAAGATGCTTGTAGCTGGCAGTTAACAGAACTGGGATAGGTGGGTACACAGATGCCTTTTACTGTATGGAAGACAGTACCAAAACCATGATTGTGCCAGAAAAATAATTATTACCATATCTATATTTAGTTGAAATAGGGTTTTTTTGTAATTGTTAAATAGCATGATTTGGTGAAGTGTTTGACTAGCCACATTTCATATGTTGTTTTACAACTTTTTATACAGTTAGAGGTTTACAAAGTTGTTGGCATTTCAAAACAAAAGTCTTAATCAAGTATTTCTAGTCTAAATGGGTATCTTAACAGTTTAATCTTACTGAGATGATAATTTACTTACTGCAGCTAGTTACTAAATTAGTGTATGTGTATACGCTATATGTCATATCTTCAAATGCTCAGTGGACTGATAATTATTTCTTCAAAGGAGAGATGAATTCTTAGCCTTTTAGCTATTGTTAAAAAATTAGCTACTTTTTCTTTAAATTAATATAGTTGAGAAAGTGTGTATACTGTTGTTTATTTATGTTTATGTACCCTCACTAAACTGAGATTCTCTAGAGGTCTTATCTTCATACTTAGCTCTAAGTAAAAGTCTTGGCATGTAAAAATTTGCTGCACTGAACTGAAGTATAAGAACTCTATTAAGATTACATCTTAATGTTAGTGCAGAATTAAAAAAAGGAACTTTTAGATGAAGGTGTACAGTTAATAAATTAATGTGCCTAATAGTTATTTTGTCTTTGTTTAGCCTTGGCAGTTTCACAGCCACTTAGTTGTAAATAAAATCATTTTTATGGTAGAGCAGTTTCTCTTAGGCAAGACAATGTGTATTACTCCCAAATAAGTCATTATGATTGCAATGGCAGAACATGCAGATATATTTAGATAATCATTTTTGATATCAGTAGCATCTTGGCCAAGTCTTGGCCAAGACTCTTCACACTTCACAATTCCTCTTGAGCATTTTTATTTTGTTAATCACTAGATCCTCAGTGCTTTTTCAAAACTTTGCCGTAGATGATTTAGAGACATTTTCTTGACTTTTCTTAGAATTGAAATTTGAACATTGTTTTGGGGAAACTGTTGAATCACAGATGTTCTAGTGAATATTATTATTTGTCTTGTAACAGTGACCATATTAACTAGTTATTCTTTCAAAATTCTTATCTCTAGGCCTGATACAATACTAGGTGTTAATAGTAGGATGCACTTAACGTGGCCGTTATTCATGACAGTGCTTCTGATTTCTGTGTTTGTGCTTCTCTTGGCTTTGAGAAATCAGGAGGTTAACTTAGGCACCCTTTGAAACCATTTCAGTGTTCACATATTGCCTTTTCATTGTCTGGTAATTTACCATTTGCAGATGTGGGTATAGATTTGTGACATACCTATACCCTCTCCTCCCATACACAGCACCATCATCAGTGGATCTTAATCTCCCTGACTTCAGGCTTCTATAGTTGAAATGTTTTTTTTTTGCTTCACTAAATTTTGCACCCTATTAGTAATAAAATCACCTCACTGCAGAATGTAACATAATGTAAGTGTATCTTGGCTTTTGCTTAGGATGTAGAAACTAAGAAAACTTGGTCATAGTAGTTTCAGCATAGAGTTTTACCATTACATAGTGCTTTATGATATGAACCCTAGAAGAATGTTGTGGAGGCAGAAACCTATTTTTATATTTGTCTTGAATATTTATTGTGGGTTTTGTATAGCTTTTGAATTGTGGCTGAGATAAGAGTCTATTATCTTGACCCTCTTTCTGTTCTCTTAAAGTTCTTGATAGGTGAGAAGTTCTAGTATGGAGTGAGAGCCATGAGTGTAGGTTCTTCCTGTAAGTTAAACTGTGTAACTGAGTTTCTGGAGATACCTGCAAGCTGGTGTGGAACTTTGAGACTAAATTAAATTGATGTCAGTTTCATCAATGTAAATTGCTATAAAGCCAAAGATTCCCAGAATCATACATTAAATTTTGGAGCCAAACCCATTGTATTTGCACAATATTGTAATGGAGCGTGAAGTCTTGAGCCAGTGTTTCATTTTCCATGATGCTGATTTGATTTAGAGGTGTAGCATATTTAAAAATAAAGATCTTTACCAGTCTGTCAAACCACTGCTAGCCTGCCCAAATATTATTTTAGTGAGTAGAATAAGAATTTGAATTTTATATACTTCTTTACTGGTGTGCTCTGGCATGCAGCCAGGTTAATATTCTTCTTCAAAGTCACCAGTAAATTTTAGCCGTTGTGTAAAAACTTTTACTATACCTGAGGATGTAACCTACACAGTGTTGTCTGTAAGATTCCTATTCATTGAACTGAGACTGTGAGTTCTGACTGTGATATAGGATTAGGTGCAACCTAATAGTGGAAGTCTTAATTTGAATGCAAATTGGAGTCAGAAAACTTTCGTGTTCTGACTAAAACATGACAACTTTTTTAATAACGGTAGGTAACAGTGCATGGTCTGGGGCTGAAGTGCAGCCAAGAGAGTGATAATGTAACTGAAGAGGCAATTTAATGTATTTCAAATGTGCTGCCCCAGATTCTACTGCCCAGGAGTGGGATATAGCAGAAGGGTTAAAAAAATCACTGCTAGTACAGAGTGAAGTAAGTCAGAAAGAGAAAACAGTTATTGTATATCAGCGTGTCTATATGGAATCTGGAAAGATGGCACTGATGAACCTGTATGGAGGGCAGCAGTGGAAGCATCAGCATAGTGAACAGACTTGTGGACACAGTGGGGAAAGGAGAGGGATCGGGAGGGTAGCGCTGAGACATGAGTATCACCATCTGTAAAATAGATAGCCAGTGGGGATTTGCTGTATGACGCAGAGAGCTCAGATTCAGTGCTCTGTGACACCGCAGGGGGAGAGGTGAGGAAAGAGGTTCAAGAGGGAGAGGACATATGTACACCTGTGGCTGATTCATGTTGATGCATGGCAGAAACCAACACAATATTGTAAAGCAGTTATCCTCCAATTAAGAATAAATTTTTTAAAATTACTGCTAGTGTTTCAAAAATGGTAGTAAGTGGTTCTGGGTCTTTGAAACTGTTTTGTAATTATAGCAAATTCATATACTTAGAAATGGTGCTTACTAAGAAGCTGAGCACCGAAGAATTGATGCTTTTGAACTGTGGTGTTGGAGAAGACTCTTGAGAGTCCCTTGGACTGCAAGGAGATCCAACCAGTCCATTCTGAAGGAGATCAGCCCTGGGATTTCTTTGGAAGGAATGATGCTAAAGCTGAAACTCCAGTTCTTTGGTCACCTCATGTGAAGAGCTGACTCATTGGAAAAAACTCTGATGCTGGGAGGGATTGGGGGCAGGAGTAGAAGGGGACGACCGAGGATGAGATGGCTGATAGCATCACGGACTCGATGGACGTGAGTCTGAGTGAACTCCTGGAGTTGGTGAGGGACAAGGAGGTCTGGCGTGCTGCGATTCATGGGGTCGCAAAGAGTCGGACATGACTGAATGACTGAACTGAATTGAAGAAACAAACTTATCTTTTGATAACTATAAAGAGAAAATAGTAGTTTTTTGTTTGCTCAATGAAAAGCTTTTAATTTAGGATTAAAAAAATTTAATAGGATTTTAAAAAGCTGCATAGTCCCAAATACTATATACTGAGAGCTAAATGACCAAAGTAAATCTTGTCCTCTTACATTTTGGTTTGCTTTCATAAAAATTATTTTTATACTCTGATTTATGGATCTGCACATTGGTATAATTTGTCTCTATTATGCATATTAAATAAACTTTATTAGATAAAGTTGGATTTAAGCTTATTTTAGTGTGAGTGCAACTGTAATGTATAATTGCTTTAAGGAGAATAGATTAACATTAACTTCATAAAATTAAAAAAATCTCTTCCCCATTTTTTGTCTTGGGATATGGGTATTATTTTTCAGATTTTTATACATCACTTGGAAATTGTAATTTAAAAAAAATTTTCTGGATACCAAATCATGAATAACTTCCTAAAACAGCACATATATTTATGGACCAAATTTCATCAATGGTTTTAAATTCCTTTAGGGACGTTTAAATGTGTGGTTTTTGAAGACAGTGTATGATATTTAAAGTGGACAGTTATTTCAGACAGCTGTACTCCAGTATTTTAGAATATTTGTACACGCACACATAGACATACACACACACACAATCTAGTGAAACTACAAGCAAAATCCAGCCTTCTTATTTATTTATATGTTTATATATTTCATTATGGATTATTAGAGGATACTGAATATAGTTTCCTATGCTATACAGTAGGACCTTTCTGTTTATCCATTCTATGTGTAATTGTCTGCTGGTTCCAAACTCCCGATCCATGGCCCCCTCCTCTGCCTTGGCAACCACAAGTCTGTTCTCTGTCTGTGACTCTGTTTCCGTTTGTAGATTAAGTTCATTTTATTTCATATTTTATGTTACATATATAAGTAGCATCATGTGACATTTATCTTTCTGACTGACTTCGGTATAATAATCTCTAGGTCTGCCCATGTAACATCAGATGGCATTATTTCATTCTGTAAGAAAAATTCAGTATATTTAAATCACTACAATCACCATCTGAACAAAGACTTTGGTTCTGTAAAACACATGACAAGTAAAGGTTTTATTTTGTTGATAATGTCTTCATTATGTCTAAAAGCTGCATAATGATAAATTAGAAGCCATTTAGGGCTCTTGTGTGTTTGTGTAATTAAGACCAGGGAGTGGTTTGTGTCTTTCCACTTATTGGTACCTGTCACGTGAGGAAATTTTCCCAGTGAATTCCCAAATTGTCATAGTATAGAAGTTCTTTTGGTGTCAGCAATAATCAGTTACATCAACCTATGACATATTTTTAAAATGTGTTGGTGAGTGATATGTTCTTGTTGAAATATTTTTGCTTAGTTAAATTTGGTATTAAATGAGAAACTCATGTTGACATATAGAATTCTGCATTGGTTTATGGGAATCACTATTGTTACTTTGTTTTTCAGTTTTGTTACTTAATTGAATTATTGTTTCCCTTAAAGATAATTCCACCTTGAGTAAAACCTTTAAAAATTTTAACGGTTGTTTTCAAATACCCATTTCTTTTGTATTAACAAAAGATTTCAAGATTTTGTATTAACAAAAAGATTTCAAGAGTTAAGAGTGGGTTTGATTATTAGTTGATAGATGACTGATCCTAATGATTTAATTTCAGGTGTAGGGCAACACGAGCAAAGAGCAGAATTGATGGGGGCAATACCAGCTTACATTTACTGAGAATTTCTCTTTGTCACACATTACTACAAATGCATTACTTTATTAGTCCTTGTATTCTTTACAACAAGCCTGTGGAGTAAAGAACTAGTATTCTCATTTTACATATAAAAATAGTGACTCCCAAAAATGTTAAGTAACTTCTGTAAGATAGCTTATAGCTTGTGAATGGTAAATCCACAGTTTGAACCCAGGCAGTTTGATTCCAGAGCCGGTACATTTTTTTCTTTTCAGGGAAAAAAAAGAAGGATCCCACTTACCTGACCAGGGACTGATCCTAGGCCACAGTAGTGAAAGCCTGGAGTCCTAACCAGTAGACAACCAGGAAACTCCCGAGAGCCCTGACTCTTAACTACGATGCTTTGTGGTTTTTATGTCAGATTCTGTGGTGGAATAGCTGTTTGAAATATTTAACACTCTAGCTCTGGTTTGTTAAGCTGTAAATCAAGAAATAGTACTAGATCTTGCAGGTCACTTGCAATTCTAACATTATAAGAATTCTTTCATCCTGACACAAAACATGATTTTAATATTTCTGATGATTCTTTTTGAAATCTCTTGATCTGTTGAAACACAAAGGTTCAGTCATCTTCCAAAGTCACACTGTTAATGGATAATGGAGCTCGGTTTGTACTCAGATCTCTTATTATCTTGGTCTTCTTGTATTTAGTATGTGTGTGTTTGGTTGTGTTAATAATTGAGTTGAATTTATTTTCTTAATTTTCAAGTCATATCTGTTTGTGTGATATGCTTCAAACAAAGGAGAAATGATATTGCTTTTATTTTCTTAAAAGAACTCCCCCCCGATTATCAAGTATTGCAACATGCTTATTGTATAAAATTTAGAAATTTTAGAAATATTTGATATAGAGAAAGAAAGAGTCCACTGGAGGAGTAACTATTGATAGCTTGGTATTTTATTTTTAAATATATGCATATGCTGTATGGCAAAACAAATACAGTATTGTAATTTTTAAAATAAATAAATAAATAAATAAATAAATATATGCATATGCTGCAAGTGCTCTGTGCTTTTTAGGACACTTTCTCCTTTAAAATTTTTATTTTGAAATGATTATAGATTCATAGGAAGCTGTAAACAGTACAGAGGAATCCCATGTACTTTCAGTGGTCACATCTTGCATAATTATAGCACTATATTAAGACTAGGAAATTGACATTGACTCAGTGTGTGTATATGTATGTCATTTTATCCTGAGCAGATTTCTGTAACCATTAATCTACTCAAGATATGGAAATATTTCATCACTGTGAAGATCTTCGTTGAGTTAGCCCCATCCCTCAACAAATTCTCTCTAACCTGTGACAGATAACATTTAACCTCTATACTGTTTTATACCAGTATAATTTTGTCATTTTGAGGACAAATGAAATCATACAAAATGTGAGGTTTTAAGACTGACTGTTTTCACTCAGCATGATGCCCTTGAGAACCCTTCTAGTGTGTGTATCCAAGGTTTTATTGCTGTGTTTTCCATAGTATGGATGCATCATAGTTTAACTATTCATATATTGTAGTATACTTGTTTTTATATGTCTCAGCAATTACAAGTAATGAAGCTAGGGACACTTGTGTATAGGTTTTTGTGTGGACATAAGTTTTCATTTGTCTGGGATAAGTGCCCAAGAGTACAATTGCTAGGTCATATGATAGATTTATGTTCATCTCTTTAAGAAATTGCCAAACTATTTTCCAGCATGGCTATATAATTTTACTTTGTCACCAGCAGTGCGTGAGAGATCTAGTTTCTCTGCATTCCTGCCAGAATTTCCTTTTTCAAAATTTATTTTAGCTATTCTAGCAGGTATATAGTGATATCTCATCATAGTCTTAGTTTTCATTTTCCCAGTAGCTAGTGATGCTGAACATCTTTTCATGGCTTATCTGCCATTCATATATCCTCTTTAATAACATGCCTCTTCATATCTTTTGCTCATTTTTGTTTCTTTTCATCCTAACTTCAACCCTCATAATCATTTTACACTCTTCTGAAAAGTATTCTTTCTAAAGCACACTCTGATTATATCATCCTCTTTTTCAACAATTTCTAGTGGTTCTCCATTATCTGTAGAGTGTTCTCAATTTGACCAAAGTTTCCATTATCTGGCCCTAGTATATATTTTCAACTTACTATACTACTGTTCCCTGTGCCCTAAGAATACTAACAGTTCTCAATTGTTTTCTGTCTTAATACCTTTGCTCCTGTAGTTTTCTCTGCTGGTGTACTTTTTCTCCATCTCTGCCCAGTTTTTAAAGTCTCAGCTCAAATGTTACTCCCAAGAACTCTTCTGTGATCTCACCAACAGGAAATAACCTCTTGCCAATTCTCTTTTTATTTTTAGCAAGTTACTTAAGTAACCACTTTATTAGCATTCTTCAGAGGGTTAAATGAGATGATAGATATAAAGAACTAGCAGCTATAATTTATCTTTTTAAGAAATGACTTTCTTTAATACCCACCTGTAAAATCTTTGAGGGTAGGCTCTGCTTCAGATTTATCTAGGTAAATGTCACATTGCCTAGTATGCCTTCAGATAGCATATGCACAGTGAATTATCAATTGATGAACAAATGTTAAAGAGGGCATCTTAAGACTGTGTCCCCAGTGCTGTCCTAGCTGACATCTCTATACAGCAGACAGTAAATGTTTGAGAGTGAACAGTGGAAAATTTGTGATTCACAGAAAGCCTTCATTGTTAGGCAGTCTCATTACTGTAATCATTTATTTTAAGATTTTTTTTTATTTAATGTGGGCCATTTTTAAAGTCTTTATTGAATTTGTTGCAAAATTGCTTCTGTTTTGGTTATTTGGCCATGAGGCCTGTGGGATCTTAGCTCACTGACTAGGCATAGAACCTGCATCCCCTGAGTTAGAAGGCAAAGTATTAACCATGGGACCGCCAGGGAAGGCCCTCATTCATGTAATCTTTGATGTAACTGAAGACCTTTGATAAATTCTTCTGCTGATAACTAGAAAATATTCAATATTTATAAGCATCAAGCTCTACAAAACAACATGCACCCTTAGCTCATGTGAGATAGCGTGGTGTAATGAATAAGCAGATGGACTTTGAAATCAGATTGTCTAGGGTGGAGTCTTGTTTGTAGTAGTTACTAGTACAAGTTTCTCTGTTTCAGTTATCTGTAAAATGAGAAAGATAGTATCTATTTATATGTTTGTTGAGAGGATTATTTGAGCATATTAGTGAAGTATTTAGAACATGCTGTACTTTGTAACTGCTTTAAATGTTAGCTGATCTATTTAACAGATATGTTATTACTTTCCGAAAATACACTGAACAGAGTTTAGAATTAAAGGGAATGAGTTAGGGTATATAGTTAGTTGACTCTTGAGCAACAAGGGTTTGAATTGTACAGGGGCACTTATTGGTCAGTTTTTTTCAGTAGTAAATAACCGCAGTGCCACACGATCTGCAGTTGGTCAGATCCCTGGATATAGAACCCTGGGTATGAAGGAACTGCCCATTTGGAGGGCTGGCTAGAGGTTATATGCAGATTTTTGACAGAGCAGAGGGTGGGTATGTTATTTTTAAGGATTAACACTATAGATGTCAAATATCTTGTACCTGAATATCTTGCCCACCATATCCCTGTACCACTGATTGGATGCCTCGTTGTGTTTATCATCCTGTGCTGTGCTTAGTTACTCAGTCGTGTCCGACTTTTTGCAACCCCATGGACTTCGCATTGCAGCTCGCCAGGCTCCTCTGTCCATGGGGATTCTCTAGGCAAGATACTGGAGTGGGTTGCCATGCCTTCCTCTAGGGATTCTTCCCAACCCAGGGATTGAACCCACGTCTCCCACATTGCAGGCGGATTCTTTATCGGCTCAGCTGCCAGGGAAGCTCGTGTCTCTGTTTATATTTTATTCAGTTGTATCATGTAGAATATAAGAGAGACAAAAACTCAACATAAAATCAGCCAGTGTATAATATAATAGGTCAAATAAGATGTGTGCACAGTCACCTCAAAGATTAATTATCCAAGCCAGAAGTAGAAGAACAAACAGAATTAGATTGAGCAATGTAACATAGTGCTTTGAAACTCTTGGTACATATCAGAATCACTTGGAAAACTTTTAAAAATGTATAGGTGTAAAGCTCCTCTGGAAAAGGTCAGTTTTCATTCCAATTCCAAAGAAAAGCAATGCTAAAGAATGCTCAAACTACGGCACAATTGCTCTCATCTCACACGCTAGTAAAGTAATGCTCAAAATTCTCCAAGCCAAGCTTCAGCAATACGTGAACTGTGAACTCCCTGATGTTCAAGCTGGTTTTAGAAAAGTCAGAGGAACCAGAGATCAAATTGCCAACACCCGCTGGATCATCGAAAAAGCAAGAGAGTTCCAGAAGAACATCTGTTTCTGCTTTATTGACTATGCCAAAGCCTTTGACTGTGTGGATCACAATAAACTGTGGAAAATTCTGAAAGAGATGGTAATACAGGACCACCTGACCTGCCTCTTGAGAAACCTGTATGCAGGTCAGGAAGCAACAGTTAGAACTGGACATGGAACAACAGACTGGTTCCAAATAGGAAAAGGAGTACGTCAAGGCTGTATATTGTCACCCTGCTTATTCAACTTATATGCAGAGTACATCATGAGAAACGCTGGTCTGGAAGACGCACAAGCTGGAATCAAGATTGCTGGGAGAAATATCAATAACCTCAGATATGCAGATGATACCACCCTTATGGCAGAAAGTAAAGAGGAACTAAAAAGGCTCTTGATGAAAAGTGAAAGAGGAGAGTGGAAAAGTTGGCTTAAAGCTGAACATTCAGAAAACGAAGATCATGGCATCTGTTCCCATCACTTCATGGGAAATAGATGGGGAAACAGTGGAAACAGTGTCAGACTTTATTTTTGGGGGCTCCAAAATCACTGCAGATGGTGACTGCAGCCATGAAATTAGAAGACGCTTACTCCTTGGAAGAAAAGTTATGACCAACCTAGATAGCATATTCAAAAGCAGAGACATTACTTTGCCAACAAAGGTCCATCTAGTCAAGGCTATGGTTTTCCTGTGGTCATGTGTTGATGTGAGAGTTGGACCATGAAGTAAGCTGAGTGCCGAAGAATTTATGCTTTTGAACTGTGGTGTTGGAGAAGACTCTTGAGAGTCCTTTGGGCTGCAAGGAGATCCAACCAGTCCATTCTGAAGGAGATCAACCCTGGGATTTCTTTGGAAGAAATGGTGCTGAAGCTGAAACTACAGTATTTTGGCCACCTCATGTGAAAAGTTGACTCATTGGAAAAGACTTTGATGCTGGGAGGGATTGGGGGCAGGAGGAGAAGGGGACGACCGAGGATGAGATGGCTGGATGGCATCACGGACTCGATGGATGTGAGTCTGAGTGAACTCCGGGAGTTGGTGATGGACAGGGAGGCCTGGCGTGCTACGATTCATGGGGTCGCAGAGTTGGACATGACTGAGCAGATGAACTGAACTGAACTGAACTGAACTGAAACCTCCTGTATCCTGAGAGATTCCGACTCCAGTTGTCCTGTAGTGGGGCATGGGGATTGTTGGTACAGACATGTTTTTAAAATTTAGATTATTCTCATATATAGCCAGGGTTGAAAACCATCATATATATAGTTTACTTAGAGCATAGGCAGAGGAGGAGTCAGAGGGAATTCGCTTTTTATATCCTGCACTGTGTAGACGAGAGACAGACAAACTGGGAGATATAAGCAGCCTTTTCTAGATAGGTATTCTCTGTGTGGCACAGATGGTACTTTAGGTCTCATAAGAGTCTGGATTAAATTTTGCTTAATAGCATCTGTTTTTCCTTGTTCTGATTACCTACTCTACAAGTAACATTCTGCTTACTAAATCAGTCTTCTAGGTATATCCAAATTATAAAGTTGCGTCTGAGACAAGGTGTTTGGGCATTCGCTCTAGACACTTTTCTAGTGTCGGCATTCTGGTTGTGAGTTTGCTGTTAGTCTCCCTTGGTTCTGATGAACTTCAGAGGTACTGACAAGGTCAGATTTTGAAACTTCAAGACTGGATACCAGATCCTGGTTCCTTTGTGAATTTACCAAGTTAGTGACCAGGGGTTGTCTCTTGGGAATTAGACATTCTAAATTTCTTGATTTAAAACTATTCTGAAGTCCTGAAGAATTTGTAATAAAATTTTGTAATTAAAATAGGCGTAAATAACAGGAAAATTTTTGATCTTTTTAAGAGTATATACTTTCAACAATGAAATAACCAATCTAAAGGCAGGATTTTGTTTTATTTTTTTAAATGATCTTCTTCGAAAAGGCTTTGGGAATTGAATTCAGTTATTTTGATTACTGCTACTTTTTTGCACATTCATTTAATAATACTTACTGAGAACCTATTATGTGCTAATCACACAGACCTTAGTAGTGTTCTTAGTAATCTATACTATCATCTGTAAAAATAAAACAAAAATAACCTAACAAAAACCTACTAAACATTCTTGCTGTCCTAGGTATTAGATTTTTTGTTGTTTACTAAATACATTCTTATTTTCCTTTTTCTCCCCCTTTCTTTAATTTTTACTGTGGTATTTGTGTATTTTCTTATTCTTGATATTGTTGAACCTAACTAATAGATGAAATGGCCAGATCTGAATATATGGTTTATTTACATTTCTAATGGGACATTTTATTACTGTAAGTCCTTTTCTACTGACACAGTGTTCTTGGTTGAGGAAAAGATAGTTGAATAGCCTATTGTAATAAACGGCTTCCCTGGTGGCTCAGAGTTTAAAGCGTCTGCCTCCAATGGGGAGACCCGGTTCGATCCCTGGGTCTGTAAGATCCCCTGGAGAAGGAAATGGCAACCCATTGTAATAAAGCATGTCATTCATTCCAAAGATAATGGTATATAAATTTAATAAGAGCAGATAAAACCATACCCTTTTTAATTAATTTACCAGGAAATTAAGGGAAACAGCATTAAGTTATTTGCCTTACCTAGAATTTTACCAGATTGTGGACTTTAAGTTAGTTTGAAGCCTTTAACTTTGGATACTTTACTTGCTTTGAAAGATGACAACTTGAAAGACTGAAGGGCTAAAATGATTATATTCAGCCAGGGTTCAGTTACAAGAGACAAACTAGCCTGTGGACTGGGCTGCTAAGAATGACTTCTATTGTTTTGTTTTTCATTTTGTCTGTGTCAGATCTTAATTGTGGCATGTAGGGTCTTTTAGTTGTGGCATGCATCTAGTTCCCTGACCCGGGATCTAACCTGGACCCCTACATTGGGAGCGCAGAGTCTTAGCCACTGGACCACAAGGGTAGTCCAGGAATGATGTCTAGAACAAGATTTGAACAAGCCTGCTGCTGCTGCTGCTAACTCGCTTCAGTCATGTCCGACTCTGTGCGACCCCATAGACGGCAGCCCACCAGGCTTCCCCGTCCCTGGGATTCTCCAGGAAAGAACACTGGAGTAGGGTGCCATTTCCTTCTCCAATGCGTGAAAGTGAAAAGTGAAAGTGAAGTCGCTCAGTCGTGTCCAACTCTTAGCGACCCCATGGACTGCAGCCTTCCAGGCTCCTCCATTGATGGGATTTTCCAGGCAAGAGTACTGGAGTGGGGTGCTATTGCCTTCTTCGAACAAGCCTGCTAGAGGAGTGCTACCTTTGCCGCAGTTAGCAAAGGTAAATATTAGGGTATCAGAAGGCCAGTATGGAACTGTTAGTTTAAGAACACACCATTTGAACAACAACCATAACAGACCAATTCAAAAATGAGCAAAAGACTTGAATAGACATTTGTCTAAAGAATATGTACAATTAGCCAGAAAGCAAATAAAAAGATGTTTACCATCCCTAGTCATTAATGGGATTCAAATCAAAATTACAGGAGTACCACTTCATACCCATTAGGAGGACCATTATTAAAACCAAAAATCCAAAAAAAGCAAGTGTTAGTAAGGAATGTGGAAAATTAAAACATTTGTGTGTTGCTCTGGGGATGCAGCTGCTTTGAAAATGGTATGATGATTCCTGAAAAAAATAAGCTATTAATCAAATGACCCAGCAATTCCACATCTGGATGTATACTCAAAAGAAGTGAAAGCAAGACTTGAACAGATATTTGTATACACTCATGTTCATAGCAGCGTTATTCACAATAGCCAAGAACTAAAAGCCACCTAAGTGTCCACTGATGGATGAATGAATAAACAAAATGTGATAGATACATACAATGGAATATTATTTAGCCTTAGAAATGAGAAAGTTTCTGACATATGCTAAAACATGGTAAATCTTGAAGATATTATGTAAAGGAGAATAAGGCAGACATGAAAGGACAAACATTGTAGGATCCCACTGGTTGTATCTCAGTTTAGTGCAGTTCAGTTGCTCAGTCGTGTCCAACTCTTTGCGACCCCATGGACTGCAGCACACCAGGCTTCCCTGTCCATCTACCAACTCCCAGAGCTTGCTCAAACTCATGTCCACCAAGTTGGTGATGCCATCCAACCATCTCATCCTCTCTCATCCCCTTCTCCTCCCACCTTCAATCTTTCCCAGCATCAGAGTCTTTTCCAATGAGTCAGTTCTTCGCATCAGGTGGCCAGAGTATTGGAGCTTCAGCTTCGGCATCCATCCTTCCAAGGAATATTCAGGACTGATTTCCTTTAGAATGGATTGGTTTGACCTCCTTGCAGTCCAAGGAACTCTCAAGAGTCTTCTCCCAACACCACAGTTCAAAAGCAGCAGTTCTTCAGTGCTCAGTTTTCTTTACAGTCCAGTTCTCACATCCATACACTACTGGAAAAACCATAGCTTTGACTAGATGGACCTTTGTTGGTAAAGTAATATCTGTGTTTTTTAATATGCTGTCCAAGTTTGTTGTACCTTTTCTTTCAAGGAGCAAGAGTCTTTTAACTTCAAGGCTGCAGTCACCATCTGTAGTGATTTTGGAGCCCCCAAAATAAAGTCTGATACTGTTTCAGTTGTTTCCCCATCTGTTTGCCATGAAGTGATGGAACTGGATGCCACGATCTTCATTTTCTGAATGTTGAGCTTTAAGCCAACTTTTTCACTCTCCTCTTTTCACTTTCATCAAGAGACTTTTTAGTTCTTCACTTTCTGCCATAAGGGTGGTATCATCTGCATATCTGAGGTTATTGATATTTCTCTCAGCAGTCTTGATTCCAGCTTGTGTTTCATTCAGCCCAGTGTTTCTCATGATGTACTTTGCGTGGAAGTTAAATAAGCAGGGTGACAATATACAGCCTTGATGTACTCCTTTCCCAGTTTGTAACCAGTCCGTTGTTCCATGTCCAATTCTAACTGTTGCTTCTTGAAATGCATACAGGTTTCTCAGGAGGCAGGTAAGGTGGTCTGGTATTCCCATCTCTTTAGGAATTTTCTTAAAATTTAGGAATTTTAAGTTTATTGTGAACCACACAGTCAAAGGCTTTGACGTAGTCAATAAAGCAGAAGTAGACATTTTTCTGGATACTGGTTGTGTCTAGAATAATAGAGACAGAGAGTAGAATGGTGTTTGACAGGAGCATGCAGGAGGAAACAATGGGGAGTTTTCATTTGGCAGGATGGAAAAGTTTTAAATATAAATGGTGGTTAATGATTGAACAACAATGTAAATGTAGTTAATTCCACTGAAGAAGTGAAGTGCTGTGCACTTAAAAATGATTGAAACAATAACATTTCAGGTATGTATAGTTTAACACACACACACATACAGAAGAAACATATCATCACATATGTGATACAGGCATTAGAAAGCCAGTACTGCTACTCTACAGCTGCAGCTGCTTCCAGACAAAAAGTGAGTGACTGGAAACGAGAATATATACACACTCACCCAACATTTCCATAATCTTTCTTGTGGATACCAAACTTTAGAAAAATTTGGCCCCTACTTCACTTTCTGCTTTTGATACTGTGCAGGAGTCCCTGTGGGGTTCCTGCGCACAAAGCCCTTCTGTGTCCCACATTTCTTTGATTATAGGAAACAGCCTTCATTCATCCTCCATCACCTTCCCTGAGTCCCAGTGGGCAGATTCAAGCAGTTGTTAATTAGGAAAGGGATGGGAGACCAGGGAGAAACAAACAGTCCAGAGCAGCCTTGGGGCAAGGTCCTGTTTCCCTGTCAAAGGTTACACACAACATCATTTTTGAGCTATTTTGCACATAAGGAGATCAGCCCTGGGATTCCTTTGGAAGGAATGATGCTAAAGCTGAAACTCCAGTACTTTGTCACCTCATGAGAAGAGCTGACTCATTGGAAAAGACTCTGATTCTGGGAGGGATTGGGGGCAGGAGGAGAAGGGGACGACCAAGGATGAGATGGCTGGATGGCATCACGGGCTCGATGGACGTGAGTCTGAGTGAACTCCGGGGGATGGTGAGGGACAGGGAGGCCTGGTGTGCTGCGATTCATGGGGTCGTAAAGAGTCGGACACAACTGAGCAACTGAACTGAAACCCCCCTCCAGGTGGGAGAAGTTAATGATTAACAATGATATGCTGTCCACAAGCATGTAGACCCCAGACCAGTTGGACCTGAAGGCTGATGATGCTGACTCCTACTTACCTCGCCATCAACCTATCAAAAGAATGCCTAGGAGCCAGTCACACCCTCTTGGTCAATTACTATAAAACTTCTCACTGTCTTCCCCAAGTTGGGACAGATGGTTTTGAGGGCATTAACCTGTTGTTTCCCATTTTGGCTGGGAAAGCAATAAAGCTGTTCTTTTCTACTTCAGCCAAAACTTTCTCTGAGATTTGATTCAACACTGGTATAGAGAAAAGCTCAGCTTTCAACGTCACTTTTCCACATCTCATGTCAGGGGATATAGTTGGCTAAACTTAATTCACATTTAGAACCTTAGTGGCAAGGGATCCTGGAGGACAATTTTAGTTTTTTAACCTCTGTAGTACAAAAAACAACTGGAGGAAGATTGGAAAGGATGCTGAGTGCTGCCATTTCATTGTATTTGTCACAGACAGTGAGTCAGTCTTGATTCACAGCTGGTAATACGCCTTGTGTCAAGTCATCATTTCTAGGAGTGGCTAGATTGTCCTGTAGCTGGTCAGTCACAGAGATAGGGAAGGGCAAAACAAATAGCTTTAGTGAGGCTAAATAGGGACTATTTTAGGGGCTAAATAGGGAATAAGGAAGAGTTTGTTGATAGACATTGTCTCTTTTTATAGTTTTGGACTGATTGTGCTTGATTTGTTACACCTAATATACAGTATTTACAGTTTTAATATAGTATTCACAACTGAGTTATTTATATTATTGTGAAGATAATAATTTAGTGCTTATCACTCCAGTGGAATGCATACCACTCACTGATTAATGAATAGCTATGCTTCTGTTAAGAAATACCAGATTTTGGGAGGACTTCCTGGTGGCTCAGTGGTTAAGACTTTGTCTTCTGATGTACTGGGTGCAGGTTTGATCCCTAGTTGGGAAGCTAAGGTCCAACATGCCTCATGGCCAAAAAAGCAAAAACATAAGCAATATTGTAACAAATTTAATAAAGACTTAAAAAAGAAATACCAGATTTAAAGTTCTTGTGTTTATGAAAGCTGTTTTCATTGTGTTAAGTATAGAAATAGTTCAGTTCAGTCGCTCAGTCGTGTCTGACTCTTTGCAACCCCATGAATCGCCTCACGCCAGGCCTCCCTGTTCATTATCATCTCTTGGAGTTCACTCAGACTCACCGTCCATCGAGTCCGTGATGCCATCCAGCCATCTTATCCTTGGTCGTCCCCTTCTCCTCCTGCCCCCAGTCCTTCCCAGCATCTGAGTCTTTTCCAATGAGTTAACTCGTCGCATGAGGTGCCCGAAGTATTGGAGTTTCAGCTTTAGCATCATTCCTTCCAAAGAAATCCCAGGGTTGATCTCCTTCAGAATGGGCTGGTTGGATCTCCTTGCAGTCCAAGGGACTCTCAAGAGTCTTTTCCAACACCACATTTCAAAAGCATCAATTCTTCGGCGCTCAGCCTTCTTCACAGTCCAACTCTCATATCCATACATGACCACAGGAAAAACCATAGCCTTGACTAGACGGACCTTAGTCAGCAAAGTAATGCCTCTGCTTTTGAATATACTATCTAGGTTAGTCATAACTTTTCTTCCAAGGGGTAAGCGTCTTCTAATTTCATGGCTGCAGTCAGCATCTGCAGTGATTTTGAAGCCCAAAAAAATGAAGTCTGACACTGTTTCTACTGTTTCCCCATCTATTTCCCATGAAGCGATGGGACCGGATGCTATGATCTTCGTTTTCTGAATGTTGAGCTTTAAGCCAACACTTTCACTCTCCTCTTTCATTCTCATCAAGAGGCTTTTTAGCTCTTCTTCACTTTCTGCCATAGATCACAGGAAATAATGAATTCTTTTGCTGTCAAGCTGTTGAAATCTCTAATCAATGTGAACTAAGTTTGGAGAGAAATATAAATTTGCTAGTAAATGAACAAGTTGATATGCTGAAAATTGAATTTTGAATAGATTTCAAAAATTTGTCAGTCCATCCAAAAGATAAGATATCTGTACAGAACAGTCAGATACTTTAGTTTATGTATTATCTATGAGTTGGAACTAAGCTTGAGTAATGCCTATTGATGGTATGATTCTGCACGAGTAGACTGTGTTCTCAGTGCCTTGTATTGACCTTTGATAACTAATTTCTTAATTGCTCATGATTTCAAAATAAACTTCTTCTAAGTTGTGTCTCAAGTTGAGATCTTTCATGTACCAATTAACATTTTGGACAGGTTCCATGCTTTGCATGCAGTACTTTTGATGTGGGTCAAGCTTTTTGATGTGGGTCAGGCTTTAATGACTACCTAGGAGTTAGTGTCCAATTAACATGTCAGAATTTTTTGATTCTGTTTTTCTACTTCTAGAAATCTAACTGAAGACACTGCAGTACTGTTTGTAGTAGTAATAAAATTGTGAACAGTTGTCAACATTGGGAAATCGGCAGATTATTGAATAGACATACAATGGAATGTCCTTTTCAAAGGATAGTTTGATGACATTAGACAGGACTCATGCAGCAATGTTAAGTAAAAATGTATTACATGTGGCATGATTTCTCTGTAGAAATTTTCTGTATAGAAAATAACTATGTGTGAAAGATAAATTAAAAAATTAAAAGTAGTACTTGGGGCAGGGGTAATTTTGAAATTATAATTTCAGTGTCCTTCAACAGATACATTGTTCTTTTATATATTTTTCTGTCTTTATTATAGAAGTATATACTTTAACAGATCAAAACAACGCAGAAATTTGTAGAGTAAAAACATAAAAATTATGTCCTTAAGTTACATAACTAGGCAAATGAAGTCCAATTTATCAACTTGTTCTCTTAAGAATTTTGTTTTTGTTGTCATATCTAAGAAATCTTTCAGTTCAGTTCAGTCGCTCAGTTGTGTCTGACTCTCTGTGACCCCATGAATTGCAGCACGCCACGCCTCCCTGTTCCATCACCAACTCCCGGAGTTCACTCAGACTCAGTGATGCCATCCAGCCATCTCATCCTCTGTAGTCCCCTTCTCCTCCTGCCCCCAGTCCCTCCCAGCATCAGAGTCTTTTCCAATGAGTCAGCTCTTCTCATGAGGTGGCCAAAGTACTGGAGTTTCAGCTTTAGCATCATTCCTTCCAAAGAAATCCCAGGGTTGATCTCCTTCAGAATGGACTGTTGAAATCTTTACTTAACCTAAATTCAAAAAGATTTTCTCATATATTTTTTTAAGGTTTTCTAATTTTAGCTTCTACCTTAAGTCTATAATCCATTGAAGTTAATTTTTCTATGTGGTGAGACATATGGATTACTGTTTTTGCATATAGATATTCATTTGATCTAATAGCATTTGATGAAAAGACAATTCTTTCTCCACTGAATTGCCTGTGCACAACTGTAGAATATTATATATCCATAAGTATGTAGGTCTGTTTCTCAATTCTCTATTCTATTCTGTTGATTTATTTTTATGCCAGTACTCAGTTCAGTTC
The DNA here is from genome assembly GCA_917880005.1 of Nanger dama. Classification (NCBI taxonomy): domain Eukaryota; kingdom Metazoa; phylum Chordata; class Mammalia; order Artiodactyla; family Bovidae; genus Nanger; species Nanger dama. The sequence continues at coordinate 14,801,091 of CAKJTW010000028.1, read as the reverse complement.
AGTGGCTCAGTTTTGTCTGACTCTTTGTGACCTCATAGACTGCAGCTCACCAGGCTTCCCTGTCCATCACCAATTCCCAGAGCTTACTCAGACTCATGTCCATTGAGTTGGTGATGCCATCCAACCATCTCATCCTCTGTAATCCCCTTCTCCTCCTGCTTTCAATCTTTTCCAGCATCAGGGTCTTTTTCAATGAGTCAGTCTTGTAATTAGTTATCTAATCTTATTCTTTTTCAAGCTTGTTTTGGTTATTCCGTGTCCTTTGCATTTCCACATCAGCTTTTGAAATAAGTTTATCAGTATCTACAAAGAAACTTGTTGGGATTTTGATTGGGACTGCATGGAATTTATAGACCAAATTTGGTAAGAATTGATGCATGTCAATGAAAATCAGTCGATCTAAGAAAGAAATGGAAAATTTTATTTGAGCCAAACTGGAGACTATAACCCAAGAACAGCATGTCAGAAAGCTCTCAGAGCTGTTCTACCAATTAGAAGTGTAGGCATAATTATGGAAGTTTTTATTTTTGTGGGTGTTTTTTTTGAGACAGAGGGCTGTACATTAAATGATATATTATTGACAGTTTAATACTCCACATCTGAAAGTCTTGTGGCCCCTTAACAAGATCAAGAAGGAAAGTTATCTTTTAAGGAGTCAGCTTAATTGGTGCTAGAAGAATGTTGCACTTTATGGTGAGCAGGTGTTTCTGCCAGTGGGGGAGGTTTGGTTGATGCATAATGCAGATATGCAGTTCTTGGTGGTGAAGGGAGAAGAGGCCAAAGGCAGAGAAAAAAATGTTTAATTTTATGTTTAACTGTTCCTTGTCTTAATGTAAAATATGAATGTTTTTGTATGTAAAATATGAATCCTTTTAAAATATTACTGAATTTGATTTGCTAGGATATGTTTCAGATTTTTCCTTCTATGTTCTTAAGGCCTGTCAGGCTATAGTTTTATTTTTTTGTAATGACATGTCTGGTTTTGGTATCAGGATAATACTGGCCTCATTGAATGAATTCAGAAATATTCCCTGCTTTTCTGGAACAATTTTATTTTAGTAGTCTGTTTCTCCCAACCTCTGTGCTATTGTTGACATATATTTTACTTACGTATTTACCCACGTAAGTATAAGTACCATTTCTGATATTCTTCCATGCTTTGTGTAGATTCTTATTTTCATATGATGGCATTTTTGTCCTGTGTGAAGGACTTCCTTTTCACATTTCTAGTGGTTCAGGTCTGCTGGAGATGAAATTGTTTAGTTTTTGTGTGTCTGAAAAAGTATTTTACCTTTGTTTTTTAACAACATTTTACTGGTCATAGAATTATTGGTTGATTTTTTTTTTTCCCTTTTGGTGTTTAGGACATTATTTCACTGTCTTCTAACTTCCATTGTTTCCTGTGAGGAATCTGCTATCATTATCTTTGTTCCTGTGTATGTAATGTATATATCTTCTCTTTTTAAGATTTTCTCATTATCACTGATTTTGAGTGATTTGATTATGTTATGGTGTGGTATAGTTTTTTGTGTGGTTCTTATGTTTGGAGTTTATTGAGCTTTTTGGATGTGAGTTTATAGTTTTCACCAAATTTGGAAAATGCTGGCCATTGGCACTTTAAAATGTTTTCTCCTGTCTCCTCCCTTCAGGACTACATAAATGCATCTATCAGACGGTTTGAAGTTGTCCCACCTCTCACTGATGTTCTTTTCATTTTGTTTCTTTTTCTTTTTTTAAATCATGGTAAAATATACATAGCAAACTTATATTTGAATCATTTTGAAGTCCATAATTCAGTGGCATTAAGTACATTTACTTTGTTGTGCACCCATCACTACCATCCATTTCCAGAACTTTTTCATCATCCTAGATGAAAACTTTGTACCTCTTAAATAGTAATTCCCCTTTGTCTCCTATTGTTCAGTCCCTTGAAACCACTATCTGCTTTCTGTCTCTATGAATTTGACTGTTCTGGTACCTCATCTAAAGTGAGTTAAACAACATTTGTCCTTTTGTGTCTGACTTTATTTCATTTATCACAGGGTCTTCAAGATTCCTTTTAAAGACTGAATAATGCTTGCTTCTTTTTAAAAGCTCTCTTTTCCTGTGTTTCATTTTGAATAATTCATATTGTTATGTCTTCAAGTTTACTATGCCTCAACAGTATCTAATTAGCTATTAATCCCATCCAATGTGTTTTTAATTACATATCTTTGCAATTTCATTTCTAGAAGTTTGAGTTGGATCTTATGTGTCCATATCTCTCATTTCAGTTTTTGAACATATGTAGTACAGTTATATCTGTGTTAACATCCTTGTCTGATAACTTTATTATTGTGTCTCTTCTGGGTCAATTTCAATTGATTTTCTACATGTTGTAGGTGTTTTCCTACTTCTGTGCCTGCCTGGTCATCTTTGATTGGTTCCCAGACATAGTGATTTTACCCGTTGGGTGCTGAATGCTTTTGTATTCCTATTAATATTCTCCCGCTTTGTTGAGGGATGTAATTAAATTACTTGAAAACACTCTGATCCTTTTGATTCTGCTTTTAAGATATGTTTGGCTGAACCAGAGACATGTTTAGGCTTAGGGCAGGATTTCTCCATATCAAGACTAATTCTTTGTTGTCAGAGACTGTCCTGTGCATTGCAGAGTGTTTTAACAGTATCCCTAGTGTCTAGTCTTTAGATGAGCCCCTAGCTGTGACAACCAAAAATATCTCCAGAAATTGCCAAATGATTTGGGGTGCCAGTTTCCCCAAGTTGAGAGCTCCTGTTTTAGGGTTAATTTTGCCTTTCTACTATGGAAAGATCTTGCTGTGTACTCTGCCCAGTGCCCCATGAATCATGAGATTTTTTTTTTTTTCCCAGCCTGGTTATTTAGTGATATTGTGTGAGTACAAGGCATTATTGCCTCTAATCCTTCTGGGTGGTTCTTTTTCAGTCTTGTTTGGTTTCCTCACATACAAGTGTTGATCAGCATTTAGCTGCCTGTTCAAGGGAGATCCTTTGCAAATCTCTGGAGTTCCATCTTAGTCTATGTACAGTGTTATAACAAAAATACTGTAGGCCGAGTGCCTTAACACATCTATTCCTCATGGATCTGGAGTCCAAGGAATCCAAGATCAAAGTGCCAGCAGATTTGGTGTCTATGAGGTCTGCTTCATAGGTGGTCTTCTTTTATCTGTGTCTTTACATGGCAGAACAGCTGAGAGAATTCTCTGGCGTATATAGGGGCATTCATTCTGTTCATGAGGATTCTGCCTTAATGACCTAATCACCTCCCTAATGCTATCCCACTAGGAGTCAGAATTTCAATATAGGAATATGAGCATTCAGTCTATAACAAGTTCTCCGTCTTTCTCCTCTCTATTACTCTCTCCCGTGTACACTAACCACCTTGATTTCCCTAGACTCTCACTTCCATCGCTGCTCACGTAGCCTGCTGGGCCTCACCCACTTCATATTCTGCCCTGCTCATTCATGGCAGGGGCAGCAGGGCTCACCTGTTTCCTCCTCTCAAGGATCTCCTTGATGTCTTGTGCCCACTGTTTTGAAACTGGTTTTCTCTCCATATATTTTGTCTATATTTTGGCTGTTTCAGGTGGAAAAGTAAATCTGGTTTCTCTTATTGCATCTTTGTCAGAAACAGAAGTCCCTTTAACTGATAGTTGATTCATATTAATTATTGATTAAAGCTGAAAGTATTCTGAAATGTTTACTAATTTCTTCATTCTGTATATTTGTATGAAGTCTATAGCTGTCATATTCTTCATTAAAAGTTTCCTGTTCCCTGTAGGTCCTGTGGTACAACAAAAATATTATGTTGTCCTGAAGCCTTTTATCATCTTTTAATATACCTCTTTAGTGCAGGTTTTCATAGTGTTAACTGAATATGGGCCTCTAACTGTATGTAGCAATATAGAATTAAAGGGCGTGCCCTGACCTGATGGAGTACAACAGTGCAGTGTGTCTTGCTTTTAGGGCATTGCCACAGCAGGTTCAAAGACTTCTAGGAAGCTTTCTTGTATGACAACTCATATTTTCTAGCAGCTGAAACACCAGCATCAAAGCCTGTTTGTTAGTTAAATTGAGGATATAAAGAACAGATTGTTAGCCAGATTGGAGGTGATACAAGACAGGAAAAAAAAAACAAAAATACGAGAGAGATTATTTTGAGCAGTGTATGAAATGAAACTCTACTGAAGAACAAAGCTAAAAGGATGGGAGTGACTTGGAACCCACTGGTGGTAAGCTGTTAGAAAAATGAGAAAGTGAAATAGAAATAAAATGACAAAAGGAATCTGGCCTTATTTTCTGTGAGATGAGCCTCTCATACTTTTACATTGTAATTGTCGCAGAGTTCATAGCATGCACTTGTTGGATAGTCAGGGTTGAAATAATTTATTCAGAGAATACCTTGGGGGAAAGATATGTACGTAGTATGTAGGATGAAGCCATCTGGCTGTCTATATGGATTAAAACATAGCAAAATCATTTAAATGGAACTTGTATATGTAATAAGTGATATAAAATTATATACATCATTGTATGTAAATTCCATGAGTTGAAGTGAATAAATCATAATTCCCTGTCCTTTGGGGTGGTGATGCTATATTGTAGGTAAAAAGATTAAGACTAGAAAGCTATTGTGGCTTTATACTATTAAAAGCTTTGCTTGGAAACACTGAGTTAAGGTTTCCAAAAACTGAGTTTGCTTTGTAGTAATCAAAATATAAGCATTTAATGAGCATGTTTCTTGTTGGCTGAATATTTTTGATGGTGTAAAAGTACTTATGTAGCTGAGTATCTGCCTTTTTCAGGTAATTATAAGTATTCGTGGCAACAGTTTGTGCTGGCTAGAAGAATGCAGAAATGGCAGCTTTTACTTTTCCTCCACATAAGGAAGCATAGAAAGTTTTCATAGCCAAAAATGCTTATAAGGGAATGATAAGCACTAAAACCAGGAGTTAATACATCTGGGAGGAGAGAAGGGTATTGATGTTTTGTTTTAGTTTTAAAACTTTAAAATCAAGTTTAACACACGTAAAGTGTAGCTCATAAGTATACGGATTTATGAATTTTCAGTGTATAACTACTATTCAGATTAAGAAATGGAACGTATGTATTGGAACTGTTTGATTTTCACCCCCCGCCCCCAAGCTGGGTAGTGGGCATGTGAGTATTTGTTGTGTCATTCTTTTTCTTTTTCTTTTTAATGCTTTAAAGTTTACCTACTGTGTTTTTTAAAAATCATCTCAGAAGAAAATATGGTCTTTAGTGATCTGGAAAATGTCAGAAAACCCACTGACTTTAGTTGCTGAGAAAGTACTTTAAGGAACTAGGTTTTTCCATGTAAGCCTTTGTCTCCCATGTATCTGATAAAGTTTAGAAGCCTGATACAGGCCCAAGTGACTGAACACTTTAAAATGGAAAAAGAACATAAACAGGACTGTGTGGGATCAAAGTAGTAAAAATTATTAGTACTTTTTGAAGTGGTACATTCCTTTTATAATTGAAGTATAGGGAATTCCTTGGAGGTCCAGTGGTTAGGACACAGTGCTTTCATTGCCGAGGACTCAGATTCAGCCCCCTGGTCGGGAACTAAGATCCCACAAGCTGTGTGGTGTGGCCACAAAAAAAGAAAGAAAGAAAGAAAGAAAGAAATACTATAATTGCAGTATAAACTATGGCCCCTCAAATTTGTGGGCATTGAAGTGTTTTATCACTAAACCACAATGATATTTTAAGAAGGAAATTCCTTATAAGTTCTGTAATGGAATATTCAAGGTATAGAAAGAAATGAGCTGTTAAGATATTTATAGTTATTTATATCTAGTTATTTTATATCTATTGTAGAAATTATTTGTATAGTATGTTTAATCTTAAGGGGTTTCCTGAAATTAGTTTTCCATCTACCTTTGTGGTTTTTTTATGTTGTTTTGTTTCTTTTTGGAGTCAGTTGCTGTTCAGTTGCCAAGTTGTGTCCAACTCTTTGTGACTCCATGGACTGTAGCACGCCAGGCCTCCCTGTCCCTCAGCATCTCTCAGAGTTTGCCCAAGTTCATGTCGATTGAATCAGTGATGCCATCTAGTCATTTCATCCTCTGTCGCTCTCTTCTGCTTCTGCCTTCAGTCTTTCCCAGCATCAGGGTCTTTGCAGTGAGTCGGCTGTTCAGAGCTGTTAGTGATTGCCTTCCGCTCTTCCTTCTGAGCTGGGGGCTCATCTTTTGAGTGTCATTATCTTTTTGCCTTTTTATACAGTTTATGGGGTTCTCATGGCAAGAATACTGGAGTGGTTTGCCATTGCCTCCTCAAATGGACCACGTTTTGTCAAAATTCTCCACTGTGACAGTCTGTCTTGGGTGGCCCTGGATGGCATGACTCATAGCTTCATTGAGTTATTCAAGCTGCTTCACCACAACAAGACCGTGATCCATGGTTTGGAGGCAGGAGTGATATTTACTCCTCAAACGTGAAGATTTCTAAAAATTTGATTTATTTTCACATATGACAAATCTTTCTGTGTATCTCATTTTATGAAAGTGTTGAGTTATTTTTCTCAATTGTTCTCACCAGTAGGCTTTTTCTAATTAAGTTATGGCCTGCTATGGTATGGAAAAGCCACGTGTAAAATATTATCCAAAAACATTTTATAAAAATGTTTGGTCATTAGCTTTTCCTCAGCTACTGATTTATGTGTATAAACTTATTAGAATGTTAATCTGTTGAAAACTGCTCATTAATGAATAATTTTGTTTCTTTTTTCTTGTCCAGAAGCCAGTATAGCAGTGTAGATGAATAACTGTTTCTGGTGTATTTATGTGTATGTTCTTCAAAGAAGTTGTTAGGGCACGTTGAGTTTTTTGTTTATTTTCCTATTTTCCCTTGACAGACAGTTGAAGAAATGGCTGGTCCTAATCAACTCTGCATTCGCCGCTGGACTACCAAGCATGTAGCTGTTTGGCTGAAGGATGAAGGCTTTTTGAGTATGTGGATGTTTTATGCAACAAGCACCGACTTGATGGAATCACATTGCTTACATTGACTGAATATGATCTCCGATCTCCTCCTCTAGAAATCAAAGTCTTAGGGGACATTAAAAGGTTAATGCTCTCAGTCCGAAAATTGCAGAAAATACATATTGATGTTTTAGAAGAGATGGGATACAACAGTGACAGTCCCATGAGTCCCATGACTCCATTTATCAGTGCTCTTCAGAGTGCAGAGTGGCTCTGTAATGGGGAGCCTTCACATGACTGTGATGGACCCATCACTGATTTGAGTTCTGATCAATACCAGTATGTGAATGGTAAAAACAAACATTCTATTCGAAGATTGGACCCAGAGTATTGGAAGACCATACTGAGTTGTATATATGTTTTCATAGTGTTTGGATTTACATCTTTCATAATGGTTATTGTCCACGAGCGAGTGCCTGACATGCAGACCTATCCACCACTCCCAGATATATTCTTAGACAGGTAAGTTTTCTTTCTAGTTACCAAATTTGTAGAAGATAGCTATAATAGCAGTGATAATATATTCATGACAATTAGGTTGTTTATTACTGTTGCTTTGGTTGATATATACTTTCCATTTACTTTATCTGGTAATATGTAAAGATAGTCTTTGGAATTGCCTTTTTCCCTTAAGCTAGACCTCAAGTCTAGATGAGTAGAAAGAACCGCTCCTTATTTTATTTTTCTATGTTATATTTCTATTTTTCTATGTTATAGCTGTAATATTTTCTATATTTATGTTATAGCTCCTTGGGCACTTCATATTTTAAGAGGGTTTCCTGGAATGTTATTTGTAATAAAATGGAATTAGGTTATTATTTTTTTAAAAAGATGAACAGGGTTTTGCTTTTCTAAAAATGTGGGGAAGTCTCCTGTATCATCAAATAAATTAGAATTGTCACAGATGCTACTAACTGATTGTTGATAGTATTCTGTTGATTTAAAAATACTGAATTCATAAAAAAGAATACAGTATATTAAATGAAAAATAAGAATAGAACAAAACTTAGAACTATTAGTTTTTATATTTGTGATTTTAAAACGTCTTTTTAGTTTGTATTGCTATCTTATTTGTTTTTATAAAATATTGTACCCTTCTGAAAGTGCCTTATAGTATATGGTTTGTTTTTTTTAATGAAGTGAATTACAGTGTCCACATTAAGGTGGCAGAATGACACATATATCACATTTATTCTCTCTCAAGCCCTGACAAAAAGCACAGTGAAGAAGTTATGTTTGTTTGTTGGTCTTAAATTATAAACACAAGGAAAGGGCAGATAAGAGAGGAGAGAAGAGCTGTACATTTTGAAAGTTTGAAAGCAGATGGGTAAGTAGCAACAAGCAGAGCTAAAGTAACCTAATTCTAAAGCAGCCATCAGGAAAACTGAGAAACAACCCAATCTATGTTGCAGATTTCTCAAAGCTCTGGATACTGTAGGTGAAAGCTAAAAAAAAAGAGAATTGAATGAAAGCTGTTTAAGAAACTGTTAGATCCCTATATCGCCTTCCCTGTTTTATCGTACACATTTTTCCAACAGAAGACCCAAAGGAAGTAAAGAAGACAGCTTGTGGGTAAGAGTACTCTAGGCAGAAGAACGGAGAAGGCGATGGCACCCCACTCCAGTGCTCTTGCCTGGAAAATCCCATGGACGGAGGAGCCTGGTAGGCTGCAGTCCATGGGGTCGCCAGGAGTCCCACACGACTGAGCAACTTCACTTTCACGTTTCACTTTCATGCATTGAAGAAGGAAATGGCAACCCACTCCATTGTTCTTGCCTGGAGAGTCCCATGGACGGGGGAGCCTGGTGAGCTGCACTCTATGGGGTCACACAGAGTCAGACATGAGTGAAGGGACTTAGCAGTAGCAGCAGCAGACAGAAGAAGCAGCAGGGTGCAAAAGTGCTGAATTGTTAGTAGGCTCAGCATGTTTAAGGAGCAGCAGCTGAGAGATGGGGAGAACAGTTGGAGATGAGATCTAAGAGCAGACAGGAATCCAGACTGTATATGTACTTGTTGACAGTTGTAAGGACTTGAGAGCTTTCATTCTAAGTGAAAAGGGAAGCCATTGAAAAGCATTTAGGATAAGAGTAGAGTGATCTAACGTCCGTTTTAAAAGGGCACTCTAATGGTTGTTGTATTGAGAATAGCATGAGGATGGGGATGGGAAAGCAGAGTGGGTTGGATTAGGATAGTAGTGGTACACGCATACATACATGTGTGTGTGTTTGCAACAAGATTTGCTTGTGGATTTGCATGTAAGGTGTAGGAAAAAGAGAGAATTCAAGGATTATTCCAAGATTTTTGCCTTGAGCATCCGGAAGGATGAAGTTGCTCTTTATAGAGATGGGAAGACTGTGGAAAGACTTCCAACTTCTTGGAGAGAAAAATGAGAGTTTGGTTTTAGACATGTCATATTTGAGGTATGTTTTATACCAAATCAGATGTCAAGTAAGAGATGGGAAGTTGAATTAAAGTTCAGAGAGTCTGGGCTGAAATTTGGGAGTTAATAAGCATAAGTAAAGCTGTGATAATTGATTAATGTCTCCTAGGTAGTGAGTTTAGAAGGGAAAGGAAGAAGATTGAAGATTGATCTCAAGAATAAGTATAATACCTAGAGGTCAGAAAAGTAAGTCAAAACCAGTAAAGAAGAAAACTGAGGAAGTCAGGGCAGAGAGAGCAAGAGAATATTCTGGAAGCCAAGTTTGTTTGTTTAAGTATTTTTAGAAGACAGGAATAATTTATAATTAGCTGTGTCAGATGCTACAGAGGGGTCAAGTAAGATGAGGTTAAATGACTGTTGACCTTGACAAGGGCAAAAGCCTGATGGTAGTGGATTCAAGAGAGAATGTGAGACTGGAATATACCCAAAGGTGTATCTCCACACATATGAAGCAGCATATGTACAGAGTTATTCATTGTGACATTATGTGTAAAAATTACAAATATTAGAAATACTGTAAATGCTTGTCCACAGAAAACTGGTTGAATACACTGTGGTATACTTACACAATAGAGTACTATCTAATCATACAAAAGAATGGGGAAGATTTCTGTGAACTGATAATGAAATGGTTTGTAAGAAAAACTCAGTAGCAGTGAAGCACCATGAGCATCCAGATCATGATTTCTAAATCCCAATCTCTACTAAAGGGACAGACCAGGACGCCTTAGAGAAATGGCTGATTTTAAGTTTGGAGCATAGTAAGCATAAAATGAGCCTGAAATAGATCTTATGCCATAAAGCAAGGAAGTAGAAACCAGTGGAAACCTATCAAAATAGCATATCTGGTTTTAAGAGTCTCCCGCTAATCAAATTAGGACAGTCGGAACATCAAGAAGCATAATGATGGTAATGAATTACAAGATACTGAGTAAGAATCTGTGGACCCACAGTGATAAACAAAACCAAGAAGGAGTTCCTCAAGGGAATTATAAGAGAAGTTGAAGAGCCAAAACCAAGCACAGCACATGAACTTTAATTGGATCCTTGATCAAGAAAAAAAAAAATTCTGCTGTAAGAACATTTTAGGGATAACTAGGAAAGCTTGAATATAGATTGCATATCAAATGATGCAGTATAACACTAAGTGTTACAGTTTCCTGGGTATAATAGTGTATTGGGTTATAAAGAAGGTACCCTTGATCTTAGGACATAAATGTTAAAGTGTTTAGAGAAGTGTCATAATGTTTGCAACTTTTCAGGAAAGATTTAGTCTCAGAAAAGTGTGTTTGTGTGTGTGACGGTATGTATAGAAAGAAATAAAGCAAATGTGGGGAAATGTTATTGTAAACAATCAATAAATTTAAATAAAAACATAAAGGGTTTATTCTTTAAAGGATTTTTTTGTTGTTGTTATCAGAATTTTTCAAAGTTAAGAAAAGGGGAAGGACAAAGAAATGATGTGAGAGAGAGGAGGAAAATGGGAGGAGAGAAACTGGAAACAATCAAGTCTTACAGGTCCCTAAAAGTTTTTCTGTAAGGGCAGCAGAGAAATGGAGCTGTAGCTTGGAGAGGAGTCACCACGGTTTTATTTTGGATGGACTATATTGTATAGCGTGGCTGTTGTATTGATGATGGGAATGACCCAATTTAAGGGAAAGGATATGAGAGAGTATAATTGATGGAGTAATGTCCTTAAGTAGATAACAAGGGGTTGGATCTTGTAGGTGGGCGAGGCGGGTCTTAGTGACGTGATCTAATCATTTACAACAGGGGAGGATAGAAAATATGGAAACAGGTAAAAGATTGCCAGTTGTGTTGGCAGAGCATGAGGAAGTACTCTGCTGATTATCTGTATCTTCTCTGGAAACAGATTTGGAAGAGAGAGAAGGTCAGAGGTTGGCGGAGAAAGGACAAGTGTGAAATGGCCGTCTATGAATGAATAGACTTGTGTGAGGTTAGCAGCAGCACTAAGGGGCTGCTTGAAGTTAATAGTCAGGTTGACTTCGTGTTTTTTCACCACTCACCTGCACAGATACAGGTATAGAATAGGTAGATAGTTGGGTTTCAGAGAGGTCAAAACTTTGCTAGGCAGTACAATAAAGGAAGAAGAAAGAGAGTGAGTGTAATGACTGACTATAAACTTAGGTGGATAAGGAGGGAGGGGAGGATATGAAGTAGGTGAAGGACAGAGGAAGTGTTATTAAGATCTATGGATTTGGGGTCTTAGAATTATTAAAGTTGGAGAACTAGGAGCAGTAAGATGGTAAAACAAGAAATGTTGATTAGTATAGGATTCTTGACCTTCAGCTGTGAAGAATAATCTTGGTGATAAGATCCAATTTATAACAGTGGGTGTAGGTCACTGAAGTAGAGTAAAAGGAGTTGGAGGAAAAGTAAAAGAGAAGTGAAAAGAACAAATATCACAACAAAAAAAGCTTTGGAGAGAGTGATATTGAACCAGAAACTAAAATCTCAAATCAGAGAATGGATGCTGAGGTTCTGTAGATGGCTATAACAAGGCTTAATGAGAAAAAAGAGGGGAAATGATCATGAGGATTTTATTTTAAAGTGTACAATCAAGTGGGTTTTAGTATATTTATAAAGTTGTGTGGCCATTACCACTACTTCCAGAACATTTTCAACACCCTAAATAAAGTCATATCATCAGCCACACCCCATTTCCCTCCTCCCTCTAGGCTTTGGCAAGCAGAATCTACTTTCTGTGGGTTTATCTGTTCTGGACATTTCATATAATGGCTGTATACAACATGTGGCCTTTATGTCTGGCTTCTTTAGCTTACTGTTTCTAAGATTCATCCATATGAGTAGTATGCATCTGTACACCATTTCTTTTTATTACAGAATATTATTTCATTGTATGGATATACTGCATTTAGCTTATCCATTCATTAATTGATGAATGTTTGAGTTGTGTTCACTTTTTGGCTACTATTGATACTTCTGCTATGAATATTCATATACAAAGTTGTGTATAGACATTTGTTTTCAGTTTGCCATAGGGATTTGAAACCAAATTCTGCCTAACATGCTACAGTGCCACCAGCTACAAAGCCTCGTCCTCTTAAATATCTAAACTTCATTCACAGGAGAATGGTAGCAGGAGCTTCAGCATTCCTTCTATATCCTCTTGGATTGCTTTTCCATTTTCTTGCACATTTATACTCCCAGCATCCAGCAGTTGTATGTCTTTGTTAGAGGACTGCTCTTGGGCTGCTGGGATACACTTTGCCTGCTTAAAAGAGAACCAGACATGCTTGAAACTTTACGTCCCTGAAACAGCAGCTTTTAACCGATGATGTGAGGTGGGGTATATGTATTTCATTTCTCTTTACCCAAGTTAGGACAACTTTTAGGTTGGACCTGCACTGTCTCCCAGATTCCCCACAAGTTTGAGCCCGTTGCCCTCGCTTGAGTTTACCACGGAGGTTTGCTTGTGTTTCACCCTTGGCTTCCTGATCTCATTTCCCCACTATGCTATGATTTTCCCTTGGGAACATTCCTAATCACTTTCACAGTGATCTTTGTTGTGTCAAACTTACTTGACACAATTCCAAGAGCTTCAGCACATCATAAACAAAAATTAGGAAAGTAGGCCTGCTTTTAGAGGCAGGCCCACTTACATATGAGGAGAGATAGCTAATAACCGTAATAACAAGAGAGGAAACAGAAGCACTGTAAAAAGCACATATAATTGAAAAACCACATCAATCTGGGGCTTAACTGCCTTTCATTTCTCAGTACTCCCTGAGGTCATTACCTTGTCCAGTGTAATAATCTGTGTTCATAGTAATGACTCTGAATTATGAAAGAAAATTAAATTCTATCCACACAAAAAAGGAATAACAAGTATATTGCACTTCAGAAAGCATTGCATCAAAATAAATTTGAGATACGGAAAACACATTTGACAATTTCCTTACAATGCTTCACTAAAAAACAAACAGGAAAAAGTGGGGATGGGGGTTCCCAATAATCCAATGAAGGCAGAAGCAGTGATAATAATGAAAATTTGTAAAGTAGAAAGCTAAGTGCCTGTTGTGAGATTGAGGACTAGCGGTTCCTAAGAGGTGAGTTTATTCGTACTGCAGTGCTCCAGAAAAACTTTCAAAACAAGAGGCATCAAGCATCTCTCAAGACAGAGTATAGATAGGAGCTAAATATGGGAGAATTGGTTAAAATTCTACTTAAGACCTGTTCTACTGCAACTGAAGACAGGTAGTTTGTTCTCGAACATAGTTGATGTGAGGGTCTCTGGACTCGGGGACACCATTCTCAGATGAGAACAAAGGTGCATGTTTTCATTGTATTTTCAAGGTGATTAACTATAAATCTATGGACTGATCACAAGACTTCAAGCTCCCTTCCTTAAGTAGCCAGACTAACTTCCCATGCCCAGTCATACCAGCCCCAATCCTCCAAGCAAGGAAGCAAATTCCTCTCCTTGGAAAACCTGCAGAAGAGAAAAGGACTGTAGATACTGGAGGGTGCACTGACTTCAGTATTAATAGGTTGTGGCACATGGGCTCAATAGTTGCGGCTCCCCCGCTCCAGACCACAGGCTCAATAGTTGTGGCGCATGAACTTAGTAGCTCCGCAGCATGTGGCATCTTCCCAGATCAGGGACTGAACCCCTGTCTCCTGCATTGGCAGGCAAATTCTCTCCCATCAGCCACCAGAGAAGCTCTTGATAGTTTCTTAAAAGTTAAACATATTCTTAACATAGAACTCAATGATGTCATTCCTAGGTATTTGCCCAAGACAAAAGAAAACATGTCCATGCAAAGACCTGTTCATAATCACCCAAACCTGGAAATAGCCCAGAATACCCATAGCTTGTGAATGGATAAGGAAATTGTGGACAAAGAATTGTACACACAGTTACATGGATGAATCTGAAATACATTATGTGAAAATAGCCAGATACAAAAGGTGTTTGGACAAACATTGTGTGATTGCCTTTATATGTCATTCTAGAAAAGGCAAACCTGTAGGCATCAGAAGTCAGATCAGTGATTGCCCCACAGCTGAAAGTCAAGGAGACTGACGACAGTGCAGGGACACAAGAGAAGTTTTTGGAGTGATGAAAGTGTTCTGTATCTTTATTGTAGTGGTGATTGCATGACTGAATGTTTGTCAAAACTCGTGGAACTCCATAGCTAAAAATGGTGAATTTTTGTAAATTAAACCTCAGTAAATTTGACATTAAAAACAAGTTCATCTTCTAGTCCCTCATCTGAGAAAATAATTCAAGGATACACTACATCAAAACTAAGAAGTAAATTGAGAAAGAGGAGGACATGGGATTCAGGAAATAGTGAACCCAATATAGAAAAGAAGAATTCCCAAGATGAGGGTTAAGTTTTACTCTAAGAAGTGCCATGCAGAAGGAGTAGAAAATGCAGGCTTTCTAAAGAAGGAGCTCTTGGATAGATTTCTCTATCTCAATTCTCAATTTCTTGATATTGATAGAATAGTCTGGAAGTGAATTGGTGATAGGCACCCAAGAAACAGAACAAAAAGTTACTAGCTCCAGAGGATTGTAAGAAGTAGTACGAGAGATTGTCTTCCATTATCTTAACTATGAACTACACTTAAAATTTTACATTAAGTAAAAGCCAAAAGTTATTTGAAACAAAATTATGAAACGATATTGAGAGCATGGGAGAGAGAGAATGTGTGTGTGTGTTTATATGTGCTTTTGTGTGTGTTACTAGAAGATACAATGTCAGATAAAACACAAGAATGAAAGTGATTGCCTTTGGGGAGCAAGAATTACGTTTATGCTGAGGATGAGGCAGAAAACTTACTTTTACCCTAAAAACTGTGTGCTTTGTTGCTCGGTTGTGTCTGACTCTTTGGGACTCTATGAACTATAGCCCACCAGGCTCCTCTGTCCAAGGGGATTCTCCAGCCAAGAATACCGGAATGGGTTGCCGTGCCCTCCTGCAGGGGATCTTCCCTGCCCCGGGATCAAGCCCAGGTCGCCTACATTTCAGGTGGATTCTTTACTATCTGAGCCACCAAGGAAGCCCACAAACATATATACCTTTTTTAAAATTTAAAAATTCAAAGGTTTAAGTTTTTAGAATTCATCTAAAGGAATCTTTTATCTGAAAATTTGTATTATGTGAAATAACCCTTTTCCCCATAATGCCAGATAAATAAGGCAACAACAGATTAAAAATACACAAGAGGAAATTTTTTTCTGAGGTAATAGGTAAAAGATGAGTCCCTGAATGAAAATGATCGTCTCTCTTCAGTTACTCTGAATAAGGTTTGAGTAGACTGTTAATATCTTTCAGATTTCATGTTTTCTTTTAAAAAATACCTTTAGTTCCTTAGTTATAAAATTAATGTGCCATAGTATAGAAAATTTGAGTGTAAATTAACAAAGAATAAAAATAAAACTATCAATAATCTTACCATTCAGTGATGACCTATTTGGACTAATTCATTTCCGTCTTCTTCCTGCACCACACTTCTCATTCCTCCTCCTTTATTTTTCTTCCTTGTTCTTTTTCTTCCTCTCCTTCTCCCCACCCCCTTCTTTCTTTTTAATTGAGAAAAGTGACACGTCTTTTACTGGTGGGTAATCACAGGCGCTGTGGATTTAGTAAGGAAAGAGAGATCAATGGAAAAGACAGAAGAAACAGAGATATAAAACAAAGGAGGGCAGAGAGAGACACAAAAAGGAGTAAAACAAAACAAAAACTCTATTTACTTTGAAAACAAAATACACTAAACAAACAACCAAAAAAGAGAGCAGTTGAGTTCCAGTCCTGACTGTGGATTCTGAAATGCATATCATTTAAGAAGTGAGCCTTTTCCCCCACTTCTCTTTTGGGAGCAGCAGTCCTGTATCTAGGTCTGTCGTGTTATGGGGAAGGAGAAAAGACTTGTTACTTCTCTGCAGAGAACCATAGCTGGGAATCACAGACAACAGAGAGG
Organism: Nanger dama; assembly: GCA_917880005.1. Taxonomy (NCBI): domain Eukaryota; kingdom Metazoa; phylum Chordata; class Mammalia; order Artiodactyla; family Bovidae; genus Nanger; species Nanger dama. The sequence continues at coordinate 14,784,657 of CAKJTW010000028.1, read as the reverse complement.
TTCAAATAGTTTCATAAAACTATTTTATGAAATAGTTTTTTTCTCAGGTTCTCCAGGTGCCTTCTTCTAAAAGAGGTAACAGTTAAAGAAAATACTTTTTTTTTTTTTTTAGATATTTGAAATATTAAGGTCATTATTAGAAGAGTATCTTATTGAAAAGGGTGGCACCATTTGCATACATGTACTTCATGTCAGTCCAAACATGTAACTTTCTTCCTTTCCAGTGTTCCTAGAATTCCATGGGCCTTTGCCATGACAGAAGTATGTGGCATGATTCTGTGCTATATTTGGCTCCTGGTTCTTCTTCTTCACAAGCACAGGTACCTCTCTTATTTAAAATTACGAGACTGAAAATGTTTTGACTATCTTACGTAAAGGTCATCAAACCTTGTTTCTTCCTTTATTAATTTCCTTCTCCAGTTGTTATTTCATTACAGTTATTGGTACAGAAAAATATTTTGGGTTTGATCAGCAAGAGTCAACCTGAGGTAGTACCTATATATTTAGTAATATTGCAAATATATTTTGCAGAGAAAGATGGTGATATATAGCCATGTGCTAACTACTAACAATCTTAAGTTTAGCCTTACCTTTCTCTGTAAGCAAATTGGAAATATCACTGTCTATAGAAGGCTTGGGACCCCCTCCAGGGAACAGTCTTCTGTCAGATGTTTGGGTGAGAGAAACTATTCTCTGCTTGAAGAAGGCCCACTAAAAAAGAGGTCATTTTGTACATCATGCACATCTAGCAAGTGTAGTATACTATAGATAATATAGGAAATTGCTGAATAGGAAAGGTGCTTCTTTTGTACTTTCACAAGAAATATAAAGGGAAGAATGTTTTCATTAAAAAGAAAGGAGAGAAGCACAAGAGAAGGCTCCTTTCCTATATAATTAAAGAGGGGAAATTATTTAAAAAATAAGACATAGTGTGAAATCTAAAAGGCAATATAGATCAATTTATTTACAACAGAAAAACAGACTCACAGACATAGAAAACAAACTTATGGTTACCAAAGGGGAAGTATGTGTATGAGAAAGGAGGGGTGGGAATAAATTAAGAGTATGGGATTAATAGATACACACCACAGTACTGTGATATAAAATATATAAGCAACAAAGATTAAGGCATAGTAAAGAAAAAACTGAAGAACTGACAAAGTTTGTGGATCTGCTATCTGTTGTCTTTGGGCACTGAAGAATAGGGACATTTGCTTGATTTTTTAAAATTCTTTCTCCTCACCAGGAGGTGCTTAAGGTAAACCGCAGCGATGGTTTTTGCTCCTAAGCAGCAGTTATTTCAGTGCTTTGAAGGTGAAAAGAAACGTTGATGATTGCTATTCTTGTCACACTTTTAGGCCATATTGCACTTCATTCTCTTTCACTCTGCAGGAATATTTATAACTGGATTGCTTAAAACCAGAGGTGGTTTAAAAACACATGTATCACTGCTGCTTTCTGATTTAACTTTGCCTCACAAGACCCTGTAGATCTGGATGGACCCACTCTTTCAATCAAGAGTTGAGTTTATATGGGAAACCTTGGTAGGTTTGGCAAAGTGCAGCAACTAAGTGCAAGGTTTGGTGTTTACTTAGTCAAACAAAGTGTTTCTCAAAGTGTGGTCTTTGTGCCACTTTCATTAGAATCATCTGGGCTCTCGTTAAAATCCAGCTTCCTTGTTATCTTCTTCAAAAACCTCACAAAATGATAACTTGGAAGAAAGAAGGCAGAAACCTTTGCTCTGGACTTTCCACCATAAAAGAAAATTCTCCATAAATCTTGTGTTAAGAAATTTTTATTGCATCACTGAGCTTGCAGGAAGACAGGAAAACCCCAAAGATCCCCAAACACACATATATGTGGAGAAGAAAACAAAGAAAAAATAATCTATGAGGTAAAATCAGAGGAATGAATACACATCTTTGAAAAAAGCAGGGTTATACTGGTTGTATTCAAAGCTGAGATAAGGAGACTAAGCCTTAGGTGTGTAACAAAGTTGAGTGGCTGATAGGAAAACTCCCAGATTAAGCTGTGGATCTTGGAATGGGCTAGACTGTTCTCAAGTCGGTAGTGCTAACTGAGTCTCAACAAATTTAATCTTCTCTGGATGATAGTGTATTCAATTTAGGCTCCTGTGGTTTCTCAAAATGTTGGAGAGCAGGGCCTATTAAGAAAAGTAAGAAATGGTAGAATCCTCCTGCTTTGAGTTGGGACCGTCTCCATTCAGTGTTAATTCTTCTCTTTCTTATCTTCTTTTCTTCTTTTTATAGTACCACAGAGAAGGAAATGGCAACCCACTCCAGTGTTCTTGCCTGGAGAATCCCAGGGACGAGGGAGCCTGGCGGGCTGCCATCCATGGGGTCACACAGAGTCGGACACGACTGATGTGACTTAGCAGCAGCACAGCTGCAGTAGTGAACCAGAAATGAAGCCGATCCTGCAGAGATGGAAACCTAGTTTGAAATAATTTCAGTTTCTAAAATTGTATTAAAGTGACCCCAGATTGTTAAAACCCTCAACTACTTGCCAAAAGAGATACCAAAATCTCTCTTTGGGAAGACAGTGTAGACCTATCAATAAATTTAATTCTAAAAATTTTTATATACAATATCTGGCACTCAAGTAAATAACTAATAAAAAAGCACATAAGTATGTAAGAGAATATGATTAAAATTTAAGAGAAACAATAAATAATGGAATAGACCCACAGTGCATCCGGAAAATGGAGGTACCAGACACAGATTTTAAAGTAATTCTGCTGACTAGTGTAAGTAGTCTCCAACTCTTCGCGACCCCATGGACTGCAGCCTGCCAAGTTCCTCTGTCCGTGGGATTTCCCAGGCAAGAATACTGGAGTAGATTGCCATTCGCTTCTCCAGGGGATCTTCCCAACCCAGGGATCAAACAGTCTCCTGCATTGCAGGCAGATTCTGTACCGTCTGAGCCACCAGGAAAGCCCCTGCTGATTATGTTCAAGATAATTTTAAAAGAATAAAATGGAAACTCTAGAAGCAAACACAGTTTTTAAAATCCATGAAATTGAGAATTCAGTAATGACTATGACATCTGGTTGAATCCAGCAGAAGAGGGGATTAATGAATCAGAAGATAATTTGAAGAAAACATATTTTTAAAGATAGAAAATAGATTAAATTTTTGGGAGTACTGAAGGGATAGCCTGAAAAAGGTGTAACTTACAAATAATTAGAGTTCCTTGAGGAGAGGAGAAAGACAATAAAGCAGAAGTATATTTGAAGTGAAAAAAATTAAAATAAATCCAGATTTCTGGTCTCCATCCCAGGTGTACACACACTGCAATTTGAAACTCACCTAACCTCGTGTTCAGTACTTTTTTGAGGGTGGGAGGAGCATTTTAAAAATGTATAAGCCAAGTCTCTGTACTTAAGAATCTTCTAATCTGTTTTTGCTTAAAACATAAAAAAAAATTAACAGTACAAGTGATTTCATGCAGTTTAAAGTTTTTGTTAGAGATGTGCTTAATGTAAAACTTAGTATTAAAAAAAGTATTTTATAGCTTAAATTTAAGAGAAATTAGAGAGTTCATTATATAATTAGTTATTAACCAATTTACAGTGTCATTGATGAGCAAAAAATTCCCTAGAATCACATATTTAACTTCTCATTAAGTAAATAAGTTATGATAATATATGAGTGATAAAATAACACTAAGCTAAGTGTCAGGCGAGGGACTATCTTACTTCTTTCTTGTGTAACTTTTGCTTTCTCTTAGTCATATTTTCTTATAGTAAAATGATGCTTTTAGGTCTGCACTGTCCAACATGGCAGGTGCTAGCCACATGTGGCTGTTCAAATTTAATTTAGGGAAAATGAAATAAAATTAAGTTCCTCGCTTGTACGTTTTAGATAATCAAGAGCCACATATAGATGGTTTATTGGACAGTGCATAAATACTCCCTCTCTATCATTGTGGAAGGTCCTGTTGGACACTTCTGTTACATGGTCTCTTAAGATTTCTGTCTTCAAAGAATCTAATGGTTTTCCTGCTTGTTCTCCCTCAAAGTAAACATTAATTGCCCGGAGATATTTTGGTTTGTTTTCTTCTGATCTTTCTTCCTTTTTGGTCACTCTGTTCACAGGTCCATACTTCTGCGAAGGCTTTGTAGTCTGATGGGCACTGTCTTCTTGCTTCGCTGCTTTACCATGTTTGTGACCTCCCTCTCCGTGCCAGGACAGCACCTTCAGTGTACTGGAAAGGTAGCCTGCTGTCTTCTTCACCATTCTTCCCTCTTACTCTTAGTGTGTTGATGGCGTAGATGTATGTATGAACTAAGGCTTAGATTTTGCTTTTAATATTATTAATTAAATGTGCTTTTAGCATTTTTGGTATCGGTAATAAACGTGTAGAAATAATTTGGTAAAAGTCTTAAGCCATAAGCCAGAATCTGCCTCCCTGTTACTTCCATCCATCGATCCTAACTAGTTCAGTGTTGTAGAGCTACAGAAAAAAAGTAGCTTTCAATGATCATTTTTCCTTTCCCACCATCCTCAGTCTTTAGTTACTGATATTATATGAATGACTCTAGACCTTTCACTGTCTTCATCACTACTCTTTAAAAAGCGTTGCAGGGACTTCCCTTGGTGGTGCAGTGTTTAAGACTCTGCTTCCACTGCAGGCGGCACGGATTTGATTCCTGGTCAGGGAACTAGATCCCACCATGCCACAGCTAAGACCTGGTGCAGCCAAATAAAGTATTTTAAAAAAAAAAAAGCAATGCAGCTCAACCATATTCCATTTAAAATATAGTACCCACTACTCTAAACTTTACTGTTTTGGCTGCTGCTGCTGCTGCTGCTGCTGCTGCTAAGTCACTTCAGTCGTGTCTGACTCTGTGCGACCCCATAGATGAAAGCCCACCAGGCTCCACCGTCCCTGGGATTCTTCAGGCAAGAACACTGTAGTGGGTTGCCATTTCCTTCTCCAGTGCATCAAAGTGAAAAGTGAAAGTGAAGACGCTTAGTCGTGTCCGACTCTGCAACCCCATGGACTGCAGTCTACCATGCTCCTCTGTCCATGGGATTTTCCAGGCAAGAGTACTGGAGTGGGGGTGCCATTGCCTTCTCCAACTCTTTTGGAGATATATTTAAATAATGGCTGATTTTGTTTTTGTTTTATACTTTATAGGTTGTTTTGGTATACTGTAGACATACCTTCTCTTCTAGCTAAACTGAGAGAGGATAACTTATACAGATGGGAACAAAAAAAGTAATGAATTATTAAAAAAATTTTTTTTAATTGTGAAGATCATTTGTGCTTTGTATACAAAATTGGCTGTTGTGACTCATTAAATTTGTACAAAAGGATTTGTTAGCCTCTTTTCTAAGCCTCCATGCTTTAGTTAGGTGTTCCCAAATATTTTAATAATATACTAACACGTTTCTTGTTATTTTAATGTTGTTTGTAAAGTGTAAAACAAATTAAGTGTCAGTTCTTCTGCTGCAATATAAATAGCTGAAATGCCAGGAGGGAAGATTAAGCAGCCAAAGGAGATCAAGAACTAAAAATATAGCCCTGAGCTGAAGGGTATATAAACTTTCTCCAGGTATAAGAGACTGACCAGTAAGAAAGGAGGAAGGGGTAATGACATTTAGGATTTACTGTAAAGGAAATCTTTTATTTTTTAAGGTAAAAGATGCTTTTGTTTCTTTTTTTTTCCTCCCCTAAAAGGGAAAGTACTTCTAGTTATCAAGTTACATAAACTTATTGTAAATTTTCAAATTTTATAAAAATATGTAAATTAAAAATTCCCTTCTTTCACCCCACCCCATAAATAATACTGTTAAAAGTTTATATAGCCACACAGACTATTTTTAACCATGCTTGCACATTCACACAAGTTTGTATAGATAGCTGCTTTTTTTTTTTGCTTTTGTGTAATAAAGTTTTATTAAAGTATAAAGGAGATAGAGAAAGCTTCTGACAGAGGCATCAGAAGGGGGTAGAAAGAGTACCCACTTGTTAATTTTAGCAATGAGTTTATATATTCTCCAACTAATCCAGTGAAGGTCTGGAGGCTGTAAAGACTTCACCAGACCTACTCCCATAATTTACATTTTAAGATAACAGAATTAGCCAGAAGGTTTAATCCAGAGACTGTCCTCAGGCAGAATACATAATACATTGCTATCCTTGTAAAGAGAAGGTTTAATCCAGAGACTGCCCTCAGGCAGAATACATTGTTGTTATATAATCCTAAGGAACTTAGAGAAATAAGTTTGTCCTTTCTTCCTCCTTGAGAATTCCAGACCCCTCTCTCCTTGGGGACCCCTAGACTTCTTATCAACCTGCCTAGGAAATGACTCTCTCATTCCCCCTTTCTTTTAGGAGAATTATGTTGCCTAGGGAAAAGGGGCGTTGTTTTCGTTCCGTAACTGCTTCCAAGCTGAGAAGGGGCATTGTCCCTAAATTGGGGAGGCAACATATTCTCCTAATCCTCATACTGAGGATATCTGATCCAGGGGCCCCAAGTAGTAGTTGGAGGAAGTTGCAGCAGTAGCAGGAGTTTGAGCAGCCATTTGTAACTTAAAAGCTTTCATGTGGCTAGAAACAAATCCAGTTATACAGTTACAGATGTAAGGCAACATGGTCATTGAAACAAGTTAAAATCAGAATTAAAAGTCACATTAAGTCCATAGTTAAAGTGCAACATATTGCACCAGTCCATTTTAGGGTTGGTAGATGTCCTCAGATGAAGAAGAGGCATCGCATGTTATTGTTGTCAAAGGTATTCACAGACTTGGAGAAAGTCCTTTTCTTGAAGTGGAGATGTCCACCAGGGGAAGCCTTCCACTGATGAAGAGAACCTCCTTAGCCTGTTCACTTTTGGCTCGTCCAGACAGTCCCATTACGGAAGCGGATCTTGTCCTGAAGGATCCCGGACGAGCCCCCAACATGAAAGGTTGTTGTTGAATCACGACGCTGGGATTCTTGGCCCCCGGAGAAGAATTCAATCCGGGGCCAGAGACGAGGCTTGATCGCTCAGAGCTTTTGTGTAATAAAGTTTTATTAAAGGAGATAGAGATAAAGGAGATAGAGAAAGCTTCTGACAGAGGCATCAGAAGGGGGTAGAAAGAGTACCCCAGATAGCTGCTTTTTAAACAAAAGATAGGATTATATCGCAGACGTTGTACTTTAGCTTATGTTTTACTTAACAATGTGTTGTTTACTTTTTTCTGAAAAAATACATGTAACTATACCTCATCTTTTTAATAGCTGCAGAGTGTTCTGTTGTACAGTTTACCACTGTCAAGTGGCATGCATTTAGGTTATTTTCAAATCTTACTCTTTATAAATAATGCTATCATAAACATGCTTTTTCACTTATTTAATAGTCTTAAGATAAGTTCCTAGGAGTGGAGTTATGAGATTAAAGGACACCAGTTGTGATGCATATTGCTGCCGTTTTCACTCGGAAAGACTGCTTTCCACGGCTGTCACCACGCTGTGCATGCCACTTTCCCATCACACTGCCAGTACCACCTTTCATCCATTTTTGGAGTCACTGTCATTCTGATTAATGAAAGGTGATGTCTGAGACTTTTATGGTCTTATATTTTAAATTTCAACCTTTAATCTCTTGACTGAAATAAAAATGCATAGTGTGAGAGCTCTTAGTTTGAGACCAGCTTCTTAGGAACTGTGCTAAAGAAGTAAGGGAAGCAGTTATCATATATCTGATCTTGGAGAAAGTGATTGAGCCACACATCTTGGTAGAAAGTTGCTGCTAGGCATGAGGAAAAGATGTCTCAGTCAGTGATTTTAGTGCTTTTCTAAGTATGGGTGCAAGAAATCGGGTTCATAAAATTTTCTCCTGGGCAGGTGGGGGAAATTGTCCTGAAGGCCTGCTGCTGCTGCTAAGTCACTTCAATCGTGTCCGACTCTGTGTGACCCCATAGACGGCAGCCCACTAGGCTCCCCCGTCCCTGGGATTCTCCAGGCAAGAACACTGGAGTGGGTTACCATTTCCTTCTTCAATGCATCAAAGTGAAAAGTGAAAGTGAAGTCGTGTCCGACTCTTAGCGACCCCATGGACTGCAGCCCACCAGGCTCCTCCGTCCATGGGATTTTCCGGGCAAGAGTACTGTAATAGGGTGCCATTGCCTTCTTGGGTCCTGAAGGCCTATTCTGTCTGTTTTTGCAGAACACAGAGTACCTCATTCCTGGTCTCTGTCCTGATGTCCTTTCAGGGTATGTTGAAGGTCAGGGATTACAGTGGCTAATGACTTAATTCTTGTACAACTGGATAGCAAGTGACATTCTTTAGTTAGAAAATCTGCTGAATTTCTGTGCATAGTGTGAAGGAGAGATAGAACAGTTTCCCTCAAATCAATTAGAAGAGATTTGAAAGAAAAAATAAGTAAGCTTGTTACAGTGAAAGGAGAATTCCCTGTAGCTGAGGAATTTAATTGCAGGTCAGGCTCTAAAGAAAAGGATATATATGCATAGGGCTGCAACATGTGTTACAAAAATAAATTAGATACCATCCCTCTACAGTATGGACAGTGCTTTTTCTGTCTCTAATGACAGTTTTTCATTATCAGTTAGCTTAATGTGGATATACCTGTTCAGATCTGCCCTAAATACTGTTAATTGCTTTGAATTATAATATAACCTATTTATTGACCTGTATTTGCAGCAGTCATTAAAATTAGAAAGTTAAGATAATATTATCTATCAGTCAAATCCCTTACAAATGAACTCCGTAGGGCTTTTACATTGTAATAAAGTAATTGCTTGAAATCTCATTCCCAAAAGTAGTGGGTTTGGAGACAGAACCAAGAACATGCCTGTTTTTTTAAAAATTAAGTGATAGAAAGGAAAGAAACAGTTAAAGCAATTTCTCATCAGAATGTCTAAATTCATTCTATTGTGTTTCAGTTTTTATTTTTCTGGAAAGATATTTGGGGCATTTTATGATTGGAAAGGATAGGGAGACAAGTAATTGGGCAATAATTGCTTTTCTTTTTGTACTATAATATTTTTCTTTAATTTATTGCAGTGTAGTTGATTTACAGTGTTGTGTAATAATTTCTTTTTTTTTTTAAACTGGCATCACTTGTTTCCTGTTTTTGGCTGAGATATTTTCCTAGCAGTCTGTTCTTCACTGCTTGATTTTTTTACTCTCACTTGCATAACATCTCTAACCCTATTCTCATTAGAGGTCATGGAAATAAGCAAACCGTGTATATTTTAGTATCTCCTTTCCTTTTCTCTGATAATAAACTTCTCTCCCTCTCCTGCCATCAACTGAGACAGAAGGGGACACTGGGTAGTATATAATCAGGTGAGATTTCTAATGAAATGGTGATTCTAATGAGATTGTTCCTCTTGTTCAATGGCCATAGAATCTTTAAGATATAGGGCTCTAGAACTGGACTCCCTCTGTTCACAGTATTACTTATTAGCCGTGTGACCTCTCTGAAGCCAGTTTCCTAATCTACACAGTTCATACAATTTTTGTGGAAATTAAATGCAGTAACATAAAAGCATATAGTAGCATGCTGCACATAGAAATGCAAATAAAATTACAGCATTTTTTATATTGTTATTATGTGTTAAATGCCTTTTGAAAAAGTGACCATTACTCAAACTCTTCCTCAAAATGGATTACTTTTTTAAGTTTTATGTATAGGGAGTGGGATTAGATTTGGCTACTAAAAACAGGACCTTTATGGTGGCTATAGTTTAATAAACAAGCAATGATTTATTCTGTCTCATAAGAGAAGTCTGAAAGTAGGTACTTCAGGTCAGGTGTTTGATAACTTTATGGAGTTATCAAAAATCCTTGATTCTTCTGCCTTTCTGACCTCTTGTCCTAACACTTGGCTTGCATCCTCAAGGTGACTTTGTAGCCATGGTGACTGCCAGAGCTTTAACTGTCATGTCTGAGTTGTAGGCTGGAAGAAGGAAAGGTAAAGAAGACTCCCTCCAAGCTGTTGTCTCTTTCATTGATAAGTAGCCTTCCCAGAAATCTTCTGTACTTCCACTTTCTATCTTACTGTATAGAACTTAGTCGCTTAGCCACACCTAGCTGCAAGGAAGGATGAGAAATACAGTGTTATAGTTGAATTTGTCACCTCTTCTAATTGATTTTAGAACTGTTACTATTGAAGAAGGGAAAGTGGATATTGCATGGTAGCCATTATCTCTGTCATAGCCTGTTTCTTATTGGCAAGAACAGGCAAGCAAATACTACTGTGTTATAGGGTATAAAACTTGGCAGTGCTTTTTGCTGTAGTAAGCTTTTTAATTTCCATTGGATCATAGACATAGCAACAGAATTCCAGAAAAACATCTACTTCTGCTTTATTGACTACTCCAAAGCCTTTGACTGTGTGGATCATAACAAACTGGAAAATTCTTTAAGAGATGAGAATACCAGACCGCCTTACCTGCTTCCTGAGAAACCTATATGCAGATCAAGAAGCAACAATTAGAACCAGACATGGAACAACAGACTGGTTCCAAATTGGGAAAGGGGTACATCAAGGCTATATATTGTCACCCTGCTTATTTAACTTCTATGCAGATTACATCATGTGAAATGCTGGACTGGATGAAGCACAGTTGGAATCAGGATTGCCCAGAGAAATATCAGTAACCTCAGAAATGCATATGACACCACCCTAATGGCAGAAAGTGAAGAGGAGCTAATGAGCCTCTTGATGAATGTGAAAGAGGAGAGTGAAAAAGCTGGCTTAAAACTCAACATTCAGAAAACTAAGATCATGGCATCCCATCCCATAACTTCATGGCAAAGAGATGGGGAGACAGTGAAACAGTAAAAGACTTTATTTTCTTGGCCTCTAAAATCACTGCAGATGGTGCCTGTAGCCATGAAATTAAAAGACATTTGCTTCTTGAAAGAAAAGCTATGACAAACCTAGACAGCATATTAAAAAGCAGATACGTTACTTTGCCAACCAAAGTCAAATCTATGGTTTTTCTAGTAGTCATGTATGGATGTGAGAGTTGGACTATAAAGACAGCTGAGCTCTGAAGAATTGATGCTTTTGAACTGTGGTGCTGGGGAAGACTTGAGAGTCCCTTGGACTTCAAGGAGATCAAACCAGTAAATCCTCAAGGAAATCAGTCCTGAATATTCATTGGAAGGACTGATCAAAGCTGAAGCCCCAATACTTTGGCCACCTGATGCGAAGAGCTGACTCATTGGAAAAGACCCTGATTCTGGAAAAGACTGAGGGCAGGAGGAGAAGGGAAGATGAGATGGTTGGATAGCATCATTAACTCAGTGGACATGAACTTGAGCAAACTCTGGGAGATAGTGTAGGACAGGGAAGCCTGGTGTGCTGCAGTTCATGGGGTCACAGAGAGTCAGACATGGCTGCACGACTAAACAACAACAACTTTCTCACGGTAAAGGAAGTCCTAGTAGAGAAGTTTGAATTGCGTTGATTTCACTGTATGTGTGCTCAGTTGCTTGGTCATATCTGACTCTGCAACCACGTGGACTATAGCCTTCGAGGCTCCTCTGTCCATGGGATTCTACTGGCAAGAATACTGGAGGAATGGGTTGCATTTCCTACTTCAGGGGATCTTCCCAGCCTCAGAATCAAACCTGCGTCTCTTGCATTTCCTGCATTAGCAGGCAGATTCTTCACCACTACGCCACCTGGGAGGCTATTGATTTCATTAAACTACCAGAATATTTGAGTATAGCCAGGCTTTGACCACCCATTATTGGTGTCTGCAGTTAATTACAGTGGGAGTCTAGTTGATTTTGCTTATATCTGTCATTTAGTCTTTGAATTTCAGAGGGAGTTGTAAGAGCCTCTATTGCCCTAAGCATTTGAAACACTAATTCTTAGCTTTCTTTATAGGTATATGGCAGTGTATGGGAGAAATTACACCGGGCCTTTGCCATTTGGAGTGGCTTTGGTATGACCCTAACTGGCGTTCACACTTGTGGAGATTACATGTTCAGTGGCCACACAGTCGTCCTAACTATGCTGAATTTCTTTGTCACTGAATGTAAGTATCTCTTTAGTGCTTCTCTACATAGCAGATGACTAGCTGTACAGGAGGCTGTGGGAAGGGTGTGAAATTCTATGAAGACTGGGAAAAACAGATCTAGGAAACATATGACTGAGAAACATTGGAAGAAATGTTGGAAGAAATGATTTTAAAATGATCTTTCTGTCCTTTTCTCAGATACACCAAGAAGCTGGAATTTCTTGCACACTTTATCCTGGGTTCTCAACCTCTTTGGAATCTTCTTCATTTTGGCTGCCCATGAACATTATTCCATTGATGTGTTTATTGCCTTTTATATCACAACGAGACTCTTTTTGTACTACCATACTCTAGCCAATACCAGAGCATATCAGCAGAGTAGGAGAGCAAGAATTTGGTTTCCCATGTTTTCTTTTTTGAGTGCAATGTTAATGGTACAGTCCCAAATGAATATTGTTGGCCATTTTCAAAACCAGCGATAATGAAAAGACTAATTGGATGAAGACTATCTTTGTAATGGGCTCATGACTAAAAATGCAGTCCCCCAGGTTGTTCCTGAATGTCTTGGTTTTTGCCTATATGTTGACAAAGTTCTCTGTCCTGAGCAAGGCTGTGACCATAGCAAGCAAACGAGAACAATCAAGAGTCCTTACCTGTCTGTCAAACAGAAGTTTAAGTAGATGTTTTCTGCCCCTTCTCTTTAGGCAGACTTAATGTTATGATTGAAGTCAGGCTCTTAGCTTTACCTTTCGAGTATTTGCCTATTGAACTTAAGCTTAAGCTAATCAACTTAAGCAGTTTGCTGGTTGAAAGATGTAAAAAAAAAATTCCAGTAAGACTGTAGGCAAGAAATATTGAGAAGAATATTAATAATTTGTTAGGCTCCTTATTTTCTTCAAAGGAAAAACCCCTACCCAATGAGCAGTACTTGTTCTTTGAACTAATCTCTGTGTCTTTCTAAAAAAATGCAACTCTGGTAACTGATCCATTTTACTGACAAATTAATTTTTGCCTTCTGAACTGTCTGTAAGAAAAGTATCCTGAATATACCAGGATCCTTGAAATGAAAATGAAAGAGGCCATATATAAGATGACAAAGTACAAATATAACACTGGCATTTTTTCACCAAAATCAACAAAAGATTCAGTTCTGTTTTTGTTCTAAGGGTTTAGTATGATCATCAGTAAGTATTCATGAGGGGGAAAATGTCTGCGTCCATAAAAATAAAATTGGCTTAATTTTAGTGATGAAAGTACCTGGAATAACTTTGTTCTATGACTGTTAGCTGGATAGATGACAGGCCAATTTTATGCTTTTTAATGATGTTATTTAATGAGCAAAATGAGAGTTTTTATCAGGCGTTAGATAAAGTTCTTATGTACTTAAATGGGGATGTTTGCATGCAAATTTTTCTTTCTGAAATTTATAACAGGTTGCAGGCATAATATAACTATTTGGTTTTTGAAATTTCTCATCTTGACCATCAGACAGCCTCAGACATATTTGGATATGAAAAGGTTTTGTTCTTTTTTATTTTTAAATACAATTGTGTACATACATTCTTTCTATTTAGCTTTAATTTGGCAGTCGGGAGTAATATAACTTAGTTGCTGTTTACAACACTAGAAATTTAGTACCTTAAGTAATTTGACCTCTGTGATAACCTTTGTCACTTTAACTTTTAATGATTTTGTACAGTAGTTCTGATAGGATGGTTCTAGAATTAGAAGTTGAACCCCAACTCATGAGCTTAGCCACTTGGAATATTAATTGTGTAGTTTTGCATTCAAATTTAAAATAAGGAGTTAGAAAAGGTGCTGGTATATTGAGGTCTAAAATTAGGCCACTTAGCAGAAACATGCTGTTTATATAGTAAAATATTTTGTTTTTGCACTTTGAGTCATATTCCCACCCCCCTGTAAGTTACAGAGGAGCCTGAGTGGATTGGGCAGGAAACAAATATAATGCAAGCAAGTTTCAGCTAGTGCTGAGTGACCCCAGTTTGGGTCTTCTCTGAATATTGTTTTTTTATTTTTCACTTGAGAAAATGTCATGAGATAATTTAGTTTTATTCTGCTTTTAAATCTCATACTTTAGAATCTGATAATACCTTAAATTCTTGATTCTGTTACATTCTGGGGATGAAAATGTCAGCATTTCATCCAAGGAAAGTGCATAATCATGAAGGTTGAAGGATGTTTCCTATGCAGTTAGAGTAGTTTGATCCTTGAATTCAAAAGATACATAACATCCACTTTTTCCAAATGACAGAAGAAACCTGAATTTAGCTAGGAAGGGACTGATGTTGGCTTTTGGAAAAATGTTTGGAAAAAATCCATGGCACCATTAAATCAAGAATGTTGGATAACTACTTAATGGTAAATTTCCTAACAGCAATCTTCTTTCCTTCATATGGATTTTATTCTAGAACAAAATAGGAAAAAAATATTACAACTAACTTTGCAGAGCTATTGATACTGAGAGTACCTAACAGCAGACTGCAATGAGGAGTATAAAATAACTTCCCAACCTTCCTTTTACCATATCCGTTTTGAAGAAAAGGTAAGCTAGATTTATAATTTATTGTTATAACTATTACAAGGCAGTGTTTACATACATTAATCATCTCCAGGTCTCTTCCTTGGAAAACTTTGAGACAACATTTTTTCCATTTCTTTTTTAATATAAAACTTATATTTTTGTTACTTATTGTTTTGTCCAGAAATTTCCAGATTTTGTCTTTGTATCTTTTTTCTTGTAACAATTTTGTTAAAACCATAGTGAAAGTAGAATTTACATTTTGACTGTGACTGTGGCTAGGTAGAGAAGCTGCATGCCTTAGATCTACAGATTTTTCACCTTGTATGCAGTTTCAAACATGTGAGAGGTTTACCTCATTAAACACTGAGACTTCAGTATAGAGGGAACCAAGGCAATTTTTTGTTCAGGGATGCAAACTGGAGGTTATACTGAAAGTCTTCCATGCAATTTCTGTCTTCTTAAGGGCAGCATTACCTTTTTTTCCTTTTGTAAAATTCCTTGCAGGACAATGTTACTGAAGGTTAGTTGAAGTTTGTAGAGAATATCAGGTTTAGAAGAAGGCAAGTTTGCTATTATCACCACATAATTTGGGAGAAACCTTTTTTGGCTATGCTGCAGAATTTTCACCATGCCTATCTTCTTGATAGTACTCTGTAGCCAAAATTGCTCGGGTGAAAATAGACCTTCCTTATGCTAGGTCTATTTATTAGTATCACTTTAAATCAGAACATAGTGAACTCAGCCACAGAGCCAATCAGTTAAAGGAGTGGGGACTGTTCACAGGAAGAACTCCACACTAGAGACCTGCTGATAATGTAACTCTGGCACTGCAAGTGGCATTCTCCTCTACCCTGTACCTGCTTAAAATTCTTACTTAAAATAATGACAGAGGTGCCAAATCCTTTTATAGCTAATATGAGACCCCGTGTTTTGAGGACACCTGTTTGGAAAGTGTTACTTATATATTCAAAGTGATATTCATAACACTAACCTGCTTTGACTGTATTCAGTAAAAAAGCAATTTCATCGTCAGTTTCATAGTAAACTTTTTTTAAAGGATTCTTGTTCCATAATGTTTTAGAACATTAACCATATTCTTGTTTTAAACTCTTTAATAAATTTAATTCTTTGATTGTCTTCTTGTAGACTTAAATTATCCCTTGCTAAAAGTAATTAGAGTAACAATCATTTGCCAGTTCTTTGCAGGCATTTGAGATAAGGTAACTCTTTTATAGAATAGTCCCATGGCTTTCTTAAACAGTATTGGTTTCATTTAGAGAGTTTCAGAGCCAACAAAGCATGTCAACTTTAATGCCATCTTTACTTGGCCATTACAGTTTGCATTTGTGAAATGTTTAATCTGAATTACCCTGTACTGCTATAGAGGAAATTGTTAGTAACATCAAAAGTCAGACTCTTGCTACAAGTGACCAGTGAGAAAGGAAGGAGGTTGAGGGTTTTTTCCTTTTCTTTTAGTAGCTTTGAATGACTGCAGTTACTATGGAACTGGGTTTTGATGCCCCTCTCCCTTATTCCTCACCCCCAGCAAAGACCACCAATTTCAAGTAACTAAAATGTGGCCTATTATTTTGCATTAAGTTGAATTAAAACATCTGTGCAATCTCTAAGCCATAATTCAGCTTCCCCCAAAGTTAATTTTTAGACTATGGTTCTACCTTATATTAGCCAAGGACTTTTTTCTCTGTGTACTCCACGTTTATGCATAAAGAAGTTTTGTACCTAATATGGAAGGAGAGAATACTATGTTAATTTTGCTGTTATTTCAGCTCTGTTTCAATCTGAACCTACTGGGTTGTCTGAACTAGTGAAGCATTGTTACCAGTTAGTAATATCATCTTTAAAATGTTCAATTTTAATAATTTTTTATTCAAAGAATCTATGACTTGTTAGGACAATTGAAGTATTTCCGATATGAAACAAAAGAAGTGGAGACTGGTACTTATTGGGGGAAGCAAAATTAGCTTGGGCTAAAATGGGCATGTTTTGTTCTATGAATTCTGCCTAAATGTCACCCAGTGTGCAGAGAAACTAGTATTACTTGAAGATGTGAAAGTTCCTGTGGTAGCCATACCTTGAAGCACAGTATTGTATATAAGTAAATATCTCAATTCTAAATTAAATCCAGATTTAACTAATATATATTATTTTATATCTTTGTTGTATTAAAATGTTTAAAAACACTAAAAATAAAACATTTGAAAATTGGATTGTAGTCTCTTCTTTAAATGTCTTTGTATTATTAATGCAGCTGCTTTATTTTTTATAAAGTGAATTTTTTATTTTTGCAAATGATTGGGTCCTGCAACTTTAAATACTAACTATTGTCTAGTCCCTGGCATGTTCTACTGCTTAGTTGTCTATTAGATAAGCTATTTGCCCTTTCTCTTCTCTTTTCCACAAACTAGGGAAAGAAAAGTAATATTACTGATGGTTTAAGAATAATTGTAGATTAAGTTGAAAAGGAGGAAAGGGAAGCAAACAACTAATTCCTGGGCACATTAAAGTTTGTGTTTGTTGGTTTGGGGTTTATTTTAATTGTAGATTTTATAGGAAGTTACCATCATCTTGTTGGATCAGCTCTGGAGATAATAATAAATAGGAAAAGAAGAGAAAATAGTTGTTAGGGGTAGCTCAGCAACTCAGAGCCATGGAAACACCAAACAAATGAGCCGCCCACTGCTGTCTGCTGGTAATGGGAATATAGGATATGATATACTTTGTATCCAAAATGGTCAGTCTTGTGCCGATGCCCCTGACCTATTAAAATGCTGAACTTCCCGGCATTAAGTGGTGTGGGAGCCAACTCTAGGAATACCAAGTATTGTCACGGGACCATGTGAATTTATTAATTCATGACTGAATTTGTCTTCATGATCACTACTAATTGTAGCCTCTCTGGTGCTGGCACCAGCTGGTATCTTGGGGACTCTGGAAAAGAATTGTCCAAAACAGACTGAGAGGCAGCTTGGTAGAATGGAAGATGTGGTGGATTTAGACTTTGAGGACCTAGGTATGGGTTGAAGCTCTGCTGCCGATTAAATTGGGCCTTATCTTCCAGCTTTACTTAACCTTATGTGTAAAATGTAGGGGGAAGTACCGACCTCATAGGCTGTGTTAAGAGCCAGATTATGGAAGTATTATAGCCTTTATGATTCAGTACCTGGTATATCATACTGAACTGTTACTTGAATTTAGGTCAGTAACACAGGGCCTGTACTCTAGGGAGTTAATAATCTTAGGTTAAGATGACCTAAAAATGGAACAACATTCATTGGCAGAATAGAGCAGTAGTTTTAAAACTGCCTGGGTGAACATCTGGGGTACTGGAAGGGAGTTGAAGCTTGTACCATTTTCATCCAGAATTCGTGTTTTACATATATGGTTTTCCTAGTTGGCTTTTCCTTGAAAAAAGGGTTGAGAATAAGGGAAGTAAATGTTTGGAAACCACTGAAGCAGATGAGTTTACTCTCTTCATTAAGTAGTAACTTGGAAGAGGAAGGGCTCACTGGGGACTGAGGATCCAAGAAAAATTCACTAAACTTGTGAATCTTGAACTGAACCCTCCTTGAAGGATAAATCCACTAGGGTGTGATGAAAGGTATAGAGGGCTTTAACTGTGATGCAAAAATTGGATTTATTTGAGAATAAGTTTGGAAATTGTTGACAGGGTATATGAGGTGAGGTGAGGTGAAGTCGCTCAGTCGTGTCCGACTCTTTGTGACCCCATGGACCGTAACTTACTAGGCTTCTCCGTCCATGGGATTCTCCAGGCAAAAATACTGGAGTGGATTGCCATTTCCTTCTCCAGGGGATCTTCCCAACCCGGGGATCGAACCCGGGTCTCCCGCATTGGAGGTAGACGCTTTATTTTAAATGGAAGCATTAGGAATGCCTGTTGCCAGGGTCTAAACTGTTTGGACAGGTATGAGTAATTCTTTGAAGCAGGAGTTGGTAAAGAGCAGAAGTTTAAGTCTAAAAGAGAGAGGAAGGATGATGGAAAGTACACAGATCACTGGAGATGAAAGGCCAGAGGGACCCCAAGGTAGGTCGGGGAACCAGGCCTGGGCACAGCTTGCAGTCAGGGGAAGATCTAGACACCAAACAAATGAGCCGCCCACTGCTGTCTACTGGTGTAATGTGAATGTAGGATATGATATGCTTTGTATCCAAAATGGTTTGTCTTGTGCCCATACACCTAACCTATTGAAATGCTGAACTGCCCCACATTAAGTGGTGTGGGAGCCAACTCTGGAAACTTGAGGATGGTGCTCTCATAAGAGAATGCCTCAGAGGAGCTCAGTGATCACCCTCTGCTGTAACTTAGAAATAAGAGCAGATGATAGCTGAAAGGCCTCTGCTGGAGTAGTATGATATTTAAATTCTATTATGTACTCAGTTCACAGGGCTCCCCAAGAGAGCAAGAGATACAAAACCACCTTGACCTACCTGTTCATATTTCAATTGTAAGAGCCTTGTATCCCAATCTAAAGAGAATATTTGTACCTAAATTTTTTTTAGTTGGAGTATCTGTTCAGTTCGGTCACTCAGTCGTGTCTGACTCTTTGCGACCCCATGAATCGCAGCATACCAGGCCTCCCTGTCCATCACCAACTCCCGGAGTTCATGCAAACTCATGTGCATTGAGTCGGTGATGCCATCCAGCCATCTCATCCTCTGTTGTCTCCTTCTCCTGCCCCCAGTCCCTTCCAGCATCAGAGTCTTTTCCAATGAGTCAACTCTTCGCATGAGGTGGCCAAAGTACTGGAGTTTCAGCTTCAGCATCAGACCTTCCAATGAGCACCCAGGACTGATCTCCTTTAGAATGGACTGGTTGGATCTCCTTGAGGTCCAAGGGACTCTCAAGAGTCTTCTCCAACACCATAGTTCAAAAGCATCAATTCATCGGTGTTCAGCCTTCTTCACAGTCCAACTCTCACATCCATACATGACCAATGGAAAAACCATAGTCTTGACTAGACGGACTTTTTTTTTGGCAAAGTAATGTCTCTGCTTTTGAATATGCTGTCTAGGTTGGTCATAACTTTTCTTCAAGGAGTAAGCATCTTTTAATTTCATGGCTGCAGTCACCATCTGCAGTGGTTTTGGAGCCCCAAAAATCAAGTCTGACACTGTTTCCACTGTTTCCCCATCTATTTCCTGTGAAGTGATGGGACTGGATGCCATGATCTTCGTTTTCTGAATGTTGAGCTTTAAGCCAACTTTTTCACTCTCCACTTTCACTTTCATCATGAGGCTTTTTAGTTCCTCTTCACTTTCTGCCATAAGGGTGGTGTCATCTGCATATCTGAGGTTATTGATATTTCTCTCTGCAATCTTGCAGGATTATATGGTAGTTCTATTTTTCGTTTTTTAAGGAACCTCCATACTATTCTTCATAGTGGCTATACCAATTTACATTCCCACCAACAGTGTAGAAGGGTTCCCTTTTGTCCACATCTTCTTCAGAATTTATTATTTGTGGACTTTTAAATGATAGCCATTCTGACCAGTGTGAGGTGGTACCTCATTGAAGCTTTGATTTGCATTTCTCTGATAACTAGTGATGTTGAGCATCTTCGCATGTGTTTTTGGCCATCTGTATGTCTTTGGAGAAAAGTCTATTTATATCTTCTGCCTATTTCTTTATTGGGTTGTTTGTGTTTTTGCCATCAAGCTGCATGAGCTGTTTATGTATTTTGGAGATTAAATCCTTGTTGGTCACTTGGTTTGCAAATATTCTCTCCTATTCTGTGGGTTGTCTTTTCATTTTGTGTATGGTTTCCTTTGCTGTGCAAAAGATTTTTAAGTTTAATTAGGACCTATTTGATCATTTTTATTTTCATTACTGTAGGAGATGAATCCAAAAGATATTGTTGCAATTTATTTTCTTTATTTTTTTAAGTACCAAGGATCTTTATTCTTAGGTCTGATATTTAATCTGTGGCTGCAGATAATATGTCTCTATTTAGAGAATAAAAGGTCCCATTATTTTCATTCAAGTCTTCAGCCATAAAATTACACCTTATTCTCATACAAGATAGAGGTTGGTAGGGGATTAAGGAGGTACAATGAGGATAAAAGCGAAAGGGAACAAACACTTTTACAAGCATATCGTCCCAGTTACTGTGAAGGTTATGTTTCAGGTTAATTTACAAAAGTAGTGATAGAACCATGATTTCAGTGAAAATCAACACGTTACACCTTTTAAAAACCAGAAATACTAAGTCAGGCAAGCATGCAAAATTCAGAGTACAAAAAAATGCAAGGGTATTTCCCTCAGAAAGAGGGATTTGAAAATGCTGCACAGAACCAAAGGAATTAGAAGCTGAATTAGCAGACCCATTTCCTCAGTTTATATATTAGAGGCAAGTGGACAGACATTAACTGGTAAAGCTTACTCAGTCAGATTAAGAATGTATAGACATCTAATTCCTCATGCTATCCGCAACTACATGTGTCTAAAATACAAGGAGATAAATATCCAGAATACATCAAACCCACTGATTTAAACAAAACGTTTCAAGGGAGGGGGTGAAGTTGTTATTACAGTATAGTAGCACATTTCACATATTTAAGAGATTAAATGGAAAGAAATAATCTCTTATTATAATGCTTAGTTTTGATCAACACAAGTTTCCAGCCAACTTTCTGATGTAGAGCAAAACAAGTATATTCTTCAGTTTTCTTCTACATTTTCTGGGGCCTATCTTTCAAAACTGAGCACTAGGTATTTTTATTCTAAGTAATGGGATATTATATGTACATTCTAATCACACATTTTAGGAATAAACAAAATGCATATTTCAGTAATTCATAGTGTATTTATACAATTAAAAGCTCTCTATCAAAATACACTTTTCACTGGGAAAAATAAAACAGACAGATGGATCTACACAAAGTAAAAATTAACTTTGGTAGACTTCACTATGGAGGACAGTCCATAACAAGCTTATCTGCCCTTACTCCCCCAGAGCCGATCATCTTCTGAGTTAAGATTTTAAAAATATGTTTTAATTGAGATCATTATGTTGACAGTTTGTTTCTCACTCCACATCATCTTCACCCAAGCTCTGAGCGCTTAAAATTCTCTAATTGTTGGGAGCTTAGAAGCATCTGGAACACTGGTGTGGGAGTTTGCTGCAACACCTGCAGTAGCTGTGCGGCTGTCCACACACAGCAGTCGCATTTGTCCGATGGTCCACACCCTTCTCATACTTGAGCTAGTGATTCTTCCACCACGCTGGATGTCTTCTAGAAAGAATTTCTGAACGGCTTCAGCATCTTTAAGGTCAGGTAACTTGGAAAGCCCACCTCTCTCTTTGGCAAGCTTTTGTTTGTTTCTTCATTCTCGCAGCCTGTTCTTGAAATTGGGGTCACTCCGTCTCTTGCCGTCGAAGTAAATGCAGTAACCGATGAAAAGGGCCCCACACACGCCGGCGGCGATGGCGCTGTTCCGGCCCACCATCTTCTCTCCACCGAGGAGCCGGGTCAGCTGCGGTGGGGCCCGCAAAGAAGCCGTTGACCGCAAAGCCTCGCTGTTGCTGCGATTTAGGTCAGAGTGTTCTGCCTACGTTTTCCTCTAAGAGTTTAACAGCGTCCAGTCTTGCATTCAGGTCTGTAATTCATTTTGAGTTTATTTTTGTGAATGTTGTTAGAGAGTGTTGTGTTTCAGTCTTTTACATGTAGCTATCCAGTTTAATGGCACCCCACTCCAGTCCTCTTGCCTGGAAAATCCCATGGACAGAGGAGCCTCGTGGGCTGCAGTCCATGGAATTGCTAAGAGTTGGACACGACTGAGCAACTTCACTTTCACTTTTCACTTTCATGCATTGAAGAAGGAAATGGCAACCCACTCCAGTGTTCTTGCCTGGAGAATCCCAGGGACGGCGGAGCCTGGTGGGCTGCCAGATATCTATGGGGTCACACAGAGTCGGACACGACCGAAGCCACTTAGCAGCAGCAGCAGCATCCAGTTTTCCCAGAACTACTTACTGAAGAGAGACTGTCTTTTCTTCTGTATTGACCCCACAGCGGTGTCTGTGATTCTTAGTCTCTCTCTCTCTTTTTTTTTTTAATTGTCCTTTGGTTGTGCTGGGTCTTCACTGCTACGCGTGCTTTTCCTTAGTGGTGGTACACAGGCTTCTCATTGTGGTGGCTTTTCTTGTTGCGGAGAATGGGCTTCGGTAGTTGTTTGTAGGCTCTAGAGCACAGGCTCAATAGTTGCGGTGCACAGACTTAGTTGCTCTGCTCCATGTGGGATCTTTCCAGATCAGGGATCAAATCCATGTCTCCTGCGTTGGCAGGTGGATTCTTTACCACTGAGCCACCGAGGAAGCCTCTTACTCTCATTTTTTAAAGTTATTAATTTCAAGTAAATAAATTGTGAACATGGTAACAAACTGTATACTGAAGACTCCTACTCCTGTGCCCCAGCCTTTAGTTCTTCCAAGAGACGACCATTTTTACTGAATTTTTCCTGAGCTATTTTCTATGCACATACAATATATTTTTTAAATTGGCTTTACATTATTTTATACAAATTGTAGCATATTCATATATATGCACATATATACATGGTTTTGCACCATGCGTATTTTGTGTCACATGTGCCAATGCCTTCCCCTCTAGGGACACACCTTAGTTGAATGAATAGAGCTTATTGCTCATTGCAGTAAGTGGGAACACACACCATCAGGAACTACAGGGCATCTCACTTGGAGTGTGTTAGAACTTGTCGGATTGGGGTTTAGATTAGTTGGTTTAATGAGAAAGTTTTAAGGAAACTCATATTTGCTGTGGGTTAGATGTATTTAGGATGCTGGAGCACTTCTTCGTGTGTTTTAAAATAAATCCTAACAGTAAGACAGGGGGAATGAATTGAGGCTAATGTTAATTGATAAAGAAGCAGCAGCCACTCATATCAACCAGGATAGAGGGATGTTTGATCATGTTTGTAGTTACAATAATATTCATGTTTTTATATGTATTCAGATATCATTGCTAAATGGTCTTGTTTTCACTTGATCTGTCATGGTCTCATATCTCATCTGATGTTGATGTTCTGGGAAATTTTTTGTGTTTAGCAGGATAACAGTAAAGCTAGTGTTTTCCCCATTGCATAGATATTGTAATTTATTACTCATTCCCTGAGAGATAGATATTTAGATTGTTTACTGTTCAAACAACGCCTCAGTAAATAACATGTTACTTAACCTGCATACAAGTTTATCTGTAGAATTGCTAAAAGGAAAGTTTTTGGGTCAGAGGTTTTGTGCACGTTAAATCATGTTAGATATTGTCAGATTGACCTAAATAGAAGTTGTACCAGTTTATTTTTCCACTAGCAATGTATGAGTTTGTCTATTGATCCACAGCATTGCCAAAATAAAATATTACTGAACTTTTGTATTTTTGCCAACTTGATAGGTTTAAAAATGGTACCTCAATTCCCTTTGTGTGTAAACAAGCTGCAAAATTATTTTTAAATTGCAGTATAATAAGGAGATAGTAGAATGGTGACAACTTTATTAACATGCAGATCTTTCTGGAAGATTAAATCACAGATTATGTCCCATATTTTTTTTTAAATATAGGATATATGGCTATAAGATGTTGGATGGGAAGAGAAAGATGATCATTAAGTTGAGTGTTTCATTTTATTTGTAGCATAATATTTAACTTGGCATCTTTTATCATTGGCGAGTAGGGTTTTTCATGGTAATGATCTTCCCTGAGAACTGATGGAAGCTAAGTCCTATCTGGTCTGAGGGACAGTCCAGAGGACCCAGTTGGTCTCCTTGTCTTAAATTTCTATAAAATGTAACTGTTATTACTTGTCTGCCCACCAGTGGCTGCTGTTGGCTCTACGATCACTTATGAGATATTCCAAGGACTCAAATTTACCTGTCCCAGATATAGGGCTGCCTTGTAGATATGTTGGACCTGAGGTATGGAAAACGTTTTCAAAGAATATTTATCTAACATTTATTTAATATCTACTATATGCCAAATAATGTTTAAGCACTGTGCTTCAGTGCTAAGCAAAACAAAGTCCTTGCCTTCAGGACACATACTTTCCAGACCATGAAATATATGAGAAAGAAAAAAGCACCTTGTTAGCTGTCAATTAGCTTAGTTACAATGGTATTCCCTGATGGCTCAGGCAGTAAAGAATCTGCCGGCAATGCAGGAGACCTGGCTTCGATCCCTGGGTCGGGAAGAGCCCCTGGAGAAGGGAATTGCAACCCACTCCAGTTCTGCCTAGAGAATTCCACGGACAGAAGAGCTTGGCAGGCTACAGTCCATGGGGTCGTAGACTCAGACATGACTGAACAACCAACACTTTGACTGAATGTAATGTTACAGAACATCAGCAGCAGATGAGGACTCTGCATGAGCATGGCAGGCCTTCAGTCGCAATTCAGCGAATGAACACTGTGCACCACAAAACAGTAATACACCGCCCTTTCCTGATTAATACTAGTAACTACGAGGGACCTCCCTAGTGGTCCAATGGTTAAGAGACCACACTCCTTGTAGAGGGCATGGGTTCGATCCCTGGTCAGAAACTAACATCCCCACAAGGGGAAACTAAGATTCCCCTTGGTGTGGGGAAAAAAAAAACTAGTTACCAAGAAACTGATTTGCTCCAGCTTTCTGAAAACACTCAGTCTGAAAGAGCACCCTTCTTGCTTTCTTGAACCCTCTATAACATCACCTAACACAAGCCCAAATCTTGTACAAGTCCCTCCTAAAACCCTCTCACTGAGATTCCCCACTCTTCTGCATGCTGTTCAGTCTCTCTTGCTACAGGGAGTTTAATTTAGAAAACTAACTTTGACTAACATGTGTTCCTGGTGGTCTTCAGATGGTAGGAATTGACTTTCTAGGCAGCCAAAAGTAGTGTTGTCTTTCTGTCTCTCTCTCTCTCTCTCTCACACACACACACACACACACACACACAATGAAAGAAATGAAGCATTTGTTGTCTGATGGCATTAAAAGGCCTGCAGAGGTGACTTGCACAGAGGCATGAAAAAAATGAGGAAGGACCCGTGTGGATATCTAGGAGGGAGGGAACAGCAACTGCGCTGGGCTTTGGGGCAGGCTTGGCATGTTCTCCAAACAGTTATAAGGCCAGTTTGGCTTCAGAGTGAGAAGTGTAAGGGTGATTAGAAATGAACTTAGAGAAGTAACCAGGGCTGTAATCATGAAGGCTTCAAAGGCCCTGGTGCAAACTAGATTTTTGCTTCCAGTGTTGTAGGAAGCAGTTGCGGAATTTTGGTTTTGTTTAGGGGAGAGACTCATGTCTCTCTCCCACTCAACCATTGTAGTGAAAGTGACCTTGCCCTTGGGCTAAGCCAGGGAAGTCCTCATCCACCCACCTTTTTCTTTATGGGGAGTCTTGCCTGGCCTTGGGGACAGTTTCACCAAGCTCTTCTGGAGTCCTTTGTCTGGAGCACAGAAGAATGAAGGATGCAGAAGGAAGTGAAAACTTCAGCAGAGCCACTGGAGAATGCACTTTGAGCTCAGAAATGCTACAGTGGGATGAAGCCACAGTGGATGTAATAGGAAAAAGGATTTTTCTTTTCACTTGAATAAAAAACTTCACAGGCTATCAAACTAGTTGCATGCGCCTTGTTTTTACTTCCGAGGTCGGCCTTTGCAGATGGGCACCAGCAGAGGGCGCTACAAACTTCAGCAGCCTGTGCGCTTTTGTCACAGGCACAGAATGAACTACGGAAGTTGCGGTCTGGAACAAAGTACAATAGATAGTTAAAACGGGTGGCCTGAAAATACAGTATTCACAAAGCTCCCCCATTCCCTCCTCTTAGGTGGATATGGAAGTTCACTGAAGATTTTAAGCATTATCTCTGTGCTTGGTTGCTTAGGTGTCCAACTCTTGGCAACTCCGTGGAATTCAGCCTGCCAGGCTCCTCTCTCTATGGGATTTTTCAGGCGAGAATACTGGAGTGGGTTGCCATTTCCTCCTCCAGGGGATCTTCCCAACCCAGGGATTATGTCCTGTGTCTCCTGCGTTGCAGGCAGATTCTTTACCTGCTGAGCTCCTGGGGAAGCACCAAGCATCATATTGAGCTTTCTATTTCCCCATTTCATCTTTTAATTTTGGCTTCTGATTATATATTACTAGTATATATAAACACATTTAATTTGGGGATGTTGATCTTTTATCTTGTGACTTTGCCAAACTCACATATTAGTTCTAGAAGTTCTTTTGTAAATTGCTTAGGATTTTTTACATAGGTAGTCTTGTCATCCATGAACAGGGACAGTTTTATCCTTCCCCCTTTCCATCTTGAACTTTTGTTTCTCTGGTGGCCAGAAATAGATCTTCTAACCCAATTATGTCATGATACTCAGGAGCAGATAATGTACCAGTTCACAAAGCAATTGACAATATTCTGAATCCTAAGTGTCCATGGAGGACACTTAGGGGGAAACCATCTGCAATGATGATAAGACTTGGAGATGAGAGAGACCAGTCTTGATAAAATAGTTTGTTCTCATTGGCCAGAGCTAGAGAGTCTAGCCTTAGCACAACCCTGCCACTCTAAGCAAGGAGTTTCTGAGTTGCAGCATCCCAGGGGATGGGATGGGTTAACTTGGCTTAAGTGTTGGAGTGGAGCAGGGCTTGGTAGAGGGGGATAGCCCATTTGATAGGTCCTGGAAATTTGTAACTGCATTCTCAGGGAGGCATTCAAAGGGAAAGCAACAGACCGGGCTTCTAATGTAGGCACTGGGGAGAGGGAAGTGCCTTTTCCTGGGCAGTAGTTGAGTGGGGGTGAATGACCTCTGAGAGCAAAGTAATGTGTCTGTGCCCTTGGTCCCTGCACACTGCACACTGGTGCCTTCGTACATTGGCACTGGAAGCATCAACTCCCTGGGCGCTCCCTTTGCCAAACCCCTTTTCCTGGGAACTAGTTTCTGAGGTCAGTTTACTAAGAGTTCCCATTTTCATAGTTTCATCCTTCCTCTGCTTCTATACTTAAGGGTAGCCATTGTCTTCTCGAGGAAAATATCAACATGTATAAAATGCATTACACTTTCATTTCCCTAGCCATAGGGTAGCATGTCTTAGAGTAGATTCAGAATTAGTACTGCCTTTGGCCTCCCACTCTGGGCTCCACCTCTCATCCTTTATATTTCTTCCCATTGGGAATGTTATTTAAAATAGAAATGGCTGATAAGCTCAGCTATCACACTGTAATAGGTCTTGACTTAGAGGGGAAGGAACTTTGTTCACACGTTTTTCTGGTTTTGATGTAGTGGGACTGTGGGTGAGTTCAGGCAAGTCACCAAACCTCTGCTTCCTCCTTGATGTAATGGAAGGAAGAACAGTACCGTGGTTTAAGGGCATGGGCTCCAAAGCCAAGTGCCTGGACTCAAATCTTGGCTCCTCTGATGATTAGCCATGTTAACCTCGGGAAGTTCATAAGCCTCTTTGTCTCTCAGTTTTCAGCTGATGACAGTACTTACCCTCTAGGGTTATTATGAGTATTTATGAGTTAAAACATGCAAAAGATATAAAACAGTACTTGGAACATTGTAAGTGCAAGATAGCTTCATCATCATGATTATAAGGATCCAGGGAGTTGATATTGTGAAGTACTTTGAAACTGGAAAATGATACCCACCTTTGACAATTACCTTATCAAAGGTATTTAACTAGATGCTGTGTCTAGGTTGATCATAACTTTTCTTCCAAGGAGCAAGCGTCTTTTAATTTCCTGGCTTTCTCTAATTGCAGAGAGTGGAGGCTACTCTCTAGTTGCGGTGCACTGACTTCTCATTGTGGTGGCCTTTTTTGTTGCAGAGCACAGGCTCTGAGTTCTCAGGCTCAGTAGTTGCGGCTCATGGGTCTTAGCACACACAAGCTCAGTATTTGTTGTGGCACACGGGCTTAGTTGCTTCACACGGGCTTAGTTGCTTCATGACATGTGAAATCTTCCCAGACTAGGGATCGAACTCATGTCCCCTGTATTGGCAGGCAGATTCCTATCCACTGCACCATCAGGGATGTCCTGAGGTTATACTATTACTTGGCGAATTACCGTTCTTGAACCAAACCTCCCTAAAAGTGAGTTCTATTGGAGAGTTAGGGTGTGTGGGTGAGCAGTAAGCCCTATTGATACAGGGCTCTCTTGCTGGCCCTATTTGACCATTCTGTTAGATTATGCTCTCAGTCACAGTCTCCGGAGGCTTTGGTTGAATCTGCAGAAGTTTGTCCACTCAGCCACTCAGTTTTTCCAGTGTTCTGTCTCTGCATGGTCAGCAGCCTGGGGAAGGTTTCCTTTCCTTTGCAGCCCTTCTGCACTCACCCCACATCATACAGGCGTTTCTGCCATGTCACCAAGTCCTCTATGGCAGAATGCATAAGCTTTTGTACTGTGACTTCACTGTTTGATCCATCGAGACACAAAGTCTCTTTCCCCAGCCCTTGAAGGTGCTCTGTCTCTGACTTGCTTTCACTAATAAAATGTGGTAGTTTTGCTGTTACATGACTGTGGAAGCTACCACTTTCACCCTCTTGGGATGCTGATTTGAAACTGCCATGCCATGAAGGAGCATGGGATGAAAGATCTTGTGAGGTGAGAGAGGCCCCGCCGGCCAAGATGTCTCAGCTGAGTTCACTCCCCACCTCACCCATGCAGCTGCGTAAGTAAGCCCAAGGGAGACCAGAAGAACTGACCATTCAGTGCGCAGGGTCATAGACATAAACTGTTTTAAGCCACTAAGTTTTCGTATGGTTTGTTCTATGGCAGATGATAACCCATATACCTTACATTTTATTTCTAAAGCCCCTGCCCATTGGTCTTCTATGTCTTGAAAGCCCTGGCTCTACATCTTTAACGGCTCAGAGTGTGTTTTCCCAGGCTTCTTGGCCAATACCCAGGTCCATACTGTCCTGAAGTCTGTTTTCAGGAGGCTGGTCTTGGCTCTGAGGCTGTTGTATTTTAAGTGTAATCTCACTGGTGAGTCACTGGTGCACTGTTGCTTGGTTTTGCCTGGAATTAAAAGGACCCATTTGAATGCAGAGTTCCAAAGAAAAGCAAGGAGAGATAAGAAAGCCTTCCTCAACGATCAATGCAAAGAAATAGAAGAAAACAACAGAATGGGCGAGTAGAGATCTCTTCAAGAAAATTAGAGATACCAAGGGAACATTTCATGCAAAGATGGGCTCAATAAAGGACAGAAATGATATGGACCTAACAGAAGCAGAAGATATTAAGAAGAGGTGGCAAGAATACACGGAAGAACTGTACAAAAAGATCTTCATGACCCAGATAATCACGAAGGTGTGATCACTCCCACTCACCTAGAGCCGGACATCATGGAATGTGAAGTCAGGTGGGCCTTAGGAAGCATCACAACGAACAAAGCTAGTGGAGGTGATGGAATTCCAGTTGAGCTATTTCAAATTCTAAAAGATGATGCTGTGAAAGTGCTGCACCCAATATGTCAGAAAATTTGGAAAATTCAGCAGTGGCCACAGGACTGGAAAAGGTCAGTTTTCATTCCAATCCCAAAGGTAATGCCAAAGAATGCTCAAACTACTGCACAGTGGCACTCATCTCACACGCTAGTAAAGTGATGCTCAAAATTCTCCAAGCCAGGCTTCAGCAATATGTGAACCATGGGCTTCCGTATGTTTAAGCTGGTTTTAGAAAAGGCAGAGGAACCAGAGATCAAATTGCCAACATCTGCTGGATCATTGAAAAAGCAAGAGAGTTCCAGAAAAATATCTATTTCTGCTTTGTTGACTATGCCAAAGCCTTTGACTGTGTGGATCACAATAAACTGTGGAAAATTCTGAAAGAGATGGGAATACCAGATCACCTGACCTGCCTCTTGAGAAACCTGTATACAGGTCAGGAAGCAAAAGTTAAAATTGGACATGGAAGAACAGACTGGTTCCAAATAGGAAAAGGAGTAAATCAAGGTTGTATATTATCACCCTGCTTATTTAACTTATATGCAGAGTACACCATGAGAAACGCTGGGCTGGAAGAAGCACAAGCTGGAATCAAGATTGCCGGGAGAAATATCAATAACCTCAGATATGCAGATGACACCACCCTTAAGGCCAAAAGTGAAGAGGAACTAAGCCTCTTGATGAACGTGAAAGAAGAGAGTGAAAAAGTTGGCTTAAAGCTCAACATTCAGAAAACGAAGATCATGGCATCCAGTCCCATCATTTCATGGCAGATAAATGGGGAAACAGTGGAAACAGTGGCTGACTTTATTTTTCTGGGCTCCAAAATCACTGCAGATGGTGACTGCAGCCATGAAATTAAAAGATGCTTGCTCCTTGGAAGGAAAGTTATGACCTAACTAGACAGCATATTCAAAAGCAGAGACGTTACTTTGCCAACAAAGGTCTGTCTAGTCAAGGAGGCTATGGTTTTTCCAGTGGTCATGTGTGGATATGAGAGTTGGACTGTGAAGAAAGCTGAGCACCAAAGAATTGATGCTTTTGAACTGTAGTGTTGGAAAAGACTCTAAAGAGTCCCTTGGACTGCAAGGAGGCCCAACCAGTCCATCCTAAAGGAGGTCAGTCCTGAGTGTTCATTGGAGGGACTGATGATGAAGCTGAAACTCCAATACTTTGGCCACCTGATGCAGAGCTGACTCATTTGAAAAGACCCTGATGCTGGGAAAGATTGAGGGCAGGAGGAGAAAGGGATGACAGAGCATGGGATGGTTGGATGGCATCACCGACTCGATGGACATGGGTTTGGGTGAACTCTGGGAGTTGGTAATGGACAGGGAGGCCTGGCATACTGCGGTTCATGGGGTCACAAAGAGTTGGACATGACTGAGCGACTGAACTGAAAAGGACCAACCCATATGCTGTCAAATTTTTTTAATTAAGAAATCACAAGTTTAGATTTCTGCCCGTGACAGGGTGAAGCAGTAGGGTCCAGATATACCCTTCCATTTCACTGATGCCCCCATCATCCTAAATATGATATTCCAGTTGTTACATGGACCTAATATTGAAGACAGCCAGCCCATGCCCCTCCCTTGATCTGGACTCTCTATGTCTATCATTTCACGCTTGTATTTTCATGAAGGAGGTCGAGCCTGAGCAAGCAATGTCTGGTAGTTTGTGATCTGGCCTCAGCTGACCTCTCCAGCCTGGCCTTGCTAGGAAAGCCCTCTTGCTGCTGCCTCCTCCCCTAACATCCCATCTGTGGTCATTTCCATCCTTGTCATATTATTTGCAGTTCGCTGCACATGCCATGTTACATGGTCATGCCTGGGCATTCCTTCCTTATGCAGTGCCCTTCCCCTCCTTGTCTGCTGCGCGCGCACACACACACACACACACGCACACACACACACACACACACACACACACACAAAACACACACCGTCCACTGTTGAGACTGCTTTGAACTCTGAAGCCTTCCTGATGCTTGCAGGATGGTCCCTTCTTAACCCCACCATCCTCTGTTCGTAGAGGAATTCTCGCGCAGGCAGCACTTTACAATACTTGTTCATGCTGTGTCTCTTTCTAGACTGTGAGATTGTTGACTTCTAATTAGTCTTTGGCACAGTATCTCACAGATGCTCATTGCTTAATAAACATTTGAGGAAGGAGAGGAGAGAAGAAGGAATGTGTGTTACAAAATCTGAAAGAATAGAGATCTCCCCCTGCCACCTACCCCAGCCGGAAGAATATTCGATACAAAAACCGAGTGTTCGTTCTGAGTGCTGAGTACGGTAACTTCGTTTCATTGCTTTGTTAATTGGGACTGCACTAATTTGTGAAAGAATACCAACTTGGGTAGTTCATTTTATACCACTTATAAACATGGGAGTTGTTCAACTGAAATCCTGCCGTATAAGCAAGAGCAAGCATTTCAAGTATTTCCATATACACAATTGATGGATGAATTAGAAAATATTCTCATTTGTTCATTAAAACAGATTTCCCTTAAGACCTATACTGAGGAGCACTTTATTAGCATAGTCCCACTACATTCCTAAAGGTAATAAAACTGAATTTCTTTTAATATGCTTTATGAGTCAGTCAAACCAACTCTTGTCAGCTGGACCTAGTTAATCTGAATTAACTATATATGAAATCCTTGGCACTGCAGAGGGCAGAGTGATTCATTCAAATGGTGTTTGGTAAAAAAGAAAAAAAAGTTTCACTGTAGCTTGTCTCACAAAATTGCTGGAAGCTCAAAGAAAATGAGTGCTGTTTTGAAGGCAGTGAAGGAGATGTCCTTGGCACACTTTGGCTTCTAGATTTGAGATGCATGAGCTTGATGGGTTTCTTCTTGTCAGGGAATGTATATAGCAGCAGCCCTCACTCTTTTAACAGGCACCCCTCCTGGTGACTCCCCTTCCTGCCAGTTGCTTACTTCTATATGTATATCATGTGTAGAACTTTCATGAGGCACTAGGGGACCTTAGATGGGCCATAGAGGTCATCCTGTTTGAAGGGAAGAAACCTTGCTACACGTGAACACACTTGCCTGCTGGGGGAGGAAAGAGGCCACTAGTGCTGGCCTGTACCCCTTTAGGCTGCTACCTACAGCTTTTCTACTGTTGGCTCAAATATACTAGAGTTGAGTTTCAAGAGTTAATGAGGTTTTGGGCTTCCCTGGTGGCTCAGATG
This sequence comes from Nanger dama, assembly GCA_917880005.1. Taxonomy (NCBI): domain Eukaryota; kingdom Metazoa; phylum Chordata; class Mammalia; order Artiodactyla; family Bovidae; genus Nanger; species Nanger dama. The sequence continues at coordinate 14,751,430 of CAKJTW010000028.1, read as the reverse complement.
GTAGAGAATCTCCCTGCAATTCAGGAGACCTGGGTTCAATCCCTGGGTTGGGAAGATTCCCTGGAGGAGGGCATGGCAACCCACTCCAGTATTCTTGCCTGGAGAATCCCCATGGGCAGAGGTGCCTGGTGGGCTACAGTCCATGGGGTCACAAAGAGTCGGACACTACTGAGGGACTAAGCCCAGGACAGCACAGCAAAATGAGGTTTTAGGAAGAGCTGAGGCTAGTGTGAAGGCTTCCCTCCCATCAAAGAGCAACAGTGAGCTCGTGGGACAGATTATGCCCTTTCCTGGGCCTCCCCAGATGCAGAACCACAGTTGGGCACACAGGCAGAAGATCTAAGCCCACACCAACCCCATAACAGGTTACTTTGAGGGGCTACCGCTGCTGTGCTGTGCGAAATTTCCCCTACCAAGTCAGGGTCCATGGGAAAAATCTTAAAACCAACATGACCTGACTCCATGTACTGAATGAGAAGGCAGTACTCTGAACTAGGCAGGAAAGCCCACCCTGGTTCTTTGTGTTCTAACTGTGTCCATGCATTGACATGATGTTTATTACTATCAACCTTTGCAATTTCCTTCTTCAGTTTTATTCCATTTCTTCCTGGTTGCACTAACCTTGGGTATGAGGCTTTTACTGCTAAAATAGCTCTTCCTGATGATGTTTACAGGGCTCAGAGTGCCAACCTATGCACAAAAGCCTGGGAGCACACCTTTGAACTTCCTGGCTCTCTTGTAGGCAGTTATTTCGGAAATCATGATTCTTTTATATATTTGAATATCATATGTATATTTTTAGATATTATATAAACATGTCCTATCTTATACCTGTACTATGTTTTTCGAATATTTACATTTCTTGTACCATTGGTTGACTTTTCTAATTGGCTCTTCTGCCCCTTTACCCTGAGATGCCCCTTTCTTTCTGCAAGGAGTCATTTTTTTTTCCCCACTCAATTTAACAGCTATTTGTTAATTCACTTTGAATAAGGCTCTTAAGGGGACTTAAAGATTACATTGTCCACCCTCAAGACTTTATAAACCTGACAAGGAAAGTAGAAAAACATAAATGACTATAAACCATTACTACCATTCAGTCTGTTGAGTGCCTGCTATGTGCTCAGTGGTTTAGGTGTAATTTTTCATTTAACTCTTATAAGCCTTGCAAAATAGTGGTATAATCCCCCATTTTACAGCTTGTTGGAAAAATTCCTCGAGGTTATACTACTAGCAAGTGTCAGAGTTGGGATTTCAACCTGGGATGCTGTCTTCTAGAGGCTGTGAACTTCCTTTCTATATCACGAGGCCTCTCAGTGCAGACCATAAAAAGCAGATGCCATGAAAGTGATGTGAGGTTCCAAAGAGGAGCTGAATCTGGAAAGGCTTTAGAAACACGTTTGAAATAGGTTTGCCAGTTTACATACTCCGAGCAGCAGACGCCAAGTTGGAATTAAAAGTACAAGAGGTTTACTGAGGGGTATGCCGGAGACAGACAAAGAACAAAAAGTAGAAGCAGCTTCAGATTTTGATACAGGAAGAAGGCAGGGTACGAAGAGTTCCAGGTAGCAATACACCTCTGAGGAAGTTTTGGCAAGGCCAAAGGGACATCTTGTTAGAGGAGTCCCGTGTTTTGCAGGGGAGGGACCTCCATGAATACCCCTGTCATGCTTGGTCAGCAGCAGCAGCTTGTGTGGCTTCACTGGAGCCAGAGCAGTGAATCTGCCATGCTCCTCACAGCAGCAGATGTGAACAGTTGCATTTCCATGGCTGCCATGATAGCCTTAGAAAAACTGGTTAAGTTTCAGGGGTAGCTATGTTAAGAATGGCATTTGAGATAGCATACTTTCTGTGGAACACTAGGTTCTCAAGATCCTTGTTGAAAACAAACAAACAAATCTGAACGTGTTCTTTTCTCCTTTCAGAGACTCCATGCACGGTAATTTAAAGCTCTATGAAGGTCCACTTGAAGAAATGAGTTAACCTTGGTTTAATACAGCAGTTCCCAAACCTATTTGACTACAGAGCTCTGTGTATGTAAATTCTATTAATGCTCTGTGTAATTAGTATTCAACAAAACTCTGTGATTTCTTACTTAGGTATGGGCCATATGGTGAAGGACTTCAACCTGTATCTAACCTGGGCTGCTTTAGAGAGGGGTCTGAAGAAGGGAATCTGCTCTCAAGTTGTATTATCTGGCAGTGGTGTGCAGTGGAGACTAGCGCAAGAGAGTGACCATCAAAGCTCATCCCTGATTACTTACAGCCATAACCCGTCCTGGGATTGCCCCTCGTCTCCAGAAACAGCATGTGAATCATTTGGAATCCAATTGCTTTACTTCTAATCCAAGGTCTAGGAGAACTGAAATTGGTGGGAGGGGTGGAGGGTTCATGCATTATCAAACTGACCAGACTCCTACAGCCAGAAATAATGGCCTGTTGTCTGGTTTCCCTCTGTGCTGAGTGTCCAGGCGGCAGCCAGTCAAGCTGCCCTTGTGACTTTCCTAGGCCTCCGAACTCTCCCTCACCCTCCTTTCACTGCCTCCCACACCAGCCCCAGAGACACAGGGCAGCCACACAGTAGATATAGGCAGCCGTGGGATGTGTCATGAGACATTCTCGGTGACCCAGTGACAAGACCGTGGACAAACTAGCTTCCCTCTCCCCTTTACCTTCATTCTGGAGCTCGCACCAGGGAAGATTTTTGAAGGCAGCTGTCTCTGTTAATGGGACATGATAAGGCCGGTCCAAAGCAGTGGGCTCTTTGAACATTCCATATATATGGTTAGTCTCCTGCAAGGGGTAAGGTTTTGACAATGGGGACGGAATGTGATTAGTTAAGAGCGTGTGCCCAGATTCACAGCTGGGTTTAAATTTTGTCTCCAGCACTTAAAGCTATCTGTGTGTACTGGGCTAGTTACCTAACCTCTGTAGGCTTGCTTTTCTCATTTGTAACAGGTATAACAGGCCTCTTTATAGTACCTGTGTTCAGAGGGTTGTTATAAGAATTAAATAAAGCATATGAAGTGTTTAGAACAGTACCTGGCACAAAGGAAGTGCTTGATATATGTTAGCTGTGATTATCTTGATTGTGTTTATCCTTTCTAGGGACTCCCTGGTGCTCAGACAGTAAAGAGTCTGCCCACAATGCAGGAGACCCGGGTTTGATCCCTGGGTTGGGGAAATTCCCCTGGAGAAGGAAATGGCAACCCACTCCAGTATGCTTGCCTGGAAAATCCCATGGATGGAGGAGCCTGGCAGGCTACAGTCCATGGGGTCACAGAGTCAGACACGACTGAGCGACTACACTTTCACTCTCTTTTGCACCCTTTCTAGTGTCACTATTAGATACTGGGTGGGCGGATAGAGATAAAGTAAGAAATGGTTCCCACCATTAAAGAGTTTGATAGGAAAGGTAGGAGGCAGAATATTTTTTAAAAACATGATATGTAGGTAAATTTTACTTTAAAGAAAAACACAAATATTGTAGGTATGCTACAGGATTTAGGAGTGAAACATACTAATGTCAGCAACTGACTTTGAAATGCATCAAAAAGGTCAGATGGATTGGTGAATGGATAGATGGGAAGATATGGGATAAAGCAAATATGGCACAATGATAATTGTAGAATCTAAGCAGTGGACATGTTGGGGTTCACTAAACAATCTTTCATCTTTCCTGCATGTATGAACATTTTCATAATAAAATATTGGGGCATATATAATATGTTATGCCATAAGATACACAATGCCATAGAATTTCAGAGGGAGGAAAAGGAACATGTAACAGGTACGTCAAGAAAAACTGGTGGGAATACATTTGAGTTGGGCTTTAAAAGGATTCAGAGGGTTTAACTCAAAAATGGTGAGAACAGGAAGCATTCCAGGTGGCTGAAGAGCAAAGGGCCATATTACTAAAAGCCCTGTGCTTTGGGAATATGTGACTTGAATTAGCACAGGCAGCAGGAGGGAACCATGACTGTGATGAAGGAGAGTAGGATCGTGGTCCATCTTCCTTATATTGGGGACCTTATCCAACAGATAAATGGGAGCCACTGAACTTTCTTGACCAGGAGTCTGCATTTTTCCTGTCACTTTGGGCTAAACTTTCTTACAGAGGAAGGTGTGAACTTTTTCAAGAAACTAAACAGTTTTTCATCAGGGTTCTAACTAGAACTCTGGTCAAGACCACAGGTTGCTGGCTGGATGACAAATAGCAAAGTTCTTTTATATCAGTCTCTATACCAACCCAGAACCCAGACCACTGGGATATCAGTTGAGAGGAACAACATGAAACTTGCACTTAATTGTGCCCTGACTGTTAAGCTATGACTGTACTACCTGTTTTAATCATCACATTTTATACTATACACTAAATGAGAATGGGATCCACAGGGCATGTGTCTGGAGAGCTTTAGAATGCTTCTCTTTTCCCCTTAGGGTTTCCCTGGTGGCTCAGATGGGAAAGAATCTGCCTGCAATCCAGGAGACCTGGGTTCAGTCCCTGGGTTGGGAAGATCCCCTGGAGAAGGAAATAGCTACCCACTCCAGTATTCTTGCCTGGAGAACATCATGGACAGAGGAGCCTGGTGAGCTACAGTCCATGGGGTTGGAGAGAGTCGGACGTGACTGAGCGAGTAACACTTTTTGGGACTGCTGGGACTTGATGGACAGTGTAGATCAGAGGTTTTCACATGTCAGTGTGCCTGAGAATGGCAGCCCCAGTGTTGCATGCACAAAACAAGGCACACTGTCCTTTATGTGCAACAGGTCCTGGCTTGACTTTTGAGACCAGTTTGATCCTAAGATGACCCTCGCCCCCAGCTGTGGGTCCCCCAAGCATTTTAAGTCCTTCTATTCATCTCTGCTCTCCTTAGTTTTCCTCTCAGTCCTGTCTGTGCTTCCTGTTTCCTGGTGTGTCCTCCCACTGCTGCCTTTCCGGCCTCCCCATCACCCGGAGCCCTCTAAAACCTTGTTCCCATTGTAAACACGCTACCCTAAGTCCTCAGGTTTACTCTGCTCACCATAGCAAAAACCACCATTTCCCATTGATATACTGTATCCCTTGGAAAACTACTCATTTTCCTACATTGTCCAACATCCTAGGGCTGCACCTGGGGACAGGAAGGGTGGCCACAGTCTTAATTCCTCCTCCCTGTTATAAAACCATCTCCTTTGAGATTCATGCCATCAGTTCTACCATTCTTCACTGTGGTCATCCTTTATGACCAGCTTCCTGTGTTCTCTGGAGGACTTTGGGACCTGACTCAGTTTTCCTCTCTACTACTTATCCTTGCAACATCCTGGTAACTTCTGTATCCCTGCCAGCAACTTGGACCTCTTCCACTATTGTATATTGGGTGTTGGGGAGCGAGCAGCTCCAACAGCCAAGCTTCACCTGTCCTTGACCACCTTCAACTCTGGGGAACTTCACTTCCACTTCATCCTTCCATGGCTGCTCACCACCCAGGCCGCTCCATTCCTAAATCTTACATTCCAACACCCCACATTCTAACCATAATCACAGCTTAGGATTCTTCCTGTCTCTTTCACTTGTCTCACCTCAGTAAATGTGTGTTTCAGTTGCATAAAGATTCCCAGTGCCTATCCCTTAAACCTGAGCAAGAGAAGCCCCCAACCTGAGCCTCATGCTTGAAGGGGCTCCACTCTAACTCCAAACCAGTCAATCCTAAAGGAAATTGACCCTGGATATTCATTGGAAGGACTGATGCTAAAGCTGAAGCTCCAATACTTTGGCTACCGGATGCGAAGAGCCAATTCATTGGAAAAGACTCTGATGCTGGGGAAGATTGAAGGCAAAAGGAAAAGAGGGTGGCAGAGGATGAGATGGTTAGATAGCATCACAGACTCAATGGACATGAGTTTGAACAAACTCCAGGAGATAGTGGAGGACAGGGAAGCCTAGCATGCTGCAGTCCATGGGGTCACAAAGAGTCAGACATGACTTAGCAACTGAACAACAACAACACTCTAACCCTTCTCAGATTGTGCCTATTCCTCCGGGGTGAGGAGTCTGCAGGGCCGAAGAAACAAGCTCATCAAAGCCTTGCCCACCCTCTTCATATCTGGACCCAACTCTGAATACAGATCTCAATTTTCCCTGTTGAAACAGCTGGACTGCTTCCGGGGCCTGCATGGTCTTTGTCTCAGAGTTGTTTGTCCTGAGCATGGACTGAACTGCCAGTGACACACTGCCATGGGATGGTCAAGGAGTGGGCTGGGTGGGAGGGTGGAGCTTGCATGCAGAGGCCAGGGTATCCCCTCACACTGTGGGCCAGAGCCGGGGGCAGGAAGACAAAGTGCGCATCAGGCTGGCTCTCCCCATGTGACGTCATCCGACACAGGAACAGGACTGAGTCGTAATGAGTGAACGTTGAAGATTGGCCCAGTGGGATTTCAGAACTCCTGTGGACTCCATTGTATGTTCTGTTTCCCTCCTTTCACCAGGGATTTCTTTTAGCGGTTTCTGTGTGCCTAACCTACTGTGTGTGTTGGATATGTGTACGTATGGGAGTAGGCAGCTTCGGGTTCATAGATCTTCAGATTAAGGGAAACTGTACTGGAACTGCTGTACTTAAACTATACCAGAGAAGCCTCTTGCTGATACTGTGAATGTGGCGATTTGAGGGAGGTTTTAGGAGGGAGTTAGTGTATTTTCTGTGTAGAAGAAATGTAACGTGACCAGAGTGTTGACTATGATAATTTAAAATATATCCACAAATTCTTTGACACTCCTTTCAAAAGGAAGAGACTAATTTCTCTTGCCTTAAGGGTGGACTGGTCTTAGTTAACTCACTTCTAACAAAATAGAATAAGGCAGAAGAGACGTGATTTCTGAGGTGGGATCATATAAGCAATTGTGGTTTTTGTCTCTCTCTGGGATCACCGGCTCTGGGAGGAAGTAGGGGCTTTGTCAGGAAGACACTCAAGCAGTCGCTCTATGGAAAGAGCCATGTGGTGAGGAATGGAGGCTTCTTACCAAGAGCTACACGAGGGAGCCACCTTGGAAGCCAATCCATTAGCACAATCAGCCCTTCATATGACTGCTGCTGCTGCTGCTGCTAAATCACTTCAGTTGTGTCTGACTCCGCGTAACCCCATAGACAGCAGCCCACCAGGCTCCGCCGTCCCTGAGATTCTCCAAGCAAGAACATTGGAGTGGGTTGCCATTTCCTTCTCCAATGCATGAAAGTAAAAAGTGAAAGTGAAGTTGCTCAGTCTGACTCTTAGCGGTCTCATGGACTGCAGCCTACCAGGCTCCTCTGTCCATGGGATTTTCCAGGCAAGAGTACTGGAGTTGGGTGCCATTGCCTTCTCCCATATGACTAGCCCAGCTAAAACCTCATGGGAGACTCCGAGCCAGAACTACTTAGGTAAGCTTAATTTTTAACCCATGGGAAATTTCAGATACTAAAACGCTTGTTGTTTGAAGCTATTAACTTTTGGGGTGATTGGTTACACAGTAATAGTAACTAATGGTCACTCAGTCCTGACCACACTTGACCCCTCCTCAGGATGTGACACTGCTCAGCCCTCCCGCTCCCATTGAGGCTTTCAAGAAAGTACTTCCCCTTGAGGTTTTTTTTTAACCCAGCCAGTCTTTGTCAGTTTTCTACATTAGCTTTTCCCTGAAATAACCAATTCTCCGAAGATTTCTACTAGCTTTATTCCTATCACATTGCTTACTGACTTTAGTCACACCTATAATTCAGTCAGTCAGTTCATACACACAATGGAATATTATTTAGCCTTAAAAATGAGCAAGTTTCTGACATATGCTAAAACATGGTGAACCTTGAAGATACTATGCAAAGGAGAATAAGGCAGACATGAAAGGACAAACATTGTAGAATTCCACTGGTTGTGTCTCAGTTCAGTTCAGTTCAGTTGCTCAATCATGTCTGACTCTCTGCGACCCCATGGACTGCAGAACGCCAGACTTACCTGTCCATCCACCAACTCCCAGAGCTTGTTCAAACGCCTGTCCATCCAATTGGATGATGCCATCCAACCATCTCATCCTCTATCGTCCCCTTCTCCTCCTGCCTTCAATCTTTTCCAGCATCAGGGTCTTTTCAAATGAATCAGTTCTTCAAATCAGGTGGCCAAAGTATTGGAGTTTCAGCTTCAGCATCAGTCCTTCCAATGAATATTTAAGACTGATTTCCTTTAGAATGGACTGGTTGGATCTCCTTGCTGCCCAAGGGACTCTCAAGAGTCTTCTCCCAACACCACAGTTCAAAAGCATCAATTCTTCAGCATTCATCTTTCTTTATGGTCCAACTCTCATGTCCATACATGACCACTGGAAAAACCATAGCTTTGACTAGACAGACATTTGTTTCAAGGCAACGTCTCTGCTTTTTAATATGCTGTCTAGGTTGATCATAGCTTTTCTTCTAAGGAGCAAGTGTCTTTTAATTTCATGGTTGCAGTCAACATCTGCAGTGATTTTGGAGCCCCCAAAAACAAAGTCCCTCACTGTTTCCATTGTTTCCCCATCTATTCGCATGAGTTGATGCAACTGGATGCCATGATCTTAGTTTTTTGAATGCTGAGTTTTAAGCCAACTTTTTCAGTCTTCTCTTTCATTTTCATCAAGAAGCTCTTTAGTTCCTCTTCACTTTCTGCCATAAGGGTGGTGTCATCTGTGTACCTGAATCATAATTAAAACTAAAATTTTCATGCCAATGCCTCCTACCCAGACCTTTTTTCCCGGGCTTTGTACTGCTTACAGGAAATAAACTGTGGAAAATTCTGAAAGAGATGGGAATACCAGACCACCTGACCTGCCTCTTGAGAAACCTATATGCAGCTCAGGAAGCAAGAGTTAGAATTGGACATGGAACAACAGACTGGTTCCAAATAGGAAAAGGAGTACGTCAAGGCTGTATATTGTCACCCTGCTTGTTTAACTTATATGCAGAGTACATCAGGAGAAATGCTGGGCTGGAAGAAGCACAGTCTGGAATCAAGATTGCCGGGAGAAATATCAGTAACCTCAAATATGCAAATGATACCATCATAATGGCAGAAAGTGAAGAAGAACTAAAAAGCCTCTTGATGAAAGTGAAAGAGGAGAGTGAAAAGGTTGGCTTAAAGCTCAACATTCAGAAAACTAAGATCATGGCATCCGGTCTCATCACTTCATGGGAAATAGATGGGGAAACAGTGGAAAGAGTGTCAGACTTTATTTTGGGGGGCTCCAAAATCACTGCAGATGGTGACTGCAGCCATGAAATTAAAAGACGCTTACTCCTTGGAAGGAAAGTTATGACCAACCTAGACAGCATATTAAAAAGCAGAGACATTACTTTTCCAACAAAGGTCTGTCTGGTCAAGGCTATGGTTCTTCCAGTGGTCATGTATGGATGTGAAAGTTGGACTGTGAAGAAAGCCGAGTGCTGAAGAAGTGATGCTTTTGAACTGTGGTGTTGGCGAAGACTCTTCAGAGTCCCTTGGACTGCAAGGAGATCCAACCAGTCCATCCTAAAGGAGATCAGCCCTGGGTGTTCATTGAGGGGCTGATGCTGAAGCTGAAACTCCAGTACTTTGGCCACCTCATGCTGAGAGTTGACTCATTGGAAAAGACTCTGATGCTGGGAGGGATTGGGGGCAGGAGGAGAAGGGGACGACAGAGGATGAGATGGCTGGATGGCATCACCGACTCGATGGACGTGAATTTGAGTGAATTCCGGGAGTTGGTGATGGACAGGGAGGCCTGGAGTGCTGAAACTCATGGGGTCGCAAAGAGTCCGACACGACTGAGCGACTGAACGGAACTGAACTGAGAGGCAAATTCTAGCTAGAGTTGCTGGTCCCGGCTCCTCATGCTTCTTTGAAATGGACTCACCCTCTTGGCCCTCACACCTGTCCCTCTTTATGACAGTCCTTGCAACAGGCAGTGGCACCACTGTTCTCACAGCAGCTTAAGTCAGAGTTGTTGCTCCCAGGCATCCTAGGCTCCTCCTCAAGTGCCACTTTCAGGACCTTAGGCATTCGCCTCCAGCCAGTATCTTTAGACTAAGCCTGCAACTTTTTCTACAGGTTTTTCCAGCTTTACTTAATTACTTGTGGTTTCCAAACAATTCTTGCCATTTCGAACTCCGGTATGGCTTTGCCTAAGCCTCTTTCTAGAATTTGTTTTTCTTTCCTTGATCTGTTGGCTTTCCACTTTTGATAAGTCCTGCTTCCAAACTTCAGTGCAAGAGTCTCCTCAGCCTGACTGTGCCCAGAGTTCTCTTTGCTTATGTTTAGCATCATGCTTGCAACTTTTGAATTCTCCATCCTAATTTGTAGGACAATTTTCCATGTTATTTCTATGTGTCTTATGAGTGACAGCTTTTATCTCACACTATCTTCTCAAGAATGTTTGCATAGCAAACAGTCTTGGGAGAGAGGGGTAACTTCTTCTGGGACAAGAGGCAGATTTTATTTCCATTGAAGTATGTATGTCTCTTGGACAAAGGTTGGGCAGGTTAGCAGCTCCTTATAAAGCAGGAGGTTTTCTAAGCTTAGAATTCCTCAACTGTGACACAAACACGTGGTATGCAGTTTCTACCTAGGGTGCTTTGCATTACCTCTGTGGAACACAGAAGGCAAAGGGAACTGATGTGAACACAGACCTTATGCTGCGTGCTGAGCCATAAGTAATAAAGTCCTTTGTCTGATCTTCGAGTTTCATGTCTTTCGCCAGCATCTATGAACCTGTGAAACTATGGCAGGCTAACCTGCTAGCTTACACCCAGAGAAAATCTTGAACTCTTCCCAGTTCTTGACACCTTGCCACATGCTGGACTGTAAGTACCTTGAGAGAAGCTGTGTCTGAGTGGACTTTGCTTCCCTTGTGAGTGACACAAGGTAGTTGCTCTGTAAGTGGTGGCTGCTACTGATGCTTTGGTCCAAAGGGCTTTGGATGTAAGCACTCAAGACATATTTACTGAATACAACTTTGAAATAAATTGCCATGATTCTGCTCCTGGTTATTAGGTATTGTGTACATTCCTTGGAGTTGCAGAGGGTGAAGCCTCAGATCTATGTTCTGTGGGACAGTATAATTCTTTGGGGGTTATAAATGCTAGACAGTTCACAGAGTGAATAAGCCCTACTGCAAGTAAGGAAGGTACCTGAGCAGAGTCTAGGTTTTCTGGGAGGTGGAGTATTAATGCTGCAGTTGTGATGGGATGGGCATTCTCTGGCAGGAGCCTCACAATAGCATCAAACATGGCCCGAGCAGACCAATTCCTTGTGAAACCAGGCTGATTTCTGACCAACCTGTTTGTGCTTACATGAAGGAATTAACCGATGCTTCTGGTGTTTGGGCTTCCCTTGTGGCTCAGCTGGTAAAGAATCCACCTGCAATGTGGGAGACCTGAGTTCAGTCTCTGGGTTGAGAAGATCCCCTGGAGAAGGAAAAGGCTAACCACTCCAGTATTCTGGCCTGGGGAATTCCATGGAGTATACAGTTCAAGGGCGGCAAAGAGTTGGACACGACTGAACAACTTTCACTTTACTTCACTTCTTCTAGTGCTTGAACTCTTACCAGCAAAGACTCACTTTCGTCTAACCCTTTATAATGAGTAATCCCAACCACGTCGAAGCAAGATTGCTGGCTGGGGTTGCTCTGGGAGGGAAATCCAACAGCCTGCAGCTTTTTATTCAGGTGTGCATTGTGAAAGCCTATCTAATTATCCTTTTTTCCTGGTTTAGGGGGATATGGAACCTTGGCAGCATTTGAGCAGAGGTGACTTTCAGAGCCAGAGTCCGGGAAGGAAAAAAGGCTTGCTCATAGTCTATGGTTGTTAAGGGCTATTAAAGACCACTTCATCTCATTTAAACTTAAAAGAAGCTGGGGTACAGAGGGGATAAATTGCTGATATTGGCGATAGATTCCGAAGCCTAAACTGACTCTACTTACATCTCATTAGACGGCTCATTTTTTCCTATCCCCTTGGTTCTCCCACTCTTCTTGCACACCCAGTGAACTTGAGTGCAGCGTTCTAATGCTTGGTCAGCATGTTTCCTAAAATTTCCAAGAGGATTGACTCATTAAAACATCTTCAGTTCTCCGAGCGTGTAAGGCAATCTTACCTCTAACCAGGACAGAGGCGGCAGAAAAGGAACCCTAGGGCCTTAGCCCGGGTGGGGCCAGAGGATCGAGGCAAGGGTGGGGGGGCACCCCAAGACATGCTCAAGTTTGTTCAGGGAGGGGCAGCCCAAGAGAGCTTCTCAGGCCGAGTCCTGCTCAGCAGGGCAATTACACCAGGACGAAGATAGGGAGTGCCCGAGGGGCAGGAGGTGCGCCTGTGCTCCACTCCTTTCTCCCTGGGCCAGGAGACAAACAGGGTTTTTCAGAAGCGCACGCTGCACACGCTCAGTGTAAAAGAGGTAGTGCTCAGCTGACTCCTTCCTAGACTGGGGATTGGCTCTGCAGCGGGTGCGAACCACAGGGGAGAAAGGGGTTGGAGAGATGTACGTGATCAGTGGGGTGTGCAGCCGCGCCCAGCCGAGCCGAGCCCCGCGCAGGCACGCGCCTGACGCCCCGCCCCGCCCGTGACGTGCGCGCGCGGGGCCTCCACCCCATCCCCCCGCGCTGCCTCCGCCGTTCCCCGCCCCCTCGACTCTGGGGCTGCCCTCGTCGCTGCCTGACCCAAGGTCCGGCAGCGTCTACTTTTCCGGCCCCCGCCGAGGGACCTAGGCGGCCCACCCCAGGGGAACGGGCGCGCTCGGGACACGTGGTCGTTTCGGAGCAGGTTGGAGTGAGCAGCGGGCGGCGCTGAGGGGACAGGCGCGGCGGGCAGCCCCAGGGGCAGCGGCAGGGGCCTGGCGGGGGGAGGACAGGGTTGCGGCGGGCGGAACGGTGTCTCCTTCACTTCGCCCTCCAGCCGCGGCAGCTGCAGCCCGACGCCGAGCGAGCCGAGCGGCCTCAGCGGCTAGGCGGAGCGGCAGCGGCGCCTTCCCTTCCCCCTGGAGACCGCCAGGTACCACCACGCCCGCCTCACTCGGACCCTGGGCCTAGGCCCCGGCGGCCGAGCGAGACGCCTGAGTCGGACTCGGGGTCGGCCCTGACTCCCTAAGATGGCCGCGCTGCCCCGCGGCCCCTCTTCCCGATATCTGGGACCCCCTTCTGGCCCCTCGATTCGCTTTTGACCCCCGCTGACCGCCCTTCTTGTCCCTCCCTCAGATCACCTCTCCCCACGGCCTCGCCATGGCGACCTACGGACAGAACTGCCCGCGGCGTAAGTCGAGTGGGGTTCTCTGCGGGGTGGGGCGGCGGTGTCCGAGCAGCCGAAGCCTGTTGACCAGAAAACCGCAGCTTATTTTCTCGTATCTTTCCAAGGGCTTGCAAACTCACCCCTTTCGGTGGCCAGTCCACTGTCTGACTTCCTGGCTCTTCGGAGGAGGGTGTAAGTGGCATGGATTTCGGATAGGGGAACTAGGCCTGGGGAGTTGGTCTGTGGCCGCATTCACCTTCAGTTTTTGGACGAGCGTTTGATGAACTCAGAAGCAAAAGTTATTTGTCGGATTCAGCCTTTGGACGACTGGGCCGGTCACTTTTCTAGAGGAAGTAGTAACCCCCCTTCTGAGAGCGCAAGGTCATTACATGTGCTCCTAAGGGCGTGGACGTGCTGTGTAGAATGAATGAGCTGGTGTGGCGAGTTCAGATTGCTTGCCCTTAAGCCTCATAGCATTGGCCGAGGACTTGAGTGTCATATTAATATATTTAAAGTGTATTGGATGTTTAGTTGATGCAGACGGTTGGAGTTAAACATAGGTAGCTGCATTTTTTTAAGTTCCAGTGTTTAGGTTGCCCAAATATGAGTTACTTTTTTCTTTCCATTCTAGAATATTGCTTTGGCCTCAGTGCCGGATACTAAAGGATAAATGAGGGAGGGAAGGGGACATGTCTTAGTATTTTAACTCATTTGGTTAAATTGGCCCATTCCAGTGAATTTTGGCAGATATATTTTTACGTTTAGGTATATATGTGTATGTATTCGATTTTTGTACTAGTCCCTTCCTAGGAAGTGAGGTTATAAACACTGTAAATTTAGGAATAGAAAGTCTGGAGGAGTTTCCCAAGTTTGTATAGTTACTTAACTGTTATTATCCATTTTAGAAATAAGCCTTTGGTGCTGATATTTCCCTCATGGGGTTTTATTGTCTTTTTATTGTAGCTTCTAGTGGTTTCAGAACCAAGTTGGTCTGCTTGGATTTAATGATAGCAGTGGGTCCTAAGCTAGTTTTTGGGCAGACTGGGAGAACAAGGACATTAACACAGGAATGTTTCTTCCCACCAGCAATGTGTATTCCTCCATCATATGCTGACCTTGGCAAAGCTGCCAGAGATATTTTCAACAAAGGATTTGGTAAGAACTGTTTAAAAAATTCTAGATCAGAAGTGAAAATGTGTAAGTTTGTACTGCTTGGTGAAATTAATAATTTCTTCAGATAACTTTCCTGTTGAAAGAGTACCGTAACAATCTACATTCCCCCTGCATCCCAGTTTTCTCCATTTTTTCATTCTTTAGTTCAAGAAATTTACCTTTAAGGAAAAAAAATGTATGCTTTTATTTACTTTCAGTGATACAGTTTAGGCCTTGGTTGACTAGAATTATGGTTTGGTTTTGGTTTTTGTTTTTGTTTTTGTTTTTTTTTACTGTTTTGGGCTTTTATGGTGGTGACTTCTAAAGGATTATGGGGTTTTTCAAATAATTTTGGGTTTTCTTGAAGATTTTGTTCCATACCCCACCTTCCCTATCCTTTTAGCTCTTTTTGAAGTTTAGATTATTAATCCCAAACTGCGGTATACCTTGGGACAAATGTTGTAAATGCCTATACTTTAATAAGTTGTTGACAATTCTCGTATTTAAATTGAATCGATTGTCTGATCTGATATTTAGGTTTGAAAAGCATTCTTTAGTACGCGCTTTGTTAACAATGATTTGAAAGTCTTCTTGAGGATGAGTGCTAAATACACATTGACACACTAGGCAGAGCTTCCTGGAGATGTTCTGTCCTTTACATGTTAGTTTATAGAATAATTAAAATTGTTTTCATTTAAATACTGTGTATTAACACATTTATCTTTCTCTAAATCTGTGAATTTTTTTTAATATGTAGAGTTAGCCATTGGTATGCATCTTTTTGTACAAAAGAATCATTTTGTTCTTTTTTGCTCTCTATTTGAAGGTTTTGGGTTGGTGAAACTGGATGTGAAAACAAAGTCGTGCAGCGGCGTGGTGAGTGTTAGGTATTTGATAAGTTCTGACAAACTTTTAAGTAACTTTTCAACACATAAAATAGTCATAACTGAAAGATGTCTATCCACTTTATTTTAAGAAGAGGCAAAAGATAATTTCATTTTAAGATAATTTTATCTTGATTTATTTTAGCTTTAGATATGATTTCTGATTTTCATGTGTTTTGCCATGCACAAGAAATTCACAAAAGACACTTAAGTCTTGTTTGCAAGCTTGAAGGTAGGAAACTTGTTAAACTTTTTGTAACCCATTTAATACCTTTGAAAAGCATTCAGGGGACTTCTTGATGGTCCAGTGGCTGAAACTTTTATGTTCGCAGTGTAGGGGCCCTGGGTTTGATCCCTGGTCAGGGAACTAGATCCCACGTGCTATAATTAAAGGATTCCACGTGCTGTAACCAAAAAAGGATCTTGTATGCTGCAGCTGAGACCCAACACAGGCAAATGAATAGATAAATATCTTTTGAAAAAGGAAAAATACTTGAGTCCTGGGCATAAAAATACTCAATAACTCTTAATTTGAGTGTACTAATTATTTATATAATGGTCATAATCTAGCAGCCCTCCTTGGGGGATATTTCTACTTGTATTTTGTGAATTTAGAGAGTCTTAAATTTGAGTATTTTTAAAGAGGTTAATATTTTGATATTTGGATGTCTTGATTATGCCTAACAAACTCCCTCAAAGAGAGTAAAGTAAAATTAAATTTTGTGTAATTTTTTTCCTCCTAAAATTTTTTGAGATTCTTTTAGGGATGGGTATAATGTATGCATATTGAATGTTATTGATTATTTTGATAAATTATTTCTGTAGTTAACTCCCTTAGTGTATTTAGTGCACTTTGTGCAATTGATATTTACTTAAATTAATACTTTTATAGTTTCTTAATGCCTAGATTTGGATTTCTGGGGTTTTATATTGGTCACATCTATTTGGTTTCTTTGGTCAGAAAGGAAGCCTGAATATTCAGTGTGGGTGAGTGACTTACTAGCCCAGGGTAACAGGTTACGGAGAGCAGTGACTTGGTGTTTGTTTGTGTTCACTCTTCTGACTTGTTGGCCCCTTTTAAATAAGTTGCTGAAACACAAAGCCCTTCTTAAAAAAAAGTAGAAGATTCAGTTCTAATGTTTTAAGATTTTACTTGCTGGCTGAAGGGACAAAATCAGCTTTAAACTGGGGAATAATCAGAGCAGTATATCTAGTACTAGATTGTTTGATAAATCAAAATCTTTGTTTGAAAGGAAAGGCTTATTATGGACAGGAGTTTTATGAAATTAGACTTAAGAACGTGAAGAGTTTAGAGAAGCTTGATTAGATACAGTATGTTTTAATTTACATTTAATGTATGTAATTCAAAAACATCGTACTGATCTTAAAATAGGTACCTGGTCCCAAGCAGTCCCATTAATGCCTGGTTCTGTTTTCTCACCTGAATTGCAAAGATGTCTAGGTTTCCCCAGAATGTAGATGCCTAAGTGTCTTCATGAGGAGTGAAAGATAAAAGCTGTACTGGTGGTGTCATCTGACCCAATTGTGGTCCCAGATCATAGCGTGATCTTCATTTTATGTCTTGATACTCCTAGGCATGTACTCAGCATGTATATACATATATATAGACATGTATATACATATACACATAGCATGTATATACATATAGACATAGCTCAGTCTACGGGCTGTTGGGTGGCAGTGGGTGGGACCTCAAGAATCATTAATCGTTGTCACTCGGTTAAGAATAGATATTCATACATACTTATTTCAAGTATCTGTTAGAACACAGCTCCATATATTTTACATTGTTTTAATAATGCATTCCTTTTGTGTTCAGTTCAGTCATTCAATCGTGTCCAACTCTTTGCGACCCCATGCCAGGCCTCCCTGTCTGTCACCAACTCCCGGAGTTCACCCAAACCCATGTCAGTTGAGTCAGTGATGCCATCCAACCATCTCATCCTCTATCATCCCCTTCTCCTCCTGCCCTCAAATCTTTCCCAGCATCAGGGTCTTTTCAAATGAGTCAGCTCTTCACATCAAGTGGCCAAACTATTGGGAGTTTCAGCTTCAACATCAGTCCTTCCAATGAACACCCAGGACTGATCTCCTTAAAGATGGACTGGTTGGATCTTCTGCAATCCAAGGGACTCTCAAGAGTATTCTCCAACACCACAGTTCTAAAGCATGAATTCTGCACTCAGCTTTCTTTAGAGTCCAACTCTCACATTCATACATGACCACTGGAAAAACCATAAGCTTGGCTAGATGGACCTTTGTTGACAAAGTAATGTCTCTACTTTTTAATATCCTTTTGTGTAGAGCACGTAAAAATATGCAAAACTTTGACAGAATCAGACCCATTTAATCCTCCATAGGTAGGAGGTTTAAACTTTTGAAGTTGCAGTAACGGAGACCTGGAAAAGTGTCTTCCTTAGTGTTGCTCATTTCGTGAATGCCAGCCAGAACTTGATATCAGGACTCCTGATTTTATATCCAGTGTTCTTTGCTAACACAATCTGGTGCTTTTACTATGGGCATTGAGTACCAAGCTTTAACTCAGTTTCTACTGATGAAAGCATCTAATTTCAGGAGACAATATGTAAGATTCTTATATAGTATATATGATCTAAAGAATTGAGTCTGTGTCACTGCAGAGCAGCAGTTACACAAATGATGTTTTGTGAGTGAAAGATGATTGGTCTTTTCTCCAATGGATACAGCTTTGGATATTTCTGCATTCTGCAAGTATCACAATTTCAGGTTGAAATTCTCTTATCTCTAAAAAGTTCGTATCAGCCATTTTTAAATTTGGTTTTCCCATATAGAGTATAACTTTGGTAGTCAAATTAGAACCCTCAAGGCAGTTTAATATTTTATCTTGGAAGAGTTCAACTGCTTGCCTGTATACTAAGCTTATAAAGATTAGATTTCTGGATTATCTGTAGCAGATTTTAAATTTCAGATAAGCTCTTTCCATATTATACCTTCCTTTTCAGTTGGTGTACAGTTAGGGATTGACATGTTATTTATATTTGCTCCAAACAGAAGATTATATAATATACTTCAAATCAGTCACTGCACAAATTTTCTCTACTGATCATCTGTTCTACAGAGTATAGTTTACATTATGGATGATATGAACCAGTTATAGGGAATTTCCTTGCACCAATTTTTCTTTTTGAAAATGTGAAAGGTGATTGGAAAGGCATAGAACCTGATGAAGACTGTGTCAGAAAAACAGAGTATTGAGGTTACCAAAGAATTAAAAACTTTGTGTCATAGATTCTTTCAGTGGAGTACTTGCCTTTTAGGGATTTTCAGGGACCATTTCATAGTAAATTGTGTTTAAACTGATTTTAATGGAGGGAGTCTATGATTAGCCATACTGACCTATTTAGTGTTTCATTGAATATTGGGTAGATGGGAAGCAGTTCTAAAATATCCATTCACTATCCCTCTCCCCCACTGATTTTTTTTTTTTGAAACTCAGAATCACTGTAGCAGAAATTTCTTTAACAACTTTATAGTTGTTCACTTGAGAATCATATTCAAGTAACTTTTGATCCGTTGGTTGAAAATGTCAGCAGTAACAAGATGGTAGTCAGTAATTAACAGGCTAGTTTGTCACTCTTGTATTTGCTCAGTAGCAGAGGGTTAGGAGTGTGTGGGAAGCTGGAAAAAAGGGATTAGTGAATTACTAAGGGTTTCAGTGGGGTTTGTGTAAGTTAGAAAGTGTATTATTGTAGGCTTACGAGAAAGTTTCTGAACTTTTTTATTGTCAGGAATTCTCAACATCTGGTTCATCTAATACAGACACTGGTAAAGTTACTGGGACCTTGGAGACCAAATATAAATGGTGTGAGTATGGTCTGACTTTCACAGAAAAGTGGAACACTGATAACACTCTGGGAACAGAAATCGCTATTGAAGACCAGGTAACATTTTGAAAATGTGCTTTAGTATTACTTTAGTGTTTCAAAAAGGAAATAAACTGAAAAAAAATTCTTTTTCTCTTGAAATAGATTTGCCAAGGTTTGAAACTGACATTTGATACCACCTTTTCACCAAACACAGGGTAAGCATGGGCATTTTTATCTGCTTTAAGTTTAAAGCTTTCTTCAGTGTATTTAAGGAAGGTACACATTCAGGTGCTGTGTGTTGGCAAGTTTCTGTTTCTGCCTTTGGAGCGTGAGCAGTATGGTTCTTGGCTTGCCTTCAGCTATTTGCCTTTTA
Source organism: Nanger dama (assembly GCA_917880005.1). Classification (NCBI taxonomy): domain Eukaryota; kingdom Metazoa; phylum Chordata; class Mammalia; order Artiodactyla; family Bovidae; genus Nanger; species Nanger dama. The sequence goes on along the minus strand of CAKJTW010000028.1, from coordinate 14,731,921 downwards.
TCACTGTGGCACTAACTTTTTTTTATTAAATTTATTTATTTTTAAAATTACAATACTATATTTGTTTTTGTGGCACTAACTTAGAATGAACATTTTTTAAATAGGTTTTTGTGACTGATAGCAGCTCTGCAAAGCATTCTTCCTATAGTGGTGGCAATCTAGTCACCCCAGGTGCCTTTGTCTTTTAGTTCATTGAGCTGTGGTGTTTTGTTTTGTTTTGTTTTGTTTCCTTTTTCTAGCCTCTTATGATTATCTTGCCACCTGTTCGGAGGCATACCTTAGAGATATTGGAAGTTTGGTTCCAAATCACCGTAGTAAAATGAATATTGTGGAAAAGCAAGTCTAGATTTTCTAGTTTCCCAGTGCATATAAAAGTTTCATTTACACTAGAATATTGACTAGTAAGTGTAAAATAGCATTATGTTGGGGGAAAAGCAATATACATATCTTAATTTGGATGGCATCACTGACTCGATGGACTTGAGTTTAAAGAAAGCCTGACATGCTGCAGTCCATGGGGTTGCAAAGAGTCCGACATGACTGACTGACTGAACTGATAACCTTAGTTAAAAATACTTAAAATGCCAACCTTCATCTGAGCCTTCAGTAGTAGCATCAAAAGATGAGTGACCACAGATCACTGTTACAAAGATAGTAATAATAAAAATGTTTGAAATGTTGTGAGAATTACCAAAATGTGACACAGAGGCACAAAGTGAACAAATGCTGTTAGAAAAAACACCAACAGATTTGCTTGATGCGGGATCGCTGTAAACCCTTACTTTGCATGTGTGTGGGGAAGCACTATAAAGTGAACTTCGATAAAACAGTGAAGTGTGTCTCTGTTCCCCATTATAGTGAGATTGATTTAAATCTGTTTTGTACCCTCTGTAAATTTTTTTACTGGCATCAGTTTTAAGTCAGTTTGTTCTTTTCTAGAAAGAAAAGTGGTAAAATCAAGTCTTCTTACAAGAGGGAATGTATAAACCTTGGTTGTGATGTTGACTTTGATTTTGCTGGACCTGCAATCCATGGTTCAGCCGTCTTCGGTTATGAGGGCTGGCTTGCTGGGTACCAGATGACCTTTGACAGTGCCAAGTCAAAGCTGACAAGGAATAACTTTGCAGTGGGCTACAGGACTGGGGACTTCCAGCTACACACTAATGTGTGAGTATTTCTTTTGGGGATATTATGATGTGGGACCTCAAAGTGATGTTGCTATCTCCCATCATCTCTGAATCTTGGTACAACCTAAAGGAGTTCTCCTAACATAAAAATATCATCTTTGGGCATTTCTTGAATTGCCTTCTCAGAAGTGTATAGAAATGTTACTCTGTATAAAAAATGTTACTCTGAATTTTGGTCCTGAGAGAATAAAGTAAATGTTCATTTCACATGGGGCTTAATGTGCTTTGGATTTTTGGAAGAGGTCAAGACTTGGTGGTCTACTGGTGGTCTCCTTGGTGGTCTACTGGTTAGGATTTGGCACTTTCACTGCCATGGCCTGAGTTTAGTCCCTGGGTGGGGAACTGAGACCCCACAAGCTGCACACTATGGCCAGGGGAAAAAAAAGCTGAGATAATGCCAAATTGTACTAGTGCTTTCATTTAATTGTGATGTGTATGGTGCTCATTTGGTAGGATTGCCTAAAGTGTATAGAGTTTTTTCTTAACGCAAAGTAAATATATATGTGGAAAGGACTTAAAGGATTTTTTTCCCCTACAAAAATGATGCATTGGTATGTAATAGAATTAAAAGAAGAAAACCAGAATTGTCCATAAAACCACCACCTAGATGTATAATTTTTGTTAACTATTAATGCTTTAATGTTTCACCTTTTCATGTGTGTGTATATAAAATACATGCCAGAAAGACTGTTTCATAACCTTCTCCACTACATTAATGTATTATGATCATTTTCCTATAGCATTATGTATTTTTAGTGATTGTTAGTGGCTGCGTGGTAATTCTGCTGAGTGGATATACCATGATTTATTTGACCAGTTCAGGTTTTTAAAACTAAAGTTTTTAGTGAAACACTAGAGACCCATGTAAGCAGTGCCTTTTATTTAAATGTAATGCTATAGTGTCAGCCATGTGCTGTAGACATCACATTGTCTAGTCTAGATTGACTAATTTAAAATGTCTCATAGCAATGATGGTACAGAATTTGGAGGATCAATTTATCAGAAAGTATGTGAAGATCTTGACACTTCAGTAAACCTTGCTTGGACATCAGGAACCAACTGCACTCGCTTTGGAATTGCAGCTAAATATCAACTGGATCCCACTGCTTCCATTTCTGTAAGTACTCTTGTGGGCTTAAATGGGATTTTCATTGTGGGACTTAATCTTTGGGTCTATTAAATTGTGTTAAAAATTGTAACTGTGGTTGGAAATTGTAATTGTGAACCACAGTTTATACACAGATTGAGATTAGAGCTTAGAGTGCTGGTTTTTCTGTGGTGCTAGTGTTAGATATCCAGGCCACAGGAGTGTGTTTTAACTAACCTCCAAGCTACTGAAGTAGTACAAAAAGTGAAAGTGTTGGTCGCTCATTGTGTCTGACCCTCTGCGACCCCATGGACTATAGCCTGTCAGGCCCTTTGTCCATGGGATTCTCCAGGCAAGAATACTGTTGCCATTCCTTTCTTGAGGGGATCTTCCCAACCCAGGAATTAAACCCATATCTCCTGCACTGAAGGCAGATTCTTTACTGTCTGAGCCACCTGGGAAGCCCACTGAAATAGTGAAGATGATAACTATGAGCCCCAATCCCATCCAGGCCCGGGGAAGCCAATGTTTTGGGTCCTGGGCAGTTCTCATTCTTGTTGGGAACTAATAGTATTATGTTACTTTGTGTCTGACTTTAATGGTTTACAAAATATCTTCTGATTTGATCTTAGCAGCCAGTGGTACACATGCTGTTTTGCAGGTGAAGAAACTACAGCTTGGAGAGGAGGACTTAGTCCACTGCTAGGGAGGGGAAGAAAGGAGGGGTAGTCCAGGACTGGACATGCAAGTCTTTCAGTCTCCCTCCTGTCTAGGGCGTCCTGGTAGCTCATTTTGCTTTGCCTCAGACCATCCCAGCGTTAGCACTGGAAGTCCTGCAGACACTTCCTCCCCTTTACCTCAGGTTGATTGAGTTGCATGGCCACCCTAGTCCTGTCCTTGGACTCTTTCTGCCGTTTCTTCCTTCAGTCTTAGTGGATTGTGGTAGGAGGGAGTGCAGTGTCTGAGGGTGTGAAGTGCCGGCTGCAGTTTCAGGCAGATCAGCAACTATCCTGTGTGTTGGTTGGTTACAGGTCAGGCACTGTTTATACTGGAATGAGAATTAAACCTTCATGAGAGTTACTTCTGTTACTTAAAATGATCTTTATTCCTGGGGACAATATGTTTTAATAATTTAGGCAATTAAGTTTTAACGCCATTCTTGTTTCTTAGCTGAGTTGTTATCAGAGAGAATGAGAAGCGCCCAGGAATGCTTTCCCAATGGCAAAACAGTGATTCATTTATTTTCCCCTTCTCTGTTTCTAACTACACCTCAGCAGTAAAACCCTCAGGATCCACACTAGCTGTGTGGATCCAGCTGTGGTAGCTGCATTGCTATTCTTTTCAAATGTATGTCTCTGGCACCCTCACAGGTTTAATACCAGCAGAAGATGCACCTCTTTCACAGTCTAAAATGGGAAGAAGGCAGCCTGGGACTTGTGTGTCAGTGAATGACGTCAGAGGATTACCTTGGAAATGTGTTCAGCATATCCCACCTAAGTTGTGCTGCTGTTACTGTAATCAGGCATCATCCCCGAAGCCTTGCAAATGCTCCCCTCAGTTTTGTGGTTGATTCCCGAAATAGTAGGAGCTATCTTATTGTCTGGGCTCCTGATTTGTTTGGCAGGCTTCCCAAGAGGCGCAGTGGTGAAGAATCTGCATGCTGATGCAGGAGATGCAAGTCTGACCCCTGGGTTGTGAAGACTCCCTGAAGAAGGAAGGGCAGCCCACTCCAGCATTCTTACCTAGAAAAATTCTATGGACAGAGGAGCTGGGCGGGCTGCAGTTCACAGGGTCACAAAGAGCTGGATGTGACTGAACTACTCAGCACCCTTGATTCGTTGGGCACAAGATGGTTACTGGTGGACATTTCTTCCTTAGATAACTAACTCACATGGTCATTGGAGGCTCATGAAGACTTGGCTATAGTGCCAAGTGAGTCCAAGTGTCATTTATGTGACTTTTGCGTGTATGTCAGAGACTACTTGTTACCTTTTTGTTTCCATAGTACTCAAAATGCTGAAGAGCGAAGAAACCTGACTAGGCAGTGTGGGCCATGGAGATTGGGATGAGATGATCCCATTATAGCCATAGGCCTCTGGTGTGGCTTAATGGTCTTAGAAGTGGGAGAGAATGGAGCTAGAAGCTTCTGACCATGTCTTGCTCTCTAGAATTCCTGATAGCCTTTGAAAGTCTGTGACTAAAATCCTAAAATAGTGGAATTGTACAAGGAGGGTAGGGATCTGGACTGGTCAACAGTGCTCCGTTGGAACATCTGAAGCACAGCCTAGTTACATGCAGCCAGGGCCCAGGTTTGTTCATGAGAGGTGTAGGAAAGTGAGGTGAAGAAGCTGTAGTCGGGCTGTTTCTTCAGAGGAAGGGCTTATCATTTGGAGATTTAGAACATGCATGGTTTAGATTCGTAAGGAAGACCCTTGAAAGTGGTGTGTGTCATAGTCACAAGTTAACTAGACACATGCCGTATTTTGAAAGGTGCTGTGTATGTCATGTTGTGTAGTGAGTGAGCCTGGTAAACTTCCATTACTCACATTCTGGTGTGCTTTTGTTGTGTTAGATTAGATTCAGCAAGAACAATTTTTATGAGAGTACTTGGCTTTTGTGCTCTGTGGACAATTGAGGGTCTGTAGATACATCCTCAAAGATAGCAAGAGTTTTGTATCCTGCTGACAATTTGAGTTTAGTAGATAAAAATTAAGTGGGGCCTGGTTTTTGCTTCAGTTCAGTTCCATTGCTCTGTTGTGTCTGGCTTTGCGACCCCATGGACTGCAGCATGCCAGGCTTCCTTCTCCATCACCAACTCTTGGAGCCTACTCAAACTCATGTCCATTACATTGGTGATGCCATCCAACCATCTCATCCTGTGTTGTCCCCTTTTCCCGCCTTCAATCTTTTCCCAGCATCAGGGTCTTTTCCAGTGAGTCAGTTCTTCACATCAGGTGGCCAAAGTATTGGAGCTTCAGCATCAGTCCTTCCAATGAATATTCAGGACTGATTTCCTTTAGGATTGACTTGTTGGAGCTCCTTGCAATCCATGGGACTCTCGAGTCTTCTCTAACACCACAGTTCAAAGCGTCAGTTCTTTGGCACTCCACTTTCTTTAGAGTCCAACTCTCACATCCATACATGACTACTGGAAAAACCATAGCTTTGACAGAGGCGTGGGTTGGTGGTGGCCTGCTGCAGGGTCGAGGGCATTGAGTGCAGCAGTGCATGGGGCCTTTGAAGGAGGCCATTATCTTCATCACCTCCACCATAGTTTGGCCTCAGGTCAAGCAGCAGGGAGGGAACACAGCCCTGCCCATCAACAGAAAATTGGATTAAAGATTTACTGAACATGGCCCACCCATCAGAACAAAACCCAGTTTCCCCCCTCAGTCAGTCTCTCCCATCGGGAAGTTTCCATAATCCTCTTATCCGTCAGAGGGCAGACAGAATGAAAACCACAATCACAGAAAACCAACCAAACTGATCACATGGACCACAACAGCCTTGTCTAGCTCAAGAAAACTATGAGCCATGCCATGTAGGGCCACCCAAGATGGACAGGTTATGGTGGAGAGACTTCCCTGGTGGCTCAGACGGTAAAACACCTGTCTACAATGCGGGAGACCTGAGTTCGATCCTGGGTTGGGAAGACCCCTGGAGAAGGAAATGGCAACCCACTGCAGTACTATTGCCTGGTAGGCTACATACAGTCCGTGAGGTCGCAAAGAGTCAGACATGATTGAGCGACTTCACTTTCACTTTCTGACAAAATGTAGTCCACTGGAGAAGGGAATGGCAAACCACTTCAGTATTCTTGCCTTGAACAGTATGAAAAGGTTTTTGCTTAACTTAATACAATTTGGAGAAAGAAATGGCAACCCACTCCAGTGTTCTTGCCTGGAGAATCCCAGGGATGGGGGGAGCCTGGTGGGCTGCCGTCTGTGGGGTCACACAGAGTCAGACACGACTGAAGCGACTTAGTAGTAGTAGTAGTAATACAATATTAAATTTTCTTACCTCACATGGAAAAGTGAACATGTCATGATTGCATGATAGGGAAATTCCTAGGGCCATTGTCTCTCCATTCAAAAATTTGTCTTAACATTTGTTTTTGCATTTTTATCTTAGGCAAAAGTCAACAACTCTAGTTTAATTGGAGTGGGCTATACTCAGACTCTGAGGCCTGGTAAGTTTTAAGGATTGTTCTGATAGTATTTTCAAAATCAGTTTTCATTTCTCAGCTTCTTTTGTAAACTTTTCAAAACAGAAGAATTGACAAAAGTACAGTGAACACATGTTTACCTTTTGCTACAATATTTTATTCTTATTTTTTTTAATGCTGGGCTATTTGGAAGTTGTAGCTATGATGACATTTCCCTAAATGGTTTAGTATGCGAACATTGTCCTTCATAGGCACAAGACTGGTTATTTACTTTTTTCACTTGTGCCTGAAATGTCTTGTAGTAATTTTTATTTCTGCAGTCGTTGTTCACTCATTGCTTTGGTGGTTTGATCTCTGGAGTCTCATTTACTTTACATAATAATTTGAGCCTTGCTTGTTTTCCAGAGCAGTACTTCTCTAATACAAGGGTGCCTGAATCACTTTGGGAATCTTATTAGAGTACATAGATCTGGGGTACGGGGTTCTGTCTTTCTAACAAGCTCTTAGGTGATGCCAGTGTCACTGGCTCTTGAACCAGCATTGGAATAGCAAGGTTCAGAAGCACTCACTTGGAACCTTTTCCCCATACTTTGACTATTCTGAAACCTGAAGAAAAGAATGGTGCCGTGAACACTCAGTCTTCCCTACATTGGCCAGTTACTAACATTTACCGTGTTTGTTTTCTCCCTCCTTGTCTGTATGCATAATCCTTTTCTCTTTTTTTTACCCACATATTCTTACAAATTAAATGTATATTTTGCAAGCATACAGACACATCAGCCCTAGCATACATATGAGAGTAAGACATTTTTAACTGCATCACTTTAAAGACATCCTAACTACAGTACTGTTTTCATAGCTAAAGAAATGAACAGTAATACCTAATACATAGTCGATATGCAGATCTCCCTACTTGTCCCAGAATAGGTCTGAATGGTAGCTTTTCCTTTCCTGGGGTCCACATTGTCTTTTATTCTGGATAGTGCACTGAACATGATTATATTTTCTAGAGCTATTTTGAGTTTTTTTTTTTCTTTCCTGTTTGAGCTTTATTAACATTTTTATGCTCTGTGACTTGATGCTTTCCTTGCTCAGGATCGTGCCAAATGAATTGCCTGGTCTCTCAGGTACTCCCAAGTGCCCTCTGGTGGCTGGCACTATGGCCATCTGACAAGCTGAGAAAAAGTGACAGGCAGTGAGGTGACTGCTGACTCCATGAGGTGTTGCAGGTGCATGATGGTGGTCTGCTTTTGTTTACAGGTGTGAAGCTTACACTGTCTGCCCTGGTAGATGGGAAGAGCATTAATGCTGGAGGCCACAAACTTGGGCTTGCCCTGGAATTGGAGGCTTAATTCAGCTGAAAGAAACCTCTGGAAATGGGTATCAGAAGATTTGGCCTTAATATATTTCCAGTGTGACCAGCAGGCTTCCCCCCGCACCCCTGAAGGTGATGAAAACAAAGGATGATCTAAACAAGAGCTGTATTTTTAAATATTTAGACAGTTACTTGTTAGCTGGTTTCTAGTTGAATTGGTTGTCTATCTAGTTATCAATACTGCAGTCATGCAGTCACCTATACATTATTTAAATGTATTTAACTGTTAAATGCGCTACCCACCAATAATGAAATAGACATTTATGAAAACTGTGCAGCTGTGTGCATTTTTTTTTATGCTCCTTTTCATGGTGAATATTGCCATTGAATGAGGTGGATCAGTGGATGTCTTAAGGTTAAGGTTTTTGTTAAATTCAACCATCATTAGAATTACTTTTGGTATCCTGAAACATTACAAATTATGAATAAAATGAGTATACATTATTAATGACTCCAAGTATTTGCAGAGTTAAAAACTTGGCAGCTAGGGTCAAATATTCCTGGTTGGATATCTAGCTAGTACTTTATTTTTCCAGTGAGCATTTATTTTGCTCTTTTTATAAATATGTGCCATATAAATATGTGCCACAGAGTCCTCTTACCTGAGAATAACTCCACAAAATGTTTAGACTACAGTAAAATAAGAAGATATATGACTTCATATCTTCAGTTTGTAAAAATTACATTGGATCATTATTAACTCCAGGAAAGATTAGTGAGTAAGTGATGAAGAAGAGAAATGAAGGGATGGTGCTGAAGGTTGTTTATACACACCATACCCCTTTGGGCTATTGCTATGGAAATGATCCAGGCCCTAGTTAGGTGGGATGGGACTAGGTATGGTTCCTAGTGGAATAAGGAGTAGACAGTGTCAGTACTCAGACAGTCTATATGGGCCCCAGTGAGAGGTCTGACTCATTTCTTTCCAGGTAGACACTGAAAAGCTTGGGCCTAAGTTTGTGAGCAGAGTGGCATCAAGCTAGGTGGCCATTGGCCTTAATCTGAGCTTGAACTGAATGATAGCAATTAATAGATGATTCTGGTTGGAAAAGTAGGAAAGGGGAATTTTGATGGGAGGAGAGTTGGAACAATATCATCGAAGGTTAGAGAAGAGTTTTGTTCAACACATTCATAATACTAGATCTGTGGCATAGTTTGTAGTCAGAGAACAAATAAGAAAATGTAGTACTTGGACTCATTATCCAAAAAGTGATACATGCTGAAAATTTCTAGGTCAAAAAGAATCTGATAAGAGAAACCCAGATAAGCTGTCCACACAGATGGAATGTGGGGCGCAAAGATCCTTCTGATTTTACTGTTTGTCCTAAGGGACTGGCTGGAATGACCCACTGTATAAGACACAAACTTAATGGCAATAAGTTGGGATGTGAACCAGTTTATTTTGAGTCATGCAGGACCCATTGCTAGGAAAGAAAAACAAGAAAAGCTGTCTGCAAGCTAGGTGTGAAAGTGTCTATACTTAAGAGTAAAATGGAATTCACCCATATGCATCCTAGTATGCTTTTATGATTGGGAGAGAGGAAAATAGGTTTTCACCCAGGTTCCTGAGGGTTGTCTGCAATGCGGGGAATATCCGAGACGCCCAAGGACTATGAAAGTTGTCAGCTGTGGGCTCGTGGGGCTCCTGTGGCCTTTCTTCTAGCCTCTTCCAGGTTTCCTTCTACTTTAGGGCTAATGTGGGGGCCAAAGCCTAATTGTGTTCTAGGCTGATGCTATTTCTGCCTGAAGCCTGAGGCAGTTTTAGTGGAAAGAACACTTCATATGTGAGCCTGATCTTTGTTTGTGGTGTTGAGGTAAGATCTTCCTACAGATCGGGAGGTGTGAACAGGTTTAAACCACAGGAGTGCAGCACCTGGCACCCTCTCCCCCTCTGCTTACATAGGCTTTCATAGACCTAACATTCTCTTTGTCTCCCTCTGGGGAACTTGTTAATTGCCTCCTTCCTAGTGGACTGTCTGCTTCACACCTCTGGCCAGTGAGCCCATGTCTCATGTTCTTCAGGACTTCTGGGGAGGACAGAATATATAAACTCCAGTCAGCCTGAGGTCCTCAGTCAAGTGGCCTGGTGTCTCAGGGGATGTTGACTAGGGCCTCCACTGCACAGGTGAAGCCAGGTTCGGTTTTGTGAAGATGTGGGCACATGGCTAGCAGAATCGGTGTAGCCTACAGCCGTGCACAGTGCAAGGCCCCTCTGCTGCCACCAGATGCCAGTTGCTTCTCCACTAGTGTCCTAGCTTCAGTGAACAGTAACTTCATTCATTTGCTTCTCTTAGGAAGAGATGTAAAGAGGAGTCCGACAGGAGGCCTCTACCAGTCTTCCAGCCTTTCGGGCCCCTGGAGGAAAATCTCCATAAGGATCTGGGGTTTCTAACCAGTTGCATGTGAGCGGGTCAGTTAAAACTTAATATCTTGCCTCCAGTCAGCTGGAAGTTCCTGTGGTCAGGCCACAGCCCTCTGGTGCTAGCGGGTCCTTTGGAGTGTGCCAGGGAGGGGATGAATGTTTGTGGCCAAAAGGTTCCCTTTGGTGAAGAAGTGGCCTTCCCTCCCTGCACCACTAAAGCACAAGATCGTGTCCCAGGCCTCACTTTATTGTTGATTCAAAGCAGGCATGGAATGGCTGGGGTTCCCGGGGCCCCTCCCTTGATGCCACTCACTAGGGGCCAGCCCTAGATCTTGAAGGCTAAGGTGAGGCCATCGCCCAGGGGCAGGAGGCTGATGTGGACCCTGGCATCCCGCAGAATGCGCTCGTTCAGGTTTCGAACACACTGGACCGCCTTGTCCTGTGGTTTAGGCTGCAACACCTCTCCCTGACACAGGACCTGCGGAGGGGCGGGGCATTGTGGGGGCGGGGCCTGGGGAGGTTGAGCAGGAGGTGGGGCGAGAGCTGGCGACCTCGGACCTGAGCAGGGCAGAATGGAAAGCCCGGGAACTCTGTTGGAATCCCTGGGGGAGGAGCTTAAGCGACTGTTCTGGGCAGGGCTTTGGAGCACCGGCGAGGGAGAAGCCTGAGGAAAAGATGCACCCAGGCCAGGAGTCTCTTCTACCCCCCGGGGGTCTGCCCCTTACACTGAGCACAGCGAGGACACCTCCGGGTCGCAGCAGCTGCAGACACCCGCTCATAGTAGGCGGTGCAGTTTTCCTTATCCGCGTCCACCACAGCGACGTCGAAGGTGCCCGGCCTCACCCGCGGCCAGTAGCTCGTCTTGCGGGGGAGGAGGGGCAGAGGCGGCTGAGTCCGCAGGCCCCAGCAGCCAGCAGCCCCCGCCCAGGCCGGCCCAGGCGCTGTGGCCATTCAGGTGCCCGAGGGCGCCGGCCTGCCACCCTGCGTGTGGCCGCGGACCGGGTGGCGGGGGGGCTGTCACTGCCCAAGCCCGCCTGGCGGGCCGGGTCACTGGCTCGCGCCGGGTGGTCCCATTAGGGAAATGGCGCCCAGGCCCTTTCCACTCCGTTGCTCACCCAGGGTCTCCAGGGCGGGCTTCAACCGAAGGTCGATTTTGTGCTCCTCTTCAGCCTGCAGGAGTGGGGTCAAGAGTCAGCATGTCCCTTCTCCTGGAGCTGGGAGTGGTCGGGCTCCAGGGGCCTGACGAAGGCTCAGGTGTGTGGGACACTTACCTGCCTCCACAGGGGACGCCCCAGCTCGGGGGCCCTGCGTCCACCTCGCAGGTCACCACGCACCCGGCCGGGGGAAGGGCCAAGGCCAACGCTAGGGCTGAGTAGCCTGTGAAAGTGCCTGGGGAAATGGACACGGACAGGCTCAGACCAGAGCAGGGTGACAGCCCGCTGACTCCAGTCCCCGGTGTCCCCGGCCGTCTGCCTACCCAGGTCCAGTGCCTTCTTAGCCTTGATGAGGCGAGCCAGGTTGGCCAAGAGCTGGGCCTGCTCACGGGTCATCATGGAATCCCCCTGCGGCTGCTCCAGGGTCAGCTGCGTCGAGGGAGGAGAAGGTCGCACTAGCTCTGCCAGTCACCCCTCTGCGCCCGAAGTTTAGAGCCCCAGGGGCGTGGCTGTGGGCGTGGCTCAAGGGCGGACCCTCCGAAGGCTCTCTGTGCCCGGCCTAGGGCCCGGAAGCCCAGAAAGGGACACGGCCGCAGCCCAAGGTCACACGGCCACGTGGGTCCCTCCCGGCCCGAGCTGGGCTCCCAGTCCCGCTCTCGGCCCCGCTGACCAGCCGCAGGCTCCGCAGCGCCGGGTGCTCCCGCATGGAACGGCTCAGCAGATACTGCCACAGGGGGCTGTCCTCAGGGGGCAGCAGGCGCTTTTCTCGCCGGGATCGCCAAGGAGGGAACCATCTCCCTGCCGGGGAGGGGTGGTGCCGGGTCAGGGCCTGGGTCTCGAGTGCTAGGGGTTAGTTAGCCTCAGCCACAGTCAGCCTCACTTCTGCGCCCTCCCGTCTCCCCGCGAAGCCTTTGCCTTAGGGTACCGAAGGCCCGGCGCTACTCACCCAGGAAGAGGCCGCTGGCGAAGGCAGCGCCCAATGCGGCCGAGCCCAGGGCCAGCGCAGCGGGCACAGAGATTCGGGGCACTGGCTGGGTCATGGTGCGGGCTGGAGGCAGCAGGCGTCCAGGTTACTTGCGCTGGGGCTACTGGGACCGCAGCAAGACCCGAGGACCCTCGCGGCTCCGCCTTGCAGGGACAGTGTCCTCGGAGCCGCGGTCTCGACCACCATCTGGCGGCCACATGGCCTTACTGCAAGCCCCCCGCCCGAGGGGTTCTGGTGTCATCTGGTGGCCGTTTTAGCAACTGCGCCGGGCAAGGAGGAAGCACTACATCGGGTGTTTGTTTGGGTTTCTCCCTCTGACGCCAGAGGACTAGGGGCCTAAGTCCCAGAGGAAAATTTGAAGTCGCTCAGATAGTAGTAAAGAGTGTGCCTGCAATGCAGAAGACCCGGGTTCAATCCCTGGGTCAGGGAAGATCCCCTGGAGAAGAAAATGGCAACCCACTCCAGTAATCTTGCCGGAAAAATCCCATGGATGTAGGAGCCTGGCAGGTGGTTAGGGAGGTCTCAAAGAGTCGGACATGACTTTCTGGCTCTGCTTCTTCCTCATCGCTACCGTTTTTTTCTGAGAACCCTTTGGGGCATATGTGAGTGGGTGAGTAGACTGTCGGTATAATAGGATAGTAACAGGTACAAAATGATAGAAATTAAAGGAGCCCTGGGAGTGACTGAGAGAATCAAAGGAGGCCTCTTGGAGGAGGTCACCAAGAATGTTAGGTTGAAGGAGTGTGTGTCTGGGGGGGGACACAACCATAGGAGGGGTTTGGGAGTCCTGGGGCAGGTCTGGTTGATGGGGAGCTGAGACAATATCCTTAGCTAGAATCCTGGGTGCCAACTGGACTTGGGTGTGAGATCTCGGACCCATTAGTCTCTCTGAGCCTCTGTTTTTCCTTTGTGTAAAACTGGGACCATCCTCTTAACATTAATGACACTAGATCACACAGCCTGGCACACAGTAGGCCCTCCAGAAATGGCAGCCGTGGTTATGGTCACAGGTTGGAGGGAAGACATCTTGAGGAGGGGGCGTCAGAGGGCAGGTGAGTCCCCCTTGCAGCTCTGTTCAGCAGGGATGCAGGGATACCATCCGCTGAACAGCGTGCGTGCGGATCTGGGTGGGCGAATGAGAGAAGCCGTCCTGGCTTGTGTTCATGACGCTGAGCTCAGAGACCACAGGACACAGGGAACTGGTGAGCAATCCCAGCTTAACAATTTCCTCTTCTGTAGAATGGGGTTCTTAATAGTCCCAACCTCCCAGGGGTGGGGGTGGGTGGGAATGGAGTGAAAAATCCAGGTGAAGGATTCACACAGAGCCTGGCACTTAGTGGGCTATAAGTGTTACATTTCAATGAGTCCCATTCCATCGGCCGCTGCTCCAAGGCTGTCCCCTGACACCAGCCCTTCAGAAAACGCACTGGGCAGACTGAAGCTCCGCCGCGGGGAGCTTCCCAGGCGAGGCTCGGCCCAGCAAGGCTCGGAGACTGGCTTGCTCGTGGGGGGGGGGGGGGGGGCGGTGCAGGGGCGGCTTGGCTAAGGCTGAAGACCCGGGCGAACTGGAAGAGGCCCGGAGCCCAGAACTGACCCGAGCTGTGGGAGCCCCGGCACGTGGGTAGACCACGAGGAGTGGAGGGCGAGATCGCCTTGCAGACCCAAGGGTGGGCTGATCCTTTAACCAATCAGCCCGCGGCCCCCGGGAGGGGGTTACGGGGAGGAGCCTGTTGTCTGGGTGCTGGGTGGGTTCGAGTCAGCCCCTCCTAGGTCCTCCAGGTCCCCCCGTGCCCCGTCTCCAGGCAAGCGGCCTGCTGGGAACGGTGGTGCGTTTCCCCTTGCCTTTTGATCTTTTGTATCCTGCTTGTCTCCATAAATGTTTCTCTGACCTGACTATTCTCCAGGGCAAGGACTGAGGCCACCGTTCTCTCCCCCGCCACCCGCTCCCAGCTGAGCACCCAGCAAGTGCTAAATAAATGCTCCCTGAATACCGAGCTGGGGAAGCCTCCAGCTCCTGGCTGCCGGAACTGCCTTTCAGGACAGTGCAAATGGTAACAGCGAGGGGTGTTTCACTGAGCATCAGGCACCATCATCCAGCCTCCTTGTGAGTTCAGTTCAGTTCAGTCGCTCAGTCGTGTCCGACTCTGCGACCCCATGAACCACAGCACGCCAGGCCTCCCTGTCCATCACCAACTCTCGGAGCCCACCCAAACCCATGTCCATTGAGTTGGTGATGCCATCCAACCATCACATCCTCTGTTGTCCCCTTCTCCTCCTGCCCTCAATCTTTCCCAGCATCAGAGTCTTTTCAGGTGAGTCAGCTCTTCGCATCAGGTGGCCAAAGTATTATTCCCATTTTCTGGAGGAGAAAACCAAAGCTCAGAGAGACTACTTCACACTTACTTCCCCAGCCCTGATTTGTTAACCCCTCTGACCCCCTGGTGGGGGGGGTCCCACAGTGAGCTCTTTTGACCCAGAGGAAACCAGACTCCCAAGAAGTGCTTTCCTGGTACCTCCACTGAGACCCTTCCACCAAACCAGGTGGCACCCAGGCCCTGGGCTCAGCCTGGCCTGCAAACCCTCACTCTCCTTCCTGTCTGGGGGTCTGGGTTTGGGCAACCCCCCAGCTCACAACAGAGCCTCCCTCTCCGAGCCTGGCTTCAGACTGGAGCCTGTGGAGGTGGGGGGGTAGCCAGGGAGGGGAGGCATGTCACCATATATCCCCGTCAGATTAAAAAACTAATTTGAAAAGATTAATGTATTCCATTCTTGTTACGCTGGCTCTGATACCTCTGGGCCTGCGGCTGCTCTGCCTCCTGATTATTGAATTTTTATGGCCTGGTAATTAATTGCAGATTCCCTGTTTTGTTCTATTTCTTTTTCTCTGACATTTTAATTTCAACAAAAAGCAGTGGTCTCCATGCAGGTTCTCTCTGGAGATCCTAATGGTCTATAAAACAGAATGACTTATAGACGTGGCACCCACTTCAGTTGGCGAGCGATTGTTTGAAACCTTGCTGATCACGCAAAATTTAATTTTTCCACCTCCCTCCCCTAGTCGCTACTCATTTCTTGTCTCTTCCATTACAGTGCCTGTATCTCAGCTCACAATGAGGGGAGCAAAGTGTTGCCTCTGAAACTGTTACAGTGCCTTTTTCTTGAAGGCCAGGGGGCTGAAGGCAAAGTAGGTTTCGATTACTTTCCTTGGAGGTGGCCTCAGTGGTGGCGGTGGGAGCTGGGCCTCCCCAGAGGGCCACATGGATGTGGACAGCTGCCCCCAGGCATGAGGGAGAGGGACGGTCTTTCCTGCCTCTCTCAGTTGCCCTTTCGGCCAAGTACAACCGCCGCATTAAGCACCAAGGTGCCTGCAGGCTCATGAGGGCAGGGAGGATGGGTGCCCATATGTGCTGTCAGTCCACACCCGGAAATCAAGGATTTGACCCCTGCCAAATTCTTAGCCAGACTGGGTCACTGGAGACAGCTGTTCACAAGGACAGATCTGGAAGAGGCTCCTGCACTCCCACATCTCCCGGCCCTGCTGACATCACAGAGGCTGGGCACCTTCCCCTAGGGACTCCCAGGACTGGGCAGGGCAGGAGCAGAAGAGTAAGGTCATGGAATCAAGTTGGGCCTAAAGGATTGGAAATTCAGGTCCCTTCAGGGGTCAGGCAGGCAGGCAAGCGGAGGGTGGCAGGGGGCAGCAGGGACCGTGGCCCAGAACTCACGGCCCCTCGGAAGGTGTGGAGGCCACTCAGCTCCGGTCAGCACGGCCGTGTGGGAAGTAGTGTGCGTCGTGGCCGGAGCTTCTGATTTTTCAAAAGAGGTTGGAAATCTGGCTTTTAATGCGAAACCTCACAATTTGAAACATTTGGGTTAGATTTTTTTTTTTTTTTCCTGAAGCTCCGTGTCAGCTAAACTGAATACATCTTTGATCTTTGTGTCTGATCTGGCCCACAGGACAACTGTTTCCCCGATTTGGAACACAGATCAGAGACATGAGGACACAGAAGTGGATTCTGCTGGGCCCGCAAAGGCCTCACTGGCCGGCTAATGGCCCCCAGTCCCATGACCCTGCCCCAGGAATCCTCCTTCCACCCGTGGGCTTTCAGTCCTCTTCCTGCCCTCGAGGGCTCTTCCCCAGCAGCTGTGGTCTCCCAGAGGTGGTGCCTGTGGGCCTCTGTCCGGGGCTTGCTGTCTTTAGGCCTCCTCTTCACAGAGAAGCCGGTGGCCTGGAGTCCAACCACGGCTGGCTGAGCGATGCTGAGCTTTTCACCTAAGACTTTGAGGGGCAGTAACTCCAAAAGTAACTCCAAAAGCCCCCAGAGTCCGTGTAACTCCACAGACTCTGGGGGCTGTGGTGGGTGGGCTGGGCTGATGCAGACAGCAGCTCATTCTGCCTTCCTTTTCTACTTTTCAGGGTTCACGTGATTCCTGGGGACCCATCCAAGAGCCAAGGGCCTCCCGGGGCCCCATGTTCTATTCCCACCTCCTCTGTGTTTTGATGCTGTGGAGCCAGTGCTGGGAGTGCCCTGGCTTCTCGGGCCTGTTTCCTCACCCGGACAGGCCGAATGGGAAGTGAAAGCATGGGCTCTGGAGTCAGAGGGACTTGGGTTCAAACACTGATTGGTCCACCGCTCACTCTGTGTCTGTCTGAGCTCAGAGTTTCTCAGCTAGAAAAATGGGCATGACCCTTCTGTCTTAGTGTTCTGTGCTGTGTAATGAACTATCACACACTGAGCGACTTTAAAAAAAGCATGCCATTTTTAATCTCATGGTTCTGTAGGTCAGGAGTCAGGCTAGGCCAGGCTGATCCTCTGCTCGGGGTCTCACCATGTGGAAGGCAAAGTGGCATCTGCGGGTGCGGGTCTCCTTCAAGGTCTCCCTTCTCACAAAACCCCTCCGTCACAAGGCCAGCAAAGGCTCCTCCAATACTTCTGGTGCTTCAGCTCATTCTGCCTTCCTTTTCTACTTTTCAGGGTTCACATGATTCCTGGGGGCCCATCCAGCTCATCCAGGCTAATCTCCCCCGTTTCAAGGTGAGCCGGTTAGTGACTCTAGTTCCGTCTGCAAAGTCCTCCTTGCCGCTCAAAATGACAAGGTGAGAGCAGTGGTGGTGGGAGAGAAGATGAGAGGGTGGCAAGATTCAGCACGCCCTCCAGCCTCTCAGAGTCGCTGTAACGATGAAACCATCCTACCTAGCTCCCTTCCCTCCTTCCTTGAGAACCACGGTGTTAGGTATTTAAACACCGAGGATTCCCTGCTACTGCATGGATAGGACGGGCAGTAGGCATGTTTCTCACAGCTACCCTCCCAAGCAGTTAGCATTGTCCCCATTTTCCAGA
The DNA here is from genome assembly GCA_917880005.1 of Nanger dama. Lineage (NCBI taxonomy): Eukaryota > Metazoa > Chordata > Mammalia > Artiodactyla > Bovidae > Nanger > Nanger dama. Next base: position 14,714,264 of record CAKJTW010000028.1, on the reverse strand, counting down.
TGTGCAAACTGAGGGTCCCAGAAGTCAGGTGACATATAAATGGCAGAGCCAGGATGTGAACTTGTCCCCATCTCAGCTGCACATAAGGGTTTGTCATCTCACTACTGGGCCCAAGTCCAGAACTCATGTATCTCTGGGAAGTTCACTGAGTTCTCTTGAGAGGCTTCCACCATGTGCCAGGGATTGACCTGTGATATGACTTCACAGGTTCAGCCCAGGTCCTGGCATTTGGGTGTCTCCAGGAGTCCCCAGTGGATGACAAGTGTGTGTTTCATGGCGTCACCCGCTTCTTTCTCTTTGAGGGATGGCTGGGGTGCCCCTGTCACAACCATTCCTGGGCATCACGGCTTTTCCGGACACCTCAGCTGATCCTCAGGAGGATGGTGAAGACTTTGTGCGGTCCTTTTGAGAAACAGCAAAGAGAAGTCCCCCTGCGGCTCTTCTCTCTCTACCTTAAATGGTGGCCTATGTTGTGAGTCCTTTCTTCCCTAAATTAAGACAAATGCACCTGTCCCAGACTCCCCTGCAGGCACAGGACCTGGTACCCACAGTCAAATGTGCTGCACAGGACTCACATGCAAACGTAGCTTGTGAGTCTGTGGTTGGAAGGAGAGTGATGCTGTGACAAGAAGTGTGACGGAGGTGGAGGTGTCTGTTCCTGCCAAGGGTGGCTGTGGTGGAGCCTCTGCTCAGAGGGGTTTTCATGAGAATGGTCCCATGCTGTGTAAAGATGAGATGCTTGGAACTGTAGCCGCTGTCTTGTGGCCATGAGGCAACAAAGTTAAAGATTAAAATAAATAAACAAAAAAAAATGAGGTTGCTGATTGGCCCTTGGAAACATTGCCCAGACATTGAACCACCACCAGCAGCTGCTTACCTCCAGCCTCCTTGCTATGTGAGACAATGGAGCCCTCTGTGCTTAAGCAATGATTAGCTATATGTTCTTTTATTCTTTTATATATATTCTTTTATCTCAAAGTCTTCCTAACTGATACAGATACTCTAGCAGGATGGTCTGTGCCCAGGGGCGGTTGACAATTGGTGCTGAGATAACCGTTTGCCTTTTTTTTTTTTCAGGATAGAGTAGCAGATTCCACACTGAACTTGAAATCATGCTTTTCAAGGGTAAGGCCCCGTTTTCCTCAGAGGGGTTTCCTCACAGGGATTGCCCCATCCCTCTCTCACCTAACAAGTGCAAGTGTGAGTACCAGGCATCCCACCCTTAATCCGCAGCGAGGTAAGCATGATCACCCACCCGCTATAGACGGGGGCCATCTGGGGTCTCACACCTGGGATGTGGGGATTGGGTCTGGTTCTGTATGGCCTGGGGTCTCCCCATGCCAAAGTGAGTCTCTTTGTTTGTGTCACGGCCATAGGTGACAGCACATCCCAGGTGGTGAGGATAGTAAAGAACCCACCTGCCACAGCAGGAGACACAGGATGCTGGTTCCATCCCTGGGTTGGGAAGCTCCCTTGGGGAAGGAAATGGCAACCCACTCCAGTATTCTTGCCTGGAGAATCCCATGGACAGAGGAGCTTGGGGGCTACAGTCCATGGGGTTGCAAAGAGTTGGACATGATTGAGCAGCTTAGCACACATGCAGGGTGTAGGGGCTTCCAGGAGAGTGGAGCACCAGGTGGGGAGAGCCGGGGTCAGGGCTGGGGAAGCCCATGACCTCCCAGCAAAGCGGTCAGGTTCCTGCTGCACCAGGGTTGTGCACCCGCCCCAAGTCTCATCACCGTCCAAAATGACCACCTACTTTTCTAACTCCTGGGTCAGAGGGTCATCTGGACTGCTTCTGCTTCAGGTTTTGGGTCCACATCTTTCTGCAAGCTATCAGGGCTTCCCTGATAGCTCACTTGGTAAAGAATCCACCTGCAATGCAGGAGACCCTGGTTCAGTTCCTGGGTCGGGAAGATCTGCTGGAGAAGGGATAGGCTACTTATTCCAGAATTCTTGGGCTTCCCTTGTGGTTCAGCTGGTAAAGAATCCGCCTGCAACGCAGGAGACTTGGGTTCCATCCTGGGTTGGGAAGATTCCCTGGAGAAGGGAAAGGCTACCCACTCCAGTAATCTGCCTGGAGGATGCCATGGACTGTAGAGTCCATGGGGTTGCAAAGAGTCAGACACGACTGAGTGACTCCACTTCACTTGTTTCTGCAACAAGCAGCTGCCTGAAAATGCTCTTTCCCAGAGGACAGCTCAGGTGCAAGAGGCCAAGCACACAGGTGCTCTGAAAGCCTCTGCCTCAGTCAGCGGTGCTGATGCTCCCACGGCCCCAGCAAGTCACTTGGCCACGATCCTCATAGGGGGCAAGTGTGTGCACTCCACGCCCTCCATGGAGCAGCCCCTTTGAGGTCACGTGGCAAAGGGTGTGGCTATTATGGGTCAGGGAGGGAAGAGTCAGGGTCAGCAGTCCAAGCTACACACAGATCCCAGGAACCCCCAGGCATCCCCAAAGCCATGAATGCAGAGACCCCCATGGGGCAGGACCTCAGCAGGGGCAGGTGGACCAGCGTCACTGCCTCATGCCTGAGCTTCAGACTCCCCAGTCTGTTTCTCAGAGGAAGGACCTGGAGCTGTGGGAGTCAGAGTATTACCTGAGGTCACAGGGCAACCTCCCGCCTCTGCCCACCCCCACTGCCATCATCCTAAACCCAGATGGGGAGGGAGGCAAGGGGTCAGGGCACCTGCCTCCCTGGGGATGACAAGCCCCTTTCTTCCACCCCCATGCTCAAGCATATACCCACTTCCCCCCAAGACAGCCGGACACAGAGCCTGGGACTCAAGCATTCCAACTGCATTGCATGGAGACCTCTCAGTGCTCGTTGACTTCTGGTGGCCCCTGAGCTGGCCTGGAGACATATTGTTTGCCTTGATCAGTATTTTGTTTCTTTGAATGGAGCCAACAGGAAATAATCAGAAACTTCACATAGAATTCAGATTTGATTTCCATTTCTTTTGAAAGAGCAGCAGGCTTGACAACCCTGGGCCCATGTTGCTGCAGGGCAGGTGGCAGTGTAGCGCCAGGTCATATGCGCTTGCCCCAGTCCCCACCACTCCCTGCTGCCTCAGGTCCAGAGAGCTTCCCCCATATTCCACACTGGTCTTTGTGCTGCTGGAAGATGATGCTTGTTTAATCCACTCCCCAGAAGCTCACAGAGGAGAGACACCTGTTCAGGGCACACAGCCCATGATGGGCTTTTGTTTTTCTTTCTCTCTTCCTGAATAAGAATTTCATCTGGATTTCAAAGAGCAGTTCCTCTTGTGGGCTCCAAATCAGGACCTCAGACTCTGCTGCCCAGCCTAAGGTCAAACCGTTTATATATCATGGTTGAATCTCAGAATACTTCTGGCATTGCTTCCCTGAGAACACAGTCACCTTGACTGGAAAATCTACACTGAGATGAAGCTTTGGGAGATGTTTTGGGGACCCAGGTCCCTGAGTTATACAGGGAATCCCCTTGGATGTATAAAAAGATCCTAACTGCTAATACTTACATAGCAATCACTGTATGCCAGTCGCTTCTCCTAACTTCATATTAACTCACTTAATCCTCGCATAAACTTTGTAAGGGGGAAGGTACCATTTTTATCCCCATCTTACAGATAAGAAAGATGAAGCACAGGGAGGTTAAGCAACGTTCCCAAATTTGCACATGTTGGAGGTGGTAGAGTTGAGATTTGAACCCAGGTTCTGTGGCTTCAGGGCTTATCGTTCTTAACCACTGAAGTATCCTAGAGGAAAATACCTGTTGTGCTTAGTCACTCAGTTGTGTCTGGTTTTTTGCAACCCCATGGACTATATAGCCCACCAGGCTCCTCAGTCCACGAGGATTCTCCAAGCAGAATATTGGAGTGTGTTGCCATGCCCCGCTCCAGGGGATCTTCCCAACTCAGAGACTGAACCCAGGTCTCCCACATTGTAGGCAGATTCTTCACCATCTGAGCCACCAGGGAACCCCAGATACGTATTGAGGTGGCCAAGTTTCCTATAATGTCTCATTTCACCCTTGAACTTGCCCAACAAGGTAGGGTTGGATTTGGCTGTGAGAGACAGAAAAATCTAAAAGAGAAATTGATTTCTGTTTTGTATAGATGCAACTTAGAGTGGGACTCAGGCTTCTCTGCTGTCATCCTCATCATGTGTTATCTTCTCATTGAACAGGATGACTGCTTGAACTCCAGCCATCACACCTTCAATTCAGTTTTCAGGAAAAAGGAAGGGACAAAATAGAACTAACCTCCTTCCTTTAAGACACTTCTTCAAAGTTTCATAGACTATTGTACTCGCACCCTTTTGATCAGCACTTAGTCACATGGCCACACTTGAGCCTGGAAATAGTCTATATTCCAGAAGATAATACGTTTACTGAGAAATCAGTTCTATCATTAAACTTAAAAGAGAGAATGGATATTGACTCAGCACCATCACTGTGTTGTTTCCAGATAAAGAAACTAAAACTCAGGGAATGGCCTGCTGGAGGGAACACAGCTGGGAGGAGGTGGAGCTTGGGTCTTCTGTCCCTGAGCCCTTTGGAGCAGGTAGGGTCCTGAAGATACCCTCTGCCAGTTTCCTAGGCGGTGAGGAAGACTATGGGTATGTACACGACTCCCTTTCCAGGCCCCAGGAACACTCAGTGCCCAGGTCCTGCCAGCCAAGCAGCTTTGTGCCTGCAAGCCCCGGCAGCCTCTCTGGATACAGATCCATCACCCCGGCACCAGCCATGCCCTGGGCCTGACTCCATCCATCCCTCTAAAGCTGCGACGACTATGCTTGGGCACGTTCCTCAGGCAGCCTCAAGAGCGCTGAATAATTCAGGTCTGCGTAATGGGATAATGAATTCACTGACAACCCAGTGTGGTCTCAGTACTTACATTTCAAGAAATACTGACTCCCCAGGCCCGCTCTGCAGGCTGGAGACGTACACACGCCAAGAAACTGTTGCCTTTACCTGCCTTGTGGGGTTCAGGCCTGATTGAGCGGATGCCCTCCTTTGGTCTCACTCATTGTTCAGCTGCTTGGGCGAATGGGGAGTCTGGAGGGCAGGGGCCCGTCTGGTTGGAACTGTGGGGCGAGGTGAAAGTGGAATCACAGAAGCTCGGACACGCAGAGCTGGAAAGGACCCTTTGGTTCTGCACACCCATCTTATGAACTGGGAAAGTGAGGTTGTGACAGGGACGGGCCTCTGCTCCTGCACACTGCGCTCTGTGGCTGGGAATGCCGGGAATGGATCAGGAATCTGGGGAGGAGATCTGCTTTTTTTCCCTCCTCTCTGCTTTCCCCATCCCTCAGCTGTAGAGAGTTGTTGTTAATGACTCCCAGCTGCCCCTTCCCTGGAGATGGGCCTTCAGCCTAACAAGAGCCGTTCCTGGAAGGCCTGGCTTCCCTGCACGACCTGGACAGACTGTGGCATGGCCGGCTGATGTGGTGCCAAAGGCCACCCCGAGCTGATGCTTTTAAGGGCCCAGAACCCTTGAAGGGACCGGGCTGTGGCTCCACTCCAGCTGAGACCCTGTTCTGGCCTAGCTTTTACTGCTCCCCTGTCCGGCTTCCCTCGCTCCCCTGTTCCTCAGAGCCCCCTCCTGTCCCCACCAGCTCCCACCCTACATGCCCCCACTGCTGTGAATCATCTGAATGGGAATGCCGGACTCGGGCTCTGCTTCTGAAGAACCTCCTGAGACAGTTGCATTTCTGGGTCTGAATCCTCCTTTCTTCTTTGTTTCTGTTTTTTAGCTTAAAAATATTTCTCTTTTTAATCAGAGTATAGTTTGCTCTACAGTGTTGTTAGTTCCACTGTACAAAAAAAGTGAATCAGCTATACGTATACATATATCCGCTTTTGGATTTCTTTCCCATTTAGGTTACCACGGAGCCCTGAGTCGAGTTTCCAGAGCTCTGCCGTAGTGAGGGACAGGGAGGCCTGCTGTGCTTAAGTCCATAGGGTTGCCAAGAGTCAGACATGGCTTAGCAACTAAACAACAATAGGAGGTTCTCATTAGTTATCTGTTTTATACAGAGTATCAACAACGTATTGGAGAAGGGGAACGGCTACCCAGTCCAGTATTCTTGCCTGGAGAACTCCATGGACAGAGGAGCCTGGTGGGCTACAGTTCGTGGGGTTGCAAAAATGTCAGACACGACCGAGTGACTAACACACACATCGGTAGTGTGTACGTGTCAATCCCCGCCTCCCAATCATCCGACCCCTGCTCTCCCCTTGGTATCTATGTTTTCTACCTCTGTGTCCCTATTTCTGCTTTGTAAATAAGATTGTCTGTACCAGTTTTTTTCAGATTCCATACATATGCGTTAATATACGATACTTGTTTTTCTCTTTCTGACTTACTTCACTCTGTATGATGCCTAGGTCTAGCCACATCTCCACAGGTGACCCAATTTCATTTCTTTTTATGGCTGAGGACTGAAGTGGCTTAGCAATAGCAATACTGCATTGCATATATCGTTATCCGTTCTTCTGTTGATGGACGTTTGTTTCCATGTCCTGGCTATTGTAAATAGTGCTGCTATGGACATTGGGGTGCCTGTATCATTTTGAATTACTCTTTTCTCTGGGTTTATGCCCATGAGTGGGATTGCTGGGTCACATGGTAGTTCTATGTTTGGTTTTTTAAGGAACCTACATAACTGTTCTCCGTAGAGGCTGTATCAGTTGACATTTCCACCAGCAGTACAGGAGGTTTCCCTTTCCTCCACACCCTCTCCAGCATTTATTGTTTGTAGATTTTATGATGATGGCTATTCTGACTGGTGTGAGATATTCCATTTTAGTTTTGATTTGCATTTCTCTAATAATTAGTGATGTTGAGCATCTTTTTGTGTGTTTGCTGGCCATCTGCATATCTTCTTTGGAGAAGTGTCTACTTAGGTCTTTCACACATTTTTTTGATTGGGTTGTCTTTTGATTTTGAGCTGCATGAGCTGACTGTATATTTTGGAGATTAATCCTTTGTCAGTCGCTTCATTTGCAAATATTTTCTCCCATTATGAGGGTTGTCTTTTTGTCTTGTTTATGGTTTCCTGTGCTGTGCTAAAGCTTTTAAGTTTAATGAGGTCCTAGTTATTTATTTTTGGTTTTATTCTCATTACTCTAGGAGGTGGGTCAGAAAAGATCTTAACTGCGATTTATGTCAAAGAGCGTCCTGCCTATGTTTTCCTCTAAGAGTTTTATAGTGTTCGGCCTTACATTTAGATTTTTAATCTATTTGGGGGTTAGGGTAAGAGAATGAGATTAGAACACTCTCTAACATCATACACAAAAAGAACCTTCCATTCTGGGGACTCCTCCTGGAGTGCTAAGAGGCGCAGGGCCAAGAATGCTTGGCCTTGGCTCTGCTGTGCGACCGTGAGGAAATCACTTCTCCACCCTGGGCCTCAGTTTCCCCGCTTGCGTGGCTGGGGTTGGGGGAGCCTCTCTCATGCTCCTTCCAGCTCTGAAGGTCTGTGGTATGACCTAAAGCACCAGGAAGCCAGGGCCACATGTCCATGGAGTCCTACCGTCGGGACTTTTCTCTGAAGGCTTCTTCAAAATGTAAAAGCATTTGCAGTGAGAATGAGTTTCCTTATTTATTTATTTTTTTGTAATTATTTATTTATTGGCTGCACTGGGTCTTTGTTGCTGCTCAAGGGCTTTTCTCTAATTGTGGAGGGTAGGGGCTAGTTGCGGTGCACACACCTCTCATTCCGGTGGCTTCTCTTGTTGTGGGGTGTGGGCTCTAGAGTGCAGACTCAGTAGTCATGGTACACAGGCTTAGTTGCCCTGCAGCATGAGGGCTTCTCCTGGACCAGGGACTGAACTCGTTTCCCCCTGCACTAGCAGGTGGATTCTTATCCACCAGACCACCAGGGAAGACTTGAGAGTGAGTTTCATGTAAATGACCATGCTGCAGGCAGATTCTCTCAAGGTGGGATCCTCGGGTCTCTGAATCCGTCACTGGATGGGGACTGCCTGGTTGGAACTGTGGCATGAGGTGGAAGTAGAATCACAGAAGCTTGGACATGCAGAGCTGGAAAGGACCCTTTGGTCCTACACACCCAGTTTATGAGCCAGGAAATTAAGGTTGTGGCAGGGGTGGACCTCTGTTCCTGCACACTGCGCTCTGTGGCTGAGAATGTTGGGGATGGCTCGGGAATCTGGGAAGGAGACCTGCTTGGTTTCCTTCTAACCCATTGGTTTCCCCATTCCCCAGCTACTGGATGTTGGTGCTAATGACTCCCAGCTGCCCCTTTGCTGGAGAGGAGTCTTCAGCCAAATGAAAGCCTTAAGGCCAGCCCACCCAGCATGACCTGGGAAGACTGCAGCTGATGACTGGTTGGTGTGGTGTAAAATGGCCACCACTGGGGACTACCACTGAGTCCTATTATTGGGGACTTTTCTCTAAAGGATTTTTCAAAAGACAGAAGCATCTGAGATGAGAATGAGTTTCATATTAAGTGATGACGCTGTAGGGCAGACTGTCTCAAGGCAGGATCTTGGATCACTTTAATCCATTACCTGAAGGAATGTATATTATTATTGTTATTTAAAAATATTCATTTATTTGGCTGTCCTGGGTCTTTGTTGTGGCATGTGGGATCTTTAGTTGTGGCGTGTGGGAATCTAGTTCCCTAATCAGGGATTGAACACAAGGAGCATGGGCTCTTAGCCTCTGGACCACCAGAGAAGTCCCAGGACTGCATATTATTATTCCCCTTCCTTTCTTCCCTTTTTTGAATATGGTATGTGATGTCTGGAGCTGCAACAGCTATCTTTCAGTCATGAGGAAACAACATGAGATGTAAACAATAAGCTAAGGAGGGACTTCCCTGATGGCCCAGTGGTAAAGAATCCACCTTCCAGTGCAAGGGATGCAGGTTTGATCCCTGGTCGGGGAACTCAGATTCCACATGTTGTATGGCAACTAAGCCCGTGCGCCACAGTGAAGATCCCACATATTGAAACTAAGACCCAATGCAGCCAAATAAATACTTTTTAAAAAAGCTAATGATAGTGAAGCAGAAATATAGAAAGAAACTGATTCTCAATGGCATTTCTGAATCATTGCACAAAACCTGAAAACTGCCTCTAGAATCTCAGTATGTGAAATGATTCTCTTTATTGCTCAAGCAAGTCCTGGTTGAATTTTTCTTTTATTTGCAGCCAAAAGTTTTCCAAACAAATCAACAGTCTTTATCTCATTGAATCATAATAGCAGTCTTCTAAAGTAGAAGATTTATTATATTATTATTAATTATTGGCTCAGATAAGTGACATAGTTAAGGCCACGCAGCTGGCAAAGGGCAGCTGGAGCTTTCAGGTTGGGAGGAATTTTGATAGTTGATGAAAAAGTAACTCCTGTCTCCACTGTGTGTGTCCCGTTGTAGTCTGGCCACTGGGAATAATCTCCCTTGCATTCCTGGTCTTTGGTCTTTCTATGCATCCACCCCAGGTCTCAGCTTAGAGATTCGGGAAAGGTTGGGGAGAAGGAGGTGGCAGGTAGCCACTGTCCTTTCCAAATGGAGTGTGGCCAGATTTTGGTACCAAGGACAAGGGGAAGACTGGACCCATTTTGGAGATGATTCTGTCCTCTAAGCAGTTCTAGTCTCTTGGATGTGGGGTTACAGTGAAAGAGAGAAAGCTCAGACACAGAAATAGACAGAGGTATGGAAGGAGAGGGAGACAGAGGCAGACGTTGAGGAGGAGGAGGGGGAGAGGAAGAAAGAAGGATGACAGGTTTCAGAGATAAACTCTGAGACAAACATAGCAGTGGACCTCAGCTCAGACATAAGCTACTTCATCCCCCCCGCCCCACCCCCCACCCCCGGCTTCAGCCTCTTCACTGTGTGATAAAGTGGCCTGGGGACACCTCCCTCGCTGGGACAAATGGCTCAGCTCTGACCTGGAATGGATGTCCAGTCAGTGGGCCCTTCTGTCCCCACACAGACTGGTCTGATGGTTTGGAGGGTGCTCTGAGGGTGGAGGCAGGGTGATGCAACCTTAGGTAAACCTTTGTTTTGCCTTTTCTGGAGAGCAGAGACCTCTTGAAGAAAGGCAGGTAGCATTGATGTGTGTGTGTGTGTGTGCGCGTTTTAGGCTAAGTACTTTAAGTGGTCAGAAAGCTGGATATTTCCCTTGACAGAAAAGTAGCCTTCTTGATTAACAGCAATACCAGAAATGCCTTTGTCTCCTAAACAAGAAGGTGGGGTGGGGTAGGGGGAAAAATTTAAAGAGTCATCAGAACACCAGGAATTGGGGAGCCACTGTTGGGGTTAGTTGGGGGAAGAATCACTGCTGCAGACCCTGAGAGTGAGCCCTCAGACCTCGGGGGCTGATGTGTGTGTGTTGGGGGAGCCCTCTGTGAGGGGCCTCCTGTCTACCCCGGATTAGTGGGGAAGCAGGGACAGAAATGGCCCCAGAATGAGGAGTGAAAGAAGGTTCTCTGCCAGGAACATAGAGCTCCTGGGGGTGTGGGCAGCGAGGAGCCTGGGGGTCACCTTTGCCCTGGGTGCTCTCTGGGTAGAGTCTGTTCTCCAGAACCTGGTGCAGAGCCTTGACTGAATGAGTGAGCCCTGGGCTCTGCCAGGCCTGGAGGCTGTGAGTGAGGATGAAGGAGGTGGTGCTGCAGCGTCAGCTGGGGGCTCAGGGCCTGGACAGGAGGCAGTGGCCCCTCTCCCTGCCTCACGCCCTGCTCATGTGGCTAACTCCTCGCTCCTGGGGGTTCAGGGAAGCAAGACCGTGCTATCTCCCTCAGGTTGGATGTGCCCTTGACTGAGTTGGTGCAGAGGCTTCAAAATGTGTCTGTGAGTCCTTAGACCCTCCTCTCATAAAGTAGTGGGGTCTGGGTCCCCTCACCCTGAGCCTGCGTGACCCTCCTTGAAGAGAATGCAATGGAGGTGATGTTCTCTGACTTCGGAGGCTGGTTAGGAAAGGCCACATAACATCTCCAGATTCTCTTGGGAACTTGCTCTGGGAGCCCTGTAAGAAGTCCATCTCTACAGAGGCTGCCATGTGCGGAGACCACATAGCCTGAGAGAGGTGCCTCAAGGCCCACAACTCACCCATCCCCAGCTGTTTGAGTCTCCCTTGCCCAGGTGTCAGACATGTGCTCGAGGAAGCCTTTGCGATGACCCCAGTCTCAGCCATCCTGCCTGTGATTAATGATGGACCCAGAGTGAGAACTGCCTGCAGTCCAGGCAACCTCCAGATCCATGAGTGGGAGAAATGATCACATATGAGGTCCCTACGGCTGTTTAGGTCACAAACGACCACAAACTGGAGGCTAGGGTCTAAACTCAAGGTGTTGGCTTGTTCCTTCTGAGGGCTCTGAGGGAGAATCATCCCTGCCTTCCTCCTAGCTCCTGGTGGTTGGAGGCAGGCTTACTTTTCTGGGCCTGCGGATGCATCACTCTGCCTGCTGCTTCCATCTTCACATTGTGTTCTCACTGTGTCTCTGTGTCCATATAAAGGACACTGTCACATTTGATTAGGGGTTCCTGGCACAGAATAAAGGAGCTGCCTGCCATGTGGGAAACCCAGGTTCCATCCCTGGGTCAGGAAGGTCCCCTGAGAAGGGAATGGCTACCCACCCCAGTATTTTTTCCTGGAGAGTTCCATGGAAAGAGGAACCTGGAGGGCTATAGTCCTCGTGGGGTCGCAAAGAGTCAGACATGACTGCGTGACTAACACTTTAACTTTTTTACTTTTCCGTGTATTCCAGTATTACTTCTGGACTCTGTTTCTCAAATAAGATGACATTCTGAAGCAATGAGGTTGAGAATTTAATATATCTCTTTTGGGGGCATAATTCAACCATGACACATAGCTATCATTTTAAGCCATTATTTTTTAAAATTCATTTGTTTCTTTATTTGTGGCTGTGCGGGTCTCTGTAGCTGTGTGTGGGCTTTCACTAGTTGTGGCAAGCTGGGGCTGCTCTCTAGTTGCGGTGTGCGGGCTTCTCATTGTGGTGGCTTTTCTTGTTGCTGGGCGCAGGCTCTAGGGCGTGTGGATTCAGTAGCTGGAACTCACAGGCTCCAGAGCAAGGGCTCAGTAGTTGTGGTACATGAGCTTAGTTGCCCTGGAAGCATGTGAAGTCTTCCCAGACCAGGGGTTGAACTCATGTCCCTTGCATTGACAGGCAGATTCTTTACCACTGGAACGCCAGTAAAGTCCAAACCCACTATTTTGAACCTATTCATTATGTAGCAGTATTTACTCAGAACGTGAGAATGAAGGGATGGCTAGGAAAGCAACTGAAACATCAGTGGAAATGTAATTTACCAGAACATCTCTCTAGGAGGCTATTGTATGTGGCTGAGATAATCAGTTTTCAAAGACGGATGTTCCAGCAACATCTTGTGCTTGAATAATAACAGACAGCTTCTCTAATGCCTTCTTTTTTTAAGTTAAATTGTTGATTTTTTTTTCCTTTTAGTATTTATATATGTTTTTTCCCTTTTTAGTATTTATTTATGTGGCTGTGCTGGGTCTTAGGTGTAGCATGTTTGATCCTTGTTGCTTGCTGAGACATGCAGAATCTTTTTCAGTTGCAGCATGCAAACTCTTAGTTGTGCCATGTAGAATCTAATTCCCTGACCGGGATTGAACCCCGGTCCCTGCATGGGAAGCTTGGAGTCTTAGCCAGTGGACCACCAGGCAGGTCACCTTAATGCCTTCTAATGTAGGAAAATAACTTGAGTTTTGCTTTGTAAGATATTCCTCCCCCTTAAATAAATGTTGAATATTAATTTAAAGAGAATCAATGTGATTATTAGAGTGTTTCCGGCCTCCATGTCTATCAGCATGGCCTTGTTTACTAACACCTTCCCCATTGGAGGTCTGATTAGCTGTAGGCTACAGTTGCCTGGTTAAGTGTCTAGTTTCTCCATAGACCAAAAGCAATCCTGAGAACAGGGTCAGGCCTTGTCTTGCTCTCTCTTGAATCCCCAGTACACTTTTTGGCACATAGTAGGTGCTTAATAGTCTCTGAAAGCATGGATGTTGGAAAAAGGACAAAGGGACTTAAACTCTATATGACGATGAAAGGTGTATATATATAAATATATCAGCTACAAATCATCTAAGGATGCTAGAAAAATATATTTTTGAAAATTGAAATTCTTTTCTGTTAATGGAAGAACCTTTAAGAAAAGAAGTGAATTGAGAGGCCAGGAACAAATTGGAAACCTCATTCCAGGGAAATAAGACTGCTGACACTTTGAGGACTTCTACCTAATTTCTACTAATTATCTGCCTTATTGGCAGCCTATAGCTTGAGCTTTTGTGGCACAAGAAAGACAAGGAAGAATCAAGGGATGATAAACATGACTGGGAAAAGTTGAAAAAGAACCAAACAAAGATTCTGGGAATTTAAATATATTACATATGAAATTAAAAACTCAATGGAACAGCTAGATAGAATAGACACTGCTGGAGAAGGAATTAGTTAACTGGAAGATAGATCATCATGTAGCACAGAAAGAAAAAATGAAAGAGGTTAAGAAGGTTAAGAGACATGGAGGATGAAATGAAAAGGTATAATATATGTCTAATAAGATTTTTAGAAAGTGGTTAGAGGAATAATGGTAGGGAAGTGATATTCAAAGAGGTAGTAGCTGAGAATTTTCTATGATTATTAAAAAGCATGAATCTTCAGATTCAGCAATTCCAGCACTATCAAGGTAAATAAACAGAAGTCCATATACAAATATATCATAATCTAATTAAAGAATATCAAAAGCAAGTAGAGATCTTAAAAATATCCAACAGAAAAAAACAAAAGTACCATAAGGAGAGTGGTACAGTGGGAATGTGCTGGGCCCAAAACCCAGAGGTCAATGGATTGAAAAAAACTGTGTAATTCACGGTTTCTGTAATTAAAAGAAATTAGGCTAAAAGTCTATTAGTTAAAATAGTATAAATAGTAACAATAAAAGACAGAATAATAATGACTTTAAAGGACTTCGAAAATTCACAACGACCAAGGATCTGTTTCTGCTTTATTGACTATGCCAAAGCCTTTATTATGTGGATCATAATAAACTGTGGAAAATTCTGAAAGAGATGGGAATACCAGATCACCTGACCTGCCTCTTGAGAAATCTGTATGTAGGCCAGGAAGCAACAGTTAGAACTGGACATGGAACAACAGACTGGTTCCAAATAAGAAAAGGAGTATGTCAAGGCTGTATATTGTCACCCTGCTTATTTAACTTCTATGCAGAGTACATCATGAGAAATGCTGGACTAGAAGAAACACAAGCTGGAATCAAGATTGCCGGGAGAAATATCAATAACCTCAGATATGCAAATGACACCACCCTTATGGCAGAAAGTGAAGACGAACTAAAGAGCCTCTTGATGAAAGTGAAAGAGGAGAGTGAAAAAGTTGGCTTAAAGCTCAACATTCAGAAAACGAAGATCATGGCATCTGTTCCCATCACTTCATGGGAAATAGATGGGGAAACAGTGGAAACAGTGTCAGACTTCATTTTTTGGGTTCCAAAATCACTGCAGATGGTGACTGCAGCCATGAAATTAGAAGACACTTACTCCTTGGAAGACAAGTTATGACCAACCTAGATAGTATATTCAAAAGCGCAGACATTACTTTGCCGACTAAGGTCCATCTAGTCAAGGCTATGGTTTTTCCAGTGGTCATGTATGGATGTGAGAGTTGGACTGCGAAGAAGGCTGAGCGCCGAAGAAGTGATGCTTTTGAACTGTGGTGTTGGAGAAGACTCTTGAGAGTCCCTTGGACCGCAAGGAGATCCAACCAGTCCATTCTGAAGGAGATCAGCCCTGGGATTTCTTTGGAGGGAATGATGCTAAAGCTGAAACTCCTGTACTTTGGCTACCTCATGCGAAGAGTTGACTCATGGGAAAAGACTCTGATGCTGGGAGGAACTGGGGGCAGGAGGAGAAGGGGACGACAGAGGCTGGATGGCATCAGTGATGTGATGGACGTGAGTCTGAGTGAGCTCCCGGAGTTGGTGATGGACAGGGAGGCCTGGCGTGCTGCGATTCATGGGGTCACAAAGAGTCGGACATGACTGAGTGACTGAACTGAAGGACTGTATATCCCAGTCTCTAATAAGACTGAAATAATTTCTTAAAAGATAATTTATCTCTTAAGAATAAATCCAGATCCTAGGTATGTACTAAAGAGAATTGAAATAAATGTCCATATAAAAACTTGCACACAAATGTTCATGGCAGTGTTATTTTAAGAGTGAAAAAGTAGAAACAACCTAAGCAATTTAAATATACTCCAGTTTATGAATGGATAAGGGCTTACCTGGTGGCTCAGACAGTAAAGAATCTGCTTGTAATACGTGAGTCTCAGGTTTGATCCCTGGATCAGGAAGATCCCCTGGAGAAGCAAATGGCTACGCACTCCAGTATTCTTGCCTGGAGGATTCTATGGACAGAGGAGCCTGGCAGGCCACATACAGTTCATGGGGTCACAAAGAGTCAGACACAACTGAGCAACTAACACTTTCATCTTTTCATAAGTGGATAAGCAAAATGTGATATATCCATACAATAGGGTATTCAGTTCAGTTCAGTTCAGTCGCTCAGTCGTGTCCGACTCTTCGAGACCCCATGAATTGCAGCACGCCAGGCCTCCCTGTCCATCACCAAATCCCGGAGTTCACTCAGACTCACGTTCATCGAGTCCGTGATGCCATCCAGCCATCTCATCCTCTGTCGTCCCCTTCTCCTCCTGCCCCCAATCCCTCCCAGCATCAGAGTCTTTTCCCATGAGTCAACTCTTTGCATGAGGTGGCCAAAGTACTGGAGTTTCAGCTTTAGCATCATTCCTTCCAAAGAAATTCCAGGGTTGATCTCCTTTAGAGTGGACTGGTTGGATCTCCTTGCAGTCCAAGGGACTCTCAACAGTCTTCTCCAACACCACAGTTCAAAAGCATCATTTCTTCGGTGCTCAGCCTTCTTCACAGTCCAACTCTCACATCCATACTTGACCACTGGAAAAACCATAGCCTTGACTAGACGGACCTTCGTCGGCAAAGTAATGTCTCTGCTTTTGAATATACTATCTAGGTTGGTCATAACTTTTCTTCCAAGGAGTAAGCATCTTTTAATTTCATGGCTGCAGTCACCATCTGCAGTGATTTTGGAGCCCCAAAAATCAAGTCTGACACTGTTTCCACTGTTTCTCCATCTATTTCCCATGAAGTGATGGGACCGGATGCCATGATCTTTGTTTTCTGAATGTTGAGCTTTAAACCAAATTTTTCGCTTTCCTCTTTCACTTTCATCAAGAGGCTCTTTAGTTCTTTTTCACTTTCTGCTATAAGGGTGGTATCATCTGCATATCTGAGGTTATTGATATTTCTCCCGGCAATCTTGATTCCAGCTTTAGTTTCTTCTAGTCCAGCATTTCTCATTATGTACTCTGCATAGAAGTTAAATAAGCAGGGTGACAATATACAGCCTTGACATACTCCTTTTCTTATTTGGAACCAGTCTGTTGTTCCATGTCCAGTTCTAACTGTTGCTTCCTGACTTGCATACAGATTTCTCAAAAGGCAGGTTAGGTGGTCTGGTATTCCCATCTCTTTCAGAATTTTCCACAGTTTATTGTGATCCACACAGTCAAAGGCTTTGGAATAGTCAATAAAACAGAAGTAGATGTTCTTCTGGAACTCTCTTGCTTTTTCCATGGTCCAGTGGGTGTTGGCCATTTGATCTCTGGTTCCTCTGCCTTTTCTAAAACCAGCTTGAACATCAGGGAGTTCACGGTTCACGTACTGCTAAAGCCTGGCTTGGAGAATTTTGAGCATTACTTTTCTAGCATGTGAGATGAGTGAAATTGTGCGGTAGTTTGAGCATTCTTTGGCATTGCCTTTCTTTGGAATTGGAATGAAAACTGACCTTTTCCAGTCCTGTGGCCACTGCTGAGTTTTCCAAATTTGCTGGCATATTGAGTGCAGCACTTTCACAGCATCATCTTTCAGGATTTGAAACAGTTCCACTGGAATTCCATCACCTCCACTAGCTTTGTTCATAGTGATGCTTTCTAAGGCCCACTTGACTTCACATTCCAAGATGTCTGGCTCTAGATGAGTGATCACATCATCATGATTATCTGGGTCGTGAAGATCTTTTTTCTACAGTTCTTCCATGTATTCTTACCACCTCTTCTTAATATCTTCTGCTTCTGTTAGGTCCAGACCATTTCTGTCCTTTATCAAGCCCATCTTAGGGTATTACTTGCTATAAAAAGGAATGAAATTCTGATCCATGCAATAGCATGGATGAAGCTTGAAAACATTATGCTAAGTAAAGAAGCCAGACACAGAAGGTCAGTAATTGTATGATTTCATTTATATAAAATGTCCAGAATAGGCAAATTCATAGAGACAGAAGGTAGATCAGTGGTTGCTAGAGGCTGGAAGGGAATATGGAGTAACAGCTGATGAGCATGGGCTTTCTTTTCGGGTGATGACATGCTCTAGAGTTGGATTTTTTGTTTGTTTTGTTTTTGGCTGTGAGTGCTCTTTCGTGTGATGCGTGGACCTCTCTAGTTGTGGCCCTTGGGCTTAGTTGCTCCATGGCATGAGGGATCTTAGTTCCCTGACCAGGGACTGAACTTGAATCCCTTGCACTGGAAGATGGATTCTTAACCACAGGACCGCTAGGGAAGTCCCAGTGGTGAGGTTTGTTAAACCTTACAAATACACTAAAGCCGCTAAATTGTACACTTTCAAAGGGTGAATTTTATAGCATGTGAATCACAAAAAATGCAAAAATAGTAATAAAGGTGGAAATAAGGATATTTTCACTTATAGGCATACCTCGAAGATGTTGCAGGTTCAGTTTCAGACCACGAAGATAAAGCAAATATCTTAATAAAGCAGGTCACACACACTTTTTGGTTTCCTCGTGCATATAAAAGTTCTGTTTTGGGAATTCCTGGCGGTCCAGTGGTTAGGATTTGGCACTTTCACTGTGGAAGGCCTGAGCTCCATCCCTGGTCAGGGAACGAAGATCCCACAAGCAGCACAAGCAGCTAAAAAAATTTTGCTTGTTTACACTATAGTCTGTTAAGTGTGGATTAGCTTTATGTCAAAAAAAATGTACATACCTTAATTAAAAAATATTCATGGCTCAGAGGGTAAAGTGTCTGCCTGCAATGTGGGAGACTGGGGTTTGATCCCCGGGAGAAGGAAATGGCAACCCACTCCAATACTTTTGCCTGGAAAATTCCATGGACGGAGTAGCCTGCTAAGCTATAGTCCATGGGATCGCAAAGAGTCGCACATGACTGAGCAACTTTCACTCCAAAAATGCCAACCATCTTCTGAACATCAGTGAGTTGTAGTAGTAACAGCAAAGATCCCTTGTCACAGATCACCACAGCAAATATAATAGTGGAAAATATTTAAAATATTTTGAGAATTACCAAAATGTGACACAGAGTGATGAAGTGAGCAAATGCTGTCGGAAAGAATAGTCCCAGTGGACTTGCTTGATGCAGAATTGCTACAGATCTTCAATTTCTAGTAAACACATGTGCGTGTGTGCGTGCATCAGTCACTGAGTCATGTCTGACTCTTTGCAGTCCTGTGGACTGTAGCCCGCCAGGCTCCTCTGTCCATGGAGTTTTCCGGGAAAGAATACTGGAATGAGTTGCCATTTCCTACTCCAGGGGATCTTCCTGGCCCAAGGACTGAACCCACATCTCTTGTGTCTCCTATATTGACAGGTGGACTCTTTACCACCGTACCACCGGGGAAGTCCCACTACACAAAAAGACATGATAATGAAGCACAAAAAGCTGAAGCTGGATCAAAGGCAGGCAGGCCTGCTTCCTTAAAACTGAGACAGCTTATAAACAACAGATCCCTGTTCAAGGAGTTTCTGAAGGATGAACCTGAGAAGAAAAGTGATCTGAGGAAAAAAGTCTCAGATACCAGAAATAACGATGAATTGAAAAAATAATAAAAATAGGGGTAAATATAAACAAACACACTGCCTGTCCAAAACAGTGTCTATTCCATGGGGTTAAACAGGAGATGGAGTTAAATGCCTGGACTTTTAAGTAAAAGGAATTAAAGGTTTTGAAGCACTTTGTATTGTTGCAGAGAGGGGTAAGATATTGATTAACTTTAGACTAAGTTAGGTAATAATTTCAAAATGCTGAGTCACCAATAAGAAAATAGTAGAATGCCCATCCTCTACACAGTAGAAGTGGGGGCGGGGGTGGGGGAAATGGAATGAGTAAAAAAACCTCAATTAATTCAAAATAATGCAACAAAGAAGATGAAAATAAATTCTTAGGAAGCAGGACAAATTAAAAAGAAAACAAGATCATAGAAATAAGGTCAAATATATTTGTAAGGTCTGTAAGTATAAACAGACTGAACTCTCCAGTTAAAATTCATGTGCTATCAGATTAACAAACAATTACCAGATGCTGCTCACATGAAAGATGTCTAATACATGAGGACATATACAAAATTATGAGTAAAACAGTGAAAAACCATCAGAAAAATACTAATCAGAGACATGTGTAAAACATGAGGACAGATAAAAATTGTAGGTGAAAGAGTGAAAAACTATTAGAAAAATTGAAACCAAAAGAAAATTGGCATAGTTACATTACTATTAGACAACATATTAATTGACTTTGAGGCAAAAAGTCACCTTTTCAGATATAGAGGGTCAGTGCATGCAATTTAAATTTACAAGGAGAAAATAGTAGTTTTAAATTCATGAATACTAAGTAACGTAAATCCCTGACCAGATATATTATTTGTAAATATTCTTTTTACCATTCTATGGGTTGCATTTTCTCTTTATCGATAGTGTCCATAGAAGCACAAAAGTGTTTTGATTTTATTAATAAGTTCAATCTATCTTTTTTTTTCTTATTTTGCTCATGCTTTGGGGGTCATATCTAAGAATACTTTGCCAAATCCAATATCATGGAGATTTTTCCCTATGTTTTCTTGTAAGAGTTTTAAAGTTTTAGCTCTTACATTTAGGTCTTTGATCCATTTTGGGTTAATTTTTATATATGATGTGAGGTAAGGGTTCAGCTTCATTCTTCTGCATGTGGATATCCAGTTGTCCTGGCATCATTTGTTGAAAAGACTATGCTTTTTCCATTGAATGACCTTTACACTATTGTCAAAAGTCAGTTGACCATAGATATATGGGTATATCTGTAGTTTCAATTTTAGTTCCTTGATCCATATATCTAGCCCTGTGCAGTACCACACTATCTTGATTACTGTTGCTTTGTAGCAAATTTTGAATTCAGCAAGTATGAGTCCTCCTATTTTATTGTTCTTTTTCAAGATTGTTTTGGCTACCCCTGATCCTTTATAAGCCTTCCCTGGTGGCTCAGGCGGTAATGTGTCTGCCTGCAATGAATCAGCCTGCCAATTTCTACAGAGAAGTCAGCTGGGTTTCTGACAGAGATTGTGCTAAATCGGTATTCAAGTCTTACACTTCTTTACAAGGGGAGCATATCTCCAATCAGTTGGTACACAAGAGCAGGACCAAAGGACATTCCTGACCAAGCTGGTCTGGTGTGCCCCCATGAGTGTGTCCTCAAGAAGTCACATTCGGCATGGGTGTCACTGGGACTGGATGTGTGTATTGAGTGTGTAAATAACTGAGATAGAAGCCCAAGTCTTCAAGACCCTTCCAAGCTTGTCCTCAGGTCTGCAGTAACGGATGATCTTAAGCTGGGTGCCCCAAGCAGCAGACCTTGTGGTGAGGATTTGAGTGAGAGCAGTTGTGTGGGAGGTGGTCTCAGGAAGTCCTGGAAGGGGAGTGGGGAAAGGGTCCAGGGAGGGGAGAGAAGTCAGCAGAGTGTGTCTAAGTGAGCTGGTCATTGCTGTGGGCATCTGGGGCTCAGTTCCACTGGGCACCTTTATGAGAGGGTAGAGAACAAGGGTTCTCAACTTCAGCGCTACTGACGTGTGTGTGCATGCCTGCTAAGTCACTTCAGTCGTGTCTGACTCTGTGGGACCTTATAGACTGTTGGGCTGGATAATTCTTGATTATAGGGAGCTTTCCTGGGCATTGTTGGATGTTCAGCAGCATCCTGGCCTCTACCCGTTAGATACCAGTGGCAACCATCCAACCAAGATGTTGCCAAATGTCCTCTGGGAGGCGAAAGTGTATGGCTGAGAATCACTGGTATAGACTTGTTTCAGAATTGTCACATCCAAGAGGGGAGGAAGCTGGGGCAGATATACACCACTCCCCTTCATCATTGTTAAGGCTGCTCCTGAAGGTGTCAAATCCCTCCACCTTTGTCCTGTCCTGGGGATCTATTGACCATGATCCCAGCCCAGAGAAAGGTCTCAGGCAGTGCTGGAGGTGCCCATAGTAAGAAGCCACCACCATCCATGGAGATGATGAGGCCTGCAGGGATTGTGGACTCTCACAGTGCATCCACCTGGATTGTGCCCCATGAGGCTTTCAGTTCAGTTCAGTCGCTCAGTCAAGTCCGACTCTTTGCCACCCCATGGACTGCAGCACGCCAGGCTTCCCTGTCCATCACCAACTCCCAGAACTTGTTCAAACTCATGTCCTTTTGAGTCCAACCATCTCATCCTCTGTTGTCCCCTTCTCCTCCTGCCCTCAATCTTTCCCAGCACTGGGGTCTTTGCCAGTGAGCTGGCCAAAGCATTGGAGTTTCAGCACAGCATCAGTCCTTCCAATGAACATTCAGTACTGATTTCCTTTAGGATAAACTGGTTGGATCGCCTTGCGGTTCAAGGGATCTCAAGAGTCTTCTCCAGCACCACAGTTCAAAAGTATCAATTCTTCGGTGCTGAGCCTTCCTCATGGTACAAATCCCACATCCATACGTGACTACTGGAAAAACCATAGCTTTGACTAGATGGACCCCTGTCAGCAAAGTAATTTCTCTGCTTAATATGCTGTCTAGGTTTGTCACAGCCTTTCCTCTAAGGAGTAAGTGCCTACCAGCCTCATGGCTGCAGTCTCTATCCACAGTGATTTTGGAGCCCAAGAAAATAGAGTCTCTCACTGTTTCCACTGTTGTCCCATCTATCTGCTGTGAAGTGATGGGACCAGATGCTGTGATTCCAGTTTTCTGCTATGTTGAGTTTTAAGCCCCAATCCTCCCCATGTCTGTAGCTTGGCCCGAACGTCCGTGTTCCTGGGGCTTGTGGGTTCCACTGCATCACTGTGTCGAAACCAACCTCCCCCATTCCTTCCTGCCCCAACAAGGCTTTGGCCCCTCAGCTTGCTTCCTAGTTTTCCCA
Organism: Nanger dama; assembly: GCA_917880005.1. NCBI lineage: Eukaryota > Metazoa > Chordata > Mammalia > Artiodactyla > Bovidae > Nanger > Nanger dama. Next base: position 14,691,989 of record CAKJTW010000028.1, on the reverse strand, counting down.
ATTGTTATCGTAGGCCTGGCCCAGCTCCTTCAGGTTGAGGAAAGATGACTTGCAAAGACTTATAGACAGAAAGGCCCCTAAATGATGTCTCTCCAGGTGGAAGGCACTGTGGAAAAGGTGCTCACAGAATTCCGCCCCTCTCCCCATGTCAGCTCCCCCGTACCCACTAGAGCCTCTAAGAGTTCTCTTCTTTTTCAGTAGGCTCTGTGATTTGAGCAATCTTACCTCTTCTCTGGGCCTCAGTCTTCTATAAAAAACATGGATCTGGTCGAGGCGATGCAGATGACCTTGAAATGTCTTTCCATCTCGAGTGGCCTCTGAGAGCCCTGGGAGGCGGTGGGGAGACACCAGGCGACCAGGGGCCAGCTGGAAACTGTGACAGCTCAGCCCCCAGTGGTGTCGCTGGCCTCTGATCTCCACTGTGTGCCCGACACTCTGGGCCTGATCACAGCCCAGCACGGCCCCTCACTCACTCAGGAACATCTGCTACAGCATTTACCACATTAATAGATTAGCTCTGAGAATCGGGCAGGTGTTTTCCACCCAAGCCAGAAAACATCAAAATCAGATTGCTCTCCAAGCCTTTCCGCACAAGCAATCGAGTTAGAATGACTCATACGGTCTAACAGATAATAAAACACACATAACATTTGCTTTAAGGTACAGGCGGGGGTATTTTGTCCCGCGCTTAGGAGAAACAAAACTCACTCTATTTGGGAATAGGGTAATTGAATACAGATGGGAGGAGGTAAATGAAAGAATTTAGCAAATATCTCAGTGGAATAGCTAATGGGAATGAGACAGAATAGGAAATTAAAAATTATTCGAAGCAGATGGACCATTCTTTGAGTTTTTAAAAATTTATTAGGGCCGCGAAAAAATGTGTCTGTTTATTTTCTACGGCCATGAAATTAATGACTTGGTGAGTTTTGCTTGTGCAATTTTATGACTGCCATGTCATCTGTCATAATTTGGGGGCTGTTTGATATGGATTTATGAATTTCCCTACCACCCCACCCCTCCCTGATTTATTGGTGTGGGTCATATGTGAACTAGGCTGTCCCCTATCAAGGGAGCCACACCGATGGCAGCGTAACCCCGTGGGCCCCATGGGTGGGGGGCCTTGGGGGATTCTTGGCCTGGAGGTGAGTGGAAAAGCTATGGAGGGTGACTCTGGGGCTGTGGGAAAGGGGCAGGCCTGACCTGGCTGAACTTCCTCCGCAGGGATGACCCCAGCCTGCCCGGGCTGGGGAGGAGGTGTTGGGGAAGGGGTTTCCAGCAACCCACTGGAAGCAGGAAGCCAAATGGGCTTCTTGTGCTTGGCTAAGAGTGAGGCAGGGGCTGTTGCTGCTGCTTCAGCCCAGTCTAAGAGCCACATGGCTTCCTGCCCCTTCAGCCCCCACAGCTGGGCTCACCTGCCTCCAGACTGGAGGCTCAAGGGAGGAGAAGAAAGTTCACATCGACTGGGAATCTGTGTGCCTGGCCACGTGCTGGGGGTCAAGTGGATCTTCTAGATTAGTGGATTTTGGCACAGGGGACGGGTTTCACGGAGGACAGTTTTTCCATGGATAGGGAGTGGGGGGATAGTTTGGGGATGATTCAAGTGCAGTACATTTATTGTGTACTTTATTTCTATTATTATTACGTCAGCTCCACCTCAGATCATGAAGCATTAGATCTTGGAGGTGGGGGATCACTGCTCTAGATGGTAGTTAAAATGGGGCTTTACAACCAGCAGATCTGGGTGCAGCTCTGATTCTTCCCAGCTGTGTGCCTTTGGGCTGTTTATTACCCTCTCTGAACTTCAGTTTCCTCCTCTGTAAAGCTGGAGTAGAAATGCCTAATGAAAGGACTGTTTTGAGGCTCAAAGGCTATAACACCCCAGCACATAGCAAAGTGCTGGCAAATGATTGATAACTATTATTATTATTATTATTAAGCATCTTGAGGTGGATATTATTATTTCCACTTGACAGATGAGGACACTGAGGCTCAGAGAGGTTACATGAGGTCACATGGTTAAAGGGATGGAGCTGGGCTTTCCACACAGATCTGCTGTTTTTTTCCATGACTCTTGAGGCCCAGCCTGTTCTGAACTGGGAAAATCCAGACCCTGGGGGCACAGTTCAGGGCTACAGACTCATGACCCTGTCCACTGGTTCCTTTGCCTGGGCCTGGTCTGGTCCCCATCTAGTCTGGGTGTCCACCGCACACTCAGTCCTGGTGACCAGTCCCTTCTGCTGCTTGGGTTATGGGGACAGAGCCTCATCTCCAGCGCATCACTAGGGCTAGCTGGCCACCTTGTCCAGGTGTGGGTGGGAGGGGCTGTCCATCCTCAGGACCAGGCCCATCCTAATCCCCTTCCTCCTGTGACCCAGCTCCCAAAAGATACTGGAGGCAGTGGGTGTGGCTCAAGGACCTCTCAGGCCAAGGAGTTCTTTGGGGACCGATATCTGCCTTGGCCAGATGTCATGGTGTGTGGAGTGTGACTTCCAGACAGGCTGCAGGTAGCTTTGCGTCGCATCTGAGCTCTCTTCCCTTTAGGTCTACCTCTTCCCAAATGTTCAGGCCTTTCATGCCTCTCTCAGCACCTCCAAATAACAACAGGAATGACTTCTCTTTCCCCAGCATCTGAGACGAGCACTGGCTCACGCACGCAGCCATTTATCCCTCCATTGGTTCAGTGTCTGTGGAGTGATTTTTATGAGCCTGGCACTGTTCCAGCACTGGAGATACAGTGGAGACTAAAACACGCATGGTCCCTGCTCTCATTGAACTTACATCCCAGTGGGGGAGGAGAGGCAACACGTTACTCTCTAACATGTTAGGTAGACTTAAGGACTTTGAAGAAAATTAAAGTAGGCTTCCCAGGTGGTGCTAGTGGTAAGGAGCCTGCCTGCCAATTCAGGACACCCAAGAGACGTGGGTTTGGTCCCAGGGTTGGGAAGATCTCCTGGAGGAGGGCGTGACAACCATATGTTATTAACTATAATTTTACTGATGAGGATACTGAGACTCAGAGAGATCAGACCACTTGGCCAAGGTCACACAGCAGACAAAGAAAGGTTCCAGCCCCGAGCCTCTGTGAATTCTTCCCACTGTACCACATTACTTCTCTGCCTTTTACAACTGGGTGACACAGCAGAGTGAGACCTAGGGTCCAGAGGGAGGGTGAGAGCTGGATACAACTGCAAAGTGGTTTGCAGGTTCACATGTCTGGAAGGTGTGGCTCTGAGTGCAGGCAGGGCTTGCTCCTGGGGCCAGGAGGGCCCGTGGCAGCCCCAGCTGTAAGGATTCTTTAAGGCTGAAGTGCTGGGCTCTGACAGGGCAAGATGGATGAGAGCGCTGGGCTTAGTACCCGACTGGATTTCCTGAGCAGTTTTCATCCAGATGGTCTCCGGGAGGATAAAGTTTAAGAAGATTGATTCCCTGGGAAGGGAGGACAGGAAGGAGAAAGGGCTCCTGGCCTGTCTGCCCACAGTGGAAACATCTCTTGTCTTCAAATAAAGGAAACTACTGCTTTGAAAGGTGTGACTGGATGGGCTTAGTGGCTCGAGTGATTTGCAGGCCTCAGGAGAGGGGCAGGAGGACAGGAGAGGGGGTGGTGCTGACTTCCCGTCTGGGAGGAGGGCGGAGGGGGAGGCGCCCATCCCTCTGGGTGGGGGGCATCTGCAGCGCCTTCAGTGTTGGGGGCCCACTCAGGTCCACTCTCCTCAGCAACCCCTGGATTTCTCGCTTCCTCTTTCAACTGGATGACTTAAGGTTCCCTGTTGACCTCAGGTGCTCACAGCTTCACGCCTCCAGGTCTTTCCTCTTTCTGAGCCTGGGCTTGGAAGATTACCATTCTGTGATGGGGTGGCACTGTGTGTGTGTGTGTAAATGATAAATGATACGGGAACTTATATCATGGCAGGAAAACTGGCATGAAAGTTGCAGAAACCTTCTGGGAGAGACAGGACAGAGACTTGAGGGTATTAAGAACTTTGGGGATCTGTAAGTTAAATGCTGTGAATGTTCTGAAATGACTTGGTGATAGTTGCACGTTTTTGTGACTTGACCCAAAACCAATGAATTGGATACTTTCAATGAGTATACTCATGGGATATGTGCGGAGAAGGCAGTGGCACCCCACTCCAGTACTCTTGCCTGGAAAATCCCATGGACGGAGGAGCCTGGTAGGCTGCGGTCCACGGGGTCGCTAAGAGTCGGACACGACTGAGAGACTTCACCTTCACTTTTCACTTTCCTGCATTGGAGAAGGAAATGGCAACCCACTCCAGTGTTCTTGCCTGGAGAATCCCAGGGACGGGGGAGCCTGGTGGGCTGCTGTCTATGGGGTCACACAGAGTCGGACATGACTGAAGTGACTTAGCAGCAGCAGCAGCATGGAATATGTGAATTTTATCTCAATAAAGTGATTATTAAAGCAACAACAAAAAGACACAGTGGCAGGGAAAGCTATTGAGATCCTTGAGATAAAATCATCGTGGACAGGCTTGGGCCTGGTGGGTTGGTTGGTGGCAGACAAGGTGGCTCTGGGTGAGGCAGAGAAGATAGCAGAGACTAAAGTCTGCCTCAGTCCAGTTGTTTTAGTTTATGCTCTGAGATTTTGTGCATAGCAAATTATTGTTTTTTTAAATATATACTTCTAGCTGGAGAAGGAAATGGCAACCCACTCCAGTGTTCTTGCCTGGAGAATCCCAGGGATGGGGGAGCCTGGTGGGCTACCGTCTATGGGGTCGCACAGAGTCAGACACGACTGAAGCGACTTAGTAGCAGCAGCAGAAAATTTCAAACAGATGAAGATACCAAAGGATTCTTTAAGAAAATGTCAACCAGAACACTTTAAATATCCAAAAAGAGGAAAGTATAATGAATTCCTATGTACTCAACATCCAACTTCAACGATTACCAACTCATGATCATTTTATTTTCATTCACCTCCTCATTCACTTTTTTTCCCCCATTCACTTCTGCCCTTTCTAGATTACAGTGTAGCAAATCCCACACATCACATAAATTCATCTGAAAATAACATTATCGTGTATAAAAAAATAATAGTAATTCTTCAGGATCATCAAATATGCAGTCATTATCCAAATTTCCAAATGTTTCATTAATGTCTTTTTTTAATTAGAGTCAGTTTAAATAAGCTGCACATTGTGATGAATTGATATATCTGAATCTTTTTAATCTACAAGTTTCTCCTTCCATTTTTGTTTTTCTTGAAATTGGCTTGTTGAAGAAATTGGAAGAGATTCTTACAGCATGGATTTTCCAATTGTGTGTTTAATAAGCTCCTCTGAATTTTCTGTAAATTGAGAGTTGAGGTCTGATCATATTCACATTTTGTTTTTTATTTCTGGTTTTGGCGGCTACGTCAGTGGTAGTGGTGTATGGTCCCATCGGGAGACACATCGTGTCTGGTTGTCTTTCTTTGTGTGATGCTCAATGTCTGTATTCATAAATTTGTAAGGGGCTGCAAAAGCTGTCATTATTCCTTCTGCATTTGTTAGCAGAGAGAAGCTTCTCATCTACTGTCTGGTTTCCCAGTGGTACAGCTCATCTAGGAAAGGCAGGATGAAGCTGGATTTGTCCTTTTATCTACTGGTCTTTAAAAAGAATGAGTTAGTTTCCCGTCATCCTCTTGAGTTTGTTTGCTTTTAGTATCATTATGAACCTGGAGACTGAGACATAATTGGTGAATTTCAGTCCATTTCAGTTAGTTTTGCCATTGATGCCTTGCTTGTCTCATCTTTGTCCGGTGTGGACACTTCACTGGGCTCCACATCCTTTTGGCGCCACTCTAGTAGTCTTGGGGCTTCCTAGGTGGTTCTAGTGCTAAAGAACCCTCCTGCCAATGCAGGAGAAATAAGACACTAGTTCGATCCCTGGGTTGGGGAAGAACCCCTGGAGGAAGGCATGGCAACCCACTCCAGTATTCTTGCCTGGAGAATCCCATGGACAGAGGAGCCTGGCTGGCTATAATCCACAGGGTCACATAGAGTCAGACACAACTGAAGCGACTTAGCACAGTGCACTAGTGGTCTTTGAAGGGTCCTTGCTAGTTGATATGATGTGGCTCATCTTGTCCATTCCCTGCCTCAGAATTAAGATCAGCCGTTTCCTGTGGATGAATAAACCTAGGTTCTGGGGCTTTTATATCCTGTGTACTGTTTTGGCTTGGGCACCGTGTGACTCAGAGAGCTCAACCTGGTCCCACTGCTGTGGACAGAGCATGTGGCCAAGGTCTCAGTGTAAGCAGCACTTGCTCATGAAAGCCTTTGCTGCTCCCCCAGACCGTATCAGCAGCCCCTGTTTACATCACATTTTCATTTTATTTTTTTATTTTTGGCTGTGCTGGGTCTCCCTTGCTATGCTGGCTACTCTTTAATTTCAGTGTGCAGGCTTCTCATCGTGGTGGCTTCTCTTGTGGAACATGGGCTCTAGGGAATGTGGGCCTCAGTAACTGCGGCACATGAGCTCAGTATTTGCGTCTCCTGGGCTCTGGATCACAGGCTCAGGAGTTGTAGCACACGAGCTTGGTTGCCCTGTGGCATGTGGGATCTTCCTGGACCAGGGATTGAACCCAGTCTCCTGCATTGGCAGGCTGATTCTTCACCACTGAGCCATCAGGAAGCCCCTGCATTTCTTGTTTTGCTCATTTTGGTAACAGTCATTCTTAGTTGCAAGCAATAGAAACTACCTCTGCTAACTTACTTGGAAAAGGGGTTGATTTTTTTTTTTAAGTATGTATCAGGATATTGGTTTGGCTGTACTGACAGATAAAGATAGAGGACTTATTTCTCTCCTGTAAAAATGTAAAAGCGATAGGCAGTGGGGCAGGGGAGGCTATAGGGTGAGTCAGCTCCTCAGGGTTGTCCAGGACCCAGGTTCCTTCTGTCGGGTTGCTCTCCATCCCCTGTGGCAGCACTGCCCAGTAGAAGTTTTGGTAATGAAGGAGACGTTCTCTACCTGTGTTGTCCAGTACAGTAGCCACTGGCCACATGTGTCTGTTGTGGTTACAGTGACTGAGGAACTGAGTCTTAAATTTTATTTCACCCGAATTAAATGAATTTAGGCTCATGTGACAAATGGCTCCAGTGTTGGACAGTGTGCCTTTAGAAGTTGTCCTCCCCTGCCTGGCTATGAAAGGGGCTCCACCAATCTACCTTGTAGATTTCAGGATGGAGTGGAGGAGGAGGGGTGAGAAGCTCGCTTCTGAAGATACACACCGTTCTTGTCATATCCCGTTGGTCGAGACTGGAGGGACAGGCCTCCCTGAAAGGGAGTCTGGGAAATGAAGTCTCTAGCCGGATGGCTGTGTGTCCAGCTGACACTCAACAGTTGCTGTTACTAGAAGGAGGAGGTGGTGGGGAATAGATATTGGTAGACAGTGAGAGACAAGGAAACTGGGTAGCTTTAAACTGTTGCCAGGAGCCAGGAGGTAAGGAAGACTGAGGCCTCTAAGGCAGACATGTGGCTGATCCTGTATCTTTGTGACTCTGTGACTCCTGGGTCACAACTGAGGGGTTCATATTATCACCCCAAATCTTACAGCAGGATCCCCAAGTTCCATAGCTAGCTGTATGTTCATCATTTAACGCTCAAAAAAATTCTTGGAGAAAAGAACTATCTCTCTCTTTTTTTTAAATCACTATTCTCCCTCCAATCTCAGCTTCTACCTTCACATCACCTTCTTCTCTTTGTGTCTGTCTTGAATCTCCCTCTGCCTCGCTCTCATGAGGACACTTGGCCTTGGATTTAGGGCCCACCTAGATAATTCAGGGTATGCTCTTCTTCTAAAGATCCTTAACTTATTCACATCTTTTGCCATATAAGGAAATACCAGTTCTCAGAAAGGACATAGACGTATACTTTTGGGGGTCACCCTTCATCTCACTATAGCCCAACTCACAAACCTGGTAAAGAAGGTCGCTGGGTTTCACAGTTCCAGGGACATGGCGTCTAACCTGGTGGCCCTGTTGGTGATGCAGAGCTAGGATCTGAATCCGGGCCAGCCTGATTCCAAAGCCCACTGTTTCCATGTAGAATTTAACCTTTGGAGCTTTGAAAGTTAGAGCAGTTCAAGAACAGAGAGATGTGGTTGGTGGCACACTTTTCTCAACCTTTGAAGAAGTTCTCATCCTGGATGAACCCTCAGCTCTGCCACCATGGGTTTTCTTCCCTCTCTCTTCCCTCTCTTACTAGCTAGTCCCTCCCCTGCCCTGGTGGGGCACGCTGTGCCTCTAGAAGAGAAGAATTCCTCACATCTGTAAAGTGCTTTACCCTTTATGAACAGTTTCATATAATGCAAAGTTGAGGACATTTTTTAAAAAGAATTGGCACCACTTATTGTTCTTGATTTGAAAAGCAGAAGAGTTGAGATCCTTTGGTATTTTTCAAGGAAAAATAGCCTCCAGATTAAGTAGATTTTGTAGCTGACCCTTGCTTGATTTCTTCTTGAGGTTAGTTGCCTTTGATGGGGAAAAAACAACAACAACAACTCCCCATGCCTGCAGCCTGAGGAAATGGACAGATGAAGGAAGAATGAACAGCCCAAAGCAGCCTGGTGTGGGAGCTGCTGCCCAGGGCAGGGGTCTGCGGAGAAGGAGGTGCCCATAGGCCTTGCTTGCCTCTGTGGGGACATTGGTTCTGGGCTCTTCAGGGCTGTGTGCCAGATGGGGAAGTGGTACCCAGGGCACCAGCCTCTGACTGGTTGTGGCTGCTTTTCCCTGAATCCTGGTATGTACACCTTGAGAATACTCATGTCTGCTCACTGCAAAGCTGCTCACATATCCATATTCAAAACCCACATCAACACATGCTGGTATATATGTGCGCATATGCACACACACACGCACACACACACACACACATACACACACACACACGGGTCTATGCTAGCACTTTTTAGCCACTTACTGTGTATAGACTTCACACACACACACACACACACACACACACACACACACACACACGGGTCTATGCTAGCACTTTTTAGCCGCTTACTGTGTACTAGGCTTCCCAGGTGGCTCAATGGGTAAAGAGCCCTTCTGCAATGCAGGACACGCAGGAGATGTGAGTTTGATCCCTGGGTTGGAAAGACCTCCTGGAGAAGGGAATGGCTGCCCACTCCAGTATTCTTGCCTGGAGAATCCCGTGGACAGAGAAGCCTGGAGGGCTATAGTCCATGGGGTCGCAGAGAGTCAGACACCACTGAGTGAGTGAGCGCACATCTTACTTTACTGGCACCATTTGATCAAGTGCTTTTCATTCATGAATTTGTTTCAGTCATTACCGCAACCTTGTAAGATAGGTGATATTATTTTCTCTATTTAACAGGTGTTGAAACTGAGGCACAAAGAGGCTCAGTCACTTGCGTGAGTTGGATTTGACCCCAGCCCATCTGGGCCTGGGGGCTTCCCAGGTGGCGCTAGTGGTAACGAATTTGTCTGCCAACGCAGGAGACACTGGTTTGATCCCTGGGTTGGGAAGATCTCCTGGAGGAGGAAATGGCAGGCCCCTCCAATATTCTTGCCTAGAGAATCCCATGAGCAGAGGAGCCTGGCAGGCTATAGTCCACCCACACGCGCGCATGCACGCACACACACACACACACACACACACACACCTCACGTGTCTGGGCCTATAGTTTCCACAGTGCTTCACCTTGGCCCCCATCTATTCTGGTGTGACACATGTGGATACACACACACACACACACACACACACACACACACACATGTTGCGCCACTCACAATGCTACCAATTCGTGTGCAAATGCACTCTGACATACACACTCACTGCTGACCCTACATGTGCACTCTTGCTGCCCCTCTGGCCTTCCTTCCCCTCCCAGGGACCTGTTTTCTTCCGAAGCCAGTGACTGAGGCCAGGCCAGCTGGGTGTCAGGGTCAGGATGGGGGTAGGGTGGCTGCTGACAGGGTGATGGAAAGCAGGAAAGTCACAAATAAGCAAACAGCCCCGCCTGGACACAGCTTCGCAGAGTGTTTCCTGAATGTCCAGAGACTTGTTTATTTTTCGACGACTGTCCAGAGCCGACCCCGTGTCTTTTCCTTCCGAATGGCCGTCTTGATGGAGCCACGGTGCTGTGGGTCTGGCTGGCTCAGAGCTGATGTTTACAAATGTCTCTCTTCTCTAACAGAGGCTGGGAGGCCCTCATGGGGTGGGTCCCGTCTTACTTTTCAGCCTTGTCCTTCCAGCCCTGGGCTCCGGCTGCTGGCTGGCTTTGTGACCCCTCACCCTTTAGCCCACTCCAGCCCCTCTGCCTTTGTTTGAGCTGTCCTCTGTCTGGGATGGCCAATTCCTGTTCTCTAGGTAAATCCTACTCTCCTTCCTGGATCTAACTCAAATGACACTTTCTGCAAGAAGCCGTCTAGGATGCTTTCAAGGTATAAGGAATCTTCTTCCTTTTCCTGGTACTTTAAAAAAATTAAATTTTAACCATGGCAAAGTACACATAACATAAAATTTGCCATCTTTAAGTGTACAGTTCATTAGTGTTAAGTAATCCACATCATTGTGCAGCGATCACTACCATGCATTGACAGATCTCTTTTATTGCAAAACTGAAGCTCAGTTCCCATTAAACAGTAACTCTCCAGTCACCCCTCTCTAGCCCCTGCAACTACCATTCTATATCTCTGTGAATCTGACAACTCTTGGTACCTCATATCAGTGGAGTCATATAGTAATTTTTATTACTGATTTATTTTACTTAGGATAATATTCTCAGTGTTTATCCATGCTTCAGCGTGCATCAGAATTTCCCTCCTTTTTAAAGGCTGAGTCATATTCCATTGCATGTACGTAGCATATTTTCTTTAGTCATCCATCAGTGGACATTTGGATTGCTTTGACTTTTTGCTGTTGTGAATAGTGCTGCCATGAACATGGGTGTATATCTCTTTGGTACTTTGTTCTTTCACAGCCCTTGTTTGTCCATTCATTTGTTGATGGATATTTGACGTTTTCCAAGTTTTGACTATTACAAATGAAGCTGCTATAAATATTTGTCTACAAGTCTTTATGTGGACCTCTGCTTTCATTTCTCTTGGATAGATATCTGGGAGTGGGGTGGAAATGCTAGCTGTATATTTAACTATCTAAAGAGACTGTCAAACTATTTTCCAAAGTGGTCATACCATTCTACATTCCTAGCAGCAATATGTGAGAGTTCCTGTTCCTTCATATCCTCACCAACACTTGATAAATCTTTTTAATTTAAACCAAGATTCTAATAGGTATGTGTTAGTGTCTCATTGTGGTTTTGATTTATATTTCCCTATTGACCATTGTTTCTCATTTATATATATATATATTCCCCTCCCCCTTTGGGAAACTGTTCAGATCTTTTGCTGATTTTTTTTTTCACATTGGGTTGTTTTCTTATTACTGAGTTTTCAAAGTTGTTTATATATTCTAGATTTAAGACCTCTATCAGACATGTGATTTGAAAACATTTTTACAGTCTATGACTTGTCTTTTTATTATCCTGATAGTATCTTTAAAGAGTAGAAAAATTCAACTTTGAAGTCCAATTTATTATTTTTCCCTTTATGTCTTATGTTTCCCATGTCATATCTAAGAAACTTTTTCCCAACCTGAGGTCAAAAAATTTCTGAAATTTTTACAGTTTTAGATTTTGCATGTAAGTCATGATCTATTTTGATTTCTTTACACACATATATATTTAATATCCTCTTTCATTATAGGTTATTATATGATAGTATAGTTCCCTGTGCTATATAATAGGTCCTTGTTGGTTATCTATTTTATATGTAGTAGTGTAGATCATTTTAATCCCAAACTCCTCTAATTTATCCCTCTTGCCCCTTCATTTTTGGTGGTATTTTTTTGTTGTTGTTTGTTTGTTTTCCTGTATTTTTATTAAAAAAATATTTTAAATTGGAGGATAATTGTTTGACAATGCTGTATGGGTTTCTGCTGTACAACAACGTCAATCAGCTATCGGTTCAGTTCAGTCGCTCAGTCGTGTCCGACTCTTTGTGACCCCATGAATTGCAGCACGCCAGGCTCCAAGTATACATATATCCCCTCCCTCCCGTTACCACCACCATAAGTTTGCTTCCTATGTCTGTGAGTCTGTCCTGTTTTGTAAATAGGTTTATTTGTATCCTTTTTTTTTTAGATTCCATGTAAAGCAATATTATATGATATGTCTTTCTCTGGCTTAGTGTGATCATCTCTAGGTCCACTCATATTGCTGCAAAGGACATTATTTCATTTTCTTTTTATTCAGTTCAGTTGCTCAGTCGTGTCCAACTTTCTTTGACTGCATGGACTGCAGCACACCAGGCCTCCCTGTCCTTCACCATCTCCCAGAACTTGCTCAAACTCATATCCGTTGAGTCGGTGATGCCATCCAACCATCTCGTCCTTTGTTGTCCCCTTCTGCCTTCAATCTTTCCCAGCATCAGGATCTTTTCTAAGGAGTAGCCCTTTGCATCAGATGGCCAAAGTATTGGAGCTTCAGCTTTAACATCTGTCCTTCCAATGAATATTCAGGATTGATTTCCTTTAGGATTGACTGGTTGGATCTCCTTGCAGTCCAAGGGACTCTCAAAAGTCTCCTCCAACACCACAGTTCAGAAGCGTCAATTCCTTGGTTCTCAGCCTTCTTTGTGGTCCAACTCTCATATCCATACATGACTACTGGAAGAAACTTTCCGTAGCTGAATAATATTCCATTGTATATATGTACCACATCTTCTTTATCCATTCATCTGTTGATGGACACTTAGGTTGCCCTCATGTCTTGGCGATTATAAATAGTGCTGCAGTAAACATTAGGGTTCTTCTTTTTGAATTGTTTGTTTTTCTCCAGCTATAAGCCCAGGAGTGGGATTGCTGGCTCATTTGTTAAGTGTATAGTTTAAGAAACCTCCATACTATTCTCCATAATGGCTACAATTTATATTGCCACCAACAGTGTAGGAGAGTTCCTTTTTCTCTCTAGCATTTATTATTTGTAGACCTCCTGATGATGACTATTCTGAACTGTGTGAGGTGGCACCTCATTGTAGTTTTGATTTGCATTTCTCTATAATTAGTGATGTTGAGCATTTTTTCATGTGCCTTTTGGCCACATATATGTTTTCTTTGGAGAGATGTTTTTAGATCTGCCTATTTCTTTTTTTTTTAACATTGAGCTTGTGAGTTGTTTATAATTTTGGAGATTAATTTCTTGTCAGTGGCATTGTTTGCAAATATTTTCTCCCATTCTGTGGGTTGTCTTTTTGTTTCGTTTATGGTTTCCTTTGCCCTGCAAAAGCTTTTAAGTTAAATGAGGCCCCATTTGTTTATTTTCAATTTCATTTCCATTACTCTAGGAAGGGGATCCAAAAAATCTTGCTGAAGTTTATGTCAAAGAGTGTTCTGCCCATATTTTCCTCTAGGAAATTTTTAGTATCTGGTCTTACATTTAGGCCTTTAATCTGTATGAGTTTATTTCTGTGTATGATGTTAGAGAATGTTCTAATTTCATTATTTTATCTGTAACTGTCCAGTTTTCCCAGCATAATTTATTGAAGAAAGCCTTGTTTTCATTGTATATTCTTGCCTCCTTTGTTTCAGATTAATTGACTATATGTGCATGGGTTTGTTTCTGGGCTTTCTGTGCTGTTCCATTGATCTATATTTCTGTTTTTGTTCCAGTACTATACTGCTTTGATGACTGTAGCTTTGTAGTATAGGGAGCCTGATTCATCCATCCTCTGTCTTTCTCAAGATTGCTTTGGCTATTCACAGTCTTCTGTGTTTTCATACAAGGCTAAACTTTTTTTTTTGCTCTAGTTCTATGAAAAATGTAGTTGGTAATTTCATAGGAATTGGATTGAATCTTTAGATTGCCTTGGGCAGCATAATTTTTTTGACACTATTGATTCTTTCAGTACAAGAGCATGGTATGTCTTTCCATTTGTGTCACTGTTGATTTGTCTCATTAGCATCTTATAGTTTTTGGAGTACTGGTCTTTTGCCTCCTTAGGAAGGCTTATTCGTAGATGTTTTGTTATTTTTGATGCAATGGTAAATGGGGTTGTTTCCTTAATTTTTCTTTCTGACCTTTCATTGTTAGTATATAGAGATACAACAGATTTATGTATATTAATTCTGTATCCTGCAAATTTACCAAATTCATTGATGAGCTCTAGTAGTTTTCTGGTAACATCTTTAGGATTTTTAATGTATAGTCACATGTCATCTGCAAACAGTGAAGTTTTACTTCTTTTTAAATTTGTATTCCTTTTATTTCTTCTCTGATTGCTATGGCTAGGACTTCTAAAACTATGCTGAATGAGAGTGATGAGAGTGAACATTCTTGTCTTGTTCCTGAACTTAGAGGAAATACTTTCAGGTTTTTACCTTTGAATTTGATCTTAGCTGGGGCTTCTCTAGTGGCTCGATGGTAAATAATCTGCCTGTAATGCAGGAGACCCAGGTTTGATCCCTGGGTTGGGAAGATCCCCTGGAGAAGGGCATGGCTACACACTCTAGTATTCTTGCTTGGAGAATTCCACAGACAGAGGACCCTGGAGGACTACAGTCCATGGGATCGCAAAGAGTTGGATACAACTGAAGCAACCTAGCACTCACGGTCTTAGCTATGAGTTTGTCATATATAGCCTGTATTATGTTGAGGTAGCTTCCCTCTATGCCCACATTCTGGGAAGTTTTTATCATAAATAGATGTTAAATTTTGTCAAAAGCCTTTTCTGCATCTATTGAGATGATCATATGGTTTTTATCCTTCAGTTTGTTAATGTGGTATATATCATACTGATTGATTTGCAGATATTAAAAAATCCTTGCATCCCTGGGATAAATCCCACTTGATCATAGTGAATGATCCTTTTAATGTACCAATTGATTCAGTTTGCTAGTACTTTGATGAGGATTTTTGTGTCTATGTTCATCAGTGATGTTGGCCTGTATTTTTCTATTTGTGTGTGTGGTATTTTTGTCTGGTTTTGGCATCAGGGTGATGGTGGCTTCATGAAATGAGTTTGGAAGTGGTCCTTCCTCTGAAATTTTTTGGAATAGTTTCAAAAGGATAGGTGTTAATTAACCCAATTTTTAAAGATGGTATGAGGTATAGATTAAACGTCATGTATGTATTCAGCTGTTTCAGCGGCATTTGTTGAAAAGACTATTTTTATTCACTAAATTGCCATTACATCATTGTTGAAAATTAATTCATATCTGTTTATGTGTAGGTCTTTTTCTGTTCCATTGACATATTTGTCCATCTCAATGTCACTATCACACTATCTTGATCACTGTGGCTTTATAATAGGTCTTGAAATCAAGTAGTGATAGAGTTCCAGCTTTGTTCTTTTTCAAAGTTGTTTGGGCTACTCTAAGTCTTTTGTATTCCATATGGATTTTAGAATCAGCTTGTCATTTTTTTTAAAGTCTGCTAGGATTTTGATTGGGATGGCTTTGATCCTGTACATCAATTTTTGGAGAAGTGATATCCTAACCGTATCCTGACCTATGAGCATGATACATCTCTCTATTTATTTAGGCCTTATTTTTCCCTCAGCAATGGACATGAGTTTGGGTAAACTCCAGGAGGTGGTGATGGACAGGGAGGCCTGCCGTGCTGTGGTTCATAGGTTGCAAAGAGTCGGACATGATTGAGTGACTGAACTGAATGGTTTGTAGTTTCTAGTACACAGGCCTTACACAACTTTTGTTAGGTTTATCCCCAGGTAGTTCATATTTTTGCTATTGTAAATGACATATTTTTTCATTTTGATTTCCAGTTGTTAATTTGTAAGTGTATAGAAGCATAATTGTTTTTGAAATCTTTTGTCCTGTAATCTTTTAAACTAATGTATTTATTAGTTTTAGTAAGTTCTTGTAAAATCCAATGGATTTTCTATATAAATCATCTTGTCATATACAAATAAAGACAGTTTGCTTTTTTGGCCTTATTGGGTTGTCTAGAACCACTAGCACAGTGTTGAATTGGAGTGACAAAATCTAACATCTTTATTTTGTTACTGATCTTAAGGGAAAACCATTCAGTCTCTCACCATTAATTATGACGCTGGCTGTGAACTTTTGATAGTTCCTTTATTAGGTCAAAGATGTTTCCTTTTATTTATGGTGCCTGAAAATCTTCATCTTGAATGGGTGTTGGATTTTGTCAGATTCTTTTTCTGCATCTGTTGAGATAATCAATTAGCTTTTAGCCCCTTCATTCTTTCAATATGGTGGATCACATTGATTGATTTTTGGATGTTAAATCAATCTTGCATCCTTCCTGGTCATGATATGTTATTCTTTATTTACCAGTGGATCCAATTTGCTAAAATTTTGTTGATAATTTTTGTGTCAAGTTTTATAAGGTATATTGGCCAATTGTTTTCTATTTTAATAAAGTCTTTGGTATCAGAGTCATGCTAGTTTCATAAAATGAGTTCAGAAGTATTCTATGCTCTTCAGTTTTCTGGAAGAGTGTGTAAAATTAGAATTGGTATTCTTTCTTACTTAAATGTTCAATAAAATTCACCAGTGAAGTCTCTGGACCTGGGAAGTTTGTCTACAAATTCAATATCTATAATAGATACAGGAATAGTCAGGATATCTATTTCTTTTTGAGTAAACTTTACTAGTTTGGTGAAAATTTTGGGCCATTATTTCTTATTTCCCCTCTCCTTTTCTTTGTGGATATATGAGGTATAATATCCACATATACAGTAGTCTGCTTGAGTTTTTCCACAGTTTGCTGATGACAAGCTAATTTTATTGGGTCTTTTTTGTGTCTTCCATCTCTCTCCTTAACATGTTTGCTGTTTCTTCTAGCTTTTAAATA
Organism: Nanger dama; assembly: GCA_917880005.1. Classification (NCBI taxonomy): domain Eukaryota; kingdom Metazoa; phylum Chordata; class Mammalia; order Artiodactyla; family Bovidae; genus Nanger; species Nanger dama. Next base: position 14,675,122 of record CAKJTW010000028.1, on the reverse strand, counting down.
TATGGATACAGTTATAATAAGTTTTGGTGTTCTTGTCTGCTAATTCTAATATTTACATCAGTTCCAGATTTTTACTGATTGATTTTTCTCCTTTTTATTGGTTGTACTTTACAAATTTTTTTTTGCATATCTGGTGACTTTTGATGGATACCAGGCATTTAGAATATGACTTTGTTGGTGCTTTGTGTATTCTTGTAAGTCTTCTTGGGCTTTGTTCTGGATACTTGGAAACAATTTGATCCCTTTGTGTCTTGCTTTTAAGATTTGTTAGATAGAAACAGAATCTTATTAATCTAGGGTTAATCTTGTCTCACTACTGAAGCAAGACCCTTCTAAGTGTTTGACCCAATACCTGTTCAAAACAGAAAATATCCTTGGTCTTCTGATCTTTTCTGATAGTTCTTCCCCTGGCCTCAGGTATATACATCCTTATAAACCGTTCACTACTCAGTACTCTGCTAAGAATCAAAATAAGAGCTACCTATCCCTGGGGTTGTCTCTCTGTGCAGCCCTCTCCTCTCCAGGACTATCCTGCAAATGCCAGCTGCTCTGGTTTCCTCAGAGACCATGTAGCTCCATCTCCTTAAATCATTAACTAAGCTCTGCCTGGGGCACCCCTTCCCTTTGCGGCATCCTGGAAAATCTCTCAAGGCAGTAAGTTGGGGAAAGTGCATGGCTCACCTCATTGATTTCCCATCTCTGTTGCTGGATATTCAGTGGTGCAAAATTTGTCTCATATACTCTGTACTATGCTTTAGCTGTTTCAGGTGGGAGGGGAAATCCAGTCCTTGTTGTTTTATTGTGGCTGGAAGCAGAGGGTGTCAGTGCCCTTGGCTTTTAGCAATAGTGCCATCAGACTGGCAGGCTAGCAGTTCTGGGGGAGACTGAGGTGGGTCATGGAGCTGACCAGAAGAAGAGTCAGTTTATAGAAAGGGTGAGCATCTCTGAGCCTGTAGCTGCGTATCTGTTATCTGTAACTGCACATCCATCTGTACGTCTGTTTGCACATCTGACATGCATCCGTTGGAGTCTGGGAAGCTGTCTATGGCTGGCCGCTGAAACAGAGTCCCTCCTTTTGTCTGCTCAGGTGAAACTCCAGGCTTCTCAAACAATCACTCTGCCAAATTTCTGGATGTCCCACACCAGAGTCCATGAGACCTGGGCTGGCCTGAGGACAGGCTGCAGACGAGGCAAACAGATGTTGCTTTTTGTAGTGTGGTTGGGAAGTAGAGTGGTTTTCCTATTTTGAATCAGCTGGGGCTCATTTAGGGCTCTGTCTTTCTTTCCCTGTCCACAGCAGCCCAGTAGGCCCCAGGATGAACCTTCTGTAGTTTCCGGCTCAAGAACTGGGCTCTCTGAGCATAGGATGGGCCTGGTTTTTGCTATCAGCCAAACACAGGGCTTGGAGGGGCACGACCTGACATTTTGCTCTTTGGACTTTTCCATGGGCCTCAGCAGAGCCTGTACCATCACACTTCCAGGAGATCCAGTCTTTTCCAGAACTCTCTCCTATCCCTCTCCTGTTCATGCCACCTATGTCAGGAAGCAAACAAAGGCTGACACTGCCCAGGCCACCTCCAGAGCATCCTGCTCATTCTGTGGCCTTTCATCTAAGGGTGGACAGTAGTTCATAAAACTGTGTCTATAGCAGGTAGCAAAACTCCCATGACACTTGGAATAGAAGAAAGGTATGTTTTTTCCTTTTGTTAACATATATATTTTATTGACGTATAGTTGATTTACAGTGTTTCAGGAGCACAGGAAGGTGGTTCAGTTATACGTATACACATATATTATTTTTGAAATTATTTTCCATTATAGGTTACTACAAGCTATTGACCGTAGCTCACTATGCTGTACAGTAAACCTTTATTTCTTGCTGGATGTCTACTTTTTAAAATTAGAAATCTAGCATTCTATTTACACTAAGTCGAACAAGTGGAATCAAAATGTCATAAGGTTTTAAATTAGGCAAAATTTTGTAAGTTTTCTAAAGTATATATTATATATTATTTATATATAGGCATACAAAACCTTTTCTGTTATGCTTGATAAAGCCTTGAGAAAGGACATCAAAATTTAAAAAAAGAAATGGAGATATTGGAAAAGATAAAGTAAATGAAACGAGAGCACTGAATATGAAGTCGAAAAAGTGAAACAAACTGGATAAAAGTAAAGATCAGCATACAGTCCAGTTATTTTTAAACATGACTGCTCACTAGAGAAAGGTGTATTTTTAAAGTCAAATTAAAATTGGTTCAGAGCCCTACTTATTAAGATGGATAATCAGTCCTAAAATTGTAGAGCTTGTTCAGACCATAAAAAGAGGGAGGGATTTAATCCAGTCTTAACTGGATTAAGTATAATAGATATATATATATATCCCTGATGACCTGAGAAATCTATATTCTAGGGAAATTTTCTCAGGTCCATAAGGGGACATCGAGATGTTCACAGAAACACTATAGGTCATGCTGTGGGTTTGGCGGCAGTCTGGCTGATATCCTGCCCGAGGTGGAATGCCAAGTGCAGGGAAAGCCTTACAGTGCTGTCTTTCTCACTCTGCCATGGCCTTTGTTTAAATTCCTTCTGTGATGAGCAGCTCAGAGTGACGTCTCATGTTGCTGGGAAGCTCAGATTGTGCAGTTACCTCTCACTGAAGATGATCTCAGTGAACCTGGCGGAGGTGTGCATTTGGAAGACACATTGTGTATTCATTCATTCATTCATTCATTTGACAGCTGTGGGTCTACAGCCTCTGCTAGGTTTGGGAGATGCAAGGGTCTCCACTTACAGTCTAGTGGAGAACCAGATATTAAGCAAACATGTCGTCAAATCTGTGATTCTAGCAATAAAGAAAAATAACAGCACTGGTATGATAGAATTAAAGTCCCTGGGGGATCAAGGAAGACCCCTCTGAAAAAGGAGCACTGAATTGAGACCTGAGAGCTGAGTAGAACTGAGAGGGGAAGGGCGTGGAGTAGTGTGTTCCCGGTGGGGTCCGAAGGCACTGGCCCCTTCAAGAAATCCTCTGTCTGGCTGGAGGGAGGTATGTGAACCAGAAGGAGCAGAGGAGAGGAGCCTGGGGACAGAGAGAGGGAACATGCAGAGCCTGCTGCCTGATAAGGTGGCCACGTAATTTATCATCCAGACTAGGACACACTGGAGACCAAAAGGGGTGCTACTAATAATGATGATGGGATAACAGGGCACCCTACTGCAGGTCAATGTGAAGAGCTTGAGCTTTATTCTCAAGGATATGAGAAGCCTCTGGGGTCTGGAGGAAAGGGAGATATGACCGGATTTGTACCTGGAGGGCCTGAGATGGGACCACAGGACTCAGAAACCTCCCACCTTTCTTCTCGTCCATGTGGAGGAGCCTCTTGAGAAAGGTTTGGGAGATATCAGAAATATTCAAGTGACAGCAGCAGCCAGGAGCCCAGAAATGGCCTCGGAGGCCAGTGGGAAGGGCAGTGAGCTAGTCACGGTGAGTGTAGCAACCCCACCCCACCTCCCACCCCAGGGGCCTTGGTTTAGGTGCTACCTGTCTCTTGCCTGCTTCCTGACAGAGGCAGCTCCCAGCAAGTGAATCTGCCCCTAGTTGGATGAGGAAACAGGGATGAGAATTTTCCCATGGGTGCCGCAGACTTGGGGCAATGTGGGAGTGAGGCCCTGCCCTGCCCCAGCTACAGGTGGAGGTGAAAAGGGAACAACCCCCGTATAATAGCCTAGATCAATTTGACTGTCAAAGATTATATCAAACAAGAGTGTGACATATATGAATAAGATGATAAGGCTTCCATTTTGGTGCCCTTGGTCTCCAGCATGCTGGTCCCCACTTTCCTGTGGGTGAAGTCTGCTAGGAAGGGCTCTTCTTCCCAAATGAGCAGACAAAGGCTTGACTAGATAATTCCTTTTTCTCTCTCTCTAACCCTTTACCCTCCCTGAACTGAAGACATGATGCTTTGTGGTACAGCAGCCACTTTGTAACCAGAGGTGAGAAGCTATCAATAGAATGCAAGGATGATGGAACAGGAAGATAGAAAAAGTCTCTGGGTTCTTGAAGCTATTGTTGAGCTGCACTAGTCCTGGATGACCTGCCTTGGCCTTCCTGTTATGAGAGACAATTAACCCATATTTGTTTAAGCTGCTATAGCCCAGCATTCAGTGTCATGCCTCCAAGATCTAGCCTTGACTTCTACCCCTGTGAAGCAGCTGAGGCTTCCAGTTTTGGGAAGCCCAAACTGGTCATAGCAAACACCCTCTTCCAACAACACAACAGAAGACGCTACACAGGGACATTACCAGATGGTCAACACTGAAATCAGATTGATTATACTCTTTGCAGCCAAAGATGGAGAAGCTCTATACAGTCGACGAAAACAAGACCAGGAGCTGACTGTGGCTCAGATCATGAATCAGGAGCTGACTGTGGCTCAGATCATGAACTCCTTATTACCAAATTCAGACTTAAATTGAAGAAAGTAGGGAAAACCGCTAGACCATTCAGGTATGACCTAAATCAAATCCCTTATGATTATACAGTAGAAGTGAGAAATAGATTTAAGGGACCAGATCTGATAGACAGAATGCCTGATGAACTATGAATGGAGGTTCATGACATTGTACAGGAGACAGGGATCAAGACCATCCCCAAGGAAAAAAAAATGCAAAAAAGCAAAATGGCTGTTTGAGAAGGCTTTACAAATAGCTGTGAAAAGAAGAGAAGCAAAAAGCAAAGGAGAAAAGGAAAGATATATCCATTTGAATGCAGAGTTCCAAATAGCAAGGAGAGATAAGAAAGCCTTCCTCAGTGATCAATGCAAAGAAATAGAGGAAAAGAACAAAATGGGAAAGACTAGAGATCTCTTGAAGAAAATGAGAGATACCAAGGGAACATTTCATGCAAAGATGGGCTCAATTAAGGACAGAAATCGTATGGACCTAACAGAAGCAGAAGATATTAAGAACAGGTGGCAAGAATACACAGAACAGTGCAAAAAAGATCTTCACGACCCAGATAATCACGGTGGTGTGATCACTCACCTAGAGCTAGATATCTTGGAACGTGAAGTCAAGTGGGCCTTAGGAAGTATCACTATGAACAAAGCTAGTGGAGGTGATGGAATTCCAGTTGAGCTATTTCAAATCCTAAAAGATGATGCTGTGAAAGTGCTGTACTCAATTTGCAGCAAATTTGGAAAATTCAGCAGTGGCCACAGGACTGGAAAAGGTCAGTTTTCATTCTGATCCCAAAGAAAGGCAATGCCAAAGAATGCTCAAATTACCACTCAATTGCACTCATCTCACACGCTAGTAAAGTAATGTTCAAAATTCTCCAAGCCAGGCTTCAGCAATACGTGAACCGTGAACTCCCAGATGTTCAAGTTGGTTTTAGAAAAGGCAGAGGAACCAGAGATCAAATTGCCAATATTTCCTAGATCATCGAAAAAAGCAAGAGTTCCAGAAAAACATCTATTTCTGCTTTGTTGACTATGCCAAAGCCTTTGACTCTGTGGATCACAATAAACTGTGGGAAACTCTGAGAGATGGGAATACCAGACCACCTGACCTGCCTCTTGAGAAACCTGTATGCAGGTCAGGAAGCAACAGTTAGAACTGGACATGGAACAACAGACTGGTTCCAAATAGGAAAAGGAGTACGTCAAGGCTGTATATTGTCACCCTGCTTATTTAACTTATATGCAGAGTACATCATGAGAAACGTTGGGCTGGATGAAGCATGAGCTGGAATCAAGATTGCTGGCAGAAATATCAATAACCTTAGATATGAAGATGACACCACCCATATGGCAGAAAGTGAAGAAGAACTAAAGAGCCTCTTGATGAACATGAAAGAGGAGAGTGAAAAAGTTGGCTTAAAGCTCAACATTCAGAAAACTAAGATCATGACATCTGGTCCCATCTCTTCATGGGAAATAGGTGGGGAAACAGTGTCAGACTTTATTTTTGTGTGCTCCAAAATCACTGCAGATGGTGACTGCAGCCATGAAATTAAAAGACGCCTACTCTTTGGAAGGAAAGTTATGACTAAACTAGACAGCATATTAAAAAGCAGAGACATTACTTTGTCAACAAATGTCTGTCTAGTCAAAGTTATGGTTTTTCCAGTAGTCATGTATGGAAGTGAGAGTTGGACTATAAAGAAAGTTGAGCCCCAAAGAATTGATGCTTTTAGAAAAGACTCTTGAGAGTCCCTTGGACTGCAAGGAGATCCAACCAGTCCATCCTAAAGGAAATCAGTCCTGGATGTTCATTGGAAGGACTGATGTTGAAGCTGAAACTCCAATATTTTGGCCACCTCATGCGAAGAGCTGACTCATTTGTAAAGACCCTGATGTTGGGAAAGATTGAAGGCAGGAGGAGAAGGGGATGACAGAGGATGAGATGGTTAGATGGCATCACTGACTCAATGGACATGTTTGGGTAAACTCCAGGAGTTGGTGATGGACAGGGAGGCCTGGTGTGCTGTGGTTCATGAGGTCTCAGATAGTTGGACACGACTGACCGACTGAACAGAATTGAACTGAAACAGGTGGTACTAGTGGTAAAGAACCTGCCTGCCAGTGCAGGAGACGTAAGAGATGCAGGTTTGATCCCTGGGTTGGGAAGACCCTCCAGAGGAGAGTATGGCAACCTACTCCAGTATTTTTGCCTGTAAAATCCCATGGACAGAGGAGCCAGGCAGACTACAGTCCATAGCGTTGCAGGGTCAGACAGGACTGAGTGACTTAGCAGGTCCCTATCCTTAAAGGAGGAAATGAATGGCAGAAAGAAGTGAAAGCTTCTCAAGATCATGAACCCCAGCCTGGCCTCTCTTCTAAAAGGATGACCTTGGGTGAATTAACCTTGCTGGATCTCAGTTTACTTGTCTGTACTTTGGAGACAATAGGGAGCACTTGCCTCACAAGGTTGTTGTGAAAAGAATGAGGAAATAAATGGAATAATGAGAAGAAAAGAAAGACAGAAATCCTGGAATCCCTGGATGTAAAGTAGCTGTTCAATAAAAGTCAGCCTCCTGCCCTGTCTGTGAGTTACAGGGAACCACCCCCTCCAGCCCCGGCTGTCAATTCGTGCACACACTCACTGTGTCTGTCACCCTTCCCGCCAGGAGAGGATTTTGCATTATGGAACCCTGAGTTTTAAATTAAGTGTCAAATATAATTTGGCCACACTAAGAATTAATTACGTGACTGCCCTAGAAAAGCCAGGGAGCTCGACTCTGACTGTGAAATCGGTGTCCAGCCACAAGGGAGGGACCCCCCCTCCCCTCTCCCATCCCCCAGGAAAGTGAATGGAGGGGTCAGGCCTTGTGCTTTGCCCACAGCGTCTCCCACCTGGACCCTCAGCAGCAGGGCTCCTTGAGGAGCAACCAAGGGGTGGGACTGAGGGCTGGAGTAGAAAATATTTCTAGGAGGTGTGCCCCCCAGCACAGCGGGCCCCACTTCGGCTAGCTCCGCCCTCAGTGGCTTGTGCACATCTGTCAGCTGTGGATGCACATGTGGCTGCGTCCGCCCTTCCCCTTTAAGGGAAGGGAAGCATTTCCTGAAAGGGTGGTGGGGGAGAGGGAGACAAGCGGCCAGAAGGGGAGGCCACATTTGTCTCCATGACAAACCAAGGACAAAAGCTCAGCCTGGAGCATTGCAGGAGGGGCCTGCCTCCTCTGGAGGATGGACAGAGCCATCCTCCTCTGGCCTGGGGTCCAGGGCACCTTAGGAGAAGGGAGAGATGGTGTGCAGGGAATGGGCAGCTGGGCCTGGGCATCCAGAACCCTCACCAAGCCAGCAGCCGCCACCCCTCACCCAGGCCTCCCTCGTGGAGGAGTCTGAGTTTAATTTTCTGGTCAGGCTGGAGAGGAGGAGGAAGTGGACGAGGAGGAGGAGAAGAAAGGAGCGAGCTGAAGTCCTAATGCAGTCGGCTGGGATCTGTCACTCAGCGCACAGCCCGCTGACGACTCAGGGCAGCCCCAGCTGTAAGCAGCCCATGATTTATGGACACCGAGTGAACTCCTGCGGCAGAAACCAGCCTTGAGATCAGAGCGGCAATAGGGCCCTTTTTTGGCAGGAGACAGGGCCTGCATTTTTCTCATTCATGCCAAACTGCTTTGCACGGCAATTAGCTCTGTCCTCATTTACTCTCCAGTCCCAAAGGGTAATGAAAGTCATATATCATCTTCAAGACTGCTAATTATTGAGCTCGCTTACAGGTAGGCTTTGTAACTGTGAGAAGGGGCCTGTCGGCCCAATATTTATTACTCTTCCAATAAGTAAGCAAAGAGGGGAGGGTGCTGAGGGAGAGGGGAGAGGGAGGGAAAGAAGAGGGGGAAAAACAACTTTCTTGAGAGGCCGCCCAATCCCAGCCCCGGGATCTCTGACATACCTTCTGCAAATGTGCTCATCAGAGGGGAAACATCTTTATTCCACAGAGCCATTTTTCATGTCCTAACAAACCAACCCATGAGCTGAGAGTGGTGAGGGAGAGAGGCCTGTGGAGGGGGGAGGCTGGGGTCTGCTCAGGAGAGTGGGGAAGGGACAGAGTGGGGGCATGGGGGAGGAGAGCATGGGGAGAGAGCAGAGCAGAAGTGAAAGACAGAACCCATCCAGCCGCCACCCAGGTCCTGAACACTCTCCCATCATCCTTGGGCCTGCCAGATGGATGGTGGGGGCAAGGGTCAGGACCCAGACAGGGATTAGCTATGTCTGTCACTTCAGGACCTGGCATGTGGAAGGCTGATGCTGGAAAGGGTTTCACCTGAGCCCTTTGCCTTTATTTAGTTGTCCTGCAACCAAATGGATTTGCATCTGGATGGTAATCCAAACCAACAGATTTCTGTAGGTGTGGTTAATGGAAGGGAAGGTGGGCTCTTATTTCCACTCTTAAATATAATGACTTTTAAGGAAAACTAAACATAAACATTAACTGAGTTACTGGTGGTTGTTTTAAAACAGTGCGATTAAAGTCAGAGCTTTAATCAGAGTCAGAAATACAAATATTTAAGGACCGTTAGATGCTGTACTCAATGTGCAATTAAGATTTATTAAGTGCGTCCTCAGTAAACATGCCAGGTGTTGCTCTATGTATGAGGTTACAGCAGAGATCATGATGGACCAGGTCCTTGCCCTCATGGAGCTTCTAGTCCAACGATCAATCCCTTCTTATTGACTGTGGTTTATTTTCTACCAGACGTAAATGGTAATAGCAGCTGACTTGAGTCATAAACATACTAACATCTGTTTCAGTTCAGTTCAGTTCAGTTGCTCAGTCGTGTCCGACTCTTTGCGACCCCATGAATCGCAGCACGCCAGGCCTCCCCTGTCCATCACCAACTCCTGGAGTTCACTCAGACTCACATCCATTGAGTCAGTGATGCCATCCAGCCATCTCATCCTCTGTCGTCCTCTTCTCCTCCTGCCCCCAATCTCTCCCAGCATCAAAGTCTTTTCCAATGAGTCAACTCTTTGCATGAGGTGGCCAAGGTACTGGAGTTTCAGCTTTAGCATCATTCCTTCCAAAGAAATCCCAGAGTTGATCTCCTTCAGAATGGACCAGTTGGATCTCCTTGCAGTCCAAGGGACTCTCAAGAGTCTTCTCCAACACCACAGTTCAAAAGCATCAATTCTTCGGCGCTCAGCCTTCTTCACAGTCCAACTCTCACATCCATATATGACCACAGGAAAAACCATAGCCTTGACTAGAGTGTTTATTATGTGCCAGGCAGTGCGCTGAGGGGTTTGTGTTCACATTTCTCATTGAATCCTCACAACCTTATGTGGTTGGCCCTGTTGCGATCCCAGTTTTACAGATAGATTCAGTTACCTATCCAAGGTCATACAGCTAGTTAGGACTGAACAGAACCCATCTGGTTCCAGATTCCATTCCCTAAACCATGGCGATGTATTTCCTTAATTCATTCTGGACATTCTCATTTCTAGTTAATGACTTTGGTGTATCGGTCTGTTTCGGCATTAGAAGCCCTTGTGGACAGATTTCTCTCTTCTGTCATCAGCAACCCTCTCACTCCATGTCAGACACATTGATTTCAGGCTAAACTGGAGGAAGACTGTTAGGTTGACTGGAAAGTCCTTGCAGTTAGCACCAGATGCTCTGGAATCGTTCCTTGACGGTGCTGTGCTGGAGTCCTCCCAGCGCTATTCAGGGACATCACACTGGAGCCTTGAAATTGACCACGGTAGGAGTGTTTGCAGTATGGAAAATGGCAATTGCTACAAGTCAAGTTTTTGTTGGTTTCTTTGTTTCCTGAAGAGATAATGTAACAGCACACACAGGGAAGGACCCAGGAAAAGGGGGAAGATATGATGCTGTAGCTCATGGTAAATTCTTGTAGTAATTTCTCTGCATCCTAGTGAAGTGCAGAGAGCACCAGAGAGAGAGTCTAGTGACCTGAGTTCTAGGCCTGGTTTTTGCCTCTGAAGGATCCTGACTTGAGCTCTTTGTCCTCATTTGCATTGGGTGGCCTCTTGGGTGCTACCACATTCATAGGATTAGGTATAAAAATACTTTTATAAAGAGCCTAGAGCTACAAAATTAAACTTTTAAGGTTTTGCTCATAAATATAAGGCAGTTCCCATCAAATATATACAGTGGGCTAGGGCTGTAGATATATATATGCAAAACATATTTCTCTATGAACCATATAGAGTATGGAAGACATTCCTTCTGCTTCCTCTTTCTTTCTTCACCATTTCTGGAGCTAGCCAGAGTCAGAAAGCTACTTCTTCCCACCTCTGTCACCCTAGACAAGTTGCTTAGCATCTCTGTGCCTTGGTTTTCTTCTGTTTGAGATGAGGGCACTCAGTTGTGTCCATTCACAGGATGTATGAGGATTGAAAAGGATGCTGCGCATTGAATGCTGGGCACTGGCTTGACACAGAGGAAGTCCCAATACCGCCTCAGTGTTGCTGCCGTCTTTCCCCTGCATTTTCTCTTTCTCTTGGGGGAAGAGTGCTCTCTACCCACGTCCCAGCTGCCAGGGCCCCTGTACAGAGGGCCAGGGCTGAGACGGAGGGGCTGCCCTCACCTTCCTGGGAGCTGACCTTCCTAGGACCTGGCCTCCCCTGCTGGAGCCTCCCAGCCCCTAGCAGCTCTGCAAACCTTGCTTTTCATTCCTTAAGCTCCCACCACTGGGAATGAGCTGTGTTCCTGGAATCTCCTGTTCTCAGGTGTGGAGGCTCCAGGTGAAGGGTTGTGGCCTGGACTCTGTGGGTGGGTCAGCTGGGAGAACACCAAAGAGGCCACAGCGTTCTCCAGTCCAAGCACCCTTGATGCAGTCTTCCTTCTGCCCAAGCGATTCAGAAATGCCCTTCTGCACAGCCAGCTTCTGGTCTTTGCAGGAGGGGCTCATGGTCCTCTCCTTGTGTGGTGACCGTCTGTGGGGTAGCTGCCCCCTGCCTGCTGCCTCCCATGTTGCTGCTCCCTGGCCCTGATGCCCGGAGACTGGTTCTCTGATGTCATGCCGCTCCCTGCTCCAGGTGACGTCCCCACAGTCTATGAACCCGTGAACAGGTTTTTCCATCTGTCCCCGGCCCCTGTCCCTGATCATGGGGGACAGATGGATCTACCAATTTGGCTGCATGCTCTGCCCCTCCCATCCTTGCTCCTCATCCTCTGTCCTGCCTTCTCTCCAGACCACCCTGTAACCCATTTCCTTTCTCAGTCTCCCATTCTTGTTTCTTACCATCCTGTCCCCCCACTTACCAGGGTCTGGCCTTGTGATAGCTTCTGGGCTTTTGACTTGAGGCTTCTCCAGAGTAGGCTGAACCCACCAAGCCTGGAGCAGGGCAGCGATGAGGGGAATGGGGTCCCCAGCAAAGTCAGGCTTCAAAGTCTCCCTGGTCCTGCTGCTCTCTGTGGTGATGTCATCATATGTACCCAGCTTCTCCTCTTAGCAGGGGCATGGCTGCCAAAGCTGTGGCCTCATATTGGTGCCCTTGGAGGATGAAGGCTATCTGAACGTGGTCTAGTTAAAAATTCCTCAGAAGGATCCTGCTGTCCAGGCTCGGGACCTGGACTCAGCTCTGGAGCCATCACCGTGCTGAGCAGATGGGATTCTAGGATGGGCCAGGCACTGGCACACTGCCCACTCTTGTTCATGGTCGGATAGAAGTATCGTCCAGAACAAAGCAGAAGCTATGCTAATGTGGAGGCATGCCTGTCCGGCAGGTGGACATGGGCTGCCCAACATTCCACAGCGTTAGGGCAGAGCCATTCCTGATGGGCTCAGAAGTGCAAGTTGCTTGAGCCTGGCCTGAAAATGAGCTGTCTGCTTGGCATGAGGGCTGAGGTCAGAGGGAGGACTTTGGGGGAGGAAAAAAAATCAGAAAAGACTCACTGCAGCCCCTCCTTGTTCTGGGCCTTAGCAGATTCTTATTCATGGATGAAAATGTTAAAAAAAAAAAAAAAAAGAGTAGGAGCATTTATTGATTTTAGGTGAATCCTCTTGAACTGACACATGCCCTGAACACCAGCATGAGAATTCTGGGTTGCAAATGACAAAAATATATCTAAACCTAGTAAAAGCAAGAAAGGGAATATGTTGACTTACCTGCTGTGAAGGTCCGCGGTAGAGTAGGCTTCAGGCTTAACTAGATCCAGGGACCTGAAGAAGTCATCAGACTTGTCTTTTTGGGCCCTACTGCTCTGATTTACTCCTGCAGTCAGCTGGTTTCCTCTTCCAGGCAGGGTAGCCTAGTGCTGGCAGCTCTGGGGTCCTAGTCTCACTATTTTCAATCCAAAAGAATGGAGAACATCTCTCTTTCAGAATCTACATATGAAGACCCAGGGAAGGACTCCGATTGGCCTGACATAGGCCTCATGCCTATCCCTGGGCCAATCTTAATAGGCAGAATGATAGGACAGAATGACTGGCTAGGCCTGGATCACACGTCTTTCCCAGAGGTCAGCTATCTCACAGGTATCCAAGGGCAGGAAGCAGTGCAACCAGGACTCATGGGCCAGGAATGGGCCAGTCAAAAATTGAAGCTGTGCCATCTTCTGGATCTACCTGGGATTTCTCATCTGCTTCTTTTGCCCATCTCCTAATTCTCCTACTTCACTTTGAAGATCAGCATTTCCCCCACTTCTCCAGCATCTTCATGGCTCATCATGGTTGCTCCAGCCCCAAACACTACTTGAATTCATATTTTCAAGGAAAAGAGAATGTAATTGGTTGTAGGGATAAGCATTCACTACTGGAATGATCATCTGTGGCAGATGGTAGGCTTATATGGTGCAGACATGCCTGCAAGGTCTTCCTCTTGAGCAGACCTAGTTGTAGCAGTACCTTAGAGTAGGGGGCTCTGGGTGAGTAGGCACTTCAGAACAAGACTTCATCCTGGTCCCAGGTGACCCAGAGAAGAGCAGAGCATGACACCACCATTCTAGCCCTCAAGTAGCTTAAAGCCTAGTTGAGCAGATAAGATGCTCATCTGAGCCAGGGGAAGTCGAGGCGGGCAAGGTCACTGTATGCCAGGTGAGCAGAAGAAGCAGAAAGGTGGTGGGAACAGAGCTGGCCTTTCCAGGTGGGCAGAGAAGAAAGGACAAACTTCTCTAGAGTGTGGAGCAGACGTTTCCCCAACAGATGCTCTCTTCTTCACCCCTGAACTGCCTCACTTGACTTAATATGCAAATATATTTGAATTGTTATAGGCCTTCTTGCCTCCACCCCCAAATCCCTGCCAGACTCCTCAAAACACCCTTGGTCCCTGGCTGACTATGAAGTGACCCATCCCCTCTGTTGCTCACTGTCTCTGGATATGTGTGTGGAGGTTGTAGGGAGTTTTTCATGACTTTTGGAAGGTCAAGAATGTCTTCTCTCCTCAAAAGCCAAAATGAAAACAAAAAAGCCCTCCAAGAATAAAAGGAGGAAAATAACTTTGTACCTGGAGAAGGTAAAGAGCCCTGCAGCAGAGACTTCTCCCATGTTTGGATGAAGAAATAGAGGTTTGGGAAAATTGGAGCCTTGTCCATGTTCTCATGGTGGGACTGGGAACCTGGCTTCTCATCATGGGCACCTGCTGGCCAGTGAGGGGTGGGCCTGGCAGGAGTAATCTGCCTGTGTGGGCTGAGGTGATGCCCCACCTTCACACAGTGAGAGTAGAGGCTTGGCCCAGGAAATGTGACCCAAACCAAGTTCTGTTGGGAATCCTGGAGGGTCCAGAGAGTGGCTGAGAGGTTGGGCAGCTCTGTCAGGTGGCGGGGTGAAGGTCCATCCAATATGCTTTATCTGGGTAGATTTCATTTCCTGTCAGAGAAAAAGGAAGAGATTTTTGTGCTTCTCTGCTGGTTTTTTTCTTTTCTTTTCTTTTCTCTTTTTAACATTTCAAACAGATCAGAAATCAGATCCTGTCAGATAGGCCCAGTTGAAAGGAAAGAGGCAGAGGCCAGCACAAAGAGGTTTCCTCGCCAAAATCACACAGGAAGAACCCAGAGAGACCCTCCCCTGCAAAGGAGGGAGTAAGGGCTTCATGTGGGCCTCACACCTCACTTTCTCCGAGGATCTTGCTTTAGACTTTTAATATTTCCAAATGAGGTTTTATTTATCGTGATTATTTTGTTATTTGTCTGTGGCTAAAAGCCACGGATTGTAAATAAAGACGTGAAGACCTCACTCTTCTCACCAGGATGTGGCATCTCTGCCTGGTTTCAGGCAGGGGCGACCTAACCAAATGGAAGTAACTCAAACCTCACTTGACCTCTGAGAGGCCCGGAAGGCAGTCACCCGAGGGCAGAGGACTGGGAGGGAAGGGAGAGGGAGGGTAGAGAGGCTCCGGGAGAGTCTGGAAAAGAGGGGTGGGGGAGCCAGGAAGGGGAGACGGAGGAAGACCGGAGGGAGAAGGAGGGAGAGGGCCGGGCGGCGGGAGAGGGCAAGGTGACCGCGGGTGCCAGTGAGGGGCCAGCTGTCAAGGTTCTATCTGCGCGCTGACTGATGGGAGCCTGGGTTTTTCTGTCAGCCTGTCACGGCGCAGGAATGTTTAATGTTCTCATTATTGGTTACGCTGTTGTGTATATTTCTCTGTCAGCACCGCGGACCCAGCTGAACTGGCAGAGCACTTCAAAGGCCTGCGGGTCATTCATCATCCCCATGACGCTCCGGCAAATGCTCAGCTTCAGCTCCGCGCCAGGGATTTGTTATGACTCGCGAGCCGGCTGACAGACAGGGCCGCGGCGGCCGCGGGCGGGAGGCCGCCGCGCAGCCCTCTCTGCCGCGCCGGGCCCTGCGCTCCGGGGCGGTGGGTGCGGACCCGCGCGGCCGGCGGGAGGGCGCCGAGCAGCGCCCCGGCTAGGGGCCCGGCCGCTCCCGCCGAGTCCCGCCGGCGGCGCCCGCTCCCTCCTGCCCACCCTTCTCCCCGCCGGCTGGCGGTGGGTCTCCAAAAGCTGTGCTGAAAACCCAGAGGCTGGGGGAAAAAAGGGAAACTCGCAACCGTCCGGGGGCCCGCGGAGCGGCGGGTGGGGAGGGGGTGAGGGGAGAGCTGAATATCGGAGCTTTGTTTCCTTTCCCAGGCCGTGACATGATTAATCGTTTTCTTCTGATCTAATTTTGGAACATGAAAAACAGCACATTTGTCTTGAAGAAAAATGATGTGCCGAACTGCGCAGATGGAAATTTCGAGCAATGAGAAAGATTAAAGTGAAACCCCACTCCTTAGACCTAATCATGAGTTGTAGATTATTCTGTCGGCCCAGCCAGATGGTAGCTCTGATTCCACAGCCCCTTCTTATATTAATGAATACTAGACTGTTATATTTGACTTAGGTAAGTGAAATGTCTATCAGAGCTAATGGACTGCCAGCCAGCATAACACATGTTGTACCGCTAAGGGTCCTTGCTGCATTTTTCATGTTTTATACTAATGTAGAACATTTTGTTTCCTACTGTTTTTCATCATTGTCACTGTTTGCTAAATATTTTCACATGGAAGTGGGGAGGGGGAGACAAAGTCAGGAGGAAAAGAACCCCCCTCCAAACTTGTGTCCAAAGCTAATTTCCTCCCGTTGGGCTTGGCTATAACTCTACAAGTAAAACAGTCACCCGGAGCAATGCGTACAGGAACTCAATAGTAACGTGATTAAGTTCCTAGTCAACAAGACTACACTCGACTGTATGTTAACAAACCTAATTATAGCCCCGTGGTGATAAATTGGGCCTGGGCCCTTGCTGCACATCTCTGAGGTCGTGTCTCTAAGAGCAGCTTGACCCTCTTGTCCCAGGGGAGGGGACTGTCCCAGAGAGCAGTCCCAGGCTCAGCTTGGGAGAGGGGCTGGTCCCCTCTAACCCCTTGGTCCAGCCCCCTGAGGAAGGTGGGCAGCCGCCAGGAAGCACTGCAGAGCAGGAGGTCAGAGGTCTGAGCATCTGGGCAGTAGGCTTTCATGATGGAGGCTAGGTGGGCGTTGGGAGCTATTGGCCCCATCCCCCACGTGAGCAGTATCAGAATATCTGAGATGAGAGTGTAGTGATCCCAGATCATCGGTTGCATGCAGGCATGGGGACTTGCCCACTCTGGGCCCAGTAGAGGGTGGCTCAGGCCCTGCCTCTTCTTCCAGAAGCCTTGCCGGTACACCGGGAAGGCCCTGAAGAGCTCTAAGTTCTCTTACTTGTTTGTGAAGGACCTGAGCCTGGGGTAGGGGGTGGTGTTCTGGAGAAAATGCATCCCAGAGATGGACTCTGAAAGGTGTCTGGGTACAGATAAGATGGAGACAGGTGGAGACAGTTGAAGGACATCTTCAAGGGGTGGTGTGTTGAGAAAAAATGGAAAGAAATGCTCAGATGGAGCAGAAACGTGGAAATGCCTAGAAAGAGAGAGAAGAAAGAGAAGAATGCAGAGAGGCATAGATGCAAATATGCAAAGAAATGTAGATACCAACCGAGTAGATGGCTCCTGAACTGAGAGGAAATCTTGCTCCAGCCAAAATGAGTTCTTTGCAAAGCAAGTCTGACCCCTGCTTAGAATTCTCTCTTGGCTGTGACTCCCACGGGAGTTATTTCAAGTGCCTTGTCTGGGAATAGACGACCCTTTTCCCTCTGCACCTAGCTTACCTCTCTCGCCTCTTCTCTCACCAGTCCTCAACTCTGAACCCTGCGCTTCTGGGTATCAACCTTCATTTGAGCCCTCTCTAGGTCTGCAAGAATGCCAGACTTTTTCAGAGCAATTTGCTTTTGTCTGGGTTTATCTCTGTCTACCCCACTTCTTTGCATTCTTTCTCTGGCAAACTCCTACTCATCCTTTAAGATCCAGTTCCCATGTGTTCTTGATTTTCCCCAGGAGGTAGAAACTCATTTAGGCTAGCTCTAGTAATGGGGATTGGAGAAGGAAATGGCAACCCACTCCAGTGTTCTTGCCTGGAGAATCTTGGGGACAGCGGAGCCTGGTGGGCTGCCATCTATGGGGTCACACAGAGTCGAACACGACTGAAGCGACTTAGCAGCAACAGCAGCAGCAGTAATGGGGATGAGTGTTAGAAGGTGGCAATAAGGATACAAAAATCTTCTAGGGATCCAAGAACAGCTGTAGAGCTGAGCCTCTCAACTTTTCTGATAACTGGGTCATCCATGACCTCTCCCATATTTTAAACCTTTTTATTGTGGTATAATACATACACAGAAAAGTGCACCTATCATTAGAATATAGCTCAATGAATTTTCACAAACTGTAACCCACAAAGAGCTCAGAAAATAGAACATGCTGTTCTCCAGTACCTACCCGCTGCCTCCCACTGGTTCCCCTTCTTTGTTTAATTTTTAAGTGCAATTTTCACCCCAACTTTTGTCCGCTGTTTACTATGGCATTTTGTGGGTTTTCAGTGGGTTTGGGGGTTTTTGAGCAGCTTTACCAAGGTAAAATTTATGTACTATAAAATCACC
Organism: Nanger dama; assembly: GCA_917880005.1. Lineage (NCBI taxonomy): Eukaryota > Metazoa > Chordata > Mammalia > Artiodactyla > Bovidae > Nanger > Nanger dama. The sequence goes on along the minus strand of CAKJTW010000028.1, from coordinate 14,657,223 downwards.
CATTATTAGTGAACAATGTGATGATTTTTAATAAACTTTAATGATAGGATTGTGCAATTAAGATCCCAATCCAGTTTTAGAACATTTCCATCATCTCCTCCCCAGTCCATTCTCTTGGGCCATGTCCAGTCAATACTAGGCTCCAGCCCTAGTCCTAGACAGATTTAGGTCCATGATCCATTTTAAAAAATGTGTTACAAGTCTTCTGAGACATAACTTGCATGCCATACATTTCATTCTTTAAAAGGTAAAATTCAGTGGTTTTTACATATATTAACAAAGTTGTGTAAATATCATCACTGCCTAATATTCTGGAACATTTCATCACCTGAAAAAAAAAAATCCCATTAGCAATTACTCCCCAATCTTCCTTCCCCCTAGTCTCTGGAAATTACTAATCTACATTTTGTCTCTCTGGATTTGCCTACTATAGGCATTCAATATAAATGGAATCATATGATATGAGGCCTTTTGTGTCTGGTTTCTTCCACTCAGGAAAATGTTTTTAAAGATTCATCCATGTTCCAGCATGTATGAAAACTTCTTTCTTTTTTATGACCAAACAGTATTCCACTTACATGGATTTGCATCATTCTGTCTTTTCATTTCTCACTGATGGACATTTGGGTTGTCTCCACTTTTGGCAGTTATGAATAATGCTGCTATCAACATTTATGTACACATTTTTGCGTGCACGTATGTTTTCAGTTTTCTTGGATGTGTATGGTAAGTAGGATCGCTAGGTCATATGCTAACTCTGTGTTTAACTTTTTGACTGTGATTCATTGGAAGTTAATTTTTGTCTATGGTATGAGCTAAGAGTCTAAGTTCATTTGTTTTGCATATGGATATCCAGTTGTCCCAGCATAACTTAAAAAAATCTTGAACTAGCCCTGAATTTTATCAAATGCTTTTTCTACATCTACTGAGTGAGGTATTGAAATTTCCAATTACTACTGTTAACTTGTCTGTTTCTCCTTGAAATTATCATATGAGGTTTGTCCTTTATTCTTTTAATATGATATACTGTATTAATCTTTAATATTAAATATTAAGCCAACCTTACATTCCCATGATAAATACCACTTAGTAATGGTGTTTAATCCTTTTGATACATTGCTGAATTTGGTTTGCTAGTATTTTGTTAAGGATTTTTTTGTCTCTGTTCATGAGGGATATTAATTTTCTTTTTGTGATATCTTTAGCTTTGCTTTCTGGGTAAATCTAGCCTCATAGAATGAACTAGGACGTAATATTCCCTCCTCCATTGTTTCCTAAATTTGTATAAGACTGGTTTTGTTTCTTCTTTAAATATTTAATATTTGATTACCAATAATTCCATCTGGGTATAGACTTTTCTTTGTGGGAATATTTTTAATTACTCTCAGTTTCATTTCTCATTGTAACTTTATTCAGATTTTCAATTCTTTTTGAGTCTTTTTGGTAATTTGTGTACTTCTAGAAATGTGTTCCTTTTATCCTAATTGTCTAACCTAATAACATAAAAGTTGTTCATGTTTTCTCATAAACCTTTTAATTTTTATAGTAGCCTTAAGGATATCTTTTTTTTTCTTGATTTGAGTATTTTCTGTTTTCTCTCTTACTTTCTAGGTAATCTGGATAGGGGTTTGCCAATTTAGTTTACTTTTTCAAAGAACCAATTTTTGGCTTCATTGATTTTCTCTACTTTTTCTCTCACTGATTTTTCTCTCTAAGGATGTTGTTTAATATACTTTTTTTTTTTTTTGCATTTTTCCCTAGTTTGTTCTGTTAGGTTTCTGATTTAGTCTTGTTCTGATTACAGAACATATTTTATATGATTGCAATCTTTTATAAGTTATAGAGAACTGTTTTGTGGCCCTGCATATGGTTTATGCTGAAGAATATTCCATATGCCCTTGAAAAGAAAGTTTATTCTGTAGTCTTTGGGTGGGGATGTTGTATAAAATGTCAATTAGGTCAAATTGATTGATAGTGTTATTCAGTTATTATATATCCTTTTATCTGGTTGTTCTGTCAATTATTAAGAGTGAGATGTTGAAATCTCTATTATTATTGAAATATCTGTTTCTCTTTTCATTTTTATCAGTTTCTGATTTACGTATTTTGGAGCTCTCTTGTTAGGGGCACATACATTTATAATCATTACTTCCTCATATTAACTTATCATAATAAAATTTCCACATTTTATCTCTTGTGATGGTTCTTGTCTTAAAGTCTATTTTGTCTGATATTAATATAACTACTCCTGCTCTTTTATGATTATTATTTTCCTAAAATATATTTTCCCATCTTTTAACTTCAGCCTATTTATGTCTTTGAATCTGTGGTCTTGTTTACTGTGCTTGGTTTGGCCTGGCTTTTTTTTTTTTAAATCTAGTTTGATAATCTCTGCCTTTGAATGGGTTTCCTAATTAATTCCCTTTTAATGTAATAATTGATATGGCTGGATTTATACCTCCCATTTTTCTATTTGTTTCCTATCTTTTTTGTTTTACTGTTCCTCCTTTACTGCCCTTGAGTGAGTAAGTGAAAGTCACTCAGTCGTGTCCGACTCTTTGCCACCCCATAGACTGGCTATACAGTCCATGAAATTCTCCAGGCCAGAATACTGGAGTGGGTAGCCTTTTCCTTCTCTAGGGGATCTTCCCAACCCAGGGATCGAACCCAGGTCTCCTGCATTGCAGGCAGATTCTTTACCAGCTGAGCTACCAGGGAAGCCCCCTTTACTGCCCTATTTTATGTTAAATAATTATATATTTAGTTAAACAATAAATATTTTAATCTCTGTCTTGTTTTCTCACTGTATTACTTCAAGTTATTTTCTCAGTGGTGGTTCTAGAGATTATAGTATTCATTTTAACTTACTTCAGTCTATTTCAGATATTACTGTCTTAATTCTGGTAAAATATAGAAACTTTTTCTAACACATCTTTCATTCTCCTGTTTGTGCTATGATTGTTATATGTGTTACATCTATGTGTGTTAATAAACTAAATAGTACTGAATTATTATTTATTGTTATAATCTTATATTTTGTTAAAGAAATTAAGAAAAATAGAAAAAATATACACAGTTTCTCTTATATATACTCATGCATTTATCATTTTTGGCAGTCTTTGTTTCATTTTGTGGATTTATGTTATCAATTGGGGTCACCTTCTTTTATCCTGGTTAGTATTTCTTACAGACAGACATGGTAGGAATAAATATTCTGTATGTTTATCTAGAAATGCTTTTATTTTACTTTTATGTTTGAAGGATTATTTTAGCAGGATACAGAATTCTTGATTGAACAGTTTTCTTTTCTTCCAGTATTTTGCATATGTTGATCCACTGCTTTCTAACCTTCATTGTTTGTGATGAGAAATCAGCTGTTAAGTGTATTCTTATTCTTTTGTACGTGATGAGTTGATTTTTGCCTGCTGCCTTCAAGCTTTTCTCTTTGTCTTAGGCTTTTAACAATCTGACTATGTGGATCCAACTTTGAACCTCTTGTATTGATCCTGGTTAGGATTTATTGAGCTTCTTGGATATGCAACTTAATTTAAATACATTTAGAAAGGTTTTGTCCATTATATCTTTACTTTTTATACCCCTTTCACTTTCTAAGATAACCTTTATAGACTTGCTGGCACCCTTAATATTGCCTCACATCTCTGCACGTGCCAGATTTTGTTGACCATTCATGTACGGGTATCTTTGGCCCTCTTTGGTCTCTGCTGTACATGCACACAGCCTCTGGTCAACCCAGGATATGTAAGAAGCTTATCAAGTCCTTTATGGCTATCTTAACTCCTGAAACTTCTTGATAAATTCCTGGCTAGCCCACCAGTCATTTGTTTGCCTGCACCAAGCCTAAAACCTCTGTTAATGGAGATGATGGTCCTCCCTATTTGCTTGCTGCTGGGATTATCTCGTCAACTGACAATGTTATAAATAAAATGTGTCCCCTCTAGCATCAGTAGTGAAGCTACTGGTTGTCAGGTCACTGACAGAACTGAGGGAAGGGGAATGGGATGTGAACAGCCATAGACATGTGGTGGTCTTATGCACGGCTTAATAGTTTTAATAAATAATTTTTTCTTTGTTGTGTGCTTTTTGTTGAGTTCCAAAGTGTGAAATATATTGGTTTGCTTGCTTGTTTGACTTGGTTTGGTTTTTGTTTCTGCTGATTGACCTCCATTTAAATATTTCTGTTTTCTCCGTAACAAAAAAGGGAAATAAATGGTGTGCTGATTAGAAAATAGTTCGTTACTAATGAGAAGTGAAAAGTTATGTGTACACAGAAACCCTTACATAAGTGTTTTATAGCACTTTATGTACAATAGGTAATAAGAGGACAGAACTCAGATGTCCTTCAATGGGTAAAGGACTAAATTGTGACACATCAATACCATGGACTACTACTCAGCGATTAAAAGAAGCAAGATATTGATACAACAACCTGGATGAATCTTCAGAGAATTGAGCTAAGTGAAAAAAAGCCAAGCCCTAAAGGTTCTATACTAAAAGATTGCATCTATGTACTACACTTGAAATGATAAAATTATAGAATGGAGAACAGATTAGAGATTACCAGGGGCTAAGATGGGGGTAGGAGCTTGAAGGTAGTGGGTATGACTGTGGAAGGGTAGTATAGGGACAGAAATGGTCTATATCCTGGCTGTATCTCTGTGAATATCCTGGTTATGGTATCATGGTACAGTTTTGCAAGATGTTACTATTTAGAGAAACTGGGTAAAGGGTATGCAGGATCACTCTGTATTACATAAAAATAAGGAGTTTAAAGAAAAACTGGCCTCTCTTAATCATCTGTATATGTGTCAGCTGTGATACTTAGAGAATTTAAAAATATTTTTCTTTTAAAAAATCTAAGTCTTCTTTGATATATTCTGTGAATTATTAAGGGAGGTATGTTAAAATAATCCATTATGATTGAAAAATGTCTGTTTCTTCTTTTAGGTCTGTCAATTTCAGTTTTACATATTTTGAGGCTTTGTTATTGCATGCATATACATTTAGAATTAATCAATCCTCTTGGTTGATTGTGCTTTTAATCACTGTGAATATCACTCTTAATATCTTGTGATGCTTTTTGCCTTAAAGTCTATTTTGTCTCATTTTAGTGTAGTGCACCATCTCTCTTTTTGTTAGTATTTGCAGAGGACTCCCTCCTATTCTTTTACTTAAAGTATTTTCTAAATCTTTACTTTTTTATGAACTCAGCTTAAAGTTTTCTTTATTAATATGACATTAAATTTTTTGAAAATTTATACATGCTTGTTATAAAAATATTATAACATACTAATAGAATGAAGTTCAACAAATCAGAAATAACCATGAATAATATCTGGATGAATTTCCTTCCAGAATTTTTTATACACATAATTTTACATGATTTATACTCATCAGTATTTTTAAAATTCATGTCATAATAGTTATGAAAATATTTTCACTTTGGTAAGTATTCATCTATAACATTTTATGTTGCTGGAGAGTATTTTATAATATGGATATACTACAGCTTATGAGAAATATGCTTATTAATAAAATATATCTTTATTTTTAAAGGATCTCTCTCATAAACAGGGGCTTCCCTGGTGGCTCCATGGTAAAGAATCTGCAATTCAGGAGACGTGAGTTTGACCCCCTGGGTCAAGAAGCTGCCCTGGAGAAGGAAACAGCAACCCACTCCAGTTTTCTTGCCTGGGAAATTCCCTGGACAGAGGAGCATCATGAGCTATATAGTTCATGAGGTCACAAAAAAGTAGGACACAACTTTGCAACTAAACAACTCTGATGAACAACATCTGCAATTGTTTTATTTAATATAATATGAAAATTTTGCTTTTTAGTTGGGCTATCTTGCTTAGCTATATTTAATATAACTACAAATGTATTTGGGTTTACATCTGTCATTTTATTTATTCAGTATTTATCGCACATATTCTGTATTTCTTTTTTCTCTCATTTCTTGCCTTCCTTTAGATTAAACAAATATTTTTATTCCATTTCTTCCCTCTATTGTCTTGCTATTTATAAATTATTTTATTATTATTTTTAATAGTTTCCTTAGAGCACTGTACATACATCTTTGATTTATTAAAGTCGAATATAAAATAGTATTTTTAGCACTTTCCATATCATGCAAAGGCTTTAGAATGCTTAATTCTATTTTCCACCTCCAACTTTTATGCTTTTATTTTCATATGTTTCAATTGTACATATATTTTATACCTTACATGATATTATCATTTTTCTATAGAAACAATATTCATTTTTTCATTTGTTACAGTTTGCCTTTCACTTGGGGTTCTCTCCATATCTTGATTTTTAAAAAACGTTTACATATAGTAAACTTTATTTTTGGTTAGGTACTGTTTTATGGATTTTGTCATTTGATGACTCTCAGAATGGCATAGAGCCACCACCAAAATCTCTTGGTATAGAGCAGTTTATCACCCTTAAATTCCCTTATGGTCAACTCTGTTCCCAGCTGCAACCCCTGAAGATATATGTAGCCTTCCAGGTCTGACTTCTTTCACGTAGGACTATACATTTAAGATTCATACATGTATTTGTGTGAATCAATAAATTGTTTCTTTTTATTGCTGAGTAGTATTCTATTGTATAGTTGTCCTGTACTTTGTTTATCCATTTGCTAGCTAAAAGATATCTGGGTTGTATCCAGTTTGGGATAATTATGAATAAAACTTGTAGAAACATTCATTTATCATAAGCATACATTTTTATTTCTCTTGGATAAATACCTAGGAGTAGGATTGCTGGGTCATATGGTATGTGTATGTTTAATTTTTTAAGAAACTGCCAAATTATTCAGACAAGTCAGTCAGTCTTTTTAGTTTTAGCCTTTCTAGTAGGTATGTAGTGGTATCTCATGGTGGTTTTAATTTGGTTATCCCTAGTGACTAGTTATGCTGAACATCTCTTAATGTGCTTATTAGCCACCCATATATCTTCTTTGGTGAAGTGTGTGTTTGGGACTTCTGGCAAGTTAGCTGTTAGGTTGCTTGTTTTTTCTTTTTATTGTTGGGTTTTTAGAGTTATTTATATATTCTGTATACAACTCTTCGTCAGAAATATAATTTGCAAATATTTTCTTTGAGCCTATGGCTCGCTTTTGAGTTCTCTTAATAGTGTCTTTTGGAAAGCAAGAGTTTTTTGTGTTGTTGTTTTTTTAATTGGAGGATAATTGCTTTACAATATTGTGTTGGCTTCTGCCATACAACAGTGTGAATCAGCCAGAAGTACACACAAGTCCCTTCCCGCCTAAACCTCCCCCTCACTCCCCCACCCCATCTCACCCCTCTGGGTTGTCACAAAGCACCAGGTTGAGCTCCTAGTGCCCATACAACGGCTTCCCAGTGGCTATCTATTTTACATAGACTGTAAATATTTCAATGCTAGTCTCTTAATTCATCCCACACTCTCCTTCCCTACTGTGTCCAAAGTCTGTTCTTTATGTTTCTGCCTCTGTTGCTGCCCTGCAAATAAGTTTATCAGTACCATTTTTTCTAGATTCCATATATATGTTAATATACAAAACTTGTCTTTTTCTTTCTGACTTATTTCACTCTGTATAACAGGCTCTAGGTTCACCTAATTGTGTCCAACTCTTTGTGACCCCATGGACTGTAGCCCATCAGGCTCCTCTGTCCGTGGGGATCCTCCAGGCAAGAGTACTGGAGTGGGTTGCATTGCCCTCCTCCCAGGGATCTTCCCACCCAAGGATTGCACCCAGGTCTCCCACATTGCAGGTGGATTCTTTATCATCTGAGCCACCAGGGGAAACCCCTGTGCACATGCACAGTTTCTTCTGCCTCACTAGAACTGACTCAAATATGTTCCTTTTTATGGCTGAATCATATACCATTGTGTACATGTACCACAGCTTCTTTATCCGTTTGTCTGCCGACGGACATCTGGGTTGCTTCCGTATCCTAGCTGTGTAAATAGTGCTGCTATGAACACTACTGGGGCTTCCCTGGTGGCTCAGACAGTAAAGAGTCTGCCTTCAATGCAGGAGACCCAGGTTTGATCCCTTGGTTGGGAAGATTGCCCGGAGAAGGAAATGGCAATGCACTCCAGTATTGTTGCGTGGAGAATTCCATGGACAGAGGAGCCTTGTGGGTTACAGTCCATGGAGTCACAGAGAGTCATTCATGACCACTGGGGGTACATTTGTAGTTTTCAGTTATGGTTTTCTCAGGGTATATGCCCAGTAGCAGGATTGCTGGGTCATATGGTAGTTTTAGTCCTAGTTTAAAAATTTTTTTCAATTTATTTTTAATTGAAGGATAATTGTTTCACAGTATTGTGTTGGTTTCTGCCAAATATCAACATGAATCAGCCATAGGTACAAATATGTCCCCTCCGTCTTGAACCTTCCTTCCTATCCCGTCCCTCTAGGTTGTTCCAGAGCCCCAACTTGAGTACCCTGAGTCGTACAGCAAATTCTCTATTTTACATATGATTATTGTATGTTTCCATGTTACTGTCTCCATACATCCCACCCTCTCGTTCCTCCCCACCGCCACCATGTCCGTAAGTCTGTTCTCTATGTCTGTGTCTCCATTACTGTCCTGCAGATAATTTCATCAGTACCATCTTTCTAGATTCCATATATAGGTGTTAGTATACAATATTTGTTTTTCTCTTTCTGACTTACTTCACTCTGTATAACAGGCTCCAGGTTCATCTACCTCACTAGAACTGACTCAAATGCATTCCTTTTAATGACTGAGTAATATACCATTATATATATGTACTTCTTTATACATATACTTCTTTGTATTTTATATATATATATATACACACATATATATATATACACTTCTTTATATATATATACTTTTTAAAATATATATATATATACACACTTCTGTATATATATCCTTCTTTATACTTCTGCTGATGAACATCTAGGTTACTTCCATGTCCTAGCTATTGTAAATAGTGCTGCTGTTAACACTGGGGTACACTTGTCTTTTTCAGTTATGGTTTTCTCAGGGTACATGCCAAGCAGTAGAATTGCTGGGTCATATGGTAGTTTTATTTCTAGCTTTTAAGGACTCTAAATACTGTTCTTCATAGTGGCTCTACCAATTTACTTTCCTACCAACAGTGCAACAGAGTTTCCTTTTCTCCACACCCTCTCCGGCATTTATTGTCTGTAGATTTTTATGATGGCCATTCTGATTGGTGTGAGATGATATCTCATTGTAGTTTTGATTTACATTTCTCTAATAATGAGCAATGATGAATATCTTTTCATGTATTTGTTGGACATTTGTATGTCTTCTTTGGAGAAATGTCTGTTTAAGTCTTCCTTTCACTTTTCGATTGGGTATATTGTTTTTCTAGTTTTGAGCTGCACAGGTTGCTTATATATTTTGGAGATTAATCATTTGTCAGTTGTTTCATTGGTAATTATTTTCTCCCATTCTGAGGGCTGTCTTTTCATCTTTTTACAGTTTCTTTTGCTATGCCAAAGCATTTAAGTTTAATTAGGTCCCACTTGGTTATTTTTATTTTAATTTCCATTACTTTTGGAGGTGGGTCAGAGAAGATATTTCTGTAATTTATGTTAAAGAATGTTTTGCCTGTATTTTCCTCTGAGAGTTTTATAGTTTCTGGCTTTACTTTTAGTTTACATTTAGTTTTATAGTTTCTGGCTTTACATTTCTTTAATCCATTTTGAGTTTATTTCCACATATGGTGTTAGGAAGTGTTCTAATTTTATTCTGTCCAGTTTTCCTAGCACTACTTATTGAAAGGGCTGTCTTTTCTCCATTGTATATTCTTGCCTCTTTTGTCAAAGATAAGATGCCCATAGGTATGTGGGTTTTTCTCTGGGTTTTCTATCTTGTTCCATTGATATGTGTTTCTGTTTTTGTCCCAGTACTATACTGTCTGATTACTGTAGCTTTGTAGTATAGTCTGAGTCAGGAAGGTTGATTTCTCCAGCTCCATTTTTCTTTCTCAAGATTGCACAAAGCAAGAGCTTTAATTTTAATATTCAAGTTATTTATTTTTTTCGTGGATTGTGCTTTTGTGGATTGTGCTTCTAGTGTCTGATGTAGGATTATGCAGATTTTCTCATGTGTTTCTAGATACTAGAAGTTTTTTAGTTTCATCTTAAGCGTCTAGGTTTATGACCCATTTTGAGTTAATTTAAAAAACATTTTATTTTATTGAGATATAATTCACATACCATAAAATTCACCCTTTGAAAGTGTACAATTCAGTGGTTTATAGTGTATTCACAAGGTTATGCAACCATCACCACCATCTAATTCCAGAGCATTTTATCATCTTAAAAAGGAAACCCCAGCAGTCATTGCCCATTGGCCCTCCCCCAGCCTTAGGCAATTACTAATCTACTTTTTGCCTTTATAGATTCTTTCCTTTAGCCTATTGTTCTCAAGTTTTATCCATTTTGTGGCAAATATTGGTATGTCATTCCTTTTTATTGCTGAATAATGTTGCATTGTATGAATATATAGATTTATTTATCCATCATTCAGCAAACATTTGGATTGTTTTTGGCTATTATGAATAATGCTGCTATGAATATTTATGTAGAAATTTTTATGTAAACACATATTTTCAATTATCTTGCATATATACTTAAGAGTGTTTGAGTTAATTTTTATATAAGGTGTGAAACATGGGTTGAGGTTCTTTCTTTTTCTTTTTTTCATAAGGACATATAGTTATTCCAGCACCACTTTTGGAGATAACTATACTTTCTCCATTAAATTGCCTTTGACCTTTGTCAAAAATCAGTTGAATCTATCTTTAGATTGTTTTGTTCTAGTGATCTATATGTCTGTCTCTTTGCTAATATCACATTGTCTTGATTACTATAGCTTCATTGATTATGCTAAAGCCTTTGACTGTGTGGATCACAGCAAACTGTGGAATATTCTTAAAGAGATGGCAATATCAGACGACCTTACCTGCCTCCTGAGAAACCTGTATGCAGGATAAGAAGCAACAGTTAGAACTGGACATGGAACAACAGACTGGTTCAAAATCGGGAAAGGAGTACATCAAGGCTGTATGTTGTCACTCTGCTTATTTAACTTATATGTAGAGCACATCATGTGAAATGCCAGCCTGGATGAAGCACAAGCTGTAATCGAAACTGTGGGGAGAAATATCAATAACCTTAGATATGCAGATGACACCATCCTTATGGCAGAAAGCGAAGAAAAACTAAAGAACCTCTTGATGAAGTGAAGGAGGAGAGTTTAAAAGCTGGCTTAAAACTCAACATTCAAAAACAGAGATCATGGCACCTGGTCCCATCACTTCATGGAAAATAGATGGGGAAACAATGGAAAGAGTGAGAGACTTCATTTTCTTGGGCTCCAAAATCACTGCAGACAGTGACTGCAGCCATGAAATTAAAAGACACTTGCTCCTTGGAAGAAAATCAGTGACAAACCTAGACAGCATATTAAAAAGCAGAGACATTACTTTGCCAAAAAGGTTTGTCTAGTCAAAGCTATGGTTTTTCCAGTAGTCATGTATGGATGCCAGAGCTGGACAGCAAAAAGGCTGAGTGCCAAAGAACTGATGCCTTCAGGCTGTGGTGCTGGAGAAAACTCTTGAGAGTCCCTTGGACTCTAAGGTGATCAAACCAGTCAATTAAAGGAAATCAACCCTGAATATTCATTGGGAGGACTGGTGCTGAATTTGAAGCTCCAATACTTTGGCCACCTGATGTGAACAGCTGACTCATTAGAAAAGACCCTGATGCTGGGAAAGACTGAGGGCAAGAGAAGAAGGGGGCAACAGAGGATGAGATGGTTGGGTGGCATCACTGACTCAATGCACATGAGTTTGAGCAAACTGAGGGAAATGCTGAAGGACAGGGAATCCTGGCCTGCTGCAGTTCATGGGGTCACAAAGAATTGGACATGACTTAGCGACTGAACAACAACATAGCTTTTTTTAAGTTTTGAAATTAGGTAGTTTAATATCTTCAACATTGTTCTTTCTTTTCAAAATTGTTTTGGTCATTCTAGAGATTTTGCCATATATATTTTAGAATCAGCTGGTCAGTCATGATTCCAAAGAGTATACTGAGATTTTGATTGGGATTGCATTGAATCTATAGATCAATGGAAGGTATTGTTATCTTGCTAATTTGATTCTTCCAATCCATAAATATAGATTATCTTTTTATTTATCTAGGTCTTTGCTTTCTTTCATCAATATTTTGCAGTTTTCAACACAGAGATCCTGCATATATTTGTTAGATTTATAACAGTCTTTCATTTTGGGGGTGGTATTTAAATGGTTGAATTGTGTTGCTGGAGAAGACTCTTGAGAGTCTCTTGGAATCAAGGAGATCAAACCAGTCAATCCTAAAGAAAATAAATCCTGAATATCATTGGAAATGAAATGGGAATCTGAGTTCTTGTTTGCAGAGCTGAACAATGAACTTCACGAACACACAGACACTCATGGTAGTAAGTGAATAGGATTTATTGAAGAGAAGGAAAGTATAAAGCTCTCAGCATAGACACTGACAGGGGTAAAGAGTCCTCCAAATGTAGGACTTATAGAAGTTTATATCCTTACCAGTATTAATCTGTACATTTTTGGTTAGCTCCTGTCCTTAAAATATGTCATTTCTAACTAATCAGTTTAAAGGTCAAAATGTTTAACTTAACATCTTTATGGCTTCTCTTGCTCCTTGGATTAAGTCATCACCCTTTTTCATGACCCCTGGCCATTTTACAATGGACGAGATGTATGAGCTAAAGATTAATGAGAACCATTTTTTTTTCCTCTTGGGCATATGAAACAGAAGTTAATTACTACCCTTCCCTGGATCTGAGTGCTGATAATAGACCAAGGACACAATCCAGAAATTTGGGACAAAGGGTATAGCTTTAGGTTAATGGAGCAAGATGTTTATTGAAAACAACACTGAGGTCTCAGAGTCCTATACTGACTGCCTAGCAATTTCTACCTCAGAAAGACGGATGTTGAAGCTGATGCTCCAGTACTTTGGCCACCTGATGCAAAGAGCTGACTCACTGGAAAAGACCCTGATGCTGGGAAAGAATGAGGGCAGGAGGAGCAGGGGGTGACAGAAGATGAGATGGTTGGATGGCATCACCAGCTTAGTGGACAAGAGTTTGAGCAAACCCTGGGAGATAGTAATGGACAGGGAAGTTTGGTGTGCTCAAGTCCATGGCGTCACAAAGAGCTGGACATGACTGAACAGCAACCTTCTTTATGGTCCAGCTCTCACATCCATACATGACTACTGGAAAAAGCATAGCTTTGACTAGACGGACCTTTGTCAGCAAAGTGATGTCTCTGCTTTTTAATATGCTGTCTAAACTTGTCATAGCTTTTCTTGCAAGTAGCAAGCATCTTTTAATTTCGTAGCTGCAGTCACTGTCTGCAGTGATTTTGGAGCCCAAGAAAATAAAATCTGTCAATGTTTACACTTTCCCCCATCTATCTTCCATGAAGTGATGGGATAGGATGCCGTGATCTTAGTTTTTGAATGTTGAATTTTAAGCCAGTTTTTCACTCTCCTCTTTCACTCTCATCAAGAGGCTCTTTAGTTCCCTTCTCTGCCATTAGAGTGTTGTCATCTGCATATCTGAGGTTATTGATATTTCTCCCTGCAATCTTGATTCCAGTTTGTGATTCATCCAGTCCAGCATTTCACATGATGTACTCTGTGTTGAAGTTAAATATGCAGGGTGACAATATACAGCCTTGTTGTTCCCAATTTTGACCCAGTCCATTGTTCCCTGTCCAGCTCTAACTGTTGTTTCTTGACCTGCATACAGGTTTCTCAGGAGAAAGGTCAGGTGATCTGGTACTCTCCTCTCTTTAAGAATATTCTACAGTTTGTTGTGCTTCACACAGTCAAAGGCTTTAGTGTAGTCAATGAAACAGATCTTTTTCTGGAATTCCCTTGCTTTCTTTATGATCCAACAGATGTTGGCAATTTGACCTCTGGTTCCTCTGCCTTTTCTAAATCTATCTTGTACATCTGGAAGTTCTTGGTTCATGTACTGCTAAAGCTTAGCTTGAAGGATTTTGAGCATAACCTTACTAGCATGTGAAATGAGTACAACTGTGCATTGATTTGAACATTCTTTGGCATTGCCCTTCTTTGGGATTAAATGAATCCCAAAGACCTTTTCCATTCCTGTGGCCACTGCTGAGTTTTCCAAATTTGCTGACATATTGAATGCAGCACCTTATTTAATAGTATCATCTTTTAGGATTTTAAATAACTCAGCTGGAATTCCATTGGCTTCACTAACTCTGTTTGCAGTAATGCTTCCTAAGGCCCACTTGTGGATTTGAGCTAGTTTAAATCTGGTTTTCAGCTTTTCTGATGGCTTATCTCTTTATGTAATCTAGAAGTAAAGTTAGCTCTTACTTTTTGACTATAACTTGTTACGTGTCCCAACTGAAAGCTGGAGATGTTTCCTAAGTTACCTATTTTTGGCATCCCAGAATTCATTTTTAAATTAGTCCAAGACAACTGCTGAATATCTACTCAACTTCTGGGACCCTAACATTTGTCTACAAATTTACAGATGCCTGCAGGGGAAAGTGTTACCAAATATTCAGGTTCACACATTGGTCTTCTTTTATCTTTGCTATCTTGGACTCTCAAGTCTTCAGTGCCCTGGTGATTTTTCTTTTTGTTCAGACTTGCTTTCCTAGTTGCTTTTGGTGAAGAGGTTGGTCTGAATAAGCTAATCCACCATATCCAGAAGCAAACCAAAGATCATGGATTTGGAGCCAGACCTCCGGGATTCAGATCTCAGTTCTGTAGTTGACTTGTCCTGTGATCATGAACAAGGTATTAACTTTTTAAGCCTCACTTTTCTCGTCACTTAAAATGGTGATAGTAACAGTAGCTACCTTCTAGGGTTATTGTGATGATTTAACAAGTATATATAAAGTAGTTTATATACACATATGTGTACTTTTCCTACTCACCTTCTTGTTCTAGCCTCCACTGTCTCTATAGAGAAGCCAGTTATTGTTATTATTTCTACGTTGAAAGTAATGTTTCTTTTTCCCGCTGTTTTTTAAGGTTTTTCTTCGCCTTTGTCTTTTGGCAGCTTTACTCTGATATGCTGGAGGTGTGAGTATGGTTTTATTTATTTATTTATCCTGTCTGAGCTTCATACTTTTGAAATATACAGTATATGTCTAATAAAAGTGCCTGGGATCCAAAAACTGCTCTATTGTTATTCACTCTTATTATTTTTACTTGACATGGTCTTTCCAATCAGTGTTGTTTCCCACTGTGCTGTGACTTACAGATCTTTAATAGGCTCCACTGGCTAGTAGATGAAGTCCAAACTCATCTTTATTTAAGTCTTTATTGAATTTGTTACAGTATTGCTCCTGTTTTATGTTTTGGTTTTTTTGACTGTGAGTCATGTGGGATCTTAGCTCCCCGACCAGGGATTAAACCCACACTCTCTGTATTGGAAGGTGAAATCTTAAACCACTAGATCACCAGGGAAGCCCCAACCTGTGATATTTTTAAAACTCTGAGGCCCAAATCAAACCAGGTCAATTGCATCAGAATTTTTGAGGTGGGATACAGATATTAATCAGTATTTTTGCAAGAGCCCTGTGTGACTGCAGTGTTCAGCCAATGCTGGGGGCTCTTCACACCTTCACTTCTCTTCCTTTGAGCAACTTTCGAGGGCCTGGAGAAGTACCTGGGGAGCAATATGTTCTAAGGAGAGAGAGGAAACGGATGCAAAAAATAGAGGGAAATAATTCATGGTGGTACCGTGGTGATATGCCTGTGGGAACTCCACTCTTTGGAGAAACAGCAAGCACCAACTGCCTGCTCCATTTTGTGGTTTGGTTTTGGGAGGGGGCAATGTTGGCGACCCCTCTTTTATCTCTGTATCGATCCTTCTCTCAGTTCATGCTTGCCTTTCCCTCCTGAATTTGCCTCCCTCCTTTATTATTCAAAGAGTTGTTGAAATATCTCCAAAAGAAGACTTTGGGGTTTATTTGAAGGAGGTTGCATCTCACACTTGATAGGGTTAAGGATGGGAACTTGGGATGGCCAGAGGCACCATGTGACTTGGCAGCAAGTGAGAGAGGAGATTTGGAAAAGAGATGGGAGAGCCTCTGGGAAACTTTTCAGAACATAAATTGCCACCCAGGATACCCTCTGAATGTTGAGGGAGCTGCTTAGCGTGTGCCACTGATGGCAGAATTTTAGGCACTGTGACTTGGGTGGGCAGATATTTTTCCAAGAGATAAAGGGAGAAGTCCTAGTCTCTGGGCATCTGCCAGCTGTGAGGCAAGCCCTTTGTGCCACATCTGCTGATGCCTTCAGGGACGGGAAGTCCTGGGTGGAAAGGAGGAGACTGGGTGAGAGTGGGATGGTGTGGTAGGGAGTAATTTTAAACATGTTGGTGCTACTTAAGCTATGATGACATAGCCTGTAGGTCTTCATGAGCCAACCAGCTGTGTTTCTCCTGAGCCAGTGGAACGGTAGTTTGTGAGGTGCCGAGATTCAGAATGCTTTCTTGGGCTACCTCTCTGCTTAGAGCGAGAAGGAGTGACCTGAGATTTAGAATAATAATAATTGCATATAGTGCAGGGAAAGGCCTTTCAGCTGTGCTGATAGGAGTATAAATTGCTCAGTGTTTCTTGAGGCATGTGGGCAGCATGAATCAAAAGCCTTAAAGATGTTCCTACAATTTGACCCATCAATCCCACTCCTAGGAATGTGGTTCTAAAGAAATAGTTGACAAGTGCACACAGATCTGTGTATATCGTCATTCGTTTATAAACTTGTTTACAATAGTAGTGGATTTCCCTGGTGGCTCAGACAGTAAAGAATCTGCTTGCAATGCAGGAGTCCCAGGATACACACAGTTTGAACTAAACTGAACCTGAGCTATACTGAATCGAGTGTAGTGATTTTTAACTATAGTCTTAAAGTAGTATATTTTATTAAGGATAGATTTGTGTGTTTGTGAATCTGTGCTGGGGCTTCCCTGGTGGCTCAGGTGGTAAAGAATTTGTCTGTAATGAAGGAGACCCAGGTTCAATCCCTGGGTCAAGAAGATCCCCTGGAGAAGGGAATGGCAACCCACCCCAGTACTCTTGCCTAGAGAACCCATGGACAGAAGCAGGCTACAGTCCATGGGGTGGCAGAGAGTCAGACACGACTAAGCGGTTTATACTTTACAGTAGTAAACTGAAAATAGCCAAAATTTCCAGCAATTAGGCATTAAAAAATAACTGAGGACATGGAATACTATATAATAGGAAAACAGCTATTATTGCTCCTCTGTATTTATTGAAATGGAAAACTGTTTAAGATAATCAAGCAAGAAAAGCAGATCCCAGAACTACACTCGCCATGACCTTGTTTTATTAATTTTGGTTTTTCTTTTTTTCCTCTCAGACCATTATTTTATTAAGGATGACTTCATGCTAAGACTGTTATCAGATGGGGAGCCCAATTTTACACTGACTACTGCCGCAGAGTAGTTTATTACTACCGATAATGTATAAATTACTTTGCACGGTGTCTGACATATAGTAGGTGTGTAGAGGTAGAAAAAGTAAATATCATTTTCAGAAAGTCTTTTTAATTGTTAGAAACTTTAACTCTTTAGAATGGTTTAGTACTTTAGTTGAATACTTTAGTAAGTAGGATACAAAAACTGGTGAAGTTTGGTGGCAAAAAATCATGTCGTTGGTAAAGCCTCAATTTTGAAAAGCACGGAACATGTGCTAAGGGAAGTCTATGAAGATATGTTTATCTTATTAATGGTGTTTCAGTAATGTTGGATTATAAGTGATTTTTATGTCTCCTCCCTTTCTTGATTTAATATGCCCAACTTCCTTGATAGAACAAACTGTATTTATTACTCTTTCTCTTCACTCAAAGTCCTAAAAAAAAAAAACCCCAGACTTTAATTACTGATATAAAGTAAAACAATAACTTGTTGGTTGGCTGAGAATTGCTAGAAATTAATAAATAGTTTGGAAATTATTTAGTAAATTCTAATTACTTAGCAAAAGTAATTAAAATATTTATAAGCGAACACCCATAAAATACCGCCAAGCAAATACATTACTCAATAAATGGTTTAATTAGTATTTCATTACCCAAAATTAATCTCAGTAACCAAATATTACTACAAATTACATGTAGGGTGGACAACTTATTTTACTGCTATTAATGATTTCAATTATGAAGTTTGTGCAAGTCTAATTCCTTCCCGCTTCTCCTGCCCTCCTCCCACACCCACCTGGGTGAGTTCCCACACACTGGGCCTGAGTTAGGGTGCTTGGGACTGGTCTGACATCTTCCACATTGTTGAAAATCTTGGCTTAACAGTTTCCCTCAGCTTATTTCCCTGCTGTCTTGCAGAAATACTTGCCCTGGGTGCCCCTTAATCAGCTGGAATCAGACTCCAGGAGCTGGTGGGCTTCTTACCACAGATATACTCTCCTCCAGAGTCTTCTAAATCACTTGGCTGCAAAGCCCGATTCCCTTCCCAGGACTGTGCCAAGGCCCTCCAGCACTGGTTTGCACTCGGGTTCAGCTCTCAGGCTGGGCTGGGCTGCTGCTAAGTCATGCCAGGAGCATCTTCGTGCAGATGAGAAAAAGGAGTCCTTTCCACCAGACGCAGTCACACATGAAGGTGGATTTTTGCCCAAACATGTTTCTTTCTCACGTTCCCATGGAGACTTGAGATCTGCACGCAGGCATCTTCCTGAGGAGTGGTCTCAGGAATAGTCCCTGAGTGAGTGGTGAGGGAAGTAGGATTGGGTCGTAAAACTACAGCCCCACTGGAAGCTCCTGCATTGAGGCAAGGAAGGGGGCAGGCCTCTGTTATTTCAAATGAGCAGACAGCAGAGCAGATGTCACTCTGGGGAAGGACATGCCTCTCTTTGGCTGAGGACAAATCCTGGAGAGGGGCTCAGTTGCCAGCCATTACTGGGCAACACTCTCAGCAGCTGGAGGAGTGAGTGCCTTGGCTCTGAAGGAGGAATATGGGCAGCACACATTGCAGAGAGTCCCAGGTTCGATCCCTGGGTTGGGAAGATCCCCTGGAGAAGGGAAAGGTTACCCACTGCAGTATTCAGGCTTGGAGGATTTCATGGACTGTATAGCCCATGGAGTTGCAAAGAGCCGGACACGACTGAGCAACTTTCACATTCACATTCACATATCAGCATCCACCCCCTTGTGTCATGGACAGCCTGAGCAACCGCACGTGAAGGTCCTCATGGGAGGGGCCCGAGGCCACGAGTAGAATGAGCTTGAGTTGTCGCCTTGTCTTATTTGGGTTGGGAGGAGTCTTACTTCTGAAGTTAGGATCCCCATTCAGGTACCAGCTGAGACTTACTCCAAGACCACAAGTTCCGCGAGGGCAGGTCTGTATCTCATCGTATTCCCAGAACTTAGCACAGTTCATGGCTCAGCAAATATTTGGTGACTGAATCTATAGTAGTAAAGACAGTCACCCAAATGCATTAATATCCTGTATTACACTTGATGATGGGAAATACATAGAATCTGATCCTGGAGGGGTCAGGGGAAGAAATGAACTTGAGACTCAAAGAATGGCTAAGAGTGAGCCAGACAGAGTACGGTGGGAGTGGGGGTGCTTCCCAAGCCTCTGAAGATAGAGGTTTGCCTTGGCCACCTCTTGAAGGGTGTCTCCACCTGGGGAAACAGAAGGGACTTGAGAAATCACACTCACTGAATTTCTCTTGTTATCTGTTGGTGAAATGCATCCTTTGTTCTTATCACAGCCTTATCTGGTAGAAGATTCACATGTCAGAGAGCTTTTCCGCTGTGGTTTGGCTGGGCCGTGGCGGCATGAAGGTTGCCTGCAGGTGTTTTCTGAAGTGGGAGATACAGGCCAGGATCAGGATCACAGCCAGAGGTGGGGGTGCAGCTCCCCTGGGACTCCCCTCCTGGGCATCAGGCATTTGGATATCAGGTGTTGTGGAGGAGCTGAGACTGGAAGAGCTGGGCTGCGCTGTATCTAATCTCTTCCTTCCTCCTTGTTCTCATCTCCCTCCTGCCCCTGGCTTTGTTCTGCTCTGGGCCTGTCTCCAGATTCCTCGCCACCCCAGGAGCGCGTTCTGCTCATTTCACCTCCACTCCTGTGCGTATGTCCTCCCCCTTTCTCCCCGCACCACCGCTCCATTCAGAAAACCTATCCAAAGCCCCTCCGTGGAGCCGTGACCCATGACTCCAGGTCATAGTGAACTCACCCTTTCTGCCTTTCTACAGCCCTCAGTTGTGGATCCTTCAGAACGGAGGCTGGTTTAGAAATCCTCGCCCTGGTACCATACCTGGTTGAGAGCAAGGAGGTGCGGGAAAGCTGGAGGTGAGCAGGAGGGCTGAAGGAAGACCCAGTGTTGCCTGGTTGGCACTCGGCAGTGTGAGCAGTGGCTGGGTATCTGCTGGCCTCCCACCCAGGTGTGCCATGACGGGTACCGTGGGCTGGCTTCTGCTGTTGATAGTGATGGCAACAAGGAAGGGAGGGAGGAAGATGGAAAGTTCCTGTTTATCATGTCTGAGACTTTGCCTGCCTTGTCCTTAATCAGTCTATAGCTAATTAGCCACCTCCTCCACCCCACTCCCCGCCCCGCCGGCGCTGGAGCCGAGCACCATTAATCAGCAAGGAGAAGGCTGAAGTCCGCAGGCCTCCTGCTCAGGAGAATCCCGGCTCCTTGGGTGGGCCCTTCTTGCCTGGGGCATTGAGAGGACCATGGGCTGCAGGAGCGCCTTTGGTAGGAATCTGGGGCTTTTGAGAAGGTGCTGCGGAGCCCTGTGCCACCTAGAATGACTGCAGGGGAAGGGTGCGGCATATGCCTCTTTGCTGAGACATTCCAGTTTTGCTTATGGTGACAGTGTCTTCAGTTCAGTTCAGTCGCTCAGTCGTGTCCAACTCTTTGCGACCCCATGAATCGCAGCACGCCAAGCCTCCCTGTCCATCACCAACTCCCAGAGTTCACTCAGACTCACGTCCATTGAGTCGGTGATGCCATCCAGCCATCTCATCCTCTGTCGTCCCCTTCTCCTCCTGCCTTCAATCCCTCCCAGCATCAGAGTCTTTTCCAGTGAGTCAGCTCTTCACATGAGGTGAGCGCCAGACAAATGGCTCACTTTTGCAGACTCCCTTGTAGCCAGGAAAGGCATGGGACACAATTCAGATCAATGGGGCATTGAGCTGAAACCTGCTGTGGGCTCTTAGGAAGGCTTTTCCTTTCTTGGTAAAAGCATCGGATGCTGCTGGTGCTGCCCCTTCTTGCCCTTTCTCCTTTTTGCCTTGAATGCAGACTTAAAGGCTGGAGCTGCAGCAGCCATCAGCCTCTATGAGGGAAGGATCAAGAGAAGTGTTATGACACCACCATGAGCTGATAACCAGTGCCAGTAACTCGCCTACCTCCAGATTTCTGTCAGATGAAAATAATCTCAGTTTAGTCTACTATTGGTTGATGTTCTGTCACCTGTAGCTGAATATGCTTCTAATACAGAGGGGAACTCTGGATGGTGCAGGCTTAACTGCGGAGATAGCCAGGTACCCAGTGTAATCCAGAAACTCTGGACTTACTAGCTGGTGTTCATGAGGGAGGTCACAGTAGTCACACGCCACCTGCTCTGCCCTCTCCTCCTATCCTTCAGCCTTTCAAGTCTCATTTTCCAGTGGTTTTTAGCCACCTATGTTATTAAGAAAGTATCTGGGTGTGACACTGATGGGCCGTCACGTTAAACTCTGTGTAGTGGAGAGCCTAGGAAGACCAAACTCGATTTTATGGCAAACGAGTAGTGCCTCTTTGCTTGTTATGCAGTGCTTTGTAAAGTGGGCAAGCACATTACTGCTCTGGGAAAAGGGCGAAGAAAGGAGTTATGTGGTTCTGAGAAGGTTTTGCTGAGCTGATTACAGAGGCAGGATATTTGCATTTGGGAGGACTGAGGTCAAGACCCTGACTGACCTTTCCCTTTTGAGGTTTAAGATTACTGGAGCCTTTCTGACAAACGGAATTGGGCCTCTCTGAGATCCTTTGCCAAGAAAGGACGGAAGGGGTCCCACAGGAGAACCCTGGGATCAGGAAATGGAAAATCTGGATAGGTGAACCAAGCTAATAGCAGGCTTAGGTGCTTGCTAGGGAGGCTGGTTCCCACCCAGCAGCTGACAAGGCAGAGACTCCCAGGCATTCTGGTAGAGGTCGTGCTGTGGGAGCGGTGGATGCACTTAAGAGTGTGAAGTAAAAGAGCTGTAGCCTGAAGTTCAAATGTAGAGCCCCGCTGTATCCAGGGCTGGGTCAGGACTGAGCTGTGGATGTGGAGGTGGCAAACTGCGCGGGACCAGTTTTCAACAGCGACCTCTTGTGGCAGGAGTCCGGTTAGGCTGTTCCGTTCTGTCTAAGCCTGGCTTTTAGACGTTGGACACATCCTGGTGCATGGCTCCAGTTCCTGGGCAGCTTGTGGAAGGTAAGGGGAGAAGGACCCGAAAGGTAGAGGGGTAGTGTATCACAGTGGTTAGGAGGATGGACTCTGGAGTCAGACTGGGTTCGAGTTCCTACTCTGCTGCTTCCCTAGCTTGACCTCATGGGCTGCAGACCTGTACGGTCTCATAGGGGCCTTCCTTAAACAGGCCCCATGCTGGGCTTAATGCTTGCTGTCTTGAATGTCTTAATAAATTAAAAAAAATTTGTGAACCGTATTTTAGTCTAAGTATTCTTTTTTAAATTGAGTTATAGTTGATTTACAATGTTGTGTTAGTTTCAAGCGTATAGCAAAGTGATTCAGTTACATATATATATATATATATTTATTTATTTATTTGTTGTTGTTTAATTGCTAAGTTGTTTCTGACTCTTTGGGATCTCAGGGACTGTCACCTGCCAGGTCCCTCTGTCCATGGGATTTCCCAGGCAAGAATACTGGAGTGAGTTGCTATTTCCTATATATACACATTCTTTTCTAGGTTCTTTTCTCCTGTAAATTATTACAAAATATTGATTATAGTTTCTTGTGCTATACAGTAGGTCCTATCGCTTGTCTGTTTTATATATAGTGCTGTATTTATGTTAATCCAAAACTTCGCCCTACTTTGGTAATGTAAGTTTTTTTCTGTGTCTTTGAGTCTATTTCTGTTTTGTAAATAAGTCCATTTGTATCATTTTTTCAAGATTCCACATATCATATGATATTTGTCTTTATCTGGTTTACTTCACTTAGTATGATAATGTATGCTGCTGCTGCTGCTGCTGCGTCACTTCAGTTGTTGTCCGACTCTGTGCCACCCCATAGACAGTAGCCCACCAGGCTCTGCTGTCCCTGGGATTCTCCAGACAAGAACACTGGAGTAGGTTGCCATTGCCTTCTCCGAATGTATAGGTCCATCCATATTGCGCATTGCTTCATTCTTTTTTATATTAAATAATTTTTTGAACAAGCACCCTCCTCCATTTTCATTTTGCACTTGGCCCTGCTAGTTATGAGGAAAGGGCAGTGGCACCCCACTCCAGTGCTCTTGCCTGGAGAATCCCATGGACGGAGGAGCCTGATGTGCTGCAGTCCATGGGGTCGCTGAGTCAGACACGACTGAGCGACTTCACTTTCACTTTTCACTTTCATGCATTGGAGAAGGAAATGGCAACCCACTCCAGTGTTCTTGCCTGGAGAATCCCAGGGACGGGGAGCCTGGTGGGCTACCGTCTATGGGGTCGCATGGAGTTGGACGGGACTGAGGTGACTTAGCAGCAGCAGCTAATTATGCAGTCAGTCCTTCTTGGCAAATGTCTTCTCTGTGCCACAATTTCCCCATCTATAAGATGGATTAAGAGAAAACAGCAATGACTCTGCCTATCAGACAATTGTAAGATTCGATGAGTTCGATACATAAAGTACTTAGAACAGGATCTGGCATGTAGTGAGCTCCGCATAAGTGTTAGCCGTTGTTCTGTTTCTGTTCATTTAGGCGGATGAAGACTCCAGCAGTTAATCTGCAAAGCATAGAGACATGACTACATTTGCATCTCCAGCTAGTGAAGCAGAGCATATCAAGCACATGGGGAACAATGCAAGGAGAGGAAAATGTGACCCCTGGACTCGCTTCTCACACAAGATGAGACGCCTCATTAAGCCCACATCCTTCTGGGCCCACAGGGCTGACGAGAGAGGGGAACACGGGGCCTGAGAAGTGTGGAGTCAAGGCGACCTTCCTGCCGCAGGGGCTGGCAGCAGAAGTGGGCATGGCCCAGTGGGGCAGGCTGGGGCACCTCCAGAAGCAGCCTGCCCACTCCCCTCGGGGTCAGGCTGTCATCGGACTCACGTCCTTCCTCTTAGGGAAGAATAGCCCGCCCCAGCCTTCCCTCCAGCCTGGACCCATCTTGCATTTACAGACCCAGATCAGAAGATAGGATGCTGGGAAGAATGCTTTATTAGGATGATGATCCTAAATAAACTGTATTTATTGGCATGTTACCTACTCACAAAAAGAGGAGAAATCGTAGGTGCCCGGCCCAGTGAATCCTCTAAATATGAACTCACTCAGTTCAAGAAATAGGACATTCACAGAAGTCAGGAAGCTCCCAGCCATGCTCCCCAACTGGCCCCTCCCTCCATCCCCAGTCAGCCACTAGCCAGGGTATCATTTTCTAAAACCATTAGATTTCACTCTTCCAAACTGTTTACTTTGGAAAATGTAAAATCTACATTCCAAAGTAAGTTGGAATAATAGAATAGGATCACCCATATACTCAGCTAGATACTCCAGTTGTTAACATTTTGCTATATCTTCTCCACTTTCTCTGTCTTCCTTTCTGTGTCTTGTTTTTCTCCCCCATCTCTACACATAAGATTTTCTGAACCATTTGAGAGTTATTTGCAGATAGCACAACATATTTCAGTATACATCCTGAGAATGAGATCATTTACATGGTGCAATTATCACAATACAGAAATTTAATATTGCTGCTGCTGCTGCTAAGTCACTTCAATCCTGTCTGACTCTGTGTGACCCCACAGATGGCAGCCCACTAGGCTCCCTCGTCCCTGGGACTCTCCAGGCAAGAACACTGGAGTGGGTTGCCATTTCCTTCTCCAATGCATGAAAGTGAAAAGTGAAAGTGAAGTAGCTCAGTCGTGTCCAACTCTTAGTAACCCCATGGACTGCAGCCCACCAGGCTCCTCCGTCCATGGGATTTTCCAGGCAAGGTACTGGAGTAGGGTGCCATTGCCTTCTCCTACAATATCATTATATAGTATACAGTTGATTTTCATATCTTCCAATTATCTCAATGATATTATATACACACATGTGTGTATATAACCCAAGCATGGATCACAGTTTGCATTTAGTTGTATGTCTCTTTTGTCTTCTTTAATTTAAAACAAATTCTCTTTTTTTTTTCATGACACTGACATTGTTGGAGAATATAGGCAAGTTTTCTAGAATATTTCTGAGTTCAGATTATCAGATTGTTTCCTCATAATTTAGTTTAAACATTCTTGGCAAGAATGCTGTAGGAATTTTATTATATATAAATATATATTCTTTATAATTAATTTATTATGAATGATAGTAGCTTCAACTTATCAAGTGCCCATCATGTGGTTTGGGGATTATGATGTCCATTTTACAGACCAGATGACTGAGGCAAAGAGTGGCTTAAGTAGTTTTCCCAAGGTCACATGGTCAGAAAGAGGAAGTACCAGGATTAGGTTTGTCTTACTCCACGGCCCATGCTCATAGCCAGTTCAACCCACTGTTGGTGATGACTAATCTCACCGGAAGGAGGCCTGAGGCTGCATCCTGGAGGGCAAGGACTGTGTTAAGTTCTCTGCTGAATTCCAAGCTCAGCCAGGGCCAAATCCAGAGTGAGGTTCCATGATTTTTTATTGAGTGAATGGATGAATGATTGTTTCATGGACAAAGATTAGCCTGAAGTCCATGGACCATTGGCATCAAAATCATGCAGAAAGTTTGTCAAATACACATCCATGGCCACCACTGTAACCCACGGAACCCGAATCTCTGTTGGTGGGACCTGAGGATCCAATGATAGTTTTTCCCAATATCCTGATTGAGTGAAAAAAGCATGTTTCAGAACAGAGTGTGCTGCTTAATTCTGTATGTCTTTTTCTCTGTGCTTTAAGCTTGTGCATGAGGCCTCAGTCGTGTCCGACTCTTTGTATCCCCGTGGATTTTAGCCCACCAGGCTCCTCCATCCCTAAGATTTTCCAGGCAAGAATACTAGAGTGGGTTGCCATTTCCTCCTCTAGGGGGATTTTCCCGACCCAGGAATCAAACTCTTGTCTCCTGCATTGGCAGGTGGATTCTTTATCACTGGCTCCCAAGGTTATGTGGTTAGATATAGAGTTACACTTTCGAGAAGGATGTGAGAACTGTTAATAGTATTTACCTCTGAGGAGTAGGGCTGGGGCCCTGGAGAAGGAGAGAAAGACTTGACCTTCTCCTGATGCACTGTTAGAAATGGCACAAGTGATTACTTCATACATTCTTTTTGTAAAAATTAAGCCCTACAGATAAGTAGATTAACTTATCACCCAAACTGAACACCTTTGAGAGTGAAAGGTTTATAAGTTAAACCAGCAACAGAGGAAACAGAGGTCATTCTGGACAAACCTGGGCAAGCTGTCTCCCTGCCCAGGCCAGCATCCTCTTAGATCACCTACCCTCCTGGTTACAGCCACTCTCTCAATCCGCGATAACCACTATTTACTGGCCTGATGTGTATTTTACAGACTCTTTAGTATGGTATGTAGCCACTGAAGGCCCTTCTCTTTTACGCAAGTGATATCA
This sequence comes from Nanger dama, assembly GCA_917880005.1. Classification (NCBI taxonomy): domain Eukaryota; kingdom Metazoa; phylum Chordata; class Mammalia; order Artiodactyla; family Bovidae; genus Nanger; species Nanger dama. Next base: position 14,630,350 of record CAKJTW010000028.1, on the reverse strand, counting down.
CACTAAATATATCAACATGTGAGTTTTTTTTTCTCACTCAACAATATATGTCTTGGAGATTTGGCCATCTGCGGGGGTCTGCTTCAGTCCTTTTAACTGCTGAGTGTTCCATACATGGACTTTTTTCCATTCTCTGGTGGCTGGATATTTGAGTTCTTTCCAGCTCCTTAGAATGACTAACCACACTGATGATTATGCTGAGTGTCATACTGTCCCGACAGCGGAACCACCTCGTGTCCATCAGAGGTCAGTCTAACGTTAAAATAGTCTCAGGAGATGACATTTTTGAGGAATAACTGGACATATAAGCAAGGTTCCTCACCAGGCTTGAGGCTCCTCCACATGCCCTCTTCAGGAAAGGCAGGGTTTTCAGAGATGCGACTGCCCCCCAGGTTGACCCTCAGAGACTCTCCCGGTGGCCTTGGCCTCTCCAGGACTTTCCTGCAGTTGAGGTCCACCAGAAGCTCCTCTCCCCAGGCCTGGCTCCTCCAGCCCACTGCTCTTGCTCTTCTCCTCTTGCCTCTCCTGCTCATGAGGTTCTTATACTCATCTAGGTGCTTGCACGCATCTGTGATGTTGGCTGTGGTGGAAAGAGACAGAGTGATTCCCAGTTCTACCACTGATGGACTGTGTGACCTTGGGTGAATCCCTTTCCTTCTGGGTCTTCAGTTCTTCATTTCTGGGATGGGGGAAAATGGTGCCCACCTCCTGGGCTTGTGGGCTCTTATGTGGGATAACAGAAGAGGTCATGTGTGTGCCCCATCCCTACCGTGAGGGTGTTCCATAAGTGGTTACTTCTGTCCCCTTCCCCTGTCTCCCCGTTTGTATGGATTAGTGTCCACACAAACGGAAAAGCTAGTGGGTGCTCCTGAGGATAGAGATTGTGTCATCTCTCACTTTGGCACCATCCCCACCCCTCAAGTCCTGGCATAAGTTGAGGACACATTTGGGGGTCCCAGGAGGGACAGAGTGATATAAGGAGGCTGTATTTATTCACAGTCCTGGGAGGCTAGAATGAGAATGACAGGGAGACAATACCCTGCTCTGGGACAGATCCCTTGCTCATGGGAGTTTTTAATCTGATGGGGCAATGGTTCCTAATTCTAGGATCTCCTGTTTGGTGGAAGAGACCGTTTCTGCCTCCAGAGGATTCCTACTCCCCTGATGGGAGGGGAGTGGCCAGTATACCCTGAAGTACCTTGCCTGTTGACGGAGACATGTTATCAATTCCCAGGGAAGTTTCCAGACTGATGGAGGAGACATACATCTGGGGTGTCTCCCTAACTTTCACTGACAATTTCCATTTTGGTGAGCCTTCCTTCCAGCGTCCGTTCCTTGACATATACATGTGTGCTGGCTGCTGTCTATAGGACTGTGAGTTTCATGAGGGCAGACTCGATATCTCATCTTTGGGATTTCTGGTCCCAGCCTGCTGCTGGGCATCCTAAGGATTGCTTGAAGATTGGCCACATTCTCAGGGGCTCCCAAGAGTCAGCATTCTCAAGCTACTCAAGGGCAGACGAATCAATCGAGAGAATGAGAGTGAGGCCTCAGAGGGGACAGCGAGGGGTGGCCTGGGGTCTGCCCTCACGGCCTCTCTCTGCTCCCTTCTGGAAGCCGCCGTAGCTCTGTCTATGGCCTCTCACAGGAGCGCCCCGCAGTCTCTCCCCTCACTGGAGCTGGGTGCTAAGGTGGACCCCTCCGTCTGTGTAGGAGAGGAGACACATCAGACCCGGGGCTGACGGGCAAGTCAAAGCTTCTGGTTAAACGGCTTTATAGTAGTGGCCATTTATGAATTAATGAAAGAGAAAATAGGCACATTATACATACAGATTTGTCCTTAATGAGGGGAAAAGGCATTGTTTACTGACGTTCAGTTCTAATTATCCACGCACAGGGCCAGCTTTTCTGCAGCAGCGCTGTGTGCCCCCATCCTCCTGCCTTCCATCATGTTCCTTTAAGCTCTTCAGTGTCCAGCTGGGCGCCTGCTCACCCCTCAAAGCAGCAGCTCCCTGTGCTGCCTGAGCAGCAGCTCCTGGGTGAGTCTGCAGGACCTTTGACCCTGAGACTCCCAGCTTGTCTCCTCTGCTCAGCGGGCAGGCAGATGGAGGGCAGGGCTGCCAAGGCCGTCAGGGCAGCGCCCTTGGAGGGAGGCAGAGCACAGGAATGGCTGCTTTTCTGGGGGAGGGGGCTGCAGGGTTGCAGGCAGGACCTAACAGAGAAGACAGATGGAGGTCGGGGGCTGCAAGCTGGGGACTCCCCAGGAGGCAAGGGCTCAGGAGCACTGCCCAGCAGTCCCATCCTTTGTGGGTTCTCTGAAACTATCAAGAGGGAAGGGGAAGAGCAGGGTCCATCTCACACGGGCACCTCGCTGAAGCCGTGGCTGAAGCCATTTCCTCTCTGAAGCCATTTCCTACTTGAGCAGAAGCACACATGAGGTCACTCTGGGATAAACAGATAACCCCTCGCTGCCCCATAAGCTCCTCTTTCCTCCCCAGGTCCCAGCCCTTACCCCAGCCTGCTACCTGCTGCTTGTCTTCCGTGGGGAAATGAACTAGCAACTGAGACGGGAGTTGGGGCGTGTGTGACTATTGCCAAGCTGAGGTCACTGATGTCCCTGCCCAGCTGAGGACGTCAGTGCGGAGAGAGGAAGCTGAAGGAGTGATTCACTGGAAGGCGGGGAGGGAGGTGGCTCGGTCAGCCCCAAGCCCTTACCATCGGGGGCACACTTGAGCTGTCTTCTGGAGCCTAGGCTGGGAGGCGATGTGGTTTTCCCTTGAACTTTCTGGGTGGGTTACAGGTAGGAGTTCTAACTTGTTGATGCTCAGAGTGCCTTTCCCTCTCTGGCAGTAGGGTGTGGGGAGGGGGAAAGCTGGGGAGGTGAGAGAGGTCCAGGGAAGTGTGGCTCAGGTTTACTCACAGGTTGTTACACTGGAGGCAAAAACTCTGCCTCCATGACCCCTGGAACAGGAGCACATGGAGTGACCCCACAGCGCAATTCTGAGGGCTTGATGGAACGGAGGGCTCAGCGGCGGATTCAACAGGCAGCTGAACAACTTCTGTTTGAAAACACATTTGAAAATTTAGAGAGAATGGACAAAGTCCTAGGAAAACACAAATGGCCAAAGCTGACGTTGTTGTGTGTTAGTTGCTCAGTTGTTTCTGACTCTTTGCAACCCCCGTGGACTGGAGCCCACCAGGCTCCTCTGTCCATGGAATTCTCCAGGCAAGAATACTGGAGTGGGTCGCCATTTCCTCCTCCAGGGGGATCAAACCCAGGTCTCCTGCATTGCAAGCAGATTCTTTACCATCTGAGCCACCAGGGAAGCCTCAAACTGACAGTAGAAGGCCTAAATTAAATAATATGAACCCTTTAAAAAACTGAAGTATAGTTGATTTACAGTATTACAGTGTGTTAGTTCAGAGAAGGCAATGACACCCCACTCCAGTACTCTTCCCTGGCAAATCTCATGGATGGAGAAGCCTGGTAGGCTGCAGTCCATGGGGTCGCAAAGAGTCAGACACGACTGAGCGACTTCACTTTCACACGTTGGAGAAGGAAATGGCAGCCCACTCCAGTGTTCTTGCCTGGAGAATCCCGGGGATGGCGGAGCCTGGTGGGATGCTGTCTTTGGGGTCGCACAGAGTCAGACACGACTGAAGTGACTTAGCAGCAGCAGCAGCAGCAATGTGTTAGTTTCTGGTGCATAGCAAAATGATTCAGTTATACACGCACACACACATATTCTTTTTCATATGCTTTTCCATTATGTTTTATTACAGGATATTGAATAGAGTTCCCCATGCTCTACAGTAGGACCTTGTTGGCCTGTTTTATACATAGCAGTGTGTATCTGTTAATCCCAAACTCCTGTTTTCTCCCTCCCTCACCCCCTCTCCCCTTTGGTAACCATATGTTTGTTTTCTCTGTGCATCTGTTTCATAAATGGATTCATGTGTGTCATATTCTAGATTCCGTATGTAAGTGACATCATATGGTATTTGTCTTTCTCTTTTGGCTCACTTCACTTAGTATGATAATCTCTAGGTTTGCTCATGTTGTTGCGAATGTTATTCTTTCATTCTTTTTATGACTAAATAATATTCCATCGTATATATACACATAGACCTTGTCTTTTTTATCCATTCATCTTTTGTTGGCCCTTTAGCTGCTTTCCTGACTTGGCTGTTGTTCACAGCGCTGCTTTGTAGCTCGGGGTGCTTGCATCTTTCTGAATGACAGCTTTCACTGAATAGTTGCCCAGGAGTGGAAATACTGGATCATGTTGCAGCTCTGTCTTGAGTGTTTTAAGGAACCCCCACTCTTTTCTACAGTGCTGCACCAATTTACATTCCTACCATAGTGTAGGAGAGTTCCCTTTTCTCCACCCTCTCCAGTATTTGATATTTATAGATTTTTAAAATTCTGACTGGTGTGAGGCAGTACCTTGCTGTAGTTTTGAGTTCCATCTCTCTAGTAATTAGTGATACTGAGCATCTTTTCATGTGCCTGTTGGCCATTTGTATGTCTTCTTTGGAGAAATGTCTGTTAGGTCTCCTGCCCTTATTTTGATTGGGTTTGTTGTTGTTGTTATTGACTTGTATGAGCTGTTTATATATTTTGGAAATTAAACCCTTGTCAGGGCATCATTTGCAAATATTTGCTCCCAGTCTGTAGGTTGTCTTTTTGTGTGTCTCTGTGTGTGTTTCCTTATTATACAAAGGCTTATACGTTTGATTAGGTCCCATTTGTTTGTTTCTGCTTTCATTTGTATTGCTTTGGGAGATTAACCTAAGAAAAGATGGGTATTGTTTATGTCAGAGAATGTTTTGCCTGTGTTTTCTTCTAGGTGTTTTATGATGTCACATTTTATATTTAAGTCTTTAAGCCATTTTGAGTTTTTCTTTTTGTACAATGTGAGGGTATGTTCTGATTTCATGAACCTACATGCAGCTGTCCAACTTTTCCAACACCATATGCTGAAGAGACTGTCTTTTTTTTCCATTGTGTAGTCTTGCCTCATTTGTTGAAGATAAATTGACTGCAAGTGTTTATTTATTTTGGGGCCTCTGTAGTCTGTTCCACTGATCTGTGTGTTTGTTTTTGTGCCAGTACCATTCTGGGTTTTTTGTTTAGTTTTTCTTAAAAAATATTTATCTGTTTTGGCCGTGCATTGTGGCTTCTGGGATCTTAGTTCCCTGAACAGGCATTGAACCCCAGGCCATGGCAGTGAAAGTGCTGAGTCCTAACTACTGGGCCACCAGGGAATTACCTACCACACTGCTTTGATTACTGTAGGTTTGTAGTATTATCTGAAACTGAGAGGGTTGTGCCTCCAGCTTTGTTCTTTTCCCTCAGGATTGCTTTGATAATTCTGGGTCTTTTCTGGTTCCATATAAATTGTAGGATTATTTATTATTATTTGTCCTAGTCCTATGAAAAATGTCACAGGTAATTTGATAAGGGTCACAATAAATCTTCAGATTGCTTTAGGTGGTGTGGTCATTTTAATAGTAATAATTCTTCCAATCCAAGAGGATTTAGTATCTTTTCATTTCTTTGAATCATATTCAATTTTCACTGTTGAGTATGTTATTGGCTGTGGGTTTGTCATAAATAGCATTGATTATGTTGAGAGATGTTCCCTCTATATCCACTTTGGTAAGAGTTTTTATCATGAACGGATGTTGAATTTTATCAAATGCCTTTCATGCTTCTATTGAGATGATCGTATGTTCTTTCCTTTTCTCTTGGTATGATGCATTGCATTGATTGACTTGTGGATGTTAAACCATTCCTGTGACCCTGGGATGAGACCAACCTGATTATGGTGTGTGATCTTTTTCATGTGTCGTTAGATTTGGTTTGCTAACATTTTGTTGAGAATGTTTGCATCTGTCTTCATCAGAGTTGTTGGTCTGTGGTTTTCTTTTTGGTGGTGTCTTTGGTTTTGGTGACGGGATGAGGGTGGCTTCATAGAATGACTTTGGGAATATTCTCTCCTCTTCAGTCTTTTGGAAGAGTTTGGGAAGGATTTGTTTGTTTGGTAGAATTCCCCAGTGAAGCCATCTGGTCTTGGACTTTTGTTTGCAAAGAATCTGAATCCTTAATTGAAGATTTCCTCACAGAGAAAATGCCAGGCTCCAACTGCAGCCCTTCCTGTGGCAATTATTGGGCATTTGCTGCTATTAATAAAGCTGGGACTTCAATCCACATTCACTTTCCTATACCTGTTTTCTATACATTAAAACCCTGAGAGAAGTGAGTTATGTTTTAATCCTCACCCAACCCAGAAGAAATGTCCGGCAGCATCTTTTCATAAGCACCTCCTATTTATTTGCAGATTTGAGGGCAACCAAAGATTCTTTGCAGAGAAAGAAATGGCACCCCACTCCAGTGTTCTTACCTGGAGAATCCCAGGGATGGGGGAGCCTGGTGGGCTGCCATTTGTGGGGTCGCACAGAGTCGAACATGACTGAAGTGACTTAGCAACAGCAAAGGACCTTTCATGGGAGTATTTATTAAAGGTCTATGTTCCAAGCAAGTCAGCTCTATTGATCTTATTTAATCCACACAAGCACACTGCAAGAGAGACATTATCATCTTCATCTGAGGTTCAGAGAAGTGGACTGACCTGTCCAAGCCATAGAGTTAGTGAGGGGCCATCTGCCTCCAAAGTCTCCTCCTTTCCTACTGGACTGCCATGCTGCCAGAACAAGCCTGCCCTTCCTCAGGGGAAGGAAGGTCATGACTAAGTCCTATCCCCACCCCACGTACCAGCTCCCATCTCCAGCTTTCAACATCTGGGTTAGAGTTTCAACTCCCTCCCATCCATAGATGGATATTCTGGTTATCTATTGCTAGGTTAAAAATTACTCCAAACTTAGTGGTGTGGAAACAACTGTTGATTATGCTTTTAAACTCTGTGGAGCAGAAGTTCAGATAGCATAGAGCAAGGGTGCTTGATCTCTGCTCAGCGAAGTGGAATCCTCAGGTGGGAGTTTCAAAGGCCAAAGGTGACTCAGGCACCGGGGCTGGCGTCATCTGAAGGCTTGTTCATACATGTGTCTGGTGGCTGGTGCTGGCTGTTGTCTGGGACCTTAGCTGGGACCCTTAGCCAGAATATCTACATGAGGCCTCTGCAGATAGCTTTGGCTTCCTCACATTATGGTAGCTAGATTCCCATGAGACAATCAGGTGTAAGCATATTGCCTTTTGACTAGCTCTGCTAGTTATACGGTATCATGACTGCAACATTTTGTTAAGTTACCATGAAGCCCAGCCCAATTTCAAGAGGAGGAGAAATAGACTCCACTTCTTGATAAGAGAATGTCAAGGTTCTAGAAGGGCAGGTGGGACTGGAAATGTTACTATGGCCATTTTGGGAAAATATACTGTGCTTCACCGGCCCAGCTTAAGAGGAAATTCTCCACACAGGAGGAGCTGAGAGGTGAGCGTGATTTACAACTTCATTCATTCAGTACACACATGGTGTTCACCACACGCTGGGCATTGCCTCCCCAACTGCTCTCTGGCTGCCCAGCTGCTCAGCCCCAGCCCCACTCCCGCCCAGGTGCATCCCGTAAGGCCCCAAGGGATTTGATCAAGAGGGGGAACTTTAGGCTTAATTTTCTCCAGCCTTCCGGGAAACGTTGCTCTGGGTCACTGTGGCTACAGCCCAGAGAATAATTTCTCCCTCTGGGGACTGCTGTTGAATTGAGAGTTTATACTCCTGTTTCTGAAAGAGCAGACGTATTGAACAGTTTCTGTTTTCTGAAGAAAATAATAAGTTGTTTTTTTACTTATATATATAGCTCTTACTTTGTGGTTCCTGTGAAACAAGTGGTTTCTTAATAGGAAAGAGGTTCCTGCCCTTTGGTGAGACTCAGAAGCAGGAGAATCTTTTTGGTCCCTGTGGTGTAAAGGAAGAAGCTAAGAGAGCTCCTTAACCCTTTTCTTTAGCATGTGAGTGTGGCTAGTATAACTAGTTCACTCACTATCACTTTGGAAAATATAATGAGCTGGTCAAGACAAGTTCAGGCTTAGCTCATATAATGATAATCACAATAATAACCAATATGTGTCATACTCCAAGCTCTGGGTTGAACATTTTATACATTGTTCATTTAATATTCTTAATAATGCTGTGAAGAAGGTACTAAAATTGTTTTCACAGCTGAGGAAATTCCTTACTAAGGTTCAGGGAAGTTAAGTGATTTGCCCAAGGACACACAGCTAGGCAGTGAGTGGTCGGACTGAGATTTGAATCTAGACCCACAAACTGCAGAGACTGTTCTCTTAACATTGCGCCATGCAGTGCAGATAAAAGTCCTGGTAGCTTACAGGGAGAGTCAGGAATCAGGGTACCATAGGCTGGGTGTTGGGCCTCTCTTGGGTACCAAGGGGTTACTTTGATGCCTCAGTCTGCTTATCTGTAAATGGGGATAATACCTACCTGTGTGAGTTACATAAAGCACCAAGTATTGCCCTCCAGACCCAGTGGACATTCAATGCCTGACTGGGGTGTCCCCTTCCCTCCCTCCTTCTGTAATTTACTTGAGCTGCTCCTTAGTAGGGGGGCCCTCCCTGCCCAGAAGTAGAGGGATGGACAAGATGACTTACGCTTGACTGTTCTAAAATCCCCGGTTCCCTGAGCTCCTTCTGGATTTCGAGATTTTGATCCCTTTCACTGTGCTTTTCATTGGGAGAACTTGAAATGATTTTTATAAAAACTGCAAATGTACAAGGTAATTGAGTCTTCTGTTTTATTACCCTGAGCTGCCTGGACCTTGCCTGGCCTCCTCCTCACTCACTGAGCTGCTGGAATACAGTTGGAAGTGTTTGCACTGGTAATATATAGGACTTAATTAACCTGGCCTTTTATAGCATTTCCAATGGAGGGTTGGAACGAACTTCGAGGCAGCTTGAGAAAAGGGAAGGGGGGCCGGGGGTGGGAGTGTGTATGTATGTACAACGCTCGATATTGTTTTTTTTTTTTTTTCCTCCTGTTCTTTTCTCCAGTACTTTAATCAGCATTCAATGGCCCAGTTGAAAATCCATCATTCGGACCCAGGCACTGGTGGGAAGGGCTGGAGGGGAAGCCTGCCTTCTTCCTTCCATCCCAAGCCCTGCAGCAGGCCATGGAGTGGTCAGTGAATCTGGCTACACCAGCCTCATTCCCAGAAACTTCCAGCAGCGGCCAGTTCAGCTCATCTCAGATAGGAGATGATGAATGGACATTAACACGTGGACTCTCTAGTTGGCCACTACCACTCCCTACTCTAATGGACACCAACCTAAGAAGGCTCCGTGGGGTCGTGTCCTCATTCCAGGGAGCCTGAGTCAGTATCCTATCCTCTCTACCAGGCCCCCCACCCCCAGCCCGCTCTCCTTCTCAACATTCCTGCTTCTTTCCCCCGCTAGCCCAAAGCCATCCCTGAGCCAGATACCCTCCTAAACCAGCCCAGGAAAAAGTGACTCAACTCAAATCCACCCTGGGCACAAGGGCATGGGTTTATCACAGCAAAGGTAGCTTCATGCCTTCCAACCATTATTTTAGGGAGGTTTCCAAGAAAGGGCAGTCAGGGTAAGAGCCTCTCAGCAGCTGCCTGCTCCAACCATCGCTCCACATGCCATAGCTCATAAATCCTGCCCTGACGCTGCCGAGTGGTTACATCATCCCAAACCTCACGCAACAATTCGATTTGGAAATAAAAAGGCAGGTGTTAATTGACTCACTCCCTCTGCACCTTTGCGGTGCCCCTGACCCTCGATAGCTTTTAACCTTGCAGTTAATAAAAGTTTGGGGCCCAGCCCCAGCACAGTTCCTCATTCATTCTTTCATAACGTCAGCACATTCCTACTGAGTGACTATAATGCACATGTCATTGACCAGTCCCTTCAGGGAGAGGGTTAGGTGGCCGCAGATGAGCAAGAAGCATTTCATGCCTAAAGACAGCTTCTAGCAGATACTCACAAATGACACTGATTTGGGCAGCAGGTGTTCCAGGCTGCCCAGAGAAGGCCTGAGTGTGGCCAGGGTTTTAGAAGCGTCTCCAGCTTTTGAGTTGATCGCTCTTAAGTTTGTCTGCTTAGCATTCATCCCTCCTCTGAGAGCAGCCAGATTCTCCTTTGGGGAACTCATATCACTTCTACTGAGTCTCCATGGTTTCAAATGGGGTTAGATGTCTGGGGTCCTCTGGGCTCAGCCCACGAGTAGAACTAGATCCTCAGAGAAGATCAAAGCCCTGGCCAGAGTGGTTAGTTCAGTTATGCATGTGGTACAGGAGCCATGCTAATAAAATCTCTTGGTGCAACTACCAGGAAGGAGAAATTATTTTTTCCCATTGGGTTGGCCAGCCGTCAGCTTGCTCTTGCACAGTAGGATGCTTCCTGAGCCTCAGAGTGAAGCCATCCCTTTATTCCTTCCTGTAGGAGCATGTTTAGCTTCAGGTCCCGCTGCCCCCTGCACCACCCTGAGCAGCTTCAGTTCTTCTGTGTGTGTATTATCCTCGGTCCAAGTGACCCTCCGTCTGCCTCCAACTAGATTGTGCCCAGGAAGAATTTCAAGGAAAGCAGAGCTGAGAGACAGAAAGAAAAGATTGGTGATGGGTAACTGGATCCAGCCTCATCTAAGGCTTAACCCTTGAACTTTCAGTTAAGTGAGCCTGTGAGTGGCTGAAATTCTATCTCTGCTTACATTTTGTATAAGTCAGTTTCCTTAGAATTTCCTTTGCTGGTTCAGTCCTCGAGTCCCAGGCTTTTTAGATACTGGGGCCAATTGGAAGTCAGCCTGTCTGTCCCCCGGCTCTGTGGTTAGGGGACCTAGGCTCCTTTCCACGTCTACATTTGTGATAGCACTACAGGGCCAAGACCAGCAATAGAGTGGATGGAGCAGATAACCATAGGGCACTTTTTAAAAGGCCTGCACTCAGAAATGCTCTGGTGGGCCAGTGGTTAGGACTCTGCACTGTCACTACTGAGGGCCCAGGTGTGATCCTTGGTCAGGGAAATGAGATCCCACAAGCAGTGTGGCATGGCCAAAAAAACAAAAAGAAGGCCTGCACTACTGTGACTCTGAAAGTGAATGCTTCCTTCATTTGGCACCGTGGACTCCTCTCCTCTCCCCCTAGTCCTGGCCCTGTTGAGGGTGCTGAGCATCCACACCTGTCTCGAGACCCAACCTGAAGAATTCAGAGCTGGATATTACTGTCATTCTCCCCCGCCAGAGGTGGGCATGGTCCCTTTTCTAGGCCTTGGAGGATAATATTCCACAAAGGTCTGTTCTGGGGCATTGGTAGGCCAGACCAGGACAGGACCAAGAGCAGACTCATCCCAGCCTGAGTATCCTGCCAAAGGGCTATTCACATGTAGCATCCATATTTGAGAAGAGGCTCAGGCACAGAGAAGTCGATGGAGGATTTTCAAATCATGGGTGGGTTCAGATCCTCATGGACACCTGATTTACTCTTATCTTTATTTTGTCATGTTCATCCTTGATTTGACTTATCCTAGGATGAGACAGTGCATCCTAAGGGGACACAGACTGATTGGAGGTAGACAGAGGGTTGGGCAGTAGACCTGGGGAGACGACTCCTGGGATAAAACACACACGTGGAAACCAAGAGCTGCTCACTGGGGTGCAGAAGGCAGTGTGGCCTGAAGCCAGAGGCCCTCCCTTGATCACACCAATTCCTGTGTGTCCTTCAATATAGCTCCTAATCCCTCTGATCTCTGTTTCCTAGATCTGGAGGGGCAGAGTGTACAGGATGAGCTATGGAGGCAGAGAGATCTGGTTACATCCCAGCCCTCACTCCCTCAGGCAAGTCCCACTCTGAGACTCGCTTCCTCATTATTATTCCTCGAAAGGAATCATAAAGGTACTTCCCTTTTCGAGTCATTTTAAGATTCAGTGAGATAATTAAGTGCTTAGCACAGGGCCTGATATAATTTCTCAATTGTTATTAGTGTTAATATTATTCTATAAAACAAAGGGCATATTAGAAGATCAAAAGTACTTGCCAAGAATTGAAGCGCTAATGAGAACAATCGTTTCCAGGGCATTCAAAAGCCAATGTGACTTGAACACCTACTAGGAGCTCTTTGGGCTTCTCAGGTGGCATGGTGGTAAAGAATCCCCTGCTGGTGCAGGAGATCTAAGAGGAGCAGGTGCGATCCCTGAGTCGGAAAGATCCCCTGTAGTAGGAAATGGCAACCTGCTCCAGTGTTCTTGCCTGAAAAATCCTATGTGCAGAGGAGCCGGCTGGGCTATAGTCCATGGGGTCGCAAAGACATGACTGAGTGAAAAACACACACGCATGTGCATGCATGCACGCACACATGCGCTTTTTGTGGGAAAGAGCCAAGTCCTGTTTTTTCCACTTTGAGAGGTCCTTACCACTTCTGAAAGTGAAAGTTGCTCAGTTGTGTCTGACCCCGTGGACTGTAGCCAGCCAGCCAGGCTCCTCTGTCCATCAATTACCACCTCTAGCGCACAGCAAATCTCCATCAGGATTCCTCTCAGGCAGTGGTTTTCACTCCCCTTCCCTTCTTCTTAATGGTGGTATCTTTTCCTTTTCCTGAGAAAACTTATAAGGGAACTTGTATCCCTCCCATATGTCACTCAGGGGACTCTTAAACCCTATGCATCCTGACTGCTAATTTCTTTTCAAATGTGTGTCCTTTTCCCTAGTTAGATCATCAGTACCTTGAAGGCAGGGACGGGTCTTAAACTTCTTGGTGTCCCATAAATCTCGGTACAGAGCAGGCCCTTACTTACCAGTATTAGGCCCAGGAGCCCTTGTCCAGCGGGGACTGTGTGTACGGTTTGTGTCCAGACTGGACAAGAGAGAGCACTAAGGAGATTCTTAGGAGTGAAGCGGCCCTCTGCGTGACGGCAGAAGGGATGCTATATTCTTTTTGGTCAAGCTGACTAGTCACAATGTTCTTTCTGAAACAGTAGCAGTCAGAAAGACCTGGGGACTCACACGCCTGAAGCCCTGCCCAAGGCCACAGCTATCCTGGGTAGCCAGCCTGGCCTCCCCACCAACCCCAGGGCTGTAGCTGAATAGTGTTGGCCTCCTAATAAACACAGTACCAGTGCCAAGTCCTAACTCCACTGGAGAAATAGCCCCGGACCCCTCGATCCCATGAACATTTCACACCTTAATGCGGCCATATTTTTGGAAAGCCGATATGAGCTGAATAGCTTATTGGTATGCAGCTCTGGGTGGGGGTGGAGACTCCAGGGAGGTGGGGGGCTCACTGCAGAGGGGAGGTAATTAAGCCTCAGAATGTTTGATGTATTCCTCGCAAGGAAGGTGTCTGGGGGGTGCGAGTGTAAGAGGAATGGGCTTGTCCAGGTGGTTCGTGTGCACAGAAGCTTGACCACTGTTGGGAAGTCCCAGCACGGCTCCCACCCTCGCTCGGCCCAAGCCCCCACCCCAGTGGGGCCACCCACTCACCCTTTGGGTCGGTAACTTTACATTTCCCAAGCAGACCCTATCAGCAGCTCTTCTCAGATAAAATACATCATCATTTGCTCCATTAGAAAATAAATGTATGGCTATATTATGGGATTTGCATTCCATTACCTTGGTTTGCATGCCATAAAACATTTATTACACCCTTGGGCTAAAGTCTTAATAATGACTGGGTGCGAGGTACTAATGTGGCGCTGGTCCTGCTCGGGAACCAGAGATTAATGCCTTTTGATGTCACCCAGCTACTAGTCGTGCTCACCAATTTGTCCCATCAGAAGACATTAGAGTCAGGTCCTGTGCAGGGATTGTTGGGGACCACTGTTCAGCTTTAACTGGGAGTTGGGGCTCCTTTTTCCTGCCCCTTGCAATCTGGTCTTATTCAAAATGACCAGAAAAAAAATCTCAGAGCCCTCCCTGTACAATCCCCCACTTTCCACCCCTATGCCATGGGCAAGTCCCCACCCCTGGTTCGATGAAGCTACAATGAGGGTTTAAATGTCTGCTTTCCTGCCAGACACAGCAGCAGCAGCAACAGCAGCAGCAGCGAGTGCACAGACACACACACACCACACACACACTCACTCATACAAACCCATGGATGCCTTTCCTTCACCCTAGGGAATGATGGAGTTCACCCTTGAATTCACCCTAGATGGAGTGAATTCAAGGCTTCCTATCATTTCCTCTTCCTCCCAGGAGACCACACTATCATCCTTCCTTGATGTAGTGACAGCAGTCTTCACTCTGCCCCAGTACTGCGTGGCCCACCTCATCACTGAAAAATTCATTGAAACCACCATTCTTCAAGTCAGCTGCCACTTAGGAGACCAAAGGCCCCCAGCAGCCTGTTGGTTAAATCTATGTCCCTCCTAGGCTGGCACTACCCTACACCCAACCAATCTCAAGTCCCTTGGATCTCTAGCGGTCCCAAGAGAGATAAGCCCATGCCCTGGGGAGATTCTGGTTGTGACAGAGGGTGAAAAACACTCTACAAGGGTGTGGTGGGTCTGCAAAAGTCACAGATGAAACACCGTGAGAGCACATTGCTTCTGATTCTGCACTTCTGGGAAGGCTAATGAATAAGCTGGTGCCTAAGGGCAGAGATGGAGAGGAGGTGATACGGAGGATGGGGTTGCCCAAGAAGGGGAATGGTGGGAGCCAAGTATGGAGGGGAGAATGCTTGGAGAATGGAAGGCGGTAGAGGAAAGATTACTATGAAAAGATGGAATCAGAGCAAGAAGCACTGTCACTGTGGGGGCTGGACCCTGAGGGCAGGGGGTGAGAGAGAGAAGGAAGGGTCTTTGTACTGTAGTGCTGGGCAGGTTCCTTGGCTGGAGTGGCTGAGCTCAGAAGTAGGGAGCCCAGGCGGATGTCTCTGCTGGTCCAGAAGTGAGGCCATAAAGGCTGGACTGGGGCAGGAGTGGGAAGAAAGGGATGAAGGAAGAAAGCAGTAAAGAGAAATCAAGATGAGCCTGGGAACCGCCAGCGGTGGGAGAGGCTGCAGCCACCGATGCCTCTAAGGTAGTGGTTCTTAGTGGGGGGTGCTGGCTAGTTTGGGCATTTGTGGGGGTTATTTGTGATAATAATGTTGGCATTTAGCATGTGGGGAGGGAATAATGTGGGCATTTAGTATGTGCTTTCTGTATAACAAGGTGCAGGACAGTCTCATACAGTGAAGAATTTGCCCTCATTTCATGTAACTTCAAAATTCCTTTTGCACAACAAAGGAAACTACAAACAAGGTGAAAAGACAAGCTTCAGGATGGGAGAAAATAATAGCAAATGAAGCAACTGACAGAGAATTTATCTCAAAATATATAAGCAGCTCATGCAGCTCAATACCAGAAAAATAAACAACTCAATCAAAAAATGGGCCAAAGAACTAAACAGACGTTTCTCCAAAGAAAACATACAGATGGCTAACAAGCACATGAAAAGATGCTCAACATCACTCATTATCAGAGAAATGCAAATCAAAACCACAATGAGGTACCATCTCACACCAGTCAGAATGGCTGCTGTCCAAAAGTCTACAAACAATAATTGCTGGAGAGGGTGTGGAGAAAAGGGAACCCTCTTACAGTCTTGGTGGGAATGCAAACTAGTACAGCCACTATGGAGAACAGTGTGGAGAGTCCTTAAAAAACTGGAAATAGAACTGCCTTATGACCCAGCAATCCCACTGCTGGGCATACACACCGAGGAAACCAGAATTGAAAGAGACGCATGTACCCCAATGTTCATCACAGCACTGTTTATAATAGCCAGGACATAGAAGCAACCTAGATGTCCATCAGCAGATGAATAGATAAGAAAGCAGTGGTACATATACACAATGGAGTATTACTCAGCCATTAAAAAGAATACATTTGAATCAGTTCTAATGAGGTGGATGAAACTGGAGCCGATTATACAGAGTGAAGTAAGTCAGAAAGAAAAACACCAATACAGTATATTAATGCACATATATGGAATTTAGAAAGACGGTAATGATGACCCTAATATGAGACAGCAGAAGAGACACAGATATAAAGAACAGACATTTGTATTCTGTGGGAGAAGGCAAGGGTGAAATGAGCTGAGAGAATAGCACTGAATCATGGATATTACTGCATGTGAAATAGATCACCAGTCCAGGTTTGATGCATGAGACAGGGTGTTCAGGGCTGGTGCACTGGGACAGCCGGAGGGATGGGATGGGGAAGGCGGTGGGAGGGAGGGTCAGGATGGGGGACGCATGTACACCCATGGCTGATTCATGTCAATGTATGGCAAAAACCACTACAGTATTGTAAAGTAATTAGCCTCCAATTAAAATAAATTAATTTAAAAAAGAGAGAATTCATGAGAACTAAACATTATCATTAGAGTGAATAAATATCAGATTTTTCTGTTAAAAAAAGAAAGATTTCTAAACCAGTACCTGTGGACCCTGCAACCCTAGGGGCCACTACAGTAAGTCCCCAACTTACAAACTTTCAAGTTGCGGACTTTCAAATACGTGAAACTGCGCTCGCATGTCCAGTTCTGTAAGTCAGTTCACGTCGTTAGTTATGGTCACACACTTGCCTCCTCTATAAGTGGCTGCGCTTCGGTACTTTACGGTACCGTGGCTGTGCATCACAAGGAGCTTACTCCTGAAGACCTGATAGAATTGGAGGACCAGAGAAAGGACAGAGAGACAAGAGGAGGAAGAAGAACCAAAGAGGTTCACAGTGCAGGAAACGGCAAGGGGGTTTTCTGTACTTGAGGAGGCACTGTGAGTTTTTCAGGCACAGGACCCAGATGTGGGATGAATGGGACATGAAAATGCAGCAGGCATTCCGAATGCAGTCCCCTGCTACTGAGTCATCAATGAGGAGGGAAAAAAAGCTACTACCCAGACATCACTGGATCATTTTCTCAAGTGGGTAGAGAGAAGTGAATCCAGTAAGGAACCAGAACCTGTGCCACTAATGTCAGGCACGAGTGACACTGCAGATTGCCCTCTGTCTCCTGTTGCTGATGACCCTTCAGCTCTACCCTCTCCCACCGTTTTTCCCTTCTCCAGTCGGTAACTCTTCTTGCTTGTGCCCTTGATGCTAGCCCCGGTATGCCAGCTGTTGTACTGTCCTATATACCTTTCAAGGTACGGTACTGTAAGGTTGAACATGTTTTTATGTTTTGTGCTTTTAAAAACATTTGTGTGAAAAGTCTCATAAACCTATTTCAGTACAGTAATATATAGACAGTTGTGTAAGTTAGGGTACCTAGGCTAGTTTTGTTGGACTTATGGACAAATTAGACTTTCCAATGTGCCCTTGGAACAGAATCCATTCATATGTAGGGGACTAACTGTATTCACTTGTGTGATGACGTAAATGACTGTGCAGTGAGCAACCTGTGCAACTGGCAGGTGGTCCTAGGTGTGACATTGATCCTGGTGGAAAAATTTGTTTACAAGGATGTGAGTCTAAGTCCAGCTTTGTTTTATATATATACACAGAATATCTTTGCGTGGTTTTAATATACTCTGAGTTTCCTAGGAATGGAACTCCCATGACAACTGAGGGGACAGTTGTCTTCTGTTCTGAATCTCTGTACTGAACTTTACCAATAGTTGGTCGCCATTTCAGAGACTGCTCTTCATGTGGGCACAGAACTCATGGCCCTTACTTAAGTCACCAGCACACCCTCTCCATGGCCAGAGGCGCTGACAGCCATCCCCTCGTGCGGTTTCACATTAGGTGTATGTATTTGATTTCCTGATTGTTGCTGAGCATTTACATATTGAAATATGTATTCTTTTATTGTAAGTTACTTTGATTTCTCCTTTATATTATAGTTGGGTCAATATATTGATTTTTTTTGAAATTATGTGGCTGGATCGGTTGTATTATCTCTGCTCTCCATCCTGGGATAGTAAATGAGGCATGACAAACCTGATAATAAAAGGAGGCTGTGGGTCTGATCGGCTGAGAGCTACAGTTGGGAGAATTCTAGCCTTGACAACTTCTCCAAGAAGCCTGTCTGGCCACTTTAATCCCACAGTCCCACTGAAGCCTGCTTTTCTGCCTTCCTAAATGAAGTTCTTTGTTAGATCTATTTTCCACTTCTTTCCATGATTGTCATCTCCTGAACAATCTTGTCAACTGTGTTCCTATAAACATGTAAGCTCCCCGGATACAGCCTTGAAGGGATCACTCTTTATGGCCCCACCCAGGCTCTGAAGAGAAGAGCCTTGCTGACTGAAGCGCTCAACTCAGGTGGAGATGAGACTCCTGTGGGTCAACACAAGAAAGGGGTATCCACTGGAAGTAACACAAAATCCAGAAAACCCCATCACGCAGTGTGAGAGAGACCCTTGACTCTAGAATAGAATGGTCGCAAGTCTTGTCAGTGTGAAGACTGATTTTGCATGCACGCTAAGTCGCTTCAGTTGTGTCCGAGTCTTTGTGACCCTGCAGATTCCTCTGTTCATGAGATTCTCCAGGCAAGAATACTGAACTGGGTTCCCATTTCCTCCTCCAGGGGATCTTCCTGACCCAGGGATCAAACCCATGTATCTTATGTCACCTGCATTGGAAGGCAGGTTCTTTATGACTAACACCACCAAAGGTTGATTAGGGGAAAAAAAAATTAGTGTGAAATCACTGAAAGCAAGCCACTCCAGTTCTGGGACCACTGGAAAACAATGTATCGGAAGTTCAAATATTGGACATGTTGAGGATTTGAAAAAAATATCTGACGTGGTGAGATAGTAGCTTCAAAGCGACTTATGCAGGTAAAGAGGCTTCCTTTCTAGATGGGAAGATTGGTCAAGCACAGAGACAGGGTTTAGATAAGTTAATGGATGACAGGGTCGTCAAGGGTGATTAAGGGGAACTTGGCTCCTCTGGAGGTAAGCCGTGTCCTGGCGTCCTCACCCGAGGTGGACAATGACCCCGGGCCCTGGAAGGAAGGCGGCAAGGCTGGGATCTCCAGTTATTTCTAGGGGTCCCCTGAAAGGATGCAACAACCCACTTCCATTTTTTAAAGAGAAAAGAATAAAAGAGAAGTGGTTAGATCACACACAGTCTGAGTCATTAGAAAGAGGGTTTTTTGGTGGGTATTTCAGTTCAGGGGAAGCATGAGACAGAACTTGGTGGGAGTGCAGAGGGTGTCCAGAATTCCTGATGTACTTGATGTCGTCACTGAAGTTCTAGGACTCAGACTGCCTGAGTTCATACCCTGGCTCTATCGTTGAGTAGCTGGGTGACCTTAGGCAAGTTACCTAACCTCCCTGTGCCTCAGTTTTATCACCCATAAAATGGACATAATGGTATTGTTACCAGACTCAACTGCTCACCACTTGAAAGCCAGCACTTGAGAGACTAGAGTTCATAGGAAAGGAAAGTTTGCTTTACTCAGGAGGCTGGCAACCTGGGGAGAAGGTAGATTTGTGTCCAAAGGCCAACACCCATGACTGATCAGGGGTCAAGAGCTTTTAAAGAAGCATTTCAGGGGTGCAACAAAGTGACTCAGTCATGCATATATATATATAACGTCCACTCTTGTTTAGATTATTTCCCCGTATAGACCATTAGAGTATTGAGTAGGGTTTCCTGTGCTATGCAGTAGGTCCTTATTAGTTAATCTGTCTTATATATGAAAGTGAAAGTTGCTTAGTCATGTCTGACTCTTTGTGACCCCATGGATGGATAGTTCACGGAGTTCTATAAGCCAGAATACTAAAGTGGGTAGCTGTTCCCTTCTCCAAGGGATCTTCCCAACCCAGGGATCGAACCCAGGTCTCCCAGGTCTCTCTCATATATAGCAGTGTGTATATGTCAATCTCAGTCTTCCAGTTTGTCCTTCCCTCCACGCTTAGCCTCCGGTAGCCATAAGTTTGTTTCCTACATCTGTGACTATTTCTGCTCTGTCGGTAAGTTCATTTGTATCCTTTTTTAAGATTCCACGTACAAACTGTTTGTCTTTCTCTAACTTCAAACTAACATTGTAAATCAACTATACCCCAATAAAAGATTTTTAAAAATCAATCAATGTAATTAACCATATTATCAAACTAAAAATAAAAACAAACCATGATGTACAAAGGAAAAAGAGGAGCTTAAGGGTGTGGAATGACACAGTTCCGACAATCATCTTGAAATCGGTCATGCAGTAGAGCTGCGTTATCTTGCCTGTTTTAGGTACAGTTAATCTTCAGTTCCAGGGTCAGTTTGTTCCCATTTCCTTGGGGCCCGTTCTTGGAATTGTGTGTGATGGAGCAGCTTATGTCATGGCTCCAGCCCAGTCATCATGTAGTTAACTTCTTCCACCTGGTGGGAATTTCTATATCTGCAAAACAGCTTAAAGGATATGGCTCAGAATATTATCTACAGCCCTTGAGGGGAAATGAGAAGTCCTTGACTTTGTTTAGTGGTTAACTATTATTATTTTGTCTTGTTTGACTCTTTTCCTTTCTTTCTGCATTTTCGCACTTCTCTGATTAAATTTATTCTTTGGCTAAAGTTTCTCTACAGACAGGAGGTGTGGTGGGGGTGGGGAGATGGGGGTGGAGCGGGAATCTGTCCTGGGAAGGCCCGTTAAGGTCCTGTTTCATTACAGGATTACTTTACTGAGTTGTGAAGATAAAAGTAGTTAACATGATATATGAAAATGTTTAGAACAGCACATGGTGTATGTAGTGTTTGATACACGTGTGTGACAGTTGTTCTTATTACTCCTGAGAACAAGGCCAAGCATCATTAGCCCCACCTCCCCTCCCTACTGATGAACCAATGAAGTATGCTCTGGGGAGCCAAGGGAGGAGCTGGAAGTCAGAGAAGTCAAGGCATGGAGGTCAAGTGCCTTGGCCCTGGTTCTCTAACCACTGTCCAGAGTAGCAGAGGCATTAGAAGTGGAGGTTAGCCCCTTGGCCCCAAAGCTTCAGCTCAGAAGGGGACAAAGAGTGACTGTGTGCCCCCAAAACATTGGATTGGAGAATGTGGCACTCAGGAGGGGGTACTCTCTCTGGTTTCATCTCTTATGTATGAGTCATTGCTTAGAAGCAATCTTATTGAGAGGGTTGCTGAATCCTAGATTCAGGGGAGAAAGTACCAGGATGGCTGGAGGGAATGAAACCTAGGCAGCTCACAAGAGCCTGGGTCCCTTGATGCGGCAGGGTGGGGAAAGGCAGGCATCCTGACTTCTCATTCCTTCTCTGCCAGGCTCAATGGCCCACTTACCCCACTTACCCTCTCTGCCTGTTTCTCTCTGTATAAATGTCGTAGAGGGCATTGTTTCTGAGGGGTACTAGGGAACTGTAGGACTTCAGACCTCCAAGGGGTCCTAGAGGGCACAGCAGACACGGCCAGTGCCCACCCCATCCCCTTGTCCTTACCACGTGGGTGCTCCGAGCCCGACTTCTGGCTCCAGCATCTGCAGTTCTTTGCCCGAGAGTTTTCTCCAGCCACTGATGCACCTTTGTGTGCAGCAGCTCAGAAGCAGCCCTCCACCAGAGACTAACAGGATCACTGTATAAACAGCCTAGCTCCTCCAGCCCATGGATGGCAACAGCTCTGAGATGTAGTTCTAGGTTGTCCCCAGGGGGAGTGAGGTCCAGGTACCCACAGGACTAACTCGCTTCATAACACACCCCTTATCCTTTTCTTCCCCTTCCTGATTCACTTCCCTACTCCTGGGGTCACCTCCCAAATAAGCTATCTGCCCAAAGCTTCATCTCAGCATCTGCTCCTGCTGCAGTAAGGCAGAGGTTATCTGGCTGAGCGACTTGGGGTAACTGAAGTGAGATAATCACCAGAACACGCTTGCCTATGTGTGCAGGGTATAATAAATGCCCACCTAGCAGGGCCCCCACACAGGCCCGAAAGCACCAGAATGTTTGCATCATTAGGAAGACGTCCCTCCCTCCACTCGGGAAATGATCATCCCTCCTTCCCCAATCTGGGGAATCTTGTTGGAGGTAAAAGCTCTATAGTGAGACCTCCTTCTGGCTTCCCTCTCACCAGCCGTCTGTTCCTAATAACCCCACCCACGCACTGGAGCCTCTCTGACTTGATAGTGCAGGACGCTGTCACTTGAAATTAATTGCAACTAATTAAAAATGATCCGGTTAGGACAATTGCACAATGGCGCTCCGGAGACCGCTTCATTCCCAGAGGTTCGGTGGCGTTTGCGACTGCCGCAGCCCCAATGGGCCGTACGGAGCCATACATCATCGTGTCAGTTTACATTGTTATTTCTCTGAAAGCAGCAATTTAAAAGAGTCTCAGATGAACCTTGAGCAACTTCGCACTAAAAGAGGAAAATGTTACTGTCCAAGATCTGTAAAATATAACATATAGGCTCAAAGAGGCTGCTTGACATGAAAAGCAGCCTTAAGTGTGTGCTGTGATTTGCATATAATATACAATGTTGTAGTAAAAGGAACCCACAAAGCAGGCAGTGGCTGCAGAGCATCGATCCTCAGCCTCTTTGTTCAAACTGGGTCACCTACTGTTCCCAGTTATTATTTTATCATGACCATTCCTCACGTGAGGAGACGAGATGGCACCTAACCCACTGGGTTCTAGGCACTGCTGTCTCTCCGCCATACTAGTGGGAGACCCCAGTCCTCCTGGAGTTTGACTCTGAATGTGCTGCAAACCCAAGTTGCTCTGTCGCTTTCCAAGCTGATGCCGCTAGGACAAGACTTGGAAGTCCCGAGACTTGGAAGTCCTGCTGAGCAACCTAGCAGACTCCCATATCTTATTTCAAGGGAACCTAGACAGCCCAGTAGTGAATTGTGAGCCTATGTATTTGGGCTACAAATCTCTCTTTTCAAGCCCCCAGCCGCCTCACCTCACTTTTGTGGTCTCCATGGCACCCTCCAAACCTCTCCACATCTACACGGCAGGGGAAAAGCAGGCATTTGAACAGAAGGGGGTATGTCGGAAAAAAGCATCTTCCAAAATTATGTTTCTAATGCTCTGGTTTATTCTGCAGTTAAAAAATGAGGTGACTTTCTAGGGTACTAACAAAAATAAACCTCTGCAAAAGAAAAAAAGAAGTTAAAAATTAAAAATCAAGATTTTTAAAATTAAAGGGCTTCGAGAAATTTAAGAGACTACACAGATGAGAGGGAAAAATGGCAAGCGGGTATGCATACCAAGTTTTATGTAATTACTAAAATTGGGCTCTGGGCTTCCCTGGACACCAGAGCAAAATGGAAAATAAGAAACATGATTAATTATCAATGTCAAGTGATCCTTAAAGCAGAAGCAAACCAGCTCCTTAGAAGAAACAAGACTGTTTTTTTGCATGGGTCTTGTGTGGGTCATGCAGTGGTCAATATTCTCATGGCATCCTGGTGGTTGAGGCAGGGGCAAGGCTTGTGAAGACCTCTGCGTTGGAAATTGGGGCCATAATCTGGTGAAGTCACTTCTCTGGGAGATCCAGGAGAGGATTAAATGTGCAGTTCACCATTGGCTGGCTTTATTCAGGGATGACGTAGGTACTACAGGAATGCAGGGACTAACCCCAGCCTCAACTATTATAAGACACACTCATATGTGGAATCTAATTTTAAAAAATGATACGAACGAACTTATTTACAAAACAAAAATAGACCCACAGACATAGAAAACAAATTTACGGTTACCAAAGCGGAAAGTGGGGAGGGGATAGGGATAAATCAGGAATTAGGGATTAGCATATACACACATCCCCAAATTACTCTCCATGAATAGTGTTTCTTTATAGCAGCTCTATTTTTTTCCCTTTAGCACCTTCTTTTTTTTTTTAAGTATAGTTTATTTACAGTGTGTTTAAGGTGTATAGCACAAAGAATCAATTAAACATATATATACACATATATATATAGTATGTATACATATTCTTTTTCAGATTCTCTTTCCTTGTAAGTTATTAAAAAATATTGATTATAGTTTCCGATGCTATATAGTAGGTCCTTGTTGCTTATTTTATAAATGGTAATGTGAACATGTTAATCCCAAACTCCTGATTTATCCCTATCCCCTCCCCACTTTCCGCTTTGGTAACCATAAATTTGTTTTCTATGTCTGTGGGTCTGTTTTTGTTCTGTGAATAAGTTCATTTGTGTCCTTTTTAAAAATCAGATTCCACATGTGAGTGTGTCATATAATATTTGTCTTCCTCGGTCTGACTTACTTCAATTGGTTTCATAATCGCACGGTCCATCCACGCTGCTGCAAGTGGCATACTTTGTTCTTTTTAATGGCTGAATAATATTCCATTGTTTATATGTGCCAGCTCTTTGTCCATTCCTCTGTCCATGGACATTTAGACTGCATCTGTGTTTTGGCTATTGTATAGAATGCTGCAGTGAACATTGGGGTACATGTATCTTTTTGAATTATAATTTTCTCCTTACTATCATTATGTATTATTTGGGGTTTTTTAAAATAATTTTTTGAAAGTCGAGAAAACGATGCAATTTTGTTAAGAAGAATGAAGTAGATCAGTGCTGCTGAAAAAGTAAGATGGGAAGAGGAAGTCTGGGTAAATGTAGATCAGATGTCTAAAAGTGGTTATCTTGGGGAGCTGATTATAGAAGACTTTCACTTTCAAGTTAATCCTTTCTGTAACATTTTTATAATAGATATTTCTTAAAAAAATTTTTTTTATCTGGCTGCACTGGGTCTTTGTTGCAGTGGCTTCTCTTGTTGCAGAGCACAGGCCCTAGGACACGGGCTTCAGTAGTTGTGGCTCTCAGGCCTAGCTGCCCCACAGTATGTGGGCATCTTCCTGGACTAGGGATCGAACCTACGTGCCCTGCATTGGCAGGCAGATTCTCAACCACTGAACCACTAGGGAAATACCAGTATTTATACATCTATTTCTGCTTTATTGACTATGCCAAAGCCTTTGACTGTATGGATCACAATAAACTGTGGAAAATTCTGAAAGAGATGGGAATACCAGACTACCTGACCTGCCTCTTGAGAAACCTGTATGCAGGGCAGGAAGCAACAATTAGAACTGGACAAGGAACAATAGACTGATTCCAAATTGAGAAAGGAGTACGTCAAGGCTGTATGTTGTCACCCTACATATTTAACTTATATGCAGAGTACATCATGAGAAACGCTGGGCTGGAAGAAGCACAAGCTGGAATCAAGATTGCTGGGAGAAATATCAATAACCTCAGATAAGCAGATGACACGACCCTTATGGCAGAGAGTGAAGAGGAACTAAAGAGCCTCTTGATGAAAGTAAAAGAGGAGAGTGAAAAATTGGCTTAAAGCTCAACATTCAAAAACTAAGATCATGGCACCTGGTCCCATCACTTCATGGCAAATAGATGTGGAAATGGTGTCAGACTTTATTTTTCTGGGCTCCAAAATCACTGCAGATGGTGACTGCAGCCATGAAATTAAAAGACGCTTATTCCTTGGAAGGAAAGTTACGACCAACCTAGATAGCATATTCAAAAGCAGAGACATTACGTTGCCAACAAAGGTCTGTCTAGTCAAGGCTATAGTTTTCCAGTAGTCATGTATGGATGTGAGAGTTGGACTGTGAAGAAAGCTCAGTGCCGAAGAATTGATGCTTTTGAACTGTGGTGTTGGAGAAGACTCTTGAGAGTCCCTTGGACTACAGGGAGATCCAACTAGTCCATTCTAAAGGAGATCAGCCTTGAGTGTTCTTTGGAAAGACTGATGCTGAAGCTGAAACTGCAATACTTTGGCCACCTCATGCGAAGATTTGACTCATTGGAAAAGACTCTGATGCTGGGAGGGATTGGGGGCAGGAGGAGAAGGGGACGACAGAGGATGAGATGGCTGGATGGCATCACCGACTTGATGGATGTGAGTCTGAGTGAACTCCGGGAGTTGGTGATGGATAGGGAAGCCTGGTGTGATGCAATTCATGGGGTCGCAAAGAGTCGGACATGACTGGGCAACTGAACTGAACTAATATATATTTTAAGTTATTATAATAATAATAATTTAAAAAGCAACATTTTTAAGTCAGCCTAGGGGATTGTCAGATTGACTATCTTTTATGAAAATTAAGAAACCTAATCAAGACTTATCCGAATGAATGGCTATCTTACTTCTGTTGGGCAGTGAGCCAGAAGGGAATCTGTAAGAAAGATAAGAATTTTTCTCAAGGAAACAGTGGCTGTCCGTTCTGGCACGCAAGATGAATGATTCCCCACTCTGGCCTCTTAGAGCACTGATGCTTACCTGGGTTGGTGCTTATGGCAAAATCCAGAGGCTGGTGTGATTCTGAAAAAAAAATCACATTTAAAAATTATTGTTGTTTCATGATAAAATAATATATTTGAACAATTACTTAATTTTTAAAAATTCTGGCTATTTCCATCTCTTTGTCTCTCCCTGACTCCCTCTCTTTCAAGGTAGCCTGTTCTATACTGAGTGCCTCAGGGAAGAGATGGGGCAGCAGAAAGAGAGAGAGAGAGAAAAAAGCTCACCCTTGCTTTTGACTTTCAAAGACTTAGGGACAAAGGCCCAGGGAAAGGAAAAATAATGATCAGAGAGACTATCTTATACTCTCAAGAGTAGAAAATGGGGAAACGGGAGGATTAGAAGGGAAGATGCTGTGAGGATGGAGGCCAGTGCTGGTGGTGCAGAGACAGCCTCCAGGGAGCTCAGAGCTTCCTCTGAGAGAAGATGAATCAACACCCTGGTCCACAGCCTCCGTCTAAGGGCTGGGAGGCGCATCGGGAAAGTCCTGGACTCCTGCAGGGCTTCAGGAGAGCTTGCTCCCTCTTCTCTCTCTAGGCAACTGCTTCAGTCTTTTCTCTCACTGCCAAACACCTTTTTGTTCCTCTGTCTGGTTGGCTGAACATGGCTGCTTCCAGGTTTCATGCCTTGATTTAGCACCCAGAGCCAGACTTCCCTAACCCTTGCTCCCAGAGCCATCTGTGACTGGCCTAGCTTGGATCAGATGCCCAACAGGCATCCCCAGTTACCCCTGGACCATTCTGCAGTGTTTGGGGCTGAGGTCTCTGTTGCAGTCACCTTTGGGGTCAGCTTTCCTCCATCCCAGTCCTGTCTTCCTAGTTTCCTTGCAGGTGGCACTTCCCCATAAACCTGCTGTGTGCAGCTCTCTATCATCTCAGCATCTATCTCCCATCTAAGATACTCGCCTTGCAGACTTTGTCCCCATAGGATATCTGGGGTCAACACTAAGGGCTGTGCTCACTTACCTGTCTGGAAAATGCTTCCTTGGGAAGCGAGAGGGCTCTAAACACCACTCCACATGAACAGACAGTGGGAGATTGAGGGAACAGCACTGGGATGAGAGAATTTGGGGGCCCTGGGTTCTGCCAGGGCTTGGCCAGTCGGTCACTCCTCTGACTCACAGGTTTCTCAAATGCAAAACAAGGATAGAAATATCCCACCTCACAGGGTTAATTCAGAGTTCATTTAGAGGATCTAAGTAAATGGGTCTCTATCAGTGCTTGGCACAGAGTGGAAATACTGTACATATGTGAAAAGGTTGGCGTTTAGCGCTCGTGCCCATCTCCATACCATCCTCCCTCTGTCCCCACACCCATCCCACTCTTTCATACCAGGACAGGTGTGGCCATCAGCAGAAGGACCACGTGACCCTCACCAGGAACCTATAGCTTCATGGCCTGTTATCACTTTCTTTGGCACTCTGCAGAGACTTTGCATACACTGTATGCATGTTGAGTTATTTTGAAAAGACAAGTCATTGTGTGTCATATTCTCTGCTCAAAAGGCTTCCCATCCCACTTAGGATCTAGCATGCTGGCCCTATCATCATTCTGACCCTTTTATGCTCTTCATCCTCTCTTGCTTTCTCCAGCCATGTTTGTCTCCTAGCTATGTGTCAAACACACTAGGCATATCCCCACCCCAGGGCCTTTGCACATACCACATTCCCTCTCTCTGGAATGCTCTTCCACCTGGCTCAGTCTCTCACACCTTCAGGTTCTTGCATAAAGTCAGCGAAACCTTTCCTGATATCCCCAGCCCCATTTAGAACAGCAAAACTCCCTTAGCATTGCCTCTCCCCTCTCCACGTTAGCTCTTGTTACCATCTGATATGCCTTGTATTTTATTTACTCATTGCTTATCTTTATTAGAATGTTGACTCCATGAGGACAGGGTGTTTTGCCCGTTTCATTCTCTACTATAGCCCATGACGGTATCTGGCATTCTATGAGTGCTCAGTATAATTTTGTTAAATGAATGAATGAATGTGTTTACAGGCACTTGAAACCGAAGAGCGCAAACCTACTAGTGAAAGCAATGGTGCATCCATGTCAGCCCGTGGGAAATGAGGGACAAGAGACCCAAGCTTAGCTAGAATCTCTAAGGTTTCTCTCCAGGCCAAAGCAGGACCCAGGCTCTCCCCTGCTGCACCAGCCTGAGAGTGCGGAGGGCAGGAGCCACCTGTCTGTTAGCTGAGTGACCACCTTAGTCCCAGCAGATGCTCAGTGAGTGTTTGCTGGTTATGCCAATGCATCAAGGTGCTGGCAGCCGAGGGGCAGTAGCTGTGCCTTTGGTCACAGGGGAAAAGATGCTGATATAGTCATCTGCCTCTCATCTCAGCCCTTGGCATTGGCCAGTGTTTCCCAAAGTGAGTTCTGTACAACCCCAGTGCTAATACATGTTATGGATGCTAATAGGTGTTAAGTGGGAAAAGGGTTTCATGGTCAAACAAACTTGAGAAATGCTGGATTAAATAAAGTAAAACTTGTTTCCTGACTTCTGGACTCTTAAGAGTCTTTAATATGTCAATATAAATTATAAATCCAAGAGGTGGCTTATATTTTGAAAACGTTTCCATACTTATTTGACCACAAAGCACATTTTTGAAAGAGAGTGGGGTTCCACTGAGTTTTCTTTGGGAAACACTGACCTGGCTCACACCCATCAGACACAGAAGAGATTTGGGAGGAAATCTAGTGCACCACTCCCTCTTCACAGAGGAGGCAAGAGAGGCGAAGACCAGAGAGGCATACAGGAACACAGCAAGTTGGGTCCTGAGCTAAAATTCATTGCTGGTCTCCAGGACACTTGCTGCCTTTGGTCTTAACTTCTGTGGTTCTGAATTCTGGCTTGTCAGGCCCACTTTGCTTACTTGCACTCTCAGAGTCACAGAGATTTGGATAGGAAGGCCCTCAGAGACATGGACATTCCACTCCTAATCTCACTTCCTGTTTGTGACCCCAGCTTCCCGGCCATGACCCACCGCTGGGCTTGTAACCTGTACCCGGCTGTCCAGTGCTCCTCTCCGACACCTCCCCTCTGCCCATTCCTGGTGTGGGTGTTCCTGCCCACAAACCCTGGTTTTCAAAATGTGGTCTCAGGGACAGCAACGTCAGTACCACCTGAGAACTTGCTAGAAATGCAAATTCTTTGACCTAACCTCGGACTTACTGAATAAGAAACTCAGGAGGCAGAGGCCAGCAATCTGTGTTTTCAAAAGCCCCTAGATGGTGCTTCTTTTTAATTTTATTGGATTATAGTTGACTTATAATTTTGTGTGAGTTCAGGTGTACAGCTAATTGATTCAGTATATATATATATATATATATATATATACACATTTTCTTTTTTTCAGCTTCTTTCCCCATATAGGTTATCGAAGAATATTGAATAGAGTTCCCTGTGCTGTACAGCAGGTCCTTGTTAGTTATCTGTTTTATATATATATGTGTGTATATATATAATATATATATAATATACACAGTACACACATATATATACATTTATTATGTAGTGTGTATGTTAATCCCATAGTGTGTATGTTGATCCCAAGCTCCTAGTTTATCCTTCGCTCCAGCCCATGTTTCCTCTTTGTTAAACATAAGTTTGGCCACCTGATGGGAAGAGTTGACTCATTGGAAAAGACTCTGATGCTGGGAGGGATTGGGGGCAGGAGGAGAAGGGGAGGACAGGGGATGAGATGGCTGGATGGCATCACCGACTCAATGGACAGAGTCTGAGTGAACTCTGGGAGTTGGTGACGGACAGGAAGTCCTGGCGTGCTGCGATGCATGGGGTTGCAAAGAGTTAGACACGACTGAGCAACTGAACTGAACTGAAACATAAGTTTATTTTCATTATCTATATTTATAAGATAGAACTTTCATGTGTATCATTTTTCAAAATTAGATTCCATGTATGAGTGATGCCACGTGATATCTGTCTTTCTCTTGTCTGGCTGAGTTCACTTTATGACATCTCTAGGTCCGTGCATGTTGCTGCAAATGGCATCATTCCGTTCTTTTTGTGGCTGAGTAGTATTCCACTGTGTGTGTGCATGACACCTTCTTTATCTGCTCTTCTGTTGATGGACGTTTAGGTGGTGTCCACGTCTTGGCTACTGTAAACAGTGTTGCCATGAACTTGGGGGTGCATGTATCTTTCTGAATTATAGTTTTCTCTAGATACATGCCCAGGATTGGGATTGTTGGATCACATGGTACTTCTATTTTTAGTTTTTGTTTTCAAGGAGCCTCCATACTATTCTGTATAGCGGTTGTACCAATTTGCCCCTAGATGCTTTTGACTCACACTAAGGTTTACCAACCGCTGCTCTCAGCTGACTACCTCCGCTCAAGCAGCTGAGGGAAAGGCCTTTTCTTAGCCTCCAGGCCCCCTAGTAAGCAGAGCAGGCACCTTCTCTTGCTCGGTAAGGGTCATGGAAAAACCCCAGACACAAAATCTTTATTAGAGATTCTTATAGCTCAGTGGGTTCCAACCGCTTGAACTTGGTTCCACCTAAGCCCTGAAGTTAATTTCTACTCAGCCCCATTTTATCAGTTGGTCTAATTGATAGATACAATTTTATAAAACAGCCCTGGGTTGGGGGTGGTTCAGGGTTGAGTTGCATCTGTCAACACGGTCAACACCACCTCTGAAAGAAATCTTGGTGGGAGGAAGGCTGTGCGAAGCCCATTTTGAGGGATCTGGACATGTCTGAGGCTTACCTCAGTCCACTTAAGCTGAGGTGGGACCCTTTCAGTGCATCAGGAGAAGTGCTTCAGCTGGGTTTAGTAGCTCGATTCTGGGACAATTTTATAAAATTTTATAAAACAGCCCTGGGTTGGGGGTGGTTCAGGGTTGAGTTGCATCTGTCAACACGGTCAACACCACCTCTGAAAGAAATCTTGGTGAGAGGAAGGCTGTGCGAAGCCCATTTTGAGGGATCTGGACATGTCTGAGGCTTACCTCAGTCCACTTAAGCTGAGGTGGGACCCTTTCAGTGCATCAGGAGAAGTGCTTCAGCTGGGTTTAGTAGCTCGATTCTGGGACATTTTCCTCTCAAATGCATCTGCTTCCTATATTTCCCTCCAGGCTGATGTGGGCCTGACTCAATGGTGACCTCAGGGTTGATGCACTGAACAGTTCTCAGGAATGCCGTTGTGTGCAAAGCAGAGTCTATGTGGCCAGAGGTGTTGGTCCTCGGACCTCTACTCTCTTCCCTCAAAGAGAGGATAAGCCCTCTTCCTGCTCTCCACCCACTCCTGGTTCTTCAGGTGGACAGGAAGCCCTTCAGAAGGGCCCATTGGAAGGTTGGCTGGGAGGGGGTAGGGGTGCTATCTGCTGGCTTCTGAGAGATGCAGCTGTGAAAGTCTCCATGGGGAGGGTATTGGTCACCCACTCACTCACTCACCTGCTCGCCCACTCACTCATTCACTCACCGACTCACTCACTCAGCCCGGGCGGCAGTGCCAGCTGCTGTGGCAGCCCTCCATCCATCCTTGTCATTCAGGGGCCTCTGAAAGTACGCCTGTCAATATAATGCACGGCCTGTTGAGGGGAAGTGACATTTTGAATAGTGGACACTTTTCCAGGAGCATTCATCCTGGGTCAGCCTCATGATAAATAAACACATGTGGCGTCTGGAGTCAGCAGGCAGGATACAATGACCGAGATGCCGGCACAGATGCACAAACCATAAGGCTGCGTTGACAGGATAGAGGTAGGATGTGAGAGAAGGGGAGAGGGAGGGCTCTGGGAGCAGACTTGGGGAAGAATTTATCTCCCTTCTTCCTCCGGGGAAAACAGGAAGCAAAGGGAGCTTCAATATCCCTTTATCCCTGAACCACCAGAGAGAGGTTCCTATCACCCCCTTTGCTCCTCATCTGTCCCCGCCCGCAACAAAAAGAACCCTAGTCCCATCTTAATTACCCCAACAGTGTCCTAAACAAAGTATTTATAAGGCTTACTGCGTTTGTCTTCCCGTTCCTATTAATAAAGTCTGGGAATGGAGGGAAGAAATATGGGTGGGTGACAGGGTTTTTAATGGTGCCTCACCTTAAATGCATTTTAAAATATGTAAATCAATAAAAAAATTATTTGTAATAGCAGCCTAAGAGTGCTGGTTAGCCTGGCGCAGAGTGAAATGCATGCTACAAGCCCTATTACCATACATCCTGGGAGCTGTAGTTAGGATTAATCTGTCAAAGGGGATGGTTTAGTGTTGATGAATATGACATGTGACCATTAACGATGTTGATTTTATCTCCCGAGATTAGCATGATTTACTTCGGATGGATAATAATGTCATTTGCTTGATGCAGTAGATCTGTTTACGAGCTGATTAAATTGTAAGGCCTTGCCTCATTTCATGCTATTTGGTTTACAGCTTCATTACCACAATCACAAAAGCTGGGGAAATGTCCCACATTCCATGTCACAATAAATCACTGCTTCCCGTTGCTGGGATGGATTTTAGCAGTTCTGCCCAGCACGGACCATTCTTGGCTCCCCACTAATCTGTGATCCAGAATACATTAGGGGATCTTCAGGAACACTGGAATGAGAGGGGGCAGGAATCCTCTTGGATCTTTTAATTGAGATTAAGGAAGTCCTTGAGTAATTAGCTGTAACAAATTAGCTTATCATTTAGACAGTGAAGTCACTGTTTTTGTTGCAGGGGCGATTACCATAAATACACAGAAAAGTGATGCTCAATGAATCGGAGGGATGCTCCTAAGCAAATTTAATTTTCACCCTGTTATCCTTTGCTCTGGGAGAAGGGTGACCTGGATGCAAGGTGTGTTGGGGGTTCTGTGCGTTAGATTCTCAACCCTGCCATGCTTCTTCAAAGTGGGCAAGGTGGGCCCTTGCACCATGCACCCACAGCAGAGCCCTGGCCACCTCAGCACCTTGGGGTGGGGTGTGCTGAAGCAGAGGGAAGAGTGGAGGACACCTGGGTCAGAAGAGAATCACAGGCCTGTTCGTGCCAACTCTGCAGCCAGCGTGGGCTGGTAGCGGGATTCTCTACTCTGTGCATGTAGGAGGAGGAAGGGGCACGTGAAATGGAAAAGACAGAGTTCTTCACCCTCAAGAAGCTGCGCAGGCAGAAAACAGGCTGGAATGACTATTTCTAGTAACACCTAAGAGCTTTTGAGTTCTTAGTAAATGCCAGGTCCTCTTCTCACCACAGAGACCACTCTGTGAGTTGGGATTATTATTCTCATCTCATGTTACACATGAAGAAACTGAGCCTCTGTGGGAGGTTAAACAACGTGCCTAAGGTCACAGAGCTGGGCAGAGCAGAGGTGGAATTTGAACCCAGGTGACAGGGCCCTGGAGCTTGGCACAGTGCCTGTAAGCCGATGTCGTCTCTGCTTCAGAAGGAGGCCACTGGGGCAAGGGCGGAGACTTTTCAGGACTCTTGCTTCTACTCCTGAATTGAAGCCTGTGACTTTGAAAGGGTCCTGTCTGCAATTAATTAGGATCAGCAGTAATCAGAAGTGCTGAGATCAGGTCTTAAATAGGAACTTTGGTAAGATTTTGTGATGAGCAGTCACAAAAGAAGTAAAACTATACTTTCTGAAGGTCAGGTCTCTGAGAATAAAAGCAGTCATTTCAACGGGCACAGGTGGCCTCTCTCTGCTTTTTGGCTGATACCTCCCTAGGATGCTACGGGTCGAAGGGAAAGACTGTGAACCTCTGAAAGTTCTGCAGAAGAGGTGGTCCTATTCCAAAGCTCCATGCAGCTTCACTTCTGAACTTGAGATGTGGTCCTCAGATGCCTGCATCCCTTAACCAGAGCTCATCACGGTCCCCTTACAGTAGAGGACACATGGCCCTCCAGTCTCCATTCTCCTTTTGTCCTGTCCTAGAACCCTAATGTATAATTGACTTTAACAAAATGCATTTCCAAGCCTCTTTTGCAGCTAGATAAACCATATGAGTAATGTGGCTGCCATTTATTAAGCGTTTATTCTGAGCCAGACCCTGTACTAAGTGTTGGTGGAGACAAAGATACATAAGGTTCGAACATAGTCCTCAGAAAACTTGGCTGTCACCTGTCTGTCATTCATTGATTTGGCAATCTGTCAAGTGTTTAATTGATCTATCAGTCAATCAGCATTTCAGCTACTTGATAAAAGGCCCGACCTTTGGCCTGTCAGGAATTAGTCCTAGTATTGAACCCTCCAGGTGCATAGAGAACAGACCTTGGCCACAGACATGGGATGTGTAGAATTTGATGCAAGGCACAGGGATAAATGCCCAAGAAATCAACATGCTCTTATCTTCAGTTCAGTTCACTCACTCAGTCGTGTCTGACTCTGCGACCCCATGAATCGCAGCATGCCAGACCTCCCTGTCCATCACCAACCCTGGAGTTCACTCAAACTCACGTCCATTGAGTCGGTGATGCCATCCAGCCATCTTGTCCTCTGTTGTCTCCTTCTCCTCTTGCCCCCAGTCCCTCCCAGCATCAGAGTCTTTTCCAATGAGTCAACTCTTCACATCAGGTGGCAAAAGCATTGGAGTTTCAGCTTTAGCATCAGTCCTTCCAAAGAATACCCAGGACTGATCTCCTTTAGAAGGGACTCTCAAGAGTCTTCTCCAACACCACAGTTCAAAAGCATCAATTCTTCGGTGCTCAGCTTTCTTCACAGTCCAACTCTCACATCCATACATGACCACTGGAAAAACCATAGCCTTGACTAGACAGACCTTTGTTGGCAAAATAATGTCTCTGCTTTTGAATATGCTGTCTAGGTTGGTCATAACTTTCCCTTCCAAGGAGGAAGCGTCTTTTAATTTCATTACTGCAGTCACCATCTGCAGTGATTTTGGAGCCCTAAAAATGAAGTCTGACACTGTTTCCACTGTTTCCCCATCTATTTCCCATGAAGTGATGGGACCAGATGCCATGATCTTCGTTTTCTGAATGTTGAGCTTTAAGCCAACTTTTTCACTCTTATCTTACACATATGCAAAAATTAACTAAAGACTTAAATGTAAGACTTTTATGTTGCCATAAAACTCCTAAAGGAAAACGTAAGGACACACATAGGTCCAGTAACTATGTGAGCTGATGAATGTGTTAACTAACTTGATTGTGGTGAGCATTTCACAAGGTACCTGAATAGCGCTCTGGCTGTGAAACCGTGCTCACATCCTTACCAAGCCCCACCCAGCCACTGCTGCCTAGCTGGGGATCCTGGCTCTGGAGCCAAGTGCCCCCTGAGGTCTCTCATCCCCCAAGAATGTGGTGCTTCTAACCACCTTCTTATCCCTGATCCCCTGGTCTAACTCGGCCACAGAGGTTTCCCCTGTGACCCTCATCCCTCTGTCTCTCCAAGTTTGATATTTGTTCCTTATGCAGATATTCTAAGGGGAAGTGAATATACTAAAGGGAACACAGCGACCTTCCCATCCCTTATGTTTGAAGACCTCCTGCTCCCCTACATTTCTCTGCCACCGATGGTCTTCTTGGCCCTCTGGGGGTGCAGAGAGAAAGGGTGCAGCCTGGCAGTGTCCTTTGTAGGGAGGGCAGTGGGTCCCAGCCTAAAGGGGCCAGAGAGGCAGCCATGCCGGGGGTCCCGAGGCTGGTCAAAGCAGCAGGCTGGGGGGCTAGATAAACGGACATGTCACGGCAGGAGAAGGGTCAAGCAGAAGACAAATAGAGAAGCGTGAGGATGGGCAAGGTCAACCAGGGTCATCCCTTTTCTGTGAGGTTTGGGGCAGTTTCCTAGGGTGGGAAAAGGAGTCTGACCTGTATCAGCTACCTATTGTTACAAGAAAAGGACTCCAGAATGTAGTGGCTTAAAACAATAACATTTATTTGGTTCATCGGCAACTTGAGTGGAGCTTTGTGGGGACGACTTGTTTCTGCTCCAGTCGGGATCACCTGAGGTGGCCTGAAGGCTGGGGGCTGGAACCGCCTGGGTCTTGTCCCTCCATGCTGGTGGCTGATGTTCCTGTGGGCTGAGACCTCAGCTCGGCTGTTGCCGCAGCACCTACATGTAGTTTGTCCATGTGGACATTTGGCTTCTTCACAGCACAGGGTTCCCAGGATGAGCATCCCTAGAGGAAGTGGCATCACCTGTCCTGACAGCCTCAGTCACATGGTATCACTTCTGCTCCCATCACAGGCCTGTCCAGGTTCAAGGGGAGGAAACTCGAGCCCCACCACTTGAAGGAGGAGTGACGACTTCATAGCATAAGAAAAATACATGGGACGGGATGTATGGCCACCATCTTTGGAAAATACTATTTGCAAAAGATATGGAAGCATCCTGAGTGCTCATCAACAGGTGAATGGATGAAGAAGATGGTGCATACACACAATGAAATATTACTCAGTCCCCAGAAGAATGAAATTCTGCCATTTGCAGCAATGTGGATGGACTTAGAGAGTATGTTGCTTAGTGAAATAAGTCAAAGACAAATACTCTATGGTGTTACTTATATGTGAAGTCTCAAAAAATTAAAATGAATGTATATGACAAAACAGAAACAGACTCACAGATACAGAGAATAAACTAGTGTTTACCCCTAAGGAGAGGGAAGTTCAGAGGGGTGAGATAAAGGTGTGAGATTAAGAGATACAAATTACTATGGATAAAATAAATAAGCAACAAGGGTATGTTATAGAGCACAGGAAATAGAGACATTATTTTGTAATAGCTTTAAATGGAGTATAGTCTATAAAACTATGAATCAAAATGTAGTACACCTGAAACTAATATAATATTAAACATCAACTACACTTCAATTTTAAAAAAATTTTAAGGAAAAAAAAGCAACTATTGGGTTGGCAAAAATATTTGTTTGGGGTTTTTGTAACATTTTATGGAAAGCCCCGAATGAATTTTTGGCTAACCCAATGCTATTGGCAAAAGGATTATTCCTCATAGGACTTCCTCAAGAGTCTCAGGCTCCACGCTTAGTCCAATTTTCTTCTTCTTCCCTTGCACCTCAGATTTCAGCTCTCTCTTCTGCTAACTACTCACAAACTTACATTTCCACCCGCTGCAGGCATGAGAAACTTAACCTACACAAAATCTACACTGTGTATTCTCTGCCAAAGCCTGCTGCCCTTGGAATTTTTTCCAGGTACCCAGACGTGGTGGCTCCTGGTTAGCCCTCTGACCCCAGGTCTATTCTCCTCTTCTTCCTTGCACCTGGTCACAGGGCAGAAATAACATTGCACAGCCTCCCTTTGCAGCTGGCCAGGTGACTGTGAGCAACGTCTTCCTCACTTGTTCAGAAGGACACTGCTTGCCCCAGACTTCCCCCGCTCTCCCCTTCCCCTGGGTGGGAATAGCACCCATATCTAACCACACCAGTGAGCACAGCACCCTGAGGGGATGACGGAACATCAAGATGGAAGGCATTGGGCCCCTAAATGACGTCATGGAGCAGAGCAGCCTCACGAGCATAGATGATGGAGGCCCGAGAGAAACCTCCATCTGATTTATGTCACTGTATTTGGGGGAGGGGCTTTCTTTCTTTCTTCTTCTTTTTACAGCGGTGTAGCCCAATACCATAGGCTAAGACCTCAGGATATTCATATGGGCCTTTCCTCTCTCCTTTCCAACCCCTGCCCTTCGCTGAGCCCAGTCCATCCTACCTCCTTGCCATCCCCTGGGATGGTCCTGGTTTTGCATGTCCTGCAGCTGCCCCCCCAGCTCTCATCTCTCACCTTATTCTGTCTGAACCACCTGAATCTCTGTATCTCTAGTCACATTGTTCTATCTCATAATAGTACTCCTCTGCACAAAGACCTCTGATGTCTCCAAGGACAGGACACCATCTGTTTCCAACACGTTCCCACCCACTCCCCTTGCCACCACCACATCCCTGCCAAATACCCTTATGGGCAGTCCTGCCTCCATGCCTTTGATCTTGCTCATCCGTTCTCCCGATTCCCAAGATCCCCCATTTTCCACCCATTGAACGCCTGCTGCTGCTGCTAAGTCACTTCAGTCATGTCCGACTCTGTGTGACCCCATAGACGGCAGGGCTCCCCCGTCCCTGGGATTCTCCAGGCAAGAACACTGGAGTGGGTTGCCATTTCCTTCTCCAATGCATGAAAGTGAAAAGTGAAAGGGAAGTCACTCAGTCATGTCCGACTCTTTGCAACCCCATGGACTGCAGCCCACCAGGCTCCTCCATCCATGAGATTTTCCAGGCAAGAGTACTGGAGTGGGGTGCCATCGCCTCCCTAGTTGTTGCCTAAACCCAGATCAAGTGCTGCTTCCTCCCTGAAGATTTCTGCATCCTCCTGTAGGAATTAACCCCACGCCTCCAATGAGATAGCCTTTGTCACAGCTCGCCTTAAGGCAGCAATATCTTCTGTGAATCACTAGACTGGACAGTAAGTTATCTGAGGGCAGACCTGGTGTATCCTACTCATCTTCCCACTGCTTCCATGCCTGAGAGAAGGCCATGTAGCAGCAGGGACTCCCAACGTGCTTGCCAGTGAATACTCACTTTCTATGTCTGGTGGACCACACCTTGGAATGGGCAGTGGTTTTGCTACAGGTGACCAATGTTGTCTTTCCTCTGCCCTTGGAGATGTCCCCAGGAGCCCCAATGGAGGCCAGAGGGGCTGCCCTTCCCACATTTCCCTGGGGGCTGGGAAAGGAAGCAGAACCTGTCAGTTGAAGTACACAGGTTTTAAGCCATGCGCTTTGGAGTGAGACAGCTCTGGCCTTGAATTTTTGCTCACCACTTGTTGGCTGTGTGACTTCAGGCATGTTACCTAACCTTTCTGAATCTCAGTTTTCCAACAGAGGATTAATATAGCACTATCTCCTAGGGATTAAAAAAAAGAATATAAAGAAATATAAAGCTCTTGGCACGAGGAAAATGCTCACTAAATGAAAATAATCATAATAATCCACTTCTTTTCTGTGGTCTGAGACTCTGCTTGGTGAGAGGGCACCAGGGAAGTCTCCACCCTCTGCATGGCCCACTGGAATCCTTGCTGTTGGATGGGGTTTCTCCATGGACTAAAGTTAGAGAGTGCACATTGTCACAGCTGTCTTGGACAGTGTGCTGGGTGCTCCCAGAAGGTAGAGGAGGGAGCAGGGCTGGTTTCTAGTGAGGCTGGAGGAGGGCCCAGCTGCCTGTGGCTCACCCCAAAGGGAAAGGGTTAAACCAGAGCTGGCTGGTGGTAGTCGCTAAGGGTCCAATGGCAGGGGTGCTGAGCTGGGAAGGCCACTGAAGCTTCTGGGCAGCCGAGCACCGGCCCCCACCTGCCATATCAGGTGGGCTGCCAGATGCTGTTAAGGATCTGGACTCCAGCTGACCAGGCCCAGGTTCTAGGACAGGGAAGGGCAACTGGAAGATAGCCTGCCTGCTCTGGGGTCAAAGAGGAGGCTGCATGCTCCCTAATTACCCCCTGCACTAAGCCTGGGGGAAGCAGACCCCATCCAAATCCTCCTCACTGACTGGGAGGAGGATCCTCGCTCCCCCGGACTCAGGGGTCTGATTGGTTGGATGTGCAGGTTGCAGCTGTTGGAGTGGGACTAGAATATGTGGGTCCAGTGATGTGCTAATAAATGCGTAATAATCAACTCTCTTGGGAAAAAAGCCTTCACTTACCGTGTTTGCGAATTGCTATGGTGTAAATATTCCCACCATGGCCAATTTCAAGCTATCGAGGAGTTGGGAAGAGATGTGCACAGCTGGCTCTTGTGAGCCCGTATGAGCCAATTCCGGCATGCTGCTGGGTGGGGCCTGATATCTGCCTTAGGCTCAGGCAAGTTTATGTGGCTTCAGCGTACAGAGAAGTAAAGGCCACCCCACGGCGGGGAACAGCATGAAACAAATGGGCCTGGAGTCTAACAGCCTGTAACAGTCTCAGCTCTGCTGCTGCCTGGCTGTGTGGTCCTGGGCAAGTCATTTTAACCTCTCTGTGCCTCAGTTTCCCCACCATAAAGTGGGGCCGATGATAGTGCCCACTTC
The DNA here is from genome assembly GCA_917880005.1 of Nanger dama. Lineage (NCBI taxonomy): Eukaryota > Metazoa > Chordata > Mammalia > Artiodactyla > Bovidae > Nanger > Nanger dama. The sequence continues at coordinate 14,590,187 of CAKJTW010000028.1, read as the reverse complement.
GTAGAATTATTGTGAAGGTTGCAAAGGTTAACAACTGGCTTGCGGTAGGTTGACGTAAGTTGTTACAGTTTAATCACCACAGAGGAGCTGGAATGTGGCCTTGGTGAGAAAAATCTAGAAAGGAACACCCTCAGGGTGTTTCCCAAGGGCATGCTTTTTTTTTTTTTTTTAAAATCTTGGATTTCCTTTAAGATCAAGGATTGAAAATCTGCAGGCCCATGAGCCCCCTGAAATTATTTTTCCAATGTTGAGTATGTGTACTTATTTCTATAGAGAGGGGCCATTGCTTTTATCGAATTTTCAAAAAAGGTTGTGGTTTCTGCGTCCTTCCCTCAACCCACAAAGGGCTTAAGAACTTGTGATGTGGAGGGTATAGAATCCCCACATCACAGGAATCGCCCCTGGAGAATGTTGGCGAGAGATGTTTATGAAGCAAGTGAAAGGAAAATGGCAGAGACAGAGAGAGACATGCAAAGTCAGCCCAGAACCCTGAAATGTCTCCCTTTTTGAGACCTAAGGCCATGGAAGCTTCCAGCAACGGGGCAACCAATCTGCTCACATGCACAGATCCCTGTTCCTGCTTTTTCCTTACCCCTTCCAGCCCTAGCAGTCTCCACTTGCCTTCCCTACTCCACGCACACCCCCCTGACTCCCCAGGACCCTGTCCCAAGGGCCACTGCTATACGGGTGTATGGAGGCGTGATTAGAACTCACTCAGGTGTCACTATGATTCAGCAATAACGTGTGTTTGGTTGTATCTTGTTTCTTTTACATTTCTGTAGCTACAGTATAATTATTTAAGGTAAAGTTAGTGCAAAGTTGCATGAGCCCTGGACTTTGCCTGTGCTTTGAGTTGGAGACTGTATTTTTGCAAATAACGTGGAAGGAGAGGGGGGTAAGCTTACAATGATACTCCCTTTCACCCTGTGGGATTTTTGTTTTCCTTGATTTTTTTTTTTAAACAAATATGATCCCTCCTTCTTAGCTTGGTATTGTGTGTGGGGTGAAGGACCAAAATGAACAGGTCTCTAAAAGATCTTTATAGGAATAAAAATTATTTTTTGACAAACCCCACTCTAAATCATTGCAGTATATAACTCCAAACACCTAAAGGGAACAAGAATGACAACTTCTGAGAGCTTATAAGTACCACGCCTGCCCACTTTATCAATAAGGATCTGTGGTTTAAGGAAGCAAGTCATCAAATAGTGACCCCCTGGAAGGCCACCACCAGGAAAGCTCTCTTCTGATTCCAGTTCTAGGTTAACCCGTCTGTGGGTTGCAGGGGAGTCTGCTAATGTCCTGTCCCAGTTCCCACCCTTTTCGCTCTCTTGGGTATCAGAACCCTGATTTTATTTGAGGCAGTAGCGTGCCCAGGTAAACATTATGTTCCCCAGTGTCCTTTGCAGCTAAGCATGGCCACGTGACTAGGTTCTTCCTAATGGGGTGTAAGCTGAGGAGTTGTCTGTGGATTCCAGAAAGACCCATTAAAAAGGAGTGGACGCTTTTTACCTCTCACTCCTCCTTCCAGCTGACTGTAATAAGGTGATAATGGCTGAGCTCCAGCAGCCATCCTGAACTCAGAGACCACGTGAGGATGAAGTCTTCCTGACTGAGCTGGCATCGAGGAAGGCAGAGGACCCTGGGTCCCTGGCGACTGAGGGCCATTCTTAGTTTGGACCATCCACCTCCAGACTCAGAGAAGAGAGTATTTATCTCCTTCAAGCCACTCTTTAAGGGTCTCCATTATTGTCAGCAAGTGCAGTTTCTAACTGATGTGTGGAAGCTTACTGGGCCTCATTTTGTGCCCCGGGCAAAGACAGCAAAAGCTTCCCCCAGCCCACTGCTGCTGCCTCTCCGCCTCTCTTTGGAAGAGTCATCCTGCCCAAGCGAGCCCAGTACTTTGGCATCTTTCCTCCGTTCTTTCTGTTTCCCTCTGTCTCCCTCTCTCTCTCCTTTTCCTGCCCTTTCCTTCCTTCCCTCTAACAGTTATTGAACATCTATGAGGACCCAGGTACCAAGCCAGCTGGCACTACTAGGAAGAGGAGACAGTCCCTCCTGTCCAGTGCCTCAGAGTTCAGGCTGGGAGCAAAATGTAAAGAAAGTATGATGGGCTGGGCAGGTGCTACAGGAGCAAAGAGAGCAAAGGGCACTGAATCCAGTGGAGGGGCCTGGGAGACTTCCCAGAGGAGGTGGCGCTGCCTGAGATTTGAAATAGGAGTTTTGAGTTACTGGCAATTAGAAAAAGAAGGCGGAGGACAAAGACTCCAGGCCCAGGGACTAGCGCAGTGCAGTACAGTGGTTAGGGACCCAGTGCTGGAACACAGACATGTGACTTCTCTCTAATCCTCAGTTTCCTCACCTGTAAAAGGAGGATAGTGGAGGGGCTAGGTGAGTGCCTGGGAGTAGGCATGCAATGCATGCTGCTTATTAAATTACTGCCATTGGTAAATGTGTGTAGACAAATATCGGTTTGGGAGACTAGTTTCACAGAGGCCATAAGTGACTTGTCCATGGTCATACAACCACGAAGAGGCACCAGTCAAACCCAAGAGTCCTCATCCATAGTCTGGTGGCCTTTATTTGTCCACCCTCTGCCACTGCATTAAGTGCTGAGGGAAAGATCAGTGTGTGGTCAGGGGGAAACATGGAGGGGTTCCTGGAAGAGATGGGTCTTGAGAAAGTTTGGAAGGATGGGGAGGGAGGAAGTCATTCCAGGGCAGTAGTGTATGATGAGCACCATCATCAAAGGGGCTGGGAGGCTAGCTGGCTGGCAGAGGGTCTGGACTGTGAAGACTGGTGAGAAGTGAGGCAGAACAGGCAAAGAGAGGCCAGGTCAGAAGATGAACCATGGCCAGATGGCCAGAGAGTAGAGTGGAGAATTTGAACCAGTGAACCACAAGGAGCCATGGTTAGTTCTTGAGCAAGGGGGCTGATCATAATGAAACTATACTTTGGGAAGAGAAGAAGGAAAGAAATCTATCTTTACTAAAAGCCAGTACGGGCCAGACAGAAGACTGGGAATTTTCACATTAATTATTTCGTTTAAGCCTCACAACAACCCTATAAAGTTGGCATCTGTTGGTAGCTCAGACGATAAAGAATCTGCCTGCAATGCAGGAAACCCAGATTCAATCCCTGGGTTGGGAAGATCCCCTGAAGAAGGAAATGGCAAGCACTCCAGTATCCTTGCCTAGAAAGTCCCATGAACAGAGACGAGCCCTGCTGGGCTACAGTCCATGGCGTTGCAGAGTCAGACATGACTGAGCAACTAACAATTTCATCCCCACTTTACAGAGGAGACAACTGAGGTTCAAATAAGTTGAGTCATAGAGTTTGAGCCAGGGGTGGGTGGAGTGGAAAGTTCAATTTTAGACCAGCCTGACCCCAAATTTGTGCTCTTCACACTGTACTGTGTAGCTTTAAGCTGCTCCCATTCTCAGGATGCCCTTTGCACTGTGAATATCCCACAGTGCTGCTGCTTCACCAGGGGCTCAAGAGTCTTTCTACAGCCCACTGTGAGCCCTGGGTTCACACTGAGGGGAGAGAGATCAGTAGCCCCAGGACTTTGGGGGATTCCCCAGCTCAGGGTCGGTGAAGTGCTAGGGCGCTGGGTCTGATAGAAATGGCCACTAACTGAATTGCAGCCTCAGCTGAGAGGGGGATGAGCCCTAGCTTGGGAGCCTGGCAGAAGTGACAAACACCTGAGGATGTGAAATGATAAGATGTCTGTATTCACTTCCAATTAATGGTGTGGAACAGGCAAATAGGAGTAGAGAGGAAATGAGATTGGTCATGAGCTGGTACCTGTTGAGGCTGGGTGATGGGTTTGTGGGGCTCTAGTACACCATTCCGTCTACCTTCGTGGATGTTCCAAAGCCTCCATAGTAAAAAAGTAAAATAAGGGTCTGCCCTGGCAGTCCAGCAGTTAAGACTCCATGCTTCCACTGCAAGGGGCACAGGTTTGATTCCTGGTCAGGGAACTAAGATCCCACATGCCTGGTGGCCAAAAAGTTCAGGGGAGAAAAAGAAAAATAACAACAACAACAAAATGCTAAGAACTTGAAAAATAAAACAATTCTGTGTACCACACTCTCTCCCAGGTGAATCAGAGTCTCTGCCTCCCAGGCATTGTTATACTTTAAAATCATGTCAGGTGACAGCAGCCAAGGTGAGAACCTCTGCCTTGACTCCATCACTCACTAGCTAGTATCCTTTGCCTGCTGAGCCTCAGTTTCCTCATCTGTAAAATGGGCGTAAAGCTTCTATCAACCTCATGGAATTGCTGTGAAGTTTAAATGGGATAATACAGGATAGTATGGGCTGGACGTAAGCGTGAGCATATCAGTCTGCATTTTACAGTCACTCTGAGCATCACCAGGCCTCTAGGCCTGGGAGGTGAGGAGCCCTAAGCCAATACGTGCAGAAGAGGCTGGCCATCAGGTAGCCTCACAGGGACAGGCCTTGCCTTCTGGGCAATCTTTATACCTTTTCCAAAGCACAAGGGCTTTTTTTTTTTTTTTTTAAATCTGCCTTTCCTCACTGCTTAAAGACCACCCAGCACAAAGACATCCGGGCCGCTCAGTGCCACTGCCAGAGGTACAGACGGGTGCAGGGGTTGAATGGAGAGAAAGGCTTGGGCTTTCTCTGCTGGCCTTGCCATTGGACTCCAGGATTTAGCCTTAGTTTCTCCATCTGTGTCAGGGGTGAATAAAGAGATGAGAAGCCCTTGGCGAGGGGGTGAGGTCATAGGAAATAAGCAGAGAATGGAAGTGAATGGATGCATGAATAGTTGAGGTTCACTTCCCTATGACAAAGTGACCTGTCAGAGCCTTGATGGTGGCGATGGGAGCTCCCCTGCTTGGAGAGGGGCCCTGGACACCTGCGCCAACTCCTCTGGGGTAGAGAAAGAACAGGGAACACAAGAGCAGAAGCTAGAGCATGTGGAGAAGCGCAGAGGACATGGTTCATAGCGGGAGAGGAGCGAGGAACTACCAGGAGGGAGCTACCGGACACCGCTCGGAAAACCGTGCTAACGTGGAGGCGCGGGGTCTCTGACCACCCAGCCTGCGTCGAGCGCGCTGGCCGGGGTTCCGGGTCTCCCGCCCGCTCCGCCGGGCTCCGCAGCGCCGCCTGGCGGACACACTGCGCTCCGCTCTGGCTTTGGCGGTAGCCGCCGGGCGCATCCCGCCGCAGCTCAGCAGACAGGGGGAGAGAGCCAGGGGCGCGCAGTGAGGATGGGGCGTCTTTTTCCTGAGGGGGTCGCGCCTGGATTGGACCTGCAGCACATACCGGCACCCTCTCCTTACTAACCCTGTGCCTGGGATAACTCAGCTCCGTCGCACACGTCGGGGGACCATCCCCGATCCCCGGCCCCAGCTCCGGAATTTTGCTGCCTCTGAGTAACTTCTCCGGGAAGGAGGTCTCCTTAAAATTTTAAGGCGTTTTGGGTTTGCTTTTTGTTACTATACTAAAATACCAAGAGAGGGCGTGAAGGCACGAGAGGGCCTAGTTTGCCTTTCTGATGGTCCCAGGCCTGAAATTCCAGGGCTGGGGAATTTCTAGGCCCTTCCCGCCCAAGTGGGTCCCTGCTGGCGAGGCGTGGTGGCCCTGTCGGAAGATGCGAGGCCAAGGAAGGCAAAGCGTGTGGGTCGGAATGACCAGGGGCTTGGGGCTGGTGCTGGTGAGGAGTGAACAAGGGCCTGGCTTTCACGTCGCAAGCGTGGGCACTTGAGTCCCCGGGACTCGGGCCGAACCACCTCCTCGAAGGTCCTCCTATCCATAGTGTGAGTGTGTGTGCGTGTCCGAGAGCCTGGAGGTGACAGGCGGCCCCATCGGCCGGGGTTCTCGATAAGCCGGGCCCAGCCAGGCCCAGCCCAGCTTCCCTTAGCTGGACCAGACTGGAGCTGGGCTGCCGCGTCCCGGGCCTGCTGCGGGCAGACGGCTCGGAGGCGCTGGAGGCTGCCCCCTCCGGATAGGCAGCACGGAGCCCGAGTCTTCCTCTACGAAGTCTTCTCCAGGCGGAGGCCTGAGAGGCATCCCGGAGGTCGCCGGGCCCGCTTTGCGTGCAACCCGGGAAAAGGCCCCGCAGGCGTGAGGCTGATGCTGGGAGGAGGGTGGAAAAATCTGAGTCACCAACCCCCGAACAAATGGCGGCGGGGACCGTGCGGTTGACTGACCGAGGCCCGAGGCCGAGGGGCGGCCTTTGAGCGGCGGTGAGCTTCCCGAGGCAGCAGGGGGAGCCTGACGCCGAGGGAGGCCGGTGGCTCGGAGAACCCAGAACGGCCTGACCCCGGGGAGAGGAGAGTTCGGGGTCCGCGCTCAGCGCCGCGACTCCGAAGTCCCAGGATCCCAGAAAAGGTGCGCTCTGGACCACACTGCGGACCCGCCGGGGAGAGCGCCCCAACGAGCAGAGAGCTGGGCTGGCGCCCGGGTCTGGGGTGTGAGTGTGTGATCGCGGTCGGGATGGGGGCTGGGCCTTGGACCCCCTCACCCCGCCCCGCTGCAACACACACACACACACACACGCGCGCGCGCGCACACACACGAAGATTAGACCTCTTTTCTGCCTGGTTCCAGGGGCTCTTCAGGCAGCTCAGTGCCGCCGCGCAAGCTGGGGAGAAGGTAGCGGTGCGCGCTGCGGCACTCGCGCCGGGACCGGGGTCGCGCCGCGACTTTGCCGAGCGGAGCTCCCGACCCAGAACGGCGCTCCGCGTCCACCAGGTCGCCCCAGCGAGGCTGACGATGGGTGCCAGGACCCTTGCGGAGTCGAACTGGAAGGGGCTTCCGGGCCCCGGCGCTTTCTCCTGCGGCGCATACTGGGATAGAGCGTAGACTGCAGAGAAATCGGGAGCAGAGAAATCGGAAAAGCAGCATCGGCGCCGGCCTGACGCGGGTCCCGACTCGGGAGAGAGGAAGGAGCCTCAGGGGGAGGGGGTTGGCTGGAGGGGTCGGCTGGTGGCCGCCTCTAGCCCTTGGCAGCCAGATGAAGAAAAGGAAAGCGAACTCATTTTCCTCGGAGGGACAAGAGGGCTCCAGCGCACTCTCCTCCCCAGGCCTAGAAACAGGTTCCCAAGCGCCCTCCGACCGCCAGTCGATCCCGGCTGCCCGCCCGTAACCGGCGGTGGTAGGAAAGCAGAGAGGAGCTGCGGGCGGCACCTCCCCGGGCCGAGGCTGGGCGGGCGAGTCCGGACCTGCGCCGCTCTCTGCACAAAACGAAACCCAAACTCCTCAAAATCTTAAGAGGGAAATTTTTAAAATCCCCTTTCACTTTTAACAAACCAGCTACCGGGAGAAAAAAACGAAATGAGCGATAGCTAAGGACACTATCTTTCCAAATTGTGAAATACCGTTTAAAAATATTTCCTCCAAGGCCAGCCCTTCTGAAACCTTTGCCTCTTCCTGAAAATTACAACTAAACAATCGCAATTTCGACCACGGTCCTGGGAAGGAATAGCCGTGAGGCCCAGGGAACCCACTGTGGCCAAATTGCCATGCTCTTGTTTCTCTTTAACCAAGAAAAAAAAAAAGATAAGAAGAAGTAAAACCTTTTAATACATCAAATATACGGAATTTTAATCTTTAAAGCGATACATTGTCTATTATTTTAGTACATGACGTAAACCTTGTCCCCTTTTCAGCGAGTGGACTTAAAAATTAAAAATAGTTAAGTGTTCCTTTTAAAGAACAAAATAAGGCAAATGAGGTTTTGGAATAGAATTTTTTCCTTTTTTTTTTTTGTTTTCTTCCAGAATACATACAAAAAATACCCATTCTCTTTTGATGGTATACACCTTAAAAATAATTGCAATTTGAAATCAGAGCTGACAAATTGTGACTTTTTTTTGTAACAAACATGCATGTAAATTTGTGTTTCAATCAGACATTAAATAAGAACGTACAATACAATCATAGCAATTTTAAAGTAACATTAAAGAGAAGACCTCTAGTTCTGTGGCGGTTTTGTATTTATTTATAATCTACAAGGGATGGGAGGGTTTGTTTTCCACATTTTTAACCCTCAAGTTTTAATTTTTCCCCCTTCTTCCTTTTTACCTACAGAGCTCAAACTAAGTAATGCACTTTTGAACCACGGGTCCGCTTGGAGCTAACATAAATAAATACCAGTGTCCACCGATGCAGTCCTCAGATGAACACTTTTCAATTATTTTTTCCTTCTTTTTCTATAAAAAGTCAAATGATACTTTTTTTCAACTTTTATAAAGTTTGGGTGGGGAGATGAGAGGTGGGGAAAGGGGACTTTCCCACCGGGTCTCGGTCGCTGTTTCGGGTAGATAGATACAGTATATATATATATTTTCCTTTCCTGGCCCGGGTCATCCCCACGCGCGGGTGACAGTCGCCTCGGCCCTGTTCCCGCCGCTCCCTCGGCTCCTCCCCACCCCCCAGTTCTTTTCTTTCCCTCGATAGCCCTCGAGACCGCCCTCACTGGTACCCCAGCGCCGAGGCCGTGGTCAGTCTCTGTCCGTAGAGGGCATAGGGGGAGTAGTACGGTCCGGTGGCGGCGGGCACGGGCACGGGGGCACCGGGCGTGGGGAGCGGGCTCTTGGAGTAGGGGGTGGTAGCGGCTGCTGAGTCCCAGCGCGTGGTGGGGGGCTGCGCAGCGCCAGCGTCCCGGGGCTGCCCGGAGCGCCCGACGTGGGGATGTGCATGTGGCAAGCCATGGCGGCCGCGGCGGCGCTGGCCAGAGACGAGGAGCTGGGGTAGCCCGACAGCAGTTTGTCTGTCCCGGGAAGGCCGTGTGGGTCCGCAAGTGGCTCAGCAGCTCTTCAGACGTAGCGAAGCGCTTGTCGCAAGGCCCGTTGGCCGACACCCAGTTGCAGATGTGGGGAGTGGGTCGTTAGGGGAGCATGAAGCCGTAGGGGTAGAGGGGGTGGCCGGCCAGAGAGGGCGGTGTGGCGCCGGCGGCCGCGGCCGCGGTGAGCGATGAGTGCACGCCGTGCAGCGGGTGCGTGGGGTACACCAGCGGGTATCCGGACTTGAGAGCCGCGGCCGCCGCGGCCGGATCGTGAGCGCACGACGCGCTGGCTGCCGCCGCCCCAGCCAGATGACTGGCGCAGTGGTAGCTGAGGCAGTACGGGTCCCGACACAAACTGGCTGTCATCACGGACGGCGGTGACGCTCCGGCCAAGGGGGCTTGAGCCGGCGGGCTTGCTGCAGCCCAGAGAGCCCGCCGCGGCCGCCGCCAGCTGAGCCCCCACTAGGCTGCCCGGCTTGGTGGGGTCGAGCGCCACGCCGTGTGGCAGGAACTGGGGCGGGTAGCCGGCGTAGGCCCCAGCCAGGCTCCCTGGGTAGGTCATGCCCGCGGGAGGCAGAGGGAACACTGTTTGGCCCGGCTTGTAGGGCGACACGGGCGCCACCAGCCCAGAGCCCAACACAGAGGAGGAGGTGGGCGCGCTGGGGCCGGAGCCGGAGCCGGAGCCGGAGGAGCCGCCGCAGTCCGAGCCTAGAGCCTTGCCCCCGGGGCCCCCATCTGGGTGCTGGTTCACGTCCACATTGATCCCGCCGCCACAGCTAATCCGGCCGTGCGCCAGCCCCGTGGGTCCCCCTTCGGCCGAGGCGCCCCCGGAGCCCTTGGTGCCGCCACCGCCGCCCGCCTCGGGGTCCTTCTTGTCGTCCTTGCCATCCGGGCCGCCCCCGGCCGAAGGCAGCATGCCTCCTGGCGAGCAGGCCGAGGCGCTGGAGCTTGGGCTGCCTGTCCTGGGCGTGAATGGCTGGCAGGTGGCGCTCGGTACCCGGAATCCGGACTTCTCCGCCGAAACCCCCCGCCGCCGCCCCCGCCGCCCCCGCCGCCTCCGCCGCCGCCGCCTCCCGGCTCTTTCTTATCCGAGCCGGGTTTGGAGTACGGCTTGAAACTCGACTTGTCTTCCACGCCGATGTCGCTCAGCTTGAGGGGGCCCGACTTGGCGTCCTTGTCGCCCCCGGCGCCGCCGCCGGCACCGCCCGTGCCACCCCCGTTGGAGGCCACTGAGGAGAGTTTGGACGAGGGCGAGGGGTCGGGCTTCCCGATCTGCGAGCATGTTTGGGCCAACAGCGCCAGCGGGCTCTTCTTGGCATCAAGCTGCAGGGTCAGACGTGGAGGGGGGCGCACAAAGAAAGAAGGGGAAACCCTTTAGAATCCTGCCTTCTAGGTTTCCAGCGCACCTCAGCCACGACCCGTAAAGATCCTTCCAGCCCCGAGGCGCAAATCTAGGAGACACCCCTTCTACACACACATTCTCTTTCTTGAGAAAGGCTACAGCACCTCCACCCCACCCCCAGCCCCGCCACCAGGATCTTTCCTGTCCTCTCTAAGCAATAACTGGATTAAAAGAAAAAAAAAAACTCGAAAAATGTTTTGGTTTCTGACTCTTTGACCCAGAACTGTACTCCCCACCCCCACCCCTAATACTTCAGAGTAAGGGCTTGGGTCGTTGGCGCCTTAGAGGCTGTGTACAAATACCAGCTTCTGGGAAACCGGAGGACCGGGATTTTGGAACCGTATTTTGGACTCCCGTCTGTCTTCTGGCCTGAGAGTGAGGGGCCCTGGGTCGAGGTAGGGGCTTTAACACCAATGGGAGAAACAAGTTTTGATTGCCTTGGCTTCTAGCATTCACACCCTATTCTACCTCTTCCCCTCTTTCCGCCTTAGTTTTAAGGTGCGGGAGCACGATCCTCTCCCTCATCCCGGAGCTGAATCACCCGATCCCCCACCTTCACCCCCTGCAGATCACAAGAGAAAGAAATCCCGTGGAGGGGCAGCCAGGGTGGTGGTCCCAGCGCGATCCGGGGATAGGGTTCTTACCTCTATGGGGCTGACGGGAGTGGAAGGCAGGGGCTGCAGGTACTCAGGGTGCAAAATGTGGCCAGTCCGTGCCGTCAGCATCTTCAGCACCTTGATGGGCAGGCGGTTAGCCTGGCGGAGAGGGTCAGAGGGGGGCACAGCGTGCACAAAAGGCTTGGTGCTGCCGGCCGGGGACGAGCCTGGGCCGGGGCCGGAGCTATTTCCAGAGAGCGCGCTGGTCCAGGCAGGGTCCGCGCTGCCGCCGCCGCCGCCGCCGCCGCTGTGCTTACTGCTTCTTAAGGCAGAAAGCGAGGGCGCTGTGCTCATGACCCACCCGCGCGCATGGGAGCAGCGGGGGGAGGGCTCCAGGAGGCGCGGGGCGGGCTCCGGGCTGCGCTCTCGCCCGGGGAGCAGGAGCAGCAGGAGGAGGTGGAGCTGGCGCGGCGGTCACCGGCGCCCAGCGCGCCTTCTTGGCGCCTGGAGCCACAAGCGAATAATCCTGGGTGGCCCGCAGCGGAGCCGTGGCCGAGCGGGAGGAGCCGGCCCGACTGCGGGAGTGCCGGGTGGCTAGCCGTGTCGGCCTCGGGCTGTGCCCCTGCGCTGCGCACTCGCGGCCCGGCGCTGGCGCTGCTCTCCGCGATGTGAGCCTCTGCCTGTCCAGCCGGGGCTCTGGCGAGGAAACTCACTTCAAAAGCAGCTGCACCAAGGGGGAGATTAAAGCCTTTGCCGCCTTCCAATCAAATGGGAGCCCGAGGTGATTGGAGGGTCAAGGGGATGTGACGCGTCCCGCGCCGCCGCCGCCGCCGCCAGGACTCTCAGCGCTGGTTTTAATGGGCAGCTCCCTCTTTGCCGCTCCCCCTGCGTGTCCCCCTCCTTGATTTCGCTCGGAGGACGAGCTGGACATTTATTCTACGTTTGCTATTTGCCGCCTTCCTCTCTTTTCTTCCTCGTCGTCCTTCCTTTTCCCCAGCTGGAGAATAAACTGAAACCTTTTGCAGGAGGGTGCTTGCAAGGAACAGTTTGAGCGTGCTCAGAAGGAGCACTAGCAGGAGTCTGGACAACGGCCGGACTGTCAACTCCAGGGCCGCAAAGGAGGTCCACACCCCCAAGTATTCTCTCCCCCGCCTCAGTAATTGAAATCTCCTGCGGTGCAGCCGCCTGGGTAAGGAAAGGTGGGGAGCGGTTGTTGGAGGAAGTACGCCCGCCCGCTTTGATTTCCCGGGATTCAGCGGCGGAGAAACCAGAAGCTAGGTGGGCAGCGGAGGCGGTGGAGGCAAGTCTCGGCTCTAAGCTAGGTTCCCCGCCCTTCCCGGCCACGTGACGCCCGGAGATGCGCAGATTGGGGCAGGAGGGGGTCACATGTTTCCTCTGTTTCACACTCAGCGCCCCCCCGCCCTCAATTCTTACTCTCCTTTGCCACCCTCTCTTCTTCTACCCGCGCCCCCCACCTCCCGAGTTCTTTGGGCATCTCCACCCCTCCATCAATTGTCAATGTTCCTCGACCGCAATCAATCAGTTATTTGTCAGCTCTTGTCAATCCGCCGGTGATTTATGTCAGCTTTTGTTGCTGATTACAAGGCGAGTGCGACTTGAAGGGAAAAAAGGGAGAGGGAGAGAGAGACGCAGAGGAAGGAAGAGACTGAGGGGGAACTGAAGGAGGGGGAAAGAGGAGCAGCCTCCTGGGATGAGAGGCGGGGGCTCTAAGAAAAAGAATGAAAGAAGAGAAAGAGGCGCTCAGTGTCAGGAAAATGAATAGTGAGAGTAAAGTGCGCAGGTGCGCCAAGGGCGCTGAGAAGGGTGTGCTGGCCTGGGGTGTGCGCCTAGCTCCTCTAGGTACTGGAGAGAGAGTAACACCCTTCCACCTCTGGGGATTCCGTTCCTTTGGGGCCACGCGCAGAGTTCCGAGCGCTCTCGGTATCTGAGACAGGCAGCGGCGACGTCCAACACGGGAGTCATGTAGTCCCTTGTACCATGTAGCCATGGTAGTCCCTTCGGGGTACGTTGAGTGCAGTCGTCGTTGAGTGCAGGCTGCCAGCTGGCCCCCTCTACCCCCTCCCTAGTGCCCTGACTCCAAACCCGGAGGCTTCTAAGAGCCACATTACCAACGTAGCCTTGAGTTCTGGAGGTCAGTGGGGGGGTACTCCCTCCTCAGTTCTTTGACACCCGTCCCCCATCGTGGCTAGGACTGAGAGGCTGCGAAGAACAGGCCTGACGTGTGTGTTTGGGGCAGATACGTTCCAGGCTCACCCAGGGCCCCTCTCCAGCCCTCCCTCACCCCCTGCCATCCCCGCAGTCTTGGTAGCCAGGGTTACTCTGGGCTGCTCGCTCGAATTTATTGGAACGCCGAGCCGGGACTGACCAGCGCGGGGAGAGCAGAGGGAAGAAGCGAGAGAGATGGGGTGGGGGGGGGGGGTGAGGGCGACTGCCTGTGGGAACAACCGGCTCTTCCAGGGAAGCGGAGCGGGACCGCCGCGTTCCCCTCGATTTGCACCGTCATTCGCGCTGTTGGGAAGGCAGAGGGGAGGCGCTCTGCTTGCCTCCGTGTACCTGGATCTGAGTGCAGAAGTGTGTATGAATGCCTGTGCCTCTGTGTGAGTTGTCAGGGCTTTGGTAGCGTCCGGAGCGAATTCGAGGGGGTGGGTGACCTCCAAAACTCGCAGAAACTGGAAGGGGGCGAGAGAAGGGTACATCCCTTTCCTCGGAAGGACTTGGAAGACTTTGACTCTCCCCCCCCCCCGCCCTTTTCCGCCCCGGCTCTTCTTTTGTTGTCAAGTCCTTTTGATAAATGGTGGGGCTGGCAGCGCAGGGGAGCCGGGAGCCGGTCTGTACCCGCGCGGGGGGCGGGGGCGGGGGCCGGGCCTTGAGACCCGGCTTCCACCCTCGCTCACCCGGCCGGTGCCCCGTCGGCGCCGAAGCCGGGTCTGGGACCTGCCCTCGGCGTGCTCGCGGTTTCCACTCTCACCACCCCATTCCTCCCTCCCTCATTTTTGTCTCTTGTCTCCCACTCCGCACGGGTACCGAGAACTTTCTAGGGGTGAGTTTTAGAATTTCTCGCAGGCATTCTTTTTATGCGTTTTAATTTTATCCCTTGATTCTTTAGATTGGTAAACTTCATGAGATGGTAACTTGACTAAAGATACTTGGGAGAAGCGGGGAGTGAGGCGGTGTGTATATGAGGAGTTTGTCGGTGTCTGTGTGCGTGCGGGTAGGTGTAAGAACACACGTCCGTTCAAGGGGCTTTGGAGTGTCTGCCGGTGCGACAGCGGAGGAATGTGAGTCCGTGAGACGGTGGCGCGGCCACACGCGAAGTTGCGATGGCTGTCTGAAATATCCTTTGGGGAGCGAGTCCCAGGTGCCGGTTTCTGACAGCCGGATGGTTCTGTCTCTGCAGAGCGGAGCTTTTGAGGCTGCCTGTATCCTGCTGCTCCGTTAGTGTCTGAGTCACTGGGTTAGTGGTTGTCGAAGTGTCGCCCAGATCAACTGTAGATCTCCCAGCCCCGCGAGCCCAGCCATAGGCCCCGCGTCGCCGCAGCCTCCCGGCGAGGCCCGGACACAGAATGCTGGGGGCGGCGTCCGGAGATGGAGGTGAGGTGACCGCGGGGGACCTCCCTTCCCCCTCCCCCAGCCCTCCAGCCAGCCGTCTCCAGACTCAGTCCTTTCCCTCTCCTGGAATTCCAGCAGCTTTCTTTTTACCCCCGGCAGCTGGGGGAACCAGAGAGTGGCCCCTTGTGTCCCTTGGAATAGGCGTGCCACGGTGTGGTCGCACATGCTCTCAGGCCTGCGCGATGCAGCGCGCGCGCGCGGGTCTTGGTCTTCGCGCATTCGCTCTTCGAAAAATCGAACTCTGAAGGTCCGAGCGCACGGGGGCGCCTGGGGGTCTGCACTCCCAGGGTTTTCGGGAGGCTGCAGCAGCCGAACCTGCGCACCTCGAAGGGGAGGTCAAATCCCCGAAGGCCAGGAGGCCGTGGGGGTAGGGGGAGTTATTAATGATTCCGCGCTGGGCCTAATGCCTCCAACCCCCAGCGGCGATTGGCGTGGATGTCCTGTGGATTTTATTTGCACACAATGGAAATGATTTGTTTTCTAAAAGAGGAGTGGGCTTGGCAGATATTTGAGGAGGGGGTGGGAGGAGAAGGAAAGAGAGAGAGCTGAGGAAAAAAGTTTGAAAATGCCTTGAACTATTCACTGTCGAGATGGCTAATCAGTATTGAGGCCGGAGGGCAGGCGGGCCGCCTTTCACCGCCGCTTCCCTTTCATCTCGGGCTCGGCGGAGGCGCTCAATTAAAAGCCTATCAGTTTGTAAGTAAATCAACGCCTATCAGAGTTGTCACATCAAACAAAACGATTATTATTGCAGCCCGCCTCCCCTATTAATCTCCCTCGAAGATAATCCGCCTGACAGGTCAGGCCCGGCGAGCTGGAAAGCCTGGCCCAGAGCGTCCAAACAGTCCTGGACTGGCGCGCGCCCCTTGGGGCACCCCCTGTTCCCCCGTCCCGCCCTGCCTCGTGGTCCCCCGGGAGTGGGGAGAGAAAGGGCGCTCGGAGGCCACTGGACCCAGGCCCGCCCCTCCGGACTGGGAGCCGAGCTGAGATTCGCTGGGCTGGTGGGGGACGGTCCCCGGCGGCACTAGCCTCCTCTGGGGCCAGGGAGGTACCAGGCTTGCCGTTGCCAGCGCCTGGCCTGGTCCCTGGGCCTCACCAAGGCCTGCACTCTTCTCGGCTCATCTCCTCTGATTCTTCCCCCCACCCCCTTGTCTTTTTGTTTCCTCTTTGCCTCTTTCTTGGCTCTCAGCCTTTTCTTCCTTTCCCCCTCTTCATTTGTACTTTTTCTATTAGCCAGGGAATGTTTCCTGTTCTCTCTCCCTCCTCTCAGTATACGGTATATACCACTTCAGCGCAACCACACACTCTGAAGCAGGACATTCTCAGGGCCCGGGTTACTTCTCTGCGGCAGGGCTGCCTCAGGAGTGTGTGCAATCCCCAGGAATTCAGCACCAAGTCCTTCTAATTTCTCCTCAAGCAGGGATTGTCAGAAGCTCTGCGCCTGTTTAAGGATTGAGTGTATTTGGAGGAGTGAGGGAAGAAGAAAAAAAAAAAAGACCAGGTGGTGAAATGAGTGGAGGGTTGCAAGCTCCCTATCCTAGAATTAGCATTTGGTGTTGGAATTTCACAGCTGCAATGTCTCTGACTTAGCTGGTGGCGTTGCTTGGGTTTTGCAAATATGGGGGAGACCTATGGGGCATCTGGGCCTCTGTACTGAATATGTGAGGGGGTGCCTAACATTTCATAAGTAAATACGCCCAGATAACTGCTTCTATAGCCTCAGCTGGCCTTCCAAGGGCCGGGCGCGGCTTGGATTCCATACGGGTGTGAAATCGCGGCCTTCTTCCGTTTGGCCTCTGACTTCGAGTTTTGAGGTGTCTCGGAACCAAGCGAGACCCGCCCTGTTCTCTTTACTCCAAACCGATAGGCCTAAATGCGCACTGCTCGAGTCTGGTGGAGCCAGAATTAAGGTGTGCTTGAAGTGTCCGAGGGGGAGGAGCTGCCCGCAGGACCTGAGGCCCTGGTACCCGGAGTGCTGGCTTCAGCGCTCGGAATCTACACACGTTATCTGGGAGAACCCCCAAGGTGCGGCATTGTTGCCTGTTCCGGCGGAGACTCTCCCAGTAGTCGCCCCAAGGTCCGAGACAGCGAGTATCCCAATAGAGCCCACCTCAGGTTGCTGAGCGCCCGTAGCTGCAGAACCTGTGGCCCCTACCACGCGTTCCCGAGAGCCCCCTATTTGTGCACACTTTCCACAGCCAACCTAGTAGTAATATTTATTTCCTTATCTAGAAATATTGTATCTGTGCAGTGGCTCAATTATCTGCGCGCCTGCTTTTTTAAAAATGTATTTATACGACTTCTGCCACGCCGCAGATATTTAAAGAGGTACACATACCGCGGCACACCTCGACGATGCGTAACTCGCTCTGTCTGTAGGATATATTCACTGGGTGGTTATTTGGACGTAAGCGCTATCTCGAGCCCAGATTACACCCAAGCAGAGGCTGTAAAATGACACTTGCTCCAGAATTTTCCCAACTTAACTATATGTGCACACACCGAGAATTTAATACTATTTTATATCCCTCTACATATCTAAATATTCAGATGTTATGTTACATGCCCTTGAAGCCGGAAGCGATCCTGCAGTTCACACTGAACTTGGAGCTGTTTGTATAATTTTCATCACCCTGCACTTACAGATGAATCTTAATCTAATAAATTCAACCTTGTCATTTTTAGAATCGACGTAATTTCTCTGGCTGCGGGTGCGCTGCGTGTATCAGAATAAATCCAGCTCTCAGGCATCCAGCAGGAAACGGATCCCGGTTCCCGGGTGTGGAGGCGCCCCATCCGCCCAGCTCAGGACGCGAGGTGGCTCCTCGTGCCCAGAAAGCTGCAGGTCTGGCTTCCGAGGGAGGCTGGACTATCAGCGCCCTCGGCCTTAGCAGTCTCTCCCGGTCGGCAGTGCCTGGCAGCCCCCACCCTCTGCCGGTGCTTCGGAAATCCGCCCGGGCCGAGTCCGCCCGGGGCGAAAATTGAAAGCAAATTCCAAGGCAGACAGAGCTCGAACTTCCTTCAAAGCAAGTTTGCAGCAGAGATTCGGTGGTCGCTTTCAGACGACAGCGCGCTTTAGGGGTGTGTCCGAGCGCCAAGTGGGGAGGTGGGCAAAGAGGGTACCTGGTGGCCGAGCTTGGTCCGCGGCGAAACGCGAAGGAAGGCGCCTCCCTTTCCTTAATTCTCGCCAACTTCTCGGGCCCTGCCCCGTAAAAGATAGTTTCCAAGGTGCCGCGGACGCTCAGGATGCTTTTATGGGAATCGCACCAGGAGAAGGCGACTTTGTAAAAGTTGCCGAAAGCTTTGCCCACAAGCGTCCGCCCAGCGGGGGCTCAAGAAAGCTTGGGACCAACTCGCCTTCTCGGGGCAGAATTGAGCCCCCTTGGAGAGTCCCCTGCCCAGCGCTTTCCCCTCACCTCAAAACCGCACGTAAATAACTTCCTGCTGCCTGTACTGCAAACTTCACCCCGCACTGCCGCGGTTGGCGGGCGAGGCCCGGACGCAGAGCCAGCCCGCAAGGCCGCTCGTCTGCCCGCTCATCCCAGCCTTGAGATGGGCTTGCGCGGAGATGAGAGGATGAGTGTGGTTCTGTCTCCCACTGGGCTGCCCACTTGGCTGCCCAGACCATCACCGTGGACCTCCCAGAGCAGCGCTTCCCCTGGGGGGGCGGTGGTCTTGGGGGCTGACGAGGGCGCAAACTGCGCGCGCGGGGGTGAGGGGCGGCCGCCAGTGTCTCCGCGGGGCCTGTCGCCCGGCCGGCCGCGGCGGGTGAGTGATGAGGGCAGAGAAGGGCGCCCATAAATCGCGGGTGTCAGGGCGAAAAACTCTCTTTATTGTCTGCGTGATGGATGGGCCCGGGGACGAGACACCAAATACTTCGTATCGCCTTTAAATGGGAACACATTTTCCGCGGCCATAATTCATGTTTTTAAATAGAAAGTTTGAAATGTTGCCTATATTTCACCGGCCCTGACATATTTATGAATCGCTCCCTGCATGCAAATATCATTATTTAAAGCGCCGGGGAGAGCTCAGGGGAGGGAGGAGGCGCGGCCCCAGGGCGTGGGGGGGTGGTGAACCCAGGAGAAGCGAATGGATGAGGGGGTGGGGGTGCACACCATCGTCCTAAAGTGCGGACAATGAGACGCAGAGGAAAGCCGTATCCGGAAGCCCAGCGCCCTGGGGGCTCCCCCACCGCTGCTGGATCCCTCAGAGCAGCTCAGGGAAGTTTGCACGGCTTGCGATCCCTCTCCCTGCCGGGGAGCCCAGGGGGCATTTTGAGTCCGTCTCAGAGGCTCTGATCCTAGCCACCTTTTCCAAGAAGGAAGTTAAAAATAATAATAATACTTGAACAAATGCAAATAATAACAACCAAAGTGTTTCATGTTCGTTGCCATTGCATCGGTTTTTATTGATTTTCATTCCGCAAACCTGAGACTGCGCGCCCGGGCGGGGCGACTGTCAGACCCCAGTCACCACGGGGAGCGGGTGGGGGAATAACCGTCGGGTGCCGCGGCCTCGACCCGCCCCCCACCCAACCAGCTCATCACTTCTGAGCCACAACAGAGCCTGCGCAAGACGCGGGGACACGAATGATACGGCCCCCAAGCTCTGGGGGCTTCAGTCCCGCCCCCTCTCACCCCGGTGCTGTGTAGGGCTCTTGGGGTCTGCGTCCGCCCTCCCCGAGCCCCACAATCAATACAATCGCTCTGATTAAAAAAAAAAAAAAAAAGCCGGGCACGTGCTGTCAGCTCTCCCCTGCCCGTCCAGCCCGGGAGGGACCCACACCTGCGCCCTCGCTAGCCGAGTCTTTACCTGTGCGGTTCCCCGCGGCTCCTGCGGCCGCGCCGGTAACGCAGGAATGGAAGGGAGGGCGGGGGAGTGAGAGGGACAGAACGTACCGCCCGGGACAGCCAGACACGCAGACCCGGGGGCCTCCTCTTCTGACTGGTGGTGGGGCCCCGGCCCTACGCGCCCTAGGAGCCGAACTGCGCTGGGCAGAGCGGGTCGGGGGAAGGGCGAGGGGAACGAGCCTCCGGTGGGAGGGGCGGGCCCAGCGGCACTTCCGCCGGGGGCGGGGCCGCGGGCTGCAGTGCCGGTCCCACCCCTCGCGTCGCCGGCCCGCCCCCGGCTCGCCGGGCTCCACCCCCCGCCGGCTGGGCAGCGGGATGTCGCGGCGCGATCCTGCGCCTAGGCGCACAACCCGACTCACAGGAGGACAGTGGACAGGTCCTTTCCCCTGCCTAAGGTCGTATCTAAGGATGTTAAAATCAAAGGTCTACAAGCACATACCCTGGCCCAAACTCTCAGGGAAAACTTTGTCAAACTTTGGTCTTTTGGGAGTCCCGAGACCTGGCTGGGTCAGGGGTTCTCGAACATTCTCTGGTATCTGAAACCAGTCATACGACAGACAGCGGGGAAAACATTTTCGTGCCCATAGGGTCCCACCTGTCTTTCAGGAAGGTGAAAAACAAAAGCTAACTCTGTTAGAACGTTTGTTTTCTGTCCGACACTAATTAACATTAAGTTTGAGGTAAGTACTATGATTGGCCTGTCTCATAGATAAAGAAATTGAGGCATGGAGAGAAGAAATTGGCCTTGCCTCTGGGCATCTCATCCGTATCCTCAGCCCTTCTTTCCATCAGACCCCCAGCAACTCAACTCATCACTCTAGAGGAATCTTGCTGGGCTGTTACTTACCTTGTGGGGAGTGTCTGCTGTCTTGTTAACTGCAGCCACCCGCATCTGAGGCCTTGCTGAGCAGGAGGGGTCCACACAGAGGAGGAGGAAGGAATAAATGAAGTGGGCTCAGCTCAACTCCTGGACAGCTCCCAGTCTGATGGGGAAACTGGACCTTTGAGCGCCCCTGCTTGTTTCTCTTCTAGCTCTTCAGCAGCTGGAGTGAGCTTTAAAAATTGTTTTCAAAGGCAGACTAGGTTTCTCTTGTTTGCTACTGCCCCTCATTCTGAGTTTTTGCCACCCGTGGCTGCATTTGGTTACTCAGAGGTGCCTTACAGCAAGCATCTCACCTCAGGACCTTGCTAAGGCTTTCTCTTCTATCTAGAGCGAACTTCTGCCCTCCTCTTCACCTGGCTCACTGCACTTACCCACATGGGATTTTCTGATGAGAGTCTCTCCTCTTCACTGGATGGTAACTTGACAGGGCAGGGACTGGAGCTGTCCTTTCAAGAAATGAATGAAGAAAAGGGCCCTAATTAGTACCATCAGCTGTGCTGAATGAACGATAACTTTGGGGATTCACTTCACTTTTGGGGGTTACCAGTAAGCATTCTTTGTTGTCTCTTATCTCGGGTGTTTTTTCAGTTTAATAAGGGAGATAGTACAAACTTACAGAAAAATAATGACTATTCTGGGTCTTTATATTGTGAATATAAAACAAGTCAATGATCAAGGAGGTTGGGGAAGAAAATATACCAATATCTATGGTCTTCTAGTTATTTATTTTGGTTTTCAAGGTGAATGATGTGTGGGTTGACACAATTTAATGGAGACATCCTCCCCCATCACTGCTCCTCCCACCCTCCATGCATGTATGTCCTAGGCTCTAGCCTGGGCTCCTTCTTTTTCTCATTTCACCTATTATTGCTATGTGTTATTAGCCCTGCATTATTAGTCCGTTATTATCTTCTGGCTGAGCTGCTACAGCACAAACCTTCTAATTATTCTGTGTATCCTTGGCCTCTCTTGCCCCTGATGTATTATACATCCTCCTACCAGCTTAATTTTCTTGCTCCCATTGTTCCTTTGCCCCCAAAATCCTCAGTGACTCTCCACTGTCCATGGGTAGCACTTGATACTTTGTAATTTAGTCCTAAACTTCTTTTAAAACAGCTTTGATTAAGTTGCATTTCAGAGTTGTAAACGAAATCTATGTTCACTTCAACCAGCAAAGCTCTCAAAGATACGTAAAGAAAAACATGATCTCACCCATCTCCTCTACATTTCCCACTCTGTCTCCTGGAGATATACAGTGTTAGCAGCCTGGGGGGTAACTTCTGTCCCTGCACCGTGCTCAGCATGCTCATATAAATTACACTCTTATGTTATTGCTTGTTTATACAAAAATGATATTAGAATTGTCTGCAATTTGTTCATTCTTTCTCAGTAAAAAATGAGTCTATAGACAGAGAGCTACTTTATTCCTTTTGTTAGCTGCATAGTACAAATCTTTGACTTACGATGGAGTTAGCTTATAAACCCATCCTAACTTTCCAGGTAGTCAAGCTGGTAAAGTTGAATGTATCATCCAGTTGAAAATGCATTTAATATATCTTAATCTACCAACCTATATATTAAATGCATTTTCAACTGGATGCATTTTCAACCTAGTAGTTGGTAGATTACTGACTACAATCTACCAACATAGTTCAGCCTAGCCTACCTTAAACATGCTCAGAAGACTTTCATAAGTCTAGTTGGGCAAAATCACCTAATACAGCTCTATTTTATAATAGAGTGTTGAATATCTCATGTAATTTATTGAATAATGTACTGAAAGTGAAAAGAAATAAAGGTTGTACAGGTACAGAATAGTTGTATCAGTTGTTTCCCATTGTGATCGTGGGGCTGACTGCGAGTGGCAGCTCACTGCTGCTATTCGGCATCAGGAAACTATCATACTGCATATCAGTAGCCTCGGAAAAAATCAAAATTGAAAATTCAAAGTATAGTTTCTACTGTCGGCCTGTCACTTTCATACCACTGTGAAGTTGAAAAAAATCCTAAGTCAAACTGTTGAAGTCAAGGACCCCCTGTATTCCATAGAGTGGATATACCTCACTTAATCAGCCACTTCCCAGCTGACGGTCATATAGGTTGTTAACAGAATTTTTCCTCTAATATATTTTTTGTGTCTATATCCTTGAAATCAATTTTACTTCTACAGGATAGATTATCAAAAGTACAGCTGTCTACACCCCAGTCAAGTCTCACTTCTCTCTACATGCTCTGTGTTTTTCAGCTCCTCTGTCCCTTGTTCCTGGAAGACCCTTGTTCCCTATGCTCATGTGTCCAAATTCTGATCCTAAAATGCCCAAATCTGATACCAGAATTTAGTTAAGTTATCTAATGTCCACCTCCTTCCTTCTTCCTCAGATTAACATTGTAGCAGTGTGCCTGGGCTCAGCAGTGGTGCAAAATTGGCGGGAGCCGATCGTGACGATCTTGTTTTCATTTTGTCTGATTATTCTTCCAGCCAGGGATGGTTATGTGACCCAGTCTGGGCAAATGAAGCACAAGTAAATGTAAGGCAGTGGCAAAGTAGGAGGGGGGAGCTTTGGAAAACATTGTTTTCTTGATCAAAGTGAATGATGCAGTTGTTCTGACCCTTCCCTTTCCTTTCTTTCTCCTTTCTTCCTTCCTTGGGCTTGGATACAATATCCGGAACCATAGCAGCCATCTTGAGACCATGAGGAAAAGTCTAAGAGACTAGCAGAGAGAGACTTAATCCTGATGTCTCTGGGACACAACAATTTCTAGGAATTGTTTGTCAATGCAGTTGAGTTTTTTTTCCTAAATATTTGCAGCCAGGCATATCATTTACCTGTCCCATCTGACTAACCTTATTTCCATTTGGTGTTACCACCACTGGGGGCCTCCCAGGTGGCACTGGTGGGTAAAGAACCTGTCTGCCAATGCAGGAGACTTCGGAGATGTGGGTTCAATCCTTGGGTTGGGAAGATTCTCTGGAGGAGGGCACAACAGCCCGCTGCAGTATTCTTGCCTGGAGAATCCCATGAGCAGAGGAGCCTCGCGGGCTACAGTCTTTGGGGTTGCAAAGAGTCAGACACGACTGAAGCAACTTAGCACAGCCCAGCATTACCACCGTTGGAATGGCACAAGTGGGCCAAAACAGTTTTAGAAGCCTGTTAGACACTTGCCTTCAAAGGTTCTGGATGTATGGGTTTCCAAAGTCACTTGGGAGTGAAGTTTGGTCATACCCCCTCACCCTTAGTTTTATCTCCTTTTTCATGCCTAACATCTGAATCCTGCTTCCTGCTTGTTGGAATAAAGGACGTGTTTGCAACTACAGAAGCTGAAGGGGTCGCATCCTCCTTCTCCCTGTCCCTGACAGCTGAGGCTCCTCAAGAGGTGAGCAGAGGTTTAGGGTGGATTATAAACCCTTCTCAGCAGCAGCATTGAACCCAATACAATGGCATTAACTATCTAGGAGGGCAGTGAAGCAACTGGCCAGTTGCTGCTGCGTCCACTGTGATGATGGCGGCTGCTCAGGCAGTGTCTAATCAGACTGTTGCAATAGTATGACCAGCGACAGCCTCCATTTCCCAGCCCCTCTCTGTACCGTTTCCCAAGTCTGAGTCTCTAGACCTTTTACTGATTTTCTGAGCTTCCTGATATCCTTTTGATAGGTTTCTTTTCTTGCTTAAGTTAGTTAGAGCCAGTTTATATCACTCACAATCAATAATATATGTTGGTTTGCCCTAGCCTGGCTCTTGGATGGCTTCTAAACAAATCTGATGGTGACTACTTTTCTCTTTTTCTGTCTTTTTTAAAATTGAAGTATAGTTGGTTTACAGTAATCAGTTCAGTTCAGTCACTCAGTCGTGTCTGACTCTTTGTGACCCCATGAATCGCAGCACGCCAGGCCTCCCTGTCCATCACCAACTCCTGGAGTTCACTCAGACTCACGCCCATCGAGTCTGTGATGCCATCCAGCCATCTCATCCTCTGTCGTCCCCTTCTCCTCCTGCCCCCAATCCCTCCCAGCATCATAGTCTTTTCCAATGGGTCAACTCTTCACATGAGGTGGCCAAAGTACTGGAGTTTCAGCTTTAGCATCATTCCTTCCAAAGAAATCCCAGGGCTGATCTCCTTCAGAATGGACTGGTTGGATCTCCTTGCAGTCCAAGGGACTCTCAAGAGTCTTCTCCAACACCACAGTTCAAACGCATCAATTCTTCAGTGCTCAGCCTTCTTCACAGTCCAACTGTCACATCCATACATGACTGCTGGAAAAACCATAGCCTTGACTAGACGGATCTTAGTTGGCAAAGTAATGTCTCTGCTGTTGAATATGTTATCTAACTTGGTCATAACTTTTCTTCCAAGGAGTAAGTGTCTTTTAATTTCATGGCTGCAGTCACCATCTGCAGTGATTTTGGGGCCCCCAAAATAAAGTCTGACACTGTTTTCACTGTTTCCCCATCTATTTCCCATCAAGTGATGGGACCGGATGCCATGATCTTCGTTTTCTGAATGTTGAGCTTTAAGCCAACTTTTTCACTCTCCTCTTTCACTTTCATCAAGAGGCTCTTCAGTTCCTCTTCACTTTCTGCCATAAGGGTAGTGTCATCTGCCCTTATGGTGTCATCTGAAGTTATTGATATGTCTCCCGGCAATCTTGATTCCAGCTTGTGTTTCTTCCAGTCCAGCGTTTCTCATGATGTACTCTGCATATAAGTTAAATAAGCAGGGTGACAATATACAGCCTTGACGTACTCCTTTTCCTATTTGGAACCAGTCTGTTGTTCCATGTCCAGTTCTAACTGTTGCTTCCTGACCTGCATACAGACTTCTCAAGAGGCAGGTCAGGTGGTCTGGTATTCCCATCTCTTTCAGAATTTTCCACAGTTTATTGTGATCCACACAGTCAAAGGCTTTGGCATAGTCAGTAAAGCAGAAATAGATGTTTTTCTGGAACTCTCTTGCTTTTTCCATGATCCAGCGAATGTTGGCAATTTGATCTCTGGTTCCTCTGCCTTTTCTAAAACCAGCTTGAACATCAGGAAGTTCATGGTTCATGTATTGCTGAAGCCTGGCTTGGAGAATTTTGAGCATTACTTTATTAGCATGTGAGATGAGTGCAATTGTGCGGTAGTTTGAGCATTCTTTGGCATTGCCTTTCTTTGGGATTGGAATGAAAACTGACCTTTTCCAGTCCTGTGGCCACTGCTGAGTTTTCCAAATTTACTGGCACATTGAGTGCAGCACTTTCACAGCATCATCTTTCAGGATTTGAAATAGCTCAACTGGAATTCCATCACCTCCACTAGCTTTGTTTGTAGTGATGCTTTCTAAGGACTTGACTTCAGATTCCAGGATGTCTGGCTCTAGATGAGTGATTACACCATTGTGATTATCCAGGTCATGATCGGTGTGTTAATTTCTGCTGTACAGCTAAATCACTCAGTTATTCACATACATACATTCCTTTTAAAAATATTCTTTTTCCATAATGGTTTATCCCAGGAGATTGGCTATAGTTCCCTGTGCTATACAGTAGGGTCTTATTTATCCATTCTGAATGTAATGGTTTGTGTCTACTAATCCCAAACTCCAAGACCATCCCTCTCCCTCCTCTCCTCCCCCTTGGCAAGCACAAGTCTATTCTCTATTTTTGTGATTGTTCCATAGATAAATTCATTTATGTCATATTTTAGATTCCATATCTAATTGACATCATATAATATTTGTCTTTATCTGCCTGATTTGACTTAGTATGATAATCTCTAGTTGTTTGTATATTGCTGCGAATGATGTAATTCCATCCTTTTTTATGGCTGAGTAGTATTCCATTGTGTGTGTGTGTGTGTGTGTGTGTGTGTGTGTGTGTGTGTGTGTGATATATATATATATGTATATATTTATGACATCTTCTTTATTCGTCTATCCTGTGATGGATACTTTGTTTTTTTCAATGCTTTGGATATTGTGACTAGTGCTGTTGTGAGCCTAGAAACGTGTGTTTGTTTGTTTGGTTGTTTTTTTTTGCAAAAAACCTCCACAGTTTTACTTCAGCCTTTATCCAGAAATGTAACAAATGTTAAAAATGTGTAGTCCTGGGCTTTAGATGCTAACCTCCAACCTCACAGGCAAGTGAGGAGAGAGAGGCTAGAAGTTCAGCGTTCCTTTCGTTCCTGGAAAAAAGGGAAGCCCCAGTGACGTGCATGATTAGAATGCCAAGGCTCTGTGGAGAATGGGGCCCCCTCTCTTCTAGAACCAGACCAAGGCCCCACCCACCCCCACCCCACCCCACCACTAGCCATCCTCTTCAATGGAGAAGTCACACAGTTCTTGAAACTTGCACAGGAACATGGAGCGTGGTGCATGTGGCCGGCAGCTAGCTCACCAGAGAGGGTTAGAGCCTGCCCCTCTGCTTCTCAGCAGGCAGGATGGGGCGTAACTCAGCTCCTACCTCCTCACTCCCTTCCTCTTTGCTCTCTTCCTCAGGAAGTCATTGCTTGTAGTGACAATCTGGTGCCATCCGCATGGGGCCAGAACCTGACATCAGGCAGAAGGTTATGGGTGGCTGGAGCTGGAAGTCATCCAAACTGAACATAGGTTGGCAGGACGACTTGAGGTTGGCCACAGGGACTTTGATCTCCTCGTGGTCATGGTTCACACTACCGCTTCTACCACATTATTCTCTCAGTGAGGCAGAGCATGGTCAAAGCCAGCAGGAGCTCTGTATCCTCTTCTGCCTTGAAGCTGAAAGAGCAGGTGTGGCCCTAGAATGCACAGCCAAGGAAAAAACAACCCATAGTGACAGGACCAGGACTCAGAGACTGCCCGTCAACCCTCTTCTCCCCCAACCCAGGCTCCTCTCTCCTGACTCAAAACCACCAGCGCGCCAGCGGCGCCAATGGCCTTGCTGTAAGGGCTGTGTTTTTATCATTTAGTCCAGATACACGTCCAGAGTGGGATTTCTGGGGCATGTGAAGTGCTATTTTTAGTATTTTGAGGAATCTCCACACTCTTTTTTTTCATAGTGGCTGCACCTACTTAAATCCCTGTGATGGTGATTGCTTCCTAGATGTGCCCCTGGGTTCCTCGGGTGATACTGGTAAGGACCCCAACACCAGGCAGTCTGACTGAATGTCTACAGCCTCGCCAGGCAAGTCTCAACAGAAAAACTGGTAAGTTCAGTAATGAGAGTCAGTCAGGCCATAACTGAGTGAGAAAACAATGTTCAGATGATTTTATAAGATGCCTACTTGGTCTTCTACACTTTTCTATGTAGCCTCACAGTGTTTCATTATTTACCTCTTACCAAAGCCCAGTGAGAATAAAATGATTATCCCCGTCTGGTTTGAGAATGTACAGAATTTCTCCTCTTCACTTCTGGTTTTCTCTCCCCACAAGCCTCAGTGGCACTCAATGAGTTTGATTGAAGTTTCTAAGGCATCAGAGATACTGTCAAATCAACCATCTTAGGTGACAATCAACTCTCATTCTTCTCAGCAGAGTTCAGTAGCTTAAGTGCCTAGCATTTCAGTGCTCAAAAGATGTTTGTGGAATGCAATCAATGGCCCCGTGGCATGGGAACACCTCTGGGCTACGTTTCCTTGGGCAAGTGGTGGCCTGAAACATTTGAGGTCTTGTGTTTGAGTACAGGGTAGATTCACTGGAGTTTTTGTTCAGTCGCTCAGTTGTCTCCGACTTTTTTGACCCCATGGACTGCAGCATGCCAGGCTTTCCTGTCCTTCACCATCTCCTGGAGCTTGCTCAGACTCATGTCCACTGAGTTGGTGATGCCCTCCAACCACCTCATCCTCTGTCGTCCCCTTCTCCTACCTTCAATCTTTCCCAGCATCAGTCTTTTCTAATGAGTCGGCTCTTCGCATCAGGTGGCCAAAGTAGTGGAGCTTCAACTTCAGCATCAGTCCTTCCAATAAATATTCAGGATTGATTTCCTTTAGGATTGACTGGTGTGATCTCCTTGCAGTCCAAGGGACTCTCAAGAGTCTTCTCCCAACACCACAGTTCAAAAACATAAATTCTCTGGTGGTCAGGCTTCTTTATGGTCCAATTCTCCTATCCATACGTGACTACTGGAAAAACCATGGCTTGTTAGGAGATTTTCCCTCCATCCTTTCCCCAGTCCCTGACTTTGGCCAGGATGCTTCATGTCTCAGGGCTCAGTGTGTCTTCTTTTGTGTTTCTCTTTCTGGCTTTACTTCTTCCATTTCTTCTCCCTTACCTTTTACACAGCATTATTTAAAAGCACAAATGATGTCACCCTACTTTTGTTCTCTGCAGAGTCTGCCGTATACATCAACAATAGTCAGTAAATATTGGCTGCATTAACACATCTTCAAAGCTTTTTCTTTCACTGTCCCCAACTTTGCTACTGAGTCTTCTTTCTACCACGGGGCTCTTCTGCCACATTCTCCAAGTTTTGCTTGTAGAGTCAAAGCCCTTGCCATGTCTTCAGTTTCCCTGCCCTGCTTCTTCAGAAGAAAAGGGAGCCTTTTGCCATTTGCTGGTGGGGGACTGGCCTTCTCAGCAAGGATGGTGGAGTGTGGGGGTGAGAAGTGGAAGCAATGGCCTGCGGAGCTGGCTGATGTGGGGAAACTTGTCCCCCACCAGGCTTGAGAGGTGGGGGAAATTGGGGACGCTGGTGAGGATTAGCTTTGCTGGATCATCAGCAGCATCTTCAGCCTCCTTCCCTTTCTAACTAGCCACCAAATTGTGCAGATTGATTTTCCCTTTGACATGGGAGCTTCACAAGCACTTCTAGAGTGAATGAATGAGCTATCTCTTGCAGAACTGAAGTGTGAAATCAGTAAACATGCCAAAAAGGGGCTGGAGGCTATGGGAACCGATGTAGATTGGCTCAAAATGTTATGAATATGAAAAAGTTAAGGGACAAGGGCTTTCTAGGGAGAATGATGGCCCCCCCTACCCCTAGGTGCTTCTGCTTCAGTCCGCCTCACCTTCATCTAATAGCCTTCTGAAGTGTATCCTCTCAGGCCCATTTCCCCAAAACTGCTTTAATTGGACCTTCTGTTGCCTCAAGCCTCCCTGGGTGACCTGTGTTCTGCCCCCCAAAAAAAAAAAGGTTTCATATGGCTTAGCTCCTCCCCTTCCACCTTCTTACTGTGAGAGCATCTACTGCCCACGGAGTCTGGCCATCCAGCCAGAGTGGGATCTTCTCACTCATACCAGGACACCCTCCTCGGTCTCTTCTTTGCTTCTGAGGCTCCCATTTGTAGTGTCCAGCTTCCCCTCCCCTACCTCCATCAGAGTAGATCAGAGTGCTTCAGTGTGGTGGGTGCCCCGGGTCCAGCTGCTTGATTCCACACTGCCACACTTCCTGGATGTCTGACTTGGGGCAGGGTTTTTAACCTCTCTGACGTTTCAGTTGCCTCCTGTGCAAAATGGATGTAATAATGGTACCTACCTCATAAGCCACTGGGTAAATGAAATGCAACAATGCATGTGTGTGCCTGGCACATAGAAGGTGCTCAGAGTGGCTATGACTGTTATCCCCTGGGTTCTTTCTTACCTCTGAATTCCCGGAGTACTGTCTGGACCACTCATCTGGCACTTAATTGTCTACTAATTGATGATATCTTTTATTAGCTATTCATATCATTAGCTTTTGTATGTGTGTGTTCAACTTCCCATTTAGATTTTAAGCTCCTCTAGGGCTGAACCAGATGGCTTCTTTTCTGGAAGCACAGAGTCTTAACCACTGGACCACAAGGGAAGTTCCACAAATGAATACTTACTAAAACGAGGGATAAGATATCCAGTGCTTGCATAGTCCTTTCATAACCATGATTTCCCTTACATCATCACAGTAATCTTTTAAAGGATGCAGTGTTATTTTCATCTTCTAGATGAGGAAACCAAGGTTTGTAGAGAGGAAGTCGCTTGAGTTCCAAAGCTAAGAGCTCTTTCCTGCCTCACAGTGGCCTCCTTCAGCTTTCAGAAATTCTGGCAATGGCTTCCTCTTATGCTCTGATGCCCAAATATGTCTCTCTGGTAGCCTAGGTCAGTATCTCTGACAGCTTTCTTTTCATGTGCCCACGGAGAGAGCCATTTGAGGTATTTCATGAAATGGAAAAAGCTGATTTATGAAAGACCAGGGGCATACACACACCCATGGCTAATGTATGTTACCTAGGGATGTCCCTGGCTGTCCAGTTAGGGACAGTTAAGGCTCTACCCTTCCTCTGCAGGGGGTGAGGGTTCAGTCCCTGGTTTGGGAACTAAGATCCCACATGCTCTGTGGCCAAAAATAAGTAAATAAATAAAAATGTAAAAATGCATGTCATCTAGAAAGCAGGCTCTAAGGTGTTTACGTGACCAACATCTGGTCAGCTTAGGGGTGGAATTTTGAGTGAGTTTAGCTTTCCTCTTACCTGCTTACTGTAGTCTCTACCGCAGGTACTTGTCACCATTATGCTGTGCTATCCTGAGTCGCTCAGCCGTGTCCAACTCTGTGATCCCATGGACTGTAGCCCACCAGGCTCTTTTGTCCATGGGGATTCTCCTGGCAAGAATATAGGAGTGTGTTGCCATGCCCTCCTCCAGGGGATCTTCCCAACCCAGGGGTCAAACCCAGGTCTCCCACATTGCAGGCAGATTGTTTACCAACTGAGCCACCAGGGAAGCCAAAGAATACTGGAGTGGGTAGCCTATCCCTTCTCCAGGGGATCTTCCTGACCCAGGAATTGAACCAGGGTCTCCTGCATTGTGGGCGAATTCTTTACCAACTGATCTATGAGGGAAGCCCTTATCACCTTTAAAAACAGAGGTAAAACAATACAAGTTCTGTTCGTTTAGCGGAGAGGAGGCAGCGCTGTCAGGACTCTCCTTGCTCCCTTGCCCCTTCAGTTTCCTTTACGAAAACCTGCTCCCCACCGGAGGCAACCTCTTTCCTCTGCTGCCTTCCTCCAGGCACTGAGCCAGGTGGGCAGAGGCCCATCCCTGGTACTTAATTAGTCACAGGTTTGAAATGCAGGGGCGGGTTGGAGACGGAGGAGTGATTGGTGTGGGGTGGGAATTTGGGGATTCTTTTATCCCCTGCATCTCAAAGGCTGACAGGCTCTTGAGGGGTGGAAATGACTGGTAATTAGTGAACCTTCTACGCAGTCACTAAAGACACACTTCACAGTCTGCGTGACCTCTGCAGCCCGGTGAGGCTTTGTTATGTAGATGCTCTTAATTGGGTGAGTCACTTACTGCAAACAGCTTTGGGAGAGAGCACCGTGGGCTGTTTCTGGGAGGCTTCCTACCAGAGATTCTGACTTAGGAACTGGGGGGCGGTGGCAGCAGTGGCCTCTTAGAGCCTCCCCCAGACCTCTAGTGGTCCCTATGTCTGGGAGTCAGCACGGTGAGCCGTTAGCGGGCATGTTAAGTGTTGGCCTTCATCGTCTTCCTGCCTCTCTCGTTCTCCTCTGTTTCCCAGTTTATAGATCACCTCTTCTGGGCAAGGCTGAGAGTATTTTGAAATATAAACTGGGTTCCCTACAGTCAAGGAATTGACCACCTAGTTGGGAAGATAAAGTGGCAGAAATGAATGTACATAACAACGTCAAGTTGCAAGCATCAGTGCCAAGCACACAGGCTGCTGCTACTGCTGCTAAGTCACTTCAGTCGTGTCCGACTCTGTGTGACCCCATAGATGGCAGCCCACCCGGCTCCACTGTCCCTGGGATTCTCCAGGCAAGAACACTGGAGTGGGCTGCCATTTCCTTCTCCAGTGCATGAAAGTGAAAAGTGAAAGGGAAGTTGCTCAGTCGTGTCCGACTCTTTGCGACCCCATGGACTGCAGCCCACCAGGCTCCTCCCGTCCATGGGACTTTCCAGGCAAGAGTACTGGAGTGGGGTGCCATTGCCTTCTCCAGAGCACACAGGAGCACCTCTTAATGATGTTTCAGACCCTAAAGCAGTCATCGAGGGTGGGAACATTGGAGAACACTTGTCAACAGGGTGAGCAGTGCTTGGAAGTGGTTTGGGGAGAGGAATTCCCCAGGACGAGGAGACTATGAACGGAGGTGCCGCCAGGTCACCGTCACACCGTAGTCGCAGCCCCAGCACTCTGAGCTTGGCTCGGACGGCAGGTGTGGAGTGCGATGGGAGTGGCTCGCCACATCCTCAGGTGTGCTCACACTCCTGTCACACGCATGTCCCATCTCCTGCTTTCCTCAGAGGAGGACACACTGTGTAGATCTGATCTTATTATTATTTTTAAAAATTGAAGTATGATTGATATACAGTATTGTGTTTTTACTGCTGTACAGGAAAGTGATTCAGTTATACATGTATATAATATTCTTTTTTGGTATGTTCTTTTCCAGTATGATTTATCATGTGATACTGAATACAGTTCTCCGTCTTGTTGTTTATCCATTTATATGCAAAGGCGTTCATCTGCTAACCTCAGTCTTTTGTACCATCTGCCTTGGCAGGCACGGGTCTGTTCACTGTGAGCCTGTTTGTTTCATGGATAGGTTCAGTGGTGTCATAGTTTAGATTCCACATGTAAGTGATGCCAGGAGATATTTGTCTTTCTCTCACTTACTTCACTTGGTGTGATGCCCTCCAGTTGCGTCCATGTTGCTGCAGATGGTGTCATGTCATTCTTTTTTATGACTGAGTGACGTTCCATTCTGTGTATGCACCACATCTTCTTTACCCATTCCTCTGTCGATGGACATTTCAGTTGTTTCCATGTCTTGTCTATTGTGAGTAGTGCTGCTGTGAGCATTGGGGTGCGTGTGTCTTTGTGAATTTGTAGACTTTTGAATGCATCAGGCCTCTCTGCCCCTTCCCAACCTGTTATTTTGGTGAATGGCACCGTCTTGGCTCCCTCACCCCTGACTCCCGGCAGACATCAACTCTTGGCCATTGGGCTGCAGTCTTTTGCAGTCTCTCCTATCAGGTCCCCACCACCCTTCATGGAGGTGGGAGTGTCCTTTCAGAGCCTGTGAGGACATTTTCCTGTCCCTGCTTGCCCCCTCCTGATCTGTCCTTCCCATTACTGTGAGACCAGTGGTCCTCCAACACAAACATGACCACTTTTCTCCTGTTGTGTTCACAGTGGGGTCTGTTCAGCTCTTTATGATTTGGCCTTTGCCTACTTCTGCTCTCGTCCTATCTGCAAGGTCATCAGTGACCTCCCTATTGTTAAACCCAATGGTGAATTCTCTGTCCTCAATTTATTTGACCTTTAGTAGCACTGGACAAGTTAATCACTCCTTCTTTTATTCCAATATTTTATTTACAAAAAAATTGCAAACTTATGAAAAATTTAAGAACAGGATGATGAATGCCCAGTGCCTTCACCTAGACGCTTTAGCTCTTAATGTTACCATGTAACGTGTCATTTTCTCTCTCCTACACACACACACATTTTCCTCCAATCCCAAATCATATGCAAGCTGTAGGCATCTTGATGTTTATCTTGATTTCTTCAGTTCACATCTCTTAAGGAGAGAACATTCTCTTATGAAACTTCAGTACAATTAGCACACCTGAGAAAAGTGATGTTAATTTAATATAATTGTTAAAAGGTTCCAATTAAAACATTTCCAATTATCTGAAATGTCTTTTAGATTTTTCCCCCAGTTCCAATAGCCAGTAAAAGATCATGCCTTGCTCTTGGTTGTCATGTCTCTTTAGTACATTTTAATCTAGAACACTCAGGCCCCCTTTTGGCCCCACGATATGACATTTTGGACAGTCTAGTCCCAAGGTCTTTTTTTTTTTTAACTTTTTAAAATTGAGATATAGTTCATTTATAATATTGTAATAAGTCTCAAGTGTACACTATAGTAATTCACAAATTTAAAGATTATGTTCCGTTTGTAATTATTAAAAATTAGGCTGTATTCTCTGTGCTATACATATATCCTTGTAGCTTATTTATTTTATACATAGTTGTCTGTTCCTCTTAATTCCCTACCTTGCTCTTCCCCCTCCCTGCTTCTCTCTCCCCACTGGCAACCGCTAGTTTCTTCTCTCTTGCCCCCTCCCTGCTTCTCTCTCCCCACTGGCGGCCACTAGTTTCTTCTTTTATATATGTACTCTGTTTCTTTTTTTTAAAAAATGTTCACTAGTTTATTTTTTAGATTCTATAGGTGAGTGATAAGGTACAGTATTTGTATTTCTCTGTCTGACGTATTCCACTGAGCATAATACCCTCCAAGTTAGAACTGTTGTCTTAAAGAATGTTCCAAATTTTGATTTGTCTGCTTCCTCATGAGTAGATTCTGGCCAAGCATTTTGGCAAGAACAGCATGTGGGTGGTGTGTACTTCCTCTTGTATCACATCAGAGGTCTGTATTGTCCGGTTGTCTCATCACTGGATGCCAGCTTTGAACTCTTGGGTAGGTGGTGACTGCCAGATCTCTTCAGTGTAAAGGTACTCTTCCCTTTATAATTTATAGGCAATCTGTGGAATGATACTTGGAGACCATGTGAATTTCCTGTTTACCCAGTGCTTTCAACAGCCTCTGGTGATTCTTGACTGAACTGGTCATTATGCTCGAACCCCATCCCTTTGATCACTTTCTCTCTTTTGGCTTCTGGGGTCTGACTTGCTTTTGGTTTGTCCTTACCTCTCCAGCTGCTCATTCTCCGTCTCTCTGAGGTTCCTCCCCTTTTCCTTGACTTCTGTTAGTACTCTAGGGCCCAATCTTCAGATCTCTCTCCTCTCTCGTGGCTTTAAATGACATCTAAAAGCTGAGGACTCTGAAATTTCTAACTCTGGTACAGATCTGTTTCCTTCACTTTCATATGTTCCACTCTCTCCTTGACATTTCCACTTGTCTGTCTCAAAGTCGCATCAAACTTCTCGGGTCAAGTGATCCCGACTCCCTGCTTCCCTTAATTTTCTCATCCATTTCAGTGTGACAGCTCCATCCTTCTGGTTGCTCAGGTCAAAATCTTGGACTTACCCTTGACTCCTGTGTTTCTCATACCCTCCATGTCATATCCATCAGGAAATTCTGTTCATGCCATCTTCAAGATGCATTAGGGTCCTGTTCCCTGTCTCCAGGATTCTTGCCATAGGCTGCTATTTGGTTTCCCTGCTTCTGCCCTTCCCTTCCCTGGTCCGTTCTAAATACAGTAGCCAGAACAATACTTACAAAACGTGGGTCCTCGGCTCATGCCTCCTAATCCCCATCTTGGAGAGCAAGGCCAAGTCCCAGCTTCAGCCTGTCAGGTGATAGATGATCTGCCCCCATCCCCACCCTAAACCCTGCCCTGCAATTTCACTGACTGCTGTTTTTGCCCTTGCTCACCCCACTTCAGCCACTCTGACATATTTGCTGTTTCCCAAACCTGCCGAGGCCTGCCTTGGCAGGGACTTGGCACTTGCTGTTCTGGCTGCCTGGAGCATTTTTCTCCTAGATGTCCACCTGGTTCTCCCTTACTTCCTGCAAGTCTTGGCCTAAATACCACTTTCTTAGTGGGGGCTTCTGATCACCCTATCTACCCCTAACACTTTTCTTTTTTGTTGTACTGTGTGGCAGGTGGGATCTTAATTCCCTGAACAGGGATCGAACCCATCCCCCTGCAGTGGAAGCGTGAAGTCTTAACCACTGGATCGCCTACCCCTGGTACTTTTATCCCCTTCTCTGCTGTATTGTTCTCTTCCTTAGCACCACCTGACGTATCCTGTGTTTTCTTTTTATATCTACCTCCACTAAGGTCTTCCCTGTAGCTCAAATGGTAAAGAATCTGCCTGTAATGTAGCAGACCCAGGTTCAATCCCTGGGTCGGGAAGATCCTCTGGAGAACGGAATGACAATCCACTCCAGTATTCTTGCCTGGAGAATTCCATGGATAGAGGAGCCTGGCAGGCTGCAGTCTATGAGATGGCAAAGGGTTGGACACAACTGAGTGACTAACACTACCGCCACGACTACTGACAGTAAGTTCCGCGAGAGTAGAAGCTTTATTTTCTGTACTGCCTTGTCCTGACATTAGTGTCAAGCATACAGCCAGCACTCAATAAATATTTTTGAATAAATGAATTGAATGAATTTCCATTACCTCAGGATAAGCTATAAACCCTCCAAGTTCAAGTACCAATAACTTGGGAGTCCCCTGGTGGTCCAGTGGTTAGGACTCCATGCTTCTACTGCAGGGGGCACCGATTCGGTCCCTGGTTGCAGAACCAAGATCCCGCATGCCACGCAGTATGGCCAAAAAGAAAAAAACCTAAAACAAATAAGTACGAAAAATCTAAAGTGTCTGTATTCTTTGCCTGCTAGTATAGCTATTGCGGAGAAGGCAATGGCACCCCACTCCAGTACTTTTGCCTGGAAAATCGCATGGTTAGAGGAGCCTGTAGGCTGCAGTCCATGGGGTCGCAAAGAGTCAGACACGACTGAGTGACTTCCCTTTCAATTTTCACTTTCATGCATTGGAGAAGGAAATGGCAACCCACTCCAGTATTCTTGCCTGGAGAATCCCAGGGACAGGGGAGCCTGGTGGGCTGCCGTCTGTGGGGTCGTACAGAGTCGGGCACGACTGAAGCGACTTAGCAGCAGCAGCAGCAGTATAGCTATTGCAGTAGATGGGCAGCCAAGGTGTGTCTCAGATTGGGGTTCAGGGCTCAGATCACAACCACGAGATGGAATCTACGAATCCAGCATTGGCATGAGTCTTGTGAATGCAGTTATGTCTGTGTCTGTCTGTGTTTGTGTGTCTGTGAGGGTCTGTGCCAGTGTAGTCATCTATCAAGGTCAGTGACCCTTCTGTGTTTTCTTCTCCAAGAAGACTGCAGGTGCTTCATAGGGCTGTCGAACTTCTGTGTGCCGGGGCCTGTCTCTGCTTCTGGCTGCAGCATCTCGAAGCCTCAGCCCACCTGTGCTCTGAAGCTGAGGAGCCATCCAAAGCCTGGAGCGGCTGTCTTGGGTGCTCATCTTTCTGGTTGGGGTGACACTCTGCCCTTGGAAGCACTTGAGTTCAGGTTCACCACACAAGCACAGCACAGTGAGAACATGACAACACAACATTGGGAGAACACACAGAGCTTTTGCACTTGCTGTTCCCTCTGCCTGGAAAACCCTTCTACCAAGTCTTCTCATCACTGGCCCCATCTTACTATTCAGACTGGCTGCAATATCGCTCCCCTTAGAGAAGCCTCCCCAGAACACCCCACAGCCATCTGAAGCTGTGCGGTTTGCGTCCCCCAAATTAGCACCCCGCCCCCACTCTTTATCGCATTGTCTTCTTTTGTCTTTATAGCGGATGTCAGTGCTACCTGAAACTATGTCTTTCACATACGTGAAATTGTATTATTTATCTGCTTGTTACCCGTGTCTTCCGTGTAAAGCTCGTGGGAGTAAGGACTGTCTTTCTCTTGGTCCTTGTTCTGCCCCTGGTGCCTGTCGTGTAGTAGGTGCTCAGGAAATTCATTGGCATTCTCCTTATTTTGGGGAGCTGCACCTCCTTACGTGTGTGATGTGCGCAAGTTGCTCAGTTGTGTCTGACCCTTTGTGACGCTATGGACTATACAGTCCATGGAATTCTTCAGGCCAGAATACTGGACTGGGGAGCTGTTCTCTTTTCTAGGGGATCTTCCCAACCCAGGGATTAAACCCAGGTCTCCTGCATTGCAGGCAAATTCTTTACCCGCTGAGCCACCAGGAAAGTCCTACTTAACTTGTATTTTTGTTTTACTAATAAATAGTTTCTTAGATTCATTAGTTTACATTTAAGGAAACTGAGGATATTAGGAGTGAAAGATTCTGCATGGCTCTCGGCTGGCTGGTACAGAGCTCGGTCTTGAACCCAGGACTCCTAGGCCAGGGCATTGGCCACTCTAAGGCATGACCAGCCCTTCATCTCACCCTTAGCACCGGTGAGGTCAGGTGTAGCTGCCGCCTCTTTGGCCCCCTGGCTCAGAGCTGCAGAGAGAGCTGGGGTTCCTTTCAAAGAAGTGAGAAGAGACACAGAATTAATATTGGTAAATTATGCCAGAACTATTGCGTGCACATTATTATTATTGCCCCCATATATTCTAAAATAATCCCTGTAAATAATTATAAAAATAAATCTCAGTGACAAATTCTTTCTTTTCTTTTCTTTCTAGGAGCACATTTATTCATCCTAATCTCTTCATGGGTAGGACAAATTGGAGCACTGGGTAGTGAATACAATTTGCAAATAGGCAATATAAGTAGAGAGAAAATTAATATGTATTCCTCAGCACTCTAAAAGGAGAGGAAGAACATTAATAGCCATTTCCTTGCAGATATAACTTGGAAAATGTTATTTCTGATCCATCAGCGTGGGGCTCCATATGAGGAAAATGGTTACAACGTGACAAGAAGTGATTAGATGTGAAATGGCATCTTTCTGGCGCTCCTCGTGTCTCTTTATCCTGTTCTT
Organism: Nanger dama; assembly: GCA_917880005.1. NCBI lineage: Eukaryota > Metazoa > Chordata > Mammalia > Artiodactyla > Bovidae > Nanger > Nanger dama. The sequence goes on along the minus strand of CAKJTW010000028.1, from coordinate 14,551,681 downwards.
ACTGGGACTTAGGAGGAATTCTGTTTTATTTTGTTCAGAAGATCACAGCGCTGGCCTGGGGTCTGCTGCTCATTGGCTGGGTGACTTTGGGCTGCTTCCTTTACTCTCTCAGCCTTGGTTTCCACATCAGTAGCTGGGGCAGATGACTTCTGAAGCCACAGTGAGTTTGGATGATTACAGGTCCTCACTACTTGAAGTACCTGAGAAAAATAAGAGATGCTAGGGCACCACCTACTGAATCGGAATCTCATTTTCTGAGTTTCACATACTTTTTCAAAGTGACATGCCTGACGTCTCACTTTTTTAAAATTTTGACTCAGATATAATTGATTTACAGTGTCATGTTACTTTCAGGTGTTGTTTGTTGTTTAGTAGCTTAGACGTGTCCCGACTCTTTTGCGGCCCTATAGACTGTAACCTGCCAGGCTCCTCTATCCATGGGATTTCCTGGGCAAGAACACTGGAGTTGGTTGCCATTTCCTCCTGCAGGGGATCTTCTTGACCCAGGGATCAACCTTGCGTCTTCTGCATTCACAGGTGGATTCTTTACCACTGAGCGGCCAGGGGAGCCCAGTTTCAGGTATATAGCAAAGTGAACCTCATATGCAAGAGTGAATCTCTCACTCTTTTTAGATTATTTTCCCATATAGGTCATTACAGAATACTGAGTAGAGTTGCCTGTGTTATACAGTAGGTCCTTATTAGTTATATATTTTATATATAGTAATATGAATGTGTCGATTCCAATCTTCCAGTTTATCCCTCCCCCTTCCTTACCTCCCAGTGATGGTAAGTTTATTTTCTATATCTGTAACTCTGTTTCAGTTTTGCAAATAAGTTCTTTTGTATCCTTTTTAAAGATTCCATATATAAGCAATATCACATGATATTTTTTGTTCTCTGGTGAGTTCTATATATATGAAGTCAGGGAGGTTTTTCCTCTAAGTGGCAGAAACTTGCCAAGCCAAGCTGAGATTCTGGAAAGGTCACTGGGCCTTAGACCCTGCTCCCTTCTTCCTCACTAGCCAGTATAAAGCTGAACAGTGTCGTCTGGTCAAGGATTCCTTTCCCTTTCCAAATCTGAACCCCTGTTGCCACATCAGGGATGACTCTCTCCTGCGCTCAGCTAAGGACCTGGAGTATCTGGCAAGTTCCAGGCAAATTGGGGAATATGATTTGCTTTTCACTGCTGTCTTCAGGATTTGTGAAAATAATGCTAAGACATCAGCAGATAGCAGTCTCATTTGTAAATTCTTATTTATTTCCCTGCTGGTCTCCTCCTATCTTATCTCTAATTACAAAAGTAGTAAGTGCAGGTCGCAGAAATCACAGAAGAAAAGCAGAAGCTCCTTCCCACACCCCTTCCCCAAACCTGCTCCCTTCTCTGCTCCTGGTGGATATTATATTTGTACTTCAGTAGAGAGACAACAACAGAACCTTTTAAGATCTAAAGAGAAGGGAAATCAGAGGTGCTGAGAATTAAATAATAGTAATTATAATTAGGATACTAGTAAATAATAACAATAAACTAATATCTGTGCAATGAATACTCATGCCAGACATTATGATGATATTTAATATACATGAAACAAATGAATTGTTCAGAATGGGAAAGCAGAGAGGTGTTCTGAAGTGTAGATCATCCTCAAGTCGCCTCACTAGTGTGCACAAACTGCTAAGAGGGCCCTGGGAAACTCCCCTCTTTCCTATACTTCCCCAACCCATTTTTAGGCTGAAATGAGTCTGCTTCAGCAACAAAGAACATTTTGTATGCAGACATCCTGCCGTTTTTTTTTTTTTTTTAATTGAAATCTGAATGTGGTAAGTCTGAACTAAGGGCTGGGGTATGATTAATTACAGCAGCCATCTTAACCTGCTCAGAGGCTGGGCCTGAAAGAAATGAGGCCAGGCCGAACAGAAATTCAGTTAAGGATAGGGAGGAATGTGAATAAAACTTTGTTAACTGGCCCCTGTCTTTCTTTCAGCTGCTGATGCACAGAGTTGGAAGATTTAAGGAATCAGTTCCTGTTTCTCTGGTTCTGGCCGACCCTAGAATCAACTCCCTTGATTGGAAATAAACAGGATTTTCCTTTCTGTCCCCAGGAATGTGACGGAGGAAGGACTCTAGGGGAAAAGGCCTTGTCTGCCAAAGAAGAAGAATAATAACAAAGATGACAGTAGGAATAAAACATCGCCCTCTTCATCAAGGGCGATAAGGAAGTATCCAGTTTTATGTGTTGAGCCTTCTCACTCTCCATATGCATATGTTAGAACTTCAGAATTTAGCCCAGAACTGTCTGTCCTGTGATCATCTTGAGTGTACTGAACAAATTAGGCTACATGTCTCACCTTTGGTTTCAGAAAATAGGACCCCAATTAGAGCACTTCGTGTTGACACAGTACCTTAAATGCCTGAGTATGCACCTCTTTCCTGGAGGGTGTGTCTGTGTCCTGAGTGCCCCCAGTGCCTGGCATGGGGCCTAGCCTTTGGAAACTGGGGCAGAGGGACTGTGATATAAATGGGTGAGGCAGGGAGTCCTCCAGTTCCCTCTCTCTTGGCTGAGGAATGGGGTGAACCCGGATGACTGCATGAACCTTCCCTTCCCCTTGGTCTCCTGGGGCAGGGACAGGAAGAGCTTCATGCAGGGAGAAACCCCAGTAAGACTCAGCCTCTCTGTTGATTTCTGCAAACTCCTTGTGTTCCAAAGGAATCATCTGCCCACTTCTGGGCCAGCTGTATATGAGTTTGCTCTCTCCCCCCCAAGGGGAGGTCCATGTTACCTGAAGAAACTTACCTTTTGCTATTTCTATTAAACTTCCCTTTTGGTTAAGAAGGTGATGAGGTAGAAGAATGTCCCTGCCCTGCTCACTCTTCCAATCTTCCTTGGTTCAGAGATACAGATACTTCTTCTCCTCTCCCTCCCGCTCCTTCTCCTTGTTCCTCTGTTCTGAAGACTAACTTCCCAAAGCTGAGGGGAGTAAGGAGAGGTGAATCCAGTCTGTTCCTAGAGGAGCCCTCCTCCACTACGTTAGACAAATTATTACTCTGCTGAGTAACTTTCAATAGCTCCCTGTTGTCATCAATTTACATTTCTAACATTAAAGCCTACTTTAATATGAGCTGTCTTGAACTTTGTTCTTTGTGATTTCCCAATGCTCTCTCCCCGGAGTCAACTGGCCTTCCCAGTATGTTCACTTAGTGGAGACAAGTGGTTGGAGGGGCATTTGAAGCAAAACCAACAGCTAAAAGGCAAGCAGAGGATGGGACAAGTGAGAAAGGAGGCCGGAGAGGCAAAGGTTGACGGGATATAAAAGGTCTGAGGGATGCAAGTATGATGATTGGGGCTCAAGATTTTGGACTGTATTATTAGACTGGGAGGAAGCCACTGAAAGATTTCAGGTAGGCTCAAATCCAGCTTTTAGAATGATAGCCCTGGGGCTATGTAGAGAAGGGAACTGCAGTGAGGGGGTTTGGAAAAGTGGCAGAGACCCCTGCTGACATTGGTGTCATTGGTGGATAGGGTCTGCAGAACAGACTTTCTGTGCTCAGAAGACACAGTCATGTATGGAGGCAGGGGCATGGATGAAATGACCTTAGGCACCCTCCTCCTGGTGGGAGGGAAGAGTGGGGTTCCAGTTTCATTTCTGAGTAGGTTTCACTTTATTTCTACATGTTGTCTTCTTTGGGTCAAAGCCCTTTTAGGAAGGCCAAGGGGAAAGGTCCCCAGGGAGGGCAGAGTATCACTTCCTCTTTTTCAGGCAGGAAAGGCAGACAAAAGTGGACAATGGACCAGAGAGGGTGTGTCCAGCAGAGAAGGAGGGAGGAGCCGGAGGAGCTGGTCCGGGGCAGGAGGCCTGGAAGATTCCCTTTGATCCCCCTTATCTCTGGAGGGCAAGCTTGCTTATTTGGCCAGTGGGGCCTTTTGTTACAGCATTTCCTGGAGCCCCCAAAGTAAACACAACCAAGTCTGTGTTCTTACAGCTCTACTTTACTGTGTCTGCTCCTTCCAACAGAGGGAAAGGGCAGGTGGGTCAACCCTCAGAAGTCACCCCCACTCATCAGAATGCTGACAGTAAAGATGCATGTTACAATGCATTAGCACCACGCCGGAGAGAGAACAGTGATGGCCACAAAATGCTGACCACCGTCATCATCATCATCATCAACTGAACAACTAGGGCTTTCTAAGATCTAAGGTTTAGATCTTAGAATAAAAAAGTAATAAAATGGGAACAATGAAAAGGCCTGTGAACACTCTCTTTGATGGAGGTGGGAAGCTACAGTCATCAATAAGTCTACTGAACTGAGGTACTTGCAATGCCCATGAGACCTGGAGTCTGGCGTGTCAGGGGTCAGTTTTCCCTTCTCTGTTCAAACGGTGCCTTTGCCCACTGGCATGAAAGGAGCAGGGTGGAAAGGCTAGTTACCGCTGGGCTGTCTCTCAGTTGCAGTAGGGCATGGGTGATACATGAAATTGAATTGGAATCTGGTAAATTTTTTTGCCAGCAAAAGTCTGTCCAGTCAAAGATACGGTTTTTTCCAGTAGTCATGTATGGATGTGAGAGTTGGACCATAAAGAAAGCTGAGTGCCTAAGAATTGATGCTTTTGAACTGCGGTGTTGGAGAAGATTCTTGAGAGTCCCTTGGACTGCAAGGAGATCCAACCAGTCAATCCTAAAGGAAATCAGTCCTGAATATTCACAGAATATTCAGCTGAAGCTGAAACTCCAATACTTTGGCCACCTGATGCAAAGAACTGACTCATTTGAAAAGACCCTGATGCTGGGAAAGATTGAAGGAGGGAGAAGGGGATGACAGAAGATGAGATGGTTGGGTGGCATCAACGCCTCAATGAACATGAGTTTGAGTAAGCTCCGGGGGTTGGTGATGGTCAGGGAAGCCTGGCATACTGCAGTCCATGAAGCTGGTTGCAAACAGCTGGACGTGACTCAACGGCATCGCTTTGTGCATCCTGGTGATGGAGGTGTGAAGGCAAAAACAGGCATGGAGAAAATTGGGGCCCTTTCAGTGGAGGACAGGCATGAACATCCATTTGCGTGCCCACAGGGCGTGACTTCATCCAGACAGGAGGCAGCAGAGGCCACCCTTCACTTCCAGATGCGGGGAAGATGCGTGTGGGGAGCTGACTCCTCCAGTGACTTGCAGCCTCACATTTAACATTTCCCTGTGAGATTAGAGAATAAATTTGGGGACATCATTTGGCTCTTCTTCCCGGGGAGTATATTCCTGTCAAGTAGGGTGCTACTAGCTGAGCCAGTGGTTTACTTAACAGAGAAATTCAATTTCCTCCTCCTCCCCCTGCAAACGGAAACGCCATCAAGTATCCTTTCAATCTCTTAACTAATCCCCTTCCCCCATTCCCTCAAAGTCGGGGAGAAGAGTTTCCGCCTAGACGCCCCTCCTCCCTGCAGTTGAGGACAATTGTGTAATCCGGATTGTGACACAGAGGAAAGTCCTAGCTCTCCACGCTCCTGGCTAACGGTTCAGATGGGGAGCTCGTGATGGGAGACCTCCCCACTCCACTGTCCTCCGTGCGCCCCCACCATCGCGGCAGGGCTCTGGGCGTGAGATGGGGGGGCTATTCCTGCTGTCTTGACCCCTCCTGAACGATAGGGTCCTGGGACGCCCGGGGGTGGGGCGCCCAGAAGCCAGGGTCCCCCCGCGCCGCCGCCGCGGGTGGGGCGCAGGGGCGGCGGGCACCTGTTGCGGCGCGCGGGGCGCTGGCGGAGGCTCTCCCGCGCGAGGCCCGGCCCCGGGCGAGCGGCGGGCGCACGGCGGAGCCGAGGTTCCGACGCTCGGCCCGCGCCTCGGGCTTCCGCCGGGTCAGCTGACCGCCCAGTGCGGAACTCGGCGCCGGCCGCGAGCTGCCCGCGCCGCCAGCGCGCTCGCTCCTGCTCGGCACTCGGTCCCGCGCGCGCCCCGCCGCCATGGCCGGGCTCGTGGTCAGTGGCACTCAAGTAAGTCCGCCGGGGCCACCCCCGCCCCCTCCTGGGCACGGCCGGTCTGGAGGAGGGAGCTCTGGGGCGAGCGGCGTCCCGCGGTCAGACGGGGCTCGTGCCCCACCTCGGGCCGCGTCTGCAGCGGCGGCGTGAGGCGGGCCTGCGGGGGGCAGCGGCGCGGGAGGACAGGGCGCGAGACCCTCGGGTCGCCGGACCCTCCAACCCCAGCGCCCAGGGACCGCGGGCCAGCCGCCGGACCTCTCCGTCAGGTGGAGTGGGCACCTCTCCCAACCCGCAGAAAAGTTGTAATTTCTTTCATAATCAGAAGGAAAAAAAGGACCTTGTTAAAAGAAACATTTTAATATATTTGTCTTTACACCAATGCAGTTGTAAAATAGAAATGGTAGTTTTAGAGTTTTCTTTTTCTTCTTCCCTCCAACGGAAGTAGGAGCCTCTGAAAGACACACTGGGAACCGCGATGCGACTGTGCAGGCGCTGGGTTGCAGGGCTTCGCTGCAGACTTGCTCCTGTTCCTAACCCTAGACCCCTTATCAAAGGCCGGGAGAAGGCTACGGTGCTCCAGTTTTATTTCGACACCTGACTTTAAGGGGCGTCCTTGGGGATGGCAGCACTCTAGTTTCCACCTGGGGGAGATAGACACCCAGCTTTACTTGCTGTCAGCCCTGTAGTGACGCTTTAGTTGTTTTTAGTCATTGCTGGAGGGTTGGACTCGAGGGCCAGGTGCCTTTTACTTGCTGGGGAAGCCAGGTGTCCCTTATAAGCTCTGATTGAGCCGGCCCTCCTGCTCCCCTGCTTTTCCTGGATGCCCTAGAGAAATGGTTCTGAGGTTTTGCAGCTCTCCTTTTGGATTGCTTGAGGCAGGTAGTGTCAGGCACAATTAGACTTTGAGATTACTTTGGGCTTAGGGAATGTTTCTCCCTTAAAGAGTTAGCAGGCCAGGGAGGTACTTGCCTGGGAAAGAGGTTAAAATGAAGAGTCTTATTTAGCTGGCATGGAAAAGGGACTTTCTGGGAGTTAATAAGGCTGCAGAGGGAAGGGCTAGAGGAGAGGGCCTCTGCCCAAGCCGGGTCCCTGACCCTCAGAACCTAGGTCTCTGCATTTAAGAGCCAGGAGTCTCTGGGTGTAGCTGCTTCCAGCTTCACTGAAGACTTGACATGGGCCTGCCAGCCTTCCTGTGCTTCCCTTTCTCATCCTCTATTTCCAAAGCTCATTTTTTTTTTTCCTCTTGAGCCCCTTGATTTTAGCCCATCCCAAACAGCCCAAACCCATGAGTGAGGCATTTTGGGCTCTTGGGGACTGCTCTAAACAAATGGAGCTGACAGGGCAAGAGGTGAGCAGGCAAGTTGGGGGAAATGCCCTTGTGTCATAGGTGCCCTGTATTCTAAACCTGCAAGGTCAGTGAATCTGAGTGGTGGCTCAGGGCTTTAGGTCTTTTTAACGTTCTGCCTTTTGCAGCCATTATAAGATGTAGCAACTTGAATGTGTATCACATGGTCCTTCTCAAACTTGGGATCCTTCTAAAGGGTGAGGGGAAGAAACCCACTTCCTGTGAGCCCATACTGTTAACTGTTTTTATTTCAATATTGCTTAAGTATACAATCATAAAACCAGATAAAACTTTTTCTAGGTTCATATTTAGAGAGCCATAAGACCCCCAAAAGGGATGGCTTAAGTGTAAAAACGAAAACCATAACACCCGTAAAATTAAAATAAACAATGAAACAGATGATGTTTGCTGAAACTCGGTCACTGCTTTCGATGAGGCTGTGGCCTGGCTGCTGTGGCCCTGGGTTTTAGGAGTTGCACAAACCTGAAACACCACATGCTTGGGGATGTTGCAGTCCTCCCTCCGCTTTTCTCTGTACAGTGTTTCAACATGGATCTGACTCCATTTGGCCTTCTGTTGGCATGAATGCATCATTTATATTCAGCACGAAGGCCTCGGTCTCCCTTCTCCACCAGCTTAGGACAGTCATAGTAATGGCATTAATACACTTGCAGACACAAACTTGCAGACTTGGAACTGGGATATGAAATCTCATCCTGGAGGGACACGGGAATAAAACCCCTTCCACAGGGACACTGGATGATTCACTACCTACCTAGTGGCCACTAGGTGCCAAGGACAAGGCTGTGGGCTTTAAATATGTTAACTTATTTCATTCCTGTAACATAAATAAAATGAGGATAAAATGTGACTCATAGGCTTATTTAATGAGGATTGACTAGTTAAAGTATCAATAACCTCAGATATGCAGATGACACCACCCTTATGGCAGAAAGTGAAGAACTAAAGAGCCTCTTGGTGAAAGTGAAAGAGGAGAGTGAAAAAGTTGGCCTAAACCTCAACATTCAGAAAACGAAGATGGCATCCGGTCCCATCACTTCATGGTAAATAGGTGGGAAAATAGTGGAAACAGTGGCTGACTTTATTTTTCAGGGATCCAAAATCACTGCAGATGGTGACTGCAGCCATGAAATTAAAAGACGTTTACTCCTTGGAAGGAAAGTTATGGCCAACCTAGACAGCAGGTTAAGAAGTAGAGACGTTACTTTGTCAACAAAGGTCTAGTCAGGGTTATGATTTTCCAGTGGTCATGTATGGATATGAGAGTTGGACTATAAAGAAAGCTGAGCGCTGAAGAATTGATGCTTTTGAACTGTGGTGTTGGAAAAGACTCTTGAGAGTCCCTTGGACTGCAAGGAGATCCAACCAGTCCATCCTAAAGGAGATTAGCTGGGTGTTCATTGGAAGGACTGATGTTGAAGCTGAAACTCCAACACTTTGGCCACCTGATGTGGAGAGCTGACTCATTTGAAAAGACTCTGATGCTGGGAAAGATTGAGGGCAGGAGGAGAAGGGGACGACAGAGGATGAGGTGGTTGGATGGCATCATTGACTCGATGGACATGGGTTTGGGTGGACTGCAGGAGTTGGTGATGGACAGGGAGGTCTGGCATGCTGTGGTTCATGGGGTTGCAAAGAGTCAGACACAACTGAGTGACTAAACTAAACTGACTAGTTAAGAGCCAGGGGGAGGCTTTTAATTAATATGAGTTGTTATATTATTCTTAACACCTTTTGGGGGTGGTTAGCAATGGCAACCCACTCTAGTACTCTTGCTTGGAAAATCCCATGGACGGAGGAGCCTGGTGGGCTGCAGTCCATGGGGTCACAACTGAGCGACTTCACTTTCACTTTCCACTTTCATGTATTGGAGAAGGAAATGGCAACCCACCCCAGTGTTCTTGCCTGGAGAATCCCGAGGACAGTGGAGTCTGGTGGGCTGCCATCTATGGGGTCGCACAGAGTGGGACACGACTGAAGCAACTTAGTAGCAGCAGCAGCAGCAGCAGCAGCAGCGTTTAACTAGTTTATAGAAGAAGAAACAGAGTCTATGAGATTGTGACCCATCCAAGATAATGCAACTAGTTGAGTAGCAGCACAGGGATGCCAATTCATGACCAGAGTTCTTTCTATTCATGGAGCTTCCAGTACTGCAAATCTGAAATTAAGGATGCCTCACCTCCAAGTGGGGGCAGGCATCCTGAAATAACCTCCTTTCAATCTGACTACTGACAACACTCTCCCATCCCCAAAATCTGTGAGCCAGACTATCTCAACTGCAAAGAGAAACCTTCTGTGTCTTGCAGTTTGGTAATTTTCTGCAGCTTCTGCTCAGAGGAGCTGAGTGTGTGTACATGTGGAGATCCTGCCAAGATATTATTTTTCTTTCTGGTGTTCCTCTCTGTAGGGGTCTTAAACTTGATATGTTTTTATTTCCTGATAATGGTGTCCTTTTATAATTCCACATGGTCAAAGTCTTGGGGGTACATATTACATATGTATTAGGTACATATTACATATGTATTACATACTTGGGGGTACATATTACATACATATTTCAAACTAAAAGTGTGAAACTTTGTTCTTCATTTCACTCAAAATCAAGATAATTGACTAAATGCAGTGCCTTCTCATTTTGGGTAGGCTCTGGCTTTGGTGGCATTTAAATCTGTTAACCTCTACATCCCTTCTCTTGTTTGGTAAAGACACAGGCTATTTTTGTTCTGGATCTTCTAGTTTCCTGTTTTATGTCAGGTGGTCCCATGCTTCAAGAAGTCTCCTGACATCCTGAGATGTAATGTCTTCCACTCAGGAGCACTTCTTAAATAAGTCTCTCCTCTCATTATGAGCGTTATTTGCCGTGCCTGGCAGTGGCTGTTTGCTGCTTTTAAGCCTTTTCCAGCCAATTTGAACCCTTCAGCATGGTTGACTGAACTCCCGTCTCAAAAAGCTTCCAATTTACTATGAGGGTGGTCCAAACATATACATGGCTTATCAAGTTGGTGTTCTTAGTAAACTTTGGAGACTTGGTCTTCGTCTCTGTGAAATAGGAGCAAGTTGTGATTTGTTTAGTTCTCCTGGGATACTGTAATGTTGTTTAGTCTCTCAGTTATTGCCAACTCTTCTGCGACCCCATGGATTGTAGCCTGCCAGGCTCCTTGGATTTCCCAGGCAAGAATACTGGAGTGGGTTGCCATTTCCTTCTCCTTGACCCAGAGATCAAACCCACATCTCCTGCTTGGCAGGCGGGATTCTTTACTGCTGAGCCACCCAGGATGCTCTGTGATGTTAAGATCATGGAATAAAAGAAGCTAATGGAAGTTTTGTCAGACATGCTGTGAGTGGCTGAATGCTTCATGGTGGAAACTCTCCTTAATGTTTGCTTGCTCTATAGTGGAATTCTACAGAAGATAAAAGGGAGCAAATATTCCTCTTTCTGCAGGCTCTAACGCTCTTCTGGGACCTTCGACATGGCATCATGAGGTGGTTCTAGATCTTTCAGCTAGGAAGACTCATTTTGGAGCCAAAACATGATGATAGCTAGCTGGCATTTGTTGATCAAGAATATCCACCTTGTCATGTGCATATTTAAGAATTCCATGGCCTCCGTGTTGGATGTCCTTATTCCTGGTGCAGAATGTGGTCCAGACTCTCCTTAAGAAGATGTATTATGCAGGGCAGGCCTCTGAGTCTTAGTTTCCTCATATAAAGCATGAGGGATTTTGACTGAGTCCCTGCTAAATTTAATCCTTTGTAACCCGTGAGGAAAGAACTCAGTTTCCACACTGAAAGCTCAGCCTCTCTGTTGCATATATAATGGAGGTCTTGAATGATTTTGATACGTACAAGATGGGTAAAAGGGATAGGTTTTCAGGTGAGCACCATGGGCCTAGGGGACACTGTGAACATATAAAGTAGAAGCAGCTGCTGATGGTGAGCAGCTGAGTGAAGTCCCTAGATTCTCCAGTCTCTCTGGAGAATCCTTTATCTTTACTTGGAAGCAGAACTTAATTTGTTACACGAGAAGAGAGGTGGATCTTATGTAGGGAGGGGAGAGATTACCATATTGAACTTACAGCCCTTTAGTTTTCAGTCTGTATCTTCCTGAGTCAAAATTATTTTATTGGAATCAGCTATTTTTTTTCCTGTCTTTTCTCCCCATTTTGTATCTTCCAGTAATGAAGTCACTGAAGGATAGTGAACATAGAATATTATATTGTCAGCAACTGGTCCCCATTGGATAGGAAAGGGGTGAGAGATGACTTGAAAAATTGAGGGTGCCAGGGTGCAGTGTGAGTTGTTTTACAGGTGGGGCCATACGAAAGTGCAGTTGTATAGTTCTACGACGGTCAGAGTATTAGTAACTCATAACCTAATTTTAACCGTTTTAACCTAATACTGAAGATGCAAGATGGCCACCATATTCTTATTCTCAACTAGGAATCACAACCCTCCACCCCTACCTCACCCCCTAGGACACCTCTCTCTCATACTAGGATGTCTTGTCTGTATGTGGAAGAGTGAAGATTTGCAAGGTGAAGAGGATCAAGGCTGTAGCCTTGTAATGAGCTGGAATTTCTACTGAGCAGTTGAGGAGGGGCTCCTTTTGTGGGAAAGCATCATGTGTTGTGGCCCGCTGCTGTATGGTCACTGGTCTGTCTTGCTGGTTTTGGAATTAGTTGCCAGTCCTGCCTTCACCTGCTACCTGGAAACATAAGTTTCAAAAACTCAGTGCTTGGAGCAGTGAGAAAGCCCACTGACCTCCCAGTCAGAAATTTTGGGATCAAATTTCAGTTCAGCCTCCTAATATTTGGGCGTACACTAGGTAAATAATAACAATAAAAGTAAGTAAAAGAATGCTTAAGGCAACACCTCTGCTAGCAGAATGGGGTTGATTGCCAGGGGCTCCCTGGAGGACAGAGTCTTGGAAGCTCTGGCCACCCGTCGTTGCTCTGTCGCCTTCGAGTGGGCTCCGTTCCGAGTTCAGAGGGCGTTTTCTGCAGGGTGGTAATAGGATGGGGTGGGCGGTCTGGGGAGGTTTTCTTGCCCAGCCCTGTTTGTTCCAGCACCCTGCAGGTTGAATGCTGCTAAGTGCGTGTGTGCTGGGTCTTTGCTGAGGTAATGTGCATAACAGGGTATTTGGGGGAGGGGCTGCCGAGGAGAGGGAGCAGGAGAGCCGAGGGGCAGCTGTTGGGAAGGCCCCTGAGTGGGAGGCTGATTGCTGTGATTATATCAGCATGCTCTGACGTTGGGGTTTTTTTTTTGCACATCTCAATCCGGCCAATTTCAGACCAATTTCCCTTGTGCTGGGATTAGTCTCCATCATGCGAAGTGTACCAAGAAAGGGGAGCTGTTGGCAGGGTCCCTGAAGCCAAGTCCCAAAGCTGACTTGATCAGGAAACAGCCACAAATGGGGCCTTCTTGTGTGAGGAGCGTGTGTTTCCAGTTGCGGAAGCAATCATCGGATCAGGGTTGCAGGGCTGTGCACAGCTGGGTGATTGCCGTTGGCCACATTGTTTCTGTTCCATTTTGATTTCCAGGTGTCCTACATAGGCCAGGACTGCAGAGAGATCCCAGAGCACCTCGGCAGGGACTGTGGACACTTTGCAAAGAGGCTTGATCTGAGCTTTAACCTTCTGAGGTACGTAACCTTCATGAGATAGACCAGGCCTGGGAGACCGAGGCCCCAGGGTGAAGGCCTGCAGATAAAAGCCAGACAGCCCAGGTCTCCAAAGGGACCCCAAAGGTGTGACTCTGCTTCACGAGTCCTCTGGCTCCCCTCTCGTGCTCACAAAACAGTGAGTGTGAGTGTCCTCTGGCCACGTGTTGTCCCTACGAGGGGCCGTCAATGTCACTTTGTTCTTGTCCTTCGTCCCTGATGCCCGTGTGTCATATTAGAAAACTTGCAGAGGGAGAGAGAGAGAACCAGCGGGTGAGCTGGGAGCATTTAAGGATGCTTTTGTGGATGACCCCATTGCGCAAAGATTTGCTGAATCCAAGGTAGAGTGTGTGTGTTCTTTTTTTTTTCTTTGCCTTTTTATGAATTGAAACTTTAAATATTTGTGATGATGATTCCTCCCAGATGGTATTTCAAAGTAATTCCAATGCTGTTGGCATGGGGTAGGTGGGAGGGAAGCTCAAACAACTGTTCCAGACTTGGCAGAGACGGTAAGTGTGATTGTCTATATTATTCCAATGGAGAAAACAGTTATTTCTTCCTGAAGGGTTCTGAATTGTGACTGGTTTGGGGACTCGGGGGAGGGGGAGGGAGCTGGGAGGTTCTTGGAAAGCAGCTATCAGTGGGATAAATGGGCAGGGATCCGGGTGGTGGCTTTTCCTAAGGAGGTGGTGCCACACAGAGCTTTTTCCTAAGTGTCTCCTTGAGAGCCGTGCTATCCTCTGATGGAACAGACTGTCTCCAGGTGGAAGGAGAGCTGAGGAGCTGGAGTTCCACCCCAGGGCTCTGGTACTTTACTTCTTCCACAGTGTGGAGTGTCTTCTCTCCAAGGCAGGACACTTGGGCATTACAGATTCCAGCAAAGATGGACAAAGCTTGGGGCTTTAAGGCACCAGAGGGTGGAAAGGACTTCAAGCGAAGCCAGCAGGGCATCATGGGCTGGTGCTTGGGAGCTCACGGCTGTGCTGAGATGCACTGTCTCCGCAGAAGGGGCATCCAGGGAATTGTGTTGGAAGGGAGCGGACGCAGTGTGCTCCCTGACTCTCAAGGGGTTTGTGGGGCTTCTGAGAAGACGTGGAAACAGAAAAGTCACAGAGTAATACAGAGTGGTGAGAGGGTGCCAAATAAACTCTGACTCTGAACAAATGAAGGATGGTTTTGGTCCCCACCCAAGAAGGGGACAGAATACCGTCTCAACTGATGGTGCCTGAGTCATGTGTGCACCTTACGCAGCTCCCCGGGAGTGGGCTGGGGCAGACAGTTCTTCCTGTGTGACCGGCCTCTGGGTGTTGGAGGCTCTTGACTCAGGCAGTGGTTGCCTTGCTGCTGGGAGCCCGGATGTGGGTTTGAGGAGGCTGGGCCCTGGGAGGGGGTATGAGCAGTAACAGGTCATGGGACTGGGCTGTCAGGTTGAGGAAACAGAACCGTCTTTGTCACATTATGGGGCCCTGTCTCTCTGATGAGAAGGGGTTCTTGGCTCTGAGAGGCTGGATCTTTGGTTCAAAAAAAAAGAGAAAGGAATGAAGACTTTTGTTAACTTTTTGTTGAGAGGAGAAGAGTTTTTGTGTCGAGTTTGAGGGATGATCCCTCAAAAGATCTGGTCAGGAACCTGTTCTTGCTTGTGCTGTGGTCAGTGTGTGAGTTGTAGCTGGGTTGGGGCAGGGATGAGCCATGGAGGGGTGAGGTCTCATGGAAGGGTTTATATTAGGACTTGGGTAAGCTGGAAGGAGTTACAGACCAGAATGCAGAAGAGTAACTCTGACTTAATGTGGTTATGGTGAGACTGACTCATCTTTGATGGTTTTATTTACCTACCTTAGGGGCAAGGGGAGGTGGCACTGTTTCTCTTGGGTGTCAGAGGAAGATGTAAGCTTACACACGTCCTTTGCCTTCAGTTGGATAAAAATTCAAAGATGATTTAGATGCTTATCTAATTCCTCTCTGGGGAGAGAAAGGGAGAAGGGAAGAGAAAGATCATGAACTTACCTACCACACAAGTGGGAATGTGATTCCTACCAGGATGAGGGGATCGTCATATCCAGAAGAAATACTGCGGATCCTTGTCCCACCTTTTGTAAAAGGTTTCTTCCCAGCCCTGTCTTGTCATTTCCATGGGATTTGGCGGGGAGCATATCACCCTATATTTGCTCTGCACCTGGATTTACTGTAGCTTGTGGTTCTAACTCTCTGCTCTGTCTTCTGTTCTCCCTCTTGGCAGCCTATCTGGTCCCACTGTCGACACCCCCTTCATCTCCCTTGAAGCTCAGTACAACATTCCTGTGTATTATGCCAGTTCAAAGTATACTGGGAGAGGTAGGGTGGTAATTTTGCATGCAGCAGGAGACGCTGGGATAGTGTTCTTCCTGAAGTCTTCTGGGTACTCCCTTGCCCTGGGGAGTTTCTCCCTGGCTGTTCCTCTCATCAGGATCGGGTCTCCTGCATGTGACCAGGTGCCCCTCTTTCCCAGCCACTTTCTCTGCTTTCCATGTCCCTTATCTTCTTTCCAGCTACCCTCAGAAACACAAAATTCTTCTCACTTTGTTAGGTTTGGAAGAATCACCCCGCTTCTTCTTACAGGACATCTCTGCAGACTTCCTTATCTCATCCAGAGAGTCATGTCAGGGTGTTGCCTTAAATAGAGCCATAGCCCCTAATACAAATTTTGCTACTTCCATAAATCACAGAGTCAGCTGCGATCTGTTTGTGCTTTAGACTGAAGCTTGTTTTTAGGCAAGGAGTTCTGCTTATTCATTTAAAAATATTTAATAGTACACATGGCACAATTTTTAGGAGGAACAAACCTGTAACCAATGAAAAGAAACTCTCCCTTACATCTATGTCCTTTGCTTCCTGGTTCCCACCTGCACTGGTAACTACTGGTAGTTTTGTCATCCTCCAGAGTTAGTCCATGCATATACTAACATGAGAATTTCTTATGGGGCTAGATTTGTATTATTTCTTGCCAAGGTGTTAGTTAAAAGAGAGGCACTAGGCTTCAGTTAACCACTCACGATCAGGACATCCTTCTTTGTTGTCTTGCTGTTAATTCAAAGCCATTCACCATCATCATTGTTAATTTCGTTCATGAAAGTGATGTTTCTGCTGATTTGCTCTATGGTACCCATTCATGCTGGAGGGGAGGGTGGTTATGGATTTATAAGCTCTGAAACATTATTTTTTTCTTTCCATTACACCTCAGGGTCTTCTCTCCTGCATTAGCTATGAATCCATCCCTCCTTCGATTGGGTTGTACAGTAGTAGACTGGTTACTTCTCTATGCAGAAAGTCTTGGAAATCGAGGCTGTCTTGCTTCTGTGACTCTGTCCTAGGAGGATAAAAGTCCCTAGACCCAGTATGTTCTCTGACAGGTTGGAAAGAGAAGCAAGACAAAGGTCCAAATAAAATTCCTGGCTTCCTTAAAAGACTCAGACATATCTACTCTCTCAACTCGGATCTCATCCTTCCTGTTATGACTGGATGAAACCCAGGTGAGCCACAAAGACAATGAACTGGGACCAGCTCTCTGGACACGATTCCCAGGGGTAGGTAGGGTCCTGCCATCTCCCCTGTAATGGCCACAGAGGGTTTAGGAAGCTTATTAGGTAACAGCCAAGAGGAGTGAAATTGTGTCTCTTGCACTTGGATGCATTAATGATCATGTATCCATCCAGTGTTTATATCTACATGAGAGTGTACTTTAGATTTTATTTTTGAAGACAATCTGCTAAATAATAAAACCGTGATCAGTATAGAAATCTTGGGAAAACCAGAAGGGTATGACAGAAACCCTCTTTTAATTTTCTCTGATAATCTTACCACCCAGGAATCTCCATTGTTAACATTTTATTGTCTTGGATGTTTCATGATGCCAAATATCTTTTAAATGATGCTATTGCTTACATTGTGTTGGAAGCATAGTCCCATCTCAATAAATACTGCATTACATGTTTTAATGGTTTCTTATTTCTTCACTTCAGTTCAGTCGCTCAGTTGTGTCCGACTCTTTGTGACCCCATGGACTGCAGCTCACCAGGCTTCCCTGTCCATCACCAACTCCCGGAGCTTGCTCAAACTCATGTCCATTGAGTTGGTGGTGCCATCCAACCATCTCATCCTCTGTTGTCCCCCATCTCCTCCTGCCTTCAATCTTTCCCAGCATCAGGGTCTGTTCCAATGAGTCAGTTCTTCACATCAGGTGGCCAAAGTATTGCAGATTCAATTTCAGCATCAGTCCTTCTAATTCTTATTTCTTACTGCTGGACATTTAAATTGTTTCCAGATTTTTACTGTTATAAATCTCTCTTATAAATTGCCTTGTGATGCTCACTGATGAGTATCTCTGATTAGTTGTTTGGGGCAAATTCCTGGGGATGTAATAGTCAGAAGGCCTTGATGCAGATGGCAAGTTGCCCCTGAGAGGTGATACCAATTTATGCTACCAGGAATATTTGAATATCCATTGTCCCAAACTCTTCCTTTAGCTCTTTTTTGTTTGTTTGTTTTTTCCTTTTACTTCTCTGATCAATACAGAGAATCCTCTGCCATCACCAGTGCTGGTTCCTTGATCAAGGAAGAGAGAACTTGGGAATAGTTTGTTGCAGCTTTCATTTTGCTTCTCCCTGGACGAGGAAAGGACAGTATTCTCTCTGGTGTGGCCCGTTTCTCTCTCCCATGGGCCCTGAGTAGGTTGCCCACTGAGCTTGTGAACACAGTGGGCAGAGCAGAGTTCCCACGGCACACAGTGGTAAACACACCTGTGTCAATATGACAGTGAAATTGAGAGGGCTTAATTGATCTATGGAAACAGGAAGCTTACATTTTAAAAATGATTGGCAGTTGCAGCTTACTTAGCATCCCTCTGGTAAAGGTACTGGATGGGAGAATTGCTTAGGAGATGTCTTAGGTGAGAGCTTGCTGCTTCTCTGACTTTGTCAAGGATGACAGTGATGACTGGGGAGTTGGGCAGCTCCCGTAAAATTGTGGCTCTGTTCTTCCCACCAGGCAGAGAGGTGGACCCTGGGTGCACTGTCAGATCTTTGAAGATGAACACACCACCGCATCGACGCCTGTTTACTAACAGCTGGGCAGCACTGGGCTTGTTAGCTTGCTCCCCAGTTGGGAAAATGGGCAGTGTAATGAAAAGAACCAAGGCTTTGTGGTCAGACCATCCTGTCTTGAAATCTTATGACTGTCTCTCACTAGTTGTTTAACTTCCCTTGGGCTAGTTACAAAAATATTGAATGTAGAACTGTATAAAGTGGTGGTTTCGTCACTCAGTCATGTCCGAGTCTTTGCGACCTATGGACTGTAGCCGCCTGGCTCCTCTGTCCATGGAATTCTCCAGGCAAGAATACTAGAGTGGGTAGCCATTCCCTTCTCCAGGGGATTTTCCTGACCCAGGGATTGAACCTGGGTCTCCTGCACTGTAGGCAGATTATTTACCATCTGAGTCACCAGGGAAGCCAACTGTGTATAAAGTGCTTAACACAAATAATAGGTCTTAAGTAAGCATAGCCACGGTTAGTTCTTAAACATGGCACTAGAGAAGCTAAAAACCCACCCTTGACTATTCATAAGAGCCATTTCACTCTCTGATGGTCACTGGGATTCCTCACAAACATTCAAGGTTTCCTCTTTCTGCATGTGGTATGTTTGCACACCTTTGTACCCTTTGGTATGACCAATGGGCAGAAACTTTTAAGAGCCAGCACATAATTTGCAATTTTCTCTTCTGCTTGCTATGATTGTCAGTCTTGGGTTCTGACCATAAATGGCCAGAATCCATTGCTGATTGTTGGACTTATATTGTAAATGAGAAATTTGTTTTGTAAGACAGAATATTTAATACAGCATAGCCTAGCCTCTTCTAACTGGTACGAACACCTGGGTTTGCCACCTGTCTGACATTGCATGGGCTAAACCCACTTAATCTTGCACACATTTTTTATCATTACGAACTAGAAGCATTCATGTGTTCACATTACGGTAGGAGTGAGTAAGGGAGAGTTCTCTGCCTAGACTCAGGAGAACAGCTTGAAGGGCATGTTCTGTTGGTATTGGGTCTTCATCAAACCATTTCTTTACCATCAAGGGCCTTGTTCATATTTGTTTTCAAATGCTAAATATAGTGGTCTTACTTGGGGAGCTCACTGATATTGGAGTCGGGGGTGGCAACAGAGCTCTTGCTTGTGAGACTTGAGAGGAAGAGATGATGATAGAAAAGACAGGGTTTAGTAAGAGAAACTGTTAGTGAATTTTCACAATAGTTCTAGGGTCTTGATATGCCTTGAGTGATTAAAGGAGGCAGGGTCTACATATTAGAAGCCTTGTTCTCTCTGAGCTGGGCAATGCTATAAAAAGTAACCTCCCCTCCCGCCTTTTTTTTTTTTTTTTTTTTTTGGTTCTAAAAATATCATTGGCCAGTCTAGTGTCTCTAACTACCAACCGAACATACAGTCAAAAGGTGAAGTGGAAAATGAGCTGGCAGGTAATATTTAATGTCTCAGTAGCAAGACTTATATTTCCTTGACTTACGGCACTTTCTGAAGTGACCTTTGTGACTGTGCGTGTGTGCTTAGTTGCTCAGTTTTGTCCAGCTCTTTGTGACCCTTAGGACTGCAGCTGGCCAGGTGCCTCTGTCCATGGGATTTTTCAGGCACGAATACTGGAGTGGGTTGCCATATCTTCCTCCAGGGGATCTTCCCAAACCAGGGATCGAACCTGCATCTCCTGTGTCTCTTGCATTGCAGGCAGGTTGTTTACTCTCTGAGCCATCAGGAAGCCCTTTGTGACCGTGTTATTACCCAAAACAGCTTCAAGTAAAACAGGGAGGGAGGGAAGAGGGTGAGGGGAGTGGGTAGCAGGCCACTGCAAAAGAGGTTTATATGGTACTTTCCTGCCTCTCTCACCACAAAATGTCCTGACTTTGCAGATTTCCACCCATTGGCCAGAAAATGGGGGTATTGAGCCACAGAGTTTAAGACCAAGGTGGGGAAGTGGTGGGCAATTGGTGAGAGTTGTCTGAGAGGACATGGGGCTTTCCTGAGGTTCAGCTTTCTTAGAGATGGGTGCTTCTCCATGCAGCTATGGCTTGCAGTGTGGTTTAAAAAGGGCTTTCATAAACTTTGTCTCCATATTTCCTACAGGGCTGCCTCCAGGATGAGAAATTCCTAGACATTTTAAGTGAAAGCCTTTTATTTCTCATTGCACCCATTTAACTCCTGCAGAATCTTGGGTTTATTTTTATTTTTTCTTATTTTTTTTTTTTTAGCCTCACATTGTGCCATGTGGGGTCTTAGTTCCCAGACAAGGGATCGAATCTGTACCCCCTGCTCTGAAAGTGTGGCATCTTAATCACTGGACCGGAAACCCAGAACCTTGGGTTTCCTTTCTTGGTAAAGTTTCCCTAAGCTGTTTGGAGCTTGGGCCCTGCCTGCTGCTCCCTCCTCCCTCTGCCTGGTCTGCTCTGAGGTCATCCTTATGCACATGGTGACGCTGCCCTGTGCTGCAGGGTGGCTGCTGGGGGCAGTGGTGATTTGAGGGAATAGGTGGGGGGAGAGACAGGTGAGCTTAACCCTTTCAGACTCTACTCACTGGTCTTGCATCTTCTAAACCATGAAGGTCTATCACATGGATGGGGTGAGCATTTAGTGGGTGAGGCCTGGAGTAAGGCCTTACCTTACTTTGGGTGAGGCCAAAGTAAGACAGCTTTGGACAAAAGAGCCTTCCCTCTGCCATGACAGCTGCACTGTGTTGAGGAGGACCTTTGGGTCCTGTCAGAGAGAGCTTCATGAGAGAAAGCAGCCCCGTAGATAAGTACGCAGAGGTGACTTGCTAGGTTGTGCAAAGGAGTCCAGGGACAAGGGATGAAATAAGTGATACCAGTCATCATGTTTATTTTCTTATTAACACAGAACCGGTGTCATGGAGTGCTTGCTACATGCTAAGTAAGGCTGGGCAGAACACCTACTGGGTGTCAGCTCATTCAGTCTTTTCACCAGCCTTTTACATATGGAGCCACTGGGGCCCAAATAAAGGAAGAAATCTCCCTCAGACCACACTGATGGTTAAATGGGAGAGCTGGGATTAAATGGCTCCTGTGGTTTGACTTCGTCTTTACAGTTATTCTAGATTGCTTCTCATGATTTAAATCAGTGTTTTCTTTGAAGATGGGCAGTCATTTTTCCCCCTGGAGGGGGTTTGTTTTTTAAAATCACAGATGACCTGTAGAATTCACAGTAGCAGGATCAGAATGGCTCCTACAGCTCCAGGTTAGAGCCCAAAGAAGCCTTAGAGCTCTGTCTGTTCCATTTCCTTCTCTCTCCAGTTTCCCCCAAGCCTTTCTGATGTACAAAGACCTTGTGAGGCCTGGGTCGGCTGGGAGTTGAGGGTTCCGAGACCTCATCCCTTTGATCACCACCACCTCCCTCCCACCCTGGGTGTGCCTTAGACGGCCGTGGCCACTGCTGGGGCAAGAAGTGGCTCAGCATTTGCCGTGGCTCTGCTGTGCAGCCTTGGGATGAAGAACCTTGAGACAGATGGCTGTGTGCATGACTTTTGGTTCTGGAGAGAAAAGAAGGTGTGTGTGTGTGTATGTGTGTGTGTGTGTGTGTGTGTGTGTGCACGTGCACTTGGACTTGCACTCACTTGCATGCACACACCCACCTCATGAAAAGCCTTGTTCCTCTTGTCTCCTCAGGGACTACCGTGTTGTTGATTTCAGCTATCCCTGCCCCTTTCTGATGAAAGGGGAGCGCCTGCGCTTTTTTGCTGGGTGTCTGTGTTTAGTTGCAGGGATGTGATAACTACAAATGCTCCCTGACCGAGACTTTCCCCATAAAAGCTCTCTTCTGTCCCAGCTGCTTTCTCTTCGCCTTTGCACTCTCACCCTCATCAATGCTGCAGCACAAGGTCGCTCAGGATTTTAAACGAGGGAGAGACATACACACATGCTCAGGTTTCCTTTTAGAGTTTAAAGAAAAAGACACCTCCTCCTCCAGACCCATCATTATGGGGATCAGCTATGTGCCCCCCCACCTTTGCACCACCTCCCTTAAGCTCCTCTCTGAGTTTATACAGAACCCAATTTTGCAGTCTCTTGGGTGTCTGCTTTTTCTCTGATTCTGAAGAAATAAGAGACGGGTAGAGCAGGGAAGACCGACAAAAGAGCTTTTTATTTTTTAAAATCTCTGAACCATTTTTGAGATAAAGCAAGACTTACTAAAAACAATTGGAGAGGAGGGTGGGGAGAGGGGGTGTTAACCCCCGCACACGGGCTGTACTCTGCAGCTGGAGAAGGGTTTTAAGAAAATGCACCATTGTTAAAACTTTTTTCTTCCCTGATGGATTTATTTATAAGGTAGAGAAATATTTTCCCCATAATTGGGTAACTCTTAATAGTAGCAATTGCATATTTATCAGTGTGAGGGGCTGTTATTAATGTAACTGTCAGACCCAAACACATTTCTGCATTAAATCCATTTAGTATGTGCATTATTCGGGCTCGAATGTCACCGGGACATCAAAGCCCCGTAGGCATGGAGAGCTCAGTGCCCTGCTGTGGCTGAGGAACAGGCCCTTGATCAATAAATGTAACATGTTAATGCAGAGCAAATAGAATAAAAGATTTCTTTGACAAGACATGAAAAATCACCTTGTGGCAGCTGGCATGTGATGCCGTTTCTGGGGAGACACTAGCAAAGTTGATCTGACAAGAAGAGGAGAGATGATGGTTGTAAGGTGCTTTTGTTTCAAACTTCTTTCTTGACCTGTCAGGTTTTGAAGGCGCCTCAATGGCTCTTTTTTGTCATGTGAAAATTGTAGTCTTAGGTAGTTATGAAGCAGTTATCTCTTCTCAAATTGTGAATGCTGCTGTTTAATTGATTCACTTAGCATTTGAAACTGTCACGCATTAATAATTGCAAAATCCTGTAGATACTGCGTGAGTGTGTCATGCTTAAATGTGTAGTTATCAGAAAATTAATATCCTTAATGAACCGGTGCTTTCAAATTAACATTGCATGAAATCTCTTTTGCCCTTTCATTTGCCAAAGCCACATCCGCCAGTTTGCCGAGAATCACCTCTCGACAGTTTGGTTTCTTGATGCCCGACAAATGCCAGCTTTGCTGTGGGTACATCGCATGCTCAATGACAATAAATATAGTAATTATACTGGAGTTAGTAATTAACATAATTGTAGTCAATTACGACAAATACAGTGCAGAGCTAAATAAATGAGAGGGGAGAAATTAGCAAGCTAATTGATTTATCTGTACTTGGCTTTCTATTACAACTGGCAGGGCTGTTTTTCTTGGGGTGGGGGGAGAGGAGGGGCAGAAATCCCCACAAGGATTGTTTACAAATAACTGATTTTGTTTTGAAGTTGCTTTGTCTTTTGACGTATTATGCATCACCCACCCCCAGCTCTGCTTACAAGGAGAATAAAAGGAAAGAAAAAGAGAATTTAAATGCCAAGGGAATATTTTGTGAATTTAGCTACATCCAGCCGAATGCTGCAGCTAAGAGGAGACAGGATTTAGCTTTTGCTAAGTCGTGAGGGGTTGTGTTTTCTTCTCGGCTATTGTCCTGGTAAAAGACAGTTTGAGCGTGTGTGTATGTGTATGTGTGTGTGAGTTCACAAAATCTTGTCTCAATCAGTGATGTGGTACTTTCCTGGAAGATACATTTGGGGGTTATATGTGCGTGTTAATTTGCTCAGTTTTATGCTGCTGGCTTGGGGTAGGAGGAAGTGGACATTTACTTGGTTCAAACCCACTTG
Organism: Nanger dama; assembly: GCA_917880005.1. Lineage (NCBI taxonomy): Eukaryota > Metazoa > Chordata > Mammalia > Artiodactyla > Bovidae > Nanger > Nanger dama. Next base: position 14,527,896 of record CAKJTW010000028.1, on the reverse strand, counting down.
CTCTTGTTATGCTTTTTCCTTTGGGTGCTCAGGGAAGGGACAGGGAAGGATCGGCCAGTGTTTCTGGAGAGGATAGGGAGGGGCTCCAGCAAGGACCCACTTTCTCCTTTCCACATTTCAAGCTTGGCTGGGATCCTGGGCTGTTGCACTCCTGAGGTTGCCTGGAAAGTTGTGGGGTTTCAGCGCGTGTGTTTCGAGCTGGTTTATTCTGTGCTGCCCGGAGCCCTGGTTAATGATGTTGATCATGCGTCTCTGTTCTTTGTTCACCTCTTTTAACAAGACTGCTGTGTGTGCCTCTCAGGGAAAACCTGTGCGTGTTTTAAGGCTTCGGGTCACATCTCAGCCCTGTTTGTTTTTTTTTTTTTTTTTTTCCTCAAAACTTTTAGAAACAAGATTTTTTTCCCTCTACTTTTTGATACAGGATGGGGACTAGCAGCCAGAGATTTTTAAAGGTTGGTAGTGCTTAAAATCTCACCTTGGTCTCACTCAAGGTTAAAATTGAGTGTTTTCAGGACATGGCGGTTCAAGTATTCAGCATCAGTTGTAACCTTATCAAAGCCCTGTTAATCCCCTGAAAATGAAGCAGTTTAACAAATTAAACAGCCCTGTTTAACAAATTAAAAGTGTGTTTCAAAGCCTTTTACTTTGTTCTTCTTGAAGATTCCACTGGATACGTTCTGAATCTGATAGGAATGGGAATCAGAGGCAGCAGTTTTATTTGTATGTAGATGGTACATGTAATCATGTGTGACCTTGTGTGGAATTCAGTCTTTCTGTTGCAGTAAGATGCTGCCTGTATTTTGGAACACCAGAATGTACTCGGACACTGCTTAATGTGGTCGTTCTTCATGTGCACTTCATTCGGAAATCAATATCTGATGTGAAATATTTATATACAAGGAATCATTTGAATTATTTAATGTTTGCCAGCATAATGGCCTTCCTGATGAAGTCTCAAATTATTTTAGTAAATGCATGGACCTTTGGAGCAGAAAAGACTTTCACAGTTAGAGGTGGGGGACGATGTTTGGAATTTGAGTCTGATTTAGTCTGGTATGTGTTCAAGAGAAATTGATGATTTCTCTGTGTAGCTTTGTTTACCAAAAATAGATAATTTCCAGATATTATATACCTCCAGAGAGAGCTGGGAGCACCTGTGAGAAGCAGTGAGGTGAGAGCAAACAGGTGAAGAAAAACTCCTTTGCTTTTGACCACTGTCAAAATGTGGCATCTGTAGTGTGTTGCTGTCTGTAGTCTCTACTCAGCTGCTAGTTTTTATACTCTGTCTTTTCTCCTTTTCCAAACTCAGATGTAGAGCAGATGTGAGTGGATCGAGAACATAGGATGGTGGCAAAGGAGGCCTCTTTTCATTTTTATTATTTTACAATTAAAGTTGCCCTAATTGGAGCTAACATTTTTTTTTGCCCTTGTGCTGCTAAAGAAATAACAGCACGGGGCATAATTTATATGAATTCTTTTCAAACAGAACACTGTTTGTAAAAGCTGCATTTTTCCAAGACACTCTTCAGTTTCACTGAGGCAGACTCCCATCTAGATATTTAAACATATGAGTTTTGAGGTGCCTTGTTCCTCAGAAATTCTAATTAGTTTTTATATTTGTTCTGCAGCAGCTGTGATGATTGGATCTGCTGATAAGCATTTTTGTGGGGTTGATGGGGCAGGAAGCAAGAGGGGATGAAGTCAAGAGCCTTTCCTGTCAGTCCGCCTTGAGAAGCTGAAGGAGGGGGCACTTGCCTGCTTGGCCGTCAGTCTTGGGGGTGCGTTGGAATTGCCTGGTGGAGTGCAAATTTTATTTCAGGGACTTATTTTTCAGAATGAATTTCTTGTCCTTTCTAAGTGCATCACCGTGGTAGCTCACCTCCTCTGGATTGACGAAACCTCCCAAGAGCAGGCTAGTGATGAAGTTCGAGGGTGGGCCTGGGAAGGCAGGCTGTCTTCATCGGTGCTGACAGCTGAATTGTGAGTCTGTCCTGGTGGCTCTTGGCGAATTCTCCCCAAATGCCTGAGCTGAAATCATATAACAGAAAGATAACCTTCCTTCCGGTTGTAATTGGATGTAGCAAACCAGCACCCTGAATTCTGTTCTTGGACTCTGGTAGGGAAAGTCAGGCTGACCTGGGGTATAGAAAAATGGAGGCCACCAGTAACTCCTGAAGGTCATTCTGTCCAGTGTCCTGCCTCTGGGGGGCACTGCATTTTTTCCAGACCACTATGTGACACCCCGAAAGAATGACTGTAGAGGTAAATTTAACCATATAGTGGATGGTTTTTCTTTTTCTTTTTTAAAGATAAAACATGGTTTATTTTTTATTTCTCCCATGTAAGTTATCAATAGCAAGATATTATCAGGATTTCCTCCAGTGTTTTATTTTTAATATAAATTTATTTTAATTGGAGGCTAATTACTTTACAATATTGTATTGGTTTTGCCATACATCACCATGAATCCGCCGTGGGTGCACATGTGTTCCCCATCCTGAACCCCCTCCCACCTCCCTCCTCATACCATCCCTCTGGGTCATCCCAGTGCACCAGCCCCAAGCATCCTGTATCATGCATCAAACCTGGACTGGTGATTCGTTTCACATATGATATTATACATGTTTCAATGCCATTCTCCCAAATCATCCCACCTCGCCCTCTCCGTGGGTGGTTTTCTTATCTTCTTCCCCTTTAGCTGGTGGGTGGAAGTCAGGCCTGGGGTACATGTTCTGGAGAATGCCAGTAGGGTTGCAGTGGCCCTTCTAGCTGCCATGTACGACTGGATTCCTCCCGGATGTGCTTGAGGGCCAAGTGACTTCCAAAGTCTTTGAATAGCTCTGATGGCCATGACCTAGATGGTCATGTAGCTGAGTGGAGGTGGGGACTACTCAGGATAGCAGAGGTTCCCCAGAGCTGTCTGGAGAAGTCTGCAAGGGCTGAGGACTTGGCTCATTGTTCTTAGGAAGTCCCTTCTGTTCATTCAGTTCAGTTCAGTTCAGTCGCTCAGTTGTGTCCGACTCTTTGCGACCCCATGAATCGCAGCACGCCAGGCCTCCCTGTCCATCACCATCTGAGTTCACTTAGACTCGTGTCCATCGAGTCCGTGATGCCATCCAGCCATCTCATCCTCTGTCGTCCCCTTCTCCTCCTGCCCCCAATCCCTCCCAGCATCAGAGTCTTTTCCAATGAGTCAACTCTTTGCATGAGGTGGCCAAAGTACTGGAGTTTCAGCTTTAGCATCAGTCCTTCCAGTGAACACCCAGGACTGATCTTTAGAATGGACTGGTTGGATCTCCTTGCAGTCCAAGGGACTCTCAAGAGTCTTCTCCAACACCACAGTTCAAAAGCATCAATTCTTCAGCGCTCAGCCTTCTTGACAGTCCAACTCTCACATCCATACATGACCACAGGAAAAACCATAGCCTTGACTAGACAGACCTTAGTTGGCAAAGTAATGTCTCTGCTTTTGAATATGTTATCTAAGTTGGTCATAACTTTTCTTCCAAGGAGTAAGTGTCTTTTAATTTCATGGCTGCAGTCACCATCTGCAGTGATTTTGGAGCCCCCAAAATAAAGTGTGACACTGTTTCCACTGTTTCCCCATCTATTTCCCTTAGGTCTGTAAATATTCAGGGCATACCAGGTTCCCCAGCCCCTGAAACTTAGAGATGTGGTACTTCCCCTGGCAAATGCTCTCATGTTCAATGTGGAGAAAAGACTAATTCAGGTGAAGTTATTAGAACAATGCAGGGCCACAGGCAAACCTACTAGCAACTTTGAGAACTTAAGCAGAGTTACTGAAGCCACTGTTGGGAAGTTTGTTGACAGTGAGATAGAGAGCTGGTGGCAGGCAGCCCATTCCCTGGCTGAGTGGGCCCTGCGTGTCGGCCTTGACATGCATTCGTGGCAGTGACCCTGTTAGGAGACTAATGGTTAATGCAGTTCTTCTAGATGACGGCTACTGCTTCACACCTGGCGAGGCCCTGAAGCTTGTCCAGAAGGGTTGGAACCAAAGCCTGAAACCTCATCTTTCAGAAATCATTATATTTACTATTGTTTTTCTATGTGTCTTTGTTTATGAAGGGCTGGCACATGGGATGCATTCTCCCCTGGGAGAGCTTGCAAGGTATTATTTCTGTGAATGTCTTGGGGCTTGTGTAGTAACTCTGCCCCCTCTCCATGGAGTGTGAGCTTTTCCAGAATGAGTTAACAGCTTCTCATTCAGGAGTGCCCAGGGCAGGGTCCTGCACATGGTAGGTGCCCCTCTATTAGAAGATGCCATCTGATCTGGGAATTCCTCACTTTGTTGCAGTGGAAGTTTAAAAACATGATACTAGTCTAAAAAGATAGCAATAACTACCATTCATCTATAGCTTCATCTGATTATTACCTTTTTAAAAAAAATCTTATTGGGGTATAGTTGCTTTACAATGTTGTTAGTTTCTGCTATACAGCAGAGTGAATCAGTTATGCATATATCCCCTCATTTTTGGATTTCCTTCCCATGTAGGTCACCAGAGAGCACTGAGCAGAGTTCCCTGTGCTGTATAATAGGTTCTGATCAGTTATCTGTTTTATATATAGTAGTGTATACATGTCAATCCCAATCTCCCAGTTCATCCCACATCCCCTTCCTTTCTTTGGTGTCCTACATTTGTTCTCTATGTCTGTCTCTCTTTCTCTGTTAAAAGTAAAGTCACCTGGTTACTTCTGGTCCTCATGGCAAGCTAGGTGTTCTTCACAGTTTAAAGTCAGGAAATGTGCGTGTGCTGAATTTAAGGGACTTTCCCCACAGTACACAGCTGGTCGGGGAGGAGCCAGGTCTAAATGCGGTTTTGTACAATCATGAAGCCTGCCTCCTTGGCTCCCACATTGCACTGGATCCCATTGTGTTTCCTGCAATTCCAATCGATTGCCGTCTTTGAGATCTTTGCCTGGTGAGCTGTTGTAGGTTGGTGACTAAATGGTAGAGAAGCGGAAAATTGTCTTCCAGGCCCATGAACGGGGGACAGCTCTCCCCATGTTCTTGCTTCAAGATTGTTGCTGGTAACTTCCCAAACTTATATTTGACCTTATCGTATTTCACGGTAGGTTAAACTTTAGGCAGTGACTCTTTACATCAAATGCTAGTATTTTAGAAGTCTAGAAAATTAGGTTGGGTTAACTTGCCCTGTTCCTTTAGGAAAGGTCAACAACAACAAAAATAGAGCAAACTTCATTGTGCTCTAATAAGGGGGCTCTGGGGGGTTGAGCCTCCATAGTTTTTGGATCCATCTCAGGTGTGAGTCCTATTGCTGCTGCTGTTCATCCAGACAACCTTTCAGGAAGCACGAGTCTCTGTTTTCTCCTCAGTTACAGGCAAAGCATACTGTTCACTTTTTCCTCAGGAAATCTCTGAGTTGCACAGGAGATAGCTTATATGAATGCAAATGCTTTGTCAATTACTAAATACTACACAACTGTGGTGCATTTTTTCCCCAGTTTTATTGACATATAATTGATATCACATTAGGTGACAGTCTACAACATAATGACTTGATAAATGTGTATATTGCCAGATGATTAGCACAGTAAGTTAACATCATATAAAGTATTACACGATGCATTATTCTCATTGTGATTTTTAAATTTTGAATGAGAAACTGAAATTTTGCTAGTTTGAAGCTCAGAATCTTTGTTGGAGACCACAAAGTCAGGGGACTTTTGGCTGGAGCTGATTTGGTGGAAAAATAGCGAAATCATGAGACAGGATACCTAACTATTAGTCTTCACTCCATCACAGATGGTCTGTGACCTACTGAGCAAATGATTTAATCTGTGTTGTGACTTTGCAGACAGGAGATAATGGTACTCACCTATCAGAGTTGTGAAGATCAAATGAGACACTGAATTTAAGAAGAGTTTTGCTCCTGTGGGTTGTGGACCAAGAGAGCAATTATCCCTGGAATCGTTAATTTCATTTTTGATACTTCTGTTTCTTTCAGCTGAATCATCTTGGAGAGTATTTTGCTTGGGTTCGTGTGGCATTTGTCATTTGTGACTCTTGTACAAATCAAAAGGGAGATCATAGTCCTATGGTGTATTTCCTTGCCAGGAGCATGTGACTGTTTTCCATATCCCTAAGTTTATCCTATCTGATTTTCTCCTTTTAGTAGAAGTTTGCCTTGTCTGTTATTTCTGATCTGCATTGATCAGTTCTATTGTAACTAACAGTTTCTGTGTTAGCTTTTTTTTTTTTTTTTTTACAAAAAGGGCTTCTTAGAAGCCTTGTCCCAGAAGTAATTGTAAAATTAGATGGTGCATGTTTAGATAGTGGGGAGGGAGATAAAAAGTGGAGATCTGAGATTGATCTACTATTAAAATAAGACTGTGCTTCCAAGTATAAACCAGTCAGATGATAGAGAAGGTGAGGAAATGAGGAAAGGAACTACGGGCCAGGCAATCTAGAGAGCAACTGCTCTGGATTTAGCGAAGAAATTTCTGTTGGCTGTACAAAAGCATATTTGTCAGTTCAGTCTGCAAACTGTCATGCTGAGCTGTCCACTGTTCAGCCATTCCTTCCTCCCACATACACAAGTACTAATGATGTAACATCAACTAAGTTATTTAGTGGTTACTGTTCTATCTCACTGAACCTTCCCAACTTTATGATAACAAAACAAAACAAAACAAAACAAAAAACCTGTTTACAAGTAAACCAAGGCTTGGACTGATCAAGTACCTCCCCCAGTGTCGTATAGTAAGAGTGGAAGCGGGATGGCCCTGGACTGCCTTTGTAACAGTCCTCCTCTCATCCCGTGATTCCTGTGCTGTGCTTCACAGACTCACATACCACGAGACAGATGGAGGCAGGTTGGTTTAATCCGGTGGTTTTTAAGAATGATTTTTCTAGCGGCAGGATCCTTGTTCCACAAAAATTTATATAGACTGTTATGAAGTAAAATGGTTTTAGTATTTTTTAAAGTGAGCCAGCAAAAAGCAGTGAAGCTGCTCAGATGAGCCCTGGGTTTGATACTGAGGTGAGAGACAGAATGCAGTCTTGCACTTGCCACACTGTTCAGAGTATTGCCGCATTTGGTTCAGACTGTGCAGGATCGAAATACTAATTCACTCAGTAAGTAGTTGCAAATGGTAACAATTTTATTTCCCCTTTAAATTTCACCTTGCAAATAACAGGAAATTTTTAAACTAGACAATTGTAGGAAGAAACTTGGAGATCTGTATAAAATGAGTTAATTTGTCAGCACAAGATAATATGCTGTTCTGCAGTGTGTTGAAATTTGGTATCAAACGTACTTGGGAGAACATAGTGCTCTTAAATTAGAAAAAGCTGTTAAAGTAATTTAAAAGTTGAATTCAAATTAGTCATTTGAAGTAACTCAGAAGCCCCTTGTGGTACACTAGGGTTCTGTGGAACACAGTTTGAGAACCACTGGTCTAACACTTTCTTTTGACAGAGGTCCAGAAGGTGTAAACGGTGGGTTAGTGCTCAGTTCAATTCAGTCAGTTCAGTCGCTCAGTCATGTCCGACTCTTTGTGACCCCATGAATCGCAGCACGCCAGGCCTCCCTGTCCATCACCAACTCCTGGAGTTCACTCAGACTCACGTTCATCGAGTCCGTGATGCCATCCAGCCATCTCATCCTCTGTCGTCCCCTTCTCCTCCTGCCCCCAATCCCTCCCAGCATCAGAGTCTTTTCCAATGAGCCAACTCTTCGCATGAGGTGGCCAAAGTACTGGGGTTTCAGCTTTAGCATCAGTCCTTCCAAAGAAATCTCAGAGCTGATTTCCTTCAGAATGGACTGGTTGGATCTCCTTGCAGTCCAAGGGACCACAGTTCAAAAGCATCAATTCTTTGGCGCTCAGCCTTCTTCACAGTCCAACTCGTACATCCATACATGACCACAGGAAAAACCGTAGCCTTGACTAGACGGATCTTAGTTGGCAAAGTAATGTCTCTGCTTTTGAATATGTTATCTAGGTTGGTCATAACTTTTCTTCCAAGGAGTAAGCGTCTTTTAATTTCATGGCTGCAGTCACCATCTGCAGTGATTTTGGAGTCCCCAAAAATAAAGTCTGACACTGTTTCCACTGTTTCCCCATCTATTTCCCATGAAGTGATGGGACCGGATGCCATAGGGAACAGAAAATTGTGCCAAAGAAATGTTTACTTTCTAAAATTAGCTCTTCAAGTTTTAGTTCTGGTTATAAAGTAATTATTTTATAAAAATACAGGGAAAATATACAGAAGGAAAGTTTAAAAAGCCACAAGCTTGCAGATGAACAATGAACCAGTATTGCACTATTAGCATTTGAGCATGTAAGACATTAAAAAAATTTTTTTTCACAAATTGGGTTCAGGCTGTACATACAATTGAGCGACATGAGGGTTCACCCGTGTGTAGCTTGTGGTTGACTCACCGCATCCAGATCCCCTGCATCCCTGCCCATGGCGTATTGTGTAGTGCTGAAGTTTTTGTGATTGAAAAAATACCCAAGTATAAGTGGGCTCTGTGCAGTTCCAACCTGCATGGTGGCAGGGTCAACTGTATAGACTTGTATCCTTTTTTCCTCAACATTATACCCTGTGATTCAGTTTTCTTGAATAATGTGGTTTTCCAGCCATTACATAATATTTTTTTCACAGGTGCACTGTGATCGTGCCATTCTCTTTTTGCTTGACATATATTTATGTATTGTTTCCCACCGTTTGATGTTAATAAGAAATGCTGGGATGAACTGCTTTGCCTATAAATCTTCTGTTTCATTGTCTTCACTATTTCCTTAATTTCCAAAAGAGTAACATTACTGAGCTGTACTAAAGGTCATTAAAAATAAATTCTTCCCAGAGGCTCCTATCTGGCCCTTCATCCATCTCCCACAGGAGTGTCTTTCTCCCACAGGGGTGTGTTTCTCTCTCCATGTAGGAGGTGGAGGAGACATCAGATTGGGAGAGGGGCTCAGTGGGAAAGAAGAGCATCTTGACCTAAGCCTGTCCATGCTTTGTCTGCACAGGCTGAATGTTCTTTGTGTGCTTAGAGTGGTTCAGATGTGAGTAACTCTGGGATCTGCCTAGTGTCTGGGAAGTCCAGCTCACCTCTGAGTCCACATGTTGTTCCTGCCCCTGCAGGGAAGCTTCGGAGGCCCCCATGGGGCAAGTCTCTTTCTCAGCTGGGTGTCAGGTGGCTCCCAGAGGTGGCCAGGCTTGTGAAGGAGGTAGAGACAGGAACCCAAACCATTTTCAGCTTTTCCTTTGCAGATTCAACCTTTTAAGCATACCTACACTTACCTGCACCGGCAATCGTTTTGCATTTTAATGACAAATCAAGTACGCTAACTTGCATTTGAAACGAAAGTGCCTTAAATGTCTCTGGCTGTCAGAATGAGATGTTAGGAGCTTGATGAAAAGCGAACAAAGAAGACAAAGTATGAAGCCTCGATACAGTGCAAAATGAAATAAAACCTTGTATGGCCTGTCAGGGGTGTCAGTTGATATTCATATCTAAAGCACATTATAGCATTACTTTGCAGCTCATAGCTTACTCATCTGTCTTTTTAATTCATCACATTCGAGCCCACATCTTTTAAGTCTCGTGTGTCAACAATGGGAGAAATCTGTTAATTGACAAATGAGTGTCACAAATGTGAATTGGTGCCTTTACATCAGCGGCAGGTGTAGTCTCTTTTGTTTTTTGTTGGATCTATTATTGGCATAAGCCAGTGTAAGACATCTGTCTTTGTCGGAATGAGAAATGACAGGCCTTCTTGGCTGTCATTGTCTTAGTGCGTGCTCATTCTGTGAGATACTGTATAAAGATAAAATGTCAGTTAAAAGAATATGAAAAACTATCTGGAGGAAGTCCTTAAATTACTCAGAGAGGGGATCCGGGAATTGGGACTGGAATTGAAATCCGAGTGTTTCAGTTTGTATCTATCATACCTATTTAAAAATAATATTTCCTGAGTAACAGGATGAGGTTATCAGGCATTTAGGAGGATGTTATGTTGTGCTGGTATAATTAGCTTTATCAGGTGGGGAGAAAGTCTACCTTTGCAAGATATGAATTTATTTATTATCAGGTCATCTCTCAGACAAGCACAGAATTGTCTCAATAAAAACACTCCAGGTAGGATTCTGGGCATTGATTTGCATGTGTTTTGAAATATTGAAATTGTTCCCCTCCAATTTCTTTTTCGGTTATATTCCTATCTGAGACTGATGAGAAGCATAATGAAATAAAAAGCAGCAGTTGTAGAGTGATGAGACAATTAGTGGGGAGAAAACTGTTAGTTTCACAGAGCTCCTGGTGGGTTTAGAGATGCAAGCGAGTCTGGACACCTGAGGCTGTGTTGTTAACGCAAGTTATTGCTGGTAAGAGAGGGTGAGAGGAGGTGCAAGGTCTGACAGTGGAGGAATGCTCCTGCGTGCTCTTCTTCCATCGGCAGGAGCTAGGGACCCCCTGGGCATTTAGGGCTGGTAAGGACAGGATGATCTCAGCCGAGCATGTCCTGGTTGTAGGAAGGCTGGACTCTTAAGGCATGTTTCCCAAACTTGAGTGTGTACACAAATCCTTGAGAGTCTTGTTACAGCACAGTGTCTGATTTAGTAGGTCCGGCCTTGGGCCTGAGCCTCTGCATTTCTAACAGATTCCTAGGTGACACTGACCTGCCGTTTTGTAGACTCAGCTTGATTGTCAAAGAGTTCAGTTCATCTTCTCACCATCTGATGGGCTTCTGTAGACAGCGTGGAGTTCAGAGGAGAGGCAGGGCTTCAGTGCTGGGATGAACTGGACTGGTCTGAATAATGTCTACATGAAGAAGTTCTTTTTCTGTAGAAATGTTTCCAGCCCCTTCAGAGGAGGCCCAGACTCATTGGTTTTCTCAAGCTCTATTTGACTAGGGGACAAGACTCTGAGGCCATGGCACCCTGCCTTCTCTGAAGGGGTCAGCACTGTGTGTGTGTGAGCACACTTGTGTGCATGCACTGTGCACACAGGCTCACTGTTGTTGGTTGAGGAAGGGCATGGATTGTGTGTTGACAGAACTTGTGTGTTTTTGTGTGCACTTGTAGTTTGTGGGGGCATGCAGCAGGCCTGAGTGTACACTTTTTGTGTGTGATATGTAAACATACATGCAGTTGTATGTTTACGTATCAGGCATGTACCAAACTGTGGGAGGGCATGTGTGTATGAGAGTGAGTTTTCTCTGTGGAGTGATGGGGCTCCTTAGCTGATAACTCACTTGAGTAATCAGATCGATGGGGTGTGTGTAGGGAGAGAAATGGCAGGCGGATCCGCTGCTGGGGCTGCAGCCTGGTCCTTTGGTGGTGGTAGTCTCTGGTAAACATATTTGCCTCCCAGGTTCCTCCTGGCCCACTGCCGTGGATGCTGACTGCATTGTTTATTTTCAGATGGAATAGACTCCAGGCAAAGTCAGACAATCCTATTGGGATCTGGGGAAGTCCTCAAATTATCATTGGAGGATCAAAGAAGGGCAAATTACATAGGGCCTGAGGACCAGACACTTGCCTCCCTTTTCCTTTCATATAAGCTGAATCATGACTCAGAGCACAAAGCCCCCTTCTTTTCTTTGCATGTAAACTAATAACAAACTGAGTAATTGGGAGGATGAAACAGCTGTTTTTCTGAGGAACCTCAGAACCTTAGGAAAGCCGACCGTTCTTCCAGCCTCTTCTCTCCTTTCCCCCAGGCCCCTGCCTTCTTCCTTTCAAATTCTATGTATTGCAGACCTTTTCCTGGCTGACCCTTAAATGCTCTGTTCTGGAGGAAATTGTAATTTTGTTTTGTTTTAAATTGAAACAAGGCTTACCTGAAGGGAGTGAGGCAAGCTAGAGAGAAAGGAAGGGAAATAACCCATCTGAATAAAAAGAAGGCCCATAAGTTGCACCCCAACCCCCTTTGCAATAAATGAGAATGTTTTTGTCACATGGAGAGAGGCCCGTGTTGCTTTCCATGGAGGTGCATTAGCGAAAAAGAAGTTGCATGAGCACAGAGAGTATATTTGTGTGTCCGTGCACATGTCTCCCCCGTTTGCCTTCTAAAAATGGGCAAGGCACGCACATGGATCTTGTGTTTATCCACACACACGTCTGTGTGCGCAGACACAGGCCAGATCCGCACAGACATCTTTTTGTCTGCATGCTGGGGAACTAGGTACATAAGAAGACTGTTTTACATGCCCGCTTTTGGTTTTTCATTGCTGGTTGTCACAGAGAATCTGAAACAGACAAAAATTTATTGGGTAGTATTTAGAAACATGTCGGTGGTAACGACTGCAGCTCTGATTTCAATTAACACCCACTAAATTTAGGCTAATGCAGCGCATTTGTAGACCTGTTGAATGTGCTTGGCATCACGTTGCAAAAATCTAAGTGGCCAGAGTTTAAAAATCATTTCAAACTGACCCCCTCTCCTATGCCTGCTCCCCTCCCCCGCCACTCTGGCGCAGGGTGGTGAGCTCCTCTGTGAACCAGAGAGCCTTCGAAAATCTCTTTCTTTAGGTTTTTATAAAATGACCTTTCGATAGCAGAGAGCACAGTTAAAGTTTTAGCGTCCGATCTTGCTTAATGAAATACTACTTTGGAGTTCATAATTCATCATTTCTAACACCCCGCTCACCCCCTTTTCTGGCTGTTTGGGTGAAAACAGCTGGAGAAGTGCTGCATTTTATGATTAAGGCACTAAAAGATTAGCCGTAGGCACTGCCCATCTACAGGCTATGGAGTGCAGGCTGCTGACAGCAGATCTGTTTTGAATTGGAGTCAGATTAAAGTGAGTGAAAATCATTTGGGGGCTGAGGGCTCGAAAGGTCACACGTGTAATGAATTGTGGGTGCTTGCCTGGTTTCCCAGGCGAGAACCGTGAGCAATTATTAAATGCCATTGTGCATTGAGAAGGGTTGGTTGGTGGTGACTTTGAAACTTTCCAGAAGCAAGATTGCAAAAGGTAATAACAGGGCATTCGACAGGAGAGGATTTGGAGGGTGGTTACCTTGTGTATTTGGCTTTATTTGGGGAGAGGTTTTTGTTCTCCTCTCGTCTTGCTCCAAGTCTATAGTGATGCTCCTAGCAGTTCTGGGAGGTGGGGTCCTGCTTGGGTATCTTTTTTTCTTTTGACTAGTTAAGTTCCTAGTTAAGCAGCTCCCTACATTTTCTAGGTGCCATGGGAACTGGTTGTTTTGCCTCAGCCCTCAATTGTTCTGTAGTCATTGCCGTATCTTTATGGACAGTCTCATTTTCATCCATTGAAGCCGCCCCAGACTGCCTTGGCCAGCTGTGTGGGCATCAGGGACTGATAAGAGAGGCCGCAGCTCTTTCCTCCTGAACGTGCCGTGTGAGGTGAGACGGGACCCTACCCAACCCCCTCCCCAGTATTTCCCATCTCAGGTGGGTGGCTGAGCTAGGGGGACAGACTCCATAAAGGTCCTTTGTCAGAGACAGGAAATGCCCCTGAGTCCTGTGGAATGAACCCTGCTCATACTGGGCCTGGATCTTTCCCACTTCTAAACCATCCCACCCTTCGTGCCTTCTCCTGTTCTAGCATTTTGGAAACCCAGAAGTAGATCTCTCTGGAAACATCTGCTCTGAAATGGAAAGCAAGGTGAAAAACCAAAGAGAAAACAAAGTTAAGTGGCTAGCTTTACTGGGTGACTGCTTTTCCTTTGAAAGGCTCAGTTTGTTCAGTTACTGAATGCTTTCCCTATGCCAACTAGAAGGCTAGGCATTAAAGATATCAAGAGGACTGACAACGCTATAGAGGAGACAGATGTGGAATTGGTGATTACAACCCCCTGAAGTGATGAAATATTGAAGGCTGTGCTGGCCACTGACCACGTGGAGGAGGGGCAGTTGAGCCATCCTGGGGGTGGTGGAGGAAGGGCTCCTGGAGTGCTGTATGTCTGTGCTGTATCTGGAGAGATGAGCAGGATGAGCCATTTGGGAGGGCGAGGAAAGATGTTCTTGGCAGAAGGGACAGTGTGAGCGGCAGCAGGAAGGGTGGGACAGCTGGAGCTGAGGTTTGGCTCACCAGGGTTGTTGACTTCCCCACTTGCCATTTCTTGGGTGTGTGCTTGATTCTGTGAATGTGTACTGAATGCTTATGTTATACTGTGTGCTATCCTGGGTGCTTGAGCTACATGAGGGGATGAAGCAAAGACTAATGCCTCTGTTTTTCCTTCTTTCTTTTCCCTCTAAGAGTCCCGCTACCTTTTGCCTTCTTTCTTCATTGATAGGGAAATGTGACTAGTCAGGGTAATGAGAAAGAGGAGGGGGAGACAGACAGTGACTGCTCCATCAAGTCTGTAATGTGATGGGCTCCTGGAAGACATCACACCTGTGTTTGGGTAAATTGTGGGGACCAGAGGCGACTCTATGCCAACCATCAAGGTTGCAGGTTTGTTACCTCTGTGGCTTCGATATGGCTGTCTGGTACCTCCGGTGTCTGCTGTCCGTACTAAGGTGCTTGCCGCTTACTCATCCTTAGGTACAGATAGCTGATAGCCGTATGAAAAATCCCCAGGGAATATCACATGGTACCTGTGATGAATCCTAATGGATGAAGGAATACCTTAGAGCATCAGGCATGTTGGACCAAGATGAGGATTTAGTTTTTAGGAAGGGATGGGAAGGTGCTTGGGCATTCATAATAGCCCCAGAGAACTACACAGATGGTTGTTGCTCTCCATCACACATAAGTTCCATTCTTCCTAGTTGTCTTTAGGTAATTAGTTTTAGGGCAGAGATGGAGAGACAGTTTATTGGCTGTGGCCCAAAGATGTAAAAAAAGACCTGTAGGAATCCAGCACCACCTTCGTCGCTGTGTGATCATTACAGGTGATAAGACAGCCTTGGTCTCTATCCACAGAGATCCTTCTGGAAGGAAGTCTTCCAGTAGGTAGATGAGCTTCAAAAGACACCGATTGTGACCAAACACACACCTGAACCAGCGGGATACTCTCCCCTGCTGTGGCCTGACAAGTTCTATGGCTTTGAGTTGGGTTGAATGTTCCTTTTGCTTTTGAGGTTATGCGGTTAAAGTGATAATTATTTCTTTTTGGTCCAGTGAACTTGGAGGAAAGGAAAGTTCTCCTCCTGTGGGTGAAGGCTTTCACAGAAGGTCTTTGGGGGAATGTTGGGCCTGGGGTTTGGGAGGGGGTAGGGTAGGGAGGATGAATGCCAAGCCCCAATAGGGGTGGGGTGGGGTGGGGTGGGTAGGTAGGGGCCAGCCTGCATTATCGGTCTGTGGCGCCCATCCAGCCTGTGGCCTCTCACACACAAAGCCTTGGTTCTGATTAATGGCATCCGTGTCTGGGAGGCATGGATTGTATTAGACCTTGTTTAAAAGTGCTCGCTATACATTCACTTCCCCTGGAAGTGCACCAAAATAGGATGAGAGGGAAAAAAGGGAGCAAGAGAAAGAGCCTGCGTTTGGAAAGGGTAGAAAGGAAAGGTTTTTTCATAAATGCTTTCTCTGACTTTTTGTACTCTTCAAGGCTTTATCTCTACAGGGCTCCTACGGGAGAGCAAGGGGAAAAAGTGAAGACAGACGTCTTGGGAAAGAAAACACGTTTCCCTGCCAAAACTGGGAGATGGTGCTGGCTCTCTGGGCCTTTTAGAAACTCCAAGAAATCTGCTGACATTTTAAAGGGGTGGGGGAAGAGAGATGATTTATGATGACATCACATGTTGCCCAAGCAGATCCTGCAAGAGGAAAATGGCTTTTATAGAAAGCATGTTGCAATAAAGAAACCGTGAGTCACTGGGGGAGCATCATCAATTGAAATGCCTTCAGTCATTTGCCTTCACTCTCCTGCTACCCCCACCGCCTCCCCAACCAAAGGCCTTGGCAGCTCTTAGGGCCTTGCTGGAAATAGGTTGAGAGAGCCTGAACCCAGAGTGCCTGCTGCCTTCTGTCTCCCCAGCTTTCCTTTCTGATGACTCTGATTACGTCTGGCCTTGTTCTTAGCTCCCTGTAGGGTAATGTGGGTGTGCAGATGTTGAACCGATTGCCTGTGTGTGTGTGTTGGGGGTGTGCTGACCCTGTGTGTCAAGTGGTGGGTCATGCAGGAGGATGGTGGGGTGAGAGGAGCCAGTGACTGTCTCTTTTTAGGAGTAGCAGAACAATGCTGGACTTCTGTGGAGGGATGAGGGTTGTCTCCATGCTTGTTCAAGGGAAGACCCTGGACACGGGCACTGGAGTGAGGGATCCAGCCCTGGGGGCCTGGGAATCATGGTAATGGCACTTGCCCACCCTCAGGCAAGGTTTGCAACCTGAGGGTTGTGTTGTGTGCTTTGGCTAGTCCCCTGCAGGGCACCTATCCTGGACCTTGGCAACATGCCGGAGTCCAAAAGACTTGTGGTCACTCCCTGCCACCTCCACCCCCAACTCCTGGTTCTTCAATACACTTCTCCCCTTGATGGACATTTTCTTCCAGTTCCCTCAAGATACCAGTACTATCTTCCTTCCCTTTTTTTTTCTTTTTTAATTGTTATTTTTATTCATTTGATTGCACCAGGTCTTAGTTGTGGCACACAGGATCCTTTGTTGCAGCTTTTAGTTGTGGCATGCAAACTCTTAGCTGTGGCATGGGGTTGGGGGGGCGGTCTGGTTCCCTGACCAGGGGTTGAACTTGGGGCCCCTGCATTGGAAATGCAGAGTCTTAACCACTGGACCACAGAGAAGTCCCTCTTGCCTTCCCTCTGCCACCGTCAAAACATTCTGAAGACCAGGTTGGGAACTCTTTCATATTAAGGGCTGTTTGACAGAATGGGTTCTACTGCCGTGCACTTATTTGCATTTTAGTGAACATCAAAAAGCTAAAGCTGAGGGACAGAAATGATCTTGAAGACATTCCAGCCTTCAGGAAGAGGGGCTGGGGGAGTCCTTTGAGATGTCAGAGGTGGTGACAGGTAGAGCAGTAGTTGCCTGGGCTGGCTGTGGTGTGGATGGTGCCCTTCCTCCCCTTGAGTAGTCTCCCTCCAGAGCACGTGATGCTGGGGAAATCCTTCCCAGGGGATGGAGCAATCACTGCCTGGTGATGGTGAGGAGACTGGCAGGTCCAGGCCAGGCCCTGCCCTGCTTATCCACACCAGGAGAGGATTCAGTCCAGGCCTGGGGGATCTCTGAAACCTGGGGTCTTCCCTGCTGAGCCACCAGCCCTGGCCCAGTGCGCATCAGTGGTACAAAGATGCTGCTTTTCTCCCGGAGTAGGCTGGGTTGGTTTGTGAGCCCAGACATGCTCTCTGCCTTGAGCAGTGAAGTTGGCCCCATAGCGGAGAAGTGGCCTGATCGTGGTCTTGTTCTTGGTGTCTGCTGGAGATGGTCATTTCCTAACTGCCTTTTTAACAACTGCAGATAGTGGTGGTAACAAATGATCCATCATCCCATTTCCTTCCTCCTGCCTTTACTGAGGTCTGGGGAAACAGCAGTAAGCAAGACACAGTCTCCACCTTCAAGAAGCTCATCTTAAGTCTTGAGCGTACTTTATTTCCTTCTGTTAAAGGTACCTAATTTCATCCAGAGACTTACAGTTCACCCTGCATACATGATGGGGCTTGGTGGGGAAGAGTTGAACTTCTGCTCTGTGCCAGGCATTTGAAAAATTTTAGCTACCCTGTAAGGTCATTTTTATTATCTCCCTTAAATAAAAATAAAAACAGATAACACCTGCTGATGGTCTCACAGCTCCTAAGTTGAAGTCAGTGCTACAGCTGGGTACTGTGTGTCCCAAGCCCGTGGTCCCTCTCACATCCAGCCCTCGATAATGGTACACATATTGCTTTGGGGTCTGCTGTTTTTCACTTAACATGTCAAAAGCATTTTTTCCTGTGTTTCTATAGTATTCGTGATAATCTTTTAAAATGACTACATGATTTTTCTCCCCATGGTGATGTACTCTAATGTAAACCAGTTCCTGGAATATTGAATCTTTTTTTCTAATTTCTTTGATGTTGGTGATTGAGTGGGGAGTCCTGAGATTGCCCCCATCTACCCTTGGTTCCCCCAAAGGAGCAATAGGGCTGTCATAGATGGAGCCTTGGGGTGGGGGTCTTCCCACAGGCTTGTTTGGGAGCCTGTTGCCCTCCCACTAGTGAAGCTGTGTGGCAAGAGAACTTGGCTTCTTGTCCTGGATGCTCTGGCTTCTGGCTCAAGCCAGACTTCCTCGCTGGGCCTTTCAGAGATCCCTAACTTCACCCTTTTCCCTGGAAGATCCAAGACCATCCTGCCAGATTGGTTCCCTCTCTCACACCCACTTGCCCACCTTATTCCCTAGGTTCAGATCTATTCTCTTTACCAAGAATGCTCCCTGCCTCCTCCTTCCCTGAGTCTTCTCTGCGCAGCTCTGTCCAGCCTTTAGCCCTCAGCTCAACATCTATAGCCTATAGCTGGCCCCTCTGACAAAGCTGATTTTACTTCAAATCAAACTTTCTGCAACCCCACCCTTTCCAACGTGACACCAAATTATATGCTGTCACATGAATTCCTGTCTCCTCAAAACTGGGTAAAGAAGGAGGCAAGTAGGTCTCATATTCATGTTCCTGAATTCCTTCTACTCTTGTCTCACTTAATCCTCCTAAGAGCACTGTGAGGTGGGATTTGCTATCCCCACTTCACAGTGAGGATAGGTTAACACTATCCCAGGCAGGGTGAGAGAAAAGGAATGCCCTGTAAGTGACACAGTTCCCAGATAGCAAGAGACCGTTTCTTTAACTTCATCTTCCTCCCCCTTAGTGATCAGCATGCAGTGCAAGACACATAGTGGGTGCTCATTAAACGCCTGGTGAGTTGAATTGTTGGACAGTTTCCTTTGTGGGGATGAAAATTCCTACCGTGCACTGCTGAATCAGGAGGGAAAAACTGAGTCAGCTGTGCATGTGGCGTGTGCTTTTAATTTCAAACAGGGATCTCTGCAGTTTGGCAAGGGTCAGGCATTGACAAGAGGTGCAGAGGAGGGGAAAACATCTTGAAGCTGCCTTTTGCCCTGAGTGAGAGCAAAGCCCCACATCTGTTCCTTGTCTGGGCCCCAGTTCCCCTCTCTAGCTGAGGTTCTAACGGTAGGCAGGCGGAGAGGGTGTGGCTAGACGTGAGAGTTGAATGATTTGAGCTGGGGCATTGAGGGCTCCGGGGATATGATCTGCCATGTTGGTTGGGTGTCAGGTTGGGTGTACCCAGCATGGGGTTTGGTCTGTGTGATAATTTTAGGGTTTGTACCTTCTGTTCCCCATGGTGGACCAAAGGGGAGCTTTTGACCATCACACGTTTTGGGAAGGTTTGGAAGTGCTGAGGTCTGTACTCTTGCTATGACTTTGTTCTTGAATGTAAAACCACATGAGAGGACCCAATGAGGGTTGTATACCAAGTGGGGGGCTATACAAATGGTACACACCAAGATGGAGGTCAACTGGGGTGAATGTCAAGGTGAGGGGAACCAAGATTGTACACCAAAGCGGGGCCAACGTGAAGCTTTTTCGCTGGGACCAGGATAACATGCTGTGATGGAATTACAGAGGATGGTTGCAGAAGCTGTTAGTGCTGTGCCGTGGGAGCAGGCAGTGCTAGAGAGCTGAAGGAGTCATAGCGAGGGGCATTCTACAAAGAGATGACAGGCAGTGTGTGTTTGAAAGTGCCAAGTATCTAAGGTTGAATGCTTTCTTGGTGTCAGGATTTCTCAGAGCCTTCCATGCCAGTCTTGCGTTGGAATTTCTAGGTTGTGGATGAGCAGGCTGCCCTTTAAGGTGAAGTTACAGAGAGGTTGGGTTCAAATCTCAGCCCTGCTTTGGCTTCTGTGACATTGAGTAAACTGTTCATCATTCTGTGGCTCTGATTCTTCATTTGTGGAAGGCTGGTTATAGGATTAAATGGGATGATGCTTGTGACTTAGTTTAGCATAGTGTCTGGCTCATGGTAATTCCTTGGTAAGTCTTGGTAACTGGTGTTGTAATTGTGTCTTCATGGTTGGTCATTATCTCACCAATGACCAAGGAGAATTTTCCCCTAGAGCAGTGATTCTCAACCGGCATTCCTGGACCATCAGCACCATCTGGGAGTTCATTAGAAGGGGAGATTCTTGGGCTGTACCCCACTGAGTATCAGATTCAGTATGTCTGGCTGATGCTTGATGCTCCTGGTCTGGAGACCACACTGAAGAACATCCCTTAGCACTTGCATCCCATGTGATAGACTTTAGGATGTACAGTTACATTGCCTGCTGCTTCCGCTGCACTGCCATCTCTCCTGGATGGTTAGGTGATGAACTCTTTTTGAAATTAAGGATTTTTGTGATCAAAGCAGGGAAAACCTGGTGGCAGGATGAAGCCTTATTTAGAGGGAGTCAGGCAGTGACTGTTTTGCTTTTAAAGCTAGCCTTGCTTGGCTGTGGAACAGACTTACCACTATAGCAGAGACCCTTTGTCAGGTAAGCATGGCACAAGGGCAGTTTGCCTTAGACCTTTTTGGAGGGTATGCAGAGTGGGACATATCCCAAGCCCCTCAGTGTGCTACTATTTCACTTTGTAAGGCATCTTATTTTCTGGGAGGCTGCTCCCTTCAGTTGGACTGCATGACTGCTCTGTATATGTGAGTATGTGTGACACGGCACTTAGTTCATCTGATAAACGTGGTCTTGAGAATGGCCCTGAGTGTGTGTCCTGGTGTCATTTCCTATAAGAAATTGTTCCCGATTGTCTGTCGTTGGCCCATGTGTGTCTCACTACAGGACAGATGTCGCTTCACAGTGCTCTCTGCCAACCAGACTTGTGCTCACTGAGTGTGGAAACTCATTCCTTTATCTCTAGCACAGCACCTGGCACACAGTTGTGTTCAAAATCCCTCTTAAGAGGCCATAAACGTCCTCTGGGGGTATCAGAGTAAGATCCCCATGTGTTTGATGGGGTCCTTGAGGCCTAAAGCTCAGCTTCTCTATACATTGGAGCCAAATCAAATCTTGGAGACAGAATTTGGGTGAAGTAGAAAAGGATAGCTTTATTATTACTATGCTAGGCAAAGGGGGACCCAGTGGCCTTCTGCCTCAAAACTATGTGTCCCTACTTGGAGAGGATAGTGAGAAGTTTTATGGTAATTGTTCAAAGAGGGAGTGATCAGCTTGTGGGCATTCTTCTGACGGATTGGTGGATGGGTAAGTAGGAGTCAGCATTATCAACCTTCAGGTTCCAGCTGGCCCAGGGTCTACATAGTTGTGGGCAGCATACCATTGTTCACAGCTAACTTCTCCCACCTGGAGTGAAGTTTCAGTATCTGTGAAACAGCTCAAAGATACTGCTGTGTGTGCCCTTTGATGGGGAGTCAGGACCTTGCCCGAGGCTGCACCGTTGGCTCTCCTGACTGTTTATTTCCCCCTGGTCTTGCATCTGCTCCCTAAGTAGCAACTGCTTAAATCTGCCCATTGGAACTCAGGGAAGGTCCTGAAGGCTGAATGAAGGCTATTTCCTATAGTCAATGAAATGGGGGACATGGAAAGGCTTTGTGCTCAGGAACCCCAAAGCGCCCTGCTCCATATTATCCTTGGACAGAAAGAGACCTCATGGGAGGGAGAAGTGGGCAGTTCTGGTTTGGTGCCTAGGGGGTGTGGGCCTGAAGATCCAGGAGGCTGTGCTTCTTAGGTTTTTGAATTCTGATCCTAAATGCTATATTTTTGGGTGATCCGGGAGTTGATCCTCCTGCCAGCTTCAAGTGGTCTCGGAATGACCACGGAGTGGTGGGTAGTCTGACCACTGTCTGTGGGAGCCAAGGCCTAAGGGGAATGGGAGGACCCTGGAGCCTTGGTGAATTGGCCTAATGAGAGAATAGGGGCCATTCTGCGGTAAGCAGGGTCTTCTCTGTCTCCCTAAACAGTATAAATTTTGAGAACCTGGGACTGCTTCCGAGAGAGAATTGGATCACCAAGTCCTGGTCACTAGGCAAGAAAGGTAGTCTGTTTCCTAACGAAACAGGCAAAGAGCTGATCATAGAAGCCCATTGTTTCAGGTAATTCATGGTTTGGTATCTGGGCTCCTTTGAAGTAAAAAGAATCCAAAATATAAACCTTTCTTCTCATAATAGAATCCGCTTGTGTTATTTAAATCCCAGGGTTTTACATTACAATAGTCACCCATCAGGCTTGGAGAGAAATGGAACTTTCTTTGACAATACGGTGTGTGGTGTTCTTGCTGGCTTAAAATTAAACCTAATCGGGAGGTGTCACTGAAGGCTGTGCTGAGTAAATGATGGAGCATGAAATAAAATGATTTATACAACTTTCTTTTCCAATAGGCAGTGCTTTTTAATGTTTTTCTCCTTCTGAAAGAAGGCGTGGGTGTTGAAAGTGATTTTTGATGATGTTTTTCTTAAGTGGTCCAAGACCACAGCATTCTGAGAACTGCCCACCCCCACCCTGCTGCTTTCCCACGTGGTTGACTCTCGCTTGAACTTTCTCAATTTGCAAGTATTAGAATGTTCTGACAACCACAGAATTCTCAAATCTGGCCCATCACAATGGAAATAGGAGCCCAGCCTTTTGGGAATGGCTGGGGATCTGAATTTAAAGTGGTGTGAGTCAAGGCTTGTTTCTGTTTATTAGGTTTATGTTTCAAGACCATTGTGTTAGGGTTAAGTTGACTGGTTGTGATGTCCTCATGATAGATTAATTAAAAAAAAAAATCACTGCTTGTGAACGTGGTCCCCAGATAGGAATAGATGTGTTTGCACATGTGTGGACCCAAGCTCAGTGAGGGGATGTGTCATTAGTGCAGGGCAAGGGTGAGGGGTAGAAGGTGCTCTACCTTCCTACCCAAATAGGTGCAAATTCAGCTCATCCAGAACGGATGGCGTCTGCCTCCTTCCCACGTTTGTTCTTGTCTCCTTTATCTCGGTTACTGGTGGGTCACTTTCCTCCCAGTATCCTGGGTTCAACTCTTAGTTCATATTCCCAAACCTTTTAAGAATTGCTGAAGCGTCTCAGTTGCTCTGCGGCCCGCATATCTCCTCCTCTCCCAGATCTTGTCGACGGAGCAGAAATGGTCTGGAGGCACCGTCTGATCAAAGTCTTCCACTGCTGGAAATCCAGGCCAGCTTCCCAACCCTACAAGGGGCTTTCCTGGCTTCGTTGCTCTTTATCTAAGTTCTGGCCAGGAACCTGACCGCCTTATGTTTTCCTGGTTCTTGGTCTTTGTGTTGTCCTCTGTATTAGTCTGTGAGTGGCTTATGCAACCGATTTATCTTCTTACAGTTCTGGAGGCTAGAAGTCCAGAGGCAAGGTGTTGGCAGGGTTGATTTCTCCTGAGGCTCCTTGACTGCTTTCTCTTTGTGTCTGTACGTGATCTTCCATCTGTGTGTGTCTGTGTCCTCTTTATCAGAGGACACCAATCATGTAGGATGAGGGTCTATCCTGAAGACCTCATTTTAACTTAAAGACCTTTAGTTAAAGGTCTTAAAGACCCCATCTCCAAATACAGTCCCATTCTGAAGTATCATACCAGGAGGTGGTTAGGATCTCAACATAGGGATTTTGGGGACCACAACTCCAGCCCACAGTACTACTGTCCCGGGAAAGCAGTTTCCTCTACCTATCAAAACACCTACATTTTCAAGACTTATAATTTGAGTGTCTCATCTCCACAAAGTTCTCCCTAACTCTGTGCATCATGGCTCTACTATTTCATATGTCTCCAGGAGCCTCCCTGCCTGAGCCAAGTCTTTGCATGCAGTGGCTGGCATGATGGCTGGGTTTCTGCATTCTCCTCTTGGGGACATGAGGCCTGTGTAACTCCTGGGGTCTTGCTGTCCCCACTGTGAGCAGTCCCTTCTGATGGAGTAGTGCCTGGCGTGTACTACATGTAGCTACGTGTATAATTCATAAGAGAGGACTCATGTCACCCAGGGCATGCTGCTCATTTGCAAGAATTACAAGCTTTGACAGAACTCCCTGTCGTGCAGGCCTCCTTGTCACATTGGTGGTAATTACTATTCCTTTTCTAATTACTTATCTTACCCACAACGGCCCCTTTCAGCTGCTGCAGAGGAGACACCCCTGTCCTCTCATGCAGAGGGAAGCTGGGTTATTGCCATCACTCTCCCGAGGCCTTCTTTCCCTTTTCTCCTGTTTGTCTCCTTTTCCCCTTTCTCTGGTTTCTGAACCATGCCCCCTTTAAGAAACCAATTGATTTCTTCTTTTTTATTTTTATTTTTAAAACCCTCGAATTATTTATTTGGCTATGCTGAGTCTTAGTTGTGGCACGCAGGATCGTCAGTCTTCGTTGAGGCATGTAGGACCTAGTTCCCCAAGCAGGCTTCGAACCTGTGCCCCCCGCATTGGGAGAGCAGAACCTCAGCCGCTGGGCCGCCAGGGAGGTCCCACCCCTTTGATTTTTAGAGCATTGTTCTAAAGGGCCAGACGGCAGCACAGTCAGTCCTTCAGCCTCAGCATGCTGCACCTCCCTCAGAGCTAGCTGGCTGCCTTCACCTTGGGGAAGGCAGCCTCTCCCATGACAGCCTGCCCCAAGTCAGGTGGAGAAAAATAGCAAAGGGAGCATCATATTTAAGGAATCTGAATGTGCTGAGTGGATGCTTTGGAAACCAGACCTCAGGCAAAAGGTCCTTGGTTCAGCCTCGTGACTGATGTGGCTTTGTGTGCTGTTAACAACCAGTAGATTGAAGACCCAACCAGGCTGTATTTTTGCCTGTCACCAGAGGATCTCCAAGCCTTTAACTATTTTAGTTTTAATATCTGATTTTACTGGGGTTCCCCTCTAGAGTTGCTTTTCTTTGTCCCTTATCGTGTTGTTGTTTAGTCACAGAGTAGTGTCCGACTCTTTGCAACCCCGAGCACTGTGGCCTGCCAGGATTTCCCAGGCAAGCATACTGCAGTGGGTCACCATTTCTTCCTCCAGGGCATCTTCTCGACACAGGGATCAAACCTGTGTCTCCTGCAGTAGCAGCAGATTCTTTGCCCTTACCACGTTACTGGACTGAATTAAGGAAGGTTTCTGTTTCAGCTGCGATACTTAGCATTTTACATTCAAATGGCTGTAATACCTTTGGAGGGACCTGACTGATTTTGATGAAATCCTATCCATTATGAAAGGTGTTAACGTACACGTCAGGTTTTATTTAAATGTAGTCTGTGCCCTTGAAACAAAATGACAGAAGTGTCCAAAAGATCTTTTTTTTTTTCAGTAATGTATATGAGTTTCAGTGGAAATTGGTGCATTTTTATAAGGTATGGAGATCCTGTCCTGCCAGCATGGATTTCTGTGTCAAAGGAAGCTGTTGCTGTGTGCCCAGTGTTGGGTGAAAGAGATACAGGGCTGCTGGGCTTCAGTGACTGACTTCAGCCCTCCTTCTGATCATTGCAGTCCTCCACTGTTGACCTCACTACCCTCGCCTTCTCCTGTGCATGTCTCTCCTATGTCCCCCTGAAGCTTGTACATATTTTCATATCTAGGCTTTCACCTTCAGCTTCTTTTGCATCTCTCTTTGGTTGCATGCCTTCAAGGACCTCCTTCCAGGCATTTCTGGTTTACTCGAGTCCTGAGGGCTGCTTCGTGTAACAGATTGAGCTCTTACTGAGTCCTTCCTTGCTTGGAACTTACATTTTAGTTGGGGCAGGGGATGGTGGGTGTGGCCAAGTAAAGAGTTAACTGATGCCACCATGGGGAATGCTTAGGTCCCTCTGAGGACATCTAAAAGCATTCCACCTTGGGAGGAGGGGAGAGTATCAGGAAAGGCACGCTGAAGGAGGTGTTATTAGGTGAACTTGAAGAATCCACTCATTCATTCCTTTGCGTTATGGAACCCTCAACGGGAGTAGGCGCTGTGCTGACGGTTGCCAAACCCCAGTGAACAAAGCAGGCAGAGGCCTTATCCTCATGAAGCTTATGTTTTAGTGAGTCGAGAAGCCAAGTAAAGTGCTGTTGGGAAGTGGAGGGTATTTTAGGCAGAGGAAACAGCATGGACCATGTCCAAATCCCAGGATAAATGAGCGTATTCAAGGCACACAAGGAATGCAGGGGCCAGATCACAAAGGGGTCTGTGAACTCTGGAGTTTGCGCTTTATTCTGAGGATGAGGGGTTGCCACTGAATGGTTTTAGGTAGGAGAGGTGCAAGGTCATGCTTGTATTTTTTTTAACTTTAGTCTTTCTGATCATTGTTGTTATTTCTTTATCGGCTGCCTTGGGTCTTCATTGCTGTGTGCAGGCTTTTGTCTAGTTGCAGTGAGCAGGGGCTGCTCTCTGTTGCAGTGTGGGCTTCCCACTGAGGTGGCTTCTCTTGCTGCAGAGCGTGGGCACTAGGGTGCGGCTGGCTTGCTAACTGTGACTTGCGGGCTCCAGAGAATAGACGCAGTGGTTGTAGGGCATAGGCTTAGCTGCTTTGGAGTAGCTGGGATCTTCTTGGTCCAGGGATCAAACTGGTGTCCCCTGCATTGGTAGGTGGATTTCTAACTACTGCACCACCAGGAAATCCCATGATTTTAGAAAGATCACTTTCATTGTCCTCGAGAGAGCAGGCTGGAGGTACAGTTTAGGAGATGAATTAGAAGGCTGTAAGACTTGCCTGGGGCCAGTGATAGTTTGAAAGACAAGTAGATGCATCTGAGAGATTTTGGGAGGCAGTTTTTGACAGTATTTGAGTGGAGGTGGAGGGTTGAGGCCTGGGAGACATATAACTCACTATGGGGTTTATTGATGGACTAATTGAGTAGATGGTGGTGGCCGTCTTGGAGATTGGGGAGTTGGAGGGAACAGGGTTTTCAGAGTGGAGGAGATGAAGGGGAGAAGAAATCGGGACACATGGAGCTTGAGGTGCCTATGGAGACATCCAGGTCCAAATGTCCAGGAGGCAGCTGAAAACACAGATCTGGAGTTGAGAGCACAGTCTGGGTTGGAGGCTCATAGAACAATTGAAATAGGAGGGCGTGGTCAGCAGGGTCAAATGCTGCAGAGGAAAAGTTGAATGAGGCTTTGAAATAGTCATCGGGCTTAGCCATAGAGAGGTAGTTAGTGACCTTGGCAGGGATGATTTGAGAGAATAGTAGGCTTTTCTGTCCACACGATGTCATTTGAGTACTTTCCAGTCTCTGTGTCTCCATCTGCACCAATTCTAGTTCAAGGCATGTTTGTATCTTACCTACACTTCTGCTATAGCCTCCTGATTGTTCCACCAAAATAGTCTCTATGCTGCAGAGAGAGTGATCTTGTAAAGAGGAAAATCTGATTATGCCACTTCCTTGCTTAACGTCTTTTAATGGTTTTATGCTGTAAGGATAAAGGCAAATCCCTTGCCAAGCAGCACAGGCCTCCCGCCCCCTGGCACTTCATCCTGTGTCCCTCCCTCTCTTCTTGGGCAAAGCGGTTCCCTAAAGCGCCTTGAGTGGTCGTGTCTTCTTTGGCCATCAGGACCCTGCACACGCACATTCTCTTGACTTGGAAGTCTCACTTCCCCTTCACCTAGTTCATTTCTACTTGCAGATTTCGGTTCCCTCTGCACTTTTCTTCAGGGAGTCTCCCTGAACTCCCTCACAGGGTCAAATCTCTCGTTTGGGTGTTGTCATAGCATCTGTCTTTCTTGGAATGTGGTGACAAATTGCATTATGTTCCCAGTTCTTGCCCTGCCTATGTCCATGCTCTTTGGTATGTGGTTTTGCAATTTTTCCCCCAAGTATGTTCCCCTGATGCCTTGAACTTGGGCGTGGCCATGTGTTACAGAGGTGGGATGAGAGTGTGCCTTAGAAGGCATTGCACATTCTGTCTGCGTCTCTTGAACTTTCACCATTGCCCATCCTGAGACTGAGCTTCACAACGTGGAGTGGACCTCAACCTGTTCTGTAGTCTGCAACCTGGAGTCCAGCATAGCCTAGCTAACTTACACTAGATTAGCAGATAGATGAGAAGAGATGTGTTTGGGGGTAGTTTGTTAGGCAGACTTGGTGATAGACGACTGAAAAGATAGCAGGCACAGTTGCAATTGTATATCTGTATATGCATATATGTTGCTTATATCTGTTTTCCCAGCTAAAACCTAGGTTTCATAAGAGGGCAAATATTACCATGTACTGTCTTTCCCAGCAATCCTGCATGATGCCTGACACATGGTATGTACCCAACACATATTTGTTAAGTGATTAAAAGTCTGTTCAACTCAAATATGTAGTTTATGTCTTTATCTTCCACGATGATCTGAAGAGTTTATTGGTTCTGGCTAAATTGGCCCACTGCCAAAGGTATCAGGACACATTTTTACATTCAGTTATAGTATTTTGCTAACTTGAAACAAAATGACATCTTTTAGAAATATATGCTTCCTGTAATAAAAAAAAAAAAGTATAGTGTTGGCTTAAGAGGTTATAGCGTGGGACTTTCCTGGTGGCTCAGAGGTAAAGAATCTGACTGCCAGGGTAGGAGACATAGGTTCGATCCCTGATCCAGGAAGATCCTACATGCCTTCGAACAACTAAGCCTTTGTACCATGACTACTGGGCCTGTACCTTGAGGCCTGGGAGCTGCAACTGCTGAAGCCTGCACACCCCTAGAGCCTGTGCTCTGCAACAAATGAAGGCACTGCAATGAGAAGCCTGCACACTGCAAGTAGAACGTAGCTCCCACTTAGTGCAACTAGAGAAAGCCCATGCAGCAGTGAAGACCCAGGACGGCCAAAAATAAAGAAAAAGGTTATGGTGTGAATTGTGAAGGAAAGTACATCATCTGCAGTCCCAAGGCCAAAGTGAGTATGTTAATCACATATTAAGATTTAATTTTTATCTATATTGCTGCGTATAACCTCTATCATTCTAGTACAGTCACTCAGTCATGTCCAACTCTTTGACTGAAGCACTCCAGGCTTCCCTGTTCGTCACCAACTCCCGGAGCTGGCTCAGACTCATGTCCATTGAGTTGGTAATGCCATCCAACCATCTCATCCTCTGTGTCGTCCCCTTCTTCTCCTGCCTTAAATCTTTCCCAGCATCAGGGTCTTTTCCAATGAGTCAGGTCTTTGCATCAGGTGGCCAAAGTATTGGAGTTTCAGCTTCAGCATCAGTCCTTCCAATAAATATTCAGGACTGATTTCCTTTAGGATTGACTGGTTTGATCTCCTTGCAATCCAAGAGACTCTCAAGAGTCCTCTCTAACACCACAGTTCAAAAGCATCAATTCTTGGGTACCCAGCCTTCTTTCTGGTCCAACTCTCACATCTGTACATGACTACTGAAAAACCATAGCTTTGACTAGACGAATGTCTCTGCTTTTTAATATGCTGTCTAGGTTGATCATAGCTTTTCTTCCAAGGAGCAAGCATCTTTTAATTTCATTGCTGCAGTCATCATCTGCAGTGATTCCCGGAACCCGAAAAAATAAAGTCTCTCACTGTTTCCATTGTTTCCGCATCTATTTGCCATGAAGTGATGGGACCAGATGCAATGATCTTAGTTTTCTGAATGTTGAGTTTTAAGCCAGCTTTTTAACTCTCCTCTTTCACTTTCCTCAAGAGGCTCTTTAGTTCCTCTTTGCTTTCTGCCATAATGGTGGTGTCGTCTGCAAATCTGAGGTTATTGGTATTTCTCCTGGAAATCTTGATTCCAGCTTGTGCTTCCTCCAGCTCAGCGTTTCTCATGATGTATTCTGCATAGAAGTTAAATAAGCAGGGTGACAGTATACAGCATTGACATACAGTTTTCCAGATTTGGAACCAGTCTCTTTTTCCATGTCCTGTTCTAACTGTTGCTTCTTGA
This sequence comes from Nanger dama, assembly GCA_917880005.1. Taxonomy (NCBI): domain Eukaryota; kingdom Metazoa; phylum Chordata; class Mammalia; order Artiodactyla; family Bovidae; genus Nanger; species Nanger dama. The sequence continues at coordinate 14,498,156 of CAKJTW010000028.1, read as the reverse complement.
CATGCATACAGATTTCTCAGGAGGCAGGTAAGGTGGCCTGGTATTCCCTCCTCTTTAAGAATTTTTCAGTTTGTTTTTATCTACACAGTCAAAGGCTTTGGTGTAGTCAATAAAGCAGAAGTAAATGTTTTTCTGGAACTCTCTTGCTTTTTCTATGATCCAGTGGATGTTGGCAATTTGATCTCTGGTTCCTCTGCCTTTTCTAAATCCAGCTTGAACATCTGGGAGTTCTCAGTTCACATACTATTGAAGTCTGGCTCAGAAAATTTTGAGCATTACTTTACTAGCATGTGAGATGAGTGCAATTGTCTGGTAGTTTGAACATTCTTTGGTATTGCCTTTCTTTGGGGTTGGAATGAAAACTGACTTTTTCCAGTCCTGTGGCCACTGCTGAGCTTTCCAAATTTGTTGGCATATTGACTGTAGCACTTTCACAGCATCATCCTTTAGGATTTGGAATAGCTCAACTGGAATTCCATCACCTCAAATAACTTTGTTCATAGTGATGCTTCCTAAGGCCCACTTGACTTCACATTCTAGTAGGTCACTTTCATAGGTAAATTCTACACTAGAAACAGATTAAATCTTTAAGATTTGTTATTGATTTAAGAGCTTATTTTGTCTGAGATGAGATAAAACATCCATGGAATTTAATATCTAAGGAGGAAAAAGGCATCTTGTTATAGGGAATGAATACAGGGCTTGGATTCAGAGAGATGTAATTTACTAGCAGTAATCATGAAAAATGGTAAATGTTTCTGAGTTTTTTCTCTATATTTTAATTTCATTTAATTATAGTTGATTAACAGTATGAAAAGGGAAAAAGGTATGACACTGAAAGGTGAACTCCCCAGGTCAGAAGGTGCCCAATATGCTACTGGAGAAAAGTGAAGAAATAGCTCCAGAAGGAATGTAGAGGCTGAACCAAAGTGAAAACAGTGCCCAGATGTGGATGTGTCTGGTGGTAAAAGTAAACTCTGATGATACAAAGAACAGTGTTGCATAGGAACCTAAAACATTAGGTCCATGAAACAAGGTAAATCAGAAATTGTTAAACAGGAGATGTCAAGAGTGGACACTGACATTTTAGGAATCTGTGAACTAAAATGGACTAGAATGGGTGAATTTAATTCAGGTGACCATTATGCCTATTCCTGTGGACAAGAATCCATTAGAAGAAATAGAGTAGCCCTCATAGTCAACAAGAGTCCAAAATGCAGTTGAGTTCAGTTCAGTCGTTCAGTCGTGTCCGACTCTTTGCGACCCCATGAACCACAGCATGCCAGGCCTCCCTGTCCATCACCAACTCCCGGAGTCCACCCAAACCCATGTCCATTGAGTCGGTGATGCCATCCAACCATCTCATCCTCTGTCGCCCCCTTCTCCTGCCCTCAATTGTTCCCAGCATCAGGGTCTTTTCCAGTGAGTCAGCTCTTCGCATCAGGTGGCCAAAGTATTGGAGTTTCAGCTTCAACATCAGTCCTTCCAATGAACACCCAGAACTGATCTCCTTTAGGATGAACTGGTTGGATCTCCTTGCAGTCCAAGGGACTCTCAAATGCAGTAGTTGGGTGCAGTCTCAAAAACAACAGAATGATCTCTGTTCTTTTCCAAGGCAAACCATTCATTATCACAGTAATCCAAGTCTGTGCCTCAGCTACCAGTGCCAAAGAAGCTGAAGTTGAACTGTTCTATGAAGACCTACAAGACCTTCTAGAACTTTGCCAAGAGAATGCACTGGTCATAGCAAATACCCTCTTCCGACAAAACAAGAGATGACTCTACACATGGACATCACCAGATGGTCAGTACTGAAATCAAGATTGAATATATTCTTTGTAGCCAAAGATGAAGAAGCTCTGTACAGTCGGCAAAAACAAGACTGAGAGCTGAATGTTGCTCACATCATGAATTCCTTATTGAAAAATTCAGACTTAAATTGAAGAAAGTAGAGAAAACTAGTAGCCGTTCAGGTATGACCTAAATCAAATCCCTTATGATTATACAGTAGAAGTGAGAAATAGATTCAGGGGTTAGGTCTGATAGACAGAGTGCCTGAAGAACTATGGACAGAGGTTCGTAACACTGTACAGGAGACAGAGATCAAAACCATCCCCAAGTGAAAGAAATGCAAAAAAACACGATGGTTGAGGAGGCCTTACAAATAGCTGAGAAAAGAAGAGAATTGAAAGGCAAAGGAGAAAATGAAAGATATACCCATCTGAATGCAGAGTTCCAAAGAATAGCAAGGCGAGATAAGAAAGTCTTTCTCGGTGATCAATCCAAAGAAATAGAGGAAAACAATAGAATGAGAAAGTCTAGAGATCTCTTCAAGAAAATTAGAGATACCAAGGGAACATTTCATGCAAAGATAAGCACAATAAAGGACAGATATGGTATGGACCTAACAGAAGCAGAAGATATTAAGAAGAGATGGCAAGAATACAAAGAAGAACTATACAAAAAGATCTTCGTGACCTAGATAACCTAGAGCCAGACATCCTGGAGTGCAAAGTCAAGTGGGCCTTAGGAAGCATCGCTATGAACAAAGCTAGTGAAGGTGATGGAATTTCAGTTGAGCTATTTTTAATCCTATGATGCTGTGAAAGTGCCACACTCAATATGCCAGCAAATTTGGAAAGCTCAGCAGTGGCCACAGGACTGGAAAAGGTCAGTTTTTATTCCAATCCCAAAGAAAGGCAATACCAAAGAATGTTCAAACTACTGCACAATTGTACTCATTTGACACACTAGCAAAGTAATGCTCAAATTTCTCCAGGTGAGGCTTCAACAGTACATGAACCAAGAACTCCCAGATGTTCAAGCTGGATTTAGGAAAGGCAGAGGAACCAGGGATCAAGTTGCCAACATCCGTTGGATCATAGAAAAAGCAAAAGAGTTCCATCTGCTTGTGTGTCATTGACTATGCTAAAGCTTTTGACTGTGTGGATAAAAACAAAGTGTGGAAAATTGTTAAAGAGATGGGAATACCAGATCACCATACCTGTCTCCTGAGAAACCTGTGTGCAGGTCAAGAAGCATCAGTTAAAACCGTACACGGAGCAGACTGGTTCCAAATTCGGAAAGGAGTATGTCAACGCTGTATATTGTCACCCTGCTTATTTAACTTATATGCAGAGTACATCATGTGAAATGCTGGACTGGATAAAGCACAAGCTGGAATCAAGATTTCCAGAAGAAATATCAATAACCTCAGATTCGCAGATGACACCACCATTATGGCAGAAAGCAAAGAGGAACTAAAGAGCCTTTTGATGAAAGTGAAAAAGGAGAGTAAAAAGCGGCTTAAAACTCAACATTCAGAAAACTAAGATCATTGCATCTGGTCCCATCACTTCATGGCAAATAGATGCGGAAACAATGGAAACAGTGAGAGACTTTATTTTTCGGGTTCCGGGAATCACTGCAGATGATGACTGCAGCAATGAAATTAAAAGATGCTTGCTCCTTGGAAGAAAAGCTGTGACCAACCCAGACAGCATATTAAAAAGCAGAGATATTACATTGCTGACAAAGGTCCGTCTGTTTTCCAGAGTCATGTATGGATGTAAGAGTTGGACCATAAAGAAGACTGAGTGCTGAAGAATTGATGCTTTTGAACTGCGGTGTTGGAGAAGACTGTTGAGAGTCCCTTGGATTGCATGGAGATCAAACCAGTCAATCCTAAAGGAAATCAGTCCTGAATATTTATTGGAAGGACTGATGCTGAAGCTGAAACTCCAACACTTTGGCCACCTAATGCAAAGAACTGACTCATTGGAAAAAACCCTGATGCTGGGAAAGATTGAAGGCGGGAGGAGAAGGAGACGACAGAGAAAGAGATGGTTGGATGGCATTACCAACTCAATAGACATAGGTTTGGGTAAACTTTTGGAGTTGGTTTTGGACAGGGAGGCCTGGCGTGCTGCAGTCCTTGGGATAGCAAAGAGTCGGACATGACTGAGCAACTGAACTGAACTGAACTGTGAAGAGAAGCTTTTAATATTTCTGTAGAATCTGATATAATTCTCAATGTTTACCTTCTATTTGCTAATATTATGTTTAGAATTTTGTACTGATTTTCATGAGAAGCGTTGGCTGGAGTTTTATTGTGCCGTGTTTGTCAGGATAGTTTTCAGTGTTTCAGAGACCGAATTGTGTCTCCCTAAAATGTATATGGTGGTGGTGGTGGTGTAGTTGCTCAGTCATATTCAACTCTTTGTGACCCCATGGACTGTAGCCTGCCAGGCTCCTCTGTCCATGGGATTCTCCAGGCAAGAATACTGGAGTGGGCTGCCATTTTCTTCTCCATAAAATGTATATATTGAACCCTACATGCCAATATGACTATATTTAGCACGAGGCCTTTAGGGAAACCATAACTGTAGGACCTTAATCCATTAGAACTGTATCCTTAAGAGGAAGAGAGATTAGGGAGGGACAGATACAGAGAAAAAGCCAGTTGAGGACACAGGCAGCAGGCAGTGTCTACAAGCCAGAAAGAGAACTCTTAGCAGAGACCAGCCCCATGGCGCGTTGGTCATGGACTTCTGGCCTCTAGAACTGTGAGAAAATACATTTGTTTTGTTCGATACCCATCTGTGGTATTTAGTTATGGCAGACTAGTAAAGTGTCACGAATACTGTAAAAATTGTTCAAAATGTTTCTGTCTATTCTGGAAGAAACCATTGGAATGGCATTGTAGTTACCTATTCCTTGGAGGAATTGATAAGCAATATCTGTGAGAGATTTGTGCCCTGATATTTATTAGGTTTATCTCTGATAACTATAAATACCTTCCACTGTATTTGGTCTCTTTAGGTTTTATTTTCTGCACTAACTTTTGGTGATTTATATTCCCAGATAATATCTAGTTTAACCAGGATGTCAAATGTATTAGAGTAAAGCTACACAAAATTATTGCTGTGTCTTTCAGTGTATTCTGTGTCTGTGGTTACAGATACATTCACATTTTAACTAAATGTATTTTATCTTTTCTTCCCCTTGATTATTGATTTAGTAGTTTATTATTTAATAACTCTGGGATTTATTAGTGCTACTATTTTTTTTCTTATTATTGTTTTATATATACAAATTCTTTTGTTTTCCTTGTTATCATTTTGTTTTTGAGCTGTACATTTAAGTATTTGATCTTCTTTAGAACTGTGTGTATTTAAAGCTAGAGATCTTTCTCTGAGCACTGCTTTTATTCTCCTGTAAATTGAACTACCTAACTGTTTTACATTTGTATTTTCTAGGTATTTGTGAGTTTTAATTTTTCTCTTGCTATAAAAATTGATGGAGAAGGAGTTTTTAAAATTTAAATTAATTTTTTTAATTGGAGGAAAATTGCTTTACAATGTTGTGTTGGTTTCTGCCATCCAGAGAAGGTTTTAAAATTTAAAATTTCTGGAGTGCGGTCAGAGAAGGTAGTTGGTCTTGAAGACCTAGAATATGGTCATTTGTGAGCTGGCACTTCCAAAAGTTGTATCTCAATTTTCAAGCTGTAGAATTAGAAATGCATGAATTTTGATTTCCTTATGATTGATAATAGGTTACTTGTATTCCTTATTTTTGACTCACTTGAAACTTATGACCTGAAACTTAGAGTCACTCTTATTCATTATTATACTATGAACTTCAAGAGAATATATAGGTGATGTAGATTTTACCTTGAATTTACTAAGACAATTTGATTGCACTTTAAAAATACTGGTAGAATTAAGAATTGAAAGACTGAAGAGAGCTTGAATAATGAAGAAAAGCTTTATGCAGGAGGTGGATCTCGAAGGGTAAGTAAGGTAGTGAGGAGGTAGTCAGTCTGTATGGGACCTTCTGGGCTGGGGAAAGCATGGGCAGAGCTGGGCTGAGGGTGAGCCTGACATCTGAGGGAGAAGGCATGCACCCTCTCGCCCAGGTTTTGCTCTCTGTGACTTGCCCTAGCAGTTGAGTCAGGAGCAAGAGTCACAGGGGACCAGCCATCTCTGTTCAGCTGACTTATGCATAAGCGTTATTTGTTGAGGCCATCCAAACCATGTGATAAGTGTACCTTGGAACAACAGAGACAGCCCATGATAATTTGCTTTTGAGGCTGCCCTATGGGTGTGCTCTCAGTTTTGCAGCTTCACCAGAGAGATGAAATTGGTACATACTTCCCTTGGATAGCATTAGCTCAGTATTGGAACATTAATCAGCGAGAGATAGGTGTTTCAACCAAAGAATTACAGTGTCTGTATATGTACTGCTATATGGAGTTGTTTTGTCGGATGACCCCAGTAAATTACCTACTATTTAACAGTGAGAATAAATCAAGTGATGTGTGGTCTGTAGGAAGTAAGGGTATTTAAATAATTAAGCAGTTCTTTCTAGAGCCTCTTTATATGATATTTTCTAGACTCCAAATCAGTTTTTCTCATCCAGCCTCTGTATAATATATAGTTATTTCAAATCAGCTTTACTTACTGAGCTTTTTCTAGTAATGGAGCTTTGTCAGCAAAAAACTGTGCGTACCAGCAAATGGTGAATGATGGCCTCGTGTCAGAAAGGAGCTTGAGAGGTGCTTTCTGTTGTTAGATGGATGGGTCTGGAGCAGGAGTTTGAAGCTCTCCGAATGTGATAGTTTCAGAGAAAAGGTATGTCTGAAATAGGGAGGAGTACTCCATCATTTGGAAGCTGGTGTTTCACACACCCAAGCCAAATATCACATGTGCTGTCAAAACCATGGTTTCATCTTGGGTTATGCGAGAGTTATTTAATCTTGGTAGTGGTTTCTTTTAAATTCTGTTTGTTTATTTTTGGCTGTGTGGGTGTTCGTTGCTGTGCAGGCTTGTCTTTAGTTTCAGAGAGCAGGGGACTACTCTTCACGGCAGTGCAGGGACTTCTCATTGCTGTGGCTTCTCTGGTGGAGCGTGGGCTCTATGGGGCATGGGCTTCAGCAGCTGCAGCGCGTGGACTCCGGTGGCTGTGGCTCCCAGGCTCAGTGGCTGTGGCACATGGGATCTTCCTAGATCAGGGATCAAACTCATGTCTCCTGTACTAGCAGGCTGTTTCTTCACCACTAAGTTACCAGGGAAGCCCTTGGCTGTGATTTCCTCTCCACCCCCTCACTTTCTTCCTCTTACAGCTGGTCAGGGCAGAATGGCAGGAAATACAGCAGTTACTGAAATAACAGGTAAGTTGATGCCATTCTGACCACAACTCTCCATAAGCCAGTGCTTTCCCACACGAGGGCTTTGTTGGCAGAACATAACGTATGAATTGGTTGAACTCAGATGTCTGTTGCTCTGATGCCACCCTGGACCTTGAGCCTTCCAAAGGGCTGTTTGAGGGAGAAACCTGTTTTGTGGCATTAAATGGGCTGCCTGAATTTGTGAGTCTGGGGATGCTGAGATGTGTATGCTGTTGCCTCTATTTTATTGCTGAATTGTGTCTCTCAGTAGAGGTTCTTAGAGGCTATTCAACAAAGCTTACCCTGTCAGCTAAAAGGCTTTTAGGACTTCATAATCATGGCTTAGTATCTTTTCCTTTTTCTTAAAAAAAAAAAAAAAAAAAGAACTTTCCTTTCCCCACCTTTTGAAATCGTTAGCCTTCATGTGAACTGAAAGGGACTTCAAAACATTGGAAGAAAATAGTCTGAAAGCTCAGAGTGTGCTTAGCTCCTGGTAGGTCTGAAGACTTGATAAAGAGGCATCTTTCGCACTGACAGGTGTTTGTGTGCCCGTTTGGAGGAAGCTTTTGATGACAAAGCCACTTAGTTTTCTGTAGCTTACTCTTCCCTTTGTGCAGAAGAGTTAGGGAAACTCTAATAAAGTAACTACATAATAGGGATAAGAAGTTAGCATTGGAGTCATCTTCGTTTCTCTTCTCCTGCTCATTGGTTTTTGAGACTCACTTGCCAGGAATTAAGCAAGTGGCAGGGGTGAGGTGGCCGCTGTCCTGCCACTGTCCCTGTGGTTCTCGCATGTGCTTCTATTTAAAGGTCCAGAGTCAGCAGTACTTCCCTTCTTGAAGCCAAGGGGAGATTTAGGTGGGAGTCAGAACTGTGGGCTGGGGTGTCTCTGGAAAGGAAGGACCTGGAGGACTTGCTGAACTGCCATCTGCCTTGTCTCCTGGAAGCGTAATGCTTGCGTCACACTGGTTTATAGCCTGGAGCCTCCTTAACATACAGTTTACTTCCCTCTCATAGGAACCAACTGAAATTGACAAACTGTGACTGTGGTCACGTATTATCTTAGTTCTGACATGGGTCCTTCCATAAGTCCCTCTGAGATCTTGTGCACTTTCCCAGGAAGATGAATTACATGAGTTACAGCCAAAGGAACCTGCAATGCTTGTGATATAACATGGCTCCTAGAGAGTGGAGCAGAGCCTGCATCTTGAAAAGCCTCAACCGTGGGGAAGTGGGTTGGGACATCTTGGTTGCAACTGCGATCCCATGGTGGGCAAAACTTGCTGTGTTGATCCCCTTGAACTCTTAGAGGGGAAAAAAAGAAAAAACCCAGAGGAATTTTACTGGTAGAAGACTGGAATGAAATCTGAATGTTGTGGTATATTGTTCTCAGTGGAAACTAAAGGACTGGTAGAGAAACTTAGTGTCCAGAAACATCCATTCATGGTTTAATATGAAGAGCAAAATTAGGTCAAGCCCAGGTCAAGCTGTTCTTATGGATTTCAAGTTGTTTATTTGGGGTCATCAGGCCCTAAGACTTTGGGAGAGGAAGCTGGGCTCTCTGTGCCCTCAAATTGGTAATGGCGGATGGGTAGGGTTGTACAAAGTCAAGAGTTGGAGGGCGTGAGCTTGTTGATGCATAGCTTCACACTTTCTCAGAGGAGAATCATAAGTTTCCCAGGCTGTACTCCTTGGCTCCTCTCACCAAGCCTTGTTAACTACCAAAATGTGTCAACTTGATTGGGATTTGTCGTTTGAGTCTAAAGTGGTCTAAGTGCTGCAACTGTCCTATTGAAAATGGTCACTGTGGGTAAAGCAAGAAGTTTTGGACTAAAGAGAAATGCTCCAAGCTTATCTGATGATATAACAATACTGCATAGAGGAATATAAGGGTAAGGGTAACTTGTATGAGCTTTCACTGTGTGTGTAGTACTGATGCTAAGTACTGACTATATGTTCTTATTTAACTCTTAGAACAACTCAGTGGGTTATAAATAGAGGTAATAGTGATAAGTAGTAATTATGGCAATTACTGTGTCTGCTTTATGTAGATTATCTTGAGTCTTGTAATAATTCTATGAGCAAGGTACTATTATCTTTCCCATTTTCCAGATGAGTAAATAGAGGCTCAAAGAGGTTGTAGAAATTTGTCTAAGGAGGTAGAATATGAATCAGTCGTCTGATTCCAAAGATTGTGCATGTATCAACCATGTTTTTTTTTTAACCTGTGTATCATTCATTTATTTTTGGCTCCTTGGGCCTTTGTTGCTGTGCACTGGCTTTCTCTAGTTGAGGAGAGTGGGGGCTACTCTCAAATTGTGGAGTGTGGGCTTCTCCTTGTGGTGGCTTCTCTTGATGCAGGGTGAAGGCTCAGTAGTTGCAGCTCTTGGGCTCCAGAGCACAGGCTCAGTAGTTATGGCACACAGGGTCACTTGCTCCGAGGCATGGGGAGTCTTCCTCTGGCCAGAGATCCAGCTGGTGTCCTTTCCCTTGCAAGGCAGATTCTTTTTGTTTTTTTGTTTGTTTGTTTATAAGCTTTAAACTTTTTGTTTTGTATTGAGGTATAGCCAATTAACAATGTTGTGGTAGTTTCAGGTGAACAGTGAAAGAACTCAGCCATACACATTCTCCCTCAAACCCCATCCCTTCCAGTCTGGCACGGAACATTGAGTAGAGACTTCCCTGATAGCCCAGTTTGTGAAGAATCCGCCTGTAGTACACAGGACCCCAGTTCGATTCCTTGGTTGGGAAGACCTGCTGGTGAAGGGACAGGCTATCCACTCCAGTATTCTTGGGTTTCCCTTGTGGCTTAGCTGGTAAAGAATCCACCTGCAATGTGGGAGACCTGGGTTTGATCCCTTGATTGGGAAGATCCCCTGGAGAAGGGAACAGCTACCCACTCCAGTATTCTGGTCTGGAGAATTCCATGTGCTATACAGTAGATCCTTGTTGGTTATCCATTTTGATATAGCAGTGTGTGCATGACCTTCTCACCTCCCTAACTAGCCCTTCCCCCAGGAACCATAAGTTTGTTTTCTAAGTCTGTGAGTCTTCTGTTTTGTAAGTAAGTTCATTTGTATAATTTCTTTTTAGATGCCAGATATGAGATGCCATATGATATTTCTCCTTCTCTGTCTGACTTACTTCACTCATATGACAATCTTCAGGTCCGTCCATGTTGCTGTGAATGGCATTATCTCATTATTTTTAATGGCTGAGTAATAGTCCATTGTGTGTATATATATATATATATATATACACACACATATACACACACACACACATACACACTACATCTTGTTTATCTTTTCCTCTGTCAATAACATTTAGGTTGCTTCCATGTCTTGGCTATTATAAACAGTGCTGCAATGAACACTGGGATGCATATATCCTTTTGGCTCATGTTTTTCTCTGAGTATGTGCCCATGAGTGGGATTGCAGGGTCATATGGTAGTTCTAGTTTTAGTTTTTTTAAGGAATCTCCATGCTATTCTCCATAAGGACTGTACCAGTTTACATCCCCACCAACAGTGTAGAAGGGTTCCCTTCTGTCAACACCCTCTTCAGCATTTGTAGTTTGTGGATTTCTTGATGATAGCTATTCCGACTGGTATCTCATTGATATCTCACTGTAGTTTTGACTTGCACTTCTCTAGTAACTAGCGATGTTGAATATCTTTTCATGTGCCCATTGGCCATCTGTATGTCCTCTTTGGAGAAATGTCTATTCAGGTCTTCTGCCCATTTTCTGAGTGGGTTGTTAATTGATGCTGTTAAGTGTCATAAACTGCTTGTAAATTTTGGAGACTAATCTCTTATCAGTCACATCATTTGCAAATATTTTTTCTAATCTGTGCATTTCTTTTCCTTTTGTTTATCGTTTCCTTTACTGTGCAAAAGCTTTTGAGCTTAAATAGTCCCCACTTGTTTATTTTTGTTTTTATTTCCATTATTCTGGGAGATGGATCAAAACAGATGTTGCTATGATTTATATCAGAAAGTGTTCTGCCTGTGTTTTCCTCTAGGAATTTTATAATGTACAGTCTCACGTTTAGGTTGTTAATACATTTTGAGTTTGTTTTTGTGTTTGGAGTTAAAGAATGATTTAATTTCTTTTCTTTTTCTAACATGTGGCTGACCAGTTTTCCCAGCACCATTTGTTGAAGAGACTGTCTTTCCAACATTGTGTAGTCTTGCCTCCTTTGTCATAGATTAATGGACCATAGGTACATGGGCTTGTTTCTGGGTTTTCTATCCTATTCTATTGATTTATATTTCTGTTTTTGTGCCAGTCCATACTGTTCTGATGACTGTAGCTTTGTTGTATAGCCTGAAGTTAGGGAGCCTGATTCCTCCAGTTCCGTTTTTCTTTTTCAAGACTACTTTGACTGTTCATGGTCTTTTGTGTCTCCATACATATTTTGAGATTGTTGTTGTTGTTGTTGTTCTAGTTCTGTGAAAAATGCCATTGGTAATTTGGTAGGGATTACACTGACTCTGTAGATTGCCTTGGTTATCATAGTCATTTTGACAGTATTGATTCTTCCAATCCATGAACATGGTATATGTTTCCATCAGTTTATATCTTCGTAGATTTCTTTCATCAGCATCTGCAAGGCAGATTCTTAACCACTGGACCACCAGGCGAACCCTTAACCATGCTCTTGTTGCCATTTCTCATCCCAGATAATTAACTAAACAGAAGCATTCTCTAAAGGGCACTTAATAATACTATATTGTGATGTAATACTGGATTGTGATGATGAAGTGAAGTATTCTGGCCAAGAAGGCGCATGCTTGTGTATGTGCATGTAGCACACACACACACAGAGTTGACTTCTGATTTTCTACTTTGGGATAATCCTTTGACTGTGAATTCCAGAGTGACATCTTCTTTGTTAGCACATTCTCACTTTTGCCCAGCTGTTGAGGTCAGTTCAGTTCAGTTCAGTCGCTCAGTCATGTCTGACTCTTTGCAACCCCATGAATCGCAGCATGCCAGGCCTCCCTGTTCATTACCATCTCTCAGCGTTCACTCAGACTCATGTCCATTGAGTCTGTGATGCCATCCAGCCATCTCATCCTCTGTCGTCCCCTTCTCCTCCTGCCCCCAATCCCTCCCAGCATCAGAGTCTTTTCCAATGAGTTAACTCTTCGCATGAGGTGGCCAAAGTACTGGAGCTTCAGCTTCAGCATCATTCCTTCCAAAGAAATCCCAGGGCTGATCTCCTTCAGAATGGACTGGTTGGATCTCCTTGCAGTCCAAGGGACTCTCAAGAGTCTTCTCCAACACCACAGTTCAAAAGCATCAATTCTGCTTTTGAAGAAGCTGAAGTTGAATGGTTTTATGAAGACCTACAAGACCTTTTAGAACTAACATCCCCAAAAGATGTCCTTTTCATTATAGGGGACTGGAATGCTAAAGTAGGAAGTCAAGAAACACCTGTTGAGGTCAAGGATTCGAAAATCACTTAAGTGTAATTCTAAGCAGAATCTTCTAGGGAGATTATAATAGCCACAGTTATGGGATATTGAAACTGAAAAAGAGTATGGAAACATATTAAGTCAGCTCTTCTGTTTTAGAAAGAAGGAACCTCAGCTCTCCAGTTGGTGCAGGGCCCCTGGTTGATGAATGCTAGAATTGGTACTTGATTTGGAATGCCTGGAATTTCCTGATGGCTCCGATGGTAAAGAATCTGTCTACAATGCACGAGACCCAGGTTCAATCTCTGGGTCAGGAAGATCCCCTGGAGAAGGGAAAGGCTACCCACTCCAGTCTTCTCGCCTTGGAGAATTCCATGGACTGAGGAGCCTGGCAAGCAATAGTCCATGGGATCGCTAAGACTCAAATACAACTGAGTGACTAATACTTCTTGGGATATCTACCTCCTCACCCAGCACTCTCCCCTCAGTTTCCCCCTAATACTCAATGGAATTGAATCTGAAGTCAAAAAGAAACTGGTTTGGATTATCTGTTTTGAAATATGGGTGTTGCTAATTCTCTGCTGGTGTGACTAATTTGTAGTGGGCTGCAGTGATATTTTTAGGTTCGTGTGGGTTTAGGTCATATTAGCTATGCAAGTGTCTACTCTGTAGCAGGAGCACATTAACACACCTGCCCCTAACACAGTGTGTTTTTGTTGGTCGAATGGACCAAGATAGTTAAGGAATTACATGACCTCCACTCCTACCTACCCCACATCACCAGGAGGGAAGGAGAGTCCGCATTATTAATGAAAATGCATTTTGTCTGAAGTTTGAATTTATTTTTAAAACTGTTCTTTCCTGACCTGGAAGAATCATTACTTGTGTCACAAGCGTTTTATTGTGTGGCTGTGCGTCTTTATTGCATCGACTGTGTTGCTTGCTGTAGCTCCCACTGATTGTTTTAAGATGTTTTGAGACTGTGCTTCATATTATAAGGAAAGTATTTGTTACTTGGACTCTCAGAATTGAATTTTCCTGAATTAATTATGATTTCTACTCCATCCCCCTGAGCAGTATTATGGAGGAAAGGTAATCCTTTCTGATGTCGTATAGAAAATCAATTCTGGCCCACAGCACTGGCTACTTGCTTGACTGGGGAACTTGTCACCCACGGTATGGTCTTTATTTCCCATTTTCTTAGGCTTTTGTTATGTGCTCCTTTCTCTGGACTTGTTTAAGAAGCCGCCAGGGCCTGGGAGCAGTGCTTGAAGTGATGGACAAGGATACTCTCCCCATAAAGAAAATCACAAGGACCTCCAAGTTGGATAATAAAAGGCCTTGACAGTGACTTTTCTTGTATAGTCTGCTTTGTTTATAGAGTCTTTGCCACTGAGAAACACAGATACTCTTCTTTGGTCCAGGGGGTAAGACAGGTTGAGTGGCTCTTGAGTCATATGTAGGGATTCAGTCTTGACTGGTTTGGGAGTTGGCTGTCTTCTTCTCAGTTGTTTCCCTCTCTGTTCCTTAGAATACTTTGCTCCTTAATCTTAAGATGTAAAAGTCCATCATATAAAATCCCATGAACAAACTCAAGAGGCAGAAGCAATAAATGATGAATCTCTGAGCCATATATGACCAAGGATAGATACTCTCTGTATATAAACAGCTGCTACAAAAGTAACTACTAACACCCTACTGCACATCCACTAAATGCTATCAGGTTTTTTGAATGTGGGAACGTAGTCTCAAGACACAGCTGAGCCGAATAGCAGGATAGGACGCCGAGGGCACAGATGTGAACGTTAATCTGCATGCGCTCAAAGCAAGGGCTGAAGCTGCCCCTTGCTCTTACTTTCATCTGCCAGGAGACCCTCCCAGTTGTTTCTTCCTGGGCATGTGACCATGGTGCCTTGACTTTGCTATTCCAGCCAACTGACCCTTCTGCTGAAAGTTTAATAGGGGATAAATTCACATGTGAATTCATAATCCCCTTATCTGTGCTAAGAGCATTCAGTAATGAGCCTGCAACAAAGAGAGTCTCACATCTTGCGGTTTTGCTCTGACCCCACCTCTTGGCCTCCTTCCTAACCTCTCCACACCTCCTGGTTGGACGCTTCAGGCATCTGCTCCTTGCAGAGTCATCGCCTGCTTGCAGTATGTTCGATGACATTTTAAATAAACAGATGCACGTTTCCTGCCAGTCGTCACATTGAGGCCATTTAAGGAAGTATAGCACATGTGAGCAGGGAATGTCTTTGGGCTTATGAGAAGCAAACAAGAACTTGCGCTCCTCTAGTGTTTATTAATTTTGAGCCTCACGCTCTTTTATGTAGTGTGACTTTGACCATAAATCCACAAGCAAAGTCAGAGTCAAGCCATAGTTTGTTTTGAAGATTTATTGTTAAAATTTGCTCTCCTCCTACTAATGCTTTTATTACTTTCTCTTCTGTTCCCTGCCCATGGTGTGGGTTACAGTTAATGTTATCTACATATGTCTATAAATACTGAAAATATTTTTGATACAATGTGCATTTAATCAACTTTTTGTTACTCTTATGCCTGTTTGTGTGGAGGAAAATTGTTTCTGTCTTAATGTTCTATTGAAGTGCCTTTGGAGTGATGATATCATAATCACTTTAATACATTTAAAAGCTTCAAGGCTTAGCATTTATTGAACAAAGCTCATTGAAGGAATATAACGGATGTCTCAAGGCTTTCCGCTGCTGTAAAAAGGACAGTATTGTTCATGGCCTCGGTAAAAGAAAATCTGAATTTTTATTTTACTTTGCACTGCGTTGCAATTATGTTTCAAAAGCTCTTCAAGCGTGACTAACAAAGGGGCTGTTTTTATGAATTGTTATAATTGCAGATCTCCAGGCTGACTGCTGTGAGTTTAATGTTAATAATGGACAGCAATTTAAAACTTTATCACCAACAGCAAACCTCTGAGATCCGAAGAGATGGCTTTCCCTTCTCACTTGGGATGTCCTTGCAGAATGAGTCCTCCAGAGTTGGAAAGTGAGTGGAAAATTTGATTATTTCTGAGAATCTCAGAAGTCCTGGTCCTTGAGGCGCTCTGTGAAGAAACCCCGGGGTGTTACATGAGGACTGTGGGGTCCCATGGTTGGGGTGTGGATGTGTGTTGAGCACCTGAGGTCAGAATAGGTAGAAGGCAAGTGGGGAATCCTCGTGGGTTGACAGGGTGTCCTCTCAGAGTCCTTGGACTGGTGCAGCAGGCAGGGCTGGCGGACTCTGAAGCACGCAGTGAGAAGCCGAGACTGCTGAAGATGCGATACAGGACATTCCGCCGTTCTCCTGGTTGAGATGGTGAAGTCATGTCCTTGAAATCGAGCCCCTGCTGGAACCTTGACCTCATCTACCCTGCTGTTGGGTAACATCTTACTGATGACCTTGGAATCAAATATTGGACAAACGTCCCCAAGGGTTTAAGCTGGTCTCTGCCATTATTTCAAGAAATATTCATCCCACTCAGTCATAACTGAGGAGGAACAGCATCTAGAAAGACCAGTCACCACTGCCTGTTTCTCACTCCCCATCATCTCACTCGGGAGCTTCTGGTCTTCAGGCAGTCTGGCTGACTTGCTTGAAATTTACTTGTTTAAAGCATGCATTTCTTCCTGTAAATTTTTCTTAAGGGAATGTAGGAATCTTAGAGCTTACTGTGAGCTGGGACTTCTGAGGCCTAATTACTTAAGAATTCACTTTTCTCTCTACCTTATCATATAAAGTTCAATGCCCTGAACAAGTAAATTTGTTTGAAATGATGGATTTGATAGAGTAGCATAAAAATAGTGGTTTACTTTTGGCCATTGCCAAGTAGAGAGGTATGGGGGCTACTTCTGGTAACCAGCCCTTCCTAATTGGGGTAATAGGGGCTAGTTAGAGACCAGAACTGTGACTTAGGTATCATACTTTTGCTGCTGCTGCTGCTGCTAAGTCGCTTCAGTCATGTCCAACTCTGTGCAACCCCATAGATGGCCTCCTACCAGGCTCCCCTGTCCTTGGGATTCTCCAGGCAAGAACACTGGAGTGGGTTGCCATTTCCTTCTCCAGTGCATGAAAGTGAAAAGTGAGAGTGAAGTCGGCTCAGTCATGTCCGGTTCTTAGCAACCCCATGGGCTGCAGCCCACCAGGCTCCTCCGTCCATGGGATTTTCCAGGCAAGAGTACTGAAGTGGGTGCCATTGCCTTTTCTGCATACTTTTGCTAGTAATCAAAAATAACTTCTTAAAGAGATTATCCAGCCACTCATCTATTTCTCTATCAGCTTAAATTAGGTTCAGTTGCTTAGGATAGATTATCCCAATTACCAGCAGCTTAAACAAACTTCATATTTACTTCTCACATGAACTAATGTTTACTTCTCACAAGTTAATGAAGTCTAGAGGCTAATGACCTAGGGCTGATGTGGCTTTCATGTTATCAGTAGGGACCCAGGCTCCTTCCATCTTTCTACTCTGCTCTCTAGGAAGTAAGCATTCTCGACTAAACCTCATGGTCTAAGATGGACATGGTCCAGCCATCATATCTATATGTGATGCTAGTGGAGGGAGGAAAGGCAAAGGAGCACATTCCCTCCTCCCTTAAAAAATCTTTTTAAAAGATGCATGCAGCAACATGGATGTAAGCTTACACCTAGCTGCAAGGGAGGCAGAGAATTACAGACTTGGCCTGAGTGGTGGTGTCCCCTGCTGAAGTTGGAGGCTTGATTCCTGAAGGAGAAGGGGAGAGTGGATGTTGGGACAGGCCACCTGCAAACTCTGCCGTACAGTGCATCAGTTCACTCATCGGTCATGCCCTGCCTCTCTCACATGTGCAAATACTTTACCATCTTCCAAGCTGTAGTTAAAATGCCTCTCCCCTGTTCCATGCATTCCCCAGACTGGCCTTTTATGACTTCTTTTCCCTTTCAAGGTTTCCCTTGATGTTTATTTTAACCTGCTTTTATCGATATTAGGACGTCGGGGCTGGAGGAAGTCTTTTTTGTGTGCCAAGTCTTTATTTCTCCTCCTTATAACATTTTTATGCAGCTGAAACATCAAGGCCCACCTTACAGAGGAAGAGATGACCAAAGAGCTGCCAGAGTGGTTCCTGGAAGGCCCTGAGCTGTCTTTCTGCCCTTCACCGGATCACGACTGTCACTCTTTCCTAGACCCTGCAGGCATCTGGGCCAGAGGGCAGCCCCCTCGCGGTCCAGAGCCCTGAGGCGTGTGGGATGAAGTGCTCTCTACCCCATAGAAATTCCTGGAATCTGGAAGTCAAGGCCAGTGTCATACATTCACCTTCCCACGAACAGACGACTTTAAAGACTTCTCAGAAGATGAAGGCAGTGCCTCGGGGTAAGCCAGCTCTGCATAGCCTCAGCTGCTGCAAACCCAGGTCATGAAGCTTATGGTGGTCCCCAGGCTCCAGGGAAGATGGCCTCCTTCCACCGAGCACAGAGGTGACACGGATGACATTGCTGTGTCCCTTCTAACAGCCCAGCCCAGCCCTTCTCTGCTTTGGCAGCAGTGGAGTTTTTCAAACTAAGACTTGGATAATTCCACGTAGTATGATGAAACAGACATTCTACCTCTGAAGACAAAGAGTATTTAGGCACTACATCTTGTGTTCTGAAGTGCTTGCATTTCAGGGTCATTTTAGGATCTTTAAAAATAAATGGGGTGGAATATTTGAAGTGGAGGAGATTTCACCAGACTCCGGAACTCAGACTGTGGTACTCTGGAGTCCTTGCTTAGAGAGATTCGGAAGAGAATAGACTTGGGAACCTTGGAGCCCTGGGTTCAAGTCCTCTTGCTGGGTGACTTTCGGGGATAATTTATTTGAAGTTTAGTTTATAGGAAAACTGTAATATAAGGTTAGTGGGTATAACTCAGTGGAGAATGCAATTAAAGGAAAACCTATAGAAAATGCCTGTTATCTAGTATGTCCTCAGTAGAAGTTAATTTATTATTTATGCAATTCACCATGCTAAGTGTTCAGTAAATATTTGATTTATTGTATGATCATAATCTTAAATTTTTGATCAGTAGAGTATGTCCTGATTTTAGTTGGATTTTGCATTTAATAAGCCCGATCTTATTGTCCATGGATGGAGATAACTGTTCAGGGGCACCAGCTCTCCAATGACCAATTCTCAAGCAGCCTCCTTTTCTCTCTACATATGAGTATGCCAAGAAAAGGCACTTTCACAAGTGAAAACACAGGCACTCCAAACTGCAATGGTTTCTAAATTGGATGCATTACCTGTCCTAGCACCTGTTTGGAGGTGCAGTTGAAGAGGGATTTCAGACTGTGCCTTGAGCCTTCTGGGCCACAGGCGTCCATGAGAATCTGCAGAGAGCTGTGGACCTCTTCACAGAAAGAAGCACATATACATGCATAGAATCTTCATACAGTTAGAGTCGATGCAGGGACCCCACTCTTCCCCCTGCTCTGATGCCCAGGAATCTCAGGTTAAGAAGCCTCGCCTGAACTTTTTATTTCTCTTAAGGATATAGATAACCAACAGTGAGAAAATGGAGATGGGGAAGAGAGGACATAGCATTGCGGGAATGGTGTGGGGCCCACATCTAGAATGAGAAGCAAGTGGTTGAGACAATGACAGGAATAAAAAACAGATTTCAAGTCAGTGTGGCATTCGTGGCTCTGGGGTCTACAAGGAGTCAGGAATGGAAAGGGCCATCACGTTGTTTTCTTTTTTTTCCCTGACATTTTATTATGAAACATTTCAGTCATACGGAAAAGTGGGAAGACTCGTATGGTGATCATGCATATACCCACCACCTGGGTAGTACCCAGTTCTTCCATTAACGTGATACTGCACTTGTTTCATCTTCTCTCTGTCCGTCCCTCAACCCATCCTTCTTTTGGTGCATTTCAATGTAAGTTGCAGACATCACTACTCTTTACCGTAAACATTTGGTATCCTGTCACTTACTTGAGTCTAATATTGCTTGATTTTTTTAAATTAACCTATTTATTTGTTGGCTGCACTGCCTGACTTGTAGGAGCTTTAGTTCTCTGACCCGGTATCAAACCCAGACTGCTGGCAGCGAAAGCAGAGAGTCCTAACCACTGGACTGCCAGAGAAGTCCCTTTTTTTTTTCTTTTACCAAATGTAGACTTTAATGTTTATTATACAGATTTTGATAAGTGTGTACATCTGTGTAATCCAACCTCCTGTAAAACTGTAAAACCTGACCTCAACCCAGAAAGTTTCTTCATCACCCTTCCCTGTTACTTGCTCTCTGATCCCCGTTTCAGAGGCTGTCACTCTGCTGACTTTTTTCAACCATGGCTTGATTTGGACTGTTTGAGGACGTCTTACATTTGAAATCATACACTATTAATGTTTTCTTTCTGCTTCTTTCACTAGTCCAATATGTTTGAGATTCATCTATTTTGTATATTTAGGAGTTTGTTTCCTTTGACTGTTGAGCAGTCTCTTGTTGTCTGAATACGACAGCTGTCCATTCTCCTGCTGAGTGTCATCTGAGCTGCTTTCAGCTTCAGCTACTAAGCTGATGGTAAATATTTGCATACAGACTGTGTGTACATATATTTTCATTTTTCTTGAGTAAATAACCTGGGAGTAGAATTCCTGGGTCCTAGGATAGGTGTATGTTTGGTTTTATAAGAAGTTACTGGGCCTTTCTCCAAAGTGGTGGTTCCGTTTTCACTTCCACCAGCAATGTAGGAGAGTTCTGGTTGTTCAGCATCTTTGCCAACATTTGCTGCTGTCAGTCTTTTGAGTTACAACCTTCCTGGTGGACGTATAGTGCTGCCTCATTTTGGTTTTAATTTGCTTATAGCCTGAGGCTCCAAAATGGCCTTCTCCTGGGTTCTTAAATCCCCCTGGATTTCAGAGACATTATTTCTATTTCTAGGGAGTGTGTTGGGATAGCTAGTGAAAATCTTATGGGGCTGTAAAACTTCCTATACGGTTGTTTCCCCCTTTAAATTCAGTGTGGCACCAAAATGCTTGAGAGCTCTGAATTTCTGTAGATAGCTATGTCACTTCGTGATGATGTGGCTGCAGAAAGGGTACTGGGAGCTGGTAAGGCAAGGAGTCCATCTTTCCAGATGGAGCACACACACACAGAGACACACACATACAGACACACAGACACTCATAGCTCCTTGATGCTCAGGCAGCTTGGAGAGTCAGCAGCTGGAGCCTTGCATCCAGCCTCGTGTCACAACATTATCAGAGACTTGGGGAAACTGGATGGAGTTCAGAGAGGAGCAGCTAGTACGATTAAAGGGCTTGGAGGGATTAAGGGATTGATTTATGAGGAAAGATGAAAAGAACTTAATGTGTGCTGCTTGACTAAGTGGGTACATGATAATAGCCTGCAAACATCTGAAGGGTATAAACACCGGAGAGGGAGAGGAATTAGCACAGGGTGAGGAAACTGATCCAGGCATAATGGGGGAAATTAAAAGGGGGAGTGAGGATGGGTGAGTTGGCAGAGTATGAGCACGGGTGTGACCTATGAATTCTCTTTTTCAGAAGCCTGATGGGGGAGTGGTGAGTTGGTTTTGGGAACGTGAACCCTGGGAAGCATTTTGAGTTTTCCTTTTTCCGGTAGAGGGGAGACAGTTGTGTGCCTGCTGTGTGCTGTGTGAAGCAGGATCATTTGGGCAAGTGCTGACTGGGACACATAGGATGGGAACTGGTGGGGGGCAAGAAGGGAGGGTGGTGTTGAAAACGACGGGGTCAGTGAAAGCCAGACGTTTCCTTAAGTGTCTCCTCTTCCTGGTGGTTTTTCTGCACTGAGCGGATCAATACTGACAGTTTTGTTACACACCCAGTTTGCTTGAAATGTGAAGTTCTTACCCCACACATCTCTCATCTTCCCAGGTGTTTACCCTGCCCCCAATCCTAAAATGCAGCTGCCCTTAACTGGCCCATGATGTTGATCTCTCATTGCCAGTGTGTCTTATGCAGGCACGGGTGTAAGATTGGGAGACAACTGTGGGCTGGTGAAGAGGATGCGAAATGAACCCAACTGCCTGGCTTAGCCCC
The DNA here is from genome assembly GCA_917880005.1 of Nanger dama. Taxonomy (NCBI): domain Eukaryota; kingdom Metazoa; phylum Chordata; class Mammalia; order Artiodactyla; family Bovidae; genus Nanger; species Nanger dama. The sequence continues at coordinate 14,476,510 of CAKJTW010000028.1, read as the reverse complement.
CAGCTCCATCCTTTGCAGCTGGGCAAGTCGGCCCACTTACTCTCTGGGCTTTGATTTTCTTCTCTGCAAGATGGAGATGATTGTAGTACCTTGCTTCACAAGATTGTCTTAAAGTTTACAAGGAGTAAGGTGTATGGGGGTGCCTGGCAAAAAATGAATGCTGGCTGCTGCTTTTATAACGAGGCTACAGTGGTGACTCTGATTATCCTGGTACATGGCCCAGGTCTGGAGCTGGCCTGAGCAGTGCCTTGTCTAACTCAGCAAGTAGTGTGCATTTCTCCTGGTAGTTTGGGGTAAGGGAGAAGGAGGTGATGGTACCATTGTTTTCTTCCCTGTGGTACCAGGGTTTCCAGAGGTGACCTTGGGCCAGAGCCAAGGTCTGGACACTAGAACCCAAGGCTTGGCAGAGAGAAGAAATCTGGTTGCTCTTCATCCCCAGCCTCCTGCCTGGTTCAGTGAAAAGATAATTGAGCTGAGAAGGAGAGGACTTGGATTAACTTCTGTTTTCCAACCTCCGGTGTCCTTATTGGTTTAAAAAGAAAAGGTGGAAGGGAAACTTTTCTTCCAAGAAGAACCCTTCAGTTAAGTGTTATGTGAAACCTCAATACATGGAAGAGCTTCAAACTGAGCTTGTTCTGAATGGGCTGGAGGGCTGGAGACTGACTCCTTCTTAGGGTCCTGAAGTCACTCTCCAGTGACTCCCATGCTGCCACAGAACACTGTTCACACACACACACACACATGCGTGCTCACTCCCAGGGCTTCCCACTCACACAGAAGCACATCCACTCACACACAGACACAGACATACACTGTTGAGCCCTTCAAGATGGTTACTGTTAGAGTTCTAGTGACAGGTAAAATAAACTGAGCTCCCTTTTGCTAAATGCTTTGCATCTATTAGCTAATTATATCCTCAGAAGATGACCACTAGATGCAGGGTATTATTATCCGTGTACTGCTGATGGACAGCACAAGGTTGGGAGGTCAAGTAAGGATCTCATAGCTGAGAGGTGACACGTGATCTCTGAGAGTTCATTCAGCTCTGCAATAGTCGGATTCAGTTTCTCCCACAGATTTTCAAGTGATGTAGTAGATGCTAAATACTTAGCCACATGATTTGATCTGTGGGTTTTCACTGGTTCCCCAGCTCCAGAATGAGACCACGCTACCTGTTCCTAGCTTTCTGGACAGATGGCCAGATCTGCTGTTTGTATCTTATCTCTGCTCCAAGACACAGATTTTCCCAACGCGGGTGCCACTCTTTCATGACATCTTTGTAAAAATGTAATCTAGGCTTTGACCAAGCTGAAGTGTGCCTTTTGAGGTACTGTGGAGATTCAGGGTGCTGGGATGATGTTCCATTCTAAGTGTCTTTTTCTTCTCTACCAACAGGAGTCAGTATACAGTTTACTCCTTTCTAAACGTATACTGGGACTTCCTAGGTGGCTCAGTGGTAAAGAATCTGCCTGCCAGTGCAGGAGAAGCAGGAGGCTTGGGTTTGATCACAGGGTTGGGAAGATCCCCTGGAGAAGAAAGTGGCAACCCACTCCAGTATTCTTGTCTGGGCAACCCCATGGATAGAGGAGCCTGGTGGGTTACAGTCCAGGGGGTTGCAAAGAGCTGGGCACGACTGAGCAAATTAGTATGCATGCATGCAAACATATGATAAGCATCCTGAATAAACTATACAAACTTTCTTTTGAAACAAGCATTCTTAATTGGCAGTCTCAAGCAAAGGAGTGTCTGATTGGAATTCATATTTATCCCCTTGTAAGATGGCTTGATATGATAAAAGTCTGTTTACTTCAAGTCTGAAGCAGTGTGTGTGTGTGAATGTGTGTATAGTAGGAGTGGGGTGGGAGAGGGAGCAGTGTTTTATGCCATCCCTCAGGGGCCCGGGCTCCTTTCCTCTAGTGGCTCCCTGCTCTGTTTTTGGAGCCCTCTCAGTTGTTCTATTGGATGGGGCAGGGGAATGTAGAGAAGGCACACCAAGTCTAACAACCACCTCTGTCCCAAAGTTGCACCCCTCACTGCCTTTCACGCCTCACTGGTGAGAACTAGTTATATGAGCCCACCTTCCTGGAAGGAGCCTGCGACGTGAAGTCCAGTGTGTGCCCAGGAAGAAGAGAGCAGGATAGCAATGTACCCTCACGGCCTCCGTAACGCTGACTGATCCATTTCACCCCTTCCCCTGGTGGTGGGCGTGGCTTGGCAGAGGATTATCATAGAGCCACCCAGTCCAGAAAACAAGCAACATACCTTCCCTTTTTTGTTGTTGAAGTATAGTTGATTTAAAATGTTCTAATTTCTGCTGTGTAGCAAAGCGACTCAGTTATACACACACACACACATTCTTTTTAATATTCTCTTCCATTATTGTTTATCCCAGGGGATTGAATATCGTTCCCTGTGCTGTACAGTTGGACCTATTCTAAATGGAATAGAATAGTTTGCTTGTACTAATCCCAAACTCCCAGTCCATCCCTCTTCCTCCTCCCTCCTGCTTTGCAACCACAAGTCTGTGCTCTTTGAGATTCTGTTTCATAGATAGGTTTGTTTGTGCCATAGTCTAGATTACACATGTGATATCATGGCATTTGTCTTTCCCTTTCTTACTTCACTTGGCACAATAATCTCTAATTGCATCCATGTTGCTGCAGATGGCATTATTTTGGTCTTTTTAGTGGCTAAGTCGTATTCCATTGTGTGTAGGTGCCACATCGCCTTTATCCGTTCCTCTGCTGATGGACATTTTGGTTGTCTCCACGTTTTGGGTAATTGTGAATAGAGCTTCTGTGGATATAGGGGTCCATGTATCTTTTTGAATTATAGTTTTCTTTGGATCTGTGCCCAGGAGTGGGATTGCTGTGTCATTTACTAGTGCTATTTTTAATTTTTTGAGGAACCTCCATACTGAGCTCCATAGCAGCTGTGCCAACTTACCTTCCCATCAGCAGTGTGGGAGGGGTTCTCTTTTCCCATACCCTCTCAAGCATTTGTTGTTTGCAGACTTTTTAATGATGGCCATTCTCACCAGTGGGAGGTGGTACCTCGTTGTAGTTTTGATTTACATCTCTTTGATAATTAGTGACTTTGAACATCTTTTCATGTCACTACATACCTTCTTGATTTTTAGATTAAAAAAAATTAACCTCTGACTTGAATTATTGGGATCATTGCCATGCGCCTCCATGAGCTTCCCTGGTAGGGCCGACGGTAGACAATTTGCCTGCAATGTGAGAGACCTGGGTTCGATCCCTAGCTTGGGAAGATCCCCTGGAGGAGGGCATGGCAACCCGCTCCAGTATTCTTGCCTGGAGAATCCCTAGGAATAGAGGACATGGGCTGCAGTTCACAGGGTCACAAAGAGTTGGACATGACTGAGCAATTAAGCACAGCACAGCTGTGTGCTCAGTTGATTGTTCTGCAGAATGGGGATTAGAGCCCTTGCTAAACCAGTGTTTCTTGGGGAAGCATTGAGTATGATAAATTTACTCTTGGTTCCCATGGCCTCAGGGCCTGGATGGCCCTTTAAACTCAGGCAGGTTGCTAGCCTGGGCCTGAGTTACCTTTGCTGCTGCTTTCAGTGCATCCAGAGGCCTCCCCAGGCTCTACCAGGGGCACTCCCTACTCCACTCGCCCTGGATGGCACTTGTCCTTCCCTCCCCAGCCCTGCAATTCCCAGGCAGAAGCAGTGGACTTGCAGCATCACCCACTGGCATCATTTGCCGCCTTTCTTGAGTTTAATCTGAGAGAAACACATAAAGGCTTTTGGCGATCTCTGTGTAAAAGTGCAGAAGCCAGGAAGGAACCCTTTCCTCTAGGGAGTGCGCAGTTTTGGAGGTCAGGCTACCTTCTGGCGGTTAATAGCCCTTTGTATTTATTATAGGTGCCACCATTGTGTTTGTCTTCTTTAGGAATGATTTTGCATTTGAATGTGGAATCAGCTAGTTTTTAGAGCAGTTTCACTGGCTGCTTCTGGAACATTTTGGAAGCTGCAGCTTGCAGTGCTGGAGACGGCTGATGATGTATGTGGTGTGTGTGTGTGAAGGGATGGAGTGATGGTAGTGGATTTATCAAGGAAAAACCCTGCCTGTTGACTCAGACATTTGGGGAGACTGGCCAGAGCCCCTGTGATTCAGTTGTCCCACTTGACAGTTGGTCTGGAATCCAGGGTGCCTGATTTCTCATTCAGTTAATGAGTTATTAGTGTTCTAAACCGTGACTATTGGTTTATAGAAGCCATAATCCCTTTGTCACCCTCTGTTACCTTGGTTTAGAACGAGTTTGTTAGAGCATTAACCACCTTCTGGCTTCCATCAAGGTGGCCATCTAAGGGACCATTAAGTACCAGTGATGCTCAGTGCCTTTGGGATATGTACTGACATCACAGTAGTTGTATTGAGAATAAGGAACCACGCTCACACAGTAGGTTGTCTTTATGAGGGGAAGAAAGCTGAATGAGGAAGAGCAGGCAGGATATTTCCCCCAGTTTTAATTATGAGAACCTTTGCTTTGTCTGGTGAGATCAACAACCTGGAAGCTTAAGGGTGTCTGATGAGTCAGATAGTAGACAGATAAAGAGTATTAATGAAGTAAGAGGCATAGCAGAGACCAGAACCATCCGTTAATTCATTTTTTGTGTTAGTTCATTGATTTGTTAAATATTTCTTGAGTGTCTTTTTGCCAAGCATCATGTCAGGTACTAGAGATCCAGAAATGAATAGCAGCGGCGTCCCTGTCCTCACTGAACATACGGTCTTGGGGGAGGAGGGGGTGGTAGACAAATGTAATATTCACTTCACATTTTTCTAGATTAATAGAAAGTGAGGCATACTAGACAACCAGCTAATTATAAATAGACTATATGAGAAAGCCTCATGGGTAAAAATGTATGTATTAATGAATAAAATTATGCATTAGTGCATGTAATAATAGGGGCAATTGACCTGATGTGGTAGGTCGGGGAAGACTTCACTAACCAAGTGGTGCTTCAGTTAAGATCTGAAGGATGAAATAACCAAATAAGGAAGGGAAAAACTCATTCCAGGCACTGGGAACAGTTTGTGTAAAGGCCCTGCGGTGGGAGAAAGAAGCATTGTAGGTATTAAGGGTCACTAGAAAGTTGGTGCAGAGTATGGTATAAGAGAGGCAACTAGGTATCCGATTGTGCCAAGCCCTGTAGTATGTATTAAAGATTTTTGTCGTTACCCTAGCAAGAGTGGGAAACCACTGGGAGTTTGCATCAGGGGACATCATCATATTCGTCTGAAAAAAAAAATCACTGTGGTTACAGTGTGATGATCATGGAGAGGAGAAGGTCAGAGTAGGTGTGGATAGATCGTGTACTTGACTATTACAGTGAGATAAAGGGGGACACTTGAGTGATAGATACCGGTGAACATGGGAAGAACTTGGTGATAGAGGTTGTGGGTGTGCGGGACAAGAAGGCATCAAGGCTGACACCTGAGTGCCTGCCTTTGGAACTGGATGAGTAAGGGTTGTTTTAGTTATGGTTCAGGGATGGCTGTTGTAACAAGACTCAAAAGTGGGTCAGCAAGATGGGAGTGGAAAGTTCTCATCCCAGCCCATGTGTAGCATTGCAGGGCTGGGGCAGTGGCTCCATGGTGTCGTGCTCCTAAAATCCTTTAGCTCTACTAGACTGTTACCCTCACCAGCATGGTTCTAGCCAGTTGACTACTACAGCCACAATCTGGGTTATCTCTTCTCCCCAGAGTCAGCACCTAAAAGTTGCTCAGATCCCATGGGCCATACCTCAGTTGCATGGCCATATATTAAGATAATCAGGGAACAGTCAGCCATCTCTGCATTGGTGCCCTAATAGAAAACATTAGGAGAGGATCAATAGTTGGTAGAAGACCAGGAGCAAGTGTGAGATGTTCATTTTATGCCCCTGCTTGGGATCCCTAGTCTTCTCCCATCCCCCTTGGCTCTGTCCACTCCCCTCCCTGACACCTTCAGGGACCTTCTTCAATACCCTCCTCCCATGTTCTTCCTGCATGGACTGCCCTTCTCTGTCTGCCCACACTTCAAGGACTGGCTGATTACTGCTGCTAAGTCGTTTCAGTCATGTCCGACTCTGTGCGACCCCATAGACGGCAGCCCACCAGGCTCCCCTGTCCCTGGGATTCTGCAGGCAAGAACACTGGAGTGGGTTGCCATTTCCTTCTCCAGTGCATGAAAGTGAAAAGTGAAAGTGAAGTTGCTCAGTCGTGTCCGACCCTAAGCAACCCCATGGGCTGCAGCCTACCAGGCTTTTCCATCCATGGGATTTTCCAGGCAGGAATACTGGAGTGGGGTGCCATTGCCTTCTCCGGCTGATTCCTACTCTCTCCATAAAGCTGTCCTTTATGGATCCACCCCTTCCTCACCAGCTGCCCCTTGGGGTGAGCTCACATTCACCGTTCCCGTTTCTGTATCATGCAACAACAGTTCTCAAGCTGATGGCTTCTCTCTTCTGTTGAACTCTCACACTACCTTATTTAACTTTTCAAATCACTATTGCACATTTCAGTTGTGACCAGCACATGTTCACTAAGAGTTCATGCTGGGCCATACTGACTTCTGCTCTCTCCCTACCACTCCTGTGTAGTACCTAGTATACAAACACAGAACAGCCAAGGCTTATTATTTTTCATAATAAGAAAAACCCCAGTGAATTTACTGTTAGGATGACTCTTGGAAAGCTTTTAGAGTCATTTTCAAGATAGGAGGCAATGAAACATAAGTAGACTAGGCTAAAATAGACTTCAGTTATCTCATTTCTTTGTATTTCCTCTGTCCATTAATCCTGTTCTGCCTAACTGTTCTGATTATGGCCGCACTGGGATGACCCAAAATGTGGGCACTCATGCAGCATCAGCATTATGAAGATGGGGAGGAGAAGGGAGTTGTAGGAGGACTTAGAGAAAAGAGAATAAGTTTTTTCAGCTTCCTGCTGCCCCCCTGGCTGACTTCTTTCAGTCACTAGGTGGAAGAAGGTCCTGAATTGGCAGCCAACCTGGTGTTTCCAGACTAACCAACAGTTAACTCTACCTTTTCATTCTTTGTGTGTGTTATTGTTTGATTCAAAAATAATGATCTTTTTTTTTTTTTTTTCCATTCATACCTGGTGCCTGCTCCTTGATTTGTTTTTTGCAGCAGGTATGGGCCCTGCTTGGCAGGAGCTCAGGGGCTGGTGGAAAGAATGGCGACGCTTCTGCCTGGTGATGAGCTCGTTGTGTCGCCTGGCTGGGTGGGTTGTAGGCTGTGTGGAGACGTGGGCCATGCTCCTCAGACTCCTGTGTGTTCATAAAGGAGCTCAGCATCATGTTGGTCTCTTGGCTGGTGCCCAGGGACCTTGATGATTGATTTCATGGGTGGGTTGCTCTGCATCTCCCCATGGAGCTCTTGGTGCCTTGATGTCTTCCGAGTGTGAAAGCAGATTCTGTCTGTTTCCTATTTGGGGAGTGGGTGGAAGGAGGGAGAGTTGTGGGAGATTTCCTCCTCACTGATAGTGAAAGTACTTTGGAAATCAGAGCCAGAGGTGATGGCAGAGGAAGTTTCTAGTGTTAAGGAGCTTAGATGCTGACTGCCCATGCCCTCCTTATGTCTCTTCTGGCTCTTGTACAAAGAGCAGTGATGCTTTTGAGTGTGTGCATCCTTGAGGATGTGCATTGGTCCCACCTGGGTTCCCAAGCCCAGATGTTCATTCAGGTATAAAGTTCAGGGTCGACTCAGTTGCATACAACCTTTAAGTTTTGGCATGACTTCTACCCCCGCCCACCATCTGGTGACATCTGACATTCAGGAAATGACTCCCTGGGCCAACGGTGTGAAAATGAAAGTCGCTTCAATCATGTCTGACTCTCTATGACCCCATGGGACTATACAGTCCATGGAATTCTCCAGGCCAGAATACTGGAGTGGGTAATAGTTCCCTTCTCTAGGAGATTTTCCCAACCCAGGGATCAAACCCAGGTCTCCCGCTTGTCAGGCAGATTCTTAACCAGCTGAGCCCCCAGGGAATTGCCACCCTTCTTTCCCAGCATGTAACCAAGAGAACAGGCAGCAGTGCTTGAAGACGGACGGCTGGCTGGAAGCATCGCAGGACGGTGGCACCACCCACTGGGGGAGACCTTCGTTGTCAGGGGTACCCAGTGAGAGCAGGATTGCTGCTGGGATGGCTCCTTCATGCCCTGTGGCTGCTTTTGTCCTGTCATTTTCCAGAGCATTCTCTGAAGAATGAGTTAACTGAATTTTCAAAGTACTGACAAGCCCACTTAAGGGAAAGGAACAAGAGAAAGTGCTACCCTCATGAGTCTTGTCACCTAAAAGGTCATGTTGGAGTCACTCAGTGGAGAGGTCTTGGGGCACCCCTTGAGTAGAGAAGCAGGGAGAGCAAAAAATTGAAAAAATGTGGTCTGATTTTCGTACTTGCATTGTTTCTGGGCCAGTTCCTCCCCTTTCAGTTTTTTCTGCACCCCACCCCACCCTTCTCTTAATGACTTACTTGTAGAGGAAAGCAAACTATTAATCACAACCAGAATGGCTCTGTAACTTCCAAACAAACAGAGAACAGTTCTAGGGACTGTGAACCAAGCCAAGGCCTTGGCAGAGGTTCCAAAACATGTTCCTTTAATATATATATTTCAGAAATGCCCCCATTTTTCCTTCGGCACAGAAGGTTCCCTTTAATTAGTGTTGAATTTCCCATTTCCCCTTTCTTCCTAAGGCGTCTATAAAGCCCTGGCCTAGTAAAAGGCAGGTACGCAGCTCTCAGTTGAGCCCTATTGATGTGCTAGTATAGTTTTAATTGTGTTGAGATTTCCTTGCCAAAGTGACACACGCAGAAGCGTTTTAAAAACGTATAGCGTTTGTAACTCTTGCGCTGTCTAGAGCTCTTGAATTATGAATGCCTCTTCCGCTGCCTATTCTGTTCTTCTGAATCTGTAAAATCACTTTAATAACCTGTGTGGGGGTAATGTTAATATGTTTGCTCAGTCGTGTGAATTTATTAGCATGCCCAGCCCACTTCAGGGAGCTGGTCTGGCCCTTTGGACGCAAGCCCTTGGTTGTGAAAAGCGGCCAGTGACGTTGGTGTTTTCTTCCCCTCCTCCCTTCCCCTTCCACCATTAGCAATCATTCTGTTGCACAGAGTATGTGATAAATCAACCTCAAGAGAGTCAGATTTGCCATAACATGACATTACCTATCAGCTCGTCAGGTCTGAGTTGACTCTCAGCCTTTTGGGCTGTATATTTCTTCAAAGTCGAGCGCCAGTTTCTTAGTCAGCTCTAACTAATTTCAGAGTGGAAGGGAAACTTGACTGGAGTGCTGTTTGGGATCTGCTTTTTAATCCTGGTCTGTTTAATGTTTGCTCCTGACAGTCTAGGCCAGACATCATTTTAATGGTATGTGTGGTGATAAAGCCAATAAACTGTCAAGATGATTGATAATCTAAGCATTATAGCAATATGACTTTCCTGTTCTCCTCTGTGCTTTAGATGATGGTTTCCAAATTGAATTCCTACAGTGTGCTGTGTGTGCGTGCCTGGTGGAGGCTCCTCTAACAGCGTTTGAAGGAGGGAGCTGTGTTTAATGTAAGATTTTTAGCCCTCAATTACCCACACAAATAGATCTGCATATGTGTTGGTACCCTCTAATTTGGGAAACATCAAGAATTTATGGCTCTGCCCTTGTAACAGTCCCCCAGCAATTTATGGGCACTGGTGGAACTTTTTATTATGTCTTTCTGGTGTTTTTTCACCTGGCATGCATCTTAGATTCCATGTGGTTGATTCTGTTATCTGTGGTTGAAAGACATTACAGATAACAAAGTGCACTGTATTAAAGGCAGGCTTCTGGTTTCCTTTCCTTTTCTCTTTGTTTCTCTTTTCTTTTAATTTAGCAGACGTTTTTTTAGCATCTGGTCCTCATCTCATTAATCAGGCTCGACCAGGTGTTTCAGGGTGGTGACAGTGGGAGTGCTTGGCCCCTCTTTGTTGGCCCTCGTGGGCCACCGTTGCTGGCTTCCATCCCCCTCCTTGGCACAGTGTTGCCTGGGAACAGAAACCCCAGTGGCCAGAGAAGTTGGGCCTTTCTTGTGTGTGTGTGTGTGTGTGTGTGTGTGAGAGAGAGAGAGAGAGAGAGAGAGAGAATTTTACCAGGGGGAAAGAGGGAAAAAACCGAAGTAAACATTTAACAACCCAAGTGAGTTAAAATCCCCATCTGCATTCGTGTGTGATTCTCTTAATACGTCTGTGTATCTTTGTCTAGTTGTGTAGTGTGTGCACATTATTTAGGGTACTACTTCCAAGACTGTGTTGAGAAACAGCACTAGATTGTAAGAGGGATCTTGGAGGGTCCTAGGATGTGGCTGGGTGTCTCTGATACCTGTGGACTGTGTCACTGGGCATGTTTTCCATGTCTGATTTTGCAGATGAGCCTGGGGCCCCAGAGAGGTAGTGTGTCTGGATGCATGGCGGAGTTGGGACTGGGGTCTGTGTATCCTTATTTGAGATCAGTTATCCTTTCCAATTCATTATTTTCCTTTTCTTTACTCACCTTTTCTTTGTCTCAGGAGACACTGGGCAAGTCCCTTCATGTTTCTGGCCTTGGTTTCTCTATCTGTAAATTGGTTAGCCTCCTTTCCTTGGTCACTTATTTTGGAGAAGCCTATGAGCTTTTATGACAAGAATTGAGGAAGGATTGGGCTTTCTACTGGAAACAGTTTCCTAAAACCATCTGGAGTCTTGTTTCCTCGCTTTGTCTTATTTCCGAATGTGTGGACCTTGTCCTTCCTTCCTGTGCTCTCCAGAACCTTAACTTTGGTTCCTGTCTCCTGGGGCTCTCCAGGCTGAAAAGAAGGCCTGGCTTTCCCACAGACGCCAATGAAGTACTAAGAAGAGGCTGGCCCATCAGGTTTGTTGCACTTTACCTGCCAGCAAGTATTTATGTCTAGTGCTCCCTTAATCTAAAGTAATTCCAAATTTTGTAGCATGATTAGGTGCATGAGGCAGAAACAAATACCTGAATTGGTAAATAGCTGGGACCAGAAACAACATTGATACTGATGAGTAATGGGAAATTAGCCAAACAGATAAATGCCAAGGGCTGTTCTCTGCTGTGTGCTAGCACAAAAGGCTGGAAAGCACATCCCCAAGTTACGTCTCCAGTTTTGGGGATCACAGAATTGTATTCATGGACTCGATTCTGCATCTTCAAGTGGCTTGAGATCTCATTGGGGATGCATGGCAGGTCTGAGATTTCTGAGAAGTGAGTCATTGCAGTTCTGAAAGCACACACGGGTGCAAGGGAGGAAAGAGGGCTGGCGCATGTGGACTGGAACTGGGTGGGAATGATCTGGAGTCCCAGAGGGTAGCTGGCTTGTCAAAGCTGAGCCACCCTGAAGTGCTCTCAGATGGGCATGTTGGCACCTGAGAGGAGCCTATTCCCCCACAGTTAAGCCAGTAGTTTTTGTCGTGTTGGCTGCAATGGGCAGTGTGCCCTGCGCTGTGTACCGGGCTCACGTTAAGAATGCAGGGTGAGCCAGACACGATCCTGACTACTTCTGCAGGGATTAAGTGACTTAATCCCCCAACGATCCGCTGAGAAAGGATGGGAAGTAGGACGGTAGGTGTGTGCGGTTGTTGCTGCCATTCTGCAGGTGAGGAAATGGGCTCAGGGAAGTCAGCTGGGAGGCAGGTACTCGGGGAGTAGGTGGACGGACTCAAGCCTGGCCCCTCAGTCTAGCCACTCTGAGTCACCACCCTGACCATGAACAAGCGCACGGCCCCAGCCTTGAGACTGTACCCCTGTCTGAGGAGCGAACGTGTGGACCATGCAGCTCCGAGGAAGTCCTCGGTCATCTGAGTCTGTTGACTCCTCTGTGACATGAGATAAAATGAGAGAGTAGAAATGGAAATGTCCAGCAGAGAAGAAGCACTCATTAAATGGTTGTGTTGACAGGATATTGAATTAGATCACCACTGACCTTTTCTTTTTCTTGTTCAATCCGCATTCCTCTGCACCTCTTTCTGTAAGCTGGGGATTTTATTTTTAACTTTCTTCAGTAACGGATGATATAGCAGAAAACAAAGTCTGATCCTGCCTTTTGAACCTCAGAAGTTTGGGCTACAGGTTAAGAAAAAAGTATTTGGAAGAAGACATGATGATCGAAGAACTAGCTAACTGCATACTAAACAGAGACTTTCTGGGTGCAGAAGGTGGAGAAAAGTGTAGATACTAGTGGGTCCCTGAGAAGGGGTGCTGTATCTTACATGTTTTGTTTTTTGTGATAGTCACTCAGTTAAGTCCATCTCTTTGCGATCCCGTGGACTGTAGCCCGCCAGGCTCCTCTGTCTATGGAATTTTCCAGGCAAGAATACCGGAGTGAATTCCCTTCTCTGGTTAATCTTCCTGATCCAGGAATCAAATCTGCGTCTCCCACGTTGCAGGCAGATTCTTTACCATTTGGGCCACCATGGCCTATAGTATCTTACATAATTTTGGATACTAACTTGTCCCTGACATGTAAGCTGTTATGATTTCTTCAGAGTACTGGGAGAGGGTGGGGTGATCCAAGATGTCTGAGCATATGAGGGTATCAGAAATGCTTGTTGAAGGAAGGAGAGGGGTTTGAGCAGAATTATAAGGGCTGGTGGAGATTAGATACGTGAAATCTACCAGCTTCAGGCTGAAAGCCTCTGTGCCCGTAGATGGGCCCCCTAATTTGTAAACCTAGGTTTGCACTCTCAGCCAACTGAATGGACAGTGGAGTGACACTTCCTATGGAGAAGCAGGGGCTGGTCTGATGACAGGGCTAGAAGAATTGAGGCCCTTGGGCAGAGAGGCAGAAGGTAGAGGGAGGAGCTGAGTAAACTCAGGAAGGTTGGGATGGCTTGGAGTCCCTGAGGCAGAAGAGCGAGTTATCCTCTTCCCAAACTGTCCCATGCACCCTTAAAAGGCCAGGCCACTTGTCCAAATTTGTACCTGCTCACTCCTTAGCTGGATCCCAGAGGGAAAGCCACTGGCTCTGAGGCAGAGCCTCTCCACTCCTGCTCCCGTTGCAGCCAGACACATACCTATTCTGTCAGCTTCTGGAAGAGCCCCCACTTCCTTTGGACTGAAAATAAAATACAGGAGGAGTGAGAAAACCAGAATTCTGATTGCAGCTCTCCCCATTCCCCTATATTGTGGGGTTATGAGATACCATTTCCTTGGTAACTAAGGATTTAGACAAGGCATTCTCTCAGGTACCTTCCTGCTCTTACCTGCTGTGAACTTGTGATATTTGGAAGGTGGGACCCCCATGTGTCTACTGGCAAATTGGGCGTCCTTGGGGAAGACCGTGGCATGAGAGAAGCTGTTCTCCTCATCCCAAGATGATAGACTTTACCCATCCATGTTATGGTCCTGTCTCCCAAGTTATGTAAAAGCAACACATGTTTCAAACCAGGTGAACCAGGAATCAGAGAAGAAAGTTGCCGTTAAGTTGAATGACTCAAGACCTTTGAATTGTCATCTTTTTCTCCTATTCCCTTTATATAGGTCACTTCATCTTCCAAACCCCTTATATAGAGAGCTTCCTATGGGAGGGAATTGGATCTTGGGATTTCTGAGCAAAGAAAGAACTGGAACTTCATGTTGAATCTTGACTTGTTCTTATGCTTTCTTCTGTAAGCAGTTTACTTTTTTCATGCACCAAGGAAGCAGCATATTCTAGCTTGCTCTGAAGATTGGGAGAGAGAGATCTGTTGCTCCTGCAGGTTCTTGGGGTTCCCAAGGGGCTGGACAGTCTGTTATGTACTTGGTTTGTAGTCAGTTCTCATTTAGTATAAAACCACCAACCCTGAACTTCCTCTGGTTTGAATGAATATGTCAATACTATTGTCTGAAAACTATGCACAGCCAGATAGAAGGGCTCCTCAGAGCCATATCTGCCACTTTCCGTCTGTCTGATGGCTGCAGCATACAATCCACATGGTCTTGCCTCGCTTCTGGTAGCTGGGAATAAGAAGGGTAGATCTTGGAGACCAGGCAGAGTTGGGACATGCCTGTATAGTCACAGCTAATAGTTCTTCTCCTTGACTCAATTTGAACTGCATTTTTTCTTTTTAGCTGTTGGAATATGGCTCAGTACAGACTATTACTTTGACCATTTTGCTCCAGGAAAAGCATTAGTAATTTATAAATAAAATACACATAAAAATAGAAGTCAAATATAGGTTTATTGACAACAGAGGCACTGTTAATGTTGGAACAGGCTGGTTTGAAGTTGAGTTAGTTTTTGTGGCTGATTTATGTCCTGTTTGTTTTAAGAGGACTACGGTTGTGAGGGTGAGTTGTGAAGGTTCTTGGGAATTGGCAGCTGGGGAGGAGCAGAGCTGGTTTGGGTCTGAGTTCCCAGAGGAACAAGATGAGAGGGAGCGGGGGAGCAGAGTGCGAAGTGGGGAGGGAGGGAGGAAGAAGAATGATTTGCCTCTCTCTCTCTGGGCTTCACGGTTGTGTATTTAACCAAGAGTACATTGCCAGGAAACTGAGACAGTAAGTATGTGTGTGTGTGTGTGCACGCGCTGTATGTCAAGCATAGCTCATTTAAAGTATACCTGTGTGCACATAAGCCTTTGCAGAAAACTGTTATTTATTTCTCTTGAATTTACCCCACTTGTTAAACAAAATTTGACAGATGGTTTGCAACAAGAGTAACGAAGTCATTATGTAGCCAAGTTTTATCTTTGCCATGCCACTTGTTATGTGGAGAAGGGTTTTTTCCTTGGTTTGTGGGAGTTGAATTCTCTATGGAGAGAATCAGATTCATTTCACTGGAAAAGTAGCCGACTTGAAAGTTCATTTTCTAAGCTTTACCACACCGGATAGTTGCCTATTAAAACCTTTCATCAGGGCCTATCTGATTCTATGGTGCTGTGAAATGTTTTATGGCAGATGTGAAAAATTTGGGATCCTTACTTTTTTTTTCCTCTCCATTCCAGTTGTAACAAACTTCAGGGTCAAGTTTTGTTCTAATTCCAGGTTTGCTTGTATACATGTGCACACATGTGCTCTCCCTCTCCCTCAGGTCTTTCCTTTGCATGTGTGTTGGTGTGCTCATGCAGACTGCACACTCTATAGATCACGAAGACACAGGTATCATCCCCGTGGAGGACAACCAGCCTCACAGGTACTTTAACACGTGTTGCGGCAGGTTGGTAAACGGCAGGAATGCTGGGCATTTTTGATGGGTTTGCTAGTTTTCAGTTGTTCGTACTGTAAGAAATTACCACCAACTAAGTGGCTTAAAATGACACAAATTTATTATCTTATACTTTGGAGGTCATAAGTCCAAAATAGGCCTTAACTGAGCTAGAATCAAGGTGTGGGCTGTGTTCCTCCTAGAGGCTCCAGGGAAAATCTAGTCCCTTTCCTTTTTGACTTCCTTGGATTGCCCATATTCCTTGGCTTGTCTTCCTGCATCACTCCAACTTCTGCTTCTGTTTTTACATCTCCTTTTCTGACTCTGAGAACTTCTCTCTTATAAAGGATCCTTGTACTTATATTGGGCCCATCTGGATAATCGACAACAGTCTCCCTTCAGCTAATTTCCTAACTGAATCATACAAGCAGAGTCCCTTTTGCTTTGTAAGGTGATAGCCACAGGTTCCAGGGATAAGGACATGGGCATCGTGCAGAGTGTAGGGACATGATTCTATCTATGGCAGTGGATGGGAAGACACTGAGTGGTAGAAGTGGACCTGTTTCTCTTGGTGGTTTATTCAGGAGCCTTCCTGGATTTCTGAAATCACTCCCTTGTTACAGTTAGTGATCATTCCTGTTTTGGGACTATTTATTTGTTTTCTAGAACACAAACGATACAACTTAGCTTTACTCCTGCTTAAGGTACAATTAATTGATTCAAAGGCAACCCCCTTTTACCTGTTTTTCCTTTTCTCCTCCTTGGTTCCCAAGACAAGAGTCTGCCATTTTTCTGACTACATGCATCCTCTCTTTTCCATTGTACAATAGGTGCTAACATTTTTATTATTGTATTTTAACAGTTAACCATTCATGTTAGAGAACATTTTTTAAAACCATAAAAATTAAGAAAATTTTATAAATATATTTTTATTTCAACTTAAAAAAATAAAAAAATAAAATAAAATGTCAGTCTCCAAATGTCGTAAGTTTCTCTGTCTCTGGTATGAGGGAGACCACTGTCTTTCTCTGGAGGGGCTGGAGCAGTTGGTCTGTCCAGTGTCTGTTAGGAATGTGTGTTGTGTGAGGTCAGAGTGGCTGGGCCTGAGAGGTCCTGGTGAACGTGACCAGGCCCCGAGGACACTTCAGCTTTTGTTCTGGATAGAAACAGGATACAAAGCAAAAGCAGTGTGTCAGCTGATGAATGAATAAACTAAATGTGGTATATTCATATAATGTAAAATTCCTGAATATGGATGAAGTTCTGATACACGTTCCAATATAGGTAAATTTAAAAATATTATGCAAAGTTAAAGAAGCTAGACTAAATGAAATGTCTAGCCTAGGTAAATCCTAGAGATAGAAAGTAGATTAGTGGTGAACACTGTAAATCAACTGTATCTCAATAAAATAAAAGGTAGATTAGTGGTTGTCAGGAGCTGGGGAGGGAGGGACTGCTTAATGGGTCTTTGGGGCTAGATAGGCCTGATAGTTGTACAACGTTGTGAATGTATGGAATGCTGCTTAATTGTTAAGACTGTTAATTTTAGGTGATGTGAATTCTACCTCAATTAAGAAAAAAGACCTTAGGGTTTCCAGTTCAACATGTAACAAGCTTAGAAGTTTGCCACATCCTGACAGCAGCTAAAAACCTGAACTGAAACATCAGCAACTCTGTTTAGATCCATAAGAGCAGTGAGGTCATAGAGCAGACCAGTGCCCTCAGAACTGGTGAGACAGGTGAATACAGAGAATCTCTGCTTACCAGAACAGCAGCCTCCCTGGGGACCAGTGCCTGGGTAGAGAAAACGCCATTGTACAGGACAAGGTGCTGGAGGCTCAGTGTGGGTGACTCGTGAGCGTTAATAACTCACTGCAGGGGACCCAGTCAGTGAGCAGCCCCCTACACTTTCATGAGGCTTACCTCCTGGAACTCTACCAGGCTTCCACAGTGAAAATGGGGAGAAAGTCCATCATGTTTCTGGCAGGAGGAGAGAGAAAGGAATAATTCTGAAATATGCCAGAGCATTCTGTGCTTCACAAAGTCTGCCCTCAGGAGAATTATTTCACCAGAGCGTAACTTCCCTGAAAGAAGGAAGTACCCAACTAAAGCCTACTCTAGCCAGCCTATCTAGAAAAAATAAGCGGCACATGTGAAGGTCACAGTCCAGAGGTACAAGCTCTGAAACTAAAAGGCTGAAGCAAACAATAGAGTAAGAAAATACTTACCCTCCTTCCACATATTACTAAGGGCCTGTTTACAGCAGTTACTTTCCCTAGCGTCTTATGTCTCGTTATCAAGAAAAAAACACAGGACATAATAAAGGCAGCAAGCATAGTTGGAAGAGACAGAGCAAGCCTCAGAACCAGACTGGTATGGCAGGGATGTTGACATAATCAGATCAGGAATTTTAAAACAACTAGGATTCACATGCTAAGGGCCGTAATGGGTAAAGCAGACGGAATGCAAGAACAGATGAGCATTTAAGAAGAGGAGTGGAAATTCTAAGAGCCAAAAAGAAATACTGGAGATCAACACCACTAATAGAAATGAAGAATGCCTTTGATGGGCTTATTAATAGATAGAACCCAGCTGAGAGAAGAATCTCTGACCTTGGGGATATCTCAAGAGAAATCTCTCACACTGAAAAGCAAATAGAAAAAAGACTGGAAAAACAGAACTGTAAGACAACTACAAAAGTATAAACTGTTGTGAGGATACCAGAAAAGAGAAACAAAAGAAACATTTGAAACAATAATTATTTCCTCTAATTTCAGATATCAAACCACAGATCCAAGAAACTCAGATAAAACACCAAGAAGGAGAAATACCTGAAAATATAGACCTAGTTACATCAATTTCAAACTACAGAAAATGGTAGTTAAAGAAAAACATTGTGAGAGAAGCCAAAGGAAAGAGACTTAACCTATAAAAGAGCAAAGATAAGAATTACTTTTAATATCGTCTTAGAAACTGTAAGAAAAGAGTGGAATGAAATATTTAAAGTATTCAGAGGGATGAAAAAGCCCCAACTTAGAATTCTGTACCCCATGAAATTATCCTTCAGAAGTGAAGGAGAAATGCTTTCTCAGACAAACAAAAATGGAGGAAATTTGTTACCAGTGGACCTGCCTTGCGAGAAATCTTAAAATAACTTCTTTAGAGAATAGAATGATGTGGGTCAGAAACTTGGATCTATATCTCACAGAAAAAGTATTTGACAAAATTCAACATGCTTTCATGGTGAAAACTCTCAAACAAACTGAGTATAGAAAGAACACACTTCAAAATAATAAAGAACAAATCTAACAGGTCCATAGCTATCATCATACTCAGTGGTGAAAAGTTGAAGTATTTCTTTCTAAGATCAGGAACAAGACAAGGGTGCCCACTTTTAACAATCTTATCCAGCGTAGTTGTGGAAGTCCATCTCAAAACTGTTAGGCAAGAAAAAGGAAGGAAAAGCATCCAAATTGGAAAGGAAGGAGTAAAATAATGTGCTGATTACATGATCTTGTATATAGAAAATCCTGAAGACTTCACCAAAACCATTAGTGCTAATGAATGAATTCCCTAAAATTTCAGGGTACAAAATAAACACACAAAACCTTGTTGCCTTTCTTTACACTAAATGATCTATTTGCAAAAAGTTCTTGTTTACAATGTATCAAAAACAAAATACTTAAGGATAAATTTAATCAAGGGAGTGAGAAATCTCGACATCAAAAACTGTATGACATTGATGAAAAGAACTGAAGATACAAATAAATGAAAAGATATCATGTGTTCATAGATAGGAAGAGTTAATATTGTTAAAATGTATATACTACCCAAGGCTATCTGTAGCTTTGGTGCAATTCCTATTAAAATTCCAATGCTTTTTGCAGAAATAGAATAATCAATCCTAACATGTATATGGAGCCACAAAAGATGCTAAATAGTCAAAACAATCTCAAAAGAGCAAAGCAGGAGGCATCATACTTTCCAATTTCAAAACTGTATTATAAAACTGTAGTAATCAAAGCAGTATGGTATAGTATAAACATGAACACATAGGCTAATGGAACAGACAGCAAAGCTAAGAAATAAACCTACATATATGATTAATACTTGACAAGAAACCCCAGGACTACATTTGGATAAAGGATTATATCTTTAGTAAATAGTGTTGGGAAAACAGGTGTGTAGAAAATCAGGAAGGACATAGTTGAACCCAGCAATACCAACTATCAACTGGGTGTAATAGAATAAAAATCTGTAGACTACTTAATCCAGCATCAGCAGAATACACATTCTTAAGTTGACATGGAACATTCACCAAGACAGATGACATTCTTGGCCATAAAACACACCTTGCTAAGCTGCTAAGTTGCTTCAGTCGTGTCCGACTCTGTGTGACCCCATAGATGGCAGCCCACCAGGCTACCCTGTCCCTGGGACTCTCCAGGCAAGAACACTGGAGTGGGTTGCCATTTCCTTCTCCAAAAAGTGAAGAGGAACTAAAAAGCCTCTTGATGAAAGTGAAAGAGGAGAGTGAAAAAGTTGGCTTAAAGCTCAGCATTCAGAAAATGAAGATCATGGCATCCGGTCCCATCACTTCATGGGAAATAGATGGGGAAACAGTGGAAACAGTATCAGACTTTATTTTTGGGGCTCCAAAATCACTGCAGATGGTGACTGCAGCCATGAAATTAAAAGACGCTTACTCCTTGGAAGAAAAGTTATGACCTACCTAGACAGCATATTAAAAAGCAGAGAAGTTACTTTGCCAACTAAGGTCCGTCTAGTCAAGGCTATGGTCTTTCCTGTGGTCATGTATGGATGTGAGGGTTGGACTCTGAAGAAAGCTGAATGCTGAAGAATTGATGCTTTTGAACTGTGGTGTTGGAGAAGACTCTTGAGAGTCCCTTGGACTGCAAGGAGATCCAACCAGTCCATTCTGAAGGAGATCAGCCCTGGGTGTTCTTTGGAGGGAATGATGCTGAAGCTGAAACTCCTGTACTTTGGCCACCTCATGTGAAGAGTTGACTCATTGGAAAAGACTCTGATGCTGGAAGGGATTGGGGGCAGGAGGAGAAGGGGACGACAGAGGATGAGATGGCTGGATGGCATCACTGACTCGATGTTCGTGAGTCTGAGTGAACTCCAGGAGTTGGTGATGGACAGGGAGGCCTGACGTGCTGCGATTCATGGGGTTGCAAACAGTCAAACATGACTGAGCAACTGAACTGAACTGAATATGTTTTAAATAATAGTAATCGTGTGATGTCTGCTCTTAGACCATTGAGAATTAAACTAGAAGTCAGTGACAGAGATAGCTGAAAGGCTCCAAAGCACTTGGAAATAAACAAGTTTCTAAAGAGGAAAAGAGGAAGCTAAGAAAAAAGTTTTGAATGATGTTTTGAATAGATATAGTTGATCAAAATTTGTGGGATGCAGCAAAAGCAGTACTTAGAGGGAAATTTGTAGCAGTGAATGCATTTATTAGAAAGATATTAAATCAGTTGTCTAAGTTTTACCTTGAGAAACTTGAAGAAAGAAGAGCAAATTAAATCTAAAGAGAAGAAAAGAATAAAAATTAGATTAGAAATAAAGGAAATTGAAAACAAGAAATCAGTAAAGAAAATCAGTGAAGCCAAAAGTCTTCTCTTTGGAAAGATCAAGAAAATCTATATGCCTTCTAGTCATAATAAGAAAAATATAAATAACAATGAATATTTAATTTAATAAATTATTTAATATTAATTTATTTAATATTATCAATACCAGAAATGAAAGAGGGAACATTTGTACAGATCTCCCGGATTTTAAAAAGATAATAAAAAATACTGTGAACAAATCTGTGCTCACAACTTGGACCAGTTTTTGAAAGGTAATCTGCCAGAAGTCACCTAAGAGGAAATAAATAATCTGAAGAGGTCTATAGCTATTAAAAAATTAATAATTAATAACCTTAACAAAGAGAAAGCACCTCGACCAGATAGGTCTCTGGTGAATTCTACCAAACATTTAAGGGAGGAACATTGAATACTACTTTACAGTCACTTTCAGAAGGTAGAAGCAGAGGGAATGCTTGAGTGTCCAGTGAGTCCAGAACTGCTGCAATCCCAGCGTATTTGCTGCACTGTTAACTCTTCCCTGATGGAATGGCAGCAGTGGCAGTAATAGGAAGTAGCTGCTAATGAGTATTTCAGTAATTGCTAATGACAGGCATCAGTTCATACACTACATGGATTAACTTACTGAATCCTCTTAACATTGCTCTGAAGTAGGTACTGTGGTTATTCTCAGCAGATGGGGACTCTGGGCCAGAAGCCAGTAATAACTCAGTGGAAGTCACACAGCTAGTAAGTTGTAGTCTGGCTTCAGAGTCTGCTGTCTCTCAAACACAGGATGTAGACTGGGAGGCCCTTGGAGGTCATCTGGTTTAGAGGTTACAAATTGAAAAGCTCCATGCCGAGAACATGAAAGAGCAGAGCAGCTTCATGTAGGAGAATTAGGAGTGGAGGGGTAATGTACAGGGATTTATGGAGCGACATAAAAATGCTTTGTTGGCCAGTTCTAGACGTCTGGGGAAGTGGGTGCAGTTACCAGATTGCAGCTCTAATTTAGTTCACCTTCCTTTGTTTAGAGAAAAGGAGACTGAAACACAAAGAGGGTGAGGCACATTGTCTGTGGATGCCAGAGGAGACATGGGTGCTGGCACTCCAAGGCACCAGACCCTCTTGCATCCCCTATACCTTGGGGTTGTTAGCACTGTGGGGGCTGACGCCAGGTTTATTACTTTGGGGGCTGACCAGAGTCATTTGCTAAACTCAAACTGAATTGAAATAATGCTAAAAAAGGGGCACGTGGAAAGGTGGAGAGAAGGCTGAAGCTCTGGGACAAGGAGGACATAAAGGCAGCTGAACTTAGCCTCTGCACGTGTTGTTCAGAGTGAAGGCTGGAGGGCGACTGTGAGCTCAGCACCAGTGCTTGGATGCATGTGGCTGATGGAGGGGACATTTAAGCATCAGTCAGAAGACATGCGTTCTTGCCCCAGTTTTCCCTCCTGCAGTAGCGTGACCTCGGGCAGGTACTTCTCCTTGAACCTTAGTTTCATCACTTGTAACCTGGAACGTAGACCACTTGCCCTCCCTCATCATGAGGGTATTGGAAGGAAATAGGGTGGCATGGGTAAAAGAGCCTCGTAAGCTGTAAGGTGCTGTCTACATGTAAAGCTGTTGCTGCTGTTATTGGCCCTCCCTGGCTAGAGAGCTTGTGAGAACAGGCTCGTGAACGTGTGTGCGCATGTGTCCTGGGAAAGGCTGTGTCACGCTGAGGGCATCCTTCTTTCAAGTCTTCCCATAATTACACGGTGGCTGATGTGGGTGTCGGTGCTAAGTTGCTGAGCAGCCGTTAATTACTGAAGGAGAAAACGCTTGAACAACAAACGGGTGCCCAGTTCTGCTGTCCAGGGGCCTCTGCATGAGCTGTTGTGATCTTGTCGCTTAATTTCATCTGAAATGGGAAGCAGGGGGACTCAGTTGCACTCAGTTGAAACACACATAGCTGAGAGCTGTGCAGGGACTGTGATATGGGGACGCCCCTCCAACTCTATGTGTGGTGGGCAGTAACCAGAGTGACCATATAATATATCGTCCAAACTGGGACTCTCTTGAAAATGAAAGAGGGTGCTATCAGAAATTATACTGGGAAAACTGACATAAGCAGAGACCTCCCCAGGCTGGGGTGTGTTGTCACTCTAGGAATAATTCCCACCTGGGCCTCTCAGTCCAGTTTCTGTGATGTGTGAGTAATGAAGAGTTTATGCAAATGTAAGTTATGAATAATATTATAAATGAGTCTGGGACATAGCAACCTAAAGGATGAATTCTTAACAGGAGAATTTCTAAACTTGAGGAGAGACATTATTATAGAAATCGGTGTTTGGGGGTCCTCCGGTTGCATATGTGAGTTTGTGCATATTTGAGTTGTCTCCTACTATTTGCGGCCCCATGGACTGTAGCCTGCTAGACTCCTTGGCTCAAGGAATTTTCCAGGCAAGAACACCGGAGTGGGGTGCCATTTCCTACTCCAGAGGGGATCTTCCTGACCCAGGGGTTGAACCCGTGTCTCTTGTGTCTCCTGCACGGGCAGGTAGATTCTTTACCACTAGCCCCACCTGGGAAGCCGATTTGTATCACAAGACATTTATCCATGCCTTAGCTGCAGTGGATTGAGGAGGCAGAAATATCCAAGTTTGAATCTGTTCTCTGTGTACTTGTATAATCTTGGGTAATATTTTCAGCTTCTCTTTGGGTTCCTCATCGTATAATGGTGATCACATATCTATGGTTGATGACTCTGGTGATGACTGTGTGAGAGAATGTCTATAAAATACTTAAGATGCCTTATATACTCTCAAAATATTAGTCGCTGCCTTCTTGTTTGTTCCCCTCTCAGGATCACTGGATTAGGAACTGGGTAGTTGATACAGATGACCTTTATGAAATTCTCTGTGTAGATGACTTCTCCCTTATAACTGTGGCCCCTGTAGTCATCAGATGAAGACCTATTGGAAACTTTACTTCAGTATATCAGAACAGAGAGCTTGAAGTTAAAAGAAAAAAGGTACAGAGATAAGAAATTAAGCAGAAACTTTCATACTTTTTATTTTTCTGTCTTAATTTCATTCTGTCCATTCATCCAGCATTTGTTGAATACTTGAGATGTACGAGTTAATGTGAGAAGACACAAAGGCATCCCAGGAACTTTCACGCTAGCTCATTTCATGGGATCTAGACTTGAAGGAGTTATTAAGTATAAGATGACTGAGCCCAGTGGTGTTGGAGCTTTGTGGGGATATGTATCAGTCAGGACCCTTTTATGTGTAAGTGACAAAAATTCAGTATAAATTTATGAAAGCTGTGGGTGTGTGCCCAGTTGCAACTGACTCTTTGAGACCCCATGGACTGTATATAGCCTGACAGACTCCTCTGTGCATGAGATTTCCTAGGCAAGAATTCTGGAGTGGGTTGCCGTTTCCTCCTCCAGAGGATCTTCCTGACCCAGTGTCTTGCATCTCCTTCATTGGCAGGCAGTTTCTTTACTACTAGCACCACCTGGGAAGTTCACGAAAGCCATAGCGAGAATTTATTAGCTCTTGTAGTTGGGAAGCCCGACAATGGATGCAGAGGTTTGGATGATAATTTTACCTTCTCTCCAGGCCATTGACAAATCTTGAGCAGACCACCCATCCTTGGCAGCAGCTACACTCTGATTCTCTGATAGCCTTGTTTAGTTGGGAAGGGGAGAGCATTTTCAGCTTTGAGAGATCATTTTGGGTACAGTCAGCAGTTACTTGCTTCTACTGGCAGGGATGAGTTAAAATGATGGATGAGAGGTTAAGTGTGGCTCACATGTGCTTTTTGTGTGGAAGTTTGGGCAGGTACATGAGCCCAGGCCTGTCATGCCAGTGGTACTAAACTCTCTAGCACATTGGATATGCATTTTATGATGGTGGTTTATCATCTGGAGCTGAAAATGGAAATGCCTATCATTAAGTCCAGTATGGAAGATTTTGAATGGGTTGGCCAATGCAAGCAGTTTAACCTGATGTGATGACACCAGGATTGAGATAGTTATATGTGGAAGCCTTTTCTTTTTTTTTTTAAAGGAAAGGTCAGATAAGTAAATAAGGTCTTCCTGATCTGACCTCAGGCTGCTTTTTTCCTCTATAAAAAATTTATTACAGACTGGCTCAGCTTGTGTCTTGACTATATCCTAAATATATTTGTGTTTTCCTGTGCTTACCTCATTTCTGAACCAACTTAGCAGGAGAAATCTCTTTTAGGTTATTTCTTACCTGGTTCCAGCTCAGTGATTATTGCAAAGCCTTTCAAAATATCCTTGGATACAGCTCTTTGCTTTGATCTTCATGGCATACTATTTAAACCACAGCAATTTATTGCATACTGTGGTTTTCTTTCATTATTATTACTACTTAAAAATATCCCAACTTGACTATAAACTCCTTGATGGTAGGGTACAGCTGTATAATGGTATGTATTTGCCAAGTTTTACCTTGGTAAATACTTGATTTCATATTTTAAATTGTGTGTAAACTTTTGGGTGAGACTGGCAGATGGAACCCATGAATCTTTTGTTTCCCACTGAAGCCCCATAAAAGAGTAAAAGACATTGACTCATAGAATATGGAGATTATGAGTGGAGGCACCAGCAAAAGATTTTTAAAATTTGTGATTAAAATATATACAACAGAAAAATTACCATTTAAATAACTGTACAGTATACAATTTAATGGCATTTAGTGGTGTTGGACTGTACAGTATACAATTTAATGGCATTTAGTGGTGTTGGAGAAGACTCTTGAGAGTCCCTTGGACTGCAAGGAAATCCAACCAGTCCATTCTGAAGGAGATCAGCCCTGGGATTTCTTTGGAAGGAATGATGCTAAAGCTGAAACTCCTGTACTTTGGCCACCTGATGCAAAGAGTTGACTCACTGGAAAAGATCCTGATGCTGGGAGGAATTGGGGGCAGGAGGAGAAGGGGACGACAGATGATGAGATGGCTGGATGGCATCACTGACTCGATGGACATGAGTTAGATAAACTCTGGGAGTTGGTGATGGACAGGGAGGCCTGGCGTGCTGTGATTCATGGGGTTGCAGAGTCGGACACGACTGAGCGACTGAACTGAGTACATTCACAGTGTTGTGTAACTACCACCTCTGTCTGAAAGTGAAAGTTGTTTAGTCGTGTCTGACTCTTTGCAACCTGTGGAGTGTAGCCTACCAGGCTCCTGTGTCAATGGAATTTTCTAGGCAGTACTGGAGTTGGTAGCCATTCCCTTCTCCAGGGGATCTTCCTGACCCAGGGATTGAACCTGGATCTCCTACATTGCAGGCAGATTCTTTATTGTCTAAGCCACGAAGGGATCTTGTTCCAAAATATTTTCATCAACCTCAAAGAAAACCCCCTGCCCATTAAACATCTTGTATCAATACCATTCTTCCTCGTCCCAGCCCCTGTTCCCACTAATTTGCTTTGTCTTTGTGAACTATCTGTTCTGGAGTCACGCAATATGTGACCGCTTGTGTACAGCTTCTTCTACTTAGAATAATGTTTTTAAGGATCAGCCATGTTGCAGCATGTCAGTACTTCATTCCTTTTTGTGACTAAATAATATTTCATTATCTGAATATACCACACTTCGTTTTTATGTTTATCAGATGATGAGTATTTGGGTTGTTTCTTTATTTTAGCTATTATGAATAATGCCTCTGTGTACTTTTTATACACATTTTTATTGAAACACATGTTTTCAATTTTTGAATGTATACCTAGGAGTGGAATTCAGGGGAGGGGACATATGGTAATTTCATGTTTAATTTATTGAAGAAATGCCCAACTCTTTAAATGATGGACTATTGTATATTCTCCCCAGCAATGTATGAGGATTCTAATTTATCTACATCCTCACCAGACCTTGTTATTTTATACATTAAAAAAATTACAGCTATCCTAGTAGATGTGAAGTGGTATCTCATTATGGTTTTGATTTGCATTTCCCTAATATCAAGGCTGTATATTGTCAGCCTGCTTATTTAACTTATATGCAGAGTACATCATGAGAAATGCTG
Source organism: Nanger dama (assembly GCA_917880005.1). Classification (NCBI taxonomy): domain Eukaryota; kingdom Metazoa; phylum Chordata; class Mammalia; order Artiodactyla; family Bovidae; genus Nanger; species Nanger dama. The sequence continues at coordinate 14,449,668 of CAKJTW010000028.1, read as the reverse complement.
GGCTGGAAGAAACACAAGCTGGAATCAAGATTGCTGGGAGAAATATCAGTAACCTCAGATATGCAGATGACACCACCCTTATGGCAGAAAGTGAAGAGGAGCTAAAGGGCCTCTTGATGAAGGTGGAAGAGGAGAGTGAAAAAGTTGGCTTAAAGCTCAACATTCAGAAAACGAAGATCATGGCATCCGGTCCCATCACTTCATGGGAAATAGATGGGGAAACAGTGGAAACAGTGTCAGACTTTATTTTTGGGGGCTCCAAAATCACTGCAGATGGTGACTGCAGCCATGAAATTAAAAGACACTCCTTGGAAGAAAAGTTATGACCAACCTAGATAGCATATTCAAGAGCAGAGACATTACTTTGCCAACTAAAGTCCGTCTAGTCAAGACTATGGTTTTTCCTGTGGTCATGTATGGATGTGAGAGTTGGACTGTGAAGAAGGCTGAGTGCCGAAGAATTGATGCTTTTGAACTGTGGTATTGGAGAAGACTCTTGAGAGTCCCTTGGACTGCAAGGAGATCCAACCAGTCCATTCTGAAGGAGATCAGCCCTGGGATTTCTTTGGAAGGAATGATGCTAAAGCTGAAACTCGAGTACTTTGGCCACCTCATGCAAAGAGTTGACTCATTGGAAAAGACTCTGATGCTGGGAGAGATTTGGGGGCAGGAGGAGAAGGGGACGACAGAGGATGAGATGGCTGGATGGCATCACCGATTCAATGGACGTGAGTCTCAGTGAACTCCAAGAGATGGTGATGGACAGGGAGGCCTGGCGTGCTGCAATTCATGGGGTTGCAAAGAGTCGGACACGACTGAGCGACTGAACTGACTGACTGACTGAATAATGTCAAGCATCTATCTTTTCATGTGAGCAATAATTTTTTTGCAAGCTGGAAAGTGGATGAGAAAAATTGGACCCTAAACCAGTAGGAGGGAAAGCTGAGAACCAATCTGATTTATATTATATAATTCCCTCAAAGCCTGGAAGTTGGTGGCAAGTCCCTTTGGAAGATGTTAAGACCTCCAGTGCCCGATCCCATTCCGTATAGTCCGGTGACTAATCTTCCTCCGCTATGGAAAGTGTTTGGAGATTTCTAAAGCAGGAGAATAAACCAGAGCGCCTCTGAATGTGAAGATACCAGCCACTGCTGAGGGTAGGGATTCACTGTAGATATCAGGTAACAGCATATTACTCTTCCATGTTAATTAAGCATACATGTAGTCTGTTTGATACATACAACACTCTTCACCTACTTGTCTCCTAGGACTGTGGTAGTAAGGCCTTTACCTTGAAGCAAGGGTCAGGGAAACAGACCAGCCAAAGACAATATCTTAAAAAAAATATTTGTTTGACTGTTCCAGGTTCTAATTGCAGCCTAAGGGAACTAGTTCCCCGACCAGGGATTGAACCTGGCCCCCTGCATTGGGAGCAGAGAGTCTTTAGCCCCTGGACCACCAGGAAGTTCCCCGAGAAGATATCTTAAAATACTTCCCCTGAAAATTCCTCAAGTAAGTGGACAAGCCACTTCACTCTATAGTGAAGCTCCAGATGACAAGCCCCTCTCATTCCGGAGATTCCAGTCAATTTTTAATTCTCCATTGTTAACTATGGGCAGAAATCTACAGATTGCCTGATATCTCTGAAAAGCCTCTTAACATGAAAGAAGTTAGAACAAACAAGAATGAAAGAAACTTGGAACAATTGGAGACTATACTGAGAAAAAAAAAGCTTAACAGAAAAGTCCTGTTGTTAATATCCTTAGAGAGAAAAGGAGATAAGGAGATAATGTAGTCCCACAATAAAACCAGAATGTCATGCAAACGATATGCAGAAAATAAGAGCTCTTGAGAATTAAAAACATGGAACAGAAATGAAAACTCTGTAGAAGATAATTTTCCTAGAAAGTAGAATAAGAAAAGGGAAAGAGATGAAAGTAGGAAAAGAAAAAGAGAGCTCAAGAGGGTAATGTCCACATAATTGGAGCTCCTGAGAAAAAGAATACATTATTTCAATAAAGTCTCCCAGAACTGAAAAACGTATGGTTCCCTCATTAAGAATCCACCAAGTGCTCATGATATAAATGGACTCACAGTAGTGCATAGGAATGTGAGGTTTCAGAATTCTGGGCACATGTTAGAGTCATGACTCAAAAGGGCTTCAGACTTAGAAATAGTGGAAGCTAGGATATAACACAGCTGTGCCTTCAAAATTCTAAAAAGAAATTTTTAACCAGGAAGTTTATCATCAACCAACAAGATGGAGGATAGGATGAAGACAAGATTGAAGGTAGATGAATTCAGTATGGGATGTCTCAAAAATTTCAGCATAGGAAACTACTAGAAGAGATGTCCCATCAAAGCATGAAAGTAAAGAAGAAAGAGGAGGATGTTGCTGATGAGAGAGGGAGGGGTCTTCAGGGTGATCAACCAGGAAGATCTCAAGATGGAAGCTGTGTAAGAGGTTTGGAGAACCATTAGCTTAGAGTGATCCAGAGAGAGAACTTTCTGGGAGATTTCCCAAGGATGATGAATAGGCTATTAGCTGATGCATCTGGACATTTTGAGAAGAAACCTTAAAAGTTGGCTGGAATTTGGTATCAAACTATTGATAGATAATTGTTAACTCCTGGAAAAACAGATTTAAAAAATGTACAGAAAAAAGAATGTGTTCCAGTATGAGGGATGTAGCTATGAGCACAAAATATGGTCTAACTCAACTTATGACTATATTGGAAAATGAAGGACAGATCAGAGGCTCTGCGTTTCTAACACAGGAAGCATGTGCCATAGTAGAAATCAATAGATAATGCTGAACTTAAAAATCAAGAAATAGTATTTATAAATTAAAAACATGGAGAAAATACCAAAGGTATCTTACACGTTTTATGTATGTAAACCTTTCTATGATGATCATAGGCCTCTTTTGTAACTTTGAAAAAATGTACTGATTGATGAGAATGATAGATGGGAATTCTTGGTGGGTCTCCATGGAGTAATGCTCTGTTTGTGGCTCTTCCAAGGGAGGAGGTAATTGCATCACAGAATTGCAGGAATTCAAAGATAAAAATGCAAAGAGCACCTTGGGTCAGTTGACAAGTGACAAGATCCCTGTGAGTTCTGCCCAGAATGAAGGGACCTGAATTTTACCCCCTTCTCACCGCTGACCTTAGTGTTGACTCATCTCTGATGTTTCCTGGCTGTGAAAGGCATCCCCCCCAGTTCCTCACCCTGGGTTGCAGTGCCAGGCTGTGCGTATTTAGCGCCTTTAGAATCTAGCCTCATAAATCAACTTGCCTCACCCCTTCTCCCGTGGGAACAGCATTTCTCTGCCTTCCCTCCCATTAGACTTTTGGTTTCAGGTAATGGCTCGCTGGGAATGAGCATGGAGCTATATGAAACCAAGAGCAAACATTCCTCTCCTCTGTATTCCTCCTGAGTGGTTTTATTGGAAGCTGAAGATGGGCTCTGAAGATGGATCCCTCAGAGTGTCTTTAATAAACCATTGGTTGTGTCAGATTGGCCACTCCCACCGAATTTGGTTGTTTCAATTTCATCACATTGGGTTGGTAATAAATGGTTGAATATTAGCACCCTCAGTGAGAATGCCTGTAATTTATGGAATAACTGTACTGGATTTGGAGTACTGGCATACTCTACTCCTCACAGCAGTCTTGGAAGTGGAACATTGTTTCTTATCTGAGAAGATGAAGGCTTAGCAAGATTCATTCTTGTATTGAACCGATCTGTTGAGGGCCTGTGTGTACCAGAGAGTGTGCAGTCCCTGGGATTCCCGTGGAGAGCAGGATGTCCTCGAGCCCTGTCCTTAAAGAGCTTACCAGCAGGGTGAGCGGACAAGTTGACAGGAGGGTATAATGCAGTGTGCTAAAGTGCTAGGGTGGGAGTGCTGCAGAAGCCTGTGGGTGCCACAGAGGAGGCAACGATCACTGTCAGAGGGTCCCGGCAAACTTGCTGGATGATCGAGTTCTGTCTGGACAGAGTTACCTCGAAAAAGGGGGCATAAGGAACAATGCGAACATAGGCCCCAGAAAAGATAATATAGAGTTAGTGTTCTTTCTCCTTTCATAGATGCTTGATAAACATGTGTGTGTGTGTGTGTGTGTGTGTGTTTAAACATACTGATCCTTTCCACCCACACTCACTTCCCACCCTTCTTTGCTCTGTAATGCAAGTTGAGTGACTGACCCAAGAATAAATGATGATTGCTGATGTGTTTTTGTACAAAGCCTGGTTCTAAGCACTACAGGAACTAAGGCGAGATGGTGTTATATAACTTGTTTCCATTGGCTCTAACGCCAGCATTCTTTACCTCCTTGTTGCATTGTCTTGTTCTCTGACAGACGTGCCCAGCTTTTTCTTTTAGGTACATTATTTCTTTTTCTTTTTTGGTCTTTTTGACCATTGTTCACCCATTTCTCCTACCCCCTGCTTTTGGCAACCACCAATCTGTTTTCTGAATCTATAAGCTTGTGTATTGGGGGTGGGGGGTGGTTTTTCATTTAAGATTCCTCATGTAAGAGAGATTAACTAGTATTTGTCTTTCTCTGACTTAATGGACTTAGTGTAATATCCTCAAGATTCATCCATGTTGGTGCAAAAGGAAAAGTTTCATTTTTAAAAATTGTGTGTATGTACGAGTTTCTTCATGCTTTCATCCACCAGTGGACACTTACATTGTTTCTATTTTTTTTTGCTCTTGTAAATAATGCTGCAATGAACATGGGAGTGCAGATATCTTTTTAAGTTAGTATTTTGTTTTCTTCATGTAAGTACTCAGAAGTGGAATTGCTCTGTCCTGTGGTAGTTCTATTTTTAATATTTTGAGGAACCTCCATATTGTTAGCCAAAGTGGCTGCACCAGTTTACATTCCCACCAACCACACAGTAGGATTTTGTTTTCTCTATTTCCTCATGAAGTCTTATTTTTGTCTTTTGATAATAGCTGTTCTGACAGGTATGAGATGATATCTCATTGTGATTTCAAGTTGCATTTCCCTGATGAGTGATGTTGAGCATCTTTTCATTTGCTAGTTGGCCATCTGTATGTCTTATTTTAAAAATGTATACTCAGATCTTCTGCCCATTTGAAAGTCAGATTGTGTTTTTGTTATTGGGCTGTGTGACCATTAGCCCTTTATCGGGTGTGGTTTGCACGTGCTTTATCTCATTCACTACATTGCCTTTTCATTTTGTTGCTTCCCTTTGCTGTGCTGAAGGTTTCTAGTTTGTTATAGTCCTCCTTGTTTATTTTTGAATTTGTTGTTTTTGATTTTGATTGCACAATAAAAAAACATGGACACAACTTGGAAAAGAGAATATAGAGCTAATGTTCTTTCTCGTTTCATACATTTGTGGTGAGCATGGCCTTAAAGATGGTCAGCAAAGTGTGTGTGTAAACACACCTAGGGTTCTAACACCCATGTTTTCTTGTAGAGTTTTATGATTTCAGGCCTTTTTCAAGTCTTCAGTACATTTTGAATTAGTCTTTGTGTGTGGTGTAAGATAGCTGTCTCGTTTCATTCTTTTGTATGTGGCTATCCGGTTTTCCCAACGCTGTTTATTGACGAGACTGTCCTTTCCCCAGTGTGTGTTCTCCCCTGATTTGTGAATAAATTGACCGTATATGTGTGGATTTTTTTCTGGACTCTCTGTTTTGTTTCATTGAACAGTGTATCTGTATTTTATGCCAACACTATGCTGTTTAATTATAATGCCTTTGTGATACAGTTTAGATCGGGAGTGTGATGCTTCCAGCTTTGTTTTTCTTTTTCAAGATTGCTTTGACTATTCAGCGTCTTCAGTGGTTCTATACAAATTTTGGGATTATCTATCTGTTCAATTTTTTGTGTGTGAAAAATTCTGTTGGAATTTTGATAGCGATTGCATTGAATCTGTAGATGGCTTTGGGTAGTATGGCTGTTTTAACAAAATTGATTCTGTCAATTTATGGGACTATCTTCATTTGTTTGTTTCTTTTTCAGTTTCTTTCATTAATGTCTTAATAGTTTTCAGTGTACAGGTGTTTTACCTCTTTGGTTAAATTTATTCCTTGATATCTTATTATTTTTGATGCAATGGTAACTGGAATTGTTGTGTTAATTTCTTTTGCTAATGCTTTTATTCAGTGTATAAAAATGTTATACATTCCTATACATTGTTTTTTTTTTTAAGATTTATTTTTGTTTTTGACTGTGCTGGGTCTTTGTTGCTGGACCTGAGCTTTCCTAGTTGTGGCCAGTGGGGCCTCCTCTCTAGTTGTGGGGCATGAGGTGGTTATTTCAGTGGCTTCTTCTGTTGCAGAGCATGGGCTCCATGTGGTGCCTGCATCAGTAGTTGTTTTGCGTGGGCTCAGCTGCTCTGTGCATGTGGAATCTTCCTGGGCCCAGGATCGAACCTGTATCCCCTGCATTGCAAGGTGGATTTTTAACTCCTGGACCACCAGGGAAATCTTGTACATTGATTTTTGTATCCCACAACTTTACTGAATTAATTCATTTATTAATTCTAATAGTTTTTTGATGGCGTATTCATGTTTTCTATATATAATATTATCATTTGCAAATAGTGACAGTTTTACTACTTCTTTGCCAATTTGGATGTGTTTTATTTCTTTTCCTTCCCTGACTGCTGTGACTAGAACTTCTAATACTAGATTGAATAAATTGGCAATAATGGGCATCCTTTGACTTGTTCCTGTCCTGAGCCTCCCTGGTGGCTCATACAGTAAAGGAATCTGCCTGCAATGCAGGAGACCAAGGTTCAATCCCTAGGGCTGGAAGATCCTTAGGGAAGGGAATGGCTACACACTCCAGTATTCTTGCTTGGAGAATTCCATGGGCAGAGGAGCCTGGTGGGCTACAGTCCATGGGGTTGCAAAGAGTCAGACACAGCGTAGTGACTAACTTTTTTTTTTTTTTTAAAAGAAGAAAAGCTTTGGTCTTTTCACCATTATGATGTTAGTTGTGGGTTTGTTGTATATGGCTTTTATTATGTTGAGGTACATTCTCTGTACTCATATTGTTGAGATTTTTTATCATGAAACGGTATTGAAGTTTGCAAGGGCCTTTTCTGCATCTATTGAGATGATCATATAGTTCTTATCCTTCATTTTGTTAATGTGGCGTATCATGTTAATTTGCAGATGTGGAATTATCCTTATATCCCTGGTATAAATCCTGCATGATCATGGTATATAATCTTTCTAATGTATTGTTGAATTCCGTTTACTAGTATTTTGTTGAGGATTTTTGCATCTGTTCATCAGAAATATTGGCTTGTAGTATTCTTGGGTGCCCTTGCCTGGTTTTGGTATGATCTCGGTACAATGCCTTGTTTCTGAGTTGACTTGGCCTTTCTTTTGCTCCGTTTAGTCCGTTGTTGACCCCTCCAGAGTATTTTTTTCATTTCAGTTGTATGCTTCAGTTCTATGTCTTCTGTTTTGTACTTTCTTGTAGTTTCTATCTCTGTGAAGTTCTCACTGTGTTCATCCATTCTTCTCCCCAGTTTGGTGAGCCCGCTGGACCACTCTCTAGGAATGGAGACTGGCAGACACCATCCTCATGCTCTCCCTTTGCTGTGCTCCAGAGCATCTCCTGAAGAGAGCTTTTACACATGTCCGGTGCCCGGTTTGTGGGTGCTATCTTGAAGATGCCTCTCGACTGCCTGACTCTGGAGACCGGGGTAGCTTACATTCCTGGTACCTGAGGATTATAATTAATAATTTGTGTCACCCAGAAAGGGTGACACCCATCTGCCTGTCTGGTACCCCCCGTTTTTGTGGCTTCTTCCAGGGGACACCTCTATACTACTTGACTCTGGTGGCCAGTGGAGCTTAAGCTTGTGGGTCCCACAGGACTGTAATCAACAGAGAAAGAGTTCTTAAACAGCTGCCACTCCTGGGGCACAGGGAGAGGCAGCAGACCCAGGAGCTCTGTCTTTCTGTGAATGAGACCTATTAACTAATCATCATGGCTGTGGCCTGAGGGACAGGCTTTTAACTAAACATATATCCACAGGCTGACTGTAATCCTTTCTAGAGACCACAGAGAGCAGGCACTGTCTTTGTGCTTTTTCTGTCATGTTCCAGAGCAAAGTGTCTCTTGGAGTGGAGTTTTGCACACATCTGGTATGCTGATTTTTACATCTGCTGCCCTGTGGGTTTTTTTATTTTTATTTTTTTATTTTTTGTGGCTGCCACTCAATGGATGCCGCTTGATCTTCTGGCTCTGGTGTCCAGGGCTGGAGCTTGCCTTCCTGTGGGACTGTGGTAATTGGAGAGGTGGTTCTTGGCAGGCTGCTACACCCAGGGCACTGAACAGACAGTGGACTGAGGCACATCCCCTAGTCTCTCTGTGAAGGAGGCCACTTTGTCCTGGTGCTCCGGACTGAGATGCAGGCTTCAGCTGTGGCATACATTTAGCAGCCTATAGAGCTGTTCTCAAGGAACTTAGATGGCATCTTCGCTCTCTCCTTCTGCCTTACTCCAACTCACCAGTATCTCCCAGAAAAGAGCTTCTACTTTTGACCTGAGCCTCAATTTCTATGACTGCCATCCGGCACACCCCATCATTCTGCCTGGCTCTGGTGGCCAGTGTGCCTTACACTTGTGATGCCACTGGACTGTATGTTTTGACATACTGTTCAAAGCTGCTGCCTGAGGGCCTGGCTTCTAATCGGACTGAATCCAGGTGCTGGAATCCAGGTGCTTCCCCTTAGGGGCACTGACAGGTCATGGCACATCCTCACCTACTGGGAGCTATTAAAAATAGCACAAAGATTTGAAAGAAGACAAAGAGTGGGACAGGGTTGAACAATAAGATTTATCTCCCTATATGAGGCCTCTCTAAGACTGAAAGAGGTTGTTGCTTCATCTTTACTGTATAGAAACCAACACGGAGTCAAACAAAAGAAACAGAAGAATATGTTCCAAATGAAAGACAAGATAAAAACTCGAGAAAAAGACCCTAATGTAATGGAGATAAGTAATTTAACCGATAAAGAGTTCAAAGTAAAGAGCATATGCTTGACTTTAGGACAGAAGAAATTACAGGAGAAATGAGATATATATTCCCTGCTCTCAAGGAACTTACGGCCAACAGAAATTGTCATAAGAAAGCTGGATAGTGAACAGCACAAGGTGGTGTTTATTTATTTATTTTTAAAGGAAGTGAATGTCCCTTCTTGAGACCTCTTGGGCTTTAATTGATCCTATTGCTATCTCCATCATATTCTTGAACATCTCATTTCATTTGACCTCTTGGTAGAAATACAGCGTTTAAGCCAGATCTAGAAGACCCTGGGAAATGTGACAAAGGCATTCCTAGTCATCTGATTCCATAATGGCCCTAGAGTCTCAGTTTCCATTTTATTTTTTTTCTGTGATGAATACTGGAATTTTTGTCATGGGCTTGTTGTCTTTGCGCTTTTGTGATTTCTCAGATGTAACTTTTGAGCCTGGGTGTTGATGTATGAAAGGCAGAGGAGGAAGTCTAGGGAGAGCACTCCTTCTGTTGTTGAGAGAGGCTAGTTTGCTTGAGTCAAGCTCTGTTGTCTAGGAGCTGTAAATGGCAATTCAAGAAGTGTCATTGGGTATACTAGGGAAAGGACTGGCATGAATGAATGGGTACATACTCATTTATGCCAAAAATTTCCCATGGAGGGCTTACTTTATTTTTAATTTAAAAAGATTTTTATTTTTGGCATAAAATAATAAACATTTATTATCTCATACAGTTTCTGTGGTTCAGGAATCCAAGAGGGACTTTGCTAAGTGGTTCTGCTTAGGGTCTCTCCTGAGATTATAGTCAAGATGTGGCCAGATCCTCAGTCGTTGAAGGACTGAATGAAGCTGAAGGAGTTATTTCTAAGGTGGCTAACTCACATGCTTGACAATTTTGTGTAGATTGTTGGAAGAAGGCTTGAGCCTACTTTAATAATTCTCAGTATGGCTGGCAGACATCCTACAGATTTACTTTGTGTGTGTGTTCAGTTGCTTGGTTGTTTCCAACTATCTGTGACTCCATGGACTACAGCCCACCAGGCTCCTCTGTCAATGGGATTTGCCAGGCAAGAATACTGGAATGGGTTTCCATTTCCTTCTCCAGGGAATCTTTCCAAATCCAGGGATCAAACCTGTGTCTCGTATGTCTCCTTCATTGGCAGGTAGATGCTTTACCACTAAGATTTACTTTGTAAGAAACAGAGATTCCTAGACTCTGCTCCACACCAAGTGGCTCAAAGTTCCTGGATTGAGAATTGGAAATCTGTATTTTTAATGAGCTCTGTGCTTGGTTCTGATGTGTACTCAAGTTGGAAAATTACTGACTGGTTTTGTATGAAGCCTGGTTCTAAGCCCTGCAGGATTTAAAGAAGAGATGTACTTGCCCTCAGGAGGCTCACACTGATGAGAGAGTGAGAGAGAGAGACCAGCTTTTGCTAACTTTAAGACAGAACACAAACCATGTTTGTGGAGGGTGCCTTATTGATCAGAGGAAGAATCTGTTTTACAACAAGTAGAAAGGAAATGCACCTGGTTGGTTAATTTCAAAAAGCATATCCCAGTCAGTGAGATTTTAGGGGAAGAGAAATCACCTGCAGACTGTAGAATATGCTGCATCCTTTCAACTAGGGGGTGGAACAGGGTAACAAAGAACAGAGTAACAAAGAACAGAGTGGGGGTTTGACTAAATAAAGTGAGATTCAGGAAAGGCTGAGATGTTCATGGACCCCTCATTACCCTTCAGATGAGCTTCTTGTCCTTTTAATAAGGAAAACTCAACAAGCAAAGTTGATAGTAACTAGAAAAGGAGTAACCCAGGGTTCATCTGGCTTTATCTCAGGGTAAGGGCAACAACAGAGTCCGGAAGGGTTTGTACAGCAGACCGAACACTGATATCACGGGTGGAAAATTTTTAGTTATTTATAGGTGAGTTCCCCTGGGTCAGAGACTTCTGGGTACGCTCAAACTTATTGTTTCTCCCACTGCCTTGGTGAACGTGAGTATGAATAATAAATGACGTCTTTGCATATCTATGTTTTCTTGGCTGTTCCATGTGAGGACATCACTTTCTGGAAAGTCTCGGACCGGGGAGCTTTGGAAGCTTCCTTTTGGCTGTCTCATGTGCGTCGGTTTGGGGTGAGAGCAGTTCCAGCAGTTAGGTGTTGAGCAGGCTCTCCTTGTCCTTGGCTGTCACTTGGAGGCTTGGGTCTACTCAGAGGATAAGCACAGGAAGAGAGTCAAAAGCTTTCCATGGGGCACAGAAAAGTAACAGTTACTTGTGACTGAAAGAGTTAGCTCCATGTAGGAGGTGATAGATGGAGTGGACTGAAAGGTTCATAGTGGAAGAAAAAGACAAATGTTAAAACGTATATGTCATGTGGGCATGGTGTTAGGACTTGTTAGCTTGCAGGTGACAGGAATCCCAGCTGGGTTGGCCTCAACAGTATAGGAATCTTATTGACTATGTGTCTGGGTAGGTTTCAGGGCAGGTTGATTCAGCAGCTCAGATGATGTCCTCAAGAATTCGTTTCAGGTCTTTCTCCTCTTGGCTACTCCTAACATCGACAGGCTGATCTCTTAGTCACTGTCACAGAACTGCTACACGTGTGGCTTAGTTTAGGTCATTCATAGAGAACGTGGTGTGTGAAGGCGTATTGTATGTTTGAAGTGATTCTGGTGTTCAGCTGTGAGGTGCTTGTAATATGCATCTGTGACTATTTTGTTCAGTCCAGCGAATAACTTTGTCCATCTACAGCTACAACTGCAGGGCAGTTAGGTGCATATTACATTTGGGGGACACAGCCCTCTGAGACTGCCTATCTTATGGGACAGTGAAAACAGTAGCTAAGAAAAACTAGAGAAAAAGTTGTCCCATTGCACTGGGTGACCTTTAAGACTGTTTCCAGCCACCCTTACTCTAGAAGCTTCTATTTGCTTTCTCTGTGATGTCCTGGGTGTGTTTTTGGCACGCAGATTCTGGAGTCAATGAGTCAGTTTCAGGAGTCAGAATGTAAGATGACTGTAGTTTCTGATCTTCAGCTTTTAAATCAAGCAAGAACTGCTTTCCAAAATGTGTGTTAGTCCTTGGCGGACAAGTCAACTTTGAGCATCGTGTCTGGCTATGTACGTAGCCCCAGAATAGCATCGGAATTACATTGTCTCTGTCTTTTTCCCCAACCCATGATTGCTGATGGACAGAAAATGCTCATAAAACCTTGATTCAAACCACAGAATGGCTAAATAATTCACGCTTGACTACTTTTTGAAGAATTTTGAATCCAAAAATAGGACTCTAAAGGAAATGGACATTATGTTTTCTTTTTTCCTCCCCTTTTAAGCTTAATTAGGTTTATACTTGGGTAATGGGGGTCAGATTTAGGGGAAAGTTTTTTTTTCAGTAAGATATTAAGCTATACATCAGGATTCCTTTTTATCTACAACTTGGATTAAAAAAATACAAACCCCAATCTTAAAATAAATGAAAACAGTTGCTTGGTGATAGCTCTGCCCACCATGAAGGGGCTTGGTTATGCTTACAGGAAACAAATGTTTTGTGACTGTGTCTTAGAATCCTTCACTGTGTTTGATGTCTGTTTTCTTAATCTTCCAAATTAGAAATTCTTTGTCCTGAATTTGTTGTTGCTTTCTTTGGCCCATTCTTTGGCGTCTTTTCCTTTTTTTAGAATTGTTGTATGACTGGAACATTCTCACAAAGACTTCACCTGAGTGTTTCTTCTTAACCTTGACACCCATCAGCAACTCTAAACGCTCAGTGAGCCTGCTCTGTCCTGACTTCTGCCCCAGGATGGCAGTCTAGACTTCTGTCTTCCCTTTCTTTTTCATTCTAGGCTTCTTTTCACAAGGTGGACTGTCAGCAGTAGCTTAGAGATTTGCTATTCAAGTCATGGATGCCTCTGTGAAAGGTAAAAACTTAAGTTCAGGTACTTTCTCCCTTTTTGCTTCCCTCATCTTTCTTTTCTGCCTTTAGTGTAGTTTGGGGGAGAAGACGAGCTCACTAATGCAATAACCTGGAAGACAGAACCCTAAGATCATTTTGGAGGAACTTGATCCTCAAAGGCAACTTTATCATTCAAAAGTTTTCAGAATGAAATCCTATAAGAAAATTAGGTGTGGTTAAAAAAAAAAAATCAAGTAAGAGGCTAGTGATCACTTGGGATGGAATTGAAGTAGACCCATACTTACCACTGAAACTGACTTCCCTTTAGGTTTCTGGGTCCCCCTTCCCTTGCAAGTACAAATACTACTGGTGCTTCTAGGATGAGGAAGTGTGATAGAGTAGAAAATGCACCAGATGAGGGCCATCCTGGTTACTAAGCTGACTCTAGGACTTTGACCGAGACCTCGAATTACTTTATGCATCATGTAAAACAAGAGGTTGGTTGGATGTTGACTTGGATTGTGTGATGCAATCTAAACTTCCTTGAATGCTTGTCCGTTGGCTTCTGCTTTGCAGGACTCTCTCTGACCCTGAATCTCACTTGACTCTGCTCATGTCAGCCTTAGCATCTGAGGTGGCTACCCTACTTCCTCCACATTGCCTTCCTTTGGCCACCCAAATCTTAACCATCCTTACAGGGCTGGTTCAAATGACTTCAGGCCTTTTCTAGCTACTCAGGTCCTTAATGAGCTTTTGCTCCTCAGAATTTTCATTGTACTTGTCCATCCCATATTGCCCAATACCTGTTTATTGGAACACTTGGTGTCTGCTTGTTGCAGCATTTGGGATCTGGACGGGACTGTGTGTTCAAGGCTTGGGACTCTGGGGACAAAAATGGTTTCCTCATCATGTCCTACACTGCACCCAGTGTAAGCTGGGCAAATACTAGGTATCCTACTGATTATTGGTTAAAGCCTAGAATTTGTAAGGAGTGTGAAAGCTCTAGTATTTCAGCTACTCACGTGCTTTAGGTTGAAGTCATGAACAAAAGCGGAGAAGGACGTTTTAAGCCCAGACTATCTAAGATGCTATTTATCACCATCACTCTAGGTGCCTGTGAGTGTTTTCTTTCCTCTGTGTGTGTGTGTTTTTTTTAAAGGTTGTGGTTGCAATGAGGCCTTCAGCTTTTTCAGCCTGGTAACAGACAATGATGAGGCTGCTGTGTCCAAGAGGGGCCAGAACCCTGCCACTCATTCTTCATCTCTCCTCCTAGAAAGCCCTTGAGGTTTTTTGTACCACTCTCCCCCAACCCTAGATTGCAGTACACATTTGGAAGACCCCAGTCTAGCTGAGTTCCATCACTTTATAGGTGAAGAAACCAAGGTTCGGAGACTCAGAGAGGTAGTGGTTTGATGGAGACCTTATAATGCCACTGGAAGCCGTCTCTGACTACCCCATTCCACCCTACACCATGCTTCCCAAGTAGTGGGTGCTCAGACATGCAGAGTGAGTGAATGCAAAGAATAATTACGGAAGGTTGACAGATGTTCTAATGGACCTTACAGTTGTGAATCAAAAAATGTAAGCAGTGTTGATGTTTATTATGTAATCCTCAACCCTCAGCTGTTCAGGTTAGCTGGGTGGGATGAAGGATGGCTGGAAGGATGGCTGGAAAGGTGCAAAGTTCAAATGTCTTTGATGGGCACTGAGTAGTTTGTCTCGGTTTTGACCTGCAGTTTTCTAGCTTTGTCATCTAAGCCGTCGCCCCAGTGTGGGTCACGTGAAAGGGTCTGTAGGTTTTCAACAAGCCAGTTTTCGGAAAGAGTTGGCAGGGAGACTTTCTGTTTTGTTACCTAAGCTGGGATTTGATCTTCAGACCCTCAGGGTGAAAGGCTAATACCTTAATTTGTGTGTTTTATAAACATCCCCAGGCGATGACCTTCTTCTAGCCTCATGTGATACTCACATTTTGCAGGACTTAAAGCTAAAATTTCTGGCTTGGAACAGAGTGAGGTGGCCTGCTGCAGTTTAGAATCTGCAGGGTTGTTAGTTGTCGGCAAGTGTTATTAGTATACTGTTGAATAAAAGGGTTTGGTGGGGTGGGGGGCAGATTCCTAGAAAAATGCAGTTTTTATTTTTTAAAAAATATGACTAAAAAAAAACCTCTAATAGGACATGTGTCCAACATACTAAGGTATTTTTTTTCCTTGTAGGGTCTCCCTTCCTAACAGCTTTCCTTCAGGGGTCATCTTTATTTTTTCTGGTGTCAGTCAAATCATTTTTCAGCAGAGCATGAAAAGTGGAGATGGAGACGCTGCGTGACTGTGTGTTAGAACCACACAGAAAGTTTTTTGTTTTATGTAAATAGAGATTGATGGAACATTTTACACAGAGTACAGGCTTTTGACAAAAAGTATTGATGGTTGCTTTCAGTAAGTGTTACTTGAGATGACAGAACATTGCATTTTAAGATGAATTACACGAGAAACTCCCTCTTTGGGAATGTCATACATTTTATTTCATCTGTTGTTTTATGAGAATGACTGAAGCCATGAATACCTTAGCCTGAACTGTTTCCTTTGCATGTTATAAGTCCTGGTTTGATGTACTCCTATTTTCAATATCAAGTTATAGAGAAAATATTTATACTGGCAAATAATATTGATAAAAATGCTTAAATGTTCAGAAGCAGAACATAACTTCTCACATGGTTTCCCCTGTGTGGTGGTGATTTGTGGGAAGCCTGGGATCCTGGTTAGAGTTAAATGTGTATTTTTCAGAAAGATCTCAGAGGTTTTTGATAAACGGTTTTTTGGAGGGTATGTTTGGTGGTTTCCGTCCTCTGGCTATGTTTGAATTTCAAAAATGCTTCTTTTGCATCCGTCGTATACAGGCATACTTCAGATATAGTGTGGGCTTGCTTTTCTACCACTGCAGTGAAGCAAGTCTTAGGAAATTTCCAGTTTCCCAATGGTGCTGGAGTAATCTCTTCAGAGTCCCTTGGACAGCAAGAAGATCAAACCAGTCAATCCTAAAGGAAATCAACCCTGAATATTCATTGGAAGGACTGATACTAAAGCTGAAGCTCCAGTGTTTTGGCCACGTGAAGCAAAGAACCAACTCATCTGAAAAGAGTCATGCTGGGAAAGATTGAGGGCAGGAGGAGAAGAGGGTGACAGAGGATGCGATGGTTGAATGGCATCATCAACTCAAAGGACATGAATTTAAGCCAACTCCAGAAAATAGTGAAGGACAGGGGAGCCTGTCATGCTGCAGTTCATGGGGCTGCAAAGAGTTGGACACGACTGGGAAACTGGCTTACACTATACTGTAGTCTATTAAGTGTGCAGCAGCGCTATATCTTTAACAAATGTACATATTTAATTAAAATGCTTTATTTTAAAAAATTGCTAACCATTTTCTGAGCCTTCAGTGAGCTATAGTAACATTAGTGAGCGCTGATCACAGACAACTGTAACAAGTAGACTAATAATGAAAAAGATTGAAATAGTGTGAGAATTACCAGCATGTGACAGAGACAGAGAGTGAGCAAATGCTGTTAGAAAAATGGATGGACTTGTTTGATGCAGGGTTGCCACAGACCTACGATTTGTTTAAAAAATGCAGTGTCTGAAGTGCAGTAACATGAAGTACAATAAAATGAGGTATGGCCAGAATTGTTATTTGTTCTTTATGCAAAGGGTCAGGAAGTCCAGGTCTATGATGACTTTGGTTTGGGGCCTTAATTTTCTTTGCAGTGTGCATTCAGGGATATTAGCTTAAAGGCATCAGGGGTTGTTGAGTATTAATAGATTCATCACATATTTACTGTACCATTTATACCAGGATCGGAGGATATAGAACTTACAACCCTGTGAGGGTGCGAGAGAAACAGATAATAAAATTTCAGGCTGGGATGCTATGAAGAAAATAAAGCAGAGTGTAAGTGGTTAGAGTGTCTCAAAAGTGGGTTTAGGGGTTATTTTAGAGTTGTTAGGCAGCATTGCTCTGAGAAGTGGCGTTTAAGCAAAGAACTGAATGATGAGACAGCTTGAGGCTGGCATAGCGAACAACAAAGTGCAAAGGCCCTGGGGCCAGAGCAAGCTTGACATGCTGGAGGAACAGCGGGAAGGTCAGTGCACCTCAGAGAAGGCAGTGGTGGGACTGCTGTATGTTTGAGGGGTGACGTGGTAGGCTGACAGGAAGCCAGGTACAAGAGGAATGGGTTTCTGTGTGTTTGTTTCTGGGTGCAGCTGTTGGCTTCTTGCTCTGCAACCATACTTTCTTCAACTGCCTAGAACCTGGCCACACAAGCTTGCCTATTTTCACCTTGCTTCAGTTCAGTTCAGTCACTCAGTCATATCTGACTCTTTGTGACCTCATGGACTGCAGTATGCCAGGTTTCCCTGTCCATCACCAACTCCTGGAACTTGCTCAAACTCATGTCTGTCGAGTCGGTGATGCCATCCAACCATCTCATCCTCTGTCGTCCCCTTCTCCTCCCACCTCAATCTTTCCCAGCATCAGAGTCTTTTCCAATGAGTCAGTTCTTTGCATCAGATGACCAAAGTACTAGAGTTACAGCTATAACATCAGTCCTTCCAATGAGTATTCAGGACTGATTTCCTTCAGGATGGACTGGTCTGATCTCCTTGCAGTCCAAGGGACTCTCAAGAGTCTTCTCCAACACCACAGTTCAAAGCATCAATTCTTTGGCACTCAGCTTTCTTCATAGTCGAACTCTTATATCCATACATGACTACTGGAAAAACCATAACTTTGACTAGACGGACCTTAGTCGGCAAAGTAATGTCTGCTCTTTTAGTATGCTGTCTAGGTTGGTCATAGCTTTTCTTCTAAGGAGCAAGTGTCTTTTAATTCCATGGCTGCAGTCACCCTCTGCAGTGATTTCGGAGCCCCCAAGATAAAGTCTGTTGCTGTTTCCATTGTTTCCCCATCTGTTTGCCAAGCAGTGGCACCTTGCTTACTTCTAACCCGGCCACACAAGCTTGCCTATTTTCACCTTGCTTCAGTTCCCCATTGGCACTCTTGTCCCACCACCAGCTGGATGTCAATCTGGATAAAGTCTTAGTCACCAGGGGAGTTTTAGATGTTTACTCTTCTGGAAGGAATTCCTCAGTTAAATCTGCTATCGCATACTTTAAGAATCACTGTCTGCAGTGCTTCCCCTGTACCATTACAATCACTTGTACGTGCGACTGATTTCCAGCTGTAACCAACTCTTACTCATATTGGGCCCCCCAGGGCTTAGCGGGGTGCCTGGCACTCAGTATATGCTCAGTGTATTTACTGGCTAAATAAGTGAGACGATGCCATGTATAAGATCCGGTTGCCCAATACAAGTACCAGAAATTAGGGTAAATGCAGTCACTAAACATCTTACTTTTCAGAAGGAGCTTAAAACCAACATAGGGATATGACTTAAAAAAAAACACAGCAATAGCAACAACAAAAACTAGTTTTAGAGCTGTTTTGAGGGACTTGTTAAGATGAGTTTAAACAGTTGTTGGTTTAAAAGTTGCAGGAATGAGAGCTCCATGGGGGATTAAATGGCCCAGGAGACAGCAGCATTTAAACTCTGGTGGGATAGAAATCCCAGAGGCCAGATGGGTCGTTATACTGAGTCTTTCCTGCATTTGAGCCTGTGTCCTGGGGCCTTATGAGATGCTTGGTCCTCCATAAATTTGGAGCTGATTTGGAACCAGCTAGCTGTTTTTCTCCCTGCTGAATTAATGTGCTGTTCAGCCGAAGCTCAAATATGAAATATATTAAAAGCAAACCAAAAACAGGTCAATGTTTTCTCTCTAATGCTATGGGAATATTTGTTTTTAAATCATCTTTTAGTACTCCACAAATCTTCCCTGTGAAGTATTTTTCTTTTCTTTTTTTTGAGGGGGGTGGCAGAGACTGTTTTTCCCAGTCTAAAATGGCCATTTCTCAAGTGCTGATTTATTCAGAAATTTAAATGGAGAAAATGGCCCCAGATCCCACACAAGTGAAACTTTATTTTTAATCTGGGGCACAGTAGGGAGTCCTGAGAAGTGCATTTTCCTCCAGGATTGTAGGAGGAATACATAGTGTTTGTTTAAAGCATCAGGTATTGAGAAATGTAATGGCAGGGTGAAAAGTTTGACCTCAGCTGCCAGATCCGATCTGCTAGGGGGTAATTGAGTTGCCATGTTTTTTCCTCTTCAGTTTAAATCAAGTTTTGCTATAGCCCATTTAAGTGTCAAATTGGTAGCAAAACTTGACAACTTCAGGGTGCAGACTTGCTTTTGATCAGAATTTACATGCAAATCATTTTTGCCTTGAACTGTCAGCTCCTGTTTCTGATACTCTTAAGGGGGACATGTCCCTCCCCACCCCTTCTCTCCCCAAGCTGAAGGGGATGGTTGGCTAATGTTATTAATCAGCATGTGGAAGAAAAATTATCTTGATAAATATGGTGGTTAAACTATATTTTCCCTTTTGTGTGTCAGCTGTTGCAGCTGGGCATTTAATCTCCTTTTACCTAGAAGGAAATCAAACAATTATCCAGCGCTTGATGTCAAAAAGAAACTAGTGAATGAGGGGTTGGAGGGTCACCAGTGTATTGGGGAATGGACTTAAGCCACCAAAACCTGACAAAGGGTGCTGACAGTCTGCATTTTCTTAGGCATTAAACAAAGTCTTTGGTAACTTTAAAGAATCTTTCCTTGCATGACTAAACTCATTGAGAGGGTTAGAGAGAAAGCTGCCTCAGAAGTCTTAAGCCTGAAACTTTTTTTTCAGTTTTGCCCTAAACCCTTGGGATGCTTAAAAGCACGTGAGCGTGTATAGCTCCATCATCCAGCGAGACAAAGGAGTGTTTGCACTTTCACAGAGTTAATAATGACAGTAGCGAGTCTTTCTTGTTTCCAGCCACCCCTGTGTTAGAGTTCCCAGTCCTCCACCTTCCTGAAGAATTTAATTGTGATTTAGCCTCTGTCTCTAAATTCTTAGAGACAGCTCTACTCTGGAAAGCAAGAGAATAGGAGGCCCCAGTGGGGAAAAAAAATGGAGAAAAAGAACTTTCTAGAACTCACTGTAGATGAATAGAGCTGATTATGAATATTTATAATTACCCATTACAGAGCCAAAACTTTCAGTGAGGTAATATGTGAGATTTTTGTTTGCAGCCAGCCTGAAATTCCTTCCCATCCATGCACCCCCAGTGGGGTGAGAACATCAAACATGTCATCTTGCCAACATGACAGCCAGCATCGCATCAGATGGGAGACACATGCAAGCAGCCTGGCTTGTGAAGTCAAAGAAATTTCAAGATTGGATTCGCTTGATCCGACGTGGCCCTGCTGCAGGCCCTTCGGAAATCTCCTCAGCCAGGGCTCCTTCCCGCCCCCCTGTCCGGCGCTGCCTGCCTGTGTGCTGTGAAATTTTAATTGAATTGTTAATGACACCGAGGAGTGACACAACGCATGAGAAACTTCCAAGAATCAGTCAGGAGGAGCGCTTTTTCTTACTGCTACAAAACAGAAGACACCGGGAAATTGACAAGTCCAAGCGGCGAGGCCAGGGTAGTAATTGATAGCAGGCTGCCTAGAGCCAAGGTCCTTCCCTGGTAATTGCAAGCAGAGGCTGCCTCTGTGATCTCGCCAGTGGTGTTGGCCATGCCAGAGCGACCCGGCTTTGACGGATGGCTTTCCCGCGGTAATGACTTAGGCATGTTCGCTCTCTCGCATGAGGCCATGTGTCCCTCCCACCGGAGAAAATGAGCTGAACATTTTGCTTCTTCTTTAACAGGGTGCTGTTAAAATAACTCTATTCTATTATATAAGCCCTGTAGTGCCAGGGGCTAAATTTATATGGTTATAAACAAGAGATATTACTTTGGAATACCACAATACTGTGTTTTTGCTATTTCTTTAGGATTTCAAATGGTGTTTTCAAAATAATGGATTTTACTTCAAGAAAATAAAATTGGGGAGGGGAGAAGGGAGGAAGGATCCCATTTCTGAACAAAATTCCTCTGTGTATCTTCCCTAATTCACTGGCTCAGTGTTTATTTGTATCTTTGTTTGTTTTGCTGGCTGGATTTGACTCTCTGTGGGGGCATCAGAAATATTATTTACTCCAGGATTCTGAAATAAGATAGACGTTTTATTTCATGTGTGTGTGTGTGTTTTTTTTTTCTAATTCTCCAAAGGTTTCTTTTTATTTATTTATTTTTTTCCTTTTCCATTTCTGGACATTGATATATTTCAGAACTTTTATGTGGCTTTTTCTCCCTCCCTACACCTACGTTCCCTCTCCTTTCTTTCCCTTCCTGGAATGTAATTTTGTTGATAAAATATGATCGTAAGCTGAAGTGTCTCTGATGATCTATGGCACTTCTGGATTTTCACTCCTGTCAGTGGCTGAAACTTACTAATTCTGAGACAGGGATTCCTGAGCGCTTTTCCCCACTGGGTCTTGTGCTTTCTGGCATACTTGAAGTTTGGGTTCCTCACTCCTCCTCTCTTCAGTCAGTTTCACACCAAGAATCAACTTCAAAAGAGTGCCAACAAAGATCCTTAAAAACTCAACTGCAGATGCGCTTAAGAACGAAAAGAAGCCGTGCATATGTATTTATACTCACGTGATGAGTGTCAATGGACAGCCTGAGAGGAAGGAGACATTGGTGGGAACTTCTGGATAAAAGCAGGTAGAGGACAGATCTCCAAATTTGCTGTTAATTTTGGTAGTGCGTATTTAGAATTTATATTCTTTAAAAACACAGGTTTAAATGATGGTAGGCTTCCAAGCATCTCACAAAACTCTGCAAAGAGCACCGTTTTAGATAAAATACTTTTGTAGGCTGGCCTGAAAATCTCACCATTAAAGCATTGGTTCTATTGGAAAACAGCTTCAGGATCCTAACTTGGATATAGAAGGCTAGGAAAACAGTTTTTCTTGCCTTGCCCCTATAATGTGGGAAGGGAGAAACCCCATCTTCTGCTGTGATTCTAGTAGTGAAAAGATTGGCTCTAACTCTGCCTTTAGTAATGGGGCAAGAGTGTAAACCCCTCCCTACTGTCTGAGGTAGTGTTGTTGCTACAGTAGGGCATGCTCATAAGTCAGATATGTTTTTAAGAAGGGGTGTGTTGTTACAATTTCATGTGATTACTTGATTGCATTGCTATTGTTCTATTCATATGGTATTAGACTAATGCTTTATTCTTTAAGCCTGTCTTTCCTGTGTTTTCAGTGTGCTTTGTTTTAGAGTGGTGGTTCTCAATGAATGATGATTTTGACCCTTTTATTCTGGGGACATTGATAGGCACATTTGGGAGGGTGGTTTCCACTGGCATCTGGCTGGAGATGCCACTAAACATTCTATGAGGTACAGGACAGTGCCCACAACAAAGAATTATCAGTTCCTAAATGTTAGTATTGTTCAGCAGAAGGACATACAGAAATAAGCTCTCAGTACAACATCCATGGATTGAATCAGAACCCACAATCTGTCAATCAACAAATGTTATTGAGTACTTGACTTCTCTGGTGGCTCAGATGGTAAAGTGTCTGTCTACAATGCGGGAGACCCAGGTTCGATCCCTAGGTCAGGAAGATCCCCTGGAGAAGGAAATGGCAATCCACTCTAGTACTATTGCCTGGAAAATCCCATGGACAGAGGAGACTGGTAGGCTACAGTCCATGGGGTCGCAAAGAGTCGGACACGACTGAGCGACTTCACTCACTCATTGAGTACTTGGAGTTGCTAGGGGGAGCCCAGAACTGAAAGATTTGGGATATAGACAACTTCCTGATCATGAACATAGGATTTAGATGATGGCTGTACTCCATGATTGTGGGCTTGATGCTTAATCTCCATCAGTCTGTCCTCTCTGCTTTGACAGTACTAGGCTACCCTTGTTGGTCAAGAAGATTCCCTGGAAAAGGATCCAGTATTCTCGCCTGGGAAAACCCACAGACAGAAGAACCTGGTGAACTACATCCTTGGGGTCATGAAGAGTAGGACATGCCTTAGTGACAACAAGAATGAAAATGGCAGCACTGTTAACACATCATAGGACAAAGCCTATAGACTTACGTCTGGCTTACCCTAGACTTTAGAGACGACTGGATGTAGAAATTAGCCACTGCCCTAAAGTTGCTGACATAATGAATCTGGAAATCATCTTACTGCAACATTACATTTTGCAAATGAGAAAACTGAGACTCAGAAAGGGAGGTTATTTACTCAAAATGATGCCTGCTAGCAAATTTGAAAATTGAGAGTAGTACTCAGGTCTCCTGACCCAAGGTCCTAAATTATTTCCAATATTAAGTTTCCCTTTATGGTCTAGAACTTAAGACTGGTTGAGAAGCAAGTCCATCATATTTGAAATAGAGACTCTTTTAGAGAGAAAATTTCCAGCCTGTGAGCTCTCGATTCTGGAAGGACACAGAGATAAAGAAATTGGATTATCATTTACAGTGATCATAAAACTTATGGAGACTGTCATGATCCAAAATCTTTGGCGAGGAGCTGAAGAAAATGAGAAGACTTACATAGATGGTCTTGGGATTTAACTCTTTCTGTGCTGAGAAGCCTTATTTCATGATAGTAGTTGGAATCTTTGAAGTTTCTCTGAAGACCCCAGACACTCGAGGAAAGAGAGGACATTTGTTGAGTATTGTCCAGTATTAGGCACAATGTCCAGGGAGTCCACAGGGATTCCAAACATCTTGTTTCATTGGTCTTACTGAGCTCCAGTATCCCAGGTGTCCTCCACTTCCAAGATAATGGATGAGAACTAGGGATGATAGAGCCACAGGGTGATGTGCTGTGCTGCCTTCCAAGGTTCCAGTTCTGAATGATGTTGAATGGTAGGGTTAAAGTATCCATCAATTCCTCTTAAGTTAAAAAGGTGAGTTATGACAACTGTGGATATCAATTGTACTTTAAGACATGTATAAGCATTGAAAAAGGAAAGGAAAACTAATAATACATCGATATTAACTAGTTATTTCTAGTGTTGGATGATTTTGCTTTTCCTTTTTCATCTGTACGTTCACAAGTCTGTTTTACAAGGAATAATGGTAGAATTGAAGTGATCAGCGAGTGTGTAAAAGTTGTAAAATTTAAGTGTGTAAAATTTAAAAGAAAGGTGAGCTGTTAATGTGCCTGGAATCTATGAACAAAGCAAAAGAAGATCAAAGGTGAAGGTTCTTCTGTTAAGGAAGCTTTATTCTAGTTCTGGAGAGAAATCCTACATATACATGAAGTTTAATAATGACATCTGCTGATAGCTTTTAACTGTTGTGCTATATGTGACTGTTTAGATTATGATAGAGAATCTCTAAATTTTTGAAAATGTATCCCCACCATCCATGTAACTTCTATATATTATTTCACTGAATCTCCCCAAGAGTCATATAGGATCCTTACTACTGTTCTCGTTTTACAGATGGAAAAACAAGTTTAGAGAGTTTGGGGAGTGGTGGAGCAAGGATTGACTGCAAGGTTTATGTCTGTAACCACCAGCTATTACCTCCCAGGGAACCCTGCTTAGCCAGTAAAGCACCAAGTATCATTGCCAGTGAGGATCTGTAAGAGGTATCAGTTAAAGAGGAACAGATCATTTTAGCCTGGGTAAGAGAAGGGAGAAGGACCGGGAGTCTCATCCTAGTCTTGGCCTGATGGCAGTGGCAACCCACTCCAGTACTCTTGCCTGGAGAATCCCATGGACGGAGGAACCTGATAGGCTGCAGTCCATGGGGTCGCTAAGAGTCGGACACGACTGAGCGACTTCACTTTTTTTTTCACTTTCATGCATTGGAGAAGGCAATGGCAACCCACTCCAGCGCTCTTGCCTGGAGAATCCCAGGGATGGCAGAGCCTGGTGGGCTGCCGTTTATGGGTTCGCACAGAGTTGGACACGACTGAAGCGACTTAGCAGCGGCAGCAACCCACTTTCATCAAGATTCAATTGACTTATCCGTAATGAGGTTTTAGGATGATTCTGTTCAGCATGACCGAGTGCTTCTGGACCAAAACACATGAACCACTTGCAGGATTATGTTAGGAGCACATGAGGAGGATGAGACCAGGCTCATGTTTGAGAAGTGTGTTGAGAAGCTGCCTCTTTCTGCTTGTCTCTAATTAAAAGCCCTTTCGAAGATGTCAGCACTGATTGGGTAATGTGGCTGAAACTGACAGGAGTGCTCCCTGGCCTAGTGGAATCACCTTCCAGTTTACAGGCTGCGCTGGGCCTGTGGTGCCCACACCATGGTCAGAACCACATCGGCCACAGTACGTGCTGTGGAATGTGTGTGTGTTTCATCTTTATCAGGAATGTCACATGGGGTTTCTTGATTGCGCCGGCAGCTTACTGCCCCATCTGAGCTTCCTTCCAGACAAAATACCAGGGCTCAAGCCACATGTGTTTATGGTATATAATAAATCTCTATTTGTCATAATGGTTTAAATTTAAAAGAAAAAGAAAGGTGAGCTGTTACGTGAAAAAAAAATGGACTGTTGTAAATTAACTTTCTTGGAGTTTCAGGTCAAGCCCAATTTATTAAAGGGGATAAAAGAGATAGAAACCTGGTCTGCAATCACAGTTGTGATTTACCCACACCTAGAGTAGGTCCTCCTTTGGACCTTTTTTTGAACTGCAGCTGGCTTGGTTTTTGTAGGACCTGCTGGGAGCTGAGGTTGTAATGAAAAGCAGTTATTCTTTCAAATTACTCCCGAGAAGAGGCCTCATTTTATCAAGTGCCCTCCTTAATTTGATTTTAAGACTTTTCATATTTATTTTTTCTGCATTAATCACGCTTTATCTTTGTGGCAAGTTTAAACACCATGGTGAAATACTACATTTTAAGGGAAAAAATCTCTTAGATGACAAATGGTTTTCTAGAGGTGGCCTGTTGGGAGTCCTTGACACATTAAGAAGGTTATTTTGGGTTTGGTTGCAACATTATGAACTTTTCTAAAGACTCTTCTTCAGATCAGGATAGTATTAAGGTTTTTGCAGGTTAACTTTTAGTGGGGCTTCCCAGGTAGAGCTAGTGATAAAAAACCTGCCTGCCAGTGCAGGAGACATAAGAGACATGGGTTCGATCCCTGGGTTGGGAAGATCCCCTGGAGGAGGGCATGGCAACCCACTTCAATGTTCTTGCCTGGAGAATCCCACTGACAGAGCAGCCTGGTGGGTTGTAGTCCATAGTGTCACAAAGAGTTGAACACTATTGAAGCGACTTGTCACGCACAACCTTGATGAGAGGAGTGTTCAGTATTGACTTTCTCTAGCAGGAAGCAGCAAGGCTCTGAGACTTTTAGCTAGCATTTTCCTTCTCTGCAGGAAGGTGCTGTTTGCACCCTGACCTTGCCGGAGAAACAGCTCTCAGTACCTTCCTCACTGAAGACTGAGGGATTCTTACTTTGATACCCTGGAGCAGACCCAGGAGTCCACGGCCCGGCCTAGGTGTTCTTTCCTGCCAATTAGGTTCCTTCTGACCTGGACAGCCCATAATATTTTAAACAATGAAGGACAGTTAATCTGTTCTCAATAAAGGCTCCCCACATGGTCTTCTGGTTCCCAGAACTCCTTGAGTGCTTCGTGTTCTGAAGGAGGACAACTTAGAATCAGATTCTGGGTGGTCCATTACAGGCATGAAAATGAATTCATGTGCCTTCATGTTATTGAAATCTGTAAGGTTTCTTATCTCTTTGATCACTGTGGTATAGAGGAGATCTAAGTATGCATTGGAGACATTTATTCTTTGATGTGCAGGCCTATTTGTGATGAAGCTTCAGTGAAGTTGTGTGTGAGGAAATAGGATGAGATAATTTCTCAAAAAGTTTTTTCCAGAAAAGTAAGTCAAGGCCTCTGCTGATCTTGATAAACACATAAAGAGTTTATTATTATCATCACTCTATTTTTTAGCATATTTTATATCATTGTCTAGCTTGGATAACAGTATTTGTTCATTTTTTATTTTAAAGGTTATATTAATGAGATAGAATTTATATACAAAGAATTCCATGTGTAAGGAAACAGATGATTTCTGACAAATGTGTGCAGTTTTGTAATCAGCATCATGATCAAGATAGAACATTTCCATCACTCTGAAGATTGCCTTGTGCCCCCTTATCCTGTCCCTATATGTCTTTCCCTATCCCTCACTGCTGACCATGCACTGAATCAGTTTTTGTTTCTGTAATTTTGCCTTTCCCCAGAATGTTATAAAAATGTAAAAATGTTGTGTATAGTATGTATGCATACTATATGTATGTAGCCTTTGGTGCCTGGCTTCTTTCACTGAGCATGATGCTTTTGAGATTGACCCATGTTGTTGCATGTGTGTTCATCCCTTTATGTTGCCAAATAGTATTCATTGTGTGGATGTGCTATGATATGCTGACAAGCTCACCATTTGATGGACATTTGGATTATTTAAGGTTTTACACTATTATACATAAAGCAGTTATAAACATTTGCTCAGAAAAGTCTTATCTTGGTGAATGTCCCATGGACTTTCGGAAAAGAATGTGGACCCTGCTATCATTGGTTGGAGTTTTTTTGTAAATGTCAAGTTGATTGATGGTGTTGTTCAGGTCTTTTACATCTTTAACAATTGTTTTGGATTGCTTTTTAATGTTAATTAGATGAGTACGAAATCTCTATATATGATTGTGGATTTTTTTCTGTTTCTTATTTCATTTTGGTCACATTTGGAATTCTGTTGCTTGAATACATATTGTTATATATTATTGACTAATTGACTCTTTGGTGCTAGAAAATATTCCTTGTTTTGAAGCTCACTTTGTATTATTTTATTATAAAGACCTCAAATTTTGTGTGGTGTATCTATATATATATTTACTTTATATACACACACACACACACACGCACACACGCACACACACACACACACTTACTCTTACTGTATCTCTGAATTTACATTTATAGTGAATGTTTTTCATAGCCAATCTCATGATTCCTGCATTTTACTTAAAGTGTTTAGGGCATTTACATTTAATAAAATTATCAGTATACTTGATTTTAAATCTCACATTTTGCAAATTGCTTTCTGTTTGCCCCATTAGTTCTCTGTTCCTGTTTCCCTCTTTTCCTTCCTATCTTTACTTTATAAATATTTGCAATTCTATTTTATCTCCATTATTGGTTCAAAAATCTTTCTCCTTTAAAAATATTTTTTTGTTAGCTTTACCATGTGTACTATTATCTTATCGCAGTTTGTTTTCAAATAATATGCCACTTTTTATATAGTTTAAGAACCTCAGTATGGTATACTTCAGTTTCTTCCTGCCCATCCTCTGTCTTATTGTTGACTTACATGTTACTGCTGTATATGTTTACACCCCAGAGATTATTTTTTTAAGACAGTAGTTATCTTTTTTTAAAGCCAGGAAAAATATTTTTAATTTGCTTCTTTTAAGAGAAAAATTTAGTCTTTTATTCTTTTCTAGTTTGCATTTGCAAACTAAATATATTTTTCAGAGCCAGTATCTTTTAAAGAAATAAAAAGAAGAAAAAGTCGATTATAGTTTCCATGTTTTTAGCATTTATGGAGCCTTATTTCTTTATATGTGTATCCAGATTTCCTTCTGATACTGGACCCTTGCCTAAAGAACTTTTTCTAATGTCTTTTAGTACAGGTATTCTGGCAGTGGTTTCTTTGTCCCACCTTCATTTTTAGAAGATAAATGTGCATGGATTCCTTATATAACTTTTTTAGTACTTTCAGAACTTTACTTTCAGCACTTTAGTGATACTGTTCCTTTTTTTTGGCCTTGTATTTATTCTGTTGAGAAGCCCGTTCTTCTCCGCTTTGTTTTCCTGCATTTGTTTCTGTTTCTCTCTGCTTGCTTTCAAGAGTTTTGCTTTCTCTTTTGTTTTTAGCGGTTTTACTGTGAGGTGCCTGTGTCCTTACCCCCACTTGAGGATTTCTGAGGTTCTTTGAATTGTGGTTGATGTTTTCCATCAGTTTTGGAAAATTCTTGGCTATTATCTCTTTAATTTTTTTTTCTACTATTTTTCCTATCTTGCCTGCTTTTGGGATTCCAAATATATGTTACACTTTTTGGTATCATTCCATAGCTCTTGAATGCTCTGCTTTGGTTTTTTTTTTTCACCCTTTTCTTCGCTATTAATTTGGGTGATTTTTTATTCACTTACAATCAAGTTCAAAAATGCTTTTCTTTGCTGTGTCGTCTGCCAATAAGCCTGTTGAAGGAATTCTTCCTCTTTACTACCCTGCTTTTATTTTTAGCATATTTATTAGATTCATTTTTATAGTTTCCGTTTTTTTCCCTCTGGAAATCACCCATCTGTTCATCCATTATGTTCACCTGTTCCTCTAGGTTAAAAAAATAACCAGTAATAGTTATTTTATGTCCCTAGCTGTTAATCCCAACATCTGCATCACTGCTGGTTCTGGTCACGTTGACTGTTTTATCTTTTGATGAAGAATCTCTTTTCCTTGCTTTTGTGTGTTATATAATTTTCGATTACACTTCGGATGGCAGTGTGTAAAAGAACTGCAGAAATTTAGATAAATAGTACCTAGAAATGGAGACACCTCTGTTGGAATATTAGCATGGGTAGTTGAGTCAATAGTAGCTGAGCTAGGTCTGAGTTATTTTGTAAGATGTACTGGATTGGTGGCTTGCTACTATCTTGGTTTAGTGGGGAATTGCAGAAATAAAGGGTTTTCTTTATGTCCCCATTCCATCTTTAACTCTTGCTGCTGCTGCCAAGTCACTTCAGTCGTGTCCGACTCTGTGCGACCCCATAGATGGCAGCTCGCCAGGCTCCCCCGTCCCTGCGATTCTCCAGGCAAGAACACTGGAGTGGGTTGACATTTCCTTCTCCAGTGCAGGAAAGTGAAAAGTGAAAGTGAAGTCTTGGCAGGTCTCTAATGCCTAACCCATGTTCATGCCTTTTCCCCTCCTTGAGGGTTGACTGCTATTGTTGGTTACTCAGTGGTGAGGCTTGTGGTGGCAGAAGGGTATCTCTCTCCTCTGGCTCTGTCAGTCTTAGGCAGGTTTTGCGTGCGTAAGTCCCAGGCATAAATTTTTCTGTCTCATATTAATGGATGCTCTTGAGTAGGACAGCATTTTCTGTCCCTTTTCCAGTATTATCAGGCCTCTGCTTTCTATCTATGCAAGTTGTTCTACCTGAACAGGTTTTCTGCCCCTTTCCTCAAGGAGCAGATATCTTTTGCTTCTAGCTCTTGTTTAGTTGCAGTGTACTTTTATCTGGGACTATTCCTCCTTAGTGGATTACGGCTGGTGTTTTCTTTCATTCTTTTTTTTTTTTTTTAATGAGTGAAGGTTTTGAAAATAGGCAAGATTTCATGCCTGCGTATAATTTCGGGGCTTCTCCCTATTTCTCCTGCTTTGCCTTAATCTGTCTTGTGAGTACCATGGCAGAAGAAAGCTGGTAAGTAAATACAGACTCTACTTATATCTAGGACTCAGAAATTCTAAGCTCCTCTGGCTTGCCCACGTTTAGGATTTACATTTTTGTTAACATTTCAGTTGTTTTCTTCTTGATTACTTTTATGATGGCTGCCCTGCAGCCTGTCCTCTGCCAAAGGTGAAACAGTTTGTATGTCTCATCTCCCTACATAGAAGGACAAGTCAGATTCTGGAATTCAGTTCACTTGTCTGCCTTGCAACATCAGCTGAATATCTCCCATCAGCTAGTGGAGAGGGAATTTCTGCCTGATGAGGACTGATCTGATGGTCCCTTACAGTCAGTCTTGAGGGACTAAGATTTTAGGATCTATGTATATCTGATACAGAGGACAGTTGCTAATCCTCATGAGAAGAATTTGGTGGATCTTCTGCTCTTTGCTCTCTATTGCCTTGCAAGAAAGTGGTAAAGAAAGCTAGAGAGCTAATATCCTTACATAATTAACGAGGGGGGTAGAAGCAGACAGTACGAAGGGGGATTGGCACTTGAAGGAGGGGTAAGGAGTAGGGTAAATTTCTCATTTTTTTACAAGTTTTATCTTGAGGGCAGTCTGTAGTCTTTGCCACATAGAAAGGAAAAATTAATAGAAAGCACATTGTTTTTGGCTTGAATAATGAGACATCTAGGTTTAGGGTAACCTTAGCTGCTTAAAAGAGGGAAATCCCTGTAAGGAGTGAGCAAGTGAGTGGAAGTCCAGGTTCTATGTAGAAAATCTGCTTAAATCTGTAGTTGGACCCTGAACCACATAAGTAGATTTCACACGAGTAAGAATAAAACAGTTGAACTGAAATTCGAACTGTTGCCTGCCACAGGGGAGACAGTGTTTTCTAGTTTGTTTTCAGCCACTATATTGGCTTGCTTAAAAAATGATCTTCAGAGAAACTTAACAGAATCAAGAATTTCTACAGCATATCTTTCAAGACATCCAAGATCAATCTAAAATTCTCACTGCATTATGAAAAGCAGTCAATAGAGACCAACCCCAAGATGACCCAGATGATGGAATAACAAATATTGTCAAGTTCCTATTACAGATATGCAGGAAGATGTAAAGGGAAATATGATCACAAGGTAGGAAAGGATAGGAAGTTTTAGAGAATTAGTATTATATGATTCTATTGTTCTAATAATAGTAACACAAACTAGCACTGGAAATTATAACAAACAAAAAATTCATTGGATGAGCTTAATGACAGAATGAAAGCGGCAGAGGAAGAGTCAGAAATTTTAGAAAGACCAATGGAAAACCAGAGAAAAGAAAAAAAACAGAACTACAGAGACCTGTTGGGCAGGATCATAAGCTGTACTTTATGTTCTAATATTAGTTCTAACATAATAGAGTTCCAAAAGAAGAAATGAGAAGGTAAGACAAAACATTGAAGAACTAATGGCTGAAAATATCCCAAATTTGATGAATAACATGAATTTATAGATGCAAGATGCTCACTGAGCACCAAGCAGGATTAATTTGAAGCAAACCACACTTAGGTATGACTCAGTTACACGTTCAAAAGAAAAGTTAAACAGCTAGAAGAGGAAGATGCAGATTTCTTAAAGGAGTTACTGAGATAAACTAAATTACCTTAGTGTCTTACCAGAGACAAAGGACGCTGGAAGAATTGTAAGAGAATGTCTTTAAAGGGCTTAAAAAGAGGAAAAAAAGAAAACTGTAAATCCAGAATTCTCAATCCAGCAAAAATATCCTTGAAGAATGAAGATGAAGTAGACATTTTCATATAGAAAAAAATTACTAGCGCTTCTGCATACCAATAAAAGATGAAGGAGGTTCTATTGATATAAGCTCAAGAATGGAAACTCACCTTGAGGAAGCAAGAAGAGCATCGGATGTGATAAACATGTGGGTAAAAAACAAAGTTTTTTCCTTTTAATTTCTTTAAAACGTGTGTGAGTGTTTAACCACCAAACTCTAAGGTGTTTTGGAGCATATAGTTTAGGCAGAGGTAGTGTATATGTCAACTGTAACATAAATTCTAGAGGTAAGATAAAAGAGTCATTATGGTTGCATGATTTGTTCATTTCACATGAAGTGGTACAACATTAGCTCTAAGCAGACTGTGAAAAATGAGGAAGGTATATTACAATCTTAGAGCAATTCATAAAAAATAATGCAAGACATAGCACACAAAAAAACCAGATAAATTAAAATGATATTCTTAAAAACTGTAAAAGAAGGCAGGAAAGGAGGAACAAAGGAAAAAAAATACAAGCTACAAAGAGAAAACAGAGGTAATGTGGTAGACTTAACTCAAACCAGAGCAATAACTATATTAAATGTTAGTAGACCAGTTAAATGTGACGAGTAAAGCCTGGCTTTTCAGTCCTCTGGGATGTTTAAAGGGTCATAGAAATGTTTTGGGGGTTTCAGGAGACAGTGTGGCTATGGAAACTCATGTTCTAGCCCTGCGAGATTGACACTGATGAATAGAAGGAAATGAACAGACAAAAGGAGATGAACTATTTAGAGCAAACATGAGGCATGGGTTCTGGTTTGTCCAGCTCTTCTGGCCCTGATTCAACATTACACAGTTTCAGTTAGAGTGGTAACTGGCTATAATTCAATGTTGAACACCAGCTGCAACTGGGATTGAAGTATAGGGCAAGATGCCTATGTGTCTTTTCCCTGTTTCGCCTAGCTGCATCCTGTCCATCTTTAAGCATGTTGTTCCTGTTTTCACTAGGCCCTGCCCCCTCCTCCACTTGCCTTAGAGCCGTATAATGGATGGATCTCTGTGGTGATTTGTTAAGTTCTTCCATCTGGGCCCCCAAGAGGTTTGGAGAACAAAGTGTTTTGATGTGTCCTTTCAGATTGATGTGCAGGAGGCCTAGTGTGAGCGACTTATTAAGTGGTATCTGAATCCTCCAAGACACCTTTGGCATAGAGGATACAGCCAGCACAATGACATGTTTTTAGTTCTCCGATGAAGGAACGGGTATGCAGTGTTCAGCTTCACTAGGCAAACAACAGTCACACCCCATACCCCTCCTCCGGAAAGAGACTAGGAAATATATTTACCAACTTGGAAAGAAAAAAAGCGAATTAGATGACAGTCCACAGTATGATTTCTTGTTATTTTTTTCCTTGTCTGATTGGCCTACTATCCACTAATAACTTTTAAAAACACCTCCCTGAAATTTAGGCTATGTAAAGCAGTTTGGGGCTCAAGTGTGACCAAGAGGGTTTTTGGCACAGTGAATTCTGTTTCATTTGAGGGAGGAATACTGTTTTCAGGAACCTTGATGATGGGAAAAAACCCTCTGTGTTTCAATAAGACTTTGCTCTGGGCCTAAAACTAGTTCTCAAGGTGTTCATTGACTTGAATCCTATTGAAGGGCATCTTGGATAACACTGTTATCAACCATATGACTTCTGCTTTAGGTACTTTTTCAAGTGAGGTGGAGTATAACTTTAAAATAGACATCCATGGCCTTAGGAAAGCCACAACTTCTCTGGATCTTATGAATAAAGTGAGTATAATAGACATCCATGGCCTTAGGAAAGCCACAACTTCTCTGGATCTTATGAATAAAGTGAGACACTTATGGAGAGTTTGGCGTCACGAAGTCCATGGTGTGGGGTGAAACTTGGGCTTTTGCATTTTCAAGGAGCATCATAGGTGGTCCTTTTGCTGATCTCTACTTAGGGTCTCTCCAGATGGTAGCATTCTGTGATTTCGTGACAACATAAATACTATAAAGAGATTTTTTTTGGGGGTATATAAACTCCTCTTTTTAAAGTGGTCCCTTTAACGATGATGAGATATTTTTATCTTAATAACCGTTAGGCTCCATCCCATGGCAACCTCTCTCTTGACAATTCATTTGATTATTTTGGTTGATCCATCCCAAGGAATGATAATGGTTCACGAAGATTTCCTAGCCAACTCTGGAAGCAAGAGCTGTGACACCTCCTGGGTAGGGAGTTTATCTGTGCAGTTCTGACTTGTCTTAGGACTGTCATGTGATCTTGGCAGGTTGGACATATTTTGTTGGTTTGGAGGGGAGGATTTTATTTCTTAGGGTGTATCAAGATGATATGAAACTTCCTTCAAGAATAGAGTTATTATTTAAAAGCAGAAAGGCAGTTGTCGGAGGACAGGGGCTGAATGCAGAATTCATTCACTAGGGAATTACTGGTGATCTTGGCAGCAGTTCGCTGAGACTGCTTACCTGAAATGGTTGTTTTCTGCCTTGTAACTGAGTGCCAGTTTGACTGCTTCTGTGAGAGTGTGTCGGTTAATCCTTTGCTTCACTTGTTCTTCTTTGCACAGCCAAGGGAGCATTTCCAAAGATAAAAATCTGTCAACAGAGGCTAAGTCCTAATCAAACAGGTGTGGATGAGTTGAGGAGAGATAATTGCATTGTAGGAGCAGCCCTCTAGTCAGAAAGTATCTTGGAAGAATGAGACAGTTGGGTGTTGAACCAACCAATGAACATGATCATGAAGGGGTACATTAATTTTTTGCTGACCAGCCCGATTGTCAAACTTGACACTTTCTGCTTAGCTTTAAGCTTTAACTCACTCAGGTCAAGTATGATTAAAGGGCAGAGGACCTGAAAAATCATATATGGAATCCCCTTCATACACTTATCAAAGCCCTTAGGCTGAGTTTCTAGGCCTGAGGACTTAAAAAAATTATAATATGGGCTTCCCTGGTGGCTCAGCGGTAAAAAAATCTGCCTGCCAGTGTAGGAGACCCAGGTGTGATCCCTGGGTTGGCAAGATCCCCTGGAAAAGGAAAGGCAACCAACTCTGGTATTCTTACCTGGGAAATCCCATGGATAGAGGAACCTGGTGGGCTTCAGTACTTGGGGTCTCAAAGAGTCAGACATGATGTAGCAGCTAAGCATGAGTGCATTGCTTAAATATAGACATGGCACCATAAAACTCCTAGAGGAGAGTATAGGCAAAACATTCTGTGACTTGAGTCATACCAGTGTTTCTTAGGTCAGTCTCCTGAAGCAATAGAAATAAAAGCAAAAATAAACAAATGGAACCTGATCAAATGCATAAGCTTTTGCACAGCAAAGGAAACCACAAGCAAAATGAAAAAACCTATGGACTGGAAGAAAATATTTGCAAATGATGTGGCCAACAAGGGCTGAATTTCCAAAATATATAAATAGCTTGTACAGCTCAACAACAACAACAAAAATAAACAGCCCAACCTGAAAAAAAAAGTAGAAGACCTAGACATTTCTCCGAAGAAGCCATACAGATGGCCAATAAGCACATAAAAGATGCTCAGCGTTACTAATGACTGGAGAAATGCAAATCAAAACTATACTAAGGTATCACCTGGTCAAAATGGTCATCCTCAAAAAGTCTACAAATAACAAATACTAGAGAGACTGTGAAGAGGGAACACTCCTACAGATTGTGGAGAAGAGGGAATACTCCTACACAACTGGTGGAAATGTAAATTGGTGCAGCCACTGTGGAAAACAGTGTGGAGAGTCCATAAAAGGTAGGATTATGATATGATCCTGCAGTCCCACTCATGGGCATGTATCTGGAGAAAACTCTAATTCGAAAAGATATATGTGTCCCAGTGTTTATAGCACAGTTCTATTTCTAATAGCCAAGATATGGAGTCAACTAAATGTCCACTGACAGATGAATGGATAAAGAATATATATATATATATATATATATATATATATAACACACACACACACACACACATACATACACACACATACACACAAACACATGATATGTGTGTGTATATATATATTTATGTTTAATACAATGGAATTCTACTGAACCATGAAAAAGAATGAAATAATGGCATTTGCGGCAGCGTGGATGGACCTAGAGATTATCACGCTAAACTAGAATAAGTCAAAGAGAAAGAAAAATGTATTAATATTACTTAAATGTGGAATCTAAAAAATGATGAAATGAACTTACTTACAAACCAGAAACAGACTCACGGACATAGAAAACAAACTTATGGTTACTAAAGGGGAAAGGGAGATTAGCAGATACAAACTACCATATATAGTGCAGATGAACGACAAGGTCCTACTGTATAGACCAGGGAGTAATATTCAATATCCTGTAATAAACCACAATGAAAAGAATATAAAAAGGAGAATATGTATGTAACTGAATCACTTTGTTGTACACCAGAAAGCTAGCATGACATTGTAAATCAACTATACTTCAGTCAAAACTGGCCCAGCACTACTGATTTTTCCTCTGATTCTTAATTCCTTTAGCACTCAGGCTGTATCCCATCACTCAGTCCTCTAACTGTACTGAATGTCCTGAAAGTCGTCTCCACTCACTGCCTCAAATGCCCACCTCCTATTCACCCTTCACTGTTGTCTGCTAAGTGTTGTCCATGGGCCAGCAGCCCTGGCATCCCTTGAGAGCTTGTCAGAAACTCTGAATTGTAGACCTCACTCAAGAGCCATTTCAGAATCCTCATTGACTTTGCCCACCTCATGCGAAGAGTTGACTCACTGGAAAAGACTCTGATGCTGGGAGGGATTGGGGGCAGCAGGAGAAGCGGACGACAGAGGATGAGATGGCTGGATGGCATCACCGACTGGATGGACGTGAATCTGAGTGAACTCTGGGAGTTGGTGATGGACAGGGAGGCCTGGTGTGCTGCGATTTATGGGATCGCAAAGAGTCGGACACGACTGAGCAACTGAACTGAACTGAACTGAGGTGATTTGTGGTGTTTTTAAAGTCTGAGAAGGACTGCTAAAGCTACAGTCCTTTCCTATAGGCCTAAGCACAGAGTCTGTGGCGACTTCTCACTCTATCATTAGACATGATTTTTTTTTCTTCTTTTTGAGAATGATGAGTCTCAAGTTTTCCTTAGAGGGCCAAAATGTCATGGTTGAAATACCATGGTGTAAGGCACTGAATGACCATTCCTATCTGATGGAGAGTTTGTTTGGTTTCCCAAATGTGTTTTCCTTTTTAAATTATAGTTTATTTACAGTGTTTCAGACATGATTTTCAGTGATTTGCAATGTATCAGTTCAGTTCAGTTGCTCAGTCGTGTCGGACTCTTTGCGACCCCATGAATCGCAGCACGCCAGGCCTCCCTGTCCATCACCATCTCTGAGTTCACTTAGACTCATGTCCATCAAGTCCGTGATGCCATCCAGCCATCTCATCCTCTGTCGTCCCCTTCTCCTCCTGCCCCCAATCCCTCCCAGCATCAGAATCTTTTCCAGTGAGTTAACTCTTCACATGAGGTGGCCAAAGTACTGGAGTTTCAGCTTTAGCATCATTCCTTCCAAAGAAATCCCAGGGTTGATCTCCTTCAGAATGGACTGGTTAGATCTCCTTGCAGTTCAAGGGACTCTCAAGAGTCTTCTCCAACACCACAGTTCAAAAGCATCAATTCTTCGGTGCTCAGCCTTCTTCACAGTCCAACTCTTACATCCATACGTGACTACTGGAAAAATTATAGCCTTGACCAGACAGACCTTAGTCGGCAAAGTAATGTCTCTGCTTTTGAATATACTATCTAGGTTGGTCATAACTTTTCTTCCAAGGAGTAAGCGTTTTCTAATTTCATGGCTGCAATCACCATCTGCAGTGATTTTGGAGCCCCCAAAATAAAGTCAGACACTGTTTCCACTGTTTCTCCATCTATTTCCCATGAAGTGATGGGACCGGATGCCATGATTTTCGTTTTCTGAATGTTGAGCTTTAGGCCAACTTTTTCACTCTCCTCTTTCACTTTCATCAAGAGGCTTTTTAGTTCCTCTTCGCTTTCTGCCATAAGGGTGGTGTCCTCGGCATATCTGAGGTTATTGATATTTCTCCTGGCAATCTTGATTCCAGCTTGTGTTTCTTCCAGTCTAGCGTTTCTGATGATGTACTCTGCATATAAGTTAAATAAGCAGGCTGACAATATACAGCCTTGACGTACTCCTTTTCCTATTTGGAACCAGTCTGTTGTTCCAT
This sequence comes from Nanger dama, assembly GCA_917880005.1. Taxonomy (NCBI): domain Eukaryota; kingdom Metazoa; phylum Chordata; class Mammalia; order Artiodactyla; family Bovidae; genus Nanger; species Nanger dama. The sequence goes on along the minus strand of CAKJTW010000028.1, from coordinate 14,411,302 downwards.
GTCCAGTTCTAACTGTTGCTTCCTGACCTGCATACACATTTCTCAAGAGGTAGGTCAGGTGGTCTGGTATTCCCATCTCTTCCAGAATTTTCCACAGTTTATTGTGATCCACACAGTCAAAGGCTTTGGCATAGTCAATAAAGCAGAAATAGATGCTTTTCTGGACCTCTCTTGCTTTTTTCATGATCCAGCGGATGTTGGCAATTTGATCGCTGGTTCCTCTGCCTTTTCTAAAACCAGCTTGAACATCAGGGAGTTCACGGTTCACGTATTGCTGAAACCTGGCCTGGAGAATTTTGAGCATTACTTTACTAGCATGTGAGATGAGTGCAATTGTGCGGTAGTTTGAGCATTCTTTGGCATTGCCTTTCTTTGGGATTGGAATGAAAACTGACCTTTTCTAGTCCTGTGGCCACTGCTGAGTTTTCCAAATTTGCTGGCACATTAAGTGCAGCACTTTCACAGCATCATCTTTCAGGATTTGAAACAGCTTAACTGGAATTCTATCACCTCCACTACCATTGTTCATAGTGATGCTTTCTAAGGCCCACTTGACTTCACATTCCAGGATGTCTGGCTCTAGATTAGTGGTCACATCATCATGATTATATGCAATGTATAGACATGATTTTCTTCTTTAAGCTTCTCTCTTTGATTTCTTGATAGCGCTGTCTAGATCTTCTTGGTACTTAACTGGCCATTCTTTCCCTGGATCATTTTCTGGCCCAATTTCCTCTTATAAAAACACAAATATTTTCACTACTGCTCTGCAAATAGGGTCATCAGTACTATCTGTCTAAATTCCATAAACCTGTGTGCAAGCCAGGAAGCAACAGTTAGAACTGGACATGGAACAACAGACTGGTTCCAAATAGGAAAAAGAGTACGTCGAGGATGTATACTGTCCCCCTGCTTATTTAACTTACATGCAGTGTACATCATCAGAAATGCTGGGCTGGAGGAAGCACAAGCTGGAATCAAGATTGCCGGGAGAAATAACAGTAACCTCAGATATGCAGATGACACCACCCTTATGGCAGAAAATGAAGAAGAACTAAAGGGCCTCTTGATGAAAGTAAAAGAAGAGAGTGAAAAAGTTGGCTTAAAGCTCAACATTCAGAAAACGAAGATCATGGCATCCGGTTCCATCACTTCATGGAAAATAGATGGGGAAACGGTGGAAAGAGTGTCTAACTTTATTGTTTTTGGCTCCAAAATCACTGCAGGTGGTGATTGCAGCTATGAAATTAAAGATACTTACTCCTTTGAAGAAAAGTTATGACCAACCTAGACAGCATATTCAAAAGCAGAGACATTACTTTGTCAACAAAGGTCCATCTAGTCAAGGCTATGGTTTTTCCAGTGGTCATGTATGGATGTGACAGTTGGACTGTGAAGAAAGCTGAGTGCTAAAGAATTGATGCTTTTGAACTGTGGTGTTGGAGAAGACTCTTGAGAGTCCCTTGGACTGCAAGGAGATCCAACCAGTCCATCCTAAAGGAGATCAGTCTTGGGTGTTCATTGGTAGGACTGATGTTGAAGCTGAAACTCCAGTACTCTGGCCACCTGATGCTAAGAGCTGACTCATTGGAAAAGACCCTGATTCTGGGAAGGATTGAAGGCGGGTAGAGTAGGGGATGACAGAGAATGAGATGGTTGGATGGCATCACCGACTCAATGGACATGGGTTTGGGCAGACTCTGGGAGTTGGTGATGGACAGGGAGGCCTGGTGTGCTGCAGTTCATGGGGTTGCAAAGAGTCAGACACAACTGAGTGACGGAACTGAACTATGGTATTTGTTTTTCTCTTTCTGACTTAGTTCACTCTGTATAATAGTCTCTAGGTTCATCCACCTCACTAGAACTGACTCAAATGCATTCCTTTTTATGGCTGAATAATTATGTATATATTATACATATATTGTATATATTGTATATATGTATCACAACTTCTTTATCCATTTATCTGTTGGTGGACTTCTAGGTTACTTCCATGTCCTAGCCTTTGTAAATAGTGTTGCCAGTGAGGGGACAGAGAGGGTGGGACTAAGTGAGAGAGCCGCACTGAAACATATACATTCAGTTCAGTTCAGTTCAGTCGCTCAGTCGTGTCCGACTCTTTGTGACCCCATGAATCACAGCACGCCAGGCCTCCCTGTCCATCACCAACTCCCGGAGTTCACTCAGATTCACGTCCATCGAGTCAGTGATGCCATCCAGCCATCTCAGCCTCGATTGTCCCCTTCTCCTCTTGCCCCCAATCCTTCCCAGCATCAAAGTCTTTGGTGAGTCAACTCTTCGCATGAGGTGGCCAAAGTATTGGAGTTTCAGCTTCAGGATCAGCCCCTCCAATGAACACCCAGGACTAATTTCCTTTAGGATTGACTTGTTGGATCTCCTTGCAGTCCAAGGGATTCTCAAGAGTCTTCTCCAACACCACAGTTCAAAAGCATCACTTCTTCGGCACTCAGCCTTCTTCACAGTCCAACTCTCACATCCATACATGACCACAGGAAAAACCATAGCCTTGACCAGACGGACCTTAGTTGGCAAAGTAATGTCTCTGTTTTTGAATATACTATCTAGGTTGGTCATAACTTTTCTTCCAAGGAGTAAGCGTCTTCTAATTTCGTGGCTGCAGTCACTATCTGCAGTGATTTTTGGAGGCCGAAAAGTAAAGTCTGACACTGTTTCCACTGTTTCTCCATCTATTTCCCATGAAGTTATGGGACTGGATGCCATGATCTTCGTTTTCTCAATGTTGAGCTTTCGGCAACATTTTCACTCTCCTCTTTCACTTTCATCAAGAGGCTTTTTAGTTCCTCTTCATTTTCTGCCATAAGGGTAGTGTCAGGTGTCATCTGCATATCTGAGGTTATTGATATTTCTCCCAGCAATCTTGATTCTAGCTTGTGTTTCTTCCAGTCCAGCGTTTCTCATGATGTACGCTGCATATAAGTTAAATAAGCAGGGTGACAATATACAACCTTGACGTACTCCTTTTCCTATTTGGAACCAGTCTGTTGTTCCATGTCCAGTTTTAAATGTTGCTTCTGACCTACATATAGGTTTCTCAAGAGGCAGGTCAGGTGGTCTGGTATTCCCATCTCTTCCAGAATTTTCCACAGTTTATTGTGATCCAGACAGTCAAAGGCTTTGGCATAGTCAATTACCATGTGTAAAATGGATGGCAGATGGTAGGTGGGAATTTGCTGCATGATGCAGGGAGCTCTAACCCGGTGCTCTCTGACAACCTAGAGGGTGGGGTAGGGTGGGAAGTGGGAAGGAGGTTCAAGACGAAGGGGACATGTGTGTGTCTATGGCTGATTCATGTTGACACATGGCAGAAAGCAACACAGTATTACAAAGCAATTATCCTCCAATTAAAAATAAGTTAATTACAAAAACACAGATACTTTCAATTTATCTCCAACCCCACTTTGTCTTTCTCCTAAGGTATAAGTCCACTGTCCTAGTTTACTTCTGGACAGCACTTCATCGGATGTTCCTTTGGAACTTTGAGATTACTCTCTCCTAACTAACTTATTTTTTCTATTACTCCAAAAGGCTGTTTCACCTCTGGCCGCCTTACTTTGCTTAGTGACATCACTGGGGGACTGTAGCACCATCATTGACTGCTTCTTCCCCTCCTTCCTTGTCTAATCCATCACTTGATTGTGTCTCCATCACTGTCATGTGTTCTGATGCTCTCCTTTACTGCTTCATCTAATTATTTAAGTCTCTTTCCCGAACCATTATAAGGGTCTCATCATTATATCTCTAGCCACTGCGTATTCCTTCCTCTCTTGCCCTCTGCTGCTGCTGAGTCGCTTCTACTGTTGGCTTATTCTTTCTACATGTTGCAATCATGCTTTTCCTCTGCATCGAATCACTCATTATCTCTGTACTGCTTTCAGAATGAAGTGTGATTTCTTTAGTGCAGACTTCAGGGTCTTCTGTGCTCAGATCCCAGATACTTCTTTACTCTTCTCTCCAAGTGCCCTGTGCTTGGCCAAATGAAGTACTCTTTACTCTCTTTGGCATTCCCCTACTAACTAAGGATGACTTTTGAAATCTGGAATGAAATTCTAATATAGATTATTACAAGAATGGATCATGAACCAGCAATTGTTTATGAATAAGTCTGGGTTTATGCTCACAGATAAGGTCATATGATTTCCTTTTTCTTTTCTGACTTAATATATAATGGAGATGTGTCAATCATCATATATTTGAAGATGAGGAAGGCATTTAATACTGGATTTTTGCCAAACCGCTGTACCGAAAGGGGACACCCAAATAGAGCTCTGTTGGTTTGGAGGAATGTTTCTTGTTTCCCACAGAGCTTGATTTTGCACCTGATTCTTGAGAAAAAATATTTAGGTAAAGTGAGTTAGGTAAAGATACAAAAGCACATGTACCATAAATAGGAGACAGATCTAGGAAAGAGGGTTAAATCAGATAACAGAATCAAAATATTAGGGGTTCACACCAGCTAGAATATGGGCAGATTAGAAGAGGTGAAATTTAAGATTCTATTTGCATTTGGGTCTCCAAATCAGCTGTTAGAGTGAAGTATCAGAGTAGAGGTGATGTGGGGGAAAATTAGGTTTTGTTTGGCATCTTCAAATATCTGAATGTGAGTGTTTAAGGAGCTCTTGAAATGATCGATTCAATGGCAGAAGCATATTATCTTGAAAAAAAAAGGAAAACCACACCTAGAATATTGTGTTCAGTTTGGGGCCCTAAACTTTAAATTGGAAGTAAACAAATGAAAGTCTTTTTAGGGGAGTCCCAGGCAAAGGTTTTGCGCCAGTGTGTGCTTGAGTGTGAAAGCTCCCTGGCTTGTCTTTGAGGCCCCCTTTCAAGCCCAGCCCTGCTCAGTTGTAGTCTCTGTGGTGGAGGGTAATTGCTGTCTTGTAGTTTCTCTGAAGGCATTTAGTTCAGTGCTTTGCTTGTGAAAGTGAAGGCAGTGAAAGTATTAGTCGATCAGTCGTATCCGACTCTGCGACTCCGTGGACTGTAGCCCACCAGGCTCCTCTGTCCATGGGATTCTCCAGGCAAGAATACTGGAGTGGGTTGCCGTGCCCTCCTCCAGGGGATCCTCCCCACCCAGGGACTGAAACTGGGTCTCCCGAAGTGCAAAGTGCGGGCAGATTCTCTACCATCCTTGCCATCAGGGATTGTAGCATTTGTTAATCAATACTGGTGAGTAAATGTTACTAGTGTGATGTAAATTTTGCCTCCAGACCCAGAGCATAATCTCCTTGAGGGCACATACCACATGTAATGTTTTGTATCATCCTCAGCATCTTGAACGAGGTTAGATTTTTCAGCAGGTACTTGGTAAATACAGGCCGAGTTCACAAAATTAAATATTGGGAAAAATCCCATTAAACACCTCATACTTAATCCCCCAGCTTCCCCTTTCCTTTTATATAAAAACAAGGGAACAGTGTAGTCAGGGGAAGAATACTGACCAGGTCAGAAGCCTTGGTTTACAGGGCTGCCTCTTCAACTAAGGAGCTCACTTCAGCCCCATGTACAGTCTCTGATGACGGGGTAGAAGTAGGGTGGGAGGTGTCGTGGCTGCTGCAATTTAGGGTCGGGTGTCTGAATGACACAGCTGGGTTTCTCCCAGGCGTTAGGTATTGGTTATGGTAATGAAATGCTTTAAGATGACATAATTAAGATACTCAATCATGTGCAAGTTTAAATTCCTTTCAGTTGGCCTGGGAGCCGCAGAAACTGTACAGTTTGCTTCCTGGGAGATTGTAGCCTAAGACCAATAACTCACTTGTGTCTATACAGCTGTTATTTGCTATTCACTGGCAGGTGTGACTAATTCCACCAGTGACACAACCCCTTGGATGAATGTGAGCTTTTAAAGCAACTCGTTCACGAGTATCTGTGAGAGAGCATTGTTGGAAGGGTGTTGGGTTCCTCTTTGTTGTTACTGGTGGGGCTGAATCCACTTCTGAGAGTCTTGGATTAATGTTGGCCCTATTTCCTGAGGGCACGGCTGCTCTTCATGGAGCCTCTCCTGGCATACACCCGCGATTCTTCTAGTATGATTTTTCTACTCTCTAGTTCTCTGTATTGTAATAGCTCTCTGGACTGTGTAGAAATGTTTCTGAAGGCTCTAAAAGCACAAATTTGGAAGAGAGACAAGTGATGGTATTGGGGAAACAGACATGAAAAACCCAAGGCTGAGTTTTGCATAACCTCTGTGTTAGAAGAAAGCAGTAGATTTTTCTGGATAAAGGTGAGGTGGCTAAGAAAGCTTGTAAAAACAATCTGATATTGACTGTTCAATCTTAAAAGAGTTAAAAGTTGGAGTGGCTTTTACCATTTAATTGTGTTTAGCTTTGTTCTTAAAAAAAAAAAAGAACTTAAAAATCATGTTTCATTAATGTGCCAGCTTGGATTATTTTCCCTGTCAGTTTAGCGATCAACAGTAATAAAAACCCAGATATAAAATTTTCATACATTTACAGTAGCATAAAGACATTAAGTGAAAACCCTTTAAAACATTTTCCATTTTCATTTCACTTAGCAGGTACTACATATCAAGCTATTATTTACCCAGCTAAAGTGAGCAGGAAAGTGATCCAAGTTGGTGAAGTGCCTCCAGACAACTTGCACAATTGTTATTTTCTCTTTTTGATTATGCCCAGCTGAAGGGATTAGTTTTAGCACAAATCAGATCAAGGTGATATGAAAGTTACTTGGGATTACCTGGAGAGTGTTGAGATTAGCCGTGAAAAACCTCATTTTTGCCACCTGGATAGCCCGTGTGTTTGGAGATAGTTTTATTGTAAGGCATGGCCAGTGCTGTTCTCTAGGCTAGTGGAGTAAAAGCAGCATGGATAATTCAAAGCAAGCAGATGATCCAAAGGAGTGTTCTGTTTAGCTGTGGAAGGAGCATGGTATACTATTTTCTTTCTTTTTTAATTGAAGGATAATTGCTGTACAATATTGTGTTGGTTTCTGCCGTACATCAGCATGAATCAACCACAGGAATACATATGTACCCTGGCTCCTAAAACCTCCTTCCCAACTCCCACTACATTCCATCTCTCTGCGTTGTCACAGAGCACTGGTTTAAGCCTCTTGAGTCGTACAGAGAATTCCCAGTGTTCTGTCTTACGTACGCTCCTCTTTCCATTTGTCCCACCTTCTTCTTCCCCACCACGTCCACAAGTCTGCTCTCTGTGTCTCCACTGCAGCCCTGCGAATAGGTTCATCAGTACCATCTCTCTGTGCTGTGCTTAATTGCTCAGCTGTGTCCAAATCTTTGCGACCCCAGGGACTGTAGCCCACCAGGCTGCTCTGTCCATGGGGATTCTCCAGGCAAGAATACTGGAGTGGGTTGCCAAGCCCTCCTGCAGGGGATCTTCCCAACCCAAGGACTGAACCCATGTCTCCCCCATTGCAGATGATTCTTTACTGTCTGAGCCACCAGGGAAGCCCACCATCTCACTAGATTCCATATATATGTGTTAATATACAATATTTGTCTTTTTTTTTCTGACTTACTTCACTTTGTATAATAGACTCTAGGTTCATCCACCTCAGTAGTATTGACTCAAAGGCGTTCCATTTAATGGCAAAATAACATCCCATTTTTTTCATACTGTTCATGGGGTTCTCAAGGCAAGAATACTGAAATGGTTTGCCATTCCCTTCTCCAGTGGACCACAGTTTTTCAGAACTCTCCACCATAACCTGTCTGTCTTGGGTAGCCCTACATGGCATGGCTCATAGCTTTATTGAGTTAGACAAAGCCGTGGTCCATTTCAAATCCTAAAAGATGCTACTGTTAAAGTGCTGCACTCAGTATGCCAGCAAATTTGGAAAACTCAGCAGTGGCCACAGGACTGGAAAAGGTCAGCTTTCATTCCAATCCCAAAGAAAGGCAATGCCATAGAATGTTCAAACTATCGCAGAATTGCACTCAGCTCACATGCTAGCAAAGTAATGCTCAAAATTCTGCAAGCCAGGCTTCAACAGTATGTGAACCATGAACTTCTACATGTTCAAACTGGATTTAGAAAAGGCAGAGGAACCAGAGATCAAATTGCCAACATTCGTTAGATCATTGAGAAAGCAAGAGAGTTCCAGAAAAACATCTACTTCTGCTTTATTGACTATCCCAAAGGCTTTGACTGTGTGGATCACAACAAACTGTGGAAAATTCTTCAAGAGATGGGAATACCAGACCACCTTACCTGCCTCCTGAGAAATCTGTGTGCAGGTCAACAGTTAGTAATAGTTAGAAGTGGACATGGAACAACAGACTGGTTCCAAATTGGGAAAGGAGTATGTCAAGGCTGTATACTGTCACCCTGCTTATTTAACTTATATGCAAAGTACATCATGAGAAATGCTGGGCTGGATGAAGCACAAGCTGGAATCAAGATTGCCAGGAGAAATATCAATAGCCTCGGACACACAGAGGACACTACCCTTATGGCAGAAAGTGAAGAAGCACTAAAGAGCCTCTTGATGAAGATGAAAGAGGAGAGTGAAAACGTTGTCTTAAAGCTCAACATTCAGAAAACTAAGATCATGGCATCAGGTGCCATCACTTCATGGCAAATAGCTAGGGAAACAATGGAAACAGACTTTATTTTGGGGGCTCCACAATCACTGCAGATGGTGACTGCAGCCATGAAATTAAAAGACTCTTACTTCTTGGAAGGAAAGTTATAACCAACCTAGACAGCATATTAAAAAGCAGAGACATTACTTTGCCGACAAAGGTCTGTCTGGTTAAAGCTGTGGTTTTCCAGTGGTTATGTATGGATGTGAGAGTTGGACTGTGAAGAAAGCTGAGCGCCGAAGAATTGATGGTTTTGAACTGTGGTGTTGGAGAAGATTCTTGAGAGTCCCTTGGACTGCAAGGAGATCCAACCAGTCCATCCTAAAGGAAATCAGTCCTGAATAGTCATTGGAAGAACTAATGCTGAAGCTGAAACTCCAGTACTTTGACCACCTGATGTGAAGAACTGACTCCTTGGAAAAGACCCTGATGCTGGGCAAGACTAAGGCAGGAGGAGAAGGGGACGACAGAGGATGAGATGGTTGAATGGCATCACCTTTTCGATGGACATGAGTTTGATTAAGCTCCAGAAGTTGATGATGGACAGGGAAGCCTGGTGTTTATGGGGTTGCAAAACACCAGACACAACTGAGCAACTGAACTGAACTGAATATTCTATTGTATATGTGGTACACAGCTTCTTTATCCATTCCTGTGTTGATGGACATCTGTGTTGCTGCCATGTCCTAGCTAATAAACTTTGGGGTACATGTATGTTTTTCAGTTATGGTTTTCTTAGGTCATATGCCCAGTAGTGGGATTGTTGGGTCATATGTTACTTTTATTTCTACTTTTTAAGAAATCTCTATACTGTTCTCCATAGAGGTTGTATCAATTTGCATTCCCACTGTTCTCCATAGAGGCTGTATCAATTTGCATTCCCACCAACAGAGGAGCACAGTATAGTAACAATAGTTTGTAGGGCTATTTCCAGTTGAAAAAGTGCTGTTCTGTGTCAGTGGAACGCCAACAAAGAAACCCAGGTATCACCCCAGTTTTATTTACCCATATGACCTAAGGTGGGTCACTGAGTTGTATTTCCTCATGTATAAAATGGGAACAATAGACCAATCCTTCCTAGATGGTAAGGGATTTGAGATGATAGTTTTGTAAATTATCTTAAAAGATTAAAGGGTTATCCTGATCAAGGAACTTAAATACCTGTACTGATGGCTTATCTTTTGATAGAAGTTGTGCTAGACTTGGGAATATAGTGGTGGATTGGAAAATGGATAGAGGTTTCCCCTTAATCATCTCAGATTATGGGATTACTATTTCTGTTTCTTGGAGTAATGTTATAGATAGAATTTCTTGAGTTTAGAGTAGCTGGGTAAGAAATACTAAGATTGAGGAGGGGTTAGGAAAGGAAACTAGTATAATATGACTTTCTACATCCAAATAATGATAGAGGAAACTGTAACCTCAATGTATTTATCTGAACTGGGGATGTTAGCTGTGTCTAATGGAAGGACTTTTAATCTTAGGATCCCTAGGTGAGCTTCAAAGAGCCCAGGAACAACCTGAAATTAGATGCAAAACTTGGGTCTGTGATTTGCCACAGAGGTTGAGAACTACTGAATGAATGGATACTGTCTTGTTCCTGGGACAGCATGATAATGAAGATGCTCTTATGTAAAAATGGTGCTGCTGGCTTGCACAGTCTCATCTATAAATTGTGGATGTCATATTAAATAGTCTCTGGGAAGTCTTTTGGCTCTAACATTTTATTATAATTTCAATTTCTCAGATAAATGAAAGCATTTAATCCACTTTAGCCAGTCATTGCCGTAACCTCCCTTCAACCTGATAATGTTGAAATAATTTGGAAACGGCTTTCAATGAAAAAGCACATTTATTTGATTATTTCTGTTAATCTGGAAGTGGCAGTATCGCCTGAAGAGAGAGAATTTTTATAGGGACATCTGGGAAGCTTGAAAAGTATCTGCATAGATTGACTGGTTTGGGCTTCTGCATGGGAAGTGTTATGATCAGCCATTTTCAGGAATTTGGGAATGGTCCTATTGTCCTTATAGTTTGGTTGGTTGTTGAATTAGCACAACAGGGATGATGATTGGTTAACATGCGTGTTGGCTCATGAACATGTGTTATGGGCTTTGTTAAAGCAGCTGTCCAAAATTGGGAAAGGAGTACAACAAAGCTGTATATTGTCACCCTGTTTATTTAAGTTATATGCAAAGTACATCATGTGAAGTGCTGGGCTAGATGAATCACAAGCTGGAATCAAGATTGCCAGGAGAAAAGTCCAGAACTTCACATATGCAGATGATACCACTCTAATGGCATAAAGTGAAGAGAAACTAAAGAGCCTCTTGATGACAGTGAAAGACGAGTTTGAAAAAGCTAGCTTAAAACTCAACATTCAACAAATTGAAGTTATGGCATCTGGTCCCATCACTTAATGGCAAATAGATGGGGAAAAAGTGGAAACAGTGACGGATTTTATTTTCTTGGGCTCCAAAATCACTGCAGATAGTGACTGCAGCCATGAAATTAAAAGACACTTACTCTTTTGAAGAAAGGCTATGACAAACCTGAAAGTGAAAGGGTTAATCACTCAGTTGTATCCAATTCTTTGTGACCCTATGGACTGTAGCCTGCCAGGTTTCTCTGTCCATGGGATTCTCCAGGCAAGAATACTGGAGTGGGTTGCCATTTCCTTCTCCAGGGGATATTCCTGACCCAGGGATTGATCCAGGGTCTCCCACAGTGCTGGCAGATTCTTTACCATCTGAGCCACCAGAGAAGCTTCATGATAAACCAAGACAGCATATTAAAAAGCAGAGACATCACTTTGCTGACAAAGATCTGTATAGTCAAAGCTATGGTTTTTCTAGTAATCATGTTCAGATGTGAGAGCTGGACTGTAAAGAAGGGTGAGAACCAAAGATTTGAATTGTGGTCCTGGAGAAGACTCTTGAGAGTCCCTTGGATTGCAAGGAGATCAAACCAGTAAATCCCAAAGGAAATCAACCCTGAATATTCATTGGAAGGACTGAAGCTGAAGCTCCAGTACTTTGGCCACATGATGTGGAGAGGTGACTCCTGGAAAAGACCCTGATTCTGAGAAAGACTGAAGGCAAAAGGAGAAGAGGGCAGCCTAGGATAAGATGATTAGATAGCACCACTGCCTCAATGAACCTGAATTTGAGCAAACTGGGAGATTGTGAAGGACAGAGAAGCCTGCTGTGTTGCAGTCCATAAGGTTGCAAAGAGTCAGACTTGACTTACTGACAAACAGTAACAACAGCAAAGCAGCTGGACTTGTAGAAAAAATTAGTTGACTGTGAAGTTGCTTTTTCACATTTCCAGGGTGATGGTGTGCTGTTTTGTGGAGGTGTGATGATAGTGTCATGTAGTCTCCACTATGTTGTGAGTTTTGAAGCAGATGATAGATGAACAGAGGCTGTTTGTGGTCAGCATTTATTTCTTCCTTGATGGAAAAACTTGAATTTTGCCTGTGTGTGTCCCTTTCTCTGTGTTACCAATACCTGGCTACAGGAGTTTAATCTGGATTGTTCTAAGACTGGTATTGGGATTCTCTTCCCCTTCCTGTGATAGGCATGGGCTTGTGAAGCTGTTTGGACCAATGAACCCAAGGGACCATGTGCCAAGAGACATCAGGGAAAGGTTTCTTTACTCTCAAGAAGAGATACAAGTAAGAGATGATTCTGCTGTTTCCAGTAATTTCTAACGAGTCTACATGAGAATTCTTATAAATCCAGTCACCTTATCTCTCTGGGGTCCAACAGTCGGGGGCAAGCCCACACCCTGGAGGTGGCAAGGGGAAATAGGGAAAGAGCCTTGAAACTTGACTTCCCAGCCCTGATCTCAGAACCTCTTTAAACCTATCTCTTCCAAATGATCCTTGTTGGCTGTGTCTTCAAATTAGAATTCCTTTTGTTTTTTTTCTTTTAAAACCTCAATTCACTTCTATTATTACTTTCAAATACTCAATGCATGTTTCAAATTAACAATATAAAACCTCTAATGAAAGAAAAGCTATGACCAACCTAGACAGCATATTAAAAAACAGATATTACTTTGCCAACAAAGATCTGTCTGGTCAAAGCTGTGGTTTTTCCAGTAGTCATGGGATGTGGGAGTTGGACTATAAAGAAAGCTGAGCACCAAAGAATTGATGCTTTTGAACTATGGTGTTGGAGAAGACTCTTGAGAGTTCCTTGGACTGCAAAGAGATCCAACCAGTCAATCCTAAAGGAAATCAGTCCTGAACAGTCATTGGAAGGATTGACGCTAAAGCTGAAACTCCAATACTTTGGCCACTGATGCAAAGAACTGACTCCTTGGAAAAGACCCTGATGCCAGGCAAGATTGAGGGCAGGAGGAGAAGAGGCTAACAGAGGATGAGATGGTTGGATGGCATCACTGACTAGATGGACATGAGTTTGAGCGAGCTCTGGGAGTTGGTGATGGACTGGGAAGCCTGGTGTGCTGCAGTCCATGGGGTCGCAGAGTCAGGCATGACTGAGTGACTGGACTGAACTGAATATTCCTCCCTATCTTCTTTCCTATTCTATTTCCCTTTGGCGCATTTATCACCATTTACCAGATTACATGTAATAAATCAGGGATTTTAATTCATTGTAGAATCCCCACAAATGGAACCATGCCTGGCATATAGGATAGAGTTCTCAGTGGGTATTTGTTGAATGAATAGTTTATCAACTAGTTGATTGATCACTGCTTCCGTGCATTCTTTCCTTTTAGTTTCAGTTAGTGTATTGCCAAATACATGGTTAGTTTAGTAGATTTTTAATACTTATTTATTCACTATTTGTGCCAAGTCTTATTGCAGCACATGAAATCTTGGATCTTCTAGTTACAGCATGTGGGATCTAATTCCCTGACCAAGGATCAAACCTGGGCCCCTGCTTTGGGAGTGTAGAGTCTTAGCCATTGGACCACCAAAGAAGTCTCTAGTAGGTCTTTCAGTAATGGTTTAGATACAGGAATTTTCTTACTTTGTCTAAAAATGTCTTTAGGCCTTATTTCTGAAGGGTAAGTATAGTTCATCTGGGTATAGAATTCCGGTTACTTTTCTCTGAACACTTTGAAGATTTCTGTTATAGACTGAGTCGTGTCTGCAGCCACCCACATTGACACCTTGAATTCCTTACCACTAATGTGACTGTGTTAGGAGATAGGCCCTTTAGGGAGGAATTTAAGGTTAAATGAGGTTATAAGGGTGAGGCCCTAATCAAATAGGATTGGTTGTCCTAGTAAGAAGAAGAGACACCAGAAATCTCTCTCTCTGAGTGTGTCTAGAAGACAAGCCACATGTGGACACAGTGAGAAGGCAGCTGTCTAGAAGCCAAGTAGAGTTCTCACCAGAAACCAAACTCAGCACCTTGATCATGGACCCCAGCCTCCTGATCTGTGAGAAAACAAATATCTGCTGCTTAAGCCACCTCAGTTTGTAGTATTTTGTTATGGCTGCCCAAGCAGACTGCTAAAGATTTTATTGTCTTGTGGAATTTACTGTTACTGATGAGAAGTTGGCTCTAAGTCTTTCATTCCTTTGGGGATAATATTTTCTCTCTTCTTGGCTTATAAAGATTTTTCCACCTTATTTTCAGGTTTTTCATTGTAATACTGTGTATCAGTCCATGGATCTGTTTAATTTAAAATTCTTAGGACCCAGTGATCTTATTCAGTCTAAGAATTCATGTAGTTAATTTTTTTTTACACTTTTGGAAAATCCTTGGCAGTTCTTTTTGATCATTGCCTTTTCTACTTTCTCAATTTTCTTCTGGAACTCCTGTTAAGAGTATATCATGGATTTTATTCTTCTTTGACATATCTTTTTACAATTAGGCCATCTTTTTTTTTTTTTTTATTGAAGTGTAGTTGATTTACAGTGTTTCAGGTGTACAGTAAAGTGATTCAGTTACATATATGCATATATTATTTTCCAGATTATTTTCCTTTATTCAGTTTAGTTCAGTCACTCAGTCGTGTCCGACTCTTTGCGACCCCATGAATCGCAGCACTCCAGGCCTCCCTGTCCATCACCAACTCCCGGAGTTCACTCAGACTCACAAACATCAAGTCAGTGATGCCATCCAGCCATCTCACCCTCTGCCGTCCCCTTTTCCTCCTGCCCCCAATCCCTCCCAGCATCAGAGTCTTTTCCAATGAGTCAACTCTTTGCATGAGGTGACCAAAGTACTGGAGTTTCAGCTTTAGCATCATTCCTTCCAAAGAAATCCCAGGGCTGATCTCCTTCAGAATGGACTGGTTGGATCTCCTTGCAGTCCAAGGGACTCTGAAGAGTCTTCCCCAACACCACAGTTCAAAAGCACCAATTCTTTGGTACTCAGCTTTATTCAATTATTATAAAATATTGGGTATAGTTCTCTTTACCATACACTAGGTCCTTGTTCTATTTTATATATAGTCATATGTACCTGTTAATACCAAATTCCTAATTTATCCCTTCCCCCATTTCCCTTTGGTAACCATAACTTTGTTTTCTGTGTGAGTGTTTCTGTTGTATAAATAATTCATTTTTATCATTTTTTTAGATTCCACATATAAATGATATCATATGATATCTATTTTTCTTTGTCTGACTTTCTTCAGTTATTATGATAGCTCTAGGTTCATCTTGTTGCTGCAAATCAGGTATACCATCTTTTTATTTCTCTCTAAATTCTGTTTTGTTTTTTTTTTTTTCAGATTTACCCAATGTCGTAATCATTTCTCTTTATTGTATCTAATATTCTGTTTAGTCTGTTCATCACATTTAAAGTTTTAATAAGTGTACTTTTTATATTCTATTTTTCCCAAAACTTCCCCCATAATGTCATCTTACCTCATAATAGTTTCTGTAACTTTAAAAATCTTATTTTATGGTCTTTTGGATTTTTCTATAACTTTTATTCTCCTTTTTGTGATTGGTTGGTTCTCCCTCATAGTTATTTGTTTCCTTGTGTGTTACCAAATTTATTTTTAACTGGAAGCTTATATTTGTCAAGAGTTGTCTCTTGGGTTGTAGAGTATGGAAGGATTACTATTTTTGAAAAACAGAGCTCTCATAAGTCTAACACCAGTTTTATATTATTTTTCAGCTTGGATTTAAAATACCATTACTCTACAGACAAGACTAGTGCAGGCTTGGAGTTTCAGTTTCTTGCAAGGCCTCTTTTTTTTTTTTTTTTTTTGGCCTCAAGCCCGGAGAAACAACATGCCTCCTTATTTTATGGGCTGGTAGATAGTTTCTTTTGTCCCCTTTTTATATACTGGACAGTACTTAGATGTCTAACTTTATTTATAACTCTTAGTTTCCCATCTTGTGTCAGCTGAAAGCAACATGTCCTATCCCTTTGAGGGCCTCAAAAATCGGGCATCCCAATTTCTTGACAAATATTGCAATGTGGATTTATTTTAGCTTGGTCTGCTGTGGTGCTGGATTGAACTAAAGTCTGAAATCACTGACCAAAGTCATTGATGATACGTTAATTGCCAAATTCAATGAAACTATTTCGGTCTATTCATCCTGGAAATCTGGCTGCTGCATTTTGGAGTATTGATAGTTACTCGTGTTTTAAAACTTCCCACTGCCTTGGCATCGATGACTTCCCAGTGTCCTGATCACTGAGGAACTCTGCCCGTCCTGGTTCTGTCCTCTTTACAGACTTTCTTCCTCCACTCCTTCCTTAAAGTTGGTGTTCCTGAGTGTTCAGCTCGCTATGGGCTCACCGTGTGCATGCTGTGATTTCGTGTGCTCTAGGGTTTCTTGTGTGTGTGCTGACGAATTGATTTCTACCTTTAGCCCAGACTTCTTGCTGCCATTCTCAGGCTTTCAGCTCTCCCGCTGAACATACTTCTTGAAGTCCCTACAGGCGCTTCATCTTTAATGCCTCCTGTGTTGATCTCAGGGTCAACCTCAGGGCACCTGTGTTCCCTGCCATCTACCCCACCCTTCTCTTCCTCTTGGACATTTTTCACTTGCTGTCAGCCATCTGTCAGTTCTCAACAACTTCCCTTTCTCCTTCCCTACTCTCTTGCCACGCATCAGTTCCTCAGTTCTTCTGATTTTACCACCTAGGCATTGATTTTTTTTTCTCCTCTCCAACCCGGCTCCAAGTGGTCTGGTTCAAACAGGTCTATGGTGATATCTCCCAGCCTCTTTATCTCCAATTTCATTTCTCACACAGTTCCTTGGTGACGAACTTGACCCTGCCATTCCCTTGCTCACCACCCACAGTGACAGAATATTCTCCCTCTCTGGCGTGAAGTCTCATCCATTTCACATGGTTTGCAAAGACCTTCATGATCTTCTCTCTGCCTGACTTCATCTGTCCTTGCTCAGATTTTACTCTTTTAGTTACCCACCTACTAGCACCCACATCTCTACACCAGACATTTTTTTGCTCATGAGATTTCCTCTGCTGGGAGCTGCCTTCCTCTTCATTTCACTGACCAACTTCCATCCTTAAAGGCATATTTTATGTTCTCTAAGAAATCTCTTCTAAGAATCATCTCCTTTTTCCCCACCCCCAAAATTGGCTTACATGTTCCTCTCCAGTGCTCCTACTATTCTCTGCTTATGTGTCTATCATAGTTCTGTATTTGTGTCTCTTTTTCCATACAGTGCTGTGAGCACCTAAAGGAAAAGAATCATGATTTACTCAATGTTGTATCTTGAGCACAGAGCTGGCCACACAGTGGTTGGTTGTTAATGTTTAGATAGGTGAAGTGATGTGAAGGGAAAGTTGCTCAGTCATGTCCAACTCTCTGCAACCCCATGGACTATATAGTCCTGGGAATTCTCCAGGCCAGAATACTGGAGTGGGTAGCCTATCCCTTCCCCAGGGGATCTTCCCAACCCAGGAATCGAACCAGAGTCTCCTCGGTTGCAGGCAGATTGTTTACGAACTGAGCTATCAGGGAATGAAAAAGGCAGGCATTATGTGGAGAGAAAGGGAGCTTGGTGTTTGCTAGAGGGTTTATCACCTGGAGAAGGAAATGGCTACCCACTTCAATATTCTGGCCTGGGAGATCCCATGGACAGAGAAGCCTGGTGGGCTACAGTCCATGGGGTCCCAAGAGTTGGACATGGCTTGGTGACTAAGCCACCACTAGGGGGGTCTACGGGCTTCCTATTTGACACTAGTGATAAAGAATCTGCCTGCCAATGCAGGAGATGCAAGAAAAACAGGTTTGATCCCTGGGTTGGGAAGATCTCATGGAAGAGGAGCCTGGTGGGCTACAGTCCATGGGGTTGCAAAGAGTCAGACATGACTGAGTACGGAAGGGGCTGGAATGGTCTCTTGGAGAAGGCAGCCTGTGGTCCGGGATGTGAAGGGTTCAGCATGAGGTTGGTGAAAGGTGAGTGCAACAAGAGAAAAACTAAACTGCCAACATTTTTGTCTCCTTTTGGGTGCTTTACCAGCCTCTGACTGAAAGCAGCAGCAGGCGACTAACGGCTAGCAGTGTTCTGACAGTGCCCGCTGACAAGCGATAATGAGATTAGTGCATTTTGATACCATTATTAACAAGTAGCCAAAGAATCATTTGGACATGTCAGGAGCTAATGATAGGAATTAAGAGTCCCTATGACTTTAGGGCAGCAGTTCAGGTACCTGATGCTTTGAAGAGTAATTGCAGGAAATTTTTTTTCTAAATATTTTAAAATAAATGTTTTGGTGATGTGTAATGTACATAAAAAAAAAGTGAACAAATCCTAAGTGCTCAGATTTAATTATCACAATGTGAACACATCAGTATAATCAGTGCTCAGACCAGGATACAGAATACTGTTGGCATCCTGAACCAGAAGCTCCCCAAGGGTCTGCCCCAGCACCACTTGTGCCCCTTCTCCCACCAGGGGTGACTGATTGCTATCCTGTCCTCTAACAGCAGAGCTTAGTTTTGCCTGTTTTGAGCCTTTATGTAAATGGAATCCTGTAGTATTGTCTTCTTCCAATTTGGCTTCATATGTCCCCCTTTGTTTCTGTGAGATTCATGCACATTGATGGAGCAGTGGCTCATCATTCTCATCGCTATATAGTATTCCGTTGCATAGATAGGCCAGGTTTTTAAAAGCTGTTCTACTGTTGATGGATATCTGGGTTGTTTTCTAGTAGTTTCTGGTTAGCATGAATTGTGCTGCTCTGAACGGTCTTATCTATCTTTTGGTGAATGTACATACCTATTTCTGTTGGATACATACCAGGGTTAGAAATTCTGGGTCATAGAGTTATGTGTTGTTCAGTATTAGTGTAAACTGCTCAACAGTTTTCCAGTTTCCTTGTGCCAACTTACATTTCTGGCAGCAGTGTCTGAAAGTTCCAGTGTGTCACATACTTGTTAATAATATTTTTCACCTCTAATAAAATCTTGTTCACTTGTTCACTTGGTGGCATGCATAAAGGGTAAACAGAATTTTACATTCAGAAGTAGCTTTTGGTAGTGGTTTGCAAAGCATGTTCAATATGATATCCAGGCTTGTGGGTTCTTTTTCTGTTTAAGGGAACCCATTGAGCATTTTAGAGGCCCCTTAAGACAAATAATATACTGAGATAATGCATTATCTTTTAATTGAAGTATTTAAACCCACACATTTAACAGCATTTTGCTAACGTGTTACATACATGCATAGATTTACCAAAACTGTATTTAAAATGCTTTGTGCTATAAAATGAATGGATGAAGAGGCATTTCTTTGCTGTCTCTAAAGGTTTGCCACAGTCCTCTGCCTGCAGTTCTGTGAGGGTTGCCATGACTAAGGCAGTTGGTGACTTAGGTGGTCAAGTCTTAGGTGGCTTGAGGAAGGAAGGAATCTATAGAGTCATTAAGTTTGAATGACAGAATTGGGCTCCAAAGACGATGTGACAGGCTGGGGAGATAGATGGTCCCAACCTAACATAATAGGTTGCTGGCTCCCATCTATCCCTGGTCCCAAGGTTGGGAGCAAATTTGTTCCTTTAGTTACTGTCCTTCCCTGGGGCAGGGGGCTGAGCCAGTGTCCTTACAGGAGGCAGTGCATGCTGGCTGTCTCTTGGGCAGTCTCCAATTTTGTCTCAAGGCCTCTTTCTGTGTAACTAAATGGATAAAGGGCAATAGTGAGGAGTCTTCTGTTTTCTTAGTGAAATGTTTTTCCTTTGATCTTCTTTAACTTACTGATAACCTCAAGGGAGCACCAGGTTGCTGATCCAGTCACTTGCTGTGAATCCAGCCATATCTGAGAGAGGGAAGTTAGAATGGTTTCGAGAATGAGTTGTGGGGTATTGGAGGAGTGCAGAGAGACAGAGTTTGTCTCAAGGCAGACCAGAGTGCTGGAGGAGGGAAGAGAAAGGTGAGTGAGACATCACGGGGAGGGCCTGGGGATGAGGCAGGAAGAGAGAGGATCTGGGAAGTGTGTGGCTAGTGATGTGTAGAAAATGAAGGCACGGCCATAGAAAGAAAATGGACCAACCTGAGCTGCGGTCTTCTCGTCAAGAGTATGCTGAGTTGTGTGTGCTGGTGGCTCAGAGGTTAAAGTGTCTGCCTCTAATGCGGGAGACCTGGGTTCGATCCCTGGGTCAGAAAGATCCCCTGGAGAAGGAAATGGTAACCCACTCCATTGTTCTTGCTTGGAGAATCCCAGGGATGGGAGAGCCTGGTGGGCTGCCGTCTATGCGGTCGCACAGAGTCAGACATGACTGAAGTGACTTAGCAGCAGCAGTGTTCCACTGGATGAATTCATAACCATTTGTTTATTCGGTCTGCTACTGATAGGCAGTGTTCTTTTAGCTTTCAGTATTACAAACTACAATCAGTGACCTTAGACTGTCATTTTTGAAAGTTTGCTAGGCTATATATAGAATAAATACCCAGAAATAGACTTGCTAGGTTACAGGCCATATGTGTTTGTAATTTGGGTAGACATTGCCAAATTGCATTACTTAGGAGTTAATTTAAATCCTCACTAGCAGCATTAGGTGTATGCCTGTTTTCTCACAGCCTCACCAACAGAGAGTGTTATTAAACTTTTGGATTCTTGGTAATCTGGTAGGTTAGAAAAAGATTTCTCAGGGTTTTGATTTGTCTTTCTTTTATTATGAATGAGGTTAAACATCCTGTTACATATTTGCGACTCATTTTTATCTCCTTTTCTGTGAACCGTGAGTTTGTATCCTTTGTCCATTTTACTATTGGATTTTTGTTTTTTTAATGATTATTTTTGTGGCTCTGTGTGTGTTTTTGTGTAATTGTGTATATCCATGTCCATGTATGTAATTCGTTTTTTTCTTTGGTAGATACAGGCTCCCCGCCCCCCACAACCCCGCCCACATTTTTCAGTTGCCTTCTGATTTGCTGCTGGTGGCTTTTTGTTTGCTTTATTTTCTGTTTTGTCACACAGAATTGTTGCTTTATATCATCTTTTATTTTATGTTTTTTTTTTTAATTTTTAGTTATACTAGAAAGGACTTCTCCACTCCTTGGTTTTCTTCTAGTACTTTCATGGTTTCCTTTTTAAAAATATGTTTTTTTAAAAACTTTGGAATACATCTTGTTATAAGACATGATTTGGAACAGTGGAGAATAAGGCAGGGGATCAGGAGAAATGAACAGAAAGAAATAATGATGATGGATGTGGAAGAGGAGTAAGGAGAGAATTAAAATGCCAGCAGAAGAAGAGAGGTGAGAACTGTTGACAGTTGGGAGCTGTTAACTATTATAATCTATGTCATTTAATAGTGACTTAAATATTTTTAAGACTTGAGCTGTACTTGATCCTCGTGATAAAATAGGTGGGCAATCATTTCTTCTTATAGTATTTTCTTTCTTAAAGAAAATCTTATCCATGTATAGCTCAACATGTTAAGCACTGAAAAGCTAGTTGGGTACATGAGTGTTGGAGATACGCTATTTTCATTTCCTATTTCTTTGTGCCAATAACTACATATTAAAAATAACATTTAAAAAGAAATGGGATAAGCCTTTTTATCCTCATATACTGGAGACCAGATGTACCCTGATGATTGATAGGCCCCAATTAAATCTGCTGTTGGGTCCAGGTTTTTTTAAACTCCTTATTGAGCTTCTTTTATGTAGATCATGGGCAGTGCCTTTTATCTTTGTACTTTAAACAAAGAATACCAAATTTCTATGGCTCATGCTCAGTTCATGAACAGTAACTTATTTCTGTACATTCTTAAGGATGTGAGAATAAAGATTTCTTCCTTTTTTGTTTGTTTTTATTTTTAGATTCTCCACAGTCCTTTCTGCAGTCCGGACCCATAATCTGTGCTCAGAAACCACTCTTTGAGTCTGAGAGGTCTCTGATTTATGTCCATGGGGGTGTTTTCTATACTTCCATAGAGTAATTTTTAAGTAATTTATCAAATACTTGTTGAGCATCTACATGCTGGGCACTGTATTCCAGGTGCTGGGGCTAATGTTTTGAATAGACTGAGATCCTTTATGGAGTTTACCTTATGGACGGGACAGGTAATAAACATATTAATAAATTCTGAAGTGATCATCTCAGGTAGAAGTAGTGATCCAAAGAAGTCAAATGAAAAACAGGGAGGATGGCGGGGTTGAGGCGGCGGGCAGGGGGGTAGTTGAGGTTGTGTGGTCAGAAAAGGCCTTTTTCTGAGGAATTGCCTACTGAGGGAAAAACTGAACTAAGCAACGGGAGGGAAAACTTTTCAGGCAGAGGGAAAGCACGGCTTCTGATTCTTTGGTGGCGAAGAGGACCCAGCTAGGTGTGAGGAACGGCCCTTGTCCAGGTTTAAAGTGTTGAGCGGCAGGGGTGGGAACCAGGGGTTTGCCAGCCCTTCCAGGAGTGCGGGGTTCTGGGGGCACCGTCCTGACCTGCATTCACCTACCTTCTGTTGAAACCGAATGACGGTTCCTAGCACTGCCTTTCCACTCTGCATGGGTGCTCTTTTTTCTTCCTTTGTTTCGTACTCAGTGATAGCAGTCAAACCTCAGATGCAGCCCAAAGTTATAATAAAGTCTTCACAGTCTCACTCCTGCTCTGATAGGGACACCCAGAGTACAGGCTGCCCTCCTGCATGATGGACATTTGGGCCTACAAGGCTGTCGGCAGCATCGAGACAGGGGAGGGACGGCTGAGGGAGAGGGTCTGCCTACGTTGATATTAATTCATCTTTGGGCATGAAAAGAAAAAACAAAAACAAAAACATAAAAACACACCTAAACTGTGTTGGGTCAGCTTCTCCGTAGTCGAGTATGATGGTTTTCCCGGCAGAGCAGCGCCCTGACACGGCAGGCCTCCCAGGCCTCTGCGTCCCTGTTCCTTAGGCTCAGGAAAATGGCTGTCAGTCTATTTTAAGTGGGGAAACTGAGGATGGCTTTTCAGCACTGTGTCTGGCTTAGTTATGTCAAGCGATTTCTTCGGAGAGCAATAATAGGTGCTGTCTTCAGAAAGGGTTTCGTCACGATTGCCTAGTGCTTAAAGTTGACTTGTTTTCCTTCCTGTTCCTTGCTCCAGTCTTATCCCCTGCCTCTAGGATACAGTCTCTTCCAGAGATGCCTTCCTTTCCTTTCTAGTTTCCCTCCATGATCATCTCCTCTACCCGTCCCCCTCTCCACTGGAACCCGCCCCCCTCCATCCCACCCCCAAGCTTCTACCAGGCTCAGTACTTGGAACCACGTTGTCAAAAAACTGAATGACATCATAAGGAAGAGTCAGTCTGGGCCAGTGATGCTAATAAGTTAACTTCTTCCCTCCCCCCACCCCAGTGTCGGATAATTTATTTCTTAACCAGTTTTTACCAACCAAATGTTAACACATATGCCTGATTGCTAACCTCCTCTGGGCACCAAACCTGTTTTTCTTGAGTGCAATAAGTGATTATCCAACTCATGCTGCTCCGAAAAAGAGGTTTTGTTTTAATAAGCAGTTTGCAGTTTGGCTCACAATGCTGAGGAAAGCAACATTATCTCCAGCAGTAAACTCTGCAGTCATTGCAAAGCTTGACAAGAAAATGATTGAGTCTGTTTGTTATACCTTTGTGGGGTTGCCACTGCTGCTGCTGATGGAAATGTTGCTGTTTATTCAGCAATGCAATAACACTTGCTGTAATTTATGGATGCACATTCCCCAGATTACTAAAGGTAATACTGTTGACTAAAGGAAAGTATACGAATGGATAGTTTCAGTTGTTGCTGTCCTTATAAAAGTGATTGACTGTTCACTTTGCAAAGGGAAGAATTTGCACAGCCTTCATCCCCCTTAACAATTACAGATTTTCCTTCCTCTGACAGTTACAAATAACATGGCTTGTCCTAAGTGGTAAAAATTTACTGATTCCTTGGAAGTTCAAGCCAGAGGTTGGGTGGGTCCTCTCTCCGTTATACTTCCCGGCCAGCTTTCCCCTCTTGCCCCTGGGGGCGCCAGACAAGCCACACCTGGATTGATTCCTGGTGGCCTTCAGCTTGCTGCATGACTGGCGCCTGGTTAAGTAGCTTGTGTCTCAGGCACTTGGCTTTTCTGTGAGGGAGGCTGAGGAGGCCATGATGATTCATGATGGGTACTGAGTACATGTCAGGTGGCAGGAGGTTGTCTTTGTGAGTGGTGGTTCTGTGGGAAAAATTGGGTGAAGTTGGTCCTTTTGTCCCAGCAAATGTAGACAGAGATCCATGTAAAGGAGTAGAAACTTAGCTGCTCTTCTCAAAATGGTGTTGTTGAAGGATTGCAAACTTTGCCTTTGGTCATCATGGGCGCACCTGTTGATGGACTCATGCATTTAGAGGAGCTGTGAATAAGGGCTGGAGGGAGGGCGGTGGGTGGTAGGGAATGGTCATCTTGAAGTGGAGTGCCCAGCTCTGGGGTACAGGGAAGCTGCTCAGAGACCTAGGGATTTTCTTCCTGAATGGTAGTTGGTGCTTTTCCCAAGTCCTGAAGAAGTGCCACTTTGTGTCTTAAAGCCTATTAGCTTCTGTGCCCTGATGGCTGACAGGTAGGTGACATTCTGAGTTGCCAGGTTTGGCCCTTGATGAGGTGGAGAAATAAGCAGCTCTTTGAGCAGTCTCTGAGGGAAAGACAAAACAGAAAGCAAAACTCTGTAGGCACCAAAGACCAACAGGTTTGAAAGCTTCACTCTCTTTTTGGGCAAACAAGTAGCTACAACACATACACAAATAGGAATGGAAAATGCACGTAAGACATCATGTGTTTTGCATCTAAAATTTCCTATTTTTCTCTAAGCAAACTCTCAGGGGGCCAGCGTGAGACTTAACTGACCAGCTCTGCACTCAGTTGTGCTTTGCCAGCCCTGCAGTGCTCCACTGAATAATTTGTTACTTAATTGGTCATAGTAGGGGGATCCCAGCATATGTGAGACACTGTTTGTTAACTCTCAGTGATTGATGTCAGGAAGACAATAGTGAGCAAAATATTATTTATCATTTTGTTAGGCCGAATATGTGCCATTGAGAGGAGAAGGGTTAACATAAGAAAATCTAATTTACTTACTCTGGGTGGATATTGGCTTAAAGATGAACTTGAGCTGACATACTTTGCTTTTTATCTATTTATGCCTCACCTATTCTTATATGTTCACTTCATAATTGATGAGAGATGAAAAATAAGGCTAGTTTAGTTCATATAAGTTATCATTGTGGTATCAGTTTTATAGACTGCTCATTTTTTTTCCTGTTTCATAAAGATTTGATGTGTAATTGTTTTGGTTTATAACATCAGTTATTTTATGACATGAAAATTGCATTTGATTTGGGGTTTTCTTAGTGTGAAATGGACTTCTCTGGTGGCTCAGATGGTAAAGCATCTGTCTACAATGCGGGAGACTTGGGTTTGATCCCTGGGTCAGGAAGATCCCCTGGAGAAGGAAATGGCAATCCATTCCAGGACTATTGCCTGGAAAATCCCATGGACAGAGGAGCCTGGTAGGCTACAGTCCATGGGGTCGCAAAGAGTTAGACACGACTGAGCAACTTCACTTTCACTTTAGTGTGAAATACAAATCTTTTGAGAATCAAACGTGCATGTGAAATTCAAACCATGTTTTATTTATTAATGGCCACTAATAGCTCATAATGAAAACAGTTGCTTTTTGTTGTACAAATAATTACAAAATAATGGATTTGCTGATTTTGGTTCTCTTTTGGCATCCCAAGTTCAGTTGACTCCTGTCAGTCTTGACGTTAACCAAATTAGGATAATAAGACTGTTACAAAGTGGATATTAATTTATATAATTTGGATAATCCTAATCTGTTATATTTTAAGGTTCAGCTGATATTGACAGTGAGTTTTAGAGCAAATAATAGTTTTACTCTATTCTCTATTCTCAGTCTCAAGACTAACCAGCTAATATTGACATGAACTATATTTAGGGGCCATAGTATTCTCTTTCTACTTACATATTTATCTGTGTTTACATATTTATGTGTGTATTGTACATGTATCAATTTTCTCTTCATGTAATCCACATATTTGAAGTGCTTCTGAGTGATACATGGTGTTAAGACAGTGTAAATTATGGGCTTCTAAATTAATAAATATTTTTTCCAAGCACACTAGATGGTTTTATTAGTCATGAGCTGATGAAGAAACAAGTTGAAAAGAGTAGATAAAGAAATTTATAAAAGGGCAGAAAATAAATCCAGCCCAGCTACACTGATCTCTTACCTATACATTACAACTAAATGAGTTAAAACATTTTCAGGGATAATTCCCTACCTTTTTTTTTTTTTAATTGCATTGGAAGCTTACACTCCATGGAAGAAAGGTAATTATGTCTGGAATCTCAGAGAGAGTACTAATAATACTAATAATAGTCTTTTTTTTCCTGTATAACACTATTAATGTTTTAAATATACATATGTGTATATATCTGAGTATCTATTAATAAATGAGCAGATACTGTTTACTATGAACTAGACTTTGAATAGGCATTTAATCCTCATACTCTCTGAGATCTGATTATGATCCCTCTTGTATAGATGGTGAAACTGAAGCACAGAGAATGTAAATATCATTTTCCCAAAGTTACATGACTCATGAGTGGAATAACCAGGATTTGAAACTGAAGTGTCCGCCCGCCCACCCCTAGCATCTGGGTTCTTCGGTGTCAGATTTGACTGCCCTGCTGAAGAGAGGAGAGAGGAGGTGACTTTCTCTGTGACAGGATGCTTTCCTGGTACCACTGTTGCTTTGGCACTTGGCCAATTGGATGCTTCCTTATTTGCCCTCATTCTTGGGCCCATGTCTCCTTCCTCGGAGTCTCCTTGATGTCCCCATTCCACATGCACTTACAGCAAACCTTCAGAGGAAGGATTAAGTTCATTTTTCCATCTATGAGTCTGCTGAGAGATTCTACAAGAGCAAATGAGGTACATGAGAATTACTTGAGCTGCTCATTCAACCCCACCTTTCTCTGTATGAGCTGGAATTGAAAGGGCTTGAATCGTAGAGATAAAGGGAAATTTTTTGTCAACTGCTCTTTGCTGTTCAAGTGCCCGTGTACAAAGTGTCTCTCCCTCTCTCTTAAATACCATATTTTGCTAGATTTTTTTCTTCAGTGTTAACATAATTATAAAACCACACCTAAAAACCAAGCCTAAATATTCAACTCTAGTTCTTATTTTGTACCAAAGATTCTGTGATGAAATAATGTTGATCCCTGAAGTGTTTCAGTAAAGGTTTACCTTGACATAGTTTGAATGCTTTAGTAAGAAAAGTGGTCAAGGGAGGTGGGGTGATGGATCCTGAAGGGCCTTTGTCTTGGAGAAACCTTGAGGGGGCCTTGGACTTCGGCCTCCCAGCCCCTCGTCTGTCAAACCGCCTTGCTCTGGCAGCACGCGGGACTGGCCCCAGGTGAGTGAGGAGGAGCCTGGGAGGCAGAGCCCCTGCAATCTGGGATATTGTTTAAATACCGTAAAAAAACCTCACTCATTTACTCCTTCTGAGCACCAGAGAGAAAAACGGTGTGGGAATCCTGGCATAGCAGGCGGTGTACTTTCATATCAGTATAAAATGAAATTGTGTGGCTGTTTTTTCCTCCCCACCTCTCCCCCGTTCACTCTTTTTAATCTTTAAATAAGACGATTGGTAGCCTGTTGGCAAGAAAATGGGCCCTGGATTTTTATTCAAAGTTATACAAGGATGATAGTTGGAATTTTTGGCAGGAGGCACGCCATTGCTTTTCAGAAAGTGCTGTCAAGGGAAGCTTTTTCTGAATTACCTGCTGGGCCTGGGCGCTTTTATGTTGTTGTTGTGACAGGTAGATTTATAAGGCTTGAAATTTGTACAAATCAGTTGTCATTCAGTGCGAGCTGTCAATGTGTCAAGCTGTCAGCCCGCTGTGAGGGGACGCCTGAGGGGGGAGTACAAGGGGGCAACCGTGGAGAAAGGAAATGAGTTCAAACAGACCTGAAATGGAGCTCAGTTCTCCGGGTTTGCTGCCCCCGTAGAGCCGGCATTGATTTTTCTTGATGTTGAGCAACAGCAAACCTTAAATGACACGTTGTTAGCAACCTAAAGTTGCTGTTTATTGTCTTTTAAATGGAAGCAAATCATGCAGAAGAGAATGCGGTGCATATTTGCGAATCGGGCATGTTTAGCAGCATCCTGTTCATGTCACTTTTCTGGCCTGGCTGGTCTCAACCAAGGGACCTGCTGCTTCACTGATGAGTCCAACTTTCTGGAGCATTTTGCAGACGCAGCGTGAAAGGAAGTTGTGTGCTCGTCTCTCCGTGGGCTGCGGATCACTAATAAACACGGGATTAGAGGAGCAGTGAATCAGCGCCGCTGTTGAGCCTAAAAACCTGAGAGCTGTGTCCCTTGCACGGCTCTGGCTTCCTTTAAGGCAGATCTGGCCTGAGCTCCTTTCCAGACAGACGGCCTCAGCAGAGAGGGCTTTCCTGGACAGTGCTGGACCACGTAGTTACGTTTTCTGGGCAGAATTAACCATGACATCCAACTCAAACAATCTCCCTAGACTTGAAACCGATGATTGAGAAACAAAAAACCAAAATTTTCACCAGTAAAAAGCAGCAGCAGGATGCTATTACTGCCCCAAACAGGGTGGTATGTTTTTTCATCTGGCTGAAAATCATCTTCGTTCCATGTCCCTTAGTAAATACATGGCGTGGCTCTCATTGTCCTTGCTGGCCTGTGCATGGCTCCTGGGACACGTCAAATATAGCCCTCCTGGCATTGTCTTTGTCTCCCTCAGTCTTTCATATGTACCCAGTACATAGAGAAATGTGAGCATTTTGCAGAGAGTTAACAGGGAGGAATAGGCATATTTTTGAAAAATAAAATTAAATAGGCACAGAGGGCCCTACTTTTTCAGTGTATGGCATTGAGCAAGGAGGTCTGGCTTCCATCCAGATATTCAAGCCTTTGCCCCTCTGGGCAGCGCGTCCTGGCTTCAATCAGTCGTGTGACTTTGGCCTGTTTCCCTCATCCCCTTGTCCATCAGGTGGCATAGGAAAGATGAGGTGGGGTTGGGGGCAAGGGGAGAGGACAGGGAGGGATGAGGGGGCTGGGGGTGGGATCCAGGAAGGTGACACCTGAGAAGCAGTCAGCACCGAGAGGTAAAGGAATTAATCAAAGATTTCCATTTAGCCATTACGGCTGGCGTTCACGGCCTCTGAGCCTCTGAGCTAAAAGTCTGCAGAGAGGCTCCTGGCGCTGCAGAGTTTGTCTTGTAAAAGTGCAGCTGTCCAAAACATGACAGCTACAGCATTAGCGGGGCCATTAAGAGGTGTAGAACATTTCCAGGGAAATGATTTGAAAAATGACAATGCTGGCTCCTCTGTGATATTAATTATACCCTGTACTCACGGAAAATAAGCTAAAATAGTTGGCAAGAAAGACAAAGTGAAGTGTCCTGTTTCTGACCGTCATTCAGATCAAACAGTTGCCAGGCGGGTGGGGCTTGGTGGTCAGCAGGTAATCCTGAAGGTGAGAGGTCTGTGCTTGAATCATCAGTCAGGGCTGTTCTGGTGGATGGGCTCAGGGTGAATATGAAATAATAGAGACTGAGGTCGAAGGGGATGTGCATGGCGAGGGTGGGGTGGTGGTGGGGGAGAGGTTGGCAGGTCTGTTCTCCCTTGAAAGTGGGTAGGTCTGCACTGGAGTATGCCGTGGAATTTTTGATGGTGATAGAAACTTTCTCTCTCAGCATTGTCCAGAATGGTAGCCACTGCCCATGTGTAGTGCTGGGCACTTAAAATGTGAAGAACTGAATTTAAATTTTATGTAATTTTAAATTAACATTTAGATGTAAATAGCTGCACATGGCTGCAACATGGGGCAGATCAAGACTCTGGAGGGTGGTTTTTCAGTGGGTGTCTGGGGCTGGAGTAGGAGGTAGAAATGAGTCAGGACTACCAGTGCAAGCCCTTGGTTGTGTCAGCTAACACATGGCTTTCTCTAGTGACCTTTACTTGTTTTATCTTTACCTGATCTGTGGAAGTAAGTGAGAAATATTAGCCCATTTTGGGAATGGGCAAACTGAGCCTCAGGAAGGTCAAATCCATCTGCTTAAGGTCACAGAGCAAACACTCGTGATGTCTGCCCACTTCAGGTCCTATTCCTGCTCCTTAAGATGCTGCCTCCTGTTTTAGGGTTCTAAGGAGCAACTCCTTTTCAGGGAAGCCTGGGGTCTGTGCCACCTGTCTGCTTGGCCTTAGGCTCCAGCACCTTCTTTCCACAGCTTTCCCACAGCTTTCTTCATTGTGATACCCAATGCCCTGTGTCTGAGTGTGTGACTGAGTGTGTGACTGAGTCTGAGTTTTCCTGGTGGATGCTCCTCACTTCCAGTGCCTTGGCTGTACTTTCTAGAAGGCAGCTAGCCGCTCGGTCCTGCCCCTAGGGAGCCCCCCTTCAGCCTGTGGGGCCTGCACTTCTGAATTGTGCCTGGGACCTGTGCATCACATGCATCATCCTTCTGGCCTGCCCACTGATCCTGTAGCTAAATTACCCTCTATAAACAAGCCTTTGTTATTCCTGACTGTGAGAGACCTAGGGCTGGCTCTTGGTGGAGAAGAAAATAGACCTGGGAAGAAAGAGGTCACGAGCAGGTCAAAGTGCTAGAGGAAAAGGCTTCTGGGGCTAAAGTTTGCAGATTTGGGGAGCATGGGTGTGTGTGTGTGTGTGTGTGTTTGGGGGACCCTCCCTTGGGTGTGTGTGGGTGTGAGTGTGTGCATTCTGTGTATGCAGCCACTTACTTGTTTTAAGTGGAATCCACTTGTGAGATTTACTAAGTAAAAAGAAAAAAAAATAAAAGAAAGCTTTGGCTAAGGTCAGCCCAGACCTTTTGAAGAACTGTTGAGCTGTTATCTCCTAATCCTCCAAGTGTGCCGAACACAAGAAATAACATTCAATGTTAAACCACCAAGTACAGAGAAAATGTCTTGAAATTATAGTGTTTGGTAAATTAGAGATTGCTTCTATTTCTCCTCTTCCAGAGCTGAGGCAAGGCTGCTTTCCCTCTTTCCTTGTTTACCTTGAAAACGCACTTTACTGCCTGTGGTGTTTCTGTTAACCTCCCTGAACTCTTGCAATTCCATTCATGTGATTTGTTATTGAATGACCTTTTGAGGATTTTACAAAACATGACCTTTTCTTGTCAAACATTCAAGGGTTTGTAAAGTGAAGCTGTCACAGGGACTCTGCGTGTTTGCTAATTATAACTAATATGTTTCCCCACATCCTTGGAAATGCAAATCACTTATTTGTTCCATGAATGGCTGCTCTTTCTTGCCTGTTGGTTTGAGATGCCTCTGAGCTGCTCAAAGGGACATCTCTGGCCTGGGAATTCTGACTTCTCTTCTTAGTGTTAGGGAACAGGAAGGCTGATTGCCTTGTAAGTTAATTTGACCTCTTGGGAACAACGATGGGAAACTCTAGGAGCTGAGCGATGGAAAGCATTCAGGATAATCCAGTTCTTCAGAAAGTGATGGGAATAATGGGCACTGTCAAACTGTTCTGTGTGGTTCTGGTATTTGCTTCCTCCAGGGAAAGAGGTTGGTGTTTTCTTTTTTTTTTTTTTCTTGTTTTTAATTTGATGGTGGAAACAAAGGCATAAATAAGGGACTTTTTGTGCTCAAGAATATAATTGGAAGCAGAATCAAGGGAAGAAACATTAGGATCTTGCTTTATATTCCTTGCTTTTGGTAATTAAAAATGTAGTACTAATAATGGCTAAACTTAATATTCATTGAATATGTTAGACACTGTTTATATTAGACACTGTTGAATGGTTTTCAGACGTGATCTCATTTAGTCATCTCAACAACCTGTGAGTTAGGTATTATTATTATTATCATCATTGTGTGGGTGTTTAAGTTGCTATATTGTGTCAGACTCTTCTTTCACCCCATGGACTGTAGCCCAGCAGGCTCCGCTGTTCTGGGGATTTTGCAGGCAAGAACACTGGATTGGGTTTACCATTTCCTCCTCCAGGGGATCTTCTCGACCCAGGGACAGAACCCATGTCTCCTGCGTCCCCGGCATGGCAGGTGGATTCTTTACCACTGAGCCACTGGGGAAGCCCCCCACTTGACTGCAAAAGTAGAAGGTGATTTGCTTTACTTCACAAGCCATGTAATTTCTTTCCTCTTCCAGAATACCATCTTCAGTGATGGATAATCACCCTATTGAACTATTGTCAGTTTACCTACATTCTGGTTTAAGGAATGCACTGCTGGGACAGATCTATGCTGTGTATTTGCTGCTAATGGAAGAAGAGTTGAGTGGTCTCCTGAGACATTTCTAAAAGTGCATCCAGTGAGTTTCTTATTAGGAGGAAAAAATAATCCCCAAACATTCCAAATGATGCACGGTTGCTGTCACTAATGATTTGTGGTTACTGGAGGAGGGACTCTGATCTTGAATGGCTAAGAAATGGCCGCTTCTCTCTAAGCTCTCTTTGTTAAAAGGAAATGAATAAAAACCTAGGATAGCATATGGACTGAATAAACTTAAAATTTTCTGAGCTTGGGGGAAATTCCATCGGATTGTGTGTAAATTGCTGGAAGACACTGTTTTGTTTTGGTTCCCTTCCACTCTAGGTAGGGCTGTGTCATAGGGAGGTTGGCCAGCCCTGAAGGAGCTGCGTGTTGGCTGCTTTTTGCAAGGCCTAAGAGGGAAGCTGCTTTATAACATCCAAGTGTTTGGCCCTGCTCCGTTGTTGGCCCCTTTAGTCATTTGAAAAACTCTATTTATGTAGGTAGGGGATTACTAGGCTTTTCCAGCTTCCAAGCATAAGTCCTAGGAGAGCTTGTCTTTCAAATGACTTTCATCTGTTTTCCTTCCTCATTCATTTGATGGACATAGATGCACAGAGTAATTTGTATCTTTGGAACAATGGACATTTTTGAAGTCTTGGCTCATATTATTTGGAAAGGGTCATTACAACTTTATCTATTAAAAAAAAAGTTCAGATTGAGGATAGAGAAATATATTTCATTCCTTTTATGGGTCTGTTCTCAAGAGCCAAGCAATTTGTTGTAAAGGAATATAAGAAATATTGAGAATGAGAAAAGTTATTCATTCTATAAAGCCCTGTCCCTCTTCATACTTCTTTTTCCCACTACAGCCTTTGATCGCTTCATAAATGACCCTCAGTGTGAAAGAACCTGTCCACCTGCTATTTCAAATGTATTGAAGGTGTTTATGATGAATAGTTAGGTTTCAACTGTATAGTAACCCAGTTTTCTACTGAAGAGGACCCTTATATCTTGATGTTTAATAGCAATGGCTTATATATTTCAGGATTTCACCATTCTGGATATAGTCAGACTGACCTTACAGCTTTTTAAAAGTCAGTATTTTGTAAAGCAGATTTCAGGTAAAGAAGGAAAATCATGAAAGTTTCATCTTTGGAGCTTCTCTTTTGAATTGAGTCAAATTTAGTGTCTGTTTCATTATTAGAAATGTACTTTTAAGACTTCTGTCCACTGTGGTTAACTGGAAATACCCAGAAACATCAAGGCACTTTGCCAGTGAAATACTAGCCAGGACTTGCAGATTTATGGTAGAGGTCTGAGTATATTTAAAAAGTCTTCAAAAATATTGCTGAATTAATGAATGGAGGTGAGGGATTATTGTAAATTCATAGGAAGCAATGTAGAGGAACTAAAAAGCCTCTTGATGAAAGTGAAAGAGGGAGTGAAAAAGTTGGCTTAAAGCTCAACATTCAGAAAATGAAGATCATGGCATCTGGTCCCATCACTTCATGGGAAATAGATGGGGAAATAGTGGAAACAGTGTCAGACTTTATATTTTGGGGCTCCAAAATCACTGTAGATGGTGACTGCAGCCATGAAATTAAAAGACGCTTACTCCTTGGAAGAAAAGTTATGACCAACCTAGATAGCATATTGAAAAGCAGAGACATTACTTTGCCGACTAAGGTCCGTCTAGTCAAGGCTATGGTTTTTCCAGAGGTCATGTATGGATGTGAGAGTTGGCCTGTGAAGAAAGCTGAGCGCCGAAGAATTGATGGCTTTGAACTGTGGTGTTGGAGAAGACTCTTGAGAGTCCCTTGGACTGCAAGGAGATCCAACCAGTCCGTTCTGAAGATTAGTCCTGGGATTTCTTTGGAAGGAATGATGCTAAAGCTGAAACTCCAGTACTTTGGCCACCTCATGAGAAGAGTTGACTCATTGGAAAAGACCCTGATGCTGGGAGGGATTGGGAGCAGGAGGAAAAGGGGACGACCGAGGATGAGATGGCTGGATGGTATCACTGACTCGATGGATGTAAGTTTAAGTGAACTCTGGGAGTTGGTAATGGACAGGAAAGCCTGGCATGCTGCGATTCATGGTGTCCAAAGAGTCGGACACAACTGAGCAACTGAACTGAATGTATTAGGACAGTGATTCCTAATATTCTAAGATATTTGTGAATCCAATGATAACTGTGGCTATTTAGCCCCCAAAGTGCATATTAACACAATTTTGCATTTGCTCTCAGAGATTCATGGATCATTTGCAGCATCATCCTTGGGACCCCAGGGGAAGCCATTTAGCTTGAGTTCCTCCCAGCCCAGTCAGAGAATCATGCCTGACCAAGGAGGCAATTTAGTCACTTTTTAAAAAAAATTTAAGGTGAAATTTGGGTTTTTTGATAAAGTTTTTGTCCCAAGTGCATAAATACTGCGTCACCAGTACTGAGTTGATGAGGATGGCCAAGGATCTTGATTCGTATCTGCAGAAGTATTAGAAATCCAGCCATGAATTGTTGGATGTCTACGCAAGGTAATATGACAGGAGGAAAACAGTGAATTTGATCCTAGGAAACTTGGGTTCTAGTGTTTTCCCCCATAAGAGTAATGATGAGGAAATGACTTTTCTGATCCTCAATTTCATATCCATAAAAATAAGCAGTTGGATTGTAACCCCCAGTGTACCTTGCAATCTTAAGATTCAATCAGCTAACTATTCTTTTTTTTTTTCTTTTTGTCTCCTATTTGTATAAGTTCAAGAAGTTGAAGTTCATTGCTAAAGTTCAAGTTCATTGCCAAGAATCGGAAGTGAAGACAAATTTTGTTTCTTGAAAAAAGTTTTTATTTAGTTTAGGAGTTTCAAAGAATCTAGAAGAAATAATGCAGATTAAATGTTGTAGCAAAAGTGCTGAGCTTTTTTGGGTGAAATGCAGTGAAAGACATGCAATTCTGGTAATATTTGAGTGAGGCTACAACTTTTCAGACCCATTAGGACTCAGAAACTCAACTTATTTGTCAGTGCCTCTGTTTGTCATTAGCACTACTCCTTGGGTGGAGTTAGAGCTCCTAGCAACCATTTGGAAGTTTATCCTTGAAAGTGAGTGAGTCCTGGAAAACTGAAATGAGATTTGTTACTTCAGAAATTTGTGATAATGAATTAGAAAAGGACAGTGAGGACAATTTCCTTTGTATCAATTCTGAACCCTCCTTTTAAGGAGTTAAAAAAAAAGGTGGGGGAACTGCTGCAGGATTGACATGACTGTGTGACGATTAAGTCCCGGGACTGAGTAGGAAGAAATGTAAATTCTAAGCCCTGGTCACCATTTGTCTTAGTTGAGGTGTGAGTGTCTCCTGAAGAGTTCTTTCTTCATCTGGGCATTGCTGGTTGTATATCTACCAGCTCAGCTGATCGTAGCTATGTGAATATAGAAGGCAGTTTGCCTCAGGCTGTATTTTACAATGGGTCCTAGTCAAGACTCAGCCTGTTTTTCTCTCCATTTGGATGTTTCAGAGTCTTCCTTTTTTGTCCCAAGCAGAGACAAGAACCCAGAAAGCTTTTACTTCATAGGAAAATTAAGCATTTTTTCCCCTCCAGCAGTAGGAAGACCAGAAAAGGACATGGTTAAACATCTCGAGAAGCCACTGGCAGGACACTCAGATTTGAGTTGAGTGTGACAGCCAGGACCTGTGTCCTGGAACCGTCCTTTCTGGGCTCATGAGAGCCCGTTCTCCTGGGATGTTGATGATGGAGTGATAGTGGCCGGGGATGAAAATGAATTAATCAGCTTTTTAAAGATGAAGAAAGTCACAGACATGAGTTAACTTGTTAAAGGTCACACAAGAAGAGGAGGTGAAGCTGGGACAGAACCTCTGCCTCAAACGCCCGAGTTCTTTGTCATGATGTGAAGAGCTGAAGGAGAAAGAGGGTGGGGGCTGTAATGGTAATTAACTGCTCTCTCCCCAGTCTTAGTCTCCTTCCACATAACCTTCATTTTCTAACAGGTAAGACGTCACCGCTGGTGACGGCCTCTCTTAAACGGAGCAAAACTGAAATCACATGTATGTGTGCCCCTGCGTGTATATTTCTGTGTTAGGTATGTGAGCAGGTGGTGTCACCTCTTACCACGTGGTTTAATTTCCTCTCCATTGATTCGCAAATGGAAAGAAAATGTCAGAACTCCTGAAGTGCCTTTAAAATAAATGTACAGTTCAAAGTATTAAAACCA
Organism: Nanger dama; assembly: GCA_917880005.1. Classification (NCBI taxonomy): domain Eukaryota; kingdom Metazoa; phylum Chordata; class Mammalia; order Artiodactyla; family Bovidae; genus Nanger; species Nanger dama. The sequence continues at coordinate 14,374,764 of CAKJTW010000028.1, read as the reverse complement.
GAAAAGCCAAAAAAATAAAAGCTATTTTTAGGAGTGAAGTTGCATTTTCTCACAGACCCCTAGCTTCTTAAGTGCAGAGGTTCCACCCCAGGCTGTTTTGGTTCTCCCAGTGAGCTCACAGTGCTGCAGACTCCCTGTGCCCCACTGTTCCTTCGGATTTCAAACATTTCGGGGACGGGGGACGTTTAGAGGAAGTGATGATCTCTTGGCACATAAACTGCTTCTCCCAAAGCAGCTGCAGTCTTTTTTTTTTTTTTTTTGGTATTTCTTTCTTTTCACTTGCCTTCTGTTTACCTTTGGCTTGAATGAGTCGATTGGCATTTCTCTTTGTACTGGAAAAATTCACTGTTTGCCAGGAGCAAGAGAGAAGGCAGAAAGCAGGGTTACAAATAGATCTGAAGGTATGTGTGTGTCTGCTTCTCTATTTCTGGGGGCAAGGGACAGTGTTGCCATCCGTTAAATATTTATTGTGTTAGCAGCCTCTGGTCATCCCTCCTAATGGAGGCATGGGATGATATGATCATCCAAAATAACACAAAGTTCCAAGTTCTTTATATGTGCTTTGGCAGTGCATTACAATAAAACCCCATGAATTCAACCTAATTAGGAAGAAGGCCAGTTTGGATTAGTGAAGCCCAAATTATATTTTATGGAAAATTGATTTTGTAGCTTCCAAATTTACACAGTAATTCGAATTAGGTATCAAAGTCTACAATAGAGTTTGTCAGGACAGTTTTAATGATGAGTTTAAAGTATTTGGCACAATGTTGTAAGATGTTATAGAAATGGCTGCTTTCAAAGTGATTAGACATTTTAAGACTGTCCTTTTATGGGTTTTAACTATTTCCATCCATCTTTAATTGTGAACAACAGCCTTTTTAGACACATGATAGGGAAGTGAATGGCTGTTAAAATTTCTGCCAATTTCCAATCTGTTAGATTTGAATGAAGAAAATTGACCTACATGATATTTTTCCCTCAGCAGATTTATTGCCTTCATTATGTATTGTTAAAGCTAATACAGATGGAGAGTCATTCCATGTAATATTGAATTTCTTGGGACATCATTTTACTGAAATCTATTTTTCTGTTGATGCAGGTGATAATTTGTGATATTGTGTTTCCCGGTACCTCCAGTTTTAGTTTTTGATACACTATTTTCTTGGGTTTCTTAGCCCTTTTCTCCCCTCTATATTTAAATCATCAGTAAATGCACACTTTTGAAACTCGGCTTCGGGAGTTAAGGATTGAGCCGCTTTGAACCCAGAGGTGGAATTGGGGCCCAGCATCCCCTCCTCTCCCGGGCTGGGCCCTGCCCCATCCTATTTCTGCTGGTTACGATGGGCTCAGCTAAGAGCGTCCCAGTCACTCCAGCGCGGCCTCTGCTGCACAACAAGCTTCTGGCTCGAGTGGCGGACCCCCGTTCACCCAGCGCCGGCATCCTGCGCATTCCCATCCAGGTACACAGGGGTGGCAAGGAGGAGGCAGCAAATCTGTCTCAGTTTCCGAGTTGCTAAGAGAGTCCCACTCCAGTACTCTTGTCTGGAGAATCCCATGGCCGGAGGAGCCTGTGGGCTGCAGTCCATGGGGTCACTGAGAGTCAGACACAACTGAGCGACTTCACTTTCACTTTTCACCTTCATGCACTGGAGAAGGAAATGACAACCCACTCCCGTGTTCTTGCCTGGAGAATCCCAGGGAAGGCGGAGCCTGATGGACTGCCGTCTATGGGGTCGCTCAGAGTCAGACACGACTGAAGCAACTCAGCAGCAGCAGCAAATACACACTAAAACATTACAGGTGAGCATCTTTTTCTGTGTAAAGGAAGATACCTGCCTTGCTTAGACTTTGTAACATCAGCGTTGACTTTCTCATGTGAAAACGAAAGTCACTTTCAACTGTGAAAGTCAAGTCCAACTCTTTGCGACCCCATGGACTATACAGTCCATGGAATTCTCCAGGCCAGGATACTGAAGTGGGTAGCCTTTCCCTTCTCCAGGGCATCTTCCCAACCCAGGGATTGAACCCAGGTCTCTCGCATTGCTGGTGGATTCTTTACCAGCTGAGCCACAAGGGAAGCCCAAGAATACTGGAGTGGGTAGCCTATCCCTTCTCCAATGGATCTTCCTGACCCAGGAATTGAACCAGGGTTTCCTGCCTTGCAGGTAGATTCTTAAACCAACTGAGCTATCAGGGAAGCCCATTCCTTATGTGAAAGCAGGCAAAAGTGACTTATAGCTCCCAGATGGTGGTCTATAGACCGGATGTATTGAAACTACCCAGGGAGCCTAAAAACACAGATTCCTGGGCCCTACTACTGGAGATTCTGACTCCAGGGTGGAAACTGGGGATTTCTTTTAACCAGCTTCCTTGTTGCTTCCAGTGGGCACCCAGATACAAAGGGATTGACTAGAGTGGTTGAAAAGGAGGGGTCCTAACTTATCTTCCAACCCTACAGAGTAGTTGAGGACTTACTTAATTTGGGAGCAGAGGGGTAGTGAGGGTCAGGAACTGAACTGGTGAACCTGGTCCTTCGAGGGCAAAACTAATGATGCAGATCGTGGCTGCACTTCACCCCAGAGTCCAGCTCCTCTCTGTTCATGGTTTCTTCCAAAGAACCCCTTCCTGTTACTGCTGCTGCCTGGCTTTGCCTTCTTGGTGAAGGGCCACATTCCAAGTCTTGGTCTCCAGAGACCTTTAACATCAGCAACTGTTTGTTGGAGTGCGGTGACCCTTCTCTTGATCCCTGGTCCCCTCAAGGAGCCACTCCACCTTTGTATTCTCCTTAGCCTTCCCCCATTCATTCATGGCTCACAGTTAATCTCACATAGCACCTAACAGTGCCACCCTCGAGATCATTAGCAGTGAGGATCCTGCTAGTGGTGTGGAGCCAGCCCTTTCCAGGCTGGGAGGTGGGGTTAGAATCAAGGAACAAAGCCCAGAGTACTGGCACCAGGAAGCTCCAAAGAAATACTCGTAGGTTTGAATTGCTGGAGACAGTTCATTATTTACTTCACAAAATGGACTTATTAAAAGGCCATGAAAGGAGGTTATGTCATTTGCAAATAAATCTGTGCTGCAAATCCAGAACTGGCAATGCCCAGGAGCCCTGGGGAAGCTCTTGTTAAAGGCTGCTACTTGGAAATGGGCTTTCTGAGAGTGCCCCCGCCCCCGCCCCAAACCCTACCCTTCATGTGAGGGTTGTTCATGAGTGAAGTGTCAAGGACTCTGGTTCTCGTCAAAGGCAATTAATTGGGACTTTAAACCTCCAGTTTTGGGGAATGAGATTTAAAAAATAACAAGTGAGCTTTATTTGAGCAAGATCTGTGACTGCACCATCACTCTCCTTAGTTGTCAATCTCTGCCTTCCAGGACGCACTTCTGGAAGGAGTAAGCGTGGCATTATAAGAGAATTCAGCAGCTTTCTCCTTTGTAAGAAAATTCTTGACTGTCAAGTTCATGGAAGCATTTTGTTAGCTTTAAGTTGTGAAACTGGGACAAGAAGCTTTGCCACAGTCTTAAGCGTTGTGGACACATGCGATCCGTTGGAAGGAGCCCCATTCTGGACTGGGGGAGAAGATCCGAGTTTGTGCTGTGGTGAGTTAAGCTGTGAAGCACCAGTGTGATCACTGAGCAGAAAAGGGGTCCCCAAAAGTCCTCCCGTGAGAACACTTACTCACAGCCATCTTCAGCGGGGAAGTAACTAGTAGTCAGGACTGTGGCCTTCCCTGTAGGTAGAAGATGAGGCCTTGACATCTCATTGGCCAGACAGTATGTCCAGTTCTCGCTCAACCATGGCACATCCAGAAGATGTCAGGCCTGCACTAAAAGCCCGTCTGGGTGGAGTGGGTAGTGAATTTCTAATACTGCAGAATCTTATTAACTTGGACAAATTGGACTGAAGTGCAGCTTAGAAACCAGTGTGCCTGCTTAGTGTTTTAAAAGAAATATAGCTGTAATGCTTAAAAAAAAAATGGCGGTAAGATACACACCATGTAAAGTTTACTACTTCACTAATTTTTAAGGCATATGATTCAGTGGCATGTAGTATATTGACACTGTTGTGCAACCATCACCATTATCTAGCTTTACCACTTAAGTATAAAAATTATTTAAAAATACCTGACACATTGTTTTTACCCAGAGATAGACCTTATTATTACATGCATGTATACACACACTCCCCCACACATGTATATGTATACATAGTACATTATATGAGCTTTGTAGTCCAGTGGTACCCAGAAGGACTTCAGAGATTTCTTTGTCCATCCTCTGTGGATGCAGAAACTGTGACCGTGACCCAGGGGGACTTAGGGGACTGGCCCATGCTTGCGTGGCAGAGGCAGGCCTGTGTTTCCCAATCCTGACATGATGTTTTCTGTAATTGTGTTTATAGTTGGCAATAAATTTTCCATAAAATATATTATTGAAATAAAGCCTTTGAGAATAATTTCCTCTTCGCTTGAATGTTTTCCCCCTCAAGCCTTGTTTACATTGTGAGTTTTCACGGCAAACCCTTTCTTTGGCCCAGCTTAGGCTAATTTTACCACAAATTCCAAATTATGGGAGTCGTGAACTTTTCTTCTTCCTGAGTTGGCCTGGTGCTGGTGGAAACTTAAAGTGTGTAAAGTAATGAAGTGCTGTGTGTGTGTGTGTGTGTGTCTGTGTGTGTGTCTGTGTGTGTCTGTGTGTGTCGTGTGGGGCAGGGAGAGGGAGGACTTGGGCAAAAACATGCCTCTGTTTTTCTGTTTTCCAGGGCTTGGAGTGGGGTGAAGCTGGGGACAGGGAGGCAGCTCACGGAGCCCAAAGCTGGCTGAGGACTCTGGCCGAGAGGGAGGGCAAGGTGAGAGGGCTCTGCCACTGTGGGGCAGGGACCCCCTGGAGAGAGGCCCTAGTTCCTCAATATACATCCTTTGGAGGCAAAAGATGGGCATAAGGAGTAGTGGTATGAGCAAGTCTCACCTGGCTAGATGTTTGTACAGCCCCACACGCGCTCAGCTATGGGACAGGTGACCTGTTTTGTGGAAAGCCTGTCTCAGACTCTTTAGTTTTACTATCTTGGCCCAATTTAATGAATTAATTTTTACTTTTTGGCCATGTGACATGTGAGATCTTAGTTCCCTGACCAGGGATCAAACCTATGGCCCCTTGCAGTGAAATCATGGAGTCTTAACCACTGGGCCTCCAGGGAAGTCTCCGTCTCAGAGTTTTCATCCAAGACTGCATAGTGGTATGTCACTGGGCAGTGGCGGGCTTTGGCTTTCTTTTCTCTTTTGTTGCAGAAAGATATAGGCAACATAAAATTGACCATTTTAGCCATTCTGAGTGTACAGTTCTGTGGAATTAAGTACATTCGCTTTGTTGTGCAGTCATGCACACTGTCCATCTCCAGAATTTTTTCATCTTCTCCAACTGAAGCTGTTTTTGTTACACAACAGCTCCCCATTCCCCACTCCCTTAGCCCTGGGGAACCTCCTTCCACTTTCTGTCTTTATAAATATGACTACTCTAGGTATCTCATGTCAGCGGATTTGAATAATAGTTGTCTTTTGGTGGTTGGCTCCCTTTGATTTTCTGAACATGACGTTATCATCAGGTAACCCATACAGTGCCTTTGGGAGAATTAGAAAAAGGTGCCTCCCTTTCTCTGGGTAGATGCAACCCCTGACCGGAATCTGAGCTTGGCAAGAGAAGCATAGCCTGGATCTCAGTTCCCACTTGTCCCCTTGGCCACACACCAGTGCATAATGAGCAACCTGAACACAACTCTATGAGTTGCTCCTGTTGACCAGCCTCAGAGGGAGGTTTCTTGTTCCCCTAGAGCCTGGGCTAGGTGTCTTTTCCATTACCCATTCCTGTTATTCCAGCCTCCTTCTCTGCTCCCCTAGTTTTCTTCGCTGTTAAGGTTCAAGTTGGTTGATTACCCCTCCAAACAGAGCTTCCCAAGAATGGCAAGTTTTCAGAGGGTGGCAGAAAAGGTTGTTGGGACTTTTAGGAACACACATAATTCATTCAACTTGTCATTTGCTGTGAGCTAAGTGCAAATGACTTAAGTGGATTAGATTTCCTCTGAAAATACTCGAGAGGTTAAAAATTAAGAGGAAAAGAGTGTAGGGAAATAAATGTGAGATTGTACTTATGCTGATGTCTCTGAAAACTAGTTGAAATATTTAGGAAACTGAAGGTGCAGCTGGTTGGGTGTGCTGTGAACCATGCTGGATCCTTCAGTCCTACCTCTTCGAATAAAGCAGTGACTGAATTGGAAGCAATCTCAGCAATAATGAATATTCTTGTAAATCTCTCTGGTTGAGAAACTCTCAAAATATGGCCAGAGCCCAAGCAGTACCTCTTCCCTCTTAATTCTACTATAATTTGTGAATGATCTTTTATAAGGCATTAAACTTTAATTGATGCCATTTTACTAAGCAGATTTTAAAAGCAGTGATGGCAGTGATTGAATTTACTAAGATGACTTCTAATTGTTAATGTGTGATGTGAAAAGAAGGTTTTTAAAATCTAAAATGTTGATTATTTTGTTCAGATTTCCAGAGTTTCCTTATTTATTTACTTTCTTTTTTGAAGGGGTGGCTACAGAGAGGCAGTAGCATGAATCAGAACTGGCAAGCATGGATTTCCATATTAGAGGAAATATTGATGCAGATAGTGATATATAAAATTAAAAAGTATAAAATAAACCACTATAAAATCACCTAGTGAGGGAGTTTTTCAGAGTGGGAGTTTTGGAGAGAAAGAAATGAAAGTCAAAGCCCTGGTCCCGCCTTTTCACTTCGCTTTTGCTTTCGTTGCTCTGCTGTGCCAAAAGCATTCCTCAAATGTGTGCTATTGCGGTTGGACTTCTTTTTGCCCTTCCTTCATCTGACATTCCCGGGCAAAGCTGTCTTCACTCAGGACAGGCATGTTGTACAAGTGGGGAAAACTGTAGATGTGACGATCTGGCCAAATATTTTGTTGCCACAGTGAACTGTGGCTCTGGAGTCAACTTGAAGACTGTACTCCCTGGCTTGGCTCCTCCCCTCTTCTGTCATTCCCCCCTCCCCTTCTGAATTTGCTGCCTTTGGAGTTTGAAAAAGTTGGATTATTTCTCTATTATAAAAATAACACATACATCAGACTTGCTGATAGCTGCCAGCCAAGGAGAGAGAGGTATCTGGGGGCAGCGCGGCCAGCGGTGGGCAGCAGGCTGTTTTCACTATCTCCCACCTGGTGCACCGAGGAACAGAGTGGATCGAGGGGCACGCTATAGTTTGCGTTGGTAAATGTATTGATGGGTTGGACCAGATCCCTCAAGCTCTCTCCTCCTCATCTGTATACCACCTTCCTTCTTTTCATCCCTTACCCCTGGGGCAGCTGTTCCATTTTCTGAGTAAAAGAAAAACGAGAGGATCCCACAGTTGCCTTTCACTGTGGTTGCTGGGGCTATAGTGTTTGCAGAGTTCTTCATGTTTCACCTTTTTTTTTTTCCCTGTAAAAACAAGATTTCTTATGCAAAATGGGTCACTTGAAAGCACCAAACAGTTTCTCCAGAGCAACAGCCAGTGTTTCATGCAGGAGAGATGTTAGCAAACCACTGACATATGGATGTGATCTCCGTTACTTTGACCAGATTTGGTTTCTACAGAGTGCGTGAGAAGGGAAGATAAATTTTGTCCTAGTAATACTATAGCGACTCATAAATAAATGGTTACCCTTTGGTGCTTGCAGTTTTCATTAAAGTCGCCTGAGCTTTGTTATTGACACCATAGGTTGCCTATTCAGGGAAACGCAGTAAAATTTATCAGTGTGCTTTCTACACCTAATAAATCATCCAAACAGGGAACCATATGGCAGATAAGACCTTGAAAATGTGGCTTCAGCATGTGAGGAGTCAAGTTGCTGAAATCTTGAATGATTACAGCCTGCACATTTTCCCCTGGAATATCTTACAGTTATTTTACATGCCATTTTCTTGTTCACCCCATCACCTCTTTGTCTCTCCCTCTCCTCTCTCTCTTGTGTGCCTTTCTCTTTTCTTTCCCTCCTCAAGCACCATTCTTTTTTGGCTGTTCTTTCCCACTCTTTGTTTTTCTTTTGGGTAGGGGGCTAGCTGTGATTTCAGCTAGAAAATAAGCGTCCGGAGCAGATAAGACGTTGTTATAATGCCTTGCTGGTAGGAGGAAGAGGGGCCGGGAGGAGCAGAGACTGACGGGAAGGGATGATGTATGTGGCGGCTGTGTCCCTACACTCTCCTCCAGCCCATTGTCATTAATCACGGCCATTAGTTTTTTTCAGAGCTGCCTTGTCTGCATCGGGGCTTCAGAAAAGCCATTGTTTTTTCATGCCACAGACTAGTGAGGGCGGGGGCAGGGGGTGGGGAAGGGAAGAAAGAAATCCTAGGACTTTTCCCCCACTTTTTCTCATTCTGCCTCCCAGAATCTCCTTCCTCTCCTATCTTCTCTCACTCCCAAACCCCACCCAGCTGCCTTTTCTCTCTCTGCAAGTCGGTGTGGGTGGGGTTGGAAGGGAACCCAAACTCTCATTGCCTCCGGACACCTGCGTTCTATATATTCATTAGACAGCACAACGCAGGGCGCACCATCGGGATGTATCTGCTGAATGATAGTGGTTGTTACTTATCATGCCCTGTTTAATTCCGAAGAGGTTTTGCAGATATCTGTCCCCCACCTGTTTTCTTTTGGAGTCAAAATCTAAATGTCCTTGTTGTAACCTGAGGATATGGCAAGATGGGAAAGCGCCTCTAGTGGAGCATCTGTATTGCATGTCTGGGGAAGAGGAGGCTGGCTGCTACCCGGGGAGGCATATTTAGGTGCTTATCAAGCCTGGACCATGTCTTGGAGATTCTACCACTGCTTTGCAGTTCTTCAGAGCTGCTGTGGCTTGTGGTTAGTTGATACCCCCTCAGTCAAATTGGGTGAATCTTGCTGGTTGATGAAGGACTGCCATTGTCCTTTCCTTCATCTCTGAAAAACTAAAGATTCTGTCTTGAGGAGAGAAGATTTCTCCCTCACCCCTGCTCCTACTAAAGTCTGCAGTGACTCTCTGAGGGCTTTCCATCATGTACCATACCTGAGTCATATACATAATGTGCAGCTGCTAAATAAACTAATATTTTTAAGAATATGCATTGGATTTTATAAAACACGTAAAGGCCAACCTCAGAGAGCCCAGAGTATAATTTTAAGTGTGTGTGCATACTAAGTTGTTTCAGTCATGTCCAAGTCTTTGTGACCCATGAACTGTAGCCCGCCAGGCTCCTCTGTCCATGGGTTTCTCCAGGCAAGACTACTGGAGTAGGTTGCCATGCCTTCTCCAGAGGATCTTCCCAAGCCAGGGGTTGAACCCATGTCTCTTACATCTCCTGCATTGGTGGGTGGGTTCTTTACCACTAGTGCCACCTGGGGAACCTTAATTTTAAGTATACTTTTATGCAGTTTTTTTTTAAACAGCAAATTTTTGGTGCAAGGGTAAGTGCAAGAATTAGTGAAAAGTCTCTATGACAAAAGCTTTTAAACCCCTTAATTAGTTTCAGATATAAACAAAGCTGTTTGAACTGGAATCTTTAAATATTGCCTAGTAGAGGTACTTAGGATACTTATTTTAATGAAAAGATGGCAGAGATTTGTTATATGCATCAGTTGAATAGTCACAGTGTAGTAAAAAAAGTAAGCAAGGAATTGGGAGAGAACAGAGTTAGGCTTGTTCTGCCTAGTATCTGTGTCCATACATGCGTGCTAAGTCACTTCAGTCGTGTCCAGCTCTTTGCAACCCTAATGGACCTTAGCCCGCCAGGCTCCTCTATCCATGGGATTCTCAAGACAAGAGTACTGGAGTGGATTGCTGTAACTTTAGTCAAATTACCTCTCTGAATGCCTATTCCGTCTTCTTGTGAAATGAGATGGTTGGTTCTAAATAAATGTTTCCCAGAGCGTTGAATCATGAGTGGTATAGGAAACAATTTTAGGTGATACATGGGATGGACTTTAAAATTTTTCATAACTGTGTTTATGTTCATAATTAAATTCTATTTATGTTAGATAATATTGGCTAATTGCTTCTGACTATATAACTCTTATATTTTAATTTCTGAATTTAGGAAAAATGAGTCTATTCAAGGAAAACATAGTAAGTATGAGATAGTATAACTTCACAACTCTTGTGGAGATCCAGTAAAAATTATAGTGTGATGCCCAGATAACCAGGGTTTTCCAAGTGGCTCAGTGGTAAAGAATTCACCTGCCAATGCAGGAGACATGGGTTTGATCCCTGAGTTAGGAAGATCCCCCGGAAAAGGAAATTGCAACCCACTCCAGTGTTCTTGCTGGAGAATCCTTCCAGGCTCTTCTATCCATGGGGCTGCAAAAGAGTCAGACACAACTTAGCAACTAAACAACAAGAACCCAGATGACCAAAAGTTATGACTTTCCAGACCAGATGATCAGGGTCCAGGAGTTAAATGGTAGATTATGCATCGTGTGTGTGTGTGTGTGTGTGTGTGTGTGTGTGTGTGTGTGTGTGTGTGTGTGTGTGTGTGTGTGTGTGTGTGTAGAGAGAGAAAGAGTGAGTTTTTCTTAGAAGTTTAAACACATTCTTTACCAGTATCTTTACTATGCATAATCCTTCTTTGATCAACAGAGTAAGGTTAATTTTAGTGTGAGTCATATCTGAATGATCTCAAGTTTTGATTTAATGAGATCTCTGTGAGGATAGCTATCAGTATATGAACCTAGACCCTGGTAAAAAACATGTCTGATGTAGAGCACCTCTTATATTGTTTTATTTGACGACATCTAGAAAGGGTAGAAGATATCACTATTTTCTCTGCTAGGATGTTTGCAATTTCTTTCTTTTTTTTTTTTCTGCAATTTCTGTTTGCTGGAGTTTCACTGGTTTCAAACCTGTCAGAACATCACTTATCTGGAGATCATTTAAAAATGCAGATACCTGGGCCCATACCTACTGAACCAGACCCTCTGCGGGTTAGGGATGAGGTGATCCGCAGTTTGGGAGCCACCAAGCTAAGGCACTGATGGTCCCTGAGAAAAGTGCATGTGAGCAGAAGATAGCCCCCTGACTTCAACAGCCGTTGCAGAAGTCCCTTTGTCAGATTAGCCGTAGTTGCTTGCAAGGCATGTACATTCTGATACCGAGAGGCTTCTGGGTAAGATCCTGGCCTTGGACAGTTCTGGATGCTCAGCACAGAGGGGATGAGAGGTATGGGCAGACCAGAGCAGCAGAATAGGGGCAGATAGGGAAGGCTGCTTCAGAGTCAGGTAGGTCCAAGTTCACTGTGAGCTCCTGTACACTGGAGAACTGTATGACTTTGTATGCAGGTGGCTTTACCTAAGCCCCAGTGTCCTCATATGTAAATGTGGCAGCTTATATTCACATGCCTAGCACAGTGCACTCATTTCCTTTCTTTTTGTAGTCACAGTTGTCCAAATAACCTTAGGCCACACAGTCTGTCATGCTATATTATTATCGGTGCTCATCTTGGGGGCAGGATCGGCTTCCATTTTAGCTGGTGAGAGGCCTGGGCCAGCAGGCTTGGGTCAGGCCCTCCAGAAGTGTCGGAGAGAGAAGGCCAAGAGTGCCTGCTCCCTGAAAGGACAGTTGTGTGCACAAAGGGGCGACTTACATTTCATCATGGAGGACTCGCATTTTTAGCCCACCTCAGTCTTGATGATGCTTCTCTGGTGTCTCAGATGGTAAAGAATCTGCCTGCAATGTGGGAGACCTGGGTTCAATGTGGGAGACCTGGGTTTGATCCCTGGGTTAGGACGATCCCCTGGAGAAGAGAACGACTACCCTCTCCAGAATTCTTGCATGGAGACCTCCATGGACAGAGGAGCCTGGCAGGCCATAAAGAGCCAGACATGACTGGGAAACTTTCACACAATCTTGATGATAGATATCAGGAAAGGAAAATATTGAATGAACTGTAAATGAAAGGTGCACAATTCAGGTCCATATGTAAAAACTGAACTCACTTTCAGATAAGACTTTTGATGTAAATAGATCGTGTCCTATGAAAATATAAGCCTTGAGAACCCAGGTGTAAATGGCTTTGAGGGTGAGGAGTTGGCCCGTTGCTCTTCTGTCGTGTATTTTGGCTGTGGTTGGTCTTCAGCAGTAATGCAGGGTGGTCCATTTCCATGTTTCCTTGTCTAGATCCTGGGTGGGCAGAAGTGGTTCTTGGCGTCTGATGCCTTGTGATCTCCCTGTACCTTGTACTGTACAGAGTCTTACTCACCTTGAAGACACTTTCCTTTCCTCTAATCCAATTTTCAAGACTTAGGTCAAATCCCAGCCCCCTGTAATTCCTTCCTACCTTCCCATCTTAGTAATTATGAATTTCTCATGTTGAAATTGCTGGATGGGTATTTCATTTGGCAGTATCCCTTAAGAATTTGTGGTTTCTTTTCTGTTGCCGTTTTGAGCAATAACATTGAACTTCATGGTTTCTTTTTCACACCTGTGCAGCCCATCCTTTTTTTTTCTTTTTGAAATATAATTGATTTACAGTGCCATATTAGTTTCAAGACTCAGTTATAAATATACGTTCTTTTTCAGATTATTTTCCATTATAGATTATTACATGATACTGATTATAGTTCCCTATGCTATACAGTAGGTCCTTATTGTTTATCTATTTTGTACATCGTAGTGTGTGTCTATTAATCCCAATTTCTCAATTTATCCCTGCCACCTTTTCTCCTTTTGGTAACTATAAGTTTGTTTTCAATGTCCATGAGTCTGTTTCTGTTTAATAAAGAAGTTCAATAATACTTTTTCTAGATTCTGCGTTTAGCTGATATCATATGATATTTGTCTTTTTTTCCTCTGTCTGACTTAGTGTGTTAATCTGTAGGTACATCTGTGTCACTGCAAGAGGCGTTATTTTATTCTTTTTAATGACTAAGTAATAGCCCATCTTCTTTATCCATTCATTTGTTGATGGACACTTAGGTTGTATGCACATCTTGCCTATTATAAATAGTGCTTCTATGAACGATGAGGTGCATATATATATATTTGAATTAGAGTTTTCATCTTTTCCAGATATATGCCCAGGAGTAGAATTCTGGATCATATTGTAACTCTAGTTTTTTAAGGAGCCTTCATATTGTTCTGCGCAGTGGTTGACAAGTTTACATTCCCACCAACAGTGTAGGAGGGTTCCCATTTCTCCACAACCTCTATAGCATTTGTTATTCATAGACTTACTGAAGATTGCCATTGTGCCTGTGCGACTGTGGGAGGTGATATCTTATTGTAGCTTTGATTTGCATTTCTCTAATAATTAGTGCTGTTGGACGTCTTTTCATGTGCCTGTTGGCCATCTGCATGTCTTCTTTGGATAAATGTCTATTTAAGTCTTTGGCCTATTGTTTTGACTAAGTTGTTCATTTTTGATAATTGATTGATATGAGCTGTTTGGATATTTTGGAAACTAATCCCTTGTCAGTTGCATTGTTTGCTTATATTTTCTCCAGTTCTGTAGATTTTATTTTCATTTTATGTTTTCCTTTGCTGTGCAACAGCTCCTCCGTGTGAGTAGGTCCCATTTGTCTAATCTTGCTTTTATTTCCTTTGCCTTGGGAGACTGATGTGTGTCCCATGTTAGACTGTTCCTCCACAGGGTCTGGTGCAGTGCCCGCCATAGAGTAAGTTCGGCTGGTAGCTTAGATTGAATGACTTGTTTCCCTTACCTGCTATCCTACCCTTGTTCTAGCAGGAGGATACCCAGTAAGGTATTCCTTTTCCGTTTTTGGATTAGCTGCTCTGCCCGCTGTTGGTTGGCATGTGCCTTGGCCATTGTTGAGCAAATATTCAGAGAACTGCCTTTTTCCGGTGGTAGAAGTAGGCCTGTGCTGCCCAAGAAGAGGAGGGCAAGTGAGCCATGGTGTTTATCTGTACTTCCTGGACATAGACGACTGTTGGAACCTTTCTCTGAGGTTTGTGAGCTCTTCGGAATCATGTGTAGTTAAGACTTTGGCCAGAGGAGATTGAGGGAGTGGCTTCTCTGGGGTTCTGCTGTGGCCTGATCCTGGTGCGACCTCTCCTGGGGCCCTTGGAAGGAGAAGTCTGGGCTGCTGCTAAGTAGAGCGGGAATGGGAAGATGGAGAAGGGGTGGGCTGCTGTCCTCCTCTGTGGATTCAGAGGCCATTTCCAGGCCCTGGTTGCTGCTCACCACCTCTTTCTGCTTCCCCACTCCATGTTTACGAACAGGTTTCAGACATTCACCTAAAATGCACACCAATGCAGGGGCCACAGCGCCTTTAGATGCTTGAACAAACATTGACTTGATAGAGCTGGTGACTGCCTACAGCTCAGAGAAAATCCACCCGCTTTGAATGAACTGAATTTTTAAAAACTCCTTGTGTGTTCATGTGTTCATGAGAAAGAATGGAATTTGATTGCTTTTTTGAAGAGGATTTATCTTATTTGGGGGTGATAGCATTAGAAGCGGAGAAGGCAGTGGCACCCCACTCCAGTACTCTTGCCTGGAAAATCCCATGGATGGAGGAGCCTGGAAGGCTGCAGTCCATGGGGTCGCTGAGAGTCGGACACAACTGAGTGACTTCACTTTCACTTTTCACTCTTATGCAGTGGAGAAGGAAATGGCAACCCACTCCAGTGTTCTTGCCTGGAGAGTCCCAGGGATGGGGAAGCTGGTGGGCTGCCGTCTATGGGGTCGCACAGAGTCGGACAAGACTGAAGTGACTTAGCAGCAGCGGCATTAGAAGAGAGAAGGTTCACAATGTGTCTTCTGTGAGCTTGAGAAAGAGTAAACGCAGACGTGAACTTGGACGGGACAAATACCAAGTTAACGGTGTTTCACAGCGAATAAAAGACAATGCAACAATATAAAGTGTCCCAAAGGTAAGAGGGCCAAGACAGATCAAATACTCATGCACACAAAACCGTGTGTGTATGTATTTAATTGTCTTCTTTCCTGGCCTTACCTAATCCCTGTGCCCTGAAGAGGCATCCAGGCCCCTGTGCCTGGAGCTTTGTCTACAGTTTTTCCTTTCTGCAAAGTCATATGTTTTTAGCTGTGATTGTAGTGACTACCCAGTGGCTCACCTTGTCTTGAGTAATGAGAATAAACAACTGGTCACTGCACTGACCACTGAAACTAATAAAGATATATTGTGCTGGTCTGGCTTAGGGAGTCACAGGCGCATTCTCAAACTCTATGTGACATTTATACCAAAGGAGCATGATTCCAAACTCACTCACTGCTTACCCATTCTGGAGAAAGAACAAACTATTTGACTGATGCTTTGCTAAATTTAATATGCTTAGCAAGTAAAATTATTGCCTACTCTAATGCTGTGTAATTATTAAGATACACTGCTTTTAAAAATACCAAGTGAATAATATTGATTTAGTGAACTGCTATTTAGAAAAATGCCAGCAAAGGAGGAATATTTTATTTTAGCTGCCTTAGAGCCGTAATGGGTCTGGGCTGAGAGATGCATGTGGAAATAAATTATGTACAAGGTAAACTATTTTGTTATACAGTACCCATAATATTAATTAAGCCGTAATTTTACCAACAATGCTTTAATTTAACAAATAAACAGGAATCATCTGTACCATTCTTTCGAATATATAACTTTGGGACCATAATAAAACATGCTAGAAGCACCTGCAGTTAATCGTAAAGCAAACAGTGAGACTAGCAACTTTAAAGGGTAATTGTAATTTACAATTTATTTATTTGACTTATGCTGGATATAATTACCATTCTAATGTGTTATTTTCAGTCCAGCATGAGATCTATCTGATTCCAGTTTAACGCAGGCAGCCTGGTGGAGCGCTCTTCTCGGCCCCTCAAAAGTGTGCCCTGTTCCCCTCCCTTCCCCCGGAATGGGAGCTTGTACAGTAAAGAAGAATGGATGGGCCCCTGTCAAAAACGATCCTTGTTCAAAGCCATAAGAATGTTTCCATTTCCATTTCAGTCAAGAATGTTCCCTGCCCTCTCAGTCCTTTCGGTAGCAGTACTGGGGAGCTGCACGGCCGCAGTCAGAACACAGCGAGCCCTGGGTGGGTGGGCTGGGCTACTGGGTCTGCAGGGGAAGCAGTCAGGCTGGGAGGGGTCTGGGGGCAAAAGCTGAGCTTTCTCTGACATCCTCGTCTGAGGGGGACCAGTGTTTCTGGTTGTGGCGCTTTGGGTCTTTGTTGTTGTTATTTTCGAGAGCAGCCTTGAAGGCACAGCACGAGAAGGGAAAAATAGCACCGTGGAAGCAAAGGAGCAATTATAGCTGGCTGTTTGTTTGTGGCTAACAGAATGCTGAAATGGCAGATTTGCAAATTTGTAAGAGAGGGAAGCTTAGTGTTCATCTTTATCAGCCAAAGTGGTTTCTTGTTAGCTGAGCAGCAAGCTAGAAAGCGACCGATTTTGACAACATAATTTACATCTTTGTATAAAACTATTGCTGGCAGCCGAACTAATTTGTGCTGGATTAGGTTGTTTGTCTCTGCTGCTGACTAACCATGCAATCTATCAGAGGCCGTTTTCAAATATCACTTTTCAACTGTGCCCTTGAGAGGGGGAATTGATCGGGAATATACGGAGCAAAATTACTCCAATAACTTTATAGAAGAAACAATTACGGAATCATACAGATGTGAATAATTCTGAAAAGTAGAAACAAATAGAATGAATTTAGCCCTGTTCCTATCTTTCACATGTGCATGGAATTTATGAATAATACAATAACATGTTATTGGGTCTGTTTCCTTTCTTTCTGGATCTTGGTCTATGATGGCAAGAGGAGAAAGACTAGGGAAGGCCTTGGTAGAAAACATTCTTGGAGATTATATAGGAGGATTTTGAGAGGAAGGTTATATGAATATCACATATGGTGTTGGAGCCAAGAGTTAATGTATGTATGTTCATAGGAATATCTTTTTTGGTGGGGGGATCTGAGTTTTATAAATTTAAAGCAAGGTACTGTGATAGAAAGAGACATCAGTTACGTTGATGTATTTGTGCTACGAACATAGGCGATAAATGTAGGAATGTATTTTATCACGTATTTCTATATTAATAATTTTCTCATGCAGAAAAGGCATGGAGTCTCTCTTCTGCTTTTAGGTGAATGTTTTAGACATTTCTTGTACTCAAGAGAGATATGGGATGATAGAATAATAGAGGGGGCAAGAAGGAGTGGGGGCTGGATTCACAGCTGATAACGGGGCTGGAGTTGTTTATAAGATGCCTGAGATTAGCCAGCAAACAAAAAAACCATTAAGCACCTATTATTTTAAAGCAATGGGCACATTTTTCATCACTTTCCTCTGATAAATTTTCACTTGTGCATCCTGCTCCAGGTAATTAATTGCTTTCAGTTCAGAGGAGTAATAATGCAATAAATTATGCCAGTATTTCTAGTCAGGGGATCAGACTGCAGCTTCCTAACCAAAGCAGCACTAATAATCCTGAAGACTTGTAGACCACAATAAAGCTCCATTATTATATACTGGTTATGTAAAGAGTTGAAGGACCAAGCCCTCAAAATTGCTTTCAAGTGATCTCATTCATGGAGGTTTAGTCATTCATAGGTTTGGTCAGGATAAGCCTGTGTAAGGATGATATAGCTACTTTCAGTGCTGGAAGCTATGCAAACATGGGGACCTCAATAGTGATGGTGGTATCATTGGTACATGGAGTAAAGCTTGATTGGGAAAGACCTTTCCAAGATGGTAGTGATACTCATGCTGATGGCAGTTAATGGTATGTTGAGCTCTTGCAATACATAAGCATTGTTCTGAGCATTTTGCATGGACCAACTGTATTTGAGTGCTTTACATGGACCAACTGTATTTAATCCTCATAGCAACCTTCTGAGATAGAACTATTGTTAACTACATCTTAAAGATGAGGAAACCGAGGCACAAAGATTGAGGTGGTTTGTGTAAGTGATAGATGAGGTAGTCAGGATTTGACTGTACGGTGTCTCAGGAGGACATTCACTTCTATTTCCAGGCTGGATTGAAACAGATCAGGATGTGGGATGGGGTTGCAGGCAGTGGGAGAGGTGTCATCTGTTTCTAAAAAGTAATTTTACATCTTTCTTGCTTTCTCACCCAGGTGAACACTCCACTTTGCTCATCTTCTTAGACCCGTTCCTCTAATTTGTAGATCTCCTGCTGTAATTTGTTAACTTCTTTGTTTTTTTGGGTGTGTGTGTGTGTGTGTGTGTGTGTGTGTGTGTGTGTGTGTGTGTATAAATGAAGCATGGTTGATTGTTAATTTATCTTTCTATGCTTAGAAAATAGCACAAGTATCTGCTCACTCTCCTATCTGTAAAGGACTTCAATAGTTCCTCTTCTCTAATCCCATCTTCACCTGAATTTTCCAACTTTAAGAAGAACCTTATGGAGGAAATTTAAACTCCTGTGCTTTGTTTTTTCATTAGTACAGTATGTACTTTTAATTTATGTGGACAACTTAAAGAGGAGATGATACTCTATTTTAGCTTCTTACCACATGCCTACATGCCCAGACACAGACAAACCTCAACTGTGCTTAAATAGCGCCAGTGGGGAGAGAGCCAACTGACTTTCACTGTCCCATGTGATAACAGTCCCGCAATCACTCTCCTTTGACAAGCTAAAGGTTTTCTTGCTGCCTTTACCCTTGAGTGATTTCTTAGGCCAATGAGACCAAAGAACAGCTTTCAGGAAGAGAATGGGGTAGGAGGGAGAGTGGAGGGAGAGTCACATCAGAGACTATGGACTGAGGAGAGTGAAGTCGCTTAGTCGTGTCCGACTCTTTGCGACCCCGTGGACTGTAGCCTACCAGGCTTTTCTGTCCATGGGATTCTCTAGGCAAGAATACTGGAGTGGGTTACCATTTCCTTCTCCAGGGGATCTTCCCGACCCAGGGATCGAACCCGGGTCTCCTGCATCGGAGGCAGACGCTTTAACCTCTGAGCCACCAAGGAGAGGAGATTGCTGTCTTTGACTTGAGGCTGGGCTGGGCTTCTTGCTAAGTTGCTAAAAGGAAGGACCCCTTGAAAAAGGCTTAAGGAATGGGGTGAGTAGGCTCCATAAAAATTGTAGGCTTTTTTTCTGTAACTCCAAGTGCTTGGCAGGTTGCAGCACAGATGGGGAAGCAGGGGCAGAGAGCCTTCTACTATCCATGGCTTTCCCTGGATATCCATAGGGTACCCATAGCTAGGTGAAGGGGAGACATGCACGATTGTTTATGCCATGGCAAAGGAATCAGCATTTGACCTGTGTGTCCTGGCGGTTGCTGGACTGGGCCGACTGACAGGGGATGAGGATGAGCTGAGGTTGCAGGGATCACCCCTCTCTATTGGCTGCAAAAGTCCCATCCAGTTTTATGCAGTCCTATCTTGGGTCGATGCCCTACTTACTGTTCCAAAAATTATTGGACGTTGTCCCTAACTTCCTGCCACTGATACTGTTCCTTGAATTGAGGCGGTGGTTTTCTCATGGCTGGACTCTTCACTCACTGATCTCAAGACCTCCTGGAAGGTTCATGCCATAGTGGTCAAAGAGCATGTGGACGCTGGGTCTGACAAGTGGTCAATGCTAACATACCCTTGCTTAACAGTCTCTCCTTGCCCCTAAAGGGTGAGCATGTATTTTATATATCTCACCTCTCAAGGAGATTTTAACATTTATCTTTAGAGTCATTTATACGTATTAATCTTTACACCCACAAATATTCTTTCCATATTATTCTTGAACCAGAGATTGAATATCCCGGGGAGGAGAGTGAAGAGGGAGAATAGAATGGACATAGCAGCAAACAATTTTCCTTAAAACTTTTCTCCACTATAACAGTTTTCTGAGATTTGTATTTTCTAGATATTTAAAGATAGGGAAAAAGATTTTTTATTTTTTTGGAAGTATCAAGTCTTTTAAGATGTTTGGGCTCATGCTAATGTTCAGTTGCTCAGTTGTGTCCAACTCTTTGTGTGACCCCCATGGGCTGTAGCTTACCAGGCTCCTCAGCCCATGGAATTTTCCAGGCAAAAATACTGGAGTGGGTTTCCATTTCCTACTCCAGGGGATCTTCCTTATCCAAGGATCAAACCCAAGTCTCTGGTGTCTTCTGCAATGACAGGTAGATTCTTTACCACTAGCACCATTTGGGAAACCCTTAAAGAGAATGCATGCATGCTAAGCCACTTCAGTTGTGTCTGACTCTGTGTGACCCTATGGACAGCAGCCCACTGGGCTCCTCCATCCACTGGATTCTCCAGGCAAGAACACTGGAGTGGGTTGCCATTGCCTTCTCCATTAAAGAGAATAATTGAGGGCAAATTTGCTTGACATTTGGGACTGATGGAGACCTTAGGGCTTCCCAGGTAGCCCAGTGGTAAAGAATCTGCCTGCCAATGCAGGAGGACACAGGAGATGCGGTTCAATCTCCGTGTCACGAAGATTCCCTGGAGGAGGAAATGGCAACCCACTCCAGTACTCATGCCTGGAAAGTCCCATGGACAGAGGAGCCTGATGGGGTCACAAAGAGTTGGACATGACTGAGTGAGCATGTGCAGTCACAGGTGGAGAAAGTTTGGGCTGCCGGTGGGGTTGTTGAGTCTGGCTGTTCACATGCAGTCGGTGTAGAACTCAGTGGAACTGAAAACGTGGGAGGCCTCAGATATAGCTGTCTTGGGGAAATACTTGCTAAAAGCTTAGTTAGCATGAGACTCAGGAGAGTGAGTTCAGGGCCTCAGCTCAGCTAACCACCAACATGGTTTACCTAGGTGCTTAGGTCTTGGATCCAAGAAGTCTTGCACCTTCACTATGGAAAAGTAGAAAATGTGATTTCTCAAGCCTCAGGCACATGCAATGGGTTTGCTTTCCGTTTTAGGAAGATAGGAACACTCTAAGTTGGAAGGTTTCAAACTTGCTGAAGACCCAGGAAATATGTATAGAATCTGAGTAGCAGTAAAGGCTTTGTAAATCCTCATTACACAAACAAACAGAAAAAGCACAAATCATTGTGTTGGTCATTGCTTGTTTGATTCTGTCTTCCTTATTAGGTTGTTTCCATCAAGAGGGCAGGGACCTTGTCTGTCTTGATTGCTGTTTTTCCAGCATCTTATGCAGTGCTTGGTTAGTCCCTGGCCCTCTGTAAATGTTCTTCAGTGGAAAGGTGGGCATTGTTAATGCTTGGAAAATACACCAAAGCACAAAGAAGATGATATCACCCATAATCAGACTCCTCTAAGTTAACTACAGTTACACATTTTCTTATACATCTTTCTAATCTTTTAAATCTGTGTATTTCCCTACTCTCATTACCACTCAGGTATATTTTTTCCCCTCCCAGGGCAGGATCCAAGTACACATAGTTTAACTTCTTAGCCTTTAAAGTTTTTAATTTGTAAAATTCCCTGGCAAAGACAGCACAACATGACAGATACTGGTCTGTGATTTGAGCTTTATATTCCTGAGAAGAACTTGAAGAATGTTAAGATGCTAAGTGTGAGAGTGGAAAGTGTGGAAAGGATAATAAAATCTCATTTTCTTCTTTTTATATTGTTCCTTTTGGGTCACAGCAGAACAATCGTACTATATTTTCTGTTGGTATGTGTGCTATTCATTTTCTGGCTCTGAAATGGATGCTACTGAGGCTCAGATGGACTCCTCTAGAGTGAAGATGGGAATATGATTTGGAGGGAACAACAACATCAAAAAGGGCTAGATATTGTGCACATTAACTCACACTATAGAAACAATTCAGTCCTTTCAATAAAAAAATATTCCAAGCTTAATTCTGCTCGCTGAGAGCCTGGTACAAGTCTGCAGAACACTCTGGCTCTCCATTGTAAATCAGATCCATAGCCCAGGCAGTATTTGACCTCTTTGGCTACTCCTTTCTTGGCCTTTAAGTTTGTCTGTGACCTGACCCCCAGAGCACTCACCCAGCAGAACCCCTGCCTCTCTACGGTGGCACTGACATTGGACATGCTGAATGAGTTCCAAAAAGCTACTTCGGTAGACCCATGACTTTGAGGCTAGGGGAGGACTTTGGAAAGTAATTCTGTCCCTCACACTGCCTTTCGGCACTGCTGCCTTCAGCCAGCTTCTTCATTGCCCAGATAGCCACAGAGGCTGTTCAGGTTCTCTGGCAGTAATTTTAGCGCCCCCACCCCTGCACCCTCACCCCCTCTTTCCTGGTGGCTCAGTGGTAAAGAATCTGCCTGCCAATGCAGGAGACATGAGTTTGATCCCTGGCTCAGGAAGATCCCCTGGAGAAGGAAATGGCTACCCACTCCAGTATTCTTGCCTGGGAAGTCCCATGGACAGAGGAGCCTGGCATGGTCCATGGGGTCACAGAGAGTTGGACATGACTGAGTGACTAAGACCACCACCACCACCACCACCACCACCTTTGGGACTTGATTGCTTTTGCACATCAGTAACCCACATCTGTAAATGTCAAACCTTTCACATCTCTTCTCACCCCTACTGGGCCCAGAAGCAGGGAACTCTGACTCAGAGTGACTCTGCAGGTAGCTGTCCTGGGGAGCCTGGCAGGAAGAGGAACAGACATAAAATATACCAGGAAGCTGTGTTACTGCAGAAATATTGCAGGATCAGATGGTGGGGAAACCTTCCCGAACATTGGACCACAGCACTGTTCACATTGAGATGTGCTACAGTGAAGGAAACATCAGATCTGCCAAAGGAGAGAGATTTTACTTGATGCTATGTAGGACTCAAAGTGGTAATAAAATATGGCCTTTATCATTATTGATCTTACCATCACACTGAGGAGCTAAGACATACATAAGTGAAAAACTAAAAGCTAAAATATATATTAAAAAAGAGAGACGTTGCTGTCATCTGATATGAAAAGCTGAGAAGTGGTTGTAGCATTCTGCATGAAGAAAATTGTCATCATTATCATCTAGTGAGGAAGAAATGTTGGACCTTTGAACTTGACAGTATTCTGTTTTATAAAGATGAGTTTTACAGTTGTAGATTTCCCCCACACCTGGTTTGTTTTTCTTTCTTCTTTTCCCTTGTCACCTCTCTTCCTCCTCCTTCTTTCTGGACTTAAGAAAGGCTCTTCAACTTTGTAATTTTAAAACATAATCTCTTGCACATGTCATTGTTCTTTTTAATAGAATCTGCCAGAACCACTCTGTGCAGAGTCCTGCGTTTTCACATTATTATCTCATTGTCTATCCCGAGTGTTATAGCCTCACTACGACTTCCTAACTAATCAGCTATTTCAACTTTCATTCCATAAGCTTTATGTCTGAGTGTAATTAAATGAGCATTAAGTCCTTTTTTTTTTTTTTACTAGCAAAGCCTGAAAGTTCTGATATTACAGTAATAAGTGTGAAGTGAATTTTGAATGGCATTTATATCTGTTCATGGGCCCTAAATGTTTGATTTGCATAACTAGTTAAAATGATATCAGAGCAGCATATTGATTTAATTCCATCTCAGAAAACTGTTAATTAATAATGATAATAAATGTGTCAGTCCTTTATTATCTGCTTTGAATTGGTGATGATAGCTATATTAATACCACTTCAGTAATAGACCTCTGCTGGCTATTGTTGGCAAAGCTTTCAAGGCCTGAATCACCTGCAATCAGAATTTAGAAAATTTATTGCAGACCAGTTTTAAAAAGAACAGCCATTCCATCATATATGTAATTTTATTAACACCTACATTTTAATTTAACATTTTATTTACATAAATCATCATGATCAGAAGTTTCAGAAGGGTTTTAAACAAAGGCACTTTTTCATTTTTATGTCCCAAGTTAAAAGTTGCCTAACGGAAAGACTGTGCCCGGGATGATCCCTTTTTGTGGGGTTGGCAGACCTGTGGCCACTCCTCCTCCTCTTGGCTGGGCTGGCCACCCTTTGGCTTTCATCGTTAAGGTAGAATCTGCTGGTTCTCATGTAATGCACAAGATTGTGTGTGTGTGTGAATGGTGGGTCACCGGGGACTGAGGGGTAACCTCTGTTGCCCTCCTTGCTCTTTCAAGGTCTACCATAGTTTTAGAGGCAGAAGAGATCTTCTGTGAGGCTCTTAGTGACTTAATCTCCATCTTATCCAATAGCCATGACTATTGTTGAATGTTTGTTGGAAAGTGTATAATCTCTCTCTAAGCTGATTGTCTATAAAATGGATAACTGGTAGGATTAAATAAGATTTCATAGACACACACATACATATCACAGTGTTTAGCACCCAGAAGCCGCTTAATGACTGGTCTTCTCTTGCTTTTCCTTTTAAGTTAGAGCACACACTTACTATTCTTTGTGCATCTGCAGGCTGAACAAAGACTTGAGCAGCCTCCATCCTTACAATCAGCAGTTTCAATAACTATTGGGTCTACGTCAAGGAGACTGAGGAACTTGCTCTTTCCCCAGTAGAAGCTTGGCTCTAGTCCTCCTGAGGATGTGGATGTCACAAATCTGTTTCCTTAAGGTCTGCTTCCCTCCCAAACCTGTATGTTGGCTTCATGTCTGTGGATGGAAGTGATGGTTGTTTTAGAATGTGCATTAGATCTCCTTTCTTCTCCTTGAACTTGGTTTTGGCTTTTGCTCTGCCTTCTGACCTGCTTGTAGGGAATTTCTAGCCATGAGACCACATTTATGCAGTCTTCTCATGGATTTTTACTGTGTTGTGGTCCAGAAAGTGTGTGACTTTCCCAAGATCTGTAGCCTGTCTAAGTCTTGTGTTCCTTGTACATCACCTACCAGCACTCTCAGGTAGCTCATGGAACCTCATGCCACCTGGAAAAAGAACTCCAGTTCTGTCTTTGGGCACCCATCTGTTGCAGTTTCTAGTCGTTACTCCTTTTTAATATTCAGGTTCCATCAGCCAGTAGCCTGGTGACATCTCCTCCCTCCTACTCCCACAGGTGGCAAGAGTAGGTCTTGGCCTTCAAAACAGCTCCCCAGTTCACCCTTTGGAGTGTCCCGTCACCAGCCCTTTCCACTTCTTGATGAGAAAAAATGCATCCTTTGTCTGAGCCTATGATAGATGGCTCAGAGGCATGGCTTGGAGGAAGCACTGGCTCTCCCACCTCCTGTGGGTGTGTCTCCAGCTAAACGTTCGTCTCCTGACTTTGATTTCTCTCTCAGTGAGTGGGGGTATAATTCGCCTTGACATTGCTGGCCATCAGCGCCACACTGAAATAGGCCTTCTTTGACTCGAAGTGACAGCCCTTGGCCCCTGTGACACTGTTTCCATAGATTTGCAATGAAACAGTTGTATATTTTGTAAAATAGAGTGATCTCCTACAACTGGCATTGATGTGGCTTTTGCCATGGTGTTCTGGAGGGTAAAGCTGTTTCCACTGACCCACCCTCAACCGATTTCCCTTATTCTGGCATCTGGACACATCCCTCTTGGGCTGCCTGGGATGCTTATTTCATTTGTTTTTTTAAATTGGCATTGGACACCATAATGTGCTCTGTCCTTGTTTGGATTCCTCCCCCTGTTACTCTATCAGCCCTCAATATTCTTGGATCTTTGCTGCCCACCAGGAATCTTTCCGTTTCTGCTCTTCCACATCACGGAAGTGGTCCATATCCTGGAGAAGAGGAAGCTTGATACCTTGTCCTGGAAAGTTAGTTACTCTGGTGCCTTTTGCATTTTGAGAGAGCTTGAGATAGAATCAGAGGGAATAGTAATGTGAAACCTTTGTCTGATATGGAAATCTTTGCAGAAGATTATTAAGGGAAGGGATTGGGCTGTCCATTGGTGGCCTTTACTTTTCATAGGAGCTTAAATCACAGTCTGGTTGTTCTCAGCATTTTCTAAAATTATGTGGAGGCAAACACACAGAGTTTTCGCCATCCTATCTAAGATGAAGAGGAAACTGTTGTGCCATCATTTCTCACCCTCTGGAAGGCTTCAACCTTCGGACTTTGAAATTCACCATCTTAGACTTGCTAAAATTGAGTTTACTAATAAACTTATGCTTATTAGAAATATATAGCATTTATGGAAATACGCTAATATTTTATCTAAGCTTGTACCCTTCAGACTGTCACTTGTGTTAAAATGTACCAGGGACTTAAACATTTGTTGGCTTTTTTTTTTTTGGCCTCCAGATATGTCTTATGGGGAGGGACCTAGGTTACCATTATAGCATGTGTGGGAGAGTTTGTGTCTTTTCCAGCCTAGGACTGCTGAAGGGGTCCCTAAAGAGACTTTTTTTCCTTCCTCCTGTTGTCCTGCTTGCCCCCAAACCCACCAGGCTTTGCCTTGTCATTGACTCTGCTGGTGCGAATTTTCTGAACTCCATGTGAGTGTTTCTGACCCTGACTCCTCCCTATGGGTTGGGGAAGAGTCCCAGGAGAGCGGATTCCTGGCAGATGTGGTGAGCACTTGGGCCGGTATTTGGGATGGGATGTCAGGCTCTGGGAGGTTCTCTGGAGGAGTCTCTCAAGGCATAGAGACTATTGATGTATTTTGAAAAAAAATTAAGACCAAATTTCTCAAAGTCACGACTTTTCTTCTTAAAACCACAGGACATGCATGGTTTTGATTCTGACCAAGCTCTTTCTGGCGGCCACAAACTTTACAGCCCAACTTGCTTAGATGGTGGAGAAGGATTTCCAAGTTAGAGTTTGTACTTAGAAGCCTGGGTCTAGGAGGTAAGGAGGTAGGCTCATGAACTTTGGGTGAGGTCGTTAATCTACTTTGTGGGTATTAAAATGATTCCAGCAGAGGAGGGTTGAGTTTAAGCATCCTCTTTGATGGTGTTTGAGTAATTTCCCCTGCTCCTACCCACTCCCTGTGTGGGTTTGTCTTCTTTAGCCCCAGCTGTTTGTGATATTTCACTGTCAAATGTATAATTAACAATTTTGTAAGCCAAGTTTAGTGATGTTTTTACATTCATGCACTGAATGTCTTTGCTGTCTTGAGTCAGTTGTGTCTTTTTATTTAATACTGTTTCCCCTCCTCACCCTCCAACCAAAACCTGTTTCCAGAAAATTTGTCATTCTAACATCTTTCCAAAGAGTGAACTGTATCAAAGTGGACTTGGGAATACAGATGTGAGTTGTGGTGTGGAATTGCCTTGGAATTTGAAGCTGGTTGTGTAGACTGAGTTGATGATGGATCCAGTTGTGAATAATTTTTTGAAACTGATGATGTCAGTGGCAGTTTTATGCCTAGGACTTTGATAGATGAGTTACTGGAGTATGGGTGAGAAAGCAAGTCACATCTAAGGGCTGAGCCAATAAAATAAAACCAAGGAGTTAAAATTAGGTTTGTTTACATTTTTAAAAGTGGTAGTAAACTCTCCCATAATATATCTTAAGTATTCTATTTTCTTCTTTGCTAGTTTAAAAAAATTATTAATAAAAATAATCACATAGAGTCAAAGGAGAGCCAAATTATTTGAACATAATTCAAAATTTATTTCTTTTTTTTCTGGCTTTTTAAAATTTTTTTTAATACTTTATTCTACATTACAATACTGTATTTGTTTTGCCATACATTGACATGTATCAGCCACAGGTGTCCACGATCTCCCAATGCCAAAGCCCCCTCCCACCTCCCACCCCACATCCTCCAAAATTTATTTCTGATAAAATATTCCCAATAAGCCAGCTTTTATGCACCTGCAGGGGTGGCTGGGGTTCCCGACTGGGCAGGCACCATTCTGGGTGAGGCATCCACCATGGTGAGGCCCTTGAGCCACTGCCCCTGCACCCCCTCGTCTGCTGCTGCCTCCTGTTCCTCAGTGCTACTGCTGTTCCTCTGCTGTTCAAACAAAGTTTGTTTGAACCCTCTGAGAGTCTCTGGCAGGTAAGGGGTGATTCTAAATGCAATTTCATCCCTTTTACCATCTTGCTAAGGCTTCTCCTTTGCCCTTGGACATGGGGTATCTTTTTTTGTGTGGGATCCAACATTCTCCAGTCGACAACTGTTGCTCCTTCATCTCCAGATCAGATCACAGTGAGGGAAAGATCAGTGAGGAGACAGTGACTTCTGACAACGAGGTGCATTTGTAGTGTAAGATGGCAGAGTGTAAGGACATGCACTCATCTCCTCCTGCGAGAACTCTAAAACTACAACTCACTGCTGAGCAGCTGTCGACTGCAGAATGTTGGATCCCACCAAAAGAGATACCCCATGTCCAAGGGCAAAGGAGAAGCCCTAGCAAGATGGTAGAAGGGGCGAGATCACATTTAGAATCACCCCCTTACCTGCCAGAGATGCTCAGAGGGTTCAAACAAACCTTGTACACAGCAGGACCCAGAGACCTCACAGAGACTGAGCCAGAACTGTGTTTGAGTGTTTCCTGTGAAGGTACAAATACATAGGAAGACAATGGAAACAGTGGGAGACTTTATTTTTGGGGCTCCAAAATCACTGCAGATAGTGATTGCAGCCATGAAATTAAAAGACACATGCTCTTTGGAAGGAAAGGTATGACCAACCTAGATGGCATATAAAAAGCAGAGACAGTACTTTGCCAACAAAGGTCTGTCTAGTCAAGGCTATGGTTTTTCCAGTAGTCATGTACGGATGTGAGAGTTGGACTGTGAAGAAAGCTGAGCACCGAAGAATTGATCTTTTGAACTGTGGTGTTGGAGAAGACTCTTGAGAGTCCCTTGGACTGCAAGGAGATCCAACCAGTCCATCCTAAAGGAAATCAGTCCTGAATATTCATTGGAAAGACTGATGCTGAAGCTGAAGCTCCAATACTTTGGCTGCCTGATGCAAAGAACTGGCTCACTAGAAAAGACCCCGATGCTGGGAAAGATCGAAGGCAGGAGGAGAAGTGGACAACAGAGGATGAGATGGCTGGATGGCATCACTGACTTGATGGACATGAGTTTGAGTGAGCTCTGGGAGTTGGTGACGGACAGGGAAGCCTAGTGTGCTGTAAACATGGGGTTGCAAAGAGTTGGACGTGACTAAGTGACTGAACTGAACTGAACTGTGAAGGTATGGGTCAACAGTGGCCTGCTGCAGGGGCAGGGGCTCTGGGTGCAGCAGACCTGGGTATGGCATAAGCCCTCTTGGAGGAAGTTGCCATTAATGTCACCATAGAGCCACTAGAACTTACACAGGACTGGGCAAACAGACTCTTGAAGGGCACAAACAGGACTTTGTGCACACCAGGACCCCACACCAGTGCATACCAGTGACCCCACTGGAGACCGACCCAGACTTGCCCAGAAGTGTCTAGGAGTCTCCGGCAGAGGCGTGGGTCGGTGGTGGCCTGCTGCAGGGTTGGGGGCACTGAGTGTAGCAGGGTGAGCATGGGACCTTTGAAAGAGGCAACCATTATCTTCCTTACCTCCACCATGGTCTGGCCTCAGGTCAAACAACAGAGAGGGAAGAGAACCCCACCCTTCAACAGAAAATTGGATTAAAGATTTACTGGGCATAGCCCCTCTCATCAGAACAAGACCCATCTTCTCCCTCAGTCAGTCTCTCCCATTAGGAAGCTTCTATAAGCCTCTTATCCTTATCTGTCAGAGGGCAGATAAAATGAAAACCACAATCACAGAAAACTAACCAAACTGATCACATGGACCACAGCCTTGTGTACCTCAATGAAACTATGAGCCACGCCTTGTAGGGCCACCCAAGATGGACGGGTCATTGTGGAGAGTTCTGACAAAATGTGGTCCACTGGAGAAGGAAATGGCAAACCACTTAAGTATTCTTGCCTTGAAAACCCTATGAACTGTGTGAAAAGGCAGAAAGATAGGACACTGAAAGATGAACTCCCCATGTCAGTAGGTCCCCAATATGCTATAGGAGATCAGTGGAAAAATAATTCCAGAAAGACTGAAGAGACGGAGCCAAAGCAAAAACAACACCCAGTTGTGGATGTGACTGGTGATAGAAGCAAAGTCTGATGCTGTAAAGAGCAATATAGCATAGAAACCTGGAATGTTCATCCATGAATCAAAGCAAATTGGAAGTGGTCACACAGGAGATGGTAAGAGTGAAATCAACATTTTAAGAATCAGCGAACTAAAATGGACTGGAATGGGTGCATTTAACTCAGATGACCATTATATCTGCTACTGTGGGCAAGAATTCGTTAGAAGAAATGGAGTAGCCATCATAGTCAACAAAGTAGTCCAAAATGCAGTACTTGGATGCAGTCTCAAAAATGACAGAATGATTTCTGTTCATTTCCATGGCAAACCATTCAATATCACAGTTATCCAAGTCTATCCCCTGATCAGTAATGCTGAAGAAGCTGAAGTTGAGTGGTTCTGTGAAGACCTACAAGACTTTCTAGAACTAACATCCAAAAAAGATGTCCTTTTCATTATAGGGGACTGGAATGCAAAAATAGGAAGTCAAGAGATACATGGAGTAACAGGCAAATTTGGCCTTGGAGTACAAAACAAAGCAGGCTAACAAGGCTAACAAGAGTATTGCCAAGAGAATGCACTGGTCATAGCAAATAACCTCTTCCAACAACAGAAGAGAAGAGTCTACACATGGGCATCACCAGATGGTCAATACCAAAATCAGATTGAGTGTATTCTTTGTGGGTGATGGACAGGGAAGCCTGCCATGCTGGAGTCTATGGGGTCACAAAGAGTTGGACATGACTGAGCGACTGAATTGAACTGAAAAATGGAGAAACTCTATACAGTCAGGAAAAACAAGACCAGGAGCTGACTGTGGCTCAGATCATGAACTCCTTATTGCCAAATTCAGACTTAAATTGAAGAAAGTAGGGAAAACCACTAGACCATTCAGGTATAACTTAAATCCATCTATGTTCATACAGTGGAAGTGAGAAATAGATTCAAGGAATTAGATCTGATAGAGTACGTGAAGAACTGTGGACGGATGTTCATGACATTGTACAAGAGGCAATGATCAAGACCATCCCCAAGAAAAAGAAATGCAAAAAGGCAAAATGGTTGTCTGAGGAGGCCTTACAAATAGCTGAGAAAAGAAGGGAAGCTAAAGGCAAAGGAGAAAAGGAAAGTTATACCCATTTGAATGCAGAGTTCCAAAGAATAGCAAGGAGAGACAGGAAAGTCTTTCTCAGTGATCAATGCAAAGAAATAGAGGAAAATAACAGAATGGGAAAGCCTAGAGATCTCTTCAAGGAAATTAGAAATACTAAGGGAACATTTCATGCAAAGGTGTGCACAATAAAGGACAGAAATGGTATAGACCTAACAGAAGCAGAAGATATTAAGTCAAAGTGGAAAGAATACACAGAAGAACTATACAAAAAGATCTCAGTGATCCAGATAACCATGATGGTGAGATCACTCACCTAGAGCTAGACATCCTGGAATGTGAAGCTGAGTGGACCTTAGGAAGCATCACTATGAACAAAGCGAGTGGAGGTGATGGAATTCCAGTTGAGCTATTTTAGATCCTAAAAGATGATGCTGTGAAAGTGCTGTACTCAATATGCCAGCAAATTTGGAAAACTTAGTAGTGGCCACAGGACTGGAAAAGGTCAGTTTTCATTCCAATCCCAAAGAAAGGCAATGCCATAGAATGTTCAAACTACCACACAATTGCACTTATCTCACACACTAGCCAAGTTATGCTCAAAATTCTGCAAGCCAGGCTTCAACAGTATGTGAATCATGAACTTGCAGATGTTCAAGCTGGATTTAGAAAAGGCAGAGGAACCAGAGATCAAATTGCCAACATCTGTTGGATCATCAAAAAGCAAGAGAGTTCCAGAAAAATATCTGCTTTATTGACTATCCCAAAGCCTTTGACTGTGTGGATTACAACAAACTGTGGAAAATTCTTCAAGAGATGGGAATACCAGATCACCTGACCTGCCTCTTGAGAAACCTGTATGTAGGTCAGGAAGCAACAGTTAGAACTGGACATGGAACAACAGACTGATTCCAAATTGGGAAAGGAGTATGTCAAGGCTGTATATTGTCACCCTGCTTGTTTAACTTATATGCACAGTACATCATGAGAAACGCTGGACTGGAAGAAACACAAGCTGGAATCAAGATTGTTGGGAGAAATATCAATAATCTCAGATACGCAGATGACACCACCCTTATGGCAGAAAGCGAAGAAGCACTAAAGAGCTTCATGATGAAAGTGAAAAAGGAGAGTGAAAAAGTTGGCTTAAAGCTCAACATTCAGAAAACTAAGATCATAGCATCTGGTCCCATCACTTCATGGCAAATAGCTAGAGAAACAATGGAAACAGTGACAGACTTTATTTTCTTGGGCTCCAAAATCACTGAAGATGGTGACTGCATCCATGAAATTAAAAGACGCTTGCTCCTTGGAAGAAAAGCTATGACCAACCTAGATAGCATATTAAGAAGCAGAGGCATTACTTTGCCAGCAAAGGTCCATCTAGACAAAGCTGTGGTTTTTCCAGTGGTCATGTATATGGATATGAGAGTTGGACTATAAAGAAAGCTGAGGAGTGAAGAATTGATACTTTTGAACTGTGGTGCTTGAGAATACTCTTGAGAGTCCCTTGGACTGCAAGGAGATCCAACCAGTCTATGCTAAAGGAAATCAGTCCTGAATATTCACTGGATAGACTGATGCTGAAGCTGAAACTCCAATACTCTGACCACCTAATGTGAAGAATTGACTCACTAGAAAAGACCCTGATGCTGGGAAAGATTGAAGGCGGGAGGAGACAGGGACAACAGAGAATGAGATTGTTGTATGCATCAGTGACTTGATGGACTTGAGTGTGAGTAAGCTCCAGAAGTTGGTAATGGACAGGGAAGCCTGACATGTTGCAGTCCATGGGGTCGCAAAGAGTTGGACACGGCTGAGTGACTGAGCTGAACTGATGCAGAGACTTAATGTGATGGAGATTCTTTACCTCAAGTCAAATAGTAATATCCTCTTTCATGGCCCAAGATTACAGGAAATCAGTGCTGAGAAGAGTGTGTTCATTTCTATTCTGATTTAAATTCAATACTTTCTAAAATGCTGGATGGGATGATTCAGGGAGATGATATGGGGTGGGAGGTGGGAGGGGGCTTTGGCATTGGGAGATCGTGGACACCTGTGGCTGATTCATGTCAATGTGTGGCAAAACAAATACAGTATTGTAATGTAGAATAAAGTATTAAAAAAAAAATAAAATGCTGGATGTTCTTACCTAGAGTTTGTTGGTCACCCTTGGGCTAAATCTGACGATCAGACATTCTCTTTGGCCTGACCCACGTTTGTAAAAAAAAAAAAAAAAAAAAAGTTTGAACCTTTTAAACCTTCTTTAAAGAACTGGAAGTTTCAGCAGAAAATCCTTATCTTTGGCTTTATTTGAAAATTTGGCAAGATTAAACCTGTCCTTCTGAATGTAACACGAGGACAGAGCACAGTGTCCCTGTCACTTGCAGACATACATCCTCATTCTCTACCTGCTGCAAGTCCTCCTTAGCTGCATTCTCTCAGCTGAGTTACCTGCCTGGCCCTGTGGGCACGTTGAGTTTGCAGTCATTGCCTTAGTTAATGCAGTATGATGAGAAATAGAAAACAGTTATATATAATGAAAAGGAGGAGGTAAAAATATCATTATGTTTAAGTGAAGTCATAGCTAATTTGGAAAACTCAAGAGAGTCAACTAAAAAGCAAACTAGTTGGAGTTATATAAACTAGTCAAAATATATAGAAAAATCCATATAGTGAAATGGGGCAGGGAGATGGAATCTCACTGACAGCTAATAATAGTATCAAATGCTTACACATTAATTTACTATGAAATAATGCAGGACTCACTTGAAGAGAGCTGCTATAAGATGTTACTGAAGAGAGTAAAACAAGATGCATATATGAAGAAAATGAACATACTCAAAAATAGTTGAGATCTATCAAATTGAAAACCTGTGGAAAGCTAGTCTTCCCATCTCTGAAGAGCTGATGAGACACCTGGCCACCCTTTTTGAGAAATGTGAGAAGCAAGTTGTTGGCTTGCTTTTCTGTAGGTGCCTGAGGAATTAGGACCAGTTGGGGTGGTTCCCAGGGAAAGACGGCAGACAGGGTCTGATGACCTTTGTGTGCTTATGTTTTATGTTAGCGCACGCAGTAGTCGACAGATCATAGGTTGGATGTGAGTTGTCTTTCAGGAGCTCTTTGCTGACAGTTAGCCGCCAGCTTCTGGCAGGGGTGGACTAAAACCTTGGGAGTTGTGCCCAAGTGTCTGAGAGCAGAATTTGACCTTTCTTGTTGGATGATGGCCTTGTTTCCCATTTCCTCCTCAATTTAATAACTTTGAAAGAGTTGAGGTTGTCACTTGCTGGGTAGTTTCTGCTTTCAAAGTCTTGTCGCTCAGTTTTCTGAGGAATTTGAATCTCTCTGCTCTCACTGCTGGAATAGAATTCAAGGTTCTGTCCTTGAGAAGGAAAAAAAAGTGCCAAGTGAGCCTAATTTTTGACCATAATTAAGTCTAACATCACCAGCACCCACAAGGAAAGAGATGAAGAATGGGCCCCAAGTGGAATGTTTCTGGTTCTACAATTACAGGAATTGATGAAAAAGAGATTTGAAAGATGGAAAGAGTTGGCCATTATTGACATTTAATGAGTTGCCTCAAGCTGCTTTTACTGGTGAAAATATTGGTACAGAAACTCCTATACCTACATGATATCAAATTCTTTGTTTTTCCTCCCTGTTGCCTTTTAATATTTGGTCTGTGTGGCCCTGCTATTTTCTGAGAAACCCATGGGTTGTAGGTTTGTGTTGTACTCTGTTTACTCATCTTTGAGAAGTCATGTCCAAGGTTCATGGGTGAAACTGGGCTTCATGGGTGAAACGGAAGTGGAAAGTACTTGGGCTTGAGATTTATAGAACATGCTCATATAGAAACTATCTTACATGAAAAAATTCAAGGTTCATGAGACTGAAGATGTGCCTAGATGAAATATATTTTAATACATAAGTAATTATATTGATTAATCCTATATAAAAATTTAAATGACTCAATGGGAATTTTTTGTATTTGTTCATCTACCTGCTTGTCTCCCTACCTAACTGTTTCTAGGCTTAGGAAAAAGATCTGAAGGAAATAGACTAAAATGTGAACTTCTTTTATTTCAGGGAAGCAATCTTCTACAGAGCTTAAGCATATAAGTTTTGGTTTCAGACTCGGTTCAAATCCTGATGCTGTCACTTAGAAGCGATGTGACATTCAGTTCAGTTCAGTGGCTCAGCCGTGACCGACTCTTTGTGACCCCATGAATCGCAGGACTCCAGACCTCCCTGTTCATCACCAGCTCCCGGAGTTCACCCAAACTCACGTCCATCTAGTCGGTGATGCCATCCAGCCATCTTATCCTCTGTCGTCCCCTTCTCCTCCTGCCCCCAATCCCTCCCAGCATCAGAGTCTTTTCCAATAAGTCAGAACAAATTACTTAACCACTCTGAGCCTATCAAAGACTTATGAATATTAAATTAGTTGATATAATAAAACATTTAGCCCAATGCTGGCATCTAGTAAATTTTTAGTAAAATATTAGATATTTATATTATCATCATCAGTTGATTTTAATTGGGTTTTTGATTTTTCCCGTGAGCTGTATCAAGCTTTGCTATGAAAATATTTATATGTATATATTTAACAAAAATTGATACAGTGATTAAAAAAACTAATCAAGTGATAAGAATCTGCTGTGTGTCTGGGCAGTAACCCTGGCAGTATGAGCTTTACCACCTGCAGTTCATCACCTGAGATTTCCCCCCTCACATCGTCCACCCAGGGGCTGCCATTTTCCCCCTTTAATGTGCAAGACTTTCTGTTTTTATTTGGTTTATGGGGGAACCCACAAAACAGCTAGAGGTTCTAAATGACAAGTACAAACAGAAGTCAGCCAGCCAACCCTTTGTATTTATGATACTCTTGCCTGGAATATCCCATGGATGGAGGAGCCTGGTAGGCTGCAGTCCATGGGGTCGCTAAGTCGGGCACGAGTGAGTGACTTCACTTTCACTTTTCACTTTCATACATTGGAGAAGAAAATGGCAACCTACTCCAGTGTTCTTGCCTGGAGAATCCCAGGGATGGGGGAGCCTGGTGGGCTGCTGTCTATGGGGTCGCACAGAGTCAGACATGACTGAAGCGACTTAGCAGCAGCAAGCTATGTTTTAGTTTTATCTGTGTTTACTCATTTACCTTTCCCAGGCAGGAACTATGCTGCCTGTGATACAGAGGCAGAGACAGATTCTGAGTTGAATAATCCTAAGGTTCAGCAGATGATAGAATGGTAGAATGGAGTTTTAAACTCCGACTTGGAAGCTTTCAGAATTAACTCATGGGATGTACTATTTCTCTTTCTTTTGGTGTCAAGACTTACATCGATGGATCGAGTTCACCTCTGTGTATGACTGTTCACTGTCCATAGCCAGCTTCTCTTCCTGTTGGTCCATGCCTGCACCATGTCAGTTAAATATTGTGAATATTACCTCCAGTGAGGGAACGTTGTTGTACTACAGGAAGCCAGAAATGCTCTATGTGGAAACCGTTAATAGTGAATGAGTAGAACAGTGGAGACAGGAGAAGGAGAGGAAGATGCAGAGGTGTAGAGTGAAGGGAACACGGAGAACATGATTTGCTTCAGACTGTCAGTTTCTAAAAGGTCATCGTCCTGGAAACATGCAGCAGTAGCTCTGTCATTGACTCCAAGAGCTGCACCCGGCTTTTGTGCTGTAGACGTCCTTAGGTTTCCTTCGAAAATGTTGAGGAGGACAAGTTTGAACTGCTGCATTCCTCGCTTTCAGAGAACACAGGTCTTTTAAAATTTATTTTACGTTGAACAAGGCAGTGCCTGTCACACGCTGATTGCTCCCTCCCCTCTGGGTCTCAGCTGTCTCCCTAATAGGCAGCTGCCCGGCATGGAGTGTGGTGTTGTTAGCCATCAGGGGTGGCTGGCCTGTCAGCCTGTCTGTCTGGAACTCTGGACACTCGAGGCACCTGGCAACAGCTCTGTTTGCATCCTGTGCAGTGAGAACGCTCATCCTCTCTAAGAGAATTACCCCTGAGCACTAGAATCTCTGACAACCGGAAACAACTCTCAGAGAGCTACTTTAGATCCCATTCTTCACTGGGACGTCTCTAGCAGCGGTAGTTTCCAAACCCTTGTTTCCTTTCTTGTAACATGTAAAACTATTTTTTTCCAAGGAAAATTTCTTCCACCAAGCCCCCCGCCCCCTGCCCAGGGAGCAAACAGATGAAGAGAAGTTGCTCTGGTTAAAGAAGGAGTGGAAGCCTGGCTCTCACCTGCTTGACCCAGGGGATAGCTCCACGAAATACTAGGGTTCCAGAGAACCCAGTTTGAGAACTACTGTTCTGGAAAAAAGGGCTATTGTAATTGTGGAGGACTTCTCTTCTTGGTTTTCACTTGGGTTTGAACTGTGTGACAGTAATAGTTTCTTTCCTGCTCACATGGTTTTCAGAGTACTAGACAGAAGGTTAAGAATATCATAAAATAATATATCCAAGCTCTTCTCGGGACAGTGTGTAAAAATTGTGTTCCACATGGCTTTGAAGAAGGAGATGTGACATTGTGCAGTGACTTCTTGGAAAATTTGTTGGTTACATTTTTCTGTTTCTCTGTCTCCACTCTTCGCTCCCTCAGCTTCTCCCACCCCACTCCTGATTTGATGAAACTGTTTGCGATGTCCAGCATGTATTTTATCCGTTCACTGTGTGTTGTACTTGAGCAATTTATAACTATGATCAATGTTGTGACCTCAGGGAAATTGCTTATATAATTATAGAAAGTTTACAGTCATAAGACAAGGAATGGGGAAAATATATCACTGTAAAATATAAATATGTTTAAATTACATTTAGGATTTGGAATAGTTCCTTGCTTGTGTTTTACAGAGTAATCTGTGATTTAAATCAGGTTTAGTTGTGTTTTTTCCCCCTAAATTGGGTATTATAAATCAAGAGTAGTTGCTGGATATAGCACACAAGAGGATTTCTTATACATTTTAATGTTGCATAAGTAAGAAATACCAGTAGTTCAGCAGTAAAATTGCAAATGTAAGCAAAAGTGAAGATTTTTCCAAATTTAACTAGGTTGCATTTGTTTAGTAAACTCTAGCAATAATTTACTGTTTTATTACGTTTGCCTTTGAGATCTGGGCTGACTTTTTTGTTCCCTTCCTTGAGAAAGAAAAGGGAGATGCATTACTCTAATTGCTTGGAGCCAGAGTAAAACCTGAGAGTACCATTCTGCTTTCCCTGCCTGTGATACGTCAACTTAGAAAAGGAAAAGAAGGGAGGATTTAGGATTTAATGTATTTGTGTATGTACCCATCAGACAAGCAGGGCATTTTGGGGGCAGGGTAGTGCCGGGGTTTCCATTTGCCATCTGTGGTAAACTCGGTTTATTTGGGCAAAAAGAAGTAACTGCTAGGCCCAGCTTTGCCCATGTCAGTTGCATGTAGGGGTGGAGATTCAGGGAAGGGAACTGATACAGTTGGATTGTGAATGGGACATGTCTTTCTTCAGTTTCTTTTGGGGTTCCTGAAAGGCGGGTTAGGATGCATCCAAGATGATCTCTGATGCCAGGCGGGTGAGTGTCAGCGTGGGAAGAGGTGTTGAACGCTCCAG
The DNA here is from genome assembly GCA_917880005.1 of Nanger dama. Taxonomy (NCBI): domain Eukaryota; kingdom Metazoa; phylum Chordata; class Mammalia; order Artiodactyla; family Bovidae; genus Nanger; species Nanger dama. The sequence continues at coordinate 14,336,198 of CAKJTW010000028.1, read as the reverse complement.
AACCAATGTTGGCATTGGATCGAGGCTGGGTGGAGGAAAAGGACAGTCTGTCTCAGTGGCGTGGCTTGGCGTGCTGTGCTCCTGAGGCGTCTGATTGTCGCCCACTGCCCCCTCCCACCATGTGCTTCAGATGGTTAACATGGACCCTAGCTTAGTCTAACTGTGGTTTAAGAGAAGTGAACTCTGGGATTGGGTCGGATGATGTTGATTAATAGGAGTGAGAGGGTGAGAGACTCCAGGGCCAAGCAGTAGGTCCATCTTGGTGGCATCTGATGTTGATTGGCTTTGTCCTGCGCGGGCTGCGCTCGGAGAGCGGACATTAAGATTAAGCGATGCTGTCGTGTCGAGGAGCACGGCACTGCATCATTCTGGGAAGAGACAGCTGGGGTGGTTAATCCTTCATCACCAAGGGAGCACTGCCAGCGGAAAGATATACAGCCAAAGATAACCCTCCATAACTTGTGCTAAAGATCAGAAAACTTTGAATTCACATCCATCTGCTTAGTCTGGGGTGAAGATGAAAGATAGGCAGAATACGAAATAAAAAACTCCTGAGGGATTAATCTTAGGCACGGTATGTAGCCCACAGAGCGAGCAGGCGGGAGAGAAACTTTTACGTGTCGTTTAAAGGGGAATTAAATACACCCGGTTTCACAGCAGCAGCGTCAAGTAGAGTTCAACAGCACACACACTCATTTTTCTGTTGCACTGTTGTCATTTCACCCCCAAATGCTGTCTGCTACCATGATACCTTCTCTGGCTGTTGTTTTTTTCAAAAAGGAGGCCCTCTTAATTCTGATTATATCAACAAAGCCTGTGTAAAGGGAATGCTGGAAATACATAGTCATTAGTATGAAGGGCTTTTCATTTTCTCCTCTCCTGTGATTTTAGCAGGAGATTCATAAAGTCCGACTGTGTGTGTGTGTGTGTGTGTGTGTGTGTGTGTGTGACAGTGTGTCTGTCGCTGAGTGTGGATCTGAAACTCTCTTGCTGTATTTCTGAACAGTTGCAATGATTTTGTATATCACATGTAATCAAATTATGCATTGTTGTCATACCAGAGTGATGTGCAGGGGGAAGATAAATCAGGGAGGGAAATAAATTAGAGACCTCTCTCACATCTGCAGCCTCTCCGTTAGTGCAGTGGTTAGGCTGTGCAGTGTCTGGTGCAAGGTGAGAATGTGGGAAGAGCAAAGCTACGTGTTCTGTCTTCGAGTGACTTGCTGCATGGAATTCAGAGGGAAGCTTTGTTGTTTTGTTTTCAGCCATTTTAGGGATACTTCTGTCTTTTTCCTCTTTCAGTTGGTACTGGAGTATCTGAGTGAGAGGGTCTCAGTTTGGAGCCTGGGTCTTTTGCACTGACGGGCAGAGGGGAGATCCTCCTGCCAGGCTCAGCATCCCTTGGGTGTTTTTGCGCTGTGGCCACTGTGAGGGCCTGGATGGGGAAGACTCGGGGCAGCCGAACACAAAGAATAAGCTCAATAAGGAAGGAGTGGGGAAAGGAACAGTCTATTGAGAGTCAGACCTGAGTTGAGGTTCCTGCTGAGTTCTGTGAACTTGGACAAGTCCCTTTCTCTATGAAGTGTGTTACAATGAAAGAAACTAAGGTCAAGAAGAAGAGGTGAAGTGCTTAAGGGGAAAGAAAGGGCTAGTGCACCCTTAAGAGGTTAGAAAGATGCAGGAAATTCTATAGTTTTGGTTAGATGATGGAGTTGGGGGAAGCCATCAGTCCTTTTCAGATCTGCAGGGGAAGGCTTCCTACAAATGATGACTGTACCCGTGTGGAGAGTTGATGCTAATGTATTTTTAAGATTTATTTTAAAGTTCTTGTTTTTATTTTCTATAAAGACAATTGATGAAGTGATTGGTTAAGTGTGATTTAATTTTTGTGCCTTTGAAAAGCTTCATTTTAGTAACTACATAAAAAAGATAAATATTGGATCCGGAAAATAGTCACGGGAAGTGTGGGGAAAGCATACTACGTTCATACTTCCTCGTGTACTGAGCTTTGGGGTGGCTGAGATCTTGGGCCTTTCTTCTTGAAAGACCATGTTGTGGGGTCTTTGATTTGGGGTTTGTGGTGAAGAAATGGAGATTCTTAGCAGCTGAGTTCACTTAAAGAGAAGAGGGTGAATCTGAAAATGTGTCCTTCTGTGGAGCCTCATGTGGAAGGATGTGGAAAGAATAAGACTCAGGTATTTACCACTGTCTTCATCCATTTGAATTTCAACCTCAAATCCTAAATCTGCTCAGCTTATGCATTTTCATGCTGAATCCACTTGGAGGATCCACACTTGAGTCACTGTCTCAAATGGCAGGTGACCAGGTTGGGGGATTGTTGATACTGTCCAAGCTTAAAGTAAAATGGAATTTATGGGAGATATAAGGGCCTCTATCTGGGGGTAGTGATTGCTTTTCAGGGAATTTTATATTTGGGAACAAATCACTGGGCCCATGAATGTCAGTGACTGCTGGGTGGTGTGTGTGTGTGTGTGTGTGTGTGTGTGTGTGTGATATATATATATTCCTATTTGGATGCCCAAATATGCAGCTTCTGCTATTCCTGGAGAATGTAGGTTTTCTGTTGGTTGGTCATCTGGGGAGATCTGACTAGTCTTAAGGGCATTGGCAACCTCTGCTTAGCTGTTGTGGATGTGGTGGGGTTTTAGGTAAGCTTTTCTCAGTGTCTGCCTTCTTTGCTGTGTAGTAAGTTGGTGTGGTGTTGCAACATGCATCTTGCTTTGTGCAGATGTTGCAGTGGCAGAGTGACCGAGGAGAAGCAGTGCTGAACCTACCATGAGCAGACCTGGGTTTTGTTCCGATATGGCCTTTGCTTCCAGGTTTCCTGTTAGGTCGCTGCATCACCTCAAAATGTGGAGACTTGAAACAGCCCTTTCAAGCCCTTCCAAGAATCTATGGGTCAGACATTAGAGAGGACACAGTGAAGTGGGTTGTGTATGATCCGCAAGGCTGGAGCATCCATTGAAAGGCTCAAGGGCCAGGGGTGGCTTAGAGCTGGGGCCAGAATCCTCTGAAAGCTCATTCACACACATGTCGGGTCATTGGGGCTGGGTTGATTCAGTGATTCCAGGGCTGGTCACTGGAGCCTGTGTGGCCTCTGTATGTGGCTTGGCTTCCTCTCATGTGGCCACCTTTGAGGGTCAGCTGGATCTCCTTTGTGGCAGTTCAGGGCTCCCAGTACAAGTGTCCCAGCAATGAGATGGAGGCTGTCTCACATTCATGACCTAGCCGCTATCAGTGAAAGGAGTTCCAGCCCGCCAGGTCCAAGGGCAGAGGGCTAGTCTACCCCTTGATGAGGAAACAGCAAGGTCACATTCTGGAAGAGAATATTGGATGGCAGAGATAGTCTAGCCATATTTGGTACATGGGTCATGTATACCTAGGTTTTCCTTCTGTGAATGACTAAATTGACTCAGTGTTAGAATTAATTGGTAAGACCGCTCCCAACACCAAAATTACATGATTCTTGGAAATTGAAACCCAATATTCTTAAAAAATGATCACTTATAAAGTGACAGTTGACTTTATTAGAGAATTTACCTTATTGTTCAATAGAGAACTGCCCTCAGTTCAGTTGAGTTCAGTCGCTCAGTTGTGTCCGACTCTTTGCAACCCCATGAACTGCAGCACGCCAGGCCTCCCCTGTCCATCACCAACTCCTGGAGTTTACACAAACTCATGTCCATCGAGTCGGTGATGCCATCCAGCCATCTCATCCTCGGTCGTCCCCTCCTCCTCCCGCCCCCAATCCCTTCCAGCATCAGGGTCTTTTCCAAATCAGTCAACTCTTCACATGAGGTGGCCAAAGTATTGGAGTTTCAGCTTTAGCATCATTCCTTCCAAAGAACACCCAGGGCTGATCTCCTTCAGAATGGACTGGTTGGATCTCCTTGCAGTCCAAGGGACTCTCAAGAGTCTTCTCCAACACCACAGTTCAAAAGATCAATTCTTCAGTGCTCAGCTTTCTTCACAGTCCAACTCTTGCATCCATACATGACCACTGGAAAAACCATAGCCTTGACTAGATAGACCTTTGTTGGCAAAGTAATGTCTCTGCTTTTGAATATGCTGTCTCAGTTGGTCATAACTTTTCTTCCAAGGAGTCTTTTAATTTCATGGCTGCAATCACCATCTGCATGAATTTGGAGCCCAAAATATAAAGTCTGACACTGTTTCCCCATCTATTTGCCATGAAGTGATGGGACCAGATGCCATGATCTTTGTTTTCTGAATGTTGAACTTTAAGCCAACTTTTTCACTCTCCTCTTTTACTTTCATCAAGAAGCTTTTTAGTTCCTCTTCACTTTCTGCCATAAGGGTGGTGTCATCTGCATATCTGAGGTTACTGTTATTTTTCCCGGCAATCTTGATTCCAGCTTGTGCTTCTTCCAGCCAAGCATTTCTCATTATGTACTCTGCATATAAGTTAAATAAGCAGGTTAAATAGTACAGCCTTGACATACTCCTTTCCCAATTTGGAACCAGTCTGTTGTTCCATGTCCAGTTCTGTTTTTCCTGACCTGCATATAGATTTCTCAAGAAGCAGGTCAGGTGGTCTGGTATTCCCATCTCTTTCAAAATTTTCCACAGTTTATTGTTATCCACATAGTCAAAGGCTTTAGCATAGTCAATAAAGCAGAAACAGATGTTTTTCTGGAACTCCCTTGCTTTTGTGATGATCCAGTGGATGTTGGCAATTTGATCTCTGGTTCCTGTACCTTTTCTAAAACCAGCTTGAACGTTAGGAAGTTCACAGTTTACATATTGCTGAAGCCTGGCTTAGAGGATTTTGAGCATTACTTTATTAGTGTTAGAGCTGAGTGCAATTGTGGGATATTTTGAGCATTCTTTGGCATTGCCTTTCTTTGAGATTGGAATGAAAACTGACCTTTTCCAGTCCTGTGGCCACTGCTGAGTTTTCCAAATTTGTTGGCATATCGAGCTTAAAGCTCAACATTCAGAAAACGAAGATCATGGCATCTGGTCCCATCACTTCATGGGAAATAGATGAGGAAACAGTGGAAACAGTGTCAGACTTTATTTTTGGGGGTTTCCAAAATCACTGCAGATGGTGACTGCAGCCATGAAATTAAAAGACGCTTACTCCTTGGAAGAAAAGTTATGACCAACCGAAATAGCAGAGACATTACTTGGCCAACAAAGGTCCATCTAGTCAAGGCTATGGTTTTTCCAGTGGTCATGTATGGATGTGAGAGTTGGACTGTGAAGAAAGCTGAGCGCTGAAGAATCGATGCTTTTGAACTGTGGTGTTGGAGAAGACTTGAGAGTCCCTTGGACTGCAAGGAGATCCAACCAGTCCATTCTGAAGGAAATCAGCCCTGGGTGTTCTTTGGAAGGAATGTTGCTAAAGCTGAAACTCCAGTACTTTGGCCACCTCATGCGAAGAGCTGACTCATTGGAAAAGACTCTGATGCTGGGAGGGGTTGGGGGCAGGAGGAAAAGGGGACGACAGAGGATGAGATGGCTGGATGGCATCACCGACTCAATGGACATGGGTTTCGGTGGACTCTTGGAATTGGTGATGGACATGGCATGCTGCGATTCATGGGGTCGCAAAGAGGCGGACATGACTGAGCAGCTGAACTGAGCTGAGTGCAGCACTTTCACAACATCATCTTTCAGGGTTTGAAATAGCTCAACTGGAATTCCATCACCTCCACTAGCTTTGTTTGTAGTGATGCTTTCTAAGGCCCACTTGACTTCCCATTCCAGGATGTCTGGCTCTAGGTGAGTGTTCACACCATTGTGATGATCTGGGTCTTGAAGATCTTTCTTGTACAGTTCGGGAACTGCCCTAGTACAGTCTAAATAAACTCTTTTGCATCATGAGAGGCATTGATGTAATGAGGGAGGCACATCTTTCAAGTTCCTTCAGTTGAATTTTGTGCAGTGATTTCTTCTTTTTAGTCCAGCTTTATTTCTTGTGGCTCAAGGTCATTAGATCATGTGCTTATATCTGAGCAGGATTGCCATGGTCAGATTAACATCAGTTTGGGCATGAGTTAAATGTTTGACTTAGAGGATTTAGGACTAAATATAAGTTGGGAGTCTAAGAAGTGATTGGATTTGGAAGTCGTACCTGGGAACACTTGTAGCTCCTCCTCTTATCCTGACACAGGGGCTAGGATGGATGGAATACATGGTGAACTTCTAGAGAAAGCACTTTCTTCGTGGGGAGAAGGTTAAATTGTCACATCTGGCAGTGGTACAGATCTGATACCAGGCATGAGGTCTGAAGGAGGGTAACCATGGGGCACTTGTCCCTGGGAAGGCATGACAATTAAGAAGAGAAGGGGTTAATATACTGACTAATGTTTCAGTTTATAAGCACTGGCCCTTCTCTTTGTTCTGTTTTATCATACACATTCATCACGTTCAACCTGGCAACCCAACCAAATAGCTATTTAAGTTGTAAAAATGAATCATAGCACAATTTCATGAACTGGGGGATATAACGGAATCTAATCACATCGTACAATGGGGCCTTTGCAGCCCAGTGTACCTGGTTCTGGACGTATTTGGAATAAGTAAATAAATAAATAGGCTGCATGAACAGTAACAGTAAGGGGACTGGGCCTTTGGGTTGTGGGTCCAGAAGAAGAAGGATCTGGCCGTATCACATTGGACTGTGGTGCCTTCCCAAGCTAGCTCACCCATGAAAAGCCTACAGATCATGTCGGCCGTCTTCTGTCCTCTGCACACAGCCACCCGAATCCCTGGTTTATTAAGTAAATGGCCAAAGAGCTCCTGGGCTAGGACTAGAAGCCTCACAAATGGAAACTGTGAAGGAGGGCTCCACCTCAGTTCAGTTTCACATGATTCCAGGGTTCACTGACTTTGAACTAACTGAAAAGATGAGTAAACACAAAGCCTGTACCCTAAGGACCCCTGTTAATGATGGTGCCTGCTGATGCGTCAAGCATTGTAGGTGGTTTTTTTGGTCTGTTTATTTGACTGTTCAAGATAGATCTTGAGCTGTAAGAAATACCATCAGAGAGGTCAAATAACTTAAGGTCATCCAGCTAATAAATGTTAGGGCAGAGAACTGAACTATCTGAGTGGTAGAAAAGGCCAGAGAGGAAGGATGGGTTGGTGGTGGGTGGTGGGGTGTGGATGACAAGCTTTGAACAGCCTAGTGTGTGAAGGTGCGCAAGTGCTGAAGGGTTAGATCTGATCTGTGAGTGGTGAGGAGCCTCTGGGCATAGCGAATGACTCTAGTAGAACTTGATTGAAGGAGTGGGGTGGGGGCAGGCAGGAGAGACCTGCATGGAACCCGGTGTCTTCCCTTGGCAGGAAGTAAGAAAGGCTCGGACTAAAGGGCCGGACGGTGAAACAGATGAGGGTGAGCTGGAGGAATTTTTCTGGGTTGCACTGAGCCCTTTATAAGGCAGCATCCACTTTCCTGCCTTCCCAATACTGACAGCAACTTGTGTTTATTCTCTCTGTCTCCTTTCTTGCCATTTTCCCTGCCTCTCCCCTTTCCCATTCATCACTTTCCCTCTTTCTTTGTCTCTCTCTGTCTCCTATTCATTCTTGGCTTTTGTCCCCTTGCTCATTTTTCTTCCCTGTCTTCACTGCCCTGGTGTTCTCTCTACTCCATCTTTACTTCCACACATTCTGTAGTCCACCCCTATCCCCTTTCCTTTTGATCCCTTCCACCTCCTCCCAACACCTTTTCTATGGAATATATAAATACATACATGTATCTATATTTTTCTATCTGTGTCTCTGTTGGTGGTGTCAGCATATTTTAGACTGCTGGGCTTTGCATGTTTTGCAGCCGGTTTTGAAGCAGTTGTCAGACAGTGATGGATGACTATCATCATTTAAAGTGTAAAAGAAAAAGCCTTGGCACAGACAGGCCTGATGGACTGCCGTCTGCCAGCCCGGATAGGCATGGCCACCATTTTCTTCTCCTCCCTCTCTGCTCACACTGCCCTTGCCAGAATCTACAAAAGTCATCGTGAGCTGTGCAGCACCAGGCTCTTGCCTTCTATAATATCACTTTGGTAGTTGTCAGATCATATGAAACGTCAAAATTCATGTGGCCTCTGTGAAGAGATATATTTAGTACAGCTGCTGCATACCTACACGCTCCCCCTGACACTGACATATTAGTTATGCTGTCTTTTGCAATCTGATATCTTTAAATTTGCCACCTTGTTAAGTTTTGATTAATGTGATTCCATTTCACTAAAGTAATTGGCTTGGCCTGTTGTAAAAATAATCAGCCCCCTCTCCGGAACAAATGCTAGCACATGCTAATGAGGGAGTGAGTTCGTTACATTGATGGCGTGGACTGACAGTTATTAATGATTGTTATGATAAACAGACGAGTGCGAATTGGGATGAGTTGGGCAAAAGTGACAGTTTAAAAATAACGTATATTGGAAAGTACTAACGAAGTAATATACTGTTAGGAAAACAATCATGCAAGTTGTCAAGGAAAGAAGTGTAATTATACAGCCGCATGGGCTGCTTAGGAGGACAGGGACCGGCCTGATAATGGACACATTTTTTGTTGGCAAGAGGGAAATATGTTATGGCAGAAAGAGGTGCAGATTGATAAATTAATTGGTCCTTCTCGCAGCTCCGAGAGCAAACTTGGCTGGCAGTCACCATGCAGATGAGGGAGATGGAGTTTGCCTAGCACTTCTCTCCAGAATCTCCCTGGTCCTTGTTGCCAGGCTTTTCTGAAGCCTCTCTTGTGTCCTCTCCTTACTTTTCTTCATGAGCTGCAACAAGTTCTAGAAAGTGCATCCTGAGGCGCAATGGACCAAATACAGCTTCGAGCAGGAATTCTTGTAGCTGTGTCCAGTTTTTTTGTTTTTGTTTTTTTTTTAATTTAAAGACCCCCAAAACGTAAATGTCCTCTTGTTGCTGAAGTCTTGGGCTGTGATGGAGGTAATTATGGGTGGTTTCCAGCTCCATGAAGACCAGGAGGGGCTGACACAGGCTGGGAATCATTCTGAAGGGAAAGGCCAACTCTGTGCTTCCAAGGCCAGTGAGTTACTTTAGGCTGTTTGCATCATTAGCCAAGGCAGCAGTGGTGTGTGTGTGTGTGTCTGTGTGTGTGTGTGTGTGGGTGTGTGTGTGTATAGGGAGTGAGACTTGTCTGAAGGACCAGGCTGAGATGACTGTGGGCAATGGTGGGAGTGAGGGAGGCATGCCTTTGAAGAGAGTTGACAGTGCAGTTTCATGACCACCCCACTGGTGTCTACTGGTGTGATGAAAGAGGAGGGCAGGTAGGAAGAGGTGGAGACAAGACTATTTTGTGACCCCTCCCTCATTTAGGTTTGGGCTCTGGATTTGTGTCTTGACCAAGACTCTTTTAAAAATTGGAGTATAATTGCATTCCAATGTGTCATCTTCTACTGTACAGTGACACAAATATGCGTGTATGCATATAGCCCCTCTCGAGCCTTTGGATGACATGTGACCAGTTTTGAGTAGAGTGAGTGTTAGTCACTCAGCTGTGTCTGACTCTTTGTGACTTCACGGACCGTGCCTGCCAGGCTTCCCTGCACATGGAATTCTCAGGTTACCCTTCTCTTCTCCAGGGGATGGTCCCAACCTGGGGATTGAACCTGGGTCCTCTACTTTGCAGGCAGATTCTTTATCGTTTGAGCAAGCTACAGTGTAAATGGAGGATTTATAGATATACTGAATTGTTTCATGGAATCCAGGATCAAAGACATAGCTGGGCCTCTCTGTGAGTAGGAATCAGCCTTGGAGAGGGACCACGGTGGCCAGTCTCTAAGTCTCTATTGATCTCTCTTTCTCTGACCCCAACCTTACCCACTCCTGCTCTAATCTCCACCCTCATCCTCACCAAGCTACCAGAGCCAGAAAAATGAAGGTAAAGTCCTGGGGCTTTGTCAGACGACAGGTATCGTTAATCTGAAGGCTGAATGTTGAAAGGATGCCTTATACTCTGCCTCCAAATGTTAGGCTTGTCAGAAAGGGATCCTGGCCTCTGTCCAGATTATCCAACAACTGTGGTTTAGGGTGTAGAGCAAGCAGTCTGCTGATGTTCAGGCTGTGATACTTTTTCTCATAATTATTATATCAGGATGTGCATTAACTCAACCTTCACAGCTGTTGATTCAGGTGCTCTTTTCTTCCTTTAGCCAGTGAGGAAAAGAGGGCCAAGCTTTTGAGAACTAGCCCCTCTATCATGGCAAGGACAAAGCTGGGGTTTTCATCGAGGCTCTCTGTTCCTGAAACTCGATGCTTCCCACTCTCCTTTTATCACCTCTTATAAGAGTCGGTGTTTCCCCAACAACTCAGACTGGTAGATGGATCAGTGTTCTCTGCTTTTAGAATCAAAGGAAAGAGCTGAGAGAAACAGTCCTGCCTGGGTCCTATTTGGTCTTTCTAAGCTGAGATTGGGCAGGGGACTCTTAAAGATGATTCACATTCGGATTTTCTGCTGCTCAACATGCGAAGATATGTGCCCATGTGGACGCTGGTCCTGCGCTACTTAGGAAATGTGAACAGAAATGCAGTCTCATTATCTGGCCATCAGGCCTAGCAAAAACTCTGGAGCCTCCTTGTGCAAAACATCTAGAGCACTCCTGCAATTAAAGGAAGCTGCTGGTTACCTCACAGCAGACCTGACAATTAGGAAGAAAGGCAGCGCCACTTTTCTGGGTTAGAAAGACAGTGTTTGCTCTGGAGCTGGAGCAGGAAACTGATTTATTGAGTGACTAACACGTGTGAGGGGTGGTACCAGTTACTCCCAGGTGCTATGTCTCATTTGGGTGGTGGGTGTATCCCCACTTAACAGAGGAAGATACAGATGTTCTGGGTGGTTGAAAGCTGTAGCCTTTTCAGTGGGCTGGACTATAGAATGACAGCAGGTTTCTTCTGAAAGAAGGCCTTGGTCCTGTCTTACCCAACTATCGTATGTTCCCCAGAAAACGGCTACCTTCTCCCCCTTCACTGTAAGCCCGGGAGGCAGCAGAGTTGAATCATGGAGTCCCCTGGGCTGGGAGGTGGGACGTGCTTTCTGATTTCTGGAGGAGACTCTGGAACAGGTCACAGGACCTTTCTCTCTTCTGTTGGAAGGGAAAAAAGGTGACGATATTGGTGATTATGAAGATGAAAGAGAAAACGGATATGGAAGTGTCTTTCAGCCCTTAAAAGAGAGGGAAAGAAGGCCCTTCTCCCGACTGGGAGATTCAGGTTTCAGTGGGTGTGGGGGCCACCATCTTGCTGACCTTCAGATGAACCTTTTCCTGCAGCCCCATGACTAAAGAGGAGGTCAGCCCAGAGGTGAGGACAGGGTCAGAGCAGGAACCCCTGTGGTGGGCACACAGGACCAGGAAGAACTGCCATCAGCGTTACAGATGTTGGCCCCAGCATCAAAGAGTGGTCTACTCCGCTCTGGGGCCGGGGAGCTTCTTTGTGTCTTTTTCACTGTTGTGGAAAGAGAGGAACTAACCACTCAGTCCCAGGGTTTTTCTCCACCATTTCCTACATGATCTCATCCATCTTCTTCTCTCTCAGCATTACCCCTTCTCATCCCTGAAGCCTTATGCTTATTTTCACAATGGGGTTTCTGTGCTATATGAGCCACTGACCCAAACATTGCTCTGTGAAAAGAGAGGTGAATTGAGTGGACCCCAGAAGCACTGACAAGCTATGAGGTGAATTGAGGGGACCCATATTTGGACTTATGAACAAACCTCTTCCCAGCTTGAGTCTTGGAGGAAGATGTTATTCTAAGAAATCAGGGGTGAGGGTACTACTGGCTCCTGAGAACTCTGAGCACTGCTGTGAGCCTTTGAGTAGTCTTTCACTCAACAGTTTTCCCCAGTTTCAGTCTAGGTAGGATGAGTTGGAATTTAGTCTATAGGAAGCTCTGTGACCTGTTCCAACAAGCTCATTCATTCATCTGTTTTTGTTGTATATCCAAGGAAAAGAAACTCTTCTTATGAGGAGAATTAGGAAGGATGTTGGCTTAGATATAGATGGAAGGAGATTTTCAAGCTGCATGGAGAGAAGGCACGTGAGGACAGTAATCCATGCAAGCCGTCCATCGTTGGAGGCCCATGCTGCTGTTCACAGCGCCTCCTGGTGGCCTCAAAGGAAGTCATGGGCCCCGCCAAGCCTTCTATGAGAAGAGGGTTTGGTTGGTCCTGTGACTGAAAATTTTGAGCCATAGATGGTGGATTTTTGCATTGTACAGGGTTTTGACGACAGATATGGTGTGTGCCCCCAAGGCACTAAAGGATATTGATACACTTGACCCTTTCCACCTCCATCATACAACATTGCTATGAAAATGCAATCAATCCAGTTTCTGACATCTTCCCCCTTTCTCTCCAAAAGCACCTACTGTATCAACATGACATTTTTTAATCTTGGCTTGTTTTCCAGGCCATGAATTTAATTTCTCAATGCTCCAGTCTTTGGCTTTTATGTTCTCAGAGTGGAACGTCATCCAACAATAGTTACCGCCATCTTGTTAGTCACATCCTCTTTCCTAGGCGTCCTGAGACCAAATAATTTTTAAAAATTCATTGCAGCCATGGCCACTCAGCCTTGTGCTAATAGTCACCAAGTTCTGACAAAGCGAGTCCGACATCCCTCGATAAGTAAAATCCAAACCTCCTGATGTTGTGGAACAGTAAGCAGATTGGCATGTCTTTGGATTAGTGGAGGCACTGAAGCAAAATGCTCAATCCTTAGTGACCTTTGGCAAGTGGAGGGGGTTGTGTAGCCACTGTGGGTTATCTTTGTGTTTGCTCTATAGACACTCAACCTCTGCCAGGCCAAGACAGAAGCTGTCAGAGCAGATAAACCTAGTAGGGAGTGGGCTGGTTTCCTGACTGCATCACAGTGCCTAGCAGAGCTATTTTGTCTGATAACCTGCTTCTTCTTTAAACTTGCCTGTGAAACATTAAACCTTCCTTCTTAGGTTATGAGCCTTCTAGGTTCTGTTGTAATCTTGGGCCTAGGACTTTCTTTTTCATACAATGTACATTCAGTTGTCCTCTGTTAGAGTATTCTGATGAATACTTGGGAATCCATGGGAGAAGCCATATCTGGCTATTGCAGGCACATGTCCTCTGTGTGTGTGTGTGTGTGTGTGTGTGTGTGTGTGTGTATGTATGTATGTATGTATGTTCCTTTTGTTTGTCCAGGAAGCATTCTGTGGAAATGGGGTCCCCTTTGATCATTTCTTTCTGAGCTCATTATCACTTGTCTCTAGTTGGCACTTACTTCATATGTTGATTTAGAATTTCACAAGCACTTGGAGAAAAAAATTTGGGCAGATATCCTTAATATTTGGAGTAGAGCTCATATTTCATTTTTCTCTTTTTGTCAGGCAGCAGTGACTCCAGCCCAGGGATGTTGGTTCCAGAGACTGGCTTTGTGACTTTGGGCAAGTTGCTTCACTTGTCTGAGCTCAGATTTGCTCCTCTTTAAAATAAGATAGTCACATCAGACGATAGCTCAGACTTGTTCCAGCTTTAATGGACTCCAGGGTTTCTTAGCCAAGAATAGGACTGAAGCAGAGTGTATTTTAGGGGAAGTGGGTGAAGTGTTGGGCTCTTCTTTCATTCCTATTCCAGGTGAAGATAAAAGACTGCTCTCTATTGAGCTGACATGAATTCAGAATTCATTAGTGTTCAGACTTTCTTTTAAGCTTCAGACAGGAATGTGAAGGGAAAAGCCTGCCCTCGATTCCTTTGCCTTATTAGTTCTTCTCATATAATGTATGGCAGAAAAAAACTGCTAATTGTCACTTGAGGTGATGAGTGAGGGTCTGGTTCCTTGAAGGAAGAGTTGAATTTATCAGTTCCTGTCTCCTCTTACTTAGGTAGAGGTCTAGGCAGGTCTAATAGGAGAGGACTTTAAATTAAATCTAAACTAAAATTAATTCACGTGTCCCTCTTTGCCGAAGTAGAAATGGGGAATCCAGGAGAATTGTAGGGTAAATATATATATGGAGTTGTGTACAGATCCAAATGTAATAATGAAAATAAAAATTTGGGGGTGTTAGAGTGTCTGTGGGTTCCCCTTGCACTAGCTATGACTGGGAGAATGTAAATACACACAAGCCCATATGCTTCACTAAGGAGCCATTTAGATGTAATTTCAATTTATTACAGACTCTCATTGCTGACCTTTTAAAGGCTAGTTTTATTTAGTTTTAGTTTATAACCTAAGAACTTGATACTTGTATGTGAAAATTCACTCCTTGTAGCTTGAGCCCAGGATCTTATATTTGTGCATCAACCTCACAGTGCATCACCATTCTTTTCCAGAGAAGGCAATAGCAACTGACTCTAGTACTCTTGCCTGGAAAATCCCATGGATGGAGGAGCCTGGTAGGCTGCAGTACATGGGGCCACTGCGAGTCAGACATGACTGAGCGAACTTTACTTTCATTTTTCACTTTCACGCATTGGAGAAGGAAATGGCCACCCACTCCAGTGTTCTTGCCTGGAGAATCCCAGGGATGGAGAAGCCTGGTAGGCTGTTGACTATGGGGTTGCACAGAATTGGACATGACTGAAGTGACTTAGCAGCGGCAGCAGCAGCAGCGTTCTTTTCTGAACCCTTGGTGTCTGCTGATTTTACTGTTCTGTCCTACATCTCTCCGACTCGGCCTCCTCTCTGTCTGCTAAGCAGTTTGTAGTTGTTGAGCATTTGCCTTGTCAAGTCCCCAGGCGGGTCCTCAGAAGAACATTTGCTCCCAGAGCTGGAAGTCACCCCGGTAGTCAATGTACTGCCCTTCTTGAGGAGGCATTGTCTGTAATATGCCGTTGTCCTTTGGCTAAGAGACCCAGCTGGAAGACAAATCTTTGGTGGAAAGATTTCCCTCTTGGTTATATACTAAATGGAATTCGGGATGAGGTTGTTTCAGCAAGAGGTGGCAGAAGGGTCTATCTAGTCTTTGGCTCTGTTACTACAGCAGTATGACCACAGCAGGTTTCTCCACCTCTTGGAGCCTGACTCTCACATTTGAGATATCGCAGCTTCTGGGACTGTCCCAAGGGGACAGAGAACACTAGTCAGTCCTCTCTGTTCCTGGATGTTGAATAGGAGCTACTAACAGTTCTCACTCAGGAGTACATTATAGTTGGCTGAATAGAGTTTTACTCGTGGAACTTGAAGACAAATGGGAAGACAGAGGCAACCAGACCTAACCGTCAGCACTGTAATTGGACAATTCTGAATCACTTCCATTTCCCTTAATACCTGGACTTTTTCATTGTTCAGGTTTTGTCTCTTCCCTGCCCCTCCTTTTCTTTATTTTTATTCTTGAAAGATTTCCTGGCCTGAAGATGGGCTAGTAACTACTCTAACTTGTCTTGGAGGTGGTTTAGCAGAGCAGGTGAAGGCAGTCTTGTGCAGTGCACAGCTGTGAGCACCAGGGCTTTCCCTAAGAGTAACAGCTTAAGAGAAAGCACAGTAAAGTGAGACATCTGACAGTGGCTTTGTAGGAGCTTTCAGAGGAAATAGTGGGAATTTCACATATTTCAAACAATTAAAGTAACAATGAAAAAACATATTTGAGAACATGAGAGAGGGAAATGAGATCCTTGGAGCTCAGAGATTTGAAGTCACAATGATACTATTTTAAGTTAGGTGACACTTCATGTTCTTGAAGCTAAACAGTAAAATCAGTTTGCTCTAGTTTTTATGAGCTTATTTTGAGTTGTTGCATATACGTAAGAAATTTCTGGCAAAGTGGACTGGATTTCCAAAATTTTCTTACAAAGGTAATGAAACTATCTGGAAAGTTATGTTTTTGTTATCATTAAGACATTAATAATACTAGAACTTGGCTAGAATCAATTTTTACTTTGAAACCTCCACAATTTAACGATTACATGGAACTGATAAATGTTTTTTGTGGTTGTCAAAATGAGCAAAGCTAACTTTGTACATTTCCTGTTATAACTAAAAGCACTTTGACAGTCTGAAATCGGGTCTATCAATACAGAGAGCAAACGATGTGTTCACTTTGTCAGCACACTTCTCTAAGAATTTGACATTTCTGAAATACATATCACACATGCATACGAATCATGCTTTGTCAACAGCAAAGCTCAAAGCTGATAGAGGTTGTGATGGGTACAGCCTTGGAGGCTGACCATCTGTTGTGATTGCCAGTGTCTTTGCTGGGCCAGCCTACTGCTCACCTGATGATGTGGAGAATATCTTCTCATGTCCTTGTGGTCCCTGACGGCTTCTAGTGATGCTGGAGTCTGGATCAGTCCTTGGGTTTTCAAGGCAGGTCAAGGGTGTGAAGCATCTGATGCCCTTGCATTGGAATTGGTCACGGTGAACCAGAGCCTGAGCTCTGGACTGGGCTGAGCTCTGTGGAGGGATGCATTCCGCTGGAGTCACCTGCTGCTCTTTTCAGGGGAGATTTCTGTGTTGCTTTGGGCAGGGAGAGAGCCTTGGTTGGATTCCCCATCCTGAAAGATATGGGTCTTGCAGTGTCTGTCTGTAGGTGAAGTGTTTCATGTATATATTTTTAGCAGGCTCTCAAGCCATCTCTTCCCATGGGACCTGATGTGCTGTGGAGCCCGGGCTCTCCACCTGCACCTTTGCTCGTCCCACTGTCTCCATCCTGCCCCTTTTAGACACCAGTCATCAGCTTCCCTCCTAGGAGCTCCTCTCATGTGACCCACCTTTTGGCATGTTAATAATCTGCAGATCTTTTCTTGAATATTTGCCTCCTTTCTTCTATTAATGGTCAACTTTTTGAGGACAATAAATATTTTTAATTTTGTTGTTTCCTTTGCTCAGTGTAACTTACACTTAATCTCGTTTGAGATATTAAACAATTATTTTATCCCAAGGAATTTGTGGTCATTTTGCAAACTTTGGCTTGGGAGTTAACTTGATGACTCATGTTTTGTGTGGGGTGATTAGCAGAGTAGATAGTGGCTAAGAGCCCAAATTCTGAAGCCAGAGGCCTGGATCAACAGTGCCCTTTACTAGCTGGCTTCAGTTTCTTCATCTGCACAAATGGGGATAATATGAGTACCTCCTTCATAGGATTGCAATGATGTGGGTTTGCCATCCTTGCCATTATTACTGTTTTTGTTCTTTTACCTGAGAACTTTGAGGAGGAGGAAGAGGCAATAATCAGAGGTTCTTTGGATTAGCGAATGTTTTAAACTATTTCATGGGTCTGATTTAGCATAGGAGTCTTTGCTTAGGGACGGGAAGATCCCTTCCTCTCTTCTTTCATGCCTTTCAGAACTGGCTGCCCTGCAGCTTATTCTGGTGCTGGAGACAATAATGTGACGATGACGCTGCTTTTTGCACACAGATTCTTCTTAGCTGCTTGCTTTTGTGAGCAGGCATCTCCTCTGTTAAGAAATTAATCTTAATCCTAAATGATATTTCATGGTCGAAGACTTAAATTTATATATCACCATCCCGAATAATGTATTGGATTGCATTAAACAGATTGTAGATTAACATGCAACTATAAAACAAATTGTCAATGCGTTGTTGACAACTCTAAGTGCAAGTTCATATATTTAACTACATTTGAGGAATATTGAAGTGTTTAGAGCAGCTTAGTGGATTGATGTAAAATTAAGCATCATGTTCTATTTCAATTTGTGGGGCCAGCCTCAGAAACAATAAAATGAAGGCTTAGGCTTGAGAGCAAAGGAGTATGAAAGAAAAATTAGGGGATAGGCTTGGTCTCAGGGAAATCCTGGTACAGTTGGCATACTGAGTGGTAATAGAAGGATTCTGCTTCTTAAAGGCTACCCCAAGGAATAGTAGAAGGATGTCTGGGCTTCCAAGGTGGCATAGCAGTAAAAAATCCACTTGCCAATGTAGGAGATACAAGAGACATGGGTTTGATCCCGGGGTTGGGAAGATCCCCTGGAGTAGGAAATGGCAAGCTACTCAAGTATTCTTGCCTGGAAAATTCCATAGTCAGAGAAGCCTGGTGGGCTACAGTCCATGGGGTCAAAAGAGTTGAACATAACTGAGCAGACAACAGACAGACAGACGGATGTGTGCTTACTTGTTCAGCCTGGTAACAGTTATTTGGAAACCTCAGTTTATAATATAATTGAGGAGGTGAAACCGCCAACACACTGAAAACAATGATGAAAAACACAAGCCATAATGTTCTTTAGCACTAAGCTGTGTGAGATGGGCCACTTGCTGTAAGAGTTCACAGGGAGAACAGTGCTGTTTGGAGTGGATTTCAGAGATGGTGATAACTTCCCATGATCCCAGGAAGACGGTTAAAGAGGGGAATGGAAGGAGAGGGTGGGAGGAAGAATGGCAGATAACGTTGTGTGGGGACTGTGGGAAGCTCCTGTTGAACAACTGGGTAGAGCCTGGTAATAGCTGTAGGACCCAGGTGAGCGTTGATCTGGGATGTGGAACCAGACTGATGAGGGGTCAAACCCCAGCTCCCCTGATTTCTAGCTGTGTGATCTAGGGAGTTTACTGAGCCTGTTTTTCAGTTCTCTCATCTATAAAATGAGAATAACAATACTATCTACTGTAGGATTGTGGTGAACACGAAATGTGTGTCTGAATAGAGGGGGCTATCATGGGAGTAGCATTTGACCTTTAATGGTGTTCAGATTTGGTCCTAGGCTAAACGGGAGTTAAGGAGATAGACCGGGAGGCAGCGTAAGCTATGCAGGTGCAGGTGGTGAGTCCCAGACGAAGGAAGGATTCTAACAAAGATAACAGCTTATGTGTATATTTCTTTCTTGACTTTTTTTCCCTTACTATTCCTTTGCTTAAGCTGTGAAGAGCTTCAGTATCTCTCTCCTCCTGTGTTTTTGTAAGCTTGCTTCTGAACAGTACATCCTGAGAGAGGTGTGTGTGCACTGGGAATGTGGGCCCTGTCAAGTGCGAGCATTTTCTTTCCTCTCTTTCTCTCTTGCTCCACAGCATTTAGACTTTTCACACCTATTCCAAAAACTGCTCCTAAATGACTTTGGGAGCAAATAAAATAATGGCTGTGAAGCATCTGGAGAGAGACTGGCGCTTGCACTTGAGCATAGTGTGAAGTGAGCAGGCCAAACTCCAGGGTAATTCAGAACTGTGTTAAAGGGCGTGTGGGGTGCAAAGGCTTTTTCACTCAGTGCTGAATGAATGAGATCCTTGTTGGAGCCCTGGAGTTGCTCACTTGGGTTCAGAGAGAAAGTGAAAAGTGGGAGGTGGGACAGACTGGTGAAAAAGTGAGTCAAGGGGTAGAAAATACATCTCTGAAGGGAAATCTTGTAAGACTGGCCTGTTCAGGGTGGAGAAGGGATGGATGCTGGGTAAATTCATTACTGTTGTCAAACTGCAAAGATTTCTTTGAAGGCAGAGCTGCATTTCTCAAAGAGTGCTCTGTGGAACCTAAGTCTTGGGAAGTGGGTAGCTTTTGAAGTGAGGTCAGTATCTTTCTGTGGACAATTCACAAAGCACAGCATCTTAAAAGGACTGGAGATTTCTGCAGGAAAGAACCCCATTTCTCTTTGAGTAAACTAGAATATCCCAAGCATTTTTGGTTATTTTTCTAACACTTTTGGAAAATGATGATTTAAGAATTACTAAAACTAAGATCATGGCATCTGGTCCCATCACTTCATGGGAAATAGATGGGGAAACAGTGTCAGACTTTATGTTTTGGGGCTCTAGGATCACTGTAGATGGTAACTGCAGCCATGAAATTAAAAGACGCTTACTCCTTGGAAGAAAAGTTATAACCAACCTAGGTAGCATATTGAAAAGCAGAGACATTACTTTGCCAACAAAGGTCCATCTAGTCAAGGCTACGGTTTTTCCAGTGGTCATGTATGGCTGTGAGAGTTGGACTGTGAAGAAAGCTGAACACCGAAGAATTGATGCTTTTGAACTGTAGTGTTGGAGAAGACTCTTGAGAGTCCCTTGGACTGCAAGGAGATCCAACCAGTCCATTCTGAAGGAGATCAGCCCTGGGTGTTCTTTGGAAGGAATGATACTAAAGCTGAAACTCCAGTTCTTTGGCCACCTCATGCAAAGAGTTGACTCATTGGAAAAGACTCTGATGCTGGGAGGGATTGGAGGCGGGAGGAGGAGGGGACGACAGAGGATGAGATGGCTGGATGGCATCACTGACTCGATGGATGTGAGTCTGAGTGAACTCCGGGAGTTGGTGATGGACAGGGAACCCTGGCGTGCTGCGATTCATGGGGTCACAAAGAGTCAGACACGACTGAGCGACTGAACTAACTAACTAACTAACTAAGGTGATTCAGTTCAGTCAGTTGCTCAATCATGTCTGACTCTTTGCGACCCCATGAATTGCAGCATGCCAGGCCTCCCTGTCCATCACCAACTCCTGGAGTTTACTCAAACTCATGTCCATCGAGTCAGTGATTCGTCCAAAACAAAAATAAAGGATGGAGGCAGGAAGCCAACCATGGTGGTAATACTGTATTAGAGTGTTCTCTTGGGGGAAGCTTGGGTTCTTCTCTGTTCTTGGTGTTGGGTAAAGAAGAAAGTCAGCTACATGTCAAGGCCATTTGCTGCCCTAAGTTCACGAACCACTTCCTATGGTCCTTCTTAGTTTAGAGGACAGATAAGCTGAGTGTTGTGGGCTTCAGTTTCAGGCCTGACTTGGTGATTAGAGAAGCTCAGTAGGACTGGTCTCAGTGGCAAGAGGTAGGATGCACGATCCTTGGAGCTGGCCAAGAATAACAGGCACAGACCTGGCCCCTGGATGGAGGCCACCTGGGGAAGGCCCATGGCAACTTGCTGACAGAGTGCAAATCTGCTCTGTCACAGACAACCAACCTGGCATTGGGGTAAGACGGTCCAGGGCCTGTGGGTTCCTATGCATCTTAGGAAGTTAAAGAAATGGAATTTGGAGAGATGTTCTACGCTTTTGGTGCCTTCGTTAAGTATGCCTTTGCTTTCGCCATTTTTTTTGCTTAAGACTCAGATTTTTTTTCACTTCTTTATTTTCTTCCTTCCTCCCTCCTTTTTCATTCTCTCTCTGTCCTAACTTTTCCTTCCTCTCCCTCCCTTTTTCCTATTTCTCCTTTTAACAGAGGTAGAGAAAACTAAGTGTGCCTAGGCTCTGTCTTTGCTGTATATATATATACATAGATATGTATATATTTGCTTTTGCCAAGAGAGATACATACCTTGATTTTTCTTTTTTTTTTTTTTTTTGATCCTAAGAGAATCTTTTTCTTTTCCTAAGTTATAAATGACCTCTGTCCTCCTCTCTTACTTTCTTCCCACCTCCCCCTTGGAATGTGTGTGTCTGTCTCTTTCTCTTCTGTATCTCTTTGTCTCTTTCTTTCTCTCTCTCACTACACACACACACACACACAATACCTGGAAGACTTGAAGATGCGTACAGGATACACCTTTGTGTTTCATTTATTGTACAATATTTCACACATCTGTAATTATATTACTCTTAAAATAAAGCCTTCATCCACTTTTAACATCTTTTGATGTCCGTTCCTGCTGACTCTATTTTTCTTGTTCCCACTTTACGTTAATGTGAACAGACAGTTGAGTAAATGCACAATGAACTTCAAAACCTAGTAATTGTTTTTCAGAAAGAATGAAACTTGCGAATTAGATATGGATTGTAAAAGAACACCAGGGCTGATTAGTGTTCGTGAGGGGCGCCTGCCGGACGGCTCTGACACCTGCCTGCCAGCTCTCGCCACAAATGCCACCACTGATGCCTCTGTTCTGCCCATCACAGGATGTGGGGAGCAGTGCTGGGTGGGAGTTGAAAGACTCGGCAGTGAACCACCTTGTCAGGCTTGGCAATTCACGGGATGCCTGACATAAAAGGCAGCGAGAAACAAAGATGAGTTGCATCCATTTTTACAAGCAAACTCAAGTTATCTGTAAAAATAAAATAAAATAATAAGTTTTTGTTTTTTAAAGAGAGAATGAACGAGCAATGAAGGTATTCACTACAGTTTTTTTTTTCCTTTTCCTTGAAGGTTGTGGAGATAATGAGATTTTTGAGACTTGGGGGAGGAAAAGAATTCACAAGCCAAGTTTCAAGCTGCTGAAAAATTGCTTTTAGGAAAGGAAAAAAAAAAAAAACTTTGCATGCTAACCATCTGCTTGCATCTTGTTTACTGCCCAGAGTGCCAGTTTGTGCTTATTAATCATGCTTACACAAGTATCTTAATTACTCCCTATGTAGCTGCTCTGTCTTGAACTCAGAAATTGACCTTTCTCTTTTTATTCCTTTAAATCATTAATCATACACAATCAATGCCAGTGGGGCAGAGCCACAGAGAAGGCTACCCAGATTCTCACACCTCACGCCAGTCCCTGGCAGACAGGGGACGCGGAGTGACTGCCTCGCCAGCAGCCGGCCGTATCTTAATTAATGACTCTGCTGTGTTGCCGTTCCCACCACCACCCCCTGGTCTCTTCTCCCTGCTTCCTTGATGGCTGCCGGGGCTGAGCAGTGCCTGCTTGACTCTGCTGAAAACCGTCAAGGCCTTAGCCAGGGCTTGACCCTTCCGCGCAGCTAGACTCTGCAAGGCTCCTAGCAGAGGCAGAGTGAACTTCTGAGAGAAGATGCTAGTTCTTAGCATGAGGGGGGACTTCGCACCAGACCAGTGGTGCTCCCACTTTGCCGTGCATGTCCGTCTGCTGGAAATGCTGTTGAGAGGTAGGTTTCTGATTCAGGAGGTCTGGCTGGGGCCTGAGCATAAGCTCCCATGTGCCACTAACGCTGCTGCTCCAGGGACCACACTGTGCGAACCAAGGAGTTGGACAAGTGATGACAACTGAGGTCCTCCCTCTAAGCCTGAAGATGGCAGATGAGCGTAACCTTGAGGAATGTGATATATGTCCCCCGTCCCCCTTTTGGCTTTATCAGTAAGAGTTTGGTGAGTGGAAACAAAAAGAATTTCCACAGAAGTGGCATACACATATCCACAAATGTGATGCCCTTTTCTGGGCATTGGAACCACATGTGATGTAAAGATTGGCCTTTGTCATGGAGGAAATAGTGAAGTTGAGACTTTATTTTTCCTTTCTCATTGAACTTTGTAAAAAAGTTGCTTAAAAGAGCCAAAAAAAAAAAAAAGTGCTCAAAACTAAAATAAAGTAAAAATGGAAAAAAAAGGAAGGGGTTGAGGCTTGGGTTTCATAAGACTGCTTCTCAGTTCCAGTATGGCAGACAAATTACAGGATATGAAAGTAATTTTGTTCCCCCTGACCCTGTTCTTTCAGCCTCCTAAGTAGGATGGGGAACCTGGAGATAGGAAACAGGAGAAAACATAAATTGAGGGCTGCTTCTTTTAGCCAGGTTGACTGTTCTACTTTAAAGGGGGAGGAATTTAGCATCTCTGGCAAAATAAGCTGAATTTCTACTCACTGTCATTAATTTTACATGTAAAAGTAGGCACTACATGTGCAGAGCTGTATGGCAGAAATATACACCTTAGGATTTGGGTTGACCCTCCTAGCCATGATAACGCAGGCATGGAATACATTTGAAACACATTCTAAATAGCACTTAGGATCTGCACGCTTTCCCGTCTGAGAGAAGCTCAATAGATCATAAACTGATGATGCTAAGGGTTTTGCCCTTGAATCCTCTGGAAGGAAACACGCATAAAAACACGTTATAACTAACCTTCATTGCTTTCCATTTCAGCTAATAGTGAAGTGAGGGTAAGGGTGGGAAGCGATTTGATTAAAAGCAAAGTCTTAAGTAAAAGCAACAAGTCTGTATTAGTGAAAAATCACCTAATTAATTCAGATAAAAACTTTGTCGTTCCACATGCAGTAAGAGTACACGGTTAACCGACTTTATTATTTACATTAAAAATGACTTGTTCATGAAGTTAAAAAAATCGATTACTCTGAATGAGGTGAATTAAGAAAATATTTCATCAGCATAGCCTGCCTTTTCAACTGGCCGCCCTTTTGGAGTTTCTCAGTGATTTATGAAGTGAAAATTTGGTCTTGTCCCTAGTGAGGACATCCTGTAGCCTTCCTACATAGTTTTGGTATTTGGGTATGTGAGGGGTTTTGGCAGCTTGGCGAGAATCTGGGCCAAAATGACAGAAAGACATAACTCACTTGCGTTTGGTAAAGTAATAATTAACTTGAACTTCTGGACACGGAGCATTTTGAGAACTGGAACTGGGAGCCTTGCACAATCATGGTCTGCTGTGAAACCCTTTATAGAAGACTCTTCTTGTTCTTGGAACTTCATGAGGACTTGAAAGCAGGCTGATTTAAGTGTTGAGAGCCTGGTTTGGCAAGAGTTGTGTTTATGCTTCTCTCTCTGAAGGCCATGGATCTGACCCCTCTGAGGAAGCCAGGGTATTTTTAGGGAAAGGCTAGAGTGGCATTTTCTGGGGAAAATTGGTGGCATTTTTCATAAAGAACTCTTGGGACAGGGGTTGAGGGTGGGTTGAAGCCTCACAAGGACCCTGCTCTCATCAGGTCAGGGCTCTGCATCCTCTTTTAAGAGGACTCCAGATTTGCTTTAGTGGGAGACAGGCCTACAGGCCTTTTCTATAGGGAATAACTGAAAGTCCCTGTCTAGCAAAGAGAGATTCTTTGATTCTCAGTATTTAATTTCTCTGGAGGGGGAGTCTGGGAAATCTGCAGTTTTATAATTCCCCAGGTGATTCTGGAGTTCTGCCACCTCTGAAAATCGCAATGGCACTGCTCACATTGGGCCCTTGCATTCTCTAGCCACTGTACAGGTCTGGGACCCAGTCCTTTCAACCTGTGATACTCAAGCCCTGAAGATAAAAAGACGATGACCTAAGTGGGGTGTCTTCCTTGAGATGCCCATAGTCTGTGAAGGAAGATGCTCTGCATTACCAGATTAGCTGCTCTGGGCTGGATGTTGCCCACCATGGCCTGTATCTCGGCCTCTTGGCTCCTGTCTGTTGGCTTGGCCTGCCATTTAGTGCTTTCCTGAGCCACAGAAGCTGTGTGGTGCCCTGCCCCCTTGTAGGTCTAATTCTGATCTCACTTCTGACCTACATTCCCGACAGCATGGTGTGAGGGATACCACAGGAAGGATGGATTCTCCTGTGAAGACTGTCGGGAAGCCCCAGCCAGAACAAAGTTCAACACTTGGCTTAGCTGTCAGGCTCCTCAGAATATTCTTAGGTATTGTGTATGTCTAAGCCTTTTACTGTGTGGATCACAATAAACTGTGGAAAATTCTGAAAGAGATGGGAATACCAGACCACCTGACCTGCCTCTTGAGAAATATATATGCAGGTCAGGAAGCAACAGTTAGAACTGGACATGGAACAACAGACTGGTTGCAAATAGGAAAAGGAATACGTCAAGGCTGTATATTGTCACACTGCTTATTTAACTTATATGCAGAGTACATCATGAGAAATGCTGGGCTGGGAGAAGCACAAGCTGGAATCAAGATTGCTGGGAGAAATCTCAATAACCTCAGATATGCAGATGACACCACCCTTATGGCAGAAAGTGAAGAGGAACTATAAAGCCTCTTGATGAAAGTGAAAGAGGAGAGTGAAAAAGTTGGCTTAAAGTTCAACATTCAAAAACGAAGATCATGGCATCTGGTCCCATCACTTCATGGAAAATAGATGGGGAAACAATGGAAACAGTGTCAGACTTTATTTTGGGGGCTCCAAAATCACTGCAGGTGGTGACTGCAGCCATGAAATTAAGACTCTTACTCCTTGGAAGAAAAGTTATGACCAACTTAGACAGCATATTCAAAAGCAGAGGCATTACTTTGCCAACAAAGGTCCGTCTAGTCAAGGCTATGGTTTTTCCAGTGGTCATGTATGGATATGGAGAGTTGGACTGTAAAGAAATCTGAGCATCAAAGAATTGATGCTTTTGAACTGTGGTGTTGGAGAAGACTCCTGAGAGTCCCTTGGACTGCAAGGAGCTCCAACCAGTACATTCTGAAGACTTAGCAGCAGCAGCGCAAATAGACTGCTCACTCATGGATTCTGTCCCTGAGCTGGCTGGCTCCTGTATGTCTCCCTTTCTTCGAACCAGCTCTGATTATCTACCACTGGAATCCAAAACCACGTGCCACCTTCCCTTTCAATACTGACCGCAATGAACCTCAAGTGACAGAAACCTCTCTATTCCCTTTCTTGCAGAGTCGGCTGTTGGCAACATTTACTCATTCACAAGAAGCAAATCCCTGTTGGGTGCTAGAGAGGAGATGATTTCAGTTCTGCGGGTATTTATGTTGTTTAGTTGCTAAGTTGTGTCTGACTCTTTCGTGACCCCATGGACTCTAGCCCGCCAGGCTCCTCTGTCCATGGGATTTCCCTGGCAAGAATATTGGACTGAGTGGCCATTCTGAGTGGCCATATTGAACTGGGTGTTCTTTGGAAGGACTGATGGTGAAGCTGAAACTCCAATACTTTGGCCACCTCATGCGAAGAGTTGTCTCATTGTAAAAGACTCTGATGCTGGGAGGGATTGGGGGCAGGAGGAGAAGGGGACGACAGAGGATGAGATGGCTGGATGGCATCACCAACTCAATGGACGTGAGTTTGAGTGAACTCCGGGAGATGATGATGGACAGGGAGGCCTGGCATGCTGCAATTCATGGGGTCTCAAAGAGTCAGATACAACTGAGCGACTGAACTGAACTGAACTGAACTGAAGAGAAGGGTAGTTTGCAATCTTCTCCTCTTTGTTCTCTTGAACTCTTTTTTATTAGGGACTCCACTGTGGGTTGAATAATCCGTACAGTATATTTTGCCCAATGCTGTTCTAATCTCTGGGACATGGTCCAACCTCCACTGTAGGTAATGAGGCTGTATTTATGCTCACTAGCATAAATAGCGGAGAAGGCAATGGCACCCCACTTCAGTACTCTTGCCTGGAAAATCCTATGGACGGAGGAGCCTGGTAGGCTGCAGTCCATGGGGTCGCTAAGAGTCGGACATGACTGAGCAACTTCACTTTCACTTTTACTTTCATGCATTGGAGAAGGATATGGCAACCCACTCCAGTGTTCTTTCCTGGAGAATCCCAGGGACGGGGAAGCCTGGTAGGCTGCCGTCTATGGGGTCACACAGAGTCGGACACGACTGAAGTGACTTAGCAGCAGCAGCACAAATAGACTGCTCACTCATGGATTCTGTCCCTGAGCTGGCTGGCTCCTGTATGTCTCCCTTTCTTCGAACCAGCTCTGATTATCTACCACTGGAATCCAAAACCACGTGCCACCTTCCCTTTCAATACTGACAGCAATGAACCTCAAGTGACAGAAACCTCTCCATTCCCTTTCTTGCAGAGTCGGCTGTTGGCAACACTTACTCATTCACAAGAAGCAAATCCCTGTTGGGTGCTAGAGAGGAGATGATTTCAGTTCTGCGGGTATTTACGTTGTTTAGTCGCTAAGTTGTGTCTGACTCTTTCGTGACCCCATGGACTCTAGCCCGCCAGGCTCCTCTGTCTATGGGATTTCCCCGGCAAGAATATTGGACTGAGTGGCCATTTCCTTCTCCAGGGGATCTTCCTTCACCAGGGATAACCTGCATGTCCTGCATTGGCAGATGGATTCTTTACCATTGAGCCAGGGAAGCCTAGAATATAAATACCTAGAAAGAGGTATTTATGTTGAGTGCCAACTCTATGCCAGGTACTGGGCTTAGTGCTAGCAACGTTGGGTGGTACTCTGACTTTCCTAAAGGAACAAGTTTTCTGAGAGCATAGTGATACTGAACTTACATCACATATGCTCTGTGATGTGGCAAGAGGCACCAGGGGCTACAGGAACTCCGCCTGATGGCATTAACTCAAGCTGAGTGCCTCAGGGAAATCTGCATGGAGGAGCTGATACCTGAGTTGGGGTTTGGAGGATGAATCAGAGAATCTAGCAGAAGAAAGAGGGACAGAGGTTCATTTATTTAGGGTGAAGGAAACAAAAAGGTAAGAATGCCTGGAGCACTATGGCAGGATGAAACAAAATTGAAGGCATGGTACCTGATTTTGAGAAAGTGGGATATACGCACTGAAAGTCCACCTGAATGTCTAGAGAAAAACTACTTGTTGTTATTATTCAGTTGCTAAGTTGTGTGTAACTCTTTGTGACACCCTGGGCTGGAACACACTGGGCTTCCCTGACCTTCATTATCTCCCTGAGTTGCTCAGATTCATGGCCACTGAGTCAGTGATGTTAAATAACCATCTCATCCTCTGTCCCACTGCCCACTTTTGCCTTCAGTCTTTCTCAGCATCAGGATGTTTTTCAGTGAGTTGGCTCTTTGCATCAGGTGGCCAAAATACTGGAGCTTCAGTTTCAGCGTCAGTCTTTCCATTGAATATGTAGGGTTGATTTCCTTTAGGATTGACTGGTTTAATCTCCTTGCAGTCGGAGGGACTCTTCAAGAGACTTCTCCAGCACCACAGAAAAAAGTATATTCAACTATAAATTCTTAAGAGTGTCCCTTATTTTTCAGAGAATTTTTTTTTTGCGGGGGAGGGGAAATGATAATGGAACTACTAGCAGAGAAAATAAGGAAGAAGCAGATAGACCCAGCAGGTCCTAGATATTTAGAGTCTATTTCCAATTTCCAGATATGGATACTGAGGTCAGAGATACTCAGTTATTTGCCTAGGGTCACCCAGCTCCTGCCTATTGGAGCTAGAGTTGAACTGAGATCTGGATTTATTTAAGAAGCTTCTGTAGAAAAAAGGATTTTTGACCTGAGATTTGACAGAGGAGAGAAGCTTGAACACTTCTATTTGGCACTTAATGAAATAGTTTCTTCTTGTGCCAAGTTTTTAGGTTTCTGATGTCAGTGATTAAATTCTGGCCTCTTAGAATATGAGAGACCTCTGAAATTTCTGTACAGATTAGGGAGCTGAGGCCCAGGGTGGACAGGTGATTTGTTCCAGCCAAGTGATGGTACAGGTGGGGCTGGAACACAGCTGGCATAATACATCAGTGTTTTTTCAACTCTGATGTTCTATTACATTGGCAGGAGATATTGTCCTCATTCATTAAGTTTACCGCCCCACCCCCAGCAAATATGTTGGTTCTTCATATTGGAACCATTGTAAGTTCCTGTGGTTAAAATGATAACAAAATCATTGCACTTTCTTCATGAAAAATTGACCACCATCTCAAAGTTCTGAAGACAAAGTTTTTAAAATAAACTTTGATGGAGCAATTTGTAACAAAGTCTGACCTGAAGAGATGTGAAACTATAATGTTGATTCATATCACTTTTTCATGTCAGGAAAAACTGTGAAAGTCTTTAAAACTGGCTGCATCCAGATTCCTGGATATTCTGTTTAGGATGTCCTTCTACACTAGCATGCCTTTCCTTGCTGTCTTTAATCTATTTTATAAAACTGTAAGTTGTAGGAAACTGATAATAATGCAAATAATTTTTCCCATAGAAATGCAGATGAATTGTGTGCTGTAAAATGCAGTTATTTATTGCTCTGTGTTTATCAGCTTTGTATCTGTAAATTCATTTTTGCATTCCTGATTGCCTGATATATGTGTGATAATTGGAATTTTCCTCTGAATGGGTAGAACATCTTACTAGTTAATTATTTCAGTTAATATTTCACATATGTTCATTTTATATTTATGAGTCATTGTACATTATTTGTAAAATTATTTTTACAGTGTTAATATCCCTCTTTCATTGTAGAAATACGAGTACCCGCTAAGACTCTTAGCTTATACTGTTCAGTTCAGTTCAGTCATTCAGTCATGTCCAACTCTTTGCAACACCATGGACTGCAGCACGCCAGGCTTCCCTGTCCATCACCAACTCCTGGAGCTTGCTCAAACTCATGTCTATTGAGTTGGTGGTGCCATCGAACGATCTCATCCTCTGTCATCCCCTTCTCTTCCCGCCTTCAATCTTTCCCAGCATCAAGGTCTTTTCTAGTGAGTCAGTTCTTCGCATGAGGTAGCCAAAGTATTGGAGTTTCAGCTTCACCATCAGTCCTTCCAATGAATATTCAGGACTGATTACCTTTAGTATAGACTGGTTGGATCTCCTTACAGTCCAAGGGACTTTCAAGAGTCTTCTCCAACACCACAGTTCAAAAGCATCAATTCTTTGGTACTCAGCTTTCTTTATAGTCCAACTTTACATCCATACATGACTACTGGAAAAACCATAGGTTTGACTAGATGGACCTTTGTTAGCAAAGTAACTTCTCTGCTTTTTAATATGCTGTCTAGGTAGGTCGTAAGTTTTCTTCCAAGGAGCAAGTGTCCTTTTAATTTCATGGCTGCAGTCACCACCTGCAGTGATTTTGGAGTCCCCCAAGATAAAGTCTGACACTGTTTCCGCTGTTTCCCCATCTATTTGCCATGAAGTAATGGGACCAGATGCCATGATCTTCATTTTCTGAATGTTGAGCTTTAAGCCAGCTTTTTCACTCTCCTCTTTCACTCTCATCAAGAGGCTCTTTAGTTCTTCTTCTCTTTCTGCCATAAGGGTGGTGTCCTTTGCATATCTGAGGTTATTGATATTTCTCCCGGCAATCTTGATTACAGCTTGTGCTTCTTCCAGCCCAGCATTTCTCATGATGTACTCTGCATATAAGTTAAATAAGCAGGGTGACAATGTACAGCCTTGACATACTCCTTTCCCAATTTGGAGCCAGTCTGTTGTTCCATGTCCAGTTCTAACTGTTGATTCTAGCTTATACTGTTACTTTATACTATATATAAACTATATTACCTTTCTAAAATCTGAAAAAAATTTGTGTCTATATTAAATTTAATATATATACACAGATATGTGTCATGTATGTATATCTGTATGTGTATAAATGTCAGTTGTATATAGTTATGTATATATATCAATTATATTTATACATAATTATATATATTTATATATATGAAGTCTCCAGAATTTCAGATAGATTCTGGACCTGCAGTCCATAACTCCTTTTGGTATTATTTTCTTGGTGACAGTTCAGTCACAATTTACTAAATAGATGAAATTAAAGCCTAGATGAAATTAAAGCCTAATTGAAATAAAACATCTTTAAAAATTTTTATTGGAATATAGTTGATTTATGTTAGTTTCAGGTGTATAGCAAAATGAATCCATTATACATATACATATAGCCACTGTTTTTAAGATTCTTTTCCCATACAGGCTATTACAGAATACTGAGTAGAGTTCCCTGTGCTATGCAGTAGGTTCTTATTAGTTATCTATTTTATACATAGTAGTGTGTGTATATCAATCTTCCAATTTATTCCCCCACTAATCCCCTGGTACCCATACGTTTGTTTTCTACACCGACAACTCTATTTCTGTTTTGCAAATAAGTTCATTTGTAATTGTTTGAAAAATAATTGTTTAACTGTGAATTTTCAGGGCACAAGAGAAGTAAAGAGCTGTAAGAGAATCAATTTGGTTAGAATTCAGGGTTTGGATAGGTTGTTGTTCTTTTAATATTCTTAGTCCAACATGTTGATCAGTTCATGGGGAATAAGACAAAGGCCAAAACAGGCACCAGGATTGCATAGCAGTACTCTGTGATAGGGTGCTTTTTAACCAGATAGTCCATATTGAATTATCTAGCTCTCTATTTATGAATAGTTGCATGTGTTATAATGACAACTTTTTTTTTTTTTTTTAGTTTAGGCAGTGATTAAGGCTCTAATTAGGGGCATTTCTGATGACTAGTATAGACAGGACCACTCTGACCACTCCAGGGTCAGACTGAAGCAGTCAAGATACCACTCATTGCCTTTCTCACTTCTTATTTGTTCCACACTTGACAGAAGGGATATATATATATATATATATATATATATATATATATATATATATATCCTAAAATGTCAGAGCCCAAAGAATTCTTAGTATCCATGAATTTAGTCCCCTCTCAACTTTTAATTAAATCAAAAAATTACTTAGTTTGTAAACATTATTATGACCTAAACCTAAAAGGGTAAAAGTCTCACGTCTATAGCTTCTCAAGGGTATATCCATGGCTCTTGACTTGAGAAATAAGTACTGGTTTAATGAGTCAGTTGAGAAAGTTAATGGTAGTTAAAGGTCTCTTTTCTGGAAGGTGGCTGGGATGAGGAGGAACAGGAGTGGTTGTGCATGGATGTGGGAATCTGGGATGCTTTATTCTCCATGAGGCATAAAACTGTGAGGTAAAAGTTTTTTGATTAGCTGTGTGCTATAATAGAATACAAATTGCATTAGAAATAAATATATTGGACTAATGCAGTGTACATTATCTCCCTCTTTCCCCTAATCCTGTTCTGTATTTGGTAATATTTGTCCTTTTCTAATGATTTTGTAACCCCACTAAGAATGAGCTGTTAAGACTATAGGTTAAACAGAATGCTTTCAGTGAGTGGGGCTTGGTTTGAATTTAAGTGTAGCTCTCCTGCCAGGCTCAGTCTTAGTTGGGCAGGATGTTCACCTCTATTAATCCCTTAATACTTGGGAGCCTGTATTACTTCCATTCAGAGAGCTGGAGACACCCAGGTAAATGATCTGGTCCAAACTCCTCATTTTCACTACACATGAAGAAACATTACTTTCATTTTTAATTAGCATGTCTTCCTGCTCATGCTTTAAAGCAGGACTTTCTGGACTTTGGCCATTAATGCTATCCTGGGGCAGGTTCGTTAGGAATAGCTGGCCCAGATGAAAGCCCCATCCTTCGTCCTTAAAATGACATCACCACCAGCAATAATCACTAACATCAGCACTGCTTCCCCACACATTTCGTCTATTCCTTGTTTCAATTTTAAAATAAAAATAAAATATACAGTGTCTAGGCGTCTCCCAGGGCCTTAGAAGCAACAGGTTTAAATGAGGGTTCCGAAGCTGAAATGTCAAGCTTCTTGACACATCCTACCCTGCCCTTGATACTGGCAATCGGAACCACTCTCACCTGAATCACTTGCTTTGCGTTCACTCACTTGATGCCTTGTATCA
This sequence comes from Nanger dama, assembly GCA_917880005.1. Classification (NCBI taxonomy): domain Eukaryota; kingdom Metazoa; phylum Chordata; class Mammalia; order Artiodactyla; family Bovidae; genus Nanger; species Nanger dama. The sequence goes on along the minus strand of CAKJTW010000028.1, from coordinate 14,303,244 downwards.
GGAGTTGTTAGTTTTTGTAAAAGGCTCTTTGCCTCAAATAGACTGGAAGCTGATGGTGGACCAGGTCTCTGTACTGAGCTTCTTGTACTTCCCAGGATATCTTGGCAAACACATGCCTTCTTGGTCATGTGCTGTGAGCCAGTGGAGTATGCTTCTTGGAATGCTCTGTTGAGGATTTTTAGTCCTGCCTCATTGAAAGTGTTTCTTAATTGATGACCAGACTCTGCCACCAGCATAGGCATGGAAAATTAGGGACAGCAGCTCTGGTCTGCCAGACCTGTGCTGGCTACTGGTGAACACTTACTGTCTGGGTCATGGTTTCTATTGCCATTCTCAGGTTTATTCCCAAATGTAAATACCATGAAAGCAGGGCTTTTATTTTTTTATTTTTATTTTTTTTCGGTCTGCTTTGTCTCGCCTTGTAGATATATCCTAAACTCTTTGAACAGTGTCTCATATAAAGTAGGTGCTCAATTAAAAAAAAATCATGAATGAATTACTGTGAAAAATAGGAACTTTTGTACTAAATTTCACTTAAATTGGATTTTTAATTAGTGATCTAACAATACAGAATTAATAAAATAGATTAAGCTTGAACAGTTTAAGAAGCAGTTTTAAAAAGCTCAGGTAAAGACTGGGATAATGGGAATGAAGAAATCAATTGGAAATTGTTGCTTTGCTAACGTATTCAGCAAATATTTATAATGCATCTAGTATGACAAGCATTCTGCTTCCTCCTCTTTATGTAATTATGGTTGATTTCTTCTTCCCCCATCGTGTGATTAGGACAAAGTTATCAGTCAAGTATATGAATGTCTCTTAAGGCACCTAAGTGCTTCACGAGGGCATTGACTTTGAAAGCTTCTATTTTGGTGTAAGATGCTGACAAGGAGCATGCTTTCAGCTACCAGCATTCTCCCCCTGCACCCTATTTAGCCTCTTATATAAGATTTGGGATCCCCACAAAGGTATCTTCTGCTTGGCAGGTCTTTTCATGTATGAACTGGTATCACTCCTGTTTTTGAGGGTATAAATTTGCTTTTGCAGTGACCCAGCTGTTGGTTTTGTGGTCTGTTTTCTTGAACGTGATAAAGGCCAGAGCAATGATTTCTTGGAGGATAGATCTTCTTTTCCTGAGGTTCTCTGGGGGAGGTGGGTAAGGAAGCGGATGGTGTGATCCCCCTGAAGCCTGTCCTCTTCCTTAACCCTGTACCCCTGAGAGGCTGGGGGGTTCTGGGAAGGCCGGAGAAAGCACCCACCACTTTTCCTTATTTGTGTTTAGACACCAGGGGTTGCATTTCTGAGTCCCATAGCCCCACGCCTATTATGTAAAGTCAAATTATTTTGTGAATTATCACAAACATTGATCTGCCCTTGACAGTACCTTCAGAGTTTTGCAGTAAATCTACAGACTGATAGTGTTTCAAAGTGTCAGTTTTTGTCACTTGTAAGCTTCCCTCAGTCAACTGCAGTTGGAAAGGAAAGTAACAAGAGCATTACTATCTCTTAAACTTGGCTTTAACCTTCAAAGACTAATAATTTATTATTCGGTGTTATGCTCCAGTACTTTTGGTGACAATATATCATTTTTAATGTTGGAAGCTTGAGTTTTGTAATATAAAGACATAAATAGGAGAAAAAGAAAATGATAGCTAAGTACTTTGATGGGAAGCAATCTGAATAGCATTCTTGATGCAATTCATCCAACATTTATCTGCATAAATTACGATAGTTTAAGAAGAGCAGATGAGAAGTACACTTAAGGCCCTTTTATATAGCAACATAAAATAAAGCAAAAATTATATTCATTACTTTTAAAAATATAGCAACTCTTCATTATAGTTTTCATTCATTGAAAGTAAATGTCTTGGTAGCTAATGAAACATTGTGTGATGTTAACTAGATGTGGTGTAATCATAGAAGCAGTATTTGCCTCTTCATAAAGCCTTGTTAGTAATGTCCTCACTTTGTTACTGGCCACTTGTTTTCAAAATATCAAGAGTATAAATGATCTTTAGGAAGGAAAAATCAGTCTCCTTTATTAGCAGAAATGAATAACTTGGAGTGTGTGTTTGCTTTGTAAGCGTTAAAGTGACTTTGAAATGTGCGGGGTCTTTTTTTCTTCTTTTTGGTGAAAGCCAGGGGACCCAAAGCAGTACAAAGAGAAGAAAGCCTGAAAATCTCCTGGCGTCACTCTCCCCTCCTTTTACCCCAGAGCGTATCTGTTTTCTTTTATATTTTAAAAGTAAACAGAATGGATGTTAGCTGAATCTATTGTGGTAATAATTTCATAATACATTAAGTCAAACCATCACGCTATATGCCTTAAACTTATACGGTGATGTATGTCAGTTATTTCTCAATAAAACTAGAGAAAAAATTAAATAGAAAAACATTTCTAGATTTTGCTTTATCCTTTGCTGCATAAATTTCACCTCTATGTCCTGCAAAGAAATTGTGAGCTGTGGAAAAAGTTCATGGCATGGCTATGTGTGAGTGTTGCTGTAGTGCAGGGTGGCTCCTGAGAACTGTCTCTCTTTCTCCATCCTGTCTTTTCTTCTCGGTTCCAAGGAGGCCTCTGGAAGAAAAGGCAGCCCTTCCTTGAGTTCTGATTTCTCCAGTTCGGTACTCTTGTATCACAGTTCAGTTCAATCACTCAGTTGTGTCCGACTCTTTGTGACTGTTGTGTCCGACTCTTTGTGACCCCATGGACTGCAGCACGCCAGGCTTCTAGGTCCGTCCCCAACTCCTGGAGCTTACTCAAACTCATGCCCATTGAGGCGGTGATGCCATCCAGCCATCTCATCCTCTGTCGTCCCCTTCTCCTCAGATCACTATGTTAGTTTCTTCTCCTTCCCCTTTTTCTTAGCCTCACTTGCTTGACTTATGAGGAACTGAACTCAGCCTAAGCAAGAGGGTAGAGGGCAGGAAGATGGATGAGGAAGGGGGTACAGTAGTCCTCCTTATAGGTAGGCTTCATTACCTGCGGTCTGAAAATATTAAATGGAAAATTGCAGAAATTAGCAATTCTTAAGTTGTAAATTGTATGCTGTTCGAGTAGAAACCTCACACTGTCCTGTTTTGTCCAGCCCATGGCGCAGTCACCCTTTGCCTTATATATCGTACCCATTAGTCACTTACTAGCTTTCGGTTTGGAGAAGGAAATGGCAACCCACTCCAGGATTCTTGCCTAGAGAATCCCATGGACAGAGGAGCCTGATGGGCTGCTGTCTGTGGGGTCGCACAGAGCCAGACATGACTGAAGTGACTTAGCAGCAGCAGCAGCAGCTTTTGGTTATCAGGTTGATTGTCACAGTGTCGCATTGCTTGTGTTCAAGTTAGCTTTATGTTGCTTACTAATGACCCTGAAGCCCAAAAGTAGTGATGGTGGCAATTTGGTTATGCCAAAGAGAAACTTTCAAGTGCTTCTTCTAAGTGAAAAGTCTTGAGTTAATAAAAAAAATAAAGACAAACTAAAGACAAAAGTGCTGAGGTCACTAAGATCTATGATCAGAATGGATCTTTCTGTGAAATCATGAGAAGGAGAAAGAAATTCATGCTGGTTTTCCAGTTGCACCTCAGACTGCAAAACTTCTGGCTACAGTGTATAATAAGTGCTTGGTTAAGACAGAAAAGGCATTAAATTTGTGCAGCATAGTATTTGAGAGCGAGGACAACCACATTTATGTAAATGTCACTACAGCACAGTTGACCCTTGAGCAACATGGGTTTGAACTGTGCAGGCCCACTCATACACAGAGTTTTTAAATAGTAAATCCTGTAGTACTTGATGATCTGTGGTTCACTGAATCCATGGATGTGCAACTGTGGAAAGGAGGACTGACTGTAAAGAAGGTAAAAATGAATTTTTGTCTGTGTAGCAGATCTGCTCCCCCAACCCCTGCATTGTTTGAGGGTCAGCTTTGTATTTTAAAATTGTTTTTATTATAAAAATTTTAAACTATGTCTAATTTATAGATAAGCTTTCTCATATGTATGTATTTAAAAGGAAAAATAAAAACATAGTCCAGTCATCCATCATTACCCTAGGGGAATTGGTTCCACTGCCTGTCACAGATTTTCCAAAGATGCTCAAGTCCCATAGTCAGCATTCCTTATGGGATGCAGTGAAGCGCAAGCTGTTAGCATAGTCCATGATCCATCCTCAGCTGGCTGAACCCACAAATGCAGAGCCTATGAATATGGAGGACCAGCTGTACATTGATTGAAACCTTTTGTGTATAAGTGGACCTCTGTAGTTCAAATCCGTGTTGTTCAATGCCCAACTGTGTATGCAGGGTTTGGTACTATCTGTGGTTTCAGACATCCACAGGGGGCTCTTGGGATGTATCCCCCATGGATGAGGGGTGACTAATGGACAGAGGAGCCTGGCAGGATATAGCCCATGGGGTCACAAAAGAGTTGGACATGATTGAGTGACTAAACAACTGCACCTTAGAGGGTCCGAGGGCAGGAGATGGGGTTGCAACTCCAGTGGGGGTGGGACAGAAGCTAGCAAGTCCGGGTGGACACAGGGTCCTCTGCCTGCAGGGAATTTTGTGACTGTCACCTCTGCTTCTCTTTGCCCCTCTGCAGTTTCCTCTCTTCCCTGTAGATCACTGTGTTCCCATTCCACCTTTACATGAGCTTTCTTTTTCCATAGAGACTGTCTGGGGTTGGAACTTCATCCAGAATATTTGGGGGAACAAATCTCATTGGTCTTGCAGTCTGCAATGCAGGAGACCTGGGTTTGATCCATGGATTGGGAAGATCCCATGGAGAAGGGAATGGCTACCCACTCTAGTATTCTTGCCTGGGGATTTCCATGGACAGAGGAGCCTGGTGGGCTATAGTCCATGGGTCCTCAAAGAGTCGGACATGACTGAACAACTAACATTTTCAAGAAGTAAACCATTTTTTAAAAAAGACTCTTTCTTCACTCCATAGCTGCTCTGAGACTCCTTCTGTAGGTAATTTTTTGTTGTTTAAAAGAAAGAAGTCTCTACCTACCCCATTCCTTTATACCCTGGAAAGTGAAGTTGCTCAGTCGTGTCCAACTCTTTGCGACCCCATGGACGGTAGCTTACCAGGCTCCTCTGTCCATGGGATTTTCCAGGCAATAGTACTGGAGTGGATTTCCATTTCCTTCTCCAGGGGATCTTACCAACCCAGGGTTGGAATCCGGGTCTCCTGCATTGTAGACAGATGCTTTACCATCTGAGCCACCCTGGATAGACCCCTTATTTCATTTCCAGTGGCTCTACTTTCCTCAGGCTACTCTGACTGAAACCTGGAAAAATCTTGCATATATCATACATGTAAGAAACAGATTTCAAATGAGTGGTTTCTAACCCTGTTAGCATAATCTTAAAGTATTATGTTCTTGTATGGTCATCAGGGAAGAATATTTTTATATTGAGATGAGTGACTATGAGAGCTCTGTGGTTTATGCAGAGAAGCCTGGAAGCAGGGGCATCTTGGTAAACAGGGTGGCCCCTTTGAGATCTTGCTGACAGTGCAATTTAAAGAGTCTTTTCTCTTCACACTTGTCTGCAAAGCCTCTTTGAAGGCAACAGCTTTCTCCTTCAAGGTACAGTTTTTGCTGTAGAAACCAACAGCTCCAACTATCAGGGCCTTCTGTTCCCTTCGTCACTATGAAGATTACTTGTATTTTTTCTTTCCACCATTGGCTTCTGATGGTTCCTAGTTCCACTCAGGGGCTACATGGTCATCCAATGTTTGCCTTTTTTGCCTGTAAAGACTGTAATTGCTTTTAAGAGATTGAATGATGCCATCATATGAATGATGCGGGCAAGAAGTACAGTCTCTTTCATCCTCTGCTTCCTTGCCACTGGTATATGGTGTGGGACCTGGCAGAAAACACATGCTTCTGTGATGTATTCTTTGAAAACAAGAGAGTATGTGTGTGCTGGATTACCAGTTTCATTTAAGAATGTGTTTTATGGAGCCTTTTGAGTGGGTTTTAGGGTTGAGGGTAAAATCATTTGGAGGCATGAGTTGTCATCCAAGCCTCCTTATTCACCTGAAATGTAGATGAAGGGGAATCAGAAAATTGCTTAAGCCTGGTTGGTGGTACCTTCCAGACTGTTATGACCAGAAAAGGCTTTCCAGGTCACCTTGGTTAACACCTTCCTTTTTTTCAGCTGAAATAATTGTTGTTGTTTAGTCAATAAGTTGTGTTTGACTCTGCGATCCTGTGGACTGGAGCATGACAGGCTTCCCTGTCCTTCACTATTCCCAGAGTTTGCTCAAGTTCATGTCCATTGAGTTGTTGATGCTATCTAGCTGTCTCATCCTCTGCTGCCCTCTTCTCCTTTTGCCTTCAACCTCTCCCAGCATCAGGGTCTTTTCCAATGAGTCGGCTGTTTGTATCAGGGTAGCCAAAATATTGGAACTTTCAACTAAAGCTGAGGAAACAGATAGTACTTGGTAATGTATGTCCTACTGTATCATTCAATAAATACAAATTATTGAGCAGTGAAAGCCCTTTCGTGGTGCCTGTGAAGATCTGATCTGTTTTGATACTCACCTAAGAGCTGGGCACTGCCCTTTGGTGGCCTCAGTCTCAGGACCAAACTTGGATGTAAACCCATGTATTTTCAGAGGATGCTCTGATTCTCAATTCTGTGTTCAAGCATGATAAATTGCTGAACAGAAATGTGAAGCCAGCTCACACAAGGATAACAAATTGGGTGTAGAACATTTTTTTTCTGCACTCTGACCTTTTGTGTCTGGGGGTGTTACTTGGGGTTGGGACCTCGCTTGGACAGGTAGTCAATCTTCTTTCTTTACTCTCTTTTCTCAGCTTTTATACAACCCTTCTTTACAACTTTCCATCCTTTATCTCTAAAACTTTCTCTGACTTCCCATTCGTAGCATTTCCTCTTTTTTTCTACTCTTCCTTTCTTAGTCCACTGCCAGACACACAGTAGGAATGCAATCAGTGTTTGAACTAACAAATGAAAGGTGCTGTTACGTTCTTTAAAATGTCTGGGGATTCAGAAAAGGAAAGGAGATACTATTTAAAAAATCTTAACTGACTTGTTTTCCAGCTTACTGTCTTGAAGAAAATATAGTAAATGAACAGCATGTTAATTCTGGGACTGGTTTTCCCTTGGATTTAAAGAATCCCTGCTTTTGTGCATGTGTACATGTGCATGCCCAGCTAGTAGTGTAAGTTTTAAAGAAGATATTACGCCAAACCATTTATTTCATTTGATTAAGCCATTAGAAAAGATTAGAGGTGTCTTTAGTTCTGGGGAGATAAGTTTAACAGGGAATGGATTTCAGAAACATCTGGGCAACATATACAACACCTTTCTGTTCCCTTATCTTTAAATGCAGCTGTGTGTGTGTATGTGTGTTTGTGTATTTTATAAAAGATAAGAATGATAAGGTGGGAACAACATGTTTGAAAGCTCCAATTTCTTATATCTCATGCAAGTTTCTTCTCATGGCTTCCTCCAGATATATAAATATATGGCGAAGCTAGAGTTTCATTTTTCCTCTTTTTTTCCCCTTAAAGAATTTTATCTCTATCTAGAAAAGTGTCATCACCCAGTGATTGAATGTTGCTGTTTGAGCTTTCTGTCTTGAATAAAGTTAACCTTAAAGAGGTGCCCTCTGCCTCAGATAACTGTCCCTTCCTGTTCACTTCAGACACACGGCAGTGCTGAGGTTATTGCCCAAATGAGGGCACTTTTATGATAAGCAAGGGGGAGTCTTGTGGGTCAGGATTTCCTTGACTTCTTGCCTTTGCTTTTATTAACTTTGCAGAGCAGCAGAACCGCTGGGTTGGGGGTCTGTGGTCAGAAATCTGTGTGTGGGACCGGCAGGGGGTGCTTCAGGAGGGACGCGTCCACCAAGGGCTGTGTCTGGCATATGTAAGTTTCATCTTGGGTTTTCTCAGGTGACCGCAATGATGATGACCGTGATGACATATTCTTTCTCAAAGGGAAGGACTGGGAAGTCACTGCTGTAGCCTTTTCCTTTCCATGTAATTGTGAGGAATAAATCAGCGTTGGTTTGTTTGCCAGCCTGTGTATTGATCACAGTTTTCAGTCCTTGGAAATGCTGGTGAAATCTTATGTTCTTCCTGTTAAATTCAGTAGAGTGGATTTCAGAGGGAGCTATAGAATTCAAATAAAGTCTATTATTTATGGGCCCGGCTGACACAATGAAAGCAGAGTGTTTTACTTAGAGCAAATACATACTCAGCACCGAAAGCGGCAGTGTGTGAGCAGGAGCAGGCCCAGAAGAATTTGTTTTCTCAAAGGCATCTCTTAAAAGAAGCTGAGACCTTGGTCAGTCGTCACCGATACTAGTGGGGATTCCCATGTGCATGTGGGCAGGGTGGGAGAGGGACTTGACGCATATGTGCCTCTGGAAGAAAATGTGAAACTCTGCAAAGAACTCCTTTGGACTAGGATGTGTATGTACCCTTCATGGCTTAGATTTTAATAGAGTTAACTTCACAGAGGCAGCAGAGGATGGTTGTAAGAAGCTGAGTCTTTTCTTTCTGGATTTATCCCAGTTCTGTCACTAACTGTCTGCAGTGTTGGACGTACTGTGTCTTATTCCTGGGTGGCAGAGGACCCATTTGTGAAATGAGAAGGTTGCACCAGGAAACTGTGTTTCAGACTTAAAGAAGAAAAACTCCAGCCTTCACAAAGATAAATATTTTATTTTGTAATTTATTACACTTATTCACTTGTGTGCATGCACACATGTATGTATATTTGGCCTTACTATAGGTGATGAGACCTGGGTTCGATCCCTGGGTCGGGAAGATCCCCTGGAGAAGGAAATGGCAACCTACTCCAGTATTCTTGCCTGGAGAATCCCATGGATGGAGGAGCCTGGTGGGCTACAGTCCATAGGGTCGCAAAGAGTCGGACACGACTGAATGACTTAATTAACTAACTAATAGGTGATGTACTTTGATATTGTCTGTTGCATTTTGACCTAGTCCTTTCCATTCCACTCCATTAAAAAAATACAGAACTCATTAAACTGATTTTGATCATGACTTTCAGTTTGGAAAAAAGCAGTTGATTTTTGATGTCTCATTCCAGATCTTTCTCTCTCTCTCTCTTTTTTTTTTTTTTTTTGTAGGACAGGCATATCCATTTCATTTTGTGGAACTCTCCTGGGAGTGTGGTTTATGTCCTCAGAGCCCTTTCAAAGTCTAATCAGCAAGGTTGAGTGTTTTTCTGTCCCCACCCCCAACACTTCCCACAAAGTAAGGCCTACAATGGTCTAACACGATTTCCCTGCTATATCAGAGGGTGATACAGAGATGGAAAGCTTTTGTAATGTTCAGTGATAAAGGCTCTTTCAGGCAGGGGAAGATTTTGGTTGATGTCACTCCCAAGTATGGTAGGGGCATTCAGGCCCTTCGAAAACTTGCTCCTGTCTTGGGAAAAGAATACCAGGATACTTGTGTTGCCTGCAGGCTCAGCTGTATTTCTGATCAGCACCTGCCCTGGTTCCTAGGTCTGGCCCCATTTTTGGACACATGGCTTGAGGAATGTGCTTTCTTCTCTCCTAAGAGGAAGTCCGTTGCTTAGACCCCTGGAGAGTCTTCTTAATCTGTGGCTGACCTATATCTAAACAGAAGCTGAATGAGATTGTTACAGGGCAGATTGCCTATATTAAAGATAGTTTGGTTGACAATAATTTCTTGAGATTTCTTTCAGTTCTGGTATTTTTGTCATTGTTTCATCTCCAGTTCTTATTCTGAAAGTAGGGCCCCTAAAGGACTTCCTTTTGACTCTGAGTTGTTTTCTCTGTTGGCACTGGGCCACATCACATCAGACGGCAGACACATCATGCACCAGGCAGACACAAACTCCCCATCACTTCTCATTTCAAAGGCAACACCTCTTTGGGGCTGCCCATAGGGCTTTCTTTTCTTCTTGGCTCATAATGGCATTTGGCTGTGAACCATCACACCTCTGCTTGATCTGTTTACTGATTTTGTTGTTGATGACAAGATAATCTTTAATATACTTAATAAACATAAAGCCATTTACAATTTGAAGATATTAACAGTCTTTACTTAGGGCAATGACATTTTCCTTTGTCTGTATACTTACTTTTCCTGGTATTTGAAAAGTAGAGGAGTCTAGAGTATACAGAGAGGGCAGGGAGGAGACTCAGACAGAGAGCTGGTCTCAATGCCTGCCCAGTATATTTCCCTTTCCTCTTCCCTGAGTATCTAGTATGTGCAAAGTAATGTGCTCTGTGTTTTCACAGACCTTATCTCATGGGAAAGGTGGCATCATCCCTATTTTACAGATGAGAAAGTCTGGAGATGTTGTTACCTACCCAAATAAGCTAGAAATAAACGTCATGTAGCACTGACTCTGTGTTTCACCTTCATTCCCAATTTCTTTCGAATGACTTCTCCCTTAAGTAAATTTCCCAAAGTAAATTCACATGATGAAAGTCTTGTAATCAAAAAATGGTTTCAAAAATAGGTACCGATTTTAAAATATTATTTAAAATTTTCATGTGTATTTATATTGAAACATAGTTGATGAACAATGTTGTTTAGTTTCAGGTGTATAGCAAAGTGATTCACTTATACGTATACATATATCCATTCTTTTTCTAATCATTTTCCCATTATTATAGAATATTGAGCAGAGCTCCCTGTGCTATATAGTAGGTCACTGTTGGTTATCCTTGTCTCCAAACCGTGGAGTAGTATATAGCCCTTCATGTTTTCGTTTGCTCCCTTTGGCCCCACCTTGCGTCTATACTGGCATCTCTTACTCCATAAAGCCCAAGATTATGAGAGCCTTGAGGTTTTTTCCTGTGGTACTACCAGCTCTGCCTTTACTAATGTTTGAATATTTATTGCATTTGAGCCAGTAATAAAAATATCATGGCATGTTAACTTTTAATTTTCTCAGATTTATGAGGAACACCAAAAGACTATGCTATCTCTGGAATGTGCTGGAGAAAAGCAGTGATTTTGTCGTGAAACTTACTCATTTCCATGGGAATAGTGCCAGTGCCCTATACCGCATGGAGTTTGATTTGTTGCAGAACATTTCATTCCTTCCCCAAACTGTATATTTGTTAATGACTTAATTTATAGGCCAAAAGGGGTATAGATATTCTTAGTCTGGACATTTCCTAAAAGAGGGACATCATCTGGCTGTCAGAATTCCCGTCTTATTTAATCCCCTGACTTGGAAAGAGGGAGTATTTTCATGAAGGTTTTAAAAAATGTAGCTGTAGATATCCTAGGTCAAAAGCCATATATTGAGATGAATCAAGGTTTTAAAGAATAAGGCCCATGGATTTTTAATGGCTGAGCTTTCCTTAGCTATGTCATTTTTAAAAAAGTGACAGTTCACGGAGTCCACAATGTATATTATCCTTTGCATAGAATAGATTCCTAAATAATATATGTTGAAAGAATGGTTATATGAACTCAGGACAGCAATACTAGCTCCCTTCTATATACAAAAAATGATCACTGTAGCCCACGGGGGAAACCCCACCTTTACAGTGATTGTTCTTATTTGTTGTTTTCTGGTTTGTCCTTCTCTAATATTGGAGAAACAGTAGAAATATTGGAAAAATAGATACCACATAATGATTAACAGTGTGGATTTTGGCTTAGAGTGTTATATTGAAGCCAGCTACCTACTGAGTTAAAACCTCTTCCTAAACTAATAATCAGACCACCCATCCCTCTTCCCAGAGAGGTGATTTTGTCAGTAGCATTCAGTTTATATGTGATAGATGTAGTCAAATAAAAAATATGAGTGAAAAAGGTTATTTTTGCCTCCCATATTTATTTTGGCTTACTTGGATGGCAAAAATTCAATGTCATATAGCTAGGTAAATCTTCATTATAAAATGTAGTGTTTGTCTCCCAAAGCTAAACTGTTAAAGATGAGACCAACTTAGAAATTAACAAACAAGTTCACACACAAACATGCACATTCATATGTATACCTATTCATACACATAGGTATACACGCATACACAGACCCATACATATATATGGAACCACATGTACAAACACATGCACACACACTTGCTCACATATAAGTAAAGATATACATATATCTATACCATAATTTTGGAGAAGGCACTGGCACCCCACTTCAGTACTCTTGCCTGGAAAATCCCATGGGCGGAGGAGCCTGGTAGGCTGCAGCCCATGGGGTCACTAAGAGTCAGATACGACTGAGTGACTTCACTTTCACTTTTCACTTTCACGCATTGGAGAAGGAAATGGCACCCCCACTCCAGTGTTCTTGCCTGGAGAATCCCAGGGACGGGGGAGCCTGGTGGGCTGCCGTCTATGGGGTTGGACACGACAGAGTTGGACACGACTGAAGTGACTTAGCAGCAGCAGCGTACCATAATTTATTATCCAAACTAGGACACTTTATTAATAATTATGCCAAGATAATGGATATAGGATTCTCCAAGTCAAAATGGGATGCACATTTAACTGTTTATATAGTACGTTGTCTCCCTGTATGTCAAGAAGCTTTTCATAAAGATTGATTACTCTGACCCAGGGATTTATTTTACACATTCATTCCTGTACCATCATGGTGAGAAGTTGAGTAAAGACTTCACATCCTTTAAAAGAGTTAGTCACTTTCTACTGAGATGTTAAAGCTAGTTCTGATGATGTCATCTGTGGAGTTGGCAGCATTAATAACAGATTTGCCCATATCAGTTTTCTCTATAAGTCTTTGTTGTTTGCAGTTTCTATGGAGGTAATTTGATTTTTATTAATATTTAAGTGGTAGAGAAGTTTGGCAACTGGGTACTCCGCCAACATGCTGTTTCCTCTTCTTCGTTTACTTTTCCCTTGTTAATGTCATCAAAATGTTGACAGCTGCATAACTCTTTTCAAAGCATTCATAACCTGACAGATATTACAGATATTTGTCATTTTACTTCCAGTAAGTGACAGCTGAAATTAGCTTTCCACAGTATTGAAGAATAGTGCGAGTGTGTAACGAGTCCAGTCTAATTTGTATAGCATTTATTTAATGTATAAGTGATTTTAAACCTTGTTGAGGGCTGAGGCGTGGAAGATATGGGGAGAGGATAGGGTAATCCTTTGTTCTTGGGGTACACTGGAAATTAAACTGGCAGGACAGTGGTATCTCATAGAGTTGAGTCTCAGCAATGAAGGAATCCCGGGGCCACATCCTTAAATCGTGTCTCTGATGCTCAAACTCCTGCCAGGCCATCCTTAAATAGGGTCTTCCTCTGCTGAGTGGAAGCCTCCAGACTTGGAGGCTCAGTCCTTTGGAAGCAATCCTTTATGGCTACAGGGAGCACTAGGTGTTTGAAACCTATTTTTCACATTGAGCCCAAAGCTTCCAACTTGTCATTTCTAACCATTGGTCCTAATACTCCTCTATTTTGGCAATGAGTCCTGAAGCTAGTTTTTATTCTTTTAAAACAATGACAAAAATAATGACTGCTATTTATGGATCAAGTATGTTGTACTGTACTTTGTAGTAACCACTTTTATGCATTACCTCATTTAATTCTCACAGCTTTAGAGCATAGATATCATTATTATACATAAATTGAAGAAATGGAGGCTCAGACAGATTGGAGTCATTTGCTAAAGATTCCTACAACTCCTTGGTGTCATATCCAGAATTCTTTTCCAGTTCTATGAGAAGTTAAAGCAATGTTTTGTGACATTACCTCTTTTCTACCCATCTGTATTCTGGATATGGTCATGCATCTCTCACTGGGTGACAAGACAGTGATCTGTGTGATTTTCTTGTGAAGTGATGTGTACGTGTGTGGCATTTCATTATTATTAATAACATCACCCTAAACATTACTGAGATCACAAACTACCATTCTAATGGCATCATCTAGGTCTAAGTTTGTTTTATTTTCCCATTCTATTCTCTCTTGTCACCATTTCCCCTCTTCCTGATAATTTAAAGTATATCCTTTTTCAAAGCCCAGGACAGACCATACTTTATCTATTTATATTTTTCTCGTCCACAGTAATTTCTCTTTCTTTGGAGCTCTGTTGCATGTTCTGCTGTTTGTGTGTGTGTGTGTGTGTGTGTGTGTGTGTGTGTTTCCAAATCAAAATGAAAAAAGCCGCTCAAACTGTCTTAAAAATGGGTCAGTGTTGGTTCTCATGATAGAGGTGGTATTAGCTAAGATGTGAGTCAGAAGCTCAGTCAAACCAGATCTAGATGTCCTGTCATTTCTTAGCAACTCTTCCCTAATGAAGGCTTCAATCCATTGCAGGACGGTTACACAAAGTAGTTGAGAGTGTGTATGTCCTGATTCGAAACTAGCAGGAAAGAGAGAGTTCAGTTCCCATTGGGCTCAAACAAATTCCCCAAATCCAGTCTCACTGATCTGGTAGGTCTAAGTGGAGTCTGTAGTGCACTGAATGTGTGTTCCTCCCAACATTCGTATGTTGAAATCTCAAGCCCCAGTGTAGTAGTGCTAGGAGATCAGGCCTCTGGGAGGTAACTAGGTCATGTGGGTGGAGTCTTCATGGATGAGATTAGTGGCCTTAGGGACTCCAGAGAGCTCTCTCCCTCTGCCATATAAGGATATAATGAGAAGTCAGCAACCTACCATCCATAAGAGGATCTCCATTAGAACCTGGCCATGCTGGCACCTTGATCTTGGACTTGCAACCTTCAGGACGTTAAACATAAATATTTATTGTTGAAGCTGCCCAGACCACCGTGTCCATAGTAATAAGTTATAGCAAACTGAAATAGGTTCATTCTGTCTCTTCAACCAGTTACTGTGGTTGGAGGAGTGGACTCTGCTGATAGAATTAAGCTAGTTGAGCCCCATTCTGGCACAAGAAAATGGGGTCAATTGCAAACAAGCCAAAGCTGGGGAAATCTAGGAAAATATTAAGAAAGAGAGTAAGGAGAGATGGATAAAGGGGAGGTAAGCCAACCACTGTTGAGTTACTATGACTTGTTGATGTTTCTTGTTTTATATGCATTTTATTGGCTACGTAGTCATTTGTAAGTTATAACAGACTGAAAGTTTCTTAAGGACAGGGCTTTGCAGTGCTGTTTTAGTCTCTTAGTTATTTATAACATCTCACTCTGATTATGTAAAAATGTTGAATGATTTTTTTCTTTGTTAGATAATATTACCTAGAATGAAATAGGCTAAAATATCTACTAATTCCATAAATTATTCTGGGAAAGGAGACTTAGGTGGGACAGCAAGATAATAAAGTTTAAAGTAAGTCATCATCATAGAGTACACCCCCTCTTATTCAGGTATAACTTAATTACATGATTGGCTGTGCCTTGCAATCTTAAATTAACATGCTTGTAGGCACTGAGAGAACATTTTGTTGGGAAAATGTTTCTATCTTTTTAGCATGTTAAATGTGCTGTTAATGAAATTGAATATTTCAGGCCACTATAGATTTATTGTAGGTGATACTGAATGTTGAGAAAGCTATATTAACCTTTTGTTGATTTGAAGTCTTTTTACTTTATGCTCAGGACCCCAATTAACATTATTGATTTGGATCATACTCATCAACATCATCTTATTTTGTGTTCATTTCCTTCAACACTGAGAGAGCTGAAACCAGGCACAGAATTGAGATAGAATGATTGATCTGACCACAAAAAGCATGTTTTGTACCATAATCTCACTTTAATGCTCCAGTAGTTACATTGTGCCAGATTGCTTTTGATGAAGCAATCTTTTTCTCATTGGCATTCTGCTTAGACCTTATATTGGTCAGCCGTTTCCACAATAATGCTGCATAAGAAACAACCCCATTTATTTTCTTGCTCATATTCTGCAAGTTGACTGTGGTTTGGCTAATCTAGGCTGGGTGGCTCTGTTCCAGACAGCAGGGCAGCTGGCCTCGACCCCAGGCTGTGTATGGGTTTCAGTTCTGCTCCTTGTGTGGGTTCTGGTGCTCGGGGTTCAGAGTAGAAGCTGTATGAAGCATGCTCTTCGGGTGGTGGATCAATGGAATGCAGGCGCCAAGCTGTACCACAATATGATCATAGTGTGATCAGGGCTTCTGCTCTGATCCCAGTATTAAATTTCACTGGCCTGAGCAAATCTTATGGCCAAATCAAGTATCAGTGGAGCAGAGAAGTAAACTCTGCCCACAGTAGGAGGGGAAGGGAATGAGTGTTCACTGGATAATAATCCAAACTATTGTGGGCCTCTGGCTTTGTTACTCTTGGGTCAGAATGTTTATGCCGTTTATTTTTCCTCTCATCATCCTGATACCAAACTAATTCCTTGGCCTAAACTGGGAGGAACAGCTTCCGAATTTCACTGAGTACTCAACTTGTGGAAAGAACCGCCACTAGATTATGAACTTCTAGAGGGCAAAGATAGCATCCTGCTTTCTGTTGGATCCCAAAGGACCTGACGCATAATAGACCTATGTATGTATTGTGTGAGAGAGTGAATGCATAGTGAATGACAATCATGGTTCCTTTGTAGAACAGTTAAATAAGATTGGAAATGCGTGATAGAAATTAAATAGGGGAAAAGCTGATCTGGCCATGAAGAGTTGAACCTAAAGAATGTGTGTGTGAGATACACACAGATACATGTATACAAACATATATACGCATATATGTGTGCACTTACTGTTTGTGTGTGTATACAAATATACATATAAAGATGGTTGGATGGCATCACCAACTCAATATATGAGTTTGAGCAAACTCCAGGAGATAGTGAAGGACAGGGAAGTCTGGTGTGCTGCAGTCCATGGGGTAGCAGAGTTGGACATGACTTAGTAACTGAACAACAACAATATACAGATACTATATATTACATAGTATATATACATGTACCAGCTTGTTTATCTGATAAGCCTGTGAAGGAAGGAAGTAATGAATGATCAGAGAAGCTAGATGTTCCAAAGGACAAACACCTGGACAGGGTCAGAGGTGGGATTGGAACATTGGCACTTGAACTCCAAGCCAAATATTCCAAACTGAGGCCACTTCTTGGAAGGGACTGGTGAATTTTTATTTTCTTCCTCACCAGGATTTTTCTTTTACCTTGAGCATGATGGTTTGACTCAGCGCAGCATCAATTCCCCTGGGACTGGTCTGTTAAAAGTGGACACATGGAACTTAAGAAAAAATGGAGCCAACGGCTGGAGATAGAGGGCTGCTTTCCCTTTCCATTTGAAATTAATGTTCACTGTATAAAAAACATAAAGCATATCCATCCCCAGGGACTCGCCTGACATTTTAAAACTTTCATCTGTTTTAATTCACGACATTGGAGGAGGGGATTTACACGGAGCTGAGCGCTGGTGGCGAGTTGGCGGCCGCGTGCATTTCTCTCCTGTCTTGGTGGATGGCGTGTGCTCTGGGCCCAAACAAATTATATAGCTTATTTAGCTCCCTCTAAAAACAATAATAGGCCTATTCAGATTTTATCTGTAATTTTACTTTGTTGTTGAGCAGTATTAATAATGCTGTTGTAAAGCAGGCCAGGGCAAGCACTCCCGAATTTCCTCTCCTCCGACTGTAGGATGAATATCTACTCACAGAGCACAAAGGTGAACGTGTGGCTGGTCTCAGAGTTAGACCCTCAGCATAAGTTAGACGTGCTTGCCTGGATCAGAGCTGTGTTCATATCACATCTTGCAGATTTGGCAAGGGCTTTAAGAGTCCTGTATTTCAAGTTGGTTTTTATAGTAACTTGCTGTAGAACCGGGCAGGATTAATCACAGCTGAGATATATCACACTTAGTACAGTATTAAATTCTAGCAATGAAACGATGCAAAACCAGTCCATAACCTTATAAGAACATTGCCTGCTACAGTAATCACAGAGAAATACTGTATATCCAAATTAATGGAGAATAAAATGTCCCGCACTCTGGGTTTTGATGTCGGGCAAGGTTCCTAGGTGGTATTCATTTCCTCTCCTTTCCCCTGCCTGAAAGCTGGCTGAGGCAGACCTTGGGTCTTCCTGGAGCTTATTATCACAGTGGACTTGTGCATGTAGAGACAGTCTACTTTGGGCATCCTTGCTTTGGCAGAGTTACCTAAGAACACCTTCCTTCATTCTGTAAAGACTGATTACACACCTGTTGTTAGTGTACCTGTGACTTCCTCCCTCTCAAGGAGTTGCCTCTGAGTCTATAGCAGGCAGGGTTATTGTTGTTTAGTCATTAAGTTGTGTCTGACTCTTTGCGACCCCATGGACTGCAGCCCACCAGACTTTCTTGTTCTCTACTATCTCCTGGAATATGCTCATGTCCATTGAGTAGGTGATGCAATCCAGTGATCTCATCTTTTGCTGCCCCCCTCTTCTCCTTTTGCCTTCAGTCTTTTCCAGAATCAGGGTCTTTGCCAGTGAATCATCATTGGCATACTTTGCATCAGGTGGCCAAAGTATTGGAGCTTCAGCATTGGATCAGTCCGTCCAATGAATATTCAAGGTTGATTTCCTTTAGGATTGACCGGTTTGATCTCCTTGAAGTCCAAGGGACTCTCAAGAGTCTTCTCCAACACTGCAGTTCAAAAGCATCAGTTCTCTGATGCTCAGCTTTCTTCATGGTCTAACTTTCTACATGAGGTGGAAAAACCATAGCTTTGACTAGACAGACCTTTGTTGGCAAAGTAATGTCTCTGCTTTTTAATACACTGTCTAGGTTGGTCATAGGTTTTCTTCCAAAGAGCAAGCGTCTTTTGATTTCATGGCTACAGTCCCCATCTGCAGTGATTTTGGAGCTCCCCCAAATAAAGTCTATGACTGTTTCCACTGTTTCCCCATCTATTTTCCATGAAATGATGGGACCAGATGCCATGATCTTAGTTTTTGAATGTTGAGTTTTAAGCCAGCTTTTTCACTCTCCTCTTTCAGTTTCGTCAAGAGGCCCTTTAGTTCCTCTTCACTTTCTGCCATAAGGGTGGTGTCATCTGCATATCTGATATCTGATACGTCATCTGCATATCATATCTGAGATTACTGATATTTCTCCTGGCAGTCTTGATTCCAGCTTGTGCTTTGTCTACTCTCCTCCCCAAAACTACCAGCCAGTGAAAGAAATGCTAAAATAGATTCTCATGAGGGACCATAGAATCTCCTAGGGAAACTTCAAACGTTAGTAAAATCTGTAGCCTGAGTTAGGTCAAAGGATCTCTCTCACGTCCGGGATCCTAGACACGTGATAGGTGGAGTGGTTATATCTTTTACCTCTACCTTCCTCATTTTTCTAATAACTGGCATCAAAATGAGCTTGACTTTTGTGGTCATTTTAAAGGAGGCCCTGCCTTTAGCTATATATTTTACTATGGGAAGCTATTACTAAGTCTTATAAAAATGAGGAAAGCAATAGCTTGGGGTTTACTGTGGTCCTTTGACTCAACCTCTTGTCTATAAAGTGGCATTAGGATGCAGAAGCTTACTGAAGGCTCAGCTCCAGCTTGCAACCAATGCTTCTTCAGGCTAGTCCAACTTTGCTTTCAGCTTTCTTGTGACATTGTCAACTCCACCTTTAATTACAGATAAAGCATTTTCCAAGGACTTAAGAACCTGCCATATTGAAATGCAAAGAAAAGAATATGCCAAAGAGACATTATTTGGGACATTAATGGTCCATTATGCCCTTCCATGAAGAGGATTCGTGGCATATTGTGGTTTGAGCCCGGTGACCTTGGGTTTTACAGGTGGGTGAGACTGCTGAATGCGGCTCAGGAAGTCAGAGGAGATGCTCATTCTCTTCTCACCAAGGAGAACACATGCCCTGTTCTCTCCCAAGTTGTTTCTCATTGCTGTGCAAATGTGGCTGGGCATCTGCATTTCTTGAAATGCCCTCTCCTTATTTGCATAATACACTCCTACCAAACAGTAGCAATTATTTCTTCTTCTCTTTCAATCTTAAAATTGGATCTTTTCTCTCCTTCTGCTAGTTAAGTGACTCACTTAAATTTAATTTTATAGTCTTTTGGAGTTCAGATAATACACTGATTTTGCCAGACATAAAGCTAGTGCAGTCATGCTCTGCTTCTGAGATTGCTACCGTACACATAATGATACCAATAAATACAATAGAAGGATGCTTTCAGGGATTTTTGCTAGAGGCTTAAAGAAAGTATGCCACACTACTTTCAGAAGTGTTTTGAGAAAAGATATTTCTCCTTGAGAATTCAAATATGGAGGCTTCTAGAGGACAGCTTTGGTCCCCGAGGTGCTCTGCAAATGGTAGCCAGCATGGGCAGTAGCATTTTAGGCCAGAGGTCAGTACATGGCAAGGAGGGTTTCAACCCATTTGCTCAAGTACTTGGAGAGATACCTCCTTAGAGAAAGAGAGAATTTCAAGGTACGTTTTCCAGGCTGACCCATATATCTGGCTACCCATTGTCAGTTCATTCATTCACCCATCCTCCTATATGTTTGTAGAGAGCTTGTTAATTTTCAGACACTGGGGGAACCGACATAAATAAGATGTAGCCTCTGGCTTGGGATCCAGGGAACAAGAGATACATAAGTAATTTCAGTACCATGTGATAAAAGCTTTGATAGTGGTATTTATAACGTATTGGCTAGAGCAAGTTTGGATAGCTTTGCAGTAGAGGGACAGTTTGCTCTGGGACTCATGAGAGAGTGGCGTATAGAAGATGAGTAAAGCAATAACAGTGATCACAACGACAGAAATGATAATAAGGGTTAGCCTTTGTTGGATGCTTCCTGCATGCCAGGTGCAGTTCTCAGCGCTTTTCCTTTTGCCTGTAGTTTTCCGTCCCTAACCCCAGGCCTCTAATTTGCCCCTACCCACTTGCCTTTCCTCATTGGTAGCCGCTAGTTGATTTCCTACATCTGTGAATCTGTTTTTTGTTTGTTTTTCTATGTGATTCATTTGTTTTGGTTTTTAGATCCACGTGTAAGTGATATAGAGTATTTGTCTGACTTATTTCGCTAGGTATAATATTTTCTAGGTTGATCCACGTTGGTGCTAGAATTTCATCCTTTTTTATGACTGAGTAATAATCCACTGTGTATTTGTGTTGTGTGTGTGTGTGTGTGTGTGTGTGTGTGTGTGTGTGTATGTATATGTGTACTGCTTTCCAGGTGACCCTAGTGGTAAAGAACCCGCCTGCCAATGCAGGTGACGTAAGAGATGTGGATTTGATCCCTGGGTCGGGAAGATCTCCTAGAGGGGGCGTGGCAATCCACTCCAATATTCTTGCCTGGAGAATCCCGTGGACAGAGGAGCTTGGCAGGCTCTGGTCCATAGGGTTGCAAAGAGTTGGACACGACTGAAGCAACTTAGCATGCACATGTGTGTGTGTGTGTGTGTGTATACACACATACATATGACACACATGTATATGTGTGTCTCACATTGTCTATCCATTTGTGTGTTGGTGGCTGTTGTAAATAGTGCTGCTATGAACACTGAAGTGCATGTATATTTTCAAGACAGTATTTTTTCTCCTGCTTGAGAAATTTGCCCTTTAATTTGCATCAAACTCAGTTTCTTTAGGGAATTCCCTGTCAGTCTAGTGGTTAGAACTCTATGCTTCCACTGTTGGGGGCCAAGTTCCCTCTGTGGTTGGGGAACTAAGATCCTACAAGTTGCACGGCATAACCTCCCAAAATAAAAGCATTAAAAATTAAATCAATGTTGTTAAGTATTTTATTTGCAGATTTTGAATAATGAATACATAGTCGATGCTGCAGTCACTCGATTGCTTAATCTTTATAGTGAACATGTAGGGTGTGTGTGTGGGGGCTTCTCAGATGGCACAAGTGGTAAAGAATTCACCTGCCAATGCAGGAGACATAAGAGATGCGGGTTTGACCCCTGGGTTGGGAAGACTCCCTGGAGAAGGAAATGGCAACCCACTCCAGTATTCTGGCCTGGGAAATTCCATAGCCAGAGGAGCCTGGCGGGCTACAGTCCACAGGGTTGTTGCAAAGGGTCGGATGCGACCGAGCATGATCAGTGGGCCCATTATAATATCTATTTGACACATGAGGACTTTGAGGCACAGACAGATGGAGACCTTTGCTTCCAGGCCATATCACGGTCAAGTGGGAGAACTGGAATTTGAACCTGAGCAGGCCGGAAAGCTGAAGGAACGGTGGGACAGAGGTATGAATGGAACTGGCCTGGGGAGGACAGGAGGCCAGAGGGCCAGGAGGGAGGTACTGTGATGGTGCCGCTTGGTGTGTGAGAGGGTTGAGAGAGTTACCAGTGGGAATGTGATAACGGGAGCATGAAGGCAGAGGAGAGCTGGGCTGGAGCGGGCCTGAGGTCTTCCGCTTGGACGTTCCACTTGCCCTTCTATTTAACCTTTAGGTCTGAACTAAAAAGCTAAAAAGTGACGCTTTCTCAGGTAAGTACCACCCCCCGCCCCCCCCGCCAAACTAAGAGCCCCTTAATTATTTTTGTTTTTCCTTTATGGTCCTAGTTTATTTACAAAACTTTAACATCTCTTCACCAGACTTCGAGTTCCTGAGAGGAGAGGCTGTCTGTGCTCTGGCCACGCTGGGTTCTGAGGTCCAGTACCTGGTGCAGAATGGGTGCTCTACAAATATTTGTTGGATGGCTAACTGGAGAGTTCCCAGACCCTTTATTTACTTCTTGCATTAATGGTTCTTCTGTTGTCATTCCTTTTATAGTATCATACTCTACATCTTCCATGAACCAAGATCCATAACCCTTAAGCTATCAGCATACAGCAGGTGTCTAAACAATGGAAAATCTTTTAGCTAAAGAATATATTCCCTCCAGAAGCTTAGATGCAACTCAACATGTTTGTAATATGAAATCACTTCTTATCCTTAGATTTTCCTTGCAACAAACACATCATAGCATAACTCATAACAAGGCACAGTAAAAATAATTGTTGGCTCAGCATAACTGAAGAAAGTGAAGGGTTTGGGGAATTAACTCACAGATCCTAGTTCATCCTAGTGGATTCTTGAGAAGTGGCCAGCAGGTTCTTTCAGGCTGACACGGTTCTTACCAGGCCAACTTTTCTCAGGCCCTTCATAGTAAGAAAGCCCTTGCTGCTGCATCTGCCTGTGTGTGAATCATAAATTGGTCTGTGAAACAGTTGTCCCACAGTGGATGGAGGAGTTCACCTTGCCTTCAGTAGATGTGAATTCTCTCCTTCTGGTAGCAGTTCTGGTGTTCAGGTTCTGTGTGGGGAGTATGTGGGTGGCAGACCAGTGGCCTCTCATTCTGAACTGGGATGCTCCCCATAACACCTGGGCTGTGGACCATGCCAGGGCCCTTTCTGAAATGAGTCACTTCATTATCTGCACAAAGACAGGCCTCTTTCCCAAGGGGGAGGCATTCCCAGTCTGTCGTTTTCACCAGACATGACCGATGAGCCGCTGCTGGGAAAGGAGTCTTTGGCGCTGATCCTTTCAGAGCCTCGGCCTACCACCTCCAGCCCTTGCAGCCACTCTGCATGTGAACTTGAGATGACAGAGCCAGAGAATCTTCACATTCAGTCCTTGAGCTGGGCTGGATTGGTGGCTTCACTTTTAACAATTTTTAAATTGACATTAAGAAATAGATTTCCTATTACAGCCTGCGCACATGTGTGTAGATTTCATAACTGAATGAGAAGTATCACAAAACAGTGCTTATCCTTACTCTATATGGTGTACTCTGCTATATTATTGAAAATGCTTGGAGCATTGTGTACATGTCCATCCCAAACTTCCTAACTATCCCTTCCCCCATCCTTCTCCCTACTCTGGCAACCATAAGTTTGTTCTCTAAGCCTGTGAGTCTCCTTCTGTTTTATTTATTTATTTATTTTTATTATTAAATTTATTTATTTTTTAATTACATTACTGTATTTGTTTTGCCATACATTGACACGAATCAGCCATAGGTGAACACAATCTCCCAATGCCGAAGCCCCCTCCCACCTCCCACCCCACATCCTCTACTTGAATCATCCTGTACATCAGCCCCATGCATCCTGCATCCTACATTGAACATAGATTGGCGCTTCGTTTCTTATAAGAAAATATACATGTTTCATTGCCATTCTCCCAAACCATCCCACCCTTTCCCTCTCCCTCAGAGTCCAAAAGTCCACTCTATACCTCTGTGTCTCTTTTGTTGTCTCACATATAGGGTCATCATTACTGTCTTCTAAATTCCATATATATGTGTCAGTATACTGTATTGGTGTTTTTCTTTCTGGCTTACTTCACTCTGTATAATCGGTTCCAATTTCATCCATCTCATTAGAACTGAGTCAAATTTATTCTTTTTAAGGGCTGAGTAAGTACAATCATTTATATAATTTCTTTTCAGATTCTGCTTATAAGGGATGTCATATGATATTTCTTTTTCTCTGACTCCACTCAGTATGACGATCTCTAGCGTCCATTCATATTGCTGAAAATGGCATTATTTCATTATTTTTAATGGCTGAGTAATATTCCAGTGTGGACATGCACGTGCATGTGCATGCGCACTCAGCCATGTCCAACTGTTTGAAACCCCATGGACTGTAGCCCACCAGGCTCCTCTGTCCATGGGATTTTCCAGGCAAGAATACTGGCGTGGGTTGCCATTCCTACTCCAGGGGATCTTCCCTACTCAGGGATCAGAACTGGGTCTCCCACATTGCAGGTGGGTTCTTTACTGCTAGCGCCACCTGGGAAGCCACATGTAAATATGTACCACATCTTTATCCATTCCTCTGCTGATGGACATTTAGGTTGCTTGTACACACTGCTATATTTAAAATGAGTAACCAGCAAGGACCAACTGCATAGCACATGGAAGTCTGCTCAGTGTTACCTGGCTGCCTGGATGGAAAGGGAATTGAGGGGAAACTGGACACATGTCTATTTGTGCCTGAGTCTATTTGCTGTCCACCTGAAACTATCACAGCATTGTTGATTGGCTATTGCTGTTGTTCAGCTGCCAGGTAGTGTCTGACTCTCTCTGATCCCATGGACTGCAGCACACTAGGCCTCCCCTGTCCCTATCTGCCAGAGTTTGCCCAAGCTCATGTCCAGTGAATTGGGGATGATATCTAACCATCTCATCCTCTGCTGCCCTCTTCTCCTTTTGCCTTCAGTCTTTCCCAGCATCAATATATATGTACAATTAGAGGGAAAAAATGCTAGGAGCACTATGTAATTCAGTGTCATGTACAGCTGCATTTTGAAAAACAGTAATTAGATATCCCAGCCTTCATGAGATCTGAGATCTCTGATATCCTCCCTTTTCTGAAGGAGAGATGCTTAGTTGTGATTTGAGCATCATACAACCAGTGAGCAGCAAAGCTGCGACTGTAACCTAGGCCTCCTGACTCGGATACAGCTTTTTATATAAACAGCTATTACTCAAAACATCTCTTCTTTCGTGTTCTTAATGTATATTTAACTTTTCTTTCTGGCTAAGTACAAAGTGGACTTCCCTTGTGGCTCAGCTGGTAAAGAATCTGCCTGTAATGTGGGAGACCTGGGTTCGATCCTTGGGGTGGAAAGATCACTTGCTCTTTGAAAGGAAAGCTATGACCAACCTATACAGCATATTAAAAAGCCGAGACATCACTTTGCCAACAAAGGTCTGTCTAGTCAAAACTATGGTTTTTCCAGTTGTCATGTATGGATGTGATAGCTGGATTAAAAAGAAAGCTGAGCACTGAAGAATTGATGCTTTTGAACTGTGGTGCTGGAAAAGACTCTTGAGAGTCCCTTGGACTACAAGGAGATCAAGCCAGTCAATCCTGAAGGAAACCATCCTGAATATTGGAAGGACTGATGCTGAAGCTGAAACTCCAATACTTTGGTCACCTGATGTGAAGAACTGACTCATTGGGAAAGCCCCTGATGCTGGGCAAGATTAAAGGCAGGAGGAGAAGGGGATGTCAGAGGATGAGATGGTTGGATGGCATCACCGACTCAGTGGTGTAATGATGAACTTGAATAAGCTCCAGGAGTTGGTGATGGACAGGAAAGCCTGGTGTGCTGCAGTCCATGGGGTCATAAAGGGTCAGACACGATGAGCGACTGAACTGAAGTACAGAGTGGCAGATGAATACTATGTGGGAGTTGCATCCTGTACTTCTCTGCTTGGACTTCGCTCACACCCTGTCTCCCTTTGCAGGCCCCCAAATGACTCGGCTGCTATTTAAGTTGTGTGTGTTGTTCTATAGAGGCAACATGCCTGTCCCACTGCTCCAGACCCACAGCACAAAATGCACATGTCCTCAGATAACTTACTATGAAACTGGGGTGACAAATGGCTAAACAGAATTATTAGAAATGTGTTTTGGAGAAGAGGCTCTCCCCCAAGACGTTTTTCCTCCCTGGTAATGTAAGAATCGGCTTCCACAGCAAGGAAGCTTGGAGCTGGGATCACGAGAGGAGAGAGAATTGCTGGAGCCGTCACCCTTTGTTTGCATTGGAAATGTCCATCTTCCTGGTGTTGCTGCCTGGAACCTTCTGCCTGGGCTCCTTTCCTTCTTCTCTGTTGTCCCTGGGATCCTTACCCCCTTTTGGAGCTGAAATCTATTTCCATTTGGCAAGAGGTGGTACCTTCTAAGTATGGATATGACAACTGCATTATGCAAGCTCATGATAAAAACACCCAGTCTAAAAATACAGGCAAAATGGGATAAGAAATTTAAAATCTGCTATTTTTCACCAAGTCTGGGAGATGGGCTGTCTGTTTCAATGGTGTTTCCTCCCTGCCTGTCCCCCCGCCCCCACTCACCTGTGTGTCCCCTAGGCAGAGCTGTTTGGCTCGCTGATGGAGGCATGGTGGAGAGGGGAGAGAAGCAGAGGAGCATGCCTTGTGCACTCAGCACAGCTCCGCCTCCAGAAACCCAAGCCTGCAGATGAGGAATTCTTCCATGACACATTATTTTATGGCTTGGGATCATCAGCTTTGAATCTGGCACCTGGACCACAGTTACCCATATTTCTGAACTTGCAAGAGCAGAGTGCCCTGCAATGCATTTGCCCTGCCCTACTCAGGAACATTGAGCTGCTTCCTCCTTTGAAAGGCAGTAGGCAGCTGCTCTAGCTTTTGCCCATCACTCCTCCTGTAGGCTGCCTGATGTGGAGGGACCCCTTTCTGTAATATAGTGCTTTGCCTGGTATAATTCTGATTTAGAAAAACAGCTTCGCTTGGAGAGAAACATTAATTAGATGCAAAGAGGGAGTTATTTCATCCTTCGGGTGGGGGAGAGTGGGGAGGGAGGGAGAAGAAAAAAGTACCACAAATAAATTATCTCCTATTTGTGCAATGTTTTATGCTTGTCAGCTGTCTGTTGCCAGAGAACCACAGTGTAGCTAAATACTTGTGACACCTTGCCCAATCAAGGTATAGCAAAAGGATGTTATGGGAGCCTCTTTGTGACAACCTGTGCTAGTTTACATTAGCTTATAACCAATCGCTTTTTCCTCCGTGCTTGGAGAAATTTGTTAAATTAATTCAGTTGCAATTAGCAGATTTATGGGAAAGCACCCTGTTATCCTTTAATTGGAGAGCATAAAACTACAAACTGAATCCGCTAGTTCTATTTGTGTAATAGGCAATCTATCTACGACAAGATTTGATCGATGGAGTCGTATGATGCCCTTGCCTTGTTCTGTATTGGCTGTCAGCGCTTAACTGGGACTGAAGTATCTGGGTAACAAAAATTGATATAATGACTTAATGCGCCTTATTCTCTTTGAGCTACATCAGTTTAGAGCACTTCTGAGAGAAAAATGTCTGGAAAATATCAGGGAGTCATTTATCAACCTGTTTTCATTAGCATACTGCCTAGCTCTGGCAAGGATTTGAATAAAAAAAAAGGGATGGTACAATTTATTTCAGGCCCCATATTTCTTGGATGAAAGGAGACTTCTAATAAAAGGAAAATACAGAAAGATGCTTTTTCTAGCTTCTTTTCCCTAACGAAAAGTCCTACTCTTAAACCTTTTTTTTTTTTTTTTTAATTTGTTGGGAGTTTTGCTGTTAATACTATGTTGGAGAACATATCTCTGGGAAGGTAATTAGAAAAGTAATGCAAAATGCACAGTGGTTCTGATATGTAGAGAAAAATTTCTTAAAACCCCCAGATTACCTAAGTGTGTCATGGGTGTGTGTCTGTCTGTCTGCCTCTGTTGCGCATGTCTGTGTGTCTATGAGCCATAGTTAAACAGTGAGCACAGAGGGTTCTCTGCATAAGTGTGTGTGTGTGGTTTTTTTTTTTTTTTTTTAGCATGAAAGGATTTTAAAAAGTTAAGATACAGTGTTTTGAGCTTTCCAGAGTGGGAGCCAAGGGGAAATAGAAACAGATCAAAATGTTTGTATAGTGGGCAAGAATACATTTGGTATATGGAGTCATTTTTCCTACCCGCCATACAAGAGTGAGTCCGTTTTGCATGAAATTTTTATGCATCAGTCAGCCTGCATACAGTGTGCCTAATGTATAAAATAAATTGGTGCATAAATCAGATTAAGAGCAGCATGTTGCCAACTTTCGAATTTGCACACAGGGATTCAATATGGATATGGAGGAATTTCCATTTAAAAAATCTCTAATAGGGGATGGAGTAACTCTCAGATAGGCGTGGCACACGGGGAGATTCTATCCACTCGGCTTTTCCACGTATCACCCCACATAATGACAGAGGCAGTGTTGTAGATGTCCGAGAGGTGGTGTGGGTATCTGGTAGAAAAGAGTCGTGTACGAAGGATAGTGTCACAGTATTTAAGATAATATTGCCACCCTGTCTATAGCGCCTAATTATGGCGAGGAATTGGTGTGCCAATCGATAGTGATTGATGGGGTGGGGATGAGCACGTGCACGTCATCACATTCATCTTCATGTAAATTCCTGGACATAATAAGAAGTTATTACCAGGCGACAGTCACTGTCTGACTGCTAATTCCTCAGCACATACTTCTGTGGGTGAGAGCCACGGTATCCACTCCCAGGGGGCAAGTTTGCCCTACTATTTACCTGTTATATATCAGGCCTGTATGTCTGGTACCTGAAGAGTGGCTACTGGGTAGAAAAGGGTTGAGGTCACATTGACCATTTCTCTGTCAAACAGCAGTGCTGTGGTTAACCAAAAAGACAGGGAACGTGTTTTGGTTTTTTTGAATGCTGGAAATATGCTACAGGGGTTTGACTCAGTAAAAACATATGATGAATGATTTTCTTAAGTATTATATCTATTAACATTCACAACACAATTTTCCCCCAAAGCTTAGGCTGGCAAATTATCAACTGATGAAAATACAAGTGCTTTTCTTTTATCCCCCACCCCTTTTTTTTCCTTACTATGCTTTTTGGAGTTGGAGATTGTTTAACCATATAGCTCTTTTGCTTCTTAAATCTCATATGCAGGTGTATGCATCTGTATTCCTGCTGCCCCAGACCTTGTATCTCTTTGTTTTCCCCTTTCCCCACCCAATAAGACCTCATCAACTCATACTTTATAGCTGTTCGTTTCTCCCTGTCTCTTCAGTAGCCTTTATTAACGGACCTAAAGGATGTAATTCATATTCAGAGCTTAGGTAGGAGGTGGTATGTCACTTCTTCACATGTTTTCTCTGAGCAAAATCTTGGTGCCTGGCCTGTAATACAGCATTACCTATACCTAGCAGTTAGTTTTTAAAACATTTTCATTTCCCTGTATGGTCTGGTTTTTTGGTCTTCCTGAAGAGTCTGCTGCATTAGGAAGTTATTGTTGAAACTGAATGCAACTGGAGAGTGATGACTTGTGTTCTTGGCTTCTTCATTCCTACTGGATGTGATCATTGCTCTTTGAAGAAGATCTCTTGAAGTTGGTGGAGCAACGGACACATACAGAGAGTTATAAAAATATTATTTATTATAGATAATGATTTTAATAATAAGAGGGTAAATAATACCAGCAACAATAATTTTAATTTCAGACTGCTTGTCGTATCAGTTAGGCCCAAGTAATGCTTCAGTGACAAACAACTCCAGAATCTCAAAGGTGTAAAACAGGGCAGGTATATTTCTTCTAATGCTTTGTGTACATTGTGGATTGTTACGGGGCCTCCAATCAATTTAGTCGCACAGGGATTCAAGATAGCAGGGCATGACATCTTAAACATCGCTGGACACTGAACAAAAGGGAAAGAAAGTTCTGAAGGATCTTCTTTGGAAAGTAAAGATATCTCAGCTTATGGCAGAGCCAATCACAAAGCTTCCTTCTTACCTTGTGACCCAAAGCAGGTGGAATAGACAGATTTGGTAAACACCTCTTGTACTGTTGATTGGTTATACAAAACACAGATAGTGATTTAAAAAAGAATAAAAACTTCGAATACAAGAAAACTGTGTTAATAGCTTTAGCAGTACACAAGCAGTGCAGAATAATTGAAATGTAAAGGTCTAAAAAGATAAGCTGGTTCAACACACTCTCACTTCTACAGAGGAGGAAATAGAGGTCTAGAGAGGAGAGAGAGATTTCCCAAGGCCAGAGCGCTGGAGAGGAGTGAAACATGCAAACCCAGGTTTCTTGACTTGAATCCAGTATGGTTCCTCTCTTTGTCTCTCTCACCTGTCATGTGGGAAGCCTCAGATTCTTATGTGGACTGCTGCTTAGCCTGTGAGTCAGTGTGGCTGGTCCCATGCCTTTCCATCGACCTCCGCCTCTCACTTGGCAGCTTTTACTTTGTCCAGGTGCTCTGGATCTGCTTAGTTTCTTGGCTTCCCCCTTCCAGACTCCTTGGCCACCGTCATATTTTCCTGCAGATGGTATTTGGTTATGAAGCTACAGATTCCCTTGGTTTTTTTCCGAGTACTAGAATTTGAATGCTTTCATAAAATTCTGTCAACATGACACAGGTTTTAAAGTGTGGTGTGGAGACAATGGTGTGATGTTGAACAGAGGCACTAAAAGGAGGTAAAACCAGAAGAAACATCACAGAATAAATGATTACTGATTTATTTGTAATTTATGTTTCCTACTTTGAGAAGGTGAGAGAAATAGTGATTTGGTCTGGACAATGGTCTGCTGTTTCTTGTTGTGACTCAGTAGAGTCAGAAGATGAAGTTTTGATTGCTGTTTCTGCTGGTTTACTTTAAAAAAACTAGTAAGATCGGTAAGAAATGATATTTTTATACAGAGATGGAAAACTTTTAATATTGCAGTTGTGAATATGTTTGCAGTTGTATCTTCCATATGATTTTCACTGCAAACCCAGGTTGCACCTTCCTGTGGGAAGAATATTAGTTGCTTTCTTATACCCATAATTATGGACATAAGGTCATATCACCAGGGCATGTGTTATAACTCAAAGCCTGGAATTTTGGGTGTTGTATTCTTAAATGGCCATTGTCTGTGGGAGACGAGGCCAAGGGTAGTGTGCCTGTGTGGCATCAGAAAGATGCCTTCTTGCCCCTATGGAGGACCCTTGTCAACTTTATTACTTTTGTGTGACCCTTACATTTCCTTCAAAATTCCAAAAAAAGCTCAAGATAAGCTCATTAGATGCCAGTTATATAATGGGTACATGTGTGCACACCCCCATTTTCTGTTTATATTATGTGTGTATGTGTGTGTGTGTTTACATGCATATATAGTATCTTTCTGTGTATATTATGTGCATTTCTCATTTGCCCCGTAGCCTTAAGAAATAGATATTGTGTGGCTAACATCTGAGTGCATGTTTTTGATTATTCTGTGTTTGTTGCTGTCTTAGGTGCCTTACATGAATTAACTCGTTTCATCCTTACCATCATCCTCTGAAATAGATCCTGGAGAAAACTGAGGTGTAGAGTCTCATATAGCCAGGTCACACAGCTAGTGTGTGATGGAACCAAGGTTCAAATCCAGGCAGTCTAGCCTCACAACTGGTGTTGGAACCGCTCTGCTGGGCTGCCTTCCTCCCCTTTCCTATCCCATTAATGAGAGGAGGAGTTACCAGGCAGTGAAATGTGATCCAGACATGGAATAAGAAGATTGGATGCAAACCCTGGCTCTAGTGCCTACTCTCTAGCTGTTGCAGGCAATCTTAGGCTTTCTGAGCATCATATTCCCCATTAGTATAAGAACACTTGTCTTTAACCCAGCGGTCATAGTCTTTAGAATGACGAGTTTGTGCCCAAGTAGTAGTTCACCAGAATCATTGGCATGCCAGAAGACAGTGTTAGATTTCTAAGTTTTGTAATCCAGAAATGAGAAAGGAATAAGCTGGACCAGTATTTGATGTTCATACTGAACTAGCACCCTCGCTTGGTGTAGCGACCACCAAGTGAGCCCTTGTTACACACAGTAGGTGGACTACTTACTAGGTTGCCTGGGGATTCTCTTTGAAGAGCAGTTCTTAGTGACATCTTCCCCTCTGTTTCTGTCTTCAGCATTTTGCAAATCTTACTGGTCTCTGGCTGTAGGATGTTGTTGTTCCTTCCTCGCTGAGTTATGTCAATGCTGTATTTAATTTAGAAAAATCCTCAAATAAGAGAAATTTTATACTTGGTTTTAATTTGGGGGTTGCATACAAAAATCTCTGGTTCCAGGAGAGTCCTTGATTTTGTCACGAGAATGAACTTAATAGTTTTTCCAAAATTATTGTAAGAGTTCTCCATTTTTCTTTAACAAAAATTCAAACTTTAATTTTGTGTTTTATCTACCAGAGTATAAATCCTAACAGATTATTTTGGGAAAAAAAAAAAGACACTTGAGTAAATACTTTCTGAAAGAAACTCACACTATGGAGAGAACATTTTGGAAACAGATGTTTGGAAAGTTTTTCATCCTCATGTGAGCTCATTGCTAAAAAGCATATAGGTGTATCATCTATAAAAATGCTCATCTTCACATACTTCACAATATTTGGAAAAAGAAGTTTGTAACCATTTAAAACATCTTCCCAGGAAGGAATGTTAGTGGGTTTTGAATTCACTGGTAAAAATATAAAATTGCCACACATTTAGCATAATCAAAATTAAGGACTGTAGAAATTTACCCACTGAATTTAAACAACAATCTGAGCGCCATTGGTTAGTGAGAGGGAAAAAGTTTCATGATCAGGTAGGCTCAGCCGGTGGTCAGTTTCTCCCATGTGTTCTGTGGTCCTCAGTATTAATAATAACCTCTCAAAAGTATCAGGTCCCAATTCCTGGAGCCTGTGAATGTTACCTTATATTATTGAAAAAAGGTCTTTGCAGGTTTTAGTAAATTAAAAGTTTTACGATTATATTATTCTGGACTATCTAGGTGGGGCCTGATGGGAATCATAGGTCTCTTTATAAGAGAGGCAGGGGGAGATCTGACACAGACTGAAGAGGAAAAGGCGATGGTTTAGAGAGGCAGAGATCGGTGCGATGCGCTCTCAACCCCAGGGGTGCCAGCGACCTTCAGAAGTTTGAACAGGGAAGGAATGTGCCCTCCCTCAGAGTCTCTGGAGGAAGTATGGCCCTGCTAACACCCTAATTTCAGCCAGTGATACTTTCAGCTCCTAGAACTGATAAAATAATAAATTTAAAACGTTCTAACAAGATGGTGGTAATTCGTTACAGTAACCATGAGAAATTGATTTATACCTATGTAGTATTTAAAAGTGTGTAATTCATTTATTAAAGTCAAGTGTTAGGATAAACTGAAATTAGAACTAAACTTTTAAGTTTTCTTTTTATAAAGTGTAAGCCAGTATTTAAAAAAAATGAGACAAAAATATATAAGATCTCTGTAATGAAGTTTCTGAGACATAATACATAAAATATAGACTCAGTTAACCTGGTTAGCTCAAAGAAGATTTGATATCACTAATGAGTTGAATTGCATTTAAAATATTTATAATGTTTCCTTTCCTGTCCTTCAAGTGCCTGTCTTATATATGTTTTATGACTATACTGGTATGACAGTAAGTGTGTATATTTATAAGTAATAAATTAATATATGTTGGGGTACACGATCAAACAAATTTGGAAAAGTTGATCTAAGGGATTATTGTCATGATTAAATGAGAAATAAGGAAACTCTTTGAAGTTGGTAGACGTCGAATACCTATTGATTTTTTTGAGTGAATGGATGTATGGATGGATAATGAAGCAATGGAGGACCCCAGATTAAGCAGGAGACCTTGGGAAGTATAACTAATGGGGGGGTGGTGGGTGGGCATGTAGCTGTGAGCCCAGGTGTGCCTGATCCAAAGCAGGTGATCTTTTCACTTTGCTGTCATCTTGTGAAGAAGTATGCTTATTCAAATCATTGGTTTCACAGTTTTGTTAAGGGACCAGTGAAACTTACTCGTGAACATGGAGGGTTGACTTATCTCCTAAGTGTTGAGATGGGATAGAAGAGGCAGGAATTGTGATACCAAGGATGATGTGCGAAGGCAGAAGTTTCCTGCACTGGCTGTGTTGTGTTGGCCTGTGATGGTAAAGTTGGTGGTGGCAGGAAGGGTATTTGGAGGCACTTATGGTAGGACGAGGGCTTCCCAGGTGATGCTATGGTAAAGAACCTGCCTACCTACCAGTGCAGGAGACTTAAGAGATGTGGGTTTGATCCCTGGGTCAGGAAAATCCCCTGAAGGGGAACATGGCAACCCACTCACAGTATTCTTGCCTGGAGAATCGCCATGAACAGAGGAGCCTGACAGGCCACAGTCCAAGGACTGCAAAGAGACACGACTTAAGCAACTCAGCATGCGTGCATGCACGTGGTGGGATGAGCTATGGCACTGGGCCCAGCTTTCCTGCAGTTCATCCAGCATGTCAAGTAGCTTTATGCTTTTGCCCCAGTGTGAGGGGACATGAGAATCTGCCAACTGTAGAACAGTAGAAGATTGGTGAACACCAACTCCTTTTCCCCTTGAGAAATACTGGAAGAGAGATCATACATCAAGCAGAAGGTGAAGACACCCATGATTGTAGGGAACAGGGGAAAATTAAACTTCTACAGCCCTCAGACCTGGCCTTGGCTAGGAGCTGCACTCTTTTCCAGACCAAAGTTGCTAGAGTGGCTTTCACTCCAAGTGTTAGCAATAGACTACCTGGATTTGGAAGTGCTGTCTCTTCTGGTTCATCCTTTGCTAGAGCTAATAATGACAAGAAAATAGCCAGTTGGGAGGTGGTTGATGCTGAGCAGTAATAAGAGTTTCAGATCTGCTGTAATGTCTAGTCTAGCCCAACTACATCTGTGAAAGGGGGTGTAGACCCTGATAGCTGAACTATGAACGCAGTCAGCTCGGTCTTTAGAAGAATTTAGGTCAGTTCTTGAAATACTCTTCTTGTGTAGTGGTGGTGGAGGTTCTTAGTCCATTGCTTGGAACACTGGCATTGACCTCCACTGTGACTGTTCCCAGTGCTCCCAGTAATACCAGTTGCTGGTGTCTGCTCCAGGTAATGTCACTCTCAGGTTTAAGATCTTCCAGTGGTCTCCCTTAAGTTCAGAGCTCTTACCATTGTTTTCAGGACTTTCTCCTCTTCTTCCCCACCCTTCAGTCAAATTGTGTGTTGCTCTGTTAGCTCTCTGCAGAGGACTCTCTTGTCTCTGGGCCTTTGCACATGCCTTTCCCATTGCTTTGACTTGCCCCCACCAATCTCACCTAGCCATCACCTTTGCATCTCTGAAGTCTCAGACTAAATGTCACTTCCTAAGAAAGGGCTGCCTTGGATCTTGTTGACTAGTTTGGCTTTCCTTGCTGTATGCTCCCAGAGAATCCTGAATGTCCACTATTGGGATAGTTATTTCACATGTAATTATGTATTCAGTGTCTCAGGTCCTGTAAAGCCATCATCTGAGAGGTCACTGCATTGTACCAGGTACATGATCAGTGCTTGGTCCATGTTTACCAGATGAATAAAGTTTCTCAAGAGAGAAAGGGCTGTGTTGTTTTGTATCCCCACAACTAGCATAGTATGTGACATTCAGTAAATGTTGGTTGAATGGAGCTCAATAGAGCGGTGATAGACTGGGGCTTTAGGGGCTATGACCTTGGATGTAGGTTGCTGTTGTTGCTGCTAAGTCACTTCAGTCGTGTCCGACTCTGTGCGACCCCGTAGAACGGCAGCCCACCAGGCTCCCCCATCCCTGGGATTCTCCAGGCAAGAACACTGGAGTGGGTTGCCATTTCCTTCTCCTATGCAGGTAAGTGAAAAGTGAAAGTGAAGTCACTCAGTCGTGTCTGACTCTTAGAGACCCCATGGACTGTAGCCTTCCAGGCTCCTCCATCCATGGGATTTTCCAGGCAAGAGCACTGGAGTGGGGTGTCATTGCCTTCTCCAGGGATGTAGGTTATCAGGCCACATTCACTTCTTCCCTTTTCTCCCTCCTAATGAGGCCCAGGTCTGAGAACCTTTAGAAACAACTGGGGAAGGGTGATGGTGGTCATGGGATAAATCATACATTAGCTGGCCTTTTAGAAAGAAAAAAATATGTATCATTATACAGATTCATTAATGACAGATAGTTCTAGAAATAATGAACTGAGAACTTTTTATTGCCGTACTTCACTGCCATGCTTCTGAAACATAAGAGACACCAAAATGCAAGGGAGGCAGTTATAATGGCTACCTTTGAATTCTATTTGCTGTTTTAGGCTTCTTGAAAGATCCCCATATGGGCTGTGGTTATAGTTTTCAAGTGCCTGTCTCGCTTTTGACCTGGGAGTGAGAAGAATCATTTTTGGGCGATGAAGATAAATACTCAGCAGACTATTAAGTGTAGAAATGGATCTCAGATATCGGCCCCGCCATCTGAAATGTAAATATCTCCTGAAATTCCCGCTTAAGAACAGATTTCACCTGCAAGGAGACTGTTATATCTTCCTGAAAAATATATACACCCTGGTGAGGGAATAAACACATCATTACACTTTCATGACAGATAAGCTCGGCTCTGTTCGGGTGTAAACTCATTTTTCTTGGGTTGACCTTTAAATAGTATTGTGCTATTGTATGGGATTTAAATCAATAATTTTGTCAAAGCAAAATATACTGCAGGTTTTTTTTTCTTTATCATTTAAACAGTTCTGTAAACTCTCAAGGAGTAATGGATTTCAACATGTTGTCCCCAGGAAGGGAATAGGGGAGGAGGGGGCTCGGGGGCAGTGGAGGGCAGCAAGCCACATATAAAAACTCACTTAGCAGCAATGAAGCAGAAGCCAGGGGTGGCTGAGAGAGTTGCATTTTCTCTTCCAGGCAGCTGAGATGGAGGTGCCAGTGTGGGCTGTAATTAGTGGTGTAATACCTTTTCTGCATTCCTGTTGTAAAGCAGAGAAGTGTCCCAGGTGTAAGGAGGTTAAAATGAGAAGTACCCAGTAGTTATGAAGCAGCAATAATGAGTTTCCTTCTACTTACCATGGATTTGTGTGATATACAGCTTGCAATTAAGCATGGCTTGGTGATTCAGTGATTAATGTATATACAGCTCCTAAAGGAGGGAAGCCTCCCTCCCTTCCCATCCTTCATGATGTTTACAGCTGGGTACCTATTAACAGGAAGATGGAAAGGGCCATTTACAATTCAGTAACCTTTATGACAGTGAACTCTTTAATCAGCATTTTATTTCCTTTGTAACACTTTAGTCATCTACAAATGTCAGAATAAAATAGGGCCATGAAATATTTAGGATCGGCATGTGGAAATTGACTTCCCTTGATTTAAGCTGCTGTGTCTTTCATTTTGTTGTTTTGGGAGCTTTTACTTTTATTGAAAGACAATTTATAACTAAATGCTCCCAACAGTGACTGGCATTAGGGTAGGAGGAATTTCAGAGAGCCAGGTTCTGGTTCTATAAAATGTGTTGATGCTTGCTATATTGGGTAATAAGTTATTCAAATAAAAACATTAGCAAAGGGTTTGCATTTCAGAGCAGTGTTTAGTAGAGGTACAGCAGACTCTGCAGAGTTTATGACAAAATACCCTGACATATTTCAGAAAGGTAATTAAGTATGAAGTACATCCATAATAATTTAAGTCAGTTATAGTGTATATCTGAAGTATGCATTATTGTCTCATGTTATTTTCTTAGTGGGATTCTGGGACTTTTTCACTTCAACAATAACCACCTTTCAGCTTTCTTGTATTGTTGCCAATGTTTGTAATATATATTAGCAGAATTGCCATGTTTATGTTAAAAGACCTTGAAATAGTGATATTATATTAAGTGATTGCATTATTTCTTACTTGCATCTTTTGCAAGGTTAACGCATCTTAAGCCAGAAAACCCAAACATGTCTCAAATGATGTGTTTTAAAAGTGAATCTTGGCATGCTGTAAGGTTTGGGCATGGTGCAGTACTCGCTGCTCACAGCTCTGAAGGTTCCTGGTGACCCATTTGTTGACCTGAGGATGTGCTAGTACTATTCAAGGAGAAGTGGGGCAGTCTTGGTGTTGTGTAGATCACATGGACTTTTTTTCACACTTTTCTACAGCATAGAGAAATGGAGGGTGGTTCCTTTTTTGGTGTTGTCTGGAAACTAGTCATAGAGACTAACCTGGTGCAATGCATAGACCAGCCACCTGCCTGCAGTCCCAGTCCCAACGGAGCTGCAAGTCCTGGGCAAGTTCTTTATTTTTCTAGACTTCTGTCTTCCCG
Source organism: Nanger dama (assembly GCA_917880005.1). NCBI lineage: Eukaryota > Metazoa > Chordata > Mammalia > Artiodactyla > Bovidae > Nanger > Nanger dama. Next base: position 14,264,699 of record CAKJTW010000028.1, on the reverse strand, counting down.
TTTGTAAACTGAACTGGTTTTATAGGACTAGGTGTGCCTTCAAGGGAGCAGGGAGAGAGGAATGGGGATATATGAATAATCAATTATGACCTTAACTTCAAACTTCCATAAGTAAAGTGTTTCTGTATGTACACTGCATAGATAGGAATCCTGGAGAGAGAATGTTCGTCCCTTGATAATGGGAGGAGAGTTGCTGGGGTGGAAGAAAGTCTCATCATCTCATGAATTTGCTGTGGTTGTTGAGTGAATTAAACCGTGCTTTGAAGCATATGACACAGAACAAGGCACCCAGTGTCACTTTTCCTTTGTTTTTGTAAAAGGACAATGTCTCCAATAGCCTTCTTTCAATGAAATACCAATCTGCAAAGTATCAGCAAGTTATCTGAATTGGCATGTTAATGAAGAAAGTTGAGTTATTAATATCCAACTTGAGAGTTTCCCCACTGGATTCAGGGAATGAAATATAGAAAGGAGGGGGAGACCCAGGGATTAGAAATCTGATGCTGGGCAAGGAAATGGACTCAGACCTTAGGATAGTTACAGGACATCATTTTCTCTTTTTTTTCCACCTCTAATTCCTTGCTTGATGTCCAGCTGTCTTCAACAGCTCACTTTTGAAATGGTTTTTGGAACATAAACGGGAGGTGGCAAGCAGGATGTTCTAAGGGGGCTGCAGGAGGGCCTCCAAACCCTCAGACTTTGAGACCTGGTTTTCTTATTAGAAGGGAGTTCCCTGGGAACACGGGGGGAGGCACTAAACGACGCCAGCAACTGGTGCTGGGGAAGTGGCTGTAAGGACAGGTGGCAGCATAGTGGGGGCTTTCTTGGAAAGGACCATAGGAGGTGGTCCAGGAGAGGAAATGTTTCAGAATGCCTTTTATTGCATCCTTTGCCCACCACCTCAAACGATCTGCCCACGGTGTCATCTTGAGTGACAGGAGGCAGTGGGAGCCTGAAAAATCTTGGTGGCTGTAGGTTTTGCTCCTGGTTTTCCAATTTTCATTTAATGTCCGTACTTAAAAATTTTTTTAAGTCCTTTAAAAATTATAGCAGTGTTGTGAAGCATCATCATAGAAAGATTGAAAAAAAAAGTGAAGAATAAAAACAGCCCTACCACTTTAGCTAATAATATACACTGTGGTATTGGAGAGACTCTTGAGAGTTCCTTGGACTGCAAGGAGATCCAACCAGTCCATCTTAAAGGAGGTCAGTCCTGGGTGTTCATTGGAAGGACTGATGTTGAAGCTAAAACTCCAATACTTTGGCCACCTGATGTGAAGGGCTGACTCATTTGAAAAGACCCTAATGCTGGGAAAGATTGAAAGCAGGTGGAGAAGGGGACAACAGAGGATGAGATGGTTGGATGGCATCCTTGACTCAATGGACATGGGTTTGGGTAGACTCCGGGAGTTGGTGATGGACAGGGAGGCCTGGCGTGCTGCGGTTCATGGGGTCTCAGAGTCAGACATGACTGAGCGACTGATCTGAACTGATACACTGTTATCTGTGTATTTTATGTTTTTTTCCCCAAAGGCACAATGCTGCCTGCTGATAGCCAAGGTTGCATTCTGTATCCTGCCATTTTCTTGTTGCCTTAGTTCATAGGCACTTTGCCCTGTTGCTTCATTGTCTTTGTAGTGATCATATTTTGAAGACTTTATGCTATTCCATCAAACAAGCATTCCATATTAAAAAACTTTTTTAAACATATTTTGAACCTCTTCTGTGGGCTCTTCAGTTTGCATCCATATCTTTTTTTTTTTCTTTTTGCTGTAATAACAATATAATGTTTGTCTTTGTGTCCGTGGGTTTTCCTTATTTTGGTTTATTTCCTTAGGAATAGAGTTCCAGATATAGAATGTTTGGGCTCAAGAGACTATTGTATCACTTACCCACGTATAGCCCACATGTGCATGCATGCATGCATGCTAGTTGCTCAGCTATGTCTGACTCTTTTGCAGCCCTATGAACTGTAGCCCACCAGGCTCCTCTGTCCATGGGATTTCCCAGGCAAGGATACTGGAATAGATTGCTCTTTCTTCCTTCAGAGCATCCTCCCGACTCAGGGATCTAACCCATGTCTCTGGTCTCTCCTGCATTGCAAAAGGATTCTTTACCAGCTGAAAAACCTCTTAAAACCTTGACTTAGATCCTTCTGCATTCTGGCCTGTATATTTTCTCCAGGCTAAAATGATTTTCATAAGAAGCTTGTGTTTCTATAGATCATTTTGGGTAGTCTGAAGGTCCGTGAGGATCTAAAATCATGTGGATGATACCATTCATTTAAAATTCTACTATAGTAGAGGATAGAAAATTAGGGGAAAAAATAAACTGGAATGCAGACTGGATCTGTTGGGTTTCCAGACTATATTAGGTACTGTTGAGCATATGATTGCATTTAACCTCAAGACAATCCTCTTGGCTGGGAATCAGTAGCTGAGGAGACTGAGTCTCAGTGGGCTGCTCCACCTTTTGTGGAGGTAGGGTTTGAACTCACCTGGACAGGTCTGCTCTGCTGTGTATCACTTTGTCTATAGTGGGGATCTGGGGATCATTTCCCCTTTGCAATAGCAGAAACTCTTACTTTAGCCACTTGGACTTAGGCCTTTCTGATGATTCCTGTGCACTTTTGTAGATCCATCTTTTATGCAGTTCTCTCAAATCACAAAGAAGAGTTTTGCTTTAATGCCCAGACATGGGAGGATTGGTAGTGGGTTGATTAAAAGGCAGCTGACAAGATATTTAAGAGTTGTTTAGGATGGGTGTGTGTGTGGGGAAGTTGGGACCCAAACCCCTTGGGCCCTGTCAGATTTTGCTGCCTGTCTCTGTAGCTTTCATGAAGGCAGTGGAGGAACTAGAGATGTGTCAAACGGGGAGGAAAAAAAAATGACTTTGCTTGGAAAGCCAATTTGGGAACCACTTTAAGTGTAGAGCCCACCCAGACAGAGAGATGCTCTGCAAGAACTGTTCAGAGTCCTTAGAAAAACCCTCGACCTGACCAGCTAGGAACAATAGGAAAATAGGAATGCTCAAAGTTAAGGGACAAGTTCAAGGTCATAACATCCATAGATGCAAGGCAGATTTAGAAGCGGGGCTCTCTATCATCCCTACATTGAAGAGTCACTGAGAGAATGTAAATGAGAGGAGGTAACCGGGATGCCCAGCGGGGAGACAGGGGCATGGCTGTGTGACTCAGCTTTTCCTGTGCCTGGGCGCTGGCTGGCACCGTCCCCTCTCCTTTGAGTCTGCACAGAGCTGCAATTACTGCAGGAGTCGGGAAGGTTTTCCAACACGTGCTTGGATCTGAAAGAAGGTGGGAGGGGACATTGTGGGGAGGGGCTCGGGAGTGGCCCCTGGTGCTGAGGTCCTGGCACCTCTATGACCCTGCCGTTTGCTTCTTGATACCACCTTTAACCTAAACTTGGTATTTCTCCCAGCTAAGGGTGGGGACAAGAGATCATTTTCTGGATTTTTTTTTCCTTGCCCCGATGATTAGGATGTGTTAACCCACCACATTCATTTGGACGCTTTGCCCCCTCTTGGTCAGGATTATTTAAATGTTTATCCTTCCCTCTTTCTTGACCTTTCTTGTTCCGTCTTAGTTCCCGGGTCCCGCTTGCTTTGTGTTTCATGAGCTTAGCAAAGCGTGGCCTCCAATTCCCTCGTTCTAGTGTTTTCACTTAAGATGAGGAGTGATGAGCCAAAGGTTTCAGGCTCAATCCTTGAGCAAAGGGCCGCTCTGACAGGGATTATTATTTATTTGTCATCTTGGATGTAATAAGCTGTAGGTACAGCTTCGAGAGCCCTTGATTTATTGCGCTGTCTGCTGCCACTAGCGGGACGTCTGCGGCACGGTGCAGGATGAATACCACACTGTCAGCTCCGTCGATCTGTCTCCACCACTGCTCTCTCTCATAACACGTTCCCATTTCATGCCAGAATACATAAACAATCTTTCATTATTTTGATGCCTTTTTCATATTTGTTCTTTACAGAACATAAAGTTTGAATTTATGGGTTTCCTTTACATTATTTCAACACACTCCACCATTTTCCGGGTTTGTGGTTTAACTCTCAGAAATTGGCTGCCAGGTGATTTAGTTATTTTGGCTTTCTAGTTTTATAGTTATTTAATATTGCGATGTCAGATACTGAGAAAGTGGAGTGCATGCGAGGCGAGGGGTTTGCAGTCGAGGCTGTTGTCATCAAGGCAGTGGGATCACGGGGATGAGGTGTGGGGGTTAAAAACACCACCAGGGAGATGGGAGAACATTTGTTTATTTGCTTTTTAAATGCCATCTCAAAAATATTATTTAGGTGATTGGCTGGACCAAGTCCTTGATGGAGCTTGAGAGGAAAGAGAGAGCATCTTACCACTGTTTGGAATTAGCAAGATTTTCTAAATGGGTAGTCAAAGACCCCACCCACATTTTTCTGTTTTTCACGTCGTAGCAGCTCTTAGCATTCTTTATTTCCATCCATGCTCTCATTTCTGTAGTCATTCTCCCCATACACACATGCCTCCGCCCATTTTTGTTTCTGTGTTTCAGAGGCTTGGTCATATGGTGTAATTTTAAAAGAATTTTCCTGTTTTTATGTTCAGTTGCCCTAACTAAAAAAGGAGCTTGTTATGGAAGGAATTTACTTAAGAATAGGAAGTCCTTGCCTCTTTTCCCCTGTCGTAGGACAGGCTTAGGGAATGGATCATATACTTGCTTATGTATTCACCTATTTGCACAGATTCCACACCCCCCCCATCCCATACACATGCTTTGAGTCTTTCATCTTAAATTTCATCATTTTATTTTTAACCAAACTTAACAATTACATGCATTCTCTAAATTGGACACTTGAATTTTTTTAACTGAAAAATAAAGTTTTCCCCAGTTATTTTCTTTGAAATTATATTTTCAGAGAGAAGGCAGTAGAAGAAATTCTTAGAGTAGCCTGAATTGATAATGTCAGTCCTGGTGATGAGGAGATGTGTGCGTGAGAATATGAGGGGTGGGGTGTGTATGTGTTTATCTTTGTCTGCTTATAGGATATGGGTCAGTCCATGGAGGAGCCTAGTGAATTTCACTTTTCTTGGTGCTTCCTGACAAATATAAGTCATTGACAGGTGAGGGTGTATTCCAGTCAAGGTCAATTAATTGTGCAGAAGTTGTAACTTTAGGGAAGTTAGGCCTTCTCGGCGACAGTGCTAATTCAGGCTCTGGGATTGAAATTCTGGCTCCTTTTGAGGAAGGTTTCATGCTTACCTGCTTAAGTGTGTGTGTGTGTGTATCCTTGCCCTTTCACGCAGCTCTTTAAGAGGAAGGGACTGAAGGTAAGGTAAGAGAGTCTCAGCAGCTGGAAAATTGTTTTGAACCCTGCCTCCTCTCTGAAAGACATTAATGAATGTGGATTTGAATGCCATAAATGCAAGATAATTTTGTCACTCCTCGCTTCCCTTGGCCGCCTTCATTAAAAAAGTGGGGATTCTGCTTAGCCCACATCCCACTGTACCGGCCTGTTGTGGCTGGAAGGAACCCCAGTTAATTAATATGAGGAATTTGTTTTGTGCCCGTTTTTTTTTTTTTTAAGACAGTGCAGGTTGGTGTTGTCAGCAGAAGCTGCTTGTCACTTTGACCTGTTCTGTTAAGTGTTTGATGTGTTTTCTCAGAGTAATCTGTGAATAACATTATAGCCCAGCCAGAAGAGAAACCGAGGGAGCAATAGCAGAATTAATATCTGGGAGCGTTGATAATTATATATCAGAATCTAATTTTTAGCACAGAAAATGTGTTAATGACAGAGAGGAAAACAAAAACCACTAGCTTCTCCCAGCAGGCCCCAAAGTGTCATTTATTATTTCTCAGCTGGATATCTATCAAGTTTATGGGTTAATTTTTCTGTAGACTGTTATTTATGGGTTTTTGTTTGTTTTCAGCCATCATTACTAACAATACGGTTAATAGCAATCATTTGTTATCCAGCACTAGCCGTGATGCCTCAGATGAGAGCACTGAACTGAGAATACTCATTTGGTAGCTGAATAAGGCCCTGACAGGGCCCATTTATAACAAGCTCATTCTATAATGTCCATCCTATTAATAAAATTTTGTTGCTGTCTAATTAGAGATGTCTGATGTGTATAGTAGCACGGCAGAGGAGACTTTTTTGCTACTGCTTTTTTTTTTTTCCTTCCCCTGGTCTCTCTGTCACAGCCAAAGCCCATCTGGGCATGTGGGTTTGAGAAACAAAAGGAATGAGGCAGGAGCTATGGGCAAAGGTCTGGATTCGATGTGTGGTGACATTGCAGAGTGAGTGAGATGGAAACACAGGGAGGTCTCCCTGGCTTGCCAGTGCTCCTCTCTGCTCTTCCTCCTGTGGTTTTACCTGCCTTGGGTGGTAACTTGCAGCTTGCCTCCCGAAGGGTGCTTTGATGCATTTACTAACATGCACAACAGAACTTAAAATGTATAGCCAGTGCTCGGCTCTTCAAAGTTGCTGTCTTGCAAGGCAGCACGTTTATTCCTAAGACACTGTCATTTCTGAGCATCTTCTGGAAGCTTCTTTTGGTTTGTTTGCAAAGGTGGTCTATTTCATTCAATAAGAAAGTGAAGAGGCCTCCTGAGTAAGAATTTGGGATAATATATTAGAATGTCAATCTCAATGTTTTGTGGTTGTACTTTGAATACAGAAACTGATTCAGTTCAGTCATTTTTATCCCAGGGAATCTTTCAGGCTTTTTTTTTTTTCCTTTAATTAGAAAGAAGCTTTGGGGCTAGACAATGTTATGTACCCAGCTGCTGGACAGAGTTGGAATTTTAAGTCCCATTGCCCTTTCTTTGCTGTGATAGGATTTGGGGAAAGCTACTGAAATGCTGCTGGGCCTTAGCTTTCTCAGTTCTGAAAAAGCAGGCACTAGTCCCTGGAGAATGAATTGTTGCGAGGGTCAAACATCACAGATGAAAATGCAGTGTAGGTACCAAGACCTCCCAAATGCTAGTTATGACTACCACCAGTTAGAGTTCACTGTTTAGAACCCTATATAGAAAAACCTACCCCACTGAGGTCCTTTACTGTAAAGTCATTTTAAAACACAGTTGTATGCATAGTTTTTTTATTGCTTGAATTTCGAGTGAAATTGTGTTTCCCACTTTAAATTTCTTTAAAATTTAAAGAAATGTGTGTTTTTTAAAAATTTAAATCTTTATCATCCCAATTACAGCTGATTGTGAAGTTTGTTAAGGAGGGAAAATGAAGAATTAAGAATTCAAGGAAGAAATAATTTTATTAATTTCGCAGGTGCTCTGAATTCATACACCTTTGAATTAGGAGCATACAATCAGGCAATACGCTGAAGAATGTTTTTTAAAATAGTTTTGTTGCTAGGTAACTATTTTCCTCTTTACTAAGCTCCCCCAAAATGTTTTGCAAATGATCTTTTGAATAAAAATGATCATCTAATATTTTTCTCCCAGCCTGTTTGATTGTGAAGGTAAAACCATTAAAAAAATAAAAAACAGAGCACTGCAGAATTTCCATCCTAGGCTAGTGATAAAAAGCGCTGTGCTGAGTGGTGGCTGCACAGGCCTGGGCTGTCTGCTGTTTTGTTTTTTTTTTTTTCCTAAACTGCACTTGACTACAGCTTATCAACCCTTAATTAGTGCTACATTTTCTCCCTGTGATTTCTATTGATGTGCAGTACAGGAAGCTGGATTGAGCCTCCACCTGACTGGTGTGCAAATTGTTCTAGAAAATTCAGCAAACATCTCTCTCCAGTATCCACCCCCCTCCCCAATACTCCGTCTCTTTCCTCCCCACCGTTTCTCTCTCCTTGCGTCTTTCTCGCTTCCATTTCCCCGCAATAGAAAAGGTGAGGAGCCGGACGATAGGAATCAGGTTGAGTATTAGTGTTTTTGCTGGCCTGGGCAATGGAAAACGACACGCCGCCGCCGGGGGCTCTCCGCCAGCAGAAGGCGAAGCGAGGAGGAGGCCGCGGGCGGGGACTCGGGATGGCTGCACCACGACGGGAAGGCAGCGCCGGGATGAAGTCAGCACTGACAAAGTGAGGGGATTGATGGATGGACAAAGCGAGCAACTGGATGTGAGAATGGATGAGGGCAGAGGGGAATTTAACACAGACAAACAGAATGAAAGACAGAGAGGAATTGCTTGCTGAAGGATGGCCGCCCTCAGCTCCCACAGCAATTTACTTACTGCTACCTGAACACCCGAGGATTGTTTGCGTTTTGCAGATTTTCCTGCCAGCCTCGGCAGAGGGACCTGGTAGATTCCAGCTAATGGATGCCAGGCTTTCTCTCTGAACCTCCCTCTATTCCTGTCCTTCCTAAGTCCCCCGTCCCCTGCCCTCCCTACAACTGTGTTCATTTAATTCAAACTAATTCAAACTGAGTGACTGATTATTTCCAATAAGTTCACATAGTGTTTCTGCAGAATAAATTTTCTTCTCCTGCCATCATTTTAGTGTTTCCACTAAATTTACCTTAATCAGTTATTGTTGCCTTAGTGTAGTAAATAATAATATTTACCTGTTCCTTTTGAGACTGATGTTTCTAGAAGGAGATCTATTGTTGTTTCATGAAGGCTTGTGGTGGTGATGATAATGTATGGCTCCTTTGTGCAGGAAAAACTTAGTGGCTTTCTACCTTTATCCTGTCTGTATATATTAATGAGGGACTCAATATTTAATGCTTGTCACATTTTAGTTTAAAGTAGAAAATATGCTCCAGCCCAACCCTCAAATATGTTATATTAGGTAAAAAGAATTTATTAAGAAGGTGAAGTGTTTCTACCACAATAAAATCAAGTTATAAAGAAAAAACCAAGAAAAAAATTGGTAGAGGAAAAAAATGTTATCTTCCCCTGCTAAGGAAAAAATGTATAGTGTTGCATATGTTGCAGTAGGTTTACTATTTACAAATCATCATTTCAAAAAATAAGTGTCTGTGAGAAAAAAGCTATTTGAGGCTTTTAAAAATATAATGCCATCAGTGATTATATGAAGCAATAGAAGGTAAATCTATTTACTGTAATTGAATACCATACTCAAATGTATATTTAGGATTTTGTTTCCTTGTGTGAATAAAGAAAATGATTATCTGAGACCAGTTGATTTAGGAATCTTGGATAAGAATTTGTGCAATGAAAATTCCAAAAGAGAAACCTACACACAGACACATGCAAATTGTTGGAAAAGTGAAAAGGTGACTTATTCCAAAATTAAGACAATCCAGCCTTAAGTATGGTAGTTACAAAATAAGCCACTATATTTCTGGTACATTCAAGGACCTGGGGCTTTACAGGAAATCTCTTTCTCATTTTGAGATACATTGAAGGAAACTGTATTTCAGAATCAGTGTTGTTGGGTCTCCTAGTTCCTTTATCCACTTTCCATGAAAAAGTCTTTATCTTTCTCCCCCTTCCTCTTTACCTCCCTCTCTTCCTCTCTCCATCTCCTTTCAAAGAAATGGCCTGGGAAGACAAATAGTCTGCATTTTTTGACTGTATATTGCAGTTTCCCCTCTTAAATATGCAGATTTACATGTCTACACACGAAGTTTTGAGGCAGATCTCTTTCTTGTGACATACTTCCGAAGTCCCATCTATCTCTCTCCTCCAGTTCCACAAAGACTAAAATGTATGAAATGGCAACAGAGTTTGAGAACCTCTGGCCCTTGAAGGACTCCAGAGTTCAGTATCAGCTGCCTTCACAATTAAAGCAAGGTTTTGGGAGAAGGCTGTTGACTTGGTAGAAATGATGAATAAGATTTTTCAAAAGATGAAATTAATAAGTTGTCCGTTGCACAGAGGTCCATGAGACATGTTTTCAAGTATGGCATGGATTATCTGTCTTTCCACTATTCAAAAGTAGACCTGTCCTGCTATTCATTGCTTGTGCAGACTAAAGGCTGTGGTCGCCTGGAAGCCTCAGCACCGAGAGGTGCGCATCCGGCATGGTTTTGGAATAATAGGAGCTCAGAGCTGACTAACCGCTTGGAGATTATGTCACATATTCATCCTGGTATTGAGTAATTTTTCAAAGGTTGAAACAAATGTGACAAGTGATTAAGTTTACTGAAGGTGGCTCGCATGTGGCCCAGAGATACAACTTAGGGTAACAGGTTATAGCAGGTCCTGATTCTTTTTGTGATTAAAAAAAAAAACCACCTGGAACCTCTGAGACAACTCTGGGAAATTTTTGGAAAAGAAGGATGGTAACTCCTTTTTCATGTGGATCCCTGATTGGTGAAGGCAGACTGAGGGGAATTGGTTTCTTTTGCCATTATTGTGAGTTTTGTAGCTTCCGTGGTTTTCAGTACATGTCCTAAAAATCACTACACCTGCACTTCCTAGAAGCAGGGTATAGGAGCCTGAGTCCCATCTCCTCAGAGATTCTGATAGAGGAGGATGGGGTAAGATTTCTGCCAAGAATTCTGCCAGGTGGGCCAGAGACATGATACCTTCCCCTCTGTGTCCCTTTGGAGTTCATTTGGATATTTCTGATGCATCCCTCTAAATATCCTGACTTTTGAACCTTGAAGTTGGATTAGCAATAAACTAAAGAAGGCTCACTCAGTTTTGTTTTATTACCTCTCAATTTGTTTCAGTCCCCCTGTCCAGTCCTACATACAATGCATGTTAACTGTAGAAAGTTTGAAAAAAAAAATTCTGAAGAAAATAATTATCTGTGATTTCACCACCCAGAAATTAACCGTTGCTAATATTTTGTTGTATACCTTTCAGTCTTTCTAGAAAAAAAATACACATTACATAATTGAATACTAGGGTCATTTCATGATTATTTTTTGCAAGTATCAATATGTTTTTGAGCATATTCTCATGTCTTAATAATTCTTCTGGAATGTGGTTATTGGAGGCATGGGTCATCTGTTCAGGTTTCCTTTGCAAGTCCCTTACTGTTGGCAGTGTAGCTTACTTCCCCACCCCCAACCCTCCATATAAACATAGCTGTGATGAACTTTGATCTAATTTTCAATTGATGACAATTTTGTTATTATTGTTATTATTTTAAAATTTTATTGAGGTATCGTTGCTTTACAGTGTGTGTTAGTTTCTGCTGTACAGCAAAGTGAATCAGCTATGTGTGTGTGTATATATATGTGTGTGTATATATATATATATATATATCCCCTCTTTTGGGATTTTCTTCCCATTTAGGTCACCATAGAGCATTGAGTAGAGTTCCCTGTGCTGTAAAGTATGTTCTCATTATTTACCTATTTTATACATAGCCTCAGTAGTGTATATATGTCAATCCCAATGACAATTTGATTATTATTTTTAAAATTAAATTTAAATTGCCTTTTCTTCCCCCCTTCCATTCATCCATCCGTGCATCTGTCCATCTGTTCCTGGTTTATGAACACTTGATTTAAGTGATTTCAGAATACCAGTGTCTGCCCCACGAGAGTGACTTTTTCCTAGACCCTTAGAGAGTATAAATTGTTCATTAAGTTATTGCAATACTTCAATGTCGTTAGTGTGATTAGCCTTACTTCTCTACTCTACCACGCCAGTGAAAAAAGTCCCCTTACTCTTCTGTTTCCCGGCGCCCATCTTTTTCTCACACCATCCCCCTCATGGAATGCTCTCCCCATTTTTCCTCTGCTTATTTAAATCCTGTCTTCAAAGTGAAAGTGAAAATCACTTAGTCGTCTCCGACTCTATACAGTCTATGGAATTTTCCAGGCTGGAGTGGGTAGCCTTTCCCTTCCCCAGGGGATCTTCTCTACCTAGGGATCAAACCCAGGTCTCCCACATTGCAGGTGAATTCTTTACCAGCTGAACCACAAGGGAAGCCCCCTGTCTTCAAGGGGGAGCTCAAATTTCACTTCTTTTATGAAGCCTGACCTGATGATCCAAACCCCACATGGTTTCCTAATAGCATGATTTCCTAATTTCAATGTGACAAACTCATGTTACTCTTTTCCATTGTGTTTTCCTTGAACCCACACTAGATAGAGCTCTAAGAACTCTAAGGTCTTGACTCACTCAACACTCTTTTTAAAACTGAAAAAGTCAAGTTCCAGAATTGTTTTGACCTTCCCAGTAATGGACCAGTAGAACAGGTACCATTATAGACCTATTCCTCAATTCACCAGTACTAAGAAGTTTGTAGCAGAACATTCTCCAGTGGGCAATTTCTGACATTTTCTATATGACTAGGCATTTGGGGAAAGTGAATGGCAGTAGATATGCAACTGTCTGCTAGTGAGCACAAACACATCACTCTGTCACACCCTAAAAAGTTGGATAAAGCTCGGCTGAACAAGATAAAGCCTCCTTATCCTTCTCCCATGGGTCTGAGCTCACTGATAGAACTGAGCCTGATGGTACAGCTGCCAGTAAAGGGATATGAAAAACACCATGGAATAGAGAACTGTGAAGGATGCTAGTCACTTGACATATCTAAGCCTTAATATCCTTTTCTATGAGAGGAATGGAGTTAGACTAGTTCAACTATCTGCAGAAGAACTTGCTTTAAAAAAAAAAAGCTGATGCAAAACCTTAACAGTGGAGTTACTCTGATTCTAGTAGGTACCATGGAGATCCTCACCCTCCAAACCTCTTGTGTGTCCCCAGCAATGGTTCCCTCATTACTTGATGGCTTAACATTTAGAGATGTTTCTTCTGGCATTGAGATATGACAGTTCTAAAGCAGTGAAAGCTGCTTAGTCGTGTCCAGCTCTTTGTGACCCCATGAACTATACAGTCTGGCCTGGAATTCTCCAGGCCAAAATACTTGAGTGGCTTCAGTTCAGTTCAGTCGCTCAGTCATGTCTGACTCTTTGCGACCCCATGGACTGCAGCACGCCAACTCCTGGGGTTTACCCAAACTCATGTCCAGTGCGTCCGTGATGCCATCCAACAATCTCATCCTCTGTTGTCCCCTTCTCCTCCTGCCCTCAATCTTTCCCAGCATCAGGGTCTCTTCAAATGAGTCAGCTCTTCGTATCAGGTGGCCAAAATATTGGAGTTTCAGCTTCAGCATCAGTCCTTCCAATGAACACCCAGGACTGATCTCCTTTAGGATGGACTGGTTGTAACTCCTTGCAGTCCAAGGGACTCTCAAGAGTCTTCTCCAACACCACAGTTCAAAAGCATCAATTCTTCGGTGCTCAGCTTTCTTCACAGTCCAACTCTCACATCCATACTTGACTACTGGAAAAACCATAGCTTTGACTAGATGGACCTTTGTTGGCAAAGTAATGTCTCTGCTTTTAATATGCTGTCTAGGTTGGTCATAACTTTCCTTCCAAAGAGGAAGTGTCTTTTAATTTCATGGCTGCAGTTACCATCTGCCGTGATTTTGGAGACCCCCAAGATAAAGTCAGCCACTGCTTCCACATCTGTTTGCCATGAAGTGATGGGACCAGATGCCATGATCTTTGTTTTCTGAATGTTGAGCTTTAAGCCAACTTTTTCACTCTCCTCTTTCACTTTCATGAAGAGGCTCTTTAGTTCTTCTTCTCTTTCTGCCATAAGGGTGGTGTCCTCTGCATATCTGAGGTTATTGATGTTTCTCCCGGCAATCTTGATTCCAGCTTCTGCTTCTTCCAGTCCAGTGTTTCTCATGATGTACTCTGCATATAAGTTAAATAAGCAGGGTGACAATATTCAGCCTTGACATACTCCTTTTCCTATTTGGAACCAGTCTGTTGTTCCATGTTCAGTTCTAAGTATTGCTTCCTGCCCTGCATGCAGGTTTCTCAAGAGGCAGGTCAGGTGGTCTGGTATTCCCATCTCTTTCAGAATCTTCCATAGTTTATTGTGATCCACACAGTCAAAGGCTTTGGCATAGTCAATAAAGTAGAAATAGATGTTTTTCTGGAATTCTCTTGCTTTTTCCAAGATCCAGCGGATGTCGGCAATTTGATCTCTGGTTCCTCTGCCTTTTCTAAAACCAGCTTGAACATCTGGAAGGTCACGGTTCATGTATTGCTGAAGCCTGACTTGGAGAATTTTAAGCATTACTTTGCTAGTGTGTGAGATGAGTGCAATTATGGGATAGTTTGAGCGTTCTTTGGCATTGCCTTTCTTTGGGATTGGAATGAAAATTGACCTTTTCCAGTCCTGTGGCCACTGCTGAGTTTTCCAAATTTGCTGGCATATTGAGTGCAGCACTTTCACAGCATCCATCTTTTAGGATCTGAAATAGCTCAGTTGGAATTCCATAACCTCCACTAGCTTTGTTCGTAGTGATGCTTTATAAGGCCCATTTGACTTCACATTCCAGGATTTCTGGCTCTAGATGAGTGATCATACCACGGTGATTATCTGGGTCATGAAGATTTTTTTTTTGTACAGTTCTTCTGTGTATTCTTGCCACCTCTTCTTAATATCTTCTGCTTCTGTTAGGTCCATACCATTTCTGTCCTTTATCGAGCCCATCTTTCCATGAAATGTTCCCTTGGTATCTCTGATTTTCTTGAAGAGATCTCTAGTATTTCCCATTCTGTTGTTTTCCTCTATTTCTTTGCACAGATCGCTGAGGAAGGCTTTCTTATCTCTCCTTGCTGTTCTTTGGAACTCTACATTCAAATGGATGTATCGTTCATTTTCTCCTTTGATTTTCACTTCTCTTCTTTTCATAGCTATTTGTATAGCCTACTCAGATAGCCATTTGCTTTTTTGCATTTCTTTTTCTTGGGGATGGTCTTGCTCCGTGTCTCCTGTACAATGTCATGAACCTCCATCCATAGTTCATCAGGCACTCTGTCTATCAGATCTAGCCCCTTAAATCTATTTCTCACTTCCACTGTATAATCATAAGGGATTTGATTTAGGTCATATATGAATGGTCTAGTGGTTTTCCCTACTTTCTTCAATTTAAGGCTACCCACTGGAATGGGTAGCCTTTCCCTTCTCCAGGGGATCTTCCCAACCCAGGGATTGAACGCAGGTCTCCCTCATTGCAGACAAATTCTTTACCAGCGGAGCCACAAGGGAAGCCCTTAGAGGCGAAAGGCAGACGGTAAATAAATACATGTATATACACCTACAGTGTTACGTAGAAAACTGGAGAGTAGAGAATGATTAGATGAAGTGGTCAGAGAAGGTCTCTTGTGTAACTTAACATCTGAACAGAGGCTTGTTAGATATGTTAGGAGGGAGGACACGAAGACAGCGGGAAGAGCAGAGGGAACTCTGAATACAAAATCTTGTGGCAGCAATGGAATCTGTTCTGGGGCAGACACATTGGTGACCTCCCCAGTGACTACCTTAGTCCTCCCTTGCACTTGTTCTTAGAGCCCTCCCTGTTCATGTAATTATCCCTTTCCATCATTGAAGAAACTTCCTGATCTATCATGAAAGCACTTCCTCCTGTCCCAGCATGAGCCATAATTGGTCCTAGCAACTCTTTTCTCCTTTTCTGTGATTGGTTTGGGTATGAGCATATGATCTTATTATGGTCAATAGTAAAGAGAGAGCCTTACTAATTGTGGTTGTTTCTCCATATGATGCCTGGAATTGTGGAAGCCATGAGGGGAGGTTTTGTGTTGAGGGTGGTAGAGCAGAAAGATGGGAAGCATCTGGGTCCATGGCGATAGCATGAACTGGTGATTTGACCTTAGAAAGCATCTTACTTTGATCTTCTTTGGTGTTATATAATAAACCCTTATTGTTTAAACTATTTTTGTTTGTTTGTTTCATATTCTGTTACTTGCAGCCTAAAGCATCCTAAAGGATGGTTGAAACAGTGCTTTGTCTAAATCACTTCATTTAAGATCTGTTCAAATGCTGTCCGAAAGACCTTCTTCAACTCTGCAAAATAGGACAGAGGTGGAACTTCAGCTCTGATACAGGTTAAAAGTCTTGCACGTGCCTAAGTTTAAGCTAGTGGGTGGCCTCCATCTGTTTTTCATGCACAGGAAAGGAGAGCATGAGTGCTCCGTGGCGTCATTTGGGACTGAATCCCCATCCCCTGCTGTCTGCTCAGGTCCATCTTCATAAATGGTGATTTCAGGAGCTCATTGGCTCCATGTGAAAGGTGAGTGACTCCACTTATAATAAATTTCCGTGGGTGTGCATGCTTTTCCCTTCATTTGACCTTGGTGGGACCGGCTGATGGATCAGTGAAAAGTACAATATGAAAAATGAGTAAGCAGAGCATAGTGAGCAGTGAATCCATCTTGTGTGTGATTAGCTGTGGAAAATCTCACCAACATGATTCAGAGGACACTCTTCTTTCTCCCCTTTCTCATCCCCTCTTCCTCCTCCCACAATATCTCATCAGCCACCCCACAGGCGAGCTTTCCCACACGTGACTGCCTCGTCCCCACCATCAGTCATTGGGTCCTTACAGGGCTTCTTGGATCGACAGCTATTGGGTAGGGAAAGTGGGCTTGGACGAGGAGAATCATTTTTTTTCCTATGGGGGGAGGATAGAGAAGCAGCTAATCATCTGAAGCCTTAGGAGTCCCCTCCAGGGGCGCGTTGAGAAGACGTGAGTGTGACAGAATGGCTCAATAGGCATTGTAAATCTGCAGTTACACCCGAGGACTCAGTGACTCGCGGTTGAGGTCTCCATCAGTTCCATTCGCAGAATCAAGCACTATAAAACAGGGCGACAGGATGGTAAATCAAGCTTCTGGGGGAATCGTGGGATCCTGCCGCAGAAGGCCTGAGCGCGTTAAGTGGAAACTTGCCTGTGATGGCAGCGGCTCTTATTGCATGCTGCAGAGGCCACCTTGGCGGCACATCAAGGTGTTTTTGGAAGAGAATTCCCTGCGGCAGTTGGGCTCTTGTGGGGGTGGTCTGCATTTGTGTCCCATTTGTGGGGCGCCAGTGGGTCAGGAGGCAAGCGGGGTGATGAGTGGCTGGAGGTATCTCATCATGCTAACCCAACTGGGCAACTTAGATCTCTGTTCTGTCTTCCTGCCGAACATGAGATGTTGCCTTCCTGCCCTTCCAAGTAGAGAACATATTCATCCTAAGGGCCAGCACAGGGAAGAGTGTTGGTAGGAACTGGGCAGTTGCTAACAATTCCTCTGATGGGGGATGATGGAAGTATCATTCCTTATTGTTGAGTTCCTGCCCATGTGTGCTCTGACCCCTGAGTAAAGGTCAGTATTTGAGATAGGTGAGGTCAAGTTTCATCCTACTTATTAGATAAGAAATTAAGTTGTAGATTTTTCAAAATATTTTATTGTTTCAAAATGTAGTCCTCAGCTAGTAGGGAGAGATTCTTAGAGGATGTGTTAAAGGAACTTGAAAGACTACATTGTAATTAAAAACTTTTCCTGTATACATGGTGAGTTTTGCTCAGGGTGGTCAAACATGACTCTGTAATCTCAATTGCACCATTTATTGCATGTGAGCCGTCGCAGCAACAATGCTCCTCTCAACAAATCATTTAACACCTGGTAGCATTTGGTGATGAGTAGTTATTGCTACATCTCAAGACTTCAGATGCACTGGGGAAGTCCTACTTCATGTTACAGGTCTATGCGCTGGTCCGTCTGCTCTCCTCCTTGTGTCTGTTTTGTCTGGAACCAACAGATTTTCTGATTTCAGATGTCAGAGGCTCACAGAGGAGATACATGTCCATGTAAGGCATAGATTCAGAACTGGCCCACTGTCACTTTAGTCCATGTCCCATAGTCCTTATGAGGTCTTGTGTGGCATAATGATCTGACACATGGCATGTACACGGAGGGTGAAAACCAGATCAGTCTTGCAGCATGCTATTATTATCATTGGCTGTGGCATGTAGGATTCTGGTTCCTAGACCAAAGATTGAACTTGCACCCCCTGCAGTGGAAACTCAGAATCTTAACCATGGACCACTAGAGAAATCCCACCATTACTTGTTTAATCTGCATGTATTTGTTAAGCACCTCTCATGAACCTTGTTTGGTTCTCCATCAAAAACAGGACAAAATTCCACTTCACTCTTATCCCAAACTTCTGTTTTAGATGACCAAATGAAATTTTACAGTAAAAGTAAAGTGAGTATTTCCTGGAGAAGGAAATGGCAGCCCACTCCAGTATCTTGCCTGGAGAATCCCATGGATGGAGGAGCCTGGTAGGCTACAGTCCATGGGGTCGCGAAGAGTTGGACTCGACTGAGCGACTTCACTTTCACTTTCATACCATGAGTTAGAAGTAAAATATAGAAATATGAGACTGATCAGTATTGTTGAGAATCAGTCCCATCATTGTGTGTTCTTTATTACTGCAGCCGGATTAACAGTCATGTTTATGATAAGTGGTTGCTGACAAAAAGGATAAATATTTCAAAGAAGACAGATATCTCCATCAGTAAACATTTGCTACTATCCTGGGTCTTGGTTGTTAATTTTGGTTATGTGACTGACTTGAGCTTGTGGAATAAAGTGAAGCAGGCTGACACATCATCAGAAAGAGGCCAAAGAGAATAAAAAGAGAAATAGATGAGGGTAAATTTTCATTTGGCATTCATTTCCCCAAAGATGTAGTCATACAGCAAATATTACAAGATTGACAATTGGGTAATAGATGCATAACATGTCCAAACAGTTAAGCTATTCTTCAATTAACACCCAGCCCTGTAATGCGATCTGGTCTATTGGGTTTAAGAAGGATGTAGGAAATTTGGCTAAAGTCCAGAGGAACTGTAGAGATAATAATAATTTATGAAACGATCTATCTGAAGAGCTTTATGGGATTGGCCTTATTTACCTAAATAAGAGCAGCTAGAAGGATATTCTTCTGATGTATGTGAAAGTAAAAGTTAGTTACTCAGTCGTGTCTGACTCTTTGTGACCCCATGGGCGGTAGCCCACCCAGATCCTACTGGAGTGGGTTACTGTTTCCTTCTCCAGGAGATCTTCCCACCCCAGGGATAGAACCCAGGTCTCTTGCATTGCAGGCAGATTCTTTACCATTTGAGCCACCAGTATATAGGGTTGGTTTTACCTGAGAAGGTAACTGATGCCTTTGTGTTTTAACCAGGAAGTGAAAAAAAGGAAAAGGTTGACATTTAAGTGTGTTCAAATTAAGTTAGATCTGCAAGAGAATTCCGCTAACTTCTTAGGTTTTGTAGTGGTGACCCAGAATCGTTTCCAAGTTGTGGAGTATATCTCCAAAAGAGATTTAATTTTTAACTTTTTAAGTGGAAGAGAAACTAGTTCTCTTACAGGAGGTCTTGTATTATTCTCCCTGGAGGCAGGGAGTCTGAACCTTTCTGGGAATCTGTTCCTGCATGTTGAAGGAGAAAGTAGGCTCTCACACAGCATTTTCAGATCACTGGATGAGGTAATGAAGGTGTTGATACCCTCTGGTCTGGTTCCATCTCCTTGCTATCCTGGGAAGGCCATGATCTACTCAGTCTGAATGGGTAGCACATGGGTTCTATCACAGAGAGCTGTAGAGAGTGTTGGAGAACTTGACTTTCCCAGAGAAATGGAAGGTCCATTTTCCCAGTTAATTTGTAAGCTAGATCATTTGAGGGTTCTTAAGGGGTTCCTTTCTCTGTATATTTTAATGTTGGGGGTTTATGTAAAAGCCTCTTAAATTAGGCTGAAGCTCAGAATTCTTCTGCACATCTCAAATACACATGTACAATATCTTTCTTCTCTATTTTAAAATAAGATTCAAAATTTAACAAGGAAAGTGGCAAATTCTTTGTGTTGTTTTCCACTTAACCCTCAATTACCATACATCACACTCCAAGATCGTTTTCTTAAAATTTGCAGTAATATAGATTATTGAGTTTATGTCTCATCATATAATCCAAAATTTGAGAAGTCTGCAGTAGTACATGAAACCTTAGTAAAATATGAAAATTATACACATGGGGAAGGAATGAAAAATAAGCAGTGAATAAGAGGGCACAGAAAGGAAGCATTTGGTGTAGTGGAGAGGATGCGAGTGCAGGAAACCTGGAGTTTAGTTTCTTCCCCAGCAGTAATGAGAGCTTATGTGAATTGCTTAACAGCATGTCTTGGTTTTTCCATCTGTGAAATGAAAGACTTGGATTAGGTCTTATGATGCTTGTTGGTTCTGAAAAGACCTTTGATCTATGGTTAAAACTCCCTTGGAGAAGATGAGTTTGTTTTTCTTATGCCCATTCTATTATTGAAAATCCTCTCAAAGTAAGAGTCTGTATTCAGCATAATTGAATGGTCCTCAGGTTAGTTAAGGATAGTGTGTTGACTTCTGAATTCAGAGTCGTTAGTTATCAGCATTTGGACCATCTCTCTCACTCCTGTGCTGTCAGTCCATGTGGCTAATTAATTATGGCATCTTTTCCTGTTGAGCCAAAGCTGTGCCTCTGAATCCTTCTCATTACAGCCTGCCATGACCAGGGGGTAGAGTTGGTTCCTTAGATAAAAACCTCTTTAGTCACCCTGGCTCATTGTGTGAAGACCTCAGAAGATGAAGACAGTGTAATCTAAGAGAACTAGATGCCAACCTGAAAGACCTTTCAGTTTAGAGAAATGGTCCAAGGAGCATGAGCAACCATGGTGGGGAGGGGGGGGCAGTCACTGTGGGCAGAAAATAGTTAGGATTTTCATCGAGATGTTTCAAATTGTGGGCCTGTTTTAACTGTGCTGTCTCATATTGTGGGTATAGAGAATGCTGTGGAAGATAGGTTGAAGTGATTTAAGGTGTTTGACTTTTCAGCAAGTGCGTGTGTGAAAGTCCATAGTCTTTTGCATAATCACTTCGTGTGGGCTCTGATATGAGGCTGTTTGTAATTTACAGCATGTGTGACATTAGTCTTCAAACTTAATATTTTCAAAGCCATCCAAGATTTGGGAATTTCATTTAATGCCATGGATAACTCTCTGCTCTGAGCATCTTTTTTTAAAAAATATTTTAGAGGGCATTTAATTCATTTACACAGAATGTCTCTTTATTCTGATCATTTCTACAAATGTACACACAGAAATAGGTCAAATATGTGTCTCAAACTGAATCCTCCAGAAATTTAGGTTCATATTTGATTCTATAATTATATCTCTAAAACTCCCATCAGCTCCTCAGGTCAACATATCCTTCTGCAGTCCTGCACCCTGGCTGGGTCACCTTTGCTCTGCTCATCACACTAAGCTGATATCTGAAACCAGGTGTATGTTTTCCCATCATAATGTGCTTATGTCCTAGATTTCAGTTTTTAAGTGTCCCGAAGAAAGCTTTTGATAGAAGCAACCAACTAGGCAGGGTATTACAATATTATGTATTGGGACTCAGGTGCTCTGAGCATCTTTGAAGACCAGGCTGAGAGTGAGTAGAGACGGGAATAATTTTGTATTTGGTGACACAGAGACAGAAACAGTTTTTATATGTGTATATATGTATTAGAAGCATAGTATATGTGTAATTTCTGTGTATTTTAGGAGGAATTTATTACTCTACATGTGCCCTATTTGGAATTTATGGTAAGAATATGGCAAAAGAGAAAAATTAACATTTGGTGTTTCATTGTATTCATAAAAGGCTGTTGTCACATCCCTTGACTTTTTACAATGAAAGAAAACATCCCTAGTGATGGAGCAGTAGGGTTTCTGGATCAGTCTTTAGAATTTGAGCAGCACTGAGCTCATCTCTGTTCCCTAGCTCAGATATGCACAAAGGTCCTTTTCTAGGTGACATAGCATGTTGTATTCCAAAGTACACTTTCTTTTAATTTACAACTTAATTTTCAACCTAATTCAGAAGATTGATACTATAATGCTATTTGCAGAAGTATTGAAATGTCAGTAAGTTTTATTGTAGTAATAAAGAGTATTCCATATATCACAGACTCTATAGGGATCCTTGCTTTTTGCATAGATCTTCATAGCAACAACCAGTGGCTAAATGCTGGCAATCATTAATTTTTAAAGAAGACATGGTTATGATGAGTTGAGGAATTAAGGCTGGTAGTGA
This sequence comes from Nanger dama, assembly GCA_917880005.1. Classification (NCBI taxonomy): domain Eukaryota; kingdom Metazoa; phylum Chordata; class Mammalia; order Artiodactyla; family Bovidae; genus Nanger; species Nanger dama. Next base: position 14,242,811 of record CAKJTW010000028.1, on the reverse strand, counting down.
AGAATGAACTTTAATTTTTGTCACCTTTTTTTTTTGTTGCATGCTAAGGTGAGGCGACAGCAAGATGATAAAAATGGCCCAAATCCCAGGTTCCTAATACTTAAAATGCTGTCTGCTCATAAAAAGATTTCAGTTAGGGAGAGGCCATCTTTGAGCTCCCGGTAACAAATGGGTATCAGTGGCCCATGAAATAATCAATGCCACTAATCCATCCTAGGACCTGCCAATATGTTAATGGCCCTGGTGCATCGTTATTGCTACAAGACCATGAATCATTCCGGGACCAGAATGCATCGCTGTCGAGGCCTCAAACCCCTTGCCTAGAATAAAATGCTGTCTCCTAACAATTAATGTCCAAACATTTTGCAGCTTTGTGCCTTGATTGTTTTCAGATGCTAAAAAGTAAGTAGGACAGATTGTAAATCAATAAAACTATAAGACAAAGTGTTTTAATAATAGGAAAGTTCAGAGTAAATCATAGTTCTGTGTTTATTATTGCTTTTGGGGTTATAAATAAAGTTACTTTCTACTACCCAGCAAGGCTACTGAATTAACATTGGGTGACCAAGGCCAGGGCTAGCCTCTCTGAATGGGGTCCCCTTCTCTTATATCACCGTGAGAGGCCAAATCAAGCCAACTGGAACCACAAATCCCACTTTGTATTGGAGGGCAGTGTTGAGTATACAGTGGGTCTGTTTTAGAGACAGTCCCTCTTGGAAACAGCAAAAGTAGCTCAGTATAAAATGGTTTCTTTGGCAGCATCAGATTTCAAATATCCAGTATGGTGAGCTTTCAGTGTGTGGTTATTTATTAGCCATTGTTAATATGGGTGATGGAATAATTTTTACAGTGGTACCCAAGTTAGCGTGGAGTTCCTAGGGGCTTTCACTCATGCTTCCTTCCGTTAAATTACCTAACCTAGGAGGTTGACTTTGGCCATAGAGATACACTGTTGCCAACCACAGGCAAACCTGAGAAGATCTTACTTAGGAAACAGAGTTGCATCCCATTGATCTGCTTCCCTTGGTCAGTGTCAATTTAGTTTCCTATTGAAGGTGTGGAGCAGCACACAGGATAGAAAGTCATTAACTCCACCTCTGTAGACACAGCGTTTATTTGCTCCCATTATGGTGTTCCTTGTTCTGCAGCTGTACTTTCGACATGACGAAAGGTAGAGAGCCATCCTGGAAAGGTGGGCTTGTCACTTGCTTAGGAGTCACAAATCAAAGGACAGCGGCTTGTAGTGTTAACCATGAGCTGGCTGGCGAGCTGGGTTCTGACTGTAAATGGAATTGAGACATTGAACCTGGTCGAGCCTATTTCTGGTGTCAGGTTGAATGTGGTAAGGTACCAAGAAGATAAACAACCAAATGAAAATAGCATTCATTTAGAGCTGTAATGTTAAAAAGACACCATGTCTCCACCCAAATGCCCCGAAGTGTCGTGCTCCCAAACATGCATTCAGCCGCCGCCATGTGGCGGACACCCTCTCTGGCACTCGTGTGTCCCTGTGCCCTGTTCTGTTGGGTGTTTGTAGTTTATTTTGGTGCTCAGGAAACAGCACAGGAAAAGGCCAGAAAAACAATGGCTCCGTATAGACAGACAATTAAAACTGATATGACTCTTAACAGAAGTGGCAAGAGCAGGCAGGATGGAAGTAATTTATTCAACGAATTGTCCAAATACATAAAATTGCGCTGATGTATGGTGTAGCGGTGGGACAGTGGAAAATTTGATAGTTGTTTCCGTTGTATGAATTACTCAGACAGGATGCCTTTGTGAAGTATGGGGGTTTGTTTAATGTTCTGACAACAATTTAGATCCTGTTATGGTTATTGCAGTGTAATGCCATAGTAAAATTGAACATGACACACCAGCAATTTATTATTTGTGTGTTTTTTAACCTTGAGTATCGGATTGTTTGTCCAAGCATATCCTTTGATTTGCTATGAAATTTATTGTTGATAAAAACAATCAGATTTCCATTAGAAGCAAAAAATATTATTATTTTTTTTGCCATGAACCATGGATTTAGGGAAAAAAATTCAAACTAGGCTACAGGACTTATGACAGGTAGACTCATGACATTCTATGGTAATTCAGCATGAAAGAATAATTGTGACACTCTACTTGGTTGTGGAGTATAATCGTGCTGTGAGGTTCAATTCACTGAAAGGCCAAATTATCTTCAACTACATTAGCCTGACAACCTATAATGCTTTGCAGAAGCAATTTGTAGACGTTTCACAGAGTGCCAGCAAACAGGGCTCCCCATTATGCCACCCATTAACAAATTTGTGTAGGGGAAAAAGTAACTTTTCCATTTTCCTGACTGTTTTCAAGCTTTGCAACATAATAAATAGCTAATAGTAGTATTTGCATTGCCATTTACTCTCTTAGTTTTAAAATTTATCTAAGGCATGGGAGGAGAGATTTATATCTGCAGCTCTGCGGCCTGAGAAATATTGATAGTTTCTTTGCCTTAAACAATAGCATGGTGCAGTGGAGAGAGCATGGTGTTTGGAGGTGAGTGGTCTGGATTGTTGTCGAAATTCACTGTCCACCTCCCCCCCCCCGCCCGCCCCTGCCCCATGAGACCTTTGTCTTGCCAGGTTTTATAACCTTATTCACTTTGGACCTCAGTTGCCCCGTCTCTAAGTTGGGGATTATGTTCCTCTCACCTAAGAATCTCTGTCTGGGGGTTAAGAGGGTCTTAGTATTGTCCCTAGCCACTGGCAAGTCTATCTGGAGTAGTTGTGGAGTAGGGGACTGTTGCCCCTTTTGTACTGCTGGTTTTAGGGAACAGAACCACAGAACGGATGAGAATGAGGCACTCAACCCTGTGACTCAGATAGAATTTGCTCCTGAGTGTGTTTTGCTTGACTGCATCCATCTGTAGAGGCCCATTGCTGAGCAGAACCCAAGGCCACGTAAAAATAGATTGTTTGACTTTTATATTCTCAAATACAGAATAAGTAGTTTTCTTTAAAAAAGATTGAAAAAGCTACCCATGTGCGACAGAAATTTAGGGACACAGCATACAGCATATTTGATGAACTTTAAAAAAAAAACACAACAAACTTTCATCATAAATCACATTGGATGAGCCCTAAAAAAACTTGGTTTTGTTTGCAGGTGTTACTGCATGTGGAGATGTGCAGAGCTGTGTGGCTCAGTGTCCTAAATATTTAATAGCGTTTTCCATTTTCACCTGGATTTTGGGAACTGGAAGAAGCCAGGTGTATTTCTCCTAAAGGCCAGTGTCACTCATATGTTTGTTCTTTTTAGTTCCTGTGATTCGCAGCTTATTTCCTGAGCTGGGCACTCCTAGATAGAAATGGAACTTACAGGAGTGATCGGTTTGCAGAGAAAGGCTGAGACAACAGGAAGGGCCCGGGGCCCCCTCCTTGTCTTTGTCCCCTTCATCGCAAGGGTTTCCATACAACAGTCTCGCACCATGGGAGTGAATAGGCACAAGAATAAATCACTGTCTTCAGTAATTGACTTATAATTTATGATTTTAAGAATCATCAAGCTTTCTCCACCATTTTTGAGAAGGGGTTGTATGAATCCCTCTGTGTCACCCAGTGGCGTTAGGTTCCTCATCAGAGACTGGCCCTTCATTATGACAGGACATTAGGCCTCATACCTGCTGCTTTCAGAGGAGGTGATGGCTTTTCCTAAGGGTCAGTTTGAATTCAGCCCTTCCTGTTAGAATCTAAGAGATAAACCATCTTTTTGGTTTTCTAACTTGATCTCGGGCTTCCCTGGTAGCTCAGATGGTAAAGCGTCTGCCTACAATGCAGGAGACCTGGGTTCGATCCCTGGGTTGGGAAGCTCCCCTGGAGAAGGAAATGGCAACCCACTCCAGTATTCTTGCCTGGAGAATTCCATGGACCGAGGAGCCTGGTGGGCTATAGTCCATGGGGTCACAAAGAGGCAGACATGACTAGAAAAAGAACTAGGATGATAATCTTAGTAGCTGTTTCCAAGGACTTGACCTACCCTTCTTGTTTGACTGGTTGGAAGGGTTTTTACTTGATTATTAAAGCTCTTTTTTATAGTTAAAAAATGAATTTATTTCTATTTTTGACTGTGCTGGGTCTCTGTTGCTGCACCCAGGCTTTCTCTAGTTGCGTTGAGTGGGGGCTGCTCTTTGTTGCAGCACACCAGCTTCTCATTGCTGTGGCCCCCCCTTGTTGGCAGGCACGGGCTCCAGGGTGCACGGGCTTCAGTAGTCACGGCACATGGACTTAGTTGCCCTGCGGGGTGTGCAGTCTCCCTGGAGAAGGGGTCAGACCCATGTCCCCTGCATCGGCAGGCGGATTCTTAACCACGGGACCACCAAGAAGTCCCTAAAGCTCTTTTTATTTTAGTGAAACTTAGAGGATATTTATGGACGCTTGGAATAGAGATGTTGAATCAGTGGTCCTCGGTTGGCTGTTTCTCCTTTCATAAGTTGAAAAAAAGAATGTGTATGTTTTTCCTGCCTGGTGGCCCTATGCTCTGGGGAATTGCTTTTCCAATGTGTGACTAACATCTCTAGGCAGCCTGTAAAGAAAGTGTAAGAAGTTTAGTGCGATCAGTCAACATTGCTGCAAGCATCACCTTTAAGGTTATGTACTGTGGAGGGAGAGTTAGTCATCCTCGCTTTGGTACAAAGGGTGACCCATGGGCAGCAAGCGCAGGTGAAAGCAGGAGGGGCCTCGTGAGTCGGGAGGCACTTAGGGTAAGCGTGAATGCAGTTACAGTGGGAAAATACATACAGAGAAGGAAAGAGTTGCAGGGGATTGGTGAGTGGGGTAATGGATTGTTCCGAAGGTCTGGGCTCCCAGGAGTGTGGTTAAGGACGAGCTGGAGCATCCATGTTTACGCATAGCGCTCTTCAGCCTAATTTTGGCTGAACTGTTGCTGACTTCCTTAGTGCTCCTTGGTCACCCACCTGCAGGAAGGGCATGGAGGGAGATGATTGTTGACTTTATGGTTATGGAACCCAGCTAATCGGTGTGCCTGCTGGGCTGTAACTTGTTATGCCTGAGTAGTTCTTACACCGGGTCTGAAGATTTTTTACTGTCAAAGGGGGAAAAAAACACAACCCACTCATTTTTCATGACCCAAGGCCCCGACTGGGAGGGAAGCTCTCATCTCACATGGAGGGAAAACACAGTGATATGTCCTGATGCAGAGGTTTCTGGAGTGATTTAAATATGACCAGTGTAACTCCTTAGCCCTGCTTTGGAAATCCATGGGGTTTCACAGAATGAATGCTTGTGCAGCCCTGTGTGATAAGCCTGCAGTGGAACAGGAGGCATCTTGCTTGCTGTGCTCTAGGGTTTTGAGTCAACACCAGTAACTGCCCCCCTCCCCCACCCGCTGCAACCCACAAGCTGGGGAGCCAGTGATAGGTACCTGACCAACTTATAGTCATTCTTCATTCAGAGCTGTAGTTACTTTCAGACATGGAGACTGTTTTCGTTCTGCTGGTTTTCTCAGGGTTGGATCACCCAGGGTTCTAGTCCACACAGAGGCCAGCATGTGGTACCAAGTACCACCTTACAAACTGCTTCGATCTTTGGCGTTCTGGTAAAGGCCCCTGGTTAATCTGGCTCTGGGTGTTGCCTGCTGCACCAGCTCTCCACTAGCTTTCCTCCCTTGAATGATTCTGTGAAACGTCCCCTGCGTTCAGGTTCTACTTGCTTCTATGTGTCTTTATCACCTTTTACCCAGTTTCTCCCTGTGCTGACTCCGTGGTCATGTTTTTGTCGGATGGAATCTCCATCAGATAAAAAGCCAGACGAGATAGGAAAGGTCAGCACGACAAATCTGTCCTCTGAGCGCCTGCGAGTATGTTTGGTTAGCTGAGCTCAGCTGACCACGAAAGACAAATAGGAAATATGAAAGTGCTTCCTCACCAGCCTTAAAGTTGAAAGCTAAATACCAACTGGGAGAAATAGGAGTGTTAGAGTCTCATGTTGGAGATTCAGGAGGAGATACATTCTTGCCTTCATTTGGAAAGGTCACAGGCTTTATTTGCAGTAAGACATGCATATGGTTTTAGCTTGCTTTTATTTTCCCTTTTAAAATGTGTATTATATGTCCACACCATGTTTATGTTACAATTGTGTATTTTAACGGCACGCATAGTCTTTAACGTAGCAATGCAAGAAAAAAAAACTTCAAATGTTATTTTAGTGAGTTGTTTTACATAACGAGGGACGATGATAATCTGTGGGTGTTTCTGTTTCTCTCGGTTAATTTCTTTTCTGTTTTTATTTTGTGGAATTGAAAAAGGACATTTCTAGTGATGGTGTAAAGCTCTTCTAATTTAATTTTATTGTCGTATACCTGTCTCCACTAAAAATGCAAATATCTGTTAGAAGTTGTGTCTTACATTTCATTCTACTTCATAGAGGGGTTTGTTTCTTGGAGTTATCTGTTTGGGGGAAAACATTAGACTCAAATTTGCAGTAAGGCCATCTTAGATTTCTTTTTCCCTTAATAAGAGGGAAAAGGGAAAGAGAACATATTTTTTTTGAATGTCGGCTATTAGCCAGACAATAACATGCATTATTTCATTAAATTTTCATAATAACCTTTTGAGGATGTTATGATCCCAATTTCACAGATGAGGAAACTGAGGTTTAGAGAGAGGGAAATGATTGGCCAGAGGAACACATCCAACAATGAGTGAGACTTGGAGGGAGGTGATGGTCTGACTCCAAAGCCTGTGCTATTTTCCACGACACCAAACCGCACAGTCTTCCCCTAAATGCACAACTTCTCTTGCTGCCGTTGAAGAGACCCATCATTCTGAAAAGAAGTAGGGAGCGTACAGTCTTTCATAAGAAATTACCACTGTTGTCAAAAAAATTCTCAAATATCTTTGAACATATATTTGTGCCTAGTTCTTTTTGTACTTGGATCAATACTGTGTGTGTGTGTGTGTGTGTGTGTGTGTGTGTGTGTGTTTAGGATGCTGATACAGAGAAAGTGGAAACTTGAAAACAGGGTCCATGTCCTCAAGAAGTGCAGAGAAGATGAATCTGAAATGAAAAAGGCTAAGTTAAGGGACAGGTCAGGGTGCAGGTGCTGTAGTAGCTTAGAAGAGAGGGATCCCGGGGAGTGGGTGTTGTGGTACAAACCCAGAGAATCTATCAGAGCCTTAGAAAAAGAATGTCAGGTGATACAGCCTTCAAACGAGTGGTTTTGTTTCTAGGACTGGGATGCTTGAAGCCTGTGTGGACAGAGGGATGATGAGACAGTGGCTGCTGGGGGTGAAGTGTGTATTTGGGGTACATGGAGAAGTAGGTCTATGTATTTGTGAGGCCAGGGTGGTGGTGGTCTCACCACTTTCTCCATCCTTGGACATCAACCATGCTGAGCCCCTCTCTGTGTGTCTAAGTCCCTCCTACCTGCTGAGACACCTGTGGGCCTCTGTGTCTGTTGCTTTCTCTAGGTAACTCCTCTTGATGACCCCCGAGGTCTAAGCTAAAATGTCCTTTCCTCTGGGAAGGCTTCCTGGCTTCTCCCATCAGGTCTGGTTCTTCTGCTATTTGTTCCCTTTGGCTTCTCTATTCCTCCATCATAACACTGATTGTTGTTGTTTAGTTGCTAAGTTGTGTCTGACTCTTTTGCGACCCCATAGCCTACCAGGCTCGTCTGTCCGTGGGATTTCCCAGGCAAGAATACTGGGGTGGATTGCCATTTTCCTTCTCCCGGGGGATCTTCCCGACCCAGGGATCAAACCCGTATCTCCTGCATTGACAGGCAGTTTTACCACTGAGCCACCTGAGAAGCCCTGTAACATTGATTTTATTTTAACAACTCATGTACTTGTCTTTCTTTCTAAACAGTAAGCCCCAGTAAAGGGAGCACAGTTAGCAAAGACTCAGGCACGTAGATAGTAGGTGAGTACATCGTTTTTGAATGAGTTAATGAATGAGTGAATATGTTTAAATTTCATTAGTCAACTCATGAAAGCCAGGTCGGCCCACGTGTCTGTTGAAGACAGAAGGAAGGTTCATTTGTTGCTTCTCTGTCAAAGGAGGGTATGCTCCCCACATGAGACAGACTTGTCATCAGGTCCCCAGGTTTATCCTTCAGTATCCTCTCAGGAGTTTTATCCGGTGGTGGAGGTCCTGCAATGAGAGCTCCTGGTATGGATACTAGAATGGCTCAAGCAGTTTAAATGTAGTCACGGGGACCTAAAGTGTTGTGTTTTTGCTGGAGTGGGAGGGGCAGGCAGAGAAGCCGGGTCGTTAAAAGTGAGGTGGGTGGGGGTTCTTGTGCACGGGGAGTGTTAACTTCCGTGGGCCCTCTGGCATCTCTGGTGACATGTCATGATTGAACAAGGACGAGACACTGTAGATTGGCCTATGACAAAGCGATGGGATGAGCCCCCAGGCTTGTGCAACTCTCTGCCTTTAGCCCCTCGCAGTGCCATCCTAACTTTCCCGTAATGCAGCGCTAAAAATGTTCTTTCATATTCCACCTGAAAGCCGCCGTGGCACCAGCCTCCTGGCACAGTGACTGGCTTTACATTCGGCTGCACCACAGAGCATGTTCTCCCTGCAGAAATCAAAATTGTGCCCCCTGCAGTGGAGGCGTGGCGTCTTAACCCCGGACCACAGGAAAGTCCCCAGTGACTGAACTTAATGACCTAAGACATTTTCCTATTTGAGGCGATAAGAACTCAAGTTGTTCCGTAGAGCACTGTCTCTCTCTTACTCAAAGTAAGATTGATCTTGTAGGACCTTTCTAGAAACTGTCTTGTGAACTCCTTGAGCTCTGTTATGCCTCCCTATTTGGTGTCTTACAGAGACAGTTACGTGCTGCTCCTCCCAGCATTGACTCATTAACAGAGGTACAGTGAGCATGGCCCCACCACTCAGCCCTTTAGGCTGGCCGCGACTTGTCCCACCCCACCCCGTGTAGTATGGACACTGGACATCCCATTCTGGGTGAGCTGCTGTAGCTCTTTGAGTACTACTACTAAGGTGAGTTTTTTTCCCAGCTCATTGTAAATGCATCCTATTGGGACCAGGCAGAGTCCTGCTGTAGTCCAGGTGAATTGCTATCTATTGCTTCTCTCTTATCTCCTCAGCACGTCACTCCATCATAGAAGGAAATTAAATTGGCTTGGCATGGGTTGCTTTTCACAGAACTTGCTAGTTGTTCCCTATACCTTGGGCTTCTCTAGGTGATTGCAGATTGATTGCCTTATGATTTATACATTGGAGCTGAAAACTCTCCTTTTGAGACTTGAGGTTCTTACTCAGATCTTAAGCTGGAACCTTTTTTTTTTTAAGAAAGAAAATGAATTCATTATATATATATATATATATATATATATATATATATATAAAATTAAATATATGGGAGACTTGCTGGGAATGGGAAAGTGGAAGAAAAAATGTCCAAGCCCACCTCTGCTCATACTAATCTATACTTTTAGCAGTTATTTCTGAGAGAGTGATTTATTTACACTGACAGTTTGTTACTTATGGTAGCTGCTGCCAGCTTCTGAAGTAATCTGATAACGTCAAAATGTGAAGGGAAGCTATAGGCTTTGCCTTGACTGACTTGCTATAAATCATGTACATTGCTGGTGTCTCTATGAGGATGCTTGGGTTGATACTGATGGAAATACAAATCAAATACAACACATGGTAACCCAATTCAGAGCTAGAGATTTTGGATTAAGCCTATTGGATTCATATTTTTAAGTGAAACAGAGCAGACATACCCGGTTGGGTATTGAAAGTTTGAAGCTGTCTACTCTGGTAACTTCAAGGACAACAGCTGCCTTTGAAATGAAAGTACAGAGTGGTGGGTTAGCAAGGATTTTTATTTCTTCATTCATTCCACAACCATTTATTGAACACCTACTATATATATGTCAAGGGGAACGTATGTAATTTAAATTTTTCTTGCAAATGTGTTGGCTTATGTAAGCTTCATGAGGGTAGAGCTTTGTCTTGGTCATCACTGTATCCAGTTTTTAAAATAGTGCTTGCTGCTGCTAAGTCACTTTGGTCGTGTCCGACTCTGTGCAACCCCATAGACGGCAGCCCACCAGGCTCCCCTGTCCCTGGGATTCTCCAAGCAAGAACACTGGAGTGGGCTGCCATTTCCTTCTCCAATGTATGAAAGTGAAAATTGAAAGTGAAGTCGCTCAGTCGTGCCTGACTCTTCGCAACCCCACGGACCACAGCCTACCAGGCTCCTCCATCCATGGGATTTTCCAGGCAAGAGTACTGGAGTGGGGTGCCAGTGCCTGGCCTACAGGAATTTCTCAGTGTATATTTGTTGAGTGAGAATAGGAAGACCAGAGTCTGAATATTAGTGCTGTTAATACCTGGAAGTTACTCTCAAGGCAGCAAGAGTCATTCCCTTTTATGGACTCTCTATGGAGTCCTCTCTAGTCCTCCCTATAGATTTCTGGTAAAGTATCTTTCATGCATGCAGCCACGGTCACTTGTCTAGTTGTGTCTGCCTCTTTGAGACTCCTGGACTGTAGCCTGCCAGCCTCCATGGGATCTCCCAGGACGAATATTGGAGCGGGTTGCTGTTTCCTACTCCAGGGGATCTTGCTGAGCTAGGGACCGAACTCATGTCTCCTGCAGTTTCTGCGTTGGCAGGCAGATTCTTTACCACTGAGCCACCTGGGAATCCCCCAAAGCACATTTCATACTGTAGTGTAATTATCGGTTTATACACTGTTCTCTTCAGCCATAGCACAAGCTTTGTCTAAAAGGGCAGAAATCATGTCTTACTCACCTTGGACTTCCCACTGGCCTGGCATATGGGTGGTACCAAATAATTGCTTATAGCCATGGAATGACATAATTATTATAAAATTAACCACCTATATCTCTGTATTTTCATGTGTACCTAATGACATTAAAAAACCCTGAAGTACAAATACTGCTGCATGCCAACAGTGCTCATTTTGTCAAGTTCTAGAAAAGATGATTTTTATATCATTCCTTTTGTTTATCTCCTTTTTCTAATTTTTCTAGTTTAAATATTATCTGTGAACTTTAATAATAAAGGGAAAACCTTTAGTGTCTTTTTGTCTAACCGCTTCACATATGAAGAGATGGGTTTGTGAGACTGTGTGTGTGTATGGCTGTCCTGGTGGCTCGGTAAAGAATCCACCTACTGAGTGAGACACAGGTTTGATCCTTGAGTTGGGAAGATCCCCTGGAGAAGGAAATGGCAACCCATTTCAGTATTCCTGCCTGGGAAATGTTATAGACATAGGAACCTGGAGGGCTGTAGTCCACGGGGTCTCAAAAGAGCTGGACATGACATAGCAAGTAAGCAACAGTAACACTGAATTTTTATCAGTTAGTTCAACCAAATGCACCAAGGGAGTTTGCTGAATAATGGGATCCTTTAGGAAGCGGGGCACCTACTCTCAAATGTGTCTTTGGTATAAATGTGTCTTTTGATATAAATCTGGACACGTAACTGTTGGGTTTGCTTAAAGGGAGGCAAGCCTGTGTTGAAGAGGAAGCATGAAACAGCATGGAGTCTTAACCATGATGAGAAACGTGAGGCAATGGTCAGATTTATTCCTAACATTTACAGATTCTTGGTTGAGTACAAGTGTAAGGCTGCATACCATATATCTAATTATGTTATATCTTCTTGTCATGAAAAACATGTTTTCATTAATGACTTGAAATTCCAGATTTCAGTTTAGAATTCTTCACCTCTTTGGGGTTTTAAGCTGGAACATGGCAGTATGAACACAGCCTACCCTGGGTCTACTGCCTGTTTCCCTTCTTGTCCCCTACCTGTCTTGTCCTGTAAGGAGCCTATTGCATCTGTGTCTGGATACTCCTACATGTCCATTCTCAGCTTGTCATAAAGAACCATCTCTCATGTTAAGGTTGGACACTGGTTTACCTTTGCAGGATGGATCAGGGATCTGCAGCTGTAGAAGTGGTTTCTGGATCATCTGGGCAGAGAGCGTCAGGATTCTGGATACCCAAAATGCATCTTAGAAAGTAGAAGATATACTCTGGAATGTTCCTAGGCCTTGTATCCCATGGGAGGCAAGGCACAGCCTAAGGAAGGCTGAAGCCAGCTCAGGGAAGTGGCCTCCTCTAGCTCAGGCTTAGGGGTGTTGCTGCCAGTGGTAGACCCGCACTGGAAGACTGCTTCATGGCTCCCGATCTAAAGACAAGTCCATGCTTCCTGAATTACAGGCACAAAGATCACGTTAGATTTGGATCAGTGTTAATGATCCAGTGGTCTCAGATTTTAACATGTGTAAGAGTCTCTTGGGAATGGATCAGAATGAATACTCGGTCTATGCTTGGATGAACTGCTGATGCCCCATGAGTAATTATGACAACCGTGCCCAGGCCACTGCCAAATTCCCAGCTTCGAAGAGAACATGCACGGGAGGTACTGAGCACAATGGTAAGCCCTTAATAATTGGGAGCTGTCAATATTGTTGTTGTTATTACAGTTATTATGAGTTGATTCCCATGTCTTGCCGTCCGAGAAAGGCCAGCAAGTCTGTGTAATTTTCTCTTGCTGAGTGAGAACTAAGAAGGAGTTTGTATGTTTCACATTTGTCACTGTCATACTCATCGTGCTTATCTGTCATCATCAGGTAAACTGTTCCCATCCTATAAACATATTATTCCTCTCCTTGCCCTAACTTCATGAGCAAGCTCACTTAGCTTTTCTATTTTGGTGCTACAGTTTGACTTTATTTTCATATGCAGAGTGAACAAAAATTAGTGGGACTTTATTTATTTATTTGTTTTTAACTTAAGGGACTTTCTTATTTAGATGCATGACTGAGGCAGAATGAAGGAACATGTGTTAGTTTCTTACCTTGAAGTTTAGTTATTTTTGCTTTTGCTAGAAAGAAAAGGAAGTGGGAGGCAAGTTCTTTCTTGAGGAGTTTTTAAGGAGGAGGGAAGCAATTTTCCTTCAAGAAACAGACTCACCTTATAATGTTCTGTGTCTTTAAGGAGGGTGGTGGTGAGTAGGGGAGGCTAGGATGTTGGAGATAACCAGAGCTCTCTGTATACCACTGGATTTGTCATTCCAGAGTAGCTGATGGATCATGAGGCCTAAGGAAGGTGCAGAAATGGACTTTCCTTGTCAACATTCTACTGGGAAATAGGAATTTTCAAGAAGGAGACTGCTCAAACCCTTTCCCTTTAGGATTCTTAGCTTTGTCTGGAGCTGACTCATCTTTGTAGCGTCCAAGAGACACAAAGGAGAGGGTTTCTGGATTTATATGTTAGTTGATAAGTCCAAGACAGCAAGCTTCTTCTTCTTTTGACTGTCTATGGGGTATTCTGTTGTCTTCTGCTTTTCCCCTTGTGTCAAATGCTATATTTGGTTTGCTTAGATGATATGAACCTGGGGGAATAAGGAGAAAGTTAAAAATAGTAGGATTCAGCCCAAAGTGGAAAATTAGTAGTGGTTATTGAGAAACCAAGGTTATACACATGAGGAGACAGAGAACAACCAACAGGGCCGTGTTGGAGGGATAAAGAGAACTGCCATCCTCTGAGATACTCTACCATGTTGTCTTGCCTCTGAAGAGTAAAAAGTCATATGATGAGTGCTTAGGAGAGTTGGACTATAGTCTTGAAAGTATCACTTCTGCTCTAGGTTGATTGCCTCTTTGTTGCAACCAGAGGATCTTTCATTTCCTTTCAGTTCTAAGAATGTTATTTTTATAAATGTATTTTATATAAGACACATGGTAACCAGAAAGATCTTTTGTGTAGCAGATACAGAAAAGATTAACAGAGGAATCAAATCATACTGCCACAAAAGTCATCAAATCACAAAGCAAGGTAGCAAGAGAAGAAGCAAGGAACCAAAGAACTTGAGAATAGCCATAAGATAATGAACAAAATGATAATAGTAGGTCCTTATCTATCAGTAATTACCATAAACATAAACTGATTAACTTTTCCAATAAAAAAAATGGCTTAGTGGATAGAAAACATAGATCCAATGATGTGTTGCTCACAAGCTGAGAGTCAAGGGATGAAAGAAATTATTTCAAGCAAGAGGTAGCTGGAAGAAAGCAGGGTTAGTTATACATACGGCAAACAAAATAGACTTCAAGCAAAAAATGGTCAAAAGAGACAAGGAATGTAGTTACATAAGAAAGAAGTCAATTCAGTAAGAAGGTATAACAATTGTAAAGTGTTTATGTAGCCAACATTGGAACACTTAAATGTGTAAAGCAAACACTAGCAGAACTAAAAGGAGAAATGAACAGCAATAAAATAATAGTTGTGGGCTTGAATGCCTCACTCTTAAGAATGGATAGATATCCTGACAGAGAACCAATAGGGAAAATCAGATTTGAACAATACTGTAGAACAAATGACCTAATAGACCTATGCAGAACATTTCGTCCAACCAGAGAAGAAACACATTTAAGTGCACATGGAACATTTTCTAGACAAGATCATCTGTTAGATCATAAAGCAGGTCTCAACAAATTTGAGACAGTAGAAATTATATCAAGTGTGTATTCTGACCACAGTGGTTGAAACTTGAAATGAATAGCAAGGGAAAGCTGAAAAATTCACAGATATGTGGGAAGAAAACAGCACACTTCTGAACAACCGATGGATCAAGAAGAAAAGGGAACTAGATGATCTTGAGACAAATGAAAATGGGAATGCAGTTTATCAAAATTAATGGGATGCATCAAACTCAGTTCTAAGATGGAATTTTATAACAGTAAGTGTATCCTTCAAAAAAAAAAAAGAGAGAGAGATCTTAGACAACCTAACTACACCTCAAGGAACCAAAGAAAGAACAAGGTAAGCTCAAAGTTATGAGAGGGAATGAAATAATAGATGAAAGCAGCAATGGATGAAATAGAGAACAGGAAAACAATAGAAAAGATTAATGGAACTAAGTTCTTTCAGAAGATAAAGCATAAGACCTTAAAATAACCAAGAAAGAAAAGGACCCAAATCAGTGAAATTATAAATGAAAAGAGAATCACAATGGATGTCACAGAAATACAAAAGATCAGTTTACCTGACCTAGAAGAAGTTGCTAGAAACATACAACCTATCAAGACTGAATCATGAAAAATAGAAAGTTTGAACAGACCAAAAACAAAAGATTGAGCCAGTAATTATTAAGTTTCTAACAAAGAAAACCCGTGACTAGATGGTGTCATGGTGAACTATACCAAACCTTTAGAGAAGAATTAATGCCAATCCTCCTCAAACTTTAACAAAAAAGTGAAAAGAAGGGAACATCCCTAAACTCATTTTGCAAGGCCAGAATTACCCTAACAAAGTCAGATAAGATCTTCTTCCAACAAGAAAAGAATACTACAGGCCAGTATCTCTGATGAATATCAGTGCAAAAATTGTCAACAAGATACTAGCAGACCAAATTAAACAACACATTAAAAGTATCATAGAGTGTGATCAAATGGGATTTATCTGTGGAATGCAAGTTTGGGTCAATATATGCATTTCAATATGTGCAATGTCATACATCACATTACTAGAATGAAAGATAAAATCATATCATTTCAATCAATGCAGGAAACACATTTGATGAAATTCAATATCCATTCATGATAAAAAAAAACAAACCTCTGAGCAAATTGGGTATAGAAGGAATGTAGCTCAAGGTAATAAAGGCTGATATGACAAACCCACAGCTAACACCATACTCAATGGTGAAAGGTTGAATGCTTTTCTTCTAAGATCAGTAACAAGACAAGGGTGTTTGCTTTCACCAGTCTTATTCTGATAGTAATGGAAGTCATAGCCAGAGTAATCAGGTAAGAAAAAAAATAAAAGGCATCTAAATTGGAAAGAAAGAAATAAAATTGTCTCTGCTTGCACACAACATAATCATATATATTAGTAGAAAATCCCAAAGATCCCTCCAAAACCACTAGAACTAATAAATCCAATGAAGTTGCAGAATATGAAATCAACACACAAGGATCAGTTTTATTTTTATACACTAATAACAAGTTATCTGAAAAAGAATGAAAGAAAGCAGTCCTGTTTATAATAGCATCGAAAATAATAAAACTCTTAGAAATAAACATAACCAAGGAGATAAAGGATCTGCACACTGACAACTATAAGAGATTGATGAAAGAAATTGAAGAAATATACTATGTGCTCAGATTGAAAGGATTAATGTTACTAAAATATTCATACCAAAGTCATCTATAGACTCAATGCAATCCCTATCAAGACCCCAATGACATTTTTTTAAAGTAGAAAAAACAATCCTAAATTTTATATAGAACCACAGAAGACTCCGAATAGCCAAAGCATGAGAAAGAACAACAAAGCTGGCAGTGTCCCACCTTCTGATAAAATGTAGTAATCAAAACCCTATGGTACTGGCATGGAAACAGACACATCGGCCAAAGGAACAGAATCACAAGCCCAGAAACAAACCCATCCATATACAGACAAGTAATATTTGACAAAGGGCTCAAGAATACTTATAGACTTCCCTGGTGGCTCAGGTGGTAAAGAATCCACCTGCAATGCGGGAGAGCCAGGTTCGATCCCTGGGTGGGGAAGATCCCCTGGAGAAGGAAATGGCAACCCACACCAATATTCTTGCCTGGAAAATCCCATGGACAGAGGAACCTGGTGGGCCACAGTCCATGGACTCGCAAAGAGTCGGACATGACTGAGCGACTGAGCATAGTTCATAGTTCAAGAATACTTAATGAAGAAAAATAGTTTCTTCAATAAATGGTGCTGGAAAAACTGGATATTGAAGTGCAAAAGAATGAAACTGGAGGCTTATATTATTTACTTACAAAAGCTCCTTGATACTGATCTTGGCAGTGACTTCATGAGTATGACATGAAAAGTACAGGGGACAAGAGCAAAAATCTATAAGTAGAACAGTATCAAACTAAAAAAACCCTGTTTTCTTCTTTTGAACAACAAAAGAAATCAACAAAATGAAAAGGCAGCTTATGGAATGGGAGAAAATATTTGCAAACCACTTATCTGATAAGAGGTTAGTATCCATAGTATATGAGAAACTGTTAGAACTCAGTAACAAAAAAGCAAATAATGCAATTGAAAAATTTACAAAGGACCTGAGTAGACATTTTTTTTCCCCAAAAGTATTTGGATGGCTAACAGGTAGATGAAGAGGTGCTCAACATCAATAATTATCAGGAAAATGCAAATCAAAACCCCAAGAATGGCTGTTAATAAAAAAAAAAAATAAGTGCTAGCAAGAACTTATTGGAGAAAAAGGAACTCTTCTGCACTGTTGGTGGGAATGTAAATTGGTTCAGCCACTATAGAAAACGATATGGAGGTTTCTTGGAAAATAAAAATTGAACTCATATATGGCCTAGTAACTGCACCTCTGCATATATATCCAAAGGAAATGAAATAACTACCTTGAAGAGATATTGGCACCCTTGTGTTCAATGTGACATTATTTATAATAGCCAAGATGTGGAAACCTAAGTGTTTACTGATGGATGAATGGGAAAAGGAAATGTGAGAATATATGTGTGTATATATGTAAATGTATATATGCATATATTTATATATGTGCATTATAAACATATGTGTATATAAATATTATTCAGCCATAAAAATAAAGAATTCTTGTCATTTGTGACAAAAGAGATGAATCTTTTGGGCATTTTGCTAAGTGGAATAAATCTAAGAAAAATACTGTATGATCTCACTTTATGTAAAATCTAAAAAATAACTGGACTCACAGAAACAGTATATGTTGGTTGTTGGCGGAGGTGGTCTGGTGGGGGAGATGGGTGAAGTAGTCAAAGGCATAAACTTCCAGTTATAAGATGACTGAGTTATGGGGGATGGAATGCACATCCTGGTGACTATAGTTAACAAAACTATATTGTATACTTGAAATTTGGTGAGAAAGTATATATTTAAAGTTCTCCACACACACACACACACACACTCACACATACACTCACACACATAAATTAAAATGATGTGAGGTGATCAGAGTGTTAACTAACCTTCTTGTGTTAATTTTACAATACATATATTAAATCGTAAAGCTTCTTTACCGTCTGAGGATAATTTATTCATAAAATATTAATTATACCCTTATTTAGGGGATCATTTCGGGTGCTGTGAGTACATAAACAAGTTACTGTCACATCATGGTGTGCTCGTTGACTCAGTGAATGTTTGTTGAGTCCCTGCTCTTTTGTAGGCCCAGTGCTCATTGTTGGGGATACTAAAATGATTCGAGACATAGATTTTGTTCCCATGGCTACTGTCCCATGTGGCCATGCAGCTACTGTCTTGCAAGAGTGCCAGTCCACTCAGTGTATGTTGATCAATGGATCTTGGTATCAGAAAATAGGGTGAATGGAGGGCCTGGAATTAGGAGAAGAAATGTTAGTGATTTAAGGCATTTACCAAGCATTTTTCCTTCTTTTTAAGTCTTGGCTCAAATGATCACCTTCTCATAGAAGCCCACCCTGGCCTCTTGATTTAGTACTGCAGTTTCCACTCTTTGAAGTTCCTGATCCTCTGATTCTGGTCTTTTCTTCTTGCCTTACTACTGCCTGTTACCACTGATTACTTTCCAACATGTGATATAATTTACTTATTTATTGGAATTTTTGGAGATGATTCGTGTACCTTGTACTAAAATATGTGTTCCACAAAGGCTGAAATCTTTGCCCTCCTTGTTCAGCAATGTATCCCAAGTGCCTGAAAGTGTAGTGGGCACTTGAAAGATATTTGTTGAATGGATTAATAAGTGACTGCATGACGGAGGCATAGAGTGTTATTACACTGTTGGAGGAAACTTGGTGTATTATTCAGTAAGTCATTAATCTTGAGACATTGATGGGATGGGCATTAACCTACTAATGTGAAAGTCTTTTGTTTTGAGGGGCGATGATGTGTAATGGCAAAACAAGATGTATTTTCTTTGGTAAAGTATGGCTGACCCCAGGGTAATTCAGCATCTAGCTTTGCTCAGGGAAAGCCCTCAGCTATTGACTTGGTTAAGTTGGGCTGAGCTGTCAGAAATATCTTTGCTTCATATAAATTTTAGGATTACTTGTTCCTAGTTCTGTGAAAAATGTCTTGGGTAATTTGATAGAGATTGTATTAAATCTACAGATTGCTTTGGGTAGTATGGCCATTTTAACAATATTAATTCTTCCAAACCAAGAGCATGGGATATCTTTCCATTTCTTTAAATCATCTTCAGTTTCCATAATTAGTGTTTTGTAGTTCTCAGGATATGTCTTTCACCTCCTTGGTCAGGCTTTATCCTAAGTATTTTTTAATGCAATTTTAAAGGGGATTATTTACATTCCTCTTGTGGTATTGCATTGATAGTGTAAAGAAAGGCAACCAATTTCTGAATGCTAATCTTGTATTCTGCCAGCTTACTGAATTTGTTGATCAGTTCTAGTAGTTGTGTGGAATCTTTAGGATTTTCTTTATATAGTATCATGTAATTTGCATATAATGACAATTTAATCTCTTCCCCTTCAATTTGATTACCTTTTCTCTTTGCTTCTTTGTACAACAAATAATCACCAACAACACATCATCCAGCCCAACTCTTCGATTAGTACTGAAGTGTTCTTTTGATGAGGAGTGCTGTGCTGTGCTGCGTGTTGACTCTGGGCTAGCCACGCTGGGAGCCCCGTGCTCCTGCGTGATGCTCTTACTTGAGCTCCAGGTTCCATATTTCCTAGGCAAAAACTTTTCTTCATGTTAACCCAGAGTATACTTTTCATTTTGTTGAAATAAAGTGTTTCTCCTCTCTTGGTCTTGTATGATGTGGCTATACTTGCCACCAGGCAATAGAAGGTGCTATAAGCTGTCCTCTCAGCTGAGATTCCCAGTTTTCCCCTGCGCCCACTCTGAAGCATCATGCCCTAAATCCGTGAACCTACTTATGTGTTTGTGAGATGCAGATAGCCTGATACACGCCCTTCTTAGAAAAATCTCGTACCTTTGATCACTGTAAGTTGTTTACACGTTAATTGTAAACTCGTGTGTGTGTGTGTGTGTGTGTGTGTGTGTGTGTGTGTGGGGGCGGGTAGGCAGATGAGCAAGACTGGAGAGAGGGTGGCCAAGAGTAATTCTAAGAGACCAAATACATCAGCTTCCTCCCCCAAACTCTCCTCCTTGTTTAGTAAGTGAAGACACGTGAAAGTGGAATATTTGGCGCTTTGCACCAATATTATGGTGTAAAATTATAGTTAGGAATATTGTGTAAAAATCATAATAGTTTGCAGTTATAGCTATGGTGAGAACAGCAGGCAAGACTATAAGCTTTAATTTATGTTGTGCTTTGGACATTTTTCAGAAACTATTTACCCATTACCTCTTAGGTCAGTGGCCTAATAATGCAACAAAGCACTTTTTGAAATTGCAGATAATTTTCAGTGCTCAGATCTCTGTGTAGTATTGATGGGGAGGGTGGTTGATTAGGACCTTGGGAATTGTGCTTGATGGGAACAATCTGGAAGGAGTGAAAAATTATTAAACACACACAGCGGGAGATGGAGGATTTACCATTGTCGTGCGGTGCTATTAATTCTCATTGCTCGGTACAGCGGCTTGATTGCATACTGTGAATACTGTTTATTGGAGAATGGGTACAATTTTGCTGCAGTTGTTGTAATGTAATACTAAATGCTAATTAGGCTTCTAACAATAATTAGAACCTCTTGCCAGACTTAGAAATAGAAACACTCAATTGAATTTACAGAAACAAAGACCTTTAAGCTATGCCAATAGCAGCTTCTACTTCAAAAGTTTTTACGTTTTTAGTTACAGAATTGCCAACACATATATTTTTTTTTATGGTGTGCATAATGAGTTCATTTATGTTCTCAATAGGATTATTTTAAAATGAGATAAAGCAAACCTCCTCCTCCCCATCTGATGAAGAAAAACTACAAACACAGGTATAAGCTGAAATGCACCTTTGTGTCCATGCAGATGGCAAGTGCAGCGCTCCTGGGTGTGGGGGAAGGCGGGGCTGGGCTGGGAGCTTGGCTGATGGGGGTTTTAGCTCCATTGTGGATACTTTTCCCTTGAACCCATCCATGTCCCCTCTCTGCACAGACACAGACACAGACACACACAGACACACACACACACAGACCAGTTATCTCCTGATTGCCTGAGTTATTTCATTCTTTTTAGCTGCTTTGCTTTGTCAAACTTTTCAAGTCTACCAGGATGGCAGAACTCTCAGCAAAGTAGGGAGTATGTCAGGTTGAGCTGTGAGCAGTAATTAGCTGAGAATTTCCCTGGCATTCTTTGGGCCTTGTGGTTTTACCACATCACTGCTGGGCTGGAAGCTTGGGCGTCTCCCAGAAATGAGGCCATGGACAAGTCAAGGAGGTCAGCAGACCTGGACGTGTGTTTTTGGCCATGGACACTGTTGTAGCTTGTGACCTGGGTTTGTTTGGCAGCCTTTGTTGTTCGGGTCTCAACACTATATATAATTTCTTCATCTTGTTTTGTTTTGAAACCCAGAAGTACAAAAACTTGAGCAAACTTCATTGACCCTCCCTTTGGGCACGTGAAACAATGGAGAATGCCTGCCCTCCTTTTAATTTTAACTGAGCTGAAGTTGATGAGCTTGTCTTTGGTGTGAATAATTAGCTGCCTGACATGATGTATCATGTTACCCTTTTTGTCTGGAGCCATCAAGGTAATAGAAATAGAATCCTGAAGCCCTATTCTGAAACAGTATTAAAACAATGTAAGCTCTGCTGCTGCACAGGTGCCAACTTTCTGGGTAAAGTGAGTTCTCACAGGTTTCACTGGCTATGGGGAAACAGGTTTTATGATGGAAACACTGGAAGCCCAGTTTTGTGCCAGCCTCCAGCATGAAGCATGGCTAGCAAAGAAGCAGTTTTTGATGACTCTCTGGTTTTGGTTAAGAGTGGTCATTTATAGAAGCTGTTAAAAACAGTAAAGAAAAAGAATGTTCATAGAAACTTCCATTTTCGTGCCTTTCTTAATATTTCAACAAGTTCTCATCCAACTTAACTCCTTCCCCCAGTTTAGGGAATCAATCATTCTTGCCCCCAGCCCCACCCTCCTCTGGTAAATTTTTGTGGTTTTTCTGGTTATTGTGTGGCTTCCTTTGAGTTCTTTTCTTTTTGTTTTTGACCTTCTCGACTTGTCTCCTCCTTACCAAATGCTCCCCCTCCTGGCGGGGCCTTTGCCTTGTGGGTGGGCGTGTGCTTGCCGCTTTATGTGTGCGCCTCCTTGGACCCACTGGCCTGTGGCCCACCAGGCTCCTCTGTCCATGGGATTTCCCAGGCAAGCATAACGGAGTAGGTTGCCATTCCCTTCTTCAGGGGACCTTCCTGACCAGAGATCAAACCCAAGTCTCCCGCATTGCAGGCTGAGCCATCGAGGGCCCCAAATCAGAGCTGCTTATTGAGGTTACGCGAGCCAGGTTCTTTTCTCAGAAATAACGGGATCCATGTTCTTTCTCTACTTCTCATTGGGTTGAGACAGGTTTGTCTTTCTTTGTGTCTCTTTCGGATTCCCCGTGGCCTGTATGAGTTTGGTGACATGACTTGATTCTGTCCTCTTCCTGATTCTTACACAGTGGTGGTGGTGGTGGGGTCTCATTGTTTACTTGGAGAAGGTCAACTGTTTATAGTGATCTCCTGATTTCACACCAGATCTCCATATTCAGGGTGGAAGAGGGGATCAATCAATAATCAGTGACCCCAAATCCTTGACTCCAGTGGCCAACTGCCTCCGTGCCCGAGGTGCTGCATGAGGTGAAGCAGCCCAAACCCATGTTGGTCCTAACGGGGTTAAATCCAGCTCTGTGGCTGGAGGCGGGTGGCGTACATGTGCCTGTCTGGCAGTTTCTATGAAGTATGCCAATGAAATTTCTAAGGAGGCACTGTGGGAGCGTTTCAGTTGGCTTTTAGCACACACACTCGATTGCCAGAGGTGCTCACGGTGTGCTGGTTTCCCTTTCCGAGGAGACAGCTTTGCTCATGCTGGTCTGCAGAGCCTTTGTGAAAGATGAGGCCTGAGCGAGTCCCATGCTCGCT
The DNA here is from genome assembly GCA_917880005.1 of Nanger dama. Lineage (NCBI taxonomy): Eukaryota > Metazoa > Chordata > Mammalia > Artiodactyla > Bovidae > Nanger > Nanger dama. The sequence goes on along the minus strand of CAKJTW010000028.1, from coordinate 14,219,728 downwards.
TCGCTTTTATGGTTACATTTTTCTCGTTCACAAGTCAGTGGCACCTGCAAATGGAAGGCTGGCGGAGGTAGCACCTGGCTGATTAGCAACGTGTGCTTGGTCCCCCGTCACACACTGACTGTTACGTTACCTCCTGTCCTGCTGGGGCCCTGCGGCCGCCACCCAGGGGCCAGCAGAGGCCACTCCAGTGTGGCGGCCGTGGCCTGTGTTTTCCCACCGCCTGTCACGTGTAACCAGCCCCGCGACTTTGACAAAGCACCGCAGGGTGACCTGGTAGTCTCGGGTCAGAGTGAGAGAAATTGGTGTTGCACTAAGATGTATGTTAATACATATATTATTTATATGGGCATTAGAGAATGCTATTGTTGCTTCAGCACAAACCCGGGCCCAGGAATTGGCCTTGGGGGTTGGGCGAGCTCACTTTCTCATGTTTCGCCCCACCCCCTCCTCACTCATGAATAATTAAAAACTTAAATTACTTGCCATGTACAAAATTCATATGCTGGGGAAAATAGCTACATGAAAATTAATTTTCTGTTCTGTGAGACTGACGGAAATCAATTAATCTTGATGTATTATTTTATGCAGAACAGGGTGCAAGAACCTGCAGAGAGAATGGCTACAGCTGTTCTTGTTGGTCGGGCCATATATTATCGTTGGCGGGTTTGACAGCTTCTGAAGGAAATGGCTGAGGGGTATCAGGCAGGTGAATCAACTGTAAAAATTTATTGGAGGATACAAACTGTTTCCAGGGGACTGATATAAAACTCACACTTGAGAACTGAAGTATTGAATGTTTTTGTGACTGAAGCAGCTTGTTGTCAATATTTATAGCTTTTCTCTTTGTTACATGTCCTATTTGTTTGATTAACTAGTCAGATGTTAGTGTCTGTCTGTAATTTATCTGTTGTGCCTTCTGTAGCATTTTTGATACATAAAGATTTACCACTAGATAAATAAGGCAGCTCACACAATGCAATATGCTAAATAAAATGACAGAGCTGTTTACAGCATGTTACAAGTTTTATAACTCACGAGGTAGATCAGTAACTTTTGTTTATGGGTGTCACAGTTAGTTGAAACATGTCTCAATGTATTAACTACTATGGGGGTAAACAGGGCCCTCTTAAATAAGCAGAGATTATAATCAACACATACCTCATGGTAAATCATTTAAGAGGCTCTATAAAAACATTTATGTACAGCCATACATTATGCATACATTTCTGAAATAAAATAAAACAAATGTGTGCTTTTAGAACAGGATGTAGTTACATTCCTTTGCCTTGCCGTCGTCATCAATTTCTCCCATGGATGATGGAGATGAGGTGTTCAGACAAATGCTGATGCAGACAGACGGGAGCAGGCTGCCGAGGGGTGGTGGCTGGCAGGTGACTTCAGGAAAGCCTTCTGGGGAAGCTTGTGTGTGCCGGGGCATTACCGGACAGCATGGTGGCTGGTGGGGCTGGGCAGTCACAGCTGCTCATCCTCCTCCATCCCTAGGGTGGGTCCTTGAGGCTGATCACATGGCCTTTCGGGAGCGCCTGCATGATCTAGGGAGACCCCATGAGAGCCAATGTATAGAATGCTTCACCAAGAGCGCCAGTGTGACTACCTGCTTCTCATCTGTCACCAGGCAAGGTGGGGGCTAAGAAGCAGGAGGACTATTGGCCTCCTAGGAGATTGGCATGAGCACCAGGGTGCCCTCATCCTGACATCGAGGTTGAATAGTTATCTTGTGCTGCGTGGTGTACTCTCCAGGTATCAGGCTCAGGGAGTTGAAGCTAGGAATTCCAACTCCTATTGGTCAGTGTCAGACCACACTCAGTAAATAACCTTTGAGACAGATGACATGATTTGTTATTCAATTGCTAATAATTCATAAATGGCTTTCGTTAATAGGACTTAATGTGGAGGACATTATGACAGCTTACCACCTTTTTCAATAGAAGAATAGCAAGAGTTGTGAGAGGCACACTGAGGGTACCTTGCATTGGTCTACTCTTTTTACTCTTTCTGAAGCTTCTCATATGTGGAATGTAATTAATCAGGATATTAAGGTATGTTTGGTAATATATAAGAGGGAATTTTTTGGTCTAACCAGTTTGAGGGCAGTGGTTGGGGGTGGCTATGTAACAAATGACCACAAACTTAATGGCTTGACATTTATTTATTTAATGTTTATTATCTGTAAGGGAGGCGGACTTGCCTAAGTTCTTGGTTTAGGTATTTTAAGGCTAAAATCAAGATGCTTATCAAGTTGCATTTTTCACCTGGAGAGTCTGGGAGCTCAGCTTCTGAGCTCATTCAGGGTGTTGGCAGAATTCAGTTTCTTATCTTTGTAGGACTGAGGTCTTCATTTTCTTGGTGGCTGTTTGCTAGAGTTCACTCGGAGCTTCTGGAGAATACTCTCAGGCTCTTTCCTCAGGTCCTCCTCTCCCCCCGCACCACTTCAAGCAAGGTCCATCTCCTGTTGATGCCTCCTTACACTTCAAGTGGTTTTGACTTCCTCAGAGAAAATCTCTGCTTTAAAAAAAAAGGCTCACATGATTGGATTATCTAGTTAATTATATCTTACAGCCAGTCAATGAGTATGTTAACTATAGCTGCAAATACCCTTTTACTATTTGACATAATCACGGAAGTACCACCGTGGGGCAAAGGTTGTGGAAGTCATCCTTGAATACTATTTACCAAGGAGTATTTGGTGTGATGTTTATGATGTGGATTTTTAGAGCAGTGCTGTTCTTAGTCTTTTTGCCTGATGTACTCTGCATATAAGTCAAGTAAGTGGAGTGGCAATAAATTTAAGCAGCCTTGACATACTCCTTTCCCAATTTTTAACCAGTCCATTTGTCCAAGGTCCATATAATCAAAGCTATGGTTTTTCCAATAGTCATGCACAGATGTGAGGGTTGGGCCCTAAAGAAGGCTGGGCATCAAAGAATTGATGCTTTCAAACTGTGATACTGGGGAAGACTCTTGAGAGTCCCTTGAGGGATCAAACCAGTCCATCCTAAAGGAAATCAACCCAGAGTATTCACTGGAAGGATTGATGCTGAAGCTGAAGCTCCAGTACTTTGGCCACCTGATGCAAAGAGCTGACTCATTGGGAAAGATCTTGATGCTGGGAAAGATTGAGGGCAGGAGGAGAAGGGGTGACAGAGGATGAGATGGTTGGATGGCATCACCAACTCAGTGGACTTGGATTTGAGCAAACTCCAGAAGACAGTGAAGGACAGGGAAGCCTGGCGTGCTGCAGCCCATGGGTCGCAGAGTTGGACACAACTTAGGGACTGAACAACAACAGTTCTTAGTCTTTACCTTTCTTTTTGAACCCACAACCTGGCCTGGAAAGAAGAGGGCCAGCTCTGTGTGGGTTCTGTCAACAAATATATGTGGAATGCCTGCTATACGTAGTGAGCCCCATGGGCAGGAGGTAAAAATCTCTGTAAGATACACATTTCCATACTCTCTCCACAACAAAGCTTTTCATACACATACACTCATCCCGTGAGATCGTTAACCAATCAAGGCACTTAAGGACAGGTGCAAAGTGAGGTGGCCTGGAGGGGGGAGGGTAAACCCCTGCAAAGTGAAGTGGACAGGAGAAGGCTTCAAGGGAGCAAGTGGTCAGCAAGCTGTGATTCAGCAACACAGTTGGGCCAGCTGGAGAGGAAGGGGTCAGGGCACAGAAGTTGGAGAGAGGTTACTGTTGGGGAAGCAGTGGCAAGTTAAGTGGACGTAGAGTAGGGAGTCTTTTCCCCCTTTTGATTAGACCTCTAGCCCCTTGTGGAGGCGGGTAGGAGTTGCATTGCTGTTGATGATGTTCAGCCAAAGGAAGACAAAGAAATCACGTGACATTCCTTACTCTTTTTTTTTTGGGGGGGAGGTATTTGAATGTTTTATTCCCATAACATTTTTATATAAATTTATTTATTTTAATTGGAGGTTAATTACTTCACAATATTGTATTGGTTTTGCCATGCACCAGCATGAATCTGCCACAGGTATACACTTCTTGTTGCCCATCCTGAACCCCCCGTCCCTCCTCCCTCCCCATCCCATCGCTCCGGGTCGTCCCAGTGCACCAGCCCCAAGCATCCAGTATCATGCATCGAACCTCGACTGGTGATTCGTTTCAAATATGATATTATACATGTTTCAATACCATTCTCCCAAATCATCCCACCCTTGCCCTCTCCCTCTCCCACAGAGTCCAAAAGACTGTTCCATACGTCTGTGTCTCTTTTGCTGTCCCGCATACAGGGTTCTCGTTACCATCTTTCTAAATTCCATATATATGCATTAGTACACTAGGTTGGTGTTTCTCTTTCTGACTTACTTCCCTCTGTATAATAGGCTCCAGTTTTCATCCACCTCATTAGAACTGATTCAAATGTATTCTTTTTAATGGTTGAGTAATACTCCATTGTGTATATGTACCACCACTTTCTTATCCATTTATCTGCTGATGGACATCTAGGTTGCTTCCATGTCCTGGCTATTATAAACAGTGCTGCAATGAACATTGGGGTACACGTGTCTCTTTCAATTCTGGTTTCCTTGGTGTGTATGCCTAGCAGTGGGATTGCTGGGTCATAAGGCAGTCCTATTTCCAGTTCTTTAAGGATTCTCCACACTGTTTTCCATAGTGGCTGTACTAGTTTGCATTCCCACCAACAGTGTAAGAGGGTTCCCTTTTCTCCACATCCTCTCCAGCATTTATTGCTTGTAGACTTTTGGATCGCAGTCATTCTGACTGGTGTGAAATGATACCTCATTGTGGTCTTGATTTGCATTTCTCTGATAATGAGTGATGCTGAGCATCTTTTCATGTGTTTGTTAACCATCTGTATGTCTTCTTTGGAGATGGGTCATTTATTTTTCTGGAATTCAGCTGCAGGAGTTTCTTGTATATTTTTGAGATTAGTTGTTTGTCAGTTACTTCATTTGCTATTATTTTCTCCCATTCTGAAGGCTGTCTTTTCACCTCGCTTGTAGTTTCCTTTCTTGTGCAGAAGCTTTTAAGTTTAATTAGGTCCCATTTGTTTATTTTTGCTTTTATTTCCAGTATTCTGGGAGGTGGGTCATAGAGGATCCTGCTGTGATTTATGTCAGAGAGTGTTTTGCCTATGTTCTCCTCTAGGAGTTTTATAGTTTCTGGTCTTACGTTTAGATCTTTAATCCGTTTTGAGTTTATTTTTTTGTATAGTGTTAGAAAGTGTTTTAGTTTCATTCTTTTACAAGTGATTGACCAGTTTTCCCAGCACCACTATTTAAAGAGATTGTCTTTAATCCATTGTATATTCTTGCCTCCTTTGTCAAAGATAAAGTGTCCTTAGGTGCTGCTGAATAACCAACAAATCACAGAAGAAATCAAAAAGGAAATCAAAATATGCATAGAAATGAATGAAGATGAAAACACAACAACCCAAAACCTGTGGGACACTGTAGAAGCAGTGCTAAGGGGAAAGTTCATAGCAATACAGACACACCTCAAGAAACAAGAAAAAGTCAATAAATAACCTAACTTTACACCTAAAGCAACTAGAAAAGGAAGAAATGAAGAACCCCAGTGTTAGTAGAAGGAAAGATATCTTAAAAATTAGGGCAGAAATAAATGCAAAAGAAACAAAAGAGACCATAGCAAAAATCAACAAAGCCAAAAGCTGATTCTTTGAAAGGATAAATAAAATTGACAGACCATTAGCCAGACTCATCAAGAAACAAAGGGAGAAAAATCAAATCAATAAAATTAGAAATGAAAATGGAGAGATCACAGCAGACAACACAGAAATACAAAGGATCATAAGAGAGTACTATCAGCAATTATATACCAATAAAATGGACAACGTGGAAGAAATGGACAAATTCTTAGAAAAGTACAACTTTCCAAAACTGAACCAGGAAGAAATAGAAAATCTTAACAGACCCATCACAAGCATGGAAATTGAAACTGTAATCAGAAATCTTCCAGCAAACAAAAGCCCAGGTCCAGACAACTTCACAGCTGAATTTTACCAAAAATTTCGAGAAGAGCTAACACCTATCCTACTCAAACTCTTCCAGAAAATTGCAGAGGAAGGTAAACTTCCAAACTCATTCTATGAGGCCACAATCACCCTAATACCAAAACCTGCCAAAGATGCCACAAAAAAGAAAACTACAGGCCAATATCACTGATGAACATAGATGCAAAAATCCTTAACAAAATCCTAGCAATCAGAATCCAGCAACACATCATTGCTTACTCTTAAAGAAGCATCCTGAAGGATCCACACCCTTCATCCTTGCTGACAAGCCTTGTGGTGGGTCTCGCTATTCCTGGAGTACAGGGTACTCAGTGTGATAGCAGGTTGTGTACCAAAGGTTTGCACTCTAGGCTGAGTGATATAATCCCATGGGAAGTATTAAAAAAATTTACTAATGCTCAGAACAAAATTGTTCTGGATGGGGTGGGAGATCAGCGTTTTACTGAAAAGTTCTCTGGGAGGTTTTAATGCCACTCAGGCAGAGTAAGAACCACTTTACTGTCTTACAGGTAAGCACAAAGTGCTGGGGGACCCCTGCTATTCTCTGTGTATAGGAGGTGACTTTGGAAGTGGGGTCTTGAAACTTGAGAAGGATTTCACCAAGTTGACAGTGGGAATGGGGCATTTCAGCAGAAGGGGGAAGGAGGTTTACAGTCTGCATGGAGACTGGTGAGAGCCCAGTGGTTCATGCACAATGGAATTGGGATGAGGCTGCTGAGACACAAAGCCAGAAGGATGGATCCGGGTGAACCTTGAAATGAGTACACTTACATTTTGCAAAACAAAACAAAACAAAACAAAGCAAAGACCTTTACTCTCAAGGCTTTCTGTTGATCCAACTTGACCTTCCCCTATAAGTTAATCCAAACGACTGAGGTTTGACTCCCATGTTCGGTTTCTCCAGGACTGGCTTTGATTTTTCTCAGAAGTAGAGCTGGTGTTTATTCTCCTAGCAGCACTGTGTACACACACTACCCATGGAACTGCCTGAGCTGAGCTGTGGTCCCTCTGAGAACTGCTTCCTGTTTGGTCTGGTATCTCCTAAGCCTGCCTTTCTTTCTTGCAGTCTGCAGTTATAGAAATATGCAGTATTTGAAGTTTGGAGGAGATCAATTTTTCATCCTTTCCTTAGTGGGGTAAAGAATATTTCAAACACCGCTGGAGACCAAACAGCTTGGAGAAGTTTTAAGAAAACTTGGGAAATAGGCCACATGCTTCACACTTCATTTTCTTTTCCCTCTCTTTAGTCATTGTTTTACTTAATTAAAATATTGTAATGCAAGAAGGAGAGATGAGGCAAATATTTAGAGAAAGGAAAGGAAGTGGGTTCATTTTTAAACTGACTCGAAGCAGGCATGGCGTTCATTATTTCATGGTTTGAAATAATTCTGAGTGTTTAGTAAGGTAAATCCTAAATGTTCTTCCTGCCTGTGAGGCGATACAAACTGAGCTGGAGCTGGATTGTTCCTGAAAACCCTCGCCAACCTTCCCAACCCCCCTCCTGCCCCCCGCATCTCCCTCTCCCAAACCAACGGAAAAATTGGAAAATTTTTGGGTCCAAGTTTCACAGATGTTAAGCATTTTGTGATATTACTTAGGGGTTTCCTGAGCTACATTAAAGTTGAACCACTAGGGTGTTGGAAACAGTTGGGCCCATAATAAATAAAATATACATGAAAAGGAATTGTGAGACATTGGCTGTTATATGCTGGTGACAATTAGGTTACTGCTTTAAAAAATACATATCCTGGACACATCTACAGGAGTTTTTTAGGGAATTTTGAGTAGAAGCAGAGTAAAGGCAGTTGGTAATTTCTCTGGTTGCCTCTGGCAGGTGGACATAATTTAACAATACCCGTCAGATATGACAAATTGTTTGTGAGTTACATTAGGGCCTTAATAAGATCACATCTGTTCATATATCCTCCTTAACCACAGAGGCTGATTTAGAGAGTTTTCATACTGGTACAGTATTGTTGTTTAAATATTTAGAGGGGTCTAGACATGTATCATAAAAGAATAGACTCTTGTGTATAAAAACACAGTCCTTTTATTCTCAGTGTTTTTGCTTTCACGGACCTGCATCATTCTCTCAACTCAAGTGAACCACATGTTGCTCCCGAGAGCCAGGAAACATATTTCATCCCCTGTCGGAGTTAGCATCTTAGAGCTGGAAGAGGCCTTAGAGACCATCCTCCCTTTCCCCTCCTTTTCGGGGTGGGATCTGAGACGGAGGCTGAGGATGGGACTTGTTGAGGGATTCTCACCACACTTGTGGCAAAGCCAGAGTGAGGACTTAATCTGCCAATTTGTACGGTAAGTCCCCTACATACAAACCTTCAGGCTGTGGACTTTTGAAGATAACAAAGGTGCCCCTGTATGCCGACTCTTGTACTGTAACACTGTACAAGATTAAAAATGTAAGATTTTTAAGCTGCACTGTAAGAGTAAAAATATTTTCTGTATTTTTTTTGTTTGTTTTTTATGTATTGTTTGTGTGAAAAGTATTATAAGCTTGTTACAGTACAGTACTATGTAGCTGATTTTGTTATTCGGGTACCAGGGCTGACTTTGTTGGACTTACAAACAAATTGGACTTATGAAGGCACTCTTGGAACAGAACTTGTTCATGTCTGGGACTTACTGTCTTTCTCTGATCCTTCCATTATGCTCAAACTTCACTCCGGGCTAGAAAACGAGGCATCAGTGCAGGAGGACTCAATCACGTGTTGGTGTTACTAGCGGCTGTAGAGCTCTTCCAGAGGACGTTTCTGGCCACTGGGAGGCCAGGCTCCGTGTCATGGCTTGAACTTCAGGGCCTGCTCACAGTCCTTCTGTGACCAGAGTGTCCTCTGTCACTTGCCTGCCCCCTGACACAGGTGAATGTCCGCCCTGTCCTGATCACATCGAGCGTGTTCCCTCCTTCTCTCGCCCCGTCCCCTTCTTCTGTGGTGGGTGCTGCTTGCTATTTCCAGTTCCCTTCATATCCAGCCTGGAGAGGTTGCATTTCATCATGAGGTCTTCCAGCCCACAGCTATTTATTAGGCTGACTCATATGAAAATGCTGGTTTGTAGGTTGAAAATAGTCAAATAATGGCAGTTTCATGAGGCTGAATGTAAGCTTAGTGCCTTAAACCCCTGTACCACTTACTGATATATTTTAGTTACCTTCTTTCTCTCTGTGTATGGATGTATTTGTGTGTGTATGCGTATGTGTTAATCGGGGTGAAAGTCACATAATTGACTTCTTTTTATAATAAACTTTGGAATAACTTTAATGTTATAAGAAAGTTTCAAAGTCGGTACAGAGAGTTCCTATAAACCTCTAATTCAGTTCCCCAGTGTTGTCTTTTCACATCAGCAGAGTACATTTGTCAAATTTAAGAGAACAGTTTTGGAACCCGATTGACTAAAACTCTGAGCTTCATTTGGATTCCGTCAGTTTCCCCATGAAGGCCCTTTTTCCGTCCCAGCAGCTGACGCTGCCTCCCAGGCACCACCTTGCATTTTGCGGTTGGGTCTGCTTACTCTCCTCTGGTCTATTAATTCAACCGTCCCTTATTTTTCACGATCCTGACAGTTTTGCAAAGTACTAGCCAGCTGTTTAGTAGAATGTCTCTCAGCTTGGGATGGCCTGCTCTGTTTCCTCATGATTAGATTGGGTTATGGGTTTTCAGGGAAAATATCACCTTAGATGGTTTATTATACCATTATCTCAAGGGGTCATGATCTCAACTTTGCTTTTCCTGGTGATGTTAATGTCGTCACTTGCTTAAAGCATTTGTTCAGTGGTTGGCCGAGTTTCTCCTCTGTAGAGATACTATATTTGGTCTATGTTCATTTTTACATGTCACCACCAGCTAGACTAACAGTTCTTCATTTGGGAGCAGAAGCATGTTAATTCCTTTTGTACCTTTCATTGTACCTAATGTTTTATACAGTGTACATGCTCACAGAAGTTAGTTGAGAGGTCATTAAATTCATGATTTAATATCAGTCTGGCGGAGGTGTTTTGTTTAAACAAACCAAAACAGCAAAATCCCAGCCCACTGCATTCTCCTTACAGCTAGTTTGGTGGTCTTTGTTCCCTATGCTTAAGGGGGTAAATTGTAAAATGACTTTAAATATTTTTTATCTAAACTACCGTAAAGAAGGGATTACTTGCTGTCTTTGCTAAGATCAGAGTTTTGAGGCCAGGACTCAGGAAATCTAAGTGTAAATTAGGCATACACACACACACACACACACACACACACACACACACACACGCATGCATGCACGCACGCACACATTTTGTAGCTTCTGCTGACTTGCAGCAAGGGTTGTCCCTATATGCAGACACTCAAAATATTTGTCAGAGGTTTAGATGATTCTTGAATGTGTTGCCCACAGGATTCCTAATGGTGCAAAGAATTGCCACTGTGAATGCAGTTATCAATCATTTTTAAGCCATTTATCTATAAAGGTGTTTTGCAGGGCATGGGTGCCATGCTTTTGAGGGACTTAAATCTGATATGGCACTTGAAGCATTTAGGACCTAAACTAAAGGAAAGCAAGAATATTATATTAGAGTTGAAAACTAAATGCTGTAAAAGTCGGACAAGAGGGGAGAAGGGGTAGTTCTGTTACAAATCCCTTTGACAGAGACCTTACCAGCTTGCCTTGTAGGATTGGTTCTTCTTTCTGCTGTGATTGAAAAGTTGGTATTCTATTCTGATGATTTAACCTTGGTTTGAAAGTTACACACAGGAATTAGTATCCTCTGATTTATTACTCTATTTAAAGAGGTTTCTTCTTTTTATTTAATTTTCTTTTAATATGGGTGAAAAAAATTCTGGCTTTTCAACAGTGTAGAATTAGTTCATGCTAGTTTTTCAATCTGAGAGTCTCATGATAGCTACACTTGCTTCATGCTTTATAATGTAATTTAATTTTTCATATCTTTCTTTTATTAGCTTGAAGTAGGTTTAGAAAAAATAATTAGATTATGAGGTTAAACCATAGTTAAGATAAAACTGACGGTTCAATAAAAATAATGTTCAATAATTCCTATCTTCTGAAATAAAATACGGCCACTAAAAGATTTAATTATGGTTTTATTCAAGTAAATTTTGCCTCTACATTGAAAATACTCAAGAAAGAAGCCCCAAGAAAGGTATTTGGCTAGCATGAAAAAGTACTATAATATATAGAACTGTAGTTTATGAGACAGGATAGGAGCCAGACTTGAGAAGGAGTAACGCACCTGAGTGGCTTGTCTTCCATAGAAGGGGTTATTTGAGTTGTTGTCGTGGTGAGACTCCTAAGCCTGGTCTGACTTTTTATGTGCAAAATTGGGAGTTTTCACCATTTGGATAATCTTGGAACACAGCGTCCCTTCATTAAAATGATCTGATAATCACCACGAGATATTTCTTGGTCAGAGTCCTAAAATACTTGGGAAGAAGATGCTCCAGACTCTATTCCTATATTTTACTAGTAGAAAGCAAAGCCCCAAAGGGTCCAGTAGCTTTCCTGAGCTCACCATGTAGATGGCAGATCTTCAGGGCCTCCATGTAGTGTCTTCTCCATTACATTGGATTGCCATTAGGATTGAATTTTTGATTAAATAACTTTTCTCAAAGTAAAGCATGCATGTGATTTAGAGTCAAGTAATATCCTTATGCTTAAGACTTAAGATGAAAATGAGTTCCACTCCATGTCCTATTTTTCTTAGCTCTGAATCCTTTCCCAACAGGAAACCACCTTGAATTTTTTAAACTTATCTTTGGCAGTGGCACCCCACTCCAGTACTCTTGCCTGGAAAATCCCTGGGCAGAGGAGCCTGGTGGGCTGCAGTCCGTGGGGTCACTGAGAGTGGGACGCGACTGAGCGACTTCATTTTCACTTCTCACTTTCCTGCATTGGAGAAGGAAATGGCAGCCCACTCCAGTGTTCTCACCTGGAGAATCCCAGGGACGGGGGAGCCTGATGGGCTGCCGTCTATGAGGTTACGCAGAGTCGGACATGACTGAAGCGACTTAGCAGTTTACTTAGCAGCTACTACTTAGCTTCATACTCAGATATTTAAATAGAGGCTTTTACTGTTCTTTAGCAATTTAAGAAAAAAAATTAGCCATCTATCAAAGTTGTTTTCCCTTACATTTCCTTTGCACATTCTTTTGCAACTTGCATTCTTTGCAGTTCTTGCCATCCCATCATAGAAATTCTATTTATTTAGCAAACATTTAGGGCTATACTTCTCATTGTTTACAACTTGAGGGGGTAGATGAAATGCCAGCCACTGTCTGGCTCAAGGTGACTCCATCATTTTCCTGGTTATGATTAGAGTTCTTTTAATTCAGTGATTTTCAAGGTGGGAGTTGCAGCCTGTTAGTTGTAAAATCAGTTTAGTGGGTTGCAGCCAACATTATAAAAATAGAAGAGAATGGAAAATATCAGAGTTCAATTTTTAAAATGTTTGATATAACTTTCGTTTCAAATAAAGCCACTAAGAGGTCAAATTATGGCACATAATTAGGATAAATATTGGTTTATGAAACTTTCATACTAGATATACACATTTGTGTGTATATATGTATACATACATATACATATCAGAATATTTGTATTCTGTATTTTTATATATATACCAGTCAGAATATTTGTATTCTGTATGCATGTATATGAGCTTCCCAGGTGGCACTTGTGGTGAAGAACCCGCCTGGCAATGCAGGAGACAAGAGATGCAGGTTCAGTCCCTGAGTGGGGAAGAGCCCCTGGAGGAGGCATGGCAACCCACTCCAGTATTCTTGCCTGGAGAATCCCACAGACAGAGGAGCCTGGCGGGCTACAGTCTATGGGGTCGCAAAGAGTCGGCTGATACAACTGAAGTGACTGAGCGTACACAGTTGTGTATATATGTGTATGTATGTATTTTGTATATTGGGTCCAAATGTAAAATGTGTTAATTTGAACATATGAAATTGCTATTTCTGTAGGTAAAAGATAAATCTGGGGAATTTCATATGGTTTAACCTACTATGTCTTATCTTAGGTCATGGACAAAATGTTTGGGAGACATTTAATCTCAGTTGTCTTATGCCAAATAATGAACATTGTTTTTGTTTTTGTGTTTGGCTAAGTTTGATGTTTCTTCATCTTTAAGAATTATAATTGTATCTACCTCAAAATACAAAGAATGTACACAAGGAGACTTTGGGAGATGGTGGGATATGTTTATTACCTTGATTATGGTGGTAGAAACTTGGAGTGTGGATATGTCCAAACTCATCCAATCATTTATATTAAATATGCAGTTTTTATGTATGTGCATTGTATCTTAATAATGATGTTAAATTTTTTTACTTACTTCAAAGAAAAGATGTGAAGATGAAATTGCATATGACCCTTTGCCTATAGTAAGTATTCATGGTCAGTAACACCATCATCCCTTTACTTACTTCCCTACGATGATCTTTGTTTCTCATTTACTCTTGAGAGATCCTTTTCAGCCTCATCAGAGTTATTACATCCATTGCTTCTCTTCTTACATGAGTACCTCCCCCTCATCTTCAGTCACAGAGTAGTAGAGCATTAGTGGAGACCTTCAAGATTGTGTGCTGAAACCAGTATTGTCCAAAGTAGGATCTGCATCTACATTCATGCAAGATGGTTTGAGATGGCACACATACAGAGTGTCTACCAGCATGGGTTCACACAGTGGAAGTGTGAATTCCTTCTCAATTTGTTTGCAAATCCTTTTGGTTCATCCAGGAAAAAGCAGCAGTTTGGTGCTGGTCTCTCTTTAATACTTTCCTAACACTTGGTAAGTTGTTTTTTTTTTTTTTTTTTAAAAACAGAGATTAGGTCTTAGGCTCAGAGCCTTCAGTACTCATCTAAGAGCATTGGCTAGAATTTAATAATAGGACTTTGTTCTCATGTTGCATATGTTGTTGTTGTTCAGCTGCTCAGTCATGTCTCACTCTTTGTGACCCCATGGACTGCAGCAGGCCAGACTTCCCTGTCCTTCACCATCTCCTGGAGCTTGCTCAAACTCATGTCCATCAAGTTGGTGATGGCATCCAACCACCTCATTCTCTGTTGCCCCCTTCTCCTCCCACCTTCAAACTTTCCCATCAGCAGGGTCTTTTCTAATGAGTCAGCTCTTGGTGTCAGATAGCCAAAGTATTGGAGCTTCAGCTTCAGCATCAGTCCTTCCAGTGAATATTCAGGGTTGATTTCCTTTAAGATTGACTGGTTGGATCTCTTTGCAGTCAAGGGACTCTCAAGAATCTTTTCCAACACCACAGTTCAAAAGCATCAATTCTTTGGCACTCAGTCTTCTTTATGGTTCCACTCTCACATCCATACATGACTACTGGGAAAACCATAGCTTTGGCTAGACAGACCTTTGTTGGCAAAGTAATTTCTCTGCTTTTTAATACACTGTCTAGGTTTGTTATAGCTTTTCTTCCAAGGAGCAAGTGTCTTTTAAATTTATGCTGCAGTTACAATCTGCAGTGATTTTAGAGCCCAAGAAAATAAAGTCTGTCACTTTCCATTGTTTCCCCGTCTATTTGCCATGATATGATGGGACCAGGTGCCATGATCTTTGTTTTTTGAATGTTGAGTTTTAAGCTAGCTTTTTTCACTCTCCTCTTTCACTTTCATCAAGAGGCTCTTTAGTACTTCTTCACTTTCTGTCATGAGGGTGGTGTCCTCTGCATATCTGAGGTTATTGATATTTCTCCTGGCAATCTTGATTCCAGCTTGTGCTTCATCCAGCTTGGCATTTCACATGATGCTCTCTGGATATAAGTTATATAAGCAAGGTGACAATATACATCTTTGACATACTTCTTTTCCAATTTTGAACTGGTCTCTTGTTCCTAGTATGGTTCTAACTGTTGCTTCTTGACATGCATACGGATTTCTCAGGAGGCAGTTAAGGTGGTCTAGTATTCCCATCTCTTTACTAATTTTCTATAGTTTGTTGTGATCCACACAGTCAATGGCTTTAGCCTAGTCAGTGAAGCAGAAGTAGATGTTTTTCTGGAATTCTCTCTCTCTCTTTTTTTTTTTTCCTGTGATCCAGTGGATATTGGCAATTTGATCTCTGGTTCCTCTGCCTTTTCTAAATCCAGCTTGAACATCTGGAAGTTCTCGGTTCATGTACTGCTGCAGCCCAGCTTGAATTACATATGTGGATGTGTATATAGCTTTTGCATCACTGGCAAATGATATTGGCTTTCATTTTGGAGATGATACAAAATTTCTTCTAAAAATAAATTTGATATCAAAATATTCCACAAATAGTGTGTATGGTATACATGAATATAGTCAAATACAGTGTACACTAATTACACAAATCTAGCCCAGGCTGATTTAATCCTAAATGAAGTCCAAGGAGGTTAAGCAACTAACTCAGCTGAGTGAGAAGCAGAGCCAGGGCCAGCCTTATCTTGGGTGTCTTCTCATCTCTCCCTGTAGTCATTGTGTTCGACTTGACATTCCAGGATGGTGTTAGAGAAAGCCTGTGTTAAAATAATGCGCTGCTTTTCTTCTGATGTGCTTTTTTGTTTAAGAGTTTGTTGCTTCTGGGGTTTGCCTTGAATCGACTCATGCCTGCAATTCTGATATCCATTCCAGTCTGAGTTGGATCATGGGTAGCTACTTTGAGCTATCACTGTCTACCTGCACCTTATCTATTTTTCTCCTAGTTGTACAATACTATCCATATTCCAGTATTGAGTTGTTCTTTGCTCCTTAGATGTCATCTGGGATTGTATCAGATTCATAACCTGGGTCCTTGGCAGTAGGAAAATGGCACAGATGGCATTAAGAGTCCTGTGCTGTGTGCTAACCGTTACTGAAGAGGGGCTGACTTTTTCCCCTGGCTCTGTTCTTCTCTATGTAAAATGGGTAGGGTTGGGTAACCTCGAGACCTGTTCATCTCTGTCACCCTTTCATCCCATTATTCATTCATTCTGCAGGTCTTTATTGAGCACCGTCTCTGGGCCAGGAACTTCTTGGAGCAGTTGAGAATGCTGGGCATGTACGAGTGGATGGGAGAATTTACATTCTTGTTGGGGAAGTTTATAGTTGGAGAAGGTGATGAATAAATTAAAAAAATTTTAAATGGGAACATTTCCTATGGTCCCAATAAAATAGGGAGGTGGATTAAATTAGTGACTCGGAGGAAGAGGCCTGATTTTGAAAAATGGACCAGGAAAGGCCTCTTCAGAAAGGCAACTCTTGAGTAAAGATGCAAGAGAGGCAGGTCAGGCAGAAAGAACAGCAAGAACAGTGACCCCAGGCAAGTTCAAGAGAGAGAAAGACCAGAAGGGCTGGGTAGGAATGTGGGGAGTGGAAGGCTGTAGGAGGAGAAGGAGGTCAGAGCCCGTTTGGAGATGGTGAAATCTGGTAAGGAGTTTGTATTTGATTCTACATGCTAAGGGAAAACAGTGAAGCCGGTGACAGGTTTTGAGTAGTGGAATGATGGAATCTAATTGGTGTTTTTCAAAACCAAGCTGACTGCACATTGGAAATCCAGCAGCAGGAATAGAAGCAAGGGTCCAGTTAGAAGGCCATGGTGGTAAC
The DNA here is from genome assembly GCA_917880005.1 of Nanger dama. Lineage (NCBI taxonomy): Eukaryota > Metazoa > Chordata > Mammalia > Artiodactyla > Bovidae > Nanger > Nanger dama. The sequence goes on along the minus strand of CAKJTW010000028.1, from coordinate 14,203,112 downwards.
CTCTGAGATTAGATGTGGTGGTGTGAACTAGGGAGTAGGCAGTAAAGATATAAGGAAGTAGAGAGACTCAGGCTGTGTTTTTAATATCAACTGAGTGCCTTCAAGTCGATTGGCTGCAGGAATGGAGGAAAGACAGGAATCAAAGGTGAGTCCTAAGATAGTGATGACATTTATGGCTCTGGGGAGACAGAGCTCCTTTTGCTTTTGAGGATCTCCTTGTGCCGTCAATGTGCCTGGTCTCTGTTCATGCACACTGCTGTGTCTAGCCTCTTCCAGGGAACAAGAGTCCTCCGGTGCCTCTGGCTGCCTTGAAGGCTCTCAAATTCTTCTTTATCAGACCTGCATTCCTCATGCTGAGCATTAGGCCTGGGTTATACCCTCTGAGGAGGTGGTTATATCGAGGTCCTAGTGGGCAGGGCAGGTGGCACTATTAATTTATGCCTCTGTTATGAGAATTGATGGCCAGTAGCCAAGATGCCATGTTGATATTTATGACTGGTTTCTATGAGGAGTTCAGGCTCTCAAAATTGCATTGTATTCTGTTTTCCAAGAAAAAGTTGAAGAGGGGCTATTTTTCCCCCTTTCATTTCCCCCACATATAATACAAGTTGCATTACAATAAATTCAGTCGGTTCAAATGTTTTTCATCTGAAAAATTGAATGCATTCCTTTTTTTTTTTCCCACCTAACTGCAAGGGGTGAACTTTTATAGTTTTATGAGCTTTGTTGTTTTTACTTGTCACAGTTGCTGGTATTAGTTCACTAGTAAGTAATGACTTTTCTATATTGAGAAAGACAGATGACTTATTAGATGTCAGAGGCCATCTGAAACATTTTCAACTCAGCATTTTTAATAGCTGTTCTTTCTTTGATTTGTTTTCCTTTTTTCTCTTGTTTCCCCTCCTCCAGCTAGAATGCACTTTTTGTCCCCTACCCGGCTCCTTTCTCCTTTTCCCCCTCAGTCATCAGCACTTCTGTGTATCTTTTGCATGTTTCGGCAATATCATATCCCCTAGTCCATGGGAACCATAGACAGTTTGTAACTTTTCCTGCAGTCGTACTCCCTGGACTTCTTGCAGAGGACATATGTGGGTTTAAATCTATCCTTTAAAAAAATACACATATATGTGTGTGTGTGTGTATACTATACATACTGGATTGTGTCTGGGGCCAGCATATACTCTTGACCTCATGGGCAACTTCTTTTAATCCTCTGACTGCTGTTCACTTTGGGGGTCTTTGGATGACCTCAAACAGTCTCTCCTCCCTCCTTTTCATCTACTGTTAACATGGATTCAGTATGTTACTCTACCAGACTCCTTGAATGTCATTTTGTTGTGCTCAGAGTCTCAGGAAAGTCCATTGATTAAATGAACATCATTCAAACAGAAATGTCAATGTTGGTACAGTCCGCTTATGTAGTACAAAGGGACATTGGGTGGGGCGGTATCATGTCATGATGTCATTGTGCCTAGCATACACCAGGTGTTCAGTGAATATTCGTTGTATTAATGAATGTCCACTTAGATGATAATTAGGAGTTTCAGTGGGTGGGATCGTTTTAGGAACAGTGAGTAAGATGGACATTCCTCTAGTGGAAACATGCAGTCTAATAAGGAAGGAGACATGCAAACAAGACCGATGTCAGAGCGTGATGAGTGCTAGGCTGAGGGGTGAGGTAGGGTGATGTGCTGTTTGTTAGGGAGGGTGTGACCAAGGGTCAGGGAAAGCTCTGATAAGACGGTGTTGAAGGCTGCGATCTGAGTGACAACAAGGAGCCTGTCAAAGGAAAATCCGGGGAAGGAGAGATTCAGGTCGAGAGAACAGACAGTGCTGAGGCTCTGGGTGGGTTTGTTCAGTGTGTGACTGTAGCAGGAGCCAAGCCAGCCCCGTACTGCTGTGGGAAGTGGCCCGCTGGGGCATGCTGTGGGGCCAGGGAGGTGCACAGAGCCAGACCAGGTGGGACCTTCTGCCCCACATAAATCCCCAGTCCTTAATTTGATTTGCAGTGGGAAGCCTTTCGAGGGTTTTAAGTGGGGGCATGGCTCAAATTTTTAACATAGCATGCTGGCTGGTGTATGGAAAATGGATTGTAGAGAGGCAAAGTGAAAACTGCAGTGGTATGTACTGGGTATTTGCATATTAAGGATTTTTTTTTTTTTAAAGAATTCACCAGAGCTTTGGATGGGGAATGTAGCTTCCTTGCTTTTACTCGTTTTGCTGAGGAAGAGACTTCTGATTGCTTCCCTGATTCTATCTTCTTACTAACAAAATCCTTGGTTTTTAGCTGTCTGTACTTCCACCCCCTCCTCCCTGTCAGCTAGGACCTAGGTGCGGCCATATGAAATATTATGGGGAACTTCCAGAGAGTTGTTTTAAATGGAATAGGTGTTTCTTTTTCTTTTTCTCCGTTCTGCCGCATGGAACTGGTCGTAATGGCTGGAACACCAGCATTTCTGTTGGATCATGAGGACTAGGGCCACATGCTAGGGATGGCAGAGCAAGAATTGGAAGGAACTTGTGTCTCTGATGACCTTTTGGAGCTTCCATGCCAGCCCTGGACTGGCATACCTTTGGACGTCTTTGTGTATCTTTGGACTTCTTTTGTGCAAGAGAGATAAACTTGTATCTTGTTTAGGCCATTGATAATTTACTGTTTTGTTTTTGTTCCAAACATAATCCTGATACAGGTATTCTTTTGTAAAAGACAACAGAATAATGAGAATAGTAGCATTTGGTGTTGTCTATGTGCTCATCACTGTTCTAAGTGCTTTACAAATGTTTTCCCTTAAATCTCACTAGAATTATTTAGTACTTATATCTAGGACTCCGTGGCACAGACATGTTTAGAAACTGCCCCACGTGACAGAGCTTGTAAACTGCAGGACCTGATTCCAGCTCTGGTTCAACTGAGTCTAGACTCTTCCTGCATTACTTTGCTAGGCTGCCACATTCTTGGCAATGACTCTGAAACCTCTTTTTCAATCATTTAGAGGCTAAGGCCAGAGCAGGCAGATAGGTGTCATGTATCTGTCAGGGCAGGCAACTGCTGTAACCAAAGTTCCAGGGCTTAACGCAATAGAAACTGATTTATTACTGACATAAAATCCAACTGATTTTGGGGATGGAGAGAGGTTGTGTTCCACACGGTGACTCAGGGACCCAGACTCTTTCTGTCCTTTCCAGCTTCCTTCTGACTCTCTTCTCCCCATGACTGGGGCCTTAGAATTCTCTGCTGGAGGCTTTTCACCAGTCAGCACCCAGAGGAAGAAGGAAAATGTGAAAGGACTCTCTGGGAAGTTTTGATGGGCCAGGCTTGGAGAGGCATATGTCACTTCCCACCTTCTGTTGGCTGGAACTCAGTCATACGCAGGGAGGCTGGGAAATGTAGTTCAGTTTCATGTCCAGGACATAGAATAAATGAACTGGGATGAGCACACAGTAATCTCTGCCCCCTGTGGCTGTTAGAAGTTGGGGTTCTGGCATCAGTCCCCTTGCATTTATATCCCTGCCTTGCTGCTTATTAGCTATGTGACCTTGGGCAAGCCACTTCACCTCTCTTTTACTTCTTTTTATATATGTACAGTGGAGATAAGAGGAGAGCTATTTGGGAGATTAAATGAGTTAACGTGGGCTGTACGGTCCTAAGAGCCGCGCCTGAGACACAGGAAGTGCTCTGTAACTGTGAGCTGTTTTTATGTAAGGCAGGGCACTTTATTCAGACCTGTTTGTGGATCTCTTTTTAAAGAAAATGTTCTTACTGAGCCCTGGTGTGGATGTGTACCACAGAAAAACTTTGGGGACCACGCATCCCATTTTAAGGAAAAATGGTGTGAGAGTGTCAGGGTCCTGGGGCTTGGTCTTCTCCCCGGTGTGAATGCTCTCAGCCTCTCGGGAAGGGCCGGCTAGGACTGCCTCCTGGTGCTTGATCTGTAGGTGGAGTTGGAAACTGAAGCCTCATGCCCAGTCTCTTGCCTGCTATGGGGAAACTGGCCCAGGCAGTTCCTCCCACTTGGATCCCTTCTAGGACAACCAAAATTTCACCTGCTCTTAAAGCCCCAGCTCAGTGTCATCTCATTCTTAAAGCCCTGGTTGGAGCCTGCCCGGCACTGCTTACTCCCTTCCCTGTGAACCTTCTAGTCTGGCACTGACCACCCCGTGTCGCATGGGGATGCGCCAACTACCAGACTGTGTCCAACCGAAAGGAAGCTTCCTGAGGGCATATGCCCACCTTCCTCTTCCCCTTGCCTCGCTTCCCTTGTCTACAGGGGAAAGCCCTCCGTAACTGCTTGTTGGGTTCAAGTATTCCTTTTTACTCTCTACATACGTGTAGAGTTTTGTGAATGTGGCCTTTACTCTGAATCAGTTGCCAGATAAATTGGTAGGTAGTTGGGAATAAAAATGAGTGGATTCTTTTTATTTACACTGTTTAATATTCGTGTGGGGATTTTTGCCTTCGTTCAGCTCAGCGGTTGTAAAATTCTGTTTTAATTTCTGCCATTATCATAAACAGCATCCTCTGGTTATTATCTGGGTAGAGGATGCTGCAGCCTGGGACTCTGCTGAATTAAGATGGAACAAATGACCAGCGGAGGACATGGAACCATTGTTGTTGTTGCTTTGCCGTTTGTTTCCTTAGTTAGGAAGTCCACTCGGTCACTGGTGTTGGTACACTTCACCTGTGGGTTTAGGGTCCCATCTATGCACATCTGTCTGTTTTTGGTAACTCGTAGGAAAGCTCTCACCTTTCTGTCTGAGTATTTGTATATACACACATCTACAAAAAGAAAATTACCAGCAAAATCACTGAAGATAAAGGTTAGCAAATCCTGTTCATGGAAACTGCAATATATAGTTTAAGCAGGAAATGGAGTTTAGTTATTAAGCTTGTGTAGATTCCTTGGTATACTGAATATTTCTTGCGATTCTATTATTTGTATTTTATTCTCAAATATTTTAAGAAGATAAGCCTCTAAATTCACTTTGGGGCTGCGTGTCATCAAATCTCATCACCAGTCACTTAGATCCCTAATTAACTTATACTCTGTAGACCCATTTCTTTGCTTCTATTTCTTTCCACTCTCTCTAATGTGCTGTGAGTTACACTGGAAGGAACAATAAGATTTAAGAGAAGAATTAATTTAGAAAGTTAGGAATAGAAGAGATAAGGGAAAATGAGAAAAAGCGGCTTAGTATTTTGTCTTGTAAATGGCTTTCCTCTCGTAGGCTAAGAAGCCCATTTATCCAAGGAGAGGAGGAATGTTAATGAAATAGATCATGAACATAGCTATTACAGTAATGAATTTTAACACTCACTTTGTTATGTGATATTTTATTTATGAGCTCCTTGATCATTCAGATAAAGACAAGAAGTTTATGGCACTAGATTATGTCTTGTTTTCATAAACATATTCAGTAGTTTAATAAACATAATTTATTTTTTTCTCCTTAAAAATAAGCAAAATTTATGAGAGATTATCTTAGGGTTAATGAAGTCTAACATTAAGGAAATATTACCCTATAATATTGGAGCCTTCAGAGCTGGAGTTGTAATTGCTTAATGCTTTTTTCTACAGGCTATTTTTATAAAGTACATGCTTTGTACCATTAATCCAGTTTTTACAAGTTACACTTAGACCAATTCATTGGGAATTATGTATCCATGTTTATATTTTTCAGTCACTGCTTTCATTAAAAGATGTAGTAAAGAGTTGAAAATTTAATGTAGATAGAGGGGGAAAGATAATTATGTGTATTTGCTCGTGGGAAGGTGCAGCGCATATATTATCACCGCTTTCCGTCTTTGAAACCAATTCCCCCTTGTGGCTGTCTTCACTACAGGTGAGAATTTAGTGATTGGTGGTCCCCAGGAGGACAGAAATGTAAATTCCTATTGAAAGCCGTCAATAGTTAAAATTTGGAGCCCCATTAATATAGTTCAAGTCAGAATGCACTTAAGTAATGAAAAGCCCAGACGGTGGCCTGGGTTTCCCCTTCCTCCATCAGGCCTGCCAATTAGCCCAGAGTAATGGATGCCCAGACCCCAGGACAGGACTGAGAGTGGCTGGAAAGGGCAGCTGGGGAAGTGCACTATGGATTTTGGTCATGTGTATTTGACTGTGTCAGCTCATTCTTTTTGAAATTGAATTTAATGTGTTGAAAATACCCTCTTGATGAATTAATGATCTAAAAGAGGTATTGATATTCAAATAGCGGTGGAAGCAAAGTCTCCTTTCACCATCATCACCCTTCTCTGGCCCGCCCCCATATTTTATAATAGCCTAGCATGGGCAGAGTGGAAAGGAATCTTTACTGGTTTCTCACTCCTCACTGCTGATGGGTAGATATAAAGGATGAGGGTGGTGGATAAAGACCTCAGCTCCATCAGTGAATCTTCCCATCTACAGATAATGCTTTACTGAGTTTTCCCCACCCCTTTTCATGCTGGCCTTTATACTGTTTTAATATTCTTTGGCATCAAGGTAAACATGTTCCTGGGTGTGTATTTGTGATAGAGGAAAATCAGGGATCGGGGAAGTTGTGTAGACTTGAGTTGTACTGTAGGCTCTGTGAGGAGGTATGTGCTATCTTGTCCCTCACTCTGGAGAACCAGAGTTTGATATGATCATTCATTCATTTACAAAAATAGTCATTGAGAATTCAGTGAGAAATTTTATTGCTCTAAAACTAAGGATCTAATTTTTTAATTAATTTTATTTTTTAAAAACATTTATTGAAATAAAGTTCATTTACAGTGTTGTGTTAGTTTCATGGGTACAGAGAAGTGAATCAGATATACATAAATGTGTAAGGCTTTTGTGTGTGTGGAATTCACTATTTAGGTATGTTCAAACAGCATTTAGAAGTTAAAGAAGCATTCCTTAAAAAGTTAAAGGTAGGATTACTGTATGATCTAGCAATTCCACTTCTAAGTATATATCCCCCAAAATTGAAAACAAGGACAAGAACAAATGTTTATACACCCGTGTTCATAGCAGCATTATTCACAATAGTTAAAAGTTAGAAGCAATCCGTATGTCTGTCTGATGAAATGAGAAAATGTGGCATGTACACGCAGTGGAATACTACTCAGCCTTTAAAAGGAAGGGAATTCTGATATTTGTTACAGTGTGGATGAACCTTGAACATATGCTAAGTGAAAGAAGCCAGATTCAAGGGGACAGATGTATGATGCCACTTATATGAGGTACGTAGAGCGGTGGCATTCATAGAGAGAGAAAGTGGAACAATGGTTACCACTGGTTGAGAGAGGGAGAATGGGGAGTCACTGTTTAACGGGGACAGAGTTTCTGTTGGGGATGATGAAAAAGTTCTGAGAATGAACAGTGGTGATCCTTGAAAACAATGTGAATATATTTAATGCCACTGAACTGTGCATTTCAGAATGGCTATGATAGTGGAATTTGATGGTATATATAATTTATTGCAATATGAAATGGAGGACCATCTGAGAAGGAAGTGTGTTAGGAAAATGTAGCCTAAAAAAATTATTTCCCCGAGGTTTTGACATACCTTTTTGAAGGATATCCAAGTTTTGCTTCCCAAAGAGCAGTAGGTGAATAGGGTGATGTCATGGTACAAGGGCTTAGGTGTTCTTATTACTCACTGGGTAAGTGTCGGAGTCACGTTTAATAAAGATGTACAGTGCCTGGGTTCTTGATTAGGTTGCTAACACAGAGGCCTGGGTCACATTCATTCTGTGAAATGTTATTGGTTTTGGAGCTGGATCACCTGGATTTGAATCGTGGCTCCCCCAGTTACCAGCTGCTATGCTTGAACAAAGTACAAACTTCTCTGAGCTACAGTTTCCTTATCTGTAAAATGGGCTTAGTAAAAATATCTGTCTTACAACAATGTGGGGATATTAAATAAGGCAACGCAGATGAAGTTATTAGAATACGCAGTACATAGTAAACCCTCAATAAATGTTATATGTTATTATTACTGTATGGATAACTAACTGTGTATAATCTCAACTATGATCAGATTTATTAAAAACCCCAGTGTAACCTGTTCATCTACTTTCTACCACTGTCTTTGCCAGAGAGGCTCTGTTTTATGGGCAGTGTTAATTTGACCAGAAAGAAGGGACACCTCATTTCTTCCTACCAGCAAAGAATCTGACTCCATGAAGGAATTACCATCTATTTTACTTCAATCAGCTGACGGGTGTGCATACATTATCCCCTTCTTATTTAAATTTTCACATTTTGCCAAATGCCTAGGAAACAGGGTATCTTGGATAATTTAATTTTCTGACTAACCAATGCCTTACAAGATGCTACTTCCACTTCAGGTTTTCTTTGTGAGAAGTTTTTCTAAAATCTGGCAATAACCTTTGTTTCCTTAGAAAGTATAGTGGATAATAAAATTTAATCTTCCCTTGACAATGAAAGATTTTAGAACCATTTCAAAAATCTGTTCATATTGGCCAGAAATATAAATATTCATCTAGAAGATTGGGCTGCCTGTATACTGAGTCAGGACTATCCAAAGACAGATTTTTAATAATGCCCTTTAAAAAACACAAACTCAGTCTTTCTAGCTTTCCCTTGAAATTGGAGTATGGACAAAGAAGTCATGGTTGCTAGTTTTGAATTTAGTTTTCTTCTTAATACATTTTGGGAAGATCTTTCTCATCACAGCCCTTCAAGTAGTCACACATAGTGGGTGTTGCCTTGAAAAGAATAACTGCTTTATTATCAGAATCAAGTATGAGACTGAGGAAAATGTTTACTACCTACGTAAACAAGAGACACCCAGTCTAGTATAATAGAGCTAAAATAAGAAATCTTTCTTATTCCCCCATGTGGCAAGTTCTATCCAGTTTCAAGTCAGTATAAATGTTTATTTTTTAGGGAGGGTGGGCTGAGTTGGGGGAGGAATCTAGGCCTGGTTGGGAGGAGTGTGTTGCACTGGATAGAACATTGGAACTGGGGAGCTTGAATTCCAGCCTAGTCCCACCTTGCTTGGCTGTGTGACCCTGGATAGCTGGGGTCCTCTCTGAACCTCAGCTCTCTCTAGCTGAAGGTGCAAAGGTGCTGACTTGATGCTTTCCAAAGTGCCTTCCGCTTGAACATGTAGACTGAGGATTACTATGAGGTATCAAAGTTGCTGTGTCTGTCTTTACTCTTTCATAGTAACTTGGAGCCTTCTGAAACCAAGTATCAGTGAGTCTGGCTTCATAGCATTGTTGTGTGAGGGGCTGGCAGAAGAATCCAGATTCATTTCAGCCTTGCTTTCCCTACTCTTCTTCAGTTTCTCTCCCGCCTGGTTTAGCCTCTCATTTTCTTCCTCTCTTTCTTCAGTCTGCTTACTCCTTCCTGCCCTAGGCTCCTCCTCAGCCCGTCTTGATTATTGATTAGAAATCACCAAATAGTTTCTGTAACCATGTCATCAGCAGCTGCCAAGGCTCTTGTCATTATTCCAGCCACACAGGGGGAAAATGGCATTTTCCAGCTCAGGTGCAAAGCATTCTAAAGTGTGGCTTAAGCTGGCGCTTTTCACTTAAACCTCTTCTGAAAGTGCTTATGCAAAAGCAGCTGACTCCAGCCAGTGAACTATTTCCCAGAGCCCCCAGTTTAGATTCTCTTAATTTTCCGTATTTCTTAAGCTTGCCCTTGCTGCTTTCCTGCCTGATGCACGCTAGAGAGGAAGTACACAAAGGAATTGTGCGAAGTTTGGAAGCAACTGGCAGGTGGGTTTGCATTTTTCCAGGTTAATTCACTTGATGAAAAGCTGCTGTGGGTGATGTGTCATATATCAAAGGCAGGGCATCAGTAATCTTTGCTCAAGGGCACGGCTAACAGACAGATAGACGGGAGAATGAGATGGAAAAAGCAACTCATCCTTTTCTGCTAACACCACGAAGGAGATAAAGGAAGATTTATGAGTCATCTCGGACCACATACCAGCAAGCAGCATACCGTATTTTTCACATGTTCCCAAAATTGGTGGTGGAAGGCAGTATGCTTGTCACAGTGTCCATCCGGCCTTTTTGAAAACAATGGGATCCTGAAGTCTCTAGCTGTGGAGTCAGCTCTTTGCCCGCCCTGCAAAGAGGTGTTAGAGTGTGTGTGTGTGTGTGTGTGTGTGTGTGTGTGTGTGTATGTGTTCAAAGCATCTTTGCCCTCTCTAAGCACATGATATCATGATGTGTAGTTTAATAATGTGACCTCTACAGAATAAAAAATAAGATTCCCTGAAACAGACATGACTGATTTGCAGGCACTTAGATGGTGACGCGGTAAAGACTTTTTCAGCTGCTTCTCACTTAGTGAATTTCACTTTGGTGATAGGCAGCCTCACATACTGACTGCTTCATTGTATAAGGAAGCTGAGGAGATGATTCTGTTGTTTTTCTTTTCCTTTCCTACCTCTCAGATGAGTCACCCCGTGCCGGATACAAACAAAGATTTGCAGCCCAGGTTGATTTGAATGGGCCATTTTGTGTAGAGTTAACCAGAACACGCGTTTCTGGGAGGGCTCAGAGCTTCTTTATTCAGGCAGCCGGCAGCTGACTTGGGAAATGTTGTGTAGAACAACTGATGGGAGTGAGAAGAGGTTTCTTGATATTTCTCTCCCCAGCCTTGAAAAAGGCACCTGGATTGCAGCTGGGTCATGCCTGGGACTGTGACTATTTACTTCACATAGCAGTTTTAAAAGTATGGTGAATTAAAAACAAAACAGAGTTTGAATTTCTTCTAAGGCCTCTGCAGTATGCTTTTTTTTTTTTTTTCTTTTTGAGAGGCACACAATTAACATTCTGTGCAGAAGGGCATGATTGATTCTGCACAGTGGTGGCTATATGAGCAAACCTCATTTAGACAGCTGAGTGAAATATACAGGGTAGAGGAATTTATGGCACCCAGAGAAGCTCACATGCAGAATGAAAAGGAGCCACCTTCCCCTCTCCTCTCCAGCCCCTGCATCCCCATTCTTCACGTGCTCAGAATGGCTCCTCTCCAGCCACTGGGGTGCCCACTCGGTGTGGTGATGCTGAGCCTGACATGACCCGGCAGAGAAGATGGAATGCCACTTCATCATGCAGCCCGCCTGTGGGAAGCATGGAGTGTGTAATCAGAGAGACAGGAGGAGCTCTCAGAATCCGTTATGTGGGGCTGACAAGGTGAGGAGGTAGATAGTGATGGCTCTAGGTGCTACACCATATCCTGAAAAACGGTTTGCCCATGTGCTCTGGGCTTCCGCACTGACCTTCACAGGATAGATCGTTGGGAGGCGTGAGTGTCTACCTCAATACAGGCCACTTTCTTAGGAAAATCACCAACTTTGTTTTGCAAAGGAAGTTCAGGAATCGATTTGGGCATGTGCACCCAAGTACCTGCCACATAGTAGGTAAACTGCCACATAGTAGGTAAACTGCCACATAGCAACTGTAAACAGTTGCTGCACTGAATTGACTTAATTCTTGGAAGGATGTGGCTCTCACAAGAGGAAGCACTTTTATCCATTCCCTTGGCTGCTTCATCCCCAGTGCTGTGGGGAGCATCCTGTATATAACATTTGCCCGATAAGCGTTTGTTGCACGTTTGTTGCAAGGAATGAAAGAATGAACTCGCAGATTGATGTTTGGTAGTCAGGGTTTCTCATTTCCCTTGTGGCTTATATGTAGGATGGCGCTCAGCTAAGGTAGAAAATGAAAGGGAGGTTTGTCAGTTTTTTGTTTTGAGCCCCTCCCTGGGGTTCAGATCCTTTTCTATTGCCTTGTACCTGGCTTTCATGCACCTGCTAGCGTCCTCTGCTAGGCTCACCTTTATGTTTTGATTTCTTAAACCAAACTCATGTCCGTCTAATGACTCTGTCTTAATGCTGCCTGGAAGACTGATAACATTTATTCATATCCAAGTATAAATTAGGATATGAATTATTATGGTTTCTACTTCAACGAATAATTCAAATTTTTAAAGAAGCTTCTTTTCCTGATCTATTCGTCTTTTGTGATTTTGGCACCTGTGGTAGACTTTAAAATATCCTTCCCCAGGATGTGAAATTTTCATCTCTTGAACCTGTAAGCATTACCTTACATGGCATTAAGTTCAGGTCCTTGAGATGGGGAGATTATATCCCCATAGCGGGGATATAATCTGAATATGTTCTAAATTGAATCACATATAGCCTATGAGGGGCTTCCCTGGTGGCTCAGTGGTAAAGAATCCACCTGCCAAGCAGGAGACACAGGTTCGGTCCCGGGGTCAGGAAGATTCCCTGGAGGAGGAAATGGCAACCCATTCCAGTATTCTTGCCTGGGGGAAACCCATGGACAGAGGACCCTGGGGGCTACAGTCCACGGGATTGCAAAGAGTTGGACACGATTTAGCAGCTAAACCACCACCACCACCATCCTTATGAAGGGGAGGGGCAGAAGGATATTTGATCCATACACAGAGAAGATGATATGAAGGCAGAACAGAGACAAAGATGCTGGCCTTGGAGATTAGAGGAGGTGGCAGCAAGCCAGGGAGTGCTGGCAGGTGTCAGAAGCTGGAAGGGGCCTGGAACAGGTTCTCCCGAGAGCTTCTGAAGGGAGTGCAACCCAGCTGAAATCTTGATCAAGCCCAGTGGCACTGATTTCAGACTTTTGCCTCCAGAACTGTGGAAGAATACATTTCTGTCATTGGAAGTCAACATGTTGGTCGTTTGGTACCCCAGTGATAGGAATCTCATACAGCCCCTAATGGCCTAGAGACTGAATGGATATCAGTATTGGGCAGCTCATTTTCCCCCATTGCTGTACTTTATAGGTGGGGCCCATAAAGGACAGAAAAGGGGCAAATTATTGTACAAATAGCCTTAGTAATTTCTCTGCTATGCTTTATCATTATTTTATTCCCTTAAGAACCTTGTACTTTGGGTGGATAATAATCACCCCATTATACAAGTAAGGGAACCACCAGGTTGAAATATACTTAAGATATTCAGTTGGTAAACACTGAAGTTTGCATTTGAATGTAAATATTCCAGATCTTACTCCAGTGGGTTACTCCTGACATGCTGTTAATTTTCATTTCTGTTCATGTACCGTTTTTCAGAGTCTTGAGCTAAAGTCAGACACAGATATTTTTCTGCTTTGTCCCTATTCTTAGATTGTAGTCCCTCAGTCTCAGCTTCTGTTACATTAAGTAAATCTCACTGAACCTAGAAAAGTCTACCGTTACGGCACAGTGTCGACTCTGATAGCCACGTAGCTCTTTGGGGTTCTTTAGCGTAAAAAGCAGCTGTGTTATATAGCAAAATGCAATGGTGTGTGTGTATGTGTGTGTGTGATTGGGGTTGGAGAGAGAGGGAGATTTGGAATAAATATGTAGGTATAATTGTGAGTTGCAAACTAAAAATGCTTTTGTTGTTCAGTCACTAAGTCATGTCCGACTCTTTGTGACCCCATGAACTGCAGCAAACCCTTCTCCTTTGTCCTTCATTATCTCCCAGAGTTTGCTCAAACTCATGTCCATTGAGTTGGTGATACCATCCAACCATCTCATCCTCTGTTGCCCCCTTCTCCTCCTGCCTTCAATCTTTCCCAGCATCAAGGTCTTTTCCAATGAATTAGGATTATAATTTTTTTTGAACTACTAAACATAACTGGTCTCCTAGACAGCCTTTTTTTTTTTTTTTTCAGATAGCTAGCTTTTCTTGAACCAGCCAGTGCTTGTAATTCAGACCTGAGATATCAGTGTTGAAAGAACACTTACTCTGAGGAGAAGTCAGACTTAATGGAAGCTGGAACTCATCAGGGACGGGCCAAGTGTGCATGTCCTATGAAACCTGTGGGATTTGAGGGAGTGTTTTGACTGCAGAAACTGCAATCAGAGGTTTGCTGCAGCCTTCATGCTGTCAGATGGGGGGAATTTAACTTTGAATACAGCTACTCAAGACGCACAAATCACCATCTTCACATGTGGCAGTCTTTGTCACTTCCAACAAGTTACAAAATTATATCAGAGGAGTGGAGTGTGATACCACTTGGATGGCTACTTACAAGAAAAATGTTCCAAATTTGAGAATTATTAAGAAGTGAGAAAATCCCTTAATTGCAACAAGTTACTGCACAGAAAGACTCTGTGGCAGAGAAGATTGGCAATGTTCTGATGATCAGATTGAACAGCTGGAAGACTCCTATTCAAACTACTTTTTGAGTAATAAAGCTAATAATTTTTCTCACAGACTTCTGCGATAGCCATAATTCTGTTTTGTTAAGATGTCTGTTCCCTATACTTGATTGAATATGCACATGCTTATTTTTGGCCCATCATAATTATAAATAATGTGTGTGTGTGTAACTGTAGTTTTCAAATTTTTTTGTATTTTATTCCTTTTCTCCTTTTATTTTTTTATGAAGTGTCTCTCTCCCTGTATTTTAAAGTTTTTAATACATCAAAAATGGCTAAGTGACATTAATCTATGTTTTCAGTGGCTCATGCCAGAAAGAGCACCTTCTTCCCTGTTTTCTTTATCTCGTGTATGTATTTGATCAAGAGCTGCATTATAAACATTTAATTTAAAAATTTACTGAAAAACATTGTTTCCATGGTGGTAGTGGTTGAACTCTACATTTAAAGATGGTTAAAATGGAAACTTCTGTTATGTATATCATACCACAATTGAAAAAATAGTTATATGTACACAGTGAAAAATGCAAAAGGTATCAACAACAAAAAAATCTTTTTCCTCCGACACCCTTCCCTTTCCCAGAAGCCACCATCACTAAGAACTCTTGTATAGCCTTCCAGAAACTTGACGGTTCTATTCAAGCATAGGATTATGTTTTGAAAGAATTGTGTAATGGGAAAATAAAGCCAGATTGGTTCTGTGCAGGCTAGGGGAAGGAAGGGGAGGGAATGATGGATGAGAGAGGGAGATGGGTGGGGGAGGTGTGGTGTTGACCAAGTTCTAATTCTGAACATTTGTGGAAACCCTTGTCCATGGTCTCACGCCATGCTGTTTCATTAAGGGTTAGGGAGTGAAATTGGGAAGTTGTGGGAAGCCAGGAAGAGAATGTGAGTTCCAGAGCTGTTGTTTGTTGTGGTCCAGAGGGAGAGAGCTGTGAGTAATGGGGCGCAGTTAAGCAGAGAGGAATTTAGGCTGGGAAAATCAGGACAGATTTCACAATGGGGAGAGTGTGTGGACATGCCCCTGGGGAGGTAAGGGAAGCCTTGCCATTGGAGGGGCTGGAGGCAAGACTTGACACAGAGCGTGAGAAAATGGATGACAGGGAACCATCCCTGGGGGTTGGTGCAGCGACCTTAATCAGGCTCTTTCCTGCCTAGCTCTGGATTCACTGATTCAATCTCAAATGATCCAAGGGAGAGGAACAATTGCTTGGAAAATGGCCTTAGGGAATGATGGCTATTGACAGTAGATATCAAAAGACTCTCCCA
Source organism: Nanger dama (assembly GCA_917880005.1). Classification (NCBI taxonomy): domain Eukaryota; kingdom Metazoa; phylum Chordata; class Mammalia; order Artiodactyla; family Bovidae; genus Nanger; species Nanger dama. Next base: position 14,187,696 of record CAKJTW010000028.1, on the reverse strand, counting down.
CACAAATTACCTCCATCTATCCAGCCATCCATTTACTCATCCTTTAATCCATCTATCCATTGTTCATCCATTTAACAAATAGTTTTTCAATGTCTACTAAGTATCTGTATGAAGGTACTTTGAATAGGCTGATGAGAAAAGTCATTTATACTGATACTTGTGGATCAAATGGAAAGAACTGGAGAAAAACATTTCAGAAACATGTGAAGGCCACAGGGTATCAGAAGGTTTAGCAAGTTTGAGGACCAGAGATAACCAAGTGAAGAGATTGAAAGAGGTTTAAGATGAAGAGGCATGCAGGGGCCAGATTTCTCAGGGTCTGATGAGCTCTGACTGGAAACTGGAATTTTATTCTAATAGCAATGGGATTTGAGTATAGATCTAGGAGGGCCTGTTGCTTCTGCTTTCAGACTTTCTTTATAGACCTTCTAGTCTCTACTTTTTGCAAGTCAGTTGTGGTTGTCAGAGGTGAAGAAGGTCTTTGGACACTTTGATACAGAGTCAACCAGGTCTGTGAAAGTCAAGTGTGGGAACACAGTGAGAGTGGGAAAGATATTTAGGCTGTCTTGTAGTTCTGCTTTTGCTTCAGGTGGTCAGGATCTTCCAGAGGAGGCCTGTAGTATGAAGATAATTATACTGGAGAAGAAGGACCACCTAAAGTGAGCCAACTTAAATGGAAAGCAAAATGTAATTGCAAATATCAGGGAAATTTTGGAATTTAATCTTAAAAGCTGAAACTCAAAATTATGTACATATGTATATATATATTTTGTATCAAAAATATTTTTAGCTGTAATTGCAACTATGGTATAATTCTTAGAACAAAAAGTTCAACAATTAAATCCCATTCCCCTTTTTTTTCTTATAAAATTACATACTTGCCCCATATGTCTTTTACTTTGTTGTTGTTGATTAGTTGCTAAGTCGTGTCTGACTCTTTTGTGACCATGTGGGCTGTAGACCTCCAGGCTCTGTTCATGGCATTTCCCAGGCAAGAATGCTGGAGTAGGTTGCCATTTCCTTCTCTGGGTGATCTACCCAACTCAGGGATCTAACCCGTGTCCCCTGCATTGGCAGATGGATTCTTTACCACTGAGCCACCTGAGAAGCCCATCTTTTACTTTACATTTGTTTTCATTGTCTGATCATAAGAGTTGTTCATATGAGCCTTTGTTTGATATTTAAGTTAGCTTAATAAAACTCCTGTTGTGTTCTCCTCTTCATTTTCTCTTTTTTAGTCGGTCTAAGAATGTAAAATCAGTGATTCTGAGTATAATTTGAGCATTTTTCCGACATCAGTCCAGTTGAGTTCATGAAACCTCACATTATTTGCCGAAGTTTTCACATCATTTTGTAGCTGATTTGCACTGGGGCCATATATAGCTTTTGCACATCAGACAGCATTAAACTGTTGATACAAGCATCATGGATGGATACTGCTTGAAAGGGATGTTTGAGTGGGAACCAGTTTTATAAATGGCCAATTCAAAGTGAATCTTTTCAGGATATGATGACTTTTGTTTCTTTATGCAAACTCAAAACTGAAAGTACTCAAATAGCAAATTCTTGGATAATGTGTTATCTAGCTTTTGAAAGGTACAAAGTGTACAGAGTACATCATTGGTTTTCAGTATCCTATATCTAGGTTAATACAAACTAGTTTGTATTTAGTTGAGTTTAGGTCTGAATATATGATTTGCTTGAGTGGAGGACACATTTTGTGGCTGGAGTGCCCCCTCTCCTCCGTGTACTTCACTTACGGGGTAGGAGCAAGTGGAGCAGAGTCATCAGAGCTGCATGGATCAGGCAGCTTCACCACAGAAAGCCCCTTGGAAGTTGAGCTGAGCCTCCTGGAAATAGATGGGTCAGGATCAAGTTTAAGAAAGTGTTCCATTATGTAATACAGATATATTCAGAAAATATTGAGAATGTTAATATTCATTGCATCACAATCTCACCAGTATTGACATGGTAGGCTGAAAATTCTTTGTGGTAGGTGGTTGCTTAACTCATTTCAGGACTTTTGGCTGCATGCCTGTCTCCACCCACAAGATAACAGGAACCCATCCTCCTGTCCTTTGTGACAAAAAGAGAGACATCTTCAGATATTGTCAGTTGTCCCTTAGGGGGCAAAGTCCCTCTTGGTTGAGAACCACTGATCTCAGGGTGGCACAGAGGGTTCAATGGAAAGGTTGTAATATGCCAGGTAGGTGAAAGGTGTGGCCACTTCCAGTTCTGATTGATTTGATGGACTCTCTTTTATTGTATTGTTTTTTTTAAAACTGAAGTATAGTTGATTTACAGTGTTGTGAAAATCCTTGCTGAACAGTAAAGGAACTCAGTTATACACATACATACATTCCTTTATACAGTCTATTCCGTTATGGTTTATCATAGGATATTGAATATAGTTCCTTGGGCGATACATTAGGACCTTGTTGTTTATCCATTCTAAATGGATTGGTTTGCATCTATCAACCTCAAACTCTTAGTTTATCCATCTCCCTCCCACCCTCCTCTTTGGCAACCACAAGTTTGTTCTCTGTGTCTAGGATTCTGTTTGTGTGTTTTAGATAGGTTTATTTGTGCTGTATTTTAGACAAGGGCTTAATTTCCAAAATATACAAAGAATTCAAACAGCTCAACAACAACAACAAAACAAACCAATTGGAAAATGGCAGAAGACCTTGGCAGACATTTCTCCAAAGAAGACACACAGATTTCCAGTAGGTGCATGAAAAGATAATCAACAGCACTCATAATTAGAGAAATGCAAATATAAGCTACAGTGAGGTACCACCTCACACCAGTCAGAATAACCATCATTAAAAACTCTACAAATAACAAATGCTGGAGAGGGTATGGAGAGAAGGAAACTCTCCTACACTCGGTGGAAATGTAGTTGGTACAGACTACAGAAAATAGTATGGAGGTTCTACAGACTATAGAAAATAGTATGGAGGTTCCTCAGAAAACTGAAAACAGACCTAGCATATGATCCAGAAGTCCTACTCCTAGGTATATACCCAGACAGTACTATAATTCAAAATGATGCATGCCCCTCTCTGTTCATAGAAGCACTATTCACAACAGCCAAGACATGGAAACAGTCTAAATGTCTATTGACAGACGAATGGATAAAGAAGATTTGGTGCATATATACAGTGGAATACGACTCGGCCATAAAAAGGAATGCAGTAATGCCATTTGCTGCAATGTGGATGGACCTAGAGATGATCATACTAAATGAAGTTAGTCAGAAAGACAAATACCAATTTATGGGCTCTTTAAATAAGCACGGGTGTGGGAGCCAGGGGTGGGAGTTTCTGACTCATACAATGATGGACCCGTTAGGGTCCCTTCCTGTTTGGGTTTGAGAAGCAAGTCTAGTGAGAAAGGGACCCTGGGAGCTTTAAATTCCAAGTCAGATGGGGCTCTGAGAAGCAGGGAGAGAAGGAGTTTGGAAGGAGGAGTCGGATGGATGCTCTCCATGCTTTTGACCTGAGGGAAACCTGAGGTCCAGGCCTTTGGGTCATACCTTTCAGTGCACCCTTCCCCCATATTTGCTCAGCCTTTAGGCCTCTATTGAAGCTGCCTATCCTACTGTAAATACCACTGGGACTTCTTTTTATCTTTCTAAATATGATTTTACCTTTAAGATGCAGCTAAACTTCTAGCTCTTGAGTGGGGCAAGAGCTTAGTTCCTCTGGCTCAAGTTTAGTTATTCCTGCTCTAACCTTGTGTATTACTTACTTACTAGTAGCTCTCATTTGAGCATTTAATTCAAGATTTTTTTCATTATTTTAAGATTGTATACACCCCTGTTGTCCCCACAGGAAGTTTGCAAGCTCATCTGAGTCTGAATCTTCTATTATATCCTTCATGTTACATAATACAGCATGAACTCAGTGAGTTCTCAGTCAATTCTAAGTGAATTGAAGTAAATTGCAGTAAATCGGCTTGTTCCTCTGCTCAGCATTGTTTGTATCCTGCAGATCCTCTCCACACACTTGAGCCACAGCTCTTTAAATAGTTTAAGAAGACAGCACATTGTTTGACATTTCCACAAACATAAAAAATAATTTAGCTCACACTTAATTTTTATCAGAACATAAGCTTAATATTTTCAAGCATTACAATTTTATTTTAAGTTCTTACATTCTTTCTGTTTCTCTTAATGTCATTCTGGCTTCAAAGGGTATAATTTTGAAATGATGAGTACTGTTGGACTTGTTAGTATTTCTTCTTTTGTGTATATAATGTTTCAAGAACTGTTGATGGCTAAATGTCATTTTTATACTTTTCAGTCATAACAGTTCAATTCCACTCCAAAACAATTAATAATATTATGTATCTTAGAAATAGCTGTCATGTGTCTTCTGGTGCGTATGACATATTGTTAGATATTTTAAGTTAAAAGTTCTGTATCCAGTCCAAGTTTAGAAAGATGAGGAGCAGACTGTTTCATAGACAAGCAGAAGGATATAGTAAATTTATGACAAAGTGTATTACCATAACGTAACCATGCTTGGAAACTGTGAGGCTTCTCAACTGAATAAAAACATCATAATAATAAAGTAAAATAAACCAGTGATCAGTAGTCTATCTCAAACACTTTTTTTTTTTCGTTTTTATATCTGCTTTCATTCTGAAAGCAGCAAGACAATCTGACAAGTCAAAAGGAGAAGATATTACCACTAAATACCAACCACTCCAGGCAGTTTTCCCAGATTCTTGAGAGATGCTTTCTCCAGCTCAGACATATTGGCCCTTTGATTTTTCAGAACTTAAGCTGGGATGAAAGCTCTCCATAAAGGGTCATTGTTTTCAGAATGGAGCTCTCTGGGCTGGAAGGAAGCAGAGCTCTCAAGAATGATGTCAGCAGTGGTGGTAGGGGTGAAGGAGGGCCCGGGGCCTAGCCCTACTCAAGAAGTGTGGTTCATCTACCTGTCCACTGGGACTAGCTGAACATCAACCCTCTCTTCACAGAAGTAAGCCGCTTTGTGGCTTGATCTTTGTCTTCAGAGATTTTGTGAGTCCCCCATTCCCCTTCCTCCCCACTTCCCACCTCCACCCCCCCACCACTGACAGGGGGACCCAGCAATGACATTAGGTCTGTTCAGTTGAGGATTTTCTAATATGCTTTCATAAAGGTCAGATTCAGCCTCATTCTTTAGGTCTGTCCCACACGTGCACTGAATATTTTCCTCTTGTTACACATGTTGAGATCTTTGGTTTGCTAAAGTGTAAGTGATGACTCTATGCTTGTTCTAGCAGTGTTTCATACTCAAATATCAGAAAGTTCCCCAGTAGTCAGCGTCAGCTGTGGTGTCCTATGTGGGGCCTTCAGCACAGCCTGTGTGGACCCCCCCTACCATGGATGAGTTGGATGAATGAGGTGATAACAGTCTTTGTACATAGGAAACCTCCCAAATTCCAGTGAGTTGGGTCTCTGCTGGAGGGGCTCCAGAGCCATCTCTTGATGACTCTATAGAAAGCCCTCTTGTTCCTACTTCAGTTCTTCTGGCCTTGTTCATGGGAAAGTTCCTGCTTCTCTTTGAAGGAACTTTTTAGGAGCTTTAGGAATCCCTGGAAATCTCCAGCATAAGGTAGAACTGGAAATAAGACAAGCACAGGCCTCAGGAGCTGGCAGAAGAGTCTGAGGCAGGAGAGCCTTGTAGAAACACATACTTCCTGCTCCCCTCAGACCTGCCTGGGAACTGGGATGCTGTACCAGCTGTGGATGCCCAGCCGAAGACCTCAGTTTCTTAACCAGAGACTTATCATTGCTTTAATGTTGCCTCTTTCCCTTTGCTATTGATGTAGTTAGCCCTGCCCAAAACTCAAGGAGAAATGGAGAAGGAGCTATTTAAAACTACCTTTTCTATTATTCATTGACTCTAGACCGTATCTGTTCAGCAGAAAAACATTGTGGACCAAAGATAAAGCAAGTGTTTTACTCATTTTTCACTTTTTTTCTTCTTGAGAATCATGTACTTTTGATCCTCCAAGGAACTCACAGAGATGATTCAGTTCAGAAGTTCTCAAAGTTCTAGAAATCTTTGGGAGGCCTTTTAGGGCAAGAAGGTTGCTGGTCCTCCCTCAAGCCTTTCTGGAGTTTTCCTGTAGTCTGTTGGCCTGGTATTGGAGAAGAGCTTCTACATGTCAACATGAGCCTGAAATACAACCTCCTTATTTTACAAAGAGGAAGACTGAGGTCTATGGGCCAGAAGGAACTTAAGACAGCAGTTTTGGGATTGTTATGCGTTTCATCTTTGGCAGTGTACTGGTCATATTTTCCAGAAGTGCTACTTTTAGATTCTTATCAGTTACCAGAGGTTATTTTCCTGGAGTAAATGAATTGGACACTATTAACAAGGGAATGGGATGCTGTACATTATACACCATCTTAAAGAGAAGAAAAGGTCCTATCTCCTGTTTGCCTACCTGCACCTGTTTAAACCTTTCCATAGAAAGTCTGAAAGGTAAACAGTTGGTTTTGGAGCAGCTATAACGTGCTATTGTTTAACATGGCAGCTTATTGATGATTGTCTTTCTTTATGGCCATGCTGTCAACTCCCGAAGTCCCTGCTCTTTGTTGTTGATCTGATATGACATTTGAGGTTTTCAAAGCTGCAGAGATGAAAGAGGGTGAGGTGAAGTCGCTCAGTCGTGTCCGACTCTTTGCGACCCTGTGGACTGTAACCTACTAGGCTTCTCCGTCCATGGGATTCTCCAGACAGGAATACTGGAGTGGATTGCCATTTCCTTCTCCAGGGGAGCTTCCCAACCCAGGGATCGAACCTGGGTCTCCTGCACTGGAGGCAGGCGCTTTAACCTCTGAGCCACCAGGGACTGAAAGTTTTGGAGCAGCTATAACGTGCTATTGTTTAACATGGCAGCTTATTGATGATTTGTCTTTCATTATGGCCATGCTGTCAACTCCTGAAGTCCCTGCTCTTTGTTGTTGATCTGATATGACATTTGAGGTTTTCAAAGCTGCAGAGATGAAAGCAGTAACCGTCAAATGTTGCTGTTCCGATGTGCTTGAGGAGGGAGGCGGGCACATTGCTCACAAGGGCTGAGTCTGGGAGAGAACACCATTGCCCCTTCTGCTTTTGATGACAGCGTCTAGTGCGAAGCCCTGGTTTGCTCTCCGTTTATGGTGGAGCAGGGCCAAAGCTGGAGGAAACTGAAATGATTTATTCAGTAATGGGAAACAAGTGAGGGGTGTGGGTTGCTGATCTTCTCAGGGCTGGTAGGGATGCTGTCTGTCTCTTGCCTTGAGCCATTTTTAGGTTAGAGATGTGAAGCTCAAAATGGAACCATCAAGGCTTTCTGGAACCCCCTCCCCACCCTCTTCGATATCCTTTGCTTCAGTGTGTATGTCCCGAAGCCCTCAGAACTGTGGGACTGTGTGTTCCTAGGCCCTCAGATGCTCCTGCTGTGCTGGGCTCTAGTCCTGGGGTAGTCCCATCTCAGACCAAAGGTGTTCGCTTAGGAGATGGCCTTTGTCCAAGCTCCCGTTACTGTTAAGGAGTGTTGCACCAGCTCTCTCCTATGTAGGCGCTGCCCTTGTATTTGTGGCTGCTGGATCAGTTCACTGCTGCTGCTACGAGCTTCTTTTGCTGAAGGGCCGTCTCTTTAGAGTCTGTTTAAGTTGTAAGCCCCTCTGCCAGATACTGTTTTGGCTGGAGGCTTATTTTTCTCCCCTCCCCTCCTTCCCCTTAAGAGACAGTATAACCTCGTGGCTGAGTACATGGACTCCAGAGTCAGAGTGCCAGGATCTGACTCCTGGTCTTGAGACATACTAGTTCTGTGATTTGGGGCCAGTTAACCACTCTGGGTTTCAGTGTCTTCATGGTAAGATGGTGATAACAAGAGCAGCAATGTTGTGGAGTTGTGAAGAGTAAGTGAATTAATGTGTAGGTAATAAGACCCTTAGAATAGTGCCTGGTACAAAGTAGTACCAAGCAATTTGTAACACATACATATTCTATAACTTATGCTATACTATCAATAGCATATAATTTATTATCATGCCTTTGTACAACTGTGAGTAAGCTTTGCTGACCCAGCTGGGAAAGGGGTGTGATAAAGAGACCACTAGTTGTTTATTTATGGAGGGATCCACCAAATCCCCAGAGTGGAGATGAATGAAGCCTCCCTTTTGGGGGTCCATTGCTTAAATATTTCAACTGCTGTTTCTCCTCTCTCAGCTCTGTGCATGTACCAGCTAATTTCATCCTGGCCCACTAATTTGTTGTTGGAGGCCAAATCCTGTCTTAGTCACAGGAACTTTCTTTCCTCTGTTTTCTCTGTGGTTGGTCAATGGATTTGCACCTTTGGTCAGTTTGGCACTGTGCTGACTCCTGTGCAGTTTATAGAAATAGGATAAGGCCTAGTCCTGTATTCAGAGAGGTTTCAATCTAAATGAAGGATCAAAATAACTCTCCTAGAGTATTTAAGAGCAAAACCAAGCTGGTTAAGGAGATTATCCAGTCCATCTACTATCTTGGAAGCTATTTCCAAGAAATATACTAATATTCTGCTGCTAAGTCACTTCAGTCATGTCCGACTCTGTGTGACCCCATAGATGGCAGCCCGCCAGGCTCCGCCATCCCTGGGATTCTCCAGGCAAGAACACTGGAGTGGGTTGCCATTTCCTTCTCCAATGCATGAAAGTGAAAGGTGAAAGTGAAGTTGCTCAGTCGTGTCCGACTCTAAGTGACCCCATGGACTGCAGCCTACCAGGCTCTTCTGTCCATGGGATTTTCCAGGCAAGAGTACTGGAGTGGGGGTGCCATTGCCTTCTCCGATACTAATACTAATATTGATAGTATCTAAAAGAATGGACTAGGGAAAAGGAGAAAATGCTTGGGGGTCATCAGGACCGTGGTGAAGATCACGGTTGTGTGTCATCGTAGCTTTCATCTGAGCAGAAGGTCCAGGTGGGAATACATTGGCCTGTTTATAGGAACAAAGGGGTTCACCTTTACCCAGTAGCTGCTGTGATCAGAACACTCAGCTCAGCATGTATCTAGTTTCATTTACTCCTGAAAGGCTCTTGTGGAAAAGGTGGTATTTACTCCCTTCTTCTAAAACATAAGAGAACTAGGGCTCTGTGATAAAAGGTGACATTCAAAGCATTGTAGCTGTTGAGTTTAAGAAACTCAAAAATTGGGACATTTTAGCCCAAATCAGTATGACTTGAAACCTGGTGTACTTTTGTAGGAGAGGGGCACTAGCTACTATTTTTCTTGGTTTACTTTTGGATGAATGTAGCTGGAAAGCATTCACACTTGACCCCTTTCTCCCTCTTCCCTGCCCCAATAAAAGCAAGAACTAACTCACACTGGCCACCGCACTGTCCTCTGAGACCTGTAGAGAAAACAGTGATGTTATCAGTAAAGCCGCATGACACTCCCCAGGGAGAACACGAAACCTCCCAAATAGTCATATCCAGGCCAAGCAAAGCTCTGGGAGAAATTCCTGGGACACTCAGCATGAGCCACCTAACAGGGCTTTTGAGCAAAAATTGAACCCAAACGAAAAACATTGCCTGTCAGCCCTGGCCTTGTAGACAGTGTTTGGATTGCAGGATGAGGGCACAGGGCTTGGAAGCAGTAGCCGAGTCAGGCTGGGCTCTGCTGTTGTAACAAATTAACCCTGAAATCTCACTGGCTTCACACCACAGTTTGGTTTTCTGCTCACCGTATATGGCCAGGGAGGGTTGTGTTGGGGAATTCTGCTTGGCATGATCCTTCCGGGATCTGGCTCTGACGTCAGGTGACTGCACCACCTGGATCCTGAAACTTCCAAGGTTGCATGGGAAGTGAAGCTGTAAAAGTGTTAGTTGCTCAGTCGTGTCCGACTCTTTGTGACTCCATGGACTGTAGCCTACCAGGCTTCTCTGTCCATGGCGTTCTCCAGGCAAGAATACTGGAGTGGGTAGCCATTCCCTTCTCCAGGGGATCTTCCTGACCCAGGAATTGAACCTGGGTCTCCTGGATTGCTGGTAAATTCTTTACCATCTAAGCCGCTAGGGAACCTTTTAGATCAGTTCAGTCAGTCGCTCAGTCATGTCCGACTCTTTGTGACCACAGGGACTGCAGCATGCCAGGCTTCCCTGTCCAGCACCAAATCCAAGAGCTTGTTCAAACTCATGTCCATCAAGTTGGTGACGCCATCCAACCATCTCATCCTCTGTCGTCCCCTTCCCCTCCTGCCTTCAGTCTTTCCCAGCATCAGGTTTTTTCCAGTGAGTCAGTTCTTTGCATCAGGTAGCCAAAGGGAAGCCCTTTCAAGTGGGTTAAATATTGAACCCCACCCCCCACGCCCAGATACATGCCTCCCTGGAACCTCAGTGTGAGCTTATTTGGAAATAGCGTCTTTGTAAGAGAGAGAGAAGATTCTTTACTTAAGAGATCTTGGATGGATCCTAAATTATACTGCATTTAGGGTGATATTTAAACCCCAAACCAGTCTTTTCATGAGAAAGGAGAGGGAAATTTGGACGCAGACACAAGGAGGGATGAAGGCCATGTGAAGACAGAGGCAGAGTTTGGGGTGATGCTGCCATAATCCAAGGAACACTGAAAGTTGCCAGAAGCTGGAATAGGCTGTGAGGGATTCTCCCATGAGTCTCTGGAGGGACTGTGAGTCTAGTGACACCCTGACTTTGGACTTCTGGTCTTTATCAAGGTGAGAAAATAAATTCCTGTTCTATCAAGCCCCTAGGTTTGTGATAATTAGTATAGAAAACTAGGAAACAAATACAGAAAACCTGCACTGATGTTTTTAAGGGCCAAGCCTGAGAATGGCTCATACCCCTTTTTCTTGTATTTACCAGAACCCAAACTGTCAGAGAGGTGATGAATTGTTGTCTCTGTGCCCTGGAAGAGGAGAATGAAGCAAGACTTGGTGAGCGTGAGCATTATGCTTGCCTCGCTTGTGCTGGAAGTACATACAGGGAGCAGGAGGCAGGGGCGTGGAATAGAGAGCCACCAACATTCACAGATGGTTTCAGAAGCCGCTGGGCGGTCCACAGGGTCGCTGCAGGTCAAAGCAGACTGGCTGAGGGAGAGAAGGCAGAAAGCTGGAGGTCAGAGCTCTCAACTCACAAGCGGGTGATCCGTGGTCGCACCAGAAGCCATAGATAATGCAACAGTAGGGTCAAGCAAGAAAGCAGGCACCCACAGCAGCAAATTGGGTGTGAAGGGCAGGGTCAGAGGCTAAGCATGAAGCCAGAACTGCTGCTCACTGGGACCAGCTACTCACAGAGCATGAAAGCAAGTAAGACTACCAACTCCCTCCCCGAGGGAGTGCTGGAATACTCTTTCTTACGGCTGTGTCTCCAGTTTCTAGCACAGAATAGAAACTGCAAACACGGCAAAGGTTCATGGGTCCAGCCTTCCATCAGGGGATGTTGCTAAACCATGGGCCATATCAAAGTGGTTTCAAGCTTAAGCCTCCCCATCACCTCAAGGAGTAAGTCTTCAATCTACAGGGTGTCTTTCTTTTCTTCTTTCTTTATTATGATACATTTTATCAAGTTGTGTTTATTTTTCTAATGCAGGGATGGTTTTCCATCCCCAAACTTATTATTAGAATTCACACTAATGAAACCCATAGACTAAATATCATTAGATGCAAAGAAAGTATTCAATAAAACTCAATATCCATTCATGAGAAGAATTTTTAGAAAATAATAAAATACATGCAACTGCTGCTGCTACTGCTAAGTTGCTTCAGTCGTGTCCGACTCTGTGCGGCCCCACAGACGGCAGCCCACCAGGCTCCCCGTCCCTGGGATTCTCCAGGCAAGAACACTGGAGGGGTTGCCATTTCCTTCTCCAATGCAGGAAAGTGAAAAGTGAAAGTGAAGTCGCTCAGTCGTGTCCGACTCTAAGTGACCCCATGGACTGCAGCCTTCCAGTCTCCTCCGTCCACGAGATTTTACAGGCAAGAGTACTGGAGTGGGGTGCCATTGCCTTCTCCAAAATACATGCAAACTAATTTGCATATCATATTTTATGAAGAAGCATTGGAAACAGTAACTTCCCCTTGTCCCTGCTGGAGCATGGGATCTCTCTTGGGCCTCTGTGCCTTTGCACCTGGTATTCTCTTCTCTGGTAGCTCCAGAGGTTAAAGCGTCTGCCTGCAATGAGGGAGACCTGGGTTCAATCCCTGGGTTGGGAAGATCCCCTGGAGAAGGAAATGGCAACCCACTCCAGTATTCTTACCTGGAAAATCCCATGGACAGAGGAGCCTGGTGGGCTACAGTCCACAGGGTCGCTGAGGGTCGGACTGAGTGACTTCACTTTCACTTTCACTTTCATTCTCTTCTCTGAATGACCTTTCTCTTCCTTTCTACTTGTTGAGGACTTGCACATCCTTGAAGACTCAGGTCTCATATTGCTGTAGTGAAATCTTTCCCAAATTCCCCAGATTGTCATGCCTTCTCTTCCTGGCATTCTTAGTTCCTTCTGCACTTAACTCAGGTGGTGCCGCAATATTGAAATCATTTCTTGGTTTGTCTGTTTGTTCTACTTGGCTGAATTTTGCATTTTTCCATTCACTTCCTTATCCCAATGCCTGGTTCTTCAACAAACCTCCAATTTGTTTTGAAATAAACATTAAGTTTCTGATACTTCTTCAAAACAGCTGCAGAAGCAACTATTAACAGTTATAAGGAATAAAGGTGACATTATGATTTTTGATAAATTTAATGTTTATTGATTTATTATTCAATATAATAAATACAGATGGGAGAAATAAATAGCAAAAAGATCAAAATGGGTTGGAATATTCCATTTCTGGAGAACAACAGTAACAACCACAAATGTTTGTGCAGATTTAAAACTGAAAGTGCTTTCATGTTAACATGATCTTGTTTGTTCTCATTGTAACACAGTGAGTTCAGTTCAGTTCAGTCACTCAGATGTGTCTGACTCTTTGCGACCCCATGAATAGCAGCACACCAGGCCTCCATGTCTATCACCAACTCCCAGAGTTCACTCAAACTCATGTCCATGAGGGGAGTATGCTATTGGGACTATTCTCCTTTAAAGTGGAGGACATTGACGTTCAACATGTAACTTATCTGAAGCTTGCTCAGTTGCACTGGGTAGTTAAGGGTCTATGCCAGGAGTCATAGCTTAGCCTGGTAACAGTAAATCTTGTGTTTTTCCTGTACCTCTTCTGGACTCCTTTCTCGTACAAACAGGTGAGCCAAGAGGAGAAGAAAGGGAGGGAAAGGAGGTTTAAGTAAGGAATAGTTGCTTTATTTAACACAATTTTTAATATCTACAAATACCTCTGCAAAATGGACATTACTGTATCCATTTTGCAGATAGGATAAGAGTTTGAGGAGGGAAGAATAATTTGCTCCAGGCCTTGCAGCTTATCAGTAGCACAGGTTGGATTCAAACCTGGGTTTTCTCCCTCTTTGAAAACCTTTCCTATGCTCTACTGCCTGAGTCACCTGTTGGGCCTTGGGGTGACTGGGGAAAACGTTCTGTCTGTGTCTCGCCTGTCCCTCACCTTCCTTCCTATGGGAATTGATTGGTTGGAGGTTCAGAGCTCCAGGGATTTTTTTTTTTATTTTTAAATGCTTGTCCTTTGTGAAGCACATTAGACCCATACATTTCATCTCTGAGATTTAAAAGGAATCACTGGTGACCTGCTGAGGTATTTTCATTTTGTTCCTGAAAATGATTAATCTTAAGGCTTTGTGATGGCTCTTGTCACAAATAGCTTTCCTTAAGCCATAATTTCCCCACTTCCCTTTAAGGTAACAGTTTACATGTAAGTAATAAAAATAAGCAGAATAATCAAGCTGTGAGGATATATTTATATTGTATATATGGTACTGATCAAGGTAGAACTTTACCTGAAATGAATTGGAAAATTGTGTGTTTTCTTTTAAAGCTCAGTTTCTGTGTCTTATGGTCCCTCTCTTAGGGTAAACTCCTACTCTTTCTTGTATTTTTTTTTTTCCTGCCTCTTTCTCCCTAGCAGATAGGATACAATGCTTGTTTTGTCATTCCTAGGTGATTTTTCAGATACTTTTGCATTTTGTACTTAGTCACTTAAGGTCCTCTGAGACCAGTGATTTTAGCTTGCGGTCTCCTGGCATCACGTGATTTGGGACAGAGAGGGAGAGGATGTTTCTTCCTAAGGCTGGGAACCACATGCTCCCAAACTCCTTTTTACTCTTCACTGCACGCGCAGTTCTAAGTAGGGTCAAGGTAATGCAAGGGCACTTTTAAGAAGAGAACTGGGGCGCAGCTCTGAACAGATGTTCTTTGATAACTACTGAGCAAAGAGGATCTGACTGAGAGGGCTGTAGCTTTCACTCATTGAGAACCTTTAACCAGTGCCCACGTGTGTGTTTAGTTTTATTCTTTTCTCGCCCTTGCCCCCAGAGCCACGGCATACCTGCTGTTGCTCTCAAGCCTCTTGCCAACAGTGGCATCTGCTCAGTGTAGCCATCAAGAATTTGAATGTCAATATCTTTGCCTTGAAATGAATGGAAAAGTATTTGTCACTCAGCGGCAATCATTCTTCAAATAAAAGGTTAGCCAGACAGGGCCCTTAATCAAAGAGTCGGTCTTCTCTGTCAGCAGTGCCTTTTAAATAGCAATGATGAAGGCTGGCTGTCAGGGTAGGACTTGATGAGCCAGATGATTGATCTGCATAAATCATTTTCTTTTAACATTGTCAGTGAAGAGTAAATTGGTGGGACATTTTGGGTATTAGCTGTATTGAAATTAATATGCAGTATCCTAGGTGTGTCCTTTATTCACGTAGCCCTCATGAAAGAAGGTAGAAATTAACCAGAGGCTTCTTGGTGTGCATTGTTCTAACAAGAAAGTCGCACTGTTCTCACTGCTGTGGTCATCATCTTGCATGCTAAATTCGGAAGTTGAGTGTGTAGCACATTTTATAAGCTCTGAAAGGAATCTAGTTAATTTGAGAATTAGCTAGAGTCAGTAGCATTTAACAACCAGTAAATCTGTAAAGACTCACTGCTCAGAGTGGGGAAAAAAAAAATCTAAGAATGGTTTCTGGTTTTAAAGAACAGGGTATCTACTACCCAGCATGCTGTCACAGAAATAGCCTCCGCTTCAGGGCAGGTTGTGGCTTAAGTCACCATCATTCCTTGGTGAGTCTCCTTGACCAGGACGCTTAACCTTTCTGAGTTTGTTTCTTTGTCTTTAAAAATGAGGTTGTGTTCATTACCATTGGTGGGTTTGCTTTTGTATTAAAGAGTGATGTAGGGAAAAGCACTGTGCATAGAGTTGGCATCTGCTGAGGCAGCGCTCACGACAGTAATCTCCTCCCGTTCTTCTGGTCAAACAGAACTCCTGACTAGATGTCTAGAACCCTGACTGAGATGTCTGTATGAAGCTCATGCCCCAAATAAACAATATAAACATGGTCATGGTCAAAATAAACAATAAGTTTCCTGTTTAGGGTTACTTCTGTGCTTGCTGGGACTTCAAACGGCCATTTCAACATTTAAAAAAAAAAAAAAGAGGTTTCAGGGGTAAAAAAGAGGCACTTCATTGCAGATTACTGGGGGTAGGATGAGGTGGAAGGCATGGGGGAGAATTGTGGCCAAGAACACTTGGAGGGTTTTTTCCTTACCATTACTCTCTGCATTATATGTTGGGATGCATATGGTTCACCTTTGGAGTAAACAAGTAAATCCTATGCAATATCAGTTCAGTCAGTTCAGTCGCTCAGTCGTGTCTGACTCTTCGCGACCCCATGAATCGCAGCACGCCAGGCCTCCCTGTCCATCACCATCTCCCAGAGTTCACTCAGACTCACCGAGTCAGTGATGCCATCCAGTCATCTCATCCTCTGTCGTCCCCTTCTCCTCCTGCCCCCAATCCTTCCCAGCATCAGAGTCTTTTCCAATGAGTCAACTCTTCGCATGAGGCAGCCAAAATACTGGAGTTTCAGCTTTAGCATCATTCCCTCCAAAGAAATCCCAGGGATGCTCTTCTTTAGAATGGACTGGTTAGATCTTCTTGCAGTCCAAGGGACTCTCAAGAGTCTTCTGCTGGGTTAAAAGCAGGATTGACAGAGCCGAATTATTGGGTTAGATCGCACATCTTCTACTTAACTTGCTGTGTGACTGCAGACAAGATAATTAATTGCCTTTCTAAGCCCTGGTTTCCTCACCTCTATTATAAAATGGGCACAGTGATATTACCTATCTTACAGCATGTTAATACATAGAAAACAAATCATGTAAAAGAGTGTCTGATATGTACATGGTAACTGTGGTTACTGTGAATGAATGATTGGCCAGCTGAGAAAGGTAAATATTGCTAAGGTTCAAGTGAGCTGAACATATCAAAAGAAGAGACATATTTTAATATAGAAGTTCATGATAATGGTATACTGGGGTGAAATACTTGTTTCATTTTGGAGAAAATTCCCTACTGGAGGAATTTAGAGCCAGAATGATTCTAGAAATATCCATATTACAGCTGGACCTGACCAGCCCTGGCCCTGATCCTCCTTGGGCCTTGGTGGAATCAATTTCACTGTGTCTGTGAAATGCTAGACAAGAGGTATCTTAGCCAAAAGGGGCAGCCTCATTACTCCTCGGCTGATTAGATAGTACCTCATTGCCAGTGAGTTACTCTAACAATACTTAATGTTCAGTTACAATATGGATATTTCTTGAATCATCCTAGCTCTGAATTCCTCCAGAAGGAGGAAAATCCTTATTTTCCTACTGGAGGAGCAAAACTGGTTTGAGGTGATTCTATGGTCAGAATAACACAGGAGAGGATGTTTTCCTGGTTTGTTTATTTTTTTATGTTATTGATTGAATATCTAACTCACTGAGAGACTGGCTCTTCTGGTAACTGGTTTAGTTGCTGTCTGGAATGCAGAGATTAAGGGAACACTGGTCACCCAGGTTCTCCATCTGCCTTCTATGTGGGTGAACTCATGTCAGTCTCTGCTAGTGGGAGCATGGCATGGATTTGTCAGAGCCTTTGTAACACGTGTGCTATGCCCCTCTGTCAATTAACAAGTGTTGCCCAAACAGTACCTCTGTCACTTGAACATTTAAGATGTCTTCATTCTTGGAGATTTGCATTTTTTCCCATGCCAGTTTTTAGCTGATACGATGAGTTTGTATTTGGGCCTTATGTCTTTCTCTTTCCCATCTTCTCAGTTTATTCCATTTTGAGAAGTGTCTTCCCGCATAGTAAGAGAAGTTGCTGCAAGAAAATCCCAGAGACATTTTCCCAAACATTAATTCAGTGGAAGTCCTCCAACCGGTCTGGAAGCAGCAAAGGTCTCCCAGTTCTTGGGCCACCGGCAATGCAGATTTGAGCTGTCTCTAGTCTCAGCTGTTGGAAAACGCTACTAATTAAACCCTCAGTATTGGTCATTGTGTTGCTTTTTGGGAGGACATTGTGAAACTGTTCTGTATCTCCTCCAAAGGCATGATGCCTGTATTGAGAATTTCTAGAAAACATTCTCTGCTGCTTTGGCCTGGAGTGCTGTGGGTTGTAGAAGTGATGAAATTGTTCCTTAGACTCTTTCCTGATTTGCTCTGTATTAGATGAAGCGCAACCTGTGTTATCTTACTGGCTACTTCATGGAGTCCAGCCATATTGGGTGTGATGTTCTGCTCAAGATTAATTTCCTGTAATGAAGATCTGAAACACGATGTTTAAGAGCCCCTCTAATGTTTCTTTTATAGCAATCTATCAAAACGATAGATATTTAGCCTTCTTTATTGGATATGAAACATTAACTTAAAGCCAGTGCTGCTTTCTGCTTTAAATACCAAAATCCATCATGTGTTTCTCACTGTAAGCATCTCTTACCCTTGCCCTCCATTCATCAAGCATCATGAAGAATCTGCCGCCACCTCCCAGGGGGCACATGTCATGGGCTTGACCCTTAGGTCACGATTATCTGCACCTTGGGCATCTGACCAGTCTTTGGCCTTGGTGGAATCAACTTCAGAGTTTGTGAAATTCTAGAAAAGAGGTATCTTAGCCCAAGGGGCAGCCTCTTTATTGCATAGCTGATTATTACATGTTTTTTTTTTTCAGTATTAGCTGGAGAGTCTTAGAAAAGTCTGAGCTGCTTTTCCTCCTGACACCTTCCCATTTTTGATAGTATGAGAAACATAGATTTTCATCAATTCTGATGAGAAACAGGAATCCATTGTTTAGCTTATGAGGGCACTTAGTTTGGTGTTTGAGGCCATAGAACAAGTGCCCAGGCATCTAATTTGTGCACATTTAATGTTTGTCAAATTTATGAATGAAAGAAGGAAACTTTTCCCATTTTTCCTTCATCATTATTACCCATGAATGTAGTAATATTCTCTTCTCTTTCCCAGTTTTTCTTCTTACTACTTTTATTATTCACTGGAAATGTATATTAAACACTTGTTGTTTGCCATTTTCCGTTATGGAATGAATTGTTTCTAATTTTTTTCTTTTTTCTGCCTCAAATGATGTCCATCCTTCAAAGCCTGGCCAAATACTCATATCATGCACATATCATAACTGTATTCTCTCTGTGATTTTTTTTTTTCTGAATTCTTAACCCCTAAGGTGGGTATATGTATCAAATATTAGATGGAGTTTCTCTAGATATTTTTGTCTATGCACAGCTTGGCTTCTTTTAAACTGTAGCACCTTCAGAAATAGGGATCTAACAAGGTTGGGGCTTCCCTGGTGGCTCAGATGGTAAACAAGTTCTGGAATCCAGGAGACCTAGGTTCAACCCTGGGCTAGGAAGATCCACTGGAGAAGGGAATGGCAACCCACTCAAATATTCTTGCCTGGAAAATCCCATGGACAGAGGAGCCTGGAGGGCTCCAGTCCAAAGTAAGTTTAGCCACTCTTCCATAGCACACATCCTACTCTTGGACACAAAGGGTATCACATGGAGCCTTGTGACTTGACCTGGTCAACCGCTTTGCAGTTACTGTGTATAAGGCAGGGCAGAAGAATCACACAATGATTGACTTTGCACTGTGTCACTCTCCCTGTAATCTTTGTGACCACCTGGGGGATTTGACTGTGAAGACACCACTAGCTTGTGCTTTCCCCAGGGACTCGACTGACCCCAAAGACCGCTGTGTGCAGCCCTTCCTGACCACCTTCGGGCCGAGAGACTCAAGTGGCTCCGTTTTCTTGTTCTTCTCGATGCTTGCTGGTTCAGTGCTCTGTCTTCTGCTTCCTTGTTCATGCTTCTGGGGTCCCCTTACTTGGGACGCCTTCATTGTGATGCCCCTGCTGTTTGAGCTGGGAGGTAGAGTCTTGCGGCTCTCTCTTCTGGCGGGTAGGCTTCATGGGAGTTTTCTGGATTGGAGACGTCAGCCTGGCAGTACATCCTGTGCTTTCCCCATCACCTGTTGTGTGTTTCACCCAAGGCTCATCTCAAGAGGCTTTGAATCTTGTTTGGCCAGAAATCTTTTTGGCAGTTTGTAAACTTGGTTGGATTCCAGTCTATCCCTTTTATTTTCAGGACATGCCCACATTGTTGGTTTGCATGCCAGGCATGTGATTTTCCCTGGTCTCCTTTTCCCCTTTGGCTATGATCCTTGGATACTGTTGCAAGAATTGACAACTAAGGACCTGACCATTAGACTTAAATTTTTTTGTCCTGTTTTGTTTGCAAATAGTGCTTAAAACCTTTTCCCTGTGAAAGGTACATGTAACAGAGATGTGAAATCAAAGTCTGAGGATCTCTGCACTAGTTAGATAGCACGTAACAAAACTAAAACCAACAGTGGCTTTAAAACAGGAGTTTTACTTTCTTTTTTCCAATGAGGAAGAGTCATGATTTAGCTTCATGAGGTCAGCAGAGACCAGGCTTCTCTTTTGTTTCTCTACATTCTTTCTGAATCATCATCATTTCCTAAGTTGCTTCATGACTCAAAGTAGCTTCTGGAGGTCCAGTCATATCTGACTTCCAAGCAAGATGAGGAAAGAATGGAAACTGCTAAGTCGCTTCAGCCGTGTCTGACTCTGTGTGACCCCATAGACGGCAGCCCACCAGGCTCCCCCGTCCTTGGGATTCTCCAGGCAAGAACACTGGAATGGGATGCCACTTTCTTCTCCAATGCATGAAAGTGAAAAGTGAAAGTGAAGTTGCCCAGTCGTGTCTGACTCTTATCAACCCCATGGACTGCTGCCCACCAGGCTCCTCCGCCCATGGGATTTTCCAGGCCAAGAGTACTGGAGTGGGTTGTCATTGCCTTCTCTGAAAGAATGGAAAAGGGGGAAAAAGCACACGCCACCTGTCCCACTTGCAAGGAAGGAAAAATAGCTAGTCGTGTGCTGGAGCTGGTTCATCCTTGGTTGTGAGAATTGATGAGGTTTTAGGAGTTTTTGTGAGCCATTTGGCCTCAACTTGGTAGCTTGAAGTTGGCCATAGTGGGAAAATTTACCCTATAGAAATTGGTGTAAGGAAGAGCTGGTTGTTAAACATATATCAGTGCTTATCTACCCCTGGCTGAAAGGCAAACTGGGAGTGCAGTCTTTGTTGGGTGCCCTGCCACCCTGAATAAAATCAGTTTTGTTACTAAGGAAAAAGGGGGGACGTCTAATGGGTAAGCAAAGTCCTCTTTTCCACCTTCCCCGCTGCTCTGAATGGAATTTTCTCATTTCATAGCATGGATCTGCTTTCCTACTTAGATTGTTTACTCTTTCCTCCTTTACTTATTATGCAATAGTAAACATTTTGTGGCATATATACTTATATATGTATGCGGGTGTGTATGTTTTTCTGCATGTGAATTAGTGTTTGTAGATGATAGTTTAAGGTGGATTTGCTAGGTCAACATGTGTGCACACCACTTGCCTCTTTACAAAAGGTTCTATTTCCTCCCATTATAGAGTAGGGTGAAGAACATGACTCTGGAATCAGACACACATGGTGTGAGCACTCATTCTAACCCTGCCTAGTTGTGTGACTCTGGCCAATTTACTTAACCTCTCTGGGCTTCCCATTTTTCTCCTGTAAAATGGGGGGCGGGATAGAATCTGCTTCTGTAGGGGTTCTTTGACATTGAAATGAGATCACAACTACAAAACACATAGAGCAGAGCCTGGCAGTTTGTAAACTCACAATGAGTGTAACCAGGGGTCTTTGCACATGGAGAAATGTGTTCATACAGATGTAAAACATTGAGAAGAATAAAAAAAAACAAAACCCAAAACAAGTCTTGAACATTAAAGCTGGGATTCAACCACAAAACCAATCCTTGAACATTAAATCTGGAATCATTTTGAGTTGTAGGGGGAGCATAAGATAGGAAGAAGTGAATGTTTAATACACAGGTTGGAAAGTTATTTCACTGACTCAAGGGGCAGCAGTAGGTTTAACTGATGGTTGGAAAAACCTCTGAGTAAATCAACAATGTCCCCAGTTCATAAGTGCACATTATAAATATATTTAAAATCATCTTTATGACTGTTTAGTTTTAGATTTCCTGGGTGCATCAGATGCTTGAGTCATGGAACTTGACAAAAAATCAACATAAATGTTCTTTTTCTCCCCCAACTATATTGAACATCGCACAGATGTGTGGTTAAGTATTTATTATGAACATGCAAATATTGATGTCCCCAAGGCCCATTCTTTGATTTTCAAACTGCTGCTGCTATATTTGGAATTGTTGATTAATACAGGTCTTTGCTCTGACACACAGCATGTCTGACTTCAGGGCCGCTGACAGCAGCATCGAGAAGAAAGGGGAGACCAGGGCTTGATGTTCATAGGGTTGGACACTGTTTGAGGATGGGAGTTGCTTTGGGAAAATGGCAGCAGGCATCCAAATCTTGAGGTAGTTAAGGATGTGCCTCGCACAGAGCTTTGCCCATGGTAGGTTCTCCGTAAGTCTTTGCTAAGTTAAGGAGGCAGAATATATGGAGAATAAACACTCCTGATTGGCGGGTGGAGGTGGTGAAAATTCACACTAGACTAGAATCTTGGCACTGTGAACATTTTGGGCTGGATAATTCTTGTTGGGGTGACTGTCCTGTGTATAGTACAGTATTTGTACTATACAAAGCTAGAAGAGGTCCTGAAAAGAGTTATTAATGCAGTGGTTAGGGAAGATGGCTTCCCTTGTGGCTCAGATGGTAAAGCGTCTGCCTGCAATGCTGGAGACCTGGGTCAGGAAGATCCCCTGGAGAAGGAAATGGCAACATATTCCAGTGCTCTTGCTTGGAAAATCCCATGGACAGAGGAGCCTGGTAGGTTACAGCCCATGGGGTCACAAAGAGTCAGACACGACTGAACAACTTCACTTTCCTTTCTTTCCTTGGCCTCTTCTTATTAGGTGCTGGGAGCATGGCCCTCCACAAGTTGTGATCAGAAAAAAGGCCTCCAGACATTGCTAAATATCTCCAAGGTGGAGGTCAAAATCATCTTCAGTTGAGAACCAGTGGGCTAGAAGAAAAAATTAAACAATTATTAGGAGCTGTTATTAAATTATTAAACAGTAAGTGTGTACCAGATGTTTAACTCATTTAATCCTTGCAGGTGTTGCTGAAATCATTTTTGAAGGAAGGAGAGGTGGAAAGAGGTTGAGAACATGACCCAAGGTTGGCCAGAGGGGGTCTGATTATGGGATGTTCTTTTGCTTGTATTCTTCTTCCTCCAAATAAGAGTCTCTTATCAAGTACCATACGAGCTCCTACTGTTCTTCTTGGTGCTAATGACTCAGACGTCACTTCTGATGAAACGCTGCGAAATGCACTGTTTGCAAAGAATCTTGCACTGCTTATGTGGGGGTCATGGGTATGGTTTGGTTTCTGTTTTTTTTTTTTTTTTTTCTGTTTTTGCTTTTGCTGAGAATATGAACTGGGCTGTTGGTTCTCCAGCGAGGGACCACTGATAAACAAAGGGACGTGTAGTCTTCTTAGCCTTTCAAGTCTCCAGAGGAAACTCAAATGGGGCCCATGGGGAATTTTCCTTTGGGAAGGAATTAACCAAGAACCAGTGATATCTTCCGTGGGGAAGGGGCTTTTTCTGTGATGATTCTTGGGGGTATTTAGTAAACTAAACGGAGTTTTCTTCTGGGGAACACTGAGACTAGCTGTTTGCCTGTATGATCTTCTTGTGATTAATTTAGCTGATTGCAAACTCTGGTCCAAGCAAAGGGGGCTTCATTTTGAGCCATAGGTGCTGATTTTGTGACGTGCATTGTGGGGGAAGAGCCTTCCCCTTTGGGGTGTACAGCTAATTATTAGAATTATCAGAAAAAATAATAACCTCCCATAATCACATGGGAATGGAGCACTAGATTGCTTTCCTCACAGAGTTGGGATAGTTTAGGGGAGTCGGGAAGTGCAGGAGTGAAACTATTGTTAATTTCTCCTCCCCCTTTTTATACCATCGAGAGAATATAAACCAATAAAAGAACTAAATGTTGGCAATCCATAAAATTCTATAGTGGTAATAAAGAAAAACTGAAACTATATTGATATACAACCAAACAAGGTAATTATCATTATTTTTTAATAAAGCCATTTATCATCAATAAATACCAAGGGGGATAGGAAAAATTGCAAGCACAACAATGCCATCTTCCATAATTATAGCTATTAACAATTTAAAGCATAATTATGTGAGGAAGGAAAAACTTTTAGGAAAGCTTTGTGCCATTTTCTGCACAGAGAAGCCAAATTCTCACATTTCCAAATAGTTAGGATTCTATAAATATTACTGAATTGGTAGAGCTTGTCCCAACTTAAGAGTAGCTTATTTTCTAATGATCTGTAATTTGGGTGTTTGTCTCCATCTCTAAGCTGGCCAGCAGCCCTGGAGGAAGGGCTGGGATACAGAAAAAGGTATATATGGTAATTATCTGTCCACTTCCTAAATGCCACTAGTCATGAGGACTTTATTTAGCAGAAAGTTTGGTTTTGAGGAATCAAGGGTCTCCTTTATCTCATCTAAACAAACCCTGATTGAAGCAGCTGATCCAGGGAGCACAGGAAGGAATGAGATGCTGTCTTTTGCTGCTAATCACCTTACACTCTCAAAGGGAGATGGACCTGTCTGCCCTTAGGGTTGGAATGCAGGGTGGAGTGGTTAAGAGTGTTCCTTTGGACTTCCCTCATGGTCCAGTGGTTAAGAATCTGCCTTGGGAGTGCAATGGACACAGGTTTGATCTCTGGTCAGGGAACTAAGATTCTGCATGCTGCAGAGCAACCAAGCCCCCTCACTGCAATCTAGAGAGTCCATGAAAAGTGAAAAATGTGCAAGTGTTAGACGCTCAGTCGTGTCTGATTTTTGTGATCCTATGGACTGTAGCCTGCCAGGCTCCTATGTCCATGGGGTTCTCCAGACAAGAATACTGGAGTGGGTTGCCATTCCCTTCTCCAGGGTAGCTTCCCAACCCAGGAATTGAATCCAGGTCTCCCACGTTGCAGGCAGATTCTTCATCATCTGAGCCGCAACAAAAGATCCCATGTGCTGCAACTAAGACCTGATGCAGCCAAATAAATATATAATTATTTTCTAAAAGTGTGCCTTGAAGCTACTAGCCATATCCCAGCTCTCCCATTCACCACCTGTGGCATTTTGTACAAATTAAGTCATGTCCCTATGCCTCATGGTTCTTATCTATAGAACAGAGTTGATACTAGAATCTATCTATAGGTTGATAAAATGAGCTGAAATTTAATGAATCAATAACATGAAGCCTGGCTCCTCATGAGTACTGAGTAAGTTATCTGTCATTTAACCCAATGGGGTAAGTCAACTACTGAGACTAAATACCTTGGATGTGATGCTAGAGCAGCCATTTGGGTTGTTTGATCCTTGGATATGATACAGTAGCAGTCAAGTTGTCTCTGACTGATGATCACAATAAACTCTGGATAGGATAATGACTGTACTGAGTCTTAAAGGGTGAGACCAGTAGGATAAAAGTATTCTTTACAGTGAAAACTCAGGAGCTAGTAGTTTGGATGGAATCCACCAAGGGTATGATATGCCTAGGTAATTATAAGTGTATCCCAGCATGACAGAAATGACACCAGGGGCAGAAAGAGATGAGGCTGCAGGGTTTTGGAGGTTTGGCAGAGTCTGGATTACAGAGTCTTGGTTTTTATCTTGAGGACTAGGACTCTTGTTGAGAATATTAAACCTGGAGGTGGTGGTTTGTCAGATTTGCCATCTAGAGCTATCACAAGGACAGAAAGCAATGTTGAGTTGTTTTTAAATACTGAGATGAGAGCCAGAGGGAAGAGTCAGAGGCATCTTGTAGAATTTCTAGGATTAGGACTTCCAACCAATAGGACAGTATTTCAGCAGAGTTATGCATGTTTGTTGGAAATAAACACCTGGATTGATTGATTCTCAGCGTAATTGTGCTAGTCATTAGTGCTGTTTGACAAATATCCTAGTCCTTCTCTACTTACAGGAACATGTATAAATAAATGGTAGGGTTGTATTTTCTGGTCCCCTTGTGAGAGTGGAGTCGTGGGAAGAGTTCTGGCTCAGGAGTTATGAGGAAAAGTGATGCATTACTTTGGAGCCAGGTTATTTAATTGCTGGTGTAAGATCCTTTGGAGCTTGATCATTTCTCTCACCACAGTGACCAACATCATTGCTGAAGTCTGTCCGTCAGCAGGTCCCAGCATGAGGATGACGTGGAGCAGAACTCCTAGCTGTCGCCTGATTAAACATGGAGGGTGAATGAGAAATAAACCTTTATGGTTTTAAGCCAGGAGTAAAAAAAAACAAACTTTGTAAAGAACCAGATAGAAGATATTTTATTAGGCTTTTAGTTTTCAGGCAGTCTTTGTCCATTTAAAAATTGGGTTATATGTCCTTATTATTGACTTGTAAAGTGTTCTTTGTATATTGTAGATGCAATTCCCATATCAAGTGTATAGTTTTCAAATATTTTTGCCCAATCTGAATCTCGTCCTTTAAGTATTTGTAATCGTATGTTTTGAAGTGTACAATTTTTAGTATGGATGAAATACAATAGATCAGCTTTTTGGTCTTACGCATAATGATGTTGGTGCTGTGTATAGGAAATTTTGCCTAACTCAAGGTTGTGAGTATTTTCTCCAGGGTTTATAAATTTTATTAATATTTTAAAAGAATCATATTTTGGCTTTGTTAATTTTCTCTGTTATTTATCTTTTATAGCATTAATTCTTTCTCTTTTTGTATGTTTTGTGGGTTCTTATAGCTTATTCATGTGGAAACTTAGATCATGATTTTAAACTACTTTTCTAATGTTAAGTATTTAAAACTATAAATAGCTTTCTTGGACATTCGTTTATCTGTATCTATTGATATATTATACTTTACTAATGTGCCATTCAAAATATTTTCATGTTTTCCTTGTGTTTTCGTTAATCCATGATTTTTTTTTAAAGGTGAGCTGTTCAGTTTTCAATTATTTTAGGTTTTCTAGGTATTTTAATTTTTTTTATTACAATACTGTATTTGTTTTGCCATACATTGACATGAATCAGCCACAGGTGTCCACGATCTCCCAGTGCCAAAGCCCCCCCTCCCTCCTCCCACCCCATATCATCTCCCTGAATCATCCCGTGCACCAGCCCCATGCATCGTGCATCCAGTATTGAACATAGACTGACGCTTCGTTCTTACAAGATAGTATACATGTTTCAATGCCATTATCCCAAATCATCCCCCCATCTCCTTCTCCCTCAGAGTCCAAAAGTCCGTTCTATACCTCTGAGTCTCTTTTGTTGTCTCACATAGAGGGTCATCATTACTATCCTTCTAAATTCCATATATATGTGTCAGTATACTGTATTGGTGTTTTTCTTTCTGGCTTACTTCACTCTGTATAATCGGCTCCAATTTCATCCATCTCATTAGAACTGAGTCGAATTTATTCTTTTTAAGGGCTGAGTAGTACTCCATTGTGTATATGTCCCACAGCTTTCTTATCCACTCATCTGCTGATGGACATCTAGGTTGCTTCCATGTCCTGGCTATTATAAACAGTGCTGCAATGAACATTGGGGTACATGTGTCTCTTTCAGTTCTGATTTCCTTGCTGTGTATGCCCAGCAGTGAGATTGCTGGATCATAAGGCAGTTCTATTTGCAGTTTTTTAAGGAATCTCCACACTGTTCTCCATAGTGGCTGTACTAGTTTGCATTCCCACCAGCAGTGTAAGAGGGTTCCCTTTTCTCCACATCCTCTCCAGCATTTATTGCTTGTAGACTTTTGGATCGCAGCCATTCTGACTGGTGTGAAATGGTACCTCATTGTGGTCTTGATTTGCATTTCTCTGATAATGAGTGATGTTGAGCATCTTTTCAGGTGTTTGTTAGCCATCCGTATGTCTTCTTTGGAGAAATGCCTATTTAGTTCTTTGGCCCATTTTTTTATTGGATCGTTTATTTTTCTGGAGTTGAGCTGCATAAGTTGCTTGTATATCTTTGAGATTAGTTGTTTGTCAGTTGTTTCATTTGCTATTGTTTTCTCCCATTCAGAAGGCTGTCTTTTCACCTTGCTTATAGTTTCCTTTGTTGTGCAGAAGCTTTTAATTTTAATTAGATCCCATTTGTTTATTTTTGCTTTTATTTCCAGTATACTGGGAGGTGGATCATAGAGGATCCTGCTGTGATTTATGTCGGAGAGTGTTTTGCCTATGTTCTCCTCTAGGAGTTTTATAGTTTCTGGTCTTACATTTAGATCTTTAATCCATTTTGAGTTTATTTTTGTGTATGGTATTAGAAAGAGGTCTAGTTTCATTCTTTTACAAGTGGTTGACCAGTTTTCCCAGCACCACCTGTTAAAGAGACTGTCTTTACTCCATTGTATATTCTTGCCTCCTTTGTCAAAGATAAGGTGTCCATAGATGTGTGGGTTTATCTCAGGGCTTTCTATTTTGTTCCATTGATCTATATTTCTGTCTTTGTGCCAGTACCATACTGTCTTAATGACTGTGGCTTTGTAGTAGAGCCTGAAGTCAGGCAAGTTGATTCCTCCAGTTCGATTCTTCTTTCTCAAGATTGCTTTGGCTATTCGAGGTTTTTTGTATTTCCATACAAATCTTGAGATTATTTGATCTAGTTCTGTGAAAAATACTGCTGGTAGCTTGATAGGAATTGCATTGAATCTGTAGATTGCTTTGGGTAGTATACTCATTTTCACTATATTGACTCTTCCAATCCATGAGCATGGTATATTTCTCCATCTATTAGTGTCCTCTTTGATTTCTTTCATCAGTGTTTTATAGTTTTCGATATATAGGTCTTTAGTTTCTTTAGGTAGGAATATTCCTAAGTATTTTATTCTTTTCGTTGCAATGGTGAATGGGATTGTTTCCTTGACTTCTTTTTCTACTTTCTCATTATTAGTGTATAGGAATGCAAGGGATTTCTGAGTGTTGATTTTATATCTTGCAACTTTACTATATTCGTTGATTAGCTCCAGTAGTTTTCTGGTCGAGTCTTTAGGATTTTCTATGTAGAGGATCATGTCGTCTGCAAACAGTGAGAGTTTTACTTCTTCTTTTCCAATTTGGATTCCTTGTATTTCTTTTTCTTCTCTGATTGCTGTGGCCAAAACTTCCAGTACGATATTGAATAGTAGTGGTGAGAGTGGACACCCTTGTCTTGTTCCTGACTTTAGGGGAAATGGTTTCAATTTTTCACCATTGAGGATAATGTTAGCTGTGGGTTTGTCATATATAGCTTTTATTATGTTGAGGTACGTTCCTTCTATTCCTGCTTTCTGGAGCGTTTTTATCATAAATGGATGTTGAATTTTGTCAAAGGCTTTTTCTGCATCTATTGAGATGATCATATGATTTTTATTTTTCAGTTTGTTAATGTGATGAATTACACTGATTTATTTGCGGATACTGAAGAATCCTTGCATCCCTGGGATAAAGCCTACTTGGTCATGGTGTATGATCTTTTTAATGTGTTGCTGGATTCTGATTGCTAGGATTTTGTTAAGGATTTTTGCATCTATGTTCATCAGTGATATTGGCCTGTAGTTTTCTTTTTTTTGTGGTGTCTTTGTCAGGTTTTGGTATTAGGGTGATGGTGGCCTCATAGAATGAGTTTGGAAGTTTACCTTCCTCTGCAATTTTCTGGAATAGCTTCAGTAAGATAGGTATTAGCTCTTCTCGAAATTTTTGGTAGAATTCAGCTGTGAAGCCGTCTGGACCTGGGCTTTTGTTTGCTGGAAGATTTCTGATTACAGTTTCAATTTCCATGCTTGTGATGGGTCTGTTAAGATTTTCTATTTCTTCCTGGTTCAATTTTGGAAAGTTGTGCTTTTCTAAGAATTTGTCCATTTCTTCCAAGTTGTCCATTTTATTGGCATATAATTGCTGATAGTCTCTTATGATTCTTTGTATTTCTGTGTTGTCTGTCGTGATCTCTCCATTTTCATTTCTAATTTTATTGATTTGATTCTTTTCTCTTTGTTTCTTGATGAGTCTGGCTAATGGTTTGTCAATTTTATTTATCCTTTCAAAGAACCAACTTTTGCTTTGTTGATTTTTGCTATGGTCTCTTTCGTTTCTTTTGCATTTATTTCTGCCCTAATTTTTAGGATTTCTTTCCTTCTACTAACTCTGGGGTTCTCTGTTTCTTCCTTTTCTAGTTGCTTTAGGTGTAGAGTTAGGTTATTTATTTGGCTTTTTTCTTGTTTCTTGAGGTATGCCTGTATTGCTATGAACTTTCCTCTTAGGACTGCTTTTATAGTGTCCCATAGGTTCTGTGTTGTTGTGTTTTCATCTTCATTCGTTTCGATGCATAATTTGATTTCTTTTTGATTTCTTCTGTGATTTGTTGATTATTCAGAAGGGTGTTGTTCAGCCTCCAAATGTTGGAATTTTTAATAGCTTTTCTCCTGTAATTGAGATCTAACCTTAGTGCATTATGGTCAGAGAAGATGCTTGGAATAATTTCGATTTTTTTGAATTTATCAAGGTTAGATTTATGACCCAGGATGTGATCTATCCTGGAAAAGGTTCCGTGTGCGCTTGAGAAAAAGGTGAAATTCATTGTTTTGGGGTGAAATGTCCTGTAGATATCAATTAGGTCTAACTGGTCTATTGTATCGTTTAACGTTTGCGTTTCTTTGTTAATTTTCTGTATAGTTGATCTGTCCATAGGTGTGAGTGGGGTATTAAAGTCTCCCACTATTATTGTGTTATTATTAATTTCCCCTTTCATGCTTGTTAGCAATTGTCTTACATATTGCGGTGCTCCTATGTTGGGTGCATATATATTTATAATTGTTATATCTTCTTCTTGGATTGATCCTTTAATCATTATGTAGTGGCCTTCTTTGTCCCTTTTCACAGCCTTTGTTTTAAAGTCTGTTTTATCGGATATGAGTATTGCTACTCCTGCTTTCTTTGGTATTTTAATTTTTATTGAGTTCTAACTTCTATTGTTCTCAGAGAATCTACTCTTTACTATTTCACTATTTGGATATCTATCAAGACATTTTATGGCTCATCACATGGTCTGTCTTCATGAATATACCTTTTGTACTTGCAAACCATGTGTATTCTGCAGTTCTTGATATTGTGTTCTATAAATATCAATTAAATTTCAGTAGTGTGTTAAAATCTATATCTTTACTGGATTGTTTTGTCATGTGATTCTATCAGTAACTGAGAGAAGGGTTATGCATTCCCCAGCCATGATTGTGTATCTGCCAATTTTCCCTTTTAGATCTAATTTTTACATCATCTATTTTGAAGCTTTGTATTTACATGCACACACATTTAAGCTTTGTATGCTTCCAGATGACCTAACCCTTAAATCATTACAAAACATTCATTTTAAAATCTTTCATCATAGTTTTTTTGTCTTGTAGTTTACTTTGTCTGGTATTAGTGTAGCCATGACAGCTTTTTAATATTTGTATTTTCCAGAGTATGTATTTTTTCATCTTTTGACTTTCAGCATTTTTGTGTGTGTTTATATTATCATTGCATTCTTGTAGACAGCATTCAGTTGAGTCTTGATGTTTTATTCAGCTCAATGATCTTTTCCTCTTAATCATAGTGTTTTGTCATTTGTATCTCATCTGATTATTCATGGGGGCTTCTCAGATAGCTCAGTTGATAAATAATTCTACTGCAATGTGAGACGCCCTGATTTGATTCCTGGGTCGGGAAGATCCACTGAAGATGGGATAGGCTACTCATCCCAGTATTCCTGGGCTTCCCTTGTGGCTCAGCTGGTAAAGAATCCACCTGTGGTGTGGGAGACCTGGTTTTGATCCCAGGGTTGGGAAGAATCCCTGGAGAAGGGAAAGACTACCACTCCAGTATTATGGCCTGGAGAATTCCATGGATTGTATAGTCCACAGGATTGCAAAGAGTTGGATTATTGATGAGTTTGGGCTTAAGTCTACCGTTTTGTAAGGGATTTTCTATTTGTCCTAACTGTTTTTACAGTTTTGTTCTTTTATTGCCTTCTTTTAGGTAAGGAAAATACTTTTTAATATTATACTTTAATTTCTCATGTAGCTTTTTAATAATTTTGGTTTTTTTGGGGGGTTTCCAAGACATTCAATCAGAATCAATTTATTCTTTTTTTTTTAACTTTACAATATTGTATTGGTTTTGCCATACATCAACATGAATCCACCACAGGTATACACGTGTTCCCCATCCTGAACCCCCCTCCCACCTCCCTCCCTGTACCATCCCTCTGGGTCATCCCAGTGCACCAGCCCCAAGCATCCTGTATCATGCATCGAACTTGGACTGGTGATTCGTTTCATGTATGATATATACATGTTTCAATGCCATTCTCTCAAATCATCACACCCTCGCCCTCTCCCACAGAGTCTGAAAGACTGTTGTATACATCTGTGTCTCTTTTGCTGTCTCGCATACAGGGTTATCATTACCATCTTTCTAAATTCCATATATATATATACGTTAGTATATTGCACTGGTGTTTTTCTTTCTGGCTTACTTCACTCTGTATAATAGGCTCCAGTTTCATCCACCTCATTAGAACTGATTCAAATGTATTCTTTTTAATGGCTGACTAATACTCCATTGTGTGTATGTACCACAGCTTTCTTATCCATTCATCTGCTGATGGACATCTAGGTTGCTTCCATGTTCTGGCTATTATAAACAGTGCTGTGATGAACATTTGGGGTACATATGTCTCTTTCAATTCTGGTTTCCTTGGTGTGTATGCCCAGCAGTGGGATTGCTGGGTCATAAAGCAGTTCTGTTTCCAGATTAATTTATTTTTTATTGAAGGATAATTGCTTTACAGAATTTTGTTGTTTTCTGTCAAACCTCAACATGAGTTAGCCATAGGTATACATATATCCCCTCCCTTTTCAACCTCCCTCAACCATTTTCTTTTTAATTTTTCATGGATTAGATGTTGCATCCTCAGTTATAACTAATTCTCCACAGCCTACTCAAAAGTTAAAATTATACAAAGTCATATAAATGTAACAACCTCACAACAGTTTAATTCCATTATGTTTACCTTCTCCTCATTTTTTGGTGCTGTTTTGTCATTTCTTTTGCATCTATATGAAAAACCAACCTGATGATATATATTTTATAATTTTTGTATTAAACTGTCAGTTTACATTTAAAGAGATGTTGACAAAAGATAACTTTAATATAAATATTTCCCATTTCATATGCTCTTCATTCTCCCTATAAATATGTTTTTGCCTGTAACACTTCTGTTAAGTATTAATAGAAGCATAATTTAGTGTAATGAAGGTCATGTGGTAATAAATTATCTCAGTATTCATTTATCTGTAAAACTCTGTGTTTTGTCTTCATTTTTGAAGGATATTTTTGTTGCACATGGAATTCTGGATTGATGGTTTATTGTTTCTTTTAAAGATATTTTTTATTGACTTCTGACATTCCTTGTTTCTAGTAAGAAGTTGGCTATCAATTGTTTTGCTGTCTTCTGAATTAAATGTGTCTTTGTCCTTTAGATACTTTTTGAACTTTCTTTGTTGCTAGAACCTTGGTGTAGTTTTATTTGTATTCATTCAACTTTAGTTTATAAAGCCTTTTTTATCAGTATGTTGTTTTCTCACCAATATGGGGAATTTTTGCACATGATTTGTTCAAATGCTATTTTTGCCTCATTCTCTCGTGTCAACTTTTGGGACTCCAGTTACACATATATCAGACCACTTATTGTTCCATATTTGACTGAGGCTCAGATCAAGTAAATAATATTGATCTTCAAGCACTAATGGTCTCTATCCAAATTGAATAGTCCCTTTCCCCCATAATGTTCTCATCTGCTGTTAATATCACTGAGTACTTTATTTTGTCTTTTTAGATACTTTACTGTTGTAATAGAATTTGGTTCTTTGTAGTTTAAGATTTTATTTTGAAATCCCCCCTTTTTTTAACTGATTTTGACTCTCTTTGAATTCCTTGAAAAGATTTATAATAACTTTTTAAAGTCTTGTTTGCTTATTTAAACATTTGGATTATCTCAGGGTCTGTTTATCTTGCCTGATTTTTCTTTTGACTATGAGTCATTTTTCTGTGTAGAATTTTTTTTTCACTGTATACAAGATACAGTGTTAACATATTGCTAAGATTCTGAATTCTCTTATATTCCTCTTAAAACTGTTAACTTCTGTTCTAGATTGATTTTTGCACTTACATTACTGGCTGATAAGCTTCAACTTCTGAAGTCTTCTTTTTAGATCTTCTTAGGGAACTCTGTTTTAATTTTACTACTGACCTTAGTGCAAAGTCATAATCCTGGGGCACAGTCTGTATATCTAAGTGTTTCCATTTGAGGGCTTTGATATAAACCCAAGGTATTGACTAAGTCACTTTACCTTGTCAGAATTATAACACTGAACTCTGATCCCTCATGATGGACAATTTATGAAATGTCTAGAAGCTTTTCAGCCTTTCACTTGTTAGTTTCTGCCAGGCTACTTGGAATTTTCCTGGGAGTCCTCAGTTCAGGAATGAGCTAGGGATTTGTGAAGTGGTATATGCAGATTTCCTATCTCTGTAACTCCTCGATTCTGGGATTTCCCTTTATAATTTCCAACCACTTGGTCAACCCTGACCTCTGGCTTTTTAAGATAGTGAGTTTACAGATTGCATTTTGAGTTCTAGCTGCCTTGTGCAGTGCAGACTGCAAAATGATTTCAATGGAAAAGCCGTTTAAACATTGATATCACCTGATATGGTTCACTTCTTTAATAAAGGTCATGGAATTTCTCCATTTTCTGCCTGCTTGGGTAGCTCTCCAGTGCCTTCAATTAATTGTTGCTTATGTTTTCCCCAGAGTTTATAATTTTTATCTGTGAGAGAGTTTATCTGACACAATTTACTTCATTTTTATCAGAGTCAGAATAGCCTTCTTATATTCTTCTATAGGGCTGAAAATAGGGCCGCTGCTGCTGCTGCTGCTGCTAAATCGCTTCAGTTGTGTCTGACTCTGTGCGACCCTATAGACAGCTATCAATATGAAAGAACTTTGGGGTTCTTTTCACTCTTCTTATTTTGGTGACTTGGGTTATTTTGATTATGCAAACCCCTTCCAGTGAGCATGGGTCTTCAGGTGGACCCCTGGCTCACCTTACCTCTATTGTTCCTGGTGAATGTCTTTTAATAAGAGTGACCTCCATGCTTACTGGGGGAAATCTCCAGCTGTGCTTTCTGAAGATGCTTGGAATTAACTTTGATGCTTTGACTATTTTCATCACTGATTTTTAACTTTATTTTTTCTTGCACCCTGGATGTATTTGTTCATGGTAGACTGAAAGCCTACTGTGCATGAGGCACAGTTTTAGCATCTGTAGTTCGGCAATGAATAAAAACAAACAAACAGAAAAAACAAAGTCACCATTTCCCGAAGCTCCCTTTTTAGTAGGAAGAAGCAGACAGTAAACAAATAGTAAACAGTTGTCATCTTGTGATCAGTGTTTTGAAGACAGAGGAGTCCAATCAGGAGCTAGTGGGTGTGTTTGTGGATGTGCTCAGAGAGCACGTTAAGGTAAGAACTTGCTTGTGTGGGAAATACTTGCTCAGAGAGCAGAAGAATGAGAACAAGTCTCCCATGCGAGGGTTTAAGGGAAGAACACTGCAGGCAGAGGGAACAGCAGATGCGAAGCCCTGAGCAGGAGTGTGATCAGTGAGCTTGCGGAGCAACCAGGAGACGTGTGGTCTGGAGTGAAGTTGACACTTTGGTTCCTTAGAAGCCCTAGTGAGTATTTTGGTATTTACTCTGGGAGAGATAGAAAACTTGGATGGTTTTGTATAGAGAAAGAACATAATTATTTAAAGCCTTTATCTTAGTTCTAGGGAGTAAGAGGAAAAGCAGAGAGACCAGTTAGAGAGCTGTTGTGACTGATGACAGTGATGAGGATCGATTTGTTGTTGTTTAGTTGCTAAGTTATGTCTGACTCTTTTGCGACCCCATGGATTGTAGCCTGCCAAGCTCCTCTGTCCATGGGATTTTCCATGAAAGAATACTGCAGTGGGTTGCCATTTTCTTCTCCAGAAGATCTTCCCCACCCAGGGATGGAATCTTCATTTGCTGTATTAGCAAGCAAATTCTTTACTACTGAGCCACCAGGGAAAGATTGATTTTGATCAAATGATATTATTTGCTAAGAGCTTCTTCTGTCCTCTGTGTGATGCTACCTGCAGAATCAGTTGTGTTCCAGATTTCCTTCTTGCCCTCGCAGTAATCAGATCTTGAAGAATCTCCCACTACATAGGAAAATACACATGATAGGGAAGAAAACTTGAGTAGGGAAGGCAGACCCAGCATGAAGCTTTGGGCATGGTAAAGTATTAGATTACGTGTGTGTATAGCCACATACCTCTCTGCTTAAGTCATTGCAAATGTCATCTGGCTAATGTCCATTAATGATTAGTTAATTAGAAGATTGCCATTTCTGTCCTTGATCTGACAGCTGGTTTACTTTACTGAAGGCAGTGTCTTTGGTAGGGTGTTTTTTTTTTTATCACATTACAGAGGATATTATTTCTAAAAACTGATAGTTTCAAAAACAAAGATTAGGTACTTTCTATCAAATAAGAGAATCAAGTCCAGAACCTGGCACTTAGTAAATGTTTAGTGTTACTTGACATTAGATTTACTGCTTTGTTTGATTAAAAATATCCCCCCCCATTTAATATAGTAAGAACAGCTAAAGAGAGTACCAACAATCAGTTAAATAAACAGGAACTTAGACTGAAACTAGAAGTAGCAACTCATGTACATCTCTTAATGTGGTAATTGCTTAAGCTGCTGGCGATCCTGTCTAGACGTGTGCATTAATGTGTGTACTTGCCCAGCTCCTTTACTTCTGCCTCCTGGTTCTCCCCTTCTCCCTCCTTCCCCTGCCCTCCCCCCTCCTCCCATCATTTATGGAGGACCGCCAAAGCATACTGACCATTGGTTCCTGACAACTTGAGCACAGAGACTTCTTGCAGCCTTCAATTTTCTGTGGTCATTTGAAAGCATAACCTGAGAGTCAGACCCATTGGGTTCTAACACATTCTGTGCGATCAGAGACAGTTTATGACGCCTCTCCAAGACTCAGTTTACTTATCTGTAAAATGGAGACAGTGCTACAGGTTTCAGGGTGTGAGTGAGAGGGTGTAAGGTCACTTAGCTTAGTACCTTGTAACATACTCCCCAGGTCTCATGATCATGGCCCCACTCCCCACACACGAGGAAACTGAGACCCTGGGAAATCCCAAGACTTGCCCAGGGACTCACAGTATCACTCAGGTCCAGCAGCCACCTGCTCTTGTTAAAAGGGAGCAAGCACGTGTAGCTGAGTGCTGCCAGGCCAGCACGAGGGGCAGCATACTGTGGTGTGTAAGCGCGCACCTCAGTGGGTACAGGTCCTAGCCTGCTGCTTACCAGCTGTGTGCCCCCAGGCTAGCTGTTCAACCTATTTGCCCCTCAGTTTTCTCACCTTTAAAATGGGGCTAAATGGCTTGACAAAACAGAGAATCATAAATTCTATTTTGTTGGTGTTTGGAAGGAGAAGGCAATGGCATCCCACTCCAGTACTCTTGCCTGGAAAATCCCATGGACGGAGGAGCCTGTGTTCTTGCCTGGAGAATCCCAGGGAGCCTCATGGGCTGCTGTCTATGGGGTCGCACAGAGCCGGACATGACTGAAGCAACTTAGCAGCAGCAGCAGCAACCACCCTTATGGCAGAAAGTGAAGAGGAACTAAAGAGCCTCTTGATGTAAGTGAAAGAGGAGAGTGAAAAAGTTGGCCTAAAGCTCAACAATCAGAATACTAAGATCGTGGCATTTGGTCCCATCACTTCATGGCAAATAGATGGGGAAACAGCGGAAACAGTGTCAGACTTTATTTTGGGGGCTCCAAAATCACTGCAGATGGTGATTGCAGCCATGAAATTAAAAGACATTTATTCCTTGGAAGAAAAGTTACAACCAACTTAGATAACATATTCAAAAGCAGAGACATTACTTTGCTGACAAAGTTCCATCTAGTCAAGGCTATGGTTTTTCCAGTGGTCATGTATGGATGTGAGACTTGGACTGTGAAGAAAGCTGAGCACGGAAGAATTGATGCTTTTGAACTGTGATGCTGGAGAAGACTCTTGAGAGTCCCTTGGACTGCAAGGAGATCCAACCAGTCCATTCTAAAGGAGATCGGTCCTGGGTGTTCTTTGGAAGGACTGATGCTAAAGCTGAAACTCCAGTACTTTGGCCACCTCATGCAAAGTGTTGACTCATTGGAAAAGACTCTGATGCTGGGAGGGATTGAGGGGCAGGAGAAGGGGACGACAGAGGATGAGATGACTGGATGGCATCACCGACTCGAGGGACATGATTCTGAGTAAACTCCGGGAGTTGGTGATGGACAGGGAGGCCAGGCGTGCTGTGATTTATGGGGTTGCAAAGAGTCGGACACAACTGAGCGACTGAACTGAACTATCTGATGTCTTAATAATGTAGAGTCTTGCTAGCCATGAACATAGCTTATATTTCTATTTGTTGATGTTTTTACTGTGTCAATCTATTAAATTTTTTCTTCACGTAAGTTGTGAAAAAAAAAAAAAGTGGGGCTAATGATGTGACCTTGCTTAGAACTGCACAGAGGATCAAATGAAGTCCTATGTGCAGAGTACTTGGAGCAGCCTTGAATCACTGCCTGTTACTATTGACACTGATTGTGAAATGTAATTGATCATTGCTGAGAGGCTGTGTTTCCATCAGCAGCCAGTCCAACTGCTCACTTCCTCTGTGATGGGTTCAGACACCCTCTTTGCCATCCCCCACTCTTTGCATCGGGTCCCATTTTTGCTTGATCGGGGCACTCGTTTTCCCCGGTGCCCCATCACTACCTTCCTCCCTGCTCTCGCGGCCCTGCCCTCCGGTTCTGGTCTGCCATCTGCCGTCCTATTCGCCACTCCCACCAGGTCAGAGACCGCGAGGGCTTCGTGGGGGTGCCCAGGCCTCCTGTCATGTCCCAGCGCTGTTGTACGTCTTGTTTCAGAGATATTTTGCTGTAATGTTCTGTGACCTTTTCCATTGAGTGAGGTAGTCGGAGAGGCACTCAGTAAGGGAAAATTGAGCTGTTTTATTCCTCCCCAAGGAGTCTCCTGTTTCCTTTCCACCATTCATTTGAAAGCTATCATTTTCTTGATTTTATAGCTGAAAAACACCATTGATTCACTGGGTGTTAGATGCTAAGAGTTCTCCTATTGACATGCCTATTGACAGTTTTCAGTATATTCTGCGTCTAATTATCACTCTCGGCTAAATGATACACCTTGTGGACTTGAGCGATGGAGTCGATAGCTCTCACCACATTGTTCCAGCCGTGCCTATTGAGCCCCGTGTCAGGGCGATGTGATTTATGTGATCGGAAAGAAAATTTCTGTTGGTGTGCTGCATAATTAAAGCAAGTGCGGAGTGACTGGTGACAAAAAAGCCAGTCTGCTGATGTCATCCCCAAAGGAGGAGAGGTTTCTATGGTAAGCAGCTGCGACAGCGAGGGATCTCTTCTATCTTGTGCTTTGCAATTTTCAAGGGTTCGATTTTCCTCCCAGCCCCAGCTGAGGATCCCTCCACTCCGACTTCCTGTCTCATGTTCAAAGCCCCCAGGATGTGCGTGCTCTTGCTCCCCAGGACTGGAGCCCTGGGGGCTCGCTCTAGGGGGGGCTTACTGTTGGGATGTGTGTGTTTTAGGAGGAGATGATTCATAGAATTGAGACAGGTAGAAACCCATCATGAGTAGTAAGGATATATGGCTTAAGAAAAAAAAAAATCTTGTCCTTTGTTTTGGCTAGTTGGAGTTTCTTGGGTTTAGAGTAAGGACTGAGAAGGCCATCTTCTCCGTGCCTGAGTCGAATGGTACCTTGTGTGGATAGTGCGTTCTGAGGGGAGTGGATGGAGGGTCTTGCCAGCTGCAGACAGGAAGGGTGGGGAAGTGTAGGAGGCTGACAGGAGGTAACGCTGGCTTGTGGTAAGGAGGGAACTCTGGTGTTAAACACACTCCCCTCCTCTTGCACTGCCTTTCTGGTGATGCTCTTCACAAATGCCCTTCAGGGACTCTGAATAGTCAAGAACCTATTTCTTCCAGTGCTGGTTGAAGGACATTTTCTATGACGCCAAGGGTCTTATTATTTAGCCTGTATGGACCTCAGTTTTCTTATCTGTAAAATGAACCAGGAGCCCATTTAGCAGTCAGGTACAGAGGCTTAGTGAGCTAGGGGCTTGAAGTAGGGGTTGGAGAATGTACAGGTATTAATCTGAGTCATTCTTGGACGAATTCATGAATGAGGTCATGGTTGGTCAGAAAGAAGTATGGTTTACCTAAGATGCATAGTCTCTATTTCATACAGGACTAAAGGATCTTTTAAGAAGAAAATGTATCACAGTGAGACATATAAGGATAGATGTGAGTGGAGCATCTCAGTCAAAAGGAAGGTGTCGATATTTCCAGGCACCTGACTTGGCAGTAAATTTGGCCTGGTGGCTGGGAAAATTCACAAGTAGAGCTGGACTTGAGAGTTGGTGGGTGGCTGAGGCCATGCAAAGGGATCAGGACTCTGGGTATCTATAAGGTGGTGATGAAAGGGGCTTTTGAAGTCATTGATTCCAGACAGGTTACTTTCCTGGAAGCCACAGAGGCCTTATGTGATTTCTATAACCATCAATTCTTACTGAATGAACCTCTGTATGTGGTACTTTTGCAATTCAGATTTTTAGAATGAGAGTGAGAGAAAAGCAAGGAGAGAGGGAGGGAGATTAATATTATGGCAAAGACATAAATAATTTGATTTGAGAAGGCTCACCCATGCACAAGACCAGAGGCATCGTGATTTAAGTTCACATTTTCATAATTGGAATTTTTTAAAGATTTATTTATTTATTCTATTTTTTTGGCTGTGGTAAGTCTTTTTGCTGCACACAGGCTCTCTCTAATGGTGGCGAGCAGGGGCTACTCTTTGTTGCACTGCATGGACTTCTCATTGCAGTTGATGTCTTTTGTTGCCGAGCACAGCTTCCAGGTGCTTGGGCTTCAGTAGCTGCAGCGTGAGGGCTCAGTGGTCGCAGCTTGCAGGCTGGAGCGGCGGGGCTCAGAAGTTGTGCACACAGGCTTAGCTGCCCGGTGGCATGTGGCATCTTCCTGGACCAGGGATCAAACCTGTGTCCCCAGTGTTGCCAGGCAGATTCTTAATCACAAGACCAGCAGGGAAGTCAGTAATCAGAATTTTTTAATATAAAAGTTTTAAGACTGCTCCGTTATCTTTGAGAATTCACCGATGTTTTGTGATGGGAGTGGCAGTGAAGTGCTTTGTCCTGAATGTGAGGTAAGCCATGAAGCTTAGCAGGGCTACTGAGAACTCAAGAAATCTCACAGACTTTATTTCTTGTTAATCATTCATACTTATTTAGATCTGGGCTAATTCTCAAGCTATTGATGGTCCTGGGAATGGGGAGACATCCCTCTACAAGTATGGAAAGCATCTTTGAACATTCTGGTAAGATTATGGATTTTCTCCCAATCTGTCTGTCATAACAACCAAACACACTTCTGTGAAGACATGAATACGTTGAGGTATGGTTACTGTAGCATGGCACTGCCAGAAGATTCTGGATAGCCAATCAGGGTAAAGTCGATCACCTTTCTGTTCAGGTACTTTTTTGCCATCCTTGACTTGACAAGTGATCCAGCTTACAAGCCCTTACTCCCCCTACTAGATCACAGGCTACAGTGATCACCTGTGGTTTGGGGATCCGGTGTTGACCACGATTGGTTTGTTTAGACAGTGGAAATTAGGGGAGAGAATGTAGCTTGGGGGTTCCTTGACCACAGTTCTTCCTGTTCTATGTCCTGGGCTTCTAAAATGCTTCTCCTTCCTGTGTCCTGAGTTTCTCTCCCTCGCCAGACCACTCCCTGCTGGCAGAGGTGTCACCTGGTGGTTTTAGGGCAGTTGCGGAATTGTTCTCGTTAGGTTGATGTGTACTTTGCGTTTCCTTGGGCTCCTTCTGGCCTCTCCATGTTTGAGCTCTGGGATCCCTGTTGGGGGTGAGTGTGCAGAATATGTCCTCACCTCTCAATTCATTGTGACTTTAGCTCGAGGTCCGTCCTGCGGCTGTCACTGCTCTGTTAAATTGCAGTGAGTGGAAACAACGTGGAAGATGCAGCGAGCAGTGAGCATATGGCCGAGGTTTGTGTGTGGAGGGCCGTGTGGGGCATGGATGGGAAGCTGCATTCCCCTCCGGGATTGTCAGGAGAGGTAGAGCCTTCTGAGGAGATGATGCAAAGGCACAGCCAGCCCGATGGGGGTGTGGGCCTGGGCAGTCCTGGGCTCATCTGCTGAAGGGTGAGGTGGAGTGGGCGACATGGCCTGGCCCTGCCATCTACAGAGAGTCCAGAATTCAGGGCTTCTCTCAAGCAGCCCAGATCCTTAAAATGGCAAATTATTCTTTTTGTTCTTTCCTGTCTTTGGGTTTGTTTATGCATCTCAAATGAGCTGTAAAGGGAATTTTGTGCATCCGACAAACTTTTGCTTTAAAGGAGGCAGGTTGGAACAAGGCGCCCGTCACATTAAATGCTGGCTATTGTGCTTTTCATCAGCCTGATGAACAGTGGCCGAAAATGGCAGGGGATTAAATTGATGTAATGACAAGAATTCATATAGAAGACTGTGGGAATGGTGCCGAATAATGCCAAGGCACACAGTATTGTGCCGTTCTTTGATCGGCCTTACATGGAAAACATAACATACCTATATTTATGCTGATTCTAAACAGGGAGTGCATAAAGAGAGGTGTGTCATTTTTCCTACTGTCTTGGAGGTGAAATTAAGGAGCTACCCATTTTGAGCAAGGGACATATTTCTGAATAATGAGTTAAGTGCAGTTTTTGAACATTTGGATCTTATTATGCATCACAATAGAATGTTTTTCGTTGCTCAGTTGGGTTCTTGTTGAGGAGGACTGCCATACATGGACATTTGTAAATTATTTATTTGTTAAAGGACGTTCCTTTTATTTTTTGGAAAACATCACCCTTGTCTTGGTGAATTTAAGCAGGATCAAGCCCAAGTAGAGAAAACACCTCCTTTCTCAGCCTGGGTCTTTGATGCCAAAAGTCACAGATGAGATGGTCCTGCCTTCTGGAGAAATACATATGTGTCTTTCATCTGGGAAATGTCTTTCTGGGGTAGTACCAGCTGGAAGACGTCAACTGGGATGACCAAATACTTGATGGATGGATGAGGAGTGCGGCAGAGGTGGCTGAGGGCCGTTCATATGCAGTGTGTTTGAAAGCACTTTGAAAAGTATAGCGTGCTTAGCGTGCATTTGTATATGATATGGAAGCATATTTTT
Source organism: Nanger dama (assembly GCA_917880005.1). NCBI lineage: Eukaryota > Metazoa > Chordata > Mammalia > Artiodactyla > Bovidae > Nanger > Nanger dama. Next base: position 14,144,828 of record CAKJTW010000028.1, on the reverse strand, counting down.
ATTCGGCACACTTCAACATATGGTTCCAAAGAAGATGAAGGTGTTGCACTGTTTTCAGACTTTCCTTGTGTGTGTGTGTTTTTTCCTCCTGTACACAGAGAAGCATCTTTCGGCATTGATTCCAGTAATGATGTTTATCCTTTATAAGGCTTCGTAAGGAATTGTCCTAATTTCTGAGAACACTGCTTCCATTACTTCCACACTCACTTTGGGAAAATTTGAACTTTATAGCCCACTTTTAAGGCTTTCCACAGTTTTGACTGACTCTATCCTGCAGTGAAGCCCTTGTGTCTGAAAAGCCCTGCCTGCCATCATTTTCACGTTTCTACTTCTGTTCATGTCATTGCTTCTGTTTGAGGGGCCCCTCCCCTGACTGTAGCCCCCCAGATGTGGCCCGTCCTCCGGAGTGCTGCTGGCTCAGCTCCTCCTCAAGGCCTCCTGCAGCCTGTCTTAATAGTGGACTGCAGCCCCCTGTGAGAATTATCCCTGGACTTGCTGTGTAGCATTCTCATCTGACCTGCTGCTTTCTTGGCATTAATGGTACAAGGCAGTGACGATAATGGCAATGGAGATAATAAAAATACTTATTCAGAGTATGGTCCTCTTTGTGAAGATTCAAATATTGTGACTCAGAGAGGTTAATTAACTTTTCCAAGATCACACAGCTAGCGAGTGGAGGAGCTGGGTTCTGAAGCCTGATAATTTCAGTCTGGGGCCCAAGCTCCCACTCTGCATACTGCCTTCCTTGTGGCTTCCTCACATCATGTCCAGCTATTTGTACTTAGTGGGTCCTTAGAAATTCCTTACTGAATAAATAAATATAAAACATTGGATGAAAATAGCAGCATATTCCCTTATGAGTAGGAGATTTTTGGAGGAGGTCCCAAGGCCTCAATGTGTGAGTAAACACGGATGGAATTTAGATGGTTGGCTTCCTGGTTATTTTCATGGCACTTTTCTCCTTTACTGTTAAGCACGATCCCCCCCCTTGCTGAGGTCTGAACTTTGTACATAGCCTTGGTTGACATGACAGCAGTTTATCTTGCATGAATCAGTTGAGAATGTATTAGGTGCTCTCTGCAAGGTACTTGGGACTTCTCAGGTGGCTCAGTGGTAAAGAAGCCATCTGCCAAGCAGGAGACATGGGATTAACCCCTGGGTAAGGAAAATCCCTTAGAGAAGGAAATGGCAACCCACTCCAGTATTCTTGCCTGGAAAATCCCATAGAGAGAAGAGCCTGGCAAGCTATAGTCCATGGGTTTACAAAAGAGTAAGACATGCCCTAGTGACTAAACAACAACAGTGTTCTTGAGGGGAGTTTTTTTTCCTCAGTATAAACATGTGTTTATTACAGAAAATTAGGTTCAAACAGACAAGCAAAATAAGTTTTAATCTTAATAACACTTTAAAATAAAGATTGCCTATTTAGTCATACTTCTGCACAAAAACATACATAAATCCTTTAAAATGTATATCATAATATCACTAGTAAGAAGACTGAATCACTAATCAAAACCTCCCACAAAACCAAAGTCCAGAACCAGAAAGTTTCATTGGTCAATTCCACCAAATATTCAAAGAATTACTACCAGTCTTTCTAAAACTCTCCCAAAAATAGGAGAGAGAACACTTCCAAACTTATTTTACAAGGCTGGTATTACCTTGGTACCAAAAACAAACAAGGATAATATAAGAAAAGAAAATTACAGGTCAATATCCCCATAATAGAGGTGGGAAAATCTTCAACAAAATATTAACAAAATAAATTATATGATACATTAAAAGAAGCATATACCATGATCAAATGGAAGTTATTCTGAGGATGCAAGAATGGTTCAATATCTACAAATCAATCAATGTGATACACCACATTAAAGTAGTAAAGAATAAAACCTACATGATCATCTCAATAGATGCAGAAATAGCATTGGATAAAATTCAGTATCAGTTTGACTGACTCTCAACAAAATGGGTATAAGAGGAAACACACCTCAACATAATAAAGGCTATATATGAAAAGCCCACAGATAACACCATACTCAATGGTGAAAATCTGAAAGCTTTGCCCCTAAGACCAGGAAAAGGATGTCCACTTAATGTGTTCTCGGGGTGAGTTTTATATAATTTTTGCATTTTAGGGCTAAGAGCTGGCTTGGCTGCTGCCATGCACATTTCTGGCAACCCTGGAGCACATGGCTAAGTCACTAGGACACTTTCCTGCTCTGCTTGGATGCCAGTTCAGAATCCTTCTCAGCACAGGACCCCTTTCCTTTTAGGATTCAGGAGACTGAGATCCAGAGAGGTGTTACTCCAGCAATGAGAGTTAGCCTGCAAAAGTACATCTGTGTGTTCTCACTGGTCTAAGAGGAAGCAAAGAAACTAGACTCAGTCTCTTTCCAGGTATGGAGGCTGAGGGCCTGGGGCAGAGGGATTCCCTGCTCATTGCTGGCAAAACTGGAGCCCATGCCCTCATCTCTACTTCTTGATGAGTCTGTGATCCCTCCTCAGGTCTGGAAGCAGATACACTTCCTGTACCAGCTCATTCAGTAAGACTTAGCACATCTGGTTGTATGCATACATTTTTCACCAGCTGTCCCCCTGGAAATCCCCTCATGAATATGGACAATGAATTGAGTAATGTGGATTCTGTTTTACTAGGGTTGCCTTTTGATACAACAAGTATTTATATAAGGCTTCCTGGTACTCTCTGCAAGATTCACCCTGGAAATACAGTATTTTATTTTCTGTGCCCTTGATGTTGAAGTGAAGCATATTGTTTCCCTTTAGGACGCCATTAAAAGTCGATGATGACCTTTACAATGACTAATAGTTTTCACAGACTTTAATTGTGACTTTTTTTTGGCAGAGCAGCATCCGTCCACTTCATACATCTTTTGTTTCAGGGAATCAATAAAAACTGCCGCCTTTTGTTGATGCTAAAGGAGATTTTATGCCGATGACAAGGGATTTGATTTAATATTCTCTTTAAATAAGATCAACACTGCTGCAGTTATAAACTCTTCGAAAAACTGTCAAGTCCATCAATATAGCAGGAAACAAAAAGTTAGCAGCCTGGTATAAATTAGTAGATGCATTGTGTCTTTGGGAAGGGCAGTAGATATTTATGATGGTGTGTAAAGTATATATATATGCAGAAATTTCTTTCTGCTCTTTCAACCGTGAAGAGGAAATGCAGAAGAGCATTTCATTACCACCATGTTCCAAACTGCAAACTTTCTTTGCCAGTTAATGATTTTCTGGGGGCAATTCTGAATGTGGTGACATGATATAAACAGGTATTTATGATCTGTGATACAATCCTTAGTGAGTATGGATTTATAGTTAAATGGTGAAGTGGGAATCCAGTCAGTGATTATTGACAGAGCTTCTAGAATCTCTATATATTTTTTTGTTTCTATTATTCACACACAGTTTCTTCTGGGGCCTGATTATCTCTGTAAGTCTGTTTTGCTAGTTTAGTTGAGAGGTGAATAGGAGACTTTGCAACTCAGGGCCATAGGCTCTGTGTGTTTGTCAGCAAGTGGGACACCTTGTTCCCATAACTATTTCCTCATGTACCTCGCCATTTTCATTAGACTGTAATTATGTTATATGATTATTCCATCTCTTTGGCTCTGTTCTAGGTGAACAGGTGACCCAGTAGGAACAGCTCTGATTGCAATAAGTAACTGGGAGTACGCTTGTGTCCATAGGTTATGGCTGAGTCCTGGGGAGAATCTACAGTGTCCAAGATGAGATCCACTGTGGCCGCTGGCACAAGAGCCAGCTTCCCCAGAACAGACTGGTGAGCATGTCACACGTGCTATAGATAGCCTGGGTGACATGGGTCACGTTAGCAGAACAGGAATAGGCAAGAGGCTGAGGCTTAGGCAGATCTGAGGTCAGCTGATCCAGGCGAGCGGGGTGTGCAGCACACCAGGGAGATGACAGCAGGGCCCTCTAGAGCCCCAACAGAAGGCTGTTGAGGCTCCTGCTTTTATGAGGTTCTCTTTTAAGAAAGGCCCACTCAGAGTTGTCTGTGGCACCTGACCCATGGGGTGAAACCATTAGACCAGAGTTTGCTGAAGGGTAGTCCATAGACTGCTTACATTTCAGTTACTTGGGACTTTAATGAGACTCTTTCATGAAGAAGCGGAGTCTATGTTTTGAAAAGCTCTCCAAGTAAGTTCCATGCATACCAGTAAAGCTTTAGAACCATTGTTTCAGATGTAAGGATGCTTGCCAAGTTAGAACAAGCTCAGGTCTCCTTTTAGCTTTTTCCAAAAGATTCAGGATTCATATTTGGAGAGAGTGATATTCTTTGAATGGATCTGGGATAGAGATGTTTTATTCAACAGGGCTATTTGAGAGACTGATGTTCTTAAGAAAACACACAATACAGTTGACCCTTGAATAACTTGGGATTGAACTACAAGGGCCACTTCTAGGTGGATTTTCTTCAGTAGTAAATACTATAGTACTACATGATCTGAGGTTGGGTTGAATATGTGGCTAGGGAATCATGGATGTGGAAGAACTGCATAAATGAATGGCCCACTATAAGTCACACAGGGTTTTTCAACTGAGAGGAGGGTCTGCACCTCTAGTGTTTGTGCTGGTCAAGGGGCAAGTGTATACGTGTCCTTTCGCTTATGCTTAATGTCTCATGGACATAAATTTGCCTGTAATTTCAGATGTCTGTGTTACCCTCATCATGAATCCTCCGTTGAAAACTCTTGATTGGAAGACAAGGTTGTGTACTTGTTACTTTTCCCTGATCACATATGTGCTTGATCCAACAATTGAGTTGAAGGCATGATCAAAATGTCACCTGTCTGTATTGTCCTAGAGAAAGCTCTGATTGATGGAAATGCCAGATTTTCATCGTCATGAATACTTTGGTGAACATTGTAACACGCAGCCCCCAGTGTAGATAATTAAACCATTTGTCACCATGGGGAAGCATTGATATTCTTGAATTTGCATTTTGGTTCTCCTTTGAATGTTACCCTTTCTGTAGCCTTAGTCCTACATGAGCGAACCATTTGTGTCACTTGTACGGGGGAAAAGTGAAGAACTTCCTTCTCTAGGACTCAGAGCCCTTGAACTTGAAGATCCCACTTTTGGCCTGGTAGATTAGGCTCTGACATGCAGTGACTCACAGAAGCATGGATTAATTTTTTTTTTTTTTTTGAGAGTTCTTCATCGGCATGAGTCACTCACCAGACCACACATCAGCTGTCTTCTGCCCAGTGTTTTTGACATTGTGGAGGAGAAGAGTGTAAACTGATAGTATCTCTGCTCATTTTCCTGGGTGGTACTTAAACTGCCTGAGTGTTCCTTTTGGGATTTATTAGTTAAAGATTTTCTTTTCAATAAACATTTGTAGCATATTTAGTGAGCTTTCCTAAGGAGGGGAGGATCATTTGGCAGTCTCTTCAGTTATTGGACCTTTTTTTTTTAATCTTAGGACACCCTTTTCCCACTGAGTCATTCAGATATGCCTTCCTCTCCCTAGACTTGGCCCCACTGCCTGAAATGTTCATGTGTTTTTCTGTGAATACCAGCCGAGTGCAGGCGCCCGATTGACACAGCCAGATCAAAACGCTTTGAATTTTGAAAATGATCCCCCTCTTGGTATTGAGCCCAGTGATAAAAGCAAAGCAGTTGTCATCGTGAAAACAGAGCTGTATACATGGCAGAGCCTTTCCAATTAGCACACTTAAGATGCATGTTAGAAGTGATGGGAAGTGGGATGTTATAGAGCGAAATGCGGGTAATAGGGCTTTAAATTTTCATGTTTCAGTTGATTTTTTTTCTATTGCAGTTTGAAGAAAATTGTTGCACATTATTGGAGCTCCTAAGTGCATTTTAACACTGCTCTTTCAGTTTGAAATAATATCTTCCAAAACAACAGAAATACTGGACACAAAAAAACTTGTGTCCATTGATTTTCCAAGTAGAGAAAAAGTAATATATTATTTAAAAATTACTACTAAATAACAATCAGTTTAGGCCATTCTCCAGGTACTTTTCTGCCTTTTGCTAAGCAATTGGTTTGATGGAATCCTTAAACTGAACAACCTGGCATTTTTGATGTTCACCAGATTCAGCATCAGAAATGAATTCTCTCCATACACATGTGCAGAGAAATTAAAGCCAAATGTCCAGCATACAGCAAGGGGTTTGTTATCTGCAAGTATCCTATCAGAGTTATTTGCATATGTGATATACTCCCTAGAACGTGGATGTCTAGCATAGGGTCTGATATAGAGTAATGATAATAATACACAGTCGTGGTCAGTGTTACGAGTGCTTCCCACTTTCCATTTCGGGTTCTCCTCTCCTTTGTACATAGGAGGGTTACCTTCCCTTCCCTCTTGAAGTTAGGTGTGCCTTGCTTTGGTCAGTTCATTGGGAGCAGAAGTGATTTGTGTTACTTTTAGGTAGAAGCACTTAAGACCCAGTAAACAGTGCACGTTTCTTATGCTATGGTAAACTCTAAAGCCTTTTATTGAGAGACCAATGTAAAAACATGCTGGAGACTCTGTAAGCTTGGTTTCCTAAGTGGCTGCAGTGACCAGAGCTCCCTCCCCACTAGTCAACCCACACTGGACATGTAGAATGAGACAGAACCCACCTGTTGTTGCTTTAAGCTGCTGAGATTTAAGGTTTGTTTGTTATTAAAGAATAATCTAGTCTACTTTGGCTGATGCACAAATTAACATTTATTCAGTGCTTTGTGCCTGGAGGTTAAAGTGCTTTCTATGTATCAATTCATTTAATCATCACTTATAACCAAAGAAACGCTGGGCTGGAAGAAGCACAAGCTGGAATCAGCATTGCTGGGAGAAATATCAATAACCTCAGATATGCAGATGACCCACCCTTATGGCAGAAAGTGAAGAGGAACTAAAAAGCCTCTTGATGAAAGTGAAAGAGGAGAGTGAAAAACTTGGCCTAAAGCTCAACATTCAGAAAACTAAGATCATGGCATCTGGTCCCACCATTTCATGGGATATAGATGGAGAAACAGTGGAAACAGTGTCAGACTTTTTTTGAGGGGGGGGCTCCAAAATCACTGCAGATGGTAACTGCAGCCATGAAATTAAAAGACGCTTCCTCCTTGGAAGGAAAGTTATGAGCAACCTAGATAGCATACTCAAAAGCAGAGACATTACTTTGCCAACAAAGGTCCGACTAGTCAAGGCTATAGTTTTTCCAGTGGTCATGTATGGATATGAGAGTTGGCCTGTGAAGAAAGCTGAGCACAGAAGAATTGATGCTTTTGAAGTGTGGTGTTGGAGAAGACTCTTGAGAGTCCTTGGGGCTACAAGGAGATCCAACCAGTCCATTCTAAATGAGATCAGTCTTGGGTGTTCTTTGGAAGGAATGATGCTAAAGCTGAAACTCCAATACTTTGGACACCTCATGTGAAGAGTTGACTCATTGGAAAAGACTCTGATGCTGGGAGGGATTGGGGGCAGGAGGAGAAGGGGATGACAGAGGATGAGATGGCTGGATGGCATCACCGACTCAATGGACATGAGTTTGAGTGAACTCTGGGAGTTGGTGATGGACAGGGAGGCCTGGCGTACTACAATTCATGGGGCCACAGAGTCGGACATGACTAAGTGACTGAACTGAACTGAATAACCACTGAAAGTTACTCCTGTTATCTACATTTTTTTTCCCCCCAGAAGAGGTGCTGAGATGTTAAATCACTTTCTTAAGAATGTACTGGTGAGGAACAGAAGTGAGATGGAACCCAGGCAATCTGGAGAGTGCTCAGTAAACACTAAATGATTGATTCAAGATCAGAGAGGGTTTTATTGGTTTGGTGGAACATACAGTTTTCCATGTGGTGTTATTGGAGAGGGTACCAGTTGGCATTATCTATCCCAGATGTCTCCAGCTGCCTGTCATTTTGCCAGTGTGGTTACTTATTTTTAGGCCTTGAAATGTTGGGGCTTTTTAGTTGACTATGGTTGGCGATACCCTATAAAGGTTTTATAAGGTGAGGTGCTCCAAAAGAGCCCGTGAGTCACCAGAAAGGAAGTCAGGGACCCCAGGGGAAAGTGAGAAGGAACCAAGGGCTATAATTGCTCCTTGGCTGAGGGTTGCCCTCATTAAGATTAGCGTCTGCTGTACTGTGCTGTGTGCTCAGAGAAGCTGAAACTCTCATGGGAGGTCCCACCTATGGGTTGAATCAGGCTCTCAAAGGGAAAGTTGGGGATGGGATGACTGCAGCATTGCTCAACTGTTTATTGCTTTTGAAAGATATGGGTCAGTTTTTCTTATGTGAGCAGAAAAAGGAGTTATGGTGTGGCAAGGGAACTCTAAGTGGTGTGATTTTGTGCAATCATTCTAAGATGTTTTAGTCCAGGGTGATAGTTAATCCATTCCATTCCTTGGCCTGCAGCTGGTTTGTCTCAGAAATGACTTTCATAAACACCCACACATACTTTCACACTGAGTTAGCTGAAGAGCCTTGGCCAAGGTTCTTTTGGTTGTAAGTGACAGAAACCTACTTGGAAACTTAGTCCTTTGAAGCAAAAACCAGGAATTGGTCTAAAGATGTGAGGTAAAGAGTCATCTTATGGAACCCCAACACTAAATGTATGGCCATGGAGTCAGGGACAGGAATCTAGAAAGCTCTGCAGAGCTACACCTCCTTCTGCTCATAGAAGTTGTGCGGAGGTCCTCTCCATTCTCTCAGCACATTCGCTTTCTCTCCCGCCATTCCTTTGCCCTGTTAGCTTTCTCTGCCGTCGTATGTTCATGAACAAACAATACGGTCCCTGAGCTAATGGACCTTCAGTTCACATACGCATTTAGAACTGATAAGCAGCCTTAACTCCCAGTTCTACAAACTGGGAAGAAAATTTGAACCATGTTGAATCTGTTCTTAGCCAATATAGGCAATGTTGATGGGATTAGATCTTTCATGTATTCAGCAGTATATGTGCCTAGGATGGTAAAGGATCTGCCTGCAATGCAGGAGACCCTGCATTCCTAGGTCAGGAAGGTTTGATTCCTAGGTTGGAAAGGTCCAGTGGAGAAGGGATAGGCTACCCACTCCAGTATTCTTCGGCTTCCTTTGTGGCTCAGCTGGTAAAGAATCAGCCTGCAATGTGGGAGACCTGGGTTCGAGCCCTGGGTCGAGAAGATCCCCTGGAGAAGAGAATGGCTCTACCCATTCCAGTATTCTGGCCTGGAGAATTCCGTGGACTGTATAGTCCATGGGGTCGCAAAGAGTTGAGCACGACTGAATGACTTTCACTCATTTCACGTGGCTAGGATGTAACAGTCACAGTGTTAAATGCTTGGTACACTGATACGGATAAGGCAATGCTTTTGTCTTTGAGATAGTTCTACTCTGGAAGGGGATGTGAGTCTAGAACTCAACCCAGAATATCCAAGGGTTGCTTATAACCTAATGGCTATAAGACTCCTTATATGAGTCACATCTTGTTTTAATAAAAGATTCTAATACAGTAATGAACTGCTCTTGTAAAATGGCAAACTCCCTGTGCTGAAAGTATTTAATCTGAGGTAGGCTCATCATCTCTACTGTAGGATGTTACCTGAGTAAGTTCTCTCCTTATCCAGTGGTTTAAACTAGAAGACCCTTGTTCTCTGATTATGTTATTTTTATGATAAACTTGTGATAGATACACAACCTCTGAGGGCTATAGAAATGAAAGGGGAAGAAATGGTATGTTCTAGAAGTGGTCAGAAAAGGCGTTTTTAGCATAATTGTGTCTTGAACTTGGCTCCAGAGAAAGGGGAGAAGGTGAGTAGACAATGCGAGAGGAATATATTCCGAGTTGCATGGTGAAATGTGTAAAGACCCAAAGATGATGTGTATGGTGTGTATGAGAGATAAGAGATGCATGTATTTGGGATCTGTCAGGAAGCTGAGGAAAGGCAAGACAAGTTGAATTTTAGGAAGGTGTTAGAATGATGAGATTAGGTAGTTGAATTTATATTCATAATACTATAGAACCAGAGGGTAGAATACTCTTTACCATAAAATAAGGCTCAAGAAAAAAATGGTTTAAGCATGGAGGACATCTTTTATGTCACAAGGCAAAAGCTAAGTAAAGCAGTTAAGGGCTTGGTCCAGTGATTGACATCAGGGGTTCAGATTCCTTCCATCTGTTTATTGGCCAGTTTACCATGCTGGCTTCTTTCGTCACAGCCACAACCTGAGTGCAAGTGTTCCGTGAATCATAGACAGACACAATAATCTAATGTTGAAGAGTTGGGAGGGATGGTTCCTTCTGTGTGTCCCTTTTAGTTTGAGATAAAATGTCTCCCAGAAAACATCTTTTCATGTCCTCCTATTGGCCACAGTTCACCACCCATGCCTTAGCCTTTGGGGAGAACGAGAGGGAAAGGTCACCTGTGCCAGCAAAGATGGAGATGCTGCCCAAGGGTTGTGGAGTTAGCTACCAGCAGAATCTCCCCAGCCAGCTCATGCAGGACATCTTGGGTTATCGCCTAATTTCACAGATAGTGACATGTCATAGCTGTCATATACCCAGTATCTTTTATATTATCAGGGACTCTGCAGTGTCCTGTTTTTACCCTTTAACAGCAACCCTTCCAGGTAGGTGGAATCATTCTCACCTACTGTTGAGGAAACTGACTGTGTGTGGGTAACTGGGTTAGTTAGTGTCTAGAGGGATAAGGCCTTTTTAGAATCACAGTCACAGTCTTGGGTTTGAGAGTGGCTTTAGGCCAGCCTGCTCCCTTCCTCCAAAGGTGCCCCCTTCCACTTCCCATGTCCCTGCCAAGTGGCAGTGGAGCCAACTCTTGAATGCTTGTAGGGACGGAAGTTTCCTAACTGCTGGCCCAGTGTTCTTTCCAGTCCACATCACTGGCAGAGTACCGACGTGTTACGGATTGAGGAGGACTCCTGGTTTTCTTCTGTTGCTCCCCTTCTTCCCCCAGGGGGTATCTTTGATAGATGCTGGCTGCCAGCGATGGTGACATCACGGTGCTGGCATCATGGGGCATGCTGAAATCCATTAGCTGGTGTTCTCTCCTCTCGCAAGTGAAGAGGGGGCCATGTGAAAAGTTAGTTTGGCCTCCCCAACTTCCTTAAGCCTGAAACCCTGTGCCAGGTATTGCTATTTTCTATTTGCTAAACGTTAGTGGAAACAAAGAGCTGTTTTGTTTGGTTTGTGTTTCCCTATGGAAAAGATTACTTTAGGCACATTTTAGAAAATGCTTTTAAAAAGAATCTTGTGTAGGTTGAAAACATAGGGAAAGAAAGCAAATGTCTTGATGGCTTTTTATTACAATAAAAATTGTAGTGAAAGCTCTCTCAACTTCCTCCCTCCTTCTAGCCCACTAAACAAACCTTTGTTTGTGGGAGGAGGATTAGGTTTAAAAGCAGGGGCAGAGATGAGGAAATAGCATCGTTTGGGGTCCCTAGTACTGAAAAGGTCACCGCCAGTGACATTTCCTGAGTATTTGTCAAAATTCAAGAGGTGGTTTAAGAGTAAGAGTTTGCTATTGGTGGTAGTGGGAAGGGAATACCCATGGATCCAATAGGAAAACATTTTAAGTCTGTCACATGGGATTTGAGGGGTAGAAGGAGGTAGGTACTGGTGATGGTTTAGTCACTCAGTCGTGTCCAACTCTTTGTGACCCCATGGACTATAGCCCGCCAGGCTCCTCTGTCCATGGGATTCTCCAGGCAAGAACACTGGAGTGGGGTGCCTTCTCCAAGAAGGAGGATAGAGGCAGCAAAATTCAAGCAGTAAAAAGTGTTTTCGTTGTTACTGTTTTGGGGAAAATGCTTTTAGTATTCAGCTGCTCTCCTCAAGTGCCTTTAAATTTGTCTTCCCTTTTTGACTAATAAAAAGGGCCTCTTGTAGAAGTCCATCAATTACGTGGGATCTCCTCTCTATAAACCTTCTCTGCAGTTTGGTGGGTGGGCACGTCATTGTGTTGCCAGCCGCAGTACTGCTGACGTCCTGGACAGGTCTGTGACTTGCGACCCATCTAGGGAGGGGAAGATGCCCTGACCTTTAGTGGTCAGGAGGACCCTGACTGTTTCTGCACATGACACCTGAAGCAGGCAAGGAAACGTTTAGTCTAGAACCTCACTGTCAGATGTGGTAGCTGCTAGTCACATACGCCTGTTGAACAGTTGAAATGTGGCAGATTGAGGTGTGTCATAGGTATAAAACACATGGAGGACCTAGTGGGGAAAGGAGGCAAAATTCTCATCACTGCCCTTTAATTTTGATTACCTGTTGAAATGATAATGTTGTAGATACATTAGATTAAGTAAAATACAGTATTAAAACTATTTTTGCCCATTTCTCTTCACGCTTGTAATGTGGCTACTAAAAAGTGTGAAATATCTTTGCATTTCTGTTAGACAACACTGGTCTAGGTGAGAGTGAAATTCAGCAAGTCATGGCCTGTTTTCATAAATAGAGTTTTAAGGGCCATGGCCGCCGGTCAGAGTGTTTTCTGTGTCTGATTTCATGCTACCATGGTTCACAGAGGCTAAAATATTTCTTTCTGAGCCTTTACAGAGAAAAGTCACTAAACTGTGGTCTAAAGGATTCTGGAAAACATGGCAGGAACTAAAAGCAGTCTGAGAAGCCCTGATTCTTACTCCCTCAGGCAAGGAGAGAGAAGCAAGGATGCCTTGATGTCTCAAAGGTGCTTTAGTTCAGTAACTCTGTTATGTCTGACTCTGCCACCCCATGGACTGCAGTGCAGCAGGCTTCCCTGTCCATCACCAACTCCCGGAGCCTACTCAAACCCATGTCCACCGAGTCGGTAATGGTATCCAACCATCTCATCCTCTGTCGTCCCCTTCTCCTCCTGCCTTCAATCTTTCCCAGCATCATGGTCTTTTCCAGTGAGTCAGTTCTTCGCATCGGGTGGCCAAAGTATTGGAGTTTCAGCTTCAGCATCAGTCCTTCCAATGATATTCAAGACTGATTTCCTTTAGGATTGAGTGGTTTGTGCTTCCCTCTCTCCCCAGCCTGTTCTCTTTAAATAAATGTGAACTTTAAGCCCCTTCACTACTGAGAAGAAAGATTATACAGCCAGACAATTAACTCTGGATGAAAGGCAGTGTTGGAACCTTTTACTCCAGCAGAGGGGTATGGAAATGTTGCTCCTGATTGCTGAATCTCTAAAGGTTTTACATTAGAGACACAGAGTTATGGCTGATGAGTAGGATGACATGGAGTGAATCAAGTGGCCTGTTTGCTCCAGTAAGCTGCCATAAATGCAAGTGTTTAGTCATTCAGTCATGTCCGACGCTTTGTGACCCCATGGACTGTAGCCCATTGGGCTCCTCTGTCTATGGGATTCTCCAGGCAAGAATACTGGAGTGGGTTGCCGTTTTCTTCTCCAGGATATCGTCCCTACCCAGGGATCAAACCTGGGTCTTCTGCTTGCAGGTAGATTACTTTACCATCTGAGTAACCAGGAACTTGAGCTGCCATAGTAAATGTCAATAATTTTGGGCCCTAAATACACCTAAGAGCTCCCATCAGCAAGAAGCTATTTCAAGGAAGTATGCATTCTTCCCTGGGTTGGGAAGATTTTCTGAGTAGAAAATGACAACCCACTCCAGTATTCTTGCCTGAAAAATTCCATTGACAAAGAAACCTGGCAGGCTACTGTCCATGGGGTCGCAAAGAGTCGGACACAACTGAGCTACTGAGAATACACAAAGATATTTTACACCTAAGGGTTCCCATCAGCTAGACGCTATTTCAAGGAAGCATAGGTTCTTAAAACCTTGGTTATCACCTGATACCTTGGAAAATGAGTTTTTACTTGGGTGAGTATAAGTTTTGGAGAGTGGTGAAGACTGGAGAGGTGAGACGGATGGACACAAAATAGCACAAAAGGCCGGAGCTGACGCTGCCCAAGCTAGAGCATTCTCCTGGGGCCAACTGGTGGGCAAGGGTCTCGGGAGGGTAACAGAGTCTTTGTTCCAAAGTGCAAATTGGTGTGGCATTTCCTTAAAAATTCCTTTCTACTCCCCCACCCGCAATTTAAATGCATTTCCTAGGATAAAACCTTGCATCAGAATCAAATTTCCTACAAGCTTTGGGTGGTATTAATGCCTGCCAGCACAGGGTGAGCCCTGTTACAGTGAATGGAGTCACAGTATTCAGAATGAATTACAGGACGTTAGGCACGTGATTTACCACCTATAGTAAACAGGGCTTCACACATGGTGTATTTCTGCTGCATGGGTTAGTTATTAACTGCAAAAAAAAGGGGAAATTCATTCAGAAGACATGCCCATTTTTTACGAGGTAAGGCTGCCTGGAGATGCATGGCATTTTAAAGCAAACAAATTCCTGGGAGAGCCTGAGCTTACCACCCAGAAATGTGGCAAGGAATAAAAACATTTACACCAGTTTAATATGAATGGTTGAAAAAAATATCTATTGCACATTGAACGAGATATATGAAACCATAACCTACTCTTGTGTAGTAAGCAACAGAACCATTCACCTAACAGATGACTATTCGAGTTGACATTATTCTGCATCTTTTCGATCTTCTCTTGCCAAGTGCTAGAGACTGTCAGGGAGAGCCCGCCAGATACATAGGCACTGTTGGCCTGGGGGTTGAGTGCTCGTAAGACTCTTGAAGGTGGAGGTTACCCAGTGATCCTTGTGCTGCAAACTGGAGTGGAAATCAAAGGATGACAGCCAACATAAGCAGCGGCTGCATGTGGAATGTCAAAGTGAAGACGGATAGAGGTGGGACTTTCTCTGTCTCCTGTTCCCTTTCTAGTCTATAAAATGGAGCTTATTTCCTATCTTCCGGTAGAAGAAAAAGTACCGTATGACTTTTGGGGGCCTCTGAAGTGATTCTCAGTTCATTCTTATAATATAGGTGGAATTTGACCTCCTCCAAAATTATTCAGGGGTGACTCCTGTTTAATACTACCATGATTTATCTGCTACACACGAGCTATTAAAGCTAGAAGGAGTCTTGAGAGATGTTTTTGTGTAGCTTTCTTCTTTCACAGACCAAGAAATCGATGCCTCAGAAAGGTTAATGAATTGCCTAAAGTTAAGTGCTAGCTGAGTGCAAGCCTGGTCCTAAGAACTCAGAGCTCCTTTCTATTTGACTTTCTGTGTCTGTTCACACACAGAAAGTTACATGGGATCCCTGATTTTGAAAAGTAGTGAAATTAAAGATGTCCTCGGTCCCGTCGTTTGATTCGTAAATGACCTCGGTCATTTTCTGTGTCAGGGTACCTTACCTGGCTGGTTCACGTTCCTAATGTTTTGTGATGCCTGGCCTGAGGAGCTTTCTTTTAATTAGTGTCTTGAAAGTTTCAGAGTTCAATTCACTCATCTCCTCTGGGGATGACAGTAACAATTTCATATTTGGGAAGATTAATAGAGTTTGGGAATTTTAGAGAATTAACTTTCCTGTCCTATACACTGGCGGCATGTTGAAATAAACTGGAGAGGCCATTCCTTGTGAAAGCAAAAGAGTTTCTTTGTAGAGTGAAATTTATGGGCTTTGACATTTCTATAATATTTAAACTCAAGAATCTTACTCTGATGGTTTGTCTGACATCCCCAAACTCTTTAATTTAAGATCACTGTAGAACTCTTGGTTTGTATTAATTCCATTTCATTTGTGTATTTTTTGTGTTTAGTGGTCATATTTGAAAAACATCTCTTGTGAGTGCTCTGCATAATTTTGGCAGAAAATTACTTTTTTGTGTTTCTGCGATGATCCCCTGAGATCATTTTTGCATAAATCCAGCCTTCTATTTTCAGATACAAATCTGTTGTACAGATGATTCTTCTTAGAAGAAAAGATGCATTTGTAGCTGAAAAATGTAAATTACTTTTCATGGAAAATACCTCTCTGGGCCCCCATTTCCAAAATGTGATGATTGCATATTGCATGTTTTTGTGCGTGCTCAGGAGACTGTTTTCCTTACAATTAGAAAATTCTTGATTGTGTGGCAGGTAGAATATAGTGACATGGTTGCTTCTGCCACATAGGCAAGTCAGAGAGTAGGGGTGGGCAGATAAGGGGGAAAAAAACAGAAGATTCAATATGGATGTGGTACTTAGTTACGGGGAAGGGGTTTTGTTTTGAAGTGGAGGGGGTGGGAGTGGAGGGTGTCATGAGCATTCTTTAAAGGATAAGTGTGTTAGCAAAGGACATTTCTAACTGGGGTCATTCAAATATAATTACAATCCCCCATTTGCCGTTCATCTTTGCTTTTGCTTTTTCATTGAGGATTCAGAATTTTATTGGCTGCCTTATGGAAAGGCTTGTGGGCCAACTACCCTCCCCATCACAAGTATCATGAAATGAGGAAGGCCAGCAGGCACATCTTCCTAGAAAGTCTTCTCTTGACTCCAAGGGTTACTGTCTGAGGCACTTGGGGGCACTGCTGTAAAGCGAAGTGTAAAATCAACATATTCAGATTTGTGCCAAAGAAAGACTCAAGTTTGAGAACATTTACATCTGTTTTCAATAATTCCTCACATATGCTGCAGAATGTACGTTATCCATCTTGTTATCCAGGAAATAACATTTGTTGCAAACAGTTTGCCAATTCGTAATTTTATTGAATTTGTTTATCATGCTGTGGCTTCATATGAGGTCTGAAAGATGGTGATCTTTGGTGTTCCAGCTGTTGTAACATTCTGCAATGAGGCCTTAATTCTGGGCTCGCCTGGGATTCTTTGGAGGGTTTGGACTTTCTTAGAACTGTAGAGGAAGAACTGGCGTTGTTGATGAGCAATTATTTTCGGGGAACACAGTAACTTTACTCACACACTGCTCAAACCTGTTTTCATTTCTGGCTTTTAAATGCAGCCTTGGGACTGGCGTGTTAAATAGAGCTCCTTGTGTCCCCATACCATCTCCTTTGAAATCTGCACAAACCGTGTTCATGTTTGTTTGAGAAAACATTACTCCTTGGCAGGGGGTTGGGTGGGGGGACTTGATTCTTTAGCACTGACCCAAACTATCTCAAGCCTGAAAATAGGAAACATTTCTTTCCATAGAGAATCTATGAAATATCTTTTTGCTGCATAAATATTATTATTTTCTTAAGATGTTGTTGGTAGATGAAAAGCAAGTTCAACTAGGTCTAATTTTATCATTTTCCTATTTTCTTTAGCCGACGTTTTCTTCACTGAGGTTTATATTGTCTTTGCCAAAACTTGAGAAGAAAAAAAAATAATAACCTTGAAAGCTCTTTCGATCTGAATTACTTCTAAATGTTTTTAATTTGTTTGTTATAACCACACAAATGTGATCTTGGGGCCATTTGGAGGTTATTGAGTTTCCTTGGAGATGAGACTTGGCATTTTCCAAACCAGAGTTTGCTTTTGTGGCCTAGAAGTTGTGAGGCGCATATATTTGGAGGGCTAAAGATTATTCCCTACCAAGAAGTTTTGTCAACCTGACCTTCTCCACTCTTCCGATGCTGCGCACACAGCAGTAATCTCTGCAGAGGAGAGCAAATAAAGTGAAGAAATATAGCAGTACGTGTTATTTTTACATCCTAAAGTAAATTCTCCAGCATTAAGGTCGACTGGGAATTTTCATCTCAGAGTTCTCATGAATGCAGCTCCACTTCGCCGTTGTCCTCTTGAATCTCTTTTTATTATAGGTCTTTGAGGGAGGTATTTCTTGTAGTAATTTACTCAGCCAGACAGATAAGTGAGATGTGGAGCTGTGGAAATATGGGGCTGGCAGAAGCCTTCGGGGGTCAGCTGGTCCTGCCATTCAGCCTGTAGGGATAGGTACTATGGCCAGCCAAGTTGAAGGAGTCGTTGCGTTATATTTAGAGAACCTGTGTCACCTAAAATTCCTGTGACAAGGTGACCTCTAGCACTAGATTCCAAAGTTAGTCCTGGTGAAATGAACGTTCTTTGGATGTTATTTGAGCTAAATGACTTTAGATAGTTTGCTGAGCCCTTTCTGTGAGGTGATGGTCCAAGAATCACAGACATCTAAGTTAGGACTTAGAAGGTTATCCTTTCGAGCTCCCCATCCCAAAGAAGGAATCCATCTGATGCTACCCCTGTCAGTTTATTATCTCTTGTCGGAGCCGTAAGCAATTCAAGAAGCAGCTGGGCCACTGATGAAAGGCTGTCATGAGAACTTTCTTCTTTCTTTTGGTGGGATGTCTGTGGCCCTTCAGCTTTTCTCCAGTATGTCAATTCTGAGAGACACAGATTTTAAAAATCACTCTTCAAAGGGTAAAAAATGAAAAAGTATAGGACATTAAAAACAAGCAAACAAAGTCACTTTTTCCACTTTATTTTTTTACTCCATTCTGCTGTTCTAAATCAACTTTCAAGGTCAATTGTGCCAGTTTTAAAGAAAAAAGTAGATTTATTTATTTTTATTTTTAGGATATGTTAGTAAAACAAGAATTCATTCACCATTTTAGGTTTTCCAGAAGGAAGATTCAGGTAAATTAAATTGATCAATTCTTTCCTAAGTTCTTTGTTTTTAAGTTCTTTTGGTTGTTGAATTATGTGTGCTAAGTTGCTTCAGCCGTGTCTGACTCTGCGACCCCATGGACTGTAGCCTGCCAGGCTTCTCTGCCCATGGGATTTTCCAGGCAAGAGTACTGGAGTGGGGTGCCATTTTCTTCTCCAGGGGATCTTCCTGACCTAGAGATCGAGCCCATGTCTCTTCTGTCTCCTGCGTTGGCAGAAGTGTTCTTTACTACTTGCGCCACCTAGGTATTTTGGTTGGTAACCAACTCATCAATCGGCCTATAAAATAAATGCTTATTGACTGAATATTAAATACATAATTTGTTAAATTTTTGAATAAGCAAATCTTTGCTGCTGAGAGATGTCAACTGACTCATATCTCATCTTTATTTGATTGCTTATCATGAAAATAATTTTACTTGCTGTTGCCTTCAAGAGTGTCTGTGTAGCCCATGTCCAATCAAAAGGCTTTTCTCCTCCTCAATATTTCTCATCACAAATATTCTATAATCACTTATCACTGGATCCAGTTATTTTGTAGCATGGTGGAGTGGGGAAGTATTTTGGGGTTTCAGCCCAGCCACCTACGTTTTTATGAAGATTACCAGGGAAAATGTGTCTAACCTCTTTGTACATTCTGCTGAGGGACTCCTGTGAGCAAAGTGGTCTGTGTAATGCTCCAAGAACCTAACAGATACTTAGGAGTAGAGATATCTATTTTTTGCTTTAGTCTTCTGCAGCTGACCTTAGGTCTCTTACTGATCTTCATGTATATCAAAGATTTGAGTCTTGTCTCCAGATGCCTGCATTTTTTATGAACTTTGATTCTGAGATGCCAAATACATCATCAAATTCTCTCTAGTTTCTTGGATAAATAAGATGAGCACATATTTTTTTGTAGCAGTCTCATTTCTGTAGCAGTCTCATTGTAAAATATTTTGTCCCTTTGTCCCCTAAACTATTGGAATGTCTTAGAAATCTGAACATTTTGATATCTAGTTTTGGAATCTCCTAGCCAATCTCTTGTGTCAGAAATAGAATAGAAACAGTTGTCTAATGCTTTCTAATTTAAATCAGAAAGTACCAATTATCCTATTTCTGACATGCCATAGAATACCTTACTGGCATAAGACAAAGAAGAGTTTTGAAGAAATAGTGTAGCCAGATACTCTGGAGAGCATCTCATGTTTCAGGATCTCTGTTTGCTAGAATGGTATGAGGTGAGGTCGCTCAATCGTGTCCGACTCTTTGCGACCCTGTGGACTGTAGCCCACCAGGCTCCTCCGTCCATGGGATTCTCCAGGCAAGAGTACTGGAGTGGGTTGCCATTTCCTTCTCCAGGGGATCTTCCCGACCCAGGGATTGAACCCAGGTCTCCCGCATCGTAGGCAGACACTTTAACCTCTGAGCCTGTAGCAAGAAGATAAAGATGGTTTCTCCCTACTTCCAAGGGCTGTGATCTTTGCATAAGTAAGATCACTTGTGGTGGAGGACTCCTCCTCTGATTGCCTTTTCTCTCCCTAATTCATTAATGTCTTATCACTGCTATTACAAATTAGTAGGACAAAACAACACAAATATACTCTGTCTTTGTCTCCCAAAGAATTATGCCAACCACACGTAAAAAGTACATTAACCTTATTTCAAGTTCCCCAAAGTCTTAACTTTTACAGATTTAAGTGCAAAATACCATCTAAGTTTCATCAGCTCAAAAGTACCAAATTTCATTGCCTCAGTCATCTACATGAGCTATGAATGAAGCTCAGAGTAGAATCCATTCTGTGGTAAGATTACTCTCCATCAATGGACCTGTGAAGCTAGAAGTAAATTCTCTGCTTCCAAAATGCAGTAGTAGGAGAGATGAGGGCCTTCCAGATGGCAACAGTGGTAAAGAACCTGCCTGCCAGTGCAGGAGGCATATGAGATGTGGGTTTGATCCCTAGGTTGGGAAGATCCCCTGGAGGAGGCCAGGGCAACCCACTCCAGTATTCTTGCCTAGAGAATCCCTTGGACAGAGGAGCCTGACAGGTTACATAGGGTTGCAAAGCGTTGGACGCAACTGAAGCAACTTAGCGCACGTGCAGGATAGACGGACAATACCAGTTTTAGACATTCCATTCAAAAATGGAGAAAGTGAAAGGAAAAAGAAGTAATGTACCAGCCCCAAGCAATTTTTAAATCCAGCAGAGCAAGCTCCATTAGGTTTTCAGGTCTGGGAATAATCCTCTGTGGCTTGAGGATCTGCCTTCCTGGTCTTTGGCGCCATTGTCTGGGTCATCCTTCCTTTTTGTAAAAGATAGCCTGTGTTTACAGCTGAGTAGTTACGTTAGTGTGTCTCTTGTCTATAGAATTGTGGTTACCTGACAGAGTTCTTTCAGTTCATATGATTTTTCCTTTCAGTTTAAGTGATGGTATTTCTGCTGATGAAACATTCTCAAAAACCTTGTGGTCTCCAGTGTATGTTATGGAATTCATTCTTTGAGACAAGAGGCTCATCCACAGATCTTTTCTGGATAATCCCGTCTCTGTTTCTGACTTCTGCTGAGATGGAAATTCATCAGAAACATGCTTAATCTCTTCAAAGAGCCCTCTATGTGATTAAATACTCTGATCTTTTGATCCTTCTGAAGCACTAGCTAAAGGTTATAAAGTTATACCCTTTGTTTTCTCCCTGGAGCATCCTTTCTTGATGGCATAGCCTTAAATTTTAGCATCTTTTGCAATATGAATAGTCTGAGGATTTCCCAAATCCTCTAAACATTGAGAGGAATTCCAACAGGTTTCATGGTCAACATTTTGCTTGGAAGTGTGTGCAGGCTTAGTTGCTCAGTCGTGTCCAACTCTTTGCAACCCCATGGACTGGAGCCCACCAGGTTTCTCTATCCATGGAATTTTCCAGGCCAAGACTACTGGAGTGGATTGCCATTTCCTTCTCCAGGGGACCTTTCCAACCCAGGGATTGAACTCACGTCTCCTGCGTCCTTTGCATTGGCAGGCATATTCTTTACCACTGAGTCACCTGGGAAGCCCCTTGCTTGGAAATGCTACTGTGCTGTGCTTAGTCATGTCTGACTCTTTGCGATCCCATGGACCATAGCCTGCCAGGCTCCTCTGTCTATGGTGATTCTCCTGGCAAGAATACTGGAGTGAGTTGCCATGCCCTTCTCCAGGGGATCTTCCCAACCCAGGGATCAAAACCAGATCTCTTGTATTACAGGCAGATTCTTTACCATCTGAGCCACCAGGGAAGCTCTTTGGGAATACCCTCAGCTAAATAGGAACTTCACTGCTTACAAGTTATGTTTTCCATCTAACTGTAGGACACGATTCAGCTAATCTTTTTGCCACTATGTGAAAATGATTCCCTTTCTTAAAGTGTCCAATAATGTGTTCTTTTGTTTCCTTCTGAGCATTTACTAGTAGCACCTTTAACACTCATACTCCTATCAACAGTCTGTTTATTACTGTTTAGGAACTCCCTAAGAGAATATTGGTTTTCTCTACCACACTCCTCACTTCCTTCTGAGTTCTCACTAATGGTCTCACTAATGCTAATATTTTACTAACCATCTGCTTAAGGCAATCTAGCTCTTCTCTCATGTTCTTCAAAAGTTCTCTACCCTCTCTACATTGTCAGACTCCAAAGCTGCTTCCACATTTTGAGTTCTTCGTCACAGTAGCACCCTGCTTACTTCCCTGTTGCCTTTGCAATAAATTACCACAGATTACTGGCGTAGCACAAATTAATTATCTTATAGTTCTGGAGGTCAGAAGTTTAAAGTGAGCTTTACAGGGCTAAAAGCAATGTGTCAGCAGGGTTGGTTCTGTTGGGAGTGTCTGAGCGGAGAATCCGTTTGTCTTTTCCAGCTTCTAGTGAGGGCCTACATTCCTTTGTTCGTGGCCCCTTGCTCTCTCTTCAAAAAGTATCACTCCATCTGTTTTTGTCATCATGCCATCTTTCTCTGACTTTGGCACCTCCTGTGTTCCTCTTAGAAGGATCTTTGCAAATACATGGGGTCCACCTGGATAATCCAGGTCCATTACAGTGTCCCATTTTCCATGTAAGGTAATATTCACATGTAAGTGTCCCATTTTCCATGTAAGGTAATATTTACATACCTGTCAATAACCTCAGATATGCAGATGACACCACCCTTATGGCAGAAAGTGAAGAGGAACTAAAAAGCCTCTTGATGAAAGTGAAAGAGGAGAGTGAAAAAGTTGGCTTAAAGCTCAACATTCAGAAAACGAAGATCATGGCATCTGGTCCCATAACTTCATGGGAAATAGATGGGGAAACAGTGAAAACAGTGTCAGACTTTTATTTTGGGGGCTCCAAAATCACTGCAGATGGTGACTGCAGCCATGAAATTAAAAGATCTTACTCCTTGGAAGAAAAGTTATGACCAACCTAGAAAGTATATTCAAAAGCAGAGACATTACTTTGCCAATTAAGGTCCATCTAGTCAAGGCTATGGTTTTTCCTGTGGTCATGTATGGATGTGAGAGTTTGACTGTGAAGAAGGTTGAGCGCCGAAGAATTGATGCTTTTGAACTGTGGTGTTGGAGAATACTCTTGAGAGTCCCTTGGACTGCAAAGAGATCCAACCAGTCCATTCTAAAGGAGATTAGCCCTGAGATTTCTTTGAGGGAACGATGCTGAAGCTGAAACTCCAGTACTTTGGCCGCCTCATCTGAAGAGTCGGCTCATTGGAAAAGACTCTGATGCTGGGAGGGATTGGGGGCAGGAGGAGAAGGGGACAACAGAGGATGAGATGACTGGATGGCATCACTGACTCGATGGATGCAAGTCTGAGTGAACTCCGGGAGTTGGTGATGGATAGGGAGGCCTGGCGTGCTGTGATTCATGGGGTCACAGAGTTGGACATGACTGAGTGACTGAACTGAACTGAAAGGTAATATTCACAGGTAAGGTAATATTTACAGGTTCAGGGATTAGGATGAAGACTGAAAAAAAGTGCCTTAGTCACTCTTTGTGACCCCTGGACTGTAACCCCACCAGGGTCCTCTGTCCATTTAATTCTACAGGCAAGACTACTGGAGTGAGCAACCATTCTCTTCTCTAGGGATCTTCCCGGAATTGAACCTGTGTCTCCTGAATTGCAGGTGGATTTTTTTTTTTTTTTTTAAACCATCTGAGCCACCAGAGAAGGCCTAGCATAAAGACTAACTGGGTGTTATTCAACCTACCTCACTGCTGTTCTTTCAGTTCTTCCAGCTTTTAGGTTGATAAACACCATGTAGTTGTGGAAAGGACTAATTCAGGAGTCAGAAGTCTAGATTTCACTCTCACTTGCCCAACTAAAAGTTCTAACTAAAAGTTAGAACAAGCCATTTTACTGCCTCAGACCTCAGTTTTGTCAACTGTAAAATGAGGGGATTACACTGAGTGATTGCCAAGGCCCTTTAGGACTCCTGACTGTTACATTTCTTTGGTTCTGGGCTTTCACTGCAATCCCATGCTTCTTGAGAAAGAAGTCATGATGAGGTTCCATTGCCAGAGAGTTAGGAGTTAATGAGCCCAAGTGGCACTGCAGTCTGGTGCCGAGTTTCAGTGGAGGTGACTGCAGGGTGCTGTTGTTGTTCTTAGCATGTTGTGGACCTGCCACACTCAGCACCTCGAGGCAAAAGCATCCTCAAGCATAGTTTCTCTTAGGAGGTGCTTGGATGGAATAACAAGGAAAGATCACACTCTCTAGTGCGCAGGGGGTTAGGATGACTTAAATGGTAAAAGCTGAGGTCTGAATAAAGAGTGTCTTATGCTCTCCAGGGTGGATAGTGTGGCTGAAAAAGGGTGAAGGTAATGCAAGGTTTGTGTCTCCTGTTGGAGACAGAGACCTTTGGAGTGACTGTGTATTGGCTTTTGCTGACTTCCTGCAGCTGCAGAGTGGGCTGCAACAGCCAACACAGGCTATAGAACTCCAGACAGCTGGAGGTGGTGTCGGGTGCTAAGCCCTCTACAAGCAAAAGAGGAAAGTTAACTCGAGCTGAGACCTCAACAAATCAGGTCGTGAAGTTTAAGCACTGAATCTAGGAGAATTCAGAAGAGGAAATTCATTTTTTTTTTCTTCTGTCCACTGGGACTCTGTGCGACTGGGAACTCATAGGCGATGTTTCTAAAGGACAATAAGCATGATAATGAGAAGTTAAAAAGAGGTGCCTTTGGTAAGGACATAGGATTTTCGAAACTGGCCTGTAAGGCTGGCTTGAATCGTGTGTTTTTAAAACGAGGAATTTCTCCTCTTCATTCAGATGATGGAGCCTTCATAATTTTTCTTCTGTTATTTCCTCTGCCTGGAAATTTTTGCCAATGTCTTCACATGCTAACACTATTCTCTCTGTCCTTTAAGTATTGGCCATGTTTGTAGATAAAACGTCTTATTTCTTCTCTCTCCAAATGATCCTTTCTTTTTCTTAATCTCCTATTGTATTTCTAGCCTTTAATTTTTAATGGGATTGGTCATAGTAGGTATTGAATGTATGTTTTTCTCTCAGTCACATTATGGTGTCAAAGATAAATTTATTTGTCTTTGTATCTCTCACAGTATCTCATGCAAGAGAAAGGGCTTAATTAAGTGTTGAAAGAATTAATAGAATAAAGATCTACTTACACGTAAGCATAAACTTACTGGATATGTAAGATACAATAAATGAGTATATTGATATACTGATATTGATATCCATATTGATAGAGAGATAACTTAGTGTTTAGACAGTGCCAAGTATAGATAAAATGGGATATATGAAAGAAGTCTAATATGAGATCTGAGGCCTTAGTAAAATCATGTTATAACTGTAGAGAAGATACAGCAAAATGTCAATGAGCAATTGTGCTGGGTAGGGTTAAATTATATGGCACAGATGGTCACCCTCTCTGTGTTTCAGAGAAGAGGATGATGCGAATGGGCTAGGGTTGTTCGGAAGATCTTTACAGAGGAGGTGGAATTTAGTGGGTCCTTGAAGGGTGTTTACATCCAACACTTACAGGGCTGAAGGTCTTTTTAAAAAATGTCAGACATTTTCATGTTTGTCTACATGACAGTAGTTGCATCTTTACTGTTGCTTGTTTATAAAACAGAGAATGGACAAAAATCAGTTGCAAGTTGAAGATTAATTTATACCTATTTTTATTCTGCCTCCCACCAAGCTTGTGATGTGTATGGATCCAAGGGCTCAAAATTCCAGTGCTCTTTGGTGACTGTGTTTCTCAAGGAACCTGTGAAGTAGTACCTAATAAATGCTTGTGTATTGTCGATGGATTCTAGTTAAGAGTTCTTGATTTATGATTTTGACCAGCTCTTCACAGGGTCTGCTAAGGTTTAGCTTTGTTGTTGGGTAGGTACATTCTAAAAGCTTTTTGTACCTGATCCCAGAAGATTTTTTTCTCAACTAGATGGAAGTGTGTTAACAATTCAGTTAATGAAGTACATAAAAACCACAGTCACTAATGGGACATTTTAAAGAAGGTTAAGAGAAGGAGAAGCAACAAAATTTGATGACTGAAATGTTTTTCCTTTAAATGTTTGTAACATTATCAGGAGGGGGAAAAACCAGATACCACTGTGGTTAAAATCAGTGATAGGATAGTGAGGCTTTATGGGATATATAATAGAATTGTTTCCCTATGTGAAGTGGTGTGCAGTACAGGCTGAGTCGGGTGCAATACAAATACTAATGCAATGAATGCAGCGTTGCGAATACACAGGAAAACGTATTGTCTTATGAAATGGAATTTAAACTGATTTCCAATGATTCTGAATATTTAATACAGAGGAAATGGCTTCTTCGTGTTTTTTTTTTTTTCTTCTTTTTATGCTTCTGGTTAAATGATAGGAATAAAAACAATCACTTGAAAATTCTGAAAGATTACTTCTCAACATATTATAATATCTTTGTTGTTTTGAACTCTTGGATTCTAGCCTGGTTTCTGTGGCTCATTCAAATGGTGAGTTCAGATTTTCCTGGGGTGAAAAAACTGAGTCTCTTTGTTTATTTGAAGTTTCTGAGTTTGTGATAACCTAAGTATCTATTTGTCAAAACTAAGTAGCATCTTGGCTTTCTTCTAGAGAATTGAACAAAATTACTATTGCTCAATTTAATGGGTATGTATTTATTTCCTCCTCTCTGATCTAATATGTTTTAAGCATTCTTGGTAACACAAAGAGTAGTTCCTAATTTCTTGGTAACTTACTGGTTGAAAGTCTTACCCAACAAAGAATAAAGAGAGGCACATATTTAAATACTATGCTGTGTGATAGAGATTCCAAGAGTGATAGGTGATTAGAGAAAGGAGAGGAAATCCATCGCTAGATTAGGATTCTGTAGGTGGACCGCAGCCAATGGTACTCTGACCCCGAAGATTCTAGGCAAGGTCTCCTAGCATGCCCTCTTCAGGACCATGGCTAGTGAGTGTAGAAATACAATGGGTGTGTGCTAAAAATTTCTGGGGGAGTCAAAGGGAAGGGGAAAAAAATCCTCCAGGCCTATCTTTCACTTAGCTTTTTATTTTTAACAAATGAAAGATACGCAGAGCAGTTGTCATTTGTTAAAGTGTAGCAGAAAGAGCGAAACAGGCCAGTGGAGGCTTCATCAAGAACGCTCATTCAGAATGATGAATGTGGCTAAACACACATTTGTTCGTAAAACTTGCAGAGTGGCTGAGCATCATTAAGCATGAGGAATAGGTGCAGCATGCTGAGAAGAGAGTGGAGCAAACAGATGTTGTGAATTTTCACAGGCATCCTTCATCTACCAGTCCATCATTAATATCGTTGAAGGTGATCCTTTCTTTTTATTTAATAAGCACAAACAAAGTGCATGTGCTGTGATTCTGCTGAACACACTTCTTTTTCTGTGGGAGGAAGGGCGTGGGAGGAAGGGGGAGTTATCTAGATACATCAACTCTCTGTGTGCTTGTATGTGACACCAGCCTGGGGGCTACAGCTGGAGCAGGGGACCTCTCTTCTTTTTCTTTTTTCTATCCCATCACCTGGCTTTGCTACTTAGAAGACTGTCTAGATTCACTGGAGAGGAAAAAGCTTTCTGGCTCTAAAGTCTGATATTTGCATGGAATTATACTTCTTTCACATGCATCCAACTTTTGCAGGGAGGTGTTAGAATTTGTTTTCTGAAATCAGTTGGACAGAAACATTTTGTTGTTGTTGTGCCAGATTTCTTCAACTTTACCTGTATCATCCAATTCTACTTCTTCTCCTTCCTTCTCTTCCCTTTTACTTTCTAGGCCTTTGAGAGGATAGATTGTGGCCTACATATACTTAGAGGTTTTCCTCTACCTCTGTGTATAGTCTAAGCCACTGATCTTAAACCCTCAGCCTCTTTTACCACCAAAGAAATAGGGAGCCCTGTCTTTTGTAACCTCATTTTCCCAGTCTACTAAATGAGGAGAGTAATGCCTTCTTGCCAGTGTTGGTCCAAGTAAAAGCATTTTGTGAATTCTGAAAATCACTCTATGGTAATTATGAATGTTGTTTTATGATCAATTGAACGATGAGTTCTCCTTGTAGAGTTTTCACTTAGGGGTAGTCTTTCTTTATACACTTAAATTCTTGTGCCCATTGGCCTCAAGCTTCCCTTTTAGTGCCAGAGTATTGGGCCTTTGAAGTTATATGTGTTGTTGCTATGTATGTATATGGTGTTCAAGTGTATCTATGTGTCTGTTTATTCATTTTCAGACCAGATTAGATATGGTTAAAAAAAAAAAAGCAATAGAAAACAATGAAAGTCTAATGCAGATCTAGGGACAACATACTGCTTTATTTTGCTACTAATGAACTATGAAGAATAAAATAACTTTACAGTTGCCCCATTCTTTGTACAAATTATGCATTATTAAGACCTTGAATACCTTCAGGCAGGAGTGAGGAACTCTATATTAAGTCACTTTAGAGCAGAAAATATCTGCTGGTATCTCATACATGTTCAACTTGGTATATTTACTTGCTGACCATTGGTGGTGGGCTGCACCTGCATTGATTTGGTGTGGCAAGTTTAAGTGTGTTTGTGTGTGCTTTTGTTAAAAGACTTGTATCTGTACTATTCGAGGAACCTGTCTGTGTTTTAAATGCTCGTGTTGCCAGGGCTTTGTGATGATGCCCACATATTCAATAGCTCTGGCTACTGGGTTCAACAGAGTTCATCAACAGCATTGCTGGAGATGGAGTTTGAAGTCGAGAAGCATTACTGTAGCTAACACTGGGTCCATGTTCTTTCTGGAGGTAACACTCTTGGTTCTTTAAGCCTTACCAGCATGGCAAAAGAGCGCATTCACACGGTGGGTGCGTTTTAATCATCTTCCTTAGGCTCTCTAGCTCTTCACTAAGCACTTGTGTCCTTGGAGACTTAGAATAGCCCTGGGTTTCTTATAGTTTATTATTGAACATGAATATAACCTGAATTTTGGAATGCTGTTTTTTGTCTGTGTGAATAGTTGCCCTCAGGAAGAACAAACATATAGCACAGACTCAAGCCGATCTCAGGAGACTGGGTCATGGGCTGTGTTTACCATATGCCGCCACCCAAACGCTGAGAACCTCGCTGTCCCCTCTGGCTGTATGGGCACATGGCCAAATGCACAGGGTGACAGGGAGCGTATATGAGACTCCAGCTAGAGTGATTTGTTCCATTTAATTCCCTTTTAGGAGATGAAGTGTGTGTGTTAGTTGCTAAGTCATGTCCAACTCTTTGTGATCCAGTGGACTGCAGCCTACCAGGCTCCTCTGTCCATGGAATTCTCCAGGAAAGAATACTGGAATGGATCGCCATTTCCTTCTCCAGGGGATTTTCCCAACCCAGGGATCAAACCCAGGTCTCCTACATTGCAGGCAGATTCTTTACCGGCTGAGCCACGAGGAAAGCCCAAGGAAGATGAAGAAACTTACCTGCAGAATGAGCTTCAGTGGTCTTTTATGTTCCATCCCAGGTGATTACTGTTCAGGGACTTTGAGATCCAAGTACCCTGCAGGTTATCTGTGTTCTGGCTAAGAGGCAGGTAGGGTTGGCCTTGGCACTTTGTGTTAACCTGCATGGGGTAAGAGAAAATGAGCTTATTCAAATCCATGGTAATCTCTGCTGGCACCTCTGGGGGAGTGAGTGACTTGTTCCAGAATTGATCTCATTTCCTACCCCTTGGTCATCTCAGCTAAACCCTATTGCTTAGGTAGGTGGCGTGCACCTAGCGCTGGGCTTGGAAGCTTTCAGGCCAATCTGGACAAACACTTCTGCCTGGGTTTCTTCCTTGATAAGGTAGAAATAATGGTAACAGTGGCTTCTCAGGTGGCATAGTAGTAAAGAATCCACCTGCCAGTGCAGGAGATGCAAGAGACACGTGTTCAGTCCTAGGTCAGGAAGATCCAATGGTGAAGGAAATGGCAACCCACTCAAGTATTCTTGTCTGGAAAATCCCCTGGACAGAGGAGCCTGGCAGGCTATAGTCCTTGGGGTTGCACAGAGTCAGACATGACTGAGTGAGCGAGCACAGACACACAATGGGACCAAGCTCAATTTGTTGAGAGGCTTCATTGGAAAGTTTCTCATTTATTTAGATACTTACAGTTTTCTGGCTCTCTCTCAAGCACCCATTGAAGGTATTCTTTTACCTAGCATGGCCAAGAATAATTAAAGTCTTAGGATTATCAGAAAAACTAGTCTTGCTATAAATTCAGTCCAGTTCAGTTCAGTCGCCCAGTCATGTCCGACTCTTGGCGACCCAATGAACCGCAGCACGCCAGGCCTCCTTGTCCATCACCAACTCCCGGAGTTCACCCAAACCTATGTCCATCGAATCGGAGATGCCATCCAACCATCTCATCCTCTGTTGTCCCCTTCTCCTCCTGCCCTCAATCTTTCCCAGCATGAGGGTCTTTTCAAATGAATCAGCTCTTCGCATCAGGTGGCCAAAGTATTACAGTTTCAGCCTCAACATCAGTCCTTCCGATGAACACCCAGGACTGATCTCCTTTAGGATGGACTGGTTGGATCTCCCTTGAAGTCCAAGGGACTCTCAAGAGTCTTCTCCAACACCACACTTCAAAAGCATCGATTCTTTGGTGCTCAGCTTTCTTTATAATCCAACTCTCAGCTCCATACTTGACTACTGGAAAAACCATAGCCTTGACTAGACAGACCTTTGTTGGCAAAGTAATGTCTCTGCTTTTTAATATGCTGTCTAGGTTGGTCATAACTTTTCCTTCCAAGGAGTTAAGTGTCTTTTAATTTCATGGCTGCAGTCACCATCTATAGTGATTTTGGAGCACGGAAAAATAGAGTCAGCCACTATTTCCACTGTTTCCCCACCCATCTGCCATGAAGTGATGGGGCCTGATGCCATGATCTTAGTTTTCTGAATGTCGAGCTTTAAGCCAACTTTTTCACTCTCCTCTTTCACTTTCATCAAGAGGCTCTTTAGTTCTTCTTCACTTTCTGCCATAAGGGTGGTGTCCTCTGCATATCTGAGGTTATTGATATTTCTCCCAGCAATCTTGATTCCAGCTTCTGCTTCTTCCAGCCCAGCGCTTCTCCTGTTGTACTCTGCATAGAAGTTAAATAAGCAGGGTAGCAATATGCAGCCTTAATGTACTCCTTTTCCTGTTTGGAACCAGTCTGTTGTTCCATGTCCAGTTCTAACTGTTGCTTCGTGACCTGCATATAGGTTTCTCAAGAGGCAGGTCAGGTGGTCTGGTATTCCCATCTCTTTCAAAATTTTCCACAGTTTATTGTTATCCATACAGTCAAAGGCTTTGGCATAGTCAATAAAGCAGAAACAGATGTTTTTCTGGAACTCTCTTGCTTTTTCGATGATCCAGCGGATGTTGGCAATTTGATCTCTGGTTCCTCTGCCTTTTCTAAAACCAGCTTGAACATCTGGAAGGTCACAGTTCATGTATTGCTGAAGCCTGGCTTGGAGAATTTTAAGCATTACTTCACTCACGTGTGAGATGAGTGCAATTGTGCGGTAGTTGAACATTCTTTGGCATTGCCTTTCTTTGGGATTGGAATGAAAACTGCCCTTTTCCAGTCCTGTGGCCACTGCTGAGTTTTCCAAATTTGCTGGCATATTGAGTGCAGCACTTTCACAGCGTCATCTTTCAGGATTTGAAATAGCTCAACTGGAATTCCATCACCTCCACTAGTTTTGTTCATAGTGATGCTTCCTAACGCCCACTTGACTTCACATTCCAGGATGTCTGGCTCTAGGTGAGTGATCATACCATCATGATTATATGGGTCATGAAGATCTTTTTGTACAGTTCTTCTGTGTATTCTTGCCACCTCTTCTTAATATCCTCTGCTTCTGTTAGGTCCATACCATTTCTGTCCTTTATCAAGCCCATCTTTGCATGAAATGTTCCCTTGGTATCTCTAATTTTCTTAATAGATCTCTAGTCTTTCCCATTCTGTTGTTTTCCTCTATTTCTTTGTACTGATCGCTAAAGAAGGCTTTCTTATCTCTTCTTGCTATTCTTTGGAACTCTGCATTCAAGTGGGTCCTTTTCTCCTTTGCTTTTCACTTCCCTTCTTTTCACAGCTATTTGTAAGGCCTCCTCATACAGCCATTTTGCTCTTTTGCATTTCTTTTCTTGGGGGCATGGTTTTGATCCCTGTCTCCTGTACAGTGTCACGAACCTCCATCCATAGTTCATCAGGCACTCAGTCTATCAAATCTAGGCCCTTAAATCTATTTCTCACTTCCACTGTATAATCATAAGGTATTTGATTTAGGTCATACCTGAATGGTCTATTGGTTTTCTCTACTTTCTTCAGTTTCAGTCTGTATTTGGCAATAAGAGTTCATGATCTGAGCCACAGTCATATGTACTCTAAGTATATGTACTATAAGTTGCTGTTGCTGTTGCTGCTGCTAGGTCGCTTCAGTCGTGTCTGACTCTGTGTGACCCCATAGACGGCAGCCCACCAGGCTCCCCCGTCCCTGGGATTCTCCAGGCAAGAACACTAGAGTGGGTTGCCATTTCCTTCTCCAATGCATGAAAGTGAAAAGTGAAAGTGAAGTTGCTCAGTCGTGTCTAACTCTTTGCCACCCCATTGACTGCAGCCTACCAGGCTCCTCTGTCCATGGGATTTTCCAGGCAAGAGTACTGGAGTGGGGTGCCATTGCCTTCTCCAATACTGTAAGTTAGGAGTCTGCAAACTGTAAAGTGCTCCCTGTTTTCATGTGCCCGTAAGCTGAACATGGTTTTTACATTTTTAAATAGTTTGAACAATAAAAGGAAGAGGAATATTTTGTGACATGTGAAACTTATATGAAATTCAAATCTCAGTGTCCATAGATAAATTCCAGTGTCCCCATTTTTAAACTTATAAAAAGATACTTGTTATAATATTTTGAATTTTCATCAATAAAAATTTTGTGGAAAATTTTTTTCTCTTCTTTGTGCCTACAGAAAATCTGCAATTATACTGCTTGGTCCACAAAGCCTTAAATATTCACACCTGGCTCTTTATGGGAAGTGCTTACCAACTCCTGATCTAAGTCATTTTATGATCTCACTAGTTGAGTGGTTTTCAAACTGTGGGTCAAGATCAATTATTTGTTGGTGAAATTAATTTATAGGGTTGCAAGTAGCATTTTAGAAACATTTTATAAAATAAGCCAAAATATTAGAGTCCATTGAACATAGTCAGGTTATATGTTGCTTTATGAAGCTTGTTTTTGGAAGGTTTTGTGTTGTGTGTACACACAAGCTGAGTTACCACACCAGATCTTGTGGATCATGGTCAAAGAGTTGTAAAGCCAGAGTGGGAGACTGTAAGCTCTGTGGGGGCAGAGAGCCTGTCTTACTAATCTTTTTTTTTTTCTTTTTGTTGTTGTTGGCCTGGTATAATGCCTGGAGAAAGGAATGGATGTTTATAAATGTTTTGAAGAGATGACTGAATTCAGAGATGAAATAGCTTTATTAATTAATTGACTATCATGGACCTAACTGTCATGGCAGTCTAAGGGCAGGTTGGAAAAAGAATTTTCAGACACAGAGTATTGCAGAAAGGAATGATTTTATTAAGAACAAAGAGCAGAGATAATGTGAACATCACGGGGTTGGCAGGCAGATCTCCTGCCAGACCAGGGAGAGTTGATGGGATCCCTGCTAGAACACAGGGCTGGCTCAAGGGAGAGCCAACGCTTTTTGTGGGTTAGTAGCCAATTTTTATAGCCTCAAGAAAAAGAAAATGCCTGCTGGAAGGATGACATTAGGTGATTGGTTAGGATGCTATAGGGAGAGTACCACGGTGAACATTTTTGTCTAATTTGGGGTCATGAAGCTGACCTGTAAGGATCAGGGCAGCTTTTGTCAATAGTCACAAGGGGGCTAAGTCAGTTCCGAAGAAAACCTTGGTTCTGGGCTCTGCTTCTGTGCTCTTGGTGCAAGGCCTTGCACCTGTGGCCTTGGGATAGGACTCCACACTAAATAAGTCCTAAACATATCTTCATGTTTTCAACTCAATGCCTATAGTTTCCTGAAACAGGACATCCATATCAATGGGTGGACAAATAATTTTTCTTTTTTATTATAGAAGATTCACACAAGAAGCCAGTTTTGAGTTCCATCCTGAAGGATAAATATGACACCTAATGAGCATGGTGAGCAGAAGGGGCCCAAGCCCTGAACTGGGGGTCCTGAGTACTGATACCTGTTTCTTCTTAAACTGTTATGACTCTTGGACTAGTCACTTGTGCTTCTTTGTCAAGTTCCTTAGACCCGAGGGAAGTCAGAATGATAATAAGGATTATTGTACACCTGAGTTGTGGGGTTCAGATGGAGGAATGTGTAGGAGAGCACATTGAGAAGGGTACATCCCCCAGGCAGAGGCAGTGTTCATTTTTATGTCACCTTAAGATATTTGTATCAGACCCCTACTCTGGGCAAGGCTCTGTGGTGGGCACCAGAAGT
This sequence comes from Nanger dama, assembly GCA_917880005.1. Taxonomy (NCBI): domain Eukaryota; kingdom Metazoa; phylum Chordata; class Mammalia; order Artiodactyla; family Bovidae; genus Nanger; species Nanger dama. The sequence goes on along the minus strand of CAKJTW010000028.1, from coordinate 14,110,384 downwards.
TCAAAAAAATAGAAGTTCAAACAAGAGGGAAGTTCCAGTAGAAAATCAGGAGTTGATATTGATTGCTTACCACGAGGACTGAACCATGAGGACTGTAAGGTCCTTATAATATCTTTAAGGGTAAGGACCCTATAGTCATGGTGAAACTGGTGAACAGATGAACAGCAATGTAACACTTAAAATGAGGCGCTGGCAGAGTGGATGTTGTAAGGCCACCCCTTCCATGTCATTGTTCAGACTCCAGAAAAGAGGTGTCGACCCTGTGTAGAAAGGTAGAGCACAGGCAGAGGGAGGTAGGGAGGTGGTGAGGGGCAGTGAGTCTTGGATGGAAGAGAAGCGAGGCCCAGCCGTGGTGGTGGCAGCCGAAAGGAGAAGCCCCCTGTGGATGAAAAAAGTCCCTTCTGAGTGAGTGACTCCCTGGGCTAATTGGTGCATTACTCTCTGTGATGGGCCTGATGGTGCTGAGATAACAAGACAAAAAAAAAAATCAAATGAGAAATGGAACCTGAGAGTCTAAAAAGTTAGTAAATTTTGACATTAGAAATATAATCAAATTTCACTAGTGGTTTTCTGTAGTGACAGCCAAATCCATCCGTGTCAGAGCAGCCGCCTATGGAATGTGGTTTCATGTGGCTTTTCTTCCCTTTTTCTCTTTTCCTTTTGCAAAATCAGCATTAGGCTATTTGGAGGACAGGCGAGAACTATTATGTTAAATTGTGCTACCTACAACTTAAGCTTCTGTCTTTGCTAAAGCTGCCAGTTTTTATAAACAACAGAAGACAGAAAGGGTTTACTAAGAATAATGTTGAAGCCCAAAAGAATCCTACAGCCTATAAATCTTAATAGAGGTTCTGAGATTCCAGCAGGCTGGATGTGTCTCTTTTACCCAGGCTCACTCCATCTTGGCTCCCCTGTGATGACTCCAATTTTCTTGAAACACAGGCACGGTGCCTTGAATTTACTTGTGGCACTATTTGCCTACAAACAGGAATACATGCATATAACCTATGCAAATCAATAAAAACATGTCAGGACCCCTTAGATCGCACCACTCTTCTAAAATGCAATTTATCTTGCTGCAAATGAGAGTAAGGGCCTAGGTAACAAATAGCGTCTGATCATTTAACTAGCACCTGTTGTCAATGCATTTGAAAACTGCATTTTTCATTTGACATACAGTAAATTGCATTTTCATATATATCGAGTGGAAAAGGGAGGTGGTATGTACATATGCAGCCCTTTATGAATTTTATGAACAATGGATATTTTAGAGCTGGATGTTTAAAGGGGGTCACGTCAAATGCTGCAAATCTATTCCTTCCTCCCAGTGTTGGTTGTGAACACACTGTACTTTTCTTTCGGCTGCGTGTCGAAGCGCAGCAATGCTGAAAGTATAATTATAACGTTCATGTTAGGGGAAGGACAATTACTATAATTTTTGTATAAAATCAAATATAACTTAAATGTATAAATGTGAAATATTAGTTTTGAAAAAAAAAGTTTCGCAAGGGAAAACGGCTTTTTATAAATTACATTTTGTAGTCATTCCCTTTGTCGGCTTAAATTATGAGCCACAGGGTTTTTTTTTTTAATGCAATATTTTGTTTGCAGATGGGTGGCTGTTGCACAAATTCAACAACACTTAGGCTTATCAGCAACAATGGTTTTCACATTAGTGAGCATGGTTTGGCAATATTATTTGACATCTGGAACAAGCTATATTATACCAGACATATCAAGTATAACTGAATGGATCATTTAACTGGCATTTGTTTCAAAAACTCCCACTCTTCAGCTTTTGCCTGGCTGTCATGATATGCCGGCAACAAATACTGCTTTCCCCAGCTTCTGAGTCTCTCATCTGCTTTGACAAGCTCATCACACTTCCTACCTTAAGTCAGGCATTTTGTAATAGTGGCCCTAAGGTCATGTTTTTGCATCTTTCTTGCATCTCCATCATTTTTTTTTTTTTTTAAAGAAGGTCATGATGCCAGGCTGCAGCAAAGGAAGGGCCTTTGTGACCTTAGCCAGGACTCGGGCCATCAATGGAACTTTTTCTCTGATTTTGAGTTCTTGACTGTGGGTCCTCTGGCATGTCTGCATTTTTTGGTAATTGTGTCACTGGGAGATCTAGGTTGTTAAATTTCATGTAACTTAGATGGAGAGAAAAAAAAAAGAGGAAGGGCCCTCCTGCATTTCCCGTAAATGAAAGAGCCACATGGGGGCGGAGAGGGGAGAAGTTGGAAATCGGAGAAAATGGTAAGAGCAGAACGTTAGTGCTTACAACCTCTGTTCATCTGTTTCATTAAGTTCTCCTAGCATTTCAGGGTATACAGCCACAGTGTAGGGGCCTAGCCCCCAAAGTTTCATGGCGTTGCTGCTGCTGGTATACCTTGTTGCTCTGCATAAGGAATTTGCTTCTTAGGGTCTCAAAGCCAGGACTGTGAAGACTTCCATAGAGCATGAGATTGTCATGAGTGTCTCCTAAATAAGAAGTAATGCAGGTGTTGCGTGAGTGCTGTTGTTTATTGTTTAAGTTTATTTATTTGTTTTGTGTGGGAGATGCCCTCCCTTAACTCAGCATGATACAAAACAGAGTCTACCCATCTCACTGAGCAAATTCATAGCAACCACTCAATAATTAAAGGGAAAGAGGGACTTAATTAGATAAAGTGAATAATGAGCACATCTCAAATGAAAGGCAAACATTCAAAACAATGGAGAAAGTTATAGGCTTAGTCTTGTTTGTATTTTGTTTGGCAAAATTGTTTTTTATCCACACAAACAAATCAAGTTGAGGCTTGAGGCTGAAAAGGTCTTTATTATCAATACAAATGTCATTGAAAGGAACTGGCCAAGGTGGTCTTACTGTTGGAAAGAAAGCATTCTCAATCCTCTTAACATTTCTTTTAACTGGAGACAAATTCATTCAGTCAGCCTTTCTTTCATTCTACAAATATTTCCTGATGATGGAATGTTATGTGAAAAGCACTATGTTAAGCAAAGAAAGGAGGCAAAAACAAAAGAAACAACACTAACAGCAGCAGGTAGTGCAAACCAAAAAGTGAGAGAGAGCAATCTCACTGACAATGGCATCAGAAAGAATAAAACACTTGGGGATATACTTAACCAAGGAGTTGAGAGATTTGTACACTGAGAACTACAAAACATTGCTGCAGGAAATCAAAGAAGACATATAAATGGAGAGCCACCCTGTGTTGGTGGATTAGAAGACTTATTATTAAAATGTCCATATTCCCCAAAGCAATCTGAAGATTCAGTGTTATCTCTATCTCTATCTCTAACCCCAAAGGCATGTTCACACAAATAGAACCATCCCAAAGTTTACATGAAATCTCAGGGGACCTTGGATAGCCAAATCAATTTTGAAAATAGAACAAAGTTGGAGACCTCATAGTTCCTGATTTCAAAACATACTACAAAGCAATAGTAATCACGACAGTGTGGTACTGGTTTCAAGACAGACATATAGACCCTTGCACAGAACCGAGAGCCCAGGAAATAAACCCTGTGTAGATGATCATGTTATCTTTGACAAGGGTGTTCCAGTTACACAAGGGGAAAAGGACAATCTCTTCAATAAATGGTGTTGGCAAAACTGGATATACATATGCAAACAAATGAAACTGGATGCTTATTTTACACCATATACACAAGTTCAGGAAGAATTCAAGATATGAAAGTAATGCCTAAAACTGTAAAACTCCTAGAAGAAAGGACAGGAAGAAGCATCAGTACTGTAGATTTGGCAATGCTTAGATGTGCTAATGATTAGATGTGCTTAGATATGATGCTGCCAAGTCGCTTCAGTCATGTCTGACTCTGTGCAACCCCATAGACGGCAGCCCACCAGGCTTCCCCGTCCTTGGGATTCTCCAGGCAAGAACACTGGAGTGGGTTGCCATTAAGCATAGGCAGCAAAAGTAAAAATAGATGCGACTGCATCAGACTTACTTGACATCAAAGGAAACAACCAACAGAGTGAAAAGGCAACATACAGAGTGAGAGAAAACATTTATAAACTCTGTGTGTGATGAGAGGTTCAGTTCAGTTCAGTCGCTCAGTCGTGTCCGACTCTGCGACCCCATGAATCGCAGCACGCCAGGCCTCCCTGTCCATCACCATCTCCCGGAGTTCACTCAGACTCACGTCCATTGAGTCCATGATGCCATCCAGCCATCTTATCCTCTGTCTTCCCCTTCTCCTCCTGCCCCCAATCCCTTCCAGCATCAGAGTCTTTTCCAATGAGTCAACTCTTCTCATGAGGTGGCCAGAGTACTGGAGTTTCAGCTTTAGCATCATTCCTTCCAAAGAAATCCCAGGGCTGATCTCCTTCAGAATGGAATGGTTGGATTTCCTTGCAGTCCAAGGGACTCTCAAGAGTCTTCTCCAGCACCACAGTTCAAAACAATTCTTCGGCACTCAGCCTTCTTCACAGTCCAACTCTCACATCCATACATGACCACAGGAAAACCCATAGCCTTGACTAGATGGACCTTAGTCAGTAGATGAGAGGTTAAGAATCACAATATATAAGGAACTCCTAAAACTAACAGACAACAGAGAACCCGATTAAAAGATGGGCAAATGATCTGAATAGACATTTTGTAATGAAGGTACACAAATGAACCAACAAACATATAAGATGCTCATCCTCACTAATCCTAAGGTAAATGCAAATCAAAATCACACTGAGATATTACCTCAGGCCCATTAGGATGGCCACTATCAAAAGCACAGAAAGCAGCATGTATTGGTAAGGGTACAGAGAAATTAGAGCCCTTGTTCCAACTGCTTGTACTGTTGGTGGCAGTATAAAATAGTGCAACCATTATGAGAAACAGTATGGAGATTCCTTTAAAAAATTCAGAAATCAAATTACCATATCATTCTCTGTGTGTGTGTGTGTGTGTGTGTGTGTGTGTGTGTGTATATATATATATATATATATATATGGATACAAAGCACATCCTGAAGAGAGATACTTGCACATACATAGTCATTGCACTATTATTCACAATAGCCAAGAGGTGAAAGTATCCTTGATTAGATGAAAGGATAAAGAATATGTGGTATATACACTTGATGGAATATTATACAGCATTGAACAAGGAAAAAATACTGTCACATTCTACAATGTGGATGAACTTTGAGAACATTAATCTTATTGAAATAAGCCAGCTGGAAAAGGCCAAACATTATATTATTTCATGCACATGAAGTATCTAAAATAGTCAGAATCATAGAAATAGCAAGTGGAAAAGTGCTTGTCAAGTATGGGATGAGGGAAAAGATGGGAAAGGCAATTTGTGTTTAGTGGATATAGGCTTTCAGTTTTACAAAATGAAAAAGTTCTCAAGACCTGTTGCACAGCCATGTGAATAAACTTAGCATGGCTGAACTGTGCATGTAAATGGTTAAGATGATAAATATAACATGATGTGTTTTTATCACAATAAAAGTAATGGCAGGAAAACCAAAGTATGTGTTGTCCCTATCTTTGAGAAATCTTGGAATTTAGTAAAAAAAAAAAGTAACTGTAGCTGATTTGTAATAGAAATTGTTGTAGGCAGGGAGGGCTTCCTAGAGGAAGTGGGTCTTGGACCTTGGTCACTGCAGCCCTTGACCCACTTAGTGGGCCTTTTCCACCTTCTGGCTGCTGCTGGGGCGGTTCAGGTTTTCGTAACACAGCTAAAGTAGAGAGTGGGCCTTTGAGGCAGTAGAGAGGAGGCCTGTTGCTTCACCAGCTAAAATTAGCAGCTTTCGACCCAAGGTCATTGTGTTTTGTTTTTGTTTTTTGGCCTTTGGCCTTGCTGTGTGGCATGTGGGATCCTAGTTACCCAGCCAGGGATTGGACCTACACCCCGTGCAGTAGAAGCATGAATTTCTAACCCCTGGACTGCCAGGGAGTGCCCCAAGGTCACTGTTAATTCAGCCTGCCTGCACACATGCCTCTGTGCTCTGCGGGGCCCACTGATGGGGCCCAGCTCAGTGCATCGAGTGGTAGCTACCTTGTCTCTTGCTTTCTTCCTGGGTTTTCATGCACATCTGCCTATTTACTTTCAAATTCCAAAGGCGAACTTGGCTCATAAATCTTCATGATACCCCAAAATGAAATTATAATTTTACCCACTAGAGTTGTTACCTTAATGCCTCTCTAATTATCTTGTGTACTCAGACTTTAGATGCTCACTGGGGAGGAAAAGCGAGAGCAGGGGTAGGGCAGCAGCCTGCATCTCTCTTCTGCTTCAGTGTCATCTGGCTCAGAAATCTTCCCTTGAGAAGGAGAATGGGGCTCCTTTTGCCCTCAGAGCCATCATTGGCCTGCTTTGTTCTCTGTCACAGGGGCTGTCACTGGTGGGAGCATTTCTTAAGCTTTTTCACAAGCCAGCTTCCTTTTAGGTTTGACCAGGGAGAGACCCTGGCAGGAGACTGGAAGGCAGGAGGTAGGAGTAAGCCAATGTGCTTCTCTCCATCCCACTCCACCTCTGTGGCTTCTCTGTGGGGGACTAAATCTCTGTTTTAGTCCTGATTCCTATAGGATAAGGCTTGCCAGGCTTTGGGCTTTGGTTAGTGACCTTGTCTCAGTCCTCTCTTTCTCTCTTGACCTAAGTAAAAAAAAAAAAATAAAAGCTTGGAAGTGGGAGAGGTTTCTTGCTGTGGCTTCTCCATCATTTGTATGTCCGATTCCCTGCATTAAATTCCTTCTGTGGTAAATGTTAGAAGCAGTGGCTGTTTTCTACTTTTGACCCTGACTGATGCCGTTTTTGGTACCTGACAGCTTCTTGGTAGTCTATGGGCTTTCAGAAAGCCCTGATTTGGAAACAAACATCAGTTTTGGTGTGACTGCTGATTTCAGTAACAGGTGTAGAGGGTCACCATTTGCTGGATCTGAACCCAAAGGTGAGAGCGATTGATGATGGCGTGAAGGTAAACTGGTCTGTGCTTAGTGAGTCTTGCTTTACCCATGGTAGCACGTGAATTGTGAAATGGCATGGAAAGAAATGCTGGACTCCTAGGCTTTATTTTAGATCAATATGATAAACATAGTATTTTCATATTAAAGAAACTTCCATGACCCAGCACACTCTGTCCAGTTTAATAAGGCCATATTTATTATATGACCACCTTGACTGTCGGGCATCAGGCCAGACATATCTAGGAGGAGAGCCCAGACTAAGATAAAAAGGGTGTTTGGATTGGGAACTCATCTGCAGACTGTATCTATATTAGTCTGTAGCCATTTTTGCATCTCGTTTGAGATAAAACAGTATAGTGGCGTTAATATGAATGTTTCCAGTGATGGAGCCGTTTTGTTTTAGGAGGTTTAGAGTCCTTTGGGGCTGTGTTGGAGTTGTCCCAACAAACTAGTGAAGCCCTCATTAGCTTCAAGAGTTGAGTATTCCCATTCAGACTTAAAAATGTTCAAAGCTTGATATCATTTTCAACTTTTTCTCCTCGACTTTTCAGCTCTTGAGAAATCCTGGGTGAGTAAGAAACAAGTATTTGTTGTTGTTGTTGTTGTTATCCCTGTAATACCATCTAGTTTTCTTACAGGGAAACTTGGAATCAGAATTTCTTACAAGGGAACTGTTGAGTGGTGTTGGTGCTGGTGTTTAGTTGCTAAGTGGTGTCTGACTCTTTGCAACCCCATAAACTGCAGCACACCAGGCTTCCCTGTCCTTCACTATCTCCTGGAGTTTGCTTAAACTCGTGTCCATTGAGTTGGTGATGCTATCCAACCATCCCATCCTCTGTCTCCCCCTTCTCCTCTTGCCCTCAATCTTTTCCAGCATCAAGGTCTTTTCCAGTGAGTCGATTCTTCACATCAGGTGGCCAAAATATTGGAAGAGCTTCAGCATCAGTCCTTTCAACGGATATTCAGAGTTGATTTCCTTTAGTATTGACTGGTTTGATCTCCTTGCTGTCCAAGGGACTCTCAAGATTTCTCCAGTACCACAGTTCAAAAGCATCAATTCTTTGGCACTCAGCCTTCTTTATGGTCCAGCTCTCACAGCCATACATGACTACTGGAAAAACCATAGCTTTGACTATATGGATGTTTATTGGCAAAGTAATGTCTCTGCTTTTTAATACACTGTCTAGGTTTGTCATAGCTTTTCTTCCAAGGAGTTGAGTGATATAGAAAACATCAAAGTCAAAACAATAACATATTCAGCAATATTTATGCACTAGAGACTTGGGTCCTGGGGTTTCAGTTCAGTTCAGTTCAGTCCGCTCCGTCGTGTCCGACTTTTTGTGACCCCGTGAATCGCAGCACGCCAGGCCCTCCAGGCCTCCTGTCCGTCACCAACTCCTGGAGTTCACTCAGACTCAGGTCCATCCAGTCGGATGCCATCCAGCCATCTCATCCTCTGTCGTTCCCTTCTCCTCCTGCCCCCAATCCCTCCAGCATCAGGTCTTTCCAGTGTGTCAACTCTTCACATGAGGTAGCCAAAGTACTGGAGTTTCAGCTTCAGCATCATTCCCTCCAAAGAAATTCCAGGGCTGATCTCCTTCAGAATGGACTGGTTGGTCTCCTTGCAGTCCAAGGGACTCTCAAGAGTCTTCTCCAACACCACGGTTCAAAAGCATCAATTCTTTGGCTTGGGGTTTAGCATCTGAGAAATCTATCAGTTCCTGGTCTCATGGAGCTTGTAATTCTCTAGAGGAATAAAGTCATTTAGGACTAGAACCAGGAAAGTTCAGCAGGTTGGAGAGCAGAGAAAGAGTATCTAGATAGACTTGATAAGTTGAAATTTGAAAAATGAGGGAATTCACCAAGCATCAAGAGAGAGGACTTCTGGTCACAGTGTGCAGAGATCTGGAAGGCATGAACACAAGAAACTGGATTGCCTTATGGGAAATAACACAGGAGTATTTTAAAGTTGGATCTTTCTGAAAGTAACATAATAGCTTTTTTTTTTTTTTAATTGTTGTTGTTATTTTCTTAACCTCACCTAGGAGAAGATCATTTTAGTAGAAGTTGTTGTTCAACATGATTGAATATGATTGGGTATTATTACTTGCTGATGGGACTTAATTTTCTCATGTTTAAATGTGATCCATTATCTTGTGTCTAGAACATATTAAAATGACTTTAAAATGAGAAACAAGGGAACTCTGGTTATTTCAGTGCAAACGTACTTGTTTATTGAACTAAGCTGAAGGGTACTGGGATATTTGAATACTAACATGCTGTAGTTGCTCAAATCCCAGGGTTATAGGCTAGGTTAACCATTGGTAATGCTGAGGCTTCCCAGGCTGCAGTGGGAACTTGAGTTTTATTGTCATTTTTTAAAAGCCTTATTCTGTTTGGTTTTTCCTGCTGGCTTCTCTTTTTCATTCTTTCATTCCTTCTCTCCTTCCAACTCAAAACCCATCAATTTGCAATACCCCTGATAAAACTCATTTATAATGCTGACCAAATTTTCTAGCTTCAGCCAGCTGTTCAGTTTTTTTTTTTTTCCTGTTGGAAGGCCCCAAACTCTTCTCACTACTTGTTCTGAAGATAAATTAGCGACTTCTAAATAATGCAGTGAACCCTAATTCTCTTTGATTAGTAGCGAGTTAGATGATAGCGACCCATTGAAATTGGCCATCAGCATAAATAATGAGTGAATGAACTGATAAAATGCAAAGTCACCGGCCGTCATAAATCAAATGAAATCCACTTTCTCTGGAAGTCACTGAAATTAGAAGTCCATGCTCCTATTAATTATTTTGCCTTCTGAAGACGACAGTGTTATAAATCAGCCTTGAAAGGCCCTTCACTTAGGAAGCTGAAGGAGTGCGGCTGCCTGCAAATTGCTTTGTGTACGCACCTAATTGTTTCTTAAGTAATCCACCTTTGTCGCATGGCTTTGGGAAACGAAGAAGGTCCTCTTTGGTGGTGATCCATGAATGTGGGCTTAAGAAGGGCCTTAAAAAGGGTCCAAGTGCAGTAGGAAGTTATCTGTCTTCTTCCCTAGAAAAGCTATCCCCAGGGTCCTTATTATGCAACTCAGACCAAAGCAGGGCCAGGCGCTGTGGGAGTGCTTTTCTATGGCAGGGACCAGGAGGCTGGCTGTAGGCCCCAGGCCATTTTATCATCCTGTCCCAACTCAACTTCCAGCCAGGCCAGAGAAGCCAAACTTCACATGATTTTAGTGAAAAACAAGATTTTTAAACTTGGAGAAAAAACAGGGATGGAAAACTTTGATTTCGCAGGTTCATTTTGAGAGTCATTGTAATCTGCATACGTGAGGTGTGAAATGACACATAATTTTTACTGAACGGTGGGTGGGAAATGATATTCATTTAGGAGCCTATTTTGCGACCGACATTGAACGAAAGCAACGTTCTGTGGAAAACAGGTTAATTACCTGGTAGGATATGTTGTAAATGAGTTTCTTTTTGGACCTCTACCTGTCGTAGGTGAAGTCCTGAGGCTGAGACGACTGAAAAAACAGTTCTCTCTGGGAGATGGTCTGGACAGAGCGCTTAGGAAATTCTCTGCTTCCCACTGAGTGTGTGTTATATTTGTAGGCCTCTGTGGAAACAGTGATGGCAGCTTTATGGAGCCGAAGACAGACTCCGACAGGCAGTAGTTCTTGGGGTGCTGGGTGCTCGTCAAGGTACAGTGAGTGTCCACGTTCACTCACTTCGCTTCAGGGTGGCGCTAGAAGCCATGGTTTGGGGATCGAGTTTTAAGGGAAAAAGACGTTTTTCTTTCTTTCCTCTTTCTGTCGACTTTTCTTTCTTTGGCTCTGTGGAGTCTTTCTTGTGTCCTGTGGGATCTTTCGTTGCGGTGCATGGACTCTCTAGCTGTGGCCTGTGGCCCCAAAACACACAGACCTAGTTGCTCCATGGTATGGGGATGTTAGTTCCTCGACCAGGGATCGAACTGCATCCCTTGCATTGCAAGGTGGATTCTTAACCACTGGACCGTGAGGGAAGTCCTTCTTTATATCAACTTCTTGTCTGCTGCAGGCCTCCTGGATTCACCCGTAGGCCAGTGCACTAAAGGTAAATATGAGCCCCGAAGAACTTAAACTGTCTCCTGGGTTATGTGTGGAAGCATATCCTCCTACTCCTTTGTGATACTTTGGGTGACCTAGCCTGTTCTGAATCATCTGTATAAAGAAGGGGTGTGTGTTTTCTCAGATAGCTGGAAGAACAACATAGTTGTTGTGAGTGGTATAAATTCTCCTGTGAGTGTGTTCTGATGTTGGAGTAAGTTGCTGCCAGATCATTTGTGAATCTGAATAGCCCTTTCTAAAAACTAAGCTTACTGATTGTATAAATGGGCATTATGTCATGAGGTAGAAAGGAGCAATTATTCCCTGGAATATTGAATCTGAAATGCAAAGATGTTCTGGGTTGTGTCTTTGAAAGCAGTCAAGTCTGTAGTTTCACAGTGGTTCCATGGGCTTATTCCACACCAGTGTCTCAATCCCTGGACACCTCCACAACTCCCTAATCCACAAAGCTGAGCCTCCTTAGCTCTTGGGATCTTCCTCCCACAGTGGTAGCACTCTGCTTATTGTGGGGAGGGGGCTCAGGAAGCAAACACGGCTCCTGATCTTCCCTCCCTGCCTCTGGAAATCCAGGAGGCACCTGCTGGGGTTCTGTGCCCCAGTACAGAGCAAGCCCTCCATGCGGACTCCTCTCCTAGAGCTGATTCCTCATGCGTCTGTCTTGGTCTTCTTTTTACTTGGCTTCAGTTTTGAAGTTTTGGTGTATGATGGGAGTTGCAATGAAGACTGGCAGATTGTTGGAGACAGTAAGAGCAGGAGAAGAGTTCATCTGTGTTTGTAGCTCTAGTATTAGTTGAATTTCCCTTTGCTTGTGAGGTTTATAGAGGATAAGCTAGATCCTGACCATCTATACGACTGTGTCCTTCTGGAATGAAACATTTATCACTCATGGTTTATGGGTTTTAGAATAAACATCCTTCTTTTCCTTGGGTGATGTTCCCTTGGGTGGCATGTAATCAAGGTGACCGTATGTCCTGGCTTCCCAGGGAGAGTCTCAATTTATGCCTGTTTTTCTGATATAATTATTATTAGTGATCCCCGTCCTCCATTGATTCTTAAAAGTATTGAGATTTAGATGATCGTCCTATCTATATATGATACTTGAAAGGAACTTTTACATGTGTTTACTCAGCCTCATAGAGACTGTGTCATATTGAGAAAATCCAAGTTTTGGAAAGTGAATTTATCCCTTAGTGTATGACCTTGGGCTGCTTAGGTTCTCTGAGCCTCTTTTTCTTTATCTATAAAATGAGGTTCATTGTACATCCCTCACAGATTTATGCTAAGAATTAAATAAAACAGCATGTAAAGAACCTAGCAAATTGCTAGCCAGATAGATAGGTGGACGATAAAACATTTGTTCTCCTTTATTCCTCGGAATAAGCCCAGAGAGGGAAGACACTTTGCCATGCTTCTGAACCTGATTTTGTGTTGCAAATAATTAAGTCAGCATCAGCCCATGTGACAGAGAGAGAAAGAGAAAAGGAGAATCATCCCCATGTGAAGAAAGACCCTCTCCCCAAACCTTTTAAAATGCCCCCTACAAAGAGATGAAAAAGTCACATAAAAGACAGATGCTGGGTTTCTATTCAGGTGAACAAATTGTGGATTTATTGTTTGTAGCAAAAGGAACAGAAAGAGGTACAATAAACGGCCTTGCCTTTCAAATGTAATGTGACAGTGAAAATAATCTATTGGTCTTGAAGAAGCCTCTGTCTTTCCATCTGTGAAATGGGGATTCAAAAGATTGTAGTAGGAATTAAACGGGGCCATACATGGACAGGGGTCCTACAACCTGTACCAGGCTGGGCACACATGGCGGATCATGGTTTTCCTGCTTTTTGCAGAGCAGAGGCACCCAAACACCAGAATACTAGGTCAGGAGTAAAATGACCATGGGCAGCAAGGCCATTCCATGTCCTGAGATTCATCCACGTCCTTTACAGTGACGCTCAGTAATACCTCGTTCTTTCTCTGAAGTCTCAGGAGGGCACACATAGCTCTGTTTAACTGGCCCAACAGGCATTGGCATTTTAAAAGCAATTTGTATAGCTTTATGGAGATTACTCTTTTTAATGTTTTTAGAGTAAAAGAGTTTATTTTCCTCAAGCTTTCCAGCCCAGATGGCTCAAAGTCTGTAGAAGAAAGTTATAAAATGTTAGCAGCCAGGACTGACAGCTGTGACCAGCTCCAGGGGACTCCCTTGCTGCATGGGGTGCACAGACTCTGAGGCCCTCTATGCCTGTCCACTCACAGTGCCTTAGCGCCTCTGTCCACTCAGGCGGGGGAGGCGCCCAGTGGGACCGTGCTTCACCTCAGTAAATGGCTGTGTCCAGATCACACCGGGCTGGCTGCAAAGGTCCTCATGGCTTGTGGGAGCCCTTGGTAGGAGAAGATAATACATATCTGTGCATTTGCATTCTTATTCCTTCCAGTACCTTCCTCCCCAAACCCACGCACCCACTAGCGATCACAGAAGAGTCTGGCGATGAGTAAAGCCCTCCACCTGACCTTAGACCTCAGCGGGACTCCTGTTGCATTTAGTAGCTAATACTTCGCGTAGCACTGATTATGTGCTGAGTAGCGGCGGTGTTTACTGTGAAGAGCAGCCCAGTCTCCTGCGGGGTTTGTGCTCATGGAGGTCACGAGAATGCATCCGTTATCAAAAGAATTAGTGTCCTTATAGAAGAGTGCCCCAGAGAGCTCCCTGGACCCTCATGCCAGGCAAATGCTCAGGGAGGAGTATGCGGCCGGGAAGAGGGCACTGATCCCAGGCTTCCAGCGCCCAGAGCTATGAGAAGCACATTTGCGTGTAAGCCACTCAGTTTATGACATTTTGTTATAGCAGCTGGAACAGACTAAGCCGCTGACCAAGGCGCATGCCTTAGAGTGGCAGAGCCCGAATCTGAGCTTGGGCCACTGGCACCCTCTTCCTTGCTTGACACCATTTTGCTTCTCATCCTCCTTCATTATAATCTTTTCTTTTTGTTTGTTGGGTTTGTTTCTTTCTTTGCTTGCTTTACAAGTTTCAGAGAAGTTTATGAACGCTTTGGAGAATTTTGGCAGCACTGGGGGTTGGGGGAGGTTGCTCTGCCATGTCCTTTTGTTTATTGAATTATACAAGTACAGTATCCTCCATACTAACCGCTAAAGCTCAGTTCTCTCTGGCTGACCTTCAGCCTGAGCCACTCTCTTCCCCAGATGTAATAACATCAGGGGTTTGCTACATTTATTTTTTTTTTTCTTCTGTGAATTTATACACTCCCATGCATAGATACATATATGTACATACTAAGAAGTTATGGTACTATATAAGATAACTAGCTTGCTGTTCTCACTTGTTGGTATGTCTTAGATATCTTCTGATGTCACGGAGATATACTCACCCTTTATGACTTGTGTGCAGTATTGCATGTTGCAGATATGCCAAGGTATTAATTAGACTGTTAGCTTTCTGTGGGTATTTAGGTTGTTAGTCATTTCTCCTTGTCACGTAGATAATGAATGGCCTTGTTATGAGTCTCTCTGTGTACATGTGGAATTGTTTCTCTTGAGAGTATTCTGAAAAGTGAAATTGCTTAATCATAGTGTATGCATATTTTCAGTTGTAATAGATACTATAAAAATGGTCCTCCAATGATTTTTATCACTATTCATTCTTACTGGTAGAAGTATCATTTGACCTGTTTCTGCCAAAATTTGATATTAGCATACTCTCAAAATTATTGCAGACTATTAACCATAATACCACGTATCTCATTGCCAATTAAGATTTTCATCTGCTTGCCAGATAGAATCATTTTATATATTCATTGTCTAGTTTTCTGTTTTCTGTGTTTTGAATTGCCGCTGTATATCATGTGCCCATTTTCCTGTTGGCTTGTGTGACCCTTACTTACTTAATGATTTCTAGTAAGTCTTTACTGAGGTATACTTGGCCTCAGTCTCTCATTTTGCAAGTGTTTTCTCCCTTCTTCTGTTGCCTTTCAACTTTATGATGCTTTTTATTACACACAGGGTTTTAATTTTGATGTTGTCAGATTAACAAGTCTTTTCCTTTATGCTGTTTCTGTCTTATTGCAGGCCTTACCAACCCTGAGGTCATAAACATATTCTCCTATATTTCTTTGAAAACTCTAATTTTATCTTTTAAGTATGGATCCATTGGAAATAAATAAATATCTCTATATAGATAGATATACATATGAATACTTTCATGTTGAGATCAATTCATATATATATGAACATATATATGTATATATACACACACACACACACATATACATTTCTTCCACATACCCCCACCCCACAAATGGATAGCCAGTTGACCCAGAACCATTTGTTTTAGGCCATTTCGCTAGCCATTTTGAAATGCTATTTCTTGCCATCTATAAAATTCCTAATTAGGCATATATCTGGGCTCTATTCTTTTCACAGATCTGTGAACAGAACAGGATTATGTTAGCTTCCTATATCTTGAGAGGCTATTATGGCATTTCTAACTCTACCCTTAGAGCCAACTATTGCTTGTGTGGCCCATCTCATCTCTAACTCTAGGTAGTTCTCATGGGCTCTAAATGAGGCATAAGAGTCAGCATGATTTTTGGCAGTAAGATGTCCATCAGAAGATACAGGTTCTAATTTTAATTCTGCTGTACTCTCTATGGCCACAAATCACTTACTGTCTCTGTTACATGCTGGGGAACAAATTAGATTGAGTAGGCTTAAAATCCTGACTGGTGCCTGCCACTTAATGACTGTGGAGTTTGAGGATAAACGCTTTACTTCTCTATCTCTTCTATTAATAGGGATATTATCATCTGCCTCTCAGGATGGTTTTAAGGACTTTTTATACAAATAATGTGTTAGGGAACAATTTGTTAATTATAAAACACTACAAAGACTAGCACTGCATACTAATATGTACAGGCCTTGTTTTTATTTTGGTCCAATAAAGTTAATACATCTTTGTCTCACCTACCTCTGAGAGCTGTTCTGAACATCAAATAAGATGTCCTTTGATAAAATTGAAAATGTCATAAAGATTATTTATTACTGATGAATCCCAACAGGTAGACTGTAATTGACAAATATTAACCAAGCCTGTAGGGTTCTTGTAGTGAAAGAGGATCATATTAATAGAATATCTTCAGGCAAGATTTGGTGGAGCCAGATTTATGACATCCCTTAAGTCTTCACCCACTGGAGTGAAGAAAGGTATGGTGTTGGTCCTTTAAAAGGGTGCCGATGGTCTTTTAAGTGTGAATAATAGGCAGAGTGAAGACTGTATAAGTACTTGTGCTAAGATAATCAAAGGGAGGGTAGAGCTGACCGTCAGTTCCTTGATCTCATCAATGGCTATATCTAGTTTTGTGTTATTAAAAAAATGAAAACATTGACCTTTATTTGTTTATAAATTATTTAGTCCTTCTCTCTTTCTTTCCCTGCCTAACCCCACTTTCACACTGAACCCAAGTTTTCAACACTTGAGAAATCATCAAAATACTAGGTCATTGACTATTAAAGTGAGAGACGAGAAAAAAGAAAAAGAAGCATGAACAGGGCTCTATAATATTGGCAGATATTCTCCCTCTGCAGACGGCAGTGCAACAGGGCTCTATAATATTGGCAGCTATTCTTGCTTCTGTGGCGAGGCGGTGCTGCTTCGGCGCCTCTGAGTAAGCCATCTCTCGCTTTGCGCACACCTCAGTGTCGTTCTCCTCCACGGTGACTGGGACTTGCCCAATGGGACACTGACGCGTGGCATGCAAGCGGAAACCTGGTCAGTGCTTGCACCTGGGCTTTGGTTTTGGAACATTTGCACTTAAAGTCCACCTGCCAGGTAAAGGATCTCAAGCTAGCCATGGGGAGAGGGTCCCAGCCCGCAGTCATTGCCCAGACTCCTGACGTGTGAGTCGAGCCACCTTGGACACTCTGTGCCCCGCCACCATCTGACAGCAAACCCATGAAGACTTGGCGTGAGAGCACCTGCAGAGCTGCCCAGCTGAGCCCCTAGGAGTGCACAGTTATCAGCAAAGAAAATAGTGGTCCTTTAAATCCACTCCGTTTGTTGTATAGCAGTAGATAATTGTGACACTGGGTTAACACACACACACATATTAAACTCCCGTTTAATGTACGAGCATTCACCTATTTTTTATATCTGAGAAGCTGGTGTTTTTAGATTTGAGTTCAGGCTGTTTTACCTGAAGACAGTCATTTCTATCCATAATGTAGTCCGCTCTAAACAGCAAGGTGTAAGGCACTGCATTTAGAACATGTCCACTTCATAAAGGAAAAGGTGGTGTAAGGAGCATTGTCTGTTTCCTGTTTAGGCCAGTTCCCTTCCCATTAGGCCCCCTGGATCCAGAAGGGCCCATAGGAGAAGGTGTCTTGGTAAGGATATTTATTTCTGCAGCTCACATCCATGGGGGAACCTGGGAGAATTTATAAATCTATCATTTCAAGTCATTAGGAGGCATGTTGGTCAGTGCAGGAGGCTCTCTGCTCATTAATTCAGGAGAGATTTACTTGTGTCGCCCTCATTAGTATTTATGGGATTTATCCACATCAATCGCTAGTGCATTAACAGGGAAATAACTAAACCTCCCAGGGTTGGTTGGTGCTAATAAAATGAGCTGGAAGTTCCAGAAATCACCGTGATCAGAAGTATTCTAAACCAGGGCCTGTAATTGATTCTTTCAAAGTACCCTCAGGATGTTTGCCTATTTGCTTCTCATCCGGTGGCATTTGCATATTAGCACAGTATCTAAGGCCTTCTGTGCCACTTTCAGGCTAGGGCCCATTTGGTACCATAAGATGATGGTGGGAGACCCAGTGGAGGGTTGAAAATATCATTGTCGAACCAGAAAACCTAGGTAAACAATGGGTTAAATTTCTTATAATTCTTCTTTGTTTGGTCCTGGCTTATAAAAAAAAAACCACCCCCTGCATGTAAATATATTTTTTATGTATTCTGAACATAAAGATAGCTCTGTCCTACCATATTGATTTATTAGATTCTCTGACATTTTAG
Source organism: Nanger dama (assembly GCA_917880005.1). NCBI lineage: Eukaryota > Metazoa > Chordata > Mammalia > Artiodactyla > Bovidae > Nanger > Nanger dama. The sequence continues at coordinate 14,092,309 of CAKJTW010000028.1, read as the reverse complement.
TTGTGGTCGTTATGTTATATTTATGAGATGAATGTTGGATTTCCTCATTATGTTATCCTCATTTATTTTACATACTTTTATGGCTGGTTGTGCATCGCTTTACAGTTAAAGCTTTATTGCAGCTGTTAGCGTTGGGGGAGGGGAAGGCAAGTAGTTATTGATCAGAATTTACATGTTTACTGTTGTAATCATGATTTATTTAATCTGTTTGCACATATAAATATAAGCCCGCTCTCTGAAATAAAAATATATACTGTATCTATATTTTAGGAGCATTCTTGTCACTCTCATATGCTTTGGAGTAGAGAATTTGGGGTTGATCCAGTGTTCTGTAGATGAGCAGTTTCCATGCAGCCTGTTGGTGAAGAGTGTGGCCTTTGGAGCTGGACTGTATGGGTTCAAATCCCACCTGGACAGCTTACTGCTTGTGTCTTGGACTGTGATGTTTGCCCTTTCATGCTTCCAATTTTCCTACCTATAAAATGGTATTAGTACTTATAAACCATTGTGAAGATTGGAAGATTAATATTGGTAAAAGTACTTGGCACAGAGAAATTGCTTATTATCTGCTAGTCATTCAAACTCTTAGTAAGTAGGTAGTAAGGTAGGTATACTGGAAAGGCTCAGTTACATTCAAGTGCGAGGGGCTGGCTTCCCTGGTGACTCAGCGATAAAGAATCCACCTGTATTCAGGAGCTGCAGGAGACTGGGTTCAATCCCTGCGTTGGGAAGGTCCTTTGGAGGAGGGCATGAAACCCACTCCATTATTCTTGTCTGGAGAATCCCATGGACAGAGGAGCTTTGCAGAATCAGTCCTTAGGGTCACAGAGAGTTGGCTGTGACTGAAGTGACTTAGTACACACAGCAGATTTATTTAGGGGGAAAGGAGGAGATAATATAGGTATAAGGTGCTTAGATATTTTCATTTTTTGCAGAATTTTGTTTTTAATTCAGGTGATGAATTGTTTGCAAAATTATCTTAATCAGACTTTAATCTAGAATATCTGGATCACAAGCTCCATTTGGAAAACAAAACTTATTTGCTGAATGAGTGAGTGAATGAATGAATGCTGACCTATAGTTTTCAAGGAAAATCTTGGATATGTTTGACATGTTTTATTTTTTAAAATTTTTGTTGAAATATAATAGTGGTATTAGTTTCTGCTGTACAGTGAAGTGGATCAGCTATAGGTATACTTATATCCCCTCTTTTGGATTTCTTTCCCATTTAGGTCATCACAGAGCACTGAGTTCCCTGTGATATATAGTAGGTTCTTACTAGTTATCTATATTATACACGAAGTGAAGTTGCTCAGTCGTGTCCGACTCTTTGCGACTCCATGGACTGTAGCCTACCAGTCTCCTCAGTCCATGGAATTTTCCAGGCAAGAGTACTGGAGTGGGTTGCCATTTCCTTCTCCAGGGGATCTTCCCAACCCAGGGGTCGAACCTGGGTCTCCCACACTGCAGGCAGACACTTTACCATCTGAGCCAATTACATGGTGGTGTCTATATGCCAATCCCAATCTCCCAATTTATCCCACCCTCTTTTCCCCCTTGAATTATTTTTGATTGAACAGATCAAGAATATTCAGAAGTTTTGCCGTGGCTAAGAAAGAGAAGGATTCACTGAAGTCCAAAATTTAGTCTGAAGATTTATTTTCCTATATATTATCTTAAAATAGGTTTTCATTCCAGGTCTGCCTGGAATAAAAGCTAACTTTTAAAGTTAGCTTTAAAAGATCAACCTCACTCTGCCTGTCTTCTCATCTATCACTTGGGTTTAATAATACCTGTTTGTCAGGGCACTCAAAGCTGGTGCACTGGGACAACCCTGAGGGACGGGATGGAGAGGGAGGCGGGAGGAGGGTTCAGGATGGGGGACACATGCATACCCATGGCAAAACCCACTACAATATTGTACAGTAATTAGCCTCCAATGAAAAGAAATAAATAGAAAATAATAATACCTGTTTGTGCTTTGAGCAATGCTCAGTCAAAGCCATGTCTTCGTCACTGGCAGGTGGATTCTTTACCACGGAGCCGCCTGTGAAGCCCCCCAGAACCTGTATAGAGTACAATATAATAGTGACATGGACCCTGGGTTAGAAATCAAAAGACATTTTACAGCCCCAAGTCTGCCACTGAATAGCTGTGGCAAAAGGCTTATTTATTTATTTTCTTTAAAGGGTCCAACTCTCTTTCTGCAGGATTATGTTGAGAGTCTGATGAGCTGATGTTGGTGATAGGACTCCAGATACTGTAAAGCACTACATAAATGTTAGGAACTGTTAATGATGCCACCTAACAAAGGTGTTGCAAAGATGAGATGCTGAGTGATTTGAAAAGGCTCTCAAAGAAGCAGCATGCGCTTTGTGACTATTGAAGACATAGGGAAGACTTGACTCTATGATCTCATTAGGTTCTGGGTGAGAATCCCAAGTCTGCCCAAGAGACAAAGGCCTAAAGGAACCCCAGATTCCCTGGATCCTTGGTTCCAAGGAATGTTGCTCCTTTATTCAGCTCTTGTGTTACTATTTGCCCATATCCTTAGAGAAAAATAAGTCTTGTCTTTGTAATTTCCATATTGTTTGTTGGGTACAAGACTGTGTATTTTATTTGCAGCATTTAATGTAAGTCACATGTTCTGCCCTGGTACTGGCGACTCAGCATTTGCATTTTACATTTTACAATTTGGCAGTGATTCTTTGAAATAATTTACTTTTATCGTCTTGCTTCAGATTTTCAAGTAATAATCCATCTAGCAAAGCAGTTTATCCGTTCTGTATATTCACTTCTGTTTTGAGGCTCTTGAGGAGAATGAAATGATTTTTAATCATATTTCTAGGCCACTCATCATAATTAAGTTTAGAATTATGAATGGTGTACACCTCATCATTACATCATACCTCCCTGTGATAAATAAGTGAATCAGAGATCATCACAGGAATTTCAGAGCCTTTCAGGATGTTTTATGGCTTTTAAAGAAAAACCTCCAAATTTCTCCCAGTACCTTAAAACATTCTAGGAAAACCTGCAGTGTTTTCCTTCTTTTTATCCTCTATGTGGAAAGGCTATTGCTTGTTAAATCCCCCAAATCACTTGAACTCTGAAAATTTTATAGAAAAAGTTAATCAAAACTGAACCTCAAATATATTCTGAGTGAAATAAGTCATGCACAAAAGAGTACTTACTATATGTTTTCATTTTTATGTCATTCTAGAACTAGTCTGGAGTTGCTTTTAAGGGACAGAGATTAACTTGTGAAAGTCGCTCAGTCGTGTCCAACTCTGTGTGACCCCATAGACTCTACAGTTCGTGGAATTCTCCAGGTTAGGATACTGGAGGGGTAGCCTTTCCCTTCTCCAAGGGATTGTCCCAACCCAGGGATTGAACCCAGGTATCCTGCATTGCAGGACGATTCTTTACCAGCTGAGCCACAAGGGAAGCCCAAGAATACTGGAGTGGATAGCCCATCTCTTCTCCAGTGGATCTTCCTAACCCAGGAATCCAACCAGGGTCTCCTGCATTGCAGGCATATTCTTTACCAAATGACTGATCAGGGAAGTCCAACTTGGGGAGATGGTGTAAATTAGAAATGTTCTAGATCTTGATAGAGGTAGTTAAATACACACACAAGTGCCTATATTTGTCAAAACTGATTAAATTGTACACTGAAAATCTATGCATTTCACTCTATGCAAATACATCTCAGGGTTTTCCCTGGTGGCTCAGGGAAAGAATGGTACAGAGTTCTTTACCAGAGTTCCCTGGTAAAGAATCCACCTGCTAATGCAGGAAGTATGGGTTTGATCCCTGGATCAGGAAGATCCCCTGGAGAAGGAAATGGCAAGCTACTCCAATATTCTTGCCTGCGAACTCCCATGGGCAGAGGAGCCTGGTGACCTATAGTCCATGGGGTCATGAAAGAGTTGGACATGACTTAGTGACTAAGCAACAGTAACTACATCTCAATAAAAAAATTAAAAAATTAACTATGACCTGTTGTTTTCATATGTCATTTTAGGTGCACTTTTACTGATGACCATAAGCTATGGAAAATTTGAGGCAATATGGTGCCTTTTCCTTATACCTTCTAAGCCAGGGCTTGAAAAGATGTTTCACAATACCAGTTCTTCTAAGTCATTGGAGGTTTAAAAAAGTAATTTGCCAGCTCTGTTAGCCATGGATATTCAAGTGGGTACCTGCTGTCTGTTAACTTTTATAAGAAGCCATTACTCATTCTAAAAATGTTCCCTTCTTCTGCCATTTGACTTATATGGAGGAATAATTTCTTGGCTAATTTTTTTGGGAGGGTACATGCTTCTGAAATACAAATCCACTTCTAATGAATCATTATCATGTACTACCATAAAGGTTATTCACTGAAAGCTTCAGAAAAAAAGCAATGAAAACTAATTTTGATTGTTAATGGAAATGTATTTTTAGTCTTAAAGAGCTTCCCTCGGCAATAATTATAGTTATGCCTCTTGGGTGTTTTGGGACTTTTAAATTTACATCGAGTAGCTCTTTTTCATTTAGCAATTAATCTTTTAACAGAGCTCAGCAAATTTGTTCTTCATTCTAGTGTTAGGGAAGGATTGACAGAGAGTTCAGTTTTCTTTGCCCCCCTTCATAGTCCCTGCACGCGCCCAGGCTGCACTTGTTGTTGTGTTAGGCTACGTCCTGGGGTGACTGTGGTGACATGGGCAGCTGAGGCTGGCAGAGAGAGGCCTGAGATGCAGGCCTTGCTTTCCTGCTGTCAGCAGGCATCGGGACACAAGTAGCTGCCTCTGCCTTATGCAGCACAGAATTGCTGCACAGCAAGTGAGCTCCTAGAATGCTTTTGCTGCAAGCAGGCAAAGCTCAACACTGCAGCCTACGGATTGGAAAACACAGCCTATAAGGAGACTGCCTTGCAGCTGCCCTGCCTCTGGTTTCAGACTCCAAAACATCTGTAGGAAGATTCAAAACAACAAGATGCAGAGCTACTAAATTTTAGCAACTGAGACCGTTTGCTGGTTGTGCTTATTCTTGTCTGGTTTCAGGGAGAGGCAGGGACTGCTTAAGGAAGTGGGAAGGGGTTCTGGCAGGAAGTTTGCTGAGGTTCTGCCCTCTTGTTAAAGAACAGAATGGTGCCAATTAACCCAGTCACCTGATTAGAGAAAGCCCAAGCCACCACTGAGAATCCTTCTCCTGATGAAAAATGACCTCCCTCCCCCATGAAACTAGGGAGCAGCCAGACATTTGGGTATTTGCAAAGCAGCCCTGAACATTAGGGAACAGTTTAAATTAATCCTGTGTACTGTGGCTCCCAGAATGGAAGCCAGCCCCACATGTCAATAAATCTAGATCTGTTTGAAGCTCATGTCACTAAATCTTCGTCTTGACTGTTTGCTGGTGGTGTCAAGAGCTGCCCTGGAAGATGAATTTGAGGGGAGGATGAAAAAGGAACCATATTAAACTGCAGCTCTGATAAGTTTAGTTAAGAGGCAGGAGATGTGTCCTTGCCGTGACATTCAGTGGCTGATATTTGTTTCCCTTTAAATAATATGCTGCACATCTGTGAGAATGATGGTTTAGGGCTGGTGACATTGCATTTCCACCAAGGTTACTGCCTCTGGGCAGGCAGGCTCTCTCCTTTCTTTCTCTGTCCCACACCCTGTCAATAAATATCCTTTTGTTGGAGGAAGTGAGATACAGATTTTAGAGGTAACACCAGAGTGTCTTCATTTCTAGAAGCAATGAGGTTCAGCCCCTATGTAGGGAAAGGGTGAAGGGGTGGAGAGAAATTAAAGGGACCATGAGAAACAGTTTTCTTTAGGGAAATGTCCCAGGGAGCCAATAGCACCCAGTGGGGAGAGCTTTGAGAATACCAGAGTTTTGAGAATTTTCCCTGAAAACCTTGTTTTCATAAACCAAGATACGGAAAATCTGGGTACTCAGGACTTTATGTTCTATTTTTTCCTGCAACTCCCTATCCAGTTATCTTGTTTTTTCCTTACTGTAATTGCAGATCTATGACTGATGACAGCAGTCAGCAAACTTCTTGTGTAAAGGGCCAGATAGTAAATATTTTCAGCTTCGTAGGCCAATACAGCCTCTGCTGTAACTATTCCACTCTGTCCTTGCAGCCCAAAAGCAACTCTAGCCTATCCATAAATGAGTGGATGTGTCTGTATTATGGCTACTGACAGTTTTTTTTTTTTCTGAGATATTTTAAAAATATTTTTAATTGGAGTAAAAGTACTTTAGAATGTTGTGTAACTTTCTGCTTACGACAACATGAATCAATTGTAAGTACAGGTATATCCCCTCCTTCTTGAGCCTCCTTCCTACCCATCCCCATGCTACCCTTCTAGCTGATCAGAGTTCTAAAGCCGAGATTCCTGGGACACTGACATTTGAATTTGATATCATATCCTTGTCATGAAAGAATATCCCTCTTTTGATTTTTTTCAGCTATTTAAAAATATAAAAATCAGTCTTAACTTGCAGGCTGTACAAAAACAGATAGTGGTCTGGATTTGGACCATGAATGTAGTTTTCTGACCTCTGACCTTTGTTTTTTCTCTGTCTTGTTGCTTTCCTTTTATCAGTGTGAAAAGATGATAGCTGTCCCTTTAGGGAGGACGGTATTGCCAACCTAAAGATTAAGTCCATGGCTGTATTCAGCCAAGATATAATGGATATGGATGAAAACAAAGCTGGCTCTGAGGCAGACAACCCATGTTCCCACACCACCCCTTTGTTAATACTTACTAGCTGTGTGACCTCAGGTGCTCAGTTAACCTCTCTGAACCCCAGTTTTCTTTTTATTTTTCTGTAATAGGGTAATTATACTTTCCTTGCCTATATTACATTTTTTAAATAGATCAAGTTAAGAGAAATGAGAGTTGTTAGTAAACAATAAATCATTGTATGAATAAAAGAACTTGGCGTTGTTCTCAGTGCTTTACCCACGTGGGTTCTTCTTGTTAACTAGTTTGTTGTTGATATTAAAGGATTATACCTTTCTCTGTTTTAGCAGCAAAAATAGAGCTAGAATTTGACTTGTAGAAGGAAGAAAACAAATATTCTTGTTTCCCCCTTTTCTTAGACTCTCCAACTTTTCAATTTCTTCCAGTGCATCAGATGCTCAGCCTACGTGAAATGATGCAGTTTAAGCTGTCCCACTGCTCAGAAAGCTTTGCCTTCTCACAGTCTGGTCAGTCTTCAGTTCAGTTCAGTCACTCAGTCATGTCTGACTCTTTGTGACCCCATGCATTGCAGCACGCCAGGCTTCTCTGTCCATCACCAACTCCGGAGTTCACGCAAACTCATGCCCATAGAGTCGGTGATGCCATCCAACAATCTCATCCTCTGTCGTCCCCTTCTCCTCCTGCCCCCAATCCCTTCCAGTTTCAGAGTCTTTTCCAATGGGTCAACTCTTCGCATGAGGTGGCCAAAGTATTGGAGTTTCAGCTTTAGCATCAGTCCTTCGAATGAACACCCAGGACTGATCTCCTTTATAATGGACCAGTTGGATCTCCTTGCAGTCCAAGGAACTCTCAAGAGTCTTCTCCAACACCACAGTTCAAAACCATCAATTCTTTGGTGCTCAGCTTTCTTCACAGTCCAACTCTCACATCCATACATAGCCACTAGAAAAACCATAGCCTTGACTAGATGGACGTTTGTTGGCCAAGTAATGTCTCCGCTTTTGAATATGCTGTCTAGCTTGGTCATAACTTTTCTTCCAAGGAGTAAGCATCTTTTAATTTCATGGCTGTAATTACCATCTGCAGTGATTTTGGAGCCCCCAAAATAAAATCTGACACTGTTTTCACTGTTTCCCCATGTATTATTTCTCATGAAGTGATAGGACCAGATGCCATGATCTTCATTTTCTGAATGTTGAGCTTTAAGCCAACTTTTTCACTCTCCTCTTTCACCTTCATCAAGAGACTTTCATTTCCAAGGCATACCATTCAATATCACAGTAATCCAAGCCTATGCCCCAACCAGTAACACTGAAGAAGCTGAAGTTGAACGGTTCTATGAAGACCTACAAGACCTTTTAGAACTAACACCCCCAAAAGATGTCCTTTTCATTTTAGGGGACTGGAATGCAAAAGTACAAAGTCAAGAAACACCTGGGGTAATAGGCAAATTTGGCCTTGGAATACGGAACGAAGCAGGGCAAAGGCTAATAGAGTTTTGCCAAGAGAATACACTGGTCATAGCAAACACCTTCTTCCAACAACACAAGAGAAGACTCTACATATGGACATCACTAGATGGTCATCACCAAAATCAGATTGATTATATTCTTTGCAGCCAAACATGGAGAAGCTCTATACAGTCAGCAAAAACTAGACCAGGAGCTGACTGTGGCTTAAATCATGATCTCCTTATTGCCAAATTTAGACTTAAATTGAAGAAAGTAGGGAAAACCACTAGACAATTCAGGCATGACCAAAATCAAATCTCTTATGATTATACACTGGAAGTGAGAAATAGTTTTAAGGGACTAGATCTGATAGATAGAGTGCCTGATGAACTATGGATGGAGGTTCGTGACATTGTACAGGAAACAGGGATCAAGACCATCCCTATGGAAAAGAAATGCAAAAAAGCAAAATGGCTATGTGGGGAGGCCTTACAAATAGCTGTGGTCAATCTTAGTGATCCTTTAAGGTTCACCTGAAGTGCTGCCTTATCCAGGAAATCCTGCATGGGTGTCTTCAACCCATGCAAGCCTGTCCTATATAAATGACTTGACCACACCAGGACCATACCTTGAGAAAGATATCCTTTTCCCCCAAAAGTCATCGAGCTTTTAAGAAAAGGGTAGATGTGAGGAGACTGCAGGTCAACCAAGCAGAATGCTTTTCTTGAGCAGGGTGTCCCTTTTCTGATTCAGAGTCCCTCTGAAATCACTTACTCCTGCCTCGTGGGAGAGAGGTCCAGATATGAAATCAGGAAATTCTGGGGAAGTTACTCTGATAAGTCACATCACAGAACTGTTTTTTTTTCAGCTACAATATTCCATCTGTTTAGCCTGTTACACTTTTCAAACATGTTAATGTCCACTAGCTCTTTTGAACATGCTAGTAAAGTAATGCTTAAAATTCTCCAAGCCAGGCTTCAGCAATAGGTGAACCATGAACTTCCAGATGTTCAAGCTGGTTTTAGGGAAGGCAGAAGAACCAGAGATCAAATTGCCAACATCCCGGATCATCAAAAAAGCAAGAGAGTTCCAGAAAAACATCTATTTCTGCTTTCTTGACTATGCCAAAGTCTTGACTGTATGGATAACAATAAACTGTGGAAAATTCTGAAAGAGATGGGCATGCCAGACCACCTGACCTGCCTCTTGAGAAACCTATATGCAGGTCAGGAAGCAACAGTTAGAACAGGACATGGAACAACAGATGGGTTCCAAATAGGAAAAGGAGTACATCAAGGCTGCATATTGTCACCCTGCTTATTTAACTTCTATGCAGAGTACATCATGAGAAATGCTGGGCTGGAAGAAGCACAAGCTGGAATCAAGATTGCTGGGAGAAATACGATTAACCTCATATATGCAGATGATACCACCCTTATGGCAGAAAGTGAAGAGGAGCTAAAAGCCTCTTGATGAAAGTGAAGGAAGAGAGTGAAAAAGTTGGCTTAAAGCTCAACATTCAGAAAACAAAGATCATGGCATCTGGTCCCATCACTTCATGGCAGATTGATGGGGAAAAAGTGGAAACAGTATCAGAATTTATTTTTGGGGGGCTCCCAAATCACTGCAGATGGTGACTGCAGCCATGAAATTAAAAGACGCTTACTCCTTGGAAGAAAAGTTATGACCAACCTACATAGCATATTCAAAAGCAGAGACATTACTTTGCCAACAAAAGTCCATTTAGTCAAGGCTATGTTTTTTCCAGTGGTCATGTATGGATGTAAGAGTTGGACTATAAAGAAAGCTAAGTGCCAAAGAATTGATGCTTTTGAACTGTGGTGTTGGAGAAGACTCTTGAGAGTCCCTTGGACTGTGAGGAGATCCAACCAGTCCTTCCCAAAGGAGATCAGTCCTGGGTATTCATTGGAAGGAATGATGTTGAAGCTGAAACTCCAATACTTTGGTTACCTGATGTGAAGAGATGACTTGCTGGGTGCCAGCATGGGAGATCCCACTCATGACAGGGTCATGCAGGGCTCGAGGGACTCCCTGGGCCATCCAACCCATGACAGGGTCATGCAGAAGAGTCCTGATAAGCAAGGCCTCAGGACTTGACGGACCCCCTGGATCTACTCGAGCATTTACCCCCAAACCAGAATCTGTCTGTCTTATTTATTTTATGTCTTTCACTAGCTCTTCTCACAATAGTGGGGAGCTGTCCCTCAACCATATTTCTCTGGAAAGAGTTAACTTAGTGCTTTAGTTTATAAATCTCCTGGGCATGAAAGGAGTGTTTCAAACCCTCTGTTAGCATTCTAGCTTACTTGGCAGGTTTATCCAGACTCTTGAAACATTGTTGAGCCTATGCTTGCTGCCAAGTTCTCACATCCCTTATCCATTGTGTTCCTGGGAGTACATATACTTAAGATATAGAAATAACAAGCAGTAGGTTTAGCATTAGCAACATTAGACTTTGAGTTAATAAGTTCTTTCTTTTCTGTAACCCTTTGAATCTTTGCTCCATAGAAATGTAACTCTGTACTTTAAGGGTGACATAGGCTAAGAATTTAAGAAGAAATACTTAAAGGGAAAATTATTGCTCTGGCTGACCAACATTTATCAAAAATAGGTCATGGAATATCAACAGGCTTCCGGGACAGAAGATGATGTACAAAAATAAGACTCTTGCAGAAAAGAACCTGGTATTGATAAAAGTTAATACTGATGGAATGTTGAGTTGACTCTGCATTTTTCACCTTGCTGTATGTACCACTCAGGGTATAAAAGCCCCATGAAAAATAAAGTAAATGGGCCTCGCTCACTGAAGCTTGGTCACCCCGTGTCTTTTTCTGTATCTCTTTATCTATCTTTCTTCATTCGCCGACATTGTCCATCCTGAGGATATGCCTGGACTCTGCTGAGGCTGGACCTCGGCAGTGACTCATTTGAAAAGACCCTGATGCTGGGAAAGATTGAGGGCAGGAGGAAAAGGGGACGACAGAGGATGAGATGGTTGGATGGCATCACCGACTCTATGGACATGGGTTTGAGTGGACTCTGGGAGTTCGTGATGGACAGGGATGCCTGGCTTGTTGCGGTTCATGGGATCGCAAAGAGTCGGACATGACTGAGTGACTGCACTGAACTGAACAAACCTTGGAAGCACAGGGAACAAATTCCCATGTGACGCTGATGAAGCTTCTGCCCAGAGAGGTTAATTTAACTATACTGGCACCATGCAGATGGTTAATGACAAAGTTGAGACTGGAACCTAGTACTAGTTACCACACTCCACTCTGCTCTCAACCCCAAGCTGCTATAAGCCCTGACCATGGACTCTTGCTATGTGTGATATTCAGATTCCTGAAGGTGAGAGCATATTTGTATATGACTGTATTGAACTAGCTGTGTTTTTTTTTCAAAAAATTTTATTTATTTTTTATTGAAGGAAATTGCTTTACATAATTTTGTTGTTTTCTGTCAAACCGCAACATGAAACAGCCATAGGTATACATAAATCTCCTCCCTTTTGAACTGCCCTCCCCATCCCACCCCTCTAGGTTAATACAGAACCCCTGTTTGAGTTTCCTGAGCCATACAGCAATTTCCCGTTGGATATGAGTTTGGGTAAACTCTGGGAGTTAGTTATGGACAGTGAGGCCTGCTGTGCTGTGATTCATGGAGTCGCAGAGTCAGACACGGCTGAGCAACTGAACTGAACTGATCTATTTTACATATAGTAATGTAAGTTTCCATGTTACTCTTTCCATACATCTCACTCTCTCCTTCCCTACCCCCATGTCCATAAGTCTATTCTCTATGTCTGTTTTTCCATTGTTGCCCTATAAATAAATTCTTCAGTACCATTTTTCTAGATTCTGTATATATGCATTAGAATGCAATATTTGTCTTTCTCTTTGTGACTTACTTTCACTCTGTATAATAGATTCTAGGCTCATCCACCTCATTAGAACTGACTCGAATGTGTTCCTTTTCATGGCTGAGTAATATTCCATTTTGTATATGTACCACACTTCTTTATCCACTCATCAAGGTTGCTTCCATGTTCTAGCTAATGTAAATAGTGCTGCAGTGAACAATGGGATACATGTGTCTTTTTCAATTTCACTTTCCTCAGGGTATATGCCTAGAAGTGGTCTTGCTGGGTCATGTGGTGGTTTTATTTGTATTTTTAAGGAATCTCCATACTGTCTTCCATAGTGGCTGTATCAATTTACATTCCCACACTCTCCACACCCTCTCCAGCATTTATTGTTTGTAGACTTTTATGATGACTATTCTGACCTGTGTGAGGTGATATCTCATTGTAGTTTTGATTTGCATTTCTCTAATAAAAAACGATGTTGATTATCTTTTCATGTGTTTGTTAGCCATCTGTATGTCTTCTTTGGAGAAATGTATGTTTAGGTCTTTTCCCCACTTTTTGATTGGATTGTTTGTTTTTCTGGTATTAAGTTGTATGAGCTGCTTGTATATTTTAGAAATTTAATCCTCTGTCTGTGCTGTGCAAAACCTTTTAAGTTTAATCAGGTCCCACTTGTTTACTTTTGTTTTTATTTCCATTCTTCTAGGAGGTGGGTCATAAAGGATCTTGCTTTGATTTATGTCATTGAGAGTTCTGCCTATGTTTTCCTCTAAGAGTTTTATAGTTTCTGGTCCTACATTCAGGTCTTTAATCCATTTTGAGTTTATCTTTGTGTATTGTATTAGGAAGTGTTGTAATTTCATTCTTTTACATGTAGCTGTCCAATTTTCCCAGCACCATTTATTGAAGAGGCTGTCTTTTTCCCCACTGTCTTGCCTCCTTTGTCAAAATAAGGTACCCATAGGTGCATGGATTTATTTCTGGGCTTTCTATCTTGTTTCATTGGACTATATTTCTATTTTTGTGCCAGTACCATACTGTCTTGATGACTGTAGCTTTGTAGTATAATCTGAAGTCAGGAACATTGATTCTTTTGGTTCCATTCTTCTTTCTCAATGCTTTGGCCATTTGAGGTCTTTTTTGTTTCCATTTGAATTGTGAAATTTTTCTTCTATTTCTATGAAAAATACCATTGGTAATTTGATAGGGACTGCACTGAATCTGTAGATTACATTTGGTAGTATAGTCATTTTCATGATATTGATTCTTCCTACCCAGGAACTTGGAATATCTCTCATCTGTTTATGTCATCTTTGATTTTTTTCATTTATGTCTAATAATTTTCTGTGTACAGTTCTTTTGTCTACTTATGTAGGTTTATTCCTAGATATTTAATTCTTTTTGTTGCAGTGGCAAATGGGTTTGATTCCTTAATTCCTCTTTATGATTTTTCATTGTTACTATATAGAAATACAAGTGATTTCTGTGTATTGATTTTGTACCCTGCAACTTTGCTAAATTCACTGATTAGCTCTAGTAATCTTCCAATACTATCTTTAGGGTTTTCTATGTACAGTATCATGTCATCTGCAAACAGTGGACACTTTACTTCTTTTATGATCTGGATTCCTTTTATTTCTTTTCCTTCTCTGATTTCTGTAGCTAGGACTTCCAGAACTATGTTGAATAACAGTGGTGAAAGTGGATGCCCTTGTCTTGTTCCAGATCTTAGGGGGCATGCTTTCAGTTTTTCACCACTGAGAATAATTTTTGCTGTGGGCTTCTCATATATGGCCTTTATTATGCTGAGGTAGGTTCCTTCTATGCCCATTTCTTGAGGAATATTCATCATAAATGGGTACTGAATTTTGTCAAAGGCTTTTTCTGCATCTATTGAGATTATCATGTGGTTTTTATCTTTCAGTTTATTAATATGGTGTATCACATTGATTGATTTGCATATATTGAAGAATCCTTGAGTCCCTGGAAAAAGCCCAACTTGGTCATGGTATATATGTTTTTTTGACGTGTTGCTGAATTCTGTTTGCTAAAATTCTGTTGAGGATTTTTGCATCTGTTCATCAGTGATATTGGCCTGTAGTTTTCTTTTTGTGTGTTGTCTTTGTCTGGTTTTGGTATCAGGGTGATGGTGGCCTTGTAGAATTAGTTTGGAAGTGTTCCTTCCTTTTCAATTTTTAAAAGAATTTTAGGATAGGCCCTTCTTTGCATGAAATGTTCCCTTGGTATCTCTAATTTTCTTGAAAACATCTCTAGTCTTCCCCATTCTGTTGTTTTCCTCTCTTTCTTTGCATTGATCACTGAGGAAAGCTTTCTTGTCTCTCCTTGCTATTCTTTGAAACTCTGCATTCAGATGCCTATATCTTTCCTTTTTCTCCTTTGTTTTTGCGTCTCTTCTTTTCATAGCTATTTGTAAGGCCTCCTCAGACAGCATTTTGCTTTATTGCATTTCTATTCCTTGGGGATGGTCTTGATCCCTGTCTCCTGTACAGTGTCACAAACCTCTGTCCATAGTTCATCAGGCACTCTATCTATCAGATCTAGTCCCTTAAAACTATTTCTCACTTCCAGTGTATAATCATAAGGGATTTGATTTAGGTCATACCTGAATGGTTTAGTGGTTTCCCCTACTTTCTTCAATTTAAGTCTAAATTTGGCAATAAGGAGATCATGATCTGAGCCATAGTCAGCTCCTGGTCTAGTTTTTGCTGACTGTATAGAGCTTCTCCATGTTTGGCCACAAAGAATATAATCAATCTGATTTTTGTGATGACCATCTAGTGGTGTCCATGTGTAGAGTCTTCTCTTGTATTGTTGGAAGAGGGTGTTTGCTATGACCAGTGCGTTGTCTTGAAAAACTCTATTAGCCTTTGCCCTGCTTCATTCCGTATTCCAAGGCCAAATTTGCCTGTTACCCCAGGTGTTTCTTGACTTAGTACTTTTGCATTCCAGTCCCCTAAAATGAAAAGGACATCTTTTGGGGGTGTTAGTTCTAAAAGGTCTTGTAGGTCTTCATAGAACCGTTCAACTTCAGCTTCTTTAGCATTACTTGTTGGGGCATAGGCTTGGATTACCGTGATACTGAATGGTTTGCCTTGGAAACGAACAGAGATCATTCTGTCATTTTTGAGATTGCATCCAAGTACTGCATTTCAGACTCTTTTGTCACCATGATGGCTACTCCATTTCTTCTAAGGGATTCCGGCCTACAGTAGTAGATATAATGGTCATCTGTGTTAAATTCATCCATTCCAGTCCATTGTAGTTCGCTGATTCCTAGAATGTTGATGTTCACTCTTGCCATCTCCAGTTTGACCACTTCCAATTTGCCTCGATTCATGGACCTAACATTCCAGGTTCCTATACTAACAGAAGCAGAAGACATTAAGAAGAGGTGGCAAGAATACACAGAAGAACTGTACAAAAAGATCTTCACGACCTAGATAATCATGATGGTATTATCATTCACCTAGAGCTAGACATCCTGGAATGTTAAGTCAAGTGGGCCTTAGACAGCATCACTACAAACAGAGCTAGTAGAGGTGATGGAATTCCAGTTGAGCTATTTCAAATCCTGAAAGATGATGCTGTGAAAGTGCAGCACTCAATATGCCAGCAAATTTGGAAAACTCAGCAGTGGCCACAGGACTGGAAAAGGGCAGTTTTCATTCCAATTCCAAAGAAAGGCAATGCCAAAGAATGCTCAAACTACCGCACAGTTGCACTCATCTCACATGCTAGTAAAGTAATGCTCAAAATTCTCCAAGCCAGGCTTCAGCAATACATGAACCGTGAACTTCCTGATGTTCAAGCTGGTTTTAGAAAAGGCAGAGGAACCAGATATCAGATTGTCAACATCTGCTGGATCATGGAAAAAGCAAGAGAGTTCCAGAAAAACATCTGTTTCTGCTTTCTTGACTATGCCAAAGCCTTTGACTGTGTGGATCACAATAAACTGTGGAAAATTCTGAAAGAGATGGAAATACCAGACCACCTGACCTGCCTCTTGAGAAACCTGTATGCAGGTCAGGAAGCAACAGTTAGAACTGGACATGGAATAACAGACTGGTTCCAAATAGGAAAAGGAGTATGTCAAGGCTTTATATTGTCACCCTGCTTATTTAACTTCTATGCAGAGTATATCATGAGAAACACTGGGCTGAATGAAGCACAAGCTGGAATCAAGACTGCCGGGAGAAATATCAATAACCTCAGGTATGCAGATGACACCACCCTTGTGGCAGAAAGTGAAGAAGAACTAAAGAGCCTCTTGATGAAAGTGAAAGAGGAGAGGGAAAAATTTGATGTAAATCTCAACATTCAGAAAATGAAGATCATGGCATCGGTCCCATCACTTTATTGGAAATAGATGGGGAAACAGTGGAAACAGTGTCAGACTTTATTTTTTTGGGCTCCCAAATCACTGCAGATGGTGACTGCAGCCATGACATTAAAAGACGCTTACTCCTTGGAAGAAAAGTTATGACCAACCTAGATAGCATATTCAAAAGCAGAGACATTACTTTGCCAACCAAAGTCTGTCTAGTCAAGGCTATGGTTTTTCCTGTGGTCATGTATGGATGTGAGAGTTGGACTTTGAAGAAAGCCGAGCGCCGAAGAATTGATGCTTTTGAACTGTGGTGTTGGAAAAGAGTCTTGAGAGTCCCTTGGACTGCAAGGAGATCCAACCAGTCCATTCTGAAGGAGGTCAGTCCTGGGTGTTCATTGGAGGGACTGATGCTAAAGCTGAAACTCCAGTACTTTGGCCACCTCAGGCGAAGAGTTGACTCATCTGAAAAGACCCTGATAATGGGAGGGATTGGGGGCAGGAGGAGAAGGGGACGACAGAGGATGAGATGGATGGGTGGCATCATCGACTTGATCGACATGAGTTTCAGTGAACTCCGGGAGTTGGTGTTGGACAGGGAGGCCTGGCATGCTGCAGTCATGAGGTTGCAAGGAGTCATGACTGAGCAACTGAACTGAACTGAACTAGAAGGATAGGCAGTAGCTTTTCTTAAATGTTTGGTAGAATTCTCCTGTGAAGCCATCTCGTCCTGGGCTTTTGTGTTTTGGAAGACTTTTTATCACAGCTTCAGTTTCACTGCTTGTAATTGGGTTGTTCAAAATTTGTATTTCTTCCTGGTTCAGTCTTAGAAGATTGAAGTTTTCTAAGAATCTGTCCGTTTCTTCTAGGTTATCCATCTTATTGCCATATAGTTGTTCATAATAGTATCTTATAATCCTTTGTATTTCTGCATTGTCTGATGTAACCTTTCCTTTTTCATTTCTAATTTTGTTGATTTGATTTTTCTCCCTTTTTTCATGATGAGTCTGGCTAATGGTTTGTCAATTTTGTTTTATCTTCTCAAAGAACCAGCTCTAAGTTTTATTACTCTTTACTATTGTTTCTTTCATTTCTTTTTCATTTATTTATGCTCAGATATTTATGATTTCTTTCTTTATACTAATTTTGGGATTTTTTTGTTCTTTTTTTTCCAGTTTTTTAGATGTAAATTTAGGTTGTCTGTTAAAATGTTTTTCGTGGTTCTTGAGGTAGTATTGTACTGCTATAAACTTTCCTCTTAGAACTGCTCTTGATGCATCTTATAGGTTTTGAGTTGTCGTGTTTTCATTGTCATTTGTTTCTAGAAATTTTTAAATTTACTTTTGACTCTTCAGTAACCTGTTGGTTATTTAGAAATGTGTAGTTTAATCTCAATGTGTTTGTGTATCTTACAGTTTTTTTCCTGTAATTGACTTCTAGTCTCATAGCATCATAGTCGTAGAAGATGCTTGATACAATTTTGATTTTCTTAAATTTAATGAGATTTGATTTGTCACCCAAGATGTGGTCTGTTCTGGAAAATGTTCCATGTGCACTTGAGAAGAAGGTATATTCTTCTGCATTTGGATGGAATGTCCCTGAAGATACCAATGAAATCCATCTCATGATCTGTCCATTGTGTGACTGTGGTGTTAAAGTCTCCTACTATTATTGTGTTACTGTCAATTTCTCCTTTTATGTCTGTTAGTGTTTATGTATTGAGGCACTCCTATGTTGGATGCATAGATATTTATAATTTTTATGTCTTCCTCTTGGATTGATCCCTTGATCATTATGTAGTGTCCTTCCTTATCACTTGAATTCTTTTTATTTTAAGGTCTATTTTTGTCTGATATGAGGATTGCTCCTCCAGCTTTCTTTTGTTTCCCATTTGCATTCAATATATCTTTCCATCCTCTGACTTTCAGTCTATATGTGTCTTTAGGCCTGAAGTGGGTTTCTTGTAGACAGCATGTATATGGCTCTTGTTTTTTTATCCATTCAGCCAGTCTGTGTCTTTTGGTTGGAGCATTTAATCCATTTACATTTAAAGTAATTGTTATTATATATGTTCCTATTGCCATTTTCTTAATTGTTTGGGGTTGATTTTGTAGATCTTTTTTCTCCTCTTGTATTTCTTGACTATATAAGTCCCTTTAACATGTGTTGTAAAGCTGATTTGGTGGTATTGAATTCTCTTAACTTTTGCTTGTCTGAAAAGCTTTTATTTCTCCATCAATTTTGAATGAGATCCTTGCCAGGTACGGTAATCTTGGTTGTAGATTTTTCCCTTTCAGTCTTTTAAATATATCCTGCCATTCCCTTCTGGCCTGCAGAGTTTCTGCTGAAAGATCAGCTGTTAAGTGTATGGGTTTCCCTTGTATGTTACTGTTGCTTCTGCCTTGCTGCTTTTAATATTCTTTCTTTGTGTTTAGTCTTTGTTAGTTTGATTAGTGTGTGTTTTGTCACGTTTCTCCTCGCATTTATCCTGTATGGGACTCCTTGTGCCTCTTGGACTTGATTGACTATTTCCTTTTCCATGCTGCAGAAATTTTCAACTATAATCTCTTCAAAAATTTTCTCATACCCTTTCTTTTTCTCTTCTTCTTCTGGGACCCCTATAGTTCGAATGTTGGTGCATTTGATATTATCCCAGAGGTCTCTGAGACTATCCTGAGTTCTTTTCGTTCTTTTTACTTTATTCTGCTCTTCAGAAGATATTTCTACCATTTTATCTTCCAGCTCACTGATTCATTCTTCTACTTTAGCTATTCTGCTATTATTTCCTTCTAGAGTATTTTTAATTTCAGTAATTGTGTTGTCTGTCTCTGTATGTTTGTTCTTTAGTTCTTCTAGGTCTTTGTTAATTGATTGCTGCATTTTCTCCATTTTGTTTTCAAGGTTTTTAATCATATTACTATCCTTATTATGAATTCCTTTTCAGGTAGCTTGCCTATTTCCTTTTCACTTATTTGGACTTCTGTGTTTCTAGTTTGTTCCTTCATTTGTGTAGGATTTATCTGCATTTTCATTATTATTATCTATTTAACTTATTGTGTTTGAGGTCTCCTTTTCTCAGCCTTCAAGGAAAGTTGAATTCTTTCCTTGAAGAAGGTTGAATTCTTTCAATTTCTGCCCTCCTAAATTTGGTCAAGTGGCTTGTGTAAGCTTCATATAGGGTGTGATCTGTGCTGAGTTTTTGTTTGTTTTTCCTCTGATAGTTGGGGCTGAGTAAGATGGTAATCCTGTCTGCTGACGATTGGGATTATATTTTTGTTTTATTTGTTCTTTAGATGAGGCGTCCTGCACAGGGTTCTACTGGTGTTTGGGTGATGCTGGGTCTTATATTCAAGTGGTTTCCTTTGTGTGAGTTCTCACTATTGATACTCCCTAGGATTAGCTCTCTGGTAGTCTAGGTAGCCAGTGCTCCCATTCCAGAGGCTCAGGGCTTGATTTCTGGTCAGGAACGAAGATTCCACACGTGGTTTGTTATGGCATTAAGTGATATTAAAACAAATATCCAAAAATGAGAAACCAAAGGTGAACCCCAGACATATGGCAGTTACAAAATCAAGCAAATAATAATTAAAATAATGGAATATACACGTATACATATACACCCATGAGCAAAGTCAAAACAGCCCACCAAAAATAAAGTACAGTAGATTGACCCGGCGAACAAAAGAAACAAAAATTATATTTGCCAAGTAAGAACAAAACTAACTCAAGCACAAACTGGAAAACAAAACTAAAACAAGATGCCAAGTGGGGAATGAAGCAAAGAAAACAAAGTAACAAATATGTTGGGAGGGAAGGAAAGAAAGGAAGACTAGATATGCAAAGGTAAATTGAGGTAGATGAAGAAGACATATCTATATTAAAGGTTAACTGCAAGGGGGAAAGAACAGTAGGAAAGGCAAACAAAGGAATAAGTGTAGAAAAAGTATAATAGGTTAAAAAACTTAGCAATTAAAATTATAAAAAACAGGAAGAAAGAAAAAGGACAGAAAAGGGAAACTCCACAGAGCTGCAAGAGCCCAATGCAGAGGCAGAGGTTTATAACAACAATAAAAAATGTGACTGAGGGGAAAAATAAAGCTTAATTGAATTTCACAGTGCCAGTAAAATCGACAACTACAACAGAGCGGTGGGGGGAAAGGGAAAAAATCCAAATGATTCTATAGAACAAGTCAACAAATAAGAATAAGAAATGTTTTTCTTGAGCCACTACTGTCAGAATCCTTTCCCTCACTGGGGGTCACAGTCCCGCCCCCCCAGGATGCCCTCCAACACTGTGCTGATCTCTGGGCCTGCTATGGGGGCAGCTCATGTTCTAATCTGGTCCTATTCCTGTATGTTCTTGCCTCCAGTGTCCATGGCTGTGAGAACTAGCACATGTTCTTTTGTGGAAGCTCTCAGTGACCTTTATATATCCTAGTTGATTGTGTGGATTTAATCTGCAACTTGTACAGCTGGTGGGAAGGTTTTGGGTCTTCTTCCTTAGCCACACTCCCTCTGGGTTTCAGTTGTGGTTTATTTCCACCTCTACATGTGGGTCATCCACTGGGCTTTGCTCCCGAGGCTGCCCTGGAGGACTTGGGTTTGCCCCTGTGAGGGCCAGGTGTGGAGGTGGTGCAGCTGCTTGGGCCACGGGAGTTCTGGCACCTCTAGGAACTCAGGGGAGTGGCGCTTAGGGCAGCAGGAAATATAGTGCTCTAGAGGGGTAAATGGAGAAGGCAATGGCACCCCACTCCAGGACTCTTGCCTGGAAAATCCCATGGATGGAGGAGCCTGGAAGGCTGCAGTCCATGGGGTCGCTGAGGGTCGGACACGACTGAGTGACTTCACTTTCACTTTCATGCTTTGGAGAAGGAAATGGCAACCCACTCCAATGTTCTTGTCTGGAGAATCCCAGGGACTGGGGAGCCTGGTGGGCTGCCGTCTGTGGGGTTGCACAGAGTTGGACACGACTGAAGCCACTTAGCAGCAACAGCATTGGCCCATATGCACCAGTATTCTTGCCTGGAGAACCCCCGTCCAGAGTTGCAAAGAATCAGACACACCAAAGTGACCCTGTGCGCATAGACCCAAGACTCTTTTGCCTGTGGCAGCTCTGCCCCAGTGAGAGTTGAGGGTGAAGGTAGCACAGCTGCTTGGCTTGTGGGGACCCTGGCGGCGCCAAGTGTGTAGGGACATGGATGCCTCCGCTGCAGGAGCTACGGCCCTATCAGAGTCTTTTATCGAGCCTCTTGTAGCTGGTGTCAGAGGCCTCTTTGGCCAGTCTTTCTCCGTAGCTCCACCCATTAAGGCACTTAGAGGGTTGCCTTGCCTGGGGTCCTTCTCTGTTTGGTGCATCAGGCACATAGAGGGGCGTCCCTGGCTGGGGTCCTACTCTGCAGTTCAGTGTGTCAGGCATTTGATGGGCCAGCCTCTCTCTTGTTCAGCTGCCGATGCTGGCATGTGGGGAGAGAGAAGCTTTGGTGATGGCTCCACCCCTCCATATGACTCAGCAGTATCGCCCTGCTTCCATGGCTGCCCGGCTTTCCTCCACAGGCATTTCCCCACACACTCTCCTCCCTCACATCCCCGCGATCCGTCTCTCCGCAGTCAACAGCAGCCCTCACCTTGGGGTTACTCCGCAATCTTTAAACTCCAGCTGCCAGCCAGTGCACCTTCCAGGGGACCAGCTTTTCTGTCCGGGGTCAGTATGGCTGCAGCAAGGCCTGTCTGATTCTCATTGCACTTAGGCTGCCACAGATCAGCTGTTTCGCCCGGATGTGGGAACTGGACCCCTGTTTCCATTCTCTGCCCCACCGAGGGCAGGTCCAGTCTTACGCACACTCCTGTTTTCCCCTAGTTCCTTCATCGTATCAAGTTTTGTGTGGTTCTATATATTCTCCACTGGTCAGCAGTCCTGTCCGCTCTCAGCTCGTGTTCTGCATGCACTTCTGTGTCTGAAGGTGCATTCCTGATGTATATATGTAACTATGCATATATTTTATCTACTATTTTATCCGTGGAGAGAGATGTACTCTCATCCACCTACTCCTCCACCATCTTGTTCTCTCTGGACTAGCTGTTTTGGAATGTGTCTGCTTGTCTTATCTTTCCTTCCCAGAATGTATCGGGAGGGGGTGGGTGGTGATAGGTTTTTGAAAATGAGAGTCCATCATTACATGTTTTCCCTTCTCTTCTGGCCAGACCTGTGTGTTATAAATATGCATACTCAGAGTATCTGCTTTTTTATTGAGTCTGGTGGGGAGACCCAGTGCATCACCAATCACCTAAACACCTTTGGTAGCTGCTCACGACTCACCTGATGGGGTGTGACCTCTTTAGGTTGGCATTCCTGATCCTCCACTGTCTGGTTCCAGGTGCTCTTGCCTCCTCACCTTGCATCTCAGAGGAACCCATCAGCCTTTCTCTTGCCAGGCTTTTCCTGCATCCTGTCTCCTTCTTCCTCATCTAGGACTTTGATCCACCAGTTGCTTCCACTTTTTCAAGTGTCTTCAATTTTCCCTCTCCAAAGAGAATTTCCCCCTGGCCTCTGTCACTATGCATGTATTTTATCTCCTCTTTGGTAAATTATCGATCCTAATTCTCCCTGATGCTGTCATCTCCTCCTCTCTTGTCACCTCTTCATTTTTGAGGTATCTACCAGCATTTCTTACCTGGGTCTCAGGTGGTAACTACATTCTGATGTCCTAAGGTGGGAACACACTCTCACCTAAAAACCAAATCTGGTCCATCATCTGTTTTTCTTGGGCTCAGGAACTAAAAGTATAGTTCTTACATGTTTTTAAAACTTGGAATAATTTTAAAAAGAACAATTATTGACACATGCAAATATATGAAATCCAAATTTCAGTGTCTGTAAATAAAGTTTTATGCTTGCATAGCCACACCCAATCTTCTTGTTTATTGCTGTTTTGGTGCTACAAAGGCAGAGTCGAGTAGTTTCAAGAGGCCATATGCCTTTTTATAGAGTAAGTTTGCTGACCCATGTCCTAAGGCTTTGATAGTAACTTCTATGTATTTAGAAATGTCTTAGATGTGTCCCACCCATGAGAGAATTGAGAAAGTTGTCACAGGAAGCACATTCTGTGATTGATATGAGAAACCCTCATGGAAAAAGACCGACTTCCTCTCCCTTATTGTTTAGACCTTGGTCACCAGGTAGCCTGGTGGAGGTCTGGGGCATGACCTTGAAGCTCTTCTCTGATTCTCAGTCACCTTACTCAGTGGGTGCTTCTTGGTCTTTATTATGCATCCTCTCTGTCCTATTCTACCTCGTTGTCCACACTATCATTCCTGAAATTCTCTGTTCTCTATTTACTTTGACACTGTGATTTCTCCTGTTTTATCATGTGTCTTCCTTTTCCATTCATTTAAAAAATTTCTTTAGTTAATTAATTTCTTTAGTAAACATTTCTTTAGTTTCTAACCATTACTTTTTTTTTTCTTTCTTATATAAATCTCTTAGCAAAACTGTGAATTCAGCTACTGTCTCTATGCTGATAATTTCTAGTTCACTGTCTCCTGAACTGTAGTCTTGTATTTCCATCTTTCTCCTGGGCATCGTCTTCTCTTAGCTGTTGTTTTCATGTTCACTTAGCCTTCTGTTCATGACACCATTTTTCTCAATCATGGAGGTTTAGAATCTCAGTTATCTATGATATACCTCCTTAGCTCCACACAGTTCATTAGTTGCTTAATCCTTGGTGATGATTTCAACATCCATCTTCTCTTCTCCAGTCCCACCATCTTGTTCAGTTTCCCATGATCTTTCTCTTTCCCAGGCTAGACAGTGATTGTTCTTCTTGAGTCTTTTTCTTCTACCCTGCACTGCATGCAGGGTGCTGCCTGATTCCAGCATTTTTGAGGCCCCCATCACATCCCCTCAGTTCACCTCTGGTTTCAGTCACAGCTGCATTGCACAGTTCCATGAAGCTGGATGAAGTACAAACTGGAATCAAGCTTGCCAGAAGAAATATCAATAACCTCACATATGTAGATGGCACCACCCTTGTGACAGAAAGCAAAAAGAACTAAAGAGCGTCTTTATGAAAGTGAAAGAGAAGAGTGAAAAATCTGGCTTAAAAGTCAACATCCAAAAAACTAAGATCGTGGCATCCGGTCCCATCACTTCATGGCAAATAGATGGGGAAACAATGAAAACAGTGAGAGACTTTATTTTCTTGGGCTCCAAAATCACTGCAGGTGGTGACTGCACCCATGAAATTAAAAGACACTTGATCCTTGGAAGAGAAGCTATTTCAAACTTAGCATATTTAAAAAGCAGAGATATTACTTTGCTGACACAAGTCTGTCTAGTCAAAATTATGGTTTTTCTAGTAGTTATATATGGATTTGAGATTTGGACCATGAAGTAGTCATGTATGAATGTGAGATTTGGATCATAAAGAAGGCCAAGTGCTGAAGGATTGATGCTTTTGAACTGTGGTGTTGGAGAAGATTCTTGAGAGTCCCTTGGACTGCAAGGAGATCAACGCAGTCAATCCTAAAGGAAATCAGTCCTGAATACTCGTTGGAAGGACTGATGTTGAGCTGAAGCTCCAATATTTTGGCCACCTGATGTAAAGAACTGACTCATTGGAAAAGACTCTGATGTTGGGAAAGATTGAAGGCAGGAGGAGAAGGAGCCAACAGAGAATGAGATGGTTGGATGGCATAACCAACTCAATGAACATGAGTTCGAGCAAGCTCTGGGATTTGGTGATGGACAGGGAAGCCTGGCATGCTGCAGTCCATGAGGTCACAAAGAGTCAGACATGACTGAGCGACTGAACTGAACTGATGTGCATTCAGACTCTTGCTGGAAGTGTCTCATCTCAAATTACTCCATCAGTCTTTCTACTTTCCTACCCTAGGATCTTATCCAGAGCCATGTGACTTTGTGCATAAGCTAAGCTCAGCCTGAAAGTACAAGGAAGCCAGTGCCCCCATCCTGGACAGCCCTCAACCAATGGGGGAACTGAAGCTGATAGCTAACTGCTCAGCCTCCTGCCCATTATACAGGCAGTTATGGGAGGGGTTCTCTGTGGTCCTTAGGTGTCCTGGAAATGGGATCATGCCCCACTGCTGGGAACAGTGATCTTGACAATGCACCCTGATAGTGGATTATTCCTTTTCCATGCTCTCTCTCCTGTTTTCTGGGATCACCTTCCAAATAAGCTCCCTGTATCCAGGTGCTCATTACAGACTCAGGTTTCAGAGGGATTTGAGCTGAGACACAGAACAGTCTTCTAGAAGCTGCTGCAGGCATCCTCAGTGGCTTCAGAGGCCTCCTCATGTAAGAAAATTTGTTTTCCGAAATGCTAGGCTGGCAGGTTGGCTACAAAGCTGTCTTCCTAGTGCTTTCTTTCCTTTTTCACTTTCACCCTTTGTTCCAGTCAAGTTGAGTTCCTTAAGACAAGGGGCTCTGTTGTTCATCTCTGCTTGCATTATTTTGCTCAGTATCTAATATATGAGGAAACTACTTGTCAATCTGTATTTTTAGTGAATGAAGGGATGTCTTCATCCTCACATATCCATCCTTCATGACTTTTCTCCTTGATACTTGGTAGTGACCTTTACTGCCTCTAAATTTACAAAACTCTGCATCTGTACCCCTGTGTGGTGCTTTTTGCTTTCTATTTTGTTTTTTAATTTATTTACAGGTTTTCACTGCTAAGATGCAAATTCCTCAAGAGAAGTGACTTTGCTTTATTTTTCTTTACATTTCCCAATAGATCTTATGGGTAGATGGATAATCAATACAATTTAGTTGAATGAGAAAATATCTCCCAACTTTTCCAGGCATGCTGGCTCCTTTTGGTTGCTCTGTTCTCAGTTTTCTAAATATGTCCCGTGTTTTCCCATGCCCATGAAATGAGGCTGTTTATTCCTTTCTTGCTCCTTAAACATGCTTCCTGCAGTGTTTACCTATGGGCATTTTATCCATCTTTCAAAACTCATCTTAAATGTCTTCTTTTTTTATAAATTCTTCTCCAACCTGCCCCCTTCACCCACCTCTCACTTCCTGTATGTTATACATTTGGATGATGGTGTTTAACACAATTTTATTTGGCTAGCTGCTTTTCTGGTGTCTCAGATGATAAAGGATCAGCCTGCAATGTGGGAGACTGGGTTTCAATCCCTGGGTCAAGAAAATCTCCTGGAGAAGGGAATGGAACCCATTCTACTATTCTTGCCTAGAGAATCCCATGAACAGAGGAGCCAGACATGACTGAGCAACTAACACATTGACTTTCACTTTCCCTTCTTTCTCGAGATGGTAAGCACCTTCAGGGCAAGGCCAGCTCCTTATTGTGTCCAGCAGCTTGCTCAGTGCCCTGCAATAGATATTTATCTGTTGTAATGAGTTAATTTGAATAGGTTGAACCATACCATCATGCCTTTTCATTCCTATCATATTAACCTGTGCCCCCGATCTGTCTTTGTATGAATTTCTGGTAATGGAAGAAATTTAAAGCTTTGGGAAAGATATATCCAGAGCCAGTCAGCGTGATCTACTATGTTTGAACAGGAATATTGGGACATAACTTACAAGAATGCCATTTCAATTATTTGTAAAATATTTAAATAGTATAATCCAATTTACATTCTATCATTTCCAACAGCTGTAAAATTTACTTTTCGCCAAAGTTAGCTCAATCACTTTAATTCAGTCTGGAAAAACAGTACAAATGAAAGCTTAATTTGTATTTAATCTCCCCTTTTGTTTCTACATTATTGCCTTCGAATCATTCCTTTTAGTGATTGAGATTTAACCCAGAGAGTGGAGAAAAGGCTTGATGAAATATTTGAGAAGAGTATAATGTATAATGAAAAGTTTGGAGTAAATGTTAAAAAAATTCAACTGGCTTTGTTCTTTGGGGTTTCAATTCACAGCAGTGTCTTTGTTATAAGCTCAAGGTATGAACTATGTGGGTTACTTTGTCAGAGTCATACGACGATGACTCTCAGGCATTTAAAACCAGGTGATTCATTTGGGGCAGGTCACATTTATACCCTGTGTATGAAGATTGGCAGGGAATACAAATGTGAGTAATTATTATTTAGTGTGTTGATCATGCTCATATATTTCTAAGTGGCTTTATGATCATTTTGGTGAGTTTTCTCTCTGATCTCTGGCAGTCTCCCAGCTCATGTCATCAGCAGGGAGTAACAGCAAGGAGAAGTAGCAGAACTGTAACTAACCATGATTTTTCTGTCTTCATGTAGCAACACATCTGACTTTGGGAACACGAGAGAGGCAAGTCCCAGGAAGGGGTTGAAAGACCAAGTGGTAGGTTCATGGTCAGAACAAAACTCCACTTTCTTGTCCCTTTGTCAGTTGGTGAAATTTATAGACATGTTATAGAGCCCTATTTGCATCTTCTCCCAAGATCTCTCCTGCATCCCCACGCTCACCATCTCCCTCTGACCCCCAATAAGCCTCCAGAGATGGCGAGGTGCTTCAGAGAAGGGAATGTGTGAATGAATTAATCTGATTAATAAGAAAGGATCAATGAAATAAAGGAGGGAAGAAGAGGCTCAAGCTCAAGTATAGCCAAAAAGCATTAGAGGAGACAATCACATGTTCACTAGAAGCGTCTCAGAAGGATGGGTGTGATCTCATGAGCCTGGGTTCTGAAAGGTGAAAAAGCTGAAGGGGAATGTTACAGTTCCATCTGTTACATTACTTTGTCAACAAAGGTCTGTCTAGTCAGAGCGATGGTTTTTCCAGTAGGTATGGGTGTGAGAGTTGGACTATAAAGAAAGCTGAATGCTGAAGAATTGATGCTTTTGAAATGTGGTGTTGGAGAAGACTCTTGAGAGTCCCTTGGACAGCAAGGAGATCCAACCAGTCCATCCTAAAGGAAATAAGTCCTGAATATTCACTGGAAGGACTGATGCTGAAGCTGAAACTCCAATACTTTGGCCATCTCATGTAAAGAACTGACTCATTGGAAAAGATCCCGGTGCTGGGAAAGATTGAAGGTGGGAGAAGAAGGGGACAACAGAGGATGAGATGGTTGGATGACATCACCAACTCAATGGACATGAATTTCAGTAAACTCTGGGAGTTGGTGATGGATAGGGAGGCCTGGCCTGCTACAGCCCATGGGGTTGTAAAGACTCAGACATGACTGAGCAAAACTGAACTGAACTGAACAATTCCATCACAAGCATTTTCAGAAAAAAAAAGAAAAAGGGCAAGTTATCAAGACACAGGACAGGGTTTTAAAATGAGGCAGAGGTCATTGAAAGGATGAGTTATATTCACAAAACCCATTCTTCTCTATTATGTCAGATGACCTCATAACAGCACTGATTTTGGTCCAACATGAAGTAGTAGTGACCCTACCTTACAGATGAGGAAACTGAGGCCAAAGAGTTTTAGGGACTTGTCTAAGGTCACACTACTAATAAGAAATATAGTTAAACTTCTAAGAAACCCGGGGACTTTTGTCTCTATAATTTAATGCTCCTTCTGTCATACTACAATGTATAATCTTGGCACAGCTTTTTTAACGGCACTGTCAGATGACCAAAACCACCCGGCAAGCTGACAGTTGTAAAATATATAGCAATACATAGTAGTAACAAAGGATAAATGATGGAAGATTAGTTCTCCCACTTCACTCACTGGGATGCATGGAAAACAGCAAAGCTGCTCAACTCACATTTTGACTTTCATCTTTTCTGTTAATCCAGCCAGGGAGCTGAAGGACACAAGACCGTCCATGTGCCATACCTGTGAGTGCATATGCAGGTGGACGCGGCTATAACCTTGACTATTGATTCAGTATCAGGTCTCCCTCTCTCTAAGGCTCTTGTAAGCCACTGTCCGTTACTTGACCACCCACCAGCCCCAGTCTCATTAGACAATGCAATGCATGTTGCAGCTGCCAGGATTCACTTTACAGATCATACGTGTCTGGGTGAAAGAGTGGTGGTTATCTGGAGGGTCAGATTCCTGGCCACAGTCTCAGCCTTAGTATGCAGGGCCAGGACTGGTGGAACTCTTTACCTGCTGTGTTCAGCATCCCCCTTCCTCCCGGAGGGAAATTGCTTTTCTTGTTTACAGCTTTCCTGCGTCTCTTGAATGCATCTCCTGAAACATGGAGTCTTACATAGGGGTTGGCATCATGCCTGAGCAGAGGAGGCATCTGCTTTCTTGCTGTGATTTCAGATCCTCCAAAGCATCCCCCTGAATGAAAATGCTTCCCCTACCAGGGACGACATAACCCCTCAAATTCCCGTCAATGGAGTTATCCTCTTAAGGTAAAGTTCTATCTCTAGGCTGTTGCCTGGTTAGTGTGGACATTCCTGGAGGGTGTGGACTGTTTGCTGTTTGTACTTAAACGTCCTACATTTAATGCAGTGCTGGGCTCATGCTAAATGACCACTAAATTAAGTAGATAAACGAGTCCATTAAATATATTACTTAGAGAGCATATACAATTATACCTGTTACCTGGGTTTGGATTAATCCAACAGGCAAAAGGCAAAGTAGCTTAGAGGATAATATGATAGATAAGCTTTGAATGCTCAGAGATAGTATAAGGAAATGCTTCCTTACCAGTAAAAAGCAAAACTTTGAACCTTCTGCTGTTAATGGGATCCTCTTGAAGGGGAGGGGCTGATGATTCTCTGGCCCCAGTTTTCCTGTGTTTGATGCATCCACATTGGTCCCCAGCATAAGTTTCATTTTCACTCTGTCTTAACACAAATGAAACAGACTGGGCCAGGTTTCAGGGATAATGGAGGGATATCAAGAAGGTACCAGGAGTTGAGCTGGTCTGGCTTACAGTGCCCAGGGTTCTGATTCTGGCCTGGCCAGCTGCCTCCCAGGGCTCTGGGCATGGTCAGGTCCCCCTCTTGGATTTTGTTCCCATGTGGTGGATGCTTTCTTGAGTTCATAGCAGGACGAGAACCCCTGTAAACACTGGGACTCCCAGGTCCAGGCCCAAGGGCAGTGATATTTCTCTCCCACCCAGCTATTGCTTCTCATTTGGAGATACACCCGTTCTTCAGGTGACTACTACCAGGGATAGCCTCACTGTGAAAGTGAACCCTGTTTCCCTTGCCCTTGGGGCTATGACCTGATCACCCACCCCTCCCAGTATCCTAACGCAGTGGCAGCAGCTGTCTCATGACGTGGGTCATGGGGTGGCAGATGGTCTAAGGAGGGGATTGGCATTTCCTCATGGAATCAGAGAGTTCAGAGTTTAGGGGCCACAGGGGTGAGGCGCCAGGAAGGGGACCCCCTCTTTGCTTGTACTAGCCCACTTGCAGTTTCCTTTACCCTTGGAAATTCCCTCTGCCTGCCACTGGGTTCCTACCATACAATGAGAATAGCCATACTTTAATTTCCAGCTTCCTCAGGCTCTGGGACTTACATCAGGAGTCCGGCATTCAGGATGGTCATTACTGCCTCAGATTCTAAAGAACACAGTTGTGCTGATGGAAAATGCTGCTAGGGGACTGCTTGTTGCTACACTGATGTATACAAGCTTGTTTGCAACTGGCCATGAAGTCTAGGGGTGGAGATCTGGGAGAGGCACAGGAAATTTGGAGCCTCCTGCCCTGTGTTGGTCATTTTCACATCAGGACATGATGTTTGGGAGCCTTGAGGTTGTTATGAGAAACCACTGGGGTTGGGAATTTTGTGGGGAAAGCTTTTACTTATCTTTTCCCTGTTTGGTGATTCTCGACTCTGAATATACCGTTCGGTATCCACATGCCATGCTGATTTACTTTTTCCATTTCTTGGAATGATGCAAAATGTCTGGGTTACCAAGAATATGGGACTGTATTTTCTGTATTTCCTTTGTTGAGTATCAGAAAGTTACTTTAACAAACAACTTATTTGCCATTCCTCCTTATAATTTCCTATTTTGATTAGCTTTTTTACACATGTGATTCTTAAGAGAAATATAAAAATTCCATGAAGCTAGATTTGAGCAGTGGATATATTTAAATCTGTTACAGTTTTTAAAAATCATTGCTGTTTGGCACTCTGATTCTTTTGTTTGCTTGTCATTGGTGTCCAATGAATAGTATGCATTTCTTCTAGTCATTGTTAAAACTCAATGTATGGAAACAGTGTTTATACCAGCAGCTGTTACAAATCTGGGGCTATGGATTAATGTCAGCTTCTGAATGTAGAGTGCTTTAGTTAATTCCACCCAAGGACAGATGATATCATCTAGGAAGAAAGAATATATTAGGTAACTGTCAGCCAGAAGGTAGTAAAAGGAGGTGATATGTTATAAGGAGTACTAAAAGGTCATTCAAAGAAGAGATATTGCTAATAACTCAATTAAAATTTTCACGCTGACATTTTACAAATTTCTGTGTAAGCCCTAAAACATTTTTGAAGCTAGCTAAATTCATACCCTAGATTGGAAAAACAGGGGTCAAATAGGATTCACATAGTTCCTTTGTGAGCTGAACAAACAGGGATAAACTCCTTTTCCAGGAAGTTCTGGTCAATGCTTTAGTGAAACTCCTTTGATATGTAGGTGAGAGAGAGGAGCCTTGGAAGTATTTCCTTTCATTGGGAATTTTACCTTTTATTTGGATAGGCTTTGCTGCAGAACAGCCAACTCATTCTGGTCCTCAGCTTCCAGGAAACCAGTATTTGCCAGGTTGGTGCTTCCTTGTAGGTTCTTTCTGTGTTTCTTTCTGCTACCTGGAAAATAAAAGAATTCATGTTCCTCTTGGGAGCCAAGAGGCACAACAACAAGGTATGAAAGCTGTTGGTTGAACCTACACTTGAAGCAGTAATACATACAGACAGGGAATGGGATATGGCCACCATGGCAGAACAGGACAGAAAACAGAAGAACGGCAGGGCTCCTGGAGGGCCAGCTGACACATCTCTGCATGGCCCTTTCTTGGAGATGTTTTCACCTGGTCCACTGCCTGGCTCCTCTTGGTAACATTGTTTTCTAGGTATGGCATCATTGTTATGGTCATTCATTTCTTCCTTCTGTCCAGTGAATGTGA
Source organism: Nanger dama (assembly GCA_917880005.1). Taxonomy (NCBI): domain Eukaryota; kingdom Metazoa; phylum Chordata; class Mammalia; order Artiodactyla; family Bovidae; genus Nanger; species Nanger dama. The sequence continues at coordinate 14,059,900 of CAKJTW010000028.1, read as the reverse complement.
GTTTAGTTCTTTTCTTGGTATCTTTTTCCATAGTTGTGGAGAACTGTTACATATGTATGTACATATGCATATATGCATTCATTTACTCATTGCTTTAGCTGCCTACTCGTTCTTGGTGCTAAGGGTTTGGTGGTCAGGAAAGGTTACATGACTGCCTCTCTCGTGGAGCTTATAGTCTTGTGGAGGTGAGGGTTGCTAAATAATCAGTTCAGTTCAGTCTCTTAGTCGTGTCCAACTCTTTGCGATCCCATGGACTGTAGCGTGCCAGGCTTGCCTGTCCATCACCAACTCCCAAAGCTTGCTCAAACTCATGTCCATTGAATTGGTCATGCCATCCAACCATCTCACCCTCTATCATCCCCTTCTCTTCCTGCCTTCAATCTTTCCCAGCATCAGGGTCTTTTTTAAAAAAATATAAATTTTATTTATTTTAATTGGAGGTTAATTACTTCACAATATTGTATTGGTTTTGCCATACATCAACATGAATCCACCACAGGTATACATGTGTTCCCCATCCTGAATCCCCCTCCCTCCTCCCTCCCCATACCATCCCTCTGGGTCGTCCCAGTGCACCAGCCCCAAGCATCCAGTATCATGCATCGAACCTGGACTGGTGATTCATTTCATATATGATATTATACATGTTTCAATGTCTTTCTCCCAAATCATCCTACCCTCTCCCCCTATCCCATAGAGTCCAAAAGACTGTTCTATACATCTGTGTCTCTTTTGCTGTCTCACATACAGGGTTATCATTACTATCTTTCTAAATTCTATATATATGTGTTAGTATACTGTATTGGTATTTTTCTTTCTGGTTTACTTCACATTGTATAGTAGGCTCCAGTTTCATCTACCACAGTAGAACTGATTCAAATGTATTCTTTTTAATGGCTGAGTAATACTCTATTGTGTATATGTACCACAGCTTTCTTATCATCTGCTGACAGACATCCAGGTTGCTTCCATGTTCTGGCTATTATAAACAGTGCTGTGATGAACATTGGGGTACATGTGTCTCTTTCAATTCTGGTTTCCTTGGTGTGTATGCCCAGCAGTGGGATTGCTGGGTCATAAGTCAGTTCTATTTCCAGTTTTATAAGGAATCTCCACACTGTTCCCCATAGTGGCTGTACTAGTTTGCATTCCCACCAACAGTGTAAGAGGGTTCCCTTTTTTCCACACCCTCTCCAGCATTTATTGCTTGTAGACTTTTGGATCGCAGCCATTCTGACTGGTGTGAAATGGGACCTCATTGTGGTTTTGATTTGCATTTCTCTGATAATGAGTGATGTTGAGCATGTGAGTTGTGTGTTTGTTAGCCATCTGTATGTCTTCTTTGGGGAAATGTCTATGTAGTTCTTTGGCCCATTTTTTGATTGGGTCATTTATTTTTCTGGAATTGAGCTGCAGGAGTTGCTTGTATCATTTTGAGATTAGTTGTTTGTCAGTTGCTTTATTTGCTATTATTTTCTCCCATTCTTCAGACATTCTTCAGACATTTCTCCCATTCTTCAGGCTGTCTTTTCACCTTGCTTGTAGTTTCCTTTGTTGTGCAGAAGCTTTTAAGTTTAATTAGATCCCATTTGTTTATTTTTGCTTTTATTTCCAATATTCTGGGAGGTGGGTCATAGAGGATCCTGCTGTGATTTATGTCAGAGTGTTTTGCCTATGTTCTCCTCTAGGAGTTTTATACTTTCTGGCCTTACATTTAGATCTTTAATCCATTTTGAGTTTATTTTTGTGTGTGGTGTTAGAAAGAGGTCTAGTTTCATTCTTTTACAAGTGGTTGACCAGTTTTCCCAGTACCACTTGTTAAAGAGATTGTCCTTAATCCATTGCCTCCTTTGTCAAAAATAAGGTGTCTGTATGTACGTGGATTTATCTCTGGGCTTTCTATTTTGTTCTGTTGATCTATATTTCTGTCTTTGTGCCAGTACCATACTGTCTTGATGACTGTGGCTTTGTAGTAGAGCCTGAAGTCAGGCAGGTTGATTCCTCCAGTACCATTCTTATTTCTCAAGATTGCTTTGGCTATTCAAGGTTTTTTGTATTTCCATACAAATTGTAAAATTATTTGTTCTAGCTCTGTGAAAAATACCATTGGTAGCTTGATAGGGATTGCATTGAATCTATAGATTGCTTTGGGTAGTATACTCATTTTCACTATATTGATCCTTCCAATCCATGAACATAGTATATTTCTCCATCTATTAGTGTCTTCCTTGATTTCTTTCACCAGTGTTTTATAGTTTTATATATATAGGTCTTTAGTTTCTTTAGGTAGATATATTCCTAAGTATTTTATTCTCTTCATTGCAATGGTGAATGGAATTGTTTCCATAATTTCTCTTTCTATTTTCTTATTATTAGTGTATAGGAATACAAGGGATTTCTGTGTGTTGATTTTATATCCTGCAACTTTACTATATTCATTGATTAGCTCTTTAGCATCAGTCAGGACTGATTTCCTTTAGGATGGACTGGTTGGATCTCCTTACAGTCCAAGGGAGTCTCAAGAGTCTTCTCCAACACCACAGTTCAAAAACATCAGTTCTTCAATGCTCAGCTTTCTTTATGATCCAACTCTTATATCCATACATGACTACTGGAAAAACCATAGCTTTGACTAGGTGGACCTTTGTTGGCAAAGTAATGTCTCTGCTTTTAATATGCTGTCTATGTTGGTCATAGCTCTTCTTCCAAGGAGCAAGTGTCTTTTAATTTCATGGCTGCAGTCACCATCTGCAGTGATTTTGGAACCCTTGTTTCCCCATCTATTGGCCATGAAGTGATGGGACTGGATGCCATGATCTTAGTTTTTGAATGTTGAGTTTTAAGCTTGCTTTTACCCTCTCCTCTTTCACTTTCATCAAGAGACTCTTCAGTTCCTACTCACTTTCTGCCATAACAGTGGTATCATCTGCATATCTGAGGTTATTGATATTTCTCCTGGCAATCTTGATTCCAGCTTGTGCTTCATCCAGCCTGGCATTTCACATGATGTACTCTGCATATAAGTTAAATAAGCAGGGTGACAGTATACAGCCTTGAGGTATGTACGCCTTTCCCAATTTGGAACCAGCTGAGTAATCACACAAACAGAAACACTGACACAAAAATATCAGATCACAACTGGAGTTGAGACTGGGGGAAAAAAACAACAACATGGTGCTATGTTGAGATCTAATTTTGACTTAGGGAGCATTGGGTTGACTTTCTGATGAAGTCTCACTTGGATGCTGAAGGAGGTGGAGTTAGTTAGGAAACAGAAAAGAGAAGAGCTGGTTGGCAGAGGGAGCAGCAAGTACAAGAATCTTGTCTGGTGGGAGCTGAGTGATGGTGAGGCACTGAGAGGAGGCCAGGGTGGCTGTTGGAGAGACAAGGGGAGAGAGAGATAGAGGCTGGGCCAGGGGCAGGTGGGGAGGATCAGTCCATGGAGAGTTTTACAGTCTATGGGGAGGAACTTGACTTTCAGAAATATTTAATAATTATAATAACTAGGGCCATGCCAAGCCAAACTTCCTCTTCTCACAGTAACAATTCCAGTTCCTTTCCTTTTCAACTCTGGGGACCTATATTAAATTTTGAAGCTGGAGATTTCAGACTTTCTTTTCGTGGAGATTTCTTCTTGAAAGATGATTGGCATAGAACTGAAAGCAGCAGCTAGAGAACACCTAAAGGTTTGCTCTGGGCATCTCAAGATGGGGTGTCTTAGAGTCAGACCCTGTTACCTGCTTGTCAGGAGAGAGAGATGCATGTCTTTGGTATGTATTATGTACGTGGGAGGCACTTAATAAATACCTGCTGATGAATCAGAGGTGACATCCAGCTCTCAGGAATGCAAGGCTGAATTTTATCTTTCGCAGCCATCTGAGTGATGTTCACAAAGAGTGCCTGGGGAGGAGGGATGGGTTTGGCCACATCTGCTTCGTTGTCCTGCGTGTGTGCTTGGGCTACCTGATGCCAACTCCACAATGGCACATTTGTCTTCTTAAGTGTACGCCAACCCCTTTGGTTCTCCTGAGGCCCTCCAGACGGTGGCCATGGAAGACAGGGACGTGTGGCAAAAGCCCCGTTAACGCGGTCTGTAAAGGGAGGTGGTGGCTGCTGGGGACCGCTCAAATGAAGACTAATGCCTTGTTAAGTTTTTATGGACCAAGGCTGCACTTTCATTAAGCGTAATTTACATAACATAACTGATGCTCAAGGCCAAACAGTCCTTGTGGCCTAATGACAGCCCCTGACAACCCATGGATGGCAAGGCCTCCTGCAGAACTCCTCAGGTCAGGAAGCCGCCTCCTTCCCCTGCTGGCTCAGCATGCTGGTAGCTCAGAGCTCTCTCTCTGACCTCTTGAGCTGCCTGCTGGTGACATCAAAGCTACACCTTCTTCTTTGCAGTGAACCAGCCCAGCTGCCCTGGGCAGAGCTCACTTGCCATTCCTTTCTGTTTCCCCATAGGAGTGGTTTCTGGGGTGAACCCTCTCATAGCCCTTGCTGGGGATTTTCTGGGGTTCATCTTGGCCAGGCAAGAGGTTCCTGGTTCAGGGTTAAGATGTGGGAGCAGAGAGAGTGGACTTTTAATTAGAGCTGTCTGTGGTTCCCAACAGCACACTTGGGAGGTGAGGGTGTCTGGTGGCCTGTTGGCTGGTGGCCTTTGTCTGTACCCATCTTCATAACCTGTTTATACCACCAGAGACACTTTGAGGTCGGCTTCTCCACCTTGCACAGCAAAGGCAATTGTCGTTTCCTTTCGCTGTAGGGGTGAATGTTCGGTATCACATGATGGATTTTCACTGGTAATCAGAATTTTGTGCCCATTGGTCTTCGGGACATATTTTTGTGCTAACATTTATAAGGGATGTGTCAGGCAGAGCCGAGGTGCAGAGTGAGAAAATGAAAGGGGAGGGGGTGAAGGGACCATTATATTCAGTTTAATGATGACAATTTCCCTACATTTACAACTTCCAGAAGTAAGAGACAATAGATATGTGTCTTCTGCTTGCATGCACACTGAAAGAGATGACACAAGGAGATTCTGTTAGTGGGAATGGTGATATATGGCCTTAATGATTTCATTGCTTGCCAAATGAAAGAAAAATTCTCACTGTGTGGAGAGCCCTGTCCTCATCAAGCTATTCATTGTGAGGCATTTGTTATGAAATTGCAAGGCCTAAGGAGGAATTCTGACCTTCTGTAAGCTGCTTTCAGGTTTTTATTTTTTTCTCAGCTACCTTGACAGCCTGGTTCATCTCAGTTTACAGGACATGAATGAGCATTTGTAGGTCTAATATTGATCAATATTATTGGATTGGAAGAGCTCTTAGGTTTGGGCAGGTGGCTATTGAATCAATGGAAACTTTCATAGTAGAGCTCAGTGAAAGTTCTCCACTATTACACTGGTGGTTGGAAGGGCAGGTGACTCTGTGTGTGTGTGTGTGTGTGTGTGTGTGTGTGTGTGTGTGAATGTTAGTTTGTGAATTGTGGATAATTTGAGCAAATCCCAGTTACACATGAGAGATTAAGGCTGAGGTGGGATCCTTTGCTCCAGGTAGGATCTAGAAGGGTCATTTCCTTAGGGCTACTGGAGGCTGGGCAATATGAGTTGTAGACAAGGAGGGGTACAAGTCTTAGTGGGAGAATAGCACCGAGTGACAAGGCCTGTGGTCCAGGCAAGGTGGTGATCAGAAGCTGGTAGGGCTTAGGGATAGTCAGGCTGAGGTCATGGATGTGTCTGTGGCTACACCTAGAGCTAGGAGTGTTAGAAGCCTCTAGATTTCATCACAACGTGAACCTGACTACCTCTGTTTAAAAGACTGATGCAAGGCCTGGTTGTAATGGCATGACTGTCACCCACTTGCTCTGTGCAGTCTGCTTTTTGCTAGTAGGCTACCTAGATTTCCACAGTAGTGTTAAAATACCTAATGTGCCAAAGTCTGTGTTTCTACAGTAGAGCTTAAGAGCTGAAAGGGACTTTTAAGACCGTGAAAGTCATGAGGTCAGAGGGCCTGGAAAGGATAGCTGTCCTACTCAAGGCTTCTTACGGCATCACCAAACTTCCTCATCCAGCAATGTTGCCATCACACCTTGCTTCCATGTACTTGTTTGAAGCAGTCCTGCAGAAGCTGGATTGCTGATATGCCTGGCAAGCCCCCCTTCCCAAATGTGCCAGCCAAAGCTGGACCTTGCCACACAGCTTTGGACATAATGCCCTCAGGGCTTATTTTTACCCACGGCTTTGAGTAAGTGACTTCACCTTTCTAGGTTCTGGTATCTCATCAGTGCAATGTTAGAAGGTCTCAGTGGACCCTTACAGCTTGAGCATAGTATATTCTATAACAACTGCCGAGTATGCAAGCAGGCCCAGTTGGAAGCTTTTGGGTGCACCATCCATGTGATTAAAGGAAGCTTCAAAGAACCTACAGACATAGAAATTATGCTGATGCTTGCATTCTTGACCCACCGGAAAGATCCTGTGGAAGAGTCCTCTAAGCTGTGAGCTCCTTGAGGACAGGGACCATGTCTTGTTCTTTTGATAGTTCCAAAGTTATCAGATTGTCTGATGAATATCTGATGTTTAATAAGTTTCGACTGAGTATGGGGAAATGATGTCCAGTTTTGTGTAAGACATACCATTTCTACACTTAAGGGAATGAACATTTGTAAGCACATGTACCTAGGACATATTCCTTCTAAAGAAACTCACCAAGTCTGTTGGAGCAGTGGCCAAATCTGTGTTATTCACCACTGGCAGGCACATAGAGGCTGTCAATAACTGTTCATGGAATAGATGCATGCGTAAAAATAAGACATAGAAGACTGGTAGCTGGGCTTCCAAGGTCAACGGAAGTAACGAGAGAATATAGGCCTGGAAAAAGAAGAAAATAAGCAACTTGGTAGTAGTGTCTTGAAGTTTGTTTTCCTTCCACCTCTAAGCTGGAACTTACATCTCTTCCACATATAAGAATGTAACAACCAGGGGACTGTGTTTACTTGCTACTGGTCTGCAAATGGCTACCAGTCTGTGACAAATAGTATGGAAACAGAACAGAAGCAGTCAGAGACTTTCACAGTTATTTGACACCCAGGCCTGTGATCACTGGATTTGTCTTGTTAAATCATAGGCAGACCAGTTTGAATGTCATCAGATTTGCATCAGAATCACACACAGTGTACCCTGCACTCCAGTCATGCACAGTAGGACCGTGGACTGGCCCAGGACACAGTAGGGAGATAAGGTCCTTCAGCACATCTCTGGAAAGAAGCCAGGTGAATTACCCAGTAGTTGTAGCTGTAGCCCAGTAGTTGTAGTTATGTTAAAATGTTAATGACATTGTCATAGAAAGCTGTTTCTGACTTCCTACCATCACATATTCTGTGTTGTTGATTTGAGAAGGACTGAATGAGCTGAAGTCCCTCAGTCAACCAAGCTGAGTTATAACCTCTGTGACAGTGTTTTCTCTATTTAAAACTATCTAGCTTTGCATGGCTATTTAACTTGCTCCTTTGGCCTCAATATTATCCTGTAATCAAATGAGCTAATTAAGCTGTTTTCTGTCTGCTGATCAGAGTATGAAAGCTTGAAGGTGACTCTGACCATCCTCTGATTCAACCTACTCATTTTTCAGAGGCAACCAAGGCTCCGAGAGGTTAAATTATACGTCCTAGTAGTACAGTTATTTAGCAAAAGAATTGGAACTAAAACTTTAAGATCCTTTACTCCTCGGTCATGGTGTTTTTCCACTTTACCTTGAAGTTCAATAAAATCCTTTGGGATTTTGCAGTATCCAAGGTATATTTCTGCTGTAGTAATTTATGTACCTCTATTTGATAAAGGATGTAGAATGAACAGATTTTGTTCACCAAATAATTACAGATGTTTTACATTTAAGATAACTCAATGTTTGAAATTACGAGCAAGGGAAACAGCAGAGGTATTTATATATAAATATTCATATCTATACTATGTACATATGTTACATTTGAATATTGTATTTATATATACATGAAATATTCATATTTATAAATATATAATGATAACAAAATAATGTACTTATTTATGAAGTCCTATAACAATGCTTGTTCTGAGTGGAAGGCTATTGACTACATTCATCTAGTTCAGTCCCAAAATGAGGATAAAACTTCACATAAAAGTATGTATTAATGAAAAAATAGGATGTAATTTAGAATGTATTGATTCACACACACATTCAGAAATATATTTATTAGAGAAATGAGATGTCTTTTACTTGTGAATTAAAACAGGTTAGTGATCGAGAGTAGGAGAGTTCATTTCTTCCCAAATATCATCCCTGAGCTGGTTTCAGTGTGGTTTCACTCTGGTGCTGGCAGAATATGACCCAGAGACCAAATTCTGCAGCCGCCTGTTTTTATCAAGTTTTATTGGCACACAGCCACGCTCATTCATTTACGCTTCTCTGTGGCTACTTCCATGACATAACTTCAGGTTTGAGTAGTTGGGGCATATGCTTTATGGTCTGCAAAGCCTAAAATATTTACTCTCTGACCCTTTACTGGCCAAGCTCTTGTCTGGATGCATATCTGTTCCATAACTCTGATTCTAATACAATCAGGCAAGTTGTCTTTATTTGGAATCACACCTAGCTGAGTTTTGATAAGGAAGGAAAGAAATGAACTTTAATCCTCTTGTCCAGAAACCTGTTTTAAAACCTTGTCACCAGCTGCCAGTTTTCAGTCTACATGTGACCTTTTGGTGATCCTGGGAGAATGAAATTAACCTCCTTAGGAACAAACATCCAGTCTTTTTATTTTTTCCACTTTCTTGGAAGAGTAATAAATATAGTCAATGACTCTGGATTCTATTACTATGTAAGAGCTCTTTAAAAACATCTAACCATCTGCTTAATGGCCAGTAATATGTTTCTAATGGTCACTCTCAATAAGACACTTTTAGTTCACTGCTGTGTAATAGTCATCCAGCAGCCACGAGGCTCTGAAAGTAATAGGATCAAAGGCCAGTTTCCAGCTCTGTAGCAGCTGCCTGGAGATAGTTTTAAAGAGAAAAGTAGAGGTCTTCTGTGAGTTATATGTGCAGACTCTATCCAGTGAGTGTGTGTTCTGTCCATAAGTAGTTTTGACTAGTACAAACTTAGAACTTTGAAATTTTTGGTATTTACACATCCAGGTCAATTGCAACTGGAGGTCAGCTTAATTAATATCTGTCCTTTCATTTAGGATGACATACTCTGAATTATTGTCACTAAGAATCCTGGATCTCTGGTCTGGGCCCAGCAGCTGGTGACAGCTTGGCAAATTATGAGTTTTCTAGCTTAAAACAGACTAAATTGCAGACAAAACAAGCCATTAGCTGAGTAAATACTGTATTTCTGATTGGCTTCTATAAGAAGGAGATTAGCATGAGTGTTTAGTGTTCATAATTATTAGTAGGAGGCAAATAGTAGGCTCAGGCTGGCTGGAGATTGTTTCATTATATCCAATTAACACCCACTTGATTATTCTTAATTACTTCTGCTTCATGACAGAAGAGTAAAGATGGCATACTTCAAATGTACAAATAACAACTGGGTCATCAATATACATGTATTTGTATTGTCAGAGCCTGCTCGTTTTGAGGCAACTATTTAATATCTCAGAGAGATGGAAAATGGAATGTCCACTTGTCAAGCTCTTATGAGGGAAATTAGCAAGATGCAGAAAAATAGATATTAGGATAAAAATGTGTTTATCCACAATCTGCTTTAGAAATATTTTCTTTGAATACATCTTATTGCCTGTTTGTTTGAGAATTCCTTTTCATTTGTCTGCTCTAACTGTGGCACAGAAGCTTAGGCTGCAAGCAGAGAGAACAGGGATTACAAAGAGAAGTATCTGAATGTAAACTTTCTAGTTATGAATGAGCCATATATATGTCAAATGGTATGAAAAGGCAATCCCCACTCCTAGGGGGCTTATGGGAATTTGAGAAGATGACACAGAATCAACCTCTGCCTAAGAAAGTTAATGACTAATTTGGTAAAGAATATGAAACACTAGCAAGGGATAAAATCGCAGAAGCCCATACAAGGAGTAAACTCAATGATCCAGATTTTCTTAGTTTTAAACTTAAAGACTACCATTAGTAACAGTAGTAGTCAGCTTTCCTTTTGAAGCTTTTGGGAAAAAATGAATATATCCTTCCCCTTCAGTTATTTCTTGGGTTGAGAAGAGTTGCTGTTGTACATACATGAGGAGAATTCTTTGCTTTTCTTAGTAGAGAGTATTGCAATGTTGAGTTGCCTCTCTTTCTTGCTTATGGTGTCCATGATCTTGGACTGGAAACATTTGGATTTTTTTTTTTTCTGGATCAAATTTAGATATTCAGTCATTCTAAAGTACAGAGGGAAAGAACTTGGCAAACAGCAGAGAAGCTGAGGCTTGGTGAGGCAAGCAAGTGAGGCTACAGTGAGGTGTGGTGACTGTTCCAGGGCATTCTTAGAACTGGCAACTTGCTTGAAGATCAGAGATGAATGCGCAGTGGCAGCAAGTTGGTACCAAACAAATCCTCTGTCAGCTCTGGAAGTCAATCCACAGTTAGTACTGAGAACTTGCTCATGCACAGCATCAAAACAGACACATGGACGGGTATGGAATGGACCGAGTCCTCCCCAGTTGGGGAGACAAGATCTTCCTATTACATGGTTGTGTTTAATTAATTACTCAATTGCATGGTTAGAACTAAGGGCTGTAGAGGTTCAATGAAGAGGGCTTGGCTAAAATTGTTAAGACCGAGACTTGAAGACTGAGACCTAAATGGCAAATAGTCTTTAGCTACTTAGGGTATGTTCCAGTTGTTGGTGCTTCTAAGACTAGTGGGAGAAAAACCTGTTCCAGGTAAGCAGAAATATGACCCCTTTGCTCTGTGATGCAGGGTGTCCTATGTCCATGCTCAGGTCCAGGGACCAGCGACCTTGGTACATCTCATAGCAAACATGGGGCTGAATCCCAGGATGAAAGGCCATCTCAAGGAGAAGGCTACAAGAAGATAGAGTTAATGAAGATTCCCTGGAACCTATTTCCATTATGAGGGGAGAGACATTAAGCTATCTGTTAAAGTCAAAAATTCATAAGTATATTTAAAGATTTAAGGCTAAAATGGAATATCTTAGGCAGTCATTTGAAGTCTATATATATGTGGCAGCTGATATTTAAAAGGCACACAAAACATTTAAAAATGACCTCAAGAATAGTGTACCCTCCCCTGAATAATAAAAAGGGTAATATCAGGGAATGGAGTGGTGTCAGAGTATAATCGATTCCAACTTGACAAATGAGAGTCGGGACCATCTTTGCTGGTGATAGGAGAATCCAATGCCACTGTCCCCCTGAGTGGACAGAAGGGGTTGGGAAGTTTGTGTGAGAGTCATGAAATAGTGAAAATCGTGGTAGTTTTGTATTCGTGTGTTTCGTGCATGTGTTGTGTGTCTGTGGGGTGTGGTGGTGGTGGTTGTGGTGAAGGTGGCCCGCAGGATACCTCACAGGATGCAGCAAGATCGGCACAGTGTACACAGGTAGCGTGATAGAGTGGGACAGTGTGTGGCCCTTAGCACGTGGCTGTGGGCCTGCACCATCACCCCCCTGCCCAAAGGTTACTGGGATCATTAGTGGCCTGGCTCAGCCACTGGTCGTTGCCACAGTGGACCCTTCCCCCACCTGAGTGAAGCAACAGTTGACCATCAGGGATTAGCGGTCCCACTCAGACCTTGGTGGGCACGACAGCGGACCCCTCCCCCAAGTGGGCAAGCAACTGTCCATGAGTGACTGTTAGAGGTCCATTCAGTCATGGGTCAGTGTTGCAGTGGGCCCCCTCCCCCAAGTGACCTGCTGTCACTGTGTGACCATTAGTGGGGCCCTTCACCTACCAGCCGGTGGGGTGGCGGCCACCAGCTGAGAGTGAGGTCAGAGTCATCCCGGCCTTCTCCTGGGGCTCTCCAGCTCATCCAGCCTCGCTCCAGTGGGTGAGCTGGGGTGCCCAGGCAACAGGCTGAGGCTGTGTCTTCAGGGCTCTGGAGCCCTTGCCAGGGTCGCCTACTGGCTGGGCCCAGGCCTTGAAGCCGCAGTGAACCTCTCCCCCATCTCTGTTTCTGTGAACTAATGGCAGCAGGGGAGAAGGCAGTGGCACCCACCCCAGTGCCCTCACCTGGAAAGCCCCATGGACGGAGGAGCCTGGTGGGCTGCAGTCCATCGGGTCACTAAGAGTGAGACACGACTGAGCGACTTCCCTTTCACTTTTCCTTTCCTGCATTGGAGGAGGAAATGGCAGCCCACTCCAGTGTTCTTGCCTGGAGAATCCCAGGGACGGGGGAGCCTGGTGGGCTGCCGTCTTTGGGCTCGCACAGAGTCGGACACGGCTGAGCGACTCAGCAGCAGCGGCGGCGGGGGTGATGGCAGCAGCTGTCTGCCTGGGATGCAGTCTGCGGGCGCGGCCCCCTGCATTTTGGGCAGCCTGAGGAGCCCGTGGGACAGTAGGTCCTGGGCGCCCGGTTCCCGCAGAGATGCCAGCTGGGCAGAGTCTGGGGACTGGGCCCTGCGGGAGCCGACAACTGAGAGCTGCCTCCTCTTGGCCAGGACCTGAACTCAGGGTGAAAGTTGGGCCTAGGGGCCCCGCCCATTCTTGTCAGAACAGAGAGTTACATGCGTTTGGTGGAGATTTATAGGAGCATCGTTACCTGACCGTGACCTGACACCAGGAACGAAGGATCTCACGCCAAGGAGTTTGCAGCAACCACCCAGCCATGCCCTTCCTTCAGGTTTCCTAGAAAGAGGGTTCTGTTGAGAGCTTTTGGGGAGTTTGAGGTGATGCTATCGACTTCTCTGTACATTACTGGACCATGTTTGGCTCTAGGTCTGTCTTTGGTTAACTAACCAATCTGTCCTTCTGTGTCTTTCTTTTTCTCTAACCTGGGGATATTTGGACTTCTCAGGTGGTGCTAGTGATAGGAAGCCTGCCTGCCAATGCAGGAGACATAAGAAATGTGGGTTCGATCCCTGGGTCAGGAATATCCCTAGGAGGAGGGCATGGCAACCCACTCTAGTATTCTTACCTGAAAATCCCACAGACACAGGAGCCTGATGGGCTACAGTCTATAGGGTTTCAATCAGTTGGACACAACAAAATTGACTGGGTACGTATACACACACACACACACACACACACACACACACACACACACACACACACACTCATACACCATCCAAGGCCTTTAGGATGATGCAAGAAGATAAGGCAAGTGAAAGTATTTTGAATTGGCAAAGCTCTGCACCAGTGCTTGGCAATAGTAATTGCCCTTTATAATCACCTAAGGAGCTTGAAACAAAATGCTGGTGCCTAGACTCCACCCACTCGTGCTTTAAATGGTCTTGGGTGGGCAGGCCATTGAAACTTAAACTCTTTCGAATTCCAATAGGCAGAAGGATAATCCAGTGATGATTCTGATCTTAACTGTTACTGTTCTCTGAGCTTCTGTTTTAGAACTTTGAGAAGGGCTGGTGTGGGTGTCAGGATGAAGGGTCAGTTCTACTGGTTGCTCCTCTGTGGAGGTGGACCAGTGTGTCCTATTTCTCCAGAAATGCCACTGCTGGGAACATTTTACTTATGTGTTTGACCTGTCATCCTGAAGTCTTGTGAGTGCTTGTTCATATCCATGTGCAGGTTGGACACTTGAAGGGCTCTTCTCTTCCTATCTGGTACAGCCAGCATCTCAACCAAGCAGGGAGGATGTGTCAGCTCATGGGACTGACGAGCAGGAGATCTGGGTTAGATGTCAACACCTTCCCATTAGTCTTACCTGTCTGCACTTCCTGTATCATAGAATTTGTACTGTGGCAGTGCTTTACTAACTAACCTTTTAAAGCTATAAAAGTGTACAATCATGCTTGATTAATTTTGAGTGGTAGAATCATATAATGAAACAATACTGACTTTGATGTCAAGAGTTTACCTGAAATAGAGGCACAGCCTCTTAATGTAAGAGCTGTTAATATTTGGCATGTGCTGACTATATAAGTATTCATTTATACCTTCAACAAATTATTCCCCATATGTCTGTATGTTCTAGGTATTCCAGAAACAGCAACGGCTGAAACAAACAAATAAAAAAACTCAAGTGTCAAATGTGTTTTCAGGGAGCTGACATTGTCCTGTATAGTGTATAGGGAGAGACAATAAACGTGCATGTCTATGTCAGGAAGTAGTAAATAGAATGAAGACAAATAGAGCATGAGGGGAGAGGTAGAGAATGAGGACGTGTGGGCCGTGATTCATAAATGGAGGTCTGAGATAGCCTCTCCGATGAATGGTGCTGCAGGGAAGAGATGAAGGGATGAGTGATCTGGGTGTTCGTGGAGGTAACAGCACATGCTACCTTGGGTCATGCTTGGCACCTACCATTTGGCAAGGAGGCCATGGGGAGAGGCAGGTAAATGAGAGGGGCACCATAGCCGGTGAGGTCAGGAGCTGTTTCAGAGGCTAGGTCACAGAAGGCCTTATATGACTCTGGTCACTCAGGTGTTTGGGTTTTATTTTGTACTAGAAGGGAAGCTGTTGAAGGCTTTGGACATAATTTGACTTGAATTTAAGTCAAATTGTTCACTATGGTGGTAGTGTTTGAGGAAACCAGAGAATATGAAGTGGAACCGCGGTGAACAGTAAGGGTGCCATCATGACAGTTCAGGTAGGTGTGGATTAGAGCTCATTACTCTGCAGGTGGTGAGGCCTCATCACATGCTGGATGTTTAGAAGGAAGGATCTAACGGATTTGCTTCTTTGAAATGCAGTGTAAGAGATAAAGAGTTACAACAGGAAGAACAGAGGTGCCACTTGTGGTCATGAGGGAGTTCAGTTCAGTCGCTCAGTCGTGTCCAACTCTTTGTGACCCCATGAATCGCAGCACGCCAGGCCTCCCTGTCCATCACAAACTCCCGGAGTTCACTCAGACTCACATCCATTGAGTCAGTGATGCCATCCAGCCATCTCATCCTCGGTCGTCCCCTTCTTCTCCTGCCCCCAATTCCTCCCAGCATTAAAGTCTTTTCCAGTGTGTCAACTCTTCCCATGAGGTGGCCAAAGTACTGGAGTTTCAGACTCAGCATCATTCCTTCCAAAGAAATCCCAGGGCTGATCTCCTTCCAGAATGGACTGGCTGGATCTCCTTGCAGTCCAAGGGACTCTCAAGAGTCTTCTCCAACACCACAGTTCAAAAGCATCAATTCTTCGGCACTCAGCCTTCTTCACAGTCCAACTCTCACATCCATGCATGACCACAGGAAAAACCACAACCTTGACTAGACGGGACCTTAGTCGGCAAAGTAATGTCTCTGCTTTTGAATATGCTATCTAGGTTGGTCATAACTTTTCTTCCAAGGAGTAAGCGTCTTTTAATTTCATGGCTGCAGTCACCATCTTCAAAATCGCTGCAGGGAGTGGGCTTGAGCTAATCACTTGTTAGGTTTTGGACTTGTTAAATTTGAGATGCCTGTTAGCCATCCAAATGCAGGTGTCAAGAAGATTACCGAATTGGGAGAAGTCAGGCCTGGGGATAGAATTTTGAGAGTTTCTATCAGTCTGTAGGTGATACTTAAACTCACGGGGTGGATGAGATCACTTTATTCTGCACCAGACGTATGGAAGGAATGAGCATGGCAGTGGTGATCAATGGTTTTTTTGTGATCATGGTGGTATTACTAGAACTTAATCAGCTCTAATGTTCTTTGATTCCATATAGCACAGTCACTCATTATCTTCTCTGTCTACTCTGAATCTGAGTGCATTTTCGTGTCCATCGATGGCAGCAAAGCGAAGAATATGTTACCGACTGAACTCATGTGGTCTTCTGTCTGTCTGTCTGTCCGAGCTCCAGTACTCACCAGGGGAACGCTTCCTCCTTGCTGGCCCAGGTGAACTTGTCACCTTGAGCTGGCTTAGCCCAGAGAGCTATGGTTTGGGGTGGGAGGGAGAGGGGTCGCTAATCTTGACCAACTCTCCAGGACCTAAGTGCAAAGCAGGATCGATAAGATATTCCAACTCATTACTTACTGGTGTTCTTTAAGGAGTGCTTAGGAAGTTTTACTCAATTTAACTTAAGACATAAGTAATGCCATTCCCAATTCAGGGCAACGGCTTAGAACCTGACTCAATGTCCTTTTTACTAAGTAATTATCCAGATTTCCTTACTAAATGTTATTTTATGTATTATGTTTAATAGCCTCTTTCTTTTGGCTATGGAAGGATGGTAATAGCAGCTGATAATGGATCACATACTCATCTTAAAGCGCTGCCTCTGGCACCTGTGGCCAGCGTGGAGAGAAGCTTCCAGTCAAGGCTCAGATCGATCCCATGGCCCTACTCACTGGTCCTTTGCTTTTCGGGGTCTAAGGGATCACAGATCGCTTTGTAACTTTTAAATCATGGGTCATTTTTAAAGATTCAAGGAAGCGTAAGGAGCGCATCTGACCAGACTTCTCACTGGCTTCAGTCCAGAGCCCCCTCTGGAGAACTGTGGCTGATGGAGAGGTAAAGCCCTTGCCAGGAGGAACCAAGTGGCAGAACGTTTCAGATGATGGTTAAGACATCACAGATGCCTGGCACAAATTAAGAAGCACTGTCACTGTGCTCTCAAGGTAGCCAGTTCTTTCAGGATCTTGATCATTGATTTTCAGGAAAGGTTTGTTGGGTTATACTCATGTTGTAGCAACTATGTTACTGATGTTGTTTGTATGGTGTTTTGTGAGACAGCTTGTACACTGACTTCTTAGTGATGACCTAGTTATGCAAACAGTCTTCTGATAACTACGAGCACCTACTTTTTCCTGCTTGTATCCCTAGATAGTTCCTGTGGGCTCAGTGCGTGCTGGGCATCACTAAGGCAATACCAGCATTGTGTCATTCATCTCCATCTTTCGTGAAATTATGTTCCCTGGAGAGTCAAGATGAAAACCCATGTCAAAAATATATATGATGACCTGAGGATGGGTACAACATTGGTCTAGGTGTTTATAAATACACTAGACTTACTGCTTGCCCTCAGAGTTCCTGGTCTAGTTGGGAGGCAGGGTTCGCCTTATGAAACGTCAAATTGCAAAATCATGCTTAGTGTTCATTGGAAAGTAGGAGACATGATAGAGCTTCCAGGCACCGAGATGATGTGTGAACCTTCTGGCTACACATCAGGATCACCTGGGCAGCATTTGAAAATGAGGACACCTAGGCCCCAGTCCAGGCCCACGAGGCATCTTAAAAATTTCCCTGATTTTGATTGTGTTGCATAATGCAGCATGAAAACCACTGTTCTGTAAGAACAGGTAGAATTTAGGTGTTGTTGGGAGCAGCCTGGAATGATAAAGATTCAGGCTCAGGAGGAGTGCAGCAAGACTCCTTGGTACAGTGATTGTCATCCCTTGCCCTGGATGGGGCTAGTAGATAGGGCTTGTTTGGAGGAAGAATTGAAATGCAGGGGGAAAGGAAAAGCTTTCAGAAGAGTTTAAAGTCCCAGAGAGGAGATTGGACTTTTTCCTGAAAGCTCCAGAAGAAGTCCTGTGGTCACCACCATACTTTATGTGGCCTCATTTTCAGATAGCGAGTGTTTGGACTTTTTATCACTAATGACATGCACCTTTTGAACCAATGAGAAACTTGAGGAAAGTGTTTTAAGCTGAACTGTCAGGTACTACGGAGAAGGCAATGCCAGCCCACTCCAGTATTCTTGCCTGGGAAATCCCAGGGATGGGGGAGCCTGGTGGGCTCCGTCTATAGGGTCGCACAGAGTCGGACATGACTGAAATAACTTAGCAGCAACAGCAGCAGTCAGGTACTAGGTGGATTCAGGAAGAGGGTATCTGGAAGCAGAGATGAGCTAAGGACTCAAAATGTTTTCTTTTCTAAAACACCATTATCAATAAAAACAAACACTGATTCAGCCCTCATTGAGTGTCATGTGCTATCTTGAGTCCTTTACATATATCATATTTCTTAATTTCCAAAAAAACTGTGAAGTAGGTAGTCACAGTATGTCCATTTTACAGATGTGGAAACCAAGGCACAGACAAGTAACTTGCCCACAGTGACAAAGCTAGCTAGCATCAGAGTCTGGATTAAAGCCAGACAGCTTGATTCCATGCTGTGATAGGCTCTTAAAACACCTAGGACATGAACAGTGGTAGTGGACATGGAAAACTGAGATATGATCTACAGAGTAAACTTCAAGAGTTTCAAGGTGTTGGAGTAGTTCAAGCATGCCTAGGATAATCCCCAGTGGAGAAGAGCGCCTTGCAGAAAGAAAACAGAGAATTTAGAATGGCACATGGGGGATGGCAGAGAGTCTTGCTGAAACAGTGGGTCTGTATTTAGACCATGAGAGAAGAGAGAATAGGAAGTTGCTGGCTCAGTAACGACGTGCAGAGTCTGACAAGTGAGTATTGTAAAATGGGTAGAGGACTGGGTTTTGAGTCAGACAGATGTGGTGTGAGTTTCATCTTCTCGTTTGCAACTTTGTGAGCTTGGGCAGCTCACATAACCACTGCATCTGTGGTCTCATGTGTCCGTTAAAGATGATAAAAGCATCACTCTTGTTGGCATGTTGCAAAGACTGAGCTAATGGATACAAAGCACGTGTGAAGTACATAATGTGTTCCACCAATACCAGCCATTATTACCATTACAAGTCTCATTCTTATAGTAATTCATAGGCATTGGAATGAAATAATGATAGCACTATTTGGAATGAATACTTTGGCGCTAATGGATACAAACGTTAGTGCTGCTAGGAGGAGCTGCTAGGATTCTAGTTCTGGTTCCATCACCTGTTAGCTGTATGATTTGGGATAATTTACTTTACCTATTTATCAGTTTCTCCATCTGAAAATAGTATCTACTACCTTGTGGGTTTATGATGATTATTATGTAAGATACTATGTGTAACATACTTAGAATAGTGCCTAGTGCACTCAGGTATTTATTGATGATTTTTTTTTCTTTTAATTGTGGCTTCTTCCTCTTCACAGTCTGTTGCCTCTGAAACCCTTAGATCTTCTTGTTATCCCTGGCATGTACTAGGGACTGGTGGCCCCATAGTGTCCTCCTGGCTGACTCCTATTTGAGTGTTGAGAATGTGCCCCCAGTCATAGATCCTTCACCGCACAGAGTCACCATGACTTCTTTGAAATTAAGTGAGGGTGATGACTGCACACAAAGGACTGAGCCCATGGTTTTAGGAGTCAGAATGGGCTGTAGGTTTCTGAAATCTCTGCACATTTATCCAGCCCTCTTCTCCCTTATTGGTACCGCACTGAGGCATGAACCCTGCTACCCAGGAAGAAAACTGCTGAGTCTGGGAGCATGCAGTGTGTGCATGCCTGCACACACACATGTGTGTGTTTGTGAGTGTGAGTAAGAGAGAATATTTGAAGCCTAAAGGTAGTTCTTACAGTGCGTTGCTTTGTTTCATTTTTGGGGGTTGTAAAGTTGAATGAAAGGCACTTAGTCCAAAACTTTAAAAAATTGCTACTGGGCAAAGTAATTTTGTGTCAGGCTTCTGTTCAGGGCAGATTTACACTGGTTATAAATCTCTGAAATTAAGGTCTTACTGTAGAAAAGCTGAAATGTATTCAACATTAGCAGACACCCAGGCTTGCTCTGAACCAGGGGCTGTTCTCCCCCATGTATAATAAGAATATCTAGCTATGTGTTTGGGGGTAATAATGAGTTTAAATATGCCTCTTAGGATGGGTAATGGCTGTCAGACGAGTAGCAGGATTCTTTACCAACAATTCTTTCCCTAGAACCAAAGGTTAAGTTGAAGAGTTTGATTTAATGACAAATTTAATTAGGCCTTTAACATTATAGGGTTCTTTCCTTTCATTTTCTAATCAAGATCATGGTCTAGGGTCAACACCCTTGTAGAAGTGGGGGAACTCATGCTTCTGTACACTGTTCTGATGTTTGGAGAGGGCTGGAGTAAACTAGGGGTGGTTAGAAATCTCTGAGTTGACAAAGAGCTGGAAAATGCTTCCTGGTCTTAAAGTATTTTTTCTTACCTTCACCAAACCTTAGATTTATAATATCCTTGATCTGTTAGGTACTTGAAGGGTCATCTGTTCAGTTCTTTCACTTTACAGCTTAGGTTGGGAAACTGAGACTAAGGGATTGAGGAATTTATCAGTAGTTGCTTAGGTCACTTGGAGCAGGATAATGGATCGTCTAAGGTCAGCCTGTCTCCTTCTGGTCAAAATCATCTGTCTGCCAAGACTCACACTCAGGGAGAAGCAAAGCCTCTTTTTGGCTTATGGGATGTATGGAACAGTTTGCTAGAGCACTTCTTCCTACTACTTTGCAAGGCAGATGTGCTCTATTTGGTCTCATCCATAGGGTACTAGTAAAGACTCTTGGTTGCAAATAAAAGAAATTGCCTCTTGCTCTCTTAATCTCCAGTCTCCCAGACAGACAGATAAATAAGAAAATACCAAAAAAAAAAAAGGACATCCATTACATACAAGGCTCTCAGAGTGGACTGTAGGCTGGAGGGCCTCGTGAAGAGAAGAGACATTACAGCATGGTCAGTGCTGCAGAAAATACTGTGGAGGTCAGAATCTGAGCCTCCAGCGCTTGACGCCACTCTGACACAAATGAGTGGTCATCACCCTGTGTCTTTTTCTCATGTTTTCCTGATTCAAATCAGTGCAGGTAGGGGATGTCCAAGAACTGAGCTGAGGGGCTTGTTCATGCTTTGACTGCCAGGAAGGTAGGGAGAGGGGAGATAGAAACTCATTGGCTTCTATTGAGACTTGGAGTGGCCACTGCCCACTCTAAGGCCTCATACAATAGGGAATTGCACAAAAACAAGGGGAAAAAATGCATGTCAGGTTTTGGATAGTCTGAAACTCTTAATACACAAGACGAGAGGCTTCATATGTCCCTCTGGCCTGACCATGCTGTATAAGTCTGCCCCTATAGGAAAATATATTCCAAGCCACAGAATAATTCATTGATGACTTGAGGGAACAACTTACTTCTGGGCTTGGCCTGCTTGAATAGGGATATGCTGGTCTGCAGCTTTCCCCTTGAAGAGCAGCTAATATGGCAGGACTGAGGACAGTGTATAGGAAATAAGATGTGAAATACTTTTGGAAACATTGACATCAGGAATGCTTAATCGTTAATCTATGCATCTTTCCACTTAGGAAATATTTATGATGACAAACAGGCAATGTCCTGGGCATTTGTTACAGAGAGGTGGACAAAATGGTTATGTTGTGCCCTCCTGCTGCTTGGGCTTAATTCAGGTTTGGATGCAGGGTGCTGTGACTTCACAATTGTAGTAAAAGTTACAAATGCAAAGAATATATATATATATATATATATATATACATATTATATTTGGAGTAGATCAATAATTCAGAAACATCAACCTCCTCTAGCAAATTGATGTTCTTTCACAGTAGAGATCCTTCTTCCAAAGTTGGTTCAGAATTTTCAACAAATATTACTTATTAGTCATGGTGCCAGGGGTAAGTGTAGCCATGAAGAAGTTTATCCAGTGGAGAAAACAACTTTTTTGTTTTTGTTTTTTGCCTTTTATTTTTATTTATTTTTTTAATTTTTATTTATTTTAATTACAATACTGTATTTGTTTTGCCATACATTGACATGAATCAGCCACAGGTGAACACAATCTCCCAATGCCGAAGCCCCCTCCCACCTCCCACCCCATATCATCTCCCTGAATCATCCTGTGCACCAGCCCCATGCATCCTGCATCCTGCATTGAACATAGACTGGCACTTCGTTTCTTACAAGAAAGTATACATGTTTCAATGCCATTCTCCCAAACCATCCCACCCTCTCTCTCTCCCTCAGAGTCCAAAAGTCCGTTCTATACCTCTGTGTCTCTTTTGTTGTCTCACACAGAGGGTCATCATTATTATCTTTTAAATTCCATATATATGTGTCAGTATACTGTATTGGTGTTTTTCTTTCTGGCTTACTTCACTCTGTATAATCGGTTCCAATTTCATCCATCTCAATAGAACTGAGTCAAATTTATTCTTTTTAAGGGCTGAGTAGTATTCCATTGTGTATATGTACCACAGCTTTCTTATCCATTCATCTGCTGATGGACATCTAGGTTGCTTCCATGTCCTGGCTATTATAAACAGCGCTGCAATGAACATTGGGGTACATGTGTCTCTTTCAATTCTGCTTTCCTCGGTGTGTATGCCCAGCAGTGGGATTGCTGGGTCATAAGGCAGTTCTATTTGCAATTTTTAAGGAATCTCCACACTGTTTTCCATAGTGGCTGTACTAGTTTGCATTCCCATCAGCAGTGTAAGAGGGTTCTCTTTTCTCCACATCCTCTCCAGCATTTATTGCCTGTAGACTTTTGGATCACAGCCATTCTGACTGGTGTGAAATGGTACCTCATTGTGGTCTTGATTTGCATTTCTCTGATAATGAGTGATGTTGAGCATCTTTTCAGGTGTTTGTTAGCCATCCGTATGTCTTCTTTGGAGAAATGCCTATTTAGTTCTTTGGCCCATTTTTTTATTGGATCGTTTATTTTTCTGGAGTTGAACTGCATAAGTTGCTTGTATATCTTTGAGATTAGTTGTTTGTCAGTTGTTTCATTTGCTATTGTTTTCTCCCATTCAGAAGGCTGTCTTTTCACCTTGCTTATAGTTTCCTTTGTTGTGCAGAAGCTTTTAATTTTAATTAGATCCCATTTGTTTATTTTTGCTTTTATTTCCAGTATACTGGGAGGTGGATCATAGAGGATCCTGCTGTGATTTATGTCGGAGAGTGTTTTGCCTATGTTCTCCTCTAGGAGTTTTATAGTTTCTGGTCTTACATTTAGATCTTTAATCCATTTTGAGTTTATTTTTGTGTATGGTATTAGAAAGAGGTCTAGTTTCATTCTTTTACAAGTGGTTGACCAGTCTTCCCAGCACCATCTGTTAAAGAGACTGTCTTTACTCCATTGTATATTCTTGCCTCCTTTGTCAAAGATAAGGTGTCCATAGGTGTGTGGGTTTATCTCAGGGCTTTCTGTTTTGTTCCATTGATCTATATTTCTGTCTTTGTGCCAGTACCATACTGTCTTAATGACTATGGCTTTGTAGTAGAGCCTGAAGTCAGGCAAGTTGATTCCTCCAGTTCGATTCTTCTTTCTCAAGATTGCTTTGGCTATTCGAGGTTTTTTGTATTTCCATACAAATCTTGAGATTATTTGATCTAGTTCTGTGAAAAATTCTACTGGTAGCTTGATGGGAATTGCATTGAATCTGTAGATTGCTTTAGGTAGTATACTCATTTTCACTATATTGACTCTTCCAACCCATAAGCATGGTATATTTCTCCATCTATTAGTGTCCTCTTTGATTTCTTTCATCAGTGTTTTATAGTTTTAGATATATAGGTCTTTAGTTTCTTTAGGTAGGAATATTCCTAAGTATTTTATTCTTTTCGTTGCAATGGTGAATGGAATTGTTTCCTTAACTTCTTTTTCTACTTTCTCATTATTAGTGTATAGGAATGCAAGGGATTTCTGAGTGTTGATTTTATATCCTGCAACTTTACTATATTCATTAATTAGCTCTAGTAGTTTTCTAGTCGAGTCTTTAGGATTTTCTATGTAGAGGATCATGTCATCTGCAAACAGTGAGAGTTTTACTTCTTCTTTTCCAATTTGGATTCCTTGTATTTCTTTTTCTGCTCTGATTGCTGTGGCCAAAACTTCCAGTACGATGTTGAAGAGTAGTGGTGAAAGTGGACACCCTTGTCTTGTTTCTGACTTTAGGGGAAATGGTTTCAATTTTTCACCATTGAGGATAATGTTAGCTGTGGGTTTGTCATATATAGCTTTTATTATGTTGAGGTATGTTCCTTCTATTCCTGCTTTCTGGAGAGTTTTTATCATAAATGGATGTTGAATTTTGTCAAAGGCTTTTTCTGCATCTATTGAGATAATCATATAATTTTTATTTCTCAGTTTGTTAATGTGATGAATTACATTGATTGACTTGCGGATATTGAAGAATCCTTGCATCCCTGGGATAAAGCCCACTTGGTCATGGTGTATGATCTTTTAATGTGTTGCTGGATTCTGATTGCTAGGATTTTGTTGAGGATTTTTGCATCTATGTTCATCAGTGATATTGGCCTGTAGTTTTCTTTTTTGTGGTGTCTTTGTCAGGTTTTATGGTGGCCTCATAGAATGAGTTTGGAAGTTTACCTTTCTCTGCAATTTTCTGGAATAGTTTCAGTAAGATAGGTGTTAGCTCTTCTCGAAATTTTTGGTAGAATTCAGCTGTGAAGCCGTCTGGACCTGGGCTTTTGTTTGCTGGAAGATTTCTGATTACAGTTTCAATTTCCATGCTTGTGATGGGTCTGTTAAGATTTTCTATTTCTTCCTAGTTCAGTTTTGGAAAGTTGTACTTTTCTAAGAATTTGTCCATTTCTTCCAAGTTGTCCATTTTATTGGTATATAATTGCTGATAGTAGTCTCTTATGATTCTTTGTATTTCTGAGTTGTCTGTCGTGATCTCTCCGTTTTCATTTCTAATTTTGGTGGTTTGATTTTTTTCTCTTTGTTTCTTGATGAGTCTGGCTAATGGTTTGTCAATTTTATTTATCCTTTCAAAGAACCAGCTTTTTGCTTTGTTGATCTTTGCTATGGTCTCTTTTGTTTCTTTTGCATTTATTTCTGCCCTAATTTTTAGGATTTCTTTCCTTCTACTAACTCTGGGGTTCTCTATTTTTTCCTTTTCTAGTTGCTTTAGGTGTAGAGTTAGTTTATTTATTTGACTTTTTCTTGTTTCTTGAGGTATGCCTGTATTGCTATGAACTTTCCTCTTAGGACTGCTTTTATAGTGTCCCAAAGGTTCTGTGTAGTTGTGTTTTCATTTTCATTCGTTTCAATGCATATTTTGATTTCTTTTTGATTTCTTCTGTGATTTGTTGATTATTCAGTAGAGTGTTGTTCAGCCTCCAAATGTTGGAATTTTTAATAGTTTTTCTCCTATAATTGAGATCTAAACTTAGTGCATTATGGTCAGAGAAGATGCTTGGAATAATTTTGATTTTTTTGAATTTATTGAGGTTAGATTTATGACCCAGAATGTGATCTATCCTGGAAAAGGTTCCGTGTGCGCTTGAGAAAAAGGTGAAATTCATTGTTTTGAGGTGAAATGTCCTATAGATATCAATTAGGTCTAACTGGTCTATTGTATCGTTTAACGTTTGCGTTTCTTTGTTAATTTTCTGCTTAGTTGATCTGTCCATAGGTGTGAGTGGGGTATTATAGTCTCCCACTATTATTGTGTTATTATTAATTTCCCCTTTCATGCTTGTTAGCAATTGTCTTACATATTGTGGTGCTCCTATGTTGGGTGCATATATATTTATAATTGTTATATCTTCTTCTTGGATTGATCCTTTAATCATTATGTAGTGGCCTTCTTTGTCCCTTTTCACAGCCTTTGTTTTAAAGTCTATTTTATCGGATATGAGTATTGCTACTCCTGCTTTCTTTTGGTCTTTATTTGCATGGAATATCTTTTTCCAGCCCTTCACTTTTAGTCTGTATGTGTCCGTTGTTTTGTGGTGGGTCTCTTCTAGGCAGCATATATAGGGATCTTGTTTTTGTATCCATTCAGCCAGTCTTTGCCTTTTGGTTGGGGCATTCAACTCATTTACATTTAAGGTAATTATTGATAAGTATGCTCCTGTTGCCATTTACTTTATTGTTTTGGGTTCGGGTTTATACGCCCTTTTTGTGTTTCCTTTCTAAAGTCTATCCTTTAGTATTTGCTTTGAAATGAATCATTTCTGCATTGAGTTCTGGGACAAGAGTATGCCCAGAATGTTATGTAAAAACAAAACCCTAAAATTGTTCAGAGGAGCTAGTGTTAGGAAGGTTTTCCTGTAGCTTGTCATACTCCTGGAGCTGCAGTTTAAACTCATCTTTTGTGTTCACCTGGGTGGCTTGTCCATGGACATTTTTGAACAGTTGTTACTTGCCAGACCAAAACCTCACAATTGTTGTTACTGCACAATTGCATTCATCTCCCATGCTAGCAAAGTAGTGTTCAAAATTCTCCAAGCTAGGCTTCAACAGCACATGGATCGAGAACTTCAAGATGTTCAAGCTGGATTTAGAAAAGGCAGAGGAACCAGAGATCAAATTGCCAACATCTGTTGGGTCATGGAAAAAGCAAGAGAATTACAGAAAAAAAAATTACTTCTGCTTCATTGACTATGCTAAAGCCTTTGACTGTGTGGGTCACAACAAACTGTGGAAAATTCTTAAAGAGAAAAATTCTTAGACCACTTTACTGGCCTCCTGAGAAATCTGTATGCAGGTCAAGAAGCAACAGTTAGAACTAGACATGGAACAATGGACTGTTTCCAAATTGGGATAGGAGTATATCAAGGCTGTATACTGTCACCCTGCTTATTTAACTTCTGTGCAAAGTACATCATGTGAAATGCCGGGCTGGACAAAGCACAACTGGAATCAAGATTGCTGGGAGAAATATCAATAACCTCAGATATGCAGATGACACCACCCTTATGGCATAAAGAGGAGAGGAACTAAAGAGCCTCTTGGTGAAAGTGAAAGAGGAGAGTTAAAAAGCTGGCTTAAAGCTCAACATCCAAAAAACTAAGATCATGGCATCTGGTCCTGTCACTTCATGGCAAATAGATGGGAAAACAATGGAAACAGTGAGAGACTTTATTTTCTTAGGCTCCAAAATCACTGTAGATGGGGACTGCAGCCATGAGATTAAAAGATGCTTACTCCTTGAAAGAAAAGCTATGACCATCCTAGACAGCATATTAAAAAAACAGAGACATTACTTTGCCGACCAAGGTCCACCTAGTCAAAACTATGGTTTTTTCATTAGTCATAGTATGGATGTGAGAGTTGGACTATAAAGAAAGCTGAATGCTGAATAATTGATGCATTATAATTTTGAACTGTGGTGTTGGGGGAGACTCTTGAGAGTCCCTTGGAGGGCAAGGAGATCAAACCAGTCCGTCCTAAAGGAAATCGGTCCTGAATATTCACTGGAAGGACTGATGCTGAAGCTGAAGCTCCAGCACTGTGGTCATCTGATGTGAAGAACTGACTCTTTGGAAAAGACCCTGATGCTGGGAAAGATTAAAGGCAGGAGAAGAAAGGGATGATAGAGGATGAGATGGTTGGATGGCATCACCGACTCGATGGACATGAGTTTCAGTAAACTCCAAGAGTTGGTGATAGACAGGGAAGCCTGGTGTGCTGCCATCCATGGGGTAGCAACTAGTCGGACACAGCTGAGCAACTGAGCTGAACTGATACAGTGGAAACTACAGGAAGCTAAAGAATAGATGGAATCCACTAATGGTATGATATGGCTAGGTAATTATAAATGTATTCCAGCATGACAAAATGGAACCAGTGACAGAAAGAGATGAGGCTGCAGGGTTAGGGGAGCACTGTATAAACCCACATTGGGCCCAGAAGATACATGTTTCTTGACAGAGCTCTCTCTATTAATTTGCATGAACATTTGTATATGATCTTATTTACATTGGTGAGGCAGAACAGTAGTTCTTGGCCTTTGATGTGTGTGAGCCTTGGAGATTAGAGCTGGAGCCCTTCCTTTGAGAAAACAAATACTTTTGTGTTGGTTTCAATGAGATATAAATCATACCCAGGAAGTTTACAGTTGAGTAAGAATGGTATAATTACTGATTGTATACCAGAAGAGGACGTATTTATGAAATGACTTGAAAAAGCTTGTAATCCCTTCCCGTATTTTGAATAACTAATTGCTATGTCATTGTGGCATATTTGCACCCCAAGAGTTAAGTCTGTCAAACGTTTCCCTCCGAAAACCTTGTTTTAAGGGATTTCTAACTTGTCGTAAAAATGTGCTCCAAGTTGGAGCTGACTTGATGGCAGTCTGTGCTTGGAACAGTTGATTTGAATGGTGCCAGTCAGAGTTAAATTACAGGCTGGGAAAAAGGAAACAAATTTTTTGAAAAGGAGGTGTTTATGGTTCCCGGCTCCCCTAAGTACTTCTTGAGGATCAAAATAGCCTCTTTAAAATAAATTGCAGACCATTAGTACACGATGGAGGAAACCCCTTTGAGAC
Organism: Nanger dama; assembly: GCA_917880005.1. Lineage (NCBI taxonomy): Eukaryota > Metazoa > Chordata > Mammalia > Artiodactyla > Bovidae > Nanger > Nanger dama. The sequence continues at coordinate 14,031,730 of CAKJTW010000028.1, read as the reverse complement.
TGGGTTGGGGGAGGGTAAAAGCAAGGGGAGCCGATTTAGGCCACTATGCAGTAGTGTGAAAACAGTGTACCCTACTCATGCACTGACCCCCTGGAGTGGTCTGTGCACACAGATGGCGCCTCCTGTACCCATGAAGGACGTTTCTGTCAGGCTGAGTGGACATCTCCGCAGACCCATTCTAACTCTGACTCCTAATGGGCGTTTGAGTGTTGTGGAGCAAGTTTCCCCCTGCTCTACCTCTGTGTTTTCTTTTTAAATAAGCAGAACACTGTTGCCTGTCTGTTTTATGCCCAAAGAGATCATAAAGACCTCCTACAGAAGACCTGAAGTTTGTCCTGTTTGCCGGGTAAGAAAGTGCCTCTTTGATAAGCATGTTTGCCCAGAAATCTCCCCATGCCTTGTGCCTGACATTCAAGCCAAAAAGGTAGCCCTTGACTGGGAATGCTCATCTGATGCCTCACCTAGAACTTAGGTATCTTTCCTTTCGCTCAGCAGTGGAAACTTCAAGATAATGAGAAAGAAAGGGAAGGAGAGGCAGAAAGTGGTGTGGGGGTGGTGGGGACAGAGAGATTGTTTCTGTTTCCATGTCAGTCACCTTGAACCCCACTGGTCTTGGGTACAGCCTCTGTTCTCTAGCCTCTGTGGTCAGTGGAAGTGAGACAGATTTACAGTCTGTTTCATTTGAGTCAGATTTTCTTGTGTGTTTTCTTTTAAAAATTTCACTTATGGCTTAATGATACTTTTTTAAAATGGAGAAAGCTAATTGCATTGCTTTCTTCAAGAGGCATCACTTTAAATAATCCATCCTGATTGTGAAAACAAATACATGCCTGACTTATTTTATTTATTTTCCCCCAACCTAAATTAGGATAAAGCCATTTTGGATAAGAAGACATGTGTGTTTCTTTGTCACATCTTTTATCATCACGACTGCTTTTCCAAATAATACAACTTGTGACAAATGTTAGCATTAATTACAGTTAACAAAGAAATGTCATGTGAAGGCTTCATAGTGGGGTGGTGTGTTGGGGGAAGTGGAGAAGAAGGAAAAAAAATCAGACAATCAATGAGATTACATCTTGTAACAAGCTTCAAGTCAAAGTGCAAAAGTCAGAAATCAAATACCATCAGTTATCAGATTATGTTAATGATTCTAATGAAAGCTTCTGGTATTTTGTTCAAGAATGTGTTGCTATAATGGTAACTAATAGAACAAGGGCTGCTGATTGCCATGAATTAATTAGAACTGACTGCTGGAGTTTCCTTTTTATTTATTTATTTAAATATTGACAGTCTGTTTAGAACCCGAGGTTTTTCATGTGGTCCTTTCTTCCCTCCATAAGACATTAGTTAGTTGCGAAATGAGAAGGTAATTGTGTTTTCTTATACAGCAGGTACCCCTCCCCAGACTTTTGGCCCAAACCAATAGCAGACAAATTAAACTAAAGGATGGACATGAATATCCATGAACAGGTCCATCCCTAACAGTTGTGGAGCTCAGGGTGAGAGTACAAATCAAGTCCCTTCCCTTCTCTTTCTACTGATTTCATTCTCCTCCACAGGAGGCCTTCACAGATATGCATATGGACACCCAGCTTTCCCACCCTAGCTGCATCCACCAGCTGCTGCTGTTTGGCTATTGCTTGGACTTAGGGGCACAGCCCCTGGTGGTACCCTCCACTTTTGGGAGGTAGGACCCAGAGAAGAGGTCTTTGCAGGCCCTGGAAAGATGCTCAGGGATATTTGTAAAGGGAATTTGGAGATTTTATGCATCTGACACATGGTTTATTAACTGGATGATAGGCTGTAGATTAGAAAAGTCCTAGGCCATGGACTCTGTCTCACAGTGATAGGGAGGGTCATAGCAGGCCTTCTAAAGTGCTTGGTCTAGGTAAAGAACTCCTGTTACTTGGATCTAAGAGCAGTATTGCCCATGTATATTCCATGCTTTTGAGTGCCTGAGTGTGTACATCTGGAGCACTGTCTCATTGGAGTCTCCTTTATCCTCTATTGTTGTTCATTTCTTTATTCCTTCATTTATTCCGCATCTTTTGACACTTACTGTACCAAGCTCTGGAGACAAGAGAGAAAAATGAGATCTCCATTGTCAAGGATCTCATAACTTTTCAAATTCGTAGCTTGTAATAAGTACTAGACAGAGATCTGTTGAATGTTCCTGGCCATCCAGGTCTTACTTGTATCCTGTTCTTTCTTATGCTTCTTTCTTCCCTGTCGTTGCAGGGATTATAGATTCTGTAGAGGAGGATAGAGGAACAAATACCTTGAACTTAGGAGAGGTGGCTACCCCAGCTTCTCCCAATGGCTCTTGGGCATGGTGTACTCTTGGCCTCCTTTGGCAACCATCCTCCTCTAGTCCTTCAGAATTCCCACCATCTAGCCAGAGACACTCTCCCTCAGAACAGAAGCAGATAAAAGGAATAACCTGGCAGAGGGCATCCATCCCTCAGAGAGTCTTCTGAGCTGTTCTGAAACAGTTGGACCCAAGGAGCTGTTCTAGCTGCCGACCCCAGGCAATCCCCTGCCTACTTGCCACAGGGCCCTTTTTGTGGGGCTCCTGCCTGCAGAATGAATTACATCCAAATGAATATATCTTGTTTGCATGTTAAAGTCACTCTCTGTATTTAAATCACTAAGGACATTTCCTAGGTCTTTCACCATGGAGTGAAGGTGGTCATTATCTAATGGATATTGACAAGCTCGTGCTCTTAGAAAACTAATCATGACATCTGGGTGACTGAGTGCAGGTCAGTATCAAAGCTCTCACTATGGGTGTTGGGAAGCCCATCAGACTGTGTTGAATTCCCTTTGCTGGCTAAATTGGTACATTAGGGTAAAAACGATTTCCACATTTGCATAGTTGATTTCATTACTATCGCCATTATTGATGCCCAGCTCCTCTGAAAGAAAGGAGCCATAAAAGCAAATAAAATCACTTTGCGATTCCATTATTGGATAAATTACCACATTACTGTCTGCGTTTCAGGGCTAAAGCCATTCCCCACATTTGCATAGTTTATTTCATTATCATTATTAATAACAACAACAATAATAATGATGATGACTAGGATCCTTGAATGAAAGGAACTAGAAAAATGCCACAGCCTGGAGCAGTCTTTATGGACTTGCCTGGATCACTGAGAGTCCCTTTATCTGCTGTGGAAACACAGCTACTTCCTGGAGTGAACCAAAAGCTTTTCACAGACCCCGTGTGAAACTGAACTTGTGGGGCTGGCTTGCTGGTCTGAAGAAATGGCTGGTTACTCACTGTGACTACTGAAGATTGAAGTTGGGAGTCCTTGCTTAGTGACTTGTAGCCCTTTAGGAATGGTGCTCAAAATGTACAGAACCTCAGCCTTTGTATCAAGGGAATGGGCATTATGATGCTTGCTTTGCAGTGAAGAGCAAAGAAAATGGTGAATGTGAATGGATTCTGTAGAGCATGAAGCTGCCCACAGGTTTCAGAGACTTACACCCGGATATTGAACACTGAAGTGGCCGCTGTGGCTGGCATGCTCTCTAATGCTGTGTCGTAGTGACAGGAGACGTCCTGGTTGGTCCCTTCGGCTGGGAGAATGCTCCAAATCCTTCCTTACCTCTCTAAACCATTATCCTCTAAAACAAGTAGGGAGAGAATACTGAAGTTACCAATTGGATATTTACAGATAGCTCCTCTGGTCACAAACATTCCTGGGCTGATTGGGTGGCCTCAATAGCGCTTTTTCTTACACAGCAGTTTTCAATTATGTACATCTTTTCTCCTTGGCTGTGGAGCCAAGACGTCCAAAGTCTTTTTGTCTATTAACTCTGAGGTCCTATTGCAAAAGGAAGGTCCACTGGTGGCCGTCTCTGGTTCACTGGAGAATTTTCCCTCTGGTTTTGTTTTTATTATTTTATTTTATTTCTGCTGCACCAGGGGCTCCAAAAAATGAATGTGTCAGTAAAGGATTTGACAGTATGTTACGACAGTCATCAATCCACCAAGCCCTGTAGCCATAAATAAGCTTCATACGCTGCCACACTAAAGAGGACAGTTTTTCTTCTCCAGGACATTGAAAATGTCACAGCGAGGGAATTGTTTGTCCCTGTCTCCACGGCAACGCCACCAGCACTTATCATTAACTTTCACACCAAGATTTTAATCAGCGCTCTTTGCGGCCTGAGACCAAGTCAACATCAGCCCAAATTTTCAAAGCCGTTATTCTAATTATGACGAGAAAGCTGTAGATTGATGAGCTGAGTTTTCTGCAAGGACTGGTGGCAGTTAATTCTCATGACCTGCGTGGCTCGGGAGTCTCTCTTAGAGATGGAGTCTTGAGAGTTCGATTATTAGTGACAGCTTGTAAGTGAGAGGAGCCTTATCTCTCCAGAGAGTGTTGATAACTTGAGACAAGGTTTAACTAGGAAGCACTGAGACAGCGGAAGGAGGGGAGAGCGGGGGAGAAAAGAAAAAGAAAGTGCACACTCTATCTGCAGCCTGCGCCCAGCGTAATGAGAAAATACGGACAGGCGCAATTTCACAAGTTGTAAATTCTGGTAGCCTTCAGTTGTAAATTCTGGTAGAGGCTGTTTTACTCGGCTATCTGATAATGTGTGAAAATATTTGTCCCTTTGCTTCATAGGCACGGGCAAGCACTGTGTTCCAGAAAACGCATTCAGATTCCCAGCTCTCACCGCCTCACATTGCTTTTCAGTTTCCTTTGGTGGTGGACCTCTGGAAACAAAAATGGGCATTTGCAATTGACATGAAGCAGTAATTAATGTTTTAAAAGACTTCTTTCCATTTCGCTTAACTGGCTCTCACCCCAGCTTCTTTTGATAGTATCAAATTTGTGGAGCCTTCAGGTTTGTGATGAAAGGGTAGTTAGAGTAGCCCTTGAAAGCTCTTTTCCTTCCTATTTCTGCTGCCTTTCATGTTCTCTGCCCTCACTCATTTGGTGGATGTATGTGCTTACTTCTTGGCCCTGCGTAGATGATACCTGGGCTGTTGACCCCACGCCGCCTTTGAGTTTGCCTTTGGGAAGTGGTGTCTATTTCCTCTCCAGACTGAAGGCATTCAGCTGAGCCATCAGTCTGATCAGGACAGGGCTGGGAGAGATGGTCACTGTGTTTGTCACTGAGGTCCCACTAGCCAAAGTTGTTTTTTTTTTTTTTTTACCTCTTCATACATTCTCCAGCCTTTACCCAAGAGAGTGCTGGAAGGCAGCATAGTGAGGTCAGAAAAGCCTCATCTGAGATGTTCTGAATCTCACTTTTAATCCCAGAATGAGCCTCTCTTTCAAATGGTGATGATAATATTTGTCTAGCCTACTTCACATATCAAAGGAGAAAATAGGAAGTAAATTGCTGATACTTAATGTGATCATTGCATTAGATATACGCATACATGAATGTTATCAGCTGTCTGCTTTTGGGGTTTGTCTTCTCTATAGCTAGAGAATGATGCTGCTGTTTGTTTGATAGCTTTTTCCCCAAATCATCAATATTTCCACATGTTTACAGTGCTCACAGGTATCGCCATTATATAGCTAACCCTCCTGCGAACACTGCGGCACAGAGAGGGAAAGCCTTTTCGTCTGGTCACACAGCCAATTAGAGGCTGAGCCTGGTAGGCAGCTGTCATCCTCAGGTTCCCAGCGTGCGGCTCCTTAGACCACACTGCTCACCGTATTAATAGGCTGGGATTAACGAAAAAGCAAACCCAATTAGTTTCTGTTGCAGCCCTTTTACAATCCTGTCTTGTTTCCCTGTGTGTTTATATGTATGTTTTAATAGCATTCCCTGCCTTTTATGCTGAGGTTGCTTGAGGTATGTTTATAATGGTGGCGTAATTATAATAATAAAATACAAATCCATCCACAGAGCGAGCTCATTACCGACTGGCCAGGTAAAACAAATAGGCTTGGCGCTGACGCCAGAGTGAGGCAGTTTATTTCTAAGGTGGTGCTGCTTTGAAACACAAGATGCTTTGCACTTTCAGCAAAGAGGCCCTGTGTTCTGAACATAGCTGGAGTTTGGGGTTCAAGGTTAAACCGGTAATTGAGATGTCCGGCCGAGTTGCTTTAATATGGTCTGGCCCCTTTAATCTCTCTTTTTCCAGGGGAGAGATGAGAAGCAGAAGGGGAAATCATTCCTCCTTGTTCTCTGTAGCTATTAGATCTTTCCTTGAATATCCAAGTAGGTCCTTTGGCATTCAAACTTCTGGACATAGAGTTTCTAATGTATACAAAAGGGAAAGTTATTGTTATAAACGGAGCCATAGCAGAGAGAGAGTGTGTGTTTTAAAATGCCTGTCTGTCCTTGTTAATTAGAAGTGCACATATTGGGAAATTAACTATGAAATACTAAAAATGATAAATTATTCCTTATTTGAAAGTATAAATTAAAGGTTTAGTGTATATAAAATTTGTCATGTTTAATTGCAAGTTCAATTAAAATTCAGGGTAATGATGATTTATACAGGTTTCTGTGTAATTTGATATTCATTAGCTTAGCCAGACACATGCTGATATTAGCTCGTTAATTATGTTTCCTTTTGTTGAAGGCAGCCTTGTGAAAGCAATCTGCTCAAAGTTTTCTAAACTCATTCTGCTAAATGAATATTTGGCAGCTGTTCATGTTATTGAGATGGTCACTGCGGCTTCATTTCACTCATAGGCAGCATCAATCATACCTTCTCTGTGACAAACAAGGGTTTCTCATTACAAACCCATTTATGAAGGTTATGGCTGACATTAAAGAGTGATTGCCGGGTACTCTGCTGTTACTTTACAGTATCGTTGGAGTGGAGCTGCCTGTAATATCTGTGCCTCCCACATGGTCAGACTGTTTAAAACACATGGAGAGGGAGGGCAGAATCACCACTGTGGTGGTCTCAGTTCTGCTTCTGACACCATGGGCTCAGACTTGGGAATCAGAGCCTGGGTCTCAGGGGAAGGACTCAAGCCCTTTCTTGGGCTCCCAAGGTCTTCTGTATCCAGTTAATAGGTGTGCTCTTGTGGAAACACATTGACCCTGAGCAGTGGAGTTGGGCATGACTCTTGAAGAGGTAAAAGTGGAAACACTGGGCTGACTGAAGGGTGAAGGCTTCCAGAAGCAAGCGTATCAACCATTATGGTAATGAGATGGAGGAATCACCAGTTAGCTGGAAAATGCTGTGTAACAGACTTGTGCCCTGTGTCTTTGGATGATTTTTAATATTTTATACACTTTTCAGAGCTGTTATCACATGATCTGCATTTTGGAAAGGCAAGTCTTGTCTTTTAGGGAACAGCATTCTTTCCCACCTGGCTATAAGGCAGGTATTGTCTTTCCCTTTTGACAAGTAAGGGGAACTGAGGCATAGGGAACATTATTGACTTATCCATCGTCACTTATGTGGATATAGAAAATGGCCAGACCTGGGGCTCTTGGCTTTCCTGCACATCACAGTGTTGCATTGAGGCCTCTTAAAATAAAGTGCTTGTTTCCAATTATGTTTTCTCTCCACCAGGATCTTCTTCTAGGGAGGAGCCAACGTTGACTCTAGGCTGACCTGTATTTTAGTTTCAGGCCATTTGCATGCCCATAGGTAGGGAGTCTGGTTTATGATGGGAAAATGCAATGGAAAACCCTTAGGTGAGATTGTAATTTTGTGGCTCTATAGCTGTACTTATACCCTTGCACATTTTTAAGTTGAAAATTTTTAATGACTCTTATTTATTTATTTATTCTTTGAGAGCCATGTCTTATGCACTGGGTCTTGCTTTCAGGCGTCTCTTTCTCTTGAAGTCATTGTGGAACAAAGGATTGACAAGATGTCCAACAATGCTATCCTCTTTCTACAAAGGGACCACATGCCCTCCTGCTCTGAGTAGAGCCCAGTGACCATAGGCTCTCCATGCTCTCCGTGCCCACCTGTCAGTAAGAAGACAGGACTCTGAGGCATGAGGGTTGGTGCAGTCACAACATGGAAAGAGCCTGAGTCCTTGAGTCACTGTGTGCAAGGTCGCCTGTTGGACGTGCATTCGACTGGACCTTTTGTAGGAAAGAAGTAAACATCTGTTCTGTTAGGTCCCCAGAACTTCATGGTTTATCTATCACAGCAGCTTATCTTACCTTGTGTGTGTACGTGTGTGTTAGTTGCTCAGTAGTGTCTGACTCTTTGTGACCCTGTGGGCTGTAACCCACGAGGCTCCTCTGTCCACGGACTTCTCACTAGTGTGTGTAGCCATTCTCTTCTCCAGGGAACCTTGCTGACCCAGGGATTTGAGCCCAGGTCTCCTGCATCGCAGGCAGATTCTTTACCATCTGAGTCATACCTGTCCTACAGATATTTGTTGAAAACTTTAGGCTAAATCTTAGGCTCAATGTTAGGGACCTAAAAGTGAAAAAAAAAAGTTACTATTCCTGCCCTGGGGATCTCAGTAATAAGGTAAAGGAGCTACGCAAGAAGAAATATTTGACCGAAGTGTAGCAAGTGCTGTCGAATGGATTTCAGAGAAGGCACACCCTAAGAGGGAATTATTATTTTTTTTTCTGAAATGTCTCATGAAGTAGATTTTAAACTTTAGCATTACAAGAATTTTTTTCTAGATTAGATCATATGTGGAAATCTCCAATTCATAAAATAGAAATAAATTGGAGAGGCTTTGGTAGAAAATGGGGCCTGTAGCTCACAGAGCCTCCTTGCACCCACTTGGTCTCTCTGGGAGGTGTCCCTGCAGGTGTGGAACCCGGGGGGCTATGGAATGCCCTCTGAGAACCTGCAGAGAGAAATAGCAGCCCATGGCACAGTGTCCTTTCAATGATTTTTTTTTTTTTGCATTTCTATAGGTTAGGGTACACAGTACCTCTTTTTATAGAAAGCTTGTCTGTAGTCAGTGGAAGTTTGCTTGTTGTTGGATGGATAGTGTTTTCCCTGAACTTTTTTTTTGACAATTGCTAGCTGCTTGACCTTGGACAAATTCTCTAACCTCTTCTAACCTCCTTAGTTTCTTTACATGTGAAACAGGTATAATAATGGAGCCTATCCTGTAAAAGTTTTGGAGACTCGAGCAAGTTAACATGCACAAAGTTAATAATATACATATTTACCAAGCTGTCATGTGGTGAATATTCAACAATATTGGCTATCCCCACCCCAAGTATTAAAAACACATTATATTTGTGAGCACTTCAAAATTTTGACCAAATAAGCAAAAGGATACAAGAAACTAGCTCAACATTTGGGGAATGATATTTTAGTAACAAAATAGTATACCCTCTGGTAGCTAATTTGTGATTTCCTTTTGATTCTATGCATCAAATTCATCTGATGGTTTTCTGGAACTTGGAGAGATTGGAATTTTTCCTCACTGTTTAACATAAGAAGTACATCATAGGAGAAACTCAGGTTTTTTTGTTTTTTCTCCAATGTTTCACTTCAGCCCCCAGGCCGTTATGGCTATAGACTATGTAACTTGGAACTTTTTATTTTTAAATTTTACCACCTATGTCTTATTAATACATTTTGTCAGTGTGGAAAGCCCTCTGGTGGTCAAAGTAATTCCTCTGTGGCTCTTGGAGACAAGTGGAATAAAATAATTTTCATATTAAAGATCTGTGTTCAAATTCTATTTTTCTCCTTTGCTGACTTCTTTGTCTAATTAAACCATAAAGTAATTTTCCATGGGAACAATTTCATTCTAAAGGTGTCTAGGGACCAAATAGCAGTAGGCCAGTTTCCCAGGTCCACATGAAAATGTGTTAGTGAGGATGTTAACATTTTGGACAGTTTATGTGCTCTCATGCTGGGAATGAAAGTGAGTATCATACACTGTAACATGAGGATTCTGAGACCTTTATATTGTGTTAAAACCTGCAAGGAGAAACTTGGAAGTTATCCATTTTCTAGAAAGGGAAACCGAGGCCCAGGAAGAAGTGATTGGCTTAAGTTGTTGTCATCAAGAAGCAGAGCTGTGAGTAGAAGCCAGGTTTCCTGGATGCTGTTTCCTGTGATCTTTCAGCCACAGTGCTTGCAAAGTGTCACAGCTGCATCAAGCCTATAAACCCCTGGTCTCCTGACAGGTCTCAAGGTGGCTGGGTCTCATCAAACTAAGCCAGATGAAGTACAACTCATGTACTGTCTATGGGTTACTCTGTCTCTTGCTTGGAATAAGACAGCATGCAGGATTTTCTTTTTCTAGTTTAATGTTGAAACTTGGTTGGTTGTGTCAGCTGGAATGATCTGGCATGAACAATCACCCTCAGCATATCCTTGCCATTAAACAGCATTTCTTGGAAAGGATGTACATTAATCTTGACTGTGGCTGGCCACTGCAACTCATCACAAAGATGAATGACTGATGGGTGACCTATGTCTGGTGTCCTAGGAGGGTGGATACCTTGGAGATGCAGAAACATCTGTTCTGCTCTGAAATTGGCAAGACAAGCTGGCTTGTCCCTCCCTTGCCTGATGCTGTTGCCTGAGCTTACATTCTCTTTCTTTAAGGCTTTAGCTATGTCTGATGTTGGCTGGCCCTGAGGCCATTTCTTTCTGTGCCCATAGTGGCATGGTATGAGCACAAGGAAGCTGGAGTGGGATGGTGGGTCCTCCAACGCTTCCAGTATGTTCTCCATCCCAGTTCCTGGGTTATAGCCAGTATCACCTGGGAGGCTTCCTTGGTGGACTTCCCTGGTGGCTCAGATGGTAAAGCGTCTGCCTACAATGTGGGGAGACCCAGGTTCAACCCCTGGGTTGGGAAGATCTCCTGGAGAAGCAAATGGCAACCCACTCCAGTATTCTTACCTGGAAAATCCCATGGACGGAGGAGCCGAATAGGCTACAGTCCATGGGGTCGCAGAGGGTCGAACGTGACTCAGCAACTTCACTTTCACTTTCTTTCTTTCACCTGGGAGGCTGAGGTGCCAGAGGCTGTGTGAAAGTTGCAAATTCGGGGAATTGCCCAGAATTCTGTTGTGTTCCTGGATTGTTTTTCTGGATATAGATGCATTTTCTTGAGAAGCTATTTAATTCCTTACACCTTCATTACTGTCTCCATGGTTAAAACTCATAGGAACAGGGTTGGTGTGTAATGCTTAAATGAATTAGATAACATTTGTGAAACAGTAGCTAATAAAATGGGAATTCAGTTTATTTAGCCTTGTCTTATTTGGGGGCAGGACTCTGAGCTAAATCACTCGCTCTTCCTCAACTAGCATACACAATTTGAGTCCCTACACTCAAGCTAGGCCCCGAGAAAATTACATGTGGCCCCTGCCTTCAAAGAACTTGAGCATGATTTCCCTTGTGTGAGCACTTCTTGTATGCCTGCTGTGTGCGCAGGATCCTACTGGGTGGCTGAGGCTGTAGAAGTCCATGCTGTCTGTAGCAGATGCTACAGGCTCCCCTGTCCCATAGAGTCTTAGAGTTTCCATGCACACCATCCATGACCAGCCGCAGCGCCTGCAGCTGTTTGTCTAAGAGCTTACCTGGCTGGACCTGCCAGAGAATGAATGCCCCTTAGCAGAGCCTCACCTGCGCCAGTGATTGACAGGAGTCGGGAGGTAAACGCCCTGTCTTCCTCAACTGGGAAAACTCTGTGGCACATTCTTTTCTGCCTCGGCGTCCCTGGCTGCCGTGAGCTCCAGCTGGCCACCAGGGTAACTTGCTCGATAAAGCCCCATGTACCACCATCACTTCCTTCCCTTCCCTGTCTCACTTCCCTCTTCCCCCACTCCTGGGGTCACCTGCCCCCAAATATTTTGACTTGACTCTTTGTCTCAGCATCTGCTTCGGGGAACACTTGGACTCAAGAGTCTTGCATGGTCTACAAATCCCTTTGGTAGAAGTCATATTCTGATGAAGCTGGCAGAAGATATGCCAAGTGCTGGGGTAGAGTAGGAGAGGGCAGGATATATGGTTCAACAGAAACATCTGGGAGGATTCTTGGAAAAGGTTACCTCTGAACTAGGCTTTTAAGGATTGTTAGGGGTTTTGTTAGGGAACTCTGATAAAGGGAAGGCATCCCAGGCTGAGAAAACAGCTTTTGCAAAGGCCTAGGGTGGGAGGAATATGAGGTGTGCTTGGTGAGCATCTGGTATGGCTGTCGTTCAGAGATCATTGGGTAGGATGAGGAATATAAGGAGAGTTTCTTGGGGATCTGATTATGGGTTTGAATGTAAGGCTGACTCACACAGGCTATTTTGCAGGCAGTGGTGAGGCTTCCAGTTATCTTAGCAGTGAGGAGGTAATATTGTCTTTAGGGATGAAGGCACAGGAGTAATAATACATGAGAAATTTGTGAGATTATGGTGTGACCTCTAGTTGCTAGGGATTTCAAACTGAAGGAAGAGAAACTGTTACTAATCAGAGTAATCAGGGAAATACAGGGAAGGGGTAGAAATCAAGTTGAGTCTGTTCATACACTGACTAAAGGGAAGTTAAAAGCAGGGTATTCCAGATAGTACATGCAAAGGCCTGGGGGCAGCAATGATCTGGAATCAGGGACTCCTCTTGACTTTTATGGGTTCCAGGCTCTTTGGCCCACTTTGTAGGCCCCTTCCTGCATAGAGTAATCAAAATAAATGATGCAAAGATAGCTCTATTAACATTATACATGAAAACCTTTTGTTTGGGCCTAAAGTTAATTTTTTTTTCCCCTTCTGCTCCTAAAAGAAATCTAAGCATGTCGCGTGGTCGCCTGAAGTCTCATGGGCTATCGGCGGTGTGCTCTCTGTGCCTGATGGAAAAGTCAGCCCTGCCTGACTTCAGGGGAGCCTGTTGATTCTGTTCCTCTGAGGCTGAGCTAAGCTGTCTCACCTCTTCTCATACTGCTGTGGGGTTTCAGTATTGAAAGGAAGGAAACCTCTTGAGTTTGTCATCCAAGCCCCAAAAGTCCTGAAGGCACAGTTCAGGACAGCCTTTCTGGGTGCCCCAGGAGCCCATGTCACAAAGTCCCCAGGGAAGAGTAAGGGGATGGGGAAGGAGTCACGGAGCCCAAAGAGTTATGTCTGAGTTTTTGTTGGCTTAGGTCAGTAAGCAAGCTTGGATTTGCTGGTCTTCCCTCTCAAATACCTTATGAACTTACACTTCCAAGGGCCTGTCCCCCCGTGCATCTGTGGACACTCTGTCTTTGGCTGCACGCCCCTACTTCTGCATGTCCATGGTCAGTGGTGCTGGGGAAGCTCCTTCCCGCCTTCCTGTGTTTCTTCAGAAATGATGACAGAAAAGGGAAGGTTTATAAGTGAAGTAATATCATCTGAAAAAGGTGTCTGCAAAAGCAACCCTCAGTGAGAAGACTGCCCGATGTTTTTTGTTTCTTTTTTTTTCTTCCTCCTTTTCAAAAAATAGTCAAAACACAGGCAACACATACTTGTAAAAGGATCAAAAAAGAGAGAAAATTGCAGCTGGCGGTTATTTTCTCCACTGTTATTTGGTTGCTCCTTAGCTTCCAGCTGTTGAAATGGCGCATTTATAATCATGGGTGTTTCACTTTTCCTGGCAGCGTGTTATGTTTTACTCCAAGTTTAAAAATGAACTTATGACTTTATTAATCCCATGTGCTGGGATGCAACCTTTTCTGTCATAAGATTTGCTTCCTAAGGATGTATATCTACTGCCATGTAAATGCATAAAATTAAGATTTTGGTGAGCAGGGACATACTTTAAGAGATATTTTTCGTTCTCTCTCCAAAGTTAAGAAGCATAATTTGATGTGACTGTTTTATCCAAATATCTGAGCCCCATTTTCTGGTGAGACAGAAGATCTGTTATATTAGTATCCCCCACCCTCAGTTATCTGTGGGGGATACGTTCCTAGACGGACAGAGGTTGCCTAAACCATGATTATACTGAACCCTATATATGTTATGCTTCTTCTGATACATACTCACCTATGATAAAGTTTAATTTATAAACTAGACAGAGTAAAAGAATATTAGAATTACCAGTATCACTAGTCTTGTGCTTGGGGACCATTATTAAGTGAGATAAGGATTACTCAGAAGAGGTGCTGTGATACTGTGACAGATGATCTGAAAACTAAGAGAGGTACTAAGTTACTGTAGCTACTAGTTACCTGTAACTGTAGTAACCGTAGTTACCTGTCAGTAAGTGGCAGGTAGTGTATGCAGTGTGGATATGCTGGACAAAAGAAGGACTGCCTTCCAGCAGGAAAGGGGTGAGATTTCATCATGCTGCTCAGAATGTCATGCAACTAAAAACTTCAGAATTGTTTATTTCTGAACTTTTCAAGGTTTTGGACCACGGTTGACCTCAGGTAACTGAAGTGGCATAAAGCAAAACCACAGATGAGGGAAAACTATCCATAGTTTCTTTGTATGGATCCAAAATTATGAGTGATGTATCTTTGTCAAGATGTCAGCTAAAGGACAGATTTCATAGTTAGCTAACATTTCTTGTGTCCTTCTTTACAATTGCTCTTTCTTTGTAAACTGGGTTGACTCAAGAGTATTTGGTGCCTGAGTTACAAGCAGTTTTCTCAGTGGACAAAAGTCTGCTAAGTAATTATTCTAAATGAGGATGAGATGGTTTGGTGGCATCACTGATTCAATGGACATGAGTTAGAGCAAACTCTGGGAGATAGTGAAGGACAGAGAAGCCTGATGTGCTGCAGTTCATGGTGTTGCAAAGAGTTGGACACGACTGAGCAATAAGTGAACAACAGTAAGTCATTCAAATGTATTAGTAAACAGGCATTATTTTGGTAACACAGGGAAACAGAACCTCTAGTGTCTGTGGCCCCATGAAGAGGTTAAAGGCTATATGGTGAGATTTAATGGCAAAAGAAAAAGTACCCCTCTCCACCAATACATACATATTAGATGATTTTTAAAAAATGATTTTTTTCATCTGGTTGGATTAAATTAATATGTCATCCTGGCTACAACTATCACAGCTTTGTTTTATAAAGCCAGAGAAATTAAAGGCTGACATGGACCTTAGCAATTCTTGTGTGTCACTTTTTTAACAGTTGAGAGAACTTGGGATTCAGAGATTAGGTGACTCGCCCGAGATCACAGCTTGCAGCATCAGCTCGTCATGACTCTGTGTTTGCTTTTCCAAGTCCGGTGTCCTTTTTAGAGTCAATTACCCTGCCTGACCTGGATTCAGGTGGCAGAGGCTAAGGAGACGAGTGGATTACAGAGGTGAGCAGTGATGATCTGTTCAAGAGGTTGGCCATCCCTGTAGTCCTGCAGGGGATAAGAGAAGAATGCAGATAGCTAGGGTACCAGGCCATTAAGTAGGTGTCGTGGAGGTGGCCACACTCACTGTGGACATAATGAGGGAGACGTTCCACCTTGCGATGCTAACAGAAAAGGCTTCTTGGAGGATGCAATATTTGAAGTAGGTCTGGAAGTAGGTAGAGTTTTTATAGGCACTGGAATGGACCGTACTGGTGCCATTGCTGTTAATCCTGTCCAGGGGCACGCAGATCTCTAGAGGAGTTCGAGAGGCTTGGCGGCTCTTGGTCCTTTTCCTGCATCTTGGCGTTCAGCTCTAGGGGACTGGATGCAGGGAGCGCCAGGCCTTGGGTGTGCATGTATGTGCATACATGTGTCTTTGCCCCTCTGCCCACGAGTCTCTCCTGTGGGCTCCTACCTCTGCAAGTGCAAAGCACCAAGGAGGCTAGGCTGTGGCTGTGGGGAGGGATTTCAGGCGTTGGCAGCAGAGGTTCTCCAGCCCATGTGGCTCTTGCTGGCGAGGCCAACCCTGGAGCTCTGGGCTGGCAAGGCTGAGGCAGCAGAGGTGGAGATGGCCCCCACCTGGAAGCAGTCCCTGCCTCCCAAGCCTCATCTCCAGGAGGTCACCATCGCCAAAGATGCTGTCTCGTGTCCTGTGGATGGACTCAGAGCTGCCTTAAAAGAAAGTGAAAGTTGCTCAGTTGTGTCTGACTCTTTGTGACCCTATGGATCTGCCCATGGAATTCTTCAGGCCAGAATACTGGATTGAGTAGCCGTCCTCTTCTCCAAGGGATCTTCCTAACCCAGGGATTGAACCCAGGTCTCCTTAAGGAAGACTGCAAATGACTTAAAACCCACGCCATCCCTCTGGGGCTGCTTGGCACACATCTCCTAGTCTGCCCTGCTTTTCTGAGTCTTTAAAATAAGTTTTCATTAATTTGAGCATGCAGCAAAGGGAAGTAACCTGTGGCTTATAAATAATGGCAACAGCTTTATGGAAACACCTAAAAATCACCAGGGGCGCATAATAAGAAAGTTCTCCATCTCCAGGTGCAAAAACATGCTGGTGATTACTTGTTGAGCAAGACCTTGTCAGCTTTTTTATTACAATACATTATTGGGTAATAGTTTTAAAATTATTTATAGAAAGAAATGGAGCTATGTAGAGAATTCCATCATTTAATATGTTGTCTGTGGATCTCATTAGCCTTTTTAGCCTAGGGTTAGGAAGAAAAATAGAGAGTTGGCTGTATTTTGAAGATGGAGCTCTATATACACTTTTTGTCTGGGGGCTTGTTGACCTTCTGTTAAGTTGCTTCTTTGTGAATCTTTCTGTGTTACAGCTCTGGTTTCCATGGTATTTACATAAACCTAGCAATAGTTTGCTATTTAGAAGTGGTGGCAGGAGCTACGATCTCCTCATCCAAGGACTAGGAGCAGGATAGGATGCCTGCTCTGCGGGCCATACGTAGAAAATGTCTCTTCCAGGTAACTCACGAGTATACAAGGATTGTCGGGGAGCAGCGGGGATGCCAGTGCCACAAGGCGTGTGGGTGGCCTCTCCCCCCGTCTCCCGGTGACAGAGGCAGGTCCAGTGTTCTGTGTTTTGGAAATCCATCCTGAGGATTCTCCCATATAGCAGCACACCAGACAGCCTGGATGTAAGCAGCACCGGGGTTCTGGTTTCTTTGTTGCCCTGGCCATGTTCCATAGTTCTCGGCAGAATCCCATCCTGGGAGTGGGTTACTGTAGAGAACACAGCGCTGTCCTTTCCATGGTCTGTGTTCCATGCTGACCCCACAGCTGGCTACCTGAGCAGGCCTTGAACTCAGCTAAAGCCGACACATCCCAAATGCTTCTCCTAAATGGAGGGCTAGCTTCCTGTATCCAGGGATGTTAGTGAAGTCAGATCAAGGTTGAAACTGGAATCCAGGGAGGGAATCATATATCAATTATCATTGTCCAGTGTAACATATCTACTAGCCCCTTGCCAGGTACTAAGAGAAAGCCCTGCTGTGGAGGCAACTGGACCTAAGATCAAATGCTGGCCCTGGAATGGTATCTTTAGTCCTTCATAGTTCACAACAAGGCATAAAATTGAGGAAATCTACTTTAAAAGGATTCATTAGAAGCAAACACAGTAGAAGGCAAAAGAGGTAACTTGGAGCACAGTGACTGTGGGTAAAGAAGCCTCTTTAAGCCTCAGTGTCTTTGCCTGTAGACTGGGAATAATGGTATTTACCTCCTAGGTTTCTGAAAGGGTTTACTGGGGTAATGGAACTAAAGTGCTCAGAACTGTGCCTGACACCTGGGTAGTTCAGTTCAGTTCAGTTGCTCAGTCATGTCTGACTCTTTGTGACCCCATGAATTGCAGCACGCCAGGCCTCCCTGTCCATCACCAACTCCTGGAGCTCACTCAGACCCATGTCCATCGAGTCAGTGATGGCATCCAGCCATCTCATCCTCTGTTGTCCCCTTCTCCTGCCCCCAATCCCTCCCAGCATCAGAGTCTTTTCCAATGAGTCAACTCTTCACATGAGGTGGCCAAAGTACTGGAGTTTCAGCTTCAGCATCATTCCCTCCAAAGAAATCCCAGGGCTGATCTCCTCCAGAATGGACTGGTTGAATCTCCTTGCAGTCCAAGGGACTCTCAAGAGTCTTCTCCAACACCACAGTTCAAAAGCATCAATTCTTCGGTGCTCAGCCTTCTTCACAGTCCAACTCTCACATCCATACATGACCACTGGAAAAACCATAGCCTTGACCAGACAGACCATTGTTGGCAAAGTAACGTCTCTGCTTTTCAATATGCTATCTAGGTTGGTCATAACTTTTCTTCCAAGGAGTAAGCGTCTTTTAATTTCATGGATGCAGTCACCACCTGCAGTGATTTGGGAGCCCTCCAAAATAAAGTCAGACACTGTTTCCACTGTTTCCCCATCTATTTCCCATGAAGTGATGGGACCAGATGCCATGATCTTTGTTTTCTGAATGTTGAGCTTTAAGCCAACTTTTTTCACTCTCTACTTTCACTTTCATCAAGAGGCTTTTTAGTTTCCTCTTCACTTTCTGCCATAAGGATGGTGTCATCTGCATATCTGAGGTGTTTAATATTTCTCCCGGCAGTCTTGATTCCAGCTTGTGTTTCTTCCAGCCCAGCTTTTCTCATGATGTACTCTGCATAGAAGTTAAATAAGCAGGGTGACAATATACAGCCTTGACGTACTCCTTTTCCTATTTGGAACCCGTCTGTTGTTCCATGTCCAGTTCTAGCTGTTGCTTCCTGACCTGCATAGAGGTTTCTCAAGAGGCAGGTCAGCGGTGGGTGAGTGTGTGGAGGCTCACTAGGGCCCAGTGAGTGGAAGAACCAGGGTCTGAACCCAGGGAGTCTGGTTGCGGAACCGCTGCCTTACTCCTGTGATATGTGCTGCCCAGGGCCTGAGGGAGCAAATGTCATGAACTAAGTTGTGAACAATGGCTCGAATCATACCGGACAGAGAAGAGGGCTTTGATCTGGGGGTGACAGCATAGTGTAGGGGAGCATGTCTGTGGGCGCCTTCCTAGGGACCAGCCCCATTCTTGTCTTTGCACACCCATTTAATTTACAGACATTGACAGATACCTGTTATGTTTCAGCGCAGGCACTGGGCGCAGAGGGAACTAACATGGATAAGACAGTTCCTCCCTCAAAGAGTTGGCAGTGGTGGGGGGACGATGAGGACAGTGGCATTACTGATGTGGAGAGTTTATCCTACAGGGTAAAAGGAAACTAGTTGTTCTCTGAGGGCTCACTGAGTGTCAGGCACGGTTCCACATGTTTTACATGTCTTAACTCATTTAATCCTCCCAGTGACCTAGGAAGCAGGTGTCATTGTGATGTCCAGTTTTGAGCAAAGGAACTGAAGTTTCAAGAGAGGTTTAGTAACTTGATCGATGTCATAGAGCTAGAGGGACAGAGCTAGGATGCCTGGCTGGGCATCCTGGTCCAAGTTCCTGCTCCTAACCTTTCACTGCATGGTCTTATATGAGGCCTATCATGGAAGCTGCAAAGGTAAAAGGAAAGTTGAATTTTGATTTACTGAGAAACAGGACAGTATAGGCTCATTTCATTTGCCTCACTGGTCGCATATCCTGATTCTTTGCATTATTTGGAAAGTTGTTTAGCAGTGTTGATGACTTCATCAGTGCAGTGTCCTGTGGGTGTCTGTCCAAACATCAGTACAGAAGCTGTTCAGCACCTGGTGCTTTAGGGTTCAGCTCGCTTGATCTTGTAAGATGCAGAAATCCTTCAGTAGAGGGGAGTGAGAGTGGGCTTTTAGATTCATGGAATTGCAGTGAGGGAGTCTTTGGAAAGACTCATCTCATGAAAACTCAAGGAAACACTTCTCCAAGAAAGCTTTCTGGAATCCTTAGCACATTCTGTAAAATTGTTGCTATGGTAGAAGGATGGCAGCTTTTGTGGTGGTATGTGTGTGAGTGGATATGTTTTCCTCACTCCCTGGGATTTGTGGTCTGGAGGAGATCCAGAGGCAGCCCTGGGGATTTGGAGAAATGCTCGTTTGCTCTAGTCCTTGTGATGCCTCTCTGCCATGTCTGAGCAGGCAGGATGTTTAAGATGTTAATTTTCAAAATGCATTGTCCCTGAGTTATTAATAAATCTCTCTCTCCCCTTCCTCCTTCCTTGTTACTCTTCCCTTTGTTGCTGTCTCTCCCTAACCCTGAGAGTCATCATCAGCTTGACCAAATCCCTTGCATTGACTTTAGTCTGGTTCATTAGTGTTTTTCTGCTTGTAACTGAGCACTTAAGCTTGATTTTCCTTGGGGGTGGTATTTCGGGTACTTGTCTCCCCCTGCTTGGGCCACCCCACATTCCCAGGCCCTGCGCCCGGAAATGCATCCTTTTGGACAGGGTCTCTCCACTCATTGCTGACTCCATCAGTTCAGTTCAGTTCAGTCACTCAGTCGTGTGTGACTCTTTGCGACCCCATGAACTGCAGCACACCAGGCCTCCCTGTCCATCACCAACTCCCAGAGTTCACTCAAACTCATGTCCATCGAGTCGGTGATGCCATCCAGCCATCTCATCCTCTGTCATCCCCTTCTCCTCCTGCCCCCAGTCCCTCCCAGCATCAGAGTCTTTCCAACTCTTCTCATGAGGTGGCCAAAGTATTGGAGTTTCAGCTTTAGTATCAGTCCTTCCAATGAACACCCAGGACTGATCTCCTTTAGAATGGACTGGTTGGATCTCCTTGCAGTCCAAGGGACTCTCAAGAGTCTTCTCCAACACCACAGTTCAAAAGCATCAATTCTTCAGTGCTCTACGTTCTTCACAGTCCAACTCTCACATCCATACATGACCACTGGAAAAACCATAGCTTTGATCAGACGGACCTTTGTTGGCAAAGTAATGTCTCTGCTTTTGAATATGCTATCTAGGTTGGTTATAACTTTTCTTCCAAGGAGTAAGCATCTTTTAATTTCATGGATGCAGTCACCATCTGCAGTCATTTTGGAGCTCAAAAAAAAAAAAAAAAGTCTGACACTGTTTCCACTGTTTCCCCATCTATTTCCCATGAATTGATGGGACCAGATGCCATGATTTTCATTTTATGAATGTTGAGCTTTAAGCCAGCCTTTTCACTCTCTTTCACTTTCATCAAGAGGCTTTTTAGTTCCTCTTCACTTTCTGCCATAAGGGTGGTGTCATCTGCATGTCTGAGGTTATTGATATTTCTCCCGGAAGTCTTGATTCCAGCTTGTGTTTCTTCCAGCCCAGCGTTTCTGATGATGTACTCTGCATATAAGTTAAATAAGCAGGATGGCAATATACAGCCTTGACGTACTCCTTTTCCAATTTGGAACCAGTCTATTGTTCCATGTCCAGTTCTAGCTGTTGCTTCCTGACCTGCTTATAGGTTTCTCAAGAGGCAGATCATGTGGTCTGGTATTCCCATCTCTTTCAGAATTTTCCACAGTTTATTGTGACCCACACAGTCAAAGGCTTTAGTATAGTCAATAAAGCAGAAATAGATGTTTTTCTGGAACTCTCTTCCTTTTACCATGATCCAGCAGATGTTGGCAATTTGATCTCTGGTTCCTCTGTCTTTTCTAAAACCAGCTTGAACATCTGGAAATTCACAGTTCGTGTATTGCTGAAGCCTGGCTTGGAGACTTTTGAGCATTACTTTACTAGCATGTGAGATGAGTGCAATTGTGTAGTAGTTTGAGCATTCTTTGGCATTGCCTTTCTTTGGAATTGGAATGAAAACTGACCTTTTCCAGACCTGTGGCCACTGCTGAGTTTTCCAAATTTGTTGGCATATTGAGTGCAGCACTTTCACAGCATCATCTTCCACGATTTGAAAGAGCTCAACCGGAATTCCATCACCTCCACTAGCTTTGTTCATAGTGATGCTTTCTAAGGCCCACTTAACTTAACATTCCAGGATGTCTGGCTCTAGGTGAGTGATCACACTATCGTGATTTCTTGGTTGTAAAGATCTAACTCCATAGAGACCTTCAAAACATCTTCAGGCTAGAAAATGCTACCTTAAGCAAACCTACATTGTATATCACTCTCAGGATGTCCAGATTCATGATTACTGACATGAACTGTTTTGTTTATGAAACATGAACTCACAGTGTAACCATTTATAATTTTTTTTTTTCTTGTGAGCCACTCATAAGCACCATTTGGTAATGCCTATGACTTTGCAGGTGCAGAAGAGACAAAGGACAGAAGTCACGTGTCCAGTATATTAGTGGCTTTGGGATGACAGACTTGGCAGAAATCTGAGTCTGATGTCAGGTCAATTTATAATCTGTTCATTCCAACCTTCTCCATACATTTTGCAGATGAGGAAGCCAAAGTACAAGGAGGAAAATTGCTGAGGAGAGTCACATAGCTGGTTATGGCAAAGCACTCTTCAGGATCTCTGTGCTCATATCCTTAGCACTGTACCATAACTTAGACCCTCCTTCCTTCTGGCACTAAGATTTTCTACCACATTCTTGAAGAGCCATAAAAAAGAGAATGGAGAATAAACACAGCCCAGCCTGGGTTTTACAATAGCAGTAATAGGAGATGCTCAATAAACACCATGCTGAATTCCCAGGAAATGCTGCTTGCTCTCTATGCGTGCAGCTTGGAGCAGTTGCTGGCATGATCTCACCCTCCAGGGACGGGTGTGAGGGTGGGAGGGCGGGCCGTCTTGTTTCACTGGAGTAATTTCCTAGAGAGAGGGGGAGTGCATGTTGTGTGTGGTCTGTCTAATGCCTCTCACATCCAATAACTTTAAGACCAGTCAAATGAATAATGTAGGGCGAAACAAATGGAGTCACTCTTTAGATATTTAAACAGGGATATTTCTGCCATGGACATGTAAATCTTTAATAGGACAAGAGATTTGGTCCTACAACAAAAAAACAGTAAGTAAACAAAAATGCCAAGTTGCTGGAGTCCTGGTTCTTTTGCACTGTTTCAGGTTTAGTCATTACTGACTGATACTGCGTTCCTCAAGTAGATAAATTTGTTGACGTCTCACTTCATAGGGAATGGTGTGTTTTCAAGACTGGGTCATAAAGTAGTGTAATACACGCGCTTTAGGGGTATCTCTCTCAGAGGGGTCTCTAGTGGTATCTGCTCGGGTGGTGGACAAGATGGATACATGCAGAAAGATGCATGCAGATATGGGCCAGGGAATTCCCTGGTGTTTCAGTGACTGGGACTCAGTACTCTCATTGCCAGGGCCCAGGGCTTAATCTCTGGGCAGGGGACTAAGATCCTGCAGGCCATGCAGTGTGATGAACAAAGAATAAGCGAATACTGGTCAGGACATGCCAATCGTGAACCTGGTTCTATGTCTACTTTGCTGTCCTGCCATTCAGGGGAGGAAGGGATGGTGTGTATTTTCCTTTAACAGAGGAATTTATGCTACGAAATATTTTCACCTGGGCAGAATGTGTAGGGCTGAATCTCCACTCCTGTAGGAGGCAATCTGGAGAAATTTTTGAATAGTTGTCAAAGATCTCCAAATGAGGTAGGAAAAAAACCATGTGTGTATATATGTAGACATGCACAAACCCATGTATCAATGTGCTTCCAGCCTAGAGGGACTTCCTGGGTAAGAGTGAGGCTCCTCTAAAGTCAGTTTAAAACAAAACTGAAGTGTGTTTTATTTCCAAAAGCTAAAATTTTGAAGTGCTCTTGTAGTGAGAAAGTTTTTTTCAAGCTATATTTACAGATCAGTTTCTTGCTGATCTTTGCAGACCAGGAATTTAATATTGGTAGGTTTCCTGTTCTGTCATGCAGACCTATTCATATGCCTTAGAAGTGAACTCCTTCATCCTCCAGTGGCCCCACCCCCTGTCTCTCCATTGACCTGCATCCTTTTACTTCTTACCTCTTTCTTTTCTGTTCCTGCTACTGAGGTGAGTAAGAAAAACCAAATATAAAATTTTTCAAGTTGATTCAGAGTTGACATCTGTCTCCTCTCTACCCAGGAAGCTAGAATTTGCAACAATGGGGAAAAATCATGGCTTCTGCCTTCTTGCCTCCCATATTTCATCAAATGAACTACTTTTGGGGACCAGTTCCTTCTTTTCTGGCAGAGCTTTCACACTGAGAAGGGAGAGTTAATCCTTCTGAAGTTTTCAATTGTTGCCACCTTAATGATTTCTTTCTTCCGTACCAGGCCTAACAACACGGACCTGACTGGGTTTGTCTTCCTTGAGAGGTCGTTAAGGTTCAGATGACCTTGCTTGGTGCACTGTGGGCATAAACACCTTGATCATATACCCGAGACCAGGAGAAGGGTGTGTGTGTCCTTGTTGGGAGCTTGGTTCTTACCAGTCGGTTTGGAAGTTGCCTTCTGCCACCTCCTTCTCATTCATATGGTGAACTGTGAGCTCCTTACTCTGATTTCCATCCATGCATTATGTCTGGCCTTTGATGAAGGGTCCCAACATTAATGGCTGTGTTTTCAACTTGTGTATTTTATGTCACCCTGAACTGCTCACTGTGGGCATATGTCACCAATTGAATGACTCTTTTTCCAGAATTTGGATGAAGATTCATAATCTTTCTCAACAGTGTTCTGAAGTTAGCCATCAAATGACCAGATTTATTGTGAGAATTGAAACCTATTTACTCTCCCTGCTTCTAGTTCAAATCCTTGTTTTCATCTTCAGTCCAGACCCTTTGGTAGGACTGTTTGTCCCTCGTCTTTCCATGTTATTTTCTGCATTCTGTTCTTCTCCTATTATTGGTGGTCATAGTGGTAATGGTGGTGAGGATGATACTCAGTGTTCATTAAACTCTAACAGTATGCCAGAATGCAGAGTACTGTGCACGGATTATCTCATTCAACTTTTATAATAAATATAAGGCATACTTACCTTCATTTTGCCAATAGGAAGACAAAGGCCAGGAGAGCTTAGGTGACTTTCCCAAAGTCACAGAGTAAATTGTCATCTGAGCTTCACCTAAAACACACTCTGCCCTTTCCTTTCTGTCTCAGTACCAACTTCCTTAGCACCTCATTACATCTTCCATAGTCACTGAATTTTATTCTTTATCATTGTGGCTAACCTAAATACTGACTGCTTTGGAAAAATTAAAATTATGGTGTCCTTAATAAAATAACGTTGGCGGGGGTGTAGATGTCTGCACTGGGAATAGTTTTTGTGTGTGAAACAAAAATTCAGCTTGTTATAGTCCATGAAGTCAATGGTTCAGTTAATAATGCCCCTAATGGCATAATTCTGCTCAGTGCCAGTGATGGGCACCTTTAAAATCAGAGACTAGAGTTAATGGCAAGACGTGGGGAAATCAGTGCTGTCAGAAATACAGCTGAGCTGGGAACTACATGGGAGAGGAAAACCCCGGAAACCACTTGATGTTACTGGTTCCAGTCTCATAAATCTCAGTCCCCAGTCCTTCCTGCACATTTCCCATCCATCCCAGCAGCACCCCAAGCATATCCCGCCTTTGCAGAGTATGTTGCATTTGCACTTGAGTCTTCTGTGCTCAGAGGTTTGGTGCTAGATCAGTGTAGTTATCCATATACACTGGTGCTTGGAATTGCTCCGCTCTGTGTGCTTGTTCCAAACAGGAAGAGAGTATTTTTAAATACTCTTTTTAGGATCTCTTAAGAGTCCTTTAAGTGCAATGCCCTTCAAAGGAATGACCTTCTATTGTATAAATTCTCCTCCTTTGTGCTTCTCCCTACCTCCTTGTATTGGAATAAGTCTCCAGAGACTCACTGTGGCCTAGGACCAAGATGTAGGCCAAGTGGAAACCCACCAAAGTGATTTAATAGAAAAGGTAATTCCTATTCAAACGGGATGGTCCCTTATTCATTTCCTCGGATTATCATCAAATTTATGTCACCAGCAAAGGAGCTTTATTGAGTTTCACAGAGATATTCCTTTTGCTCTCATTGTCGTTAGTTGGCACCCTGACATTTTCATATGTGTCTCAGCTAATGCCTCAAAATTACTCCATCTACAAATGTAACAATTGAACAGATAATTTTAATAAGATTCAGCTTGACTTCAGACTGCACTCCTTCCTTTCTTTATAGAATGCAAATTGTAACCTGTTTTTAAAGCCGTGCAATGCAGTGAACTTTAATGGGATTTGACAACATCATATTAAGCACAACAACTACGCATAATGTACCAAAAAATTGGACGTGAAATTGGAAACATAGCTGAGAACAAAGTAAATTTACATGGTTTGGTAGTTTGAATGTCTGATATCATATTCTCTCATGCAAGCCCCATAAAAAAGCAAAGGATTTAACAATGGATATCAGCAGAAAGTGCTTTTAAAGTTAAAACTGATGGATGGCTTGTCAAAAAAATAATTGCATTGGTTGGAAAGTCGGGATGCGTGCTGAGGGGGGAGAGAACAGGATCTACAGAGAGGATGATGGGAAGTGACAGTGGTCTGTCAGGAAGGACTGGCTGCCCAGAGGAGTGTGAAGCCGGAGCTATAAGGTGGCAGAGTAGAACAGGCTGTCAGAGCGGGAAAGTGGCTTTAATACCCTGAAAAGCAAAGGAATCCGCCTGTCAGCTTTGCTCAGCCGTGCTGAAAGAGGAAGGGAACATGGCATCGAGTTAGAGACATGGAACAGGGTGGGGTGGGGACAGGGAGCAGCTCTGGGGGAGCATGGGCGGACAGTGAGCTGGGGCTGGCAAGGCTGCTTCTGTGGGGCTTTGCTTTTCTACTATAATGTTTTCTCCTTTTTTTTTCAAGGGCCAGTGAATTAAATTGGAGGGGCTGGGGGTTTTGCTGTGCCTTTCAAAAGAATGGCGATTTAAGGAAGGCACACACATGTCCAAATGGCCACCTGCCAGGCCAGTGGAGGGGGTGGCTTTCTTGCAAGGATGCCTAGGCATGCCCTGGCTTATTTCTGGCTTTTCAGAGCTCCAGCCTTTTCTGCTGACCTTTTCTTCCCTTCAAGTCATGCTGTCCATTTTCGTGGGTACACCACTGATAGCGAGTCACTCTGGGACTGGCTTATCTTCTGCCAAAGTACTTCGAGAGGACTTAACACTTAAGCCATCCAACAGGATCATGATTAAAATGCAATAATCTGATGATTTTTCCATAAATATTTTTTTGCTCTGTCAGCATTAGGTTTTGAATAATTTATTATTCTTCCTTAATATACTCCTGGCAGTGAGGTTAATTTGGTCATCTTGCAGGGGCCTGGCTGGTAATGAACATTTTTATATCAGGCCTTGGAGTACTTCCTCCATAACACACATCATGTCTTTACGATTTAATTGCCCCAGTTGCTTGGGAGCGTTAGCGCCTAGGAGGGGTTAGAATATGGTAGTTTATCATATTAAAAACACTTTGTATATCTGACCTTAAAAACTTGTTTTTAGAACTGTCTAAAATTTTAAACTAAAATTTTAAATGTTGCCAGGCAACATTCTTGATGCTTATATATACATTAACCCCTTTAACTCCTGTAACAACCTTATGAGGTAGGTTCTATTAATAATGTCACTTTGCATAAAGTTATTAAGTTGAAAGATATATACATATATATATTTGTGTGTGTGTGTGTGTGTGTGTGTCACTTTGAAGACTAGGAGTCTGAGGCCCAGAGAAGTTAAGTAACCTGGACAAGGTCACACAGCAAGTAAGTGGTAGAACTAGGGTTCTCGTTCTGGTAGTCTGGGAATAGAGTCTATGCTCTGCATAAGTGTGCTACACATGTGGGAACACTTGAAGATGCCAACTTTGATTCCTGTCTCATCTCTGTTATTCTTGTGTGTCTCATGCATTCTGGGAACGGTTTTATTAAAATGAGGCATCAACAATAGGCAGAGCAGAGCGAGCTGTCTATGAAACAGCAAAGCCCTAGAGTGATTTTCCCTGTGCTGTGATCAGTGTTAAAAGAAGGGCAGGGCAGAGAAAAGATCTGGCACACAAGGCCCTTGTGATCACAAAGGCAGACCAGCTTCCATGTCAGGAGGAAAGCACGTATCTGAATGTTTTGGTCTCCTGCTGGAAGACAAGCATAAGCCTACACACCCAGCATTCAATCCTGGGTTGTAACCAGCCAGTTTCCAGAAGATGGGGACCTCTCTTCCTGGTTTTCCTGGGACCTGGCTGGAGATGTGAGCTGGTAGCCAGCCCTTCTTTTTATCTCAAATTCACATAACGTATTAGGAAACTGCTCATTAAATGGATTAATGACTGGGGTATAGGTAGGTGTAAATGACCATTCCGGATCGTACCCACGTTCTCCGTTGTCCAGGCGCATCTCATGGATTACAGCGTGGGCCACCACACTTCAGTGCCCGGTCGTGTCGCCATGAACCTGCTTTCCTAGGCCTGTAACTTGCTATAAACAAGCAGAGCGGGTTTCTAGTTTGCGGGCTGTTTACCTCCCCCAGCGGCAGATCTTCTTGTTTCTTCTCCTGGGAATCTCTGGTCTTTTTTGTTTGTTTGTTTTGTTTTTTTCATTCTGTGTGATACCAAGAGGGGAGGGAATCATTCTATTGTTCTACATCAGAAGGCACACGCCGTCCTGTGACACCCAGCTTGGTATGGTGTGATTTTAAAACATATATATATATTTATTTATTTTAATTGGACACTAATCACTTTACAATATTGTATTGGTTTTGCCATACATCAACGTGTATCCCCCACAGGTATACACGTGTTCCCCATCCTGAACCCCCTCCCTTCTCCCTCCCCGTACCTTCCCTAGAAGCCTTCCTGGTGTCCCCCTCCACATTTTGGCTGCAGCAGATCCATAAGCTGCACAGTGACACTGCTCGTCACAAGTTGGATTTTCATGATCATCACTGAGTTTTCGATTCTTGAATCAAAGAGCTCCAGGGTTGGAATGGATGGAACTCAGTGGAACTCTTCCTTGGCGGCTCTCAAGGGTCTCCATTGATGGGGAGCTCACTAGCTCAAGGATAGCACAGAGCAGCTTAGCTGAGCCAAGTAGCAAGTTTGTCCTTAGACTGAGCCAGATGTATTCCTCTGCAACTTCCTTCCGCTGGTCCTTGTTTTAACTCCCGGGACTATACACATTCCAGGTATGTGATGAGTACATCGTATCATCCAGTGGAAAACTGTGAAGGTGCAGGTTGGTGTGGCTTCTCCCTCAGCTGCTGGTGCTGTGTGTATTTTGGAGACCCTCCCTAGCTAGAGGCCTCTCTCTCAAAACTTTCTCCTCCTCCTCTCGCTTTCCTTCTTCTACCCTACTTTTTATGGTACACTGATCCTTGCACCTCTTGACTTGAGGTCAGGAGCAAGACTCATTCCCCACAATGAGACTGCAAGCTGGTGATGCTGTTTCCATTTTACAGTTCAAGAAAGTGAAGCTCAGAAAGGTTAAACTGCTTGCCCAAGGACACTTAGCACGCAAACAGTGGAGTAGATTTGGACTTGGGTCCACAGACATCAGCACTGGCCCTTTAGAAGGCAGGTCTGGTGTACTTGTTCTTAGTGCAGGCTCCAGGACCCAGCAGGCCTGGGTTCAAATCTTGCCTCTACCACATACTAATTGGTAACCTTAAGGGAGTTGTTTACCCTCTGTATGCCTCAGTGTTTCATCTGTGAAATAGTGATAATATTACCTGCTTCAGAAGATTACTGTGAACATTAAATGAGATGATGCCTGTAAAGCACTTGGCACAGCAGCTATATGTGATAACAGTCCAATAAATGTAATGACATCATCATCACCACTGTTACCGTATCTATTTTTTGGCTTCCTAGGCGTTCCGGAGCTTTGCACTGTGTTGGTTGCAGCAGCGCCTGCGTTGTGACCTCCTATTGCTTGTGAGGCGGGTGTCAGCAAATTCATGGGGCGGGTGCAGATAGCCCCTCATGCTGATGCTTTTCAGTTGAGGTTGGGTAGGGTCTGGAAAGTGTGGCAGTCACTTTTTTTTTTTTTTTTTGGTTTTGTTTTTTTACACTTCAAGAAGATTGCCGCAGTTATCTGGAAATCTATTGCTTGGGCAAAGGCAGGATTGCGTGATACAATTTAAAAGGCCGGCAGTTGCATTTCATCCTTTTCACAAGAAAATAACCCCTTACTCCAGTGAAGCTAAAAATAAAAATGGCAGTACATTTGGCAACCACGCTTCTTCCTTTATTACCTCAGCAGTATCTGAATAAAATGTCTTATTAAGCAAGATATAAGGGCAATGAAAGGGAGAGTAAGTCAAATTAGTTGACATCTAAAGCTTGGTGTATCATATACAGTGAGGGTAGTTACTGTTTAGTAAAATGGATTTAATGCTTAATATAAATGCTGATATTTAGATGGCTATATTTTGGCAACTCAGGGGAAAGAGTGGTAGCTTTTGAGCCTGTAGGTCTAGGTTTTAGCTTCTGCCCCAGCACAAACCACTCGTGTGGCTCTGGGTGATTCACTCTTTTCACCTTGGACCCCACTTCCTCCATATTTAAATGAAGGGTGTTGCCTGGAGCCCAGTGGCTTTGTGGCAGAATCTTAGGGTCATATGGGGAGGGGACAATAAGAAATAGGGCTCTGGAGACCCACCCCATTTTAACTGATGCAATGTTGCCTATATCTGCAAGAATGCCAGGGTCCCTGGATGAGTTTTTCTTTGAAGAAAGGATTGTGACAATTAAAAAAAAATGGATTTTAAAGGTAGAAGACTGGATTATTTCTAAGGAGCCTTGTGATTCTAGCTCTCTGAAGTTCTGTGATGCCCTATAAGAGTTAGCTTTGGATGCAGTCTGGGCTCGTTTAGCTTTACCACCATCCATGATCAGAGGGACTTTCATGCACAGGGGACAGGGCAGCACCCTAGAACATGGCACAAGGTGAGTATGACCAGGAAAGAAAAATGGAGACAAAGCCTTTGGCGCAAATATGGATGTGGCAGGCTTGTGTGTGTGGGATGAATGCATACCTGAGCATTTTACTGTGTGGGGTGTTGGTGTGAATAATTAAAGTTTGTACATGAGTTGGTAGAACTTATCTGTAAATCTGTGTCTCACGTTTGTAAAGATGTGTGTCTAGCCCTACCTGTGAGGTCTGTGCACTTGGTACTTTCCATGGCCTCCTCTTGTCTTTTGGGACCTGCCAGCGCCATGGTGGATTAACCTTTATCTTCATGCTTGAAATGAAGAAACTGAGTCTTAGAGAAGCTGAGTAATTTCACCAAAGTTACACAGCTAATAATTTGCAGAGTAGAGCGGTTTTATAGGGTCTTTGTTTAATGTACGTCTGGGGTATGCCTCCAGCAGTTAGGTAGGTATTCTCCTTTATCTGTACTAACCTTCGGATGGCCTTCCTATTTGAAAGTGGGTTACCAGTTTGGTAGCCTTCCTTTGTTCCAAGAAATGGGATCTTAAAGCCAGAGACAAGGAAAATTAAGCCTCATATCAAAAGATCCTTTATCTACACAGCCATTCAATTTCTGTATAACAAGAAGCTTCTCCAAAGTCTTTTAGAGCACTGGGTTTTGTTTAAACTTCTGCTCTATTACTTTTGGGTATAGTAGCTGAGGTAATGACATATTGGGGATTTGCTCAGACCTTACTTGGCTTTGAGGCCTCCCTTCCCAAATTTCTGCTGTTATAGAGTTGGGAGCCTGTTGAAAATTAAGGCTTAATCAGTAGCATGTACTATGCAAAACCATTCTTAGATATTACTGGAAAATAACTGAATACAATTTCCACCTTGAGGTCTTGGAAAATCTTGTTACCTTTTTTTCCTACCATGAAGCTCATTGAAGACTTTGTCAGTCATTCTACTTCCTTCATAGTCTGAGAGGCTTTTATTCTGAAGAAAACATCATAGAGCTCCAAGTAGATTTATGCTCTGCTTCTGATGGTTCATAAAGTCTAAGCATAGCTAATAATAGTTCTTTCTCCTGCTTTGCTCAAGACTAAGATCTTTTATAAACATGCCCACCAGAACCATCAATCACTGTTTAGATATTTAAATTTTAGTAGGTAAAATGAGAATGGATTAAGGGCAGGCTTTTGCAGTTTGGAGCTTAGGCCTTTCAGAGAGCATTCTGTGGAATTTCTTGGTGCATATTTGGAGATGAGGGGGAATCTGGAACCTTTGCACACTGCTGGTGAAAGTATAAACTGATGCAGTCATTTGAAGAAATCTGGAAATACCGGTAAAAACAAATATATGTCCTGTATGACCTAATGGTCCTACTCCTGGATTCATAGCTCAGAAAAGTTCTGCAGTAAGTGGACATTAGATGAAGGCACCAAATTTGACCTTGCCCAGACTTATAAGTAACCATTAATGTATCCAAGTTGTTTCCACAAATTGAATGGCTTTTCATGCTAAGGGCTGTCAGTTCAGAATCTCCATTGCTCTAGGAATATCTGTAGCCTCATGGAGACCCAGATTTCTCAGCTATTAGCCAGGATACCATCTAAAATCATGGTAGATATCCTGGTTCCCCAACTGTAGACAGAATTGCCAAAATACTTTTGAGAATCTCTATTGTTCTTATAAGGCAAACGTGACTGGAAGGCAAACACGTGAAACCAGAATCTGCACTATTTTCTTCCTCTCAGCTTCTTCTCAAGGAAATTCACCCAAGAATGCTTGTACCTCAATGAGACTCTTTAATGGAGAAGAAGACTATCTGCGGTTTTTAACATCCTTTCTTATCGGCATTACTGAGCCGCCTGATTCTCCTAAGGGGGCATTCCTGTCCTTGGATCTGCCTTTGCCAGTCATGGAACTACATTCAGGGTACCAATGTTTATTAATTTAGGAGTCTGCAGCCAAAAACCATTGTGCTTTATCTTCTGGTTTCTTTACCTTACTGTGTTGAAGCTGTATTGGCCAAAGAATCTCTGAGACCTTAGCCACACACAGACTGCACAGTTTAACAACAGAACACAGGCTCACGAAATTGCCTTAGCTGTAATTATGAGAACTGGGAGATTCTGAACCATCTCAATAACCAATCATTGGAAATTGTACCAATAATGGGCTTCTTTGAATTATGATGTCCAAGCTTGATTATGTGTGGGTATCTGGGGTGTCTTTTGTTCTTTCCCTGTGACTATACTTGCCTGTAAACCTGGAACACTAATGAATATGGACGCTCATTTGCCAAATGATTTTGATATAAAGCATTCTGAGTTCTGCATGGCCTGAAAGATCAAGCTGTACAAGAGCAGGTAACAAGTCTCGGCTTCTCTTTCCAGTTGGTTGTAATAGAAAGGATGGCCAGAAAACAACTCGATAGGGTCTAAGCAACTAGCCTGAGGAAATCATCTGCCCAACCGCAAAACTTAAAAATTCGTGTTGTTTATTCCAAAGGGTAGTCATTATTTTCTCTTGCCTATGCGATATACAATACTTTTTGTGAATTTTTTGGAAGTGACAAGAAGTTACATTTGGGTGTCTAGAATGGATTATAATTGTGAAGACTGTTAACGATAGTATCAAGATACTTGGCACAATATTCTGAAAATGGTATATGTGAAAGTCACTTGACCAAAATCTTTATCAAGAGTCAGCATTAATTCTATGGAATTATCCAGACATAAACTCCTTTTCAAATGAGTCAAGATGCTTGCAGATACTTTACTTCTAGCCCATTCTGAAATAATCACAGGTGCTTTCAACACATGGCTTTCCAGACACTATCATTTCTGACAGTGGGTCTGAACTGAAGGAAGTTGTGGATACCTTATCTTAGCTGTCACCATCCCGCCTCATCACCTTCAAACAAAGTGATCAGGCTCAAAGAATAGTCAGGCTACTGGAATGTCTTAGGAGGATGCTGGAGGAGATCGGTCAATGAGATTCACCAGGCTCTTCATCCCTCAACTTGTCACTCCATGTTCAACCATCGAAATCAGTTCTGATGCATCACTAGTAGGGAATTTGCTCAAGACTTGCTTTGAATACCTACAACCGTACTTGAATGAAGACTTTGAGAGCAAGAACATATTCTAAAAACAATGATGGCTGTGTTGTAATGTATGCATGAAAACAAAATAAGACAATCTTTGTTAAGAGAAGTGGAGCCAGCCCCTGGCTGTTTCCTGATAGTAATTGAGGTCATAGAAGTTCCAGAGTGCACTGTTGGCCCCTGTAAAATGCTCTTGGGCCATCATGTAGATTAAGCAGTGATTCTTTTCTGGTATGCATCTGCTAGAATAGTGCTTGGGCCCACTATGACTACATAGAAATAGCTTTACAAGTGGTATGGAGGATTGGTGAGATGGGTGAGGCAAGACGAGGAGAAAGTAGTGATCTTGGTGTTTTGGGGTGCCTTTATATTCTTGCTGGGGACATCTTTGTTGGTGCCTGTAGGTGTACCCTGTTATGCTTTGCCTAGAGAAGTTTTTGCCTGTAAAAGGGTTCTTGTAGAACACCTGCTTCTCCTTTCCTAGCCCCTCATATAGGGTTGTTATGTCCAGCTGTGCAGGTAATAGACTGCACAACTGTGAACAAAAGCCCTAAGAACAATATCAAACATAATCACATCAGGAACATTCTCAGGGTTCCCCATAGAGTTGATGATTGGAGGATCAAGAGCCTCAGTCTTCTTGGTTAGTTCTGTGGCCTCAGACAAGCTACATAGCAGCAGTGGGCCTTAATTTCTGCATCTGTAAAGTCTACGTTTGTGGGTCCAGGAGAGGAGAAAAGCATCACTTACTGATCTAAGGAATGATATAAGGATGAGTGGTTTTATCATTAATTCATTATGGCATAAACATTTATCATTATGCTCATTAAAGACCTGAGAATACTCTTTCACCCTTAGCTGTTTCCTTTGTATGAACCCATTAGTTTTTAAGGCCTCTTTTTTTTTTTTTTTGTAAAAGGATGGAGACAGATTTTATGCATGCAATGAAATGCCTTTATGGGAGAGAGGAAAGGCCAGGAGGGGCCTGGGTTGCCAGTAGGACCCCGGCTACCTTTGGAGGAGTCCCCTTTCTGAACTTGAACTGAAAGCTATGGGTTTCCATGGCTTCCACAGATATGATGGGGGCAGGCAACCTATATACTAGGCCATTTTTATAAGGGACTTGAGCATCTTCATTTTGATATCTGTAGGAGATCTTAGAGCAGTGCCTCATGCTGACAGTACATTGAAGTAGAAGGCCTGAATCTCTTCTATTTAAACATTTTCCTTCCAACCATGCAGAAACCTGGGTGGTAACAAGCACCTCGAA
Organism: Nanger dama; assembly: GCA_917880005.1. Taxonomy (NCBI): domain Eukaryota; kingdom Metazoa; phylum Chordata; class Mammalia; order Artiodactyla; family Bovidae; genus Nanger; species Nanger dama. The sequence goes on along the minus strand of CAKJTW010000028.1, from coordinate 13,996,860 downwards.
GCAGGTGGTGGAGGCGTCAGAGGTTAGCCTGTGGCAGGTGGGGAAGTGAAAGCTGCTCAGCGTGCAGGGGCCCGGGACTGTTGACCAGCTCCATGGGGCCTCCGTCAGGACCCTCTAATGGTGCTGGGATCTGTCCCGTGTTGGCTTGGGAATTTCCTGGCAACACACATTGGCTTGTTTCCAGCTAGGCAGCCACCTGGAGGAGGGGCACATTCTTAGAAAGTGAGCTGCTCCCTTTCCCTTTCAGAACGGCTTTCCTTTTCGAGAGTTCTGTGTGACGATTGGCGCCAGTGTGCGTATAAGGAGGCTTTGCTGAACGTGATGGGCCTGTACTCTATTTAGTCCCTCACAGGAACTGTGCCTTATGAGTGCTTTTCGCGGCTAGAGGGTCTTCTGGCTTAAGAGGCGCTCTGTGGTTAGGGCTCCACACCCCGATCCAGTCTCTTGGTTCACTCTCATTTTCTCACAGAGAAGGAACTTACTTGCAGTCACTCCCACAGAAACAAAGCTCCTTATTCTTTCCTTTTCTAGCCCCTCCCCTACACCCTCATCACAAGTGCGCCCCTCTTTTCACCCCCCAAATTCCCTCCAAGCATTGAGAGTTCTGAGGAAGAGAAGGGCAGGGGTGAAAAATTTGAAACTGCCCAAGATGGATAGCAAAAACCCCATGCGTAAAAAATTACAGCACAGCCCCCAGATGAACAATGATTGTGTGGTTGAAGACCTGGCTGAATAAGTGTGTCAGGCACTGATTGGAAGCGTGATAAATGCAATGACCTAACAAAGGATTGACTTCTCCTGCAGACAGGCCCCTTTTAATGGATGGAAAGGGAGGAAGCTTCATTTAGAAGGGAAAGGCTGTTTGCTGTGCAGATATGACAAAGGGGAAGTAGACAACCATTGATTTACGTTTGGGAATGACAGTTGAAAAATTCAGCAATAATCATGACAAATGAGAAGAGATGCAGTCAGAGGAAAAAAAATGCCAATACGTTAAGCTTGCAAAGAAATGCCAAGGTCACTGAGAGAGGTTCCCAAACTTCTGGTTTGGACAACCTTAATGGAAATAATAGAAAAGATGAGGGTTCGGGTTAAAAGGGATGGCTTGGCACGAAGGGCTGCAGGTGTTGGTAATGAGCAGCGAGTTTGGAGAGGGAGTGGCAGGAAGGCCTCCTCACACCACCGAGAAGACGCTGTCCACAGGCTGCTGAGATGTTTCCTGCTGCTGCCAATCCTGCCCTTCTCTCCAAGGTTTGGAAAATCGAGTGAGTGATTTTAATGTCCATAGGAACAGCAAAAAGGCAAAATGTGGGCTGGGTGTGCCTGTGGTGCTGTAGGAGGGACACCAAATCAGATGTTTTGTTAGACCCTAGTGTATTGCCTCCTTTAATTCAATTTTGTGGGGGAAAAAAAAAGGGACTAAGAGTGAGAAGGTGATGAGTTTTAGGTCATCTGCCTGGTTAAGATGGGTAGGGTGTCTCCAGTTTTGTTTTTAAAAATCATCTTTGTTTTGTAAGGCAGCCAGTGTGCTAGGTTCTGTATTTTTTATCCTAGTAAGAAAGACACATTCTAGAAAGTTCTATCTGTGGATGAGAAAAGTTGATTTAAAAATGTGTATGGCAAAACCAATATAGTATTGTAACGTAGAATAAAGTAAAAAGAAAAAAAAAAAGAAAAATGTGTATGCACGTGTGGGGAGGCAAGTGGTGTGGAGGAAGCACCTGTGGGCTGGGAATCATTGGGCCTGGGGGATAGTTTCCTGCTAGCTCCCTGTGTGCACGAGGAGAAATTCCCTCCCTTCTCCAGCACGCCGTGTGCTCATGTTCGAAATGAGGAAATTCACTGTGATCCCTTCTTGGTATGATCTGAGGAGTCAGTATTATAGCCAAACGTGGTCTGTGTGTGAGCCTATATACACATACAAGCTTCCATCTAATTTGTATGTTCATTTATGTGTATCATATTCACCCAGCCCCCCCATTTCAGTAATTTATATAGTAATTAACAGTGCAGTATAACCTTTATTATGGTTTTCTCTCCTCCAAATGTTGTTTATGAACTAAGCCCCCACAATCAAAAGAAGGATTTTACTTGGATTAAGTGAAATGTTGTAAAATCATCATAAAGGCCAGCAAGGGTAGGGGGAAGTCTTAACACCCTCAAAATATGTGCATCATGGAACCAGTTACCAATATATTCTCCATGGGAATTCCTTAACTTCAGAAACCATTTGAACTATGATTACATTTTTTGCTTAATTCGTGAGATAAATATTTTTAAAACTTATTTATGTGAAATGAAGTGTCAGGACAAGCTTTAGCAAATGTGTCTTAATTTGTGAGTACTCCTCTCTAAATGAGAAATTATTTAAGCTAACTAACTCACCTTAGCTAAGCCTTGAGAAGTTATCTCATGAAAAAGTATGATGCATTTTGGAGTTGTATTACAGTTCCTCTTCTTAACCAAATAGTTGTGGAGGCCTGCCCTGACAGGGTTAACCCCAAGCCTCATGTCATCAGGGACCTGTGGCTGTTTTCATTGGAATGATCTGCGCATGCGAAGGTTCAAAATAAAACAGGTGCTAGGTTTAAAAACAACACTCCATCGACTCAAACATATGAACCATCAGGTTGCCAAAAGCTCTCCAACTTACATCAGTGAAGACAGGCTCTAAATTGTAGAAATGAAGGAGGGAAGGACCAGATTATAAATGAGTTGGATCTGGTATGTGAGATCATCTTGGGTCTATAACAGTTTCTTAGGATGTCATGCCTACCTGGGGCTGCAGAGTGTGTGTGTAAGGAAAGGAGCCTCTTTAGATTAAACATTTTCTAATCAGCTTTATCACTCATATCTGAATTTATCTTATTTGAGGAAAATGCCAATATATTAGCAGGCATGTATGATACACAAGGTGACCCTACCAACTTAATGACATAATACATTTTCCTTAATGAAGTCAATATCTTGTCTTTTAGCTGTCTGTCTATTGGGGCGATTAATTGCACTGTCATTAAAGTTAGCTCTCTTTTCATTTGAGCTTGACAAGTCGCATAAAACTAATGTTCTTAGTTATCAGCTACTGGAATAGGATAGAGGATGGAGGAAATTGTAGGACAAATAAGGGGGTACTGCTACAGCTAACTTGAAGGACTTTTTCCAATGACTGTTTCCTTAGTTCTCTCTTTACCCAGGCCCTCTTGTTAGTTGAAATTCCAGGCAAAGCTAGAGAGCTCTTATTCAGACCAGGGTTTGCAGGTAGAGACAAGAGGGAACAGCTTCGAATTACCCTTGGTTTGGGAGACTTGGAGCCGTTTAGTTACAGGGCCTTGGATACTGGGAAGGTTTTTCCCTAAATAAATTTGTCGAAGTTACCTCTTGAACTGTTGTACGGGAGCTGAGCTGATAGCCTGTGAGAGGATGTGATAAAGAACAGTTGAGACCATATTTTCATTTTGCTTTGAAGTTTTTCTAATTTAAGGGGCTCTCTGGCAGAAAGGGAGGGTTGAGGGTGGGGGAAGGGACTTGTGTCTCAACTACACTTTGCAAATGGTTCTAATAAACACCAGCTGATTGTGGGCGATGCCAGAGTGATAGCACCTGGTCCACTAATTGTGAAGCCAAGGCAAGCCTCCCTCCCTGCCGTCCCCCTACCTCTGAAGCTACGAGACAGGATGGCTGTAATTTACAGTGTGTTATCTTTGTCTATAGCGGCAAGATGATATGAAGTAAATCAAGGTACGAGTAATGAAAGACTGAGAATTTATTCCTTGGAGCACACTTTAAAGTGTAGTATCTGTTATAGTGGCACTGCCTGAAGACCCTGAAATGAGACTTGGATGAAGGGCAATAAAGCAGCATAGAGGCTCATGTTAATGTTGTTTGTCTGAGGTTAGTAATTGGGTTCCACTGATGAGTTGTGTGAAGACAAAGTGAGAATCCCAGCTAGTATTGTAAATCTTACATTGTTGGAACAAGAAGCAATCCTAACAAATATTGATCCTCGCCGTGCCCAGAGGCGAGGAGGGAAGCAGTGAACGGCAAAGCACTGGCTTGTTTCAATAGCACCAATTACCTTAGTGAAACCAGCGCTCTGCATGAAATCCCAGGGTGGCCGCAAACCGCGAATTAGCCATGATTAGGCTTTTTAGTTGGATCCCCCAAAATCACACTGGCTTAGCATTCTGTCTCAATTATCCTTGCAGTTCTAAAGCCATATTCCATGGAAGCAGTTCCTTCCAGTTATTAAAGGCTCTGGTCAGGTATGGATGCCAGTTAAGTTATGTGACCGACCACTGCCATATTATGCAGAAAGAGCCAGGGTGAATGTGTCTGAGTTTGACCCCTAGAAAGATGTAGCTTTCCACGCTGGACTTCACTGAACCAGCAAGTAGAGGGGCCCATATCCCACATGTCATGGACTTATTTGTTGTTTGATTCTCCCAACTGCTGTTTGTGTTATAAATCCTAAGGATCCTTGGAGAAATGATCTCCAGGGAAGAAAAAGACATCTCAGGCTCCGTGTTTTGTGGGACTGGCTTCTTGTTCTTCATTTTAACTGTGAAAGTCCTCTGAAGATCTGTGCTCATCTTATTTGAATATCAAGCTTCCTTCCTTGGACTCTCCCCTGAGTTCGCATTGTGGAAAATTTGGGCCCATGGGAAGAGATGGAGTTGATAACATCTAGGAGGTCACGCTTCACTTTGTCTCTTTCCAGAAGCAAGCTCTTGTTCTGGGCATTCCTTGACACTGCCCTCTACTCTGTTACCCTGGCTGTGGGTGTGCAGCAGTTACTCTCAGGGTCATTTCAAAGGCCAGATCTTGACTTTGGGCTAGGTGAGACAAGGTGATATTTGGCTTATGGGCTCCTGACACCTGTGGTTCATCAGCTTTCTTCATGTTTTCCAGCCCTGTGGCCTCCCCTGGGAGAAGAGAGGGAGCCCAGAGCACTGATCTCTGATATGACACTTGAACATATATGTGGCAATACTTGCCTGCAGCTGAAGAAAGGTGAGGTCAGCCCCACGGAAATCAGGCAGAGAGCCAGGGTTTGCATAAAGAGAACCATGCACCTTCTGGAACTAAAGTTGGGTCTAGGGTACCTGTCTAGGATTCCATGGCACCATAATTAATTAGGTCATTATTTCAACCAGTGTTTATCGAGTGCATAACTTAGTGCCAAGCAGTGTTCTGGATGCATAGTTGAATAAAACAGAGTTTACATTCTAGTGGCAGGGCTGGTGGTGATGGAATGTAAACAAATGGGGCAATTTCTGATGTAAACTGTAAAGAATACAAAGAGCTCTGGGGATAGAAAGTGGCTTGGGTTGAGAGGGGGCTTCTTGAATGAGAGTGGTCTGCTCTCCTCACACTACACACCAGACACTTGACCTGAATGTTTCCCTATGCCATCTCCACCCAGCCTTGTCTCTGCCCAGGCTCACACTATTCTGGGCAGCCCTGAGATTCCTTGGTCCCCACGTGTCCAGTTTCTGCTCTTTCCAAGGTCTAGCTCAAAGAACATCTCCAGGAAGCATTCTGTTTCCACCAACTGAAAACGAGTGTTTGTACCCAAAGTTCCTATGCAGCGTTCCGTCCCTCCTCCAACTTGACACTTGCACTTTCCATCTTATAGTAGCTCGTGCGTTCATCTCGTCTCCAGTCCTTGCTGTGGGATCCTTAAGTGCAGGAAACCGATATGGTTGACATCTTGTCCCTGGTAGCACTCAGCAGTGTCTTGTGCATAGTAGGTTCTCCCTAAATGTTAATGAAATGGAAAATTATAGGAAAATTTGTTATATGGGCATAGGAAGTGGTAGCTTTTGAAATTGTCTAGAGTTTGATCTGATATATAGAAACGCCTCAGTGAAACACCAGTTTACTGTTGTGTAGCTATTTTACCGAGCAGCCTTGTTATATCTGAGTGGACTGGTGATGTCTGTTTGCTTCTCCAGGCAACAAACACATTTTGGAGGGATTGTTAACTTGAAGGTTGCAATAAAACCTTTACCATTTTGAACAACTAGCTTTGATGTCTGCTGAGGGCAAGCAAAAGCATAGAGTGGTTCCTTTGGTGAAAATGGTTTGACTTTTTTTTTTTTAAATTATTTTGCAATTATGAATAATCTCAGTAAATGCAGGCTAGCCACCTTATGGATTTGGTCTGAGCCCTTCACCTCTGTGTTGGTAGCTTGGACACCTGCAGCCAGCGTGTCCAGTCTATGGGCCAGCTCCCACCCTTCTGCAAAGGGAAAGGGGAGCAGGCAAGTCCATTGCCCGTTGGCCTCCTGAGACACCTCTGAGGATTAAAGAACTAATGACCATAAAGTGCTCTGTGAAAAGAGAGTGCTCTATAAAGTGTTATTGTTGGGGCTGTTAAAAATGGAAAACGACTTTTAATTTAGAAAGAGAACACTCAGCGTAAGGAGGGGTAGCTGTAAAGCTTTTATCGCCACTTGCTTTCCCGAGGCTTCTTAGCTAGTGAAGTTGGCACCAAGGCTTGCTTTCCCAGGAGTCCTCTCAACCTGCTTGCAGAGTTTAGGAATGATGCCAGCGTCTCACTGGCACGATGCCACCCTGGCCTCCCGCTTGTGTCCCAACCTCTTGGTCAGAGCTGTGCCTTGATGGGCCTTGGCATGCTTCTCATTGATGGACTTTGCAGGCAAGGACATTTTTTTCTGCGAGCCAGCTAGCTGGAATAGAGAATATTCTGGGATCGGGGCAGCTGCCGAGACCACATACCACTTGTAAAGATGGAGGCTTATGACTGTCAGGCCCTATGGACAATAGCCTGCCTTCCACAGACAGTCCTTCTGTCCATTTCTTGAGAAACAGGACTCATCTCCTCTTCCTGTTCAATGATGGTTTTCATTTTTATTGAATTTCACCAACTGTTCCTAGGCTTCCTGTTTGCATTCTACTTTCTCCATGTCACTTTTGTGTGGTTGGAAGGTTTAAAATACATTTGTAAACCTTCACACTCTGTAATACTTGTTCATGTCTTAATGCATTTTCTATGTATTTTTAATCCCAGTGTTTAGGATTTACTTGGGCAAGCCCTCATTTTAACATGCAGTGCTGTGAAAGGGAAGGGGACGCTCTGTCTTCTTTTCGTTGGCTTCTCTAACTCCTTTGATGTGCAGGACTCCACAGTGACCTGCAGCCCCTTTGGGAGAGAAGCCCATAAACTCAGTATTTATCATACAAATGCAGTGAAGTGTCTGCATTTTTATGACCCTGCTAAGTGGTGAGTATTCATCTGTACCACCTCACCCCAGATGCCCATCCTGAGGCTGAGCGGTGTATCATGCTCTCATCTCTTTCCCAAAGCTTGAACAAGGAGCTTGGGAGCACTATAAACATGTTCCCTTTCATTAAAGAGGAAATTATTATCATGTATTTTTGTAATGACCAATAACATTTCAAATTACTCACATTTATGGCTTACAATCAAGCTTATGCTTAACCTCTACTCTTCATGAAGCTGGTAATGATGGGCTCCTTAGTTAACCACTTACAGGAAGTTAAAGGCAGGTAGAAAGCCATGTGACCAGTAGTTAACTACGTAGCAACTCATTTCTGAGATTATAAACACCTCACTTGGCTTACATTTAATTGATAATGAATGAATTGGTTTTGTGGTGACCCGTGGGGGATTTGGCCTTGGACAGCTTTTCAGTGGTTCATGTCATGAAGGATGCTGGTTGTTGCACCTTGGATTTTGGTTCTGGGTCTTTGTTCCAGAAGCTGAGTATTTGGGGAGATTGGTTGCAGCATAGTTGATGGCTAGCATTTGAAGCCTCCCAGAGACTCTGTAACTATGTGTCCTGACTGGTTTTCATCTACCTCTTGTTTGAAGTCCCATCATCCATGAGTCTGATGTAGAACTACCATGAATCATGTGCTTACGTTCACTTTTGAGTTGACACACTCATTTGGAAGAGAGGCTCATAGGAAGAAATGGTCTGGTTTGCGGTCAGCGTGTCTTGCTCTGCCAGCAGTTTGGGAACACAGGTTCAAGGGATTGTGGTTCCAGGACAATTTTCCTTAACTGGGGAATGTACTTAGTGGGCTCTGAACTGGATGAGTTAGCAGAAGCACTCAGTAATATGTCCAGGAAAAAAAAAAGTAAGAATCGTCCTGAGTCCACTCATTTAACTTCTTTGAAGATTATATTTTAAAAGTTCATTTTAATTATTAAATTTTCTCACCATAATTCACCTAGTATCACTCATTTAGGTGCCAGGAACTTTATGGATGGTTTCTTATTTAATCATACCACAAACCCTATGATGAAATTATTTCCTGCATTTTACAGATGAGGAGACAGAAGTGTAGAGAACTTCAGTGACTTGCTCTAGGCTACACGTCTAAAAGTTATAGAGCCTCACATATTTTTTCATTATAACCACCACACTATAGTGTTACAATTTTGCTTTCTATAACCATGTATTGATGAAAGAAGTTGAAATAAGAAAATATAGTTTTTATATTTGATTGCATATTTGTAATTTCTTCTGTTCTTTGTTCTTTTTATAGGACAGAAATTTCTTGTATGTATGCATGTATGTGTGTGTGTGTGTTTTTAAGCTTTCCATTTCTTTTTTAAATTAATTTTAATTGGAAGATAATTGTTTTGCAATATTGGTTTCTGCCATATATCAGAGTGAATCTGTCATAGGTATACATATGTCCGCTCTCTCTTAAACCTCCCTTCCATCTCCCACCTCATCCCACCCCACCTCCCACCTCATCCCACCCCTCTAGGTTATTACAGAACACTGGATTTGAGCTCTCTGTGTCATACAGTAAATTTTCACTGGCTATCTAACTTTACATATGGCAGTGTATATATTTCAATGCTACTGTCTCAATTCATCCCACCCCCTTTGCCTCTGTGTCTGTAGAACAGAAATTTCATCTGGTAATGTTTCTTTACAGCATGAAGAATTTCTTTGAACTTTTTTTTTTTATTCCTTAGGCCCCTGGCAACAAGTTCTCTTTCTTATCTAAAGTTATCTTTATATTGCTTTCATTTTTAAAGAGTATTTTCACTGAATTTTTATTGTTTCAACAGTTTACAGAGGTCATTCCATTGTCTCTGGCCTCCATTGCTTCTTATGGGAAGTCAGTTGTCACTTTTAACCATGGTTTTCCTGTATGTATATAATGTATCATTTTTCTCTCTCTGTTTTCAAGATTTGTCTCTCAATCTTTGATTCTCAGAAGTTTGACAGTGATGTGTGGAGGTATATTCCCCTCCCTCCCAAAATTGTAACTTCATAGATGTTTCTAATTTTCTTGTACAAGTCTTTTTTTAATGTTTATTTTTACTGAATTTAGGGATATTTTGATCATTGATCTTCATATTTTTTTCTGCCCTATCCTCTTTTTTTTCCTCCCACCGTGAATCTAGTTACCTGTATGTTAACCATTTAAATGGTCTCATGGGCCACAGAGTCTCTATTGTTTTGTATAATATTTTTCCCCTCTTTTTCTGATTAGATAATCTCTATTGATCTACTCAAGATCGCTGACCGTTTTCCCCCATGTCCATTCTCCTGTTAAGATCATCTAGTATTTTTTTTTCCATTTTAAATATTTTCATTTTAGCTTCCTTTAGTTTTTCTTAAAAACATTATTTGTTATAAGATTCCCTTTTAATTCATCCACTCATTCATTATATTTTCCCTTTACACCTTGGTTGTGTTTATTATAGCTACTATAAAGTATCAATTCCACAGTCTGGGTCATCTCAGCATTAGTGTCTATTGACTTTATCTTGACCATGGGTCCTATTTATTTTTCCTTAGATTGTCTAGTAATTGATTATTGTATCCTGGACATTGTGGACATTGTGGATAATATATAGATGTATATATATACATCTACATCATATATACTGTATATATCTACATCATATATATTGATAGACTAGTTTCTGTTATTAAAAAATGTTTGCATGTACTAGTTTGCATTCCCACCAGCAGTGTAAGAGGGTTCCCTTTTCTCCACATCCTCTCCAGCATTTATTGCTTGCAGACTTTTGGATGGCAGCCATTCTGACAGGTGTGAAATGGTACCTCTTTGTGGTCTTGATTTGCATTTGTCTGATAATAAGTGATGTTGAGCATCTTTTCATGTGTTTGTTAGCCATCTGTATGTCTTCTTTGGAGAAATGCCTATTTAGTTCTTTGGCCCATTTTTTTATTGGTTCGTTTATTTTCCTGGAGTTGAGCTGCATAAGTTGCTTATATATCTTTGAGATTAGTTGTTTGTCAGTTGTTTCATTTGCTATTGTTTTCTCCCATTCAGAAGGCTGTCTTTTCACCTTGCTTATAGTTTCCTTTGTTGTGCAGAAGCTTTTAATTTTAATTAGATCCCATTTGTTTATTTTTGCTTTTATTTCCAGTATACTGGGAGGTGGATCATAGAGGATCCTGCTGTGATTTATGTCGGAGAGTGCTTTGCCTATGTTCTCCTCTAGGAGTTTTATAGTTTCTGGTCTTACATTTAGATCTTTAATCCATTTTGAGTTTATTTTTGTGTATGGTGTTAGACAGAGGTCTAGTTTCATTCTTTTACAAGTGGTTGACCAGTTTTCCCAGCACCACCTGTTAAAGAGACTGTCTTTACTCCATTGTATATTCTTGCCTCCTTTGTCGAAGATAAGGTGTCCATAGGTGTGTGGGTTTATCTCAGGGCTTTCTATTTTGTTCCACTGATCTATATTTCTGTCTTTGTGCCAGTACCATACTGTCTTGATGACTGTGGCTTTGTAGTAGAGCCTGAAGTCAGGCAAGTTGATTCCTCCAGTTCCATTCTTCTTTCTCAAGATTGCTTTGGCTATTCGAGGTTTTTTGTATTTCCACACAAATCTTGAGATTATTTGATCTAGTTCTGTGAAAAATACTACTGGTAGCTTGATGGGAATTGCATTGAATCTGTAGATTGCTTTGGGTAGTATACTCAGGATGATTCAGGGAGATGATATGGGGTGGGAAGTGGGAGGAGGCTTCGGCATTGGGAGATCGTGGACACCTGTGGCTGATTCATGTCAATGTATGGCAGAACAAATATAGTATTGTAATGTAGAATAAAGTATTTAAAAAATTAAAAAAAATAAAAAATGTTTGCATGTAATATATATACATGTATCTATATTTATAGCTATACATGGTTGATTTTTTTTTCTAGCAGGCAAGTAATTTAGCTAGACTAAAATTACAAATTGTGTCACCTCTGTGATAAGCAGCAGCTGAGGTCTGTGTTCAGTTCTTTCAGACTTCCAGTTAATTTTCACTTAGCTTCTTGTAATCTTCCCAGTAAATATGCAACTCAGGGTCATTCAAGAATTTTTGTTTTTTTTGTGGGTTTTGAAACTTCACCCTTTGTTGTTCTTTATTTTCTGGGATCTCTCCGTTTACTTTCCACTGTTCTGTCGGTGGCAGCATCCGTCCAAGCACTGTTTCAGTTAGCTACTCTGCCATATAGACTTTTGTTAAGAGATGATGTCCATTCGTTTTCTGCCTGATTTTGATTGCTTTCCAATGCCCTCATGTAGTAGCTATGAAAAAATATTTTCTCCAAGATTCATCAATATCATTTATGAGAGGGTTAGTCCACTGTAAAGCTATTTCACCATTCCTGGAAGCTGAACTGCAGATCTCAGTGTTTAAGAGAATCCAGAAGTAAAAGTTTTTATATGAAACCTCTTGATTATTCATTGAAGGACACTACCTTGCTATTTAAATATCTTGTATGAACCAGAAAAATCCCAGCGATGCCTATGGGTCAGATATGGCTTATTCACCCACAATTTGCAAGTTTTTAACTAGAGCTAATGTTTCTGATTCTTAGTAAAGTGCTTTCTCTCTTGGGCCAAGTTAATGTCCCTTTCTCTACCTGCTAGAAGAGATGCTGTGGCACTGGGTAGAGTTTATATGGGAGACATCAGGGAGGCATACTTGCAGAATATGGAGACCCAGTAAAGCCAGCTGGAGAAAGGAGCACCATGGCAGGTGACTACCAGGCTGCTTTCTCCTTTTCCACTTGGCCTACTATGTGCTATTGGTTCAGAGAGGACAGCAGACTAACAGGCTGAATCCAGTTCTCTTCAAATCTTGTCTACATTTAAGATTGCCAATTCATCATTGGGCCCATGTGAGCTGTCTGATGTTCTAATCCAAAGCACTGTCACACTGGAGAACTTTTTCCTGAACTCTGTCCTGTCACAAATGTCACTGCATCCAGACAGACGTGGAGCATGTGGCTGCACCTGGGGCCTAGGGATACTTCCCTCAAAAATGGCAGATTTAGGACCAGACAAGGAATTGGTACTTCAGTCATAAATTCTGAGAAGGATAATGCCAGTTTCATTTGGCTGCTGGCATTTGATTTGTGAGCATGCTAAAGGTCTCTGAACCTCTTAGAGGAGTCTGATGAGAATAATATAGTTCAGACTGCCCATTGCCTTTTTTTGTTGAGCATTGCATACTCAACAAGTAGGCAGGTAGAAGCATTAAATATTTGGGCTTCCAAGTCTGGTCCTTTCAATTTTATAACTTTCATAATTTTGTCTGGAAAAGCTAATTTGTTTTTCCTGGGCTCTTTTCCTCTTTTCTGAGGGATTCCTCCTGCCCATGGCACACTTCTCATCCCCTTATGGTGTCACTCTCAGGACAGCATCTGACGTCAGTCACAGGGCACAGAATGGTAACATTTCAGAACTGGAAAAACTTTTTAGGACTTGTGGTTCAACACCTTCATGTCACAGAGGAGAAAACAGGTGGAGGGGAGAAGGCAGGTTCAGTCAGTTTAGTCGCTCAGTCATGTCCAACTCTTTGTGACCTCGTGAATTGGAGCACGCTAGGCCTCCCTGTCCATCACCAACTCCCGGAGTTCACTCAAACTCACGTCCATTGAGTTGGTGATGCCATCCAGCCATCTCATCCTCTGTCATCCCCTTCTCCTCCTGCCCCCAATCTCTCCCAGCATCAGAGTCTTTTCCAATGAGTCAACTCTTCTCGTGAGGTGGCCAAAGTACTGGAGTTTCAGTTTCAGCACCATTTCTTCCAAAGAACACTCAGGACTGATCTCCTTTAGAATGGACTGGTTGGATTTCCTTGCAGTCCTGGTTGGATCTCCTTGTAGTTCAAGGGACTCTCAAGAGTCTTCTCCAACACCACAGTTCAAAAGCATCAGTTCTTCGGTGCTCCTGAAGCCATAAAGCTGTTTGGGGCAGAGACATGGCAAGAACTCTGTTTTCTAAGCCCTTCCTCCCCTTGTCTTGGAGAAGGAAATGGCAACCCACTCCAGTATTCTTGCCTGGAGAATCCCAGGGACAGGGGAGCTTGATTGGCTGCCATCTGTGGGGTCGCACAGAGTTGGATACGACTGGTGCGACTTAGCAGCAGCAGCAGCAGCCTCCCCTTGTCTATCACCTCTCTTCATCTCACTGCAGCATTTTAACTTTGACATGAAATTAAGGCATAACATTTTTTTCTTGGGTGAAAATCCTCTCTACCTGAGGTGGATGATTTGCCCCAACTTCTGTCCTTAATTCTTGTGTTGTACTAGTTTGAACAATATGGAAATTGTTAATATTTGACCAGTTTTAACCTACAAAATGACAGTTTTATATGGTTCAAGCAAATACGTAGGATTTGGACATACAGCCCAGGACACCTACTAGGCTTTTGCTTTGGGTGAATGTTGATCTGGAGGTTGGCAGGTGACTGCCACACAGTGCTGATAGACTGAGATCACGGGTCCTAGGACTGTGTGGGCTTCTGAGCTTGTCCTCATGTCAGATGGCAAGCCTTCCTCTAGGTAGTCACCCCAGCAGTGATGTTCCAGATGGAGCTGGGGGTCACAGTAGGAGGAAGCTGGTCACCATCACTGACTGCTGCTATGGTGCAGTAAAGGTAAAGTGGCCCTCAATCCTTGTGAGCCTGACTCCGAGTCTTGGATTCACTCCTTTTTAGCTGGTGACCTTGGACTTAAGTTCTTTGGTTTTTAATTTTCTCATCTTTAAAAGAGGAGTGAAAAGACTTCTTCACGGTTTGTGAAAATTAAGCGACATACTACGCAAAAGTTCTTAGCCAGTGCTTGTCCCATACTGGGGGCTCAGTAAACAGCTATTTTGAAAAACATCAACATGTTTGATGATACCAAGCTGCTAAGCCAGTCATGTTACCTTTAATTCTGAAGAGCTCCTGGTGCCAATTAATAGGTCTCCCCCTTTTCTGTCCATATATTTTCAACCATATAGCTGGACATTCAGTGTTCTTCATAGATAATTGGATGCTATAGATGCAGTTTATCCTCCTAGGTACATTCTGTTGTCACCAAGGGGATATTAGTTATTCAGCTGTGTCTGACTCTTTGTGACCCCACGGACTGTAGCTTGTCAGGCTCCTCTGTCCACAGAATTCACCAGGCAAGAATACTGGCGTGGGTTGCCATGCCCTTCTCCAGGGGATCTTCCTGACCCAAGGATCGAACCTGTGTCTCTGATGTCTCTTGTACTGGCAGGCGGGTTATTTATAACTAGTGACATCTTTTGAGACCCCCATGTACTGGTGAATAAAACTCTTTTGGAGACACTCACATAACGGATGTGTAAACTAGTGGAGATTCTCCTGGTGCTGTTTGCACAATGTTATTCATTCCAGCCCCACATTTAGTGCTTGGTGATTGTGAGGATTAAAGATGACTTCTCTTACATGATAGACTGCTTGTTAGAGTCTGACACCATTCTAGGTCTTTTGCAGGGAAATGCTGCTTCTATCCATAGATTATCGGGGAATTCCAGCCAGGTTCCTACTTCCCTTTGATAATGCAGTACTTTGTTTCCCAAGCAGGTTAGGAGCTGATATCCCCATTATGTAGCATATCATGAAATGAATGGTATTGTTAAGTATAAGGACAGAACATATTGGTGGTATCTTTTATTACACAGTTCATTATGAAAGAACAGCTATTGCTAGAGTAGTCCCCATTTGATAGGTAGCTTGACATTGTTCTTGTGCTGTTAGCTCTGATTAAGGCTGGGATAATGCACTGTTCCTGCCTGCTACGTCCATCAGGAAACAAGGCAGACCAAGGTAAAATAGATGAGCATATGTTGGCAACAGATTAAAAAGACTGGTATAAAGTCCATTAATAATTCTCATATTTAGGATTTGCTTTCTACTGTACCTACTGAATCTGCAACATTTAATCTCTTCTCTGCAAGACCAACTAAGAGAACCTTTTTCCTCTTCTGAGTGATAGGCCTGGATTTTCTGAGACAGAGCATTTGTCTGTCAGGGCCCATGGCTGCTCTGGTGATTTACTTGCCGTCAGATGATGCTGGTGTCCGGTTGGTGATATAGCCTTGCTGGATATGGGGAAATTTGTTACCTTTAGCTTTGACAGGAAGATAATTGCTGATGGTTAACAGAACTGAGCCAAATCCATTGGTTTTTCAGTAACACAAGCATAGGACTGGCTTTGAGAACCCTATTTTCTCCTGCATAAATGTCAGTTTCAATTTTTTGTTTTTGTTTTTATTTTTGTAAAATATGTATGTGTGTGTATCTTGATGGGGATGTACTAGCTTCTTCTTTTTAAATGCTAGCAATATATTAGCATGAGGGTTGAGGTAATACGTGTTCACTCTACAAAGAATAGATATTACAGGAGATTTGAAAGAGAGTGCAGGTGGAAATGTGTGATGTGATGTGTGTTTGTGTGTAGGAGGGGTTTGCTGTCTTGGAACACCAGAGGCAGCCAGCCACTTGCAGAAGAGGCTTATTATCAGTGGAACATTGTTTTGTTAGGCACCTCTCCTGAGAATATGTGAATCTGGGCCTCCGTCATGTAGCTTGTCAATTTTTCTTCATACTGTGCAATCAAGTGATTGGTTCGACAATCCTTTATAATGTTTGAGCCTCAAGGGCTTCTCAGTAAAAGACTTAAAAGAATAGGAACAAGCTTGGAGCACCCCAGGGAACAGAAATGTGCTTCACAGAGCAGTGGACAGGTTTTGGACTTCAGAGGATGCTGGACACATGCAGTTCCCCTGTAAGACAGGGGAGGGTGCAGGCCATGGGGTAGACTTTGAGAGGTCTCTGAAAGGAGCGTGCAGAATGGAATAGAGCTATGCTCTAGTCCTTCCTCTGTCATCCTCTGGCCATTATAATGCCAGACCAGGCCCCTGAGAAGCCCTGCTGGTGTTACTCGCCTTTTTGGAGACCTGGATTAGGAAGTTGAAATATTCTGCATCAGTGACTTGGTAGGCTCTGAAGATGTCAATATTCACCTACAGGGAAGCTTGCTTTTGGAAACTGAGTCTTCTAACATGCTGAGAGTGCCATGCACCTCCTTTTTCTTCTGCATTTTGGGCAGTTTCTAACCTGCCCCAAGATTTTAAATGGAAGCAAGAAGTGTGGGCACTATCAAGTCACGTATTCATGTTATAGCTTTTTCTTGGAAACAGTAATATTCTCCTGAAAGCTTAGGGGACTCTAGGTCCTTCAGTGTTTCAGGAAAGGATCTCCTGAATCATCACGGTGTGTGGAGGTGCAAACTTAGAAGAGCCTTTATCAAGATGCTGAAATTTCTGAGAGAAACCAGATGTTGCCCTTCTTGTTCAACCATGTGGCCTGTGTATGGATGACTGTAACCTCTGGAGGCTGGGCTTATCATTCATCCCCATTCCTCACATCTATCGAGTCACCAAACACTCACTGCCCTTTGCTGATAGAATGGTCACATCCCTCCCCTTCTTTCTCTCTCTGTGGCCACTGTCCTCATCAAATCTTCCCTTGGCTTTTGTCATGGCACCTTAGGTAGTTTATGCTGTCGACTTTCCTTCCCTTGAACATATTCTACTCACTGATGCTATACTTAATTTCTAAGACATTGATGAGACCATGGCACTCTGATAACAATGTACTCTTTTACCACTTCCTACCTGTTCAGACTGGTTCCCTCTTTTCTTCCAGACTGCACACTGCTTGAAGGATAGGTCAATATTCTAGTCTCCTGAAATGTTTATTCCTCTCATCCCTGCCTATTATGTTCCCTTATCATTCAAAGATCCACATTCGTGCCATCACCCCGTGAGAAGTACTTCCTGTTTACCCTAATTAGAATGGAGTCCTCTTTGGGAACCAGTTGCTGTGTTAGTACTACGAATGCTGTTCACTGTGTACTCACTCAAGTCTCTGTTGCTTCTGGCTCATAGCCCCTCAAAGGCTAGGGCCAAGTCTTTCCTCTTCTCTGCCTCTCTGCTACCTGGGACTATCCTTTGCCTAGTGATTGTTCAGTCACCTGTAGTGTAAGTGAATGAAATTAGAGTTTGATGGTAGACTCACTGAGTTGTTTATTGCTAATAACTGGTAAATGACTTAATTCATAAGTTAGTTTTATTGAGAGCTCTCTGTACATATGTCAGTGTTTTCTCCAAAAATATGGGAAAATACATGTAGATCATGACTTCATGGTTCCAGGCCCAAGACAGACCTCCAGTATCTGGTTTCTCTGCATTCTCTGACATTGTTGTGAATTTGACTCAGCAAGTTGGTCCAGGCAGCTGCTATTTATTGTTTCAGATTTGGAAGCCAAATTCCTGCCATCCCCAGTTCCATTATGGTGAGAGGTCCTGAGAGGGCTAATATTGTCCTTTCCCAAGGATCCTTACAGTTCACAAAGGCGATTAAGTGAATATTTGTAAAGTACTTAGTATGTGAATCATTTAGAAAACAATACAGGACACTCAAGATTTCAGGACACTCAAGATCCTCATGACCCAGATAACCACGATGGTGTGATCACTCACCTAGAGGCAGACATCCTGGAATGCGATGTCAAGTGGGCCTTAGGAAGCACCACTATGAACAAAGCTAGTGGAAGTGATGGAGTTCCAGTTGGCTCTTTCAAATCCTGAAAGATGATGCTGTGAAAGTGCTGCACTTAATATTTCAGCACGTTTGGAAAACTCAGCAGTGGCCTGGAGGACTGGAAAAGGTCAGTTTTCATTCCAGTCCCACAGAAAAGCATGCCAAAGAATGCTCAAACTACCACACAATTTCACTCATCTCACATGCTAGCAAAGTAAGACCCCAAATTCTCCAAGTCAGGCTTCAATAGCACGTGAGCTGTGAACTTCGAGATGTTCAAGCTGGATTTAGAAAAGGCAGAGGAACCAGAGATCAAATTGCTGACATCCATTGGATCATTGAAAAAGCAAGAGAGCTCCCCCAAAATCTATTTCTGCTTTATTGACTATGTCAAGCCTTTGACTGTGTGGATCACAGCAAACTATGGAAAATTCTTCAAGAGATGGGAATACCAGACCACCTTACCTTCCTCCTGAGAAATCTGTATGAAGGTCAAGAAGCAACAGTTAGAAATGGACATGAAACAACAGACTGGTTCCAAATAGGAAAAGGAGTACGTCAAGGCTGTATATTGTCACACTGCTTCTTTAACTTATATGCAGAGTACATCATGAGAAATGCTGGGCTGGAAAAAGCACAAGCTGGAATCAAGATTTCCGGGAGAAATATCAGTAACCTCAGAATTGCAGATGATAACCACCCTTATGGCAGAAAGTGAAGAAGCATTGAAAAACCTCTTGATGAAAGTGAAAAAGGAGAGTGAAAAAGCTGGTTTAAAACTCAACATTCAAAAAATGAAGACCATGGCATCTGGTCCCATCACTTCATGGCAAATAGATGCGGAAACAATGGAAACAGTGCCAGACTTTATATTCTTGGGCTCCAAAGCCACTGCAGATGGTGACTGCAGCCATGAAATTTAAAGACGCTTGCTCCTTGGAAGAAAAGTTAATACCAACGATGCATATTAAAAAGCAGAGATGTTACTTTACTGACAAAGGTCCATCTAGTCAAAGCTATGGTTTTTCTAGTAGTCAAATGTATGGATGTGAGAGTTGGACTATAAAGAAAGCTGAGCACTAAAGAATGATGCTTTTGAACTGTGGTGTTGAAGAAGGCTCTTGAGAGTCCCTTGGATTACAAGGAGATCCAACCAGTCCTGAATATTCATTGGAAGGAGTGATGCTGAAGCTGAAACTCCAATACTTTGGCCACCTGATGCGAAGAACTGACTCACTGGAAAAGACTCTGATGCTGGAAAAGATTGAAGGCGGGAGGAGAAGGGGACAACAGAGGATGAGATGGTTGGATGGCATCCCCGACTCGATGGAGATGAGTTTGAGCAAGCTCCAGGAGTTGGTGATGGACAGTGAAGCCTGGCGTGCTGCGGTCCATGGGGTCACAAAGAGTCGGACACGACTGAGTGACTGAACTGAACTGAAAGGATTCAGAACTAAATGTCTGTGTGTGTGTATGTGTGTGTCTCTGTCTGTGTTTTAGTGGGTAATGACAGGAAGTTATAAGGGGAGCTTAGAATTGAGAGCACATGCAAGGCCAGTGCAGTCAGAGAAAGCTTCCTGGAAGAGGTGAGTCTGAGGCTCCACTGAGAGGACAGCTGTGGCAGGAGGGGGAACAACCTAGGCAACTACTCAAAGAAGGCAAACTTGGAGAAAGGAGAGATTTATATTCTTTCTCATGGTCAGGCAACCTCTAGTGATGAAGAGGCCAGAAGTCACGAGGCCTTGGGACTCTGCTCACATTCTCCTTGACTTGAATGCTGGTGCTTATCACCAAAGAATCCTTTTTAAATTCTTTGCTGTGAGAGAGCATTAAAAAATCATCATTCTTGAAATCTGCCTTTAACCCCCAGATCATCTTTTTCCATTTATACTCTCTGGACAGTGAAAAACGGGACGATTTCTGTGTGTGTGCTCCGCTCTCCATGGGCAGCCCCTCCCCTGCATGATAAATACACATTTGAAAACATTGATTTCCTGCTACCCCTTTGAAAAGCTTAAGAAGGCTGACCTCTGCCTCGGCACTCTCAGACTCAAATTTTTCAGAGTGACCAATCGACCCTGCAAAAGGCTGAGAAACGTTACCTGTGGTCCTGGAAGGCCTTTCCGGGAGACTAAGGACGCATTGGTGGCAGTTTGGCAAATGCCTAAAAGGAAGGCCTCTTAATAAAATGCAGTGTGTCCCTGGCTCAAATCTAATGACTTTTCAATAGCTCGTGGGAATAAGGGAATCTCCATTGCAGAACCTGTGAGAGTCATCCTGAGGGAAGCGTCATTTTCCAAACTCTCTGAAACCCGGGGGTCTCCATGCCCAGCAGGCGTGATACTGTCTCATGCCTTAAAGTTGGCTTCATCTCTGCCTCCTGCCCCCACACCCCACCAATTGCTCTCATTTTATTTTCCTTGGTTTTACCACTGTGTGACCTCGTGTTGTATTTTTTCTGAATGACAATGAAAGTAATTGAAAATATTGATTGGCAGTACAGTTAAGTTGTCAACACAACCATTTAATTTGTCAGGAGGACTTGTTAAATTGTCAAAAATCATATAAAAAAACTCCTTCAGTCACTGATGATATACATTAGAGATGTTCATGAATCAAATGGCCCATTTTGGAGATAAGTGTTGAAGAAGAATTCTAAAACGGTTTTCTTCAGCTCTGTGTTCTCCCTCTTTCTCTCCTATCTTTTGCTCTGTCTCTCTGATCACATGTGACGAAGAGTATTAGAAGGACTGGGGGAGATTAGGTGTGAGGAAGACCTGGTGAGTTGGGGCCCCACCAAGTGTACTGGATGGTGGAAGATCATTTTATATCAATTCTATTAGGATAATCTGAGGCAGGTACCCAAACAAACGGCTTGGAAGGTTTCTTTCCTCCCTTAGGTGTAGGATGTAAATGTGAATCTTGGGGAATTTTTTTTTTTTTTTTAAAGAAAATTGTCTTTTAGGAGTTCTGGACTCTTGGCTCTCCCAGCCCTGTGTAAGGGTGGGTGGGCAACATCCAGCTTCCTGTTTGGATGCTTGAACCACTACTAGATGCTTCCTGCCTTTCCTGTTGTTAATTTAGTTCCTGAAAAGCTTATGTTCCCACGTGGAATTGGAATTAGTTTTATTTAGATTAATGTAAGACTTATGCTCTCTGCTACCCACTGAGCAGAGAGAGTCAAAATAAGTAACCTGAATATGAGTAACCAGGAATAACCTGGTCAAAACGAGTCAGATTATTCTTGATATTATTGGTTTTTAGCTCTACTTAATAATATCATAGTGTCTTAGGTCTCAGAAATCCAACTTGATCTGGCTGAAGATAATAAAGGATTTTACTGGAAAGCTTTTTGGGTCACTCCCATAGTTCACAGGAGGGCAAGTATGGCACACAGGTTTCTGAAACTGGCCCCCAAAGATTCCTTGCTCTCTAGTCATAAGAATTGTGAATGTGATCTCACTGCCATGATTGTGTTAGGATATAACGCACAGTAGACTCTGTAAACAGGAGACGATCCAGGTGGGCCTGATCTAAACACATGGTTCTTAAAAGCACAGAACCCTCCTTAGCTAGTGGAAAAAGAGGACCTCATCGACATTTCAAGCAAAGAAGGAATTTGATGTTGTACACCTGGCTTGATGATGGAGGCTCACATGAGAAGAACCTGGATTAACCCTAGAAGCAGAAAGAGAGTCCCAGCAGGAAACCAGGAAGGAACCAGGGACATCAGGTCTATAGCTGGAAGAATCTGGGTTTTCTTGGTAGACCCGAATGAACCTAGAAGATGATTTTATTTTTCCCTTAGAGCCACTGGATAGCAATCCAGCTGATCAACACTTTAATCTTGGCTTTGTGATACCTTAAATGTAGAACCCAGCTGAGGGCTGAGTGAATGCAGTCCTAGGATTATAATTATGCATCCACTTCTGTGGCCAGAAGCCAAGGTATATCCCATGATAGGCGATGATAAAAATCTATGTCTAAATTAGTCTAAAGGAACTATTTTAATAAGTATGAAATAAAAATTCAAAGAGATTGGAAAGTGTAGTGTTTCAGTTTAATAGCTTTGTTTTTCTCAGTACTGCATAAAATTGTGGAATATTAAAATCGATGGCATATTAGATTCAGCTAATTTTAAATAAAACATTTTTTGTGCATTACACATTAGTTATCTTACAATGTGGGGATATTTTACTTGAGGAAGTGGAGATCAGAGTTTGGCATTGTGATTGGCTAGAGAAATAAGTGTCTTAAAATTCAAAGTTTCTAAGGTGCCTGTAGATTAGAATTCAGGAGATTGGGTCATGGAGCCTGACCTGGATTAAAATCATGCTCATTCGTGCCTCAGCCTCTCCACTCCACAAAGGACTCCTGCTTTTCTCTGCCACCTCACATGCCCCTGGGCTCTCAGTTGGAATTTGTGGTCAGACAGGAGCGGGGTTGAGATGTGAGGATTAGGACCCAAAGTGGTTGGAGTAGGTGCCCTTGGCATTTGTAGTGTGGCCCAACTTGGTATTCCACTTGAGCAAAAAGAACATACAAGGCCACATATTTGCAGCGTTTTTACCATTAAGTAGCTATGAGACCGAGGTATCAGCATTCATTTGTCTTGGCGTTGTCTGTTTCTACATTTTCTATAATGGGAGCACCAAATGAGCATATCACCCCAAATGTTGACAACAGCGTGAGCATTTTGTTTCCACAAAATTTGCTCAGTGCCTCCCTGTTTGCATGGCTTTAGTTTCCCATTTCTCCGTAAGTTGGCTCTGATTTTTTGAGTGCCTGTGGCTTGCCAAACCCTGTGCTGAACTCTGCATAGGAGAGAAGCTAAGATGTGGTTCTGATCCTCAGGGAGCTTACATTTTCATTCCAGGGAGAGGACAGAGACCTGAAATAGGACTAGTTCAAAACATGGTGAGTAGCTAGCAGAATCAACGCTGTGGACCATTGGAAACTACAGCATTCTGGAGTGGAGCTTGTTTTGTTTAGCAAGGAACAGCTGGAGGGTAAGGGCTAAACGTCTGTAAATGTAAATAAATCAGGAGTTCTTATTGTGTTTGCTGGTGGGGATCTCAGAATTGCCTCTTGTTTGTCCTCATTCTGGGCATTTAATGAGCTGATGTTAGGTGTGAAACACGTAAGGACCTTGAAGGCAGTTCTTTTCCTCTCTGGGCTTCATTCAGAGGCATCTGAAGGTCATGGTGGAAATTGTGGATGTCTGAGTCCCCTTTCTTTCTTCACACAGGTCTCAACTGAGCCATCAGGGCCTGGGTCACTGCCTTAGCCAGTTTGGGGTCATCTAGTAGCCCCAGTCTGTCTGCTCCCTGAGCCTGCGAGGACCCAGGCTCTCCCTTTCTGGTTGCTCTGCCATTCTTTCACTCGTCCTTGTCTTCATGGCCAAAGCTGACTCACCAGCAATGTGGACACGCTCCATTCCACGGGAGGAAGGGAGGCAGCATGAATATGGCCAGCTTCCTCTTATAGGAAGTACCATCGCCTTTGCATGCCCCACCTGACTGACGAGCTGCTGGCATGATCTTAGTCACATGGCAGCACTGAGCCTGAAGGGTCTCTGGGAGATGTAGTCTCCAGCTGGACTGCTGTATATCCTCCTGCAGTTCAGGGGCATGGGGAGAAGAGGGGAAGTGCTGGGGGCCGTCAGGGGCATGGGGAGAAGAGGGAAGTGCTGGCTTCCCTTTCACTCTGCAGTGGGCTCTTTGTAACCAGCATTTATACTTTTAACCTCTGTGACCCCAATGTTTATACTAGAACTTAGTACATAATAGGTGCTTAAAAATGTTTGCTAAAGGAAAGGGCACATCAGTGAGTGGGTGAAGCAAGTGATCAGGGACAGAACCCATAATCTGGGGGCCTTCTTTCTTTTGTGCCTCCAGGCCATGTTCTTTGTATTTGAGCATTTTTAGCTGACCCATGAGTGGGCTGTGCTGAGTCCTCTCCTCCTGTGAGAGGACTCTTGGCTTACACCCGCCACGCAGTCTTTGAACCCAGGACTGGGGGAGATGGAAGAATATTTCATTAATCCTTGCACCATTTAGCCTCCTTATCCAATGGCCCAGACCTCTTCTTTGTTACGGACAACAATGAAGGGTGCCTTTAAGAAATCTCCAGTGAGCCCCGAGGCATTGCAGATTAGGTCAGTAGCACTGCTGCTAGGTTGAACATGATGGATGAGCAGGAGAATGAGTTTCTGCTGCTCGGTATTGTGAAATCTTTTCATTGTCACCAACGGGCCTATGAGGAACTGATGAATGAGGGAGCAAGTGTCAGGAACGCCCTTCCTTGCCCCAGCACAGTTTTAATATCTCCCTGAGCTACAGGATGAGTATTGATAAAAGTAAAGTTTAAAAATAGCCACGGAGTGATGGGTAGCCATGATTTAAGAAGAACAGCAGTGGGGTTAGAGAGGGTTCATTTTCCTGAAAGCACATGAGAGGAAAGAGAGCAAGAAGGAGAGCGAGGAGGAGGAGGAGAGAAGTGGCAGAGCTGGCATGTGAAGGGAAAGAGCAGAAGGCTTTTATAAGAAGCTAATGTGATGAGGATGACGAGGGCTTTGATGGATGAGTTAGATCCATCTGGTCGCAGTATATGTAATAAATAGCTGTGCTCGGGTTTGACCTCTCCCACTTACCAGACACATCTTTCTCTTTTGGGATATCCAGGAGGGAGCTTCCATTAGAGGAAAGAACCCGTCATGAGCCGGAGCTGGGGATGTTTATGGGCTTGTGCAGAGGGCAAAAAGGAGATGGGATCCGAGTTACAGGTTTATAAGCTGAAAACTGGAGCCTGCGCACCTTGCCTAAGAAGGTGCTGGCGCCGAAAGTGCATTTTCAGGGCTGCTGATGAGAGGAGAGCGCGGGAAGGAAGAGAGCAGGGGTGGCAGGAGTCCGCAGGGCCGCGTGAGGGACAGCTTGGTTCCCTACTCACAGCAGAGCCTGGCTCCCTTGTCACAGCTTCCCTTTGCTGTGAGCAAGAGTTTAATGAAGCTAGAATTGCTGGAGTCTATAACTAGGTGTGCAGCTCTTAACTGGGATGCTTTGGGAGTGAGGGATTCTGGTCAATTCAATTTTCCGGTTACCTTGTTGGAGACATTATAAAATGTGTTTGTTCATATTCCTACCTTAGGAAATTCATAAGAGTGGGTTTATCATCACAGGCCACTGTGTTGGTTTTGGCTTATCATTTTACACATCAGTGACTGTCGCTTTCCCCTGGAGACAGAAAGTGTGTCCTGGGCCCAGAACACCCCTAGGGAATTCAAGTTAAAAAGACTAGCCTGATTTGTCTAATACATGGAGAGTTTTTATTTTTATTTTTTTGTAGATAGCTGAAGTTTTCTGAAACAACACTTCATGCTCAAGAGACGAATAGGAGGGAGGTGGTACTTGCCATGGGTTGTAGGGCTGGGTGCACATTTGGGAAGAGAACAGGTCTGTTTTCAGGGCTTAGTGGAAAATCTGAGAACATCAGCAACTTGTTTGCTTCCTTGTGATCAAAGGGAACTTCAGGAAAACCCAGTTAGAAGGTCCACCCTGCCCCATGGCTGGACCATGGGGAGCAGGTCCCTGCAGGGACAGACCCCCTGCAGTGTCACCTGTGGGCTGCGTGGGGGAGGGAGGGGCTGTGTTCTCGCCAGCACGGTCCGAACTTTTCTCCTTGTTACAGGGTACCTCCTGTGTGAGCATCTGGAGTGTGCACATTTTGGAGCCTGGCACAGCACACATTTGAGTCAGAGCTCCCATCCCCCAGCACAGGAACTCTTGCCCCTAAGAAGCTGGTCAAAGCCATGGACCCTCTGCCCAGAAATAGGCACTCAGGTGCACATTTCAGCATATAATTCAGGTGAATTTGCTACCCTTGCCCTCTGACTTCTTTACCTGGTTAAGAACTCAGGCGAAAGCCTATTACTTATACATTTAAACACACCCACCCAGGTATGTAGATGTATGCCCCCCACATGTTTGCTTATACATGTGAAATGACTAACATCATTCAACTCTTGTCCAACTTGTTAATGATCAATATTCGGTATCAAAATATCAAAACCTTGCCTGCTTAAGGGTATTTGTTATTCACATAATTTAAAAACAGTTGAGGTGCTTCTGTTGACTTTGAACATTAGTTACAAACTATCGCAGAAAGTCTCCTTTTGCAAAAAAAAAAAAAAGGATTAAGGCTACTTAAGTGGGGCCATGTGACCACACTCTGCCTTTGCTGCATTCCTTTCACCATCTCCTCTCCGCTTTTCTCTACTGTTCTATTTCCCAAATGCCCAACGCCCTGTCCTGGTCAGTGACCTTTCTTTGCAAATGCCCTTGTGCTGCAAACTCACTTTCATTTATCATCTCTTCAAAACTTCAGTTCTTCAACTTAATTGTCTTAGCTGGGTATTAGGAGGAAAACAGTGCTCTAAAGCGAATTCACACTAAAGTGTGAACATCTGACCACATCAAATTTCCCATAGATAATCATATTTAAGGGCTTCCCTCATGGCTCAGCTGGTAAAGAGTCCACCTACAATGTGGGAGACCTGGGTTAGATCCCTGTGTCAGGAAAATCCCCTGGAGGAGGGCATGGCAACCCACTCCAGTATTATTGTCTGGAGAATCCCCATGGACAGAGAAACCTAGCAGGCTGCAATCCATGGGGTCGCAAAGATTTGGACATGACTGAATGACTAAGCATGTGGTCATATTTAAAAGAGGACATGTTTTAACACAAAAAAACCCAGCTTCTGAATTTTGGTTAGTACAGCAAAGGGAAAATTTTAAACAGTGATGTTAAAACAACCAAAAAGAATAAAAACCTGGTTACAGAAAAGAAAGCAGCTGAAGAGACAAAGGATGATAAATGTGGGTATTGTTCTTCATGGAAGAACCACTTGGAAAGATTTGAAGACAGAAATTTACCTCAGGCACCAGGGACAGAAGGGGAAAATTTTGCATAATTTCACAACCTCTTACTGGAGGTTTCTGTAACAAAGAAGAAAGTGGTTTTTTAATAAACTTAGTCTCCAAAGTGAAAAGGACCTTCCTCCTTGCAGGGGCAGATTGTCAAACCTTTGGCAGATTTTAGGTGATATCATTGTGTGAGGATGGAAAGAAAGAACGGAGCCGAGATGAACAATGAATGGTTGTGATTCTCAGGAAGGGATTCCCCCACCCCTAAGATACCTTCTCTTTATGAAAATAATTGATGCTTTTTACAGAAAACACAAAATAGAGAGGAGAAAAATGGTTCCAATAGTCTTGCCAGCCCCCAAATTAAAAACTCGTAATATTTTGATATATTTCTTTTCAGCATTATTCTACTTTTTTAATATACAGTATTTTATATCTTGCCTTTTAACTTGATTTTATAGCATGTGTGTTTTCCATATAATTATATACTCCTAATGAAAAGTACTTTAATGACTACATAATCTCCTTGCAGCAAGGTTTTGTTTCACCTTGTATTCACTATTACTCACTTCCCAGGGACATGTATTTCCCCTGCGTGGGTCTGAGTTTCTTTTAAACCCTAAAAATAAAAGTGCTGAGTCAGAATGGGAGCATGTTGAAGGGTCCTGAGACCTCTCGCCACCTGGCTTGAGAGAGGGGTTAGTACAGAGTCCACCCCTGTTAGAGCCGGGTCTTAGGCACAGACTTGGGAAGACAAGGGAGCCCTGGTCCTCAGCTGAGGAGTGTAGAGAATCATCCTTCTTGGGAGAGGGAGAGAGGACCGGGACGCCTTCATAAATCCGCTCAGATGAACCTTGGACTTCTCTCTGATGGTCTCCTGTAAAAAAGCATTAGTCTGATAGGGCTGCCATAACAAAGTTGCCCAAACCGATGGCACAAACAGCAACAATCTATTCTCTCATAGTTCTGGAGGAGAGAAGTTTAGGGTCCAGGTGTGCAGGGTTGGTTCCTTTGAGGACTAGGGGGGAGAATTTGTTCTCTGCCTCTCCCTTAGATTCTGATGCTTACCAGGAGTCTTAGGCATGCTTTGGCCAGTAGATACATTGCCTCAGCGTCTGCCCTCTCTCTGTGGCATTCTCGCTTGGCATTCTCTCTGTGTCTGTTTCCAAATCCCACCCCACCCCCTCCTTTTTATATGGACCCCACTCATATTGGATTAGGACCACCCTAATCCCTCATCTTAACTAATTACATTTGCAATGAAATAAGATTACATTTTAAAGGTCCTGGAGGTTAGGATTTTTAAATATGAGTTTGGTTTGGGGCATAATTCAACTCATAACAGAAAGGATCTGTCAGACTTTAGGAAGTGAATCATTGAAGACTGGCCCCGAGAGAGTCACTTCCCTTCTCTGGGTCTCTAACCCTCTAATATGAGGGTGCTAGACTAGAGCAGTGATGCTCCAAGTGGAGTTCTCAGGCCAACAGCATGAGCATCGCCCAGGAACTTGCTAGAATGCAGATATTTGGGCCCCACTCCAGACCTACTCATTCAGAAACTCTGGGGTTGAGGCTCAGAAGTTAGTGCTTTCTCAAGCTTTCCAGGTGGTTCTGCTACACACTGAAGTTTGAGATCCCCCAGACTATGGGATTGTCAGGATCAGAATTCTGAAATGTCCGTATGGTAATCAGGAGCACACGTGGAAGCATACCAGCCCAGGCCTGTGGCCTGCCTCCAGGGATGCAGATGTAGCAAGTGACCCTAAGCAGTTTTGTTTGTTTGTTTTTTCTGAAATTCTGTTTTCTTCTATTTCTTTTTGTTTTAATTTAGAGAAGTATAGTTGATTTACAATGTTGTGTTAATTTTTGCTGTACAGAAAAGTGAGTCAGTTGAGTTGCTAGGTCATATATATGTGTGTGCATATATATATATACACACACACATTTTTTTATTATGGTTTACCACAGGATATTGAATATAGTTCCCTATGCTATAGTAGGACCTTGTTGTGGATCCATTCTGTATAACAGTTTGCCTTTGCTGGTCCTTAACTCCCAGTCCTCCCCCTTGGCAACCACAAGGTCTGGTCTCTGTATCTACAAGTCTGTTTCTGCTTTGCAGATAAGCTCATTTGTGTCATATTTTGGATTGCACGTATGAGTGGCATCACATGGTGTTTGTCTTGCTCTTTCTGACTTCACTTAGCGGGGTGATCTCTAGGTCCATCCATGTTGCTGCAAATGGCCTTATCTCATTTTTTGTGCCTGAGCAGTATTCCATTTTACATCTGCACTGCATCAGCTTGATCCAGCCCTTTGCTGATGTATATTTAGGTTGGTTCCACATCTTGGCGACTGTGCACAGTGCTGCAGTGAACACTGGGGCACGTGGATCTTTTCAAATTATGTTTTGTTTTTTTTTTTCCTGGATGTATGCCCAGGAGTGGGATTGCCCAGCCAGCTTTTTAAACACAAATGATAGACTAGTTTCTGTCCTAGATGAGTAGCTAAATAACTAATTCCAACGGTTTTGTAAGGCCCTTCTGTTTTCCAGTCTGCATACTATACCCTCAGAAAAATACATTCACTCAAACTGAGGTTTATTGATGAAAAAGAACTGTATCAGGCCTTGGGCTCACATTTTTAAATACTATTCCTTGTGCGAATAATGTGACTTTCATTTTCTCCAAACTTCAACTTGTCCCTTCCCACATTTACTCCTTTTCCCTAAGAGATACTAATGGCCAGCACAGTGGATGGTCCATGGACCTAGCTATAGAAACATCCTGTTATTGATGTATGGATTGTATGCAAAGACCTAATGGAGACTGCTGTGGGGTTCAGGGAAGACCAATTAGGGAATTAATTCATTAGAGTCCAGCAAACACGCTGTCATATCTATTTATTTATTTAAGCTAATGTCTTTAGCTTATCTTCTTGCAGCCATAAGTATCTGTCAATAGTTGATAATGTACTTGAATTTCCTTAAGTATATTAAAATTTTATATACTGGACATTCTATAGCAGGAACCAAAGTTTACTTTTGACTTTGGCATCCTGATATTTAGGGTCTTATTTATATGAATAAAGTAATACAGATGTAGGGTCACACACTGGCCAGTCAAGTTTTTCTGCCTCTGACATTACCTAATAGACTTTCTGAGCCATCCTACCTGTATGAATGTGTTTATAACCATTGTGACAGAACAGAGCTGTGAAGAGAAGGCTGCGCGTTTCTCACATCAAGTGCTGCTTAACATCTTCTTTGCCCGTCCTTCAGTCCCTGGTAAGACATCTTATTTATCTCTTCTGACTAATGATGCTATGTCCTTTATGTTTCGTACCATGACTAGGAAGTCCTTGTCACTGTGCCTGTGTGGTTTATCCCAAAGAAAGGTACTTTTAATGAGGAGATCATAGATAGATCTGGATGCCAGAAGGCTTGGCTTCCAACCTCAGTTTGCTGACTCACAAGGTCAATCCAGGAAGGTCACATCTTTCTCTTTTCAGCTGGAATGAGGCCTGTTGTCCATAGCTCTGACTAAGGGCAAAGGGATACAAAAATGAAATAGTGGATGTGACATTGCTTTGGAAATTAGAAAGCAGTGTACACATAGATGCCAGGGATTCTGTGCATATCCATGCACATTTGAAATTCTTGTCCAGTTCACATTAAAGACAACTTTATTATTACAGTTAAATCTGCTTATGAAGCAATATGCTAATGTGTGTGTATGTTTCATGGTGGAGGGCTTGCTTTAATCCTTCCTGCTTTGGGGTGCTGCTACGTTTCATTTTCTGGCGATCGGGCCTGGTAATGATCAGCACTGATATTTACCACATTTTATTAATGTTATTTTTATGATCCTGCAGGAGATAATTAGGATCGGGTTTATTTTTTTCATTTCCATATTGTGAAATTTCAAGCTAAATAGTGACATGGTGGCAAGGAATGAAACAGCACAGAGAAGGAATGTGTTACAAATAAACTCAACCCAGAAACCATATTTAACATGAATTAAAATTAATGTAGCCCTGTGTTCATTATTTATATCTATTATGTAGAAAATACATTACTGGACTCTCAAGAATAGATGTTAAAAAATGTTCTATGCACCCTCTTTGGAAACCCTCCAATTAACACATGATACAAAGGGAAAAAATTCAGGGGTTGGGGTAGACAGGAAAAGTTTTCTTTGATTTATTTATTTTAAAGCTTTCATTTAATTTCTAACATTTAATAAAATCAGACATCGACTGGATTGAACTAATTAACTTTCTTTATATCAGTGTGAGAGTTAATTTCAGCCCAGCCTCTGTTGGCATAGGCTTATATTTTGTTTCCTTTTAAAAATATATTCTTTGACAAGTAGGTCTATAGTTAGCACAAGTTCTCTCCATACATAAAATAATCGAAATAGTGGAATTAGGAGGACAGTTCTGTGACCATAAATGAGATATTGGTAGGAACTGTTGCCCCCTTATATGCACAGAGAAGGTTCCCTGCAAACTTTAGTTCATGGAGGCTGGATAGGTCCTGGCTAAGGGTCCCTGAATCAAGAGTCAGAAGACTTAAGTTTGAATCCTGCTTTTAACACTTACTATCTGGTAGCCGTGGACAAGTTAATTCTTTTAGCCTCTGTTTCTTCATCTGTAAAATGGGAAAAATAATAGTACCTAATTTGCATGAAACTTACCATATTGCATATACAGTATTTGGCAGAGTGCCTAGTATACAAAAAGCTCTCAAATATTAGTTATTACTATTATTGTTTGTATTGCCACTATGACTATAATAATAATTTAATGGAGTGAAAACATTACTTGCTATATAAATTAGGGGGACAGAGTTGCAGGTCACAAGACAAGTAAAGGGTTTCAATCTTCAGCCAATTGAAATCAATTAGAAATTATGACAATGATTTTTTAGAAATATATTTTACATGCATGGAAAATAAGCTTTCGGTTAAGGAATATGATTTAGAAGAAACATTTAGGACTTCTAAGCTGTATAAGTGAGGTATACTGAGATGTATAGCCATGTGGACACCACGAGTGAGGTGTCTTTCTTCATTCACACTTGTGACTTAGAGGGTGACCCTGAAGCAGAATCTACCTATTGGGCTCTCTGATGTTGTTATGGACTACCCTGGCTTCGTTCCCTTACTCCCCTTTTCTGAACAACTTGAGGGCATTTGTACCTTGAGTCAGAATATTTCTTTAGTAAGACTCTGCATAGCTGTAGACTCCAGCACTGGGCCTAAACCTTTCAGTGAAACAGAGGTAGATCCAGACTCTCTCCAAAGTGAGAGTCCTTCACTGTTGCAGCCAAGCCATGGTGCTCATCCTCCACCGTCCTTAGCTCCATGACACTAGATTTTCACTCATAATTCTGAGAGGCCATGGATTGAAGCCGGGTGAAACCCAGACATCAGCCAATCAGCAGCAGCCTTTCCTGGTGTGCCATATCTGCCCCATAGCTCTTAAACCCTTATTTTCTTAATATTTTCCTGTAAATCTAGTCTAGCATAGCATTGCTTGCTACCTTAATCTTGGCCTAAACAATGAGATCTGGATGATCCCAAGGTATCTATGCTAGTTGTATGTTTTCCTAATATCCACTCAGTTCAGTTCAGTTGCTCAGTCATGTCCGACTCTGTGACCCCATGAATCGCAGCATGCCAGGCCTCCCTGTCCATCACCAACTCCTGGAGTTCACTCAGACTTGCATCCATCGAGTCACTGATGCCATCCAGCCATCTCATCCTCTATCGTCCCTTCTCTTCCAGCCCCCAATCCCTCCCAGCATCAGAGTCTTTTCCATTGAGTCAACTCTTCGCAAGAGGTGGCCAAAGGACTGGAGTTTCAGCTTCAGCATCATTCCTTCCAAAGAAATCCCAGGGCTGATCTCCTTCAGAATGGACTGGTTGGATCTCCTTGCAGTCCAAGGGACTCTCAAGAGTCTTCTCCAACACCACAGTTCAAAAGCATCACTTCTTCAGTGCTCAGCCTTCTTCACAGTCCAACTCTCACATCCATACATGACTACTGGAAAAACCATAGCCTTGACTAGATGGACCTTTGTTGGCAAAGTAATGTCTCTGCTTTTGAATATGCTATCTAGGTTGGTCATAACTTTTCTTCCAAGGAGTAAGCATCTTTTAATTTTATGGCTACAGTCACCATCTGCAGTGATTTTGGAGCCCCCCAAATAAAGTCTGACACTGTTTCCACTGTTTCCCCATCTATTTCCCATGAAGTGATGGGACTGAATGCCATGATCTTCGTTTTCTGAATGTTGAGCTTTAAGAGTAGCCATCTAATTAGGGAAATGTGAAATATTTCTTTACCAGCAGTACTCACTCTGTGTCCCATTGGTATGTGTCCTAGGCTTTGGGAAATGGGTGGTGGGTGAGAGTCCTGTGCGAGGATTCCGGGTCTTTTGCTCCCTGTTACTCTCTAGCTTTGTGTCCTTTGTCAAGTTCCTTAATGAGTCTGAGCCCAGTTTCTCCATCTGTAAAATGAGACTATGAGTATCTAGTGCATGGTGGATTATGAGGAGTCAATGAGCTATTAATAATACACATAAAGCACTTTGCACTGTGTTTGGGAAACAGAACTGAGAAATATTACAGTCAAGGTATTGCTGTGTATCAGGTCTGCTCTTGGTCTTCTGTGCTGTTCTTAGCAAGTAGATTGTTAGTTCCTTGAAGACAAGCGTCCTTGTTATTCATCACTGTGGCGCCTACACTGTGCCTAGAACCTGGAAAACCTTCCAAATTTTGCTCATGAATGAGTGTATCAGTTAAACAACAGGTATTCACTGAACACTTGGCCAAGTAAAGCAGCCTTTTGGAAGCAGTGTGCACATGGTTAGGGAAAGAGAACATCCTTACAAGTTAGAGATTCCCAAGTTCAAATCGGGGCTCTGGCATTTATTAGCTTCATAACTTCAGACAAATTACTCTACCTTTTAAGCTACCTTTTCCTCACTTATAAAATGGAGATTATTGGCATATTAAAAAGATGAGCTGGGGAAAGCACCTACTCTGTACCTAGCACACAGTAAGCGCACAGCCAGTAGTTGCTTTTGCCCCTATATGAAATGTGTGGCTTTTGCTTTCCCCCAGCGAGTGATGGAAGCTAGTGCGTTGTCTAGACCAGTCAAGCAGTGGGGACTTTGTAGGGTGGTGCGGGCCCTTTAGGCTCGGGTGGTCAGTGAAGGCTTTTTGAGGTGTTGTGCTTACCCTGGACATGGGAGAGGTATTGCAGATTTGATGGGGTAGAGTCAAGCTCTCCAGTCCCTCATCCCTCCTTTGTGGCACTTCTAGATTTTTCAGCCTCAGGCATTTTCAGGTATGTCTAATTCACTTGGTCTACTGCTGAACTCCCAATTAAATTACTGTATTCTTTAATTACATAGCATCTTAAACTGTAGCTTTGAATTTAATTGAACTTTTTCATGCTCCTTGCTCCCTAGCCAAACAATTTGTACAAAAAAAAATTGAATTAACAATCTGACTTTTTTTGCATTGATTATTATAACATTAA